>CM062812.1:476742485-481794985 GCA_031772625.1 Pinus tabuliformis | reverse complement strand
TAAGAATTAAAATAAAAATAAAAGAATTATTTGAAAACTAAAGTTAATAAACTAATAATAAAATAATATTATAAGAATATGAATTATTTAAATATACCTCGAATCTAAATTGAAAGTTAATGAGAAAAATAAGTCAAAATTAAAGAATGAAAAATGAATAAGCATTAAAATAAGAAACGTAAGAAATTGTTGAAAATTAAAGTGAATAGAATATTGTCGTAAGAATAAGAAATAGACCTCATTGAAGATATTATTTTCTCCATTGAGCTTATTTCTCACAATCTATTGGGCCTTGAAATTGTCATTCACTTCCATTACATTTTCACTTATATTTCCATGTTGTCACCTTCATTGCACATCTATTTCATTACATTTACCTTACCATTATCATTATTGGATCACATTTATGTTTTCTGAGACTTTTTTAGTAGTTAAATTTTTTTAATGAATTTATGGTTAAAAATTAGAAAATAATGTGCATATGCTTATACCTAACAAGTGTGATGAAATTGTTGACATGTGTAGGTCAAAAGGAAGCTTCTAAAAGACCTTTATGCGGCCTCCCAAAACCAAATTCGAATTTGAGTGGCAAAGATCATGGGATCATAAGGATATGTGTCCCATTTCCTATTTATATTGAAATTTTAAGAAGACGTGTAAGAACAACAAACTTTATGCACAGTTGCCTTCTAGAAGACAGAGAGCGCAGGTACGAAATATGTAGACAGAGAGAAGATAAAGGAATATGGTAGACAAAGGAGTTACAAGGAGCATAAGAGCTAAAAAGGAGCTAGCTCTGATACCATGTCAGGCCAAGCAATAACTCCACAAAACAAAAACTGATTCATGTATTCTATTCCATCAGATAGGTTTATTATATACATAAGGGAGAGACTATTCAGTTCATCTCCTGATGAATGTTCATATTTCTCATTTATTTATTTACATAAATTTACCCAATCACAAGGATTAGGTTTCGACAGCATCAGCCCAAAACATTACCTTTACATTTTTGAAGAAGAGCATGGATCATACCATATTTAAGATTGTCCTATTCATTCTTTCAGCTACACCATTCTGTTGGGGATTATAAGGCACTTGGAAGCTGGTTGATCCTCCATTAGGAACCAAACCAATTGGCTACAAGTGGGTCTACAAGAGCAAGTATAAAGCTGATGGCTCACTTGACAAGCACAAAGCTAGGCTTGTGGCAAAAGGTTTTGCACAGATGGAAGGGGTCGATTATGAGGAGACTTTTTCCCCCACAGCAAAATGGGCTACCATCCGGACACTCTTTGCACTAGCAGCTCAGAACGGTTGGAAAGTCCATCAAATGGATGTAAAAACTATCTTCGTCAACATGGGATCAAACATCAAACAACTGTGCCTTATAATCCCCAACAGAACGGTGTAGATGAAAGAATGAATAGGACAATCCTAAATATGGTATGATCCATTTTCTTCTTCAAAAATGTAAAGATAATGTTTTGGGCTGATGCTGTTCTATGTGCTGCATATATAAAAAATAGATGCCCATCTAATGCTATAAGAAACAAGACTCCATATGAAATGTGGTATGGACATGTTCCTTCGATAAAGCATCTCAGGGTCTTTGGTTCCACCTGTTATGCTTTGATACCAAAGGTACATAGAAACAAACTTGGTGCTAGAAGTCGTAAGTGTATCTTCCTGGGGTACTCAAACACCTCCAAAGCATACCGCCTCTATGATGGAGTAAATAAGAATTTTGTTGTATCTAGAGATGTAATTTTTCTTGAATCATCCAAAACTGACAATGTTGTTGAGCGGCAACTTGATCGCTTGGATAGATTCGCAAAAGCAAAATCATTTCAAGAATTTGATAATCAGATTCCACATCTTGAAGGGGGGATTCCTACACTAGATCAACATGTGGAATCTTCTTCTGAAGAACACTCTCTCCCGCATGAAACTCCAACAACGGATGATGCTTTAAGTGATCTAATTGATAGAATTGGGAGACTCAATCTTGATTTAGTCCCAACTCAATCAACGGAGCAGCCTGGACCATCTGAGAAAGGTCCCCCAAAGTAGCTGACAAAGACACTTGAAAGCGTTCATCCTGATGAAGTTGGAAAGATAGGAACCAGAAATTCAAACCGGTGAAATGGAGGTGATGTAGATGACTCTAATTCACCTATTGATATGGATGTTTCTTATGATTGTGAATTGAACTTGTCTACAGATTTTGAACCAACTTCCTTCAAAGAAGTTGCTTCTCATGATGAATGGAAAGAAGCAATGCAAAAGCAGTATGATGCCCTCATAAAGAACGACACTTTGATGTTGGTTGATCCTCCATTAGGAACCAAACCAATTGGCTACAAGTGGGTCTACAAGAACAAGTATAAAGATGATGGCTCACTTGACAATTGTGCTACCATTCGGACACTCTTTGCACTAGCAGCTCAGAACGGTTGGAAAGTCCCTCAAATGAATTTGAAAACTATCTTCGCCAAAATGGGATCAAACATCAAACAACTGTGCCTTATAATCCCCAACAGAATGGTGTAGCTGAAAGAATGAATAGGACAATCTTAAATATGGTACGATCTATGCTCTTCTTCAAAAATGTAAAGATAATGTTTTGGGCTGATGCTATTCTATGTGCTACATATATAAAAAATAGATGTCCATCTAATGCTATAAGAAACAAGACTCCATATGAAATGTGGTATGGACATGTTCCTTCGGTAAAGCATCTCATGGTCTTTGGTTCCACCTGTTATGCTTTGATACCAAAGGTACATAGAAACAAACTTGGTGCTAGAAGTCGTAAGTGTATCTTCCTGGGGTACTCAAACACCTCCAAAGCATACTGCCTCTATGATGAACTAAATAAGAAGTTTGTTGTATCTAGAGATGTAATTTTTCTTGAATCATCCAAAACTGAAAATGTTGTTGAACGGCAACTTGATCGCTTGGATAGATTCACAAAGGAAAAATTATTTCAAGAATTTGATAATCAGATTCCACAACTTGAAGGGGGGATTCCTATAGTAGATCAACATGTGGAATCTTCTTCTGAAGAACACTCTCCCCCACATGAAACTCCAACAACGGATGATGCTTTAAGTGATCTAATTGATAGAATTGGGAGACTCAATCTTGATTTAGTCCCAACTCAATCAACAGAGCAGCCCGGACCATCTGAGAAAGGTCCCCCAAAGTGGCTAACAAAGACACTTGAAATTGTTCATCCTAATGAAGTTGGAAAGACAGGAACCAGAAATTCAAACCGGCAAAATGGAGGTGATGTAGATGACTCTAATTCACTTGTTGATATGGATGTTTCTTATGATTGTGAATTGAACTTGTCTACAGATTTTGAACCAACTTCCTTCAAAGAAGCTACTTCTCATGATGAATGGAAAGAAGCGATGCAAAAGGAGTATGATGCCCTCATAAAGAACGACACTTGGAAGCTGGTTGATCCTCCATTAGGAACCAAACCAATTGGTTGCAAGTGGGTCTACAAGAACAAATATAAAGCTCATGGCTCACTTGACAAGCACAATGCAAGGCTTGTGGCAAAAGGTTTTTCACAGAAGGAAGGGGTCGATTATGAGGAGACTTTTTCCCCCACAGCAAAATGGGCTACCATCCAGACACTCTTTGCACTAGCAACTCAGAACGGTTGGAAAGTCCATCAAATGGATGTAAAAACTGCTTTCTTGAATGGAGATCTAAAAGAGAATGTTTTTATGTCCCAGCCTGAAGGATTTGATATGAAAGGACATGAATATAAAGTATGCGAACTTGTGAAGTCCTTCTATGGCCTCAAACAGGCACCGCGAGCCTGGTATGAAAAACTAACTAAGCATCTTCTGAAACTCAATTTCAAACATTTTGATCTTGATGATGCAACTTTATTTGTCAAGAAAGTTGGCAAAAGAGTTGTATATCTTGTGGTATATGTAGATGATATTTTGATGATAGGGAACAATGAAAGCTACATTGCATCCATAAAGAAGGAATTGGGAAAAAGTTTTGAAATGACTGACTTGGGCTATGTTCATTACTATCTTGGCATTGAAGTAACCCAACATCCAAAGTCCATATTTCTTTCTCAGAAGAAATACATTGGAGATCTGTTGAATAGGTTTGGCATGACAGAGTGCAATCCTCTTACTACTCCAATGGAGCAAAACTTAAAGCTCACATCTATTGAAGGAAAGGAATTTGAGGATGCAACAAAGTATAGACAGCTTGTAGGAAGTCTCAACTACCTAACTACTACTAGACCAAACATTTCGTTTGCTATTGGAATCCTCTCTAGGTTTATGCAAAAGCCTTGTGAGGGACATTGGTCTGCTGCAAAAAACGTTCTAAGGTACTCGAAGGGAACTCAAGACTTTGGAATCAAGTATACATAGCTAGACGACTTCAGCTTGATTGGATACTCTGATTCAGACTTCAATGGAGACAAGGAAACTGGAGTATCAACTTCAGGATATGCTATGAGTCTTGGATAAGAAGTTGCCTCCTGGAGATCATGCAAACAATAAGTTCCAGTAGATTCAACAACAGAAGCAGAATACGTGGCAGCAACTGAAGCGACAAAAGAAATTGTGTGGCTCCAGAAAATTCTTGAAGATTTGCAGGTAAAATAAGTACAATCAACTCCACTCATGATGGACAATACCTCCGTAATAAAATTGGCCAAGAACCCAATGTTCCATGATCAAACGAAGCACATCAATACTAAATATCATCTGATTCGACATCATGTTGAGGCCAAAACAATCCATCTCCATCATTGTTCCACAAATGAGAAAATTGCAGACATCTTCACCAAAGTGCTTGGAAGAGAAAAGCTTAAACAATTCATAATGATGCTTGGACTCAACAAAATCCCTTCAGATTAAGGGGGGTAATGTTGACACCTAATCCTTGTGATTGGGTAAATATATGTAAATAAATAAATGAGAAATATGAACAGTCATCGGGAGATGAACTAAACAGTCTCTCCATCATGTATATAATAAACCTATCTGATGGAATAGAATACACGAATCAATTTTTGTTTTGTGGAGTTACTGCCTAGCCTGACAAGATGTGTGTCTTATCATTTCCTATTTTGATTGTAACTATAGAAATACAGGGAGAGATTCATGGACATTCATTAATGAGATAGCTTCTCCTCTTTTTGTATAAATAAGGGAAGTTTTTTCCTATGATGAGGAGGAAAATGAGGAAAAGAAGAGAAAGTATTATACAATGTTTTGTAACAAGACTTGAGATGGAATGAGATGTAAAGTGAAGAGCTATTAATGTAGTGAGATTAGTAGTGTAGATTTCCATTGTGTAAAGTTGTGAGTTTATCAAAGGAGAAGGTTCTTTTCTATTATTGAATTTTAGAATGTGAGTTTTGCGAGTTGGAATGTTATTGGAAAATCGAAGGGCCCCCATCAACCATGTGCATCCCTTTGTAAATTTTTAAGATTAATTAGTTTGTTTTACTTTGCTTGATGCAAATAGTTTAGCTTTCCATTGGAAATGTTATTTTATTTTTCAAATCTAGATTCACCTCACTATGTAATTTTATGTTTCCTAAGAGCATCTCATGAAAGTAGTGCTTTATCTATTTTCTAAGATATGATTCCTTGAAGCGTTAGAGCATATAGTGACTTAGCTTTCTTTCACATGTATTTACAATTCTTTCTTAGATTCAACTTTAGAGTCACTGTTTAACCCTATGTTTTCCAAAAGAGCTTCTCAAGAAGGTAGCATTCAACTATTTTCCAATATTCGTTGCTTGAGGCATTAAGAATAAACAGTGATTTATTTTCTTTCCTTATGTTTTTGTCATGATTTTTACATTAAGCTTTCATCTATTGTGTAATCTCATGATCAACAAGTCCAAGAGGGTAGTTCTTCCAATTTGGGTTGCCTAAGAAGCATTAGATCACATAGTAGCTGCAAGTTTTCCTTTCCACGCTTTTATTATGCTTTCTTATATCACATCTAATGTATACTCAATTGCTTAAGTAATTTCAAGAAGATGATTTCGACATCTTCCTATATTGAATGTTCACAATAGTATGTGAGCATGTAGTAGATCATAATTGTTTTTATATTGCTTGCTTTCATTTCATAGAATAGGATTAGTTTTATTTTTGATCAAGAGTTTTCAAGGATAGGATAGGAAGTGATTTCATGTTTATCTTATCAATGAATACAATTGTATCTAGAATAATGCTCTACTTTTCATAGACACAGGGCCAACCTAGATTATACTAACCGTTCAAGTTTTTTATTTATTTTATTCAAATTAAACTAGTTGAAGTACATTTCCTTTTCTTCCTTCTTAGAAATTAGTTTTTATATTAAACATCCATGAGACTTAGTTGATGATTGACACTTAACATCCACTAAAATCATTAGGCATGAAAGACAAAACCCTCAAAACAATACCAAAACATACTCAAAGAAGTAAGAAACAAGGTTAACTAAGCACATATTGTGCACCACACTTCATAAGTTTACTACCCTGCTCAATAATTTATGTTAGCAATTTAAGACATTAAATTGACTAAACATTTTGGTGTTGTTGTTGGGGAAGTGTAATTAGGAGACCTTATTTCTTACATCTAAAAAAAAAAACGATTACTAATTTCTCAAGTATGCTCTCCTCTCGTGCTTTGTGTCATCTGGAGGATCATAAAAAGAGTTCTTAAAATAGAAAAAAATAATTTATAAATTGTTTCTTTTAATGAAATATATATGTATCTTTTAAAATTTTTGAAAATATAACATATATAATTTCATTAAAAAAATTAATAATAATAATATTTTTTTTAGCTATGGAATGAAATTTGGAAGCTAAATTTTGTCTTCATTGTTTCATTTGATTTAATTTTACAATAAAGCTAAAAACCAAAAAATTCTGACATAATAAAACAAACAGACGACAATAAACCAAATAGTTTGGCATATTAGAATATCCTGGAGATGGAAGAAAGTGATGGCCGATCTAAAAGATACATTATGGAGAATTGAAACTACTATCGAGCTTGCATTGTGTAACCAAGACGGGTTTCAAGAGTTGTCTGCCCTTTTTGAACAAGTGTCAGAAATTGTGGAAAAATGTATTACAATATCGAGCAGGGATATTGTTTCTCTTCATCAAACTAGCACGAAGATCTCCATTGTGACTAAAGATATCGACAAACATCTAGCAATGTAAGATCTAATTCACATGGTCCAATTTCAAACACAAATTCGAAAGATCGTGGATGGAAACAAGTAGGTTATCGAAGTTGTGGCTGCTCATAGCATTTCTTCAAGCATTTTCCAAGACGCTCATCAACCAGTAGGGATAACCAATATCAAACCTGCAAATTAAAAAAAATCCAACCATAGCAAATCGATTTTTTTTGCCAGAGCATCACAGAAAACGTAACTATTTTGACACACGATTTTAAAATGCATTTTCTAATCATATGAGCAAAAATTGAAAAAACCGAGTCATGGGATTTTTCAGGAACAGGGTGAATTAGGTAACACATAAATGGTTTTCCAAATTTCACAAAATTTGAGCAAATTTTATGGTTCTTCAAAGCCTTAGTTTCTAGATTGCATGAGAAAAGTGAATTTTCAAATTTAATGCACAATTGTGACCATGATCTGATTTCTCACATATTCAGGAGAAATATCTGCCCAGATCTAATTTCCCTAGCTAAATTTCCAGCTTGAGATAGTTGGAGAAAACACTTTAAGTTTAGGTACTCCGATTGCTTGTGCCAAGTCATCCATTGTGTGTTGGCATTGTTAATTTCCTCCATTGAAGGAGGAAAATTGAGAGAGAAACTGGTGATGGTACAAATAAGAATTCCATTGGTAATTCACAAATGATGAAAATCTTATCTGGCAATAGACATGGAAATAATTCTGATAGTTAACATCCATAAGTCCATTACATTGCATGCACCACGTCTAAACATTGATTGATCGTGGTTATCGCAGACACACAATCTCAGTGCAAAATAAAATCAGATAGGATTTTGAGTTTTTTTTTTTATATATAGATAGTTGCAGTGACTCATAAATGAGATTTAGTTTCTTCATTATTTTTGTTGATTTCACTCGCGAGCTTTAATGTACGCCTGCACTTGTTTTGGCAAGTTGCGACAATATCTTTTACTACAAACATTCATTATTAACGTTGATATTATCATCTAATGGCTATATCTTGTTGATGGATTTTGGATATTTTCAACACACACACACACATATATGTATATATATATTGCAATGATACAATCAATTTTTTTGAAGCAATTTATAAAAATGAAAATATTTGCAAAATTTGATTGAAATAATTTTTTTTACAAGTACTTTTTCATATTTTTGTCACTTCAAATATTTTTGACAACATGTTATTTTTGCAGCACAGATGACGATTCAATAATGACTTGCAGAACAATTGGAAAATTATTTAGATGATTTCTAAACTTTTGGCATTAATATTGTTGATGTGTATTTTTCTATGAAGTTTTAACTTGCAAGACACAACAAATCTTTGTGATGCCAATTGTTTTACTGATCACAATGCATGAAGTCATATGACAACATGGAGTTAATTTATTTTTCATGGTTATTTCTTAAAAATGGATTGTTATTGATATCATGAATTGGATCAAATATAACACTTTTTATTTTCCTTAACCTGTTTCATTTGACATAAATTTTTTTGCATAAGAATCAAGAAGAAATTAGCTATTTCTTTCTTAACACACTTATGTTCTTTGTGTCATTCTTTTTTTTTTGAAGGTTTAGGATTATTGAATGATCAACAAGGAAATTAAGTTGTGACAACAATTGGTCTTGAAAATACCAATCTCATGAGAAACATAAGAACAAGCCCATGTCCATATTCATCAAAACCATTACTCTTCCTCCCTTTTGAATTCTAAATCCAACCAAGAACTTTGAATCAAGCCATAAGTATTTTCCCAACAAGAGTCAATTGTTTATTTTCATTTGTTCACATAAACTTCCGATTAGTTTTTTCTATTCTTAACCCACAAATAAAAGCAAGAAGCTCACTCACATGCTTATTGCCCATTGTCATCTTCCATTTTCATTTTTCCTTTTCTATCCTTCTCATTTGGCATATAAACCTTGCCTCAATGCAAATTATTGAGTCCATAGTCCTTTGAGTCTAAAATCCTTGCAAAAACACCTTGAGGCTTACATGCCTTAACGACAATTCCTCATGCCGATGAACAATGTGAATACATTAATGTCCCTTCTTCATTGAATCTTCTAGATACTCGACAACAACAAACTTATTCGTACCTTGCAAGATGTGTGTGGGAATATTGACTCACATTGTCATCAATGGTGAAATTTCTTGTGTTGATTAGTGGAATTCATTAATGTCCACTAAGTCAACAATTTCCTACTATGTTCGACATCAGAACATCTATTCACATAGCAGGAATTGTGAAAATCAATTTTGAAGACATGAAGACTATCATTTTCAGCATTTTGGAGAAACTGTAGAACACATGAAATTTTTGAATCAGATGACAACTGCAAAATCAAATAATGGTTGTGGAATTAGATGGCAGCAGCAAATTCAACACTATCCTATAGCAGATTCAACAAGTTTTAATAAAATTAATAAAAGTCATCTTGACTCTTTTCTCCATGACTTGTCTAGCCACTTGAAGAAGATTATGATCAGGATTTTGCAGCCACCACACATGCAGCACATCCATTTCCAAAGAGTAAGTTAAGGTATGTCATTTTCTAACTTTTTACCATAAAATTCCTTCAAAAGATAGAATGATAATTTTTGTAAAAAAGCATTTCTCTTTCTCATCTCATAAAATTGCCAATATCATTAGTTGTTTGGGAGTGGGTGGGGGGAGGGGGGCACGCGAGTACATTCATATTCATATTTTTCCATATTAATATCACATTCAAAATCCCACATAATTTCAAAAGATATTAAGTATTACATTATTTTTATGAGCATACAAAGGCTTTTCGAAAGTACTAAAAAGATAATTGGATACAAACACAATCATGGTTGTCACACAAGAACCAACTATGATGCAATCCAATAAATATATACATTGCAACAATAATCATATTATCATTATGCAAAGTTCAAAAATAAAAAATGGATGCAACAACAAAATATTGTTGCAACACAAGAACCAACCATGTTGCAATTCAACTAAAAGACTTTGCAGAAGTATGAAGTTATCAAATGATATCATGCAAAGTTAAGCCAAGGCTCAAGGATTAAAAGGAATTAAAATAATAGAGTGCATGAGGACATGCAATAGCTTCATTTGGGGGGTATGCTGGGCCTTGAAATTGTCATTCACTTCCATTACATTTTCACTTATATTTCCATATTGTCACCTTCACTCCACCTCTATTTCATTACATTTACATCTATTTCATTACATTTACCTTAACATTATCATTATTGGGTCATATTTATTTTTTTACAAACTTTACTAATTCTTAGCATTTTTAAATGAATTTATGGTTAAAAATTAGAAAAAAATGTGCATCTACTTATACCTAACAAGTGGGATGAGATTCTTGACTTGTGTACGTCAAAAGGAAGCTTCTAAAAGACCTTTGTATAGCCTCCCAAAAACAAATTCGAATTTGAGTGGAGAAGATCATGGGATCATAAGGGTATGTGTCTCATTTCATATTTGTATTGGAATTCTAAGAAGACATGTGTCTTATCATTTCCTATTTTCGTTGTAACTGTAGAGATATAGGGAGAGATTTATGTACTCTCATTAATGAGATAGCTTCCCATCTTTTTGTATAAATAGGGGAAGTTTTCTCCTATCACGAGGAGGAAAAGGAGGAAAAGAATAAAGATAATTATACAATGTTTTGTAACAAAGTCTTGAGATGTAATGGATTGTAAAGTGAAGAGCTATTAATGTAATGAGATTA
Source organism: Pinus tabuliformis (assembly GCA_031772625.1). Classification (NCBI taxonomy): domain Eukaryota; kingdom Viridiplantae; phylum Streptophyta; class Pinopsida; order Pinales; family Pinaceae; genus Pinus; species Pinus tabuliformis. The sequence goes on along the minus strand of CM062812.1, from coordinate 481,784,005 downwards.
GGAGTGTAGATTTCCATTGTGTAAAGTTGTGAGTTTATCAATAAAAAAGGTTATTTTCTATTATTGAATTTTAGAATGCGAGTTTTGTGAGTTGGAATGATATCGGACAATGGAAGGGCCGCCATCAACCATGTGCATCCCGTTGTAAATTTGTAAGATGAATTAGTTTGTTTTACTTTGATTCATGTAAATAGTTTAGCTTTCCATTGCAAATGTTATTTTATTTTTCAAATGTAGATTTAGCTCACTGTGTAATTTTATGTTTCCTAAGAGCATCTCAAGGAAGTAGTGTTTTATCTATTTTCTAAAATTGGATTGCTTGAAGCATTAGAGCAGACAATGAGTTAGTTTTCTTTCACATATCTTTACAATGCTTTCTTAGATTCAGCTTTACATTCATTGTTTAACTCTATGTTATCCAAAAGACCTTCTCAGGAAGGTAGCATTGAGCTATTTCCGAATATTGATTGCTTGAGGCATTAAGAATAAACAATGATTTAGTTTCTTTCCTTATGCTTTAGTCATGATTTTTAGATTAAGCTTTCATCTATTTTGTAATCTCATGATCAACAAGTGCAAGAAGGTAGTTCTTCCAATTTGGGTTGCCTAAGAGGCATTAGATCACATAGTAGCTGCAAGTTTTCCTTTCCATGCTTTTATTATGATTTCTTATATCACATCTAATGTATACTCAGTTGCTTAAGTCATTTCAAGGAGATGATTTTGACATCTTCCTATATTGAATGTTCACAATAGTATTTGAGCATGTAGTAGATCATGGAAGTTTTTATGTTGCTTGCTTTCATTTCATAGAATAGGATTACTTTTATTTTTGATAAAGAGTTTTCAAGGTTAGGATAGGAAGTGATTTCATTTTCATCTTATTAATGAATATAATTGTATCTAGAATAATATTCAACTTTTCATAGAGACAGTGTCAGCCTAGATTATACTAACCATTCAAGTTTTTGATTTGATTTTATGAAATTAAATTATTTGAAGTACATTTCCTTTTCTTCCTTCTCAAATATTAATTTTTATATTAAAAATACATTAGACTTAGTTGATCATTGACAGTTAACATCCAGTAAAATCATTAGGCATAAAATACAAGGCCCTCAAAACAATACAAGAACATACTAAACAAAGTAAGAAACGAGGTTAACTAAGCACATATTGTGCACCGCACTTCATCAGTTTACTAACCGTGGTCGATAATTTATGTTAGCAATTTAAGACATTAAATTGACTAAACACATCCTTCCTACTCACATTGCTTGATAAATTTGTCAATATTGTTGTAGGATACTTCATCATGCTAGACCTCCTAGACATAATTTATCTGAAGAAGAGGTCGAAACCATCAAGCATATTAATTATAACCCCCATATCCTTGTCGTTAAATATGAAAAAAGTATTGTTACTATCATTATGAACACAGTTGAGAATGAAACCAAAATTATGGATCTCCTATCCTATTCATCTTATAAAACCTTCCTAAAAACCCCCTTAATGCCATTACTCATTTCTTCACTATGGAAATAAAATGTTCTTCCTTGCGTGCTCCCATTCAACTTATGCTTATTCCCCACAGCCCCCAAACTCCTAAAATTTACTGTCGACCTATAATTCATAAGCAATGAGTGCCCCTTCTTCGCAATTTTAGTGCTATTGGAGTCCCTACCCACACTTCAAGTCAATATTTATCCACCAAAATTCAACAATTTATGGGCTCTACTCCATCATATACCAAATATTATGTTGATTTCAGTCTCAAAATTAACAATATCCACATTGTTAGAATGAATTGTTGGGTAGCTTTCAAATTCTTTACTTTTTCACCAGAATCTCAATTCCTGAAGATTTAAGCTCGGTGTCATAATTAGTTGATGATGAAAATTTGAACCTTATCCAAATTTACCTCACCTCTACCTTATTTTCATTTAAAGGTACCACCTATGAGAAGATAGAAGGTACAACTATGGGTTTCCCTCTTACTTTAATACTTGCTAACATATTTGTAGAACACTTTGAAGCGAGAGTTGTGAACTCTTAACATCTCAAACCTAAGTTTTGGTTCAAATTTATTAACAACACATTTGTCAATTGGTAACACATTCAAGCCATGCTCGATGCCTTTCATTCCCACCTCAATAATATTTCTCCTTATTTCCAATTCACTATCGAAATAGAATCAAATAAATCCATTCCTTCCCTTCCTTTTCTTGTTACCCATCTCCTTAATAGATCCCTCTCCCATCAATTTTATGGAAAAGAATACACACACTAATTGTTATCTTCACGTCCTTTCACATCACCATGCATCCCAAAAGAAATTTGTTTTTAAAACCCTTATGTCCAAGGTTCTAAAAATATTTGACTTCGAGTTCCTTTTACTTGAAAAATCCAATTTATTCGAAGCTTTCAAATCCAATGGCTATCTCCTCCCCCCCCCCTCTCCCAACACCATTAAAGCCTTTCAAACTGTCTGCCACCCTAGATTTGTCATTCATGATCCTTCTCCTTCTTGTGGCCAAGTAACACTTCCATACATTAAAGGAACTATATTCAAGAAGATTAGAACTCTATTCAAGCCCCATAAAACCCTCAATCAAATATTACAATCATCCAAATACAAATGTGACCCCGTGCAAGGAACAAGGGTCTATCAGATTCCCTCTTCATGGGGGAAATCCTATATTGGCCAAACATCTTGTGATTTCAACGTCCACCTCAAATAACACATAGTCGATACCATCCACAAGCATACCAAAATTTTTCATCATTGATCATTGTTTTAAGTACAAACATTTGACATCCTTTGATGAATCTAAAATCTCGAATTATTCGAGAAAGTCTTGAAATGAAGAAGAACCCTAACATTTTTAATAAAGAATATGGATGAATGCTTAGCCAATATTGAAATCACATCATCTACCATCTCTCCCATTGACTCCTTGATCATGTAATTACAAATAATTTTTTCAAAAATTAATATCGTATAATTATTTCCAAATATCATTTTTCTAACATTCTCCTATTTTTAATTAATTTATTATCTACTTTTTCATTGTCCTTGCTGAATTTGTTTCACTTGTTCCTATCTTTATAATTAATTTTAATTTATTCTTATTTTAATTGAATTTAAAGTAACTATTTTTCAATTTAGAATTAGGCCCTTTTCCCATTTCTTACTTTCATTATTATTAATTCTCAATTTTTATTTTTTTAAGTGGACTTTTTAATTTAAATTCTTATTAACTATTATTTCTAATCTAAATTCTTATTAATATAAAAAAAATAAAAAAATTCTTAAATATTGTTATTTCAATTTTTAGACTTTTAATTTAATCTTTATTTTAATTTATTTTCATCTTTAGTTTTCAATTTGGAAGGGGTCCAATTCTTATTCTTGTAACATTATTCTATTAACATTAATTTTGAATTAATTCTTATTTTCGTTATTTTATTTCCGATTCATTTTTCATTCTTTAATTTTTGAAATTTTTTCCTCGTTAATTTTCAATTTAGACTAGTTATATTTAACTAATTCTTATTCCTATATCATTATTTTATTAACATTATTTTTCAACTAATTCTTGTTTTATTTTATTTCTTATTCTTAATCTCATTTCCTTAATTTAATTATTACCTTCTAATTCACAGTTCTCCTTAACTCTTATTCTCTATTAATAGATATTATTTTATTTTTATCTCTTTATTGCTATTTTATTTTCAGTTACCACTTATTTTATAATTTCAAATTGTGAATTTGGTCAATTAAAAATTATTGACTTTAATTTTGATTAATGATTTGTTTCACTTAGGAATTCATTTTAACATTTTTTATGAATTCGACCTTGACCCAAGGGATATTTAATTCTTGTTATCCTATAATGAGGTTCTTTGTTTACTCACATTAACTCTTTGGTCCATGATGGTGGATGGAGTAACCATCTGAATTTCTGGACAGATCAGTAGCCATCTAAATATTGGACGGATCAAAAGTGTATTACACAAATTTTAAATCACCTATGTAGATGAAATATTTTTGGGAACCTACATGAGATTATTTTTTATATTTAAAAAAAGTAAAATAAAATTGAAAATTTTATTAATTATAATATGAATTGATATTAAAAAATGTATGTCACTATTCTATAAATACTAGGACTTATTGTGCATAGCCATCTATGCTTCGATCAACAATAGGGTTTTCATGACTATTTGGTGCAACTTGGAAGATAAATCGAGGGTTTTTGAAGTAGGGAAATATTTTCGATAATGCAGTGCTCTTCATGCAAATTTGGAAGGAGCATTATAATCCACAAAAGGAGGTTTTCCTTGCTTCCAGAATGTGGGTCCATCTCTTTTATCTTCCTAAACAATATTGGGAGGAGGAAAGTCTTGAAGGCATCGAAAATGCCATCCACAATTTTTTCAAAGTATTGGTACACTTCATATGCATGGATATATGTATACATGAATATCTCCTAGTCACTACCAGCCTCCACATATATATTATTATAGTATTTAGAAGCAATCTCTAGATTAGGAGAATGTCCCCTTTAGATGCAGACATTATCTTGAATATGGGCATCTTATTGGCGATTTCCCAATGAATACAAATGAATAGTTTGAAAAAAATTCCTTCTCAAAAAGAGACATTTGGTTCATGCAAAGTGCCCCAAAGAAGAGGAAATTTTACTCGGGACTCCTTAGGGTACCTCAAATCCTAACGAGATCCCTATATTTGAAGTAGACACTCCAAAGGAGTCTCCATGGTAATTCAATATTCAATCAAGCATGCAATCAGTTGAAGAAAATCCGATAGCCCCTTAGAGGGCGTGAAAAAGTCTTTTAAAGAGCATTGGCAAAATCCATTACTGCAAGAAATGATAAGATCTTATTTGGAAGAGGCTGAAATAAAATCCCTAAGTGGAAGACCCATGACTAATTTCCCTTGCAAAATAATGGCATGTAAGATATGTGACGGACATGCTAGCTCATGAGGCTATGATTTTCTATACTTGGTCTATCTACACATAAAGTGATTGGGCTCAAGTTCCTCCCACTTAGTCTTGGGGATCAAATGATGGAATTCGAGGTGGTCTCGAGTAAAGAAGCCAAAAATGACATTGCAAGAGAAATAAGGCACTAATACAAGAGTCTTGGGGTTCAAACTATAAAATTCATATTCTTATGAATTTCATATATCACCCCTACATCTTCATCATGTCGAATATATCACCATGAATTGCAGGTAATTGAACTCATGACTTCACAAAGCACCTAATCACTGTCTATCCAAGACTCGAACCTTCCCATGTGATATTAAAAATAAGCAACCATCTATATAGGGAAGTATAGAAAATTGTGAAATTTATTTTTAATATAAATCCATATGTATATATAATTTAGATATTAATTCCACCTAGAATTATGACGACTAGAAGATTATATAATTCAGATTCAAGTATTCCAAACCTAGTTATAATGATATGTTTCACTTAGAATCTAACTTAGTTATAATCACTTAGAATATTCACCTATCATACCATCAACTTTAAAATATCAACATTAGAAATAATATAATGTAATCGAAATTTAGGAATTATTAATCTTTATTGCTCATGAACTCAATTAAAAATATGTACGATGGGATGCCAATTTTATCACGTACGTTTATATACAATCTGAATGGAAGCCATTCGGTTGAAGGCAGAGAAATCTCAGCCTGTCCTTGCGCCTTTGAGAAAAGTAAAATAAACATCAAAAGAATGGGCTTCTTTAGTAATTGCTTCACCAATGGCAATAACGAATATATAGTTGATTGATTCATTGCACGAATCCAACTAAATTATTTTTCCGTGAAACGGTTGAAGCAGAGATTTTGCATTTCTGATTTCCTTAAACCTAACTGTTCCGGCATATAACTTTTAGGTTGCAATGAGAAGATATCTGACACCGGATGTTGGATTTATTATATTATATGAAGGATTTAGATAGCGGCGGATGAGAATAGCACAGCATCAGCTTCTCTTGTTCAGAGAATCCCGTGAGACGTTTTATTGAAACATGGATAGAGAAGATATGAGATATTAGATGCGTATTGCGCAGTTGGGCAGACGTTGAATATATAACTAGAAGCTGTACGGCTCGTAGCGGACACCGATGGCGTTGCCGCAAATGTTCCAGATGCGGTCCCCAAGGTTCTTAAGGCAGGCGGTGCTATCAGACTGAGAGATTCCCTGATTGCAAACCCCACGCCCATAGGCTGTAGGTGAGCCTGCGCGCGATGCTTTGGAGTGCTATAAAAGGAACTTCCGCTTGGGATCTTCTGCGTGTTACACGCGAACGAAGTTTGTATTGAGAGTGCCTACAGCACTGCCCACAACCAGTGCAGCTATTACCATGACTGCCAATGCAAAAAGCAAATGAGTACCTCATCTCGAATTGATATATATAACCTCTACAATGGGAAATGGGAAATGCTGGATGGACTTCTAATAAACTCCTACAATGGGAAATGTCATCAGCAATGTGTGTGTGGATAGGGTTATCGATAACACGTGTGTTGGACGACGTTAGATGGGGCCCAAATGCACGACCCATTCTAGCCGCTGGCCGCCTGCCGTGACTAGACCGTTGCCCCATCATGAGTGGACTTGGCGCAAACTGCACTCCATGTGGGTCTCACACGACGACCACCCCATGATCCACCCTCAAGTCGCTCACATGTACATCCTCATAACACCACCGTGTGATTGAAGATATGAAAATAAATTAAAAAGGATGTGACAAGTAATTTAATAAAACCAATGGGCTGATATGCGTGTTATTTTTATCTTTTCAGAATTATTAAAAAATTATGTGGTTGGTTTGACTGTTTTTTTCAACACAAAAAACGTTTTCAATTAATTTTGTAAAGAAAGTACACATTCTTTAATCATTATCGCCCGATTTAAAACTTATACTGTAACAAGTCCTCTATAAAATTGAAACTTACGGCCATACAAAAATGTCGATTATTCTTACGATGAACCATTTGAAATGCATAGGTGCAACATACAACCATTCGAAAATAGAGGCAAAACGTATTAATAAAACACATATACCAGAAATCATGACAAGAATCGATATGCTAGATCATAATGTGACTCGTCCCTTGCAAATTGCCAAGTCAAAAAACTCAAAGTTCATCCTTTACTCAAGGTCTGAAGTAGAAATGGAGTGGTCCTCCATATATGATTCTACAACTTGTCCTCCATATATGATTCTGATTCTACAACTTGTCCTTGAGATATCACACATAACTTTCTCAAAGGTAAGAGCATTCTTAGATTATCAAATTCCCGAAATAATAAAGAAAACCAAATTTGTCTTATGGGTTTGATGATATATTGTCCACCTACCAAGACAAGCGACAATGTTTGTATGGAGAGTTTATCAATTGCAGAACACATGTGGAGACCTATGTCGCAAAGTTACAATGGACAAAGAGGTGATAGATGTCCTCTCAAGAGCAAAGGCAAAGGATGCATCTTCGTGGGCCGTCATTATCAGAATATGGTTTTGTACTACGAACACGAAAAACACTTGAGTTTAAGAGGGAAATTCCATTTCGAGGACTTAGAAGGAAAAGAGAAAAACAAAATATGTCTCATGGGCTGAGTGATTATCAGATATGCCTCATGGACAATTATCTTTTCCTCATGTGAGCCACCTAACCAAATAAATTCGAGTGTTTGAGGTTGGTAATATATAATTTTCATTTGGGAACCAAGGGATCTAAAATCTCTAACTTAGTGGCATCGTTCCAATGAGTGAATAAAGGATAGGATAGATAAGCATTTAAAATATATTTAATCACAAAAAATCTATGATTGTGCACAAATGTAATGAGAAGAGGAGTTAACAAATGCACACTAATCCTGCATGAGAGCGAGTTTCGGCCTATCTCTAAGATAGATCCTGAACCGACGGCCCATCTGAGATTCCCAAACAACAAATGCTTAGTGTGAAGGTGATTAAGACATGATAAAGAGATATAAGGAGAACCTCGAGCACCAACATGTAGCCAACGAATGAGATCCCTACTCTCGAGATATTTAGCCATGATGATTCGATTCTAGAGGCCATCACTTCTAAGTGATTGCAAATTTACTTTTAGTAGTGGCAAGTTGAAAGAGGGAGTGTGTTTAAGGCCCCAACCACCCTGATTAAAAGGTAGGTTAAGCATCTCAAAACCCACAAGATGAAATTTGTGATCTCTGTGTGTGTGCCCACATGAAACCTGAAATGAGATAATTTTGGAACAAGATATTGGTAAAGATATATTTTATTTAAAAGAAATGAGAAATAGTTACAAATAAAATATTCTATTATCATGTTTCTCAAGATGAAAGAGATGGCATACTCTTTCCATTATTAGCCCACACGCAAACACACACACACACATATAACAATACTTGTTTAAAACTTCATCTATTAATCACATAAAATTAGAACTCTCCACTTATAAACTTCTTTTAAAATTTTATACTTTTTGCATTTCAAAGGATTTCATTCCTCTGGCAACTATGTAGATCCAAAATTAACATACCTATACTATGAATATAAAATATTAAAAATAATATACTAAATAAAAATTAAAGTAAATATCATCTTTTAGCCACAAAAGTTTATTGGCCCATAAAGTTTAAGATGTTATTTTCTTAAAAAAAGAATTAGCATCGTAATAAAACTAATGAGAACATGAGAGAAACAAAAGGACCATTTATGTCATATACCTTCATTGTTGTAATGTGGTATTTTTGTTGACACTTAATGATGAAGCACATTGAATGGTTTATGTAAATAAATAAATAAAAGGAATTGAAGTATTTGATAATGAAACACTTGAATATGAGAGTCTTGTCAAAGAAAGAAAAACAAAAATCTCATTGTTAAATGTGATTAGGATAATTCTTTCATGATAATGATTCTACAAAAGATTCTAAATAAGTTTTAATGGATAGGACAGAAAGTCCATTAAATCCCTTAGCTGGGGAAATATGCTAAGCTTGGATAAGCATAAAGAGCTGCGGAAGAGAAAGAAGGGATTTTATGGAAAAGCATAGGAAAGTGGATAAAAGGGATCACAAAAGCAAGAAATCATTGAAGGAAATTAATCATGAAATAAAGGTATTAAATGCCTATTGAAGGGATCAATAGAGGGGGTTGATACCCTAGCATGAACTTCTCAACTTGGGGGTGAACTCGAGGGATATAGTTCTACATTGGCTGGAGAACTGTGTGAAATTTCCAAGTACCCCTATTGGTGAATCTATTTGTATTAGTTATTATTTTATTCTCTTATGAGAAGTAGCCTTGTGTAGATATTGTGTTTCAGAATTATTAATAACATAAACTTAGTTCTGTGATATTTGAATTATCCTAGAGATAAGGGTATTTGGTAATCTGAAATGTGATTTTGTGTTTCGAAATGTGATTCAACTTAGAGACTCACTTTATTATTGTTCTGAAAATCATGCACATTATTATATTAAAATTTAGTTATATGAATTAGGGCCCTGCTACTATAATGCGCGTAGCTATAATTAATGGGTTCAATTGTACTTCATTGGAAAAATGTTGATATTAGAATTTTTTGTTTATGTATGCTAACATAGAAAAAGAGAGGAACTAAGGACATATCTAGTGCATTAAGCCTAGTATTTTATGTCTATAGAATTTAAATTAGGTTACCAATAAATTATAAGCTTAAGTGATTATTATTGTAATTTTGAAAGGTAGTTATTTGATAGTTGTTCATGAGGAAAGCGAACGCGATTGGGATAGCTAGGGAACTGAAATAGAATTAACCATAAAATAATTAGTGGAATTATGTAGTATAAAGTTTGGAGTCATGTTGCTAATAGACTGCCAAAAATTAAAATATCATTGACACTTATTGTGCTATACTGTTAAGCTCTGGTAACCAAGTTTTAGGCTAGAAATGAAACACAGTGAACCTTGTAGATTAATAGTTAGGTTTGTTTTTAATTACTTACTAGTTACTTCTCAAATTAAGATGTTGCTTGTGTTTCAATGTGGCTCCCAACAACTTGTTTAATGAAAAAGAATAATATAACCAAATAGTTCCAATAGGAGGCGAATCAACAAATAGTATCTAAGAACAACAACGAGAACAAATATTTCATTAACTCTTATGGACACATAAGGAGAATTTTACTCACCTTTACATAAATGGAATGACAAGGAGTATTGAAACATTGAGAAAATTTATGAAGGAAATAAATAAGACATAATAGAATTGCATTGATATGAATAACCAATATAGAATATAAATATGTTAATACAACTACTAAAGTAACAATTCAATAAAGAAAGTAAACTCACTGTGAAACAAAAATTGGAGTGGTAAGTTTACCAATATAGCTCACAGTGTTATAAATACGGATATGGTAACCAAATTTAGCTGACACAAATACACAAATATGCCATTAAACCTTCAGAGGATGGAATTACATTTCAAAATCTCCTAAAGCAAGCAATAAACACAACACAGTTCATTAATAAAATTCATGGTTACTAACAAATACTAAAGGAGCAAATTGTTGTTATTCTTGATTACATAAGAGTCATTTCATGAGAACCATGCTGGATAACACAACAAAAAACGTTACACCCAAGGTCATGAGGAAGGACCTCGATTGAGCTTGGAAAGAACGTAAGGAGCGAGGATAAATATGATGGACTAGTAAACATTAGCTAAAGAGTGAAATAGTACCAACACTTTGATAGCCTCGTAAGTTCTTATATGTATACTACTTATAAAGGAATTCACCGAAGGGATGCGTACTCTAACATCACTACTCATAAAGGTCTAGGTGTGTTGTAGCGTTTTGAGCCTCAAAGAATATAGGAGTTCCAGCTAGGAATCCATAGAGACCGTCTGTAATGGTGACGATGCCCTCTTAGCTCAACACAAAGGAGAGTATTGTAAAGGGCTGTATGGAACTTAAAAAAAAAATTGACATTACATTTAGTAATTAAATCTCTAATTCTATAGAATGAATTTAGGATAGAAAATAAGAACAAAATAAAACAAGTGCGTATACTAAAACTTTACATGTTTATGATTGACATACTATAGAAGAAGGTGTGTACTTTTGAGTATGCCTCTCATAGTCACACTCTTGCAAAGAAACAAGCACATAAGTGAGTACTAGGGTCAATCCAAGTTATTAAAACAATGGCTAATCAAAGAGAATACTTAACGATAGAAATAAAATTATAGAAACCTATGAAAAGTGTTGAAAATCCCCAAACAATGAGGGAAAACAAAGGTAACAATAAGCCTAAGTAGTCACAATTAATGGAAAAGGGTATAAACAATGCAAATTTGACCCTAGCAATTCTAAAGAAGATTATGTAATGAAACCAAAAACTCAAACTTCTATTACTTGTGTAGGTGACACAGTAAAAGAAAAAAAAAACCCTCAAATCCTTACGTGACCATGATCATCAACTACACATTGTGGGTCACTGGGGGATCTTATTTTTCTTCACCCATACACACAAAAACCTTCAACGATATTGACGTAGGAGCATCTAGACTTAGCCATCAATGTGAAAGTTTGTTCACATGTTGTGGCTAAACAAGTTGAAACTCATTGACCTGATGGGTCAAAAAGGCAGTTTTACTGAGAGGTTTTGATGTCTCAAGAAATAAGTTGTATTTCATTATTGTAATAAGTTAGAAGTTGTCTTATTTTAGGCTCAAAGATGAGTTGTTAGCATAGGTGTGAGATAGATATAGGAATTAGAAGATTGTTGTTAGATTCATTTAAAATAGTGATTGATTTGTTAGACACAGTTAGAGTGATATTCGATTTATAAAAGGGAGGAAAAATGTAATGAAAAGGAGAGAGGATTGAGGAGTGGATTTAGTAGAGTTAGAGAAAGATTGTGTGTGGATTGTATTTGAGACAAAGGTCATTATTTGTGTAATCAGGCCCAAGGCTGAGACTCTGTAACTCTTTTATTATGAATAGATTGTTGTTATGTGCATGATTATATTTACAGCCCGTGGAAATCCTTAAATGCTTTGTGCTATTTATATTCAGATGATATTGATGCTTCCTTTGTTTTTCATACTTTAAAATAGAAATACGGGTTAAAAGAATAATCAAGAGTTTATTATATCATTTTGGTTCCGCAAGCAGAAAATCCAAAATACACTAAGAATCATTTCAAAACACATTCGGATTTGGGAATCCAGACTCAAGTATTATGGATGGAGGCTTTTAAGGTTATCGAGTCCGTGGAACCCAATCGCATCGCTTCAGTGGAGAGGAACCGACTTGTTGAATCGTTGAATTCTGACTTTAGAATACAACTGCATCCGAAAGGTGATAGAGAAGGGTTGATAATGTATCGGGTCCACGGAGGGTTATTGAATTGCCACATTGAAGCATAAGGAGTCTGGCCAAGGGAACATTGTGATTGCGATTATGAGATTCAATCGTAATGTTAGACCTCGATTAACTATGATTTTTGGATCGCAAAGCGGTATCACTAAAGTGGATGGTATTTCGGGCATATCAAAGGTGGTAAGTTGTTTGGAAGGGTCGGCACCCAATCCCATTCAACCTTCGACACGTAGTAAAGGTGGAGGGGAATAAAACTGCTTTATTAGGTAGTTAACTCTCGATCTATTGTTCTATCCAAAATCTTCGATGACCGTTGGATCTCACCAATCTAGATCGACGGTTCCAAAGTAACGATGTGTTGACTTTTGACGTACGATAAGCGCGCCAATATAAAAAGGTAAAATCAATGTTTTGCATCGTTTTTCAATGTATTTCGACTAAAAGGGAAAACAATCGACAATAGCTAAAAGGGGGATCTAAAGGGTGATTTTGGGTTTTCGTGAGTTCTGCTTCCCCACTATGTCATTTGTGTTATCAAAGCAAAAGAAAGGGTTTCTTGCAAAAAAATGCTTCCAGGGAGAGGCATTGGTGGAGGAAGACCTGAAGCAAATGCAATTCTATTGGAAGATGTACCAAGTCTGCACACGAAAATGGAGACAATTGAGACTGCCCAGAGTAGAGCACCTGATGAAGGAGTTGAAGGTTCTTCAGAAGAATCCCCTACAAAGGAGGTAGTAGGCAAAGACAATGAAACTACCAAATTCATTAAGATGTTTGCAAAAGTAGGAGGAAAACCTAAGGTAGAAATCCCTATGTATGAAGGGAGTCTGAATGCAGAAGAGCTAATGGATTAGATTAGGTCCTTGGACCAGTACTTTGACTATGAAGAGGTTGATGAGAGGAAGATGGTGAAGTTTGCAGTTACTAGATTGAAGGGTCATGCAGCTATTTGGTGGGACGAGTTACAGACATCAAGAACAAGGAAAGGGAAGTCCAAGATCAAGCTATGGGACAAAATGGTAAGTAAAATGAAAGCCAAGTTTTTTCCTAAAGACTACCATTTGAATCTTTTTAAGAAATTGAAAAATTTAAGGCAAAAAGTAATGTGTGTTAAAGAATACATAGACGAGTTTTATAGATTGAGTATTAGAGCGGAGCATGTAGAGGATGATGTGGAAAAGGTAGCTAGATATATCAATGGCTTAAAGTATGATATATAAGATGAGATTAGCTTGTTAAGTCTGAAGACTATTGAGGATGCCTATCAAGCAATTTTGAAGGCAGAAGAGAAGATATTGAGGAAACAGAGTCAAAGGAATAGAGGAAAAATCTCAGTAAGAAGTAGGGGAACTACCAGACCAAGGGGACAACAGCATCAGGATCAAGCAGGAAGCTCAAGTAGCAGACCACCGCAAAGGGGAGAATCTAACAAAGGAAGATTTGTGCCTAGAGGAAGAGGGTGAGGAAGAGATGTTTAGTGTTATACATGTGGAGAATGGGGACATATGTCATGGGACTGTCCTCATAATAAATCAGCAAGCCAGAGGAATGCGAATGTGGCTGAGGCAAAGCAAGAACCACCTTGACTTGTGGAAAAGGAAGAACCTCCTGAAGAAGGTGAATCACTATTATTGAGAAGGAATTTTCTTACGTCAGAGCCAGAGATTGGAGAACCAGCACAGAGGAAGAATCTGTTTAGAATTACCTGTAAATCAAAAGGTAAGTGTTGTAAGGTAATAATTGATAGTGGAAGTACTGACGATCTTGTTTCTGCAGAGATGGTGGACAAACTTAGACTAGCAAGGACCGTGCACCCTACTCCTTACAAGGTATCATGGTTACATAAGGGACATCAAATTATTCTAACTAAATAATGCAAAGTGGAGATACAAATTGGTACGTATATAGATGTGATATTATGTGATGTAATGCCCATGGATGTATGCCATGTATTGTTGGGAAGACCGTGGCAATTTGATCGAAAATCTATTCACGATGGAAGGAGAAACACTTATACTATGGAGAACGATGGAACTAAACACACATTGCTACCATTGAAGGACAATGCTGACAAAGGAACACTTGGAAATAGTATTATGTTGATAAGTGGAAAGGAGTTGTTGCAAGAAGTAATGAAGAATGAGGAGTTGCATTATGTTGTTGTGGGAAGAACAAAGGTAATTTTGACTTCCACAAACTTGGATGATTTTCTTGAAGAAGTTAAAATGTTGTTAGATGATTTTGCTGATATTATTATCGATGAGTTTCCAAATGCATTTCCACTAATCAGGAGTATTAGTCATCATATTGACCTAATACCGGGAGCAAGTTTTCCGAACAAAGCAGCATACAGATTGACTCCTGAAGAGAATGCAGAAGTTGGAAGACAAGTGTAGGAGTGGATGGATAACAGGCTAATTAGAGAATGTCTTAGTCCGTGTGATGTACCAACAGTACTCAGTCCAAAGAAAGGAGGTGAACGGCGGATGTGCACATACTCTAGAGCCATCAACAAGATCAGAATCAGGTAAAGATATCCTTTGCCATGCATGGATGATTTAATGGATTGTTTGAGTGGATCAAAATACTTTACTAAAATAGATCTGAAGAGAATATATCATCAAATAAGAATTCGAGAAGGAGATTAGTGGAATAATATATTTAAAACAAATAGTGGGTTGTATGAGTGGTTAGTGATGCCTTTTGGACTCACTAATGCACCTAGCACATTCATGAGATTAATGAATGAAGTCTTGAAGGAGTATGTAGGCAAGTTTTTTGTTGTTTATCGTGATGATATTCTAGTTTTTAGTGAAAGTAAGAAAGAACATTTAGAACATCTTAAGTTGGTCCTAAGAACTCTGTAGAAAGGGAAACTACTGATAAATCTTAAGAAATGTAGTTTCATGAAGGAAGAACTGGTTTACTTGGGATTTGTAGTTTCTAAATAAGCCTTGAAGATGGATCCAGAGAAAGTCCAAGCCATTTGGAACTGGCCTATTTCCAGAAATATATCTGAAGTAAGAAGCTCCCATGGTCTTGCATGTTTTCACCAAAAGTTTATCAAAAGCTTTAGTCAGATTTGTGCACCTATTCTTGAAATAGTCAAGGAGATCAATCAGCCATTCAAGTGGATAGATGCAACAGAGAGAAATTTTAATTGGTTGAAGAAGAAAATCACAAAGGAACCAATTCTGGCTTTATCTAATTTTGAGAAAGTTTTTCAAGTAGAAATAGATGCTAGTGGAGTTGGAGTTGGAGTAGTTTTGAGTCAGGAGCAAAGACCGATAGAATACTTCAGTGAGAAATTGAATGATGCAATGAAGAAATATTCTTCTTATGATAAATAGTTTTATGTTATTGTGCATGCCTTAAAGAAATGGAGACATTATTTGCTTCCAAAAGAATTCATATTATATTCAGACAATCATGCCTTACAGTTCATCAGTAACCAGCCGAAGCTAAATCAAAAACATTCCAAGTGGGTGGAATTTCTGCAAAGTTTTACTTTTCTAATAAAGCACAAGAGTGGTAAGTAAAATAAAGTAGCAGATGCATTGAGAAAGGTAAATTTTATTGTGCAAGAATTCAAAGTGGGTGTTGTAGGTTTTGAGGAAAGGATTGAAATGTACAAGGATGATGCAGATTTCAAAGATATCTATACAACAGTTCAGAATCCAATGAGTCATAACAGAAGTCAGTGGTTGGACTATCTCATTCAAGGAGCCTATTGTTCAAAAGCAACAAGTTGTGTATTCCCAAATCTTCCATGAGGGAAAACATAATAAAGGAGAAACATAATGGAGGATTATCTAGTCACTTTGGACAAGATAAAACCTTTGCTCAGGTGAATGCTTTTTATTATTGGCCAAAATTGCAGACTGATGTTAAGAAGTTTGTTGATAAATGCAAGATATGTCGACATGCAAAAGGGAGGAGTCATAATACAACATTGTATCAGCCATTGCCAATACCAGACCCACTATGGGATGTAGTTAGCATGGATTTTGTTATGGGATTACCAAAAACCTAGAGAGGGAATGATTCTATTTATGTTGTAATAGATGGATTTTCCAAAATGGCACATTTCATTGCATGTAGGAAGACTAGTGATGCAACACACATAGCTAATTTATTCTTTTTAGAAATTGTAAGATTACATGGGTTACTTGTAAGTATTGAGTCTGATAGAAATACAAAGTTTGTGGGGAATTTTTGGAGGACTCTTTCGAAGAATCTGGGAGCTAACCTCATTTTTAGTTTAGCATACCATCCTCAAACAGATGGACAGATTGAAGTAGTAAATAAGAGCTTGTGGAATATATTGAGAAGTTTAGTGTACCAAAATCCTAAGAAGTGGGATTTATCACTAGCTCAAGCTGAGTTTGCTTATAATGGTACTCCAAACCAAAGTACTTGAATGAGTCCATTTCAAATTGTTTTTGGAATGAATCAAAGAGGTGTATATGAACTTAGAGATTTAGGTAAACAGGAGACCAGAAGTGAAAATGCTGAAGAGTTTGGAGAATAGATGTAGAGACTACAGGAAGAAGTCAAAGGAAAATTACAGGAAAGTAGCAACAAATACAAATAGAGGGCAGATATGAAAAAAATGAGAAACAATTCCAAGTGGAAGATTTAGTGATGGTGTATTTGAGAAAAAAAATATTTCCTGTTAAAACATACAATAAACTGAAAATGAAAAAGATAGGACCATGTAAAATTGTAAGGAAGTTTTCAACCAATGCATATGAAATTGAGTTGCTAGAAGGGATTGGAATATCACCCATTTTTAATTTTGCAGATTTGTATCCATACAAAGAGGCAGAGACAGAGTTACAGGAGGAAACTACAAGAAATGAAGTTCAAACTATGGACTCGGAAGAACAAATGCCAAAGATAGCTAAGAAGGAAGTGGAAGCTGTTCTAGAGAAAAGAGTGTCCAAAGGAACCAGAGGAAAGTCTTATTTCCAATATCTAGTCAAATGGAAAGCACAGCCGGTGGAGGATGCTAACTGGTTGACAACAATAGAATTGCGGAAGTATGGAATAAGTTCTGAAAGTTTAAAGGATGATTCTTTTCTTCCCTGGGAGTCTAATGTAGGAGCATTTAGACTTAGCCAGCAATGTGAAAATTTATTCACATGTTGTGGCTAAACAAGTTGAAACTCATTGACCTGATGGGTCAAAAAGGTAGTTTTGCTGAGAGGGTTTGATCTCTCAAGAAATTAGTTGTATTTCATTATTGTAATAAGTTAGAAGTTGTCTTATTTTAGGCTCAAAGATGAGATGTTACCATAGGTGTGAGATAGATCTAGGAATTAGAATATTGTTGTTAGATTTATTTAAAATAGGGATTGATTTGTTAGACACGGTTAGAGTGATATTCGATTTATAAAAAGGACGAAAAATGTAATGAAAAGGAGAGAGGATTGAGGAGTGGATTTAGTAGAGTGACAAGAATATCGTGTGTGGATTTTATTTGAGACAGAGGTCTTTATTTATGTAATCAGGCCCAAGGCCGAGACTCTGTAACTCTTTTATTATGAATAAATTATTGTTGTGCACATGATTATACTTACAGCACATGGAAATCCTCGAATGCTTTGTGTTATTTGTATTTGGATGATATTGATGCTTGCTCTATTTTTCATACTTTACAATAGAAATAGGAGTTAAAAGAGTAATTGGGAGTTTATTATATCATTTTGGTTCCGCAAGTGGTAAACCAAAAATATACTAATAATCGTTGCAAAACACATTCAGATTCGGGAATCCAGACTTCAAATATTATGGACGGAGGCTTTCAAGGTTATCAGGTCTGTGGTACCCAATCGCATCGCTTCAATGGAGAGGAATAGGCTTGTTGAATCGCTAAATTCTGACTTTACGATACAACTGGATCCCAAAAGTTATAGGGAAGGGTTGATAATCTATCAGGTCTATGGAGGGTTATCGCATTACCGCATTGAAGCATAAGGAGTCCGGCCAAGGGAACATTGCAATTGCGATTGTGCGATTCAGTCGTAACTGTTGGATCGTAATTAGCCGCCACCATTGGATTGCCAAGCAGTCTCACTATAGTGGATGGTATTCTGGGCATAGCAAATATGGTAAGTTGTTTGGAAGGGTCGGCATCCAATCCCATTCAACCTTTGACACGTAGCAAAGGCGAATAGGAATAAAACCGCTTTATCAGGCGATTAACTCCTAATCTATTGTTCTATCCAAAATCTCTGATGACCGTCGGATCACATCGATCTAAATCAATGGTTCCAAAGTAATGATGCATTGAATTTTGGCTTAAGATAAGCGTGCTAATATAAAAATGTAAAAATCAATGTTTTGCATCATTTTACAATGTATTTAGATTAGAAAGGAGAAAAGTTGGCTATAGTTAAAAAAGGGATCCACGGGGTGATTTGGGGTTTCCTTGAGTCCCACTTCCATGCTGCGTCAAATATCAGGTTGTCATAGAATATTTTCCCTTGGTAGAATTTGACGCGATGTAAGAAGTAAGAAAGAAGACCCAAGATAAAAATCGGAGGGTTATGATTATGTTAAGAGTTTACCAGGATAGCCAGAATCAACACATGGAAACAATTAAGCTAGGTCGATAAACTCAAACAGAGGTGTAAATAGTTGTGCCAATAAAAGTTAACTCAAGAGAACGGGACGAGTAGCACATAGACAATGAATATGTTACATTAGCTAGTGACCTGGTTGTTTTTGGTGATAGTCAAAAAATGTTTGTCATCATTGATCGTTCCAATCCATTTTTTATGACACTATGATACTATTTCTCTATTTTTTGTCAAAAGATAACAATCTACGACCATTGTTATGGAGTATTCTTCATTATTTGTCGAAGGCCATAGTCATTGGAGTCAATAAATTTGTTAATAAGTAATTAGTATTAATTATTTCTCTCAAGTGATGAGAATATAGTTTTCTTATGACTCAACACATGATTAGTCCATGTTAGGTTTATTATCAAGCAAATTCACTTTAGATGAAGTTCCACTAGTATGTGTATTCTTTAATACATAATCAAGCTCTGTTAATTATATTAATGAGAGAAACCTAGCACTCCCCAACACTCGTGGAACACCTTGACATATTTTGGCACACACTAACATTCCTTGGCACCTCGTATGTCTTGGAACATTTTTGTACCTATAACATATTTCCATGACTAGGATGCCCAAGCAAATGTTGGCATGCCTTAGCACAACATAGTACTCCCCTATGATGTGTTGCCATGCCTTGTATTCCCTACCATGCCCTATAACACCTTGGCATGCATTTACATACATTAACACTTGGCACATGGTTACATACATTAATAGTTGGAACGCATTAGCACTTAGCATGTATTGGAACCTATTGTTAGTGTGCCTTGTATGCGCGTTTTGGAAAAGGTAAATTAACCACTTATTAACCCTCTTATGTGTTCATTTCCTTGCATTTTTAGGTTTTAATTCTGTATATAAATTACTTGGAAACAAATTTTTTAAATAAAAGAATATACAATGGTGATAACATAAAACAAATACACAGATATTTCTCCACTGGATCCCAAAATCGGGACTACCATATTGATTTTTAATTATTTTCCTTTCAATGTCACAATACATATATATAAATGTTCAAGCATTCATAAATGCCAATCCATTAACCCTATATTAAAGCATAATAGTATTTCCCTTGACCATATCTACAAAATACCATAAGCAGAAAACCAACATGCCCAAAATAATGTGTGAACCCCATGCAAAAATCCACAGGTAGGTCTTCCCACCTATTATAGTGTCCAAAAAATTCTAGTCATGGAAATAATATATCACACACCCAACAAAATTTTAGCTTGGTTCTCCCTTTTGTTGCATTGACACTCCTTGACATTGTTGGCACACCTTGCAAATCTTGACATGCCTTTGAACCTGGCATGTCTTGCCCCTATTTGGCACATGTTAGCACACCACGTAACTCATTAGCACATTATATCACTTCTTGACATGCCCTGGTATTCCCTAGCATGCCTTACCACTACCTAGCATACCTTGTCACTCCCTCCTTGGCATGCCTATCAATCGTTGACACTCCTTATCACACTGTCATATTAATTAATTTTCATCCATTTTGACCTAATTCTCCCTTGTGCTTCTGTAGTAGTCCCTAACACTCCTTTGTATGCATTATCACTCTATGACACACCTTAACACTCTTTCACATGCCTTGGCACTCCATAGAATGCATAACACTCCCTGACGCACATCGACACTTAGGACATGTTGGAACCTGGTAAATGTTAACATGCATGGCATTCATTGAGATTCCTTGGCATGAGATATGATGGTTTGATATGGTTTAATATTACAGTTATTTAAGATCAATTACTGGAAACTAGGAGATAAGTAGCAACGAAATATTTGGCACTTAGAATGCACTAGCACTTGGCACTTGAGATGTATTGGAAACTAAACTAGTACAAAAGAGGCCTTTAGGGGTTGTTTGGCTTGTGACAGTATTTCAAAAACCACCTCTAAAAGTTTCTTTAAGGATTTAAGGGTGGTTTTTGGAAAACCCCTCAAAAACAATGCAAATTTGAACTTTTTCGGGGGGTTTTCTAACAACTACCTCTAAAATTGTTGTCTCATGAATTATGGAGGCCGTTTTTAAATTATTTCCCATAAATATACTTTTGATGGAGGTTTTTTCAAAACTGCCACAAAATGTCATAACATTGAACTTTTGGGGGGGCAGGGGTGGGGTGGTTCCAATAACAACCTCTATAAGTGTTTTCTTGTGAACATTTTTTTTTTTTTTTTTGGGGGGGGGGGGGTTGGTGGGGGTGGGAGGAGGGAAAGCGGGTGGGTTTGAATGACTTCCCCTAATATATTTTTCATGACAATTTCTTAACATCCCCTAGAAATTCATGAAAATTGAACCCTTTTTTCTCATAGTGAGTTTCTAATAATCGTCTATAAAAGTGTTTTCTCATCACTTTTGTCGGTGGTGGGGGGGTTGTGGTTTAAATGAGTTCCCCAAAATACATTTTTCATGGCCTATTTTTGAAAACTCCATAAAGTTCATGAGAATTTAACTTTTGGAGGTGATTTTTGAAAGCCCCCCATCAAAAGTCATGATAATCAAACATTTGGAGGCATTCATTTAACAACTACCTCTAAAACTTCATTTCTCATGATTTATTTTTTCGGGGGGGAGGGAGTGTGAAAGAACCTCCAAAATTTCAATTCTTGTGAGTTTTAAAGGGGTTTGTTTGAAAAATCCCCTTAAAAGGCACAATAATGTAAGTTGTGGAGGTAGTTTTGGATAGGCCCCATCCCCCCCAAAAAAAAGTCTTTATAACGAAATTTTTAGAGGTGGTTTTTTAATGACCATCTCCAAATGTTCAATTCGCATGAATTTTTGGGGAGGGGGATATTTAGTGTATTGAATGGGGAACTAAGGGGACATAAGGCTAGCATGTATGGGTAGAAGTGAGAGGTTCAAGCATGGTTTACTAAGATCTATAATCCTAGCATTAGAGAATGAGAAGGGGCCCTAGCAACTCATGGCATAGGGTTTAGGGGGCCTAGAAGGAATGGAATGAGAGAAATTGATAGGGGAACTCCCAATAGTTTTGATAGGTGGATTAGGGGCCTCATTATCACAACTGATAAACCCTTAAACCATGGCCATGAAATTCCTTATCCCCTTAACCCATACACTCATAAATCATAACCGATTAACCCTTTGATCCCTTAAACCCTGAGACACTAACATACTTAACTCCCAACCCATAACTTAAAATACTTGAACCACCCTTAAAAGTCATAAGAATGTAACATTTGGAGGTAATTTTGGACAACATCCTACCCAAAAAAAATTGAAAAATACATTAGAATTAAAATTTTATCGGAGATTGTTAAATGACCACCTCCAAATGTTGAATTCTCATGAAATTTTGGGGAGGGGGATATTTTGGTGTATTGAATGAGGAAATGGGACATAAGGGTAGCATGGATGGTTATAAGTGAGAAGTTTGGGCATGATTTAGTGAGATCTATAATCATAGCATTAGATATTGAGAAGGGGCCTTAGGACCTCCTCACATAGGGACTAGGGAGCCTACACAGAAGGCAAAGAAAGAAATTAATTTGGGAACCCACAATATTTTTGATAAGGGGATTAGAGGCCTTATTATCATAACCCATAAGCACTAATTTCCTTATCCACTAAACCCCAAAGCCATAATCACTTAACCCCTACACCCATAACCCATAACCCATTAGCCCCTTCATCCCTTAAACCATAAGCAACTAACCCATAACACCTAACTTATAATTATTTAATGCGCTAAACCCTAATCCCTTATTCTCCTAAACCATAACCCTTAACTATTAAACCTTAACCCCTAACCCTTTAACCTGCTAACACTTAAATCCCATAAACATTAATCACTTAACCCCTAATTCCCCTAACCCTTGAGCCCTTGGTGCTCAGAACTTAACGCATGAAGTCATTAACCTCTAACCCCTAAACACCCTATACACCAAACCCCTGGCCCTCGACACTTTAACCCCTAAACCCCCTAAGCCCTAACCCTTTACCCTTAACCCTTGGCTCCTAAATCCCATAACTCGAGAACCCCTAAGCCTTTCTCCCAAACCATAAGTGCTCCAAAACTAATCTTCTTGGTTATATTAGGTTTTTGTTTGCTAATCCCTCCAAATAGAAACTCCAAACACTACTACCATCCAAGGAAAAGAAAAAAAGGTCCCCAAATTTGATCTAAATTTTATGGAAAGTCAAATTTCCCCGAAATATCCTCTACGTATTTTCTTTCAAAGGGAAACAATATGGGCTTCTAATGTCCACAAATGCATCTAGATTCATAGGAATAAATTAAGCTTCATCTTCATGCATGACCCAAACATAATTATATCCACTCAAAAGAAAAAAGAGGATATAAGGATGTCCCTTTAGCTATCATCATCCTTTAACACTGGTCCATTCTCTTATGAAGAGTACAGGTATTAGTCCCATACAACTCTACAATTTTTCTCAAATGGTTTGTTCACAACATGCTCAAATGGCATTCAAATTCCATCATTTTACTCCAAGTCTATTTGAAGCTAACACAAGTAGCCCTTAAATACATGAATTGCGTAATATTCAAGATATCCATATATAGGTTCAATTCCCTTTTTACCTCCCTTTTTGTGCCTTCAATACAAAACTAACCAAGTTCATCTTGCAATTGGATCTCTCTTTTGAATTGGTGAGAATATTACTTCATTCTTTAAGAATGGCTTGTTTCTAAACATAATTACACTAATACTCTCAACATATGTTGGGTTAGGAAATACATTAAGAGGGAAAACATAGTTCAAGACTAACCTCATTGTCAAACATAGGTCAAACATATATGCAAAAATAAATTTCTTACACATGTAATTCTTACATTGTTGGATGGTTTTGTATTAACTCCACCATTCCATTTCACCACCTTCATGGTAGCTTTTGATTCCATTAATTCTTTAACAATTGCTTTCCATCTTCCATGATCCTTGTCTTCTTCTCCCAATTTCTCTTCTATATCGTGAAAATGAAGTTAATTGGGGAACTGCCAAAAGTTATAATAAGGGTATTAGGGGCTCCCTTATCACTACCCATAAACCCTAATAGATTTATTCCCTTGGCCAAGGGGTCCCAAGGTTTTAGTTGTAGGGGAATTGGAACCAACTTTGGGGGTTCATAACATTAGGATAAGTTGAACGGTAAGACCAAAAGGTGGGAAGGGTATATTTTTGTGTATTGAATGAAGCATGACGATGTCCAAGCATGGTTTGGTAAGATCTATAATTCTAGCATTAGAGAATGAGGAATAAACTTAGGGCTTAATTTCATATGGGCTAAGGGGTCTAGAGGGAAGACAACGAGAATAATTAATATGGGAACCCCAATACTGGTGATAAAGAGATTAAGTCCCCCC
This sequence comes from Pinus tabuliformis, assembly GCA_031772625.1. Classification (NCBI taxonomy): domain Eukaryota; kingdom Viridiplantae; phylum Streptophyta; class Pinopsida; order Pinales; family Pinaceae; genus Pinus; species Pinus tabuliformis. Next base: position 481,759,564 of record CM062812.1, on the reverse strand, counting down.
TTATCACAACTCATAAGCCCTTGACCTATAATGACTAAATTCCCTATCCCCTTAACCCCTAAACCATAATCCATTAACCCATACACTCATAACTCATAACTCATTAACCCCTTGACCCATTAAACCTTAAGCCACATACCACTTACCTAAATTCCATGAACCCCCTAAGCTCTAACCCCTTATGCTATTAATACCTAACCCTTCACCCCTAACCCCTAACCCAAACTAGTACATATGGGCAGAAAATATGACATCATACTCTAATAGTTCGATCATACTATTAGATTTTACTTGCAAATATTTTTTGCATTAAAACAATGCCCCAATTTTTTTTGGATATTCGACAAACAAAATTATCGTCGAATATTTGACAATATGTTAGTGGGATATCTAGTGATAATTTTTCTTGTCAAATATGCCATGACAATTGAATGTTTGAAGGTCATGTTCTTCCTCAATACCAAATGTGTGTACTATGAAGTGGCATTATTTAAGCGCAAGTCTTCTTCTTCCTAAACAACATCCATGAATTCAAATTATGACAAAAGGCCTATACCAATTGCTTATGTAAAGATCCTGCAAATGTTTTTATCATTTGCTTATGTAAAGATATGTGACCTTGATTCATGCAAATGACAATGACACTTGTTCAAAGGTTTACATTCATATTATATGAAGACCAAGTTAGAGACTTCTTATGAAAAAAATTGACAGGAGTTCTTATGAACAAGATTGAAGAGTTTATTTGAGCCACCGTGATGCGAACTCTGAGTTTACTATGTGCATATCTCCTTATAGTAGCCCAAGGAAGTTATATTATGGTATATTCAAAGGAAAAATGAAGAACAAGTAAGGTTGGACAAGTAATATTGAAGAGGTTCATATAATCTCTTGCCATCATATCTCACGAACTAGGCATAGTTTCAAGTCCATTCCAATTTCTCTTGCAATTAATGACTACTAAGTTTATATAAATTTTATAAGTCAATTTTGTATGAATTTGTGCTACAATGCATGTGTCTCTTGTCTTGAGTACAAAGACATAATAAATAGGTCAAGTTCTCAATCCTCTCCTTGCATATGTAGGACAAAGTTTCTATAAACTCCATCTCATATATATAATTCTTGTCAATGGTATCTCTAGGCTTTGTAGCTAACCCTTTAGCTTATATGTAGAAATTTCACTTTGAAAGGTGACAAGCCTTGAAGACTTTGGATACTGAAGAATCTATGGTTTGTAAACCCTATCTAAGGTGTCAATAAGAAAAAAACCTAAGGAAACCTTAGGGATAATCATTTCTATCGAAAGAAGAAACCATAGTTTTTGCAAGAAGGATATGACATCATGTTGATGCTAAGGATATGACAAGTTCTCCCTTATTCTTTACATTTAGATTTAGAATTTATCAAACCAAAGAGAGTGGAGCATACATGTTTTCTCTCTGATTTGGATTCAACCTGTGTACACATGCTTAGGGCTGACATATATATTTTTGAAGAATAATGTGTAGGATGTAGCAACATACCCCTTTTTCAACATGCTATTAAATGTGGGCTACAATGGAATTTGAATCTTATATATATATATATCCACCACCATGATTCCATCAAGTTCATGAGTTAATTCTACTATATAACTAGAAGTATATTTAATTTGGAAATATGGGTGAGCAGATGGTTTCCCCTTGGTGAGGAGCAATGCCTTTCGAGTCCCTATAAAGTAAGGGGATGGTGACGGTTTTGTCTCAATTCCCCTTGGTGTGGGTAGGGGATTGTGTTGTTGGTTCTTCTTGTTAATATGTATTTGCTTTTAGGATCCCCTAAGTGGGCAAAAATATTGTGTGTTGTATAAGGGTGGAGAGGATACTCTTTGGATTCCCTTGTCATCTTAGGTCTGAGGAAATGGGCCTCTTGATTCCCTCGATTGAGTGGTTGGTGGGTGGACGAGAGGGGACCACTGGAGTCCTTCTTTCAGTCCGACGTTGACATTATCTCTAAAGAAAGCCCCTTCCTATGTGGAATTTGGCTTGATGGTAATGGCTGCAAGTAGTTTGGGCTATTGTTGTCTATGGTTGGTTCGAAATTCCTTATCTAAGACTCAATTTCTTATGATATTCCAAGCTAAGTTTTTCAAGCATTTGTTGTGTTCATGAATATATGTTTTCTTTTCTAGATTGAAATTGTGTTGATATCTGTAATGGAATGTACTGCAAATACCAGAATGAATCAAACATTAACAACAAAAGCTATAGAGGTGTAATGCATTTTTGAATGAACTAATTGTTATGAAATATTTTTTATGCTAATAACATACATATTAAGTAACAATGTATAATAATAAATGTCAGAAATGGATTAGGAGCTAGAGCCAAACATTATAAGCTTAACTAGATGAATCCTTTATTAGAGAGTGGCAGTCACAATATAGACAACCTATTGGCCAATTCTTCGCATGCACATCTAAATGGAGGTATGAATAGATAAGAATTAGGACTGGTAACCCAACTTGGAAAGCTGGTGATAATGTTGAGGGGACATCCTCTTCTAACCATTATAGCCTAGACTTTCCTTGAGAGATGCAAGCAACCTTGAATTTCTAGTAGTCCTGGAAGCCTTTGACAAGTCCGAGATGACCAATGGATGCATCCTAACAAGCTTGACTTTGTTCCTTGCTCTACAGATCAACGAGCAGTGCCAATCTCATTAAGGTCCTTTTGGTATTTAAGAACTTTTGTGGACTCAAGAGAAGCTTCTCGAACCTAATCTCAGTAGGGTAGTGATTGTAAAGGCTAGAAACATATAAGGCCCATGGAGGGCCATTGGCATCAATTGTGATGGTAGAATAAGCTTTGTAATGAAGGATGGAACGATTCCATGCTCATCAACTGTGTCATGGAGTTACCTGTAGAGCTAATTTATAACTAAACCATACACAATGATCTCATTGGATGAAAGAAGAGTTAGACGTGGAAACCTCTTAATGGATCTCAGATATTTCACCTTATTGTGATTGGGCACGGGAGTGTGTTTTGACCGGGACAAGTGCTTGAGCTATCCATGGTGGATCAATTGGAGGCAGTAGGAATGGAGGGAGGCCCACCCATTCCCTCTTGTGACCTCCCTTCCCCTTGACGTCATCAGAGAAGGTTGGTTGGAGGCACAATTCTCTTAGACCATTGGATTGGTAGGCTGGGACATGGTCCATAAGATGCAAGGATCGAACCTTGAGTTGTATCCCCAATTACGCCAATCCCAATAATGAAAATGAAAGTTACATTGGTAGAAACCGTAGATTGAGATGCCCAGGGAGGAGATCCATCCAATCGATGGACGTGAAATGACCCACGGATGATGATGTGGAGGTAGGGATAGTAGAGCCTAACGGCAGGGATTGTTAACTATGAATGATCAAACACGTACAGTAATAATGTTAAGTACAGTTAATTTAAATAATTATCTATATAAATATAAGTACAGGAATAAGAATTTTATATCTATGTAAAAAAAGAGAAGGGGAAAAACAATATGGATAATTCTGTTGTGACGAGTACCTCACTCCTCTAACAAAACTAGAGGAGTTGTATCATCACTGGCACACTATCCCATTCGATATGAGGATTGGGATGGTGTTGTCACACCTTTACACTCGGTCATTCCCATAGACCATTTCTACAAATGGGGCATTGATTTTCCAACTTATAATTTTCCATCACAAAATGACCACAAGTACATTGTATTCATCATCTACTACTTCACCAAATGGGTCGAAGCCATGCCCACATTCAATAATATCACTAATACCAATGCTCATTTTTTCTTCAATCATATTATCACATGGTTTGGCATTCCCAAGGAGTTGGTGTATAACGAGGACTAGCACTTCAAAAATGAGATTATATGAGAATGATCTCACCTCTTTGGATTCAGACATGAGTTTACTTCCCCATACTACCCGTAGTCAAATGGGAAAGTAGAATTTGTTAACAAAGTTATCAAAATAATGTTGCAGGGTATGGTGAAAAAGCACAAAGCTAATTGAAATCACATGCTATTTTAAGCTCCCTGAGAATACTACACATCAATCAAAACATCCACAGGGTTCACTATCATCAACTTGGTACATAGGGTTGAGGTTGTACTCCCGATTGAGTGAAAGATCCCCCTGTTGTGCACAATTGTCAAACTAATTCCTGAAATTATTCTGTTTGAGTAGTTGTTGATTCAACTAGAACACGTCGAAAACTTTTGTCGAGCATCTCTCCAATATAGTGAGGCCAACAAAAGGAGGACCAAAGTCACTTTCGATCACAATTTCACCCCTCACTCATTCACTAAGGTGGATATGGTCCTTCACTATAATGTTTGTAATAAAGCTTTAGGCTAAGGGAAGTTCATAAGTTTGTAGAAGGGACCTTATATCATCAAGAATTTCCTGTTTAAAGGCACATACATTCTAGCAGAAGTCGACAAACCATGTCTCAAAGACCCTGTCAATGGGCTTTACCTCAAAAAGTTTCATCCCTAACCATAATGTTCATCATTCCTTATGATGTTGTTTTGTACCAAGATTTGTTTTTTTAATGATCACCCCACCATTAAATACACTAAAATGTTTTCATATCGTGTGATATATTGATCAACCACCAGCTTAATCTCGCTTCGACAACATAAGCCATTTTCTCTCTTGATTAGACCCCTGTCCATCGGAACAATGTTTGCATTGGTTCACCCACCAATAATCAAGTATAATACTCTTGATTGTTTCCTCCCTATTAAGTATCTGTCATATGAGTGTGTTCCTTGATTCCCCAACTTGTCGTTGTGCAACTAAAAAAGACATTTTACGTTCATGATCCTCACCTCTTTAGGAGATACATACATGCTAAGGTGTTAATACATGGTTTTGATAATGTGATATATTCACATTTCCCTAGACATAAAAATCATGTCATGGATAACATCGTTAATCACATCCTAGATTTCCAAGTATTAAATACATATCATGATCGAGTCATATAACATCAACCATAATAATCCATCACATACAAAAATAAACATGCATCCAATAAAAACATCAGATCAATAAATGACACATCGTAGGAGCGACCAAAAATCATATACATATATATCTCAAAAAATAAAGTTTAGATACATTGAGGGGCTATCATCACTAAAAAATGGTATACATCTAAAATGGGTGACATCCTCATAGAAGGTACTTCCCTTGGTACATTGTAAATAGGGAGGGGCCGACCTCCCACTAGTAAATATCAACGGAAATGTAACATCAAAGGACGTGGTTGGAAGGGGCCAACACCCACTAGTAAATATTGACTGAAAATCCAACGATGTAGTCTTAGAGTTTAGCACTATTCTCGGATTTTACTTATATATATATATATATTTTTTTTTTTGTTTTAAGAAAGCTCTGACGTTTATCAGATATTCGATGAACAAAATTATTATCAGATAGCCAATGATATGTTCCAATGATAGCTGTATTTATTAGATATCCAATGATTATATTTTTTTAAACTAACGCTTTTATTAGATTAGTTGAATAATTGGCCCCCAAATTATGGGTGAGTGTGCCCTTATGAATGTCAATTGTAAGGAAGCATTTCATTTATTTATCAATTAAGCACTTTAACCATCCCAGCTAGAAGTCTTAGTCTTTCTTATATAAAACAAACTAATTTTTGATTTCTTAATTTATTAGTGCTTAAGTTGCAAAGGGCTCTCTTGATATGAGAGAAAGTGCGGCACCACAATCTTATGAAGAAATTTTCATTTATTTTAAGCATATTAATGTCAAAATAAGAAATAAATGTGGGGTTCAGAACCCCACCTTAATACTTTTACAAAGCACACTATACGCAACTAGGGTCACGGACAACACAGATAATAGATTGTGATACAGATGGATGGGGTTTTGTCAGCGGCAACAGTTTCATAGGCACCGGACGGGAGAGAGGAAAATTCCAATTGAAAAACAAAGAAAATGGAGGTTGTATTTTGGGAATCAAGGTGTTTCAGGTAAAACAAAAGACTAGTATAAGCCTCGCCTTTTTAAATGTGTGAGGTTATTACATTATTTTTGTTCTGCAAGATAGACTGTTACAAGGGTTCGAGGATCCAAGAGTATTGGAACAAGGGCTTGAATTTTGAAGTAATTCGTTACTTTGAGACAACTGTACAACGAAATAAGGGATTTGAAGCAAAAGGATGTGCCTAGCTATATTAATCCATTTTTTTCCAAGGACTTCATCAACATGAAGGTCACTCAAGCTTTGGATGATTATAATGACAAATACATGTAGACGGGCTCAATGAAGTCGCTAAACCATGTTGTTTACGACGACCTTGTCTTTTCTTATTTGGTTTCACTTCCCAAAGAGCGTCGTCATCTCAAGAACGAGAACCACAAGAACGAGCATGGTAGCTATTAATTTCAATTTCAGGTCCTTACTCTTACCTCCCGTACCTTAAATTTTTTCTTGTAGAAATAAAACTTATTCATTGTAGATTATAGAGAATGTTAAATGTATGTAATGGATTTTTGAAAAGGTTTAAGAAAAAATTAACCCGAGGAGGGAACCCTTTTATTTATTTGTACAGTTCCTCCCATAAGAAATACGACTAGATAACTTAGGGTATCATCTCGATCTGGCTATGAAATTTATTGGCGCCAACATAACCCCAACTAATTTTATTGGACCTTCTATTTGCAATTCTTCAGTGAGAACAAAGAACAAAGTCTATGCCCTTGATTAACATTTAAATAAAAGGTTCAGTAGGAGAATACACCTACGTATCTCCTTTCAAATAATTTTTGTTTACTACTAGTTCTGAAACTGATTTCCGCTATGTACTAAAACATGTGTTTCATTACACCAAGAATATCCTATTCTAATGGGAAATCTAATTATTAGGTTTTTGTTATGCGTGTTTTTGATATGGTACCATTTGGGGAATTCAATCGCTTCATTTGACTCTATGGAAGCACATGTTAAATCCATTAGGATAAAATACAGGTGGTTCTATGTTTCCCACATTCATAGTGTCTCTTTGTGTGATAGAATATTACTTAATTTTGTTTCACATGAAACTATGGAACAATAGATTGACTTAGCAGATTGGCATGTCATGTGATTGTTATAACGTTATAGTTAACATAGCACTTGTTACCTTCATGTTTTATAACACAAACGTAATTATCTCAGTGTATTTTTTGATAGTCTAAAGTATTAAGTAGTGCGTTGACGAGTGAACCCACAATGTTGTAATAGTGTCCTCAACATTTCCAAAAATGAGCCCTAGGTGTTGTAACATCTTCCTAACTCAAATTAGGAGACAAATTTTGTTTTTGAAATCAAATTTTTAATGATATATTGCCCCTTAAACCTTCTAAGAATGGTAAAGGGTTTTTGTCTAAATATAGCTATGTTTGTTCAAACTTTATTCAACATTCCTTTGCTTATTTTGTGTGCCTATTAGTTACATGATTCCAAATCTTGTCAACATGTTGTATGTACACATCCTCAAAAGTTTTCATGTTTCCAAATATGACATGTCTTATTCAATAAGACAATATTGCTTGGAAGGGATGTAATATCCCAATCCAATAAGTCAATAAGCCTTGGTTGGTAAGAAGATAATATCTCAGTCCAATATGTCAATCATTCCTAGTTGGCAAGGAGCTAATATTTTACAAAAGAGATTAAAATTAAATTTGAGTTTCCATTAATGTCAACCTTGTAAATCCCATGGTTTAGTGTCCTTCTTAGTCTATCCAAAGTTGTAGAGAGTCCCACAAATGTCATGGTTGATATGCAATTCCTAATTGAGGTGAGAGTTTAAAGTAACTAGGCTTCAAATTGAAAAGAATTTGGTGAGGCAAAAGAGCCAAGAGTTTGTTATGAAACTAGCTCAAGAAAAGATAGAAAAGATAGATAGAAAAGAGCCTTTAAATGATTGTAATTCTGTACTTCCAGATCTTTAAGTTCTGAAATTAAGACCTATAGTAGCCCACTGTGTCCTTTTTCCAATGCCACCAGTCTGATCCAAATTGGATTCTCTAAGAAAGAGTTATGTGAAATCTCACACAGTGACTTGCTTCTAGACTAGTTCAGTAGAGCGAACTTGTACGACGTGCCACGAATCATTCTTTCAACCTTTGGATCTGAAACAAGGACACAAGAAACTACAGTCCGTCCTCTTTCTGCAACTTCTTACGAAATTTCAATCCGATCCCCAGAGAGAAAGTTCTGACAATTTTCCCTAGGTCACCTGTTTTGAATGTAATTCAAGAGTCTGCAAAAAGACCAAATTCCTTAGATCATATCTCCGCAAATATCACGCGAAAAGCTCTGAAATTCGGACCCAAGTTTTGGCGCGATTTCTTCTCAAATGGGTTTTTTTTGTGACTTCTGAAACGTCACATAAAAAAGTTATAGCAAAAATACCATGATGACCTGTTTGGAGCAGTGAAACCCTATATTCTAAAGCTCTGATACCAAATGTTATGAAACTAGCTCAAGAAAAGATAGAAAAGATAGATCAACGCCTTAGAATTCAGCCTCTTCGAGGGGGCAACCTCCTTTACATTACATACATGAACAATTATTTTAATGATACAAATGAAAAGACCTCCTTTCTATATATAGGAGTCTAAGGGGTCATAACATAATTAGAGCTGACATAACAATAATAATGTAAGGGCACAATAATAACAATAGTGGGCTTCTATGGGGCACAATAGTAACAATATGGGCACTACATGGGTACATCAATATAATAAGTGGGTTATATTAATAACAATAAGGGGTTACACTAGTAGTATAGGGGCCTAACAGAGTTTGAATTGGATCAAGAAAATATTGGGAAAGACTTGGAAAGTAAAAAATACAAATACATAAACTCATTTTGGAATTCCATGAAAAGTTTGAATTGAGTGAATCTAACATGTTCCAACAAAGTTTTACTCACAATTAGATACCATCAAATAATTATGGGGCTTTGTCACTTTTGAGGATTGCTGGGAGAAATCAAATTTTCACCTTAGGACTTTCTAGTTCTATCTAATTCACTAATTCTTATTAATAGAGCAATTATTTCTTACATCATAATTAATTGGCTTCTATTCATTCCTCATACTTTCTATTGATTCAATTAGTGGGTCTTTCACCTTGTTGGCTATCCTCTACTCATTCTTTCCTATCTCATTAAAAGTATTGATTCAATTATTAGGTCTTTCACCTTTTTGGTTATCCTCTACTCTTTATTTCTCATCTCATTAAAAGTATTGATTCAATTATTAGGTATCTAACCTTGTTGGCTATTTTCTACTCATTTCAATGAAAATTAGCTATGTTTGTGCTATTATATACATTCCTCCAAATAAGATTAGCCAATGGAGATCAATTCCCATTGAGCAGGTTGCCTTAAATTGTTTTATTGCAGATCTGATTTTCATATTTGGTTTTTATATCTTCAAGGAAGTTCCATCTATTTTGATATCTTCATTATGAGGATAGCAAGGCTGAAATTCTGGGTGATTTGGAATTCCTTGTATGAAAATTTAGATATAAAATGTATTGTTATATTTCTGTTTTCAATGAATGTAATTTTCAGGAGTGAATACTTGATTAGATACATCTATGCATTAATAAAAATATTTATGGCCTTACTATTATACTTCCTTGAATAGATTTTGGATGAGGGTGAATTAGAGCAAACCTTGGTTGATTCTTTTCAATATCCATGGTTTTCAATATTCTTGTTTGAGAGGTAATGCCAGTTTGCGTTAACGACCACTTTGTCAGGTTTACTTTTACATCTAAACTATTTTCCTTGATGGCTACAAAATGATATTATATTTCTTGTGTCAATGTGACCTAACTCTAGAATATTTGTGTTTTCTTCTGATCAAGAAAGTGATATAGCAGTAGGAGTTATATATTCAAGCATAACTTCAGTTGCTTTTGAAGTTTCATCCTTTTATGTATGATTTAAAACCTTAAAAACTTCTTCAACAAATAACTATGTCCCTGTCTCCCCAAATCTAGCCTTCTTGACTACTCTACTTCCTATGTCTACCTCAAATTGGTCAAATCTTGTCCTACTCTCAGAGGGTAACTTGTCTCTATAACATAGGGTGCCATCTCCTACAATCCTTCATAATAACTTTCGATATATTTTTTTAATATTGTTGAAAACAATTTTTGGGGCTATAACGACAAATAACATGAATATTTCAGTAACTGATGAAATGAATGAGATGCATACCAACCTTATAGCCATAGATGGATTCCAATTTTCCCATCTAAATTCTATTGTGCTTGATTTTAGTTATTACTCTACGTAAAATTTTCTGGAACAATTGTTTACATTGAGTCGATATCCCAAGTATTTATAAGTAAAATCCTACTCTTAAACTCGACGATTTCTAACTAATTTTTGATGGATTTGAGCCTTATTCTTTATAAATAAGACTATGGAATTTTTAGGGGTGATTAATGGGCCCTTGGTTGCCTCAAAATATTTTAAGATTTTCTTGAATGCTTTCTCTTCTTTAATGTTGTCTCGAATTCTTGAGGTCTTGACACCCTTAACAGAGCCTTCATTCATGTCCTTAACCAATGTTCTACAAAGTGATTCTAGAGAACAGTGAAAAGGAACAGGGAGAGAGAGAGACCTTGATGAGGATTTTCCAATAAAATCTGAAAACTCACGCTACAAATGTATGAAAACACAAATTCAAATATTGTCTTAAAATTTGGTTCATCATGCTAAACCTAATAACCCTCTAAAATCATGAAGGCACAATTGGCCATGGATCAATAGGTTTGGATATTTTCTCAAAAAATATATGCAACATAGTCAACTTTGTGAGGGGAAAACTACAAAACTGGATTACCTTGATGCAATATTAGGGGTATCACTCCTTAGTCAAGCATATAAGCCTTTTTTCATAAAATAATCAAATGGAAATGACTGTTGGGTAGGTTGAAGACTTCATCAACAATCATTCCACACTTCAAATTCTTTTAGGTAGAATCATGTTTAAGGGAGGCATGTGATTCATCAAAACCTCCTTCAATAATTTAAGACTCAAGTGTTAACAATTTATCATGCAGTTATAACTAACAAGTGTAACTATTATTTAAGGGACAATGATTGGAGTTTAATCTACAAATATCCCTAAAACTGTCCATCTCTTTTCTGTCTTAATCATGATAATTTGAATATTGGATTGGAAATTATGATTTGATATTGTATAGTTCATCTTTGTCTTGTCTCTGTTTTGGCTTCACTAATGATTATTTCTTAGTTAATTATTTTGAGTTTCCTTGTGTTGCACATAACAAATCCTTGTTCGTGACACATATCATGATAGGTTGTCTTATATATGGAGTGGAATTTTTTATTTTGTGCTTCACTAGATGACTAGAGTTACTATTTTGAACACAATTTTAGGTTCATGATGCATATATCTTATACAAATCTTTATTTATATTTATAGATATTCATATACTAGTCTGATTGGTCACTGTCATTCAGTCTGGAAAAGAATAAAATGTAATTGATTTTAATCCTTTGTTTCTCAAAAGGTTGTATCTTGAACTATCCAATTTATATTTAATCTCCTTGAATATTTACAAGGAATTTTTTAATCTTTATAAGTAGAATTATGCATGAGGAGAAATAAGACTCATGAACATTATGGTCATTGTGACTAACTAGGTGCCTACAATGATTCATAGAGTATTCCAGGTATATGAAAGGAAGTGGTTAAATTTATTGAAAGGAGTGATGGGTATCTTAAGTAATTTCTTCAAGGATCTAATAATTTCTAGATTATCGTTTGGTACATTCAACATACATATTTACTATGCACAATATTTTACCTTACAATTGTTATTCTAGCACCAATATTTTCCTCTAGGGGTGAGGTAGGGAACACATATTGCAATGATATGTGGAAAATAAATGTTAAGAGTGACTATTTCTTTCTATCTCTTCTTCCTCCTTTACCTTTCATGCGTCGTTGGTATACCCAACAAAATATCTTACTCTTTATGTCTTATAGAGTATATTTTGGGCCATGATCATCACTCTAGACTCAAGCTTAGTTTTTATGGTTTCATGGAGTTACATGCAAACTTAAGTTATAACCAAACCCTACACATTTATACGACTGGCTAGAAAAATACCTAGATGTGGAAACATCTTAATGGCTCTTAGAGATTTCCCCTTATCATGATTGGGCATGGGAGTCTGTTTTGATCGAGACAGGATCTTGGAATGTCCCTCGTGGACTAATGAAAAGTTTATGTTGCCTGTGAGCCTCTGTGAGCATTGTACTAAGAGCTGGCTAGCTATGAGAGCTAAAGCTTTGTGTAATTCTGAGATATTTCCAACTTGTATGATAATACAGATAGTGGGGTTTTTATCTGAGGCTTTCCCCTAAGTATTCTTTTGTGTTTCATGTGCATTGATCCTTCTTCTGGTTATATGTTTTCCGCCTAATCTTGGTCAAATCTATTTAGCCTCCGTAAGTTTGATTGTAGAAGTAGATTAAATTATTTTTCTTTAGTTGTATTGCATTATCAGGTTAATCTACAGTCAACATTTTTACATGGTATCTGAGCAAAGGTTATCAAATATGTGAAGACTATACTGAGAAGAGAATTTGAAGTTTGAAGTTCAGGGTTGTAGGTACAAATTGAATTCATCTCATACTTTAGGTTGGTCAATGGCATTCTATTGCTTTAGACTCGAGTATGATTTGGAATGTAGCTCGAATTACATAGCATGGAATGATAGAATGGAAGTTGTATTAGAAGATAATGGCTTGAAGGATTTCATTGATCAAGAAATCCCAAAGCCAAGTGCAGCTAATGTATAAGGGTTGGCTAAATGGAAGAAGTGTGTGGCGTAGTCAAGACAGATCATCCTGGAGGGAGTTCGAGACCATATTTTGTCGAGTCTCCATGGGAAGGATACTTTGTTTTCAATGTGGAAGACATTGAAAGACCTCTATCAGAACAATAATGACTAGAGGAAATTGGCGCTCAAGGAAAAGCTTCGGAAAATTAAGATGGAGAAGGGCAATATTATTTCCACATACCTTAACAAGCTCACCACCTGGAGAGATGAGCTTGATAGTGTGGGAATAACTACTACCGATGATGATATGGTGAGCCTCGCTCTCCTCAGCCTTCCAAAGAGCTGGATCAGGTACTAGGACTCTGTTAATGGAAAAGAGAACCTATCGGATTGGGAATGAATTTGGTCAGATCTGATGTAGGAGGAGATTAGGAGGAGCACATGAGATGGTTCTTCATCAAAGAATGATGATGAAGAAAATTTTTCCTTAGCAAGTAATTCAAGGAAATGGAAGGGGAAGGATTCCCATTCCAAATCAAATTCTTCTCATGGGGGGAAGAAGGTTGACAAGTCTAAAAACAGATGCTTTAATTGTCACGAGATGGGACATTATGCAACTAATTTCCCATCGAAGAATTCCGAGAAGGGATCCTCGAAAGGATTGGAAGGTGAAGCATTAGCCTCTCAGTTCAAAATGGACATTACCCTCATCGCATGCATGGTTTCATTGATGGTGGGTTGTGTTTGGTATGTTGAAAGTGGAGCCTCATTCCACATGACTGGTGATAAAAAATTATTCAGTACCTTCGAGGAGAAAGACCTCAAGATGAGCATAGTGATGGGTGACGATAGAAAGCACTATGTTTCAAGACAAGGTACGGTCACTTTTCAGAGGGAGCATGGAGCTCCTCTCACCTTAACTGATGTGAAGTATGTGCATGGAATGAAGAAGAACTTGGCATCGGTTGCTATGTTGGAGGACAAAGGCTACGATGTTGTCTTCGGTAAAAGAAAGGCATTCCTAAGACACATAGCCATGGATCATAGCAAGAGGATTGGATATCGGGTGAAGAATCTCTATAAACTAGAAGTAGATGATTTTGCAGCATTGAGTTCGAAAGCAGAATTGGTGCAAAACCAAGACATTGGCGAGTTGTGGCACAGGCAGTTGGGGCATTTTCATCATGGGCCCTTGAAGATGATGCAGTAGATAGTTACTAGACTTCCCAAAGGTAAACTTGAGCAAGTTGACACATGCAAAGGTTGTACCTTGTGAAAGTACATGAAGCCTTCCTGTCATGATTGAGACAATCGAACATAAGTGTTCTTAGAGTGAGTTCATACTGATTTGTGTGGACCATTCTCGATGACATCCATAGCAAAGCAAAGGTATTATGTGATTTTCATTGATGACTATTCTCGTAAATGCTGTATTTATTTCATGCAGAAGAAGGACCAAACCTTCTCAAAGTTTTGTGAGATCAAAGCTTTGGTCGAGAAAGAGTGAGGGAAGAACATCAAAGCCTTGAGATGTGACAACGATGGAGAATATGTCTCTCAATAGTTTAGGGAATTATGTGTGGTAGAGGAATTAAACAAGAGATGACGACACCTCATAACGCACAGCAGAATGGGTTGGCTAAGATGAAGAACAAAACGATAGTAGGGCAGCATGGGCGATGATGCATGACCAAGGCCTACCACTTCATTTGTAGGCTGAGGCATGCAACTCAGTAGTCTATTTGCAGAAAAGAAGCCTGCATCGCATATTTGGGATGAAGACACCAGAGGAAGATTTCACCAGTAATAGACCAGATGTGGGTCACTTAAGGATATATCGCTCATTGGTATATTGCCATGTGACAAAGGATGCATGGAAGAAGCTTGAGTTGAGAGTAGAGTTGGGGATACTGGTGGGGTACACTAATACACCCCACAACTATCGGGTGTATCTATCTACCAATCTGAGGATAGTAGTTTGCAGAGATCTCAAGTTTGATGAAGAGAAGGCCATGCGAGTTTCCCTTGAGAGGGAGCTCCAACTACAGGCTATGGAGGAACTGTTGTTTCCTAAGGAGCAGGAGCCTCAGACTGATGCGGAACAACAACATGCAGAGGATCCAAGAGTGGAGATCCACTCACGAAGAGTCTTCGAGAGATGGACGGAAGTGCACAAGAGAAGTTGACAGATTGTTATCGGATGTGAGAGAGAATGTGGGAGAACCATCTTCTGAGCGCAGACAGAGGAGGTCACCTAGGAGGTACACTGGAGACATGGCCCTTGTTGGGGAATGTGTTGAGACAGAGCTATCTCCTTTGAGGAAGTAGTGTAGTAGCCGATTTGGGTTGATGCTATGGTGGAGGAGTATGACTCCATAGTTCATAACAGTGTTTGGAACGTGGTTCCAAGACCGGAGAAAAAGTCAGTTGTGAGTTCTCATTGCCTTTAAATGGTAAAGCAAGCTGCTGATGCTAGTGTGGAGAAACATAAGGCAAGATTTGTTGCCTGTGGTTTTTCATAGGTCGAGGGGATTTACTATGATGAGACTTTTTCTCCTATTGCAAGGAACTCTTCCATCAGATCAATGTTGGCACTATCAACATAGATGGGATGGAAGATCCCTTAGACGGATATTAAGACTGCATTCCTCAATGGGAAGATTGAGAAAGAGGTGTACATAGAGCAACCGGAAGGTTACGAGACCTTCGATTGTAAGTCACATGTGTGCCAACTCAAGAGAGCTTTGTACGGGTTGAAGTAAGCACCTCGTGCTTGGTAGACTAGGATAGACAACTACTTCACTATGTTGGGCTTCATAAAGAGTGAAGTGGATGCGAACCTGTACCACATCATGGTGAAAGGTAAGTAGTTGATCATTGTACTTTATGCTGACGATCTCATATTGATAGGTGATGATCAGTTGATCATGTCTTGGAAGCAGGACCTTGCAAGAGAATTCAAGATGAAAGACATGGGCCTTATGCATTTCTTCCATAGCATGGAAGTGTAGCAGAAGGATGGGGAGTTGTTGGTGTCTCAGGGAAAGTATGCCAACAAGATATCCAAGAGATTCCACATGGAGAAGTGCAAGCCCATGCAGAATCCTCTAGCAGGTAATTGGAGGAAGGAGGATGCTACTTCAGGAGAAGTAGTAGAGGCTACTATGTATAGATAACTTGTGGGTTCACTGATGTACTTAGTGAACACACAGCCATATTTGTGCTATGTTGTGAACCAACTGAGTCAAGCTATTGTTCAGCCTACCAAGATGTTCTGGAAGGCGGAAAAGCATGTATTGAGACACCTCAGAGGCACATCTCAGTATGGATTATGGTACAAATGGATAGAGGGAGTGAATCTATAGGGATTCACTGATGCAAATTGGGCAGGGAGTCCATCATATAGGAAGAGCAAATTAGGAGGGATTTTCAACCTTGGGTCAGCTGCAAATTCTTAGTACAACAGGAAATAGAGGTTGGTTGCACTCACCTCACCAGAGGCCTAATACATGCTTGCAAGTCAGGCAGCATGTGAGGCCATCTCGATGAAGAAAATTCTAGTTGGTTTGCTTGATCAGAGGATGAATTCAACTGTGACCTATTGTGATAATCATAGTTGTGTCAGACTCTCCAAGAATCCAGTATTTCATGATAGGTCCAAGCACATTGATATCCGGTATCATCATCTCAGAGACATTGTAACGAGGAGAATCTTGTTGGTACATTATATTTTGACGGAGGATCAAGACACTGACATTTTGATAAATGCATTGTCAAAATGTAAATTTGAGTTCCATAGAGACATGATCAGGGTGATAGATAATACATTTCTTGTTGAAAGGGAGTGTTGAAATGTGGCAACAAGAATATTCGAATTTTAATTTGTCCTTGAATTAAAATTTAGAATTAAAATTTGAATTTAGTCTCACAAGTTGCTTGAAAAAATAATTAGTTAATTCATCTTGAGTTAATTAGTTGGAGAAATTCAAGTTGGAAGTATTTGTGAAGTCGTGCAATAGTTATACCTTAAATGAAGGAGATTATCCCTTAATTAAGGAGATAAGGTTGAGTTATATTTGAGTTGTAATTAGTTAGCTCAGTTTACTGAGCTAAGTCTAGTTAGATTAGTTCCAAACTGTTTGAGGAACTAATTGTGAGTTCAGTCAGTTAATGCATACATTTGTCCAACTTGTGTACTCCAGATAACTGAATATTCTCTCATCATTAACTGATACATGTCTACTTTGAGAAAGACCTAGTTGAGATTAAAGATAGTGACATTGTACTATCATTTGCATAAATTTTCTATAAGGAAAACTCATGCATGCAGAAGGAATTCATTCCTTTAGAATTGCGTTGGAGGGCAGTGTGGATGACTTATGAGAAGTCTATTTTTTTTGTGAGCATATGTGAGAGATAAAGATTTGTGTAATTATGAGATATTTCCAACTTGTATGATAATACAGATAGTGGGGTTTTAAGTGGAGGCTTTCCCCTAAGTATTCTTCTGTGTTTCATGTGCATTGAGTATTCTTCTAGTTATATGTGTTCCACTTGATATTTCTCATATCTATTAAGCTTCCACAAGCTTGATTGTAGAAGTATATTAAAGTATTTTTCTTTAGTTATATTGCATTATCAGGTTAATCTACAGTCATAATTTCTACATGAGGAGTGGAAGGGGATTGCCACACCTTTATACTTGATCATTACCATAGCCCCTTCTATAAATGGGGCATAGATTTTATGATTTATAATTTTCAATCACAAAATGGCCATAAGTACATTTTATCCATCATCAATTACTTCACCAAATGGGTCAAAGCCATGCCCACATTCAATAATATCACTAATACCAATGCTCATTTTTTCTTCAGACATGCCATCACATGGTTTGGAATTCCCAAGGGGTTGTTGTATAACCACAACAATCACTTCAAAAATGAGATTTTCTGACGCAAGCTTAGAGCTTGCAATACCCAGGATCATTCAAATAACCATGCTTCAAAATGCGCACTCAATGAGGAGTACAACCTAAACCCCCTGTACCAAGTGGAAGGGATTGATCCCTGTGGATGTTTTAACTGATGTGAAATATACCCAGGGAGTTTATAATATCATGTGATTCTAGTTATCTTTGTTCTTTTCGACCATACCCTGCAACATTTTTTTGTGAAATTTGTTAATAAATTCTACTTTCCCATTTGTCTAGGGGTAGTATGGGGAAGTAAACTCATGTGTGAATACAAAGAGGTTAGATCATTCTTAGAAAATGATGCAGGAGGATCAAGACCGTTTTCTCCATTTGTAAATATGGGGTGTGATAATATTAATTTGTAAATATTGGGTGTGATGATTTTTAATATTTTATTAATTAATTTGAATTAATTAGGAGAAGGTGAGGATTTATGTAAATATCTTTCTATTAATAAAAGGATATGAGGAAATTTAATAAATTGAAGGATTTTAGGGATAAAAACCTATCCTTTAGGGATGTTGAGAAATTTAGGGGTTTGTTGAGGATTTTAAGAGATTGAGCATTTAATTAAATGATTTTTCTAAATTGTATAAATAGGAGGGCTTTTTGTGAGAAAAGGACATTAGAGATTGTGAGGTTGAGAGTAGGTTTTGATAGCAAGGCTCTAAGCCTTCAGCAAATTGTAAGGGCCACGATCATTGAATATTTGGCCACGAAGAAAGTTTGAATGGTCTTCACTGGTTTGAATTGAACGCATGGAACGTCAATGAAACACTGGTTGCTTTAATTAAAACATAATTGCAAACTGGAGTGACTTGGAGCGTGTAAATACCATACAGGTTGCTTATTGGTAAATCGATGAGGTTTTGAAATAGGTATAGGCTTAATTTCATTCCAAAATCCAGCTTGAATTCATTTGTTGTAGAAGCTTTATGTTGAATCGAATTGTTTTATGCGGATTCGATTGGTAAATCGGATGCAGGGAGTTTGCAACATGTTGGAAGTTTTAAAACAGGACGCAGAAATGCATGGAATTTGTTGTTGGAGCAGAACGGTTATACAGCAATTAGCCAGCGTTGGTAATCAAGACTGTGTTTGCAGGTGAAAGTCGATTTGAATGTTTATTAAGTGCAGGTGAAAATCGATTGGTGGGAGTAAGAAGCGTAAGCTTCATAAGGGCGCAGAGTATTTTATTGGAAGCTGTTCATAATTAAATTGAATTTGCATTCTATGGATACTGGAATATGGAGCGAAAGAGTTCTATACAATTGGGAGCAATGACATTGTGCAGACACAAAAATGAAATGCCAGAAGGCGCTGTCCACAAACTGAAGGCGCAATCCAGAGATTATCACAGGAAATTGAACAGGTAAGTTTTGTTGGTAATGGACGCATTGTTGAAAACATCCACAGGGATCAATCCCTTCCACTTGGTACAGTGGAACTGCCTTCATGATCTTCTGTGAGCTGCAACCAACCTCTGCAGTAATAGTCTCCTTCTGTTACACGATACCTCACCAAGCCCTCCGCACTCGGTCTTTTGGCATCCTTCTGGTTCTCTTCTCTGGAACCAATTGAGCACACCTTGCTCTAGGTTGCTGCAAATCTTCTCACCTTTCGTTTCTGCCATCCACACGACGGTAAGACCATAAACTCTCCAGCTTTACCACAACTATACCTCTTTCCCCTTCTGCTTGCATTCTTTCTCCTTCTCGCAGGAAATCCTTTCCCTGCTCTGATACCACTTGATGAAAAGAAAATCTTCCTCTACTAGAGTCACCCATCTGTGGTGATCTGCTGCTTGAACTTCCTGCTTCAAACTGATGTTATGTTCCTCTGGATCTGACTGATCCTCTACCTCTTGCTGAGCTCTTTCCTCTGTTTCTTTGACTCTGTTTCCGCAATATTTTCTCCTCTGCTTTCAAACTTACTTGATAGGCATCTTCAACAGTTTTCAAACTTAACAACTAGAACACGTTGACAAATGTCAGTGAGTATATTTCCAATATAATGAGGCCAACAAAATGAAAATTGAATCCACTTTCGATCATAAGTTCATCCCTTGCTCATTTAACAAGTGGTATATGGTCATTCAATATAGTGTTTCTAATAAAGCTTTAGGCTAAGGGAAGTTCAAAATTTTATAGAAGGGACCTTATATCCTCAAGAATTTCCTCCTTAAAGGCATATGCATTTTGAATGAACCCGAAATCCCATGTATCAAAGACCTTGTGAATGGGCTCTACTTCAAAATATTTCAAAACTAACCATAATGTTCATCTGTCCTTATGACATTGTTTTGTACCAAGATTTTTTTTTGAGTGATTAGACCACAATGAAGTACACTAAAATATGTTCATTTCATGTGCCATAGATGGATCAACCACCAAATTACTATTAAGGGCTTGCTGATGTGGGTTCTAATTGGTTACAAAATATTGCTTTGACAATATAGGTCACTTATTGTCTTGAACAGACCCTTTTCCATCGAAACAATGTTTGCATTGGGTCAAACACCAATAATCAAGTATAATATTATGTCTTCATAGGCCTCTTAGTTGATGCCTCCCAATTACATATCTTTCATATGAGTGTGTTCCTTGATTCCCCAGCTTAGCGTTGTGTAACAAAACGAGGCATATAGGTTCATGATCCTCATGCCTTTAGGAAATACCTTCATGCTAAGTTGTTGGTAAATGTTTCTTTATCATGTGATGTTTTCACATTTCCATAGAAATAAAATCATGTCA
The DNA here is from genome assembly GCA_031772625.1 of Pinus tabuliformis. Taxonomy (NCBI): domain Eukaryota; kingdom Viridiplantae; phylum Streptophyta; class Pinopsida; order Pinales; family Pinaceae; genus Pinus; species Pinus tabuliformis. The sequence continues at coordinate 481,738,945 of CM062812.1, read as the reverse complement.
TGGATAGCATCTTTAATCACATCCTTGATTGGAAAGTATTACATACATATCATCATCGAGTCATATAACATCAACCATAATAATCCATCACATACATAAATAAACATGCATCCAATAAAAGCATCACATCAATAAATGACACATCATATGATCGGTCAAAAATCATATACATATATATCTCAAAAATAAAATTTAGATACATGAAGGGGCTATCATCACTAAAAATGGATATATGTTGAGAATGGGTGACACCCTCATAATAGGTGCTTCCCTTGGTACATTGTAATATCTAAGGACATGGTTGGGAGGGGACAAACTCCCACTAGTAACTATGAATGGAAATGTAATATCTAAGGACATGGATGGGAGGGTCTGACACCTCACTGGTAAATATTGATGGAAAATGCAACGATGTACCCTCACAGTTTAGCCATATTGTTGTATTTTACATGAATTTTTCATTTTTTTGCTTTAAAAAAATTTGGCATTTGTGAGATATTCAAGGAACAAAATTATTAATGGATAACCAAAGACACATTCCAATGATAATTGTATTTACTAGATATCTAATGATAATTTTTTGAAACTAGCCCTTTTATTAGATCAATTAACTAATTGGCCCCCAAATTATGGGTGCATGTGCCCTTATCAATGTCAATTGTAAGGATTCATTTCATTCTTTTATCAATTAAACACTTTATTCATCCCATCTAGAGTTCTTATTCCATATATAAAAATAAACTAATTTTTCATTTCTTAATTTATTAGTTCTTAAGTTTCAAAGGGCCCTCTTAATATGAGAGAGAGTGCCACACCACAATTTTATGAAGGTTTCATAACCTAACCTTAATACTTTTATATAGCACATTATAGGTAACCAAGGCAGACACCACACAAAATAGATTGTGATATATATGGATGGGTGTTCATCAATGACAATAGTCTTCTAAGGGCAAGACAGGAGAGAGGAAAATTCCAATTACAAAACAAAGAAAATGGATGTTTTTTTTTTGGAATCAAGGTGTTTGAGGTAAAAAAAGGACTACTATAATCTTATCCTTATTAAAATTGTGAGGTTATTAATTTTTTTTTGTTCTGCAATATAGACTACTGCAAGGGTTGAAGGATCCAACGGTATTGGAAAAAGGGCTTGAATTTTGAAGGAATTTGTGGCTCTAAGACAAGTATACAATCAAATACGGGGTTTGAAGCTAAAGGATGTGCCTACCTATATTAATCCAATGTTATCCAAGGACCTCATCAACATGAAGGGCACTCAAGCTTTGGACGATTACAATGAAAAATACATCTAGTTGGGCTCAATAAAGTCAGTGAACCATATTGGTTACAGTGATCTTGATTTTTCTTATTTGGTTGTACTTCCCAAAGAGCATTGTCATCACAAGCACGAGAACTACAAGAAGGAGCATGGTGGCCATTAATTTCAATTTCAGGTCCTTAGTCTTACCTCCTGTACATTCCTTAAAAAGTTTCTTGTAGAAATAAAACTTATTTATTATAGATCAAAGAGAATGTTAAACGTATGTAATGGATTTTTGGGATTTTAAGAAAAAATTAACCCTAGGAAGGAACTCTTTTATTTATTTATATAGTTCCTCCCATAAGAAATAAGACTATATAGCTTACGGTATGATCTAGATCGGTCTACTAAAGTCAGTGGCCCCAAGCTAACCCCAAATAATTTTATTGGTCGTTTTATTTATAGTGATTCAACTATAGGAGTGAGAACAAATAAAATAGTTCATGCCCTTGACTAAATTTTAAATTAAAGGTTCAGTATAGGAGAATGCACTTGCACATCTCTTTCAAATATTTTTTTCTTTTACTATTATATTTCAAACTGATGCGCCCTATAGACTAAAACATGTGTTTTACTACATGAAGAATATCCTATTCTAATAGGAAATCTAATTATCACATTTTTGTTATGCATATTTTTTATCTCATTCCATTTTGGGAATTCAATCGCTTCAATTGGCCCTATTGAAGCACATGCTAAATCCATTAGATAAACTATAGGTGGTTCTATCTTTCCCACACTCATAGTGTCATTTTGTGTGATTGGATATTGGTTAGTTATGTTTCACATGAGATTCTAGAACAATTGATTGAATAATCACATTCACATATCTTGTGATTGTTGTAATGATATAGTAACATAGCACCTATTACCTTCTTGTTTTATAGCAGTAGTGTAATTGTCTCTTAGAATTTTTTTTATAGTTCATAGTATTAAGTAGGGTGTTGACGAGTGTTTTATAACATTATTCATCACTCATGTAGTCATGATGTTTTTATATGGCCTTGGGTAGCACTTTCCCATTTAGAATTGATCATATATTAAAAAAGTATTTTTTAAATTCCATACGTGACTCTGTCCTTATAAAAGTGCATGTACATGTAGGTAGCATAATACCGAACTCGCATACATAATTTAAAATATATATATATATATATATATATATATATATATATATATATATATATATATATATATATATATATATATATATATATATATATATATATATATATATATATATATATATATATATATATATACACATATACATATATATATAAAACATTCCTATTCTGAGGCGAGGTTTAAGGGTCTCACCGAAAGCCCACCTATAAGAGCCTGTGACCTAACTAAATTAACTGATATTTGGTGGTATTTATACACCTCATGGGAAGGCCTAATTCATAGAAGGATATAGGATATAAACATTATAGCTCTTTTGTCCCTAGACCAATTTATATTTCCTTTGTGCCTCCTACACTTCCAGTCATAGTAAACCCTTTTTTCCTTACAGAGATGGTCATCCTCCATTATATGACATCATTTCACACATATTGAGGTGATCTTTAAGGCTAGGGTTGGATGGATCTAGAGTACGGTTCGTTGGTGTCGTGGATGGATCATGTTGTATTCTTCCACTCCTATTTGAGGTCGTCAATAAAAGAATCTTTGTCTTGTTCCTGAAATGTTTTGATCTCATGTTTCTATAATTCATGTCTAACATATTATGATTTAAATATTTATATTTGAAGATCTAACATGTCTAATATGCACATTCTTTGAAATATTTTCTATGTATTTTCTCCCCCTGTTTGTGTTGCAGGTGTGAACGTATTGGAGGAAGCATAGTGTTTGGTCCCTACGAGATCTACATAAGACATAGGACCTTCAAGTATTCTTCCTAAACTCACTTTAATAGTTTCCATAGTGATCTTGCTTCAATGAGTGCTTCTTGTTGATAATTTTCTTTCACTATGTTAAGGTTATCAACCCTTAGCCGAGGGAGTTTTCTCATGCTAATATAATTGGTGACTCTGGTGGGGAATATAGTCATATGTTTCCTAGAAGGGTTGTTTTACTTTTCATCTGGACACTTTTTTCTTGTTTCTTGATTTTTCCAGTCTGATAAATTTTTGCATTATGGGCAGTTAGTGTCATCATTAAAATTAGGCCTATGCTTTTTTTTCCCTTATTTTTCTACCTATACACTTTTTTATTTTTACACAGTCATGTACACACATGGCTAATTCCAGAGGAACATGCATACACATGTGTTTCTTCCATCATAGTCATATATAAACCAATTTCCTAATACACGGTTTCATATATCTAGAAAATTTTGGTTATTTAAAACTTTCCTTCTAGTTTTGTGAAGTATCCTTGTTTTACTGCTTTATAAGAATCATTTATTGTCTCGAATGATCTGATTTCTTGCTAGTGTTGCTTCTTGGTCTCTTTTTCCAAAGGGTTTTCTATTTGTTGAAGTCTTGTGCTTTTTACTTTGGGTTTCAAACCTTTTGACAAAGTTTCTAACTATTCCATACATCTAGAGCAAAGAGTTTTTTTTCGACATACTTTCAGGTCCAATATTTGCATTGCTTTACTTTCATTCTTGAAGTTGCCTCTTCATTCTTATTTTTCGTGGTTTGAGAAAGGTTTACAACTTTGGTTCAGTGAAAGGATTTTGGTTTTCTAAGATCTTTTGCTTGCTGAGTCTTTTGTGCATCTTTTTTATCAGAGCTTTCAACTGTTTTGTCCATTTTTGTTGGCCTTATCTTTTAATAGAGTATTTTTGGCTAGTGAGATTTAGTGCCTTTTTCACTTTATTTTGCTTTTAATTTCATTGGTTTTTTTCTTCTTGAATTTTTTATTCAAAATAATTTTAAAAGAAAAAGAAAAAAATATTTGTTTTTGTCTTCCTTTTCCTTTTTTTGGTCTTTTGATTGTCAACAAGTGTGTGAATCATGCTTTGAAGTTGAAATTTCGTTTACTTGAGAGTCCCTTTTCTTGGATGTTTGGCTCTCATTGTTTGGAAAAAAATTTGACTTTAAGATAATAAATTTGTTTTAGAAAAAAAAAAGGTATTCCTTAGAATCTTGCGCTTAGGCATTCTAATGTGCATTAAGTAGTTTTGCATTTTAGGAAGTTATTTTAGTCTCTCTAGATAGATGATGAACGTGTGAGTGTGTTTAAAGTAGAAAAAATATTTTTTTCATTCATAAGTTTCTCGTAGAACGTCGTAGAGATCACTTTTCATCGAAGAAAAAGGAGTTTCATATCACATGTAGCCTAGTTTTCTATTGATTTATTTTGTGTCAGAATATCAAAAGTTTCACTTCCACCACACTTGACTTAAGTAACAACCAATAAAATCAAGTGTTTAATCTAAAACGAACTAGACTTTTGTTTTGTGATAGACACATCAACTAGTCTAGGGCATTTAGGGCCTTGGAATAGGTGTGTGTAGAGTTAACTCTCCAAGGCCACTCTAAACTAAAACATAGAAATTGATTAAAGAGTGAAAAATCCAATCTCATTAATATTGATGGGAAAGCTATTCTAACACATGAGCTAAGCACAAGGACGAGCGAAGATAGGGAAAGAGAGATACCCCCTCTCCTACTTATTGGATCTCGTTCCCATGGCTATTCTGCCTGGCTTCCGATACGAACTTGTGACCTTAGCTTCCTATCCTAGGGACCAGATAGGTAACTTCCTGGGGGAGTACCCATTGTATCTAAGACAAACATTGTATCACTTTCATAATACTTTGGGAGAGTTCCCTTGCGAAAATCTGGTACTTGCACCAGAAAATGGTATTGTCTGGACATCCGCATAACTCTTTATAATGCCTTCGCTAGTAGGCTTGGGCTCTAATTACCCCTAACTATCTTCAAAAGGTCCTTACCTTCGCTTTATTGTATGTTGGTGTCTAGTCCTAATCACTTGTAGTGGAAATACCTAGAAGTTTCTTGCTTAGTTGTATCTTTAGGGATTTTTTTAATGAGTTCTCTCTACTCCTATATTTCCATAAGTTTTTATTTTTTGAGTGTTTAAAAAGTTCTCTTAATATTTAAAAGCTTTTGATTGAGATGTTCTTTAGTCTAGGAGGCATCATGGGCTTTCATCTGCAAGTGTTGATCCCTCATTTAAAGGGCATGGGAGAAGTTCTACTAGTGATTTTCAACCGTTAGAAGATAACACATCAAAGATTAATCTAGGTTGAGGGGCTCTCATTTCATAGGGTCAACCTAGTGTGGTTCATAATTTGGACGAAAATGCTGTGGTCCTTCCTACGGTTCTCTTCCAATGATAAGATTAGATTGATATTGAAGACATTCCTCAGTCCCTCGTGACTCCTTCGACCCCCCTTCCTTCTCATCTTCCATATGTTTTATTGTACGTGGGCAGCCCGAATCATAGGTCGTTAAGCCATATTCACTCTCCTTTTAGGAGGGGTTACTATTTCTATCTCTACTGTTACACATAGTACAATAGTTGTTGGCTCTACCTCCATTCTAATTCTGAGTGGGGGAAGCCAACCTTTCAATGGTACCTATCCTTATGGGATGCCACATAGTACGATTACCTCAGTTCCCTCAACTTTTTCATCTGTCATTTCCACATCTATCACTTATATGACAAGTGATTCAACATCTTTTCATGGTTTTTCTTTTGGACGTGGTCATATACCTCCTTCGAATCCATCGCTAAACATAGGGAAGGGTCAAAATATTAATCCTTCATGAGGAGCTTAAGGATTGCCAAATCCTTCTATTAGTGGATTAGGGGCTAGAAATTTATCCCATTTATTTGTTAAACATGGGAGTATGCCCTTCCTTCCTACGAGACGTCACAGGTATTTCCTCCATTAGTTGGTGCATGGAATCCTTATCAGGGGTTATCCCCTTCTTTCAGTGTCTTGCTAGGTGGAAACTATCATATGTATGGTAACCCTATAAAAAGAAGTGGATACCCTCTAAATACATATAGGCCAAAATGATATCCTTATGGTTTGAATCCTTCTATGAGAAATCCATGGCAACCTGGTACCTCTTCAAATCTAGGATACTCTTTCCAAAATATTGGAAATTCTACTCTTATTGGGTGGAATTGTGCAGCTCCTCTACGCTTACTATTCCTGGAAACCATAAAGTTGACAAGCGTGTTAAAGTTGATGAATGATATAATATGTTACAATCTGGCTTGGCCTCCGGTTCCAACCAAATGTCTGTCCCATATTCCTAAATTTGAAAGGAAGCCTAGCGAAGATACGAATGTCCATATACCACATTCCACTTATGGTGTTCATCGAACTCCCTGATCTATAATTCGGTCAGGTTGAGATTATTCCAATGCACCCTAACTGTAAAAACCACAACATGTTATATTGAGTGAAGGCGGGGTACTGTTTCTTCATTTGGCAAGCGAACTACTATGTTTTTAAACAACTTTTATTTTCCTATATGATATGATTCATGAACTTAGCTTTACCTAGTTTCCAACAAGGCAAAGAAACTCACATTTTAGACCACACCCAAGAGTGGCATAATAGGAAGAGGCTCACTAATGCCTATATTCGTAATGATTTCCTTCTCAAATGATTTTTAAAGTCTTATAAATTTCTAAGGATGTGTTTCTCTGAAGAGTGTTCACTCAAGAATAGGCCATACTTTTAGGCCAGTAGTTAGAATGTGTTAATTCTCAATCTGAAGTCCTCTATAATATTTTTCCCTAATTCTCTTCGATCAAAGATCCATTTAGCCAAACCCATGTTGGGACCCTATGCCAATGAAACTGTAGGAATGCTCAATAGTAGCACAGCTAACATACTAAAGGAATTGCAACAATTTTCTTTAAAATATGCTTCTCTAATGTAGGCATCAACATCAATGCCTATGCCTTCCAAACCTTTAATGTTTTCCAATCTTTAAACCCCAAACGAGACCAACAATTTGATGGGGAGAAGAAGGTACATGGTAAAAAGGAAGATAAGGTTGGGAAAGGGAATGTGAATAGATATAGTAATGATACTGGAGAGGGAAAGAAGGATTTCAAAAACAAAGTTAGGGTCCCATGAAAGTTATGAAGTGGGGATCATCTTACCAATATTTTCCCTAAGATTCAGGATGCTCAACACCTGTTAGCTTAGTAGGGCTCTTTGAGTTCCCAGGCTATTTTGACAAACCCTTTTCCCAAAGGGAAGAAAATGTTTTCTGGCACTAATGTTGGTACTAAAGCCCCCACTAGGGGAAACCAGGAAGGGGAATCTACATCGAATGTCTATATGGTAAGGTCCCATGTTAATGTTGCTACAAGATCACATGATATGGTGAACCATGTTAAAATTGTCAACCAGGGCAAAACTTCATGTGGGTCATCTTATTCATGGCTAATAATATTTTTATTAGATTCCTCTCGTCGAGAGGTGTATGATTGATATAAATATCATCCAATTCTGATAAGTATTCATGGAGATATAAATTTATTTTGATTATGGAATTATTATCAAGCCGACCTACAACTCATGTAGGCTCAGAAGCCCAACAGTCGCATCCATTCACCCACCAACGTTGTGTATAAATATAAGAGCACTTTTAATCATTGGGACTCACTCATCTCATCACATCTCTCTCTCTCTCTACTGCGTAGATATGAGTCTCTTCTCTACTGTGCTGAAATGGGTCTCTCTCTCTCACACATGTGAAGCCGGAAACTGCTGAAACTGAAGCTACAACTGCAGAAGTAAAGATTGACTTGCGTGGCCTAGAAGATCTCCTCTTTGGAATTGTGCTCTAGGTTCATCTGAACCTCCTTTGAAAGCCGCAACTTTTTGTTGTGGAATGAATTCAATCCGACGAACGGTTTGCAAGATATCGACTGCCCTAGTTTGAAGCCGGAAACTACTGAAACTGAAGCTGCAACTGCAGAAGTAAAGATTGACTTGCGTGGCCTAGAAGATCTCCTCTTTGGAACTGCATTGTAGTTTCATCTGAACCTTCTTTGAAAGCCGCAACTTTTGGTGGTGGAATGAAGTCAATCCGACGAACGGTTTGCAAGATATCGACTGCCCTAGTTTGAAGCCGGAAACTGCTGAAACTGAAGCTGCAACTGCAGAAGTAAAGATTGACTTGCATGGCCTAGAAGATCTCCTCTTTGGAACTGCACTATAGGTTCATCTGAACCTCCTTTGAAATCTACGACAGACTGGTAAGTTTATTTAAAGTTAATGATGCAAATCAAGTTTTGTTTCTTAGAAATAAGTTGAGGGAAATCAAGAAGGGTAAAGATGAAAGTATGCAAGCATACTTCTTAAGAATCACCGAGATCAAGAACGATCTCCTATCTATTGGGGAAACCATTACTGACAGAGAAATAGCACTCACAACTCTCGGAGGATTACCATCTGAATGGTATGTTTTCAGGACTACTCTTCTGAACAATAATGTAATTCCTAGTTTCGAGGAATTAATGGCTAGATGCATTCAAGAACAAACAAGGGTAGAAGTGAAAGAAATGCCCATGCCTAAAGGTCCTCCTATTGCCTTTTCTTCTCATGCAAAGAGAAGAAAGGACTCACACAGGGACGATGATCAAAATCCCTCTGATGGCAAATCAAAGGAATTACAAATTCAACAACAAAGGTAAGAGGAGAGCTGGAGATCAAGGAAGAGGACAACCATTCAGGAAGGCTAGAAAGTCCAGGATGTATTAAATGCACCTGACCTCGAAAGGAACCTAGTGTCCATCTTGGCAATGGAAGACAAAGGTTACAAGGTAAACTTCAGTAATGGCAAGGTATGTATATGGAAAAATAATGATAAAGATTCCTTTACTCTTGGGTTTAGTGTTGATTCATTATATCAGGTCGATGGAAGTCCGCTAGGTGTCATGTCTTGTGACACAACTCTTTAGTCCGAACTTTGGCATCAGAGGTTTTCCCACCTTCATTACAAAGCTCTACCCGATGTAAGACAGATGGTAACAGGGATGGCCCAATTCCAAGTAGAGAAAGAAGGTGTATGTCTGGGATGTGCCAAAGGAAAGCTCAAAAGGGGACCATTCCCCTCAAGCCAAAGCAAGACCTCTGATATATTACAGTTGGTTCACTCAGGCATACCTATGGTTGGCATTAAGAGGGAGACTACTACACCACATACTCCTGAGCAGAATGGTGTGGTGGGAAGGAAGAACTGCACGATGATGGAAGCTGTCCAGGCCATGCTACATGATCAAAGACTTCTGAAGTTTCTATGGGTTGAAACTACAATCACCGCCGTATATGTACAAAATCGATGCCCTCATCAAGCATTAGGTTCCAAGACTCTTGAAGAAAAGTTCACCGCAAGGTGAACAATCTTTTGACTTTGAGGAGCTCTCAAGAAGCCAACACCAGGGAACTGAAAGAAAAGGATGATGAATCAATGCCTGATGTAGAAGAACCCATGGATCTGATTGATTCTCATCCACATGAGCCTTCCTCTTCTAGGAAGAGGCCTTCATGGCTTAGGGGGATACTTGATGATTTCGAAGGACATGCTGCACCCTGAGGAACCTTCCGTCAAATTAAGAAACTTAACAAGTATTAGGGATACCTGACCATCATGAGCACGATCATACAAAATGAGCCTTCATCACTCTCAGATGTCATCAAGCATTAAATATGGAAGGGTGCTATGACCATAGAATATGAGTCTATTATGGAGAATGATGTTTGGGAAGTAGTTCCTAGACACTGGACAAGACAATTGTTACTTCAAAATGGCTTTACAAGATAAAGCATGCAGCAAATGGAAGTATGGAAAAGTATAAGGTTCATTTTGTTGCTCGTGGTCTATCCCAAAAGGAAGGTATAGACTATGACATTTGTACCTGTTGCCAGATATATGACCATCCGCTTGATCATAGCCCTCGTGACTTCACAAGGATGGAACCTACATCAGATGGATGTCAAGACTGCGTTCTTGCACGGTTTGATCAAAGAAGAGGTCTACGTGGAGCAACCTGAAGGATTTGAGATTTATGATTGAAAATCTCATGTATGCAGGTTGAAGAAGGCTCTCTATGGGCTGAAGCAAGCACCCCAAGCATGGTATGAGAGGATCAATAGCTACTTGATGAAGTTGGGATTCACTAGGAGTGAAGCCGATCCTAACCTTTACTTTAAGGTTGAAGATGAAAAGCCTATCATACTGGTGTTGCATGTGGATGACCTCTTTCTACAGGTGCAAACCCTCTCATTCACAAATGTAAGAGGGAGATGGCTTCTGAATTTGAAATGAAGGACCAAGGACTTGAAGTGTGGCAGAAGCCAAGGGAAATTTTCCTATCTCAAGGAAAATATGTGTTAAATATATTGGAAAGATTTGGTATGATGGACTGCAAGCTTGTGACTACCTCAAGGATCTTAACTTTTAAAAGTTATATGGTAGTGATGTCGGACCAGATTTGGGAAATGCCTCTGAGTTTCATAAACCCATTCGCATTAATGTTCTTGGTGAACCTCCATCCGAACATATGTTTTGCAGTTAGCATTGTGAGCTCATATTTGGTTGAGCCTCACTGGATTGATGCCAAGAATCTTCTGAGATATCTTCGTGGCACAATGGGTTAAGATACACTATCGAAGATGTGAGACTACTTGGATATACTGATGTTGATTGGGCAGGCAGTGTGGTGGACCATAAGAGCACTTCCGAGTGTTGTTTCATGTTGGGATCTGCTTCGATATCCTGGATGAGCAGGAAGCAGAAGTCGGTGACATTGAGCACCGCTGAAGCAGGATATACTGTTGCTAGCATGACATCGTGTGAGGCAGTCTGGTTGCGAAAGATCTTCAGTGAGCTGTTTGGATTTACATTGGATACCATTGTGATTCTCTATAACAACCAAAGGTGGGATTCGATTATTGAGGAATCCCGTATTCGTTGATTGCTCCAGCAGATAGACATCATCTGGGATATGGTAAGTTGATGAGAAAGGAGGCTCCGTCACATTAAGATGATGTACAGGTTGATACACCTTGTCAAAGCCCTGAGGAAAGATCTAATTTGTGATTTTCCCAAACGACTTGGAGTCATCAAGAAACCCTTGTACAAGGGTCCTGCATGTTGCATACATTGAGCTCTGGGAGCTCTGAGGGCTTATGGTTCTTACTGGAGCAACATATGACCACAGGGTGACTCACCCTCCCCTAATGGTGCACACTGGAACAAGATGATTCGCTCTCTTGTGGAACAAGATGATTCGCTCTCTTATGGAACAAGATGATTCGCTCTCTTATGGGATAAGATGATTTGCTCTCTTATGGGACAAGATGATTCGCTCTCTTGTGGAATAGGATGATTCGCTCTCCTATGTAGCAGGATGATTAGTTCTCCTGTGAGGCCTGGATTGATGTGTTCTCCATGGCGATTGTAGCAGGATTGATGTGTTCTCCTGTGAGGCTTGGATTGATGTGTTCTCCATGGCAGCCTGGATTGATGTGTTCTCCATGGTGATTGTAGCAGGATTGATGTGTTCTCCTGTGAGGAAGGGATTGATTAGTTCTCTTGTCGAGGCATCCTACCCATGCAGTCTGGGACTCTTGGGAAGCAGCTCTCATCTGATCAATGAGTAGGGAAATGAAGTTAGGGACCATAGTAGTACCGATGGACGCATCGTTGTAACTACTGTACTCCCTACGCTAGGATGACCCCCATTGATCTGGGATCAATGATACTGGTCTGGGACCAGTGGTAGGAGTTGCACCATACTATGACGCTGACTTTGGGTCGGTTGAGACTGGTCTGGGATCAGTGGTACATACTCTGAGACTGACTTTGAGTCAGTGGAGGATGATATTGGTCTGGGACCATTGGAGTTGTACTCACTATGACACTGACTTTGGGTTGGTTGAGACTGGTCTGGGACCAGTGGTACATACTCTGAGACTGACTTCCAGTCAGTATGATACATCCTCGATCATTTCTTCTTCTTCATATTTCGGACAAAAGCAGAGTAGAACAGAACAATGCAAGAGCAGAGTAGAACAGAAAAAAATAGTACAGATCAGTGCAGGACAGAACAAGACAAAGCAGAACATACAAAATAGAGCAAAGCAGGGCAAGGGTTAGGCTGTACAAGGCAGTGCATTTGATGGATGAATAGTAACGACCGATAGACAGATTGTAGATGAAGTTTTCCATGGTTGAGAGGGAGTGTTAAAATTGGCAACCAGGGAAAAACTTCATGTGGGTCATCTTATTCATGGCTAATAATATTTTTATTATATTCCTCTCGCCGAGAGGCGTAGGATTGATATAAAGATCATCCAATTCCGATAAGTATTCATGGACATATGAATTTATTTTGATTATGGAATTATTATCAAGCCGACCTACAACTCATGTAGGCTCAGACCAACGTAGTGTATAAATATAAGAGGACTTTTCCTCATTTGGACTCACTCATCTCATCACATCTCTCTCTCTCTACTGCGCAGATATGAGTCTCTTCTCTACTGCGCTGAAATGAGTCTCTCTTTCTCACACATGTGAAGCCGGAAACTGCTGAAACTGAAGCTGCAACTACAGAAGTAGATATTGACTTGCGTGGCCTAGAAGATCTCCTCTTTGGAGCTTCGTTGTAGGTTCATCTGAACCTCCTTTGAAAGCCACAACTTTTGGTGGTGGAATGAAGTCAATTCGACGAACGGTTTGCAAGATATCGACTGCCCTAGTTTGAAGCCAGAAATTGCTGAAACTGAAGCTGCAACTGCAGAAGTAAAGATTGATTTGCGTGACCTAGAAGATCTCCTCTTTGGAACTGCACTATAGGTTCATCTGGACCTCCTTTGAAAGCCGCAACTTTTGGTGGTGGAATGAAGTCAATCCGACGAACGGTTTGCAAGATATCGACTGCCCTAGTTTGAAGCCGGAAACTGCTGAAACTGAAGCTGCAACTGCAGAAGTAAAGATTGACTTGCGTGGCCTAGAAGATCTCCTCTTTGGAACTGCACTATAGGTTCATCTGAACCTCCTTTGAAATCCGCAATGTTTGGTGGTGGAATGAAGTCAATCCGACGAACGGTTTGCAAGATATCGACTGCCCTAGTTTGAAGTCGGAAACTGCTGAAACTGAAGCTGCAACTGTAGAAGTAAAGATTGACTTGCGTGGCCTAGAAGATCTCCTCATCTAAACTGCACTGTAGGTTCATCTGAACCTCCTCTAGAATCTGAAACTTTTGGTGGTGGAATGAAGTCAATCCGACTATCGGTTTGTGAGATATGGTCTGCCCTAGTTTGATAATGAAGCTACTAATGCTGATGCTACTGATCTAGGGTTTGCTACTGCTGATATGAATCAGATTTATTGTATTATTTCTCTTTGCTGAATTATTGAAGATAAAAGAAGATTTGATCAAAAGGTTTCCCCACACATTGTGGGGTTTTTCCCTAGCTAGCCGCCACATCTTGTGTCTCTTGTCTTGGCTTGTTTTCTGTCGATCGTTTAATGTTCTATCTGCACTTTACTTTATGTACATGTGATTGCTAATCGGTGGAATATAATAAGAAAAATAAGTAAACTGTTATAAGCATAGAACATACCATAACGTAACAAACCAAAACCTTCTAAGGCTAAGAATTCTTTTAATATTCCAAAGCCACTACATATTGAGACACTTGTAGTTGGGCTTATAACTCGGATGATGAAAGGCTCTACAAAATGTTGGACTATTAATCCCAATGCTATGGTTTCCCAGAACTACTCTATTGCTTAAGATTTGGCTCAAATTCCTTGTGTAATGTCAACATTAGAAGTAATCCAATCATTTTATGTGCAAAGGATTTCATTGCTCACTATGATCAGAGCAGTGGATCCAAAACATTCTCTTCTTATAACATTTGATATGTCAAATGCCGAGACTCCCTCATCATATGGATTTCCATATTAAATCTACGTATCAGAAAATGAATATCTTTTGACCTATAGTTAATGAGGGGGCTTCCACATGTGTCATGTTGATGTCATGCTGGAAGGATATTGGATCTCTAAAAGTCGTACCTTTCCCTACTCTGGTTACCACATTCAATGGTCATTTTCATAGGCCTCATCGAATTCTTCCAACCTTCCCCATATGAGTTAGGTGCAAGGTTTTCAATATTGAGGTAGAAATAGTTAATGTGAATTTGGATTATAATTTATTGTTGGGTCGAAACTGGGTTTATGGAATGGATTTATTACTTCATCATTGTTCTGTGTCCTATGATTCCCCCATGAAGGGATAATTCTTACCATTGATCAAATGGATTATTCTCCTAATGATCCTAATGCTTCTTTTAACTCTACCATCCCTTTGATGAAGAATACCAAGTAGCCTATGGAGAATATAGGATCTGGAATGTATTCCTCATTGATGGATACTTTTGATCTTCCTTATCCTATTGCTCATATTAATGCTATTTCATCTTCCAAGGTATTTCCCCCAAAAGGTTATTTTAGAACCCATTATTTTTTTTATCATTGGACCTTACCCCCCTCTATTGCCACATTAGAGGAAGGGCATGTAGGTGGAATGGCGTTCATTATATCTACATCTTAAATTGAGTATTAGTCTATAGCCATTTAAGTAGATTCTGATCCCATCCCTCTCTTATTGGAGGATGTGGATGGATATGTGGCTTCGGTCCAGACTCTTGACTCTACCTCAATTATGGACTACCTTGATATAGTCTTACCATGTAAAGAGGAAATCCTAGAAGAAAAGACTATTGTAGAAATACTATGGGATGACTTGCATCACCAGTCATATTTTCTCCTTGACTTGCATCGACTTGAGTTAGGCTTGTCTAGTCCTTCTTCAACTGAAAATGTTCACCAAATATTAAACCCTTTGGCTCCAACACAAATTTTTGTTGAAGGTAGTATGTCCAATATCTCGAAACTATTCCGGTGAACATCTCTAGGAATCTTGATATTATTTAAAATATCTTCATTGGAGGTGCATGTTCCCATGAAGAGATCAAAATTTATATTGTCCTTTTTGATAAGAATAATACAGAGAGGGGGAGGGGGGGGGTTGGGGGGCGTGGGGCACTAAATTAGTATTTACAAATCAATAAATTTTTCATTTCATAATCATATTTATATACGCTACTTAAGTGAAGGGAACTCATGTGTGCATGCAACTATTCTTAAGGCAACCAGTGTATATCCAATGAACTTATGATTCAGTTAATTCAACATATGTCAATCTTTAATCAGTGCATCAATACTTTATTAAACATTGAATAGTAACCATGTGCAGTAATAACATAATACACCATCACACATAAGCAACA
The DNA here is from genome assembly GCA_031772625.1 of Pinus tabuliformis. NCBI lineage: Eukaryota > Viridiplantae > Streptophyta > Pinopsida > Pinales > Pinaceae > Pinus > Pinus tabuliformis. The sequence continues at coordinate 481,723,300 of CM062812.1, read as the reverse complement.
CACATGAACACCAAGATTTAAGGTGGAAACCCAATGCGGGCGGAAAAGCACCTACTGCTATTGTCTTTGTCTTCTTTTAATATAAAGAATAATCTATTTACAATATTGTATTGTTGCAGGCTCATACCAGTACGCAAGCACCAACCTACAGAAGGCTACAACCTTCTCTCCTTCTCTAGCTTCTATTGTAAGGGAGCTACAACCCTTTAGCTCTTGTACTAGTCGATATGCTTACTAGTTTGTAGGTGCCAACCTACAGAAGGCTATCACCTTCTCTCTTCCTCTAGGGACCACATTTCATAAATTTTCAGACTAGATACTCCTGGTACACAAAAACACAATATGAAGGCCACGTCTCATCAAATTTTCATAATAGACCCATTAGTAACATTGAAGTTCAAAATCAATCACCACTGCAATACATCTGCATCAACCAATTAGTGAAACCCAATCATCAATCTTTGATATACCTGAAGCCCAACCGTCAATCTCTAAATCAACCATAACTGAATCAATCCATGGTTAAAACTTATGACACACTGAATCAAATAATCACTGAACCTCTAACACAACTGAATCAAAAATTCATTCAAAACTTAATCAAAATTCAACCAATCAATTGGAACAAACAAATCACTCTAACCAGTACACAAATCTGGACCCAAAACACTGCATCATCAACGAGAACCAACTGTAACCTCAAAAATCATGTGTCAGAATGTATATGCTACTTCAACGAGGCCAACTTGCATGTATATGCTAATTCCTTTAACAAAACCTCTGTATACCTCCAAAATTACTGAATCATAAAAAACCTCTAAATCAAAGCTATACCAACCAGTAACAATCTGAAGACCTACTATCAAATTATAGATATCTAAGCAGCCAACATCAAATATCACCCTTCTCACTTAGTCAATCAATCAATCAAACTCAATATCCTTATTCATTTAGTTCTACTTTTAGATCTAAGAAGACATCACTAACAGACAACATTAAACTAGCAAAAAACCAACAGCAATGATTAGATAGATCAGTCATTTCTAAATAATAGGATTTTCTTTTGTATACGCTCCTTGGAAATTTTGAACCAGCGTGTATATGCATCTATACCAAGGCGAACCAACATATAGATATCCAAATACTAACTTACAACTTCGTTGCTATTCCATATTTCAGACATACCTAGATCATGACATTTAAAGAGTAAAATGTGCATTAGCAATGAAATCGAGCCTATCCATTATTAGATTACATAATAATAAGTGATTATGTTCCTCATTAGATCTCATTCATCAAAAACACGCAGGTGCATACTTAGTATAAATCAAGAAAAGTATCTGAAACCCATAACATGCATAATTTCTTTTGATCTAATACTTCATAAGATATTCATTACTCGTGCACTTATCCCTTTGATCTTCTCCTCCTTATATAGTTTTAGCCTTTCTCAATACCTTGGACCACAACAACACTTAGAGCCTAAGGTATTCTTAGACAGGATCAAATAACCATTACTTTACTCAATATTGTGGGCTAATACAATGTTATTGACCCTCAATATTCTTTCACCTTATTTTCCTTAATTTTTCATTTCATCCATGCTTTTCTTCTTGTGAAAGTGCATGTATACGTATATGCTCTTTTTTACAGTTAACCCACATGTATACACTCTTTTTATACACTGAACCACGTATACAACTTAACATACCTGAAAACATCCTTTTTCTTCAACTTCTTGATTCTGATATGTAGTCCTTTGTTCCAACATCATGTTATTTTGCACCATTGCCTTGTTACCTCTGAATTGACATGTTATAATGTGATTTTCCATCATACATCACTTCAAAAATTATTTCTCCAAACTGCACTACATTTTGTCACATTTGTAAACACAGCCACCATGAATTCTATCACATCTTGATTATACTTTTATTAATTAGCTTGTTCATCAATTATCAAGGACAACACACACTAATAATCTCCTTATCTCAAACCTTTGACCATTATTCTCTTCCATCATTCTGTTAGCTCTGACCTGTAAATTCATCTTTGTTCCATCATTTTGTCATGTCTAATCTATCTTGTAGATTCATCTAGTTTCCATGTACTTGCTCTCCTACAAGTGTGTTTCGATCAAGTACAACACATGCATCATAATGCCAACAATATCCCCCTTTGGACTTGATGGAAACTACTTTGGTGTTTTATCACCACAACCTATAAATAACACCAAGTTTTTCTAAACATTAAGCTACTCTCCAAACACAACTCTCGAAACACCAAGCTACTCTCCCCATTTGACATCAAGGGCAAAGGTCTCACTGACCAATGTTAAATGAAGACTTCCATATCTCAACAACTGAATATGAACATTGATCATTCTCCCCCTAGGCACATGATGAATTCTTTGTTTAAACACCCCCTTTCTACATGCTGAGATGCACTATACTATCCATGCTCCCCCTGAGCACATGCAGAGTCTACAAAGATATTTTCCAAAAGAATAAATGACTCTATAACTAAACTATGTGAGTATGACCAGCCTATCACCAATGACTCATACATACATCAATCACCCAACTAGGTGGGGATACAACAAATCTGACTCATCCACCCAACCAAGTGGGGATATACCAATTGTTTATACATCCCTTAAATATAGAAATTATTACATCATCCTTCCCATGCATAGTGTGGATACAAATTAAATCATATGTCCAATAGGACCCATTTAAAAATAGACTATGATAGAAGGATACATATTACACCCTGGATCTTTACATGACCTATGCAACAATTGATACAAATATCTAAAACCATAGCTGAAATGAGCAACCATAAGCATCTGTCAGCAGCCCCAAGACCAACAACCTATATATGTCCATTATCAGTTCCCAAGATATGACAATGTAAATATCATCACCTTGTGAAAAAGTATGCCACATATAGATATCAACTCATCCTCTTCATCTCATCAAGATCAAATTGCTCTGTTTCTTTAGTAGAAAGGGCCTTATCATAACCGTCCATGAATCAACTAAGCATATGTCACATCTCCAAGAAGTAACACAAAATCATTCGCATCATATAATATATATGTGAAAAGCCCATAGTCATCATCTGTGATCATAAAATCATCATCAAGAAATGCATGATCTTTCCACAAGAACCCTCAATATATCAACCACGTATCATCACTAGGGAACATCCCACATCTGATAAGCATCGACCATGATAATCAACATATGTGATTATCAAATTTATCATCATAAAATAACAAGTAATCATCTTTACATGACTAAGTAAGCCATGTCTCTGCATAACCATGTCTTGGCAAACCAATAATATTTATCAATATGCAACTTAAGTAATCATCCATGTATCCAGCATAATGTGTAACCATCCAAGATATAACAATTTGTATCTAGCAAACCATGAGCTCATAGTCATTTGTCAAGCTTTCTTGATACCATCAACATCACCAATTCTCAACCATTTGAGAGCCAAGAACTATAGGAATACTCATCCATAACTACAACATATGAAGTCTGTGTATCTTTGAAGGCATGATGATAGTAGGATAAAAGAAATGACACTTATCAAATAATGAAGTTGTGTACTCAGGCTTTGTTCTTGTCCTTTGTCCTTATGAAGATCACCATGTAAGAAACATACCATATGTATGCATCATCAAAAGAGTCATCCACAATCATCCACAAATATGATCTGAATAACAACTATGTGGCTCAATCAATATAAATATTATCTAAAATTTCATCATAGGCAACTCATGACTGCAACATAGCATGATGTATCATTTAAAAAATTCAAGAACGTAAGCATCCTCAGCATTGATAAGAATCATTATGTCCCATAGACTTCTAAACGGAATGCCAAAAATGCATTATTATAAGCATAGCATATTCTTCTTGTGAACCTGTTCCAACTGTTCACTGTCAGATCTGATCATTGCATATATCAGTAAGGATCATCAATGCATCGTCATCAACTAGTTATACATCAAGCCATCAACAACTTATGAGGGTAAAAATCACTTCTACATATCATCAATAGATTGTAATCATCGTCAATTAGAATAGAAAGGATAATTGATAATTGACTAAACCATATCAGACCCCTTTTCCTGAGTTTGTCTTACTGCTTCTACATCAAACCAACATATACATGACTGTGTAGCTTCTAACTCATATATATACATGACTTGTATTCGTGATAACTATGTATGAGAATTAGAAAAATGAAATTTCATACTTACAGTTCCTCCTAAATTTTTTTTGTCTATATACTGAGTTATGCCACATTTTTCTGACTGTAATTCCTTCTTCTTCCATATCTTGGAGTGTGATGATGTTTTCTCCTTTTGGTATGTTGGCTGACATTTTCTCCTGCATTCTTTTGCATTATGCCCAAACTTGTTACAAGCATAACATATTATATGTTTCATATTCCTTCTAAAGAAATCAATGGATTTGTAACCAAACATATTGCAATAAGAAAAATATCCCTTAAAGTACCTAGAAGCTTATGATATTTCTATGTGATGGTTATTAACTTGAACCATTCTACTTTTTCATCTTTCTCCAACGTGTCCAAGATTATGACATACAAAACATTCAACATTATTCATCAGAGGAAAGAACTGATTATCACTTCCATAGTTAGGAGTAAATGATTTTCTTTGAAGTCTTTCTTTCCTTGGTTGTTGGTGGGTTGACCTCTTATCTCGTTGTTGAGCATTTCATATTTTGCATTAGAGTTCCTTGCCTCATCTTGTGAGCTAGATTCACCATCAATAGTTTCATGAAAGTGAAGACCAGATTTGATGATAGGAGACCTTTGAATACTAAGAATATTATCTAAAATATTACTACTATCTTGAAATTGTAACAATTTATCCTTTTCTTCTAATTTACCTTTTAAGATATTTACCTCAACCTGATATTGCTCTTCCTTTTCCAAATATTTCCTCCTCATGATTTCTTCAACCTTTCTTCCATCTTCCACTTGTTTTCTTAATTTGAGAATATTATTTTACTGTTCTTCATATGCCTAAGGTACTTCTTCATTTTTCTTATTTGAATTTTGAAGATCTTCTTTTAGACAGACAACCTCAGCTTCAAGAATTTCATAGTAACTAGATCTATCTTTAAGTTTATTGATTATTGTATCCTTTTCATTTACTTCATTTCTCAATGATGTCACTTCATCCTGCAGCCTTTGACATTGATCTTCCTTGTCCTTGTACTACTTCCTTACTTTGTTTCCTTCCTCTGGTTGATATTTTAACCTTGTAATCTCTTCTTTGTAGGTACACTCCCTTTCTTCCAATAGATCTTGTTGATCTCTAATTTTTGTCTATGAGACTTTTAACTTCTACCTCTATATTCCTTTCACTTTCATCCACAAGAGGAAACACAGTTGATTCAATGTCACTTTCATTATCATGAATATTGCATGAATAGAGAAGTGTATCGCCAGAAGACCAAACATTTGTACCTGATAATTCTTCTGCGTGATCATCTTTAACCTGAGGTGATTCTGAATATAAATACTTACTTCCACCTAACAACTAATTATCTCTCCTACTGTTATTGTTCCTTTGAGATGTATTCTTCTTTTGAGGTGCTTTCTTCTTTGGCTTCTTTCCCATTGTTTCTATGGATCTTCTTCAAACGATCAAGCTTCTACTAAAGAACATGCTCTGACACCAATTTTTGGGAATAATACCTAGAGTGGGGGGGGGGGGGGTGAATTACTATTTACAAATCAATAACTTTTTCATTTCATAATCATATTTATATACGCTACTTAAGTGAAGTGAACTCACATGTATATGCAACTATTCTAAAGGCAACCATCATATATCCAGTGAACTTATGATTAAGTTAATTCAGCATATGCTGATCTTTAATCAGTGCGCTAGTACTTTATTAAACGTTGAATAGTAACCATGTGTAGTGATTAGAGCATAAACCATCACACATAAGAAACACATAGGAACACCAAGAGTTAAGGTGAAAACCTAATGTGGGATAAAAATCACTTGTTGTTGTTGTCTCTTTCTTCTTTTAATATAAAGAATAATATATTTACAATATTGAACTAGTGTAGACTCATACTAGTATGCAGGCACCCACTTGTCGAAGCCTATAACCTTCTCTCGTTCTCCAGCTTCTACTAGAAGGGAGATACAACCCTTAGCTCTTGTACTATCCAATATTCTTACAAGTGCGTAGGCACCAACCTACAGAAGGCTATGACCTTCTCTCTTCCTCAAGGGACCATGTTTCATAAATTCTCATACTGGATGCTCCTGGTACACGACAACAAAATATGAAGGCCACGTTTCATAAAATTTTCACACTGGACCCATTAGTAACATTGAAGTTAAAAATCAATCAACATTGCAATACATCCAACAAATATATCTGCATCAACTGATCATTGAAACCCAATCATCAATCTCTGATATACCTGAAGCACAACCATCAATCTCTAAATCAACCATAACTAAATCAATCGACCACTGAAAATTCTGACATACTGAATCAAATAATCATTGTACCTCTGACACGGCTGAATCCACCACTTATTCAAACCTTAATCAAAATTCAACCAATCAACTGGAGCAGATAGGTCATTGTAACCAGTACACAGATCTAAACCCATAACACTACGTAGTCAACTAGAACCAACTGTAACCTCAAAAATAATCTGTCAGAATGTATATGCTACTTCAATGAAGCCAACTTGCATTTATACACTACTTCCTTTAACAAAACCTGCATATATCTCCAGAATTACTCAATCATAAAAAACCTTTGAATCAAAAATATACCAACGAGTAACAATCTGAATATCTATTGTCAAATTACATATATCTAGAAAGAAAAAAGCAAAGATAACCCTTCTCACTTAATCAATCAATCAATCAGACTCAATCTCCTTATGCATTCAGTTCTACTTTCACATGTAAGAAGACATCATTGACAGGCAACAATAAACCAATAGAAAACCAATAACATTGATTAGATAGATTAGTCATTTCTAAATAATAAGGTTTTCTTTTGTATACACTACTTGGAATTTTTGAACTAGCGTTTATATGCATCTTCACCAAGGCAAACCAGCGTATAGATCTTCAAAAACTAACTTACAACTTCGTTGTTATTCCAGATTTCAGACATACCCAGATCATGACTTTTAAGGAATAAAATATGTGTTAGCAATCAGATCAAGCCTATCCATTATCAGATTACATAATGATAAGTCATTATGTTCCTGATCCATCATTAGATCTCATGCATCATTAAACACTCAAGTGCACACTTAGTCCAGATCAAGCAAAGTATCAGAAACCCATAACATTCATAATTTCTTTTGAGCTAACACTTCATAAGATATTCATTACTTATGCGCTTAGCCCTTTGATCTTCTCCTCCTTATATATCTTCTACGCCTTATATAGTTTTTTGATTTCTCAATACCTTAGACCAAAACAGTAGTTAAAACTGTGGTATTCTTAGACGGGATCAAAGCACTATTACTCCACTCAATATTGTGGGACAATACAATGGTATTGACCCTTAGTATTCTTTCACCTTAATTTCCTTAACTTTTAATCCCATATGCACTTTTGCTCTTGTGAAAGTGCATATATACATATAGTTCTTTTTGTACAGTGAACCCATGTGTATACGCTCTTTTTGTATAGTGAACCCGTGTATACAACTTAACATACCTGAAAACATCCTTTTTCTTCAACTTCTTGATTCTGATCTATAGTCCTTTGTTCCAACATCATGTTCTTCTGTACCATTGCCCTGTTACCTCTGAATTGAATTGTTATAATGTAATTTTCCATCATACATCACTTTTACAGTAATTTCTCTGAACTACCCTGCATTTTGTCACATATGTAAACACAACTACCATGCATTTTGTCACATCATGTTTATACTTTTATTAAATAGTTCATTCATCAATTATCAAGGACAACACACACTAACAATCTCCCTGTATCAAACCTTTGACCATTATTCTCTTCCATCATTTTATCACCTCTGACCTATAGATTCATCTCTGTGCCATCATTCTATCACCTCTAATTTTTCCTGTAGATTCATCTATTTGCCATATACTTGTTCTACTACAAGTGGGTTTCCATCAAGTACAACACATGCATCATAATGCCAACACTTTTCAATGAATTTCGAGATGTGTTTCCTTGGTCTTATGAGGAAATTCTTGGGATCGATCCATCAATAGTTCAGCATGAGATCAAGACTAATCAAAACATTAAACCTATAAGCTAGAAGATTTGACTGGTAAACCCTAAGAAAGAAACAACTATTAATGTTGAGGTTGAAATGTTGATAAAGGTGGGTTTCATATAGCCCATTCCATTAATTGAATGGGTCACAAACCTAGTCACTGTTAATAAAAAAGAAGGAAAGATCCTTTTATGCATTGACTATAGGGATCTAAATGTTAGATGCACATGGAATTTCGATAGCCAGATAAGATAAAGCGTGAATACATTTTCTAATAACAAATTATTCACATTTATAATACATGGGAGTGACCATTAGATTCCATATTCCAAGGTCTCTTGGAATCCCTTTGATAGTTTATATTATACACCATAACCCTTAGAGTATTAGGTGTCCAACATCCCCCCCCCCCCTTAATCCAAAGGGGTATGTATGAGTCCAAGAAGAGAGTGGTAATACAAAATGTGCAGAAACAAGCATGGAAGTACTAGGCTGAATGCCATATCTAAAATGTTGGTATAAATGAGGGTGGTTTAGGGATGACCACCAACACTAGAACTCTTAGTGCAGTTCTTGGAACTCTTCCAAATATGGCATGAACTTGAGTTCTTCTGCTAGAGAAAGTGCTCCTCATGTTTTTAAGAGTGAAACCTTCAACCTTGAAAGGGAGGTCTCACCCTGAATAAAAAGGGAGAACCTCAACCTACAAAGCAAGGTCTCAACTTGTGATGGTTTAAGGATGACCACCAACAATGGAATGCTTAATGAAATTCTTGTAACTCTTCCAAAACTAGAAAGAAGCAGAAGCCTTTTGCTAGAGGAAGTGTCCCCAATTCTTTGATGAAGCATCACCAACTAAAGGCATGCTCAGCGACATCATTGTCTTTGGTTGCAACTCTAGATCTAGTATGGTAGGTTGTGGGTCAAGATCACTTGATGTGGCTTTGAAGCTTGTAGATGACCATCACTTCCCCCCTTTTAGATACAAGGTGAGATGATGGAGAAAGCTCTATTGCAAGATTGTTCAATACTCTAGAACAAGTTTTGACATATGACTAAAATATCTTCTTGGTAGTTGAAGCCCATTGCCAAGAAGCGATCCATGCAAGATGAATCTTTGTTCTTGTAGGAGGGTTTTTTTTAAGCATTTGTTTGAAGAATGAATAGTTTTATGACAATGCTTACATGGACAAAGATCATAAAAATGATCTTTCATATGGCCAACTCTTTCAGAATGTTGGAATTTCACAATCTGTTGTTGTTGCTATGGAAGAGGAGCAAAATCTGGAACAGCTGAAGACGATTTTTCTTGGAGAAATCCAACACTCTAAAACTGGATGGGCTTTGAGTAATTTTGAATATGAAAGGAAACCTCATTTTCATATCCAAGACATGTTTTGTGCTTGATACAGACAAGCTCTTCCCAAGGTCTGATGATGGGCCTGGGAAGTTTAGACTGAACTTTTGCATCTGTACGTGACTTTGCTGCTTCATTTGGAACTGGATCAAATTACTGCTTATGGGAGACTATTTCAATGTTTTGAACAGAAACAAGTTTAGAATGATTACTATACTTCTATAACTCCTCTTCCTGTAGCTGTGATTCAAGCTACAAAACTTCAATGGTTTACTGTTCATGTTGTAAATAAGTTTCAATATATCTGATAGTGTCTTTGCTGAATTTAAATTTTCTTCCAATAGTAGATAAGATTGGAGTGCTTAATAAATCTAATCATCAATGATTTTTCTCCGTTATTCAAACAATCAAATCAACAAATGAACAGAAATGCACATGTAGAAACAATAATGGTTTTAGAAAATTAATTTGCCAACTTTTCAATAGGAATCAAGGGAATTTTTTATTTATTTTTATCTACCACACCTTCAAAAAAAATTAAAATCCATAGAGTCTTCTCATTTCCATGCTCAAATTCAACATCCTCTTGTTCACAAATTCTACTGAAAGTATAGTAAATCTCTTTTCTTTTAAAACTCATATATAATATGTTATAACAATTTCAACATGCTGAATAGAATGCCTTTCGCCACTCATAAAAACCGAATGGTGTGTTAAATATCAAGGATTTTTAAAAAAACTAACACGCAACATATAAAGGCGAGTGATATTCACTGCACAGTCTTCAAGAGAAACCATACCTTAACCATTCTAAGAATTCAATTTTGGCACTTGGAATTTTACACTTCGGATGCACAGCTTAGGCCACAACCTTACACAGTGGTTTTCCAACAAAAACAATGAACAAACATCAACTAGGAGATAATTAAAAAACCATCCATGCTCACATTCACGAAGGTTGGTCGGTTCAGAGGGTTGACTGTTCAGAGTACCACACGGTGGAGTGGGGTCGCCATCGGTAAACAGAGTTGCCAACAGTCAATGGAGTTGCCAACATTCAACACACTGGAGGATGTGTCTAAAATGCATTGTGACCATATCTACCACACAATTGTCATTTCCACATGGAGTATTTTTATACTCCCCTTGAAGTAATATGGATATGATACTTGCTTCTTCTCTTGTAGGCTTTGTGCCCATCAACATTTTTCCAATACGAGATGAAACCCATTAGCAGTCTAGGAATCTTCTTCCATGACTGTTTTGTGGAGGGTTGTGATGGGTATATATTAATTTCATCCACCAGAGGTAATGGAGCCAAGAGAGATGGGTTTGATGTGGTTGTCTGGTCTAAGAAGGCATTGGAAAAAGAATGCCCAGGGATTGTCTCATGTGTAGAGATTCTAGTTATTTTGGCTAGAGATGCAACTATTCTGATGAACAGACCATCATAGTATGTATTGAAATTCCATAGAGATGGGTGTGCCTCTCTGGAAGCCAATGTCCTTAACGCATTACCTAGAGCCAATTCTGATGTCACTCAGCTATGCAAAATCTTGGAACTTAAAGGTCTCCCTTTACTTGGTATAATTTCACTTTTAGGTGGTCACATAATTGGAAAATCCACTACAACGCATCCACAAATAGATTATAAACATTCAATCACTTAAACACCACCGACCCTTCCATGAACAAGGCCTACACAGGCCTTCTCAAATGAGCGTGCCCTACCACTGGACGTTGTAGTCTAAACAGGGTTGTGCCAATGGATCATTTGAGTACTTTGAGCTTCGATAATTTTTATTATGTGAATCTTGTGAGGAACCAGGGCTTGCTTGGATTAGACCAGGTTCTCTTCTCTAGCAGTTGGCCTCGAAAATTGTTATAATATTAAAAATTTCAGAAATATTAGTACTGAGTGAATTCAAAACGGGAGGAACACAGGTATGACAAAACAAGGAGAGACATGATTGGCATATTCATCAGAGTAGCTCAACGATAATATAGTTGTTAGGAGGTAATATGTGGGAGTTGATACATTTACAATCTCTGATGCGTGGAGTATGGAACCGCCTCCAGTGGAAATGGGAGCATGCAATATAAATGGAATTTTAGCATGACAGAGGCAACGGATTAGAGGGTGGTATTGAGGGACTCGGTGGAGAGCAGTATTCAATGTAACTGTAGTGCTACAGAGCATTATTAGTGGCTAGTATTATTAATTGTGGAGCAGGAGTATTTAATGGCTAACATATGGAGGCCGAGTATGGTACTGTATAGAGGCTGAGGCAGTATATTATATATGGACTTGGCGATGGAGAGTTCAACGTATGTATGGACCGGAGGACGACCCAACAAAGAATGAAGAAAATCTTAGCATTATGACTGAAACTCCATTGCATAAAATCATCCAACTAATCTACTGATATAAATCATCCAATGAACCATTTTATATGAACTAGTGCATGAGAAATGAATTAATGCACAAAATTTCAAAGTTCAACCATACATAACTCAGCATTTAATGAAAAACTCAAAGCACATATAATAAAACCCACAACTCAAATTTGAACGCATAGCCATGCCATCAATGCAATTCAAAATGCATACCATTGCAATCTTTGAAAATGGATCTTAATGCACATCCTTAGCTTTGATACCATGTCAAATACACATGGAATATGGACAGCTAGATAAGGTAAGCATGAATACATTTTCTATTAACAAATGATACACATCTATAATACATGGGAGTGACCATTGGACTCCACATTCCAAGGTCTCTTGGACTAACTTTGACGGTTTATCTTCCACACCATAAATGATTAGGTGTCCAATACTAAATAAGTCTTGTCTTAAAGATAATCTCCCCACTCCGTTATTGATTAGATCATTAATGAGTGCACTTGAAATGAGTTGTTTTCCTTCATGGATAGTTTTTCTGGATATAATCAAATAATTATTTGTCTTGAAGATAAACACAAGACAACATTTATTTTCTCTCGGCAAACATTTTCATACAAACATATTCCTTTTGGCCTTAAAAATGTTGGATCTACATTAAGCACATTATAGAGGAATATATGTATGTCCTAAATGCTCGTTCTTGAAAGATAATTGATCATTCGCATCACCTTCCCTTGGTTTTTGAACGATGTCGTTACTATAAAATCTAGTTGAATCCTAACAAATATATTTTCACTGTCACATCCCTCAGTTATTGGGGTTCATAATATCCAATGAAGGGATTTGTATAGATCCCTTCAAGGTTGAGGAAATACTTTAGTAGCCTCCCTCAGCCACAGTCCACCAACTTTAGAGTCTCCAAGGTAAAGCCAATTTCTTAAGGAAATTTATCATAAATTATGTCGAGATCACAAAAGGATTTATGAAATTTCTAGAGAAAGGAATTCCATTTGTATGGGATAATTTTTCTCAATGCTCATTCAATGCTTTGAAAAGGAATTGACTTCTTCTCCTCTTCTGAGTCCACCCAATTATAGCATGGATTTCCTCTTATATCTTGCTATGAAATAAACAACCATTGGGACTGTTTTGGCTCAGGAAGACCATAATCTTAAGGAGCATGTGGTATACTATATGATTCAAGGCTTACTCGGTGTTGAAATTCGATATTTTCAAAATAGAGAAATCAGTTTTGGTAGCAGTTCATGCTATCCAGTGACTTCATCATTATATTATATTTAGAAGAAGTTTTGTGTTAGCTGATGTCAACCCATTTCAGTTTGTCCTATGTAGGAGAGTGTTAGGAGAGAATATAACAAATGGATTGTAATCTTACAATAATTCAATCTTTAATTCATGTCTTCCAAATCTAAACATTTCATTAGTATTCATAGAATTGATCTCAAAGCTACTTGTGAAGAAGATATTGTTTATGAAGATTCGTTTCGTGATGAACATATCTTGCTCATTTCTTCACAAGATCCTTGGTATGGAGAAATCATTGTATATCTCTAAAATTCAAAGTGTCCTCTAGCTTTTTTAAAGCATGAACATAGAAAGTTGCGTCATCTCGCCAAAAATTATGTTATTATCGGTGACACTTTGTATCATCGTTGGTTTGACTCAATCATTACACATTATTTCACCTTAGAATAAGTTGAGCCTGTTTTCAATGACTACCACAATGGAGCTTGTGGACGTCATCTATCTAGGCTTGCTACAGCCAAAAAAATCTTGTGTGCAAGATATTTTTGGCCCTCAACTTTTAAATATTACATCAAAGTAGTCAGCAAGTGGCATGCTTGTCAAATATATACCCAGAAAGTGGGTACTCATTGAGCTCTACTTTTCCCCATCATCATTGTCATTCCATTCACAAAGTGGGGTATTGATTTTATAACTTGTAACCTGGCTTCAGAAAAAGGTCATAAGTACATTAACATTGCAGTGGACTACATTACGAAGTGGATCGAAGCTATGCCTATTTCTTCTAATGATGGTGAGACAACAACCTTTTCCTTTTCAACCAAGTCATTTCTCATTTCAGTATTCCAAAGGAGATTGTCACTGACCATGGCAGTGACATTCAGAATAAGATGATGGCTAAGTTGGCTTTAAAATTGTGGTTCTGGCAGGGGCATTCATCTCTGTATTATCCTCAAGCCAATGGTCATGTTAAAGTCATGGACAAATCCCTTAGAATCATCCTATGGAGGATGGTTAATAAGGTTTGGTCCAACTGGAACATCATGCTATATCCTGCACTTTGGTCATACCACATGTCAGTCAAGACTACCATGTGTTTCACCCCTTTTTAGTTAGTTTATGGTTTGGAATAAATCTTCTCTATAGAATGTGAGATTCCATCCCTTAAATTAGAAGTCAAACTTCTTCCAGACACATCTAGTCTCAAAGAATGCCTTCTTCATTTTGGAAGATCTTAATGAGAAACATCGAGATGTGGCCACAATGAATGAGCCTCATATCATGAGAGGAAAAAATCAATATGATAAAATGGTGCATCCTAGGGTTTTCTCTGAAGGTGACCTTTTCCTAGTCTATGACCAAGATCAAGACACCTTCGGGCAAGATAAGTTCAAACCTATGTGGTATGGTCCATTCATTATTAAAATGGTATTAAAAAAATGGGGTTATGAATTAGTTGAGTTTGACAAAAATGTGTTATCAACACCCAAAAATGGGCTCTATCTTAAGAAGTATTATGCCTAGGTTATTGCCTAGCATTTCCTTTATTTTGTAAATATTTTACATATATGTTTATTTCTATCTATGGTTCTCATTTTGACGGTTGTATTTTAAGCTGCTTTGGCAGGTATCAATGGGTTATCTGGTGTATCTAGGATTCTCCGATGGTGGTAGTAGACATACTCAAAATTTAGCTTCCATCAATTGGGTAATTTTCTACCATCTGCTTAGTCGTTAATCACAAGAGGTACATGTATCATTCTTACATCCAATAACATGGTTGAATACAATGTTTTTACTAATTTAATATCCGAAGCAATATATTTTTGTATTAAATCATTAGTAGTTTATTTGGATTCACAGCTGGTGGTGTCTCAATTATACAACATATATCGTGTGAGAGATCCTTTATTTCATTGCCAATTTTTGAGAGTGAGATTATTGCAACAATGATGTACTTACATTAATTGCATTCATATTCCATGATGAGAAAATGTATTCGTTGATTTTATATCTAATCAAGCATTAGATTGGCATATTAATCATTCTTCACATTAAAATCAAAACACTATAAAATCATTTGTATATATGACCAAGCCATCAAGAAACTATCTTTATATAGAGTAATATGTTCAAAATGTTACAAAATGTGGACAAATTTCCTACAAGATTAGGGCTTAGGCCCAATCATCTCCATAAAAGACCAGTCATCTAGAAACTAAGTCTGTGGACCCTACCCTATCCATTCATCATGGAAGTGGATGATGGAATTTAGCACCCATCAGAAGAGTCACGCCCACTCTCATGGTACTCCTATCACCCACCTCTGAATACCCTCAGGGAGGTCCTCTATAGATGTCATTGGAACCTAGAAAATTAGATCCTCCAAGTTCCTCTATACTGTGTGTAAGACCCTCTCGGTCTCAGCTGTGATTCTCTCTGCATCTCTTCCATGATGCCTATGTCTAGGATGACCCCTCGGTCTTAGTGGTCCAAGATCTGAATCATGATCATATAATTTGGTAAGATTTTTGTTTCACGGAAAAAATATTTTTCAACTTCTTAAATATCATGTTCATAGTAAAAAAAATCAAATAACATAAAAATTTAAAACAGTTTACCCATCCCACCCCATTCAATGCCCTCTGGAAGGGCCCACTCTCGGTCCTCTCTGTAGTCTATGCCCTCATAGGGATAATCTTCTATGGCTATGATTTTTTCCTCACACCATAGGGATAATGCATCATCAAATGTTGATCAAGTAACCTCACCTCCACCTAGTAGCCAGATCAGATCTCACCATATGGCCATCCTCAGATCTCTAGGACTACTGATGGTGGTAGACACCCTAGGCCAGAGTGTCAAAAATCTCTCAAGGAATCAGGACTAAAGTATGTTACCATAGCGAAAATTCTTTGTCTTCCCTCATTTCACTGAATTTAGTTACTTTTTCATGCATGTGAAGAGGGTTGAACACTAATCAAATACTTTGGGTCAAAGGAACTCTACTTCCAAGAACATGGCTAGATGAGAGGAATGGTGTAGATCTACTGAACTTTCCACTTTGACAATACTAAAGAAAATGATTTTGATTGGCAAGATGCTCACATTTTTTATCAGAGTTCCTTCTCTGAAATAGATCTATATGTAATCAGAGACATTTAGTCCTCCTTAGGCCCTCTCTTTTAGATCAAATACATCCTCTTTTTGGGATAGCACTATTACGAGGTAAATATCCTCTGCATTTATTACCAAGGGAATTTGATCTATCATAAAGACCTCTTGGTCGGGGTCCCAGTAATGGACAAGAATTTCTAGCAACCGAGTTTGGGTTTTCTTCTTTGGTAGCATCTAGAATTTGATAAATCCAAAAATTTTCAAAGCATATAATGATTCTTGATCTCCTCAGACCTCATTATCAACCTCACTATTCTCTATTTCCTTCGAAATGATTGACATCCTGCAATTTGAGACATTTTGATCCATTAGCCTTTTATTTTTTCAAATCTACCTACGTATGCGCATTTTTTCTTAAAGACAGTCGGATGTACACATGACTTCTATTTTGAAAAATTGCATGTAGGGATTTCTACATGCAACTTTCAAAAACCCAACCAGCGTACATGCAGAAGAAAAAAAATTAAATTGAAAATATTACGGTGATAGATCCTCCAAGTTCCTCTATACTTTGTGTAAGACCCTCTCGATCTCAGCTGTGATTATCTTTGCATCTCTTCCATGACACCTATGTCTAGGATGACCCATGGGTCTTAGTAGACCGAGATCTGCATCATGATTGTATAATTTGGTAAGATTTTTGTTTCATGGAAAAAATATCTTTCAACTTCTTAAATATCATGTTCATAATAAAATAATCAAATAACATAAAATTTAAAATAGTTTAGCCATTTTGCCCCATGCAATGCCCTCTAGAAGGGCCAACTCTGGTTCCTCTCTGTAGTCCATGCCTACATAGGGATAATCATCTATGGCTATGATTTTTTCCTCACACCATAGGGATAACGCATCATCAAATGTTGATCAACTAATCTCGCCTCCACCTGGTGGCCTGATCAGATCTCACCATATGGCCATCCTCAGATTTCTAGGACTGCTGATGGTGGTAGACCCCCGAGGTTGGAGTGTCAAAAATATCTCAATGAATAAGGACGAAAGTATGCTACCATAGTGAAAATGTTTTTTCTTCCCTCATTTCACTGAATTTAGTTACTTTTTCATGCAAGTGAAGAGGGTTGAGCACCAATCAAATACTTTGGGTCAAAGGAACTCTACTTCCAAGAACATGGCCATATGAGAGGCCTGGTGTAGATGTAATGAACCTGCCACTCTGACAATACTGAAAAGAATGATTTTGATTGGCAAGAATCTCACGTTTTTTATCGGAGTTCCTCCTCTAAAATAGATCTCTATGTAATCGGAGACATTTAGGCCTCCTTAGGCCCTCTCTTTTAGATCAAATACATCCCCTTTTTGGGATAGCACTATTATGATGTAAATATCCTCTACATTTATTACCAAGGGAATTTTATCTATCATAATGACCACTTGGTCGGGGTCCCAGTAATGGACAAGCATTTCTAGCAATCGAGTTTGGGTTTTCATGTTTGGTAGCATGTAGAATTTGAGAAATCCACAAATTTTCAAAGCATATAATGATTCTTGATCTCCTAAGACCTCATTATCAACCTCACTATTCTCTGTTTCCTTCGAAATGATTTACATCCTACAATTTGAGACATTTTGATCCATTAGCTTTTTATTTTTTCAAATTTGCCTACGTATGTGCATTTTTTCTTAAATTACATGCAGGGATTTCTACAGGTAACTTTCAAAAACCCAACCATTGTACATGCAGAAGAAAATTTTTTAAATTGAAAATATTATGGTGAAAAATCACTAGATTTTACTCAAATTGCACAAAATGACTAGAAATCAAGTTTAAAGTTACCTAGAAGCTCTTGGTTGACAAATGGTCTGAGGGAATTGTCTGCTACAGATGCCCAAATTTCTCTCCCAAGCTCTCAAACTCTCAACACTTAAAGGTCAAAATGACTTTTGGTAAGCATAAATGTCTTTTTGTAGTGAAATTTTAAGACCCACTTTTTGAAAATTCATATTTTTAAATTTTATTATTTTATGAACTTTTAATTTTTTTTGCTTGAAATGTTGCAGAAGGTTGTTTTTTCATGATAAACGAAGAATTTAAGATGTTTTTTTTACATTTTTGACTCCACGATCACAAAAATATTGTGGTAGGTATCGTTTTCATTACTAGAGTATAGGTTAGGATATATCACTCTCTACTGCATTATCCACTTCAAACTCATACTGTGATAGTTTTCCATATGCTCAACCCCATTAAGTTATGGTTTTATAACCACAAGATCTGTTTGAAAAAATCATAACATAATGGTAGAGCCATTCCTTTCATGGGCTTCTTAGTTAGTTCCTCGCTAACATATTTTGCCCATGCTACAAGAAATTCTTAGGCTCGAGAGTCCTCTTTAGTCCCGCCATGACTTTGCGACAAAGCCTCTTTCTTCTACATTATTTTTCTGGCTTTATACCCTAAGGCTCCCATGTGTTAAGTTGCATCGCAACATTGCATATTGACTACTTATACCTTTTTCGCCTTAAGCCAACTTCATTTGGACTCATATATAAGCCACTTTTGTTCAAGGCCTTTTCGGAAGTTCAAAACCATGAATTCATTTCCCTCCATGATTCGACACCTTACACCAATGGAAATAACATCCTTTGAGTGTCGATGACCACTTTCACCACCTTTCATCGATAAATAAGAAACAAGATACTATGTTTTTAGACACTCATTCTTTCCATTGTACTATAGGCATTCTTTTATTCGTTTTTAGGTTTTAAATATGAAAAAGAATATATATATATATATATATATATATATATATATATATATATATATATATATATATATATATATATATATATATATATATATATATATTCCAAAAAGAGTTAGAATGGGACATTTACTTAGATATTTAAATTGCAACAAGAGTCAGTTATGTCGCCCTTGAACAAAGCACTCAAAACAAGTATTTATGCCATTTGGGGATGGGACTTAGTTTGGCTTTAGGAAATCCATAACCTTGTTATTGAGTCAGTCCTACTCTGGTTGGTTATCTCTTCCAATCATATGGATTGTTTGTTAATGCCTCTTGAATTGCAAACTTATAAAAAGTTATTTTATGCTTTCGTATAGTGATATATGAGTCATTCTTTTGTTCAAGGGAACTCATTCTATGTCAACAACTTTGTGATGTCCCTTGACTCATTTTTAGTCTCTGGTATCGAGTCTATCATAGTTATCTTCAATAGCACGTCATCTATTTGTTCCTTCACTCGTGCTGGTTAAGAAGGTCCCTATTGACTTCTTATCAGTGGGTCTTCCCTTAGCGACTCTGACAAATTTATCTAAGGGTAGTCCTAGAGCTAAACCCTGCACCTATTTACATTATTGATAGGTTACCTTGTGCTCAACATCAATAAATATCATGGGTATTTGACTAAGTTGTTTCCCTTGTGTTTAATGTCATCTTACATTATCGCATATAGTGATTTGTGTAGTACCTTTGTTTCCATTTGACACTATTGGTTGATTCCTCACCTCTGTGTCAGTTTTCATTGTTGGTTGGTCAAGAGGGTTTCTATTATATGCTAGCAAAATCTTGTGTACATTGGAATCGTACTTTGGAATGGTTACTTCTTCTCTTTTCGTTCGAGTTCTTGCAAATTATTTTCCTGCGGGTTACACTCGTGCTCATTGATGTGGGATGCCTTAATGCCTTCCTTCCAGCTGATATTTTCCCATCGAATCCAATTCATTTCTCTAGGAATACAATCTAGAATTCTACTGATAGTGCTAGACCAACCAACATTAAGGAGATCTCCTCGGTATGAAGTCCCAACTAGACGTCACACTGTTTTGTGTAGGAGTCCCATCCACTATGATGGTCCGATTTCCATTATCTTAAATGTATTCCTTATCTCTTTCTTTTCAGCACATGAGAGTAGTATTCTTTTTCTTCAAACATTGAGGTTCATGTGCCTAGTGAGTGCTAGTGTTACTTGTGTCAAGGTTCTTTCACTGCAAAGGGAGAGGGTGGAAGTGAGTCTCTAGTCAAAATGGAAGAGTCCCAACTCTGCCAGAGACACACAACATAACAGTACATGTGCAGCTTCTGGTAGAGTAGTGCACACAGATGTCGTAGTCACAAACACACAATGAATCTGTAGCATGTACAACACTCAACGAAGTAGTCCATGCAAGTGTAGTAGTCATTATAAAATGTTTATGGGAAAGGTTATGTTTACTGTGCGACGAGGCAGCCCACATAGGTAAGACAATATTAACAACTTATACAACACATTTTCATAAACATATGTATTATAACAACCGAAATAGTTCAAATGTTTTAACATAGCTTAAAGAAACATGCATTACAAGTGTTCCAAGATTAGTCTTATGAAAAATTACAATACATGTTTGAAAACGTGTTGGATACATTTCTTGCTCCTCGAAGAAAAGATTATAGACTCTCAAGGCTATGTGGGAGGACCCAAGATGAAAAGTCTTTTGCATGTACAAATGAAGGGTATTTATAGCCAAGGGTAGAATTGGCCCTTTTGAATGTTCAACTTCCCTCATGACTGTTTGACTTATTTGACTCTTCAACTTTCGGTGACTCTTCATGTTACATGTGGGTCGAATGTTTTAGTCATCCAACATCATCAAAATAGTGATGTCACCAAGATGACTGATGACATGACTCTACATGGTAGCGCTTTCATGTTCATGCTGGTGGTGGTGTCCATGTTGAGCTACAATGTTGTTGAGTGATGGATGTTCTCTTAGTGTATCATAGACTCACCTCTACATGGCAAGGTGTATAAAGCATTCGATGGTAATTTTGTTCACTTGATGCCACTTGAATTCATCACTCCTTTTCTTGTACTTTGGTATGGTTCGCATGTTTGATCGTTCATGAAAAAATATCCTCACATGGATTCTTCATTCGTGTGTTCATGAAAAGATCTCCTTGACTCTACTCTCCTTGCTCATCTTGTTCTTCATTGCATCATGTCCTATCAATGTACCTACATCTAGCATCACTGATGACAAAACGACATTAAATCCATAAATCTCCTGCTCTACCATGATGCATTTTTGTTCGCTTTCGGATGCAGGTGACCAGGAGAGAGGAAAAGGATATGAAACTGCGCAAGCGATATTTCAAGCTGGGATGTAGGCTCTAGGAACTACCAGTGAGAATTGCTTAGAAGTCATTGTGAGACTGAGATGGAAAATCTGGATCAGCAGAGACTATCTGTGGGATCTCGATCAGATGGTGGGAAAATCTGCACAATTTCATGAGGGAAGCAATGCAGGCAGTAGAGGGGGTTAGCAACAAAAACTACGCAATTCCTCTGGGGAGTGGCAATGGGCTACAAGAGGCTTGCTAGGAAAAAATGTGAATTTTTTTTAGGGAGCTGGCAAAGGGTTGTAGGAGTGCTAGTGGCACAAACTATGCAATATCTAGGAGCTTGGCTTGTTGAACATCTCTAGGATTTTTTTGAGCTGAACAGGATGTTGGGTAGCTTAGAGAATTCTCATGATATGTGTGTAGTTTTTCGGGTGAGCAGCAATCCAAATGGGGGCTTTCATGGCATGTCTACGTAGTTTCTTCAATCAGTGGAGTAGGCAAGCTTTGCAACTTTTACGCAAAGTTTTGGGAGAGTAAGTCGCGGGGCCACTGCCAGGTCAAACTCTCAAGTTGATCAGCTGGAGACTTGGATGATGTGATTGAAGGAAGCATAGATTGAAATGGCTTGTTGGGAAGTTTATGTGATGTTCTGGGTAATAATTGGTCAAGTCAATTCTAGGGTTGTGTAGTCGAGACTACCTGGGAGGCTGCCTCAACGTCTGCACAATTCTGGGCAAAAATACATAATAATTGAGAGTTGAAACTACCCAATGCAACTGAGTGGAGGTCCAACTATTGGAGGGTGATTCGGTCGTCAGACTTTTAGCAAAGTGACTAAGTGTGTGAGTGAGTGACTGAACTTCTGCATACATGACCTTATGAAAACACACTCAACATGACTCGATGAGAAGACACCCCAAACCCTCAAGACAACATATACGCAATTTGACTAACCGACTGTGTGAGTAACAAGTGTGACACTCTGGATAGATCGTTGAATGATAGCAAAGACGCTTTCATGGCAGTGCATACAACTTCATGTCTGAGTGCGATGGATGTTTACGTAGCGAATACAACTTGTACACATGAAGGTGGACCTTGTGCATGGCCAGAACATGACTGCAAGCATGACATTATGACCAACATGCAAAAAGATGTCGGTCAAATGATCAAGCGAGGAGGGTAAAAAGAATCAACATGAGCTCATGGGATGAGCCCAAGTGCCTGCAAACATCAAGGAAATACCCAAGAAGGCTCCGAAATTGAATGTAAGCCAAAATTTTGGAGGGTTTTGTTGCTACTACAACACTTGGTGACACACTAGTTGAATTACAGATTCTCTATTTTGGTTCATTGACAACACATGGCCATGGTCTTTCAGGGAGTTTGGAATCACAGTGCTGGTTACTTCGGCTTGCCCACTTACCCCATGGATAGAAATGGTTCTCCTTTCACCAATTGAGTGAAACACAACAACAAGTTTCAGCTTGATCACAATTTTTCGAAATCAGAAAGGGTAGTTTCACTCATGAGTTAAAAAATTTCAGAGTATAAGTTTTCATATTTGGTGTTGCTCCACTACCAGCAGGCCTTGAGAGTACCCTGGTGGAGTCAAGCAGGAACACATTCATTTCTCCACTACCAGTGAGCCTAATCAGTACCTTGGTGGAGTTTCTTGATTCACCTCTCTACGTCGTAAGCCATTCCCCTCTTTTTCCTTTGTATTTTTTAAGAGGACTACACATAAGAACTTATTTGCTTTGGGGGTAGAAGAGGGTTCCCAACTTATTAAGAGAAGAAGAGGTTGTTCCTTCAAAGAAGAATCTGAGACCTCTGACATAGGTTTTCTCATTTATATTTTCCCTTATTTGTTTCTACTTAGTTGGATGAGCTTGATCACAGAAAGAAGAAGGCTAAGTACAGGCATGGGGTTTCCTAGTGTTGACACAGGTTCATGGTTGGACCCAAGCTTCCCTTCCAGATTGCTCATAGTTTCCATCAAGACTTCATCAGAAACATTTTACAACCAAGCATAGAGAAGACGGTTGGAGGACTAGCCAAGTGCTATAGTGTCACAAGACTCTTCAGATCTCAGCCACATACTCATTCAAAAGCCATAACTCAGAAAAGGACAACACTTATTTACCAAAAAAAAATAATAGGATACTAAACAAACAAAAAAAAACAAAACAAAACAAAACATGAATAGTAAGCAAAGTGAAAATGAGAAAAAGTAAGAAGTAAGCAGACTGTGTACATAGCACGGGGCATAACCCCAGCTTACTGAAAGTGAAGTTTGAGATCTCGTATATTAATAGGAAAGTTACCTATCCTCCTGTCAAGTGATTTCAGATGGTATGTGTGTGGGTCAGGATTCTCATGTATAGTATAGAGACCAATCCACAATGACTAGAGCCTCCTATTCTTGCCTTTATCTTCATTGGGTTTATCCCATTTCAAGATTAAGTCACCAACATCATTGAAGTTTGCTTTCCCTGTAGACTTGTTGTCGAACCAACTCTTGGTATGGTTCTGGTGGGGGGTAAACTTTTTTTTTTCTTTCATCCTTTCCTCCTGTATATTGTGAAGTGTGTCCATCCTACACTGAACTAGCAGACAAGGCTTGCCTTGAGACTCTTGAGACAACTGAAGCATATGCAACTAGATGTTGGGCAGTAGGATGGCTTCTTTCCCATATACCAAGAAGTGTGGTGACGTATTCGAAGAGGGTTTGGGTGTTATGCGGTCAGCCCATAAGGCATTCTTCAAGGCAGAGTACTAGTTACACTACTCTGAGTAAATGGTCTTTTTTATTATGCAGATAAAGTTTTTGTTGGTTGATTTTGTGAGACCATTTCCGTGTGGGTAGTAGTTAGATGACTGTTTAACCAAAATACCATATTCCAATGGAAAATCTTAAATCTTCAAAGATGAAAAGTAAGTTGCACTTTCAAACACTAGTGATATCAGGAAGCTAAAGCGTGAGATGATGTTCTGTTGGAGGATTTGATGACTTGCTAGCCATTCACTTGTTTGATTCGAACTACTTTTGTCCACCATGTCAAGTAATCAGTTGTCGTCAAAATGTAGTGGTGTTGTTTTGACGAATGTCAGAAACTTTTCCCGATGATGTCCAGGCCCCATCATTGGAATGGTTTAGTACCTCCATTAGGATGTAGTGGGGTTGTTGACCTTCGTGTTCTATCAACATATCACTGAAAAAGCATGCACATACAGTCGTAGGCATGTGCATCCTTGAATAATGTGGGCTAGTAGAAACTGGCTTGCATAACTTTGTGTGCAGTGGTAGTCCCTCTAAAGTGACCCCCAACTAGTTTTTCATATAGATCTTGCAAAAACCTCTTTAGTTCACATGCCTCCAAGAACTTCAACAAGATTCTGTTACTATGCTTTCTTTAAAGAAATTTGTGCACCAACTGATAGGCTAAAGCTTTAAGGTGTCATTCCCTCTTCTCTCTCATGGATAAGTGAGAGGGTATGGTGCCATGCTCAAGGTAGTGGAACACATCTTTTCACCAATAGTTTCTACATACAGTTGGTGGTGCTCGCATTACATCATACATTTCGATTTCTTGCTCCCAACCGGTGAGTTCCGCTTCTTCCTGTTGTGCATGTACTACCTTAGCTACGATTTTGTAGACACCATGACCCTTGACAGTGTGAATTGGCTTGATGTCAATATCATACTATTGCAAGTCTGTCATCTAGTCCACACATCGTTCACCTAGCTCTTGTTGTACAAGCAGTGAACGGACTGTTGGGTGAGGCGCATACACTATGAAATGGTTCCTCAACACGTAGGGTCTGAATTGTTTCACCACCTTCTATGCTGCATATGATTTTTTGTAAACAAAGAGGTATAAGAGTTCGGGTCCTTGCATGCTTGCATTGATGAAGGAGATGGGACATTCGTCGTTCAATTCATCCTTCTAAGTGAGTACTACCGCGAGCGAGTTCTCAGAGGCAACAATGTATAACAGGAAGTGTTTGTTGAAATCTAGGGTGTAGAGTGTAGGCGCTTCTACAATAGCCTGCTTGATATGCTTGAATGCATATTTTTCCCTCTTTCCCCATATGTAGACTGCATCCTTCTTGATCATGTCTTTCATTGATTTTACTATCGGTGCATAGTCCGAGATGAACTTCTCGAGGAAGTTTATCTTTCCCAAGAAGGACTACATTGCTTTCTTTTTGGATGGATAAGGGATCTATGTAATAGTCCAGACCTGGTCCAGATCAACCTTCGTCCCACTTTTGGCAACAATGTGCCAAAGGAGCTTCCCCTCAACCATTACAAATATGCACTTTTTAGGATTCAAGGAAATCTCCTATCTCTGGCATCACTCAAACTTTTTCTTTAGCTGGCATATGTGGTCTTCCTGTCTTCTTGAAAACATAGTCACATCATTGAGATACACCTCTACACTCTGTCCGATGAGTTTGCGGAAAGCAATTTCCATGGCACACTAAAAGTTTGTGTCTACATTAAAAAGCCCAAATGGAATTTGTTTGTATGGAAACGTACCCTACTTGATACGAAAGGTAGTTTTGAGTTGATCAGGTTCCACTACCAGGAACTGATTATATCCTGAAAACCCGTCAAGTAAGGAAAACATTTTTTCCCTAGATACTATGTGTAAAATGTGCTCCATAGATGGCACAGGGTATTTGTCTTTGTCTGAGGCGCAGTCCAAGTTCTAGATATAAACACACAATCGAATTTCCCTAGACTTATTACATACAAGAACAAGGTTTTAAATCCATGTGGAATGACAAACTTTGTATATGATCTGTCCATTCAACAACTCGGTGATCTCTTTCTTTATAAGCGGTTCAAGTGGTAGATGTACTTTCCTTAGCTTCTGCTAAAATTGGTTGAACCCTCCTTTGCTCGGAATGATATGTTGAATTATTCATGTGTCATAAGTTTTTAGATCATCATATGTCCACACAAATACATCATGGTACTGTTTGAACAAGAGGACAAAGGATTACAACTCCTACTACATTCAACACGTACCAAGATTGACAAACATTGAATCTTGTTCTATTCCCAAGTTAATCGATTTGTGCATCATGGTAGAGTTGTGGGTTTTACTATTCCATGGCCTCTGAAAATGATCTTGTAAGTCATAGAGCTTTTCCAAATATACCACACCCTTGGGGATGAGGTTTCCTTTTCTTGTCATTAGCCCCATCTTGTAGAGACTACTCATTCTCGTCTTCCTCAATCACTGCATATTTGAAGATATTAGCATTGTCCATGAAATACAGTATTTTTCGATCATCGTCAAACACACGTAAATTAGTTATGTTATCCTAGATAGAAGGCGTATACAAAATTTCAACAGTAAATCTATCCCTAAGTGGTGACATTCTAGAAGCTATATTTGCTAGACCATTAGCATCTGCATTATGCATTCTTGGTACAACAATGATATTAAATGCTTGGAAGTTAGATATCAGTCACCATACCTCTTGCTGGTAATATTTGAGATGAGTTGATAAACAGTGTATGGTGTTACGTATCTATCCTACTACTATTTTCTGAATCACCTACCACTTTGAGCATAACCACATTGAGGCTAATAGATTTTTGCAAGCCCAACATGAGTGCTTTGTATTTAGAATTTTTTTTTTTGTGAACTCGAACTCCAAGAAGCCTGAAATTGAAGGTTTCCTATTTTTTGGGTCACTCAAGACACACCCAGCTCCATAGCCATCGTATGCCTTTGGTCTGTCGAAGCACATGGTCCACAACTCATCTCTACACGGACCGTTTGACGCGCTTGTACTACTGCTACTACTAATAATGTTAGAATTCATTATATATGTTTCATTTCCATCAATTGAATAAGGAGTGAGACCTAACTACGTGTCCAGTGGGGTCAGAGCTAGCTGTGTGTGATAACACCCCAGTGTTGTTTTCAAGAGGAAGTTGTCGAACATGAGCTCTATGAATGCCAACGGTTCATTCTTGCCATTGATGAGAGTGACATTGTGCCTCATGTATCTCTCAGATAATAGTAACACCCAGATTTTATTTATTTTTCCCTTGTATGGAAGCCACATATGTGACCAGTCTATACCAAAGTATCTGTTCAACTCACCAGACCAGTCTCTGCTAAGTAGTAAGCTATATGCTTCCGGTATATCCACAATAACAATGTTTATGCACTGGTGAAATCGGTTGTCATGAGATAGTCAAACTATCACATCCCGAAGTTCACCAATGGATGGTATGGATGTCCAATCAAGTTGGATGATCTACGCAAATGTCTTGCTCCATTGTGCATTGATATTTTTGGCAATGGAGAGCGACAAGACATTGGCTTCCATGCAAGAATTAAGAAAATAACTGTGAACATTATAGTTAAAAATTTCAGTGAAAGTAGGAATGGAGGGCAGAAAATGTTTGCTTCTTCCATTTGGAGTGTTTCTAGCACAGTTGAGGGTGATCCGAGATGTGTGCTTGCTCCCATGCTAGTAGAGGTTGCGCTGTCTATAGATGTTTTCCCCAATGCGCATAGAAAGATGTCCCACTAACTCTAAATCTTAGCCCACTCAAACAAAACGATGTTCACACGAGTTTTATTCATGTCTTCCATAATGTTGTAAGCCAGATTAGGTAGACTAACAGAGATGTTTGAGGTGAGATTGTTGTTCGTGTTGTCCAGTGGAGTGTTCTGCAATTTAGTGCTCATGGATGTCATCTTGTCCACCACTGTCTTCTCAATATTTTTTTGTTTTTTATGCTTTTGGACAGCTAGTGGATCAACCTTTCTTAGCAGTTCGAGCCTTTGTTACATCTCCCAAAGTGTAGGGGGAGCCCCTTAACTTCTGAGATTATAACAACCATTTTTCTTTTCCGGTTGCTTCTCAGTGTTTGTCTTATGTGCTACTTGCAAGCACTGATACATGTTAATCACTTGCCAAGTGCTTTAGGCCTCATAAGGTGAAAAATACTCATCATCATTCATGTCTCCTAGCTGTCCCTATGCACTAATCATCATGTTTGGCATGTGGTCACATACTGAGCCTGCAACTCATTTCCAATCCAAACAACACCCTTCTTGGTGCTCATCTTCATGAAATGAGAAAAATTCATTGCTCATGCACTGTTCACACTAGAACACTGAGCTCAAGCTCTACGTAGTTTTAGTAGGTAAGAGATTTCTATCTAACGGCATGCTTCCTTGTCTTTGTCTGGGTGGCCAACTACTCGCAGATGTGTCAATTGTTCAGTGTTTGAGCTCACACACTTATCTTTTCAAGCTTTTGACAAGACGAGTAAGGGTTTCAATATCACTTGCTTTTTTTTCTTTACCCTCTTCGGTGCATCCTGGGGATTCTTGCTCACATCTCTATAGTCCTTTATTGGTTCTTCGTCCTTGATGACTCCAATCATGAGTAGGACCTTTTATAAATCGATTTCCTCATCACATTTTTCTAACAATGTTTGTTTTGGAGCTCACTTGATGAACTTCACAATGCTGGTTGGAAGTGTGGACATCTAGTAGTTGACAATGATGGAGTCATGAGGCATCTTGTCCCCTGTGAAATTACTCAATATGCGTAGAAACCTCTGATTGAAATATTTTCCCTTTCGTTTTCCCTCCATCTTTAGGCTTCCCAACTCTTTGAGCAGTATGGTTGGGGTCTTTTCATCAACAAAAAATTTGAGAAACATGTGTTTGAATGTACCATAGTTATGGAGGGAGTTGGAAGGAAGGATTTGATACCACACTCCTACATGAACATCAAAGGTACATGTAAACAATCTGCATGCAACGTCGTCATACCGCACCTCAAGTTTCTACAGTTGTAGGTAGAAGTTGTCCAACTGATCTTCTACCATCACTGCTATGTCAGGGTCGCACTTCATGAGATTTCTTTCTGAATGCTTTTCCATATTGTGTAAAGCACTCGGGAGAGATAATGGTCACTAAGTCATCCATTCTAGGTTTTGGTCAACCATATCTTCTTCTTCTTCGTCCTCCTCCTCTTCTTCAGAAATTGATGGGTCCATCTCTGAGTCTATTGGTTCGTCTCCACCTCAGCCTCCTTTCATGACTTCCACTCCACCCCCTGTACCAAAATTTGAGCTGAAGATCACGAGGGTGTCTTGCTCTCCATGTTGGAAGACCAAAGGTTCCTCTCTATTCTCAACAACTTTAGGTAGACCTTCAAGTGTGGCAAGAACTTCTTCTTCCACTAATGATACAACAACTCCTATGGGAGTGGTTTTTAGATTTCTTGATGTGTATGGCAGATGTTGTATTCCTAGGATCAGTTCAACTTAATTCATGAACTAATTGGTGATGGGATAGACAAGGCATAGGTGCTTATATGAAATTTCACGTTCAGGTATGGGAGGTGAGGAGTAACCAACTTCAGAGTCACGTGTAGGTGAGAGAGAGTGTGGGTTACTGCCTTAACAAGATGATTAATGAGTGGTTGTTAGGGTCCCACCCTAACCCCCTTATTTATGTATTGGGATCATGTCATAGTCAAGAGTCAATAAAGGCCATATTAATAATTGTAAGTGGTTAACCAACAATTAATGACGGGACCACATTTAGTTGCAAATGGGCCATAGTATTAGATAGATGGCATTAATAAAACCCACGGTATTAATCCGTGGTAATGCATGTATGATTCATATATAAAGGATAGAGACTCCCTGCAAGGATCATCGTGTCTTATTTTGTAATCGAGCTCTGCTCTATCAGAGGTTTCCCCCTCGAAGAGGCAAGTGAACATTACTCTCTCAATAATAAAATCATTGTTGTTCTGTGTTCTGGTATCTTCTCTTCACATATTCTGTATTTGGGTATCGTTTTGCAGGTTAAGAGCATAACAAGTGGTATCAGAGCACTTTCCAGGGACGGTGGGATCTCCATTTCTTAGAAAAACTTTTTTTTGGCTAGAGACGTGTTCCAGCGTCTTTAAACCATGGGATCTGTCCTTGAGCGCATAAACCTGCAGATTTGGGGAGGCATGCACGCAGGAAATACAAGAGGTGGTCACGTCTATTGGACTCCCTTGTAACCCCTGTGGGTACCCCTTCGAGTAGTAGCGCATTAGACAGAACTGCGCAAGGACTGTCTTCCACGTACCCTCTGGGTATATCGGAAGCCCCCTAGGCTCCCTTGAAACCTCGCCATAGATACATTGTCGGCCATCTTGCGGCTACAGTACACCGAGAACAACACTCAGAGAGATTACTTGCCCGTACGATAGGGTAGTCGGGTTGTAGGCTAAGGGTACGGTTGATCGTCCTTAGTTAGAGCCCTGAAACATTGGGCCGAGTACTACTGCCAGACCCTTATGTATATTGCGATCTGTAGCACCTGACACTCCTCAAGACCATAGTTCCCTTTTCTATCAGCCAATCACACATCATCTCTTCGTGACCCGCTTGTGCAAAAGGGGTGTCGCAGCAGCAGACATCAGTCCCGCAGTCTCGAGTTCGCAGATCAGCCATTCTGATCTATTAGATCCACCAAATCAAAATTGTTGTGAAGGGTTCCTATACTTGGGTATAATTTTTGCAGGATTTTTGGCCGCATTGACATTTTGAGGAATTGGCAACTGCAATATTCCGGGGCGCTTATTCATGATCTAGCCCATCAGAATCAGGACGACGAGCTGAGCACAGTGGTACCATTCAATTCTTAGTGAAAATTTTTTAGGCGGTCCCAACTTTCAAAAAATCAGGTTGGTGTATGGTAGAAACTAGAGCTCAAGCAATGGCCAATGAAAGGATGGACAAACTTGAAGAATCCATGCAAACCATCCACGTTCAGCTTAACCGACTAAGTAGCGTAGTTGAGGGCATGATCCAAAAGGGAAAGGAGCAAGCCCACGAGGTGTATAATGGCAATGGACACAATGAGGGTGAGTCTAGCCACTCTCCTCATGTCTGGCACACCCACCAGCAACCCCGTCAGTGACCTCCCAAGTTGGATATGCATAAATTTGACGGTTCTCACTCGTCGGCATGGATAACCCAAATGGAGCAATATTTCAATCTGAATCACATCTTAGATGATGACACTCAGCTTATGGTGGGGAGCATATACTTGGACAATGAAAAGTGGCAATGGTGGGAATGGCATCAACGTTGCAATGGACCTTTTAGGACTTGGACCAAATTCACAAAAGCTCTTCAAGACCGCTTTGACCAGGAATCTTCTTTTTTGGGTCATCTTACTAAGCTCCGACAGACTGGTACAGTGGATGAATATATTACAGCTTTTGAAGCCTTAGCCTTCCACACTTGGGGTCTCTCAGATGTGTTCTACATGGAATGTTTTATCAGCGGTATTAAAGAAGCTATCAAAGCCCAAGTCCTACTGCACCACCCTCCCACATGGACAGAGGCTTGCAAGGTAGCTCGTAACGTGGAACGTGCATTAGCAGCCCAATACAGTCACCCAAATTTCTCCGCTAAAGGTCGCCCCCCATAGGCTCACAACACGACTCAAACACTTAAGGTCCAAAAGGTGTCACCTGCAGAAATGGCCGAAAGAAGAAAGCAAGGCCTATGTTACTACTGTGATGAAAAATATTTCCCAGGTCATAAATGCAAGGAGCCCAAATTTTTTCAAATTGATGCGACTGACTACAGCTCAACAGAGGAATATCCACCACTTGAGGAACATGAGCCGCTCAAAGAAGACAAGCAAAAGGACAATGTATCTCACGAACCAGTTATTTCGTTGCATGCTTTGGTAGGGATTTCTTCCCCTCAAACTCTCGAAATCAAAGGTTTTATTAAACATCACCCAGTAGTAGTTTTGATTGATAGTGGAAGTACACATAATTTCATCCATCAAAAAGTCGCAGAAGCAGTGCATTGTTTTGTACGAGCAGTTTCTAACTTCCAAGTCCAAATTGCGGATGGAGGCACAATGAAATGTGAAGGCCGCTGTGAAAATGTCAAACTTCAAATGGGGGATTATCAGTTGAAAACCCACATGTTTGCCATACACATGGGGGGTTGCAACATTGTCCTCGGCGCTGAATGGCTCCGCACTCTTGGGCCAATCACAATGGATTTCCAGGAGTTATATATGAGTTTTAAGCAGAACAACTACACACATACTGTTATGAAACCAGCTCAAGAAAAGATAGAAAAGATAGATCAACGCCTTAGAATTCAGCCTCTTCGAGGGGGCAACCTCCTTTACATTACATAAATGAACAATTCTTGGATGATACAAATGACAAAACCTCCTTTCTATATATAGGAGTCTAAGGAGTCACAATATAATCCAGCCGACCTAACAATAATAATATAAAGCCACAAAAATAACAATAGAGGGATTCTATGGGGCACAAAAATAACAACATGGGGGTAATATGGGCACAACAACATAAATAAGGGGTGTAACTACAATAGTAATGTGGTAATCACTAGTATTATAGGGACCCAACATTCCCCTCTCCTTCAAAAAAGTGTTGTCCTCAATGCTTGAGTAGTTCTGGATACTTTTGCATAAAATTCTCATCCTCCCATGTGGAATCTTCAGTGGATAAGTTCTTCCACTTGATAAGATACTCTGAAATTGATTGATTTCGTAGCTGTCGAGTTCTTGTTTCTGTGACTGCTTCCGGTTCCAATATAATTTTTCCTTCCTCGTCAAGTTCTGGCAATATTGTTTGAACTGGGAGCTTGTCACCTATAACCTTCTTTAAACATGAAACATGGAAAACTGGGTGCAATCGAGAAGCTGCAGGAAGCTCCAATTTGTATGCCATAGTACCAATCTTTTGCAACACCTTGTATGGACCATAATACTTTGGTGATAATTTATTATCCTTGTTAGCTTGCTTTAGGGACATTTGCTTATATGGTTGTAGCCGTAGGAATACCAAATCACCTACATCAAAACTTCTTTCATTGCGATGTTGATCTGCCTGTTGCTTCATTCTATTTTGTGCCAACACGAGGTTATCCTTTAAGAGTTGGAGGACTTGTTGTTGATGTTCGATGTGATGTTCCACTGCCTGAACCTTAGAATTTTCTCTTAAATATGATGTGATGGATGGTGGTTGATACCCATAAAGTGCCATAAATGGGGTCATTTTTGTTGCTGTATGGAAGGAAGTGTTATACCACCATTCAGCCAGAGGCAACCATTTGACCCATTGTGTCTATTTATCAGATACAAAGCAACGAAGATATCCTTCCAAACATTTGTTTGCTATCTCAGTTTGCCCATCAGATTGAGGATGATAAGATGAGCTATGATCTAACTGAGTACCAAGACAAGAAAATAAATTTGTCCAAAAATTTCCAGTGAAAATGGGATCTCTGTCACTTACAATAATCTTTTGGTTTCCATGTAGCTTTTGAATTGTTTCCATAAATGCAGTAGAAACTGTACTGGCTTTAAATGGATGTGATAATGCACAAAAGTGTGCATACTTGGTAAGTCTGTCAACTACCACCATGATGACACTCTTTCCCTCAGACTTGGGTAAACCTGTGATAAAATCCATTGAAACCTCCTCCCAACGTTGGCTTGGAATGGATAAAGGTTGTAATAGACCCGGTGTCTTAATTGTTTCAACTTTATTTTGTTGGCAAACCAAACATTCCACCACAAACTTTTGAATATCTGATTTAAGGCCATCCCAAAAAAATTCCTTCTTAACCCTGTGGTAAGTTTTTAAAAATCCTAAGTGCCCTCCTAAGGGAGAAGTGTGCAATTCCATAAGAATCTTTTGTTTTAGCTGGGAATTCTTACAGAGGTATAAGCGATCTTTGTACCATAATGAATCATTTTGCCAGCTAAATGTATCAGACGTACTGGAATCTTGTTGTAGCTTTCGAATAAGTGCCCATACTTCTTCATCATTCTTCCATTCCTCCCTTTCTTCGTTTATCCAATCTGGTTGGATAATAGAAATGGCGCACAACAATGCTTCCACATCCTCATCCTTTCTTGAGAGTGCATCTGCCACCACATTTTGCTTCCCTTTCTTGTAGATGATTTCAAAGTCATAACCCAACATCTTTGTGACCCACTTTTGTTGCTCTTCAGAGGATAATCTTTGTTCTAAAAAGTATTTAAGGCTATCATGATCCGTTTTTACCTTGAAGTGTCTTCCCATTAGGTAGGGTCGCCATTTCTTAAGTGCATGGAGTATTGCCAACATTTCCTTCTCATAAATAGCTTTGCTTAAAAACTTTCCCTTGATTGGACGACTTTCAAAATCAATGAGTCTTTCATCTTGCATTAGAACAGCACCAATTCCATTTCCTGAAGCATCACATTCCACAATAAAGGCTTTTGTGAAGTCCGGTGTAGCTAAGACCAGTGCTTGGCACATTGCCTCTTTAAGATGTTCAAAGGCCTTTGTTGCTTGCGGAGTCCATGAAAATGCATCTTTCTTCAATAATGTTGTTAGAGGTGCTTCTATTCTCCCATAATTCTTAACAAACTTGCGATAATACCCTGTCAACCCAAGAAATCCTCGCAGAGCTTTATGCATGTGGGGATTTTCCATTCCTTAATGGCCTTAATTTTGCTAGGGTCTACCTTAACTCCTTCATGAGATACAATATGACCCAAATATTCCACCTCCTGGACTCCAAAGAAACATTTGGATATTTTTGCATATAATTGTTTCTCCTCCAATAGTTGTAGCACCCTGTCAACATGTTCAACATGATCCTTCCAAGACTTGCTGTAGATTAGTATATCATCAAAAAATACTAACACAAATTTTCTAAGGAATGGTTTAAAAATTGAATTCATCAAACCTTGAAATGTTGAAGGTGCATTAGTAAGGCCAAAAGGCATGACCAAAAATTCATAATGACCCTCATGAGTTCTAAATGCCGTTTTCGGAATGTCTTCAATCTTCATTCTGATTTGATGATATCCCAAACGAAGATCCAACTTGGTGAAGTAAATTGATCCATGCAATTCATCCAGTAATTCATCAATGACAGGAATGGGGAACTTATCTTTAATAGTGAGCTTGTTGAGCTCCCTATAATCCGGACACATGCGCCATGATCCATCCTTCTTGTGCACCAATACTACTGGAGCAAAGAAAGAACTTTGACTTGGTTGAATTATACCAGCCTCTAGCATTTCTGCAACCATTCGTTCAATTTCACTTTTTTGGACATAGGGATATCTGTACGGCCTGATGTTTGGAGGAACACTTCCTGGAATCAGATGAATAGCATGATCATGATCACGCATAGGTGGGATACCTTTGGGAGTCTCAAATACCTTGGAATGATTGTCCAAGACTTTTTGGAGATCTGGAGAAATAGATGATTCCGATGTGGAAACATCTAGCGAACATAATTGTGCAATTACACCTCTTTGCTCCTTTTTTAGAAGCTTTGTCATACCATTAGAGCTGATTATCTTTCCTGGTTTCCCTGCAATACCCCTTAATTCAACTTCCTTTCCTTCCGTAGAAAATTTGATGAAAAGTTCTTGAAAATTAAAAGCTATTGTACCCAAGGATTGTAGCCATTGGACTCCTAGTACAACGTCAGCACCTCCCATTGGAATGGAAAGCATTGGGCTAGTCAATACATATTCTCCCATGGATAGCTTGATATTATGGCACCTTCCAGAGCAATTTATTGTTCCTCCATTTGCAATCATCACTTGACACTCTGGTGCTGGATATAGGAAGAAATTCAATTCTTTTGCTACCCTACAATGAATAAAATTGTGGGTGCTTCCTGAATCAATCAACACTATTACCTTTTTCTTCTTGATTTGTCCTTCTATCTTGATGGTTTGAGGAGGGGTAATTCCCGCCAATGCATTACAAGATATGGTCGGACTTATTTTTTCTTCATCTAGGCTTTGTTCCTGGAGTATATCTTCTTCTTTTGACCTTTCTTTCTTCTTTTCTTCTTCCTCTTCACAATCTATGTAGAATAATTTCTTCTCAGCACACTTATGACCTTTAGTGTATTTGCTATCACAACTGTAACAAAGCCCTTTTGCTCTTTTTTCTTCCAATTGTTGTGGTGTCAACCTTATAGGTTGTGGAAGAGTAGGGGCAACAACACTTCCGTCTTTATAGTTGTGAGTGGTATGCTTCCTAGTTGCCATAATTTTGCTTTCCATTTTTCTTGCTAACCTGAATGCCTTCTCTAATGAATCAGGTTCCCAAAGGTGAACATCATGTTGGATATTGTCCTTTAAAGACCCTATGAACACATCAATCCTATGCTCCTCTGGAATATCTTTTACCCTTATGTTCAATTTTTGGAACTCCTCAATGTGCTCCATTACTGAACACTTTTGTTTGAGACTTATCAATTGGCTAAAAAAAGTGTTGCTTTTTGTATCTTCATAATGTGCTACCAATTCTTCCGTAAAAATTGCCCAAGTGATAAATTTTTTACGAGAGAAAAGCCATTGATACCATACAAATTGATTTGGTTCCAAATATACAGTTGCCATACGTACCTTTTGTGTATTTTGCACATTATTGAGATCGAAGAACTGCTCCATCTGTAATATCCATGTGGCGGGATCCTTGCCATCAAACTTCCTCATATCGATTTTTGGAATATGGTGAGTCTTTGATCCAACATTAGAGTCTATGGAATCATGATTAACATTACTTTTGTTCACATCATGAGTTTCCTTTACACCCTTTTCACCATTAGTAAGTATTTCTTGTAGAAAATTTGTCAAATCTGTCTTCAAATCTGCCATGTCTGTCTTTAAATCTGTCTTCAAATCCGCCATGTTTGTCTTCAAATCCATCTTCAAATCATCCATCTTAGCTTCCATGCCCTTTATCTTAGATTCCACGCCATTTATCTTAGATTCCACGCCATTTATCTTAGCTTCTGTTAGCTTTTGTGAGCGTGACATTAGTTGCACTTGTTCTTGTAATTTTGATATATCATGTAGCATTTCTTCCTCTTCTTCATGAGTCATGCTAGAGCTTTCAGGTTCCTTACTAGGTGTTTGCATTTTCTTTCCTCGGGGCATCAGTTACCAATAATAATGCTTTACTATGCCCTTTGAATTCCGTTAAACCAAGCTTACACAAAAATTTAAAAAAAAACTACACACCTTTTTTCACTTTATAGAAGCCTGATATTGAATCTGATGTATCTCTGTAATTTCAGATCATCCAATTCTGAAGTTGCAACTTGTAGTAGCCTTCTGCGTCCTCTTTCCAATGCCACAAGTCTGACCCAAATTGGATTCTCCAAGGAAGAGTTATGTGAAATCTCCCACAGTGACTTGCTTTTAGACTAGTTCAGTAGAGAAAACTTGTACGACGTTCCACGAGTCACTGTTTCAACCTTTGGATCTGAAACTCACATACAAGAAACTACAGTCCGTCCTCTTTTTGTACCTTCTTATGAAATTTCAATCCGATCCCCAGAGAGAAAGTTATAACGATTTTCCCCAGATCCCTGTTTTGAATGTAATTCAGGAGTCTGCAAAAAGACCAACTTCCTCATATCATATCTCCGAAAATATCACGCGAAAAGCTCTGAAATTTGGACACAAGGTTCAGCGCAATTTCTTCTCAAATGGGTTTTTTTTGCGACTTCTGAAACGTTAGAGAAAAAAAGTTATAGCGAAAATGCCACGATGACCTGTTTGGAGCAGCGAAACCTAGAATCCAAAGCTCTGATACCAAATGTTATGAAACCAGCTCAAGAAAAGATAGAAAAGATAGATCAACGCCTTAGAATTCAGCCTCTTCGAGGGGGAAACCTCCTTTACATTACATAAATGAACAATTCTTGGATTATACAAATGACAAAACCTCCTTTCTATATATAGGAGTCTAAGGAGTCACAATATAATCCAGCCGACCTAACAATAATAATATAAAGCCAAAAAAATAACAATAGAGGGATTCTATGGGGCACAGAAATAACAACATGGGGGTAATATGGGCACAACAACATAAATAAGGGGTGTAACTACAATAGAAATGTGGTAATCACTAGTATTATAGGGACCCACATGGACGGAGGCTTGCAAGGTAGCTTGTAACGTGGAACGTGCATTAGCAGCCCAATATAGTCACCCAAATTTCTCCGCTAAAGGTCGCCCCCCATAGGCTCACAACACGACTCAAACACTTAAGGTCCAAAAGGTGTCACCTGCGGAAATGGCTGAAAGAAGAAAGCAAGGCCTATGTTACTACTGTGATGAAAAATACTCCCCAGGTCATAAATGCAAGGAGCCCAAATTTTTTCAAATTGATGCCACTGACTACATCTCAACAGAGGAATATCCACCACTTGAGGAACATGAGCCGCTCGAAGAAGACAACCAAAAGGACAATGTCTCTGACGAACCAGTTATTTCGTTGTATGCTTTGGCAGGGATTTCTTCCCCTCAAACTCTCGAAATCAGAGGTTTTATTAAACATCACCCAGTAGTAGTTTTGATTGATAGTGGAAGTACACATAATTTCATCCATCAAAAAGTGACAGAAGCAGTGCATTGTTTTGTACAAGCAATTTCTAACTTCCAAGTCCAAATTGCGGATGGAGGCACAATGAAATATGAAGGCCGCTGTGAAAATGTCAAACTTCAAATGGGGGATTATCAGTTGAAAACCCACATGTTTGCCATACACATGGGGCGTTGCAACATTGTCCTCGGTGCTGAATGGCTCCGCACTCTTGGGCCAATCACAATGGATTTCCAGGAGTTTATATGAGTTTTAAGCAGAACAACTACACACATACCCTCCGTGGACTCTAGGCAGGAGCCCCCTCTATCATCAGCTCGCATAGGATGGAAAAATTGTTAAAAAAGGGCAATCATGGAGTTGTAGCTCAATTTAATGCCATCCAGGCAATCGAAACCAAGCCTCTGCCAATTCATCCTGAGATGCAATAGATTTTAAATAGCCATCTGCCGATCTTTGACAAGCCTCATGAGCTTCCACCCTCGCAAGGGGAACATGATCATAGCATCACCTTGGTTCCAAGGGCCCAACCCCCAAATGTGCGCCCATACAGATATCCATTCACCCGAAAGAATGAAATAGAAAAAATAATCAAGGAACTTTTGGAAGGAGGTGTCATTCGTCCCAGCATTAGTCCTTATTCATCCCCAGTGGTCATGGTGCTCATGAAAGATGGGGAGTGGCGGATGTGTCCCGACATCAGGGCCCTCAATAAGTTGACAGTCAAAGATAAATTTCCCATCCCGGTGGTTGACGATTTGCTAGATGAACTCAATGGGGCTCAATTCTTCACTAAGCTGGATCTTCGCTTAGGCTACCACCAAATTCGCATGAAGGAAGTCGACATTCCCAAGACTGCTTTCAGAACTCATGAAGCCCATTATGAGTTCCTGGTCATACCATTTGGTCTTCGTAATGCCCCCTCTACTTTTCAGAGTCTTATGAACCACATTCTCAAACCATATCTCAGGAAATTTGTCCTTGTCTTCTTTGATGACATCCTCATCTATAGTTGCACTTGGGCCACAATTCTTCAGCATGTAGATCTACTCTTGCAACTGCTCCGCAAGCATAAATTATTTGTCAAGATGTCCAAGTGTTCATTTGGCATGGCGGAAGTAGAGTATTTGGGCCACATTGTGGGGTGTGAAGGTGTCAAGGTGGACCCCAAAAAGATCCAGGCAATGCAGGAATGGCCTCAACCTAAGACCTTGAAGAGCTTGAGAGGATTTTTGGGTCTCACAGGCTATTATCGTAAATTTGTCCGCAACTATGGTCGCATAGCGAAGCCCCTTACCCAACTCCTAAAGAAAAATTCATTCTTCTGGAATGAGGAAGCACAACAAGCCTTTACAGCTCTAAAAAATTCGATGTGTTCCACTCCAGTCTTAGCACTACCTGACTTCACCAAATCTTTTGTCATTGAATGTGATGCTTCATGTACAGGTATTGGGGCGGTCTTAATGCAGGAAGGGCAACCTTTCGCCTTCACAAGCCAACAACTAAGTGGGAGGAATCTAGGCCAATCTACCTACGAGAAGGAAATGATTGACATCTTACATTTAGTCGAGACCTGGCGACCTTACTTATTGGGGCGACGTTTCCAAATCCACACAGATCATCACAGTCTTAAATATTTTTTGGAGCAACGCCTATCCTTCCCACAACAAAATAAATGGCTCACCAAAATGCTGGGATATGATTATGAGATCATTTACATGAAAGGAAAAGACAATAGTGTAGCAGATGCATTATCTCACCAATTTGAGGAGGAAAGTACTCTGCTAGAATTTTCCCTCCCCATTCCAGAATGGATTGAAGAGGCTCGCAGGGAATGGTTTTCACACCCCGGGCTCTCCCAACTTATTTCTCACTTGCAGGTAGATCCAAATCCTACCAAGGGCTACTCGTGGTAGGATGATATTCTTCACTACAGGGACAGAGTCTTAATATCACCAACATCCACCCTCAAAAGTTCTATTTTGGCAGAATTGCACTCATCTCCCATTGCAAGACATTCGGGATTTCAAAATACGTATGCTCGCACCAGAAGATCATTTTTTTGGATAGGCATGAAAAAGGACATCCTTACTTTCGTAGCAGAATGCGATGTCTGTCAAGTCCACAAAGGGGAAACCGTCAACACACCAGGCACATTACAACCATTGCCCATTCCGGCATCAATTTGGACGGAGGTTTCTATGGATTTCATTACAGGTCTTCCAAAGTCAGGGAACAAGTTAGTCATCATGGTGGTTGTGGACCGACTGTCGAAGCATGCTCATTTTTGTGCCCTACCCCACCCGTTTACACCAACTTTGGTTGCTCAATCTTTCATGGATCAGATCTTCAAATTGCATGGCATGCCCACTTCTATTATGTCCGACGACGACCCGATCTTCACCAATAATTTTTGGCAGGAACTCTTTAGGATACAAGGCATTCAACTAAAACTCAGTACTTCCTATCATCCACAAATTGATGGTCAAACCAAAGCCATCAACAAATGTCTAGAAACCTACCTTAGGTGTTTCACTTCAGAAAAGCAACACCTTTGGGTACAGTGGTTACCTTTGGCTGAATGGTGGTATAACACCAATTATCATGCCACCACCAAATGACTCCCTATGAAGCAGTATATGGTCAACTCCCACCTTCACCTACTTCGTATCTCAAGGGGTGCTCAAAAGTACAAGTAGTGGATCAACTCCTACAACACCACGCAACCATGCTCGCCCATCTTAGAGAGAATCTTCATCAAGCTCAGAACCGCATGAAGCAACACATAGACCAGCATCGCTTAGAGTGCAAATTTCAAGAAGGGGATTAGGTCTTTTTACGGCTACAACCATATAAGCAAACATCACTCAAAGACAAGGGGTGTCAAAAACTATCTCCCAAATTCTATGGACCATATCAAGTACTTCAGCGCATTGAAGAAGTGGCTTACAAGTTGGCCTTTCCACCTACTGCAAAAATCCATCCAGTTTTCCATGTCCCATGCCTCAAGAAAGTGATTGGGAACAATTGCAGAATTCAGACCGGTCTACCTGAATTGGACGAAGAAGGGTCCATCTGGCTTCAACCCGAACAGGTCCTAGACACACGAGACAAGCAACTGCGTGACCGCATGATTAAGGAAGTCCTCATCAAATGGAAAGACACCTCTCCGGAAGATGCAACTTGGGAACCAGCCACTATTCTTCAGCAGTTTCCGCAGCTTCAGCCTTGAGGACAAGGCTAGTCTTAAGGGGGAGGGCATGTTAGGGTCCCACCCTAACCCCCTTATTTATGTAATGGGATCACGTCATAGTCAAGAGTCAATAAAGCCCATATTAATAATTGTAGTGGTTAACCCGCAATTAATGACAAGACCACGGTTAGTTGCAAATGGGTCATAGTATTAGATAGATGGTATTAATAAAACCCACGGTATTGATCCGTGGTATTGAATGTATGAGTCATATATAAAGGATAGAGACTCCCTGCAAGGAGCATCGTGTCTTATTTTGTAATCGAGCTCTGCTCTATTGGAGGTTCCCCCTCGAAGAGGAAAGTGAACATTACTCTCTGAATAATAAAATCATTGTTGTTCTATGTTCTGGGTATCTTATCTTCGCATATTCCATATTTGGGTATCATTTTGTAGGTTAAGAGCATAACAGTGGCAGTGAGGGG
Source organism: Pinus tabuliformis (assembly GCA_031772625.1). Classification (NCBI taxonomy): domain Eukaryota; kingdom Viridiplantae; phylum Streptophyta; class Pinopsida; order Pinales; family Pinaceae; genus Pinus; species Pinus tabuliformis. The sequence goes on along the minus strand of CM062812.1, from coordinate 481,680,563 downwards.
AAATTCATCCATAAACAATTAGCAACCTCCTTGTAGCACCATAAATGTTGACAGTGCTGGACCCACTAACATTCACGGGATCTCCCCTGTATGAAGTCCCAACTAGACCTCACACTGTTTTCTGTAGGAGTCCCATCTGGTGTGATGGCCCATTATCCATTATATTAAATGTTTTCCTTACCTGTTGCTTTTAAACACATGAGAGTATTCAAACAGTGAATTTTGCGTGCCTAATGAATGCTAGTGTTACTTGTTTCAAGGTTCTTTCACCACAGAGGAAGAGGGTGGAAGTGAGTTTCCTATTGAAAAGGAAGAGTCCCAACTCTTTTAGGGACACACAACACAATAGGACATGCACAACTTGTAACAGAGTATTCCACATAGATGTGGTAGCGACAAACACACAATGAAGGTATACCACATAAAAAACTCAATGGAGTAGTTTGTGTGAGTGTGACGGGCACCATAACAAGTTTACGGGAAAGGTTTTGTCTAGGGTCCGGTGAGGCAGCCCACATAGGCAAGAAACCCTTAACAAGTTATACAACAAAATTTCATAAGAATTTGTATTCAAATGACCGAAATAGTTCAACTGTTTTGACACATGTTAAAGCAACGTGCATTACAAGTGTTCAAAGATTAGTCTTACAAACAATTACAATAGATGTGTGAAAATGTGCTTGCTTATTGTCAGGCTTCTGAATTCAGTGAAATTTCCAAGACATGTCGGTACACCATAAATCACTAACCTCGTAAGTGGGGCATTGGAGCCACTTCTCTCTCCTCAAAGAAAGAATTACAGACTCTCGAGGTTACATGGGAGGAGCCAAAGTGAAAAGCCTTTTGCATGTACAAATGAGGGGTATTGATAGCCAAGGGTAAAACTAGCCCTCGTGACTATTCAACTTCCCTCATGATTGTTTGACCTTTTTGACTCTTCAAACTTACATGACCCTTGATAGTACATGTGTGACTCTTGGACTTCCATGTTATGTGATCAAAATCTAGATTAGAAGCAGAAATTTGCTGAAAACTTGAAATCCTCGGAATCACTCAAAAACTGAACACCTACATCTGTCTTGGTGATACGATCCCAACGGAAGTCATTTCACTAAAAACAGAGTTTGTATGAGAAATATAGAGCTTGTTTTCACTTTTGTCAAACAAGAAAATTTTAGGTACAGGCTGACTGTGATGCTGACTAGGCATTTGTACAACCTAGTCAACAACAAAAATATTTCGAGGAATATTCTTGGGAATATTCTTAAAATATTTTGAAATATGGTTCATTCTGATTGTGACAAGTGTTTGTACTTAACTGGTCAAAGTGAATTTGATGAACCAATGAGAGGCTAACATGTGGCAAGCCCAGAGGCCACCACATGCCCTCTCAAAGGTCATGTAAAATTATTTGGGCAGGCTAGGGAATCAAACTCGTGACCTTGCCCACACAAGCACCAAGACTTACAACTATACCACCACCGTAGGTTTTAACAAACATGGTGCACATTATGTATTTGAAGTTATAGCACCGATGAGTTTGGGGAAGAGAGGGTCAGCACCACGGGCCAACCCTCTACACATGTGACCTTACAATGTAACCATAAGCCAACGCTTATGCTAACCACAAAGTTTAATGTGCCAAATGGAGTTTATAATTAATTGATCGATGATTAACGTTTAAATAAGTGTGGATTAGGTTGGCGGTAGTTTTGGTGGGTCCACTAAATCTGACACTACTCCAAATTTGGCGGAGTTAACTAGAGTTTCTCTAGTTTTGGTGGAGTTTTCCTAGGGAAAACTGAAGGGGACATAACTTTAGCATATTTTGACAAAATTTGGCTTAGAAAGAGTCATTCCTAGATGACTTCGACGTTATGAATACAATGGAATGGGGTATAGAGCCAGAAAGGCAATTTTGTATGTGATTTTTCTATGTTGAAGTTTAAGGAGGCCTAGGGCCACCAGGAAAGGAGGTCAAGCCTAGATCATATGAAGTCTAATTGCATAGTTTGGAAAGTCATTTTTTGGGTTTTTGGGTTTTCTAAATCCAATGGATAAGGTTGCAAATCAATTGGGGCACTTCAAGTGCATGTAATCGGAGAATTCACCATTAATCGAAAGAAGGTCTAGCCATTGAAGCAGGTCCAAGGGGATGTACCCAGGAGGGGTGAAGTCATTTATCAGCTTATGTTATGATTTTTCTGTGCTTTAATTCTATACATTTTACTTGTTTTATATTTGTTTTAAACAGCAAATTAATCTCATAATTTTCTCATAAAAAACACCCAATAGTTTACACATAATTCCTCATATTTTGGTTAATTTGAGACAATCCTAAACACACAATTTTTATACTAATGAGGGAGCTTGCATAGCATTAAAACTTCTTCCCAACATTTCATATCAAATTGGTATCAGAGCATTTTTAGCTCATTTTAACCCTAAGATGATTTTCCATGGTTAGCTAGAAAATAAGCTATTAGTTTTGTATTTATGAAAGGAGAATTTAACTGTGTGAAATTTTATGTGTTTAAGCTAAAGAAGGTATATGGTCTGAGATGTTTCTTTATTGAGAAACTTTTTGAAGCTTTGTGAATCTTTTTTATGCAATAAAAGTGTGATGGTAGCGTCAAAAAGTGATGTTTCTAATCCATCTTCCTTAACAAGACTCTTTCATTTAGAGATGTTGCAAGATCTTATCATCATGAGAGATATGGTGCAAGAGATGAGAGAAGATAGTAAGGAGAACACTATCATTCAAGAGGAGTTGATGGCCATGAATAAGGAGAAGAAAGAGCTTCTTCAAAATAAGCATGAGATGGAGATTCAACTCCATGATGCCAAGAAAACCCTAGCCAAGTATGTGCATGAAAATGAGGTATGCAAGTCAAGTTTATCTTCAATTTCCTCTCAATATGAATGTTTTGGTGCTTTTGAAAGATGCACTAGAGGAATAGGGTCAAAACTATTAATGAATGTGGGTTATCAAGGTAAAGGGTTAGGAAAACATGCACAAGGCATAGCTGAGCCAATTGTTGTTGAGGAGAGGCCTAGGTATTTGGGTCTTCGTTGTGGACAACATGATGGAGAATGCTCAAAATCCAAGGAGGCACATGAAGGTGTTCCAAAAAGGACTTTCATTACATGTTCATTACCTCAAGCTTGTGAAGTTCATGTTCATGAGGAATGTGAAAGTTTTATACACACTTTGCAAGAAGATGTTCATAAGCATGCAACTAGTGGAAATGGAAAACAAGTAGATGTTGAAAGCTCTAAGGTCATTGAAACCATTGCTTGTATTCCGAAAAGAGACAATACCACATCAAATTCACCCCCTGAAGAAGGCGACAAAGGTGAATGTGCAAGGTATAAATTGGCCTTTAATCAAGTTTCTTTTGATTATGATAAACATGGTAAATATTCACATAAGATTTGGAGAAAATTTACATGTTCCTTTTGTGGTTTGAAGAGCCATACTATTTAGAGGTGTTGGAAGAGGATAGCCATACATAGGAAAATTTCAAAATAAATGAGATTGAAAGCCAAAGGTCCATTGGATAATGGAAACCAATTTGAAAATAATATGCAACTATTTTGCACCCATTGCCATAAGGAGGGTCATATTGTAGACAAGTGTTGGACTTAATCCAAAAAGTCATCCATGACATTTGAAGAAGGTGGAAAGGTATTTTGGGAAGAATGGAAAAGATGATTCCATAATTGATGTGGGTGAGGATGATACACATGATGAAGTTTCGCTGAAAGAACTGCCATTGAAATGGTTTGCAAAGAGAGGGTTAGAGTTGTTAACCAATTAAGGGCTTGCATTTATTTTGATAATTGATGCAAAATTTTCCTTATTGATGCATTTCCTTGTTATTTGGGTGCATTTGTTTTCTCATGAAAGTATGTTGTATACTGCATGAAGTAGGATGTTGGAAAATTGGAGTTATGTTGACTCACTTAGATGCAACAAAGATGGAAATTTGCAACTACAAATTTGCATGCATGTTGCATTCTTGAATTTGCATGTTTATGCTAGGAAGGTGTTCGAAAGTGAGTATGTTGACTCACCTTATTGCAGCATATTTTCTCATTACAGCTCTTTAAGTACTCGTTCATACTAATGGGATTCTTATACTTGTGATTGTACTTGTGAGAGAGGTGAGAATTTTCATACATTCATGAGAGTTTGTGTGTCTTAACAGTGGAATTTTAATAATTTCATTGTGTTTGAACATATATGAGTGATTGACTTGTGTTGGTTGATTTTTTTTAACATGAATGTTGTCAACTTGAGAATGTTGATCATTTGCACATGAATGAGTGTCGGCTTGTGTGATTTATTGATTGTTACATGTATGTTATATCTACTTGGAAGAGTTGATTTTGTCTCTAAAGATGAAAGGGAGATGTGACAAATTGTTTCATGACAATTTGGAATTCTTGTTGTAAATCATCAAGTTGTTGTGCATGATTTTTCTTGACTTGAAAGGCAGTTGCTTTGAATAAGCATGTTTTGTTGACTTGTGTTTAATCGATGGTTTATACACCAAGATGTAAGAGTACATGGTGATTTTCACATGATGTGACATTTGTTGCTTTGAAGAAGCAAAAGGAAGAGGTCGTCAAGTTATATTCTTGCATGAGTGTTTTTCAAGGTTAATGGTGTTTCTTGTCACAAGAAGTTGCAAGATTTTGGAAGTTCCATGCTTGAACAAGAGGCCCATGATTAGCCTTCATTCACAAATCATGACATGAGTGGCATTTTAATAGTGGAAGATGATGGAATCAAGAAGCGAAAGAGGACAAAAATGCCAAAAAAAATTGGAGCCATTGTAGACCATTAGATGTGTTTACACCAAGAAGCAAAAGAGATGGAGAATGCATTCTTCCAGATATGGAATTTGGAACCGTGGAGGTAAAATAATGGTTATTTCTTTTCTTGTTATTACTAGTATTGGAACTCATTTTTGTACTTCACTCAAATGGGCTTCACTTGGAAAAGTGGTTTCCAAGGAAAAGCTTCCATCGAATGCGTGTGTTGCAAAGGATGAACATGATTCTTAGTGGGAAGGCCATCAGTGAGATTTTCAAGCATCGAGGGATCGCTTTGGTATAACAGGCTATTTAATCATCAAGTAGCCAAAAAGTGTTGGATCGGGTTAGAAACAAAAGGAGAACATTGGTTGAAGTGCCAAGCCATTTGTAAGGCAAGGCATGTCAGTGAACCCAAGTGATTGTCATAGAGATTTTTCCAAGTAGAATTAATTGATAGAACTTGGGAAGGAGAATAGTATTCAACTCTCATCATATAACAAAATTTTGTGGCTCCCAATTCCTGTTAGTGGGAAGGAGTGATCATAATCTAGATTAAGGGGGGGGGGGGGGGGGGGGGGGGGAATTCGCTCAAAAGTGAAACTGTTTGGAATCACCAAAAAACTGAAAAATCACGTCTATCTCGGTGATACAATGCCAACAAAACTCATTTCACTCAAAACAGAATTCGTATGAGAAATATAGATCCCGCTGACACAGAAGTTGACTAGGCATTTATATAGCCCAATAAAAAAAGAATATTCCAAGGAATAATCCTTAGAATATTCAAAGAATATTTCGACATACAACTCAATCAGATTGTGACAAGTGTTTGTATGTAATTGGTCAAAGCACGTTTAGTGGACCAATGAGAGGTTGAAATGTGGCAAGCTCGAAGGCTGCCATGTGCCCTCTCAAAGGTCATGTAAAATTATTTGGGCATGCCAGGAAATCAAACTCATGACCTCACCGACACAAGTGCCAAGCCTTACTACTATACCACCACTGTATGTCTTAACAAAGATGGGGTGCATTATCTATTTGAAGTTATAATGCCGATGAGCTGGGGGAGCAAAGGGCCAGCCCCGTGGCCTAGCCCTCTCCGCATGTGACCTTAGAATGTAACCATAAGCTAGCACTTATGCTAACCACAAAGTTTAATGCACCAAATGGAGTTTAATAGTAATTAATCCATGATTAACCTTTAATTAAGTGCATATTAGGTTGGAGGTAGTTTTTGTGTGTCCACTAAATCTGACACTACTCCAAATTTCATGGATTTAACCAGAGTTTCTCCAATTTTGGTGGAGTTTTCCTAGGGAATTGTAAAACCCTCCAAGATAAATGTGCATATAAGAAAACATAATAGGAACAGAAATACAATAAACATATCATCCATCAAAATCCATATATACATCAATACATTTCCACATGAAAATCAAGGGAATGAATTTTTCATTAATAAATGCAATGAACCAACAGGTTATGGGACTACCACATTCCACCCAACCATAGACTGGCTAAGCCAAGTCTCTCTTTAGCCAATCACTCTCACTCCATATTCCAAGCATAAATGTGGGACTCATAGAACACATCAGAGACACCAAATCAATGTTGATGCCACATGAGTTCTCCGCCTACACTGTGGCAATTTGAGTGCCTCTTAGTCCCTCAGGCTTTATCGTGCATCCGCAGTCTGATCCAGGGGTCACCAGGACCTACATCAAGACATACTCTCTAGGGTTTACCGTGCATTCCATCCCGGAATCACTAGGCCCGACGAAGAGAAAATTCACCTCTTAGCTCTACTGTATATCCCGTCATTCACCAACGAGGATTTCTACACCCATTGAGGCACACAATATGGCTTTACGACAACCCATAGTCTGGTTTAGGGGTTACTAGGCTAGTGGCTTCATGCATCCTCAGTCGGGTTCAGGGGCCACTACCGCCATGTGTTTTTCAATTCGGAGATCCACCACACTCAACTTCGAATCCAATACAGCCATCCCCCACAAAACGCAAGAGAAAACCCATTTCATCAAAGCTATCAGGAAATGGATAGGCTAGGATGAAAATACTATCACACCTAGCAAAACACATGACATGGTATAGAAGATTCATATGCAATCCCATGCATGCAAAATATAGAAAGGAAAATACACATGCAATCCTATGCATGCCAAATCTAGCAAGGAAAATACACATGCAATCCCATGCATGTCAAATCTAGCAAGGAAAATACACATGCAAGTTGATACCTGTAATGAAGCCTGTTGTGGCTGCCTGATCCTAGCTTTCCCTGCTTGATCCTTGTTTCCACTTCCATTCTTTGTCTTTCTTTCTCCAATTTCAAAGTGTTCCAAGAAAACTATAAGCATCCAAGAATATGAGAGAGAAAGAGCATAATGAGAGAGCTCCAAAACTGAACTAACCAAGTCTTTCCCACTGATCCTCAAAGGCCTTTTTATTAATGAGGCCTCTATTTTCTTAATTTTCCATTATTTTCCTTCAATTTCATCCTCACATGCAACATGTGACCTTTCACCTTCCTTTCCTCCTAATTTCCATTATTTTCATAAATAAATGTGCCAAAAATGCCACTTTTCCTCTTTAATGCCTTAGTCATTTCCTTTCCCAATTTCCTTAGCCATAAACAACCAAATGAACACCCCCTAGGATTTATTGCCCACCATTCAACTTGGAATACGTGTCCCATCATCCATGGATTTTATATATTTTTACATGGAATTTCACTAGGCTATTACAAAACCCTCCCCCTTGGGAGAATACCGTCCTCGATGTTCGATGACACCTATAACCAACATGACTACTGAAAACAAAACATACTACCCATGGATATTTATAACACAACTTGTTGCAGTATTTACAATCAATGACCCGCTCAAAAGCAAAACATCATGAAACCATGACCATATAAAAACCATACCGCATATGGGAGCATTATAACACAACTCATTACAGTATTTAAAATGATATACACATATACACATTTTCTTAACCAGCAATTAAGATAATATGAATCCGCAACAAGGGAATATAGAGACTCACACCTCCACCCTCAAATTAATCCTAGGGTCCACCTTCTTCTCAAGAACACCAGATACACTACAAATTCAAATCTACATCCAATGTCCAGCACTATAATGACATGCCACTTATCCTCTCAGTGAACAGTTACCAACTCATTATCCCATCGTGCACTCCCAATGTGCATCTGATTCCATCTGCAATGCTAATGACCAAAGAAAATCCATCTCTGACCTTCCCTTCTCTGCTACATAGCCCCTTGGGAATCCAGTCACCTCTTCCATGTAGTCACTCACCTTCCATGTTCTGCAGCACCCCCATCCTGGGTTGTCCATCCCTTGGCAAGGCTTCCTTGCATCAAAATATTCAAAGACCAAGGCATATACCTGCCTCAAAACTACCATACCAATCATAGGATGCTCATGGCAATCAATGGAAATTATTGGGTACCAGTGCCCCACAATGGCCCTGCTCTTGAAGCGCTTTGCCAACATACTATTGCATGTTCCAATTTCTTGCATTATTGCTGCTAATTCTTGTAGTCGATTTGAACCACCCAATTGGGTATGTTCATTCTTCCTGTACCAAGAACATAACTTCCATTAGATACAAAATAAACCAAAATAACTTCAAATCATACCTCCTTGGTAGTTCGTCAATAAGGTACACTTGGAATCTTGTTTGCTTCCCGTCAAAAGAAGTCAAACTAGCATCTTTGACCAAATCAACATGTATAAAAATATCACATTAGGTTAGCTCAAAACATAACCATCATAGATCAAAATTATAAATCAATTGTAACCATCATAAACAAGAATCATAGATCACATATAATCATCATATACCATAGTCATAAATCACATGCATAATAAAATTGAAATAAAATGATGATACTTATCCCTTCATGAATCCTTAGCTTCTACTTTTGTCTTTGTTTGATATGTACTCCGGATTGGTTGCTACACTAGAAAAACATCCAATTCCTTCTCCTCAACCATGTGCATAGACACATAGTGTGCTTCACACGCATACAACGACAGAGCATACCACACCATGCAATACATCCATCTATAGCTTACATACAACACATACACCTACACCTAGTTTATACAATACAATGCATCCATCTATACTCGATGTGAAATACCATCCAGTGCAAGTACCTACATAGAGTACCACAAAACAAGTACACAGACCGTAATACCATGACTACATGATGCATGTACATAATACCGCATGCCCATAACACAACATCAATGACTTGCACACAATACCACACGTACACTGGTACCATATGTACAACATGTGCACAATACCACATATACACTGCACCACCTACACAACATGTTGATGACATCACATGTACACGGCACCACCAGCACAACACACAACATGTACACTACACCACTGTACAACATGTAAACAGTACCACATGTACACAGCACCACACGCACGATGTCTACGTGTCACCATATGTACATAGCGTTGCATGCTCATAGCACTCTGTGTACAACATGTACATGACACCACATGCTCATAGCACCATTTGTATAATCATGCACACAACATTGTATGTAGAAAGCACCATATGTACAACATTCACACAACACCAAGTGTACATAGAACTATCTTTCCAACATGTACATAGCATCATCAGTACACAACACTGCATATCCAACATGCATAAAGCACCATATGCACACACTGCATATACATCATGAAGATAGTAAAATATGTATACAACACCCCATATGAAATATTTGCACAACCCTATATGTACCATTCTGTACATAACATTGCATAAATAACTTGTACACATGCTATGTATACACAACACCACAAGTGCACACATCATAGATATAACATGTACAACATATACAACACATGCTCAACAATAGTACCACACATGCAAAACCACCTTGTCCTTACCAAGAAACCTTTCTTCTAGTGTCTCATCCATGCTTATCCTTGCATGTCGTATACCACACTGATTTAACTTTGTTGTTGTTGTAGGTTTTAACCCCATACAGAAATTACCTGTATACGAATTCTAAAACACATAAAATAAACAATGCGAGAGCATAACACATAAAACACACATACATAGAGATTTTCCCCTTGATTCGAAAACCGGGACTACCAGCTTCATATTTTATTATGTTCCTTTCAATGTTACAGTACATATTTATACATGTCGAAGCATCCAATACCATGGACCAAAAACCATCGCGTCCAAAAAAAATGTGTGAAAATTATGCACAAAACCATATGTGGGTCTGCCCAACCTAACATAGGTTCAAAAACCAAATTTTTTCAGGGCACTACCCTGGACCCCATAAAATGGGGTTATGGGTACACCTCAAATGCCCTGTGACCTCCCCCCCTCTAACCCTCAGTTAACTACATGGGCTAGTCATGGAAAGAATATAACACAACCCAAATTCTCCCACTTGTTGTTTTCTTTCCACAGGGGGCCACAAGAGTGCTTAGAACAAATATTTCAATAAAATTGGAATTTTTTTATTATAATTACATAACTAAATTTGAGTTTTCTTTATTATTTTAAGATTCTAGATTCACTATTTAATTCCAAGTTTAATGAAATATGTGTTTGACTCATTTATCTAGCCTTGCAACACCCATTGTTTCTCTACACCAAGATAACTTCTCAGAGCCCACAGATTTTTTCAATGCATCTGCAGTATTCTTCAAAGTGTCCATCTTTATCAGCACCACCTTTTTGTCTTCTATCATATCCCTCATAAAGTGATACTGAACATCAATGTGCTTTGTCTTTGAATGATATGTGGTGTTCTTTTCCAAGGAAATTACACTTTAGCTATCACAGTCTATCCTTATAGCTCCTTGTACTAACCCCATACTTGAACACAATATCTGCAACCAAACTGCTTCCTTGCTTGCATGAGTGTCTACCATGTATTCTGCCTCTGTAGTTGATAGTACCACTATAGATTGTTTCTTACTCATCTAACTGACTGCACCTCCAAATAGGTTAAACACATACCCACTTGTAGATCTTCTCTGATCCAGATCTCTAGCCTAGTCTACATCAACAAAGCCACGAATATCCAACACTCTTTCCAATCTTGTTCTTCCTCAGTAGCACAAACCATAATCACTAGTGCCACACAAATACCTCAAAACCCGCTTCACTGCTGTCCAATGCTCCTTCCTTGGTTTTGACATAAACCTGATCAATACTCCCATTGCATGTGCAATGCCTAGTCTAGTATAGACCATTCCATACATCAGGCTACTGACTGCACTTGCATATGGAACATGGGACATGTCCTCTTCCTTTTCTTGTGTCTTGGGACACTGTTCAACAAATAGCCTCACACCTACAAGAATGGGAACCTTCACCGATTTACTATCCTGCATATTAAAGCTCTGCAGTATTTTCTTGACATACTTCCTCTGGTTTAACCAGAGCTTCCTCTTTTCCTAGTCTCTTTTAATTTCCATGCCCAAAATATAGTTTGTAGCACCAAGATCTTTCATGTCAAATTTGGAGGACAATTGGGTCTTCAAATCCTAGATAATTTCTTTGTCATTTCCAACCAACAACATATCATCCACATACAAGGCCAGATAAATAACACAGTCACCAATTAATTTTAAAATACAAAGTGATTTGCTTTTCTTCTGGTGAAGCCAAGTCCCCATATAAATGTATCAAATTTCTGATACCACATCCTTGGTGACTATTTTAACGCATACAAAGACTTCTTTAACTTGCATACTAGTTCTTTCTTACCCTTCCTTTTCTTAAGGAAATATATCCATGTATTCCTTGAGAAGTCATTTATAAATGATACATAGTACACAGACTTACCCAGTGATGGAACCTTCACAGTTCCAAACACATCACTGTGCACAAGCTCTAATAATTGTTTCGCCCTCTTACTACCAAGGGGGGAACTCACCCGATTCTACTTCCTATATACACAATTTTCACAGAAATCAAAATCCAGAGACCTATTACTCATACCTTCTACCATACCTTTACCATGAAGTATTCAAAGGCCCTTCTCTCCAATATGGCCATGCCTTTGATGCCACAACGTGGTCTTCTCTCTAGAGACCACTAGATCTTTTGCTCCACTTTCAGGAACCACAGAACTATTACACCCATCAATAACAGTGCAACCTTGTAGCTTGTACAGAGTTCCAATCCGAACCCCCCACATTAATGCCAGTACTCCCTGAACCATATTGCAAGTATCCTTCTCGGACACTATTTTTACACCTGCATTATCCATCTTGCTGATAGAAATTAGATTTCTCGCCAATGTAGGAATATGCAAAACACTTGGAAGTGTTCTAACCCTTCCACCTTGCAATTTCAACTTTACTTTTCCATGACCAATGATTCTAGCCTTCCTATCATCTCCTAAGAAGACATCACCACCATCATATTTCTAATACTTGCAGAACCACTCTCTATGGGGAGTGAAGTGAAATGATGCACCTGAGTCAATCAACCATGCCTCATGATCTACATGTGTAGTTGAAGAAGCCAAGTACACATCCCCACCTTCATCTGAGGTGGTTTTCACCTCTACAGAAGGAGCCTCATCAGATGTCTTTCCTTTGTCAGGAGCTTTAGATTTACAGTCCCTTTTGTAGTGCCCTTCCTCTCCGCATTTCCAGTGCACCACCTTTACATGTTTTCCTGGAGATTTAGATCTCCCTCTAGATTTAGATCTCCCACTCCATGAATTATTTTTGTTTCTATTCTGGGACCGTCCTCCTACAAACAAGGCATCACCACTCTAGCTTTCCATATTTTTCTGTCTGATCTACTCCTTCAGGAAGGATGAGACTATTTCATCAAATTGTAAGGCAGTTGCATTACTACCTATTGCAATAACTAGACTATCCCATGAATCTGGTAGAGAACACAACAAACTGATGCACTTATCTTCATTTGAAATTTTAATATCAATAGATGCTAACTGACTTAGCACAATATTAAATGCGTTCAAATGCTCTGTCACTGAGTCTCCATCTTTCATCCTTAGGTTATACAACTTTTTTCGTAGGAACAATTTATTCACCAGAGACTTAGATTGGTAGAAAGTCCCTAGCTTGTCCCACAAAGCCTTCACTGTAGCTTCCCCTGATACATTCAACAATACTAAATCTGAGACACACAATCGTATTGTGCTCTTTGCCTTCCGAGCCAACTTCCTCCATTCTTCATCAGACACTCCCATTGGTCTAGTACCTAGATCTACAACGATCCACCGATCTTTAACGACCAACAAATCCTCCATCTTGAGTTTCCACAACTCAAAACTCTAACCATTAAATTTCTCGATCTCTATCTTTCCACTGCTCACCATCTTCTTTCACCAACAAAATCAATCTCGTAGATCTCCCACTGAACAGGGTCTACCACAGGCCTGAGCGAAACCCCTCAGCAATAAAGGTGTCCCCTTGAAGTCAAAATAACTCTAATACAAAATGTAGGTTTTAACCACGTATAGAAATTACCTACATACAAATTCTAAAACACGTAAAATAAACATTACACCAACATAACATGTAAAACACATATACATAGAGATTTTCCCTTGGATCCCAAAACCAAGACTACCAACTTGATTTTTCATTATGTTCCTTTCAATGTCAAAATATATATTTATACATGCTGAAGCATCCAATACCATGGACCGAAAACCATCGCGTCCAAAAACATGTGCGAAAATTATGCACAAAACCACAGGTGGGTTCGCCCAACCTAACATAGGTTCCAAAACCAAAATTTTCTAGGCTGCTGCCCCGAACCACATAAAGTGGGTTTATGGTACACCTATGTGGGCTAGGTGTGCAAAGAATATAACACAACCCAACAAATGTATCCTTCAACATTACCTATTATAACATAGACATAGGCATAATACAAGTATACAATATCAAATCATATCCACATGATACTGAACTCGTATATTTGTCATGAATTTTCTTCCCAATTGGTTCCTCATAAGACCAGGAACCTCTTCAGGTTATTCTCCTGCATAAGCAATCATTCCTCCACAAGAATGATTCCTGACGACCCTATTAGATAGTAACATAGATACATGGATACATACATACATATATAAAATTTAGCATAAAACAATCATTATATTGTCAAACAATGACATACCTACATACATGTATACATATATAAACTTGAACATAATCATGATCATAAAATAGTTACTAGATATCAAGGTCAAGGTTACGAGAACTTCCTTTATTCATCCACAACATGCACGATATTGAGAATAATAATTCCCAATATAGCCAAGGCATCTAACACATAAGATCCATTTCCTTTGCCTTTTCTAGTTACCTTTCTTATGTATGCACTGCTACTATCCATTTACCATAGTAGACCCAACCAGTCCAACCAACTATCATAGCCTTACCTTCCGCCACGCTTACTCTTGCATGAAGCTTCATCCAAATCTTACATTACCTTTTGAGTAATGCACAACTCTCCTTGAGCTATATTAACTTTCCTCTTTCCCAACCAATTCCCCAGACTTAAAACAATAAAAGAGAAGACAAGAAAAGAACCAAGAAGAATACCACAAAAGCTCATAATGATATGACACTACAACAAAGTGACAAGGCCTTGCGCCAGACATAAGCAAAACCACAAGTCAAGATCAGAATACCAAAAGCACAAGACTGACACCATGACTCAATGCCGATGGTTCCCAAGGAAAGCTCAACCTAAGCCTTCTTCAAGATTTATGGCAACCTCTCTTGCCATGCAACTCCCTGCATCATGCTCACACATGTCAACCACGTGTTCCAAGTATCAAGACAATCATATTTATCAATTTGAATTGAACTTTTACAAATAATCATGTCATCATCCATAGTCATTAGATATAACGCCACAACTATCAACTACATTCAAGTACATATCAACTGTTTCAACACATACATGTTAGTACAACCATATTAAAACATAATCATTTGAACACATACTCATATTAAGCAATTCATCAATCATTCAACCAATTGCAAAGATACCATTTTAAATAAATCAACTAAGCACCAAACACTCAAATGCCAAATACACATCATAATCAAACAACCAATCACCAATATACGACATAAGAAAACTCATACCTTAACGTATATCAGGGGAGGCTATCTCATCTAAACAATAATTCTAGGTTAGCATGATACAACTTCACAACATATCAACTCAAACAAAAATCATGATATCCCTAACAGTAACTAACTAACATGTTCATGTCATAAGCTCATAAGCATTTGCCTTCCATGCATAAAAATCACATATGTATGATCAATTTAGATCTGTACGACACCATATCCCAAATATGTCAGCTCATACCTGAGTTTTGCAACCATAACCATGAGCACAGGTCAAACCAGGCTAACACAATACATATAACATCAATATCTTCAATGCAGTGAACATAACCATCACGCATATGACCAATCCAAATTACAATATCAAGGTCTCCATGAGATAAGCCTAATGATCAAGTTAATAGCACATAACAATAATAATCTATATATCATGCTCATCACAACATAAAACCTAATCGTTAAGCTAACTATCCTTGAACATACTCAACAACAATATATAACATAATCATCAATTTATCTAACATAAACAAAAAAGAACTGCATACAACAACATGTTACTATCACTCATGACTATTTCACACATGTGCATATAACTATATTAATCATCTAACATTTATCATGAATTTAACCATAACATCAAATGCATGTACATAAACCTAATGTATATAAAACTAATGCATATAAAAATTCTTAACTTGCATACCTGCATGCCCACATGCAATACCTATATGATGATCTTCCCTTGCCTCCAAGTCCAATGCTACAACTTCACTCTGATGATCTGCATCTCTTTCTTTATCTCAGCCAAATCATTAACATCAAAACAACCAATAACACCATGATGACCTAAACTGCATACAATGACTTCACAAGCCATGTCTAACCTAATATTCAACCTATAACCAAGACCATACATGCATAACCACTGCATATACACACATTAAAAAAAAGTACCAAACCATTTCCACATCATTCTAGCCGGAGTCCAATCATCAATGAATGACCATAGCAACTACACAAACCATGACCTCATGCATGACAATAACCATTACTCCATTGTACACATTGCCACATGCAACCAACAGTGTGCATAAGAAATTCCAAATCAACTACACCTATGCATAAACACATGTAGTCAAACATAAGTGATCAATTCTTTTAATCAACCTACAAGACTGATAGATGTAATCACAATATTCAAAAATGTAACCTAACATACAAGGATGTAAGTCGGTATCATGAAATCAGCATGTAAGCGACATATAATTCATACACAGTGAGTCACATCTTCCAAAAATCAAGACATCATGTTTATTAATTTGAAATCAACATTCACCAATACTAACAACCTATATGCATACCCCGTTACTATCCATGGTCCATACTAAGGTATAAGGAGTGAGCTACTCTAATGGCCCGATCTCCAATGTCCAATTATGGAAATGGGTTCTCCAAAGATCTACTAAATTTAACCATACTTGAAAAGAAATTGATTTTCATTTCTCTTACATTTTGTATGAGATTAAGTCAAAAATGTTGCACTTATTCCACTTGTAATATAATAACTAAATACATGCCACTTTTCCATTTCCTTACATCCAACTTTTCAAATTCCTTGCATGCAACCTTTCAAATTTCTTACATGCAACTCTTCAAATTATTTTCATGAATATAGGCATAGATTAGCTTCATCCATATTATCATACTACAATACTATCCCAACCAAAAAAAAAAATAGCATTGTCTTCAAACAATTACCATACTTTTACATTTTCTTTAAACAACTACTATATTATTACATTTGCATGTAAGCATTTCTTCAAACACTTTACATGAAAAATAATATAGCAAAGTATTTACATACAAGTAAGCATACATCACTAAAGAAATACTATTACACATCAATTCTACCCACAACCACGAACAACATACTCATTGGGGCATTTTGTCAAACCATTTAAGCATTTCATCAAACATTTTGCATGCAAAGTAATATAGTAAATGATTCAATGCATATATCTTAAACTGTAGTAGTACAAGTTTTGGAAATTGAACCATATGATCAATCGTATTTTCCCTCACTATGGTTCAAGTTTCAACTTCTGAGATTTCATAAATGAAAAATTATAACAAAAATACCAACACAATTCTATTTGGTGCACAATTCTAAGAGTATCGAGAAATCTTGACTTCCACTGGTAATATATCCTAAAATATAGCGAATAAATTTCTGAAATTTTTATCACAATATTAGTGGGAGTTCCCCTCATTCTGGAAAAAAATTCAGCTCTTGAGAGTGCTCATAAAAAATGTTATAACAACAATGTAAGCGTGACCTGTTTGAGGCCTGATTTTAGGAGCATTCAAAAGGCTCGACTCCCTCTACTCATATCTCCTAAAATATTGCGAAAAAATATCCAAAATTTCTATCACATAATTAGTAATATGTCCACTCAATGTGGACAATTTTTTAAGTTCTAAAATATTACAGAAGATTAGTTATTGCAAAAATTACAGCATGACATGTTTAAAGGTGCATTCAGGAAGGTCATCTTCCTTGGATCATAATTCCTAAGGTATTGTGAACCAATATCTAAATTTTTTACCACCTTATCGGTGGGATTTACCTTCAATATGGAAAAATATTCAACTTCTAATATGCTAGAGAAGAAAAGTTATAATAGATATGACAAAAAGGTCTAAAATTTAACCTTTGTTCTTCATTTTGCCTATGATAGAGCCCATCGAGTCCAATTGCTTTAACCTGGAGGCTGTGATACCAATCTATAACACCCTTTGGGGTAAATGTGAATTAAAAAAAAACATAATAGGAACAAAAATACAATAAACATATCAGCCATAAAAATCCATATATACATCAATAAATTTCCACATGAAAATCAAGGGAATGAATTTTTCATTAATAAATGCAACAAACCAACTGGTGATGGGACTACCACATTCCACAGGACCATAGATTGGTTGATCCAAGTCCCTCTTTATCCAATCAACCCTATACCATATTCCAAGCATGAATGTGGGACTCATAGAACACATGAAAAAAACCAAATCAATGTGGATGCAACGATAGATCTCCATCTACATCGTGAGGAATTTGATTGCCTCCTAATCTCTCAAGCTTTATCGTGCATTTGCAGTTTGATCCAGAGATCACTAGGCCCTACACTGAGGCATACTCTCTAGGCTTTACCATACATTCCATCCTAAAATCACTGGGACCAACAGAGAGAAAATCCACCTCTTGGCTTTACCGTATATCATGTCATTCACCGGCAAGGATTCCTAGGCCCACCAAGGAAAACAATCTAGCTTTACCACAACCCATAGTCTGGCTCATGGGTTACTAGGCTAGTCACTTCATGCATCCTCAATCCTATTCAGGGACCACTACAACCATGTGTTTTTCAATTAGGAGTTCCACCCCGCTCATCTTCAAATCCAATCCGTCCATCCCCCATGAAACACATGAGGGAACCCATCTCATCAAATCTATAAGGAAATGTCAAGTCTATGCTAAAAATATTGTCACACCTAGAAAATCCCATGACATGGTAGAAAAGAATCACATGAAATCCCATGCATGCCAAATCTTCGAAGGAAAATACACATGCAATCCCATCCTTGCCAAATCTTCCAAGGAAAATACACATGCAATCCCATGCATGTCAAATCTAGCAAGGAAAATACACATCCAAGTTGATACCTGCAATGAAGCCTGTTGTAGCTGACTAATCCTAGATTTCCCTACATTATCCTTGCTTCCTCTTGCCTTCTTTGGCTTTCTCACTCCAATGGCAATGTGCTCCAAGAAAACTGTAAGTGTCCAAGAGTATGAGAGAGAGAATAATGAGAGAGCTCCAAAACTGAACTGACCAAGTCTTACCCACTGATCCTCAAAATCCTTTTTATTGACGAGGCCTATATTTTCTTTATTTTCCATTATTTTCCTTCAATTTCCTCGTCACATGCAACACGTGACCTTTAACATTCCTTTTCTCCTAATTTCCATTATTTTCATAAATAAATGTCCCAAAAATGCCATTTTGCCTCTTTAATGCCTTAGCCATTGCCTTTGCCAATTTCCTTAGCCATAAAAAACCAAATGAACACCCCCTAGGACGGCTTGCCCACCATTCATCCTGGAATATGTGTCATATCATCTGTGGTAATTATATATTTTTACATGGAATCTTTACGAGGGTTGTTACAAGAAAACTGAAGAGGCCATAAATTTGGCATATTTCGACCAATTATGGCTCAGAAAACGTCATTCGTAGATTATTTGGATTCTCTAAACACAATGGAACAAGCTATAGAGGCAGAAAGACACTTTTGTACGTGATTTTTCTATCTTGAAGTTTAAGGAAGCCTAGGGCTACCAGGAGAGGAGGCCAAGCCTAGATTAACTCAAGTCTAATTATAGAGCTTGGAAAGTCATTTTTGGGGTTTTTGGGTCTTCTGAATCCAATGGAATAGGTGGCAAAGCCATTTCAGAAATGCAAGTGCATGTAATCAGAGAATTTACCATTAATCAAAAGTGGGCCTAGTCATTGAAGCAGGTCCAAGGAGATGTAGTCCTGGAGGGGAGAGCTCCTTTATCAATTTTGTGTTATGAGTTTGTTATGTTTTAATTATCTACATTTTACTTGCTGTATATGTGTTTTAAATATCTAATTAATCTCATAGTTTGCTCATAAAAGGAACTCAATAATTGACACATAAATCCTCACATTTTGGTTAATTTGAGACAAACCTAAACACACATTTTTTATAATGATGAGTGAGCTTGCATAGCATTAACAAATTTACCCAAAATTTTATATTATTATGTTACATTGATTTACAATAATATGACCCACAATAGTGATGTGGCTGAGATGACTCATGACATGACTTGACATGATAGCACTAGTATGTTCATGCTGTTTGTAGTGTCCATGTCAAGCTACAGTGCTGCTGAGTCATGGATGTGTTGTTGGCATATCATAGCTTCACATCCACATAGAAAGGTGTGAAGGATCTTCGATGGTCTTGGTGTTTTCTTGATTTTGTGTGTGTATGTCGCTCCTTGCCTTGTACTTTGGCATGCTTCGCATGTTCGTCCATTCATGAAAATAACTCCTCAAATGCATTCTTCATTCATCTATTCGCAAAAAAATATTCTTGAATGTGCTCTCCTTCTACATCTTATTCATCATCACGTCATGTATTATCCATGTACCTGTATATGAAATCACTCATGATGAAAGGACATCAGATCCATAAAATCTCCTAGTCTACCATCATGCATTATCGTTTGATTTCAGATGCAAGTGACCGAGACAGAGGACAAGGCTATGAAACTACGCAAGGCAGATTTCAAGCTGGCATGTGGGATCTTGACACTGCTGGTGAAAGTTTCCCATAAATCACTTGGAGATTGAGATGGACAATCCATATCAGTAGTCACTATCTGTAGGACCTGGATCGGCTGCAGGGCAGATTTGTGTAATTTCATGAGGGAAGAAGTGCAAGAAGCAGAGGGGGTTGGAAGCAAAATCTGTGCAATTCCTACAAGGAGTTGTTAGTGGGATTCAGGACGATTACTGGGAAAAAATGTGTAGTTTTTTAGGGATCTGGGAGTGGGTTACAACAGTGCTAGTAGCAAAAACTGCGCAATTGTTGGGAGGCTAGCCTGATGAACATCCCTGCACAGTTTTTGAGCTAAGTGGGATGTTGGGAAGCTAGGATACTGCTCAAAGTCTGTGTAGTTTTCCAGGTGAGCACCAAGTCGGCTGACTAGGTGATTTGCTGGAAAAATTTCACAATGTTTTGATGGAGACAATGACAGACACTAGGTGTTTGTCTGGCATGTCTGCGCAAATTATTTAGTCAATAGAGTAGTCAAGCTTCGTAGCTTTTGCACAATTTCTTAGTGGAGTGAGTTCCAGGGTCATTACCCCATCAAACTCTCTGTGTGAACAACTGGAGAGTTGGTTATTGTGGTTGTGGGCAGCTCAGATCGAAATGGATGGCTGGGAAACTTCTGCACTGTTGTGGGTGAAAGTCAATTGAGTTGATTACAGGGTTTTGTAGTGTAGACATCCTGGGATGTAGTCTCAAGCTTTGCACAATTATGTATAGTAGTACATAATCACTGAGAGCTAAAACTGCATAATGCAGCTCAGTTGAGGTCAAATTTTGGAGGTTGATCCATTCGTCAGAATTTCAACAAAATTACTAAGTGTGTGACTGAGTGAACTTGTGAACACATTGCCTTGTGAACACACACTCAACATGACTTGATGACAAGATGCCCAAACCATCAAGACAACATATACTCAATGTGACTAACGAACGGTGTGAGTGACAAGCATGACACTAATGATGGATCATTGAACGACCGTGATGAAGCTTGCATGATAGTGCATACAACCTCGTGTGAGAGTTCAACTAATTTTTACATACCAGATACAACTTATACACATGACGACAGACCTTGTGCATGACAAGAACATGACTGCAAGCATGACATTGTGACCAACGTGCAAAAATATGTCCGTTGAATGGTCAAGTGAGGAGGGTGCAAAGACTCAACATGAGCTCATGGGATGAGCCTGGTTTCTTGCAAACAACAAGGAAAAACCCAAGGAAGGCTCCAAAATTGAATGCAAGCAAAAATTGCGGAGGGTGTTATGGCGACTACAATAAGTTATTTTTCAGTACCTTAGGGTTTGCAGTCCTTAGTGGCAAACTTCTTCGCTATCGAAAGTGAGAATACATCAATGTATTTTAATTGATAGATTCTCTCAAGTGTTGAACTTCAACACATTTATTCACAGTTGTTAGATTATACTAGGGTACCTTGAAAATCATCATCATTATAGGTGAGTTGTCTCACATTTGTTAATGTTATACATCAATGATCAGTAATCAAATGATTTCTCACATGATCGACTTCAACTCATTTATTCCCATCATGTAGAAATGTACCATTTGTGGTTGGTGAAAACCTCGAGTTTCGTCACATATTAGTTCACTGATCACCCCTTTTGTCTTTTCTGTCAATGTAGCCAGACACCCTTATATGTTGCATTTAATCTTAATAACATTCTATATGTTGATGCTTGAGCTTTATGCAGTGCCACTATTCCACCTATATGACATGGTATTATTTTTGGGATCCGTTATGTAGTATTAGTGATTAGACATTCTCTGAGCATAATTTATTAGCTCTTATACATGTGATATTGAGAGATAACTTCACTCTCCTCCTTAGCGACTATGATCAGATGATCCACTATGTACACTTCAATATTCTTTATACACTTATGTATACATGGTGGATTCACTTTTTAGTTGATCAAAGGACATGCTTTATTATCTCTTATCACTTGTATGCCTACCTTACACATGAGTCTTGTTTTTTATTCCTTACACAGGTATTCAACTGATCGGAACCTGGTGATCTCCTCTTAGGTTCTCAAATGATCTCTCTGTGCACTTAACACATTATGACCATCACATACCCCTCCTGACCTCATATATTATAGGCCATATATTTAGAATTATTCAAAACCGTTGTAGTTAGGATGCTTTTATATGGCCTTGGACAACTCTTTCCCATTCAGACTTGATCATGTATTTTTTTTTTTTTTTAATACCATACATGAATTTTCCCATAATAAATCACATTTACACATCATTACCATAATACCGAACCCGCATACATAATTTAAATTATGAAAAATAAATTCCTATTTCTTCGGTGGGGTTTATAGGTTTCACTGAAAGCCCATCTATAGGAGCTCGTAGCCTAACTAAATTAACTAATTTCTAGTGGTATTTATACACGTCATGGGAAGGCCTAATTCATAGAAGGAGATATGATATCGAAATTATAGCCCTTTTCTCCCCAGGTCAAGATTGATTTCATCTTCCATTATATGACATCATTTCACACATATTGAGGTGATCTATGAGGCTTGGTTTGGATGGATCCAAAGGAAGGTTCATTGGTCCCATAGATGGATCAGGTTGTATTCTTCCACTCCTATTTGCTGTTGTTAATAAAAGAAGCTTTGTCTTATTCATGAAATGTTTTGATCTCATGTTTCTAAATTCATGTCTAACATATTTTGATTTATATATATATACTTGATGATATAGCATGTCTAATATGCACATTATTTTAAATATTTTCTATTTATTTTCTCCTCTGCTTTGTGTTGTAGGTCTAAACATATTAGGGGAAACAGAGGGTTTGAACGCTACAGGATCTACATCAGACGTAGGACCTTCAAGTATTCTTCCCAAAACCCATTTTACTAGTTTTCATAGTGTTCTTACATGAATGAGTGCTTCTTGTTGATAATTTTCTTTTGCTCTATTAAGGTTGTGAACCCTTACCTCAGGGATTTTTCTCTCGTTAATAGAGTGAACCCAAATATTTTTAACATTCTCGTCAACATTTAAGAAAAATGAAGCCTTGGTGTTGTAACATATTCCTAACTCAAATTAGGACAAAAAAAATTGTTTTTGAAATCAATTTTTTAATGATATTTTGCCCCTTCAACCTTCTCATAATGGTAAAGGGTCTCTATCTAAATATAGATATTTCTATTCAAACTTGATTTCAGAAATTCCTTTGCTTCTTTTATGTTCCTATTAGTTAGATGATTCAAAATCTTATTAACATGTTGTATGTAGACATCCTCAAAGGTATTCATGTTTCACAATCTGCCATGTCATGTTTAATAATACAATCTTGGTTGGAAAGGAGTTAATGTCCCTATCCAATAAGTCAATAAGTCTTTTTTGGAAAGAAGCTAATATCTCAGTCAAATATGTCAACCAACATTGGTTGGCAAGGAGCTAATATTCCACCAAAAATATTAAAATTAAATTTGAGTTTCCATAAATGCAAACCTTTTAAATGCCATAGTTTGGTGTCCTTCTCAATCTATCCAAACTTGTAGGTAGTCCCACAACTGTCATGATTGATATGCCAATTCCTAATTGAAATGAGCTAAACCAAATAACCCTTTAAACTTTTGAAGACACAATCTCTAGGTTTGGATATTTCCTCAAAAAATATATGCAACAGAATCAACTCTGTGATGCGAAAACTATGGAACTAGATTACCTTGATGCAATATTAAGGGAAACACTCCCCTTTCATGAGTATAAGCCTTTATTAGAAAATAATCAAATGGAAACAACTCCTAGGTAGGTTGAATACTTCATTAGCAATCATTCTACACTTCCAATTCTTTTAGGGAAAATCGTGTTTAAGGGAGGTATGTGATTCATCACAACATTCTTCAATATTTTAAGACTCAAGTGTTAACAATTTATCATGCAATTATATCTGACAAGTTTAAGTATTATTTATGTGACAATTATAGGAGTTTAATGTAGAAATGTCCATAAGACTTTCTATATCATTTCTTTCTTAATCATCATAATTGGAATACTGGATTGGGAATTATGATTTGACATATTATAGGATATCTTTGGCATATGTCCAGTTTTTTTCAATACATCTTACTGTTCAGCTAATTATGTCAAGTTTGATTGTGTTGCACATAACAAATCCTTGTTCATGACAAATGTAATGACAGGTGGTCTTATATATGGAGTGGAATTTTGTCTTTTGTGCTTCACTAGATGACTAGAGCTACTATTTTCAGCACAATTTTAGGTTCAGAATCTAGATATCTTGTACAAAACTTTATTTCTATTCCTAAATCTTATATAATAGTCTAATTAGTCACTATCATTCAGTTTGGACATGAATAAAATATAATGAATTTTAATATTTTTATTTTCAAAAGGTTCTCTCTTGATCTATCTAGCTTATATTTAATCTCCTTGAAGATTTACAAGTACTTTTTTATCTTTATGAGTAGAAGTATGGATGAGGATAAAGAATTCTGATGAAAATTATGGTCTATGTTCTGACTAATTAGATGCCTAGAGTAATTCATGAAGTCTTCCAAGTATCTGAAAGGACGTGGATAAATTTATTGAAAGGCGTCATGGGTATCCTAGGCAAATTCTTCAAGGATTTAATCATTTTGAGATTCGTGTTTGGTACATTCAACGTGCATATTTAATATTCACATTATTCTATCTTACAATTTTTACTCTAGTAACAATATTTTCCTCTTGGGGGAGAGGTGGGGACCACATATTGCAATGATATGTGGAAAGTAAATTGAAGGAGTGTGATTTTTTATTTTTATCTTTTTACCTCCTTTACTTCTCATGCATTGCTAGGATACCCAACAAAAGATCCTACTCTTTTTGTCTAATAGTCTCTGTCCTTGGCCATGATCATCACTCCAGACTCGATCTTAGTTGCTACTTGTATATAAAAATATATATATAAGCTATTTAGCTTCTGCTTCTTGGTCACACGATTTGAATTTATTTTGTTTTAGATGCAATAGCCTTTCTCTGTCCGCCATGTTGACTCTAAAGATAAAATTCCATGCTCAAATCTTCTTTGACAAACCCTCAATTTGTAGGAGAAATTGAAAATATTATATTAATGTTTTCTACTAATGAACAACATAGCTCAATGACACTGGAAAGTAAAAATTTCTAAACTAAGTAATAAGGGGAGCTCACAAGTCATCTCCCAAAGGTACACAAGAAAAAAAGATATAGAAGAAAAAGCCTACTTATTGTAGACAACCAACTATAAATAGAAACTCACAATGAAGGAATATCATGTAAGTGAATATAAGAATTAGCCTGAATCACTGCCATTCTTCGAGCTAGGAGTGGAAATGTGCATCCCATGAGCGTGTGAGATAATGTCCATTGGAAAATGGCCTTGTCTAATGGCCCCCTTGGGAGTGATGGATAGTGACCTCTGAAGGCTCCAAATAGGGTAGGATAAGACACTTGAGCTCAGGTGGAAGCTAGGGTAGAAGCTTTCCTAGCATCCGAGGATGAGAAACTCTAGGCAGAAGAGAAAAAAATGTTGATTTCTCCAACTTGGATTACTACATCGGGACCTTTGAGAGACTGTATGGGAATAGAAACATACTTATGCACATGTTAACCTTTATGTTGTTGGTTATAGCAAACTATATAACCTATTTTTTAGGTAACTAAATCAACCAAATAATTCTTGTTATTCTTATTTTTCTTATTTTTCTAGAAGGAATTTTGCTAGCTTATTGGGACAATGTTTTATAATTTTTGTGCATTGATCCAAATCATATTTTGCTCACAGATGGTGCTAGAAAATGAGTTATGTATATTCTCAACACTATTATTCATGATGAAAAATATGGAGTAAATTCTCCTTTCTATGATGCATTTTCCCAACAACAAAGGATGAAACCTTATGAGATGAGAAGAACATATTGTTTATGTTTCTATGACCACAAAAAAGTAGGATGCATAATAGAAATGTGTTATGACTTTTGGTATCTTGTTTGTATCTGTTCATAGTGGATATTTATAACTTTTGAATTCTAGCCAATACTTTGCTATAATTATTATTGAAATTATGGATATGAGATGCTGAAAATGGGTTTGATAATTTAGAAATTAAAGACTAAGGATAGAACTACAACATGAATTATATGATATACAAAAATTGACTATCTCTTTATTTATTTAATGCACCAATTTGGTTAGACTGAATTCCTCTCTAAAGAGATCCACTAACAACTAGTTCTCTAGCTTGCTGGCAGAATATGTCTGTTTTTTTGTGGTTACATATTTATTAATAATTACACCATTTGGAAGTTACAACAGGTATGGACAATGGGTTCAAGGAAGTGTACCATATTGTTAACTTTCCTGGCCCTTAAACTTGATCTACAACTGTTCTACTATCATGGTCTTCACTCTTAGCAAGCTTCCAGTCATCTAATCCATAATACACTGCTTGTCAATCTGATGGCTCTTTGATCATTTACATTGTAACCTCTTTTAGGGTTAGCTCCATAATTCTCACTGACCATCTAATACACATACCTCCAATTTTGAAATACGAGCAATCTACCAAATCATGTACGTTGTACAATCATTTCCATATTATTTTTATGTTTCAATATTTAACTTGTAGGAGGGTTTTATGGATAGATTTTATTAATATCTTGCTTGTGCCACTTGTATAGATGCCTTATATGTGATTTCTTCATACAATATTACATGCATCTTCTAAAAGAGCCACTTCCATTCCCTCATTAAAAAACTATTTCATTCATAGGGTTTTAAAAGATTTCACTTGAAAGTGTTTCTTGCAAGTTGATGATGATACTCATGCATTGAACATTCTTAAGACCATCACTATCTTTTACCTATTAATTGAAAACCTTGAATTTAAAAATATTGTCTTATATCTTCATTTTTACATTAACGAGAACTAACTTCAAATCACTTTATAGATTCTAAAATATTTATGACACTAATGGTTATGGAGAGAGCTACTATTTTTTTTAAATATGGTATCGTATTGGAAACTCCCATCTCAAGGAGACACATCTCCAAACATGACCTCCCTTATTTTTTTTTATTTGAAACAACAAAATCAATTTATTTTTTATAGAATTTTTGTGTAGGTCTTCACAACTTAAATGTTTGAAAGAGTTACTTTGAGAGTCACCATTTCTCTTACACTTAGGCCCCAACACCAAAGGATGAGGGGGAAAAAATTTTACTAGGATTCTATTTCGTTAAGATTCACAAGAGTGAGGAGGATTTCATACCAATTAGAAAATCATAAATTTCAAAATTAAGAAAGGAGGAAACAAAATTGTGAAAGTGCAACATAAAACTCATAACAAGTGTGTTATAGGTGATTTATAACTGTGTTAGAGAGAACCAACAAGTGTGATACAATTGAACGATATGTGCACTAGAGAGAATCAATAAGTGTGTTATACTAAGAATATCACAACTATACCAACCGAGAAAAAAAGAGAGCACAATAGGAAACAATGCCTGTAGGATAATCACATTTATAAAGAATGAAAGAATGAAAATGCATCATGTGGAATACAAATATGAGTGCTTATTTATACCCATCTCAAGTAGTAGGGTTGTTTGCTCAAGAGAAGATGTGGTCAAATTTTTCATTTAAAATGTGCTTTTCCCACATTTGAAATGTCAATGAGTGAAATGTATCAAGTTAGAATTCTTGAGCATAATGCATATTGTCACTAGTTACCATCATTTAATAATATGGCATTTTTTATTTTGATTCCATATGAACGAGCGCATGGTTGATGGAGGGAACATTCATAAGTTAAATGTGATATGTGAAATTTAGATCCACTTCATTACATATCTTCCATGCATAGACACCGGTGAATGCCTTTGATGACAAGAAATAGAGATCATAATAACTACAAAATCTTGAATTTTTATTATCACCTATTTACAATGTCAGTTTTTGGGTATAATCTTGTGAATAGGAAAATTGCATCTGCATATTTCTAAAATATTAGAGTAGAGAATTGTCTTTACTTTTGTTGATTACATATCAAGAAGCTTTTGGTTTCCATTTGTTTTCTTTGCAGTGAGTGAAACCAAGAATGAACAATGGTTGAGCGATTCAGAGGCACTCTAATATGCCAAGTGAAGAACTAAAGATCTCAAGAGGACAACACAAGTGTGGAGTGAATGGAGATGAAAACATGAAGATATAATTGTTGAATAGTTGAGTGGTATGTCGTATAACTTGCAATATATCTATTAATAATCATAAGAATCAAATAAATCTTACTATATCCATGGTTGATCTACATCCATTATAAGTTTGATCATATTTTAGTATCCCTCATCTCCCTTCCTTCTACAATGATATTTTTTCAACAACAATCAAGAGAAGTGTGGGAACTAATTTTTTTCAAAAGTTATCCATTTATGTGCAACACATTTGCATATTTTATGTTTTCAATTTATTAGTATATAACTTTACCTTTATGCATCTTTCTTGCCACTTCTAGTCTTCATATATTTTCTATTGACGAAAACTGTGACAATTTTATGAATTTCATTCAAACACTTGTTCTTGCTTTTATTACATTTAAAATTTGTTTCTTTGTAAAAAAATTCCCATTAGAAAAGAGATTATATTGATCTTATCATAACTTACAAGGGCATTTACACTACTCATATTAGAAGTCAGAAAACCCATAAGTGCTAGTTAATAGAGTAGCCATAGGTGAAGGGTGTATGTTCTACGAAAAGCATATATGAGCTTTTGATAGAAGCATTCCTACTATTTTATTTGAAAATTAATCTCAAACTAATTAATGGGAATATGTTGGGTACTCATTGATAAATTAGATGTTGGGTAAAAAAATGTCATAAAAACTCTAGATGCCCCTTAGCTTGCTACCTGATGTCCACAGAGTGAAAAATGTAAAGTTCGTGGATGCCCAAGGCTATGTCATATTTCCTTTAAAATATCAAAACAAGAATGGTTAACAACAACAAATAATTTGATATTTGGCAGCAATAGGAGCCTGTAGGTCATAAAAAACTCTTCTTCTCTATGCATTAGGGCTACAAACATTTTTTTTTTTTTTTTGGTTCTAAATTTCTATTTCATTTTCTACATCAAGTCAACCTATCCTTTCACTCTCGAGTCTTAAAATATCACTAGTTAATGAAGCATAATATGTTTTTTTTTTCAAGTTTTATTATTTTGGTTAAATTTGTTTGGCCCTGCACCTATCCTTACCCCCATCTTTTTGTCCTTTGGAAACTTAGGCCTTATGTGTTATACAAATTCCAATATTTCCAGTATTTGCAGTTTTATTTCTAACAGTGATTTTGAGATTTTTATTATGAGTCTTCACTCACAAAATATGAAGCATTTATGAAGCTACATTGATGTGTTTGTTATCAGTGCACTATATTGATCTTGTAGTGTTGCAACTCATGTTCTTGCATTTGCATTGTTTTTTTAGGTACTTAATTATTTCATATATCTTGACCTTTTTGTGTAGATACTTCATTTAAGTTGTTTTAAATTGTTTCTATGTAGTTAAAGTGGCTATTCCATTTTGTGTGGCGCAACCATGAGCCAAGTTATGACTTTCTAAAAATGTTTATCTTTGATTTAATAGAAATACAAAAGAGTCTGTGCCGTGTTGTGTGGCCCTGCATTGAACTGAGTAATGACTTCAAAAAATTCAGGGTTAGTATATTTTTTCTTATTTAATCTCCCTTGTTGGGCTAGCATCCTTGAAATTTTTCTTGACTATTATCCATCATTGTTGGAGCTGAATATTTTGTTTCTTTTCTGTTAACCTTGAAAGATGATTATTAGATGGTAATGAATATCAGTTCAGTGGTATGGACTAGAAAATGATCTTTTCCATAAGAAGAAAATACTAATATTTAAATTTAAAATATATAGTTTAGGCTTTGTAAAAAACAAGCTCAAAATAGATAAATGTTAATAGACACAACAACTAAAGTCTAGTAGATAGGGTTTCTAGTTCATCTTCAGTTGACTAACAGACTGAATCAAATTCTTATTGCATTGTGATTCTTGTGGTATTTTGACCATCTTTTTATTTTTTGGCGACTTTATAACTGAACGTGCAACTCTCAAAATGATAGAAAACATAGATCAACACCTTAGAAATCAACCTCTTAGAGTGGGAAACCTCCATTACATTACACAAATGAACAATTTTTGGATGACACAGATGAAAAGACCTCCTTTCTATGTATAGGAGTCTAAGGGGTCATAATATAATCAAAGCCGACATAACAATAATAATGTAAGGGCCCAATAATAACAATATGGAGACTACATGGGCACAACAATATAATAAGGGGGTTGTACTAATAGCAATAATGGGTTACGCTAGTAGTATAGGGACCTAACATGCCCCTCTCCTTCAAAAAGCGTTGTCCTCAGCACTTTAGTAGTTCTTGATGCTTCTATATAAAAATTCTTGTCCTCCCATGTGGAATCTTCAGCGGGTAAGTTCTTCCACTTGACGTGATACTCTAAAATTGATCGATTTCATAGCTTTCGGGTTCTTGTTTCTGTGACTACTTCGGGTTCCAATATGATTTTTCCTTCCTTGTCAAGTTCTCGAAATATTGTTTGAACTGGGATCTTCTGCAACTTTTGAATGAGTGGCCACACTTATTCATCCTTCTTCCATTCATCCGTTGCTTCCTTTATCCAATTTGGTTGGATAATAGAAATAACAGAAAGCAATGCTTCCACATCCTCATTATTTCTTGAGAGCACATGTCCAACAACAATTTTCTTCCCTTTTTGTAGATGATTTCAAAGTCATGACCGAACATATTTGTGACCCATTTCTTATATTCTTGTAAAGATAATCTTTGTTTTAAAAAGCATTTAAGACTATTGTGATCCATTTTTACCTTGAAGTCTCTTCCCATTAGGTAAGGTTGCCATTTATTAAGTGAATGTAGTATTTCCAACATTTCCTTCTCATAAATAGCTTGCTTGAGATGTATCCGTAAAAAAATCCAATCACCTACATCAAAACTTCTTTCACTGCAATGTTGATGTACTTGTTGTTTCATTCGATTCTCCACCAAAATGGTGTTATCCTTTAAAAGTTGGAGAACTTGTTGTTGATGCTCGATATGATATTTCACTGCTTGAATCTTTTTCTTCTTGATATTTCCTTCTATATTGAGAGTTTAAGGAGTAGTAATTTCTTCCAATGCATTAAAAGATATGTTTGGGTTCATTTCTTGATGCTCGATGTGATCTTTCACTTCTTGAACATTTTTCTTCTTCATATGTCCTTCTATCTCAATAGTTTGAGGAGTGGTAATTCCGGCCAATGCATTATAAGATATGGTCAAATTCATTTCTTATTTCTCGATGTGATATTTCACTTCTTGAACATTTTTCTTCTTGATATGTCCTTCTATATTGAGAGTTTGAAAAGTGGTAATTCTTGCCAATGCTCTATAAGATATGGTCAGATTGATTTATTCTTTCTCTAAGGTTGGTTCCTGGTTGATATCCTCTTCTTTTGATGTTTCTTGATCCTTTTCTTCCTCCTCTTCACGATCAATGTAAAATAATTTATTCTCAGCACAATTATTACCTTGGATGGATTTGTTTTCACAATTGTAACAAAGTCCTTTTGCTCTTTTTTCTTCCAATTGTTGTAGTGTCAACCTTGTAGGTTGTCGAAGACTAGGAGAAACAACACTCAATACTTCCATATTTATGGTTGTGAGGGGTAGAATTGTTTGTTGCCATAATTTTTCTTTCCACTTTTCTAACCAACCTAAATGCCTTCTCCAATGAATCAAGTTCGCAAAGACGAACCGCATATTGAATGTTATCCTTTAAAGTCCCTATGGAGACATCAATCCTCTGCTTCTCTACAATATTGTTTTCCCTTCTATTAATTTTTTGAAAGTCCTCAATGTGCTCTTCCATTGAACACTTTTGTTTGAGATTTATCAATTGGCTAAAGAAGGTGTTTCTCTTTGTATCCTCATAATGTGCTATCATTTCCTCTGTGAAAATTGACCACGTAACAAGTGTCTTATGAGAACAAAGCCCTTTATACCATAAAAAAATATTTGGTTCTAAATAATTAGATGCAATACGTACCTTTTATAATAGTGGTACACCATGTAGATCAAAATATTTCTCGATCTATAGTATCCAATTTACCGAATCCTTGCCATCAAACTTCCTCATATTTCCTTTTCTTGATTTTAGGAACTCGATCTTGAAACAATTGTAACGCTATAATTTCTGATCACCGAGTTCTGAAATTGCGACCTGCAGTAGCCCTCTGCGTCTTCTTTATAATGCCACTAGTCTGATTAAAATCGGATTCTCCAAGAAAGAGTTATGCACAATCTCCCCAGATGACTTGATTATATACCTTTTCAGAAGAGTGAACTTGTATGAAGTGCCACATGTCACTATTTTGACCTTCAGATCTAAAAAATATATACAAAAAACTAAATTTTGTCCTCTTTCTGATGAAATTTCAATCTAATTCTCATAGAGAATGTTATGAAGATTTTCCCAAGGTCACCTGTTTAAGATATAATTTGGGAGTCTGCAAAAATCCTAACTTCCTCAGATCATATATTCGAAAATATAGAGAGACAAGATCTAAAATCTGGACCAAGGTTCAGACCACTTTATTCGCAAATGGATTTTTTCGCTAGCTTCTGAGACTTCATATCGAACAAGTTATACCAAAGCTTCCATGATGAGCTATTTTTGATGAAATTATGGAGGTTGCAAAAACCCTAACTTCCTCAGATCATATCTCTGAAAATATAGTGATAACACAAGTTTCAGCAAGATGTCGTCTCCAATGGGTTTCTTTAGCTTCTGAAATGTCACATAAAAAATGTTATAGCAAAAATCCAACTATGGCCTATTTGGAGGAGCGAAACCCTAGAATCCAAAGCTCTAATACAAAATGTTATGAAACTAGCTCACAAAAAGATAGAAAAGATAGATAAACGCCTTAGAATTTAGCATCATTGAGGGGGAAACCTCCTTTACATTACACAAATGAAAATTTTTTGGATGATATAGATGACACGACCTCCTTTCTATATATAAGAGTCTAAGGGGTCATAATATAATCAGAGCCGAGATAACAATAATAATATAAGGGCAGAATAATAACAATAGTGGGTTTCTATGAGGCACAATAATAACAATATGGGGACTATATGGGCACAACAATATAATAAGGGGGTTGTACTAATGACAATAATGGGTTACACTAGTAGTATAGGGACCTAACAATGGTATATGTTCTTGCTCCACACACTTATTCACGTTTTCCATTCTGAAGAGGCATGACTATCTTGGAGGTAGTCCACCTAGACATTTTTGGGAATAGGAATTAAAGTATTCGATTGTCTCAAAAATTACTCAAAAATATCCTCAATTGTAGTAATAGCAGTCGAGCTCCTTGGGTTCTCCACCTAATTTTGCATGCCAAACATTGCTGAAATCCATCCCTCGCTGAATACACATCATTGGAGGCCAGACCCTTTTTATATTTTGTGGTACTCTCTAATAATTATTTATTTGGAGGAATACAAATAATTTAATGATTTTTATTTGGGACTAAAACATATGACATTACTATAACACACTACAAAGGAAAATAATATGTTATCACGTGATGTGAAAATATGTAGAACAAAATTTCATTAAACAAGTTGAAAACTACTCTTGAGATCAGAAACAAAAAGAGGATATTGAATAGAACCAAAATTGCCAACCGAGAAGCCTTGAATAAAGAGAAAATTTAGCACTAAAATTGTTTTTAAGTTGTCCATTAATGAACTTGAGAGAAAAATATCAAGTGCACAAGTTATTGAAAATCCATCTAATGAAAATGAGTGCACAACACAAGATGTAGGTTCTTATAGGTTTACACATTTCATATTAGAAAAATATTGTTGGGATTTGAATAGAAGAAAAAAAATACCAAATAAAGTGTTGGTCTCATAAAGGGGACAAAAGTCCCTAAATATAACCAAGGAACCCTACAAGAGAAACAAAATCCTGGTATAAGGACAAATCCTGTAATAATAGATAGAAACACGCGACCCTATTGGTGATGGCAAAAAAAAATTTGGACCAAATGTTGAAATGGGCCTTAAATATAGATGATCCAAGTAGAGCTTTGGAGTGGCTAGTGTAGTGAACCCTTGAAGGTTGGTTAAAACCCTAGGAAATTCTAAACAAGAGATGTTCCAAGAAATCCTATATTTGCAACCCTTAGGTCAATGCATCTAGCTAAAAACATCTAGCCAAAACTCACAAGATCACTCTAGAAAAAGAATCAGATATGGAAACCTCATTTCCATAACAGTCGGGGTAATGTCACTAGCCAAAATATCCAAATACTGTAGGGAAAGAATGAGATCCAGAAACCCTATTTTCAATATTACAAAAAAGTGATGCCATAAACCAAAAGTCAAAATTATTACTGAAAAACAAGGGACAAAATCTTGGTTTTGTAGTCACAAAAAATATACCGGCCCATAGTCATTGAACAATGGCTTAAAATATCTTGAAATAAATTACAAACATGAACACTAATGTTGGGCACATTGATCTTAGTGGACAAGATCTCTATAATAGTGTGGAAAATGGGTGCAAACAACCCTAATAAATTTCTTTTTAACCAAGAAAAACAAATGAACAAACCTTGATATTCCTCTAGCTAGTGTTTTTCATACATGAAAAGTATGATCATTGGAATATCAACTTGAATAGATAAAGAAATTTAAAAAACAATAACGAAGTTTGTAGGGAAGGTCCACCTACATATCGAGGTTGGCTAGGTCATCCTTAGCCTTTAGCCACACCTAGTGACAAAATCAAAGAATAAAGTATTGATTTAGCAATGATTACAGAATTACACTAGTAATACATATGAATTAACTCTCGCAGCATGTAGGATTATGCCAATTATTCCAACAACTACTAATTTTCAATTTTCACAACAACAAACATCTTATTATTGATTACCATAATAGTTAATAGAATCATAGGAGTGTTTTCTCTCCCATGACTTTATAAATAATATAAAAAATTGATTTGGAACTGTAACAACTATTAATATTAGATCATATTTTGTTAGGGTAGTAATAAATAATCTCATATGTTCTCATTGGAAGGAGATCTTCCAGTTAAGAGGAAGGTTTTTTCTACTAAGTAATTCATCTACTATATTACCTACATTTTTTATTTTCTTCTCACTCATGTATGAGTTCATTTTGAATTTTTTTTGGGCTTAAAATAAGACTTTTTGTGACCTATGGATTTTTTTTTTTGTTTTTCTATCTTGTTCCCTTCTCTTAGATGTTTCTAAAATTTTTCGGTAACTTTTAACTTACTTTGAATGATCTTTTTCAGTGCTTTTGGAAGGAAGACCAATGGAATTCTTCAAAAATTTGTGCAATTTTAATTCAAAATGCCATAATATGCATACCAAGAGCACTTGTGATGTGAATTAATGGGGACAAATTCTTGAGCACAATTCTCAATAGTCACTATTGATCTAGATGAGTAGTGTGATACTGCAAGCCTTTACTACATGTAGGAGATCAATGTGCATATAGTTCTTAGAGGATATTGTACTGATTGTATATATGATCTTCGATTCAAAATTATGTGGATAGACATGTTAAGTGATTTTCATCTCAACTTTTTTACTGTGGGTTAGGAAGGAGGCATTGTGACAATTACGCTGCATAATAGATTCTTATACATGACAATTGTGCATGGTTTAAGAGACATATTAAATTATTCCAATTACATGATCCATGTTCACAAAGATAGAAAATGTAACATAAAAAATGTTTAAATTAATTTCATTGACTGAAATGCCTTCAATTTCAGAGTCATGTTGGGAAATTCTCACTTTTGAGATAAAACAAATTATGGATAATTAGTAGTTTTGTCTTTGGTGTAGTCACGAGTATGATTTCTTGTCACAATGATGACCTAGGTCTGAACCCTATGTTTTCACACCTAATACCAAATATGACGTTACTTGTTTACCCTCTCGATACTGGATATGGAATTATATTAAACTCCAGCCTAACCTAAAACAACAAAGTATGGATTATTAGAATGTATTATCAATTGTCTTTGATTAGTTTGAAAGCCTAACCTTTAGTGTACATAGCTTTCATTTCTCATGTCATTGATGCTTGTATTACAATCTACGCCTTAAGATAATGAAGTTCACTTGGAATACAAATCCATTAGCTGTGAAACCTCCACAAAAGGTAAGGAAGTCACTTGAAAGTCTTACATATAAGGTTAACTTCTATTGTGATCTTTATGATGTCTTTGGTTAAGATGTCATATACAAACGTAAATTTTCTTGATATCCGCAGAATTCCAAAAATATTGAATCATTGAACCTTTAAGAGAGAGTCTTGAAGGATAATTATGTTTTTACATATTGAATGCCAAATATAGTTAACTACAAAGAAGAGGATTCTATAGTGCTTCAATGAGAAGAAAATGAGGAACCTGTTTCAAGTTAGGGAGATTCTAGGCAAGGAAGAATCTAGATAATTTTCAATATTTAGGAGAGTTAACATTTTTTAAATATGTATTGGTAAATGTCCATTTTAGGTGTCATATTGACATGAGAAAATACATAGGTACAACAAGTTGAGCGTACATGTTATTTATTTCTCTTCATGTGTGCCTAATTCTTCTCTGGGTTATGTCAGAGTATAGTGTCAAGTATATATATAGATTTGCAATACTTGTAATACTTAGTCATTAGGAGTAAAGGTATCCATTCTTTTCATGGGGGTTATTTAATGGAAAAAACTATTCCCTTACTATGGTTATAAATTCCATGATTTTTGTCGAGCTCCTTCTTGTGCTCTTTATATTCAATTCTTTATTGCTTTGAAAAATGATAGTTAAGAATTAATTTAAGGAACATTTCATATGATATCCATTTGATTACCATTGATATTTTAGGATCCTTTTATTTATTTATTGTTTTCTAATATGAGTTGGGATTTTACTATGTTTCACCCTTGATATATTATATTATTTATTAGATTGTATTGACTATTTACTCTATTTAACATGATTTCCTTATGCATATATAAATATGAAAACAACAAAATTATGGATGCTTCCTCTCTAGATGGTAGTTCATATTCTCGAGGTAGAAGAAATGGCAACAATAAATTAGGAAGAAATCTATTGAACAAAGGAACATATAAGCAACTTTGGGAGAGAGGTATTTTCATTTTTATTGAGATTTCACTTTGTGATACATATGCAGTTATTTTCAGTAATTTCCTGTAATAATTTTTTTTTTAAATCCTCCCTTTCTACTTGTCCTAGTCACTACTAACATTTTTTAAAAGCGTTCATATTTTTTTTTCCTGTTTTCTTGGTTGTTGATAAACTATTTTTCTATTTATTTTTTTTATTTTTTTATTTCTAGTTTTTCGTATTTTTCCCATTGTGATTTTTACCTATTTTCAGATCCCTGCCAAGTTATTCATGAGTCTATATTTTATCTTTGTATTTGTTGGTTTGCACCAGTGGCTTGAAGTTATTTTTGAATAAATTTCTTTTTATTTTCAAAATTTAGTTAGTAGACTTGCATATGCTCTGTTTGCATGACCTTGTTTTTTCCTCAGTTCACCTCCACACATCTTGATTTCATGTATTACGACTTTTGCAACAAAACATCTCTTACTTTGCTTCTTCTTGCATGGCACATGAACATAGTAGCTAGTTTTGAGTGTAAATATGGTTGAGTCTACTACTGCATTTTAATGATTGAGCCTATTACTAAAATTAAGTCTATTTTGACAATTTTGGATCAAAAGTTACAAATAGTTCATTGTAGAGTAAAGCAAATAAATGGTGATTATAAAATTGAAGAGAAAAATCTAGAACTAAAGGCCTTGACAACCTTAATACCATTCTAATTATTTTGACTTTAGGTAGATCAGTGGAGGATCCATTTTATCAAGATCATTATTCTCGGCAAGTTTAGACACAGTCTCCTGAGGTTCACCAACCATATCTGCCACCGCTATGTCATCAAAATATTCAAGTTCCCTATGTACAATGCCAAATATGGCAACAAATTAGGCTCAAGATTTGACAACTCAGTATCTTATTGATTTATCATCTTCATACAAACAAGATGGATTTATGTCTTATAGCTCTAAAGATGGAGTTGCTACTCATGAACAAAAAAATTCAGTTAACTCTTCTCAAGGATTTATACCTTTAATTAATCCAAGATATTCACAAGAAATGATCAGAAATTATAATTTCAATTTCAGATACTTTTCTATATACTTTGAGTCTCCCTGCTCAATTCCTTGGACATATGTTATTTCATCCTATAAATTGTCAAAATATAGTATGATTATGATCACTACTAAGATTCAGGTTCACATTCATAGGGATTAGAAGTTGTGTTTTAGCCATAAATTTTCATCGTGTTCAATTAGGTGGGTCACTTACTATAACTTCTAATAGAATTGCTTCTGTTTAAATGATTTCTTTGTTAAATGTTGTTTACTTGTAACACAATTTCCTATAATGTAGTTATATTCATCCTCTTTCCAAGGTATTCCTTTAAAATTATGCACTAAAATTATCTGAATTTGACCATTTTATACACATAAATGTGAATTCATTTTGCATGGATGAAATTTCATCTGTATTAATGAGATAAATATTCCAATTTGTCTGGACTATATTAACTTTAATATGAAAATAACCATTGATATCCATGTATTTTAATGAAATCTAAGTTTGAAGATAAGTTATTTTCCACCAAGCTTCCAAGACGAGAGAGTGCGGGAGCTGAAATATGCACAAGGGGTATCTGAGTATGTAACCCTAAATTTTAGGAATATTCAAGGAGGATGAGGGGATGTTGGGCTTCTTAGCATAGGGGTCCCCGTCTCTAAAACTATAAAATATAAAAATGATAATGAGAAAATCCCATGCAAATTCATCATTGTGCAATCCAGTGAAATGTTATAATTCTAACAATCTTCAAATCATGAAAAATATTAAGTCTATGGAATTATGAATGGGATATGAAATTCTAATTTTCCATATAAATTTTAAAGAGATTGGAATTACTCATAAATATCCTCAAACAATTATTGGTAATGATAAAAATGTAAGTAATTTGACATTCTCTTGATCATAAAGGGGATGTTATTTTACGAATTTAATATTATGATTCATTACCAAGGTCCTAGGCTCCTCAAAGCTCTATCCATTTTTTTTTTATCTTCACATGTTGTTAAAAAAATAATATTTGGGATGAGCACTGAGTTGTTCCCATTCTTTGGGGAGGGCGGCGGGGGGCGGGGACTCAGATGCCCCCCTTTTGGGGGGAACATGTCCCTCCCACTACGAAAATGAATTTGGAAAGCATGCTGTCCAAACATTTTTGAACTTAGGGATTCTTAAAAAATTGAATTTGGAAAGCATGTTGTCCAAGCTTAGGTCCACTTATATCAATGATATCTAAATAATACATTGGCATAACTCATATGGGAATGGTCTTATGGACAACTATCACATGTGTAGGTCTCAAATACATTTTTTGATGCCAGTTTCCTTTACAAGTTAAGATTTGATGTGTGGGGATGGGAGAAACCTATAAGAATTTTAAGACAATAAGTATTTTGAAAATTTGTTCCCAATTCGAAATGATTGACAATAAATGTATCAACATATCATGAAGAGCATGTTAAGGCAAGGAAGACTTCCCACTCACCATTATTCCTTTATATATCATTCGATTTCTATATTAATTTTTGGTGGATTTAGAAGAGTTTCATTCTAGAGCTATGTATATTCATGGAGACCATGTGAGAATTGTTCACTAGATTTTGTGTTTGGCCCATCATGTCCAGTCTCTTTGTTGAATCACCTGCTCTACATTATTTTGACCTTTAATCATCATAGTAGTTATAATGCCTATTTTTGTTGATTTCTAATATAACTCTATACAATTTTTAAGTTTTTCAATGATTTCTTTCATCTAAAAACTTGTATTAGAGGAGCCATAGAACATGGGGACTTTGGGTTTGTACCTTGGGTAGTCTCAAGTATAAACAATTGGATTTGATGCTAAATGTTAAGTGCTTGAGCATATTAACCATGTGAAAGTTGCTTCGTTTTTCAAAAACAATTATGTTCTACATCTATTGGATGGTTGTTTGTGCCAGGTGAGCCAATGAAACCTAAAAGAATTTACAAATTTTTATAATTTAATTAAATTTTTAGAGTTTACAATTTATAAAGTTTCAAGGTCTAATACTTTGATGGGTGTTAGCTCAATGGAAGACCACTTGCTTTAAAAGCAAGTGGTTGGTGGTTTTATTCCATCGTTCCCTTATATTCATAGGGAATGGTGATGATCACTATCGTTCCCTATATATGTATCATTAGTGATGGTCATTAAAGGGCCATCATCAAAAGTCTTTTTTTATATACGAAATGGTGATGGTTAATAAATGTCACCATATATATGCACCAATGGTGAGGGTCATGAAAGCTCCATCAACATAAATCATTGTTGATGATATGTAATGGTGATGGTCACTATCCATAATTATAATTGTTATTCAGGACATACCTCTAATTTCACCACAACACCTATACTTTTGGTGACGTGGGCTTTGGTGATGGAAGTTACTTTGACCTTCACTAATGAGCTGATGGTGACATTTTTTTATTCTCACCAAAATATGAAAAGGTGATGGTCAACAAATGTCACCATATATATGCATCAATAATGATGGCCATGAGAGGACCACCACCATAAATCACTATTTTTCTTATGAAATGGTGATAGACACTATCTATCATTAGAATCATTATTTGTGTTGAACCTTGAAAGTCACCACAACACCTATACTTTTGGCGATGCCACCTTTGACGACGTTCACTTTTTGTTGATAGAAGTCATTCTGACCGTCACTAATGAGCTTATGGTGATATTTTTCAACCCTCACTAATGAATTTGTTTGTTTTAGTGCTACTAATAACCATATCCTAGGCTATAATTGAGGCACATTGAATGTAATACTACCTGGCTTGAATTGACTCACATTGAATATAATACTAAAAATGTTAGATATTTTTCTAATATATTATTAATTAGAATAATTATATTTATATAAATATATTTTGATTTACAATTAATATTAATTAATATAATTATATTTGTATAAGCTCATTGGATGTACTGTTAAGTCACTCCATGATTTCAAGGTCACTAGTTCATGGGAAAAAATCCAGTGTGTGTTCTCGTGGTGATTTTGATGCTTAGATGCCCCTAGGTCCTGGTTTCTCAAGCCAAAGGTAAAGCCTATTGTAATTTTCAACTTGACAATATATATATATATATATATATATATTGGAATTTTCTCAAGCATTAAAAGGATAAAATTTATGGTAATTCTTAATAACATTATTTACAAATTCATATTTCTAAATATGAAAATATATTCTTCATTATAAAATATCAGGGTTACCAATATGAGTTATCATTAATTAATTTTTCTTCAATGTAATATCCATATGGTGCTAATTCTTCTTAATAAATTGTTTGTAATATAACAAAATCAATTTAATCTACTTATAATTGGTAACATAAATGAAATATTTTTTATAAATAAATTTTTTAGAATAGTACTAATTGTTCTATAAATTATAATATGAATTAATATCACTATCATTGAGTTGGAATATCTTTATATTAGCCTTAAAACTAGGAGTATACTCTATTAGTGTGGAACATCTTGTCATTTTCTCCAACTAGCCTTCTATTTGTTCGCTCGCATGACTTCTAACAAATTTTGGGAGCTTAATATTTTGAATCTCCCTAGGAATGTACTTAGTTGGATATTCCCTATTAAATTACTTTGATCCCTTGGGATTTCCCTCCCCAGATAGAATGCACTCTAGGACCACCTCAAATGTTTGGTGTCCTCTTGAAGTATTATTAATTACCTCTATGGTGCACAATATGAGAGCCATCATCGGTGATCGAAATGGGGTTCTTGGAGGACGTCTTCCTTGTGATGACTGTCCTCTACCTCGATTCCCTCACTTCCTTACCATTCAAAGCTATTCAATTATCTTCATGACACACAATTCTTATTAGATAATGTTAGGAGTAGGTTAGTGATTAGTCATCTCATGCACATATCTAAATGATAGGTGTAATTTTCCCTTTTACTATGCTGGTAAACGAATGATATTGATTTTTAGTATATCCTCATTGATCTACCAAATCCTCTGCCCTTTCTAACTAATCAAGTTTAATGATATGTTGTTAGTCATGATCACACGTCTTCCTAACATCAAGTCTCTTCCCTCCAACAACCTTATTTGATTAAATAGATCATTAACCTTATTCTAGCCATCATTACACTTCAATTTATTGTTATGTGATTTCTCACTAGATTTAACTTGATCCATAAACTTTCATGGATATTCCACCTGATAATTCGTCAAAATATATAGAATGAAACTATATTTCAAAATAAAAAGATACACACTATCATGATTTTATTTCTCTTTAGATTTATTTATCTATCAATTACTATTAATTATGCCTAACAACCCCGAGTTCAAATTTCATGTAATAAAGTTAATAAAGACAAAATAAGACCAAGGTCATGGGACACATATTCCAAGTTGAATGTTGGACAAAACATCCTAGTGGGCACCACTTGTTGTGTATTATGGCTAAGGAGAATTTTTTTTTTCTAAAGCAAGCGTAGGTCCTTCTATTCCAATTCAAATAATAGATACATAATATACAAAAAGGGTGCAATTTCCCAAGCTAAAGCCAAGCCCAAGATTCGGGGCCACTAACCAAGCCTCGGGCCCACACACCAAGCCTCAGGCCAAAAAATGACCATTCGATCACGCCCCGCAGATCTATCGGTCTAGGGTAATATCAAGTGAACAACGTGCTCTCCCTATAATGCCAAAAACAGACGCAAAATTATAATAAAACGACATTAAAATCCATATCGGGTCCAAATGGATTGATAACCTTCAGGCATTTTATTTGCTTTAAATGCACCAGATGTAAACGGACGCAAGAAGCCTCTCAAAATAGCATGGAACTTAACTACACCTTCAGACCCGAAGCCTTATAGAGTTTAAAT
Organism: Pinus tabuliformis; assembly: GCA_031772625.1. NCBI lineage: Eukaryota > Viridiplantae > Streptophyta > Pinopsida > Pinales > Pinaceae > Pinus > Pinus tabuliformis. The sequence continues at coordinate 481,636,844 of CM062812.1, read as the reverse complement.
CTGAAATACATTTAAGGTCTGAATGGAGGTTTAACCAATGAGCATTTTGCTATGCAAAATGCATTATATTTTCACGATTATGCTGACCTGACCACTCTTTAGTGAAGTTCTCGACACTAAACATTAAAAGGCTTTGAAGACTTGTTTTTTCAATAGTTTCCCACCTGTTCAACTGCAAACTTGTTCTGTAAGTAGTTTCCCACCTGTTACTACTGAAAACTGTAGAATTCCTCTACCATATCCCCATCTGATAAATAGAGTAAAACCTTGTGTTCACTTTTGACCTCCTGCTCAAGTTTTTCCTCATGTTAACTAAAATTCCTCTGTACATGCAGAACACCCTGCTTATACCCCATCCTGTTAATTTCCTCTGTTTTGGTAGATCTCCCTGTCTGCTAATGCCTGTTTGTGGCACTCATCCCTGAAACGGCCCTATGGAGCCTCTGACCATTCATATATTTTATTACTTTTGGCACATAGAATGCCCTCATTAGCAATCATGTCCACTAACCTGTTGGTAGCTCTTTGCACATGAGTGAACCTAAGGGTTCTCATGGTGCACAGGTGGTATTGAATAAGATGATAGTCATGTAGTAATCTCCATTGTTTCGAAACTTTGTCTCGCACTAATCCATTGCATATTTTCTTGACTGAGTTAATTATCAGTTCAGAATTAACTTCAATTATGGTATTATGTAAGTTTGAGTTCTTTAAGATACCTAGGCATTCCTCCAGGGCCATGATCTCTACCATATTATTAGAGGCTTTACCCAGATGACTGTGAAGGACGGTTTTTATTAATCCTTGGTCATCTCTTACTACCCCTCCATAACTAGTAGTGCCAGTGTTTCCTTTTGATGCCCCATCAATATTGTACTTCATATATCCGTGGGGGGGGGGGGGGGGGTGTTGCCAGAGATCCTTATCAATTGATATATGACTTATATTCATGGTTATTCCTTGGGGGAAGATCCCTTGAAGGCCCAACTAGATCAAAATATGCCTATCCTATTCATGAGGTTGGTTCTCAAGGGGGGTATTTATAAGGCTACCAACAATCTCTTTAATATGTCCTATGATATGATCCATAATGCTCTGGGCAGAACCACTCCCGTTCTTGAAGATTCTATTGTTGCGCTCTTTCCATACATCCCAAATCAAAAAGTCAGGAATGAGTTCCCAACCTTTGTTGATGATCTCATTAGCAGAGAAATTACTCCTCCAATTTCTCAAAGTCCTTTTGACGCTGCGAATGTCCCTGTCAGACTATTTGAAGATTGAAGCTACCCAATTCCACAAGATAGAGGTGAATGGGCATACTTTGAGATGGTGTTCCATAGTTTCTTCTTACAATTTGCAAAGATGGCATCTTGATGGACCAATTACCCCTATTTTCCTCAGGTTTTCCCAAGTTAATATATTTCTATGATGCACCAACCACGTGAACAGTTTAATTTTCATCCAAATTTGATTCTTACATAGGTCCTTCCAGATCATATTAGGGTTTGGGAAGTCAAGCCCAAGGGCTATTCGCCTGGCCTCTTTAAGGTTAAAGTTACCTTCATTGTTTCTAGCCCATCTTGGTTGGTCAGAAGAAGTTGAAATCAAAATCTTTCTCTGTTCCAAGATAGATCTGAGAGCTTCTGCTTGGCCCTTCAATGGACAGTCCTCACTGTACAACAGAGTCTTCCATACTCTCCATTTTTCTTCATCTCTATTCTGCTCCCAAAAGTCATTAACCCCATGTAACCCTTTGTCATCGATATCATTCTTAAGATTGTCAAACTCTTCTCTCAATAGTTTTGGTTCATGTTGCCAATTATCTTCCCGAAATCAAGCAAGGTTTCCATATCTGATCTCCCAAAAACTGTTTTTTTGAACAATAGCTCTGTTCTCCCAAGCTTTGTTCTAGATGTGGGAGCCTTTGATTATTCCAGACATTTTTATGAGCTCCCTTTCTTGCCAATTTTTTTCATATTTCTATTTCCAAACCTTGGCCCAAGGGGCCTCTACCTCCTTTAGCCATCTCAACTAGAGTTTAGCCCCCAAAACTTTTTTTAGGATTTCAGGGTAATCTAGTCCCAAACCTCCATGTGTCCTAGGCTTACAGATATTTTCGAAGGCTACCAAAGCCCATTTATTTTTCTCTTCCCCTCTACCCCAAAGAAAATCTCTTTGAATATTTCTAATGCGTTGTGTCACTTCTTTAGGAGCTGGAAGTGCTAAACACATTAAAATAGGAATAGTCTGAAGGATGGCTTTTGTAAGCACTAGTATTCTTTCCAAATTCAAAGCCCTATTTATCCATTTCCAAATTTTGTCCTGAAGTTTATTTATAATGGTCTCCCAAACTATCTTTCCTAGAGGTTTGTCTGTGAGAGGAACTCCCAAATATTTGGAAGGTAATAATTCTCTTTGAAAACCTATAATTCTAGTGAGGGTTCTCTATATAGCATTATCAGTATTAAAAATGAAAATATTTCATTTGGTTAGACTTACCTCAATACCTATAGCCAAAGAAAAGTCTTTCAGAATTTGTTTGAATGCAAGAGCGTCTTTAACTGTAGGAGTACCCTGTAGCATGATTTCGTCCACAAATTTTTGGTGATTCAAAGCATCCCCATTCATGGTGAGTTTGAGCCCCTAGATTTTACCTTCTACTCTAGTAGCTTAGATTGCATTTCCTAGCCCTTCCATCATGTCAATAGAGAGGAAGGGTGAGAGCATATCTCCTTGTTTAAGACCTCTTGTAGGCTTGAAGGTTTTGGATGGTGAACCATTCAGTAGAATTGAAAATCTTGAGCTGGAAATGAGGGCCATTACCCATCTTATCCAATTATGGTCAAAGCCATAAGATTTTAGAACTTCCCTGATGTAAGCCCAACTAAGTTTGTCATAGGCCTTTTCAAGGTCAAGTTGTATGATCATGATTGGCTACTTATTACTCTTCAAAGAGTGGATCACTTCATGAGCTTGAATGATATTATTTAGAATTTGTCTAACTTCCACACATCTCGTTTGCTCCTCCGACACTAGAGTTGGAAGAAGGGGGTTAAGCCTATTTGCAATTGTTTTGGAAATAATTTTGTACACCGCATTGCTTAATACTATGGGTCTAAATCTATCTGGTATCATAGCATTTTCTGCTTTGGGATCAAGGCTATGAAAGAGGAGTTGAGCATTGTCAAAACATTTTTGTTTTTCCTCGAGTCCTCCATCACCTCCAAAATGTCTTACTTGACTATGTTCTAGCATGCTTTGAAGAATTCAACATTAAAACCATCCGGGCCAGGAGCTTTCCCATTTTGCATTTCTTTGATGACTTCATTGACCTCTTGTTCATTCAATGGCCAATTTAGATTATAATTATCTTCTCTTGTCACAAGCTTAGGAATGTGTTTAGTGAAGTCATTGATAAAATGTGATCTATCTATGAGGGGCTCCTCTGCTATGCCTTGGAGATGTTGAACTAGAGAAGATTCTAATTCTTTGTGGGTACTGAGTTGATTTCCTTGAATATCTTTCATTTTTAGAATCCTTTTATGAGATCGATGATCCATAGTGGATTTGTGAAAAAACCTTGTATTCCTGTCTCCTTCCTTTAACCATTGAACTCTAGATTTCTATTTCCAGAATATTTCCTCTTGCTTACATAAGCCTTCCCATTCCTGATGAAGTGAATCAGCTTGCTTCTTACTCTCCTCAGTGAATCCCTTTGTGATGAGCTCCTGGTTAATCTCCCGAAGCTTTCCTTCAACTATTTTTTTTGCTTCGAAGATATTTCCAAACTCATTCTTGTTCCAATATTTAAACCTAAGTTTGATGTGTTTCAGCCTACGTTGCAGAAGGAACATGTTAGTACCTTAAACATTCAAATATTTTGTCCACCATTTTTCAATATTGTTGTAGAAGTTCAGGTGGGTAAGCCAAATATTTTCAAATTTGAAAGATCTATTTCTTGGCATTCCTATAAAAGATGGTTTTAATTATATCGGCCAACGATCCGAGCCTCCAAAAGGGAGAATCATGGCTGAAAAGTCAAGGCCCGAGAGAATAAGGTCCTCAGAGATAATGAATCTATCAAGTTTAGAGGCCACTTGAGCAGCCCCTCCCCTTTTATTTTTCCAGGTGAAGAGGCCATTGAAGGTTTCTATATCTACTAGCCTCATATTGGTAATGAAGTTCTAAAAAGATATGGAATCTCTACCTAGAGATCTAGTTCCTCCTTTTTTTTCGGAAAGATATTTGATCATATTAAAATCCCCTCCCAAAATCCATGGGATGCCCATATGTCTTTCTCTTAAATCCTCCAGGGAGGTTAGGAGCTTAAATTTATCTTCAAGCATTTGTGCACAATAGAAATTCGTAATCAGATAAACTTCCTTTTCCACCAAAGGTTGGGTGACCACTGAAGCATAGTTCCTAGATGGTTCAGCCTCTACGATGCCAAGATTTTTAGGGTTCCACATTCTAAGAATTCCCCCTGCTATGTTGTCTACCTTAACTTCTAGATATTCATACTTAATAAGCCAGTTGCTATGTATCTCTCTTATTTTGTCTATAGAACATTTTGTTTCCTAGATAAAAACCAAATCTTGTTTTCCTTCATTCTATTTCTGAGATTTCATTGTTTCCTTTTACTCCCTAGACCTCTAATATTCCATGTTGTAAGCTTCATTAAGAAAGATTTGTAAATGAGTAACTAGTTAGGTATTTCATCTTACCTGAGTTTATCATGGGTTTTCCACATTCAATCAACAACTCATTTTGTCTTTTTCTTCCTGGGTTCTTGGGAGCTTGTCCCTCTATTGCCTCCATAGTTTTTACCCCTTTGTTATCCTGGCTATCATGGTTTCTTTTTAGCTCATAACACTTTACTTCAGTTCTCTAGAGGAAGAGCTATTGTACTATGTTAAATTCCTCTTGAGGTACTGATTCCACTTGTTTGGTAGTTCCTTCCTCCAATAACTTTTCTAAATTGAGATGTTCCCTTTCTAGTATGTCCTGTAGTTCATGTTCCTTCGTTCCCACTTCGCTTGAGGTCATTTCTTGGTCCCTATCAAGTTCCATTGTGCTAGATTAAACCTCATTTTGTTTACTTTTGTTGGGTCTATCCTCCATGTTGTCCTCCTTTTCTTTCTCTGTTGGATTGTCCTTCAAAACTTGTTTCATTTTCTCCTCCCCTTCTTATTCTTCTAGTATCTTGAACTTATTATGACTAGGTTGTTTTTCCTCATAGATTTTTTTTTTGGTTCTTTCTTCCTCCTTTTCCTTTGCCTCCCACATTGGTAAATCTTTCAGTCTCTTTACCTGAGGTTTCTTTGAAACTACTCTCTATTTTATTTAAAGGACAGTCCCTGAAGAGGTGCTCGTGTTCATGGCATTTATGGCATCTAAAGGGTATGTGCTCGTAATCCACCGCCTACACCCAATCTTCATCAAAAACTTCTATAATTATTTCATTTGGTAAAGCCCCAAAAAGGTGCATTTCCATGCATATTCTGGAGAATCGGGTATAATTCCTATGCAGTGTGACCTCTGATATTTTTATAAAATGCCATAGTTTATCACTTATGGCTTTTAGTGATTCTGGTATCCAATAATCTAGAGGTAAGGAATAAATTTTTATCCATACTAGCACCGAAGTAAATGTTTCTCAGTCTGGGACGAAGTTCATCACCCAAGGTCTCATATAGAGACTTGCAGCTACATAGAAGTAGGGTCCTCATTCAAATATCTTGTCCTTATCCTCGAGGTTTGTAAACACAACTATCAAGAAACCCTTGGATCCAAGGTGTAGATATATATCTCCCTTAGGTTTCCAATGGTTCTTTATCCATGTGTGTAGGGTCATCTCCATGGGCCATAACCCCATGAATTTGCAAGTCACTACATAACTTGACATGTGCTCCCTATAAGCTTATAGGGTTGGGTCACTTAACACCACTCAGGGTGTGATGGAAGATTTGGGTTTGCATGGTCTTGTGTGAATTCTAGGGTCAGCTTTCTTACCATTTATTTTTGTGTGCTTCTCCCTTCTGACTTCCTCCTGCATTTCTGCCATCCTTTCTTCTCTATTGTTTAACTGTTTTCCTCTCTCTCTATAATTGGTTTCCACTTCCATGGTCTTCTTGAAACGATTAGAGACTACATGACTATAGGAGGGAGTAGAACTGTTATGAATCCAGCTCAAGAAAAACATAGAAAACATAGATCAACGCTTTAGAACTCAGCCTCTTCGGGGGGCAAGCTCCTTTACATTACATAAATGAACAATTCTTGGATGATACAAATGACAAAACCTCCTTTCCATATATAGGAGTCTAAGGACTCACAATATAACCCAACCGACCTAACAATAATAATATAAAGCCACAAAAATAACAATAGAGGGATTCTATGGGGCATAGTAATAACAATATGGGGACAATAGGGGCACAACAATATTAATAAGGGATACAACTACAGTATTAATGCAGTAATCAGTAGTATGATAGGGACCCAACATGCCCCTCTCCTTCAGAAAATTGTTGTCCTCAACACTTGAGTAGTTATGGATGCTTCTGTATAAAATTCTCGTCCTCCCATGTGGAATCTTTAGCGGATAAGTTCTTCCACTTGATAAGATACTTCGAAATTGATCGATTTTTTAGCTATCGAGTTCTTGTTTCTGTGATTGCTTCCAGTTCCAATATAATTTTTCCTTCCTCATCAAGTTCAAGAAATATTGTTTGAGTTGGTAGCTTGTCGCCTATAACCTTCTTTAAACATGAAACATGGAAAAATGGGTGCAATCAAGAAGCTATAGGAAGCTCCATTTTGTATGCCATAGTACCAATCTTTCGCAACACCTTGTACAGACCATAATACTTTGGTGATAATTTTCTTTCCTTCTTAGCTTGCTTGAGGGACATTTTCTTATATGGTTGTAGCCGTAGTAATACCATATCACCTACATCAAAACTTCTTTCACTGCGATGTTGATCTACCTATTGTTTCATTCTATTATGTGCCAACACGAAGTTATCCTTTAAGAGTTGGAGGACTTGTTGTTGATGTTCGATGTGATGTTCCACTGCTTGAACTTTAGAACTTTCTCTTAAATATGATGTGATGGATGGTGGCTGATATCCATAATGTGCCATAAATGGGGTCATTTTTGTTGCTATATGGAAGGAAGTGTTATACCACCATTCAGCCAGAGGCAACCATTTGACCCATTATGTCTATTTATGAGATACAAAGTAACGAAGATATCCTTCCAAACATTTGTTTACTATCTCAGTTTGTCCATCAGATTGAGGAAGATAAGATGAGCTATGAGATAACTGAGTACCAAGACACGAAAATAATTCTGTCCAAAAATTTCCAGTGATTATGGGATCTTTGTCACTTAAAATAATCTTCGGGATTTCATGTATCTTTTGAATTGTTTCAATAAATGCAGTAGAAACTATACTCACTTTAAATGGATGTGATAATGCACAAAAGCATGGATACTTGGTAAGTCTGTCAACTACCACCATGATGACACTCTTTCCCTCAGACTTGGGTAAACTTGTGATAAATTCCATTGAAACCTCCTCCCAACGTTGGCTTGGAATGGATAAAGGTTTTAATAGACCTGGTGTCTTAATTGTTTCAACTTTATTTTGTTGGCAGACAAAACATTCAGCCACAAACTTTTGAATATCCGATTTAAGTCCATCCCAAAAAATTTCTTTCTTAACCCTATGGTAAGTTTTTAAAAATCATGAGTCCCCTCCTAAGGGAGAAGTGTGCAATTCCATACAAATATTTTGTTTTAACTGGGAATTCTTACAGAGGTATAAACGATCTTTGTACCATAACGAATCATTTTTCCAGCTAAATGTATCAGACGTACTGGAATCTTGTTGTAACTTTCGAATAAGTGCCCACACTTCGTCATCATTCTTCCATTCCTCCCTTGCTTTGTTTATCCAATGTGGTTGGATAATAGAAATGGCGCACAACAATGCTTCCACATCCTCATCCTTTCTTGAGAGTGCATCTGCAACCACATCTTACTTCCCCTTTTTGTAGATGATTTCAAAGTCATAACCCAACATCTTTGTGACCCACTTTTGTTGCTCTTCAGAGGATAATCTTTGTTCTAAAAAGTATTTAAGGCTATCATGATCTGTTTTTACCTTGAAGTGTATTCCCATTAGGTAGGGTTGCCATTTCTTAAGTGCGTGGAGTATTGCCAACATTTCCTTCTCATAAATATATTTGTGTAAAAACTTTCCCTTGATTGGACGACTTTCAAAAGAAATGGGTCTTTCATCTTGCATTAAAACAACACCAATTCCATTTCCTAAAGCATCAAATTCCACAATAAATGTTTTTGTGAAGTCCGGTGTAGCTAAGACCGGTGCTTGGCACATTTCCTCTTTAAGATGTTCGAAGGCCTTTGTTTCTTCTGGAGTCCATGAAAATGCATCTTTATTCAATAATGTTGTTAGAGGTGCTACTATTCTCCCATAACTCTTAACAAACTTGTGATAATATCCTGTCAACCCAAGAAATCCTCGCATATGCTTTATGGATGTGGGGATTTTCCATTCCTTAATGGCGTTAATTTTGCTAGGGTCTACCTTAACTCCTTCATGAGATACAATATGACCCAGATATTCCACCTCTTGTACTCCAAAGAAACATTGGGATCTTTTTGCATATAATTGTTTCTCCTACAATAGTTGTAGCACCCTGTCAACATGTTCAACATGATCCTTCCAAGACTTGATGTAGATTAGTATATCATCAAAAAATACTAACACAAATTTTCTAAGGAATGGTTTGAAAATGGAATTCATCAAACCTTGAAATGTTGCAGGTGCATTGGTAAGGCCAAAAGGCATGACTAAAAATTCATAATGACCCTCATGAGTTCTAAATGTTGTTTTCAGAATGTCTTCAATCTTCATTCTGATTTGATGATATCCTGAACGAAGATCCAACTTGGTGAAGTAAATTGATCCATGTAATTCATCCAGTAATTCATCAATGACAGGAATGGGAAACTTATCTTTAATAGTGAGATTGTTGACCACCCTATAATCCGGACACATGCGCCATGATCCATCCTTCTTGTGGACCAATACTACTAGAGTAGAGGAAGAAATTTGACTCAGTTGAATTATACCAGACTCTAGAATTTCTACAACCATACGTTCAATTTCACTCTTTTGGGAATAGGGATATTTGTATGGCTTGATGTTTGGAGGAACACTTCCTGGAATCAGATGAATAGCATGATCATGATCACGAATAGGTGGGAGACCTTTGGGAGTATCAAATACCTTGGAATGATTGTCCAATACTTTTTGGAGATCTGGAGAAATAGATTATTCCAACATGGAAACGTCTAGCGAATATAATTGTGCAATTACACCTCTTTGTTCCTTTTTTAGAAACTTGTCATACCATTAGAGCTGATTATCTTTCCCAGTTTCCCTGCAATACCCTTTAATTCAACTTCCTTTCCTTCCACAAAAAATTTCATGAAAAGTTCTTGAAAATTAAAAGCTATTGTACACAAGGATTGTAGCCATTGAACTCCTAGTACAACATCAGCACCTCCCATTGGCATGGAAAGAATTGAGCTAGTCAATACATATTATCCCATGGATAGCTTGATATTATGGCACTTTCGGAAGCAATTTATTGTTCCTCCATTTGCAACCATCACTTGACACTCTGGTATTGGATATAAGAAGCAATTCAATTCTTTTGCTACCTTACAATGAATAAAATTGTGGGTACTTCCTGAATCAATCAACACTATTACCTTTTTCTTCTTGATTTGTCCTTCTATCTTCATTGTTTGAGGAGTGGTAATTCCCACCAATGGATTACAAGATATGGTCAGATTCATTTCTTCATTTTCTAGGCTTTGTTCCTGGAGTATATCCTTTTCTTTTGACCTTTCTTGCTCCTTTTCTTCTTCCTCTACACAATCTATGTAGAATAATTTCTTCTTAGCACACTTATGACCTTTAGTGTATTTTCTATCACAACTGTAACAAAGCCCTTTTTCTCTTTTTTCATCCAATTGTTGTGGTGTCAACCTTATAGGTTGTGGAAGACTAGGGGCAACAACACTTCCATCTTTATAGTTGTGAGTGGTATGCTTCTTGGTTGCCATAATTTTGCTTTCCATTTTTTTGGCAAACCTGAATGCCTTCTCTAATGAATCAAGTTCCCAAAGGCGAACATCACATTGGATATTATCCTTTGTAGTCCCTATGAACACATCAATCTTATGCTCCTCTGGAATATTTTTTTCCCTTATGTTCAATTTTTGGAACTCCCCAATGTGCTCCATTATTGAACCCTTTTGTTTGAGACTTATCAATTGGCTAAAAAAGGTGTTGCTTTTTGTATCCTCATAATGTGCTGTTAATTCTTCCTTAAAAATTGCCCAAGTGATAATTTGTTTACGAGAGCAAAGCCATTGATACCATACAAACTGATTTGGTTCCAAATATAAAGTTCCAATACGTACCTTTTATGTGTTTTGCACATTAATGAGATCGAAAAATTGCTCCATCTATAATATCCATGTTGCGGGATCATTGCCATCAAACATCCTCATATCGATTTTTGGACTATGGTGGGTTTTCGATCCCACATTAGAGTCCATGAGATCATTATTAACATTTCTTTTGTTCACATCATGAGTTTCCTTTACTACCTTTTCACCATTAGTAAGTATTTCTTGTAGAAAATTTGTCAAATCTGCCTTAAAATCTGCCATGTCTCTCTTCAAATCCGTCTTCAAATTATCTTCAAATCATCCATCTTAGCTTCCACACCCTTTATCTTAGATTACATGCCATTCATCTTAGCTTTTGTTAGCTTTTGTGCAAGTGACACTTGTTGCACTTGGTCTTGTAATTTTGATATATCATGTAGCATTTCTTCCTCTTCTTTATGAGTCATGCTAGAGCTTTCAAGTTGCTTACTAGGTGTTTGCATTTTCTTTCCTTGAGGCATCAGTTACCGATAATAATGCTCTACTATTCCCTTTGAATTCCTTCAAAATAAATTTTCAAACCAAGCTTAAGCAAAAATTTAAAAAAATCTACACACCTTTTTTCACTTTGTAGGAGCTCGATATTGCATCTGATGTATCTCTATACTTTTAGATCATCCAGTTCTAAAATTTCGACCTGTAGTAGCCCTCTGTGTTGTCTTTCCAATGCCACCAATTTGATCCAAATTGGATTCTCCAAGGAATAGTTATGCGGAATCTCCCACAGTGACCTGATTATAGACTAGTTTAGTATAGTGAACTTGTACGACATGCCACGAGTCACTGTTTCGACCTTTGGCTCTGAAAAATATATACAAGAAACTATAACCCATCCTCTTTCTGTACCTTCTTACAAAATTTCAATCTGATGCTCAGAGAGAAAGTTATTACGATTTTCCCCGGGTAACCTGTTTGGAATGTAATTTAGGAGTCTACAAAAAGACCAACTTCCTCAGATCGTATCTCCACAAATATAGTGCGAAAAACTCTGAAATTTGGACTTGAGATTCGGCACGATTTCTTCTCAAATGGGTTTTTTTTGAGCTTTTGAAATGTCGAAGGAAAAAAGTTATAGCGAAAATTCCACAATGACCTATTTGGAGCAGCGAAACCCTAGAATCCAAAGCTCTGATACCAAATGTTATAAAACCAGCTCAAGAAAATGATAGAAAAGATAGATCAACACCTTAGAATTCAGCCTCTTCGAGTGGTCAGCCTCCTTTACATTACATAAATGAATAATTCTTGGATGATACAAATGGCAAAACCTCCTTCCTATATATAGGAGTCTAAGGAGTCACAATATAACCCAGTCGACCTAACAATAATAATATAAAGCAACAAAAATAACAATAGAGGGATTCTATGGGGCATAGTAATAACAATATGGGGACAATAGGGGCGCAAAAATATTGATAAGGGATATAACTACAATAGTAATGGAGTAATCACTAGTATTATAGGAACCCAACAAGAACTCCCCCTTTCTCGCCCCTCCATGGTATCCAATTCCAATATTCTACTCCAACCTTAGTTCTGTGCAGTTTCCTTCCTATTCTGTCTTCCATTACTCCCTATTAAGTTTTGTATGTTGCCAAGATTTTACATACATATTGTTTTCACAAACATCATTGAATTGTATGGCTAAGGAGAAATTAGCAAAGGCAATGACAAAGGCTTTGAAAAGGTAAAAATGCATTATTGGTATTTTGTTTATGAAAATAAAGGAGAATACGAGAAAAGGGAGGTGAAGGGTCACAAGTTGCATGTGAGGAGGAAATTGAAGGAACATTAAGGAAAATGAAGAAATTAGGCCCATCAATAACAAAAATACATCAGAGCATCAGTTTGGGGACATTTTCTATTTCTTTGGAATTAGTCTTAAAGAGGAGAGGATAACCAAGAGGACAAGGAAAGAAAACAAGAAAAGGAAGGACAAGGAAAGCAAAGGAACACAAGAATCAACAAAGGAAAGGTTTCATCAAACAACTTCAGTGAGAATATTCATAGGTAAGATGTAGCATATATGATTTCCTAGTTGGTTTTGGCATGCATGTTATGTGCATGTGTGTATTCAATTAATTTGTTGTCGTTTGCATGGATTTTGTTGGGTTTCGACTATGGTTTTAGCCTTTCCTTTCCATTTCTACATAACCATGGTGTGAGGGTATTCTTTCTTGGTTGAGCTTTCGATTAACGAAAGGTTTTGGTTCTGCATGAGGTGGTGTGAGGAAAACCCCAAGGGTTCGGGGTGGAAATGGTTTTCAGGAAGCCCTAAATAGGTGGGTGGAGAGAGGAAAATTCCTCAAGGGATGGTGAAGGAATTTTGAGGCATCGAAGCTCAGTTTGGTTTTGTGATCTAGGGACTAGCTTAGGTGAGATTGTGGTATGGTGAGGGTGGAGGTGGTTTACCCTATGGATTCCTTTGTTTATTTGTGGATTGGTTTATCCCATGAGATCCCACATTCGATCTTGGAATATGGAGTGGGGGTGACTAGATGAAAGAAATATTTTGTTCAACCCAATCTAAAGTTAGGTGTTATATAGAAGTCCCTAAATTGGTTGGCTTTTGCATATGGTTAATAAGAGTTAAGCTTCTCTTGTCTTGGATAAGTAATTATACTTGTTATTATGTGTCTTTAATAGTTGTTCTATCAATGTTATCTACCTGATAATATGTTGGTTATAAACATGGTTATATGATAGATCTAAGTATGGATCTTATCACATTTTAATTAATGAACGTCTTCTTAATGAATGCATGACCTAATTGGTGTTATGAAAAAATTGTGAGAAGACATTTTTCCTTCCAGATAAGTTTCAAATCCCTATGTTCAAATATGCATTCATGATGTGTAGGTTGCATGTTTACCATGTGTTTGATAAAATATTTGTCCTTGTTGGGAGGGGTTAGGTCAAGTTCTTCTTCATTTTTTTGGTTCTTAATATTTTTTTCTACGTTATTCATCATTCCTGGAAGTTTCATCGAGTTCTGGGTAGATGCTTGAGTCCTAGCCGTCAAAACGTGGCTTAGAGTTCAAGGTCAATGGTATAAAACTGATTAGAGAAGTTGATCCAGGTGGATATTGGTGGCCACCTGCCAAGTCCACCTGGACCCCCACCATTGTTCTTCTCAGCATTTTCAGTTTCCTTAATTGTAGCACAACTTACTATTTTTAGCAGTTTGTCGGGTCCTGAACTTCCGGAGCTATTTTGAGGCCCTAAACGACGTTTTTTGGGGAATCCGGGGGCAACATGTGTCATGTGTTGCCCGTTCCAACAATGATAGTGCTCGGATAGATCTTTCTAACGAGCTATTGTATGCGTCAAACGGAGATCGTATGCCAAAGTTACGACCCCGGGAAGTTGATGTACCAACTTACCCCAAACGGGGCCCATAGTTTGGCGTTTCATCTTCTAGGGTTAGGTTTTGGAATGTTAAGGGTTTTTCCATTGTTTCTCAACAATAAATAGGCCTTCGAGCCTCATTGTAAGACAGTTCAGAGGCATGTAGCCATCACATCTCTTCTCAGAGATAAGCTACCATCGCCCTAGCTGGTTGATTTCCATTTCTTGTTGTAAGCATATTTCAGTATTTTCCATTAATGAAATGAAGTATTATTTCCGCTGCATCTTTGTGTATATGGTTATCTCTGTAATTTGTTGCGTTCCTGTTTAAATCCGGATCAGTGGTATCAGAGCGGTCTGCTTTTTCTCTGTTTTTCTTTGCATGTCCCCAACAAGGTCGGGATATAAGGAGTTAGGGCTTGAACTGGTTGAACCTTTGCAAGACCAGCCTCGCAAATCCCGACGGCCTCCCATGGCGGATGAGAAGAAAGACGAGGGGGCAGGAGATCCCATCAAAATCTTGCTCGAAGAAGCCCTCGAGCGACAACGGAACGCGATGATGGACAGCTTTGCCCAGATCCTTCAGCGGCTACCCAGAAGCAACGCATCGGCTTCCAGCAGCTACTCTGGAAACGCCACACCCTTTAAGGTACAAGTTAATTTTGAAATCCCCATATTCGAGGGTCAGATAGACGCAGATGCCGTAGATAAATGGTTAAATCTGCTAGAGGGTTATTTTTCTGTTCATGAATTTTCGAGTCGGGAAAAGATTGTTTTTGCTCTTCTCAAAGCAGCCCCCCACGTCAAGGACTGGTGGGAAACCTACTGCGAGCAGAAGGATGAAAGTACTGGCTCACTATTTTCAGCCGCACCCACCTGGGATTCGTTCCGGGATGCCATCAAGGAGCAGTACTACCCTGTTGGAAGCTATGAGGATGAATACATAAAGTGGACCACGTTGCGGCAGGGAAGGGACCAAGACGTGCCGGAGTTCACTAATCTTTTCCATACCCTTCGCACAAAGTTGGGTATCAAGGATTCGAAGCAACATTTGATACTCAAATACCGTGGCTGCCTGCACAAGTACATCCAGGAAGAAATACAATTCCTAAACATCTCCTCGCTCGGCGCAGCATACCGATATGCCGTCAAGGTCGAGCAGAAGTTTAAACAAAAGAAGCGAGACTTTGGATCTGCGAATCCAAAGCAGGGGAAAGGTGCCCCTAAACCACAGAACAAAGGACAAAGCCAAGGCGGGACAGCCCAAGACAACCAGCCGAAGCTGCAAGCAAAGAAAAGCGCCGCGAAGCCGAGAAAGGACACTGGAAAATGGTGCGAGTTCCATAAGAGCTCCACTCACAACACAAGTGAGTGTCGGGCCAAGCAGTCACTGGTGGCTGAGCTAAAGGTTTCAGAATCAGATGCATGTTCCGACTCTGAGTCAGAACCCGATAAGGGGAATGAAAAAGGGAAGCAGATCATTGATGCGGATCCCAGCGCCACTGTTGCTACCGCAAAGATCCAGAAAAATGAACCCGAAGATCCAGAGGAGGAGGAGCGTCTCTTCCACTCCCAGATGTGGGTAAAGGGCTCCCCGATACAGTTCATTGTTGATAGCGGGAGTCAAAAGAACCTCATTTCGGTAGAGGTCGTGAAGCGGTTGGGCTTAACGACCACAGCACATCCACAACCATACACCATTGGGTGGCTTCACCAAGGACGAGATCTTCGCGTGAGCCAGCAGTGTCGCCTTCCATACAACATCAAGCCCTTCACGGATGAGGTATTGTGTGACATTGCTCCCCTTGAAGTTTGTGATGTATTACTAGGACAACCATACTTGTGGAAGTGACATGCTGTGTATGAATCAAGGCCCCGTGCTGTTATTATTACATTGGGAAATAAGTTGTACAGGATACCAGAGGTAGCACCACCTACCGCCATCTCTTTGATTACTGCAAAACAATGCAGTAAGATCATTTCCAAAACCAGGAAATTTGTCTTCCTGATGATACGCCCTCAAGGAAAGAAGAAGACAGTGGCCGCGGCCTCCAAACGCGGTCGCTCTGCACGACAACTACAGATGGACAAGGTTGTGGAGGAGTACGAGGACATCTTCACCTCCCCAGCAGGGGTTCCTCTGCACTGTCAAGTCAAGCACTCCATCGATCTGACCCCAGGTGCGCCGCTACCCAATGGACCAATTTATCGGCGCTCCGTTCTGGAGAACGATGAAATCAAGAGGCAGATTCAGGAGCTCCTGCAGAAAGGTCACATCTGTCCGAGTTCATCGCCCTGTGGGAGCCTGATCGTGTTGGTACAGAAGAAGGATGGGACGTGGAGACTCTGTATTGACTATCGGGCGCTGAACAAGATCACTGTCCGTAATAGGTACCCGATCCCGCGGATTGATGACCTCCTAGACCAACTAAAGGGGGCGAAATATTTCAGCAAGATCGATCTGAAGTCAGGATATCACCAGGTACCAATCGAACCCTCTGATGTGTGGAAGACTGCCTTCAAATCCAAGGAGGGCCTCTTCGAATGGTTGGTTATGCCTTTCGGATTGACGAATGCTCCTGCAACCTTCATGAGGCTAATGGATGACATCTTGCGGCCATTCACCAACTCCTTTGTAGTAGTATACTTGGATGACATTCTGATCTTCAGCCGGAGTTGGGAAGAGCACCTCCACCACATCCGACAGGTTCTCCAAACACTGCGGCAACACAAGCTATGTGCCAATTTGGAGAAATGCACTTTTGGCATGACCCAGGTTCAGTATCTGGGATACATCATTGATGAACAGGGGGTGCATGTCGATCCAGCCAAGATCCAAGTCATTCGGGATTGGCCCTCTCCAACCACTCTAACAGAGCTCCGCAGCTTTCTAGGTCTTGCCAACTTCTACCGCAGGTTTGTGTTGGGGTTTTCTCATATTTCTTGGCCCTTGAGTCAAGTCACCAAGGGAGGGGCAAAAGCAAAATTCTTTTGGTCTGAATCTCAACAGAAGGCATTCATGGAGTTGAAGGATCGCCTCTGCACGGCACCAGTGCTCGCGTTACCAGATTTACAACAACCATTTGAGGTCGAGACAGATGCCTCTGACTATGCTATTGGGGCAGTCCTTACTCAACATGGACATCCAGTGGCATATCACAGTGAAACACTTTCAGACACAGTCCGGAAGTACCCCACTTATGATAAAGAGATGTATTCCATTGTACAGGCCTGTCGACAATGGAAGCATTACATTTTGGGGAAGGAAACAGTCATCCACACAGACCACCGCCCCTGCAGTTCATACAGACCCAAGGGAAATTGCAGAATGATCGCCATCAGAAGTGGTCTACATACCTGCAACAGTTCCACTTGAATATCAAGTATAAGAAGGGCAGCACCAATAATGTTGCAGATTGCCTCAGTCGACCACCGATCATGGCGTTAACCACCGTGCTCAACTCTTGTGGGCACGAGACTTCTGATTGGCCACTTCTCTACAAAAGCGACCCAGAATTCGGCCACACATACCAGACACTCTTGGAGGGTCGGCATGTTCCAGATTTTCACCTCCAGGATGCCCTATTATGCCACCTCGGTCACCTTTGTGTTCCTTCAAGCGAGCGTGCCAAGATGATTTGGGAAGCCCACTACAGTCGGGCTGCGGGGCATTTCGGGGTCGAGAAAACAGTGGCAGTTCTGCAAAATTATTTCTATTGGCCGAATCTTCGACAGGATGTTGGGAAGTACATCAGATCATGTACTGCCTGTGCCATTGCCAAACCGACCATTAAGAAGCAAGGCCTCTATACCCCGTTGCCTACCCCTAGTCGACCTTGGGAATCCATCTCCATGGATTACATGTCAGGCCTTCCTTCCACTAAGCATGGAAACGACTGTGTTTTTGTGGTCGTCGACAGGTTCTCGAAGATGGCCATTATGGTGGCCTGCAAGAAGAATATCACAGCAGAAGCCACTGCTAAACTCTTCTTTGAACGAGTGTGGGTGCACTTTGGGATCCCACAGTCTATCATCTCAGATCGGGACAGTCGGTTTCTCAGCACATTTTGGTCCAGTCTCTGGTCAATGCTGGACACCAAACTCACGAAGTCCACAGCCTTCGATCCTCAAACTGATGGCCAGACAGAGGTTGTCAATAGGATGATTGTGCACATTCTGCGCATGTATAACTCAAAGCATCCACGCACATGGGACGAGAGCCTCCCCTATGTTCAGCACAGCTACAACCGAGCTCTTCACAGCTCCACTGGCCATAGCCCTTTTCAGGTGGGTTTGGGATTCCAGCCACTATGCCCCATTGATGTGGCCATGCCACTTGCAGCTACTCACATAAATTCAGCTCATGTCCAGTCCGAAACAGATAAGGCCACCAGCTTCATTGAGCGCATCCAACACATTCGCCAGCAGGTCCATGACATTCTTGAGAAATCAAATGCCAAGTACAAGAAGCGACATGATCAACATCGGGTGCCACACAAGTTTCAGGTGAGCGACAAAGTTTGGTTGCATTTGCAAAAGGAACGCCTTACTGGAGCCTATCGGAAATTGAGACCACTCCGATATGGTCCTTACACCATTACTAAGGCTATGGGAGACAATGCATTTGAGCTCAACATTCCCCCATTCCTTGGCCTGCACCCAGTGTTCAATGTGGACCGCCTTCGGCCATACTTTCCACCATTGCTAGACACATCCGACATTGCAGAACAGCTCAAACCCACAGAATTAAATCCAGATTGCATGGAACAAGCTGCAACTGATCGGATCATGGACACACAGATCAAGAACACTCGCCAACAGAATATCCAACTGTATCGAGTTGTCAAAGCAGGCCAACTCCTTCAGCAGGGCAAGTGGCTCACCAGGAAACAAGTTCAGCAGAAGTTTCTGCATCTCATGGAGGAGCTCAACGCAATGGGGACCATTGCTTCCTAAGGGGGGATGAATGATCCAGGTGGATATTGGTGGCCACCTGCCAAGTCCACCTGGACCCCCACCATTTCTCTTCTCAGCATTTTCAGTTTCCTTACCTGTAGCACAAATTACTATTTTTAGCAGTTTGTCGGGTCCTGAACTTCCGGAGCCGTTTTGAGGCCCTAAACGACGTTTTTTGGGGAATCCAGGAGCAACATGGGTCCATGGAATGGACCGATGTTGCCTGTTCCAACAATGATAGTGCTCGGATAGATCTTTCTAACGAGCTATTGTATGCGTCAAACGGAGATCGTATGCCAAAGTTACGACCCCGGGAAGTTGATGTACCAACTTACCCCAAACGGGGCCCATAGTTTGGCGTTTCATCTTCTAGGGTTAGGTTTTGGAATGTTAAGGGTTTTTCCACTGTTTCTCAACAATAAATAGGCCTTCGAGCCTCATTGTAAGACAGTTCAGAGGCATGTAGCCATCACATCTCTTCTCAGAGATAAGCTACCATCGCCCTAGCTGGTTGATTTCCATTTCTGGTTGTAAGCATATTTCAGTATTTTCCATTAATGAAATGAAGTATTATTTCCGCTGCATCTTTGTGTATATGGTTATCTCTGTAATTTTTTGCGTTCCTGTTTAAATATGGATCAGAAGTTCATAGTCACAAGGAAGAAGTAATATGGTAGTGACTCGATGATTGAAATTTCTTAGAGGCCTTGTCATGGGAGCGACTGGGAGCATAGGTCAGTGAAAAAGAGATTTAACTTAGGCATTGGACACCTAGAAGGGTTGGGTAGCTAGGTCCTGTAATACATGAGGGAAGTCGATAAGGTCTTAAGTTGTCGAATCCATTTTATTAGGGTAATATAGGAGGTTGAGTCCTATCATAATGACCCTTAGCTCATAGTTACCTCAGGAAACTGGTGAAAGTTGATAAATGTTGGAGGAGGTGATTACAAGGTGGTATTAGAGTGGGTTGTGCTCTCTTTGGGTAAAATTTTATGTTGTCAAGGTTATTATTGTCATGCATGGGGTCATAATATACAGTTGGTATAGTCATGCATGATGCTGGTATGGAACTACAATAAGACATGGGAAATAAGATTTCAGTAGCAAGGTTATATTAGCTTAATAGAATTACCTGCACAAAGGAAGAATGGTAGGCATAACTTCAAACTTCATTTCATCCCTTCATGCATTGCACATTCTAGAGGGTGTTTACCATCTCCATTAGACCAAGTAGTCAGTTCCCGATTAAGAAATTATTTTAAAAAATGAAAAATCTATGAGCTAAACTCTCAGTCAGAAATGTGAGATGTTAGTCGGTTGCATGCAACCTGACTAGCTGACTTAGAATGAGGTGATCACATTTGGTCTCTTGTATTAAAAGGATATCAGGATTTTCTTTCGAAATCTTTATTTTTAGAATGTGATGCTTGATTTTTCGATTAAGTCCCTTTATAATCCATACGAGAACCTTCATCATTGTGATTTTAGAGGAGGAAAGAAAGTGTTCATGGGGAAAAACTCCCTAAATTTCCTAGAAATTCACCCAGATCGTGAATTATTTATCTATTAATTTTTAAGTCTTTCTTTTGGGCTCTTCGAGTTGGAAGGAATGTTATGACCCCACTAAAATACAACTTTTAAGATCGATTAAAACCCAATTTGGCCTCATTAATATTCAACTTGTAAATATTCCAAAGAAATAATAGAACTCCTATAGATCATTTATTCATCATGAATGGGTGCAATCCATGTGGGTCTCACACAACAAGCACATCATCTTATATCAAGGAAAAAGAAAAATATGCTCCATGAGGTTTCTCACATGTACATTCTCATAAAACTATGAAAATAAATATAAATGAAGAAAAGAGAAAGATAAATGAAAGAATTATCTAAAATATTATTTAATAAAATTAATTAATCAATATTAAAAGTTAAGATGTATTTCACAAAAACTGAAATTCTAAATTAATATAATTATTATTGTGTAAAAGTAATAAAATTACAAACATATTAAAAGTAATATACTTTGCAAAGATTTTAAAAAATATAATCTTTAATATTATTTTGTTAAAAGCAAGTAACAACACGAAAGGAACCCAAAAAAGAATAGAAAAAAAGAACTATGGCTACCAATATGAAAATTAAAATATATTGGTCAGGTCAAATTGAATTAGAGTGAATTTAAGATTTATAATGTTAAATATTTTTTTAATTATAATATGAATTTGAATAATTATATTTTAATTTTCGATTTATTATATATTTATAGAAACAAATTGTATTAACTTTAATAATATTATTTATATTATATATATTTTATATATATAAAATAATTATATTTTAAGATGAAGTTTTGAGAACATAAATTTGAATTATTATTATTATTATTATTTTAATGTAATATGAGTAATATGATTTTTATTTTTTTTTGCATAAATTGCTTACAATATAGTAGATTTAATAGAACTTACTTATTATTTTTATTACTTTGTATTTTTACATATTATTTTATAATCTAACATTACAATAGTGTAACATCATATTTATTATTTTCTGAGTATATATATATTTCATGTTAGACATTAAATCACCTCCATAGATTAGATATCTTTAGGAACCTAAATGAGATGATTTTCAATGTTTAAAAACATTAAAATGAAATTTAAAGTTTTATTAATTATAATATGAATAAGTCTAACAATTTTTTTTGTTCTACTATATAAATTCTAGGGTTTTTTTCTACACATCTATCCATCTATTCTTCACTTTGTAAGAGGGGATCTACCCCTTTAGGGAGTTTGTAATCAGTATAAATACATTGGTATTCCTAATGAATCTCCTCACTTATGGCATTATTTTCAAAGATCAACTGGGCAAAGAGCGGATTATGTGGCTTATGTTTTCGCGCAAAATTCTTGATTAGATGCATTGAGGTAGCCTAAGAATCTAGGGTGGTTTGTGTGAAAGGAAGTGCAAGATCCAAAATATGAGGTTAAATATAGTAAGATTAGCTAATATATCCAATATATGTAGGATCATGAACTGATGTGAAAATTTATTATGGCCCTCTAAAAAGGTTTTGATTGGGTGGATCTAAAATTAATGCAACACCCAATGTCAAATAGAATTGGAGTTAGGGGCTAAGATTTACTTTTAAAGATATTTAGTTTAGATAGGAAGATAGATCGAAGGATTTTGAAGGGAAGGCGTATTTTTTCAATAATTCAGAGCTCCTAATGTGATTCTAGAATGAGCACTATAATACATAGAAGGAGGATTTCCTTGCTGCCTCGATGTGGGTCCATCTCTTTTATCTCCCAAGCCATATTTGGAGCTGGAAATACTTGAAGGCATCAAAAATGCCATCAAAAAACTTTTCATTCTATTGGTACACTTCTTAGGCATGGATTTATGTATACATGAATTTATCCTACTCTCTTCCATAAATACACATACTATCATGATAGTGTTTGGAAGAAATCTTTAGATTATGAAAATGTCCCCTTTAGCTGTTGGCATTGTCATGAATATGGACATATTATTAGGGATTGTCCAATGATTACCAAGGAATAGTTTCAAAAAATGCTTCTCAAAAAAAATATTTGATTCATGGAAAACCCCCCAATGAAGAAGAAATTTGATTGCCTAGGGTACACCAAATCCTAATCAAATCCCTATATCACAAATAGACACTTTGAAGGAACCCCAAGAGAAATTCAACATTCCATCAAGCATGCAATCAACAAAAGGTAAATCCCATATCCACTTAGATGTAATGCAAAAGTATGTTAAAGGGCACTAGAAAAATTTATTACCATGGGAAATGATAAGGTCCCCATTGGAAAAGGATAAAGTAAAAGACCTGCTAGAAGATATGGATTTAGATGACCAATGACTGATTTCCCTTGTGGCATAATGACATGGAAAATATGTTAAGGACATGTTATCTCAAGATGTTATGATTTTGTGTAAGGTCCATCTTCGAAGAAAATGGTTGGAATTGATTTCCTGACACTTCAATCTTGGGTTTAAATGATGGACTTCAAGGTGGTCTTGAGTAAAGAAGCTAAAAAAGAGGTTGCAATAGCAACATGACACTAATCCATGAAAACAATAGCAAGTGAACTTGGGGAAAGTCATGCAAAAGTCACATGAATTTTCCTCTTGAAATCAAAGTCTTCCATGCAGTTATCATTATCATAGTCATTTTTTGGTAGGAAGATTATTAGTTTCAAAAAACCACTGTATTTTAGTCTTGGTTTGGAAATTCAAGCTATATGCAACTTTTTCTTATAAATGAAAAGATCCATTTATCCAATAAACTTTACTCATGATACTTTACTAGCAATAAACATTTTTTTTATATTTGGTTATTTTTTATAACTTATTATAAAATAAATGTGTAATTCATTACCTATTGAATATATTATTGTTCACATAATATTAATAATCATTAATAATAAGCCAAAAAAAAATGAATTTGGCACCTATCTCAATGCTATTAAAAATCATTAGTAGTGGAAAAAAAAAATTTAACATCGATCTTTATAACTATGCATAAAAAATTGTGAAGATGTATATATTTCTAAAAATAATTGAACTAAAATATTTTATATGAGTTGTATCTTTTTTCTCTATATAAATGAGGTCAATTATATTAATAACATAGATTTATTTAATTTGGGATTATAAAATGTAAAGAGAGTTAAAAGTTTTAAGATATAAATCTCATTTTGTGGAAATTTGAGAAGATGCCTTTTTACGATAAATTTGATTTTGCTCAAGTTCTTTTATATCGAAACTTAATATAGATATCTTTCTTCTCTATATAAATGAGGTCAATTATATTAATAACATAGATTTATTTAATTTGGGATTATAAAATGTAAAAAGAGTTAAAAATTTTAATATATAAATCTCATTTTGTGGAAATTTGAGAAGATGCCTTTTTACGATAAATTTGATTTTGCTCCAGTTATTTTATATCGAAACTTGATATAGATATTTACTAGTTTTTCATATATATATATATAGCCTTTAAGGTTATCGCAATTGATAAAGTTATCACCCACATTAAAGTATCCAACACGTGTCAACACACTAAAACTTATATATAATTTTTTATTCAATATAAATTAACACATATAGCCACTCCTTTTAGGTTAGAATTTAGAATCTATTATATAATGAAATATATTAATTTTTTTATCTAAAATTGTAACAACCTAAAATTTAAATATTCAACTAATTAGATCAATTATGCATCTTATAATCAACACACCCAATTACTCAACTATTTAACATAGAGTTTTCGAAAACACGAGTGTAGATGACTTACCTGTACCAATGATATTACTTATACTTTTGTAGTTGAATAGTCCTTGAATTCAGCTAACTAGAACAAATATTTCGGGAATGACTCTCCACCCAACCATATGCTCAACTGCACATAATCTTTCTGCAACTGGCCACCCCCGAGCCTTAATGAATGTATTACTACGAGGGAATCCTTTGTCTCAAAACACTTTTCTCCCAAGAGAATAGATGAAGGAACGGATGAATCACATCCTCCTCATCATCCATTAAATAGACAAAAAATGGAAAGGGGACAGCATGCACACATTCCATGTGTAAACATGCAAGTTTTATTTCTTTATTTTAATTTTTACTTAATTTACTATTTCTCTAATTTAACTCTTCCTTATATTATTCCTTTTTACTTTTCAGTAACTTTACTTATTTTTAATACTTTTTAAGTTTACTTTTATATATATTTATTTAGAACTCTAATTTATTATTTACTATTTTATTTAGTTATTATTCTCATATTTTCCTCATTGTTTATTATTTATTTACTATTATTATCTTTCCTTTATTTACTTTTCCTATTTATTTATAATTATTGTCTTTTCTTTTTTATTTATTATTTATCTACTTATATTTTAAGATTATATTATTTATTTATTTATTTTTATTTTTATTATTATTAGGGAACATTACATACTCCCCCTCATTAAGGAACTTCATCCCGAAGTTAAGTTGAATCATTTAACATTTTATTTATTTATTTATTTATTACTTCACATTTTCCTTGCATGCTCTGTTGAACTAGTATAACCAGCAGGCATTGAAAATTTCCATGACACCTGAGAAATCTCAAGGAATCTTTGTCCTTTTTCCCACTTTTGGAACTAGGCATTAGCCTCATCATTCTATACCATAACCCAAAGTTAGCTCTAATTGTTGCACCGGGCTCAGACTACAGTTGCCCCAAGGTAGGCATCTCGTCCCAGTACTCAATTTCTCTTAGCATTGAGAAGGTTGGCCCACTCCCTCCACAGTCAATAAGAGCACAAACCCAGGAATCAATGTCCTTACACACCTACCAAAATTCAACATCCCATTCTAATATCAAGCACTTTGCCTCCAATATCAGTGACTTAGCCTCCTCAAGGTGGTCCCATAGCCCCTCAAGATTTTTCGGAGCTATACAAGACAAAGGAACCACTAACATATCTATTGTTGATTGAGATTGCCACTAGCCCATATGGTCTTACAAATTTTCCCTTGCAGGTATGGGCACCCACGAGATCATGAAATAAACAAACCCTCGAGACCCATTATTGGATTTCTTATCAATCACCACATCTCATAATACATCCAATGCATTAGTTATAATTATAACATCATAGAAGGTAACCTGCATGCAAAATATTGCATGTCATCATGGGAACATAACATCTTTGTTATCGCAAAATTTGGTATGTCATAAATCTATATACAATTACCACATACTTCACATCAAAATATTCTCCTAAGTTATAAAATCAACATATCAACATCAAAGACATATCATCACATAATAAGTGCACATGTCAATATAACTCATACATTAACATCATAATCACTATGCATATCATATTCCTCATAAGCATACAACATCATGAGCATAACAAATATATAAACAAGCACCACATATGCATCATTAACCTCTCATCATAACTATACTATTTACCACACACCACCACCTCATGAAACATCTTTAATATGAGAATCATCTCAATACTTATCAGATATGAAACAATGATACACTATATGCATTCTTATCATAGTTCACAAAATCAGTTTCATTTCCTTGTATAAACAATGAATACCAACTAGGAAATAAGAATATTCAACATCCCTCTAGGTTGTAGGCTATCTCACCAATACTATTACTGTCATGTTTTCATCAAGGTACCAATTACTTTTCAATAATCATTCCCACATCTATCAACTAGGAAGTTGATGATTTACATGTAGGTATATTGATTTATGTACATCACTAAATTTTAAATGATCCTCATCATCTTGAGACTTTATCTCTTTTCATGTACTCGTCCTTCCCCGAGGAAGTTATAGTGGAATTCATTGTTAAGATATTACCTATTGTACAATCATTCTCCAAATTATCAATACAAATTAAAATTCCATGGTCACTATACATAGTTTTCTTATCCAAATGGCATAGATACACTAGATCATCATTATTTAAGTCGTATGCCATGTTTAATCGACCTTCATGAGGGCTTGTTGTCCCTTGGTGATTTATCCATCACACACGTAATTGTTATTGTACATCCACAAAATATCTACTTATTTCATCGAGTTCCCATCTTCATACCGCTTGTCATAGCTTCATACTCAAGGTTTTATCTTTAGTCTACATAGTTTATTTCCTTTCTCCAAAAGTTAAACAATTTCTATCCTTGAAATGTTTCTCTAGTTCATCACTTGTAATTTCTCACTAATTACAGGTATTCACAAATTCCAATGTTGAGACTTCTAAATTTTGTAGGTCATCACTATGACTCATACCAATGATATTATTCAATCTAATCGTCAATATTCCTGAAGATAACTTTCTAGAGATAGATCCCATAATTTAGCCCTAGACACTAATACATTTTCATAGCTCCCTTCACACTTTAATATTATGCACCTTAAGAATTGTATGAAATTGAATTAGCTACTCCAATTCTTAAATTTCATATCATTTTTATTCACATGAACACCATGCTCAACTATTACTAATGTTGGACTTACCATGAAAAAAATACCTTAATGCTAAGGCATTTTCTAAGTTTCCACTCCCAAAATCTTCCCAATTTCTATGTTTAGCTTCTTTATTCACATCCTGCAAACATTCACAGATTATGTAATCATAGTTTACCATAATTCCTACAACTCTAATAAACTCCATAGTTATAATGATAATTAAACTTCATTAATTGTTATCAATCCCTATTTCAAAATCTTCCATCATATTCTAGGATAGTTTATTACTTCTTGTTGATTTATTACACATATTTGTGAAACTTCCACTGATTCCCTTAAGTATTATCTAGTACTATTTTCTCATTATTCCAAGTTTATCATGGTCACCATTACTACCATTCATTATCATTAATAATAGATATATAAGATCCTCCCTTGTCATTCCTTCTTATATAACTTCATATACTATTTAGAATAACGAGTTATCTTAGAACCCCTCCCTTTTTATTCTTTTAATAATTTTTAATATCCTTGTCTCCTTATACTTATTTTTAAACAATGATAGTTGTTAGCACTATTATTTAAATTTTGTATCATTTTCCTTCCCCTTTTTAAGAGGAGATATCCTTGAAACAAAGTCATACCATCTTCAGTTCTATTGTATAAGCACTCTAAATATATTCCACACCCACTTTAAATATTTTCCACATGAAACTCCTAATTATTTATGGATTGTATATCATACTAATATTTTCCATTTGATAAGAAAACATGATAATTGATGAACATTACCTCCTTTCATTTATATCACTAAATTCTCACTTCCAAATTACATCATTCCTAGTTGGTTGTCATAGTAATCATCACCCCATAGTTTCATCATAAAGAAGTTTGATTCTCCTTTTGTTGGATTGGCCCTCATCTCATTTGGATATAAAAAAATTAAAACACTTCAACCTTCCAATATTTTGTTAACTTTCCACAATGGATCACTCTAAAAGTTGTGCATCTTAAGAAGTTGAAACATAAATATCTTAGTGAAATGAAATTCCTATATTTATTTTTTAAGACAACCTTTTTAAGACACATATGACTTACATTAATTTCAAAATAATCAATTTGTACATAATCCACCTTAATTCACTCAAATATGATTTTCCACGCCTAGTTTGCACATGTAACTACGCAACATTGGCCTATTATTATTCTTGTATGTTACTTCATATTTGATGACCTCTTCCTAATGTTCATAGTTAGGATTTCATTACAATTATTTCCTTCTTCATGAGGAGGCTACATCCTTAGAGAAAATTCAACCAACAAACTACCAATATTCATCATGAATCCAACTTTCAATCACACCATCTTACTTAACCAACTAATCCAGATCATTATTACTAGGTTTTTACTTATTCACCTCTCCTCCAACGTAAATAGTCAAATATGATTTCAATCCTTGCATCTTTTCTTCTTTTATTTCATCTTCTCTTTTCTTTAATGTTCAAACGAATTCTTTATCAATTATTAATTAACACTCAAATTTCTTATTAAACCAAATACCACACTCATACTTATTATAAATAATAATTTTATAAACCTTCATACAATAAAATATTACGACGTATTTCTAAAACATAATAAAATAGAATGATAACTTGTCAATCCTAAGAAAATACTTTAAAATTAAATAAAAAAATTCAACCTTCGTTACCCATTTCAACATAGTACTTTAACAATAATTAAACAAATTCAAACTCTTTCATTGAGTTTATTAAATGGATGAAGCCACATCTTATAAATGTCGTCCCAATCTTTAAAATTGCTATTCATTTTTATACTATATATTAATATATATTCTACACAGCATTCATTATTTTTTTTCTTCTCCGTAAATACTAATTCTATTAAAAAAGTGAAAAAATATATACAATGAGGTCAAGACCTCAGAGGAGGCCACAGCCTTTCCTCAGCCAAAAAATCAGGGACATTACAGTTCAGCCCTTCAAACAGATTTACAGTACAGATTTCAAAAATTTTGCTTTGGTTCCTGACATACTGACCCAACTGACCAGACCTACCATCTTCATTGCCTATATTGACCAAAAAAACAGAGTAGCAGCTAACATAGGCATATTTAAGACAAAATTTAAAGCCTGTATTGGTTGTTGTTACTACCTGTAGCATGAGAATAAACCATACATAGACCTCTGACTTCAAACTCAAAAACATAAGACCAAGATTGCAAAGCATATAAGCAAGAAAGCGACCCGGCAAGAAGGAGCTGTGATCAATCTGCATGACTTGGTGAAGCTGGCGTATCCTCCTTTGCCTGGCTAGTAGAAGCTACCCAGGTCACTAGACCGTCTTCGTCCAGAACCGGCTCACCATCATCAGGATTAATAACCAAATGTAGAACCCCAGCTTCTCGTTGAGATGTCCTGCAAGCTAAATCATCTTCCTGTATTGGACCAGGCTGCTGAGGCGCTTCCGAAACAGGGGCATCCTCTTGCATGTGGTCCACATGAAACACTCTCCCCGTCAGATCCCCTAGCAGAACACTATCATCCTGAGAAAGAGAAGGAGCGGACGGAGACGAACTGAACTGGTTGCCCTCCTCCTCCGAGACAAAGATGGTAAAATTAACTGTCACCATGGGCCTGTTGAGCCGACTTTGGAAGATAAACCTGGAGGTCTGATAAGAAGTATTCGGGAGAGGCCTATCTCGGTCCGAAGGCGGAGAAGAAGGAGGAGCCAAAGCGATGGGAGCCACATTCTGAGGGGCATTTCGAAGAAGGCCTCCTCTGTTCCCTGAATGACTGCCTCTGCGCGGGATTCCTCGTCTTCGAGGCATGGTTCCAGAGACTAAAGAACTGGGAGAGCGTTTGAAACAGAGCCAACCAGAAGTGCTGAGAAATTCAGGGCAATTCCACAACCTTTCTAACAACCAGACCCGAATGACTATGCCGTGAGTCTGAAGCGGCTTTGCTTCATAATAAACACAGTCATTAACTGCGGTACGCGGATCCATATCAGTGAACCAAACCATATGCAGAGCAGCCATGCTTGCAATGAATTCAAACCAAATTCGAGGCAGCGCGGTAGTTAATTCCTCTGCCCTGAACCTGATATACCAACCTACGACGTGTACCATACAATCCTTCCGCCTGCCATCCGTCAGGCCAGGTGTCTGTCCCGCGAAGTCCATCATTGATTGCTGGTAGAGTCACCCGCATCCGGGTTACACAACATTCATTATTAATATTTCACCTCATTTTATTTATTTATTTATTTATTATATAACTAGATTTATATTTCCAAATAACAAACTTTGTCAAAAAGAAAAATTTAGGCACAAATATTTATTACCCCTAACCTTATTTAAACTATTTTTTTAGTATTTATTTATTTTATTTAGTATAGAAATAAATTTTTGTTGCTCACATGATTTGGATTTGCTTCAAAAGCTATTAAAAACATGACTTTGAATTATTATGCTTTATCTTTATCCTATCCTTGTGATCGATTCAATTGGAGAGAAGAGGTAGAGAGCCTAGGAGGCAAGCTAACAATTTTCATAGATTATTGATATTGATTTTTTATTTTTTTTTACTACTTATTTAGTTTTCAAGGACTCCGTTCATTAAAATATAATTTAAATAATAAAATTATAAATAAATGAATATAACAAAGATTGACATAACTAAAAAAAGGGTATGATGTCATACATTAAATAATTGATATGTTTTCCATGAAAATATATCCATAGGAAAAAAAATCACTACCCTTTTACGGTCCTCTAAAATTATATATATATATATATATATATATATATATATATATATATATATATATATATATATATATTCAAATCATAAATATAATTGTGTTTTAACTATCTCCCATATACTTTTATAAAAACCATCTATTTCTGCCTATTTTTTTTAATAGACACACAAACACACACACATATATAAGCCTCCCTTGGAATGTTATTATATCATCATTATTCTATTTTTACGGATACGTAACATTTATATTATTAATAATTATGTTTGTGATAACAGATTAACTAGAACTTCTCCTTAAGTTTTTGGTTTTGGTTTTGAGTTTTAGATATAACTTTAGTTATCTATAATTAATTTATAATTAAGAATATAAATTTTAGTTATTTATAATTAGTTTTTATTCTAGCTAATTCTAAAATAATTTTTAGTTTAAAAGATAAATCAAAAATTTTAAGATAACACTAAGACAACTTTTAGTTATTTATGACAAGTTATATATAACTAACATCAATAAATTTTAATTTAAATAAATAATAATAATAAAATTTAAAATACTTTTAGCGAGTAACTAGTTTTCAGTTTGAAACATAACTTTCTAGTTATCAATAACTAGTTTTCAATTTGAAGTATAATTATTTTTATTTTATCTTTAAATAACTTTTTACTTCACAATACAATCACAAATTTTATAATAACAATTATATAAAAAATTAGCTTAATATATTTTTTAATTTAAATAAATGAAAAAATTGAAATAAATTTTTAGTTCTTTTATATTTAATATGTAAAAGTTATAATTTGAGATTAATAAACTAGGCATATATATTACTAATTGGGCTTCTCTATTTAAAAAAAAAAACAAAGATAATAATGTATTTAAGGTATCGATGTTATTATATTGTAGAGTATGTATATACATCCAAAAATTATTAAAAGGATAGAGTATCTACTTTCACAAGAGCAATAATATTTATTTAGTAATTTTCATAATAATTATTGTAAAAACAATGATATCTATTTAATAATTTTCATAGTAATTATTGTAAAAACAATGATATTTATTTAATAATTTTCATAGTAATTATTGTAAAAGTAATGATATTTATTTAATAATTTATATAATAATTATTGTAAAAAAATTGAAAATTGTATGTATTTATCAAATTTATTTTCATTAAATTTCTCCTTATCATCGCAAGCAAAATGATTGATGAATTTAAGTAATTATTTTTGTCAAACTTTTACCTAAAGGTCATATAGAGTCGAACCCGATATCATGTGTAACAACCCACAATTTAAATATACAAATAATTATATCAATTCTTTGATTTATAATTAATAGACCCAATTATTAAACTATATAACATAGATTATTTAAAAACACGAGTAGAGAAGACTTACTTGTGTCAACAATATTTTTTTCTTTTGGATTTGAACACTCTTTAAATTATGCTAACGGCAACAAATATTTTAGGGACAACTCTCCACCTAATGTAAGCTCAACTACACATAATATTTCTACAATTGGTCACCCTTGAGCCCTCAATCAACTGAATACTGCTAGGGAATCATTTGTCTCACAACACATTTCTCCCAAGAAAATCGATAAAGGACTTGATGAATCACGTCCTCCTCATTCGCCATTAAATAGAATAAAATATGGAAAAAAGACAGCATGCACACATCTCATGTGTGACCATGCAACTTTTATTTCTTTATTTTAAGTTTTACTTAATTTAATATTTCTCTTAATTTAACTTTTTTTGTATTATTCCTTTTAATTTTTTGTTAACTTTACTTGTAATATTATTGTCTTTTAGATTAATCAAATTCTTGAGAATTATTCAATGTTTCTAACCAACTAATGTTGTTCATCCTCATGACAAAGGTGAAAACATCAATCTTTGCAATTGTTTAAATAGCAGAGAAGCATCGTTGTTATGAAATAGCTCTTAGGAAAAGGTTGTTAAGAATTAGTTAGTGGGATATAAAATTAATTAATCAATTAAATATTTATTTACATATTCAATAAATTCAATTAAAATAGGATTATAATATAATATAATAATAAATTAGTGGGATAATATTTATTTATTGAATATTTCTATGCATACTTAGGGTTATAAACTAAATAGTATTTAGGTTTTATTAATTAAAGCGATAATTAATTTCAATGAGATAATGTAAGATAATTGATTCTAAATAGAATAAAGAAAGAGGAAGAAATAATAATAAAGTTAAATTAATAATAATAAAAAGCAACTAAAACTAGCTTCTATACATTAAAAGAAAAAACTATAAACTATAGAGGATGGAAAAGAAAATAGTCAAGAGGAAAGGGCAAGGATCAAACTCTTGCTCAAGTTCCAACCATCGTCTCTGTTGAGATTGATCATATGTTTCTCAACCTCAATGGCTTCTCTTAGCTTCCTATGATGGAAATGATTAACCTTAGCAGTGACATTGAAATCCTAAATGCAGACATGGACATGGTGCTTAGATTTTATCGTATGCTCGACTAACGATGAGGAAGGAGGCGATAGTGTCTAATGTCTTCTACATGTTCTTGGATTCTTTAGTTGATGGATCAACTAGTTTCACCAATGTAAGGAACCCCACATGAGAAAGGAATTGAGTATACACCTTTCATGTATTTAGGGACAATTGGGTCTTTAAGAGATCAAAGAGAGTTTCTAATGCTAGTAAGGGGCTTGAAAATCGTAGAAAATTTATTCTTTTTAAGAATATGAGAAATCTTATCTATGGTTCCCTCAATGAAGGGAAGCAACACATTGGAATTATGATCATGAGGAGCAGACTTAACTCAAGATTCTATACAAAATTTTTGAAAGGCTCTGAGGCCTTCCTCTCTCCTATAGCCGTTATATTCAAAAACACTCAAAATATGAGATTTCTCTTCTTCAAGGTGATTCTCATGAGAAATCCTAAGAGCCCGGTTGGAAAGAGTGTTAAGAAATCCCAGTTTTTGTGCTAGAAAATGAATAGAAGTGGAATGAAGATACTATTCAGCGTGAGTTTTTTCGCGAAAAACTTGGTGAGAAATAAAACCATCATACATCCTTGACAAGAGAATATCAAGGAAGGGAAGACAATCATTAACTTCAACGTCCATTGTGAATTTTATGGATTCAAATTGGGAGTTAATATGATAGAGAAATAAATCTAATTTCTCACTGCCATGGGTTCAAACGACACAAGTTTCATCAGCAAACCTTTTCCATTTCTTATTGTAGAAGGGAGCAGAGGCCAAAGCTTTGGTCTGAAAATCTTCCATGGAAAAGTTAACAAATACACGGGAAAGAGAAGAACCCATAACAACCCCACAGGTGTGTTCAAAGACTCACCTTGGATATTGAAAAAGTGGAAGTGAGTGAGAGACCTACTAACTTGGTAGTGTCATTATCGGTTATGTGATGAATGACTCTCATAGCCTCTTGGATGGGGATTTTGGTATAAGGGGAAACAACATCAGAGCTCACTAATAGATCCCATTGCTCAAGTCTAATACCTTTGAGCTCTTTAATAAAGGCAGCATAGTCTTTGATAAAGGACAGAGTGCGAGCAGCAAGAGGTTTGAGCTCTTGAGCTAGGAAAGATGCCCCGTCTATTGTGTTGACAATAAGTCTCAGAGGGACCCCATTTTTATGGAACTACAAAAGAACATAAATTTTGGGGATAAGAGGATTGTTCTAAATAAGATTCTAGGGGAATTAAGAGAAACACTCTATTTAATGGCTAGCATGATTTGTTTAGACACTTTTTTAAGGGGATTCCTTTTAAGCTTAATGTAACTACCACTATTATGAAGATAACCAATCATTTTGTTAAAAAAACCCCTCCTTTATGAGCCTTTAGGAGGACAATGTGAGAGTTTCCCCTTAAGGCTTTTAAGGCAAGGAACTCACTTTTGCTAATGTTTCTTTTAGGAGGGTTAGTTTTTTAACCACAATAGTGAAGTCTTACCTAATGACCTCCATGACATTATGGGAAGATCCCTAATTCCAAATTCAATGTTACATATAATATTACCAATGGGAATTTTTCTAGAGACAAGGGAAAATTAAGTCTTTTATTGAAGACATGAAGAACAAAAAGATCCAACTCTTCAGTAGAAAGATTGATTACAATTTTACATGAATTATTATTATTATTATTATAAAACTTTATATTTTTTTAAGCTAAAAATCAGTAGTTAGAGAAAAAATTATATATATCATGATTTGGTAATATATATATATATATATATATATATATATATATATAATAATGGCCACAAAATTAAAAATAACTTCCCCACCTTCATTTTTTCAAATCAACCATTAAACTGGAAATTTCAAAAATTTTAATATACCTGACCATCAATAATTGGACAAGAATTTAAATTTATATCTTTTAGTCTCATATCAATAAAAAGATATATATTAAAATTAAAATTTGTAGTTCCACTCGTTTGCCCCTCAAAATTACAATAAGCAGGTAAACATTCTTTAAGAGGTAATTTTCATCATTTCAACCAAATATATAAGCTACTAAAACAATTATATTGGTTGTTTTTCTAATTCAATTTATCAAGTTACCTTAAATACTTTTTATATAAGTGGACCAATAATTTTAATACGTAAGGAATATACAAGAATAATATAAAAGATTAGAGCATATGAATAAAAATATTAAGAACTTCGCTTATTAATTATTAGTTATGAAGCTTCAAAGGATGAAATTAAGAATACCGTAACTAAAAACTACATTAGCTGCACTAGCCGCAAGTAAAGTCCAGTGGATTATAACATTTCAGTGAATGAATAATTCGATGTGAACGTAACTGTTCATGGTACATAGTTTCAACTAGAACTTTTTAATACGTCGAAAACAAAAACCGCGACACCGTGAACGCAGAGTAAAATACGGAAGTGCACGACAGTTTTATTATCAGAGAATCATGTGAGAAGCTTTATTGACACTAACATAAACATAGATATATATAGATATGAGATATTAGATGCTTATTGTGCAGTTGGGCAGACGTTGATTATATAACTAAATTAGAAGCTGTACTGCTCGTAGCGGATGAAACAGTCAGTTAGCTGAACTCGAGCACCGATGGCGTACGCGCAAATGCTCCAGATGCGGCCCCCAAGGTTTTGAAGGCAGGCGGTGCAATCGGACTGAGAGATTCCCTGCTTGCAAACCCCAAGCCCATAGGCGGTGGGTGAACCTGCTCGCGATGCTTTATAGTCGTAACCGCTGAAGGCAGTGTTTCGCTCTAGATCTACCAGGAGGGATCCGAGAGTACTATAAAAGGAACTTCCGCTTTGGATCTTCTGCCCGTTACACACAGATGATACGAAGTTTGTGTTGGGCGTGCCTACAGCACTGCCCACCACCAGGGCTACTACCATTACTGCCAATGTAAAGCCAAATGAGTACCTCATCCCGAATGATATATATAAGCTCTACAATCGGAAATGAAATGCTGGCTGGAATGAATGATATAACCACCAATGCAGCCTCCATTTATAGGCCTC
This sequence comes from Pinus tabuliformis, assembly GCA_031772625.1. NCBI lineage: Eukaryota > Viridiplantae > Streptophyta > Pinopsida > Pinales > Pinaceae > Pinus > Pinus tabuliformis. Next base: position 481,600,611 of record CM062812.1, on the reverse strand, counting down.
GCGGGGATGGCTGTGTATGGGTAGGATTGTGGATAACATCGGTTTGTGGGTTATGGGCCAAAATGCACGAAGGATTATGGATAACATCTGTCTGTGCATTATTGGCCGAAATGGACGAGTCATTCTATCTCCGTGGCCGCCTGTCTTGACTAAACCGTTGGGGCCCATCATTCTAACTCCGTGGCCGCCTGTCTTGACTAAACCAATGGGCTGAGAGGCGTAGCGCTTTACGCTTTCTAGAGTGTATAGGAGATTTAGAGAATAAGTTTGTAACGTGGGTAAAAGTATATTTGATATAAAGTTAATGAAAAATAATTACAAATAAATATTATTTTATTAACATGTTGTTAAGTATAAAGTTATTTTATTAACATGTTGTTCAAGATGAAAAAGATGGTAACCTCCGGAGAGGAACTTTAACTTTAGTTGCTCGACCACAAATCCCCACCCAATAAGCAAACCCAAGAGGAATAGTTTTTCATTTTATACTATGAAGTCACAAGGATAAGGTTCTATCTTTGCGTAACGAATCGTATCAAATTCCGACAAAGCGAATCAAAGCGAATCATTATAGCAATCTCCGTAAATCACACAGCCCAAATTAAAAAATAAAAAAATCCCAAAAAAATGATTACGACTACTATGGTCCATAATAAAAGAACACAGTTAATCTTAAAGCTAGCCCATACAGGAGAGAAGAAATTGATCTTTGCATCTTAAATTAAGGGTAGCCCATACCGGAGAGAAAAAATTGATCTCTACATCCTAAGTTAATATTTCTATACTATGAATATAAAATATTAAAAATCTTATATTAAATAAAAAATAAAATAAATATAATTTTTTAACCAAAAAAAATTATTAATCCATAAATTTGCTTTAAAAACAAATAGCATTGCAATAAAATTAATAAGAACACGAGAGAAACAAAAGGAGGGTCTACAAATAACCCTATCCTAAGCTTAAATTGAATCTAACATTTTTTTAGCTCAAATCGGTTCATATTGAATATAATACTAACAACGTTAAATATTTTGCTAATTATAATATAAATTATTTTTCTAATTATAATATGAATTATGAATTAGAATAATTATATTTATATAAATACATTTTTATAAGAAATTAAATTAATTAAAATAACTATATATTTATATAATTTATTTGGTTTTGATGAGTGTAGTTTGATGTCAATTTTGGTAATTTTAGACAAAAATCTATTGTGCAATTTTTTGTGATATTGATGATTTAAATGATTCTAAGTAGTGGTTTCTCAAGCCAAAGATCAAGCATGTTGAAATATCTAACTTAGCAAACATATATATATATATATATATATATATATATGAATTTTTCCAAACATTAAGAGGATAAAATTTATGCTCATCTTTGACAATATTATTTATAAATTTCATATTTTTAAATATGAAAATATTCTTCATTATAAAATATCATGGTTACTAATATGAATTATCATTATTTAAAATTATTTTAATGTAATATATACATGGTTAGTATTCTTCTAAATAAAGTGTTTATAATATATAAAAATTAGTTGAATCTACTTACATTTAGTAACCTAATTGAAATAATTTTTATAATTAAGAATTTTTAAGTCATACTAATTTTTTTATTAATTATAATATGAATCAATATTAGTATTATTAAGTTGGAATATCTCTATGTATATGCTCTTGGTGTGAAACATCTTGTCATTCCCTCTCACTATGCTTCAACTTGTTCATTGATATGATTTCAAGCAAATTCTAGAAGTTTAATATTTTGGAGCTCCCTAGTAATGTCCTTAGTTGGAGATAATATATTAGAGTCCCTCGATCCCTCGGGATTTCCCACCCCTAATGGAAGGTGCTCTACATCCCCTTCAATTGCTTGGTGCCCTCTTAAAATTTCATTATTTACCACTAGGGAGCACAATATGACAGCTAGCTCTAGTGATGATAATGGGGTTCTTCAAGGAGGTGTTCCTTGTGATGAATCTCCTCTTCCTTGATTCCCTTGCATCCTCACCTTTCGATTATTTTCATGACACACAAGTCTTATTAGTGTGACTTGGGACTTGGTTAGCACTTAGTCAGCACCCACACATATACAAAATAATAGGTATAAGTTTCCCTTTTACTATGCTCATAAATAAGTGATGCTGATTATGAGTAGATCCTCATGGATCTACTAAATCCTTTGTCCTTTCTAGCTAATCAAGTTTTATGATGCGTTGTTAGGAACCATAACACACCTTCCTGGCATCAAGTCTCTCCCCTCTGACATCCTTAACTAATTAAATAGATCATTAACATTATTTTAGCAATCATTAGACTTTAATTTATTATTATATGATTATTTGCTAAATTTATTTTGATTTGTAAACTATCGTGGATATTCCACTCGATGGTTTGTTAAACATACATGATAAAACTATATTTGAAAATCGAAAATCTACACTATCAGGGTTTTGTTTCTCTTTAGAATTCGAGAGCTATAAATTCCTATTAACTATGTATGCATGAAAATTAAAATTATCAAGAAAATAAAGAATAGTGAAATAAAAACTCACGGACCATGGTTTGACACAAGATATGACCTAGTAAACTATTTTGGGAGAAAATGTAGCTAAAAGGTGAAGTTTCTCTTCTCTACTTCTCTAGATAGAAAATGGATACAAGTATTAAAATGTATGGCTTGTAGCCTATGAGATACTATAGTGCACAAATCTCATCTTGTAGAATTTCCTTGTAGAGGAAGGGTGAGAGTGGATCTCCTTATCTGAGACCTCTCGTACGCTTTAAGGTTTTGGATGGTGATCCATTCAGCAGAATTGAAAAGCTTGAGCTGGAAACGAGGGCCATTACCCATCTTATCTAGTTATGGTCAAAGCCATAAGATTTTAGAACTTCCCTGATGTAAGCCCAACTAACTTTGTCATAGGCCTTTTCAAGGTCAAGTTGTTTGATAATGCTTGGCTGCGTATTACTCTTCAAAGAGTGGATCACTTCATGAGCTTCAATGATATTATTTAGAATTTGTCTACCTTCCACATATCTCGTTTGCTCCTCCAACACTAGAGTTGGAAGAAGGGGCTTAAGCCTATTTGCAATTATTTCGGAAATAATTTTGTACACCAGATTGCATAATGACATGGGTTTGAATCTATCTGGTGTCATAGCATTTTCCTGCTTTGGGATCAAGGCTGTGAAAGAGGTGTTGAGTGCTTTCAAAACAGTTTTGTTTTTCCTTGAGTCCTCTGCCACCTCCAAAATGTCTTGCTTGACTATGTTCCAACATGCTTTCAAGAAGTCAACATTAAAACCATTCGGGCTAGGAGCTTTCGCATTTTGCATTTCCTTGATGAATTCACTGACCTCCTATTCATTCACTAGCCTGTTTAGATTAAAATTATCTTCTCTTGTCACAAGCCTAGGAATGTGTATAGTGAAGTCATTAATAAAATGTGATCTATCTATGAGGGGCTCCTCTGCAATGCCTTGGAAATGTTGAACCAGAGCAGATGCTATTTCTTTGTCGATATTGAGTTGATTTCCTTGCGTGTCTTTCAGTTTTAGAATCCTGTTATGAGATCGATGATCCATAGTGGATTTGTGAAAAAAACCTTGTATTCATGTCTCCTTCCTTTAACCATTGAACTCTAGATTTTTGTTTCCAGAAGATTTCCTCTTTCTTACATAAGCCTTCCCACTCTTGATGAAGCGAATCAACATGCTTCATACCCTCCTCAGTGAATCCCTTTATGATGAGCTCCTCGTTAATATCCTGAAGCTTTGCTTCAGCTATTTTTTTTTGCTTCGAAGATATTGTCGAACTCATTCTTGTTCCAATCTTTAAGCTTGAGTTTGATGTGTTTTAGCCCGCATTGCAGAAGGAACATTTTAGTACCTTAAACATTCAAATATTTTGTCCACCATTTTTCATTATTGTTGTAGAAGTTTTGGTGGGTAAGCCAAATATTTTCAAATCTGAAAGGTCTATTTCTTGGTGTTCCTATAAAGGATGCTTATAATTGTATGGGCAATGATTCGATCCTCCAAAAGGGAGAATAATGGTTGACAAGTCAAGGCCTGGGAGAATAAGGTCCTGAGAGATAATGAATCTATCATGTTTAGAGGTCACTTGAGCAGCCCCTCCCCTTTTATTATTCCAGGTGAAGAGGCCATTGGAGGTTTTTGTGTCTACTAGCCTCATATTGGTAATGAAGTTCTGAAAAGCTATGAAATCTCTGCCTAGAGATCTAGTCCCTCCTTTCTTTCCGAAAGAGATTTGATCATATTAAAATCCCCTCCCAAAATCCATGGGATGCCCATATGTCTTTCTCTTATATCCCCCAGGGAGGTTAGGAGCTTAAATTTATCTTCAAGCTTTTGTGGACCATAGAAATTTGTGATCAAATAAACTTCCTTGTCCACCAAAGGTTGGATGACCATTGAAGAGTTGTTCCTGGATGCTTCAGCATCTAGGATGCCAAGTTTCTTAGGGTTCTACATTGTAAGAACTGCCCCTGCTGCGTTTCTACTTTAACTTGTAGATATTCATACATAATAAGCCACTTGCTATGTATCTCTCTTATTTTGTCTACAGAACATTTTGTTTCCTACATAAAAACCAAATGTGGTTTTTCGTCCTCGATTCTATTGCTAAGATTTTATTGTTTCCTTTTGCTTCCTAGACATCCAATATTCCATGTTGTAAGCTTCATTAATAAATATTTTTAAATGAGTAACTAGTTAGGTCTTTCATCTTACCTAAGTTTATCATGAGTTTTCCACATTCATTCAGTAGCTCATTTTGTATTTTTATTCCTCTTTTTCTTCCTGGGTTCTTAGGAGTTTCTCCATCTATCGCCACCATAGTTTTCACCCCTTCTTTATCCTGACTATCATGGTTTATTTTTACCCCAAAACACTTTGCTTGAGTTCTCCAGAGGAAAAGTTGTTGTACTCTATTAAATTCCTCTTAAGGTAGCAAGTCCACTCCTCTGGTAGTTCCTTCATCCAGGAACTTTTCTAAATCGAGATGTTCCCTTTCTAGTACGTACTGCAGCTCATGTTCCTTCATTCCCACTTCGCTTGAGGTCATTTATTGGTCCCTATCAAGCTCCATCATGCTAGGCTGATACTCCTTTTGTTGACTTTCGTTAGGTCTATCCTCCATGATGTCCTCCTTTTCCTTCTCTTCTAGACTGTCCTTCAAAAATTGTTTCATTTTCTCCTCCCCTTCTTCTTCTTCTAATATCTTGAACTTATTATGACTAGGTTGTTTTTCCTCATAGATTTTTTTTGGGTTCTTTCTTCCTCATTTTCCTCTGCCTCCAAATTTGGTAAAGCTTTCAGTCTCTTTACTTGAGGTTGCTTTGAAACTTCTCTCCATTTTATTTAAAGGACAATCTCTGAAGAGGTACCCGTGTTCATAGCATTTGTGGCATCTAAAGGGTATGTGCTCATAATCCACCACCTGCACTCAATATTCATCAAAAACTTATAGAATTATTTCATTTGGTAAAGCCCTAGAAAGGTCCATTTCCATGCATATTCTCGCGAAGGAGGTGCAATTGTTATGCAGTGTGGCCTCTGATATTTTTATAAAATGCCATAGTTTATCACCTATGGCTTTTAGATATTTCGGCAGCCAATAATCTAGAGGTAGGGAATAAAGTCTTATCCACACTAGAACTGAAGTAAATGTTTCTCACTTCGGGAAGAAGTTCATCACCCAAGGTCTTATATAGAGACCTGCAGCTGCATAGAAATAGGGTCCTCCTTCAAATATCCTATCCTTATCCTCGAGGTTTGTAAACACAATTGTGAAGAAACCCTTGGTTCTAAGGTGTAGATCTATATCTCCCTTAGGTTTCCAATGGTTCTTTATCCATGTGTGCAGGGTCTTCTTCGTAGGCCATAACCCCATGAATTTGAAAATCACTACATAACTCGACATGTGATCCCTATGCGCTTGTAGGGCTAGGTCACTTACATGGCCTTTTCTGAATTCCAGGGTCAGCTTTCTTACTGTCTACTTATTTACATTTCTCCCTTCTGACTTCCTCCTGCATTTCTACTATCCTTTCTTCTCTACTATTTTATTGTTTTCCTCTTTCTGCATACCCAGTTTCTACTTCCATGGGCTTCTTGGAATGATTAGAGACTACATGACTATAGGAAAGAGTACAACTCCCCCCTTCTCACCCCTCCATGGTACCCAACTCCAGTATTCTACTCCAAACCCTAGTTCTGCGGAGTATCCTTCTTGCTCCATCTTTTGTCACTCCCTATTAAGTTTTTATGTTGCCAAGCTTTTATATAAATATTGTTTTCACAAATATCATTGAATTGTATGGCTAAGGAGAAATTAGCAAAGGCAATGACAAAGGCTTTGGAAGGGTAAAAATCCATTATTGGTATTTTGTTTATGAAAATAATGGAAAATACGAGAAAAGGGAGGTGAAAGGTCACAAGTTGCATGTGAGGAGGAAATTGAAGGAAAATTAAGGAAAATGAATAAATTAGGAACATCAATAATAAAAATACATCAGAGCATTAGTTTGGGGCCATTTTCTATTTTTTTTTTTAGTTTGTCTTTAAGAGGAGAGGAGAACCAAGAGGACAAGGAAAGCGAACAAGAAAATGAAGGACAAGGAAAGCAAAGGAACACAAGAATCAATAAAAGAAAGGTTTCATCAAACATATTTAATGAGAATACTTAAAGGTAACATGTATCATATATGATTTCCTAGTTGGTTTTGGCATGCATGGTATGTGCATGTCTATATTCAATTAATTTGTTATTTTCTACATGGGTTTTGTCAGGTTTCAACTATGGATTTAGCCTTTCCTTTCCATTTCTGCATAACCATGGTGTGAAGGGATTCTTTCTTGGTTGAGCTTTCGATTGTCGAAAGGTTTCGGTTTTGCATGATGGTGTGAGGAAAACTCCAAGGGTTGGGGGTGGAAATAGTTTTCGCTATGAAGTCCTAAATAGGTGGGTGGAGACAAGAAAATTCCTCGAGGGATGGTGAAGAAATTTTGAGGCATCTAAGCTTAGTTTGGTTTTGTGATCTAGGGACTAGCTTAGGTGAGATTGTGGTATGTGAGGGTGGAGGTGGTTTACCCTATGGATTCCCTTGTTTATTTGTGGATTGGTTTATCCCATGAGATCCCACATCCAATCTTGGAATATGGCGTGGGGGTGATTGGATGAAAGAAATATTTGGTTCAACACAATCTAAAGTTAGGTGGTATACTGAAGTCCGTGACTACATTGGCTTTTGCATATGGATAATAAGAGCTAAGTTTCTCTTGTCTTGGATGGGTAATTATACTTGTTATTATGTGGCTTTAATATTTGTTTTATCCTTGTTATCTACTTGATAATATGTTGGTTATAAACATGGTTATATGAGAGATGTAAGTATGGCTCTTATCACATTTTAATTAATGAATTTATTCTTAATGAATGCATGACCTAATCGGTGTTACGAAAAATTCGTGAGAAGCAGGCAAAATTTTAAGAACCCCCCCCAAATTTACATGTATAATAAATGGGCGAATCTCCATGGTATATAGGAAAAACGGAAGGCAATTTTATCAATAATATGATATGTATATATAATTTTTTGGCGAATCTCTCACAAGGCATGACGAATATTTTACTCAATTATAAAATCTTGTGTTTATTGAATACACAAATGAAATCATTGCATTTCTTTAAAATATCTTTTGAAAGCAAAATTACCAAAATTACATATCGATAACCTAGTGGGTGTAGGATAAAATTCACCCGTGCATATGTTGGAACGTTGTAGAAGGATGACTAGTGCAATCAATCCATCCTTTTAGCCCTGGATTTGTTTCTGTTTCAAACAGAAGTATACAAATATACTTGTCCAATGTCTATGTTTTAAACATTCACCTTAGGATGTTTTTACAATATAATTTCCGAAGTCTATTTAATGTCTTCATTATCATAAAAACATATATCCATCTTAACTCCACATCTACCACTCTTAGGGGGATGAAATCTATTTATCCCTCTGAGCACTGGTAGACCCAGAATTAAGATGGATCTAAGATGATAGAATTTCCCCTTTAAATAGTCTATGCTCACATGAATACCATGGTATTACCATGGGTCAGTACCATGGGTTATCATAAACTTGGAGCTTAAAAATTAGTATTAGTAATTTATAAAAATTAATAAAATTAATAGTTGATTTTTATTTTATTTTTTATTTTAACCAAGCTAAAATTTTTAACATACATTAAATTACAACATCCGTTTTTACTTTTGATCGCATCAAATATTTTTTCACTCTATTCTAGTTTGCATATCACGATATTTGATACCTCTTGGAGGTTAGTAGATCCATAGTAAAGATGGATCTATGCTGGTTTAATTCCCCCATTTAAATAGGCTACATTCCAGGTGAATACCATGGGTCAATACCATGTGCCATTTTGGTGAATACCATGGGTCAATACCATGTGCCATTTTTATTTTTATTAATACTAATATTAGGGTTAATAATGTTTTTTTCATGGTATTAATAACAATCTAGTCCATGGTATTTGTCCCATAGTATTTTTCCCATAGGTTTCACCTAAATATAACGCATTTTTTTAGTGTTCGTAAATATAAGGTGACTTATGGAGTAAATATAAAAAAAATGTTTTATTTGTTTACCACACCTCTCGTTTATTTATATTTTTATTAATTTACCATACCTCTTTTACAAATATGGTATTTGGCCCATAGGATTCACTTAAATAAAACCTCTTTCTTGAGCTTTCATAAATAGAACGAGGGTTATGGACTAAATATAAAAAGAGGCTTTATTTATTTACCATGTGTCTAGTTTATTTATATTTTTATTTATTTACCATACCTTTTGAGTAAGTATAAAAAGACGTTTTATTTATTTACCATACCTCCACTTTACTTATATTTTTATTTGTTTACACCCTTGCATGTATATAAGGTGACTTATGGAGTAAATATAAAAAATGTTCTATTTATTTACCATACCTCTCATTTATTTATATTTTTATTAATTTACCATACATCTTTTATAAATATGGTATTTGCGCCTTTGGCCCATAGGATTCACTCAAATAAAACCTATTCTTGAAAATGGGTGAATGGATTCACTTAAATAAAACCTATTCTTGAAAATGGGCGAATGGAAGGTTGTAACTCCTAATTTCAAGGGCTAAATTTACCTTTTTTACCCTCTCCCTTAAAATAAGGTGGGCTATTTGAGGTGATTTGTAAAAATGTATTATGATACAAAATATTCGCCCACTAAAAATTTAAAACCCCTTAATTTCGCCAAAGGGCGAACATTCGCCCCTAAAATTTTCTATGGTGAGAAGGCATTTTTCCTTCCAGATAAGTTTCAAATCCCTATGTTTAAATATGCATTCATGATGTGTAGTTTCCATGTTTACCATGTGTTTGATAAAATAGTTGTCCTTGTTGGGAGGGGTTAGGTTAAGTTCTTCTTTAGGTTTTTGGTTTATAATATTATTTCCTATGTTATTCATCTTTCCTCGAAGTTTCAATGAGTTTTGGGTAGAGAATTGAGTCCTAGCCTTGAAAATGTGGTTGAGCGCTCAAGGTCAATGGTATAAAATTGATTGGAAAAGTTCATAGTCACAAGGAAGAAGCAATATGGTAGCAACTGAATGCTTAAAAATTCTTAGAGGCCTTGTCATGGGAGTGACTGAGAGAATAGTTCAATGAAAAACAGATTTAGCTTAGGCGTTGGACACCTAGAAGGGTTGGGTAGCTCCTAGAGGTCTTGTAATACATGAGGGAAGTCAATAATGTCTTAAGTTGTCATATAGGAGGTTGAGTCCTATCATAATGACCCTCAGCTCATAGTTACCCAGGGAAAACTGGTGAAAGCTGATAAATGTTGGAGGAGGCGATTACAAGGTGCTATTAGAGTGGGTTGTGCTCTCTTTTGGTAAAAGTTTATGCTGTGAAGGTTATTATTGTCATGCATGGGGTCATGGTATACAATTGGTATGGTCATGCATGATGTTGGTATGGAACTGTAATAAAATATGGGAAATAAGATTTCAGTAGCAAGGTTTTATTAGCTTAATAGAATTACCTACACAAAGGAAGAATGCTAGGCATAACTTGAAACTCCATTTCATCCCTTTATGTATAGCACATTCTCGAGGGTGTTTATCATCTCCATCAGACCAAGTAGTCGGTTCTCGATTAAGAAATTATTTTAAAAAATGAAAAATCTCTGAGCTAAACTCTTAGTCATAAATGTGAGACATTAGTAGGTTGCATGCAACTTGACTAGCTGACTTAGAATGAGGTGATCACATTTGGTCTCTTGTATTAAGAGTATATATGGATTTTCTATAGAAATCTTTCTTTTTAGAATGTGATGCTTGATCTTTCCATTAAGGCCCCTTATAATCCATACGAGAACCGTCATCATTGATATTTTAGAGGAGGAAAGAAAGTGTTCATTGGGAAAAACTCCCTAAATTGCCTAGAAATTCACCCAGATCTTGAATTAATTGTCTATTAGTTTTGAAGTCTTTCATTTTGGGCTCTTCGGCTTGGAAGGAATGTTATTACCCCACTAAGATACAACTTTTAAGATCGATTAAAACCCAATTTGGCCTCATTAATATTCAACTTGTAAATATTCCAAAGAAATAATAGAACCCCTCTAGATCATTTATTCATCATGAATGGGTGCAATCCATGTGGGTCTCACACAACAGCCACATCATCTTATATCAAGGAAACAAAAAAAAATTGCTCCATAAAGTTTCTCACATGTAGACTCTCATAAAACTATGAAATTAAATATAGATGAAAAAAGAGAAAAATAAATGAAATAATTATGTAAAATATTATTTAATAAAATTAATTAACCAATATTAAAAGTTAATATGTATTTAAAAAAACTGAAGTTATAATAAAATTATAAACACATTAAAAGTAATATACTTTGCAAAGTTCAAAAAAAAAATGTAATCTTTAATGTTATTTTTTTAAAAGCAACCACACCAAAGGAACCCAAAAACCAAAAAAAGGAACTATGGCTACGAATATGAAAATTAAGATATATTGATCGGGTCAAATTGAATGAGTGAATTTAATATTTATAATGTTAAATATTTTTTAATTATAATATGAATTTGAATAACTATATTTTAATTTTTGATTTATTATATATTTATAGAAGCCAATTGTATTAAGATTAATAATATTATTTATATTATATATATTTATATATTTAAAATAATTATATTTTAAAATGATGTTTTGAGAACATAAATTTGAATTATTATTATTATTTTAATGTAATATTTTTAGGAATTCAAATGAGATGATTTTCAATATTTCAAAAAATTAAAATAAAATTTGAAGTTTTATTAATTATAATATGAATCAATATAACAATTTTTTTTTGTTCTACTATATAAATTCTTGGATTTCTTCTACATATCCATCTATCTATTCTTCACTTTGTAAGAGGGGATCTACCCCCTTCCGGAGTTCATAATCAGTATAAATACATTGCTATTCCCAATGAATCTTCTCACGTATGGCATCCTTTTCAAAGATCAAGTGAGCAAAGAGGGGATTATGTGGCTTATGGTTTCGCAGCAAACTCTTCATTAGATGCATTGTGGTAGCCTAAGAATCTAGGGTGGTTTGTGTGAAAGGAAGTGCAAGATCCAAAATATGAGGTTAAGTATAGTAAGATTAGGTAATATATCCAATATATGTAGGATCATGAACTGATGTGCAGATTTATTATGGCCCTCTAAAAGTGGTTTGATTGGGTGGATCTAAAATAAATGCAACACCCAATGTCAAATAGAATTGGAGTTAGAGGCTAAGATTTGTTTTTTAAAGATATTTAGTTTAGATAGGATGATAGATTGAAGTATTTTGAAGGGGAGGCATTTTTTTTCAAAAATTCAGAGCTCCTCATGTGATTATGGAATGGGCATTATAATACATAGAAGGAGGATTTCCTTGCTGCCTCGATGTGGGTCCATCACTTTTACCTTCCCAAGCCATATTTGGAGGTGGAAAGCCTTGAAGGCATCGAAAATTCCATTAAAAGACTTTTCTTTATATTGGTACACTTCTTAGTCATGGATTTATGTATACATGAATTTATCCTACTCTCTTCCATACATACACATACTATCATGATAGTGTTTGGAAGAAATCTCTAGATTACGAAAATGTCCCCTTTAGATGTCGGCATTGTCATGAACATGGACATATTATTAGGGATTGTCCAATGATTACCGAGGAATAGTTTCAAAAAAAAATCTTCTCAAAAATATAGATTTGATTCATGGAAAACCCCCCAATGAAGAGGAAATTTGATTGCCTAGGGTACACCAAATCCTAATGAAATCCCTATATCAGAAATAGACACTTCGAAGGAGTCCCAAGAGTAATTCGACATTCCATCAAGCATGCAATCAACAAAAGGTAAATACCATATTTGCTTAGATGTAATGAAAAAGTTTGTTAAAGGGCACTAGAGAAATTCATTACCATAGGAAACGATAAGGTCCCCATTGGAAAAGGGTAAAGTAAAAGACCTGCTAGAAGATATGGATTTAGATGACTGATGATTGATTTCCCTTGTGGCATAATGACACGTAAAATATGTTAAGGACATGTTATCTCAAGAGGTTATGATTTTATGTAAGGTCCATCTTCAAAGAAAATGGTTGGAATTGATTTCTTGACACTTCAATATTGGGTTTAAATGATGGACTTCGAGGTGGTGTCGAGTAAAGAAGCTAAAAACGAGCTTGCAATAGCAACATGATGCTAATCCAAGAAAACACTAACAAGTGAACTTGGGAAAAGTCATGCAAAATTCACATGACTTTTCCTCTTGAAATCAAAGTCTTCCATGCGGTTATCATTATCATAGTCATTTTTTGGTAGGAAGATTATTAGCTTCAAAAAAACACTGTATTTTAGTCTTGGTTTGGAAATTCAACCTATATGTAACTTTTTCTTATGAATGAAAAGATCCATTTATCCAACAAAATAAAGAAGAATAACTAATGTAACTATATAAATAGTTCATAAGAATTAAATTAGTTTATCCATATCAATTTAATAATGTGAAATGTGTCATAAAGTGATTTTTTAAATTATAATTAGACTTAAGAATATAAATTTTTACCCTTTAAATTATATAATTAAATAGTGTTATCATTTTTTAAATTATAAAATTCATATTTTTATAAATTTGACATACTCGTGATACTTTACCAGCAATAATTTTTTTTTTTTCTATTTTTGGTTTTTTTTTATAATTTATTATAAAATAGATATGTAATTCGTTACCTACTGCATATATTATTGCTACACACATAATATTAAAATTCATTAATAATAAGCCAAAAAAAACAAACAAACAAATTTAACACCTATCTCAATACTATTAGTAGTGGAAAAAAATAAATTGAGCATCGATCTTTATAACTATGCATAAAAAATTGGGAAGATGTATATATTTCTAAAAATGATTGAATTAAAATATTTGATATGCATTGTATCTTTATTATCTATATAAATGAGTTCAATTATATTAATAACATAGATTTATTTTCTTTGGGATTATAAAATGTAAAGAGAGATAAAAAATTTAAGATATAAATCTCATTTTGTGAAAATTTGAGAAGACTCATTTTTATGATAAATTTGATTTAGCTCAAGTTATTTTATATTCAAACTTAATATAGATATTTACTAGTTTTTCATATATATATATATATAACAGCGTCTAATGTTATCGCAATTGATAAAGTTATCACCCACATTAAAATATCCAACACGTGTCAACACACTAAAATTTATATGTAATTTTTTATTCAATATAAATTAACACACATATAACCAATCCTTTTATGTTAGAACTTAGAATCTATTATATAATGAAATATATTAATTTTTTTATCTAAACTTGTAACAACCCAAAATTTAAATGTTCAACTAATTAGATCAATTATGCAGCTTATAATCAACACACCCAATTATTCAACTATTTAACATAGAATTTTCAAAAACATGAGTGCACATGACTTACCTGTATCAACGATATTCCTTGTACTTTTGGAGTTGAATGCTCCTTCAATTCAGCTAGCTAAAACAAATATTTTGGGGCTGACTCTCCACCCAACTGTATACTCAACTGCACATAATCTTTCTACAACTGGCCACCCCCGAGCCTTAATGAATGTATTAATACGAGGGAATCCTTTGTCTCAAAAAAAAATTCTCAAAAGAGAATAGATGAAGGAATGGATGAATCACATCCTCGTCATCCATTAAATGAACAAAAAAATGGAAAGGGGACGGCATGCACACATTCCATGTGTAAACATGCAAATTTTATTTCTTTATTTTAATTTTTACTTAATTTACTATTTCTCTAATATAGCTCTTCCTTATATTATTCCTTTTTACTTTTTGGTAACTTTACTTATTTTTAATACTTTTTAGGTTTACTTTTATATATATTTATTTAGAACTCCAATTTACTATTTACTATTTTATTTATTTATTATTTTCATGTTTTCCTCATTATTTATTACTTATTTACTATTATTATCTTTCCTTTATTTACTTTTACTATTTATTTATCATTATTATCTTTTCTTTTTTATTTATTATTTATCTACTTATATTTTAATATTATATTATAATATATTATTTATTTATTTTTATTTTTATTATTATTATTAGGGAACATTACATACTCCCCCAAATTAAGGAACTTTGTCCCAAAGTTAGGTTGAATCATTTAACATTTTATTTATTTATTAGTTCACATTTTGCTTTCATGCTCTATTGAACTAGTATAACTAGCAGTCATTGAAAATTTCCACGACACCTGAGAAATCTCAAGGAATCTCTGTCCTTTTTCCCACTTTTGGAACCAGGCATCAGCCTCATCATTTTGTACCATAACCCAATGTTAGCTCTAATTATTGCACTCGACTTAGACTACAGTTGCCCCAAGGCAGGAATCTCGTCCCAGTACTCAATATCTCTAGGCATCTCACAAGGTTGGCCCACTCACTCCATAGTCAATAAGATTAGAAACCCAGGAATCAATGTCCTTACACGCCCACCAAAATTCAACATCCCATTCTAATAGCAGGCACTTGGCTTCCAATATCAGTGACTTAGCCTCCTCAAGGTGGCCCCAGGGCCCCTCGAGAGTTGTCAGAGCTCTAGAAGACAAAGGAACCAGTAACATATGTAGTGTTGATTGAGTTTTTCTCTAGCCCATATGGTGTTACATATCTCCCTTGCAGGTATGGGCACCCACGAGATCATGAAATAAACAAACCCTCAAGACCCATTATTGGATTTCTTGTCAATCACTACATCTCAAAATACATCTAATACATTAGTTATAATATTAGCATCATAGAAGATAACCCGCATGCCAAATATTGCATGTCATCATGAGAACATAACATCTTTGTTATCACAAAATTCTGCATGTCATAAATCTATATACAATTACCACATACTTCACATCATAATATCCTCCTAAGTTATAAAATTGGCATATCAACATCAAAGACATATCATCACATAATAAGTGCACATGTCAATATACCTCATACATTAACATCATAATCACTATGCATATTATATTTCTCATAAACATAGAACATCATTAGCATAACAAATATATAAACAAGAAGCACATATGCATCATTAACCTCTCATCATAACTATACTATTTACCACACACCACCACCTCATGAAACATCTTTAATATGAGAATCATCTCAATACTTATCAGATTTAAAACAATAATACACTATATGGCATTCTTATCATAGTTCACAAAATTAGTTTCATTTCCTTGTATAAACAATGAATACCAACTAGGAAATAAGAATACTCAACATCCCTCTAGGTTGTAGGCTATCTCACCAATACTATTAGTGTCATGTTTTCATCAAGGTACCAATTACTTTTCAATAATCATTCCCACATCTGTCAACTAGGAAGTTGATGATTTACACGTAGGTATATTGATTTATGTACATCACTAAGTTTTAAATGATCCTAATCATCTTGAGACTTAATCTCTTGTCATGTAATCATCCTTCCCTAAGGAAGTTTTAGTGGAATTCATTCTTAAGATATTACCTATTGTACAATCATTCTCTAAATTATCAATATAAATTAAAATTCCATGATCATTATACATAGTTTTCTTATCCAAATGGCATAGATACACTAAGTCATCATTATCTAAGTCTTATGCATGTTTAATCCACCTTCATGAGGGCTTGTTATCCCTTGGTGATTTATCCATCCCACATGTAATTGTTATTGTACATCCAAAAAATATCTACTTATTTCATTGAGTTCTCATCTTGATAGTACCGCTTGTCATTGCTTCATACTCAAAGTTTTATCTTTAGACTACATAGTTTATTTCCTTTCTCCAAAAGTTAAACAATTGTTATCCTTGAAATGTTTCTCTAGTTTATCACTTGTCATTTCTAACCAGTTACAAGTATTCACAAATTCTAATCTTGAGACCTCTAAATTTTGTAGGTCATCACTATGACTCATACCAATCATATTATTCAATCTACTCATCAATATTCTTAAGATAACTTTCTAGAGATAGCCTCATAATTTAGCCCTAGACACTAATACATTTTCATAGCTCCCTTCACACTTTAATGTTATGCACATTAAGAACTGTATGAAATTTAATTAGCTACTCCAATTTTAAAATTTCATATCATTTTTATTCACATGAACACCATGCTCAACTATTACTAATGTTGGACTTACCATGAAAACAATACCTTAATGCTAAGGCATTTTCTGAGTTTCCACTCCCAAAATCTTCCCAATTTCTATGTTTAGCTTCTTTATTCATGTCCTACAAACATTCATGGATTATGTAATCATAGTTTACCATAATTCCTACAACTCTAATAATCTCCATAATTGTCATGATAATTAAACTTCATTACTTGTTATGAATCCCTATTGCAAAATCTTCCATCATATTCTAGGATAGTTTATTACTTATTGTTGATTTCTTATGCTTGTTTGTGAAACTTCCACTCATTCCCTTAATTATCTATCCAGTACTATTTTCTCATTATTCCAAGTTTATCATGGTCGCCATTAGTAGCATTCATTATCATTAATAATAGATTTATAAGATCCTCCCTTGTCATTCCTTCTTTTATAACTTCATATACTATTTAGAATAAGGAGTTATCTTAGAACCCCTCCCTTTTTATTCTTTTAATAATTTTTAATATCCTTGTCTCCTTATACTTATTTTTAAGCAATGCTAGTTGTTAGCACTATTATTTAAATTTTGTATCATTTTCTTCCCCTTTTTAAGAGGAGATATCCTTGAAACAAAGTCATACCATCTTGAATTATATTCTATAAGCACTTTAAATATATTCCACACCCACTTTAAATACTTTCCACATGAAACTCCCAATTATTTATGGATTGTATATCGTACTAATATTTTCCATTTGATAAGAAAACATGATAATTGATGAACATTACCTCCTTTCATTTATATCACTAAATTCTCACTTCCAAATTACATCGTTCCTAGTGGGTTGTCATAGTAATCATCACCCCATAGTTTCATCATAAATAAGTTTGATTTTTTATTTTTTGTATGGATTGGCCCTCATCTCATTTGGATATAAAAAACTTAAAACACATCAACCTTCCAATATTTTGTTAACTTTCCATAATGGATCACTCTAAAAGTTGTGCATCTTAAGAAGTTGAAACATAAACATCTTAGTGAAATGAAATTCCTATAGTTACTTTTTAATACAACCTCTTTAAGCACATATTACTTACATTAATTTCAAAGGAAACCATTTATACATAATCCACCTTAATTCACTTAAATATGATTTTCCATGCCTAGTTTGCACATGTAACTACACAACTTTAGCCTATTATTAGTCTTGAATGTTACTTCATATTTGATGATCTCTTCTTTATGTTCATAGTTAGGATTTCATTACAATTATTTCCTTATTCATGAGGAGGCTACATTCTTAGGGAAAATTCAACCAACAAACTACCAATATTCAACATGAATCCAAGTTTCAATCACGCCATCTTACTTAACCAACTAATCCAGATCATTATTACTAGGTTTTTATTTATTCACTTATCCTCCAATGTAAATAATCAAATATGATCTCAATCCTTGCATCTTTTCTTCTTTTATTTCATCTTCTCTTTTCTTTTATGTTCAAATAAATTCTTTATCATTTATTAATTTACACTCAAATTTCTTATTAAACCAAATACCACACTCATACTTATTATAAATAATAATCTTATAAACCTTCATACAATAAAATATTACAATGTACTTCTAAAACATAATAAAATAGAATGATAGCTTGTCAATCCTAAGATAATATTTTAAAATTAACTAAAAAAATTCAACCTTCATTACCCATTTCAACATAGTACTTCAACAATAATTAAACAAATTCAAACTCTTTCATCGAGTTTATTAAATGGATGAAGCCACATCTTATACTATATATTAATATATATTCTACACAACACTCGTTATTAATATTTCACGTCATTTTATTTATTTATTTATTATATAACTAGATTTATATTTCCAAATATCAAACTCTGTCAAAAATAAAAATTTAGGCACAAATGTTTATTACCCCTAAACTTATGTAAACTATTTTTTTAGTATTTATTTATTTATTTAGTATAGACAGAAATTTGTGTTGCTCACATGATTTGGATTTGCTTCAAAAGCTATTAAAAACATGACTTTGAATTATTATGCTTTATCTTTATCCCATCCTTGTGATCGATTCAAGTGGAGGGAAGAGGGAGAGAGCCTTGGAGGTAGGGCTAACAATTTTCATAGACTTATGATATTGATTTATTTTTTTTTACTACTTATTTTAATTTTCAAGGACTCAAAATCTCAATTTCGTTCATTAAAAGATAATTTAAATAATAAAATTATAAATAAATGAATATAACAAAGACTGGCATAACTAAAAAAAAGTTATCATGTTATAAATTAAATAATTGATATGTTTTCCATGAAAATCTAACCATAGGAAAAAGAGAAATCACTACCCTTTTATGTTCCTCTAAAACCATATATATATATATATATATATATATATATATATATATATATATATATATATATATATATATATATATATATATAGATAAATATATATATATATATATATATATATATATATATATATATATATATATATACAATTTTGTTTTAACTATCTCCCATATACTTTTATAAAAACCATCTATTTCCACCTATTTTCTTTAATACACACACACATATATATATAAGCCTCTCTTAGAATGTTATTATATCAGCATTATTATATTTTTACAGATACGTAACATTTATATTATTAATAATTATGTATGTGATAACAAATTAACTAGAACTTCTCCTTACGTTTTCGGTTTTGGTTTTGAGTTTAAAATATAACTTTAGTTTTTTTGTTTTTTTTGTTTTTTTTTGTGTAAGCCAGCTTGTTATATTAAAAAAGAAGTATTTATAGTACAAAAAGTCTGCACCAGCAGACAAAGGGCTGCTAGACTGCAAGCCTACCCCAAAAATTGACCAAAAGAGATTTACTAAAACAAACAACTAAACACCTGCCTAACTGAGGCAACAGACAAACTTCAGCAGTGACAAACCAACTAACCTGCATAGCATAAAGGACCATAACAGACCAGCCGAAAGAACCCAAAAACCAGTCAAGGCAAAAACGAGCCCCTTTACATCTTGATCACAAAATAATTCCTGGATGCTTCCGGAAGTGATTCAGACATTGAGATGCCTGCTTGCGCAGGCTTGAGATGATTGCTTTGATAATCACCGGCCGGTTCTTCCTTTTGGTTTTCGACCTGCCTTGCATCCTGACTAATAGTTTTCCTTAAGAGTTTGATTAACACCGTGAGCTTCTTTCTAATGATATCTACCTATTGCTCCAGCGCGCTAACCTTGAATTCCAGGGTCTCTAAAATCGCTATGTGTTCCTCAGTCTTAGCCTCAATGATGTATTGGACCTTACGCATTTGCTCCGCATAGTTGCCTTGCATGCTTAAGGCTTTAGCTAATAGTGTTTTCATTCTCCAGCTTTCTGCTTGTGTCCTCACAAATAGGGTAGCCTGCGTGGTGACAGTTCATGGATCCTGGAGCCAATCCACTTCCTTTTCCATTTCTAGCTCTTTCAGCTTCTTTTCTTCCTCAATTACCATAGCTTCCAGGTCATTAATCTTTCGCTTATTCCTCTACGATGTTCGAGTTTCATACATCTCTCTGGCCATCTTGAGATCTCTATTAGCATAGGCATTATGACTACCTTCCCCTGCCATGATCGTGCTTTCACTTACTGTGTAGTTTTGGGTACTTTCAGCAGAAGAGAGGGGTTCTGGCCTATGACATGATAAAATAGTGCTTTTTCCCCCGCCTTTGGTTGATATTAAAAAGAAGTTACCTGGGAGATTACCGGTTGAAGACCGCCTTTTCCTTTGCAACTTGCAGGTCATATCATAATTACTTCTCTGTGATGGAGAATTGTTTTGGTAGTGGCTTGTATTCTTTCCCTTACGGTCACTTTTTCTCTCCTACTTCAGTGTCTGCGAAGTGTACCACGCCTTGACATGGCTTAGATGGCGCATATCCTTATTAATCATACCTGATAATATCCCATCTTTCTTCTGCTCGCGCCATGAATGCACCAGATTCGCTTGTCCTTCTTTCCTTTGCTAATATTTAATGGTGCCTGCATTGCCAACATGTCTCATCATAGTATGACGTCGTTATAGCCATCCCACATATCAATCTCATTCATCATCACCCAAATCTTGCCTGGACAGCTGGGTGCACTTTTCTTTTAATTCCGGGCAGTCCACATTCTGCCAACAGTTGTCCCACGTAGTATTTGGGTGCTCGATTCCATAGTTCGCCAGATGGTCTAAAACCATATTAGCTTTCCGTCGCACAACCTGAAAGATCAGACCTTTCATCTCTCCCAGCAATACTACGATGTTGTCTGTAACCTTGGCAAGTCTCTAATGTTTAGTAACCTTACTTGCTTTAGCTCCCACGTAAATCTTTCTTGCCACTGTGATTGCTAGCTCTAAATCTCCCTCAACCATTGTTGTGCCAACCTATGCATCTCTGAGGATTCTGAGTCCTTGTTCCATGGTAGCAAACTCCATATCGTTATTTGTTCCTTCCCCTAAGGCTTTACTGTAGATGTGTTTAATCTCCCCTGCATTGTCCCTTATGATGCCCCCGATGCCCGCCAAACCTGGATTACCTCTGGATGCTCCGTCGAAATTCAGCTTGAGAAAGCCTGAAGGTGGACGCTTCCAACCAATTGACACGGTGTTCGGTTCCTGTTGGCAGTTCTTAGTGACCATGCTTCTACCAATGTCCAATTTGAAAGCTTTTAAAATGTGTAAGTCTCTAACCGAAGCTTGGTTATCTGGTTCTCCTCTGCATCTTACCAGGATTAGTTGTTTAACATTTTGGGTAATTATATCTAGGGAATGATTTATGTCTCTGTATTCATTCTAAAAAATTCTTCTATTACGTTCCTTCGAGATGGTCCAGGTTATAAATCCTGGCAAGGTTTTCCATATGCTATTAATTCTTGTATTACTTGAATAACCACTCTGCCAATTCATAATGGTGTCCGAGATAGAGTCCCTGGTTCTATCTATCTTTTGCATAATGTTTTATGCCCAGTTCCATAGGTGACAAGCCCAATCGTAAGTGTTGAAGAGATGGTTCATCGTTTCTTCATCCAAATTGCACATGGGTCATGTAGATGGGCCATGAAACCCTTTCTTGTGGATATTCTCCCAAGTGAGGGTTTTCCTTCGCATCAGGAGCCAGAGGAAGGTTTTAATCTTAGGCCAAAACAGAGAATTCCAAACCTTATTGCTCCATTGAACCACCTCCATTTGCTCTAGATTTTCGAGATGATCTCTGGCTTCCCTGAGCGTGAAGTTTCCACTCCCTTTCATGCCCCATCTTAGCTGGTCTTTTTCGTCATCTTTCCTTATCTTCCTTTTGTTTAGCTGGTTGAGCAGATCTCTTATTTTGTTATTTTCCTTAGTTGAACTTTCTGTGTCGTTGAACATCCAATCTCTGCATTCCTGGTCCCTACTACTGTGATTCCAGTACAGATGGACAATGTTTCTTCCCCTTTCCTGACATTGCCTCTGAAGGGCTGCAAACTTTGGTCCTTCAAGCTTCGGGAATTGCTGCCAAGCATCTTCCCATAATAAAGCTGTTTCCCCATTTCGAGTTTCCCAAAAGTTGTGATCCTGCACAATGTCGCGATTTCTTCTTGCTAAATTTCAAATGGGAGATCCTTCAGGAACCTCCTGCAATCTGATTAGATATTGAATGTTGTACTCTGGGGTATAGTTTTCCTTCCAGTGTCTGGCCCATGGGAAGTTGGGTTCCTTCAACCATCTCCACCAAAGCTTGGCTCCACAAGTCATGTTGATCATAGAAGGGTCCACTAGATTTAAGCCTCCTAATTCTTTCGATTTGTAAAGTTTATTCCATGCTACAAGCACCCATTTTTTTTCTCTGCATTTCCAGTCCAGACGAAGGATCTTTGGATTACTCTTATCTGTTGTAAGACTCCTTTTGGGGCAGGGATAATAGAGAGCAGGTACTACGGAATGGCTTGCAATACTGCTTTGGTAAGGACTAATCTCCTAGCGAAATTGAGGGTTATGTGAGTCCAATGCTGACATCTCTTCTCCATTTTAATCAAAATTTTCTCTCAATGTTTCTTTTGCCAGGGTTTATCCGTAAGGGGAGCACCTAGATACTTTGAGGGGAGGCTACCTCTTCGGAAGCCTAGAATACTAGATAAATGTTTTTCAATGGCCAAATGCATATTGAAAAAAAATATAGTAGATTTCGAAAGATTAATTTCCATACCTGAGGCCTCGCTGAAGAGACTTAGAATTTTTTTAAATCCCATGGCTTCTTTGACAGTCGGCGTCCCATGCAGCGTTGTGTCATCCACAAATTGCTAGTGAGTTGTCGCTGGAATTGAAAGTAAGTGCTGTAATCCTTTGATTTTTCCTTCATCCTTTGTTTTGCGGATGAGTCTGCTCAGACCTTCTATTAGGATAACAAAAAGGAATGGAGAGAGAGGGTCTCCTTGTCTGATTCCACGGGAGGGAGAGAAAGGGTCGGAAGGGGAGTCGTTGACGAGGATAGAAAATTTAGTGGATTTAATCAGGACCAGTATCCATTTAATCCACTGTTTATCAAAGCCAAAAGCGTTCAGTATGGCTTCAAGGTAGTTCCAGTTGACCTTATCATAGGCTTTAGATAGGTCTAGCTGCAACAACATTCCAGCTAATTTCATGGTCTGAAGAGTGTGAACCATTTCCTGGGCTAGTAAAATATTGTCCAAAATTTGTCTTCCTTCAACATACCCTGACTACTCTTCCGAGATAAGGCCAGGAAGAATGGGTTTCAATCTGTTGGCGATAACTTTAGATATGATTTTATATATCACATTGCATAAGGCTATAGGTCTAAATTTCTCTGGGGAGTTGGCCTCTTCTTCTTTTGGAACTAGAGCGAGGAAGGTAGAATTTAGCGACTTATGGAGCTGGAGCGCCTGGAATCTTCCACTACTTCCCATATTTTAGTTTTAACAAAACTCCAGCAGGCTTTATAAAAGTTGATGGTGAAACCATCAGGCCCAGGTGCCTTGTCATTCAGTATGCTCCTAACAGCTTCTTCCACTTCATCCAATGAGATTTCCCTACTAAGAGCTGGGTTTTGCTCATTGGTGATAATTTTAGGAATGGACTGAATTAGTTCCTCAATTGCTTCAGTTTTGTCTACTCCCTGCTCCTGAGCTATATGATTAAAGTGCTTTGTGAGTAGTTTTGCTATTTCTTAGTGACTTTGGAGAGTTTCGCCTTTTTCATTATTGAGACATAGAATATTATTGTCCCCCCTATAATCCAGCGCTGACCTATGAAAAAACTTGCTATTCTGTTCCCCTTCCTTTAGCCATTGTATCTGGGATTTCTGTTTCCACAGAGTCTCTTCCTGTTGACAGCGTAATTGCCACTGTTGCATTAGGACTTTTTCCTATTCTGCTGAGTCCTGGTTGATGTTCCCACTAGTCCAATCCTTGTGAATCTATTATAACTTTTCCTCTATTATGGTTTTCTCCTTGAATATGTTCCCAAACTCAGTTGCATTCCATTCTTTGATTTTGTTTTTGATGTTTCTTAATTTGTTTTGAATTTTATACATTTTGGTTCCTTTGATGTCCATTGGTTCGTGCCACCATTTCTCCACCAGTTGAATAAAATTAGGGTGATTCAACCAAAATTTCTCAAATCTGAAAGGCTTGTTTCTGGGGGTTCCTTGGATGGCAGCTACCAGAGAGATTGGCCAATGATCTGATCCTCCACTTGGAAGAATGTCAGATTCCACTATTATTCCTTCAAGTAGTATGCTTTCAGAAATAAGAAATCTATCTAATCGAGAGGCTATCTGTTTCTCACCTTGTCACACCTCTGTTACTAAATACATAAATAATCTTTTTTTTATCGTAGGTCAAACCCATATCATCATTAAGCACACATCAAGTTCATATTCACCTTGACATTTAACACTTTATGGCACACATTATATCTATTTGGCATTCGGCCCATATAGCACATATTATAATTACTTGGCATATAGCACATATGGTTTCGGTATTTACAGCTGTACTTGTATTTGTAAAACGTAAGCATTCAACCTTATATATATGCATCAAAGAACAGTCAACTGTCTTATCCATGTTTCAATGTTCAAACACTATATGCATAAAGGGTCGACTACATACATATGTTTTCCACATTTGTGTGCCATGTGTAAATTAATGTGGCGTGGCCTGTAATGGTCCGACCACAGTACTTACAACCACCGCTGCACTATCAACTTAAAGACACCAGTCCGGAGAGGTTTAGGTGGCAGTCTTAGGCTCCTCCAGCCATGTGACTCCTTGGGTGCGGGGATCTCGGTTTTGACGATCCCTTTTCCCGCCTTAACTCTACGGCTCAGATCTAAACCCTCAATCCAACGGATGACAATCGGTCAAGGTTTTACGGGGATATTTATGCCCCTTCCTATGCCTCCGGGTTCAATTGCTTGTTCACTTGTATTCAGCTCCGGCTCTGCACACCAGTCCAGGGTTTCTTCTACCAGCATCGCCGCTTTGCTCAGCGAATGTCCAGCAGATGATAAATTTCGCCCACTGGTCTCTATAGGTATGCGTTTTCGGTTTAATGGCGATGAATTCACAGTCCATATTGCTCCATTGAGTTACAGGATTTACAATTCGTTACAGTAATATTTAGCTTTTTATTGGCTTTGCTTTAGCCAGCGTGCGCATGCTATTTCATGGAACGAAGCTGGGTTCCAACGAAGGTTCAACCCTCTGGTTTCCAGGTAAGCTACGATTACCTCATTGTCTGTCATGTATTCGCAGAATTCTTTAGATATTAAGACAAGGTGTTTGGATGTGCAGGCCTCCGCCTCCACGCGGGCCTTCTTGCATTATCTGCAGAGGTACTCTCTGTCAAGAACCCTCCTGGTTGCATTCTCCTGCCCTTAGGTTATTTAACAGGGCATTATGGTTATCTGGTTATTTTCGTAGACTTTCGTTCAGTTCCAAAGTTTATATTTACTAGATTTACAGAGACCTTTGTATAATTTTGAGTTTTGCTTGCGGGTTGAGCCTCCGCGCTCAAGCCCTGCAACCGGCTTACCGAAGCCTATGATTGTCATAATTTTTGTTCTTGACATTCCAGGGTTTATTTTACTCCCTGTGTTATTCGGGTTTTGTCCGGCGACCGAGGAGATGGCCAAGTTATTGACCCGGTGTTGTATAAACAGATTAATAGACTTATACAGTCCATAGCATTGTTTACAGTTGAGGGACAATACTCTATTCTCCTTTTGTTAATATCATGATTGTTCATAGGATTTGTTCATTTCAGCTATGATTACATGCTTCAAAGGGCGGCGAACCCCCACTGTTCTTATGCTATCAGTATTTATAACTTTACTCTGTGCAAACTTAATTTGTATCGGTTACAATGCATGCATTCCGGCACTGCTCGTTTACTGTTCTTTCGTTCTCTAGAAATGCACGCATAGCTTTTACAATTATTCTGGGTTTTGTACCATTCGGTTGCATGCATAGTTCTGCATATGGTTTATGCGTCTTTCCACAGTTATACAAATAGTCATCCACATAACTATGTTCTTTGGTTATAATCTCATGCACAGGGTAAATATATTACTTGCATCTCTATCACATTTTAATATAAACGCACAGTTTAATATAAACGCATGGATGGTAACATAACCATGATGCCCTTTCTAGATTTGTATACACGGGTTTACAAGAAATACATATGGTTTTCCTTCTAGATTATACCCGAGCTAGCTACCCTCTGCTATGCTCTCATGACTCACCTCTGACCACAGTCGAGGATAACGGCATTCGCTTGATTCAACTATACAGTTTAATATTATTACCCGTGTTTATCTATGCGTTTACAGATTCTGTCACGACTTTCTGTGCATCGTTTCGATAGGGTTTCCAGGGTTCTTTATTTCAATTCGTTTACCTACAGTACCGCTACACCTGTCTCAGCGGTTCACCCTTGTGAAGTTTCGATCCTCATACCAGTATTTGGTACAATAATATCTGCTAACAGAATCCATATTTCAACCCGTGAGGGTACTTTATCTCTGTCACTGAGATCAGTGCTTAATAATTCCTCGCTGGTTATAATACCCTAATACACTGGGTATTCTGCAACGACTCTCTTTCGCTATGACATTCCGTCATACAGAGAGGAGTCTTTCCTGTATAATCACATTAACTACAGCTTCTAGAGAAATCATAACGCATATTTCCTATTGATTCTCTTAATAAATAAAGCAAATACAACTGCTGTTCAGGGGTTTTCACAGTTTTGGGACCATACCTGGTTCACCCGAACTGGATTTGGTTCTCAAACAAATAAGTCACCTGAACTTTAGTTCTGCTCGTCCACCCAACCTTGAGACTCATCACTCAGATGCAGTTCTCCCCCGAGCCATCCTGCAGGCCTTCAGCCCTCAACAGGTTCTGTGCACTTCTGTGCCAGGTTATCTGATCCTCATCAGACTTAACCCATTCATTTCTTTCTTTTCTCTTTCTCTGTTCTTGGAAAGATTTTCCTTTTTCCTTCTGTTTGTATCTCAACAAAGATACAGATCGAACACGTGACCTTCAATCATATTCTGTCTCACGCTCTTCCATCCAAAAGACACCCAGACCAGCATCCCCTCGTTCCATTTTACAGGAATCAAGAATCGGTTCAATAACTGATTCAAGAATCAGTTCAACACGCTCTTCCATCCAAAAGACACCCAGACTAGCATCCCCTCGTTCCATTTTACAGGAATCAAGAATCGGTTCAATAACTGATTCAAGAATCAGTTCAACAATTGATTCGTAAGGTTTTTTTTTTTTAATTTAGAATTACTTTTTACTCAGGGTAGTTGCAAATAGGGATATGACATACTCCCCCCCTTAACAGGAACACCGTCCTCGGTGTTCATTTCTTGTTGGAACTTTAGATTGTATTCAAGGTATAATCATCTAATCCATACACAATGATGATCCTTCCTCTTTGGAATCCAAGATTTCATTCCAATTATTGACAATACCCGAAACAGTAATGATATAATCATAAGAAATATCATTAGTTATAAGCACCAATAATCATAAGCATTCGTAATTGCAAAATATGCTTGCCACCACCTGGCCCTTATTCATTCATAATAAACAATTATGTGTGAACTTACCATAGCCTACCGTCTTATGCTTTGAAAATCATGAATACTTTCATGTAAGCCTTTTAATAGAGGTTGGACAATTCTTCAACCTTCCATGGTAAATAGTTCCTGTAATATATGACTAACAAATTCAACCACATTAGTCACTATATTTTGAGTCAAATGAGATACTTTTGACTGGCAATCAATTGTGCAATGTTAGATGCTTTCTAAATCACAGTACTTTTACAAGTACTTGAAGAGCACTAACACTAATCATCAAATGATGAATCACTGCTCACGTGCACACTGAACGAATTCTCACTCAAGACATTCGTAAAGTACTTCGAGAAGTATCAAAAGAGCACCTAGCCCTCTAATCATCAAAACAGTCAATCACTGCATTAAGCAAGAATTGTCTTAGCTCCCACTAAGATGTTCACAACATTAATAACACAATAAAGGGAATAAGATTCCATTTATCCTTTATTGAGCACTAAGCTCATTTCTTGTTAAATGTGCATAACATATTTTACACAATGTAAAATTCATTTTTAACATGACATATAGCTGATTAGTTAATTCCTTTAGCCATGAGACCACAATGGACTAAAGAATTCCCAATCCATGGAAACTGGTTCTCACAACCAAATCGAGTCATTTTCACATCCAGACAGTTTCTTTGATAGAGACCTTACCAGGTCTAACATGGAATTCCACTGGCCCACCAGCTCACGAATTCCAGGGAGAGGAGATCTGGGAAGACAAGTACCATCAACCCTTCCGGGCAGGTAGCTGCCATCAACCCAACTCCGGGTAGACAAGTACCATCAACCCCTCCGGGCAGGTACTGCCATCAACCCAAGCACTTGCAGGTCCTACTCGACCGCAATTACACTGGTCTCGCCAGTAAACGCTATCTGATCCTAACCAGACATAGCGTACACAAGAAAATTCTTTTCCTCTTATGCCATCTGATCCTAACCAGACATAGCATGAATATTTTCTCTTTTAATACTCTTTCTCAAAGCAATTTACACAATGAACCATATGAACATTATCATTAGCACAACAAACATGCATGTATACCATGCATTTACACTTAACCCCAACATGGGTCCACAACATCTAGATTGATGGGAAACATATCCATCATACACGTTGTATGCATGCAAATTTTTCAAATAACATAATTCATGCATATCATATAACATCATTCTTTCTCATTTATAATTGTATTTCACATTGCAGCAATTTATGTGATGTGTTTTCTTGTTGCCATTAAGCTACCACTACTTAATCTCATCAGCAACGTTAGTTATAAATATGCATCAGTTAACACGTATTCAATTTCCAAGAATTCTCATGCATACAATATTGTCATGTATAAAGGCGTATGCAAATATTCAACAATGTATAAATGTCGACAACAGTTGAAATAATAATCTAACCATTTCCAATTTTGCCATAGTCTGTGGTCTTACTCCAATCGTCATTACTGGAGTGTTATCTTACGTTTCATTATGGCTAACTTTGGTCATGCATTGTTAGTGTAATTAAACATAATTTCTCTAACATACGAGAACATAACTCTCATGTCACGATGACTAATCTTTGTGCATACTATTGCTTATCATATAAGCCCTTCTTTAATGTATGCAACACTTACTCCCTTCACTAGAAGACCACCATCATTTCATACGACAAACCACATACCTCTTTCTTAAGGAATTCATTTTAATCCTCATTTCTCTATCTTTCGATGTGAGGATTTCTCAAGATTCCCTTTCAAGAAATTATTAAAGATGTCTATCTTTCGGCATAAAAACCAAGATACAAAAACAAGGTTTACTTATCCTTTATGCATCAAATCAAGCAATCAACACAGCTCTTCCAACAAGACAATCTCTCCAAGAGAGTATTATTTTCAAGGAAGCTAACATGACCACTTTCTCTAAGTACACACAGACTCATAATTCCAAAGTCAAAATAGCTACCAATATGCAACATGTGTTCTCCTAACACAATTATTTTACTTTAATGTACATAGTTCCTTTCACGAAACAATTAAGACTTTTTGGTTCTTGTATGAACACTATTCTAATGTGTTCTTAAAGGACAGAACCTTTATTTCCATTTTCAAGAACTCTCTTAAAATCCTTTATCTTCACACATGAAGTATGCATACTCTTAGGATGAGACTATATTTACGTATATAGGTAATATACTCTTTCCTCAAGAAATTAGGGATAAATATCTATGTGCCTAGAAGCACATCCTTAGTTATCTTTTATCATGCATGTAATGCATAATCATTTCACTAGAACTTAGAGACTAACTAGAATCATAATGCAATTAGCATATATATATATATATATATATATATATATATATATTTTCCAAGAAGCTTTTATCAAATAAAGATACATATTTTAATTCAAGAAAACTTGACCACCTTCCATGCTATGTCCTCGGGACATTCATTTGCCTCATCCTCTTCTCTCAAGAAGATACTTTGGCTATATTTAGCAAGGATTTTACTCCAAGAAAAACAACGAGAGACAAATATTTCCCTCACAAGACTCACATGTAGTCTGACTAGGAGGACTACCAATTATTTTTACTAAGAAGCATATAAAATAACCAATTCTTTTACTGCAAGTATTATCATAAGAAAACATATAAACAGTCAATCTTTAACTGCATGCCTTATCCCATTTTCTTTACCAAGAAAATCTATAAAAGAACCATTCTTTTATTGCATGCATTCAAATACTTTCTCTACTAAGAAATCATATAAGACATTCATATGTGTTCTTCAAGAAAGTGGACAAGACACTTATCTTATCCCTGGATCAACATGCATAACTAACAAGTTAACCACCCTTACCGAAAGCAATGGCTCTACTTTATGCGATTAGAAGCATAATCTCCTAAGTGTCACACACGCAGCAGAGTTACCACTTGATGCTAGACGCAACAACTATCATAACAGTACTATGAGTCCATTTCAGAACAATGACTTCAAGGAAGCATTACGAAAATCATTAACATCAATACACTATAGTTATCTTTTTCCAACTCCTTAAGCATGGTCAAGGGAATACTCTCATGCACATCAAGCACTATCTAGTCATTTCCAGACTTAGAGTTTTCTGCAAGATTCTGATACCCAAGCTTGCTCTATCTGGTCATCACCAGGCTTAGCGATTTCTTTTCCCATCTCCGTCTGTCCCTACAGCACGGTCTTCTTCCTTCTTCTTGCTTCCTTTTCCTTTCGAAGCATCTATGGTTGGGGAAGGTAATTAGAGTTTACTGACAACTGTATTAACACCGGTAGTTTATTTATGAATAATTATCACACTGGAATGCAACATGCATAAGAAATCCATCCTTCCCATAGTGGAGATAAATTCAACCATCATTTAATCGAGGCTCCAATGGTTTTTTTTTTTGTCTCCCAACAAGTAATGATTAACATCAGCACATACCATGCTAATGGATTTCAGTCAATTAGAAGGTAATCATCATTAAAACTATTAGGACATAAGCATATACTATTCATCATGCATTCTCATGGTGAATAAAATTAAGAACTCTTCTCGTGCACAACTGGACTATAGCACCGAGAGAGTAACAAAAATAAAATCTTCATACACACATTTCATGCATGCGACATCAATCAACCTTCACTTGGTTACGATCTGTAACGATCTTAGTTCAATTGAATTAATGCATATAAGTTCTATGGGTTAGTCATACAACACTAACCAATCTCAACCACCAATCGTCTTCATGCATCCATGACAAGACTGATTCAAAAGTTAGTTATGACAATTAAGTCTCGCTGCTTGACTCATTGCATGTTTTCAATATCTAAAGGGGTTCTTCTAATGTCCTTTTAACAATTTTTTTCATCCTATTCAAGGATGTTCCCCTAAGTTTTGTTCATTGTAACTTTAATTTGTTCATTAAATACATCATTGTTATTGCCATATTTGCAAATCAAACTTGGTAGTTGATTGTCACTTTCGTCAATGAGTGTTCAATATCGTTCTTAAGTGCGACAAAAGTTTCATTGTCTTTTATCCTCATCAGGAATCCAACGTTATGAACGTAGTTATGCAACAACTTATCACCTACTTCTCAAAGAAGTTATAAACATGAATCACACCTGTCACGCCAAAAGTAGTGTACGACATAAATGAATATGCGAATGATTAAACTCATACCTGAGTTAATGGCGTACTTCAATATCCTTTCCGCTTACCAATTCCCAAAGGCGCCAGTATTGCAACCTTTAGCTCTGATACCATTTGTCACACCTCTGTTACTAAATACATAAATAATTTTTTTTTTTATCGTAGGTCAAACCCATATCATCATTAAGCACACATCAAGTTCATATTCACCTTGACATTTAACACTTTATGGCACACATTATATCTATTCGGCATTCGACCCATATGGCACATATTGTAATTACTTGGCATATAGCACATATGGTTTCGGTATTTACAGATGTACTTGTATTTGTAAAACGTAAGCATTCAACTTTATATATATGCATCAAAGAACAGTCAACTGTCTTATCCATGTTTCAATGTTCAAACACTATATGCATAAAGGGTCGACTACATACATATGTTTTCCACATTCGTGTGCCATGTGTAAATTAATGTGGCGTGGCCTGTAATGGTCCGACCACAGTACTTACAACCACCGCTGCACTATCAACTTAAAGACACCAGTCCGGAGAGGTTTAGGTGGCAGTCTCAGGCTCCTCCAGCCATGTGACTCCTTGGGTGCGGGGATCTCAGTTTTGACGATCCCTTTTCCCGCCTTAACTCTACGGCTCAGATCTAAACCCTCAATCCAACGGATGACAATCGGTCAAGGTTTTACGGGGATATTTATGCCCCTTCCTATGCCTCCGGGTTCAATTGCTTGTTCACTTGTATTCGGCTCCGGCTCTGCACACCAGTCCAGGGTTTCTTCTACCAGCATCGCCGCTTTGCTCAGCAAATGTCCAGCAGATGATAAATTTCACCCACTGGTCTCTACAGGTATGCGTTTTCGGTTTAATGGCGATGAATTCACAGTCCATATTGCTCCATTGAGTTACAAGATTTACAATTCGTTACAGTAATGTTTAGCTTTTTATTTGCTTTGCTTCAGCCAGCGTGCGCATGCTATTTCATGGAACGAAGCTGGGTTCCAACGAAGGTTCAACCCTCTGGTTTCCAGGTAAGCTACGATTACCTCACTGTCTGTCATATATTCGCAGAATTCTTTAGATATTAAGACAAGGTGTTTGGATGTGCAGGCCTCCGCCTCCACGCGGGCCTTCTTGCATTATCTGCAGAGGTACTCTCTGTCAAGAACCCTCCTGGTTGCATTCTCCTGCCCTTAGGTTATTTAACAGGGCACTATGGTTATCTGGTTATTTTCGTAGACTTTCGTTCAGTTCCAAAGTTTATATTTACTAGATTTACAGAGACCTTTGTATAATTTTGAGTTTTGCTTGCGGGTTGAGCCTCCGCGCTCAAGCCCTGCAACCGGCTTACCGAAGCCTATGATTGTCATAATTTTTGTTCTTGACATTCCAGGGTTTATTTTACTCCCTGTGTTATTCGGGTTTTGTCCGGCGGCCGAGGAGATGGCCAAGTTATTGACCCGGTGTTGTATAAACAGATTAATAGACTTATACAGTCCATAGCATTGTTTACAGTTGAGGGACAATACTCTATTCTCCTTTTGTTAATATCGTGATTGTTCATAGGATTTGTTCATTTCAGCTATGATTACATGCTTCAAAGGGCGGCGAACCCCCACTGTTCTTATGCTATCAGTATTTATAACTTTACTTTGTGCAAACTTAATTTGTATCGGTTACAATGCATGCATTCCGGCACTGCTCGTTTACTGTTCCTTCGTTCTCTAGAAATGCACGCATAGCTTTTACAATTATTCTGGGTTTTGTACCATTCGGTTGCATGCATAGTTCTGCATATGGTTTATGCGTCTTTCCACAGTTATACAAATAGTCATCTATGTTCTTTGGTTATAACCTCATGCACAGGGTAAATATATTACTTGCATCTCTATCACAGTTTAATATAAACGCACAGTTTAATATAAACGCATGGATGGTAACATAACCATGATGCCCTTTCTAGATTTGTATACGCGGGTTTACAAGAAATACATATGGTTTTCCTTCTAGATTATACCCGAGCTAGCTACCCTCTGCTATGCTCTCATGACTCACCTCTGACCACAGTCGAGGATAACGACATTCGCTTGATTCAACTATACAGTTTAATATTATTACCCGTGTTTATCTATGCATTTACAGATTCTGTCACGACTTTCTGTGCATCGTTTCGATAGGGTTTCCAAGGTTCTTTATTTCAATTCGTTTACCTACAGTACCGCTACACCTGTCTCAGCGGTTCACCCTTGTGAAGTTTCGATCCTCATACCAGTATTTGGTACAATAATATCTGCTAACAGAATCCATATTTCAACCCGTGAGGGTACTTTATCTCTGTCACTGAGATCAGTGCTTAATAATTTCTCGCTGGTTATAATACCCTAATACACTGGGTATTCTGTAACGACTCTCTTTCGCTATGACATTCCGTCATACAGAGAGGAGTCTTTCCTGTATAATCACATTAACTACAGCTTCTAGAGAAATCATAACGCATATTTCCTATTGATTCTCTTAATAAATAAAGCAAATACAACTGCTGTTCAGGGGTTTTCACAGTTTTGGGACCATACCTGGTTCACCCGAACTGGATTTGGTTCTCAAACAAATAAGTCACCTGAACTTTAGTTCTGCTCATCCACCCAACCTTGAGACTCATCACTCAGATGCAGTTCTCCCCCCGAGCCATCCTGCAGGCCTTCAGCCCTCAACAGGTTCTGTGCACTTCTGTGCCAGGTTATCTGATC
This sequence comes from Pinus tabuliformis, assembly GCA_031772625.1. NCBI lineage: Eukaryota > Viridiplantae > Streptophyta > Pinopsida > Pinales > Pinaceae > Pinus > Pinus tabuliformis. The sequence continues at coordinate 481,565,651 of CM062812.1, read as the reverse complement.
CTCATCAGACTTAACCCATTCATTTCTTTCTTTTCTCTTTCTCTGTTCTTGGAAAGATTTTCCTTTTTCCTTCTGTCTGTCTCTCAACAAAGATACAGATCGAACACATGACCTTCAATCATATTCTGTCTCACGCTCTTCCATCCAAAAGACACCCAGACCAGCATCCCCTCGTTCCATTTTACAGGAATCAAGAATCGGTTCAATAACTGATTCAAGAATCAGTTCAACACGCTCTTCCATCCAAAAGACACCCAGACCAGCATCCCCTCGTTCCATTTTACAGGAATCAAGAATCGGTTCAATAACTGATTCAAGAATCAGTTCAACAATTGATTCGTAAGTTTTTTTTTTTTAATTTAGAATTACTTTTTACTCAGGGTAGTTGCAAATGGGGACATGACACACCTCCTCTTCTATTATTCCATATCAAAGTTCCACTTTTTGGCTGGATGTCCACTAGTTTGGTAGAACCAATGAAATCAGAAAAGAGCTCAGCATCCTTATTGAGTTTTCTAATCCCTCCTTTATTTTCCAAAAGTGAGGTTATCATATTAAAATCTCCACCCATGATGATCTTCGTGCTGGGATATCTGATCTTTAGATTTAAAAGAGAGCGAAGAAATGAGAATTTTTCTTCTATCTTTTCAGGTCCATAAACATTTGTGCATAAGTAAGTTTCAGAGTTACCTATCATTTGAGTTTCCATGGCTATATACGATCTTGTTGCTTCTATCGAGAGGATATTTATCACACGGGAGTCCCATAGAGTTACTAAACCTCCCTCCCAACCTTGACTGGCGACTTCCATAAATTCTATGTGTTTACCAAGCCTTTTGCTGACATTCACCATGTTGTTGCTAACACACTTGGTTTCCTGTATTAACATGATATCTGGTTTCTCTTTTTGGAATTTTCTCTTTATGAGTCTTTGTTTCACTTGGCTATTAAGCCCTCTTGCATTCCATGATATAACTTTCATTTTTAACTAGACAGATTATTGGTAAGGAGGGAAAGCATCCAGAGCCTTTATCTTACTAGAATTTAACATTAAAATACCAGTTCTTGCAGTACTTCACTGTTTGTTCTGCGGCCTCTCTTCCTTCTCTATTTCAAGCTGGTTGAAGTGCATAAAAGGCTCTTTGAATGGCTTCCTGTTCCTTTCTCTATGCCTAATTTCTTATTTTTCCTATCCAGCTCTGCTTTCTGCCTTGCAATGAATAGTTCATTGATCTTTTTAATCTCCTCTTCCGAAATGTTTTCTATTCCTTGAGTTTTCCATTTTTCTTCCACGAATCATAAGTTCACTCCTTCCTACTCTAAAACCTCATTTAGCTCCATCTCTTCACTTCCACCATCACTGGTTAGCATATCTGCATCTTCATCTAGCTCTTTTGTTGGCCCTTGCATCTGAACTACTGCATTGAGAGGATGTTCCTCCCCTTCTTTGGTTGTATGATCTGTCGTTTCTTTGTTCCCTTCATTAGTATTTGATTCCTTATTTTGTTCTTCTGAATCCGTATCTGTTTCTAAGATTTCAAAGGCATTGCTGGTATTGCCTTGTGCTGACCCTGTTCTATTCGTTCTTTTTCTATTTGCCCTCTATCTTGCTTTTGGTCTTATGAAGGCATCCCTGCTCTGTACTGATTTCTCTTTCTTAGGCTCTTCCCGTGTTCTTTTTAATGGACATTCTCTTACTAAATGTCCATGTCCGTGACACTTTCTACAGCAAAAAGGGATTTTCTCATAGTCAATGGCTTGGAAACAGTCTTCATCCCTGTACTCCAGCCACAATCCTTCGTGTAAAGCTCCTGAAACATCCATCTCCACACATATCCTCGCACAAGAAGTGTATCTTCTTTGCAGCGTGGCCTCCGAGGCTTTGATCAAAGTTCCTAGTTGATCCCCTATTTGCTTTAGAGCTGAAAAGCCCCAGTAGTCTATTGGAAGGAAGAAAAGACAGGTCCATACTGGGACCTGTGTGAAAGTTTCTCTTTCTAGCACGAAGTTGGGTCTCCAAGGTCTCATATAGAGACCAGCTGAAGCGAAGAAGTAGGGTCCCCCATCAAATACTCTATCCTTGTCCTCTAAATTCGTAAAAACTATAGCAAAAAGACTTTTCACTCCTAGGTGTACTTTAACATCACCTTTGGGTTTCCATTGCTACTTGATCCACTGACATAGCACTCTTTCTGTTAGCCATAGTCCCATGAACTTGCAGATCACTGCATGTTCGGACATATGTTTTTTGTAGGCTTGTATCTCCGGATCTGTGATCACTACTCTGAGGACTTCTGCTTTCTTGGGTTTGCATGCTCCTCGCGCTACTCTATCATTGTTGGGGTTTGGTATGATCTCCTTTTCCTCTTCTTCTTTTGATTGATTCCCTTCCTCTCGTTCCCCTTCCTCCTCCGCTTGTTTATCGTTGTGGACTGTGTGTCTCTACCCTACGTTTTCCTTCTTCCTGTTGTTCTCCTTTCCAGTGCTCTCTGTTCCTATCATTCTTGGGTTGTTGGTTGCCTCCTTGTTCTCCTTTTGCTTCTTCTCCTTGCTTGTATCATTTTCTTGCTGAAGCTTTCCATACCCTATTATCTTCACTCCCTCCTGCACTTCTTGTTTCTACACGACTATTTGTCTGAAGGATGGGGTCCCAATGGACCCCCGTTTACCATCTGTCGGGTCAATCCTTGTCCTCTTCTGTGCAGTTCCGCTATTCTGATCCTGTGCGCTTCCAGTTCCGATCTTCGTTCTGCAGGCTTGAAGAACTAAACCATAAGCTTCGAGCCAGCTCCGTGTTGCTTCGATCTTCTCCGCTTCATCTTGAAATATAACTTTAGTTATCTATAATTAATTTATAATTAAGAATATAAATTTTAGTTATTTATAATTAGTTTTTATTCTACCTAATTTTAAAATAATTTTTAGTTTAACAAATAAATTAGAGAGTTTAGGATAACACTAGAATAACTTTTAGTTATTTATGAAAAGTTATGTTGGGTTGTGTTATATTCTTTCCACGTAGTTAATAGGGGGTTTGAAGGGCACCCGTAACCCCAATTTATGGTTTTGGACCATATGTTAGGTTGGGCGGACCCACCTATGGTTTTGTGCATGATTTTTGCACATGTTTTTTGGACGCAATGGTTTTCGGTCCATGGTATTGGATGCTTCAGCATGTATAAATATGTATTGTAATATTGAGAGGAATATAATGAAAAATCAAACTGGTAGTCCCGGTTTTGGGATCCAGGGAAAAATCTCTGTGCATATGTGTTTTATGGGTTATGCTCTTGCATTGTTTATTTTCTTTGTTTAAGAATTCGTATGCAGGTAATTTCTGTACAGGGTTAAAACCTACATTTGGTATCAGAGCTATTTTGGCTTCAAGGGGACACCTTTGTTGCTGAGGGGTTTCGCTCGGGCATGTGGTAGACCCTGTTCAGTGGGAGATCTGCTAGATCGATTCTGGTGGTGAAAGAAGATGGCGAGCAGTGGAAAGATAGAGATTGAGAAGTTCAATGGTCAGAATTTTGAGTTGTGGAAACTCAAGATGGAGGATCTGTTGGTGGATAAAGATCAATGGATCGCGGTAGATCCGGGTACTAAACCATCGGGAGTGACCGATGAAGAATGGAAGAAGTTGGATCAGAAGGCAAAGAGCACAATACGATTGTGTGTCTCGGATTCAGTATTGTTTAATGTATCAGGGGAAGCTACGGCAAAGGCTTTGTGGGTCAAGTTAGGCACTTTGTACCAATACAAGTCTCTGGTGAATAAACTGTTCCTGTGGAAAAAATTGTATAACCTGAGGATGAAAGATGGAGACTCGGTGACAGAGCATCTAAATGCATTTAATACTGTGGTAAGTCAGTTATTATCTGTTGATATTAAAATTTCAGATGAAGATAAGTGCATCAGTCTGTTGTGTTCTCTACCAGATTTGTGGGATAGTCTGGTTATTGCAATAGGTAGCAATGCAACTGCTTTGCAGTTTGATGAAATAGTCTCAGCCTTGCTGATGGAGGAGATGAGATGGAAAAATATGGACAACCAGAATGGTGATGCCTTGTCTGTACGAGGACAGTCCCAGAACAGAAACAAAAATAAGTCATCGAGTGGGAGATCTAAATCTATAGGGAGATCTAAATCTCCAGGAAAACCTACAAAGGTGGTGTGCTGGAAATGCGGAAAGGAAGGGCACTTCAGAAAGGATTGTAAATCTAAAGCTCTTGATAAAGGAAAGGGATCTGATGATGCTCCTTCTGCAGAGGCGAAAACCACCTCAGATGAAGGTGGGGATGTGCACTTGGCTTCTTCAAGTACACATGTAGATCATGAGGCATGGTTGATTGACTCAGGTGCATCCTTTCACTTCACTCCCCATAGAGAGTGGTTCTGCGAGTATGAGAAATACGATGGTGGTGATGTCTTCTTAGGAGATGATAGGAAGGCTAGAATCATTGGTCGGGGAAAAGTGAAGTTGAAGTTGCAAGGTGGAAGGGTTAGAACACTTCCAGGTGTTCTACATATTCCTGCATTGGCCAGAAATCTTATTTCTGTAAGCAAGTTGGATGATGCAGGTGTAAAGACGGTGTTCGAGAAAGATACTTGCAAGATGGTTCGAGGAGCACTGATATTAATGCGGGGAGTTCGGATTGGAACTCTGTACAAGCTGCAAGGTAGCACTGCTGTTGATGGGTGCAATAGTTCTATGGTTCCTGAAAATGGAGTAGAGAATCTAGTGGTCTCTGGAGAGAAGACCATGTTGTGGCATCAAAGGCTTGGACATATTGGAGAGAAGGGCCTTCGAATACTTCATGGTAAAGGTATGGTAGAAGGTATGAATAATAGCTCTCTGGATTTTGATTTCTGTGAAAATTGTGTATATGGGAAGCAGAAACAGGTGAGTTTCCCCTCTGGTGGTAAGAGGACGAAACATATATTAGAGCTTGTGCACAGTTATGTGTTTGGACCTATGAAGGTTCCATCACTGGGTAAGTCTGTGTACTATGTATCCTTCATAGATGACTTCTCAAGAAATACATGGATATATTTTCTTAAGAAGAAATCTGAAGTCTTTGACAGGTTTAAAGAATTTAAGGCTCTGGTGGAAAATCAGACAGAGAAGAAGATAAAGGTGCTGAGGACAGATAATGGTGGAGAATTTTGTAGCAAGGAATTTGAAGAATTTTGTAAGAAGTGTGGTATAGCACGGCAGAAGACTACTCCATATACACCTCAGCAAAATGGAGTCGCAGAAAGAATGAACAAGACGTTGATGGAAAGGGCAAGAAGCATGCTTAGTGGTGCCGGGTTAAGACAGAAATTCTGGGAAGAGGCGGTGGATACTGCATGTTACCTGATCAACAAATCACCTTCATCAGCGTTGGAGGATAAGACTCCACAAGAAGTATGGACTGGTAAGAAACCCTCTCTTTCACATCTAAGGGTATTTGGATGTGATGCATATGTACATGTTCCAAAGGAGAAACGAACCAAGTTGGATAGTAAATCTGAAAAGTGCATCTTTATTGGGTATAAGGATGGTTTAAAGGGTTATAAGCTTTAGAACCCAGTCACACGGAAGGTTGTGTACAACCGAGATGTGTTGTTCAGAGAGGTAAAAGATGTTATTCAACATGAAGTTCAACCAAAGGAACCTGAGAAGATATAGTTTGAGCCAAAGGAGGAAGAATCAGACTCTGCAGCAGAGGAGGAATAAGAAGATGAAGAGCCAAAAACTCCGGCTGTGAGAAGATCAGTTCGAGAAAGAAGGCAGCCAGAAAGGTATAGTCCATCTGCTTTCAGTTCAAATTTTGCTTTGTCTGTTACTGATAATGATCCCAGAACTGTGAAGGAAGCAGTGGATTCAGAGGATGGAAAACTCTGGAAAGATGCCATGGTCGATGAAATGGCATCTTTGCACAAAAATGAGGCTTGGGATCTGGTGGAGTTGCCGGCTGGAAGGAAACCCATTGGCAACAAATGGTTGCTCAAGAAGAAGACAAATGTAGAAGGAAAGGTGGAGAAATACAAAGCTCGGTTGGTAGAAAAAGGTTATTCCCAGGTGCCGGGAATTGATTTTGATGATATTTTCTCTCCTGTTGCCAAGGTAACTTCTATTAGATTACTTTTATCTATTGCTGCTGCTTTTGATTTTGAGGTAGAATAGATGGATGTGAAGACATCATTTCTTCACGGGGATTTGGAAGAGGAAATCTACATGAAGCAACCTGAAGGCTTTGTGGTGAAGGGTAAGAAAGAACTGGTATGCAAGTTAAAGAAGTCTCTATATGGGTTAAAACCGTCACCAAGGATGTGGTATCAGAAATTTGATACATTTATATGGGGACTTGGCTTCACCAGAAGCAAAATAGATCATTGTGTGTATTTTAAATTAATTGGTGACCGTATTATTTATCTGGTCTTGTAGGTGGATGATATGTTTCTGGTTGGAAATGACAAAGAAATTATCCAGAATTTGAAGACCCAATTGTCCTCCAAATTTGACATGAAAGATCTTGGTGCTGCAAACTATATTTTGGGCATGGAAATTAAAAGAGATCAATCAAAGAGGAAGCTCTGGTTAAACCAAAGGAAGTATGTCGAGACAATACTCCAGAGGTTTAATATGCAGGATAGTAAACCGGTGAAGGTTCCTATTCCTGTAGCTGTGAGGTTATCTGCTGAACAGTGTCCCAAGACATAAGAAGAGGAAGAGGACATGTCGCATGTTCCATATGCAAGTGCAGTGGGTAGCTTGATGTATGCAATGGTCTGTACTAGACCAGACATTGCACATGCAGTGGGAGTATTGAGCAGGTTTATGTCAAAACCTGGGAAGGAGCACTGGACAGCAGTGAAGCAGGTTTTCAGGTATTTGCGTGGCACTAGTGATTATGGTTTGTGCTACCAAGGAAGACCAGGATTGGACAGAGTGTTGGATATTCATGGCTTTGTTGATGCAGGCTGGGCTGGAGATCTGGATCAGAGAAGATCTACAAGTGGGTATGTGTTTAACCTATTTGGAGGTGCAATCAGTTGGATGAGTAAGAAACAATCGGTAGTGGCACTATCAACTACAGAGGCAGAATACATTGCAGCCACTCATGCAAGCAAGGAATTAGTTTGGTTGCAGAGATTGTGTTCAAGTATGGGGTTAGTACAGGGAGCTATAAGAATAGACTATGACAACTAAAGTGCAATTTTCTTGGCAAAGAACCCTGCTTATCATTCAAAGACAAAGCACATTGATGTTCAGTATCACTTTGTGAGGGATATGATAGAAGACAGAAAGGTGTTGCTGGTAAAGGTGGACACTTTGAAGAATACTGCAGATGCATTGAAAAATTCTGTGAGCTCTGAGAAGTTCTCTTGGTGTAGAGAAGCAATGGGAATCTCAGGGCTGAAAAAATGACTAAGCTCTCCTGTGGCCCCCTGTGGAAAGAAAACAACAAGTGGGAGATTGTTGGATTGTGTTATATTCTTTCCACGTAGTTAATAGGGGGTTTGAAGGGCACCCGTAACCCCACTTTATGGTTTTGGACCATATGTTAGGTTGGGCGAACCCACCTATGGTTTTGTGCATGATTTTCGCACATGTTTTTTGGACGCGATGGTTTTCGGTCCATGGTATTGGATGCGATGGTTTTCAGTCCATGGTATTGGATGCTTCGGCAGGTATAAATATGTATTGTAAAATTGAAAGGAATATAATGAAAAATCAAGCTGGTAGTCCCGGTTTTGGGATCCAGGGAAAAATCTCTGTGCATATGTGTTTTATGGGTTATGTTGTCGCATTGTTTATTTTCTTTGTTTAAGAGTTGGTATGCAGGTAATTTCTGTACAGGGTTAAAACCTACAAGTTATATATAACTAACATTGTGATATGGGAAAGTGTTCCCTCTGGGGACAGAGGAAACCCTTCTAGCCCTAGAGTGGGTCTAGTCACGAACAAGGACAAATCAACAACAATTTTCCTTAAATAGTTCAAGTTGGAGGCCTACCTCAACCAATGGTCAATGGAGTTATGTTGCACTGCTCCGGCTCTCGCTTCCTTCTCCTAGTGAGTAATCAACCTGAAACAATGCAAAGGAAATACAACAAAGCATGTAACCAGAACAACAATGATCTATTTACTCATAAAGTCAAGAAGTCATGAGCTATCTAGTACATTGCATACAAGACATAGGAAAACATCATTGATTGCATTAATTATGAAAAGGAGTAAGCTTACAACCCAGGTCTTGATGTCACAAACCTTCTCAGAAGGATCCAGCCAGCATGTTCTTCAAGCATTCACCCTATGAAGATGGATCTCCCAACATACGAGTCTCTCTCACTCACAAGTTTTACACAAGATCAAAGGCACTTCATAAAATTCCTCAAGCTCTAAACAATCACACACTTGTCACACACACCAGCTATCTAACATGCTCGCAAGTACTAATAGAAACACTCCATAGACTAAGAATTCCAAACTAGCAGCACAAAGAAAGGAGGGTGACATAAACAAGGCCAACAACCAGGTCTAGAGTCATCTGGAAGGCTGACTGTTAGAACAAACTCGCCCAAACTAGATCATCGCAGGCACATAACTAGTCTGCCGCGCTGACATCACTATTGAATAACGTAGCTAGTCATGTCATTGCGGAAAAATACAAATGACAGTAGCGCTGGCACATGAAATTCGACCATCACGGGAATCACGTGTACTTCCATGATGGTAGCACTTCTGGACTATTCTAGAGCGCCCTTCAACGCGTTTATTTGGCCAACAAATGCGATGAGGCAGAAAAATTTGGAAAAGTGGGTCATTTGGCAACATCAAAGGGCATGAGCATGAATGATTTTGAACTCATGACATAGTAGGAAGACTGGGATGAAGGTAGAGACAAATTACAGTGTAACAGATGCCCCCTAAAGTATGAAGCCTGAGAGAGAGTGAGGGGTGAAATGCTTTATGAAACTGACTGAACTGGAACACCATCCGAAAGAACCTGCATGCAAGTACAATTGATATCTCTGATAATTAAGTACATGTAGTCTAGGCATGGGCGCAGCCATCGAAAAGACATACGAAATAGGTCTATGGTATGGACGCAGCCATCCAGCTAATGAGACCATGATGATGATAAAGGTATGGTCGCAACCATCCATGAAGACTCAGGTATGGTCCCAGCCATCCATCAGTGAGTCATGTAATCATAAAACCAATCCACACAGCCTAAACATGTGTAATCTGAGTTCGGAGTCTTGAACCCATCCGATCATAGTACAAATCCTAACATGCGAATAGATGTACTGAGGTCGAGCATGGTAGAAAATTGCTTGATTACCGGTCAATGATGAAAACCATTAACAAGCGTGAGAGAGACCACCAATAAGGCCAATGGCTCTCAAGGTATTGTCCAGCACAATCCACGAAGTGTGAAAGATGAGCTAAAGTTGAACACTCGTGGAATCACCCAATTGACGACCAACGATGAAATTCGACCGTCAGGTGCGAAGAACTTGCCATTGAGGCATGCAAACTCTAAGGTACAAAGGGAATCTCTAGGTAAATCTCCTGGATAAAGAGCTGATGTCGACAAGAGACGACCCATCAGAGGAGGGCCATAATGTTTCCCCCATCAACGACACGAGATAAGGAACAAGTGGCAGATAGCGAAACAGAGTATCAGAGGAGAAGATGAGGGTGTAAAATGCAGAAGGATTATACTCTTGAACATATCGGCGACACGAATTTGGAGAGGGGTGTGGCAGCATTCAAGCATCAAAGGATCAGAGGCTCAATGGAGACGGCATGAATCGAATGGAATGAGGCTAGAATGATAACCCAACCCCACGAAAGGTCAAATGATGATGTATGGATGTCCCAATCTGACAACAAGCAAAAGTGTCGATGCTCAAGAGTGACTAGCTACCATAGATAATCAATGATAAACCTGCTATTGAGTCCAACCTAGTAATAGTTTAATGAGCCCTAGGAAGGAGAAGCTCGAGTCTCGTCATGGTGACGAGTCCAATGTCATCATGGTTTAACGAGTCCGGCATAGGTAAAAATCAGAGTCTTTTTCATGTTTAGAGAGTTTGAAAAAGACATAAAAAAGAAAACTCCAGGGGGGGTCCTTTTTCGTAGAGTTGTGTCTCTCGAGCCTGAAAAAGTATAAAAAGATGCTCGAAAGAACCACCCGACCGTTACGATCAAGGAGTACTTTTCGTAAGTAGTAACTTCGACCCAAAAAAGTAAAAAAGCAGTTGGAAGCACGTTGTTTCACAACCAATAACGAGCCTGAAATGACAAATGCCTGGTGATCTTTTTTTGTGTTTAAACGGTCGAAAAAGAGCTTAAAGGCAACCGCTTCTTGTTTCTTTTAACAAGTCGAGGGGAAAACTCGGCCATCTTTTCATTTTTTAAGTCAGAAAAGAGATTAAAGACGACTTTCCGGGACCAAGTGTACATTAAACCGTCATAATTCCACCACCTGAAGCTCTGCACAAAAACACATCACACATAAACCCGCTCAAGATAAAATGAACAATATCCATAAAAACATAGTTAAAACATCATATTTTGACTATCCATATGGCAAAAACTATGAGAAAAAACCCACATTTATAAAATGTAACTTTTAAATTTGCAAAAATCACTATAAAAAGGAATTAACCCATTCATTTTTACCATATCACTATTCAATTCACCATGGAGCAACTTGGAGCATTGAGGTTGGCGAGTGAAATTCGGCCCCGTCCGTGCATCATCTGTCCCAAAACTAGTTCCAGGTAGACACACATTGCCCTGCACTTCATTTTAATTCTTTTTTCATGCGTTTTGACCATGCCAAGTGTTAGTTTAGGCAGATTTTCAAACCGCATTCCGCCTCTCGGTCATCGCAGGTTTACCCTATTGAGTCCGCGATGGCTGATTTTTTTTTACACTAGGCGCGCTCCGATCATTGCAGAAAAGTGATGTACTTCCACGATGATCGCAAAAAACTTGAACTAGATGTATTGCGTCATCGCATCTGTTTTTAAAACAGTCGCGATGACGTCGTGAACTTATGATTTTATGCAAATTCCACGTCGAAATTTCCCACGAAGTACTAATTCAATTTTCCTCATCATGCAGGTTATAATGGCATTTGTCTGGCAAGAACGCACACATGATAACAATGATATAGAAGCTTTCGCCGATGCGGGGTGCCGAAACGCATTACGGGCATGCAGATTGCCCAAATTCTTCCTAACTCCACTCTTGCAGTCACAACCTGACTTGCTGGAGCTACTGATTAGGGCCTAGAATCCCACCGATGGGAAATTTATCATCCGAGGCCAGGATATCGTGTTTGACTCTACAGACATCTATTTTTTTACTAGGTTGTCTTGTAGAGGTGAGAGGCCCATTCTGGAGGGGCAGCAACCCAGGGGTGGCTCCCTAGATATGCTGATGGCTCAAGTGTATCCAGGGGCACGCAAGACAAGGAGTGGGAAGGTGGAAATCCCAACAGTGAACGATGTAGTCCTTCGTGCTATGCTTTTCATGGTGACACGGGTAGCGGGGCTCCTTAGCCCAACATGAGGCTTCGAAGACTCATCTTTGGCTAGCTCTCGAGTGTCTCAATCTCACCATGTTTAACTGGGCCAAGACAATAATGGCAAACATAAAGAGGCAACTCACCATCTGTTGTCGCGGAGAGATGAAATAGTTTGGTTATGGATCCATTTTAGTCCCGCTCATGTTGGAGCGAGTGCCAGAACTGCAGTTGCAAGACATGGATTTGGACTTACCCAGGCCACGTGAGACGAGGGCCACGCAATGGGCTCACGTCATGCCATGAGGACGTGGTGGATGACCAGTGGCGTGGGGGACATTTTTCCGAGAGTGGCTGGAGCGACAGACGATATTTGTGGAGGATTGGCCATATGCCAGCATGGACTTCCACGGAGATCCTGAGATGTAGCTGCCCACTAGAGAGTAGTGGGATGACGGTGGTAAGACACTTGATCAAATTTTTTATTTTTATTTTTTATGATGTTTTTGATTTTTTCATGTACATGTCCTAATGAAGAACACTATGGTATGCAGATGTAGGACCAGTGAGACCCCTCGGACTGGCTCCAGAGGTGCGGAGGGGCACACAGGGTGTTGGACCACTAGCCCTGGCACCTCTAGAAGATGATACGATGGAGATAGTGATCCAGAACCTTGGGGGCTTGCTAGAAGGGATTCCAGATTACATGGGGATCGAGGAGGTCCCCAGAGCGTCCTAGATCCACAATGTAGGAGTGGAACCCAGGATGCACCGCCTGTTGAGGCGGGTGGCATGAGTGGCGGTGTACTATAAGTAGCACAACCCACCTGTTGGGTCCCTATAATACTAGTGATTACCCCATTACTATTGTAGTTATACCCCTTATTTATATTGTTGTGCCCCTATTACCCCCATATTGTTATTTCTGTGCCACATAGAATCCCTCTATTGTTATTTTTGTGGCTTTATATTATTATTGTTAGGTCGGCTGGATTATATTGTGACTCCTTAGACTCCTATATATAGAAAGGAGGTTTTGTCATTTGTATCATCCAAGAATTGTTCATTTATGTAATGTAAAGGAGGTTGCCCCCTCGAAGAGGCTGAATTCTAAGGCGTTGATCTTTCTTTTCTATCTTTTCTTGAGCTGGTTTCATAACATTTGGTATGAGAGCTTTGGATTCTAGGGTTTCGCTGCTCCAAACAGGTCATCGTGGAATTTTCGCTATAACTTTTTTCTGTGACGTTTCAGAAGTCGCAAAAAAAACCCATTTGAGAAGAAATCGCACTAAACCTTGGGTCCAAATTTCAGAGCTTTTCGCGGGATATTTGCGGAGATATGATCTGCGGAAGTTGGTCTTTTTGCAGACTCCTGAATTACATTCAAAATAGGTGACCTGGGGAAAATCGTCATAACTTTCTCTCTGGGGATCGGATTGAAGTTTCGTAAGAAGGTACAGAAAGAGGACGGACTTTAGTTCCTTTTGGGTGTTTTTCAGATCCAAAGGTCGAAACAGTGACTCGCGGAATGTCGTACAAGTTAGCTCTACTGAACTAGTCTATAATCAAGTCACTGTGGGAGATTTCGCATAACTCTTCCTTGGAGAATCCAATTTGGGTCAGACTTGTGGCATTGGAAAGAGAGCACAGAGAGCTACTACAGGTCACAATTTCAGAACCAGATGATTGGAAAGTACAGAGATACATCAGAGGCAATATCGAGCTCCTACAAAGTGAAAAAAGGTGTGTAGATTTTTTTTAAATTTTTGCTTAAGCTTGGTTTGAAAATTTATTTTGAAGGAATTCAAAGGGCATAATAGAGCATTATTATCGGTAACTGATGCCCTGAGGAAAGAAAATGCAAACACCTAGTAAGGAACTTGAAATCTCTAGCATGACTCATGAAGAAGAGGAAGAAATGCTACATGATATATCAAAATTACAAGAACAAGTGCAACAAATGTCACGCTCACAAAAGTTAACAGATGCTAAGATAAATGGCGTGGAAGCTAAGATAAATGGCATGGAAGCTAAGATGAATGGCATGGAAGCTAAGATGGACAATTTGAAGATAGATTTGAACACAAATTTGAAGACAGGCATGGCAGATTTGAAGACAAATTTGACTAATTTTCTACAAGAAATACTTACTAATGGTGAAAAGGTAGTAAAGGAAACTCATGATGAGAACAAAAGAAATGTTAATCATGATTCCATAGATGCTAATGTTGGATCGAAGAATCACCACATTCCAAAAATCGATATGAGGAAGTTTGATGGCAAGGATCCCGCCACATGGATATTACAGATGGAGCAATTCTTCGATCTCAATAATGTGCAAAACACACAAAAGGTACGTATGGCAACTTTATATTTGGAACCAAATCAGTTTGTATGGTATCAATGGCTTTGTTCTCGTAAACAATTTATCACTTGGGCAATTTTTACGGAAGAATTGATAGCACATTATGAGGATACAAAAAGCAACACTTTTTTTAGCCAATTGATAAGTCTCAAACAAAAGGGTTCAATAATGGAGCACATTGAGGAGTTCCAAAAATTGAACATAAGGGTAAAAGATATTCCAGAGCATAGGATTGATGTGTTCATAGGGTCTTTAAAGGATAATATCCAACATGATGTGCGCCTTTGGGAACCTGATTCATTAGAAAAGGCATTCAGGTTAGCAAGAAAAATGGAAAGCAAAATTATGGCAACTAGGAAGCATACCATTCACAACTATAAAGACGGAAGTGTTGTTGCCCATAGTCTTCCACAACCTACAAGGTTGACACCACAACAATTGGAAGAAAAAAGAGCAAAAGGGCTTTGTTACAATTGTGATAGCAAATACACAAAAGGTCATAAGTGTGCTGAGAAGAAATTATTCTACATAGATTGTGAAGAGGAAGAAGAAAAGGAGCAAGAAAGGTCAAAAGAAGAGGATATATTCCAGGAACAAAGCCTAGATGAAGAACAAATAAATCCGACCATATCTTGTAATGCATTGGCGGGAATTACCACTCCTCAAACCATCAAGATAGAAGGACAAATCAAGAAGAAAAAGGTAATAGTGTTGATTGATTCAGGAAGCACCCACAATTTTATTCATTGTAGGGTAGCAAAAGAATTGAATTGCTTCCTATATCCAGCACCAGAGTGTCAAGTGATGATTGCAAATGGAGGAACAATAAATTGTTCTGGAAAGTGCCATAATATCAAGCTATCCATGGGAGAATATGTATTGACTAGCCCAATGCTTTCCATTCCAATGGGAGGTGCTGATGTTGTACTAGGAGTCCAATGGCTACAATCCTTGGGTACAATAGCTTTTAATTTTCAAGAAATTTTCATGAAATTTTCTGTGGAAGGAAAGGAAGTTGAATTAAGGGGTATTGCAGGGAAACCAGGAAAGATAATCAGCTCTAATGGCATGACAAAGCTTCTAAAAAAGGAGCAAAGAGGTGTAATTGCACAATTATGTTCGCTAGATGTTTCCACATTGGAATCATCTATTTCTCCAGATCTCCAAAAAGTCCTGGACAATCATTCCAAGGTATTTGAGACTCCCAAAGGTCTCCCACCTATGCGTGATCATGATCATGCTATTCATCTGATTCCAGGAAGTGTTCCTCCAAACATCAGGCCGTACAGATATCCATATGTCCAAAAAAGTGAAATTGAACGTATGGTTGCAGAAATGCTAGAGGCTGGTATAATTCAACCGAGTCAAAGTTCTTTCTCAGCTCCAGTAGTATTGGTGCACAAGAAGGATGGATCATGGCGCATGTGTCCAGATTATAGGGAGCTCAACAAGCTCACTATTAAAGATAAGTTCCCCATTCCTGTCATTGATGAATTACTGGATGAATTGCATGGATCAATTTACTTCACCAAGTTGGATCTTCGTTCGAGATATCATCAAATCAGAATGAAGATTGAAGACATTCTGAAAACGGCATTTAGAACTCATGAGGGTCATTATGAATTTTTGGTCATGCCTTTTGGCCTTACCAATGCACCTTCAACATTTCAAGGTTTGATGAATTCAATTTTCAAACCATTCCTTAGAAAATTTGTGTTAGTATTTTTTGATGATATACTAATCTACAGCAAGTCTTGGAAGGATCATGTTGAACATGTTGACAAGGTGCTACAACTATTGGAGGAGAAACAATTATATGCAAAAAGATCCAAATGTTTCTTTGGAGTCCAGGAGGTGGAATATTTGGGTCATATTGTATCTCATGAAGGAGTTAAGGTAGACCCTAGCAAAATTAAAGCCATTAAGGAATGGAAAATCCCCACATCCATAAAGCATCTGCGAGGATTTCTTGGGTTGACAGGGTATTATCGCAAGTTTGTTAAGAATTATGGGAGAATAGCAGCACCTCTAACAACATTATTGAAGAAAGATTCATTTTCATGGACTCTGGAAGCAACAAAGGCCTTTAAACATCTTAAAGAGGCAATGTGCCAAGCACCGGTCTTAGCTACACCGGACTTCACAAAAACCTTTATTGTGGAATGTGATGCTTCAGGAAATGGAATTGGTGCTGTTCTAATGCAAGATGAAAGACCCATTGCTTTTGAAAGTCGTCCAATCAAGGGAAAGTTTTTAAGCAAAGCTATTTATGAGAAGGAAATGTTGGCAATACTCCATGCACTTAAGAAATGGCGACCCTACCTAATGGGAAGACACTTCAAGGTAAAAACGGATCATGATAGCCTTAAATACTTTTTAGAACAAAGATTATCCTCTGAAGAGCAACAAAAGTGGGTCACAAAGATGTTGGGTTATGACTTTGAAATCATCTACAAAAAAGGGAAGCAAAATGTGGTGGCAGATGCACTCTCAAGAAAGGATGAGGATATGGAAGCATTGTTGTGTGCCATTTCTATTATCCAACCAGATTGGATAAACGAAGCAAAGGAGGAATGGAAGAATGACGAAGAAGTGTGGGCACTTATTCGAAAGCTACAACAAGATTCCAGTACTTCTGATACATTTAGCTGGCAAAATGATTCGTTATGGTACAAAGATCGCTTATACCTCTGTAAGAATTCCCAGCTAAAACAAAAGATTCTTATGGAATTGCACACTTCTCCCTTAGGAGGGCACTCAGGATTTTTAAAAACTTACCACAGGGTTAAGAAGGAATTTTTTTGGGATGGCCTTAAATCAGATATTCAAAAGTTTGTGGCAGAATGTTTGGTTTGCCAACAAAATAAAGTTGAAACAATTAAGACACCGGGTCTATTACAACCTTTATCCATTCCAAGCCAACGTTGGGAGGAGGTTTCAATGGATTTTATCACAGGTTTACCCAAGTCTGAGGGAAAGAGTGTCATCATGGTGGTAGTTGACAGACTTACCAAGTATGCACACTTTTGTGCATTATCACATCCATTTAAAGCCAGTACAGTTTCTACTGCATTTATGGAAACAGTTCAAAAGCTACATGGAAACCCAAAGATTATTGTAAGTGACAGAGATCCCATTTTCACTGGAAATTTTTGGACAGAATTATTTTCTTGTCTTGGTACTCAGTTAGCTCATAGCTCATCTTATCATCCTCAATCTGATGGGCAAACTGAGATAGTAAACAAATGTTTGGAAGGATATCTTCGTTGCTTTGTATCTGATAAACAGACACAATGGGTCAAATGGTTGCCTCTGGCTGAATGGTGGTATAACACTTCCTTCCATACAGCAACAAAAATGACCCCATTTATGGCACTTTATGGGTATCAACCACCATCAATCACATCATATTTAAGAGAAAATTCTAAGGTTCAGGCAGTGGAACATCACATCGAACATCAACAACAAGTCCTCCAACTCTTAAAGGATAACCTCGTGTTGGCACAAAATAGAATGAAACAACAGGCATATCAACATCACAATGAAAGAAGTTTTGATGTAGGTGATTGGTTATTCCTACGGCTACAACCATATAAGCAAATGTCCCTAAAGCAAGCTAAGAAGGATAATAAATTATCACCAAAGTATTATGGTCCGTACAAGGTGTTGGAAAAGATTGGTACTATGGCATACAAATTGGAGCTTCCTGCAGCTTCTCGATTGCACCCAGTTTTCCATGTTTCATGTTTAAAGAAGGTTATAGGCGACAAGCTCCTAGTTCAAACAATATTGCCAGAACTTGACGAGGAAGGAAAAATTATATTGGAACCGGAAGCAGTCACAGAAACAAGAACTAGACAGCTACGAAATCGATCAATTTCAGAGTATCTTATCAAGTGGAAGAACTTATCCGCTGAAGATTCCACATGGGAGGATGAGAATTTTATGCAGAAGTATCCAGAACTACTCAAGCGTTGAGGACAACACTTTTTTGAAGGAGAGGGGCATGTTGGGTCCCTATAATACTAGTGATTACCCCATTACTATTGTAGTTATACCCCTTATTTATATTGTTGTGCCCCTATTACCCCCATATTGTTATTTCTGTGCCACATAGAATCCCTCTATTGTTATTTTTGTGGCTTTATATTATTATTGTTAGGTCGGCTGGATTATATTGTGACTCATTAGACTCCTATATATAGAAAGGAGGTTTTGCCATTTGTATCATCCAAGAATTGTTCATTTATGTAATGTAAAGGAGGTTGCCCCCTCGAAGAGGCTGAATTCTAAGGCGTTGATCTTTCTTTTCTATCTTTTCTTGAGCTGGTTTCATAACACCACCACAATAGACACCTAGGTTTTTATTTCCTGCTAGTGATTCTTGAGAGACATGTGCCTTAGATGTACGGAGAACACAGACTCTTTTTGGACATGTACACTTATTTTTTGAGCTCCTCAGTGCGCCACACGATATATATATATATATATATATATATATATATATATATATATCTATATATATATATATATATATATATATATATATATATATATATATATATATATATATATATATATATATATATATATATATCCTATGATCTATTATTGTGCTTTATATGATTTCTTGTATGATGTTTTAATTACATGTTACGCAAATGTATGTCTAATACATGATTAGCCAATGCATCAGTTAACGTGTTCAATCGTCGTGGAATACGCTGATATGTAATGAAATCAAAATTCCTCTCTAACAATTTAACACGTAAATACAACCTTAAAATGTGATGGTCTCTGACGGAATATCACCCATTGAGCTGGTGGATGACAAGTTGAGAGTCTACGTTCACAACCAATGTACGAATACCGAGATTAATCGCTTCGGCCAGTAACTTGATCACAGCACTATATTCAGCGACATTTTTTGTGGTACAACCTAAACACACACCTTGAAGATCTATCAACTCACCATGGGGATCGTAGATGACCCATGCCGCAGAGGACAAGTTGTGGGTACTGCGACAGGCACCATCAGCGAAACCAACATAAGGTGCACCAGACATCTGCACAAGAAGCAAAAGACACAATAAGCAGCAATCACGCCTTCACACCTAGCCAAAAACATGAAAACAAACACACAACACACCTGCTAAAACACACGTATGTACAAACCAAAGTGCATGGAATTCACGCATTGCACTTTTTCAAGTACAACTCGTTTCGGGGCTTATCGAGAGGATTCCCTTCGTAATCAATTACCTCGTAGGCCCATTTCTGCAAAATTCTCTTTACAATATAAGGCCCAAGCCACATGGGCGCGAGTTTGCCTGCCCCCAGCTTGTCATTCGCTTAATCGTAAAGCAAGACTAAATCTCCCTCAACAAAAGAACGAGGATGGACAGTATGATCGAAGTGAGTTTTCACTATCTCCTTTTGTGCTTCGATAGATAGAGAGGCTAGTCGACGGGTCTCATCCAGCCATTCTAGGTAAAGGAGGCGTTCTTCTACCGAAGTAGTGTTGGGAAGTAATTCGACGGCCAACTTTAATGAAGGGATCTCTCACTCGATTGGAAGGGTAGCCTCCAGTCCGTAAACTAATTGAAATGGAGTGAAACCAGCGGCATCCTTCACAATGGTTCGGTAGGCCCACAAGGCAGAGAACAACATCAAGTGCCAGTTAGACTTATGCATGCCAACGGTACGTTGAAGCATTGTAACTAGAACCTTGTTGACGGCTTCAACTTGGCCATTGGCCTGAGGATAGTATGGAGTCGAACTATCATGCCGTAAGCCTTGCTGGGTTGTTAGCTCGGTCATCATGTGATTACGGAAATGCTTCCCGTGATCAGTGACGATGGCCTGAGGGACTCTAAACCGTGAAATAACATGGTTAAACAAAAATTGCGCCGTTGTGTAACCATCTTCAACTAATGTGGGCATCGCCTCGGCCCATTTCTTGAAGTAATCGACGGCAACGATAATATACCCATGCCCCCCGACCGAGTGAGGGTTACAGTTCGTATAATCAATGCCCCATTTTGCAAAAGGGCTGACGGTAACAACAGGGTGCAATGGAGCGGGAGGCGCATGCATCTTCCACTGGTATATCTGGCACTCGTGACACGAGCAGACGGCAAGAATGCAATCCTTAAAGATGGAGGGCCATAAATAACTAGCACGTAGGATCTTTTGAGCATTAGCATATTCGGACATGTGACCACCACAGGTGCCAGAATGGCAGTCATTCAAAACTCGCTCAGCTTCCTCGAAGGTTAGGCATCGGCAGAGAACAGAGTCGGCGCCGAGACGGTACAGGGTGTCCCCAATGATATGATAGGGCTGAGATTGATGACGAATCTGTCGCCGAGCATCCTTAGACACATCGGGACGAAAAGAGGACATTTGCAGATATACAATGATATTCCCGTACTAGGGATCGAGGGTTCTAATTAGGAGCAAAGTTTCGTTCGGGATATGATCCTCTGACCGAGAGGGTGCGGTAGGAGATGGTAAAGAGCAAAGTAACTCAGCAAAGACAAAGGATTTCTTAGACATGGGGGTGGTGAATTCCAAGTCAAACTCTTGGAGGATGACGATCCACTTAGAGTACTCCCCCCCAGCAATTGACGTGACAGAATGTACATCATCGAGTTGCAATCAAAAACCACGGTTGTAGTATGAAACAAGATATAATGGCAGAAATGTTGGACGGCACAAACGGTGGCCAACGCCAACTTCTCGACTTAAGCGTATCAAGTTTCCATATCCAAAAGATTGCAGCTGAGATAATATATGACATGCTCAGTGTCATCATCGTCATCTTGAACGAGAACCATGCCAACAGTGGTATCGGCAGCAGCCAAATACATAGTATAGTTGCGATGATAATTCGGAGGACACAACTATGGAGCAAAAACAAGGAGACCCTTGAGACACCCGAAGGACTCTTGAGGGACGACATCCCAATGAAAAGGGGTATCTCGCATCAGTAACCGTGTGAAACCTTTAGCCACTTCGGCATAGTTCGAAATGAATCATCTTAAAAAATTTGCTTTGCCTTGCTAGCTCTGCAATTGTTGCAAGGAAGCAGGGGGAGGAAGATTCAGAATAGCCTCAACTTTAAGGGGATCCAAATGGATGCCCTCTCGGGAGATGATAAACCTGAGCAGTGTGACTGACTCAACGCAGAAGACACACTTATGAGGATTAAGCCTGATGCGGTAGTGTCGACAGCTGAGAAAGATTTCGTGGAGTCACCTATTTGTGATATGCGAAAGTGTTCGATAGAGGCAACCCCTCTAGCCGTAGAGTGGGTCTAGTCACAAACAAGGACAAATCAACAACAATTTTTGTTAAATAGTTCAACTTGGAGGCCTACCTCAACCGGTGGTCAATGGAGTTCCGTTGCACTGCTCCAGCTCTCGCTTCATTCTCGTAGTGAGTAATCAACCTGAAACAATGCAAAGGAAATACAACAAAGCACGTAATCGAAGCAAAAATGATCTATTTACTCATAAAGTCAAGAAGTCATGAGCTATCTAGTACATTTCATACAAGACATAGGAAAATATCATTGATTGCATTAATTATGAAAAAGAGTAAGCTTCGAACCCAGGTCTTGATGTCAAAAGCCTTCTCAGAGGGATCCAGCCAGCATGTTCTTCAAGTATTCACTCTATGAAGATGGATCTCCCAACATACGAGTCTCTCACTCACAAGTTTTACACAAGATCAAAGGCACTTCACAACCTTCCTCAAGCTCTAAACAATCCCACACTTGTCACACACACTAGCTATCTAACAAGCTCACAAGTACTAACAGCAACACTCCAAAGACTAAGAATTCCAAACTAGCAGCACATAGCAATGGTGGGAGTTTAAATAGGAGAAGGAGTCTCCATGAGAGGTGGGAGGATGAGCTTATCTCCAAGGAAGGTAGCACAAATGACAGAATAACGATGCCAGAGAAAGGAGGGCGACATAAAAATGCCAACAACCAGGTCTGGAGTCATCTAGAAGGTCGACTGTTAGGAAAAACTTGCCCAAACTGGATCATCGCGGGCACATAACTGGTCTGCCGCGCTGACATCGCTATTGAATAATGTAGCTAGTAATGTCATCGTGGAAAAATACAAATGACAATAGTGCTGGCACATGAAATTCGACCATCGCAGGAATCACGTGTACTTCCATGATGGTAGTGCTTCTGGACTGTTTTGGAGGGCCCTTCAGCGCGTTTATTTGGCCAACGGACGCGATGAGGCAGAAAACTTTGGAAAAGTGGGTGATTTGGCAACATCAGAGAGCATGAGCATGAATGATTTTGAACTCATGACACAGTAGGAAGACTGGGTTGAAGGAAATGACAAATTACTGTGTAACAAACATACATAACTTTTAAGTTAAATAAATAATAATAATAAAATTTAAAATACTTTTAGTGAGTAACTCGTTTTCAGATTGAAGCATAACTTTTTAGTTATCAATAACTAGTTTTCAATTTGAAATATAACTATTTTTATTTTATCTTTAAACAACTTTTTACTTCACAATACAATCACAAAGTTTATAATAACGATTATATAAAAAATTAACTTAATATATTTTTTAATATAAATAAATGAAAAAATTGAAATAAATTTTTAGTTCTTTTATATTTAATATGTAAAAGTTATAATTTGAGATTAATAACTTAGGCATATATATTACTAATTGGGCTTCGTTTAAAAAACTATTAAAAAGATAGAGTATCTACTTTCACAAGGGCAATAATATTTATTTAATAATTTTCATAATAATTATTGTAAAAACAATGATATCTATTTAATAATTTTCATAGTAATTATCGTAAAAACAATGATATTTACTTAATAATTTTCATAGTAATTATTGTAAAAGTAATGATATTTATTTAATAAATTATATAATAATTATTGTAAAAGAAGATTAAATTGTATGTATTTCTCAAATTTATTTCTATTAAATTTCTCTTTGTCATCGCAAGCAAAATGATTCATGATTTTAAGTAAGAATTTTTGTCAAACTCTTACCTAAAGGTCATATAGAATCGAACCCGATATCATATGTAACAACCCACAATTTAAATATACAAATAATTAGATCAATTAAGTGATTTATAATCAAGAGACCCAATTATTAAACTATTTAACATAGATTATTTAAAAACAAGAGTAGAGACGACTTACTTGTATCGACGATATTTTTTTCTTTAGGAGTTGAACGCTCTTTGAATTATGCTAACTGCAACAAATATTTTGGGGACGACTCTCCACTTAATGTAGGCTCAACTACACATAATATTTCTACAAGTGGTCACCCTCGAGCCCTCAATCAACTTACTATTGCTAGGGAATAATTTGTCTCACAACACATTTCTCCCAAGAAAATCAATAAAGGACTCAATGAATCAATGAATCTCATCCTCCTCATTGGCAATTAAATAGAATAAAATGTGGAAGAGAGATGGCATGCACACATCCCATGTGTGATCATGCAACTTTTCTTTCTTTATTTTAAGTTTTACTTAATTTAATATTTCTCTTAATTTAACTTTTTTGTATTATTCCTTTTAATTTTTTGTTAACTTTACTTGCAATATTATTGTCTTTTGGATTAATCAAATTATTGAGAATCGGCCAATGTTTCTAACCAGCTAATGTGGTTCATCCTCATGACAATGGTGAAAACATTAATCTTTTGCAATTGTTTTAATAGAAGAGAAGCATCATTGTCGAGAATTGGCCGTTATGAAATAGCTCTTAGGAAAAGGTTGCTAAGAATTAGTTAGTTAGTTAGTCATGTCATCGCGGAAAAATACAAACGACAATAGTGCTAGCACATGAAATTCGACCATCGCAGGAATCACGTGTACTTCCACAATGGCAGTGCTTCTGGACTGTTCTGGAGGGCCCTTCAGCGCGTTTATTTGGCCAACAGACGCGATGAGGCAGAAAACTTTGGAAAAGTGGATCATTTGGCAACATCAGAGAGCATGAGCATGAATGATTTTGAACTCATGACACAGTAGGAAGACTGGGATGAAGGAAATGACAAATTACCGTGTAACAAACATACATAACTTTTATTTATTATTTTTTATTTTTTTATATGTTTAGACTAACCTAAGTACCCACGGGGATTTGAACCGGTGACCTATCGCAAGGAGTGCCTTAACAACGCACCCATTCACCGTCAATCCAAAACCCCGTGGGCTAACATACATAACTTTTAAGTTAAATAAATAATAATAATAAAATTTAAAATACTTCTAGTGAGTAACTGGTTTTCAGTTTGAAGCATAACTTTTTAGTTATCAATAACTAGTTTTCAATTTGAAATATATCTATTTTTATTTTATCTTTAAATAAATTTTTACTTCACAATACAATCACAAAGTTTATAATAACGATTATATAAAAATTTAACTTAATATATTTTTTAATTTAAATAAAAGAAAAAATTGAAATAAATTTTTAGTTCTTTTATATTTAATATGTAAAAGTTATAATTTGAGATTAATAACTTAGGCATATATATTACTAATTGGGCTTCGTTTAAAAAAAAAGACATAATAATGTATTTAAGGTATACATGTTATTATATTATAGAGTATGTATATACATCCAAAAACTATTATAAAGATAGAGTATCTACTTTCACAAAGGCAATAATATTTATTTAATAATTTTCATAATAATTATTGTAAAAACAATGATATCTATTTAATAATTTTCATAGTAATTATCGTAAAAACAATGATATTTACTTAATAATTTTCATAGTAATTATTGTAAAAGTAATGATATTTATTTAATAAATTATATAATAATTATTGTAAAAAGAAGATTAAAATTGTATGTAGTTCTCAAATTTATTTCTATTAAATTTCTCTTTGTCATCGCAAGCAAAATGATTCATGATTTTAAGTAAGAATTTTTGTCAAACTCTTACCTAAAGGTCATATAGAATCGAACCCGATATCATATGTAACAACCCACAACTTAAATATACAAACAATTAGATCAATTAAGTGATTTATAATCAAGAGACCCAATTATTAAACTATTTAACATAGATTATTTAAAAACAGGAGTAGAGACGACTTACTTGTATCGACGATATTTTTTTCTTTAGGAGTTGAACACTCTTTGAATTATGCTAACTGCAACAAATATTTTGGGGACGACTCTCCACTTAATGTAGGCTCAACTACACATAATATTTCTACAAGTGGTCACCCTCGAGCCCTCAATCAACTTACTATTGCTAGGGAATAATTTGTCTCACAACACATTTCTCCCAAGAAAATCAATAAAGGACTCAATGAACCAATGAATCTCATCCTCCTCATTGGCAATTAAATAGAATAAAATATGGAAAAGAGATGGCATGCACACATCCCATGTGTGATCATGCAACTTTTATTGCTTTATTTTAAGTTTTACTTAATTTAATATTTCTCTTAATTTAACTTTTTTGTATTATTCCTTTTAATTTTTTGTTAACTTTACTTGTAATATTATTGTCTTTTGGATTAATCAAATTCTTGAGAATCGGCCAATGTTTCTAACCAGCTAATGTGGTTCATCCTCATGACAATGGTGAAAACATTAATCTTTTGCAATTGTTTAGATAGAAGAGAAGCATCATTGTCGAGAATTGGCTGTTATGAAATAGCTCTTAGGAAAAGGTTGCTAAGAATTAGTTAGTGGGATATAAAATTAATTAATTAATCTCACTAACACATCCCGTTGCTCAAGTCTAATACCTTTGAGCTCTTTAATAAAGGAAGCATAGTCTTTGATAAAGGACCTAGTGTGAGCAGTAAGAGGTTTGAGCTCTTGAGCTAGGAAAGATGCCCTGTCTATTGTGTTGACAATAAGTCTTAGAGGGACCCCATTTTTATGGAACTACAGAAGAGCATAAATTTTGGGGATAAGAGGATTGTTCTAAATAAGATTTTTGCTAGGGGAATTAAGAGAAACACTCTATTTAATGGCTACCGTGATTTGTTTAGACACTTTTTATAGGGGATTCCTTTTAAGCTTAATGTAAGTACCACTATTATGAAGATAACCAATCATTTTTAAAACGACCCCTCCTTTATGATCCTTTAGGAGGACAATGTGAGAGTTTCCCCTTAAGGCTTTTAAGGCAGGGAACTCACTTTTGGTAATGTTTCTTTTAGGAGGGTTAGTTTTTTTAACCACAATAGTGAAGTCTTACCTAATGGCCTCCATGACATTATGGGAGGATCCCTAATTCCAAATTCAATGTTACATATAATATCACCAATGGGTATTTTTAGAGACAAAGGAAAATTAAGTCTTTTATTGAAGAGATGAAGAACAAAAAGATCTGACTCTTAAGTAGAAAGATTGACTACAATTTTACATGAATTATTATTATTATTATAAAACTTTACATTTTTTTTAAGCTAAAAATCAATGGTTAGGAAAAAAATTATATATATCATGATTTGATATATATATATATATATATATATAATAATGGCGACAAAAGTAAAAATAACTTCCCACCTTCATTTTTTCAAATCAACCATTAAAATGGAGATTTCAAAAATTCAAAAATTTTAATATACCTGACCATCAATAATTTGACAAGAATTTAAATTTATATCTTTTAGTGTCATATGATATATTAAAATTAAAATTTGTAGTTCCACTCCTTTCCCTCTCAAAATTACAATAAGCAGGTAAACATTCTTAAGAGGTAATTTTCATCATTTCAACCAAATATATAAGCTACTAAAACAATTATATTGGTTGTTTTTCTAATTCAATTTATCAATTTACCTTAAATACTTTTTATAACTGGACCAATAATTTTAATATGTAAGGAATATACAAGAATAATATATATATAATAATGGCGACAAAAGTAAAAATAACTTCCCCACCTTCATTTTTTCAAATCAACCATTAAAATGGAGATTTCAAAAATTCAAAAATTTTAATATACCTGACCATCAATAATTTGGACAAGAATTTAAATTTATATCTTTTAGTGTCATATGAAGAAAAAGGAATATATTAAAATTAAAATTTGTAGTTCCACTCCTTTCCCTCTCAAAATTACAATAAGCAGGTAAACATTCTTTAAGAGGTAATTTTCATCATTTCAACCAAATATATAATCTACTAAAACAATTATATTAGTTGTTTTTCTAATTCAATTTATCAATTTACCTTAAATACTTTTTATATAACTGGACCAATAATTTTAATATGTAAGGAATATACAAGAATAATATAAAAGATTAGAGCATATGAATAAAAATATTAAGAACTTCGCTTATTAGTTATGAAGCTTCGAAGGATGAAATTAAGAATACCGGAACTAAAAACTACATTAGCTGCACTAGCCGCAAGTAAAGTCCAGTGGATTATAACATTTCAGTGAATGAATAATTCGATGTGAACGTCACTATTCATGGTACATAGTTTCAACTAGAACTTTTTAATACGTCGAAAACAAAAACCGCGACACCGTGAAAATGAGAATAATGGCAGCGACACCCGAACGCAGAGTAAAATACGAAACGGCACGACAGTTTTATTATAGTGACTGGTTAGAATAGCGCAACATGAGATTCTCTTGCTCAGAGAATCATGTGAGACGCTTTATTGACACTAACATAAACATAGATATATATAGATATGAAAGATTAGATGCATATTGTGCAGTTGGGCATACGTTGAATATATAACTAAATTAGAAGCTGTACTGCTCGTAGCGGATGAAACAGTCAGTTGGATGAACTCGAGCACCGATGGCGTACGCGCAAATGCTCCAGATGCGGCCCCCAAGGTTTTGAAGGCAGGCGGTGCAGTCGGACTGAGAGATTCCCTGCTTGCAAACCCAACGCCCATAGGCGGTGGATGAACCTGCTCGCGATGCTTTATAGTCTCAACCGCTGAAGGCAGTGTTTCGCTCTAGATCTACCAGGAGGGATCCGAGAGTACTATAAAAGGAACTTCCGCTTTGGATCTTCTGCCCGTTACACACAGATGATACGAAGTTTGTGTTGGGCGTGCCTACAGCACTGCCCACCACCAGGGCTACTACCATTACTGCCAATGTAAAGCCAAATGAGTGCCTCATCCCGAATGATATATATATATAAGCTCTAAAATCGGAAATGAAATGCTGGCTGGAATGAATGATATAACCACCAATGTAGCCTCCATTTATAGGCCTCGCAGGAATGGCTGTGTATGGGAAGGATTGTGGATAACATCGGTCTGTGGGTTATGGGCCAAAATGCACGAAGGATTATGGATAACATCTGTCTGTGGATTATTGGCCGAAATGGACGAGTCATTCTATCACCGTTGCCAACTGTCTTGACTAAACCATTGGGGCCCATCAAGGTCATTCTCTCTGGAGAGGACCAACGAATAAGCCCCTTCAACACCGAGTCAGTGAAGACAAGTAGAAATATTAAAGATGATGTGACATATTATCGAATAAAACCAATGGGCTGAGAGGCGCAGCTGTATAGGAGATTTAGAGAATAAGTTTATAACGTTGGTAAAAATATATTTGATATAAACTTAATGAAAAATAATTACAGATAAAATATTATTTTATTAACATGTTGTTGAGTATAAAGATATTTTATTTAAAAATATTGCTCAAGATAAAAAAGATGGTAACTTTGGGAAAGGAACTTTAGTTGCTCGATCATAAATCCCCATCCAATAAGCAAACCCATAGTAACTTCGGGAGAGGAAACCATAAGCCCCCCACCCAATAAACAAACCCAAGAAGAATAATTTTTCATTTTATAGTATAATCTTTGGGTAACGAATCGTATCAAATTCTGACAAAGCGAATCATCATAGCAATCTCCGTAAATCACACAACCCAAAGAAGGGCCAATCCTTCTAGCTCATCTCCTGCTTTGCTTGCTTGTTTTGTTACTCCATATAATTCATCCAGCTACTGTTTTTGAAGCACCCCCCTGGAGTTCTGGTGAAAGCTATCCTTCGTCTTATCTTATCTTAAAAAAGGCCACTAAACAGATCTTCATCATATCTATCCTTCAAATCCATTCTGTGGAGACCGTAGCGCCAGCCGACTACTTGGAGCTCACACGTGTGAGTATTTAGAGCTGTTTTCCACACGTGTGAGTATTTAGAGCTGTTTTCCACATCATTTCAGCCAGCTGGCAGCATATTTTGGGTTAGGCTTGCCCGGAGAAATATTGATTGAGGGCCCACGCGGAGTAATGTTGTTACTACTGTCCACATGAGATGGGTTCCCACAGACTACTGCGCTCATCCAACAGAGGGATGGTCCCACGGACGGACTAATAAAGCTAATAGTGCATCAACTAATCACATACAATTACAACGTGGTATATATATAAAAGCTAATGGTAAATCTATTAATCACATACAATTCCAACTCTCCACTTGTAAACCACTTTTAAAATTGATACGTTATCGATGTCAAAAGGTTTAATTTTTCGGATGACGCATCACCCATTCTTGGTTTACGTTCACCCACACTTTTCTTGCTTTGTTGTTGCTTTTCTTTTGTCTTCAGTGAGTTAGCCCGCAGTATAGCATTACCGCCATTGAAAAGTAGTACCATGAGGACAAACATTAGACCAGCTTGAGAACAACATCTGCTGTAGGGCTTGGTTACACAAATTACTTTTATACGATTATGCCTATGATGAATGGATGATTTTACTGGATGGTGGATAGAATTGTTTTTAGTGAAAATATTATGATTTTACTGGATAGTGGATAGAATTGTTTTTAGTGAAAATATTTGGAAGATTTTTTGGTGAGTTTTTTTATTTTTATTTTTTTCAATTTGATATGATTTTTTTAAATCACAAGTTTGATAGGTAATTTTGCACAATTTAAGTGCTTCAGAGTTTTTCACAGTACCAAATCTACATATAAAATAAAAAAACCCAATTTGAATAACACAATTCATAATTTCAACGCAATTTTTTCCAAATTAAAAAATAAAAAAATCCCAAAAAAATGATTACTACTACTATGGTCCATAATAAAAGCACACAGTTAACCCTAAGGCTAGCCCATACAAGAGAGAAGAAATTGATCTCTGCATCCTAAATTAAGAGTAGCCCATACAAGAGAGAAGAAATTCATCTCTACATCCTAAATTAATATTTCTATACTACCAATACAAAATATTAAAAAGCTTATGTTAAATAAAAAATAAAATAAATATAACTTTATTAACCAAAAAAATTATTGATCCATAAATTTTCTTTAAAAACAAATAGCATTGCAATAAAATTAATAAGAACACGAGAGAAACAAAAGGAGGGTCTACAAATAACCCTATCCTAAGCTTAAATTGAATCTAACATTGCTTCGCTCAAATCGGTTCATATTGACTATAACACTAACAACTTTAAATATTTTGCTAATTATGATATAAATTATTTTTCTAATTAGAATATGAATTATGAATTCTAATAATTATATTTATATAAATACATTTTTATAAGAAATTAATATTAATTAAAATAGCTATACATTTATGTAATTTATTTTTTTGTGATATTGATGATTTAAATGATTCTAGGTAGTGGTTTCTCAAGCCAAAGATCAAGCATGTTGAAATCTCTAGCTTAGCAAACATATATATATATATATATATATATATATATATGAATTTTTCCAAACATTAAGAGGATAAAATTTATGCTCATTTTTGACAATATTATTTATAAATTTCATATTTTTAAATATGAAAATATTCTTCATTATAAAATATCATGGTTACTAATATGAATTATCGTTATTTAAAATTCTTTTAATGTAATATACACATGGTTAGTATTATTCTAAATAAAGTGTTTATAGTATATAAAAATTAGTTGAATCTACTTACATTCAATAACCTAATTGAAATACTTTTTATAATTAAGAATTTTTATGTTATACTAATTTTTTATTAATTATAATATGAATCAATATTAGTGTTATTAAGTTGGAATATCTCTATGTATATGCTCTTGGTGTGAAACATCTTGTCATTCCCTCTCACTATGCTTCAACTTGTTCATTGGTATGATTTCAAGCAAATTCTAGAAGTTTAATATTTTGGAGCTCCCTAGTAATGTCCTTAGTTGGAGATAATCTATTAGGGTCCCTCGATCCCTCGGGATTTCGCACCCCTAATGGAAGGTGCTCTACATCCCCTTCAGTCGCTTGGTGCCCTCTTAAAATTTCATTATTTACTACTAGGGAGCACAATATGACAGCTAGCTCTAGTGATGATAATGGGGTTCTTCAAGGAGGTGTTCCTTGTGATGAATCTCCTCTTCCTTGATACCCTTGCATCCTCACCATTATAAACTTTTCGATTATTTTCATGACACACAAGTCTTATTAGTGTGACTTGGGACTTGGTTAGCACTTAGTCAGCACCCACACATATACAAAATAATAGGTATAAGTTTCCCTTTTACTATGGTCATAAATAAGTGATGTTGATTATGAGTAGATCCTCATGGATCTACTAAATCCTTTGTCCTTTCTAGCTAATCAAGTTTTATGATGTGTTGTTAGGAACCATCACACATCTTCCTGGCATCAAGTCTCTCCCCTCTGACATCCTTAACTAATTAAATAGATCATTAACACTATTTTAGCAATCATTAGACTTTAATTTATTATTATATGATTATTTTCTAAATTTATTTTGGTCTGTAAACTATCGTGTATATTCCACTCGATGGTTTGCTAAACATAAATGATAAAACTATATTTGAAAATCCATAATCTACACTATTGGGGTTTTGCTTCTCTTTAGAATTCGAGAGCTATAAATTCCTATTAACTGTGTATGCATGAAAATTAAAATTATGAAGAAAATGAAGAATAGTGAAATAAAAACTCACGGACCATGGTTTGCCACAAGATATGACCTAGTAAACTATTTTGGGAGAAGATGTAGCTAAAAGGTGAAGTTTCTCTGCTCTACTTCTCTAGATAGAAAATGGATACAAGTATTAAAAAGTATGGTTTGTAGCCTATGAGATACTATAGTGGACAAATCTCATCTTGTAGAATTTCCTTGTAGAGGAAGGGTGAGAGTGGATCTCCTTATCTAGGACCTCTCGTAGGCTTTAAGGTTTTGGATGGTGATCCATTCAGCAGAATTGAAAAGCTTGAGCTGGAAACGAGGGCCATTACCCATCTTATCTAGTTATGATCAAAGCCATAAGATTTTAGAACTTCCTTGATGTAAGCCCAACTAAGCTTGTCATAAGCCTTTTCAAGGTCAAGTTGTTTGATAATGCCTAGCTGCGTATTACTCTTCAAAGAGTGGATCACTTCATGAGCTTGAATGATACTATTTAGAATTTGTCTACCTTCCACATATCTCGTTTGCTCCTCCAACACTAGAGTTGGAAGAAGGGGCTTAGGCATATTTGCAATTATTTTGGAAATAATTTTGTACACCACATTGCATAATGCTATGGGTTTGAATCTACCCGGTGTCATGACATTTTCCTGCTTTGGGATCAAGGCTATGAAAGAGGTGTTGAGTGCTTTCAAAACAATTTTGTTTTTCCTTGAGTCCTCTGCCACCTCCAAAATGTCTTGCTTGACTATGTTCCAGCATGCTTTCAAGAAGTCAACATTAAAACCATTCGGGCTAGGAGCTTTCGCATTTTGAATTTCTTTGATGAATTCACTGACCTCCTATTCATTCACTAGCCTGTTTAGATTATAATTATCTTCTCTTATCACAAGCCTAGGAATGTGTTTAGTGAAGTCATTAGTAAAATGTGATCTATCTATGAGGGTCTCCTCTGCTATGCCTTGGAAATGTTGAACCAGAGCAGATTCTATTTCTTTGTCGGTATTGAGTGTATTTCCTTGCGTGTCTTTCAGTTTTAGAATCTTGTTATGAGATCGATGATCCATAGTGCATTTGTGAAAAAAACCTTGTATTCATGTCTCCTTCCTTTAACCATTGAACTCCAAATTTTTGTTTCCAGAGGATTTCCTCTTTCTTACATAAGCCTTCCCACTCTTGATGAAGCGAATCAACTTGCTTCATACCCTCCTCAGTGAATGCCTTTATGATGAGCTCTTGGTTAATATCCTGAAGCTTTCCTTCAACTATTTTTTTTTTGCTTCGAAGATATTGCCGAACTCATTCTTGTTCCAATATTTAAGCTTGAGTTTGATGTGTTTTAGCCTGCATTGCAAAAGGAACATTTTAGTACCTTAAACATTCAAATATTTTGTCCACCATTTTTCATTATTGTTATAGAAGTTTTGGTGGGTAAGCCAAATATTTTCAAATATGAAAGGTCTATTTCTTGGCGTTCCTATAAAGGATGCTTCTAATTGTATGGGCAATGATCCGAGCCTCCAAAAGGGAGAATCATGGCTGACAAGTCAAGGCCTAAGAGAATAAGGTCCTCAGAGATAATGAATCTATCATGTTTAGAGGCCACTTGAGCAGCCCCTCCCCTTTTATTATTCTAGGTTAAGAGGCCATTGGAGGTTTCTGTGTCTACTAGCCTCATATTGGTAATGAAGTTCTGAAAAGCTATGAAATCTCTGCCTAGAGATCTAGTCCCTCCTTTTTTTCCGAAAGAGATTTGATCATATTAAAATCCCCTCCCAAAATCCATGGGATGCCCATATGTCTTTCTCTTATATCCCCCAGGGAGGTTAGGAGCTTAAATTTATCTTCAAGCTTTTGTGGACCATAGAAATTCGTGATCAAATAAGCTTCCTTGTCCACCAAAGGTTGGATGACCATAGAAGAGTTGTTCCTGGATGCTTCAGCATCTAGGATGCCAAGTTTCTTAGGGTTCTACATTGTAAGAATTGCCCCTACTGCGTTTTCTACTTTAACTTCTAGATATTCTTACATAATAAGCCACTTGCTGTGTATCTCTCTTATTTTGTCTACAGAACATTTTGTTTCCTACATAAAAACCAAATCTGTTTTTTCGTCCTTGATTCTATTGCTAAGATTTCATTGTTTCCTTTTGCTTCCTAGACGTCCAATATTCCATGTTGTAAGCTTCATTAATAAAGATTTTTAAACGAGTAACTAGTTAGGTCTTTCATCTTACCTAAGTTTATCATGAGTTTTCCACATTCATTCAGTAGCTCATTTTGTCTTTTTCTTCCTCTTTTTCTTCCTGGGTTCTTAGGAGTTTCTCCCTCTATCGCCTCCATAGTTTTCACCCCTTCGTTATCCTGACTATCATGGTTTATTTTTACCCCAAAACACTTTGCTTGAGTTCTCCAGAGGAAGAGTTGTTGTACTTTGTTAAATTCCTCTTAAGGTAGCAAGTCCACTCCTCTGGTAGTTCCTTCATCTAGGAACTTTTCTAAATCGAGATGTTCCCTTTCTAGTACGTACTGCAGCTCATGTTCCTTCATTCCCACTTCGCTTGAGGTCATTTATTGGTCCATATCAAGCTCCATCATGCTGGGCTGATACTCCTTTTCTTGACTTTCGTCAGGTCTATCCTCCATGATGTCCTCCTTTTCCTTCTCTTCTAGATTGTCCTTCAAAAATTGTTTCATTTTCTCCTCCCCTTCTTCTTCTTCTAATATCTTGAACTTATTATGACTAGGCTGTTTTCCTCATAGATTTTTTTTGGGTTCTTTCTTCCTCATTTTCCTTTGCCTCCATATTTGGTAAAACTTTCAGTCTCTTTACCTGAGGTTGCTTTGAAACTGCTCTCTATTTTATTTAAAGCACAGTCTCTGAAGTGGTACCCGCATTCATAGCATTTGTGGCATCTAAAGGGTATGTGGTCGTTGTTAGGATATTCCGACACATAGGAAATAGTTAAGTACAACTTGGTCTAGTATAGAGTTAGGTGTACAGTTAGGTAAAGTGTGTTTCTTTACCTTGTACATTTTGTAACTTACAATCCGACGGTCACGATATGTAGTGATCCAATGGTTCATTCTCTCCTCAGTATTACCGAAACTTGATCCTAGGCTTGACACCCGATTGGTCCATGATTTCTATTTAAAGTGCATGGAGGGTCATTTGTAGGGTAATCCGTCTATGAGAGAAGCATATGTAAATTTTCATTCTTTTATTAATAAATTGCCTGAAGTGGCCGCATTGGCTCAGGCCGTGGAATGTTTCCCTCTTTGAGGGTTTTAACCACGTCGAAAATACTGGTGTATTGATATGCGATCTGGTTGTGAGCGGTGTCCTTTGGTGTTTTGTCTAAGGAACTTACCCTGTAAATTCCTACATGGTATTAGAGCTATTTGAGGGTCGCGTCCATTGGTGATCCAAATCTGAAGCCGGTAGAACTGCATCCGACTGCCCTTTCCTAGATCTATTGTTTCTAACTGCTTTCGGGCCGAGAGGACTGCTCTGTTGTGTTGGGAGCATCTGTTCCAGTGAGGAATCCCTTTCGTTTCACCCGAAAAGGTTTCCGGTAGCCCTAGCTACATCATTTTTAAGATCTGGAGGTATACAGTGTTTATTTGCAGTTTACAGTTATTTTCTCTCCGTTTATTTTAGTTTCGGTTTATTTAGCTTTTTTATTACCGGATCTATACCTTTCATTTCTGTGTATGCTCTTTGCCCTGCGACTCTGTGAGATCTGGGCAAATCGGAAACAGAAAGGAAGGATTTTTCTCATGCATATGATCTTTTCCACTGCGCCTTAGTGTGATCTCAGAAGATCAGAAACATTGATGAAAATATTTTGTTTCCGGCTAAAGCTAACTTTGAGCCGCAAGGTTCATTTTTGAAAATATTTAGTTTTTCGGCTAAAGCTAACTTCGAGCCACAAGGTTCATTTTTCTTGTATGTCCGTGTTGGGTTTTGTGTTTTTTGTTTTGTAGAGAAAAAGAGCCTTCTCAAAGCAAGCACGCAACCCAAAGCATCAATCCTCCCCCCTCTCTCTCTCTCAAATTTTTTGTATAGCTCAATTGGTTCAAAGCTATTTTAAGAGAGTAGAGGTCTTGGGTTCAAATCTCCATTTTTTGGGAGTGGATTTTTCATTTCTGCACATTCCCGCACTTCATCGGCAACTTCATCAACTTATTTTTCAAAAAGCCATAACCTCTTCATCCGGAAGCCATTTTTTTTTAAACCAGGCTAATTTTTCGAGATCTATCCATTGGAACACTTAGTTTTAGCATCTTTAGCTTCAGTTTCCATTGAAATGGAAAGTCAATACCAAGTTACCCTTGACAGCATCAACTACTTCCAATGGTTGTCCTACATTGAGGATTTACTTAGAAGTAAAGGTCTCTACAGAATAGCCTCAGGCCAAGAAAAGAAACCAAAGGATGAAGATAAGGCTGCTAAATGGGAAAATAGGCAAGATCAAGCACGTGGATTGATAGGGATGTCTATTTCTCCAGATCTTAGATTCCATATTACAGAAATTGATACTCCTAATGAAGCAATGAAACAAATCAATAAAGTTTTTGGGATTAAAAATGAACTTAGAGCCCATCAACTTGAAAATGAGTTGCTTACATTGGACCCTAATAATTTTTCTTGCATTGAAGATTTCTTGTCCAAGTTCAAGACCCTTAGATATCTCTTGGAAGGTGTTAAGGTTAAGAAAGAAGATAGTAACCTTATCTATTCCATTCTTACTAAGTTGGGACCAGCCTACTCTGTGTTTGTTTCCACCTTCCATTCTACAAGAGAAGCCTTCATTTCTCAAGGAATAGACAACAAGTCCCCTTCCTTTGACTCTTTTTGTGATTCTTTAATAAGAGAACAAGAAAAACTCTTACACCTTGGTCTTCTTAATCTTGGAAACTCTTCCAAGAAAGCGTTAGCCGCCCAACAGCAACCAAATTCAAAGAATCCTAAGAAGTCATATCCTAAAAAGAATGGTCCTAAACCAAACAAGGGTCCTAAGCAATCTCAGCCTCCAAATGAAAAATCATTTCAACAAAATTATAAGACAAATAAAAACAAATGGAAGAAGACTGGTAGACATTACAACTTTTGTAATCGAGATGGCCACTTAGAATCCAAATGCTTTAAGAAGATGGAAGCCTTGGAAGCAGCGATGAAGAAACATAACATCCATTTGGAGCATTCTTCAACTTCAACTTCATCTTCAGGGATGACACTTTCTGCATGTGGTTTTCAATCATCTCGGTCTGGTTATGCATTAAATGTATCTTCTTCTTCTCATTCTCATGAGTGGCTCATTGATTCTGGAGCTTCTTATCACATGGCCAAAAACAAAGCCATGTTTTCTTCTTT
The DNA here is from genome assembly GCA_031772625.1 of Pinus tabuliformis. NCBI lineage: Eukaryota > Viridiplantae > Streptophyta > Pinopsida > Pinales > Pinaceae > Pinus > Pinus tabuliformis. Next base: position 481,528,469 of record CM062812.1, on the reverse strand, counting down.
AAATGATTGTAACACCAAAAATATATATGTTGGTGATGATAGATCTCTTAGTGTTGTAGGGACTGGAACTGTTCATCTAGACAATGGTCAGTTTAATGATGTACTATGTGTTCCAACCTTATCCTGCAACCTTCTATCTGTATATCAGATAACTCATTCAAGTGAAGGTAAAATCATTGAATTTTCACCTCATGATGTTGTAATCAAGGACCTAAGAGATCCTAAATAGATTTTAGCTAATGGAATTGCTGATGATTCTACAAGGTTGTATAAGTTTCACAACTTTGGGTCATCAAATCTTCCCTCAGTATTTGTTTCTCATAACGATGAAGTGAGCAAACTTTGGCATGAACAATTTGGTCACTTAAACTATCGCTCCCTTCAGCATCTATGTAAAGAAAATATGGTGACAGGTCTTCCTATGGTATCTTGCAGAGATGGTGTTTGTTCCGGATGTGTACTCGGAAAACATCATCGGGACAGTTTTGAAAAACGTGCCTCTTGGCACGCCTCAGCCCCTTTACAGCTTGTGCATAGTGATTTATGTGGTCCACTTCCAGTTGTTTCATTCTCTGGCTGCAAGTATTTCTTAACTTTCATTGATGATTTCTCCAGATGCACTTGGGTATACTTCTTAAAAACCAAGAGTGAAGTATTTAACATATTTTTGGCCTTCGAGGCCTTTGTTGAAAAACAATCTGGACATCAAATTCTTAAGCTAAGATCTGATAATGGCGGAGAATATGTTAAAAGCACATTCATCAACTTTTGCACTGAGAATGGAATTCAAATGCAACATATTGTTCCATATACTCCACAATAAAATGGTGTAGCTGAAAGGAAGAATCGCACCTTAAAGGAAATGGCTAATTGTATGCTACAACCTAAAGGACTTGGTCTTAGTTTTTGGGCAGAAGCAATTAACTATGCAAATTACATAATAAATCGCACTCCTACTAAGACTTTAAAGAATATCACTCCAGAAGAAGCATGGAGCTCAATCAAGCCAGATGTAATTCACTTTCGTGTTTTTGGAAGTGAAGCGTGGGCCCATATTCCAGATGAAAAGCGTAAAGCTTTAGAACCTAAGAGTGAAAAATGTACTTTTGTTGGATATTCTGAAGATGTCAAAGGCTATAGACTTATTCCATTTAAGTCCAAAAATGTTATCATTAGAAGAGATGTAAAATTTGATGAAAATATATCAGCCTGCGAGCCTAGTCCGGCGGATGTGCCACCTCTCCCTATCTCTTCTACTTTTGAAAACATTTCTTCTTCAGATGATGAAAGTGAGGATGACAATCCTCCCCCACCATCTCAGGATCCTCCTTCAGCTCCTCAGCTTCCAAAATGGGTTCGTGCTACTCGAGATGCAGCGGGTGATCTTGCCGGTGATCCTACAGATCAGCAATGCACACGTTCTCAGTTTGACAGAGCCTCTTCTTTACTGGCTCAAGCTCCAGTAAATTATGATCCTGACACCTTTGCAGAAGCTTCAGGCCATCCAGATTGGGAAGCAGCTATGAATGAAGAATATCATTCATTATTGGCAAATGATACATGGGATCTTGTTCCTCTACCAAAGGGACGAAAACTTGTTAGATGAAAATGGGTTTACAGAACCAAGTATGGGCCAGATAGGAAAGTTGATAAACATAAAGCTCGTCTTGTTGCTAAAGGTCTTTCACAGGTTGAAGGCATTGACTACACTGAAACCTTCTCCCCTGTTTCCAAAATGAACTCTATCTGCCTTGTTCTTTCCCTTGCTGCCTTGTTCAAATGGGAAGTCCATCAGATGGATGTTAAATCTGCCTTCTTGCATGGGGACTTGCATGAAGAAATCTACATGGAACAACCCATTGGCTTCATAAAAACAGACTCCAGCCTTGTATGTCGGCTTAAGAAATCCCTTTATGGTCTCAAGCAAGCTCCTCGAGCTTGGTATGCCAAAATGGATAACTTTCTTTTAGAATCTGGCTTTTCTAGGTGTCATTCTGACAATACTGTCTACACCAAGAAAGTGGGCAAGTCTCTTATCATTCTTGTTCTTTATTTTGATGATCTTGTCCTTACTGGTAGTGATCCCAACCTTATAAACCATGTGAAGTCCAACCTTAAATAGAAATTTGAAATGACAGACTTAGGACACTTACATTATTTTCTCGGTCTTCAAGTCTTGCAATCCAAGGAGGGTATTTCCCTTTCCCAGTCCAAGTATGCCTATGATATTCTACGCCATTTTTACATGGAAGACTGTAAGCCAGCCCCTTCTCCCTTCCAGTCTGGAGTCAAACTTTCAGTCACTTGTACTTCTCCTGAAGTTGATGCTACCTTATACCGTCAACTTGTAGGAAAACTTTTGTATCTAACCCATACTCGTCCTGACCTTTCCTTTGCTATTGGCCTTGTTGCTCGGTTTATGCAAAACCCATGTGAAAGTCATTGGAAAGCAGCTAAAAAAATACTTCGTTATGTTCGAGGTACAGTTCAGTTTGGGATTCATTACAGTGTCGAAGCATCTCCTCTATTGGTTGGTTTCACTAATTTCGATTGCGTTGGTGACCCTGATGATTGGAAGTCTACTGCAAGTTATGTGTTCACTCTTGGTTCAGGACCTATTACATAGGCTTGCAAGAAACAAGGTGCCATTTCTCTTTCTTCAGCAGAAGCAGAATATCGGGGTGTCGTAGAAACTAGTAAGGAAGCCTTGTGGCTTCGTCAGATCCTGTCAGAGTTTGGCTTTCAGCAGCAGCATCCAACTACACTTGGTATGATAATCAAAGTGCCATTCAGCTATGCAAAGATCCAGTCCAACATCAGCGCAGCAAACACATTGAATTACACATGCACTTCATCAGAAAGCTCATTCATGACCATGTTCTTGAAGTGCAATATTGTTCAACAGATGATTAAGTTGTAGACATTTTTACAAAGGCTCTCACAAAGGCGAAGTTCACTAAACTTCAATTTATGGTTGGAGTTCAGGAAGTTGTCACTAAGGGGGGATAGGCTCTAGTGCCTCCTTCCTTCTCCTATTGTGTCATATTTGTAAATCCTTCAATCCTATCCCAAGTTTTTCTTAAGGGGGGGTGTTAGGATATTCTGACGCATAGGAAATAGTTAAGTACAACTTGGTCTAGTATAGAGTTAGGTGTAGAGTTAGGTAAAGTGTGTTTCTTTACCTTGTACATTTTGTAACTTACAATCCGACGGTCACGATATGTAGTGATCCGACGGTTCATTCTCTCCTCGGTATTACCGACACTTGATCTGTGGCTTGACACTCGATTGGTCCATGATTTCTATTTAAAGCGCATGGAGGGTCATTTGTAGGGTAATCTGTCTATGAGAGAAGCATATGTAAATTTTCATTCTTTTATTAATAAATTTCCTGAAGTGGCCACGTTGGCTCAGGCCGTGGACTGTTTCCCTCTTTGAGGGTTTTAACCACGTCAAAAATACTGGTGTATTGATCTGCGATTTGGTTGTGAACGGTGTCCTTTGGTGTTCTGTCTGAGGAACTTACCCTGTAAATTCCTACAGTCGTAATCCACCACATGCACTCGATATTCATCAAAAACTTATAGAATTATTTCATCCGGTAAAGCCCTAGAAAGGTCCATTTCCATGCATATTCTGGCGAAGGAGGTATAATTGTTATGCAGTGTGGCCTCTGATATTTTTATAAAATGCCATAGTTTATCACCTATGGCTTTTAGTGATTTCGGCAGCCAATAATCTAGAGGTAGGGAATAAAGTCTTATCCACACTAGCACTGAAGTAAATGTTTCTCGCTTCGGGAAGAAGTTCATCACCCAAAGTCTTATATAGAGACCTGTAGTTGCATAGAAATAGGGTCCTCCTTCAAATATCCTATCCTTATCCTCGAGGTTTGTAAACAAAATTGTGAAGAAACCCTTGGGTCTAAGGTGTAGATCTATATCTCCCCTAGGTTTCGAATGGTTCTTTATCCATGCGTGTAGGGTCTTCTTCGTAGGCCATAACCCCATGAATTTTCAAATCACTACATAACTCGACATGTGATCCCTATGTGCTTGTAGGGATAGGTAACTTACATGGTCTTTTCTGAATTCTGGGGTCAGCTTTCTTACTGTCTACTTATTTACATTTCTCCCTTCTGACTTCCTCCTGCATTTCTACCATCCTTTCTTCTCTACTGTTTGATTATTTTCCTCTTTCTGCATACCCAGTTTCTACTTCCATGGGCTTCTTGGAATTATTAGAGACTACATGACTATAGGAAGGAGTACAACTCCCCCCATCTCACCCCTCCATGGTACCCAACTCCAGTATTCTACTCCAAACCCTAGTTCTGCGCAGTATCCTTCTTGCTCCGTCTTTTGTCACAAACTATTAAGTTTGTATGTTGCCAAGCTTTTACATAAATATTGTTTTCACCAATATCATTGAATTGTATGGCTAAGGAGAAATTAGCAAAGGCAATGAAAAAGGCTTTGAAAAGGTAAAAATCCATTATTGGTATTTTGTTTACGAAAATTATGGAAAATACAAGAAAAGGGAGGTGAAAGGTCACAAGTTGCATGTGAGGAGGAAATTGAAGGAAAATTAAGGAAAATGAATAAATTGGGCACATCAATAATAAAAATACATCAGAGCATTAGTTTGGGGCCATTTTCTATTTTTTTTTTAGTTCGTCTTTAAGAGGAGAGGAGAACCAAGAGGACAAGGAAAGCGAGCAAGAAAAGGAAGGACAAGGAAAGCAAAGGAACACAAGAATCAATAAAAGAAAGGTTTCATCAAACATATTTAATGAGAATACTTAAAGGTAACATGTAGCATATATGATTTCCTAGTTGGTTTTGGCATGCATGGTATGTGCATGTCTATATTCAATTAATTGTTATTTTTTGCATGGGTTTTGTCGGTTTTCAACTGTGGATTTAGCCTTTCCTTTCCATTTCTGCATAACCATGGTGTGAGGGGATTCTTTCTTGGTTGAGCTTTTGATTGACGAAAGGTTTTGGTTTTGCATGAGGTGGTGTGAGGAAAACTCCAAGGGTTGGGGGTGGAAATATTTTTCTCTATGAAGCCCTAAATAGGTGGGGGGAGACAAGAAAATTCCTCAAGGGATGGTGAAGAAATTTTGAGGCATCTAAGATTAGTTTGGTTTTGTGATCTAGGGACTAGCTTAGGTGAGATTGTGGTATGGTGAGGGTGGAGGTGGTTTACCCTATGGATTCCCTTGTTTATTTGTGGATTGGTTTATCGCATGAGATCCCACATTCAATCTTGTAATATGGCGTGGGGGTGATTGGATGAAAGAAATATTTGGTTCAACACAATATAAAGTTAGGTGGTATATTGAAGTCCTTGACTACATTGGCTTTTGCATATGGTTAATAAGACCTAAGTTTGTCTTATCTTGGATGGGTAATTATACTTGTTATTATGTGGCTTTAATATTTGTTCTATCCTTGTTATCTACCTGACAATATGTCGGTTATAAACATGGTTATATGAGAGATGTAAGTATGGCTCTTATCACATTTTAATTAATGAATTTCTTCTTAATGAATGCATGACCTAATCGGTGTTACGAAAAATTTGTGAGAAGGCATTTTTCCTTCCAGATAAGTTTCAAATCCCTATGTTTAAATATGCATTCATGATGTGTAGTTTGCATGTTTACCATGTGTTTGATAAATAGTTGTCCTTGTTGGGAGGGGTTAGGTTAAGTTCTTCTTCAAGTTTTTGGTTTATAATATTTTTTCCTATGTTATTCATCATTCCTGGAAGTTTCAATGAGTTTTGGGTAGATAATTGAGTCCTAGCCTTGAAAATGTGGCTTAGTGTTCAAGGTCAATGGTATAAAATTGATTGGAAAAGCTCATAGTCACAAGGAAGAAGCAATATGGTAGCGACTGAATGCTTAAAAATTCTTAGAGGCCTTGTCATGGGAGTGACTGAGAGAATAGTTCAGTGAAAAACAGATTTAGCTTAGGCGTTGGACACCTAGAAGGGTTGGGTAGCTCCTAGAGGTCCTGTAATACATGAGGGAAGTCAATAAGGTCTTAAGTTGTCATATAGGAGGTTGAGTCCTATCATAATGACCCTCAGCTCATAGTTACCCTGTGAAAACTGGTGACAGCTGATAAATGTTGGAGGAGGCAATTACAACGTGGTATTAGAGTGGGTTGTGCTCTGTTTGGGTAAAATTTTATGCTGTAAAGGTTATTATTGTCATGCATGGGGTCATGGTATACAATTGGTATGGTCATGCATGATGCTGGTATGGAACTGCAATAAGATATGGGAAATAAGATTTCAGTAGCAAGGTTTTATTAGCTTAATAGAATTACCTACACAAAGGAAGAATGTTAGGCATAACTTGAAACTCCATTTCATCCCTTTATGTATAGCACATTCTCGAGGGTGTTTATCATCTCCATCAGACCAAGTAGTCAGTTCTCGATTAAGAAATTATTTTAAAAAATGAAAAATCTCTGAGCTAAACTCTCAGTCATAAATGTGAGACGTTAGTAGGTTGCATGCAAGTTGACTAGCTGACTTAGAATGAGGTGATCACATTTGGTCTCTTGTATTAAAAGGATATAATGATTTTCTATAGAAATCTTTCTTTTTAGAATGTGATGCTTGATTTTTCCATTAAGGCCCCTTATAATCCATACGAGAACCTTCATCATTGAGATTTTACAGGAGGAAAGAAAGTGTTCATTGGGAAAAACTCCCTAAATTGCCTAGAAATTCACCCAGATCTTGAATTAATTGTCTCTTAGTTTTTAAGTCTTTCTTTTTGGGCTCTTCGGCTTGGAAGGAATGTTATGACCCCACTAAGATACACCTTTTAAGATCGATTAAAACCCAATTTGGCCTCATTAATATTCAACTTGTAAATATTCCAAAGAAATAATAGAACCCCTCTAGACCATTTATTCATCATGAATGGGTGCAATCCATGTGGGTCTCACACAACAGCCACATCATCTTATATCAAGGAAACAAAAAAAATACGCTCCATGAGGTTTCTCACATGTAGACTCTCATAAAACTATGAAATTAAATATAGATGAAAAAAGAGAAAGATAAATGAAAGAATTATGTAAAATATTATTTAATAAAATTAATTAACCAATATTAAAAGTTAATATGTATTTCACAAAAACTAAAATTCTAAATTAATATAATTATTATTTGGGAAAATAATAAAATTACAAACACATTAAAAGTAATATACTTTGCAAAGTTTTAAAAAAATGTAATCTTTAATGTTATTTTGTTAAAAGCAACCATATGAAAGGAACCCAAAAACCAACAGAAAAAAGGAACTATGGCTGCCGATATGAAAATTAAGATATATTGATCGGGTCAAATTGAATGAGTGAATTTAATATTTATAATGTTAAATATTTTTTTAATTATAATATGAATTTGAATAATTATATTTTAATTTTTGATTTATTATATATTTATAGAAGCCAATTGTATTAAGTTTAATAATATTATTTATATTATATATATTTTATATATTTAAAATAATTATATTTTAAGATGAAGTTTTGAGAACATAAATTTGAATTATTATTATTATTATTATTTTAATGTAATATTTTTAGGAACTCAAATAAGATGATTTTCAATATTTAAAAAATTAAAATAAAATTTAAAGTTTTATTAATTATAATATGAATCAATATAACAATTTGTTTTGGTTCTACTATATAAATTCTTGGGTTTCTTCTACATGTCCATCTATCTATTCTTGACTTTGTAAGAGGGGGATCTACCCCCTTCTGGAGTTCATAATCAGTATAAATATATTAGTATTCCCAATGAATCTTCTCATGTATGACATCCTTTTCAAAGATCAAGTGAGCAAAGAGGGGATTATGTGGCTTATGGTTTCGCAGCAAACTCTTCATTAGATGCATTGTGGTAACCTAAGAATCTAGGGTGGTTTGTGTGAAAGGAAGTGCAAGATCCAAAATATGAGGTTAAATATAGTAAGATTAGGTAATATATCCAATATATGTAGGACCATGAACTGATGTGCAAATTTATTATGGCCCTCTATAAATGGTTTGATTGGGTGGATCTAAAATAAATGCAACACCCAATGTCAAATAGAATTGGAGTTAGGGGCTAAGATTTGTTTTTAAAGATATTTAGTTTAGATAGGAAGATAGATTGAAGGATTTTGAAGGGGAGGCATTTTTTTTCAAAAATTCAGAGCTCCTCATGTGATTCTGGAATGAGCATTATAATACATAGAAGGAGGATTTCCTTGCTGCCTCGATGTGGGTCCATCACTTTTACCTTCCCAAGCCATATTTGGAGGTGGAAAGCCTTGAAGGCATCGAAAATGCCATTAAAAAACTTTTCTTGATATTGGTACACTTCTTAGTCATGGATTTATGTATACATGAATTTATCCTACTCTCTTCCATACATACACATACTATCATGATAGTGTTTGGAAGAAATCTCTAGATTATGAAAATGTCCCCTTTAGATGTCGGAATTGTGATGAACATGGACATATTATTAGGGATTTTCCAATGATTACCGAGGAATAGTTTCAAAAAAATGCTTCTCAAAAAGATACATTTGATTCATGGAAAACCCCCCAATGAAGAGGAAATTTGATTTCCTAGGGTACACCAAACCATAATCAAATCTCTATGTCAGAAATAGACACTTCGAAGGAGTCCCAAGAGTAATTCAACATTCCATCAAGCATGCAATCAACAAAAGGTAAATACCATATTCGCTTAGATGTAATGCAAAAGTATGTTAAAGGGCACTAGAGAAATTCATTACCATAGGAAATGATAAGGTCCCCATTGGAAAAGGATAAAGTAAAAGACCTGCTAGAAGATGTGGATTTAGATGACTAATGATTGATTTCCCTTGTTGCATAATGACATGGAAAATATGTTAAGGACATGTTATATCAAGAGGTTATGATTTTGTGTAAGGTCCATATTCGAAGAAAATGGTTGGAATTGATTTCTTGACACTTCAATATTGGGTTTAAATGATGGACTTCAAAGTGGTGTTGAGTAAAGAAGCTAAAAACGACGTTGCAATAGCAACATGATGCTAATCCAAGAAAACACTAACAGGTGAACTTGGGAAAAGTCATGCAAAAGTCACATGAATTTTCCTCTTGAAATCAAAGTCTTCCATGCGGTTATCATTATCATAGTCATTTTTTGGTAGGAAGATTATTAGCTTCAAAAAAACATTGTATTTTAGTCTTGGTTTGGAAATTCAACCTATATGTAACTTTTTCTTATGAATGAAAAGATCCATTTATCCAACAAAATAAAGAAGAATAACTAATGTAACTACATAAATAGTTCATAAGAATTAAATTAGTTTATCCATATCAATTTAATAATGTGAAATGTGTCATAAAGTGATTTTTTAAATTATAATTAGACTTAAGAATATAAATTTTTACCCTTTAAATTATATAATTAAATTAGTGTTATCATTTTTTAAATTATAAAATTCATATTTTTATAAATTTGACATACTCGTGATACTTTACCAGCAATAATTTTTTTTCTATTTTTGGTTGTTTTTTATAATTTATTATAAAATAGATGTGTAATTCGTTACCTATTATTACTGCACACATAATATTAAAAAATCATTAATAATAAGCCAAAAAAAACAAACAAACAAATTTAACACCTATCTCAATGCTATTAAAAATCATTAGTAGTGGAAAAAAATAAATTGTGCATCGATCTTTATAACTATGCATAAAAAATTGTGAAGATGTATATATTTCTAAAAATAATTGAATTAAAATATTTGATATGCATTGTATCTTTATTCTCTATATAAATGAATTCAATTATATTAATAACATAGATTTATTTTATTTGGGATTATAAAATGTAAAGAGAGATAAAAAAATTTAAGATATAAATCTCATTTTGTGGAAATTTGAGAAGAAGCCTTTTTATGATAAATTTGATTTAGCTCAAGTTATTTTATATCCAAACTTAATATAGATATTTACTAGTTTTTCATATATATATATATATATATATATATATATATATATATATATATATATATATATATAACAGCCTCTCTTTATAACTATGCATAAAAAATTGCGAAGATGTATATATTTCTAAAAATAATTGAATTAAAATATTTGATATGCATTGTATCTTTATTCTCTATATAAATGAATTCAATTATATTAATAACATAGATTTATTTTATTTGGGATTATAAAATGTAAAGAGAGATAAAAAAATTTAAGATATAAATCTCATTTTGTGGAAATTTGAGAAGAAGCCTTTTTATGATAAATTTGATTTAGCTCAAATTATTTTATATCCAAACTTAATATAGATATTTACTAGTTTTTCATATATATATATATATATATATATATATATATATATATATATATATATATATATATATATAACAGCCTCTAAGGTTATCGCAATTGATAAAGTTATCACCCACATTAAAATATCCAACACGTGTCAACACACTAAAACTTATATGTAATTTTTTATTCAATATAAATTAACACACATATAACTAGTCTTTCTAAGTTAGAATTTAGAATCTATTATATAATGAAATATATTAATTTTTTAATCTAAAATTGTAACAACCCAAAATTTAAATGTTCAACTAATTAGATCAATTATGCAGCTTATAATCAACACACCCAATTATTCAACTATTTAACATAGAATTTTCAAAAACATGAGTGCAGATGACTTACCTGTATCAACGATATTCCTTGCACTTTTGGAGTTGAATGCTCCTTGAATTCAGCTAGCTGAAACAAATATTTTGTGGCTGACTCTCCACCCAACCGTATACTCAACTACACATAATCTTTCTAAAAGTGGCCACCCCCAAGCCTTAATGAATATATTACTACGAGGGAATCCTTTGTCTCAAAAAACTTTTCTCCAAAGAGAATAGATGAAGGAATGGAAGAGTCACATCCTCATCATCCATTAAATGAACATAAAAAATGGAAAGGGGACCTCATGCACACATTCCATGTGTAAACATGCAAGTTTTATTTCTTTATTTTAATTTTTACTTAATTTACTATTTCTCTAATTTAACTCTTCCTTATATTATTCCTTTTTACTTTTTGGTAACTTTACTTATTTTTAATACTTTTTAAGTTTACTTTTATATATATTTATTTAGAACTCCAATTTACTATTTACTATTTTATTTATTTATTATTTTCATGTTTTCCTCATTATTTATTACTTATTTACTATTATTATATTTTCTTTATTATTTATTTACTATTATTATCTTTCCTTTATTTACTATTACTATTTATTTATCATTATTATCTTTTCTTTTTTATTTATTATTTATCTACTTATATTTTAATATTATATTATAATATATTATTTATTTATTTATATTTTTTATTATTATTAGGGAACATTACATACTCCCCCTCATTAAGGAACTTTGTCCCAAAGTTAGGTTGAATCATTTAACATTTTATTTACTTATTTATTACTTCACATTTTGCTTGCATGCTCTGTTGAACTAGTATAACTAGCAGGCATTGAAAATTTCCACGACACCCGAGAAATCTCAAGGAATCTTTGTCCTTTTTCCCACTTTTGGAACCAGGCATCAGACTCATCATTCTGTACCATAACCCAATGTTAGCTCTAAGTATTGCACTCGGCTCAGACTGCAGTTGCCCCAAGGAAAGCATCTCATCCCAGTACTCAATTTCTCTAGGCATCTCACAAGGTTGGCCCACTCGCTCCATAGTCAATAAGAGTAGAAACACAGGAATCAATGTCCTTACACACCCACCAAAATTCAACATCCCATTCTAATAGCAGGCACTTGGCTTCCAATATCAGTGACTTAGCCTCCTCAAGGTGGCCCCAGAGCCCCTCGAGAGTTGTCAGAGCTCTAGAAGACAAAGGAACCACTAACATATGTAGTGTTGATTGATTTTACCTCTAGCCCATATGGTGTTACATATCTCCCTTGTAGGTATGGGCACCCACGAGATCATGAAATAAACAAACCCTCAAGACCCATTATTGGATTTCTTGTCAATCACCACATCTCAAAATACATCCGACGCATTAGTTATAATATTAACATCATAGAAGATAACCTGCATGCCAAATATTGCATGTCATCATGAGAACATAACATCTCTGTTATCACAAAATTTTGCATGTCATAAATCTATATACAATTACCACATACTTCACATCATAATATCCTCCTAAGTTATAAAATCGGCATATCAACATCAAAGACATATCATCACATAATAAGTGCACATGTCAATATACCTCATACATTAACATCATAATCACTATGCATATTATATTTCTCATAAACATAGAACATCATTAGCATAACAAATATATAAACAAGCAACACATATGCATCATTAACCTCTCATCATAACTATACTATTTACCACACACCACCACCTCATGAAACATCTTTAATATGAGAATCATCTCAATACTTATCAGATTTAAAACAATAATACACTATATCCATTCTTATCATAGTTCACAAAATTAGTTTCATTTCCTTGTATAAACAATGAATACCAACTAGGAAATAAGAATACTCAACATCCCTCTAGGTTGTAGGCTATCTCACCAATACTATTAGTGTCATGTTTTCATCTAGGTACCAGTTACTCTTCAATAATCATTCCCACATCTGTCAACCAGGAAGTTGATGATTTACACGTAGGTATATTGATTTATGTACATCAATAAATTTTAAATGATCCTAATCATCTTGAGACTTAATCTCTTGTCATGTAATCATCCTTCCCTAAGGAAGTTTTAGTGGAATTCATTCTTAAGATATTACCTATTGTACAATCATTCTCTAAATTATCAATATAAATTAAAATTCAATGATCACTATACATAGTTTTCTTATCCAAATGGCATAGATACACTAGGTCATCATTATTTAAGTCTTATGCATGTTTAATCCATTATCATGAGGGCTTGTTGTCCCTTGGTGATTTATCCATCCCACATGTAATTGTTATTGTACATCCAAAAAATATCTACTTATTTCATTGAGTTCTCATCTTGATACCGCTTGTCATTGCTTCATACTCAAAGTTTTATCTTTATTCTACACAGTTTATTTCCTTTCTCCAAAAGTTAAACAATTGTTATCCTTGAAATGTTTCTCTAGTTTATCACTTGTCATTTCTCACCAATTACAAGTATTCACAAATTCCAATCTTGAGACCTCTAAATTTTGTAGGTCATCACTATGACTCATACCAATCATATTATTCAATCTACTCATCAATATTCTTAGGATAACTTTCTAGAGATAGACCTCATAATTTAGCCCTAGACACTAATACATTTTCATAGCTCCCTTCACACTTTAATGTTATGCACATTAAGAACTGTATGAAATTTAATTAGCTACTCCAATTTTAAAATTTCATATCATTTTTATTCACATGAACACCATGCTCAACTATTACTAATGTTGGACTTACAATGAAAACAATACCGTAATGCTAAGGAATTTTCTGAGTTTCCACTCCCAAAATCTTCCCAATTTCTATGTTTAGCTCCTTTATTCACGTCCTATAAACATTCATGGATTATGCATAGTTTACCATAATTCCTACAACTCTAATAATCTCTATAATTGTCATGATAATTAAACTTCATTAATTGTTATCAATCCCTATTGCAAACTCTTCCATCATGTTCTAGGATAGTTTATTACTTCTTGTTGATTTCTTATGCTTGTTTGTGAAACTTCCATTCATTCCCTTAATTATCTATCGGGTACTATTTTCTCATTATTCCAAGTTTATCATGGTCGCCATTAGTACCGTTCATTATCATTAATAATAGATTTATAAGATCCTCCCTTGTCATTCCTTCTTATATAACTTCATATACTATTTAGAATAAGGAGTTATCTTAGAACCCCTCCCTTTTTATTCTTTTAATTTTTTAATATCCTTGTCTCCTTATACTTATTTTTAAACCATGCTAGTTGTTAGCACTATTATTTAAATTTTGTATCATTTTCTTCCCCTTTTTAAGAGGAGATATCCTTGAAACAAAGTCATACCATCTTGAATTCTATTATATAAGCACCTTAAATATATTCCACACCCACTTTAAATACTTTCCACATGAAACTCCAAATTATTTAGGGATTTTATATCGTACTAATATTTTCCATTTGATAAGAAAACATGATAATTGATGAAAATTACCTCCTTTCATTTATATCGCTAAATTCTCACTTCCAAATTACATCGTTCCTAGTGGGTTGTCACAGTAATCATCACCCCATAGTTTCATCATAAATAAGTTTGATTTTTTTTTTTGTATGGATTGGCCCTCATCTCATTTGGATATAAAAAACTTAAAACACTTCAACCTTCCAATATTTTGTTAACTTTCCATAATGGATCACTCTAAAAGTTGTGCATCTTAAGAAGTTGAAACATAAACATCTTAGCGAAATGAAATCCCTATAGTTATTTTTTAATACAACCTCTTTAAGCACATATGACTTACATTAATTTCAAAAGAATCAATTTATACATAATCCACCTTAATTCACTTAAATATTATTTTCCATGCCTAGTTTGCACATGTAACTACACAACTTTAGCCTATTATTAGTCTTGAATGTTACTTCATATTTGATGATCTCTTCCTAATGTTCATAGTTAGGATTTCATTACAATTATTTCCTTCTTAATGAGGAGGCTACATTCTTAGGGAAAATTCAACCAACAAACTACCAATATTCATCATGAATCATATTTTCAATCACGCCATCTTACTTAACCAACTAATCCAGATCATTATTACTAGGTTTTTATTTATTCACTTATCCTCCAATGTAAATAATCAAATATGATCTCAATCCTTGCATCTTTTCTTCTTTTATTTCATCTTCTCTTTTCTTTAATGTTCAAATAAATTCTTTATCAATTATTAATTTACACTCAAATTTCTTATTAAACCAAATACCACACTCATACTTATTATAAATAATAATTTTATAAACCTTCATACAATAAAATATTACAATGTACTTCTAAAACATAATAAAATAGAATGATAGCTTGTCAATCCTAAGATAATATTTTAAAATTAACTAAAAAAATTCAACCTTCATTACCCATTTCAACATAGTACTTTAACAATAATTAAACAAATTCAAACTCTTTCATCGAGTTTATTAAATGGATGAAGCCACATCTTATAAAGGTCGTCCCAATATTTAAAATTGCTATTCATTTTTATACTATATATTAATATATATTCTACACAACACTCGTTATTAATATTTCATGTCATTTTATTTATTTATTTATTATATAACAAGATTTATATTTCCAAATATCAAACTCTGTCAAAAAGAAAAATTTAGGCACAAATAGTTATTACCCCTAACCTTATGTAAATTATTTTTTTAGTATTTATTTATTTATTTAGTATAGACATAAATTTGTGTTGCTCACATGATTTGGATTTGCTTCAAAATCTATTAAAAACTTGACTTTGAATTATTATGCTTTATCTTTATCCCATCCTTGTGATCGATTCAAATGGAGGGAAGAGGGAGAGAGCCTTGGAGGTAGGGCTAACAATTTTCATAGACTTATGGTATTGATTTTTTATTTTTTTTTACTACTTATCTTAATTTTGAAGGACTCAAAAACTCAATTTCGTTCATTAGAAGATAATTTAAATAATAAAATTACAAATAAATGAATATAACAAAGATTGACATAACTAAAAAAAAGGTATCATGTTATAAATTAAATAATTGATATGTTTTCCATGAAAATCTAACCATAGGAAAAAGAGAAACCACTACCCTTTTATGGTCCTCTAAAATCATGTATGTATATATATATATATATATATATATATAGATATATATATATATAAATAAAATTTTGTTTTAACTATCTCCCATATACTTTTATAAAAACCATCTATTTCCACCTATTTTGTTTAATACACACACACACACACACACACATATATAAGCCTCTCTTAGAATGTTATTATATCATCATTATTCTATTTTTATGGAATCGTAACATTTATATTATTAATAATTATGTATGTGATAACAAATTAACTAGAACTTGTCCTTACGTTTTCGGTTTTGGTTTTGAGTTTGAAATATAACTTTAGTTATTTTGTTTTTTTTGTTTTTGTTTTTTTTTTTTGTGTAAGTCAGCTCGTTATATTAAAAAAGAAGTATTTATAGCACAAAAGGTCTGCACCAGCAGACAGAGGGCTGCCAGACTGCAAGCCTACCCCCAAAATTGACCAAAAGAGATAACCATACTACCACGAGCACACCACGCAGGGTGGCAGAGAAAAAGAGCTTAACTAAAACAAACAACTAAACACCTACCTAACTGAGGCAGTAGACAGACTTCAGCAGTGACAAACCAACTAACCAGTATAGCAAAAAGGACCATAACAGACCAGCCGAAAGAACCCAAAAACCAGTCGAGGCAAAAACGAGCCCCTTTACATCTTGAGCACAAAATATTTCCTGGATGCTTCCGGAGTTTGATTCAGACATTGAGATGCCTGCCTGCGCAGGCTAGGGATGATTGCTTTGATAATCACCTGACGGTTCTTCCTTTTAGTTTTCGACCTGCCTTGCATCCTGACCAATAGTTTGCCTTAAGAGTTTGATTAACACCATGAGCTTCTCTGTAATGATATCTACCTGTTGCTCCAGTGGGCTAACCTTGAATTCCAGGCTCTCTAAAATCGCTATGTGTTCCTCAGTCTTAGCCTCAGTGATGTGCTGGACCTTACGCATTTGCTCTGCATATTTGCCCTGCATGCTTAAGTATTTAGCTAATAGTGTTTGCATTCTCGAGCTTTCTGCTTGTGTCCTCACAAATAGGGTAGCCCACGTGGTGACAGTTCTTGGATCCTGGAGCCAGTCCACTTCCTTTTCCATTTCTTGCTCTTTCAGCTTCTTTTCTTCCTCAATTACCATAGCTTCCAGGTCATTAATCTTTCGCTTATTCCTCTGCGATGTGCGAGTTTCATACATCTCTTTGGCCATCTTGAGATCTCTATTAGGAGAGGCGTTACGATTACCTTCCCCTGCCATGACCGTGCTTTCACTTACTGTGTAGTTCTGGGTACCTTCAACAAAAGAGAGGGGTTCTGGCCTATGACACGATAAAACAGTGCTTTTGCCCCCGCCTTTCGTTGATATTAAAAAGAAGTTTCCTGGGAGATTACCGGCTGAAGACCGCCTTTTCCTTTGTAACTTGCAGGTCATATCATAATTACTTCTGTGTGATGGATAATTGTTTTGGTTGTGGCTCGTATTCTTTCCCTTACGGTCACTTTTTCTCTCCTGCTTCAGTGTCTGCCAAGTGTCCCATGCGTTGACATGGCTTAGGTGGCACATATCCTTATTAATCATACCTGATAATATCCCATCTTTCTTCTTCTCGCGCCATGAATGCGCCGGATTCGCTTGTCCTTCTTTCCTCTACCAATCTCTAATGGTGCCTGCATTGCCAGCATGTCTCATCATAGTATGACGTCGTTATAGCTTTCCCACATATCAATCTCATTCATCATCACCCAAATCTTTCCTGGAGAGCTGGGTACACTTTTCTTTTAATTCCGGGCAGTCTACATTCTGCCAACAGCTGTCCCACGTAGTATTTGGGTGCTCGATTCCATAGTTTGAGAGATGGTCTGCAACCATATTAGCTTTTCGTCGCAGAGCCCGAAAGATCAGACCTTTCATCTCTCCCAGCAATACTGCGATGTTGTCTATAACCTTGGCAAGTCTCCAATGTTTAGTAACCTTACTTGCTTTAGCTCCCACATAAAGCTTCCTTATCGCTGTGATTGCCAGCTCTGAATCTCCCTCAACCACCGCTGGGCCAACCTGTGCATCTCTGAGGATTATGAGTCTTTGTTCCATGGCATCAAACTCCATCTCGTTATTTGTTCCTTCCCCTAAGGCTCTACTATAGATGTGTTGAATCTCCCCTGCACTATCCCTTATGATGCCCCTGATGCCCGCTAAACCTATATTACCTTTGGATGCTCAGTCGAAATTCAGCTCGAGAAAGCTTGAAGGTGGACGCTTCCAACCAATTGACGTGGTGTTCGGTTCCTGTTGGCAGTTCTTAGTGACCATGCATCTGCCGACGTCCAATTTGAAAGCTTTTAAAATGTGTAAGTCTCTAACCGAAGCTTGGTTATCTGGTTTGCTCTACATCTTACCAGGATTAATTGTCTAACATTTTGGGTAATTGTATCTAGGGAATGATTTATGTCTTTGTATTCATTCTGAAAAGTTCTTCTATTCCGTTCCTTCCAGATGGTCTAGGTTATAAATCCTGGCAAGGTTTTCCATATGCTATTAATTCTTGTATTACTTGAATAACCGCTCTGCCAATTCATAATGGTGTCCTGGATAGAGTCCCTGGTTCTATATGTCTTTTGCATAATGTTTTATGCCCAGTTCCACAGGTGACAAGCCCAATCGAAAGTGTTGAAGAGATGGTTCATCATTTCTTCATCCAAATTCTACATGGGGCATCTAGATGGGCCATGAAACCCTTTCTTGCGGAGATTCTCCCATGTGAGGGTTTTCCTTCGCATCAGGAGCTAGAGGAAGGTTTTAATCTTAGGCCAAAACAGAGAATCCCAAACCTTATTGCTCCATTGAACCACCTCCATTTGCTCTGGATTTTCGAGATGATCTCTGGCTTCCCTGAGCGTGAATTTGCCACTCCCTTTCATGCCCCATCTTCGCTGGTCTTTTCCATCAGCTTTCCTTATCTTCCTTTTGTTTAGCTGGTTGAACAAATCTCTTATTTTGTTATTTTCCTCAGTTGAACTTTCTGTGTCGTTGAACATCCAATCTTTCCATTCCTGGTCCCTACTACTATGATTCCAGTACTGATGGACAGTGTTTCTTCCCCTTTCCTGACATT
The DNA here is from genome assembly GCA_031772625.1 of Pinus tabuliformis. Taxonomy (NCBI): domain Eukaryota; kingdom Viridiplantae; phylum Streptophyta; class Pinopsida; order Pinales; family Pinaceae; genus Pinus; species Pinus tabuliformis. The sequence continues at coordinate 481,509,436 of CM062812.1, read as the reverse complement.
GTCTTTGAGGGGCTGCAAACTTTGGTCCTTCAAGCTTTGGGAATTACTGCCGAGCATCTTCCCAGAATAAAGCCGTTTCCCCATTTCGAATTTCCCAAAAGTTGTAATCCTACACAATGTCGCGATTTCTTCTTGCTAAATTCCAAATGGGAGATCCTTCAGGAACCTCCTACAATCTGATTAGATCCTGAATGTCGCACTCTAGGGTATACTTTTCCTTCCAGTGTCTGGCCCATGGGAGATTGGGTTCCTTCAACCATCTCCGCCAAAGCTTGGCTCCACAAGTCATGTTGATCGTGGAAGGGTCCACTAGATTTAAGCCTCCTAATTCTTTCGATTTGCAAAGTTTATTCCATGCTACAAGTGCCCATTTTTTTCTCTGCATTGCGAGTCCACACGAAGGATCTTTGGTTTAGTCTTATCTACTGTAAGACTCCTTTTGGGGCCGGGATAATAGAGAGTAGGTACTGCGGAATGGCTTGCAATACTGCTTTCGTAAGGACTAATCTCCCAGCGAAATTGAGGGCTCTGTGAGTTCAATGCTAACATCTCTTCTCCATTTTAGCCAGAATTTTCTCCCAGTGCTTCTTTTGCCAAGGTTTATCCGTAAGGGGAGCACCTAAATACTTTGAGGGGAGGCTACCTCTTCGGAAGCCTAGAATACTAGATAAATGTTTTTGAATGGCCAAATGCATATTGAAAAAAACAATAGTAGATTTCGAAGGATTAATTTCCATACCTGAGGCCTCGCTGAAGAGATTTAGAATTTTTTTAAATCCCATGGCTTCTTTGACAGTCGGCGTCCCATGCAGCATTGTGTCATCCACAAATTGCTGGTGAGTTGTTACTGGAATTGAAAGTAGGGGCTATAATCCTTTGATTTTTCCTTCATCCCTTGCTTTGTGGATGAGTCTGCTCAGACCTTCCATTAGGATAAAAAAAAGAATGGAGATAGAGGGTCTCCTTGTCTGATTCCACGGGAGGGAGATAAAGGGTCGGAATGGGAGCCATTGACTAGGATAGAAAATTTAGTGGATCTAATCAAGGCCAGTATCCATTTAATCCACTATTTATCAAAGCCAAAAGCATTCAATATGGCTTCAAGGTAGTTCCAGTTGACCTTATCATAGGCTTTACATAGGTCTAGCTGCAACAACATTCCAGCTAATTTCCTGGTCTGAATAGTGTGAACCATTTCCTGGGCTAGTAAAATATTGTCCAAAATTTGTCTTTCTTCAACATACCCCGACTACTCTTCCGAGATAAGGCCACGAAGAATGGGTTTCAATATGTTGGTGATAACTTTAGATATGATTTTATATATCACATTGCATAAGGCTATAGGTCTAAATTTCTATGGGGAGTTGGCCTCTTCTTCTTTTCGAACTAGAGCGAGGAAAGGAAGAATTTAGCGACTTAAGGATGGAGCTGGAGCACCTGGAATCTTCCACTACTTCCCATATTTTAGTTTTAACAACTCTAGTAGGCTTTATAAAAGTTGATGGTGAAACCATCAGGCCCAGGTGCCTTATCATTCGGCATGCTCCTAACAGCTTCTTCCACTTCATCCAATGAGATTTCCCTACTAAGAGCTAGGTTTTGCTCATTGGTTATAATTTTAGGAATGGCCTGAATTAGTTCCTCAATTGCTTCAGTTCTGTCTAATCCCGGCTCCTGAGCTATATGATTAAAGTTCTTTGTGAGTAGTGTTGCTATTTCTTGGTGACTTTGGAGAGTTTCCCCTTTTTCATTGCTGAGACATAGAATTTTATTGGCCCCTCTGTAATCTAGCGCTGACCTATGAAAAAACTTGGTGTTCTATTCCCCTTCCTTTAGCCATTATATCCGAGATTTTTGTTTCCACAAAGTCTCTTCCTGTTGACAGCGTAGTTGCTACTGTTGCATCAGGACTTTTTCCTATTTTGCTAAGTCCTAGTTGTTGTTCCCACTAGTCCAATCCTTGTGAATCTGTTCTAACTTTTCCTCTATTATGGTTTTCTCCTTGAATATGTTCCCAAACTCAGTTGCATTCCATTCTTTGATTTTTTTTTGATGTTTCTTAATTTTCTTTAAAGTTTATACATTTTGGTTCCTATGATGTCCATTGGTTCGTGCCACCATTTCTCCACCAGTTGAATAAAATTAGGGTGATTCAACCAAAATTTCTCAAATCTGAAAGGCTTGTTTCTGGGGTTCCTTGGATGGCAACTACCAGAGAGATTGGCCAATGATCTGATCCTCCACTTGGAAGAATGTCAGATTCCAATATTATTCCTTCAAGTAGTATGCTTTCAGAAATAAGAAATCTATCTAATTGAGAGGCAATCTGTTTCTCACCTCCTCTTCTATTATTCCATGTGAAAGTGCCACTTTTTGGTTGGATGTCCACTAGTTTGGCAGAACCAATGAAATCAGTGAAGAGATCAACATCCTTATTGAGTTTTCTAATCCCTCCTTTCTTTTCCAAAAGTGAGGTTATCATATTAAAATCTCCACCCATGATGATCTTCGTGCTGGGATATCTGTTCTTTAGATTTGAAAGAGAGTGGAGAAATGATAATTTTTCTTCTAGCTTTTGAGGTCCATAAACATTTGTGCATAAGTAAGTTTCAGAGTTACCTATCATTTGAGTTTCCATGGCTATATATGATCTTGTTGCTTCTGTCGAGAGGGTATTTATCACACGGGAGTCCCATAGAGTTACTAAACCTCCCTCCCAACCTTGACTCGTGACTTCCATAAATTCTATGTGTTTACCGAGCCTTTTGCTGACATTCACCATGTTGTTGCTAGCACACTTGGTTTCCTGTATAAACATGATATCCGGTTTCTGTTTTTCGAATTCTTTCTTTAGGAGTCTTTGTTTCGCTTGGCTATTAAGCCCTCTTGCATTCCACGATACAACTTTCATTTTTAAATAGACAGATTATTGGTAAGGAGGGAAAGCATCCAGAGCCTTCATCTTACCAAAGTTTAACATTAAAATACCCAGTTCCTGCAGTACTTCACTGTTTTCTCTGCGGCCTCTCTTCCTTCTCTGTTTCGAGCTGGTTGAAGTGCATAAAAGGCTCTTTGAATGGCTTCCTGTTCCTTTCGCTATGCCTAATTTTTTATTTTGCATGTCTAGCTCTGGTTTCTGCCTTGCAATGAATAGTTCATTGGTCTTTTTAATATCCTCTTCCGAAATGTTTTATATTCCTAGAGTTTTCTAGTTTTCTGCCATGATTGGTAAGTTCACCCCTTCCTACTCTAAAACCTCATTTAGCTCCATCTCTTCACTTCCACCATCACTTGTAAGCATATCTACATCTTCATCTAGCTCTTTTGTTGGCCCCTGCATCTGAACTACTGCATTGAGAGGATGTTCCTCCCCTTCTTTGGTTGTATGATCTGTCGTTTCTTTGTTCCCTTCATTAGTATTTGATTCCTTATTTTGTTCTTCTGAATCTGTATCTATTTCTAAGATTTCAAAGGCATTGCTGGTATTGCCTTGTGCTGACCCTGTTCTGTTTGTTCTTTTTCTATTTGCGCTCTGTCTTGCTTTTGGTCTTATGAAGGCATCCCTGCTCTTTACTGCTAGCCCTTTCTTAGCCTCTTCCCTTGTTTTGTTTAATGGACATTCTCTTACTAAATGTCCATGTTCGTGACACTTTCTATAGCAGAAAGGGATTTTCTCATAGTCAATGGCTTGGAAATAGTCTTCATCCCTATACTCCAGCCACAATCCTTCGTGTAAAGCTCCTGAAACATCCATCTCCACACATATCCTCATACAAGAAGTGTATCTTCTTTGTAGCGTGGCTTTCGAGGCTTTGATGAAAGTTCCTAGTTGATCCCCTATTTGTTTTAGAGCTGAAAAGCCCCAGTAGTCTATTGGAAGGGAGAAAATATGGATCCATACTAGGACCTGTGTGAAAGTTTCTCTTTCTGGCACGAAGTTGGGTCTCCAGGGTCTCATATAGAGACCAGCTGAAGCGAAGAAGTAGGGTCCCCGATCAAATACTCTATCCTTGTCCTCTAAATTCGTAAAAACAATAGTAAAAAAACCTTTTGCTCCTAGTTGTAGTTTAACATCACCTTTGGGTTTCCATTGCTGCTTGATCCAATGACATAGCGCTCTTTCTGTTGGCCACAGTCCCATAAAATTGCAGATCACTACATGTTCGGACATATGTTCTCTGTAGGCTTGTATCTCCGGATCTGTGATCACTACTCTGAGGGCTTCTGCTTTTTTGGGTTTGCATGCTCCTCGTGCTACTCTATCATTGCTGGGGTTTGGTACGATCTTCTTTTCCTCTTCTTCTTTTGATTGATTCCCTTCCTCTCGTTCCCCTTCCTCCTCTACTTGTTTATCTTTGTGGACTGCGTGTCTTTGCTCTGCGTTTTCATTCTTCCCGCTGTTCTCCTTTCCAGTGCTCTCTGTTCCTTTCATTCTTGGGTTGTTGGTTGCCTCCCTGTTCTCCTTTTGTTTCTTCTCCTTGCTTGTGTCATTTTCTTGTTGAAGCTCTCCATACCCTATTATCTTCACTCTCTCCTATGCTGCTTGCTTCTGCATTTCTATTTGTCTAAAGGATGGGGTCCCAATGGACCCCCTGTTTACCATCTATCGGATCAATCCTTGTCCTCTTCTGTGCAGTTCCACTATTATGATCCTGTGCGCTTCCATTTCCGATCCTGGTTCTGCAGGATTGAAGAACTAAACCCTAAACTTCGAACCAGCTCCGTGTCGCTTCGATCTTCTCCGCTCCGTCTTGAAATATAACTTTAGTTATCTATAATTAATTTATAATTAAGAATATAAATTTTAGTTATTTATAATTAGTTTTTATTCTACCTAATTTTAAAATAATTTTTAGTTTAACAAATAAATCAGAAAGTTTAAGATAACACAAAAATAAATTTTAGTTATTTATGACAAGTTATATATAACTAAATTGTGATATGGGAAAGTGTTCCCTCTGCAGACAGAGGCAACCCCTCTAGCCCTAAAGTGGGTCTAGTCACAAACAAGGACAAATCAACATCAATTTTCCTTAAATAGTTTAAGTTGGAGGCCTACCTCAACCAGTGGTCGATGGAGTTCCGTTGCATTGCTCTAGCTCTCACCTCCTTCTCCTAGTGAGTAATCAACCTGAAAAAATGCAAAGGAAATACAACAAAGCACGTAACCGGAAAAACAATGATCTATTTACTCTTAAAGTCAAGAAGTCATGAGCTATATAGTACATTGCATACAAGACAAAGGAAAACATCATTGATTGCATTAATTATGAAAAAGAGTAAGCTTACATCCCAGGTCTTGATGTCACAAGCCTTCTCAGAGGGATCCAGCCAGAATGTTCTTCAAGCATTCATTCTATGAAGATGGATCTCCCAACATACGAGTCTCTCTCACTCACAAGTTTTACACAAGATCAAAGGCACTTCACAAAATTCCTCAAGCTCTAAACAATCCCACACTTGTCACACACACCAGCTATCTACCAAGCTCACAAGTACTAATAGAAACACTCCAAAGACTAAGAATTCCAAACTAGCAGCACATAGCAATGGTGGGAGTTTAAATAGGAGAAGGAGTCTCCATGAAAGGTGGGAGGATGAGCTTATCTCCAAGGAAGGTAGCACAAATGACAGGACAGCCACGCCAGAGAAAGGAGGGTGACACAAACAAGGCCAACAACCAGGTCTGGAGTCATCTGGAAGGCCGACTGTTAGAACAAACTCGCCCAAACTGGATCATTGCAGGCACATAACTAGTCTGTCGCGCTGACATCACTATTGAATAACGTAGCTAGTCATGTCATCGCGGAAAAATACAAATGACGGTAGCGCTGGCACATGAAATTTAACCATTGCGGGAATCACGTGTACTTCCACGATGGTAGCGCCTCTAGACCATTCTAGAGCACCCTTCAAAGCATTTATTTGGCCAACAGACCTGATGAGGCAGAAAAAATTTGGAAAAGTGGGTCATTTGGCAACATCAGAGAGCACGAGCATGAATGATTTTGAACTCATGACACAGTAGGAAGACTGGGATGAAGGCAGTGACAAATTACTGTGTAACAGATGCCCCCTAAAGTATGAAGCCCGAGAGAGAGGGAGGGGTGAAATGCTTTACGAAACTGACTGAACTGGAACACCATCAGAAAGAACCTGCACGCAAATACAACTGATATCTCTGATAATGAAGTACATGTAGTCTAGGCATGGGCGCAGCCATCCAAAATACATACGAAATAGGTCTGTGGTATGGACGCAGTCATCTAGCTAATGAGACCATGATGATGATAAAAGGTATGGTCGCAACCATCCATGAAGACTCAGGTATGGTCGTAGCCATCCATCAGTGAGTCATGTAATCATAAAACCAATCCACGCAGCCTAAAAATGTGTAATCTGAGTTCGGGGTCTTGAACCCATCCGATCATAGTACAAATCCTAACATGCGAATAGATGTACTGAGGTCAAGCATGATAGAAAATTGCTTGATTACCGGTCAATGATGAAAACCATTAACAAGCGCGAGAGAGACCACCAATAAGGCCAATGGCTCTCAAGGTATTGTCCAGCACAATCCATGAAGTGTGAAAGAGGAGCTAAAGTCGAACACTCGTGGAATCACCCAATCAACGACTAATTATGAAAGTCGACCGTCAGGTGCGAAGAACTTGCCATTGAGGCATGCAAGCACTAAGGTACCAAAGGGGATCTCTAGGTCAATCTCTTGGATAAAGAGCTGATGTCGACAGGAGACGACCCATCGCAGGAGGGCCATAATGTTTCCCCTATCAACGACATGAGATAAGGAACAAGTGGCAGATAGCGAAACAAATATCAGAGGAGAAGACGAGGGTGTAAACTGCAGAAGGATTATACTCTTGAACATATCGAAGAGACGACTCTAGAGAGGGGTGTGGCAGCATTCAAGCATCAAAGGATCAGAGGCTCGATGGAGACGGCATGAATCGAATGGAATGAGGTTAGAATGATAACCCAAACCCACGGAAGGTCAAATGATGACATATGGATGTCCCAATCTGACAAGAAGCAAAAGTGTTGATGCTCAAGAGTGACTAGTTGCCATAGACAATCAATGATAAACCTGCTATTAAGTCCAACCTAGTAATAGTTTAACAAGCCCTAGGAAGGAGAAGCTCGAGTCTCGTCATGGTGAGGAGTCCAATGTCATCATAGTTTAACGAGTTCGACATAGGTAAAACTCAGAGTCTTTTTCATGTTTAGAGAGTTTGAAAAAGACATAAAAAAGAAAACTCTAGGGGGGGTCCTTTTTCGTAGAGTTGTGTCTCTCGAGCCCGAAAAAGTATAAAATGATGCTCGAAAGAACTTCCCGACCATTATGATCGAGGAGTACTTTTCGTTAGTAATTTTGACCCGAAAAGATAAAAAAGCGGTCGGAAGCACGTTGTTTCGCAACTAATAATGAGCCTGAAATGACAAAAACCCGATGATCTTTTTTTGAGTTTAAACGGTCGAAAAAGAGCTTAAAGGCAACCGCCTCTTGTTTCTTTTAACAAGTCGAGGGGAAAACTCGGCCATATTTTCATTTTTTATGTCGGAAAAGAGCTTAAAGATGAATTTTCGAAACCAAGTGTACATTCAATTGTCATAATTCCACCACCTAAAGCTCTGCACAAAAACATGTCACACGTAAACCTGCTCGAGATAAACTGAAAAATATCCATAAAAACATAGTTAAAACATCATATTTTGACTACCCATATGGAAAAAACTATGAGAAAAAACCCACATTTATAAAATGTAACTTTTAAGTTTGCAAAAATCACTATAAAAAGGAATTAACCCATTCATTTTTACCATATCACTATTCAATTCACCATGGAGCAACTTGGAGCATTGAGGTTGGCGAGTCAAATTCAACCCCGTCCATGCATCATTTGTCCCAAAACTGGTTCCAGGTAGACACATGTTGCACTGCGCTTCATTTTAATTCTTTTTTCATGGGTTTTGACCGTGCCAAGTGTTAGTTTAGGCAAATTTTCAAACCGCGTTCCGCCACTCGGTCATTGCGGGTTTACCCTATCGGGTCCGTCATGACCGAAATTTTTTTACACTAGGCGCACTCCGATCATTGCGGAAAAGTAATGTACTTCCACGATGATTGCAAAAAACTTGAATTAGCTGTATTGCTTCATCGCGTCTATTTTTAAAACAGTCGTGATGACGCCGCGAACTTATGATTTTATGCAAATTTCGCCTCGAAATTTTCCAAAGATGTACTAATTCAATTTTCCTCATCATGCAGGTTATAATGGCATTCGTCTTGCAACAACGCACACATGATAACAATGATATAGAAACTTTCGCCAATGCGGGGTGCCGAAACACATTACGGGCATGCGGATTGCCCAAATTCTTCCTAACTCCACTCTTGCAGTCACAACCTGACTTGCTGGAGCTACTGATCAGGGCTTGGAATCCCACAGATGTGAAATTTATCATCCAAGGCTGGGATATCGAGTTTGACTCTACAGACATCTATTTTTTACTAGGCTGTCTCATAGAGGTGAGAGGCCCATTCTGGAGGGGCAGCAACCCGGGGGTGGCTCCCTAGATATGTTGATGGCTCAAGTGTGCCCAGGGGCATGCAAGACAAGGAGTGGGAAGGTGGCAATCCCAACAATGAACGATATATTCCTTCGTGCTATGCTTTTCATGGTGACATAGGCAGGGGGGCTCCTTAGCCCAACATGAGGCTTCGAAGACTCAACTTCGGCTAGCTCTCGAGTGTCACAATCCCACCATGTTTAACTGAGCAGAGACAGTGATGGCAAACATAAAGAGGCAACTCACCAACTGTCGCCACGGAGAGACGAAATAGTTTGGTTATGGATCCATTTTAGTCCCGCTCATGCTGGAGCAGGTGCCAACACTGCAGTTGCAAGACATGGATTTGGACTTACCCAGGCCACGTGAGAAGAGGGCCATGCAATGGGCTCACGTCATGCCACGAGGACGTGGCCGACGACCAGTGGCATGGGGGACATTTTTCCGAGAGTGGATGGGGCGATCTAGACGATATTCGTGGAGGATTGGCCATATGCCGGCATGGACTTCCACGGAGATCCTGAGATGCAGCTACCCGCTGGAGAGCAGCGGGATGACGGTGGTAAGACACTTGATCACATTTTTTATTTTTATTTTTTATGATGTTTTTTATTTTTTCATGTACATGTCCTAATGACGAACGCTAAAGTATGCAGATGTAGGACGAGTGAGACCCCTTGGACTGCCTCCAGAGGTGCAGAGGGACGCATAGGGCATTGGAGCACTAGCCCTGGGTCCTCCAGAAGATGATACGATGGAGATAGTGATCCAGAAGCTTGAGGGTCTACTAGAAGGGATTCCAGATTACATGGGGATCGAGGAGGTCCCTAGAGCATCCTAGAGGCACGAGTGGCAATGTACTATAAGGAGCACAACCCACCAGAATAGAAACCTAGGTTTTTATTTCCTTCTGGTGATTTTTGAGAGACGTGTGTCTTAGATTTACGGAGAACACAGACTCTTTTTGGACATGTACACTTATTTTTTGAGCTCCTTAGTATGTCACACGATATATATATATATATATATATATATATATATATATATATATATATATATATATATGGTCTATTATTGTGCTTTATATGCTTTCTTGTATGATGTCTTGATTACATGTTACGCAAATGTCTGTCTAATACATGATTATCCAATGCATCAGTTAGCGTGTTTAATCATTGTCGAATACGCAGATATGTAATGAAATCAAAATTCCTCTCTAACAATTTAACACGTAAATAGAACCTTAAAATGTGATGGTCTTTAGCGGAATATCGCCCATTGAGTTGGTGGACGACAAGTTGAGAGTCAAGGTTCACAACCAATGTACGAATACCGAGATTAATCGCTTCAGCCAGTAACTTGATCACAACACTATATTCAGAGACATTGTTTGTGGTACAACCTAAACACACTCCTTAAAGATCTATCAACTCACCATGAGGATCGTAGATCACCCACGCCGCAGAGGACAAGTTGCGGGTACTGCGGTAGGCACCATCAGCGAAACCAACGTAAGGTGCACCAAACATCTACACAAGAAGCAAAAGACACAATAAGCAGCAATCACGCCTTCAAATGAAGCCAAAATCATGGAAACACACACACAACACACCTGCTAAAACACACGTATGTACAAACCAAAGTGCATGGAATTCACGCATAGTACTTTTTCAAGTACAACCCGTTTCGGGGCTCATCGAGAGGATTCCCTTCGTAATCAATTAGCTCGTAGGCCGATTTCTGCAAAACGCTCTTTACAATATAAGGCCCAAGCCACATGGGCTCGAGTTTCCATGCCCCCAGCTTATCATTCGCTTGATCGTAAAGCAAGACTAAATCTCCCTCAACAAAAGAACGAGGATGGACAGTATGATTGAAGTGAGTTTTCACTATCTTCTTTTGTGCTTCGATAGCTAGAGAGGCTAGTCGACGGGTCTCGTCCATCGATTCTAGGTAAAGGAGGCGTTCTTCTACCGAAATAGTGTTGGGAAGTAATTCGAAGGCCAACTTCAGCGAAGGGATCTTGCACTCGATTGGAAGGGTAGCCTCCAGTTCGTAAACTAATTGAAATGGAGTGAAACTAGTGGAATCCTTCACAAAGGTTCGGTAGGCCCACAAGGCTGAGAACAACATCAAGTGCCAGTTAGACTTATGCATGCCAACGGTACGTTGAAGCACTGTAACTAGAACCTTGTTGACAGCTTCAACTTTGCCATTGGCCTGAGGATAGTATGGAGTCGAACTATCATGCGGTAAGCCTAGCTGGGTTGTTAGCTCGGTCATCATGTGATGATGTAAATGCTTCCGATGATCAGTGACGATGGCCTGAGGGACTCTGAACCGTGAAATAACATGGTTAAACAAAAATTGCGCCGATGTGTGACCATCTTCAGTTAATGTGGGCATCGCCTTGGCCCATATTTTGAAGTAATCGACGACAACGATAATATACCCATGCCCCCCGACCGAGCAAGGGTTATAGGTCGTATAATCAATGCCCCATTTTGCAAAAGGGCCGACGATAACAACACGGTGCAATGGAGTGGGAGGTGCACGCATCTTCCGCTGGTATATCTGGCACTTGTGACACGAGCGGACGGCAAGAATACAATCCTTAAAGATGGAGGGCCAGTGTGTAGGATCTTTTGAGCAGTAGCATATTCGAACATGTGACCACCACAGGTGCCAGAATGGCAGTCATTAAAAACTTGCTTAGCTTCCTCGAAAGTTAGGCATCGGCAGAGAATGGAGTCGGCGCCGAGACGGTACAGGGTGTCTCCAATGATACGATAGGGCTGAGACTGATGACGAATCCATCGCCGAGCATCCTTAGACACATCAGGACGAAAAGAGGACGTTTGCAGATATACAATGATATCCCCGTACCAGGGATTGAGGGTGCTAATTACGAATAAAGTTTCGTCCGGGATATGATCCTCTGACTGAGAGGGTGCGGTAGGAGATGGAAAGAGCAAAGTAACTCAGCAAAGATAAGGGATTTCTTAGACTTTGGGGTGGTGAATTCCAAGTCAAACTCTTGGAGGATGAAGATCCACTTCGAGTACTTGCCCCCCAGCAATTGACATGACAGAATGTACATCATCGAGTTGCAATCAGAAACCACGGTTGTAGTACGCAACAAGATATAATGGCGGAAAGGTTGGACGGCATAAACGGTGGCCAATGCCAACTTCTCGACTTAAGCGTATTGAGTTTCCAAATCCAAAAGATTGGGCTGAGATAATATATGACATGCTCAGTGTCATCATCGTCATCTTGAATGAGAACCATGCCAACAGTGTTATCGGCAGTAGCCAAATACATAGTATAGTCGCGATGATAATTCGGAGGACGCAACTATGGAGCAGAAACAAGGAGACCCTTGAGACGCTCGAAGGACTCTTAAGTGACGGCATCCCAATGAAAAGGGGTATCTTGCATCAGTAACCATGTGAAACCTTTAGCCACTTCGGCATAGTTCGGAATGAATCATCTTAAAAAATTTGCTTTGCCCTGCAAGCTCTGCAATTGCTGCAAAGAAGCAGGGGGGAGGAAGATTCATAATAGCCTCGACTTTAAGGGGATCCAAACAGATGCCCTCTCGGGAGATGATAAACCTAAGCAGTCTGCCTAACTCAACCTAGAAGACACACTTATGAGGATTAAGCCTGATGCGGTAGTGTCGACAGCTGAGAAAGATTTCGCGGAGTCACCAATTTGTGATACGCGAAAGTGTTCGACAGAGGCAACCCCTCTAGCCCTAGAGTGTGTCTAGTCACAATCAACAACAATTTTCCTTAAATAGTTCAAGTTGGAGGCTTACCTCAATCGGTGGTCGATGGAGTTCCGTTGCGCTGTTCTAGCTCTCGCTTCCTTCTCCTAGTGAGTAATCAACCTGAAACAATGCAAAGGAAATACAACAAAGCACGTAACCGAAGCAACAATGATCTATTTACTCATAAAGTCAAGAAGTCATGAGCTATCTAGTACATTGCATACAAGACATAGGAAAAAATCATTGATTGCATTAATTATGAAAAAGAGTAAGCTTACAACCAAGGTCTTGACGTCACAAGCCTTCTCAGAGGGATCTAGCTAGCATGTTCTTCAAGCATTCACTCTATGAAGATGGATCTCCCAACATACGAGTCTCTCTCACTCACAAGTTTTACACAAGATCAAAGGCACTTCACAACCTTCCCCAAGCTCTAAACAATACCACACTTGTCACACACACCAGCTATCTAATAAGCTCACAAGTACTAACAGAAACACTCCAAATACTAAGAATTCCAAACTAGCAGCACATAACAATGGTGGGAGTTTAAATAGGAGAAGGAGTCTCCATGAAAGGTGGGAGGATGAGCTTATCTTTAAGGAAGGTAGCAAAATGATAGAACAACGATGCTAGAGAAAGGAGGGCGACATGAAAAAGTCAAATAACCAGGTTTGGAGTCATCTGGAAGGCCGACTGTTAGAAAAAACTCGCCCAAACTGGATCATCGCGGGCACATAACTGGTCTGCCATGCTGACATCGCTATTGAATAACGTAGCTAGTCATGTCATCACAGAAAAACACAAACAACAATAGTGCTGGCACATGAAATTCGACCATCGCAGGAATCACGTGTACTTCCACGATGGCAGTGCTTCTGGACTGTTCTGGAGCGCCCTTCAGCGCGTTTATTTGGCCAACAGACGCGATGAAGCAGAAAAATTTGGAAAAGTGGGTCATTTGGCAACATCAGAGAGCATGAGCATGAATGATTTTGAACTCATGACACAGTAGGAAGACAGGGATGAAGGAAATGACAGATTACTATGTAACAAACTGTTGTGGCCAGCAACACCCCCCCTTATTCAATTAAGTATCAACCATGATACTGAATGAATGGGGACCCTTAGTTAATTTTTAGGTAAATCAAGAGTTTCTTTTTGAAGTCACAATCATACACTTAGAAAAAAACCTCTTGGATATTTTAAGCTTAAGTCTATGATTAAAGAGAAAACCTTTAAGGTCGCATTGCAGAAAGGATAGGAAACACCTTCAATTCCCTTTTTTATGCGCACCATCCTCGTATTAATAATGACATCGCATCGCAAAATGATAATTCTCATAAGAAAAAACTTTAAGATTCGTCGATCTGCGACAGCGCCGATCGCTAGATCACATATCGCAGAAACGAGCCAGGCAAGTTTTGGTAAACACCAAATTTCTGCGATCTGCGATATTGTGATCGCTGCGATGCCACATCCATGCGATTTGCGATGATGTGATTAGCGATCGCACGACGTGCGAGGTTGCGTCAGCAAATCATAAATCACTTCGGTACGAATCCTTCGGGCGCGCCATTCAAAGAAAAAACCACTTACTATAATCTGACCCGAAATCATGCGCCTTTAATGATAGTGAATGAATTAGTTGTCAGTTATTTAATGGATTAAAGACGCGTTCCTTGATGGAGATTTGCTTTACGTAAGGTGGCATATTTGCTTTATCTCTTGCATTTAAAACTGTCAGGCCAGGGTAACTCCACATTGAACAAAGGAAAACTGAGATTTTATTTCATAAGAGAACAATTGTTTATATACACAAAGTGGACGGAACAGTTCATCTTCTTGATGACTGTTCACATTCCAGTTTACCCAACCGCCTTCGGATTAGGTGTGAACATTCCCCCCCTTAATCTGAAGGGATGTTGGTGAGTCCAAGCATCATTCTGAATCTTTCAAGCTTTTCTCTTCCAAGCGCTTTGGTGAAGATGTCTGCAATTTGCTCATTTGTGGAACAATGACGGAGATGGATTGTTTTGGCCTCAACATGATGTCGGATCAGATGATATTTAGTATTGATGTGCTTAGTACGATCATGAAACTTTGGGTTCTTGGCCAACTTTATTGTAGAGGTGTTATCAATCATGAGTGGAGTTGATTGTACTTGTTTTACCTGCAAATCTTCAAGAATTTTCCTAAGCCACACAATTTCTTTCGTTGCTTCAGCTGCTGCCACGTATTCTGCTTCGATTGTGGAATCTGCTGGTACTGATTGTTTGCGTGATCTCCAGGAGACAACTCCTGATCCAAGACTCATAGCATATCCTGAAGTAGATACCCCAGTTTCTTTGTCTCCATCGAAGTCTGAATCAGAGTATCCAATCAAGTTGAAGTCGTCCACCTGTGTATACTTGATTCCAAGGTCTTGAGTTCCCTTCAAGTACCTTAGAACTCTTTTTGCAGCAGACCAATGTCCCTCACAAGGCTTTTGCATAAACCTGGAGAGGATTCCAACAGCAAATGAAATGTTTGGTCTGGTAGTAGTGAGGTAGATGAGACTTCCTATAAGTTGTCTATACTTTGTTGCATCCTCAAATTCCTTTCCTTCAATAGATGTGAGCTTCAAGTTTTGTTCCATTGGAGTAGAAAGAGGATTGCACTCTGTCATGCCAAATCTATTTAACAAATCTCCAATGTATTTCTTTTGAGAAAGAAATATGGATTTTGGATGTTGGGTTACTTCAATGCCAAGATAGTAATGAACATAGCCCAAATCAGTCATTTCAAAACTTTTTCCTAATTCTTTCTTTATGGATGCAATATAGCTTTCATTGTTCCATGTCATTAAAAGATCATCTACATATACCACAAGATATACAACTGTTTTTCCAACTTTCTTGACAAATAAAGTTGCATCATCAAGATCAAAATGTTTGAAGTTGAGTTTCAGAAGATGCTCAGTTAGTTTTTCATACCAGGCTCGTGGTGCTTGTTTGAGGCCATACAATGACTTCACAAGTTTGCATACTTTGTGTTCATGTCCTTTCACAGCAAATCCTTCAGGCTGGGACATGAAAACATTCTCTTTTAGATCTCCATTCAAGAATGCAGTTTTTACATCCATTTGATGGACTTTCCAACCGCTCTGAGCAGCTAGTGCAAAGAGTGTCCGGATGGTGGCCCATTTTGCTGTGGGGGCAAAAGTTTCCTCATAATCGACCCCTTCCTTCTGTGCAAAACCTTTTGCCACAAGCCTAGCTTTGTGCTTGTCAAGTGAGCCATCAGCTTTGTACTTGTTCTTGTAGACCCACTTGCAGCCAATTGGTTTGGTTCCAAATGGAGGATCAACCAGCTTCCAAGTGCCATTCTTTATGAGGGCATCATACTCCTTCTGCATCGCTTCTTTCCATTCATCATGAGAAGTAGCTTCTTTGAAGGAAGTTGGTTCAAAATCTGTAGACAAGTTCAATTCACAATCATAAGTAACATCCATATCAATAGGTGAATTAGAGTTATCTACATCACCTCCATCTTGTCGGTTTGTATTTCTGGTTCCTGTTTTTCCAATTTCATCAGGATGAACACTTTCAAGTGTCTTTGTCAGCCACTTTGGGGGACCTTTCTGAGATGGTCCAGGCTGCTCTGTTGATTGAGTTGGGTCTGAATCAAGATTGAGTCTCCCAATTCTATCAATTACATCACTTAAAGCATCATCCGTTGTTGGAGTGTCATGCAGGGGAGATTGTTCTTCAGAAGAAGATTCCACATGTTGATCTAGTATAGGAATCCCCCCTTCAAGATGTGGAATCTGATTATCAAACTCTTGAAATGATTTCGGTTTTGTGAATCTATCCAAGCGATCAAGTTGCCGCTCAACAACACTGTCAGATTTGGATGATTCAAGAAAAATGACATCTCTAGATAAAACAAACTTTTTATTTACTTCATCATAGAGGCGGTATGCTTTAGATGTGTTTGAATACCCCAGGAAGATACACTTACGACTTCTAGCACCAAGTTTGTTTCTATGTACCTTTGGTATTAAAGCATAACAGGTGGAACCAAAGATCCTGAGATGTTTTACCGAAGGAACATGTCCATACCACAATTCATAAGGAGTCTTGTTTCTTATAGCACTAGATGGACATCTATTCTTTATATATGCAGCACATAGAACAGCATCAGCCCAAAACATTGTCTTTACATTTTTGAAGAAAAGCATGGATCGTACCATATTCAAGATTGTTCTATTCATTCTTTCTGCTACACCATTCTGTTGGGGATTATAAGGTACAGTTGTTTGATGTTTAATCCCATGTTGGCGAAGATAGTGATCAAATTCATTTGATGTATATTCTTTTCCATTATCAGTGCGAATAGACCCACTATGAGATTGTGCATCATTTTCAATCCACTTATGAAAATTCTTGAATGTTTGAAAAGCATCAGATTTGTTCTTCAATAAATAAACCCAACACACTCTGGTGTAATCATCAATAAATGTCATGATATATTTATTTCCATTTGCAGAAGGAACAGGCATTGGACCACATAAATCTGAATGAATGAGTTCAAGCTTCCTATGTGATCTTGAATGTGAATCATGAAAAGATTGTTTGCTATGCTTTCCTAGAATGCATGCATCACATTGCTTATGTTTTCTAGGAATGGTAGGCAAACCAGCAACACCATTTTTCTTCAACAAGCAGAGACTATCATAGTTTAAATGTCCAAATCTAGCATGCCATAATAAACTTGACGGAAGTGTACCTTCTTCATGATGAGAAATATATGAGAAATGTTGTGCATGAGCAGAGGTTCCTTGCAGTTTAAGAAGTCTTTCTTCTTCTATACCCCTCATGACAAGTGAGTGGTCAGATGCCTTTCTTACCTCAAGCTTTCCATCAAACATGTGAATGGAGTGACCTTGCTATCGGATGTGGACCAGGGACAACAAGTTTCTCTTGAGCTGTGGGAGATATAGAACATGATCCAGAAGAAAGTCTGGAAGACCAGGCAGTTTAAGCCTGATTGTGCCAAGCCCTGATGGCTTGATTTTTGACTGATCTGCAAAGTATACTACTCCATCAACATTGTCAGTGAAATCTTCAAAAAAATCTTTCATATGAGTCATATGACAGGTTGCTCCTGAATCAAGCAACCAGTCACTTTTCGAAGAAGCAAGTGAAGCATTAAACAAATCTTCATTTACTCCAATGTTACATTGTGCCTCAATATAGTGAGCGGATTCAGGTGCTTTACCTTTGTCTGTGTCATCAGTTTTACCTTTCTCCTGATTTCTTCTCTGCTCAATTTTGTCCCATGGTAGCTTGCATGTAGAAGCATCATGTGATCCATTTCATTTGCAGCGAATGCAATGCAGATCTGCCTTTTCTGCTTGAGAATGTCTGCCCCCCCTGCCTCTGAAGTATCTTCCTCTTCCTCCTCGTCCACCTCTTCCTCTTGTAGAATCCTGAGGAGGATGCTTTTCTTTATGAGCAAGGCAAATAGTCTCTTCAGAAGATTCAGGGACTGTTTTCTTTCCAAAGGCTTTCTCTCTTTCAGCAAACTTTTTCACAAGAGACTCAAAGGTTATGTCTTTAAGATTTCCATTTGCTTGTAAAGACTCAAGATAATTGGAGTAGGTAGGATAGAGTGCTTCGAGAAATGCAATAAGAGAGATATCCAGCTCAACCTTAGTGGATTTAATATCATGCATTATAGACTTTATTTCAGATGCAAGAGCAAGGGGATCATTATTTTTCAGTTCAAGAGTGAAGAGTTTAATCATGAGCTGAACAACTTCAAGTGCAGAATGTGTATCAAAGAGTTCTTTCAGCTTTTGTAAAGCTTCAAAGGCAGTGGAATAGGATGAAATATGACGACTTACTTCTTCATTTATAGATGCTGCGATCAATGCATAGGCTTTGCTGTTCTTGTTTTCCCAAATGACAAGTTCTTTATCTGATGTAGGCTACACAGGGTCTTTGTCTTCTTCTCCGACACACACTCCTTTCCACAACTCATTGTAGATGAGGGTGTGTTTTACCATCCGAGACCATTCAGAATAGTTCTCCTTGCCAGTGAGAACTATTCCGACCATAGAGATGATTGAATGCATTTTGTAAAAAAAATGTCTTTGCTGATAAAAAAAAAAACTTTCCTTACGTAACAGCCTTCAAATCTCTCTAATGAAGCATCAGCATGATAACTTTTCAATGCAGCATTATCATTTAAAAGAAAAATAAACTCTTTGGATGATATATATAAACTGCGCAATACTATTTGAGCTATCAAACACAGTTTTGTTACCATGCGCAGCAATGTTCACTCTCAAAAAACTTCCCACAGACGGCGCCAGATGTTATTTGTCAGTTACCATACCATATCCTCCTTAAAATATTCAGACAACTTCCAAAACAACATCCAAAAACGCATTCAATAACTTATTCAAGCAGCGCAATTTTTTTTTATTGAAACAGCGCATTCAAACTTATTGAAACAACGCATTGAAGCAACTGGTCAATATGTATACTGGTCAATCATTGACAATGCATATACATACGATTTCATACCAAACTTAGTTTCACCATGTCACTTGAAAGCTGTTGCGTTCAACGTAGGTCTCGGTCTCCACTCCAGTAAGCACAAACCAGCCCACAGGAAACTAAAATCCCGCCTTGCTGCTCCAACTCCCTTGCCCGATCAGCTCAATCTTGGATACTTTTGCCAGCAAAAGACACCAAAATGCCCGAAAAAACTGCAAGAAAGCCCGAATCCGCCTTTTCACGTAAGATTTGGCCTCGACTGACAAATAATAACATTTGCACAGCTTTGAATAGAAATTGACGATTCTTTTAAGATTTTTGCGAAAAAATGTTGGATTCTCCGCCAGTTCCAACAAGAGAAATCGAAAAAAATTGCCGATTTGGAAGTCGACGCTGTAAATTTAAGGCAAACGGAGATTTTCAGGCCATGGTTCGATGCGCAACAGCAGCCTCAAAAACATATAAAATGACCATTCTTCCAGGTGATGGCACAGAGATTATGTCTGTCGTGAAAATATGTTGCGTCTCGTGGGTGGAGCTAGTTAAGCTTGTGGGTGGAGCTACAATAGATGCAACAGGAGTTCCTTTACCAGATGAAACTTTGGCTGCAAATTTGCGGCTTGGTAGAAAGCAGAAAAACGAAGAGCTATTTCAGAGTTACAAAGAAAGGCATGCGGCCATGAATGAAGCGTTTACGCAGGACAATCAATGATACTATGGTAGCGGGATGCTTGGAAACGTTTACCCAGCAGATGCGCAGGGAATCAATGTCAGAGCCAGGTAGAGGCAGAGCAGTTGTGGCAGATGCAGGTCAGAGTTTTGGCAGTTAATGCGTAGAGAGACAGAGGACAACAGTAGAAATCAATCAATGCACTAACGTTCAGGGCAGAGTAGCGCTAAGGACTGAGCAGTGCTCAGGACAGAGGCAGGAGTTGCAACTATTTCTGGAACCTGGCTTTGATACCATGTCAGGCCAGGGTAACTCCACATTGAACAAAGGAAAACTGAGATTTTATTTCATAAGAGAACAATTGTTTATATACACAAAGTGGATGGAACAGTTCATCTTCTTGATGACTGTTCACATTCCAGTTTACCCAACCGCCTTCGGATTAGGTGTGAACAAAAACTCTCCCATCACCTTTTTGGATCAGTCATTTCCATTTCACTCGTAATCTGCAGGAACAAAATGCTAAGATGTCTCAGACAGAAACGCAAAGAGAAATGGGAAAGAAAAATAGAGCCCAAAGCTCCGAAGTGAGGGAGAAGACCAAGGAGATGGCGCCCCTGTACACAGACACAACCTGTAACAGGGACGCAAGAATATCAACATGGGAAGGCATGTACAAGCTGCTAGACGAAGAAAAGCCTAGAATAATGAAGGTGACCACTGTCGCGGGTGCACCACGCTCTTCTGAGGCATCCTTGGAGGACCTAGCATGTTCGTTCCTTCACAGAATAGCGGCAAGGCCCAAGATTCTACCATACACAGATATGATCAAGTGGATACTAGATGATGCATAATTGAAAAACAGACAATTCAAAGTTCATGGACATGGACTCGTGGGATCGTTTGCTGCGCAAGATTTGAAGCTTATGTATCATCTCCCTGAACCGCAAGTGACCTATAATGCACAATTTGTTAAGAAGTTCGCGGTGGAGAATCCAGATCTATCAGACACCACTAAAGAATGGTCTAGAAGGGACGAGCTGCTAAAAAAGGATAAAAACGGTATGTACAGCACTGGTTCCCTCACCTCTCCATATTGTTTTGCTGCGGCCATGCTCTGTAGGTTATTTGGGATGCGAGATATCAACAAGTTTTCATCCGAATGGCTGCCCTTAATTGATGCTGCCACTAACGCCGACATCCTAGATTGGGCCAAAATCCTTTCTGATACTCTATACACGGCTGTTATCAATTACCGGTCTAAGAGATCCTTTTCTCAAAGGGTCTATCCTCCTTTTTATCTGTCTTCCTATATTATGGATTCCGTTTGTCTTGTATCTGAATTCCCTATTATGGAGTGGAAATGGACTACCCAAGACCCATTTCCCATCCATGTTTATCATAAGACCTTATGGGATTCCCAGTTTACCCCTCACTTTTACCAGATTTGCCATGGGGTTATTTTTCCCCTATATAGAATGATATATGATAAGGACCCCCCAAGGTGCTCCCCCGAGGCCCAAATTGACATCATCCCCATCGCGAGATGGTTTGGGGAAGAATGGTTTACTTACATTAGAGTTTTTGGAAGCATTGTACCTCCACATGTCCTACCCCTATATGTCCTTGATAAGCTTTTGGCTAGGGAAATCGCTTATCAAACTTGTTTTGAAGGCGGCCTAACCAAAGACGTAAAGGACAAGAAGAAGGCCATATGGCCTCCATTTCCTGTTACTTGTGGGGCCTTCTCTTTGTTCGATGTAGGACACGCTTTTGGCGAGGTGGAGAATGTGACGTGTCTTCAATTATTTAAGCTCCCAATGAGACCATTCGACCCAAATGATGTGGCCCAAGAATTCACAACGAACGTCAAGATAAGAGTGTTCTCTGGAAAGAAAGATCCGTTTGATGATCTATTTCAGAGTAAAAGCTCGCTCAAAGAAATTTTGCGGGAAGCTCAGTCGAGGCTATCTCCAGATGACCTCCAAAAATTCACGTTATATAGAGAAAGAAGGCTTGCCAGTATTCCACTAGAGAGGCTGCGACTACCTACCAGAGAACCAACTCCAAGCATCAGCCTCAGTGAAAACTCCAGCACTTCCAAATCTAAGTCCAAAGCCGCGCAAGAAGTATCTGAGCATCCTGAAGAGTCTATTCGCGACCAAAGAAAAAATGAAGAAACAACCAAAGACACAGCTCAGTCAAGTGCGATGTCTCAGCAGCAAGTTATCACCTCACCACCAAGAGATCTCCCCCCTCCTGTCATCGAAGCACCACTTGTCACGACAGAGCTAGATAAAGAGTGGGAAACCTTCAATGAATTGATCAATCTTGAAGGGCCAGTCCCGAAAACACCTGTGAATAATACACAGGTGGTGCAAGAAGTCGTTTCGACCATGGTCAGTAGTGCCACAAAAGTTGAACACCTTCCTATCGCTCCAGCTTCAGAACTTCTACTTAACGTAGAAGAAATTCCCCTACTGGATGTATTCTATAGTCCCCAACACAAAGCAGTTGTAAGGAGACAGAGAAAGAAAAGAAAGCTTGAAAATACACTGTCTCAAGAGGCTGAACATTTGGACGTCTTATGGAAAGACCCCAATAATAATCCGACGGAAAATCTTACGAAGCTGTCTCAGATTGCAGGAGCGTATGCTTCTGCAACTATTGATAAGGCCTCTGAAGTTCAGCAACTATTAAAGGAACAAGAAAATCATATACAACTGCTACAACAACAGTTGCAACAAGCCAACGCGAACACTGAAGCTTCCAGACAGCTAGAAAAGCTACAGGAAGACATTCAATGGATGCAGGTAGGCTATCAAAAGAGTCTCGAAGAAAAAGAAAAACAATTGCAGACTTTGCAAGAAGCGCACAAAGATGAACCTAAGCTGGCAGAGTTTATCTGAGAATCTATCGGCTTGAACGAGCAACTACTGCAGCAACAGGAAGAGTTGGGACGTAAAATATCACAGTGGAGTCTCTATTGTGCGCTGAGCAACAAAATCACCAGCCAAGTAGTGGATCTGCGGAGCGACTATGATCAGAAAGACAAGAGGGTGACAGAATATTTGACTTGGCAAGATGATGAGGAAGGGAAAAGAGCAGGTGCACCCAGGATTAACGAAAATCATAAAGAGTTTCTCTTTAATAAATGGGACGATCAAATCATAAGGGTGGAGCAGGCAACAGAGACAGCAGCGACACAGGCAAGCACTCTTATCGACTGTGTAAATGAGAATTTACACAGGGCAAATTTAATTGCAGAGACCACCCCGGGGTACCTACCAAACAAGTTGCAACTGGAAACAGAATGGAGGCAGAAAGCACAGGCAAAAGGGAAGGAAATCCAAGCATTGGCCAAACTGAATTGGGAATGTTACTGGACGTATTTGGTTAAACCACACAGCCAATGGATGATGGTGAAATGCATTACAAACACAGCCGAGAAGTTAGCGCCAGCTCTTGTAGATGCCGTTTTCGTAGCTCAGCTCAGCACAGAAATCAGTCAGTCGACTCTCCTCAAGCCTATGCTGGATACTTGCAACTTTAAATACCAAGTTCATAAGTGATTTCATTTAGAATGTTGTTTTTTCTCTGTTTTAACTAGATTAGAAAAAGGACGGTCATTTGAAAACCGTATCCTGAAATTTTGTAATGATACTATTATTAGAATTAGGAAGTAGTATTTTAACCCTTCTCATGCATTTAGAGAAGGGTCCAGAAATTTGTCAAAAACTTGTCCTCGAAACATGCACTTCTGCACCCTCAGAGGAGGTTTTGTTGAATGGAAGGATCGAGATTTATTTATGTTTGCATTTTAATGTCTGCTACTGATGTTGCACTTCTGTACTCTTGGTAGATGTTAGAAGTAAGTAGAGATAAATCGCCATTGCTTGAAGTTTGTGAGTGAAATCAGTCATAAATGGTACTTTTATCTCTTGACCAATTTCTGCTTATATTCTTAGAGTGATATTCAGTTTTAGTTGTTTATATGTGGATGCATGAATGTCTGGGTTACCATTTGGCACTTCTGTACGGTGGAATCATTTGTTTATGCTTGACATATGAATGACTTATTATGCGATATGCTGTTCACAACTGTTTTGCCTAACTTCTTATGCAGAATGGTTTATCTTAAATGGTTCATATTCTTATGATAGCTGAATGATCTTTATTACCAGTTATTGTTCGAAATCTTTTTAGATCGCGTAATAGAAGAGATATATCCCGGGTTATCGTAGACTAGATGTGTTGTTTTCATTAGATTACAGTAGCATAGAGTCAGCTTAAAGTTTATAATTAGATAAGCTTGAAATTACCTTTAGAATCAGCATAATCAAAATCTACACACACACACATAACCTTTAGATTGGGAAGCTGGTTCCATTATCCCCAGTCGGACCCACTACACCAAACGGGCAAGGAGCCGCCAACCAGGTTCTGGACCAGGTGGGTATCCCCCTTGTTGTTGACCCGATCTCCGGGCCCTCAACACAAACATACATAACCTTTAAGTTAAATAAATAATAATAATAAAATTTAAAATACTTTTAGTGAGTAACTGGTTTTCAGTTTGAAGCATAACTTTTTAGTTATCAATAACTAGTTTTCAATTTGAAATATAACTATTTTTATTTTATCTTTAAATAACTTTTTACTTCACAATACAATCACAAAGTTTATAATAACCATTATATAAAAAATTAACTTAATATGTTTTTTAATTTAAATAAATGAAAAAATTGAAATAAATTTTTAGTTCTTTTATATTTAATATGTAAAAGTTATAATTTGAGATTAATAACTTAGGCCTATAGATTACTAATTGGGCTTCGTTTAAAAAAAAAAAAAACATAATAATGTTTTAAGGTATACAAGTTATTATATTACAGAGTATGTATATACATCCAAAAATTATTAAAAAGATAGAGTATCTACTTTCACAAGAGCAATAATATTTGTTTAATAATTTTCATAATAATTATTGTAAAAACAATGATATCTATTTAATAATTTTCATAGTAATTATCATAAAAACAAACATATTTACTTAATAATTTTCATAGTAATTATTGTAAAAGTAATGATATTTATTTAATAAATTATATAATAATTATTGTAAATAGAAGATTAAAATTGTATGTAATTCTCAAATTTATTTCTATTAAATTTCTCCTTGTCATCGCAAGCAAAATGATTGATGATTTTAAGTAAGTATTTTTGTCAAACTCTTACCTAAAGGTCATATAGAATCGAACCCGATATCATACGTAACAACCCACAATTTAAATACACAAATAATTAGATCAATTAAGTGATTTATAATCAAGAGACCGAATTATTAAACTATTTAACATAGATTATTTAGAAACAGGAGTAGAGACGACTTACTTGTATCGACGATATTTTTTTCTTTTGGAGTTGAACGCTCTTTGAATTATGCTAACTGCAACAAATATTTTGGGGACGACTCTCCACTTAATGTAGGCTCAACTACACATAATATTTCTACAATTGGTCACCCTCAAGCCCTCAATCAACTTACTACTGCTAGGGAATCATTTGTCTCACAACACATTTCTCCCAAGAAAATCAATAAAGGACTCAATGAATCTCATCCTCCTCATTGGCAATCAAATAGAATAAAATATGAAAAAGAGATGGCATGCACACATCCCATGTGTGATCATGCAACTTTTATTTCTTTATTTTAAGTTTTACTTAATTTAATATTTCTCTTAATTTAACTTTTTTGTATTATTCCTTTTAATTTTTTGTTAACTTTACTTGTAATATTATTGTCTTTCGGATTAATCAAATTCTTGAGAATCAGCCAATGTTTCTAACCAACTAATGTGGTTCATCCTCATGATAATGGTGAAAACATTAATCTTTCATGCATTCTTATCAGATATAAAACAATAATACACTATATGCATTCTTATCATAGTTCACAAAATCAGTTTCATTTCCTTGTATAAACAATGAATACCAACTAGGAAATAAGAATATTCAACATCCCTCTAGGTTGTAGGCTATCTCACCAATACTATTACTGTCATGTTTTCATCAAGGTACCAATTACTTTTCAATAATCATTCCCACATATGTCAACTAGGAAGTTGATGATTTACATGTAGGTATATTGATTTATGTACATCACTAAATTTTAAATGATCCTCATCATCTTGAGACTTAATCTCTTGTCATGTACTCGTCCTTCCCTGAGGAAGTTATAGTGGAATTCATTGTTAAGATATTATCTATTG
This sequence comes from Pinus tabuliformis, assembly GCA_031772625.1. Taxonomy (NCBI): domain Eukaryota; kingdom Viridiplantae; phylum Streptophyta; class Pinopsida; order Pinales; family Pinaceae; genus Pinus; species Pinus tabuliformis. Next base: position 481,483,582 of record CM062812.1, on the reverse strand, counting down.
TACAATAATTCTCCAAATTATCAATATAAATTAAAATTCCATTATCACTATACACAGTTTTCTTATCCAAATGGCATAGATACACTAGATCATCCATCACACAATGAGGGCTTGTTGTCCCTTGGTGATTTATCCATCACACACGTAATTGTTATTGTACATTCACAAAATATCTACTTATTTCATTGAGTTCCCATCTTGATACCACTTGTCATAGCTTCATACTTAAGGTTTTATCTTCAGTCTACATAGTTTATTTCCTTTCTCCAAAAGTTAAACAATTGTTATCCTTGAAATGTTTCTCTAGTTCATCACTTGTAATTTCTCACCAATTACAAGTATTCAAAAATTCCAATCTTGAGACTTCTAAATTTTGTAGGTCATCACTATGACTCATACCAATGATATTATTCAATCTAATCATCAATATTCTTAAGATAACTTTCTAGATATAGACCCCATAATTTAGCCCTAGACACTAATACATTTTCATAGCTCCCTTCACACTTTAATTTTATGCACCTTAAGAATTGTATGAAATTTAATTAGCTACTCCAATTCTAAAATTTCATATCATTTTTATTCACATGAACACCATGCTCAACTATTACTAATGTTGGACTTACCATGAAAAAAATACCTTAATGCTAAGGCATTTTCTAAGTTTCCACTCCCAAAATCTTCCCAATTTCTATGTTTAGCTTCTTTATTCACGTCCTGCAAACATTCATGGATTATGTAATCATAGTTTACCATAATTTCTATAACTCTAATAAACTCCATAGTTATAATGATAATTAAACTTCATTAATTGTTATCAATCCCTATTTCAAAATCTTCCATGATATTCTAGGATAGTTTATTACTTCTTGTTGATTTATTACGCTTATTTATGAAACTTCCACTCATTCCCTTAAGTATCTATCAAGTACTATTTTCTCATTATTCCAATTTTATCATGGTCACCATTACTACCATTCATTATCATTAATAATAGATATATAAGATCATCCCTTGTCATTACTTCTTATATAACTTCATATACTATTTAGAATAACGAGTTATCTTAGAACCCCTCCCTTTTTATTCTTTTAATAATTTCTAATATCCTTGTCTCCTTACACTTAATTTTAAACAATGATAGTTGTTAGCACTATTATTTAAATTTTGTATCATTTTCCTTCCCCTTTTTAAGAGGATATATCCTTGAAACAAAGTCATACCATCTTGAATTCTACTGTATAAGCACTCTAAATATATTCCACACCCACTTTAAATATTTTCCACATGAAACTCCTAATTATTTATGGATTGTATATCGTACTAATATTTTCCATTTGATAATAAAACATGATAATTGATGAACATTACCTCCTTTCATTTATATCACTAAATTCTCACTTACAAATTACATCATTCCTAGTTGGTTGTCATAGTAATCATCACCCCATAGTTTCATCATAAATAAGTTTGATTTCTTTTTCTGTTGGATTGGCCCTCATCTCATTTGGATATAAAAAAATTAAAACACTTCAACCTTCCAATATTTTGTTAACTTTCCACAATGGATCACTCGAAAAGTTGTGCATCTTAAGAAGTTGAAACATAAATAACTTAGTGAAATGAAATTCCTATATTTATTTTTTAAGACAACCTTTTTAAGACACGTATCATTTACATTAATTTCAAAATAATCAATTTGTACATAATCCACCTTAATTCACTCAAATATGATTTTCCATGCCTAGTTTGCACATGTAACTACGCAACATTAGCCTATTATTGGTCTTGTATGTTACTTCATATTTGATGACCTATTCCTAATGTTCATAGTTAGGATTTCATTACAATTACTTCCTTCTTCATGAGGAGGCTACATCCTCAGAGAAAATTCAACCAACAAACTACCAATATTCATCATAAATCCAAATTTCAATCACACCATCTTACTTAACCAACTAATCCAGATCATTATTACTAGTTTTTTATTTATTCACTTCTCCTCCAATGTAAATAGTCAAATATGATCTCAATCCTTGCATCTTTTCTTCTTTTATTTCATCCTCTCTTTTCTTTAATGTTCAAATGAATTCTTTATCATTTATTAATTTACACTCAAATTTCTTATTAAACCAAATACCACACTCATACTTATTATAAATAATCATTTTATAAACCTTCATACAATAAAATATTATGACTTATTTCTAAAACATAATAAAATAGAATGATAACTTGTCAATCCTAAGAAAATACTTTAAAATTAACTAAAAAATTCAACCTTCATTACCCATTTCAACATAGTACTTTAACAATAATTAAACAAATTCAAACTCTTTCATTGAGTTTATTAAATGGATGAAGCCACATCTTATAAATGTCGTCCCAATCTTTAAAATTGCTATTCATTTTTATACTATATATTAATATATATTCTACACAGCATTCATTATTAATATTTCACCTCATTTTATTTATTTATTTATTATATAACTAGATTTATATTTCAAAATAGTAAACTTTGTCAAAAAGAAAAATTTAGGCACAAATATTTATTATCCCTAACCTTATTTAAACAATTTTTTTGGTATTTATTTATTTATTTAGTATAGAAAGAAATTTTTGTTGCTCACATCATTTGGATTTGCTTCAAAAGCTATAAAAACTTGACTTTGAATTATTATGCTTTATCTTTATCCTATCCTTGTGATCGATTCAATTGGAGGGAAGAGGTAGAGAGCCTAGGAGGCAATCTAAAAATTTTCATAGATTTATGATATTGATTTTTTATTTTTTTTACTACTTATTTTAATTTTCAAGGACTCAAAATCTTAATTTAGTTCATTAAAAGATAATTTAAATAATAAAATCATAAATAAATGAATATAACAAAGATTGACATAACTAAAAAAAAGGTATGATGTCATACATTAAATAATTGATATGTTTTCCATGAAAATCTATCTATAGGAAAAAAAAAATCACTACGGTCCTCTAAAATCATATATATATATATATATATATATATATATATATATATATATATATATATATATATATATATATATATATATATATCATAAATACAATTGTGTTTTAATTATCTCCCATATACTTTTATAAAAACCATCTATTTCTGCCTATTTTTTTTAATAGACACACAAACACACACACACATATATATAAGCCTCTCTTGGAAAGTTATTATATCATCAATATTCTATTTTTACAGATACGTAACATTTATATTATTAATAATTATGTTTCTGATAACAAATTAACTAGAACTTCTCCTTTAGTTTTGGGTTTTGGTTTTGAGTTTGAGATATAACTTTAGTTATCTATAATTAATTTATAATTAAGAATATAAATTTTAGTTATTTATAATTAGTTTTTATTCTAGCTAATTCTAAAATATTTTTTAGTTTAAAAAATAAATCAATAAGTTTAAGATAACACTAAAATAACTTTTAGTTATTTATGACAAGTTATATATAACTAACATCAATAAATTTTAATTTAAATAAATAATAATAATAAAATTTAAAATACTTTTAGCAAGTAACTAGTTTTTAGTTTGAAGCATAACTTTTTAGTTATCAATTACTAGTTTTCAATTTGAAGTATAACTATTTTTATTTTATCTTTAAATAACTTCTTACTTCACAATACAATCACAAAGTTTATAATAACAATTATATAAAAAATTAACTTAATATATTTTTTAATTTAAATAAATGAAAAAATTGAAATGAATTTTTTGTTCTTTTATATTTAATATGTAAAAGTTATAATTTGAGATTAATAAACTAGGCATATATATTACTAATTGGGCTTCTTTATTTAAAAAAACAAAAAAAACATAATAAAGTATTTAAAGTATCCATGTTATTATATTGTAGAGTATGTAAATACATCCAAAAATTATTAAAAAGATTTAATATCTACTTTCACAAGAGCAATAATATTTATTTATTAATTTTCATAATAATTATTGTAAAAACAATGATATCTATTTAATAATTTTCATAGTAATTATTGTAAAAACAATGATATTTATTTAATAATTTTCAGAGTAATTATTGTAAAAGTAATGATATTTATTTATTAATTTATATAATAATTATTGTAAAAAAAATTAAAATTGTATGTATTTCTCAAATTTATTTTCATTAAATTTCTCCTTATCATCGCAAGCAAAATGATTGATCAATTTAAGTAAGTATTTTTGTCAAACTTTTACCTAAGGGTCATATACAGTCGAACCCGATATCATATGTAACAACCCACAACTTAAATATACAAATAATTAGATCAATTATTTGATTTATAACTAATAGACCCAATTATTAAACTATTTAACATAGATTATTTAAAAATACAAGTAGAGATGACTTACTTGCATCGAAAATATTTTTTTCTTTTGGAGTTGAATGCTCTTTAAATTATGCTAACCACAACAAATATTTTGGGGACAATTCTCCACCTAACGTAAGCTCAACGACACATAATATTTCTACGATTGGTCACCCTCACCCTCAATCAACTTAATGCTGCTAGGGTATCATTTGTCTCACAACACATTTCTCCCAAGAAAATCGATAAAGGACTGGATGAATTGCATCCTCCTCATTGGCCATTAAATAGAATAAAATATGGAAAAGAGATAGCATGCACACATCTCATGTGTGATCATGCAACTTTTATTTCTTTATTTTAAGTTTTACTTAATTTAATATTTCTCTTAATTTAACTTTTTTTTGTATTATTCCTTTTAATTTTTTGTTAACTTTACTTGTAATATTATTGTCTTTTAGATTAATCAAATTCTTGAGAATTAGTTAATGTTTCTAACCAACCAATGTTGTTAATCCTCATGACAAAGGTGAAAACATCAATCTTTGCAACATCCTTGTCGAGAATTGCCTGTTATGAAATAGCTCTTAGGAAAAGGTTGTTAAGAATTAGTTAGTGGGATATAAAATTAATTAATCAATTAAATATTTATTTACATATTTAATAAATTCAATTAAAATAGGATTATAATATAATATAATAATGAATTAGTGGGATAATATTTATTTATTGAATATTTCTATGCATAATTAGGGTTATAAACTAAATAATATTTAGGTTTTATTAATTAAAGTGATAATTAATTTTAATGAGATAATGTAAGATAATTGATTCTAAATAGAGTAAAGAAAAAGGAAGAAATAATAATAAAGTTAAATTAAAAAATAAAATGCAACTAAAACTAGCTTTTATACATTAAAAAAAACTGTAGAGGATAGAAAAGAAAATAGTCAAGAGGAAAGGGCAAGGATCAAACTCTTGCTCAATTTCCAACCATCATCTCTGTTGAGATTGATCGTATGTTTCCCAATCTCAATGGCTTCTCTTAGCTTCCTATGATGGAAATGATTAACCTTAGTAGTGACATTGATATCCTCAATGCAGACATGGACATGGTGCTTAGATTTTATCGTATGCTCGACTAACTCGACTAACGATGAGGAAGGAGGGGATAGTGTCTAATGCCTTCTATATGTTCTTGGATTCTTTGGTTGATGGATCAACCACTTTCACCAATGTAAGGAACCCCACATGAGAAAGGAATTGAGTATACACCTTTCATGTATTTAGGGACAACCAGGTCTTTAAGAGATCAAAGAGAGTTTCTAATCCTAGTAAGGGGGTTAAAAATCATAGAAAATTTATTCTTTTTAAGAATATGAGAAATCTTATCTATGGTTCCCTCAATGAAGGGAAGCTAACACATTGGAATTATGATCATGAGGAGCATACTTAACTCAAGATTCTATACAAAAATTTCGGAAGGCTCTGAGGCCTTCCTCTCTCCTATAGCCATTATTTTCAAAAACACTCAAAATATAGGTTATACTCATGAGAAATCCTAAGAGCCCGGGTGGAAAGAATGTTAAGAAATCCAATTTTCGGTGCTAGACAATGATGAGAAGTGGCATGAAGACACTTTTGCTAATGTTTCTTTTAGGAGGGTTACTTTTTTAACCACAATAGTGAAGTCTTACCTAATGACCTCCATGACATTATGGGAAGATCCCTAATTCCAAATTCAATATTACATATAATATCACCAATGGGAATTTTTCTAGAGACAAGGGAAAATTAAGTCTTTTATTGAAGAGATGAAGAACAAAAAGATCCAACTCTTAAGTAGAAAGATTGATTATGATTTTACATGAATTATTATTATTATTATTATTATTATAAATTTTTATATTTTTTAAGCTAAAAATCAGTAGTTAGAGAAAGAATTATATATATCATGATTTGATATAATAATAATAATAATAATGGCCACAAAAGTAAAAATAACTTCCCCACCTTCATTTTTTCAAATCAACCATTAAACTTGAGATTTCAAAAATTATAATATACCTGACCATCAATAATTGGACAAGAATTTAAATTTATATCTTTTAGTATCATATGAAGAAAAAGATATATATTAATTTATATTTATATCTTTTAGTATCATATGAAAAAAAAGATATATATTAAAATTAAAATTTGTAGTTCCACTCCTTTCCCCCTCAAAATTACAATAAGCAGGTAAACATTCTTTAAGAGGTAATTTTCATCCTTTCAACCAAATATATAAGCTACTAAAACAATTATATTGGTTATTTTTCTAAATCAATTTATCAATTTACCTTAAATGAAATTGAGAATACCGAAACTAAAAACTACATTAGCTGCACTAGCCGCAAGTAAAGTCCAGTGGATTATAACATTTCAGTGAATGAATAATTCGATGTGAACGTAACTGTTCATGGTACAGAGTTTCAACTAGAACTTTTTAATACGTCGAAAACAAAAACCGCGACACCGTGACCCGAACGCAGAGTAAAATACGAAACTGCACGACAGTTTTATTATAGTGACTGGTTAGAATAGCACAACATGAGATTCTCTTGCTCAGAGAATCATGTGAGACGCTTTATTGACACTAACATAAACATAGATATATATAGATATGAGATATTAGATGCATATTGTGCAGTTGGGCAGACGTTGAATATATAACTAAATTAGAAGCTGTACTGCTCGTAGCGGATGAAACAGTCAGTTAGCTGAACTCGAGCACCGATGGCGTACGCGCAAATGCTCCAGATGCGGCCCCCAAGGTTTTGAAGGCAGGCGGTGCAATCGGACTGAGAGATTCCCTGCTTGCAAACCCCACGCCCATAGGCGGTGGGTGAACCTGCTCGCGATGCTTTATAGTCGTAACCGCTGAAGGCAGTGTTTCGCTCTAGATCTACCAGGAGGGATCCGAGAGTACTATAAAAGGAACTTCCACTTTGGATCTTCTGCCCGTTACACACAGATGATACGAAGTTTGTGTTGGGCGTGCCTACAGCACTGCCCACCACCAGGGCTACTACCATTACTGCCAATGTAAAGCCAAATGAGTACCTCATCCCTAATGATATATATAAGCTCTACAATCGGAAACGAAATGCTGGCTGGAATGAATGATATAACCACCAATGCAGCCTCCATTTATAGGCCTCGCGGGGATGGCTGTGTATGGGTAGGATTACGGATAACATCTGTCTGTGCATTATTGGCCGAAATGGACGAGTCATTCTATCTCCGTGGCCGCCTGTCTTGACTAAACCGTTGGGGCCCATCATTCTATCTCCGTGGCCGCCTGTCTTGACTAAACCAATGGGCTGAGAGGCGTAGCGCTTTACGCTTTCTAGAGTGTATAGGAGATTTAGAGAATAAGTTTGTAACGTGGGTAAAAATATATTTGATATAAAGTTAATGAAAAATAATTACAAATAAATATTATTTTATTAAGATGTTGTTGAGTATAAAGATATTTTATTAACATGTTGCTCACGATGAAAAAGATGGTGCGTAAAGATATTTTATTAACATGTTGCTCAAAATGAAAAAGATGGTGCGTAAATCCATTCTGTGGAGTCCGTAGCGCCAGCCCACTACTTGGAGCTCACACGTGTGAGTATTTAGAGCTGTTTTCCACACGTGTGAGTATTTAGAGCTGTTTTCCACATCATTTCAGTCAGCTGGCAGCACATTTTGGGTTAGGCTTGCCCGGAAAAATATTGATTGAGGGCCCACACGGAGTAAGGTTGTTACTACTGTCCACATGAGAGGGGTTCCCACAGACTACTGTGCTCATCCAACAGAGGGATGGTCTCACGGACGGACTAATAAAGCTAATAATGCATCAACTAATCACATATAATTACAACGTGATATATATATAAAAGCTAATGGTGAATCTATTAATCACATACAATTCCAACTCTCCACTTGTAAACCACTTATAAAATTTATAAGTTATCGATGTCAAAAGGTTTACGTTCACCCACGCTTTTTTTCTTTTCTTGCTTTTGTTGCTTTCTAGACGCATCACCCATTCCCGGTTTACGTTGATCCATAATTTCAATGCAATTTTTTCCAAATTAAAAAATAAAAAAATCCCAAAAAAATATTACTACTATTATGGTCCATAATAAAAGCACACAGTTAACCCTAAGGCTAGCCCATACAAGAGAGAAGAAATTCATCTCTGCATCCTAAATTAAGGGTAGCCCATACAAAAGAGAAGAAATTGATCTCTACATCCTAAATTAATATTTCTATACTATCAATATAAAATATTAAAAACTTTATGTTAAATAAAAAAAAAAAAATATAATTTTTTAACCACTAAAATATTATTAATCCATAAATTTGCTTTAAAAACAAATAACATTGCAATAAAATTAATAAGAACACGAGAGAAACAAAAGGAGGGTCTACAAATAACCCTATCCTTAGTTTAAATTGAATCTAACATTGCTTCGCTCAAATCGGTTCATATTGAATATAATACTAACGACGTTAAATATTTTGCTAATTATAATATAAATTATTTTTCTAATTATAATGTGAATTATAAATTAGAATAATTATATTTATTTAAATACATTTATATAAGAAATTAATATTAATTAAAATAACTATATATTTATGTAATTTATTTGGTTTTGATGAGTGTAGTTTGATGTGAATTTTAGTAATTTTAGACAAAAATCTATCGTGCAATTTTTTGTGATATTGATGATTTAAATGATTCTAGGTAGTGGTTTCTCAAACCAAAGATCAAGCATGTTGAAATCTCTAACTTAGCAAACATATATATATATATATATGAATTTTTGGAAACATTAAGAGGATAAAATTTATGCTCATCTTTCACAATATTATTTATAAATTTCATATTTTTAAATATGAAAATATTCTTCATTATAAAATATCATGGTTACTAATATGAATTATCATTATTTAAAATTCTTTTAATGTAATATACACATGGTTAGTATTATTCTAAATAAAGTGTTTATAGTATATAAAAATTAGTTGAATCTACTTACATTCAGTAACCTAATTGAAATACTTTTTATAATTAAGAATTTTTAAGTTATACTAATTTTTTTATTAATTATAATATGAATCAATATTAGTGTTATTAAGTTGGAATATCTCTATGTATATGCTCTTGGTGTGAAACATCTTGTCATTCCCTCTCACTATGCTTCAACTTGTTCATTGGTATGATTTCAAGCAAATTCTAGAAGTTTAATATTTTGGAGCTCCATAGTAATGTCCTTAGTTGGAGATAATCTATTAGAGTCCGTCGATCCCTCAGGATTTCCCACCCCTAATGGAAGGTGCTCTACATCCCCTTCAGTCGCTTGGTGCCCTCTTAAAATTTCATTACTTACCACTAGGGAGCACAATATGACAGCTAGCTCTAGTGATGATAATGGGGTTCTTCAAGGAGGTGTTCCTTGTGATGAATCTCCTCTTCCTTGATTCCCTTGCATCCTCACCATTATAAACTTTTCGATTATTTTCATGACACACAAGTCTTATTAGTGTGACTTGGGACTTGGATAGCACTTAGTCAACACCCACACATATACAAAATAATAGGTATAAGTTTCCCTTTTACTATGCTCATAAATAAGTGATGTTGATTATGAGTAGATCCTCATGGATCTACTAAATCCTTTGTCCTTTCTAGCTAATCAAGTTTTATGATGTGTTGTTAGGAACCATCACACATCTTCCTGGCATCATGTCTCTCCCTTCTGGCATCCTTAACTAATTAAATAGATCATTAAAATTATTTTAGAAATCATTATACTTTAATTTATTATTATATGATTATTTGCTAAATTTATTTTGGTCTGTAAACTATCGTGGATATTCCACTCGATGGTTTGCTAAACATAAATGATAAAACTATATTTGAAAATCCAAAATCTACACTATCAGGGTTTTGTTTCTCTTTAGAATCGAGAGCTATAAATTCCTATTAACTGTGTATGCATGAAAATTAAAATTATCAAGAAAATGAAGAATAGTGAAATAAAAACTCACGGACCATGGTTTGCCACAAGATATGACCTAGTAAACTATTTTGGGAGAAAATGTAGCTAAAAGGTGAAGTTTCTCTGCTCTACTTCTCTAGATAGAAAATGGATACAAGTATTAAAAAGTATGGCTTGTAGCCTATGAGATACTATAGTGCACAAATCTCGTCTTGTCGAATTTCCTTGTAGAGGAAGGGTGAGAGTGGATCTCCTTATCAAAGACCTCTTGTAGGTTTTAAGGTTTTGGATGGTGATCCATTCAGCAGAATTGAAAAGCTTGAGCTGGAAAGAAGGGCCATTAACCATCTTATCTAGTTATGGTCAAAGCCATAAGATTTTAGAACTTCCCTGATGTAAGCCCAACTAAGCTTGTCATAAGCCTTTTCAAGGTCGAGTTGTTTGATAATGCCTAGCTGTGTATTACTCTTCAAAGAGTGGATCACTTCATGAGCTTGAATGATACTATTTAGAATTTGTCTACCTTCCACATATCTCGTTTGCTCCTCCAACACTAGAGTTGGAAGAAGGGGCTTAAGCCTGTTTGCAATTATTTTGGAAATAATTGTGTACACCACATTGCATAATGCTATGGGTTTGAATCTATCTGGTGTCATAGCATTTTCCTGCTTTGGGATCAAGGCTATGAAAGAGGTGTTGAGTGCTTTCAAAACAATTTTGTTTTTCCTTGAGTCCTTTGCCACCTCCAAAATGTCTTGGTTGACTATGTTCCAACATGCTTTCAAGAAGTCAACATTAAAACCATTCGAGCTAGGAGCTTTCGCATTTTGCATTTCTTTGATGAATTCACTGACCTCCTATTCATTCACTAGCCTGTTTAGATTATAATTATCTTCTCTTGTCACAAGCCTAGGAGTGTCTTTAGTGAAGTCATTAATAAAATGTGATCTATCTATGAGGGGCTCCTCTTCTATGCCTTGGAAATGTTGAACAGAGCAGATTCTATTTCTTTGTCGGTATTGAGTTGATTTCCTTGCATGTCTTTCAGTTTTAGAATCCTGTTATGAGATCGATGATCCATATTGCATTTGTGAAAAAAACCTTGTATTCATGTCTCCTTCCTTTAACCATTGAACTCCAGATTTTTGTTTCCAGAGGATTTCCTCTTTCTTACATAAGCCTTCCCACTCTTGATGAAGCGAATCAACTTGCTTCGTACCCTCCTCAGTGAATCCCTTTATGATGAGCTCTTGGTTAATATCCTGAAGCTTTCCTTCAACTATTTTTTTTTGCTTCGAAGATATTGTCGAACTCATTCTTGTTCCAATCTTTAAGCTTGAGTTTGATTTGTTTTAGCCAGCATTGCAGAAGGAACATTTTAGTACCTTAAACATTCAAATATTTTGTCCACCATTTTTCATTATTGTTGTAGAAGTTTTGGTGGGTAAGCCAAATATTTTCAAATATGAAAGGTCTATTTCTTGGCGTTCCTATAAAGGATGCTTCTAATTGTATGGGCAATGATCCGAGCCTCCAAAAGGGAGAATCATGGCTGACAAGTCAAGGCCTGAGAGAATAAGGTCCTCAGAGATAATGAATCTATCAAGTTTAGAGGCCACTTGAGCAGCCCCTCCCCTTTTAATATTCCAGGTTAAGAGGCCATTGGAGGTTTCTGTGTCTACTGGCCTCATATTGGTAATGAAGTTCTGAAAAGCTATGAAATCTCTACTTAGAGATCTAGTCCCTCCTTTTTTTCCGAAAGAGATTTGATCATATTAAAATCCCCTCCCAAAATCCATGGGATGCCCATATGTCTTTATCTTATATCCCCTAGGGAGGTTAGGAGCTTAAATTTATCTTCAAGCTTTTGTGGACCATAGAAATTCGTGATCAAATAAACTTCCTTGTCCACCAAAGGTTAGATGACCATAGAAGAGTTGTTCCTGGATGCTTCAGCATCTAGGATGCCAAGTTTCTTAGGGTTCTACATTGTAAGAACTGCCCCTACTACGTTTTCTACTTTAACTTCTAGATATTCTTACATAATAAGCCACTTGTTGTGTATCTCTCTTATTTTTTCTACAGAACATTTTGTTTCCTACATAAAAACCAAATCTGGTTTTTCGTCCTTAATTCAATTGCTAAGATTTCATTGTTTCCTTTTTCTTCCTAGATGTCCAATATTCCATGTTGTAAGCTTCATTAATAAAGATTTTTAAATGAGTAACTAGTTAGGTCTTTCATCTTACCTAAGTTTATCATGAGTTTTCCACATTCATTCAGTAGCTCATTTTGTCATTTTCTTCCCCTTTTTCTTCGTGGGTTCTTAGGAGTTTCTCCCTCTATCGCCTCCATAGTTTTCACCCCTTCGTTATCCTGACTATCATGGTTTATTTTTACCCCAGAACACTTTGCTTGAGTTCTCGAGAGGAAGAGTTGTTGTACTCTATTAAATTCCTCTTAAGGTAGCAAGTCCACTCCTCTAGTAGTTCCTTCATCCAGGAACTTTTCTAAATCGAGATGTTCCCTTTCTAGTACGTACTGCAGCTCATGTTCCTTCATTCCCACTTCACTTGAGGTCATTTATTGGTCCCTATCAAGCTCCATCATGCTGGGCTGATACTCCTTTTGTTGACTTTCGTCAGGTCTATCATCCATGATGTCCTCCTTTTCCTTCTCTTCTAGATTGTCCTTCAAAAATTGTTTCATTTTCTCCTCCCCTTCTTCTTCTTCTAATATCTTGAACTTATTATGACTAGGCTGTTTTTCCTCATAGATTTTTTTTGGGTTATTTCTTCCTCATTTTCTTTTTCCTCCAAATTTGGCAAAGCTTTCAGTCTCTTTACCTGAGGTTGCTTTGAAACTACTCTCCATTTTATTTAAAGGACAGTCTCTGAAGAGGTACTCGTGTTCATAGCATTTGTGGCATCTAAAGGGTATGTGCTCATAATCCACCACCTGCACTCACTATTCATCAAAAACTTATAGAATTATTTCATCCGACAAAGCCCTAGAAAGGTCCATTTCCATGCATATTCTCGCGAAGGAGGTATAATTGTTATGCAGTGTGGCATCTGATATTTTTATAAAATGCCATAGTTTATCACCTATGGCTTTTAGTGAATTCGACAGCCAATAATCTAGAGGTAGGGAATAAAGTCTTATCCACACTAGAACTGAAGTAAATGTTTCTCGCTTCGGGAAGAAGTTCATCACCCAAGATCTTATATAGAGACCTACAATCGCATAGAAATAGGGTCCTCCTTCAAATATCCTATCCTTATCGTCAAGGTTTGTAAACACAATTGTGAAGAAACCCTTGGGTCTAAGGTGTAGATCTATATCTCCCTTAGGTTTCCAATGGTTCTTTATCCATGCGTGTAGGGTCTTCTTTGTAGGCCATAACCCCATGAATTTGCAAATCACTGCATAACTCGACATGTGATCCCTATGCGCTTGTAGGACTAGGTCACTTACATGGCCTTTTCCGAATTCCGGTGTCAGCTTTCTTACTATCTACTTATTTACATTTCTCCCTTCTGACTTCCTCCTGCATTTCTACCATCCTTTCTTCTCTATTGTTTTATTGTTTTCCTTTTTCTGTATACCCAGTTTCTACTTCCATGGGATTCTTGGAATGATTAGAGACTACATGACTATAGGAAGGAGTACAACTCCCCCCTTCTCACCCCTCCATGGTACCCAACTCCAGTATTCTACTCCAAACCCTAGTTCTGCGCAGTATCCTTCTTGCTCCGTCTTTTGTCACTCCCTATTAAGTTTGTATGTTGCCAAGCTTTTACATAAATATTTTTTTCACAAATATCATTGAATTGTATGGCTAAGGAGAAATTAGCAAAGGCAATGACAAAGGCTTTGAAAGGGTAAAAATCCATTATTGATATTTTGTTTATGAAAATAATGGAAAATACGAGAAAAGGGAGGTGAAAGGTCACAAGTTGCATGTGAGGAGGAAATTGAAGGAAAATTAAGGAAAATGAATAAATTGGGCACATCAATAATAAAAATACATCAGAGCATTAGTTTGGGGCCATTTTCTATTTTTCTTTTAGTTTGTCTTTAACAGGAGAGGAGAACCAAGAGGACAAGGAAAGCGAACAAGAAAAGGAAGGACAAGGAAAGCAAAGGAACACAAGAATCAATAAAAGAAAGGTTTCATCAAACATCTTTAATGAGAATACTTAAAGGTAACATGTATCATATATGATTTCCTAGTTGGTTTTGGCATGCATGGTATGTGCATGTCTATATTCAATTAATTTGTTATTTTCTACATGGGTTTTGTCAAGTTTCAACTCTGGATTTAGCCTTTCCTTTCCATTTCTGCATAACCATGGTGTGAAGGGATTCTTTCTTGGTTGAGCTTTCGATTGACAAAAGGCTTTGGTTTTGCATGAGATGGTGTGAGGAAAACTCCAACGGTTGGGGGTGGAAATAGTTTTCGCTATGAAGCCCTAAATAGGTGGGTGAAGACAAGAAAACTCCTCAAGGGATGGTGAAGAAATTTTGAGGCATCTAAGCTTAGTTTGGTTTTGTGATCTAGGGACTAGCTTAGGTGAGATTGTGGTATGGTGAGGGTGGAGGTGGTTTACCCCATGGATTCCCTTGTTTATTTGTGGATTGGTTTATCCCATGAGATCCCACATTCAATCTTGGAATATGGCATGGGGGTGATTGGATGAAAGAAATATTTGGTTCAACACAATCTAAAGTTAGGTGGTATATTGAAGTCCCTGACTACATTTGCTTTTGCATATGGATAATAAGAGCTAAGTTTCTATTTTCTTGGATGGGTAATTATACTTGTTATTATGTGGCTTTAATATTTGTTCTATCCTTGTTATCTACCTGATAATATGTCGGTTATAAACATGGTTATATGACAGATGTAAGTATGGCTCTTATCACATTTTAATTAATGAATTTCTTCTTAATGAATGCATGACCTAATCATTGTTACGAAAAATCCGTGAGAAGGCATTTTTCCTTCCAGATAAGTTTCAAATCCCTATGTTTAAATATGCATTCATGATGTGTAGTTTGCATGTTTACCATGTGTTTGATAAAATAGTTGTCCTTGTTGGGAGGGGTTAGGTTAAGTTCTTCTTCAGGTTTTTGGTTTATAATATTTTTTCCTATGTTATTCATCATTCCTCGAAGTTTCAATGAGTTTTGGGTAGAGACTTGAGTCCTAGCCTTGAAAATGTGGCTTAGCGTTCAAGGTCAATGGTGTAAAACTAATTGGAAAAGTTCATAGTCACAAGGAAGAAGCAATATGGTAGCGACTGAATGCTTAAAAATTCTTAGAGGCCTTGTCATGGGAGTGACTGAGAGAATAGTTCAATGAAAAACAGATTTAGCTTAGGCGTTGGACACCTAGAAGGGTTGGGTAGCTCCTAGAGGTCCTGTAATACATGAGGGAAGTCAATAAGGTCTTAAGTTGTCATATAGGAGGTTGAGTCCTATCATAATGACCCTCAGCTCATAGTTACCCTGGGAAAACTGGTGAAAGCTGATAAATGTTGGAGGAGGCGATCACAAGGTGCTATTAGAGTGGGTTGTGCTCTCTTTGGGTAAAAGTTTATGCTGTCAAGGTTATTATTGTCATGCATGGGGTCATGGTATACAATTGGTATGGTCATGCATGATGTTGGTATGGAACTGCAATAAGATATGGGAAATAGGATTTCAGTAGCAAGGTTTTATTAGCTTAATAGAATTACCTACACAAAGGAAGAATGCTAGGCATAACTTGAAACTCCATTTCATCCCTTAATGTATAGCACATTCTCGAGGGTGTTTATCATCTCCATCAGACCAAGTAGTCGTTTCTCGATTAAGAAATTATAAAAAAAATGAAAAATCTCTGAGCTAAACTCTCAGTCATAAATGTGAGACATTAGTAGGTTGCATGCAACTTGACTAGCTGACTTAGAATGAGTTGATCACATTTGGTCTCTTGTATTAAAAGTATATAAGGATTTTCTATAGAAATCTTTCTTTTTAGAATGTGATGCTTGATTTTTCCATTAAGGCCCCTTATAACCCATACGAGAATCTTCATCATTGAGATTTTAGAGGAGGAAAGAAAGTGCTCATTGGGAAAAACTCCCTAAATTGCCTAGAAATTCACCGAGATCTTGAATTAATTGTCTATTAGTTTTGAAGTCTTTCATTTTGGGCTCTTCGGTTTGAAAGGAATGTTATGTCCCCACTAAGATACAAATTTTAAGATCGATTAAAACCCAATTTGGCCTCATTAATATTCAACTTGTAAATATTCCAAAGAAATAATAGAACCCCTCTAGATCATTTATTCATCATG
Source organism: Pinus tabuliformis (assembly GCA_031772625.1). NCBI lineage: Eukaryota > Viridiplantae > Streptophyta > Pinopsida > Pinales > Pinaceae > Pinus > Pinus tabuliformis. Next base: position 481,466,836 of record CM062812.1, on the reverse strand, counting down.
AATGGGTGGAATCCATGTGGGTCTCACACAACAACCACATCATCTTATATCAAGGAAACAAAAAAAATACGCTCCATGAGGTTTCTCACATGTAGACTCTCATAAAACTATGAAATTAAATATAGATGAAAAAAAGAGAAAAATAAATGAAAGAATTATGTAAAATATTATTTAATAAAATTAATTAACCAATATTAAAAGTTAATATGTATTTTACAAAAACTGAAATTCTAAATTAATATAATTATTATTTTGTGAAAATAATAAAATTACAAACACATTAAAAGTAATATACTTTGCAAAGTTAAAAAAAATGTAATCTTTAATGTTATTTTGTTAAAAGCAACTACACGAAAGAAACCCCAAAACCAACAGAAAAAAGGAACTATGGCTACCAATATGAAAATTAAGATATATTGATCGGGTCAAATTGAATGAGTGAATTTAATATTTATAATGTTAAATACTTTTTAATTATAATATGAATTTGAATAATTATATTTTAATTTTTGATTTATTATATATTTATAAAAGCCAATTGTATTAAGTTTAATAATATTATTTATATTATATATATTTTATATATTTTAAATAATTATATTTTAAGATGAAGTTTTGAGAACATAAATTTGAATTATTATTATTATTATTTTAATGTAATATTTTTAGGAACTCAAATGAGATGATTTTCAATATTTCAAAAAATTAAAATAAAATTTAAAGTTTTATTAATTATAATATGAATTAATATAACAATTTTTTTTTGTTCTAGTATATAAATTCTTGGGTTTCTTCTACATATCCATCTATCTATTCTTCACTTTGTAAGAGGGGATCTACCCCCTTCCAGAGTTCATAATCAGTATAAATACATTGGTATTCCCAATGAATCTTCTCACGTATGGCATCCTTTTCAAAGATCAAGTGAGCAAAGAGGGGATTATGTGGCTTATGGTTTCACATCAAACTCTTCATTAGATGCATTGTGGTAACCTAAGAATCTAGGGTGGTTTGTGTGAAAGGAAGTGCAAGATCCAAAATATGAGGTTAAATATAGTAAGATTAGGTAATATATCCAATATATGTAGGATCATGAACTAATGTGCAGATTTATTATGGCCCTCTAAAAATGGTTTGATTGGGTGGATCTAAAATAAATGCAACGCCCAATGTCAAATAGAATTGGAGTTAGGGGCTAAGATTTGTTTCTTAAAGATATTTAGTTTAGATAGGAAGATAGATTGAAGTATTTTGAAGGGGAGGCATTTTCTTTCAAAAATTCAGAGCTCCTCATGTGATTCTGGAATGAGCATTATAATACATAGAAGGAGGATTTCCTTGCTTCCTCGATGTGGGTCCATCACTTTTACCTTCCCAAGCCATATTTGGAGGTGGAAAGCCTTAAAGGCATCGAAAATGCCATTAAGAAACTTTTCTTGATATTGGTACACTTCTTAGTCATGGATTTATGTATACATGAATTTATCCTACTCTCTTTCATACATACACATACTATCATGATAGTGTTTGGAAGAAATCTCTAGATTACGAAAATGTCCCCTTTAGATGTCGACATTGTCATGAACATGGACATATTATTAGGGATTGTCCAATGATTACCGAGGAATAGTTTCAAAAAAAATGCTTCTCAAAAAGATACATTTGATTCATGGAAAACCCCCCAATGAAGAGGAAATTTGATTGCCTAGGGTACACCAAATCCTAATGAAATCCCTATATCAGAAATAGACACTTTGAACGAGTCCCAATAGTAATTCAACATTCCATTAAGCATGCAATCAACAAAAGGTAGATACCATATTTGCTTAGATGTAATGCAAAATTATGTTAAAGGGCACGAGAGAAATTCATTACCATAGGAAACGATAAGGTCCCAATTGGAAAAGGATAAAATAAAAGACCTGCTAGAAGATATGGATTTAGATGACTGATGATTGATTTCCCTTGTCGCATAATGACATGGAATATATGTTAAGGACATGTTATCTCAAGAGGTTATGATTTTGTGTAAGGTCCATCTTCGAAGAAAATGGCTGGAATTGATTTCTTGACACTTCAATATTGGGTTTAAATGATGGACTTCAAGGTGGTGTTGAGTAAAGAAGCTGAAAACGAGGTTGCAATAGCAACATGAGGCTAATCCAAGAAAACACTAACAAGTGAACTTGGGAAAAGTCATGCAAAAGTCACATGAATTTTCCTCTTGAAATCAAAGTCTTCCATGCGGTTATCATTATCATAGTCATTTTTTGGTAGGAAGATTATTAGCTTCAAAAAAACACTGTATTTTAGTCTTGGTTTGGAAATTCAACCTATATGTAACTTTTTCTTATGAATTAAAAGATCTATTTATCCAACAAAATAAAGAAGAATAACTAATGTAACTATATAAATAGTTCATAAGAATTAAATTAGTTTATCCATATCAATTTACTAATGTGAAATGTGTCATAAAGTGATTTCTTAAATTATAATTAGACTTAAGAATATAAATTTTTACCCTTTAAACTATATAATTAAATTAGTGTTATCATTTTTTAAATTATAAAATTCATATTTTTATAAATTTAACATACTCGTGATACTTTACTAGCAATAATTTTTTTTTCTATTTTTGGTTTTTATTTTTTTAATTTATTATAAAATAGATGTGTAATTCGTTACCTACTGCATATATTATTGCTGCACACATAATATTAAAAATCATTAATAATAAGCCCAAAAAAAAACAAATAAACAAATTTAACACCTATCTCAATGCTATTAGTAGTGGGAAAAAATAAATTGAGCATCCATCTTTATAACTATGCATAAAAAATTTCGAAGATGTATATATTTCTAAAAATAATTGAATTAAAATATTTGATATGCATTGTATCTTTATTCTCTATATAAATGAGTTCAATTATACTAATAACATAGATTTATTTTATTTTGGATTATTAAATGTAAAGAGAGATAAAAAAAATTAAGATATAAATCTCATTTTGTGGAAATTTGAGAAGACACATTTTTATGATAAATTTGATTTAGCTCAAGTTATTTTATATCCAAACTTAAGACAGATATTTACTATTTTTTCATATATATATATATATATATATATATATATATATATATACGTCTAATGTTATCGCAATTGATAAAGTTATCACCTACATTAAAATATCCAACACGTTTCAACACACTAAAACTTATATGTAATTTTTTATTCAATATAAATTAACACACATATAACCAATCCTTTTAAGTTAGAATTTAGAATCTATTATATAATGAAATATATTAATTTTTTTTATCTAAACTTGTAACAACCCAAAATTTAAATGTTTAACTAATTAGATCAATTATGCAGCTTATAATCAACACACCCAATTATTCAACTATTTAACATAGAATTTTCAAAAACATGAGTGCAGATGACTTACCTGTATCAACGATATTCCTTGTACTTTTGGAGTTGAATTCTCCTTGAATTCAGCTAGCTGAAACAAATATTTTGGGGCTGACTCTCCACGCAACCGTATACTCAACTGCACATAATCTTTCTACAACTGGCCACCCACGAGCCTTAATGAATGTATTACTGCGAGGGAATCCTTTGTCTCAAAAAACTTTTCTCTGAAGACAATGGATGAAGGAATGGATGAATCACATCCTCATCATCCATTAAATGAGAAAAAAATGGAAAGGGGACCGCATGCACACATTCCATGTGAAAACATGCAAGTTTTATTTCTTTATTTTAATTTTTACTTAATTTACTATTTCTCTAATATACCTCTTCCTTATATTATTCCTTTTTACTTTCTGGTAACTTTACTTATTTTTAATACTTTTTAAGTTTACTTTTATATATATTTATTTAGAACTCCAATTTACTATTTAATATTTTATTTATTTATTATTTTAATGTTTTGCTCATTATTTATTACTTATTTACTATTATTATATTTTCTTTATTATTTATTATTTATTTACTATTATTATCTTTCCTTTATTTACTTTTACTATTTATTTATCATTATTATCTTTTCTTTTTTATTTATTATTTATCTACTTATATTTTATATTATATTATTATATTATTTATTATTTTTATTATTATTATTAGGGAACATTACATACTCCCCCTCATTAAGGAACTTTGTCCCAAAGTTAGGTTGAATCATTTAACATTCTATTTATTTATTACTTCACATTTTGCTTGCATGCTCTATTGAACTAGTATAACTAGCAGGCATTGAAAATTTCCACGACACCCGAGAAATCTCAAGGAATCTCTGTCCTTTTTCCCACTTTTGGAACCAGGCATCAGCCTCATCATTCTATACCATAACCCAATGTTAGCTCTAAGTATTGCACTCAGCTCAGACTGCAGTTGCCCCAAGGCAGGCATCTCGTCCCAGTACTCAATATCTCTAGGCATCTCACAAGGTTGGCCCACTCGCTCCATAGTCAATAAGAGTAGAAACCCAAGAATCAATGTCCCTACACGCCCACCAAAATTCAACATCCCATTCTAATAGCAGGCACTTGGCTTCCAATATCAGTGACTTAGCCTCCTCAAGGTGGCCTCAGAGCCCCACGAGAGTTGTTAGAGCTCTAGAAGACAAAGGAACCACTAACATATGTAGTGTTGATTGAGTTTGCCTCTAGCCCATATGGTGTTACATATCTCCCTTGCAGGTATGGGCACCCACGAGATCATGAAATAAACAAACCCTCAAGACCCATTATTGGATTTCTTGTCAATCACCACATCTCAAAATACATCCGATGAATTAGTTATAATATTAACATCATAGAAGATAACCCGCATGCCAAATATTGCATGTCATCATGAGAACATAACATCTTTGTTATCACAAAATTCTCCATGTCATAAATCTATATACAATTACCACATACTTCACATCATAATATCCTCCTAAGTTATAAAATCGGCATATCAACATCAAAGACATACCATCACATAATAAGTGCACATGTCAATATACCTCATACATTAACATCATAATCACTATGCATATTATATTTCTCATAAACATAGAACATCATTAGCATAACAAATATATAAACAAGCAGCACATATGCATCATTAACCTCTCATCATAACTATACTATTTACCACACACCACCACCTCATGAAACATCTTTAATGTGAGAATCATCTCAATACTTATCAGATTTAAAACAATAATACACTATATGCATTCTTATCATAGTTCAAAAAATTAGTTTCATTTCCTTGTATAAACAATGAATACCAACTAGGAAATAAGAATACTCAATATCCCTCTAGGTTGTAGGCTATCTCACCAATACTATTAGTGTCATGTTTTCATCAAGGTACCAATTACTTTTCAATAATCATTCCCACATCTGTCAACTAGGAAGTTGATGATTTACACGTAGGTATATTGATTTATGTACATCAATAAGTTTTAAATGATCCTAATCATCTTGAGACTTAATCTCTTGTCATGTAATCATCCTTCCCTAAGGAAGTTTTAGTGGAATTCATTCTTAAGATATTGCCTATTGTACAATCATTCTCTAAATTATCAATATAAATTAAAATTCCATGATCACTATACATAGTTTTCTTATCCAAATGGCATAGATACACTAGGTCATCATTATTTAAGTCTTATGCATGTTTAATCCACCTTCATGAGGGCTTGTTGTCCCATGGTGATTTATCCATCCCACATGTAATTGTTATTGTACATCCAAAAAATATCTACTTATTTCATTGAGTTCTCATCTTGATACCGCTTGTCATTGCTTCATACTCAAAGTTTTATCTTTAGTCTACATAGTTTATTTCCTTTCTCCAAAAGTTAAACAATTGTTATCCTTGAAATGTTTCTCTAGTTTATCACTTGTCATTTCTCACTAGTTACAAGTATTCACAAATTCCAATCTTGAGACCTCTAAATTTTGTAGGTCATCACTATGACTCATACCAATCATATTATTCAATCTACTCATCAATATTCTTAGGATAACTTTCTAGAGATAGACCAATTAATTTAGCCCTAGACACTAATACATTTTCGTAGCTCCCTTCACACTTTAATGTTATGCACATTAAGAACTGTATGAAATTTAATTAGCTACTCCAATTTTAAAATTTCATATCATTTTTATTCACATGAACACCATGCTCAACTATTACTAATGTTGGACTTACCATGAAAACAATACCTTAATGATAAGGCATTTTCTGAGTTTCCACTCCCAAAATCTTCCCAATTTCTATGTTTAGCTTCTTTATTCACGTCCTACAAACATTCATGGATTATGTAATCATAGTTAATTCCTACAACTCTAATAATCTCCATAATTGTCATGATAATTAAACTTCATTACTTGTTATCAATCCCTATTGCAAAATCTTCCATCATATTCTAGGATAGTTTTTTACTTCTTGCTGATTTCTTATGCTTGTTTGTGAAACTTCCACTCATTCCCTTAATTATCTATCCAGTACTATTTTCTCATTATTCCAAGTTTATCATGGTCGCCATTAGTAGCATTCATTATCATTAATAATAGATTTATAAGATCCTCCCTTGTCATTCCTTCTTATATAACTTCATATATTATTTAGAATAAGGAGTTATCTTAGAACCCCTCCCTTTTTATTCTTTTAATAATTTTTAATATCCTTGTCTCCTTATACTTATTTTTAAACAATGCTAGTTGTTAGCACTATTATTTAAATTTTGTATCATTTTCTTCCCCTTTTTAAGAGGAGATATCCTTGAAACAAAGTCATACGATCTTGAATTCTATTCTATAAGCACTTTAAATATATTCCACACCCACTTTAAATACTTTCCACATGAAACTCCCAATTATTTATGGATTGTATATCGCACTAATATTTTCCATTTGATAAGAAAACATGATAATTGATGAACATTACCTCCTTTCATTTATATCACTAAATTATAACTTCCAAATTACATCGTTCCTAGTGGGTTGTCATAGTAATCATCACCCCATAGTTTCATCATAAATAAGTTTGATTTTTTATTTTTTTTATGGATTGGCCCTCATCTCATTTGGATATAAAAAACTTAAAACACTTCAACCTTCCAATATTTTGTTAACTTTCCATAATGGATCACTAAAAGTTGTGCATCTTAAGAAGTTGAAACATAAACATCTTAGTGAAATGAAATTCCTATAGTTATTTTTTAATACAACCTCTTTAAGCACATATGACTTACATTAATTTCAAAAGAATCAATTTATACATAATCCACCTTAATTCACTTAAATATGATTTTCCATGCCTAGTTTGCACATGTAACTACAAAACTTTAGCCTATTATTAGTCTTGAATGTTACTTCATATTTGATGATCTCTTCTTAATGTTCATAGTTAGGATTTCATTACAATTATTTCCTTCATGAGGAGGCTACATTCTTAGGGAAAATTCAACCAACAAACTACCAGTATTCATCATGAATCCAAGTTTCAATCATGCCATCTTACTTAACCAACTAATCCAGATCATTATTACTAGGTTTTTATTTATTCACTTATCCTCCAATGTAAATAATCAAATATGATCTCAATCCTTGCATCTTTTCTTCTTTTATTTCATCTTCTCTTTTCTTTAATGTTCAAATAAATTCTTTATCAATTATTAATTTACACTCAAATTTCTTATTAAACCAAATACCACACTCATACTTATTATAAATAATAATCTTATAAACCTTCATACAATAAAATATTACAATGTACTTCTAAAACATAATAAAATAGAATTATAGCTTGTCAATCCTAAGATAATATTTTAAAATTAAATTCAACCTTCATTACCCATTTCAACATAGTACTTTAACAATAATTAAACAAATTCAAACTCTTTCATCGAGTTTATTAAATGGATGAAGCCACATCTTATACTATATATTAATATATATTCTACACAACACTCGTTATTAATATTTCATGTCATTTTATTTATTTATTTATTATATAACTAGATTTATATTTCCAAATATCAAACTCTGTCAAAAAGAAAAGTTTAGGCACAAATATTTATTACCCCTAAACTTATTTAAACTACTTTTTTAGTATTTATTTATTTATTTAGTATAGAGAGAAATTTGTGTTGCTCACATGATTTGGATTTGCTTCAAAAGCTATTAAAAAGTTGACTTTGAATTATTATGCTTTCTCTTTATCCCATCCTTGTGATCGAATCAAATGGAGGGAAGAGGGAGAGAGCCTTCGATGTAGGGCTAACAATTTTCATAGACTTATGATATTGATTTTTTTTTTTTTACTACTTATTTTAATTTTCAAGGACTCAAAATCTCAATTTCGTTCATTAAAAGATAATTTAAATAATAAAATTATAAATAAATGAATATAACAAAGATTGACATAACTAAAAAAAAGGTATCATGTTATAAATTAAATAATTGATATGTTTTCCATGAAAATCTAACCATAGGAAAAAGAGAAATCACTACCCTTTTATGTTCCTCTAAAATCATATATATATATATATATATATATATATATATATATATATATATATATATATATATATACAATTTTTTTTTAACTATCTCTCATATACTTTTATAAAAACCTTCTATTTCCACCTATTTTCTTTAATACACACACACACACACACATATATAAGCCTCTCTTAGAATGTTATTATATCATCATTATTATATTTTTACGGATACGTAACATTTATATTATTAATAATTATGTATGTGATAACAAATTAACTAGAACTTATCCTTACGTTTTCGGTTTTGGTTTTGAGTTTGAAATATAACTTTAGTTTTTTTGTTTTTTTTTGTGTAAGTCAGCTTGTTATATTAAAAAAGAAGTATTTATAGTACAAAAATTCTGCACCAGCAGATAGAGGGCTGCTAGACTACAAGCCTACCCCCAAAATTGACCAAAAGAGATAACCATACTACCACGAGCACACCACGCAGGGTGGCAGAGAAAAAGAGCTTTACTAAAACAAACAACTAAACACCTGCCTAACTGAGGCAGCAGACAAACTTCAATAGTGAAAAACCAACTAACCAGCATAGCATAAAGGACCACAACGGACCAGCCGAAAGAACCCAAAAACCAGCCGAGGCAAAAACCAGCCCCTTTACATCTTGAGCACAAAATAATTCCTGGATGCTTCCGGAGCTGATTTAGACATTGAGATGCTTACCTGCACAGGCTTGGGATGATTGCTTTGATAATCACCCGTTAGTTCTTCCTTTTGCTTTTCAACTTGCCTTGCATCCTGACCAATAGTTTTCCTTAAGAGTTTGATTAACACCGTGAGCTTCTTTGTAATGATATCTACCTGTTGCTCCAACGCGCTAACCTTGAATTCGAGGGTCTCTAAAATCGCTATGTGTTCCTCAGTCTTAGCCTCAATGATGTGCTGTACCTTACGCATTTGCTTCCCATAGTTGCCCTACATGCTTAAGGCTTTAGCTAATAGTGTTTTCATTCTCCAACTTTCTGCTTGTGTCCTCACAAATAGGGTAGCCCGCGTGGTGACAGTTCCTGGATCCTGGAGCCAGTCCACTTCCTTTTCCATTTCTTGCTCTTTCAGCTTCTTTTCTTCCTCAATTACCATAGCTTCCAGGTCATTAATCTTTCGCTTATTCCTCTACGATGTCCGAGTTTCATACATCTCTCTGGCCATCTTGAGATCTCTATTAGCATAGGCGTTACGGCTACCTTCCCCTGCCATGATCGTGATTTCACTTACTGTGTAGTTTTGGGTACTTTTAGCAGAAGAGAGGGGTTCTGGCCTATGACATGATAAAACAGTGCTTTTGCCCCCGCCTTTTGTTGATATTAAAAATAAGTTACCTGGGAGATTATCGGCTGAAGACTGCCTTTTCCTTTGCAACTTGCAGGTCATATCATAATTACTTCTGTGTGATGGAGAATTGTTTTGGTAGTGGCTTGTATTCTTTCCCTTACGGTCACTTTTTCTCTCCTGCTTCAGTGTCTGCCAAGTGTCCCACGCCTTGACATGGCTTAGGCGGCGCATATCCTTATTAATCATACCTGATAATATCCCATCTTTCTTCTTCTCACGCCATGATTACGCCAGATTCGCTTGTCCTTCTTTCCTCTGCCAATATTTAATGGTGCCTGCATTGCCAGCATGTCTCATCATAGTATGACGTCGTTATAGCCATCCCACATATCAATATCATTCATCATCACCCAAATCTTGCCTGGATAGCTGGGTGCACTTTTCTTTTAATTCCGGGCAGTCTACATTCTGCCAACAGCTGTCCCACGTAGTATTTGGGTGCTCGATTCCATAGTTCGCCAGATGGTCTGAAACCATATTAGCTTTCCATCGTACAGCCTGAAAGATCAGACCTTTCATCTCTCCCAGCAATACTGCGATGTTGTCTGTAACCTTGGCAAGTCTCCAATGTTTAGTAACCTTACTTGCTTTAGCTCCCATGTAAAGCTTCCTTGCCGCTGTGATTGCCAGCTCTGAATCTCCCTCAACCACCGCTGCGCCAACCTGTGCATCTCTGAGGATTCTGAGTCCTTGTTCCATGAAAGCAAACTCCATCTCGTTATTTGTTCCTTCCCCTAAGACTCTACTGTAGATGTGTTGAATCTCCCCTGCACTGTCCCTTATGATGCCCCCGATGCCCGCCAAACCTCGATTACCTCTGGATGCTCCGTCGAAATTCAGCTTGAGAAAGCTTGAAGGTGGACACTTCCAACCAATTGATGCGGTGTTCGGTTCTTGTTGGCAGTTTTTAGTGACCATGCTTCTGCCGACGTCCAATTTGAAAGCTTTTAAAATGTGTAAGTCTCTAATCGAAGCTTGGTTATCTGGTTCTGCTCTGCAGCTTACCAGGATTAATTGTCTAACATTTTGGGTAATTGTATCTAGGGAATGATTTATGTCTCTGTATTCATTCTGAAAAGTTATTCTATTCCGTTCCTTCTAGATGGTCCAAGTTATAAATCTTGGCAAGGTTTTCCATATGTTATTAATTCTTGTATTACTTGAATAACCGCTCTGCCAATTCATATTGGTGTCCTGGATAGAGTCCCTGGTTATATCTGTCTTTTGCATAATGTTTTCCACCCAGTTCAACTGGTGACAAGTCCAATCGCAAGTGTTGAAGAGATGGTTCATCGTTTCTTCATCCAAATTGCACATGGGGCATCTAGATGGGCCATGAAACTCTTTCTTGCGGATATTCTCCCAAGTGAGGGTTTTCCTTCGCATCAGGAGCCAGAGGAATGTTTTAATCTTAGGCCAAAACAGAGAATCCCAAACCTTATTGCTCCATTGAACCACCTCCATTTGCTCTAGATTTTTTAGATGATCTCTGGCTTCCCTGAGCGTGAAGTTACCACTCCCTTTCATGCCCCATCTTAGCTGGTCTTTTTCATCAGCTTTCCTTATCTTCCTTTGGTTTAGCTGGTTGAGCAGATCTCTTATTTTGTTATTTTCCTCAGTTGAACTTTCTGTGTCGTTGAACATCCAATCTCTCCATTCTTGGTCCCTACTACTGTGATTCCAGTACTGATGGACAGTGTTTCTTCCCCTTTCCTGACATTGTCTCTGAAGGGCTGCAAACTTTGGTCCTTCAAGCTTCGGGAATTGCTGCCAAGCATCTTCCCATAATAAAGTCGTTTCCCAATTTCGAATTTCCCAAAAGCTGTGATCCTGCACAATGTCGCGATTTCTTCTTGCTAAATTCACAATGGGAGATCCTTCAGGAACCTCCTACAATCTAATTCGATCTTAAATGTCGCACTCTGGGGTATACTTTTCCTTCCAGTGTCTGGCCCATGGGAGGTTGGGTTCCTTCAACCATCTCCACCAAAGCTTGGCTCCACAAGTCATGTTGATCATAGAAGGGTCCACTAGATTTAAGCCTCCTAATTCTTTCGATTTGCAAAGTTTATTCCATGCTACAAGTGCCCATTTTTTTTCTCTGCATTGCTAGTCCAGACGAAGGATCTTTGGATTACTCTTATCTGCTATAAGACTCCTTTTGGGGCAGGGATAATAGAGAGCAGGTACTACGGAATGGCTTGCAATACTGCTTTGGTAAGGACTAATCTCCCAGCGAAATTGAGGGCTCTGTGAGTCCAATGCTGACATCTCTTCTCCATTTTAGCCAGAATTTTCTCCCAATGTTTCTTTTGCCAGGGTTTATCTGTAAGGGAAGCACCTAGATACTTTGAGGGGAGGCTACCTCTTCGGAAGCCTAGAATACTAGATAAATGTTTTTGAATGGCCAAATGCATATTGAAAAAAAATATAGTAGATTTCGAAAGATTAATTTCCATACCTGAGGCCTCACTGAAGAGATTTAGAATTTTTTTAAATCCCATGGCTTCTTTGACAGTCGGCGTCCCATGCAGCATTGTGTCATCCACAAATTGCTGGCGAGTTGTTGCTGGAATTTATATCATTTTTTTAAAATTAATGTTTATTTTTATTTTGTTTCTCCATACATTTATCTTAATTAGAATTTCTAAAACTTTACATTTCTTTTCTATTTATGTTAAAATGATTCAGTTTATTTTATTTTTTAATCTATGAAAAATTACATCAATTTTTTCCATATATATAAATACATGACCAAGTAAAAGTAAATGATTGTCATAAAAAATTCATTAAGAACTCATTATAATAAAAATTACCTAAAATATAGTTTTTTAAATAAGATAATATTAACTAGAATATCTTTATAAAATTTATTAACAAAAAAGTTATCCTAAAATATTTCAAGAGTCCCTTTCATATGTATATAATGGATAATATACAGGGTAGTATAATATAAATTTACTATATGAAAAAAGTGTGGAACATTTAATTAACTAATATGGTCACCTACTTGTTTATGGGCATAGAATAAATAGTGACAAAGTGTTCCGTTAAGGCACTCCATGATAAAAAATCGACAAATATTTTTTAATTTATGAAGAATGATGAACTTCATGCCACTTGAATATAGAACAAAATATTTTCCTTGTCTAATTGCTACTAATACCCTCTATGGATATTAAACCCCAAATATTTACTATTGGTTACCAAATCCTAGTGTTATTGGTTTTCCACAACATATGTTGTATACATTTCAAAAGGGAATATGAAAATTAGGGTTAGGAATGACCCAATATTCTTAAGAAAATGAGAATATATATATATTAGATGAGAATTCTTTTTGCATAGATGGGCACATGCATTGATTTAAAATAAATTAAAAATAGATGAAGAAAATCATTTTCTATAAACATTACTTATATGAATTTATTATGTTTATTGTTTTAGTAGGCATGTTATTAAAGTTATTTATTTTTATAGTATGTGAGTTATTTATGAAATGTGTTTTTTGTCTATGAATAATAAGACCTAACGCTTATCAACATTTATCAAATAGGGTAACAAGTTAACAGAACTACCCTCGGAGAAATCACTATGGTTAAACATGTTTGAATTGAAGTTGTATGAAGATAGTTTACCTTCACAAAAAGTCATTGAAATTAAGTGAAATTGTGTAGGTGATAATTATTGCTATGTTTTTCATTTTGTCAATTTCAATATCACTTATTGACCTTCTAAGATTTAGGTGAGTTAGTAAACATGAAAAATTTTAAAGATGAAAATTTATTTTAGAGTTTAGAAAGTTTGGCAAATCTCACCAGTACATAATATGCAATTTGTAAAATGTTTGGCAATGTTTTTGTAAAAGTATTAAAATTTATAATAATTTCATATAGTCTCTATATACAATTTTGGCGATTTTTAAGGAAAAACAATTTTATACTATAAAATTTGAGGGAATAATTTAAAAAAAAAATGGAAATTAACAAATCTTTTTTTTGGAAAAAGCACGGAAAATTAGTCGAGTTACAAATATTAGGCCCTAAAATTTTCCCTGATATTAAATATTAAATAAATGCTATATGGAAAATACATTCTAGCATAGGTTTTTATAATTGAAATATCTACGGAGATTCTAGTAAAGGTTTTTCTATAGTGTTCTTAAATTGATCAAAAGTACGTAGTACTTATATTTATATTAAGGGACAAGTGAGCAATCATATAATATGCACTAGTGCCTGAAAATCCCAACAATGAGCACCAATAGTAGTATTTCTTTTGATCTTAGATATAATAACTTTTGCTATCAATTACTTTTTTGCATAAGAGGAAGGTACTAAGAAACAATGTTGCATATTTCACTTGTTATTCATACAACCAAATCATGATATATGTACTCTTTCATATTAAAATTTCTAATTTTATTTATTTTTTTCTTATATTGCTATGCATAGATTATATTTCTTGTTGCTTCTGCTTTTGTTTTGAATAATTTTATTTTTTGACTTCACAAAAATCCCAGTAAAATGTGATTCTTCATTGGTAATCAATATCCTCAAATGTTTGTTAAATTCATTTCCTCGCACAAAATATGTAAGAAATAGACATTGGGAATTTGTGTTTCTCATATTCAACCTTTCCTCCAATCCTTCCTTCTCATTCCCACCTCTCTCTCTTATATTTAGAAATTAGGGAGAAAAATTCCTATTTCATGTGGGATGCCCAGATCAAGATATTTATCTAGCATCGATCTAGAAAAATAAGTGAAGGAAAAACTGGAAAGATCAACTACAAGTCTCATTTCCAAAGATAAGTCATCTCTAATGGGGGCATAAAAAAATGAGCCAACAAAAAAGAGGGGGGGGACGAGCCTGCCATCCTACCACTTCTCTCAACATTAAAGAGGGGGAGATGGCATGACCATCTCTTCCAATGGACTTACATGTGCCACCAAACCCAAAATTGAAGGACATTAAGATCGTATAATCTACTTCCAATAGGGATTTTTACCTTCCTCCCAAAATTTTCTATTATACAATAGGTTATTCTCAGGCATAGGTGGGATATTTCCACTATGTTGCTAGATTTTTTAGGTCCTTGGCAAGTGAAGGCCTAGGTCATCCTAGTGTGGACCTCTACAACACCCACCTTTTGGTAGAGCCTCGAACCTTATTTACAAGAGAGATTGTCGCGAACACGATATATAGAATTTACATAATCTAGTGGAGTGGTGACCTTCAAACATATCAAATTATAGTTCAATGGGACATAAAAAATAGAAAATATTATACTATTTCGATTCTATACAGGTTTTTCATTCTAATTTTCTCAACATGGTTGAATTCTATGTTTGATGTACATGGAATGCTAGTAGCCTTGATAATTGTTATGGTCTTTTCCTTTTTTGGTTTTTAAATGTCTAGAAGAGCTCCATCCTGGAACATCTCCTCTTTCATTATTGTTTCATCGTATCCCCTAGTTAACATGGGTGCAATTTATAATCTCACTTTTAACACTATTCTAGTTTATCACTACTTGGTTCACTCGCCTTCACCTCCTGTGGGGGTTCACAAACCTCATGTCTTATCTACTTCTAAATTCCATGACACGAAAAAGGATGCACTCTCATTGATAGCCTAGAGGTTGAGGATCTTTAGGTAACCCTTGAGCATGAACTCAAACCAAATACACTACCTCTTTCTTACTTTTATGACCCCTCCTATGATTCAAGTGAAAATATAACAATTGGAGGCTTTAACCACCAATCACTGCCAAGCCTATTCTAACTCTAAAATTGAAAGAAAACTTTGTACTTGGGTCTTTGACCTTGACCACACTAACGGACAATGTAATCAATGCCTTAATTACATATCCCTTCATAAACAAATGTAGATGCTCCTAGGATGAGTGATTAAATAAAAATATGAGAACCATAATGAGATCATTGCATGGTTAATCGCAATCTAAAGAGTCCATCACCACCAAATCTCATGTCTGGTGAGATTCAATGCCCACTGGGTACATATCAAAGGTCAAATTCAGTGTGGTCACAAACCTCCAACAGGCTCAAGTGCATAGGACACAAGCCCAGTAATGTCCTCTGACAAATTATGATTGCTACGATCTCTTGTCTTATGTTTTGTCTTCATCAATTCCTATTATTTTCGTAGTTATATGTGTCGCCAACTACACCTACCAAACGACATGTAGTAGATTTGATAATATTTCTATACTTTTGTATAAACATAAGATAGTTAGTACATAAATTATATTTTTGAGTATTTTGATAGGTGGGAAACTAGTGAGATACCATTAATGTCATTTGTATAGTTTTTGTGGTGGTAGACAAGTATAATGAGTAGGAAAAAATTTGAAGTATGTATGTCAGTATTTAGGATTAAATAGAAATCTTAATTAACAAAAAATAAATTAAAGAAATTGTATACTAATAGTTAACTAATAACATTTTAAGTTCCATGAAAAAATCACACTAAGTTATTCATTTGTATTTACTAATTTCTCTATTTATCTCATATTTACTAATATGTTAATTAATAGAATTTTAATTTAAATATCGATAATTAGGAGGTTGATTCAACCTTTTATGGAATACTTTATAATATTCTCAGTGTAGTCACAAATTAAAGACTGATATTTGTAATTAAAATAGTGATGGCTTTTTAGTCCTTTCATTTAAATTAATTAATTAAAAACAAAATTACTATGAAAAAATCTAATATAAAATGAGATATATTTTTTTTGGCATGTGGTATTTACCACCCTAGGTCCATCTATGACCACATCCATCGTGCATGCATTGAGAGGGATCAAATTCCTTGAGGTGAAAACTTCTCTTTTTTTAGCACAAAACTTGAGGAAACGTCTGCACCTCGAGGGATTTAATCCCTCTTGGCACATGATAGATTTGATGTTAGATGAATCTAGGTTGGTTCTAGTCATGTGTGACCATGGAAAAAAAATTGAACATATTATTGTGATCATTTTAAATATGGTAAATATGTCTAAGATTAATTTGGAAATTTTAATTTTTAATTTGCTTAGTTACCTTAGTTTGTTGAGATGATAGAGTTTGTTAATAACTTGAATGATTAAATTATAAAATCAAAAATTTGAATGCAAAGTGATAATGTAGAAATTTTGAATAATAGAAATTTTAAATAATACAAATGTATGTTAGTTACAAATAATCTTCATTGTAATCAATCTAATAC
Source organism: Pinus tabuliformis (assembly GCA_031772625.1). NCBI lineage: Eukaryota > Viridiplantae > Streptophyta > Pinopsida > Pinales > Pinaceae > Pinus > Pinus tabuliformis. Next base: position 481,449,690 of record CM062812.1, on the reverse strand, counting down.
TACTTTCTTCTACTATTCTTACTGTCACACTTCTTAGATTGTCCATCTTTTTATATGGGTCACATGATAAGGGTAGTTGCAATCATAAACCATTTAAATATTTAACTTGAACTATTGTAGTAAAAATCATAACTTGTCTCTTTCTCCCTCCAATATTAATCGTAGCATTCTCCAAAGTCAATCATTTTGGCTTATGGGGTGTTAAACCACATGTAAGTTTCCATGGAAGTTGTATTGTAATACCTTGTTTGAATGCAAACTGACTAACAATGTTGAATGATGGAAAATGATAATAATAATAAGAATGTAGTTAATTACAAATAGTTTGCAGTTTTACGAAGCAAACATTTCAGGGAAGTGAACATTTTATTTAAGATGAAAAATCAAGTATTTTATTTATGGTTGAATTACTATAACACAAAAATCAATGCATGTTATCGATAATTTTTGTATGCTTACAATGAAAGCAACACACTATATTAGTCTAGTTACATGGAAATTAATTTACATTATACATCTAGTTACATCAAGTTAAGAATTAATATCTACACTAAAATCTATGCATTAGTGCAAGCATACAAATATAATTAGAAATCACCATTTGCACTAAAGTCAATGCATATAGTGAAAACAATCAAATAGGATTAGAAATCAATGTCTACAATAAAATCAACTCAACTAGTGAAAACAATCAAATAAAATTAGAAATCAACATCTACAATGAAATCAATGCATCTAGTACAAGCAAACAAATAAGATTAGAAATCAACGTCTAGATTGAAATCATTGAATCTATTGCAAGAAGTCACATGAGATTATAAATCAACATCTATATTGAAGGCATTGCATCTAGAATAAGAAATTAAATAATAATAAAAATCATTAATTGCATTTAAATCAATGTGTTGAGTGTTATCAATCACATAGGAATAAGAATCAAAATCTACGAGATTTTCTTCAAAAAGTAAGATGTGTTGGGATGGCACCCTCCTATGAATTGATCGATATATATTTATTGATTTTGCACTCTTTCCTTGGAAATATCTAGGATTTGGCCATTAGATACAACATACAGAATGTGAGGGGGAGCTTGAGAAGCTGAGAGAGGCATGCTGCGAAATCAGCTTCTTCTATGTGATCAACCATGGATTCAACTCAACCATAATGAAAACAATCGACTTTCTTATGTGACGCATGTTTCAGCTGCCTATGATCTTAATGCCTTAGCTTAATTATCTTAGCTAATATGGAAATTAGATAACTATGTCCATAAGTGTTCTTCCTCTGGTTCGAGGGAGACTAGCAAATTGTAATAGTTGTATAGTTGTATTAATAATATATTTTTTTTAATATTTATATTTTCAATTTTTTTTAAGTTTGAGTAAATATTTTTTAGACCAAACATTATTGGTAGAGTTGAAGATGGACATACTTACACATGGATCTTATATTGTATTGTAGAATGCACCTCTGTGAAATTAATCATCTTATTGGTTCATGATGTTATATGAAAGACTCTTTACAAGTTGTGAGTCTCCGTCATAAACAAGGAAATTTTTAAGGATGAAAGTTTATCTTAAAGTTTAGAAACCTTGGTGAATCTTACTAGTCCCTAATATGAAAATTGTAAAAAATTTGGTGATATTTTTGTAGAAATATTTTGATTTCCAATGGTTTATATTAGTCTATATAATATTTTGGCCATTTTTAAGGTAAAATAATGGTGTACTATAAATTTTGGATGGAAATTGGGGAACTTATTTTGGAAAAAAACATGTAAAATTACCCCACGTGCGAATATTAGCCCTAAAACTTTCCTTGATCAAAAAGTTAGTGGATATCCAATATTATATATATATATATATATATATATATATATATAGATATATAGATATATATAGATAATTCATATATTAATTTTTTTATAATGATAATAATAGTAATAATTTTGTTAACTTTTATCATTTTTGTTTAATCATGAGAATGTGAATGTATCACGATTTTTTTTTTATATATTTATAATGGATTCATTTCTCTAGCTATTAATATATTTATTAATTTACTTGCAATCTAAAAAAGTATTTTGGTGCAGTTTTTTAATTAATTTTGACTATAAATTATGAAATTTAAATTTAAATTTAAAATTGAACTGTAAAATTACACTGTAAAATTGCTGTATTTCTGAGGCAATAACCAACTAAAATTAAAAATTTAAATATGACAATGTTAACCCTTAATAAATTTTAAAATATATCTATTTTATTAAAAAAAAATTACTTGCACTCTTCGCTAACTCATTAATTTTCGGCCATCTTATTCACAAGTCCCTTCCATTCATGCATATATCTAAGGCTCATCCTATTTCCACCATTTGTGGACATTCCGGTTTACTCGCACCATTTCCTTTCCCAGATAACATGCACGTAAGGCCGTCAGCATTATTGCGACGAATGCATGAGTTGGTAGATCAAATTGCATTACGATTTGATACCGACGGTTTGAGAAGGTCCATCCCCTTGTCATTATCCATGGACATCATTTGAGTTCTGTTGATCCCACGCGACACCATTTCCCTTCTCGGTTAACATTCAAAATAACGCCATCCCTCAAATTGCGTTGTTCAATGCAGGACAGTTTTGTACCATCCATTTCAACAGCCTCATTGTTTTAGAATTTAATTTTAAATTTTCCAAATATGAATCTAGATACTAGACACTTACACACAACTAAAGAAATAATCTGTCCTTTAGCCTAATAAACATTATTTTATTTTATTTTTATTTCATTTCCTAGTATATTCATCTGATTGATAAAACAACTGTAACAGAAGACACACACCGAACCAACCCGGACCGATCAAGAGTCATTTGTCATGGTTTTCGTTATGGTTTTCCAGATTTATTAAATACTTGAGTGTTATGAACATCGCAGATTATCGTTAAATTTGAAACTGCTTGAATTTAATACATTTATTAAATATATTTTTGAAAACGTTAACTCTATTTTAACTGAAAAAATAAGTAAAATATACGATTAAAATATATTACTAAATAATAATATCCTTTCTATTATTTTAAAAATTTACACAGATAATTTATATTGTTATATGTGTTTTATCAGAATGAATTTCAAATTAATAAAATGACATATAAAATACTAATAATGTAGTTGGTATAGGGAATATATGAAATATATACAACCAAATTTACACAAGATAATTTATATATATATATCTATCTATATATATATATATATATGTTTTATCAGAATGAATTTCAAATTAATAAAAATGACATATAAAATACTAATACAAGTACATGTACCAATGTAGTTGGTATAGGGCATATATGAAACATATATACAACCACATTTTCTAATATGATTGATATAAACCTTATAGACTTATATGAACCACAATAATAATTATTATTAATATTTGTTTAAACACAAACTATTTATGATTATTAGTAACTATATAAATATTAAGAACCATATTATTTATATATATTATTATATTATATTATAATGATGGTGGTGGTTAACTCACCAAACATTAAACAAATTATTTATTTTAATTTAAAATTTTAATATTAGTAATATTAATTAATAATAATAACCCATAATAATATTAGATTATCATTATACTATTATAATAATGTAATAATATAATTATTATTATATTATTATCATAATAATATAAAATTACAAAAACAAAATAACAATTCAATTTATATAATTATATCTTATTATTATGATAATAATAAATATATTTATTATTATAATATTATAATATTAATATTATATTATATATTATTATTATTATAACAAATATATAAAATAAAATAATAATAATAATAAATAATGACAATTATATTGAATTATTATTATAATAATAATATTAACTTATAATAACAACCATGGTCTAATAATAATTAGAATTGTGATAAGTAAATTATTATTTGTAATTTTTTTTAATATCAACTATTTATAATTATTAATAACTATGTAAATCATAACAACAATATTTTTAGATATTTATATATTTATGATTATCATATTAATTATAATAACATAAACTCATAATAATAATAGTAATATTAATTAACAATTATTATTATTATTATTATTATTATTATTATATTATAATTCTTAGCTTTTATTAGTTCAACCATGTTTATTTTAGTATTTTGAATATTTATCTTAGAGGTTTGTTTACATTGGGTTTATAATATTAGTCCCTTTTATTTAATATTATTCCCTCGAGTTCATAATTCTTTGGGATTTTAGTACTAATCCCATCGGTAATAATAATATACTATTATTATTATTATAATAATATAATAAATATATTATATTATGCCCTAAGGGATTTTAGTAATGATACCTTGGGTAATCATGATATAATATACCATATTATATTATATTATATTATTATAATAATATAGTATATTTATTATATTATTATTATAATAATATTATTAGATTATTCTTACACTGATTAATACTTAAATCCAAGGGATTATGAACTCGAGGGAAGAATATTAAACAAAAGGGACTAACATTATAAACGCAAAGAACTAATAAATTCGACCATTTAACATTATAAACCCAAGTTAATAATAAACCAAAAGGATTAATACTAAAACCCCAAGGAATTATGATCCGAACGAAATAATATTAAACCCACGGGACTAATATTATAAACCCAACATTGGTAAACCCTAATATAAATATTAGAAAGACTTAAATAAACATGGTTTATTTTCATGGTGAGACAACCCTTGTCACAACGTGACATTCAACAATGGATGACCATGGTTGGCTATGATTCAGAATGGCTGGCCATGATCGATATTACAAACCTAAGGGAATAATAAATCTAAGGGATTGATATTATAAACCTAAAAGGAATAATAAAACTAAGTGATTAGTACTAAAACCCCAAGGGATTATGAACCTAAGGGACTAATATTAAACCCAACAGACTAATATTATAAACCCAACATTTGTAAAATACTACAAACACTAAAGTAAACATGGTTTATTTTGATCGTGAGACAATCCTTGTGAGAATGCGACATTCAAACATGGTTCACCACGGTTCGCTATGATTGAAAATGGTTGACCATGATTGATATTATAAACCTAAGGGAATAATAAACCCAATGGATTGATATTATAAACCCAAATGAATAATAAATCCAAGGGATTAAAATGAAAACCCTAAGGGATTATGAACCCAAGGAAATAACATTAAACCCAAGGAACAAAAATTATAAACCCAACATTCGTAAACCCAAATATAAATAGTAGAAACGCTAAAATAAACATGACTTATTTTGATGGTGAGACAATCCTTGTCACAATGCCGCATTCAACCATGGTTGACCATGGTTGGCTATGATTGACAATGGTTGACCACGATTGATATTATAAACCTAAGGGAATAATAAGCCCAAGGGATTGATATTATAAACCCAAATGAATAATAAGCCAAAGGGATTAATATTAAAACCCCAAGGGACTATGAATGCAAGGGATTACTATTAAACCCAAGGGACTAATATTATAAAATCAACATTCATAAAGCCAAATATAAATATTACAAAGACTAAAATAAACATGATTTATTTTTAGGGTGAGACAATCCTTGTCACAATGTGACATCCAACAATGGTTGACCATGGTTGGGTATGATTGAAAATGGTTTACCATTATCGATATTATAAACCTAAGGGAATAATAAACCCAAGGGATTGATATTATAAACATAAAGGAATAATAAAACAATCGGATTAATACTAAAACACCAAGTGATTATGAATGCAAGGGAATAATATTAAACCCATGGGACTAAAATTATAAACCAACATTAGTAAACCGAAATATAAATACTGTAAATACAAAAATAAACATGGTTTATTTTGATCGTGAGACAATCCTTGTCACAATGCAACATTCAAACATGGTTGACCATGGTTGGCTATGATTGACAATGGTTCACAATGATTGATATTAAAAACCTAAGGGAATAATAAACCCAAGGGATTGATATTATAAATCCAAATGAATAATAGACCCAAGGGAATAAAACAAAAGACCCAAGTGATTATGAACCCAAGGGAATAATATTAAAACCAAGGGACTAATATTATAAACCCAACATTCGTAAACCTAAATATAAATATTACAAGCACTTAAGTAAACATGATTTATTTTGATGGTGAGACAATCCTTGTCACAATGCGACACTAAACCAGGTTGACCATGGTTGGCTATGATTGGAAATGGTTGACCATGATTGATATTATAAACCTAAGGGAATAATAAACCCAAGGGATTGATATTATAAACCCAACTGACTGATAAATCCAAGGGATTAATACTAAAACCCCACGGGATTATGAGCCCAAGGGAATAATATTAAACCCAAGGGACAAATATTATAAAACCAAAAAATTCGTAAACGCAAATATAAATATTACAAAGACTAAAATAAACATGATTTATTTTCATGGTGAGACAATCCTTGTTAGATTGTGACATTCAACCATTGTTGACCATGGTTATTTATGATTGAAAATTGTTGACCATGATCAATATTATAAACCTAAGGGAATAATAAACCCAAGGGATTGATATTGTAAACCCAAAGGAATAATAAAACTAAGGGATTAATATTAAAACCTCAACGGACTCTAAACCCAAGGGAATAATATTAAACCCATGGGACTAATATTATACACCCAACATTGGTAAATCCAAATAAAAATACTACAAAAACTAAAATAAACATGGTTTATTTTGATCGTGAGACAATCCTTGTCACAATGCGACATTCAAACATGGTTGACCATGATTGATATTATAAACATAAGGGAATAATAAACCCAAGGGATTGATATTATAAACCCAAATGAATAATAAACCAAAGGGAATAATACAAAAATCCCAACAGATTATGAACCCAATGGAATAATAATAAAACCAAGGGACTAATATTATAAACCCAACATTCATAAACCCAAATATAAATATTACAAACACTTAAATAAACATGATTTATTTTGATGGTGAGACAATCCTTGTCACAATCCAACATTCAACCAGGTTGGCCATGGCTGGCTGTGATTAACAATGGTTGACCATGATTGATATTATAAAGCTAAGGGAATAATAAACCCAAGGGATTGATATTATAAACCCAAATGAATAATAAATCCAAGGGATCAAAACTAAAACCGCAAGGGATTATGAACCGAAGGGAATAATATTAAACCCAAGGGACTAATAATATAAGCCCAACATTCATCAACGCAAATATAAATATTACAAAGACTAAAATAAACATGATTTTTTTTCATGGTGAGACAATCCTTGTCACATTGTGACATTCAACCATGGTTGACCATGGTTATTTATGACTGAAAATGGTTTTATGTATAGGGAATACTAGTGGCATTGATAATTGTTATGGTGTTTTCCTTTTTTGGTTTTTAAATTTATTCAAGAGCTACATCTTGGAACAACCCCCATTTCATTATTGTTTCATCCTATCCCCTAGTTAACATGGGTGCAATTTCTAACCTCACTTTTAACACTATTCTAGTTTAGCACTACTTGATTCACTAGCGCTCCCCTCTTGTGGGTTTCACAAACCTCATCTCTTGTCTTCTTCTAAATTCCATGACACGAAATAGGATCCACTCTCATCGATATCCTAGAGGTCAAGGCTCTTTAAGTAGGCCTTGAGAATGAACTCAAACTCAATACACTACCACTTCGTTACCTTTTAAGACACCTACTATGAGTCAGGTGAGAATATAACTATTTAGGCTTCAACCACCGATCACTTCCAAGCCTATTCTAACTCTAACATTCAAAGAAAACTTGCTATTTAGGTCTCTGACCCTGACCACACTAAGGGACAGGATAGTTAGTGCCTTAGTTACATATCCCTTCATCAAAAAATGTAGACGCTCCTAGGATAAGTGATTAAATAAAAAAAATGAGAATCATAATGAGATCATTGCATGGCTCCCCGAAATCTAAAAAGTCCATCACCAACAACTCTCCTGCCTAGTGAGATTAAATGCCCACTTCATACATATCGAAGGTCAACTTCAGTGTAGTCACAAACCTCCAACACGCTCAAGTTCATAGGACACAAGCCTAGTAATGTCCTCTAACAAATTATGATTGTTAAGATCTCTTGGATTATGTTTTGGCTTCATCAATTCCTTTTATTTTCATAGTTAGATGCATCACCAACTACACCTACCACACAACATGTAGTAGTTTTGATAATCTTCCTAGACTTTTTTATAAACATAATATAGTTAGTACAAAAATTATATTTTTGAGTATTTTGATAGGTGGGAAAATAGTGAGCTACCTTTAATGTCATTTGTATATTTTTTGTGGTGGTAGATGACTAGTAAAATCCTTGAACTATGTATGTGAGTATTTATGATCCAATAGAAATCTTAATTAACAAAAAAAAAATCATACTAATAGTTAACTAATAACGTTTTAAGTTCCATCAAACAATCACACTAACTTATTCATTTGTATTTATTAATTTCTCTATTTATCCCATATTTATTAGTATGCTAATTAATAGAATTTTAATTAAATTATCGATAATTAGGAAGTTGATTCAACCTTCTATGGAATATTTTATAATATTCTCAATCGAGTCACAATTTAAAGTCTAAAATTTGTACTTAAAATAGTGATGGCCTTTCAGTCCTTTCATTTAAATTAATTAATTAAAAGCAAAATTACTATGGAATAATGTAAATAAAATGAGTTATAATTTTCTGGCATGTTGTATTTACCATCCTAGATCCTTCTAAGCCCACATCTATCATCCATGCATCGAGAGGGATCAAATTCTTTGAGGTGAAAACTTCTTCTTTTTAGCGCAAAACTTGGAAATGCCTGCTTCTCGAGGGATTTGATCCCTCTTGGCACGTGATAGATTTGATGTTAGATGGATCTAGGCTGGTTATAATCATCTGTGACCATGGAAAAAAAATTGAACATATTATTGTGATCATTTTAAATGTGGTAAATATGTCTAAGATTAATTTGGAAATGTTAATTTTAATTTTTCTTAGTTACCTTAGTTTGTTGAGATGATCGAGTTCATTAATAACTTGAATGATAAAAAATTATAAAATAAAAAATTTGAATGCAAAGTGATAATGTAGCAATGTTGAACAATAGAAATTTTAAATAATTCAAATGTATGTCAATTACAAATAATCTTCATTGTGATCAAATTAATACTACTTTCTTCTACTATTCTTATTGTCACACTTCTTAGATTGTCCATCTTTTTATATAAATAACATGATAAGGGTAGTTGAAATCATAAACCATTTAAATGTCTAACTTGATCTATTGTAGTAAAAATCATAACTTGTCTTTCTTTCCCTCTAATATTAACCCGTAGCATTCTCAAAAGTCAATCATTTTGGCTTATGGAGTCTTAAACCCCATGTAAGTTTCCATGGAAGGTGTATTGTAATACCTTGTTTCAATGCAAAGTTACTAACAATGTTGAATGATGGAAAATTAGAATAATAACAATGTGGTTAATTGCAAATAGTTTACAATTTTACGAAGCAAACATTTCAGGGAAGTGAACATTTTATTTAAGATGAAAAGTCAAGTATTTTATTTATGGTTGAATTACTATAACACAAAAATCAATGCATGTTATTGATAATTTTTTTATGCTTACAATGAAACCAATGCGCTCTATTAGTTTAATTACATGGAAATTAATGTACAACCCCATTTGCACTAAATTCAATGCATATAGTGAAAAAGATTAAATATGATTAGAAATCATAGTCTACACTAAAATCAACTCAACTAGTGAAAACAATCAAATAGGATTAGAAATCAACATCGATACTAAAACCAATGCATCTAGTACAAGCAAACAAATAAAATTAGAAATCAACAACTAGATTGAAATCAATGAATCTAGTGCAAGAAGTCACATGGGATTATAAATCAACATCTATATTGAAGGCATTGCATCTAGCACAAGAAATTAAATAAGAATAGAAATCAATAATTGCATTGAAATCAATACGTCTAGTTCTATCAATCACATAAGAAAAAGAATCATCATCTATAGGGATTTTCTTCAATATGTAAGATGTGTTGGGATGGCATCCTCCTATGAATTAATCAATCTATAGTCATTTATTTTGCACTCTTTCCTTGGAAATATGTAGGTTTTGGCCATTAGATACAACATATGGAATGTGAGGGGGAGCTTGAGAAGCTGAGAGAGGCATGCTACGAAATCGACTTCTTCTATGTGATGAACCATGGATTCAACTCATCCGTAATGAAAACAATCGACTCTATTACCTGAGGCGTGTTTCAGCTGCCTATGATCTTAATGCCTGGGGTCAATTATCTTACCTAACATGGAAATTAGATAACTACGTCCAAAAGTCTTCTTCCTCTATTACTTCAAGGGAGTGTAGCAAATTGTAATAGTTCTATAATTGTATTAATAATTTTTAATTTTTTTTATTTATACTTATATTTTCATTTTTGTTTAAGTTTGAGCAAGTACTTTTTAGACCAAACATTATTAGTAGAGATGAAGATGGACATACTTACGCATGGCTCTCATATTGTATTGTAGAATGCACCTCTGTGTCATTAATCATTGTATTGGTTCATGATGCTGTGTGAAAGACTCTTTACAAATTGAGATTGTTAAAAGAATATATATATATATATATATATATATATATATATATATATATAAAATAATAATAGTAATAGTAATGATTTTGTTAACTTTTATGATTTTAGTTTAATCATGAGAGTGTGAATGTACATGATTATTTTTATATATTTATAATGGATTGATTTCTCTAACTATTAATATATACTTGTAATCTAAAAAATTATTTGTGTGCAATTTTTTATTATTTTTTACAATAAATTTTGAAATTTAAATTTAAATATAAGATTGGTCTCTAAAACTTATCTAATCTAAATATTTCAAAATTTTATAAAAATGCAAACTTAATTTCTACATTCCAAAACATATTTTAAATAAATAAAAATCATAATACATATAAAACAAACAAAAATTAAAATAAAACAAAATAATTAAAAATTAAAATAAAACAAAATGATTAAAAATTAAAATAAAACAAAATAATTAAATTACATTGTAAAATTGTTGTATTTATAAGGGAATAATCAAATAAAATTTAAAATTTAAATATGTCAATGTTAACACTTAATAAATTTTAAAATATATTTATTTTATTAAAAAAAAAATCTATGCACTCTTCGGCTAACTCATTAATTTTCGGCCATCTTATTCACACATCCCTTCCATTCATGCATATATCTAAGGAACATCCTATTGCCACCATTTCTGGACGTTCCGGTTTACCCACACCCATTCCTTTCCCAGATAACATGCACATAAGGCCGTCAGCATTATTCCTACGAGTGCATGAGTTGGTAGATCACATTGCGTTACAATTTGATAGCGACGGTTTGAGAAGGCCCATCCTACTGTCATTATCGGTTAAGTCACACCATTTGAGTTCTGTTGATCCCACGCGACACCATTTCCCTTCTCAGTTAACTTTCAAAAAACGCCATCCTTCAAATTGCGTTATTCAATGCAGGACAGTTTTGTACCATGCAATTCAACGGTCTCATTGTTTTATAATTTATTCTAATTTTTCAATATATGAATCCAGAACATACATAGATTTATTTCATAGAGAATAACGTGAAATCAGTGTTTTCAGGAAACAAAGGAAACTGGTTGATATATAAAACAACTCTAACAGAAGACACACAGCCAATCAACCAGGACAGATCAAGAGTCACTGTCATCTGTAATAGAGTCATTAAACTCATACCACTCATTGACATCATATTCATGTTTACTCATCTGTAATAGAGTGATTAGAACTCATACAACTCATTGACATCATATTCGTATTAACTAATAAGTACCCGCCATCCATGGATATCATTAAGGCGCATCCCATTGTCAGCAGCCGTGGACACATCGGTTTACTCACAACCTTTACTTTCGGTTCAAATGCGGAAATGGCCACCAACATGATTTCCAGGTATGGCCGAGTTCGTAAATCAGATTGCATCTGCAAGAATGGACCAGTTTCTTGAGGGTCCTCTCATTTTTCAATAGTTATGAATGGGAGTCATAACTATTATGAATGGACGTCTTTATTTTCATTGTAGATTTTAGGAACATGTTTTCGTTATAGTTTTCCAGATTTATTAAATATTTGAGTGTTATGAACATCACAGATTACTCATTAAATTTGAAACTGCTTTAATTTAATACATTTACTAAATACATTTTTGAAAACGTTAAGTCTATTTTAACTGAAAAAATAAGTAAAATATACGATTAAAATATATTATTAAATAACATCTAAAATAATTTTAATTATATATATATATATATATATATATATATATATATATATATATATATATATATACTCATGCTTTATGCTTTATCAGAATGAATTTCAAATTGATAAAAATGAAATATAGAATATTAAACATAATCACATATTTTTGTAAGATTGTTTTAATTTTAATTTGTGTGATATTGACTAAATTTATTTTGTGCAAATTCACATCTATACTCTATCAAAAACACGGAGATTATAAAATTTTAAGAAAACTAATATAGCCCATGGGCAGCCATTAAATAATTTTATGTGAAAAAATAAAAATAGAGATAAAATATGAATTATTGTTATTATGAGATTTGCTAAATTGTATAGAAATTGTGGGATTATTAAAAATCTACATTCCATTTTTAGTTATATCTTTTGTTTCGATCATTTATTGTATTCATGGAATGATACAGATTACATCCTAAGTGGTTCAATCTTACTTCAATTAATCTTTTAGTCATCCATTATCTAGTCCATTACATCATATGTAAGACACTAAACCATCATCACACATATGCACAAGATTTAGAGAAGTACCCCACCGACCTTGTGCTTATTTAGTCTCCCACCCCCCAAACACGATGCACTTTGGTTTAGCTCCAAAACCTTCCTAGGTCTAAATGACCATAGATTGTCAAGCTTCTTCCTCTTCTCGGCTCCCTTGTACTTTGTTTATGGTCCTTCACAACTCATCCCAACTCTTGGTTGTGTGGCTTCAATTTTGTTCTATTATTGCCTTCTGTGTTCATCCACCATGTGATTCTTCTATATATATTGGATGGACATCCCTTTACATGGTTATACCTCACTCACACTCAGGTTGGCTCATTTAATGGCATGTGTGCCTTAGGTAAGGTGGAACACCATCATTCCACCTGACACTCACATGCCACACCTGTCTCACCTATTTTTCATAGACATTATGCTCATTAGTCGCCCACATCATGTCATCTCATCTTGATTGATGCCACCTTCGATTAAATGTGCTTGTTCAGCTAATCGTCTCGGTCAATTACTTTTAAGACTTCACCCTTCACTTCACCTATTCTTTCCTAGACAAACATATTACACTCCACCTAGTCGCTTATCTCAAGGGTGTTTTGTGTCAAGCCTTGGGGCAGTTATGCCATAGTATCAAGTTCTAGCTATCCATTGTCTAGGTAATTTTGGCCCTCGATTGTCTACATCTACCATGCTACCAACACATCCTCATGTTCCCAATGCAAACACTAAGTGTTTATTTTTGAACACCTCCTATTGGCACACCCTCACTCAACATCCACATTCTTCACATACCTTGTGATATCTTCAACAAAAATCATGCAATGGGGTGTCAACCATGGCATGCACCTTGACTATAGGAACACCCAATTCTAGGGCCTTACATGATCCCCCACTCAAAATTATTGTCATCTCAGAAATAGTCTAGCGATAACCCTTTTTACATCTCCCAATGGATATCAACATGATGTCGCTCCATTAGATGATGTTTATGGTTGCATCTCTGGGAATCAACTCTACATATCACATGTGTTAGGACCCTTGTTATTATTTATCTAATCAAGTAGCTCATATAATCATTATATTAATCACCAGAATAACCCATGTCTTATAGTGCAATAACCACAACCTCATATCATCTTGACTCATCAGTCTTCTTGTTGTATAGGTTCAGGCATAGGCACCCCATGATATCAGCTTTTGATTTGATTTCAATGGTGAGCCATCTCCTCTTGTCTTAGTGTGATGAGGAGCATTTGTGATTGTTACCTCCACCCACATCTCCTGCATCTCTCATGAGCTCCATTGAAGCATTCCTCCATAGTTCCTCATCATTTAATTTAATAAAGGAATGTATGACCCTATCCTACCCTCTTCTTCATCAACAAGTTTATTTATATCGGGGTCCTATGCAAAACCTCTTCAGAAAAATGTTGATGTATTGGCTCTTTCCTTGGCCTCAACATACCAAGTAACAATTCCTTGGACACACCTATGTCCACCATGGTCACTCATATCTACTCTAAGCTATGTTTTGTCTTCTCCAAGTTTTTTATCCTATCTACCAAGGTGGAAAAAATATCCACATGTTCTGAGAGAACAAACTCTAGACATGTGGCTCCATAAAAAAAAAAAAATTATCCTCAAAGATGATGGTGACGTTCATTGCTACATTCAAGTTTATCCTTTGAGTCTTCATGATAATTGGCTCAAGACCTAATAGAATGAAGATATGTCTCATATTATGCACAAGCACAACTCTCTCATCTATTAAGAATTCCTTACCTAACATAAAATCATAGTCATCGAGTAGCACTATCGTAAGGTCCAACTTCTCCTCACTATATCCCATGTAGATGGGTACTTCATAAATTAAACCAATCACTTGCATATCTTTAGGGTTGATAGCCTTGAAGGAAGCATCCTTAGATTTGACAATAAGACCAATCTTCCTTGCTACTTATTCTTTCACAAATTTGCAATTAGCTCCACTGTCAACCATCTTTGTCACTTGGATGCCTACCAGTTCAACACTAAGAAAATGCAATTGGATTCTTCCTTACCCTTATTTGTTTCCTTCTTCTTTTCGGAATACAATACTTCTAATACCTATAACATCCCAACTTTAGCTTCCTTCTTTTTCTCCAAAGAAACCACCTTCTCCTTAAGGGGGAAATTCATTTCCAATTGATCTTCGCCACATATCTAGCATGATACGGGACTCTTCACTTTGGCTACACCAACTAATTTTCCTTCTTTGCAAACCTTCCCCTTGTTTTGATCCTTCTTCTTCTTCATTGTCTTCTTATCCCACATTTCCTCCTTACACTTCCCATCTATTTCATAATTAAAGAGCTTCTCTACTATTGTGATAGCTAGTCCAAGAGTCTAGACACCTTTCCTCAAGACTTCCCCTTTTTCCCATGGCTGGAGATTGTTGGTAAAGGCATATATCCTATACTTATCATGCATATTCCTAAGTTCCAAAATAACGCATGAGATTTTTTTATGTAGGTTTGTATCTTTCCAGTATGCTTCAACTACCTTAGATGATTCTTTACCATCCACAGTTGATTCCCTAGTTGAAACTACACATACAATGCTTCCTTAAGTTCTATCCAAGTCACAATCTTAATTATTGAATATTAATATAAATATCTTTTCCAAAGCTTCATTGTTCCTATGATGAACATGGCCACTACATTAACCATTGTATCTTTAGAACAACCTTCATTTGTTCCACAACGCAATATAAATTCCAAAGCACCTTAGTTATTCTAGTCCCTTCATACATTTTTGGTTCTTTCCACTTCACTTTCAAGGATGAACCTATTTAACTCTTCCTTATGGCCTATTTTATCTCCTACCATCTGCTTGTTCCCTTGCAAGTGGTATAAGTGACCTCACATGATCTTTCTAGACCTTCATATGTAATTCATGATCTTGGACTAGTATCACTACATAATCAATGGAATAGGAACTTACTTCAATGACTCCCTTTATTTCTTGGTTTTTTTATTGGACCTCTTAAAACTCGTTTCCATGGCCTTCCATAGTGTCTACCATACGTGCCATTATTTTTTCAACATCTTAGATCATCTCTTCCAATTCCACCTCATTTTGGTCCATTGGATTAGAGCTAGTGTTCACCATTATGATCGACTTCCTTTAAATATGACCCTTTTTAGTCTCACTTCTACTTTCCTGAAATGTAACGTAGACCTAGAATCAAGATCCAAAACCCCTTTCCAACACTGCAATTGTTTACATAATCTGCTTCCAAAACAACCTACAAGAAATAAATGTGACTATTTATAAAATATTCTTTCAGCTCTTGCTTCTCCCCTTGAGGTAACTACCACATCCTTCAAAATTGTATATGGACCTCTAATTGTGCTTCTTTTGTTCCATCATCATGTGATAATGATTTTATACCACCTATGTGTGAAGAAGACTTGTAATGCGAACTCTCCGACTTTCACATGTAGTTTGAGTGGTAACTTTTATACCACGTCTATGTGGTAGGCCTCCTCGCCATTGTTTTTGTATGACCTTTGATATCACATGTCATGACCTCAAGGCCTCCTATAGGTAGAAGGAAGATTTTGGGTGCACGATAACCCCTCGAATGTGCGGAATGGATGTGTATCACCTTTGCCTTATCAAGTACAAAGTTACTCATGTTGGCATTGATGATGTTGTTATTGATTGTAGTGATTTTTGGTTGGCAGTGATGTCAACCTGGTCATGTATTGTTGATGATTTTGTTATAGGTATTGATATTGAGTGTGTGTGTGATTGATGGTGTGGTGTTGAGAGTTTATTGGAGATCGAGAATTGATGGTTAATAGATCGAGATATGTTGGTGGAGAAGGGATGGGTGTTTCTTTTCGATATTGGTTTGTAGCTTCAGTTGAGGGATTAGCATTATCATAGTGCAATGGGTGTTGGTCGAGGCCTGTTGGGTGTAGAGGCTTATAGTGGATGGGTGTCCACAAAGTCATTTGAATGTGATAAATTTCTTGTTGGACATAATAGACTATGATGATGTAAAATAATTTGTTGATTAATAAAAAATTGAAGCAGAGCAACAATAGCAGTCGATTTTCTTCCCTCGAGAGGATTTTCCACGAAAAAACTTGTGTCCATTTATATTTATGTTTTTTATTCTATTTATTGTGCTTTATGTTAATTTTGCATGCTCTTATCTATTAATGTTTTCTGGGTTTCGTAAGTTTTGTTGATTGGTTATTGTTTTGGTAATAAGTGATAAAATTTATATAAATACAGTCATTGTCGATTTACGCCTTCACTCTCAGTAGTGAGGCCATTTCAAACAATTGGTATCAGAGCAAGTTTCTATCAGTGAAGCTTGATCACTTTTGAGAATATTGTGGGACCATGCCCAAAAGCTAGAGGAAACAATCTCAGAAGAAGAGGAGTTGCAAACAGGTTAAGAATGTTACAAAATATGGAGAACCTCTTATGCTGGTAAAATGTATGGAAATAAATATTTTTAGTCATGGACATTTTCCTTTATAGTCTAGTGACGATGATGTTGGAATCATTGAAGAAGTTGATAATAAGAGTTTTGAAGTTGATTCCTCAAGAGGTGAGGAAGGTGTATTTTCAGTGCAAGAATATGACAATGAAGAGACCAAAAGATTAATGATTCTTTAGGTTGACAATAAGGTTCAAGAGAGGATAATTAAGAAGCTCATTTTACAGAATAGAGATATAAAGAAATTCTCCTGATCCTTGGGGAGAGAGACCATGCATTCAAGGAATAAATTTCTAATTTGAAAATCAGTTGGAGAATGCAAGGAAAATTAAAGAGGAGATTCAGAGCTAGCTCAAAAATCAAATTAATGAATGTAAGAAACTAGAAACATAGTTAGAATACAACAAATCGAGTCTAAAGAGAGAAAATGTTCCAACAGCTGGAAGCCCAAAAGCATAAAGTTTGAGCAACAATGAAGGAATCCACCATCAAGTTCAAGAGCCAAAGAATGTGCCAAGGAAAGGTATGATAAATGTTAAGTTTTTTTATTGTCAAAAACTTCAGTACATTTTAGTAAATTGCGGAAACAAAAAGATAAATTAATTCTATCAAAGAAAGTAGTCAAAGAAGGAGAAATCTCAAGCAATCTATCATGGAAAATCATTCCCATCAATCTTCAGGTACAAAAATGTTCTTTACGGTTCAATTATTTATGCAATGAATTCGTACATAGATGTATTCCCTATAAAAAGTAGATGATCAGAAGATTTGAGCCATATCCTAAAATTTTTGGGCACATTACATGTTTTATCTACAATAATATGGACAATAGAGTAGAATATGGCTTCTTTCTTCTATCCCTTGAGACATCTACAGAACAAAGAAGGAAGTGGAGGAGGAAAAACGAACGAAAATAATATATGACTAGGAAGTGGTACATAAGGGTTTGGAGAAAGAAAAAGCCAAAAGATAACTAAGGCCATCCCAGTCTTAGGGTAATCATGAATACGAAATTATGTTATCTCAGAGGGAGCTCCTACAAGAAAATGAGGTTTGTCAAGTTTCGATTGAAATCGTCTCAAAGGCCTTGTTGTGATCTCTCATCTATCTCAAAATATCACAAAAATGGATATGCTGCAAATTTTGCATCATTCTTCATCATTGTGCTAGCACGTGAAATTAAAACGGGAGAAATAAATGGTTAGAAAATAAGAAATCAATCAGTTACTGTTGAAAACTAACTCAAAAAAGGAAAAGAAAGAATTTCTCTATGTTTGCAATTAATCAAATTTTCTTATATTGATGAAGAAGGACATAGAAAGTTTATAAGCTAAATTTATGGTTCAATATGTTTTTTTAAATATATTCTCATCAACAAATCTGAATGAGGTGCATTAAAGGGCCGACGTGTCAAAATGGTTGTTAGTCGAGTCTAAGCTAAGTGTTGTACTTAGCTTGTGGTCACTGGATAATTTGAATTATGTTGATATGGTCCATATTGGACAAGTCTGATGTAAGTTTTTATGAGCTTGGGAACAATAGCCACAATATTAAGTTTTCCATGCTTGTAGAATTTGAATAAAATGTATTCATAATTATTATTTTTTATGGAGAAATTTGTTCGTATATGTAAAAGAACACGGTTGTTATGAAGTGTTGAAGGAAAAGGTTCAACAATGCCATGCTAGAACGTTTTGGATACGAGTCATGAATGGATATTTCTTGGCCTATGCAGCATGTCGTGGATAAACACCATGTTCAAATATGCTTGGTTCCAGATGGCATGGTTGGGGTGTGAAGAGAAATGGTATAGATGACCCAATAATTGGTAGTAACCAGCACAGAAATGATGTTTGTGCATCATAATAGAAAGAGATTTTCTTTGAATACTATCAAATCATGCGTGCGAATGAAGAAATTCTTAACTTCATGGTGCAATTTGGTGTGGTAGCAGTTTGCATGGATAATATCAAAAGGTATTCATACATATTAAATTTTTAGGTGTGAAAACGGTTAATGATTTGGTCCATCTTTAATTAAACTATCAATTTTACTATATGTTGCAAAGGAAATGTAGTAAAGTGATAGGATAGGAAACACTAGCTTAGAAAAAAAGAGCAAAAATTTTATTATTTTTGTTTATTGTGTTTTTCAAAATAAATTTAAGAATTTAAACTTTGCATAAATGCACTACTAACAGCTAGGAAGGGCGGTTGGGGTTTGACGATCCAATGAAACTAGTTTTTCTAGCATTTAAATCTGATATTCTCTTATATCATGATGTAGGTTGATATCCAAAGTTAAACAAAAAGTGATTTCAAAGGTAAATTTTTTATAAAAACAAGGATTTTTTTTAGCTAAAATTTTGTTATTTCTTTCCGTTGAAAATGTACTTTAATATTAAACAAAAGAATAATACGAGTGTGAATATAAAGAAAATTGAAACTACGCGTTCTTGGGACAATGAGTTGAAGATTCAATTATATGTGTCTATAAAATTGAAAATTTATCAATTTTAATAATTCTTACATCTACAAATCTGAGCAAATGATTTTCAGTTACAAATTAGAAAGTGACCATTTCGACAACACCAGTAATTCTTATATCTGCAATTCCATGCAATTTTTTTAACAACATTAAGTAAGATGTAACCATATGCAAATGTTTTTTAATAGAAAGTGGAAATTTACCATCTTGACTATTTCGACAACCCTAGTAATTCTTACACCTCCAAATCTATGCGAATTTTTTGGCCACAAAATGTAAGAAGTGACCATCCTGACAATTGTTGCAAGACCAGAAGTTCTTTCTTCTGCAAATTTATCCAAATATTTTTCTTAGATCTGCAAAAGTATCCAAATATTTTTCCACATAAACTGAGAAGTCACTGTCTTGATGGTTGTAACAAGATAAATAATTCTCACGTTTGCAAACTTATGTGAACATTTTTGCTAAAAAAAAAAAAAAGAGAATTGACCATCTTGATTATTATGGGAATGTTAGTAATTCTACATCTTCAAGTTTATGGTAATATTTTCTGCAGAGAAAGTGAGAAGTGACCATTTTTATTATTGGGATAAAACTAGTAATTCTTACATCTGTAAATTTGAATAGTAATTCTTACATCTGAAAATCTATTCCAAAATATTACCACTGAAAATCAGAAATGACCATCCTAGCTATTGTGACAAGATTCGTAATTCTCACATCTACAAACTTATGCAAATATTTTTTTGACAAAGAGTGAGAAGTGACCATCATAAATATTAGACAAGACCAATAATTCTTACATCTACAAATTTATGCTAATAATTTTTCGAAGAGAAAATGAGATGCTACCATCCCACAATTATGACAACCTAAAATTCTCCTCACAAACATCCCTCCAAAATTAATTACCATGTTGTTCCAACATAAATAAATATCTACATAGTAAAATATTTTTAGGACAGACAGTTTCAAGTAGCACACACTATATGTAAAGTGGGGTCCAAGTAATCTGCCCCATTCAAATTTAGGAGCATACAAATTTCTACTTTTACACCTAGAACTGCCTTATTCTCAGCCTATTTCGTGTCAAACTACATTCTTAGAATTCAAAATTACCCAGGTAACAAGTTCTGGGAAAGAAATACACTAGAGCTCACCGATTGAAAACATAGACCATTTCATACATTGCACCTCTCCCTTGTGTCGGGCCTCCCTGTGTCTGATTCCTTACCTTGCAATACTTGTAATGTTCATCGTCACATCATCCTTTCTTGGGCTTGCAAACAAATCCTTGTGGTCTATCATGGGCTTGCGACCTAACACTTACAGGTCCACAACTTCCTACACTTGAAACGTTTTTCCATAACATTGTTGTGGGGTTTTCCTGTGTAAAAATACATATATGTTGCACTGGTCCACAAATAGGATCCCTAACTTTGGATACATCCTTCAAACCATCCATAGGTTCTCCACATTCGAGCACATAATTGTGGTCATATCTTGTGGGAACTTCATTGATCGTGCTTCCAAAAATTTTCTCATTTTAAAATCAAACGGATTTCCTTTAACGTCCTCCATATCAAGTCGCAATTGAAAGTTCCCACTTACGGTTACAGAGACATGAAGATCCCAGAGAAAGCCTACATCAGTAATTTGCATAAGAGAAGGAAATTAATTACCTATACCATGTCATTCGTTATTATATATTTTTACTTTACTTGGAGGGGTATAACAATAGTAGATTCAAACAACCACAATAAAACAAAATTCCCTTGGAGTGGGTATTATAGTGCAATAAAATCAAGTTCACTTCGCGAGGATCATAAAACATCATATATTTGATTGATTCTTAGGTGTATGGAATCTAGATGTGATCGGAGCTTATATTGTCTCCTATGGATAAATTCAACACTATCCCTTACGACGAACACTTAATGCATAGGCTTTATATGCTGGTAAAGAAGAAAAGTAAATCTTGGAGGATCTAGGACACTCTTTTCCTATTAAGGGAAACATAATAGAACTTTTAAGTTTTACCGTATTCACCATGATAAATATGGTAACTAAACTTGACACTTGCGTTCTCTCCATCCTTTTGTTCTTCCACGTTGCAGATAACTTTATGAAAACCTATTTCCCCTTCTGCATTGAAACAATAAATAGTGCAAGAACAATTGACACGTAAATTCCATAAGATACAATACACCATCATTGAAATGTAAATCTTTAACATATATTAAATATGTTACATAAAAATGAAAAGTATGTCTGCAGTTAACAAGTCGTGACCAAGAATAGGAGGGACACACAGTAGTGATATGTGGCATGGTTGTACATGTAGACAAGATAGGCAATGGAGTTGAAGAAAACAGTAAGCCATCAAAGTTAAACCCTTCACTCGGATCTTGCCATCATCTATCCCACACAAGGAGAAGTGTTAATGATGGATATCAACAATGAAGAAGAATACAAGAGATTCTTTACAAGGGTAAAACATTATTTTCTTCTCTCTTCATGCATTAACTACATTCACATTTGAACATTAGCTGGTCAAAGGAAAAAGTGATACAACTCTTATGTATACAAATTTATAACAACAATAAATCCTGAAGGATGAAACCCATAATGCAACACCTAGTCCACAGTGGCAACGTTCCTGAATCCACTTGGCTAAGGATCTTCTAGCTGCCCTCGATATTGGAGATACAATTTATGTTGTCATTTTGACATGGTTAATCTCTTCATGAATTTTACAGTCGTCAATCACAATGATGGAGGAAAATATTTTCAGAAAGAGAACATACATATCTAAATTCCCACTTCATACAAAAAATAAATAAATTTTACCTTCGCCAATTTAAAAACAAGTAAAATATTCGACAAATGAGGTGGAAAGGTGGACAGAGGAAATCCTAGGAAGGACACACAATGGTGGTATTTTTCATGTTTCTACATGCAGAGGAGACATGCAAGGGACTTGAAGAAATTTCCAACCCATCAAGTTTCATCCCTTCACTTAGATCTTGACTTCAACAATGCCACCCAAGGAGAAGCATTAACGATTCCCTCTAACCATTAGACAAGACAACATTCAGTTTTACTGAAAAATAAGAAATAATCTTACATATCCCAAAGGTAAGTGAACTTAGCTAATTCTACAAGAATTTCTTTTGTTATGTCAATTTCATAAGCTTTCCTACAAGCAAGAGAGAAACTAATTGATTAGGATATTTTGATCTTTCAATTATAAATTGAAAAGGGACCACTTTGGGCTAAGATCTAAAAATCAATAAACATAACTTCATGTTCACTGGTGCATTGAATCTAACTTGAGCAGACCTAAAAAGAAATCAAAATGGTATAGTTACAAGAAATTTTACATTTGGACAACATGGAAAGTGGAATTCTTGTTGAATGTGCAATCAAACTTCAAAGTAGGATTCATAAAAGTATCAATAATGGTCGTAGTGTCAATGGCGTGTCTAGTGCATGGATCTCTAGTAAGATTCCATGGAGTCTTCAATGTAAGAAATAACCCAAAAATAAGTTTTGAAAAAAGAGAACCTAGAAGAAAGAAATCATTGTTGTTTTATTTATTTTGATGCCCCATTGAATAATCATGGAAACATGATTTTTTTTCGCTACCATTTGGTATTCCAATTGGGCTACGAGCTATATTTAAACCTGAAATTACAAACCAACCTGTATTTTTTTATTTGGTATTCTATTTGATCTAAAGGTTGGAGTAATTTGATTTTTTTAAAGAATTTAATAAATAATACAAGATGGACTTCGACAACTTCGACACTTGCTGAAGGTATCCTGTAGTACAAAGAAATGAAAGAAAAATCATTGAGCTCTTATAGTTATACAGAGTCTTAAATCTATTACCTATCTAGAATGTCAAGCTTGTAGCTTAAAGTTTTCTATTCTTACATACACTTAATGAAATGAATTTATCAACACATAAAATATTGAAAAAAATAGAAAGCATGAGTAATTGCAGGTTGTTTTCCTTTTTTGTGAAATATACTCTGTTTTACCTTCATTTGTGTTTGTGACAACTTTTGTTTGAGCTTTGTAAAATAAATAAAGCGCTAGTGCTCCAATAACAGACAACGAGATAATGTAATGATAGATTAAAGTGCAACGAGCACTTTAATCTATCATACCTTTCGTCAACTCACGGAAGTTGAGAAAATGCACCTAAATGAAGCTCAAAAAGGAAATAAAATGCACCTAAATGAAATGAACCTCGAAAAGGAAATAAAATGCCTCTCTACAAAAGCATATGATTGCTTAGGGAACACTTAGAAAGCTAACTCCACCAAACAACCCACAAAATTGATGGAGGTGATTGCTTAGGGAACACTTAGAAAGCTAACTCCACCAAACAACCCACAAAATTGACGGAGGTGTGCGAACTTTGGGAGAAAAAAGATGGATTTTGTAGTGGAAAATTAATTGCCAAATAATAACCTAGGGCACTAAATCATCCAAATATATGCCACGAGTTAGCAATGCAAGGGATAGAAAATCATGGTGATTTCATTATAGAGTTAATGTTTGGAATGCAAGTATCCGCGAGAGAATCTCAATTTGATTATACAAAAATAAATAAGATCGTATTACCAAAGGCAACAAAATTGATAAGGATCACCAAGAGGTCACCGAAACCATTAACATTGGATTCAATTGAGGGTTGTAAAATACATATAAAGAGATTGTGCAGTGAACACAGTTTTAGTATAAACATTGGTTATAATAGCATAAATAATTAGATTGTATTTACGCTAGTAAAAGAAATAGGTAAGTTTGAACACATATTAAATAGGTTAAATAAAAATGGAAAGTATCTCTGCAACTAATGAGTTGTAACCAAGCATAAGAGGGACACACAATAGTGATATGTGGCATGGTTGTACATGTAGAGGAGATAGCAAGAGAGCTAAAGAAAATGCCAAGCCATTAATGTTCACCCCTTCACTCAGATCTTGACTTTAATTTTCCAAAACAAGGAGAAGCGTTAACCATGGATATTAACAGTGGAGAAGACATAGAATAAAATTGATTCTATACCAGGGTAAAACACTATTTTCTGCTCTCTTCATGCATTATCTACATTCGCATTTGAAAATTAGCTAGTCAAAGGCAAAAGTGATACAACTCTTATATATAAAATTTATAACAAAAATAAATACTCAGGGATGAAACCCACAATGCAACACCTTGTTCATAACGGCAACATTCTTGAATCTACTTAGTTAAGGATCTTCTAGCTGTGCTTGATACTAGAGATACAATTTACATCGTCATTTTTACATGGTTAAGTTCTTCATCAGTTTTACAGTCATCAATCACAATGACAGAAGCATTATACATAAATCCATATTTTACCTATGATGAACAAATCACCAATGGAGTAGCTCTCAGGCGGGTTGATCGGTAAATGGATTTGGGTAACGATCTGGATGTTTATCTCATATTTTTGGCATTGAATCTTATGTACCCGGGTAAAATTCTCGGTTTTAATATTGATCAACCGACACTGGATTAGGAACTGAATGAACGAAACCCTCTTCTCGGCAAACCAAGTAAAGCAAGGTATCTATATCCTACGCCCTAGCCCTATGCCATAGTCACTATGTCCTATTTCTTACTATAATAGGGGAAAATAAGAGGATATATTATTAGCACACATATTAATATGTCCAATGAATCTAACTATTGAACGAATCGACTCCATATCTTATAGTGGACCCCATTTGGATCCACCCGAATAGACTTTAGTATCCACGACAACATCTTAGTAATCAATCGAGCCAACAACGCATAAAGTTCCAACTCCTCCTCCTCGAACATCAATAATGATCCATTATACATAAATCAATATTTTACCTATGCCTAACAAATCCATATTTTATCTATGCTGAAGAAATCAACACTGGAGTAGGAGTAGCTCTCAGTGTACATAGTCCAATTTGGGATTGGACTATGAAATCTATGAGACAAAATTTCCCCACTTAAATATTGTACCACAACCACTTTACATATAATTCAGGGGTCATTCTTGAAAACTAATTTTTCATACTCAGTTCTGAGAGGTACAATAACAATAGAAAAGTTTATCTAAACATTCGGCATGTTACTAAATACGGCATGTTAATAAACTACACTATACATCATTCAAATACATGAATTCATAAGTACATATTTTCAAGTACGCTGATTGGGCTTACTAGGAGAAGAAGGATGAAAACTCATAAACCAAAAGTTTTTTTAAAGAAATTCGTTAAAAATGATCTACTCCAGTTGGAAGCACAAATATTTGGGTTATCTGTTGGCCAACTTCATGCCATTATAGTGAAATACAAATACACAAATTCATTTAATAGTAAAGCTCCTCTCTTTCATGTAAAATATTTTTACAAACAAAATTTCTGGTTTGAAGATCGAGGTGCATAAACATGGCTCAGATAAAGCATAAATTCAACCTCCAAAACTCACAAATAAAATGAGAAGCTACCATACGACTATTGTGACAACCAGGATTTCTCCTGACAAACAACCCACCGAAATTAATTACCACGGTTTTCCAGCATAAAGAAATATCTACATAGTAAAATATATTTACGAGAGACAGTGTCAAGAAACAAACCTTATATGTAATGTGGGGTCCAATTAATCTGCCCCATTCAAATTCTAGATCATACAAACTTCTACTTGTACACCTAAAACTTCCTTATTCGCGGCCTCTTCCATGTCAAACTACATTCTCAGAATTCAAAATTGCCTAGGTAACATATTCTAGCAAACAAATACACCAGAGCTCACCGATTGAAAATATATAGCATTTCATACATTGCACCTTTCCCTGTGTGGGGCATCCTTGCTTCTGGTTCCTTGCATTGCAATACTTGCAATGTTCATAATCACAACCTCATTTTCTAGCCTTGCAAAAAAATCCTTGTGGTTTATCATGGGCCTGCAACCTAATACTTATAGGTCTACAACTTTCTACACTAAATTTTTTTCCATAAAATTGTTCTGCAATATTCCTGGTGTAAAACTACTGCCTCATGCTCTGGTCCATGAGTAACATTCTTGACTTTGGCAGCATCCTTCAGACCATCCATTGGTTCTCCACAGTCGAGCAAATAATTGTGGTCATATACTCTGTGAACTTCACTGATTGTGCTTCCCACAATATTCCTATTTGTAAAATCAAATGCATTTCCTTTAACGACCTCCATATCAAGTTGCAACTCCATGTTCCCACTTATAGTGTAGTTTCTTTAGACATGAAGATCCATATGGAAACCTACCTTGGGAATTTGAATAAGAGAAGGCGATTAAATACCTATACCATGTCATTGATTATTATATATTGCTTTGTTACTTCGAGGGAGTATTACAGTAGTAGATTCAAATAAGCACAATAAAATAAAATTCCTTTAGAGTGGGTATTATAGTGGCAATGAAATAAAGTTCACTTTTTGAAGTTCATAAAACGTCATATATTTTTTTCCTTTCGTAGGTGTATGTAATCTGGATGTGATCGGATCCTATACAATCTCCTATGTCTAGACTCAACATTATCTCTTACCAGGAACACTTAACAAATAGGCTAGATATGGTGGTAAAAAGGAAAAGTAAATCTCGAAGGATCTATCACACTCTTTGCATATTAAGGGAGATGTATCAAAACTTTTAAATTTTACATTGTTCACCATCATAACTATGGTAACTAAACTTGACACTTGGATTATCCCCATACTTTTTATCTTCCACGTTGTAGACAACTTTATCAAAACCTATTTCCCCATGTGCATTAAAAAATGAAATAGTGCAAGAAAATTTGATAGATACATTTCATAAGATGCAATACTACATCATTGAAATGTAAAGTTTGAACATATATTAAATAGGTTACATAAAAGTGGAAAGTATCTTTGCAATTCACAAGTTCTGACGAAGCATAGGAGGGACAAACAATAATGATATGTGGCATGGTTGTACATGTAGACAAGATAGGAAAGGGAGTTGAAGAAAACGCCAAGCCATCAAACTTCAACCCTTCACTCAGATCTTGACTTCAACTAAACCAGACAAGGAGAAGCACTAACAATGGATATTAGTAGTGAAGAAGTAGTAGAATACAACAAATTCTTTACAGGGCTAAAAATCTATTTTTTGCTCCATTCATGCATTATCTTCATTCACATTTCAACATTATCTGGTCAAAGGAAAAGGTGATACAACTATTATGTATACAATTTTATAACAAAAACAAATCCTCGGGGATGAAACCCATAACGCAACACCTAGTTCATAGTCACGACATTCTTGAATCCACTCAGTTAAGGATCTTATAGCTACACTTGATACTGGAGGTACAATTTATGTTGCCATTTTTACACGGTTAAGCTCTTCATGACTTTCATAGTCATCAATCACAATGATGGAGGCAAATATTTTTAGCAAGAGAACATACATATCCAAATTCCTAGTTCATACAAAAAAGAAAATTTTACCTTCACCAATTTAAAAACAACTGTAAGATTTGACAAATGGGGTGGCAGGGAGGGACGACGAAATCGTAGGAGGGAAACACAATAGCAATATGTATAATGGTTGTACATGTAGAGGAGACAATATTGATATGTATAATGGTTGTACATGTAGTAGAGACATGCAAGGGAGTTGAAGAAAATGGCAAGCCATCAAGGTTCGCCCATTCACTCACATTTCGACTTCATCTATATAACCCAAGGAGAAGCATTAACAATTCCCTGCCTCCATTAGACAAGACAACCTTTAATTTTGCTGCAAAATAAGAACGATTATTAGAGATCCCAAAGGTAAGGCATATTATGAAATGCTGCAAGGATTTCCTTTGTTATGTAAATTTCAAAGGCTTTGATGAAATTAAGAGAGAAACAAATAGATCAGGATATTTGCATCATGCAATTATAATTTAAAAACAGACCACTTTAGGATGAGATCGAAAAATCAATAAACAGAACTTCATGTTCACTGGAAGTGTAACAGTTCATTGAATCTAACTTGGGTAGACCTAAAAAGAAATCAAAATGGTATACCTACAAGAAGTTTTATATTTGCACAACATGGAAAGGGGAATTGTTGTTAAAGGTGCAATCACACTTGAAGGTAGGATTCATAAAAGCATTGCTAATGGAAATACTATCAATGTCTCATCCAGTGCATAGACCTCTAGCAAGATTCCATAGTCTTCCATGTAAGAAATAACCCATAGATAAGTAAAATAAAAATTTTAAAAAATCATAAAAGTATGAAATAATTACGGTTTTCTTTATCTTGATGCTCCATTGACTAATCATAGAAACATGATTCTAGTTTTTTTTACCTTTCCATTAGGTATTCTTGAGCTAAAGGTTGAATTTAAACATAAAATTGCATACCAACTTGCCTCTTTTTTATTTGGTATTCTCTTTGATCTAAAGGTTGGAATATTGCAGCCTTTTTAAAGAATTGAATAAACAAGGAAAGTTCTCTATAGGTAGGGTGAGGGAAAAATTGGATGACTTCAACTATTGGTGAAGGTATCCTCCAGTACAAAAAAAAATGAAACAAAAAAAACTAAACTCTTATAGCCACGTAGAGCCTTAAATATATTACTTGTCTAGAATGTCAAGCTTGTAGTTTTAAGTTTTTTATTCTTACATATAGTTAATGAAATGAATTGATTAACAAATGAAATGTTGACAAAAACAAAGTACATCAGAATAATTTTTGGTTGTTGTCTTTTTTTGGAAATATACATTGTTTTACCTTCATTAGGGTCTGTGACTATTGTTGTTTGAGCTTACTAAAACAAACAAGGTGCTCGCGCTCCAATAACAGATAAAAAGATAACGGAATGAGAGATTAAAATGAAACGAGATTCCATAGCTTGAAATTACCATCCTTGACATCCACTCATGGTAGTTGCGAAAAGTGAACCTAAATGAATCTAAAAAAGGAAATAAAATGCACCTAAATGAAATGAAGCTCAAAAAGGAAATAAAATGCATCTCTGCACAAGCATACCAATGCTTCGAAAACAACTAAAATCTAATTCCACCAAACCACCCACCAAATTGAGAGAGGTGTGCCAAATACAGGAGGAAAAAGAGGGATTTTGCAGTTGAAATTCAATTTCAAAATAATAACGTAAGGCATGAAATCATATAAATAAATTGCATGAGTTGGCAAAGTGAGGGAAGAAGAATCATGGGGACTGGATTATAAAGTTAATGTCTTGGACAAAAGTATCTATGGGAGAATTGTAATTTGATTGTAGAAACATAAATCAAATCGTGTTACCAAAGGCAACAAAATTCACAAGGATCACCAAGAGGTAACTAGAGGTGTTAATATTGGATTCAATCAAGGGGTGTAAAATTCACATAATTTGATTGTGCAGTGAATACAATTTTAGTATAAACATTGGTTATAATATTAGAAAGAATTAGATTGTATATAAACTAGTAAAAGAAATAGGTAAGTTTGAACATATATTAAATAGGTTACATAAAAATGGAAAGTATCTCTGCAAAGCCATAAAATTTCAACCCTTCATTGAGATCGTGACTTCAGCTATCCCACACAAGGAGAAGGATTAACAATGGATATCAATAGTGAAGAAGCAGTAGAATACAACAGATTCTCTACAAGGGTAAAACATTATTTTCTTCTCTCTTTGTGCATTATCTACATTCACATTTGAAAAGTAGTTGGTCAAAGGAAAAAGTGATACAACTCTTATGTATACAACTTTATAACAAAAATAAATGTTGAGGGATGAAACCCATAATGCAACACCTAGTTCATAGTGGCAACTTTCTTGAATCGACTCGGTTAAGGATCTTCTAGCTACCCTATATATTGGAGATACAATTTACGTTGTCATTTTTACATGGTCTCCAATTTACGTTGTCATTTTTACATGGTTAATCTCTTCATGACTCTTATAGTCATCAATCATGACTATGGAGGCATTAAACATAAATCCATATTTTATATATGTGGAAGAAATCACCACTCGAGTAGCTCTTAGTCAGGCTCCTCGCTAGATGGACTTAGATAACTATCTAGATATTTATCTCGAATTATTGGCATTAAATCTTATGTAGTTGGGTAAAAATTCAGGTTACAATCTTTATCAATGGTATTGAAGTGTGAAGAAGCATTATACACATTAACCTAAAGTGAGTATATGAAATTACTCACTGAATCCACCAAAACAAGAAGAAAGATGATGCACCTTAACAAACTCACAGTTCAGCTGAAATATTATAGATACAGTTTCAAATCCGGTAACTAAAAAGAAGAATAGGAGGAAAATGCATACGCCATTAGGGAGAAAATAGAAAACACTATATGCAAAGCCAAAAAAAAAAAAATTCTTATGACTCAGATTTTCCCTACTGAAGTCGTTTTCAAGCTGAGCTATCCAATTAGAGTATGGGGGAATATGAATTCATGATATCTCAAGACAATTTCATTCTATATGAACCCCACTACAAGGATCATGTGAAATAAGAGATTAATAAAATGGCATCCAAGATATTACCTCGCGCTGCTTCCTCGAATTCCAGTTGTGTAGATACAGAGGAAAATGATATTTTACAATGCAGGGCATGGTAGCCACGAGTATCGAGACAACTTTTAGACACTGAGGGATGAGGTAGATTGTTTGGTTTCCATGCTTTGCAGATGTTACAAAGGAAGAAGGGTTGTGTGTAGCTTTCTCATTAACTGTGAATGCAGTTATGGGTGCATGAGGGTTTTCCCTAATAGTTAGTGTGGTTGTATACAATTTTTTTGGCTAACTATTATTATCTTTTCTAATTATTAATATGACGGTACATAAATATTTAATTGTTAACATTTTGATCTAACTTTGTAGACCAATACACTTAGTGTGTTTGTATAGAATTTTTTGGCTAACTATTATTATTTTCTCTAATTATTAATCTGACAGTACATAAATATTTAATTGTCTAACATTTTGATCTAACTTTGTAGACTAGTACATGATAGCAACTAGGGGAGTTGTTTATATAGGGGAATGCGCTATGACACAATAATTATTTATTTGGAATTATAAGTAGTGAAGTGCACCAAATAATTTGATTTAATCTCTATTACATTTGATCTAGTTAGATATGGTTAATGGATGGTATTTGAGTAAAATGCATCATGTATGATAACTGGGATAATTGCAAGAGATAGGTTCATGGTTAAATAATAATAATAATAATAATAATAATAATAATAATAATAATAATAATAGTAAATAATAGTAAGAAAACTACAATGGCTATCCTTCAGGCCACGGGAGTAGTTGGTGGATTCCAGTGGACACTGTAGAGCTACGGCAAAAACGAAGACACTCATGGAGAGCTTGTTTGAAAGGACATCAATTTTGACTCATGTCCTTATCCAGAGTCTTCACGTGACCAAGATTATGCATACAATAGGCATTTGTTGTTATGGAAGAGATATGGTTGGAATTACTAGAGCAAGAAAATAATTCGACCAAGAATTGATGTGAATAAAAATGGGTTGTAAGCGAAAAAAAAAAATTCTACAGTCGAATTTAGGTGAATATGAAATCATTAATCATTGGAAATTGTAAAGAGGAAAGAGAAACATGGTTGCTGTAGGAAATCTGTCATTTCTGAGTGACTGATCTATAGTTGAAGGTTTTTTTATTCTTCCTATGTTTATTTTGTCCATGCATAGTAGGATGACACTCTTATGGATTCTCTATGTCTGACACTATTCACTGGAGTTGGGCCTCATCTTGATTTTCACTCTCTCGATTAGTCACTAGGTGCCATTTGTTGTTAAAATCTTGTTGTTAACCATTGTTGCAATCTGTCATCAGATTCCACACTAAGAGAGCTATCGATTGATTTTGAATTTGGCTTTTATGAGTTGGTTCAACCCTAGAAAGGGGTAATTTAGAGGACCATGAGTAATTTTGGCTTGCTTCTATCCTATATACTATTAAGTTTTGATTGTTTTCCAAGGCTTGTAAGTTGTGAGAATTATAAAAATATCAAAAGGGAGTGCATATAAGGGGAACATATGGTGAATTTTTTTTTTGGAAATCAATTCACTACACAATAGAATGCATGGAGGCTAAATAATATTTTTCGGCATGAAATTAACTAGAATGCAATGATAACATCATAATTTGATCTATATTGTTATGAAACCAGCTCAAGAAGAGATAGAAATGATAGATCAACGCCTTAGAATTCAGCCTCTTCGAGGGGCAACCTCCTTTACATTACATAAATGAACAATTCTTTGATGATTCAAATGACAAAACCTCCTTTCTATATATAGGAGTCTAAGGAGTCACAATATAATCCAGCCGACCTAACAATAATAATATAAAGCCACAAAAATAACAATAGAGGGATTCTATGGGGCACAGAAATAACAATATGAGGGTAATAGGGGCACAACAATATAAATAAGGGGTATAACTACAATAGTAATGGGGTAATCACTAGTATTATAGGGACCCAACATGCCCCTCTCCTTCAAAAAAGTGTTGTCCTCAACGCTTGAGTAGTTCTGGATACTTCTGCATAAAATTCTCATCCTCCCATGTGGAATCTTCAGCAGATAAGTTCTTCCACTTGATAAGATACTCTGAAATTGATCGATTAAGTAGCTGTCGAGTTCTTGTTTCTATGACTGTTTCCGGTTCCAATATAATTTTTCCTTCCTCGTCAAGTCCTAGAAATATTGTTTGAACTGGAAGCTTGTCGCCTATAACCTTCTTTAAACATGAAACATGGAAAACTGGGTGCAATCAAGAAGCTGCGGGAAGCTCCAATTTGTATGCCATAGTACCAATCTTTTGCAACACCTTGTACGGACCATAATACTTTGGTGATAATTTATTAATCTTCTTAGCTTCCTTTAGGGACATTTGCTTATATGGTTGTAGCCGTAGGAATACCTAATCACCTACACCAAAACTTCTTTCACTGCGATGTTGATCTGCCTGTTGTTTCATTCTATTTTGTGCCAACACGAGGTTATCCTTTAAGAGTTGGAGGACTTGTTGTTGATGTTCGATGTGATGTTCCACTGCCTGAAGCTTAGAATTTTCTCTTAAATATGCTGTGATGGATGGTGGTTGATACCCATAAAGTGCCATAAATGGGGTCATTTTTGTTGTTGTATTGAAGGAAGTGTTATACCACCATTCATCCAAAGACAACCATTTGACCCATTGTGTCTATTTATCAGATACAAAGCAACGAAGATATCCTTCCAAACATTTGTTTACTATCTCAGTTTTCCCATCAGATTGAGGATGATAAGATGAGCTATGAGCTAACTGAGTACCAAGACAAGAAAATAATTCTGTCCAAAAATTTGCAGTGAAAATGGGATCTCTGTCACTTGCAATAATATTTGGGTTTCCATGTAGCTTTTGAATTGTTTCCATAAATGCAGTAGAAACTGTATGGGCTTTAAATGGATTTTATAATGCACAAAAGTGTGCATAGTTGGTAATTCTATCAACTACCACCATGATGACACTTTTTCCCTCAGACTTGGGTAAACCTGTGATAAAATCCATTGAAACCTCCTCCCAACGTTAGCTTGGAATGGATAAAGGTTGTAGTAGACCCGGTGTCTTAATTGTTTCAACTTTATTTTGTTGGTAAACCCAACATTCCGCCACAAACTTTTGAATATCTGATTTAAGGCCATCCCAAAAAAATTCCTTCTTAACCCTGTGGTAAGTTTTTAAAAATCCTGAGTGCCCTCCTAAGGGAGAAGTGTGAAATTCCATAAGAATCTTTTGTTTTAGCTGGGAATTCTTACAAAGGTATAAGCGATCTTTGTACCATAACGAATAATTTTTCGAGTTAAATGTATAAGATGTACTAGAATCTTGTTGTAGCTTTCGAATAAGTGCCCAAACTTCTTCGTCATTCTTCCATTCCTCCCTTGCTTCATTTATCCAATCTGGTTGGATAATAGAAATGGCGCACAACAATGCTTCCACATCCTCATCCTTTCTTGAGAGTGCATCTGCCACCACATTTTGCTTCCCTTTTTTGTAGATGATTTCAAAGTCATAACCCAACATCTTTGTGACCCACTTTTGTTGCTCTTCAGAGGATAATCTTTGTTCTAAAAAGTATTTAAGGCTATCATGATCCGTTTTTACCTTGAAGTGTCTTCCCATTAGGTAGGGTCGCCATTTCTTAAGTGCATGGAGTATTGCCAACATTTCCTTCTCATAAATAGCTTTGCTTAAAAACTTTCCCTTGATTGGACGACTTTCAAAAGCAATGGGTCTTTCATTTTGCATTAGAACAACACCAATTCCATTTCCTGAAGCATTGCATTCCACAACAAAGGTTTTTGTGAAGTCCGGTGTAGCTAAGACCGATGCTTGGCACATTGCCTCTTTAAGATGTTCAAAGGCCTTTGTTGCTTCTGGAGTCCATGAAAATGCATCTTTCTTCAATATTGTTGATAGAGGTGCTGCTATTCTCCCATAATTCTTAACAAACTTGCGATAATACCCTGTCAACCCAAGAAATCCTCGCAGATGCTTTATGTATGTGGGGATTTTCCATTCCTTAATGGCTTTAATTTTGCTAGGGTCTACCTTAACTCCTTCATGAGATACAATATGACCCAAATATTCCACCTCCTGGACTCCAAAGAAACATTTGGATCTTTTTGCATATAATTGTTTGTCCTCCAATAGTTGTAGCACCCTGTCAACATGTTCAACATGATCCTTCCAAGACTTGCTGTAGATTAGTATATCATCAAAAAATACTAACACAAATTTTCTAAGGAATGGTTTGAAAATTGAATTCATCAAACCTTGAAATGTTGAAGGTGCATTGGTAAGGCCAAAAGGCATGACCAAAAATTCATAATGACCCTCATGAGTTCTAAATGCTGTTTTTGGAATGTCTTCAATCTTCATTCTGATTTGATGATATCCCGAATGAAGATCCAACTTGGTGAAGTAAATTGATCCATGCAATTCATCCAGTAATTCATCAATGACAGGAATGGGGAACTTATCTTTAATAGTGAGCTTGTTGAGCTCCCTATAATCCGGACACATGCGCCATGATCCATCCTTCTTGTGCACCAATACTACTGGAGCAGAGAAAGAACTTTGACTCAGTTGAATTATACCAGCCTCTAGCATTTCTGCAACCATACGTTCAATTTCACTTTTTTGGACATAGGGATATCTGTACGACCTGATGTTTGGAGGAACACTTCCTGGAATCAGATGAATAGCATGATCATGATCACGCATAGGTGGGAGACCTTTGGGAGTCTCAAATACCTTGGAATGATTGTCCAGGACTTTTTGGAGATCTGGAGAAATAGATGATTCCGATGTGGAAACATCTAGCGAAAATAATTGTGCAATTACACCTCTTTGCTCCTTTTTTAGAAGCTTTGTCATACCATTAGAGCTTATTATCTTTCCTGGTTTCCCTACAATACCCCTTAATTCAACTTCCTTTCCTTCCATAGAAAATTTGATGAAAAGTTCTTGAAAATTAAAAGCTATTGTACCCAAGGATTGTAGCCATTGGACTCCTAGTACAACATCAGCACCTCCCATTGGAATGGAAAGCATTGGGCTAGTCAATACATATTCTCCCATGGATAGCTTAATATTATGGCACCTTCCAGAGCAATTTATTGTTCCTCCATTTGCAATCATCACTTGACACTCTGGTGCTGGATATAGGAAGCAATTCAATTCTTTTGCTAGCCTACAATGAATAAAATTATGGGTGCTTCCTGAATCAATCAACACTATTACCTTTTTCTTCTTGATTTGTCCTTCTATCTTTATGGTTTGAGAAGTGGTAATTCCCGCCAATGCATTACAAGATATGGTTGGATTTAATTGTTCTTCATCTAGGCTTTGTTCTTGGAGTATATCCTCTTCTTTTGACCTTTCTTGCTCCTTTTCTTCTTCCTCTTCACAATCTATCTAGAATAATTTCTTCTCAGCACACTTATGACCTTTAGTGTATTTGCTATCACAACTGTAACAAATCCCTTTTGCTCTTTTTTCTTCCAATTGTTGTGGTGTCAACCTTATAGGTTGTGGAAGACTAGGGGCAACAACACTT
Source organism: Pinus tabuliformis (assembly GCA_031772625.1). Taxonomy (NCBI): domain Eukaryota; kingdom Viridiplantae; phylum Streptophyta; class Pinopsida; order Pinales; family Pinaceae; genus Pinus; species Pinus tabuliformis. The sequence continues at coordinate 481,412,503 of CM062812.1, read as the reverse complement.
CCATCTTTATAGTTGTGAGTGGTATGCTTCCTGGTTGCCATAATTTTGCTTTCCATTTTTCTTGCTAACCTGAATGCCTTCTCTAATGAATTAGGTTCCCAAAGGTGAACATCATGTTGGATATTATCCTTTAAAGACCCTATGAACACATCAACCCTATGCTCCTCTGGAATATCTTTTACCCTTATGTTCAATTTTTGGAACTCCTCAATGTGCTCATTATTGAACCCGTTTGTTTGAGACTTATCAATTGGCTAAAAAAAGTGTTGCTTTTTGTATCCTTATAATGTGCTATCAATTCTTCTGTAAAAATTGCCCAAGTGATAAATTGTTTACGAGAGCAAAGCCATTGATACCATACAAACTGATTTGGTTCCAAATATACAGTTGCCATACGTACCTTTTGTGTGTTTTGCACATTATTGAGATCGAAGAATTGCTCCATCTATAATATCCATGTGGCAGGATCCTTGCCATCAAACTTCCTCATATCGATTTTTAGAATATGGTGAGTCTTCGATCCAACATTAGTATCTATGGAATCATGATTAACATTTCTTTTATTCTCATCATGAGTTTCCTTTAGTACCCTTTCATCCTTAGTGCCCATTTCTTGTAGCAACTTATTCATATTTATCTTCAATTCGTCCATGTCTGTCTTCAAATCTGTCTTCAAATGTGCCATGTCTCTCTTCAAATCTGTGTTTGAATCATCCATCTTAGCTTCCATGCCCTTTATCTTAGATTCCATCCATTTATCTTAGCTTCTGTTAGCTTTTGTGAGCATGACATTTGTTGCACTTGTTCTTGTAATTTTGATATCTCATGTAGCATTTCTTCCTCTTCTTGATGAGTCATGCTAGAGCTTTCAGGTTCCTTACTCGGTGTTTGCATTTTATTTCTTCGGGGCATCAGTTACCGATAATAATGCTTTACTATGCCCTTTGAATTCCTTCAAACCAAGCTTACACAAAAATTTAAAAAAAAACTACACACCTTTTTTCCCTTTGTATAAGCCTGATATTGAATCTGATCTATCTCTGTAATTTCAGATCATCCAGTTCTGAAATTGCAACCTGTAGTAGCCTTCTGTGTCCTCTTTCCAATTCCACAAGTCTGACCCAAATTGGATTCTCCAAGAAACAGTTATGCACAATCTCCCAACATGACCTGATTATAGACCTTTCCAGAAGAGCGAACTTGTATGAAGTGCCACGTGTCACTATTTCGACCTCTGGATCTAAAAAAGATATACAAAAAAACTACAGTCTGTCCTATTTCTGTACCTTCTTACGAAATTTCAATCCGATCCACAGAGAGAAAGTTATGACGATTTTCCCCAGGTCACCTGTTTTAAATGTAATTCAAGAGTCTGCAAAAAGACCAACTTCCTCAGATCATATCTCTACAAATATCGCGCGAAAAGCTCTGAAATTCAGACCCAAGGTTCAACACGATCTCTTCTCAAAATGGGTTTTTTTTTCCACTTGTGAAACGTCACAGAAAAAACGTTATAGTGAAAATGCCACGATGACTTGTTTGAAGCAGCGAAACCCTAGAATCCAAAGCTCTGATACCAAATGTTATGAAACCAGCTCAAGAAAAGATAGAAATGATATATCAACGCCTTAGAATTCAGCCTCTTCGAGGGGGCAACCTCCTTTACATTACATAAATGAACAATTCTTTGATGATTCAAATGACAAAACCTCCTTTCTATATATAGGAGTCTAAGGAGTCACAATATAATCCAGCCAACCTAACAATAATAATATAAAGCCACAAAAATAACAATATGGGGGTAATTGTGGCCCAACAATATAAATAAGCGGTATAACTACAATAGTAATGGGGTAATCACTAGTATTATAGGGACCCAACATATACACAAAGATAATGATGGATTTTTATGAGTATAGTGTTGGTCTACAGTTTTCTTACTAAGATTGATAAGAGTTAAGTGGTAAGTGTGAATTAAACCAGAGTTTGCACACCAATTCGATATAGATCGAAGCATCATCCCTCACCTAGATTGAGACAATCGTGAAATAGCTACAAGGATGGTGGAAATTCACAACTGTGTAACGTTGTTTAACTACACTAGTTATGTGATTGAGATCACAATTGTAGATGCTTAAGGTTCGTTGAATGGTGAGGTGAAAATGTTGATAGAGAGATTTCTGAGTTGAGAAGTAAGATTTTAGCTAAACTTATTACTTTTTAGTAGTCAGTGCAACCGTTGCATGAAACTAGGGGAGCTAGCTATCAATCTAGTGATGCCATTGTAGAGATTGATCATCTCGATAACAATGAGGACTTCATGGACATTAGTGATTGCGATTATGAAGGGAGGGATATGAGTTATGATATCTAAAAGAAGAATGAAGAAACACTTTTTGAAATGTAATACCCCTCTATTTATGTAATAATGTTTTATTATATCTACACCGAGTTATGTTGGACTTCATGGCAGAAATGCCATGTTTCGTTGAAGTGAAAGTGAACAGTAAAGTTATTACAATGTATTAAGTAAATTCTATTAATGATAAAAAATATTGGAACTATGTCGGAATGAGACACTAGAGTTAAGAGATTCTTTCCAAAGAGCTTTAAACTCTCATTAATTGATAAGATCACGATAAATCATCCATAATAGGACTCCTAAAAATCACTAGGAGGCAGTAAATAAGATTTAATGAGATATGAGAGAAATATACATTAAATCACTTAGTTGGAGAAAGACTCTAAGTATGGGTGGAATAAAGTTTTGCGAGAGAGAAGAGTGGCCTTTAAAGAGAAAATAAAGGAACAAATCCTAGGCAAGTGGGTTGGCAGACCCATGAAAGCGGGACACCACTAAGAAAAAATCTGTTATGGAGTAAAATGTAGAAAATACATTACCAAACGATAAAAGATTTTTTTATTTCTATCACAAGCACATCTCAGCTCAAGGGGAACTAGAGGATTGTGTTCAAGGTTTGGATGAAAAGTGAAATTTCCCAAGTGTTCTCCTAACATCGATTATGGTTAGATTTTCTGTTATGATATTTTCATTAGAGTAAATTGGGTATTTGTAAGCCATATTGGAAGCAATGTAGTTATTAATTTGATTATGTTATAATATAAATCTTGTTATTGATATGATAGGAATAATTGTTAGAAGACTCTGGACAAAAGGATACAAAATGATATGAAGCATGTATATATGATTTTTACTTAATTCGTTTGTGTGAATTTGTATTTAAATACTTGTAGATTCGATTTACAAATAAATTTAACTAGATAGGTTATTAATTATGGAAAACTATTTTTATATTTTTATATATGAAATTAGTAATGACCAAAATTATTATAGAATGCAAAATGAGTAGATTTCACTTCTGGTAGGAAGCAATTAGCGGTCAATATGAGGTTAGAGACACACCCAAATGGGGAAAATTGCGTAGGCGCAGAACCTTGGAGCATATCAATCATTACATGTACCCAAGTCATTACATGTTATAAATCATAGTAAAAATGAAATTAATGTGAAGTGTCCATATAGAGAATGAGTTGCAAGTTGAGAGAAGAAATCAATTTAGTAGATCTATGTGGAGCTACAGTAAATAAATTATAGGAATTGGTTTATTTTTTTCTGGGTGCCACGGTTTTTGGACATTGTCAATTTTAATTTTCCCAACTTGTTATGAATGTTATGAACCGAACTATGTTTGTATAGCAATAAAAAAAAGAAGAGGAACATAATTATAGTACATGAATATGCTTGAATTTCATACAATAAACTCAAGTAATATTTTATAATGACATTTTTTCCACAAGATAATAATCTAAGGGAAACTCAATTCCATACTCATGTTATGAGATAAAATCAAAATCTCGAAAATCAAAAGTAAAGATATTATACCTAAAACCTAGGTAGGTTATTGATCATTCAACCTTCTTAAGGTGAGTGGAAACTAAATGTTACAAAAGTTGTAGTTCTAGAGTGAGTTGGAGATACAAATAAAGTTGAACAGTAACATTAAAAACAACGATATTAAATAACAATATGTTATAGATACACCAAGTCATGACCCTTTTATTTAACTATTTCACATTGTAAGAACAAAAATAAAAAATTGGAAAGAGGAAAAGGAAAAACAACATGCTCTGATATGGGCCATAACATAAAATTAAATCCACAATAGAACTACATCGACCCCTGGTATTAAGGAAACAATCACTACAAGAAAAAATGGCATTGGCGAGGGGTGAAAAATGTCACCATAAGCTCATTGGCTACGGTCAAGAAAACCTTAGTCACTAAAAAATGAATGTCACCAAAAGTATATGTGTTGTAGTGAAATTCCAAGTCTGTCACCAATAATTACTTATAATGAAAGATAGTGATCATCACCATTTCATATGAGCAATGGTGACATACCATAGCCTCCATCACCAAAAATTGAACGTCACCAATGGTGGCATTGCCAAAAGTATAGGTGTTGTAGTGAAATTCAAAGTCCATCACCAATAATGATTTATAATGATGGATAGCGACCATCATGATTTCACATGAGAAATGGTGATGAACCATAGCCTCCATCAACAAAGTGGGCGTTGCAAAAGGTATAGGTGTTTTAGTGACATTCAAGGTCCATCATGAATATTGATTATAATGATGGATAATGATCGTCACCATTTCATATGAGAAACAACGATTTATTGTGATGGATATTTCATGGCCATCAATATTGGTGCATATTTATTATGATGTTTGTTGACCATTACCAAAATCCGCATTGCTAGAAGTGTAGGTGTCATGGTGACATTTAAGGTCCGTCACGAATAATGACTATAACGATGGACATCAACCATCACCATTTCATATCAAAGACAGTGATTTATGGTTATGGACCTTTGAGTTTCATCACTATTGATGCGTATATATGGTGGTGTTCATTGACCGTCACCATTTCATATTTTGTTGAGGGTCGAAAAATTTTAACAAAGCTCATTAGTGGTGGTCAAAAGAGCCTATGTGACCAAGAAAATGATCGTCACCATTCCATATGGATGTCAGGGAATGATGGAATCGAACCACAAACCTCCTGCTTGTAAAGCAGGTGCTATTCCACTGAGCTAGAACCCTTTAAAGAGTTAGACTTTTAAAAACTAGATCTTGAAACTTCATAAATTGTAAATTCTACAACTTTCAATAAATTAAAGTCTCGACAATATTTTATTAAACAAGCAAAGCAACATTAAAGTTGTAGGTACCTACCTAATGTTTATGTAAGTTATGAAAATTGAGTGGAGGGAAAAATAAATATGTATAAGAGAATCAATATGTTCAGTTGAATACTCAATTAGAAGCAAAACTCTAAAGACATTTATAATCTATAAATGACCTATAACTAGAAAATGCAATAAAATATTGCAAATGAAATGTCATAAGTGGATAGCATATAGAAGAAGAACATTGATGATGACAAATGCAATATGTTATAGGTTGAGTGAAAAAAATCTCGATGTTGCTGTTGTTTGGTGTTTAGATATCTGAATGATATCTAAACTTCTGTGTAAATGTAACACGGATCTCCAGAAACCATGAATGACGTATGATACACACACACACACACACACACACATATATATCCCCTTTACATAAGCCAATATGAAATTTGGAATTTCACAAGTCTGCACTCAAATCATGATAGCAAGAAACAAATAAAAGAAATTGACTTGCACAGAAAGAAATAGATTCACCTTCACTCTTAAGTTGCTTCTGTTTATTTGAATTTGAATCATGACATTCTTTATCTGACAAGGAATCAAAATCATCACTAGTATTAAATTCATCCAACATGGACTTTGGATATCCCACTGACATCTGCGTTTTTGTTGCGATGCCTGAAAACCATGGATTTTCCTCTCAACAGTAGAATAAGATGTGTGCCTACTACTCAAGAACACATTCCTTATCAACCATTGTTACCAGACACAAACCAAAGAAACAACACAATATCAGCATACACAAAATCCCCTACTGAAATATAATCATAAGTTAGCAAAGAAGTCTAAAAGATGTTCTTAATTAATAAACGTTGTGTTTGGAAATACTATTTCTTTAGATTTAAAATGCACTATGTTGTAGGACACTTATGTCTATTTATCCAAGAAATTATATCATACCATATGTCACATAGTAAGAATCTACAAGTTGTAAACTAAACAGACAAATTTAAAATAGATTTAGAAAAGAGCTTTGAAAACTATAAGTTTGTCATTATGCAAGTTGTGCATGCTATGCAAGTAGCCATTATTTTAAAATGGTTGATGTTTCATCCCTAAAATTTATTGTGACAACCACAATGAGCTAATCAATATAGTATCTAGTTATATATTCCAGTGTGTAAGATTATAGTGACAACAAGGTAAAATTACCAACACTTGAAAGGATATGTCAAATACTTAAGAATTTTTTAGTTTACATATAAATTGAATGGTATAAAATCATGTTTAACAACAAAAGTGGATTAATAAATATGGGAGCTACTATAGTCAAAGCACTGAGAAATTTGTAAAGGTAACTTAACTTTCAAGGCTAAAAAAGGATGTTTACTTGCAATAGCACAACACCAGCTCCATCCCAAAAAAGAACGCAGGAGCTCTAGTTTGTGTCATCAACATATGTAGAAAGAGCACCTGTTGCAATAACCAAAACATTTTTAAATCCACCACTATTCCAAGAATACTAATGATAAGTTAATGAATTATACAAAAAAAATTGGACTTATCAAAAATTAGAATAGACACAACAACTCAGCGTGAAACATGTAGTCGTTACAAGATCCAACACAAAGCCATTACAAGAAGTTGTAATGTCGAAATCCAAGGCTTTTATACAACCCACCTCACTTTGTGCTTGATATCAAAATTGTGTTTTTTTTCTAATATAGAATCATGAGTATGAATAATTAATTCAAAACTTTACAGAAAAATATCAAAAATATATGTTTACTAAATTGTACTTGTTAAAATTATACAAATTGACACAAAAAATACCATTTTAATATGGTTAAGGGGAAAAAAGGTTATGTCCTAAAGACATAGGTTGTCAACATGCAAAAACCTAATCCTAACAATAACATGGAATCTAAAAAGAATGGAACTTTTGTGAGTTGAAAACAAAATATTTTATAGACCCTTGCTTGGATCCCATTTAGAAACTGGAACAATTACATATTTCCATAAAATCAACACATGCACAGTCATTAATATCAATTACTTTTCATTTGGATACACGAGGAAAGACTCTTTGTGGTTGCTACCGCATGAAATTTTCATTCAAACCCAATAGGAATGTAGTTGTAGAAAGATGTTCTTATACCAACATAGTTATCGATATAGATGGAATTATTTGTGGTACCATTTTATCACATATGTGAGAAGAAAATACTACTAACAAAGAACTGGCCATTTTTTAAGAACATAGTACACACATGCACAAAAGAATAAGTTTTGAAGACACCAAATCATGCAAGTAATTGCAAAATGTATCCCAATGAGAGACTCTGACAGTGAATTGATTTGATTAAGTCTACGTAAATACATTTGAAATTGGTTGCTACCTTGCATAGGTAACAAATGTAGCCTCAGTCACAAGGCCCGCAACATTGAAGGAAGATCATTTGTTGAAAATTCAAAACATTAAACTTAACTATTGATTGAAGTGTGGTTTAATGACCGTGGGACATGTGGGCTAGAGGACCGTCAAATTCTGTTGAATGATAAAAATAGAATCTACTTAACTGTGATATTTCATATGTTTTGTCGGTTAGTCTAGTTAGTCATAGGAAAAATATGCTCACTTTCTCGTTTGGGTTATGGTATACTTTTAGTTTGCCTATGTCATAGCCTCCATCGAGTATCAATTTTTTCAACCATTTGTAATGTTTTTTCTTTATGCAATATGCAAAGAGGTTTTCAATACCTTTGCAGATCAAATAGGACATGCCTAGATCACCATATATAAAATTCTATACATTTTATAGAATTTTATATATGGTGATATAGACATGGCCTATTTGATGTGCAAAGGTATTGAAAACCTTTTTGGATATGGTGGAAAGTGGCAACTCTCTGCTATAATGGTTTCACTATCCAAGAAAAAATTCAACTTTAAAAAAGGGAACAATAAATTCTCCTTAATGAATGAAAGAAAAATTACCAGCTTCCTTTCTATACATCTTATAAGCTATTTCCTTAATGATTTTTTGATCGGATTTTGAACTATTGTGAGACTCAACTCAAACAAATTCATGAATAGTTGGCTAAATGGTAAATACAAGTATGCTCCAAAAGGATAGAGGATATTGACAGTGATTTTGTTATAAAAAGTATCTTCAGTCACTAAGAAGAAAGCTAATAAAATAAGAAAAATAGGGATGCTTAGCATGTGGAACATAAGGATGCTTTGCATATATTATGAAAAGGCACTATAAACTAATTGCAAGGAACAACATACTAAAATATGATAGAATGATTATGTTTGACTCATAGATTTGTGAACAGGAGGCACAAGTTCATTAAGAAAAAAGAAGGGTTTTTTGAAGGAAATACAAACTATCTGTGAGAAGAGAAGCAATAGACTAAACTAGGATAACAATCATATGCTTTAAGTCAAAAATTTTCACAACATGTAGAGATTCCTCTATATGAAGCAAAAGATTTTTGATAAGAGAAATTATATACAATACCTACACTATATAAGACAAATTATATACAAGAACATCTCTAAAATTTTCCAGGAATGTCTCGGGTATGGCCAGCAAGTCCCTTCATGCCCAATCAAATCCATCGCACAAAGGGACATTTCCTTACTCCCCAATAAGCTAGAACAATGGGTATGATATTTTTTCTTTATTAGGTGCGGAGGGGGGGGGGTTCAGGGGGTGCATGCAAGAATAACAAAGGATAATTTCAACCATTTTATCATCAAATTGTAGTTAACATATTTAAATCCGTGCTCAGCTTAGCGTTGGTGAAATTTGAAAATGGGTAATCAAAACCAGAAGTAACTAGTCATAGTACTACTTTGAGCATTTCCAGTTAGAACCCACCCATGAAACAAGAATGGATTGGTTTTTTGCAAAAATTCTCGCTCAGGGAAAAACCATTGAACTACATAGTTTGACCAATTTTGTACCATTGCAGCCCCAACCTCAGGAAAAGGCAAAAACAAACATACAAAAAATCCTAAAATTTCCATAAACCTCATTTCCCATATATTTAATCATTCCTCCTATATTTGTTTCACAACCTTCTCATTGATCATTTAAGAAACAAAGATTGTTCATTCAACAATGTTATTGTGTTGATTCACAGTTCTTCTGAGTTTGATTCATAGAGTTTCACCTGATGATTTGGAGCACTCAAGATTTGATTGGGGTGCTTCTTTTGTTTTTGGTAATGTTGTAAACATCATGTTAGCAAAAATATCACCAAGAATCAAGAAAATAAAATATTGACAACATCAGGAAAATATCAAAGAATGTAGCCAAATTTAAAAGATACAAAATTATTTAAAGACACAAATAATTGACTTTACGCCCATCCATCGATGATTAGGGGAAATAATTTCATGCATCTCATGATAATATCAAGATATTTATAATATTCTCATGCTATTGTCGAGAATGAAAAACCTACACCGTTTATCGGCAATAATATCGTTCTCTGGTAAAATTTGTGGTATTGCAATAATACCAGGACCATGATAATCACAATGTTTGCAACACTGGTTTTTGGATCTACTCTTTTTCTGATTCCAGATGTTAATTCAATTTTCTCCTGCAATTGATTTAGATCTACTAATGGAGTTGATTCAAAGTGATGAGTTTGGGCTTCTAAATGTATTTACGAATACTCTTCAAAGGTTATTTCTATTAAGAGAGTTTGTTAAATAGTTATAGAAATTAAATGTAAGCCTTTATTTTCAAATTATTTATGTGGTAGAAAAATGCCATGGCTCGCAAACACAAAAAGGATCCTACATGGAATCGTTGCAAAATGATTGGGGATGAAATGGTATGCAACTGTTGTCCCATGGAAATTGGTGGGGCAGTGGTTATACATAGACTGTGAGTCAAAAGAACACCTAGAAAACATTCTAGGGAAAATTTAATATTTATCTAAAGAATCAGCCAAATTATAATATGACATGCAAGATTCTATTGAAAGCTATAACATGAGGAAAAATATATGCAAGAAGAAATAGGAGGAAATGGAAGTGAACACGATAATGAAAACCATAGTTTTGAACACTCCACTACTCATCCCGCTAGGGATATCTTTAGAATCCCAATCCATCCAAAACATGAGGGTGATTATGGAACAAAGAGCACAATCATAAGAGGTAAATATTTGAATCAAAATTTGTATCCAACATGCAACAACACCCTTAGTTCTTAGCCCACCATTGATAACAAATGGAGGAAGTTGCTTGGGAATGCATGGTTAGATTCTCACATGATGCAAAGATAAATTACAATCTAAGTTCAGAAGAATACAGATAGGGATTTGGACATAGATTTTCCAAATTTTTGAAAAGTCAGGATCCAAATATAGTAGGAAAATGGAAAGTACAATATTTTTTTTCTAATATATATAAAGAGATACAATTGAAAAAAAAACAATGTATAATCAAAAGCATTCAGGAATGACAAGAGTAAAACTACAAGTGTATAACCAAAACCCAAAAGCAAAATTCTAATACATGTTACTATTAGTGATCCATGTATTATAATAGATAATTTGATAAGTCATAACCACCATTGACTATTGGTAGTTTTGAAGACCATCTCGGCATGAGAACATCACAATTCATAACAATATTTTTGTAAGAAACATCCACATGTGCATATCAACAGTGAATAGAGGGGTGTCCTGAACACTATGGAAACATTAAATAATAGTATTAGTGAGGTGACCAACATCGTAGCACATAAGGGTAGAATAGACATTGAGAACAAACCTTGAACATGATGATAGATCAAAAATTCTCAAACATTAACGTTGTACAAAAAATTAAGTAAAATGATTAGCCTATAGTTTCTCACCATATCGCTTTCTATTCCTTTAAGAATAAGCTTGATCAAATATGCATTTACTTGCTTCCCCATGTGCCTATTTCCAAGGATTTTCAGCACAACCCAAGGAAGCACTTACATGAATTCAAGACACATTTCTAGACATTGGAATGGCATTTATAACAAAACAACCTAACATCAAAGAAATTCCCTACATCAGAAACTAATATTAACAAGTTAATGAATAAATGTGCCCAGAACTTGACATTTAACTTCATTGTCACTACAATTAATTTTCGGGTTAGTTAGATTCTTCTCTTTTAATCAATGCAACGAAGGTAATGAGTTTAAACGTTAAAGGTATACCCTTATGTAAAATTATACACAAAAATTGTCACAACAAATTCCAAATGTTGGATACAAACATGATCTCAAAAACAAAAACACAGCGATACATGGAGTTTTGATATCAACAAAATTGTGAATTGTTTAATTTCAAAATCCAACACCTCTAAATTGAGATTACCCTAGACAAATGCAATTGCACACCAATCCAGTCAATACATGATAAAAAAGAATTGATTGTAACTTAATTAAATGCATATAAACTACATATTAACTGTGATAACATTAATAAAATATGATGCCATCATTATATAGAGCCTATAACTAATAATTTCTCACAAAAATTCTAATGATATATCATAATATATCTAGTCCAAGTAGCTCCAATATTATGGAAAACATTAACTCAAACAATTTGATCCAAGCATAAACATGGGAAAACAAAAAAAATTTGTGTACAAATAAATTAAAGTGTCATAGCAAAGCTAACGATAATTATTCAGCTGTAGATGAAATAAATATCAGATGATACTTACTTAGGTAGCACCACCAAAAAGATCATCTGGAGTATACGTACACATCAAAAGCAAGTCAACATCCTATGGCTTGACTTTCACCATTTCAAGGGATCTTCTAGATGACTATACAACTAAACCAATTTTTTCATCACTTGAAAAGCAAAGTGACATTAATGACATTTTATTCCATGTAAGTGAGGAGATTTTGGTAGAACTTTTTTAGTATCCACAAAAAATATCAATTCTAGACTTTCCTTCACGATTCCTTCCTTTGAGTACAATTATTCAATCCCCATTCTTACACAGTAAACCTTATTTCCTTCCATACGCAAGAGTTACTAATTAAGTGTTCCTTGTAATTATTCTCTCTAATTATTCATTTAATGTAAGATCTAGTATTACTCGGAGTCTCAATATGTAGGGAAAAATATGTTTTCAACTTATAGAACATTAAATGGTCATTCCAATTAAAATACCTTCAACAACTTTGTAGTGTTTGTTCTTTCTAAGGCCTTTTGGATTTCACATACAATACCAATCCCTAATGGCTAGGGATAAGCTTTCTTAACAGCCTATTAGTGCTACATTCATTCATGTTCCCAACATCAACATAAAAGCTGAGGTGCCTCGTTTGATTAATCGACAAAAACTGAAATGATTCGATTTCCCAGTGATAATGTGTTTGTAACAACACCTTCCCAATAACTATAAAACCTAAATATAGCATTTTGGTAGCTACCTCACATAGAACTTGTCTGTAATTTGGAAATCCAACATCTCTATCTACTTTCTTAATGTAACAAATAGGTTTTTGTACCAAGAAATCACAAAAGATGTATATTTACATCAAACCTTTGGAGGATTTCTAGCATTAGATGAAAAATTGATCAACAACAAAAATTTTACAATAGCTTTAGTCATCATCAAAAAAGTAAATGACACTTGGAGTGTTACTATTGTGATCCATAGAATTAGAATTTTGTTTTGTTTTAAATAGGAGTGAAGGTGACACTTAAAATTTTGGGGAACAAGAACTTGCTTCTGTTATCAAAAAAAGATGATTAGATGGATTATTTCCATAATCAAATGATCCTCCAGCATCACCATTATTTTCAAACAAAACACCTTCCCATTTCACTTGTTGCATGTTAGTGCTAATGAAATTTTCTAGAAGACAACTGCTACTGGTTTGTTGCAAATTATAAGATGAAAGATGGAGCATGCCTAGTGTTTTTCTAGGCATGCCACCAATGTGAATGGAAATAGAGACTATAAATTTCCCACTGTAGTCTTAGTAGCACCTTCTATGCCTACTTCTATGACACCACTGGCACTAACTGTAGTCAACTTTGCACATTGAGCATTTTCCAAAGAAAATCAATTGCACAAAAGGGAGCTTAACTAGCTTTGGTGTAACGCATTACAACCAAAAATCAATGATCGAGAATTCTAGCTTTTGTTTAGGAGAACTATGAATGTGAACAATATAATAATGTCATACTCTTTGAGAGGTAAGAGAGTTCATATTGGGAATCATCTAATTTCATGTTATTGCTCCAATATTCCTTAGCTAGTAGTCTTGCTTGAATCACAAGTCCACCTACAAAAGTTAACTCTTCACATGCCAATTGTTTCTACTTGAGATGTGAGGGATGAAAATATTGTGGGGTGATGAATTTCCTTGTGATACTTTTCCAATTTGAGTATTTTTCAACATCGAGCATTAATTAAGCCTTTGAGAAGTGACCTGTGAACCTAGAGACAAATGTAAAGCCAAATGTTGTTCCAATGAGGATTAGTGAATGAAGCAATTATTGTGCCTTTCTTATGTTGTAGTTAACATTAGAAGTCAAGTTACGCATGAATAATTGAATTTTTTTGCCAAAGGTTCTCCATAAATGGTCCGCATGGAATAGATCCAAACCATGACCTAGTGCTCTAAAAGTGTGCCTTCTCCCAAAAAAGTAGCCACGTATGTAATAAATGTGTAAAATTACACCTTGTAAATCAAAGTTAGAAGTAATAGACTATAAAGACAAATAATGTTTTGTTCCTCCATATAGGAAATGACTCTAGGAAACTAATTGTATCCTTTGTGATGAATGGATCTCAAAGTCAAAGGAGATCCAATAATTTGTGAAGTTGTTGCTGTAAATTCTGCTACAGACACTTCGGGTAACCATACCAATTAGGATGAATAGCCATGCATAACCTCAAAGCCACACTATTATTCTTATCATGTCATTCACATATTTTAGACATCAAACCACTATGCCACTTGTCAGCTTACAATGAATTCTTAGGATATGCTAAAGCTATTTTCGAAAACCAGTTGTGGGGGTTGAGCCCAATAGGCGGGTACCAGATAATCCCTATAAATTCAAACTTGGTACACATGGTTTTTTGTCTACAAAGATTTATCAAATTGAACAATGAATGGGTAGAAGACTACTATGTATTGCATAGAACATAATGCCCTTGCTGATGCATATGCGCTCAAACTCCAGTAAATGACTATTGATGGGCTCTAAGAGAATCACACAACCCAGATCCTTCATAAATTATTTGAGTCACCAATTTATTAGATGTTTCTAGTCCAATATTACCCTTCACTAGATTCAATGCCAATTCCAACCTCTAAAACATTGTTTGTTTGTCTTGATCAATACATTTGTTCTGCAGTTCCATGAAGCCAATCAAACATTGCATAGCACATATTTACTTAAACCTCATGGATCTTCTTAGAATTATATCGTTTTTTTATAGTATTAAACTAACATAAATTCATGGATTCGTATATAGATAGGTGTTATGAACAAACAATCTTCAAAATAAATCCACATTATTGTTACCTTGACTCTAGGTTGTTGTCTTTTAAATGTTTGGCAAGGTCTTGAAATCTTCAATGTTAGCTGAATGATAGTTATTGTCTTTAAATTTGGATATTGGTTTATTTCTCATATTGTTGAAACATTCAAGAGCAGTCATGTGAATATATCCACACAAGAGAATGTTGTAAACCACACTCCAAACCCTATGACATATAAAGATAGTGGAATTCATGCCCTTGGGCTCCTTCTTTCCTTTCCAAAATCCATTGGAGACACAGGAATAAAACTCAACCAGGACCTACATATAAATGATGTTTGATAATAGTGATTCCACCCAATATATACCATGCATTAGAAAATGGTGAAATCCCAAGGATGATACTCAACCATGATTTTCATATAAATGATGTTTGATCAGATAAATTCCATAGAATAGCATACATTAGACAATGGTGAAATCCCAAGGTTGTTGTAAGAGTTACATCCCATCGCTAAGGTTTGTATGTATAGAATGAGAAGATCGCCAATTACTCAAGTTGAGCGATCCAAAATGGTTTTTTGGTAAAGTAAAAGTGGCTAAGCAGACTGCAGCCTCTTTCAACTAAGGTTTAATGCTATTGCACTAAACCCACGTTACCACAGGCTTGACTCAGATAGTTATAGCAGAGAAGAGATATGGAAGGGTAGTCAACACTATCATTAGTAGCATACTTCACCTTGTACATCTCCTAAGAATCATAGTTACTTGGTTTGTGTTCATATTTGAACATCAAATTAAAAAAAAAAAAAAAATCACCCCGTACAAAAAATCAATAAAATTCACCACTAAATACAAATATATCTATATAAAAAACATACATATCATTTTTGGAATATAACATATATCAAATAATAAATATATTATATTTAACATTTATAAAATATGATACATATAACTTATAATTGAAAATAAAATATTGACAAGCTTTATTTATTATAGATTCAAATATATGTTTAGGCCAAAGAATTTACCAATATAAATTCACTAAAGATAATCATTCAAGAAGATCACGTTGAAAGAACTGGAACCAAATGAAAAAAGGCGAGTCTCAACGTATCGCACAAGGTTTCAATAAGTGGCACAAGTACAACATTGTTCATAATCTTGGAGCAGGTTAATGTACACAAAGTTGCTATCAACAACAAGCCTATAGAAATGGACTTGTCTCACATCAACCCCAATGCAAAGTTTTCAAGAAACAAGAAGAGTGACCCCTCTTTGACCATATATCTATATTAGCATGCCAAAGAAATGATAACATGTCAAATGGAATCAACCTCAAAGAAGAACACCCTATTGAATGGTATCAAAGCAAAGTTATATTAATTCAATGATGAATACTACTTGTTGAAAACCCTCCAAGGTTCAGAGCTTGCTCCAAAAGCTAGGAATGAGAGACAAAGGGAAGACCATGAGGCTGGAGAAGAAATCCACCATCCCATTTCCTTGAAGTGAATGAATAACATGGAGAATCCTAGGTCCCCCTCTCTATGAGGGTTTAGTTTATATATTTTATTTATATTGTTCTAGTAGCATAGGATTTAGTGGCTAGTAGCCAAGTTATATACAACACTAGCATGTCCTTCTTATATTATATTTAGTGGACAAAAACCCAACTATGCTTCGTATTATTTTATTTTGAGTATATTAAGAGACAATGGACAAGGGCCCAACACTATTGTTCTAAAACTTGGTCCGACTTGGCTCCATGGGCCAGTTTGGTACCAAATAAGACCTACTCATCCAAGTAGATGCATGATGACCCCATACAAAATCCAAGAAAAACCTTCGCTATTTAATTAAAAAACTAAAAAAGACAAAGCATTAAACTGATCAAATTTCTAAAAAGAGATATCCCACCCATTTATTTGTCTCACCCTTTATCATAGAGAATTTGTGAGCATTTCATGTTTTGGAGTAGAGATGAAATCATGAAGAGCAATGTGATGCTTGACCTTGGTGCTAGTTTGGCATTTCATTGAGGTTGTTTGTAATGGATTTAGGAAGCTTAATCAATAGGCTATAATATATCTTAAATCTTGGAGGAGTTGTGGACTAAATTCTTCTACGGAGTGCTCATTATTTTCATTTTCAGGAACGCTTTCCCTCTCTTTAAATTGCAAATGTATATGCTCTAAAATCTATCCCTATTTTTAATCTTGTACTCTTCAAAATTCAAATATGTGCCTCTTTAAATTACAAATCCAAATCATCTGAAATATGTCCCTGTTTTTAATTTGATTCAGACTTTATAATTTGGACAAGTTGAGAATAATGCTACTTGAAATTGAGAAATCTAATATTCTCTTTCAAACTGCAGATTGGAATTTTACCATGGTTTACACCCTTAGAGTCAAAGATCCTACATGGGTCCATGCTAATCTGGATGATGTGAAATTTTATTGCAAATACTGCAAGAAATACATTAAGAATGGCAGGGGGAGTGGGAATTCATAAATTTAACGAACAGTTGGATAGTATAAGAGACAAATTTTCCCATGCATGGCCCCATTAGAGGAGATTGGACATATTAGATTTGAATTGCAAAACCATCTTGCAAAATTTGAAGAAGACAACGCTACGCCAAAAGGAGATGGTTGTAGCATGTTTTTCATAATCTAAAGCTTATGGAGGCCATTTAGATTCTTATTGACGCTGATATATGTTGGACTTCATGCCAAATTTTTTTGATATATTAAGCCTTACATGGTGTATGTATGTACCATGAGCAGATTTTTGCATATTTTGTTTCAATGGTTTTGAGTCGTATAAATTTTTTGGTAAATCAAGTCATTTAAATAATATTAGTCTGAGTATAATTTTTCAAACATTGACCAACACATACACAAACTTTGGAAAATTCATATATGACATTATTCAAGCCAATTGGCTTGATAGTCTATAGTAGTTTCAATGCGAGGATTTCTCAATTGAATTTTTAAATAGCATTTAAACATTTTGACAGTTAGTATTTATGAACAAATTACTTACCATTTGCTTATTAAGGAATAGAGAGAAACCAATGCACCATAATTAGAAAGCTTATCAAGAGGATGACACACTCAAAACAAAGATTTATGTCCTCCTAATTGCTCTTGTGCCCCATAAATTGTCTAGGTAAATCATTCGAACATCCTAACTAAACTAGAAGGAAAAAATGGTATTTGCACCTCCACTGTACTGGTATATAACAGATTCCAATTTGATTTCATTGCAATTTGTGGAACAATATTTGAAGGAGCAAGCTTCTCTTTCACCCCAATATTTTTTGCATGAACATAGCGCTTAAAGGACCATGCATCCTCATCAAAATTGACATCTCAACTGAAAACCATCTTTGATTTAGAAAAAATGTAGACTTTCTAAGCCTTATATGTCTCATTGTATCCCACCAAAGTACCATTCAAACTAGAGGGTTCCAACTTGGTTATTTTCTCCCCAATGATATGAATGTATACAAGACGACCAAAAACACCAAAATGTGATACTTGTGGTGTGATACTTGTGGTTTCTCACCAATGGAATATGTTTTTGGTGTCTTATCCTTCAATATCTAGTGAGGTCACATATTGAAATGTATATTTTTGTATAACATGCTTACGCCCAAAGACAAATGGGCAGGTCTATGTCATGGATCATTAACTTGGAAGTCCCTATGATGGGCCTATTCTTCCTCTCTACATCCACATTTTTTTATGTTTGGTAAGGAACTGTCAATTGGCTGTTGATATCTATTTCCCTACAAAAAGTGTCGAACTCTTTGGAGGTATATACTCCTCCATTATCTGATCTCAACACTTTAATATTCTCAGGTGTTTGATTTTACTACAAAAGATTTAAACTTTCAAAACTTCCCAACGACCTCATCCCTGTTGTTCATGACATAAAAACATAACTTCTAAGAGAAATAAATGAATCATCAATTAATATTACCTAATAATGAGATTGAAGTAGTGGTTTCACATACATTTGAAATTTGTCCTCCTTTTCAATTTGACTCAGATTTTCTAATTTGCAAAAGTCTAGACACATGCAACTTAGATTTTAGAAATCTAATGTTGCAACCTTTGACTAGATGCCAAGGCCCATGCTCCTTCAAAAGCAACTACAACCGACATATACAAGAAACAAAATTGGAGGGGCATTCGAATTAGTCTTCATATTTGAGACTAAAGGTGGTTACATTGTCACTGTTGCAACACAAAGCTAAGAAAAACAAAGCAATAACCTTCAATAAACTATCATAGGTTCAGAATGGATATTGGACATCCCATGCTTAAAAAATTCTAGCAAAAATTCCTATCCTAGGTATTATCCCAACTATCCATATACATGGAATCCTAGAATATTTAAAAATGCGCTCTCATACCATGTTAAATTTACAGACCATGGTAGGCAGAGCTAGAACACATTGATCTAGAAATACATATTATTCATGAACAACAAATACAACTTTCAAACTCTCAAGCTCTCAAACATGAAACTATCATCGCATTAAATAAGAAAAAACTAAATACACAATGAAAGTCCCAAAACTAGAATACCTCACTCTACTCTCATGCCCTTCTTTTATAATGGTAGCAAAGGGTCATGAGTTACGGTCAAGTTTGGACTAAATATGTCCTAGTTCCCAACTTACATGGAAAATCATGCTAGAGAAAAAAATGCACCCCAAGTGCGTGCAACCTCTTACTCTAGACTCATATGTTGGGCTACCATGCCAATAAAATCATGATAAAAACACTTTCCAAATATATCTAATATGTTTTTAACTTCTTATAAAATATTTGTTTTGCTAGTTTGAGAAAAGCGGGCTAACCTTGAATTCCAGGCTCTCTAAAATCGCTATGTGTTCCTCAGTCTTAGCCTCAGTGATGTGCTGGACCTTACGCATTTGCTCTGCATAGTTTCCCTGCATGCTTAAGTATTTAGCTAATAGTGTTTGCATTCTCGAGCTTTCTGCTTGTGTCCTCACAAATAGGGTAGCCCACGTGGTGACAGTTCTTGGATCCTGGAGCCAGTCCACTTCCTCTTCCATTTCTTGCTCTTTCAGCTTCTTTTCTTCCTCAATTACCATAGCTTCCAGGTCATTAATCTTTCACTTATTCCTCTGCGATGTGCGAGTTTCATACATCTCTCTGGCCATCTTGAGATCTCTATTAGCAGAGGCGTTACGATTACCTTCCCCTGCCATGACCGTGCTTTCACTTACTGTGTAGTTCTGGGTACCTTCAACAAAAGAGAGGGGTTCTAGCCTATGACATGATAAAATAGTGCTTTTGCCCCCGCCTTTCATTGATATTAAAAAGAAGTTTCCTGGGAGATTACCGGCTGAAGACCGCCTTTTCCTTTGTAAATTGCAGGTCATATCATAATTACTTCTGTGTGATGGATAATTGTTTTGGTAGTGGCTCGTATTCTTTCCCTTACGGTCACTTTTTATCTCCTGCTTCAGTGTCTGCCAAGTGTCCCATGCATTGACATGGCTTAGGCGGCGCATATCATTATTAATCATACCTGATAATATCCCATCTTTCTTCTTCTCGCGCCATGAATGCGCCGGATTCGGTTGTCCTTCTTTCCTCTACCAATCTCTAATGGTGCCTGCATTGCCAGCATGTCTCATCATAGTATGACGTCGTTATAGCCTTCCCACATATCAATCTCATTCATCATCACCCAAATCTTGCCTGGAGAGCTGGGTACACTTTTCTTTTAATTCCGGGTAGTCTACATTCTGCCAACAGCTGTCGCACGTAGTATTTGGGTGCTCGATTCCATAGTTTAAGAGATGGTCTGCAACCATATTAGCTTTTCATCGCAGAGCCCGAAAGATCAGACCTTTCATCTCTCCCAGCAATACTGTGATGTTGTCTGTAACCTTGGCAAGTCTCCAATGTTTAGTAACCTTACTTGCTTTAGCTCCCACGTAAAGCTTCCTTATCGCTGTGATTGCCAGCTCTGAATCTCCCTCAACCACCGTTGGGGCAACCTGTGCATCTCTGAGGATTCTGAGTCTCTGTTCCATGGCAACAAACTCCATCTCATTATTTGTTCCTTCCCCTAAGGCTCTACTATAGATGTGTTGAATCTCCCCTGCACTGTCCCTTATGATGCCCCTGATGCCCGCTAAACCTATATTACCTTTGGATGCTCCGTCGAAATTCAGCTTGAGAAAGCCTGAAGGTGAACGCTTCCAACCAATTGACGTGGTGTTCGGTTCCTGTTCGCAGTTCTTAGTGACCATGCATCTACCGGCGTCCAATTTGAAAGCTTTTAAAATGTGTAAGTCTCTAACCGAAGCTTGGTTATCTGGTTCTGCTCTGCATCTTACCAGGATTAATTGTCTAACATTTTGGGTAATTGTATCTAGGGAATGATTTATGTCTTTGTATTCATTCTGAATAGTTCTTCTATTCCGTTCCTTCCAGATGGTCCAGGTTATAAATCCTGGCAAGGTTTTCCATATGCTATTAATTCTTGTATTACTTGAATAACCGCTCTGCCAATTCATAATGGTGTCCTAGATAGAGTCCCTGGTTCTATATGTCTTTTGCATAATGTTTTATGCCCAGTTCCACAGGTGACAAGCCCAATCGCAAGTGTTGAAGAGATGGTTCATCATTTCTTCATCCAAATTCTACATGGGGCATCTAGATGGGCCATGAAACCCTTTCTTGCGGAGATTCTCCCATGTGAGGGTTTTCCTTTGCATCAGGAGCCAGAGGAAGGTTTTAATCTTAGGCCAAAACAGAGAATCCCAAACCTTATTGCTCCATTGAACCACCTCCATTTGCTCTGGATTTTCGAGATGATCTCTGGCTTCCCTGAGTGTGAAGTTGCCACTCCCTTTCATGCGCCATCTTCGCTGGTCTTTTTCATCAGCTTTCCTTATCTTCCTTTTGTTTAGCTGGTTGAGTAGATCTCTTATTTTGTTATTTTCCTCAGTTGAACTTTCTGTGTCGTTGAACATCCAATCTCTCCATTCCTGGTCCCTACTACTGTGATCCCAGTACTGATGGACAGTGTTTCTTCCCCTTTCCTGACAATGTCTTTGAAGGGTTGCAAACTCTGGTCCTTCAAGCTTCAGGAATTGCTGCCGAGCATCTTCCCAGAATAAAGCCGTTTCCCCATTTCGAATTTCCCAAAATTTGTAATCCTACACAATGTCGCGATTTCTTCTTGCTAAATTCCAAATGGGAGATCCTTCAGGAACCTCCTGCAATCTGATTAGATCCTGAATGTCGCACTCTGGGGTATACTTTTCCTTCCAGTGTCTGGCCCATGGGAGATTGGGTTCCTTCAACCATCTCCGCCAAAGCTTGGCTCCACAAGTCATGTTGATCGTAGAAGGGTCCACTAGATTTAAGCCTCCTAATTCTTTCGATTTGCAAAGTTTATTCCATGCTACAAGTGCCCATTTTTTTCTCTGCATTGCCAGTCCAGATGAAGGATCTTTGGATTAGTCTTATCTACTGTAAGATTCCTTTTGGGGCAGGGATAATAGAGAGTAGGTACTGCGGAATGGCTTGCAATACTGCTTTGGTAAGGACTAATCTCGCAGCGAAATTGAGGGCTCTGTGAGTTCAATGCTAACATCTCTTCTCCATTTTAGCCAGAATTTTCTCCCAGTGCTTCTTTTGCTAGGGTTTATCCGTAAGGGGAGCACCTAAATACTTTGAGGGGAGGCTACCTCTTCGGAAGCCTAGAATACTAGATAAATGTTTTTGAATGGCCAAATGCATATTCAAAAAAAAATAGTAGATTTCGAAGGATTAATTTCCATACCTGAGGCCTCGCTGAAGAGATTTAGAATTTTTTAAAATCCCATGGCTTCTTTGACAGTCGGCGTCCCATGCAGCATTGTGTCATCCACAAATTGTTGGTGAGTTGTTACTGGGATTGAAAGTAGGGGCTATAATCCTTTGATTTTTCCTTCATCCTTTGCTTTGCGGATGAGTCTGCTCAGACCTTCCATTAGGATAAAAAAAGGAATGGAGATAGAGGGTCTCCTTGTCTGATTCCACGGGAGGGAGATAAAGGGTCGGAATGGGAGTCGTTGACCAGGATAGAAAATTTAGTGGATTTAATCAAGGCTAGTATCCATTTAATCCACTATTTATCAAAGCCAAAAGCATTCAATATGGCTTCAAGATAGTTCCAGTTGACCTTATCATAGGCTTTACATAGGTCTAGCTGCAACAACATTCCAGCTAATTTCCTGGTTTGAAGAGTGTGAACCATTTCCTAGGCTAGTAAAATATTGTCCAAAATTTGTCTTCCTTCAACATACCCCGACTGCTCTTCCGAGATAAGGCCACGAAGAATGGGTTTCAATATGTTACAATATGTTAGTGATAACTTTAGATATGATTTTATATATCACATTGCATAAGGCTACAGGTCTAAATTTCTATGGGGAGTTGGCCTCTTCTTCTTTTCGAACTAGAGCGAGGAAAGGTAGAATTTAGCGACTTAAGGATGGAGCTGGAGCACCTGGAATCTTCCACTACTTCCCATATTTCAGTTTTAACAACACTAGTAGGCTTTATAAAAGTTGATGGTGAAACCATCAGGCCCAGGTGCCTTATCATTCGGCATGCTCCTAATAGCTTCTTCCACTTCATCCAATGAGATTTCCCTACTAAGAGCTAGGTTTTTCTCATTGGTTATAATTTTAGGAATGGCCTGAATTCGTTCCTCAATTGCTTCAGTTCTGTCTAATCCCGGCATAAGTAAGTTTCTGAGTTACCTATCATTTGAGTTTCCATGGCTATATACGATCTTGTTGCTTCTGTCGAGAGAATATTTATCACACGAGAGTCCCATAGAGTTACTAAACCTCCCTCCCAACCTTGACTGGTGACTTCCATAAATTCTATGTGTTTACCAAGCCTTTTGCTGACATTCACCATGTTGTTGCTAGCACACTTGGTTTCCTGTATAAACATGATATCCGGTTTCTGTTTTTGGAATTCTTTCTTTAGGAGTCTTTGTTTCGCTTGGCTATTAAGCCCTCTTGCATTCCACGATATAACTTTCGTTTTTAAATAGACAGATTATTGGTAAGGAAGGAAAGCATCCAGAGCCTTCATCTTACCAAAGTTTAACATTAAAATACCCAGTTCCTGTAGTACTTCACTGTTTTCTCTGCGGCCTCTCTTCCTTCTCTGTTTCGAGCTGGTTGAAGTGGATAAAAGTCTCTTTGAATGGCTTCCTGTTCCTTTCGCTATGCCTAATTTCTTATTTTGCATGTCCAGCTCTGGTTTCTGCCTTGCAATGAATAGTTCATTGATCTTTTTAATATCCTCTTCCGAAATGTTTTATATTCCTAGAGTTTTCCAGTTTTCTTCCATGACTGGTAAGTTCACCCCTTCCT
This sequence comes from Pinus tabuliformis, assembly GCA_031772625.1. Taxonomy (NCBI): domain Eukaryota; kingdom Viridiplantae; phylum Streptophyta; class Pinopsida; order Pinales; family Pinaceae; genus Pinus; species Pinus tabuliformis. The sequence continues at coordinate 481,388,318 of CM062812.1, read as the reverse complement.
ACTCTAAAACCTCATTTAGCTCCATCTCTTCACTTCCACCATCACTGGTAAGCATATCTACATCTTCATCTAGCTCTTTTGTTGGCCCCTGCATCTGAACTACTGCATTGAGAGGATGTTCCTCCCCTTCTTTGGTTGTATGATCTGTCGTTTCTTTGTTCCCTTCATTAGTATTTGATTCCTTTTTTTGTTCTTATGAATCCGTATCTATTTCTAAGATTTCAAAGGCATTGCTGGTATTTCCTTGTGCTGACCCTGTTCTGTTTGCTCTTTTTCTATTTGCGCTCTGTCTTGCTTTTGGTCTTATGAAGGCATCCCTGCTCTTTACTGCTAGCTCTTTCTTAGCCTCTTCCCTGTTTTGTTTAATGGGCATTCTCTTACTAAATGTCCATGTTCGTGACACTTTCTATAGCAGAAAGGGATTTTCTCATAGTCAATGGCTTGGAAATAGTCTTCATCCCTATACTCCAGCCACAATCCTTCGTGTAAAGCTCCTGAAACATCCATCTCCACACATATCCTCATACAAGAAGTGTATCTTCTTTGCAGTGTGGCTTTCGAGGCTTTGATGAAAGTTCCTAGTTGATCCCCTATCTGCTTTAGAGCTGAAAAGCCCCAGTAGTCTATTGGAAGGGAGAAAAGATGGATCCATACTAGGACCTGTGTGAAAGTTTCTCTTTCTGGCACGAAGTTGGGTCTCCAGGGTCTCATATAGAGACCAGCTGAAGCGAAGAAGTAGGGTCCCCCATCAAATACTCTATCCTTGTCCTCTAAATTCGTAAAAACAATAGTAAAAAAACCTTTTGCTCCTAGTTGTAGTTTAACATCACCTTTGGGTTTCCATTGCTACTTGATCCAATGACATAGCACTCTTTCTGTTGGCCATAGTCCCATAAAATTGCAGATCACTGCATGTTCGGACATATGTTCTCTATAGGCTTGTATCTTCGGATTTGTGATCACTACTCTGAGGGCTTCTGCTTTTTTGGGTTTGCATGCTCCTCGTGCTCCTCCTCTACTTGTTTATCTTTGTGGACTGTGTGTCTTTGCTCTGCGTTTTCATTCTTCCCGTTGTTCTCCTTTCCAGTGCTCTCTGTTCCTTTCATTCTTGGGTTGTTGGATGCCTCCCTGTTCTCCTTTTGTTTCTTCTCCTTGCTTGTGTCATTTTCTTGTTGAAGCTTTCCATACCCTATTATCTTCACTCTCTCCTACGTTGCTTGCTTCTGCATTTCTATTTGTCTGAAGGATCCCTCTTTACCATCTATCAGATCAATCCTTGTCCTCTTCTGTGCAGTTCGACTATTATGATCTTGTGCGCTCCCATTTCCGATCCTGGTTCTGCAGGATTGAAGAACTAAACCCTAAACTTCGAACCAGCTCCGTGTTGCTTCGATCTTCTCCGCTCCGTCTTGAAATATAACTTTAGTTATCTATAGTTAATTTATAATTAAGAATATAAATTTTAGTTATTTATAATTAGTTTTTATTCTACGTAATTTTAAAATAATTTTTAGTTTAACAAATAAATCAGAAAGTGTAAGATAACACAAAAATAAATTTTAGTTATTTATGACAAGTTATATATAACTAACATTCTATTATGGGAAAGTGTTCCCTTTGCAGACAGAGGCAACCCCTCTAGCCCTAGAGTGGGTCTAGTCACAAACAAGGACAAATCAACATCAATTTTCCTTAAATAGTTTAAGTTGGAGGCCTACCTCAACCAGTGGTCGATGGAGTTTCGTTGCATTGCTCTAGCTCTCGCCTCCTTCTCCTAGTGAGTAATCAACCTGAAAAAATGCAAAGGAAATACAACAAAGCACGTAACCGGAACAACAATGATCTATTTACTCTTAAAGTCAAGAAGTCATGAGCTATATAGTACATTGCATACAAGAGAAAGGAAAACATCATTGATTGCATTAATTATGAAAATGAGTAAGCTTACATCCCAGGTCTTGATGTCACAAGCCTTCTCAGAGGGATCCAGCCAGAATGTTCTTCAAGCATTCACTCTATGAAGATGGATCTCCCAACATACGAGTCTCTCTCACTCACAAGTTTTACACAAGATCAAAGGCACTTCACAAAATTCCTCAAGCTCTAAACAATCCCACACTTGTCACACACACCAGCTACTTACCAAGCTCAAAAGTACTAATAGCAACACTCCAAAGACTAAGAATTCCAAACTAGCAGCACATAGCAATGGTGGGAGTTTAAATAGGAGAAGGAGTCTCCATGAAAGGTGGGAGGATGAGCTTATCTCCAAGGAAGGTAGCACAAATGACGGGACAGCCACGCCAGAGAAAGGAGGGTGACACAAACAAGGCCAACAACCAGGACTGGAGTCATCTGGAAGGCCGACTGTTACAACAAACTCGCCCAAACTGGATCATTGCAGGCACATAACTAGTCTGTCGCGCTGACATCACTATTGAATAACGTAGCTAGTCATGTCATCGCAGAAAAATACAAATGACAGTAGCGCTGGCACATGAAATTCAACCATCGCGGGAATCACGTGTACTTCCACGATGGTAGCGCTTCTAGACCATTCTAGAGCGCCCTTCAAAGCATTTATTTGGCCAAAAAACCTGATGAGGCAGAAAAATATGGAAAAGTGGGTCATTTGGCAACATCAGAGAGCACGAGCATGAATGATTTTGAACTCATGACACAGTAGGAAGACTGGGATGAAGGCAGTGACAAATCACTGTGTAACAGATGCCCCCTAAAGTATGAAGCCTGAGAGAGAGGGAGGGGTGAAATGCTTTACGAAACTGACTGAACTGGAACACCATCAGAAAGAACCTGCACGCAAATACAACTGATATCTCTGATAATGAAGTACATGTAGTCTAGGCATGGGCGCAGCCATCCAAAATACATACGAAATAGGTCTGTGGTATGGACGCAATCATCCAGCTAATGAGACCATGATGATGATAAAAGGTATCGTCGCAACCATCCATGAAGACTTAGGTATGGTCGTAGCCATCCATCAGTGAGTCATGTAATCATAAAACCAATCCACGCAGCCTAAACATGTGTAATCTGAGTTCGGGGCCTTGAACCCATCCGATCATAGTACAAATCCTAACATGTGAATAGATGTACTGAGGTCAAGCATGATAGAAAATTGCTTGATTACCGGTCAATGATGAAAACCATTAACAAGCGCGAGAGAGACCACCAATAAGGCCAATGGCTCTCAAGGTATTGTCCAGGACAATCCATGAAGTGTGAAAGAGGAGCTAAAGTCGAACACTCGTGGAATCAGCCAATCAACGACTAATTATGAAAGTCGACCGTCAGGTGCGAAGAACTTGCCATTGAGGCATGCAAGCACTAAGGTACCAAAGGGGATCTCTAGGTCAATCTCTTGGATAAAGAGCTGATGTCCACAGGAGACGACCCATCGCAGGAGGGCCATAATGTTTCCCCCGTCAACGACATGAGATAAGGAACAAGTGGCAGATAGAGAAACAGAATATCAGAGGAGAAGACGAGGGTGTAAACTGCAGAAGGATTATACTCTTGAACATATCGAAGAGACGACTCTGGAGAGGGGTGTCACAACATTGAAGCATCAAAGGATCAGAGGCTCGATGGAGACAGCATGAATCGAATGGAATGAGGTTAGAATGATAACCCAAACCCACGGAAGGTCAAATGATGACATATGGATGTCCCAATCTGACAAGAAGCAAAAGTGTTGATGCTCAAGAGTGACTAGTTGCCATAGACAATCAATGATAAACTTGCTATTAAGTCCAACCTAGTAATAGTTTAACAAGCCCTAGGAAGGAGAAGCTCGAGTCTCGTCATGGTGAGGAGTCCAATGTCATCATAGTTTAACGAGTTCGACATAGGTAAAACTCAGAGTCTTTTTCATGTTTAGAGAGTTTGAAAAAGACATAAAAAAGAAAACTCTAGGGGGGGTCCATTTTTGTAGAGTTGTGTCTCTCGAGGCCGAAAAAGTATAAAATCATGCTCGAAAGAACTTCCCGACCATTACGATCGAGGAGTACTTTTCGTAAGTAGTAACTTTGACCCGAAAAAATTAAAAAGCGGTCGGAAGCACGTTGTTTCACAACTAATAATGAGCCTGAAATGACAAAAACCCGATGATCTTTTTTTGAGTTTAAACGGTCGAAAAAGAGCTTAAAGGCAACTACCTCTTGTTTCTTTTAACAAGTTGAGGGGAAAAATCGGCCATATTTTCATTTTTTTTGTTGGAAAAGAGCTTAAAGACGACTTTCCGAAACCAAGTGTACATTAAACTGTCATAATTCCACCACCTAAAGCTTTGCACAAAAACCTGTCACACGTAAACCTGCTCGAGATAAACTGAAAAATATCCATAAAAACATAGTTAAAACATCATATTTTGACTACCCATATGGCAAAAACTATGAGAAAAAACCCACATTTATAAAATGTAACTTTTAAGTTTGCAAAAATCACTATAAAAAGGAATTAACCCATTCATTTTTACCATATCACTATTCAATTCACCATGGAGCAACTTGGAGCATTGAGGTTGGTGAGTCAAATTCAGCCCCGTCCATGCATCATTTGTCCCAAAACTGGTTCCAGGTAGACAGATGTTGCACTGCTCTTCATTTTAATTCTTTTTTCATGGGTTTTGACCGTGCCAAGTGTTAGTTTAGGCAGATTTTCAAACCACGTTCCGCCGCTCGGTCATTGCGGGTTTACCCTATCGGGTCCGTGATGACTGAAATTTTTTTACACTAGGCGCGCTCCAATCATTGCGGAAAAGTAATGTACTTCCACGATGATTGCAAAAAACTTGAATTAGCTGTATTGCTTCATCGCGTCTATTTTTAAAACAGTCGCGATGACGCCGCGAACTTATGATTTTATGCAAATTCCGCCTCGAAATTTTCCAAAGAAGTACTAATTCAATTTTCCTCATCATGCAGGTTATAATGGCATTCGTCTGGCAAAAACGCACGCATGATAACAATGATATAGAAACTTTCACAAATGCGGGGTGCCGAAACACATTATGGGCATGCGGATTGCCCAAATTCTTTCTAACTCCACTCTTGTGGTCACAACCTGACTTGCTGGAGCTACTGATCAGGGCCTGGAATCCCACAGATGGGAAATTTATCATCCAAGGTCGGGATATCGAGTTTGACTCTACAGACATCTATTTTTTACTAGGCTGTCTCATAGAGGTGAGAGGCCCATTCTGGAGGGGTAGCAACCTGGGGGTGGCTCCCTAGATATGTTGATGGCTCAAGTGTGCCCAGGGGCATGCAAGACAAGGAGTGGGAAGGTGGCAATCCCAACAGTGAACGATATAGTCCTTCGTGCTATGCTTTTCATGGTGACACGGGCAGGGGGGCTCCTTAGCCCAACATGAGGCTTCGAAGACTCAACTTCGGCTGGCTCTCGAGTGTCACAATCTCACCATGTTTAACTGAGCAGAGACAGTGATGGCAAACATAAAGAGGCAACTCACCAACTGTCGCCACGGAGAGACGAAATAGTTTGGTTATGGATCCATTTTAGTCCCGCTCATGCTGGAGCGGGTGCCAGCACTGCAGTTGCAAGACATGGATTTGGACTTACCCAGGCCACGTGAGAAGAGGGCCATGCGATGGGCTCAGGTCATGCCACGAGGACGTGGCCGACGACCAATGGCATGGGGGACATTTTTCCGAGAGTGGATGGAGCGATCTAGATGATGTTCATGGAGGATTGGCCATATGCCGGCATGGACTTCCACGGAGATCCTGAGATGCAGCTACCCATTGGAGAGCAGTGGGATGACGGTGGTAAGACACTTGATCACATTTTTATTTTTATTTTTTATGATGTTTTTGATTTTTTCATGTACATGTCCTAATGACGAACGCTAAGGTATGCAGATGTAGGACCAATGAGACCCCTCGGACTGCCTCCAGAGGTGTAGAGGGACGCATAGGGCATTGGAGCACTAGCCCTGGGTCCTCCAGAAGATGATACGATGGAGATAGTGATCTAGAACCTTGAGGGTCTACTAGAAGGGATTCCAGATTACATGGGGATCGAGGAGGTACCTAGAGCATCCTAGAGGCATGAGCGGCAGTGTACTATAAGGAGCACAACCCACCAAAATAGACACCTAGGTTTTTATTTCCTTCTGGTGATTTTTGAGAGACATGTGTCTTAGATTTACGGAGAACACAGACTCTTTTTGGACATGTACACTTATTTTTTGAGCTCCTTAGTATGTCACACACACACACACACATATATATATATATATATATATATATATATATATATATTCCTATGGTCTATTATTATGCTTTATATGCTTTCTTGTATGATGTCTTGATTACATGTTACGCAAATGTCTGTCTAATACATGATTATCCAATGCATCAGTTAGCGTGTTTAATCGTCGTCGAATACGCAGATATGTAATGAAATCAAAATTCCTCTCTAACAATTTAACACGTAAATACAACCTTAAAATGTGATGGTCTCTGACGGAATATCACCCATTGAGTTGGTGGACGACAAGTTGAGAGTGAAGGTTCACAACCAATGTACGAATACCGAGATTAATCGCTTCAGCCAGTAACTTGATCACAACACTATATTCAGAGACATTGTTTGTGGTACAACCTAAACACACTCCTTAAAGATCTATCAACTCACCATGAGGATCGTAGATCACCCACGCCGCAGAGGACAAGTTGCAGGTACTGCGGTAGGCACCATCAGCAAAACCAACGTAAGGTGCACCAAACATCTACACAAGAAGCAAAAGACACAATAAGCAACAATCACGCCTTCAAATCAAGCCAAAATCATGGAAACACACACACAACACACCTGCTAAAACACACGTATGTACAAACCAAAGTGCATGGAATTCACGCATAGTACTTTTTCAAGTACAGCCCGTTTCGGGGCTCATCGAGAGGATTCCCTTCATAATCAATTAGCTCGTAGGCCAGTTTCTGCAAAACTCTCTTTACAATATAAGGCCCAAGCCACATGGGCTCGAGTTTCCCTGCCCCCAGCTTATCATTCGCTTGATTGTAAAGCAAGACTAAATCTCCCACAACAAAAGAACAAGGATGGACAGTATGATTGAAGTGAGTTTTCACTATCTTCTTATGTGCTTCGATAGCTAGAGAGGCTAGTCGATGGGTCTCGTCCATCCATTCTAGGTAAAGGAGGCGTTCTTCTACCGAAATAGTGTTGGGAAGTAATTCGAAGGCCAACTTCAGCAAAGGGATCTTGCACTCGATTGGAAGGGTAGCCTCTAGTTCGTTTAACTAATTGAAATGGAGTGAAACTAGTGGAATCCTTCACAAAGGTTTGGTAGGCCCACAAGGCTAAGAACAACATCAAGTGCCAGTTAGACTTATGCATGCCAATGGTACGTTGAAGCACTATAACTAGAACCTTGTTGACAGCTTCAACTTGGCCATTGGCCTGAGGATAGTATGGAGTCGAACTATCATGCCGTAAGCCTAGTTGGGTTATTAGCTCGGTCATCATGTGATGATGGAAATGCTTCCGATGATCAGTGACGATGGCCTGAGGGACTCTGAACCGTGAAATAACATGGTTAAACAAAAATTGCGCCGATGTGTGACCATCTTCAGTTAATGTGGGCATCGCCTTGGCCCATATTTTGAAGTAATCGACGGCAACGATAATATACCCATGCCCCCCGACCGAGCGAGGGTTATAGGTCGTATAACCAATGGCCCATTTTGCAAAAGGGCCGACGGTAACAACACGGTGCAATGGAGTGGGAGGTGCACGCATCTTCCGCTGGTATATCTGGCACTTGTGACACGAGCGGACGGCAAGAATACAATCCTTAAAGATGGAGGGCCAGTGTGTAGGATCTTTTGAGCAGTAGCATATTCGAACATGTGACCACCACAGGTGCCAGAATGGCAGTCATTCAAAACTCGCTTAGCTTCCTCGAAAGTTAGGCATCGGCAGAGAACGGAGTTGGCGCTGAGACGGTACAGGGTGTCTCCAATGATACGATAGGGCTGAGACTGATGACGAATACGTCGTCGAGCATCCTTAGCCACATCAGGACGAAAAGAGGACGTTTGCAGATATACAATGATATCCCCGTACCAGGGATTGAGGGTGCTAATTACGAATAAAGTTTCGTCCGGGATATGATCCTGTGACTGAGAGGGTGCGGTAGGAGATGGCAAAGAGCAAAGTAACTTAGCAAAGATAAGGGATTTCTTAGACTTCGGGGTGGTGAATTCCAAGTCAAACTCTTGGAGGATGAAGATCCACTTCGAGCACTTGCCCCCCAGCAATTGACATGACATAATGTACATCATCAAGTTGCAATCAGAAACCACGGTTGTAGTACGCAACAAGATATAATGGCGGAAAGGTTGGACGGCATAAACGGTGGCCAATGCCAACTTCTCGACTTAAGCGTATCGAGTTTCCAAATCCAAAAGATTGCGGCTGAGATAATATATGACATGCTCAGTGTCATCATCGTCATCTTGAACGAGAACCATGCCAACAGTGTTATCGACAGTGGCCAAATACATAGTATAGTCGCGATGATAATTCGGAGGACGCAACTATGGAGCAGAAACAAGGAGACCCTTGAGACGCTCGAAGGACTCTTAAGCGACGGCATCCCAATGAAAAGGGGTATCTTGCATCAGTAACCATGTGAAACCTTTAGCCACTTTGGCATAGTTTAGAATGAATCATCTTAAAAAATTCGCTTTGCCCTGCAAGCTCTGCAATTGCTGCAAAGAAGCAGGGGGGAGGAAGATTCATAATAGCCTCGACTTTAAGGGGATCCAAACAGATGCCCTCTTGGGAGATGATAAACCTAAGCAGTCTGCTTGACTCAACGCAGAAGACACACTTATGAGGATTAAGCCTGATGCGGTAGTGTCGACAGCTGAGAAAGATTTCGCGGAGTCACCAATTTGTGATACGCGAAAGTGTTCGACAGAGGCAACCCCTCTAGCCCTAGAGTGGGTCTAGTCACAAACAAGGACAAATCAACAACAATTTTCCTTAAATAGTTCAAGTTGGAGGCCTACCTCAACCGGTGGTCGATGGAGTTCCATTGCGCTGTTCTAGCTCTCGCTTCCTTCTCCTAGTGAGTAATCAACCTGAAACAATGATAAGGAAATACAACAGAGCACGTAACTGAAGAAACAATGATCTATTTACTCATAAAGTCAAGAAGTCATGAGCTATCTAGTACATTGCATACAAGACATAGGAAAAAATCATTGATTGCATTAATTATGAAAAAGAGTAAGCTTACAACCCAGGTCTTGACGTCACAAGCCTTCTTAGAGGGATCTAGCCAGCATGTTCTTCAAGCATTCACTCTATGAAGATGGATCTCCCAACATACGAGTCTCTCTCACTCACAAGTTCTACACAAGATCAAAGGCACTTCACAACCTTCCCCAAGCTCTAAACAATACCACACTTGTCACACACACCAGCTATCTAATAAGCTCACAAGTACTAACAGAAACACTCCAAATACTAAGAATACCAAACTAGCAGCACATAACAATGGTGGGAGTTTAAATAGGAGAAGGAGTCTCCATGAAAGGTGGGAGGATGATCTTATCTCGAAGGAAGGTAGCCAAAATGACGGAACAACGATGCTAGAGAAAGGAGGGCGACATGAAAAAGGCAAATAACTAGGTTTGGAGTCATTTGGAAGGCCGACTGTTAGAAAAAACTTGCCCAAACTGGATCATCGCAGGCACATAACTGGTCCGCCGCGCTGACATCGCTATTGAATAACGTAGCTAGACATGTCATCACGGAAAAATACAAATGACAATAGTGCTGGCACATGAAATTCGACCATCGCAAGAATCACGTGTACTTCCACGATGGCAGTGCTTCTGGACTGTTCTGGAGCGCCCTTCAGCGCGTTTATTTGGCCAACAGACACGATGAGGCAGAAAAATTTGGAAAAGTGGGTCATTTGGCAACATCAGAGAGCATAAGCATGAATGATTTTGAACTCATGACACAGTAGGAAGACAGGGATGAAGGAAATGACAGATTACTGTGTAACAAACATACATAACTTTTAAGTTAAATAAATAATAATAATAAAATTTAAAATACTTTTAGTGAGTAACTGGTTTTCAGTTTGAAGCATAACTTTTTAGTTATCAATAACTAGTTTTCAATTTGATATATAACTATTTTTATTTTATCTTTAAATAAATTTTTACTTCACAATACAATCACAAAGTTTATAATAACGATTATATAAAAAATTAACTTAATATGTTTTTTAATTTAAATAAATGAAAAAATTGAGATAAATTTTTAGTTCTTTTATATTTAATATGTAAAAGTTATAATTTGAGATTAATAACTTAGGCCTATAGATTACTAATTGGGCTTCGTTTAAAAAAAAAAAAACATAATAATGTTTTAAGGTATACATGTTATTATATTACAGAGTATGTATATACATCCAAAAATTATTAAAAAGATAGAGTATCTACTTTCACAAGAGCAATAATATTTGTTTAATAATTTTCATAATAATTATTGTAAAAACAATGATATCTATTTAATAATTTTCATAGTAATTATCATAAAAACAAAGATATTTACGTAATAATTTTCATAGTAATTATTGTAAAAGTAATGATATTTATTTAATAAATTATATAATAATTATTGTAAATAGAAGATTAAAATTGTATGTATTTCTCAAATTTATTTCTATTAAATTTCTCCTTGTCATTGCAAGAAAAATGATTGATGATTTTAAGTAAGTATTTTTGTCAAACTCTTACCTAAAGGTCATATAGAATCGAACCCGATATCATACGTAACAACCCACAATTTAAATATACAAATAATTAGATCAATTAAGTGATTTATAATCAAGAGATCGAATTATTAAACTATTTAACATAGATTATTTAGAAACAGGAGTAGAGACGACTTACTTGTATCGACGATATTTTTTTCTTTTGGAGTTGAACGCTCTTTGAATTATGCTAACTGCAACAAATATTTTGGGGACGACTCTCCACTTAATGTAGGCTCAACTACACATAATATTTCTACAATTGGTTACCCTCGAGCCCTCAATCAACTTACTACTGCTAGGGAATCATTTGTCTCACAACACATTTCTCCCAAGAAAATCAATAAAGGACTCAATGAATCTCATCCTCCTCATTGGCAATCAAATAGAATAAAATATGGAAAAGAGATGGCATGCACACATCCCATGTGTGATCATGCAACTTTTATTTCTTTATTTTAAGTTTTACTTAATTTAATATTTCTCTTAATTTAACTTTTTTGTATTATTCCTTTTAATTTTTTGTTAACTTTACTTGTAATATTATTGTCTTTCGGATTAATCAAATTCTTGAGAATCAACCAATGTTTCTAACCAACTAATATGGTTCATCCTCATGATAATGGTGAAAACATTAATCTTTCATGCATTCTTATCAGATATAAAACAATAATACACTATATGCATTCTTATCATAGTTCACAAAATCAGTTTCATTTCCTTGTATAAACAATGAATACCAACTAGGAAATAAGAATATTCAACATCCCTCTAGGTTGTAGGCTATCTCACCAATACTATTATTGTCATGTTTTCATCAAGGTACCAATTACTTTTCAATAATCATTCCCACATATGTCAACTAGGAAGTTGATGATTTACATGTAGGTATATTGATTTATGTACATCACTAAATTTTAAATGATCCTCATCATCTTGAGACTTAATCTCTTGTCATGTACTCGTCCTTCCCTAAGGAAGTTATAGTGGAATTCATTGTTAAGATATTATCTATTGTACAATAATTCTCCAAATTATCAATATAAATTAAAATTCCATGATCACTATACACAGTTTTCTTATCCAAATGGCATAGATACACTAGATCATCCATCACACAATGAGGGCTTGTTGTCCCTTGGTGATTTATCCATCACACACGTAATTGTTATTGTACATTCACAAAATATCTACTTATTTCATTGAGTTCCCATCTTGATACCACTTGTCATAGCTTCATACTTAAGGTTTTATCTTCAGTCTACATAGTTTATTTCCTTTCTCCAAAAGTTAAACAATTGTTATCCTTGAAATGTTTCTCTAGTTCATCACTTGTAATTTCTCACCAATTACAAGTATTCAAAAATTCCAAACTTGAGACTTCTAAATTTTTTTGGTCATCACTATGACTCATACCAATGATATTATTCAATCTAATCATCAATATTCTTAAGATAACTTTCTAGATATAGACCCCATAATTTAGCCCTAGACACTAATACATTTTCATAGCTCTCTTCACACTTTAATTTTATGCACCTTAAGAATTGTATGAAATTTAATTAGCTACTCCAATTCTAAAATTTCATATCATTTTTATTCACATGAACACCATGCTCAACTATTACTAATGTTGGACTTACCATGAAAAAAATACCTTAATGCTAAGGCATTTTCTAAGTTTCCACTCCCAAAATCTTCCCAATTTCTATGTTTAGCTTCTTTATTAACGTCCTGCAAACATTCATGGATTATGTAATCATAGTTTACCATAATTCCTATAACTCTAATAAACTCCATAGTTATAATGATAATTAAACTTCATTAATTGTTATCAATCCCTATTTCAAAATCTTCCATGATATTCTAGGATAGTTTATTACTTCTTGTTGATTTATTATGCTTATTTATGAAACTTCCACTCATTCCCTTAAGTATCTATCCAGTACTATTTTCTCATTATTCCAAGTTTATCATGGTCACCATTACTACCATTCATTATCATTAATAATAGATATATAAGATCATCCCTTGTCATTACTTCTTATATAACTTCATATACTATTTAGAATAACGAGTTATCTTAGAACCCCTCCCTTTTTATTCTTTTAATAATTTCTAATATCCTTGTCTCCTTACACTTAATTTTAAACAATGATAGTTGTTAGCACTATTATTTAAATTTTGTATCATTTTCCTTCCCCTTTTTAAGAGGATATATCCTTGAAACAAAGTCATACCATCTTGAATTCTACTGTATAAGCACTCTAAATATATTCCACACCCACTTTAAATATTTTCCACATGAAACTCCTAATTATTTATGGATTGTATATCGTACTAATATTTTCCATTTGATAAGAAAACATGATAATTGATGAACATTACCTCCTTTCATTTATATCACTAAATTCTCACTTACAAATTACATCATTCCTAGTTGGTTGTCATAGTAATCATCACCCCATAGTTTCATCATAAATAAGTTTGATTTCTTTTTCTGTTGGATTGGCCCTCATCTCATTTGGATATAAAAAAATTAAAACACTTCAACCTTCCAATATTTTGTTAACTTTCCACAATGGATCACTCGAAAAGTTGTGCATCTTAAGAAGTTGAAACATAAATAACTTAGTGAAATGAAATTCCTATATTTATTTTTTAAGACAACCTTTTTAAGACACATATCATTTACATTAATTTCAAAATAATCAATTTGTACATAATCCACCTTAATTCACTCAAATATGATTTTCCATGCCTAGTTTGCACATGTAACTACGCAACATTAGCCTATTATTAGTCTTGTATGTTACTTCATATTTGATGACTTGTTCCTAATGTTCATAGTTAGGATTTCATTACAATTACTTCCTTCTTCATGAGGAGGCTACATCCTTAGAGAAAATTCAACCAACAAACTACCAATATTCATCATAAATCCAAATTTCAATCACACCATCTTACTTAACCAACTAATCCAGATCATTATTACTAGTTTTTTATTTATTCACTTCTCCTCCAATGTAAATAGTCAAATATGATCTCAATCCTTGCATCTTTTCTTCTTTTATTTCATCTTCTCTTTTCTTTAATGTTCAAATGAATTCTTTATCATTTATTAATTTACACTCAAATTTCTTATTAAACCAAATACCACACTCATACTTATTATAAATAATCATTTTATAAACCTTCATACAATAAAATATTATGACTTATTTCTAAAACATAATAAAATAGAATGATAACTTGTCAATCCTAAGAAAATACTTTAAAATTAACTAAAAAATTCAACCTTCATTACCCATTTCAACATAGTACTTTAACAATAATTAAACAAATTCAAACTCTTTCATTGAGTTTATTAAATGGATGAAGCCACATCTTATAAATGTCATCCCAATCTTTAAAACTGCTATTCATTTTTATACTATATATTAATATATATTCTACACAGCATTCATTATTAATATTTCACCTCATTTTATTTTTTTATTTATTATATAACTAGATTTATATTTCCAAATAGTAAACTTTGTCAAAAAGAAAAATTTAGGCACAAATATTTATTATCCCTAACCTTATTTAAACAATTTTTTTGGTATTTATTTAGTATAGAAAGAAATTTTTGTTGCTCACATCATTTGGATTTGCTTCAAAAGCTATAAAAACTTGACTTTGAATTATTATGCTTTATCTTTATCCTGATCGATTCAATTGGAGGGAAGAGGTAGAGAGCCTAGGAGGCAAGCTAAAAATTTTCATAGATTTATGATATTGATTTTTTATTTTTTTTACTACTTATTTTAATTTTCAAGGACTCAAAATCTTAATTTAGTTCATTAAAAGATAATTTAAATAATAAAATCATAAATAAATGAATATAACAAAGATTGACATAACTAAAAAAAAGGTATGATGTCATACATTAAATAATTGATATGTTTTCCATGAAAATCTATCTATAGGAAAAAAAAATCAATACGGTCCTCTAATATATATATATATATATATATATATATATATATATATATATATATATATATATATCATAAATACAATTGTGTTTTAATTATCTCCCATATACTTTTATAAAAACCATCTATTTCTGCCTATTTTTTTTAATAGACACACAAACACACACACACATATATATAAGCTTCTCTTGGAAAGTTATTATATCATCATTATTCTATTTTTACAGATACGTAACATTATATTATTAATAATTATGTTTCTGATAACAAATTAACTAGAACTTCTCCTTAAGTTTTGGGTTTTGGTTTTGAGTTTGAGATATAACTTTAGTTATCTATAATTAATTTATAATTAAGAATATAAATTTTAGTTATTTATAATTAGTTTTTATTCTAGCTAATTCTAAAATAATTTTTAGTTTAAAAAATAAATCAAAAAGTTTAAGATAACACTAAAATAACTTTTAGTTATTTATGACAAGTTATATATAACTAACATCAATAAATTTTAATTTAAATAAATAATAATAATAAAATTTAAAATACTTTTAGCGAGTAACTAGTTTTCAGTTTGAAGCATAACTTTTTAGTTATCAATTACTAGTTTTCAATTTGAAGTATAACTATTTTTATTTTATCTTTAAATAACTTTTTACTTCACAATACAATCACAAAGTTTATAATAACAATTATATAAAAAATTAACTTAATATATTTTTTAATTTAAATAAATGAAAAAATTGAAATCAATTTTCAGTTCTTTTATATTTAATATGTAAAAGTTATAATTTGAGATTAATAAACTAGGCATATATATTACTAATTGGGCTTCTTTATTTAAAAAAACAAATAAACAAAAAAAAAAAAAACAAAACAAAACAAAACAAAACAAAACAAACATAATAATGTATTTAAGGTATCCATGTTATTATATTGTAGAGTATGTAAATACATCCAAAAATTATTAAAAAGATAGAATATCTACTTTCACAAGAGCAGTAATATTTATTTAGTAATTTTCATAATAATTATTGTAAAAACAATGATATCTATTTAATAATTTTCATAGTAGTTATTGTAAAAACAATGATATTTATTTAATAATTTTCAGAGTAATTATTGTAAAAGTAATGATATTTATTTAATAATTTATATAATAATTATTGTAAAAAAAATTAAAATTGTATGTATTTCTCAAATTTATTTTCATTAAATTTCTCCTTATCATCGCAAGCAAAATGATTGATCAATTTAAGTAAGTATTTTTGTCAAACTTTTACCTAAAGGTCATATACAGTCGAACCCGATATCATATGTAACAACCCACAACTTAAATATACAAATAATTAGATCAATTATTTGATTTATAACTAATAGACCCAATTATTAAACTATTTAACATAGATTATTTAAAAATACAAGTAGAGATGACTTACTTGCATCGAAATTTTTTTTTTCCTTTGGAGTTGAATGCTCTTTAAATTATGCTAACCACAACAAATATTTTGGGGACAATTATCCACCTAACGTAAGCTCAACTACACATAATATTTCTACAATTGGTCACCCTCACCCTCAATCAACTTAATGTTGCTAGGGTATCATTTGTCTCACAACACATTTCTCCCAAGAAAATCGATAAAGGACTGGATGAATCGCATCCTCCTCATTGGCCATTAAATAGAATAAAATATGGAAAAGAGACAGCATGCACACATCTCATGTGTGATCATGCAACTTTTATTTCTTTATTTTAAGTTTTACTTAATTTAATATTTCTCTTAATTTAACTTTTTTTGTATTATTCCTTTTAATTTTTTGTTAACTTTACTTGTAATATTATTGTCTTTTAGATTAATCAAATTCTTGAGAATTAGTCAATGTTTCTAACCAACTAATGTTGTTAATCCTCATGACAAAGGTGAAAACATCAATCTTTGCATCATCCTTGTGAGAATTGGCTGTTATGAAATAGCTCTTAGGAAAAGGTTGTTAAGAATTAGTTAGTGGGATATAAAATTAATTAATCAATTAAATATTTATTTACATATTTAATAAATTCAATTAAAATAGGATTACAATATAATATAATAATAAATTAGTGGGATAATATTTATTTATTGAATATTTCTATGGATAATTAGGGTTATAAACTAAATAGTATTTAGATTTTATTAATTAAAGTAATAATTAATTTTAATGAGATAATGTAAGATAATTGATTCTAAATAGAGTAAAGAAAAAGGAAGAAATAATAATAAAGTTAAATTAAAAAATAAAATGCAACTAAAACTAGCTTTTATACATTAAAAAAAACTATAGAGAATAGAAAAGAAAATAGTGAAGAGGAAAGGGCAAGGATCAAACTCTTGCTCAATTTCCAACCATCATCTCTGTTGAGATTGATCGTATGTTTCCCAATCTCAATGGCTTCTCTTAGCTTCCTATGATGGAAATGATTAACCTTAGTAGTGACATTGATATCCTCAATGCAGACATGGACATGGTGCTTAGATTTTATAGTATGCTCGACTAACGATGAGGAAGGAGGGGATAGTGTCTAATGCCTTCTACATGTTCTTGGATTCTTTGGTTGATGGATCAACCACTTTCACCAATGTAACGAACCCCACATGAGAAAGGAATTGAGTATACACCTTTCATGTATTTAGGGACAACCAGGTCTTTAAGAGATCAAAGAGAGTTTCTAATGCTAGTAAGGGGGTTGAAAATCATAGAAAATTTATTCTTTTTCAGAATATGAGAAATCTTATCTATGGTTCCCTCAATGAAGGGAAGCAACACATTGGAATTATGATCATGAGTAGCATACTTAACTCAAGATTCTATACAAAAATTTCGGAAGGTTCTGAGGCCTTCCTCTCTCCTATAGCCATTATTTTCAAAAACACTCAAAATATGAGTTTTGCATTCTTGAAGGTTATACTCATGAGAAATCCTAAGAGCCCGGGTGGAAAGAATGTTAAGAAATCCAATTTTTGGTGCTAGACAATGATGAGAAGTGGCATGAAGACACTTTTGCTAATTTTTCTTTTAGGAGGGTTACTTTTTTAACCACAATAGTGAAGTCTTACCTAATGACCTCCATGACATTATGGGAAGATCCCTAATTCCAAATTCAATATTACATATAATATCACCAATGGGAATTTTTCTAGAGACAAGGGAAAATTAAGTCTTTTATTGAAGAGATGAAGAACAAAAAGATCCAACTCTTAAGTAGAAAGATTGATTATGATTTTACATGAATTATTATTATTATTATTATTATAAATTTTTATATTTTTTTAAGCTAAAAATCAGTAGTTAGAGAAAGAATTATATATATCATGATTTGATATCATATATAATAATAATAATAATAATAATGGTCACAAAAGTAAAAATAACTTCCCCACTTTCATTTTTCCAAATCAACCATTAAACTGGAGATTTCAAAAATTATAATATACCTGACTATCAATAATTGGACAAGAATTTAAATTTATATCTTTTAGTATCATATGAAGAAAAAGATATATATTAAAATTAAAATTTGTAGTTCCACTCCTTTCCCCCTCAAAATTACAATAAGCAGGTAAACATTCTTTAAGAGGTAATTTTCATCCTTTCAACCAAATATATAAGCTACTAAAACAATTATATTGGTTATTTTTCTAATTCAATTTATCAGTTTACCTTAAATGAAATTGAGAATACCGAAACTAAAAACTACATTAGCTGCACTAGCCGCAAGTAAAGTCCAGTGGATTATAACATTTCAGTGAATGAATAATTCGATGTGAACGTAACTGTTCATGGTACATAGTTTCAACTAGAACTTTTTAATACGTCGAAAACAAAAACCGCGACACCGTGACCCGAACATGAGATTCTCTTGCTCAGAGAATCATGTGAGACGCTTTATTGACACTAACATAAACATAGATATATATAGATATGAGATATTAGATGCATATTGTGCAGTTGGGCAGACGTTGAATATATAACTAAATTAGAAGCTGTACTGCTCGTAGCGGATGAAACAGTCAGTTAGCTGAACTCGAGCACCTATGGCGTACGCGCAAATGCTCCAGATGCGGCCCCCAAGGTTTTGAAGGCAGGCGGTGCAATCGGACTGAGAGATTCCCTGCTTGCAAACCCCACGCCCATAGGCGGTGGGTGAACCTGCTCGCGATGCTTTATAGTCGTAACCGCTGAAGGCAGTGTTTCGCTCTAGATCTACCAGGAGGGATCCGAGAGTACTATAAAAGGAACTTCCACTTTGGATCTTCTGCCCGTTACACACAGATGATACGAAGTTTGTGTTGGGCGTGCCTACCACCAGGGCTACTACCATTACTGCCAATGTAAAGCCAAATGAGTGCCTCATCCCGAATGATATATATAAGCTCTACAATCGGAAATGAAATGCTGGCTGGAATGAATGATATAACCACCAATGCAGCCTCCATTTATAGGCCTCGCGGGGATGGCTGTGTATGGGTAGGATTATGGATAACATCTGTCTGTGCATTATTGGCCGAAATGGACGAGTCATTCTATCTCCGTGGCCGCCTGTCTTGACTAAACCGTTGGGGCCTATCATTCTATCTCCGTGGCCGCCTGTCTTGACTAAACCAATGGGCTGAGAGGCGTAGCGCTTTACGCTTTCTAGAGTGTATAGGAGATTTAGAGAATAAGTTTGTAACGTGGGTAAAAATATATTTGATATAAAGTTAATGAAAAATAATTACAAATAAATATTATTTTATTAAGATGTTGTTGAGTATAAAGATATTTTATTAACATGTTGCTCAAAATGAAAAAGATGGTAACCTCGGGAGAGGAACTTACTTTAGTTGCTCGACCCAAGAGGAATAGTTTTTCATTTTATAGTATGATGTCACAAGTATAAGGTTCTATCTTTGCGTAACGAATCGTATCAAATTCCGACAAAGCGAATCAAAGCGAATCATCATAGCAATCTCCGTAAATCACACAGCCCAAAGAAGGGCCAATCCTTCTAGCTCATCTCCTGCTTTGCTTGCTTGTTGGTTGTTACTCCATATAATTCATCCAGCTACTGTTTTTGAAGCACCCCCCCTGGAGTTCGGTGGAAGCTATCCTGCTAGGGACCTATCTAATCTTAAAAAAAGGCCATATCTATCCTTCAAATCCATTCTGTGGAGTCCGTAGCGCCAGCCCACTACTTGGAGCTCACACGTGTGAGTATTTAGAGCTGTTTTCCACATCATTTCAGTCAGCTGGCAGCACATTTTGGGTTAGGCTTGCCCGGAAAAATATTGATTGAGGGCCCACACGGAGTAAGGTTGTTACTACTGTCCACATGTGAGGGGTTCCCACAGACTACTGTGCTCATCCAACAGAGGGCAACAGAGGGTTGGTCTCACGGACGGACTAATAAAGCTAATAGTGCATCAACTAATCACATATAATTACAACGTGATATATATATAAAAGCTAATGGTGAATCTATTAATCACATACAATTCCAACTCTCCACTTGTAAACCACTTATAAAATTTATAAGTTATCGATGTCAAAAGGTTTACGTTCACCCACGCCCTTTTTCTTTTGTTGCTTTTGTTGCTTTCTAGACGCATCACCCGTTCGCGGTTTACGTTGATCCATAATTTCAATGCAATTTTTTCCAAATTAAAAAATAAAAAAAACCCAAAAAAATATTGCTACTATTATGGTCCATAATAAAAGCACACAGTTAACCCTAAGGCTAGCCCATACAAGAGAGAAGAAATTCATCTCTGCATCCTAAATTAAGGGTAGCCCATACAAAAGAGAAGAAATTGATCTCTACATCCTAAATTAATATTTCTATACTATCAATATAAAATATTAAAAACTTTATGTTAAATAAAAAATAAAATAAATATAATTTTTTAACCACTAAAAAATTATTAATCCATAAATTTGATTTAAAAACAAATAACCACTAAAAAATTATTAATCCATAAATTTGATTTAAAAACAAATAACATTGCAATAAAATTAATAAGAACACGAGAGAAACAAAAGGAGGGTCTACAAATAACCCTATCCTTAGTTTAAATTGAATCTAACATTGCTTCGCTCAAATCGGTTCATATTGAATATAATACTAACGACGTTAAATATTTTGCTAATTATAATATAAATTATTTTTCTAATTATAATGTGAATTATAAATTAGAATAATTATATTTATATAAATACATTTATATAAGAAATTAATATTAATTAAAATAACTATATATTTATGTAATTTATTTGGTTTTGATGAGTGTAGTTTGATGTGAATTTTAGTAATTTTAGACAAAAATCTATCGTGCAATTTTTTGTGATATTGATGATTTAAATGATTCTAGGTAGTGGTTTCTCAAACCAAAGATCAAGCATGTTGAAATCTCTAACTTAGCAAACATATATATATATATATATGAATTTTTGGAAACATTAAGAGGATAAAATTTATGCTCATCTTTCACAATATTATTTATAAATTTCATATTTTTAAATATGAAAATATTCTTCATTATAAAATATCATGGTTACTAATATGAATTATCATTATTTAAAATTCTTTTAATGTAATATACACATGGTTAGTATTATTCTAAATAAAGTGCTTATAGTATATAAAAATTAGTTGAATCTACTTACAATCAGTAACCTAATTGAAATACTTTTTATAATTAAGAATTTTTAAGTTATACTAATTTTTTTATTAATTATAATATGAATCAATATTAGTGTTATTAAGTTGGAATATCTCTATGTATATGCTCTTGGTGTGAAACATCTTGTCATTCCCTCTCACTATGCTTCAACTTGTTCATTGGTATGATTTCAAGCAAATTCTAGAAGTTTAATATTTTGGAGCTCCCTAGTAATGTCCTTAGTTGGAGATAATCTATTAGAGTCCGTCGATCCCTCAGGATTTCCCACCCCTAATGGAAGGTGCTCTACATCCCCTTCAGTCGCTTGGTGCCCTCTTAAAATTTCATTACTTACCACTAGGGAGCACAATATGACAGCTAGCTCTAGTGATGATAATGGGGTTCTTCAAGGAGGTGTTCCTTGTGATGAATCTCCTCTTCCTTGATTCCCTTGCATCCTCACCATTATAAACTTTTTGATTATTTTCATGACACACAAGTCTTATTAGTGTGACTTGGGACTTGGATAACACTTAGTCAGCACCCACACATATACAAAATAATAGGTATAAGTTTCCCTTTTACTATGCTCATAAATAAGTGATGTTGATTATGAGTAGATCCTCATGGATCTACTAAATCCTTTGTCCTTTCTAGCTAATCAAGTTTTATGATGTGTTGTTAGGAACCATCACACATCTTCCTGGCATCATGTCTCTCCGCTCTAACATCCTTAACTAATTAAATAGATCATTAACATTATTTTAGAAATCATTATACTTTAATTTATTATTATACGATTATTTGCTAAATTTATTTTGGTCTGTAAACTATCGTGGATATTCCACTCGATGGTTTTCTAAACATAAATGATAAAACTATATTTGAAAATCCAAAATCTACACTATGAGGGTTTTGTTTCTCTTTAGAACCGAGAGCTATAAATTCCTATTAACTGTGTATGCATGAAAATTAAAATTATCAAGAAAATGAAGAATAGTGAAATAAAAACTCACGGACCATGGTTTGCCACAAGATATGACCTAGTAAACTATTTTGGGAGAAAATGTAGCTAAAAGGTGAAGTTTCTCTGCTCTACTTCTCTAGATAGAAAATGTATACAAGTATTAAAAAGTATGGCTTGTAGCCTATGAGATACTATAGTGCACAAATCTCATCTTGTCGAATTTCCTTGTAGAGGAAGGGTGAGAGTGGATCTCCTTATCAAAGACCTCTCATAGGTTTTAAGGTTTTGGATGGTGATCCATTCAGCAGAATTGAAAAGCTTGAGCTGGAAACGAGGGCCATTACCCATCTTATCTAGTTATGGTCAAAGCCATAAGATTTTAGAACTTCCCTGATGTAAGCCCAACTAAGCTTGTCATAAGCCTTTTCAAGGTCAAGTTGTTTGATAATGCCTAGCTGCGTATTACTCTTCAAAGAGTGGATCACTTCATGAGCTTGAATGATACTATTTAGAATTTGTCTACCTTCCACATATCTCGTTTGCTCCTCCAACACTAGAGTTGGAAGAAGGGGCTTAAGCCTGTTTGCAATTATTTTGGAAATAATTTTGTACACCACATTGCATAATGCTATGGGTTTGAATCTATCTGGTGTCATAGCATTTTCCTGCTTTGGGATCAAGGCTATGAAAGAGGTGTTGAGTGCTTTCAAAACAATTTTGTTTTTCCTTGAGTCCTTTGCCACCTCCAAAATGTCTTGGTTGACTATGTTCCAACATGCTTTCAAGAAGTCAACATTAAAACCATTCGAGCTAGGAGCTTTCGCATTTTGCATTTCTTTGATGAATTTACTGACCTCCTATTCATTCACTAGCCAGTTTAGATTATAATTATCTTCTCTTGTCACAAGCCTAGGAATGTCTTTAGTTAAGTCATTAATAAAATGTGATCTATCTATGAGGGGCTCCTCTTCTATGCCTTGGAAATGTTGAACAGAGCAGATTCTATTTCTTTGTCGGTATTGAGTTGATTTCCTTGCATGTCTTTCAGTTTTAGAATCCTGTTATGAGATCGATGATCCATAGTGCATTTGTGAAAAAAACCTTGTATTCATGTCTCCTTCCTTTAACCATTGAACTCCAGTTTTTTTGTTTCCAGAGGATTTCCTCTTTCTTACATAAGCCTTCCCACTCTTGATGAAGCGAATCAACTTGCTTCGTACCCTCCTCAGTGAATCCCTTTATGATGAGCTCTTGGTTAATATCCTGAAGCTTTCCTTCAACTGTTTTTTTTTTCTTCGAAGATATTGTCGAACTCATTCTTGTTCCAATCTTTAAGCTTGAGTTTGATGTGTTTTAGCCAGCATTGCAGAAGGAACATTTTAGTACCTTAAACATTCAAATATTTTGTCCACCATTTTTCATTATTGTTGTAGAATTTTTGGTGGGTAAGCCAAATATTTTCAAATATGAAAGGTCTATTTCTTGGCGTTCCTATAAAGGATGCTTCTAATTGTATGGGCAATGATCCGAGCCTCCAAAAGGGAGAATCATGGCTGACAAGTCAAGGCCTGAGAGAATAAGGTCCTCAGAGATAATGAATCTATCAAGTTTGGAGGCCACTTGAGCAGCCCCTCCCCTTTTATTATTCCAGGTTAAGAGGCCATTGGAGGTTTCTGTGTCTACTCGCCTCATATTGGTAATGAAGTTCTGAAGAGCTATGAAATCTCTACTTAGAGATCTAGTCCCTCCTTTTTTTCCGAAAGAGATTTGATCATATTAAAATCCCCTCCCAAAATCCATGGGATGCCCATATGTCTTTCTCTTATATCCCCTAGGGAGGTTAGGAGCTTAAATTTATCTTCAAGCTTTTGTGGACCATAGAAATTTGTGATCAAATAAACTTCCTTGTCCACCAAAGGTTAGATGACTATAGAAGAGTTGTTCCTGGATGCTTCAGCATCTAGGATGCCAAGTTTCTTAGGGTTCTACATTGTAAGAACTGCCCCTACTAAGTTTTCTACTTTAACTTCTAGATATTCTTACATAATAAGCCACTTGTTGTGTATCTCTCTTATTTTTTCTACAGAACATTTTGTTTCCTACATAAAAACCAAATCTGGTTTTTCGTCCTTAACTCTATTGCTAAGATTTCATTGTTTCCTTTTGCTTCCTAGATGTCCAATATTCCATGTTGTAAGCTTCATTAATAAAGATTTTTAAATGAGTAACTAGTTAGGTCTTTCATCTTACCTAAGTTTATCATGAGTTTTCCACATTCATTCAATAGCTCATTTTGTCATTTTCTTCCTCTTTTTCTTCCTGGGTTCTTAGGAGTTTCTCCCTCTATCGCCTCCATAGTTTTCACCCCTTCGTTATCCTGATTATCATGGTTTATTTTTACCCCAGAACACTTTTCTTGAGTTCTCTAGAGGAAGAGTTGTTGTACTCTATTAAATTCCTCTTAAGGTAGCAAGTCCACTCCTCTAGTAGTTCCTTCATCCAGGAACTTTTCTAAATCGAGATGTTCCCTTTCTAGTACGTACTGCAGCTCATGTTCCTTCATTCCCACTTCGCTTGAGGTCATTTATTGGTCCCTATCAAGCTCCATAAGGCTGGGCTGATAATCCTTTTGTTGACTTTCATCAGGTCTATCCTCCATGATGTCCTCCTTTTCCTTCTCTTCTAGATTGTCCTTCAAAAATTGTTTCATTTTCTCCTCCCCTTCTTCTTCTTCTAATATCTTGAACTTATTATGACTAGGTTGTTTTTCCTCATAGATTTTTTTTGGGTTATTTCTTCCTCATTTTCTTTTGCCTCCAAATTTGGTAAAGCTTTCAGTCTCTTTACCTGAGGTTGCTTTGAAACTGCTCTCCATTTTATTTAAAGGACAGTCTCTGAAGAGGTACTCGTGTTCATAGCATTTGTGGCATCTAAAGGGTATGTGCTCATAATCCACCACCTGCACTCACTATTCATCAAAAACTTATAGAATTATTTCATCCGACAAAGCCCTAGAAAGGTCCATTTCCATGCATATTCTCGCGAAGGAGGTATAATTGTTATGCAGTGTGGCATCTGATATTTTTATAAAATGCCATAGTTTATCACCTATGGCTTTTAGTGAATTCGGCAGCCAATAATCTAGAGGTAGGGAATAAAGTCTTATCCACACTAGAACTGAAGTAAATGTTTCTCGCTTCGGGAAGAAGTTCATCACCCCAGATCTTATATAGAGACCTGCAGTCGCATAGAAATAGGGTCCTCCTTCAAATATCCTATCCTTATCGTCGAGGTTTGTAAACACAATTGTGAAGAAACCCTTGGGTCTAAGGTGTAGATCTATATCTCCCTTAGGTTTCCAATGGTTCTTTATCCATGCGTGTAGGGTCTTCTTTGTAGGCCATAACCCCATGAATTTGCAAATCACTGCATAACTCGACATGTGATCCCTATGCGCTTGTAGGAGTAGGTCACTTACATGGCCTTTTCCGAATTCCGGGGTCAGCTTTCTTACTGTCTACTTATTTACATTTCTCCCTTCTGACTTCCTCCTGCATTTCTACCATCCTTTCTTCTCTATTGTTTTATTGTTTTCCTCTTTCTGTATACCCAGTTTCTACTTCCATGGGATTCTTGGAATGATTAGAGACTACATGACTATAGGAAGGAGTACAACTCCCCCATTCTCACCCCTCCATGGTACCCAACTCCAGTATTCTACTCCAAACCCTAGTTCTGCGCAGTATCCTTCTTGCTCCGTCATTGTCAGTCCCTATTAAGTTTGTATGTTGCCAAGTTTTTACATAAATATTGCTTTCACAAATATCATTGAATTGTATGGCTAAGGAGAAATTAGCAAAGGCAATGACAAAGGCTTTGAAAGGGTAAAAATCCATTATTGGTATTTTGTTTATGAAAATAATGGAAAATACGAGAAAAGGGAGGTGAAAGGTCACAAGTTGCATGTGAGGAGGAAATTGAAGGAAAATTAAGGAAAATGAATAAATTAGGCACATCAATAATAAAAATACATCAGAGCATTAGTTTGGGGCCATTTTCTATTTTTCTTTTAGTTTGTCTTTAACAGGAGAGGAGAACCAAGAGGACAAGGAAAGCGAACAAGAAAAGGAAGGACAAGGAAAGCAAAGGAACACAAGAATCAATAAAAGAAAGGTTTCATCAAACATCTTTAATGAGAATACTTAAAGGTAACATGTATCATATATGATATCCTAGTTGGTTTTGGCATGCATGGTATGTGCATGTCTATATTCAATTAATTTGTTATTTTCTACATGGGTTTTGTTAGGTTTCAACTGTGGATTTAGCCTTTCCTTTCCATTTCTGCACAACCATGGTGTGAAGGGATTCTTTCTTGGTTGAGCTTTCGATTGACAAAAGGTTTTGGTTTTGCATGAGATGGTGTGAGGAAAACTCCAACGGTTGGGGGTGGAAATAGTTTTCGCTATGAAGCCCTAAATAGGTGGGTGAAGACAAGAAAACTCCTCAAGGGATGGTGAAGAAATTTTGAGGCATCTAAGCTTAGTTTGGTTTTGTGATCTAGGGACTAGCTTAGGTGAGATTGTGGTATGGTGAGGGTGGAGGTGGTTTACCCCATGGATTCCCTTTTTTATTTGTGGATTGGTTTATCCCATGAGATCCCACATTCAATCTTGGAATATGGCATGGGGGTGATTGGATGAAAGAAATATTTGGTTCAACACAATCTAAAGTTAGGTGGTATATTGAAGTCCCTGACTACATTGGCTTTTGCATATGGATAATAAGAGCTAAGTTTCTATTGTCTTGGATGGGTAATTATACTTGTTATTATGTGGCTTTAATATTTGTTCTATCCTTGTTATCTACCTGATAATATCTCGGTTATAAACATGGTTATATGACAGATGTAAGTATGGCTCTTATCACATTTTAATTAATGAATTTCTTCTTAATGAATGCATGACCTAATCAGTGTTACGAAAAATCCGTGAGAAGGCATTTTTCCTTCCAGATAAGTTTCAAATCCCTATGTTTAAATATGCATTCATGATGTGTAGTTTACATGTTTACCATGTGTTTGATAAAATAGTTGTCCTTGTTGGGAGGGGTTAGGTTAAGTTCTTCTTCAGGTTTTTGGCTTATAATATTTTTTCCTATGTTATTCATCATTCCTCGAAGTTTCAATGAGTTTTGGGTAGAGACTTGAGTCCTAGCCTTGAAAATGTGGCTTAGCGTTCAAGGTCAATGGTGTAAAACTGATTGGAAAAGTTCATAGTCACAAGGAAGAAGCAATATGGTAGCGACTGAATGCTTAAAAATTCTTAGAGGCCTTGTCATGGGAGTGACTGAGAGAATAGTTCAATGAAAAAAAGATTTAGCTTAGGCGTTGGACACCTAGAAGGGTTGGGTAGCTCCTAGAGGTCCTGTAATACATGAGGGAAGTCAATAAGGTCTTAAGTTGTCATATAGGAGGTTGAGTCCTATCATAATGACCCTCAGCTCATAGTTACCCTGGGAAAACTGGTGAAAGCTGATAAATGTTGAAGGAGGCGATCACAAGGTGCTATTAGAGTGGGTTGTGCTCTCTTTGGGTAAAAGTTTATGCTGTCATGGTTATTATTGTCATGCATGGGGTCATGGTATACAATTGGTATGGTCATGCATGATGTTGGTATGGAACTGCAATAAGATATGGGAAATAAGATTTCAGTAGCAAGGTTTTATTAGCTTAATAGAATTACCTACACAAAGGAAGAATGCTAGGCATAACTTGAAACTCCATTTCATCCCTTTATGTATAGCACATTCTCGGGGGTATTTATCATCTCCATCAGACCAAGTAGTCGCTTCTCGATTAAGAAATTATAAAAAAAATGAAAAATCTCTGAGCTAAACTCTCAGTCATAAATGTGAGACATTAGTAGGTTGCATGCAACTTGACTAGCTGACTTAGAATGAGGTGATCACATTTGGTCTCTTGTATTAAAAGTATGTAAGGATTTTCTATAGAAATCTTTCTTTTTAGAATGTGATGCTTGATTTTTCCATTAAGGCCCCTTATAACCCATACGAGAACCTTCATCATTGAGATTTTAGAGGAGGAAAGAAAGTGCTCATTGGGAAAAACTCCCTAAATTGCCTAGAAATTCACCCAGATCTTGAATTAATTGTCTATTAGTTTTGAAGTCTTTCATTTTGGGCTCTTCGGTTTGGAAGGAATGTTATGTCCCCACCAAGATACAAATTTTAAGATCGATTAAAACCCAATTTGGCCTCATTAATATTCAACTTGTAAATATTCCAAAGAAATAATAGAACCCCTCTAGATCATTTATTCATCATGAATGGGTGCAATCCATGTGGGTCTCACACAACAACAACATCATCTTATATCAAGGAAACAAAAAAAATACACTCCATGAGGTTTCTCACATGTAGACTCTCATAAAACTATGAAATTAAATATAGATGAAAAAAGGAGAAAAATAAATGAAAGAATTATGTAAAATATTATTTAATAAAATTAATTAACCAATATTAAAAATTAATATGTATTTCACAAAAACTGAAATTCTAAATTAATATAATTATTATTTTGTGAAAATAATAAAATTACAAACACATTAAAAGTAATATACTTTGCAAAGTTAAAAAAAAATGTAATCTTTAATGTTATTTTGTTAAAAGCAACTTCACGAAAGGAACCCCAAAACCAACAGAAAAAAGGAACTATGGCTACCAATATGAAAATTAAGATATATTGATCGGGTCAAATTGAATGAGTAAATTTAATATTTATAATGTTAAATACTTTTTAATTATAATATGAATTTGAATAATTATATTTTAATTTTTGATTTATTATATATTTATAAAAGCCAATTGTATTAAGTTTAATAATATTATTTATATTATATATATTTTATATATTTTAAATAATTATATTTTAAGATGAAGTTTTGAGAACATAAATTTGAATTATTATTATTATTATTTTAATGTAATATTTTTAGGAACTCAAATGAGATGATTTTCAATATTTCAAAAAATTAAAATAAAATTTAAAGTTTTATTAATTATAATATGAATTAATATAACAATTTTTTTTTGTTCTAGTATATAAATTCTTGGGTTTCTTCTACATATCCATCTATCTATTCTTCACTTTGTAAGAGGGGATCTACCCCCTTCCAGAGTTCATAATCAGTATAAATACATTGGTATTCCCAATGAATCTTCTCACGTATGGCATCCTTTTCAAAGATCAAGTGAGCAAAGAGGGGATTATGTGGCTTATGGTTTCGCAACAAACTCTTCATTAGATGCATTGTGGTAACCTAAGAATCTAGGGTGGTTTGTGTGAAAGGAAGTGCAAGATCCAAAATATGAGGTTAAATATAGTAAGATTAGGTAATATATCCAATATATGTAGGATCATGAACTGATGTGCAGATTTATTATGGCCCTCTAAAAATGGTTTGATTGGGTGGATCTAAAATAAATGCAACACCCAATGTCAAATAGAATTGGAGTTAGGGGCTAAGATTTGTTTTTTAAAGATATTTAGTTTAGATAGGAAGATAGATTGAAGTATTTTGAAGGGGAGGCATTTTCTTTCAAAAATTCAGAGCTCCTCATATGATTCTGGAATGAGCATTATAATACATAGAAGGAGGATTTCCTTGCTTCCTCGATGTGGGTCCATCACTTTTACCTTCCCAAGCCATATTTGGAGGTGGAAAGCCTTAAAGGCATCGAAAATGCCATTAAGAAACTTTTCTTGATATTGGTACACTTCTTAGTCATGGATTTATGTATACATGAATTTATCCTACTCTCTTTCATACATACACATACTATCATGATAATGTTTGGAAGAAATCTCTAGATTACGAAAATGTCCCCTTTAGATGTCGACATTGTCATGAACATGGACATATTATTAGGGATTGTCCAATGATTACCGAGGAATAGTTTCAAAAAAAATGCTTCTCAAAAAGATACATTTGATTCATGGAAAACCCCCCAATGAAGAGGAAATTTGATTGCCTAGGGTACACCAAATCCTAATGAAATCCCTATATCAGAAATAGACACTTCGAACGAGTCCCAAGAGTAATTCAACATTCCATCAAGCATGCAATCAACAAAAGGTAGATACCATATTTGCTTAGATGTAATGCAAAATTATGTTAAAGGGCACGAGAGAAATTCATTACCATAGGAAACGATAAGGTCCCAATTGGAAAAGGATAAAATAAAAGACCTGCTAGAAGATATGGATTTAGATGACTGATGATTGATTTCCCTTGTGGTATAATGACATGGAAAATATGTTAAGGACATGTTATCTCAAGAGGTTATGATTTTGTGTAAGGTCTATCTTCGAAGAAAATGGCTGGAATTGATTTCTTGACACTTCAATATTGGGTTTAAATGATGGACTTCAAGGTGGTGTCAAGTAAAGAAGCTGAAAACGAGGTTGCAATAGCAACATGAGGCTAATCCAAGAAAACACTAACAAGTGAACTTGGGAAAAGTCATGCAAAAGTCACATGAATTTTCCTCTTGAAATCAAAGTCTTCCATGCGGTTATCATTATCATAGTCATTTTTTGGTAGGAAGATTATTAGCTTCAAAAAAACACTGTATTTTAGTCTTGGTTTGGAAATTCAACCTATATGTAACTTTTTCTTATGAATGAAAAGATCCATTTATCCAACAAAATAAAGAAGAATAACTAATGTAACTATATAAATAGTTCATAAGAATTAAATTAGTTTATCCATATCAATTTACTAATGTGAAATGTGTCATAAAGTGATTTTTTAAATTATAATTAGACTTAAGAATATAAATTTTTACCCTTTAAACTATATAATTAAATTAGTGTTATCATTTTTTAAATTATAAAATTCATATTTTTATAAATTTAACATACTCGTGATACTTTACCAGCAATAATTTTTTTTTTCTATTTTTGGTTTTTTTTTTTAATTTATTATAAAATAGATGTGTAATTCGTTACCTACTGCATATATTATTGCTGCACACATAATATTAAAAATCATTAATAATAAGCCCAAAAAAAAAAAAAACAAATTTAACACTTATCTCAATCCTATTAGTAGTGGAAAAAAATAAATTGAGCATCCATCTTTATAACTATGCATAAAAAATTGCGAAGATGTATATATTTCTAAAAATAATTGAATTAAAATATTTGATATGCATTGTATCTTTATTCTCTATATAAATGAGTTCAATTATATTAATAACATAGATTTATTTTATTTTGGATTATTAAATGTAAAGAGAGATAAAAAAAATTAAGATATAAATCTCATTTTGTGGAAATTTGAGAAGACGCATTTTTATGATAAATTTGATTTAGCTCAAGTTATTTTATATCCAAACTTAAGAAAGATATTTACTAGTTTTTCATATATATATATATATATATATATATATATATATATATATATATACAACGTCTAATGTTATCGCAATTGATAAAGTTATCACCTACATTAAAATATCCAACACGTTTCAACACACTAAAACTTATATGTAATTTTTTATTCAATATAAATTAACACACATATAACCAATCCTTTTAAGTTAGAATTTAGAATCTATTATATAATGAAATATATTAATTTTTTTATCTAAACTTGTAACAACCCAAAATTTAAATGTTTAACTAATTAGATCAATTATGCAGCTTATAATCAACACACCCAATTATTCAACTATTTAACATAGAATTTTCAAAAACATGAGTGCAGATGACTTACCTGTATCAACGATATTCCTTGTACTTTTGGAGTTGAATTCTCCTTGAATTCAGCTAGCTGAAACAAATATTTTGGGGCTGACTCTCCACGCAACCGATACTCAACTGCACATAATCTTTCTACAACTGGCCACCCACGAGCCTTAATGAATGTATTACTGCGAGGGAATCCTTTGTCTCAAAAAACTTTTCTCCGAAGACAATAGATGAAGGAATGGATGAACCACATCCTCATCATCCATTAAATGAGAAAAAAATGTGAAAACATGCAAGTTTTATTTCTTTATTTTAATTTTTACTTAATTTACTATTTCTCTAATATACCTCTTCCTTATATTATTTCTTTTTACTTTCTGGTAACTTTACTTATTTTTAATACTTTTTAAGTTTACTTTTATATATATTTATTTAGAACTCCAATTTACTATTTAATATTTTATTTATTTATTATTTTAATGTTTTCCTCATTATTTATTACTTATTTACTATTATTATATTTTCTTTATTATTTATTATTTATTTACTATTATTATCTTTCCTTTATTTACTTTTACTATTTATTTATCATTATTATCTTTTCTTTTTTATTTATTATTTATCTACTTATATTTTAATATTATATTATAATATATTATTTATTTATTTTTATTTTTATTATTATTAGGGAACATTACATACTCCCCCTCATTAAGGAACTTTGTCCCAAAGTTAGGTTGAATCATTTAACATTCTATTTATTTATTACTTCACATTTTGCTTGCATGCTCTATTGAACTAGTATAACTAGCAGGCATTTGAACTAGTATAACTAGCAGGCATTCAAAATTTCCACGACACCCGAGAAATATCAAGGAATCTCTGTCCTTTTTCCCACTTTTGGAACCAGGCATCAGCCTCATCATTCTGTACCATAACCTAATGTTAGCTCTAAGTATTGCACTCAGCTCGGACTGCAGTTGCCCCAAGGTAGGCATCTCGTCCCAGTACTCAATATCTCTAGGCATCTCACAAGGTTGGCCCACTCGCTCCATAGTCAATAAGAGTAGAAACCCAAGAATCAATGTCCCTACACGCCCACCAAAATTCAACATCCCATTCTAATAGCAGGCACTTGGCTTCCAATATCAGTGACTTAGCCTCTTCAAGGTGGCCTCAGAGCCCCTCGAGAGTTGTTAGAGCTCTAGAAGACAAAGGAACCACTAACATATGTAGTGTTGATTGAGTTTGCCTCTAGCCCATATGGTGTTACATATCTCCCTTGCAGGTATGGGCACCCACGAGATCATGAAATAAACAAACCCTCAAGACCCATTATTGGATTTCTTGTCAATCACCACATCTCAAAATACATCCGATGAATTAGTTATAATATTAACATCATAGAAGATAACCCGCATGCCAAATATTGCATGTCATCATGAGAACATAACATCTTTGTTATCACAAAATTCTCCATGTCATAAATCTATATACAATTACCACATACTTCACATCATAATATCCTCCTAAGTTATAAAATCGGCATATCAACATCAAAGACATACCATCACATAATAAGTGCACATGTCAATATACCTCATACATTAACATCATAATCACTATGCATATTATATTTCTCTTAAACATAGAACATCATTAGCATAACAAATATATAAACAAGCAGCACATATGTATCATTAACCTCTTATCATAACTATACTATTTACCACACACCACCACCTCATGAAACATCTTTAATGTGAGAATCATCTCAATACTTATCAGATTTAAAACAATAATACACTATATGCATTCTTATCATAGTTCACAAAATTAGTTTCATTTCCTTGTATAAACAATGAATACCAACTAGGAAATAAGAATACTCAATATCCCTCTAGGTTGTAGGCTATCTCACCAATACTATTAGTGTCATGTTTTCATCAAGGTACCAATTACTTTTCAATAATCATTCCCACATCTGTCAACTAGGAAGTTGATGATTTACACGTAGGTATATTGATTTATGTACATCAATAAGTTTTAAATGATCCTAATCATCTTGAGACTTAATCTCTTGTCATGTAATCATCCTTCCCTAAGGAAGTTTTAGTGGAATTCATTCTTAAGATATTGCCTATTGTACAATCATTCTCTAAATTATCAATATAAATTAAAATTCCATGATCACTATACATAGTTTTCTTATCCAAATGGCATAGATACAACAGGTCATCATTATTTAAGTCTTATGCATGTTTAATCCACCTTCATGAGGGCTTGTTGTCCCATTGTGATTTATCCATCCCACATGTAATTGTTATTGTACATCCAAAAAATATCTACTTATTTCATTGAGTTCTCATCTTGATACCGCTTGTCATTGCTTCATACTCAAAGTTTTATCTTTAGTCTACATAGTTTATTTCCTTTCTCCAAAAGTTAAACAATTGTTATCCTTGAAATGTTTCTCTAGTTTATCACTTGTCATTTCTCACCAGTTACAAGTATTCACAAATTCCAATCTTGAGACCTCTAAATTTTGTAGGTCATCACGATGACTCATACCAATCATATTATTCAATCTACTCATCAATATTCTTAGGATAACTTTCTAGAGATAGACCTCATAATTTAGCCCTAGACACTAATACATTTTCGTAGCTCCCTTCACACTTTAATGTTATGCACATTAAGAACTGTATGAAATTTAATTAGCTACTCCAATTTTAAAATTTCATATCATTTTTATTCACATGAACACCATGCTTAACTATTACTAATGTTGGACTTACCATGAAAACAATACCTTAATGGTAAGGCATTTTCTGAGTTTCCACTCCCAAAATCTTCCCAATTTCTATGTTTAGATTCTTTATTCACGTCCTACAAACATTCATGGATTATGTAATCATAGTTAATTCCTACAACTCTAATAATCTCCATAATTGTCATGATAATTAAACTTCATTACTTGTTATCAATCCCTATTGCAAAATCTTCCATCATATTCTAGGATAGTTTTTCACTTCTTGCTGATTTCTTATGCTTGTTTGTGAAACTTCCACTTATTCCCTTAATTATCTATCCAATACTATTTTCTCATTATTCCAAGTTTATCATGGTCGCCATTAGTAGCATTCATTATCATTAATAATAGATTTATAAGATCCTCCCTTGTCATTCCTTCTTATATAACTTCATATACTATTTAGAATAAGGAGTTATCTTAAAACCCCTCCCTTTTTTCTTTTAATAATTTTTAATATCCTTGTCTCCATATACTTATTTTTAAACAATGCTAGTTGTTAGCACTATTATTTAAATTTTGTATCATTTTCTTCCCCTTTTTAAGAGGAGATATCCTTGAAACAAAGTCATACGATCTTGAATTCTATTCTATAAGCACTTTAAATATATTCCACACCCACTTTAAATACTTTCCACAGGAAACTCCCAATTATTTATGGATTGTATATCGTACTAATATTTTCCATTTGATAAGAAAACATGTAATTGATGAACATTACCTCCTTTCATTTATATCACTAAATTCTAACTTCCAAATTACAGCGTTCCTAGTGGGTTGTCATAGTAATCATCACCCCATAGTTTCATCATAAATAAGTTTGATTTTTTATTTTTTTTATGGATTGGCCCCCATCTCATTTGGATATAAAAAACTTAAAACACTTCAACCTTCCAATATTTTGTTAACTTTCCATAATGGATCACTAAAAGTTCTGCTTCTTAAGAAGTTGAAACATAAACATCTTAGTGAAATGAAATTCCTATAGTTATTTTTTAATACAACCTCTTTAAGCACATATGACTTACATTAATTTCAAAAGAATCAATTTATACATAATCCACCTTAATTCACTTAAATATGATTTTCCATGCCTAGTTTGCACATGTAACTACAAAACTTTAGCCTATTATTAGTCTTGAATGTTACTTCATATTTGATGATCTCTTTTTAATGTTCATAGTTAGGATTTCATTACAATTATTTCCTTCATGAGGAGGCTACATTCTTAGGGAAAATTCAACCAACAAACTACCAGTATTCATCATGAATCCAAGTTTCAATCACGCCATCTTACTTAACCAACTAATCCAGATCATTATTACTAGGTTTTTATTTATTCACTTATCCTCCAATGTAAATAATCAAATATGATCTCAATCCTTGCATCTTTTCTTCTTTTATTTCATCTTCTCTTTTCTTTAATGTTCAAATAAATTCTTTATCAATTATTAATTTACACTCAAATTTCTTATTAAACCAAATACCACACTCATACTTATTATAAATAATAATCTTATAAACCTTCATACAATAAAATATTACAATGTACTTCTAAAACATAATAAAATAGAATTATAGCTTGTCAATCCTAAGATAATATTTTAAAATTAAATTCAACCTTCATTACCCATTTCAACATAGTACTTTAACAATAATTAAACAAATTCAAACTCTTTCATCGAGTTTATTAAATGGATGAAGCCACATCTTATACTATATATTAATATATATTCTACACAACACTCGTTATTAATATTTCATGTCATTTTATTTATTTATTTATTATATAACTAGATTTATATTTCCAAATATCAAACTCTGTCAAAAAGAAAAATTTAGGCACAAATATTTATTACCCCTAAACTTATTTAAACTACTTTTTTAGTATTTATTTATTTATTTAGTATAGAGAGAAATTTGTGTTGCTCACATGATTTGGATTTGCTTCAAAAGCTATTAAAAAGTTGACTTTGAATTATTATGCTTTCTCTTTATCCCATCCTTCTGATCGATTCAAATGGAGGGAAGAGGGAGAGAGCCTTAGATGTAGGGCTAACAATTTTCATAGACTTATGATATTGATTTTATTTTTTTTTACTACTTATTTTAATTTTCAAGGACTCAAAATCTCAATTTCGTTCATTAAAAGATAATTTATATAATAAAATTATAAATAAATGAATATAACAAAGATTGACATAACTAAAAAAAAGGTATCATGTTATAAATTAAATAATTGATATGTTTTCCATGAAAATCTAACCATAGGAAAAAGAGAAATCACTACCCTTTTATGTTCCTCCATAAATCATATATATATATATATATATATATATATATATATATATATATATATATATATATATATACAATTTTTTTTTAACTATCTCCCATATACTTTTATAAAAACTTTCTATTTCCACCTATTTTCTTTAATACACACACACACACACACATATATAAGCCTCTCTTAGAATGTTATTATATCATCATTATTATATTTTTATGGATACGTAACATTTATATTATTAATAATTATGTATGTGATAACAAATTAACTAGAACTTATCCTTACGTTTTCGGTTTTGGTTTTGAGTTTGAAATATAACTTTAGTTTTT
Organism: Pinus tabuliformis; assembly: GCA_031772625.1. NCBI lineage: Eukaryota > Viridiplantae > Streptophyta > Pinopsida > Pinales > Pinaceae > Pinus > Pinus tabuliformis. The sequence goes on along the minus strand of CM062812.1, from coordinate 481,350,636 downwards.
TTGTTTTTTTTTGTGTAAGTCAACTTGTTATATTAAAAAAGAAGTATTTATAGTACAAAAAATCTGCACCAGCAGATAGAGGGCTGCTAGACTACAAGCCTACCCCCAAAATTGACCAAAAGAGATAACCATACTACCACGAGCACACCACGCAGGGTGGCAGAGAAAAAGATCTTTACTAAAACAAACAACTAAACCCCTGCCTAACTGAGGCAGCAGACAAACTTCAGCAGTGAAAAACCAACTAACCAGCATAGCATAAAGGACCATAACGGACCAGACGAAAGAACCCAAAAACCAGCCGAGGCAAAAACCAGCCCCTTTACATCTTGGGCACAAAATAATTCCTTGATGCTTCCAGAGCTGATTCAGACATTGAGATGCTTACCTGCGCAGGCTTGGGATGATTGCTTTGATAATCACCTGTCGGTTCTTCCTTTTGCTTTTCGACTTGCCTTGCATCCTGACCAATAGTTTTCCTTAAGAGTTTGATTAACACCGTGAGCTTCTTTGTAATGATATCTACCTGTTGCTCCAGTGCGCTAACCTTGAATTCCAGGGTCTCTAAAATCGCTATGTGTTCCTCAGTCTTAGCCTCAATGATGTGCTGTACCTTACGCATTTTCTCCACATAGTTGCCCTACATGCTTAAGGCTTTAGCTAATATTGTTTTCATTCTCCAGCTTTCTGCTTGTGTCCTCACAAATAGGGTAGTCCGCGTGGTGACAGTTCCTGGATCCTGGAGCCAGTCCACTTCCTTTTCCATTTCTTGCTCTTTCAGCTTCTTTTCTTCCTCAATTACCATAGCTTCCAGGTCATTAATCTTTCGCTTATTCCTCTATGATGTCCGAGTTTCATACATCTCTCTGGCCATCTTGAGATCTCTATTAGCATAGGCGTTACGGCTACCTTCCCCTGCCATGATCGTGATTTCACTTACTGTGTAGTTTTGGGTACTTTCAGCAGAAGAGAGGGGTTCTGGCCTATGACACGATAAAACAGTGCTTTTGCCCCCGCCTTTGGTTGATATTAAAAATTAGTTACCTGGGAGATTACCGGCTGAAGACTGCCTTTTCCTTTGCAACTTGCAGGTCATATCATAATTACTTCTGTGTGATGGAGAATTGTTTTGGTAGTGGCTTGTATTCTTTCCCTTACGGTCACTTTTTCTCTCCTGCTTCAGTGTCTGCCAAGTGTCCCACACCTTGACATGGCTTAGGCGGCGCATATCCTTATTAATCATACCTGATAATATCCCATCTTTCTTCTGCTCACGCCATGATTGCGCCAGATTCGCTTGTCCTTCTTTCCTCTGCCAATATTTAATGGTGCCTGCATTGCCAGCATGTCTAATCATAGTATGACGTCGTTATAGCCATCCCACATATCAATATCATTCATCATCGCCCAAATCTTGCCTGGATAGCTGGGTGCACTTTTCTTTTAATTCCGGGCAATCTACATTCTACCAACAGCTGTCCCATGTAGTATTTGGGTGCTCGATTCCATAGTTCACCAGATGGTCTGAAACCATATTAGCTTTCCATCGTACAGCCTGAAAGATCAGACGTTTCATCTCTCCCAGCAATACTGCGATGTTGTCTGTAACCTTGGCAAGTCTCCAATGTTTAGTAACCTTACTTGCTTTAGCTCCCACGTAAAGCTTCCTTGCCGCTGTGATTGCCAACTCTGAATCTCCCTCAACCACCGCTGCGCCAACCTATGCATCTCTGAGGATTCTGAGTCCTTGTTCCATGAAAGCAAACTCCATCTCGTTATTTGTTCCTTCCCCTAAGACTCTATTGTAGATGTGTTGAATCTCCCCTGCACTGTCCCTTATGATGCCCCCGATGCCCGCCAAACCTCGATTACCTCTGGATGCTCCATCGAAATTCAGCTTGAGAAAGCCTGAAGGTGGACGCTTCCAACCAATTGACGCGGTGTTCGGTTCCTGTTGGCAGTTCTTAGTGACCATGCTTCTGCCGACGTCCAATTTGAAAGCTTTTAAAATGTGTAAGTCTCTAATCGAAGCTTGGTTATCTAGCTCTGCTCTGCATCTTACCAGGATTAATTGTCTAACATTTTGGGTAATTGTATCTAGGGAATGATTTATGTCTCTGTGTTCATTCTGAAAAGTTATTCTATTCCGTTCCTTCTAGATGGTCCAGGTTATAAATCTTGGCAAGGTTTTCCATATGCTATTAATTCTTGTATTACTTGAATAACCGCTCTGCCAATTCATATTGGTGTCCTGGATAGAGTCCCTGGTTCTATCTGTCTTTTGCATAATGTTTTCCACCCAGTTCCACAGGTGACAAGTCCAATCGCAAGTGTTGAAGAGATGGTTCATCGTTTCTTCATCCAAATTGCACATAGGGCATCTAGATGGGCCATGAAACTCTTTCTTGCGGATATTCTCCCAAGTGAGGGTTTTCCTTCGCATCAGGAGCCAGAGGAAGGTTTTAATCTTAGGCCAAAACAGAGAATCCCAAACCTTATTGCTCCATTGAACCACCTCCATTTGCTCTATATTTTTTAGATGATCTCTGGCTTCCCTGATCATGAAGTTTCCACTCCCTTTCATGCCCCATCTTAGCTGGTATTTTTCATCAGCTTTCCTTATCTTCCTTTGGTTTAGCTGGTTGAGCAGATCTCTTATTTTGTTATTTTCCTCAGTTGAACTTTTTGTGTCGTTGAACATCCAATCTCTCCATTCTTGGTCCCTACTACTGTGATTCCAGTACTGATGGACAGTGTTTCTTCCCCTTTCCTGACATTGTCTCTGAAGGGCTGCAAACTTTAGTCCTTCAAGCTTCGGGAATTGCTACCAAGCATCTTCCCATAATAAAACCGATTCCCAACTTCGAATTTCCCAAAAGCTGTGATCCTGCACAATGTCGCGATTTCTTCTTGCTAAATTCACAATGGGAGATCCTTCAGGAACCTCCTACAATCTAATTAGATCTTGAATGTCGCACTCTGGGGTATACTTTTCCTTCCAGTGTCTGGCCCACGGGAGGTTGGGTTCCTTCAACCATCTCCACCAAAGCTTGGCTCCACAAGTCATGTTGATCATAGAAGGGTCCACTAGATTTAAGCCTCCTAATTCTTTCAATTTGCAAAGTTTATTCCATGCTACAAGTGCCCATTTTTTTTCTCTGCATTGCCAGTCCAGACGAAGGATCTTTGGATTACTCTTATCTGCTATAAGACTCCTTTTGGGGCAGGGATAATAGAGAGCAGGTACTACGGAATGACTTGCAATAATGCTTTGGTAAGGACTAATCTCCCAGCGAAATTGAGGGCTCTGTGAGTCCAATGCTGACATCTCTTCTCCATTTTAGCCAGAATTTTCTCCCAATGTTTCTTTTGGCAGGGTTTATCCATAAAGGAAGCACCTAGATACTTTGAGGGGAGGCTACCTCTTCCGAAGCCTAGAATACTAGATAAATGTTTTTGAATGGCCAAATGCATATTGAAGAAAAATATAGTAGATTTCGAAAGATTAATTTCCATACCTGAGGCCTCACTGAAGAGATTTAGAATTTTTTTAAATCCCATGGCTTCTTTGACAGTCGGCGTCCCATGCAGCATTGTGTCATCCACAAATTGCTGGCGAGTTGTTGCTGGAATTTATATCATTTTTTTTCAATTAATGTTTATTTTTATTTTGTTTCTCCATACATTTATATTAATTAGAATTTCTAAAAATTTACATCTCTTTTCTATTTATGTTAAAATGATTCAGTTTATTTTATTTTTTAATCTATGAAAAATTACATCAATTTTTTCCATATATATAAATACATGACCAAGTAAAAGTAAATGATTGTCATAAAAAATTCATTAAGAACTCATTATAATAAAAATTACGTAAAATATAGTTTTTTAAATAAGATAATATTAACTAGAATATCTTTATAAAATTTATTAACAAAAAGGTTATCCTAAAATATTTCAAGAGTCCCTTTCATATGTATACAATGGATAATATACAGGGTAGTATAATATAAATTTACTATATGAAAAAAGTGTGGAACATTTAATTAACTAATATGGTCACCTACTTGTTTATGGGCATAGAATAAACAGTGACAAAGTGTTCCGTTAAGGCACTCCATGATAAAAAATCGACAAATATTTTTTAATTTATGAAGAATGATGAACTTCATGCCACTTGAATATAGAACAAAATATTTTCCTTGTCTAATTGCTACTAATACCCTCTATGGATATTAAACCCCAAATATTTACTATTGGTTACCAAATCCTAGTGTTATTGGTTTTCCACAACATATGTTGTATACATTTCAAAAGGGAATATGAAAATTAGGGTTAGGAATGACCCAATATTCTTAAGAAAATGAGAATATATATATATTAGATGAGAATTCTTTTTGCATAGATGGGCACATGCATTGATTTAAAATAAATTAAAAATAGATGAAAAAAATCATTTTCTATAAACATTACTTATATGAATTTATTATGTTTATTGTTTTAGTAGGCATGTTATTAAAGTTATTTTTTTTTTATAGTATGTGAGAGTTATTTATGAAATGTGTTTTTTGTCTATGAATAATAAGACCTAACGCTTATCAACATTTATCAAATAGGGTAACAAGTTAACAGAACTACCCTCGAGGAAATCACTATGGTTAAACATGTTTGAATTGAAGTTGTATGAAGATAGTTTACCTTCACAAAAAGTCATTGAAATTAAGTGAAATTGTGTAGGTGATAATTATTGCTATGTTTTTCATTTTGTCAATTTCAATATCACTTATTGACCTTCTAAGATTTAGGTGAGTTAGTAAACATGAAAAATTTTAAAGATGAAAATTTATTTTAGAGTTTAGAAAGTTTGGCAAATCTCACCAGTACATAATATGCAATTTGTAAAATGTTTGGCAATGTTTTTGTAAAAGTATTAAAATTTATAATAATTTCATATAGTCTCTATATACAATTTTGGCGATTTTTAAGGAAAAACAATTTTATACTATAAAATTTGAGGGAATAATTTAAAAAAAAATGGAAATTAACAAATCTTTTTTTTGGAAAAAGCATTGAAAATTAGTCGAGTTACAAATATTAGGCCCTAAAATTTTCCCTGATATTAAATATTAAATAAATGCTATATGGAAAACACATTCTAGCATAGGTTTTTATAATTGAAATATCTACGCAGATTCTAGTAAAGGTTTTTCTATAGTGTTCTTAAATTGATCAAAAGTACGTAGTACTTATATTTATATTAAGGGACAAGTGAGCAATCATATAATATGCACTAGTGCCTGAAAATCCCAACAATGAGCACCAATAGTAGTATTTCTTTTGATCTTAGATATAATAACTTTTGCTATCAATTACTTTTTTGCATAAGATGCAGGTACTAAGAAACAATGTTGCATATTTCACTTGTTATTCATACAACCAAATCATGATATATGTACTCTTTCATATTAAAATTTCTAATTTTATTTATTTTTTTCTTATATTGCTATGCATAGATTATATTTCTTGTTGCTTCTGCTTTTGTTTTGAATAATTTTATTTTTTGACTTCACAAAAATCCCAGTAAAATGTGATTCTTCATTGGTAATCAATATCCTCAAATGTTTGTTAAATTCATTTCCTCGCACAAAATATGTAAGAAATAGACATTGGGAATTTGTGTTTCTCATATTCAACCTTTCCTCCAATCCTTCCTTCTCATTCCCACCTCTCTCTCTTATATTTAGAAATTAGGGAGAAAAATTCCTATTTCATGTGGGATGCCCAGATCAAGATATTTATCTAGCATCGATCTACAAAAATAAGTGAAGGAAAAACTGGAAAGATCAACTACAAGTCTCATTTCCAAAGATAAGTCATCTCTAATGGGGGCATAAATAAATGAGCCAACAAAAAAGAGGGGGGGGACGAGCCTGCCATCCTACCACTTCTCTCAACATTAAAGAGGGGGAGATGGCATGACCATCTCTTCCAATGGACTTACATGTGCCACCAAACCCAAAATTGAAGGACATTAAGATGGTATAATCTACTTCCAATAGGGATTTTTACCTTCCTCCCAAAATTTTCTATTATACAATAGGTTATTCTCAGGCATAGGTGGGATATTTCCACTATGTTGCTAGATTTTTTAGGTCCTTGGCAAGTGAAGGCCTAGGTCATCCTAGTGTGGACCTCTACAACACCCACCTTTTGGTAGAGCCTCGAACCTTATTTACAAGACAGATTGTCGCGAACACGATATATAGAATTTACATAATCTAGTGGAGTGGTGACCTTCAAACATATCAAATTATAGTTCAATGGGACATAAAAAATAGAAAATATTATACTATTTCGATTCTATACAGGTTTTTCATTCTAATTTTCTCAACATGGTTGAATTCTATGTTTGATGTACATGGAATGCTAGTAGCCTTGATAATTGTTATGGTCTTTTCCTTTCTTGGTTTTTAAATGTCTGGAAGAGCTCCATCCTGGAACATCTCCTCTTTCATTATTGTTTCATCCTATCCCCTAGTTAACATGGGTGCAATTTATAATCTCACTTTTAACACTATTCTAGTTTAGCACTACTTGGTTCACTCGCCTTCACCTCCTGTGGGGGTTCACAAACCTCATGTCTTATCTACTTCTAAATTCCATGACACGAAAAAGCATGCACTCTCATTGATAGCCTAGAGGTTGAGGATGTTTAGGTAACCCTTGAGCATGAACTCAAACCAAATACACTACCTCTTTCTTACTTTTATGACCCCTCCTATGATTCGAGTGAAAATATAACAATTGGAGGCTTTAACCACCAATCACTGCCAAGCATATTCTAACTCTAAAATTGAAAGAAAACTTTGTACTTGGGTCTTTGACCTTGACCACACTAACGGACAATGTAATCAATGCCTTAATTACATATCCCTTCATCAACAAATGTAGATGCTCCTAGGATGAGTGATTAAATAAAAATATGAGAACCATAATGAGATCATTGCATGGTTAATCGCAATCTAAAGAGTCCATCACCACCAAATCTCATGTCTGGTGAGATTCAATGCCCACTGGGTACATATCAAAGGTCAAATTCAGTGTGGTCACAAACCTCCAACAGGCTCAAGTGCATAGGACACAAGCCCAGTAATGTCCTCTGGCAAATTATGATTGCTACGATCTCTTGTCTTATGTTTTGTCTTCATCAATTCCTATTATTTTCGTAGTTATATGTGTCGCCAACTACACCTACCAAACGACATGTAGTAGATTTGATAATATTTCTATACTTTTGTATAAACATAAGATAGTTAGTACATAAATTATATTTTTGAGTATTTTGATAGGTGGGAAACTAGTGAGCTACCATTAATGTCATTTGTATAGTTTTTGTGGTGGTAGACAAGTATAATGAGTAGGAAAAACTTTGAAGTATGTATGTCAATATTTAGGATTAAATAGAAATCTTAATTAACAAAAAATAAATTAAGGAAATTGTATACTAATAGTTAACTAATAACATTTTAAGTTCCATGAAAAAATCACACTAAGTTATTCATTTGTATTTACTAATTTCTCTATTTATCTCATATTTACTAATATGTTAATTAATAGAATTTTAATTTAATTATCGATAATTAGGAGGTTGATTCAACCTTTTATGGAATACTTTATAATATTCTTAGTGTAGTCACAAATTAAAGACGCAAATTAAAGACTGATATTTGTAATTAAAATAGTGATGGCTTTTTAGTCCTTTCATTTAAATTAATTAATTAAAAACAAAATTACTATGGAAAAATGTAATATAAAATGAGATATAATTTTTTTGGCATGTGGTATTTACCACCCTAGGTCCATCTATGACCACATCCATCGTGCATGCATTGAGAGGGATCAAATTCCTTGAGGTGAAAACTTCTCTTTTTTTAGCACAAAACTTGAGGAAACGTCTGCACCTCGAGGGATTTAATCCCTCTTGGCACATGATAGATTGGATGTTAGATGAATCTAGGTTGGTTCTAGTCATGTGTGACCATGGAAAAAAAATTGAACATATTATTGTGATCATTTTAAATATGGTAAATATGTCTAAGATTAATTTGGAAATTTTAATTTTTAATTTGCTTAGTTACCTTAGTTTGTTGAGATGATAGAGTTTGTTAATAACTTGAATGATTAAATTATAAAATCAAAAATTTGAATGCAAAGTGATAATGTAGAAATTTTGAATAATAGAAATTTTAAATAATACAAATGTATGTTAGTTACAAATAATCTTCATTGTGATCAATCTAATACTACTTTCTTCTACTATTCTTACTGTCACACTTCTTAGATTGTCCATCTTTTTATATGGGTCACATGATAAGGGTAGTTGCAATCATAAACCATTTAAATATTTAACTTGAACTATTGTAGTAAAAATCATAACTTGTCTCTTTCTCCCTCCAATATTAATCGTAGCATTCTCCAAAGTCAATCATTTTGGCTTATGGGGTGTTAAACCCCATGTAAGTTTCCATGGAAGTTGTATTGTAATACCTCGTTTGAATGCAAACTAACTAACAATGTTGAATGATGGAAAATGATAATAATAAGAATGTAGTTAATTACAAATAGTTTGCAGTTTTACGAAGCAAACATTTCAGGGAAGTGAACATTTTATTTAAGATGAAAAATCAAGTATTTTATTTATGGTTGAATTACTATAACACAAAAATCAATGCATGTTATCGATAATTTTTGTATGCTTACAATGAAAGCAACACACTATATTAGTCTAGTTACATGGAAATTAATTTACATTATACATCTAGTTACATCAAGTTAAGAATTAATATCTACACTAAAATCTATGCATTAGTGCAAGCATACAAATATAATTAGAAATCACCATTTTCACTAAAGTCAATGCATATAGTGAAAACAATCAAATAGGATTAGAAATCAATGTCTACAATAAAATCAACTCAACTAGTGAAAACAATCAAATAAAATTAGAAATCAACATCTACAATGAAATCAATGCATCTAGTACAAGCAAACAAATAAGATTAGAAATCAACGTCTAGATTGAAATCATTGAATCTATTGCAAGAAGTCACATGAGATTATAAATCAACATCTATATTGAAGGCATTGCATCTAGAATAAGAAATTAAATAATAATAAAAATCATTAATTGCATTTAAATCAATGTGTTGAGTGTTATCAATCACATAGGAATAAGAATCAAAATCTACGAGATTTTCTTCAAAAAGTAAGATGTGTTGGGATGGCACCCTCCTATGAATTGATCGATATATATTTATTGATTTTGCACTCTTTCCTTGGAAATATCTAGGATTTGGCCATTAGATACAACATACAGAATGTGAGGGGGAGCTTGAGAAGCTGAGAGAGGCATGCTGCGAAATCAGCTTCTTCTATGTGATCAACCATGGATTCAACTCAACCATAATGAAAACAATCGACTTTCTTATGTGACGCATGTTTCAGCTGCCTATGATCTTAATGCCTTAGCTTAATTATCTTAGCTAATATGGAAATTAGATAACTATGTCCATAAGTGTTCTTCCTCTGTTATTTCGGGTTTGAGGGAGACTAGCAAATTGTAATAGTTGTATAGTTGTATTAATAATATATTTTTTTAATATTTATATTTTCAATTTTTTTAAGTTTGAGTAAATATTTTTTAGACCAAACATTATTGGTAGAGTTGAAGATGGACATACTTACACATGGATCTTATATTGTATTGTAGAATGCACCTCTGTGAAATTAATCATCTTATTGGTTCATGATGTTATATGAAAGACTCTTTACAAGTTGTGAGTCTCCGTCATAAACAAGGAAATTTTTAAGGATGAAAGTTTATCTTAAAGTTTAGAAACCTTGGTGAATCTTACTAGTCCCTAATATGAAAATTGTAAAAAATTTGGTGATATTTTTGTAGAAATATTTTGATTTCCAATGGTTTATATTAGTCTATATAATATTTTGGCCATTTTTAAGGTAAAATAATGGTGTACTATAAATTTTGGATGGAAATTGGGGAACTTATTTTGGAAAAAAAGATGTAAAATTACCCCACGTGCGAATATTAGCCCCTAAAACTTTCCTTGATCAAAAAGTTAGTGGATATCCAATATTATATATGTATATATATATAGATATAGATAATTCATATATTAATTTTTTTATAATGATAATAATAGTAATAATTTTGTTAACTTTTATCATTTTTGTTTAATCATGAGAATGTGAATGTATCACGATTTTTTTATATATTTATAATGGATTCATTTTTCTAGCTATTACTATATTTATTAATTTACTTGCAATCTAAAAAAGTATTTGGGTGCAGTTTTTTAATTAATTTTGACTCTAAATTATGAAATTTAAATTTAAATTTAAGATTGAGCTGTAAAGGTTATCTATTCTAATTATTTCAAAAATTTCAAAAAATACTAATTTAATTTCTACACTCAAAAACATATTTTAAATAAATAAAAATCATAATCTATATCCAGCAAAGAAAAAAATAAAAAAATAAAACAAAATAATTAAGAATTAAAATAACATAAAATAATTAAATTACACTGTAAAATTGTTGTATTTCTGAGGCAATAACCAACTAAAATAAAAAATTTAAATATGACAATGTTAACCCTTAATAAATTTTAAAATATATCTATTTTATTAAAAAAAAATTACTTGCACTCTTCGCGAACTCATTAATTTTCGGCCATCTTATTCACAAGTCCCTTCCATTCATGCATATATCTAAGGCTCATCCTATTTCCACCATTTGTGGACATTCCGGTTTACTCGCACCCTTTCCTTTCCCAGATAACATGCACGTAAGGCCGTCAGCATTATTGCGACGAATGCATGAGTTGGTAGATCAAATTGCATTACGATTTGATACCGACGGTTTGAGAAGGTCCATCCCCTTGTCACACCATTTGAGTTCTGTTGATCCCACGCGACACCATTTCCCTTCTCGGTTAACATTCAAAATAACGCCATCCCTCAAATTGCGTTGTTCAATGCAGGACAGTTTTGTACCATCCATTTCAACAGCCTCATTGTTTTAGAATTTAATTTTAAATTTTCCAAATATGAATTTAGATACTAGACACTTACACACAACTAAAGAAATAATCTGTCCTTTAGCCTAATAAACATTATTTTTTTTTATTTTTATTTCATTTCCTAGTATATTCATCTGATTGATAAAACAACTGTAACAGAAGACCCACACCGAACCAACCCGGACCGATCAAGAGTCATTTGTCATCTGTAATAGGGTGATTAAAACTCATAAAACTCATTGACATCATATTCGTATTAACTAATAAGTACCCGCCATCCATGCATATCATTAAGGCGCATCCCATTGTCAGCAGCCGTGGACACATCGGTTTACTCACAACCTTTACTTTCGGTTCAAATGCGGAAATGGCCACCAACATGATTTCCAGGTATGGCCGAGTTCGTAAATCAGATTGCATCTGCAAGAATGGACCAGTTTCTTGAGGGTCCTCTCATTTTTCAATAGTTATGAATGGGAGTCATAACTATTATGAATGGACGTCTTTATTTTCATTGTAGATTTTGGGAACATGTTTTCGTTATAGTTTTCCAGATTTATTAAATATTTGAGTGTTATGAACATCACAGATTACTCATTAAATTTGAAACTGCTTTAATTTAATACATTTACTAAATACATTTTTGAAAACGTTAAGTCTATTTTAACTGAAAAAATAAGTAAAATATACGATTAAAATATATTATTAAATAATATCCAAAATAATTTTAATTATATATATATATATATACTCATGCTTTATGCTTTATCATAATGAATTTCAAATTGATAAAAATGAAATATAGAATATTAAACATAATCACATATTTTTGTAAGATTGTTTTAATTTTAATTTGTGTGATATTGACTAAATTTATTTTGTGCAAATTCACATCTATACTCTATCAAAAACACGGAGATTATAAAATTTTAAGAAAACTAATATAGCCCATGGGCAGCCATTAAATAATTTTATGTGAAAAAATAAAAATAGAGATAAAATATGAATTATTGTTATTATGAGATTTGCTAAATTGTATAGGAATTGTGGGATTATTAAAAATCTACATTCCATTTTTAGTTATATCTTTTGTTTCGATCATTTATTGTATTCATGGAATGATACAGATTACATCTTAAGTGGTTCAATCCTACTTCAATTAATCTTTTAGTCATCCATTATCTAGTCCAGTACATCATATGTAAGACACTAAACCATCATCACACATATGCACAAGATTTAGAGAAGTACCCCACCGACCTTGTGCTTATTTAGTCTCCCACCCCCCAAACACGATGCACTTTGGTTTAGCTCCAAAACCTTCCTCGGTCTAAATGACCATAGACTTTCAAGCTTCTTCCTCTTCTCGGCTCCCTTGTACTTTGTTTATGGTCGTTCACAACTCATCCCAACTCTTGGTTGTGTGGCTTCAATTTTGTTCTATTATTGCCTTCTGTGTTCATCCACCATGTGATTCTTCTATATATATTGGATGGACATCCCTTTACATGGTTATACCTCACTCACACTCAGGTTGGCTCATTTAATGGCATGTGTGCCTTAGGTAAGGTGGAACACCATCATTCCACCTGACACTCACATGCCACACCTGTCTCACCTATTTTTCATAGACATTATGCTCATTAGTCGCCCACATCATGTCATCTCATCTTGATTGATGCCACCTTCGATTAAATGTGCTTGTTCAGCTAATCGTCTCGGTCAATTACTTTTAAGACTTCACCCATCACTTCACCTATTCTTTCCTAGACAAACATATTACACTCCACCTAGTCACTTATCTCAAGGGTGTTTTGTGTCAAGCCTTGGGGCAGTTATGCCATAGTATCAAGTTCTAGCTATCCATTGTCTAGGTAATTTTGGCCCTCGATTGTCTACATCTACCGTGCTACCAACACATCCTCATGTTCCCAATGCAAACACTAAGTGTTTATTTTTGAACACCTCCTATTGGCACACCCTCACTCAACATCCACATTCTTCACATACCTTGTGATATCTTCAACAAAAATCATGCAATGGGGTGTCAACCATGGCATGCACCTTGACTATAGGAACACCCAATTCTAGGGCCTTACATGATCCCCCACTCAAAATTATTGTCATCTCAGAAATAGTCTAGCGATAACCCTTTTTACATCTCCCAATGGATATCAACATGATGTCGCTCCATTAGATGATGTTTATGGTTGCATCTCTGGGAATCAACTCTACATATCACATGTGTTAGGACCCTTGTTATTATTTATCTAATCAAGTAGCTCATATAATCATTATATTAATCACCAGAATAACCCATGTATTATAGTGCAATAACCACAACCTCATATCATCTTGACTCATCAGTCTTCTTGTTGTATAGGTTCGGGCATAGGCACCCCATGATATCAGCTTTTGATTTGATTTCAATGGTGAGCCATCTCCTCTTGTCTTAGTGTGATGAGGAGCATTTGTGATTGTTACCTCCACCCACATCTCCTGCATCTCTCATGAGCTCCATTGAAGCATTCCTCCATAGTTCCTCATCATTTAATTTAATAAAGGAATGTATGACCCTATCCTACCCTCTTCTTCATCAACAAGTTTATTTATATCGGGGTCCTATGCAAAACCTCTTCAGACAAATGTTGATGTATTGGCTCTTTCCTTGGCCTCAACATACCAAGTAACAATTCCTTGGACACACCTATGTCCACCATGGTCAATCATATCTACTCTAAGCTATGTTTTGTCTTCTCCAAGTTTGTTATCCTATCTACCAAGGTGGAAAAAATATCCACATGTTCTGAGAGAACAAACTCTAGACATGTGGCTCCATAAAAAAAAAAAAATCCTCAAAGATGATGGCGACGTTCATTGCTACATTCAAGTTTATCCTTTGAGTCTTCATGATAATTGGCTCAAGACCTAATAGAATGAAGATATGTCTCATATTATGCACAAGCACAACTCTCTCATCTATTAAGAATTCCTTACCTAACATAAAATCATAGTCATCGAGTAGCACTATCGTAAGGTCCAACTTCTCCTCACTATATCCCATGTAGATGGGTACTTCATAAATTAAACCAATCACTTGCATATCTTTAGGGTTGATAGCCTTGAAGGAAGCATCCTTAGATTTGACAATAAGACCAATCTTCCTTGCTACTTATTCTTTCACAAATTTGCAATTAGCTCCACTGTCAACCATCTTTGTCACTTGGATGCCTACCAGTTCCACACTAAGAAAATGCAATTGGATTCTTCCTTACCCTTATTCGTTTCCTTCTTCTTTTCGGAATACAATACTTCTAATACCTATAACATCCCAACTTTAGCTTCCTTCTTTTTCTCCAAAGAAACCACCTTCTCCTTAAGGGGGAAATTCATTTCCAATTGATCTTCGCCACATATCTAGCATGATACGGGACTCTTCACTTTGGCTACACCAACTAATTTTCCTTCTTTGCAAGCCTTCCCCTTGTTTTGATCCTTCTTCTTCTTCATTGTCTTCTTATCCCACATTTCCTCCTTATACTTCCCATCTATTTCATAATTAAAGAGCTTCTCTACTATTGTGATAGCTAGTCCAAGAGTCTAGACACCTTTCCTCAAGACTTCCCCTTTCTCCCATGGCTGGAGATTTTTGGTAAAGGCATACATCCTATACTTATCATGCATATTCCTAAGTTCCAAAATAACGCATGAGAATTCCTTTATGTAGGTTTGTATCTTTCCAGTATGCTTCAACTACCTTAGATGATTCTTTACCATCCACAGTTGATTCCCTAGTTGAAACTACACATACAATGCTTCCTTAAGTTCTATCCAAGTCACAATCTTAATTATTGAATATTAATATAAATATCTTTACCAAAGCTTCATTGTTCCTATGATGAACATGGCCACTACATTAACCATCGTATCTTTAGAACAACCTTCATTTGTTCCACAACGCAATATAAATTCCAAAGCACCTTAGTTATTCTAGTCCCTTCATACATTTTTGGTTCTTTCCACTTCACTTTCATGGATGAACCTGTTTAACTCTTCCTTATGGCCTATTTTATCTCCTACCATCTGCTTGTTCCCTTGCGAGTGGTATAAGTGACCTCACGTGATCTTTCTAGACCTTCATATGCAATTCATGATCTTGGACTAGTATCACTACATAATCAATGGAATAGGAACTTACTTCAATGACTCCCTTTATTTCTTGGTTTTTTTATTGGACCTCTTAAAACTCGTTTCCATGGCCTTCCATAGTGTCTACCATATGTGCCATTATTTTTTCAACATCTTAGATCATCTCTTCCAATGCCACCTCATTTTGGTCCATTGGATTAGAGCTAGTGTTCACCATTATGATCGACTTCCTTTAAATATGACCCTTTTTAGTCTCACTTCTACTTTCCTGAAATGTAACGTAGACCTAGAATCAAGATCCAAAACCCCTTTCCAAAACTGCAATTGTTTACATAATCTGCTTCCAAAACAACCTACAAGAAATAAATGTGACTATTTATAAAATATTCTTTCAGCTCTTGCTTCTCCCCTTGAGGTAACTACCACATCCTTCAAAATTGTATATGGACCTCTAGTTGTGCTTCTTTTGTTCCATCATCGTGTGATAATGATTTTATACCACCTATGTGTGAAGAAGACTTGTAATGCGAACTCTCCGACTTTCACATGTAGTTTGAGTGGTAACTTTTATACCACGTCTATGTGGTAGGCCTCCTCGCCATTGTTTTTGTATGAGCTTTGATATCACATGTCATGACCTCAAGGCCTCCTATAGGTAGAAGGAAGATTTTGGGTGCACGATAACCCCTCGAATGTGCGGAATGGATGTGTATCACCTTTGCCTTATCAAGTACAAAGTTACTCATGTTGGCATTGATGATGTTGTTATTGATTTTAGTGATTTTTGGTTGGCAGTGATGTCAACCTGGTCATGTATTGTTGATGATTTTGTTATAGGTATTGATATTGAGTGTGTGTGTGATTGATGGTGTGGTGTTGAGAGTTTATTGGAGATCGAGAATTGATGGTTAATAGATCGAGATATGTTGGTGGAGAAGCGATGGGTGTTCCTTTTCGATATTGGTTTGTAGCTTCAGTTGAGGGATTAGCATTATCATAGTGCAATGGGTGTTGGTCGAGGCCTGTTGGGTGTAGAGGCTTATAGTGGATGGGTGTCCACAAAGTCATTTGAATGTGATAAATTTCTTGTTGGACATAACCAACTATGATGATGTAAAATAATTTGTTGATTAATAAAAAATTGAAGCAGAGCAACAATAGCAGTCGATTTTCTTCCCTCGAGAGGATTTTCCACGAAAAAACTTGTGTCCATTTATATTTATGTTTTTTATTCTATTTATTGTGCTTTATGTTAATTTTGCATGCTCTTATCTATTAATGTTTTCTGGGTTTCGTAAGTTTTGTTGATTGGTTATTGTTTTGGTAATAAGTGATAAAATTTATATAAATACAGTCATTGTCAATTTACCCCTTCACTCTCAGTAGTGAGGCCATTTCAAACAATTGGTATCAGAGCAAGTTTCTATCAGTGAAGCTTGATCACTTTTGAGAATATT
Source organism: Pinus tabuliformis (assembly GCA_031772625.1). NCBI lineage: Eukaryota > Viridiplantae > Streptophyta > Pinopsida > Pinales > Pinaceae > Pinus > Pinus tabuliformis. The sequence goes on along the minus strand of CM062812.1, from coordinate 481,333,928 downwards.
GTGGGACCATGCCCAAAAGCTAGAGGAAACAATCTCAGAAGAAGAGGAGTTGCAAACAGGTTAAGAATGTTACAAAATATGGAGAACCTCTTATGCTGGTAAAATGTATGGAAATAAATATTTTTAGTCATGGACATTTTCCTTTATAGTCTAGTGACGATGATGTTGGAATCATTGAAGAAGTTGATAATAAGAGTTTTGAAGTTGATTCCTCAAGAGGTGAGGAAGGTGTATTTTCAGTGCAAGAATATGACAATGAAGAGACCAAAAGATTAATGATTCTTTAGGTTGACAATAAGGTTCAAGAGAGGATAATTAAGAAGCTCATTTTACAGAATAGAGATATAAAGAAATTCTCCTGATCCTTGGGGAGAGAGACCATGCATTCAAGGAATAAATTTCTAATTTGAAAATCAGTTGGAGAATGCAAGGAAAATTAAAGAGGAGATTCAGAGCTAGCTCAAAAATCAAATTAATGAATGTAAGAAACTAGAAACATAGTTAGAATAAAACAAATCGAGTCTAAAGAGAGAAAATGCTCCAACAGCTGGAAGCCTAAAAGCATAAAGTTTGAGCAACAATGAAGGAATCCACCATCAAGTTCAAGAGCCAAAGAATGTGCCAAGGAAAGGTATGATAAATGTTAAGTGTTTTTATTGTCAAAAACTTCAGTACATTTTAGTAAATTGCGGAAACAAAAAGATAAATTAATTCTATCAAAGAAAGTAGTCAAAGAAGGAGAAATCTCAAGCAATCTATCATGGAAAATCATTCCCATCAATCTTCAGGTACAAAAATGTTCTTTACGGTTCAATTATTTATGCAATGAATTCGTACATAGATGTATTCCCTATAAAAAGTAGATGATCAGAAGATTTGAGCCATATCCTCAAATTTTTGGGCACATTACATGTTTTATCTACAATAATATTGGCAATAGATAGAATATGGCTTCTTTCTTCTATCCCTTGAGACATCTACAGAACAAAGAAGGAAGTGGAAGAGGAAAAACGAACGAAAATAATATATGACTAGGAAGTGGTACATAAGGGTTTGGAGAAAGAAAAAGCCAAAAGATAACTAAGGCCATCCCAGTCTTAGGGTAAGCATGAATACGAAATTATGTTATCTCAGAGGGAGCTCCTACAAGAAAATGAGGTTTGTCAAGTTTCGATTGAAATCGTCTCAAAGGCCTTGTCGTGATCTCTCATCTATCTCAAAATATCACAAAAATGGATATGCTGCAAATTTTGCATCATTCTTCATCATTGTGCTAGCACGTGAAATTAAAACGGGAGAAATAAATGGTTAGAAAATAAGAAATCAATCAGTTACTGTTGAAAACTAACTCAAAAAAGGAAAAGAAAGAATTTCTCTATGTTTGCAATCAATCAAATTTTCTTATATTGATGAAGAAGGACATAGAAAGTTTATAAGCTAAATTTATGGTTCAATATGTTTTTTTAAATATATTCTCATCAACAAATCCGAATGAGGTGCATTAAAGGGCCGACGTGTCAAAATGGTTGTTAGTCGAGTCTAAGCTAAGTGTTGTACTTAGCTTGTGGTCACAGTAGCTGGGGTTCATATGCACTGGATAATTTGAATTATGTTGATATGGTCCATATTGGACAAGTCTGATGTAAGTTTTTATGAGCTTGGGAACAATAGCCACAATATTAAGTTTTCCATGGTTGTAAAATTTGAATAAAATGTATTCATAATTATTATTTTTTATGGAGAAATTTGTTCATATATGTAAAAGAACACGGTTGTTATGAAGTGTGGAAGGAAAAGGTTCAACAATGCCATGCTAGAACGTTTTGGATACGAGTCATGAATGGATATTTCTTGGCCTATGCAGCATGTCGTGGATAAACACCATGTTCAAATATGCTTGGTTCCAGTTGGCATGGTTGGGGTGTGAAGAGAAATGGTATAGATGACCCAATAATTGGTAGTAACCAGCACATAAATGATGTTTGTGCAGTCATAATAGAAAGAGATTTTCTTTGAATACTATCAAATCATGCGTGCGAATGAAGAAATTCTTAACTTCATGGTGCAATTTGGTGTGGTAGCAGTTTGCATGGATAATATCAAAAGGTATTCATAAATATTAAATTTTTAGGTGTGAAAAGTTAATGATTTGGTCCATCTTTTATTAAACTATCAATTTTACTATATGTTGCAAAGGAAATGTCGTAAAGTGATAGGATAGGAAACACTAGCTTAGAAAAAAAGAGCAAAAATTTTATTATTTTTGTTTATTGTGTTTTTCAAAATAAATTTTAGAATTTAAACTTTGCATAAATGCACTACTAACAGCTAGGAACGGCGGTTGGGGTTTGACGATCGAATGAAACTAGTTTTTCTAGCATTTAAATCTGATATTCTCTTATATCATGATGTAGGTTGATATCCAAAGTTAAACAAAAAGTGATTTCAAAGGTAAATTTTTTATAAAAACAAGGATTTTTTTAGCTAAAATTCTGTTATTTCTTTCCGTTGAAAATGTACTTTAATATTAAACAAAAGAATGATACGAGTGTGAATATAAAGAAAATTGAAACTACGCGGTTCTTGGGACAATGAGTTCAAGATTCAATTATATGTGTCTATAAAATTGAAAATTTATCAATTTTAATAATTCTTACATCTACGAATTTGAGCAAATAATTTTCAGTTACAAATTAGAAAGTGACCATTTCGACAACACCAGTAATTCTTATATCTGCAATTCCATGCAATTTTTTTAACAACATTAAGTAAGATGTAACCATATGCAAATGTTTTTTAATAGAAAGTGAAAATTTACCATCTTGACTATTTCGACAACCCTAGTAATTCTTACACCTCCAAATCTATGCGAATTTTTTGGCCACAAAATGTAAGAAGTGACCATCCCGACAGTTGTTGCAAGACCAGAAGTTCTTTCTTCTGCAAATTTATCCAAATATTTTTCTTAGATCTGCAAAAGTATCCAAATATTTTTCCACATAAACTGAGAAGCCACTGCCTTGATGGTTGTAACAAGATAAATAATTATCACGTTTGCAAACTTATGTGAACATTTTTGCTAAAAAAAGAAAAAAAAGAGAATTGACCATCCTGATTATTATGGGAATGTTAGTAATTCTAAATCTTCAAGTTTATGGTAATATTTTCTGCAGAGAAAGTGAGAAGTGACCATTTTTATTATTGGGATAAAACTAGTAATTCTTACATCTGTAAATCTGAATAGTAATTATTACATCTGTAAATCTATTCCAAAATATTACCACTGAAAATCAGAAATGACCATCCTAGCTATTGTGACAAGATTCATAATTCTCACATCCACAAACTTATGCAAATATTTTTTTGACAAAGAGTGAGAAGTGACCATCATAAATATTAGACAAGACCAATAATTCTTACATCTACAAATTTATGCTAATAATTTTTCGAAGAGAAAATGAGATGCTACCATCCCACAATTATGACAACCTAAAATTCTCCTCACAAACATCCCTCCAAAATTAATTACCATGTTGTTCCAACATAAATAAATATCTACATAGTAAAATATTTTTAGGACAGACAGTTTCAAGTAGCGCACACTATATGTAAAGTGGGGTCCAAGTAATCTGCCCCATTCAAATTCAGGAGCATACAAATTTCTAGTTTTACACCTAGAACTGCCTTATTCTCAGCCTATTTCGTGTCAAACTACATTCTTAGAATTCAAAATTACCCAGGTAACAAGTTCTGGGAAAGAAATACACTAGAGCTCACCGATTGAAAACATAGACCATTTCATACATTGCACCTCTCCCTTGTGTCGGGCCTCCCTGTGTCTGATTCCTTACCTTGCAATACTTGTAATGTTCATCGTCACAACATCCTTTCCTGGCCTTGCAAACAAATCCTTGTGGTCTATCATGGGCTTGCAACCTAACACTTACAGGTCCACAACTTCCTACACTTGAAACGTTTTTCCATAACATTGTTGTGGGGTTTTCCTGTGTAAAAATACATATATGTTGCACTGGTCCACAAATAGGATCCCTAACTTTGGATACATCCTTCAAACCATCCATAGGTTCTCCACATTCAAGCACATAATTGTGGTCATATCTTGTGGGAACTTCATTGATCGTGCTTCCAAAAATTTTCTCATTTTAAAATCAAACGGATTTCCTTTAACGTCCTCCATATCAAGTCGCAATTGAAAGTTCCCACTTACGGTTACAGAGACATGAAGATCCCAGAGGAAGCCTACATCAATAATTTGCATAAGAGAAGGAAATTAATTAACTATACCATGTCATTCGTTATTATATATTTTTACTTTACTTGGAGGGGTATAACAATAGTAGATTCAAACAACCACAATAAAACAAAATTCCCTCGGAGTGGGTATTATAGTGCAATAAAATCAAGTTCACTTTGTGAGGATCATAAAACATCATATATTTGATTGATTCTTAGGTGTATGGAATCTAGATGTGATCGGAGCTTATATAGTCTCCTATGGATAAATTCAACACTATCCCTTACGACGAACACTTAATGCATAGGCTTTATATGTTGGTAAAGAAGAAAAGTAAATCTTGGAGGATCTAGGACACTCTTTTCCTATTAAGGGAAACGTAATAGAACTTTTAAGTTTTACCGTATTCACCATGATAAATATGGTAACTAAACTTGACACTTGCGTTCTCTCCATCCTTTTGTTCTTCCACGTTGCAGATAACTTTATGAAAACCTATTTCCCCTTCTGCATTGAAACAATAAATAGTGCAAGAACAATTGACACGTAAATTCCATAAGATACAATACACCATCATTGAAATGTAAATCTTTAACATATATTAAATATGTTACATAAAAATGAAAAGTATGTCTGCAGTTAACAAGTCGTGACCAAGAATAGGAGGGACACACAGTAGTGATATGTGGCATGGTTGTACATGTAGACAAGATAGGCAATGGAGTTGAAGAAAACACTAAGCCATCAAAGTTAAGCCCTTCACTCGGATCTTTCCATCATCTATCCCACACAAGGAGAAGTGTTAAGGATGGATATCAACAATGAAGAAGAATACAAGAGATTCTTTACAAGGGTAAAACATTATTTTCTTCTCTCTTCATGCATTAACTACATTCACATTTGAACATTAGCTGGTCAAAGGAAAAAGTGATACAACTCTTATGTATACAAATTTATAACAACAATAAATCCTAAAGGATGAAACCCATAATGCAACACCTAGTCCACAGTGGCAACGTTCCCGAATCCACTTGGGTAAGGATCTTCTAGCTGCCCTCGATATTGGAGATACAATTTATGTTGTCATTTTGACATGGTTAATCTCTTCATGAATTTTACAGTCGTCAATCACAATGATGGAAGAAAATATTTTCAGAAAGAGAACATACATATCTAAATTCCTACTTCATACAAAAAAAATAAATTTTACCTTCGCCAATTTAAAAACAAGTAAAATATTCGACAAATGAGGTGGAAAGGAGGACAGAGGAAATCCTAGGAAGGACACACAATGGTGGTATTTTTCATGTTTCTACATGCAGAGGAGACATGCAAGGGACTTGAAGAAATTTCCAACCCATCAAGGTTCATCCCTTCACTTGGATCTTGACTTCAACAATGCCACCCAAGGAGAAGCATTAACGATTCCCTCTAACCATTAGACAAGACAACATTCAGTTTTACTGAAAAATAAGAAATAATCTTACATATCCCAAAGGTAAGTGAACTTAGCTAATTCTAAAAGAATTTCTTTTGTTATGTCAATTTCATAAGCTTTCCTACAAGCAAGAGAGCAACTAATTGATTAGGATATTTCGATCTTTCAATTATAAATTGAAAAGGGACCACTTTGGGCTAAGATCTAAAAATCAATAAACATAACTTCATGTTCACTAGTGCATTGAATCTAACTTGAGCAGACCTAAAAAGAAATCAAAATGGTATAGCTACAAGAAATTTTACATTTGGACAACATGGAAAGTGGAATTCTTGTTGAATGTGCAATCAAACTTCAAAGTAGGATTCATAAAAGTATCAATAATGGTCGTAGTGTCAATGGCGTGTCTAGTGCATGGATCTATAGTAAGATTCCATGGAGTCTTCAATGTAAGAAATAACCCAAAAATAAGTTTTGAAAAAAGAGAACCTAGAAGAAAGAAATCATTGTTGTTTTATTTATTTTGATGCTCCATTGAATAATCATGGAAACATGATTTTTTTTCGCTACCATTTGGTATTCCAATTGGGCTACGAGCTATATTTAAACCTGAAATTACAAACCAACCTGTATTTTTTTATTTGGTATTCTATTTGATCTAAAGGTTGGAGTAATTTGATTTTTTTAAAGAATTTAATAAATAATACAAGTTCTCTACAGGTAGGGTGATGGACTTCGACAACTTCGACACTTGCTGAAGGTATCCTGTAGTACAAAAAAATGAAAGAAAAATCATTGAGCTCTTATAGTTATACAGAGTCTTAATCTATTACCTATCTAGAATGTCAAGCTTGTAGTTTAAAGTTTTCTATTATTACATACACTTAATGAAATGAATTTATCAACACATAAAATATTGAAAAAAAATAGAAAGCATGAGAATAATTGCAGGTTGTTTTCCTTTTTTGTGAAATATACTCTGTTTTACCTTCATTTGTGTTTGTGACAACTTTTGTTCGAGCTTTGTGAAATAAATAAAGCACTAGTGCTCCAATAACAGACAACGAGATAATGTAATGATAGATTAAAGTGCAACGAGCACTTTAATCTATCATACCTTTCATCAACTCACGGAAGTTGAGAAAATGCACCTAAATGAAGCTCAAAAAGAAAATAAAATGCACCTAAATGAAATGAACCTCGAAAAGGAAATAAAATGCCTCTCTACAAAAGCATATGATTGCTTAGGGAACACTTAGAAAGCTAACTCCACCAAACAACCCACAAAATTGACGGAGGTGATTGCTTAGGGAACACTTAGAAAGCTAACTCCACCAAACAACCCACAAAATTGACGGAGGTGTGCGAACTTTGGGAGAAAAAAGATGGATTTTGTAGTGGAAACTTAATTGCCAAATAATAACCTAGGGCACTAAATCATCCAAATATATGCCACGAGTTAGCAATGTAAGGGATAGAAAATCACGGTGATTGCATTATAGAGTTAATGTTTGGAATGCAAGTATCTACGAGAGAATCTCAATTTGATTATACAAAAAGAAATAAGATCGTATTACCAAAGGCAACAAAATTGATAAGGATCACCAAGAGGTCACCGCAACCGTTAACACTGGATTCAATTGAGGGTTGTAAAATACATATAAAGAGATTGTGCAGTGAACACAGTTTTAGTATAAACATTGGTTATAATAGCATAAATAATTAGATTGTATTTACGCTAGTAAAAGAAATAGGTAAGTTTGAACACATATTAAATAGGTTAAATAAAAATGGAAAGCATCTCTGCAACTAACGAGTTGTAACCAAGCATAAGAGGGACACACAATAGTGATATGTGGCATGGTTGTACATGTAGAGGAGATAGCAAGAGAGCTGAAGAAAATGCCAAGCCATTAATGTTCACCCCTTCACTCAGATCTTGACTTTAATTTTCCAAAACAAGGAGAAGCGTTAACCATGGATATTAATAGTGGAGAAGACATAGAATAAAATTGATTCTATACCAGGGTAAAACACTATTTTCTGCTATCTTCATGCATTATCTACATTCGCATTTGAAAATTAGCTAGTCAAAGGCAAAAGTGATACAACTCTTATATATAAAATTTATAACAAAAATAAATACTCAGGGATGAAACCCACAATGCAACACCTTGTTCATAACGGCAACATTCTTGAATCCAGTTAGTTAAGGATCTTCTAGATGTGCTTGATACTAGAGATACAATTTACATCGTCATTTTTACATGGTTAAGTTATTCATCAGTTTTACAGTCATCAATCAAAATGACGGAAGCATTATACATAAATCCATATTTTACCTATGATGAACAAATCACCAATGGAGTAGCTCTCAAGCGGGTTGATCGGTAAATGGATTTGGGTAACGATCTGGATGTTTATCTCATATTTTTGGCATTGAATCTTATGTACATGGGTAAAATTCTCGGTTTTAATATTGATCAACCGACACTGGATTAGGAACTGAATGAACGAAACCCTCTTCTCGGCAAACCAAGTAAAGCAAGGTATCTATATCCTACGCCCTAGCCCTATGCCATAGTCACTATGTCCTATTTCTTACTATAATAGGGGAAAAGAAGAGGATATATTATTAGCACACATATTAATATGTCCAATGAATCTACCTATTGAACGAATCCACTCCACATCTTATAGTGGACCCCATTTGGATCCACCCAAATAGACTTTAGTATCCACGACAACATCTTAGTAATCAATCGAGCCAACAACGCATAAAGTTCCAACTCCTCCTCGAACATCAATAATGATCCATTATACATAAATCAATATTTTACCTATGCCTAACAAATCCATATTTTATCTATGCTGAAGAAATCAACACTGGAGTAGGAGTAGCTCTCAGTGTACATAGTCCAATTTGGGATTGGACTATGAAATCTATGAGACAAAATTTCCCCACTTAAATATTGTACCACAACCACTTTACGTATAATTCAGGGGTCATTCTTGAAAACTAATTTTTCATACTCGGTTCTGAGAGGTACAATAACAATAGAAAAGTTTATCTAAACATTCGGCATGTTACTAAATACGGCATGTTAATAAACTACACTATACATCATTCAAATACATGAATTCATAAGTACATATTTTCAAGTACGCTGATTGGGCTTACTAGGAGAAGAAGGATGAAAACTCATGAACCAAAAGTTTTTTTAAAGAAATTCGTTAAAAATTATCTACTCCAGTTGGAAGCACAAATATTTGGGTTATCTGTTGGCCAACTTCATGCCATTATAACGAAATACAAATACACGAATTCATTTAATAGTAAAGCTCCTCTCTTTCATGTAAAATATTTTTACAAACAAAATTTCTGGTTTGAAGATCGAGGTGCATAAACATGGCTCAGATAAAGCATAAATTCAACATCCAAAACTCACAAATAAAATGAGAAGCTACCATACGACTATTGTGACAACCAGGATTTCTCCTGACAAACAACCCACCGAAATTAATTACCACGTTTTTCCAGCATAAAGAAATATCTACATAGTAAAATATATTTACGAGAGATAGTGTCAAGAAACAAACCTTATATGTAATGTGGGGTCCAGTTAACCTGCCCCATTCAAATTCTAGATCATACAAACTTCTACTTGTACACCTAAAACTTCCTTATTCGCGGCCTCTTCCATGTCAAACTACATTCTCAGAATTCAAAATTGCCTAGGTAACATATTCTAGCAAACAAATACACCAGAGCTCACCGATTGAAAATATATAGCATTTCATACATTGCACCTTTCCCTGTGTGGGGCATCCTTGCTTCTGGTTCCTTGCATTGCAATACTTGCAATGTTCATAATCACAACCTCATTTTCTAGCCTTGCAAAAAAATCCTTGTGGTATATCATGGGCCTGCAACCTAATACTTATAGGTCTACAACTTTCTACACTAAATTTTTTTCCATAAAATTGTTCTGCAATTTTCCTGGTGTAAAACTACTGCCTCATGCTCTGGTCCATGAGTAGCATTCTTGACTTTGGCAGCATCCTTCAAACCATCCATTGGTTCTCCACAGTCGAGCACATAATTGTGGTCATATACTCTGTGAACTTCACTGATTGTGCTTCCCACAATATTCCTATTTGTAAAATCAAATGCATTTCCTTTAACGACCTCCATATCAAGTTGCAACTCCATGTTCCCACTTATAGTGTAGTTTCTTTAGACATGAAGATCCATATGGAAACCTACCTTGGGAATTTGAATAAGAGAAGGCGATTAAAGACCTATACCATGTCATTGATTATTATATATTGCTTTGTTATTTGGAGGGAGTATTACAGTAGTAGATTCAAATAAGCACAATAAAATAAAATTCCTTTAGAGTGGGTGTTATAGTGGCAATGAAATAAAGTTCACTTTTTGAAGTTCATAAAACGTCATATATTTTTTTCCTTTCGTAGGTGTATGCAATCTGGATGGGATCGGATCCTATACAATCTCCTATGGCTAGACTCAACATTATCTCTTACCAGGAACACTTAACAAATAGGCTAGATATGGTGGTAAAAAGGAAAAGTAAATCTCGAAGGATCTATCACACTCTTTGCATATTAAGGGAGATGTATCAAAACTTTTAAATTTTACATTGTTCACCATCATAACTATGGTAACTAAACTTGACACTTGGATTATCCCCATACTTTTTATCTTCCACATTGTAGACAACTTTATCAAAACCTATTTCCCCATGTGCATTAAAAAATGAAATAGTGCAAGAAAATTTGATAGATACATTTCATAAGATGCAATACTACATCATTGAAATGTAAAGTTTGAACATATATTAAATAGGTTACATAAAAGTGGAAAGTATCTTTGCAATTCACAAGTTATGACCAAGCATAGGAGGGACAGACAATAATGATATGTGGCATGGTTGTACATGTAGACAAGATAGGAAAGGGAGTTGAAGAAAACGCCAAGCCATCAAACTTCAACCCTTCACTCAGATCTTGACTTCAACTAAACTAGACAAGGAGAAGCACTAACAATGGATATTAGTAGTGAAGAAGTAGTAGAATACAACAAATTCTTTACAAGGCTAAAAATCTATTTTTTGCTCCATTCATGCATTATCTTCATTCACATTTCAACATTATCTGGTCAAAGGAAAAGGTGATACAACTATTATGTATACAATTTTATAACAAAAACAAATCTTCGAGGATGAAACCCATAACGCAACACCTAGTTCACAGTCACGACATTCTTGAATCCACTCAGTTAAGGATCTTATAGCTACACTTGATACTGGAGGTACAATTTATGCTGCCATTTTTACATGGTTAAGCTCTTCATGACTTTCATAGTCATCAATCACAATGATGGAGGCAAATATTTTTAGCAAGAGAACATACATATCCAAATTCCTAGTTCATACAAAAAATAAAATTTTACCTTCACCAATTTAAAAACAAGTGTAAGATTTGACAAATGGGGTGGCAGGGAGGGACGACGAAATCGTAGGAGGGAAGCACAATAGTAATATGTATAATGGTTGTACATGTAGAGGAGACAATATTGATATGTATAATGGTTGTACATGTAGCAGAGACATGCAAGGGAGTTGAAGAAAATGGCAAGCCATCAAGGTTCACCCATTCACTCACATTTCGACTTCATCTATATAACCCAAGGAGAAGCATTAACAATTCCCTGCCTCCATTAGACAAGACAACCTTTAATTTTGCTTCAAAATAAGAACGATTATTAGAGATCCCAAAGGTAAGGCATATTATGAAATGCTCCAAGGATTTCCTTTGTTATGTAAATTTCAAAGGCTTTGATGCAAGCAAGAGAGAAACAAATAGATCAGGATATTTGCATCATGCAATTATAATTTAAAAACATACCACTTTAGGATGAGATCGAAAAATCAATAAACAAAACTTCATGTTCACTGGAAGTGTAACAGTTCATTGAATCTAACTTGGGTAGACCTAAAAAGAAATCAAAATGGTATACCTACAAGAAGTTTTATATTTGCACAACATGGAAAGGGGAATTGTTGTTAAAGGTGCAATCACACTTGAAGGTAGGATTCATAAAAGCATTGCTAATGGAAATACTATTAATGTCTCATCCAATTTATAGATCTCTAGCAAGATTCCATAGTCTTCCATGTAAGAAATAACCCATAGATAAGTAAAATAAAAATTTTAAAAAATCATAAAAGTATGAAATAATTACGGTTTTCTTTATCTTGATGCTCCATTGACTAATCATAGAAACATGATTCTAGTTTTTTTACCTTTCCATTAGGTATTCTTGAGCTAAAGGTTGAATTTAAACATAAAATTGCAGACCAACTTGCCTCTTTTTTATTTGGTATTCTCTTTGATCTAAAGGTTGGAATATTGCAGCCTTTTTAAACAATTGAATAAACAAGGAAAGTTCTCTATAGGTAGGGTGAGGGAAAAATTGGATGACTTCAACTATTGGTGAAGGTATCCTCCAGTACAAAAAAGATGAAACAAAAAAAAATAACCTCTTATAGCCACGTAGAGCCTTAAATATATTAGTTGTCTAGAATGTCAAGCTTGTAGTTTTAAGTTTTTTATTATTATATACACTTAATGAAATGAATTGATCAACAAATGAAATGTTGACAAAAACAAAATACATGAGAATAATTTTTGGTTGTTGTCTTTTTTTGGAAATATACATTGTTTTACCTTCATTAGGGTCTGTGACTATTGTTGTTTGATCTTACTAAAACAAACAAGGTGCTCGCGCTCCAATAACAAATAAAAAGATAACGGAATGAGAGATTAAAATGAAACGAGATTCCATAGCTTGAAATTACCATCCTTGACATCCACTCATGGTAGTTGCGAAAAGTGAACCTAAATGAATCTAAAAAAGGAAATAAAATGCACCTAAATGAAATGAAGCTCAAAAAGGAAATAAAATGCATCTCTGCACAAGCATACCAATTCTTTGAAAACACTTAAAATCTAATTCCACCAAACCACCCACCAAATTGAGAGAGGTGTGCCAAATACAGGAGGAAAAAGAGGGATTTTGCAGTTGAAATTCAATTTCAAAATAATAACGTAAGGCATGAAATCATATAAATAAATTCCATGAGTTGGCAAAGTGAGGGAAGAAAAATCATGGGGACTGGATTATAAAGTTAATGTCTTGGACAAAAGTATCTATGGGAGAATTGTAATTTTATTGTAGAAACATAAATCAAATCGTGTTACCAAAGGCAACAAAATTCACAAGGATCACCAAGAGGTAACTAGAGGTGTTAATATTGGATTCAATCAAGGGGTGTAAAATTCACATAATTTGATTGTGCAGTGAATACAATTTTAGTATAAACATTGGTTATAATATTAGAAAGAATTAGATTGTATATACACTAGTAAAAGAAATAGGTAAGTTTGAACATATATTAAATAGGTTATATAAAAATGGAAAGTATCTCTGCAAAACCATAAAATTTCAACCCTTCACTGAGATCGTGACTTCAGCTATCCCACACAAGGAGAAGCATTAACAATGGATATCAATAGTGAAGAAGCAGTAGAATACAACAGATTCTCTACAAGGGTAAAACATTATTTTCTTCTCTCTTTGTGCATTATCTACATTCACATTTGAAAAGTAGTTGGTCAAAGGAAAAAGTGATACAACTCTTATGTATACAACTTTATAACAAAAATAAATGTTGAGGGATGAAACCCATAATGCAACACCTAGTTCATAGTGGCAACTTTCTTGAATCGACTCGGTTAAGGATCTTCTAGCTACCCTAGATATTGGAGATACAATTTACGTTGTCATTTTTACATGGTTAATCTCTTCATGACTCTTAAAGTCATCAATCATGACTATGGAGGCATTAAACATAAATCCATATTTTACATATGTGGAAGAAATCACCACTCGAGTAGCTCTTAGTCAGGCTCCTCGCTAGATGGACTTAGATAACTATCTGGATATTTATCTCGAATTATTGGCATTAAATCTTATGTAGTTGGGTAAAAATTTAGGTTACAATCTTTATCAATGGTATTGAAGTGTGAAGAAGCATTATACACATTAACCTAAAGTGAGTATATGAAATTACTCACTGAATCCACCAAAACAAGAAGAAAGATGATGCACCTTAACAAACTCACAGTTCAGCTGAAATATTATAGATACAGTTTCAAATCCGGTAACTAAAAAAAAAAAAGGAGGAAAATGCATACGCCATTAGGGAGAAAATAGAAAACACTATATGCAAGGCCAAAAAAAAAAAAATTCTTATGACTCAGATTTTCCCTACTGAAATCGTTTTCAGGCTGAGCTATCCAATTAGAGTATGGGGGAATATGAATTCATGTTATCTCAAGAAAATTTCATTCTATATGAACCCCATTACAAGGATCATGTGAAATAAGAGATTAATAAAATGGCATCCAAGATATTACCTCGCGCTGCTTCCTCGAATTCCAGTTTTGTAGATACAGAGGAAAATGATATTTTACAATGCAGGGCATGGTAGCCACGAGTATCGAGACAACTTTTAGACACTGAGGGATGAGGTAGATTGTTTGGTTTCCAAGCTTTGCAGATGTTACAAAGGAAGAAGGGTTGTGTGTAGCTTTCTCATTAACTGTGAATGCAGTTATGGGTGCATGAGGGTTTTCCCTAATAGTTAGTGTGGTTGTATACAATTTTTTTGGCTAACTATTATTATCTTTTCTAATTATTAATATGACGGTACATAAATATTTAATTGTTAACATTTTGATCTAACTTTGTAAACCAGTACACTTAGTGTGTTTGTATACAATTTTTTGGCTAACTATTATTATTTTCTCTAATTATTAATCTGACAGTACATAAATATTTAATTGTCTAACATTTTGATCTAACTTTGTAGACTAGTACATGATAGCAACTAGGGGAGTTGTTTATATAGGGGAATGCCCTATGACACAATCATTATTTATTTGGAATTATAAGTAGTGAAGTGCACCAAATAATTTGATTTAATCTCTATTACATTTGATCTAGTTAGATATGGTTAATGGATGGTATTTGAGTAAAATGCATCATGTACGATAACTGGGATAATTGCAAGAGATAGGTTCATGGTTAAATAATAATAATAATAATAATAATAATAATAATAAAATTAATAGTAAGTAAACTACAATGGCTATCCTTCAGGCCACGGGAGTAGTTGGTGGATTCCAATGGACACTGTAGAGCTACGGCAAGAACGAAGACACTCATGGAGAGCTTGTTTGAAAGGACATCAATTTTGACTCATGTCCTTATCCAGAGTCTTCACGCGACCAAGATTATGCATACAATAGGCATTTGTTGTTATGGAAGAGATATGGTTGGAATTACTAGAGCAAGAAAATAATTCGACCAAGAATTGATGTGAATAAAAATGGGTTGTAAGCGAAAAAAAAAAATTCTACAGTCGAATTTAGGTGAATATGAAATCATTAATCATTGGAAATTGTAAAGAGGAAAGAGAAACATGGTTGCTGTAGGAAATCTGTCATTTCTGAGTGACTGATCTATAGTTGAAGGTTTTTTTATTCTTCCTATGTTTATTTTGTCCATGCATAGTAGGGTGACACTATTATGGATTCTCTATGTCTGACACTATTCACTGGAGTTGGGCCTCATCTTGATTTTCACTCTCTCGATTAGTCACTAGGTGCCATTTGTTGTTAAAATCTTGTTGTTAACCATTGTTGCAATCTGTCATCAGATTCCACACTAAGAGAGCTATTGATTGATTTTGAATTTGGCTTTTATGAGTTGGTTCAACCCTAGAAAGGGGTAATTTAGAGGACCATGAGTAATTTTGGCTTGCTTCTATCCTATATATATTAAGTTTTGATTGTTTTCCAAGGCTTGTAAGTTGTGAGAATTATAAAAATATCAAAAGGGAGTGCATATAAGGGGAACATATGGTGAAATTTTTTTTTGGAAATCAATTCACTACACAATAGAATGCATGGAGGTTAAATAATATTTTTCGGCATGAAATTAACTAGAATGCAATGATAACATCATAATTTGATCTATATTGTTATGAAACCAGCTCAAGAAAATATAGAAATGATAGATCAACGCCTTAGAATTCAGCCTCTTCGACGGGCAACCTCCTTTACATTACATAAATGAACAATTCTTTGATGATTCAAATGACAAAACCTCCTTTCTATATATAGGAGTCTAAGGAGTCACAATATAATCCAGCCGACCTAACAATAATAATATAAAGCCACAAAAATAACAATAGAGGGATTCTATGGGGCACATAAATAACAATATGGGGGTAATAGGGGCACAACAATATAAATAAGGGGTATAACTATAATAGTAATGGGGTAATCACTAGTATTATAGGGACCCAACATGCCCCTCTCCTTCAAAAAAGTGTCGTCCTAAACGCTTGAGTAGTTCTGGATACTTCTGCATAAAATTCTCATCCTCCCATGTGGAATCTTCAGCAGATAAGTTCTTCCACTTGATAAGATACTCTGAAATTGATCGATTTCGTAGCTGTCGAGTTCTTGTTTCTATGACTGTTTCCGGTTCCAATATAATTTTTCCTTCCTCGTCAAGTCCTAGAAATATTGTTTGAACTGGAAGCTTGTCGCCTATAACCTTCTTTAAACATGAAACATGGAAAACTGGGTGCAATCGAGAAGCTACGGGAAGCTCCAATTTGTATGCCATAGTACCAATCTTTTGCAACACCTTGTACGGACCATAATACTTTGGTGATAATTTATTATCCTTCTTAGCTTGCTTTAGGGACATTTTCTTATATGGTTGTAGCCGTAGGAATACCTAATCACCTACATCAAAATTTCTTTCACTGCGATGTTGATCTGCCTATTGTTTCATTCTATTTTGTGCCAACACGAGGTTATCCTTTAAGAGTTGGAGGACTTGTTGTTGATGTTCGATGTGATGTTCCACTGCCTGAAGCTTAGAATTTTCTCTTAAATATGATGTGATGGATGGTGGTTGATACCCATAAAGTGCCATAAATGGGGTCATTTTTGTTGCTGTATGGAAGGAAGTGTTATACCACCATTCAGCCAAAGACAACCGTTTGACCCATTGCGTCTGTTTATCAGATAAAAAGGAACGAAGATATCCTTCCAAACATTTGTTTACTATCTTAGTTTTCCCATCAGATTGAGGATGATAAGATGAGCTATGAGCTAACTGAGTACCAAGAAAAGAAAATAATTTTGTCCAAAAATTTCCAGTGAAAATGGGATCTCTGTCACTTACAATAATCTTTGGGTTTCCATGTAGCTTTTGAATTGTTTCCATAAATGCAGTAGAAACTGTATGGGCTTTAAATGGATTTTATAATGCACAAAAGTGTGCATAATTGGTAAGTCTATCAACTACCACCATGATGACACTTTTTCCCTCAGACTTGGGTAAACCTGTGATAAAATCCATTGAAACCTCCTCCCAACGTTAGCTTGGAATTGATAAAGGTTGTAGTAGACCCGGTGTCTTAATTGTTTCAACTTTATTCTGTTGGCAAACCCAACATTCCGCCACAAACTTTTGAATATCTGATTTAAGGCCATCCCAAAAAAATTCCTTCTTAACCCTGTGGTAAGTTTTTAAAAATCCTGAGTGCCCTCCTAAGGGAGAAGTTTGCAATTCCATAAGAATCTTTTGTTTTAGCTGGGAATTCTTACAAAGGTATCAGCGATCTTTGTACCATAACGAATAATTTTTCCAGCTAAATGTATTAGATGTACTAGAATCTTGTTGTAGCTTTCGAATACGTGCCCAAACTTCTTCGTCATTCTTCCATTCCTCCCTTGCTTCATTTATCCAATCTGGTTGGATAATAGAAATGGCGCACAACAATGGTTCCACATCCTCATCCTTTCTTGAGAGTGCATCTGCCACCACATTTTGCTTCCCTTTTTTGTACATGATTTCAAAGTCATAACCCAACATCTTTGTGACCCACTTTTGTTGCTCTTCAGAGGATAATCTTTGTTCTAAAAAGTATTTAAGGCTATCATGATCCGTTTTTACCTTGAAGTGTCTTCCCATTAGGTAGGGTCGCCATTTCTTAAGTGCATGGAGTATTGCCAACATTTCCTTCTCATAAATAGCTTTGCTTAAAAACATTCCCTTGATTGGACGACTTTCAAAAGCAATGGGTCTTTCATTTTGCATTAGAACAACACCAATTCCATTTCCTGAAGCATTGCATTCCACAACAAAGGTTTTTGTGAAGTCCGGTGTAGCTAAGACCGATGCTTGGCACATTGCCTCTTTAAGATGTTCAAAGGCCTTTGTTGCTTCTGGAGTCCATGAAAATGCATCTTTCTTCAATATTGTTGATAGAGGTGCTGCTATTCTCCCATAATTCTTAACAAACTTGCGATAATACCCTGTCAACCCAAGAAATCCTCGCAGATGCTTTATGTATGTGGGGATTTTCCATTCCTTAATGGCTTTAATTTTGCTAGGGTCTACCTTAACTCCTTCATGAGATACAATATGACCCAAATATTCCACCTCCTGGACTCCAAAGAAACATTTGGATCTTTTTGCATATAATTGTTTGTCCTCCAATAGTTGTAGCACCCTGTCAACATGTTCAACATGATCCTTCCAAGACTTGCTGTAGATTAGTATATCATCAAAAAATACTAACACAAATTTTCTAAGGAATGGTTTGAAAATTGAATTCATCAAACCTTGAAATGTTGAAGGTGCATTGGTAAGGCCAAAAGGCATGACCAAAAATTCATAATGACCCTCATGAGTTCTAAATGTTGTTTTCGGAATGTCTTCAATCTTCACTCTGATTTGATGATATCCCGAACGAAGATCCAACTTGGTGAAGTAAATTGATCCATGCAATTCATCCAGTAATTCATCAATGACAGGAATGGGGAACTTATATTTAATAGTGAGCTTGTTGAGCTCCCTATAATCCGGACACATGCACCATGATCCATCCTTCTTGTGCACCAATACTACTGGAGCAGAGAAAGAACTTTGACTCAGTTGAATTATACCAGCCTCTAGCATTTCTGCAACCATACGTTCAATTTCACTTTTTTGGACATAGGGATATCTGTACGACCTGATGTTTGGAGGAACACTTCCTGGAATCAGATGAATAGCATGATCATGATCACGCATAGGTGGGAGACCTTTGGGAGTCTCAAATACCTTGGAATGATTGTCCAGGACTTTTTGGAGATCTGGAGAAATAGATGATTCCGATGTGGAAACATCTAGCGAAAATAATTGTGCAATTACACCTCTTTGCTCCTTTTTTAGAAGCTTTGTCATACCATTAGAGCTTATTATCTTTCCTGGTTTCCCTGAAATACCCCTTAATTCAACTTCCTTTCCTTCCATAGAAAATTTGATGAAAATTTCTTGAAAATTAAAAGCTATTGTACCCAAGGATTGTAGCCATTGGACTCCTAATACAACATCAGCACCTGCCATTGGAATGGAAAGCATTGGGCTAGTCAATACATATTCTCCCATGGATAGCTTGATATTATGGCAACTTCCAGAACAATTTATTGTTCCTCCATTTGCAATCATCAATTGACACTCTGGTGCTGGATATAGGAAGCAATTCAATTCTTTTGCTACCCTACAATGAATAAAATTATGGGTGCTTCCTAATCAATCAACACTATTACCTTTTTCTTCTTGATTTGTCCTTCTATCTTTATGGTTTGAGGAGTGGTAATTCCTGCCAATGCATTACAAGATATGGTTGGATTTAATTGTTCTTCATCTAGGCTTTGTTCCTGGAGTATATCCTCTTCTTTTGACCTTTCTTGCTCCTTTTCTTCTTCCTCTTCACAATCTATGTAGAATAATTTCTTCTCAGCACACTTATGACCTTTAGTGTATTTGCTATCACAACTGTAACAAAGCCCTTTTGCTCTTTTTTCTTCCAATTGTTGTGGTGTCAACCTTATAGGTTGTGGAAGACTAGGGGCAACAACACTTCCATCTTTATAGTTGTGAGTGGTATGCTTCCTGGTTGCCATAATTTTGCTTTCCATTTTTCTTGCTAACCTGAATGCCTTCTCTAATGAATTAGGTTCCCAAAGGTGAACATCATGTTGGATATTATCCTTTAAAGACCCTATGAACACATCAACCCTATGCTCCTATGGAATATCTTTTACCCTTATGTTCAATTTTTGGAACTCCTCAATGTGCTCATTATTGAACCCTTTTGTTTGAGACTTATCAATTGGCTAAAAAAAGTGTTGCTTTTTGTATCCTTATAATGTGCTATCAATTCTTCTGTAAAAATTGCCCAAGTGATAAATTGTTTATGAGAGCAAAACCATTGATACCATACAAACTGATTTGGTTCCAAATATACAGTTGCCATACGTACCTTTTGTGTGTTTTGCACATTATTGAGATCGAAGAATTGCTCCATCTGTAATATCCATGTGGCAGGATCCTTCCCATCAAACTTCCTCATATCGATTTTTAGAATATGGTGAGTCTTCGATCCAACATTAGCTTCTATGGAATCATGACTAACATTTCTTTTATTCTCATCATGAGTTTCCTTTAGTACCCTTTCATCCTTAGTGCCCATTTCTTGTAGCAACTTATTCATATTTATCTTCAATTCGTCCATGTCTGTCTTCAAATCTGTCTTCAAATCTGCCATGTCTCTCTTCAAATCTGTGTTTGAATCATCCATCTTAGCTTCCATGCCCTTTATCTTAGATTCCACTCCATTTATCTTAGCTTCTGTTAGCATTTGTGAGCATGACATTTGTTGCACTTGTTCTTGTAATTTTGATATCTCATGTAGCATTTCTTCCCCTTCTTCATGAGTCATGCTAGAGATTTCAGGTTCCTTACTCGGTGTTTGCATTTTATTTATTCGGTGCATCAGTTACCGATAATAATGCTTTACTATGCCCTTTGAATTCCTTCAAACCAAGCTTACGCAAAAATTAAAGAAAAAAACTACACACATTTTTTCCCTTTGTATAAGCCTGATATTGAATCTGATCTATCTCTGTAATTTCGGATCATCCAGTTCTGAAATTGAATCCTGTAGTAGCCTTCTGTGTCCTCTTTCCAATTCCACAAGTCTGACCCAAATTGGATTCTCCAAGAAACAGTTATGCACAATCTCCCAACATGACCTGATTATAGACTTTTCCAGAAGAGCGAACTTGTATGAAGTGCCACGTGTCACTATTTCGACCTCTGGATATAAGATATACAAAAAAACTACAGTCTGTCCTATTTCTGTACCTTCTTACGAAATTTCAATCCGATCCACAGAGAGAAAGTTATGACGATTTTCCCCATGTCACCTGTTTTAAATGTAATTCAGGAGTCTGCAAAAAGACCAACTTCCTCAGATCATATCTCTGCAAATATCACGCGAAAAGCTCTGAAATTCGAACCCAAGGTTCTCCACGATCTCTTCTCAAATGGGTTTTTTTTGCCACTTGTGAAACGTCACAAAAAAAACGTTATAGGGAAAATGCCACGATGACCTGTTTGAAGCAGCGAAACCCTAGAATCCAAAGCTCTGATACCAAATGTTATGAAACCAGCTCAAGAAAAGATAGAAATGATAGATCAACGCCTTAGAATTCAGCCTCTTCGAGGGGGAAACCTCCTTTACATTACATAAATGAAAATTCTTTGATGATTCAAATGACAAAACCTCCTTTCTATATATAGGAGTCTAAGGAGTCACAATATAATCCAGCCAACCTAACAATAATAATATAAAGCCACAAAAATAACAATATGGGGGTAATAGGGGCCCAACAATATAAATAAGCTGTATAACTACAATAGTAATGGGGTAATCACTAGTATTATAGGGACCCAACATATACACATAGATAATGATGGATTTTTATGAGTATAGTGTTGGTCTACAGTTTTCTTACTAAGATTGATAAGAGTTAAGTGGTAAGTGTGAATTAAACCAGAGTTTGCACCACAGGCTTGACTCAGAAAGTTATAGCAGAGAAGAGATATGGAAGGGTAGTCAACACTATCATTAGTAGCATACTTCACCTTGTACATCTCCTAAGAATCATAGTTACTTGGTTTGTGTTCATATTTGAACATCAAATTAAAAAAAAAAAAAATCACCCCGTACAAAAAATCAATAAAATTCACCACTAAATACAAATATATCTATATAAAAAACATACATATCATTTTTTGAATATAACATATATCAAATAATAAATATATTATATTTAACATTTATAAAATATGATACATATAACTTATAATTGAAAATAAAATATTGACAAGCTTTATTTATTATAGATTCAAATATATGTTTAGGCCAAAGAATTTACCAATATAAATTCACTAAAGATAATCATTCAAGAAGATCACGTTGAAAGAACTGGAACCAAATGAAAAAAGGCGAGTCTCAACGTATCGCACAAGGTTTCAATAAGTGGCACAAGTACAACATTGTTCATAATCTTGGAGCAGGTTAATGTACACAAAGTTGCTATCAACAACAAGCCTATAGAAATGGACTTGTCTCACATCAACCCCAATGCAAAGTTTTCAAGAAACAAGAAGAATGACCCCTCTTTGACCATATATCTATATTAGCATGCCAAAGAAATGATAACATGTCAAATGGAATCAACCTCAAAGAAGAACCCCCTATTGAATGGTATCAAAGCAAAGTTATATTAATTCAATGATGAATACTACTTGTTGAAAACCCTCCAAGGTTCAGAGCTTGCTCCAAAAGCTAGGAATGAGAGACAAAGGGAAGACCATGAGGCTGGAGAAGAAATCCACCATCCCATTTCCTTGAAGTGAATGAATAACATGGAGAATCCTAGGTCCCCCTCTCTATGAGGGTTTAGTTTATATGTTTTATTTATATTGTTCTAGTAGCATAGGATTTAGTGGCTAGTAGCCAAGTTATATACAACACTAGCATGTCCTTCTTATATTATATTTAGTGGACAAAAACCCAACTATACTTCGTATTATTTTATTTTGAGTATATTAAGAGACAATGGACAAGGGCCCAACACTATTGTTCTAAAACTTGGTCCGACTTGGCTCCATGGGCCAGTTTGGTACCAAATAAGACCTACTCATCCAAGTAGATGCATGATGACCCCATACAAATCCAAGAAAAACCTTCACTATTTAATTAAAAAACTAAAAAAGACAAAGCATTAAACTGATCAAATTTCTAAAAAGAGATATCCCACCCATTTATTTGTCTCACCCTTTATCATAGAGAATTTGTGAGCATTTCAAGTTTTGGAGTAGAGATGAAATCATGAAGAGCAATGTGATGCTTGACCTTGGTGCTAGTTTGGCATTTCATTGAGGTTGTTTGCAATGGATTTAGGAAGCTTAATCAATAGGCTATAATATATCTTAAATCTTGGAGGAGTTGTGGACTAAATTCTTCTACCGAGTGCTCAATATTTTCATTTTCAGGAACGCTTTCCCTCTCTTTAAATTGCAAATGTATATGCTCTAAAATCTATCCCTATTTTTAATCTTGTACTCCTCAAAATTCAAATATGTGCCTCTTTAAATTACAAATCCAAATCATCTGAAATATGTCCCTGTTTTTAATTTGATTCAGACTTTATAATTTGGACGGGTTGAGAATAATGCTACTTGAATTTGAGAAATCTAATATTCTCTTTCAAACTGCAGATTGGAATTTTACCATGGTTTACACCCTTAGAGTCAAAGATCCTACATGGGTCCATGCTAATCTGGATGATGTGAAATTTTATTGCAAATACTGCAAGAAATACATTAAGAATGGCAGGGGGAGTGGGAATTCATAAATTTAACGAAAAGTTGGATAGTATAAGAGACAAATTTTCCCATGCATGGACCCATTAGAGGAGATTGGACATATTAGATTTGAATTGCAAAACCATCTTGCAAAATTTGAAGAAGACAAGGCTACGCCAAAAGGAGATGGTTGTAGCATGTTTTTCATAATCTAAAGCTTATGGAGGCCATTTAGATTCTTATTGATGCTGATATATGTTGGACTTCATGCCAAATTTTTTTGATATATTAAGCCTTACATGGTGTATGTATGTACCATGAGCAGATTTTTGCATATTTTGTTTCAATGGTTTTGAGTCGTATAAATATTTTGGTAAATCACGTCATTTAAATAATATTAGTCTGAGTATAATTTTTCAAAAATTGACCAACACATACACAAACTTTGGAAACTTCATATATGACATTATTCAAGCCAATTGACTTGATAGTCTATAGTAGTTTCAATGCGAGGATTTCTCAATTGAATTTTTAAATAGCATTTAAACATTTTGACAATTAGTATTTATGAACAAATTACTTACCATTTGCTTATTAAGGAATAGAGAGAAACCAATGCACCATAATTAGAAAGCTTATCAAGAGGATGACACACTCAAAACAAAGATTTATGTCCTCCTAATTGCTCTTGTGCCCCATAAATTGTCTAGGTAAATCATTCGAACATCCTAACTAAACTAGAAGGAAAAAATGGTATTTGCACCTCCACTGTACTAGTATATAACAGATTCCAATTTGATTTCATTGCAATTTGTGGAACAAGATTTGAAGAAGCAAGCTTCTCTTTCACCCCAATATTTTTTGCATGAACATAGCGCTTAAAGGACCATGCATCCTCATCAAAAATGACATCTCAACTGAAAACCATCTTTGATTTAGAAAAAATGTAGAATTTGTAAGCCTTATATGTCTCATTGTATCCCACCAAAGTACCATTCAAACTAGAGGGTTCCAACCTGGTTATTTTCTCCCCAATGATATGAATGTATACAAGACGACCAAAAACACCAAAATGTGATACTTGTGGTGTGATACTTGTGGTTTCTCACCAATGGAATATGTTTTTGGTGTCTTATCCTTCAATATCTAGTGAGGTCACATATTTGAAATGTATATTTTTGTATAACATGCTTACGCCCAAAGACAAATGGGCAGGTCTATGTCATGGATCATTAACTTGGAAGTCCCTATGATGGGCCTATTCTTCCTCTCTACATCCACATTTTTTTATGTTTGGTAAGGAACTGTCAATTGGCTGTTGATATCTATTTCCCTACAAAAAGTGTCGAACTCTTTGGAGGTATACACTCCTCCATTATCTGATCTCAACACTTTAATATTCTCAGGTGTTTGATTTTACTACAAAAGATTTAAACTTTCAAAACTTCCCAACGACCTCATCCCTGTTGTTCATGACATAAAAATATAACTTCTAAGAGAAATAAATGAATCATCAATTAATATTACCTAATAATGAGATTGAAGTAGTGGTTTAACATAAATTTGAAATTTGTCCTCCTTTTCAATTTGACTCAGATTTTCTAATTTGCAAAAGTCTAGACACATGCAACTTAGATTTTAGAAATCTAATGTTGCAACCTTTGACTAGATGCCAAGGCCCATGCTCCTTCAAAAGCAACTACAACCAACATATACAAGAAACAAAATTGGAGGGGCATTCGAATTAGTCTTCATATTTGAGACTAAAGGTGGTTACATTGTCACTGCTACAACACAAAGCTAAAAAAAACAAAGCAATAACCTTCAATAAACTATCATAGGTTCAGAATGGATATTGGACATCCCATGCTTAAAAAATTCTAGCAAAAATTCCCTATCCTAGGTATTATCCCAACTATCCATATACATGGAATCCTAGAATATTTAAAAATGCGCTCTCATACCATGTTAAATTTACAGACCATGGTAGGCAGAGCTACAACACATTGATCTAGAAATACATATTATTCATGAACAACAAATACAACTTTCAAACTCTCAAGCTCTCAAACATGAAACTATCATCGCATTAAATAAGAAAAAACTAAATACACAATGAAAGTCCCAAAACTAGAATACCTCACTCTACTCTCATGCCCTTGTTTTATAATGGTAGCAAAGGGTCATGAGTTACGGTCAAGTTTGGACTAAATATGTCCTAGTTCCCAACTTACATGGAAAATCATGCTAGAGAAACAAATGCACCCCAAGTACGTGCAACCTCTTACTCTAGACTCATATGTTGGGCTACCATGCCAATAAAATCATGATAAAAACACTTTCCAAATATATCTAATATGTTTTTAACTTCTTATAAAATATTTGTTTTGCTAGTTTGAGAAAAGCAAGCTATTCTAGTTCTCAAAAAACCGTAAACGAAATAAAACTTTCTCATATTAGATCAACTATTGAAATATTTTCAACTATTTACATTAAGCCAATATTTGTCACTTGGAGGTTCTTCTAATGCACCACCCACAATTTTTGATCTAAACTTACAAAATATGTGTTTCTAAAGGTACGCTGTGAAGTCACATTCAGAGCAACCAAGTAGATATTCTAACAATTTGGAGGATATTTATCAATTTTCTTTTCTTCTTCCTACCTATATTCACTATAGCTTATGTGGCATACCCTTCAAAAACCCAATTTCAATAATTAAGTGAAATGATCCTCCCAAAGGACTCACCTCCTATCGGATGGACAAAAAGTTGCTACCAACAATAAGAATATAGAAAAGGACTTGGCTCACATCATCCCCAATGCATATTTTTTAAGAAACAAGAAGAAAAACCCCTCTTTGACCATAGATCTATAATATCATGCGAAAGAAATGATATTATGTCACATGGATTGAGCCTCAAAAAATAAACCCCTATTGAATGGTATGAAGCGAAAGCTAGAACAATTCAATGATGAATACTACTTGTTGAAAGCCCTCCAAGGTTCAGAGTTTGCTACAAAATCTAGGGATGAGAGGCAAATGGAAAACCACAAGGTTGGAGAAGACCCCCACCATCCCATTTCCTTGAAGTTAATAAATAACATGAATAATATTAGGTCCCCCTCCCTATCAGGGTTTAGTTTATATATTTTATTTCTATTATTCTAATAGCATAGGATTTAGTGGCTAGGAGCCAAACTATATTAAACACTGGAATGCATTTCTTCTGTTATATTTAGTGGCTAATGACCCAACTATACTTATTATTATTTTATTTTCACTATATTACAAGAAAATGGACAAGGGCCCAACACTAGTTCTCTAAAACATGGTTTGAATTTGCTCGATGGGCCGATTTGGTACCCAATAACCCAAACTTAACCAAGAAGATGCATCATAACCCCATAAAGAATCCAAGAGAAATTTATTATTAAATTAAAAAACTCAAAAATTCAAAGCATTAAACTGAGAAAATTTCTATAAATATATCTCCCACCCCTCTATTTGTCTCAAGCCTTTCTCACATAACATTTGTGAGCATTTGGAGTTTTGGAGCAAAGATGAAATATTGAAGAGAAATGTGATGCTTGAGCTTGGTGATAGTTTGGTATTTGTTTGAGGTTGATTGCTGTTGGACACCTAGTCCTGAATAGGTTAGTGTAGAAGTCGAGTAGACAAAAGCAGTCCAAGAGACCTCAGGATGTGGGGCCTAACGGTCACAATATGTACTATAAATGTATATCGCTTGTTAATAAAAAATGTACTGTCATGTTTTATCCTTCAGATTTTCTGGCTACCAATGTGTGTTTAACATGGTATCAGAGCAAGCGATCTCCTGCCCTGCTCAAATATGAGCCACTTGTTTTTTGTGGACATTCTTTCATGCATGTCTTGTACATTCATATAATTGTCAGTTCTACAATTATGGATGTAACGTACATTCCAGCAATCTGAAAATAGAGGCCTGGGTATTTTAAGAGTGTCAACTCTGCAAAACTTGCCTACCATTCTCAGTTTAACGCTCAGCCTATTGCTCTCCCCAACGGTTGCCATACTAGAGTCCACTAGTCGCTTTGTGCTAACCATACAAATGATGGCCCATACAATTACTGTCTTGGCTCTGCGTTAACTAGCACTACTCCTGCGCTCTCTGTTTCTCCTTCCCTATCAGAACCTTGCTATTCTAAGCCCATAATTGTCCGAGTCACTGTATTATTCTCTGCGATGACCAGTCAGTTTCTCAGCTTTCTCGGCATATCTTATCTCTGCTTCAAAAAGAGGTTGTGACTCTTTGCAAGCTACTGTATCAGATTATTTTAAGTATTCTATCACTGAAATACCGTCAGCTGTGGGTCTCAGACTTTGATAAAATCCTTCACCTGCAATGGCTCCATTGCCCACTTTCGTATCTGGTTCTAGCAGGTAAAGGCTTCTGTCCAGCAAAAGTTTATTTTCACTGGGGTGCTCTCAAATCAAAATTTCCAAACTGTGCAAAAAAAATACTAAAATACCTCAAAATTCACGCCATGCCCATTCCAGATATCTAAGAAATTACAAAGAGATTTTCGATCCTTTTTGTATGTATATTTGGCGGTGAATTTGAATGCGGAAAGATGACGTGGGCATGGGTGCAATGGGATAGAACTTCATTCTTTGCCTTCATTTTGGCTGAAATCTCAATCCTCTAATATTTATTTCCTCCCATGGTCTCTTCTGGGATTTTGGAGTTAGATAAGAAGCTTCGTGGCCACATGTGAGTTTCATTTCAGCGAAAGCCCTACTTCCAGGTTTGAGTTTGTATAGGATTATGATTTATGATATGAGTATTCATAGAAATCTTTAATTGCCTTATTGGGTATGTTAGAAACATTTTATTTTCCCATTGGGTATGTTGGAAACCTTCTATTAGCCCAAAGGGTATGTTTATTCTTCTGAAAGCTAATTTGGGTTTTTCGTAAAGTCTCCAATGTCTACTTAGGATCCTAAGTGGGTTCTTCAGTAATTCGAAACCACAGTTTTGGGTTTCTTGATTTGGATATACAACGCCCGCATTGGATTTTCATCTTCATCTCCAAGAGATATTATCAAAGAATTATTATTGTTGTTAAAACATATGTATTCAACATCCATTCCATAACTCAGTCTTATGGATGTCCCGTCGTTATCCTTGAAAGGTGATATTTTCGCATGTCCGAATGGAATAATATACGATTCATTGCCTTCAAAAAAATAACAAATATTATGTGCTATGACCAATGTTCTTACAAGGTCCCCGTGTGTGGCATAGTTGAAGGGTCGTAAATGATACTGAGTTGAATGCCATGCATGGTGATATACAAGCTTCCTTGGTGCCTTCGTAATTGTGTGTGAGCCACTCAAACTGTGGTGGTATCGAGGTGTGGATATATGTTGAAGTGGTAGCCAAAAATCCACCAGTAACCTACTCAAATTTGTTATCTCCAATGCTAAAGCGAACCGTGAGTTAATGATATATATATATATATATATATATATATATATATATATATATATATATATATATATATATATATATATATATATATATATATATATATATCAGATTTTGTTTGTGTACTAGCTCTCCGCTTTATCTATTAAAATAGTCAAATGGCTGCTAGCATCTACAACATCATTGTGTAAATTCTGAACATGTATTTCAGTGAAGAGTGAAGAAGTTTGTGGTTGCTACACTTGTTATTTATGCTTGCTGGGTCTAAAGTTGATATTAAATTACTATTTTGAAATTCTTCCACAAGTATTTATCCTAGCATATTATGTATTTACATGAGCCAACAACAAGGAATGCACCTACAACATTTGATACACAAACTGTTTGTTAAAATACTACAGTTGAGAAAACCATACAAACTCACGACTCTTTGTGGTTTTCTCTTAGTCATTCTGGTTGGGTTTCTTATAGTGGACTATTTTTTTCTTTGAAGAAAGTAGCAAGATCAGATAATATTGATTCGTACCCTAGTCAAAGCATCTATATATGAGAATTCAAGTACTGTCCATGACATGGTGCTATAGTTGTTAGTTTTGATAGCCATCATTTCTACTTTGAAAGTGAAGGAGTATTTGAAGGATCCAAGAAAGTTTACAGTTGTTGCTGCCCCAGTTGTTGAATTGTATTTAAAAACTTATTATAGTTATTTTCTACATATATATGCATTGATTCCTTGATTTGACTATAGCATAAGAGTTTGGTGGGTTGTATAAAGGCTGTGATTTTTTTGACAAATATTTTGTGGAGAAAAGTTTAGTCGGTTGTATTGTCAGAACATAGTGCTGGTCATGAGTAAACTCTTATTTTTATGTAATGGATTGTAATTGGTGCTTGTTGCTTGCACATAGATCATTCGCTACACATTTATAAAGGATATTGCTATGTACTGTGAGTGGGTATTACTTTTCTGCATTGAGTAGTAGTTGTGATTAGTTTTTAAGGTGTAAATATATCATTGAAGAAAAAATTGCCAGAATGAATGAAGTATTAGAGTTCCTCAAAACTATGATATTGTCTACCACTCATGATACATTAAAAATCAGCAAAATTTCTCTCACAGACATTCAGGTTTGTCTACAAAATGCACTAGAAAAAAATTGATTTTTGCAGCTCGATTCTCAACTACAGCAAGAAGAACTAAAACAGAGGAGTCATTCTGAACATGTTTCTGTTCAAAACATTGAGACTGCAACCCATCAAAAGCAAGTCAATAATGTTACAATTCATTCAGATTCAGTGCCCAATAAAGCAACAGTTGTACATGCAGATGCAGAAACTCAGTCATCACTTCCAAAGCCCATCATCAGACCTTGGGAAAAACTCGTTAACAACAAGCATAGATCTGGTCTTGGATATGAGAAGGACTTGTCCTTTCATATTCCAAAATACTCAAAGCCCATTCAATTTCAGAGTGTTGGATTCCTTCATGACAGTTCACCTCCAGCTATTCCAGATTTTTCCCCTCTTCCATAGCAACAAAGACAACAATGGATTGTAAAATGCCAACATTGTCATCGAGTTGGCCATTTGAAATATCAATGTTTTGATCTTCATCCATGTATGCAATATCATGAAACCACCCATTCTTCACACAGATGCTTCAAAAACAAATGTCCTGCAAGAACAAAGATTCATCATGGATGGATCGCTTCTTCACAATGAGCATCAACAACCAAGAAGATATTCCAATCACATGTTAGAACCTGTTCCAGAGTATTGAATAGTCTTGTAGTTGTGTTTTCTCCATCATCTCACCTTGTATCTGACAGTGGGGGAAATGATGGTCATCTACAAGCTTCAAAGTCACATCAAGCGAGCCTAAGCCACAACCTGTCACACTAGTTTCAGAGTTGTAGCCAGAAACAAAGATGCCCCTGAGCATTCCTTCATTTGGTAATCTGGGGCATGTCCTCTAGCAGAAGACTTCAACTTCTTGCCAGTTTTAGAAGAATTTCAGGAACAAAATTGTGAACACTTCCCCTAGTAGAAGACTTCATCTTCTTGCCATACTTGGAAGAGTTCTAGGAATTGCATTAAGCATTCCAGAGGTTTTGGTCATCCTTAAACCATCACAGGTTGAGACTTCCCTTTTTAGATTGAAGTTCTCCCTTTTATGCAGGGTGAGACCTCCCTTTCATGGTTGAAAGTTTAACTCTTCAAAGCCATAGGAGCACTTCCTCTAGCAAAATAATTAAACTTCTTGCCAATTTTGGAAGAGTTATGGGAATTGCACTAAGCATTCCAGTGTTGGTGGTCATCATTAAACCACCACCCTTTATACCAACATTTCAAAGAGCACATTCTGCCTAGTGCTGCGATGCATTTTTGCATGATTTGTATTACAACTCTCTTCTTGAACTCATACATAACCCTTCAAATTAAGGGGGGAATGTTGGAAACCTAACCCTCAATAGGTTAGTGTGGAAGCTGAGTAGACAAATGGAGTCCAAGAGACCTTGGGATGTGGAACCCAGCAGTCACAATATGTACTATAAATGTATATGACTTATTAACAAAATAATGTACTCTCATGTTTTATGCTTCAGATTCTCTGGTTGCTAATGTGTGTTTAGCAATTGCAATAGATTTAGGTAGCTTAATTAGGAGGCTATAGTGCGTCTTGAATCTTGGAGGAGTTGTGGACCAAATGATTGTGCCCACTACCCATTATTCTCATTTCTAGGCATGTTTTCCCTCTCTTTTAATTGCAAATGTAGATCCATTGAAATATGTCCCTATTTTTAATTTTTTTTCTTTTCAAAATTCAAATATATCTCTATTTAAATTACAAATGAAAATCATCTGAAACCTGTCCCTGTTTTGAATTAGACTCAAACATTTTAATTTGCACATTTTTAGAATTATGCTACTCGGATTCTAGAAATCTAATGTTCTCTTTCAAGACCCACATTATAATTTTTCCATGGTTGCCACCCTTAGAGTCAAATATGTTGGAAATAATACTGAGATGGGGGGGGTGAATCAGTATTATCAAGTCAATAATATTTCTTTTCACAATCAGATTTGTATATGCTACTTCAATTAAAGAAAGTTGCATATATACGCGACTCTTCTTAACAGAACTAGCGTATATCATGCAGACTTATAATTTAGTTCATTCATCAGATGTTGATCTTTAATAATTTTATGAGAACCATATAACAATAACCAGGTACAGTAAAATCAGAGTAGACAATCACACACAAGAACACAAGATATAAGGTGGAAACCCAATGTGAGTGAAAACCACTTGCTGCAATTCATCTCTATCTTCTTTTAATAAGAAACTTATTTTTACAATATTTCTGTACTGGCACAGTCTTATACTAGCATGTAGGCTTCTACCTACAAAAGGCTACAACCTTCTCTCATTCTCTAGCTTCTCCTGGAAGGGAGATACAACCCCCTTAGCTCTTGTACTAGCTGATGTAGTAGTACGTAGGTGTTGACCTACAGAAGGCTACAACCTTCTCTTTTATTCC
Source organism: Pinus tabuliformis (assembly GCA_031772625.1). Lineage (NCBI taxonomy): Eukaryota > Viridiplantae > Streptophyta > Pinopsida > Pinales > Pinaceae > Pinus > Pinus tabuliformis. The sequence goes on along the minus strand of CM062812.1, from coordinate 481,301,341 downwards.
AAGGAGCACGTTTCATAAATTTTCAAACTGGATCCATTAATAACATCAAACAAACATCTGCACCACTAAATCTCCTTTGCACCAACCAAAACTGAATCAAAAAATCACTTTTCTTAAAGTTGTAACTAGAGCACAATAACAGTAACTAGAACCCAATGCAGAATCCAGAACATTGCAAAAGCAAACATAAGTAGCTAAAACATATTTTATGAGATGTACGCTACTTCAATGTGTCGAACCTGCGTTCATATGTTTTTACCTAAAGGTAGACCTGCGTATATGTTGTTTTGAAATCCCAAACCGGTGTGTATATGTGACTTTGCTGTACTGAACCTGCGTACAAATCTGTAAAAGATAATTTAACATTTACAACTATTCAAACATTAGTTATACCCAGATCATTAGATCTATAGATTACAACATGTGCCAATAAAAGATCAAAACCACATAAATATACTTCACTTCAAGCCTAATGACCTTGACCCATCAATAGAACTTTATCCTTCATCAAGCGCTCAGGTTCCTCTTTGATTCAGATCCATCTATGCACCATAACCCAATGACCAATAGTATAGATCTTACTCTTCATTAGATATTTAATACTTGAGTTTTTTTGCCTAATGATCTCCTTCTCCTTTTATAGTCTTAGGCCTTACTCAATACCATGGTCCAAAACCACTTAGAAGCAATACCTAGGACCAAATCCCTAGGGTCAACACTTCAGTCAAGATGCCCTGGATCAAGATCATGAGTCAAAATACCAGGGACCAAATACCACAGACCAAAACCAAGTTTTCCAACATGTACATGCTTTTCCTTGCATGAAAGTGCATGTATACACATACTCACCTTTTGGTCTGCTAGCCCGCATGTATACACGACTTGGTTAAGGGGAACCTAGATATACTTATTTTTCTTTCATTCTGTGAGCCTGAACTATGATCTGTCATCTGAGTGAGTTGCCATCAACGACAACACCTATGTCATAATGCCAACAATCTCCCCCTTTGGACTTAATGGAAACCCCAAGTCATTCTCCCCCTTTGTCATCAAGGGAAAAGGGTTATGCTCCCCCTCAGTACATGTTGAATTCTTCGATATGATGAAGTGTGTTGATCATGCTTCCCCTCACTGTAAGAAAGGTCTACAAAAAGATGTTCTACAAGAAGAACATGACTCTATACATCATAAATGACCTTCCTATCACCAAAGATTCATATGTACATCCATCTCCCAACCAAGTGGGGATATACCAAAAGTTTATACATGATAAAACAAGAACATTACATTATCCATCTTAGGCATAGTTGGGAAACAAAATAGGTCGTTACATGACCTTGATAATAAAAGATATACATTACATAGAGACGAAATATCTAAAAAAAGACTCTGATAGTCATCAACACTATCGTCAACAACATCTATCAATCACCATCCAGACTAGAAACCATGATCTGCCTCTGCACCTATTGCACCTGAATAAAAAACAACTGTGAAATTGTACCAAGATATTCTAAGGTAATGCCAACAATGTAATGCATTATTAGAAGTATATAATCTCCCTAAACTAGTGCCAGATGATCACTGATAGAGCCATATTAGACTCTTTTCATCTTGAGTCTAGCCCACTAATATTCTTCAAACCAACATATACGCGGTTGTATCCAAAGAAACAGGTGTATGTATGCGGATGCACTTCATGAAACTCATGTACAACCACTGTTCTCTGAAACAGATAAGTGTCAACAACAAAATGATGCAGCAACTCCTCTCAAATTCTGTCTGAGGTATTCAAATGTCTCTCCGGGCAATGGTTTCATGAATATATCAACAACTTGTTCCTTGGAGGGAACATACTCTAATTTGACCTTTTTTTCAAGCACTTGTTCCCAAAAAAAATGCTATTTGATAGGTATGTGCTTGGTCTTGGAATGCATGAGTGAATTCTTTGAAATACTGATTGCACGTGTATTATCACATATAATGGAGATGGGTGGAGTACATGTTATCTGAATGTCTTGCAATGTTTTCATCATCCAAAGGAGTTGTGTGCAAGAAGATGCAGGAACCACAGATTCTGCTTCAGCTGTAGATAATTCAATTGAACTTTGTTTCTTACTGAACCAAGACACTTATCTAGTTGATGTACTCTTGCTGATTCATCATTTGCACTGAGGTTGCATCCTATTATCATAGGGGTACATACTGGTTTAGAACCTTCCATGCAATATTTCTTCAAGATCTGCTTGAGGTACTTGGTTTGTGATAAAAATACCATTTTTATTTTGTTGAACTTGTAAGCCAAGAAAATATTTGAGCTCACCAAGCAGGGAAATTTCAAATTCTTTCTGCATTACCAAGGAAAAGTTTTGACTCATGGCTTCTTCATTGCTACCAAAAATGATATCATCAACATACACAAGAAGTATTAGCAATTTATCATTGTGAATTTATATATATATATTGCTATCAACTGATCCTTTTGAAAAACCTTGTTGATAAAGGTATTTGTCAAGATGATAATACCAGGCCCTTGGAGCTTGTTATAGACCATAGAGAGCCTTTCTAAGTCTACATATGAGTTTTGGATCATTTCAAAGGATGAATCCATCTAGTGTCTCAATTCTAGGTCTCCATTAAGAAAGGCAGATTTCACATCCATTTGATATACTTTGAACTTCTTAAAACTAGAAAAAGCAAGAAGCATTATTATGGCTTCAAGTCTAGAAACAGGTGAAAAATTTTCTTCAAAGCCTATAGTTTCTTGTTGAGCATACCCTTTACAAACAAGTCTGGCCTTGTTTCTAATAACTTCTCCATTTTCATTCAGCTTGTTTTTGAATATCCATTTGGTTCCTATGACATTCTTATCATGAGTTCCAGGAACTAATTCCCAAGTATTATTCTTTTCAATTTTCTCAAGCCCTTCATTCATAGCCTTGACCCAACATTCATCTTTGCCTATTTTTTGTTCGATGGAGGAAAGCAATGCTAGATAGCTTGAAGCTTCTATAATAGTTCTTCTTGTATGCACAGCTGCCTCTTTCTGTACCAAAATTTGAGTCTCTGGATGATTTTTTTGAACATATCTAGATGGAGTCTTTTCTTCTCCCGTTATCTTCTCTTTTGGTGCTTCCTTAGTTTCTTCTTCTTCAACATTAGTTTGATAATCCTCATCTTCTTCCCACTCTCTAGTTTTTACCTACTTTGGATTTTCGTCTGCTTCATCAACCACAACATCAATACTTTCCACAATTTCCCAAGTCTTTTATTATAACGCTTGTATCCTTTACTCTGAGAAGAGTAACCAAGGAGAATGCCTTCATATGCTCTAGGTTCAAACTTGCCAATATTTTCATCAGTCCTTTTGATGTAACACTTGCTTCCAAAAACATTGAAGTATTTTACAGCAGGAGTCTTACCATACCAAAGTTCATGAGGAGTTTGAGTGTTGTTTGCCCGAACATTCATTTTGTTGATAATAGTGACGGTAGCAATTGTGGCTTCACCCCACAAGGTTGCAGGAGTTCCAAATTGATCTATCATAGCACGAGCCATTTGTTGAACAGTTATGTTCATCCTTTCTACCACTCCATTTTGTTGAGGAGTCCTTGTAGTATAAAATTCCCTTCTTATTCCATGTTCTTCACAGAAGTAAAAGAATTCATCCAAGGTAAATTCTCCTCCTTAATAAAACCTGAGGCATTTGATTTTTCGATCTGATTCGTTTTCAACCAAAGCTTTGAATGCTTTGAAATTTTCAAATGCTTTGTCTTTATGCTTTAGAAGTCCTATCCAACACATTCAAGAAAAGTCATCAATGAACAATATAAAGTATTCTTCTCCACGAGCTGACTTTTTCCTTGATGGACCACATAAATCAGTATGGACAAGTTCAATCAGCTTACTAGCTGATCCTTCCTTCTTAGGGAAATGTTTTCTGGTTTTCTTACCAAATTGACATGATTTGTGTATTGTATTTTCTAGAATTCTGATGTCAGGAAGTTCGCATACAGCCTAGAATTTGCATGCTTTCCTTGTATGAGGGAATCTTAGATGCCCCAACCTTCTGTGCCATAGCGAGTGTTCATCATTTTTGCTTAAATAGCATTATGGTTGTCCTCCATTGAGTATGTATAAACTATTTGGAGTTGTTATGCCTTTGATCACTGTTTCTCCTATATTAAGCTCACGAACAATACATCCATTTGATCAGAATACTACCTCATTTCCTTGATCACAAATTTGACTAACACTCCAAAGATCATGCTTTAAACCATCAACACACATAACATTCCCAACTTTTACCTTTTCTTTTAAGAGAATAGATCCTTTACCGTTTATGATTGCAGGGGTGTCATTTCCATATGAGACCTTCCTTTCCTTTTCTAAGGCACTATATGACTGAAGTTTTTCTTTATCACCTGTGATGTGCTTCGAGCATCCACTATCAATGTATCAATGATGTTCTTGTCCTTCTGCATATAAGGCTATACCACATCTTTCGATTTGCGGTTCTTCCTTTTTCCATGTTTTGGGACCCAATGAAGCTTGGTACTTCTAAGATGTTTGCCGAAATTTACTCATGCATTCGGAGTCTTCATGACAGAAGTTGTTACAAATAGAGAATTCTATTTCATTTTCAAGAACAAAAATTTATTATAGGTGCGTTTCCTAATCCTAGTCAGATTCCTTTGATTTTGTGCTTCTCTAGTCATGATGGTCTTGTAACCAACACATTGAGCAACTTTGTGTCCAAAGTTATGACATGAAAAACATTGGCCATTAAAGAAATTCCTACGATTATCGAATCTACTAACCTGATGATTGTAGTTTCCATTGACATTCATTCTTGAAGCAAATTGAGAATGATTTACCTGTGGTTGGTTATAGCTTTTGTTCATCCTTGAAGTATATTGAAACTGATTTACCTGATGATCTGTTTTAAGCCTCTGCTGATGATTGTCAACCTGTTAATTTCTCCTTACTGCATCAAGATAGCTTTTGGAGGTTGATGGCTTCTGTGCTTGCAATGGTTCTTCAACATATCCAAGATATGTCTTTATCAGAGGATAAAAATGTACTTTGATAATTTAATCTAATGTTTATGATCCTTTAGCAAACTTAAGATTGAGAGCTTTTGTTTTCTCAATTTCTTTTCTTAGACCTACAATTTCACATTCTAGTTTTTCATTATGTTTTTCCCTTTTAGCAAGTTGGAATGTAAGAGTATCTATAATCATACTCTTTTCTTCTAAACAGATTTTATGTTTAGAAATTTCTTCATAGAGACCATCCTCATCTAAAGCATCCAAGAAATCATCATCTTTAAAATCCATCAAAAGTCTATAATCATTACTATTTTCTTCTTCATCACTATATGATAAACCATCACTATATTCATGTGTATAGTAGCTCTTCTTATTTACACTTTGTTTTCTATTCCATTTTGTCGATTCCTTACCTTTATCATGCTTATCTTTGTGAGGAAATTTGGCAGTATATTGACCTACTCTTCCACAAGAAAAACATTTGAAATGTAGCTTACCTCTGAATCTTCTAGAACCCCTTTGAAGGTTCTTGACATAGTTTGATTCTTCCTCTCCTTCTGATGTATGTCCTGACTCATTGAGTTCTCCTTTTCTTGAAGCTTTGAATGTGGCTTCTCTCATATCTGGTGGATCCCCTTTTCCCATTCCGAAAGCAGTTAGGATTCCAAGAATTGGCTAGCCACCCCAGGCGGGTGGGCGGGCTGCTAGCGTGGTGCGGGGTGGGATGCTACACCCCACCACCCACCACCCCGGCGGCTCACCTGCCGGCCTCGGGTGGTCGGCCAATTCTAGGAATCAGTAGGCCACACCAAGCGGGCAAGCAAGCCACAAGGGTGACATGGGGTGGGTAGCGACGCCCCACCCCGTGCAACCCCAGTGGCCCGCCCACCCGCCGGGGTGGCCGGGTGGGCGACCACGATGGCTCATGGTGGGAAGTGGCGCCTCACCACGCGCCACACCGGGGCCTAGCCCGCTCGCCCGGGGTGGCTGTATGATTCTTGGAATCAGACGGCCACCCCGAGCAGGTGAGCGGGCCGCCAGGGTAGCTGTCTGATTCTCGGAATCAGATGGCCACCCTTAGCAGGTGGGCGGGCTGCCAGGGTGGCGCAGGGTGCGGCGCTGGAATCAACTGGCCACCACGGGTGCACAGGCGAGCTGCCAAGGTTGCGCGACGAGGGCGAGTGGGGTGTCGGGTGGGGTAGGGTAGACGAGCGAGTGGGTGGGGTGAGGTGGGGGGTGGCCGGGTAGGGCGGGTGGGGTGCGGTGGCCGGGCAGGGTGGGGTGGCTGGTCGAGTGGGTGGGGCACTGGTTGGGGTGGCCAGGTGGGCCGGAGCGGCATGAGGGGGTGGGGAGGTAGGTGAGGAGAGGCGTGAGGGGGTAGGTAGTGTAGGGTTGGGGGGAGGGACTGCGTAGGGTAGGGTGGGGTGGGGGGGGGTAGGGTAGGGTTAGGGGAAATGGCAGGAGGGAGGGGTGTGACGGGGTAGGAGGGGAGTGTGGGGGAAGGTAGGTTGTTGGGAGGGGGCAGGAGGGATGAGTGGGGAGGGGAGTGAGGGGGGAGGGGGCGGGTAGGGTCGAGTGGAGGGGAAAGGGTGGGTAGGGTGGGGTAGTGGGGACGGGCAAGAGTGGGTACGGTGTGGGGCGATGGGAGGAGGTGCGTGGGGAGAGGGGGGGGAATGCGGTGAGGGGTGGGAAGGGGTGCAAGGGCGTGAGGGGGTGGGGAGGGCAATGTGAGTGGAGGGGGCGGTAAGGGTGCAGGGAGGGGGCAGGCACAGGTGTGGGCAGGGTGAGGGGAGGCAGTGGGTGGGGGGAGGGGAGGGGGGTGAGGTGTGGGCTGGTGGGGAGTGAGTTAGTGGGGTGGAGGGTGTGGGGGAGGGGTGCGTGGGGTGGAGTGAGGCGATGGGGTGGGGTGGTCAGCCGGTTGAGCTGTCGGGGTGGCGCGGGGTGGGGGTGCCCAGTTATACTAGGCCCACCATGCTCATGACAGAAGTATTCGTTAATTTGACTGACAAAATCTATTAATTAAAAAAAAATCTACTTCATTAAACTAATTTAATATGAAAATTTTTGAGGAAAAAAAATTTAACTGACCTTTCAATTGCGAGAATTATTTGTTGAATATGTTGTTGATAACAATGTAGCTACTTCACAAATTTGCTCCAAGTTTTTCAACGAACCTCAGAAAACCTTGATGTAATGTGAGTAATAGTGATAATGGAATTTAGTGTATAGGTGAAATTACGGAGATGTTTTACCATACAATGAATGTGGGATTAATTAGTTTTAAAAAATTTTAACATGCTAATATTTTTATGGTGATGAAGGAAAAAATGATAAAGCGAATATTATGGAATTGTTTTATAGTGGGTGAATGTGGGATTAATTTGTTTCAGAATGTATTATAAAAATTTAAAAAAAAATTCAGTTGTTTAGTAAATATTATATACTTTGACTATTAAAATAATTTAGGTAGAAGTTGCACTTTACAGTTTTAACTTTAATGATTTATTTCATAAAAAAAATTAGTTTACATTTTTCATTAAATTGTATAATAAAATAATGAAGAGAAATAAATCTCACAAACTTTTAGGAGGGAATTATATTCGTGAAACTTTCTGGGGGGGGAATTTTTGGAGGGAAAATTTCATTCTCTAAGCTATATAATATCTTTATGGGTCTCTCCATTTGTATCATTCAACATCTTCTATTTGAAAGGGATGGATTGTCCTGATAGTGAAGTTTCGATTTTTACAACATCAACATCTTCATTGTGTAACAACTCTATTCATATCGATGAATATAGCGGAAATTCTTCCACTATGAATAGAAAGTCAATTCTTCAACTTAGTCCTAATGCTAAGGACTATGAGAGTAGCATTGATGAAAGAGGTGATGGATAATTTCAAATAAATAAAGAGTCATAGATTTCACTTATTCTAAATTCGAAGGACTATGAAAGCAGTAGTGATGATGAGCTTGATGACAAATTTCAAAAGAATGGAGTGTCACGGTGTACACTTAGTCATAATTCTACGAACTATGAGAGCAATAGTGATGAAGAGCATGATGGTGAACTTCAAAAGAATGGAGTGTCATAGTGTCCACTTAGTCCTAATTCTAAGGACTATGAGAGAAACAATGTTGAAGAGCATGGTGACGAATTTCAAAAGAATGGAGTGTCACGGTCTCCACTTAGTCCTAATTCTAAGGACTATGAGAATAGCAGTGATGAAGAGCGTGATAAAAAATTTCGAAAGAATGGAGTGTCAAAGTGTCCACTTAGTCCTGATTCTAAGGAATATGAGAGCAGCAGTGATGAAGAGCATGACGATGAATTTCAAAAGTATGGAGTGTCATGGTGTCCAGTTAGTCCTAATCCTATGGACTATCAGAGCGGTAGTGATGAAGAGCGGGATGATGAATTTCAAAAGTATGGAGTGTCATGGTGTTCAGTTAGTCCTAATTCTAAGGACTATGATAGCAACAGTGATGAAGAGTGGGATGATGAATTTCAAAGGAATGGAGTGTCACAATGTCCTCTTAGTCCTAATTCTAAGGACTATGAGAGCAGTAGTGATGAAGGATAGGATGATACACTTAGTCTTAATTCTAATGAGCATAAAGGTAGCAGTGATGAAGGACGAGATTATGCACTTAGTCCTAATTCTATGGACTATGAGAGCAGCACTAAAAATGCACATGAGGAAGAATATCCAATAAACATCGATTCAAATTTTCCATTGAGTTCGAATTCTAAGGACTATGATAGTAGCATTGAAGGGGAAGATGAAGAATATCCTCCAAGTTAGTATCTAAAAAGCACATTTGATCATACTGTGGCTAACATTCCTCTTAATTATGATAAAAATCCTTATACAAATGATGATCTAATAATGGAGATGCTACCAAGAAATATTGTATTCGGGAGTATGAGCAGACCTTTTCGTATCAATGCAATATGTTCTAGTTATACAAGGGGTAGAGCACAATATCTAACGAGAAGAAGTTCTATAAACACACTCATTTCAAGTGAATGTTGCCAAAAATATTGCTTGAAACATATGGATTTCAAATTTGCATTAGAGAGTAGGAAGAGATATTTTTCAATGAATAAAAGCATGCAAAATTCATATTTAGTTGGGTGCATGCAATATATATTGTTAGGTTATGATTATCATATTAGGACTTTATTTATCTATAAAAAATCTTTCAAAATGTTTCATTCAACTGGGAATTTTCGTCTCTCGATAATTCAAGAGAATTTGGAAAAGGATCCCACATTTTATTTAGAAGTACATCATAAAAGACAGTTTGGGCCATTATAAAATATTGCAATGTCATGGATGAAAGATTTCTTTTCAAAGAACAGAGAGTGTATGCCAAATAGAGAGACAATACATATTCCAGATAATTTTTCAAGATGAGAAATCTACAACTTATATAAAGAATATGCAGAAGGTGCTGAGGGACATGGCCTATTTATTACATATCAATATTTTGTAAAGGTATAGAAGAAAGAGTTCAACAATGTCTATATTCCTAAGAAGACAAGGATGGGTATCTGTAGTACACATGCTTCTCTTAGATAAAAAAGGGACAAATGTGAAGGGTCAGAAATAGGTAAGAATTCATAACTTTAACTTTTAGAATTGTATATTCATCAAGTATGAAAACATATTTCTTAATGGCTTTCCTTTATGTTATGTAGATTCAATTGTCAAATAACTTAAGGAGCATCACAAACAATAAAAGCATGAAAGGAAAAAGCTGTAAAAGCATCGAAACAAGTGTTATGGTAATCCGAATAAATATTTGGGTTTGATAATTGATGGTATGGACCAGAAGAAAGCACTTTTACCACATTTTGTTCACACACCCAAAAATTTACAGGAGGAAAATTTTATTTAGTATCACTTGGTCAGTTGTATGGTCTTCAATGGGAAAATGTTGCCAAGGGTGTACTTCACAGCTCCAAATATTCATAATGATGCAAATCTGACCATAACCATAATTCATGTTGTGCTTTCTCATTGGTATGGTAATCTTCCTGAAGTTTTGTATCTACAATTGGACAACACTTGCTCTGAAAAAAAAATCAGGTTGTTTTTGGATATCTAAACATGCTTGTTGAATTGAGAATTTTCCAGAAGGTAAAGGTTGGTTTCCTTCTTGTTGGGCACACTGATGACCATATTGATAAGATGTTCAGTTGTTTTTCAGTCACATTGAGGAGGAAGGAAGTTGGGAGCTTGCCATCATTAATTGAATGTTTTAAGAAATCATACATGCCAGAGCCTACTTTTGATGTGTTGGAAGAAACTATTGACATGCGAAGTTTTATTATGGGATCATATGGTGAGGTGAAATGAATTGAACAACTTAATGACATGAGCTTCCAACATCAATTTTGTATCAAAAAAATTGATGGGAAAACACTAATATGGGGCAAGAAGTATTCAACTACTGCAGAATGGGCACCATCATCAGGTTTGCAATTTTTGAAGTTCATTCCAGATCATCCAACATTTGCATCAAAAATATTGTTATTACGATGAGTTGGTGAAGTTCATAATGCACACAAACAAAATAGAGATATAAATTATTATAATTTCCTAGAAGAAATTAAAAAATTTATTAGATATACATATGAGTACTTTGACATTGCTGATTCAGTTTGGTGGGAGTCATTTTTCAATTATCAAAGTGATATAATTTCAACAACAAAAAATGAAGATATACCTTTGAAAAATCCATGTATTTGGCCACAAAATGTGTCGAATGCACATGAGGAAATAAATTTTTTTGAATAGCATCAATCTCAATATATTGTTAATCCTTCACAGGCAGAGGAAAGAGAGATGTCTATTGGTTCCAGAATATCTCATGCACAACGTGAAGCCATGGAAGACCTTTACAAGGGTTCAGTACAGGATATTAAGGAGGGGTTGCATGATCGCAGTGCTAGTAGATGGAGATCCCAATGGCTATCCATTCTGGGTTGCTAAAGTTATAAAGGTCTTTATAGAAAATGAGGACGTTACAAGTGTTGAAGTACATTTTTATTCCACAAACACACACCCATTCAATGGTGTGTATAAGCCAGAGATGGTAGTTGACAAAAAAAATGGTGGAAAGGGAAAAAGAAAGGGTACGAATATAAATCGTTGCCACACAGACATATTAAAATTGGAGGATGTTGACATACTTGTTTATGACTTCAATTTAACAAAGAGAGGAACTCTTTGCTTCAAGACGACAGAGATTCTGAAAAGGTTGTTACCAGAAGGAACAGTGTTGAGATGGAAGTCTTCTGAAACCAATCATAGATCTAGGAGAATTTTGAAACTTGAAATGATGGGCATGCATGTGGACTCAGATGGGGCACTAGTTGATGAAAGAGAAGAATATGGAACATCTTCGTCAGCATCCAGTCACTAATCTGAAGAAAACATGATAGTGTGCAAGAAAATATGAGTGATTTTGAATAATTTTTTAAGACAGTTTATCTAATTGATGTATGCATAGTATCTTGAAATAAATTTTTTGATTTCCATATGGTGTTAAATGACAAGTTTTGAGTCATTTTTATGTTGTTGGATTATATGTCTTAGTTATGATAATTTTTATTGTTTAGAATATCTACAATGAAACATTAAATTAGAGATATAATGTATGTTTGATTCAATATACAAATAATGGCTTTTGAAATCATTTAATAATGTAATTTGTTCATAATGTCATGGTTTTTTTATTTTATGGTTGAAATTTTTTTAATTTCTTTTGTATCTAGCATGTTATGGTTGATAAAATGTTGAATTTATACTTAGGAAAGAAAAATGTTATTCTACCAAAAACATTAGTGTGTTCTTTTCCTCATAAACAACTTTGTTATCCACACTAAAAATTTGTTTTTACTAGCATTTTTTTTAAATTTTGAAGATTGCCCATAAAAAAATTCATCGTTCCAGTATCATCACTTTTTCATTTTCAAGCTATATTTTGCATGAAAATTTCATTTTCACTGCCATTTTTAAAACATGTTCAAAATTATCCCTAAAAGAAAAACCATCGTTCCAGTATACACACTTTTCATTTTTAGCACTATTTTTTATTTTTTTCTCCTCTTTTGGCCACGGTTCCCATTTTGAGTTTATAATTCCCATTTCAAAGTTTACATTGTTCATAGTAATACTTTGAAGATTCTTCTTTTCTTCTATGGCAGAAACTTTTGATTCAAACTTAGAAGACAAGGATCTTAGAACCTTTTCAACTAAAGTAGTTTATTTTATCTCTTCACCCAAGTTTTTCATGCTATTAACAATCTCACCTATATGTAGGAAATAATTAGCTACACTTTCATCATTGTGCATTCTCAGAGTTTCATATTGAATTCTAAGAGATTCTAGTTTTGCACGTTTTACCTAATTGTCTCCTTCATAGCTTAGAATGATCTTGTCCCATATTTCTTTGGCGGTTTTGAGCTGCATAACCTTGACGAATTTTAATTGTGACAGACTCCCTAATAGAGTATTGATAGCCTTTACACTCATTTCATACTGCTTTTTACCTGTTGTATCTCTAGGAGTTGCTGATGGAAATGTGTATCCTCCTTCCACAATATCCCAAACCTCTGTTCCAAGAGATTGAAGATAGGTTGTGGTTCTTACCTTCCAATAGACTAAGTTTCTCCCACCAAAGATTGGTGACCTGATGGATGCCTCTCTTTCGTAGTTGCTCATGATGATAGATCTTCCTTCAAGCGATCAAGCTTCTTCTGAAGGACCTGCTCTGATACCAATTGTTGGAAATAATACTAAGAGGGGGGTGAATCAGTATTATTATGTCAATAATATTTCTTTTCACAATCAGATTTTTATACGCTACTTCAGTTAATGAAACTTCCGTATATATGCAAGTGTTGTTAAGAGAACTAGCATATATCCTGCAGACTTATAATTTAGTTAATTCCTTAGATGTTGATCTTTAATTTGTGTATCAAAACCATATAACAGTAACCAGCTATAGTAAAAATAGAGCTGACAATCACACACAAGAACACAAGATATAAAGTGGAAGCCCATTGTGGGTGAAAACCATCTGCTGCAATTTGTCTCTATCGTATTTTGATAACAAACTTATTTTTACAATATTTCTGTATTGGCACAGTATTATATCAGCATGTAGGCTTATACCTACAAAAGGCTACAACCTTCTCTCATTCTCCAGCTTCTCCTAGAAGGGAGCTATGTTGGCATTATGATTCTGGTTTGGGCTTTATGGTTCAGGTGTTCTACATGAAGGCAACTCACTCGAGTGGCAAAACTCTATTTAGGCTCTCAAAATGGTGGAAAATAAGAGGTCCACAAGTGCATTGTTCAAAAGGTGCGGACCCGCAAGTTCGCCGTCTAGGAAGTGCAGACATACCCGCAGGTTATCCATTCATAAGTTGCGGTCCCCCAGTTCACTCACTCCAATGCAAAGAAGCGCGCTCACGTGGGGTTTATTATGTTTGTCCCTTGGTATTTAGCCCATCGTTCATGATCCTATGGTTTTGGCCCATGGTTTAGGATCTAAATTATTTGAACCCCTATTTGGATCCCTTGTATTCGTTTTCGATGGTTTTGTCCCATGGTTTGAATAAGGGCTTGCCTATAAAAAGGAAAGAGATCACTTGGCTAGTCACTTGTAAAATTTGAATATCTTAAGATCTGAATGTTTGGGTGATTGGTTTTAAAAGCTAGATCTAAATCGAGGAGAAAATTTAAGGTGAATCTATTTTTAAGTCACGATCTCTTGGGCGCATGATCAGATCTGTGGATCTGACTAACTGTGGCACATTGGAGGACTTTTAATTTGGCCCTAATCAAAGGTTCGCAGGCAATCCACGACGTAAGTGCGGGGGTACACAATGCAGGAGAAGACTCACTGTGGGGGCACGCAGCACAACAGAAGGCATAGTGTGAGGTACACAACACAGAAGAAAGAATGGTGCAGGGATATGCACATGCACAGAAGGAACAGTGCGGAGGTACGTGGTCAAACAGACAGTGCAGTGCGTATCTGAGTTGAGGTACGCAGTTCAACAGAAGGAGAAAGTGTTGTGGTACTCCTTCGGTAAAGCATTTCAAAATTTTTTGGAGCAAATGCTATATCAAGAACACTAATGAACAGCTTGGCAAACTTGAACCTAGAGCAGATGAAGACATTCTCCTTGGTTATTCTCCCCACAAAAAAGCATATAAGTGTTACAATAAAAGACTTGGAAGAATTGTTGACAACATTGATGTAGTGGTTGATGAAAAAGGATACATCGCTAGGCAAGTAAATCATGAAAATATCGAAGAGGATGAAGACTACTCTCCAAATTAGACAAATGATGAAGAAGAACCTCAAGAGGCACCTGAGGATCAAATAAGGATAAAAGAGAAGACTCCATCCAGGTACGTTCAAAAGAATCATCCAGAATCTCAGATTTTGGGGCAGAAAGAAGCAGGTGTACAAACAAGAAGAACAATTGCAGAAGCCTCAAGCTATTTTGCACTGCTCTCCTCCACTGAACCACAAAATGTAAGAGAGGCATGCAAAGATGAATGCTGGGTCAAGGCGATGGATGAAGAACTTGAGCAGATAGAAAAGAACAACACTTGGGAGTTGGTTCCTAGAACAAAGGATAAGAATGTCTGTTGGGACTCAGAAATGTCATATTTTCATCCACCTTTTTCTTCGCTATTCCTTACATTTCATCATCCCATTAACCTGTTATCATATCACTTTCCTACATACACTTGGGTTTCACCTTCTTATTTTCCATTTTATTCATTTTTGTATTATAAGTGAATTTATGACTAATTATTAGAAAATGTACATATTTTTATATATCTCAAGAATATGTGAGTTTTGTGATGTGTAGGAAATTTGTGAAGAATTAATATCTCCTCCACCATATCAAGAGATAATTATGCAAGCCTTTTTCTACGGAGAAAATCATGGAGGCATATCTTTTTCTAAGGAGAAAATCATGGAGGCATATCTTTTTCTAAGGAGAAAATCATGGAGGCATATCTTATCCTAAGGAGAAAATCATGGAGACATATCTTATCCAAGATATGTGAGATCATGTTTGAGAGATTTGTGTGATGATATCTTGTAATAACAGGAAACTAGTTGAGAGTGCTTGAGAGAATATTGGATATGTAATTATGGAAAGGTTATCTTCCTCATGTATATAAGAGAGTGCTCTCTCTTCATTGGAATAAGGAATAATAGAGAATGGAGATTAACTTTGATTCTTTCATGATTTGTAACTTAGTTATTGTAATATAATTTGACATAGTTTTATTGTTATGAGCTCATATCTGTTGTTTGCCATTCACTTCTTCACATGTTGTATTGCTTTTCTTTTATGCAATTTCATGCTTTCCTAGTTAGAGTTTCAACTCTTTAATTTGATTTCAGTAATTTAGATTAGATTAGTTCCACTTCAGTCCTGCATATATAGTGCATGTGTCTCGTAAGTCTACGGACCTCGGATTGACAAATTAAATAGTTGGGTAAGTACTACAACGGAATTAAACGAACATAGTTTCACCCAACATTTTGGCGCCATTGCCGGGGAGGCACGATGGATTGAAGTTTAGTTTGATTTTTCATGCAAGTGTGTTTAGACATGTTCCTAACTCCGAGGTGTTAAGGCGGTAAGACGTGGGGAACAGCCTATGCATCGCATTCGAGATACCGTAATGGGCTCGACCTCTTATGGATCAGGGCATGTAGGGTGTGTTTACATTTATGCAAGTGTGAATTTTGATTTCTGCAGGTGTGTTTGATTTTCGCAACTGTGAAGAATGTGTGATGAATTCATGGTTCATGGTTATAATTGAAGCATTCAATTACTAAATTAATGAGCAGTCCTTGTAAGAGGGTTTAATTGAGTATTGAATTCAAGATTATTTCTGTGGTCCTTTTGTTTTTAATTCAATTTTTAGTGTGCTGATTTTTATTTGCCTTTACTTTCAACATGGTTTTATAATGAGTGTCAGCTTGGAACTACTCACTTAGATCCTTGCAGAAGTTGGAATCTCCCCTTCCCTGGAAAAGGAGATCTTGACAAAAATTGAAAGTTCAACTACTCCCCAAGAAATAAATGAAGATTCAACATCTGAAGAATCCTGCATATCTGATGGCGAACAACCATTCGAACAGGAGGTCGAGGAAGAAGAGCAGCAGATCTGAGAAGAAGAACAGGAGTTACAGCATGATCTGAGTGAGAGAAACTGTGCATATCAAAGCTTCATCGAACAATGGTTCCAGGTAAGTATTAGATTAGATTCATCTTTTAATTTTTTAGTTGATTTGTAGTTACAACAACCAGACTCATTCACTGTCAAATATTTTCATCCATCATTTGAAAACATGCTACTGAATCTATTGTTGTCACTGCTACGTGAATGGCTTCATTGGAAGTTTAACTACACGTAACTAAATTGTAAATTCTAATTAGTATAGAGTAGGTAGGCTTTCAGTTTTAGTTTTTGCTTTCATTTTTAGTTCTGCTTTTACCTAGAATAAGTATGCTCTCCTCCTGCATCTTTGTACGATCTCGAGGATCAGAAAATAGGTTTCAGTTTTGCTTAGAATAAGTATGCTCTCCTCCTGCGCCTTTGTACGATCTTGAGGATCAAAAAATAGGGATGATTTAGGCGACCAATTTCAGGAATAAGTAAATGTTTTGCAATATGCTTCATCAAAAATATCTTTCAATATGCAAATTTTTATGTCCATTTGTTAAAAAGAAAATTTAAGACTAACCCTTTTTGTTTTTAAAGATAGGATTAATTTCATTTTCTAGACTGTTAATAATAAAAATAACGAAATTAAAAAAAAAAAAAAAAAAAAAATAAAATAAAATAATAAGAAAAAAATAAAAAATAAAATAAAACAGTCAGCCAGCGCACTCATGTATGGTTTCACACAGGTTATAGCTTGATAGTTGGAAGCTCTAAATCAGCGACGAACATTCTTGTTATCGAGGATTTGAATCTCAAATGTAAAATATTTTGTTGGGGGAGGAAACATATTGGACTGTGGAATCCAGGGAGGATCCATCTGGGAGTTTATCCTCTTTCGAGGACTCGACTCTAGACATCCATTTGTAAAGCCCGCATGCCATTAAATCAATATTAGCAATCATGATTTCAAACACATCAATGGACCGTGGGATTTTCAAGATAACCTACTACCAAACTTCATTCAATAAAACCCAATGCATAATTCAATGACACAGATGGGAAAGAAAACACAGAGAGAGGGGATGATTGTTTTTTTCAAAGTAGAAGAACCCAATCACCCGGCTTTAAAATCTAACAGAGAGAAACCAAATGAAGCCAGCGTCTCCATATTGTTAAAAAATAAAAAATAAAAAATAAAAAACAGTAAAATAATGGAATTTTCAGGATGAGTAGTAGCCGAGGATTTGGTTGGGCTCATCGTAAGCTAGATCCTCTTCTCGTCATTCTCAAAAGGGGTGCAGAACCAAAGAAACTAGCCCTGTCTTCAGCTGTGGGCATTACCTTGGCTATTTTTCCCAATTGCGGTACAACAGTGATACTATGTGGGATTGCTGCTGCTTTGCTTGGATCCAATATTCACACACCCACCCTGATGCTTGCCAACTTTGTTGCCATACCCATAGAACTGAGTTTGGTGGTGCCTTTCTTGCGTCTTGGTGAAGTCATTACTGGCGGGGATCATTTTTCTTTGACTTCAGATGCACTAAGGATGGTCATAACTGGTCAAGCTTCTCGTGATGTTGTTCTTAGTGTCTCTCACGTGATGCTTGGCTCGCTGGTTGCAGCGCCCTTCATCTTGGTTGTACTGTATTTTGTTTTTATTCCCTGCTTTAAGTTCTTGGTTCTTAAATTCAGTTCTCATCCACCAAGTCCAAAGAATACACATCATCCTCACCCAGAACCCAAGCCCAAGATGCCAGGGATCCAATCGCTGGGTTTTCCAGTTAAGTGCATGAATCTTGTGGCAATGAAAACCTTCTCGGCAATAATTGGCGAGATCTGATCTACCGTGGAAACTTGTTCGATCTCATGGTGAGATCACGCCTTCATTGCACGGCTTCGAGTACAATACTCTTTAAATTGACGCCTTGCAAGCTTTATCAGGAGGTTTTTGGGTTTCAGAAAACTGATATTACCAATTTCTGGTTCGAGGTTGCATGGCTTAATACTGTTCCACCCTCGTTTTCATTGCACATTCCCAACTCAAATGTACCTGAAATCCCACATAGCGCAGGCCCTAATGTTAAAAAGGATCCCGCACTTCTTACGCGCAGCAAAACTCTTATGGGCAACCAAATCCAAACTCTCTAGCACATTCAGAGGCTGCCCGAATGTTCAGTGAAAATAAGTGGGAATATAATAGAAGGGTTCGTGAAATTGTGGCGTAGAGTTGGACAACACACTAAGTCATTTTGTTTGTTAGGAAAGGTTTGTAATATTGTTTAGAGCCATTGATGGACTTATATCAATGAAACTTGACCTATCTGAATACTATGAATCAAGTGATTGATTCCAAGTTTCAAGGATAATTTTAGGGGCGAATGTTCGCCCTTTGGCGAAATTAAGGGGTTTTAAATTTTTAGTGGGCGAATATTTTGTATCATATACATTTTTACAAATCACCTCAAATAGCCCACCTTATTTTAAGGGAGAGGGTAAAAAAGGTAAATTTAGCCCTTGAAACTAGGACTTACAACCTTCCATTCGCCCATTTTCAAGAGAATAGGTTTTATTTAAGTGAATCCATTCGCCCATTTTCAAGAACAGGTTTTATTTAAGTGAATCCTATGGGCCAAATACCATATTTATATAAATTAATAAAAATATAAATAAATGAGAGATATGGTAAATAAATAAAACATTTTTTATATTTACTCCATAAGTCACCTTATATACATGTAAGGGTGTAAACAAATAAAAATATAAGTAAAGTTGAGGTATGGTAAATAAATAAAACGTTTTTTATATTTACTCCATAAGTCACCTTATATACATGTAAGGGTGTAAACAAATAAAAATATAAGTAAAGTGGAGGTATGGTAAATAAATAAAACGTCTTTTTATACTTACTCAAAAGGTATGGTAAATAAATAAAAATATAAATAAACTAGACGTATCGTAAATAAATAAAACCTCTTTTTATATTTAGTCCATAACCCTCGTTCTATTTATGAAGGCTCAAGAAAGAGGTTTTATTTAAGTGAATCCTATGGGCCAAATACCATATTTGTAAAAGAGATATGGTAAATTAATAAAAATATAAATAAACGAGAGGTATGGTAAACAAATAAAACATTTTTTTATATTTACTCCATAAGTCACCTTATATTTACGAACACTAAAAAAATGGGTTATATTTAGGTGAAACCTATGGCCAAAATACTATGGGACAAATACCATGGACTAGATTGTTATTAATACCATGCAAAAAACCATTATTAACCCTAATATTAGAATTAATAAAAACAAAAATGGCACATGGTATTGACATGGTATTCACAAAAATGGCACATGGTATTGACCCATGGTATTCACCTAGAATGTAGCCTATTTAAATGGGGGAATTAAAACAACATGTAGCCTATGCTAAGATTCACTAGGACTTTACAAAGTTTTATTATTTAGTGAAAGACTCGCCAAGATCTTACAAGATTTTATAATTGAGTAAAATATTCGCCATGCCTAGTGAGAGATTCGCCAAAAAATTATATATACATATTATATTATTGATAAAATTGCCTTCCATTTTTCTTATATACCATGGAGATTCGCCCATTTATTATATTTATAAATTTAGGGGGGGTTCTTAAAATTTTCCCTGCCAAGTTTAGTCTTAAATGCCTAGAGACTTGGTGTATGTCTGTTTTTATGTGCTGGCTTTTTGTTATTTGTCAAAGTCACAACCATGCCTATGCCTATTCATAGTGTTTATACAAGGATGATAGCTATGAACTTGACAGTGAAGGGCAGCGTTTTTCATAGCCCATGTAATCTTCCCACTATATTTTGTTTGTTATGTATATAGTTGGCAAACTTAAAAAATAAAAATAAAAATAAAAATAAAAAAAAATAAAAAAACTTGTCACACTCACTACTTGTTCCCTAACAAATACAACGTTTTTTTTCAAATATTTTCAATCAACTTTCCTGCACATCAATAAAAACATTTTGAAAAAGCGTTGCACAATCAATGAGTAAATTGCATGAGGACATGCAATAATTTTAGTTGGGGGGAAATAAAAGTATGTTGGACTTTTTTTTGTGAATTTATGGGCAAAAGTAGGATGCATATACTAACACGTGAAATGAGATTGGTGTTATGTAGGACAACGAGAAGCTTATGAAGAAAGCTCAACATTACGATGCAACACCTTTTTCATCCACAATTAGTGTAACTTCGAAAAATAATTAAAAAAAAAAAACAATGGACATTTTGTAAATTCTTGAAAATGCGCTAATTCGTTTTTGACTCACTTCATACAGGAATGATCGATGGAGATGGCACACGAAGATAACAATTTTTATGCAGGAATGGTGCTAAGTTTTTCAGAGTATGCAAAGTGATTTTTCCAAATCACAATGAAACATGCATCATTGGACGCTTGAAGGAACAAATTCTTCACTACACATATCATGACATTATCCACTACACACCTTTTGCGTCATGATTACTTCCCTTTTTCCTTCCACATACCTAGACCATCCTTGTGTTGCCGCCCATCTTCCATTTCCTTATCTTTCACAACTTCATGCACGCCTATTTTTCTGAATCGCATACATCCCTTTATCCCTTTCAGTTTATTTTTGCCTTCTGGTTTGCCTTCTGAATAAAACTCATTCCCTTTCCATGATCACATTACCTTGATTTCCTAGCCATGCTGATCCACACTGCTTGTCCGTGAGTTCTTTCCATTTATAGTCCTACCAAATCTTTTTGTACAAACTCGCGTTGACTGATGTGGGATTCCTTAAGGCCCACCTTTCAACAAGTCTTGCCCCATCGACACCAGCACCTTATCTGGGAAATAGACTAGAGTTCATTTTGAGTACCTAGAGGCTTGCATGCCTTAATGGCAAGTTCTCTCGCTGGCGATCATGGGAATACATCAATGTCCCTTGATCTTCAGATCTTGCAAGTGGCTCGACCTCGACACATCCATTCGCACTTCGCAAGATGTACTCTGGTACCTTGGCACTCATTGACATCAATGGTGAGTTGCCTCGCATTGGTTAACGGCATACATCAATGGCCGGTAATCCAATGATTTCTATTCATGCTCGACATCGACACATTCATTCGCATGTTTAGAATTGTACCATCGGGTTTGTAGCGGGTGAAGACTATACACTTTTTCATGACCCCTCAGCAGTTATAGGAGCATGCATTCTGATCTATGAGAGTACCACAGTACCACTTTTAGCTTTTATCTTTTCCATGATTCAGCATCAGCAGTTCAGATTCCTTCATTCTCGAGGATCCAGTTACATCAGTCACATTTTCCCGATCCAGCAACAGCAGCAGCTACATTCCTATTGCATACTTCATCATTCTTGGGTAAGTAGAGGTATGTTGTTTTCTAATCCTTAATCATGCAATTCCTTATATGCTAACTTGAATATTTTGGAAAATTCCCTCACCATGCTACATTTCCTTTCATGCGCCATGTTAAGTTGCATGCGGACATGCAACCAATTCAGTTGAGGGGGGGAGAACTACATTCACTACATATTCACTTCCATGATTCCATTTCTTCACCACTATCACTCCATTTACCATTCACCAACATTTATTTTCCAATGATACTTTGTTGCACTTTGTTTCATACGCAATATTGGCATGCTTTATTAATATTACAAAAAGGGCTTTCTTATGCACATTATGATTTCCAGTGAATGTTTACATTATTGAAGAAAAGAGAATAGAAAATGAAATGAATGTTGTTAACACAAGAACCAACATTCTTTGTATTCATGGTTGTCACACAAGAACCAACCATATTCATGGTTGTCACACAAGAACCAACCATAAGGAAATGTAAATTGTTACCAATGTCTCTCACATATCCTGGAAACATTTAAGACATCATCATGTAAAGCCAAAGTTCAATATGCCAAATGTTCTTAAAAGATACCCATGCATGGTTGCATGAGGACATGAAACAAGTTCAGTTGGGGAGGATGTTGGGACTCAGAAATGTCATATTTTCATCCACCTTTTTCTTCACTATTCCTTACATTTCATCATCCCATTAACCTGTTATCATATCACTTTCCTACATACACTTGGGTTTCACCTTCTTATTTTCCATTTTATTCATTTTTGTATTATAAGTGAATTTATGATTAATTATTAGAAAATGTACATATTTTTATATATCTCAAGAATATGTGAGTTTTGTGATGTGTAGGAAATTTGTGAAGAATTAATATCTCCTCCACCATATCAAGAGATAATTATGCAAGCCTTTTTCTACGGAGAAAATCATGGAGGCATATCTTTTTCTAAGGAGAAAATCATGGAGGCATATCTTTTTCTAAGGAGAAAATCATGGAGGCATATCTTATCCTAAGGAGAAAATCATGGAAACATATCTTATCCAAGATATGTGAGATCATGTTTGAGAGATTTGTGTGATGATATCTTGTAATAACGGGAAACTAGTTGAGAGTGCTTGAGAGAATATTGGATATGTAATTATGGAAAGGTTATCTTCCTCATGTATATAAGAGAGTGCTCTCTCTTCATTGGAATAAGGAATAATAGAGAATGGAGATTAACTTTGATTCTTTCATGATTTGTAATTTAGTTATTGTAATATAATTTGACATAGTTTTATTGTTATGAGCTCATATCTGTTGTTTGCCATTCACTTCTTCACATGTTGTATTGCTTTTCTTTTATGCAATTTCATGCTTTCCTAGTTAGTGTTTCAACGCTTTAATTTGATTTCAGTAATTTAGATTAGATTAGATTAGATTAGTTCCACTTCAGTCCTGCATATATAGTGCATGTGTCTCGTAAGTCTACGGACCTCGGATTGACAAATTAAATAGTTGGGTAAGTACTACAACGGAATTAAATGAACATAGTTTCACCCAACAATGTCATGGGGACAAAATGGATCTTCAAAAATAAGTTGAATGAAAATGGAGAAGTAATTAGAAACAAGGCCAGACTTGTGTGTAAATGGTATGCTCAAAAAGGAGTAGACTTCAAAGAAACTTTTTCTCCCGTTGCTAGACTTGAGGCCATCCGAATGTTCCTTGCTCTCTCAAGCTTTCAGAAGTTCAAAGTTTTTCAAATGGACGTGAAATCAACCTTTCTGAATGGGGACTTAGAGGAAGAAGTGTACATTGAGCAACCAGATGGTTTCATCCTTGGGAATGATCCAAATCTTGTATTCAGACTAAAGAAGGCTCTCTATGGTCTTAAACAGGCTCCAAGGGCTTGGTACTACCATTTGGACAAATATCTTCATCAACAAGGTTTTTAAAAGGGATCAACAGATAGCAATCTTTACATAAAAATTGAAAATGGCAAATTACTTATACTTGTTGTATATGTAGATGATATTATCTCTGGCAGCAATGAAGAAGCTATGAGTCAAAGCTTTGCCTTGGTGATGCAGAAAGAATTCGAAATGTCTTTGCTTGGAGAACTGACATATTTTCTTGGATTGCAAATCCAACAAAATGAAGGCGGTATCTTCTTGTCTCAAACCAAGTATCTCAAGCAGATTTTGAAGAAATATGGCATGGAAGATGCAAAACCAGTATCTACCCCAATGGTCACAGGATGTAGCCTCAGTGCAAATGATGAATCAGCAGCAATGCGTCAACCAACCTTCAGATCTATGATTGGAAGTATACTTTATTTAACAGGTACCCGACCAGACATCATGCATGCAGTGGGAATAGTTGGAAGATTTCAGGCAAATCCAAAGGAAACTCATCTTCAGGCAGTGAAGAGAATTTTCAAGTACCTTCAAGGAACTCAAAGCTATGGCTTATGGTATCCTAGAGATACAGATCTCACACTTCATGCTTATACAGATGCAGATTGGGGCGGAAGCGTGGATGACAAGAAGAACACAAGTGGTGGTGCATTCTTTATGGGTTCCATATTAGTATCTTGGTTCAGCAAGAAATATAGTTCGATTGCTTTATCTACAGCTGAACCGGAATATGTGGTTGCTGCATCTTGTTGCACTCAACTCCTTTGGATGATGCAGACCTTGCAGGATTTTCAAATCACTTGTACTCCACCTATCTCCATCTTATGTGATAATACAAGTGCAATCAACATTTCAAAGAACCCAGTCATGCATTCAAAGACCAAGCACATACCGATCAAGTATCACTTTCTCAGGGAACGAGTGCTTGAACAAAAGGTCAAGTTGGAGTATGTTCCTTCTAAGGAACAAGTTGCTGATATACTCACCAAACCATTGCCCAGGGAGACCTTTGAATACCTCAGGCAAAAGCTGGGGGTTGTTGATGCATCATCCTATTGTTGAATCTCATATGTTTCAGAGATTGTTGGTTGTACACAAGTTTCATATAGGGTATACGTGTACATTGGTCGAAGATCGAATGGCACAGGTTCAGGGGGAGCATATATTCTTCTAATATTGCAT
Source organism: Pinus tabuliformis (assembly GCA_031772625.1). Lineage (NCBI taxonomy): Eukaryota > Viridiplantae > Streptophyta > Pinopsida > Pinales > Pinaceae > Pinus > Pinus tabuliformis. Next base: position 481,276,588 of record CM062812.1, on the reverse strand, counting down.
TGTTGGAATTATGGTAGAAGATCTTGGAGGAAGTAGAGAAGCAGAACATGGATGCTGATCTGAATATTGCTGCAATATGTCTCTATCTCTCTCACAGTCATGTATGGTGTATGGTGGATTATGGTTCTTCTTGAAGAATTTTTTCGTTTGTAGTCAGGGGGAGCATGATCAGCAAAGCAGAGGCCTAATCATGTTCTTAGTGGGAGCATAACCCTTTGCCCTTGATGTCAAAGGGGGAGAACTACGTTCAGGATCTTGAGGTTGCCATCAAGTCCAAAGGGGGAGATTGTTGGCATTGTGATTCTGGTTTGGCTTTATGGTTCAGGTGTTGTACTTGATGGCAACTCACTGAAGTGGCAAAACTCTGTTCAGGCTCTCAAAATGGTGGAAAATAAGAGGTTTGTAGGTGCATCGTTCAAAAGGTTCAGACCCGCAGGTTCGCCGTCCAGGAAGTGAGAACATACCCGCATGTTATCCGTTCATAAGGTGCGGTCTCCCAGTTCACTCACTCCAATGCAAAGAAGCGCGCTCACGTGGGGTTTCTTATGTTTGGCCCTTGGTATTTAGCCCATCATTCATGATCCTATGGTTTTGGCTTGTGGTTTAGGATCTAAATTATTTGAACCCCTGTTTGGATCCCATGTATTGGTTTTCGATGGTTTTGTCCCATGGTTTGAATAAGGGCTTGCCTATAAAAAGGAAAAGAGATCACTTGGCTAGTCACTTGTGAAATTTAAATATCTTAAGATTTAAATGTTTGGGTGATTGGTTTTAAAAGCTAGATCTAAATCAAGGAGAAAATTTAAGGCAAATCTATTTATAAGTCGTGATCTCTTGGGCGCATGATCAGATCTGTGGATATCACTGACTGTGGCACATTGAAGGACTGTTAATTTGGCCATAATCATAGGTTCGCAGGCAATCCATGGCGTAAGTGCGGGGGTACGCAGTGTAGGAGAAGACTCATTGCGGGGGTACACAGCGCAACAAAAGGCGCAGTGCGAGGTACGTAGCAGAGAAGAAAGCACAGTGTAGAGATATGCAGAGGCACAAAAGAAACAGTGCGGAGGTACGCGGTCATATAGATAGTGCAGTGCGTATCTGAGTTGAGGTACACAGTTCAGCAGAAGGAGAAAGTGCAGTGGTACGCAGAGCAACAAAAGGATATGGTGCGGATCTGCGTAGTTCAGGCACAGAAAGACTGTGGATATCCGCAGGTTTATATTGGTGAAGTTGCAGACCTGTCTTGAAACTTTTGTTGGTTGTCTTTTATCTATTGCTGCATAGTTCTGGGTTTAGTTTTCTGGTATTACCTTTCTGTTTACAACATTCTGAGAAGTTGGGTGATTCATTGGTTGATTGTATAAGGAGATTGGGTGATTTGCATGTACTTGATGATTATTTTATCTTCTTGGATCCAGTCTGAAAATTAATGAAACATGGTCCTTAAAGAAGTAGAAGAGAAAAGCGGGTTGTAGCTCCCTTCCAGGAGAGACTGGAAAATGAGAGAGAGTTGTAGTTCTCTGTAGGTTGCAGCCTGCGTACTGGTAAAGGACTACACCTATACAAAATCCTTGTAAAAGAAGTTTCTAATTGAAAGAAGATAGAGACATATTGCAGCAGGTGGTTTTCACCCACATTGGGTTTCCACCTTATATCTGGTGTTCTTTGGTGTGCTTATCTATTTTTCTTGTTCTTGTTCATTATTATATACAAATTAATGATCAATATCTGAAGAATAAATTAAAGTATAAATCTGGAAGGCATATTGAAAAGAATTTGATAATACTAATTCACCCCCCCTCTCAGTATTATTTCCAACAAGCTACAACCCCCTTAGCTCTTGTACTAGCTGATGTACTAGTACGTAGGTGCTGACCTACAGAAGGCTACAACCTTCTCTTTTATTCCTCAGACCACGTTTTATAAATTTTCAGATTGGATCCATCAATAACATCAATCAAACATCAAATATATCTGTATCAATAAATATCCTTTGCACCAACCAAAACTAAATCAAACAATCACTTTTCTATAAGTTGTAACCAAAACACAGTGATAGTAACGAGAACCCAGAACACTGCAATAGCACACAGAAGTAGCTAAAACATATTTTATGAGAAGTATGCTACTTCAATGTGTTGAACCTATGTTCATACGTTGTTATTTGAAGGCAGACCTGCGTATACGCTATTTTGAAATGTCGAACCATTGTGTATATGCACCTTTTCTATACTAAACCTACGTACATATCTATAAAAGATGATTTAACCTTTACAACTGTTCAGATGTCAATTATACCTAGATCATCATATTTACAGATTACAACATGTCCCAATAGAAGATCAAAACCACACAAAGATACTTCTCTTCAAGCCTAATGATCTTGACGCATCAATAGAAGTTTATCTTTCTTCAAGCGCTTAGATTCCTCCTTGATTCAGATCGAACTATGCACCATAACTCAATGACCAGTAGTCTAGATATTGCTCTTCATTAGATATTCAATACTTGATTGATTTTGCCTAATGATATCCTTCTCCTTTTATAGTCTTAGGCCTTAGTCAATACTATGGTCCAAAACCACTTAGAAGCAATACCTACGACCAAATACCTGGGGTCAACACTTCAGTTAAGATGCCTTGGATCAATACCATGGGTCAAAATACCAAGGACCAAATACCATGGACCAAAACCAATTTTTCCAACATGTACATGCTTTTCCTTGAATGAAAGTGTGTGTATACACATACGCACCTTTTGGTCTGCTAGCCCACGTGTATACGTGGCTTGGTCAAAGGGAACCTACATATACTTCTTTTTCATTCATTCCGTGAGTCTAAACTATGATCTATCATCTGAGCGAGTTTCCATCAAGGACAACACCTATGTCATAGCGCCAAACCTGTGTCATAATGCCAACAAGATATCCTGCATAGATTTGTGCTAATTTGGATGATTTAAAAATTTATTGCATATACTGCAAGAAATGCATTAAGAAGGGAAGGGGAAGTCATAATTCATAGATTTAAAGAGCACTTGGCTAGTATAAGAGGCCATGTTTCCCCATGCATGGCCCCATTATAGGAGATTGGACATATTAGATTTGAATTGTAAAACCGACTTGCAAAATTTGAAGTAGATGGGGCTAGGCCAAAAGGAGATTGTTGTAGCATGTTTTATAGACTCTAAAGCCTATGGAGGTAATTTAGAGCCTCATTATTTCTGATATATATTGGATGCAGTGCTATTTTGAAATTTTTTTGATATATTCAACTTTACATGGTATATGTATGAGCCATGAGCAGAATTTTGCATATTCTGTTTCAATGGTTTGGAGTCATATATTTTTTGGTAAATCAAGTCACTGAAATAATACCATTTTGAGTTTGAGTTTTCCAACATTGACCAACACATACACAAATTTTCCAAACTTCATATATGACATTATTCAAGCCAATGGACTTGATAGATTATATAGTAGTTTAAATGTGAGGGTTTCTCAACTATATTCTCAAATAACATTTAAACATTTGGACAATTAGTATATATGAACAAATGACTTACCATTTTCTTATTAAGAAACTAGATGAAACCAATGCACCATAATTATGAAACTTCTCAGGAGGCTGACAGACTCTAAATGAAGATTTATTTGCTCCTACTTGCTATTGTGCCACCTACACTATCTAGGTAAACCATTCGAGTCTCTTAAATGAAACAGAAGGAAAAATGGTCTTTGTACCTCCACTGTATTGGTATCTAATTGATTTCAATTTGATTTCAGTGGAATTTATGGAAAAACATTTGAGGAAGAAAGATTTTCTTCTTCCCCAATATTTGTTGCATGATAGTAAGGCCTATTATTCGTCTCTACAACCACATTTTGATGTGTTTTGTAAGTCACTTTCAACTCGCTTTTGATCTATACTTCCCTATAAAAGGTGTCAAACTCTTTGGAGGTATATACTCCTCCATTATCTAATCTCAACACTTCAATCTTCTCACCTGCTTCATTTTTTACAAAAGTTTCAAATGCTCTAAACTTCGCGAAGACCTCATCCCTGGTATTGATGACGTAAACAGAGAGATTATAAGAGAAATACATGAATCATTAATTAAATTTAAGTAATAATGAGATTGAATTCATAGTTTCATATACATCTAAAATCTTTCCTCCTTTTCAATTTGACTCGGACTTTCTAATTTTCAAAAGTCTAGAGAAATGTAACTCGAATATTAGAAATCTAGTGTTGCAACCTCTTTCTTGATCGAATGCCAATTCCCATGCTCCTTCAAAAGAAGCTACAAATGACACATACAAGAAACAAAATTGGAGGGGCCTTCCAATCAGTCTTCATATTTGAGACTAAAGATAGTTACGCTATCACTCGTACAACACAAAGCTAAACAAAACAAAGTAGCAACCTTCAGTAAACTATCATAGGTCCATAATAGTTCTTAGACATCTCACACTTAGAAACTTCTAACAACACTTCCCTATCCTAGGTAGTAGCACTATTATTCGTATATATGGAATTCTATAAGATTTCAAAATGTGCTCTCATACGATGTTAAATTTGCAAACCATGGTAAGCAGAGCTAAAACACATTTATCTACAAATACGTATGATTCATGAAGAACAAACACAATGCATAAACACTTAAACTTACAACTATCATCACATTAAACTGGAAAAAAGAAATACACAATGAAACGCCCAAAAACTAGAATACCTCACTCTACACTCATGTCCTGCTTTTATAACTGTAGCAAATGGTCATGAGTTACAGTCAAGTTTGGACTAAATCTGTCCTAGTTCCCAACCAGCATGGAAAATCATTCTACAGAAGGAAATGCACCCCAAATGCATGCACCGTCCTATAGATCCATATGTTAAGCTACCATGCTAAGAAAATTCTCATAAAAACACTTTCCAAATACATCAAATATGTTTTTTACTTATAAAATATTTGTTTTTGCTAGTTTAAGAAAAGAAACATATGGTAGTTATGGAAAACCATAAACGGAATCAAAATTTCTCAGAGTGGATAAAATATCGAAAGACTATCAACTATCCACATCAAGCAAATATGTGTCATTGGGAGGCTTTTCTAGTGCACCCTCCACCATCTTGGATCTAAAGTTACAAAAGGTGTGGTGCTAAATGTAACTTGTGAAGACACTTTCAGAGAAACCAAGTATATATTATAACAATTTAGAGGATATTTATCACTTTTCTTCTCTTTTTACTGCACCTATTCACTCTATCTTACATTCCATACCCTTCAGAATTCCAATTTCAGGAATTAACTGAAAGAAATTGCAAGAAAATTGACGATAGGCTTGAAATTCAAGGTATTTTTATTTGGTTCAAAGTTATTGGAGAATGGTAATCATTACATCTAAGGAATATTTGTCCCATGTAGATCTACCCAAAGGATTCACTTCCTGTTTGATTTACCATGAAGCTTGACCCTGATAGTGTTGAGTGAATGAACTTGTGAACTCTCAATAGAAGAGGTATTTTACTAACCAGGACTCGACGAGCTGAGCTAACCCCAAGGACTAAGTTCACGGTATGTTTATTTTCTATATTTTGTCTTTTGATTTTCATTTCTCCTTTTGGTGGGCTAGGGTGGTGTTGGGTCAGGGTCCCGTAGGGTCTGTTTTGGGGGAAAACGCCCAAGTTTGGGGGCAAAAATCCCAAGTTTTATTGTATAGAATGTAAAGTCTCCATAAGTTGTGGTCGCAGAGGGCGTATATAATAAAGTGTCATAAAGGGTCTTATCCTTCTTTTATGTAAGTTGAGTTGGATTTTGAAGATCTACCCATGGTCTGCAGACCATGGGATTGTATAAAAAGGTGTGTCTTAGGATGTCTAAGGCGAGAAGAAGTATCGATGATGAAGAGGAATGTAATTGTTCAATAGAGGAAAGAACAAAGAAGTCCTAGAGTAGAAGAGAGGCTTCGCAACTACATGCGTAGAGTCTGAGAGTAGAGTCCACAGTTGAGTGCGCAGACCCTTGCAGCTGATTGCACAGAGAGGTCTTCAGTTTCTAAGTAGAACTTAAATGTTAATAAAGAGATTCTTCAAGAAATTCTTGTGTTTTGTCCATTTACTTTTGTTATGAATGAATGTGCTTTTATGATGTAATGAATGATTGGTTTATGAAGTAATACTGTGTTTATGTGCAACTTTACATAATTGATGTTTTTATATGAACACACTTAATATTAACTGTTTACGTGAAGCATATCTTATTTCATGTCAAATTTCTCAATGCTTAGGCCGATCTAGGTAAACAAAGGATTAGGAGTAATCACAAAGGCACGTAAGTAATTGATTCACTCGTTTGGGCTCCACGAAAGACCGTCATGAATGTTCTTGAAGACATAAGAGCTGATTAAGGGTAGTTATATCAATACACCCTAAGGCCTTATCAATTTGCATGAAGGCAGGTTTAGGCCATAAAAAGACATTACACTAATCTTTGCATGTGCAAACTTGGTTCCAACATTCTTCCCATACTGCTTTCGATGACACTTCAATCCGTGCTACGCGGATTGATGCCGAAAGGGCCAATAGTGTATGGATTTATTTGGAAAAAATAACTCTAAACGTAGGTCAAGACCCACTAAGGCAACAAATAGTTTCGTTGTTGGGGTCGGGATCTGCATAATGTGATGTGTGATGTCACATCAATGGAATGCAATGAAGAAGGAAATTGAGGAGTGGTTGGTGTTTTGGCCAGCAACAACCCCCCTTCTTATTTAATTTTATTACTAATACTAAATAAGTGGGGACCCTTATGAAAAAAAAAAATATTAAAAAAAAAAATTAGTATTTGTATTCCCTTTTTGAATAAATCTTACTATCATAAAATTAGGAAAATACCTGTAAAATCCAAAAGAACATAAAGAGTATGATAATTTCTTTCAAAAATAAAGTATCGCATCGCAAAAGAGTTAATGAATAACACCGTAATAAGCAAACTCCTAAGATTGTGAAATCGCGATGCGAGATCGCACACTTAACAAACTCATCGCGCATCGCAGTTTTCATATGTCTCAAGTATCACTTAAGATGAAATACGTCAAGCCGCTGATATGCGATAACACGTCTCGTAAATCGCATTCCGCAAAAACATATGGTAATAGACGATTGTCAAACACAACCGATCTATGATATTGCAAAGCAAATCGCAAAATCGCTTTATCGTAAATCTACAGGGCTCATCGTTCAGAAATTTTTTTCTGTAATCCGATGCCAAGTTATGCACATTAATGTTAATTTAATGAGTTAGTTAATGATCATTAATGAAATAAGGTTTGGATCTAATCGAAAGGTCATTTCATGTAGGGTGATATATTTTATATGATTTCAGCATTTAGAGCTTTCACGTCAGCTTATTTCTTATCATTACTCTTTCCTTATTTGTAAAATGAATAGATGAGGAAAGAATAACAAGCAACAGAAGAAGTAGCCACAGAGACAAACAATGTCATCGACTGTGTCATTGAAAACTTTCACAGAGCAAATCTCATATCAGAGACTAGTCCGGGATTTCTACCAAATGCACAGCATCTACAGACAAGCTGTAGATAAAAGGTGAAAGAAAGAGTAGAGTCCATCATGAGGTTAACCAAGTTGAATTGGGATTCTTACTGGCAGTACTTGGTTAAACCACACAGTCAACGTATGATTATCAATTGCCTCACAAACTCTGCTGAGAAGAAAGCGCCAGCAGTTGCTGATTCTATTTTCACATGGCTACTAAAGTCAGAAGTCGGCGAACCAACTCTCCTCAAGCCAATGCTGAATGCTTGTGACCACAAAGAATAGATACATAGATAGTTAATTGCCATATTCAATTTTAGTTTTAGTTTTAGTTTTGATTTATTTTTTCCTTAGATGAGGACGATCATTTAAACCTGCTCCTATATTTTTTTAATAAACTATTTTTAGATTTAGCTAGTAGTATTTCAACCCTTATCATGCATTTGGAGAAGGGTCGTGAAATTTCTCAAAAATGTTTCCTCAGAACCTACAATTCTGCACCCTCGGAGGAGGTTTTGATGAATGAATGGAACAAGATTTATTGATATTTGTGCTTAAATGTACTACTGAAATGCACTTTTGTACTCTTAGTGGATGTTGAATTAAGAAGAGATAAATCATTATTGCTAAAGCTCATGAGTAGAACTTGTTATCAATGGTACTTTAATCTCCTAATGATTTCTGCTTATGTGTTAAGATGATATTTATGTTCAGTTATTTATATATGAATGCTTGAATGTTTGAGTTATCATTTGGAACTTCTGTATGGTGATGGCTATTCTATGTATGCTTAATATATGAATGACTTATTATATGATATGCTTTTCATAATTGTTTCGGCTAACTTTTTTTATGAAACGATTCATCTTTATTGAACTCTTTTCTCATAGCGATTGAATGATATTTTTACCAATTACTGTTAGAAATTATTTTAGATCACATAACTGAAAGATTAAATCTCGGGTTAGTTTTAGAATTAGATATTTCTATTCATTAGAATAAAATTTCATGTTGTTAAATTATATTTATAATAAAAGCATTTTACTTAGGAATTATTAGAAAGGAAATATCAATTCTCAACACACACATACACAAATTGGGAAAGTGGTCCCATTATGCCTAGTTGGGCCCACCATCCCAAACGGAAAAGGAGGTACTTTCAAGGTTCGGACTGGGTGGGTATCCCCCTTGTTGTAGACCTGATTTTTGGGGCCTCAAGATATTTGGCTCTAGAAGGAGGGCCTGAACTGTGAATGGCAAGTAAATTTAAATCTAAATACCAATTTGAGTGTAAATCACCCTCAACATCTCCCCCGACTTCTCCATCGCATTTAGAATCTTTAAATCTTGATCAAGAAGTCGATAAAACAACAACCACTCCCACAAACATGAACATTTTAGAGAAATCTACTATTGAACCTCCTGAAGTTGAATCTTTGATCCATAAACTTCAAGGATTTTCTATATCACCCCAAAAATCTAAAATATCTCAAGGTAGTGTGACTTCACAATATAACCCTTGTCATCCTCTTACCAAATTGCAAAGTGAAAATTTTGGTATTGAACCAACTGAATTACCTCTACCTAAAAGGAAAAGAGAAAGGAAATCACCTAAAGGGTCTGATACTAAGACTCTTTCATCATCATCGTCCATCTCAACTTCTCCACTATGAAGTCAACCATCCACCCCTCCACTTCAATTTATTATCCAACTGACTACTGGAACTTCAACATCTGCTTCACAATCATCTAGAACTGCAATATCCTCATCTTCCCAACCACAAGGAACATCTTCTATGCTTTCCTCTGTTACTAGTTCAACAATGGCCCAAACCCCATGGAATAACCCAGGCGCAGTCTTAATGCCTGTGCCCTTGAGTCAATACCAGCCCATCATGTAAAATGGCTGCCTAAGTTTAATCCAGAAGTAGGCATGCTAGTAGAAGAACACATAAACAACTTTATGTTATCTATAAATCTCAATGGAGTTACTAATGAAGATGTTGTTGTCTGACTCTTTCCTTACACTTTGCAAGGAGCAGCTGGATCATGGTATTTTTCATTACCATCCGGATTTATCACTAGTTGGGATATTTTCCAAGAGAAATTCTTGACTAAGTTTGGTGATGATAGGTCTACTGCGACACTGATCAATGACCTGTCAAATCTTAGGACTGAACCAAGGGAACCTATCAAATATTTTAACTCGTGTTTCAATAAGATTTTGAATAAAATTCCTACCTCTTCCAAGCCTAGCGAAGAAGTTCGAAGTGAATGGTACGTATTTTCTCTACCTTCAAACATATCAATCTTCATTGATAGGGTTTCCAAAACAACTTTGGTTGAAAATATGAAGGAAGCAATAGCGGTAGAGAAACGTATCATAGCCTTAGAAAAGAAAAACACTATTGATGAATGAAAATCTAAGAAGGTCACTTTTAAAGAAGATCCCAAGAAAAAACAATCAAAAGACACATTTGATTTAGAAGGATTATAGAAGGTTTGGAAAACCATGTCTAATGAAATGGTTGACATTAAGAAACAAGTAGCAGAGACTTCTTCAAAAAAGCCTTACAGGCCTTATAGAAAAAAATCCTTCAACTGATTCAAAGCCTCCCAATGCTATTACAAATATAGAATCAGAAGAAGAAGAAGGGGATGTTTCTAATGAGGAGCTTATTGATGAAGAAGAAGTTGAGGAAGTATAAGGAATGTGGGATTTCATCCTCCTAGAAGAAGAGGATCAAAAGGCACCACTAGTCAGTACCATAAGTAGAGATCAACTCGATCCTCCACAACCTACTCCTAAATAGAAGGGCGTAAGCTCAATGTCCAGAGATAAAGTCGCAAGTAAGAAAACGTCACCCAAAGCGAATCAAACAAGCCCAGTCCAATCCAATTCACCAACTCCATCTAAAACATTTATTATTTCGGATGAGATGGAGTATAATATCATAGAAGACATGAAGAAGACTAGGGCTAACATTACTTTTCATGAGTTAAGCAAATTAAAACATCAACAAAAGCTAATTTTTAAAAAGTTACATGAAATACCTGCTACACCTCTACCTGCCGTTGTAATCTCGCAAGCTTCTCATGAGATGGGAAGACCTCCAACTAATGTGACTAATAAAGTTGATCCAAACAATATCCCCTTAATTGGAGGAGGTCAAGATCTCATACTCCTCCATTTCTTCTTGCTTATGAATTTTTCAACAAAAACTTGCACAATTGCTTAGTAGATTTAGGAGCTTCATCTAATATCATAAACCTAAATTAATATTTGCAAAATTGAACGTTCAACCTCAAAAATATGTAGTACGCATAGTTCAGCTAGACCGATCTCCAGTTGAAGTGATCGGCGAACTAAATCAAGTTACCACAAGGTTGTCATCTAATCCAAAGGTATGTCAAGTTATTGATATTTTAGTTGCAGACATCTTAGAATTTTATGGCTTAATTCTTAGTAGAAATTGGTTTGAAAAGCTTCATGGATACTTTGCAACTAATTGGTCGCATATGTGGCTCCCTTACAATGGTAAACCGAATCAGATAAAGGTTGACCGAGAAAGACATAAAAAATACATAGTAACAGAATTGGAAGGAGAAAATGAACCTATAGCATACAACAATAATATAATTGGCAACTATTATGTTGAGTCTTTCTTAGGAAATTTTAATGCTCATACTTCGCCTTAATTAGAACATTTTGTTTTGTCTCAAGTAGAAAAATTTTCTCAAACAGATAATTCTAAATGTGTTAATTTTATAGATAGTCCTGTAAATAAATATTCATTTTGTAAGTTACTTTTTGATGGTTCTAAATCTAATGATGGAGCAGGAGCAGGATGCGTATTAGTTAGTCCAGAGGGAAACAAAACTATGGTAACTTGTAGACTCGAGTTTGATTGCACGAATAATACTGCAGAATATGGGGCTTTAATATAAGGATTATACAAGGCAATCGGATTAGATATCAAGGATCTACAAGTCTTCAAAGATTGTGAAATTGTTATTAGATAGGTACGAAATACTATACATTGTCTATCAGGTCATTTAAAGCATTAACAATCTTTAGTGCAAGATCTAACTGAACATTTTATAGCATTCAATATTTCATCAATCCCCAGACTCCAAAATGCTAGTGCTGACCTCTTTGAAAATGTAGCTTCCAAGCTCATTCCCTCAGAATACTATAGCCTAGACAGATTCTCAATCGAACTGATCTTTAGAACCTTGATTCTTGATAATATTACAAACTAGAGAATTTTCAATGATGATCCCAATATTGTAAACTTCCTCACATCAGAGGGATCTTACAATAATCAAATAATTGATGAAGACCAACATGACAAACAGTTGCAACAAGATAGCACTAATAATGGTATACCAAAATCAGTAGTCAAGTTGGAAGACTTATATGATCTGAAAGACTGATTCAAAAGATCTACCAATTCAAAACATCAAAGCTCAACTCTGAACTATGAATTAGTAAATCTAGGAACTGATACCAAGCCACTGAATATCAATCTAGGTCTTGGCCTAGCCCCTAAAGAAATATTAGCATATGTTCATCTCCTGAAACAATACAACAGTGTCTTTTCCTGGAACTATGATGACCTTAAGACTTACGACACTTCTATCATTCAGCGTACTATCCCAATGATAAATGATGAAAAACTTGTCCAGCAAAAGCTGAGGAAGATCCATCCTAATATGGAAAGCCAGATTAAGTCTGAGCTCAATAAATTATTGAAATCCAAAATTATTTTTCCCGTTCGACATTCTAGACGGGTTTCCAACTTGGATCCCGTTAGAAAGAAAAATGGAGACATTAGAATTTGCATTGACTTTCGAAACCTTAACAAAGCCTGCTAAAAGGATAACTTTCCCATGCCTCCCATGGAGCAAATATTACAAGCAGTTGTAGGATCAGAATTAATGTCCTTTTTGGATGGTTTCTCCAGCTACAACTAAGTTTTTCTCCATCCTGATGATCAATTAAAGACCATGTTCAGAACCAAATGGGGTACTTATGCATATCAAAAGATGCCTTTTGGTTTGATCAACGCTGGCACCACATTTGAAAGGGCCATGGACATGACATTTAAGGGATTAGTAAACAAATCAATAGTAATCTACTTGGATGATATAACTGTATATTCTAAAAAAAGTGGTAATCATCTCAGAGACTTAAAACAGATCTTCCAATGTTGCCAAAGGTATGGGATTTCACTTAACCCAAAAAAGTCATTTTTTGCATTAAGTGAAGGAAAACTTCTTGGATTTATAGTGTCAAAATCTGGAATCCATATTGATCCTGATAGAATCAAGGAGATTTCTGAAATACCCTTGTCTCACAAAAAGAAAGCCATGCAATCCTTCCTTGGCCAAATTAATTTTGTTAAGAGATTTGTTCTGGATTCTCAAGGATCGTATCTCCCTTACAAGCAATGATTAAAAATAATTCAATTTTCAAATGGGGCCAAGAATAATATGCGTTCAATCAGATTAAACAAGTGATTGTAAACGCCCCATCCTTAACAACTCCAAATTTCTCCGATCCTTTCATTTTGTATACATGTGCCTCTGATAGATCGTATGCTGCGATACTCACTCAAGCAAATCAAGACAAGGCGGAAGCCCCAATTTCCTTTTTCAGTTCAAATATACAAGGGGCCGAATTAAATTATTCTGATGTCGAGAAACAAGCTTATGTTGTTTTCAAAGTGATCAAACACTTCAGACCCTTTCTACTTAAAACCCATACAAAAATCATAGTACCATTTCCAGTGGTAAGAAATCTCTTAGTATAGAAAGACATGGGTGAGAAAAGAGAAAATTAGGTTACTACCTTAGAAGAATACAACGCTGAAATTAAACCAACAAATATTGTAAAAGGTCAAGTCTTTTGCAAAATGTTGGCTGGAGCATTGCTTATTTCCGAAATACCATCTTCAAAAGTACAAATGTATGAGGTAAGCCTAAATGATATTGAATCATTATATGCTGATATAATATTTTATCTAAAGAATAGATATGCTCCTTCAAACCTGGATTATACAAAGAAAAGAGCCCTAAGATTGAAGGCTAAGCAATATCAACTCATGAATGATGTACATTTTAGGATGAATTATGATTTTGTTCTCCTTCGATGTCTTGAGAAATCTAAAGCTGAAAAGGTGTTGCAGGAACTTCATGATGGACCAGCAGGTGGACATTATGTTGGAGATGATACAACACATAAAATCCTGCGCGTAGGGTACTACTGGCCTACACTATTCAAAGATGCACATAGCTATGTAAGGAAATGTCAAGTTTTTCAAACTGCTGCTAAAAGACAAAAGAAACCATCGTTGCCTTTGCAACGAGTCAATATCAATAAACCCTTTGATTAATGGGGATTGGATATAATAGGTGAGATCTCCTCATTCTTCTAAATAACGTAAGTACATCCTTACAACTACGGATTATTTTACTAAATGGGTAGAAGCAGTTCCTCTCAAGACAACTAATGCTCAACACATCATTGATTTCATAGATCAGTTGATAATCACCAGGTTTGGTTTACCCTCTGCTTTAATGTTTGATAATGCATCATATTTTTCTGGCAATGCTATGACTAAATTGCGCTCAAAAGAGGTTTTAAACTTAAATACTTTGCCAATTATTACCCATAGGGGAACGGGTAAGCTGAATCAACAAATAAAAACTTGATCAAAATCATTAAGAGAACCATCGATCAAAATCATAAGAATTGGCACAAATCTTTGATGTATGCTCTATGGGTAGACCGAATAACGCATAAAGCCTCCATTGGAACTTCTCCCTTTAATCTAGTTTATGGGAAATAAGTGGTTCTTCCAACTCATCTAGTGATTCCCTCTTTGGCCTTAGTTCAATTTATTGATGGAACACCAACTTCATCCTTACAACTAAGGCAATTGAGAATCCTTAAGCTAGAAGAGCAATGAGAATAGGTTAAAATAACTCATGCTCATCATCAAGCATTAGTAAAGGCTTCTTTTGATTCGAACATGGTATCCAGAAAGGACTTTCAAATTGGAGATTTAGTTTTAAAATGGGATAAGACTCATGAATAAAAAGGCAAACATACGAAATTCTAATGAATGTGGCTTGGCCCTTTCCAAATTGTGAATATCATAGGTCCATCTATTTTTATGTTACAAGATTTAACATGAAAAAGAGAATATTTACATGTTAATGGACAGATCCTCAAAAAATACTTTGCATAGAAGATCATTTTTTCTAATTTTTGTAAATTAGTTTTTCCTTTATTTTGATAATAAAACCAGTTGTAAATGGTAACATTTGGAAATCACTAAAAAGACTAGTATTTCTTTTAGATTTTGTTTTTTCGCTTGTATAAATAGAATTGATTTGGAAAGTTGGTCATTATTATTGAAAGATACAGTCCAAGGCTATAAGCATGAAAATGATACTAGTTACAACCTTGCAAATTTTGATTAAAAAACAACCTTTAGTGGGAATTTGTTTTATATCAGTCAAATGAAAAACATTAATAACAAAAAATGAAGACTCTCTATAGAAAAGTTCTTTCCAAAAAACTCTACCATTGTCATCCAAAGATATTCTTAAGGAACCAATGACTTCCTCTCCATCTAGAGAATTACAAGCTTGAAGGAATAATCTGGTGATACACTTTAAACTTAAAGAATAAGAGGTCTCACCACGAGCCGACTTATCAGGATCATAGATATTATAGCTTGTTGACTTTGCTAAAACTACATACCACAATAGGGCAATGACTGAAGATTGTTGCAATCAAAATACAAAGGGTCTCATCACGAGCCAGCTTGTTCAGCAAAGTTATAAATCAAGTGAGTGGCACTGTCATAATTTGGCTACCAAACCAAGGCATTGTTCTTTAAGAATTAAAAGAAAATAAAAGCAACAAGTGTGGATATGGATTTCCCTTTGAAAATCATATATTTCTCCAAGTAGGATACATGATCATTTTTGGGTAATAGGTAACCCTGTCGAGGCTATAAATGCCTGCTGGCAGCAGAGGCTCTACCTATGATAAATGAGCATATTTAAAACTAATTTATAGAGAAGACATTGTTTTTATCTTTACAAACCAAGTAGTGGCTGATGTAAATACAATGACTAGCTCTAGGAAGTAAATAATCAAAGTTAACATAGAAGAAACAAACTATCATTAACAGCTGAAAGCATGGTGTACTTTATCTTTCTATAATAAAGTTTGATTTTCCAAAAAACCCTTCTAATTTGGATGTCTAGAAAATTCAAAAGAAAATCGAAGATAACTGGTTCTTCCAAGTGAATCGCCAATTGTTGTGGCCAGTGACAACCATGCTTCTTATTTAGTTTCATTACTAATACTAAATAAGTGGGGACCCTTATAAAAAAAATAAAAAAAAATAAATAAATAAATTAACATTTGTATTTCCTTTTTGAATAAATCTTACTATCATAAACTTAGGAAAATACCCGCAAAATCCAAAAGGACTTAAGTTTTATGATAACTTCTCTAAAAAATAAAGTGTCACATTGCAAAAAAGGTATGGATAACATCGTATAAGCAAACTCCTGATATTGCGAAATCATAATGCGAGATCACACACTGAAGAAAATCATTGTGCATCGCAGTTTTCATATGCCTCAAGTATCACTTAAGGTGAAATACCTCAAGCCACCGATATCTGATAACGTGTCTCGCAAATTGCATTTCATAGAACCATATGGTAATAGATGATTGTCAAACACAACTGATCTATGATATTGCGAAGCAAATCGCAAAATCGCTTCATCCAGATCTGCATGGCTCATCGTTCAAAAAAGTTTTTCCATAATCCGATGCCAAGTTATGCACATTAATGTTAGTTTAATGGGTTAGTTGATGATCATGAATTAAATAAGGTTTGGATCTGATCGAAAGGTGGTTTCATGTAGGGTGATATATTTTATATGATTTCAGCATTTAAAGCTTTCCTGTCACCTTATTTCTTATCATTACTCTTTCCTTATTTGTAAAATGTGCAGATCAGGAAAGTAGAACAAGCAGTACAAGAAGCAGCCACAATGGAAAACAATGTCATCGACTGTGTCAATGAAAACTTGCATAGAGCAAATCTCATATGAGAGACTACTCCAGGATTTCTTCCAAATGCATAGCATCTAAAGACAAGCTGGAGAGAAAAGGGGGAAGAAAGAGCAGAGTCCATCAAGAGGTTAACCAAGTTGATTTGGGATTCTTACTGGCAGTACTTGGTTAAACCACACAGTCAATGCATGACTCTAAAATGCCTCACTAACTCTGTCGAGAAGATAGTGCCAGCACTTGTCAATTCTGTTTTCACAGGGCAACTAAAGTCAGAAGTCATCCAACCAACTCTCCTCAAGCCGATGCTGAATGCTTGCGACCACAAAGGACAGATACATAGATAGTTAATTGCGAGATTCAGTTTTAGTTTTAGTTTTAGTTTTGATTTATTTTTGCCTTAGATGAGGACGATCATTTAAACCTCCTCCTATATTTTTGTAATAAATTATTTTTAGATTTAGGTAGTAGTATTTCAACCCTTCTCATGCATTTAGATAAGGGTCTTAAAATTTGTCAAAAATGTTTCCTCAGAACATGCACTTCTGCACCCTCGGAGGAGGTTTTGATGAATGAATGGAACAAGATTTATTGATATCTATGCTTAAATCTACTACTGAAATGCACTTTTGTACTCTTAGTGGATGTTGAATTAGGAAGAGATAAATCATTATTGTTGAAGCTCATGAGTAGAGCTTGTTATCAATGATACTTTTATCTCTTAATGGTTTCTGCTTATGTGTTAAGGTGAGATTTATGTTCAGTTATTTATATATGAATGCTTGAATGTTTGAGTTATCATTTGGCACTTTTGTACGGTGATGGCTATTCTATTTATTCTTAATATATGAGTGAATTATTATGCGATATGCTTTTCACAATTGTTTTGGCTAACTTTTCATACGAAATGGTTCATCTTTATTGAATTCTTTTCTCATAGCAATTGAATGATCTTTATTACCAATTTCTGTTAGAAATTATTTGAGATCTCATAACTAAAAGATTAAATCCTAGGTTAATTTTAGAATTAGATATTTCTATTCATTAGAATACAATTGCATGTTGTTAAATTAGATTAAGAATAAAAGCATTTTACTTAGGAATTATTAGAAAGGAAATATCAATTCTCAACACACACATACACAAATTTTGAAACGGGTCCCATTATCCCCAGTCAGACCCACCATCCCAAATGGAAAAGGAGCTGCCTTCAAGGTCCAGATCGAGTGGGTATCCCCCTTATTGTAGATCCGATTTTCGGGGCCTCAACAGTTGGATAGAAATATCCATGAATTCAGGACACAATAAAATTGAAATCCACACTTGATATAAGAACAATTGTTGGATATATATTTGTATAGAGAGATACACGAGATTTTTTTTGTTCCTTCTCGATTGAGCTATAGGAATGGATCACTAAATTGGCAGACGAACAAGGAAGGTGGAGGCTTGACGGTCCAATAGTGTGGACCTCGAAGCTAGTGTGGAGATTGGAAGCCTATGAAGATAATATCATGTGCGTTTTCCATCATTGGGTTGATCAAGGTCATTTTTTAACTAGATTGCTAAATAAATTTTTTTTATAAGATGTCCAATATATAGCCCACTTGTCAAATTTCAGCCCTAAAATTTTCCCTAATATGGATGTCTGGAAACTTTTTTTAATTTATTTATTTATGGTTGTTCAGGGCTATAAAATTATGAAATATGATATGTTATGATTTGAAGTGCTTAAAGTATTTTCTAGGAAGGATGGATAACCCTACTAATTTTTTGTGAGAAAATATATAAACAGATGTATGTGTATTTTTTTATTTTTTTTCACTACAGGATAACTAAAGATTGCAGGTATAGTGTAAGCATTTCCTTTGGTGAAGATATAGGGAAGAGAAGCTCTTGTTAAATACTAAACCTAGTTTTCACTATTCATGTGAATCTGAAAAGGAAAGATAGAAATGATTGACCATAGTAGAAGTTACAAGGTAGGAATGGTGAAAGGAAAAAGCATGTAATCTGTAATAAACCATAATTTTATCTTTGAATAGGAATCTGGGTTCTATTTTAGAATGAAATAAATAAGAAATATTATAAAATTGTAAAAGAACCAATCATGGGTAGTAAAGTGTGTTTCTCAAGTTAGTATATCTTAGGCCAATTATCAAGAAGAGAACTATGTTAACCCGCCAAATGACATTTATTATGTGGAAATAAAATTAATAGGGCCTAAATAAATTGTGGATGGTTCCCCATGATAGGAGAACATTGGGGCTTTTGGCCTAGTTGGTGTTCAAAAGAATAGAAACCAAATAAAGTTTTTTATGATTTATACATAGACACATGACCATAACTTTACTTAAGCTATGTTTTACTTACCACGTATACAACAAATACACCTTTATGTATGCATATATATATGAAAAGGAAATTATATAACAAAGCTAAATAAAACATGACTAGGTATATATCAACATGCACAATAAGCATAAAAAAAATAAATTAAAATCACTTTTCTTCAGAATAAATCAAAGATGTTTGTAGTCTTTTCCTTACCTCAAAATTGCAAAGTAAGCATTTTGAAGCTAACAAAAGGGGTAAACCCCTAATGAAAAAATTATGAGTATTATAGAAATTGTGTCTACAATGGCTAGGTATTTACCCAAAATGTTTTAGACCCTGAAAAAGTATATATAACAAAATAAATTGCAATGTTTTACAGTTAAGTTCCTTTTAGTAAAAACCATAATCACAAATAATTTTCATGCAAAACATAGACAAGTCGAAGTTTGATAATGGAATTGAAAATTTGTGAAGGGAAAAAATAAATGAGTAGATGTATAAGTTGTAGATAAAATAAGTGAAATTGTAAGTATGCAACTTCATAAAGTGCCGAGAATAAAACCAAAGTGAAACCAACTATTACAAAATCATATATTACAAAGAAATGGAACACATAAAATATTGCAAAAATGTAAACACAGAAAAGAAATAAAACAAGAGAGACATAGATATATGTGGTTCACCCTATTTGGGCTACATGCACAGAGAAATAGTTAGTCCTTCGTATTATATTATACAACAAAATGAATAGATACAACCTAGAATAGATCCACTGTAATTCCCTCTTCACTCTCAATCTCCTCTCTCTTTCTCACTCAGAATAAAAATATACATAGACGCACTACAATTCCCTCATATATAGTGAGGGGTTTCCTTCTAGGGAAAAAACCTAAATTAAGAATAACTTGTACCATCAGATTTCTGCCTAATGAATGGCCCATATTGACTATGAAATTACAACATTTTACAAGAAAATTTTACATCCATTTTTAGCTTCAGGTGGACTTCCCTCGATCCCTCGCCAGGGGGGGTCCAAATAATCACTATCACCCCCCCTGGACCCCTTTGGCGATGCATATTTATAGATGCTTTTACTGTCACATTACGAGCTGGGGTCCAATGTGACGATACCTCTCAATAAACAAGATAACTAGTCTCTACACCCAACACCATCAACTATCCTGCTAAAGAAATGTAGAAATTCCTTACTCCATCCCCCAAATTTTGAAGAAACTTTCAAAATGATATGTAAAAGAATGTTACTGATAACCAAAATATTTTCTTGTTCCTATCATTATATCTAGGTAGTCATATTATTCATTCCTATCATTGTAATAAAAAATGGTTCCTATCATTGTATCTAGGTAATCCTATAAACCTTTCTAGTGTTACTCCATTGCAATGACGCATTCATAGACTTGACAGGGTTTACCAAATAATACAAGAATTAATCTATTGCCCTCACTAAGAGATTTACATACCAACACTAGTAACTTGTGAAACTTTATTCTCTCCAATTTTGTTCCTTTTCATTTTTCTTTTAGCAATAATAGAAGAAGAAACCTTTTACAAAAATATGGTTACATCTTGGATGATGGCATTCGAGTAATTACACTTTTAATCTTATGTAAACTAAGAGAAACAAGACATTTATCAATTCTCATTAATCACTTACATGACTATTTATAGATTTATTCAATTTATTCAATCTATCCTTATTTGGTAAGACTCATTACCACCATTGAAAGTAATATATTTTATAAAACCACAAAAAGTAAATAAAAACTATGTAATTTCTTTAACTCTTCATACGCACTATGATGTCAAGTTAGTTTTTAGATTTAAACAAATAAGATGTATCTTTAAGAATTAAATGTTACATTTTAAAATTGCAAAAAGTTATCACTCCCAAAAACTTCACTATAAATGAGATTACTCAAGTAAAACATGAAAACAAAATACAAAGGGAAAAAAAATGAATCTATCGTCCAAGAAACTCTTAAAAAACTAGTAGGTAAAGTAATTTTTTCAAAAGATCTCATTTCAGTATCAGTAGTGCTACCAAGGTTAACATATTTTATTTTTAGAGTTTTAGTAATGATAGGCAGCTTTTCAGCTAAAATGAATCATGCATTTCTTTATTTGTACCAACCACATAAGTTTTGACCCACTATCATCCAACACACATCTTATCCATAATCCCATTCACACACAGTCATCCCTACAAGGCCTGTAAATGGAGGCTTCCTCCACACATTGATAAGAATCGCAATAAAATTTCCCATCTTAGGAGATTACTAAAGGATATACATCATTATAGCCATCCATCCATGTCAATGAGGTCATTTGGTTTTTCAATAGTTGTAATGGTTCTAGCCATGGTGGTGCATAATGCTACAGGCATGCCCAATACAAACTTCGTATCATCTGTGTGTAACACACAAAAGATCACAAGAGAAAGCCCCTTTTATAATACTCTCAGATCTCTACTCATAAATCTAGAGGGAAACACTACCTTCAGTAGCTCCAACTACAAAACATTTCATGCAAGAAATGGAAGCTCACTTACTTCATATGGGCATGGGGTTTGAAATTAGTGAATCTCTAAGTCTGATTGCACCACCTCCTTAAAAAGGTTGGCAGCTGCTTCTGGAAAGTTTGTAGCAATGCCATCGGTGCTCAAGTTCAAATAACTGACTGTTTCATCTATTAGGAGAGATACAAGTTTAGTTATATTAATGTGTACTCACTATTTCATGGTGCAACTAATGCATTCTTTAACATCATTTTTCATATGGTGATTATCTGTGTTTCTAATGTTTTTAAAAGGGGTTCCATTCCCTTTCAAATGCATTTGTTCTATAATTGAGCAATGATTGTCAAGAGTGATAAGTCATAGAGTACAGAGAGAGGATTTATGCACTAAAGTAGCCCAAAAGCTACAAGGCATACTTCTTTTTAATTGCATTGATTTTCTATTTCAAGAAGTAGAGCAGAACACTCACCTTTTACATACGTTATTCTCCCTAAAGAGTTTAATATGACATATCTTGTGTCTAATCATGGTTTGTGAGTTTTTATTTCACTATTTTGTATTTTTCCAATAATTTTAATTTACATGCATACAAAATTAATAGTAATCTACAAATTAATAAATCGAAATAGAAACAAAACTGTGATAGTGTAGATTTTGGATTTTCAAATATAGTTTTATCTAATCCATTTTGGTAAACTATCTAGTGGAATATCCATGAGAATTTATAAATCAAATTAATTTTTTTTTTCTCGATTAAGACTAAATCTATTAAGTAAAAAATAATGTACAAGAGGATACATCCCAAAGATGCAAGAAACCGGCAACCGGAAATGATAGACCTATCAACCTCGGTTCCGGAGAAGGAGCTAAGCAAGCAAGGAGCTACAACAAGTCACTAGAAGCTGAAAGAAACATAGAAAACTACCCTGAGAGGGTAGAGGCTTCAACACGAGGCTTTTTCCCTTTTCGTTTTTTGACTACAACCCATCCATTTTGAGGTGGATGAGCGATTACAACTTGAAGATTGGGATCCTCCACCGGGGATCCCTCCTTGGGGAAGCCCTCCTTTTCTGAATCCGAGGAGGAGGACAAATGGACACGTTTCTGAGCAATGGCTGAGTCAGAGGGAGGCGCCAGACCATCTGTGGAGGGGGCCACGGAATGAGGGGCCTGTTCCAATTCTTCATTGCTGTCTTCATCTTCAGAGCTGGAGGAACCAGAATCCACCACTGGAGGTGGAGAGCAGGGAGTCCAACGTTTGGACTTGGGCTTGGAGGCATTGGCCTTGTTATTTTTTTCCGAGCGGGATGGGCATGTATTCTGCAAATTCCCAGATTGGTGGCAATGGCGGCACCAAAAAGCAGTATTCTCGTAGTCCAGTGTCTGGGTCCAGACAAAGTCGTTTATCTTAAGGTTGATTTGTTCTGGAAGACCTTTGCTCAGGTCTAACTCTGCACATATTCTTGCATATGAGTAGAGACCTTTAGATTCCCGCCATAAATCTCCACTGAGGAAGCTGCCCAAGGTGTCTCCTATAGCTCTGAAGACACGAGTACTCCATAGGTGGGCAGGTAAGTTTGGAAGCCGAATCCATACCGGAGTCTTGGTAATGACTGCAGTAGCTGGATCAAAATCTGGGAACCAAGGAGTCAAGAATAGCCCTGCATTTCCCATGAACCAAGGGCCCTCTTCTAAGGCCTTTTCATAGTGCTTACTGTTATCAAATAGAACAATGAAATAGCCTTTCGAACAGAAAAAGATCTTACAGTGATGAGTCCAGTTTGCATGGATCCAAGCGTAGAGATCCTGAGAACGCAGCCACAATCCATTAAATCTGCAGATGATGGCTCTTTCAGCAAAATCTTGAAGATGGGAAGCCATTTCTTCATGAATGAGTTCAACAAAGGGAACTTCTTCGATCTTGTCAACCAAGAAGACCTTAGATTTAGGGGCTTCCAGAGGTTTGGGTTTCTCAGAGTGGACTGCATCTTTGTATGAGAAAGGCCGGGTAGAGGAAGATTGCCCCACTACACCTCCTCTTAAACGAAGGGTCGCCACCACCAAGCTGTTCCTGGTAATGCTATAAGCAGAGAGCGGAAGAGGGTCTTCAAGTTGTTTACCTTGAGAGAGAAGTCGCAGAATTCTTGATGGAATCCCCAATCTGCACTCTAGCTTCAGTTTGAGATCTGCACCAGGTCTGAAGGGCTAACCCATTGCATGATGGTTCTGCCTGAAGGCTGAGAAATTAGAATCTGAAAGGAGTCAGATATAGGCCTTGATCCCATACCAAGATGAGTACAGATCTCTGGATCTGGCCATAGCATGGCCTATTCTGCCTGCTGGATGACCGGATCTGGCCAATCATTGTCAAATCTGAGGCTACGATTGCCTTTTGGAGAGCAGTTGTTCGCCCCAGATCCATATGGAGACCATGCGAGTGATGGGGTCAACTGCTCTGGCTCGTGGCTAAAGCAAACAGATATCAGACCGGTCAAGCCCCTAATGGCAAGTGCAGATCTTCCGTGAAGGCAAGAGGGCCTCGAGCTGTACTTGCTGCGATTGTCCTGAATGCTGGGCAGCTTTGCTTGAAGGATAACTGTAATAACCTGCGCGGCCGTGGGTGGAGATCGAAATCCCAGTTTGAGTCCAAGCTGAGCAGCTGCGGCCTGATAGTTCAGCTCTTTGCCCGGACTGCTTCTACAAAAGATAACATAGACGGTCTTGGATCTGGACGCCCTCTGATCGGACCCTGACCCCGTCGTTGTTGCTCCTTTCTCTAGAAAGCAACCACCAAGTAACGAACCATGGAGACCTGTGCAAAGTTTTGTCCGTCTGATCTGGAATGTGTCTTCCTCTTCAACGGCAGAGAGCCGATGCAAAACGGAGGCCGAAGGCACTGAGTCGGCGACAGCTGTAGGGTTCAACTTCGAGAGCTGTAGGGTATATCTGGATGCATCATAGAAGGACCAAGAACAGTCTGCCCCAGCGACCAAATCGGCGAAGAGTAGATGGGGGGGAGCTCTCAGGGAATATTTGAGATCATTCATGCCAGAAAAGAGAGCAAATACCTGCGATCCCTGTATTGAACTCGCATCATCGGCTGCGACAGGGCTGAGCAGGGGCCAGGCGGCGGCCGAAACAGGGGAGGCGGTGGAGAATCGGCTAGGGTTCATCGTCGGCTCTGACATCATAAATCAAATTAAATTAACCGAGTAATCACATAATAATAAATTGAAGTGTAATGATGGATAGGATATGGTTAATGGTCTATTTAAGTAATTATGGTTGTTGGATGGGGGAGACTTGATGCAAATAAAATGTGTGATGGTGATTAATAACACATCAGGAAACTTGATTAGTTAGCAAGGGGAAGGATTTAGTACTCAAAATCAGTATCACTCATTTATGAGAATAGTAAAATGGAAACTTACACCCATCATTTTATTTATGCCTGTGACCTGACTAATTGTTAACCAAGTCGTAAGTTGAACTAAAAAGATTTATGTGTCATGGAAATAATGAAGAGTCTAGAACGGTGAGGATGTGAGGGAGTCAAGGCATAGCAGAGTCATCACAAGGACCACCTCCTCTAAGTACCACATTATTGTCTCATATTATGCTTCCTAGACGTAATTAATGAGACTTTAAGAGGGAATCAGACAAATGAGATTGTACTAGAGCACTTCCTATTAGTTGTGGGAAATATTCAGGGATTGAGGGACTCTAATAGAGGATATCAAACTGAAGACATTGCTAGGTAGCTCGAAAATATTAGCCTCCCAGAACTTGTTGGATGTTGTGCCAGTGAATAAGTAGAAGCTTGGTTGGAGGGAATGATAAGTTGTTTCACACTAGGAGAGCATAATTCCAATTTGAAGACTAATATGGAGATATTACAGCTCAATGATAGTTATATTCTTGCATATTATAACTAATCGAATAATTAATATTATTCTAATTTTGTAATCATAAACAATATTTCACTTAGGTTACTAAATTTAAGTAGATTCAATTGGTTTTGTTATATTACGAACAACTTATTTAGAAGAATACTCGCCATATTAATATTACATTAAAATAAACTTAAATAATGATCATTTATATTTGTAGATGTGGTATTTTATAATGAAAAATATTTTCATATTTTAAAATATGAGATTTATAAATAATGCTGTTAAGAATTAGAATAAATTGTATCCTTTTAATGTTTCAAAAATTTACAATTAAATTATATTTATATAAATATAATTAATTTTTTTTGTTCGTCAAGTTGGAGATTACAACATGCTTGAGCTTGGGCTTGAGAAACTATGATCTAGGACATCTAGACTACCAAAATGGACACAAGATCACACAGTGGAGTTCTGCCCACAAAATTTCGAATGGGTAACCTTCACATTATGGAATGACTTAAAAGTACAACCATCACCGCCAAGTGAACTTATATAACATAATTATTTTAATTAATATAATTCTCAGCTAAAATATAGTTATATAAATATAATTATTCTAATTAATATTATAATTAGGAAAATATTTAACACATTTAAGGCAAGTATTATTACGTTCAATATGAGTCATTTTAAGCCTAGTAATGAATTTTAATGATGATATGGTTATTGAGAGATCATATTTTTGTTTTTCTTGTGTTTTCATTAATTTTATTACAATGTTATTATTTTCTTTGAATGTAAATAATATTTTCAAATTTATGTTATTGGCTAAAAGTTTATATTTAGTTTAGTTTTTATTTACTGTATTATTTTTAACATTTTATGTTCATAGAATAGATATGTTAATTTTGGATCTACATAGTTACGAGATGAATTAAATCTTTTGAGATCCAAAAGGAGTAAAACGTTAAAAGAGGCTTGAGCTCTAAATATATATATATATATATATATATATATATATATATATATATATATATATATATATATATATATATATATATATATATATCAACTCCATGTTAATTATGGAAAGAATAAGCCATCTATTTTTTTCTAAGAAATTGGCTAATAAGATATTTTATTTATAATTATTTTTCATTTACTTTATATAAAATATAAAATATATTTATATTTAGATTAATTTTTTTATTATTATTGATTTTTTTTTAAATTTTACCTATAGTGTGCATATATTTATACTAAATACACAAAGAATTATAAATCTCTCTAGTTGTAAAATTATTTTTTAGAGATCTCATATACTTTAATTCCTAGCCAACCTCTTCGTTTTTTAATAATTCTAAAAATTCTACTTTAAAATAAGACCCAATTGATTTTAATAAATAATGTGGCATGTCCGATCTAATCTTTTTACCGATCTTTACTTGCACCCACTCCACAAAGGATGGGGTGGTCATCATGCATGACCCATATGGATTTCAATTTGAACCCACTCCACCCAAGATGGGGAAACGGTCTAGTGAGACGGCTACAAAGATTCATGCATTTCTTTCATTTATTTGTAGGATCATGCGTCCTGATCCAGCGACGTACAACACACTAATGTGACCCATAATACTACAAATAACCATCCTGACAATACCTATAAATGGAGACTACCTTCACATATTGATAATCATCTCAATAGCATTACCCATCGTAGGAGTTTATTAGACGTCTGATATCATTCAAAGCATCCAATTCGATGAGGTACTCATTTGGTTTTTCATTGGCAATAATGGTAGTAGGCCTGGTGGTGGGCAGTGCTCTAGGCAGAAGTCCCTTTTATAGTACTCTCAGATGCCTACTCATAGATCTAGAAGGAAACACTGCCTTCAAAGGTTATGACTACAAATCATCACGTGCATGCTCACCTACCACCTAAGGGTTTCCATTTTTCAATCAAGTAATCTCTTAGTCTGATTGCACCTTAAAAACCTTGGGAGTCACATCTAGAGCATTAACAACAATGCCATCAGTGCTCAAGTTTAGATAGTTGACTATTTCTTCTTCTACGAGCAATACAAATTCTAGTTATATATTCATTGTCTGTTGTACAACTTCAAATTCTTGAAGAAAGAAAGTAAAAAATCAAGTACAAAATTTCTGATTTGAAAACCCAACTACAGGAGGAGAAGAGAATTGAAGAGGAAGCGAGCATTTTGATGAAGGTGATTAAAAAAAATATGAAGCACTGAAAGCTAAAGCAAAATCTGCAAGACATGATGTAAAAAGGAGTAAATCTAGTGCAGAACCATCTACAAGCCAATCAATAAATAACAATAGAAATGTGAATAACGAGAAACCTTAGTAAGACCATCAACATGAAAAGGATAATGATTATACCCAACATGTTTTGGATATTTTCCACCTTAACCTTTGGATATTTCATATGGGGAGAAAGGAGGAGTGAGGGAGGATCGCATAGGGGATCCCTTGAGGGCTAAAAAAATTGTTGAGAAGATCAAAGAGATCCATATATAGGGGTATGAGACACCACAAAATCCACAAGAAAAATACAATTATAGGCAGGGTCAACACAACATGGAGAATTCATTCAAGGTGGGAGACAAAGTATGGTTATAGTTGACCTAGGAGAGGCTATGTTGGGTCACTATAATACTAGTGATTACCCCATTACTATTGTAGTTATACCCCTTATTTATATTGTTGTGCCCCTATTACCCCCATATTGTTATTTCTGTGCCCCATAGAATCCCTCTATTGTTATTTTTGTGGCTTTATATTATTATTGTTAGGTCGGCTGGAATATATTGTGACTCCTTAGACTCCCATATATAGAAAGGAGGTTTTGTCATTTGTATCATCCAAGAATTGTTCATTTATGTAATGTAAAGGAGGTTGCCACCTCGAAGAGGCTGAATTCTAAGGCGTTGATCTTTCTTTTCTTGAGCTGGTTTCATAACATTTGGTATCAGAGCTTTGGATTCTAGGGTTTCGCTGCTCCAAACAGGTCATCGTGGAATTTTCGCCATAACTTTTTTTCTGTGACATTTCAGAAGTCGCAAACAAAACCCATTTGAGAAGAAATCGCGCTGAACCTTGGGTCTAAATGTCAGAGCTTTTCGCGCGATATTGGCAAAGATATGATCTGAGGAAGTTGGTCTTTTTGCAGACTCCTGAATTACATTCAAAATAGGTGACCTGGGGAAAATCATCATAACTTACTCTCTGGGGATCGGATTGAAGTTTCGTAAGAAGGTACAAAAAGAGGACAGAAGTTAGTTTCTTGTGGGTGCTTTTCAGATCCAAAGGTCGAAACAGTGACTCGAGGCATGTCGTACAAGTTAGCTCTATTGAACTAGTCTATAATCAAGTCACTGTGGGAGATTTCGCATAACTCTTCCTTGGAGAATCCAATTTGTGTCAGACTTGTGGCATTGGAAAGAGGAAACAGAGAGCTACTATAGGTCGCAAGTTCAGAACTAGATGATTGGAAAGTATAGAGATACATCAGAGGAAATATCGAGCTCCTACAAAGTGAAAAAAGGTGTGTAGATTTTTTTAAATTTTTGCTTAAGCTTGGTTTGAAAATTTATTTTGAAGGAATTCAAAGGGCATAGTAGAGAATTATTATCGGTAACTGATGCCCCAAGGAAAGAAAATGCAAACGCCTAGTAAGGAACCTGAAAGCTCTAGCATGACTCATGAAGAAGAGGAAGAAATGCTACATGATATATCAAAATTACAAGAACAAGTGAAACAAATGTCACGCTCACAAAAGTTAACAGATGCTAAGATAAATGGCGTGGAAGCTAAGATGAATGGCATGGAAGCTAAGATGGACAATTTGAAGATAGATTTGAACACAAATTTGAAGACAGGCATGGCAGATTTGAAGACAGATTTGACTAATTTTCTACAAGAAATACTTACTAATGGTGAAAAGGTAGTAAAGGAAACTCATGATGAGAACAAAAGAAATGTTAATCATGATTCCATAGATGCTAATGTTGGATCGAAGAATCACCACGTTCCAAAAATCGATATGAGGAAGTTTGATGGCAACGAGCTCATAGCTCATCTTATCATCCTCAATCTGATGGGCAAACTGAGATAGTAAACAAATGTTTGGAAGGATATCTTCGTTGCTTTGTATCTGATAAACAGACACAATGGGTCAAATGGTTGCCTCTGGCTGAATGGTAGTATAACACTTCCTTCCATACAGCAACAAAAATGACCCCATTTATTGCACTTTATGGGTACCAACCACCATCAATCACATCATATTTAAGAGAAAATTCTAAGGTTCATGCAGTGGAGTACATCACATCGAACATCAACAACAAGTCCTCCAACTCTTAAAGGATAACCTCGTGGTGGCACAAAATAGAATGAAACAACAGGCAGATCAACATCGCAGTGAAAGAAGTTTTGATGTCGGTGATTGGGTATTCCTACAGCTACAACCATATAAGCAAATGACCCTAAAGCAAGCTAAGAAGGATAATAAATTATCACCAAAGTATTATGGTCCATACAAGGTGTTGGAAAAGATTGGTACTATGGCATACAAATTGGAGCTTCCTGCAGCTTCTCGATTGCACCCAGTTTTCCATGTTTCATGTTTAAAGAAGGTTATAGGCGACAAGATCCTAGTTCAAACAATATTGCCAGAACTTGACGAGGAAGGAAAAATTATATTGGAACCGGAAGCAGTCACAGAAACAAGAACTCGACAACTACGAAATTGATCAATTTCAGAGTATCTTATCAAGTGGAAGAACTTATCCGCTAAAGATTCTACATGGGAGGATGAGAATTTTATGCAGAAGTATCCAGAACTGCTCAAGCGTTGAGGATAACACTTTTTTGAAGGAGAGGGGCATGTTGGGTCCCTATAATACTAGTGATTACCCCATTACTATTGTAGTTATACCCCTTATTTATATTGTTGTGCCCCTATTACCCCCATATTGTTATTTCTGTGCCCCATAGAATCCCTCTATTGTTATTTTTGTGGCTTTATATTATTATTGTTAGGTCGGTTGGATTATATTGTGACTCCTTAGACTCCTATATATAGAAAGGAGGTTTTGTCATTTGTATCATCCAAGAATTGTTCGTTTATGTAATGTAAAGGAGGTTGCCCCCTCGAAGAGGCTGAATTCTAAGGCGTTGATCTTTCTTTTCTATCTTTTCTTGAGCTGGTTTCATAACAGGCTATAGGGTCTTGGTAAGAAAATCAAGGCTTTGCAATATGGTTCTTTTAAGATAAGAGAAAAGGTGGGAGATAATTCCAACAAACTCAATTTATATCGTACATGTGCATCTATTTCTTTGTCAATATAGAGAATCTTGTAAGGTCGCACGTTAAGCCTCTATGAACCTTCCATGCTAGATCATGAAGAGGAATAATCCCTACCTTCTCTGGAAAATTTTGGCCCCAGATGCTTCAGAAGCATTAACCGAATATATAGTTTATAGAAGAGGTCTAGAATTGTATGAAAATGGAAATATGACCTTTGACAGATTGTGTTGAAAAGAAAACTTGCAGAAACAGATAAATGGTACACTCAAGAAAGGTGGAGGAAAAATTTCCTCACCTCATTTAGTAGAAGGTTTTGGAGACCAAAATTCTCCCAAAATGGGGGGGTCTGATCCGAATCGACCATTATATTATTTTTCAACCAACACTATGATTTTAGAGTGGAAAAGTAGGAGGACTCAACTCACATGACCATTTTTACTAGCAAGACCCCATTTGGAAAATCAAGGTCTAGAAACCTTCCAAGAGAATTTTGAGGCAACAACTGAAAACATTTTGGGAGTAAAAATATTCTCCTTAAGTGTTGCACTTTTTTCATATTCGACACAAAGATTTCTTTCAAACAACAAAAGAATCACCTAATTCAGAGTCTTTATGCAAAATTTATGCCACTCAAAAGTCGACCTCGCCATTTTCACAACCATAATTTGGGAGGATTCCATTCTACCACCCATTATTCATGCAGAAGAGGATACCCACATAATTATGATGAAAGAGACTATAGAAGAGTCCATATTGTAACTTTGGTTAGTAATTGAGATAGTCAAACCTTACCACTAGTAGGCTATTGCATTGTGTTATAACTAGGTCATTAGGAGGAAACGGGGTTCCATTCCATTTTTGAGTGCATTTATTCCATAGCTAGGACAAAATATTCGAGAGGGATAAGAGATAGAGTGTAAAGATATGTTGAAAACGTAGCAAGAAAATCCTAATTTAATTATGTCCTTGAGTTAGATTGGGAATAAAATTGTAATTCCACATCTCATGACAACTTGTATTAGTTATCGAAGATAATTTCATTTATTTAGCTCAGTTAATTTGAGTTTAGGGTATAACTTGAGTCATGTAGAGTGTTTCCTACTTTATAGAATCCCTGGTAGAGTTTATTTTGAGTTGTAATTAATTAACTTAGTTTAACTGAGTTAAGGTGAGTGAAACTAGTTCGAATTGTTGGAGGAACTAGTGGGAGGTCTATGAGTGGCATGTTGTTCAAAGTGATAAACCAATTAACTGATTATTCACTCATAATTAACTCATGCATGTCAGATATTAGAGTTACCCAGTTGAGATTGGAGTTCAGGGATAGTGTACTATCATTTATATCATCACCTCAATGGTACAATTGGTGCATGTAGTTAGAGGAATACCTATGATGGATTGTGGAATTCCATTGAGGAATTTCCCTAATTAATATGGGCCTAATTCCCAAGGAAACAATGAAAGGAAATAGGGACTTGGGAAAGAAAGAAATTGGTCAAGTATTGGCCTAGGCTTGTCGAGGAAGTTGTGAGACAGATAGATATCATGCAGAGGTTGTTCATGCTTGAGAAAAAACATTGTTTTCTTCTCATATTTTTTTTACTAATGGGATATATAGACAGGAGGGGTTTTCAGATGTGGATTTCGCTAGGAAATAATTTCTTATTGTGTTCATTGAATTCTTGCTTTTGTATGCTTCATGATTTAGTGATTGTTTAATTGTTTCCACTAATGAGTAGAGTAGATTCAAGTTGGCGGTTTGAATCTACAAGAAATTTCTACATGCTAACAGAGATGAAATCACTATAGAAGAGTAAAATCAATGTTTTTCTATTGTAGGTGAAATCAAATTTAATATCATTCTTTAGAGCTAGCAGGATTTCATTCTCTGGACTGAGACTCAAATATGCCCTTAAGGGTAGTTCAAACTACATTGCTTGGAAGGACAAGATGGAGGAAATGTTGGAAGTCAACATCCTTGAGGAATTCATAGAAAAAGATATTTCTAAGCCTCTAGTAGTTGATTCTCAAGATCGGGTAGAGTAGAAAACGTTTGTTGCAAAAGAAAGAAGGACTATCCTAGAAGGAGATTGTGATTATATTGTCTTGAATCTCCATGGTAATGAAACTCCATATGCAACATGGAAAGCCTTGACATACTTATTTCAAAACAATAGTGACCATAGGAAGCTACCTCTAAAGGACAAGCTCAAAAAAATCAAGATGGAGAAGGGAGACACAATACCAAAGTACTTGACCAAGTTCACTCTGTTAGAGTCGGTATTTTCATCCCTCCATCAAAGATCAAATCCTCTTGTTGCATTTCATATTAGGTGTCACGCCCAGTCATTTTCATTCCATTAGGTGCATAGATCACATGACGGTAGTGGCATTCCTTCAGTTTCTCTCACGTTATTTACCTGTTGGCTCATGTTTGTTCATAAAAAAGCGTATATAGTCTTCTTTTTATCTTGAAAGTAGCAAAGGTTGTATTTAGAGTTTTATGGTCAAATATGTCTAGGGTTTCATTAGGGTTTGGTGCAAAAATGTGTTAAAGTGTCCAATAATTGCCAGTAGGCCATGAGGAAGTTTCAACATCAATAAATTGCATCTCCAAATGTTTGAAAATGTGTTTTTCCTCAAAATTCTGTTTTGAGGAAAAAAAGGAGTATTTAACCTTAATTGTTAAAAAATCATGAAAATTTTGTTATTTTCAGTGTAAATCCATTCATCTGCATCCTGGTTTCTTTCCTTAGCCCAGAAGCTCCAACACCCGCAAAAACAAGCAAGCTCAGGTCATCAAATTTATCACAAGGTGAAAAAGCAGTGAAAAATTTCAAAAACAGGGTTTAAAGATAAAGTCAAATCCAAAACATTATAAAAGTGGCTTTCATGAGCCGAAATTTCAAAAGATCTTGGTTTATAAGCAATGCCTTCATTTGTAAAGTTCATTTGCAAAAGACAAGTAAGCCAAAGTGATTTTGTTGAGCAAGAGGAAAAAATTGGGTGAAAATCGCTCCTGGTGACCGGCGTAGTGCACTAGGCAGGAGGCGCGGCACATTAGTGAGGCACGGCGCACTGGACCTCAAAACTCAGTGTATTTTTACACAGGCATGGCGCACTGCTGGGGCATGGTGCATTGGGCATGCTGCATGACACACATAGCCAAAAAGCCCGAAAAACCTCCAAACTTGCTCCAATCACCCAAAATCACATGGAGAAATCTTGATACAAGTAGGTAGACTCTTCAAATCTATATTCCATCTAAGTTTGATGATGGTTTGATGGTATGTTTTTGATGATGCTTGTGAAAAGCAATCAAACCCTACTATTAAAACAAAAACTTGCTACCTAGGGTTTGAAAACCTATTTTGCTACCAAGTTCATCATCCTTCCATTACTCCCCTAACCTCCATTACTCCCCCTAAGTTCATTGAATCCCTTTCCCAAATGTCCACATGTAAACCCCAAACCCTAATCCTATACAAGAACTCCCATAATATCCCATTTTTCCCTAGCTAACTCTGTCCCAACAGTCCCTAAATTCCCATTATTTTTCCCTCTCCTAACAGTCCCTTGTTTCACTGTTTTCCCTTGGTAGCAGAGGTCAAACAATCATCAAAGGCAGTCCAACACAACTTGACACATCAACTCTTATTTCTTCAAAGTAATTTGTCTCCCAGCAGTTATGGCATCAGATCGTTCATATGAATTTGAAGAAGAGACCCAAAGTGATTCACCCATGGAGGGGCATGCACCCAGGAGGCCTCATAGAGGTGGCATACATATTAGAGAAGAACCGACCACTCTTGCCGAGTTGCAGGCCTGCCCTCTTGCCATCTTTTGTTTCCAGCATTAGTCATGTTATGAATTTTGCAAGAAGATTGCTCATATTCAATTTCATCGTGAGTTGGCCCGCTTATTTGTGTTGCATTTGCATGGTGATCAAATCACTCTTGCCGGTGTTACTTTCACATTAACAACAGAAACCATTTCATTGGTAACCGGCATACCAAACATTGGAGAACCATGGAATAAGAGACAGAAGATTGACCGGAAACACTATGAACCATATATCAAACCTAGTTTTCTGAGGCAGCTCAAGAGAGTGTTTCCTTTTCGGTTTCTCAAGGATGAGTATGCTCCTTTAATGAAACTCATCATGAAGTATTTCACCTATGAGGGCTGGTTCTCCCGCTTGTATGCTTATCACATCAGGTTGTTGATGCATTTCACTTGGGTACGGATGATGAACATTCCTTATTTCATATGCCGAAACATAGAAAGGATGACCACTCTTGTTCAACACAAGACCCCTCAGTAGCAGATTAACAGTCTTTATCATTTTGCTCTCATCAAAATTGTGGTCGTTCATTAGCCTAGTTTACAGGGCATCACTTGGGATGACTTCATCTCTCATGAGATTTTCAGAGCCTCACAGGGACCTTCAGAGGTTGGGCATGAGACAGGTGGACCTTCTTATCAGCAGGGGCATGAACCCGCTAGTGTGCTAGTGTTCATCTCTTGTTAGAGAGGCACTAGATAGTTGTTTGCAGCAGCAAAGTTAGTGTTATCTCCACCCGGGGTGGAAGGGGCCTCACTTCCTCCATCAGCACAACAGGTTCAAGACTGAGGCAAGAGGCCTCTACAGGAGGAAGGACCATCAGGTGAGCGAGAGACTGATTTCATCCTCATTGAGGGTGATGATACTGACATGGGCCCACAAAGTGAAAACCTTAAATAGATCATCAAGGAGAAGCAGGTGGACATTGATGCCTTGTCCACTAACTTGGATAGAGACCAATGGACTATACAATATTTGGAGCAAAGGAATAAGCAGTTTGAGTATCAGCAGGTGGTGATGGAGTTACAGAACATGCGGCAAAACTGCCAAAGTGCCTGAAGGAGGAGGATAGAGTTCACTTCCTTGGAGCAAGAGATCAATGCCGATAGAGAATCATGGCTCAAAAGGGTCAATATCCACTTGGGGAGGAAGCTGGAGAAGGCAATAAATGAGAAGAACATGCTTAGAAATTTGTCATATCATTATTTGTCCCAGAATTTGGTGTGCCAAGCAAGAATTAGGAATTTGAAAGCTAAGTTGAAGAGAGCATCAAGGAGGCAAAAAGTGGATGAAGGACTTCAAATCTTGGCTGAGGCTTCCTTGGCCCATCACAACACTTGATAGAGAAGATTCACCCCAAATTTCAAGAAATTTGGAGTAATTTTTGCATTTTTGTAAATTTTTGGCACAAAAAAAAAGAGTTTTCCTCCCTATGTGTCACGCCATGTGGCGCTCGCTTTTGCTAGAGGGCTCTAAATCACGAAAAATTTTCATTTCTAGATTTTTCATGAAAATTTATGCTTGCCTACTTATGGCCAGGAAGTTTTGGCAGGTTTTGAGCCCTCAAAAGGTCAAAAAACACTCAAAAGATGAACTCACTGCCCCTATTTTGACACACAGGAAGCAGTGTTGGGAGAATGGACTTTGGGAGGGTAAAATGGAAGCCAAATTGAAAAATTCTACTTGGGTTGGAAAGTAGACAGGTAGACCTTTCCAGCAAGAATGCCTGGAGCTCATTTGGACATCGGGAACGCCTCCAAAAGTGGGTCCAAACAGGCACTATGCATAGAGAATAAGGCGCGACGCATAGATGAAAAATTGCCAGTTTGACCAAGTTTTTCTCTGTTTTTTGCCCAACTTCGCCTAGTTTGACTTTTTCACTTTTTTAATGGAAAATTTATGATGTAATTTGATGAAAATTGATGGATTATGATGTAAATATGTTTGATTTTCACTTGTAGCGGTAGATTCATCAGTTTAGAGGTTGTTTGAAACTGAATGAATCAGTTACCTTGTTTTTAGAGGCATGTTGTTATCTTGCCTAGTTTCTAGTTCTCAGTTTAGAATCAGTTGGATCAGCTCCTAGACTCATGAGCTCCACCCTTAGAGGCAAGGAGGAGCTATGTTTGTCTATATTATGTTGTTTTTCAGTCATTAGCATGGTTGGACTCTTGAGAAAAGCATTGAGCTTCATTGTACACTCATACTTTCATTTTGGCTAATGAATTGTGATCAGGATTTGCAGCACTCGTTAAGATTCATGTCGAAATTTGTATTGGTACAGTGCTTCTCTTTGTAATTTTGAATTTTTTTATGTATGCCATCATCTATCTTATTTCTTCTAAACTTAAAAAACAAGAGTGTAAGTAGAGTTCATTGAAAGTGCAATGCTCTACTTGAAGTTTGCTTTAGTTGTTTGATGTTTTCAGCTGTTTGAGGAGGATTCATGATTTCCCTTGCGCTCTTCAACACCTCACCTATCTTTTCCTTCCATCTCACTAAAATTTAAGTTCCAATACGATTGCCTACCTTGCCCCATCGAGATCTCTGTAGAACTGAGCCCCAATCGCCACATCCTAAAATTTTCCTTTCCACTTGATTCCAACAAAACCCCCTAAAAATAAAATCAAATCCTTGCACTTCATACCTAGCCTAAAATTAGTTTTTCTTTTTGTCATCTCAAGCCCCATCGATTATCTTTTGTTCAGATTGACCCAGAGAGAGCCCTCTCATGTCCTCATAGGGATAGCTATGAGGCTGAGCGTGGTTTGATGTTGGCCCTGGCTCCTACATTTTTAGCCTGAGGTAAATCTAGGCTCTAACACACTCAATGTAAATATCATCTTGGAAGTGTTGATGTTACAGTTTTTGAACACCATTTCATCATCCTAACACTTATAGGCCTTCCCAAGAGCTGGCACAACTACTAGGACTCAGTAAATGGGAGGGAGAATCTATGAGAGTGGGAGCATTTGTGGTCCAACTTGGTCCAAGAAGATATTCAGTAGAACACTAGAGATGGATCCTAAGCCAAGCATGATCATGAGGAGAACTAGGCCTTAGTTATAAAGGCAAAGAAAGGGAAAGGGAAGTCATCCCATTCCAAATCATACTCCAGTAAGGGCACTACCATGGGATGTGACACTATGCCATGAAGTGTCCACACAAGAAGGCTGACAAGAAGCCCTGAGGAGGAGTGGCAAGTGAAGCTGTTGCTTCACAATTCGATATGGATTTCCACCTCATCACTTATATGGTGACATTGGTGATGGGTAGTGTGTGGTGTCTAGATGGTGGAGCCTCATTCGATATCACCGACAACAAAGAATTTTTTAATGACTTAGAGGAGAAGGACCTCTAGATGCACATTGAAATGGGGGATAGCCGGGGGTATAGCACGACCAACATCAGTATTTTTATCTTTCATAGGGAGTGTGATTATCCTCTGACATTAAAATATGTCATCTATTTTCTAGGTTTAAAGAACAATTTGGTTTCAGTTTCCATGTTGGATGAGCTGTGATGCAATATTTAGCAAAGGAAAGGCTTGCCTTCATAACATAGTGTCAGGAAAAGTGAAGTGGATTAGTGTTTTAGTGAAGAACCTCTATATATTGGATGTAGTATATTTGGCTACTTTGAGGATAAAAGCAGAGAAGATGCATAATAGAGACATTGGTGAGTTATGGCATAGAATATTGGGTCACCTGTACCACGAACCTTTGAAGATCATGGAGCAAATTTCTATAGTACTTTCCAATGGTACACTAGAGAAGAGAGACACATGCAAAGGGTGTACATTGTGGAAGTACACAAAAGCTACCTAAAGGATAGTTTAGCACAAGCAATCCTTGAAAGAGTTCACTCAGATGTCTGTGGATAGTTGTCGACAACCTCCATGGCCAAGCACAAGTATTATGTAGTATTTGTAGATGATTTCACATAAATTTTTTATTTTATTCATTCAAAATAAAGATCAAACGTTCACTAAATTTTTTGAATTTAAGGAACTTGTTGAAAAAGACACTGGGAGGAAATTTAAAGCTCTCAGGAGAGATAATGGTGGATAGTATGTCTCAAATGAACTTAAGAACTTATATGCATCAGAAGGCATTTGACGAGAGTTAATAACACCCGATAACCCACAACAGAATGGGGTGGCTGAAAGGAAGAACATAAGTATTGTGGGTATGTCACGTGAAATGTTACATGATCAGGACCTACCATTGCGCTTGTAGTTTGAAGCATGAAACATAGATGTATATGTGCAAAACATAAGCCCTTATCAAAATATCAGGATGAATACACTAGAAGAGGATTTTTCAGGTAAGAAATTAGATGTGCTACACTTCAGGATCCTTGGTTCATTAGTTTATTTTCATCTTACCAAGATTGCAAGGAAAAATATAGAACGAGTAGCTAAGTTGTGCATATTTTTAGGGTACACTGATACACCATAAAATTATCTGATGTACCTGCAATCTCACAGGGTGACAATGGTTCATAGAGTTTTGATGTTCAATGAAGAGAAGGAGATGAGATATTCCCTTAAGAGGGAGATTCAGTTGCATGGAGAAGAGGATAGTTTAGCTCTGAAGGAAGAACCTTAGGATGATGTGGCATAGCCACATGCAGAGGAGAAGAGAGTGGAAGAACCCTCTCACGTAGAGACTTCTAGAGATGGAAGGAAGCACACCAGAGTGGTTGACGTATTGATGCATGATGTTAGAGAGAATGTGAGAGCACCCGCATCATAACACAAGCAGTGGAGGTCACCAGATTGGTACACTAGCTACATGGGCCTTATGAGCGAAAGTGTAGAGATTGAGCCATTATCATTCGAGGAAGTATGCCATGAAGTGTCCACACAAGAAGGCTGACAAGAAGCCCTGAGGAGGAGTGGCAAGTGAAGTTGTTGCTTCACAATTCGAGATGGATTTCCACCTCATCACTTATATGGTGACATTGGTGATGGGTAGTGTGTGGTGTCTAGATGGTGGAGCCTCATTTGATATCACCGACAACAAAGAATTTTTTAATGACTTAGAGGAGAAGGACCTCTAGATGCACATTGAAATGGGGGATAGCGAGGGGTATAGCACGACCAACATCAATATTTTTATCTTTCATAGGGAGTGTGATTATCCTCTGACATTAAAATATTTCATCTATTTTCTAGGTTTGAAGAACAATTTGGTTTCAGTTTCCATGTTGGATGAGCTGTGATGCAATATTTAGCAAAGGAAAGGCTTGCCTTCATAACATAGCGTCAGGAAAAGTGAAGTGGATTAGTGTTTTAGTGAAGAACCTCTATATATTGGATGTAGTATATTTGGCTACTTTGAGGATAAAAGCAGAGAAGATGCATAACAGAGACATTGGTGAGTTATGGCATAGAATATTGGGTCACCTGTACCATGAACCTTTGAAGATCATGGAGAAAATTTCTATAGTACTTTCCAATGGTACACTAGAGAAGAGAGACACATGCAAAGGGTGTACATTGTGGAAGTACACAAAAGCTACCTAAAGGATAGTTTAGCACAAGCAATCCTTGAAAGAGTTCACTGAGATGTCTGTGGATAGTTGTCGACA
The DNA here is from genome assembly GCA_031772625.1 of Pinus tabuliformis. NCBI lineage: Eukaryota > Viridiplantae > Streptophyta > Pinopsida > Pinales > Pinaceae > Pinus > Pinus tabuliformis. The sequence continues at coordinate 481,236,380 of CM062812.1, read as the reverse complement.
ACCTCCATGGCCAAGCACAAGTATTATGTAGTATTTGTAGATGATTTCACATAAATTTTTTATTTTATTCATTCAAAATAAAGATCAAACGTTCACTAAATTTTTTGAATTTAAGGAACTTGTTGAAAAAGACACTGGGAGGAAATTTAAAGCTCTTAGGAGAGATACTGGTGGATAGTATGTCTCAAATGAACTTAAGAACTTATATGCATCAGAAGGCATTTGACGAGAGTTAATAACACCCGATAACCCACAACAGAATGGGGTGGCTGAAAGGAAGAACATAAGTATTGTGGGTATGTCACGTGAAATGTTACATGATCAGGACCTACCATTGCACTTGTAGTTTGAAGCATGAAACATAGATGTATATGTGCAAAACATAAGCCCTTATCAAAATATCAGGATGAATACACTAGAAGAGGATTTTTCAGGTAAGAAATTAGATGTGCTACACTTCAGGATCCTTGGTTCATTAGTTTATTTTCATGTTACCAAGATTGCAAGGAAAAATATAGAACGAGTAGCTAAGTTGTGCATATTTTTAGGGTACACTGATACACCATAAAATTATCTGATGTACCTGCAATCTCACAGGGTGACAATGGTTCACAGAGTTTTGATGTTCAATGAAGAGAAGGAGATGAGATATTCCCTTAAGAGGGAGATTCAGTTGCATGGAGAAGAGGATATTTTAGCTCTGAAGGAAGAACCTTAGGATGATGTGGCATAGCCACATGCAGAGGAGAAGAGAGTGGAAGAACCCTCTCACGTAGAGACTTCTAGAGATGGAAGGAAGCACACCAGAGTGGTTGACGTATTGATGCATGATGTTAGAGAGAATGTGAGAGCACCCGCATCATAACACAAGCAGTGGAGGTCACCAGATTGGTACACTAGCTACATGGTCCTTATGAGCGAAAGTGTAGAGATTGAGCCATTATCATTCGAGGAAGTAGTGCATAAGCTAATATGGTTTGATGTCGTGGTTGAGTATGAATCAATTATCAGAAAAAATATTTGGGAAGTAGTTGAAAGACTAGTAGACAGGTGGGTGGTGAGTTCCAGATGGATTTACAAGGTAAATAAACCAAAGGATGGCAGTGTGGAGAAGCACAAGGTGAGATTTGTGGCCAAAGGGTTCTATCAAGTGTAGGGAATTGATTATGAGGATACCTTCCCTCCGGTAACAAGGTACTTTTCAATTAGATTTATTCTAGCACTTTCAATCTATATGGGCTAGAAGATACATGAGATAGATCTGAAAGCAACATTCCTCAATGGTGTGACATGGGGAAGAGGTGTACATTGAGCATTAGGAAGGATTTGAGACCTTCAATAGAGAGTCACATATGTGCAGACTCAAGCAAGCATTGTATGGATTGAAACAAGCAATCCGTGTTTTGTACACCAGGATTGACACTTATTTCATCAGGTTAGGCTTCACCAAAAGTGAAGTAGATGCAAACCTTTACCATATTATGGTTGAAGTTAAATTGTTTATTATAGTATCATATGTTGTTAGGCCCCTATACTACTAGTGTAACCCATTATTGTTATTAGTACAACCACCTTATTATATTGATGTACCCATGTAGTCCCCATATTATTACTATTCTGCCCCATAGAAGCCCACTATTGTTATTATTGTTCCCTTACATTACTATTGTTATGTTTCCTCTAATTATTTTATGACCCCTTAAATTCCTATATATAGAAAGGAGGTATTTTCATTTGTATCATCGAAGAATTGTATTTGTGTAATGCAAAGGAGGCTGCACCATCAAAGAGGCTGAATTCTAAGGCGTTTATCTCTCTTTTCTATCTTTTTTTGAACTGGTTTCATAACATTTGGTATCAGAGCTTTGGATTCTAAGGTTTCGTTGCTCCAAATAGGTCATCATAGAATTTTCACTATAACGTTTTCTGTGATGTTTCAGAAGCAAAAAACAAAACCCATTTGAGAAAAAATTTCATTGAACCTCAGGTCCAAATTTCAAATCTTTTCACGCTATATTTGCAGAGATATGATCTGAGAAAGTTAGTCTTTTTTTAGACTCCTGAATTACATTCCAAACAGGTGACCTGGGGAAAATCGTCATAAATTTCTCTCTGAGCATCACATTGAAATTTTGTAAGAAGGTACAGAGAGTAGATAGACTGTAGTTTCCTGTATATATTTTTCAGAGCCAAAGGTCGAAACAATGACACGTGGCAATTCATACAAGTTTCCTCTTCTGGAAAGGTATTTAATCAGGTCATCTTGGGAGATTGTGCCTAAATCTTCCTTGGAGAATCCAATTTGGATCAGACTAGTGGCATTAGAAAGAGGAGGTAGAGGGCTACTGCAGGTTGCAATTTCAGAATTGGATGATCCGAAATTACAGAGATACATCAGATTCAATATCAAGCTCTTACAATGTGAAAAAAGGTGTGTAGTTTTTTTTTTTTTTTTTTGCATCAGCTTGGTTTGAAAAATTAGTTTGAAGGAATTCAAAGGGCATAGTAAAGCATTATTATTGGTAATTGATGCCTTGAGGAAAGAAAATGCAAACACCTAGTAAGAAACCTAAAAGCTCTAGCATGACTCATGAAGAAGAGGAAGAAATGCAACATGATATATCAAAATTACGAGACCAAGTGCAACAAGTGTCACTTGCACAAAAAGTAACAAAATCTAAGATGGATGGTTTAAAGAATGATGTAGAAGTTAATATGGATGATTTAAAGAAAGGTGTAGAAGCTAAGATGTATTGTTTAAAGAAAGGCGTATAAGATAATATGGATGCCATGGAAGCTAAGATGAATGGCATGGATGCTAAGTTGAATGGCATGGACACTAAAATGGATGGCATGGATGATAAGATGGAAGAATTGAAGATAAATTTGAATAAGTTGCTACTAGAAATGGTCACTAATGATGAAAGGGTAGTAAAAGAAACTCCTGATGAGAACAAAAGAAATGTTAATCATGATTCCATAGACTCTAACTTTGGATCGAAGACCCACCATATTCTAAAAATCGATATGAGGAAGTTTGATGGCAAGGATCCCGCAACATGGATATTACAGTTGGAGAAATTTTTCGATCTCAATAATGTGAAAAACACACAAAAGTTACTTATTGTAACTTTATATTTGGAACCAAATCAGTTTGTATGGTATCAATGGCTTTTCTCTCATAAACAAATTATCACTTGGCCAATTTTTATGGAAGAATTGATAGCACATTATGAGGATATGAAAAGCAACACTTTTTTTAGCCAATTGATAAGTCTCAAACAAAAGGGTTCAATAATGGAGCACATTGGGGAGTTCCAAAAATTTAACATAAGGGTAAAAAATATTCCAAAGGAGCATAGGATTGATGTGTTCATGGGACTTTAAAGGATAATATCCATAATGATGTTCACCTTTGGGAACCTAATTCATTAGAGAAGGCATTCAGGATAGCAAGAAAAATGGAAAGAAAAATTATGGCAACCAGGAAGCATACCACTCACAACTATAAAGCTGGAAGTGTTGTTGCCCCTAGCCTCCACAACCTATAAGGTTGACACCACCAAAATTGGAAGAAAAAAGAGTAAAAGGGGTTTGTTATATAAAAGATAGCAAATACACTAAAGGTCATAAGTGTGCTGAGAAGAAATTATTCTACATATATTGTGAAGAGGAAGAAGAAAAGGAGCAAGAAAGGTCAAAAGAAGCGGAAATACTGTAGGAACAAAGCCTAGATAAAGAAGAAATGAATCCGACCATATCTTGTAATGCATTGGCTGGAATTGCCACCCCTCAAACCATCAGGATAGAAGGATGAATCAAGAAGAAAAAGGTAACAATATTGATTGATTTAGGAAGTACCCACGATTTTACTCATTGTAAGATAGCAAAAGAATTGAATTGCTTCCTATATCCATCACCAGAGTGTCAAGTGATGGTTGCAAATAGAGGAACGATAAATTTCTCTGGAAAGTGCCATAATATCAAGCTATCCATGGGAGAATATGTATTGAAAAGCCAAATGCTTTCCATCCCAATTGGAGGTGCTGATGTTGTACTAGGTGTCCAATGGCTACAATCTTTGGGTACAATAGCTTTTAACTTTCAAGAACTTTTCATGAAATTTTATGCGAAAGGAAAGGAAGTTGAATTAAGGGGTATTGCAGGGAAACCGGGAAAGATAATAAGCTCTAACACTATGACCAATCTTCTGAAAAAGGAACAACGAGGTATAATTGCACAATTATGTTCGCTAGATGTTTCCACATCAAAATCATCTATTTCTCTAGATATCCAAGAAGTCTTGGACAATCATTCCAAGGTATTTGAGACTCCTAAATGCCTCCCACCTATTCATGATCATGATCATGTTATTCATTTGATTCTAGGAAGTGTTCCTCCAAACATTAGGCCGTACAGATATCCCTATGCCCAAAAGAGTGAAATTGAACGTATGGTTGCAGAAATGCTTTAGGTTGGTATAAACCTAGCCAATGTTCTTTCTTTGCTCCAGTAGTCTTGGTGCACAAGAAGGATGGATCATGCCACATGTGTCCGGATTATAGGGAGCTCAACAAGCTCACTATTAAATAATCCCCTTCTTTTTAGAGGGAGTGTTGAAAATGAAACAAGGAAATTATATTTTTTTGTTCTTGAATTAAATTGGCAGTAAAATTACAATTCCCCATCTCATGACAACTTGTATTATTTTACTTAGTTAATTTGACTTAGTTGGCTCGGTTAATTCAAGTTGAGGATCTAATTTAGTCATGTAGAGTGTCTCCTACTTTATAGGATCCCTGGTTAAGTTTATTTTGCATTGTAATTAATTAATTCAATTTAACTGAGTTAAAATTATTTAAACTAATTCCAACTATTGGAGGAAAAAGTGGGAGGTCTACGAATGGGGCGATTCCTATGCTGATCAACTAGTTAACTAATTATTCACCCATAATTAATTCATGCATGTCATATGTGAGAGTTACCCATTTGAGATTGGCTTTTAGGGATAATGTACTGTCAGTTGTATAATCATCTAAATTGTACAAGTGGTGCATGTAGTAACAAGAAGGCCTATGATGGATTCTGAAATTCCTTTGAGGAATTTCCTTAATTAATATGGGGTTAACTCCCAAGGAAATAACAAAAGGAAATAGGGACTTGGGAAAGCAAGAGATTGGTTAAGTATTGGCTTAGGATTGTTTAGGAAGATACAAGACAAATAGAGATGGTGCGGATGTTGCCTAAGCTTGAGAAAACATTGCAAGCTTCTCATATATTTTTACTAGTGGAATATACATATAACATGCGTTTTTAGATGTGGCTTTCACCAGTAAATCATTTTGTGACATGTTGATTGAATTATTTCTCTTGTATGCTTCGTGATTTCGCGATCATTTAATTTTTTCTGTTGATGATGATCCAAGCGGATATTGGTGGCCACCCACCAATCCCACTTGGACTTACACCAATATTTCTTTCATTTTTTCAGTTTCCTTATTTGTAGCACAATTTCCTATTTTTGGCAATTTTTCGGGTCCTGAACTTTTGTAGCCATTTTGAGGCCCTAAACGACATTTTTTTCCGGAAAATAGGTCTACCATGGGTCTTTGCTCGATGTTGATCACTTAAGAGTAGTAGTCCTTGGATAGATATTTCTAACAAGGTATTGTGTGTCAAATGAAGATCGTATGCCAAAGTTACAACCCCAAGATGTTAATGTACTAATTTACCCAAATGGGGCCCATAGTTTGGTGCTTCATCTTGTAGGGTTAGGTTTTTGGATGTTTAGGTTTTACCATTGTTTCTCAGTAATAAATAGGCCTTTGAGCCTTATAGTAATATAGTTTAGAGGCATGTAGCTGCCACATCTCTTCTCAGAGTTAAGCTACCATCACCCGAGCTAGTTTTACTTCCATTCTTTTTGTAAGCATATTTTAGTGTTTGGTATTGATGAAATGAAGTGTTATTTCTACTGTATATTTATATTTATGGTTATATCTATAATTTTTTGTGTTCTTATTTAAATCTAGATCAGTGGTATCAGAGGAGGACTTCTCTTTCTCTGTTTTTCTTTGCATGTCCCCAACAAGGTTGCGATATAAGGATTTAAGGCTCAATCTAGTTGAACCTTTGTAAGATTAGCCTTGCAAACCTTTATGGCTGCCCATGGAGGAAGAAAAGAAAGACAGGGTGGCAAGAGATCCTATCCAAATATTGCTTGAGGAGGCCCTCGAGAAACAATGGAATGCAATGATGGACAACTTTGCCGATATCTTTCAATGGATGCCCACCAGCAGTGCATCTGCATCCAACAACCACTATGGAGGCTCCACTCCTTCTAAGATACAAGTAAACTTTGACATTCTTATATTTGAGGGTCAAATAGATGCAGCTACTATAGATAAATGGTTAAATCAGTTAGAAGGATATTTTTTTCTCATGATTTTTCCAGTCGAGAAAATATTACTTTTTCTCCTCTCAAAGTTTCCCCCCATGTCAAGGACTGGTGGGAAATCTACTATGAGTAGAAGGATGAAAGTACGACCTCACTCTTTTTGGCCACACCCACTTGGAATTTGTTATGGGATGCCATGAAGGATAAGTACTACCTTGTGAGGAGTTATGAGGATAAATACATAAAATGGACAATGCTGCAACAAGCAAGGGACCAAGATGTACCAGAGTTTACCAATGATTTCCATACCCTTCACATGAAATTAAGTATCAAGGATCCTCAGAAACATTTGGTACTCAAGTACTGTGGTTGCCTACATAGGTACATTCAGGACGTGATGGAGTTCCTAGACATCTCCTTTCTTGGCACAGTGTACCGATATTCCATCAAGATCGAGAAAACGTTTAAATAGAAGAATTCATAATTTTGATCTATGAATCCCAACCAAGGGAAAGGTGCCCCCAAATTGCAGAACAAAGGATGAAGCCAAGGAAGGGTGGCCCAGGACAACCCACCAAAGCCGTAAGGAAATAAAAACATCGTGAAGCCGAAGAAGGACATGGGAAAGTGGTGTGAGTTCCATAAGAGCTCCACTCACAAAAAAAGTGAGTGGTGGGCCAACCAGTCACTGGTGACCAAGTTGAAGGCTTCAGAATCGAATGCAAGTTCCAACTCTGAGTCAGAAAATGGCAACGGGAATGAAAAATGGAAGTTGTTTATTGATGTGAAGCCCAACGCCACCGTTTACACCACGAAGATCTAGAAGGAGGAACCTGAAGATCCAAAAGATGAGGAGAATGTGTTGTACTCCCAGATGTGTGTAAATGGTTCCCTGCTATAGTTCATTGTTGATGGAGAGAGTCAAAAGAACCTAATTTTGCCATAGGTCATGATGCAACTAGGCTTACCGACCATATCACACCCACAACCATACAAAATTAGGTGGCTTCACCAAGGACGAGATCTTCGTGTGAGCTAGTAGTGTCGCCTTTAATATAGCATCAAGCCCTTCGCAGATGAGGAATTATGTGATGTTGCTCCCCTTGATGTTTATGATGTATTAATAGGCCAACCGTACTTGTGGAAGTGACATGATGTGTATGAGTTAAGGCCTTGTACTGTTATTGTTACTTTGTGAAATAAGTTGTACAGGATACCAGAGGTAGCACCGCCTACCGTCATCTCGTTGGTTACTGCAAAATAATGCAGTAAGCTCATTTCCAAAATTAGGAAATTTGTTTCCTTGATGACACGCCCTCAGGAAAAGAAGAAGACAGTAGCCATGGCCTCTCGACAGGTCCCCTTCGCATGACACCAATAGATCGACAAGGTCATATAGGAGTATGATGGCATATTCACCTCCCCTGCAGGGGTGCCTCTGCACTCTCAGGTCAAGCACTCCATTGATCTAACTCCAAGTGCACTGTTGCCCAATGGACCAATATATTAGCGCTTTGTTCTAGAGAATGACGAAATAAAGAGATCTGCTTTCAGCCATTGCTGAAGAAAGGTCACATGTGACTAAGTTCATTACCCTGTGGGAGCCCAATTGTGTTGGTACGCATGAAGGATGGCACTTGGAGACTCAGTATTCACTATCGAGCGTTGAACAAGATTACTGTATGGAATAGGTACCCGATCCCATGGATTGATGAACTTCTGGACCAACTCAAGGGGGGGAATATTTTAGCAAGATCGAATTGAAGTCTGAATATCACTAGGTACCAATCAAACCCTTTGATGTGTGGAAGACTATCTCCAAACCCAAGGAGGGCCTTTTCGAATGATAGTTTATGCCTTTTGGGTTGACGAATGCTCCCGCAAGCTACATTAGGTTGATGGTTAACATCCTACAACCATTCACCAACTCATTTGCAGTGATATACTTGGATGACATCTTGATATTCAGCCAAAGTTGGGAAGAACACCTCCACAACATCCGACAGGTTCTCCAAACACTGCGGCAACACAAGTTGTGTGCTAATTTGGAGAAATGTACTTTTGGCATGACCCATGTTCAGTATCTCATATACATTATTGATGAATGGGGGGTGCATGTGGATCCAGCCAAGATCCAAGTCATTCAGGATGGTCTAGCCCTAACCACTCTGACAGAGCTCGATAACATTTTGGGTCTTACCAATTTCAATAGCAGGCTCACGTTAGGATTCTCTCATATTACTTGGCCCTTGAGACAAGTCACCAAGGGAGGAGTGAAAATAAAATTCTTTTGATTTGAATCTCAAATAAAGGCATTCACAGAGTTGAAACATTCCATCTGCTCTGCACCAGTGCTCAATTTACTAGACTTGCAACATCCATTTGAGATCAGGACAGATGCCTCTGACTATGCTATTGGGATAGTCCTTACTCAACAAGGGAATCTAGTGGCATATCACAATGAGACACCTTTCGAAACAATCCGAAACTATACCACATACAACAAAGAGATGTATTCCATTGTGAAGGCCCACCGACAATGAAAGCAGTACATTTTTGGGAAGGAAATGGTCATCCACATAGACCACTAACCCCTACAGTTCATACAAACATAAGGGAAGTTGGAGAATGATCACCATTAGAAGTGGTCTACATACCTGCAACAGTTCCATTTGAATATCATGTATAAGAAAGGCACAACCAATAATGTTGTAGACTTCCTCAACTGACCACTAATCATGGTGTTAATGATTGTGCTCAACTCTTGTGGGCATGAGACTTATAATCAGCCACCTCTCTATGAAGGCGACCCAGAATTCGGTGACACATACTCGACACTCTTGGAGGGTCAACATGTTCCCAATTTTCACCTCTAGGATGCTCTGCTATGCCACCTAGGATACCTTTGTGTTCCTTCAAGCGAGCATGTCAAGATGATTTGGAAAGTGCAATATAGTCGAGTTGTTGGGCATTTCCCATTCGAGAAAGTAGTGGCAGTATTACAAAAGTATTTCTATTGTCTGAATCTTCGATAGGTTGTCGAGAAGTACATCAGATCCCGCACTACCAATGCAATTGCCAAACTGACCATCAAGAAGAAAGGCATATAAACTTCACCACCTACCACTAGTCGACCTTGGGAATCTATCTCCATGGATTACATGTCGATCCTTCCTTTTACTATGCATGGCAACGACTGGGTTTTTGTGGCCGTTGATAAATTCTTGAAGGTGACCATTATGCCAGCATGCAAGAAGAATATCACAGCAGAAGCCACTACTAAACTCTTCTTTGAATGAGTGTGGGTACACTTCAGGATCCCAAAGTCTATCATGTCAGATCATGACAGCAGGCTCCTTAGTACATTTTGGTCTAGTCTCTAGTCAATGCTAGACACGAAGCTCACTAAGTCCACAAATTTCCATCCCCAAATGGATGGCTAGACAAAGGCGCTCAACAGGATGATCATACACATTTTGTGCATGTACAATTCAAATTCCCCATGCACATGGGATGGAAGCCTCCCCTATGCTTAGTACATTTATAATCGGGCTCTACATAGCTCTATTGGCCACAACCCCTTTCAGGTGGGCTCGGGATTCTAGCCATTATGTCCAATTGATGTGGTCATAACATTTGTGGCTACAGAGGAAGATTTAGCTCATGTCTAATCAGAAACTGATACGGCAAACAACTTCATTAAGAACATCCAACATATCCACTAGTAGGTCCATGAAATTCTGGAGAAATCAAATGCCAAGTACAAACAATGACATGATCAACATCAGGTGCCACACAAGTTTCAAGTAGGTGACAAAGTCTAGTTGCATTTGCAGAATGAACACCTTACAAGAGCCTATCAAAAACTCATACCACTTTGATATGGTCCTTAAACCATTACCCAGGTTGTGGGAGACAATTCATTTGAGCTCATGATTCCCACATTCCTTGGCCTACACCAAGTGTTCAATGGGGACTGCCTTCGACCATACTTCCCACCATTGTTGGACACATCAAATATTGCAAAACATCTCACACCTACAAAGTTAAATCCAGATTACATGGAACGAGCCACATCTAATTGGATCATGGACATGCAGATCAAGAACACCCGACATCAAAGGATCCAGCTATATCAAGTTTTCAAAACAAGCCAACTCCTTCTCTTGTGTAAGATGCTCACTAGGGACCAAGTTAAGCAAAATTTTCCTCATCTCATGTGTTATGCCCCTATTCCAATAGGTGTCATATATCATGACTGACTTATTGAGCTATGTAATGTGTTCATACCTTCACTTGTTGCAAAGGTTTTCCATATTTGTAAAAAATATAAAAATTTAAAAAATGTAAAGAGGGTATACCCTAAAAGAAAAATCAAAGGGTAAAAAGAATAGAAAGATGGTTAAAAAATGAAAGAAAAATGAACCCCAATAAAAAGAAAAGACCAGGAAAGTGTGCAAGTGTAAATGCCACTGCCTTTTTACTTTTGTATAATAAAAAATTGTGTGTAGCTTGTCACTTATGCCACAATTCTTAAATAGTCAAATAGTTTAAGCTTGGCTAGTTCATTTTTCAATTTCATGTTGTAGAAATAGAGAATAAATATCTGACCAAACAGTATAATCTTGGCAGATAAGTAGATAGGTAGAGTGAAAAAGGAGCTCAACAATTTAATCTGAGCCCTTGGATGTAATAAGTGAAGAATTAGATAGGTATTTCCATGTAAAAGAAAACAAAAATTTGATAAGGGTTTGCCAGTCTAAGTCCACCCTAATAAAGAAGTAAAAATGCTAGGTTAAAGTAGGAAGGGTAGGTAGATGATGTTTGCAGAATAACATGTGGTGAATGATGATGTTAAAAATGTGCAAATCTTTTATTTTCATCATAAGGCAAAGGCATTTAGTACATGAAGGACATATCAAACAAGGCAAAGTGAGAATAATTAACTCCCCTACTCATTTTCCCAAAAATTTCACTAATTTCCCCTAAGTACCAAGGTATTTATTAAATTAAAGGTGCTCAGAGCATTTCTCTGACATTTGGAAGGGGCAGACCCTTGGCCCAATAATATATGAAGCCTTAGTAATTAAGACCATTCATTAATCATCAAAACCCTTCATAAAAATCATTCATTCCCTTGATAAGATTTTCCTAAATAAAATCCTATTTTACTTAGGAAAATCAAAACATCTCCACAAAAACCCTTTTTTTCACTTTAGCCTAAGTTAAAATACACACCTCGAATGTTTTATACTTAGTGCTTTCTATTTCAATTCATATTAACTACTAACATGTATTAATATTTAAATCCTTGATAAAGTTTGCCCACTCCCGTATTATTGTAATTATGTAAAAAATCCAAAAAAACTATATATCCCACCCCTTTGGTTAAAATATGACCATAATACATGTTAAAAAAGGATTAATTAGTTAATTAGTAACTAATTAACAACCCTAACCCACCGCTAAATTAAAAAAGGATTAATTAACCCTCATGGTTAATTAATAGCCTCACCAGCCAATCTTGCCGCCCCCGATATGATTATATAACCTTTAATCGTATCGGGCCCACTTCCTAAACCTTTGTCACTTTTCATCCCCGATAACTGTCTAATCAAACCTCCCACATCCGAAAACCATAAAACATATCACACGACCCTTTGTGACCGCATGTTAGTGTGTGATCACAAAGCAGTTTTGTATACAGTACCCCCGCCACGTGTCAACCGCTCTATGGAATCATTGGTCCAAAGCTAAATACCACCCTTCCCCATAAGCGGTATGATATAAACTGCTTACCACCTTCAAATAAAACCACAAAACATCTTGTCGTTCGTCACTGTCGTCACCCGCCCAAACCCCAAAACTCGCCAAATATTAAATTTGTACATAAAACAAACAAGTCATTTTCATTGTTTTTTTTGTAAACCTATACACCCATGCAAATGAATGTTGAGGTCAACTAGCTCAAGCTTTCAGTCGCCAACCTTCTCCAAATCTTGCAGCCGGCGTTGCCTAGAACCCGCAAGAAACACCCAGTACCTGCCTTTCATTGCTCATCCCCCAAAAGCATGTATTTATCAAATTCCCAAACAAAAACCCTGCAAATACTTGTTTTCCACTGTAAATTGACTAAAAGGGTCCAAATTAGCCATAATTCTATTATTATTTTTCATCATTTAAGTCCCCAGACCCTCTGTTTTGCCCATTTCACAAAGTAAACCACAGTTTCCTTTCTGAATCCACAAGAACCAGAAATGGAAACCCCTGTATCTATGAATGTTGCACCCATTAATGCTCCTCATCGAGACTTAAACTATCTGCCTCTGGCAGATAAGGACTTCCAAATAAAAGACTTACCCACTAATAAAAATCACCTCAAAGTCTTTTGTCAATGCAGGGATAATTACTTAAATGGATATGATGTCATGGGACTATGGGAATCGAAACTCCCAATGTAATTCCTCCCCATTGTACATGTTTTTCTAGACATAATCAATCAGTGCCATGCTAGTTGTGACCACAACCACAGAACAATCATGTCTCCTAGCCAAACAGTCCTCTTCCCAATAACCATTGAATCATTTAATGAAATGCTCCAATTTCACCCAAGCCAAGCCCTCGCTCCTATTTCCATCGGAAATTTACTTGAGCAAGCAACCAAAATGTCCCAGTCTAAGCTTAATCGCCTCTACCAAAATTTCATACAAAATCAATATCAAACCACAGATCCCCCCCTTATGGGTCAGTTTTCTTCACAAATATGGGTCAAATCATAGTTGATATGATATCTCTAGTTATGGGATTCAACACTAGTGAGTTTGTGGATGAATTGACGCTAGTATTGATGTCTTTTTTTACCCCTTGACAACCCCCTGCTATCAAGTATGATTATGCCTCATTCATTTCCAATAAAATTCATGACCAGTTCATAAGACTAGAGAATGAAAGGGTTTTCAAATATTCCACCTTCATATATCACCTCATGCTCTATTATCAGTGAGATAATTTCCCATTCCCTATCATGAAACTAGAAACCAAGGGTAATCCAAGGTCTATCATCTTTTGGACTTCCATCTTTCATAAATCTCCATCCAACCCTTACTCCTATAATGAGTTCATTGATTAGTTTGTTCATCTAGCTACTATCTTTTAACAAGGATTTCACCTCCTAGAATCAGTGGAGATATCAAAAGAATCCTTCAACTCTCTAAAAAATACTGAGTGGGTGACTTGTATTTGAACCAGAACTACACAGAAATTAGGATATATGGGTGTGAGCTTTCTCCTCTTAAGTTACAAAAATATGTTCCAATGTGACTGTTTGCATTGGAATACTATAGACAGATAATAAACTCAGACTTGATTCATTTTACTAAAGCTAAGAAGAGAGCACAACTAAATATCAAGGATCAATTATGCCCTTTCCTCTGTAACACTAGGGAAGCATGGAAAGCAGCAAAGCAGATTTTAGAAGACCATCTGAGACTGAAAAAAAGTTTTAACTGGATTCCTTATGGTCCCCATAGTTTCATATGTGATAGAAGGATGAAAAATTGACTATCACCATACTTGCATCACAAAATCCCAGAGATTGAACATGTTTCCAACATGGATAAATGGAAGGAAGGAACCCTAATAGAAACAGATAGTGAGTGGGTCAATATATAAAATGTAATGAAGGATCTTGAAAAAACACTTGACCTGGATTCTTTTGAATAGGTACAAGTTGAGTCTTCTCAAAGGACAACATCAAGGATTGGTGCCTTAATAGCTGAAACCTCACAGAGGCACTCACAGGAGACCAATACACCACTTGCAGACAAATCCAAGGGAAAAGAACTAGAGACCAGCACCCAAGCAACAGAGAAATCCACCATGTCAAAGCAACCTGAAACTTCTCAAGAGCAGGTTCAAACACAGGCTCACCCAACTCGAGTTAATGTAGAAGAGCCCCCAATTTTGCAGACTCCTCTGAATGAGGAAAGGAATAAAAAGAGAGATAGGGAAGTAGCTACCCTACTAGTGGTCCATCAGACCAGCCTAGTGCTAAAAGGCACAGGCTAAATCCTCATTGAAAAGAGGAATTTTTTGAGGAAACTATAGAGAGCCAGAGGAAAGAAGGTGTAGACATTCATCAGACTTTCCCAACAGGTGGGACACCTTCTAGTTCACAAAGATAGGAGCTAGAGAGACAACAAAGTGTTGAAGTGTCTTCCTTCAAGCCTCGAGGAAACGAGAACCTAGATATCAAAAATAAATTCAAAGAAATAAAAGCCAGGAATGAGCCACTAAATATCTAGGTCTACAATCAGTATTTAAAAATGGCTCCCACCAATCAGAATAGGTTGATGTCAACCTATGACATCAAGGAGGGAAAAATGCAAATGAGCCTTGTCAAACCCAAAGTACAACAACCTCAAATAATGGAAGATTACCTACAAATAGATTTTGAATTCATGGCAAAAGACATTCATCCCTTGGATCAGATTGAGCTACACAAACAAATGAGGGAAATGATATATTCAACATTGACTGGTAAGGCTATGATGGCCCAAAGATTGGAAAATTCTTTGAATAATACAACTACCCAATTACAGCTACAGAGAGCCTCCTCACAGGCTAAAGACAATAGAATCAAATCTTTGGAAGAATTTATTATTGAATTGGGCCATAATCCAAAGGATGTGAAGGTTGCAGAGGCCTTAATTAAAAAGAAATATGAAGACATAGTTGCCTTAAGAAAGTAGCTGAACATGCCTCCCTCAAGGCATCCACAGACTGCTGAAATCATACAAAAAAGGTCTGAGGAAGAGCTTATGTACTTAGTCCTCAAGCTGAATGAGCAGTTGAAGGAGACTAAACAAGAGTTAGAAAAATCATTAAAGGACAAGCAGGGAGAGTCAACCTCTCAGCCTCCAAATGTGATACCAGTGGTCTCCACTGTAGTCCCTTCAACATTGGCAACAACTCTGGCACCCAATGTCCCTTTGGTCACAGCAGGAGTAGTCACAGGAGCAACATCAACAGAAATAGCAACAACAGAAACAACAACAATAGGAACTTTAGGTTTAAGCACAGATGAATTGATTAAATCAATGGAGGAGATGAAGCTTCAAGTTTCAGAATTACAAAAGGTAAAAGAAAAATTTGTTACCTTAGAATAGAAATATGATCTTTCCAAGATCGATTTTGCTGAAAAAGTGAGGGAGAATAAAGGTTTATCACAGAAGGTGAAATAATTAGAGAAAGACCTCACTTTTGAAAAACCCTTAGCAGACATCAGGAATATTATTTGGACAAACATCCCTCAGTCAATAAATGATGTTTTTCCATCAATTCAAATAATTTTTGAACAGATTGATTTGGTAAAAATAGCTCTTAAAGAAATCCAGAAAACTAAGGAAGAATTAGGAAGGATGCCCGAGGAAGCCACCGGGCTAATAAACTTTTTAAACAACAAAAATAAGTACTAGCTAGAAGAGGTGGGTATTGAAGACAGAATAAGGACTATTCTAGAAATCAGGAAGGTACTGACCAAAAGGTCTCTGATGCAGAATTTGGAAAGAAGATGCCAAAACATGCAAGAGGAAATTAATGTTTTTATGGCAAAAGTTGGCATTTTGCAGAGCAAAGGATAGTCCTTTAGTAATTAATGATAAAGTGATGAGACATATAGACTATGTTGATAAATTAGCCCAATATGCAAGTAACGAATCCAACTCATCAACTAGTTCATCTGCACCAAAGGCATTCCCTATAGGTAGAGTTCTCTATGACAGTCTAGAGAACCTTTTTTATGTTGAACATGAGCTAAAGCATTTGTTTCCAGTTCACCCTAATTTTTTCAAATACATAGAGGCTAATGAAATCCTTAGGAAACTTCAAAGGACCAAAATATGACAGGAAAAATGGTGGACAAATATGACAGAAATTTTGTAATTTATCCGTGGTAAAAAAGTAAAATTTTCATTATTTACCATAGTCAAAAATGGTAAAAAGGGTGAACAAGGATCAAACAGGTAAAGAGTATTAGAATAGGTCGAAGTGTATCAGTAAGAAGATGAAAAACAGAATAGCCAACACTGATTTATGAGGAAGACAGCAATATGCTTCATCATAGGGCCTGCCTCCAGCTCATCCATAAAGATAGGGACAACAAGCCATCAGTTTACTTTATCTTCTATCTTCGAGACCATCTGTCTCTAAATTCATATAACATATAGTTAGTCATCCTAGAATATATCTCTCTTTGTTATGAGATATTTTATTGTAATACTTTTGTATAGATACTCCCTCATTTAGAGTGTTGAGGGTGGATTCTTAGAGATTTCTATAAAACTGATTACTTTGGAATAATGTGTTGTTGGACAAAATCTTGTATGGCTGGCTGGATGAAGAATTAATACAAAGGACTTTGCACAGGATTCATGTGTCAAACACCGACCAAATAAGTATCTTACATCTCATGTGTTATTGTCTTCTTGTTCAATATTTCAATTATGTTTCATATTTGAATATTAAAATGAAAAAGAATAATTTAGAAAGTGTTTGAGTGCAATCTATGTTCAATCATTTTTATTCTAAATGTTTTCTTCTAAAATATCATAGGCAAGGAATTCTTAATTGCTCGTGCTTTTTAGTTTATCATTTGATCATTTGGTAAAAAATTCTTAATTGCTTTTTATTAGTGATCATTCAAGTTCCCTCTTCTTAAAACATGTGGAAGGATTCTTAATTGCCCTTCATCCCTTTTAAGTCCATTCTATCTTTTCAAGTCTTCATTTTCTCCCTGTTTAGCTATCTTGCACTGTGAATCCATCCTTTCTTGAAGAACCAAATCTAGTTGAGCCATCCACTTTTGATTCCATTATCCCAATGGCCTAAAATATTTAGTTCTACCCATCTGCTATTGGATTTCACCACTAAACACAATCAAAACCCCAAAGCTTCCATAACTAGCCTAATATCTTATAAAACAAAGCTAAATTTTAAAGAGAGAACCCTCTCTGAGTACAAATTGGCTAGAATCTATACTTAAAAGTTGGTTTGTGGTTACCTTAGACCCCTTTCCTTCTTCTTACAACTTCAAGGAAAATTTAAGTGATAACATAGTGGCGACTCTGCTAGGGACTAGTTCCTCTGTCAAACAAATCTTTAGGAAAATTTAAATTCAAATCTAAAGTATCTTAAAGAAATCTCAGAAGTTGTTTCTTGATATTAATTTAGAAAATAAAAACCAAGAAACCTAGCTTCAAAAAGGACTCGTTACACTAGAGCTAATCCTGATCCCAACCCACCGCAAGTGTTTGAGAATCCTAATTAGATCCGTTGAATTCTTAGGAGGCAGGAAAGTCAAGAAAGTTCTACTAGTTCTCGGTCCACCTATAGATCAAGATCCTATCTTTTTAGGTGGATTTATCTCGAAGACAAACCCTTTGATGAACATTTTGAAACTTTTTTTTTTAGGACATCTTCTGTTTCTGAATTAATTTACCTAATCCCAAATCAAATATTTGTCGAAGAATTACAATTCGAAGCTATCAGTTTCTCAAATGACAGACATTTGCAGAACTCCATACAATCTGATCTTACCTCTGAATGAACACCTAATCCATCTATGATTACTACTACCTCTACAAGCTCCTGACCATTTCCTCATTCATAGCAACCTCAAGCCACTCCACCTCAAACCACTCCTCCTACCCCTCCATCCACAACTCAAAAATCCATAGTTATCAAAACCCTAACTGTTGATTCATCATTACCAATAGCCATGGAAAACAAGTATACCCCCCTGGTTTTACTAGAAAACTTAGGTGCATGCCTCAGTACTACCAAAGTAAAATCACTCCATTTGATGGTACTGGTACCTGTATAGCCCAACAACACACCAAAATGATGACTGATTATTTCAAAATATATGAGAATGATGCTAATGATGTAAGAATGAGAATATTTGTTCAGAGTCTAGCTGGGGAAGTCAGAACCTGATTTAGGGCTCTCGTAGAAAACACCATAGATAGCCTAGAAACACTCTATAGACAATTCCTGAACTGATGGGAGAAAAAGAAAGATCCTCTTCAAATCCTATATGAGTATGAAAACCTCAAGAGAGGAACACAAGAAACTGTGCAAGATTACTGCACTAGATTCAAAGATGTCTACAAAGCCATCCCTCAAAACCTCAGACCCCCACCTGATTTGGCCTTGATCAAATTCCCAAATGGATTTGACTCTGATATGGCCTTCCAGCTAAGGGAACAATCCCTTAAAACTTTGGAAGATATGAAAAGTATAGCTGTCAGTGTTGAAGCCAACCTGATGTCCAAAAGAGCCAAGGTTAGGAGCGAGAGAAGGATACCAGTAAAAGAAGAAGCTTCACCTTTTGAATAGAATCTGGATGCTATAATTAAATGGATGGATGGACGGGGAGATAGAGTGGAAACAATTGAAAGAAAAGTCCCTTGGGATGGTCAGCCTATCAACACAGGGATAAATCCTAATTTTCGAAAAAATTAGAACCAGAACAATGGGAAGACTGGTCCAGACCAAAACATTATACCTCCTTTTCAACAGAATTATGTAGAAGAACCTAGTTCTGAAGGTGCACAAGAGGATACTCAAATAAATTTGATGGGACTCAATAATGAAGGAGAAGTTTTCATGACTCAAGAGGATCAAGAGGCCCACATTCTTAAACAATTTCAAACATAGTCAAGTGAATCGTTTGACTTCAGGGAGGGATATGACACAACCATTTATGAGGTGCATAAGCAATACAGCCTAAGGAGTAGATAAATTGATGTTCCTGAAGCCAACAAACAGAAATCTCTAAAACAACCCTTAAAAAGTAAGACAGTCACTACACCTGTACATATTTTGTCTAGATCAAATAGTAACCCTCCTAATCTAATAACTGAAGACGTCTCTGATAATCAACCAAACAATAGACAACCCTCCACTTCTCTTCCCTCCAAGGGAAATGTGGAAGAACCTCCAAAAGTTGATTTAGGAGAGATTGCAAATCATAACCTCACTCCTGAAAAGGAGAAAAACACAGAAAATATAGAAAATAGAGAGAATCCCACTGTTTGAAACACAAAGGCCCAAATAGAAAAACACTTCAATATGGAAACTGAATTAGGCAAGCTAAAGATTGTTATTCCATTGTCTAAATTAGCTAAACATGATGCCTACTGAAGTAAAATCAACAAATCACTTAAAATCACTGGAACTAAAGACTTAGTAAATGTTTTTGATGACCAGCTACAATTAATCTTTGGCCCTGAAGTAAATGGAAAACCATTAGAAGGAGGAATTCCTCCTTTCTATGTGAGTTTGAACATACATGATAAAATCCTTCACAATGCCATGTTTGATTCTCGGGCATCTCATAACCTAATGCCCAAGTCTGTAACGGAAAAATTAGACCTAGAAATCACTAGACCATACAAAGACCTCTTTTCTTGTAATTCTACTTAGGTGAGATGTTTAGGATTGATCAAAGACTTCTGTGTATCATTGGTTTAATACCCTACAAAAACAATCCTAATGGATATAATAGTAGCAGATATACCACCAAAATATGGCATGTTATTATCTAGGTCCTGGGGTGCTAAGCTTCAGGGATCTCTTTAATTAGACATTTCTTATGCTACTATCTGAGTTTTCATCCAACCTACGAAGTTATACAGAGAAACATTAATGAAATATGTAGTAATTGGTCAGGAAAAACCACAAAATTTCCCCATCTACTCAGTACACTCTAATATGGACTCGTTTATTCTCTATAATGTTGAAATCAATCCTCCCAACTCTTTAGAAGTTTTAGCAGAAGAATCAAAAGAAATTAAAAAAGAAAAATCAAGTGTTTAGATTCAGGAAATATTAGAAAGAAATGACAAATTAGATAACAAAGAAAAACCAAATGAGAATGAAAAACTAAATACCCCTATTAAACAAATTCCCACCACCCTCGACATTGATTATGTGCATGAAATACCATGGCATTTGGAATTTGATGGCTCAATCAATAAATTAGGTGCAAGGGCAAGAGTTTGGGTGTACAACCTAGAAAATGACCATGCTAAAGGCCTGCCTACAGATTAAATTTTAAGTGCACCAATAATATGGCCGAGTATGAAACTCTTTTGCTAGGACTTACAATTGTCAAAAGATTAGGGGAAATCAGAGTATCTGTCATAGGAGATTCAGAATTAATCATTAATCAGATCAAAGGGAAGTACCTTACTAGGGACCTTAGACTAGGATACTATAGAGGAACAATCATAGAAATTATCAATAATTTTCTGGAAGCTAAGCTTGTTGTAGTACCTAGAAAACATAACTTACATGCCCACAGTCTGGCCATGTTTGCCAGTACCTACAAATTACCTTTCGAACCTAATCATTAGTTTACTGCTGAAATTAGGCACAGACCAGCCATCCTTGATAATTTGAGGAACTGGCGAGTTTTCGATAGTGATAAGTAGATTAATAAATTTTTAACTTTATATGGAGAATTTGCTAACAGTTACATAGATGTTGATACAGTCATTAACTCTAATCAAATAAATGAGGTAGAAACAAACATGTTAGGTTCCTATAATACTGGTGATTACCCCATTACTATTGTAGTTGTATCCCTTATTAATATTTTTGTGCCCCATAGAATCCATCTATTGTTATTTTTGTGGCTTTATATTATTATTTCTAGGTCGGCTGGGTTATATTGTGATTCCTTGGACTCCTATTTATAGAAAGGAGGTTTTGTCATTTAAATCATCCAAGAATTGTTCATTTGTGTAATGTAAAGGAGGTTGTCCCCTCAAAGAAACAAGAACTCGATAGCTACGAAATTGATTAGTTTCAGAGTATCTCATCAAGTGTAAGAACTTATCTACTAAAGATTCCACATGGGAGGATGAGAATTTTATATAGAAGCATCCAAAACTACTCAAGCGTTGAGGACAATTCTTTTTGAAGGAGAGGGGCATGTTAGGTCCCTATACTACTAGTGATTACCCCATTACTATTGTAGTTGTATCCCTTATTAATATTGTTGTGCCTCTATTGTCCCCATATTGTTATTACTATGCCTCATAGAATCTCTCTATTGTTATTTTTGTGGCTTTATATTATTATTGTTAGGTCACCTAGGTTATATTGTGACTCGTTAGACTCCTATATATAGAAAGGAAGTTTTTTCACTTGAATCATCCAAGAATTGTTCATTTGTGTAATGTAAATGAGGTTGCCCCCTCGAAGAGGTTGAATTCTATGGCGTTCAACTATCTTTTCTATCTTTTTGTGAGTTGGTTTCATAACAAAACATTTATGAAGAAAGTTAAATACAAATGCTTCATCCCACAAGATTCACACAAAAGGAAGTACAAGACCTTAAGAAAATGGACCTTGATGAGATAATTGAAGAGGAAACAGAGGTTATTGAACTAAAAGACAATCATCTGCCTAAGGGATTAACTCCTCCAGAAGACGTCTTTGATTCCAATGACATTCCAAAGAAACCAAAGATGGAACCATTAAAAGTAGACATTGAAGAATATAACCTAGGGACAGAGAAAAATCCAAAAATGATAAAACTATCAAAGTCTTTACCTCGTGACCAGAAGTTAAAATATGTTGAACTCACGAGATAATTCCACAATGTCTTTGCCTGGAGTTATGAGGATTTAAAATTTTATGATACCTCCATCATTCAACATACAATACCTTTGAAAGAAAACCAGAAACCATTTAAACAAAAAATCAGAAGAATCAACCCTATTTTATTACCATTGATTGAAAAATAAATTAAACGTATGTATGAAGCAGGGATGATTACCCCTATTAGATTTTCAGAATTGGTATCTTATTTAGTTTCTACTAGGAAGAAAACTGGGGAAATAAGATTATGTGTTGATTTGAGAAATGTGAATAAAGTTTCTTTGAAGGATAATTACCCTTTACCTAAGATGGATTATATTTTGCAAAGGGTAGTAGGCTCCTTGAGGATTTCATTTTTAGATGGGTTTTCAAGATATAACCAGATCTTGGTTAATCTTGATGACCAAGGAAAAACTGCTTTTACAACACCATGGGGCACATTTATGCATATCAAAATGCCATTTAGACTTAAGAATGTGGGAGCAACTTTCCAAAGGGCCATGGACATTGCATTTTCTTGTTATATACCTGGATGACTTAACTATTTTTTCTAAGTCAGAACAGCAGCATTTAGACCATCTTAGACAAGTATTTCTAAAATGCAGAAAATATTGTATTTCTTTAAATCCAAAGAAGTCCCTGTTCATCTTGGAGGAGGGTAAACTTTTGGGTCATATCATTTCAAAGGATGGCATTCAAGTTGACCTTGCCAGAATAGAAGCAATTTTACAGATACCTCATCCAAGAAGTATCAAAGAACTTTAAGTTTTCTTAGGAAAGATAATTTTTTTGAGAATATTCATATCTAACCTAGCTGAACTAATTAGATTACTTAATGATATGTTTTAAAAGGATTCAAGTATTAGATGGATAGTGGAAGCTAAACAAGCATTTGAAGAAATCAAAATGGATTTAACCAGAACACTGGTCCTCACTAGTCCTCAATTTGATAGAGACTTCATAATTTTTTCTTCTGCCTCAGAACACACTGTAGAAACTGTTTTATTACAAAAGGATGACTAGGGATGTGAAAAACCTATAGCTTTTTTCAGTAAAGCACTCAGAGATGCATCATTAAAATACAAAATCATGGAAAAACAAGCTTTTCCACTTCTAAAAGCCATTAAAGACTTTAGAGTCTATATATTATATTCTCATGTGATAGCCTATGTACCAAATGCAGTTGTCGAGGACATCCTAACTAAGAATGGAATTGAGGGCCAAAGGGGTAAATGGATTGCTACCATCTTAGAATATGATATCTAAATAAAACCTACAAAATTGATAAAAGGACACGGATTGGCCAAACACATGGCAGAAACCAATTTTCAAGCCCTGGACATAAATGAACTAGATGACAAATAGGAAATGATGATTCCACAAATCAACTAGGCCTTTTCAGACTCACCTTGGTATGCTAATGTGATTTATGTTTTACAAAACCTACAGGCTCCTCGAGGGTTATCCAGAACAAATAATAGGTTTTTAAAAATGAAAGCTTCAAAAAATTTTATTCTAGATAATGCTCTTTTTTGGGAAAATCATGAACGAATTTTGTTGAATTGTTTATTAAAAGATAAAGCTAACAAGGCTCTTCAAGAATTTCATGCAAGAGCCTGTGGTGGACATCTCTATTGGAAATCAACCACAGATAAAATCATAAGGGCTAGATTTTATTGGCCAACTTTGTTTGCTTATGTGAAGAAATTTGTTAATTCTTGTCATAAATGTCAAATTTTTGAAGGAAAGAGAAAGTTGTTAGCTTTAACCTTAAAACCCATTTCCATTGTGAAGCCTTTCCAACAATGGGGTCTTAACTTTATTGGTGAGATTCATCCTCCCACCTTTGGCCAACATAAATGGATACTCACTTCCATTAACTATTTTACTAAATGGATAACAATCATCCCTTCTAGACAGGCCAATGATACAGTGATCATAGGTTTCCTAGAAATGAATATATTGTCCAAATTTGGCAACCCTACCAAAATCATAACTGATAATGCTGCAACTTTTAAATCAAAAAAGATGATCAGTTTCTGTAACAAGTACCATATCACCTTAGGCCACTCCGCAACCTATTATCCTCAATGGAATGGACTAGCTAAATCTTCCAACAAGAGCCTCATCAATATCATTAAAAAACTATTAGAAGAAAAAAAAAAGACTTGGCACAAGAAACTAATAAATGCATTATGGGCAGATAGGATTACAACTAAAAAATCCATTGGGATCGGTCCTTATGAGTTGTTGTATCGGATGGAGGTTGTTTTTCCTTCATCATTGGGTGTTCCTGTTATGAAACTACTCCAAGAAGCTCAACTATAACCTAATGACATTGAAAGAAGGATAAATCAGACCATCAATTTACAGTAGACCAAAAAGAAGGTGTACCAAAGATCCCAAGTGTTGCAGGAAAAGCTCAAGAGGATATTTGACAAGACAACCAAGGTAAAAGATTTCTACCCTAGAGATAAAGTGCTAAGATGGGATTCCAGAAGAGAAGATAAGAGGAAACATGGGAAGTTTGACTTCCTATGGAGAGGACCATACATTATCTATGCCCTACAAGGAAACAATACATATTTTCTCAAAAACTTGGATGGCACAGAAGTAAAAGGAGGACCAGACAATGGTCAGATGTTAAAGCATTACTTGGATCCTACTTACTAATGTTGTCATATTCTTAACATGTACATATTATATCCTTTGTAACGTCAAAGTTTTGATTGTATAGTAACTTTGTTGGACTTGAAGCCCGAAGAGAAGGCCCTAGGCTTCAGAAGTATCATTGTCATACATACAATAAAGCAGCAAGGAAGAGAAGATTGCAAATCATAGTCAAAGTCATTAAGATGCCACTGATCTATTGTTCTTGACTTTCCACCAAGAAAAGTTATCCCCAAGTGGAGCCACTGGTATTCCCCTATTCCAGTAGGTGTCATATATCATGATTGACTTATTGAGCTATGTTATATGTTCATACCTTCACTTGTTGCAAAGTTTTGCCATATTTGTAAAAAATCTAAAAATTTTAAAAAATGTAAAGAGGGTATACCTAAAAGAAAAATGAAAGGGTAAAAAGAATAAAAAGATGGTCAAAAAATGAACACCAACAAAAATAAAAGACCATGAAAGTGTGCAAGTCTAAATGCCACTACCTTTTTGTTGTTGTATAATAAACAATTGTATGTAGCTTCTCACTTATGCCACAATTTTTGAATAGCCAAATAGTTTAAGCTTGGCTAGTTCATTTTTAAATTTCATGTTGTAGAAATAGAGAATAAATATCTGACCAAACAGTATAATCTTGGCAGATAAGTAGATGGGTAGAGTGAAAAAGGAGCTCAACAGTTTAATCTAAGCCCTTGCATGTAATAAGTGTAGACTTAGATAGGCATTTCCATGTAAAAGAGAAGAAAAGTTTGATAAGGGTTTGCCAATATAAGTGCACCCTAATAAAGAAGTAAAAATGCTAGGTTAAAGTAGGTAGGGTAGGTAGATGATGTTTGTAGAATAACATGTGGTGAATGATGATGTTCAAAATGTGCAAATCTTTTATTTTCATCATGAGGCAAAGGCACGCAGTACATGAAGGACATATCAAACAAAGAAAAATCAGAATAATTAACTCCCCTACTCATTTTCCCTAAATTTTCACTAATTTCCCCCAAGTACCAAGGTATTTATTAAATTAAAGGGGCTCAGACATTTCTCTCACTTCTGGAGGGACCCGACCCTCGGCCCAACAATTTATAAAGCCTAAGTACTTAAGACCATTCATTAATCATCATACCACTTCATAAAAATCATTCATTCCCTTGATAAGCCTTTCCTAAGTAAAATTCTATTTTACTGAGGAAAATTAAAACATCTCCACAAAAAACCTTTTTTCACTTTAGCCTATGTTTAAATACACACCTCGAATGTCTTATACTTAGCGCTTTTCATTTCAATTCATATTAACTACTAACATGTATTATTTTTTAAATCCCTGATAAAGTTTGCCCGCTCCCGTATTATTGTAATTATGTAAAAAATCCCAAAAAACTATATATCCCCCCCCTTTGGTTAAAATATAAGCATAATACATGTTAAAAAGGGATTAATTAGTTAATCAATAACTAATTAACAGCCCTAACCCCCAGTTACATTAAAATGAGATTAATTAACTCTCATGGTTAATTAATAGCCTCACCAGCCAATCTCACTGCCCCTGATATGATTATATAACCTTTAATCATATCGGGCCCTCTTCCATTAAACCTCTATCAATTTTCATCCCCGATAACCATCCGATCAAACCTCCCACATTCGACGGCCATAAAAACATATCGTGCGGCCCTTTGTGACCGCATGTTAGCATGTGATCACAAAGCGGTTTCGTATACAGTACCCCCGCCACGCGTCAACCACTCTATGGAATCACTGGCCGAAAGCTAAATACCACCCTTCCCCATAAGCGATGCGATATAAACTTATTACCGCCTTCAAACAAAAGGAGAAAACATCTTGTCGTTCCTCGCTTTCATCACCTACCCAAACCCCAAAACCAACCAAATAAAACAAACAAGTCATTTTCATTGTTTATTCTGTAAACCTATACGCCCATGCA
The DNA here is from genome assembly GCA_031772625.1 of Pinus tabuliformis. Lineage (NCBI taxonomy): Eukaryota > Viridiplantae > Streptophyta > Pinopsida > Pinales > Pinaceae > Pinus > Pinus tabuliformis. The sequence goes on along the minus strand of CM062812.1, from coordinate 481,209,699 downwards.
AATGAACATCGAGGTCAAGTAGCTCGAGCTTTCAGTCGCCAACCTCCTCCAAAATTTACAGCTGACACTGCCCAATACCCTCCAGCAATAGCCAATACCCGTATTTTATTGTTCATCCCCCAAAAGAAGGTTTTTATCAAATTTCTTAACAAAAACCCTACAAATACTTGCTTTCCGCTATAAATTGACTAAAAGGGCCAAAATTTTCCATAATTTTGTTATTATTTTTCATCATTTAAGTCCCCAGACCCTCTATTTTTGGCCATTTCACAAAGTAAACCACAATTTCTTTTTGGAATCCACAAGAACCAGAAATGGAAACCCCTGAATCTTTTAATGTTGCACCCATTAATGCTCCTCATAGAGACTTAAACTATCTACCTCTAGCAGATAAGGAGTTCCAAATAAAATACTTAACCACTAATAAAAATCACCTCAATGTCTTTTGTCAATGTAGGGATAATTACTTAAATGGATATGATATCATGGGAATGTGGGAATCGAACCTCCCAATATACTTCCTCCCCATTGTACATGTTTTTCCAGACATAATCCATTAGTACCATGCCAGTTATGACCCCAACCACAGAGCAGTCATGTCTCCCAGCCAAATATTCCTCTTCCCAATAACTGCTGAATCAATCAATGAAATGCTCAAATTTCACCAAAGTCAAGCCCTCACTCCTATTTGCATCAAAAATTTACTTGAGCAAGCAACCAAAATTTCCGAATCTAAACTTAATCGCCTTTGCCAAACTTTCATACAGAAGCAATATCAGACCACAGATCGCCCCCCTTATGGGTCAGTTTCTTCATAGATATGGGTTAAATCATAGTTGGTATGATATCTCTAGTTATGGGATTCAACACTAGTGAGTTTGTGGATGAAATGACCCTAGTATTGATGTTTATTTTTACCCCTGAATAGCCCCCTACTGTCAAGTATGATTATGCCTCATTTATTGCTGATAAAATTCATGACCAATTCATGAGACTGGAGAATTAAAGGATTTTCAAATATACCACCTTCATATATCACCTCATGCTCTATTATGAGTTAGGTAATTTCCCATTCCCTGGTATGAAACTTGATACCAATGGTAATCTAAGGTCTGTCCTCTTTTGGACTTCCATCTTTCATAAATTTCCATCCAACCCTTACTCCTATAATGAGTTCATTGTTCAGTTTGTTCATCCAGCTACTACCTTTTGAATAGGGATTTCACCTCCTAAAATCAGTGGTGATATCAAAAGAATCCTTTATCTCTCTAAACAATACAGAGTGGGTGACTGATATTTATACCAAAACTACATAGAAATCAGGATATATGGGTGTGAACTTTCCCCTTTCAAGTTACCAAAATATGTTCCAATGACATTGTTTGCATTAGAATACTATAGATATATAATAAACTCAAACTTGATTCATTTTACTAAAGCTAAGAAGAGAGCATAACTAAATATCAAGGATCAATTGGGCCCTTTCCTCTGTAACACTGGGCAAGCATGGAAAGCAGCAAAGAAGATTTTAGAAGACCATCTGAGACTGAACAAAAGTTTTATTTAGATTCCTTATGATCCCCATAGTTTCATCTGTGATAGAAGGATGAAAAATAGACTGTCATCATACTTGCATCACAGAATCCCAAAGATTGAATAGTTTTCCAATATGGATGAATGGAAGGAAGGAACCATAATAGAAACATATAGTGAGAAGGTCAATATAGAAAATGTAATGAAGGATCTTGAGAAAACACTTGAGCTAGATTTTTTTGAACAGGTACAAGTTGAGTGTTCTCAAAGGACAGCATCATGTAGTGGTGCCTGAACAACTGAAAACTCACAGAGGCACTCACAGGAGACCAATACACCACTTGCAAACACATCTAAGGGAAAAGAACCAAATACCATCACACAATCAATGGAGCAATCCACCATGTCAAAGCAACTTGAAACTTCTGAGGAGCAGGTTCAAACATAATATCGCCCAGCTCGAGTTAATGTAGAAGAGCCTCCAATTTTGCATACTGCTCTGAATGAGGAAAGGAATAAAAAGAGAGATAGGGAAGTAGCTACCCCTGCTAGTGGTCCATCAAACTAGCCTGGTGCTAAAAGGCATAGGCTAAACCCACATTCAGAAGAGGATTTTTTTTAGGAAACTACAGAGAGATAAAGGAAAGAAGGTGCAGACAATCATCATACTTTCCCAGTAGGTGGGACACCTTCTAGTTCACAGATACAGGAGCTAGAGAGACAACAAAGTGTTAAAGTGTCTTCCTTCAAGTTTCCAGGAAATGAGAAGCTAGATATTAAAAAGAAATTCAAAGAAATAAAAGCCAAGAATGAGCCATTAAGGATCCACATCTACAATCAGTATTTAAAAATGGCTTCCACCAATCAGAATAGGTTGATGTCAGCCTATGACATCAAGGATGGAAAAATGCAAATGAATCTCTTCAAACCCAAAGTAAAACAACCTCAAACAATGGAAAATTACCTACAAACAGATTTTGAAGTCATGGAAAAAGACATTCATCCCTTGGATCAGATTGAGTTACACAGACAAATGGGGGAAATGATATATTCAACATTGATTGGTAATGCCATGATGGCCCAAAGATTGGAAAATTCTTTGAATAATACAACAGCCCAATTACAGCTCGAGAGAGCCCCCTCATAGGCTAAATACAATAGAAATAAATATTTGGAAGAATTCATGATGGAATTGGGCCATAATCCAAAGGATGTGAAGGCTATAGAGGCCTTAATTAAAAAGAAAGATGAAGACATAACTGCCTTAAGAAAGCAGCTGAAGTTGCCTCCCTTAAGGCATCCACAGACTATTGAAATCATACAAAAAAGGTCCAAAGAAGATCTTATCGACTTAGTCCTCAAGCTAAATGAGCAGTTGAAGGAGACTGAACAAGAGCTATAAAAATCATTAAAGGACAAGCAGGGAGAGTTGAACTCTTAGCCTCCAAATGTGATACCACTAGTCTCCATTGCAGTCCCTTCAACGTTGGCAATAGCTCTAGCACCAAATGTCCCTTTGGTCACAATAGGAGTAGTCACAGGAGTAGCAACAATAGAAACAACAACAACATAAACAATAACAGCAGGAACAACACCAACAAGAACTTCAGGTTTAAGCACAGATGAATTGATCAAATCAATGGAGGAGATGAAGCTTCAAGTTTCAGAATTACAAAAGTTAAAAGAACAATTTGTTACCTTAGAACTGAAATATGATCTTTCCGAGATTGATTTTACTAAAAAAGTGAGGGAGAATAAAGGGTCAGCAAAAAAGGTGAAATCATTAGAGAAAGACATCACTTTTGAAAAACCCTTAGTAGACATCAGGAAGATTCTTTGGAGCAACATCACTCAGCCAATAAACAATGTTTGGCCATCAATTCAAATAAGTTTTGAACAGATTGATTTGGTAAAATTAGTTGTCAAACAGGTCCACAAAACTAAGGAAGAATTAGGAAGGATGCCAGAGGAATCCACCATGCTAATAAACTTTTTGAACAAAAAAATAGATACCAGCTAGAAGAGCTAGGCATTGAAGATAGAATAGGGACTATTCTCGAAATCAAGAAGGTACTGAGCAAAAGGTCTCTAATGTGGAATTTGGAAAGAAGATGCCAAAACATGCAAGAGGAAATTAATGTTTCTATGGAAAAAATTAGTATTTTATAGAGCAAAGGACTACCCAGTCCTTTAGTAATCAATGATAAATTGATGAGACATATAGACTATGTTGATAAATTGGCCTAATATGTAGATAACCAGGCTAGCTCATCAGCTAGTTTATCTGCACCAAAGGCACTCCCTACAGGTAGAGTTCTCTATGACAGCCTAGAGAACCTTTTCTATGTTGAACATGAGCTAAAGCATTTGTTTCCAGTTCAGGCTAATTTTTTCAAATACATAGAGGTTGATGAAATCTTCAGGAAACTTCAAAGGACTAGAATACCACAGGAAAATGGTGGACAGATATGACAGAAATTTTGTAATTTATCCTTGGTAAAAAATTAAAATTTTCATTATTTACCATAGTCAATAATGGTAAAAAGGGTGAACAAGGATCAAACAGGTAAAGAGCATCAGAACATGTCAAAGTGTATCAATAAGAAGATTAAAATCAGAACAACCAGCAGTGATTTATGAGGAAGATAGCAAGATGCTTCATCATAGGGCTTGCCTCTAGCTCATCCATAAAGACAAGGACATCAAGCCATCAGTTTACTTTATCTTCTATCTTCGAGAACATTTGCCTCTACTTTCATGTAACATATAGTTAGTCATCTTAGAATATATCTCTCTTTGTTATGAGATATTTTATTGTAATACTTTTGTATAAATACTCCCTCGTTCAGAGTATTGAGGGTGGATTCTTAGAGATTTTTGTAAAACTGATTACTTTGGAATAAAGTGTTGTTGGAAAAAATCTTGTATGGCTGGCTGGATAAAGAATTAATACAAAGGTCTTTTCACAAGATTCATGTGACAAACGTCGGCAAAATAAGTATCTTATATCTCATGTGTTATTTTCTTCTTGTTCAATATTTCAATTATGTTTCATATCTGAATATTAAAACAAAAAGGAATAATTCAGAAAGTGCTTGAGTGCAATCTATCTTCAATTGTTTTTATTCTAAATGTTTTCTTCTAAACTATCATAGGCAAGGAATTCTTAATTGCTCCTGCTTTTAGTTTATCATTTGATCATTTAGTAAAAAAATATTAACTGCTTTTTATTGTAGATAATCCAAGTTCCCTCTTCTTAAATTTTTTTGAAGGATTCTTAATTGCCCTTCATCCCTTTTAAGTCCATTCCATCTTTTCAAGTCTCCATTTTGCTCCCTGTTTAGCTATCTTGCCCTGTGAAGCCATCCTTTCTTGAAAAACCAAATCCAGTTGAGCCATCATCTTTTGACTCCATTAGCCCAATGGCCTGAAATATTCAGTTCTACTCATCAACTATTGAATTTCACCACCAAACACAATCAAAACCCCAAAGCTTCCATTGCTAGCCTAATATCTTATAAAACAAAGCTAAATCTTAAAGAGAGAGCCCTCTCTGAGTACATATTTCCTAGAATCTGTACTTAAAAGTTGGTTTGTGGTTACGTCGGACCCCTTTCCTTCTTCTCACAACTTCTAGGAAAATCTGAGTGATAACATCATGGACGAACTCAATGCAATGTGGACCATTACTTCCAAGGGGGGGAGGAATGAACTAGATGGATATTGGTGGCCACCCGCCTATTCCACTTGGACCCTGAGCATTGTTTCTTTCAGTTTTTAAGTTTCCTTATTTGTAGCACAATTTACTATATTTGGTAGTTTTTCAGGTCCTAAACTTTTGGAGTCTTTTTGAGACCCTAAAGGACATTTTTTTGGAAACCTAGGACCAACATGGGTAATTGTGTGATGTTTGTCATTCAAAATTTTTATTTCTCAGATAGATCTTTCTAACGAGGTATTGTGCACATCAAACAAAGATCGTATGCCAAAGGTATGACACCGAGAAGTTGATGTACCAATTTACCCAAATAGGGCCGATGGTTTAGCGTTTCATCTCCTAGGGTTAGGTTTTTGGATGTTGACGGTTTTCCATTGTTTCTCAATAATAAATAGTCCTTTGAGCCTCATTGTAACATAGTTCATAGGCATACAAAGTGACCGCATGTCTCCTCATAGATAAGCTACCATCGCCCGAGCTAGCCTTATTTCCATTTTGTTTGTAAGCATATTTTAGTACTTGGTATTAATGAAATGAAGTGTTATTTCTACGGCATCTTTGTGTTCATGGTTATATCTGTAATTTGTGCATCTGTTTAAATCTGGATCAGATGAGTAAATTAGATTCAAGTCTATTGTTTTAGTAAATTACAGTTAGCAGTTTGAATTTACAAGGAATTTCTACAAGACGAGATTTGTGCACTATAGTATCTCATAGGCTACAAGCCATACTTTTTAATACTTGTATCCATTTTCTATTTAGAGAAGTAGAGCAGAGAAACTTAACCTTCTAGCTACATTTTCTCCCAAAATAGGTTACTAGGTCAAATCTTGTGTGAAAGCATGGTTTGTGAGTTTTTATTTCACTATTCTTTATTTTTTGGATAATTTTAATTTTCATGCATACACAATTAATAGGAATTTATAGTTCTCGAATTCTAAAGAGAAATGAAACCCTAATAGTGTAGATTTTGGATTTTCAAATATAGTTTTATCATATATGTTTAACAAACCATCGAGTGGAATATCCACGATAGTTTACAGATCAAAATAAATTTAGCAAATAGTCATATAATAATAAATTAAGGTCTAATGATTGCTAAAATAAGGTTAATGATCTATTTAATTAGTTAAGGATGTTGGAGGGGAGATATTTGATGCCAGGAAGACGTGTGATGGTTACTAACAACACATCATAAGACTTGATTAGCTAGAAAGGACAAAGGATTTAGTAGATCCATGAGGATCTACTCATAATCAACATCACTTATTTACGAGCATAGTAAAAGGGAAACTTATACATATTACTTTGTATATGTGTGGGTGGTGACCAAGCGCTAACCAAGTCCCAAGTTGTACTAATAAGACTTGTGTGTTATGTAAATAATTGAAAAGTTTATAATGGTGAGGATGCGAGGGAATCAAGGAAGAGGAGATTCATCACAAGGAACACCTCCTTGAAGAACCCAATTATCATCACTAGATCTAGCTCTCATATTGTGCTCCCTAAAGGTAAATAATGAAATTTTAAGAGGGCACCAAACAACTGAGGGGGAAGTAGAGCACCTTCCATTATGGGTGGAAAATCCCAAGGGATCGAGGGACTCTAATAGATTATCTCCAACTAAAGACATTACTAGGGAGCTCCAAAATATTAACCTCCTAGAATTTGCTCGAAATCATACCAATGAACAAGTTGAAGCATAGTGAGAGGGAATGATAAGATGTTTCACACTAAGAGCATATACATAGAGATATTCCAACTTAATAATAGTTATATGGATTCATATTATATTAATAAAATAATTAGTATGACTTTAAAATTCTTAATTATAAAAAATATTTTAATTAGGTTACTATATGTAAGTAGATTCAACTGATTTTTATATATTATAAACACTTTATCTAGAAGAATACTAACCATATGTATATTACATTAAAAGAATTTTAAATAATGATAATTCATATTAGTAACCATGATATTTTATAATGAAGAATATTTTCATATTTAAAAATATGAAATTTATAAATAATATTGTCAAAGATGAGCATAAATTTTATCCTCTTAATGTTTGGAAAAATTCATATATATATATATATATGTTTGCTAAGTTAGAGATTTTAACATGCTTGACCGTTGGCTTCAGCAACCACCACCTAGAATCATTTAAACCATCAATATCACAAAAAATTGCACAATAGATTTTTGTCTAAAATTACTAAAGTTCACATCAGAGTACACCCATCAAAACGAAATAAATTACATAAATATATAAATTTTTTAGTTAATATTAATTTCCTATAAAAATGTATTTACATAAATATAATTAATATAATTAATAATTCATATTATAATTGGCAAAATAATTTATATTGTAATTAGCAAAATATTTAACGTTAGTATTATATTCAATATGAACCGATTTGAGCGAAGTAATGTTAGATTCACTTTAAGCTTAGGATAATGTTATTTGTAGACCCTCCTTCTGTTTCTCTAGTGTTCTTATTAATTTTATGCAATGTTATCTATTTTTAAAGCAAATTTATGGATTAATAATTTTTTGTGGTTAAAAAATTATATTTATTTTATTTTTTATTTAACATAAGAGTTTTAATATTTTATATTTATAGTATAGATATATTAATTTAGGATGTAGAGATCAATTTCTTCTCTCTTGTATGGGCTAGCCTTAGGGTTAACCGTATGCTTTTATTATGGAGGGTAGTAGTAACTATTTTTAGATTTTCTAATTTTTTAATTTGAAATCATAAATTTTGTTGAAATCATGAATTGTGTTATTTAAATTGGGTCTTTTTATTTTATATACAGATTAGGTACCCTGAAAAACTCTGAAGCACTTAAATTGTGCAAAATTACCTATCAAACTTGTGATTAAAAAAAAATCCCTTCATATTTAAAAAAAATTAAAATAAAAAAACTCACCACAAAATCTTCCAAATATTCTGGCTAAAAACAATTCTATCCACCATCCAGTAAAATCATCCATTCATCATAGGCATAGTCGTATAAAGGTAATTTGTGTAACCAAGCTCTATAGCAGATGTTATTCTCAGGCTGCTCTAATGTTTGTCCTCATGGTACTACTTTTCAATGGCGGTAATGCTATACTGCTGGCTAACTCACTGAATTGGGAAGGTGGAAATGGGTGAACAGAAAAGAAAAGCAACAACAAAGCAAGAAAAGCGTGGGTGAACGTAAACCGGATATGGGTGATTCGTCTAGAAGGGTAAGGTCCTCATGGTACTACTTTTCAATGGCGGTAATGCTATACTGCTGGCTAACTCACTGAATTGGGAAGGTGGAAATGGGTGAACAGAAAAGAAAAGCAACAACAAAGCAAGAAAAGCGTGGGTGAACGTAAACCGGATATGGGTGATTCGTCTAGAAGGGTAAGGTTCACCCACCACCTATGGGCGTGGGGTTTGCAATCAGGGAATCTCTCAGTCTGATTGAGGGAACGCCATCGGTGCTCGAGTTCAGCTAACTGACTGTTTCATCCGCTACGAACAGTACAGCTTCTAGTTTAGTTATATATTCAACGCCTGCCCAACTGCACAATACGCATCTAATATCTCATATGTATATATCTATGTTTATGTTAGTGTCAATAAAGTGTGTCACATGATTCTCTGAGCAAGAGAATCTGATGTCTATTCTCACCAGTCACTATAATAAAATTGTCGTGCAGTTTCGTATTTTACTTTCCGTTCGGGTGTCGCTGCCATTATTCTCATTTTCACGGTGTCGCGGTTTTTGTTTTCGACGTATTAAAAAGTTCTAGTTGAAACTATGTACCATGAACAGTTACGTTCACATCGAATTATTCATTCACTGAAATGTTATAATCCACTGGACTTTACTTGCGGCTAGTGCAGCTAATGTAGTTTTTAGCTTCGGTATTCTTAATTTCATCCTTTGAAGCTTCATAAACTAATAAGCGAAGTTCTTGATATTTTTATTCATATGCTCTAATATTTTATATTATTCTTGTATATTCCTTACGTATTAAAATTATTGGTCGAGTTATATAAAATGTATTTAATGTAAATTGATAAACTGAATTAGAAAAAGAACCAATATAATTGTTTTAGTAGCTTATATATTTGGATGAAATGATGAAAATACCTATTAAAGAATGTTTACCTGCTTATTGAGGAGGAAAGGAATGGAACTACAAATTTTAATTTTAATATATACCTTTTTCTTCATATGACACTAAAAGATATAAATTTAAATTCTTGTCCAATTATTGATGGCCAGCTATGTTAAATTTTTTGAAATCTCTAGTGTAATGGTTGATTTGAACAAATGGTGGGGAAGTTATTTTTACTTTTGTGGCCACTATTATTATTATTTTTATTATAATATATATGATATCAAATTATGATATATATAATTTTTTCTCTAATTATTGGTTTTTAGCTTTAAAAAAAATATAAAGTTTTATAATAGTAATGATAATAATAATTCATGTAAAATTGTAATCAATCTTTCTACTTAAGAGTTGGATCTTTTTGTTCTTCATCTCTTCAATAAAATACTTAATTTTCCCTTGTCTTTAGAAAAATTCCCATTGGTGATATTATATGTAACACTGAATTTGGAATTAGGGATCTTCCCATAACGTCATGGAGGTCATTAGGTAAGAATTCACTATTGTGGTTAAAAAAACTAACCCTCCTAAAAGAAACATTAGCAAAAGTGAGTTCCTTGCCTTAAAAGCCTTAAGGGGAAACTCTCACATTGTCCTCCTAAAGGCTCACAAAGGAGGGGTAGTTTTAACAAAATGATTGGTTATCTTCATAATAGTGGTAGTTACATTAAGCTTAAAAGGAATCCCCTTAAAAAATTTGTAACAAATCATGCTAGCCATTAAATAGAGTGTTTCTCTTAATTCCCCTAGCAAAAGGCTTATTTAGAACAATCCTCTTATCCCCAAAATTTATGGTCTTCCGAAGTTCCATAAAAATGGGGTCCCTCTGAGACTTTGTTATGCTCTTCACCTACAAAATGATACCCAAATACAGAATATGCGAAGAAAAGATACCCAGAACATAGAATAGCAATTATTTTATTATTCAGAGAGTAATGTTCACTTGCCTCTTCGAGGGGGCAACATCCAATAGAGCAAAGCTCGATTACAAAATAAAACACGATGCTCCTTGCAGGGAGTCTCTATCCTTTATATATGACTCATACATGCAATACCACGGGCCAATACCGTGGGTTTTATTAATACCATCTATCTAATACTACGGCCCATTTGCAACTAACTGTGGTTCCGTCATTAATTGTGGATTAACCACTTACAATTATTAATATGGGCTTTATTGACTCTTGACTATGACGTGATCCCATTACATAAATAAGGGGGTTAGGGTGGGACCCTAACATGCCCTCCCCCTTAAGACTAGCCTTGTCCTCAAGGCTGAAGCTGCGGAAACTGCTGAAGAATAGTGGCTGGTTCCCAAGTTGCATCTTCCAGAGAGGTGTCTTTCCATTTGACAAGGACTTCCTTAATCATGTGGCCGCGCAGTTGCTTGTCTCATGTGTCTAGGACCTGTTTGGGTTGAAGCCAGATGGACCCTTCTTCATCCAATTCAGGTAGACTGGTCTGAATTTTGCAATTGTTCCTAATCACTTTCTTGAGGCATGAGACATGGAAAACTGGATGGATTTTTGCAGTAGGTGGCAAGGCCAACCTGTAGGCCACTTCTCCAATGCGCTGAAGTACTTGATATGGTCCGTAGAATTTGGGAGAGAGTTTCTGACACCCCTTGTCTTTGAGTGATGTTTACTTATATGGTTGGAGCCGTAAAAAGACCTAATCCCCTTCTTGAAATTTGCGCTCTGAGCGAGGCTGGTCTACCTGTTGCTTCATGCGGTGTTGTAGGAGTTGATCCACTACTTGTACTTTTGAGCATCCCTTGAGATACGAAGTAGGTGAAGGTGGGAGTTGACCATATACTACATCATAGGGAGTCATTTTGTTGGTGGCATGATAGTTGGTGTTATACCACCATTCAGCCAGAGGTAGCCACTGTACCCAAAGGTGTTGCTTTTCTGAAGTGAAACACCTAAGGTAGGTTTCTAGGCATTTGTTGACGGCTTCGGTTTGACCATCTGTTTGCGGATGATAGGAAGTACTGAGTTTTAGTTGAGTGCCTTGTATTCTGAAGAGTTCCTGCCAAAAATTGCCGGTGAATATCGGGTCGCGGTCAGACATAAGAGAAGTGGGCATGCCATGCAATTTGAAGATATGATCCATGAAAGATTGAGCAACCAAAGTTGGTGTAAACGGGTGGGGTAGGGCGCAAAAATGAGCATAATTCGACAGTCGGTCCACAACCACCATGATGACTGACTTGTTCCCTGACATTGGAAGACCTGTAATGAAATCCATAGAAAACTCCATCCAAATCGATGCCGGAATGGAATATGGTTGTAATGTGCCTGGTGTGTTGATGATTTCCCCTTTGTGGCATTGACAGACATCGCATTCTGCTACGAAAGTAAGGATGTCATTTTTCATGCTTGTCCAAAAAAATGATCTTCTGGTGCAAGCATACGTCTTTTGAAAGCCCAAATGTCCTGCAATGGGAGATGAGTGCAATTCTGCCAAAATGCGACTTTTGAGGGTGGATGTTGGTGATATTACTGCTCTATCCTTGTAGCAAAGAATATCATCCTGCCACGAGTAGCCCTTGGTGGAATTTGGATCTACTTGCAATTGAGAAATGAGTTGGGAGAGCCTGGGGTGTGAAAACCATTCCCTGCGAGCCTCTTCAATCCATTCTGGAATGGGGAGGGAAATTGCTAGCAGAGTACTTTCCTCCTCAAATTGGTGAGATAATGCATCTGCTACACTATTGTCTTTCCCTTTCTTGTAAATGATCTCATAATCATATCCCAGCATTTTGGCTAGCCATTTATTTTGTTGTGGGGAGGATAGGCATTGCTCCAAAAAATATTTAAGACTGTGATGATCTGTGCGGATTTGGAAACGTCACCCCAATAAGTAAGGTCGCTAGGTCTCGACTGCATGTAAAATGGCCATCATTTCCTTCTCGTAGGTAGATTGGACCAGATTCCTCCCACTAAGTTGTTGGCTTGTGAAGGCCAACAGTCGCCCTCCCTGCATTAAGACCGCCCCAATACCTGTACCCGAAGCATCACATTCAATGACAAAAGATTTGGTGAAGTCAGGTAGTGCTAAGACTAGAGTGGAACACATGGAATTTTTTAGAGCTTTAAAGGCTTGTTGTGCTTCCTCATTCCAGAAGAATGAATTTTTCTTTAGGAGTTGGGTGAGGGGCTTCGCTATGCGACCATAGTTGCGGACAAATTTACGATAATAGCCTGTGAGACCCAAAAATCCTCTCAAGCTCTTCAAGGTCCTAGGTTGAGGCCATTCTTGCATTGCCTCGATCTTTTTGGGGTCCACCTTGACACCTTCACGCCCCACAATGTGGCCCAAATACTCTACTTCTGTCATGCCAAATGAACACTTGGACATCTTGACAAATAATTTATGCTTGCGGAGCAGTTGCAAGAGTAGATCTACATGTTGAAGATGTGTGGCCCAAGTGCAACTATAGATGAGGATGTCATTGAAGAAGACAAGGACAAATTTCCTGAGATATGGTTTGAGAATGTGGTTCATAAGGCTCTGAAAAGTAGAGGGGGCATTACAAAGACCAAATGGCATGACCAGGAATTCATAATGGCCTTCATGAGTTCGGAAATCAGTCTTGGGGATGTCGACTTCCTTCATGCGAATTTGGTGGTAGCCTGAGCGAAGATCCAGCTTAGTGAAGAATTGAGCCCCATTGAGTTCATCCAGCAAATCATCAACCACCGTGATAGGAAATTTATCTTTGACTATCAACTTATTGAGGGCCCTGAAGTCGAGACACATCCACCACTCCCATCTTTCTTCAGCACCATGACCACTGGGGATGAATAAGGACTAATGCTGAGACGAATGACACCTGCTTCCAAAAGTTCCTTGATGATTTTTTCTATTTCATTCTTTTGGGTGAACGGATATTTGTAGGGGCGCACATATGGGGGTTGTGCCCCTGGAACCAAGGTGATGCTATGATCATGTTCCCCTCGCAAGGGTAGAAGCTCATGAGGCTTGTCAAAGACCGACAGATGGTTATTTAAAATCTGTTGCATCTCAGGATGAATTGGCAGAGGCTTGGTTTCGACTGCCTGGATGGCATTAAATTGAGCTACAACTCCATGATTGTGCTTTTTAAACAATTTTTCCATCCTATGCAAGCTGATGATAGAGGGGGCTCCGGCCTGGAGTCCATGGAGGGTATGTGTGTAGTTGTTCTGCTTAAAACTCATATATAACTCCTGGAAATCCATTGTGATTGGCCCAAGAGTGTGGAGCCATTGAGCATCGAGGACAATGTCGCAACCCCCCATGTGTATGGCAAACATGTGAGTTTTCAACTGATAATCCCCCATTTGAAGTTTGACATTTTCACAGCGGCCTTCACATTTCATTGTGCCTCCATCCACAATTTGAACTTGGAAGTTAGAAACTGCTCGTACAAAACAATGCACTGCTTCTGCGACTTTTTGATGGATGAAATTATGTGTACTTCCACTATCTATCAAGACTACTACTGGGCGATGTTTAATAAAACCTTTGATTTTGAGAGTTTGAGGGGAAGAAATCCCTGCCAAAGCATGCAATGAAATAACTGGTTCGTCAGAGACATTGTCCTTTTGATTGTCTTCTTCTAGCGGCTCATGTTCCTCCAGTGGTGGATCTTCCTCTCTTGAGCTGTAGTCAGTGGCATCAATTCGAAAAAAATTGGGCTCCTTGCATTTATGACCTGGGGAGTATTTTTCATCACAGTAGTAACATAGGCCTTGCTTTCTTCTTTCAGCCATTTCCGCAGGTGACACCTTTTGGACCTTAAGTGTTTGAGTCGTGTTGTGAGCCTGTGGGGGGCGACCTTTAGCGGAGAAATTTGCGCGACTGTATTGGGCTACTAAAGCACGTTCCACGTTACGAGCTACCTTGCAAACCTCCGTCCATGTGGGAGGGTGGTGCAGTAGGACTTGGGCTTTGATAGCTTCTTTAAGACCGCTGATAAAACATTCCGTGTAGAACACATCTGAAAGACCCCAAGTGCGGAAGGCTAAGGCTTCAAAAGCTGTAATATATTCATCCACTATACCAGTCTATTGGAGCTTAGTAAGACGACCCAAAAAAGGTGATTCCTAGTCAAAGCGGTCTTGAAGAGCTTTGGTGAATTTGGTCCAAGTCTTAAAAGGTCCAGTGCAATGTTGATGCCATTCCCACCATTGCCACCTTTCGTTGTCCAAGTACATGCTCCCCAACATAAGCTGAGTCTCATCATCGAAGATGCGATTCAGTTTGAAATACTGATCCATTTGTGTTATCCATGCTGACGGGTGAGAACCGTCAAATTTATGCATATCCAACTTGGGAGGTCGCTGACTGGGTTGTGGGTGGGTGTGCCAGACGTGAGGAGAGTGGCTAGACTCACCCTCATTGTGTTCATTGCCATTATACTCCTCCTCTTGGGCTTGCTCCTTGCCCTACAGGCCTATTTTCTCGACCATGCTACATAGTCCGGTAAGCTAAATGTGGAGGTTTTGCAATGATTCTTCAAGTTTGTCCATCCTTTCATTGGCCATCGCTTGAGCTCTAGTTTCTACCATACACCAACCGGATTTTTTGAAAATTGGGACAGCCTAAAAAAAAATTTCACTAAGAACTGAATGGTACCACCGTGCTCAGCTCGTCATCCTGATTCTGATGGGCTAGATCACCAATAAGCACCCAGAAAGATCTCAGCCTTTTTTTTTTTCAAAATGTCAATGCGGCCAAAAGTTCTGCGAAAATTATACCCCGGTATAGGAACCCTTCACAACGACTCCGATCTGGTGGATCTAAGAGATCTGAATGGCGGATCTCATAGCTCTGGGCAGTGGAACAGACTGCTTCTGTGGATCTGATGGATCTAATAGATCGGAATGGCTGATCTGCGAACTCGAGACTGCGTGAATGATGTCTTCTGCTGTTGCACCCCTTTGCACAAGCGGATCTGGAAGAGATGATGTGTGATCCCCCAATAGAAAAGGGAACTATGGTCTTGAGGAGTGTCAGGTGCTACAGATCGTAATATACATAAGGGTCTGGCAGTAGTACTCGGCCCAATGTTTCAGGGCTCTAACTAAGGAGGATCGACTGTACCCTTAGACATACAACCTGACTACCCTATCGTACGAGCGAGTAATCTCTCCAAGTGCTGTTCTCGGTGTACTGTAGCTGCCAGACGGCCGATGGTTTATCTATGGCGAGGTTTCAAGGGAGCCTAGGGGCTTCTGATATACCCAGAGGGTACGTGGAAGACAGTCCATGCGTGGTTATGTCTAATGCGCTACTACTTGAAGGGGTACCCACAGGGGTTACAAGGGAGTCCAACAGACGTGACCACCTCTTGTATTTCCTACGTGCATGCCTCCCCAAATCCACAGGTTTATGCACTCAACAACAGATCCCATTGTTTAAAGACGTTGGAACACGTCTCTATCTAAAAAATAATTTTTTCTAAGAAATGGAGATCCCACCGGGCCTGGAAAGTGCTCTGATACCACTTGTTATGCTCTTAACCTACAGAATGATACCCAAATACAGAATATGCGAAGAAAAGATACCCAGAACACAGAATAGCAATGATTTTATTATTCAAAGAGTAATGTTCACTTGCCTCTTCGAGGGGGCAACCTCCAATAGAGCAGAGCTCGATTACAAAATAAGACACGATGCTCCTCGCAAGGAGTCTCTATCCTTTATATATGACTCATACATGCAATACCACGGGCCAATACCGTGGGTTATTTTTAATACCATCTATCTAATACTACGGCCCATTTGCAACTAACTGTGGTTCCGTCATTAATTGCGTATTAACCACTTACAATTATTAATATGGGCTTTATTGACTCTTGACTATGACGTGATCCCATTACATAAATAAGGGGGTTAGGGTGGGACCCTAATAGACTTATTATCAACACAGTAGGCAGCTCATCTTTCCCAGCTGAAGAGCTCAAACCTCTTGCTGCTTGCACTCGGTCCTTTATCAAAGACTATGCTTCCTTTATTAAAGAGCTCAAAGGTATTAGACTTGAGCAACAGGATCTATTAGTGAGCTTTGATATTGTTTACCCTTATACCAAAATCCCCATCCAAGAGGCTATGAGGGTCATTCATCACATAACTGATAATGACACTACCAAGTTAGTATGTCTCTCACTCACTTCCATTTTTTCAACCTCCAAGGTGAGTTCTTTGAACATACCTTTGGGGTTGCTATGGGTTGTGCTCTTTCACGCGTAGTTGTTAACTTTTTCATGGAAGATTTTGAGACCAAAGCTTTGGCCTCTGCTCCCGTCTACAATAAGAAATGAGAAAGGTTTTTTGATGACACTTGTGTCGTTTGAACCCATGGGAGTGAGAAATTAGATTTATTTCTCTATCATATTAATTTCCAATTTGAATCCATGAAATTCCCAATGGAGGTCGAAGTTAATGGTTGTCTTCCCTTCCTTGATATTCTCTAGTCAAGGATGTATGATGGTTTTATTTCTCACCAAGTTTTTCACGAAACAATTCACAGCGAACAGTGTCTTCATGCCACTTCTCATCATTTTCTAGCACCAAAAATGGAATTTCTTAACACTCTTTCCACCCGGGCTCTTAGGTTTTCTCATGAGTATAACCTTGAAGAAAAGAAATCTCATATTTTTAGTGTTTTTGAAAATAATGGCTATAGGCGAGAGGAAGGCCTCAGAGCCCTCCAAAAATTTTGTATAGAATCTTGAGTTAAATATGCTCCTCATGATCATAATTCCAATGTGTTGCTTCCCTTCATTGAAGGAATCATAGATAATATTTCTCATATTCTTAAAAAGAATAAATTTTCTATGATTTTCAAGCCCCTTGCTAGCATTAGTAACTCTCTTCGATCTCTTAAAGACCTGGTTGTCCCTAAATACATGAAAGGTGTATACTCAATTCCTTTCTCATGTGGGATTCCTTACATTGGTGAAAGTGGTTGATCCATCAACCAAAGAATCCAAGAACATGTAGAAGGCGTTAGACACTATCGCCTCCTTCCTCATCGTTAGTCGAGCATACGATAAAATCTAAGCACCATGTCCATGTCTGCATTGAGGATATCAATGTCACTACTAAGGTTAATCATTTCCATCATAGGAAGCTAAGAGAAGCGATTGAGATTGGGAAACATATGTTCAATCTCAGTGGAGATGATGGTTGGAAATTGAGCAAGATTTTGATCCTTGCCCTTTCCTCTAGACTATTTTCTTTTCTATCCTCTATAGTTTCTTTTTTTTAATGTATAAAAGCTAGTTTTAGTTGCTTTTTATTTTTATTAATTTAACTTTATTATTATTTCTTATTATTTCTTTATTCTATTTAGAATCAATTATCTTACATTATCTCATTGAATATAATTATCACTTTAATTAATAAAATCTAAATACTATTTATTTTATAACCCTAAATATGAATAGACATATTCAATAAATAAATATTATCCCACTAATTTATTATTATACTAAATTATAGTCCTATTTTAATTGAATTTGTTGAATATGTAAATAAATATTTAATTAATTAATTAATTTTATATCCCACTAACTAATTCTTAACAACCTTTTCCTAAGAGCTATTTCATAACGGCCAATTCTCGACAAGAATGCTTCTTTGCTATTTAAACAATTGCAGAAGATTGATGTTTTCACCATTGTCATGAGGATGAACCACATTAGTTGGTTAGAAACATTCACCGATTCTCAAGAATTTGATTAATCCAAAAGACAATAATATTACAACTAAAGTTAACAAAAAATTAAAAGGAATAATACAAAAAAAATAAATTAAGAGAAATATTAAATTAAGTAAAACTTAAAATAAAGCAATAAAAGTTGCATGATCACACATGGGATGTGTGCATGCCATCACTTTTCCATATTTTATTCTATTTAATTGCCAATGAGGAGGATGAGATTCATCGAGTCCTTTATTGATTTTCTTGGGAGAAATGTGTTGTGACACAAATGATTCCCTAGCAGTAGTAAGTTGATTGAGGGCTCGAGGGTGAGCACTTGTAGAAATATTATGTGTAGTTGAGCCTACGTTAAGTGGAGAGTCATCCCGAAAATATTTGTTGCAGTTAGCATAATTCAAAGAGTGTTCAACTCCAAAAGAAAAAAATATCGTCGATACAAGTAAGTCGTCTCTACTCCTGTTTTTGAATAATCTATGTTAAATAGTTTAATAATTGGGTCTCTTGATTATAAATCACTTAATTGATCTAATTATTTGTATATTTAAATTGTGGGTTGTTACATATGATATGGGGTTCGATTCTATATGACCTTTATGTGAGAGTTTGTCAAAAAAACTTACTTAAAATCATCAATCATTTTGCTTGCGATGACTAGGAGAAATTTAATAAAAATAAATTTGAGAAATACATACAATTTTAATCTTCTTTGTACAATAATTATTATATAAATTATTAAATAAATATCATTACTTTTACAATAATTACTATGAAAATTATTAAGCAAATATCATTGTTTTTACAATAATTACTATGAAAATTATTAAATAGATATCATTGTTTTTACAATAATTATTATGAAAATTATTAAATAAATATTATTGCTCTTGTGAAAGTAGATACTCTATCTTTTTAATAATTTTTGGATGTATATACATACTCTATAATATAATAACATGGATACCTTAAATACATTATTATGTTTTTTTTTTTTTAAGGAAGCCCAATTAGTAATATATATGCCTAAGTTATTAATCTCAAATTATAATTTTTACATATTAAATTTAAAAGAACTAAAAATTTATTTCAATTTTTTCATTTATTTAAATTAAAAACATATTAAGTTAATTTTTTATATAATCATTATTATAAACTTTGTGGTTGTATTGTGAAGTAAAAAGTTATTTAAAGATAAAATAAAAATAGTTATATTTCAAATTGAAAACTAGTTATTGATAACTAAAAAGTTATGCTTCAAACTGAAAACGAGTTACTCATTAAAAGTATTTTAAATTTTATTATTATTATTTATTTAACTTAAAAGTTATTTATGTTAGTTATATATAACTTGTCATAAATAGCTAAAAGTTATTTTAGTGTTATCTTAAACTTTATGACTATTTTTTAAACTAAAAATTATTTTAGAATTAGCTAGAATAAGAACTAATTATAAATAACTAAAATTTTATTCTTAATTATAAATTAATTATAGATAACTAAAGTTATATTTCAAACTCAAAACCAAAGGAGAAGTTCTAGTTAATTTGTTATCACATACATAATTATTAATAATATAAATGTTACGTATTTAATACATAAATATTAAGGAATTTAGACTGGTTGGTTCGAAACGCGTCGACAAATGTTTGATTATGTGATTTTGCCGAAGATTATCTATACATAAATATTAATAATATAAATGTTCGTATCTATAAAAATAGAACAATGAAGATATAATAACATTCTAAGAGAGGCTTATATGTGTGTGTGTGTATTAAAGAAAATAGGTGGAAATAGATGGTTTTTATAAATGTATATGGGAGACAGCTAAAACAAAATTGTATTTATGATTTGAATATATATATATATATATATATATATATATATATATATATATATATACATGATTTTAGAGGACCATAAAAGGGCAGTGATTTTTTTTTTCCTATGGATAGATTTTCATGCAAAACATATCAATTAACTAATTTATAACATGATACCTTTTTTTAGTTATGTCAATCTTTGTTATATTCATTTATTTATAATTTTATTATTTAAATTATCTTTTAATGAACGAAATTAAGATTTTGAGTCCTTGAAAATTAAAATAAGTAGTAAAAAAAAATAAAAAATCAATAACATAAGTCTGTGAAAATTGTTAGCCCTACCTCCAAGGCTCTCTCCCTATTCCTTCCATTTGAATCGATCACAAGGATGGGATAAAGATAAAGCATAATAATTCAAAGTCAAGTTTTTAATAGCTTTTGGTGCAAATCCAAATCATGTGAGCAACAAAAATTTCTTTCTATACTAAATAAATAAATAAATACTAAAAATAGTTTAAATAAGGTTACGGGTAATAAATATTTGTGCCTAAATTTTTCTTTTCGATAAAGTTTTCTATTTGGAAATATAAATCTAGTTATATAATAAATAAATAAATAAAATGACGTGAAATATTAATAACGAGTGTTGTGTAGAATATATATTAATATATAGTATAAAAATAAATAGGAATTTTAAACATTGGGAATACATTTATAAGATGTGGCTTCATCCATTTAATAAACTCGATGAACGAGTCTGAATTTGTTTAATTATTGTTAAAGTACTATGTTGAAATGGGTAATGAAGGTTGAATTTTTTTAGTTAATTTTAAAATATTATCTTAGGATTGACAAGTTATCATTCTATTTTATTATGTTTTAGAAGTACATTGTAATATTTTATTGTATGAAGGTTTATAAAATTATTATAATATAATAAGTATGAGTGTGGTATTTCATTTAATAAGAAATTTGAGTGTAAATTAATAATTGATAAAGAATTTATTTGAACACTAAAGAAAAGAGAAGATGAAATAAAAGAAGAAAAGATGCAAGGATTGAGATCATATTCGATTATTTACATTGGGCGATAAGTGAATAAATAAAAACCTAGTAATAGTGATCTTGATTAGTTGGTTAAGTAAGATGGCGTGATTCAAATTTGGATTCATGATGAATATTGGTAGTTTGTTGGTTGAATTTTCCCTAAGAATGTAGCCTCCCCATGAAGAAGGAAATAACTATAATGAAATCCTAACTATGAACATTAGGAAGAGGTCATCAAATATCAGGTAACATTCAAGACTAATAATAGGCTAATGTTGTGTAGTTACATGTGCAAACTAGGCATGGAAAATCATATTTAAGTGAATTAAGGTGGATTATGTATAAATTGATTATTTTGAAATTAATGTAAGTCATATGTGCTTAAAGAGGTTGTAGTAAAAAATAACTATAGGAATTCCATTTCACTAAGATGCTTATGTTTCAACTTCTTAAGATGCACAACTTTTAGAGTGATCCATTGTGGAAAGTTAACAAAATATTGGAAGGTTGAAGTGTTTTAAGTTTTTTATATCCAAAAGAGATGAGGGCCAATCCATACAAAAAATAAAAAATCAAACTTATTTATGATGAAACTATGGGGTGATGATTACTATGACAACCAACTAGGAATGATGTAATTTGGAAGTGAGAATTTAGTGATATAAATGAAAGGAGGTAATGTTCATCAATTATCATGTTTTCTTATCAAATGGAAAATATTAGTATGATATACAATCCATAAATAATTGGGAGTTTCATGTGGAAAGTATTTAAAGTGGGTGCGGAATATATTTAAAGTGATTATAGAATAGAATTCAAGATGGTATGACTTTGTTTCAAGGATATCTCCTCTTAAAAAGGGGAAAGAAAATGATACAAAATTTAAATAATAGTGCTAACAACTAGCATTGTTTAAAAATAAGTATAAGGAGACAAGGATATTAAAAATTATTAAAAGAATAAAAAGGGAGGGGTTGTAAGATAACTCCTTATTCTAAGTAGTATATGAAGTTATATAAGAAGGAATGACAAGGGAGGATCTTATAAATCTATTATTAATGATAATGAATGGTACTAATGGTGACCATGATAAACTCGCAATAGTGAGAAAATAGTACTGGATAGATAATTAAGGGAATGAGTGGAAGTTTCACAAACAAGCATAAGAAATCAACAAGAAGTAATAAACTATCCAAGAATATGATGGAAGATTTTGCAATAGGGGTTGATAACAATTAATGAAGTTTAGTTATCATGATAATTATGGAGATTATTAGAGTTCTAGGAATTATAGTAAAATATGATTCCATAATCCATGAATGTTTGTAGGACGTGAATAAAGAAGCTAAACATAGAAATTGGGATGATTTTGGGAGTGGAAACTCAGAAAATGCCTTAGCATTAAGGTATTGTTTTCATATTAAGTCCAACAATAGTAATAGTTGAGCATGGTGTTCATGTGAATAAAAATGATATGAAATTTTAAAATTGGAGTAGCTAATTAAATTTCATACAGTTCTTAAGGTTCATAACATTAAAGTGTGAAGGGAGCTATGAAAATGTATTAGTGTCTAGGGCTAAATTATGGGGTCTATCTCTAGAAAGTTATCTTAAGAATATTGATGAGCAGATTGAATAATATGATTGGTATAAGTCATAGTGATGACCTACAAAATTTAGAGGTCTCAAGATTGGAATTTGTGAATACTTGTAATTGGTGAAAAATGACAAGTGATAAACTAGAGAAACATTTCAAGGATAACAATTGTTTAACTTTTGGAGAAAGGAAATAAACTATGTCGACTAAAGATAAAACTTTGAGTATGAAGCAATGACAAGCGATATCAAGATGAGAACTCAATGAAATAAGAAGATATTTTTTGGTTGTACAATAACAATTACGTGTGGGATGGATAAATCACCAAGCGACAAGAAGCCCTCATGAAGGTGGATTAAACATGCATAAGACTTAAATAATGATGACCTAGTGTATCTATGCCATTTGGATAACAAAACGATGTATAGTGATCATGGAATTTTAATTTATATTTATAATTTAGAGAATGATTGTACAATAGGTAATATCTTAACAATGAATTCCACTAAAACTTCCTTAGGGAAGGATGATTACATGACAAGAGATTAAGTCTCAAGATGATTAGGATCATTTAAAATTTAGTGATGTACAGAAATCAATATACCTATGTGTAAATCATCAACTTCCTAGTTGACAGACGTGGGAATGATTATTGAAAAGTAATTGGTACCTTGATGAAAACATGACACTAATAGTATTGGTGAGATAGCCTACAACCTAGAGGGATGTTGAGTATTCTTATTTCCTAGTTTGTATTCATTGTTTATACAAGGAAATGAAACTAATTTTGTGAACTATGATAAGAATTCATATAGTGTATTATTGTTTTATATCTGATAAGTATTGAGATGATTCTCATATTAAAGATGCTTCATGAGGTGGTGGTGTGTGGTAAATAGTATAGTTATAATGAGAGGTTAATGATGCATATGTGCTACTTGTTTATATATTTGTTATGCTCATGATGTTCTATGTTTATGAGAAATATGATATGCATAGTGATTATGATGTTAATGTATGAGGTATATTGACATGTGCACTTATTATGTGATGATATGTCTTTGATGTTGATATGCTGATTTTATAACTTAGGAGAATATTATGATGTGAAGTATGTGGTAATTGTATATAGATTTATGACATGCAGAATTTTATGATAACATGTTATGTTCTCATGATGACATGCAATATTTGGCATGCGGGTTATCTTCTATGATGTTAATATTACAACTAATGCATCGGATGTATTTTGAGATGTGGTGATTGATAAGAAATCCAATAATGGGTCTTGAGGGTTTGTTTATTTCATGATCTCGTGGGTGCCCATACCTGCAAGGGAGAATATGTAACACCATATGGGCTAGAGGCAAACTGAATCAACACTGCATATGTTAGTGGTTCCTTTGTCTTCTAGAGCTCCGAAAACTCTCGACGGGCTTTGGGGCCAGCTCAAGGAGGCTAAGTCACTGATATTGGAGGCCAAGTGCCTAATATTAGAATGGGATGTTGAATTTTGGTGGGCGTGTAAAGACATTGATTCCTGGGTTTCTGCTCTTATTGACTGTGGAGCGAGTGGGCCAACCTTGTGAGATGCCTACAGAAATTGAGTACTAGGACGAGGTGCTTGCCTTGGGGAAACTAGAGTCTGAGCCGGGTGCAATGCCTAGTGCTAACATTGGGTTATGGCACAGAATGATGAGGCTGATGCTTGGTTCCAAAAGTGGGAAAAAGGACAGGGATTCGTTCAGATTTCTCGAGTGTCGTGGAAATTTTCAATGCATGCTGGTTTTACTAGTTCAACAGAGCATGCAAGGAAAATGTGAAGAAATAAATAAATAAATAAATCAAATGTTAAATGATTCAACCTAACTTCAGGATAAAGTTCCTTAATGAGGGGGAGTATGTAATGTTCCCTAATAATAATAATAATAAAAGTAAATAAATAATAACTAATAAAGAAAATATAATAATAGTAAATAAGTAATAAACAATAAGGAAAATATGAAAATAATAAATAAATAAAATAGTAAATAGTAAATTGGAGTTCCAAATATATATATATATATATATATATATATATATATATATATATATATATATAAGTAAACTTAAAAAGTATTAAAAATAAGTAAAGTTACCAAAAATTAAAAATGAATAATATAAGGAAGAGTTAAATTAGAGAAATTGTAAATTCAGTAAAAATTAAAATAAAGAAATAAAACTGGCATGTTTACACATGGAATGTGTGCATGTGGTCCCATTTCCATGTTTTTTTTTATTTAATGGATGATGAGGATGTGATTCATCCATTCCTTCATCTATTCTCTTGGGAGAAAAGTTTTTTGAGACAAACGATTCCCTCGTAGTAATACATTCATTAAGGCTCGGGGGTGGCCAGTTGTAGAAAGATTATGTGCAGTTGAGTATACGGTTGGGTGGAGAGTTAGCCCCAAAATATTTGTTTCAGTTAGCTGAATTCAAGGAGCATTCAACTCCAAAAGTACAAGGAATATCGTTGATACAAGTAAGTCATCTGCACTCATGTTTTTGAAAATTCTATGTTAAGTAGTTGAATAATTGGGTGTGTTGATTATAAGCTACATAATTGATCTAATTAGTTGAACATTTAAATTTTGGGTTGTTACAATTTTAGATTAAAAAATTAATATATTTCATTAGATAATAGATTCTAAATTCTAACTTAAAAGGATTGGTTATATGTGTGTTAATTTATATTGAATAAAAAATTACATATAAGTTTTAGTGTGTTGACACGCGTTGGATATTTTAATGTGGGTGATAACTTTATCAATTGCGATAACCTTACAGGCTCTTTTATATATATATATATATGAAAAACTAGTAAATATCTATATTAGTTTTGGATATAAAATAACTTGAGCTAAATCAAATTTATCATAAAAATGCGTCTTCTCAAATTTCCACAAAACGAGATTTATATCTTAAAATTTTTTATCTCTCTTTATATTTTATAATCCCAAATGAAATAAATCTATGTTATTAATATAATTGAACTCATTTATATAGAGAAAAAAGATACAATGCATATCAAATATTTTAATTCAATTATTTTTAGAAATATATACATCTTCGCAATTTTTTATGCATAGTTATAAAGATCGATGCTCAATTTATCTTTTTCCAATACTCATGATTTTTAATAGCATTAAGATAGGTGCTAAATTTGTTTTTTTTTTCCTTATTATTAATTATTTTTAATATTATGTGTGCAGCAATAATATATGCAGTAAGTAGGTAACGAAGTACACATCTATTTTATAATAAATTATAAAAAAATAACCCAAAAAAAAATGTTTATTGCGGGTAAAGTATCACAATTTATAAAAATATGAATTTTATAATTTAAAAAATGATAACACTAATTTAATTATATAATTTAAAGGGTAAAAATTTATATTCTTAAGTCTAATTATAATTTAAAAAATCACTTTATGACACATTTCACATTATTAAATTGATATGGATAAACTAATTTAATGCTTATGAACTATTTATATAGTTACATTAGTTTTTCTTCTTTATTTTGCTGGATAAATGGATCTTTTCATTCATAAGAAAAAGTTACATATAGCTTGAATTTCCAAACCAAGACCAAAATACAGTGTTTTTTTGAAGCTAATAATCTTCCTACCAAAAAATGACTATGATAATGATAATCGCAAGGAAGACTTTGATTTCAAGAGGAAAATTCATGTGACTTTTGCATGACTTTTCCCAAGTTCACTTGTTAGTGTTTTCTTGGATTAGTGCCATGTTTCTATTGCAACCCCGTTTTTAGCTTCTTTACTCGACACCGCCTTGAAGTCCATTATTTAAACCCAAGATTGAAGTGTCACGAAATCAATTCCAACCATTTTCTTCGAAGATGGACCTTACACAAAATCATAACCTCTTGACATAACATGTCCTTAACATATTTTCCATGTCATTATGCCACAAGGGAAATCAATCATCAGTCATCTAAATCCATATCT
The DNA here is from genome assembly GCA_031772625.1 of Pinus tabuliformis. Taxonomy (NCBI): domain Eukaryota; kingdom Viridiplantae; phylum Streptophyta; class Pinopsida; order Pinales; family Pinaceae; genus Pinus; species Pinus tabuliformis. The sequence goes on along the minus strand of CM062812.1, from coordinate 481,183,072 downwards.
TCTAGTAGGTCTTTTACTTTATCCTTTTCCAATGGGGACCTTATCATTTCCTATGGTAATGAATTTCTCTAGTGCCCTTTAACATACTTTTCCATTACATCTAAGCAAATATGGTATTTACCTTTTGTTGATTGCATGCTTGATGGAATGTTGAATTACTCTTGGGACTCCTTCGAAGTGTCTATTTCTAATATAGGGATTTGATTAGGATTTGGTGTACCCTAGGAAATCAAATTTCCACTTCATTGTGCGTTTTCCATGAATCAAATGTATCTTTTTGAGAAGGATTTTTTTGAAACTATTCCTTGGTAATCATTGGGAAATCCCTAGTAATATATCCATATTCATGACAATGCCGACATCTAAAGGGGACATTTTTGTAATCTAGAGATTTCTTCCAAACACTATCATGATAGTATGTGTATGTATGGAAGATAGTAGGATAAATTCATGTATACATAAATCCATGACTAAGAAGTGTACCAATAGCAAGAAAAGTTTTTAAAGGGCATTTTCGATGCCTTTAAGGCTTTCCACCTACAAATATGGCTTGGGAAGGTAAAAGTGATGGGCCCACATCGAGGCAGCAAGGAAATCCTCCTTCTATGTATTATAATGCTCATTCTAGAATCACATGAGGATCTCTGCATTTTTGAAAAAAATACCTCCCCTTCAAAATCCTTCAATCTATCTTCCTATCTAAACTAAATATCTTTAAAAACAAATCTTAGCCCCTAACTCCAATTCTATTTGACATTGGGTGTTGCATTTATTTTAGATCCACCCAATCAAACCATTTTTAGAGGGCCATAATAAATTTGCACATCAGTTCATGATCCTACATATATTGGATATATTACCTAATCTTACTATATTTAACCTCATATTTTGGATCTTGCACTTCCTTTCACACAAACCACCCTAGATTCTTAGGTTACCACAATGCATCTAATGAAGAGTTTGCTGCGAAACCATAAGCCACATAATCCTCTCTTTGCTCACTTGATCTTTGAAAAGGATGCCATACATGAGAAGATTCATTGGGAATAACAATACTGATTATGAACTCCGGAAGGGGGTAGATCCCCCTCTTACAAAGTGAAGAATAGATAGATGGATATGTAAAAGAAACCCAAGAATTTATATAATAGAACAAAAAAAAAATGCTATATAATAAAACTTTAAATTTTATTTTAATTTTTTTGAAATATTGAAAATCATCTCATTTGAGTTCCTAAAGATATTACATTAAAATATTAATAATAATAATTCAAATTTATGTTCTCAAAAATTCATCTTAAAATATAATTATTTTAAATACATAAAAGATATATAATATAAATAATATTATTAAACTTAATACAATTGACCCCTATAGATATATAATAAATCAAAATTTAAAATATAATTATTCAAATTCATATTATAATTAAAAAAATATTTAACATTATAAATATTAAATTCACTCATTCAATTTGACCCGATCAATATATCTTAATTTTCATATTGGTAGCCATAGTTCCTTTTTTCTGTTGGTTTTTGGGTTCCTTTCGTGTGGTTGCTTTTAACAAAATAACATTAAAGATTACATTTTTTTTTAAACTTTGCAAAGTATATTACTTTTAATGTGTTTGTAATTTTATTATTTTCACAAAATAATAATTATATAAATTTAGAATTTCATTTTTTGTGAAATACATTTTAACTATTAATGGTTAATTAATTTTATTAAATAATATTTCACATAATTCATTCATTTATTTTTCTTTTTTTTCATCTATATTTAATTTCATAGTTTTATGAGAGTCTACATGTGAGAAACCTCATGGAGCGTATTTTTTTGTTTCCTTGATATAAGATGATGTGGTTGTTGTGTGAGACCCACATGGATTGCACCCATTCATGATGAATAAATGATCTAGAGGGGTTCTATTATTTCTTTGGAATATTTACAAGTTGAATATTAATGAGGCCAAATTGGGTTTTAATCAATCTTAAAAGTTGTATCTTAGTGGGGTCATAACATTCCTTCCAAGCCGAAGAGCCCAAAAAGAAAGACTTCAAAACTAATAGACAATTAATTCAAGATCTGGGTGAATTTCTAGGCAATTTAGGGAGTCTTTCCCCATGAACACTTTGTTTCCTCCTCTAAAATCTCAATGATGAAGGTTCTCCTATGGATTATAAGGGGCCTTAATGGAAAGATCAAGCATCACATTCTAAAAAGAAAGATTTCTATAGAAAATCCTTATATCCTTTTAATACAAGAGACAAAATGTGATCACCTCATTCTAACTCAGCTAGTCAAGTTGCATGCAACCTACTAATGTCTCACATTTATGACTGAGAGTTTAGCTCAGAGATTTTTCATTTTTTAAAATAATTTGTTAATCGGGAACCGACTACTTGGTCTGATGGAGATGATAAACACCCTCGAGAATGTGCTATACATAAAGGGATGAAATGGAGTTTCAAGTGATGCCTAGCATTCTTCCTTTGTGTAGGTAATTCTATTAAGCTAATAAAACCTTACTACTGAAAACTTATTTCCCATATCTTATTGCAGTTCCATACCAGCATCATGCATGACCATACCAATTGTATACCATGACCCCATGTATGACAATAATAACCTTGACGACATAAAATTTTACCCAAAGAGAGCACAACCCACTCTAATACCACCTTGTAATCGCCTCCTCCAACATTTATCAGCTTCCATCAGTTTTCCCAGGGTAACTATGAGTTGAGGGTCATTATGAGAGGACTCAACCTCCTATATGACAACTTAAGAGCTTATTGACTTCCCTCATGTATTACAAGACCTCTAGGAGCTACCAAACCCTTCTAGGTGTCCAACGCCTAAGTTAAATCAGTTTTTCATTGAACTATTCTCTCATTCACTCCCATGACAAGGCCTCTAAGAATTTTTAAGCATTCAGTCGCTACCATATTGCTTCTTCCTTGTGACTATGAACTTTTCCAATCAATTTTTTACCATTGACCTTGAACGCTAAGCCACATTTTCAAGGCTAGGACTCAAGCCTCTACCCAAAACTCATTGAAACTTCTAGGAATGATGAATAACATAGGAAAAAATAATATATACCAAAACCTGAAGAAGAACTTATCCTAACCCCTCCCAACAAGGACAACTATTTTATGAAACACATGGTAAACATGCAAACTACACATCATGAATGCATATTTAAACATAGGGATTTGAAAGTTATCTGGAAGGAAAAATGCCTTCTCACAAATTTTTCATAACACCGATTAGGTCATGCATTCATTAAGAAGAAATTCATTAATTAAAATGTGATAAGAGCCATACTTACATCTGTCATATAACCATGTTTATAACCAACATATTATCAGGTAGATAACAAGGATAGAACAAATATTAAAGCCACATAATAACAAGTATAATTACCCATCCAAGATAAGAGAAACTTAGCTCTTATTAACCATATGCAAAAGCCAACGTAGTCAGGGACTTCAATATACCACCTAACTTTAGATTGTGTTGAACCAAATATTTCTTTCATCCAATCACCCCCACGCCATATTCTAAGATTGAATGTGGGATCTCATGGGATAAACCAATCCACAAATAAACAAGGGAATCCATAGGGTAAACCACCTCCACCCTCACCATACCACAATCTCACCAAAGCTAATCCCTAGATCACAAAACCAAACTAAGCTTAGATGCCTCAAAATTTCTTCACCATCCCTTGAGGAATTTTCTTTTCTCCACCCACCTATTTAGGACTTCCTAGAGAAAACTATTTCCACCCCCAACCCTTGGATTTTTCCTCACACCACCTCATGCAAAACCAAAACCTTTCGTCAATCGAAGGATCAACCAAGAAAGAATCCCCTCCCACCATGGTTATGCAGAAATGGAAAGGAAGGCTAAATCCACAGTTGAAACCCAACAAAATCCATGCAAACAATAACAAATTAATTGAATATAGACATGTACATACCATGCATGCCAAAACCAACTAGGAAATCATATATGCTACATGTTACCTTTGAGTATTCTCATTAAAGATGTTTGATGAAACCTTTCTTTTATTGATTCTTGTGTTCCTTTGCTTTCCTTGTTTTTCCTTTTCTTGTTCGCTTTCCTTGTCCTCTTGGTTCTCCACTCCTCTTAAAGAAGAACTAAAAAAAAAAAAAGAAAATGGCCCCAAACTAATGCTCTGATGTATTTTTATTATTGATGTGCCTAATTTATTCATTTTCCTTAATTTTCCTTCAATTTCCTCCTCACATGCAACTTGTGACCTTTCACCTCGCTTTTCTCGTATTTTCCATTATTTTCATAAAAAATATACCAATAATGGATTTTTACCTTTTCAAAGCCTTTGTCATTGCCTTTGCTAATTTCTCCTTAGCCATACAATTCAATGATATTTGTGAAAACAATATTTATGTAAAAGCTTGGCAACATACAACCTTAATAGGGAGTGACAAAAGACGGAGTAGGAAGGATACTACGCAGAACTAGGGTTTGGAGTAGAATACTGGAGTTGGGTACCATGGAGGGGTGAGAAGGGGGGAGTTGTACTCCTTCCTATAGTCATGTAGTCTCTAATCATTCCAAGAAGCCCATGGAAGTGGAAACTGGGTATACAGAAAGAGGAAAACAATCAAACAATAGAGAAGAAAGGATGGTAGAAATGCAGGAGGAAGTCAGAAGGGAGAAATGTAAATAAGTAGACAGTAAGAAAGCTGACCCCGGAACTCAGAAGAGACCATGTAAGTGACCTAGCCCTACAAGCGCATACAGATCACATGTCGAGTTATGCAGTGATTTGCAAATTCATGGGGTTATGGCCTACGAAGAAGACCCTACACGCATGGATAAAAAACCATTGGAAACCTAAGGGAGATATAGATCTACACCTTAGACCCAAGGGTTTCTTCACAATTGTGTTTACGAACCTCGAGGATAAGGATAGGATATTTGAAGGAGGACCCTATTTTTATGCGGCTGCAGGTCTCTATATAAGACCTTCGGTGATGAACTTCATCCCGAAGTGAGAAACATTTACTTCAGTGCTAGTGTGGATAATACTTTATTCCCTACCTCTAGATTATTGGCTGCCGAAATCACTAAAAGCCATAGGTGATAAACTATGGAATTTTATAAAAATATCAGAGGCAACACTACATAACAAATATACCTCCTTCGCCAAAATATGCATGGAAATGGACCTTTCTAGGGCTTTGCCGGATGAAATAATTCTATAAGTTTTTGATGAATATCAAGTGCAGGTGGTGGATTATGAGCACATACCCTTTAGATGCCACAAATGATATGAACACGGGTACCTCTTTAGAGATTGTCCTTTAAATAAAATGGAGAGCAATTTCAAAGAAACCTCAGGTAAAGAGACTGAAAGCTTTACCAAATTTGGAGGCAATGTAAAAGGACGAAGAAAGAACCCAAAAAAAATCTATGAGGAAAAACAACCTAGTCTTAATAAGTTCAAGATATTAGAAGAAGAAGAAGGGGAGGAGAAAATGAAACAATTTTTGAAAGACAATCTAGAAGAGAAGGAAAAGGAGGACATCATGGAGGATAGACCTGATGAAAGTCAACAAAGGAGTATTAGCCCAACATGATGGAGCTTGATAGGGACCAATAAATGACCTCAAGCAAAGTGGGAATGAAGGAACATGAGCTGCAGTACGTACTAGAAAGGGAACATCTCGATTTAGAAAAGTTCCTGGATGAAGGAACTACCAGAGGAGTGGACTTGCTACCTTAAGAGGAATTTAACAGAGTACAACAACTCTTCCTCTGGAGAACTCAAGCAAAGTGTTCTGGGGTAAAAATAAACCATGATAGTCAGGATAACGAAGGGGTGAAAACTATGGAGGCGATAGAGGGAGAAACTCCTAAGAACCCAGGAAGAAAAAGACGAAGAAAAAGACAAAATGAGCTACTGAATGAATGTGGAAAACTCATGATAAACTTAGGTAAGATGAAAGACCTAACTAGTTACTCATTTAAAAATATTTTTCAATGAAGCTTACAACATGGAATATTGGACATCTAGGAGGCAAAAGGAAACAATGAAATCATAGCAATAGAATCAAGGATGAAATACCACATTTGGTTTTTATGTAGGAAACAAAATGTTCTGTAGACAAAATAAGAGAGATACATAGCAAGTGGCTTATTATGTATCAATATCTAGAAGTTAAAGTAGAAAATGCAACAAGGGCAGTTCTCACAATGTAGAACGCTAAGAAACTTGGCATCCTAGATGTTGAAACATCCAGGAACAACTCTTCAATGGTCATCTAACCTTTGGTGGACAAGGAAGTTTATTTGATCACGAATTTCTATGGTCCACGAAAGCTTGAAGATAAATTTAAGCTCCTAACCTCCCTAGGGGATATAAGAGAAAGACATATGGGCATCCCATGGATTTTGGGAGGGGATTTTAATATGATCAAATCTCTTTCAGAAAAAAAGGAGGGACTAGATCTCTAGGCAAAGATTTCATAGCTTTTTAGAACTTCATTATCAATATGAGGCTAGTAGACACAGAAACCTCCAATGGCCTCTTCACCTGGAATAATAAAAGGGGAGGGGTTGTTCAAGTGGCCTCTAAACCTGATAGATTCATTATCTCTGAGGACCGTATTCTCTCAGGCCTTGACTTGTCAGCCTTGATTCTCCCTTTTGGAGGCTCGGATCACTGCCCATACAATTAGAAGCATCCTTGTTATAGACATTTTTGTGCCTCGCGTCAAGGAGCAGGAAATGCCGATAATTACAGGGATCCTCAGTCCCTAAACATGTTGTTCTTACCCCTAAAAGAACAAGGTCATCAATCAACAGCACTTCCAATCAGTTCTCCACCTGAAAACACTTCAGAACAGGCTTATTTTGGATCATGTCAGCTGCTTAACTGAGCTTCTGCGCTGTATTGCAACTGTCCCACTCTGTACCTGCGCTGGAAGTCAAAAACAATGAAGGCTACCTGCGCTGGGCGAGATTGGCCAAGTGGCACAGTCCTCCTGCAAGGTGTCAATTTCCCAGGAAGCTTCCAAACTGACACTTGGTTCATCAGATTCGCCTTGTGATGAGTAAGAGGTACTTGATCACCATGTGTAACCAAGGATCTCCAAGTGGACTCAAGAACTGAAGATTAACTGAAGAGGGAGAGGACACTAGTCAGCTCTATGCCAGCCTCAAGCTGACTCATCCTCTCTTCTTCTCTCCTATATATAGAGCTCTTCTATGAGGTCTAAGGAGGCTGGAATTTTGTATAAGCAAGGAGGTGCTGTTGGTATACTGCCAGGATTATTGGGTGATTGTTTTACTAGAGGTGAAGAAGAGAGTTCTTGCTGCCGAGGAGGTGCTGCTGGATTGGGGCCAACATCATTGGTTGTAACTTCCTCTGGAACCCTGTTACTTTCTATCAATAAAGTTTGCATGTTCTTCTATATACTTGTTTTACATAGATGCTTTTGTGTTTACATGTATATTTGATGCAACCTAATCCATGCTTCAATTATGATTGTTTGTATCTCGTAGTTTGCTCCCTTTTGTTGCGCAGATTCTGTGTGTAGCCGGATCGGCTTGGAGAGTAAAGAGCTGGGAACGGGATACAAAGCGAGAAGGACAAGGATCGACTAAGCGCAAGACACCAGGTTGGTTGATCCTCTTTCTATTCTCTCTGTGCTTTCATAAAGATGAACATGAAAACTTTGTCATTCAGTTGTTGCTAAAGTCTGTCACCTTTAGAAAGGGTTAGTGTCATCCGCATCGGATACTTTTCCCCACAACAAATTGGCGACTCCGCTGGGGAGATCCTAGTATCTTGTTGTTGTAGAATTTTGCTATTCATTTCTTGAAGAAAGGAGTACCGAATCGAAAAGCTTTTGACTCTATCAAAAGCGAAGTAGAGGGTTTTGCTACTCTTGCTCCTTTGCTGAGCAAATTCAAGATTTAAAGAGCTAATCTACAGATGAATCCTTACTCTTTGTGATAGATCTTTATCCTCTTGATCATCCCTTAGCCTGTACTTAACCCATAGCATTTTATTTCAGTCAAAACAGTACATTTTTGAGCTTTTTATGACCCGGAATTCTTAGCAGATGTAACTCTCGTAAGTCAGTGCAGGCTGTCCACAGGCAGTCTGCATTACAGCGCAGGTGCTCCCTTCGGGAACTGCGCTGAGAGTGAAACTGGCATACCAGTGCCTGCGCTGGTCCAGTTGGCCTTAGTCTAGCTCAGCTCTTCCTTTGTGTCTTGGCCCTGTTTGCACTTGTTTTTGGCTGATTGCTTGCTGGTTATTGTATTTGCTGTAGACCACTTCTCCTTGACATTATTCCGCCTCAGTTGTGTGATGAAATTGTAAACGTTCTTTCAGTATTTCTTGTTTCAGTTACAATTTCCCATTGTGAAAAGCGAACCTAGTAGCTGTGGCCTCTTAGATTGCGATCTTATGAGTTAGTGTTATTGCTGTTCATAGCTGTTTTGGATTGGTTTGCTTCTCACTTTATGGTTTGAATCTATACTTTTCCTGTATTTAAAACAAGTCTTTCATAAGGTGTTCTTTTGATTGTGGACAAGCTTGTTTATTTCTACTTGAAAGTTGATTCAAAAATCATACAACAGTTTCCTTTTGTTAAGCATCAACATTAAGGATAACGAAAAGAAATACATGCATTGTGCATTTTGCATTTGACTGTATGCTTGACGATTTAGGAAAATGTGCATTTTAGTGTGTGTTCTTTGATCTGTGGAAAAAGTTGTGTCTTGCTCTTTCCTCAAGTAGATTAAGGTTTTCAAAGTTGAAAGATTGAAAAGATTTTGCTTCTCATTCTTAGATTGCATATAGGAAGTTGTATATATACATCTCGTGGCGAACCTGAAAGGCAAACTGTTAAGGAAGATCAACATTAAAATAAACTCAATTTACATAACAACGCTTTGGAATTTAACGCAAACATCTAGAGGTCTAGGTAGAGACGTGTTCCGGCGTCGTTAAACATAGTGACTGTCGATCTCTACGAAGGTGGGTGATTCCTCCCGAGAGTCGGTGGCACTAACACGGATTTGAGCTCCCGCGTACCGTCGCGTATATTGGGAGACCCCTATAGGCTTTTATCCTTTATCCTTAGGAAACCGTGTCGGCCGCCCTACTGATCGCGATGCAGTGAACACAGCATTCACGAAGATCGACCACCCGTACCGTAAAACGTATTCTGTGGTTTCACGAAAGGTTTGGCACACCCTCTGCCTAGATCTCCAGAGCAGTTTCTTTTGGCCTTTTTCAAACTCTATAACTGAAAAGGTCCAACCGAGCATTTGTCACTTCGGGCTCGTTAATACATCGAAGGCAACTAGAGTCATCTTTAGCTTTTTCTCGACTCTTAAAACATGAAAAAGCAAGTTTGTGTCTAAAAGCGTCGTAAATAAAACTTATTTTAAAGCGGAACATAATCACCTGTTATTCCCACGTTGATCTTTCAGTTGAAAAGTATGGAGCCCACCAACCAAGGAAGTAACCTTGGCGGAAGTCCAAATCCCTTCTCCTCTTGGGGAGATGTTGGTGCGCCTCATATGGCTACATTGTCACTTCCAGGATTGACAATCGGCCTTCCTGTTTGGCTCTTTTCAACTAATGTTGTCCAAATCGCCACTAATCCTGAGCAGTCGAATCAACTGTCAGAACAATCTAGAACTACCCACCAGCCTTCTACCTCTTGTGATACTTCCTCTGATCCTTCATCTTCGCAGGGTAGAGCCGGCAAAAGTCAGCCTCCCAAGGAGAAGAAGGAAAAGAAGAAGAAAGGGAAGAAGCAGAAGGAGCCTCTGGCGAAGGCGACTGGGGGCAAGCAGAAGAAAACTGACAAAAACCCACACACTGCACCGACCGGGCCTAAATCGCCATGTGTCATTTGCAAAGGTATCCATTTCCATCGTGATTGTCCTTGTATTCCCCGGATACTAAGGGACTGGTCCCCGAGGTTGCACAATCCGGTAGCATCAACCTCTGGTTGTCAAGTTGATTGCATTCCCTCAACTAGCGAGAGTGAAGGACGAAGAAGGGGACCAAGATCACCCTGTCTATTGTGTGAAGGTCACCATGCCATCCACAAATGTCCATTCTTAGATGAGGCAAAGAGAGTTTTGGAAGATCGCCCGGTGTCACCGGTGCAACTTCCGCCTGGATACCGAAAACTCGCGCCTAATCCCTCGATAGTTGAAAATCCAGTTGAACCACTCAAGTGGTCAGCTGATGTGTCAGTCATTGAGAATGAACCTACCGAATCTAGACCAGACGAAAGTCTAAAGGTCGAAACGGCAGTTGACCCGGTTCTTCCTTCAAAGGTTCTATCGTCCAATGACTCCGTCATTGAAGACCCGTCTTCAAATGACACCGTCACCGAAGTGTCGTCTTCATGTGACACCCTCACTGATGAGAACAAGGATGACACCATCCAGGTTCTCTTTATCAGCACCGACTCCGACGAGCATCCGGGCAATGCGCCCATTCCTTTATCGCAGGAAGGAACATCATCTGAGTCGTATCCGGCCGTATATTCGGTCCCACCACCAAGCAACCTGGTTGTATCCTTTGATTGGAATCAACTAGGCAGACCCCGGTTACCAGCCAGTACACCATTTAGAATCATTGTCCAGATCTATAGAATGGTTATGGCTGGTACTATCATTGATGAAGGGGCGTCTGTGAGTATCCTTTCCTCTATTGCTTGGAAAGCACTGGGTTCCCCAGCGCTTTTACCTGAGTTGAGAAATCTCTCAGGTTTTGATAAAGGAACCAGTCGACCATTAGGAATCCTCCCCGATGTACCTATTACATTGAAGGGGAAGACCGTCAGGATGAACGTGTTGGTAGTTCAAGGACCCTTGGATTATAACCTACTCCTTGGACGCGACTATATTTATTGCATGGGAGCGATAGTCTCCTCACTCTTTAGAGTAATGTGTTTTCCACACGAAGGAAGGGTGGTCAAGCTCGTAGACCAGCTTTCATTTCCGGGATCTCGCATCGCAAATAGTCAAATACCAATCCTAAATGGTCTGTTCACTCAAGATTCGCCTCCGCCCCCAGTCCTCCTTCCCGATGAGCGCGAGTAATTCGGAAAGAAAGACTAGGACCCAGGGGGCATGCACCCTGGTCTGCTTCGGGCAGAAGAAACTCCGGGTATAAGGAAGAATTTCCGCAGGAGAACATGACTAGTCCGTACCCCGTCCGAAGGAAGTGGAGTTGTTCTGGAATAATGATCTTTTGTTAAAGTTATGTGTTTGGGAATCATTCACCTTTGTCTAAAAAAGTGGGCAATGCCCAAGTAGGAATTCCCTTATTGTAACAAGTAGTCACCATCTTTAAATTCAAGCCTCGCCCATCGAAACATATGTTTTGAAGGATAAGCAGGGGCAGTAAACTAAGAAGGAGACCGTATTGTTATGACAGAGGGTAACCATCTTTGGACAACCCAATGATAGACACCGCCGAAGAAAGAGATTGATTTGCGGCAGCGAATAGAACCACTCTTCGGATAATAAGAAAGAGGCAAGCCTCCCTCGATAATACCAATGTTTTATCTTTGAGTAGTGTTCTTCTATTGTCACAATAGCTGTTTGTTAAAAGTGGGCCGACAGGAAGTCTGAGTACTGCGTAAGACCCCTTAAAATAACGAGAAGACAAGTATCGTTAGCATTAGATTAGCAAGATGACAAATAACTGTGAACACCCAAAGAAAAGCAGAAGTAGGAGAGAGGAGGGGCAACCTCGAAATTCTATCCTATACCTGGGGGCATGCAAACTTTCTGGAGTGCAAGCTAGGGGCGGTTATTTATCTGGTTTTAAGATTAGCCGTTTCCAAACTTGCATGAAAGAAAGCCTGTGGGGCAGAAGTAAAATTTGCCAAAATAAGAGCATAGTTGTAGTAAGGCATAAGCTCTATAAAAATTGGTCCTTATAGGAGGCATTCTTATGACTGGTATATCGAGCAGTTTTAGCATATAGTTCATGCTCGTTAAAAAATAAACGCGAAATTCGAGCAGTTTTAGGCCTGAATTTATGCTCGTTAAAAAATAGAAAAGTGTGAGCAAATGTTTCCCCCAGAGTTCAAGCTCATGGAAAAAATGAACCGGTAAATAACCTTTTGAGATCGTAAATTCATTAGCCATAAGAACCTTGATCGTGTTTTCATCCACCACCTCCACCGTTCATTTGGCCGATCATTCACTTCCATTTGTGTGTTTACCTCTTTTGAGAAACAGCTGCGAAGAGTGATTTCACCTAGCCATCCTTGTGACACTGCCGTGATTGGAAATTCCAACCTGTACCTGGAATCTGTAGCTATCCCTGTTTATCACTCGTTCCTCAAAAGACGAGTCTTCTTTCAGCTCTTTTCACTGACTCGTAAAATATGAAAAGTTTGCCGAGTTTTGGCCTTCCAGCTCGTTAAAATGACCGGAACGCTATCCCTCCTCTAAATTTTAATCTTTTTGGACTTGAGGGATTATTGCACAAAAGGATCGAGCGCTTGCCTGGTTCAGCTCGTTAAAAATACCGAACAGCCATCCCTTCTGTATTGTTTTATACTTTTTCGGACTTAAGGGATTAGCTGACGAAAAAGGAATTATGGAGTTGACTTTCTGTACCTTTTTAGACTCTCTAAAAATGAAAAGGACCGAGTTTTCCTTGTCGTTAGACTCGTTAAAATGATTAAATAGCGACAAACTTGTCTTTAGACGAGAACGAGTTTCCCTATCACTAGGCTCGTTAAATCTTAGCGATGGGCTTGCCCGAAGGGCAGGTTATAGAACATGCATATGTTATCCTCCTCAAGCTTGACAAAAATAAAGAGGTACTGGTCAGAAATGACTGGGGAAAAATTGGGAGAACATCAAAGTTTAGAGGTAGCAAGTCACTCTTGAACATGACACTTTTCCTCCGTATCACATCGGGTTGGGTTGTCTCATTCACCGGTTTCATCACCATGGTCCTCGCCACACCATCCATTCGGGGTAATGCTACCGATCCATCGGATCAGTGTCGTTATATGTTCAAGAGGGGTCATTCAGAAAGTGTCAACCGTGTCCCATCCACTACCATACATTATCCTTCATCCATTTCACGATCGCCACCCTGAATCATATGTCACAGTTTGTTTCCACCTCCACTAAATCATTAGCTCCGTTCCGTGTCATTGATGTGGGATTCATTAAGGCCCTCCTTTGACGGATCGCTTCTTGTCGACATCAGCTCATTATCCAAGAAGTCGATCTAGGAACACCCCCATCAGTACTTTGAAGCTTGCATGCCTCAATGGCAAGTTTCTCACTTCCGGCGACAGGTATACATCAATGACCTTCGACCAGAAGATTTTGCGTGGCGTTCGACGCCAAGTCCTTTATTCACGCCACGTGAATTGTACTGCCGTACCTTGAGGGTCATCGTCCTTATTGGTGATTCCTCTCGCGCTTGTTAACGGTTTTCATTATTGACCGGTAATCAAGCGATGTCTTTCCATGTTCGACTTCAGCGTAATTCTCACATGGATCGACTTGTACTTAGAGTGAAGATCGAACGAGTTTGAAGACCCCGGATCTAGTTTCATCCATCCGGGCTACGATATATATTCAGGAAATATAAAAGCATTTACCATGTACATCATTGCAGCAGATGATCATCCTCCTCAAAGGATGATAATTTTAGCGGAAGATTATCAGTCTGTCTTCAGACGATCGTCTGTCATATGTACCAAAATGTATTTATAGAAAGCTGAGCATGGGAATACCCGCCTCAGCTAGATCATGAGAATAATGATGAATGAAAGATAATGTATTGTATTGTATTGTATTACAGGGCACTCTCCTCAGCACTGGAACGAACTTCGGACCCTCTAGCTAAAGCATTTCACCCGATTAACGGCCTCATACTTTAGGGGGCAACTGTTATAGACATTTTTGTGCCTCGCGTCAAGGAGCAGGAAATGTCGATAATTACAGGGATCCTCAGTCCCTAAACATGTTGTTCTTACCCCTAAAAGAACAAGGTCATCAATCAACAGCACTTCCAATCAGTTCTCCACCTGAAAACACTTCAGAACAGGCTTATTTTGGATCATGTCAGCTGCTTAACTGAGCTTCTGCGCTGTATTGCAACTGTCCCACTCTGTACCTGCGCTGGAAGTCAAAAACAATGAAGGCTACCTGCGCTGGGCGAGATTGGCCAAGTGGCACAGTCCTCCTGCAAGGTGTCAATTGCCCAGGAAGCTTCCAAACTGACACTTGGTTCATCAGATTCGCCTTGTGATGAGTAAGAGGTACTTGATCACCATGTGTAACCAAGGATCTCCAAGTGGACTCAAGAACTGAAGATTAACTGAAGAGGGAGAGGACACTAGTCAGCTCTATGCCAGCCTCAAGCTGACTCATCCTCTCTTCTTCTCTCCTATATATAGAGCTCTTCTATGAGGTCTAAGGAGGCTGGAATTTTGTATAAGCAAGGAGGTGCTGTTGGTATACTGCCAGGATTATTGGGTGATTGTTTTACTAGAGGTGAAGAAGAGAGTTCTTGCTGCCGAGGAGGTGCTGCTGGATTGGGGCCAACATCATTGGTTGTAACTTCCTCTGGAACCCTGTTACTTTCTATCAATAAAGTTTGCATGTTCTTCTATATACTTGTTTTACATAGATGCTTTTGTGTTTACATGTATATTTGATGCAACCTAATCCATGCTTCAATTATGATTGCTTGTATCTCGTAGTTTGCTCCCTTTTGTTGTGCAGATTCTGTGTGTAGCCGGATCGGCTTGGAGAGTAAAGAGCTGGGAACGGGATACAAAGCGAGAAGGACAAGGATCGACTAAGCGCAAGACACCAGGTTGGTTGATCCTCTTTCTATTCTCTCTGTGCTTTCATAAAGATGAACATGAAAACTTTGTCATTCAGTTGTTGCTAAAGTCTGTCACCTTTAGAAAGGGTTAGTGTCATCCGCATCGGATACTTTTCCCCACAACAATCCTTTATAGGAACACCAAGAAATAGACCTTTCAGATTTGAAAACATTTGGCTTACCCACCAAAACTTCTACAACAATAATGAAAAATGGTGGACAAAATATTTGAATGTTTAAGGTACTAAAATGTTCCTTCTGCAATGCAGGCTAAAACAAATCAAACTCAAACTTAAAGATTGGAACAAGAATGAGTTCGGCAATATCTTTGAAGCAAAAAAAATAGTTGAAGGAAAGCTTCACGATATTAACCAGGAGCTCATCATAAAGGGATTCACTAAGGAGGGTACGAAGCAAGTTGATTCGCTTCATCAAGAGTGGGAAGGCTTATGTAAGTAAGAGGAAATCCTATGGAAACAAAAATCTAGAGTTCAATGGTTAAAGGAAGGAGACATGAATACAAGGTTTTGTTCACAAATCCACTATGGATCATCGATCTCATAACAGGATTCTAAAACTGAAAGACACACAAGGAAATCAAATCAATATCGACAAAGAAATAGAATCTGCTCTAGTTCAACATTTCCAAGGCATAACAGAGGAGCCCCTCATAGATAGATCACATTTTATTAATGACTTCACTAAACACATTCCTAGGATTGTGACAAGAGAAGATAATTATAATCTAAATAGGCTAGTGAATGAATAGGAGGTCAGTGAATTCATCAAAGAAATGAAAAATGCAAAAGCTCCTAGCCTGAATGGTTTTAACGTTGACTTCTTGAAAGCATGTTGGAACATAGTCAAGCAAGACATTTTGGAGGTGGCAGAGGACTCAAGGAAAAACAAAACTGTTTTGAAAGCACTCAACACCTCTTTCATAGCCTTGATCCCAAAGCAGGAAAATGCTATGACACCGGATAGATTCAAACCCATAGCATTATGCAATGTGGTGTACAAAATTATTTCCAAAATAATTGCAAATAGGCTTAAGCCCCTTCTTCCAACTCTAGTGTTGGAGGAGAAAACGAGATATGTGGAAGGTAGACAAATTCTAAATAATATCATTCAAGCTCATGAAGTGATCCACTCTTTGAAGAGTAATAAGCAGCCAGGCATTATCAAACAACTTGACCTTGAAAAGGCTTATGACAAGCTTAGTTGGGCTTACATTAGGGAAGTTCTAAAATCTTATGGCTTTGACCATAACTAGATAGGATGCGTAATGGCACTCGTTTCCAGCTCAAGCTTTCCAATTCTGCTGAATGGCTCACCAACCAAAACCTTAAAGCCTACGAGAGGTCTTAGATAAGGAGATCCACTCTCACCCTTCATCTACAAGGAAATTCTACAAGATGAGATTTGTGCACTATAGTATCTCATAGGCTACAAGCCATACTTTTTAATACTTGTATCCATTTTCTATCTAGAGAAGTAGAGCAGAGAAACTTCACCTTCTAGCTACATTTTCTCCCAAAATAGTTTACTAGGTCATATCTTGTGTTAAATCATGGTCCGTGAGTTTTTATTTCACTATTCTTTATTTTCTTGATAATTTTAATTTTCATGCATACACAGTTAATAGGAATTTATAGCTCTCGAATTCTAAAGAGAAACAAAACCCTGATAGTGTAGATTATGGATTTTCAAATATAGTTTTATCATTTATGTTTAACAAACCATCGAGTGGAATATCCACGAAAGTTCACAGATCAATTTTTTTTTAGCAAATAATCATATAATAATAAATTAAAGTCTAATGATTGCTAAAATAATGTTAATGATCTATTGAATTAGTTAAGGATGTCAGGAGAGACTTGATGCCAGGAAGATGTGTGATGGTTCCTAACAACACATCATAAAACTTGATTAGCTAGAAAGGACAAAGGATTTAGTAGATCCATGAGGATCTACTCATAATCACCATCACTTATTTATGAGCATAGTAAAAGGGAAACTTATACTTATTATTTTGTATATGTGTGGGTGCTGACTAAGTGCTAACCAAGTCCCAAGTCACAATAATAAGACTTGTGTGTCATGAAAATAATCGAAAAGTTTATAATGGTGAGGATGCAAGGGAATCAAGGAATAGGAGATTCATCACAAGGAACACCTCCTTGAAGAACCCCATTATCATCACTAGAGCTAATTGTCATATTGTGCTCCCTAGTGGTAAATAATGAAATTTTAAGAGGGCACCAAGCAACTGAAGGGGATGTAGAGCACCTTCCATTAGGGGTGGGAAATCTCGAGGGATCGAGGGACTCTAATAGATTATCTCCAACTAAGGACATTACTAGGCAGCTCCAAAATATTAAACTTCTAGAATTTGCTTGAAATCATACCAATGAACAAGTTGAAGCATAGTGAGAGGGAATGACAAGATGTTTCACACCAAGAGCATATACATAGAGATATTCCAACTTAATAATACTAATATTGATTCATATTATAATTAATAAAAAAATTAGTATGACTTAAAAATTCTTAATTATAAAAAGTATTTCAATTAGGTTACTAAATGTAAGTAGATTCAACTAATTTTTATATATTATAAACACTTTATTTAGAATAATACTAACCATGTATATATTACATTAAAAGAATTTTAAATAATGATAATTCATATTAGTAACCATGATATTTTATAATGAAGAATATTTTCATATTTAAAAATATGAAATTTATAAATAATATTGTCAAAGATGAGCATAAATTTTATCCTCTTAATTTTTGGAAAAATTCATATATATATTTATATATGTTTGCTAAGTTAGAGATTTCAACATGCTTGATCTTTGGCTTGAGAAACCACTACCTAGAATCATTTAAATCATCAATATCACAAAAAATTGCACAAAAGATTTTTGTCTAAAATTACTAAAATTCACATCAAAATACATTGATCAAAACGAAATAAATTACATAAATATATAGTTATTTTAATTAATATTAATTTCTCATAAAAATGTATTTATATAAATATAATTATTCTAATTCATAATTCATATTATAATTAGAAAAATAATTTATATTATAATTAGCAAAATATTTAACGTTGTTAGTATTATATTCAATATCAACCGATTTGAGCGAAGCAATGTTAGATTCAATTTAAGGTTAGGATAGGGTTATTTGTAGACCCTCCTTTTGTTTCTCTAGTGTTCTTATTAATTTTATTGCAATGCTATTTGTTTTTAAAGCAAATTTATGGATTAATAATTTTTTAGTGGTTAAAAAATTATATATTTTTTATTTTTTTTTAACATAAGATTTTTAATATTTTATATTGATAATATAGAAATATTAATTTAGGATGTAGAGATCAATTTCTTCTTCTTGTATGGGCTACCCTTAATTTAGGATGCAGAGATCAATTTCTTCTCTCTTGTATGGGCTAGCTTTAGGGTTAACTGTGTGCTTTTATTATGGACCATAGTAGTAGTAATCATTTTTTGGGGATTTTTTTATTTTTTAATTTGGAAAAAATTGCATTGAAATTATGAATTGTGTTATTTAAATTGAGTTTTTTCTATTTTATATATAGATTTGGTACTGTGAAAAACTCTGAAGCACTTAAATTGTGCAAAATTACCTATCAAACTTGTGATTTAAAAAAAATCCTGTCAAATTTAAAAAAAATAAAAATAAAAAAACTCACCAAAAAATCTTCCAAATATTTTCACTAAAAACAATTCTATCCACCATCCAGTAAAATCATCCATTCATCATAGGCATAATCGTATAAAGGTGGTCTAATGTTTGTCCTCATGGTACTACTTTTCAATGGCGGTAATGCTATACTGCTGGCTAACTCACTGAATGGGGAAGGTGGAAATGGGTGAACAGAAAAGAAAAGCAACAACAAAGCAAGAAAAGCGTGGGTGAACGTAAACCGGGAATGGGTGATGCGTCTAGAAACCGGGAGTGGTTTACAAGTGGAGAATTGGAATTGTATGTGATTAATAGATTCACTATTAACTTATATATATATATATATATATAACGTTGTAATTGTATGTGATTAGTTGATTCACTATTAGCTTTATTAGTCCGTCCGTGGGACCATCCCTCTATTGGATGAGCGCAGTAGTCTGTGGGAACCCCTCTCATGTGGACAGTAGTAACAACCTTACTCCGTGTGGGCCCTCAATCAATATTTCTCCGGGCAAGCCTAACCCAAAATGTGCTGCCAGCTGACTGAAATGATGTGGAAAATAGCTCTAAATACTCACACGTGTGAGCTCCAAGTAGTCGGATGGCGCTACGGTCTCCACAGAATGGATTTGAAGGATAGATATGATGAAGATAGGTCCCTAAAGGATAGCTTCCACCAGAACTCCAAGGGGGGTGCTTCAAAAACAGTAGCTGGATGAATTATATGGAGTAACAACCAACAAGCAAGGGGGGGTGCTTCAAAAATAGTAGCTGGATGAATTATATGGAGTAACAACCAACAAGCAAGCAACGCAGGAGATGAGCTAGAAGGATTGGCCCTTCTTTGGGCTGTGATTTACGGAGATGAGCTAGAAGGATTGGCCCTTCTTTGGGTTGTGAATTACGGAGATTGCTATTATGATTCGCTTAGTCGAAATTTGATACGATTCGTTACGCAAAGATAGAACTTTATCCTTTTGAGTTCATACTATAAAATGAAAAACTGTTCCTCTTGGATTTGCTTATTGAGTGGGGCTCCTATGGTTGAGCAACTAAAGTTCCTCTCCCGAGGTTACCATCTTTTTCATGTTTAGCAACATGCTAATAAAATATCTTTATATTCAAGAACATGTTAATAAAATAATATTTTATACACTCTAGAAAGCGTAAAGCACTACGCCTCTCAGCGCATTGGTTTTATTCGATAATATGTCACATCATCTTTAATATTTCTACCTGTCTTTACTGACTCGGTGTTAAAGGGGCTTATTCGTTGGTCCTCTCCAGAGAGAATGACCATGATGGGCGCCAACGGTTTAGTCAAGACAGGCGGCCACGAAGCTATAATGACTCGTCCATTTCAGCCAATAATTCACAGACAGATGTTATCCATAATCCTTGGTGCATTTTGGCCCATAACACAGCCATCCCCGCGAGGCCTGGTGGTTATATCATTCATTCCAGCCAGCATTTCATTTCCGATTCTAGAGCTTATATATATCATTCGGGATGAGGTACTCATTGGGCTTTACATTGGCAGTAATGGTAGTAGCCCTGGTGGTGGGCAGTGCTGTAGGCACGCCCAACACAAACTTCGTATCATCTGTGTGTAGCGGGCAGAAGATCCAAAGCGGAAGTTCCTTTTATAGTACTCTCTGATCCCTCCTCGTAGATCTAGAGCAAAACACTGCCTTTAGCGGTTACGACTATAAAGCATCACGAGCAGGTTCACCCACCGCCTATGAGCGTGGGGTTTGCAAGCAGGGAATCTCTCAGTCCGATTGCACTGCCTACCTTCAAAACCTTGGGGGCCGCATCTGGAGCATTTGCGCGTACGCCATCAGTGCTCGAGTTCAGCTAACTGACTATTTCATCCGCTACGAGTAGTACAACGTCTAATTTAGCTATATATTCAACGTCTGCCCAACTGCACAATACGCATCTAATATCTCATATCTATATATATCTATGTTTATGTTAGTGTCAATAAAGCGTCTCACATGATTCTCTGAGCAAGAGAATCTCATGTTGTGCTATTCTAACCAGTCACTATAATAAAACTGTCGTGCAGTTTCGTATTTCACTCTGCGTTCGGGTGTCGCTGCCATTATTCTCATTTTCACGATGTCGCGGTTTTTGTTTTCGACGTATTAAAAAGTTATAGTTGAAACTATGTACCATGAACAGTGACGTTCACATCGAATTATTCATTCACTGAAATGTTATAATCCACTGGACTTTACTTGCGGCTAGTGTAGCTAATGTAGTTTTTAGTTTCGGTATTCTTAATTTCATCCTTTGAAGCTTCATAACTAATAAGCGAAGTTCTTAATATTTTTATTCATATTTTATATTATTCTTGTATATTCCTTAAGTATTAAAATTATTGGTCCAGTTATATAAAAAGTATTTAAGGTAAATTGATAAATTGAATTAGAAAAAGAACCAACATAATTGTTTTAGTAGCTTATATATTTGGTTGAAATGATGAAAATTACCTCTTAAAGAATGTTTACCTGCTTATTGTAATTTTGAGGGGGAAAGGAGTGGAACTACAAATTCTAATTTTAATATATATATTTTTCTTCATATGACACTAAAAGATATAAATTTAAATTCTTGTCCAATTATTGATGGTCAGGGATATTAAAATTTTTTAAATTTCCAATTTAATCGTTGATTTGAAATAATGAAGGTGGGGAAGTTATTTTTACTTTTATTAAATATATATATATATATATATATATATATATATATATATAGATATAGATATAGATATAATCATGATATATATAATTTTTTTTCTAATTATTAATTTTTAGCTTAAAAGAAAATATAAAGTTTTATAATAATAATAATAATTCATGTAAAATTGTAATCAATCTTTCTACTTAAGAGTTGGATCTTTTTGTTTTTCATCTCTTCAATAAAAGACTTAATTTTCCCTTGTCTCTAGAAAAATTCCCGTTGGTGATATTATATGTAACATTGAATTTGGAATTAGGGATCTTCCCATAATGTCATGTAGGTCATTAGGTAAGACTTCACTATTGTGGTTAAAAGAACTAACCCTCCTAAAAGAAACATTAGCAAAAGTGAGTTCCTTGCCTTAAAAGCCTTAAGGGGAAACTCTCACATTGTCCTCCTAAAGGCTCATAAAGGAGGGGTAGTTTTAAAAAAATGATTGGTTATCTTCATAATAGTGGTAGTTACATTAAGCTTAAAAGGAATCCCCTTAAAAAAGTGTCTAAACAAATCACGCTAGCCATTAAATAGAGTGTTTCTCTTAATTCCCCTAGCAAAAAGCTTATTTAGAACAATCCTCTTATCCCCAAAATTTATGTTCTTCCATAGTTCCATAAAAATGGGGTCCCTCTGAGACTTATTGTCAACACAATAGACATGGCATCTTTCCTATCTCAAGAGCTCAAACCTCTTGTTGCTCGCACTCGGTCCTTTATCAAAGACTATGCTTCTTTTATTAAAGAGCTCAAAGGTATTAGACTTGAGCAACGAGATCTGTTAGTGAGATTTGATGTTGTTTCCCCTTATACAAAAATCCCCATCCAAGAGGCTATGAGGATCATTCATCACATAACTGATAATGACACTACCAAGTTAGTATGTCTCTCACTCACTTCCACTTTTTCAACCTCCAAGGTGAGTTGTTTGAACATACCTGTGGGGTTGCTATGCATTTTGCTCTTTCACGCGTAGTTGTTAACTTTTCATGGAAGATTTTGAGACCAAAGCTTTGGACTCTCCTCCCTTCTACAATAAGAAATGGGAAAGGTTTGTTGATGACACTTGTGTCGTTTGAACCCATGGCAGTGAGAAATTAGATTTATTTCTCTATCATATTAATTCCCAATTTGAATGCATGAAATTCCCAATGGAGGTCGAAGTTAATGGTTGCCTTCCCTTCCTTGATATTCTCTAGTCAAGGATGTATGAAGGTTCTATTTCTCACCAATTTTTTCACAAAAAATCTCACAGCGAACAGTGTCTTCATGCCACTTCTCATCATTGTCTAGCACCAAAAATGGGATTTCCTAACATTCTTTCCACCCGGGCCCTTAGCATTTCTCATGAGTATAACCTTGAAGAACGCAAAACTCATATTTTGAGCGTTTTTGAAAATAATGGCTATAGGAGAGAGGAAGGCCTCAGAGCCTTCCGAAATTTTTGTATAGAATATTGAGTTAAGTATGCTCCTCATGATCATAATTCCAATGTGTTGCTTCCCTTCATTGAGGGAACCATAGATAATATTTCTCATATTCTTAAAAAGAATAAATTTTCTATGATTCTCAAGCCCCTTACTAGCATTAGAAACTCTCTTTGATCTCTTAAAGACCTGGTTGTCCCTAAATACATGAAATGTGTATACTCAATTCCTTTCTCATGTGGGGTTCCTTACATTGGTGAAACTGGTTGATCCATCAACCAAAGAATCCAAGAACATGTAGAAGGCATTAGACACTATCCCCTCCTTCCTCATCGTTAGTCGAGCATACGATAAAATCTAAGCACCATGTCCATGTCTGCATTGAGGATATCAATGTCACTACTAAGGTTAATCATTTCCATCATAGGAAGCTAAGAGAAGCCATTGAGATTAGGAAACATACGATCAATCTCAACAGAGATGATGGTTGGAAATTGAGCAAGAGTTTGATCCTTGCCCTTTCCTCTTGACTAGTTTCTTTTCTATCCTCTATAGTTTTTTTTTTAACGTATAAAAGCTAGTTTTAGTTGCTTTTTATTTTTATTAATTTAACTTTATTATTATTTCTTCCTTTTTCTTTACTCTATTTAGAATCAATTATCTTACATTATCTCATTGAAATTAATTATCACTTTAATTAATAAAACCTAAATACTATTTAGTTTATAACCCTAATTATGAATAGAAATATTCAATAAATAAATATTATCCCACTAATTTATTATTATACTATATTATAGTCATATTTTAATTGAATTTGTTAAATATGTAAGTAACTAATTAATTAATTTTATATCCCACTAACTTATTCTTAACAACCTTTTCCTAAGAGCTATTTCATAACGGCCAATTCTCGACAAGGATGCTTCTCTGCTATTTAAACAATTGCAAAAGATTAATGTTTTCACCATTGTCAGGAGGATGAACCACATTAGTTGGTTAGAAACATTGGCCGATTCTCAAGAATTTGATTAATCCAAAAGACAATAATATTACAAGTAAAGTTAACAAAAAATTAAAAGGAATAATACAAAAAAGTTAAATTAAGAGAAATATTAAATTAAGTAAAACTTAAAATAAAGCTATAAAAGTTGCATGATCACACATGGGATGTGTGCATGCCATCTCTTTTCCATATTTTATTCTATTTAATTCCCAATGACAAGGATGAGATTCATTGATTCATTGAGTCCTTTATTAATTTTCTTGGGAGAAATGTGTTGTGAGACAAATGATTCCCTAGCAGTAGTAAGTTGATTGAGGGCTCGAGGGTGACCTATTGTAGAAATATTATGTGTAGTTGAGCCTACATTAAGTGGAGAGTCGTCCCCAAAATATTTGTTGCAGTTAGCATAATTCAAAGAGCGTTCAACTCTAAAAGAAAAAAATATCATCGATACAAGTAAGTCGTCTCTACTCCTGTTTTTAAATAATCTATGTTAAATAGTTTAATAATTGGGTCTCTTGATCATAAATCACTTAATTGATCTATTATTTGTATATTTAAATTGTGGGTTGTTACATATGAAATCGGGTTCGATTCTATATGACCTTTAGGTAAGAGTTTGACAAAAATACTTACTTAAAATCATCAATCATTTTTCTTACGATGACAAGGAGAAATTTAATAGAAATAAATTTGAGAAATACATACAATTTTAATCTTCTTTTTACAATAATTATTATATAATTTATTAAATAAATATCATTACTTTTACAATAATTACTATGAAAATTATTAAGTAAATATCATTGTTTTTACGATAATTACTATGAAAATTATTAAATAGATATCATTGCTTTTACAATAATTATTATGAAAATTATTAAATAAATATTATTGCTCTTGTGAAAGTAGATACTCTATCTTTTTAATAATTTTTGGATGTATATACATACTCTATAATATAATAACATGTATACCTTAAGTACATTATTATGTTTTTTTTTTTTAAACGAAGCCCAATTAGTAATATATATGCCTAAGTTATTAATCTCAAATTATAACTTTTACATATTAAATATAAAAGAACTAAAACTTTATTTCAATTTTTTCATTTATTTAAATTATAAAATATATTAAGTTAATATTTTATATAATCGTTATTATAAAATTTGTGATTGTATTGTGAAGTAAAAAGTTATTTAAAGATAAAATAAAAATAGTTATATTTCAAATTGAAAAACTAGTTATTGATAACTAAAAAGTTATGCTTCAAACTGAAAACCAGTTACTCACTAAAAGTATTTTAAATTTTATTATTATTATTTATTTAACTTAAAAGTTATGTATGTTTGTTACACAGTAATTTTTCATTTCCTTCATCCCAGTCTTCCTACTGTGTCATGAGTTCAAAATCATTCATGCTCATGCTCTCTTATGTTGCCAAATGACCCATTTTTCCAAAGTTTTCTGCCTCATCACATCTGTTGGCCAAATAAACGCGCTGAAGGGCGCTCCAGAACAGTCCAGAAGCACTGCCATCGTGGAAGTACACGTGATTCCCACGATGGTCGAATTTCATGTGCCAGCACTATTGTCGTTTGTATTTTTCCGCGATGACATGACTAGCTACGTTATTCAATAGCGATGTCAGCGCAACAGACCAGTTATGTGCTCGCAATGATCCAGTTTGGGCGAGTTTTTTCTAATAGTCGGACTTCCAGATGACTCCAGACCTGGTTGTAGGCCTTTTTTATGTTGCCCTCCTTTCTTTGGCGTCGTTGTTCCCTCATTTGTGCTACCTTCCTTGGAGATAAGCTCATCCTCCCACCTTTCATGGAGACTCCTTCTCCTATTTAAACTCCCACCATTGCTATATGCTGCTAGTTTGGAATTCTTAGTCTTTGGAGTGTTGTTGTTAGTACTTGTGAGCTTGTTAGATAGCTGGTGTGTGTGACAAGTGTGGGATTGTTTAGAGCTTGAGGAAGGTTGTGAAGTGCCTTTGATCTTGTGTAAAACTTGTGAGTGAGAGAGACTCGTATGTTGGGAGATCCATCTTCATAGAGTGAATGCTTGAAGAACATGCTGGCTGGATCCCTCTGAGAAGGCTTGTGACGTTAAGACCTGGGTTGTAAGCTTACTCTTTTTCATAATTAATGCAATCAATGATGTTTTCCTATGTCTTGTATGCACTGTACTAGATAGCTCATGAATTCTTGACTTTATGAGTAAATAGATCATTATCGCTCCAGTTACGTGCTTTGTTGTATTTCCTTTGCATTGTTTTAGGTTGATTACTCACTAGGAGAAGGAAGCGAGAGCTGGAGCAGCGCAACGGAACTCCATCGACCACTGGTTGAGGTAGGCCTCCAACTTGAACTATTTAAGGAAAATTGTTGTTGATTTGTCCTTGTTTGTGACTAGACCCACTCTAGGGCTAGAGGGGTTGCCTCTGTCGAACACTTTTGCATATCACAAATTGGCAACTCCGCGAAATCGTTCTCAGCTGTTGACACTACCGCATCAGGTTTAATCCTCATAAGTGTGTCTTTTGCATTGAGTCAGGCAAACTCGTAAGGTTTATCATCTCCCGAGAGGGAATCCGTTTGGATCCCCTTAAAGTCAAGGCTATTCTGAATCTTCCTCCCCCTACTTCTTTGTAGCAATTCAGAGCTTGCACGGCAAAGCGAATTTTTTAAGATGATTCATTCCGAACTATGTCGAAGTGGCTAAAGGTTTCACATGGTTACTGATGCGAGATACCCCTTTTCATTGGGATGTCGTCGCTCAAGAGTCCTTCGAGCATCTCAAGGGTATCCTTGTTTCTGCTCCATAGTTGCGTCCTCTAAATTATCATCGCGACTATACTATGTATTTGGCCGCTACTGATACCACTGTTGGCATGGTTCTCATTCAAGATGACGATGATGACATTGAGCACGTCATATATTATCTCAGCCGCAATCTTTTGGATATGGAAACTCGATACGCTTAAGTCAAGAAGTTGGCATTGGCCACCGTTTGTGCTGTCCAACGTTTCCAACATTATATCTTGTTGCGTACTACGACCGTTGTTTTTTATTGCAATTCGATGATGTACATTCTGTCACGTCAATTGCTGGGGGGCAAGTACTCGAAGTGGATCGTCATCCTCCAAGAGTTTGACTTGGAATTCACTACACCCAAGTCTATGAAATACCTTGTCTTTACTGAGTTACTTTGCTCTTTGCCATCTCCTACAGCACCCTCTTGGCCAGAGAATCATATCCCAGACGAAACTTTGTTCCTAATTAGCACCCTCGATCCCTTCTATGGGGATATCATTCTATATCTGCAAACGTCCTCTTTTCGTCTCGATGTGTCTAAGGATGCTCGGTGATGGATTCGTCATCAGTCTCAACCTTATCGTATCATTCGGGACAGCCTGTACCGTCTTGGCGCAAACTCCATTCTCTGCCGATGCCTAACTTTCGAGGAAGCTGAGTGAGTTTTGAATGACTGCCATTCTGGCACCTGTGGTGGTCACATGTCTAAATATGCTACTGCTCAAAAGATCCTACGCGCTGGTTATTTCTGGCCCTCCATCTTTAAGGATTGCATTCTTACCGTCCACTCGTGTCACGAGTGCCAGATATACTAGCGGAAGATGCGTGCGCCTCCTGCTCCATTGCACCCTGTTGTTACCGTCGGCCCTTTTGAAAAATGGGGCATTGATTATACGACCTGTAACCCTCGCTCGGTCGGGGGGCATGGGTATATTATCGTTGCCGTCGATTACTTCAAAAAATGGGCCGAGGCAATGCCCAAATTAACTGAAGACGGTCACACAGCGGTGCAATTTTTGTTTAACCATGTTATTTCAGGGTTCAGAGTCCCTCAGGCCATCGTCACTGATCACGGGAAGCATTTCCGTAATCACATGATGACCAAGCTAACAACCCAGCTAGGCTTACGGCATCATAGTTCGACTCCATACTATCCTCAGGCCAATGGCCAAGTTGAAGCCGTCAACAAGGTTCTAGTTACAATGCTTCAATGTACCGTTGGCATGCATAAGTCTAACTGGCACTTGATGTTGTTCTCCACCTTGTGGGCCTACCGAACCTTTGTGAAGGATGCCACTGGTTTCACTCCATTTCAATTAGTTTACGGATTGGAGGCTACCCTTCCAATCGAGTGCGAGCTCCCTTCGTTGAAGTTGGCTATCGAATTACTTCCCAACACTACTTTGGTAGAAGAACACCTCTTTTACCTACAATGGCTGGACGAGACCCGTCGAATAGCCTCTCTAGCTATCGAAGCACAGAAGAAGATAGTGAAAACTCACTTCGATCATACTGTCCATCCTCGTTCTTTTGTTGAGGGAGATTTAGTCTTGCTTTACGATCACGGGAATGATAAGCTGGGGGCAGGAAAACTCGAGCCCCTGTGGCTTAGGTCTTATATTGTAAAGAGAGTTTTGCAGAAACGGGCCTACGAGCTAATTGATTACGAAGGGAATCCTCTCGATAAGCCCCGAAACGAGCTGTACTTGAAAAAGTACTATGCGTGAATTCCATGCACTTTGGTTTGTACATATGTGTGTTTTAGCAGGTGTGTTGTGTGTGTTTTCATGTTTTTGGCTTGGTGTGAAGGCGTGATTGCCGCTTATTGTGTCTTTTGCTTCTTGTGCAGATGTCTAGTACACCTTACGTTGGTTTCGCTGATAGTGCCTCCTGCAGTACCTGAAACTTGTCCTCTGCGGCATGGGTGATCTACGATCCTTATGGTGAGTTGATAGATCTTCAAGGTGTGTGTTTAGGTTGTACCACAAACAATGTCGCTGAATATAGTGTTGTGAGCAAGTTACTGGCCGAAGCGATTAATCTCGGTATTCGTACATTGGTTGTGAACCTGGACTCTCAACTTGTCGTCCACCAACTGAATGGGCGATATTCCGTCAGAGACCATCGCATTTTAAGGTTTTATTTTCGTGTTAAATTGTTAGAGACGAATTTTGTTTTCATTACATATTAGTGTATTCCATGACGATTGAACACGTTAACTGATGCATTGGCTAATCATGTATTAGACAGACATTTGAGTAACTTGTAATCAAAACATCATACAAGAAAGCATATAAAGCACAATAATATACCATAGGAATATATATATATATATATATATATATATATATATATATATATATATATATATATATATATATATATATATATATATATATATATAGATAGATATAGATATATATATATATCGTGTGGCGCACTGAGGAGCTCAAAAAATAAGTGTACATGTCCAAAAGGAGTCTGTGTTCTCCGTACATCTGAGGCACATGTCTCTCAAAAATCACCAGCAGGAAATAAAAACCTAGGTGTCTATTGTGGTGGGTTGTGCTCCTTATAGTACACCGCTGCTCGTGTCACCCGCCTCAACAGGCGGTGCATCCTGGGTTCCACTCCTATTATGTGGATCTGCGACGCTCTGGGGACCTCCTTGATCCCCATGTAATCTCGAATCCCTTCTAGCAGGCGCTCAAGGTTCTGGATCACTATCTCATCGTATCATCTTTGGAGGAGCCAGGACTAGTGCTCCAATGCCCTGTGCATCCCTCCGCACCTCTCGAGCCAGTCTGAGAGGTCTCACTGGTCCTACATCTACATACCATAGCATTCGTCATTAGGACATGTACATGAAAAAATAAAAAAAATCATAAAAAATAAAAATAAGAAATGTGATCAAGTGTCTTACCACCATCATCCCACTGCTCTCCAGTGGGCAGCTGCATCTCAAGATCTTCGTGGAAGTCCATGCCGGCATATGGCCAATCCTCCACGAATATCGTCTGTCACTCTAGCCACTCTCAGAAAAATGTCCCCCATGCCACTAGTCGTCCGCCACATCCTCGTGACATGAAATGAGCCCATCGCGTGGCCCTCGTTCACGTGGCTTGGGTAGGTCCAAATCCATGTCTTGCAACTATAGTGCTGGCATCCACTCCAGCATGAGCGGGACTAAAATGGATCCATAACCAAACTATTTCGTCTCTCCACGGCGACATGAGTTGCCTCTTTATGTTTGCCATCACTGTCTCTGCCTAGTTAAACATGGTGGTATTGAGACACTCGAGAGCCAGTCGAAGCTGAGTCTTCGAAGCCTCATGTTGGGCTAAGGAGCCCCACTACCCATGTCATCATGAAAAGCATAGCACGAAGGAATACATCGTTAACTGTTGGGATTTCCACCTTCCCACTCCTTGTCTTGCGTGCCCTTGGGCACTCTTGAGCCATCAACATATCTAGGGAGCCACCCCCGGGTTGCTGCCCCTCCAGAATGGGCCTCTCACCTCTACGAGACAGCCTGGTCAAAAAATAGATGTCTGTAGAGTCAAACTTGATATCCCGGCCTCAGATAATAAATTTCCCATCTGTGGGATTCCAGGACCTGATCAGTAGCTCCAGCAAGTCAGGTTGTGACCGCAAGAGTGGAGTTAGGAAGAATTTGGGCAATCCGCATGCCCGTAATTTGTTTTGGCACCCCGCATTGGAAAAAGCTTCTATATAATTATTATCATGTGTGCGTTCTTGCAAGAGGAATGCCATTATAACCTGCATGACGCGGAAAATTGAATCAGTACTTCGTTGGAAAATTTCGATGCGGAATTTGCATAAAATCATAAGTTCGCGACGTCATTAGGACTGTTTTAAAAACAGACACGATATAGCTAGTTCAAGTTTTTGCGATCATCGCAGAAGTACATCACTTTTCCGCAATGATCAGAGCGCGCCTAGTGTAAAAAAATTTCAGCCATCGCGGACCCGATAGGGTAAACCCGCGATGACCGAGTGGTGGAACGCGGTTTGAAAATCCACCTAAACTAACAGTTGGCACGGTCAAAACACATGAAAAAAGAATTAAAATGAAGCGCAGGGCAACGTGTGTCTAGTTGAAACCAGTTTTGGGACAAATGATGCACGGACGGGGCCGAATTTCGCTCGCCAACCTCAATGCTCCAAGTTGCTCCACGGTGAATTGAATAGTGATATGGTAAAAATGAATGGGTTAATTCCTTTCTATAGTGATTTTTGAAAATTTAAAAGTTACATTTTATAAATGTGGGTTTTTTCTCATAGTTTTTGCCATATGGATAGTCAAAATATAATGTTTTAACTATGTTTTTATGGATATTGTTCATTTTATCCTAAGTGGGTTTACATGTGACGTGTTTTTGTGCAGAGCTTCAGGTGGTGGAATTATGACGGTTTAATGTACACTTGGTCCCGGAAAGTCATCTTTAAGCTCTTTTCTGACTTAAAAAATGAAAAGATGGCCGAGTTTTCCCCTCGACTTGTTAAAAGAAACAAGAGGTGGTTTCCTTTAAGCTCTTTTTTGACCGTTTAAACACAAAAAAGGATCGTCAGGCTTTTGTCATTTCAGGCTCGTTATTGGTTGCGAAACAACGTGCTTCCGACTGCTTTTTTACTTTTTCGGGTTGAATTTACTACTTACGAAAAGTACTCCTCGATCGTAATGGTCGGGCGGTTCTTTCAAGCATCATTTTATACTTTTTCAGGCTCGAGAGACACAACTCTACGAAAAAGGACCCCCCTTGAGTTTTCTTTTTTATGTCTTTTTCAAGCACTCTAAACATGAAAAAGACTCCGAGTTTTACCTATGCCGGACTCGTTAAACCATGACGACATTGGACTCGTCACCATGACGAGACTCGAGCTTCTCCTTCCTAGGGCTCATTTAACTATTACTAGGTTGGACTCAATAGCAGGTTTATCATTGATTGTCTATGGCAGCTAGTCACTCTTGAGCATCGACACTTTTGCTTCTTGTCAGATTGGGACATCCATACATCATCATTTGACCTTCCATGGGTTTGGGTTATCATTCTAGCAAGATTCCATTCGATTCATGCCGTCTCCATCGAGCCTCTGATCCTTTTGATGCCTGAATGCTACCACATCTCTCTCCGGAGTCGTGTCGTCGATATGTTCAAGAGTATAATCCTTCTGCAGTTTACACCCTCGTCTTCTCCTTTGATACTCTATTTCACTATCTGCCACTTGTTCCATATCTTGTGTCATTGATGGGGGAAACATTATGGCCCTCCTGTGATGGGTCATCTCCTGTCGACATCAACTCTTTATCCAGAAGATTGACCTATAGATCCACTTTGGTACCTTAGAGCTTGCATGCCTCAATGGCAAGTTCTTCACACCTGACGGTCGACTTTCATCATTGATCATCGATTGGGTGATTCCACAAGTGTTCGACTTCAGATCCTCTTTCACACTTCATGGATTGTGCTGGACAATACCTTGAGAGCCATTGGCCTTATTGGTGGTCTCTCCCGCTCTTGTTAACGGTTTTCATCATTGACCGGTAATCAAGAACTTTTCTATCATGCTCGACCTCAGTACATCTATTCGCATGTTAGGATTTGTACTATGATCGGATGAGTTCAAGACCCCGAACTCAGATTACACATGTTTAGGCTGTGTAGATTGGTTTTATGATTACATGACTCACAGATGGATGGCTGCGACCATACCTGAGTCTTCATGGATGGTTGCGACCATACCTTTATCATCATCATGGTCTCACTAGCTGGATGGCTGCGTCCATACCACAGACCTATTTCATATGTCTTTTGGATGGCTGCGCCCATGGCTAGACTACATGTACTTCATTATTAGAGATATCAGTTGTACTTGCGTGCAAGTTCTTTCGGATCATGTTCCAGTTCAGTCAATTTCGTAAAGCATTTCACCCCTCCCTCTCTCTCGGGCTTCATAATTTAGGGGGCATCTGTTACACAATAATTTTTCACTGCCTTTATCCCAGTCTTCCTACTGTGTCATGAGTTCAAAATCATTCATGCTCATGCTCTTTGATGTTGCCAAATGACCCACTTTGCCAAATTTTTCTACCTCATCGCGTCCGTTGGCCAAATAAATGTGCTGAAGGGCGCTATAGAATAGTCCAGAAGCGCTTCCATCGTGGAAGTACACGTGATTCTCGCGATCGTCGAATTTCATGTGCCAATGCTACTGTCATTTGTATTTTTCTGCGATGACATGACTAGCTATGTTATTCAATAGTGATGTCAACGTGGTAGACTAGTTATGTGCCTGCGATGATCCAGTTTGGGCGAGTTTGTTCTAACAGTCAGCCTTCCAGATGACACCAGACATGGTTGTTGGCCTTGCTTATGTCTCCCTCCTTTCTCTGGCGTGGCTGTCCCGTCATTTGTGCTACCTTCCTTGGAGATAAGCTCATCCTCCCACCATTCATGGAGACTCCATCTCCTATTTAAACTCCCACCATTGCTATGTGCTGCTAGTTTGGAATTCTTAGTCTTTGG
Source organism: Pinus tabuliformis (assembly GCA_031772625.1). Classification (NCBI taxonomy): domain Eukaryota; kingdom Viridiplantae; phylum Streptophyta; class Pinopsida; order Pinales; family Pinaceae; genus Pinus; species Pinus tabuliformis. Next base: position 481,149,893 of record CM062812.1, on the reverse strand, counting down.
AGTGTTGCTATTAGTACTTGTGAGCTTGTTAGATAGCTGGTGTGTGTGACAAGTGTGGGATTGTTTAGAGCTTGAGGAAGTTTGTGAAGTGCCTTTGATCTTGTGTAAAACTTGTGAGTGAGAGAGACTCGTATGTTGGGAGATCCATCTTCACAGAGTGAATGCTTGAAGAACATGCTGGCTGGATCCCTCTGAGAAGGTTTGTGACATCAAGACCTGGGTTGTAAGCTTACTCCTCTTCATAATTAATGCAATCAATGATGTTTTCCTATGTCTTGTATGCAATGTACTAGATAGCTCATGACTTCTTGACTTTATGAGTAAATAGATCATTGTTGTTCCGGTTATGTGCTTTGTTGTATTTCCTTTGCATTGTTTCAGGTTGATTACTCACTAGGAGAAGGAATCAAGAGCTGGAGCAGCACAACGGAACTCCATTGACCACCAGTTGAGGCAGGCCTCCAACTTGAACTATTTAAGTAAAATTGTTGTTATTTATCCTTGTTTGTGACTAGACCCACTGTAGGGCTAGAGGGGTTGCCTCTGTCCACAGAGGGAACACTTTCCCATATCATAATGTTAGTTATATATAACTTGTCATAAATAACTAAAAGTTATTTTAGTGTTATCTTAAACTTTCTGATTTATTTGTTAAACTAAAAATTATTTTAAAATTAGGTAAAATAAAAACTAATTATAAATAACTAAAATTTATATTCTTAATTATAAATTAATTTTAGATAACTAAAGTTATATTTCAAGACGGAGTGGAGAAGACCGAAGCGACACGGAGCTGGCTCGAAGTTTAGGGTTTAGTTCTTTAAGCCTCCAGAACTAGGATCGAAACTGGAAGCACACATGATCAGAATAGTGGAACTGCACAGAAGAGGACAAGGATTGACCCGACAGATGGTAAACGGGGGGTCCATTAGGACCCCATCCTTTAGAAAAATAGTCATGTAGAAACAAGCAGCACAGGAGGGTGTGAAGATAATAGGGTATGGAAAGCTTCAGCAAGAAAATGATACAAGCAAGGAGAAGAAACAAAAGGAGAACAGGGAGGTAACCAGCAACCCAAGAATGAAAGGAACAGAGAGCACTGGAAAGGAGAACAGTGGGAAGAAGGAAAACCAAGGGCAGAGACACACAGTCCACAAAGATAAACAAGCAGAGGAGGAAGGGGAACAAGAGGAAGGGAATCAATCAAAATAAGAAGAGGAAAAGGAGATCGTACCAAACCCCAAAAATAATAGAGTAGCACAAGGAGCATGCAAACCCAAAAAAGCAGAAGCCCTCAGAGTAGTGATCATAGATCCGGAGATACACGCCTATAGAGAACATATGTCCGAACATGCAGTGCTGCAAGTTCATGGGACTGTGGCTAATAGAAAGAGTGCTATGTCAGTGGATCAATCAACAATGGAAACCCAAAGGTGATGTTAAACTACACCTAGGAGCGAAAGGTTTTTTTACTGTTGTTTTTATGAATTTAGAGGACAAGGATAGAGTATTTGATGGGGGACCCTACTTCTTCGCTTAAGCTGGTCTCTATATGAGACCATGGAGACCCAACTTCGTGCCAGAAAGAGAAACTTTCACACATGTCCCAATATGGATCTGTCTTTTCTCCCTTCCAATAGACTACTGGGGCTTTTCAGCGCTTAAGCAGATAGAGGATCAACTAAGAACTTTCATCAAAGCCTCGGAAGCCACGCTGCAAAGAAGATACACTTCTTGTGCGAGGATATGTGTGGAGATGGATGTTTCAGGAGCCTTACATGAAGGATTGTGGCTAGAGTATAGGGATGAAGACTATTTCCAAGCCATTGACTATGAGCAAATCCCTTTCCATTGTAGAATGTTTCACGAACATGGACATTTAGTAAGAGAATGTCCATTAAACAAAACAAGGGAAGAGCCTAAGAAAGAGCAAGAAGTAAAGAGCATGGATGCCTTCATAAGACCAAAAGCAAGACAAAGGGCAAATAGAAAAAGAACGAACAGAACAGGGTCAGCAAAAGGCAATACCAACAATGCCTTTGAAATCTTAGAAACAGATATAGATTCAAAAGAACAAAATAAGGAATCAAATACTAATGAAGGGAACAAAGAAATGACAGATCATACAACCAAATAAGGGGAGGAACATCCTCTCAATACAGTAGTTCAAATGTAGGGGCCAACAGAAGATCTAAATGAAGATGCAAATATGCCAACCAGTGATGGTGGAAGTGAAGAGATGGAGCTAAATGAGGTTTTAGAGCAGGAAGGGGTGAACTTACCAGTCATGGAAGAAAACTGGAAAACTCAAGGAATAGAAAACATTTCGGAAGAGGAGATTAAAAAGATCAATGAACTATTCATTGCAAGGTAGAAAGCAGAGCTGGACAAGAAAAATAAGAAATTAGGTATAGCGAAAGGAACAGGCAGCCATTCAAAGAGCCTTTTATGCACTTCAACCAGCTCGAAACAGAGAAGGAAGAGAGGCTACAGAACAAACAGTGAAGTACTGCAGGAACTGGGTATTTTAAAGTTAAACTCTGGTAAGATGAAGGTTCTTGATGCTTTCCCTCCTTACCAATAATCTGTCTAGTTAAAAATGAAAGTTATATCGTGGAATGCAAGAGGGCTTAATAGCCAAGTGAAACAAAGACTCCTAAAGAGAAAATTCCAAAAAGAGAAACCAAATATCATGTTTATACAGGAAACCAAGTGTGCTAGCAACAACATGGTGAATGTCAGCAAAAGGCTTGGTAAACACATAGAATTTATGGAAGTCGCCAATCAAGGTTGGGAGGGAGGTTTATTAACTCTATGGGACTCCCGTGTGATAAATATCCTCTCGACAGAAGCAACAAGATTGTATATATCCATGGAAACTCAAATGATAGGTAACTCTGAAACTTACTTATGCACAAATGTTTATGGACCTCAAAAGCTAGAAGAAAAATTCTCATTTCTCCGCTCTCTTTTAAATCTAAAGATCAGATATCCCAGCACGAAGATCATCATGGATGGAGATTTTAATATGATAACCTCACTTTTGGAAAAGAAAGGAGGGATTAGAAAACTCAATAAGGATGCTGAGCTCTTCGTTCATTTCATTGGTTCTGCCAAACTAGTGGACATCCAGCCAAAAAGTGGAACTTTCACATGGAATAATAGAAGAGGAGGTAAGAAACAGATAGCCTCTCGATTAGATATATTTCTTATTTCTGAAAGCATACTACTTGAAGGAATAATAGTAGAATCTGACATTCTTCCAAGTGGATGATCGGATCATTGGCCAATCTCTCTGGTAGCTGCCATCCAAGGAACCCCCAGAACCAAGCCTTTCAGATTTGAGAAATTTTGGTTGAATCACCATAATTTTATTCAACTGGTGGAGAAATGGTGGCACAAACCAATGGAAATCAGAGGAACCAAAATGTATAAACTTCAAATCAAATTAAGAAACATCAAAAACAAAATCAAAGAATGGAATGCAACTGAGTTTGGGAACATATTCAAGGAGAAAACTATAATAGAGGAAAAGTTAGAACAGATTCACAAGGATTGGACTAGTGGGAACAACAACCACAACTCAACAGAATAAGAAAAAGTCCTGATGCAACAGTGGCAAATACACTGTCAATAGGAAGAGACTTTGTGGAAACAAAAATCTTGGATACAATGGCTAAAGGAAGGGGAACATAACACCAAGTTTTTCATAGGTCAGCGCTGGATTACAGAGGGGCCAATAAAATTCTATGTCTCAACAATGAAAAAGGGGAAACTCTCCAAAGTCACCAAGAAATAGCAACACTGCTCACAAATCACTTTAATCATATAGCTCAGGAGCTAGGAGTAGACATAACTGAAGCAATTGAGGAACTAATTCAGGCCATTCCTAAAATTATCACCAATGAGAAAAACCTAGCTCTTAGTAGGGAAATCTCATTGGATGTGAAGTGGAAGAAGCTATTAGGAGCATGCCGAATGACAAGGAACCTAGGCCTGATGGTTTCACCATCAAATTTTATAAATCTTGCTAGAGTTTTGTTAAAACTGAGATATGGGAAGTAGTAGAAGATTCCAGGTGCTCCAGCTCCATCCTTAAGTCGGTAAATTCTACCTTCCTTGATCTAGTTCCGAAAGAAGAAGAGGCCAACTCCCCAGAGAGATCTAGACCTATAGCCTTATGCAATGTGATATATAAAATCATATCTAAAGTTATCACCAACAGATTGAAACCCATTCTTCCTGGCCTTATCTCGGAAGAGCAGTCAGGGTATGTTGAAGGAAGAAAATTTTTGGACAATATTTTACTAGCCCAGGAAATGGTTCAAAATCTTCAGACCAGGAAATTAGCTGGAATGTTGTTGCAGCTAGACCTATCTAAAGCCTATGATAAGGTCAACTGGAACTACCTTGAAGCCATACTGAACGCTTTTGGCTTTGATAAATAGTGGATTAAATGCATACTGGCCCTGATTAAATCCACTAAATTTTCTATCCTGGTCAACGGCTCCCCTTCCGACCCTTTCTCTCCCTCCCGTGGAATCAGACAAGGATATCCTCTGTCTCCATTCCTTTTTGTTATCCTAATGGAAGGTCTGAGCAGACTCATCCGCAAAGCAAAGGATGAAGGAAAAATCAAAGGATTACAGCCCCTACTTTCAATTCCAGCGATAACGCACCAGCAATTTGTGGATGACACAATGCTGAATGGGACGCTGACTGTCAAAGAAGCCATGGGATTTAAAAAAATTCTAAATCTCTTCAGCGAGGCCTCAGGTATGGAAATTAATCTTTCGAAATCTACTATATTTTTTTTCAATACGCATTTGGCCATTCAAAAACATTTATCTAGTATTCTAGGCTTCTGAAGAGGTAGCCTCCCCTCAAAGTATCTAGGTGCTCCCCTTACGGATAAACCTTGGCAAAAGAAACATTGGGAGAAAATTCTGGCTAAAATGGAGAAGAGATGTTAGCATTGGACTCACAGAGCCCTCAATTTCACTGGGAGATTAGTCCTTACCAAAGCAGTATTGCAAGCCATTCCGCAGTACCTGCTCTCTATTATCCCTGCCCCAAAAGGAGTCTTACAGTAGATAAGAGTAATCCAAAGATCCTTCGTCTGGACTGGTAATGCAGAGAAAAAAAAATGGGCACTTGTAGCATGGAATAAACTTTGCAAATCAAAAAAATTAGGAGGCTTAAATTTAGTCGACCCTTCTATGATCAACATGACTTGTGGAGCCAAGCCTTGGTGGAGATGGTTGAAGGAACCCAATCTCCCATGGGCCAGACACTGGAAGGAAAAGTATACCCCAGAGTGCGACATTCAGGATCTAATCAGATTGCAGGAGGTTCTTGAAGGATCTCCCATTTGGAATTTAGCAAGAAGAAATCGCAACATTGTGCAGGATCACAGCTTTTGGGAAATTCGAAATGGGGAAACGACTTTATTCTGGGAAGATGCTTGGCAATAATTCCCGAAGCTTGAAGGACCAGAGTTTGCAGCCCTTCAGAGACAATGTTAGGAAAGGGGAAGAAACACTGTCCATCAGTACTGGAATCATAGTAGTAGGGACCAGGAATGGAGAGATTGGATGTTCAACGACACAGAAAGTTCAACTGAGGAAAATAACAAAATAAGAGATCTTCTCAACCAGCTAAACAAAAGGAAGATAAGGAAAGCTGATGAAAAAGACCAACTAAGATGGGGCATGAAAGGGAGTGGCAACTTCACGCTCAGGGAAGCCAGAGATCATCTCAAAAATCTAGAGCAAATGGAGGTGGTTCAAATGGAGCAATAAGGTTTGGGATTCTCTATTTTGGCCTAAGATTAAAACCTTCCTCTGGCTCCTGATGCGAAGGAAAACCCTCACTTGGGAGAATCTCCGCAAGAAAGGGTTTCATGGCCCATCTAGATGCCCCATATGCAATTTGGATGAAGAAACGATGAACCATCTCTTCAACACTTGCGATTGGGCTTGTCACCTGTGGAATTGGGCGGAAAACATTATGAAAGAGATAGATAGAACCAGGGAATCTATCCAGGACACCATTATGAATTGGCAGAGCGGTTATTCAAGTAATACAAGAATTAATAGCATATGGAAAACCTTGCCAGGATTTATAACCTGGACCATCTGGAAGGAACGAAATAGAAGAACTTTTCAGAATGAATACAGAGACATAAATCATTCCCTAGATACAATTACCCAAAATGTTAGACAATTAATCCTGGTAAGATGCAGAGCAGAACCAGATAACCAAGCTTCGGTTAGAGACTTACACATTTTAAAAGCTTTCAAATTGGACGTTGGCAGAAGCATGGTCACTAGGAACTGCCAACAGGAACCGAACACTGCGCCAATTGGTTGGAAGCATCCACCTTCAGGCTTTCTCAAGCTGAATTTCAATGGAGCATCCAGAGGTAATCCAGGTTTGGCAGGCATCGGGGGCATCATAAGGGACAGTGCAGGGTAGATTCAACACATATACAGTAGAGCCTTAGGGGAAGGAAAAAATAACGAGATGGAGTTTGCTGCCATGGAACAAGGACTCAGAATCCTCAGAGATGCACAGGTTGGAACAGCGGTGGTTGAGGGAGATTCAGAGCTAGAAATCACAGCGGCAAGGAAGCTTTACGTGGGAGCTAAAGCAAGTAAGGTTACTAAACATTGGAGACTTGCCAAGGTTACAGACAACATCGCAGTATTGCTGGGAGAGATGAAAGGTCTGATCTTTCAGGCTGTGCGACGGAAAGCTAATATGGTTGTGGACCATTTGGTGAACTATGGAATCAAGCACCAAAATACTACGTGGGACAGCTATTGGTAGAATGTAGACTACCCGGAATTAAAAGAAAAGTGCACCTAGCTCTCCAAGCAAGATTTGGGTGACAATGAATGAGATTGATATGTGGGAAGGCTATAACGACGTCATACTATGATGAGACATGCTGGCAATGCAGGCACCATTAAAGATTGGCAGAGGAAAGAAGGACAAGCGAATCCGGCGCATTCATGGTGTGAGCAGAAGAAAGATGGGATATTATCAGGTATGATTAATAAGGATATGTGCCGCCTAAGCCATGTCAAGGCATGGGACACTTGGCAGACACTAAAGCAGGAGAGAAAAAGTGATTGTAAGGGAAAGAATATGAGCCACTACCAAAACAATTCTCCATCACATAGAAGTAATTATGATATGACCTGCAAGTTGCAAAGGAAAAGGCGGTCTTCAGCCGGTAATCTCCCAGGAAAATTCTTTTTAATATCAACCAAAGGCGGGGGCAAAAGCATTGTTTTATTGTGTCATAGGCCAGAACCCCTCTCTTCTGCTGAAAATACCCATAACTACACAGTAAGTGAAAGCATGATCATGGCAGGGGAAGGTATTCGTAATGCCTCTACTAATAGAGATCTCAAGATGGCTAGAGAATTGTATGAAACTCACACATCGTAGAGGAATAAGAGAAAGATTAATGACCTGGAAGCTATGGTAATTGAGGAAGAAAAGAAGCTGCAAGAGCAAGAAATGGAAGAGGAAGTGGACTAGCTCCAGGATCGAGGAACTGTCACCATGCGGGCTACCCTATTTGTGAGGACACAAGTAGAAAGCTGGAGAATGAAAACACTATTAGCTAAAGCCTTAAGCATGCAGGGACACTATGCGGAGCAAATGTGTAAGGTCCAACACATCACTGAGGCTAAGACTGAGGAACACATAGCGATTTTAGAGAGCCTGGAATTCAAGGTTAGCGCGCTGGAGCAATAGGTAGATATCATTACAAAGAAGCTCACGGTGTTAATCAAACTCTTAAGGAAAACTATTGGTCAGGATGCAAGGCAGGTCAAAAACCAAAAGGAAGAACCGATGGGTGATTATTAAAGCAATCATCCCAAGCCTGCGCAGGCAGGAATCTCAATGTCTGAATCAACTCCGGAAGCATCCAAGAATTATTTTGTGCTCAAGACGTAAAGGGGCTGGTTTTTGCCTCGGCTGATTTTTGGGTTCTTTCGGTTGGTCTGTTATGGTCCTTTATGCTATGCTGGTTAGTTGGTTTGTCGCTTTTGAATTCTGTCTGTTGCCTCAGTTAGGCAGGTGTTTAGTTGTTTTTTTTAGTAAAGCTCTTTTGCTCTGCCACCCTGCGTGGTGTGCTCGTGGTAGTATGGTTATTTATTTTGGTCAATTTTGGGGGTAGGATTGTAGTCTGGCAGCCCTCTGTCTGCTGGTGCATACTTTTTGTACTATAAATACTTCTTTTTTAATATAACAAGCTGACTTACACAAAAAAAACAAAAAACAAAAAAAAAACAAAAGTTATATTTCAAACTCAAAACCAAAACCGAAAACGTAAGGAGAAGTTCTAGTTAATGTGTTATCACATACATAATTATTAATAATATAAATGTTACATATCCGTAAAAATAGAATAATGATGATATAATAACATTCTAAGAGAGGCTTATATATATGTGTGTGTGTGTGTGTATTAAAGAAAATAGGTGGAAATAGATGGCTTTTATAAAAGTATATGAGAGATAGTTAAAACAAAATTGTATATATATATATATATATACATGATTTTAGAGGACCATAAAAGGGTAGTGATTTCTCTTTTTCCTATGGTTAGATTTTCATGGAAAACATATCAATTATTTAATTTATAACATCATACCTTTTTCTTAGTTATGTCAATCTTTGTTATATTAATTTATTTATAATTTTATTATTTAAATTATCTTTTATGAACGAAATTGAGATTTTGAGTCCTTGAAAATTAAAATTAGTAAAAAAAAATAAAAATTCAATATCATAAGTCTATGAAAATTGTTAGCCCTACCTCCAAGGCTCTCTCCCTCTTCCCTCCATTTGAATCGATCACAAGGATGGGATAAAGATAAAGCATAATAATTCAAAGTCAAGTTTTTAATAGCTTTTGAAGCAAATCCAAATCATGTGAGCAACACAAATTTCTTTCTCTACTAAATAAATAAATAAATACTAAAAAAATAGTTTACATAAGGTTAGGGGTAATAAATATTTGTGCCTAAATTTTTCTTTTTGACAGAGTTTGATATTTGGAAATATAAATCTAGTTATATAATAAATAAATAAATAAAATGATGTGAAATATTAATAACGAGTGTTGTGTAGAATATATATTAATATATAGTATAAAAATGAATAGCAATTTTAAAGATTGGGACGACATTTATAAGATGTGGCTTCATCCATTTAATAAACTCGATGAAAGAGTTTGAATTTGTTTAATTATTGTTAAATTACTAGGTTGAAATGGGTAATGAAGGTTGAATTTTTTTAGTTAATTTTAAAATATTATCTTAGGATTGACAAGTTATCATTCTATTTTATTATGTTTTAGAAGTACATTGTAATATTTTATTGAATGAAGGTTTATAAAATTATTATTTATAATAAGTATGAGTGTGGAATTTGGTTTAATAAGAAATTTGAGTGTAAATTAATAATTGATAAAGAATTTATTTGAACATTAAAGAAAAGAGAATATGAAATAAAAGAAGAAAAGATGCAAGGATTGAGATCATATTTGATTATTTTCATTGGAGGATAAGTGACTAAATAAAAACCTAGTAATAATGATCTGGATAGTTGGTTAAGTAAGAAGGTGTGATTGAAACTTGGATTCATGCTGAATATTGGTAGTTTGTTGGTTGAATTTTCCCTAAGAATGTAGCCTCCTCATGAAGAAGGAAATAATTGTGATGAAATCCTAACTATGAACATTTGGAAGAGATCATCAAATATGAAGTAACATTCAAGACTAATAATAGGCTAAAGTTGTGTAGTTACATGTGCAAACTAGGCATGGAAAATCATATTTAAGTGAATTAAGGTGGATTATGTATAAATTGATTCTTTTGAAATTAATGTAATTAATATGTGCTTAAAGATGTTGTATTAAAAAATAACTATAGGGATTTCATTTCACTAAGATGTTATGTTTCAACTTCTTAAGATGCACAACTTTTAGAGTGATCCATTATGGAAAGTTAACAAAATATTGGAAGGTTGAAGTGTTTTAAGTTTTTTATATCCAAATGAGATGAGGGCCAATCCATACAAAAAATAAAAAATCAAACTTATTTATGATGAAACTATGGGGTGATGATTACTATGACAACCCACTAGGAACGATGTAATTTGGAAGTGAGAATTTAGTGATATAAATCAAAGGAGGTAATGTTCATCAATTATCATGTTTTCTTATCAAATGGAAAATATTAGTACGATATACAATCCATAAATAATTGGGAGTTTCATGTGGAAAGTATTTAAAGTGGGTGTGGAATATATTTAAAGTGCTTATAGAATAGAATTCAAGATGGTATGACTTTGTTTCAAGGATATCTCCTCTTAAAAAGGGGAAGAAAATGATACAAAATTTAAATAATAGTGCTAACAACTAGCATTGTTTAAAAATAAGTATAAGGAGACAAGGATATTAAAAATTATTAAAAGAATAAAAAGGGAGGGGTTCTAAGATAACTCCTTATTCTAAATAGTATATGAAGTTATATAGGAAGGAATGACAAGGGAGGATCTTATTAATCTATTATTAATGATAATGAATGGTACTAATGGCGACCATGATAAACTTAGAATAATGAGAAAATAGTACTGGATAGATAATTAAGGGAATGAGTGGAAGTTTCACAAACAAGCATAAGAAATCAACAAGAAGTAATAAACTATCCTAGAATATGATGGAGGATTTTGCAATAGGGATTGATAGCAATTAATGAAGTTTAATTATCATGACAATTATGGAGATTATTAGAGTTGTAGGAATTATGATAAACTATGATTACATAATCCATGAATGTTTGTAGGACATGAATAAAGAAGCTAAACATAGAAATTGGGAAGATTTTGGGAGTGGAAACTCAGAAAATGCCTTAGCATTAAGGTATTGTTTTCATGGTAAGTCCAACATTAGTAATAGTTGAGCATGGTGTTCATGTGAATAAAATTGATATGAAATTTTAAAATTGGAGTAGCCAATTAAATTTCATACAGTTCTTAATGTGCATAACATTAAAGTGTGAAGGGAGCTATGAAAATGTATTAGTGTCTAGGGCTAAATTATGAGGTCTATCTCTAGAAATTTATCTTAAGAATATTGATGAGGACATTGAATAATATGATTGGTATGAGTCATAGTGATGACCTACAAAATTTATAGGTCTCAAGATTGGAATTTGTGAATACTTGTAATTCGTGAGAAATGACAAGTGATAAACTAGAGAAACATTTCAAGGATAACAATTGTTTAACTTTTGGAGAAAGGAAATAAACTATGTAGACTGAAGATAAAACTTTGAGTATGAAGCAATGACAAGCGGTATCGAGATGAACTCAATGAAATAAGTAGATATTTTTTGGATGTAAAATAACAATTACATGTGGGATGGAAACCAAGGGACAACAATCCCTCATGAAGGTGGATTAAACATGCATAAGACTTAAATAATGATGACCTAGTGTATCTATGCCATTTGGATAAGAAAACTATGTATAGTGATCATGGAATTTTAATTTATATTGATAATTTAAAGAATGATTGTACAATAGGTAATATCTTAAGAATGAATTCCACTAAAACTTCCTTAGGGAAGGATGATTACATGACAAGAGATTAAGTCTCAAGATGATTAGGATCATTTAAAATATATTGATGTACATAAATCAATATACCTACGTGTAAATCATCAACTTCCTAGTTGACAGATGTGGGAATGATTATTGAAAAGTAATTGGTACCTTGATGAAAACATGACACTAGTAGTATTGGTGAGATAGCCTACAACCTACAGGGATGTTGAGTATTCTTATTTCCTAGTTGGTATTCATTGTTTATACAAGGAAATGAAGCTAATTTTGTGAACTATGATAAGAATGCATATAGTGTATTATTTTTTTAAATCTGATAAGTATTGAGATGATTCTCATATTAAAGATGTTTCATGAGGTGGTGGTGTGTGGTAAATAGTATAGTTATGATGAGAGGTTAATGATGCATATGTGTTACTTGTTTATATATTTTTCATGCTAATGGTGTTCTATGTTTATGAGAAATATAATATGCATAGTGATTATGATGTTAATGTATGAGGTATATTGACATGTGCACTTATTATGTGATGATATGTCTTTCATGTTGATATGCCGATTTTATAAGTTAGGAGAATATTATGATGTGAAGTATGTGGTAATTTTATATAGATTTATGACATGCAGAATTTTGTGATAACAAATATGTTATGTTCTCATGATGACATGCAATATTTGGCATGCGGGTTATCTTCTATGATGTTAATATTATAACTAATGCATCGGATGTATTTTGAGATGTGGTGATTGACAAGAAATCCAATAATGGGTCTTGAGGGTTTGTTTATTTCATGATCTCGTGGGTGCCCATACCTGCAAGGGAGATATGTAACACCATATGGGCTAGAGGCAAACTCAATCAACACTACATATGTTAGTGGTTACTTTGTCTTCTAGAGCTAACATTGGGTTATGGTATAGAATGATGAGGCTGATCCCTGGTTCCAAAAGTGGGAAAAAGGACAAAGATTCCTTGATATTTCTCGGGTGTCGTGGAAATTTTCAATGTCTGCTGGTTATACTAGTTCAATAGAGCATGCAAGCAAAATGTGAAGTAATAAATAAATAAATAAATAAAATGTTAAATGATTCAACCTAACTTTGGGCAAAGTTCCTTAATGAGGGGGAGTATGTAATGTTCCCTAATAATAATAATAATAATAATAATAATAAATAAATAATATATTATAATATAATATTAAAATATAAGTAGATAAATAATAAATAAAAAAGAAAAGATAATAATGATAAATAAATAGTAAAAGTAAATAAAGTAAATATAATAATAGTAAATAAATAATAAATAAATAAAATAGTAAATAGTAAATTGGAGTTCTAAATAAATATCTATAAAACTAAACTTAAAAAGTAATAAAAATAAGTAAAGTTACCAAAAAGTAAAAAGGAATAATATCAGGAAGAGTTAAATTAGAGAAATAGTAAATTAAGTAAAAATTTAAAATAAAGAAATAAAACTTGCATGTTTACACATGGAATGTGTGCATGCAGTCCCTTTCCATTTTTTTGTTCATTTAATGGATGATGAGGATGTGATTCATCCATTCCTTCATCTATTCTCTTCGGAGAAAAGTTTTTTGAGACAAAGGATTCCCTCATAGTAATACATTTATTAAGGCTCGAGAGATTATGTGTAGTTGAGTATATGGTTGGGTGGAGAGTCAGCCCCAATATATTTGTTTCAGCTAGCTGAATTCAAGGAGCATTCAACTCCAAAAGTACAAGGAATATTGTTGATACAGGTAAGTCATCTGCACTCATGTTTTTGAAAATTCTATGTTAAATAGTTGAATAATTGGGTGTGTTGATTATAAGCTACATAATTGATCTAATTAGTTGAACATTTAAATTTTGGGTTGTTACAATTTTAGATTAAAAAATTAATATATTTCATTAGATAATAGATTCTAAATTCTAGCTTAAAAGGATTGGTTATATGTGTGTTAATTTATATTGAATAAAAAATTACATATAAGTTTTAGTGTGTTGACACGCGTTGGATATTTTAATGTGGGTGATAACTTTATCAATTGCGATAACCTTACAGGCTCTATATATATATATATATATATATATATATATATATATATATATATATATATGAAAAACTAGTAAATATCTATATTAAGTTTGGATATAAAATAACTTGAGCTAAATCAAATTTATCATAAAAAGGCGTTTCTCAAATTTCCACAAAATGAGATTTATATCTTAAATTTTTTTATCTCTCTACATTTTATAATCCCAAATAAAATAAATCTGTGTTATTAATATAATTGAACTCATTTATATAGACAATAAAGATACAATACATATCAAATATTTTAATTCAATTATTTTTAGAAATATATACATCTTCGCAATTTTTTATGCATAGTTATAAAGATCGATGCTCAGTTTATTTTTTTCCACTACTAATGATTTTTAATAGCATTGAGATAGGTGTTAAATTTGTTTGTTTGTTTTTTTTGACTTATTATTAATGATTTTTAATATTATGTGTGCAGTAATAATATATGCAGTAGGTAACGAATTACACATCTATTTTATAATAAATTATAAAAAATAACCAAAAATAGAAAAAAAAAATTATTGCTGGCAAAGTATCACAAGTATGTCAAATTTATAAAAATATGAATTGTATAATTTGAAAAATGATAACACTAATTTAATTATATAATTTAAAGGGTAAAAATTTATATTCTTAAGTCTAATTATAATTTTAAAAATCACTTTATGACACATTTCACATTATTAAATTGATATGGATAAACTAATTTAATTCTTATGAACTATTTATATAGTTACATTAGTTATTCTTCTTTATTTTGTTGTATAAATGGATCTTTTCATTCATAAGAAAAAGTTACATATAGGTTGAATTTCCAAACCAAGACTAAAATAGACTGTTTTTTTGAAGCTAATAATCTTCCTACCAAAAAATGACTATGATAATGATAACCGCATGGAAGACTTTGATTTCAAGAGGAAAATTCATGTGACTTTTGCATGACTTTTCCCAAGTTCACTTGTTAGTGTTTTCTTGGATTAGCATCATGTTGCTATTGCAACCTCGTTTTTAGCTTCTTTACTCGAAACCACCTTGAAGTCGATCATTTAAACCCAATATTGAAGTGTCAAGAAATCAATTCCAACCATTTTCTTCAAAGATGGACCTTACAAAAAATCATAACCTCTTGAGATAACATGTCCTTAACATATTTTCCATGTCATTATGCCACAAGGGAAATCAATCATCAGTCATCTAAATCCATATCTTCTAGCAGGTCTTTTACTTTATCCTTTTCCAATGGGGACCTTATCATTTCCTATGGTAGTGAATTTCTCTAGTGCCCTTTAACTTACTTTTGCATGATATCTAAGCGAATATGGTATTTACCTTTTGTTGATTGCATGCTTTATGGAATGTTGAATTACTCTTGGGACTCCTTCGAAGTGTCTATTTCTGATATAGGGATTTTATTAGGATTTGGAGTACCCTAGGCAATCAAATTTCCTCTTCATTGGGGGGTTTTCCATGAATCAAATGTATCTTTTTGAGAAGCATTTTTTTTTAAACTATTCCTCGGTAATCATCAGACAATCCCTAATAATATGTCCACGTTCATGATAATTCTGACATCTAAAGGGGACATTTTCGTAATCTAGAGATTTCTTCCAAACACTATCATGATAGTATGTGTATGTATGGAAGAGAGTAGGATAAATTCATGTATACATAAATCCATGACTAAGAAGTGTACCAATATCAAGAAAAGTTTTGTAACGGAATTTTCGATGCCTTCATGGCTTTCCACCTCCAAATATGGCTTGGGAAGGTAAAAGTGATGGACCCACATCGAGGCAACAAGGAAATCCTCCTTCTATGTATTATAATTCTCATTCGAGAATCACATGAGGAGCTCTGAATTTTTGAAAAAAAATGCCTCCCCTTCAAAATCCTTCAATCTATCTTCCTATCTAGACTAAATATCTTTACAGACAAATCTTAGCCCCTAACTCCAATTCTATTTGACATTGGGTGTTGCATTTATTTTAGATCCACCCAATCAAACCACTTTTAGAGGGCCATAATAAATTTGCACATCAGTTCATGATCCTACATATATTTGATATATTACCTAATCTTACTATATTTAACCTCATATTTTGGATCTTGCACTTCCTTTCACACAAACCACCCTAGATTCTTAGGTTACCACAATGCATCTAATGAAGAGTTTACTGCGAAACCATAAGCCACATAATCCCCTCTTTGCTCACTTGATCTTTGAAAAGGATGCCATACGTGAGAAGATTCATTAGGAATACCAATGTATTTATACTGATTATGAACTCCGGAAGGGGTTAGATCCCCCTCTTACAAAGTGAAGAATAGATAGATCGATATGTAGAAGAAACCCAAGAATTTATATAGTAGAACAAAAAAAATTGTTATATTGATTCATATTATAATTAATAAAATTTTAAATTTCATTTAATTTTTTTAAATATTGAAAATCATCTCATTTAAATTCCTAAAAATATCTAATTTATAAAGGTGATTTAATGTCTAACATAATATCTATCTATATATATATGTATATATATAAAATAATATATATGATGTTACGCTATTGTAGTATTAGATTATAAAATAATATATAAAAGTACAAAGTAATAAAAATAATAAATAAGTTATATTAAATTTACTATATTGTAAAAAAAATATTTAAAAAAATATTGATAATATTCCTATTACATTAAAATAATAATGATAATAATTTAAATTTATGTTCTCAAAACTTCATCTTAAAATATAATTATTTTAAATATATAAAAGATATATAATATAAATAACATTATTGAACTTAATACAATTGGCTTCTGTAAATATATAATAAATCAAAAATTAAAATATAATTATTCAAATTCATATTATAATTAAAAAAATATGTAACATTATAAATATTAAATTCACTTATTCAATTTGACCCGATCAATATATCTTAATTTTCATATTGGTAGCCATAGTTCCTTTTTTATGTTGTTTTTTGGGTTATTTAAATTCACTCATTCAATTTGACCCGATCAATATATCTTAATTTTCATATTGATAGCCATAGTTCCTTTATTTCTGTTGGTTTTTGGGTTCCTTTCGTGTTGTTGCTTTTAACAAAATAACATTAAAGATTATATTTTTTTAAAACTTTGCAAAGTATATTACTTTTAATATGTTTGTAATTTTATTATTTTCACAAAATAATAATTATATTAATTTAGAATTTCAGTTTTTGTGAAATACATATTAACTTTTAATATTGGTTAATTAATTTTTTTAAATAATATTTTCCATAATTCTTTCATTTATCTTTCTCTTTTTTTCATCTATATTTAATTTCATAGTTTTATGAGAGTCTATATGTGAGAAATCTCATGGAGCGTATTTTTTGTTTCCTTTATATAATATGATGTGGTTGTTGTGTGAGACCCACATGGATTGCACCCATACATTATGAATAAATGATCTAGAGGGGTTTTATTATTTCTTTGGAATATTTACAAGTTGAATATTAATGAGGCCAAATTGGGTTTTAATCGATCTTAAAAGTTGTATCTTAGTGGGGTCATAACATTCCTTCCAAGTTGAAGAGCCCAAAAAGAAAGACTTCAAAACTAATAGACAATTAATTCAAGATCTCAGTGAATTTCTAGGCAATTTAGGGAGTTTCTCCCCATGAACACTTTCTTTCCTCCTATAAAATCTCAATGATGAAGGTTCTCGTATGGATTATATTGGGCCATGATGGAAAAATCAATCATCACATTCTAAAAAGAAAGATTTCTATAGAAATTCCTTATATCCTTTTAATACAAGAGACCAAATGTGATCACCTCATTCTAGGTCAACCAGTCAAGTTGCATGCAACCTACTAATGTCTCACAATTATGACCGAGAGTTTAGCTTAGATATTTTTCATTTTTAAAAATAATTTCTTAATCGAGAACCGACTACTTGGTCTGATAGAGATGATAAACACCCTCGAGAATATGCTATACATAAAGGGATGAAATGGATTTTCAAGTTATGCCTACCATTCTTCCTTTTTGTAGGTAATTCTATTAAGCTAATAAAACCTTGCTACTGAAATCTTATTTCCCATATCTTATTGCAGTTCCATACCAACATCATGCAAGACCATACCAATTGTATACCATGACCCCATACATGACAATAATAACCTTGACAGGATAAAATTTTACCAAAAGAGAGCATAACCCACTCTAATACCACCTTGTAATCGCCTCCTCCAACATTTATCAAATTTCACCAGTTTTCCCGGGGTAGCTATGAGCTGAGGGTCATTATGACAGGACTCAACCTCTATATGACCTTAAGAAAATCGATTCGACAAATTAAGACCTTATTGACTTCCCTCATGTATTACAGGACCTCTAGGAGCTACCCAACCCTTCTAGGTGTCCAACGCTTAAGCTAAATCTCTTTTTCACTGAACTATTCTCTTAGTCGCTCCCATGACAAGGCCTCTAAAAAATTTTAAGCATTCAGTCGCTACCATATTGCTTCTTCCTTATGACTATGAACTTTTCCAATCAATTTTATACCATTGACCTTGAACGCTAACCCACATTTTCAAGGCTAGGACTCAAGCCTCTGCCCAAAGCTCAATGAAAGTTCTAGGATTGATGAATAACATAGGAAAAATATTATAAACGAAAAAACTAAAGAAGAACTTAACCTAACCCCTCCCAACAAGGACAACTATTTTATCAAACAAATGGTAAACATGCAAACTACACATCATGAATGCATATTTGAACATAGGGATTTGAAACTTATCTGGAAGGAAAAATGCCTTCTCACAAATTTTTCGTAACACCAATTAGGTCATGCATTCATTAAGAAGAAATTCATTAATTAAAATGTGATAAGAGCCATAATTACATCTGTCATATAACCATGTTTATAACCAACATATTATCAGGTACATAACAAGGATAGAACAAATATTAAAGCCACATAATAACAAGTATAATTACCCATCCATGATAAGAGAAACTTAGCTCTTATTAACCATATGCAAAAGCCAACGTAGTCAGGGACTTCAATATACCACCTAACTTTAGATTGGGTTGAACCAAATATTTCCTTCATCCAATCACCCTCATGCCATATTCCAAGATCGAATGTGGGATCTCATGGGATAAACCAATCCACATAGACAAGGGAATCCATAGGGTAAACCACCTCCACCCTCACCATACCACAATCTCACCTATGATAGTCCCTAGATCACAAAACCAAACTAAGCTTAGATGCCTCAAAATTCCTTCACTATCCCTTGAGGAATTTTCTTGTCTCCACCCACCTATTTAGGGCTTCCTAGAGAAAACTATTTCCACCCCCAACCCTTGGGGTTTTCCTCACACCACCTCATGCAAAGCCAAAACCTTTCATCGATTGAAAGCTCAACCAAGAAAGAATCCCCTCGCACCATGGTTATGCAGAAATGGAAAGGAAAGGCTAAAACCATAGTCGAAACCCAAAAAAACCCATGCAAGGAATAACAAATTAATTGAATACAGACATGCACATACCATGCATGCCACAACCAACTAGGAAATCATATATGCTACATGTTACCTTTAAGTATTATCATTAAAGATGTTTGATGAAACCTTTCCTTTATTGATTCTTGTGTTCCTTTGCTTTCCTTGTCCTTCCTTTTCTTGTTCGCTTTCCTTGTTCTCTTGGTTCGCCTCTCCTCTTAAAGACGAACTAAAAAAATAAATAGAAAATGGCCCCAAACTAATGCTCTGATGTATTTTTATTATTGATGTGCCTAACTTATTCATTTTCCTTAATTTTCCTTCAATTTCCTCCTCACATGCAACTTGTGACCTTTCACCTCCCTTTTCTCGTATTTTCTATTATTTTCATAAACAAAATACCAATAATGGATTTCTACCTTTTCAAAGCCTTTGTCCTTGCCTTTGCTAATTTCTTCTTAGCCATACAATTCAATGATATTTATGAAAACAATATTTATGTAAAAGCTTGGCAACATACAAACTTAATAGGGAGTGACAGAAGACGGAGCAGGAAGGATACTGCGCAGAACTAGGGTTTGGAGTAGAATACTAGAGTTGGGTACAATGGAGGGGTGAGAAGGGGGGAGTTCTACTCCCTCCTATAGTCATGTAGTCTCTAATCATTCCAGGAAGCCCATGGAAGTGGAAACTAGGTATACAGAAAGAGGAAAACAACCAAACAATAGAGAAGAAAGGATGGTAGAAATGCAGGAGGAAGTCAGAAGGGAGAAATGTAAATAAGTAGACAGTAAGAAAGTTGACCCCAGAATTCAGACAAGACCATGTAAACCCAAAACTTCCATCACACCCTGAGTGGTGTTAAGTGACCCAGGCCTACAAGTGCATAGGGAGAACATGTCGAGTTATGCAGTGATTTTCAAATTCATGGGGCTATGGCCTACGGAGAAGACCCTACACCCATGGATAAAGAACCATTAGAAACCTAAGGGAGATATAGATCTACACCTTAGACCCAATGGTTTCTTCACAATTTTGTTTACAAACCTTGAGGATAAGGATAGGATATTTGAAGGAGGACCCTATTTCTATGCGGTTGCAGGTCTCTATATAAGACCTTGGGTGACGAACTTCGTCCCAGAGTGAGAAACATTTACTTCAGTGCAAGTGTGGATAAGACTTTATTCCTTACCTCTAGATTATTGGCTACTGAAATCACTAAAAGCCATCGGTGATAAACTATGGTATTTTATAAAAATATCAGAGGCCACACTGAATAACAAATATACCTCCTTCACCATAATATGCATGGAAATGGACCTTTCTGGGGCTTTGCTGAATGAAATAATTCTATAAGTTTTTGATGAATATCGAGTGCGGGTGGTGGATTACGAGCACATACCATTTAGATGCCACAAATGCCATGAACACGGGTACCTCTTCAGAGACTATCCTTTAAATAAAATGGAGAGGAGTTTCAAAGCAACCTTAGGTAAAGAGATTGAAAGACTTACCAAATTTGGAGGCAAAGGAAAATGAGGAAGAAAGAACCCAAAAAAAATCTATGAGGAAAAGCAGCCTAGTCATAGTAAGTTCAAGATATTAGAAGAAGAAGAAGGGGAGGAGAAAATGAAACAATTTTTGAATGACAATCTAGAAGAGAAGGAAAAGGAGGACATCATGGAGGATAGACCCAACAAAAGTCAACAAAAGGAGTATCAACCCAACATGATGGAGCTTGATAGGGACCAATAAATGACCTCAGGCAAAGTGGGAATGAAGCAACATGAGCTATAGTACGTACTAGAAAGGGAACATCTCGATTTAGAAAAGTTCTTCGAGGAAGGAACTACTAGAGGAGTGGACTTGCTACCTTAAGAGGAATTTAACAGATAAAACAAATCTTCCTCTGCAGAACTCAAGCAAAGTGTTCTGGAGTAAAAATAAACCATGATAGTCAGGATAAGAAAGGGGTGAAAACTATGGAAGCAATAGAGGGTGAAACTCCTAAGAACCCAGGAAGAAAAAGATGAAGAAAAGGACAAAATGAGCTACTCAATGAATGTGGAAAACTCATGATAAACTCAGGTAAGATGAAAGACGTAACTAGTTACTCATTTACAAATCTTTATTAATGAAGCTTACAACATGGAATATTAGACGTCTAGGAAGTAAAAGGAAACAACGAAATCTCAACAATAGAATCAAGGACGAAAAACCACATTTGGTTTTTATGTAGGAAATAAAATGTTATGTAGACAAAATAAGAGAGATACACAACAAGTGGCTTATTATGTATGAATATCTAGAAGTTAAAGTAGAAAACACAATAGGGGCTGTTCTTACAATGTAGAACCCTAAAAACCTTGGCACCCTAGACGCTGAAGCATCCAGGAACAGCTCTTCAGTGGTCATCCAACCTTTGGTGGACAAGGAAATTTATCTGATCACGAATTTCTATGGTCCACAAAAGCTTGAAGATGAATTTAAGCTCCTAACCTCCCTGGGGGATATAAGAGAAAGACATATGGGCATCCCATGTATTTTGGGAGGGGATTTTAATATGATAAAATCTCTTTCGGAAAAAAAGTAGGGACTAGATCTCTAGGCAGAGATTCCATAGATTTTCAGAACTTCATTACCAATATGAGGCTAGTAGACACAGAAACCTCCAATGGCCTCTTCACCTAGAATAATAAAATGGGAGGGGCTGCTCAAGTGGCCTCTAAACTTTATAGATTCATTATCTCTGAGGACCTTATTCTCTCAAGCCTTGACTTGTCATCCATGATTCTCCCTTTTGGAGGCTCAGATCACTACGCATACAATTAGAAGCATCCTCGCTTACAATTAGAAGCATCCTTTATAGGAACACCAAGAAATAGACCTTTCAGATTTGAAAATATTTGGATTACCCACCAGAACTTCTACAACAATAATGAAAAATGGTGGAAAAAATATTTGAATGTTTAAGGTACAAAAATGTTCCTTCTGCAACGTAGGCTAAAACACATCAAAATCAAGCTTAAAGATTGGAACAAGAATGAGTTTGGCAATATCTTCAAAGCAAAAAAAATAGTTGAAGGAAAGCTTCAGGATACTAACCAGGAGCTCATCATAAAGGGATTCACTAAGGAGGGTACCAAGCAAGTTGATTTGCTTCATCAAGAATGGGAAGTCTTATGTAAGCAAGAGGAAATCCTCTGGAAAAAAAAATCTAGAGTTCAATGGTTAAAGGAAGGAGACATGAATACAAGGTTTTTTCACAAATCCACTATGGATCGTCGATCTCATAACATGATTCTAAAACTGAAAGACACACAAGGAATCAACTCAAAACCCACAAAGAAATAGAATTTTCTCTGGTTCAACATTTCCAAGGTATAGCAGAGGAGCCCCTCATAGATAGATCACATTTTATTAATGACTTCACTAAACACATTCCTAGGCTTGTGACAAGAGAAGATAATTATAATCCAAATAGGCCAGTGAATGAATAGGAGGTCAGTGGATTCATCAAAGAAATGCAAAATGCTAAAGCTCCTAGCCCGAATGGTTTTAATGTTGACTTCTTGAGAGCATGTTGGAACATAGTCAAGCAAGACATTTTGGAGGTGGAGAGGACTCAAGGAAAAAAAATTGTTTTGAAAGCACTCAACACCTCTTTCGTAGCCTTGATCCAAAAGCAGGAAAATGCTATGACACCAGATAGATTCAAACCCATAGCATTATGCAATGTGGTGTACAAAATTATTTCCAAAATAATTGCAAATAGGCTTAAGCCCCTTCTTCCAACTCTAGTGTTGGACGAGAAAATGAGATATGTGGAAGGTAGACAAATTCTAAATAATATCATTCAAGCTCATGAAGTGATCCACTCTTTGAAGAGTAATAAGTAGCCAGGCATTATCAAACAACTTGACCTTGAAAAGGCTTATGACAAGCTTAGTTGGGCTTACATCAGGGAAGTTCCAAAATCTTATGGCTTTGACCATAACTAGTGAAGATGGGTAATAGCCCTAGTTTCCAGCTCAAGCTTTTCGATTCTACTGAATGGCTCACCATCCAAAACCTTAAAGCCTAGGAGGGGTCTTAGATAAGGAGATCCACTCTCACCCTTTCTCTACAAGGAAATTTTACAAAACGAGATTTTTGCACTATAGTATCTCATAGGCTACAAGCCATACTTTTTAATACTTGTATCCATTTTCTATCTAGAGAAGTAGAGCAGAGAAACTTCACCTTCTAGCTACATTGTCTCCCAAAATAGTTTACTAGGTCATATCTTGTGTCAAACCATGGTTTGTGAGTTTTTATTTCACTATTCTTTATTTTCTCTCATAATTTTAATTTTCATGCATACACAGTTAATAGGAATTTATAATTCTCGAATTCTAGAGAGAAACAAAACCCTGATAGTGTAGATTTTGGATTTTCAAATATAGTTCTATCGTTTATGTTTAACAAACCATTGAGTGGAATATCCATGATAGTTTACAGATCAAAATAAATTTAGGAAATAATCATATAATAATAAATTAAAGTCTAATGATTGCTAAAATAAGGTTAATGATCTATTTAATTAGTTAAGGATGTTAGAGGGGAGAGACTTGATGCCAGGAATATGTGTGATGGTTCCTAACAACACATCATAAAACTTGATTAGCTACAAAGGACAAAGGATTTAGTAGATCCATGAAGATCTACTCATAATCAACATAACTTATTTACGAGCATAGTAAAAGGGAAACTTATACCTATTATTTTGTATATGTGTGGGTGCTGACTAAGTGCTAACCAAGTCCCAAGTCACACTAATAAGACTTGTGTGTCATGCAAATAATTGAAAAGTTTATAATGGTGAGGATGCAAGGGAATCAAGGAAGAGGAGATTCATCACAAGGAACACCTTCTTGAAGAACCCCATTATCATCACTAGAGCTAGCTGTCATATTGTGCTCCCTAGTGGTAAATAATGAAATTATAAGAGGGCACCAAGCAACTGAAGGGGAAGTAGAGTACCTTCCGTTAGGGGTGGGAAATCCCGAGGGATCGAGGAACTCTAATAGATTATCTCCAACTAAGGACATTACTAGGGAGCTCCAAATATTGACCTTCTAGAATTTTCTTGAAATCATACCAATGAACAAGTTGAAGCACAGTGAGAGGGAATGACAAGATGTTTCACACCAAGAGCATATACATAGAGATATTCCAACTTAATAATACTAATATTGATTCATACTATAATTAATAAAAAAAATAGTATGACTTAAAGATTCTTAATTATAAAAAGTATTTTAATTAGGTTACTGAATGTAAGTAGATTCAACTAATTTTTATATATTATAAACACTTTATTTAGAAGAATACTAACCATGTGCACACCCAACACAAACTTCGTATCATCTGTGTGTAACGGGCAGAAGATCCAAAGTGGAAGTTCCTTTTATAGTACTCTTGGATCCCTCCTGGTAGATCTAGAGCGAAACACTGCCTTCAGCGGTTACGACTATAAAGCATCGCGAGCAGGTTCACCCACCGCCTATGGGCGTGGGGTTTGCAAGCAGGGAATCTCTCAGTCCGATTGCACCGCCTGCCTTCAAAACCTTGGGGGCCGCATCTGGAGCATTTGTGCGTACGCCATCGGTGCTCGAGTTCAGCTAACTAACTGTTTCATCCACTACGAGCAGTACAACTTCTAATTTAGTTATATATTCAACGTCTGCCCAACTGCACAATACGCATCTGATATCTCATATCTATATATATCTATGTTTATGTTAGTGTCAATAAAGCGTCTCACATGATTCTCTGAGCAAGAGAATCTCATGTTGTGCTATTCTAACCAGTCACTATAATAAAACTGTCGTGCAGTTTCGTATTTTACTCTGCGTTCGGGAGTCGCTGCCATTATTCTCATTTTCACGGTGTCGCGGTTTTTGTTTTCGACGTATTAAAAAGTTCTAGTTCAAATGTTATAATCCACTGGACTTTACTTGTGGCTAGTGCAGCTAATGTAGTTTTTAGTTTCGGTATTCTTAATTTCATCCTTTGAAGCTTCATAACTAATAAGCGAAGTTCTTAATATTTTTATTCATATGCTCTAATCTTTTATATTATTCTTGTATATTCCTTAAGTATTAAAATTATTGGTCCAGTTATATAAAAAGTATTTAAGGTAAATTGATAAATTGAATTAGAAAAAGAACCAACATAATTGTTTTAGTAGCTTATATATTTGGTTGAAATGATGAAAATTACCTCTTAAAGAATGTTTACCTGCTTATTGTAATTTTGAGGGGGAAAGGAGTGGAACTACAAATTTTAATTTTAATATATACCTTTTTTTCATATGACACTAAAAGATATAAATTTAAATTCTTGTCCAATTATTGATTGTGAGGTATATTAAAAATTTTGAAATCTCCACTTTAATGGTTGATTTGAAAAAATGAAGGTTGGGAAGTTATTTTTACTTTTGCTGCCATTATTTATATATATATATATATATATATATATATATATATATGTGATATCAAATCATGATATATATAATTTTTTTTCTAACTATTGATTTTTAGCATAAAAAGAATATAAAGTTTTATAATAATAATAATAATAATTCATGTAAAATTGTAATCAATCTTTCTACTTAAGAGTTGGATCTTTTTGTTCTTCATCTCTTCAATAAAAGACTTAATTTTCCCTTGTCTCTAGAAAAATTGCCATTGGTGATATTATATGTAACATTGAATTTGGAATTAGGGATCTTCCCATAATGTCATGGAGGTCATTAGGTAAGACTTCACTATTGTGGTTAAAAAAACTAACCCTCCTATAAGAAACATTAGCAAAAGTGAGTTCCTTGCCTTAAAAGCCTTAAGGGGAAACTCTCACATTGTCCTCCTAAAGGCTCATAAAGGAGGGGTAGTTTTAAAAAGATTATTGGTTATCTTCATAATAGTGGTAGTTACATTAAGCTTA
The DNA here is from genome assembly GCA_031772625.1 of Pinus tabuliformis. NCBI lineage: Eukaryota > Viridiplantae > Streptophyta > Pinopsida > Pinales > Pinaceae > Pinus > Pinus tabuliformis. The sequence continues at coordinate 481,123,664 of CM062812.1, read as the reverse complement.
AAAGGAATCCCCTTAAAAAAGTGTCTAAACAAATCACGCTAGCCATTAAATAGAGTGTTTCTCTTAATTCCCCTAGCAAAAATCTTATTTAGAACAATCCTCTAATCCCCAAAATTTATGTTCTTCCGTAGTTCCATAAAAATGGGCTCCCTATGAGACTTATTTTCAACACAATAGACAGGGCATCTTTCCTAGCTCAAGAGCTCAAACCTCTTGTTGCTCGCACTCAGTCCTTTATCAAAGACTATGCTTCCTTTATTAAAGAGCTCAAAGGTATTAGACTTGAGCAACGGGATCTGTTAGTGAGATTTGATGTTGTTTCCCCTTATACCAAAATCCCCATCCAAGAGGCTATGAGGATCGTTCATCACATAACGGATAATGAAACTACCAAGTTAGTATGTCTCTCACTCACTTCCACTTTTTCAACCTCAAAGGTGAGTTGTTTGAACATACCTATGGGGTTGCTATGGGTTATGCTCTTTCACGCGTAGTTGTTAACTTTTTCATGGAAGATTTTGAGACCAAAGCTTTGGCCTCTTCTCCCTTCTACAATAAGAAATGGGAAAGGTTCGTTGATGACACTTGTGTCGTTTGAACCCATGGCAGTGAGAAATTAGATTTATTACTCTATCATATTAATTCTCAATTTGAATCCATGAAATTCCCAATGGAGGTCGAAGTTAATGGTTGTCTTCCCTTCCTTGATATTCTTTTGTCAAGGATGTATGATGGTTTTATTTCTCACCAAGTTTTTCACAAGAAAACTCACAGCGAACAATGTCTTCATGCCACTTCTCATCATTGTCTAGCACCAAAAATGGGATTTCTTAACATTCTTTCCACCCGGGCTCTTAGGATTTCTCATGAGTATAACCTTGAAGAACGCAAAACTCATATTTTGAGTGTTTTTGAAAATAATGGATATAGGAGAGAGGAAGGCCTTAGAGCCTTCTGAAATTTTTGTATAGAATCTTGAGTTAAGTATGCTCCTCATGATCATAATTCCAATGTGTCGCTTCCCTTCATTGAGGGAACCATAGATAATATTTCTCATATTCTTAAAAAGAATAAATTTTCTATGATTTTCAAGCCCCTTACTAGCATTAGAAACTCTCTTTGATCTCTTAAAGACCTGGTTGTCCCTAAATACATGAAAGGTGTATACTCAATTCCTTTCTCATGTGGGGTTCCTTATATTGGTGAAAGTGGTTGATCCATAAACCAAAGAATCCAAGAACATGTAGAAGGCATTAGACGCTATCCCCTCCTTCCTCATCATTAGTCGAGCATACGATAAAATCTAAGCACCACCATGTCCATGTCTGCATTGAGGATATCAATGTCACTACTATGGTTAATCATTTCCATCATAGGAAGCTAAGAGAAGCCATTGAGATTGGGAAACATACGATCAATCTCAATGGAGATGATGGTTGGAAATTGAGCAAGAGTTTGATCCTTGCCCTTTCCTCTTGACTATTTTCTTTTCTATCCTCTATAGTTTTTTTTTTTAATGTGTAAAAGCTGGTTTTAGTTGCTTTTTATTTTTATTAATTTAACTTTATTATTATTTATTCCTTTTTCTTTACTCTATTTAGAATCAATTATCTTACATTATCTCATTGAAATTAATTATCAATTTAATTAATAGAACCTAAATATTATTTAGTTTATAACCCTAATTGTGAATAGAAATATTCAATAAATAAATATTATCCCACAAATTTATTATTATACTATATAATAGTCATATTTTAATTGAATTTGTTGAATATGTAAGTAATTATTTAATTAATTAATTAATTTTATATTCCACTAACTAATTCTTAACAACCTTTTCCTAAGAGCTATTTCATAACGGCCAATTCTCAACAAGGATGCTTCTCTGGTATTTAAACAATTGTAAAAAATTAATGTTTTCACCATTGTCATGAGGATGGACCACATTAGTTGGTTAGAAACATTGGCCAATTCTCAAGAATTTGATTAATCCAAAAGACAATAATATTACAAGTAAAATTAACAAAAAATTAAAAGGAATAATACAAAAAAGTTAAATTAAGAGAAATATTAAATTAAGTAAAACTTAAAGTAAAGCAATAAAAGTTGCATGATCACACATGGGATTTGTGGATGCCATCTCTTTTCCATATTTTATTCTATTTAATTTCCAATGAGGAGGATGAGATTCATTGATTCATTGAGTCCTTTATTGATTTTCTTGGGAGAAATGTGTTGTGAGACAAATGATTCCCTAGCAGTAGTAAGTTGATTGAGGGCTCGAGGGTGACCACTTGTAGAAATATTATGTGTAGTTGAGCCTACATTAAGTGGAGAGTCATCCCCAAATTATTTGTTGCAGTTAGCATAATTCAAAGAGCATTCAACTCCTAAAGAAAAAAATATCGTCGATACAAGTAAGTCGTCTCTACTCCGATTTTTAAATAATCTATGTTAAATAGATTAATAATTGGGTCTCTTGATTATAAATCATTTAATTGATCTAATTATTTGTATATTTAAATTGTGGGTTGTTACATATGATATCGGGTTCGATTCTATATGACCTTTAGGTAAGAGTTTGACAAAAATTCTTACTTTAAATCATCAATCATTTTGCTTGCGATGACAAAGAGAAATTTAATAGAAATAAATTTGAGAAATACATACAATTTTAATCTTCTTTTTACAATAATTATTATATAATTTATTAAATAAATATCATTACTTTTACAATAATTACTATGAAAATTATTAAATAAATATCATTGTTTTTATGATAATTACTATGAAAATTATTAAATAGATGTCATTGTTTTTACAATAATTATTATGAAAATTATTAAATAAATATTATTGCCCTTGTGAAAGTAGATACTCTATCTTTTTAATAGTTTTTGGATGTATATACATACTCTATAATATAATAACATGTATACCTTAAATACATTATTATGTCTTTTTTTTTTAAACAAAGCCCAATTAGTAATCTATATGCCTAAGTTATTAATCTCAAATTATAACTTTTACATATTAAATATAAAAGAACTAAAAGTTTATTTCAATTTTTTCATTTATTTAAATTAAAAAATATATTAAGTTAATTTTTCATATAATCGTTATTATAAACTTTGTGATTGTATTGTGAAGTAAAAAGTTATTTAAAGATAAAATAAAAATAGTTATATTTCAAATTGAAAACTAGTTATTGATAACTAAAAAGTTATGCTTGAAACTGAAAACCAGTTACTCATTAAAAGTATTTTAAATTTTATTATTATTATTTATTTAACTTAAAAGTTATGTATGTTTGTTATACAGTAATTTGTCATTTCCTTCATCCCAGTGTTTCTACTGTGTCATGAGTTCAAAATCATTCATGCTCATGCTCTCTGATGTTGCCAAATGACCCACTTTTTCAAATTTTCCTGCCTCATCGCGTCTGTTGGCCAAATAAACGCGCTGAAAGGCACTCCAGAACAGTCCAGAAGCACTGCCATCGTGGAAGTACACGTGATTCCCACGATGGTCGAATTTCATGTGCCAGCACTATTGTCGTTTGTATTTTTCCGTGATGACATGACTAGCTACGTTATTCAATAGCGATGTCAGCGCGGCAGACCAGTTATGTGCTTGCGATGATCCAGTTTGGGCGAATTTTTTTAATAGTCGGCCTTCCAGATGAGACCTGGTTGTTGGCCTTTTCTATGTCTCCCTCCTTTTTCCAGCTTCGTTGTTCTGTCATTTGTGCTACCTTCCTTGGAGATAAGCTCATCCTCCAACCTTTCATGGAGACTCCTTCTCCTATTTAAACTCCCACCATTGCTATGTGCTGCTAGTTTGGAATTCTTAGTCTTTGGAGTGTTGCTGTTAGTACTTGTGACCTTGTTAGATAGCTAGTGTGTGTGACAAGTGTGGGATTGTTTAGAGCTTGAGGAAGGTTGTGAAGTGCCTTTGATCTTGTGTAAAATTTGTGAGTGAGAGAGACTCGTATGTTGGGAGATCCATCTTCATAGAGTGAATGCTTGAAGAACATGCTGGCTGGATCCCTCTGAGAAGGCTTGTGACGTCAAGACCTGGGTTGTAAGCTTACTCTTTTTCATAATTAATGCAATCAATGATGTTTTCCTATGTTTTGTATGAAATGTACTAGATAGCTCATGACTTCTTGACTTTATGAGTAAATAGATCATTTTTGCTCCGGTTACATGCTTTGTTGTATTTCCTTTGCATTGTTTCAGGTTGATTACTCACTAGGAGAAGGAAACGAGAGCTGGAGCAGCGCAACGAAACTCCATTGACCACCAGTTGAGGTAGGCCTCCAACTTGAACTATTTAAGGAAAATTGTTGTTGATTTGTCCTTGTTTGTGACTAGACCCACTCTAGGGCTAGAGGCATTGCCTCTATCGAAAACTTTGACGTATCACAAATTAGTGACTCCGCTAAATCTTTCTCAGCTGTCGACACTACCGCATCAGGCTTAATCCTCATAAGTGTATCTTCTGTGTTGATTTAGGCAGACTGCTCAATATTCGTCGCCCTGCTTCTTTGCAACAATTGCAGAGCTTGCAGGGAAAAGCGAATTTTTTAAGATGATTCATTTCAAACTATGCCGAAGTGGATAAAGGTTTCACACGGTTACTGATGCGAGATACCCCTTTTCATTGGGATGTTGTCGCTCAAGAGTCCTTCGAGCGTCTCAAGGGTCTCCCTGTTTCTGCTCCATAGTTGTGTCCTTTGAATTATCATCGCGACTATACTATGTATTTGATTGCTACCGATACCATTGTTGGTATGGTTCTCGTTCAAGATGACGATGATGACACTGAGCATGTCATAAAGTATCTCAGCTGCAATCTTTGGATATGGAAACTCGATACGCTTAAGTCGAGAAGTTGGCATTGGCCACTGTTTGTGCCGTCCAACATTTCCGCCATTATATCTTGTTCCGTACTACAACCATGGTTTCTGATTGCAACTCGATGATCTACATTCTGTCACGTCGATTGCTGGGGGGCAAGTACTCAAAGTGGATCGTCATCCTCCAAGAGTTTGACTTGGAATTCACCACCCCCAAGTCTAAGAAATCCTTTGTCTTTACTGAGTTACTTTGCTCTTTGCCATCTCCTACCGCATCCTCTCGGTCAGAGGATCATATCCCAACCAAAACTTTGTTCCTAATTAGAACCCTCGATCCCTAGTACGGGGATATCATTGTATATCTGCAAACGTCCTCTTTTCGTCCCGATGTGTCTAAGGATGCTCGACGACAGATTCGTCATCAGTCTCAGCCCTATCGTATCATTAGGGACACCCTGTACCGTCTCAGCGCCGACTCTGTTCTCTGCCGATGCCTACCTTTCGAGGAAGCTGAGCGAGTTTTGAATGACTGCCATTCTGGCACCTGTGGTGATCACATGTCTGAATATGCTACTGCTCAAAAGATCCTACGCGTTGGTTATTTCTACCCCTCCATCTTTAAGGATTGCATTCTTGTCGTCTGCTCATGTCACGAGTGCCAGATATACTAGTGGAAGATGTGTGCGCCTCTTGCTCCATTGCACCCTGTTGTTACCATCAGCCCTTTTGCAAAATGGGGCATTGATTATATGAACTGTAACCCTCACTCAGTCAGGGGGCATGGGTATATTATCGTTGCCGTCGATTACTTCAAAAAATGGGCCGAGGCGATGCCCACATTAACTAAAAATGGTCACACAACGACACAATTTTTGTTTAACCATGTTATTTCATGGTTTAGAGTCCCTTAGGCCATCGTCACTAATCACGGGAAGCATTTTCGTAATCACATGATGACCGAGCTAACAACCCAGCTAGGTTTACTGCATGATAGTTCGACTCCATACTATCCTCAGGCCAATGGCCAAGTTGAAGCTGTCAACAAGGTTCTAGTTACAATGCTTCAACATACCAGTTGCATGCATAAGTCTAACTGGCACTTGATGTTGTTCTCCGCCTTGTGGGCCTACCAAACCTTTGTGAAGGATGCCACTGGTTTCACTCCATTTCAATTAGTTTACAGACTGGAGGCTACCCTTCCAGTCGAGTGAGAGATCCCTTCGTTGAAGTTGGCCGTCGAATTACTTCCCAACACTACCTCGGTAGAAGAACGCCTCCTTTACCTAGAATGGTTGGACGAGACTTGTCGACTAGCCTCTCTAGCTATCGAAGCACAGAAGAAGATAGTGAAAGCTCACTTCAATCATACTGTCCATCCTCGTTATTTTGTTGAGGGAGATTTAGTCTTGTTTACAATTAAGCGAATGATAAGCTCGGGGTAGGCAAACTCGTGCCCATGTGGCTTGGGCCTTATATTGTAAAGAGAATTTTGCAGAAATAGGCCTATGAGCTAATTGATTACGAAGGGAATCCTCTCGATAAGCCCCGAAACGGGCTGTACTTGAAAAAGCACTATGCGTGAATTCCATACACTTTGGTTTGTACATACGTGTGTTTTAGCAGGTGTGTTGTGTGTGTGTTTTCATGTTTTTTGCTAGGTGTGAAGGCGTGATTGCCACTTATTGTGTCTTTTGCTTCTTGTGCAGATGTCTGGTGCACCTTATGTTGGTTTCGCTAATGGTGCTTGCCGTATTACCCGCAACTTGTCCTCTGCAGCGTGGGTCATCTACAATCCGCATGGTGAGTTGATAGATCTTGAAGGTGTGTGTTTAGGTTGTACCACAAACAATGTCACTGAATATAGTGTTGTGATCAAGTTACTGGCCGAAGCGATTAATCTCGATATTCGTACATTGGTTGTGAACCTAGACTCTCAACTTGTCATCCACCAGCTCAATGGGTGATATTCCGTTAGAGACCATCGCATTTTAAGGTTGTATTTACATGTTAAATTGTTAGAGAGGAATTTTGATTTCATTACATATCATCGTATTCCACGACGATTGAACACGTTAACTGATGCATTGGCTAATCATCTATTAGACAGACATTTGTGTAACATGTAATTAAAACATCATACAAGAAAGCATATAAAGCACAATAATAGACCATAGGAATATATATATATATATATATATATATATATATATATATATATATATATATATATATATATATATATATATATATGTATGTATGTATCATGTGGCGCACTGAGGAGCTCAAAAAATAAGTGTACATGTCCAAAAAGAGTCTCTGTTCTCCGTACATCTAAGACACATGTCTCTCAAGAATCACCAGTAGGAAATAAAAACCTAGGTGTCTATTGTGGTGGGTTGTGCTCCTTATAGTACAGCGCCACTCATGCCACCTGCCTCAGCAGGCGGTGCATCCTGGGTTCGACTCCTACTGTGTGGATCTGGGACACTCTGGGGACCTCCTCGATCCCCATGTAATCTAGAATCCCTTCTAGCAGGCCCTCAAGGTTATGGATCACTATCTCCATCGTATCATCTTCTGGAGGAGCCAGGGCTAGTGCTCCAATGCCCTGTGCATCCCTCCGCACCTCAGGAGCCAGTCCGAGGGGTCTCACTGGTCCTAAATATGCATACCATAGTGTTCGTCATTAGGACATGTACAAGAAAAAATCAAAAACATCATAAAAAATAAAAATAAAAAATGTGATCAAGTGTCTTACCACCGTCATCCCACTGCTCTCCAGTGGGAAGCTACATCTCAGGGTCTTCGTGGAAGTCCATGCCGGCATATGGCCAATCCTCCACAAATATCGTCTGTCGCTCCAGCCACTCTCGGAAAAATGTCCCCCACGCCACTAGTCATCCGCCACGTCCTCGTGGCATGACGTGAGCCCATTGCATGGCCCTCGTCTCACGTGTCCTGGGTAAGTCCAAATCCATGTCTTGCAACTGCAGTTCTAGCACTCCCTCCAGCATGAGCGAGACTAAAATGGATCCATAACCAAACTATTTCGTCTCTCCACGACGACAATTGGTGAGTTACCTCTTTATGTTTGCCATCATTGTCTTGGCCCAGTTAAACATGGTGGGATTGAGACACTCGAGAGCCAGCTGAAGCTGAGTCTTCAAAGCCTCATGTTGGGCTAAGGAGCCCCGTTGCCCGTGTCACCATGAAAAGCATAGCACGAAGGACTACATCGTTCACTGTTGGGATTGCCACCTTCCCACTCCTTGTCTTGCGTGCCCCTGGGCACACTTGATCCGTCAGCATATCTAGGGAGCCACCCCTGGGTTTCTGCCCCTCCAGAATGGGCCTCTCACCTCTACAAGATAGCCCAGTAAAAAAATAGATGTCTGTAGAGTCAAACACGATATCCCGGCCTCAGAAGATAAATTTCCCATCTGTGGGATTCTAGGCCCTGATCAGTAGCTCCAACAAGTCAGGTTGTGACCGCAAGAGTGGAGTTAGGAAGAATTTGGGCAATCCACATGCTCGTAATGCGTTTTGGCACCCCACATCGGCAAAAGCTTCTATATCATTGTTATCATGTGTGTGTTCTTGCTAGAGGAACGCCATTATAACCTGCATGACGAGGAAAATTGAATTAGTACTTCGTCGGAAAATTTCGACGTGGAATTTGCATAAAATCATAAGTTCGTGGCGTCATCACGACTGTTTTAAAAACAAACACAATGATGTGATATATCTAGTTCAAGTTTTCTGCGATCATCGCGGAAGTACATCGCTTTTCCGCAATGATTAGAGCACGCCTCGTGTAAAAACTTTTCAGCCATCGCGGACTCGATAGGGTAAACCCGCGATGACCAAGTGGCGCAATGCGGTTTGAAAATCCACCTAAACTAACACTTGGCACAGTCAAAATGCATGAAAAAAGAATTAAAATGAAGCGCAGGGCAACGTGTGTCTACCTGGAACCAGTTTTGGGACAAATGATGCACGGATGGGGCCGAATTTCACTCGCCAACCTCAATGCTCAAAGTTGCTCCATGGTGACTTGAATAGTGATGTGGTAAAAATGAATGGGTTAATTCCTTTTTATAGTGATTTTTGCAAATTTAAAAGTTACATTTTATAAATGTGGGTTTTTTCTCATAGTTTTTGCCATATGGATAGTCAAAATATGATGTTTTAACTATGTTTTTATGGATATTGTTCATTTTATCTCGAGTGGGTTTACGTGTGATGTGTTTTTGTGAAGAGCTTCAAGTGGTGGAATTATGACGGTTTAATGTAGACTTGGTCCCGGAAAGTCGTCTTTAAGCTCTTTTCCGACTTAGAAAATGAAAAGACGGCCGAGTTTTCCCCTCGACTTGTTAAAATAAACAAGAGGCGGTTGCCTTTAAGCTCTTTCTCGACCGTTTAAACACAAAAAGAGATCGTCTGGCATTTGTCATTTCAGGCTCGTTATTGGTTGCGAAACAACGTGCTTCGAACCGCTTTTTTACTTTTTCGGGTCGAAGTTACTACTTACGAAAAATACTCCTCGATCGTAATGGTCGGGCGGTTCTTTCAAGCATCGTTTTATACTTTTTCAATCTCGAGAGACACAACTCTACGAAAAAGGATCCCCCCCTGGAGTTTTCATTTTTATGTCTTTTTCAAACTCTCTAAACATGATAAAGACTCCGAGTTTTACCTATGCCAGACTCGTTAAACCATCACGACATTGGACTCGTCACCATGACGAGACTCGAGCTTCTCCTTCCTAGGGCTCATTAAACTATTACTAGGTTGGACTCAATAGTAGGTTTATCATTGATTATCTATGGCAGCTAGTCACTCTTGAGCATCGACACTTTTGCTTCTTGTCAGATTGGGACATTCATACGTCATCATTTGACCTTCCATGGGTTTGGGTTATCATTCTAGCCGCATTCCATTCGATTCATGTTGTCTCCATTGAGCCTCTAATCCTTTGATGCCTGAATGCTGCCACACCCCTCTCCGGAGTCGTGTCGCCGATATGTTCAAGAGTATAATCCTTCTGCAGTTTACACCCTTGTCTTCTCCTTTGATACTCTGTTTCGCTATCTGCCATTTGTTCCTTATCTCGTGTCGTTGATGGGGGAAACATTATGGCCCTCCTGCGATGGGTCCTCTCCTGTCGACATCAGCTCTTTATCTAGGAGATTGACCTAGAGATACCCTTTGGTACCTTAGAGCTTGCATGCCTCAATGGCAAGTTCTTCGCACCTGACGGTCGAGTTTCATCGTTGGTCGTCGATTGGGTGATTCCACGAGTGTTCGACTTCAGCTCCTCTTTCACAGTTCGTGGATTGTGCTGGACAATAACTTGAGAGCCATTGGCCTTATTGGTGGTCTCTCTCATGCTTGTTAACGGTTTTCATCATTGACCAGTAATCAAGCGCTTCTCTACCATGCTTGACCTCAGTACATCTATTCGCATGTTAGGATTTGTACTATGATCGGATGGGTTCAAGACCCCGAACTCAGATTACACATGTTTAGGTTGCGTGGATTAGTTTTATGATTACATGACTCACTGATGGATGGCTGCGACCATACTTGAGTCTTCATGGATGGTTGCGACCATACCTTTATCATCATCATGGTCTCATTAGCTGGATGGCTGCGTCCATACCATAGACCTATTTCGTATGTCTTTTGGATGGTTGCGCCCATGCCTGGACTACATGTACTTAATTATCAGAGATATCAGTTGTACTTGCGTGCAGGTTCTTTCGGATGGTGTTCCAGTTCAATCAGTTTCGTAAAGCATTTCACCCCTCACTCTCTCTCGGGCTTCATACTTTAGGGGGCATCTGTTACATAGTAATTTGTCACTGTCTTCATCCCAGTCTTCCTACTGTGTCATGAGCTCAAAATCCTTCATGCTCATGCCATTTGATGTTGCCAAATGACCCACTTTTCCAAATTTTTGTTCCTCATCGCGTCTGTTGGCCAAATAAACGCGCTGAAGGGCGCTCTAGAATAGTCCAGAAGCGCTACCATCGCGGAAGTACATGTGATTCCCGCGATGGTCGAATTTCATGTGCCAGCGCTACTGCAATGACATGACTAGCTACGTTATTCAATAGTGATGTCAACGCGGCAGACTAGTTATGTGCCTGCAATGATCCAGTTTGGGCGAGTTTGTTCTAACAGTCGGCCTTCCAGATGACTCTAGACCTGGTTGTTGGCCTTGTTTATGTCACCCTCCTTTCTCTGGCATGTCTGTCCCATCATTTGTGCTACTTTCCTTGGAGATAAGCTCATCCTCCCACCTTTCATGGAGACTCCACCTATTTAAACTCCCACCATTGCTATGTGCTACAAGTTTGGAATTCTTAGTCTTTGGAGTGTTTCTATTAGCACTTGTGAGCTTGTTAGATAGCTGGTGTGTGTGATAAGTGTGGGATTGTTTAGAGCTTGAGGAAGTTTATGAAGTGCCTTTGATCTTGTGTAAAACTTGTGAGTGAGAGAGACTCATATGTTGGGAGATCCATCTTCATAGGGTGAATGCTTGAAGAACATACTGGCTGGATCCCTCTGAGAAGGCTTGTGACATCAAGACCTGGGTTGTAAGCTTACTCTTTTTCATAATTAATGCAATCAATGATGTTTTCCTATGTCTTGATGCAATGTACTAGATAGCTCATGACTTCTTGACTTTATGAGTAAATAGATCATTGTTGTTCTGGTTACGTGGTTTGTTGTATTTCCTTTGCATTGTTTCAGGTTGATTACTCAATAGGAGAAGGAAGCAAGAGCTGGAGCAGTGCAACATAACTCCAACGATCACTGGTTGAGGTAGGCCTCCAACTTGAACTATTTAAGGAAAATTGTTGCTGATTTGTCCTTGTTTGTGACTAGACCCACTCTAGGGCTAGAGGGGTTGCCTCTGTCTGCAGAGGGAACACTTTCCCATATCACAATGTTAGTTATATAAAACTTTTCATAAATAACTAAAAGTTATTTTAGTGTTATCTTAAACTTTCTGATTTATTTGTTAAACTAAAAATTATTTTAAAATTAGGTAGAATAAAAACTAATTATAAATTAATTATAGATAACTAAAGTTATATTTCAAGATGGAGCAGAGAAGATCGAAGCAACACGGAGCTGGCTCGAAGTTTAGGGTTTAGTTCTTCAAGCCTGCAGAATGAGGATCAGAACTGGAAGCGCACAGGATCAGAATAGCGGAACTGCATAGAAGAGGACAAGGGTTAACCCAACAGATGGTAAACGGGGGTCCATTGGGACCCCATCCTTCAGACAAATAGTCATGCACAAACAAGAAGTGCAAGAGGGAGTGAAGATAATAGGGTAGGGAAATCTTTAGCAAGAAAACGATACAAGCAAGGAGAAGAAACAAAAGGAGAACAGGGAGGCAACCAACAACCCAAGAATGAAAGGAACAGAGAGCACTGGAAAGGAGAACAATGGGAAGAAGGAAAATGCAGGGCAGAGACACACCGTCCACAAAGATAAACAAGCAGAGGAGGAAGGGGAACGAGAGGAAGGGAATCAATCAAAAGAAGAAGAGGAAAAGGAGATCGTACCAAACCCCAGCAATGATAGAGTAGCACGAGGAGCATCCAAACCCAAAAAAGCAGAAGTCCTCAGAGTAATGATCACAGATCCGGAGATACAAGCCTACAGAGAACATATGTCTGAACATGCAGTGATCTGCAAGTTCATGGGACTGTGGCCAACAGAAAGAGCGCTATGTCCGTGGATCAAGCAGCAATGGAAACCCAAAGGTGATGTTAAAGTGCACCTAGGAGCGAAAGGTTTTTTTACTGTTGTTTTTACGAATTTAGAGGACAAGGATAGAGTATTTGATGGGGGACCCTACTTCTTCGCTTCAGCTGGTCTCTATATGAGACCCTGGAGACCCAACTTCATGCTAGAAAGAGAAACTTTCACACAGGTCCCAGTATGGATCCGTCTTATCTCCCTTCCAATAGACTACTGGGGCTTTTCAGATCTAAAGCAGATAGGGGATCAACTAGGAACTTTAATCAAAGCCTCAGAAGCCACGCTGCAAAGAAGATACACTTCTTGTGCTAGGATATGTGTGGAGATGGATGTTTCAGGAGCTTTACACAAAGGATTGTGGCTGGAGTACAGGGATGAAGACTATTTCCAAGCCATTGACTATGAGCAAATCCCTTTGTGCTATAGAAAGTATCACGAACATGGACATTTAGTAAGAGAATGTCCATTAAACAAAATAGGGGAAGAGCCTAAGAAAGAGCAAGCAGTAAAGAGCAGGGATGCCTTCATAAGACCAAAAGCAAGACATAGGGAAAATACAAAAAGAACGAACAGAACAGGGTCAGCACAAGGCAATACCTGCAATGCCTTTGAAATCTTAGAAACACATACGGATTCAGAAGAACAAAATAAGGAATCAAATACTAATGAAGGGAACAAAGAAACGACAGATCATACAACCAAAGAAGGGGAGGAACATCCTCTCAATGTAGTAGTTCAGATGCAAGGGCCAACAGAAGAGCTAGATGAAGATGCAGATATGCTAATCAGTGATGGCGGAAGTGAAGAGATGGAGCTAAATGAGGTTTTAGAGCAGGAAGGGGTGAACTTAGTAGTCATGGCAGTAAACTGGAAAACTCAAGGAATAGAAAACATTTCAGAAGAGGAGATTAAAAATATCAATGAACTATTCATTGCAAGGTAGAAAGCAGAGCTGGATAGGCAAAATGAGAAATTAGGCATAGAGAAAGGAATAGGAAGCCATTCAAAGAGCCTTTATGCACTTCAACCAGCTCGAAACAGAGAAGGAAGAGAGGCCGCAGAACAAACAGTGAAGTACTGCAGGAATTGGTATTTTAATGTTAAACGCTGATAAGATGAAGGCTCTGGATGCTTTCCCTCCTTACCAATAATCTGTCTAGTTAAAAATGAAAGTTATATCGTGGAATGCAAGAGGGCTTAATAGCCAAGAGAAACAAAGAATCCTAAAGAGAAAATTCCAAAAAGAGAAACCTGATATCTTGTTTATACAGGAAACCAAGTGTGCTAGCAACAACATGGTGAATGTCAGCAAAAGGCTTGGTAAACACATAGAATTTATGGAGGTTGCCAGTCAAGGTTGGGAGGGAGGTTTAGTAACTCTATGGGACTCCCGTGTGATAAATATCCTCTCGACAGAAGCAACAAGATCGTATATAGCCATGGAAACTCAAATGATAGGCAACTCTGAAACTTACTTATGCACAAATGTTTATGGACCTTAAAAGATAGAAGAAAAATTCTCATTTCTCCGCTCTCTTTTAAATATAAAGATCATATATGCCAGCACGAAGATCATCATGGGTGGAGATTTTAATATGATAACCTCACTTTTGGAAAGAAATGAGGGATTAGAAAACTCAATAAGGATGTTGAGCTCTTTGCTGATTTCATTGGTTCTGCCAAACTAGTGGACATCTAGCCAAAAAGTGGAACTTTGACATGGAATAATAGAAGAGGAGGTGAGAAACAGATAGCCTCTCGATTATATAGATTTCTTATTTCTGAAAGCATACTACTTGAAGGAATGATAGTGGAATCTGACATTCTTCCAAGTGGAGGATCGGATCATTGGCCAATCTCTCTGGTAGCTGCCATCCAAGGAACCCCCAGAAACAAGCCTTTTAGATTTGAGAAATTTTGGTTTAATCACCCTAATTTTATTCAACGGGTGGAGAAATGGTGGCATGAACCAATGGACATCAAAGGAACCAAAATGTATAAAATTCAAAGCAAATTAAGAAACATCAAAAACAAAATCAAAGAATGGAATGCAACTGAGTTTGAGAACATATTCAAGGAGAAAACCATAATAGAGGAAAAGTTAGAACAGATTCACAAGGATTGGACTAGTGGGAACAGAAACCAGGACTCAGCAGAACAGGAAAAAGTTCTAGTGCAACAGTGGGAATTACGCTGTCAACAGGAAGAGACTTTGTGGAAACAAAAATCCCAGATACAATGGCTAAAGGAAGGGGAATAGAACACCAAGTTTTTTCATAGGTCAACGCTGGATTACAGAGGGGACAATAATATTCTATGTCTCAACAATGAAAAAGGAGAAACTCTCCAAAGTCACCAAGAAATAGCAACACTACTCACAAAGCACTTTAATCATATAGCTCAGGAGCCGGGAGTAGACAAAACTGAAGCAGTTGAGGAACTAATTCAGGCCATTCCTAAAATTATCACCAATGAGAAAAACCTAGCTCTTAGTAGGGAAATCTCATTGGATGAAGTGGAAGAAGCTGTTAGGAGTATGCTGAATGACAAGGCACCTGGGCCTGATGGTTTCACCATCAACTTTTATAAAGCCTGTTGGAGTTTTGTTAAAACTGAAATATGGGAAGTAGTGGAAGATTCCAGGCGCTCCAGCTCCATCCTTAAGTCGCTAAATTCTACCTTCCTCGCTCTAGTTCCAAAAGAAGAAGAGGCCAACTCCCCAGAGAAATTTAGACCTATAGCCTTATGCAATGCGATGTATAAAATCATATCTAAAGTTATCACCGACAGATTGAAACCCATTCTTCCTGGCCTTATCTCGGAAGAGCAGTCGGGGTATGTTGAAGCAAGACAAATTTTGGACAATATTTTACTAGCCCAGGAAATGGTTCACACTCTTCAGACCAGGAAATTAGCTGGAATGTTGTTGCATCTAGACCTATCTAAAGCCTATGATAAGGTCAACTGGAACTACCTTGAAGCCATACTGAACGCTTTTGGCATTGATATACAGTGGATTAAATGGATACTGGCCCTAATTAAATCCACTAAATTTTCTATCCTGGTCAACGACTCCCCTTCCGACCCTTTCTTTCCCTCCCGTGGAATGAGACAAGGAGACCCTCTGTCTCCATTCCTTTTTGTTATCCTAATGGAAGGTCTGAGCAGACTCATCCGCAAAGCAAAGGATGAAGGGAAAATCAAAGGATTACAGCCCCTACTTTCAATTGTTTACAATAATCATGGATTAATTTTTGGTTGGATTTTAGTACCTAAACATTGTACAATTTATCTTTTATAATCTTTTACAAAATGCAAAAAAAAATTAAATTCCCTTTTAAAAAGAAAATGATACTTTTAATGTTTTTAATGTAAGTTGTAGAGATTCAATAAAAAAAACCAATATATATGTTTTGAAAATAAGTTTAACTATAATTTTAAAATATCAATTTATTATCACACTTATCACGCATACCTCTTTTTACCCATTTACGAAATTTAATAAAGATAATATCTAGGACATTTTCACTAATTTTATGTATGACAATAATAACTTGGAGGAAGTGTATTCTTACAAGTACCTAGGAATTGATATTCATCACAAACTCAACTGGAACCATAGCATAGAGAAAAGGATTAATGGGGGGTGGAAAGCTTACTTTGGTCCTGAAAATAATTGTAAAATAGCAAACCTTGTAATGTGGGATAAAAAGAAGTTCCTCTTTGAAACTTTAGTCACTCTTGTTATCTTATATGGCTGTGAGCTTTGGGGTTGCAACATCTCCAGAGAATCATGGAGAAAGATTGAGCAAATCCATAAGCGTTTTATAACTTATAACCTAAAAATTAAAAGTAATACACCCTATCCTATTGTCCTTATAGAAGCAGGTCTTTCCCCTATTGAGAGCCTAGCTATGCTTAGGTTTCTGTTGTACAAGCACGAAATCAGTAACATAGACGATCATAGACTTCCTAAGCTAGCTTTAAATTCTAGCCAAAACCACCTAAGGCTCAATCGAGGGTGGCATAAAGACACAAGGGCCTTGTTAAACTATTGGGAGATCAACGAAAATGATGCATTGCAAAACATAAATAACATTAAAGATATTATTACTTCTAAGTTCAAAGAAAAAATGTGGTGTGAGAATGACTTAGCGGCTAAAAGAAAATTAAGTTATTATAAGAAAGTCATCAACCCCACCCTAGAAGATCAAAAGTATCTCTCTATTTTAACTAGCTCAAAGAAGAAAATTAATATAGCAAAGATTAGAACGAATTCTCATGAGCTCCATAGTGAAACAGGTCGTTGGGCAGTTCCTAAAACACCATGGATGAAAAGGATCTTCCATATATGTGAGAATAGGAACATCGAGGATGAAAACCACTTCCTCTTAGAGTGCGCCGCGTATAACCACATTAGATCTCAGTTTCACAATCTTTGTTACAATACTGACCTTCCTAGCCTTTTACAATGTCAAAATTATAGTGAGCTCGGGAGGCTTCTCTCCAAGATTTTTTAGCATAGGAATAAAATCTTAAATCAAAATAGATAACTTGTTTCTTTAGGTCCGATAGACCATTATTCGGTCTCAATGGATGTTAACCATCATAATCATCATCATCATCATCAAATATATTTTGCATGCTTAGCATGTTTGATGACATGATAGTGATGTCATGTGATACTCCATATCATTTTCTATTCAATTTTTAATCTTATCGAAATCAAATAATGAATTCTTGACCACATCTAAGTGGCCCAGATTAGGCATTGCTGTAAGGAATAATTTATTCCGTACAACATGAGGCATTGATAAAAATAAATAAATAAATAAATATAACGCTAATATCGCCTTTAAGAAGATTCTCTCTCTAACTTGATAATTTTAATCCATGAAATTGAAAAGGATTTATGTGAATAAAGCACAAAAATCCAATTGTCAAACTATCTCATCATCACGACTCAATGAAAAATATTCATTTGTGCCCTCAAAATGTTAACTGTAACATGTGGGATGGTGTACATTTGGAGTTGGTTGAATTAATTTCATGCCTATGTCTATATAACATCTCAAGCGTGTTTTTAGAAAAGATAATAATATGTATAAATACTGTGAGAGTGGTCGGTTGACTATATACAAAGACAACATGATGTAATAGATATTTTCATCATGAAGTGTGTGGAGAATATTAATGAATAACACAATGAAATTAAAGAGTGTGATGATAAGAATATAGAAGAAGAAAATAATATGATAAGAATATAGAAGAAGACAATAATATGATAGTAGGGCCAATTACAATGACCAATCCTTAAGTCCATTTCAAGAGCATATAAGTAGATAATGTTAAAACAAGAGATATCTCTAGGTGGATTGATTCAAAGCAAGTTTGGGTGACACTTTCACTTCGTGAACCTTTTTCTCCATTACTTGATGTAAAAGCACAAGTCAAGGTAGCTAGTGCAACATATTTTTGTGGTAATCCACCTTTTGAAATCCCATTCAAACTCTCGTGTATCTTATTTGTATTTTCACCAGATGAAGCATTAATGTTATATACTCAACCTTTTAATTTTTGCACTGAAATAGAGGATCTATTACGTATTATGTAACCAACACATAAAATAGAAAATAAATAGATCATCAACTTCAAAATTAGCCTCCTCTAGGGGGCAACCTCCTTTACATTACACAAATGAAAAATTCTTCGATGATACAAATGACAAGACCTGTTTTCTATATATATAAGTCTAAGGGGTCCTAATACAATGAGAATCTATATAACAATAATATTATAGGGGCATAACAATAACAATAGTGGGCTTATATGGGGCATAATGATAATAACATGGGGACTATATGGGCACTATAATACAATAACGGGGTTTCACTAATAACAATAAGGGGTTACACTATTATTTTAGGGACCTAACATGCCCCTCTACTTCAAAAAGTGTTATCCTCAATGCTTGAGTAGTCTTGGATGATTTTGTATAAAATTATCATCTTCCCATGTTGAACCTTCAGTGGTAAGTTCTTCCACTTGATGAGATACTCTAAAATTGATCTATTCCATAGCAGTCAATTTCTTTTTTTGCGACTTCTTTTGGTTCCAATATGACTTTTCCTTCCTCGTCATGTTCTAGCAATATTGTTTGAACTGGGATCTTATCACATATAACCTTCCTTAAGCATGAAACATGGAAAACTAGGTGCACTCAGGATGATGCAGGAAGCTCCAATTTGTATGTTATAGTATCCATCATTTGTAACAACTTGTATGGACAATCATACTTTGGTGATAATTTATTATCCTTCTTAGCCTGTTTGACGGACATTTTTTTGTGTGGTTGTAGCAGTAGAAATACCCAGTCACCTACATCAAAACTCCTTTTCCTATGATGCTCATATACTTGTTGTTTCGTTCTACTCTGTGCCAAAGTGACATTATCCTTTAAGAGCTTGAGAACTTTGTGTTGATGCTCGATGTGATCTTCCACTGCTTGAACCTTAGAATTTTCTTTTAAAGATGATGTGATGGAGGTGGATGATATCCATAAAGTGCCATATATGGGGTCATTTTTGATATAGTATAGAAGGAAGTGTTATACCACCATTCAGCGAGAGGCAACCACTTGACCTATTGTGTCTATTTATCAGATAGAAATAAAGGAAGATATCATTCCAAAAATTTGTTCACTATCTCAGTTTTCCCATCAGATTGAGGATGATAAGATGATGTATGAGCTAACTGAGTACACAAACATTCCACCTCTTGTACTACAAAGAAACATTTGGAGCTTTCTTCATATAACTGTTTTTCCACCAATAGTTTCAGAACCCTATCAACATGTTGAACATGATCCTTCCAAGACATGTTATAGATTAGTATATCATCAAAAAATACTAACAAAAAATTTCTAAGGGATTGAAAATGGAATTCATCAAACCTTGAAATGTAGAAGGTGCCTTGGTAAGGCCAAAACGCATGATCAAAAATTCCTAATAACCCTCATGAGTTCTAAATGTTGTTTATGGAATGTCTTCAGTCTTCATTCTAATTTGATGATATCCTGAATGAAGATAAAACTTGGTGAAGTAAATTTCTTCATGTAATTCATTCAATAATTCATCAATGACAAGAATGGAAATTTGGAAATTTGTCTTTAATAGTAAGCTTGTTGAACTCCATATAATCTGGACCATGCACCATGATCCATCCTTCTTGTGTAAAAATACCACTAGAGAAGAGAAAGAACTTTGACTAGGTTGAATTATACCAACCTCTAGCATTTTTGCAACCATATGTTCAATTTCACTCTTTTAGGCATATGGATACCTGTAAGGCCTGATGTTTGGGGGAACACTTCCTCAAGTCAAATGAATAGCATGATCATGATCATGAATAGATGGGATTCCTTTGGGAGTCTCAAATAACTTCGAATGATTGTCCAAAACATCTTGGAGATCTGGAGAAATAGATGATTTCGATGTGGGAACCTCTAGTGAACATAATTGGGCAATTATGCTTTGTTGTTCTTTATTTAGAATATTTTTCATGACGTTAGAGCTGATTATATTTCCTGGTTTCCCTTCGATATCCATTAATTTAACTTCCTTTCCTTAACCAAAAAAATTCAAGAAACATTATTGAAAATTAAAATCTATTGTACCCAAAGATTGCAGCCATTAGACTCCTGGTATAACATCTTCACCACGCATTGGAATGGAAAGAATTATACTGTTCAAGACATATTCTCCCATGGATAGCTTGATATTGTGGCACTTTCCAGAGAAATTTATGGTTCCTCCATTTGCAATCATTACTTGACACTCTAGTTTTGGATATAGGAAGCAATTCAATTCCTTGGCTATCTTACAATGAATAAAATTATGGGTACTACCCAAATAAATACACTATTGCCTTTTTCTTCTTCACATTTACATCTATCTTGAGAGTTTGAGGAGTGGTAATTCCTGGTGTATATCTTTTTATTTTGACATTTCTCGTTCCTTTTCTTGCTCCTCTTCCTCATCTATGTAAATTAATTTCTTCTCAGCACACTTATGACATTTAGTGTATTTCCTATCGCAACTGTAACAAAGGTCATTTTATCCTCTTTCTATAACTTCTGTCTCTATCTCTATCTACTCACAAATTATTGTGATCTAGTTGGCATTTTTTTCCCTTTCTCCCTTTACGAGAATGAAACACGAGAGTGAAAAACAACTAGCCTATGATACCAACTTGCAATGGTCCTGTAATAATAAAGAACCACTCCTGAAAAGTGGAGAATGAAATAAAATAACTAAAAATTAGCAAGAAAAGGTGCGAGCCTTGTACACGTGCAAGTGGATTGCACATACAAATCCATGTAATGGAGGAAGACATCTCCAACAAGCACCAAAAACCTCTTCACAAATATAACACTATTAGAAAATCATGAGCTTACACAAAATATCTCATCTACATAAATTCTAATACCTAATATGGATATTGTGCTTAGGTACACAACGTACTCATTGCAAGGAGTTACTGGATCAAAGACTTTACAAGGTTTATATCTTTCACCCTATAAACTAAATGCATGGATTTTGAGTTTAACTAGCCATGTCATGTAATCTTATAAGATTGTTGTGTTTCAAAAAGCTATCATGACATCATAAGCCATG
The DNA here is from genome assembly GCA_031772625.1 of Pinus tabuliformis. Classification (NCBI taxonomy): domain Eukaryota; kingdom Viridiplantae; phylum Streptophyta; class Pinopsida; order Pinales; family Pinaceae; genus Pinus; species Pinus tabuliformis. Next base: position 481,102,343 of record CM062812.1, on the reverse strand, counting down.
GAAGTCTTTCTAAACCTGACTTTAGTGTTATTTTATAATTCCACCAAATCTTATTTACACTATAATTGAGATAAGATATATGTTGTGTATGCATTGTCTTTACTATGTCATAAATTTACTCTTGGGGTTAGTGTTTATTATTTTGAAAACTTTGGCCCTCTATTTCTAATTGTTCTGTCCATTTCTAAAGTAAGTTACAATAAAAAATTAAAACCAAAGAGTTGTTTCTACAAATACACTTGAAATTGATAGTAAACCTCATCAGTTTCCATTTTGTCAATCTAAAATTATAATGTATAAAATTCAGGGTGGAAGAATGAAAACAACACAAAGTGCTAAGTCAAAACTTTAAATGAAGTAATTATTCTTTATTCATGTGTTCAATATAAACATTTAGAATGGAAAAGTTTGGAAACAAAGCAATAAACTTGGATGGCTCTTTTCCTTCAGCAAGACATCCATACAACACCCATATTTAATGTTATAATTTAGTTCCATGGTTAAATTTTTCATTCAATATTGATAATTAATTCACACTACATCATAATGAGTTTTTAATTGGTTTATCAAAAAAGTGTCCTTAAAATTAACATCCATACAACATTACATTGACGATTCACCAATACTCATCTGTACGACCTTATTTCCAAAGAAATAGCTATTGAGTTCATTAGTTGAGTTATTGTTGTTTTATTCTCCTAAATGGAATTGTTAAACAGAATTGTCAACAATTCTTAATTATACTATGAATATTCGCCATTAAAAATAGTGTGAATAAAATTGCATTGTGTAAATATAAGTGCATGAGATGGGATGTTCATTTATGGGGTTGGCCTACATATTCTTATTAAGTATACACAACGTTCACGGCTACAACTAATAATAATTTCAAGGGATTTGAATTTTTTTAGACTAGTGCCATGCACATCTCCTTTATTCTAGGAACACATTTGGACGATCAAGTGAAAGAGAAAACTTCAGAAGTTATTGCCAAGCTAATGACACTATATACTACTACTTTATTAACAATTTCCCTTCAATTTACTAAAAAATTAATGGAATAAAAATTATTTCACAATGATGCAAATCTAATGTAATAAGACTGGTATGGTTTCAAATCAGAGTGAATGATGTGGTGGGCATCGACCAACCATCCTTGTAAAATGGACATTCTCAGTATCTTCAGTTATTGAAACCAGTGAGGTGGTGAACCAAATAGAATTCCTTTTCATTATTCACCTTTACATTTCTAGTAATTTAGATGTTCAAATCTTGTTTTAGCAATTTTGACACTTCCTCCATAATCAGGATTTTCATCTTGACAAACAGACAAAAAATTGAATTTCAATGTTTACAAAGTGGGATAAGCTTGGTGAATAATGATGAAAACTTGTTCCAGTGGTTATTCTACATAGATATTAAGGATATTGATGTCTTGAATGAGACTGATTTAAAATGTAACTTATGTGTGATACTTTTGCAAAATTGTAAGACATGTTGTCAAAAAATTCTGATGAAGAGGTATGGAGGAATGGTTGATATCACTGCATGATTCCTTTCACTAGATGGGAATGCCTATCGAATATGTCTCTGGCCATAGAATACAAATTGGGAGATGATTATGAATGTGTTCATCCCTTTTTGAGGGACGTGAAGCTTATTAGTGCCTATATAGCAACAACTATAATTATGAATTTTGCCTGCATAGAAGAAGTAGGAGATGTTCCAATAGGACTTAGGGATCTCCTCATTGATTTGTAGGACACTAAACTAGTAATTTTTTTCATCTCAGATATTCTACAAGCGGTTTGGAAAGAGGAGGTAAAAATGGTGATTTTTGGCATTCTTAATTTCTCGACAATTTAATGCAATTAGTTGATAGAGAATGTGATTATGTTAATAGGTGGCTTTATTGCAACATTGCATAATTTTATAATCAATTGTTGTAGACATAGCACCAAATAAAAAGGACATAGATGAGTTAAATTCCAACTCATTCATTGGATTGTACCCTCTTACTATGAACAGTTTGTCAATCTTGTGATCTCAAGATAATAGATCTAAAAATAATTTCATTTTCTGAGATAGGAGAGTTGTTGGTTTTTGTCCATGGAAAACTACTTAATAGCTTAAACTACGAACCTTTTAAAGAACAAAAATAGAATATTTGTCACTTTTGGTCCTAAATGTTTGCTTCAGTAATCTACCAATATCCAACAAGATGGTTTGATTTCAGGATTGAAGTATTAATTAAGTTTTGTTGGTTTCAATTTATCATGTTTGAATTTCATCACGTTTACATTTTTAATAATGTAGATGCTCAAAGATTAGTTTAACAGTTATGACACTTATCTCATTGATTAGGATTTTATTCTTGACAAAGAGAGAGAAAACAAACTTCAATGTTTACAAAATGGGGTAAATTTTCCAAAGAATGATGAAAACTTATTCTATGGGTTATTTTGCATAGCTATTAAGGATATTGATGTCTTTGATGTGGAGAATCTAAAAGATGAATTATGTGTAAAACTTCTACAGAATGGTAAAATATCATGTGAAAACTTTTGGACAAAGATGTATAGAGAGATGGTTGAACCTAATGCAATGCCTCCTTTCACTTGATGAGAATGCCTATCTAATATTTAGTTGACTATAAAAGAAGGTTTGGGACATAGTTATGAGAGTGGTCGTGCCTTTTCTCTCCCCAAGTGAGTTTAGGTAGACATTTTTTACACTTTTCTATTATGGGAATAATTTTTCTTCGTTAATATTTCATCATTTAGCGATCACTTTTATTGGGCCTGCGTTATTTCAATGTATTCATGCATTGATGTTCCCCAATATTCATATTTTTTTAGTTTGGGTTGTTTGAAATACATATAAAATATTTTTTTAGGATATATTTACTTTTTATAAGCATTGTTTCCTTCCATTATAAGTGTAATCTAGACAACTTAAGAATCTTTGTTCCATAATCTTCTTTCTAAAAAATAAATATCCTAAATTTGATTCATTACTTCCTTCCACATTCCATCCGCTCCTCCCATCTGTGCTCTTTTGCACCTATGGATGCAATTGCTAGTAAATATATTGTTTTAAAGAAAAAAAATTAAAATAAATTTTTAAGAATATCTATATATATATATATATATATATATATATATATATATATATTTCAGTTATAATTATGTGATAATATTGATAGTCTTTCTTATATTAGAATAATATTTTAAGAATTATAATTTACTTATTATAATTATTAAATCGACTATATTAAATTTTCATTAAATATTTTAAAATATCCTTAATGGTAGTTATAAAATAGAAATTAAGATATATTTTAAAAATATCTATGCACTTTGTATATTTTTAATTAAATTAATTAATTAAGAATGACATATGCACATGAATTATGATCATTTGGCCATATGTTTTTTTATATCATGGTATTGATCCATAATATTGTAACAAAGTCTACATATATGTTAAGAATCTGTAGAGTAAAGTGGAAGTGAATCTCTATGGTTATTGGTTATATATATTTTACTCATATGTAAATTCTTTTATAATTAATATTAATAATAATATAAAATATAGTTCATTTTTTTATAATTAATATTAATAATAATATAAAATTTACTTGATTTTTTTATAATTAATATTAATAATAATATAAAATTTACTTGATTTTTATAATTGTTGAATTGAGACTTTTGTGATCCATAATAGTTATAAGAAGAGCTTCGGCCTAAATCACATATAGAAAGACCTTTGTCGACGCATTTCGAGCCAACAAGTGTGGCTCATCGTCACTGACGATGAGCCACACTTGCTGGCTCGAAATGCTTTGACAAAGGTCTTTCTATATGTGATTTACGTCGAAGCTCTTCTTATAACTGATTTTTATAATTTTTTATATCATGATAAGTGTTTTGATGCGAGTTCAAGTTTATTAGCCTTTTATTTTATAAAAAGTTATTGCTTAATTTATAACAACTACTTTAATATAATATAAAAAATATTAATATTATGTGACCCATTTTATATCATGGTACTAACAACTTCAGCACTGAATAAATTTATCAATGCTAAAACTACAATTACAAATTTGTGAATAACAATATTAGTAGGGAAACCCTATAAATTAAATGGCTAGTAAATCTTTATAGGAATCAATCCATAATAAATGTCAAAACACCTACTTCGTCATACAATTCAATGCTGCTAAAGTTTTAAAAAATAAAAATAAATTGAATTCTAACTTAATCTAAAATAATTATTATTATTATTAATGAGGAAATTAATTAATATATAAGTTAAATATATGCACATTTGAAAAAAGATATAAAAGTTTTCCAATCATAAACACTATAGAAATTTTTAATCTGTAAATAAATTTGGTTACACTACTATATACAAATAGCACAGCTTATAACATGTCATTTCATATAACATGTCACTTCATATGACACTTATCCATACACATTTTTTTTTTAAATTAATAATATTAATTTAAAAAAACAGAGATTTTTAATTTTTAAATAAGTTTCGTTGCACTACAATGTAATTAGTACTGAAGTAAATTTAGCCGTTTGATTTATATACTATAGAAAATTATTTTAGAATATTCTATTCCGCCCCTAAAACAAATACAGAAACGTGGCTATTCATATTACCGAAAGTACCGAAATTAAAGACTCATAGTGGTAGTATCCGCATATGAACCTTAATGGAAAATAATGTTAAAGCGAATAGTGATTTTAGCATGTTCAAAACAAAAACAGTACTAAATGAAATTACTGTCACCAAAACGTTAAAGGAAAATACAAGACCACGCAATACTTTTATTATCTGAAGAAGAGGTGGATAGTCACTGGTTGGAATAGCACATCATCAACTAATGTAGCTATTGAGATCAAATTCTGTAGCTCAGAGAAGCCTATGACTTTTATTTAAACACGGATATTAGATAGATGTGTATTGCGCAGTGCAGAACAATAGTTGATACTAAACACTGTCCTCCTCGTAGTGGATGGAACAGTCAGCCAGCTGAACAAGAGCACCGATGGCGTCGCTGCAAATGTTTAAAATTTGGGTAGCAAGATATGTTTCCCATAGGGTGCAATCGATCCCAGAGATTGACATATTGCAAACCCCACGCCCATAGGCAGATGGAGCACCCAAAATTCCTGGACTTGATGTTGTGTAGTTGTAACCGTTCGTGGCAGTGTTCGGCGCCTGCTGTGTGAGCACGCTTTCCAGGCTAACAATATAAAGACTTCCTGTTGGGATCTTCTGCGTGCCACACTGAGACGAAACCAAGGTTATATTCGACGCGCCTGCAGCACTGCCCAGCACCAGGGCCAGTTCCATTACTGCTAACGTAAACCCAAATGACCTCATCTACATGGCTGCCTCGAATGATATATAACCTCCAATAAACTCTCCGATTGACAAGCGCTATTGAGATGCGTATCAATGTGTGCAGGGCACCTCCATTGATAGCCCTCGCGGGGATGGCTTTGTGCGTAGGATAAAATCCGTGTGCTGCACGACGGTGGATCGCGCCTTACGTGGTTACTCCGAAGAATCAAATTCACGTTTGATTTTAACCGCTCATTACTTTTCCATGTATTCAAATCTCTCTTTCCTGTTATATTTATAAGTGACATTTTTTTTATTGCGATATAATTTATTATTATCATTATTATTATTATAATATAATATAATATAATATAAGATTATCACCTTTCCGTTTCCATGTATAAAAATATTATAAAGGTTTTGTAGGAATAAACACTGTCGTCTGTTTCTTTTGTTTTTTTGGCAGGTAAAATATATTCTCGTACAAAAAAAGTTTAAGTTCATTATATAGGTAATTACATGTATTTATTTATTTATTTATTTGTATTATTAAAAGCTTATAAAATGTATGAGGTTATTAATTATAAATTTTTTGTGATTAATAATATTATAAATTTGTTTAATGAAAAGAAAGTGAAAAGGTCGATGGTTAACACATAGTTGTTGAAAATCATTGCGGTTAAATCCATAACACATGAAAGAAGCAATGTAGTATTATTGACATTAACAACTCAAAAAACCATAAAGAATGTGTAAATGTAGCATTATTGACATCAACACTCAAAAAAACATAAAGAATGTGTAAATGTCATGAAAGAATAAACTAATTTTATAATGGGAAATAAAACATGGGAACTAATAAAAGTGCTCATAAATAAAGTACCTATAAGTTTAAAATGGTGGTTCAAGTATAAATTTAATGTTGATAGTTGTATGGACAATTATAAAGCTAGATTGGTAGCAAATTGATATTCATAGAAAGAAACAATAAACTATGATCACATTTAATTAAAATGAACATCCTTGGACTAAAAATTGCATTCTATACTAAGTAAAATTGGAAACTATATCAATTGTATCATAGGTGATCTTAGGTCAAGATTCTTGAATAGATATCTAAAAGGAAGAGTTTGTGTTGCTCAATGAGAGGGATTTATAAGGTAGCTTAAAAAAAACTTGTTTCTAGGATAGAGAAAGCATGGACTCAATAAACCATGATTATATATATATAATTTTTTCCTTTCCATGAGAGTTTGTTGTAGTTGTAACAACAACCTTCATCAATTCCTCTTAGTTCCTTGTGCCTAGAGAGAATTCAGGGGTCCACATCTTCAAACAATGAAAATTTCATCTTGCTAGGCCTATTCAACACTTGTGATCTACGATCAATCATCCTAACTTGAGATAATGGACGATGACATGCAAGCCTAACTCATATTTGTTTTCTAATCCAAAAGCACAAGCTAATCTTTCATGCTACGATCTACTTATGTGACCCTTAGAGAGAGGTTTATATCTTTCCTTTCATTCAAATGTAAGTCTTTTTGGGCTTGTGTAGCACGCTTCTAGGCCTGTAGCCAACATTATACTTCTCCCTTAGTCCTCTACTAAGTGCTACAACCTCAAACTTGAGCTTCAAACTTCATTTTCCGCCCTTCGAAACTCTATTCACTGCCACCTTGGACCTATAGCACGTGTTATAGTGGCCCCTTGAGCATCATCCTAGCACCACATTATCAAAAGATCACTTGTCTCGAACCTCCATCTTAAGCATTTTATTTTCTCTAGGTTTGATAGTGACTTGTTAAAGCTTGATCCAATGCTATAGTCCACTCTTCTCTTATCCAATATGTTTTTTCTTTCTTTTTAACCCCTCTAGCAGACCACCAAGCCTTTGGCTAGTGCTCTAGCACCCTAGTGACACTTATTCTAATGATATAGCCTCTCTTTTTTTCTCTCCAGAGTTTTTATTTTTCTTCCTCAAATCCTAGACCCTTCTAGCACTCCACTGAGTCTATTTTGATCACTATAGAGTGAGACTAACTCCTTCCCAAAGTTACATTTCATCCTCATGCCTCAATTCATATTCATCATTTACTCATTCAAGCCTCTTTCTTAGGGAAATTGATTTCTATCACGTTTTCCATGGTTAACAAATGAATTTATTAGAGATAAGAGGTATGATAAGGAAATATCACTAGAATAATTGATGTGTAAAATGCTTACGAACTCTTATCATGGTTTGGTAACCCTCAATTTCTAGTCCCTCAGTTGCCTAAGCTTTGTGTGTGTAGAACATTGAGGTTTCATGATAAAATCCATTCTATTTCTTTTAGCACAATTCCTCAAATAAATTTTGTATTGTTATCTACATTTATAATAGGATAAATGAACCAATTCTTTTATTCCTAGAAATACCAATTCATTTTTCTTAGTTGTATAAAGTAATCTCTACATGAGAGAATATATAGGAACCGTATCTTAATTGTAGTTATTAGAAGTAATTTCAATCCACATTGGTCATAATCCATGTCTCCTTACTACTGAACCCTAGTGTATGTATACCAAAACAATGATCCAACTATCAAACTTATAGCTTCTTTTATACAACATTTTAAACTAATCTACATAATAGATTCTTGTTGTTTCATTGTTTTTACTGAATACCCACCGATGTGTACATTTTTTTAGAGATAATTTTTAAAGGAAATTTAGTAAAAATATTATTTAGAATATTTTCCTTATAATACTAATATAGTTATCCCTAGTTATATATTTATAGACAAATAATTCTAGTATTATTAATATATGCATATACATATACTATAAATTGTTGTTGTTGTACGATATTCTACATAATTAAAATATGTTATAACCGAAAATAAAAGTCAAACAGTGAAGTTGAAGATGGATGTTTTATGTTTTTAAAATATTTCAAGAACTAAAGAGAGGTAGAGACTAAAAACATTTCTTGTGGAATATGTATAATATAAAATGTAATTTTCATTTCACATTTGGAGGAGTTAAATTAGCATAGATATTAATATTAATGAAATTTATAATATTTAGCTTGTGCATAAGTAAAAAATTAATTTCTCTACTTTATATATAAACTTATTAGTCTATCCCAAGGCAAGACTATATTAATGAATTTATTTATTAACCACTATGTATTTCTCTATTGACCGCTATTAATTTAGTCTTCACAAGAGTTATAGTTTTTAACGAAAATTAAATAAAATACATTTTATAAGAAACTTGGAACATGATCAATAATACATCTTTATGAGATACTTCCAATCATCCTAAGATATCTAATTCACATGACCCTAACAAATTCGTATAAATTACAATTGAAGTTTAAGTTTAGTGGAACTACCAAATGATTTTAAATTAGTTGAGACAAAATGATGTTATGTATTTATATTTATTTTAAATAATTTTTAACCAAACTATCATATTTTTTCTCTAATATTTTTTTACCCTATATATATATATATATATATATATATATATATATATATATATACAATTTTCTTAACATATTCTTTATAGGAAATTAATTTGTAAACATTTCGTTTAACAAAAATATTGATGTCATATTTTAGCCTTCATGTCATATGTCCTAGTTACAGCAATACACTCTCCTAAATTAGAGAAGCCGCCATATAAGCTCTACTAAGTATGTGAAATCACGATGTGGATAACCATCCCCTTTTCCAATCATTTCTAAAAATGTTTACGATTAATACATATTTCACTAATTTATCACTACTTTTTGGAAACAATTATAATTAATATATTTCTCACTAATTTTTTTGCAAATATTTTTGGAAACTACTAAAATTAATCCGTTTCATTAACTAATGTTTTAAGAATTCAATCTTGAAAATCTATTTTCAAACTGCTTTTTCAAAATGTGTTAACAATTACAAACATCACTCATGTCACTGCTCCAAATTTAAAACTTTTAAGACTTGTCAGTGCTTTGTTAAGTAACGTGCGAGTGCTTTGTTAAGTAACTCGTGCGTGAGTGAAATGGGATTTTTTCTTTAAAATGCGTCAAGTAAATATTCATAACTAATCGGTTATGGGCCTCAAGTTTGCATCTCATCTTACATAACTATCAAGCTAACTATCTTTCATGCATGTTAATCATGCATTAAAAAAACTCGTCTAAAATGTTGAGGCAATGCTATTCCTTCTCCTGTTGATCAATTACAATTGTAGGTATCATGTAATTCAAACCCACTGGTTAGTCGTCCTCTATATTTTCCATTTTTTCTTTGTTATTTCCCCATCATCTATTTTCAACGCTACAAAGTGTAAACAAAATGTTGAAAATAAAATTAAATTTATGCCTTCTGGTTGGAACTAAATGCAATATGAATTAAGTTCTTTGGTATCTTCTTCAATCACTAGGTACTCTATTCCATTTAAGGACCATATTAGAGTGGTCTGAGCTTTCGATAGGCTCTGGTATGGCCTTCCTTTCACAAATGTAGCCAGACTTTGTCACCCACTTGAAACTTGTGTGGCACCCGATGTTGAGCATGTCACTGCCTGTACTTAGCATTTGATTTCTCCAGAATTTCGTGGACCTGTAGGAGGATATGTTGGACATGGTCAATGAATTTGTTTTCCTTATCAGTTTTGGACTAGACATCAGTTGAGTCTGCCTAAGTAGCTGGAAATGGTATGGTCACATCAATGGGACATAGTGGCTAGAATCTCAACCCCGCCTAAAAAGGGATGTGGCCAGTCGAGTTGTGGAGAGCCCAGTTATAGCTGTGCTGAAGATAGGGGAGGCTCTCATCCCATGTGAGTGGATGCTTTGCGTTGTACATGTGCAAAATGTGTACGATCATCTTGTCGACGACCTTCATAACAGAATACATCTCTTTGTCATAAATGAGATAGTTCTGGACTATGTCTGAAAGTGTCTCATTGTGATATGCCATAGGATGCCCTGTTGAGTAAGGAGTGCCGCAATAGCATAGTCAGAGGCAATTGTCTCGATCTCGAATGGTTGTTGCGAGGCTGGTAATGCGAGCACTGGTGCCGAGTAGAGGCAATGTTTCAACTTTGTGAATGACTTATTTGGAGATTCCAACCAAAATAAATTTTCTTTCACTCCTCCCTTGGTGACTTGACTCAAGGGCCAAGTGATATGAGAGAATCCGAACACGAACCAATGATAGAAATTGGCAAGGCCCAAAATGTTGTAGAGCTCTGTTAGAGTGGTTGGAGATGGCCAATCCTGAATGACTTGGATCTTGGATGGATCCACATGAACCTCCCATTCATAAATAATGTATCCCAGATACTGAACTTGGGTCATGCCAAAAGCTCATTTCTCAAAATTAGCACATAGCTTGTGTTGTCATAGTGTTTGTAGAACATGCTGGATGTGGTGGATGTACTCTTCCCAACTCTGGTTGAAGATCAAGCTGTCATCCAAGTATACCACTACAAATGAGGTGGTGAGTAGTCATAAGATGTCATCCATCAGCCTCATGAAGGTTGTAGGAGCTTTCGTCAACCCGACGGGCATAACTAACCATTCAAAAAGGTCGTCATTGGCTTTGAATGTAGTCTTCCACACATCGAAGGGCTTGAGTGGTAGCTGGTGATATCATGATTTCAACTTGATCTTGCTAAAATATTCCCCCCCTTTAGTTGGTCGAAAAGTTCATCAATCCATGGGAATGGCTACCTATTTTGGATAGTCATCTTGTTCAATGCTCGATAGTTGATACAGAGTCTCGAAGATGCATCCTTCTTCTGTACCAACATGGTCAAGCTCCCTCAGGGCGATGAACTCAGTCAAATGTGACCTTTGTATAGTAGCTTCTGAATCTACCTCTTGATTTCGTTGTTCTCCAGAATGGAGCACAAATAATTAGTCCATTGGGTAGTGGCGCACCTAGGGTCAGATCAATGGAGTGCTCATCCTGATAGTGCAAAGGCACCCTTGTGGGGGAGGTGAAGATGTCCTCAACTCCTCCACGACCTTGTCCATATGTTGTTGTCATGTGAAGGGGACCTGTCTGGAGGTCGTGGCCACCATCTTCTTCTTTCTTTGAGGGCATATCATTAGGAAAACAAATTTCCCAGTTTTGGAAATGAGCTTACTACATTTTTTTGCAGTAACCAAAGAGATGGAGGTAGGTAGTGCTACATCTGGTATCCTCTACAACTTATTTCCCAAAGTAACAGTAACAACACAAGGCCTTTATGCATACACAGCATGTCGCTTCCACAAGTATGGTTGGCCTAATAATACATCAAAAAAATCAATGGGATCAACGTCACATAATACCTCATCCGTGAAGGGCTTGATGTTGTATGGAAGGTGACAATGTTGGCTCGCGTGGAGATCCCGTCCTTGGTGAAGCAACCCAATGGTGTATAGTTGGTGATATGTTGTGGTCGATAAGCCTAGTTGCTTGATGACATTTTGCTAAAATGAAGTTCTTTTGGCTCCACCTATCGATAATGAACTATATAAAGGAACCCTTTACCCACATCCAAGAGTGGAAGAGGTGCTTCTCCTCTGGATCTTTAAGTTACGCCTTATGGATCTTTGTGGTGGTGATGGTGGTGTTGGACTCAACATCGATAATCTACTTCGCTTTATCATTCCCCTTGTCGAGTTCTGACTCAGAGTCGAAACATGCATCTGATTCCGAAGCCTTTAGCTTGGCCACCAGTGACTTCTTGGCCTGACACTACTTGCGTTGTGAGTGGAGCTCTTATGGAATTCACACCACTTTCTCGTGTCCTTCTTTGGCTTTGTGGCATTTTTCTTTGCTTATGGTTTTGGCAGGTTATCCTAGGCCACCCTGCCTTGGCTTTGTCCTTTAATCCATGTTTTGGAGGCACCTTTCCCTTGCTTCAGATTCATAGATCCAAAGTCTCGCCTCTTCTATTTAAACTTATGCTCGATCTTGACAGTGTATCGGTAAGTTATGTTGAGAGAGGATATGTCCAAGAACTCCATCTCTTCCTAGTTGTACCTATGTATGTATTTGAGTACCAAATACTTCTTAGAATCCTTGATACCCTGCTTTGTGCAAAGGGTATGAAAAATATTGGTAAACTCCAGTACATCTTGGTCCATTCCTTACCACACCGTGGTCCACTTTATGTATCTATCCTCATAGCTTCTGACAAGGTAGTACTGCCCCTTAATGGCATCCTTAAATGAATTCCAAGTGGGTGCGACTGAAAACGATGAGGCCGTACTTTCATCCTTCTGCTTGTATTAGGTTTCCCACCAATCCTTGTCATTAGGGGTGTCTTTGGGAAGAAAGAAAGTAATCTTTTCCCACACGGAGAAATCATGAACAAAAAAGTACCCTTCTAACATATTTAACCATTTATCTACAGTGTCCCCATCTATCTTACCCTCAAATATGGGAATGTCAAACTTAACGTGTACATTAAAGGGTGGGGTGCTTCAAGAGTAGTTGTTGGAAGTAAACATGTCGCTCCTGGATAACTGTTGAAGGATCTGAGAAAAGTTGTCAATCATCGTGTTCCTTTGTCACTTGAAGGCCTCTTTGAGTGATATTTTGATAGGATCTCTTGCACCCTCATTTTTCTTTTCATCCGCCATGGGAGGATTTTGAGATTTGTGAGGGTGGTCTTACAACAGTTCAACTAGTTCAAGCCCTAACTCCTTATATGCTGACCTGACTGGGGACATGGAAATAAAAACAGATAAAGAGAAAACCACTTTGATACCACTAATATGGCTTTAAACATGAACACAAAAAGATACAGACATAACCAAAAATATGGAAATAATACTTCACTTCATTAATGTAAAATTTTGAAATATGCTTACAAACAGAAGTGCAAATAAACTAGCTCGGGCAATGGTAGCTTATCTCTAAGAAGAGATGTGGCAAGTACATGCCTCTGAACTACATTAAAAATAGGTTCAAGGGCATTTTTATTATTGAAAAATAAGAGGAAACCCTAAACAACCAAAACCATAACCTGAGGAGATGTAACACCAAGAGTTTATGGGCTCCGTTGGGGTTAGTTGGACAACCGAATTCTGGGGGTCATGACTTGGTCATATTATCTCCACTTGACGTGCATGATACCCATTTGGAAAGATCACTCTGAGGATTATGAAAAAAATATGATTTTAGCAAAGATCTTTGGTAGTATATTTCAAAAAAAACCTCATTTAGGGCCTTAAAACGGCTACAAACGTTTAGGACCTGAAAAAACTGCTAAAATTAGTAAACTGTGCTACAATTGAGGAAACTGAAAAACTAAAAGAAAAAATAATGGGGGTCCATGTGGAATTGGTTGGTGGAAACTAATATCCACCTGGATCACTAATACTATTCACTATGAATCCCTGATCTTGATAGCTCTTCTGAAATTCAATTTGTACTAGAACTGAGCCCAAAAACACTCAAAATCATTTCCACTTCCTCGCAAGTATTACAAACTATATATTACAAGTTTTGTATTCATTCAACAAAGCATATGATATAGGAAAAAGTAAAAATCATTTTTTGACTTATCAATTTTTGGGTTCGATCCTGAAACCTTAGGTACCGACTGTGCTACATATTAGTGCTTGTAGCTTTATTCATTCCATGAGTTAGTGTTACACAACATTTTGTCACTATCCCTATACTCCCCATTCCTTGATCTTAGAGGACCTCTACAATGAGCCCTACATGCTTTCCCTTCATGAAGAAACCCCAATTGTGTCGCTCTTCATGAGCAGATCAATTCCCTTTTCAGCCATTTCCCCTGGAACTTCTATTTTGCCTAGTTTACAAGACCAATGCTAATGGCCCTTGTATTCCTCGTGCCAATACGTAGGGACTAGAACCATCCCTAGTGTTGACCAGAGTGACTGATCTTTGTTACAGTCGCACCAGTCCTCTTATGGAAATTTTTGTAAATAAAGAGCCGAAGCTTCTAGCGCTAGATGCTTCATAACGGAAGTATAGTAAATGGTTTGGCAGGATGGCGTCGAGGATGTTAGTTTGGGCTCCTTTCCCCTATAATGGTGGAACTACGTCAAGATATAAGACCTTCTCCCATGAGAAGAGGATCTATCTCCCATCCATTCATTCTATATAAACCTCCATTTTTCCCAAGCACAAGCTAGTGTTGAAGTGTTAATGTGCGTGTGATAGTGATAATTAAGTTTGGAGTAAACAACAAGCTATTCATAGTTGTAGCTCTCTAGTTATGTGAGGGAGAAGTTTGAGATTCATTTGGAGTGCAGCCTAAAGGGAAGAGCCTTAAAACTATTGTTGTTGAAGCCATCATGGAATGCTAGCAGAATTTTGTGGGAACCTGGTCTTCTCAGAGGAGAATAGAAGCATCAAGACAGTGGTTGTAATCTCTTCTTGATTCAATATATATGCAACTATTGATTGATCTCCTACATCATTTGTTATCTTACATATTCATGGCTTAATGTTTCTTAACTTGTTAAGTATGTTGAATTACAATTTGTCTATTATCACGGTTGTTGTTTGTAGTTTTTTAGTTGTTTCGGGTGTTTGAAGAAGGAAGCGAGAGATAGCTCGAGAGATCAAGCAAGGACATCATCAAGCGGGATAAACGTACTAAGAGGTAGGCTCTCTTAATTGTTTCTAACCTAAGGAAATCTTCCATATGATGTATCAGTTGTGGCTAGACCCATTATCGGGCTAGAGGAATTTATTTGTGTCTGCACTTATAATTTTACTTCACCACAAATTTGCGACCATACTAGGGACCAAATCCTTTTGTTTGTCTTAGCTTTCATGATTTTGTGTGAAATTTTCTAGTTCCACTTTTTGCCTTTGGTTCTATTTCTTTTCTCCTGCTTATTGACCTAAGTTTCAAATTCATAGTGGCAGATCTGGTCCATGTTTCATTTTTTTAAATTTTTTTCTTAGCTCCCTCGATCAGCATGCTTAATCCGTTGATAGTCACGCCGATAAGCACGATATGCTGAGAAAGATTCATGCCTATACCTGTAAGTGAAGATTAGGGTTTGTCACTAGTCTTGGCCACTTTGTTTTGCTCTCATGATTTTGACCCCATAAGCCTTGTAGACCATTTTCTCCCTGACTGAAAGGTTACTTTTCATTTGGTTTTGTTTTCTTGTTGGCTTATCATCTTTCTACTGGATTTCTTGAGTCATTGAGTGGATAGTGACACTAGCACATCTAGATTGTAATCCATTCAGATATTTGTGAACTCGGTGAGTCGAGTTGTAGGTGTTCTTACTCCTTGAATTTCGCTTATGGTTCTTTTATGACTTTGACCTCCATTACACAAGTTTGGAAATTTTTCATTTTCTTGTCTAAACATTTCTTTTCTGGCATGGATTATGTTGCTTGTCCTGTTGTTGGTAAAGTCGATACTTCATTAGTTTGAACGAGCCTATTTTTTCATGTTTTCATTTTCTTGAAGAGTTGATTGTCTTGAAAAAAAATTCATTGAAGTGTTGTATGCAAAAAGTTCATTTCGTTGTTTCATGAAATCAATGAAATGGTAGTTTGTTGCATTATTGTACTATGATAGACTGCATCATGAAAAGACTATTATTGCATTGGCATTTGAAAACAAAAAGAACTCTTTTTCTTTTGAAGGGTTAGAAATGTGCTAGTCAGGAAATTGGAAATTGGAATGTATTTTTCATTAGTTTTTTTCTTTGAAATGTGAAGTAGTGAAATATCATTTTGCTTTCAGTTTCTTGGTTGTTTGCATTAGGTTATGTAGTTTCTACCCTCTCTAGTGTAGGCGATTCATCGAATCAAAAGGGTCATGTCTCATTTAGTTGCATTTAGGGTTTTTCGAGTTACATTGCTAAGACCTGAAAACTGAAACATAACTCAAGGTAAAATTTAAAATGAATTCAATTAACCTAAGGTGCATTTGACATTTAACGATCATATCTAGAAGGTCCAAGCTAGAGACGTGTTTTGAAGTCTTTAAACCTAGCAGCTGTCATTAGATTCATCATTAGACATCGCTAGTATGGATTCATGCTCCTCGTACCATCGCGTATATAATAGGAGACCCCTCTAGGCTACAAACCTTTATCCTTAAGAAGCCGAGTCAGTGGCCTTGCAAATGTCATACACCAAACACTACATTCGGGGAGATTTCCTGCTCGTACTTCTCGGTTTGTCGGGAGGTATTTTAATGTTCATGGTTGCATGGTAATCCTATTTACCTAGATCATCCGAAGTAGTCATTCAATCTTTTTGACTCATTAAAATTAGAGGATAATTCGAGCACCTGTCCTTTTAAGATCATTTCCAATCAAAAGCGATATAGTCATATTTTCTTCTTTCTCGACTCTTCAAAAATGAAAGAGAATCTATCCTTTTATGCGTCTTAATAATTGATTGCCCACGATACGAAAACATCCTGTTAGTCTTTTCAGATACTAAATCATGAGTTTCCCTTAAAGAACATTTTAAAGCCTTGAAATTTATTTTTCTATCGAGTAAGACAAGGTCATTGTGGCTGAACCATCTGGTTCACCTAGCTCCTCTTCCTCTCCTCCATCTGAAATATTATCTAAGAAGTCATTTCCTGAGTTACCAAAGTCACTCGGGGACCAAGGTGTTGAACTCAGAATTGTTTTGAGCATTCAACCATTGTCATCTCATCCTCCACTTACTTTCGATATTGGGTCATATGTTGATCTTTTCCTAGAATCTCTAGACAATCCCATTCAAACTCCTAAGAACTTGCCAACCACTGACGGTCAACTTGGACTGGTTATCTACCCTCCAAATCCTTTTTTGACCTTGTTGTGATATCATCATAGCATTCTTATAGTCCATATGACCAGTCGAGTGCTCCTTTAGAACTATTTCGTTGTATCTCTTTGGTCATTCATCATCGCTTGTTCCTCGATATGGAACCCAAAGGTGATGCTCTAGTCACCTCTTAGGAAGAGTTAGAATTTTAGACTCCACACACTGTCGAGGACGAATAACGTCCTTTTCCTCATGAGGGTTTCCCCTATACAGGGGGTATTCCTGATAGTTTTCCACCTAACTATGTGTCTTTATCACAACTGGTTTCAGGTACACCTAGTGCCTCATCACTTTACCATAACCTTTTTTGGGCATCAAGCACCATGCCTACTTCAGGTTCGTTCGTTGCAAACAGGAGTTCCCAACAGGATGTTACCTTAGTCCCGGTGTAATCCACCATTCTGAACACACATGTACCATTAGTCTAAGTCACTTGTTAGTCCCAACTATTGGTTCTAAGGAATGTCTCTATTAGTTCCTCAATCCCTCTAGTTAGTGGCCAAGATGTGCCACTGCCTAGGGGAAAAACCCGAATGTTTCTATCATTTCAGGTGCCAGCAATGTGAGTGGCTCACAAGCTCACATGATTTGTATGAACCAAACTTCTTCTGGTGTTATTCATAATCCTATTGATCCTACATGATTAAGAAATGTCTAGTACCAACATGTCCAGAATCCCCTTGGTCTGTCTCGATCGAGAAATGTCTAGTATCGGTAGCCCTCTGAGGTGTAGGTCCAATACAAAACTCCTTATGTTCCATACGGTTTTCAACGAATGGTTAATCAACCTTACACCCTTCAGTCTCAGTTGTACATTTAGCCTGGCTCATTCACCTTCCACGGTGGTTATGGCCAGATTCAGTTTGGAAATTTTCTGGGCATTGTTCGAGCACCCTTGCAGCAGTAAGGACAACCTCTACAACAACAAGGGAAACCTTTGTTACAGCAAGGGCTATCTGGGCAACAGCAAGGGAAAATAATCTCGCAACAAGGTCAGTTGTAACAACCGCAAGGTCAACCTTTGCAACAATTGTAGCAAACCAGGCAATAGTAGATGCAATATGCTCCACACACCTCCTAGCCCATGTCCTTGTAGGGAAAACCTCTGTAACCCTAGGGACAAATTTTGCAACCACAAGGTCAACCCTTTGAACAGTAATCGAGGTAACAACAACCCTTATATACATATCAACAAGTTCAACCTTTGCAAGGGAAAGGCTAAGGTCAAGTCCTGTAGCAGCAGGCCCAAAATCCTAATGTCTTAGGCCAATAGGTCAAGAATCCTTCTGGTCAATGGCATCAAGTACAAAACCCTAATGCCCTAGGTAAACAAGTTCAAAATCCTTTTAATCAAGGGCCAAAGGTGTAGACTCCCTATGTCCAACAACACCAAGTGTATCAATGACATCAGGTTCAAAATCCTCTTGTTCAGGGACAATAGGTTCATCACACGTATGTTCAAGGACAACAGGTCCAATATCTATATGTCCAAGGTCAACATGATCAACAACCTCTTAACCCATACGTTTCTTAGCAGCAGCCTATGGCTAGATAGTTCCAAGGTATTTAAGGTCAAAATCCTCCCGATGGTCAAGCTAACCCGAAATGGGGGCAACATCAGATACCATATGGCAAAAATCCCCCACTGTGGGGTGAAAATCCTTACCAATAGGGATGGTCTCCTCCATTTGGACCCACTTATCGACCTTCTATGCCTTTTAACACCCAATTATTATTCTTGGCCACACTCGAGCTACCAGATGTATCCCGCCTTATGAATGATCCAATCCTTCATTTGTTATACTAGCCTTCAGTGCCATCTAAGATACCTAGCGATTGTCCAAAGTTTGATGGGAAAGCAAAAGAAGATCCTCATGCCCATGTGATGACCTATCACCTCTAGTGCTCTTCGAACTCTTACGTTGATGATTCCATTCATCTCCATCTTTTCTAGCGAACCCTCATAGGTGCTGCAACTAAGTGGTACATTGAGCTTCCTTGAAGTACTGACCATGACTTTAACTCTTTAACCATGGATTTCCTCACGTATTTTCATCTGCCAGTTTGCTATGAAACTTGCACCTATTTTCTCACATCGCTTAAGCAAGATAACATGACACACATCTACGATCACACCCATCAAAGGAGATGTTGCATGATAAAATCTGAGATTGTTGATCAATTGCTCATTGAATGGTTCACTAAATCATTTGTGGCCCCAATTTCTTGCGATATAGCTATGGGTGGATGTGTTACTTAAAATAAAGCCATTGCTCGTGCCCAATACTTAGATCTAGTTTACTCTGAGTCTGGCACATTATATGAGTTATTACCCGATGCTCCATGACTGTCATCTGATCCCACAACATCAAAGTCACAAGATCTACCTCTTGTCAATGGAGTTATTGGTTCAGTGTCCTAGACCGCTGCTAAATCTTCTTCCAAACAGAAGTTGGTCTCAAATGTTGTTCTAATAGTTCTTCCTAGAATCAACCTAGCCCTGGTAAAACCTCAGAGGTCTACGATCTCTAGTCTACCACAATAGACAAATCCTCGAAAGGTAAGAATAATGACAAAGGCAAGTGTAAAGATGATGCCCCAAAATAGGGTCCTCCCAAACCTTCTGCTGACGAGTATTTGCAATGGAAATGTAAATATCCTTGCCTCATTTGCAAGGAAGATCACTACGCTAAGGATTGTCCACGATGATCTGAACTTAGTCACTTGCTCAAAGGGACCCTCACTGTCCTCAAGAGCCATTTCTGTCTTAGTAGACCCAAATAGTAGATCAACACCAATCATCTGATTCCTCGAGATCTCAAGTGTGCATGATGAGTACGCCTATTAATGTGGCTACTAAATCGAAATAATATCAAACTTCTACTCTGGCAACTAGGAAAGAGAAATACGTGACCCCTTCTTCTTCTGCCCCGAGTTCTAGCCCTCTTCAGATCAAGTGCCCTAACCTTGATTCTGCTATACGACCGCCCTCTCGAGGTGTGCTATGGAAATCCTTGTACAACCCTAATGCTCGAGCTGCTCAACACTATAATATTGTTGAGGATTTGGCTGAGGCACCGTGAGCTATGTTGGCTCTCGAGGTGCTCCAAAGCTGGCCATCATAGTGGAAATCTTTGCTATAACCTATCGAGGGTATCGATCCCATCGATTCCAATTTGATATGTTTTGATTTAGAAAACCATGTTCTGCACCTCCCTCATTAGATTGCCTTTCTAATCTAGGTAATCATCAATTAGAAGACCATCCACCACACTATCATCGATGAAGGTGCTTCCACCTGCATCATGTCAAGCGCATGCTAGAAGGCTAATGGTTCTCCTGCTTTGAACCAATCTCCAAACACTTTGGAAGCTTTTTATGGGTGTGATTCATGATCCTTCGGCGTCTTACCTATCCTTGCCATTACTCTGGAGGTCAAGATAGTGGAAGTCGAGGTAGATACTATTGACGGCAATCTCAATTACAATCTTCCACTCGGTCGGAGTTGGACCCATGTTGTAGCCTCCTCCCTATCTTGCATGATTTGTTTTCCCCATCAGGGGAAGATTGTCACGATCGACCAGTTGTATTTCTTTGCCTCTTCCACCTCGAATGGAAATGCTCCATACATCAAGTAGACTGTTGCTCCCTATGAGAGTGTGGGGGTAGGTATTTTTAAATATTCTTCCTTAATGGGAATTTTTCCCATCCCACCTCCTCATGTTGCCCTTGTCAACATGGTCTCTATTAAATTTGATCCTTGGGTCATTCCTGTTAGGGTCCTATAATAATAGGGTTTATAATTTTGAATTAGCTATGATTAGTTTTGTAATATTATACATACTTTTGCTTTCTGCAAATTTTTTTCACATATTAAAAATAAAAACTGTAAAGAGGCTAAGTCCTAAAAGAAGAATCAAAGGCCTGAAATAAAAGGATCAAAAAAGAAAATAAAATATAAACCCCACCAAATGAGAAAAAAATAAAATAGATTTTGAGAGTGATGCAAATTCAAATGCCACTACTTTTTACTTTATTTGCAAAATAAGGTTGTGCGCATCTTGTCAAAATGCCACAATCCATGATGGTCAAATAGTTTAATCTTGATCCATTCATGCTTTAAATTTCATGTTGGTGGATAGAGAATGAAGATCTAGCCAAACTATTTAATCTTGGCAGTTCAGTAGTTAGGTAGAGAATAATAATGAGCTCAATAGTTTAATCTGAGCAATTGGAAGTTATAAGATTAGAATTAGATAGTTTTTTATCAAAGAAAAATAAATAAAGGGTCAGCAATCTCAAATTCACCCAATGAATGAGGAGAAAATGCTAGGGTAAATAAAGGGTAGGTAAAGGAGGTTTTGGAACGCATAAGGTTGCAAGCTCAAATACATATTCATTATGCTTAATCCTATGTTTCATGTGCAAGAGGAATTATCAAAGAAAAAGGACATTCACAAAAATCATATATTACATTGGGTATTTACCCTAAAATGTTCTATATAATTTGGGGCCTGAATACTAAAGCTTATTCACTAATTTCCCCTCATTTCATTAAACCACTACATGTCTAGTTTATTAATTTCCCTTTATTACCCCTTCATTACTTTTCATTCAATAATTTTTTTCCCATTCTTGGTTCCAAAGGACCCTTCCCTCTTCATTCCCCCTTGTAAAAATATCCCTACCCCTTCATTTTACCTTTCCCCCTATTTCATCTCATTTTCCCTTGTAAACCCACTAAAACCCCCTTATCCTAAGTTTAAAAAGTTAAATGTATCAGGCCCCATTGAAAACCCTCCCCGATACCTTTTTAACTCAACCCTTATATTATTCTAAAGTCCTGCTTCATATATTTAACCCATCACACCACTTATCCCCGGGTCCCGCATTTTATTAACCCATCGAATATATTAAATCCCATAATTACTTTTAATTAGTTACATTTCATTTTAATAAAACCAGAACCACACCTTGACTCATCCCTTTCAACTCTGCCAGGTGATAGCCCTCCGATCATCCACTTCTAGATCCAACTCTTAATACCCATATTACGGTCTCCCGTCGTCTGACTGTTAAGATCTCAAAAGCACGCTAGATGCACGGTTTTGCCTAATCACCTTTTTGCTATGTGGCTGCCCCAAGTTATATCATGTGCTCTAAAAAAATACCACTCTACACTCAAAAGCTGTGTGATAAGCCATAATATCACCTCCCCATGTAGGATAAAATTGCCTACTATTCAAGCATTAACCCTGCACCTAAAATTAACTACTCTTGGTTAAAAACCAAAAATCCACCCTTCTTACCCTTTTCGCGGTGATTTTGTTGCCAAGAACCTCTGCCGACCAATTCTAAACCCCAGAAGCTATGCTCAACTATTTTAACCGATTTTTCGACTAGAAGACACTATAGACACTAATTTGAAGGAACATAAAAGACTATTGAAGCCTCAGAAAGCCTCTGATGCTCCCACACAACCCTGATTGCTTACCAAATCTTCATGTTCCAGGTATTCTTAAAATAACCAGAACGACCCTCTACTTAAGCTCTACACATTGTTTATAAAAGGTTAATTAATTAAACTAATTAAAAAACCATACCAAACTAAAGAAACCCATTGTGCATCCAAAAGCCCTTTCCTATTGACTGTATTCACCTTTTGCACTATTCCAAAAGTCGTGAGCTTACTCCTTAAGCCAGATAGTAATTAATTCAATAAAAAAAACAAAAATATGGCTTCCCAAAGCATTTTGAATGGAAAACCCCTGCAAAACCCTCACTTGGATATTGACCACCTCCCACTGGCCGACAAAGATTTGCAAATGAAAGACACAATTTCCCCTAACCATCTATTGAAACCCCACTACTGGAGTAAGGACAAATTCCTTACCCACAGTGATGATATTCAATTATGGGAATCAAATTTTCCCAAATACTTGTTCCCACAGGTATACCAGTTCCCTGAAATCATCCACCTATGCCAACTCTGTTATATCCCAAGCTAAAGAGCCATAATCTCTCCTAACCAACAGATTTTATCTACAATCACTGCAGAGTCAATAAAATAATTGTTGTAGGTCCATCCCAAGCCAAATGGAACCCAATTTTCTATTGAAAACCTACTTGAATTGTACTTGAAGCTGGACCTTCCCAAGAGGTCTCAAATTTTTTAGACTTTCATCCTAGAAAAATCTCATATTCCTACAAACGGTCCTCCATATTCTGCCACCGTTTTCTCTGAGTGGGAAGGAAAAATTGTAACCATGCTCTCTCGTATTATAGGATATACCACTGATAAGCAAGTATATGAGCCTATACTTGATTTCCTCTCTATTGTTTGCCTACGCAAGCCTCCAGCTACAGTTTTCAATTTTGCGCAGTTCTCAGTAGAAAAAATCCATCACCAATTGATCATATTGCCAAATGAAAGGGTATTCAAATACTCTTCAGTATTGTTCCACATGTTCTTATATTTCCAATCAGACAAGTTTCCAGTCAACCTCCAAAAGTTGGACACTAAGGGCCATCCTAGATCTGTTATCTTTTGGACACCATTAATCCAAAAATATTCCATTTTTTTTAGCTACAAGGAGTTCATTGATTCGTTTATTCACCAAATTGTTAATATGCTAAGCATTAGCAATCAACCTAGGATCAATTATGAGATAAATAAAGTTTTACAGTTGTCCAAGCACAATAGAATAGCGGACTGGTATTTATACCAGGACAACATTGAAATTAGGCTGTATGGATGCCAGCTCACTCCCTATAAGCTTCCAAAATATCTCCCCATGAGAATATCTGCATTAGAGTATATCAGGTAGATTATAAATTTAGATGATGTGAATTTTCTATTAGCTAGGAAGAAAACATAGTTCAAAATAAAAAACTAGCTAGGTCCTTTTACCTGCAATAATAGGGAGGTTGGAGAAGAAGAAGAAAAATGTTTACAAGAGATGAAGTTCAATAACAGTTTCAAATGGCACTATGACCCTTTAGGTGTCATAAAAAGAATAAGACTCAAATTTAAATTGAACCCTTTTAAGCATGAGTCCAGGCTAGAGACTGAAAAAAAACGCCAACTAGTCAGAGTGGTTGGAAAACACCTTAATAGATATGGAGAAGCATATGGATACTAGTTCCATTCTACATACTCTAGCCCTACAGGCTAGAAATGCAAAAAGGACCAGGGAAGAAGGTTCTTGCTCAAACATATATATAACACATGACAAATTTGAAATCATGTATAGGAAGAAGCCCAAATTAAATCCTGTAAATGAGCAAGAAGAGACAGTTGAGATAGTTCAAATTATTGATACAAATACAGTGGTCAAAGAGAGTTAAAATCCATTAGTTTTAGAGGAAACTCATTAGCCATCAACCTCTAATACACAGATTATTCAAAAGAAGCTTAGTATTGAAGTTTCTTCATCCAAAAAAGCAGTGGATAAAGAAAAAGATATAAAGGAGAAGTATAAAGAAATCAAGTTGAGAAATGAAGCATTGAAAGTTGAAACCTATGCTCAATATTTGAAATAGACTCTTAGCAATCAGAATAGGTTACTTTGAGCTTTTGACATTAAAGCAGGGAAAATGGAAATGACCCTTTTTGTAACCTACAGTACAATAGCCTAAGTCATCATCATATTACAACAAGAGAAAATTTGATGTTATGGCCAAGAATGTTCTTCCTATAGATCAGATTGAATTTCATAAGCAAGTAGGAAAAATGATATACTCAACAATGAGCAGCAAAGCTATCAGTGTATAAAAACAACAAACTTCTCTAGAGAATGTCACAACACAGTTTAAACTAAAAAAGGAATCCTCACAAGCAAAGGAAAACATAATTAAATCACTAAAAGAATTGGTTATTGAGATTGGATATAACCCAAATGACATCAGGGCGGCAAAAAAGCTCATAAAAAGGCAAAATGAAGACATTGCTGCATTAAAGAAGCAACTAGAGTTGCCTCCTTTTGAGCATCCATAGACCAAGGAATTTCTAGAGAGCCAAAGCCAAAAAGATGAGATGATGGACCTCATTTTGCAATTAAATGCTCAATTAAAATAAATGGAGAATAAAATGGATAAGCTAGTGCAAGAGAAATAGGCCAACATGGAAGCAATTATTGTCACTGCTATTCTTACAGCTACTACAACATGTCCTTCTACTTTGGTAGCTTCATTGATCCCACCAGCTCAAGTATCTACAACACTTCCAACCGCATCAACAACTACATCAGCAACAGGCTCAACAATAACAACAGCTCATCCTAGTGATGAAGCAAGTAAACTGGTCAAAGCCATGGTGGATATGTCCATCCAAACCACTCAAATAAATAGACTTAAGGAACAAATAAAAATTCTAGAGGATGAAAAGAAACTAGCTCAAATCATGCATAAGAATGAAGCTCAGAAGTCAAACAGATTGAATGAAAGGATACAGAAGTTAGAGAAAGAATTGACACTCAAAGAGCCACTAGCCCAAGAAAAACAACTTTTATGGGCTAATATCATTGACTCAGTCAATGATATCTGGCCATCAATACATGTGATATTTGAGCAGAAAGATTTGGTCAAAGAGGCTGGTGAGGCAATTTAAAGGGTTAGAGCTGAACATAGAAATATACCAGAAGAAGCCTCAAGAATAATCCAGTTCCTTAACTAAAAGAACAAGTATGAACTGTAGGAGCTTTGAATAGCTGACAGAACTAGGACCATACTAGAGGTAAAGAAGGTAATCACCAAGAACCTAATGACACAACTTGAGGAAAATGCCAAACAATGGAGTTAGCAATAGCTAGGTTTATGGTAAAATTTGATGCTTTGAGGCAAAAAGGTATGCCTAATCCATTGGTGATTAATGTCAGGTTGATGACACATGAAGACTATGATAATAAAATCAGAGAAGTGGCAAAGGAACAAGCCAAACATTCCTCTATGAAAGTGATGCCTACAGGAAAATTCCTTTACCAGACTTTGAGAACCTATTTTACCTCCAACATCAGGTAAAACATGTTTTTGTAAACAAGCCCACTTTTGCAAAATACATGGACACTAGTGAAGTCTACAGAAGAATGGTAAACAATAAATTACCAGATGTAGAGACTTGGGAAAAGTTGAATGATTTACTATAAAAGTGCAAGGTAAATAGCGAATACAGAGCAATGAAGGTAAAACAATAGATGAACTATGTCAAAGAGTATCAGTCAAAGGTAGAGTAAAAGGATAGCCAGCATAAAGAAACATCAAAAGAGAGAAAGCAACAAAAGATCAAAACAACAAACAATAAAAGAGGGACAACTTGCATCAATTACATATCTGTCTCTATCTTCTTGCACAAATATATTTCCTTTTCCTTGAATAAATCGGAAAATAGTTTAACATATTTTGTCTTAAGTTTTTCTATGTAAACACTTCGTAATTGGAAGTATAGAGGGTGGATCGTTGAACATTTCTATAGTTATTATTGATCTCAAAACTAGAGGGTTTATTGTAACATTTTCAGGTCAGCAGAATGGACTGAATAATAAAGGAATTGCATTGCAGGATTCATGTGTAGGGCCACTTCAGTGAAGTATCTTTCATTTTTTAGATTGTTATTTTCTTAAATATCTCACATGCATACATGTTTTCCAATTTTAATGAAATAACTGAAATGTTACCTCGAATTTTTTTAAGTACACTCTGTCTTGAACAATTATTTATTTTGATGTTTTCTCTTCATATCCAGAGTAGGGAATTCTTCATTTCTCCCTAGTTTCGATTGACCTCTTGCATTTCCTTCATTATCTAGTTTGAGGAATGCTTAACTGCTCCTTGACCCCGATTTAAAATCCACTTCACCGTCCAGCCTAAAAGATCTGAATTTACTAAGCTACCTTGCCCTGTGAACACTATCTTTAGAACTTGATCCAGTCATTTTTTCTTGACATTTGGACTCCATGGCCCAATGGTAAAAAGACACTTATCTATCCATCTAAATTAATGATTCCACCACCAAATCAAATAAAAAATCAACCAAGCCTAACTAGCCTAAAATCAATTAATGAAAACAAAGTTAAAACACTAAGAGAGAGCCCTCTCCGAGCATTACGAAGGCTAGATCCTAATCTCAAAAGTAGGTTTCTGGTTACCTCTATTATTTCTTCAAACATAACATGACAACCTTAGGGAAATTTTAGAGCGATATCAATACCTTCACCAAATCTTGTTGATACCTGGGGTGAGATCATGCCCCTTAGTCCCACCATTGTCAATTATATGGAAATTGTTTCAGCTTCAAGTTTCGCATCCTCTGATTCTTCTGCTTCAAAGACCTCTCTCGATACATACTCTCAATCCCCGTGGCTTGGCACTTTGGAATCACCTTATCCCTTAGCTGAGACCTTCCTTGCTGATGAAGGTATCATGGAAGTCATGTCTCTCGAGAAACCACCTTGGACCGATACTCATCATCATTCCTCATTCCTGCCTTGTTTGGGGGCCATGTCAACCACTTTCGAAGAGTATTCTTCTCCGTTTCCTTCCCTCCCACTTCCGCCACCAATCATGACTCATGAATTATGGTCAGAAGAAAATTTGGGTAATATTATCCAAATGATGCCGAATGATATTTCTATCAAGCCTGGTATCGTTGAACAAGTCCATATGGGGTATCTTGTTTTCCAGATGAGATCAAGACTTATACTCATCTATTTCAGGAATTCCGTGATGTTTTTGTGTGGTACTATGTAGAAATGCCTAGCATTGATCCTAGCATTGTTGTTCATGAAATACCAACTTATCCGCATGTGAAGGTCATTCACCAACGACCGCCGCTATCAAGGGTGAAGTTAAAAAACTTCTCAAAGGTGGGTTCATCTATCCCATCCCTCTTACAGATTGGGTGCCCAATGTTGTCCCCGTGACTAAAAGACAAGGCATGATGCATGTTTTCATTGATTATCAAGATCTTAATAATGCTTGTCCTAAAGATAACTATCATACTCCGTTTATTGATCAAATGATTTATGAATGTGCTAGGAGCGAGATATTTTCCTTTATGGACAATTTTTCTGGTTACAGCCATATCAATATTGCACCAGCTGATTAGGAAGGGATGACTTTTATCTATCTGTGGGGTACATTCATGCACAAAAATATCCCTTTCAGCCTCAGAAATGTTGGGCCTACATCCCAATGGGCAATGTCCTATGCGTTTCATGATATTCGCAACATCGTCCAGCCTTACCAGGATGACCTTCCCGCTCATTCTCGTAAGTGCAAGGATCACCCTGACCATCTGCGGCATATTTTTTTGTGCTATATACACAACAACATTTTGTTAAACACGCATAAATGTGTTTTCTGCGTAGAATCTATATGACTCCCTGGCTTCTTCGTTTACAAGGATGGTATTGGCCTTGATCCCCTTTAAGTTGAGGCCATTGTAAATTTGCCCCCTGCACCTTCATTGCACCAACTCTAGAGTGTGTAAGGAAAGGAAAATTTTCTCCATCATTCTATACTCAATTATGATGGACTAGCTACAGGATTTACCTGGTTGCTAAAACAAGGAATTCCCTTTGTATGGGATGAGGTGGCCCAAAAATCTTTTGATGATCTCAAGGTTGTCCTCATAAATTCTCCTCTATTTTAGCCTCTGAATTATTATCGAGATTACTTTATTTACCTAGCTGCAGCGCCTAGCATCATTGCTATGGTCTTGGTCCAAGATGACAATAAAGGAAACAAACATGTTATCTATTACCTTAGTCATAATCTTCTCGACACTAAAAAACATTATGCACATGTCAAGAAGTTGTCTTTGGCTTTCATCCAGGTTGTTCAATTCTTTTAGCACTACAAACTTTTGCACATGACTATGGTGTTTTCTGAATGGAGCCCCGTGACCTATATCTTGATTCACCAGTTGCTGGGGGCGAATATTTTAGATGGATCGTGATCCTGCAAGAATTTGATTTGGTATTTACCACTGCCAAATCCAAGAATCCACTCGTTTTCACCGAATTGATATTTTACCTTCCCTCTAAGTCTTTCCTTACTGGTGCATATGAACAACTTCTAAATGAGACTCTCTTCTTGATTAGCACCCTTGATCCATTGTACTGTGATATCAGCGTGTATCTCTAGATGTCCATGTTCTAGTTCGCATTGACTAAAGATGATCACCAAAGGATTTGACATCACTCCCAACCCTACCATATTATTGGTAATACTTTATACTGTGTCAGTGTCGATCCAGTTCTTCATCGACGCCTCACAATCGAGGAGGCTAAAAGAGTTCTCAATGATTTCCACTGTGGGGTGTGTGGTGGTAATATGTCTAGTTATGTTACCACTCAAAAAGTATTTCATGCTGGACTGCATCCTTGTTGTTCGCAAGTGCCATGAATGCCAAATTTACCAATGCAAGATGCATGCCCCACTTGCTCACCCACACTGCATCATTACTGTTCGTCCTTTTGCCAAATGGGGTGTCGATTATATGACATGTAACCCTCATTTAGCCAGGGGGCATGGCTATATTATTGTCAATGTGGATTATTTCACCAAATGGGCTAAAGCTATGCCCACATACTCTGCAGATGGTAAGACATCAGCTCAATTCCTTTTCAACCATGATATTTCTAGGTTTAGTGTACCGGAGGCCGTTTTCACAAACCATGGCTCCCATTTCAGAGATTACATGATGGCTAAGCTGACATCCACATTGGGTTTGCGCCATGATGGCTTGACCTCGTAATACCCTCAAGCCAATGGCCAAGTTGAAGCTATGAACAAGGTTTTGGTTACAATCCTTCAGCGTATCATTGGGATGCACAAGTCAAATTGGA
Organism: Pinus tabuliformis; assembly: GCA_031772625.1. NCBI lineage: Eukaryota > Viridiplantae > Streptophyta > Pinopsida > Pinales > Pinaceae > Pinus > Pinus tabuliformis. Next base: position 481,072,324 of record CM062812.1, on the reverse strand, counting down.
ATCTCATGCTCTTTTAAGCTCTATGGGCTTACTAAACCTCGACCAAAGACACAATTGGTTTCACACCATTCCAGCTACTCTATTTTCTGGAAGCAACATTGCCAATTGAATGAGAGATTCCCTCACTCATGTTAGTTATTTAACTCCTCCCCAAAATGTCAGCTCAGGAGGAATGCCTTCTTATATTTAGAACAATTGGATGAGACTCATCATCTCATTGCCTTGGTCATCGAAGCACGAAAGAAACAGGTCAGGTCCCATTTCGATGAGTCTGTCTCCCCTCGCGCATTCTCTGAGGGTGATTTTGTCTTACTATACGACCAAGCTAAAGATAAGCTAGGGGGCAGGCAACTTCAAACCCATGTGGCATAGGCCCTACATTGTGAAACATGTTGTTCAAAAAGGGGCCTATGAGCTTATTTATTATGAAGGGAATCCTCTGGATAAGCCCTGAAACGAGATTTACCTAAAGAAGAACTATGCTTAGGTCATCTTGCATGGTTACTTGTGTACATTAGTGTGTCATTCATTTTTGTGCAGTATGGTTTCGTGTGTTAGTTTTCAAACAACTTTCCTATTTACTATGCCTTTCTTGCTTTGGAGATGCTTGTGACTCCTCACATCGGTTTCACCGAAGGTGCTTGCCACAGTACCCGAAACCTATCATTCGTGACATGGGATATTTATGATTCTAATGGTGATTTTATTAAGCTTCAAAGTATATGTTTAGGTTGTACAACTAACGACATTGCTAAATACATTGTGGTCATCGAGCTGTTGTCAAAAGATATTGCTCTTGACATATGAGAGTTGGTTTTCAACCTAGATTCACAACTTGTTGTCCTTCAACTCAATGGGCAACATTCCATCAGAAACCCTCAAATATTGAGAATGTATCTCCGTATTCATCTACTGGAAAGACATTTTGAATACATTACATATCATCATATTCCTAGGCGCATGAATACATTGACAGATGCATTAGTTAATTATGTGATGGACATACATTTACGAAAGATGTGAAAAGATAAAATAAACCATTTTTACCATAGTAAGCAAGAAAATACGACATATATATGTATGGTAATACTGTTTGATACATTGTAACCCCCAAAAAATAATATGTATGTCCAAAATAACATTGGCGGCTCGCAGGTCTCATATATTCGTGGCACCCAGGCCTCAAAAACTGTAAATGCTGGACCCAGGAACTAATCAGCATGGTGATCATGCTAGCATGACACATCTTGTGCAAGATGAGTCAACAATTGGCAAATTCGATCGGAGACTCCCACTTTGTGTCTCTAGTATTGGCAAGGAATGTCTCCTACCTGAGCATACTGCAGGATACCATGAGTCAAACCCTCAAGGTTCCTCACAATCTCCTCCTTGTTGTCACTCCCCTCATGTTAAAGGGAATCAAGATCAATTGGACGGGGGACATTCCTGGCTACTGGGGACATCCCAGCAGGGCACTCTGGTCGAACGTTTATATTAACAAGAGAAATTTTATAAGCACATATATACCAAAAACAATTAAAAAATATCAATGTAAATAAATTGATTTTTTACCTTCATCACCAAAATCCTCTCCATCTAGTAAGGGCATGTCCAGATCTCCATGAACGTTTGTACCACTGTATGGCTAGTCCTCCATGACAATCTTTTGTCATCGTAGCCATGAAGAGAATGTAGCTTTGTACAACATGGGCTGACCCACAGTGATCCTGGGCATCAAATGACTCTAGCAGGCCATCCACGGATCGCATGGCATGGGAGGATCCACTTTAGTCTGTTGATACTAGAACAATGGCACTCGTTTGAAGAAAAAGGTCATGAGCATAGATCCAAAGAAAAATTGCTTCAGATTCCTCAAATTAGCTTTGGTGAGCTGGTGTTTTATGTTGGTCTTCATGGCCTCTTCCCAGTTGAATAACGTAGGTGTTGTACCATTGATAGAATATAGGAACATTGACTTGTTAGTCTCATGTACTGCCTAGGACCCCACCACTCTGTTGATGGTCAACAGAAGCACTCTCAGTGTCAAATCCTAAAGAGTGAAAATAAATTGGTCGTGACCCATACAAGCTGACTGGTTCCCCTCTTCAGGATAGTCCAGTGATGAAATATATATCTAAACTTTCCAACTGTAACTCCTAGTCACCAATGACAAATATTTCCTGATTTATGTCCCAAAGACTAATCAGGTACCGAAGCAACTCGGGTTGGGCTTGTATTTCTAGCGTGAGAAAGAATTTGAGGAGCCCACAAGCCCTCAAAGCTTCCAGGGAATTTGGATCATTTAGTACCTGGGTGTCCACATCCTCATGTTCCTGTTCTTTCCAGTCCACCATTTTCGGCGATTCTTTCATGCAAAATCCATTAATTTGAGTTAAGAATCATGCTTGGACCATAAAATTCAAGTTTTAATGGTGATTTTGAGAGGAAATATGGTTTTTCCCTATTCATGGCACCGACATGCCTGTTTTAAAAACTGTTGTGCTAATGGTGTGACAATCCTTGGTAATCACCCTCGGCCGACGCGATTCCATGCCCGGAAGTTGTGTCAACTGAGGGCAAAAAGCTTTTTGCAAAACCTCCTCAAAAAATGAAAAAATGGTTAAAACCAAGAATAAAAGACGTGACAATGGTGTTCAGGGATTTGGCTCTTACCTGTAACTGGTGGCTTGGGGAATCACCTCCTGGATCTCTCGCAATATACTCCAAAACAATTAGGGAAAAAGTGAGTAAAAAGTCTTCACAGCAAGGTAAAATGTAAAACTATATTTACTTTTCTCTATTTTATTCATTTTTTTCGTGAAAATATTAGGCTTTGGTAAATATGTTAACCTATTTTGCCTCAAGAACTAGATAATGCACTTTACCTTTTTGTGCAGCGATAGGTGATGGATATCCATGATGATGATGAGTCACGTTTAAGTTCTTTTCTCAACTCATTAAGCTCATATGAAAAAATTGCCAAGTATTTTTCCCTTGTAACTCATAAAAGAGAATAAAATGGGGGATCTGCTTTCAAGCTCTTTTTTGGCCCTTTAAAATCGAAGAGATCGTTGAGCCCTTGTTGTTTCTAACTCATTAACAGATGCGAAATGTCATGTGCCTAATATAGGTTTACCTCTTTTTTTGGTCTGGGAGGCACTATTTACAAAAAAGGTACTCCTTGACTGAAATGGTCACGCGGTTCTCTCAAGTATCATTTTCTACCTTTTTAGGTTCGAGAGACACAAATGTATGAAAAGGGACCATGTGGATTTTTCTTTTATGTGTCTTTTTAAAACTCTCTAAACATGAAAAAGATACCAAGTTACACCTTTGTCGAACTCGTTAAAATATTAAATGACATCAGATTCGTCACCATGAATAACATGGGCTTCTCCTTCCTAGGGCTCGTTAAACTTAGTAGGTCAGACTCATTCAAAGGATGAACTTGCAGTGCAAGCATATGCTATCCTCTTCAAGATTGCGATAAAAAAGTAATTGGGGTACCTGCCAAAAATGGTGGGGAAAAATTTGGAAATATAATCAGCTATGTCGGCAGCTCACTCTTGAACATGACACTTTCTGCCTTGTGTCAGGTTGGGATATCCTCCTTTGTATCATTGACCTTCCTAGGTTGGGCCATTGATTTTTTCCTTCCATTTGATCTCTTCCATGTCATCATGAACACCAATCCTATGGATCCAAAAGCTTCGAAACTTCCAGTCGCGTTACCAACATGTTCAAGAGTTGTCATTCTGTAGTTATATTTACCTCTAGTTCTTTGTATCATCCAAAATATTTTTACATCCTTTTGTCTTGTGTAGATTATTTGGGATAAATTATAGCCCTGCTTCAACATGGTTGCTTCCTGTTGACTTCATCTCATTATCCAGTAAGTTGACCAAGAGACTTCCTTCGAGTACCCTAGATATTGCATGCCCTAATGGCAAGTTATTTGCACTCGATGACAAGTTCACGTCATTAACTTTCAATCGAATGATTTCATGGGTGTTCAACTTCAGTTCCTCTATTCATATTCCGTGGATTGTGCTTATAGTACCTTGAGGACCATTGTCATTATTAGTGGTTTCTCTAATGCTTGTTAACACTTTACATCATTTAAAAAAGTCCAGGTTGCGAAGTGATGTGACATGGTTATGTTGGTAGGCATGTCCCTTTCAAACGGATGGCTGCGCCCATACCAGGATCCATTTACATGATCATTCTCTAGATGGTTGTGTCCATGCCACGATTCATGTATCATTTGACAGAGTTCTCAGTTATGTATATGTATCTATACTTGCTTGTAGGTTTTCCAAAAGTAGACTACAGTTCCTTCCACTAATTTATTAAGTGTTTCATCCCTTGCTCTAGTTCAAACTTCACGCTTTAGGGGGCATTTTTTGGCTTGTATGGGCCTAACATAGGTTCAAATGTGATTCAGCCAAGAAAATCCTGGTACTACTGGCCCTTTTAGCAACAGCCCACAGAGCGCGAACTAAGGTCTCACCCGAAGTAGTATGGGAGGGTGCTAGAACTAGGTTTCCACACCCTTGGGATGTCTGAGAGGCTTCTAAAGGTCTAAAGTTTGACCTGTTGCTACACACACTTGTGATCTGTTCGCGACCTGCGATGCGGCTTCCGCATAACCTTACTCCTAGTGTGAACTGTATAATACACAAGTTTCTTGCTACTTAACTAATTATTTAACATGTGTGTGTAAGAGTTATGGTTATTATAGCATATTCAGAAAACATAACGGTGTGTGTAATACATAAAATAATACAAACATAAGGAAGATAATGCACAACACATACACAAAAATAAGAATCAACTTCTTCTTTATTAATCTTCAATCCCTTTTACAGACTCGACATTGTCCTGCGTACTCAGCTACAAGGGTCCATGCACCCAGCTACGGACTCTAATAAGCCTCTACGCACTCATTTGTAGAGCCTCTTCATACTACTACGATCCAAGATACTTAGAATCCTACTCTAAGCTTGAACCATTCCTTCACTACTTTCTCTATCCTTAACTATGTTTGCAACTTAGAGCCTCACTCTATTTATACAGTCCCATGGTTCGTCGACCATGGGTAAGTTGACATGAGTTTACATTACATTACATTACTTTAGGGTGGACAACCCTTTGACTCAACCTCTACTTCACGCTCAGCAATTCATGGAGTCTTACAAAACCTTTGACCAAACTTGGGCTTTGAGCCCCAAAACTTGTTGTGGGGGGATTCCATGCCCAATAGGCCTGCAACACAATCATTGTGAGTCATCCTGAGTCACTTTGCTAGTGCCGCGATCTCAGCATGAAACCCCTCCAACTATTCTCGTACTACCCGGAGGTCCACGATGCACTGTTCTGATCTTTACTGGACCTGCTGCATGTGCTCTTCTGTTGCTTCCTTATGAGGCTCCACTGTTTGTCTTAGCACATATAATCCTTGCATCTACACGATATTTCCATCAATCTTAGCCGTAATGGTAAAGGCCTCATCAATCGAAGGCTGGACAAGTGCTTTGAGAAGGGCCTCTTTCTATCTGGCAGCATCCACATGTTCCTTCAGCGCCCTCGCCTGTTGCATCATAATTAGCTGTTCGGTGAGGATGACTGTCTACCACGTTCCCATGATACTGTCACACTACTACTATAGTTTACGTGCCTATGTTTCCAGACACTATGTGTTGGGGTCCTCCTGCAAGGATGTGAGGACAACAAATGGTTGGTCCAACATACCGGTGTAGTCTTGCACTGCCCCTCCAATCTCTACCAATCCTGTCTGAATCGCACTAACGCACTGTTCTTTGACCTTTGGAGGAGTGGAAGGTTGTGCCTTCATCCATAGCTCAGCAATCTGGACGTTCAACTCCAGCTGCACCCATATTGCTTCCTCGCGAGTGCTTCAGACTCGACTTGCCAGACAATGGATCCACATCTCGGTTGGTAGGTTTGTGGTAATGGATAATTCTATAACGCACTGGCATGCTTCATCCACTGTTTGTGTGATCTACCGATTATGTGACACTAGCCCGTCACGCTACATGTTAAGTTATTCGATGTTGATATTTTTCTCACTCAATACCTGGATCATGTAGCCTTCCCATGCATGTAGCTCTATTTTTATGCCATCCTACAACTGGTAGAATGTGTCTCATGGAAGGTCAGCCAAATTTAGGCCAAGTCCATTTATATGGCCCACTGCGGCTCTATCCTTCTCACTCTAGGCTATTGTCACTCCTTCTGGTAGCATTATGGTGTCAAAAAATTTTGCGCTTAGTAGCTGCTCCACTGTTGATTTACCCGTGATGTCGTAGGCCACTACTATTCCTTCCTATGGGGCCCAGACATGAAGTTCCTGCAGCAGTTCCCTTAGGGCCCTCAACACATTTTGTTGCTCTATCATAGCTTCTTGGAGCACTTCCCGAGTGACCTCGTGAACTCTATCGCTGATGTCATAGAGGTCACCCTCTATCAATGTAGTTGGATCGATGTCCAATTTGTAAGCTTTGGCCTTCTTTCATAGACCTGATCGTTCCATGAGGTGTGGTCGTTTCGGTTGGGTGGATGATGTGCTCGGGTCCATGCCGTTTACTGTATCTAGTCGCTGTCTTATAGACACGTTTTGGCGCCCTTCCTCCTGCATTGCAATGGCCCTTGATGCTTGTGTTGTTGCTGCTCTTTTAGTGGCCTTTACTTGTTCTACGATTGCCTTTGCTGCTTCGCGGCCGGCCCTTACCTCCGTGGTCACTTGTTCGTTATGCCTCTGCTGGGCCAACTTCATGACACGTAACTTGGTTGCATCCTTCTACTTTTGTGTTACTATTCTATCCCTTTCTGCCAGATCTGTGGCGTGCCACTTGGGAGGCCATGATTCGAGCATGGAGAAGGTGACATCATCAATTACGATGAAAGGAAGCTTGGTCCATTTCTGCACCCGATCCTTAGGCACCTTGATATTCACATTGTGCATATACACCTTTAAGTCTACAAAGCTTCGCAGATTGTTGTACACTGTGGGGGATAGGCATGGCCTCCTGTTAACGAACATCCAGACACTCACTTCCATGAGCACCCAGAAGATCTTAGTTTCATGGATTTGCATGGCATCCTTCATAGCCGAAAGTGACGCATCTTTTGCAGCCTCTAGCAAGTCTTGTTCAATATGAGGGAACTAACTGTCCTTAGGTAGTTCCCCTGTCACTAATAAAATAGACAAGAGTAACCACACGTAGTGGAAGGCCTTTCCCTACTCTTGAGCTTCCTTGCAGTTGGTTAGGAATTCTTCATAGAGCAATTCAGACCAGTTGAATTGGACCCCCTCCATGCATTGTTATGCCAGTACAATGACCAGTGCTGGTACCTTGTCTCCATGACATTTTCTCATCGCCTTCCAAGCCAGTAGTTGGGTGGATATGCACACTCAATTTTCTTTTCCAATTTGTACTTCTTCTTCATGGCCTCTTCTTGTGTAGCCTCTCTTCTTCTTTTCCAATTTGTACTTCTTCTTCATGGCCTCTGCTTGCACCAAATCTCCACTTTTGCCAGCTATCTCCATGGGGTCCTTTCCATTACATGGAGGCCAAGAAATCCTGTGGATAAGCACCATCATTATGGGAATAGGATCCTCCTGCCATAAGTACCCATCATGCACTAGGCAAAGCAGTTGCCTGATGACCAAGATCGTGACTGGTGCACAGTGAAATTATGGAATCCATATTTGTTAAAATTGGAAACTAAGGCCAAACTCCATGTGGGTCATCTTATTCATGGTAGATAATATTTTGATTAGACTCCTCTCATCAAGAGGTGTAGGATTTATCTAAATATCATCTAATTCTGATAATTATTTATGGAGATATGAATTTATTTTGATTATGGAATTATTATCAAGCCTACCAACAACTCATGTAGGCTCAGAAGCCCAACAATCACACCTATTCAATTATCGTCAAATGTGTATAAATATAGGAGGAATTTTCCTCATTTGGACTTACTCAACTCATAACATCTCTCTCTCACTCCAGCGCTGAAAAGAGTCTCTTCTCTCCTACGTTTTAGGTGACTCTTCTCTCACACATGTGGAAGGAAGCTGCTAAACCTGAAGCTGCAACTGCAGATCCAAAGATTGACCAGCGTTGACCATCATATCTCCTCCTCTGAACTACATTTTAGGTTCATTTGGACCTCCCCTAAAGGCCGCATATTTTGGTGGTGGAATCAAGCCGATTCGACGGTCGGTTTGCGAGATATCAATTACCCTAGTTCTGATGATGAAGTTGCTAATGTTGATGCTACTGATCTAGGGTTTGCTACTGCTGATATAAATCAAATTTCTTGTATTATTTCTCTCTTCTGAATTATTGAAGATAAAAGAAGATTTGATCAAAGGGTTTCCCCACATTGTGGGGTTTGTCCCTAGCTAACCGCCATATCTTGTGTCTCTTGTTTTGGCTATTGATCGTTTAATGTTATATCTGCACTTTACTTATGCACATGTGATTTCTAATCTGTGAATAATAATAATAAAGAGAACTAAATTACTCTAAGCATAGAACACATCATAAATTAACATGGTATCAGAGCTGAGGTGAAGAAAAACCCCGAGAAAGAGCGAGAGAAATCACCGAAGAGAAGATTGGCAATGCGATCCTAAAAGAACTATAGAGTCCTCATCACTCTTTCCTGCTGAAGACAAGCTCCATGAGAAAGCTGACTATCTCGGATGGAAGATGTCTATCGATCTAACCCTAGAAGATCAAGGAGTATTAGACCATGTGAGAGGTAATATTCTTGAGCCTCCATCAAATGCAACCGCTTCTGCCAAGAAAAAATGGAAAACTAATGAAGTCAAAACAAAGAAGATCATCTAGGACTCTATCAACAAGCGCTTGGTGGCCTACATCTTCGACCTGAACAGTTCCAAGGAAATCTACGATAGATTGGTGAGTTTATTTAAAGTTAATGATGCAAATCAAGTTTTGTTTCTTAGAAATAAGCTGAAGGAAGTTAAGAAGGGAAAACATGAGAGCATACTCTCTTAAGAATCACCGAGATCAAGAACGATCTCCTATATATTGGGGAGACTATTACTGATAGGTAAATGGCAGTCATGACTCTTGGAGGATGACCATCCAAATGGTAGGTGCTCAAGACTACTCTTCTGAACAATAATGTAAGTCTTAGGTTTGAGGAATTAATGGCTAGATGCATTCAAGAAGAAACAAGGTTTGAAGAGCAAGAAATGCCCATGCCTAAAGGTCCTCGTACTGCTTTTTCTTCTCATGCTAAGAAAAAGAAAAATTTCGAGACTAAATAAAAAAGAAAGGCTAGACCTAAGGGTGGAAGAAAAGGAGGATGTTACATTTGTGATAAACTAGGTCACTATGCAAGGGAGTGCCTTGATAGAAAGGACTCACACCAGGACGATGATCAAAATCCCTCTCATGGCAATCAAAGGAATGGAAAATTCATTAGGAAAGGTAAAAGGAGTGTTGTTAATCAAGGAAAAGGACAACCATTCAGGAAGGCTAGAAATTACAGGATGTATTATATGTACCTGACCTCAAAAATAACTTGGTGTCGATCTCGGCAATGGAAGACAAAGGGTACAAGATGAACTTTAGCAATGGCAAAGTACGTATATGGAAAAAAATTGTTAAAGATGTTTTCACTCTTGGGTTTCAAGTTGATTCACTTCATCAAGTCAGTGGAAGTCTGCTAGGTGTCATTTCTTGTGACACATCTCTTCAATCCAAAATTTGGCATCAGAGGTTTGCCCACCATTATAAAGCTCTACCCAATGTAAGACAAATGGTAACAGGGATGATCGAATTCCGAGTAGAGAAAGAAGGTGTATGTCCAGGATGTGTTGAAGGAAATCTCAAAAGAGGACCATTCCCCTCATGCCTAACAAATACCTCCGACATATTACAACGGGTTCACTCAAACATATCTGGAATGATGCTTGTGAACTCCTTGGAGGATATTTATATTACCTTACTTTTATAGATGACTATTCTTGAAAGACTTCGATATACTTCTCAAACAAGAAGGATGAAGCGTTCTCTTGGTTTCGACACTTCAAAGCCTTAGTCGAGAATCAAACCAAAAAGAAGATCATGATCTTAAGGACTGATAACGGGACTGAATGTGAATCTAATGAGTTTCATGACTTTTGTAAGGAGGTTGGCATCAAGAGGGAGACTACTACACCATATACTCTTGAACAGAATGGTGTGGTAGAAATGAAGAACCGTATGATTGTGGAAGTTTTCTATGCCATGCTGCTTGATCAAAGGCTTCCGAAGTTTCTATGGGTCGAAGCTACAAACACCGTCGTATATGTACAACATCGATTCCCTCATCAAGCATTGGGTTCCAAGACTCCTGAAGAAATGTTCACCGATAAGAAACCTGACGTATCTCATTTTAGAAATTCTGGAAGCCCTGTATATTTTCATGTGCCGAAAGAGATAAAGAATAAATTGGGTGCATCTGGAAAGAAAGGAATCTTCGTGGGCTATGGTTAAAATTCTAAGGGATACAAAATCTATGTAGCTGGTCAAAGGGAAGTCATGATTAGTCATGATGTCACCTTTGATGAAGATATGGCTCTCAGTAAGGTGGACAATCTTCCAACTTTGAGGAGCTCTCAAGAAGCCAGCACCAAGGAGCCAAAAGAAAAGAATCATGAATCAATGCCTGATGTGGAAGAACCCATGGATCCTATTGATCCACCTGAACCTTCCTCTTCTAGGAAGAGACCTTCTTGACTTAGGGGGCTACTCGATGATGCTGAAGGACACACTGCACCCTAAGGAACCTTCTATGAAAGTAAGAAACCCAACAGGTATCAAGGATACCTAACCATCATGAGCATGATCATACAAAATGAGCCTTCATCATTCTCAAATGCCATCAAGCATCAAGTATGGAAGGATGCTATAACCGAATAATATGAGTCTATTATGAAGAATGATGTTTGAGAAGTAGTTCCCAGACCCCAGGACAAGAAATTTGTCACTTCTAAATGGCTTTAAAAGATAAAGCATGCAGCAAATGGAAGTACAGAAAAAATGAGGCTCATTTTGTCGCTCGTGGCTTCTCCTAGAAGGAAGGTATAGAATATGACGAGATATTTGCACCTGTTGCCAGATATACCACCATTCCCTCGATCATAGCCCTTTCAGCTTCACAAGGATGGAACCTACATCAGATGGATGTCAAGGCCGCGTTCTTGCATGGTTCAATCAAAGAAGATGTCTACATGGAGCAACCCGTAGGATTTGAGATTTATGATTGACAATCTCATGTATGCAGGTTGAAGAAAGCCCTATATGGGCTGAAGCAAGCACCCTGAGCATGGTATTAGAGGATCGATAACTACTTGATGAAGCTGGGATTCACTGGGAGTGAAGCTGATCCTAACCTTTAATTTAAGGTTGAAGATTACAAAACTATCATACTGGTGTTGTATGTGGATGACCTTTTCCTAACAGGTGCATACCCTCTCATTCACAAATGTAAGAGGGAGTTAGCTTCCGAATTTGAAATGAAGGACATAGGACTGTTGCATTATTTCCTAGGACTCGAAGTTTGGTAGAAACCAGGGGAAATTTTCCTATCCGAAGGAAAATATGTGGTGAATATTCTGGAAAGATTTGATATGGTGGACTGCAAGCCCATAACTACCCTGATGGAGCTTGACTTCAAAATGTTAAGTGGTAGTGTTGCTGGACCTATTTTACCAAATGCCACCGAGTATCGTCAACTTGTTGGAGCATTAATGTTCTTGGTGAACTCCTGTCCAGACATATGTTTTTTAGTCAACACATTGAGTCAAAATATTGTTGAACCTCACCATGTACATTGGATTTGTGCCTAGAGTCTGTTGAGATATCTTCGTGGCACAATCACGTATGGCTTAAGATACACTGCCAAAGATGTGAGACTACTTGGATATACTAATGCTTATTGGGTAGGCAGTGTGGTGGACCGTAAGAGCACTTCCAGGTGTTGTTTCACCTTGGGATCTACTTTGTTATCCTAGATGAGTAGGAAGTAGAATTTGATGGCTTTCAGCACTGCTAAGGCAGAGTACATTTCTACTAGCATGGCCTCCTGTGAGGTAGTCAGGTTGTGGAAGCTATTCAGTGAGATATTTGGATTTACACTAGATACCACCGTGATCCTATGTGACAACTAGAGTGGGATTCGTTTGTCAAAGAATCTTATATTTCATGGTCACTTCAAGCATATCAATATCAAGTACCACTATATTCGAGATATGGTGTAACAGGGAGCTATAAGGCTCCAACATATCGGTACAGATGAACAAGTTGCTGACATTCTGACAAAGTGCCTAGGGAAGGTCAAATTCCTGACTTTCCGAGAAAAACTTGGTGTTGTTCAAAGACCCTTTGATGAGGGTCCTGTATGATGCATTAAGCTTTGGGAGCTCCAGGGGGGTGTGGGATACTTCTTGGAGTGACATATGACAATAGGGTGATTCATTATCCCCTGGAGGTGTACCTGCCCACTGCATGGCGACTATGTAGCAAGATGATTGGTTCTCCTGTGAGGTCTGAATGATGTGTTCTCCATGACAATTATGTAGCAGGATGATTAGTTCTCTTGTGAGGCCTAGATGATGTGTTCTCCATGGTGATTGTCTATTAGGATGATTAGTTCTCCTGTGAGGACAAGATTGATTAAGTTCTCCTGTCAAGGCATCCTACCCATGTAGTTAGGGACTCATGGAAAGTACCTCTCATCTGATCAATGACCAGGGAAATGAAGTTAGGGACCATAGTAGTACCGATGGACGCATCATTGTATTTACAGTACTCCCTATGCTAGGATGACCTTCATTGATCTGAGATGTTTGATACTGGCCTAGGACTAGTGGTATGAATTGTACCCACTATGATGCTAACTTCGGGTCAGTTGAGACTGGTCTGGGACTAATGGTATATACTCTAAGACTTCCTTCAGGTCAGTGAAGGATTGGTATGGAACTAGTGGTAGGAGTGGTACTTACTATCACACTAACTTCGGGTCAATTGAGACTGGTCTAGGACCAGTGGTACGCACTCTGAGACTGACTTCAAGTTAGTGGAGGATGATACTAGTCTGGGACTACTGGTGGTAGTTGTACTCACTATGAAACTGGCTTCAGGTTGGTTGAGACTAGTCTGGCACCAGTGGTACATACTCTGAGACTGACTTTGAGTCAGTGTGATGCATCCTCGATCATTTCCTCTTCTTCATAATTCAAACAAAAATAGAGCGGAACAGAACAAAGCAGAGCAGAGCAGAGTAGAGTAGAGCAGTACAGATCAGTATAGGGTAGAACAAGACAAAAAAAAGAAGGAAAAATAGAGCAGAGTAGGGAAAGGGTCAAGTTGTATAGGGCAATGCATTTGATGGATGAATAGTACCGATTGACAGACATATTTCGGATGGAGTTCCCTTTAGTTGAGAGGGAGTGTTAAAATTGGAAACTAGTGAAAAACTCCATGTGGGTCATCTTATTCATGGATGATATTATTTTTATTAGATCCCTCTCATCAAGAGGTGTAGGATTGATCTAAAGATCATCCAATTCCGATAAGTATTTATGGAGATATGAATTTATTTTGATTATGGAATTATTATCTAGACTACCAACAACTCATGTAGGCTTAGAAGCCCAACAATCGCACCTATTCAATTATCATAAGATGTGTATAAATATACAAGGAATTTTCCTCAATTAGACTCACTAAACTCATCACATCACTCTCTCTCTCTAGCGCAGAAAAGAGTCTCTTCTCTTCTGCGCTATAGGTGACTCTTCTCTCACACATGTGGAAGGAAGCTACTAAACTTGAAGCTACAACTGCAAATTCAAATTTTGACCATTGTTGACCATTAGATCTCCTCCTTTGTACTGCGTTGTAGGTCCATCTAGACCTCCTCTGAAGGTCGCATTTTTTTGGTGGTGGAATCAAGCTGATCTGACAGTCGGTTTGCGAGATATCGACTTCCCTAGTTTTGATGATGAAGTTGTTAGTGATGATGCTCCCGATTTAGGGTTTGCTACTGCTAATATAAATCAGATTTATTGTACTATTTCTCTCTACTGAATTATTGAAGATAAAAGAAGATTTGATCAGAGGGTTTCCCGACATTGTGGGGTTTGTCCCTGGCTAGCTGCCACACCTTGTGTCTCTTGTCATGGCTTGTTTTTTATTGATTGTTTAATGTTCTATCTGCACTTTACTTATGCACATGTGATTGCTAATCTATGAATAATAATAAGAAAGAGAAGTAAATTGGTCTAAGCATAGAACACACCATAAATTAACAATAGTAGGTGGAGTAGTCCGGCTTTCTCCACCCCGCGTAGCCATTTCTGTGTCTCTAGCACTATAACTTACCCCTCCATGCTCTTTTTCATGAGGTTCTTAGTCTCTAAATGTGGGAACATTTCAATGTACACGAGGTCCCAGTCTTTAAATTTCATTGTGGTCACACAACCAAGGGATGAGCCCTCAAATAGAATTCCATATGGGAGGAATGGGGTTTGGAGTGTGCTCTTAGCGGCATCCAAATACTTGAGTACCTTAGCCTTCCCTTTCCATGGAGGAATGTACTCGGGTAGTTATGCTGTAGCGCATATCGGTTGGATGTCTTCTTCAATTTCTTCATCCACCTTTATCTCATCTAAGAGAAACTAGAGGTCCTCCTCCTCATTGTCTACCTCAAGGTTGAAAACCTTTCCCTTTTACTCCATGTAATGTTTACCAAACAATGGATTTCGTGGGGACATACGAACTAGTCCCACTGCATGTTTGTCCTTATTGGGCCTCGATGTCCGAGGTGATTTCAAGATTTCCAGTGCATCCCCCACCTGCACCGTACAACTTTTTGCTACTTCCTTGGTGGTAATCTCTACAAAAGCCATACCTCTCCTAATATTTTTTGCTTTATTTGAACTTTTTGTGGTTGTTCACAAACTTGGGGGCTCGAATACCGCTTGGCGCTCAACACTCTGTGCTCTTCGTAATAGCTCAAATCTCAAACGAACAAGTGTTGTCTTATGGCTAAGCTTGGGAGTTTTATAGCATCTTTTGAATTTGAATTTGACCGCTCCCCCCACTTCTGAGTCATTAATGCATTCTTGGTAGAAGATCGTCGAAAATCTATCTCTTAATTCGTGTCTTAATTTCCCGCCACCCATTCCATTTTTCCTTAAATTAGACATCTTGTCATGAACAACAACTCCAATGGTTACTTCTTAGTTTACCTGCGTGGCAGCGCAACCCCCCGTGTGCAGGCGTGAACCTTGTGCCACGCTGATTTTGCATGCACCTCCGTCATTATGCAGTTCCCAAACATAGTCTTTTAAAGGCCCATGCTCTCTTTCAACTGTCTAGAGCACTGAGACTATGCTCCCTATGTCTAATCAGGTGGTCACACCACATGTGCGATACATGATCTGAATTGGATCCTTAAACAATTCCATTAGTGGTAAGAATGAATGACAGTCTTCAAGAAATCTTATATCTATCAGAAATAACCTCTAAATAATGGCAATTTGTAGCCAGCATGGAGCAACGAGGACCTTTGGTCAAAATGCGCTGACCATTGGCCTATGGATACCGTGCATGGCATGAAAATGGCAATTGCGAAGCTCAAATCTAGAAATGGAGGCTGTTTTTGAATCACATATCATTGGGAAAAACGCCTTGAGAAGGAAAAGCCCCGAGCACTCGGTCACAAAGAAAACCAGAAAACCGTGGGAAAGCGCTAAAACTGACAAGGCGGGTCCCGTGCTCAAAACTGGTAGAATATCGGAGGAATTTCGAGCGATACGTGGGTTTGGCCAAGGACCTAGTGATTCCATAGACTGAGTGACGCATGTCTGGCGGGGAGAGAGAGAAACCTCTTACATCATGGACTAACGGTCGAGCAACTCAATCACGTGACATAAGCGAAGACCACAGGATCTGGGGGCTCTAGATCAATGGCGAAGGTTCAACACGATGGATGACCGAACCCGAGGAAGAAATAAGCTATGGTACATAAAATTTGAAGTCTGATTTGAACAATGAATCAACAGAAGAATCTGTTTCACAAGCATCTAGGAAATAACTGAAAAGACGACCGTTTAGGAAGAACTGACACTCAGTTTGCAAAGAGGCAGGTGGCCACCTCTCTGCGAAGTGTTACACAACAATGATGACACAGGGCAGAGGAGTCCCAGTGGACAGAGGCAGGCAATCCAGAGAGCCGAGAAGCCAAAAATAACAGTCGAAGAAATGAACTGGCTTTAAAGCCACAAGCTAGCAGGAAGCAGGGGGACAGTGAGGCAGAGAAGTAGTGAAGAAGCTGAAGGTCGAGAAACACATAAATAGAGGCAAGGTGGCAGAGGGCAAAGAAGTCGAGCTAACGATAAGAGTAAGGGTAGCATTGAGCAAACAGAGACCAATTGAGGTCCAAATTCGGTAAGGAGAGTCTATGAACTCTAAGTACTTAGGAATTCCAAGTGACATCCTATTGATCATCCTTTGTCAAGTGAGACTCATATTGAGCTCCGTATTATAAGACTCTACTTAAAAACATAATAAAAAGGCCACCATTGAAGGCTAGATCAGGAGACGTAGCCCAGGAGGATTGGGTGAATTCCTTATTAAATTTTGTTGTGTTTATGTTTTCTTACTATCATCTCTTACTATTTCAAGTGTCTATGTATTTCACAATCTTACCGATCCGTTACACAAGATAACATAGACACACACACCAGCACATGAGTTTGTAATACCTTCATTATTTTCCTGAGGTCACCTAGGGGTGTTTTCAGATCAGGTGGTATTAGAGCTATAGGTTGTTAAGGGTAGACAAGCTTGTGTTGGATTTAGCTATTGAATGCTAACTAGATCAAAGCTCAAATTAGGACAAGGATAGTTGGTCGAAACTATTTATAAAATTGGAAGAGTCTACCCTTAGAAGACAATGTCAGAGGAAGGTTCTATGGGCCCAGACCCTCAATTTAAAGATAGTTTCTTGGCCATGAGATCCATGGTGAAGGAAATGTATAAGGACTTTAGAAAATATAAAGATGAGGAATCATCAGGCTCCGAACATGATAAAGGATAAAAAGAGTCTCTCCTCCATGACCACTCAAAAGGCAAAGGGATTGAAGAAAACTTTCTCAAACCTCCTAATAGCCCTGAACATAAAAAGAAGACAT
This sequence comes from Pinus tabuliformis, assembly GCA_031772625.1. Taxonomy (NCBI): domain Eukaryota; kingdom Viridiplantae; phylum Streptophyta; class Pinopsida; order Pinales; family Pinaceae; genus Pinus; species Pinus tabuliformis. The sequence goes on along the minus strand of CM062812.1, from coordinate 481,055,073 downwards.
CTCTAATTAAACTAGATGTTAAATTTGATTTACCAATATATGATCGAGAGTTGAATGCAGAAAATAGGGACAATTAGATCAGAAAAATTGATGTTTATTGTAGAATGCAGAGTATTGACTCAAGCAAGAGCAAGATTCAGTTATCCAGCCTACGCCTTGGGGGCACTGCCTTGGTTTGGTGGGAAACCAGGACCCAAGTTGACATGAAGAGACATGGTAAGACTCTTTCTGTCTGGAGTGAATTTGTTTCTGCAATCAAAAAATAGTTCTACCCATTGGCCTACATGCAGCAGGCCATGATGAGCTAGAAAACTCTTCGCCAATTAAAAAGCAAAGTGTACAAGGTTACACCCAAGAATTTAAGAAGAGAGTTTTGATTCTAGGAATGTCATTAGACTCACCTGAGACTCTATTCAAGTACATCGGTGGTCTACACAGCTACATGAGGTACAATGTTCTGATGTTTAATCCCACTAGTATAGATGAGGTATCTGTTCAAGTTACACATCTAGAAGCTAGAGGAAAGAATGGGAACCCAGAGGTTGGAGGATCATCCAAGCCCATTGCAAGCAAGAATAAGGAGAAAAGAAAACAGAAATGGAAAGAGAGGAAGGACAACACTACACAGAAAAGCAAGTCTTCATGCGTTCACTGTAAGAAGGATGGGCATGATGATGAGACTATTGGATTCTGCATCTGGAGCTGAGACCTAAGAAGTTCAAGGGTAGGAAGAAGAAGACTATTGCAGTTGTTCAAAAAGATTTGGGGTTAGACTCAGGAGATGAAACAACCATTGCAGCCATAGGTATAAAAGGTAAGAATTTTGAAGCACCTACTAGTAATTCTGCACAATCTACTATTGATGAAGAAAATGAGAGAAAAATGCATGAGATTTTCCATATTACAGTTATTTCAAAACATCAAAAGATTGATAGTTTGTTTGAAAGTGGCTCACAAGTAAATTTAATTTCTGGAGCAACTGTAAAGAAGTTAGAATTACTAACTACACCTCATAAGAAACCATACCCATTAGGTTGGTTAAGTGATAAAGCACAACTACAAGTGACTAGACAATGAAAACTCAAGTTTTCTTTTGGGTCAGCATTTGTAGATGAGGTTGAGTTAGATATAATTCCTTTGGATATATGTGGAATTGTTTTAGGAAGTCCTTACTTGTGTGACAAAAAAGCTATTTTCTATAGAGCTGAGAACAAGTATCTACTCGTTAAAGATGGAATCAAATACTTTGTAAGAGCTCCTAAGCTCAAGAATAATTATACTCTCATAAACTCAGGGCAGATGAAACGAATTGTAAATTCATGCAAACAATTTTTAATGATGGTTATAAAGGAAAAGAAACCTAATAAAACCAGTGTATTTGAGGGCTGTGATGCTAAACAACAAGCTGATTTAGAAAAAGTTGTTTTAGAGTATGATATCTTGTTTCAAGAAGCTAAAGGTCTGCCACCCAAAAAGGAAATAGTGCATGATATTAATTTGTAGCAAGATGCTACATTGACTAACATTGGGATGTACAGGTTGTCCGCTTCAGAGAATGCAGAAATCAAGAAGGAAGTGCAAGAGTTTCTCAAGAAGGGGTTCATTAGACCTAGCACATCACCATGTGGGTCACCAATCGTTTTGGTGAGAAAGAAATATGGCTCGTGGAGAATGTGCATTAATTACTGAGCACTAAATAAAATAACAATAAGAAATCGTTATCCCCTTCCTTGCATAGATGATCTATTAGATCAGTTAAAGGAAGTTGTTTATTTTTCCAAGCTAGACTTGCATAGTGGATATCATTAGGTCAGAGTTGCAAAGCAAGATGCATGGACCACTGTTTTAAAAAAAAGAAAGTATTGTTTGAGTGGATAGTTATGCCTTTTGGCTTAACTGATGCTCCTACTACTTTCATGAGAATGATGAACGATGTGCTCAGACCTTTTCTTGATGATTTTGTTATAGTGTATCTGGATGACATTCTTATATTTAGAAAAACATGGGAAGAACATTTAAAGCATGTTAAGCAAACACTAGATGTTTTGAAAAGAGAAAAACTTTATGTTAAAATCTAAAAATGTGAATTTGGCAAAACATCTTTGAATTATTTAGGACATATAGTAGGGGGTGGTTAATTGAAGATAGATCCCTCTAAGGTGGCAGTCATTTTAAACACATCTAAACCCAAATCTGCTACAAACGTTAGAAGCTTCTTAGGAGCATCACAATATTGGCGAAAGTTCATTTCTAACTTTTCCTTAATTACAGCTCCCTTACATGCTTTAACAGGATTGAAGAAGGTGTTTCAGCGGGGAGACAAATAGCAGAAAGCCTTCAACACATTGAAAGAAAATATTAGTACAACACCAGTACTAGCACTGCCAGATATTCAAACATCATTTGAGATTCAAACAGATGCCAGTGAGTATGCCATGGAAGCAGTGTTGAGACACCATGGTAAATCCATATGCTATAATTCGAAGAGATTTAACTTTGCAGTAGTTAACTATCCCACATATGATAAGGAATTGAATGCATTAGTACAGAGTGTGAAAAAGTGGAAACATTACTTAATGGGCAAAGAAACAGTTATCCATATAGATCATCAACCACTTCAATATCTACACTCCCAAACTAAGTTGCAGCAATCAAGACACTACAGGTCGATGGGGTTCCTACAATAGTTTCATTTAGTCATTAGATATAAAAAGGGCATACATAAAAAAGTTGCAGATATGGTATCTAGACCCATTATGAATGCATCTACTATACTAAGCATAATTCTATATTACATGAAAGTTACATTGAACAATATGCTCAAGATATAGACTTTAAGGATGTATATGCAACTTTAAGTCAAGGAAAATGAAGAGAAGAATTGGATTATCATATTAAGGACCAACTCTTGTATCATTTTGGGAAGCTACGCATTCCACAAACTAATAGAGTAAAGATAATTCGAGAAGCACACACTTCTCAAATATCAAGTCACTTTGGGGTAAGAAAAACAGAAGCACAGCTGCAAATATTTTTTTATTGGAAAAAAATGAATGAGACAGTTTCTAGATATGTAAGAGGGTTTACTATGTGTGCTGAAAGCAAGCCCAGCAATAGGAAACTAGGCTTGTACACTCCATTTCAAGTTCCTTCTCATCCTTGGGAAAGTGTTTCCATGGACTTTGTTGGAGGATTGCCTAAATCTAGGAAGGGTCATGATTATCTGTATGTTATTGAGGATAGGTTCAGAAAAATGTGTATTTTGATACCTTGTAACAAACATATTATAGCTGAACAAACTACAAAAATGTTCTTTCAACATGTATGGGTTAATTTTGGATTACCCACTTCCATTATATTTGATCAAGACACCAGATTTGTGGGGAAGTTTTGGTCAAGTCTGTGGGAACTGATGGACACCAAACTGAGGAAAAGAACAACTTTCCATCCACAAACTGATGGACAGACAAAAGTAGTCAACAGGATGACAATCTAGTTACTAAGGGGATATTGCAGCGAACATCCCAAGCCTTGGGATGAACATTTTTGTTATGTGCAACATGCTTACAACCAAGCCAAACATTCTTCCACATAGAGATCTCCTTTTTAGACATGTTTTGGTTTCACACCGAGGTCTCCCTTGGATGTTTTCTTTGGTAACGACACAACAGTTGAGGGACACAACAATGTGGACAAGGCAACTAGGTTCATTGACCAAATCCAAGAGATCCATTAGGCAGTACAGGAACAACTGGAAAAGTCCCAGGCCAAATACAAGGCAAGGCATGACAAGCATTGGATGGAGCATAGTTTCCAAGTTGGTGATCAAGTATGGCTATATATCAACAAGGACAAGATGCAAAGTGAAGGTAAAGAGCTAAAACCAATAAGGTATGGACCTTTCAAGATCCTTGAGAAAATTTGTGAGAATGATTTTCGCCTTGATTTTCTAGCTTATATGCACATCTACTCAATTGTAAAAATAGACAACTTCAGACTATTTGAACCTTCGTTAATTGATGATCTTGAAGAGCAGAGTCAATTACCTTCTATTGATGACTTGTTACCTGAATATCTTAATGAATTGTAGGAAGACATAGTTCTGGACAGGAAAGTGAGAATGATGCGTAGGGGAGATGTGAGTACCTCAGAGTTGGGCTCAAGGGTTCAAAGCCAAGTAGTGCAAAATGGATAGAGATTGGGCAGGAGAGAAAGTTGTACCCTCACTTAGTCAATGCTTAAAAACCAACTTTTGGTGGTCCAAAAGCTTTTTCAGTGGGAAGGCCTTGATCCGAATTGGATCCTAAAACAATTCCATGATTGGTAAGAAAGAATGACAAACTTCAAGAAATCTTATAGCTATTAGAAATAACCTTTGAATAATGGAAATTTGCAGCCAGCATGGAGAAACGAAGACCTTCGGTCAAAGCGCGCTGACCGTTGGCCCATGGAGACTGTGCATGGCGCAAAAATGGCAATTGGGAAGATCAGATCCGAAGATGGAGGTTGTTTCTGATACGTGATTAGCACAAAGTGATAAGCACTAATTGTTTATCACTAGGAAGAACCCCTCAAGAAGGAAAAGCCCTGAGCACTTGGTCACAAGGGAAACCAAAAAACCATGGGAAAGCGCAAAAAATGACAAGGCAGGTCCCGCTCTCAAAACTAGTAGAATATTAGAGGCATTTCGAGCGGTAAGTGGGTTTGGCCAAGGAGCCAACGATTCCATACACCGAGTGATGCATGTCTAGTGGGGAGAGAGAGAAAATGCTCGCATCGTAGACTAACAGTCAGCCGCGCAATATAATCTAAGACCATAGGAGATGGGGGCTCTAGATCAATGGTGGAGGTTCGACCCAATAGATGACCAGACTCGGGGGAGAAATACACTACAGCGCATAAGATTTGAATTAAGATTTGACCAATGAATCGACAGAAGGATATGTTTCGCAAGCATCTGGGAAATAATGGAAAAGATAACCGTTCAGGAAGAACTGACACTCTGTTCACAAAGAAACAGGGGGCCACCTCTTTGTGAACCATTACATAGTGATGGTGACACAAGGCAGAGAAGTCCTAGCGGGTAGAGGCCAATGACATAGAGAGATGAGAAGCCAAAACAAACAGTCGAAGGAACGAACTAGCCTTAAAGCTGTTAACACCCAGGTTGTTCCCTATGACTCCCAAGGGAATACGGCCGGGGTAACCACTAACCAATCTTTGGGTTACAATTCCTAGCCTAACTGTAACCAGAGAGGGCTCTCTCTTTATGATTTATCTTTGCTATAGTTGTGTTTTAGGCTAGCTATGATGCTCAGGTTTTTGTTTGTGTTTTGGTTGAAGGGTCTCTTTCAGTTCTTATGATGTAATACTTTGAGGATGATTTTCCATTGGGCAATGGAGTCTAGATGCCGTGAGATGATCTTAAATGTTGAGTAGTGTTATAACTGCAAGGCCTATTGTGTACTTAGCAGACAAGTTCAATATTTTGAGTGATGATGTGTGTCAACCAGCAGAAATCTGTTAAGAATTTTCTGTTATGTTGGTGAAATGAAAATGAACACAGAGCACAGGAGCAAAGTTATGAATTCCTGTGACAGTGACCTATGTGAAAGATGTATTCTGAAAGTGCAGCAGATTAAGAATCACACTTTATATAGATTACACCTGAAGAAAACATTTATAAGCAACACAGACTGAACTCAGGGTGCTCAGTGAGCAAATCCTGGGAGTTATTCTTTTTCTCTGCTGCTCAATACTGGAAATCAGATAGCGTATATGGAATTATGACAAAACAAAATGAACATGGAGAGAGTTACGGAGACTTATTGCATGGTAAGATACGCAGGGATCCAGCAGTCATAAACAGGCACAGAACATCCTCAACACATCATAGCATCCACGAAATTCCATTGCTTTCCTTTATTGACTTTCAGAAAACAATTACAACATAAGAAACCGTTCAGGAGAAATTTCCAACAACCCTTGCTACATTATGCGAAGGGGTTTATATAGAAATATGTATACAAAATATCTCAGGTATTGAGTCATCTGAGAGAGAGAAAATATCTTCAGTAGTGTTCAGAAAGTAGGCGAAAAGTTATTACAATGTTAAATGCAGCATAAATGCCATTTATATCTGTCAGAGGATTGTTTGACTTTTAAGGAGTCACTGAGTCGGTTGCATTACTCTGCATTAATCCTGTAGGTACGCATTTACTTTTGCCTGCGTAATGATTTCTCGGCTTTGCCAGCTGTGGTTCTCCTTTTTCTGCTTTGTTGGCCGCTTCATCTGCTGAGTTGGCTCAGCTTTGAATTTATGATGCCTGCTGACTTTGCTGACTGTTCTTTTCATCAAAATTTGTAGAAGAAACAGGAATTGATGTATGGCTTAATGTTTACAAAATTCTCTGGATGGCATCTGTCCACCATTCCTGTGTAGGGAGCTGATGCCTGAGGATGGCCTCCATTGTTTCCTCAGCTTCTGTATACTTGAAAAAATTCGGGGCTATATCAAATAAGTGATTTATTTCATTCATTACAAAAAGTAGATTTTCTATTTTACTATAGAAGATCTGTCCTGTAATAGGCCCTGTGTCTTCTAAACTGCTGGCCTTCTCATTTACCTGTGATGAGGCAAAAACATTCACTCTCTTGGCATATTGTTCATGGGTGAATAATCTCCCTCCACTGTTCAGTAAGCTAGGGAGTCCTTTACTCTCCAATACTTGGAATCTCTCCATGAACCTGTTTACCTCTGTTTCCATATCCTGGGTTCTTCTGTCCAATGTCTGCACCAGATTTCTAAGAGTAAGAACCCTCTTGATCATTTGGATAGTCTCAGTTCTGTTTGCAATTCCCATGATGGCCAACTGAGAACTTGTCTTGTGATTGAGCACATTGATCATTCTTGTAGCAATTTCAGGCATATTCCCCAATAAGGCCCTTGATGTTCTGATTTCCCTCTGTGCCTTTGCAATGAGCTCTAGTTGCTCATGGATTGTCTCAATGTATGGCCATTGGTTGTTGATGGATTTACCAATATTGGACCATATCATTGCTCTGATTTCAGCTATGATTTTATCTAGCTTTAGCTCGTTCTCAAGCTCCTTGATTTTGTCTTTAAGGGCTTTGATTTCCGTGGCCTTCTCTCCCATTTCTCTTTTTGTTTTGTCATGCCTTTCATTTACCTTAGCTAGCTGCTCCTTTGTTTCATTCAGCTGCATCATTTGAGCTTCTAAAGCTTGTATTTCATTTTTTAGCTTTTGCATGTCTAGGCTCTGATCTGTGCTGATGGGTGCTTCTGCAGTAGATGTGGCTGGTTGTTCAGCCTGCTGAGGTGGAGGTACCGTAGTAGGAACAGTCTCCTCAAGATTTATGACCTGTGGAGGAGGCTGAGATGTCTGTCCTTCTTGTACTTGTTGTGATAATGTTTGGGCAGCTACTTGTGCAGCTTCATATTGCCCCAGTTTTTCTTGTGCCTTGATAAGCTCTTTGTAAATGGAAATTAGCAGGGCAGTGGAATCCTGCTCATACCTTTGCTTTGCTACCTCATCAGTCTGTGGATGGATAGTGGCTGGAATTTTGATCTTCTTTCTTAGTGCAGCCATATCAGCATCTCTAATTTTCAAGATCTCTTGTATCCCTTTGATGTCATTGGGATTGTGCCCAATTTATATAATGATTTCCTCCAAGGTTTTGATCCTGTTGTCTTTGGCCTGAGAAGAGGCCCTCTCTAGCTCTAGCTGGGAAGCTGTGGCATTCAGACTGCTTGTTAATTTATAGTTGTCCAAAGTCTTATCGGCCAATGAAGCATACACCATTTCTCCCGTTTGTTTATGCAGCTCAATTTTGTCCATGGGGTGTATGTCTTTGGCAAGGACCTCTAGGTTGGTCCTGAGGTAGTCAGCAGAAGACTGTGGTTTGAGTGCCGTAGGCATGAAGTGACTCATTGTCAGTTTGCCCTCACTTACATCAAAAGCAGACATAAGTCTCTGCTGATTGGAAGGAGCCATATTTAGTAAGTGATTATACAATTGCACCTTGATCGGGTCACTCCTCCTCTTAATGTCTATAAACTGCTGCTTTATGCTCACTTGTCCTTCTTTCTGCTGGCTGGAGGAGCTGACCTCCCCTCCCATGGTCCTGTCCTGTTCCTGCTGGAAGGAACCTGTTGAAACTTCTTGACTGGGTGGGCTCATGCCCAATGCATCTCATATTGCTACATCATCCTCTGGGAAATCATTAAGTCTTTGCCTTTTCTCTCCCTGGTCTATGGAGGATGTGAGGGGAGTTTCTCTTTCCCTTTTCCTAAAGACAAATGTATCCTCCTTTTGCGGGGTTTGGAGGACCGAGGCATCAAATGTGGTATCTTGTCTTGGAGGCAATGTTGTTTCGGTGGTCTGAGGGGTCTCCACTGTTTTCTTTTGTTGGTCAAGCTGCTCCTGCCCTTGCTCTTTTTGCTGTTGTTGCTCTTGCTGTCCTGATTCTTCTTGCTGCCCTGGCTGCAGCCCTTCTGCTTGCTGCTGTTTTTGTTGCTGTTCCTGCTGTTGCTCCTGCTCCATCTCTTTCTCTGCCTCCATTTCCTTTTCCTTTCCTTTTCCTGATACTTTTCCAGCAACTCTTGTAGTTTGCTGTGGGGTGGTTGAAGAGGAGGCTGCTGCTCCAATTTGTGTGTTTGGCAGTGAGGGGACCTGTGCATAAAACTCAAGGTCAGCCATCTTCTTTTGGTTGTTTAGAGCTCTTTGATTAAGCTCTTCTTGAGTCACATTTTCTTCTAAAGTTCCTCTTTTCCACTTGCTTTGGTTGCCATATTTTTCTATTTGAGGGAGGCTATAATGACCATAAGCAGACAGTTTGTATTTGAGTCTCCTCATTGTGATGAAGTTGTTGGGGTCATAGGGTTTCCATACGAAACTGTACTTGAGACCAAATCCCCCCAGTGTTGCATCTGCTTCCTTCCACCCTTCATCGCTTTCATTGTAAATGAAATGGCCAAGTTGGCTCTTGATTTTCAGCTGTGCCTTCTTGCCTCTGCCTGAGAAGTGGAACATATCCACAAAGCCAAACTGTCTGAAGTATTCTAAGGCAAATATCCTCATGGGCACAAATTTGGGTAGTCTAAATGGGGGCAACTCACACCCATATATTCTGATGACGGTGTGGTGTTGGTAGAGATACCAATACCCAATACTGTATACTTTTGATAGCTGAAGGAGTCTTTTCACCTCATCTGTCAATCTGGGAGGAGGTGAACCCAACAGTAGAGTCAAGGCTGGATGGATGAAAAGATCAATAAATTCACAGTAGGTGTATGGAGAATGGCTCCTTACATGAAAAACAGATGTCCAGTATACAACTGATCTCAGATTGCCCTGTGCATCTACTCTTTTCTTTGGGAAGGAGAACTTATCATGCTGGAAGTAAAGGAGCAGATGATATAGGTAAGAGGTGTATCTAAACACCCTTTCTCTTGACAAATTCATCAACTGATCATGCATCTTGTCTGATATGTATGTGGCATAATCATAGTGGATTGGTTTCCTTCCTGGGGAAAACATCAGCATCATTTGTATAACTGTTTCATCTATATGTTCTATTGAATCATATCCCAAGATGGGACTGATCATGTCAACCAGGTCTTGGCCCAATTGGTTGAGGTAAACGCAGTTGATGGGAGGAATTTGCAAAGTGTCAACCTTGATGAAGAGCTGGTTGATCTTAGTGATTTGGGCCTCTGTGGTTCTGGCTCCCTGTACTATTAAATCAGCTAGTGACAGAGGGACCAACTTTTGATCTGTCTGGAATTGCAACATCTCCCTGATTGCTTCAGGGGTAATGAGGAACAGAATTGAACCTTCAGCATCTAGCACTGCCCTCTGGGATGCATCATAGTGTTCAGCAACTATGTGCACAAGCTCAGGGAATTGATTAACCTGAGGAAGCTTGAATATTGGGAGGAATGAATCCCAAATTCCCAGGATGTCTGTCCCCCTCTCATGTTTGATCTTTATCTCATTTAATATTTGCAGATGGAACCTGCTTCTGCTCAGCATTTCCTCTGTTATCTTGTAGTCCAAGTCTGCCAATGCTCTGGTGTTAAATGTTCTATTAGGAACATTCAGGGGAGCCACATTGAGGGCTATAGGAGCTACAGGGGGGTCCATGACTCTTGTTTTAGGATTTCCGTCTGCTCAAAGACTGTGTTACTATGCAGAGTAACAACAACAAGGTTTGTTTGCAGAGAAAGATGGTTTAGCAAGTGGAAGGTGGAAAAAAGGCCGCAGCAGTTGAAATACTGCCTCTGTATGACTCTGTGGTAGCGGAAATGTCAAGGGGATACTCTCTTACGGTATATTTGTCCCCTGCAGGTAACGGGCTCACGATTGCGCGAACCAGTTGTAGTTTTGTTTTTAATTATCAATAATTGGCTTGACAGAGGCTAAATAACGTTTCTGGTTAAACTTAAATGGCAATTTAGTGGTTTTCAACGGTGAATTTCTGCTCCTAAGGCCTGCTACTCATTTACATGCGAAATGTAGGCGAAAATGGAGTTTTAGAGCACAAACGAGCAATACCTGTAAAATTGGATCGGTCAGAGCTTGTTGGCGTTGAAGAATTAGACGCTCTGGCGGTCGGGAGATGGTTTTCAGCGGCTGGTGCAAGATTGGACGTAGTTTGCATGCAGAGCAGAATAACGACGAACACACCAAAATGACAAAAAACGCGAATTTTTGGCTAAAATAGACCTTTTGACGCTTTTGGCGCGAATTCGTGCTGACGTCAGCATGACGTCATTGGTGGGGTCAAGGTCGGGTGACGTCATGCTGACGTCATCGGGTGACGTGGCGGGATCTGGTTGGTACACGGTGGCGGTGACATGGCAGGACATGTGGACCAATGGCAGGGCCAGGGGGTTGACAGGGCAGCATACCTGGGTGACGGGGCGCTGACATGTTGCTGACGTGATGATGACGTGAGTGGGCGGGATAAGGGGATCCGGAAACCAGCAGTGGTTTCATATCGCACCGCCTCCTGTACGGGGGCGGTATCGGTCAGCAGTACCTCCGACGTATGGTGGTGCGGACACGTCGCAGTGGAGTGACGTCCTCCAGATACGGACGTCGGGAGATATCTATCGGTCATCGGATGGGCTCCGACGTCACGATGATCGTTAGATCTACGGACTTTGATCAGACGGCGGACGTGGGGCAGATGTGACGGGAGGTTAGTACAGGTATCGGTCAGACGTCGGAAGGGGTCCGACGCGATCAGGGCCATCAGGTCTGTGGGTCTTTGATCTAACGGTCGCCGGGGAGGTGACATGTGTGGAATATACGGATGAGGGCGGAGGCAAATAAACCTGCTTTGAGCGCTTTTCTAATGTGTTTTGATAAAAACAATTACATGCGCCTGACCTTGATTATGTGACGGAAAGAGGGTTTTAATGCTTTTTTTCCCTTTGAAGCGGGTAAGGTGGTTTTTTTTTAGGGTTTTTCTATAGGTTTTATGTGCAAAAAGGGGGGAGAGATAGAGGAACTTGCTCATGAGGGAAAAGGGGTATTTGGCAGAGGTTTATCAACATGACCTGGTGTCATTTGATCCCTGACTTGTGACTTTATTGGCTATAATGCCAAGGGGTGAGTATTTATAAGATTTTGGGATTTATACACCTTGGTGTTAGTAATATTAGGGAAAAAGGTGATATAAGGGATTTATATAATAGGGTTAGTGTTAGTATGGAGGAGGGGGTAAGTGGAGAGAGAACCATTAAGTTTATATGAAACAAACTTGGTTTTAAGAGTAGATCAAAATGAAAAGAACTTTAGACAAGAAATGTGGCTTCTTAAAGATTTAAGAAACACCATGGAACCTTAGTCTTTTCCATGAATCTTAGCTGATAGGGGAATGTTAGAAATGAAATTGGAGGGGAGATGAGGAAATTAGTCATGCTTCCTGCTGAGAATTGATGAAGAAGGACACCCTTGTCACTTAATCAACTTTGCTTTGATACCTACCATCACCATTCTTGCAATAGTAGGGATAACCTTTCTGCAACCCCAACTACCTACCTAGCTACTTACCTAGCATTTTATTTCTTCTTGGAGGGTGCACTTGGACTTGCAGACCCTTACTTGCCTTTTCTTTTCTTTGGCTTTTTCTTTTGTTTTTTCTATCTACTTCTGCCCTTATCTCTTCCAAGGTCCCAGATTAGGCTGTTGGGATCCTTTTCTTCTCTACCTAAACTAGTTGTCTGCCAAGATTAAGCAGTTTGGACAGACTTCTTTCTCTAGTCTATAGCACAAAATTGAACACATGGCATGATCCAGATTAAACTGTTTGATCATCCATCAAAATTTGAAATAAGGTCATCAACATTGAAACACTTTACACACCTTTTTGTTCTCTAGGAAATATGGGATCTTTGTGAACTCAAAGCAGAGCATATTTGGACTTTCTCTTGCCAATCATGAAATATGAAACCTATTGGTATAGGTATCCAACAGTGGCTCCACATGGGGATGGTTTTTCTTTTGAAAGACCAAGAACAGCAGGTCAGATTGCCTTGCTCTTTAGCTGCCCATACCAATCTTTGAAACTTGCTGCCTTAATGTGTCAAAATTGTGTGCTTCTTTCTTGGAAGACCTCTGATTCTATTTGCCTCTTTCTGCTTGGTGAATCACTTGGGAAAACTGCTTTTTACAATCTAAAACAGAAAATAATATGTACATCTGTATATATACAATGAATCCTTAGGTTCAGCTCATGGGGAATAGTCAAAGTAGTGCTTCAGCATCCTGCCATTGACAGGACCTTCATCCAAGTCAGTTTCAGTCAGACTTTCAAGGAAGTAGGTGTTGTTACCTTGGACTGCTTGGACAGCAAATGGTCCTCTCCATAAAGAATCAAATTTCCCATGTTTTCCTTTCTCTTCTCTTCTTGCATCCCACTTTAAGACTTTGTCCCCCACATTGAAATCTTCTGCTTTGGTTCTTCTATCAAAGGCCTTTTTCAGTTTCTCTTGTAATGTCTGCACTCTGCTGAAAACCTGTTCTCTGGTCTGCTGCAGGCAAATTATCTGGTTAATCCTCCTTTGCATGTCATTTGGCTCTGCTTGGCTCTCTTGCAGAAGCTTCATAACCGGTACTCCAAGTGATGAAGGAAATCTGGCTTCTAATCCATAGACTAACTCATATGGGCTGGTCCCAATTGATCTTTTAGTTGTTAGTCTATCTGCCCATAAAGCGTTGACCAGTTTCTTATGCCAATTCTTTTTGTTTTCTTCCAGCACTTTCTTTATGATGTTTATTAAACTTTTGTTTGATGATTCAGCAAGGCCATTTCCTTGAGGATAGTAAGCAGTAGAATGGCCCAAAGTAATGTGAAATTTATGGCAGAAGTTCACCATTCTCTTGGATCTAAAGGCAGCAGCATTGTCTGTTATTATCTTGTCTGGACAGCCAAATCTAGCCAGTATATTGTTTTCCAAAAACTGAATAATCACCGAATCATTTGCTTGTCTGCATGGGGCAGCTTCAATCCACTTGGTGAAGTAGTCTGTTGCTGTTAGGATCCATCTGTGTTGCCCTGAAGATGAGGGATGAATTTCCCCAATGAAATCCAAACCCCATTGTTGGAAAGGTCTCTCAGTTGCAATGGGCTTCAAAGGAAGTGGCAGCAACTGTCTTTTGCCTTCAAACAGTTGACATTTGTGACATGAGGCTGTGAATTTCTTAACATCAGAGAACATGGTGGGCCAGTAATAACCAGCCCTCAATATCTTGTCCACAGTGGACTTCCAGTACAAATGTCCACCACAGTCTCCAGCATGGAAATCTTGCATGATATTGTTAGTTTCATTCTCTATTAGACAGTGCAGCAAAATGCCTTCATGGTTCTTCCAAAGTAAATTTCCATCCATCACACAAAATCTAGATGTTTTCATTTTTAGGAACCTACACTTAGTTCTGGACAGTCCTGGGGGAGCACACAGGTTTTGTAACACATAACAGATGTCAGAGTACCAAGGAGATTGTTCAAAGGCTACATTGATCTTTGGAGTCGCCAGCTCTGTTTCACTGTCCAGTTGGTTGATATCTAAGGCTTGGAAATTTGCTTCTGTCATTAATTTGGCCAAACCTTGCCCTTTTATCAGCTTTGTGGGTTTTATTTCAATGTCAAATTCTAGTATGTTGGCAATCCATTTTCCTCTCCTACCCTCCAAGTTTTCTTGGGTGAGAATGTCTTTGACAATAGGACTTGGTACATAAGCCACAACATGGGAGTAGAGGATGTAAATCCTAAAATCTTTAATAGCTTTGATCAAAGCATAGGCTTGTTTTTCCATAATTTGATACTTTAGAGGGGCATCTCTAAGAGCTCTGCTGAAAAAAGCAATAGGCTTCTCATTCCCTTGGTCATCTTTCTGTAATAAAACAGCAGCAATAGTATGTTGGGAGGCAAAGGAGAAAATGATAAAGTCTCTGTCAAACTGAGGATTGGTTAACACTGGGGTTTGAGTCAAGGCCAATTTTATACTTTCAAAGGCTTGTTTTGCTTCAACAGTCCATTTGACCTTTGAATCTTTCTTTAGCATATTGTTTAGTAATCTGATTAATTCTGCTAAATTCGGGATAAACCTTCTTAAAAAGTTGATTTTCCCTAAGAATCCTTGCAACTCCTTGACATTCCTTGGATGAGGCATTTGTAGGATAGCTTGTATCCTATCTGGATCAATTCTTATGCCATCTTTTGAGATAATGTGTCCTAAAAGTTTCCCTTCTTCCAAGCCAAATAATGACTTCTTGGGGTTTAAGGAAATGCCATATTTCCTGCATGTTATGAAAATCTGTCTCAAATGTTTCAAGTGTTCTTGGTCAGATTTTGAAAAGGGTGTGAGATCATCTAAGTAAATGACCAAGAAGTCATGAATCTCTTTTGCAAAAGCAATGTCCATTGCTCTTTGAAACGTTGCCCCTGCGTTTTTTAATCCAAATGGCATTTTCACATACTTGAAAGTTCCCCATGGGGTTGTAAATGCAGTTTTGTCTTGGTCATCAGGGTGAACTAGGATTTGATTGAAGCCTGAGAATCCATCAAGCAATGATATCCTTGAAGCCCCTACTACTCTTTGAAGAATGTGATCCATTTTGGGTAAAGGGTAGTTATCTTTGAGTGATACTTGATTCAAATTCCTTAAGTCTACACAAAGTCTAATCTCACCAGTTTTCTTTCTTGTAGGGACCAAATTTGAAATCCACTCAGAGAACCTGATTGGTGCTATGATACCAGCTTTGAACATTTTATGTAATTCTTTCTCAATGGAAGGAAGGAGCACAGGATTGATCCTTCTCAATTTCTGTTTGAATGGTTTTTGATTAGGCTTGAGGGGAATGGTGTGCTGGATGACAGAAGTATCATAAGACTTTAAATCCTCATAACCCCAAGCAAAAACATCTTGAAATTCTTTAAAGAGATCAATGTATTTGGGCTTTTGATCAGGGGGCAAAGAGGCAGATAGCTTTATTATTTTAGGCTTGTCAATAGTACCAATGTTGCATTCTTCAACTGTTGCATCTAATGGCTGCATCTTTGGCTTCCTAGGGATGTCATTTGAGTCAAAAATATCCTCTAGTGGGGTAAGGCCTACTGGAAGGAAATTGTCTTTGAGTTGTATGATTTCAGTTTCAGCGTTGCTTATCTCTTCACAGTCAATTTGGTGAATTTGCTGAATGTTTTCATTGCTGAAAATGGTTGGACTCAGTAATTGTTTTGCTGTTCTAGGTGACATTGGGTGAGCAGATTGTTGAAACAGTATTTGTGATTGACTTGCTCCATCAATATCAATATTTAATCCTGTAAACTCTTGTTGCAAGGTTAAAAAATTGTTTATTTGCATGTCATCCTCAAATACTTGCCATTCTTTGACATTATTTGGAATAGAGGGTCTGTATTTGACCTCGGCCGTGAAACAGTTATTGGGTTCTAATGGGAATTTGAAGGTGCTGGCAAACGTTGCCAAGCTGTGTGCATGGAGATTGTGGCCCCTTGAAATTTTTGTGATAACAAACTCAGAGAAAGTGTCTAAAATCTCAATTACAGCAGATCTGTAGGACCTCAATCTTTTGTCATTAGTGACAAAGTTTCCTTTCACTTGTTGAATTACTAGATCAGAGTCTCCCATGATGGAGAGCTTAGGAGCTTGTAATGACTTTGCTAGCTTTAGGCCTAGCAACAGAGCTTCGTATTCTGCCATGTTGTTAGTGCATCTAAAATTCAATCTATAAGCCCTGCCTTCTGCATAATCTTTCTCTTTGTTATGTATCCACACTCCAGCTCCTGCCCCTAACTTGTTGACTGAGCCATCAAATTCTAGGACCCACAGGATGTCTTGCTGGACAGGAGATTTGAAGTTCTGTTCATGGGATGGCAATGTGAGCATGAGTTGGGGTTTCTTTTCCCCTTTGTTTTCTAGGACAATTTCATCACTTGTTTGACAATCTTTGATAACCAGAGGAGGGCTAATGTGTATTGTTGGGCTGATTGATGTTTCGCAGGTGTTACTTGTTTGATCACTGTTTTGTTCTTGTATGAGTGTTTCGGTCCTAATGTCATTGTTTGAGAGGTCTGCGCTGTTATTGAAGAGGATGAAGGAGTCTATGTCCGAATGGACAACATATATTGGAAAATTTTGAGGCTTTTCTTCACTGCTGACCATATACTTCATGAGTGTTTCCCTGTAAAGTCTTTTTGGTTGCCCAAAGACAGAGATGGTTGCATATGACATATCTAACTGCAGGGAGCCTTGGAGCTTGGCTCCCCATGATCTTGATAACAGCATCCCATATTTGGGTGGGATATCAGCGACTACAACATCCATTAGAATGGTTTTGTTGGGAAATTGAACCAGGGACACACATAAATCTTTTATTAGGCCCAAACATTTGACTTGGCTAGAATCAAAGGAAAACAGGTCTTTGTATGGTCTTGTTATATCCAAATTCAATCTTTCCATGACTGCTTTTGGCATAAGGTTGTGAGAGGCGCCTGAGTCGAACATTGCATTATGCAGTATTTTATCATGAACATGCAGGCTGACGTAAAAAGGTAAAACCCCTGTGACTATTGTTTCTCCATCTACCTCTGGGCCAAACAGTAATTCTGGAGTGTCATCTAGCACATTTACATCATCTTTGCTATTAGTGAGTTGAAGGGAGTTCTTGATCTGCTGTTTATAGATATCATGCTTGGCTAGCTCTGAGAGGGGAATTGCTATCTTTAGCTTGCCAATCTCTGTGGCTAGGTCAAAAGGTTTGTCAACTTGGGTTTTAGAGTCACGGGTAGCAGTCTTTTCTTTGTTCATTGAATCTTCTTGTTGGATTTCATCTTGACTTTTAGACCTGCCCCTTTTACTCATGTTTTGAGGGGTAAAATTTGAATCAGGGTGAGAGGACAAAGTTGCCATGGGCTGTTGTGGTGGTGACGGTAGTTCAGTAACCTCCTCAACCATTACTTCTTTTGTAGGCCAGTTTGTTTTGTCATTAGGTTCTGTGACTGATGTTTCTTTAAACTGCTGTTTCTCCTTTATCTTTTCAGGCTGATTTACATTTACAGTCCTACTCCTTAGTTTGTATTGTTTATGGACTTCATAGACAGCAGTATCATATCCTTGTTTAAAGTCAAAGGATTCTCCTGATTTAGTTTGGAATGTTTTGCTTTCATCCTCCTCATGGTCTTCTTGTGTTAAGAAAACATGGCTTTTACCATCTAGACCCATTAAGTTAATTTCAGGATCTTCATTGAGCTGATTGTCTGTGGAAGTTTCTGCATAGTTTTCTTGAAAAGGGGGTCTAATATCTTGGTCAGCACTTGTTTTTCCTATGTTTGGGTTCTGAGTTCTCCTAAAATTCGGGTTTCTAGGAGGGTTACTTTGTGATGCCTCCCATGATGATTTTCTTTCAACTGATTCCACTCTTTCCCCAATCTCTTCATGCTGTTTAGTATTGCATCCAGCTTTTGATCAAAACCTGAGGGCTCTTCTCTGAAGCCAGCCTTCTTTTCCAACTTTGCCCTGTTTCTTTTGGCAATTAGGTTAGCCTCTACAGTGACTTCAACCCTTTGAGCTTCTGCAAGGGTTGGAGGATCTCTTTCTTTCAACTGATAGGCCATATCAGAATCAAAACCGTCAGGGAAGTTATACAGGGCCAAATCAGGAGGGGGCCTTAAGTTCTGGGGGTTAGCATTATATACATTGTTAAACCTAGCACAATATTCCAAAACTGTTTCTTGGGGACCTCTTTTAATAGTGTTATATTCACCAAGTATGTGGAGAGGATCTTTCTTCTTCTCCCATCTCTCAGTAAAAGCTTCGTAAAGCTGATCAGGTGTTGCAATGGAGTTTGCATTGAGGGATCTGAACCAAGTTCTAACATCCCCAGTTAAGCTTTGGACAAAAATTCTCATTCTGACGCTGTTATCATCTATTTCATAGGTCTCAAAGTGGTCTTGCATCTTCTTAGCATGCTGAACAACTGTCAAAGGGCCATGGGAGTCAAAAAATGAGATTTTGGTTTGGTAGTCTTGGGGTAAAGCTGGAGCATTAGCTGGTATCTGCAGAGGTGCATACCTGTTGGCCATGTTTATGGGATTTATAGGGTTGACAGGAATAAATGGGACGGCAGGGATTACAGGTGCAACAGGGTTAATGGGATGGGTAACAAATGGGGAACTGGTTGAAAGAGTATGTGCAGATGGTGAAGATGGAGGCGGAGGGCTTTGAGGTGTTGATGATGAACTAGGGGAACTAGGGGTGGATCGGAAAAGAACTTTGCAAGGAGTAGGAATAAGGATAGGTCGATCTGAACTTATATCTAAATCAGCAGGCTTCTCCTGCTTTTGCTGTCTCCTTATGTTCTTTGGAATGATATTTGGATTATCAACAATGATGGGTTGATTGGGGTCAGGGTTTGCCCTAGTGTGCCTTGGGTTTCTTTTGGGAGCCAGCTTCTAAATATTCTTTTGAATTTGCACAAGAAGTTTATGTATGCAAGGACTGGATGACAATTTTTGGAATGGCTATATATGTTTCAAAGCTAGGATGAAGATTCCCCAATTAGCTCTTCCCTAAAGCTGTCCCTGTATTACAGAAACAGTCCTAAGGCCTCTTGGCTAGTTTCAGGCTTGATGGTAGCTTTGGAAGATAGATAGTAATTGAAAAATCTTTAAGAAGTCCCCAGTGGAGTCGCCAATTATGTTAACACCCAGGTTGTTCCCTATGACTCCCAAGGGAATACGGCCGGGGTAACCACTAACCAATCTTTGGGTTACAGTTCCTAGCCTAACTGCAACCAGAGAGGGCTCTCTCTTTATGATTTATCTTTGCTATAGTTGTGTTTTAGGCTAGCTATGATGCTCAGGTTTTTGTTTGTGTTTTGGTTGAAGGGTCTCTTTCAGTTCTTATGATGTAATACTTTGAGGATGATTTTCCATTGGGCAATGGAGTCTAGATGCTGTGAGATGATCTTAAATGTTGAGTAGTGTTATAACTGCAAGGCCTATTGTGTACTTAGCAGACAAGTTCAATATTTTGAGTGATGATGTGTGTCAACCAGCAGAAATCTGTTAAGAATTTTCTGTTATGTTGGTGAAATGAAAATGAACACAGAGCACAGGAGCAAAGTTATGAATTCCTGTGACAGTGACCTATGTGAAAGATGTATTCTGAAAGTGCAGCAGATTAAGAATCACACTTTATATAGATTACACCTGAAGAAAACATTTATAAGCAACACAGACTGAACTCAGGGTGCTCAGTGAGCAAATCCTGGGAGTTATTCTTTTTCTCTGCTGCTCAATACTGGAAATCAGATAGCGTATATGGAATTATGACAAAACAAAATGAACATGGAGAGAGTTACGGAGACTTATTGCATGGTAAGATACGCAGGGATCCAGCAGTCATAAACAGGCACAGAACATCCTCAACACATCATAGCATCCACGAAATTCCATTGCTTTCCTTTATTGACTTTCAGAAAACAATTACAACATAAGAAACCGTTCAGGAGAAATTTCCAACAACCCTTGCTACATTATGCGAAGGGGTTTATATAGAAATATGTATACAAAATATCTCAGGTATTGAGTCATCTGAGAGAGAGAAAATATCTTCAGTAGTGTTCAGAAAGTAGGCGAAAAGTTATTACAATGTTAAATGCAGCGTAAATGCCATTTATATCTGTCAGAGGATTGTTTGACTTTTAAGGAGTCACTGAGTCGGTTGCATTACTCTGCATTAATCCTGTAGGTACGCATTTACTTTTGCCTGCGTAATGATTTCTCGGCTTTGCCAGCTGTGGTTCTCCTTTTTCTGCTTTGTTGGCCGCTTCATCTGCTGAGTTGGCTCAGCTTTGAATTTATGATGCCTGCTGACTTTGCTGACTGTTCTTTTCATCAAAATTTGTAGAAGAAACAGGAATTGATGTATGGCTTAATGTTTACAAAATTCTCTGGATGGCATCTGTCCACCATTCCTGTGTAGGGAGCTGATGCCTGAGGATGGCCTCCATTGTTTCCTCAGCTTCTGTATACTTGAAAAAATTCGGGGCTATATCAAATAAGTGATTTATTTCATTCATTACAAAAAGTAGATTTTCTATTTTACTATAGAAGATCTGTCCTGTAATAGGCCCTGTGTCTTCTGAACTGCTGGCCTTCTCATTTACCTGTGATGAGGCAAAAACATTCACTCTCTTGGCATATTGTTCATGGGTGAATAATCTCCCTCCGCTGTTCAGTAAGCTAGGGAGTCCTTTACTCTCCAATACTTGGAATCTCTCCATGAACCTGTTTACCTCTATTTGCATATCCTGGGTTCTTCTGTCCAATGTCTGCACCAGATTTCTAAGAGTAAGAACCCTCTTGATCATTTGGATAGTCTCAGTTCTGTTTGCAATTCCCATGATGGCCAACTGAGAACTTGTCTTGTGATTGAGCACATTGATCATTCTTGTAGCAATTTCAGGCATATTCCCCAATAAGGCCCTTGATGTTCTGATTTCCCTCTATGCCTTTGCAATGAGCTCTAGTTGCTCATGGATTGTCTCAATGTATGGCCATTGGTTGTTGATGGATTTACCAATATTGGACCATATCATTGCTCTGATTTCAGCTATGATTTTATCTAGCTTTAGCTCGTTCTCAAGCTCCTTGATTTTGTCTTTAAGGGCTTTGATTTCCCTGGCCTTCTCTCCCATTTCTCTTTTTGTTTTGTCATGCCTTTCATTTACCTTAGCTAGCTGCTCCTTTGTTTCATTCAGCTGCATCATTTGAGCTTCTAAAGCTTGTATTTCATTTTTTAGCTTTTGCATGTCTAGGCTCTGATCTGTGCTGATGGGTGCTTCTGCAGTAGATGTGGCTGGTTGTTCAGCCTGCTGAGGTGGAGGTACCGTAGTAGGAACAGTCTCCTCAAGATTTATGACCTGTGGAGGAGGCTGAGATGTCTGTCCTTCTTGTACTTGTTGTGATAATGTTTGGGCAGCTACTTGTGCAGCTTCATATTGCCCCAGTTTTTCTTGTGCCTTGATAAGCTCTTTGTAAATGGAAATTAGCAGGGCAGTGGAATCCTGCTCATACCTTTGCTTTGCTACCTCATCAGTCTGTGGATGGATAGTGGCTGGAATTTTGATCTTCTTTCTTAGTGCAGCCATATCAGCATCTCTAATTTTCAAGATCTCTTGTATCCCTTTGATGTCATTGGGATTGTGCCCAATTTCTATAATGATTTCCTCCAAGGTTTTGATCCTGTTGTCTTTGGCCTGAGAAGAGGCCCTCTCTAGCTCTAGCTGGGAAGCTGTGGCATTCAGACTGCTTGTTAATTTATAGTTGTCCAAAGTCTTATCGGCCAATGAAGCATACACCATTTCTCCCGTTTGTTTATGCAGCTCAATTTTGTCCATGGGGTGTATGTCTTTGGCAAGGACCTCTAGGTTGGTCCTGAGGTAGTTAGCAGAAGACTGTGGTTTGAGTGCCGTAGGCATGAAGTGACTCATTGTCAGTTTGCCCTCACTTACATCAAAAGCAGACATAAGTCTCTGCTGATTGGAAGGAGCCATATTTAGTAAGTGATTATACAATTGCACCTTGATCGGGTCACTCCTCCTCTTAATGTCTATAAACTGCTGCTTTATGCTCACTTGTCCTTCTTTCTGCTGGCTGGAGGAGCTGACCTCCCCTCCCATGGTCCTGTCCTGTTCCTGCTGGAAGGAACTTGTTGAAACTTCTTGACTGGGTGGGCTCATGCCCAATGCATCTCTTATTGCTACATCATCCTCTGGGAAATCATTAAGTCTTTGCCTTTTCTCTCCCTGGTCTATGGAGGATGTGAGGGGAGTTTCTCTTTCCCTTTTCCTAAAGACAAATGTATCCTCCTTTTGCGGGGTTTGGAGGACCGAGGCATCAAATGTGGTATCTTGTCTTGGAGGCAATGTTGTTTCGGTGGTCTGAGGGGTCTCCACTGTTTTCTTTTGTTGGTCAAGCTGCTCCTGCCCTTGCTCTTTTTGCTGTTGTTGCTCTTGCTGTCCTGATTCTTCTTGCTGCCCTGGCTGCAGCCCTTCTTCTTGCTGCTGTTTTTGTTGCTGTTCCTGCTGTTGCTCCTGCTCCATCTCTTTCTCTGCCTCCATTTCCTTTTCCTTTCCTTTTCCTGATACTTTTCCAGCAACTCTTGTAGTTTGCTGTGGGGTGGTTGAAGAGGAGGCTGCTGCTCCAATTTGTGTGTTTGGCAGTGAGGGGACCTGTGCATAAAACTCAAGGTCAGCCATCTTCTTTTGGTTGTTTAGAGCTCTTTGATTAAGCTCTTCTTGAGTCACATTTTCTTCTAAAGTTCCTCTTTTCCACTTGCTTTGGTTGGCATATTTTTCTATTTGAGGGAGGCTATAATGACCATAAGCAGACAGTTTGTATTTGAGTCTCCTCATTGTGATGAAGTTGTTGGGGTCATAGGGTTTCCATACGAAACTGTACTTGAGACCAAATCCCCCCAGTGTTGCATCTGCTTCCTTCCACCCTTCATCCCTTTCATTGTAAATGAAATGGCCAAGTTGACTCTTGATTTTCAGCTGTGCCTTCTTGCCTCTGCCTGAGAAGTGGAACATATCCACAAAGCCAAACTGTCTGAAGTATTCTAAGGCAAATAGCCTCATGGGCACAAATTTGGGTAGTCTAAATGGGGGCAACTCACACCCATATATTCTGATGACGGTGTGGTGTTGGTAGAGATACCAATCCCCAATACTGTATACTTTTGATAGCTGAAGGAGTCTTTTCATCTCATCTGTCAATCTGGGAGGAGGTGAACCCAACAGTAGAGTCAAGGCTGGATGGATGAAAAGATCAATAAATTCACAGTAGGTGTATGGAGAATGGCTCCTTACATGAAAAACAGATGTCCAGTATACAACTGATCTCAGATTGCCCTGTGCATCTACTCTTTTCTTTGGGAAGGAGAACTTATCATGCTGGAAGTAAAGGAGCAGATGATATAGGTAAGAGGTGTATCTAAACACCCTTTCTCTTGACAAATTCATCAACTGATCATGCATCTTGTCTGATATGTATGTGGCATAATCATAGTGGATTGGTTTCCTTCCTGGGGAAAACATCAGCATCATTTGTATAACTGTTTCATCTATATGTTCTATTGAATCATATCCCAAGATGGGACTGATCATGTCAACCAGGTCTTGGCCCAATTGGTTGAGGTAAACGCAGTTGATGGGAGGAATTTGCAAAGTGTCAACCTTGATGAAGAGCTGGTTGATCTTAGTGATTTGGGCCTCTGTGGTTCTGGCTCCCTGTACTATTAAATTAGCTAGTGACAGAGGGACCAACTTTTGATCTGTCTGGAATTGCAACATCTCCCTGATTGCTTCAGGGGTAATGAGGAACAGAATTGAACCTTCAGCATCTAGCACTTCCCTCTGGGATGCATCATAGTGTTCAGCAACTATGTGCACAAGCTCAAGGAATTGATTAACCTGAGGAAGCTTGAATATTGGGAGGAATGAATCCCAAATTCCCAGGATGTCTGTCCCCCTCTCATGTTTGATCTTTATCTCATTTAATATTTGCAGATGGAACCTGCTTCTGCTTAGCATTTCCTCTGTTATCTTGTAGTCCAAGTCTGCCAATGCTCTGGTGCTAAATGTTCTATTAGGAACATTCAGGGGAGCCACATTGAGGGCTATAGGAGCTACAGGGGGGTCCATGACTCTTGTTTTAGGATTTCCGTCTGCTCAAAGACTGTGTTACTATGCAGAGTAACAACAACAAGGTTTGTTTGCAGAGAAAGATGGTTTAGCAAGTGGAAGGTGGAAAAAAGGCCGCAGCAGTTGAAATACTGCCTCTGTATGACTCTGTGGTAGCGGAAATGTCAAGGGGATACTCTCTTACGGTATATTTGTCCCCTGCAGGTAACGGGCTCACGATTGCGCGAACCAGTTGTAGTTTTGTTTTTAATTATCAATAATTGGCTTGACAGAGGCTAAATAACGTTTCTGGTTAAACTTAAATGGCAATTTAGTGGTTTTCAACGGTGAATTTCTGCTCCTAAGGCCTGCTACTCATTTACATGCGAAATGTAGGCGAAAATGGAGTTTTAGAGCACAAACGAGCAATACCTGTAAAATTGGATCGGTCAGAGCTTGTTGGCGTTGAAGAAATAGACGCTCTGGCGGTCGGGAGACGGTTTTCAGCGGCTGGTGCAAGATTGGACGTAGTTTGCATGCAGAGCAGAATAACGACGAACACACCAAAATGACAAAAAACGCGAATTTTTGGCTAAAATAGACCTTTTGATGCTTTTGGCGCGAATTCGTGCTGACGTCAGCATGACGTCATTGGTGGGGTCAAGGTCGGGTGACGTCATGCTGACGTCATCGGGTGACGTGGCGGGATCTGGTTGGTACACGGTGGCGGTGACATGGCAGGACATGTGGACCAATGGCAGGGCCAGGGGGTTGACAGGGCAGCATACCTGGGTGACGGGGCGCTGACATGTTGCTGACGTGATGATGACGTGAGTGGGCGGGATAAGGGGATCCGGAAACCAGCAGTGGTTTCATATCGCACCGCCTCCTGTACGGGGGCGGTATCGGTCAGCAGTACCTCCGACGTATGGTGGTGCGGACACGTCGCAGTGGAGTGACGTCCTCCAGATACGGACGTCGGGAGATATCTATCGGTCATCGGATGGGCTCCGACGTCACGATGATCGTTAGATCTACGGACTTTGATCAGACGGCGGACGTGGGGCAGATGTGACGGGAGGTTAGTACAGGTATAGGTCAGACGTCGGAAGGGGTCCGACGCGATCAGGGCCGTCGGGTCTGTGGGTCTTTGATCTAACGGTCGCCGGGGAGGTGACATGTGTGGGATATACGGATGAGGGCGGAGGCAAATAAACCTGCTTTGAGCGCTTTTCTAATGTATTTTGATAAAAACAATTACATGCGCCTGACCTTGATTATGTGACGGAAAGAGGGTTTTAATGCTTTTTTGCCCTTTGAAGCGGGTAAGGTGGTTTTTTTAGGGTTTTTCTATAGGTTTTATGTGCAAAAAGGGGGGAGAGATAGAGGAACTTGCTCATGAGGGAAAAGGGGTATTTGGCAGAGGTTTATCAACATGACCTGGTGTCATTTGATCCCTGACTTGTGACTTTATTGGCTATAATGCCAAGGGGTGAGTATTTATAAGATTTTGGGATTTATACACCTTGGTGTCAGTAATATTAGGGAAAAAGGTGATATAAGGGATTTATATAATAGGGTTAGTGTTAGTATGGAGGAGGGGGTAAGTGGAGAGAGAACCATTAAGTTTATATGAAACAAACTTGGTTTTAAGAGTAGATCAAAATGAAAAGAACTTTAGACAAGAAATGTGGCTTCTTAAAGATTTAAGAAACACCATGGAACCTTAGTCTTTTCCATGAATCTTAGCTGATAGGGGAATGTTAGAAATGAAATTGGAGGGGAGATGAGGAAATTAGTCATGCTTCCTGCTGAGAATTGATGAAGAAGGACACCCTTGTCACTTAATCAACTTTGCTTTGATACCTACCATCACCATTCTTGCAATAGTAGGGATAACCTTTCTGCAACCCCAACTACCTACCCAGCTACTTACCTAGCATTTTATTTCTTCTTGGAGGGTGCACTTGGACTTGCAGACCCTTACTTGCCTTTTCTTTTCTTTGGCTTTTTCTTTTTTTTTTTCTATCTACTTCTGCCCTTATCTCTTCCAAGGTCCCAGATTAGGTTGTTGGGATCCTTTTCTTCTCTACCTAAACTAGTTGTCTGCCAAGATTAAGCAGTTTGGACAGACTTCTTTCTCTAGTCTATAGCACAAAATTGAACACATGGCATGATCCAGATTAAACTGTTGGATCATCCATCAAAATTTGAAATAAGGTCATCAACATTGAAACACTTTACACACCTTTTTGTTCTCTAGGAAATATGGGATCTTTGTGAACTCAAAGCAGAGCATATTTGGACTTTCTCTTGCCAATCATGAAATATGAAACCTATTGGTATAGGTATCCAACAAAAGCCATGAGTTAATAGGAAGCAGAGGGATAGTGAGGCAAAGAATCAGTGAAGAAGCCGAAGGCCGAGAGACACAGAAAGAGAGGAAAAGTTGCAGAGGGCAGAGAAGTCGAGCTGACCATCAGAGTAATGGTAGCATTGAGCAGACACCGACCAATTGAGGTCCAAATTCGGTAAGGGGAGTCTGTGAACTCTAAGGACTTGGGAATTCCAAGTGCCATCATACTGATCATCCTTTGTCAAGTGAGACTCAGATTGAGCTCCTTATTGTAAGACTCTGCTTAAAAACATAATAAAAAGGCCACCATTGAAGGTTGGACCAGGAGATGTAGCCCAGGTGGATTGGGTGAACTCCTTATTAAAATTTTTTATGTTTATGTTAGCTTATTATTATCTCTTACTGTTTCAAGTGTCTGTGTATTTCAAAATCTTATCGATCCGTTGCACAAGATAACATAGACACACACACCAGCACATGAGTCTGTAATACCTTCATTGATTTAATGAGGTCAGCTAGGGGTGATTTCAGATCAACACCTCAACTCTTCTTCTAGCATAGCCCGTAGACACTCCTCACTCACCCTCGTGATAGCTAGTGCCATGTGTTCTACCTTTTGTAGTGTGATCCCCTTATTACTGTGCTTGGTAAGGTACAATCTCATCCATGGTAGTAGAGTCATAAATTATCGCAGACAATATTCTAATGCAGTGGTATGACCATCCGTATCTTGCCTTGTCATCTTGGGTTTATCGACAAGACATGCTTGCATGACCTCATTTTCTAGTCTTTTGATCTCAGCATCCATTAACATCCTTTTCTTCCTCAACCATACCTGATCTTCTTCGAGCCCATCGAGTCTAACATTCCCTCGTTAAATGGCTTCCTGAATCCCTATATGGTCGTACTTGTGTACATATGTGATTCCTTTGCCCTGGTCTTCACGCGCTATCATAATTGCGGGAGCTATTTCATGTGGATTGCTTTTGGTATTCCCTACATAAATTTCGGTTTCTACTCTATTTCACATCTTTGGAATCATCTCTGCGCTCAAGTTCTTACACATGGTCATATAGGCCCATCGAATCGTTGGCACACGCAGGTCCCAATCAGTTTGTTTCGTCTGGTAAAGTTTCTTTAGTACTCCATGAACCTTATGGAATGCCTCATCATGTAGAAATGGTAACGCATGTCACCCTTCCTGCTGCTATGGTTTGTTCTGATTCTCTAGGCTGGGGGTGGTGTGCACTTGTGCGGACTATACAACATATGTTTGCACCCATCAGGAAAGGTGGGCACACAAGTTGTTCCACCCTAGCTTATTGGCTTTTGTTAGAAGCTGGGGATTGCCAAACCATAGGCACATCATCCTTCTGCATCCCCGCTAGTCCTCAAAAGTTACTTGATGCGTACCCCACGATCGTGCGGGGGTTGCACGCAGTGCCCACTTCAGTGCATCAAACCGCTACTGCTCTGGTACTGGACTTTCGAATTTGCTCAGAAATTCATCCACCGCTGGCAATCCATCATATGTCAGTAGCTCCCTTGCCTCTATTGTTACGCAACAAAATTACCTGATCATCATGTTGCAGTTCATTGTTGTTACATCGTGGAGCTGATTCTGCCATCGCTCTATCTCTTCGTTTGAATCCAAAGTGCAGGAGCTTTTGTGCTTGCACGAAATCCTTCCATCTAAAGTAAGATTCACCCAA
The DNA here is from genome assembly GCA_031772625.1 of Pinus tabuliformis. Classification (NCBI taxonomy): domain Eukaryota; kingdom Viridiplantae; phylum Streptophyta; class Pinopsida; order Pinales; family Pinaceae; genus Pinus; species Pinus tabuliformis. Next base: position 481,026,763 of record CM062812.1, on the reverse strand, counting down.
TCGTCGCCTTGTGCAATTATCTTATAGATATAGTTGAGATCATGATCACTATCGTCATCATGCACCAGTTCAGTGTAGCACGCTCCTTCGGCTCGGTCTAGCGGTACTACTACGTGTAGTGACTTTTTCTCAAAGGTCATTTTGCACTTCTTCAGATTTATGACTCCATTCATATCGATAGCCAAGTCTATTCCTAGTACCATGGGATAGGGATTGATGTCATCGATAGTCTCTATCACTTAAAAATCTGCCTACACGCTCCCACCTTCAATATCAACTATCAACCCTTACAATCTTCGCATGGGCAAAATCTTCTGTTGGTTCACCATTCGTAATTGAATAGGGGACCATTGTAATGTGGGTCTGCCGATGCATTCCCATGTTTGCTCTGGTAGTACATTCATGTGCGAACCCAGATCCAGGATTACTTGATCGATTCTATACTCGCCTATTTGCACAGTTAACCTCATCTCCCTTACTGTGTGGAATGCATGCTTTCCAAGTTTTCAGACCACGCATGGTTCTCCTGACCCCGTGCACCTAGTGATAAGTTCCTGTAGCCCTTTGACTGCCTTATTTTCATGCAACAGTTTCATCCATGTCTCCAGAAGGGTAGTGAGCATTGAAGGATCCATCCTTGGTTTTAGTTGATCCTTACTACTTGAAGTGGAGGCCTTCGTGATGCTCTTCTCAGCTTCGATGAATGTATCCTTCATGTGTTCTAAGTCAAACTCAGGTTCCTTTGTAGAAGCCTTATTAACCCACGTGCTGTCTTCTGGTTACTTCCCTTTATCATCTCCCATGGCCATACCACTCATGAGCATCATGTTTACATTTGGGTCTTCTTCGCACGATTGAGACATCATCATTTGCAAATTTTGGGACAGAAGGGGCTGGAGTACCCCCTTTTCGTGCATCTTCACTATCAGCGAAGGGAAATCTTCTTCCTCAATATCAAACTGATTACAGTACAAACATGATATCCTGATCGGGTTCGTACAAGCATGAGCATAGTGCCCTAGCCCTCTACAATTGTAACAAATTATCTGTCCACGACCCCTTCCTAGTCCCATTCCACCTCGACCCCGACCGCGCCCCTGAAACCTAACGTGCGACATCCCTGCATTTGGGTCGAGGGCTCACATTTCAGTCTGCACCCTGTAGGTAGTAGTCCATTCCATCATTAATTCATAGCTTCGGTAGGTGCGTTTGACATGGCCTACCGACCTACAAGAATTACAAAATAATTATTGGGATGTCTGCATATACCTCTACAATAGATGACAATTATCCATGGTATGTTTTCTTCCTATCTAGCAGATCGTGCACCATAATTCAGATGCCACCCTCAGCCCTGCCTATGCCTCTAGTCTTAATGGCATTGACCCTCCCACTGGAGAGTGGTCCTTGTCATGCCCTTGGATTTTGCATTTTATGTACCATACTTCCTCCTGCACCTCCGGCTGAGTTGTCCTATCCTATTTTAAACCTTCCATCCCTAGAAACAGATTCTATAGTTTCCCATGGATTTGTTGCACTCAAAACCCAGGGTCTTATATTGGGGTCTCATGCAACCTCATTTCCATCTCCAACGCTTCAACCTAGGTGGAAATTTTTTGCTGTGACCATGCCGTCCTTAAGTGTGGCGTAAGTGAGGCCACAAAAAATGCAAGATGTTGTGCATCTGTTAATGTCATATTGGCTTCACGAATCATACTCTTTAGCCTTTCGTCTAGATCCCAAGGGGTCTCGCCCAGGAGGATCGCGATCTCCTTAAACCTGATGATTGATTGTGTCTATGATTTTGGCCTGCTAAATTCCCTGTTCAATGCGTTTTGGATCTCTGCAATTCCTACATTTAGGTGGTCATTAGAATGCTTGATATACCATGTTAATGCATGATCCTACAACGTGCTCACCAGTGTAGCCTTTTTAATATTATCATCTACAACACCCTATGCTTCCCATACTGCGCTTACCATGAACTACAATTGGTATGGATCTTCAGTTCCTACTCCTATGAACACCGGTAGTTTGATCGCACTTGCCATACTGAGCTGCGGTGGTGGTGAAGGTGGAGTGGGTGGAGATGGAGGAGAGGAGGGTGAAATAGATGATGGTGTGGGTGGGGGTGGTAAAAGTTGAATTCCCTGTCTTATCAAACTTATAGCGCTTCTTGGAGAGACTTTCATGACCTTCTCCTCACTTTCCCATGAGGGTGAAATTAAGGGACTATTTTCCAACTCCTCACTACTTCCACTTCTATAGATTTTTCTGCTTCACGTAGTCCCAAACATTAATTTATTCACATGACCTGCTTTTCACACAATAACATCTCAATCCAAGTGTTCAAAGACTTAATATACTTACCTCGCGATCCCATGAGAAAACGTTGCTCTGCCTCACTGTGGCTAATGGTCGTGTCTACCACGAACTCAATGATAAATCCTCCTATTATTCAGTTGAGCCAGTGGTCCATAAATCATGCTATCTTATCTTCTGAGGCTTCTACTCTACGCACTAGCTCCGAACTCCACACGATTGGTTTATCAAGCCTACACTTTCCTTGGTTGTCTGCTAACTTTGCGATCCACTGATACAGCTCATACGAAAAAGATGCAAATAAAATTCCATGGCTTTCGGTGTACAAGTAGCGATCTGACCATAATTCCTTAGATACTCGTGGATTTCTATTTTCCTATGCCACGAACTAGTGAATCTTCTTGTCCAACCACTCTTAAATGTCTTTCTTTGTAGGATTCTAGTGGCACGACATCAGACATCCTTTATGCAGATCCCGATCCCGGCAACGAAACCATTTGTTGGCTTTTATGGGCCTGACCCAAGTTCAGAGATGATTTAGCCAAGCAAATCTCCTTACTACTGGCCCTCTCGGCAACAGTCTGCGGAGCATGGATTAAGGTGTCACCCGAAGTAATATAGGGAGGGTGCTAGAACTAGGTTTCCACACCCTTGAGATGTCTGAGGGGATTTTGGAGATCCGCGGTTTGACTTGTCACTAGACACACTTGTGATCCCTTCACAACCTATAGTGCAGCTTCCATGCAACCCTACTTCAGGTGCGTCTTGTATAATACCTAAGTCTCTGGCTATTTAACCAATTACTTAACTTGTGTGTGTAAGAGTTATGGTTATTATAGCATATTTAGAAAAAATAATAGTGCACGCGATACATAAACTAATACAAACATAAAGAAGATAATGCACATCTTCTTCATTAATCTTCAATCCCGCTTACAGAATCAACACCACCATGTGCACTCAACTGTGGGGGTCTGCACACTTAGTTGTGGAATCTACTAGGCCTCTGCGCACTCAGCTGCAGAGTCTCTTCCTACTACTACGCCCCAAGATACTTAGAATCCTACTCTAAGCTTGAACCATTCCTTCGCTACTTTCTCTATCCTCTACTATTTTTAAAACATAGAGCCTCGCTCTATTTATACAATCCCATCGTCCGCCTAGTCAACCTACCATATATACTTATGACCCATATATCAGTAAATATGTAATCTCCAATCAAGTAATACTTTATGATCTAGGTTATCTTCTTCTTATAGATGCATTAGAAGAATTACATAAACAGTTTGTAGCTTAACCAAAGAGAAACTTAAATGTGCACATGTGAGAAGAAGAAGAAGAACTGAAGGAGATGAGAAGACAAGAAATTGATAACAAAGTTCATCCCTTCTAGACTACATCTTCGGGCCCTTCTTTATCAATGGGGATGCCTTCATTCATTAAAAATGGCATCAAAAGAAGTTACATTCAACAGTTACAAAAATGGAGCATTATACCTCCATGCTAAAAAATTCCCAAAAATTGGAGAGCTCTGCTACAAAATCTGACACCACCGTTGGATTCCCGTCATCGAGAGGTGCAAAATTGATATAAAACTTGCCCAATTTTGATACTGGACCAAAATCACCCTTCTGCAAAAATTCTGCTCTCCCTGTCTCGAAAAACATGCGTGCTGATATCCTCCTTCTGCTCTGGGTAGAAGACTGATTTATATCATTTTCACTGGTGGAGTTCCCAAGAAGACATTTTGGTGTAATGGTAATAGTTGGAAAGTGGTTAGGGAAGGTCAGGAGGACAAATCCTACCACGTCCACTTTAACCACATTTTAGTTTTTACAACCCAACTTTTACTATATAAAAAACCTTGTCATATAACCATATGACATGTTTTATTTTTTTGTTTTAAGAAAATGTTAAACAAAGTATGGGCGCTGGACATGAGTGTGGTGGAAATGGTGGATTGTTGGGTGGCAGGACCACATATGTGGTCACCTACCCAAGCCCACCATAGAACGCAAAAACAGTGGACAGGATCATACAAATGATATGGTATTGGCGGCGGTTAATGTTACGTCGTGGGTGGTTTTGGGTTGTGGGACCAACTACGTGGCTACCTACCCAAGCCCCACCAAAACCAATTGTGGACCATCGGCAGTTGCTGCGTGAAACCATAACATGCATTCAGGGCAGCGCTTCATTTGCCCAAAATTTATGTGGGCTATACATAAGCTATGGTTATATGTTTTGTTTAATAATATGTTTATATATTGGTTGAAATATATGGCCTAAGATTTTTGGGTCTTGAATATATATATTTTATATATTAACTATATTTCAACTTTAGTTAATATATAAATCTATTTGATTTGGTATGGTTTATATAGTTAAGTTGATAACTATATTAAACCATTTTTGTTATATGGTTTTTTAACCCAAAAATGATTTTTGTTACTTGTGTAGGTTTAGAAGGCCACTGGAGGGATGCCATGTGTCAAGCTGCCATATGGGTCCCACGTGCTGACTGGGATGCCATGTGGCACACTCTCGACTCCATTTTTCCCAAGCCATACCAAAATTTTAGGAGCTCTGTTTTTTGCATACGAGCTCAAATTGACGAACTGTTCGTGCCAGTATGATGAAGAAGACGAGCCCTCTCAACTGATGCCACCAAATTCTCCTTTCTGCCATTTTGAATTTCGAGCCTTATCCATCGCCTTAGTGTCTCAAGATCCTCCTGGATTAATCCTTCCCATTGAGGAGCTTTTGGGCCACCAAAAGCTTTAGCACGATGTCAATCCACACTGTCAATCTCTTGCATGCGAAACTGGTACATTCTTGCAATCATGCACACCACACATGACTCAACAAGCCGTACTTTCCAAGAGTTCATAGCACACACTCATTGGCCAAGGATTACATAAAAAGTAATTAATGCCTCAAATACTAATAAGGAAAGGCCAAAATATCTTTGTTGTGTCTTGAAATGATGGAAAACACGCCATCATTTTTACATTGCAACATATGATTTACAATGGTGGCCATAACAAGCTACTACACTAAAGAAACCATCTTAACAAAGCAGACCATTGTGAATGGTTGAGATTCATCTATTGGACATGTTCATCTTTCGGCTCCTCTAGCGATGTTTTCAGAACATGGATCATTGAACACGTGGGTTGTTGGTGTCCCTTTTTGTTGCAATGACTACAATGATTCTTTCTCCTCCAAACTTTTGGGATTGCCTTGGGGCGCTTCCCCTTGGTGTTTCTGTGAAAGGTGTTCATGGAGCCCTCACTATCATTGGATTGTGAGGAAGGAATTTCATCATCTGTTGTTGGCTGGTTACTAGCTATATTGGAACTTTCCCCCATTTCCATTCCGGTGTATCCGATTCTTGCATGGTGCAGCAACTTCTTGACTTTGGTGGTGTTTATGATGCCTTGGCCTTTGATGCCGAGGCCCCTTCCTTGACATCCCATTTTCTTCATTAATTTGGATTCAATCCTTGTAGCATGGTTTTCAAAAGAAGCAAATTCATCATCATGAGAATCATATGAAATTGGAGAATCACTTTTTACCTTCAGATAGCTATGTTGCGACTGTTCCAAGGCCTCATCCTTGGCTTGCAACTCGCGTAGTAACCTTTGGTTTTCATCCCTGATTGCCTGTAGAAGCCTCCTTATTTCAACATTCTCTACTTGGATGTGGTGGTTGATCTCTTAAAGTTCTTGGAGTCCTGTTGAGGGAAGTGTCTTTTTTATTATATCAGTTGAAATTCTTGATTCATAGCCAGAATCAGACACCAAATCTATGGGCCCTCTTGTCACGACCCCCAGGGTTGCAAACTTCATCTCATCAGCGGAGTAAGACCACAAGTCATTAGGCCTACCTCGTTAAAATCCCATAGCTATGACTTTATCATCTTCCTCTAACTCGAAATCTTGGCTTTGCTGTATGGTGGCGACGACCTTTTGTTTCCCATTTCCCTCATTCCTCTCAGGTCTCAGTTCAGGGTGCAGCTTCTAGCAATTTTCTTCATCATGCCCCTCTTTCCCACAATGTGTACAAGAGGGCTTTGCTCCCCTTCTCTTGACTGTTGCCATTCTCTTTGATTGGTCATCTCTGTCATATTTGCCCCCGTTCTCAATGTGAATGGCCTTTATGCTGGCCACATCAATGGTGGTTGGTTCAAGCAGTAACAATGAATTCCTAATATAATTATGTAACGATCCAATGTATTTAGTTACAATTTCAACTGTATCAAGTGCAATACCCAAATTTAGTGCTTGCTTCCTAAATTATTTTGTAAAACTCTAAACATCCTGGCCTTTGCCTTACCTTAAATACTACCACTTCATTAAAGTTTTTTGCATGTAACCGAATGGATAAAATTGTGCTTTTAATGCAGAAATGAAATTAGGCCAAGAGGAATAAATATTACCCACGTCCTTAATGATTTGTACTTTGCTCTCCCACCAAACGAGAGCGGTGTTGGTTAATCGAAATGAGGCCAAATGAATCTTTTCTTCATCCTCCACGATCTGTTGAATCCTGCAGCAGATCTTAATCCGCCTAATCCAATTATTAAGTTTTTCTGCATTTCTTTCACCATTGCACATGGGGAGATCAAATTTGACATCTAATTTTAAAAAGGGCCTCTTAGATGTATCTTTTGAATTTCTATGGTCGTTATGGTGAGAAGAAGAAGAACTTTCACTTGCAGAAGGAGAAGGAGGTGGATCTCCTCAGTCACTTCCATGTACTCAACCTTGTCCTTTTAGATTTTTTCCCTTTGTATTTTCTAGTTTTTTGAGCTTTGTGAACAACTTCTCAACACAATCTACTGTCATATAGAAAGTCTTGCAAAAAAAATTCTCCTCATCATATCGAGTCTCGCCATCTTCCATGTTTCTTCTTCGATGTGCACGCCCTGCCTCGGGATCGAAAGGTTGTAACTCCCCTTCACCTCTTCGGAGCCTATTTCTCGTTAGCATAAAACATGAAATTCACATCTAAAAACACTTGCTCTGATACCACTTGATCCAAGTTATCTTTTGTTTACAGATGCATTAAAAGAATTACATAAATAGTTTGTAGCTTAACCAAAGAGAAACTTAAATGTGCACATGTGAGAATAAGAAGAAGAATATAAGGAGACAAGAACATAAGAACTTGATAATGGATTTCGTCCCTCCTAGACTATGTCTCCAGGCCCTGCTCGATCAATGCGGTGGCATTCATTCTTTAAAAATGGCATCAAAAGAAGTTACATTCATCAGTTACAAAAATGGAGAATTATATATCCATGGTGAAAAATACCCAAAAATTGGGGAGATTTGCTACAAAAAATGACACAACCATTGGATTCCCATCGCCGAGAGGTGAAAAATTGATATAAAGCTTGACCAATTATGATACTGGACCAAAATCACCCTTCTGTAAAAATTCTGCTCTCCTTGTCTTGAGAAACGTGCCTATTGATCTCCTCCTTCTATGTTGGGTAAAACACTGAGTTTATATAATTTTCACTGGTGGAGTTCCCAAGAAGACAATTTGGTGTAATGGTAATAGTTGGAAAGTGGTTGAGGAAGATCAGGAGGTCAAATCCTGCCTCCTCCACTTTAACCACATTTTAGTTTTGACAACCCAACTTTTACTATATAAAAAACCTTCTGATATAACCATATGACATGTTTTATTTATTTTTTCAACAAAAAGTTAAACATAGTATAGGTGTTGGACGTGAGGGCGATAGAAATGGTGGAGTGTTGGGTGGTGGGACCACATACATGGCCGCCTACCCAAGTCCACCATAGAATGCATAAACGACAAACAAGATCATACAAATGATATGGTATTAGCGGCAGTTAATGTTACGTCATGGGTGGTTTTTGGTGGTGGGACCACCTACGTGGCTGCCTACGCAAGCCCCACCAGAACCCATTGTGGACCATCGACAGTTGTTGCATGAAACCATAACATGCGTTCAGGCTAGTGCTCCATCTTCCCAAAATTTATGTTGGCTGTACATAAGCTATGGTTATATGTTTTGTTTAATAATATGTTTATATATTGGTTGAAATATATGGCCCAAGATTTTTGGGTCTTGAATCTATATATATATACATATATATATATATATATATATATATATATATATATATATATATATATATATATATATATATAGATACATATATATATACATATATATATATATATATATATAGATATACATATATATATACATATATATATATATATATATATATATATATATATATATATCTATATATATATATATATATATATATATATATATATATATATATATATATATATATATATCTATATTATATTAACTATTTTTCAACTTTAGTTAATATATAAATCTATTTGACTTGGTATGGTTTATATAGTTAATTTGATAACTATATTAAACCATTTTTGTTATATGGTTTCTTAATCCAAAAATGATTTTTGTTTTTTGTGCAGGTTTAGAAGGCCACTGGAGGGATGCCATGTGTCGAGTTTCCATGTGGGTCCCATGTGTTGACTGGGATGCCATGTGGTGCACTATGGGTCCCATTTCTTCCCTACTATACCAGACTTTGAAGAGATCTATTTTTTGCATACGAGCTCATATTGTCATTCAAGCCACCATGATCAGGAAGACGAGCCCTCTCAACTGATGCCACCAAATTCTCCTTTTTTCCATTTTGAATTTCTAGCCTTATCCATCCCCTTAGTGTGTCGAGATCCTTCTAGATCACTTTAATATTATCTATTTTTTTGACAGGCTAGAATTGAGTAGCTTGCAAGTAAAGACATTATCCTCTAATTCTTACGACATCTACACTCAGACCCAATCACATTATTTACTACACATAAGTCTCCAATCTCTACTACATCAACATAAAATGGTTTATAATGCACACTGTTTGATCAAACTGCTATACTTTATTTAATCCATCACAAGGACCTTTCCCTTGACCCTTCACAAAGAGTTTCATACCAATTGAGCATGGTCTAAGAATCATCCACCTTGTACACCTACATAGCTAGTCAAAGAAAGATAACATATCCATTTACACAAGTTATAGTTAGAATTTTAATTTCAAATTGGTCACATGGCAATCAATTTAACCAATTTTGACATATTTGGTCGATGTTACTAAATTTAAATTGTAGAGTCCATATATCAGTCACCTTTGAGTAATGTATGACTGAACATCCTTGTCATATAATTAGTGACTAAGACTAATCAAAAGAACCGTGCCACAAGAGGATAATACTTTAATGGTTTCTCTTCAGATCCATATATATATATATATATATATATATATATATATATATATATATATATATATATATATATATATACTGGAAGGTTGTGTTTTTAGTAGCACTATTGACATTCACATATACTTTGACAAATTCAACAGAGAAAAATGAATACACTGTGTTAATGGATTTGACATGGAAACTGAATGAAAATTCCTTTGCAATTTAAAAAAACACTTATATGGTGAAACTCATAATTCAATGTATCTCTATACAGAAAATAAAACCCAACAAGATCTCTCTTCACTGCCTTAGACTTGATACAAAATTTTCCCATTGAAATATGTGAAGTTTCCTAAAAAAACCTAATGAATAACCTTAAGACCTTAGCGAGCAACCTCATAAACTTTGTCCTAATGTAGAGATAGGCATGACTACTATAGCCTCCTTCTATCATAGAAATAAATAGATGTATGTGTTGATTTTATTTTATTTGATGACATTTATGGAGAAGATCCTTCTCCTTTATAAAGTGATGGAATGAGATTCTAGAGAGGTTGATATGGCCTAAAATGATGGACATGATCTTAAAATTATATTGGAATTTTGAATAAAAATGGAGCCAATACATATGCACCTTTCAATACCAACTAAAACACAAAAAAATATTCCCATTGTTAAGGTGCTCTTTGAAGGCGAATATAACCTTCAAAAAAAAGTAAATTGAATTATTAAATAATAATCATTTGTAGACTCATGGTTTAATCAAATATTTAGCCAATCGTTAAGATTCCACATCAACTACTTTTCAGGGGTTTGATCATAAGCTTGGGGCATGAAAATCTATTTTTTGTGTCCCTCAAATCATGAGGAGCCTCATGAGAAGCCACATGCCTTTGGAATAATCATGATGAGGACCATAATTTTATGAAGGTCTCATGAGAATATTCATTGTTATTCATCCTAAAAAACTTCAACAAGTGCGGGGATTCTACGGTTTTGTAGCATACTTCCAAGAATTATTATCCATTGAAGATTTTAATTGATGCAATACATGACAAATATTAAGATAATTCAAGAAGTGACATTGGCATCAATGAAAACTCCATCGAATGTTCTCCCCCATTTACATTGGCGGAAGCACACATATTTTCCATACAATAAATTTTCACCTTGAATTCATGCCTTTGATCTTCTTCTTTTGATTTCATTCCACCTTTGAATTCAATGGAAAAGACTTACTCCTCTCCCAAAATATCTTCTAATTTATTTCAAAATGTTTGTCCTCTTTTAACTTCTTTTGCAATAGACTACCTTTGTCTAATTTTGTGCATGAATTTTCTTTCCAAACCTACTTCTACTCCATTAAAACTACCCATAATGTTGAACATTACTCTCATGACTTATACCACCTACCAACCTACTAAAGGATAAATCTTCAAATGTGCACCTATTTTTACATAGACTCACCCTCTTAGAAAATTCACACGGCGCGGAGTTTTACGAGCCTCCAAAATAGATACAAACTAAGGCCCATTTAACCTTTCCTAGGAACATAAGGTATAAATTAAATATCTGCTTATGAACTTAATATTTATTTCTTAGCTTTAATAAGTTTTTAGGAAGGTTTAGAGAAAATTCCACATTATGTGCCTAATATTATTTATTTTTGTAGAATATTGTGAGAATATTCGGTAGACTTGGAAGATTTGGAAGATGAGATAATAGAGGGATTTTATCCATACTATAGGATGGACCATTAAATGAATAAGATATCATAAAATCATTAACATACTCTAGAGCTGCACTGATTGAGAAAATCTGTGGTTGTATTCCCAGCTATAGGAGAAGCCATAACTCAATATTTAATGAAGATTCCTACTGTTGGAAACCATATCCACATTTAGAGAGATTTTTTAGGGGAAATCTACCTCATTTCAAGGAGGATACTTCCTCATCAATTTTATTAAGTACCAATTCGAATTAGCCTATTCATGCATGTATTTGTTAGTCTCTTTGTGAAGAAAACTTGATATTTAGCAGCGCTACTTTAATTTCTAGTAGGGATGTGCTTGGGTTCACTCTAAATATGAAGTTGAGTTTCATTTTCAGCTTGTAATACCTAGATTCCTTCATACGTCTCTGATTATATTTTTTTTTTTGCTATTCAAATATCCTTAAAGCCCTATTGTACAATTTCTTTATCTTCTTTGAATATTTTATTCAGTTGGAAATATTATTCTTGTTTTTCCTGTTTCTGCATTTAGTATATGCACTTCATTTGTTGTATGTTATATTGATTAAATAATTGAAGTACATTGTTTCATAGGTCATTTATATAGATAAAATCATGATTAATCCTTATAACAACTTCAAAAATTCATATTAGTCATTCAACTATTTAGATTGGTTTAATGGTTCACAATTTTGGAATTTCTCGAAGTATTGTGTAACAAAATAGTAATAACTTACTACTAAATTTTAGAACATGTTAATAAGCCTATTTAAATTTTATTCCACTTGGATTGAAGCCTATACAGACTAGTTGATAACAAAATATACCCCATAGAATTTTCACTTGATTAGGTTAAGCATTTGTTAGCTTAACTAGCTCACTCATTCTTAAATGTCTCGTTTTGAGTGGTAATTTTATGCTAAATTCTAGAACATGTTAACAGGAATATTTTTTATTGATTAAACTAATATTTAAGTCTTAGGAAATTTGACTAACTAAAAAAATTTACCACATCTCATTTGCATTCAATTTTCTTGGTCATCTAGTGAGATAACTCTGAGGACAGGCTAGTTGATAGCTTAGGTATTTTAGTCTTTTCAATTCTAAAAATCATAATATTTCTTATGTGATGGTGAGAACATGGGTTTCAAGGGCTAATAATTTTTATTCAAGCTCCTAATCCTACCACCATACCCCTTCTTTCTACCTCAACAACTCCTTCAAAACATTGTTCACCAAGAGTACATTTATGGTTTATTGAAGGCCACAAAGTGCATCATATCTTGTGCAAGATGACCCCCTCAAGGGTACTAAGCTTGCAAAGGGAAACCTATAACCTTCTCCTAGATTCCATTATCATTTTCCACATTTATATCACCTTTTTATCCCTCGCAACAGTCACAGATTCAATCCTTTAGAAAAATAGGGAAGCCCTCCAAACTTTACTAGAGTTGTCCTTAAAGCTTGATTTTTTCCCTGTGGCTTTGAATATTGTCTCTTAGGATCTAAAACCATGATTGAGGAAGATGAAAGGCCACTTACTAATTTCCTTTCTACCACTATAACTAACTTGAATAATTAGGGTTAGCAGACAGGTCCATGAATTGAATAACAAAATGATGATTTACATGATTACTTTTTTGAAATTTTTAATGAACGTTGTTACTAGAATATGATGTCTTTGAATGCAATGATGTAGAGTTGGTTCATGTTCTTTACTTTATGTAATTGGAATAGGTTTTCTTTCTTTTTCCTTTATTCCCTGTATTAGGCTAAGGTTTCCATTTCTTTTTTTTTGATAGGTAAGCAACCACAAGGGATTTGAACCAGTGACCTATCGCAATGAGTGCCTTAACACTGCACCCATTCACCTTCAATCCAAAGCCCCATGGTAAAAGGTGAGCGGGCTTGGCCCAGGCACGTCACTCCTCATGACTAGTCAATTCCCTCGCTTAGGTTTGAGCACAAGACCTTACTGTCTTTATGAGTCCGACTTTACGAACCAGCCGCCTCCGCTAACCTTAGCTAAGATTTCCATTTCAAGTCTATCCATTTTTGTAATTATTTTAGGTCTGATCTCATCATATTCACCTCATTGCATTAGACCAATGAAACAAGGACATGTTTCATGTTGCACATATAGTTCTGACATCTCTTATGTTTATGTGAACCCTCGGTTAATAACTAAAGTTTCTAGCTTGTATGTTGTAACATACTTGTTTCAATACTAGGGATCATTAGAGTCATCAAGCTTGATCATTTAGACACAAGCCATATGTCAATATTTGTTGCATTTGAATCATTCTACATGGTAATTGAATGATGGTGCAACAAGGTATGTTCCTTGTGTTTTTGCAAAATTGCTTCTAGGTATTGAGAATGACTTTGATAGTTATTCTTGTCATAACCTCTACAATCCCCGACAATGTGCCCAAATTTAGTACATGAATAGAAATAACCAAGAAATATGCTAGAGTACCTGGATGGGGAAAATCTTCTCTAAGTTGGTGCAACTCTTTTGTAAGATTCATCTTGAGTTCTCTTTATTGCCAATTTTTTATTTATGTTATTATATTCTCTTTTGAGGGTGTGCGATATTCTTTCTCGATGAAACCGTTGATGGCACTTTCACAACTTTTTTGTTGTATTTATTTTCCTGATGTAATGGAGCTTAACCCATTCTCAACCTAAGAGGGTTTTTACCCTAGTATATATTTATCATCACATGGTATTTTACTGCTAATGTTCTCATCCAATACCTTGTAATTATTTGTAACTTTTTTGTTGGATATTCCTTTTCAACACTTCCTTTCATAGAGAGACTATCTTTTCTTCCAAACCCTCTTTTAACTTGATTTTATCTTTCAAATCCTCATTAAGCGATTCTTCAATTCTCTTTGCTTCTTCCAACTAAACGTTGACACTGATGATGATATTTTTTTACTCTTGTAACTGCACTTTTATACTAGTGATGGTATTTTTTAACTCTTTAGTCTTCTTATTGTGGCATTTACCATGTTTCATTAACTCTCTTAGCTCAACATCCAATGCTTTAACATTCTTTTTTTCCACTTTTAGATTGTTAATAACACTAACTAGTTCACTTTTAAGATCTATCTTGCCTTCTTATTCATCCTCAGATTCCTTTTTATTATGCCTTTCCATGCGTAATACTCTTCCTCATCATCATTAAATGAATTTTATTCATATGCAAAATTTGAGGAAAAATGACCCATTTTTCTAGAATTAAAAAACCTTAAGGGAAGTTTATCTTTGTACTTCCCAGTTACTATCTTCAACACTCTCACAAAATTTACAATTTATTCATATGATACTTCACTACATCTATAATTGGGGCTTGCATTAGACTCTTTCTTGTTTTTCCCTGTCTTATTCGATCTTATAAATGTTGCTTCATTGTGAGATGGATTCTCTTTCTTTTTTTCAATTTCATAAGTGGTAAGCATTCCATGTACCCTCTCCATCTTAATATTCTCTAGATTTTTTCTTTCATCTAGAGCTCAAATCTTGGAGTCGAAACTCATGGGAAGAGATATTAGTACCTTCCATACAACTACCTTATCTTCTAAGGGCTCACCTAGCCCTTGCATGACATTTAGAACTTGATCAACCCATCGGAAATATGCTGTCATATTTTCTTCTTCATTCCTTTTTAGCTGCTCAAACTAATTTCTTAAAGTTTAGAGTCTGACCTCCTTGACCTTCTTGTCACCTTTATATATAAATTGGATCTTATACCATAGTTCTATTGTTGAATGCTAATGCATTAATTTAAGATATATTAACTTTGTTAACCAATTCAAAATATAGCTCATAGATATTTACTTGCTTCATCTTATGGAGCAGTCAAGGGTCCTTTATAACCAATTATTATGTATTTTCATACATCATAACACTATTCTTGGACATATGATTTAATCCTACCACTCCAAAGTATATGTTTTTGTCCATTGAATACGTGAACTCCTATATTTTTTCACATCATGATCTCCCTTCTTGTGGTAAAACTACTTGCAAAGGAACCTCCTCTCACCCCAATGGTTGGAAATACTAAGAGGGGGGTGAATCAATATTTCACTTCGATTACTTTAATCGATGAGAGAGTTTCTCTTATGCATCATATTAGGCATAAGTTCATTCTATCAAGATCTACACCAATTATTTTGAAGAATCAAAGAAGAAACCTAAATGTAACAATGAAGATGACCACCATCTTCAAGGATCAACAATAATTTTTTGGAGCCACATGTGTATAGTTTTTTCTCTCACCACATGTGGATATTTTTTTCAGCTTGATATATAACATAAAGAAGTTAGAGAAGAGGACAAGTAGATTAGAGTAGAAATGGATTACTATGATGGCAGTAGTGGTTCAAAGGTGTGTCCAAGGAATTGTTCCTTGGTATGTTGAGGCCAAGCAAAGAGATGGTATATTGATCTAGGTGGATCTTTAGATACAATGGCATGGAAAAAATAAAAAATTCAAGTGATTTGAATGAAGTCAACTTAGGACCAGAGTGTAGGTCTCATCATCCTAATTCCAATGGCGCAAACGAAACCTCAATCTGAGTTTGTATGATGAATTTATCGCATAGGGAAGGTTGATTTGTTCCTTAAGAAAATAAGCATTTTACTTTGAAAAATGGATTTAAGCCTTAAAGGAAAAATTGCAATCATAGGACTTGTGGATGGAGACTTAATCTCTATGCAGTCGAACCCCCAATCATCGATCTTTGATCAAATAAGATCGGTGGATCGGAGGGAACCAAATTGGAGGACTTGCATATATCTATATCTATATATATATATATATATATATATATATATATATATATATATATATATATATATATATATATATATATATATATATATATATATATATATATATATATATATATATATAGATATCGATGAGCGGGCAGAGCAGTCAATGATAACACGATTTGCAGAATCACTATCGGGGCGATATATCGGTGAACACTGATGCGATCGGCTAACACTAATATCGACGATTGGTAATTGGTGGTCAATCATTCCTAATAATCAGGACTGTACACCCCCGATACGATGATTGTGACCTTAGCTTGGACCTGATATGGAATATGAGCCCGATTTAATGATTTTTGAAGTCTGAGTAAATGGGTTTGGGGCATATTTTTAGTGTTTTCGGGATTTTTAAGGCCTTATCACCTCAATGATAAAAAGGCCAGCTTAAGAGGTGGTTATGCCCACCAATCCTTGCACTCTACCAACCTCTATAATGAACCAGACAAGCCCCAATTTGAATGGGATTTTGTCCAAAGTATCCATTACAAAACACGATCAATGGAAAGAGCATGGGAGGAGGCATTTTTGGGTAGTACATTGTTCGTTGGTAGGAGGCCGAGAGTGATATTTTTCCGTGTTTAGACAATTTACATGACTCTAGCCCCTTTCATTGCTATGGATGCATTGGTGCTTCTTATGTCTCCATCTCAGGCATCGATTTCATATGCCATCTTGCGGATTGGAGGTATAAGCCTCTTGTGGATAGTTGATGAATGTAATTATCTTTTCTTTCATGCCATTTAATAACGAAGGCCTCCTGATTATTGAGTTAGGCCTGGAGATGTAATCCGAATTAGAAGAACTCTGTTATCAATCCTTCTTGTCTTCTTTTGTTTCTTTTATGTGTTTACATCTTCTTTTCTTATGTGCACAGTTTTGTGTTAAGTTGAAATTTTACATGTGATTCTTTTCCATACATCTATAAGTGAAAACATCCTTGATCATGTGGTATCAGAGTAGGGAGTTTTAGATGTGAATTGCATGTTTGCATGCTAACAAGAGGCAGGATTCAAAGAGGTGAAGGGAATCTAGAACCTTCCAATCCAGAGGTAGTGCATGCACCTCAGAGAAGAAATATTGTTGAAGAGGAAGCTCATACTGAAGAGGAGCGCAATTTTGGAAGAATTTCTATTCAATGGCAGAGAATATCAGTTAGCTCGTTATAATACTGGAAAAGGTAGAAGAGAGGAACCCAAAAGGACAAGGTTCAACACATGGGAATGGTGGAGAAGAATCCCCTCCTTCTCCTTCTGGGAGTGAAGGTTCTCCTTCCTCTCACCACCATAATCAGAGAAATCCAAAGGATGCATCTAAGAAACCTTTTTCTAAATTAGATCTTAAATTTGATCTTCTTGTGTTTAATGGTGAAAGTAATGCAGAAAAGCTTAACAATTGGATCAAGCAGATTGAGGTTTATTACAAGATTCAACAAATCATAGAGGATGAGGCAAAAATCCAGCTAGCCTCTCTACAACTGGGTAGCACAACTCTCATTTGGTGGGAGAGAAAATTGCAGAGCAGTAAAAATGTGGGTAAGCTTTTTTCCTCATGGTCTGATTTCACTTATACATTAAAGGAATAGTTTTATCCTTTCAGATACAAATAGAAAGCTTTGATGAATTGGCAATATTTAAGGCAAGGCAAAGGGTATGATGTTCAGAGTTTTACAGAAGAATTTAGGAAGCAAGCACTAAATCTGAGTATAGTATTTGATACACCTGAAGTTGTGACTAAGTATATTGGCTCACTACATAGTTATATTAGGCATTCATTATTGTTGTTTGAACCAACCACTATTGAAGTAGCTAGTTTAAAAGCAATTCATATTGAGAACAGGGGCAAGAATGAAAGAGAGGATCAGTCCAGAAAAGACACCGTTCAAACCTCCCAATGGCAAATACAAAGCGAAATGGAAAGGGAAGGAGAAGAAAATAGCAAAAACCAAAGAAGGAGAGTGGCCTTATTGTAATCGCTGCAAGAAGGAAGGCCACGACGATGATCACTATTGGAAGCAGCACCCAGAAAGGCATCCAAAGAAGTATGGAGGAAAAGGGAAGTAGAAAACAGTAGCAGTGGCACAACAAGAACTTGGATTACATTCGAGAGATGAAGCGTTGGTCACAACGGGAGAAAAAGGTGCCCTTACACCTCTTGTTGATTCTAAATCGCATCAAAGTACTAGTTCTCTAGATGAGTCCCTTTTGAGTGATAGAAAAAGAAAGAATTATTTCATATCAGGGTTGTAGTAAATCACACCAAAGTGGAAACTCTATTTGATACAGGGTCCCAAGAAAACTTCATTGCAGAATCCCTCGTAAATAAGCTTGGCTTAGAGACAAAACCACACCTAAAACCTTACCCACTGGGATGGATACATGATAAAGTGAAATTGAATGTAACCCAGTAGTGCAAGGTCAAATTTTTTATTGCATCTAAGCTAGTAGACGAAGTATAGTTGGATGTAATACCATTGGATATCTGTGGCATGATATTAGCGAGCCCATACCTATACGATAGAAAATAAATCTTTTTCTACCATGAGAATAAATATCACATCACCAAGGATGGGGTAGAATACACAATGCGCGCTCATCAGAATAAGATTAATGCCAGCCTTGTAAGCACTGGGCAAACGAAAAGATTAGTGAGTTCCATTAAAACATGCATGCTTATGGTTGTAAGGGAGAAAGAGGTCGAATTCGTTGATGCGTTCCAGGGCTGCGATGGGAAGCATAAGCAAGAATTAATGGAATTGATTTCTAATTATACTAAACTGTTCCAGGAGGCGAAGGCACTACCTCCGAAGAGGGAAATCCAACATGAAATCCATCTATTACATGACTCCCCTCTGCCAAATATTGGCATGTACAGGATGTCGATGATCGAGATGGAGGATATCAAGAGGCAAGTGCAGGAATTGCTGGACCATGGCGTCATCAGGGCAAGCACCTCTCCATGTGGTTCACTGATCATTCTAATGACAAAGAAAGAAGACATTTGGAGGATGTGCGTGGAATACTGCGTGCTCAACAAGATATCGGTTAAAAATCGCTATCCCCTCCCATGCATAGATGATTTACTGGACCAATTAAAAAGTGTTGTTTATTTCACAAAGTTGGATTTGCATAGTGGCTATCACTATGTCAGAATTGCGGAGCAGGATGTGTGGAAAATCATCTTCAAGACCAAGCAGGGGCTTTTCGAATGGATGGTGATGCCATTTTGGCTTTGCAACGCTCCACCCGCCTTTATGCGGGTTATGAATGATATATTTCAACCTTTCATTGATGAGTTTGAACATGTTGGTTTGAACATGTGAGTCATGTAAAGAAATTGCTTGATGTGCTGAAGAAAGAAAAACTCTTTGTAAAATTGTAAAAGTGTTAGTTTGGGAAAACCTCTTTGGGTTACCTAGGTTATGTTGTTGGTCATGGTCAGTTAAAAATTAATCCCTCTAAAGTTGAAGCAATTGTAAATTGGCCTAATCCTACTAGTGTAACCAAGGACCATAGCTTTCTAGGTGTAGTCTAGTATTAGAGGAGATTTATTGCTAATTTATCTGTTATTGAAACACCTTTGCACACATTGACAAGTGTGAAATAGGTCTTCCAATGGGGAGGAAGACAACAAAAGTCCTTTGAAACATTGAAGGAAAAAATCAGCACTGCGCCAGTCTTAGCCTTACCCAATCTCCAACAGCCATTTGAGATCAAAACCGATGCCAGCGGTTATGCCATGGGAGCTGTACTGATGCAGCAAAAGAAGCCAATTTGTTACCATTCTAAGAAGTTTTCTCATGTTGTGATAAATTATCCCACCTATAACAAGGAGCTTTATGCATTGGTGTAGAGTGTGAAAAAGTGGAAACACTACCTAATCGGCAAGGAGACCATCATCCATACAGATCATCAACCCTTCCAGTACCTTCAGTTGCAAACCAAGTTGCAACAATCTCGTCATTTCAAGTCGATGGGCTTTCTTCAATAGTTTCATCTAGTAATAAAGTATAAGAAGGTCACTAGCAATAAAGTGTATGATATGCTATCTCGCCATCCTATTTCAACTTTTGTTATTTTTCATAATGCTTCATTATCTTTTGAAATTTATGCTAAACAATATGCTAACTTTGATGACTTTAAGGAGGTTTATGAAAAACTAACCCATGGTTCTATTGTGGCCAGCAACAAGCCCCCCTTCTTATTTAGTGTTATTCTTAATACTAAATAAGTGGGGACCCTTAGCTAAAAATTTAAAAATCAATTAGTTCTTAAATTTCCTTTTCGAATAAGAACTTACCATCATAAGCTTAGGAAATCCCCTTGAAAAATCTAAAAAATCTAAGGTTTATGATAAGGTAAGACAAAATCTTTCCTTAGGAAATATCGCATCGCAAAAAAAAATGATGGGATACCACCTGACAAGCCGAATTCCAACATTGCGCGATACACGATAATAAAATATCGCATCACATACATCAAACACAACTTACATTCGAACATCTTAAATTGCTGATATGCGATGACGCATATCGCAAATCACATTTTGCAGGAAACAGAATAACAAAGATTTTCATATATCATGTTCCTGCGATCTGCGATAGCGTGATATTTTGATTTCGTGATATAGTGACAATGCGATAATGTGATGTCACGAGCGATCACCTCTACGATGTTACGATTCTACGATGTTGTGATTCCGCGATATTGCGAAGCAAATCACAAAATCGCTTCATCGCAGATTTTTCGGGCACGTGATTCAAAAAGTATTTTCCATAAACTAACACCTAGTTGTGCGCTTTAATGCTAATAAATGAGTTAGTTGCCAGTTATTAATGGAATATGGTTTCGTGCTTATCAAAAAATCATCTCATGTAAGGTGGTACATTTGATGCGTCTTCGGCATTCAAAACTTTCCCATCACCCTTCCTTGTCATTATTTTCACTTCACTTGTCAACTACAGGAACGAAGAACAAAGAATGATACAAAGAAATACACAGGATAAAATGGGAAAGAAAAGAAAAGCTCTAAGCTCTGAAGAGACAGAAATGGCACCCTTGTATATAGACACGACCTGTAACAGAGACGCAAGAATCACTACGTGCGAAGGCATGTATAATCTTCTTGAGTAGGAGAATCCCAGAGTAATGGAAGTTACTGCTACTGTGGGCTCAAATAGTTCTTCTGAGGCATCTATCATAGAGCTAGCTTGCTCATTCTTGCACTGGATAGTAGCAAAGCCCATTCTCCCATATACGGACATGGTTAAGTGGATACTGGACAACGTTGATATCAGAAATAGACAGTTTAAAACTCAAGGTCAAGAGCTTATGGAATCATCATTTTCACAAAATTTGAACTTTATATCCGCTAAAAGGAAAAAGCACAAAAGGTGAAAAACACATCAAGGAAACCCGGATCAAGAAACGAAGGCAATTAATGATAATCGCGCATTGTTGAGAAACATTTCTCAAGAAGGAAAGCTTTTAATTGCTCAGTTACCTGTAAGCCTTGAAAATTGCAAGAAAGCAAACAGTGTTATTGTTTGTGTAAATAAAAATTTGCACAAGGAAAATTTGATCACAAAAACCACTCCAGGGTATTTACCTAACGTACAACAATTACAAACAGATTGGAAGCAGAAATCTCAAGAAGAGGCACAAGCAATCCAAGCATTAACCAAGTTGAACTAGGATTATTATTTGGCATACTTGGTAAAGCCACATAGTCAATGGATGACTATCAAGTGTATCATCAATTTGGCCGAAAAGATGGCGCTATCTCTTGTCGATTCTTTTTTCTCAGCTCAGCTTAAATCCGAAGTCGGCCAACCGAATCCTCTCAAACAGATGTTGAATGCATGCGATTTCAAGGAGCAGATAGAGAAGTAGTTTTAATTTTAGATGCAATTTTAGTTTTAATTTTGTTTTATTTTGCCTGAAATGAGGACGATCATTTAAAATGCATCGTACATTTTTGTAATAATTTATTTTTAGATTTAGTTAGTAGTATTTAAACCCCTCTCATGCATTTAGAGGAGGGTCCTGAAATTTGTCAAAAGCTTATCCCTAGAACATGCACTTTTGTACCCTCTGAGGAGGTTTTAATGAATGAATGGAACAATATTTATTGATATTTGCATTTTATATCTACTACAGATGTTGCACTTTTGTACTCTTAGTGGATATTAGATCAAGAAGAGATAAACCATTATCCCTTGAAGCTCATGAGTAGGACTAGATATAAATGGTACTTCTATCTCTTAACTATTTGTGCCTTTGTGTTAAAGTGATTTTCATCTTCATTTATTTATATATTGATGTATGAATGCCTAAGTTATCATTTGGCACTTTTGTACGGTGATAGCTATATATTTATGCTTAATGTATGAATAGCTTATTATGCGATATGTTTCTCACAACTGTTTCGTCTTATTTTTTTATATGAAGTGGTTTATCTTTATTGAATTCTTTTCTCATAACAGTTGAAAGATCTTTATTACTAGTTTCTATTTGAAATCATTTTAGATTGCATAAAAGAAAGATTACACCCTCGGTTAGTGTAGACTTAGATATTTCAGCTTATTAGAATAAAATTTCCTTATTATTAGATTAGAGTTAGAGTAAAAGTGTTCCATTTAGAAATTGTTAGAAAGAGAAATATCAGTCCGTCACACACACATATACAAATTGGGAAACTGGTCCCATATCCCCAGTCATACCCACTATACCAAACAGAAAAAGAGCTGCTAACAAAGGTCTCGACCGGGTGGGTATCTCGCTTGTTGTAGACCCGATTTTAAATGCTTCAACATATTTGGTACTAGAACGAGTGCTCTGAACTGTGAACGGTAAGTAAATATAAATCTAAATACCATTCTGAGAGTAAATCACCCTCACCATCTCCCCCGACTTCTATGTTGCAATTAAATTCAGAGTCAGAAGTCACTGGAGCAACAGTCGCTGCTACAAACCCTGACATTTTAGAAAAATCTATTATTGAACCTCCTGAAGTTGAACCTTTGATTCACAAACTTCAGTGATTTTCAATATCTCCTCAAAAATCTGATAAATCTCAAGGCAGTGTGACTTTGCAGTATAACCTTGCTCATCCTCTTACCAGGTTAAAAAGCAAAAAATTTGGTGTTCAGGCAATCGAATTACCTCTACCTACTAGGAAGAGAGAAATAAAGTCTCCTAAAGGGTCCAATAGTGAGACTCTTTCATCATCATCATCAACCTCAGCCTCTTCACTGCGAAGTCAACCATCCACTCCTCCACTTCAGATCATTGTCCATCAGCCTACTGCAACTTCCACAACTCCTTCTCAACCATCTGGAGTCCTAATATCCTCATCTTCTCAACCACAGGGATCATCTTCTACACTTTCCTCTGTTATTAGTTCAGTGATGGCCCAATCTCCATGGAATAACCCAACGACAGTCTTAATGCCTGCACCCTTGAGTCAGTTATCGACCCATCCTGAAAAATGGCTTCCTAAGTTTAATCCCGAGGTAGGCATGCTAGCGGAAGAACATATAAATAACTTTTTTCTATCCATAAATCTCAATGGAGTTGTTAACGAAGATGTTGTTGTTCAACTTTTTCCTTATACTCTGCAAGGAATAGCCAGATCATAGTATTTCTCATTACCATCTGGATCTATTACTAGTTGGGACATCTTCCAAGAATAATTCCTGACCAAGTTCGGTGATGACAGGTCTACGACGACACTGATCAATGACTTGTCTAACCTTAAGGCCAATTCAAGAGAACCTAGCAAAGATTTCAATTTAAGTTTCAATAAAATATTAAACAAAATTCCTACTGCTTCTCAGCCTAACGAAGAAGTGTGAAGTGAATGGTACATCACTGCTTTACCATCAAACTTAGCAATCTTTGTTGATAGGGCTAACAAAACAACCTTAGTTGAAAATATGAAAGAATCAATAGTAGTAGAGAAATGTATTATGGCCCTAGAAAAGAAAAACGCCATAGAAGAACGAAAATCTAAGAAGGTTTCTTTCAAAGAAGGGCCCAAAAAAAACAATCGAAAGATCCATTCGATTTAGAAGGATTACAAAAAGTTTTGAAGACCATGTCTAACAAAATGGTCGACATTAAGAAACAAGTAGCAGAAGCTTCTTCTAAAAAGCCATACAGGCGTTTTAAAAGAAATCCTTCAACTGATTCCAAACCCCCTAACGCAATTACAAATGCTAAATTAGAGGAAGAAGAAGAGGAAATCGCTACTGAAGAACATATCGATGAAGAAGAAGTTGTAGAGTTACAAGGTATTTGGGATTTCATCCTCCTATATGAAGAGGATCAAGAGGCATTCCCGGCTAGTACTCACAATAGAAATCAAGTTGACCCTCCTCAACCTACTCCTAAGCCAAAGAGTGTAAGCTCGATGACTAAGGATAAAGTCACAGCCAAGAAAACATCACCTAAACCGACTCAAACCAGCCCAGTCCAAACAGACACATCAACTCCATCTAAAATGCTAATTGTTTCAGATGAAATGGAGTATAATATCATAGAAGACATGAAAAAGACTAGGGACAATATTAGTCTTTTTGAATTGAGCAAGTTAAAACACCAGCAAAAAGTACTTTTGAAAGAATTACATGTTGTACCAGTTGCACCTTTACGAGCCACTGTAATCTCTTAAGCTTCCCATGATATGGGAAGGCCTCCAACTAATACGATGAATAAGGTTGATCCAAATGATATTGCCTTAA
This sequence comes from Pinus tabuliformis, assembly GCA_031772625.1. Lineage (NCBI taxonomy): Eukaryota > Viridiplantae > Streptophyta > Pinopsida > Pinales > Pinaceae > Pinus > Pinus tabuliformis. The sequence goes on along the minus strand of CM062812.1, from coordinate 481,001,831 downwards.
TTGGAGGAAGGTCGAGATCTCATACCCCCCCATTTCTCCCTACTTATGAAATTTTCAATAAAAACGTGCATAATTGCTTAGTGGATTCTAGAGCTTCATCGAATATTTTACCAAGATTAATATGTGGAAAATTGAACGTTCAACCACAAAAATCCATTGTGCGCATAGTTCAACTAGATCGATCGCAAGTCTAAGTAATTGGTGAATTAAATCAAGTTAGCATAGGGTTGTCATCCAACCCAAAGGTATGTCAAGTTATCGACATTTTAGTTGCTGATATTCCGGAATTTTATGGCTTAATTCTTAGCAGAGATTGGTAAAAAAAACTTCATGGATACTTTGCAACCGACTGGTCGCATATGTGGCCCCCTTATAATGGTAAACCAAATCAGATAAAAGTTGAGCGGGAGAAACATCAGAAATACATAGTAACAGAACTCGAGGGAGAAAATGAACCAGTAGCATATAATTGTAATATCATTGGCAACTATTCAGTAGATTATTTCCTAGGAAATTTTAATTCTCATACTTCACCTTACTTAGAACATTATATTTTACCTCAAGTAGAAAATTTCTCTCAAACAGATAGTTCTAACTGCATTAATTTTATAGATAGTCCCGTAAATAAATCTTTGTTTTGGAAACTATTTTTTGATGGTTCTAAGTCTAACGAAGGAGCAAGAGTAGGATGCATGTTAATAAGTCCAGAGGGAGATAAAACCATGTTAAATTGCAGACTCAAATTTGATTGCACCAACAATACTGTAGAATACGAAGCTTTAATCCAAGGATTATACAAAGCAATCGGACTAGACGTCAAATACCTGCAAGTTTTTGGAGATTCTGAAATTGTAATCGGACAGGTACGTAATACTATGCACTATTTATCAAGTCATCTAAAGCATTACCAATCTTTAGTTCAAGATCTAAGTGAGCACTTTATAGTATTTAATATTTCATCAATTCCCAGACTCCAGAATGCTAGCGCAGACCTCTTAGCCAACGTAGCTTCCAAGCTCATTCCTTCAGAAGATTTTAGCTCTGACCGATTTTCAATTGAGTTAATTTTTAGACCATATATTCCTGATAACATTACCAATTGGAGGATTTTCAATGACGATCCTGATATCGTGAGTTTCCTCACATCTGAAGGATCCTACACCAATCAAATAATTGACAAAGACCAACATGACCAACAATTGCAACAAGATAGTACTAACAATGCTATACCTAAATCAGTAGTCAAATTAGAAGGCCTTTATGATTTGAAAGATCGATTCAAAAGATCTACCAATTCAAAACTCCAAAGTTCAACTTTGAATTATGAATTAGTAAAAGTGTCTTTGCTTGGAATTACAATGAACTCAAAACATACGACACCTCTATCATCCAACATACTATCCTAATGATCGATAATGAAAAACCTGTCCAACAAAAGTTGAGAAAGATCCATCCCAATTTAGAAAACCAGATCAAAACTGAACTCAATAAGTTATTGAAAGCCAAGATAATCTTTCCCGTTAGACATTCTAAATGGGTCTCCAATATGGTACCTATTAGAAAGAAAAACAGAGATATTAGAATCTGCATTGACTTTCGAAACCTTAACAAGGCCTGCCAAAATGATAATTTTCCTTTGCTCCCCATGGAAAAAATCCTGCAGGCAGTTGTAGGCTCAAAATTAATGTCATTCTTGGATGGATTCTCAGGATACAATCAAGTGTTGGTACATCCTAGTGATCAATTAAAAACTACATTCAGAACTAAATGGGGTACATACACATATCAAAAGATGCCATTTGGATTGATTAACGTGGGTGCCACATTCCAGAGAGCCATAGACATCACATTCAAGGGGTTAGTTAATAAATCAGTGGTAATATATTTGGATGATATAATTGTTTATTGCAAGAAATGAAACAACCATCTTAGAGATTTAAAAAAAATCTTCCAACGTTGTTTAAGGTATGGGATTTCGCTTAACCCGAAAAAAACCTCTTTCGCATTAAGTGAAGGAAAACTTCTAGGATTCATATTGTCAAAATCTAGAATTCACATTGATCCTGACATAATCAAGGAAATTTCCGCAGTACCCCTACCTCACAACAAGAAAGCCATGCAATCTTTCCTTGACAAGATTAACTTTGTAAAGAGATTTGTTCTAGATTTTTCAAGAATCGTATCTCCTTTACAAGCAATGATTAAAAAGAATGCAAATTTTAAATGGGGCCAAGACGAACATGAGGCATTCAATTTGATCGTACAAGCAATTATCAATGCTCCATCTTTAGCAACTCCAATTTTTTTCTGATCCTTTTATATTGTATACATTTGCCTCAGATAAATCATATGCTATGATACGCACTCAATAAAATCAAGCAAAGGCAGAAGCCCCAATTTCTTTCTCTGTTCCAATTTACAAGGAGCTGAGTTGAATTATTCAGAAGTGGAGAAACAAGCTTATGTCGTTTTCAAAGCAATTAAATATTTCAGGCCTTTTTTACTCAAAACACATATCAAGATCATAGTACCATTTCCAGCAGTAAGAAATCTTCTAATACATAAGGATGTGGATGAGAAAAGGGCCAATTGGATTACTTCCTTATAGGAATATGATGTAGAAATCAAACCAGCAAGTATTGTAAAAGGTCAAGGCTTTTGAAAAATGCTGGCAGGAGCATCGCTAATGTCCAAAAATCCATTTGCAGAAGCACAAGTGTACGAGGTAATCCTAAATGATGTTGAGTCATTATACGCTGATATTATTTATTATCTAAAGAATCGATACACTCCTTCAAACCTTGATCATACCAAGAAAAGATCTTTAAGGTTAAAAGCCAAACAATATCAACTCGTGAATGATGTTCTTTTTAGAATAAATTATGATTCTTTTCTCCTTAGATATCTTGAAAAAGATGAAGCTGAAAAAGTCTTGCAGGAACTCCACGATGAGCCAGTAGGCAGACACTACGCTGGAGATGCTATTGCTCATAAAATTTTGCACGCGGGCTATTACTAACCCACATTATTCAAAGACACACATAACTACGTAAGGAAATGTCAAGTCTGTCAAACTGCTGCTAGGAGGCAAAAGAAACCATCCTTGCCACTGCAACCAGTTACCATTGAACAACCTTTCGATCAGTGGGGATTGGATGTAATAGGTGACATCGTTCCTCACACTTCTAAACAAAATAGGTAGATCCTTATAGCAATAGATTACTTTACTAAATGGGTAGAAGTAGTTCCACTCAAGACAACTAACACTGAAAATATCATTGAGTTCATAGATCTGTTCATAATCACAAGGTTTGGTTGCCTTCCGCTTTAATGTTTGATAATGCATCATATTTTTCTGGTAATACAATGACTGAATTTGCACTCAAAAGGGGTTTCAAGCTTAAATAATCTACCAATTATTACCCACAAGGGAATGGGTGAGCTGAAACTACAAATAAGAACTTAATTAGAATCATTAAGCGAACTAATGACCCACATCATAAAAATTGGCATAAGTCTTTAATATATGCTTTATGGGAAAATTGAATAATGCAGAAAGCCTCTATCAGCACTTCTCCCTTTAATTTATTTCATGGGAAAGAAGTGGTTCTTCCAACAAATCTGACAATTCCTTCTTTAGCCTTGGTTCAGTATATTGATGAAGCACCAACTTCTTCCTTACAACTAAGGCAGCTAGAATTAATTAAGTTAGAAGAACAACGAGAACGGGCTAAGATAACTCACACCCATCACCAAGCATTAGTGAAGGCTTCTTTTGATTCAAACATGATATCCAGAAAAGACATTTAGATGGGAGATATAGTTTTAAAATGGGACAAAGCTCCTGAGGAAAAGGGGAAGCATACAAAATTTCAAAGAATGTGGCTTGGTCCTTTTCAAATCATAGAAGTCATAGGTCCGTCTACTTTCATGTTACAAGATTTAATAGGGAAAAGAGATTCTTTACCTGTTAATGGTCAAATCCTTAAAAAATATTTTCCATAGAAGATCATTCTTCTATTTTTGTAGAGTATTTGTTTGTCTTTCCATAATAAAATCGGTTGTAAATGGTTAAATTTGAGATTCACGAAAAAGGAAAAAAATTCTCTTTTAGATTTTTTTTTTTCACTTGTATAAATAGAATTCTTTCTGAAAACTTAATCATTACTATTGAAAGATACAGTTAAAGACTATAGGCCTAGAAATGATATTAGTTTCAACTGTATAAATTTTGATGAAAAGCCACCTTTAGTTAGAAATTGATTTATTTCAGTGAAATAAAAGGTATCAATAACAAAATGAAGATTCTCTGTAGAAAGGCTCTTTCTAAAAAACTCTATCATTGTCATCCAGAGCTATCTTAAGGAAACAATGACTTCCTCCCCACCTAGGGAACTACAATATTCAGAGAATGAACCAAAGATACACTTTAACCTAAAGAGTAAGAGGTCTCATCACACGCATGATCATAGATGTTATAGCTCGCTGACTTTGCCAATACTGCATACCACAACAGGGCAATGACTCAAGATTGTTAAAATCAAAATACAAGGGGTCTCATCATGAGCCAGCTTGTTCAGCAAAGTTATAAATCAGTGAATGACTGTGTTAGGAATTGGCTACCAAACCAAGACATTGTTCTTTAAGAATAAAAAGAAAATGAAATAAGAAAGTGTGGAAATGGATTTTTCTTTGAAAAGTTGTATATTTCTCTAAGTAGGATACAGGATCATTGCTGGATAATAGGTAACCCAGTCGAAGCTATAAATCCTTGCTGGCAACAACGACTCTACCTACGAAAGATAAGCATATTTACAACTGATTTACAGAGAAGACTTTGTTTTTATCTTTACAAACCAAGCAATGACTGATATAGATACAAGGACTGGCTTGCGGGAGTAAACAATCAACATTAGGAAAAAGAAGAAACGAAATATCATTGATAGGCAAAAGCGTAATATACTTAGTCTTTCTATGCTAAAGTTTAAATTTTCTGGAAAATTTTCTGTTTTGGAAGCTTCGAAAATTCAAAAGAACAGCAGAGATAACTGGTTCTCCCAAGTGAATCGCCAATTATTGTGGCCAGCAACAACCCCCCCTTCTTATTTAGTGTTATTCTTAATACTAAATAAGTGGGGACCCTTAGCTAAAAATATAAAAATCAATTAGTGCTTAAATTTCCTTTTCGAATAAGAACTTACCATCATAAGCTTAGGAAATCCCCTTGAAAATCTAAAAAATCTAAGTTTTATGATAACGTAAGACAAAATCTTTCCTTAGTAAATATTGCATCACAAAAAAAAAATGATAGGATACCACCTTACAAGCCGAATTCCAACATTGCGCGATACACGATAATAAAATATCGCATCACATACATCAAACACAACTTACATTGAAACATCTTAAATTTTCGATATGCGATGATGCATATCACAAATCGCATTTCACAGAAAATAGAATAACAAAGATTGTCATATATCATGTTCTTGCGATCTACGATAATGCGATATTGCGATTTCGCGATACAGCAACAATGCGATAATGTGAAGTCACGAGTGATCAACTCTGTGATGTTACGATTCTGTGATGTTGTGATTCTGCGATATTGTGATCTACGATATTACAAAGAAAATCACAAAATCGCTTCATCGCAGACTTTCGGGCGTGTGATTCAAAAAGTATTTTCCATAAACTGACACCTGGTTATGCTCTTTAATTCTAATAAATGAGGTAGTTGCCAGTTATTAATGGAATATGGTTTCGTGCTTATCGAAAAATCATCTCACGTAAGGTGGTATATTTGATGCATCTTCGGCATTCAAAACGTTCCCATCACCCTTGTCATTATTTTCACTTCACTTGTGCATTGCAGGAACAGAGAACAGAGAACGATACAAAGCAATACGCAGGATAAAATGGGAAAGAAAAGCAAAGCTCCAAGCTCTGAAGAGAAAGAAATGGTACCCTTGTATACAGACACGGCCTGTAACAGAGACGCAGAAATTTCTACATGGGAAGGCATGTATAATCTGCTTGAGGAGGAGAATCCCATAGTAATGGAAGTTACTGCTACTGTGGGCTCACATAGTTATTTTGAGGCATCTATCACAAAGCTAGCTTGCTCATTCTTGCACCGAATAGTAGCAAGGCCAAAAATTCTCCCATATACGGACATGGTTAAGTGGATGCTGGACAGTGTTGATATCAGAAATAGACAGTTTAAAACTCAGGGTCAAGAGCTTATGGAATCGTTATTTTCACAAAATTTGAACTTTATATCCACTGAAAGGAAAAAGCGCAAAAGGCGAAAAATGCATCAAGGAAACCCAGATCAAGAAACAGAGGTAGTTTCTGATGCGCAATTAGCACCTAGTGCTAATCGCGCATCACTGAGAAAAATTTCTCGAGAAGGAAAGCTTCTAATTGCTCAGTTGCCTGTAAGCCCCGAAAATTGCAAGAAAGAAAACAATATTATTGATTGTGTAAATGAAAATTTTCATAGGGAAAATTTGATCGTAGAAACTACTCGAGGGTATTTACCTAATGTACAGCAATTACAAACATATTGGAAGCAAAAAGCTAAAGAAAAGGCACAAGCAATGCAAGGGTTAACCAAGTTGAACTCGGATTATTAATGGGCATACTTGGTAAAGCCACATAGCCAGTGGATGACTATCAAGTGTATCATCAATTCAGCCGAAAAGATGGTGCCAGCTCTTGTCGATTCTGTTTTCTCAGCTCAACTTAAATCGGAACTTGGCCAACCGACTCTTCTCAAATAGATGCTAGATGCATGTGATTTCAAGGAGCAGATATAGAAGTAGTTTTAATTTTAGATGTAATTTTTTTTTTAATTTTGTTTTATCTTTCCTGAAATGAGGATGGTCATTTAAACTGCATCCTACATTTCCGTAATAATTTATTTTTTGATTTAGTTAGTAGTATTTAAACCCCTCTCATGCATTTAGAGAAGGGTCCTGAAATTTTTCAAAAACGTATTCCCAGAACATGCACTTTTGTACCCTCTGAGGAGGTTTTGACGAATGAATGGAACAGGATTTATTGATATTTGCATTTGATATCTACTACTGATGTTACACTTTTGTACTCTTAGTGGATATTAGATCGAGAAGAGATAAATCATTATCGCTTGAAGGTCATGAGCAAGACTAGTTATAAATGGTACTTCTATCTCTTAACTATTTCTGCCTTTGTGTTAAAGTGATTTTCATGTTCAGTTATTTATATATTGATGTATGAATGCCCAAGTTATCATTTGGCACTTTTGTATGGTGGTTGCTATTTATTTATGCTTAATGTATGAATAGCTTATTATGCGATATGTTTCTCACAACTGTTTCGTCTAATTTTTTATATGAAGTGGTTCATCTTTATTGAATTCTTTTCTCATAACAGTTGAATGATCTTTATTACTAGTTTTTATTTGAATTCATTTTAGATCTCATAAAAGAAAGATTACACCCTGGGTTAGTGTAGACATAGATATTTCTACGTATTAGAATACAATTTCCTTATTATTAGATTAGAGTTAGAGTAAAAGTATTCCATTTAGAAACTGTTAGAAAGAGAAATATCAATCCATCACACACACATACACAAATTGGGAAACTTGTCCCATATCCCAAGTCGGACCCACTATACCAAACGGAAAAGCAGCTGCTGACCAAGGCCCGGATCGGATGGGTGTCCCCCTTGTTGTAGACCCGATTTTCGGGGCTTCAACAGGTTCACAGGTCGACAGCTATCACCTGCAGGGGAAATTGTTGTATCACCTTGGTAAATTTTGTATTCCCACAGGAGAAAGAGTAGATGTAATTCGAGAGGCCCATACCTCTCTTGCGTCTAGACTTTGGTCTTAAAAAGGCTTTATGTCATGTACAAATAGTTTTTTTTTGGCCTCATATGAAAAAAATTGTGACTCACTATGTAAAGGGTTTTGTGATGTGTTCTATTTCAAAGCCCTCTAATAGAAAACTTGAGCTCTACACACCACTCCCTATTCTGAATCATCCATGGGAAAGTGTGTCAATGGACTTTGTATGAGGTTTACCTTTTTCTAGGAAGAGTCATGACTATTTGTATGTCGTCGTTGACCGTTTCAGCAAAATGTGTATTCTTGTGTCTTGTAAAAACCAGATTATTGCAGAGCAGACTGCTTCTCTTTTCTTTCAGCATGTTTGGGTCCACTTTAGATTACCCATGTCAATTGTGTCAGATCGGGACTCTCGCTTCCTTGGAGAGTTTGGGACTACTTTGTGGAGAATGATTGACACCAAACTAAAAAGAAGCACGTCATTTCACCCACAGACCAACAGATAGAGACATAGGTTGTTAACCATAATGTGGTATACTTATTATGAGGCTATTGTGGGAAACATCCCAAGTTTTGGTTACCTGCCAAAGGACCCTTTCGTAATGGTCTTTGGAAGGGAGGATGGCTCCAATGGACATAACGATAGGGACAAATATCAGTAGTTCATTCAGCGAATCCAACTGCTTCACCAATCAATGCAGGTTCAGTTGGAGAAAAGTCAAGCTCCTTACAAGGATCGACATGATAAACACCGAGTTGACCATCAATTCCAAGTGGGTGACATGGTGTGGTTCCACATCAACAAAGATAGGATGAAGGGAGAAGGAAAGATTTTGTGGCCAATCTAGTATGGACCATTCAACATATTGGAGAAGATTGGGAACAATGCCTTTCATCTTGACTTGTCGCTATATATGCAGATGTACTCAATAGTGAATGTGGAGAACCTAAAGCTGTATGAACCACCTTTGATCATGGACACTGATGAGGTGGGCACAACTCCTACAGTCGATGATTTTACACCAGAATATCTCGATGAGTTGCTCGAAGACATCATCCTCAATAGAAGAACCAGGACTTCGCAATGAGGACATGTAGAATACCTTCGAGTTGGATTCAAGGGAATGCACTGCAGCAAGGCCATATGGATGGAGAAAGAGAAAGTGAGGGAGAAATTCCCTCACTTGCTAATTGACTAATAAAAAGCTTTTGGCGGTCCAAAAACTCCTCAATGGGGAGGATTGTTCTAGGTGGATCTTCAGATACAATGGCATGGAAAAACTCAGAAATCCAAGTGATCGGAATGAAGTCAACTTAGGACTAGACCGTAGGTCTCTTCATCCTAGTATTCGAGTCTAGATGATGAAGTTATCACATAGGGAAGGTTGCTTTAATACTAACGAAAATGAGGATTTTCCTTTGAAAAATGGATTTAAACCTTAAAGGAAAAATCGCAATCGAAGTACTTATGGAGGAAGACTTAAGATTTGTGCATTAGAACCCTCGATCACCGATCTCTGATCAAAATCAGATCGTCAGATTGGAGGCAACCAGATTAGAGGACTCACACACACACACACACACACACACACTCACACACACACACACACACACACAAACACACACACACACACACACACACACTCACACACACAAACACACACACACACACACACACACACACACACACACACACACACACACACACAAAGAGATATATATATCGGCAAGCGGGTAGTGTGATTGGCGATAACATGATCAGCGGAATCATTATTGGGGCGATATATGAGGGAACACTGATGTGATTAGCTGACGCCAATATCGGTGATCGGTGATCAGTCATTCCTAATAATCAGGATTGTACACCCCTGATACACCGGTTGTAACCTCAGATCAGACCCGATATGGAATATGAGCCCGGTTTAATGATTTTTGAAGTCCCGGAAGATGGTTTTGCGGTGGATTTTCAGTGTTTTTGGGATTTTTAAGGCCTTATTGCCTCAATCATAAAAAGGCCAGTTTAAGAGGTGGTTATGCCCACCAGTCCTTTCACTCTACCAGCCTCTATAATGAACCAGACAAGGCTCGATTTGAATGGGATTCCATCCAAAGAATCCATTATAAAAGACGATCGATGGAAAGAGCCCGGGAGGAGGCATTTTTGGGTGGCACGATGTTCATTGGCAAGAGGACGAGAGTATTATTTTTCTGTGTTTAGATAGTTTACATGACTCTAGCCCCATTCATTTCTACGGACGCATTCATTCTGCTTACCTCTCCATCTCACGCATCCATTTCATAGGCCATCTTGCAAATTGGAGGTATAAGCCTCTTGTGGACAGTTGATGATCGTAATTCTCTTTTCTTTCATGCCATTTAATAAGAAAGGCCTCCTCATTGTTGAGCTAGGCTTGAAGACGTAATCTGAATTGGACAAACTCCATTATGAAGCCTTGGTGTCTTCTTTTTTGCCTTCTATGTGTTTACTTATTCTTTTCTTATGTGCACATTTTTGTGTTAATCTAAAATTTTATATGTGATTCTTTTCCATACATATATAGCCGAAAACATCCTGGATCATATATCAACATTTGTCCGAAGAGGTTTCGCATAACATCCTGATATAAAGAGGCTTGTTGAGGAAGACGAGGGTAAGATAGGGTCATATCATCCTTTCTTAAATTACATGATGAGGAGCTATGAGGAATGCTTCAATGGAGCAAATGGGATATGTGGTTGGAGGTCACCATGAATAACACTCATCATCACATTAATCCATGATAAGATGGATCATCATTGCAATCAAATGAAAAGCTGACATCATGGGGGTGCTTATGTTCAAACCTCTACAATAGGAAGATTGTGGAGTCAAAATGATATGAGGTTCAGCTTATTGCACTATAAGAGATGGGTTCTTATGTTGATTGCTACAGTAGCTACTTGATTAGGCTAAACAATAAGAGCGGTCGTAACACATGTGATATGTAGAGGTGATTCCTAGAGATGCAATTATAAACATCATTTGAAGGAGCGACATCATGTTGATATCCATTGGGAGATGGAAAAATGGTTGTCCCTAAACTATTTTTCAGACGTCAATTATTTTGAGTGGGGGAAGATGTCAGGCCATAGAGTTGGGTGTTCCTTTAGTTAAGGTGCATGCCTTGGGTGATAACCAATCGCATGATTTTTGATGAAGATATCAAAAGGTATCCAAAGAATGTGTGACAACAGGAGGTGTTAAATAATAGACACAGGGTTTCCATTAGGAACATTTTGATGTATTGGTGGAATGGTCCATGTAGACAATCAAGATCCAAAATTACCTAGACAATGGAGAGCTAGAACTTGATACTGTGGCATTAGTGCCCCAAGGTTCGGGACAAAATATTCCCGATTCAAGTAACTGAGTGGAGTGTAATATGTCGGCTTTGGAAAGAATAGGTGAAGTGATGGGTGAAGTGTTAAAAGTAGTAGACCGAACTGACTAGCTAAACAAGCAATTTAACGGAAGGTGGCATCAAACAAGATGAAATGACATGATGTGGGTGACTAATGAGAAAAATGCCTAGGCAAAATAGGTTAGACAAGTGTGGTGTGCGAGTGTTAGGTGGAACGATGGTGGTTGACCTGACCCAAGGCATACAGGCCATGAGATGAGATGAATTGAGTGTGAGTGAGGTGTAACCATGTAAATGGGTGATCATCCAATATATATAAAAAAATCGCATGGTGGATGGACACACAAGGGAAGAACAAAACAAATAAATTGAAGCCACATAACCAAGAGTTGGGATGAGGTGTGACCGAGGAATGTTCTGGAACCGAACCAAAGTGCATCATGTTTGGGGTTGAGTTGACTCAAGTAGTGTCTTAGTAATGTAAAAAAATCCACTATGGTACATAAAAACTCAAGAAGGTCCGAGGAATGCAAGAAGACACAAGTATTGTTCAAAAGTTTCCAAGATTATCAAAGTGGGATCAGAATAGGTGAAATTTTTTTGTATTATGCTTTTGTAGTTTCTAGCTATATACTTTTATTGACTTAAACCATTGTCTCATAGGGTTATTTCAATTTTGGTTTATAAATAAGCAGAAGGTCGAGGAGCCATCTCTCTAAATCTTGTGCATATGTGTGATGATGCTTTAATGTCCTACATATGATGTACATGACCAGCTAATGAATGAAAAAAAGATTAATTGAAGTAGGATTGATAATAAGATTCCTTGGACTATATTGAAGGATTGTGATATTTTTCTATGTAAGCAATGATATGGATATTATATAACTAAACTTATTTTGGGGCATAGTCTGGGCGAAGTAACTCTATACATCATTAGGAAAAGGTTGAATACATTAGTGCCACATTCTTCAGGGGTCACAATCCACCCAAAATGCATCTTGTAACTGCAGGAGCCCCTACGATCATAACAATTATATTTGCCTCCACTCTTAGTTCCTTAAAAATACAAAATAATTAATCATAGGTTATGGATATAAATTGTTATAACATGATAACTACACATAACTATTTGAATGTAGACTTCTAATAGAAAACAACATAAATTTAAGAGAATGAAATAAATAAGCTTATTTATTTCTTTTAGTGATCCAAATTCCATTTCACTAATAGTATTAGGCATATTCATTAATATTGACTTCATTTCATTGCATTCATAAAATTATGCATTTTTTTTTTTAAACATGACATAATTATAGATTTGCTATATAATACTATTATTATTTCAACATATAGATGACTCTCACAACCACTTAGTATGAAATTTGTGGCATCTTATCAATACAATAGATGATGGAAACAAAACTAATGGAATGTAGATCTCTTAATAATCCGACAATTTCCGTACAATTTAGCAAATCTCATCAGAATAATAATTCATAGTTTATTTCTATTTTTATTTTTTCACATAAAATTATTTAATGGTTGCTCCAAGACTATATTAGTTTTTGTAAAATTTTATAATCTCCGTGTTTTTTTTATCGACTATAAATATGAATTCGCGCAAAATAAATTTAGTCAATATCACACCAATTAAAATTAAAACAATATTACAAAATATCTAATTATGTTTAATACTTTATATGTCATTTTTATCAATTTGAAATTCATTCGGATAATGCATGATTTTATATGTATTATATATTATATTTACTTTATTATTTTTGGGTAAATTTTTTTAGCTATCTTGTCTTAAAATTTTAAAATAATAGAAAGGATATTATTATTTTATAATTTATTTTAATGGTATATTTTACATATTTTTCAGTTAAAATAGAATTAATATTTTCAAAAATATATTTAATAAATGTATCAAATTAAAGCAGTTTCAAATTTAATAAGTAATCTGCGATGTTCATAACACTCAAATGTTTAATAAATCTCGAAAACCATAACGAAAACAAGTTCCTAAAATCTACAATGAAAATAAACACGTCCATCCATAACTAGTGAAAAATCCAAATCATGATTACCATTCATAAGTATTGAAAAATGAGAGGAGCTTGAAGAAACTGGTCCGTTCCTAAATATGCAATATGATTTACGAACTCGGCCATACCTGGAAATCATGTTGATGCCATTTCTGCATTTGAACTGAGAAACTAAAGGTTGTGAGTAAACCGATGTGTCCACGGCTGTTGACAATGGGATGCGCCTTAATGATATGCATGGATGGCCGGTACTTATTAGTTAATATGAATATGATGTCAATGAGTTGTATGGGTTCTAATCACTCTATTACAGATGAGAGTGACTCTTGATCTGTCCTGGTTGGTTGGCTGTGCGTCTTCTGTTAGAGTTGTTTTATATATCAACCAGTTTCCTTTGTCTCCTGAATACACTGAGTGCACGTTATTCTCTATGAAATAAATCTATGTATGTGTCTAGATTCATATATTGAAAAGTTAGAAATAAATTATAAAACAATGAGGCCGTTGAATTGCATGGTACAAAACTATCCTGCATTGAATAACGCAATTTGAGGGATGGCGCTTCTTTGAATGTTAACTGAGAAGGGAAAGCGTGTCGCGTGGGATAAACAGAAATCAAACGTTGTGACTAATGATAATGGGATACGCCTTCTCAAACCGTCGCCATCAAATTGAAAAATCTGATCTACCAACTCATCCATTCCTAGGAATCGTGTGTGTAAACCGGAACGTCCACAAATGGTGGCAATAGGATGAGCCTTAGATATATGCATGAATGGAAGGTACTTGTTAATAAGATGGCTGAAAATTAACGACTTAGCGAAGAGTGCGTATAATTTTTTTTAATTAAATAAAATATATTTTAAAATTTATTAAGGTTTACATTCTCATATTTAAATTTTGAAATTAAGTTGGTTATTCCCTTATAAATACAACAATTTTACAGTGTAATTTAATTAATTTGATTTATTTTATTTTTTAATTATTTTGTTTTATTTTAATTTTTTGTTTGCTTCACATGATTATGATTTCTCTTTATTTATAATACTTTTTGAATGTATAAATTAAATTAGCATTTTTATAAATATTTGAAATATTTAGATGAGTTAAGTTTTAGAACTCAATTTTAAATTTAGATTTTATAATTTATAATCAAAATTAATTAAAAGATGTAGCCAAGTAATTTTAAATTACATGTAGATTAATAAATATATTAATAGCTAAAGAAACCAATCCATTATATTGAAAAGAAAGGGTACATTCATCCTCTATGATTAAATGAAAATCATAAAAATTAACAAAATTATTATTATTATCATTATCATATATATATATATCTATATATATATAGAGAGAGAGAGAGATATATAATATGTGTGTCTAGACTCCTAAGTTGTAAAGAGTCTTTCATATAACATCATGAACCAATACCATGATTTATGGTGCACAAAGGTGTATTTTACAACACAATATGATATCCATGTAGAAGTATGTCTATCTTCAACTCTACCAATAATGTTGGCCTAAAAAATATTTAGGAAAATTTAAATAAAAACGAAAATATAAATATAAATAAAAAAACTAAAAGTTATTAATACAACTATTACAATTTCCTAAGCTCCCCTGAACTTGAAATAATACAAGAAGGCTTTTGGATGTATATATATAATTTCCATGTTAGCTAAGATAATTCAGCTAAGGCATCTAGATCATAGGCAGTTGAAACATGTCTCAAGTAAGAGAGTCAACTGTTTGCATTAGGGTTGAGTTGAATCCATGATTGATCGCACGGAAGAAGCTGATTTCACAACATGTGATGGCGGTCTCAGTACAGGTAGGAGCGTTAATCTGCCAAATTGTGAGATTATGTCTTCTACCTCAGGTTGTCCAATGGGCTCTTTGTCAGCCACTCGCAACTTTAGAGGTTCCACTAAGTTAGCAGACCCTTCCAAAAGTCGCAGAGTTCTACTGAACTTCCACTAATCCGAGCCCAACCATAACATAAACCACAATTCAATAAACTTTGAAATCTGCCCTTCTAAAAATGTGTCGGCATTTATTCGCTGTTGATTGATACAAGATCCGACGATCGCACCACTTCCCGACTTTGAAAATTGCTCCACATTTGTCAACCATTGATTCCACTCCAAATGCACTCGAAAAGAGGTTTTCCTCTCTCACCTCATTCTAACGTGTCATTGTGTGTGTGAAATAGGAGCCAACGGGGAATTACCGTTTACGGCCTTTCCTCCACCCAAAATCCACTTGTGGGTTTCTCCAACTCGTTTCTACTCATTAACTATCGAGTAACTTCCTCGCCAAACACCATAGATCTATCTCAACCAAGATCTAATGGTCCAAATTCAATCTTTATACCACTTCATCCTTGGTCTTCCTCCACTGATCTCGACCATCCGCTCAACACACTTAGAATTCACGAGAAACAGTTAAAACAAAAAATTTGACACAGTCAACCCAATTTCATTCAATCTCACAGAACACCAAATAACTTCAAATTTTCTATAAACACAGAGGTTTCAAAGGAGATTATCCTTTGGGATTTGACAGGAATTTCTCATTCACATACACAGAGATTAATTTTCCCCAATTCACTGCATTCACTCTTGGAAAGCCAAACTTCTTCAATAGTCAAAGGCTAAAATTTATTGATCTTATCTGTGGTGCGAGAGATTTTCCTCAAGAATATCCACTACAACTAACTAACTAAAATTTCTTACATCATGATCAAATCCTATATTCTAGCTCTATGCTTAACTAGAAAAACATGGAAATTGATGGCTAAAGGATCCCGCTCCTTTGTTTGTTATATTTTTTTGTATTTTTGGAATAATTCCTTGAATTCAGCTTCAAGCCTTATGCTCCTGCATCAGACTCCTGAGGACAAAATTCTTCATGGGCTCCTATCAATGCGTTGTTCTACAGAACTGCCCAATTTTTGTAGCATGCTTTTTGTTACCCAAGTAGCTTCCGCAATTGGCTAATCCTTCCATTTGACCAAATACTGAAAGTACTCCTGTCCTCTGGTTTTCTTGAACACTTTCTTGTCTAAAATATTTTTTGGTTGTAATTCCTTTACTATAGGTAATTGTTTTACCCAGTCGATTTCCTGTGTCTCTTGGTCTTCTTCTGTATCATTTGGAATTTCACCTTCATAGTTGTACAAGTTAGCAAAATTGAAAATTAGAGATATTCCAACATGAGGGGGTAATTCAATTTCATATGCATTTGTAGAAAATTTTCTTAATACTCTGCATGGTCCAATTTTCTTGAACTTCAATTTGTTATACTCCCTCATTGGAAATATTTCCTTCCTTAGGTGTTCTAAAACCAAATCTCCAACTTCAAAGTTCACTTCTCTTCTTCTCATGTCTGCTCTATTTTGGTACTTGATGTTGCTAACCTGTAGCAGTTGTTTCACCTGTTCATGTATTTCTTGTATTTTTGAAGCAAAATCTTCTCCCTCTGCACTTCTCATCTCATCTTTTCCCAAGATTTTTAACTCACATACTCCTCTTGGATGCATTCCATAAACTATATGGAATGGAATTTTCCCTGTACTCTTGTTAGTTGAGTCATTATATGCATATTTAGCCTGTGACAATACATGATCCCACTGTTTTGGAATTTTCCTAGTAAGACTCCTTAAAAGATTATCCAAACTCCTATTCACAACTTTAATCTGTCCATCAGTCTGTGGATGATAAGCTGAACTGGAACTCAATTTAGTTCCCAAATTTTTCCATAGTGTCCTCCAGAAGTGTCCAACAAATTTGGAATCCCTGTCTGAGACAATACTCTTAGGCAACCCATGCAATCTTACAATCTCATTGAAAAACAAATTAGCAATGTGAGTAGCATCACTAGTTTTATAACATGGAATAAAATGTGCCATTTTTGAAAATCTGTCCACTACAACAAAAATTTAATCCTTTCCCCCTTGAGTTTTTGGTAAGCCCAAAACAAAATCCATACTTACCATATCCCGAGGCCTGTCTGGAATTGGTAATGGAACATACAAACCTATGTTTTGGCTTCTTCCCTTTGCATATTGACAGACTTTGCAAGTTTTCACATAATTTTCCACTTCAGATCTCATTTTCGGCCAGAAATAAAATCTATTTAGTTGCTCATAAGTCTTATCTATACCAAAATGCCCTGCAAGTCCACCACTATGTTTCTCTTTGATTAAGCTCTCCCTCATAGAACAATTTGGTATGCACAATTGATTTGTCTTAAACAACAATCCATCTTGTAAGAAATAATCAAACAATTTATTCCTATCCATCAAAACATGATTCCTACAAACTTCAAATTCATCTTTAAAATCTAAACCTGTCTCATACAATTGTTTAAGAAAATCAAAACCCAACACTTGAATTCGACTCTCTTGAAATAATGTATTTCTGCTACTTAAAGCATCTGCAACTTTTTTTGATTGGCCATTTATATGCTTTAAGACAAAATGTAAGCCCTGAAGATACTTTACCCATTTGGCATGTTTTTCGTTAAGCTTTGGTTATTGCATAATATATTGCAATGAATGGTTATCTGGATAAAGTATGAACTCTTTTAACATTATATAATGTCTCCACTTCCTCAATGACTGCACAACTGCATAAAACTCTTTATCTTAAGAAGAATACCTCTTCTTTGAATCATTTAGATTTTCATTAAAATAAGCTATAGGTCTATCTTCCTAACTTGAAACACCTCCAATAGCTTCTCCACTAGCATCACATTTCACTTGGAAAGGTTTACTAAAATCAGGTAGAATCAAAATAGGTTTTTTAGTGATCTTCTTCTTCAACAGCTGAAAATTCTTTTCTGCTTCAGCAGTCCATCTAAATGGTTGTTTATCCTTATTTATAGTCTCCAAAATAGGAGCATTGATCTTACTAAAATTCTTTATGAATTTCCTATAAAAATTAGCAAGAACATGAAAAATTCTTACCTCAAAGATACTTTTTGGTGAAGGCCACTCCATGATTGCCTTGATCTTCTTTGAATCCATCTCCAATCCTTCAGCGTAAATAAAAAAACCCAAATACACTAATTCCTCTTTCATGAATTAAAATTTCTTCAAATTCAGCAATAATTTCTCTTGTTGTAACCTTTGCAAGACATAATTCAGATGTCTCATGTGCTCCTCCTTAGACCTACTATAAACTAATATATCGTCTAGATATACTATTACAAATTTACCAATAAACTCCTTAAGAACTTCATTCATGAGTCTCATAAATGTACTTGGTGCATTTCACAATCCAAAAGGCATTACTCTCCATTCATACAATCCTTCATTTGTCTTAAAATCAGTTTTCCACTCATCCCCTTCTCTTATCCTTATCTGATGATACCCACTCTTAAGATGTAGTTTTGTAAAATACTTTGCTCCACTCAAACAATCCATCAAATATTCAATTCTAGGTAAAGGAAATCTATATCTTATAGTGATTTTATTGATGGCTCTTGAATTAGTACACATTCTCCAGGCTCCATCTTTCTTTGGACTCAACATTGTTGGTACTACACAAGGACTCAAACTTTCTCTGATCACTCTTTTGTCAAGCAGTTCTTGAACCTGGTTTTTAGCCTCTTCATTTTCTGTGGGAGTCATTCTATAAGCTTCTTTGTTTGGTAGATTTTCTCCAGGAATCAAATTTATATGATGGCTAATTCTTCTAATGGGTGGTAACTCATTAGGCAAATCATTAACAATGATATCACAATAGTTGTCCAACATTTCTTGAATTTCAATGGATAAATAAGAAACTTTAGTAGAAGTTATTATTATCTTGGGCTTGCAAATTACAGCAAAATTTACGTACTTATTTCATCCTAGTAATATAGTTTTTGGATCAGTCTTCATTCCTGATGCATCCTCTTCTTTCATAGGCAACAATGTATGATTGACACCATCTTTACCAAACTTGTAGGTGTTTTTTTCCCATCATGCATAGCTCCTCTGTCATATTTCCATGGTCTCCCAAGCAATATGTGACACACATCCACAGGTATCACATCATATACAATTTCGTCTTTATATTTTCCCAACTGCAACTCCACTTCACACTGTTCATTCACTAACAATGGATGTCCCTTTTGTAACCATGAAACCTTGTAAGGTGTTGGATGTCTCATTGTATTCAACTTCAATTTCTCTACCACTTCTGTACAGAACAAATTATCAGTGCTACCACTATCAATAATCATCTGACAGCATTTCCCTTGAACCTTACACACTGTTCTAAACAAAGTATTCCTTTGTGATGGTTCAACTATCTCCTTTGTTGGCTTGAGTAAAAATTTATTAGCTACCAAACATTCACCTCTCTCTGGTACATCTTCTTCTTCTATCACTGCTGCTCCTTCTTCCTCAACTTGAGCAACAATTTCATTCCTCTGACTTGTTCCTGCATTCTCTGGGCACTCAAAAGCTCTGTGTTCGATCTTGTTACGATTGTAACATCTAAATTCTCGTCCTCTTCCTTTGTCTCTTCTTCCTCTAGAAAAACTCCCTCTACCACCTGCATCACCTCCTATGGTTGCATGCTGGTTTGAGATGCTGCTAGTTCCATCTCTAGCTGCTATAGATCTTCCTCTACCACCTTGACTTCCTTTTCCTTGGAAAGTACCTCTTCCTCTGGCAGACTGCTTCGTCATGAGTTTTTCTTCAGCTTTCAGTACCATCTGATAAGCTTCTTCTACTATTTTGGGAGACAGTATACTTATCTCATCCTGAATGTCCATTCTAAGACCATTCACATATCTAGCCACCTTCTTATCTATATCCTGAGTTTGTCCATCTCTTATAACTAGCTTATAGAATTTCTCTTTGTATTCTCTCACTTTCATGGACCTCTGTCTAAGATTCTGCATCTGACTAAACAAGGTTTGCTGATAATTACTTGGTAGAAACTTGCCTCTTAGCTTTGCTACCATCCTATTCCAATTTCTGATTGGTTGCTTGCGAAGACTCTTTCCTTCTTCCTGCACTCCATCCCACCAAAGTTTTGCATGTCGTTTTAGCTTGGGGACAACAAACTTTACTTTGTTCTCATCTTTTGTTTCTTCATAATCAAAGAATTTCTCCATGCCATTAATCCAATCTATAAATTCTTTTGGATTCAATCCTCATACATATATTGAAACCTCAGTTTTTTGCCTATCTGCGAATCTCAACACTGATTGGAAGAATCTCATCTTAGGAGTAATTGTTATAATTTCCTCCTCCTCTTCAGTTTCAACCTCAGGCTCACTAATATCTCCATCATCTATATTTCTCTCTGCTATTAATGCTTCTAATCTAGCCTGCATCTGTTGCATAACTTCCATGACCTTAGCACTTGCAACTAGTCATCCTCTTCTACCACATCCTCATCCTCTTCCATCCCTAAAAGCCATATTGGATTTCCTTCTCTAGCTTTTGAGATTCAATTCAGTGTAAACAGGTTTCTTTGATACCACTAATGATGGTGGTTTGGGTACAGGCAGGAGTGTTAATCTCCCAAATTGTGAGATTATGTCTTCTACCTCTAGTTGTAGGTGTAATTATTGGTCCAATGGGCTCTTTGTCATCCACTGACCACTTTAGAGCTTCTGCTAAGTTAGCAGACCCTTCCAAATGCCGTAGAGTTCTGCTAAACTTCCACTAATCCAGGCCCGATGGTAACATAAACCACAGTTCAATAAAGTTTGAAATATGCCCTTCTAAAAATGTGTCGGCATTTCTTCACCATTGATCAATTCAAGACCCGATGATTACACCACTTCCTGACTTTGAAACTTGCTCCATGTCTGCAATCATTGACTCCACTCCACTAGATCTAATGGCTAACACGTATTTCGACCAGTTAACTTGCGCACTCCAAATCGACCTGAAAAGTGGTTTTCGTCTCTCACCTCACTATTATGTGTCACTATGTGTGGAATCGCAGCCAATGGGGAATTACCATTTACGGCCTTTCCTCTGCCGAAAATCCACTTGTGGTTTTCTCCAACCCACTTCTACTCATTAACTATCGAGTAAATTCCTTGCCAAACATCGTATATCTATCTTAACCAAGATATAACAGTCCAAATTCAATCTTCAAGCCACTTCATCCTTGGTCTTCCTCCACTGATCTCGACTATCCATTCAACACACTAAGAATATAGGAGAAGCAGTTAAAACACAAAATTTGACAGCCAACCCAATTTCAATCAATCTCATAGAACACCAAATAACTTCAAATTTTGCTATAAACATAGAGGTTTTGAAGGAGGTTATCTTTCACGATTTCATAGGAATTTCTCATTCACATATAGAGAGACTAATTTTCCCCAATTCACTGGATTCGCTCCTAGAAAGCCAAATTTCTTCACCAGTCAAAATCCTCTTACAATAGTGTGAAAATTACATAAGTGCCGGTTCATCCTAACAACCAGATTCTAATTCAAAGGCTAAAATTTATTGACCCTATATGTCCTGCGGTACATTTTCCTCGAGAATCTCCACTACAACTAACTAACTAAAATTTATTATATCATGATCAAATCCTATATTCTAGCTCTATGCTTAACTAGAAAAACATGGAAATTAATGGCTAAAGGATCCTACTCCTTTGCTTGTAATATATTTATTTATTTATTTTGGGAATAATTCCTTGAATTTGTCTTCAAGCCTTATGCTCCTGCATCAACATGCCTCTCTCAACTTCTCAAGCTCCCCCTAACATTCCATATGTTGTAGCTAATGGCCAACACCTATAGATTTCTGAGGAAAGAGGGAAAAATAAATGACTGTAGATTGATTAATTCACATCAGGATGCCATCCCAACACATCTTACTTATTGAAGTAAATCCCCGAAGATGTTGATTCCTAATCCTATGTGATGGATAGCACTAGACGCATTGACTTCTATTCTTTTTTAATTTCTTGTGCTAGATGCAATGACTTCAATATAGATGTTGATTTATAATCCCATCTCACTTCTTGCACTAGATGCACTAATTTCAGTGTAGATGTTGATTTCAAATCTTATTTGTTTGTCTGTACTAGATTCATTCATGTTAGTGTAGATGTTGATTTCTAATACTATTTGATTGCTTTCACATGTTGAATTGATTTTAGTGTACACGTTAATTTCTAATCCTATTTGATTGTTTGCAGTAGATGCATTGATTTTAGTCCAAAAGGTGATTTCTAATACTATTTGTAAGCTTGCACTAGATGCATAGATTTCAATGTACATCTTAATTCTTGACTTGATGTAACTACATGTATGATGTATATTGACTTCCATGTAACTAGATTAATAGAGTGCATTGGTTTCATTGTAAGAATAAAAAAAAATCGATAACGTGCATTGATTTCTATGTTATAGTAATTCAACCGTAAATAAAATAGTTGAATTTTTACCTTAAATAAAATTTTCACTTACCAAAAATGTTTGCTTTGTAGAATTGTAAACTATTTCTAATCATCTAGATTGTTATTATTCTCATTTTCCATCATTCACAATTGTTAGTCACTTTACATTGAAACGAGGTATTACAAAACAACTTCCATGGAAAGTTACATGGGGTTTAACACTCCATAAGCCACAATGATTGACTTTGGACAATGATATGGTTAATATTGGAGGAAAAGAGAGAAAATGTATGATTTTTACTACAATAGCTCAAGTTAAATATTTAAATGGTCTATGATTTCAACTACCCTTACCATATCAACCATATAAAAGGATGGAAAAATTAAGTTGTGTGACAATTAGAATAGTAAAAGAAAATAGTTTGAGATTGATCACAATGAATACTATTTGAAATTGGCATACATTCTTATTATTTAAAGTTTCTATTATTCAACATTTCTACATTATCACTTTGCATTTAAAAAATTTACTTTATCATTTTTTATCATTCAAGTTATTAGCAAACTCTATCATCTCAATAGACTAAGGTAACTAAGAAAATTTAAAATTAAAATTGTCAAATTAATCTTAGACATATTTACCATATTTAAAATGATCACAGTAATATGTTCAAAAATTTTTCTATGGTCACACATGACTAAACCAACCTAGCTCCATATGACATTAAACCTATCATAGACCAAGAGGGATCAAATCCCTCGAGGTGCATACATTTCCTCAAGTTTTGTGCTAAGAAGATAGAAGTTTACACCTCGAGGAATTTGATCCCTCTCGACGCATGCTTGATAGATGTGGTGTTAGATGAATCTAGGCTCATAGATGCCACATGCCAAAAAAATTATAACTCATTTTATATTGTATTTTTTCATAGTATTTTTTTTAATTAATTAATTTAAATTGAAGGACTCAAATGCCATCACTATTTTAATTATAAATATCAATTTTTAATTTGGGACTGCACTAAGAATATTATAAAATATTCCATAAAAGGTTGAATCAACTTCATAATTATTGATAATTAAATTAAAATTCTATTAATTACCATACTAGTAAATATCAGATAAATAGAAAAATTAATCAATACAAATGAATAACTTAATGTGATTGTTTCACGGAACTTAAAATTTTATTAGTTAACTATTAGTAAGGAAATGTTTTTTATTTATTTTTTGTTAATTAATATTTCATTTGAATCATAGATACTCACATTTAGAGTTCAAAGTTTTTCCTACTCATTATACTGGTCTACCACCATGGAAACTATACAAATGATATTAAAGGTAGCTCACAATTTTCCCACCTATCAAAATACTCAAAAACATAAGTTTTGTACTATCTTATCTTTATACAAAAGACTAGAAATATTATCAAAACTACTACATGTCCTCTCGAAGGTGTAGTTGGCGATACATCTAACTATAAAAATAAAAGGAATTGTTAAAGCCAAAACATAAGCCAAGAGATCTTAGAAATCATAATTTGTCAGAGGACATTACTCGGCTTGTGTCGTATACACTTGAGCCTGTTGGAGGTTTGTGACCACACTAAAGTTGACCTTCGATGTGTACCAAGTGGGCATTGAGTCTAACCAAATAGGAGAGTTGGTGGTGGTGGGCTCTTTAGATTTCAGTGAACCATGCAATGATCTCATTATGGTTCTCATATTTTTATTTAATCTGTCATCCTAGGAGAATCTACGTTTTTTGATGAAGGGATATGTAATTAGGGCCTTGGCTACTTTATCCATTAGTGTGGTTAGGGTCAGGGACCTAAGTAGAAATTTTGATTTGAATTTTAGAGTTAGAATAGGCTTGGCATTATTGGTTCTTGAAACCTCCAATTGTTATAATTTCACCTGAATTATAGGAGTGATCTTAAAAAGGAAAATAGAAGTTGTATATTTGGTTTGAGTTCATGCTCAAGGACTATGTAAAGAGCCTCTACCTCTAGGTTGTCAACAAGAGTGCATCCTTTTTCGTGTCATGGAATTTAGAAGCAGACAAGAGACGAGGTTGGTGAACCCCCACAAGAGGTGAGGACTTGTGAACTAAGTATTTCTAAACTAGAATAATGTTATAAGGGAGGTTAAGAATTGCACCCATGTTAACTAGGGGATAGGATGAAACAACAATTAAAGAGGGGTTTTTCTAGGAAGGAGATCTTGGCGAGATTTAAAAACCAGAAAAGGAAAACACCGTAAGAGTTATCAATGGCACTAGTAGGCCCTCTACATCAAACATAGAAATCCAGCTTGTAGAGAAAATCAGAATGAAAAACTTCTAGAGAATGGAACTAGGATAATATTTTGTGTTTTTTTATGGCCTATCAAGCTATAATTTGATATGTTTGAATCTCACCACTCCACTAGATTATGCAAATTCTATATAGCGTGTTTGGCACAATCTCTCTTACGGATAAGGTTCGAGGATTTACCAAAAGGTGAGTGTTCTAGAGGTCAAAACTGGGATGACAAAGGCCTTCATTTGCCAAGGAACTAGAAAATATAGCACCATAGTGGAAATATCCCACCTATGCCTGAGAATAACCTCTTGTATAGTAGAAAAAAATAGGAGGAAGGTAAAAATGCCTAGTGGAATTAGATTACACCATATTAATGTCCTTGGATTTTGGTTTTGGTGGCATGTGTGAGTCTATTGGGAGATATGGTCATACCTTACCCCCCTCTTTAATGTTGAGAGAAGTGGCAGGATCGCGGGCTGCTCCCCTCACCCCCCCTTTCTACTGGCTCAATTTTTGATGTACTCATTAGAGATGACTTATCTTGGGACATGAAGAGTTGCAATTTATCTCTCCAGTTTGTACATCCCTTGTTTCTCTAGACAAATGGTAGTTAAATATTTTGATCTTGCCATCCCACGTTAGATACTAAATGTTCTCCCTAATTTCTAAATATACGAGAGAGAGGTGGGTACGATAAGGAAGTATTTGAGGAAAGGTTGAATATGAGAAAAAAAAATTCCCAATGTATATATCTTATTTTTTGCGAGGAAATAAATTTAACAACCATTTGATGATATTGATTACCAATGAAAAATCACATTTACTTGGAGTTTTGTGATGTCCGAAAATAAAGTTCTTGAAAGCAAAAGAAGAAGCAACAAAAGATATAATCTATGCATAGGGATATAAGAAAAAAAATTATAAATATTAATATGAAAGAGTACATAGGTCATGGTTTGGTTGTATGAATAATAAGTGCAATATGCAAGGTTGTTGCTTAGTACCTTCCTCTTATGCAAAAAATTAACTAGTAACAAAATTTATTGTAACTAAGAAAAAATAATACTACTATTGTGGCTCATCATTAGGCTTTTAAGGCACTAGAAAATATTAGTACATTCTCACTTGTGCATTGATATAAACATAAGTACAACATATATTTTATCAATTTAAGCACACTATGGAAAAAAACATTATTAGAATCTGCCTAGATATTTTAGTTCTAAAAACCTATCACAGAAAGTGTTTTCCTTGTAAAATTTATTTAATATTTACTATCTCACATTATTAATAGAAGGTCAATAAGTGATATTGAAATTGAAAAAATGAACATAGAAATAATTATCACCTACACAATTTCACTTAATAACCATGACCTTTTTTTAAGGTAAACTATCTTGATACAACTTCAATTCAAGCATGTTTTTAACCATAGTGATTTTCCGAGAGTAAATTTCTCTTAACTTGTTACCCTATTTGATAAATGTTAATAAGTATTATGTCTGGCTATTCATAGACAAAAGAAGACATTTCATAAACAACTCTCACATACTATAAAAATAAATAACTTTAATAACATACCTGCTAAAAACAATAGAAATAATAAATTAGTATAAATAATGTTTATAGAAAATGAAAAACTTTTAATTTATTTTAAATGAATGCATGCGTTGGTCTATGTAAAAACAATTCTCATCATCATACATACATATATATATATATATATATATATATATATATATCTATATCTATATCTATATCTATATCTATATCTGTGTGTGTTAACCCTCATTTTTTAAGAATGTTTGGTCATTCCAAACCCTAATTCTAATATTCCCTTTTGAAATGTATACAACATATGCTATGGAAAACCAATAACACTAGGATTTGGTAAGGAAAAGTAAAGATTTGGGGTGTAATATTCATGGAGGGTATTAGCAACAATTAGACAACGAAACTTTTGAATTATATATTCATGTGCCATGAGGTTCATCATTCTTCATAAATTAAAAAATATTTGTTGATTTCTTTTCTTGAAGTGCCTTAATAGAACACTTTGTCACTCTTTATTCTATGCCCATAAACATGTAGGTGACCATTTTAGTTAATTGAATGTTCCATATTTTTTTCATATAGTAACTCTATATTAAACTACCCTATATATTATCTATTATATACCTAAAAAAAGACTCTTGAAATTTTTTAAAATAATTTTTTCATTTAAAATTTTTTATAAAGATATTTTAATTAATATTATTTTATTTAAAAATTCTCTTATTATTTTAGGTCATTTTTATTAGAATGGGTTGTTAATATTTTTTTTATCACAATCATTTACTTGGTAATGAATTTATTTATTGTAGGAAAAACTGATGTAATTTTTCATAGACAAAAAAATAATATAAATTAAATGATTGTAAAGTTTTAGAAATTCTATTAATATAAATGTATGAAGAAAAAAATTAGAAGTGAATATCAATTAAAAAAATGATATATATTGTTTACAAGATTCATAGATTAATGTTTCGTTGGATTTGATGGTACCATCAAAAGTAGTTACACTTTGTACAATTTATCTTTTATAATCTTCTACAAAGTGTAAAAGAAGAAATTAAACTCCCTTTTCAAAAGAACATGATGATTTTAATCTAAATGGTAAAGTTTCAATTAAAAAAAAACCAATATATATGTTCAGAAAATAAACTGAATTATAATTTTAAAATATTAATTTATTTTCGCAAAATTATCGTGAAATACCTCTTTTAACTATTTATTAAAATTTAATAATTAAATAAATATAACAACTATGTACATGAGATGATAGTGATGTCATGTGATTCTCCATATCGTTTTCAATTCTATTTTTAATATAATCGAAATCAAATAATGAATTCTTTACCACACCTCAATGGGCCAGATTAGGAAGTGTTGCAAAGAATGAGCTATTCCATACGATACAAGGCATTAATAAAAATAAACATAAAAATACAACACTAGTATCACCTTTAAGAAAAATCCCTCTTTAACTTGATAATTTTGATCCATGAAATTGAAAAGGATTTATGTGAATACAATAAGCACGACAATCAAATTGGCAAACTATCCCATCATCACGACTCAGATGAGACATGTTCATTTGTTCCCTCAAAATGTTGACCTTAACATGTGGGATGGTTTACGTTTGGATTTCATGCATATATCTACTTAACAGCCTAAGTATGTTTGTAGAAGACACAATAATATGTATAAATACCATGAGAGTGGTAGGTTGAGTATATACAAAGACAACAAGATGTAACACATATTTGCATGATGAAGTGTGTGGATAATATTAATGAAAAACACAATGAAATTGAAAGAGTGTGATGATAAGTATATAGAAGAAGACAATAGTATTATAGGAGACCGGAATTTTATTAGGTTATTTTTTGAAAGAAACTTTTGATTTGGAAAATATCTGGTCGTAAAACCTTTTCACGCGCATTACTTAAAGTTAAAAAAATAATTTCCATATGTTAATTTATCATGTGATATCTCAAGGAACTGAGCTCCCAAGGAATAGTGTAGGCATGTGTGATATAGATATATATCGTTTTTACATTATTTATTACAATTATTATTATTATTATTATTATTTTCCTAGGTTTATAGTTTTTATATTAATTAAATTAAAGGCATTTCTAAATTTAGTAGGCATGGCAAAATATCTAGCTTTTCATAGATAATTTAGTAGGGCTTTTAGATGCCTATAGTTTATATCAGAGGTTGCAAGCCATTTGTAAGGTTACCAGCAGGGGGCAGTGTTAACCAGGAATCTCAGATCTGTTAATTGGAAGTGAATTCTTCGCACTTAAATTTAGGGGTATGTATTTCCCCTTAAATATTTATGTTTTTTCATTCAATGCCTTTCCATAAATATCACAATTGAAGTCTGAAGCTCTTCTTTCAAAAATCCATGGGGTTTCCAATGTTTTGAGATTATGTGGACTATATGGTATTAACTGTTGAATATGTTTGAGAAAGCAACCATATCGTTTTATTATTTTGATAGGTGTTTTCTTTGTCAGATTGGGGTCAGAAAAAACTCTTCACCCCAACCAATGGGAGAGCTTCATTTTCGTCCCTCCAACTAATTATAATTTGTGATTTGTTCGTCCCTACAACTAATTAAAATTTTCCATGTAGACTATTGCCTTTCCCCTGCCTTGTCATGCTATACCATGCAGGTTTGTAGAATACTAGAGTAGTCTTGATATAAGATACATCACTTCTGGAGGTGTGTGTTTGTGAACTTATGTGGCCAGTCTCGATGCCATTTCCACTGATAACTATAGCCTGGATTTCCTTATCATCTATATTCTTTCCTTTATCATGCCTTATTTTCATACCATGTATTTTCTTTGGAAGTTGGTCAACACTAGAAATTCTACTTTTTGGAACTACTCCCATATCTAAAGTACCATGTCCAGCCACATAGGGTTCTAAGAAAAACAATCATATGTTACTCTGAGGTCTTAGTTGTACTTTATATATTCTTAGATAACGCAACAACCTCCGCTTATGTTTCGGGTTCAAATTTAGCCCTTTTTATGCCACCATCTCCTCCTGGATATGAGATGGATGATTGAATTTACGCAATTCTCTTGAGACGGTTCCTCATATGCATTGGAATGCCTTAGTCTTCTCATTGCAGTATGGAATATTTGGCAAAACTGCAACTCTCTACTCTTGTGTATGCACATCAACAACCATAGGCCACACATATTTAAAAATAAAACACCACACTTTTCATAGACACAACACCTGGTACAGAGTTTAACAACACACCACAATTTTGTTTTTTCTTATTTAGTGAATTATCAATTTTGTGGGTTTATTTCCAATTCTTTTCCTTTTTTTTTAAAGTTTACTTGTGGGTTTTAGTCTACATCATGATTAGTTTGCAACCCACATGATACATACAAATTCTCCCATTTTCCATGTGCTTGCAGGAAGTGGCAATCTTCAGCATCATGTTTAGTAAGGAGTTAGCCTCTTTTCCTCATCCTCACCACCTTCTCCCTCCAAAACTACACTCACCATTTCCCCAAAATTTGTTGAATATATCATTGCTTTCAATTAGGAGAGAACAATCACACCATTACCCAATGCCAATTCCATCTTATAAAGATTTTTTAATAACAAATTTTTGTTGGCTCAGTCTGAAGTATCAAATTCCATTCAAAAAGGTAGTCTTGTTCACATTAAAATCTACCCAAAGAGCCCAAGAAGTTGTCTAACTACTCAAAGAATAAGGAGTCAGAAAAATATCAAGTAGTGAAAAATTATAATAAAAAACACTATATTATTTCTTTGAGTTAATTGGAAGCTAAAGGACAAAGGAAAATATTAAGGACCTAAATCCATTGGGTCTCACTGGAAATGAGTTCAGAAATGTTATATGTAGAAACTAACATCCAATCATCAAAGACTGATTGGGTCAAGGGGTATTATGTGTAATGTGGAACCTTCACTTTGTGTTATGATATTGATAAGAGGATGAAACCGAGGTAAGTAAAAACTACTTTTCCATGGCTTGGAGATTAAATTCCATACCATGAGTAAGGTGCAATTTATATTCATTATTCAAATGTCTCGAATGTTTGCTCACCCAATCTTCTTGGATGAAGAGATTTTGGCAAGGGTCACAAGAAATGTTGACAAGACAAATGAAAAGGCATGAAATTTTCAATTAGAAAAGATGGATCTATAAAAATATGCCATGCAATTCTAGGTGAGTAGCTTATTCTAATATTTGGGAGCAATAGAAAGTTATCAGGGGTTTCTTAAATCATCCAACTTTCATTCAATGCACTCCATGAATCAATAAAACTTTTAGTTTGTAATATTGGTTTCTTGGATTTCCTTTAGAGCGATGGCATTTGAGAGAAACTAAAGAGATTTGGTAAGCCTATTATTGAGAAAATTTTTATGTAAAAATGTATGTACAAAATCTCCAGAAGAAGCCAAAACCAACTAAGGGATATTTCATTCCAAAATAACTTGTCTTGGATTTCCCTGTGAGTAATGACAATTTTTACCTACTAAACAATTTCATTATCTCTGACATAAAGGAGCTTTTGAGTTACGGTAGTTTCGATATCATTTTATTTTCAATCAGAAAAATTTGTGGAAAGTAGGCCTTTCAACATAGTTGTGAGGTTTTAACTACAATGGAAAAATAAGTTCTCAAAATTTAAACTTGATGAGACTCCTAGTAGTTATATTCTTCCCAATAACACATGTGGAGACCTTTTCTAATCTATCTAGATTCCACGTTGAAGGGAAGGAAGAAATCAGGGGGAAATACCTTGCATTAATTAGAAAGGATATGCTCACTCTACTTTAGGAATATAACCATTCCAAAAAATAGTCACGAAAAATATTTAGGAGCAACAATCGAGAAATGAAAAGGAAAACTTTTTGACTAATGCAAAGAAAACAATAACCTAAAGTGCACCTGCAAATATCTTTTATATGGAAAGTTTTTGCTTCACTTGAAATACATCTTATGGTATTGGAATAATTGAGCTATACACAAGCCCATTTTTGGGTTTTCGATGTTCAGTGACAAGTACAAACACATAGTTTCAAGTGAAGGTGAAGCTAACCCTAGTATACAATGGATGCTTTTAGGCTTTAAGCCAAATAAGGAATTTGATGAGTTAAATTCAAACTCATGCATTTCACTGTATCCTTTTCTTGGGAACTATTTGTGTTGCTTGTGATCCCGAGATAATAAATCTGAACACAATTGCATTTATGACATTATGTAATTGACTAGATGACATTATGACATGTTCTAACAACTCTCTTAATGTTGACTAGGGGAAGGAAGATTTATACATAGGAAGATTACATTACATTGACTTATAACACCTCAATAATGCATCCTCACTCCAATTTTATTATAAGCCTTGGTCATTCATTAAAAATAGTAAAAATCAATTAAAATAACATATAATAGATGACAATTCACCTAGAGTCATCAATTTTCAAAAGATATTTATTGAGATCATAGTAGGGCCAAATACAATGGCCACTCATTAAGTCCATTTCAAGATCATATAAGTAGATAATGTTAAACTAAGATATATATATCTATATATCTATATATATATATAGATATATATATATATATATATATATATATATGAGTGGATTGATTCAAAGTAAGTTTGGATGACGCTTTCATTTCATGAACCTTTTTCTCCATTACTTGATGTAAAAGCACAAGTCAAGGTAGCTAGTGAAAAATATTTCTGAGTTAAGCCACATTTTGGAAGACCATTCAAACTCTCATGTATCTATTTTGTCTTTTCACTGGATGAAACATTAACTTTATATACTCGACCTTTTAATTTCTACGCAGAAATATAGGATGTATTACCCTTAAAATCCTTCATTAGATAAAGCATGAGAAGATCACAAACATAATTGCAATACTAACCTCAACAACTAGAATAGGCTTTCTAGTACCATGATATACTTTGTGAATATGTCATCTTTGGTAAATTTTAAGACATACTTAGGTTGAAAATAAAATAAAATAGATCACAAGGAAAAAACGTAATCAAAGAGAAGGGAAAATTGTGGACAAGAGAAATATGAAGCAAGTGAGTTTTCTACTTTTCCCAATCTGTGGTATTGGAGAGTCTAATTTTGCAGGATTCTGGTCACCTTTAATGTTCTTGTAATGTTCAAACAAACCACAATGAAAGGAATGGTGAAGTTGGAATATGCACCACTAGTATGTTTCAATTGTGCAAGTCTCTTCAAAAGAGTACATTTGAGAGATGTAGGTCTTAACCCTGTACAAAAATTACATGCATTCAAATTTTAAAACACAAAAAATAAACAATGTGAGAGCATAACACATAAAGCACATATACACAGGGATTTCCCCCTGGATCGCAAAACCGGGACTACCAGATTGATTTTTCAGTATGTTCCTTTCAATGTTATGATAGACATATATACATGGCAAAGCATCCAATACCGTGGACCTAAAACCATTGCGCCCAAAACCATGTGTGAAAACCATGCACAAGGAAAGCATATAACACAATACAACATTCTCCCACTTGTTGTTTTCTTTCCATAGGGGGCCACAGGAGAGCTTAGTTATTTATCCAGCCCTACAATGCCCATTGTTTCTCTGCATCAAGAGAACTTCTTAGAGATCACTGATTTTGCCAATGCATCTGCAGTATTCTAGAAAGTGTCCACCTTTACTAGAAACACCTTTTTGTCTTATATCATATCCCTCACAAAGTGATACTAAACATCAATGTGCCTTGTATTTGAATGGTAAGCATGGTTTTTTGCCAATAAAATTGCACTTCGGTTGCCACGGTCAATCCTTATAGCTCCCTGTACTAACCCCAAACTTGAACACAATGTCTGCAACCAAACTGCTTCCTTGCTTGATTGAGTGGCTGCCATGTATTCTACCTCTATAGTTGATAGTGCCACTACAGATATTTCTTACTCATCCAACTGATTGCACCTCCAAATAGGTTAAACACATACCCACTTGTAGATCTTCTCTAATCCACATATCCAGCCCAGTCTATAGCAACAAAGCCATGGATATCCAAAAATATGTCCAATCCTGGTCTTCCTTGGTAGCACAAATGATCTTGAAAATATTTTCCTTGTGATGCATTAAAGAATTACATATTAAGCTTGCATTTAAAAATGAAATTACAAGTGCATAAAAGAAGAGCAAGAGAAGAATAGCATGTCATGCATAGAAGACAAATGATTAATATCAGAGTTCATCCACGAGGGACTACGTCTCTAGGCCCTGCTCGAATTAGTGGGGAGGCCTTGTATTCATTAGATGGAAAATAATGAAAGTACATCAAAATCAACATGACAACCTTATACCTCCAAAATTGACAAAGTCTGAAAATTCTATATCTCTGACGGAGAAATGGACGGCACTACTGAGTTCGTGGCATCGAGAAATGCTGAAACCATATAAAATTTGTCGAAAAATAATAAAATGAAAATCTAACCCCACTGGAGAAATTACTCAGATCATGGTTCCACCCCTCTCTATGCACTGCTCATGGTTCCACCACCTGCAAATCAACCTGCCCCGAACTACATGTGTGCTCCTTCTCCCCGGCACACTGTGCAAAAAGGTTTATTTAATGTTTTGATGGGAAGACTTACCAATAATTCGATTTGGTGTAATGGAAACATTTAGAAATTAGTTGAGGAGGGGTCAAGGGATCAAATCCCGCCCCTCCCAAATTACCCATGTAATATTTTTTTGCATAGTTTATTTGGGGGCAGGTCCGCCAGTCTCGGTGGCCCGCTCCCCCTATTTCTTCGCCGACGGTTTCATTGCAATGGGAGGTGGTGAGGGCAACAGGGTTGACAGCCCGCACCCCACCATTATGATATGATTTAGTTAAGAGAGCTCCAGGGGTGGCGGGATCATGGCCGCCCACCCCTTAATTAATCTTCGGTGGTTGAGGGAGGGTTGTCAGGGGTCATGGCCTGTTGGCCCATAATTAAAATATATTTTTATACATTGGATTTGCGGGGGTGGCAGGGTAAGGAGGGTTGGCAGGGGTCATGGCCCATCAACCCATAATTAAATTATATTTTTATACATTGAATTTGTGGGGGTGGCAGGGTTGGTGGCCCGCGACCCCAAAATTATATATTATTTCATTTTATTTAACCATAATTAGTAATTTTTAAAAATTAAACAGATGACTGAAGGAGACAAACTAAATAGGCCACAAATTCGCCCAGAATCTGGCCTAGGTTGGCCAAAATTGAGTGCCTGAATTTTGTCCAAATTGCTGCCTCCGTAAGCCTACCCAATCACCCAAGTCAACCCAGAACTTTGATTGCTCCTAACTTTCACATACGGACTCAGTTTGATGAATCGTTCAAACCACCATGATCACACTGACGAGATCTTCAACATGAACCTAGTTCGAGCACAATCCAAGCACTTTTATTTTTGACGCCTCCTGAACCCTCTCAGACTTTTGCATATGTCTGGAGCCACCTAGATCAATCCTCCCCACTAAGGAGATTTTGGACCCCAAAATCATTTACACTTAGAGCACTGCTTGTGTCCTTTTCAATCAACACTTTCAATCACCTACACATGAAACTAGGACATTATTTTCAATCAACCACACCACACATGGGTTAACAACCCTTCCTTGCCAAGAGTTTATAGCACACACTCATTAGCCAAGGATTACATAAAAAGTATTTAATACCTCAACTATTAATAAGGAGAGGCCAAAATATCATCGTTGCATTTTGAAGTGATGGAAGACACCATCACTTTTATATTTACTTGCAGTGTATGATTTACAATGGTGGCCATAACAAGCTACTACCTCTAAAAAACCAACTTAATGAAATAGACCACCATGAATGGGGTGGATTCATTTGTTAAACATGTTCACCTTTCGGCTCCTCTGATGATGTTTTCGGAGCATGGAGCATCAGAATCGTGGTTTGTCGGTATCCCTCTTTGTTGAAAGGATTACAACAATTCCTTTTCCTCCAAACTTTCAAGGCTAACTTGGGGCACTTTTCCTGGTTGTTCCTCCGATAAGTGTTCATGGATCCCTCACTATCGTTGGAATGTGAGGAAGGATTTTCATCGTCTATTGTTGGCTTGTTACTAGTTTTATTAGAGATTTCTCCCATTTCCTTTCTCCCATATCTAAGGCTTGCATGATGTGGCATTTCATTGAATTCAATGGGGTTTGTGATGCCTTAGCCTTTGATGTTGAGGCCCTTTCCTTGATACCCCATTTTCTTCAATAGTTTGGATCCAATCTGTGTAATATGTTTTCCAAAAGCAGCGAATTCATCGTCATGAAAATCACATGAAATCAAAGAGTTATTTTTTACCTCTAGGTAGCGATGGTGCATCTTTTCCAAGGCCTCATCCTTAACTTTCAACTGTTGTAGAAATCTTTGTTTTTATTTCCTTGCCTCATGTAAAAGCCACCTTAGCTTCGCATTCTCTGCTTCGATGCGGTGGTTGATCTCCTCAATTTCTTGGAGTCCTGCTAGGGGAAGTTCCCTTTTTGTTATGTCCGTTGAAACCCTTGACTCATTACCAGAATCAGACCCCAAATCTATGGGTCCTTCTGCCACAATTCGAAGGGCTAAAAACATCATTTCATTGCCAAAATTAGACCCCAAGTCAATGGGCCTACCTCATGCAAATCCCATAGCTGTGACCTTCTCATATTCCTCTGACTTAGAATATTTCTTTTACTACACGGTGGTGACAACCTTCTCCTTCCCCTTTCTGTCATTTCATTCAGGTCTTAGCTAAGGGTGCAGCTTCCAGCAATTTTCTTCGTCATGCCCCTCTTTCTCACAATGTGTACAAGAGGGATTTTCTCCCCTTCTCCTGGCTGTTGTGGTTCTCTTTGGGTTGTCATCTCATCCATGTTTCCCTTGTTTTCCAGATGAATGGCCTTTACACTAGCTGAGTCAATGGTAGTAGGTTCAAATAATAATAATGAATGTTTAATGTAACTATGTAATGATCCAATATACTTAGTTACTACTTCAGGTGAGTCAAGTGCAATGCCAAAATTATGTGTTTGTTTGCTAAACTCCTCGGTAAGGCTCCGAACATCCTGACCTCTACCTTTCCTTAAGTATTTCCAATCCATTAAGCCTTTTTTCTCATAAACCAAGGGCTACAATTATTCTTTTAATGCATCAATGAAACTAGGCCATGAGGAAAGAAGATTACCCACACTCTTACTACTTCACAATTTTCTCTTCCACCAGATGAGAGCAGTGCCACTTAGCTGAAGAGACGCCAACTAACTCTTTGACTTGTCCTCTTTGATCTATTGAATCCTGCAATGGATCTCAATTTTCCTAATCTAGTTATTAAGCTTTTCTCAATTACTTTCACTGTTATACATGGGCAGATAAAATTTGACATCTAATTTAGAGAAAGGTTTCTTAGATGCACCCCTTCAATTTCTATGATGATGGTGATGAGAGGAAGAAGACCTTTCACTTGTGGAAGGAGAAGGAGGGGGCTCTTTTCCACCATTTCCATGCACTGAACCTTGTTCTTTTTCCTTTTTCCCTTCTACTTTCCCTAGCCTTGAAACCAGTTGACCGACATTTTATGCCATTGTAAAGAAGGTTTTGCATAAATTGAGCTCCTCTTCATTATGAGATTTTTCATCTGCCAAGCTCCTCCTTCAATGTGCACACCCCACTTCGGGATCAAAAGACTTTAGTTTCCCTTCACCCCTTCGGAGCATGTTTCTTGTCAGCGTAGAAACATGCAATTCACCTCTACAAGGAATAGCTCTGATACCACTTGATGCCAAAAATATTTTCCTTGTGATGCATTAAAGAATTACATATTAAGCTTGCATTTAACCATGAAATTATAAGTGCATAAAAGAACAGGAAGAGAAGAATAACAAGTCACACATAAAAGACACAAGATTGATATCGAAGTTTGTCTAGGAGGGTCTATGTCTCCAGGACCTGCTCAAATTAGCAGGGAGGCCGTGTTTTCATTAGATGGAAGAATAATGAGAGTAAATCAAAATCAAGATGATGCCTTATACCTCCAAAATTGGCGAAGCCTAAAAATTGCAGACCTCTAATGGAGAAACGGACAACACTATTGAGTTCGTGTCATCGAGAAATGTTGAAACCATATAAAATTTGTCGAAAATAGACAAAATGACAATTTGGCCCCTTGGAGAAATTACTCAAATCATGGTTCTACCTCTCTCCGCGCTCCACATGGTTCTACCACCTGCAAATCAAACTTCCTCGAACATCACGCATGCTCCTTCTCCCCTGACGCATTATGCAAAAAGGTTTATTTAATGTTTAGGTCGGCGGACTTAACAATAATTCAGTTTGGTGTAATGGCAACAATTTGAAGTTAGTTGAGGAGGGGTCGAGGGATCAAATCCCGCCCCTCCCGAATTACCCACATAATATTTTTTGCATAGTTTATTTGGGGGAAGGTCTGTAGTTCTAAGTGGCCTACTCCCCATATTTCTCCCTTGGTAGTTTCATTGCAATGGAAGGTGGTGAGGGTAGTGGGGTTGACAGCCCACGACCCACCATTATGGTATGATTTAGTTAACAGGGCTGCGAGGGTGGTGGGGTCATGGCCGCCCATCCCTTAACTAATATTCAGTGGTTGAGGGAGGATCGACAAGGGTCATGGCCCCTCAAACCATAATTAAATTATATTTTTATATATTGGATTTGGGGGTGGCGGGATTGGTGGCCCGCCTCCCCTAAATTATATATATCTATATCTATATATATATATAAATATATATATATATATATATATATATATATATATATATATATATATATATATATATATATATATATATATATATATATATATATATTTATATATATATATATATATATATATATATATATATATATATATATATATATATATACATATTATTTAACCATAATTAGTCATTTTTGAAAATTTGAAAAATGACCGAAGGAGACAAATAAAATAGGCCAGAAATTCACCTACAATTTGGCTTGGGTTGGCTAGAATCCGGTGGCAAGATTTTGTCCAAAATGATACCTCCTTAAGCCTGCCCAGTCGCCCAAGTTAAACATGAACTTTGACTGCTCCTAACATTTTCATACCACCGTGATCACAACGACGAGATCTTTAATATGTACCTGGTTTGAGCATAATCCAAACACTTTTATTTTTTACCCTTCTTGAGCCCTCTTGGACTTCTACATGTGTCTAAGGCCACTTGGATCAACAAACCATAATCACTAGTGCCATGCAAATACCTGAAAGCCCGCTTCATTGTTATCCAATGCTCCTTTCCTAGTTTTGACATAAACCTGCTCAATATTCCCACCGCATGTGCAATGTCTGGTCTAGTATAGGCCATTGTAGACATTAGGCTATCAACTGCACTTTCATATGGAACAAAGGACATGTCCTCTTCCTATTCTTGTGTGTCGCGATACTGTTCAACAGATAACTTTAAACCAACAAGAATAGGAACCTTCTCTGATTTTCTATCCTGCATATTAAAGCTCTATAGTATTGTCTCAACATACTTCCTTTTGTTTAACCAGAGCTTCCTCTTTGCCCAATCTCTTTTAATTTCCATGCCCAAAATATAGTTTGCCGCACTAAGATCTTTCATGTTGAATTTGGAGGATAATTTGGTCTTCAAATCCTGGATAATTTCTTTGTCATTTCCGACCAGCAACATATCATCCACATACAAGACCAGATAAATAACTTGGTCACCAATTAATTTAAAATACAGACAATGATCTACTTTGCTTTTGGTGAAGCCAAGTCCCCGTAGAAATGTATCAAATTTCTGATACCACATCGTAGTTGGCGACTATTTTAACCGATACAAGGATTTTTTTAACTTGGA
Source organism: Pinus tabuliformis (assembly GCA_031772625.1). Lineage (NCBI taxonomy): Eukaryota > Viridiplantae > Streptophyta > Pinopsida > Pinales > Pinaceae > Pinus > Pinus tabuliformis. The sequence continues at coordinate 480,962,380 of CM062812.1, read as the reverse complement.
TACCAGTTCTTTCTTACCCTTGACCATAAAACCTTCAGGTTTCTTCATGTAGATCTCTTCTTCCAGATCCCCACGAAGAAATTTTTTCTTCACATCCATTTGTTCTACCCCAAAATCAAAAGGAGCAGCAACAGGTAACAGTAATGTAATAGAAGCTACCTTGGCAACAGGAGAAAAAAAATCACCAAAATTAATTCCCCGCACCTTGGAATGACCTTTTGCAACCGAGCTTTATATTTCTCCACGTTTCCTTCTACATTTTTCCTCTTCTTGAACACCCATTTGCTGCCAATGGGTTTCCTTCCAGTTGGAACATTCCAAGCCTCATTTTTGTTCAAAGATGCCATTTCATCAACCATGGCCTCTTTCCAGAGTTTTACATCATCTGAATCTACTACTCCCTTCATAGTTTTGGGATCATCATCAATAATAGATAAAGAAAAAATTGAACAGAAAGTAGATGGACTATACCTTTTTGGTTGCCTCCTTTCTCGGACTAATCTTCTTGCAACCCGAGTTTGTGGCTGTTCATCTTCTGATTCCTCCTCTGCTGTAGTGTCTAATTCTTCCTCCTTTAGCTCAAACTACATCTTCTCAGCTTCCTTTGATGGGACTTCATGTTTAATAACATTTTTCACCTCTCTGAACACCACATTTCGGCTATACATAATGTTTCTTGTTACTGTGTTCCAAATATTATAACCCTTTAAACCATCCTTATACCCGATAAAGATGCACTTTCTAGATTTACTATCCAAATTTGTTTTCTTCTCCTTTGAAACATGTACATATGGATCACATCTAAATACCCTCGGATGTTAAAGAGAGTGTTTCTTACGAGTCCATACCTCTTATGGAGTCTTATCCTCCAATGCTGATGAAGGTGATTTGTGGACGATTACATGTTGTCTCCACTATCTCTGCCTAGAATTCCTATCCTAACCCAACACTAGTGAGCATGCTTCTTTCCCTTTCCATCAACGTTTTCTTCATTCTTTCTACAACTCCATTTCTCTCAGGTGTGTGTCTTTTGTCATGCTATACCACACTTCTTACAAAATTCTTCAAATTCCTTGTTGCAAAAATCTCCACCATTATCTGTCCTCAACACCTTTATCTTCTTCTCTGTCTGGTTTTCCATCAGAGCCTTAAATTATTTAAACCTATTGATCCAACTATGTTTTTGCCTATAGATGTACAGAAAAGAATTACATGTAAAATTACAACATAAAAGAAAAAAGGTGCACATAGGAAAAGAAGAAGTAAACACATAAAAGGCACAAAAATAAGACACGAAGGCTTGATAACAGAGTTCATCCAATTCGGACCACATCTCCAAGCCCAACCCAACAATAAGGAGGCCTTTCTTATTAAATGGAATGAAAGAACAAAATTACATTCATCAAAATTGTCCACAAGAGGCTTATACCTCCAATCTACAAGATGGATGCGAAATGAATGCCTGAGATGGAGAGGTACGCAGCACCAAAGCTTCTTGTAGCAATAAAAGGGGTTGGAGTATGTAAACTAGATAAAATAGATCAACATGTGCTCTCGACCTCTTATGAAACAACGTGCTGCCACCAAAATTACCTCCTCTCGTGCTCTTCTATTGATCGCGTCTTATAATGGATTCTTTGGACAGAATCCCATCCAAATTAGGGCTTGTCTGGCTCATCATAGAGGCTAGTTGAGTGGTATGGTCGGCGGGTGCAACCACCTCTCAAAATGGTATTTTTATCATTGAGTTGATAAGACCTCAAAACCATGAAAAATGCTGAAAATCTGGGCCAAAACCATATACCATGAGCTCAAAAATCGTAAATCAGGATTATTTTTGCTATTGGGTCTACGCTAAGGTCGTAATCGGCATATCGGGGCTATCCATGTCCTGGTTATCGGGAATGACTGACTGCTGATATCGGTGTCATCCGATCATGTCGGCATCCCACACATATATCGCCCTGGGTGTCCGATAATGGTTTCGCTGATCTGGTTAATCACCCATCACATCTTGCCACCATCGATATATAAGGCCTCTGAACCATTTGCCCGTCGATTCGCTGATTTGATTTAATTGGAGATCGACGATCGGGGTTTTCTCAGCAACTTTCCTAATTCCACCCTTATGCAACCTCCGATTGCGATTTGGACTTAAAGGATTTAAGACCCATTTTCAAGGAAATTGCTCATTTTCTTAAGCATCGAAGAATCCTTCTTTTAGCAATAAATCCACCATCCAAACTCGAATTGACATGCCCATTGTGTCATTATAATCAAGAAGACAAGATCTTTGCTATATTCATGAGTTAACTTCATTCTTCTCATTTTGATTTCTAAGTTTTTTTCCATGCCATTGTATCTGAAGATCCACCTGGATCAATCCTCTCCATTGAGGAGCTTTTGGACCACCAAAAGCTTTTCATTAGTCAATTGGAAAGTGAGGAAACTCTTCCCTCACTTTCTCTTTCTCTAGCCATCCAGCCTTGCTGGGATGCATTCCCTTGAAACCAGCTCAAAAGTACTCTACATCTCCTCCCCACAAAGTCCTGGTTCTTCTGTTGAGGATGATGTCTTCGGGCAACTCATCGAGATATTCTGGTGCAAAATCATTGACGGTAGGAATTGTACGCACCTCATCAGTGTCCATGATCAAAGGTGGTTCATACAGCTTTAGGTTCTCCACATTCACTACTGAATACATCTACATATATACCAGAAAGTCAAGACAAAAGGCATTGTTCCCAATCTTCTCCAATATGGTGAATGGTCCATGCCAGATTGGCCACAACTTCTTTTCTTCTCCCTTCATCGTGTCTTTGCTGATGGGGAACCATACCTTGTCACCCACTTGGAATTGATGGTCGACTTAGTTTTTATCATGTTGAGCCTTGTAACGGGCTTGACTTTTCTCCAACCACTCTTGTACTACTTGGTGAATCAGTTAGATTCATTGAATGAACTGCAAAGCTTCGTCACTGTCATTACGTCCACTCGAGCCATCCTACCTTCCAAAGACCATATCAAAAGGGTCCTTTGGTCTGTACCCAAAACATGTCTCGAATGGTGAACGCTACGTCAATGAATGCGCTACTCAATTGTAGGAATGTTGTATATAGGGGAGATGTTCATCCCACAACTTGGGATGTTTTCCCAAAATAGCCTCGTAATAAATGTACCATGATACGGTTAACAACCTCTGTCTATCTATTAGTCTGCGAGTGAAATTCTATTCTTCTTTTCGCTTTGGTGTCCATGATCCTCCACAAGCTAGTCCAAAGCTCTCCAAGGAAGCGAGAGTCTCAATCTGACACAATTGATGTGGGTAACCCAAAGTGGATCCAAACATACTCAAAGAAAAGAGAAGTAGTCTGCTGTGCAGTAATCTGCTTTTTATAAGGCATAAACATTTTGCTGAAACGGTCAATGACAACATACAAATGGTCGTGACTCTTCCTAGACAAAGGTAAACCTCCTACAAAGTCCATTGACACATTTTCCCATGGACGACTCAGAATAGGGATTGGTGTGTAGATTCCAAGTTTTCGATTAGAGGGCTTTGAAACAGAACACATTGTTATCACTCTAAGAAACTCTCCTAGGTTGTATATCAGATATGCTTGGGAACATTAGAAACTCAACAAAATGTTAGATAAATGGTGGTGAATGAAAGAAATGCTGCATATTCAAGCCATAGAACCACTTATACTATGCTTGACCCTAGACATGGGTGAACACCCCCAGACTACAAGGCTTTAGACCACAAATTACTCACAATTTTAAAGAAAAAGTGATGGTGGAGAATACTAATCACACCAGCAGATGCACAAGACCCTGTGATGGCCAGCTGCAACTAGTTTAAAAGTCTGTAAATCTATTTCATAATACACAGACAGGATGACAGCTCTCTAGCATTAAAATAACAGAAACCTACATACAAATTCATTGATACATGCTAGATCCAAACACAGAGGTGGGATGACAGCCCCTCTAATGCTAAACACCTACAGCACATGAATAAATGCATAACAGGAACAACCTGGAACAAAGAAGAAGAAGTGGAAAGTGAGCAATCAACAAAAAAAGAAGCTTGTATTAGCTGGAAATGAAGACTAGAAGCTGCAGGTGTCACAATAGTTGCAGTCTCCAGAAGTTGAAGTTTACACCAAAATAAAATTCATCAACCTATTACATTCTGTCTTCTAGATATATATAGAGATTGTTTACAAAATTTCTCTATTGTGTTATATGAGGAAGGATCATAATGACCAACAACCACATTTACTATCAGATATGGGCCTCTGCTACAATCTAAGTGTTTTAATGAACAAACTCGGCCTTTTCTGATGCTCTGATGTCCTTCCTAAGCAGGTGGAATGATTTATGGATGAAATTCCATGCGTGATAAATGCTTTCAAGTGCTCTTTTCTTGTACTTTTCTTCCTTTGCCACGGTGCTTGTTAAATGCAGTTGCTGAGATATTAATTGTGCAGGTATAGGGTGGTTGATCGTTGCTTTCTCCTTCGCACGCACAGGACAGGCCGAAAACACCAAAACCATATGGAAAATGCATGAGGGCCTGAGAATGAGTATCAGCCGTCAGATCATTCAGATCAACGGTGGAGATCGATTACAGACGCCATCGGGAGGGAATGAAAATGGAGGGATGTGGGGCATCCAATCGCGGCATGGACGATCGGACGGTTGACAAGCGGCAAAGATAATCGATGGTTAATAAATGGGGAGATGGCAGTTTTACATGGCGGGCGGTTTCCCCGCATCGCCTTTGGGCCCAAGGTAGTTTCCGTATAACAGGCAGCGATCCAATAGAAATGTAACATGTGGCCAGAAAAAATCGTTGCCCCTGTGGGCTAATCCGTGCACAAGTTGCACGATCGAGGGAAGTGTCCACCATTGATCTCGTGATGGATGGCCAGATGATAAGGAAAGCGCACAATGTTTAATTGCTCGGGAAAAAGGGTTGTGACTATTGGATCGCAATGATGAACGACTACTATTAAACGATGAGGAATAAATGGATAAGGCACGTGGTCATACAATTTAAACTTCGCGCCCAAGAGTTAAACAACATGGGTTTATACAAGGTTTAAACGATTTATCAGGGCTTATAGGGTTTATAAACAAAAATGCCCGGGAGCTAAATAAACAAAGGTTTTATGTAGGGTTTAAAGGAGAAAACCAACGATCAGGGAATTAAAGGAGAATATGGAGGATTTAAAAGGAAGGAGGAAACGAAGGTGTAAGGAGTTATAAGGGAATAATGCAAATGAAGGAGAAAGAATACAATGAACTGCTGGGAGCTCCTTTGCAACCAAAATCAGCATTGCCCAACCTCCTTTATCCATCAAAAGTCATAAAATGTAGAAGAGCTAACACTGTCTCCTTCTGGGGATGAGATCCTCCCTGTGAGGTCTCAAGAACTACAGACCAATGCCTTCTTACAAAACTTAGCTTTTAAAAACATTACCTAGTATCCATTGGGCATGGAGTCAACTAAGCCTATACTAAAACTTTAAAAGAAATTTCTTACAATCATTAAGGCTAGAGGACCTTAGACAACATAATCATTTGAAAATTGGCCAACTGATCGGCCACAAAAACAATTTCTCCTACTCTCGGCCCCTTCATCATAGAGTTGCAAAACAGCATTGATTTGATCATCTACCTCAAACAATTTAGGACATTTGAGCTTAAGAGGTAGATATTGATCAAATTTCATTTCCCCTCTATGTATTTTCCTCCTTGGACGTTCTTCATGGGAGCCTTTGTACACTTGCTGAATAATCATGGTTGTTGTGTACTTGTTTTTGTCTTCTATGGCCTACACAATAAATATGAATGGTGTACCAATATGTTCATGTGTAGGGGACACAGAAACCTTATCTACTCCTGAATCTTTCTTTGAACAATCCTCATCCAAGGAGGAGTCCCACAACTATACACCCTCTTCCTCTGTCATCTGACAAGCTACCCTTTCATTCTGTGTGGAGGCCATCTGAGCAGGCTTCAAAATATCAAGACTGAGATGATCAGCTTCAGCCTTGAGAGTAGAGCTATTTCCTGCCTCAGTATTCAAGGGGCAACTTGGAGGGCTTGTTTTTTGAGCAGACAGAGAAAGAAAAGATGATGGAGAGCTTTCTTCTCCCTTCTTGATCACTATTCCAGAAACAAAAGCAGGCTGGCTAATTTGTAGATATGCATAGCCATGTGAGGATAAGCTGGCTTTGAGCATAGGTTCTTGGAGGATGAAGGTGCCTTCTGCTAATTGCTCTTGCTAAAACGCTTGTTGTTCTGCAGCTACAACAAACTGACCAACAGTGCCTCTTGATAATGCTTTTTCATATGCAGCTCTGGTTAGGAAAGGAGCACCTTCCAAACCATGGACCTCCTCCTCTTCTTCAAACAGCTCTTCTTCCATGACTGAATTCTGCAAAAGGGTCTTGACCCCTTTATCTTCATTTGTAACTTTATTTCTTTGCAGAATCTGCAAATGCTCATGTGTTCCTCTACATGGATTTGGAGCTGGAAGAGAAATGGAACAAGGAGCTCCTACTTCCTTAAAATACTGCTCAACTTTTAACTTGGAAACTTCAAAGGCCAAAAACTCAACCATCCTAGTTAATTCATCTATCTAAGGCTCTGAGGATGATGAGGATTCACCTCCCTGTCTTCTCCTTTCAACATCTCTTTCGAGTGTTTCTGCAACAATGATATTTGCTTCTACATCAAAGGCTACCGTTTGCATATTAGCCCAAGAAGTACATCTTCCTTATCTTAACAGTAGGCAGAATTGAGAATCGAAAGAATTAGCATAAGTGAGCATAGCAAAAGCAGGGGTAGGTCTTACTTCAGCTGACATTCTGTTGTACATATCATTGAATCTGATGTTAAATTCAAACAGCAGCTCACCATCTTCTCTCTGCAAGCTCCCAAATTCATCATGATAAAATAGCAGATCTTTATTATTTCCGCAGTGCTTTAGGAAGACATCATCTAGAGACTCAATATCTGCAATAGACCTAAGGGGAATTCTCTAAACCATTTTCTAGATTCCCCAACTAGGCTTTAAACAAAAACCTGCATCCAAACATCCTCTTCATTAATATCTAGATTATCAGCATAAACATAAAAAGGTTCGTGGTTCTCTTCTGCTGATACTCCTTCTGCACCAGTAAAATTTGGCATAAATTCTTGATAATCTCCTGCAGGCATGGCATTCAAAGGGGTAGGCAAGACTAAGGGTCCATACCTAGCAGCAACTATTCATTCTATCTTTGTGAGGACTTGCTGGCCTGCCATGACTGAGGTAAATGGAAGGATACTGGTGGACTGAGTGGTGTAAATCAATGAAAAGAATGACAGAAACAGAGGAATATGATGGACAACATGGATGCTTCTTTCAACTGAGGTCCGAAAGGTAAATGAATGGCTAAGGAGCTGAATGAATCTCTGAAGGGACATTCACTATCATAGATACATGTTTTAAGGCTCGCCTGGTCCTGATTCTCCTTACTGCGATATTTCCTTGCTGAATGATCTTCTGAGGATCAGGCACTAGATCAGTTGGTGATTTCTGAAGATATCTCTGAACATTCCTCGCAAACTGAGCTAGAACTATAATGTGGAGTCGCCAAAGCTTGGTATTCCTCCAATGGAGTTGCTAGATAGATGATTACAACTGAATTATGTGCCCAAACCTTGTCTTTCATCAAAGCTTGGAACTATGTTACTCTCCCAAGGAAGCTGAGCCTTAATTCTCCTCTCCCTGGCAACGATGCCAATTAATGTTATCACCCCAAGAAAATCTCCTAGGTTGTATATCAGAGATGCTCGAGAACATTACAAACTCAACAAAATGTTGGATAAATGGTGGATGAATGAAAGAAATGTTGCATATTCAAGCCAGATAACCACTTCTACTATGCTTGACCCCAGACATGGGTGAGCACCACCAGACTACAAGGCTTTAGACCACCAATTACTCACAGTTTTAAAGAAAAAGTGATTATGGAGAATACTAATCACACCACCAGATGCAAAGGACCCTGTGATGGCCAGCTGCAACAAGTTTAAAAGTCTGTAAATCTATTTCCTAATACAGAGACAAGATGACATCTCTCTGGCATAAAAATAACAGAAACTTGCATACAAATTCAATGATACATGCTAGATCCAAACACAGAGGTGGGATGACAGCCCCTCTAATGCTAAACATCTACAACACATGAATAAATGCATAACAGGCACAGCCTGGAAAAAAGAAGAAGTGGAAAGTGAGAAATCAACAGAAAAAGAAGTTTGTATTAGCTGGAAATGAAGACCAGAAGTTGCATGTGTCATAATAGTTGCAGTCTCCAGAAGTTGAAGTTTACACCAAAATAACATTCATCAACCTATTACATTCTGTCTTATGGATATATATAGAGAGTGATTACAAAATTGCTCTGCTGTGTTATACGACGAAGGATCATAATGACCAACAACCACATTTACTATTAGATATGGGCCTATACTACAATCTGAGTGTTTTAATGAACAAAATTGGCCTCTTCTGACGCTTTTTTGTCATTCTTGAGCAAGTGGAATGATTTATGGATGAAATTCCATGCCTGATAAATTCTTTCAAGTGCTGTTTTCCTGTACTTTTCTTCCTCGACCATGCTTCTTGTTAAATGTGGTTGCTGAGATATTAACTGTGCAGGTACAGGGTGGCTGATCGTTTCTTTTTCCTTCGCGCACATAGGAAAGGCCAAAAACACCAAAACCATATGGAAAATGCACAATGGCCTGAGAATGAGTATCAGCCATCGGATCATTCAAATCAACAGTGGAGATCGATTACAGAGGCCATTAGGAGGGAATGTGAATGGAGGGATGTGGGCCGTCTGATCGTAGGATGGATGATCAGACAGCTGACGGGCGACAAAGATGATCGACGATTAACAAGTAGGGAGATGGCGGTTTTGCGTGGCGGGCAGTTTCCCCACACCGCCTTTGGGCCAAAGGTGGTTTCCGTATAACGGGCAGTGATACAATAGAAATGTAACATGTCAACGGTGAAAACTGCCACCTCCTCGGGCCAACACATGCATAAGTCATGCAATCGAGGGAAGCATCCACCGTTGATCTCGCGATGGATGGTCAGATGATAAGGAAAGCACATGATGTTTAACTGCGCGGGAAAAAGGGTTGTGACCATTGGATCGTGATGATCAATGACTACAGTTAAATGATGAGGAATAAATGGATAAGGCACATGGTCATGCGATTTAAACTTCATGCCCGAGAGTTAAACAAAATGGGTTTATACAAGGTTTAAATGAGTTATCAGGGCTTATAGGGCTTATAAACAAAAACACTCAGGAGCTAGATAAACAAAGGTTTTATGTAGGGTTTAAAGGAAAAAAACAGGGATAAGGGACTTAAAGGAGGATAAGGAGGATTTAAAAGGAAGGAGGAAACGAAGGTGTAAGGAGTTATGAGGGAATAATGCAAATGAATGAGAAAGAATATAATGAACTGCTGCGAGCTCCTTTGCAACCAAAATCAGCATTGCCCAACTTGCTTTATCCATCAAAAGTCACAAAATGTAGCAGAGCTAACACACATCATACAACCCTTTACATAGCAAGTCACAACGTTTTTCATAAGAGGCCAAAAACAAAATCTTTGTGTTTGACATAAAGTCTTTTCGACACCAAAGTGTCTAGAGACAAGAGAGTTGTGGGCCTCTCGAATTACATGCACTCTTTCTCCTATGGGAATACACAATTTACCAAGTGATACAACAATCTCCTCTGTAAGTGATAGTTGTCCACCTGTGAAACATGGATTTTTTTTGCATAAACCTCCTTAAAGTCATCATCGGTAGCATATTGTTCAGCATAACTTTCAAAAGGTAATGAAGCATTATGCAAAATAACATAAGAAAAAATAGGAGGGCGAGATAGCATATCAACCACTTTATTGCTAGTGCCCTTCTTATACTTTATTATCAGATGACACTGTTGAAGAAAGCCCATCCACTTGAAATGACGAGATTGCTGCAACTTGGTTTGTGATTGAAGGTACTACAAGGGCTGATGATCTGTATGGATGAGGGTCTCCTTTCTCATCAAGTAGTGTTTACACTTTTTCACACTATGCACCAAGGCATAAAGCTCCTTCTCATAGGTGGGATAGTTTATCACAGCTTGAGAAAACTTCTCAGAATGGTAACAAATAGGCTTCCTTTGATACATTAGTATAGCTCCCATGGCATAACCACTAGCATTGGTTTCAATTTCAAATGGCTGTTGGAGATTGGGTAAGGCTAAGACTAGAACGGTGCTAATCTTTTCCTTCAATGTCTCGAAGTACTTCTACTATCTTCCTCCCCATTGGAAGACCTATTTCACACTTGTCAATGTGTGCAAAGGTGCTGCAATAATAGAGAAATTAGAAACAAATCTCCTCCAATACTGGACTGTACCAAGAAAGCTACGGACCTCGATTACACTAGTAGGCTTAGGCCAATTTACAATTGCTTCAAATTTAGAAGGATCAATTTTTAACTGACCATGACCAACAATATGACCTAGGTAACCCAAATAGGTTTTCCCGAACTCACACTTTGACAATTTTACAAAGAGATTTTCTTTCTTCAGCATATCAAACACTTTCTTTACATGACTCACATGTTCAAACCAACTCTTGCTAAAAACTAGTATATCATCTAAATATACGAGAAAAAACTCATCAATGAAATGTTGAAATATATTATTCATAACCCACATAAAGGTGGCTAGAGTGTTGCAAAGTCCGAATGGCATCACCATCCATTCGAGCAGCGCCTGCTTGGTTTTGAAAGTGGTTTTTCACACGTCCTGCTACGCAATTCAGACCTGGTGATAGCCACTACGCAAATCCAACTTTGTGAAATATACAACATTTTTTAATTGATCCAATAAATCATCTATTGGTCAGAGGGGATGTTGACTTTTCATCGATATTTTGTTGAGCGCGTGGTAGACCACACACATCCTCCAACTGTCTTCCTTCTTGGGCACTAGAATAATCGGTGAACCACATAGAGAGGAGCTCGGTTTGATTACGACTTGGTCCAACAATTCCTACACTTGCCTCTTGATATCCTCCATTTCAACTGCCGACATCCTGTACATGTCAATATTTGGCAGAGGGGCGTCATGCAATAGTTGGATTTCATGTTGGATTTTCCTCTTAGAAGGTAGTCCCCGTGGCTCTTGAAACAAATCATTATAATCATAAATTAAGTCCATTAATTCATGTTTATGCTTCCCATCACAACCCTGGAACAGATCAGCAAATACGGCCTCTTTCTCCCTTACGACCATAAGCATGCATGTTTTACTGGAATTTACTAGCCATTTCATCTACCTAGCACTTAGGAGGCTACGTTAATCTTATTTTGATGAGCTGGCACTATGTATTCTACCCCATCCTTTGTGATGTGATATTTATTCCCATGGATGAAAAAGACTGCTTTCCTGTCATATAGGTATGGGTTCTCTAATACCATGCCACATATATCGAGTGGGATTACATCCATTTCTATTTCATGTACCAGCTTAGATTCAATCACAAATTTTATCTTGCATTGTTGGGTTACATTCAATTTAGCTTTATCATGTATCCATCCGAGCGTGTAAGGCTTTAGGTGAGCTTTTGTTTCGAAGCAAAGCTTCTTTACTGGGGATTCTGCAATTAAATTTCCTTGGGACCCTGTATCAAATTGAGTTTCTACATTGGGATGATTTACTACAATTCTAATATGAAATAGTTCAATTATTTTTCTTTCATTCGAAAGGGACTCATCTATAGAACTGGTTCTTTCATGCGATTTAGACTCAACAGGAGGTGTAAAGGTACCTTTTCTTGCCACTGCTGTGACTAGCGCTTCATCTCCCGAACCTGATCCAAGGTCTTGCTGTTCCACTGCCACTATTTTGTGCTTCCCCTTTCCTCCATACTTCTTTGGATGATTTTTAGGGTGCTACTTCCAATAGTGATCATCATCGTCGCCTTCTTTCTTGCAATGATTGCAATAAGGCTGCTCTGCCTCTTTGGCTACTGTTGTTTTCTTCTCCTTCCCTTTCCATTTCACTTGGGATTTTCCATTGAGAGGTTTGAATGATGGCTTTCTGGACTGATCCTCTCTTTCATTCTTGTTCCTGTTCTCAATATGAATTGCTTGCACACTAGCTGTGTCAATAGTGGTTGGTTCAAACAACAATAACGAATTCTGAATATAACTATGCAGTGAGCCAATATACTTAGTTACAACTTTAGATATATCAAGTGCAATACCGAAATTCAGTGGTTGCTTCCTAAATTCTTCTGTAAAACTTTGAACATCCTACTCTTTGCCTTGCCTTAAATATTGCTAATTCATCAAAGCTTTCTGTTTGTATCCTAAGGGATAAAACTGTTACTTTAACGCAGAAGTAAAATGAAACCATGAGGAAAAGATCTTACCCACATTTTTTCTTCTCTGCAATTTTCTCTCCCACCAAACGAGAGCTATGCTTCCCAGTCGTAGAGAGTTCAGTTGGATTTTTTCCTCATCCTCTACGATTTCATGAATCCTACAATAAACCTCAATCTGCCTGATCCAATTATTAAGCTTCTCTATGCTAATTTCACCATTAAACATAGGAATATCAAATTTAACATCTAATTGAAAGAAAGGTTTCTTAGATGTGTCCTTGGGATTTATGGGATTATTATGATGAGGGGAAGAAGAACCTTCATTCGTGGGAGGAGAATGAGGGGGGTCTCCTCCACAACCTCCATGTGCTAAGCCTAGTTCTTCTGCAATTCTTCCCTCTACTCTCTCCAGCCTTAAAACCAATTCACTGACATTCTTTTCCATTGAATAGAAAGTCTTTCTGAAATTGCACTCATGTTCAATACGAGCTTCCTCTTCAGCCATCTTTCTTCTCTGAGGTGCAAACACTGCATCTGGATCGAAAGGTTCTAGACTCCCTTTGCCTCTTTGAAGCCTACCTCTTGTTAGCACGCAAACATGCAACTCACATCTAAAAAGCCCTACTCTGATACCAATTGATTCAAGGATGTTTTCATTTATAGATGTATAGAAAAGAATTACATGTAAAATTGCACCTTAACACAAAAAAGGTGCACATAAGAAAATTAAGATGTAAACACATAAAAGGAATAAAAGGAAGACACCAAGGCTTGATAACAGAGTTCGTCCAATTCAGACTATGTCTCCGGGCCCAGGTCAACAATGGGGAGGCCTTTCTTATTAAATGTCATGAAAGAACAAAATTACATTCATCAAAATTGTCCACAGGAGGCTTACACCTCCAATCTGTGAGACGGCTATGAAATGAATGCCTGAGATGGAGAGTTATGCAGCACCAAAGCTTCCTGCAGCAGTAAAAGGGGCTGGAGTATGTAAACTTTCTAAAATAGGTCAATATGTGCTCTCAACCTCTTGCGAAACAACATGGTGCCACCAACATTTCTCCTCCCATTGTCTTCCATTGATCGTGTTTTATAATGGATTCTTTGGACAAAATCCCACCCAAATTGGGGCTTGTTTGGCTCATCACAAAGGTTGGTAGAGTGGAATGATCGGCGGGTGAAACCGCCTCTCAAAATGATCTTTTTATCGTTGAGTTGATAAGACCTCAAAAGCCCGAAAAAAACTGAAAATATGGTCCAAAACCATATAACGAGACCTCAAAAATCATTAAATCAGGTTTATTTTCCCTATCGTGTCCACACTGAGGTCACAATCAACATATCGGGGGTGTCCCTATCTTGGTTATTAGGAATGACTCACCATCGATCGTCGATATCAGCATTGTCTGATCATGTCGACATGCCACACATATATCACCTCACGTGTCCGATAATGGTTCCACCGATCCGATTAATTACTGATCGCAACTTGCTGCAACTTATCCGATTAATCGCTGAACACAACTTGCCATCGCCGATCTGATTAATCATTGATCACAACTTGCCACCGCCGATATTTAAGGCCTCCGAACCATTTGCCCATTGATCCGTCAATCCAATTTAATCAGATATCGGTGATCAAGGTTTCCTCAGTGCATTTCCTAATTCCACGCTTATGCACCCTCCGATTGCGATTTGGCCTTAAAGGCTTTAAGACCCATTTTCAAGAAAATTCCTCATTTTCTTAAGGATCGAAGAATCCTTCTTTTAGTAATAACTTGATCATTCGAACTTGGATTGATGTGCCATTTTCATTGTTGGAATTAGGAAGACAAGATATTTGATTTGGTCCTAAGTTGACTTCATTCTACTCATTTTTTATTTTTGAGTTTTTTTTCCATGCCATTGTATTTGAAGATCCACCTAGATCACCTATCAAAGACTTCAAATTTGTTCTTAAGGAAATATATACATGTATTCCATGTGAAATCATCTATAAATTATACATAGTACATAGAATTACCCTGTGATGGAACCTCGACAGGCCCAAACACATCACTGTGCATAAGCTCTAATATCTGTTTCGCCTTCTTACCACCAGAGGGGAAACTCACCCGATTCTACTTCCCATATAGACAATTTTCACATAAATCAAAATCGAGAGAGATATCAATCATACCTTTTACCATAGCTTTACCATGAAGTATTTGAAGGCCCTTCTCTCTAACATGTCCTAGCCTTTGATGCCATAGCATGTTATTTTCTCCAAAGACCACTAGATTTTCTGCTCCACTTTTAGGAACCACAGAACTGTTGCACCCATGAATAACATTGCTACCTTTTAGCTTGTACAAAGTTCCAATCTGAACTTCCCACATCAATATCAGTGCTCCCCAAACCATCTTGCATGTATCTTTCTCGAAAACTTGTTTTACACCTGCGTCATCTAGCTTACTTATAAAAATCAAATTTTTGGCTAATGCAAAAATATGTAGAACACCTGGAAGTGTTCTAATCCTTCCACCTTGCAACTTCAACTTGACTTTTTTGTGACCAACGATTCTAGCCTTCCTATCATCTCCCAAGAAGACATCACCACTATCATATTTCTCATACTTGCAGAACCACTCTCTATGGGGAGTGACGTGAAAGGATGCACTTGAGTCAATCAACCATGCCTCGTGATCTACATGTGTACTTGAAGAAGCCAAGTACACATCCCCACATTCACCTAGTGTTGTTTTTGCCTCGGTAGAAGGAGCATCATCAGATCCCTTTCCTTTTTTAGGAGATTCAGATTTACAGTCCCTTTTGTAGTGCCCTTCCTTTCTGCATTTCCAGCATGCCACCTTTACAGGTTTTCATGGAGATTTAGATCTCCCTCTAGATTTAGATCTCCCACTCGATGAATTATTTCTGTTTCTATTCTGGGACCATCCTCATGCAGACAAGGAATCACCATTTTGGCTCTCCATATTTTTCCATCTCATCTCCTTCGTGAGCAAGGATGAGACTATTTCATCAAACTACAAGGTAGTTGGATTGCTACCTATTGAAATAACCAGTCTATCCCACAAATCTGGTAGATAACACAACAAACTAATGCACTTATCTTCATCTAAAATTTTAATATCAAAATATAATAACTAACTTACCATAGTATTAAATGAGTTGAGATGCTCTATCACCAAGTCTCCATCTTTCATCCTTAGTTTATACAGATTTTTCTGTAGAAACAGTCTATTAACCAAAGAATTATATTGGTACAAAGTCCCTAACTTGACCCACAAAGCCTTAGCTATAGCTTCCCCTGATACATTCAACAATATTGAATCTGAGATACACAATCGTATTGTCCTCTTTTCATTCCGATCCATCTTCTTCCATTCTTCATTGGACACTACCATTAGTTTAGTACCCAGATCTACCGTGATCCACTAATCCTTATCTACCAATAGATCCTCCATCTTGAGTTTCCATAACTCAAAACTCTGACCATTAAATTTCTTGATCTCTATCTTTCCACTGCTCACCATCTTCTTTCACCACTGGAAGCGATCCCGTAAATCTCCCACTGAATAGGGTCTACCATAGGGAAACCTCTCAGCAACAAAGGCATCCCCTTGAAGCTAAAACAACTATGATACCAAATGTAGGTTTTAACCCCGTACAAAATTACCTGCATACAAACTCTAAAACATAGAAAATAAATAATGTGAGAGCATAACACATAAAACACATATACACATAGATTTTCCCCTACATCCCAAAAACGAGACTACTAGATTGACTTTTCATTATGTTCATTTCAATGCTACAATACATATATATACATGACAAATCATCCAATACCATGGACCAAAAACCATCGCGCCCAAAACTATGTGTGAAAACCATGCACAAAACCATAGGTAGGTTCACCCCACTGAGTCGTACAAATAATATAACACAACTAAACAAGATAATACAACTATTGGGTCTAGTTAGTGGTGGTGAAATTAAATTAATTATCTTCTATTATATTTGTGTATGTTATCAAACTCAAATTTGATTCAAATAAAACAAAACAAAGTCAAACTCTATCTTGATTTAAACTAATGTTGAGACGAAATATACATGAAGTATATAATATTATCACCAAAGCTCATAGGCCAAACATTGTTTTAAGGTTCAATATATTATATGTGGTAAAGCTTTATCTAGTTATTATTAATCATGAGTGAAAAAATACAAATCATCTCATACATTGCTTGATAACAACCTAATTACTAGTCAACTGTAAGTAGAGAATCTAACAGAAAATGCATTTCAGAAGTAACTCATAAGGGAAATAAGCGGGAAACCATTTTTTTTGTCCAAAGAAAAACTTACCCTTAAGCACTCTGCAAATTCTATGGTTGATTTTGTGTGCCCAACTGTTGGAGAATTACCATACCATATGAGAAGTGATATCCCAGTTCGCAACAATAAGTAACAACTATAATCTAAAGTTGTTGCAACTTGTGCAAGCCAATAGAATATGTTACTTGACCACTCCTATAATATATAAATCTATTTAATCTCAGGTATGTCTCCGAGTTACAAGGAGAAAACTTGACATCCTTCATGTAATAGGTTGCTTTTGTAAAAGAAAATATATATATTGAAGGTTGCTTTCAATAGAATCATTGCATAATGAACCTAGTGAACTACTGTCTAAGAAGTTGGTTGAATATAATACCACACTAAATAATGGTGAAATTCTTGTGCATGAAGCTTCTAGGTAAATAGGTGAAATAAAGTGATAGTATTTATTGTAGCAAAAAACTCCACTTTTACCATTTCAAGTTTTCCTTCTGTACATAGTTAGCTGATGCAATCAATGCTTCAAATATAAGCAACAAATGTATTTTGAGGATGTTTTAACTAGACCTATGAGAGCACCATGGTGGTGGTGATGTGGAAAGGTTTTTACCCTTGATTACCTATGGGTTTAGATCCTCCTCTTCATATAGAAAGATCAAGTTGTTGAATAAAGTTTCAAAGTATGTTGTTATAGACATTTTTGTGCCTTACAACTATAAGCATGAAATGTCCATAAACCAAGGGATCCTAAGTCCCTAAAAGTGTTGTTCCGGCTCCTAAAGAAACAAGGTCAACAAATTACAGCTTCTCCCAGAAGTTCTCCACCAGAAACTACTCAAAACTAGTCAAATCATGATCATTTCAGATGCTCCACTAGCTAGCTACGTTGCAAAGCACCCAAATACACTGGCTAGGTGCATTGCAACACACTTGAATGCACTACCAGGGTGCGTTGAGCGGGAAATGACAAGTGACAGAGTCATTCCACGAGGTGGAGAGACAATGGAAGCTTCCAGAATCTTCTTCAATGACACTTGCCTCACTGAATTCGACCAGTGATGAGTAAGAGGCTCTCAGTCTCCAAGTGGAAGCAAGAACTGACAGAGAGAAGCCACTAATCAATCCATGAGTTGACTCATCCTCTTTGCATACATCTATATATGGATCCCTCACCAAGAGATCTAGAGGCTGGAATTTTGTACATTGCAGAGAATTGTTGTTGGTTTTGTGATAGATATCAGAGTATTGGGTGATTTATGCTTTGTTGGAGGTGAAGAAGGGATTCTATGCTGGGAGGTTGATGCTGGATCAGGAATCATCGGTTGTAACTCCTCCTGGATCTCCTTGTTTTATCAATAAAACTATTTGAGTTTCTCCTACATGCTTGTATATCCTTGATGTGTGTTATATTTGTATGTTTAGCTTAAATTTGATCCTAAGCTTTTTATGAACATAAATCTATGTCTTTGTGTAGTTTCTTGCTTCTGTGAACTTGCATGAACTTGGTGACGATGGGCAAGTGAGGGAGCGTATAGCTGGGAGCCACCAAAGAGAAGAGAGATTGGATCAAAGGACTAGCGCAAGACACAGGTTGGTTCATCTTAATCATCTTCGTTTATAGTTCGTAAAGGAGAATACAAGAGTAGTTTTCCCTGTTTGTTTCTGAGGTCTCTGTCACAACCCAGTGGGATATGGTCGTTCTGAATAGACACTTTTCCCGAAAACAAAATGGCGACTCCACTGGGGATCGTGTCTAGTTAGTTTGTTTGTGTTTCTATTATTGTTCATCTCATAAACTTAGGAGTAGCGAATCGAACTGCATTTGCCATTTACAAATGCAAAGTAGACATCTGCTACTCTAATCCATTCACTGGGCCTGTTTATGATCTGAATAGTTGACTCACAAATGATCTGATTACCCTTTTTGATAACTCTTAAACCTCTTGTAAATCAACCCTCTGATTGTACACTATTGATTGCTTTTACCGGCCAAAAACCATAGATTAAACTGCAAACCGTGACCCAGAACCCGGAGAGAATTCTCGTTTCTGCTTCAGCGCAGGCTCTGTGAAGAGACTCTGCATTTCAGCGCAGTTCTCGAGAGGGCTACCTGCGTTGCAATTCAGTTTCTCTGTGTAGCAGGTGCGTTGATCAGCCTAGCCCTGGCTAGCTGACGTTCTTCGCTCACTTTTTCCAGTTTTGCCTCTGATTTTTGCAGCCTGTGATCAGTGTGTTTGTCTATTTAAAAGCCACTTTTCTTTGCCTTAATTCCACCTCAGTTGTATAAAAGAAACTGTATTTGCTTTTTTGTGTTTGTTACATCATTTACAGTTTCCCATTGCAAAAGTAAACTAGTCATACTGTCGTCCTTAGATTTAGATCTGTCGTAAGTGTCGATTTTGATCTTAGGAGAGAGCTTATTTGCTGTTGACAGTTGATTACGATTTTACTTTTTCCTTTGGCTTGAATTTGTTAATTTATAGTGTCGAAACAAGTGTTTACTTCAAAATCATAAAGTGTCGTAATCGTCTCTACCTTTTGATTTCGAAAAGAAGCTTGTTTGTGTTTTTCACTTGAAATCGAATTCAAATTTGTACAACAACTTTCTTTTTAGGCATCAATATTAAGAAAGTGAAAAACAAATACATGCACAAGTGCATTTGCATATTGACAGTTTGTATGGCTTGATTTAGGAAAAGTGCATTTACAGTGTGCTCTTTGCTCTTTGAGAAAAGATTGTGTCTTTCTTTTCCCCTTGTAGCTAGGATTTTCATTGCTGAAAAGAGATAAAAGATTGCTTATCATCTTTAGATTGCATTTTAGGAATTACATCTACATATCGTGGTGAACCCAAAAGGCAAACTTCATAAGAAAGATCAACCTAAAATAAATTCAATGAACTTAACAATGCTTTGTAACTTAACGCACAACATCGAGAGGTCTAGGCTAGAGACGTATTCCGGCGTCGTAAAGCCTGGTAACTGTTGTCCTCACTGATGGTTGGGTGATTCCTCCACTTTGAGACGATAAGTGCCAGTACGGACTTGTGCTCCCATGTACCATCAAGTATATATTGGGAGACCCCTATAGGCATAAAACCTTTATCTATAGGAAGCCGTGTCGGCCGCCCTACTGATCGCAATGCACCGAACACAGCATTCGGGAAGATTGACTGCCGTACCCTAAAAAGTATTCTGTGGTTTTGCGATTGGTTTGGAACTCCCTCTACCTAGACCTCCAGAGTAGTCCCTTTCGTTCCTTTTTAGACTCCTTAACGGAAAAGGTCCATCTGAGCACTTGTCACTTCAGGCTCATTAAAAATCGAAGGAGACTAGAGTCATCTTTTGTTTTTTCTCGACTCTTTAAAACTGAAAAAACAAGTTGCATCTAAAATTCATTTAACATGGAAACATATTTTCCCTTTTATTTTAGTTGATCGAGTAATCCGCAATCGCGCAAGAAAGTCAATTGAAACCCCGTCGTTCGCGGAGGCTTACGAGTCAACCGTCTTTGTCTCCGGAAGCGAAACCAGTACGGACAAAGTGAACTCGTTTAACCGGATCCAAGTCTCCTATTAAAGTTAGAACAAGTGTTCCAACGACATTAGAGACTCCAGTTACTCCAAACATTTCTGGAATCCCTCTCTCAATAGAAGAAGTTCAACAACCACGGAAGGATAGTGATATTGATCCTAGTTTGAGAACAAGCACTTGTGTTACTGGACCAGTTCCATCCATAACCGGTTCAGAGAGTCTTACTCTTCAAACATCTGTCGCTGCCTCTTCGAC
Source organism: Pinus tabuliformis (assembly GCA_031772625.1). NCBI lineage: Eukaryota > Viridiplantae > Streptophyta > Pinopsida > Pinales > Pinaceae > Pinus > Pinus tabuliformis. The sequence goes on along the minus strand of CM062812.1, from coordinate 480,941,777 downwards.
ACCAGAAATATTTTACGGACCTGACGGTCTTCCCCTTCCACCTGGTCTAATTGCGATAGAGGAAATTGTATAAGATCCGCAAGAAAGTACTCCAACACATTCTGCAGTCGGGGTCACTCTATTTCCTTCGACATCAGAAGTTAGTCTACCACCAGCGGAAGTTCCTGTAGAATCGCTAGGTAATCTTTTGGATAGACTACAAATTTCTGAACAACCGTCAACATCTAGGACTGTGTCTTCTGACACAGCGACGGCAGAGCTCCCTACTGTCACTCTGACAATGTTCGTCGGCATACCATCTGTCTCGACTAGCTCACAATCGCTAGAAGGAGCCCATCTAGGGGCTATTTTGACAGTCTGGTCCGTTCCTGTTTGTTCATCTGGAATTATATCCGGAAACTCTTATGTTGAGTCTCAACAAATTGATCCATTTGGAGGTCAATTTGGGCAGTCCGATCCCTAAGGGCAAACAATTCCCTTGACTTCTGGATTACCACCGTATGGGGCGCAGTACGCTCTTTCACTACCACCTCCGGGAGGATATCCATACGGGAGTTCACAACAGCATTTAGGTTATACTGGAATTACCTCAAGTGGTTGGGTACCTATAATACCTCAACAACCAAGAGTTGTATATTCAATGCAACAATGCGTACCTGTGTCAAACATACCGACTATGCCAGCTATTGTGATGGTGTCGCAAGTTCAAGCGCTGCCTGTTGTACGTCAACCTCAAGTTTCTCAGGTTGTAATGTAACAGCCACTTGACCCTGCGACTCAACCACAATCACCGACTAGTGGGGCGACACAGGCACAGACGGGTACAATTACCCCTCATCTTGGTCAAACGGTTAGTATCGGGCAACATCACATGGCTTCACAACCGTGGCTGGTGCAATACCAACAACCACAATTCCAACAAGTAAACCAAGGTGCTGAGCAGCAGATCTTTGCGAACAGTGGACAGTCGTACATTCAAAACAGTCAAAATCAACCATTTTATAATGGTCAAGTCCACCAACCTTACCAAACATACCAGCATCAAATGCATTATGCCGGTATGCAAAGACCAACTGCTCAGGCAATTCCATCATATCCTGGGTATGCTTCACCTAACCTGAATCAACAGTTACAATTCGTGGCAACTTTAGAGTTACCTGATTTAAACCGGCTAACAAACAATCCAATTGGTTACACCCCTTGGTGGCCAGTGATTCCGCACAAACTTCCATCAGATATTCCTAAATTTAATGGAAATCCGGGTGAAGATCCATCGAATCACGTGATGACATTTTATCTATGGTTTTCATCAAACACTTTAAATGATGATTCGATAAGGCTTTGCCTTTTTTAGAGGACGTTAACGGGTCCGGCGGCAAAATGGTACATTGAATTGCCTAGAGCTTCGTTCGACAACTTCATCACCTTAGCCACAACCTTTTTAACCCATTTTCAATTACCGATAAGGTATGAAATAGGAACAGAACTGCTTACCAACTTTAAACAGACAACAGCCACTCACATATCTGATCATATACATGAGTGGCGACGTCGTCGTAGGATGGTAAAAACGTACGTTCCTGATCAGCTATTAGCTGAATGGTTTATCAAGTCATTACTACCTTCCATCACGGAAGATGTGGCAAAGGGGGGAGTCGTAACAGAAGAGCAAGTGATCGCTCGTGCACAATATCTGGATTTGATTTATACTCAGTCCGGCACGCTCTACGACAAAATACCTGACGCCCCTAGACCGGAATCCTCGATTCCTCCTCCTCCTAAATCAAACAATGACTCTCATGCCGGCGATGGCGTGATTGGCACGACAGACACGAAATCGACAAAGGCCACATCCAAAAAGGCCCGTAAGGTTTCAGGTCAAAATGCAAAAGACGAACTTCTTGCTTCGGAAGTAAATGCCATATCGACAGATAAAGGCAAAGAAACCAAACAACGAGGAAGCAAGAAGAAAGGAAAAGGGAAGAAGAAAAAATAGGATGAGCAATCTCCCGAAAAATCTTCTTCAAACCCTCCTGGAAATAGGAAACCCTCTACAAGGTGCATGATATGCGACGAGGATCATTGGACAAGAGAATGTCCATACAAAGCTGAGCTTAAGAGATTCTTTAAAAGTTCAAAAACCTCAGCAGTGTTAACCGATCCGTTTCCGAATCCAGGAACAAATCTGGTTGAAAGTGGAAATGCTTCCCCATCTCAAGTGCTAATGTTGTCAATTTCGAAACAACAAAATGATGCTTTGATTTCGACAAGGAACAAAGATTACGGGAATCCTCAGCTGTCGAACAACAAGGATAAATATCAACCAAGTAGTTCGACAACAACTTCGACAGAAGTTGTACCACCCACCATCCCTGAATTGACAATAAAACCGCCAAAGGGAGTAGTACACAAGTCGACATTTAATCCTCGTGCTAGAGCGGCACAACATTATAACATAGTGGAAGATTTGGCCCAATCGCCATCCACTATGTCGACTCTTGAAGTACTACAAAACTGCCCATCCCAAAGGCAGGCTTTGTTATCAGCCATTGGTGGGATTGATCCAAAAGATTCCAATCTTGTATCCTTCGACCACAAAGGGTACGATCCTCAGTTACCAGCTCAATTAGCTTTCCTTGTTCAAGTGAAAGCCCTCAACAAAACTATTCACCGAACAATTATTGATGAGGGCGCATCTACATGTATCATGTCGATGAGCTGCTGGAAAACTTTAGGATCTCCAACCTTGTCGCGATCTGTGACAACATTAAAAGCATTTGACAGAAGGACATATACCCCATACGGTATCCTAAATAACTTGAAAGTTGAACTAGGAGGGAAAACAGTAGAAATAGATGTTGAAGTCATCAATGGGAATCTTGATTACAACATCCTACTAGGAAGACCATGGATATATGCCATGGCAGCTGTTGTGTCGACCTATTTTAGAAAGATTGCATTTCCCTTTCAGGAGGGATTACAATCGTCGACCAACAAAACTTCCTCCCCAATGGTTCACAAGTTACAGGAAGCATTCCCATGATCCATGGAAGCCCCCATTCGCTTCAGAATATCGGAGTAGGCCTACTAAAAGATCCTATACTAATGGGAACTTTCGCTCTTCCACCTCCAATTGATTTGGCGGAAGTAGCGTCAATAGGAACCTGCAACATGATATCTTCTGCAAAGATCTCAGAAAACGATATCAACATGGATCATGCAATGGTTTTGCCCCCGAGCCCGATAGAAATATTATAGCAATCAATGTTTCTGGCATGGGAGGTGAACCCAAATCAATGCTCATCAAGCGTTTGGATGGATAGGTCTAGAGAATATGGTACTCCTTCAGATCCTTGGTCGCAAGTGCATGACACCGACGAAGGAATTCTCCAAGCTATGGTAGTTGAAGGAGCGCCATGGAATGATTCCCACCATCGTTCTCTTCTTCCAAATTACGAAGAAGATACTCAAAATGACCTCTACCATCCTTCAGTAATTGATTTTCTATCAAATACTGTAAATACGGTGGATTCCGAGCGAAACTTGTCCAACATTGAAGAGACTATAGCCATAAATATCTCAACCAAAACAGATGTTGTAGAGAATATTTATGTCGGCAAATGTTGTTCTCCTTCAGAACTGGAGATATATAACGCTCTTTTTCGCGAATTCAGAGATGTCTTTGCCGGGTCATACAGTGAAATACCAGGCATCGACTCGAGTATCGTTGAACACGAAATCAAGATGTATCCAGATGTTAAACCGGTACGGCAATGGCTAAGGCAGGTGCACCCCAAGAAAGCCGCTACCATTAAGGCAGAAGTTGAAAAACTCTTGCATGTTGGTTTCATCTACCCGGTTCCGCTAACCGATTGGGTATCGAACATTGTCCCAGTTATGAAAAATAGGGGACAATTAGAGTGTGCGTCGATTATAGGGATGTAAATCAAGCTTGTCCAAAAGACAACTACCCTACACCCTTCATCGACCAGATAATTGATGAATGCGCCGGATGCGAAATCTTTTCATTCATGGATGGATTCTCCGGGTATAATCAAATAAATATCCGCCCACAGGACCAGTCAAAGACTGCATTCATTTCTCCGTGGGCACATTCGCATATCAAAAATTACCCTTTGGTTTAAAGAACGCAGGGGCAACGTTTCAGAGAGCAATGAATTATGCCTTCCATGACATTAAAAACATCGTTCAACCTTATCTCGACGACATTCTGGCTCATTCGCGAAAGCGGACTGATCATCCGGAGCATTTAAGAGCGATATTTCTACATTGTCGACACTACAAGATACGACTCAATCCACACAAATGTGTATTTTGTGTCAGTTCTGGTCATTTACTTGGCTTTGTAGTCTCCAAGGATGGGATTCGTCTCGACCCTTGTAAGGTCCAGGCAATCATAAATTTGCCTCCACCTTCGAATTTGCTTCAGATTCAGAGACTCCAAGGGAAAGCAAACTTTCTGAGGAGGTTCATTCCAAATTACGCCGAACTTGCTAAAGGTTTTACACGTCTTTTGAAAAAGGGGGTACCCTTTAACTGGGATCAGGTCGCGCAAGCTTCCTTTGATACTTTAAAAGATTCCCTAATGAAAACATCATTAATGTATGACCCTGAATATCAAAGAGACTTTAACCTGTATCTGGCTGCAACAGATACGACGATCGCAATGGTTTTAGTTCAAGAAGTCGATGGAATAGAAAATCCTATTTATTATTTAAGTAAGAACTTAAATGATATGGAAAGCAAATATTCTTATGTTGAAAAACTAGCGCTTGCAGTGGTTCAAATGATACAAAGATTTCGACACTATGTCCTCTTTTGGAAAACTACCATTCTGTCAGATTGCAACCCCATGACTTATATATTGTCGCGATAATTTCTGGGGGGAAAATATTCAAAATGCATAGCAATCCTTCAAGAGTTTGATCTAGAATTTGTAAAATCCAAGTCAAAGAAAGCTCTAGTTTTCGCAGAATTATTATGCGATTTCCCATCGTCGTCCAACGATGAAACGTCCGAAGAATCAATCATGGATGAAAGTTTGTTTCTGACATCTACAAGCAATAAGGGGTATGGAGATATAATCATTTATCTCCAAACCCAAAAATTTAGGCCAATACCTCTCACTCTGAACAAAAACGTATTCGATACCAAGCAAAAGACTACATGATCGTCGGTGATACACTTTACCGTCGTGGTATTGATACAGTTCTGAGGAGGTGCCTCACCCATGAGGAAGCCGAAAAAGCCCTGAATGAGTGTCATTCAGGCACGTGTGGGGGGCATCAATCTAGATATGCTATAGAACAAAAAATCTTACGAGCAGGATACTTCTGGCCAACCATGTTCAAGGATTGCATAACCGTAGTCAGAAGTTGCCATGCTTGTCAAATTTTTGATAGCAAAACCAGAAGACCACCCGCACCTTTACAGCCAATAGTTGCTGTTGGGCCATTTGCCAAATGGGGCATCGATTTCATGACATGTAACCCCACCTCGACCGGGGGGCATGGGTATATTATAGTCGCAGTGGACTATTTTACCAAATGGGCCGAGGCGATGCCTACATCAGATAATACTGGTGAAACAGCTGCCCTTTTCTTTTTCAATCATGTAGTCGCCAGATTCGGCGTACCACAGGCTATAGTCACAGATCATGGATCGCATTTTCACAATCACATGATGGTTGAATTAGCTGCCAAACTAGGGCTATCTCACGATAGCTCTACTCCATATTATCCGCAGGCCAACGAACAAGTTGAAGCGATCAACAAGGTGCTGAAGCGCATGCTGCAAAGGATGATCGGAGTTCACAAAATAAGATGGCACCTAATCCTGTACTCAGCTTTGTGGGCTTACCGAACATCGGTAAGGAATGCGACCGGGTTCACACCTTTCCAACTGGTATATGGCTTGGAAGCAGTCTTACCAGTCCAGTGTGAAATCTCGTCTCTCAAACTCGCAATCGATCTCCTCCCCGGAACTTCAGAAGAAGAAGCTCGTTTCTTGGAATTAATCCAATTGGATGAAACCCGTCGTGACGCCGCGTTGGCCAACGAAGCCCATAAGAAATGAGTCAAGGCGCAGTTCGACAAGAATTTCAAACCCCGTGTCTTCTCAGAAGGTGACTTGTTCCTACTTTACGACCAAGAATCTGATAAATTGGGAGCAGGTAAATTTAACTCTTTATGGATGGGCCCCTACATTGTTAAGCAAGTGTTAGCAAAAGGAGTCTACGAGTTGATGGATTACGACGGGATTCCACTGGCGCAACCTCGTAATGGGTTGTACCTCAAGCGTTACTACGCCTAGTAGTAACCAATATGCTTTTGTTATATTTTTGTTTTCGCTAAGAGTGTTTGTTTTGGTCGAGTAATCCACCTTTTTACATTTATTGCAGATGTCAAACCCATTGGAACCATGTGTTGGATATGCCGACGGAGCAAGTAGTAGTTCGCAGAACCTGTCCTCCATAGCCTGGGCCATTTTTGATCCAAGTGGCGAGTTAGTAAGTTTTAGAGATGTATGTATTGGTCAATCAACAAACAATATCGCTGAATATAGTGCGTTGATAGAACTTCTCTCTGATGCCATCACTCATGGTATATGCCGACTAATCGTCAGGCTAGACTCACAGCTCGTAATACTACAACTCAATGGTATATATTCCATCTGAAACCTAGCTATTTATCGCATGTTCCTAAGGGTTAAGATTTTGGAAAGACAATTTGATGTTATTCAATACCAGCATATTTCCAGAAACTTAAACACATTAACCGACTCATTAGCAAACTATGTGTTAGATAGACATTTGCAACATTTATAAAAAGAAACACATCATCAATGTTCTACATGTGGATCACATAACTCAACCAGAATAAAACTCTGAAAATCAAAAATACATATATAGTTGTTTATGGTTTACACATAATGTTCTGTAACCAAGACAAAATCGGTCACACGACCTAAAACTCAAAATACTACGGGGCACCCTAGTCTAATGATGCTCGTGATAGCAAGTCACAGCCTGTGCGATCATGCGTAAGAGACGAGTCCATTGTCTGGGCACACCAGTAGTATGCTGCTGTAACTGCAAAGGTAGCTCGTCGATCCTCACATCTGTAATACCGAGAGTAAGGCTCTCAACCTGCTCCTACACAGCTGTAAGAGTCTCGGCCACATCGAGGTCGCGAAGAATAACCCTTCCGACGGCCTTTCTTGCTAGGAAAATAGCTGGTACTCTCACGTGAACTCTGGACGAACAGGACCGACATCTGCATGCACACATGAGTTTGATTAGAGTCTTGATAGAACAAAGCACAAGGACATTATAAACAAAAACAATAAACAACAATATGGTCAGAGATTTTACCAATAGCACCCCACTACTCACCATCCGGCAATACCAAATCTGGATCACCCCAGAATTCCATGTCGGCATATGGATACTCGGAATAGACCATCTCCTAACGATCAAACCACCTGAAGAAGGTATCAGAAAATGAAATCTGAGATTGACCAGCATGCCTAGACATATGGTCAACCCATCTCTGCATGCGTGGTTCAGTAGGAGAAGGTAAATTGAGTGCAATGTACTGCGGCTGCATCAGTGGTATCTTCTCCAAGGCAAAGGCGGTCAAAATAGAACCGAACCCAAAGTTCTTCAACTTCCCATTCTTTATCTTGGTCAACTGCTCTTTCATTACAAGAAGTACTGCGTCGCACCAGTTGAACACCTTCGGTTGGAGGCATTCCAAGGCATGCTGCATATAGGATTTGTTGGCTACATGAAGAGACGCGCTACCAGCCATCATACCAAAAGTAAATAGGATAGTCCTAAGGGACCTATCAGTGACATCACGGATGATGATCTTGCCATCTTTACTCGACTGAGATCCTTCCGTGCAATACTGACGTACATAATCTCTCATAGAATCGCCTCCTCAGGCCGAACCTGACAAGGAGATGGGGGCACCCCGCCTCGACAAGCCAGTCAAGAAATAGATGTCTACTACAGTCAAGGGGATAGATTTTCCCCTAATCTGGAAAACCTGGTTGATAGGATCCCAAGAGTCAAGCAAATACTTCAGCAAGTTAATCTCCTGTCTCATGTTAGAGATGCGGAAGAACTTCAGCAAGCCACAGTTCCGTAGCACGTTCACTATAACAGGATCATGTAGGGCAATCATGTCCTCTTCTTCATGATCTCGTTCTCACCATGTAAGGGTCATTTTGCTCCAATATCTCTGCAAAAACAAACAAGAGAGGAGATTAGATCTTGATTTTGATGAGAAACAGAGAAACAATCCATCAAAAACTGTGCAACAACTTTCCTTTCTGCGCCCAACGCACCTGTAGCAGTGTTATAGGTGCGTTGAATGTCAAACTGCCTTCATGAGGACCAACATTCAGCGCAGGTTTCGATGTACCCAGGGTGCGTTGATGGCAGAATGAGCCCATCAAACCCTAGGGGCTTAGAAAAGCAGGGAACAGAGCACAGAATGCAAAAAGGAAACCATGAAAAGAAAGGGCTCGGGTTTAGCTCCTACCTGGTCCAGACGGCACCGAGAATCGTCCACAGAATCTCCCGAAATCAGCTGATGAAAATCGAGGGGGAAAACACCTCCAAAGCTCCAACAAACCAAGTTCAAATGAAATGGTAAAATGAGAGGTAAAAAACACTTTTTAATTACTTTTACGTAGTTCGAAGTAAGGTATTAGCGTTTTAATTTCATTTTCAAAGTAAATATTGATAATTTCTAACTAGTTTGATGAAGTAGTTGAAAAATACAGTACTATCTTTGGAAGGACAAAGCTATCTATGGTAAAAATCAAAACAAGACCACTCAATTGAGCAGTTTTAGCGCATAGTTCAAGCTCGTTAAAAAATAAACATAAGATCGAGCAAATGTTTCCACCCGCGTTTAAGCTCATTAAAAAATGAGCTATCATCTGGTAAATAACCATCGTGAATGAAGCATTTTCAGCCATTAAAGCCTTGGTCGTGTTTGCACCGTCACCTCCACTTTTCATTGGCTGATCATTCACCTCCATTTGATTGTTTACCCATTTTGAGGAACAGCTGTGAAGAGTGATTTCACTAGCCATCCTTGTGACACTGCCATGATTGGAAAATTCCAAACCTTACCTGGAATCAGCTGCTACACATTTTATCACTCGTTCCTCAAAAGACGAGTCTTCTTTAAGCTCTTTTCATCTGACTCGTAAAATATGAAAAGATCGCCGAGTTTTGGCATTCCAGCTCGTTAAAGTGACAGGAAGTGCTATCCCCCCTCTAGATTTTAATCTTTTTGGACCTGAGGGATTATTGCACAAAAAAATCGAGTGCTTGTTTTGTTCGGCTCGTTAAAACTATCGAAAATTCATCCCTTCTGTATTGTTTTATACTTTTTCGGACTTAAGGGATTAGATGACGAAAAAGGAATTCCAGAGTTATCTTTACGTACCTTTTCAGACTCCCTAAAAAGGAAAAGGACCGAGTTATCTTTGTCGTTAGACTCGTTAAAAAGATTAATAGCGACAAACTTGTCTTTAGATGAGAACGAGTTTCACTATTGCTAGGCACGTTAAAACATAGCGATGGGTTTGCCCGAAGGGAAAATTATAGAACAAGCATATGTTATCCTCCTCAAGCTTGACAAAAATAAAGAGGTACTGGTCAGAAATGACTGGGGAAAAATTGGGAAGAAAACTCAAAGAAACTTTATTGGTAGCAAGTCGCTCTTGAACATGACACTTCCACTCCGTGCCAGAGTCGGGTTGGGTTGTTTCATTCACCAGTCACATCACCATGGTTATGCCATACCATCCACATTTGGGGTAAATGCTACCGATCCATCACATAAGTGTCACCGACATGTTCAATAAAAGTCATCCAGAGAAGTCACCCGTGTCCCATCCACTACCATACATTATACTTCACTCTTTCATGACCGCCACCCTGAACCGTATGTCACCAGATCATTTTCACCTCCATCAAAATCATTTGCTCCGTTCCGTGTCATTGATGTGGGATTCATTAAGGCCCTCCTTTGACGGATCGCTTCTTGTCGACATCAGCTCATTATCCAAGAAGTTGATCTAGGAACACCCCTTCAGTATTTTGAAGCTTGCACGCCTCAATGGAAAGTTTCTCACTTCCGGCGATAGGTATACATCAATGACCTTAGTCCGAAAGATTTTGCGTGGTGTTCGACGCCAAGTCCTTTATTCACACCACGTGAATTGTACTGCAGTACCTTGAGGGTCATTATCATTATCGGTGATTCCTCTCGCGCTTGTTAATAGTTTACATCATTGACTGGTAATCAGGCGATGTCTTTCCATGTTCGACTTCAAAACATTTCTCACATGGATCGACTTATACTTATAGTGAAGATCGGTCGAGATTGAAGACCCCGGATCTAGTTTCATCCATCCGGGCTGCGATATATATTCGGGAAAATAAAGACATTGAAATGTACATCATTGCAGCACAGATAATCATCCTACCAAAAGGATGATGACTTCATCAGAATCATTAGTCTACCATCACACGATTGTCTGTCCTATGTACATGAAAATGAATTTATAAAGCTGAGCATGGGAATGCCCGCCTCAACTAGATCATGAAAACAGTATGAAAATAATGTATTGTATTTTATCTCATTACAGGTCTCCTCTCCAGCATTAGAAGAACTTCGGATCCTCCTAATAAAGCATTTCACCCGATAAACGACCTCATACTTTAGGGGGCAACTGTTATAGAAATTTTTGTGCCTTATAGCTATAAGCATGAAATGTCCATAAACCAAGGGATCCTAAGACCCTAAAAGTGTTGTTCCAGCTCCTAAAGAAACAAGGTCAACAAATTACAGCTTCTCCCAGAAGTTCTCCACCAGAAACTGCTCAAAACTAGTCAAATCAGGATCATTTCAGATGCTCCACTAGCTAGCTGCGTTGCAAAGCATCGAAATACACTGGCTAGGTGTGTTGCAATGCACTACCAGGGTGCGTTGAGCGGGAAATAACAAGTGGCAGAGTCATTCCATGAGGTGGAGAGACAATGGAAGCTTCCAGAATCTTCTCCAATGACACTTGCCTCACTGAATTCGACCAGTGATGAGTAAGAGGCTCTCAGTCTCCAAGTGGAAGCAAGAACTGACAGAGAGAAGCCACTAATCAATTATGAGCTGACTCATCCTCTTTGCATACATCTATATATGGATCCCTCACCAAGAGATCCAGAGGCTGGAATTTTGTACATTGCAGAGAATTGTTGTTGGTTTTGTGATAGATATCAGAGTATTGGGTGATTTATACTTTGTTGGAGGTGAAGAAGGGATTATATGCTGGGAGGTTGATGCTGGATCAGGAATCATCGGTTGTAACTCCTCCTGGATCTCCTTATTTTATCAATAAAACTATTTGAGTTTCTCCTACATGCTTGTATATCCTTGATGTGTGTTATATTTGTATGTTTAGCTTAAATCTGATCCTAAGATTTTTATGAACATAAATATATGTCTTTGTGTAGTTTCTTGCTTCTGTGAACTTGCAGGAACTTGGTGACGCTGGGCAAGTGAGGGAGCGGATAGCTGGGAGCCACCAAAGAGAAGAGAGATTGGATCAAAGGACTAGCGCAAGACACAGGTTGGTTCATCTTAATCATCTTCGTTTATAGTTTGTAAAGGAGAATACAAGAGTAGTTTTCCCTGTTTGTTTCTGAGGTCTCTGTCACAACCCAGTGGGATAGGGTCGTTCTGAATAGACACTTTTCCCGAAAACATATGTGGGTCCCTTTTCTTGCACCAATTTCCTCATTCATCTACAAGGTTCATGAAGGCTTCATCCTTCTCTATCTAGTCACAAAGTATTATGATCTCCTCGACATTTTTTTTCCTTTTCTCTCTTTATGAGAATGAAACACGAGAGTAAAAAATAAATAGCCTATGATACCAACTTGCATTGGTCCTATAATAAAAAAGAACCACTCCAGAAAAATGGAAATTGAAATAAAATCTGAATGTTAGAAAGAAAAAGTGGGAGCCCTACACACCTGGGGGTAGATTTCACATACAAAGGAAAGTAATGGAGGATGACATCTCCAATAATCACTAGAAATATTTACACAAATAAAACACTATTACAAAATCATGAGTTTACAAAAAATAGCTCATGTATATAAATTGTAATACCTAATATGGATGTTGTGTTTAGGTACACAATGTACTCATTGCAACGAATCACTGGATCAAAGACATTACAAGGTTTATATCTTTCATGCCATAAAACTATATGCATGGATTTTTAATTTGACTAGCCATGCCATCCAATCTTATGAAATTGTTGTGTGCCATAAAGTTATCATCAAATCATAAGCCTTGGAAGTCTTACTAAACCTAACTTTAGTGTTGTTCTATAATGTCACCAAATATTATTTTTACTATAATTGAGATAATATATATGTTGTGCATGCATTGTCTTTACTATTTCATCATTTTAATTTTTGGGTTAGTATTTATAATTTTGCAAACTTTGACCCTCCATTTTTATGTTTTTTCTCTATTGTATTTTATCTTGCCGGTACTAATTTACCCCATAAAAGTGAGGGAAAGCGAGTTACAACAAAAAATTAATAACAAACAGTTGTTGCACCAAATACATTTGTAATTGCTTGTACACATGATCAGTTTCCGATTTGTCAATCTAAAATTCTAAAGTACAAAATTCAAGGTGAATGGAGGAAAACAACACAAAGAGATAAGTCAAAACTTAGAATGAAGAAATTATTATCTATTCATGTGTTCAATACAAACATTTATAATGAACAAGTTTGGAAATACAGAAATAAACTAGGTTGGCTCCTTTCCTTGAGCAAGACATCCCTACAACACTAATCATTTAATGTTATAATCTAGTTCCATGCTTAAATTTTTCATTTAATATTGATAATTAATTCACAGTACACTATAATAAGGTTGTAACTAGCTTATCTCAAAAGTTTCATTAAAATTAACATCCATACAACATTACACTAGCGATTCACCAATACTCATGTGTACGACCTGATTTTTAAATAAATAGATATTGAGTTTATCAATTGAGCTATTATTGCTTTATTCTCCTAGATGGAATGGCTAAAGAGAATTGTCAACAATTCTTAATTATATTATGAGGATTTGTCATTATAAATAGCGCAAATACAAGTGGATTGACTAAATATAAGTACATGAGATGCGAGGTTGAATTTATGGGGTTTGTCTACATAGTGGTATTCAATATACACAATGTTCATGGCTATAACTAATAACAATTTCAAGGCATTTGAAATTCTTTATCCTAGTGCCATGCCCATCTCCTTTATTCTAGGAATATATTTGGAATTTGTAGCTAAAGAGAAAACTTTAGAAGTTATTTCCAAGCTAATGACACTACATGTTACTACTTTATTGACAATTTTCTTTCAATTTGCTAAAAACGCAATGTAATAACAATTCTTTTGCAATTCTCCAAATGTAATGGAATAACAATAGCAGGGTTTCAAATCAGAGTGAATGATGTGGTGGGAATGGACCAATCTTCCTTGTAAAAGTGGCTTGCTCAATACCTTCAGTTATTGAAATTGACTAGGTGGTGCACCAAATAGAATTCCTTTACAGAATTCCACTTTACATTTATAATAATGTAGATGCTCAAATTTGGTTTTAATTGATCGAAAATGGATTTTGGATAGACTCCTAAGTCTAAATGTACCTCACTGAGGAAAATTAAAGTCCAAGGAAGTTCATGGAACTAGCCCCATTGCAGAGATCGTCTCATTCTGAAGCAACTGCAACTTGAATGGGCCAAAACTGACTTAGGATGCAGAAGTTATCATAAAATGAAGCTGCCTTTTTCCTTTGAAAAAAAGAGGTAAAATCCCTTTCAAAGGGGTCCCAAAAGCCCTCTAAATCTTCAAGTCTTCTAAAAATCCTCATAAAAGGTCAAAACCACCTTAAAGCAGAAGTTTCAGAAAAATTGGGTTACACTATTGGAACCCAAAAACATGAAGAAAACCATGAAATCAATCCTATCAAAGTTTTAAGTCAACAGTGAACAACGGCCATTGGATCTGGCTGATGAACGGTCTAGATCCAATCGGCATATCGCATCGGCAGTGATAGGTGGAGGCATAACATGTGATGGGACTGGGCTGATCGGTACCGCTATCGCCGATATCGGCAGATCACAATTGGCGTTGTCATAGACCCTATCATTTGGGAAAGAGCTCAAGCTTGTGCGATCTGCGATTGTGACTTGTCGCATCACAATATTGCATCGGTGCATTGCAGAGGAGTAGAGATATGTTAAATGGCATATATGCAATGCGATGGTCAGACCCGACGACAATATGAACCAGCTTTAATATGTTTTGAAATCCCCCGAAAGGAATTTTTTTACGTTATTTTCATAGTTTAACGTATTTTTAAAAAATACAAAGGAACAGGCCAACTGCGACTTGCGACAGCGACTAAGGGTAGACTCGATAGTGTTCTGAAGCACGGTTATGAAAATTTGAAGTCTGGAATAGTGTTTTTGTGGATTTTCCCATGTTTTTACAGTTTTATCTGTGTGAACAGAGAACGAATGTTTCTAAGGATTTCAAGCACTGAAGTTCCTTTCCGTTGTGGAATAGGTGGCATCCATCCCCAAGGGCATTTAGCAATGATTGCTAATGCCCAAAGAAGGGATTTGAGTAGAAAAAACAAGAAGATGAAGAGCCTAAGAGGGAAAATGAATCAACAGCGTCGTTGGCTTAAAAGCCACATAATGAAAAAGGACAAGGGTTATTGGTCGTTGTTGGTTGTTGTTGCTGATCATTGGGGGTTTTTTGCTAAAAGCCAAACCAAAGTAGGAAGCTAATGTAGGAGAGGCAGCGCAGAAGCCAAAGAGGTAGCACATAAGCAAAAAAGTAGCCAAGGGAGTCACTCGGAAGCTAAGTTAGAAGTCAAGAGAGATGTGAACTGATAAAGGGCAAAAAGAAGCTGAAGTAGAGAGCTAGAGAGCCAGAGCCAAAGAGCCAGAGTCAGAGCCAAGAGCCAGAACCAAGAGCCAAAGAGCTAGAGTCAGAGCCAAGAGCTAGAAGCAAGAGCCAAGAGCCAAAGCCAAGAGGCAGAGCCAAGATCGAGAGCTTCAAGAGCCAAGGATTAAATGGTGTCTGAACCCACTATTTTTGTGTAAAACAATAGGAGTTAAGCTAAGAGCTTGTAAAAATAAGACTTAGGCCATAATCCCAAAGAGCCTAGTTGAGTTGACTAGATCTCATGGAGATGTATCCCAAGAGTTGTGGGTGAACTCCTCATTAAATTATTGTTTATGTGTGATTGTTTATTGCTTCCTTATTCACTGTTATATGCACTTATATATGTTTAAGCACATTTACATATCAGCTAAAACAACATATTTTAAAGCATATAATTACTTTAAAGCAAACATAAGCATACATTATATTTTCAAGCATTTCTTAATTCCACACTGATTAATCAATAAGACTTGGGAAGATTTTAAAGCTTTGGAAGTGGGAGAGGTTCTTATAAGTTAAACAGGAAGCCTAAGAGCCCCATTTTTAGATTAGGTGGTATCAGAGCTTAAGACTGATTAACCACACCTTTAAGAGTGTTATATCAGAATTCTTTATTGACAGAGTAAATATTGCTTGTCTAAATTTTGGCAATGAAGTATTGATTGTCTAATTAATTTATGCTTGTTTGCAGACTGACTATTTTCTGAGTTTGCTAAGGTGAAGGGAAAGCTATTGATAGCTTAGTCTAGGAAGGACAAGAAGGAGAAGGGTTGAAAGCATTCTTGTATCCCAAAGGAGCTCAAAGTAATCCTTGGAGAACAAGAGGTTTGTTGCAAAAGTTTGCTTGAGGTAACCTCTTTGTTATTCTTGTTAGAAGTTATTTTGTTCATTGACATAATGATAACTTCTTCCAGTGAGTCCTCAAATTCTCCTTTCTTCACAAAAGTCTTTGATGAAGACATGAAGCAAGACTTGCTCATCATGATGGATATGGTGAGAGAAATGTATGAGGATGGAAGGAAGAGCGGCATACTTAGAGAGTAGTTGAATTCCGTAGAGGAAGAGAAGTAGTTGCTTTCTGACAAATTGCAAAAAATGGATAGGCAACTTCATATTGCAAATATGAACCTAAAGAGGGTGCATGAGTTGGAAACACAACTCTTTTTTTCCCAAGAAGCCTTAGTCAAGTATCAGCTTGAAGAGGAGGTAAGCCATTCCAATTTGTCTTCAAATTCTTCTGAGAATGCTTATATTGGTTCTTTTGAAAAACATACTAAAGGCATAGGTACCAAGCTAATGTCCAAAATGGGCTATGAAGGAAAGGGCTTGGGAAAGCATGCACAAGGTATTTTTGAACCAATAATGGTCGAGGAAAGGCCTATGTATTTGGCCCTTTTCTATGGACAGTCTTATGGATATAGTTCCAAAGCAGCCATGAAGGCCATTGAAAGAGTCCCAGGAAGGAGTTTCATTTCATGTCCTCTACCTTAGAAGTGTGAAGGTTGTATTCAAGAGGAATACAATAACTTGAAACATCAATTGCAGGGTGCAGGTGTTTAGAAGCACACACTTGAACCAGAGATTTGGGGAGAATCCAACAACCCTGAAGAGATTGATGGTGTTCCAAAGGGAGCTACTTCTTCACTGAATTCACCTCCTCATGAAGGCAATAAAGGTGAAAGAGGTAGGTATAAATCTAGTTCTAAACACATTCCTTTTGATTCTGCAAAGCATGGTAAATTTCCACATAAGTATGAGGAAAGAGTTGCATGTTCCTTTTGTGGTTAGGATAAACATCATGTTTCTAGATGTTGGAAGAGAATGGCCACATTCAGGAAACTTTGAAGGAAAAGAAGCAAGCAGCCAAAGGTCTAATGGACAAGGCAAATCATGCTTTGAAGAGGATGCACATGCAGTGCACTTACTGCCATAAGCAAGGAAATCTTGCTGTAAATTGTTGGACACTGAATCCGACAATGGTTCCACCAAAGTTAAAGAAAGTGGAAAGAGAAGATGGCAGAAAGGGAAGTGAAGATCCCATGAATGATGCATCTCAGAATGATTCACATGATGATGTTGATGTGCAGACAAAGGTAGTACCTTTGAAAGGGATTGGTAAGGAACAGTTAGAGTTCTTATCTGATTGAGGTTTCATGTCTATTGATGCATCTACATTATATTTCATTTCATCTTTGAAAGTACAGTTTGCTTAAGTGAAAGTTGAAGGATGAAATGCATGCATGAGCAGGAGATGCGTGAACACAAGGATGTTGATGATTTCCTTTTTTTTGAACATGTATATGTAACTAACTTTTAGGGTTGATTGCTTTGACATGCATGTAATGCCATGTTGACCTGGAAAAGGCTAACTTGGTCTCCAAATGGAGATAATGATGAAGTGTTTCATCTTTTGAAAAAGAGTTAAAATGGTCTTTTTCTACATGCTTAACTTAAAGGGTCATTTGTTTTAAAGGCATGTTTTGTGGGCTTGTTGTCTAGTCCATCATTTGTACGTAGATATAAGACATGGAAGTGTTCACAAAATGTGAAATCTGTTCTTTGTTGAAGCAGGAGTTTATGCCATAAATTTGTTGTCTGTATTTTTGTTGTTGTTAACAGTTGTTGTTGACAACTTGTCAAATAGGTACAAATGAAAGTTTTCTGGAGCAGATTTACTTCACACTTGTTTGAGCCACCTTGGTTCAATCATCAAGGTAGAGAAGCTCAAACTACCTTCTATGACCATTTCTGTAGAAGTTCTGTAGAAAGGCAAGGAGGAAGACAACTCTTCCCAGAAGACCAGCCCATCCAACAAGGGAAGTGGTCAGAAAATTTGGTTCAGAGGCACTATGCAAAGGAAAGTGTAGGGAGGCCAAAAGAAGAGGGTGAGCCACTCTCATTTACTATTCAGATCAGCATATCAGTATTTTGGAGACCAAAAGTTCTTTTAGTGGTAAGGCGTGATCGAAAATGGATTTTGGATAGACTCCACAGTCTAAATGTACCTTACTGAGGAAAATGAAAGTCCAAGGAAGTTCCTGTAACTAGCCCCGTTGCAGAGATCATCTCATTCTAAATCTACTGCAACTTGAATGGGCCAAAACTGACTTAATATGCAGAAGTTATCATAAAATGAAGCTCCCTTATTCCTTTGAAAAAAGAGGCAAATTCCCTTTCAAAGGGGTCCCAAAAACCCTCTAAATCTTCAAGTCTTCTAGAAATTCTCATAAAAGTTCAAAACCACCGCAAAGGAGAAGTTTTTGAAAATTTTGGTTACACTATTAGAACCTAAAAACATGAAGAAAACCATGAAATCGAGACTATCAGAGGTATAAGTCAAAAGTGAAAAGGGGTCATCAGATCTTGTCAATCAACAGTCCAGATCCGATCAGAATATCGTGTCGGCGGTGACAAGTCGAGGCATAACATGCGATGGTACTGGGCCGATGTGATACCATGATCACCGATATCAACAGATTGCAATTGGCATTGACATAGACCCTATCGTATGGGAAATACCTCGGGCTTGTGCGATCTGCGATTGTGACTTGTTGCATCGCAATAACGCATCGATGTGTTTTAGAGGAGCAGAGATATGTTAAATGGTATATATGCGATGTGATGGCCAGAATTGATGGTAATATGAACCAAGTTTAATATGTTTTGAAATCTACCGAAAGGCATTTTTTTTACGTTATTTTCACAATTTAACGTATTTTTAAAAAATACAAAGAAACAGGCCAATTGCGACTTGCGAAAATAAATAAGGGTAGACCCAATAGTCTTCTGAAGAGGGGTTATGAAAATTTGAAGTCTGGAACAATGTTTTTTATGGATTTTCCTATGTTTTTACAATGTTCTCTCTGTAAATAGAGAACTATTGTTTCTAAAGAATTCAAGTTTTGATTTTTCCGTTCTGTTGTGTAATAGGTGGCATACATCCCCGAGGGCGTTTAGCAATGATTGCTAACGCCCAAAGAAGGGATTCAAGTGGAGAAAACAGGAAGACGAAGAGCTTGAGAGGGAAAATGAGTCAACAATGTCGTTTTCTTAAAAGCCATAGAACGACAGAGAACAAGGGTTGTTTATCGTTGTTGGTTCCTGTTGTTGATAATTGGGGGTTTTTTGCTGAAAGCCAAGCCTAAGTAGTAAGCTAAGGCAAAATAGGCAGCGCAGAAGCCAAAGAGGCAGCGTAGAAGCAAAAGAGCAGCCAAGGGAGTCACTTGGAAGCCAAATGAAGAGCCAAGAGGGCTGTGAACTGATAGAGGGCAGAAAGAAGCAAGGGTGGAGAGCCAAAGAGCCAGAGAGCCAGAGCCAAAGAGCTAGAGTCAGAACCATGAGCCTGAACCAAGAACCAAAGAGCCAAAGTTAGAGCCAAGAACTAGAACCCAGAGCGAAGAGCGAGAACCAAGAGCCAGAGCCAAGAGCCAAAACTTCAAGAGCCAATGATTAAATGGTGTCTAAGCCCACTGTTTTTGTGTAAAACAACAGGAGTTAAGCCAAGAGCCTGTAAAAAAAACGACTTAGACCATAATCCCAGAGATCTTAGTTGAGTTGACTAGAGCTCACGGAGATGTAGCCCAAGAGTTGTGGGTGAACTCCTAATTAAATTGTTTCTTCCATGAGATTGTTTATCGCTACCTTATTCATTGTTATATGCACTTATATATATGCTTATTTACATATCAACTAAAACAACAGATTTTAAAGCATATAATTAGTTTAAAACAAACATAAGCACACACTATATTGTCAAAAATTTCTTAATTCTGCACTAGAAAATCAATAAGACTTGGGAAGATTTTAAAGCTTTGGAAGTGGGAGAGGTTCTTCTAAGTTAAACAAGAAGCCTAAGAGCCCCATTTTTAGATCATTAACAATTGTGACACTTGCCTCCATAATGAAGATTTTTATCTTGACATAGAGACAAAATATTGAACTTCAGTGCTTACAAAGTGGGATAAACATCATGAATAATGATCAAAACTTGTTCGAGGGGTTATTCTACATAGCTATTAAGGATAACGATGTCTCGAATGAGGGCATTTTAAAAGATGAATTATGTGTAAAACTTTTGCAAAATTATAAAATATCTTATGAAAACATTTTGATGAAGAAGGATGGAAGAATGGATGATCTCACTTCATGATTCCTTTCACTAGATCGAAAGGCTATCAGATATTTCTACGACGACAGAAGAAGAATTGCGATATAGTTATGAAATTGTTCATGCCGTTTTGAGGGATGTGAATCTTATTAGTGCCTATATAGGAGTAACTATGCTTATGAATTTTGACTCTATAGAAGATGTTGGAGATGCTCCAATAGGACTTAAGGATCTCCTTGTGGATTTGTAGGATAGTAAACTACGATGAAGTTTCTCATCTCTTATATTCTACATGTGATTTGGAAATAGGAGGCAAAATAGGGAATTTTTGGCATTCTTAATTTCAAAACGTTTTAGTGGAATTAGTTGATAGAGAATGTGATTATTTTAACATGTGGCTTTGTTGCAACATTACATAATTTTCTAATGGATGATTGTAGACATCACAAAATAAAAATGACTTAGATGAGTTAAATTCCAACTCATGCATTGGATTTTACCCTCTTACTATGAACTATTTGTGAATCTTGTGATCCCATGATAGTAGGTCTTAAAATAATTTCATTTTCTGAGATATAGCAATTTGTTTGTTTTTGTCCATGGAAAAGTACTTAAGATCCCAAACTACGAACTTTTGAAGGGATATAACTTGAATATTTCTCAGTTTCGGTCCTAAATGTTTCCCTGAGTACTCTAACAATATCCAATCCAATGAGAAGGTTTCATTTGAGGACAATCTTATTAATTAGGTTTTTTTGGTTTCAATTTATCATATTTGAATTTCTTCGCCCTTACATTTATAATAATGTAGATGCTCAAATATTCATTTAACAATTATGACACTTATCTCCTTAATTAGGATTTTCTTCTTGAGAGAAAACAAACTTCAGTGTTTACAAAATGAGGTACATTTGCCGAAGAATTATGAAAACTTTTCCTATAAGTTATTCTACATATCTATTAAGGATATTGATGTCTATGATGTGGATAATTTAAAAGATGAATTCTATGTAAAATTTCTACAAAATGGTAAAATATCATGTGAAAGAGTTTTGACAAAGATGTATAGAGGGACGCTTGAACCTAATGCAACGCCTTCTTTCACTCGATGGGAATGGCTATCTAATATTTCTTTGCCTATAAAAGAAGGTTTTGGACATAGTTATGAGAGTGGTCGTGCCGTTTTTCTCTACAACTAATTTTAGGTAGACATTCTTTACACTTTTCAGGTATGGGAACAATTTTACTTCTCTATAAATGATTTTAGGTTGACATTTTTTACACTTTTTAGATGTGGGAACAATGGCTATCTAATATTTCTTTACATATAAAAGAAGGTTTTGGACATAGTTATGAGATTGGTCATGCTGTTTTTCTCTACAACTAATTTTAGGTAGACATCTTTTACACTTTTTAGGTATGGGAACAATTTTACTTCTCTATAAATGATTTTAGGTTGACATTTTTTACACTTTTTAGATGTGGGAACAATTTTAGTTCCTCAATCTTCCATCATTTAGTGATCACTTTTATTGGGCCTGCCCTAATTTCAATGGATCCTAATTTCCACAATATTGATAATTTTGACTCTAAATATTGTGGAGGCAAGACAAATGGAAACTAATGTTATTTGCGCATCAATCCTTTGTAATATCCGTATTTTTTGAGTTTAGGTTGTTTGACATACATATACAACAAATTTTTTTAGGATATATTTATTTTCCTTATGCATTGTTATCTTCCATTATAAGTATAGTGTTGACAACATAAGAAGGTTTAAGTTGTTTGGCATACATATACAACAAATGTTTTAAAGATATATTTCCTTTCCTTATGCATTGTTACCTTCCATTATATGTACAGTGTAGACAACATAAGAAGCTCTGATCCATAAAATATTTTCTAAGAAAATAAATATCCTAAATTCAATTCACTACTTCCTTGCACATTCCATCCACTCCTCATGTTAGTGTTCTTTTGCACCTATGGGTGCAATTGCTAGTAAATAAATTGTTTTAAAGAATATATACATACATACACGAAAATATATAAAAAAAATTCAATTATAATTATGTGATTATATTGATAGTCTTTCTTATTTTAGAATAATATTTTAAGAATTATAATTTACTTATTAATAATTATTAAATGGGCAATATTTTATTTTCATTAAATATTTTAAAATATTCTTAATGATATTAATTAAGAATGACATATGAGCATGGCTTATAAATTTGGCAATGTGCTTTTTAAAATCATGGTATGGTATTGACCCATGATATTGTAACAAAGTCTACATACATTTTAAGATTTTTCAAAGTAAAGAGGAAGTGAATCTTTATGGTTATTGGTTACATATATTTTACTCATATGTAAATTCTTTTATAAATAATATTAATAATAATATAAAATATAGTTTATTTTTATAATTTTTTATATCATGATAAGTGTTTTGATGCGAGTTTATGTTTATTATCCATTTATTTTATAAAAAATTATTGGTTAATTTATAACAACTACTTTAATATAATATAAAAATTTATTAATATTATGCAAGCCATTTTATATCATGGTAACAACAACTCTAACACTGAATGAATTTATCAATACTAATGCTAAAATTAAAACTACAAATTTGTGAATAATAATATTACTAGGGCAACCATAAAAATTAAATGTCTAGTAAATCTTTATAGGAATCAATCCATAATAAATATCAAAATACCTACTTCATCATACAATTCAACCATTGCTAAAGTTTTAAAAAATAAGAATGAAGTGAATTCTAATTTAATCTAAAATAATAATAACTATTTTTTATAAGAAAATGAATTAACATATAGGTTAAACATATGCACATTAAAAGAAAGATATAAAAGCTTTCCAATCATAAACACTATATAGATTTTTAATTTGTTAATAAGTTTGATTACAATACATAACACAGCTTATCACATATGCCATTTCATATGACACTTATTCATAAGATTTTTTTTTAAATAATATTAATTAGAAGAATTCAAAAAAAATATTTAATTTTTATTTAAAAGTCGCGGGCATGGCTTTGTGGGTAGGATAACATCAGTGTGCTGCACGACGGTTGATCGCGCCGTATGTGGTTACTACGAAGAATCAAATTCACGTTTGGTTTTGACCGCCAGGCTTATTACTTTTACATGTATTAATTTTTTTTCTCTCTCGTGTTATATTGCTGTTATATTTACAAGAGACATTTTTTTATTACGAAGAATCAAATTCACGTTTGGTTTTGACCGCCAGGCTTATTACTTTTACATGTATTAAATTTTTTCTCTCTCGTGTTATATTGCTGTTATATTTACGAGACATTTTTTATTGTTATATAATTTATTATTATTATTATATAAGATTATCACTTTTCCATTTTCATGTACAAAAATCTTTCTCCCTGTTATTATATTTATAAGTAGCATTTTTTAAATTTATTTGGTTAATCTTTCTCCATCATGTTATTATATTTATAAGTTGCATTTTTGTAAATTTATTTAGTAAATCTTACTCCATCATCTTATCACATTTATAGTTCGTAATTTTCCTTATCATTATCACCCTTAATATTGTATACAGAAAATCTATCTTTTGGTTTCATTTGAGAGCATAAAACTCTTTATGAGATAGTGTAGAATAAAAACTGTGTTTATTTTTGTTTTTAGATTTTTTTAAGTGGTAAAATATATTTTCATATCTCAAAAAAATTTAAAGTCAATACATAGGTAATTACATGTATTTATTTATTTTTATTATCAAAAGCTTATAAAATATATGAGGTTATTAATTATAAAGTTTTTGTAATTAACAATGTTATATTTCATGAAAATATAAAAAATATAAAAAATTGTTTAATGAAAGCAAAGTAAAAAGGTTGTTTGTCAACATGTAGTTGCTGAAAATCAAAGCTAATCTTGAAGTTCAATCCATAGCACACTAAAGAAGCAAAGAAATGTAGCATTATTGACATTAACAACTCAAAAAACCATAAAGAATGTGTAAATGTCATGAAAGAATAATATAATTTCACAATGGGAAATAAAGCGTTCAAGTATAAATTTAATGTTGATAGTTGTATAGACAATTATAAAGCTAGATTGGTAGCAAAATGATATTTATAGAAAGAAACAATAGACTATGGTCACATTTAAGTAAAATGAACACCCTTAGACTAAAAATTTCATTCTATTGTAAGTAAAATTGGAAATTATATCAATTGTATCATAGGTGATCTTAGGTCAAAATTCTTGATTGGATATCTAAAAGGAAAAGTTTATGTTGTTCAATAAGAGGGATTTATAAGGTATCTTACAAAAGAAAATGTTTCTAGTATAGAGAAAGCATGGATTCAATAAACCATGATTGTATATATATATATATATACATATACATATTAGTTTTTTCCTTCCATGACACTTTGTTGTAGTTGCAAAAACAACCCTCATCAATTCCTTTTAGTTCCTTGTGCCTAGAGAGAATTCAGGGGTCCACATCTTCAAACAATGAAAAGGTCATCCTGTTAGAACTATTCAACATTTGTGATCTATGATCAATCATCCTAACTCGAGATAATGGAGGATGACATGCAAGCCTAACTCATATTTGTTTTCTAGTCCAAAATTACAAGTCCTACTTAGGTAACCCCTAGAAAGAGGTCTATATCTTTCCTTCCATTCAAATGTAAGCCTTTCTTGGCTTGTGTAGCATGCTTCTAGGCCTTTAGCCAATAGTATACTTCTCTCTCCATCCTCCGCTAAGTGCTACAACCTCAAACATGAGCTTGCAACTTCATTTTCACCCTTCCAAACTCTATTTCAGTGCCATCTTGGACGTCTAGAATGTGTTATAGAGGCCCCTTGAGCATCATCCTAGCACCACATTATCAAAAAGTGACTTGTCTCGAACCTCCATCTTAAACATTTTATTTTCTCTAGGCCTGATAGTGACTTGTTAAGGCTCGATCCAGTGCTACACTCCACTCTTCTTTTATCCAATATGTTTATTCTTTCTTGTTTACCCCTCTAGTAGACCACCAAGCCTTTGGCTAGTGCTCTAGGACACTAGTGACACTTATTCTAATGATACAACCTCTCTTCTTTTTCTCTAGAGTTTTTATTTTTCTTCCTCAAATCCTAGACCCTTCTATAACTCCACTAAGTCTCTTATGAGAACTATAGAGTGAAACTAACTCCTTCCCAAAGTTATATTTCCTCCTCATTCCTCAAGTTATATTCATCATTTACTTGTTCAAGCCTCTTTCTTTGGAAAATTTATTTCTCTCACGTTTTCCATGGGTAACAAATGAATTTATTAGAGATAAGAGGTATGATGAGGAAATATCACTAGAATAATTGATGTGCAAAATACTTAAATAACTCTTATCAATTTCTAGTCCCTCAGTTGCCTAGGCTTTACGTGTCTAGAACATCGAGGTTTCATGTTAAAATCCATTTTATTTATTTTAGCACAATTCCTGAAATAAATTTTTGATTGCTATCTACATTTATAATAGGATAAATGAACCAATGCTTTTATTCCTAGAAATCGCAATTCATTTTTCTTAGTTGTGTAAGGTAATTTCTACGTAAGAGAATATATAGACACTCTATTTTAATTGTAGTGATAGAATTAATTTCAACCCACATTGGTAGTAATCCATGTCTCCTTATGACTGAACCCCCTAGTGTATGTATACGAGAACAATGATCCAACTATCAAACTTATAGCTTTTTTTATACAACATTTTAAACTACTCTACATAATAGATTCTTGTTGTTTCATTGTTTTTAATTGTTTTTAATGAATACCGGCCATGTGTACATTTTTTAAGAGATAATTTTTAAAGGAAATTTAGTAAAAATATCTTTTACAAAATATAGTTATCACTAGTTATATATTTATACACACATAATTCTAGTATTATTAATATATACATATACATGTAATATAAGTTATTGCTATTATACGACATTCTAAATACTTAAAATATATTATTACTGAAAATAAAAATCAAAGAGTGTAGTTGAAGATGGATGTTTTATGTTTGTAAAATATTTCAAGAACTAAAGAGAGGTAGAGACTAAAAACATTTTTGTGGTATATGTATAATATAAATTGTTATTTTCATTTCACATTTTGAATACTTAAATTAGCATATTTATTATTATTAATGTAGCTTATACTG
The DNA here is from genome assembly GCA_031772625.1 of Pinus tabuliformis. Taxonomy (NCBI): domain Eukaryota; kingdom Viridiplantae; phylum Streptophyta; class Pinopsida; order Pinales; family Pinaceae; genus Pinus; species Pinus tabuliformis. The sequence continues at coordinate 480,915,374 of CM062812.1, read as the reverse complement.
TTTAACTTGTGCATAAGTAAAATTTTAATTTCTCTACATTATATATAAACTTATTAGTCTATGCCAAGGTAGGACTATATTAATGAATTTATTTATCGACCACTATGAATTTCTGTATTGACCACTATTAATTTAGCCTTGACTAAGGTTATAATGTCTAACCTTGAAAATTAAATAAAATACACTTTATAGGAACCTTTCAACATGATCAATAATACATAATTTGTTGGATACTTCCAATCATCCTAAGATATTTACATCACCTCACTCTACAAAATTCCTATAAATTATAATTTAAGTTAAAATTTAGTGAAACTCTCAAATGATTCTAAATTAGTTTAGAGAAAATGATGTTATGCATTTATATTTATTTTAAATAATTTTTAACCAATTCTGTAACTTTTTTGCACAAAATGTATATATATACAAGTTTATTAACATATTTTTTACTATAATTTACGAATTTAATTTATAAACATTTCATTTGAAAAAAAAATTGATGTCATATTTTAGCCTTAATGTCATATGTCATAATTACACCAATACACTCTCCTAAATCAGATAAGCCACCATATAAACTCTACTAACTACGTGAAATCACCATGTGGATAACCATCTCTTCTTCCAATCATTTATAAAAACGTTTACAATTAATACATGTTTCACTAATTTATCACTACTTTTTAGAAACAATTATAATTAATATATTTCTCACTATTTTTTGCAAATATTTTTGGAAACTACTAAAATTAATGCATATCATTAACTAATGTTTTAAGAATTTAAGCTTGAAAATATATTTTGAAATTTCTTTTCCAAAATGTGTTAATAGTTACGAACATCACTCATGTCACTGCTCCAAATTTAAAACTTTTAAGACTTGTGAGTGCTTTGTTAAGTAACGTGCAAGTGGTTTGTTAAGTAACTCGTGGGTGAGTGACATGGGATTTTTTCTTTAAAATGGGTAAAATAAATATTCATAACTAATCAGTTCTCGGCCTCAAGTATGTATCTTATCTTACATAACTATTGAGTTAACTATCTTTCATGCACATTAATCATCTATTAGAAAAAAACTCATGAGAAATGTTGAGGAAATGTTACTCCTTCTCCTCTTGATCAACTACAACTGTAGGTATCATGTAATTTGAACATAATGGTTAGTCAGCCTCTATATTTTCCATTTTCTTCTTTGTTATTTCCCCATCATCTATGCTTAATGCTGAAAAGTGTAAATAAAATGTGGAAAATAAAATTAAAGTTATGCCTTCTTGTTAGAACTAATTACAATAGGAATTAAGCTCTTTGGTTTATTTTTCAATCACTGGGTACTCTATTCCATTTAATCCATTTTTCCCATCTATAAATCTTATTTCAACAATGACATATAGTGTCTTGAATTCCATATTTAGTTACGCAATAGTTTCTTTCTCTTTTCCATGTAGTTTTATGTCTATCATTGGGACGAGCATTGGAAAATTTTGTGACTTTATCTTTTGCTCAGGGTACCTTGGTAATATCTATTGGAAATACTAAGAGCGGGGTGAATTGATATTTCACTTCAATTAATTAATTATTTTAATATTCAGAGCATTTTTTAGCATTAACATAAGATAAAAAAATAAATCAACATCATATCACATCAACCTTAAACAACATCATTTGATAACGCACAATATTAGAGATAATAGACACAAGATTTTAGTGATAAATAGTTTCGAGAGAAAAAACCCCAAATGCTTCATATGCCTTCAAAATTTACATCAATTAGGAAGCTCCAACTTCCAAGGTTTGCATAATAAACTAAAGGAGGCTCTAGCCACCTCATTTACAGGTTGCAAGTTGAAGGACGCTCCAATGCCCTGATTTACGACCTTCAGTTGGAAGGACACTCCAACACTCTAGTTTACCAACACCAAATTGAAGGATACTCTATTTCCCTCACTTTACCAAATCCTACGAGAAGGACAGTCCAACGCCTTATGTATGCTCAAACTTTCCCTGGCACCACCCTACCACCCCAGACTATTCTCAAGATTTCAACTTAAGGAAACTCCACTCTCCTACATTGCATCACCCTACCACTTTTCTCAGAAATATACCACTTTCCCTAAAGACTCCAACCTTTATCACACCACCCTGGACCATATTTCAAAATTTTCATAATGGATCCACCTCTCTCTTCTATGCTTAATGTTAACGTAAATTGAAATCTTTTTTTAGCTCTTCCAATATGCAATAATTCCATTGTCATATTCAATGGTACATACTACCTCTATTACAATTACTAGCATGAAAACATTCAAACATTATAATTGGCTATGATACTACTCTCAATACACCTTTTCATTAATTTGGTCACAAAAACCCTCCTGGAACCTATTTCTACAATGTATTCAAGATGACTACAACATAGTCACAAGAATGTGTAACTTAAAAAAAATAAATTTCATTGTCAAAATAGTATATCAAGACTTTCATGTCTCTAATACTATTCACTATGGATCCGTGATATTGATAGCTCTTCTGAAATTCAATTTGTATTAGAACTGAGCCCAAAAATTCTCAAAATAATTTCCATTTTCTAGCAAGTATTGCAAACTATACAACACAAGTTTAGTATTAATTCAACAAAACATGCGAGAGAGAAAAAGTAAAAATAAACTTTTGAATTATTAGTTTTTGGGTTTGATCCTGAAACCTTAGGTATTGAATGTGCTACACATTAGTGCTTGTAGCTTTATTCATTCCATGAGTTATGAGAGGCTTAACCACTATTAAGAATTTTGTTGTTCATCGCTATACAAGCCATGTTATGCGCATAAATAAACCATATTGTGGATTATCAAAACTAATTTCCAACATAGATTTGGTATGGAAACCTCCACAAAATTGGCCTCATGCACTCATGTTATGATGGATCAACCAATCATCATACAACCAGATGATGCATAATTTTTAACCTTGAGTGCCACATCACATGAATCTGGTCAACCTACTGTATATATTTATGACCCATATATCAGTAAATATTTAATATCCAATTAAATAAGACTTTAATATGAATTTTTGTTTTGAAAGGCTAGAATTGAGCAGGTTGCAAGAAAAGACATTAGCCTCTAATGCTTATTGCATCTAGACTCAAACCAAATCACAATATTTATTACATAGAAGTCTCCAATCTCTACTGGATCAACATATAATGGTTTACAATGCACATTGTTTGATCACACTACTATACTTTGTTTAAATCCATCACTAGGACCTTTGACTTGACCATTCACCAAGCATTTCATACCAATCGATAATGTTCTAAGAATCATCCACCTTGTACACTTACAGATGCATTCAAAGAAAGATAACATATCCATTTATACAAGTTATAGTTAGAATTTGAAATTGGTGACATGGCAATCAATTTAATCTATTTTGACATATTTAGTCGATGTTACTAAATTTACATTGTAGAGTCCATACGTTAGTCTCCTTTGAGTAATGTATGACTGATCGACCTTGTCATATAATTAGTGACTAAGACTAATCAAAATAACTGGGCCATGAGATCATAACAACTTGATGGTTTCTCTTGGGATCCATCTCTCTCTCTCTCTCTCTCTCTCTCTCTCTCTCTATATATATATATATATATATATATATATATTACTCAAAGGTTGTATTTATTGTTAGTATATTCCGACACATAGGATATAGTTAAGATCAACTTGGTCTAGTTTAGAGTTAGGTATAGAGTTAGGTAAAGTGTCTTTCTTTACCGTTGTACATATTGTAACTTACAATCCGACGGTCACGATATGTAGTGATCCAACGGTTCACTCTCACCTCGGTATTATCGACACTTGATCCGTGGCTTGACACCCGATTGGTCCATGAGTTCTATTTAAAGCGCATGGAGGGTCATTGTTCGGGTAATCCGTGCATGAGAGAAGCTTATGTAAATTTTCATTCTTTGATTAATAAATTGTCTGTACCCACGTTGGGACAGGCCGTGGACTGTTTCCCTCCTTGCACTCTGAGGGTTTTAACCACGTCAAAAATACTGGTGTATTGATTTGAGATCTGGTTGTGAGCGGTGTCCTTTTGGTATTCTTTCTGAGGAACTTACCCTGTAAATTCCTACATAGTATCAGAGCTATTTGAGGGCCGCGTCCGTTGGTGATCCAAATCTGAAGCCGGTAGAACTGCATGCGGCTGTCGTTTCCTAGATCTGCTGTTTCTGACTGCTTTCAGGCCGAGAGGACTGCTCTGTTGCGTTCGGAGCATCTGTTTCAGTGAGGAACCCCTTTCGTTTCACGCGAAAAGGTTTCCGGTAGCCCTAGCTGCGTCATTTTTCAGATCGGGAGGTATACAGTGTTTTTTTTTGCAGTTTACTGTCATTTTCTCTCTGCTTATTTCGGTTTCGGTTTATTTAGCCTTTTTTTTCCCGGATCTATACCTTTCATTTCTGCGTATGCTCTTTGCCCTGCGACTCTGTGCGATCTGGGCAAATCAGAAACAGAAAGAAAGGATTTTTCTCATGCGTATGCTCTTTTCCCTGCACCTTAGTGTGATCTTGGAAAATCAGAAACATTGAGAAAAATATTTAGTTTTTCGGTTAAAAGCTAACTTTGAGATTTTTTTTTTAGATTCTAGTTTTTTGGCTAAAGCTAACTTTGAGCCGCAAGGTTCGTTTTTCTTTGCATATTCGTGTTGGGTTTTGTGTTTTGTGTTTTGTAGGGGAAAAGAGCCTTCCCAAGGCAAGCACGCAAATCGAGGCCCCCCCCCCCCCCCCCCCCCCCTCTCTCTCTCTCTCTCTCAAATATTTTGTATAGATCAATTGGTTCAAAGACTTTTTAAGAGAGTAGAGGTCTTGGGTTCAAGTCTCCATTTTGTGGGGGCGGATTTTTTCATTCGCGCACATTCGCGCACTTTGCCGGCAACGTCAACAATTTTTTTTCAAAAAGCCATAACTTCTTCATCCGGAAGCCTTTTTCAGAGCCGTTTTTTTTAAAACCGCCTATTTTTTCGAGATCTATCCATTGGACCACTTACTTTCAGCATCTTCAGCTTCAGTTTTTTTTCAAAAAATGGAAAGTCCATGCCAAGTCATTCTTGACAGCACTAACTACTTCCAATGGGTAGCCTACATGGGAGATTTACTTAGAAGTAAAGGTCTCTTCAGAATAGCCACAGACCAAGAGAAGAAACCCAAAGATGAAGACAAGGCGGAAAAATGGGAAAATAGACAAGATCAAGCACGTGGTTTGATAGGAATGTCTGTTTCTCCTGATCTTAAATTCCACATTGCAGAAATTGAAACTCCTCATGAAGCATTAGAAAAACTTGCTAAAGTTTTTGGGATTAAAAATGAAATTAGAGCCCATCAACTTGAGAATGAGTTGCTTACTTTGGATCCTAATAATTTTTCTTGCATTGAAGATTTCTTGTCCAAATTCAAGACCCTTAGATATCTCTTGGAAGGTGTTAAAGTTAAGAAAGAAGATGGTAACCTTATTTATTCCATCCTTACTAAGTTGGGACCAGCCTACTCTGTATTTGTTTCCACTTTCCATTCTACAAGGGAAGCTTTCATTTGTCAAGGCAAAGACTACAAACCCCCTTCCTTTGACTCCTTTTGTGATTCCTTAATAAGAGAACAAGAAAAACTCTTACACCTTGGTCTTCTTAATCTTGGAAACTCTTCCTCGAAAGCGTTAGCCGCCCAGCAGCAACCAAATTCAAAGAATCCTAAGAAGTCTTATCCTCAAAGGAATGGTCCTAAACCAACTCAGCCTCAAGATGAAAGATCATTTCAGCAAAATGACAAGACCAATAAAAACAAATGGAAGAGGACTGACAGACATTGTAACTTTTGTAATCGAGATGGCCACTTAGAATCTAAATGCTTTAAGAAGATGGAAGCCTTGGAAGCCGCAATGAAGAAACATAACATCCATGTGGAGCCTACTTCAACTTCAACTTCCGGAATGGCACTTTCTGCATGTCGTTGTCAATCATCTCAGTCTGGTTATGCTTTAAATGTATCTTCTTCTTCTTCTCATTCTCATGAGTGGCTCATTGATTCTGGAGCCTCTTATCACATGGCCAAAAACCAAGCCATGTTTTCTTCTTTAAATGATTGTAACACCAAAAATATATATGTTGGTGATGATAGATCTCTTAGTGTTGTAGGGACTGGAACTGTTCATCTAGACAATGGTCAGTTTAATGATGTATTATGTGTTCCAACCTTATCCTGCAACCTTCTATCTGTCTATCAGATAACTCATTCAGGTGAAGGCAAAATTGTTGAATTTTCACCTCATGATGTTGTAATCAAGGATCTAAAAGATCCTAAACAGATTCTAGCTACTGGTCTTGCTGATGATTCCACAAGGTTGTATAAGTTTCACAACTTTGGGTCATCAAATCTTCCCTCAGTATTTGTTGCTCATAATGATGAAGTGAGCAAACTTTGGCATGAGCGATTTGGTCACTTAAACTATCGCTCCCTTCAGCATCTATGTAAAGAAAATATGGTGACAGGTCTTCCTATGGTATCTTGCAGAGATGGTGTTTGTTCCGGATGTGTACTCGGAAAACATCATCGGGACAGTTTTGACAAACGTGCCTCTTGGCACGCCTCAGCCCCTTTACAGCTTGTGCACAGTGATTTATGTGGTCCTCTTCCTGTTGCTTCATTCTCTGGTTGCAAGTACTTCTTAACCTTCATTGATGATTTCTCCAGACGCACTTGGGTATACTTCTTAAAACTCAAGAGCGAAGTATTTAACACTTTTTTGGCCTTCAAAGCCTTTGTTGAAAAACAATCTGGACATCAAATTCTTAAGCTACGAACTGATAATGGTGGAGAATATGTTAAAAACACATTCATCAACTTTTGCACTGAAAATGGAATTCAAATGCAACATACTGTTCCATACACTCCACAACAAAATGGTGTAGCTGAAAGGAAAAATCGCACCTTAAAGGAAATGGCTAATTGTATGCTGCAATCTAAAGGACTGAGTCTTAGTTTTTGGGCCGAAGCAATTAATTGTGCAAATTATATAATCAATCGCACTCCTACTAAGGTTCTAGAGAATATCACTCCAGAAGAAGCTTGGAGTTCCATTAAACCAGATGTAAGTCACTTTCGTGTGTTTGGAAGTGAAGCATGGGCCCATATTCCAGATGAAAAGCATAAAGCTTTAGAACCTAAGAGTGAGAAATGCACTTTTGTTGGATATTCTGAAGATGTAAAAGGTTACAGACTTATTCCATTTAAGTCCAAAAATGTTATCATTAGAAGAGATGTAAAATTTGATGAAAATAAATCGGCCTGCGAGCCTAGTCCGGCGGATGTGCCACCTCTTCCTATCTCTTCTACTTTTGAAAACATTTCTTCTTCAGATGATGAAAGTGAGGATGACAATCCTCCCCCACCTTCTCAGGATCCTCAACTTCCAAGATGGGTCCGTGCTACTCGAGATGCAGCAGGTGATCTTGCCGGTGATCCTACAGATCAGCGACGTACACGTTCTCAGTTTGAAAGAGCCTCTTCTTTACTGGCTCAAGCTCCAGTAAATCATGATCCTGACACTTTTGCAGAAGCTTCAGGCCATCCACATTGGGAAGCAGCTATGAATGAAGAATATCATTCATTGATGACAAATGATACATGGGATCTTGTTCCTCTACCAACGGGACGAAAACTTGTAAGATGTAAATGGGTTTACAGAACCAAGTATGGACCAGATGGCAAAATTGATAAACATAAAGCTCGTCTTGTTGCTAAGGGCTTTTCACAGGTTGAAGGAATTGACTACACTGAAACCTTCGCCCATGTTGCCAAAATGAACTCTATCCGCCTTGTTCTTTCCCTTGCTGCCTCTTTAAAATGGGAAGTCCATCAAATGGATGTTAAATCTGCCTTCTTGCATGGGGACTTGCAGGAAGAAATCTATATGGAACAACCCATTGGCTTCATACAAACAGACTCAAGCCTTGTGTGTCGACTTAAGAAATCCCTTTATGGTCTCAAGCAGGCTCCTCGGGCTTGGTATGCCAAAATGGATAGCTTTCTTTTAGAATCTGGCTTTTCTAGGTGTCATTCTGACAATACTGTCTACACCAAGAAAGTGGGTGACTCTCTTATCATCCTTGTTCTTTATGTTGATGATCTTATCCTTACTGGTAGTGATCCCAACCTTATAAACCATGTGAAGTCTATCCTTAAAAAGAAATTTGAAATGACAGACTTAGGACACTTACACTATTTTCTCGGTCTTCAAGTCTTGCAATCCAAGGAGGGTATTTCCCTTTCCCAGTCCAAGTATGCTTGTGATATTCTTCGTCATTTTCACATGGAAGACTGTAAGCCAGCCCCTTCTCCCTTTCAGTCTGGAGTCAAACTTTCAGTCTCTTGTTCTTCTCCTGAAGTTGATGCTACCTTATACCGTCAACTTGTAGGAAAACTCTTGTACTTAACCCATACTCGTCCTGATCTTTCCTTTGTTGTTGGCCTTGTTGCTCGTTTTATGCAAAACACCCGTGAAAGTCACTGGAAAGCAGCCAAAAGAATACTTCGTTATGTTCGAGGTACAGTACAGTTTGGGATTCATTACAGTGCCAAAGCAGCTCCTCTGTTAGTTGGTTTCACTGATTCTGATTGGGCTGGTGACCCTGATGATCGGAAGTCTACTGCCGGTTATGTCTTCACTCTTGGTTCAGGACCTATTACATGGGCTTGTAAGAAACAGGCTGCCATTTCTCTTTCGTCAGCAGAAGCAGAGTATCGTGGTGCCGTGGAAGCTAGTAAGGAAGCCTTGTGGCTTCGTCAGATCCTATCAGAGTTTGGCTTTGAGCAGCAGCATCCAACCTCCCTTTGGTGTGATAATCAAAGTGCCATTCAGCTATGCAAAGATCCAGTCCAGCATCAGCGCAGCAAACACATCGAACTACACATGCACTTCATCAGAAAACTCATTCATGACCATGCTCTTGAAGTACAATATTGTCCAACAGATGATCAGATTGCAGACATCTTCACAAAGGCTCTCACAGAGGCGAAGTTCACTAAACTTCGATATATGCTTAGAGTTCAGGAAGTTGTCACTAAGGGGGGATAGGCTCTAGTGCCTCCTTCCTTCTCCTATTGTGTCATATTTGTAAATCCTTCAATCCTATCCCAAGTTGTTCTTAAGGGGGGATGTTAGGATATTCCGACACATAGGATATAGTTAAGATCAACTTGGTCTAGTTTAGAGTTAGGTATAGAGTTAGGTAAAGTGTCTTTCTTTACCGTTGTACATATTGTAACTTACAATCCAACGGTCACGATATGTAGTGATCCGACGGTTCACTCTCACCTCGGTATTATCGACACTTGATCCGTGGCTTGACACCCGATTGGTCCATGAGTTCTATTTAAAGCGCATGGAGGGTCATTGTTCGGGTAATCCGTGCATGAGAGAAGCTTATGTAAATTTTCATTCTTTGATTAATAAATTGTCTGTACCCACGTTGGGACAGGCCGTGGACTGTTTCCCTCCTTGCACTCTGAGGGTTTTAACCACGTCAAAAATACTGGTGTATTGATTTGAGATCTGGTTGTGAGCGGTGTCCTTTTGGTATTCTTTCTGAGGAACTTACCCTGTAAATTCCTACATTTATAGTAGTGTTATTGACATTCACAAACACCTAGACAAATTCAACAGGAAAAAAAAATATGTCATGTTAATGGCTTTGACGTGGAAATTGAATGAAATCTCCTCTGCAATTTAAGAAAAAGCTTATATGATCAAACTCATAATTCAACATATATCTATAGATAAAATAAAATCCAACAATATCTCTCTTCAATGGCTCAGACTTGATGCAAAATTTTCCCACTCAAATATGTGAAGTTGCCTAAAAAACCCTAATGAATAACCTTAAGACGTTAGCGAGAAACCTCATAAACTTTGGCCTAATGAAAATATAGGCATGACTACTCTGGTCTCCTTCTGTTAGAGAAATAAATAGATGTATGTGTTGATTTCATTTCATTTGATGTCATTTATGGAGAAGATCCTACTCCTTTATAAAGTGATGGAATGAGGTTCTAGAGAGGTTGATATGGCCTAAAATGATGGACATGATCTTAAAATTATATTGGAACATTGAATAAAAATGGAGCCAATACATATCCACCTTTGGAGGACAACTAAAACACAAAAAAATTAATTTCTCATTGTTAAGGTTCGCTTTTGAAGGTGAACATAACCTCCAAAAAAAAAAGTGAATTGAATTATTAAATAATAATCCTTCTTGGACTCATGATTTAATCAAATATTTAGCCAATCGTTAAGCTTCCACATCAACTAATTTTTAGGGCTTTGACCATATGCTTGGGGCATGAAAATCTATTTGGTGTATCCCTCAAACCGTGAGGAGCCTCATAACAAGCCACATGCCTTTGGAATCATCATGATGAGGACCTGTTGTGGTAAAACACAACCCCCCCATTTTTGACTTGTTTACTTCAAATAATGGGGACCCTTTCTATAAAAATTTTGGTTAAACGCCTTTTGGAACTTTTATTACCTCACGATTTTGTTAATTTTTCATTTTCTTTAGATTATTGTTTTGATTGCTTTGTTAAAATCGTTTTTTTATAAGCTTTCCATTGATCCTTGTTTTACGTCACTTGGTCAACTAATTTATAAATGGAACTCCTTTGAAGTCTAACCATTTATGTAGCTTGGGTTAAAAATGGATAAAATATACAATATTCCATTTTTGTAATTAAATTATTACAATAGTGCATTTATTTTAAATATTAATCATTTTAGTTATTATTAACATTTTTCATTTTTTTACTCATACAGCCAAATCAGGAAGCATTGAGATTTTCGTAATTTACTTCAATATTTCAAATAACTTACTAATCTCGAAAAATCAAAATGTCAAAGTGGTTGTAGTTTAAATAATTTCATAACTTAATTAAAAACTTCATAAAAAAATAAAACCAAAAAATAAGAAATATATAAAATAAAAATGTATTATGTGATCAAAATATCGCATCGTGAGTTTCCAATGGATGTATTTCTTAAAACCCAAATAGCAGTCATTACCCCGATCGCCGATCATAAAAAGAAAAGGTAAAAGAATATAAACCAAGTCGTGTTATAAATTTTGTAATTTGTTTGAGTTTTGAAATCACTCATACGTGTGAGTGAAATGAATAAGTATGGTGAGAATAATGTAATATAATATTAAAATAAAATTAATATTTAATAATTAATTTTAAATTAATTAAATTAAGTAATGTATATAATATAATTAATTTAATTTAATTAATATTAATTACTATTTAGATTAATATTAATTAAAATAAGCTAGTTTATTAAATAATTAGTTTAGTTTATAATTAATAATTAAATCAGAATTAATATTTAGATAATTAGATTCTAATTTAGGATTATATTTCTAATTAAAATTCGGATTTTTAGCTCAACAACATAATTTCCAGACTTATGCCACATTTGACTCATCAACTTTGGAGGCTCATGGATTGAGTCTTACCTCGCCAAATGAGGCCTAGGATGGCTCATTGGAAAAATAAAATCAAGGAGAAAATTTCTGAAGAGGATTCAATAATAGATTTGGTCATTTATTGGGTCGAAAATGAGGCAGAAGATCAAACTCCGAATTTTTAAGACAAATTCAGTTTTCTAAGTTTTATTTTTTGCATTTTCATTTGTCCAAGCCTCTTCTGAATGTAGATCCGTTCGACAATAATATCCTTGTCCAATTAAACCATCATAGGAATCAATAGAAAGATTATATTTTATTTTCAATTATTTAATTAATTGCATTTGATTAGAGTTGTTTTAATGCCGGAAATGACATTTTGATTTTATTGTTGCATCTTAATTTATTTTGATTTCTTTTTGGAGGAAAACAATAGAAGAGATATGGAGAAAATGATCTCAATCAATGAGAATGTTCCAGTAATTGAAGGTTGGAATTTTTGAGCAAATAAAACTGGATTGGGTAGATTTTTCTTCAACAAACTTTCTTCTCAAAAATACCTTTGAAAATATTATAAATGACAGATTGCAGAATGTAATGAAGAGTTGCTCTCCTTTGCAATTTTGGACTTCTAAAGCACTTCTGCAATAGGAATTTATAGTTGTAAGAGGGAGGAGAGTGTAGAGCTATAAAAAGGGTCTCTTTCACCTCTAATTACCTCACATTAATATGTCAATCCAGGAGCGTTTTGTTATTTCAAAGAGTGTCTCAGTCTGAGGCTATCATTTGTTAGAGTAATGCTAGTAGTACAGCGTTCAAAAATACAAGAGTAAACGGATACTTGTCTACAATTAAGTTACTTCAAAAGAGTAAATCACACACTCAGACAACTAGGCAACTTATCAGTCAAGGGTTCGGCAACGATAACCCATCCCTTTGGAAATTGATGGAAAGGAAATTAGAGAACAGACCATGGGTCTGGGAACCAGACAGTAAATGCCGAGGTTCACTACAGCCTTAGATCGTCTCCCACACAAAAACAACAAATGCTAGTAAATGAAACAGCGGATAAGAAAATGGAATAGCAAATAAGAAATCGAACAGCAAATCTGGAATGGAACAACAATTCTGAAATGGAACAACAATTCTTAAAAGGAACAGGAGCTAAACAACTAAGTCTCGCAAGTAGTAATCAAACTTAATCTACTAAATCAAATGCATTAATCGTAATCAAACAACAATCTTTCACTCTTAGGGCAAATCAAGCAGCACACACTAATGGAACAACACTAATTACTGATAAGTTATGGAACAACGCTTGAAAACCATATACGCACACAACACACTTGAATAGTAATCTGATCTAAGCATCAATCTCAATTAAAAGGAATACGACTGCATTTCAAAATAGAATAATCTTACTTCTGAATCCAACAATCGTAAAGAACATAACTTTCATGATGAATCCTGTAACATGAATGTACAACATAAAAGCTCTGTAACAAAATAGTAACAATATTCGGTTAAGACTAATAATATTCAATCAACTCTGAAAGGAATAGTAATATAATGCAGAGTCAATACAACAATTTTGTTTGTAGAAACCTTAATGAATTAATCTTAAAAGAGCATGTGATGTAAACTTATAAAGCATATCAGATTACCAAATAACGATGCTAAGCAAACCACGCAGAAATCAAATCGTAATAATACAGAAGTAAGTGTCCTCCGGGGCCGGGCCCTTAGCCTCCAAGGGTACATCTCTTTAGGTTAATCCAGACGCAGGGATGAAGTAATCACCAAGTTTGTATTAATGCATGAAACAAAATTACAATGAACCAGTTCTTATCGAGACTCGATGATCAAAGTTTTGATCTTAACAGAAATTACATAAGAGAATAATCATGTCAAACTCCCTAAAGCTAACAATGTTGTCCCTTTATATAAGGGTGACGGCGGAGATGTCTAAGTAACAAGATAGATAAAGCAACGATCCCTCAGGATCAAGGATCCTAAGGGATTCTCTGAACCGTTAATCCTTAATCGTCTCTTTTCCCTCCTCCGTCGAGCTGGTGTCTTCTCCTCCTTTTCAGGGCCAATTTGCTTTGATCTGCTCAGCCTTGTTTGCATTCGGTCTCCCATCAAAGGGATAGTGATTACCTTGTCCTTATCTTTTTCCTTGGAACAGCAACTCCTTGTTTTCACCCCTTCCTGCACGAGAGAATGACAATTGTTAGCGGTTAAGTCTTGCATATTAATCTCACGTTTTTTGTTATAATTCTTTATTATTTTTCAAGTTCACGATACAAAAAGGTTTACAAGTTCTACTGAAAAGCCACTAAAATGATCATAAAAAACATACCTTTTTAGTACTCCACACACCCCCCTACTTACCCTGTTTCATGCCCTCATCAAAACGTTGTAGTTGACATGCAAGGCAGTGAGAGAATAGGCTGGAGAAGGAATCTCATGCGGAGGCCTATAACCATGATGAGTAACTAGGTAGTCAAAGAAATGGCCTGTTTGACCCTCAGGCATCTCATACAGGGCTTGGCATTCGGGTGCAGGGTACCAAATAATTGGACTGTGGAACCTATATCCTAACCAGTATGGCCCTGCTCTCAAAATGCTTTTGCCATAAAGGTGCAAATGATTGGCAGCTAATTTAAAATTCTCATACTTAAACGGTTCCCTAAGCAGGATATTCGGATTAGAGATTTGATACCGAAATTTAGCTGCATCAATGGCAAGGTCTTTGATAGAAAGAAAATATTCTAATCCTTGTCGAATCAGTCCCTCATGCATGGGTCCTAATGTTTCAATGACACCCGGAGTCTTCATGAGGTTTATATGTTCTTTCCACAGCTGTACTGGGTTCCTAGGCTCAGCCCTTACCCACAAATCTAGGCCATTTTCTTGCCTCTGGAAAGTATTATAGGCTTTGAGCCATTTAATCTGATTAACCTCGAATGAGATGAATGCTTGCAATTGGATGTCTCCAACAAAAGGGCCAGGGTTCAACTCAGTCTCTTGGTCTAGTACAAGGTTATGCAAATAGGATTCGCACAACAGTCTCTGGACCTTCACCCGTAGTGTTTACAGTAGTCTATAGAGTCATTGACACTGTTAATTTGTATGGGAGAACCTGCTTTAAGAGCTTTTATTTTTAATTGCAAATACTGTTCCAGTAAAGACAGGGCATAATTTTTGGCAAGGGCCCTACATGCTAAGACGTCATTGTATAAAGAACACAAGGTATCCATCTGCTTGATAACAATATCTAGCCTACAGTTACCTTTGCAACTTTCTCTTGTTCCTTCCGCCAACCTTCAAAGGCCTAGCTTTCAAATTGATTGACGTTCCTAAGTTGTTGTTGTAGTTCTTCATACTTTTTACAAGGGACCGTTTGCTCTCTAAGCTTTTCTGCTTCTTGTTGAGCTTGTTTCAACCCCTTGCAGAAGGTTAATGTTTTTTGATCTCTTCTCCATGCAGCGGTGGAGGCCGGGAGTTTTACCTGAACTTTCTTATTGCGTTTCTTTGAGTTCAGAACCCTTATGACCCCTAAGGGTGGTGCCTCCATCTGAGTTTTCTAGTCATAGGTCACCATATCATCCATTTCTATTTTAACATGAATATCAATTTGCTGTTGTTCCTTTTCAAATGGAACAACAATTGGATTTTCCACAGGGTTTTGAACAGCAGGATGAATTTTGGTCCTCCGCCTTTTTGCCTTGTGGAGTTTTACTGGAGTGGTCACCTTTTTCTTCCCTGCAGTCTTTCTTACCCTCTGCCTTGCTTTCAGGATCCTGATCTGTTGGTGGAGCTGGGCTATTATGCTCAATAATCTTTGTTGTTCCTTTTGCAGTTCTTTAATTTCCAAAATTTCATTAGAAGGAATAGCAGGCCATCTGCTGCGGCCTGGGCTATGACTAGTCCCTGGATCTTCCTCCTGGGGTGTTTCTTCAGTGTTTTGCTCCGTCTGTTCTGGGGTAGGAACCTTAACTGGTTCTGTCAATTCGTGGGCAACTTCTTTTTCTGCCCCTACTTCCTCCAGAATTTCTTCCGGTGCCTTAGGAACAGATTGTTCTTGTTCAGTATCTGTTATTTCTTCTTCATCATGAACAGGTAGATTTCCTTCTTCTGCCTCTTTTGCATGTGGTTTTTCAGATGCATTTTCCTCTTGGGGTTTGTCATGGAGGTCTGATGGACTGGAAGGTTGGCCATATTCACCCATATTGGCCAAAACTGCGGCCAATTCGTCTTCTCCCACTGGGTCCTGCAATGGGATACCTTCCTGCTATTCCATTTCCCCCTCCTGCTTGGATTGTTTAGCTTCTGCTTCAGAATGCTCAGCTTCTATTTCAGAATGCTTAGCTTCTTCCTCATTTTCTTCTTCGGATTGCTCGACCTCCTCTTCAGATTGCTCGGCCTCTTCTTTCTCTTCTCCTTCAGATTGCTCTGCTTCTTCTTCTGGCCATGAGGATTGATCTTCCTCAATTTATACTGGCTCGCTGGTGTTTTCCTGGAGCTTTTCCAGCCTTCCTCGTATCTGAGCTAACCGGACCGATTTCCTGCATTTCTGTGGCTGTTCGGATATACCGATGGCATGCTTACGCTTTGCCGATTCCTGGCGTGTTTCTGATGTACTAGTGACATGTTTTTTTTTTGCTAATTCTCTGCATTTTTCTGGTCGTTCTAGTGTGCTGGTAGCATGTTTACGTTTTGGGGATGGTGCTGTCAACCCCCCCTCAATCATTGCAATTAGCTCTTCCCAGCTACTCTGCTGCTGGGTGAGGCTATGACTAACAATTAATCTAATTAACCCATGGTGACTGACAACTGACTCTACATGCTGTGCCTTTTTAAGCTTCGTCCAATGTCACGAAGTAACAAATTCAAAATTGCAGGCAGATTTATAGAGCATTTCAGCTTTAAAACAGCTAAGAGTTTAAGATGTCGTGGTCTTACCGCATCTTTTCTACCCTCGCAGGTGATGTAGCTTTGCACGGTTCTTGCCAATTCTGCTTAGGGCTCTCCTAGCGTTGCTGGCAGAACTCCCTTCCCTTTAATTGAAAAGTTCTGGCCTCCGTCCTGGAAGATTTCTATAATCTTCTGTAATCTCTCCTTTTTTAGCGTCCATACAGGTCCGGTGGCTGGTAGTCCCGATACTTTTGCAATTATGTCATCGGTGACTATTATCTGTCTCCCCCTTACTGTGGAGTAATCCTCGTGCAAATTTTGTAGGAATTCAATCGCCACTGTTTCGTTAGACTCCTGCAAGCGGTTGAGATAAGTCAGCCACCCTGCGCTTGCCAGGATTTCCCGGGCAACAGCGGAGACTATTAACACTTGCGGTTCCGTTCAGATCGCTCTTCCTCCCATGGTTTCACTGTGGATTCTCAATGGAACAACAACTGTTTGTGCTGTTTGAAACATAGAGAGGGTGATAAACGCAAGACTTGTTTGAAAAAAACAGAGTATGGAACAAAAATGGCTTATGAACAAAACTCGTGTAACAAAAATAGAAATAGCATGTCGTTAAGCTGTGCCATACCCTAGTACACAACTTTCCCAAATAGTGAGCTGACATGTAATCTATGGAACAATGAGGTTAACCTCCCCCCTTTAATGTGATAGGCTGTCCCAGCCATCAAATAAAGGAGCAGCACCCGATCTGCAACAGAGTCATAAAGGAACAACGTATGAAAATATGCCATGTTTAGAAAAACAACGAATTATCGAAATCAAAGCATAAATTTGGATCGCGTATTACGTAAGAGGCTGCTGTGATATGATGCGAGGCTGGGGGGATAGGACGTCTGTCGTACTTGCCAAATCTCATGTGGTCATTGTCACTTACTTTGCCATGATTGGTGGTAATAATTTTTCATGCGATATATTAGTCGGGAAATGATATATGATTAGTTCCTAGGATATAAGAAACAAAAGAGTATTAGTATCTTACCTATTGGTGTAACCAATGTGACCTCAATACCATTAACAGTGCTCTGCTGCCGAAAAGTGTCCATAACCTTGGTAGAATTTTTTATTTCACCCCTGGAACCATGATCCTTTGTGTGTATATTAGGGAGTGTAATGTCAAAATGTAGGCTATTATGCTGGCTTGGTAACTAGTTAACCATAATGCCATTCACGATGAAGGAGCGAAAAGTGGGAAGGCCGGCTCGTGATGAGACCTCCTATTCAATGGTTTGTTTATTTGATATACCTTTTGGACCATATCCCTGGTGTGGTGGCCATAGTGGGAATGCCACTTCACTTCCATCCTCATGATCATGGTAGGCTGGCTCTTGATGAGATTGCCTATCCTGCATTTGACAACTTATAAGTCATGTTTACTTTCTTTTTTCTTTTTCATAAAGTATTTTTCCTTATTTATACACAAAGGGTGGTTCAACACTCCTTAAGAGTAAGAATGGTGGAAGAAGTCTTATCATCTCGATAGGAAGATATAAAGCCTTTGCTCTTATTCCTAAATAATAATCAAAGAGGATTAAAGGGATCGTAAAGATAAAGATAACCAATCAGAGCAAAATTAGTAAAACAATGACATCAAAAGATGATAAATAAGTGTGTCCTGCCTTTTTTCCTCTTACCAAGGCAGAGCCTTATAAAGATAGAAATTTATGATTTGCGGATTTCAGTATATTGTGATTTTGTATTTATTGCATAAATGCATAGTTTTATCTTAAAGACTTGAAAGAACAGGAGCAAGAAGCATCCTCGATTTAGATCAACAAAAGGAATAAGTTGTTTCACAAGGAGAACAAAATCATGCTAGTGGTGTTCTTTTTGGAAAAAGGAACAACAAAGGACCATAGATAACAAAAATGCAAATGCCCTTCCTTTGAAAAAGGAACAGTAGAACACACCAATGTCGTTCCTTTGGAAAAAGGAACAGCAAAAATAAAAATGCTATTCCCTTGGAAAAGGGCAGCAAAACACTCGAAATGTCGTTCCTTTGAAAAAGGAACAGCAAAAGACGCAAAAATGCCTTGCCTTTGGAAAAGGAACAACAGAAATAAAAAATATGTTGTTCCTTTGGAAAAGGGACAACAAACACACAACAGTGTCATTCCTTTTGAAAAAGGAACAACAAAAATCGAAATGTTGTTCCTTTAGAAAAGGAACTGCAGAACAAGCAAATGTCGTTCTTTTGAAAAAAGAACAACACAAAATCAAAGATGTTGTTCCTTTGGAAAAGGAACAACAGAAAATCAAGAATGTTGTTCCTTTAGAAAAGGAATAGCAGAAAATCAAGAATGTTATTCCTTTAGAAAAGGAACAGCAGAAAATCAAGAATGATGTTCCTTTAGAAAAGGAACAACAGAAAGTCAAGAATGTTGTTCCTTGAGAAAAGGAACGACAGAAAATCAAGAATGTTGTTCCTTTAGAAAAGGAACAGCAGAAACACACAGATGCCATCCTTTTGGAAAAGGAACGGCAAAAATCGAAATGTTGTTCTTCTGAAAAAAATGAACAACAAAAATGACAAGAAACCATAAGTTCAAACATATGTACAAAAAACAACTCAAAGAAAAGAACTTATGTACAAATTGTAAAAAGAAATGAATTCATTAATGAATTACAGGTGAGGAAGACTTCTCTTCATCTCCCAAAATCTCCATATCAATGTCTCCGGGTAGCTGCTGGCAGAAGGACTCCCGAGTGAGTGGCTTGCGATAGAGACGCACTCGGTGGCAATTTACTATGAAGGCATACCCAGAACCGTCAATAGTGATTAGAGTGAGGGTTCCATTGTCATGTACCTTCTAGATTTCGTATGGTCCCAACCAACGAGTCTGTATTTTCCCAGGGAAGTCCTAAAACCTGGAGTCATACAACAGAGCCCAGCCTCCCTCGTGGAAGATTTTGTTTTTAATGAGAGCATCATGCCATTTAGCGCTCTGCTGTTGAATCAGGGCTGTATTTTGAAGTGCGGAGAGCCTAATTTCGTCCAACTCATTGGTCTACTGTAGTCGATTAATCTGTGCCTCGCTTAGATCTAAGCCAACTTCCCGTGCTGTCCGTAATGTTTGGATTTCGAATTCTATGGGGAAAATGGGTTTTTTTCCAAACACTAATTGATAAGATGAGTAACCAGTGGTGCTTCTCGATGTTGTTCTATAAGCCTAGAGTGCTTCAGGTAGTCTGGCAGCCCAATCATGCCTGTGTGACACAATGGTTTTCGTTAAGATTGATTCTATTACCTTACTGCTACTTTCTACCTGTCCATTCGCCTGTGGGTGGTATGGAGTAGTGATTTTATATTGGACATGATAATTGTTAAGTGTTGTAGCTAATCTATTCCCAGCAAATTGTGGTCCACCATCTGTAATTATTTCTCTTGGAAGACCATATTGTAAAAATAGATGGAACAGGAAATGTATGACAGAGTCCTCTGTGTCTCTTGGAAAAGCTTCTGCTTCAACCCATTTGGTGACATATTTTTTTGCCACCAAAATATATGTTTTTTGATTTGATGATGGGTTGATAGGTCCAATGAAATCAAGAGCCCATCGCTCGAATGGTTCAATGACTAACTGTGGTTTCAGAGGCATCTTGTTAGATTGACCAGGATGTCCTGCTCGCTGGCAACTGTCACAGGCTTGGACAAATTTCTTTGCATCTCTGAAAATGGTGGGCCAATAATACCCTATCTGCAGCACTTTATATCTAGTTTTGTGCTAAGCGAAATGTCCACCACATGGTCCATAATGACAAGTTTTTAAAACGTCAAAGATTTCATCTTCGTGAACGCATCTCCCGATATGCATGTCTGCCCCTGTGTGAAAAAAATAGCCCCTAATCCATGAGAATCGAGCACTCTTCTGAACAATCTATTTGCGCTCATTAGAGGTTAGGTGTTTTGGTAGTTTACCTACTGCGAGGTAATTGGCAACATCAGCATACCAGGGTGTTTGAACAGCAACAACAAATAGATGCTCGTCTGGAAATTGATCTTCAACTGCTGCTGCATCAATTGGCTTTGGAATTCTTGAGAGAAAATAAGCTACATGGTTTTCTTTGCCAGGTCGATCCTTGATTGTGATATCAAATTCCTGCAATAAAATCAACCATCTAGTTATTCTGGCATTTGTGACAGGCTTATTTGCTAAATATTTTATGGCAAAATGATCTATATACAAGATAACAAGATATCATGTAATATAATGTCTAAACTTATTGACAGCATGTATTGCAGCTAAGAATTCTTTTTCAGTAACAGTGTAATTTAATTCAGCAGGGGATAAATTTTTGCTAATGTAATAGATAGCATATGGTTTTTTATCCTCTTCCTACCCAAGGATTGCGCCAATGGCTGTATCTGAGGCATGAGATGATATCTGGAATGGAAAATCCTAGTTTGGTCCTCGAAGGACTGAGGCTATGGATACGAGCGTTTTTAAATCCTTGAAAGCATGCTCACATTTTTCTGTCTAAAGAAAATCAACATTACCAGTTAGTGCATATAAAGGTGCAGCAATTTACGAATAATGTTCTATAAATCATCTATAATAACCAAAAAATCCAAGAAAGTTGCATACCTCTCTTTGAGTAGTAGGAGTGGGAATAAGCAAAAGTATTTGGATTTTGGTCAGGTCTACCTGAATGCCAGCTGCTGAAACATAGTGTGCTAGGATAAGTCCTTCAGTCATCATCATATAACATTTTTCGTGGCTTAATCAAAGCCTGGTAGCGATGAAGCATCGTAGGACTTTTTCTAGGGTGTCTAGTGCTAGATCAAAATCATCTCCATATGGTGTAAAGTCATCCATGTACACTTCAAGTCCATCATTTATTAAATCTGCAAAAATACTAAGGATAGCCCTTTGGAATGTGGCAGGAGCATTACATAAGCCAAAAGGTAGAACTCGATAGGAAAATGTTCCCCAAGGACAAGTAAAAGTAGTTTTGTCTTGGTCTTCAGGGGCAATCTGAATCTGATTGTATCCACTGAAACCATCCAGGAAAGAAAAGAATTTCTTTCCTGCTAAAGTATCTAATACTTGGTCTATGAATGGGAGAGGAAAGTGGTCTTTTTGTGTTGCTTTATTTAGCTCCCTGTAATCCACACAGATTCTCCATTTCCCATTCTTTTTTGGTACCACCACAAGCGGGGAGACCCATTTACTATCAGAGATAGGATAGATAAAATTGACATCTAAAAGTTTCTGAAGTTCAGCTTTTACCACATCTTTTAAATGAGGATTAAGTCTCCTTTGAGGTTGACGAACAGGTCTAGCATCCTTTTTTATGTAAATGTGGTGTGTACATAATTGGGGGTCAATTCCTTTCATATAAGGGTAATCCCATGCGAATGCTTCTTGATATTTTCTTAACAAATGGATGAGCTTCATTTCTTTTTCAGGTGTGAGGTTGGCATTAATGTTTAAGGTTTTTCTCGGTTCAATTTCCACAATTTTACTATTTGCAACAGAAGTAACGGGTATTATTTGATCATGTGTATCTTTCAGAGGATCTTCTTCTAATTCATTATCAAATGTTGCTTCTATCATGTGACACTGTGTGCAGGATCCGGATTCAATTTGACTAATTAAGTTATTAATGGCATTGTCTTCTCTTTGGTTTGTAAAATCAAGTGCCTCTTGTATAGTTAATGGAGATCTAATGTTATCAATAAAGTATGATACAAGGTGCTTGTTCGTTTTAATTATTGTGACACTTGGCTGCGCTGGAGGATATAGAACTAAATTTTTGATATTTGGTCCTTTGGTTATGGTCATATTTCCTTGCCGACAGCCAATGTAAGCATCGGCAGTGGCAAGCCAAGGTCTACTTAAAATCAGCGGGTGTCCATCAAGTCAGGTTTTTGGATTAATTATCAGGAAATCGGTTGGATATTCCCAGGAATCTACAGAGACCATGACATCATGTAGAGTACCCTCCGACCTAACCACATATTGGTCAACCAATTCTAGCAAAGTAGAGGTGGGTTCTACAGATGTAATGCCGAGCTTTTGGCAAGCAGTGGTTGTTAAAATATTAATTGTAGCTCCTAGATCAACTAAGGCATTAGACAGGGTTTGACCATAAATTTGAACAGTTACAATTGGATTTCCTGGGTCTTCATATTTAATAGGTGTTTGTTTTCCGGATAGTAAGTCAGATAAAGTGCCAACTACGTGGACTCTTGGGTTATTTGTTATATTCCTCCTTGGTTTCTTTATGCACAATTCTTTGATAGTTTTTGCGTATATAGGAATGTCTTGAATGGTTTGGAGGAATGGAATTTTTATGTACAGATTTTGTAATTCTCCCAGAATGTCAAAATCAGATATTGTAAAGGTCAAGGTATGACTAATCGTTCTGGGAACGGAGAAGAGGATGTGGTTCCTTGATTATGAGTCTTCTGCTTATTCACATCCTCTTGTTGCAATAGATGTTCTCTTCGTAACTGATCTTCAATATGAACTGTTTTATCTTCTCAGTTTCAATAATACGCCCAGATATTAATTGAAGATCATTACACTCCCTCAAGTCGGGTCCTATGTGTGGTGATTCTATAATTTCGAGAGTTGAACTGGTCTGTTATTTGGATTGGGGTTGGGTTGGGCTGGGAGTTGTGCTCTCAGATTAGACTGTGGATTTTGTTGTAAAGCTGGCAGTGTAGGTTGAGATAGCGGAATAGTTCCTACTGGCTGATGCATCGGTCTCTGCCAGTTTGTCTACCAATCTGAACTTTGTGAAGTAGGGGGAGTCCATTGTGGAGGATATGGGCTAATTTGCCAATATGGTGGAGTGTAAGGAAATTCGGCCAACCAGATTGGCTTGCCTGATTCAGCCATGGGTTTGAAGAAGGAAACGACTGTGGTGACTAGTTTGGAAATGGGGTTTGGGACTGACTTTTCCACATACTATATTGTTGGGCATTATACAGTGGAGGCTAAAAAGAAGAAGTTAGGTCTGGAAACATACCAAATTGTCTCGGCTGCCACTGACGGTGCTGGTTGATCAAGTACACTGATTCTCGTTCTTCTTCCACTTCCTTATATACCGCTTTCAATCCAGGAAGTGAGGGGCATCTCTCTGTAAGGTGATCTCTTGTACAGATGGTGCATGTTTGGACTGTATCCAGTGGACATTCCTTGTGACTATGCCTTTTCCTGCATCAGGGACAGAAGATCACCAAATTATGTTCTGCCTCCATTTGCTTCTGTTTAGCCTGCATAATATCAAGTTGTGTAGTTAATGTCCCCAGGATATCAGTTTTAAAATTTTCCAATAAATTTCCAATTTCTACACGTGTTACTCCTTTTGTTGAAATTTTGTTATCTCTTACAAACCGATCATGTTCTGCCGGTTTTACTCTTGTGCTGCCTCTCGAACTCCTGATACATAAATCAATAATGTCAGCAAAATTCTCTTGATAAATATCCCCTTTTCCCATGATGTTTAACGTTTCAATCCATTGTTCCTTCATGCCCCTTATTAATGCAGCTTTTAACAAATTATCAGGTAAAGGTAGTGATGCATAAGGAGATCTTTGTAGATTGTACTGAAAACGTTCCACATACTCCTCTAATGTTTCATTCGATCTAGCTGTCATTTGGAATATTTCGTCATTTAATTCTCTAGACCTGCAATAATCCTGATATTTTTTTAAGAAATATTCTTTCATTTGATCCCAGTTGTTTATAGCTCCACCACCTAATCCCATAAACCATCTTAAAGCAGCCGCTTTTAATGTAGAGGGAAATAATTTCAATTTCTGGGGGTCGGTGGTGTAATCATATCCCCTGCACAACACATCAAATTCAAATAAAAATGCATCCGGATCTTCTGATGTGAGACTGTGAAATGTAGGGATATGTTGAAGAGGGATTGCTTTCATAGGCACATTTGCTGCAGAATCCACTATAGGGTATTGTAATGTAGAGGTTTGAGTGTTTGGCTAATTCTGAGCCATAGGGTCGAATATATGCCAATAACCTTATGGGATATCTATGAGGGTATTCTTAGGCTGAGAGGGAATTGTTTTGACAGGAATAATTTTAATAGCACTTCCTCTATCTGGGATAATGAGAATGCATGATGTCTGAGGAGATTGGGTTCCTTCAAAAATGATTTTTGCAGCACTCCCCTTGTATGGGCTGTTTAATGGCTGATTTGTCCCAATAGGAGATCTTGGTTCCTCGGTTTCCCCTGTTTCTCCTTCTCCTTCACAAATATTGTTGAAATTCCCTTCCTGCAATAGTTCTGGAGTAGAATTTTCAATTTCTTGAAAGTCCTGCTCTTCAGTTTGACTATGCACCTCAGCAAAGGCTACAGATGGTGATCCTGTGGCCTGAAGGGAACTAGTAGGCTATTTAGAAATGATTTTCCTGGGTCCTACTGATGGCTGAGATTCTTTTTTCTTATAGATTTCGTCTATAATGGTCATTCAGCTAAGGGTCACCGGCCCCTTAGCTTTTTCAGGTTTGGGTGGAGGTTTGATATTTTTTCTGATTTTTTCTGCTTAGTCATGCACTCAAATGAACTACTAGATTCTATTCAAACAAAGCAACAACAAATATGTTAGGAAAGTGGACAGGGGAGCAGGGCTTTTACATTCTTCATACGCAGGTTCTTACCTTCCATTTTTAAAATCCAACTCTTCCCTAGCAGGTTTGTACACTACTCTGAAAAAAGGACAAATGGCTACACTCTTTCCCCGACAACGATGCCAAAATGTAGAGCTATAAAAAGGGTCTATTTCACCTCTAATTACTTCACATTAATATGTCAATCCGGGAGCGTTTTGTTATTACAAAGAGTGTCTCAGTCTGAGGCTATCATTTGTCAGAGTAATGCTAGTAGTACAGCATTCAAAAATACAAGAGTAAACAGATGCTTGTCTACAACTAAGTTACTTCAAAAGAGTAAATCACACACTCAGAAAACTAGGCAACTTATCAATCAAGGGTTCGGCAGTGATAACCCATCCCTTTGGAAACTGATGGAAAGGAAATTAGAGAACAAACCACGGGTCTAGGAACCATACAGTAAATTCCGAGGCTCACTACAGCCTTAGATCGTCTCCCACACCAAAACAACAAATGCTAGTAAATGAAACAGCAGATAAGAAAATGGAACAACAAATAAGAAATCGAACAACAAATCTGGAATGGAACAACAATTCTGAAATGGAACAGAAATTCTTAAAATGAGCAGCAATTCTCAAATGGAACAATTCTTAAAGGGAACAACAGCTAAACAACTAAGTCTTGCAAGTAGTAATCAAACTTAATCTACTAAATCAAATGCATTAATCGTAATCATACAACAATCTTTCACTCTTAAGGCAGATCAAGCAGCACACACTAATGGAACAACACTGATTACTGATAAGTTATGGAACAGCACTTGAAAACCATATACACACGCAACACGCTTGAATAGTAATCTGATCTAAGCATCAATCTCAATTAAAAGGAATACGACTTCATTTCCAAATAGAACAACGTTACTTCTGAATCCAACAATTGTAAAGAACATAACTTTCAAGATGAATCCTGTAACATGAATGTACAACACCAAAGCTCTGTAACAAAATAGTAACATTATTCGGTTAAGACTAATAATATTCAATCAACTCTGAAAGGAAGAGTGATATAATGCAGAGTCAATACGACAGTTCTGTTTGTAGAAACCTTAATGAATTAATCTTAACAGAGCATGTGATGTAAACTTATAAAGCATATCAGATTACCAAATAACAATGCTAAGCAAACCACGCGGAAATCAAATCGTAATAATATAGAAGCAAGTGTCCTCTGAGGCCGGGCCCTTGGCCTCCAAGGGTACACCGCTTTAGGTTAATCCAGACGCAGAGATGAAGTAATCACCAAGTTTGTATTAATGTATGAAACAAAATTACAATGAACCAGTTCTTATCGAGACTCGATGATCAATGTTTTGATCTTAACAGAAATTAAATAAAAGCATAATCATGTCGAACTCCCTAAAGCTAACAATGTTGTCCCTTTATATAAGGGTGATGGTGAAGATGTCTAAGTAACAAGATTGATAAAGCAGCGATCCCTCAGGATCAAGGATCCTGAGGGATTCGCCGAACCGTTAATCCTTAATCATCTCTTTTCCCTCCTGCGTCGAGCTGGTGTCTTCTCCTCTTTTTCAGGGCCAATTTTCTTTGATCTGCTCAGCCTTGTTTACATTCAGTCTCTCGTCAAAGGGACAACGGTTCCTTTTCCTTGTCTTTTTCCTTGAACAACAACTCATTTTTACCGCTTCCTGCACGAGAAAATGACAATTGTTAGCGGTTAAGTCTTACATATTAATCTCACATGTTTTGTTATAATTCTTTATTGCTTTCCAAGTTCATGATGCAAAAAGGTTTACAAGTTCTACTGAAAAGCCACTAAAATGATCATCAAAAACATACCTTTTTAGTACTCCACAGAGAGAAAACCTCAAATTTGAAGATTAGTGAGGATTTTTCCTTTGTAGCTTGAATTATGTATGATGGGCAGAGTTTGCACTATTGAAGCTCTTGTTTTGAAAGAAGAATTTCAAGCAATGTAAAGGACTGTTGGAGACCAGGGTTAGAGAAATGGATTCAATAAATTGGCATTTCTAATACTACTATTTCAAATACTAGTTTCATTTTTATCATAACAGGGATGTGTCATTTTATTCATGTTTGTGCACTTCTGTTGATATGGGTAATTTTGCCTCAATGTTGTCATTATGTATCTCTATTCTTATGGATTAAATTATGATTTCTTAATAATTATTTATTCAGAAATATATCTTATAAAATTGATTTATTAAATAGTAATGTGTTGTGAATTATTTTTGCATATTATTGTTTAATAATTGGATTTACTGGTTCGATAATCAATATCATTTTTGTGAATTACTTCCCAGAATGTTGTTGGTTTATTATTTCAGTTAAGAGGTCTCAATAGGATGTGTTTCAGTATTTACAAATGTCAGTTAATTGAACTACTCCATTAGCTTGACATTAACTAAAAGCCAGATTTAAATCCTTATCATTTAATTATCGTGTTCTTAGTTGGGTTAGATCTATATCTGCCTAATTGAAATAGGATTAAGATAGTTCCTTTTTCTTGCATCATAGAATAAGTTTTCATTTAGAATAATTTCTAAATTCTTTTAAGTCCTCTTCTCAAAGACACAAAATTTTAGTTGTGGCTTGGCTAAACCCAAATCATCTTAAGGGTTATTCTCTTACCTGACCAACAAGAGGAAGTGATATGATATCCCTATCTATTGGTAGTTAAAGATACATCGTAAACCAGTAGTGATAGGGAAAAGGTAGTTGGACCTAGTTAAACCAGTCGGAGCCACTACTCCAAGTGGAAAAATAGTTGCTTTAATGTCCGGACCAGGTGGTTATCCCCCAATGTTGAGGTAGACATTTTTGACCCTCAATATTTTTCCGCTAGAAAGAGGGCCTGAAACTTGTTGTCTATTGGAGTCTTTTCAGTTTTAAAATTTTATTTAAATGACGATGGGTCGTCTTAAACTTCCAATTTGGAGTTGTATCCATGGACTTGTATCTTCCAATACTCCACCCAAAGTGGTAAGACTCTTGTCTCAGGTAAAGTTTAATGGTAAGAGAAATTCTTCTACTTTTAATCATGTCTTTCAATTTATTCAAAAAGCTTCAAACTATTATTTTTAAGGAATTGATGAAGGCATTTCATGCAAAATGTTTACTCTCACATTTGCAGCAAAAGCCAAAAACTGATGTAGAACTCTTCCAGTTGCCTCAATCCATGGTTGGGATCAATTTCTTACAATTTTCGTTTTTAAATTTGATGGCTATGATTACGAACAAGTATGTGATGAAATTGAATATCTACAAATATTTGAAAATGAGTCCGTTAAAGATTTTAATATTCGATTTCATTTGAATTGTTTAAGATTCAAAATTGAAGATAAACCTATAGAAGAAGAATCACTAGATTGGTTTGAATATATTTGTTCTCTTCCTCCCATTCCCAATCCATATGAAATTAGTTCAAGTTTTGTTTCATCCCCTTCCAACATAAATGAGAATTCCAATATGGATGTGCAAATAAATTATGATGAAGTGGTCTCACAAACCTTGGAAAATATTTCTATCCAAATGCAAGAAGACAACAATAACAATTTTGGAGAAAGAGCTTCTTTGAATTTTAAAAATTACTTTGTATTGAATTCGGAAAATCAGATCACAAATCAACAAGTGCAAGAAGCAATCAATGTAAATAATAAAATCCAAATTGCTATACAAATTTCTGAATTTTTCCATGATGAAGAAATGCAAAAATCGAGCAGCAAAACAACCTTCTTCAGGAAAGCATGAGTACACAAAGGAATGATATAGAATCTAAAATTTATAGTGAACAGAACACGCAAGAGTTCTAAAACATAGACATTTTTAAATGCATTGTTTCAGATTCACATTTTTCCCTTTATCCTGATATTTTTAGTGATGGTAATTTTCCCCTCTTGGTATAAATGATATTTCAGAAAATAAAAAGGATGATCTAAAATAATTACCAATAAATTTTTATCAAGATAGAGAAACAATTATTGATCATTCTTTTGCCATTAATGAATATGAAATTTTTATTCCTCCTTGTTTTGATATATTGGACGAAATCAAAGGGAATTCTAGAGAATATTGTGAAGTCGTTTATGATAATTACTCTGACATTGAGGATGTTGATTTCTATTCTTCTCAAGTGAATTCTCATGAGAAAATTCAAATAACATCTGAGAATGAGGAACGTTTCAATTTAGAAATTATTCCAACCAATCCTCATTCTAGAGCAGCAAATTATATTCATAATTTCACTATTCGAGAAAACATTCCAATTTATGATTCATATCATGATCAAGCTCTCATTCCTACTCATAATCATAATTCTCTTTCTAATTCACAAGTTGGAATTGACAATTACTCAAATTCCATAATTCTGGTCAATCCTTGTGAAAAAGAAATTATTTCAAAACAATCCCAATTGTGCTGTAACATTAGTTGTACCAATAGTGATTTCATTTTATTTTTTATTTTTTACTTATTTTGTTGAAATTTAGATTTATTTTCTGATTTTATCTCTGATAAATTTTTTGACACTTTACGCTGGCATAATGAGCACTTTAATAGTGAACACTCAATTGATTCATTTCCCTATTGAGAAAATGAAGTTTCATATTATAATCATGAACATGAAAAACTATTATTATTGCAATTTCAATCGATGTTCATCTTTTATCAAAATCTTCTATCTTCTCAAAGGGAGTATCAACAAGAGAATGCATTTTTACAATCTGGCCTACAATCCAATTCAATTAATAATCTTCCATTATATCTAACACGTTTCCATCCATTTCTCATTGGCCTATTTGAAAATTGTTTGGAAATTTTTCTTTCAAGGAAGATTGTTAATAACTTAACATTTGTACATAACACTAACAATTTTTTCCATGTCTTTGAATTTAAAAGCTCATATCCACAATTTGGTTTGTCATCTCCTCTTTTGAACATTTTCCAATCCTTAATGGAAATCCATCGATATTTTTATGATCCAATTGGAATTCAGTTGGAGAAGACATTTCAAAAGAGGTTGATTGTAAATAAGCTGCTAACAATAACTGTACATTCTGATTACAGATTTAATTTTCTTAGTTTAACTAGATTTTTATTTCTATTACTAATGTTTGCACTGTACTAATATGCAGAATTAAAATAAGAGATGGTTACATTGGAAATATGACTATACCTAGTCATTTTGATGTATATGGTTAGAATAGAAGCAGAATTAGTTTAGGTAGTTTGTTTTATGCAGTTAATTTATTCTTAATATCTCTACAGCTAAAAAAATAAAGCAAGAAATCAACAGTTCTCATATCATATACATGTTCAGGGAAATATTTTCCTATCATCAGAAAGTTTATAATTCTTGCTTCCCATTTTTAAATCAAAACTTATTGCAACAATACCTCTACTCTACCTATTTTGAATAATGTCTTGACTAAATTGATTTGAGTTTTCACATGCCACCAATCACCTCAAATCCACTTTTCTCCATTTTGAAATGTCCTCATAAGATTTTCTTCTGAAATTTATTTGTGAAAGGTTTTGAGGATATAAAGCTTCATGATCTCATTATCCCATGAAATGTATGACTGCCTATAATAAGCTTAATTCCAATTCAATCATTATTAGTCAGTCTAATATTTCACTGTAATCACATGAAGTCCATATTATCTTCCTCGAAATTTGTTAAATTGACCTTAAGGGCATCCATGCTACTACGTGCACATATTTAAATATGTGAATATGCATCATATTTATTTACTAAAGGAATTATTGAACAGTCACTATAACAATACAAATTTTTCTCAATTTAATTTTGAATGAGGAGAGGTAAGAGATTGTTGTTGCAATTCAAAATGGAGCATACTCTCATTTTCATTTCTGATGGATTCTATGAATTTCAATTTTTTGAACAGGAATAATTGATTTCCTTTAGCTCAATTGCCCACTTTAATTTAGAATAAATAATGAGATGATTTTGAACAAAGTCAGAATTTTGATAAATCGAAGGAAGAATTTGAAGATTCATGAGGTAACATCTACAGAGAATTTCCTTCCAGGTACGCATTTGTAAGTTCATTTTCATCTATTATTAGTTTCTCCTTTCCTTAGTTTATTTTTTATTCTTGTTCTATTTCATTTGTAGATTTTCAAACTTGCAGAAACCTCAAAGAAAAGGTTTTCATTTGTTTTCAAAACTTGAAGTAAGTAGCAAACCCATTTCAAATTTGCAACATGTTTAGGGAAATTTAATTTGTGATTCATTAGAATTTTAGCATTTGCCACTTTTCCTTCATTCATTAGAGAACCCAATTGAAATTTATAACAGTGTCACAGGATTCATATCAGAAACACTTCAACTTGATTTTCATGTTGCTGATACTACGCTAGTCGGTCATAGGAATTCTGATTCGCCACCCTTACCTAACCTACATTGGTAAATGCTGCATCCAAGTGATATGATCTTGATTACTAGACACTCACCCCTGACTACAACCAATAACTTAATGCTTAGTACAAGTTGATTCTCTTTATTACTATACACTCATAGGTAAATGCTGCATATGGTGAATATATATGCGCAATATTCCCATCTTGCTCATCTTCATCAATTATTTCATTCTGAAATCAAATCATCTATATCACAACCATTTGTATCATAATATTTCATCGGAAGTAGCTCTTAGCATTTCCTGATAACAAATTGTTGATGCAAGACCTCCAATGTGTTACTTCACTCATTCTCTTGTAAAATTCCATATCACATTTTGCATACTAGAGGTTTTCAGTTGAATATACTTCCATTATATTGAATCACAGATCTCCGATAAAATGACTTTACCAATATTGTGATGCTTACAAAATTCTATACCCGGTATGAAATTTAAATCAAGTTCATATAAATATCACATCCATTCAATCACAATAATGGTAGGGTCATAATTTTAAAAGTACCAATGTCTCGGATCAGATATGATATTAAATTCTCATAACAAATTTGACAGGTCCATTCTTCATCGCATATTGGCGTATCAAAATTGTTACATCATGTACTTAATTTTTCCAATCGCTGATTTCTTTTGAGGACCAAAGTTAGTCCCATCTAAGAGCCCCGCCATTCATCGCGTATCAGCATCGCAAGAATCATGTTGTATTACATCCTATACTTAAAGTTTGCAGATCGCCAAGAGCCACGCCATCCATCGCATCGCCGCTATCACAAGAATCATATTGGCATTTCCAACATGACTACTTTTCAATATTCTAATATGCCGATATTTCTCTCGCTTCATTGCATTTTTTTATGCTCATATTACAATTCCGAATGTGTGATGTGACACGTGTGAGGTACATAGCATGGCATGACTATCCCCTGATCTTTGATTTAACATTTATTCAATAGTGTGATCGCTCCATCTCATTGCACATATTCTCATCGCATGTTCTCATATCGGCAATTTGCCATTGCAACCTCCAATGCATGTCTCTATGCCATTAACATTTAATCAATATATGGCATATCAACAAAGGTGAAATTTTTGGAGATTGAACATTAAGAACGGTGAAGAAACATGTTATGCGAATCATCCGATAATCCATTGTGTTATTTTAAAGCAAACTTGGGTAACCGCTATAGTACCAAAGCAATTGATGACAAATTTGCAGCATATTTAAATCATTTCAATTTCTCATATATTTCAGTTTTAAATATATAATTCCATAATTAATATGAAATTCAAGGACCCCTCTATCCTCACATTCAAAGTTTATTAACTTGGATTGGGTCTTAATTTTGGACAATTTATAAAATCATGGAGTTTATATGAAACTTATAATATTTTGAGAACATTCATCACTGCATATTTTCATTCTCATTTCTAATGCATTTGTTTTAATTTTGATTCACTTGAACATAAAGCATTCCATTTTTATATTTTACTACTTTCTTTAGTTTAAATAAAATAAATAATGATTTTGGGTTATAGGATTTTGGTTATTTTGACGTCTTCATTTTTTTAAGGTTAACTAAAATAAGAAGCCAGCTAGTATTCGAGAAACCGATACCTCTCAGATAAGATCAAAAGTAATTATCTAATGGTAAGATTCATATACTCACTTTCATTAATTTCCATTTCACTACTTTAGTTTCAGTTTTGTTTTTAAATTATGCTGATATAAAAAATCTGTTTTGCAGCTTTTCATGAAAGCTTTCAATCCTCCGCCAGATCATGTTTTGAAGTCCTATACTCTTCTCCTGGTTTATTTCAAGAAGCAATGATACTCTTTGTTGAAACAGCTACACCAGGAAGTTTTTGAACCTTTAATCTACTTCTTTAAAACATTCCTTTTATTAGAAAATGATTAAGATGATGCTTTTAAACAAGAAGATTGACATCAGACAAAAAGTTTTCATTGTGGCTGAATTTTATCATCACTGCTATCTAAAAAGCCTAAAAATTTTACAACCCTGCAAGGTATAATTTCTCTGAATGTCGACATAAGAAGGAATGATTATATGATTATTTTCATTTACTTCATTTTGTTGAGACATTGGTATAAACTTTCTTGTTAGAATTTATCGTTCAAAACTTGGATTTTCCTTTCCACTTTTAAATCTCTTCATTTTTATTTTTGCTTTCTTCTTTCTTTTCTTATTTTCGCTTAAAATTTCTTTTCATTTGGTTTTCAGTTTTAATTTTGGTGACTCTGCCATGATTTATATGGAAGGCCTTCTTGTTACCTAACAATGGTCGGCATACAATGGGAAAAATTTTAATAGTCACCTATTAGCCTTTTCTTAAAATCTCTTAATAAAGTTTGTTTTTGTTATTATAAAGGTAGACATACTTAAGGAAGAGATTAAAAAAATAAGAGAAGTTAACAAAGTATCATGGAATCTAAGAAATTTCTTTTTCATCAAAATTGTAATTATTTTGAGATTCCAATATTTTATTAATATCTTTCAAAGTTCTATTATCAATCAAGAAAATTTATTTTTAACCAAGTAAAGAACACTTTAAAGCAAATCACCTTTAACTTTGAAATTGTCATTCTTAACTCTTAAGGAGTCAATGATTCTCCCTGTCCCTAAGAGTCTTATTTTTCTAGAGTGTAATCTAGGAATATATCTAAACTTAAAAGATAAGAGGTCTGATCATGAGCCTACTTACCATGATCATAGGGGAAAAATAGGTTGATATTACCAACACTACTAAACAAACTAGGGTAATGGCTTATGATTGCAAACAATTATAAGACAAGGGGTCTCGTCAGGAGCCAGCTTGTTCAGTCCAATTATAACTAGTGAATGGCATTTTTAACTATCTGGCTACCAAACTTTTGGAATTATGACACAGGCTTGACATTATGCCACAAGTATTTTCCTTGATGGCAACTCACTTGGCAAATCACTCAGATGACAGTTCAAGCTCACAGGCTCTTAGAATAAAGGAAAATGAGGTATACTAGTTTTCCATTGACCAATCTGTGTATATACGTGGATTCACAAACCAAAAGGAGCGTATGAGTATACACGGACTTTCATGCATAGAAAAGTGCATACAGTCTGGAAAACTTGTTTTTTGGTCCTCGATATTTGGACCTATGGTTTTGGACCATGGTATCTCTTCCGAAGTGTTGAACCTAGGTATGTGGACCCAAGTATTGGTTCTAAGTGGTTTTGGACCATGCTATTGAGCAAGGCCTAAGACTATAAAAGGGGGAGGAGATCGTTAGGCAAAGGCACTCAAGGATTGAATATCTTATGAAGAGCAAGATCTAGAATACTCGTCATTTGGTTATGATGCATAGCTAGATCTGAATTAAGGAGGATTATGAGCACTAAAAGAAGGATAAGGTCTATTGATGGGTCAAGATCTTCAGGCTTGAAGAGAAGTATCTTTGTGTGATTTTGATCTTTTTATTTGGCGCATGACTTGATCTGTAAATCTGATGATCTAGGTATAACTAATGTCTGAAGAGTTGAAAAGTGTAAATTATCTTTTACAGATCTGTACGCAGGTTCATCATAGCAAAGGTGCATATACACACTGGTTCGGAAATTCAAAATAACGTATACGTAGGTTTTCCTTAATATAAAAGCGTAGGCATGTAGGTTCTACATACTAAAGTAGCGTATGTCTCATAAAATATGTTTTAGCTACTTCTATTTATTGTTACAGTGTTATGGGTTTATGATTGGTTTCTAGTTACTGTTATTATATTCTGGCTATAGCATTCAGGGAAGTGATTGTTTGATTCAGTTTTTTGTAGGTGCAAAGGAGATTGTTTGATGCAGATATATTTGATGTTTGATTAATTTTATTATTGGATCCAGTCTGAAAATTTATGAAACGTGGTCCTTGGAGGAAAAGAGAAGGTCGTAGCCTTCTGTAGGTGAGCACCTATGTACCAATACATCAGCAGGTACAAGAGCTAAGGGGGTTGTATCTCCCTCCTAGGAGAAGATGGAAAATGAGAGAAGGTTGTAGCCTTTTGCAGGTAGAAGCCTACGTACTGGTGTAAGACTGCACTAGTACAAAAATATTGTAAAAAGAAGTTTCTTATTAAAGGAAGATAGAGACGAATTGCAGCAGGTGGTTTTCACCCACATTCGTTTTCCACCTTATATCTTGTGTTCATGTGTGTGATTGCCTATACTATTTACTACACTTGATTACTGTTTTATGGTTTGATACATAAATCAAGATCAACTAACTAAATTAGAAGTCTGTAAGGTATATGTGTTTTTCTCTAAACACAGTTGCGTATATACACAGGTTTAATTAACAGAAGTAGCGTATATCAATTTGTTTATGGAAATGAAAAATTGTTAAATTGCTAATACTGATTCACCTGCCCCCCCACTCAGTATTATTTCCAGCAATTGCTGTCAGAGCAGGTCCTTCAGAAGAAGCTTGATTACTTGAAGGAAGATCTATCATCATGAGCAACTATGAAAAAGAGGCATCCATCAGGCCACCAATATTTAATGGAAGCAACTTCGTTTATTGGAATGTAAGAACCACAACCTATCTTCAATCTCTTAGTATAGAAGTTTGGGATATCGTGGAAGGAGGATACACATTTCCATCAACAACTTCTACAGACACGGTTGGTAAAAAGCAGTATGAAAAAATGCAAAGTCTGTTAATGCTCTATTGGGGAGTCTATCTCAATCAGAATTTGTCAAGGTTATGTGGCTCAAAACCGCCAAAGAAATATGGGACAAGATCATTCTAAGCTATGAAGGAGATGATCAGGTAAAACGTGCAAAACTACAATCTCTCAGAATTCAATATGAAACTCTCATAATGCAAAATGATGAAAGTGTGGCTAATTATTTCTTACATATAGATGAGATTTTTAATCACATGAAAAACTTGGGTGAAGAGATAAAAGAAGTTACTTTAGTTGAAAAGGTTCTAAGATATTTGTCATCTAAGTTTGAATCAAAAGTTTCTGCCATAGAAGAAAAGTAGAATCTTCAAAATATTACCATGTCACAGCTGCACGGAATCCTAACTACTTTCAAAATGAGAAAAGGGGGTTCATCAAACATGAGAGAAGCCGCATTCAAATCTTTAGGAAAAGGATAATACAATGAGTCAGGACATACATCATAAGGAGAGGAAGAATCAAACTTTGTCCAGAACCTTCAACGGGGTTCTGGAAGATTCAGAGGTAAGCTAACTTCCAAATGCTTTGCTTGTGGAAGAGTCGGTCACTATGTAGCCAAATGTCCTCATAAGATAAGCTTGATAAAGGTAAGGAACCAGTTAAATGGAACATAAAACAGAATGTAAGTAAGAAGAGCTATTATACACATGAAGACAATGATGGATTTTCAAATAGTGATGAAGATGAACATGGTAATGATTATAGACTTTTGATGGCTTTTGAAGATGATGATTTCTTGGATGCTATAGATCAAGATGGTCTCTATGAAGAAATTTCTAAACATAAAATTTGTTTAGAAGAAAAGAGTATGATTATAGATACTATGACATTCGAACTTGCTAAAAGGGAAAAACACAATGAAAAGTTAGAATGTGAAATTGTGGGACATAGAAAAGGTATTGAAAAAACAAAAGTTCTTAATCTTAGATTTGCTCAAGGATCTGAAACTTTAGATGAGATTATCGAAGTGAAGTGTTCTCCTTTAATCAATACAGGTATTGGATACACTGAAGAAGCATCTCAAGCACCGAAGCCATCCACCGCCAAAAGTTATCTAGATACAACAAGGAGAAGTGAATAGGTTGACAATCGTCAGCAAACACATAAAGTGGATCACCAGGTAAATCGAGGTCAATTTACTTCAAGGACAAACAAAAGCTACAACCAACCGCAGGTAAATCCTTCTCATTTGCCTCAAGAATTAATGTCCATGGAAACTACAATCACCTAGTCAGTAGATTTGATAATTGTAGGAATTTCTTTTATGGCCAATGTTTCTCGTGTCATAACTTTGGACATAAAGCTGTTTAATGTGTTGCTTTCAAGACCATCATGACTAGGGGAGCATTAAATCAAAGGAGTGTGACTGGGATCATGAAGGGGACCTACAATAACTTTTCTGCTCTTGAAAATGAAATAGAATGCTCTATTTGTAACAACTTTGGTCATGAAGATTCTGAATGCAGGAGTAAGTTTCACAAACATCTCAGAAGGGACAAGCTTCACTGGGTCCCAAAACATGGAGAAAGAAAGAACCGCAACGAGAAAGATGTGGTATAGCCTTATATGCAGAAGGATAGTAAAATCAGTGGTACATTGGCAGTGGATGCTAGAAACATATCACAGGTGATAAAGAAAAGCTTCAGTCATATAGTTCCTTAGAAAAGGAAAGGAAGGTCTCATTTCGAAATGACACCCGTGCATTCATAAAAGG
This sequence comes from Pinus tabuliformis, assembly GCA_031772625.1. Taxonomy (NCBI): domain Eukaryota; kingdom Viridiplantae; phylum Streptophyta; class Pinopsida; order Pinales; family Pinaceae; genus Pinus; species Pinus tabuliformis. Next base: position 480,877,368 of record CM062812.1, on the reverse strand, counting down.
TAAAGGTTCTATTCTTTTAAAACAAAAGGTCAAGGTTGGAAATTTTACATATGTTGATGGCTTAAAGCATAATCTATTGAGTGTTAGTCAAATGTGTGATCAAGGAAATGAGGTAGTATTTCGATCAAATGGATGTATTGTTCGTGAGCTTGATACAGGAGAAACAATGATCAAAGGCATAAAAGCTCCAAATAATCTATACATACTCAAGGGAGGACAACAACAATTCTATCTAAGAAAAAATGATGAACACTAGCTTTGGCACATAAGAGTGGGGCATCTAAGCATCCCACAGATAAGGAAAACATGCAAATATCAGATTTTTCACGATCTTTCGAACATCAGAATTCCAGACAATACAATATGCAAACCATGCCAGTTTTGGTAAGCAAACCAAAATACATTTCCCTGAGAAGGAAGGACCAGCTAGTAAGCCACTTGAACTTGCCCATACTGATTTATGTGGTCCATGAAGGAAAAAGTCACCTCGTGGAGAAGAATACTTTATATTTTTCATTGAAAACTTTTCCAGGATGTGTTGGATAGGACTTCTGAAGAATAAACACAAAGCTTTCAAAAAGTTCAAAGCCTTCAAACCCTTGGCTAAAAATGAATCAGATCGCAAAATCAAATACCTCAAGTTTGGTCGAGGAGGGGAATTTACCTCAGATTAACTTTTCGAATTTTGTGAAGAACATGGAACAAGAAGGGAATTCTCTACTGCAAGGACTCCTCATCAAAATGGAGTGGTAGAAAGAATGAACAGAATGGTTCGAAAAATGGCTCATTGTATGCTTGATGAGTCTGGAAGTCTTGCAACCTTCGGGGGTGAAGCTGCATCTGCTGGCATTACTATTCTCAATAAAACAAACATCTAGGTAAAAAACACTCAAACTCCTCATGAACTTTGTTATGGTAAGACCCCTACTGTAAAATACTTCAAAGTGTTTGGAAGCAAATGTTACATCAAAAGGATTGATGAAAAGCTTGGCAAGTTTGCATGTAGAGTAGATGAAAGCATTCTCCTTGGTTACTCTTCCCAATGTAAAGGATATAGGTGTTACAATAAAAGACAAGGAAATTTTGTTGAAAGTAATGATGTGGTAGTTGATGAAGCAGACAACAATCCAAAGCAAATAAAAAATGAAGATTTTGAAGATGATGTGGACTATCCTTCAACATCAAATCAAACTAATGCTAAAGAAGAAACTTATGAGGCACGAGAAGAACAAATAAGGGTAGAGGAAAAGACTCCATCCAGGTATGTCCAGAAGAACCATCCAGAGACTCATAATTTGGTGCAGAAAGAGGTAGGTGTACAAACAAGAAGAACTATTATAGAAGATTCAAGCTATCTAGCATTGCTCTCCTCCATCAAACCTCGAAATATAAGTGAAGCATGCAAAGATGAATGTTGGGTCAAGGCCATGAATGAAGAACTTGAGCAGATTGAAAAGAGTAACACTTGGGAATTGGTTCCTAGACCTAATGATAACAATGTCATAGGGAACAAATGGATATTCAAAAACAAGCTGAATGAAAATGGAGATGTTATTAGAGATAAGGTCAGACTTGTTTGTAAAAGGTATGCTCAACAAGAAGGTATAGATTTTGAAGAAACTTTTGCACCGGTTGCCAGACGTGAAGCCATAAGAATGTTCCTTTCCCTTTCTAGCTTTCAAAAGTTCAAAGTATATCAAATGGAGGTGAAATCTGCCTTTCTAAATGGAGACTTAGAAGAAGAAGTGTATATTGAGCAACCAGATGGATTTATCCTTGGAAATGATCTGAAACATGTATGCAGACTTAGAAAGGCTCTCTATGGTCTTAAACAGGCTCCAAGGGCTTGGTATTATCATATGGAAAATACCTCCATCAACAAGGTTTTTCAAACGGATCAGCAGATAACAATCTATATATAAAAAATCACAATGATAAATTTCTAATACTTGTTGTGTATGTTGATGATATCATCTTTGGTAGCAATGAAGAAGCCATGAGTCAAAACTTTTCTTTGTTGATGCAGAAAGAATTTGAAATGTCCCTGCTTGGTGATCTCACACATTTTCTTGGTTTACAAGTCCAACAAAACAAGGATGATATCTTTCTATCACAAACCAAGTACCTCAAGTAGATCTTGAAGAAATATGGAATGGAATATTTGAAACCAGTATGTACCCCTATGGTAACAGGATGTAGCCTCAGTGCAAATGATGAATCAGCAGTAGTACATCAACCAACTTATAGATCCATGATTGGTAGTCTGATCTATCTGACAGGTACCCGACCAGACATCATGCATGCAGTGGGAATAGTTGGAAGATTCCAGGCAAATCCAAAAGAAGCACACCTTCAGGAAATTAAAAGGATTTTGAAGTATCTTCAAGGAACACAAAACTATGGCTTATGGTATCCTGGAGATACAGATCTCACACTTCATGCATATACAGATGCAAACTGGGCAGGAAGCATGGATGACAGAAAAAGCACTAGTGGTGGTACATTCTTTATGGGTTCCAAATTAGTATGTTGGTTCAGCAAGAAACAAAGTTCAATTGCATTATCTATAGCTGAAGCAGAATATGTGGCAGCTGCATCTTGCAATACACAACTCCTTTGGATGATGTAAAAATTTCAAGGCATCCAAATCACTTGTACTCCACCTATCTCCATTTTATGTGATAATACAAGTGAAATCAGTATTTCAAAGAATACAATCATGCATTCAAAGATCAGGCACATACCTATCAAATATCATCTTCTCCAGGAACAAGTGCTTGAACAAAAGGTCAAATTGGAGTATGTTCCCTCCAAGGATCAGGTTGTTGATATATTCACCAAACCACTACCCAGGGAGACATTTGAATACCTCAGAAAAAAGCTGGGAGTAGCTGATGCATCATCTTACTGTCGACACTTACCTGTTTCAGAGAAAAGTGGTTGTATGTGAGTTTCATGAAGAGCGTCCCCGTACATACACCAGTTTCTATGGATACATTCGCATATATGCTGGTTTGAAGAAAAATAGTGGGCTAGACTAAGGATGATAAGATTCTGATATGGGTCTGATAGAGACCATCGCGCACAGGTTCGAGAGGAGCATATACTTCTAATAATGCATTGTTGGCACTATCTTAGAATATCTTGGTCCAACTTCATAGTTGTTTTTGATTCAGGTGGAACAGGTGCAGAGGGAGATCATGGTCTATATGGTGATTAACAAATGCTACTGATGATAGTTGTTGATGACTATCATAGTCTTGACTTAGATATTTGGTCTCTATGTCATGTATTTCTCTTATTATCAAGGTCATGTAGCGACCTATCTTGTTTCCCCACTATGCCTGGGATGTATGATGTAATATTATTATTTTATCATGTATAAATTTTTGGTATATCCCCACCTGGTTGCGTGAATGAGTCAATTATGGTATAACCCCATTTAGTTGGGAGATGGATGTATGTATGAATCTGTGGTGATAACAAGGCCATTTATGATGTTCTTCTTGTAGAACATCTTTTAACAAACACTACCTACAGTCAGGGGGATCATGGACAATATAGCACAACATAGATTTCAGCATGTACTCAGGGGGAGCATAACCCTTTGCCCTTGATGACAAAGGGGGAGAGTGATTTGGGGTTGTCATCAAGTTCAAAGGGGGAAATTGTTGGCATTATGACACAGGCTTGGCACTATGGCATAGGTATTGTCCCTGATCACTCAGATGACAATTCAGGCTCATAGACTCTCAGAATAAAGGAAAAGGAGGTATACACAGTGTTCCATTGACCAATCTGCATATATATGCAGATTCACAGAACAAAAGGAGCATATGAATATACACACACTTCCATTCACAGAAAAGTGCGTAAAGTTTGGAAAAATTCATTTTTGGTCCTTAGTATTTGGACCTATGTTTTTGGACCATGGTATATCGTCCCAAGTGTTGAACCCAGGTATTTGGACCTAGGTATTGGTTCTAAGTGGTTTTGGACCATGGTATTGAGAAATGTGTAAGACTATAAAAGGGGAAGGAGATCATTAGACAAAGGCACTCAAGGATTGAATATCTTATGAAGAGAAAGATCTAGAATACTAGTCATTTGGTTATGGTGCACAACTGGATCTGAATTAAGGAGGAACCTGAGCGCTAGAAGAAGAATCAGGTCTATTGTTGGGTCAAGATCTTAAGGCTTGAAGAGAAGTATCTTTGTGTGATTTTGATCTTTTGTATTTGGCACATCACTTGATCTGTAAATTTAATGATCTAGGCATAACTGATGTCTGAATAGTTGAAAAGGGTAAATTATCTTTTACAGGTCTGTACGTAGGTTCAACATAGCAAAGGTGCGTATACACACTGGTTCGAAAATTCAAAACAGCGTATACGCAGGTTTGCCTTAATATAACAATGTATGCATGTAGGTTCTACATATTGAATTAGTGTACGTCTCATAATATATGTTTTAGGTACTTTTTTTTATTGTTGCAGTGTTCTAGGTTGAGGATTGGTTTTTGGTTACTGTTATTGTATTCTGGCTACAAAATTCAAAGAAGTGATTGATTGATTTAGTTTTTTCATGGTGCAAAGGACATTGGTTGATGTAGATATATTTGATGTTTGATTAATGTTATTGATGGATCCAGTCTGAAAATTTATGAAATGTGGTCCCTGGAAGAAAAGAGAAAGTCATAGCCTTCTGTAGGTCAGCACCTACATACTAGTACATCAGCTGGTACAAGAGCTAAGGGGGTTGTAGCCCCCTTCCAAGATAAGTTGGAAAATGAGAGAAGGTTGTAGCCTTCTGCAGGTAGAAGCCTGTGTACTGATATAAGACTGCACCAGTACAAAAATATTGTGAAAGGAAGTTTCTTATTAAAGGAAGATAGAGACGAATTGTAGCAGGTTGTTTTCACCCACATTTGGTTTCCACCTTATATTTTGTGTTCATGTGTGTGATTTCCTGTACTGTTTAATACACTTGATTACTATTTTATGGTTCTTATACATAGATTAAGATTAGCTAACTAAATTAGAAGTTTGCAAGATATACGTGTTTTTCTCTAAACAAAGTTGTGTATATAGGTAGGTTTAATTAACAGAAGTACCGTATATCAATTTGTTTATGGAAATGAAGAATTGTTAATACTGATTCACCCCCCCACTCAGTATTATTTTCAACACAAACTAGGACAATGGCTTTTAAGAACTTAAAGAAAAAAAACCAATACAAAGAAAATAAACGTATATAAATCGATTTATCTTTAGGTCAATAATTATTAAATAGATAGGATTCTGAATCATTCATGGTCAAAAGGTAACCCTATCGAGACTATAGATGTTTGCTGGAAACAGTGGCTCTACCTGTGACAAATGAGTATATTTTAAAAGCTAAGCTGTAAAGTGACCCCTTGCTTTATCTCTACAACTAGTTAAGGACTCATATAGAGTTTTGAAATATTTTAATTTATAAGGAGTTTTAAGAAAAGTTATAGTAAGATGATTCTTGTTTTTATTCAGACTAATGAACCTAGTCAAACATTTCAAAAATAATTATCTTTTCTTTAATTATTTTTACTTTACTTTTAGGAAAATCTCATTCATATCAAACATAGATAACTGGTTCTTCTTCCATGTGTTGCCATTGTTGTGGTAAAACACGACCCCCCCATTTTTGACTTGTTTACATCAAATAATGGGGACCCTTTCTATAAAAATTTTGGTTAAACTCTTCTTTTATTACCTCATGATTTTGTTAATTTTTCATTTTCTTTAGATTCTTGTTTTGATTGCTTTGTTAAAATCGATTTTTTATAAGCTTTCGATTCATGCTTGTTTTACCTCATTTGGTCAACTCGTTTATAAATGACACTCTGAAGTCTAATCATTTATGTAGCCTGGGTTAAAACTACATAAAATATACAATATTTTATTTTTATAATTAAATTTGTTCAATAATGCGTTTATTTTAAATATTAACCGTTAGTTAGTTATTACTAACATTTTTCATTTTTTTACTGATACAGCCAAATCATTAAACGTTGGGATTTTAGTAATTTACTCCAATATTTCAAATAAATTACTAATCTCGAAAAATCAAAATGTCAAAATGGTTGTAATTTATTTACTTTCAATTTTCAAAGCGATTGTAGTTTAGATAATTTCATAACTTCATTAAAAAAATAAAATATAAAATATAAAAAAACTAAAAAATAAGAAATATATAAATAATAATATATATATATAATAAAAATATATTATGCGATCAGAATATCGCATCTAGAGTTTCCAAATGGATGCTTTTTTTAAAACCCCGATAGCCCTCATTTGTCCAATCTACAATCATTAAAAAAAAAAGTCAAAGAAGATAAACCAAGTCGTGTTATAAGTTTTGTAATTTGTTAAAGTTTTGAAATCACTCATACGTGTGAGTGAAATGAATAAGTACGGTGAGGATAGTGTAATGTAATATTAAAATAAAATTAATATTTAATAATTAATTTTAAATTAATTAAATTAATTAATGTGTAAAATATAATTAATCTAATTAAATTAATATTAATTATTATTTAGATTAATATTAATTAGAATAAGTTAGTTTATTAAATAATTAGTTTAGTTTATAATTAGCAATTAAATCAGAATTAATTATTAGATAATTAGATTCTAATTTAGGATTTAATTTTTAATTAAAATTCCGATTTTTAGCCGAGCAACAGAATTTCCAGAGTTATGCCAGATTTGACTTATTAACTTTGGAGGCTCATTGATTGAGTTTTACTTGGCCAAATGAGGCCCATGACGGCACATTGGAAAGATAAAATCAAGGAGAACATTTTTGAGGAGGTTTAATTAAGAGATTTGGTCATTTATTGGGTCGAAAATAAGACAAAAGAGAAAATAAAGCTCCGAATTTTTAAAACAAAATCAATTTTCTAAGTTTTATTTTCTGTATTTTCATTTCTCCAAGCCTCTTCTGAATGTAGATCCCTTCGTAAATGATATCCTTGGCCAATTAAACCATCCCAGGGATCAATAGAAAACTTATATTTTATTTTCAATTATTTAATTAATTGCATTTCATTGGATTTGTTTTAATGCTGAAAAAGATATTTTGATTTCATTGTTGCATCTTAATCTATTTTGATTTCTTTTTGCAGGAAAACAGCAGAAGAGATATGGAGAAAAAGATCTCAATTAATGAGAATGCTCCAACAATTAAGGATTGGAATTTTTGAGCAAATAAAATTAGATTGGACAGATTTTTCTTCAACACCCTTTCCTCTAAAAAATACCTTTGAAAATATTATAAATGGAATATTGCAGAATGTAATGAAGGGTTGCTCTCCTATACAATTTTGGATTTCTAAAAGTACTTCTGCAATAGGAATTTAGAGTTGTAGGAGGGAGGAGAGAAAATCTCAGACCTGAAGATTACTGAGGATTTTTACTTCGTATCTTGATTTATGTATGATGGGCAGAGTTTGCACTATTGAAGCTCTTGTTTTGAAAGAAGAAGTTCAAGAAATGTAAAGGACTATTGGAGATTAGGGTCAGAGAAATAGATTCAATAAATTGGTATTCCTAATACTACTGTTTCAAATACTACTTTCATTTTTATGATAACTGAGATGTGTTATTTTATTCATGTTTGTGCACTTTTGTTGATATGCGTAATTTTGCCTCAATGTTGTCATTATGTATCTCTATTCTTATGGATCAAATTATGATTTCTGAGTAATTATTTACTCAGAAATCTGTCTTATAAAATTGATTTATTAAATAGTAATGTGTTGTGAACTATTTCTACATATTATTGTTTAATAATTGGATTCACTGATTTGATAATCAATATCATTTTTTTGAACTAATTCCCAGAATGTTGTTGGTTTATTATTTCAATTAAGAGGTATCAATAGGATGTGCTTTGGTATTTACAAATGTTAGTTAATTAAACTACTTCATTAGTTTGACATTAATTAAAAGCCAGGCATATTTAGTTCCTTATCATTTAATTATCTTTCTCTTAGTTGGGTTATATCTATATCTACCTAATTGAGATAGGATTAAGATAGTTCCTTTGCTTGCATCATAGAATAAGTTTGCATTTATATTAAGTTCTACATTCTTTTAAGCCCTCTTCTCAAAGAGGAAAAATTTTAGTTGTGGCTTGGCAGAACCCAAATCAGCTTAAGGGTCATTCTTTTACCCGATCAACAAGAAGAAGTGATCTGATATCCCTCTCTATTGGTAGTTAAATATACATCAGAAGCCAATAGCGAAAGGGAAAAGGTAACTAGACCTAGTTAAACCAGTCAGAGCCATAACTCCAAAAGGAAAAGGAGTTGCTTTAAGGTTCAGACCGAGTGGTTATCCCTCGATGTTGTGGCAGACATTTTTGGCCCTCAATAAGACCATCATTTTATGAAGGTCTCATGAGAATATTGATTGTTATTCATCCTCAAAAACTTTAGCAAGTGCGGGGATTCCAAGGTTTTGTAGCATTCTTCCAAGAATTATTATCTATTGGAGCTTTTAATTGATGTAATACATGACACATATTAAGATAATTCGAGAAACGACATTTGCATCAATGAAAACTCCATTCAATATTATCCCCCATTTACATTGATGACAACAAACATATTCACCCTACGATCAATGCTCACCTTGATTTCATGCCTCTGATCTTCTTCTTTTTACTTCGTTCCACCTTTGAATTCAATGGAAAATTCTTACTCCCTCTCCCAAAATATCTTCTCTAATTTATTGCAAAATTGCTATCTTCTTTTAACTTCTTTTGCAATAGACTACCTTTGTGTAATTTTGTGCATGAATTTTCTTTCCAAACCTACAACTACTCCACTATAACTACCCATAATGTTTAACATTACTATCATGACTTCTACCATCTACCGACCTGTCAAAGGATAAATCTTCAAAAGTGCACCTATTCCTAGATAGACTGACCCTCTTAGAAGATTCATAGGACACAGAATCTTACGGGCCTCCAAATTAGATACAAAATAAGGCCCATCTAACCTTTCCTAGGAACATAAAGTCTAAATTAAATCTCCCTTTCTGAACTTAGTAGTTCTTTTGTAGCTTTAATAAATTTTTAGCAAGGTTTAGAGATACTTTCATATTATGTGCCTAATATTATTTATTTTTGTAGAATATTGTGTGAATATTCAATAGACTAGGAAGGTTTCGAAGATGAGATAATCTAGGGACTTTATCCCTACTATAGGATGCACCATTAAATGAATAAAATATCATAAAATCATTAACATATTCTAGAGCCCCACTGATTGAGAAAATCTATGGATGTATTCCGAGCTAGACGAGATGCCATAACTCAATATTTAATGAAGATTCCTATTGTTGGAAACCATATCCACATTTTGAGAGATTTTGGATGGGAAATCTACCTCATTTCAAGGAGCATGATTCCTCATTAATTATGATAAGTACCAATTAGAATTAGCCTACTAAAGCATTCACTTTTTAGTCTCTTTGTGAAGAAATCTTGATATTTAGTATCTTTACTTTCATTTCTAGTAGGGATGTGCTTGGGTTGACTCTAATAATGAAGTCAAGTTTTGTTTTCAGCTTGTAAGACTTATACTCCTTCATAGGACTTTGAGTACATTTTTTCCTTCTATCTGAATATCCTCAAAGCCATATTTTACAATTTCTTTATCTTCTTTGAATGTTTTATTCACTTGCATATCTTATTATTATTATTCCTGTTTCTGCATTTAGTATACATACTTCATTTGTTGTATGTTACATTGGTTAAATAACTGAAGTAAGTTGTTTTATAGGTCATTTAGATAGGTACAAGTTTGATTCATCCTTATAACAACTTCAAATATTCATATTCATCATTCAACTATTTGGATTGGTTTACTAGTTCACAATTTTGGAATTTCTCGAAGTATTGTGTAACAAAATAGTAATAACATACTACTAAATTTTATAACATGTTAATAAGACTCTTTAAATTTTATTCCACTTGGATTGAAGCCTATAAACACACTTTTTAATAATAAAATTTACCCCATAGAATTTTCACTTGATTAGGTTAAGCATTTATTAGGTTAACTAGCTCATTGATTCTTGAATGTCTCGTTTTGAGTAGTAATTTTACGCTAAATTTTAGCACATGTTAACAAGAATATTTTTGAGTGATTCAACTAATATTTGAGTCTTCGAAGATATAACTAACTAAAAAAATTTACCCCATCTTTTCGTTTGCGTTCGATTTTCTTGGTCATCTAGTGAGATAACTCTTAGGACAGACTAGCTGAGAGACTAGGTATTTTAGTCTTTTCAAGTATAAAAATCATAATATTTCTTATGTGCAGGTGAGACTATGGATTTCAACGGCTAATAATTTTCATTCGCACTCCTCATCCTACCACCAAATGCCTTCTTTCTACCTCAAAAACTCCTTCAAAAAATTCTTCACCAAGAGTACATTTATGGTTTATTGAAGGCCACTGTCTCCATTGTTTCTTGTGCAAGATGGCCCCCTTAAGGGTACTAAGGTTGGAAAGGGAAACATATAACCTTCTCCTAGATTCCATGACCCTTTTGCACATTCATATCACCCTTTTAGCCCTCATAATTGTCACAGATTCAATCCTTTAGAAAAATAGAGAAATCGTGTCACAATCATTCAACAATCATCTAGCATCATGTATCATCATGTATCATCATGTAAAATCCCTCCAAACCTTCATAAAGTTGTCCTTAAAGCTTGATTTTTCCTCCAAGCCTTGAATAATGTCTCTTAGGCATTAAAACCATGATTGAGGAAGATCAAAGGCCCCTTAGTACTTTCCTTTCTACCACTATAGCTAACTTCAATAATTAGGGTTAGGAGGCAGTTCCATCAATTTAATAACAAAATGATCATTTACATGATTACTCTCTAAAATGCTTAATGAACATTGTTACTAGAATATGGTGTCTTTGAATGCAATGATGTGGAGTTGGTTCATGTTCTTTATTTTATGTAATTAGAATAGGTTTTTTTCCTTGTCCTTTATTTCCTATATTAGGCTAAGGTTTCCATTTTTGTAGGCTTGATCTCATCATATTCAATTCATTGCATTAGATCAATGAAATAAGGACATGTATTATGTTTCACATATAGTTCTGACATCTCTTAAGTTTGTACGAACCCCGGGTTGACAATTAAATATTCTAGCCTTGGTAGTAGTAATATACTTGTTGCAATACTAGGGATCATTAGAGTCATCAAGCTTGATAATTTAGAAGGATACATGAACTCGTGTCACTTTTTGATCGTCATCCTCAATCTTAATTTCCACTTGTACATTAAACATGGTCTTCTGTCTTCTCAATTTCTGAAACCATGGTGTCCCATATTTCTTCACTTACATGTTATTCTTGCTCTTATTTCCTCTCCAAACATTATTTTTTGTGGAATGGGTGTTTTCTCTATCGAAATACTTCATCATGTTTCTTAAATCACAAGCCATATGTCCATATGTGTCGCATTTGAATCATTCTACATGATAATTTAATGATGGTGCAACAAGGTAACTTCCTTGTTTTTCTGCAAAATTGCTTCTAGATATCGGGAATGACTTTCAAAGTCATTCTTGCCATAACCTCTGCAATCCCTGACCATGTGCCCAAATTTAGTACATGAATAGAAATAACAAAGAAATATGCTAGAGTACTTGTATGGGGACAATATTCTCTAAGTTGGTGCAACTCTTTTATAACATTCATCTTGAGTTCTCTTGAATAATTGCAAATTGTTTATTTTAATTCCATTTATTCTCTTTTGAGGGTGTGCAATATTCTTTCTTGATGGAACCCTTGATGACACTTCCACAATTTTTTTTCTCTATTTATTTTCCTGATGTCATGGAGTTTGACCCATTCACAACTTAAGAGGGTTTCTACCATAGTCTATATTTATCGTCACATGGTATTTTACTACCAATTCTCTCATCCATTCCTTTTAAATTGTTTGCAATTTTTTGTTGGATATTCATTTTCAACAATTCCTTTCGTACAAAGACTATCTCTGCTTCCAAACCCTCTTTTGACTTGATTTTATCTTCCAAATCCTTCTTGAGCAATTCTTCAATTCTCTGTGCTTATTCCAACTACACTTTGAGACTAATGATGATACTTTTTTACTCTTCTAAGTGCACCTTGAGACTGGTGATGGTATTTTCTGACTCTCTAGTCTTCTTATTAGGTCCTTTTCCATGTCTCTTTAACTCTCTTAGCTAAACTTCCAATGCTTTAACATTCTTTTTCCACTTTTATATCGTTAATAACACTAAATATTCACTTCTAATATCTATCTCGCCATCTTATTCATCCTTAGATTCCTTTTGATTATACCTTTCCATGAATAATACTCTTCCTATGTCATTTTCACTGTCATTGTCACTTTCTTCATTCGATGAGAAGTTATGTTATTTGAATACAATATTTCCCTAAAGGATTTTATTTTTCCTTATTTCATGTATTTACTTTGATTCTTCTTTACTCAACTAGGTTTTTCATCTTCATCATCAATAAATGAATTTTATTCATATGCAAATTTTGAGGAAAAATGGCCCATTTTTCTAGAATTAAAAAACTTTAAGGGAAGTTTATCTTTATACTTCCTATTTCCTCTCTTCAAATTTCTCACAAAATTTACAATTTATTCATATGATACTTCACTACATTTGTAATTGGGGAGTGGCTTAGACTCTTGCTTGTTTTTCCCTGTCTTATTAAATCTTCTAAATTTTCCTTCTTTGTGAGATGGATTCTCTTTCTTTTTTCTAATTTCATAAATGGTAAGTATTCCATGTACTTCGTCCATCTTAAGATTATCTAGATTTTTTCTTTCTTCTACTGCTCAAATCTTGGAGTCAAAACTCACGGGAAGAGATCTTAATACCTGCCATACAACTACCTTATCTTCTATGGACTCACCTAACCCTTGCACAACATTTAGAACATGATCAACCCATTAGAAATATGCTATAATATTTTCTTCTTCATTCATTTTTAGTTGCTAAAACTAATTTCTTAAATTTTAGAGCTTGATCTCCTTGACCTTCTTGTCACCTTTATATATAAATTGGATCTTATACCATACTTCTATTATTGATTTCTAATGCATTAATTTAACATATATTAAGTTTGTTAAACAATTCAAAATGGAACTCATAAATATTCTTACTTGTTTCATATGATGGAGGCGTCGAGGGTTCTTTATAACCAATTATTATGTATTTTCATGCATCATAATGCTATGCTTGGACATAAAATTTTAATCCTACCACTCCAAAGTACATAGTTGTGTCCATTGAATATGTGAACTCCTATGTTTTTGCACATCATGATATCGATTCTAGTGGTAAAACTACTTGTGAAGGAACCTCCTCTCATCCCAGTGGTTGGAAATAGTGAGAGGGGGGTGAATCAATATTTCACTTCATTTGCTTAATTATTTTGATATTGAAAGCATTCTTTAGCATTAACATTAAATTAAAACATAAATCAACATCAAATCACATGAACTGTGAAAAACAACATTCAACAATGCACAATATCATAAATATTAGACAAAAGATTTTATGTGGAGAAAAAGGTCAAATCATTCTTAGTATGAGTCTTAAAAATTACAACAATTAGGAAGCTACAGCTTCCAATATCTACACCATTATCTCAAGGATGCTCTAAACCCATGGTTTATAGTCTCCAAATTAAAGGACACTCAAACAACCTAATTTACCAACTCCAACTGGAAGGACAATCCAATGCCTCAGTTTTCCAACTCCAACTGGAAGGACTCTCCAATGCCTTGATTTTACCCACTCTTAGTCGAAATAATCTCTAATGCCATGTGCAAGCTACAACTTTCCCTCACACAACCCTACCATCCTAAACTGCTCTTAGGCTTTGACCTAAAGGAGATTCGACGTTCCTACCTTGCACCACCCTTCCACTGTACTCAACAAGATGCCACTTTCCCTTAGGTCACAAACCTTCATCTCACCAAAACAGACCATGTTACAGAATTTTCAAAGTGGAACCACCCGCCTCTTCTGTGCTAAAGATTAAGAAAACTATGGAATCATTTAACCAATATTGGGCGGGGGGGGTGAATCGTTAGTGTGACTTCTTAACTATTTTTATGAATTAAAACTTGTGTAATGAATCACGCATATGTTAACCAACAACACATTAGTTTATTCCATACACATAAACCATATAATCTCTTAAAATAATATAATCATGAGAGAAATAATAAAAAAAACATAAAAACCACATCTACATAAGTCTAAACACAAGATATCTAGTACAAAAACCTTCTCTAAGGAAGAAAACCACACTTGTTGTTGCTATGCTATTCCGAATGTCCATTATGTCAAGCAATGGTATTTTACATATATTTATTAACTCCCATCAGCTAGGCAACTTGACCTCATATGCAATCAACCGACTCCTTTCGACTAGGATACTCGATTCTACCAAAAATCTCAGAATACTATGCTCTCACACAGATCTACAAACTACCAATTGTTGAAAGACATTGTGATCAACAACTCACCCAACTCTAATTGGTCTATCCAACTCTAATTGCATGGATAAATTGTTCCTATCACTAGAGCTTTTATATCACTTCTCCACTCACATGAAATCATTTCTCATCTACACTATGTTGACCTCATCTCATATATTTTCACACTGTATCCTAAGACCCTATGCTCAACTTCCATTCGGCTCTGTAATCAAATATCATCAAAAAACTCTCTGCAAATCATATTGAAAATACCACAGTATCATTCCCTATACTAAATAGAATAGTGGTGGTTTTATATCTAATGAAAATGGAACAATATAATAACCAACAACAAAAAAATCTCACACTTAGCCATAATATCAATATCTCAAAAAAAATATAATTCCTGCATAATACAATCAACAACATAAAACACAATGTCTACGTGTCTAATGCATCAACAACACCTGCAAAATAAATGAGTCATAAAATATGGTGATATACACAACTCTCCATATCTACCAATAATTCTGCTATAGCTCTCATGATCTTTGATCTACAATTTGATGTTTTGAATCAGTATGTTGCTTCAAAAAATAATTTTTCTCATTCTACTACCATTAGAACTCACAAGCTGAAGCAATCCATCTCACAAATAGATTTGAAGCATATTCACTTTATCCATCCTTCTCTTACTCACATATACACTCATCTAACCATCACTCAACTCCAAAGTGAACAATATAGAAGATGTTGGGTGAAATTCAACTTTGCCCTAGTATCAAGAGTTTAGAAATTTGATGAAATCAATCCTCAACCATCATTACTTGTGCACTAAACTCATTCACATAGATTGGAAGACTTCTCAAACCAATTCCAACTTTTTTCAATTGATCTAGAGGCCTTTGGAGATTTCCAACTCAAAATAATCTAGATGTGCATGAGGAATACACATAAATTCTAGCTAAGGACACAATCACATGCAAAAAATTAACAATTGTCAGTTGCAACTAGTACATGGATAAGCATGTTTCCATGTGGTTCGAGCCCTTCAAATGCATGCATAAACTTAAATGCATGTGGTTGGGGAAGCGTTTGGGAGAAAGCCTATCAAACCACCTCACATCATGGCTAAGCTTCTCCTAAAGCTAGACAAGCCTCTATAGGACCTTTGGAAACCATTTTCACTTCTTCATCAATTTTGCAAATAACCTAAGCATGTCTCCCAAGTGTCACTTCCAAGTTTACATAAAAGCCAACAACCACGGTTTGGCATTACCACCAGCATGTCCTCCACTCCCCAAAAATATTTGAACAAGATGTAACACATTTGTACACAACTATAGTATCTCAACACCATCATCATCATCATCATCATGCAAAACCATCATTATAAGAAATCATCTCCATGAGGATGAGCATGAAGACCTTGTATGCCAATGGATTATCTCAAAAACCATCTCCAATACCTATAACAACATAAAAAATTCTTCATAACATATCTTGCAACCATGTCTACTCAATCTCCAGTTCGTCCACTAGATAAATCTTGCACTAGTTCATCAACACCATTAGCACATGAGGAACCAACACCAACATTTGAAGATCTGCATAAAGACCATGGCATGGCCATCACCATAGGATTGACATCAGTGCCATCATGAGACAAATACTTATTAACACCACATTAACTCATGCTACATCATCAAAGGTTTGCATGAAAAGTTGAACTCAATGCTAACATACCCATCTCAATGCCAACTCAACTAGTTGCGACCATGCTATAAGGAAGGCATCTAAACATCAACTATTCTACATAGGGTTGACATCAATGCCAACATGAGCTAGATGACATCATGAAACTAATGCCAACATCATCTAGCTAGAGAAATGCACACCATACTACCAACAATCTCCTCATTTGGAATTGATGGAAACTACACACAAACTTCTGAACTAATATACTCTATCACTCCATCTTTGAAATCAATAGAAAAGAGTCAGCTTTTTCTTGTCAGGCAACAAATGTTGAAGAATAAAAACTAGAGTAACTTATCTTTACATGGATGAAAAATAATCACATCAACATGTATCCATGTCTCTCCACTCCAACAACAAGAAACAAATCAACCAATCATCATTCATAGAAGCATATCCAATAATACACCTCAGTAGCAGTAATAATATGTACAAGAAAGAATAATAAATAATGAACAACAATGTAATATGTGGATATACATGAGGCAACCAACTCATACTCCATAGAAATAAGTACATGCATATTTTGAATGAGAAACATCAATAGCCAATCACAAATTCTCTTCTCATATCATGGGGTTACTATCCCCAATAGTCATAGCATGAGTATGAGGCACATCATGAACTCCTACAAGCAGACAATAATGCCAACAATGGATGGCTGAAGTAAATAATAACACATATAATGACCACCCTAAATACTTGTCAACTCCAAGTTGTAGTGACCAATTCCACTGTAAACAATGCTTCCTTTAGTCAAATAGAAGCACCATATGGAACATGAATCCACATGACCATGATATGACATATAAAAATTTCATACATTATTGTAGAATTGATATAAAGGCCTCATACATGACTATAATATAACCTCGTGACTTACTTTACATGAATTCCCACCTCTAGCACCAAACCACTAGAAGACCCAATGATAAAACAATACAAGAACAAGACAATATGAGAATTTTACATCATTTGTTAATGAATTGCATTGATGATATCAAATTATAGGGAACAGTGACTGAAATACATAATATATCATGATTTTTATAATATCATTAGCCCATACATGTGGCTACAAAAGAGCTCCATGAAACTCCTCCAAAACATGCCTATCAACGTAATGACTCAAACCACTAATGAATGTACCCTCTACCCACTTAAAATTATTAATCCATGATAAATACATGGTTGCAATAAAATTAATATAACAACCCATACATGGCTGGTCCATGTCTCAAGTCATCTCTATGCATGCTCATGCGTAACAGTATCTCCTTCTATCCATAGTCGTACAAACTTTCCAACCAAATTCTCAGTGAAATCGAAAGCATATATATGGATGAAAATTTTACTTAGAAAACATATGTAAAGAATCTACAAATAATTGAGTGAAAACAATGAAGAATATGTCGAATAATCTAGGAAAATATCATACCATACATAGCTCCCCTTGAGCTCAATATAACTCCAATAGATAGGATGATCTAGTGGATTTAAAAATCCATGAGGCTAAAGTGAACCCATTAAACTATCACACTGCTACCATACACTCACCTTATAGTTAATGAGCCTCTCCTCTGCAGGCTAGATCTACAACCAGTTGGCTTATGGCCAAACATTTTACATGAATAAAAATAACCATAAAAAACATGATTATACATGTTGGGCAATCTCCTTGGCTACTGGTATTCTTGCAAGGTCTAATGATTAGATACATACATTCTTCTCCTCCAGTTAGATGAAACATGTCCAAGCTTGTGGAAGTTTTAACACTTTACCTTTCTCATCAGAGGAATGAAGGGGCTTTGGATCCTTTGAAATTTTATATATTTTCCACAATCCTCTCTTGGAGAAAATATCTTCTAAATGTAGGTGCTCCATTAGGTTTTCTTCTCAGTTGTTGATGGTTGTGATTGTTTATCTATTGTTGGTTTCTCTTTTTTCTACTCTTGCTACTGGAAATGTTTTCTACATGTTCTTTTCATTCAACTTTAGTCTTTTTACCTACATGCGAAATAGACTCACCCTTTTTAAATCACAAACCATATTTTTCCAATGGCGATCTCTGAATTTCAAGAAAATTATCCAAGGTGATAGTTCTCTTCTCCATCTTCCACCTTTTACTCAAAGACATCACTTCAACTTCTAATCTCTCACACTCATATTTAATTTCGTTATGTTACTTCCTCATGACTTATTAAATTATTTCTTCTTCTACAAATTTAACTTTTAAGTTGAAAATCTCCTCCTTGAGATTGACCTCCTTATCATCAAAAATATGCAATAGTTTTTCTTCATCATTGCATGCAATTTTTAGTCTAGAAATATCAGGTCTAAGAACCTTAATATTATTATCATCTTCACTAGGCACTTCAAAATGATCAAAACATGAATCCTCAAATTTTTGACTCAAAAGAAAATAATTTTCATCCATACCTTTGGATTTGTTTTTTTGCAATACATTTAGTTCTTGACCTTATAATTTCTACACATTATTGGATGAACTAGTTGCACTAGGAATATGAGACTCTTATGGCCGAGTTTCTTAATTTTGAAGGACCTTATTCTTGTTATTTTTCATTTTCTTCCTCTCATTTCTCTTATTCTTATTCTCCTTCTTCTTTTTGGTGCCATCTCCAAATATGGACTCTAGCTTGTCCCACATTTCTTTAGCATATTTCAAATCTACTAGCTTCCCCAAATCATCATCATGCAAATTCTTGGAGATTATACATCTAGGTCGCATATCTTGCTGCAAACATTTAGGTGCACTTGGATCCTTGCCACATCCTTCAGTTACCCATCTCCAAATATTAGATCCACTAGACAATATTTGAGATTTAACATTCTTATTCCATACCTTCAAATTTGCAGCAATGAGGATAACCATTCTTGCTAAGGATATCCATTCCTTGAGAAGGTATTAAAAAATCAAAATTTTCGCCAATAAAGCAGAGATTTTCTCTTCATCCTAGCTCTGATATGCATTATGGAAAACTTTTGAGCATGACTTAGTCGGGGAGGGGGCGGGAGTGAATCAAATCTGTGACTTCTTAACAATGTTTATCAATTAAAACTTCTCTACTAAATCATGCATATATTAAAAAAAACACATTAGATTATGAAATACACATAGACCATATAAGTAGCTCAAACAAGATAATCATGAGAAAAATAATAAAAAACACAACCACAAAGGAGACATCAAATATCTGGTAAAAAACCCTTATCCGAGAAAAAAATCACACTTGTTGGTGCTACTCTGATCTTGATCTTTATTATGTTAAGAAATCATCTTTTACAGAGATTTTCTTACTCCCATCATCTAGGACACTCGAACTCATATACAATGAGCTAACTCCCATAAGCCAGGAGACTCCGTTCTACTAATCATCTGGGAAGACTATGTTCCCACATGGGTCTACTGGTAACCATCCATTGAAAGCCACCACAATCAATGATCCTTGCCCAAGTCTGATTGGACTATACAACTCTTATTGAATGGAGAAATTATTCCTTTATCTAAAGCTTCAAAATCACTCCTCCAGTCTCATAAATTCACTTCTCCCCTACACTATGCAGACCTTATTTCATATATTTTCACACTAGATCTGAAGACCCTATTCTCAACTCTGATTCAACTCAAGAGTCAAATATCAACAACAAGGCTCTCTACAAATCATGTAAAAATACCACAAAAGCATGCTATATGCTCACGAAAATAGTGGCCACAATATATCCAATGAAAGCTAAACGATATAATCACCAACAATAAAATGGAATCTAACATCTAGCCATACTATTAAACCTTCACTACAAAATATAATTACTACATAAAACATAATGGCCATGTGCCAAATGCATCAAAAACACTTGCAAAAGAAGTGTTAGAGTCATAAACTCTAGAGCTATACCAAGCTCTCCATCTCTACCAACAACTCTGCTACAACTCTCTACATCTCTGATCTGTAATATGAAGTTCTGAATAAATACATGACATCAACAAATAGGTATGTTCATTCTACTACCATTAGATTTCATACAATGAAGAAATCATTTTCGCAAATAGGTCTAAATCATATTCACTTTCCTTAGCCTTTCCTTACTCAAATATACACTCATCCAACCATCACTGAAGTCCAAAGTGAAGAATATAAAACATGTTGGGTGAAATTCACATTTGGCCTTAGATCAAGAGTGTACAGAATTTGATGAAATCAATCCTAAACCATCACTATGTGTGCACTAAATGAATTCACAACCATTGGAATACTTTTCAAAACAATTTTGACCTTTCCCAATTAATCTAGAAGCCTTCCAATGTTTCCAATTTGAAATAATCGAGATGTGCTTGAGGAATGCAGAGAATTTCCACCTAGTGACACAAGCATAGGCAAAAAACTAGCAATTTTCAGTTGCAACTGCATGGATAAGATTGTTTCCATCTTGATGTATCCCTTCAATGGCATGCACAACATTATCTCCATGCATTGGCGGCATAGGATGGGAGAAAACTAATCAAGCCACCTCATATCCTGCCCAAACTTCTTCTACACCTAGAGAAGCCTTCGTAGGACCTCTAGAAGCCATTGCCACTTCTACAATGCTTTTCCAAATAGCCTAATCATGTATCCCAAATGTCACTGCTAAGTTTATGTAAATCCCAACAATTAAGATTTGGTATGACTGACAACAAGTTCTCCATTCTCCACAAACATCTACACAAATTGTAACACATTTGTACACTGATGTAGCATCACCACACCATCATCATCATCATCATTATGAGGCCAAACCATCACTATAACAAGGCATATCCATGCACATAAGCATTAAGACCTAAATGAAGACCTAGTATGCCAATAGATTACCCAAGCAACCATCTCCAATACATGTAGTAGAAACATTTACCTGTAGTAGCATCAACAAATCATCATAACATGTCTTGCAACCATGTCTACTTGGCTTCTAGTTCCTGCATTAGGTCATGATTTTTATAGTAGATCATGAACACCATTAACACATGAGGAACCACTACCAACATGTTTATCCACATGCAGACCATGTCACAACCAACACCATAGGATAAACATCAATGTCAACACATTCCAACACAAGATAAATCCTCCATTAACACAATACTGCCTCATGCTACATCATCGAAGTTTGACATAAAAATTTACATCAATGGCAACATAAATATCTCAATACCAACTCAACTAGATACATCAATGCTATAAGGAAGGAATCTAAACATTAGCTAGTATAAATATAGTTGACATCAATGCCAACATGAGATAGTTTCCATCATCAGACTAATTCCTACATCAACTAACTCAAACCATGCATGCCATAATGCCAAAAAAAACTAAAACAATTTGTTAGCTCTGTCAATCTACAATACTACCATTGTCACAATTAGTCATCCACACTACCTCTACTACAATTAGTGGTACTGAATGATGCAAACAATCTGGATGGCTATCATACTACTCTCTTAAACTATATCATCAATTTGCTCAAAAACACCCTTTCAAAACTTGTTCTTACCATGCCTTCAAGACCATGACCACCCGCTCACAACAATTTGCAACTTACAACAATGAATTTGATTATGAGAAACACTACATCAAGACCTCTCATGTCTTTTAGGACTATTCACAAGGGATCCATGATCATGTCACATCTTCCAAAGTTTAGTTCCTACTAGAAATGAGTCAAGAAACCATAAAAACCATTCAAAACCATATAATAAGTTATGTTTTATACAAATTTTATATTTAACGTGTCCCTTGTATTAACAATTTGTAGTAACAACGCTATAGATTATATACCACAACTTTGCTATTCATTCTACAAAATGGACCAAATATGAAAAAATAAAATTAAAATTTTGACCTGCAAATTTTTGGGTTCGTACTTGAAACCTCAGCTACAACTTGAACTACATGTTAGTCCTTGTACCATTATTAATTCCATGACTCAAGAAATTCTTGATCACTATAATGCGTTATATTGGCAATCATTACACCAACGATGTTATCCGTAGAATTAAACCACGTTATGGATAATCAAAACTAAGAGCCAAAATACTTGTGGTATGACAACCTCCAAAAAAATTGACCTATACACTCGTGTTATGATTGAGAAACCAATCATTTCATGACTAGAGCATGCACAATTTATAACCTTGAATGCCAAATCATACGCATCTAGTCAACCTATGCTATATATTTAGAACCCATATATAAGTCAATATTTGGCCTCCATCAAATGAGACTTCAATACAATCCATTGTCTTTTCACACTGGAATCAACCAAGCTACAAGAAAAAACACTAGCCTCTAATGCTTTCTGCATCTAGACACGGACTACATCACATTGTTTATCGTACAAAGTTGTGTAATATCTGCTACAACAATGTATAATGGTTTATAATGCACATTGTTTGATTGCACTGCTATCCTTCATTCCAATCAATCACAAGGATCTTTAACTTTTCCATTCGCCATGTATTTGGTAGCAATCAATCACGGTCTAAGAATCTGTTAACACCCAATCATCAGGATTGGGTGAATATAATGTAAATAAATAAATAAGTAATATGAACAGTCATGGGGAGATGAAGTGAACAATCTCTCCCTCATGTATATAATGAAGACCTACCTGAAGGAATACTACATATGAATCAATTTTGCTTTGAAGAGTTATTGCCTAGCCTGACATGGTATGAGAGCGTAGGTCACGAGTTTGATACACACCCGGCTCACGTTGGGGGGGAGATTGTTGGGAATTGGATAATCCAATGCTCCTCATGTGTTTCGTGACATGGACTAACTGCCTCTCGTGGATCTTTATCAGAGCACCTCTTTGCTGCTCGGTCCACTCCAACCTCCACTTCTTGAGAATCACCTACCTTTTACACCTACGTATGATGTCGAAGATATACAACATATCCAAACATAGATCATAGTTAAAATTTTAAATTGAAATTGGTCACATGGTAATCAGTTTAACCAAATTTGACATATTTAGACTGTGTTACTGATTTTTCATTACAGATTCCATACACCAATCACCTTTGTCTAATTTATTATTGATCGGCTTTCTCATATAATTTGTGACTGAGACTGAGCAGAAGCATGGGGTCACAAGCGCATAATACTTTTATGGTTTCTCTAGAGAGCCATATATATACAGTACTCAAATATTATATTTCTAGTAACATTGTTGACATTAACACACATCTTCACAGATTCAACATAAATAAAAGGAATACATCATGTTAGTGGCTTTAACTTGAGCATTGAATAAAAACTACTCTGCAACTTGATAAAACAATTATACAGAAAAGTTCAAGGTAACACCCCTCCCCTTTGTGCTAAATTATTGTAAACCTAAGTTGAGTTGAATCTAGGTGTGATATCCTCCCTTCTGTGCTAAATTATTATAAACCTAAGATCAGGAAAACTAGGTGTGATACCATCTTTTATGGGTTAAACTATTCTAAACCTAATATGAGGAAAACTAGGTGTGATATGTATATAGAAAGAAAGTGTGTTATTAGAATTAATAAAATAAATCACTTGGAAGGTGGAGCACCAAGAGAGAGGAGATTCTTGCCAAATCCCATTGAGGAATGGGATCGAAATGAAAATTTGAAGATAAATCTTCTAGATGTGAATCTAGATACGCTTGGATGGATTGAAGATCCATCAGACGGATTGGAGATCCATCAGATGGATGGGAGATCCATTAGATGGATGGGAGATAAAGATCCATCGAACATAAAAGGTTTGCCGGAGATAAAGATAAGATTTTATGAGGAAAATCCTCATGGGAGATAAAGATGAGATTTTCCATAAAAAACCTAGGCAAATGGAAAAATCCATATAAGTGGGATGTCGCGAATGGAAACTAAATCATGAAAGATTGTATTAAATACCGAGTGAATTGGTAAATTGAGGACAGTTGATCCTTGTCAAGAACCTCAGCTCGAGGGGAAACATAGGTGATTCATGGTTGGGTGGTGGTGCTCTACTCTCCAAGTGAGTTTTTAGTTGGATGCACATGCGTGGGATGTTTTTTATGTCGGTATCTTACCCTTTATATTCTAATTTTTGTTTTAGTTATATAGATGTCGTGTTATATGTTGGTATGGAAATAATTGTAGTTTATGCATATGACATTTATGGCTTTTTAATGTGTTTCAAGTTAAATTAGTAGAGGAGTATAGTATATTGAACTGGATGGGATAGTGGATATGTATTACTTCTAACTTATGTGCTATCTGGATAATGATTTCTATATTCATATTACATAAGTTATGTTGATAGTGTTATCTGTAATTATGTCAATGGTTTCATCCTTACATATGTTATGCTATTACATCCATAAGTAGAGTCAATGGGATAGATATACTTACACTAACTTGTTTATGGTATGTTAATAGCTATTGAATCTACAACTGGTCACCATTTTAATTTATTATAGTATTCTTTAAGGTTAGGAGATTCTGGTGCATGGTTAAATTAAATACATTAGAACTAAGTTATTACATGTTGGTGGTGGAAACTACTTACCAAACGTTGTGGGTTATTACATGTTAGGTCTATTTTCCTTCAAACAATTTATATCATTATGCTTAAAGAGGATGGATAAGTAAACTAATGATAATGATTTCATTGAGACCATGCGACATGCAGATTAGTTTAGGTGATAATGCCTCTAATTATGGTTCAGCTCAGCAACATCATGTTGGTCGTAAGGAAAATAAGAATATGTGGATAGGTATAGTTGTTGAAGAAATAAATGGTCATGAAATTTTAAAGGAACACATCACCTATGTTAAGGGGAAAATCCTTACTAAAAACAAAGTTGAAAAATTAAATTTTTAGAGCCTAGGCACAGGTTTCCCACGTAGACTCATGAGGTTCATTATAAATGGTATTAGAGCCAAGTTAAAACCTTGTGTCCCATGGGCCAATACGCCTCCATAGGGTATGGACAAGTTTAAGCCTTAATTTGTCCTCACTACCACAACCTCTACTAAGCAGTCCTAGTCTAAATGTTAAATCTGGACTCTTTGAGATCGAATCTAAATATTAAAAGTGTTTAGATAAAAGATTGGGAACTACATATGCATAGTTCTTGTTGTATGCATCCTGAAGCACAAATAATTATGTTTTTCATAATACGATTTTGTTAGGAAGGGACAACCTATATATAGATATTGAAATGCGAAGAGGGTTTATTGGGAAAATATTAATATATGCATGACAATTCGGCCTTTTATAAGAACTTTGATATCATCTAAAATGGTTTACATGTGGTTTTTAAAATATATATAATGTACATATCTAAAATGGTTTATATGTGGTTTTTAAAATATATATAATGTACATATATATACAATGGTATAGATCATTTAAATTTAGATATGATAAGCACCTTGGTCGTAGTATAAAAAAATCAAGATATATATATTCAGGCATAGTCCTAACAATCCATACACCATTCATCGAGACAGTTAACTATCCCAAAAATTTTCCACTCGGCGGAATATCAGCAAGGAAGACGAGTGTTAGAGTGATTTTGAAAGCACGTTTAGGCATCAAATGCTGTGATTTCCTTCTTGGTTAAGTTCCACTTTCTGTGAACTTCCTCATCACTCAAATACGTTGCTTGCAAGGTCTGGATATTCATCCAAGTTATAAACATGGGTGTCCTTTCCAGCTCCTCTGAACAGTCCTATTCACTGGGCTATGTACCAAGCTAATGACGAAGATCCTTGAATTTTTTGGTATAGGGGAATTATGTGTTACTCCAACAGTAGAGGAGGATCCCGTAATATTTTATCAATCATAAAACAAGGGACTACGATTATCAATGGAAAGAAATCATCAACGTCGACAAGGAAGTTCTAAATTAAAATGCAAAAACTCAGCTTTTGCATTTTCCACTACACTGCAGGTGGTTACCTGTGAATAGGAGTTACCAAAAGCATGGAAAGGGTTAAAATCCAAACGAGCGAATCATCTCATCTGGGGTGTTATCATCATAAAATATTTCCATACGATGTGTCAAAAAGGAGGTAAGTTGTAAAGCACCACACAAGACTGGACAACTACAAGTTTCATTGTGTTTGACGTCTTGCTTAGATGGGAAAAAGGAAACTATGATTGTAATATAGGAAAAGCTTGAAAGACATCCCAACAAAAGCGTCGATAAAAGGCCAAAATATAAATGCATTATCCACAGTCGTGAGTGGATTTAGGAGGATGTGAATTGGAATGTTTTTTTTTAAATTACAACTGAAGAAATTGATAAAAGTACAATAAGCTTCGTCAAGTTTCATGCAAGTGTTGGGTCACTTGTTGTGCCATAGACTGTGGACTATGTGTAGACAACAACACAAAATCCCGACTATTGATGTTTCCCTCTCCTCGTAAATTCTACTCTCAGGTGCAAGTTGGAAGCATGCAAGACTGGAAGAAAGCCAATAATATTGTTCCATGTAAGGATTAAGGAACAGTCAAAAGCTTGTTGTGTTTTCCTTCTATTGACTATCCACCGAATAAGGAAAAATAATAGATGGTTGTTTCGTTGTTCCCAATATTTTAACCATTGTTTCTCTCAATGAGAAGGCAGTTTATGTGCATACAGTAGAGGAGGTGTGCCAGTGTTTCTCTTCTTAGAACGGATATGGTGGCTAGGTAAAGAATGAACCGAGGTATGAAACCATAGATATAAACCTTTAGTGTTGATAAGTTCTCTCCGTATCTCCTTTGTAACTATTACATTAACAATGAATATCATTCTTTCTAAACAGTACGACTCTATCGTTGAGTGGAGGGACGTATATATTGGAGATTTATATGGCTCATTCGTTATTATAAATGTGTATCATCATTGTTGAAATATCATAACTCCATCGTAAATTTTGACAATATTTAGATTTAACATATATTGCGATATTTCGTTTTCTCCAACTATTCATAGGTGACTTCCAAAGCTTTATCCAAGCCAGAAATATGAGCAGAGATGCATGGCGCAAGGACATTTCCAGCTGTGGAAGAAGGCAAGATATACCCATGGTTGTACCATTATGTTATGATGCATATACCCATGCATTGTCATGAATTGTTTTGTATGTGGTACTATAGTGTGGCTGAGTAGTCATTCAGATACACATGTTTTAAAGAGAATCATGCTTAATATCCATGCATAGTAATGAGTCATATGAATCTTCCATGCAAGCACTTCCTGATGAATTCTTGTATTGGTCTTGAATTCGTTAATCAACCTTATGATCTCTTACATGTTGAAAGAGAGTGGAAGTCATGATACAACAACCATGAAGCTGATTAGGCACCCCAATGTCTATTAAGGGGGAGTATGTTCTGCAGAAGGAAAGAACGTGGTGGACCTAATGATTTTATTAGTAACATAACATAAAGTTATTGTTGTGGTTTTTTTCTTGGATATTGGCCATAGTTGTGTTGTGCAAGGATTGATGGTTGGTAGAATCAATATTAATGTTGCTAAATTTGGGGTAAGATCAATAACAAGTAATGCATATGGAAGGAAAATATGATTACTTATGTAGCATGCTTACATATGTTGCCTTCATCAAACATTCTCATAAAATCAGCCCATGATAAACCAGAAAGGAAATTACCATGCTTGTTAGAAAATAGGTAGTAATTTATTTTGGTCAAATATTAAACTATGGTCATGAGGTTATAAAAACAAATTATGAATGGTATAATATCCCACCTAAATAAGGAAGAAAAAGAAACTTTGGTAGGTGTTTAGGCCTCGAAAATCGCTGCAACAACATTGGGGGATAACCACCCGGTCCGGACCTTAGTACAACTTCTTTTCCATTTGGAATGGTGGCTCCGACTGGGGATAATGGGACCAGTTTCCCAGCAATGAATAAACGGGATGAATAGATAATTTATTGACTAATCTGATGATAGGCGAACAACTAAATCTATCAGCAAAATAAAAGAGCTATTACTTATCCCGGGAACTATTGTACTTTGAAGTGTAGCGCTTGATGATCTATGTCTATGGACAGGCATATAGATGACTCCATCTAACAGACATGGACATTAATTCATTCAAGGATTACTTTGCTTAAATAGTTAAGCAAAGCGATTAAAGCAATATTACTACACTTTGTCATTTATATCATCGACATATATATGATTAAAAGAAAAGCACACCATAAATATCCAATAGTGGAAGGAATACAGAACTGTTGTTAAAGCACATACATATATTCGATAATAGCAAAGATAATCAAGTAACAATTCATATGAAAAGAATGAATTCAGACATAGATAACAGTACCATATGAGCTGCTAGACACTCCCAATATCAATCGCTACTTGACATTCTTCCTTCAACGCAGAAACACTTTCAAACAAAGACAATAGTGCACAATTGCATAAAAACTTCCTTGTCAAATTTAGAATAACTGGTCCAATTTCATAAAAGAATATGGCTGAAGCACAATAGTGCAACTTCAGTCTTTAAGTCAAGTACAAAACTTTACGACCCTTTCCAAAACAATGAAAGGGTCTATAAATACTTAATTAATCTAACTATCTATAAAACAGAAATCCTACTTAATTGGTATCAATTGATATTGATCCTATTTTCTTCAGCAATCTGGCAGTCGGCGGCATGAATCATCAAGCAGGCTGTTTGCCTTTAAATCTGAGCTGACTTCTCGCAAGCATCGGCTCCACTTCAGGTGGTCTGTTGAGGCGAGAGCTGAGCTGGGCGGCATAGGTGGCATCCTGAATATCAAGGATAATATACCCGATTGCATCCGTAAGGCACTTGAGGGCGGCTCTGTGTGTGTGTGGTTTTACCAAGAAGAACCAATAGGTGTCCCAGGTTAAACTGTTAATCCCAGCAACTAATCTCCCCTTTTCCCCTAAATCTGGATAACATGATTGCTCCAATGTTTTTATTGTTGTCAATTTTCCTGGTGTGCATTGGCAAATAATGTTTGATAAGTAGAGAGTGTTATTGACTAATTCAACTAAATTGCTTGAAGTTGATTTGCATCTTGAAACTGCCCTCTTTGCTTTCATTAGCTGGGACTGCCATTCTGTAAAGAGTATATCTTTATGTGACTCTAAGATCATTGGTAAATTCGTCGCTTGTCCTTGATCAGTATCTTGCCAGTCGAGAAATGCAGCTATCGTTTCTTCAGCTTGATCTAATTCAGTCCTAGCCTTGTCTACTTTATTACTTATGGATGCCGTTAATTCACATAGTGGCTCTACCTGGGCGATTTGTTGACATAGAAGCTTAATTTGGGCTATCAATGCAGTATTTATCTGTAGTGCTTCTGCTCTGAATTCAGCTACTTGTGGAACGCCCTTTGTCTTTTCAATCTGTGCTGATAGTTGAGAAATTTTTCCATCTTTTGATTTCAGCATTTTCTCATTCGCTGCCTTCAATTGCGCTAAGGCATCTGACAATTCTTTCTGCTTTTGGATTGCGCTGTGGTCAATCCTTTGTTTTTCTGCCTGCAATTGTTGAGTTAGTTGACTGTTTAATTGCTGTTGTGTCAACAATTACTGCTCTGCCTGCTCCGCTTTCTGCTTTGCTTCAGTCAGCTGTGCCTATAACAAGAAAATTTCCTGATCCTTTGTTTTCAGTAAAAGACTCACCTCAGATGCCTTATCTATTGTTGTTGCCGAATAGGCTCCAGCATATTGTGATAGTTTTGTCAGGTCATCGGAGGGGTCAAATTCCTCCTTCCAAACCACATTGCCCATGATCGTCTGTTCTGGGAAAAGGGAAGGTTGATCAGTCCTTCTTCTTTTCCTCTGTCGTTTAACTACAAATTTATGCCTTGGGCTGTAGAAGACATCCAAGGGAGGAATCTCTTCTACCTGCAAAATGATTTGATTAGAGGGGTCCTTTGGTATTATCTCTACCTCTTTTGAAATGGGTGGGCCACTGGTTCCACTTTGAACCTGTTGTGAAGTGGTTTCCTGTGTATCTGCCATTTTTGAAGTTTCAGTGTTCTTGGAACACTCCACACCATTGATAATAGAATCAAATTGCTTCCATTCCTGGAGCAATTTAGGATCGATATGAGTATCCACATTTATTTCGATGTTGGTCTGTTTTTCCTTTTCATTTTGGGTCTCCTCCCGCACTTTTTCTTGCTCTTTCTTCTGCTGATTCTCAAGCTCTTCCTTTTCATTTTCCTCCTGTGGCTTCTCTTGTTCTTTTGTTGTAACTGGAGGTTCCTTTGACTATTGTCGTTCAGGCTCGCTTGACGATGTTGTTGGGGTTGTTGCTAATAGATCTGGAGGCAGAGTTTGCAAGCTCTGTTCTCTAAGTCTATTAAATTCAACCAACCCTTCATCTTGATATTTCATTCTAGCAAATGCCTCAACCTACATTGTGGACTCAGCGGAGGAGAACAGGTCATCAAACATATCTTCTTTGTGATCAAATTTTGACAATTTGGCCTGCTCTAGTGCATTATAGGCAACTTTGCTTCGATCAAATTGCCTATTAGGGAGAGTTGCTAGAGTTAATGATTTAATCTTTGTAGCTTCTTTTTCTACATGTTTGAGATCATGCAAGGTATAGACACCGCATCTCAAAGGAAAAGAGGGCCAGCCTTGCTTCTTATTTTTCTTGAGAGTCTGTGTAACACTCTCAGCAATAATCAGGTATGTATAAAGGGAGGACATCAGGTTCGGCTTGGCTACTAAAAACTCTTATATAAGTGAACTTCTCTTCCCCAGACCATCTCCCTACTGCTGTTAAATCAATCCCAGCTTGGTAGGAAATCTTGGGAATGGGTTTATCAAAAATAGAATAATAAATAGGCAACATAAAGCCATTGCAGACTTGGTACAAATGGTGCTTATAAGAGGATTTCCATAATTTCTGATGGTATATGTGAACAGGCATGGGGTCTTGTGGCGTCCACCTCCAGCCGAGCACAGGAAATTCAGAATTAAAACACAAGGTATCTAATATATAGGCACTGTAATAGAATGGGGGAATTATCCTTTCAGAGATGCGGGTCTTATTCCTAAACTCAAGAACAACTGTGGCTAGTTTATCTGAGAGGATAGTGGCACAATCCATTATTATACTGTTGCATGCCGCTTCCATTAAGGGAACCATTTCTATAGTGAAATTAGAAGAGTCGTGCATTCCCCACAATCTACACATCATTATTCCAGCGTAACAATAAGGAGAAGCCAAGGAATCAACCGAGTACTTACCAGAAGATTCATGTTTGTGCTTTGCCAGATTTTGTCTCCAATCCCGGATGGGTTCACATTCAACTTCATTCTCGTTTCGGAATTTTTCCAGGAACGCCTTATTGTATGTCTTCTCCGGCTCAGGAAAATGATACATTTGCCTTAGATCATCAGCCTTGAATGACCCGAAAATTCCCTCGTCTCTGGTGCTGAAGGTTCTATCCATGATTGGGATTTCCTCAATTGCCCACCGCACTACATCTGTATATGGAAGAATTTGTTCCCTAGCTGCTATCCGATGAAGGAAGCAGTTAGCTAAGTCCTTTAGAGTGCCATCAGATTTCCGAGTTGAATCTGCAGTAACTTGTACTATTGTCACTTTAGGTTCTTCGAATTCAATCAAGTTGTAGGTACTTTGCCAAGTAGTTCTGTCGAGACCAGAACATGTAGTATCTGAAATCAATCCTTTCTTTTTGTTTGAGGGATCAGCGACAGCTTGTCCTGTGGCTAGAGCAACGGAAGCGACTGTGGCTTTCTTAGATTTCTTCCCCATTTTTCTTGAGTTTTCTTCCTTGGATGAATTCTGCACAGAAGCGAAAACAAACGTAACACAGAGAATTGGCAATGAAAACTCCAATGTGGTGATATATATTGATAAATGCGTGGTGAGAGATTAACTTTTAAAATGGTCGCGGATACAATCCATGGGAAGATTTTAGGATTTGCAATTACATTAAATGGCCGTTTAAAACCTGCCAATCCTTAAATGCCCATTATATCATTAATCGGTCGAATGATTCGTTTAAGCGTGCTATAGATGTTTTGGCGGTTGAGCGCAGGTGAATCATTGTTGGACAGATCAAGCTTTTAATATGAATTGATCGTAATATCCCTCCATTTTAACGGCCTTTTTGAAATCTGCGCTTTATCGCAATCGGCCATCGGGGAAAGCTTAACCTCTTATATTGACACCTTTTGAAACCCCGATCGCCGATAGTGATATCGCATCACATCGGGAGTATTGGCATTACATGAGACATGGATAGTATATCGCCGATTTCCGATAGCGACATCGCATCGCATCGGGGGAATAGCCTAGGGCGCTTTAAGAATGTGCATAGAGCATTGCCGATAGCCGATAGCGATATCGCATCAGCGGAAACCAATGTGCCATTTACTTATGTTCCTTATGTCATTGCGATATGCGATCTTGCGATTGCTTTATCGCAATGATAAAAGATTGATTTATTTGATCAAAATGGGTTTTTCAAAAAGGTTTTTTTTTATAATGTTTTCATTTGGTTTTCGGACCTTTCTGAATAATCAAATATTGATACCAATCAAAATCTAAAGGGACCCATTTCATATGATAGTCTTGTGAATAATAATGATATGAAATGGGGGGTTGTTGTAGAGCACAACAGTAGGGTAACGTGTTCTTAAGTCAAAATCCAAAAGGAAATTATATATCCCATGAGAGTTTCGGTGGGAAATAAGAGGGTTCTACATCAAAAATATTATACCATGGTAAAGGGTTCCATGAAATATTGTTGAGATTATGAGGATATGCTAATTGTACAAATTGTCTTTCAATTTAATCCTTGAATTATGCATCTATACACCATACATTTAGAATGTGGTTTGTGCTTTGGTTGGAAGAATGTGTGATTAAGGGAACCTAAATAGGTTATTATATACCACCACATATGCATTTTTAGTTGGATATGCATAGTGGGACTTATAACTATCCTTGAGTATAACAATACAAAAAAATAAAAAGCATGGTAATTAATAAGAAGCACAAATTGTATGTTATGCATCACTGGGTCAGTTAAATGGTATTCAACGATCTATTTGAATATATTGATGTGATACCAATTGAAATACATACTTAGTACCAAGAAATTTTTGGAGGTTCCTTAATTGGATTGCATTAATAATGTGTTTGGATAGCATAAGAAACATTGCATGATCCATTCAGGAATTCATAAGAAGAATAACCAATCATTTAGTTAAGAGGGATTTAATGTTAAAGAGGAAAAACTAACATATAAATAGCCTAACATCATAAGTTCCTACAACTAACAGGGCATAGGATTGAAAGTAGTAACATTTTCATGCATAACTAATGAAGGGGAAATGAGATTTTATATACCATAAATTATGCATGATCAAGAAATTGTTAAAGCATAAAAAGGGCAATAGTAAATCATATGAGATAAATTATTAAGAATGAAGTATGATCTAATGAGAATTATTAAGCTTACAAAAAAAACTATGAGTTAATAGTCCACTTAAAATATGAAGCAGGAGGTATGATTAAGATGAACATGCATGAATACAATACTATGCTATTGATATTGTGTTACAACCACATGAAATCTGGAATTGATTTACACTTGACATAAAACTTTCTTAATTACATAGATGAACCATGATCATAAAAATTCCTTGTAAACTGAGCACAGTTAAAGATAAAGGAATGTTTGGTATGATACTAACATGGTGGAAAAATATGTGGATAAATTTTATGTCATGTAGGTGATACCATGAGGATGGTATTATTGGTTGTACCGCAGGTGGACTATGTATAGCAGTACATATGGGACCGTATGACTACATATGCTACAGGGTTGAAAAATTATATGTGTATTGGTGTGTATAACATACCTTGTGTGCAGGTATGCATAGAGACATTGGATAGATCTCTCACAAGGGCAGCCACATGGAGGTTACCCAGAGGAAGGAAAGTAAGATTGGTATATGTAACCATCATTAATGGTATTTTAGGATACTTAGGATTACGATGAATATATATGACAAATATATATTGTTATGTGAACTAATCTGTGATGACCTTGCAGGCATATTGATGTGGAAAATATGCTAAATAATGTGTTGTATGCAAAGAGACTCGAAGAAGCAGGTATTTGAAAATAAGACAAAGGATTGGAACAATGAAAATAGAGAAAATGCATTCTTCAGATAAAATAAATGATAAGAAATAGCTTCTTTAGTAATATTAAGTAATAGATTATGATATTATCATAGTTCAAATTCTTCATCTGTAAATTTTCACAAATGGTTCGAAAATAATGTTACAGGTAGCTATGAAAAGACATAACTCCTTCAGACTGATTTAGATATGGAAGATGAGCCCTCCTTGTGACCAATGTATCTATGTAAGAGGAGCACTCCTTGGGACCGATGTACATAAAAAAAAAACTACATCAGGTGGCAAAGCCATGAGAGTTGTGGATTCAGAAACTAGCTACCTGTGAACAAGGACATGATGCAGTGATACACTGAGGATGATGAAAAGTTTAAGGGGGGTAGTATGTAATAACCCTCCCTTATATGCTAAATTATTGTAAACCTAGGCTTAGTTAAAGCTAGGTGTGATACCCTCCCTTGTGTGCTAAATTATTGTAAACCTAAGGTGAGGAAAGCTAGGTGTGATATGTCTATGAAAAGAAAATGTGTTATTAAAATTAATAAAATAAGTCACTTGAAGGTTGGAGAACCAAGAGAGACGAGGTTCTTTCCAAATCCCATTGAGGAATGGGATAGAGATGAACCTTTCATGATAAGCTTCTAGATGTGATTCTAGATAAGCTTGGATGGATTGGATATCCATTGAATGGATGGGAGATAAATATCCATTGAGAATAAAATCTTTGCAGGAGATAAGGGAAAGATTTTATGAGGAAAAGCCTCATGGGAGATAAAGACGAGCTTTTCTGGGAAATACTCAGGCAAATGGAAAAATCCATAAAAGCTCGATGTCACAAATGGAAACTAAATCATGAAAGATGATACTAATTGCTGAGTGCATTGATCAATTGAAGACAGATGATCCTTGGCAAGGACCTCAACCTGAGGGAAGTCAGAGGTGATTCATTATTGGGTGGTGGTGCCCTTCTCTCCAAGTGAGTTTTTAGTGGGATGCACAGGTGTGGGATGTTTTGTATGGTGGTAGCTTACCATTTATATCCTTATTATTTGTTTAAGTTATATAGATGTTGCATTATATGTTGGTATGGAAAGAATTTCCATTTATGCATATGATGTTTATGGCTTTTTAATGTGTTTCAAGTTAAATTAGTAGAGGAGTTTAATATATTGAACTAGATGGGGTAGTGGATATGTATTAATTCTAACTTATGTGCTATCTAGATAATGATTTCTATATTCATATGGCATAAGGTATGTCGGTAGTGTTATCTGTACTTATGTAAATGGTTTCCTCCTTACTATGTTATGTGATTAAATCCATAAGTAGAGTCAATGGGATAGATATACTTACACTAACTTGTTTATGGTATGTTCATAGCTATTGAATCTAAACCTAGTCACCATTTTAATTTAATATAGCATGCTCTAAGGTTAGGTGATTCTGGTGCATGGTTAAATTAACTACATTAGAACTAAGTTATTACATGCTGGTGGTGGAAACTACTTAACAAATGTTGTGGGTTATTACATGTTAGGTCTATTTTCCTTCCACCAATTTATATCATTATGCTTAAAGAGGATGGTTGAGTAAAGTAATGATAATGATTTCATTGAGACCATGGGGCATGCAGATCAGTTTAGGTGATAATGCCTCTAATTATGGTTCAACTCAGCAATGTAGTTTTGGTCATAAGGAATCTAAGAATATGTCGATAAGTATAGTTGTAGAAGAAATAAATGGTCATGAAATTTTAAAGGGACATATCACCTGTGTTAAGGGGAAAATCCTTACTGAAAACGAAGTAGAAAAATTAAATTTTTAGAGCCTAGGGGCGGGTTTCCCAGGTAGGCTCAGGAGGTTCGTTACATTCAGACTTCACCGTATCTCCATATAAAAATAAAACCCATCAAGACTTATCTTCACAGGATGAGACTTGGTGCAAAATTTTCCCACAAAAATGTGTGAAGTTTCTTTAGAAACTCTAGCAAATAACCTTAGAATCACAACAAGCAATCTTAGAAAAATCAACCTAATTCAGAGATAGGCATGGCTACTCTAGCCTCTTGCAATCATAGAAATAGATATATCTATGCATTTATTTGATGCCATTCATGGAGAAGAACAAGCTCCTTTATACAATGATCAAAGGAACTTCTACAAAGGCTGACATGGCCTAAAATGGTGGAGTTGATCTTAAAATTAAGTTTGAATTTTCAATAAAAAAATGAAGCCAACACCTAACCACCTTTGGTGGCCGACATAAAGACATCAAAATTAATTTCCCTTTACTGATGATCTAAAATGGATCCTAAAAATCCTCTAAGTCCTCAAAAATAAAAAACTATCACAAAGGATGAACCTTTATAAATGGCAGGAAACACTATCGGGAGAGAAAAACATGAAGAAATAGTGAGAAATAGAGCCTATCGAAGGTCAAAAGAACGATGCACACGAGCCTTCGGATCTGGTCAATCAATGGTCCAGATCTGACCAACATATCGCAATTGGCGGTGGCAGGTGGAGTTAATCAAGTGTGGCCTTATGGAAATTACGATGGTGAACAAGCGTGATTAGATGAGGATCGTTGATCAAGCGTGCAGATCTGATGGTTCATATCTATCTATGGTAGATAAAATGACTTGTATGCATGTACAAAGGGACTTAACCATGGCCCGAGGGATCAACAATATGTGATTGCGATATCGGTATATCACATTGCAACTGTATAAAGGAGTGATTCCAAGAGGCCAGTGACCATGTGATGCGTCGATAGCAAATAAGGTTGATCGACTCAATTTAGATATCGGAAGCCAAAAGAAAGATGTGACATGCAATAGGGTCGGGCTCGAAAGGGTTATGAATATGATCTTAAAACATTTGAAGTACGATATGGAGCATTTTGTCAGTTTTTCCTTTGTATTTGGGGCTTTTCGCTATAAACCCAAATACAAAGGAAACCATGACTAAGTGACTTGCGATAGTGATCTAAAGGTAGACCCAATGGATTTTAGGGTAGAGTTAGTGATATTTCAAGTCCGAAGAAAGGCGTTTTGGCGAATTTTCCCCTGTTTCTGTGTATTTCTCTGTGTAAATAGAGAACGATTATTTTGGGGATTTCGAATGTGTTGATGGTCCCTTTCATTGAATGACAGGTGGCCATCATCCCTGAAGACGTTTAACATTGATTGCTTAACACTAAGAGGGGAGTTGAGCGAATAGAGGTCGGAAGCCAGACAAACACAAATTGGCTTAAAAGCCACAAAATGATAGAGACAGAGGCAAGGAGTGCTGAGACAAAGAGAAAACAGAGACAGAGAGTGAGAGGGAGAGTTTGTGTACTTAGAGAGACTTGAGTGATTCAAGTAAACTCTTGTCGTTTTGTATCTGTTTTTTTGAGACTCAATTTGAGCTCACATTTTGTAAAACTCTGCTCTTGAAGACATAATAGAGAGCTCACCACTGAAGGCTGGAACAGGAGATGTAGCCCAGGAGTTTTGGGTGAAATCCTTGATTATGTGGTTGTGTTGTGTGTGTATGTCTATTATGTTTCTCTAACTGCTCATTATCTATATTATTCACAATCTTATCGATCCGTTGCACTGAGTGATATATGAAAATCCATGCACATGAGTCTGTAATACATTAGAAGTAATCTAAGAGCTCATTTTCAGATCAAGTGGCATCACAGCTTTTGGTTTTTGGTTTGTTAAGGCTAGACAAGCTTTTGCTGGACTTTTTTTGAATGCTAACTAGGTCAAACCTCAAATAGGAAAAGGAGAACTTGTTGAGGCCAACCTTGAAATTAGAAGAGTCTATCCTAGGAGGACAATAGTAGAAGAAATTTCATTGAAATTAGAATCTCAGTTCGTGGACATTTTTATGGCCATGTGAGCCATGGTGGAAGAGATGGATCGTGAATTTAAGAAAGGTCAAGGTGAAAGCACTTCAACACCCAAACAAGACAAAGGAGTTGAGGAACCTTCTCTAGATGCCCCTCTAGAAGGCAAAAGGAAAGGGGAAAATCATCCTCCATCATCTCCTCCACCATCCCCTTCATCATCCCCATCTCCTAGCCTAGATAAGAAAAAGAAGAAAACTTCTTTATTTAAATTAGATGTAAAGTTTGATTTGTCAATTTATGATGGAGAATTAAATGTAGAAAAGTTAAATAACTGGATTAGACAGTTTGATGTATATTGCAGGCTGGAGAACATTTATTCAGAAAGGAGAAAGATTTAGCTTGCTAGCCTTCGCCTTGGATGAACTACCCTAGTGTTGTGGGAAGGCAGGACACAAGCTGATCTGAAGAAACATGGTAAAATTCTTTCTACCTGGAATGAATTTCTTTCTACCATTAGAAAGCATTTCTATCCACTAGCTTATATGTAGCAATAAATGATGAGTTGGCCAACCCTTCGCCAATTAAAGGGGCAAACTATACAAATTTATACCTAGGAATTTAAAAAAAGAGCTTTAACTCTAGGCATTTCTCTAGACTCACTAGAAAAATTGTTCAAGTATATAGGTGGTCTGCATAGCTATTTTAAGCACACCATTCTCATGTTTAACCCCACTAGCGTAGATGATGTATCAGTTCAGGCTACACATATAGAAGCTAGGGGCAAGAATGTGAACTGAGAGATTGGGGGATAATCAAAATCCTCTGCAAGCAAGAACAAGGAAAAGCAGAAGCTGAAATGGAAGGAGAGGTAGGAAAACACTGTACAAAAAGACAAACCTTCATGCACTCACTGCAAGAAGGATGGACACAATGGTGAACAATACTGTTCTTTGCATCCGGAGCTGAAACCTAATAAGTTTGATGGTAAGAAGAATAAGACTGCTGCGGCTATTCAGAAAGACTTGGGGTCAGACTCAAGTGATAAGACAATAGTCACAACCACAGTTATAAAGGGTAAAAATTCTGAAGCGCCTACAAGTGATTATGCACAATCTCTTGATAATGAAGATAATGAGAGGAAAAGACATGAGATTTTTTAAATTAGAGTTATTTCCAAGCACCAAAAGATTGATACTTTATTTGATAGTGGATCACAAGTAAACTTGATTTCTGAAGCAATTGTAAAGAAGTTGGGATTACTAACCACACCTCACAAGAAGCCATATCCATTAGGTTGGGTATGTGATAAAGCAATGCTACAAGTGACAAGACAATGTAAACTTAGGTTTTCTATTGGGTCAACATTTGTAGATGAGGTAGAGTTAGATATAGTTCCCTTGGATATATGTGGTATTGTTTTAGGAAGTCCTTAGTTGTATGGTAGAAAAGCCATTTTCTATAGAGATGAAAATAAGTATCAACTCACTAAAGATGGAATAGAATATATTTTAAGAGCTCATAAACTCAAAAATAACAATTCTCTCATAAACTCAGGGCAGATGAAAATAATTGTAAATTCATGCAAGCAATTTTTACTAATGGTTGTAAAGGAAAAGAACCCTAATAAAACCAATGTATTTGAGGGCTATGATGCTAAAAAGAATACTGATATAGTTAAATTTGTTTCAGAATGTAATATCCTATTTGAAGAACTTAAAGGTCTGCCACCCAAAAGGGAAATAGTACATGATATTCATTTGCAGCAAGATGCTCCATTACCTAACATCAAAATGTACAAGTTATCCACTTTAGAGAATGCATAGACCAAGAAGCAGGTATAGGAGCTGATCAATAAAGGGTTCATAAGACCAAGCACATCAACATGTAGATCTCTAATTGTGTTGGTGAGAGAGAAAGATGGTTCATGGAGGATGTGCATTGACTATAGAGCACTGAATAAAATAGTGATCAAGAATCGTTATCCTCTCCCTCACATTAATGATCTATTAGATCAGATGAAAGAAGCAGTTTACTTTTCCAAGTTGGACTTGCATAGTGGCTATCATTAGGTCTGAGTTGCAGAACAAGATGCATGGAAGACTGCTTTCAAAACAAAGTAAGGGTTGTATGAATGGCTCGTTATGACTTTTGGCTTAAATAATGCTCCTGCCACTTTCATGAGAGTTATGAATTATGTGCTGAGACCTTTTATTGATGATTTTGTAATTGTATATTTAGATGACATTCTTCTTTTCAGTAAAACATGGGAACAACATTTTAAACATGTAAAGCAGTCTTTAGATGTTTTGAAAAGAGAAAATCTATATGTGAAGTTATCAAAATGTAAATTTGGCAAAACATCTTTAAATTGTTTGAGTTATATTGTAGGGGGTAGTGAATTGAAGATAGATCCCTCTAAGGTTGAAGTCATTGTGAACTGGCCTACATGTTGGCATTATGATGCATGTGTTGTACTTGATGGCAACCCTCTCATAGAAGAATATCTCACTTATGTATAACTGGGTGAATCTTCAGAAGAGATATCAGATGTGACTGATAGAGGATAGCTCAAAGGAATCAGATGATGAATCTTCAGAAGAGATATCAGATGTGACTGATGGAGGACAGCTCAAAGGAATCAGATGATAGTTCTAAGTGTGACAAGTTAGCTTTGCCATCAAGTCCAAAGGGGGAGATTGTTGGCATTATGAGATAAGTGTTGTCCTTGATGGCAAACCTCACTGATGACAAATCATAGTACAGAAGGTCAGCAGCAAGGAATTGATGATCAGACTATAAGAAGAAGAGAAAGTTCATACACGCAGGTTCGTTAAGCCCAAGTCATGTGTACACGCAGGTTGGCTTCAGCAAAAGCGCGTGTATGTGGAAAAGTACTTTTGGTCCATGGCGGTTATTCCTTGGAAGTTGTGCCTATGGTTTTGGACCTTGGCGTCTCGACGGACGTGTTGATCCCTAGTTTTGAAGTTGATGGTATTGGATTTCTATGGTTTTGGCTCTTGGTATTGAACAAGGCCTAAGGCTATATAAAGGGAAGGAAATCATTAGGCAAGTGTATCTGAATTGTCTTGAATATCTGATGAAGCATTAGATCCAGTATGCAGGGTTATGGGTTGATGATGCATTGCTTGATCTGAGCTAAGGAGAGATCTCATCGGTCGATGGAGAGCAAGATCTAAGGAGAGATCGGGATCAAATGGTTTGAAATGAACTATCTTTATGATGCTTATTCTAGATCTACATACTGACGCATGTATTGTTCTATAAGTATTATGAGTATGATTGATGTCTGGTACAGCTGCAAGTTATGAGAAATTATTTTTAGATCTGTACGCGGGTTGTCTTTGGCAAAAGCGCGTATACACGCGGGTTTGATTCATCGAAGTAGCGTATACATTGTAAAGCTTGATATTTGAAGTTGCAGATGGGTCAGATGGTTATTACAGAGTTCTGTGTCTGCTCTGTGTTCTGGTGACAGTGTTGTTAACAGGGTTTCAGTGATTCAGAGTTTGATGACTGTTTTTATCTTCAATGATAGTTATGGGTCCAGTATGAAAATTGGATGAAATGTGGCCTTTCAGATTATGTGTTGTGCTTCAGTGTATCCAGTCTGAAAATTGATGAAACGTGGTACCTGGAGGAGAGAAGATTGTAGGCAAGCACCTATGTACTAGTATCTAAGCTAGTACAAAAGCTAAGGGAGATCTTTGGAGCATTGTAGCAGGTAGCAGCCTGTGTACTAGTAAATGGATCGGCTAGTACAAAAGCAAAGGGGGTTGTAGCTCCCGTAGTGGTATAAGACTGCACCAGTACAAATATTGTAAAAGTATTTTCTTATTAAGAAGAAGATTGAGATGACTTGCAGCAGGTGGTTTTCACCCACATTGGGTTTCCACCTTATATCTTTGTGTTCATGTGTGTGGCTTTTGTGTGATGATCTGTTCTGTTATACTGCACCTGTTTACTGTTAATATGGTTAATACTGTTCTGATATATTTACTGAAGATAAGCTAACTGAATCATAAGATTTCTGGATATACGCTAGTTTCTTTAGACACAGAGGCGTGTACACGCGGGTTCACTTAACTGAAGTAGCGTATATGTTCTTGAGCATTGAAAATTTTTTAATGATCTAATAATACTGATTCACCCCCCCCTCTCAGTATTATTTCCAACAATTGGGATCAGAGCAGGTCCTTTGGTAGAAGCTTGATCGCTTGAAGGAGATCCGTGGAACAATGGGAAAGAAGCTTAAGAAGAAAGCTCATAAGAAGAAGAAGACATCTCAGAAGATCTATGACAGTGGGAGAGTCGATTGGGGATTAGGTATAAGAAATTCTTCAGATTCAGAATCAGATTCAGATTCAGAATCATTATCAGGTATGAATGTGTTATCCTCTGATGTTCCTGATATATTTCCTTGTGAAAGTGATGGAAGTGATAGTGAAACTACTGAACATGCTTTTATGGGTGAGCAAGAAAAGTATCAAATAGAGGCAGTATTTAGAAGGCTGGCAGACAAAGTTAAAGATCAACAAGATCTATTGAACAAAAGGGAATGTGCTTTCAAAGAAGAAGTTACCAAACTAAAGGCCCAACTAGAAGAAGGAAACAAGGTAAGAAAGCTACTCAAGGACAAGGAAGACCAATGTCAAAAATTGCAGCATGAAGTGACATCATTAAGAAAAGAAGTCAACGAAAGAAGCACAACCATCAAGAAACTCAAAGATAGATCCAGCTACTATGAAAATCTTGAAGCTACGATCCTCTCACTAAAGGAAGATCTTGAAGAATCCAAGAAGCAGAATGAAGATCTACACCAAGCAATTGAAAAACAAGACAACGAAGTCATCAGCTTAAAATCACAGTTGGAATGTGCCTTCAGAGTTCGTCAAATTTAGCAGGATCTGTATAAAAAGCAAGAAAAGGAGATACTCAATCTAAGGCAACAAATGGAAGAAGGAAGAAAAGATGGAGAAGACATGAAGAAGCAATGTCTAGAAAAGGAGGAACAACTTCAAGTTGAGGTAAATATCTTGAAAGGTAAATTAGAAGAAAAGGATAAACTTTTGAGATTTCAAGATAGTACTAAAGCCTTGGATAATATTCTTAGTAGTCAAAGGTCTCCTGCAATCAAGACTGGTCTTGGTTTTCATGAATCTGTTGAAGGTGAATCTACCTCACAAGGTGAGGCAAGGAACTCTAAAGAGAAAACTAAAATGATCAAAAGGGAGATGAAAGGTCAATCCCATCAACAATCAAGGAAAGAGACTCCTCAAAGAAAATCGTTTACTCCTCCTATGAATAATGTTGAATGTTATGTATGTCATAATCTTGGACATGTTGCAGCTAGATGTGGAAGAAGAAGGGTTCAAGACCATCATGTAGAAAGATCATCACATTCAAGGTACTTTAATGGATATTGCTTTGCTTGCAATATGTTTGGTCACAAAGCCGCTGACTGCTACAGGAGGAATATGAAATATGTAAGATGTTATGCATGTAACACGATTGGACATATAGCAAAGGAATGCAGGAACAAAGGATGGACATCACACCAAAAGGAGAAAACCTCATCACACTTGAAGATATGGAGGAAGAAGGAAGTACAGTCAGCACAATGTACTGAGACACAGCACAGCACAGACATATCAGACTCAGGGGGAGCTGAAAGTGTAAAACTTCAGTGTCCTGAATCTCATACGCAAGTTCCTTAAAGGGAAGTCGCGTATATACGCGAGTTAGACACTGCAAAGTCGCGTATATGTCAGTCTGAGGAAAAGCAGTGGGAACAGGATCAGAAAAAGGATCTGATATGATTCAGTCTATTATTTGCTCTATTGGTTACAGTCTGCTGAGGATGTGTGGAAATGTTTTGTTACTTGTATGATGTCTAGAAGTGTTTTGATCCTAACTTGAGGATGATGATGTTTTGATGCTTATGCATGCTCAGATCTAACAGATGGCACTGGTTGAGGGGGAGCATATGCCTTTAGTAATTCATTGTTGGCATTATCGTTAATAATCCTTGGTGATGATTCTTATATGGCTAAATGATATATCTTGCTATGATGTGGTTGTGAGTTGTCTATGATAAAATCTCATATGATTCTTGGGGTTACATAGTTGATGTTCAGATCAGATTTATGGATGATTCTTTGATGATGCATATATGGTGCTTACATGGTGATCTTCATAAGGACAAGAAGAAGTACAAAGCTTGAATATACATCTTCCTCACTTGATGATGGGTCACTCATATACTGCTGTTGTCATATGCATAAAAAAATCATACAGTTATGATGCAGGCACTCTTGTGGATAAGGATTGTTGCTGTTGATGATATCAAGAAGTTTTGTCAAATGAGCTTGAGCTCAAGATACATAATGCTGATACATGGATGACTACTCAAAGTTGCTTTATTGG
This sequence comes from Pinus tabuliformis, assembly GCA_031772625.1. Taxonomy (NCBI): domain Eukaryota; kingdom Viridiplantae; phylum Streptophyta; class Pinopsida; order Pinales; family Pinaceae; genus Pinus; species Pinus tabuliformis. The sequence goes on along the minus strand of CM062812.1, from coordinate 480,832,544 downwards.
AGACATGGTGATGAGTTCTTATCTATATGATGATAGGTTTATACTTACATATGTTAATTGATGCAGATGTTCCCAAGTAATGATACTTGGATCATGTAGAGCTTGATGAAATGGCTATGGTGGTTTCACACATGATACAATGTGAATGACTCTAAATTCTGTTCAAAGGGATGAATTGATGCAGACATACCTTGTTATAGGTTGATGACCTATTCTCTACAGGACATTTACAGGTTGCTGATATGGAAATTTGTGTACGCGTGTTGTTTAAAGGATATCCGCGTGCATACGCCATTTTACAAGGGGATAGTCACGTATATGGTGTACGCGTGTTGCGTAAGGGATATCTGCGTATATACGCTTGTTTATGTATATACAGACGCGTATATGGAGATTTGAAGGAAATCAGCAGGGACAGATGTTGGTTGCAGAAAGTCTGATATAGGTCTGACAGAGATCATTTGGCACAGGTTCAGGGGGAGCAGATAATCTTCCAATGATGCATTGTTGGCATTATCTTAAAGCTTTTGGTTCTAGTTCACATTTGGTGTTGATTTCAGGAGGAACAAAGGCGAAAGGAGTACAGAAGGATCTCTTGGTTGCTGATCTGAATGGTGATTATCAGATGCTGCTGGTGACTTTCATAAGTCTTGGTCTAGTTATTTCGTCTCTATGTCATATATCTCTTTTGGGGTATCTCTTTCATGGTGTCAAGGTCATGTAACGGCCTATTTTGGTTTCCCCACTATGCCTGGGATGATTGATGCAATGTGATTGGTTGTCATATGTAAAATTTTGATGTATTCCCACTTGGTTGGGTGGATGAGTCAATTTTTGTATATCCTCACTTAGTTGAGAGATGGATGTATGTATGAGTCCTAAGTGATAGGAAGGTCCTTTATGATGTATAGAGTCATGTTCTTCTTGAAGAACATCTTTTGCAGATCTTGCCTACAGTCAGGAAGAGCATGTACAACACACTTCAGCGGTACAGAGATTCAGCATGTACTCAGGGGGAGCATGAACAGATTGGTACACCTTGGCATATGCAAAGGGGGAGACTATTCAGAGATTTCAGCAGGTACTCAGGGGGAGTATGGACAGTGGAATGATTCAGCAAAGGAAGAGAATATCTTGGTCCACCCTTTGCCCTTGATGTCAAAGGGGGAGAGTGATTTGGTGTTGTTGCCATCAAGTCCAAAGGGGGAGATTGTTGGCATTATGATGCATGTGTTGTACTTGATGGCAACCCTCTCATAGAAGAATATCTCACTTATGTATAACTGGGTGAATCTTGAGAAGAGATATCAGATGTGACTGATAGAGGATAGCTCAAAGGAATCAGATGATGAATCTTCAGAAGAGATATCAGATGTGACTGATGGAGGACAACTCAAAGGAATCAGATGATAGTTCTAAGTGTGACAAGTTAGCTTTGCCATCAAGTCCAAAGGGGGAGATTGTTCGCATTATGAGATAAGTGTTGTCCTTGATGGCAAACCTCACTGATGACAAATCATAGTACAGAAGGTCAGCAGCAAGGAATTGATGATCAGACTATAAGAAGAAGAGAAAGTTCATACATGCAGGTTCGTTAAGCCCAAGTCGCGTGTACACGCAGGTTGGCTTCAGCAAAAGCGCGTGTATGTGGAAAAGTACTTTTGGTCCATGGCGGTTATTCCTTGGAAGTTGTGCCTATGGTTTTGGACCTTGGCGTCTCGGCGGACGTGTTGATCCCTAGTTTTGAAGTTGATGGTATTGGATTTCTATGGTTTTGGCTCTTGGTATTGAACAAGGCCTAAGGCTATATAAAGGGAAGGAAATCATTAGGCAAGTGTATCTGAATTGTCTTGAATATCTGATGAAGCATTAGATCCAGTATGCAGGGTTATGGGTTGATGATGCATTGCTTGATCTGAGCTAAGGAGAGATCTCATCGGTCGATGGAGAGCAAGATCTAAGGAGAGATCGGGATCAAATGGTTTGAAATGAACTATCTTTATGATGCTTATTCTAGATCTACATACTGACGCATGTATTGTTCTATAAGTATTATGAGTATGATTGATGTCTGGTACAGCTGCAAGTTATGAGAAATTATTTTTAGATCTGTACGCGGGTTGTCTTTGGCAAAAGCGCGTATACACGCGGGTTTGATTCATCGAAGTAGCGTATACATTGTAAAGCTTGATATTTGAAGTTGCAGATGGGTCAGATGGTTATTACAGAGTTCTGTGTCTGCTCTGTGTTCTGGTGACAGTGTTGTTAACAGGGTTTCAGTGATTCAGAGTTTGATGATTGTTTTTATCTTCAATGATAGTTATGGGTCCAGTATGAAAATTGGATGAAATGTGGCCTTTCAGATTATGTGTTGTGCTTCAGTGTATCCAGTCTGAAAATTGATGAAACGTGGTACCTGGAGGAGAGAAGATTGTAGGCAAGCACCTACGTACTAGTATCTAAGCTAGTACAAAAGCTAAGGGAGATCTTTGGAGCATTGTAGCAGGTAGCAGCCTGTGTACTAGTAAATGGATCGGCTAGTACAAAAGCAAAGGGGGTTGTAGCTCCCGTACTGGTATAAGACTGCACCAGTACAAATATTGTAAAAGTATTTTCTTATTAAGAAGAAGATTGAGATGACTTGCAGCAGGTGGTTTTCACCCACATTGGGTTTCCACCTTATATCTTTGTGTTCATGTGTGTGGCTTTTGTGTGATGATCTGTTCTGTTATACTGCACCTGTTTACTGTTAATATGGTTAATACTGTTCTGATATATATACTGAAGATAAGCTAACTGAATCATAAGATTTCTGGATATACGATAGTTTCTTTAGACACAGAGGCGTGTACACGCGGGTTCACTTAACTGAAGTAGCGTATATGTTTTTGAGCATTGAAAAAGTTTTAATGATCTGATAATACTGATTCACCCCCCCCTCTCAGTATTATTTCCAACACTACACCCAAATCTGCAACAGAAGTTAGGAGTTTCCTAGCAGCAGCACAATATTGGAGAAAGTTTATTGTTAACTTTTCCTTGATTGCAGCTCCCTTACATGCTTTAACATGATTTAATAAGGTGTTTCAGTGGTGAGGCAAACAACAGAAAGCCTTCGACACCTTAAAAGAAAAAATTAGTACAACACCATTACTAGCACTGCTAGATCTTCAACGACTATTTGAGATTGAAACAGATGCCAATGACTATGCCGTGGCAGTAGTGTTGATGCAACACGGTAAACCCATATGCTATCATTCTGAGACATTTAATTCTATAGTAGTTAATTATCCCACATATGATAAAGAATTGTATGAATTAGTGCAAAGTGTGAAAAAGTGGAAACATTACTTTATGGGCAAAGAAACAATTATACATACAGATCATCAACCACTTCAATATTTTCGCTCAAAAAGTAAATTGAAAAAATCAAGGCACTATAGGTGGATGGGTTTTATACAACAGTTTCATCTTGTCATAAGATATAAGAAAGGCACACACAATATGGTTGTAGATATGTTATGCAGACCAATAATAAATGAATATACTATACTTAAGCATAACTCAGTAATGCATGAAAGCTACATTGAACAATATGCTCAAGATATAGATTTTGAAGATGTATATGCAACATTAAGTCATGGAAACCAAGTAGAAGAATTGGATTATTATGTTAGGGACCAACTCTTGTATCATTTGGGAAAGTTATGCATTCCACAAACTGAAAGAGTTAACATAATCCGAGAAGCACATACTTCTCTTATATCAGGTCATTTTGGTGTAAGTAAAACAGTTGCACAACTACATAAGTTCTATTATTGGACGAGAATGCATGAAACCGTTTCTGGATATATTAAAGAGTGTACCATGTGTGCTAAAACCAAGCCCAGCAATAGAAAAATAGGCTTGTACACTCCACTTCCAATTCCTTCTCGTCCTTGGGAAAGTGTTTCCATGGACTTTGTTGGGGATTGCCAAAATCTAGAAAATGTCGTGATTATTTATATGTTATTATGGATAGGTTCAGCAAAATCTGTATTTTAATACCTTGTAACAAGCAGATTATAGCTGAACAAACAAAGAAGTTGTTCTTTCAGCATGTATGGGTTCATTTTGGGTTACCCACTTCCATTGTATCTGATCGAGATTCCCGATTTGTTGGGAAGTTTTGGTCAAGTCTGTGGGAATTGATGGAAACCAAATTGAAGAAGAGCATAATATTTCATTCGTAAACAGATGGCCAAACAGAGGTGGTCAACAGGACAGTGATACAGTTTCTCAGGGCTATGGCAACAAGCATCCCAAGCTTTGGGATGAACATTTGTGTTATGTGAAACATGCTTACAACTGTGCTAAGCACTCTTCTACACAGAGATCTCCTTTTGAGACTTGTTTTGGTTTTACACCAAAGTCTCCATTGGATTTTTTCTTTGGAAAAGACTTAGAAGTTGATGGGCATAGTGATCTGGACAAAGCAACCAAGTTCATTGAACAGATCTAAGAAATTCATCAAGTAGTGTAGGAACAACTGGAAATAAGCCAGGTTAAGTATAAGGCAAAGAATGACAAGTATTGAATCGAGAATAGCTTCCAAGTTGGTGATCAAGTCTAGTTGTACATTAGCAAAGACAGAATGCAAGGTGAACGTAGGAAGCTAAAGCCAATAAGGTATGGGCCTTTCAAGATACTTGAGAAAATTGGTGAGAACACTTTTCGCCTTGATTTGTCAGCTTACATGCATATTTATTCAATCATTAATGCAGATAAATTGAGACTGTTTGAACCTTCATTGGTTGAAGATCTTGAAGAGAAAAGTTAGTTGCCTTCTATTGATGATATGTTTCCTGAATATCTCAATGAGTTGCGGGAAGATATAGTTCTAGATAGGAAGGTGAGAACTACGCACAGAGGGGATGTTGAGTAACCGAGAATTAGACTCAAAGGTTCAAAACCAAGAAGTGCACGATGGATAGAAATTGGGTAAGTGGGGAAGTTGTATCCTCACTTGATCGATGCTTAAAAACCAAATTTTGGTGGTCAAAAATCTTTTCAGTGGGAAGGCATGATCCAAAATGGATCCTAAAAATCCTCTAAGTCTTCAAAAATAAAAAATTGAACCTTTAAAAATGGTGGAAAACACTATTGGGAGATAAAATCATGAAGAAATAGTGAAAAATAGAGCCTCTCGGAGGTCAAAATAATGATGCACAAGAGCATTGGATCCAGTCGATCAACGGTCCAAATCTGACTAGCATATCGCAATCATCGGTGGCAGACATAGTTAATCAGGTGTGGCCTTTTGGAAATCATGATGGCGAAGAAGCGCGATTAGACGAGGACCATTGATCAAGCGCATAGATCTAACGGTCCAGATCTATCCACGCTATATTGCATCGCTTATCTGCATGTATAAAGGGGCTTAACTGCGGCTCGAGGTATTAGTGATATGCGATTGCAATATTGCTATATTGCATCGCAACTATATAAAGGGGTGATGTCAAGAGGCCAGCGACCATGCAATGCACTGATAGCTGATAAGGCCAATCGGCACAATCGGTGATCGGAAGCCAAAAGAAATATGCAACCTGCGATAGGGCTAGACCCAAAAGGGTTATGAATGTGATCTTATAACATTGAAGTCCGATATGGAGCATTTTGTCAAGTGTTGCTTTGTATTGGGGGTTTTCACTATAAACCCAAATAAGAAGAAAACCACGACTAAGCAACTTGTGATAACGATCTAAAGGTGGACCTGATGGATTTTAGGGCAAAGTTAATGATATTTCATGTCTGAAGAAAGGTGTTTTGGTGGATTTTCCTGTTTTTCTATGTATTTATCTGTGTAAACAGAGAACGATTATTTTTGGGATTTCGAATGCACCGATGGTCCCTTCTGTTGCATAACCAGTGGCCACCATCCATGAAGATGTTTAACAATGATTGTTTAACACTCAGAGGGGAGTTGAGTGGACAGAGGCTGGAAGCCAGAGAGCCCGAAGGGGAAAATGAACATAGAAGCGTTGATTGCCTTAAAAGCCACAGAATGATAAGGACAATGGCAAGCAGTGTTGAGACAGAGAGAAAATAGAGACAGAGAGCGAGAGGGAAAGTATGTGTACTCAAAGAGACTTGATTGATTCAAGTAAACTCCTATTATTTTGTATCTGTTGCGTTGAGACTCAATTTGAGCTCACATTTTGTAAAACACTGCTCTTGAAGACATAATAGAGAGGTCGCCACTAAAGGCTAGACCAGGAGACGTAGCCCAGGAGTTTTGGGTGAACTCCTTGATTATTTGGCTGTGTTATGTGTGTATGTCTATTATGTTTCTCTAACAGCTCATTGTCTATATTATTCGCAATCTTATTGATCTGTTGCACTAAGTGATATAGGAAAATCCATGCACATGACTGTGTAATACCTTAAAAGTAATCTAAGATCTCATTTTCAGAACAATCGAGGTGCTATATTGCGAGTGAATTTAACCTCAAAAAAGGATTAATTAAATTCCTTAATAATAATCGTTCCATGCCTCATGATTTGATCTAAGATGTAGTCAATCTTTAAGATGCCACCTCATCTCCTTTTGTGTTTATCATATGATCATGGTACAGACCTTGATTGATCCTATGTCAAACCGTGAGTACCCTCATGACAAGCCACATACCATTGGCATCGTTATGATGAGACTATTTTTTGAGGAAGGTCTCTAGAGAAAATTCACTCATCCTCAAAAACTTCTACAAGTGAGGGATTTCTATGGTTTCCTACTAACCTTCTAAGGCAATTCACCTATTGAACTTCCCAAGTGATATAATCCATGACATATATCAAGAGTTTTCAAGAATGGAAGTTTGCATCAATGACAACACCATTCAACAATACCCTAAGAAGAATAATTAGATGATGTTCATTATTAAGAACGATGGTGATCTTAAACTAATCCAATGTAGGAAGATTTTACTTCTACATGTTATGCAGTTTAGGTGTTATAACTAGTTATTATGTATTGTTCCTTTTTTGGGTGCACAAGATCTTAACATTTCACTTCTAACACTTTATGTTTGTAACTATATAGGAAAACTCTAATTCATGGCCGCTAATGCAAAAGAGCTAGGATGCCAATTGGGCTTTGAAATTGTGTTTTGATGGTAATATCCATTTTCTTTTGAAAACTCTTTCCATTGGCAATGTGCTCATTGAAAATAGAAGGATTCCATAGAACTACTAGCCTAATACTACATGCATATATAATGAACTTCTAAATTATTATTTATTATTTCTTATTCTTACTTTTATTATGGATAGTGGTTTATTTCATGGCGAATATGAGGAGTTAACATTATAATTTAGGATAATATGAAGTTTATATAAAACAATATTGAAGATTAAGTTGCCTAGTAGTGGAAATATCACAATTAGATAAATTAATGTTTTTTTTTAATTTTAATTTTTTTATTTATATGTTACATTCAACTAACAAGTGTGTTAATAGTATTCATTTTTTACAATATATTAAATATACACCAATTTGGTATTTGACTTAGTGGTGAGGTTAAAATTAGATAATAATAATAATAATAATAATAACCACCACAATAACAATAGTTAATAATGTTGGGACCCTGTTACATTCAACTAAGAATTGTGTTAACAATATTAATTTTTCACAATATATTAAATATACAACAATTTGGTATGTGTCTTAGCTGTGACTTTAAAATCAGATAATGATGATGATGACGACAACCACAACAACAATAACATTTAAATTGTATTGTGAACAAGTTTATTTACTTATAAAATTGTATAATATATATATGTATTCAATTGTTTTTATATGTTAATATATTTATTAATATAAAAAGTTTAATAAATTTAAATATGTTATTTTTAAAATATTATTATGTTTTTTATAATTTTAATATTTAATCATGAAAAAATTATAATGAATTATATTTAAATTTTTAACACAATAATTTGATTATAAATATATTTAAAAAAAAGTTATCTTTTATATAATTTAAATTTTATACTTAATTAAATATCTACATAACGTGACGGATAAATATTTTTTCCCTGATATATGAATTAGATGTCGATCAACATGTATATCAAGGAAAGTTTCATAAAATAATTACAAGAATCAAATTAAAGTCAGTTTTACTGTATTTTGAAAATAAGCTTGGAAAAAGTGGACATTACAGTTTTTCCTTAATATTTAATATTTTATATTACATTTTAATTTAATTTATTAAAATAACTTAATAAATATTGAAATCATATTTTTTTCAATAATTTTAGATATTTTTTAATTTTATGTTTGATAAAAAAAATATACAATGTATGGCTATCAAATAAATGAGAGTGCTTATTGATTTAAAGCACTATCAAGAGCTATATTCATAAAGATATATTGATTTTAAATTTAAATTTTAAGTTTTTTATATATATATATATATATATATATATATATTAATTAATTAATTAATGGTAAATAAAGTTGAATTTTTTAATTACATTTAATTTTAAATTAGTAATTTTTTATATAATAAAATATTAAAAATTTGTTAATATTTCAATATTTAAAATAATTACCAAATTCTATGATATTTAAATTCGTATGTACTGGAATAGATAGTCTTATACGAAAATAAACAAACGGGGAGAATCAAAACAATTTTCTTTATCTTTAAAAATCTTTTATATATTAACATAGAATATACTATATCTTAATCTAGAATATAATATTTCAAATTCTTTACTTCAATCTATACAACGCATCTAAAATATTTAAATGAAGAAAAAACTGGTCAACAAAATCTAACTAAACAAACTACACTTTTGACCTCAAAAAAATCAATTTTTTTTTGTACAATGCAAGTGCAATATCAATCATCCAAAATAAAACATGTAAATATTTTATGTCTCATTCTCTTGTAATTTGTTCAACTCTATGTCATTCCAACATTTTGTCCATGCTCGTGCGCCGTTACATTTCTTTACCTATACGATTTACTCTTCATTATAATTTATTTCACTCTTATCCTATCTGTCCTAAAAACACGCTTGTTGCACCCTGTCATATAACAGTGATCTCAATCTCCGAGACGAAAATTTTGAACTATTTCCAGTTGTAGAAGATGTACAGTTAATCATGAAAGCATGGATTGTCGATCACATTTGTTTTAAGTAAATTAATGATTATTTACAGTTTCAAGTTACTGTCATTTCAGTTTAGGTATCTATTTCTTCATCTTGATTATTGCAAATGAGACATTGATAAAACTAGGCACTGACGTTATATCCTTAACTCATATGACACCAAAATTTCTTGGCTTTCAGAAACCAAAGGTTTGTAACTTACGATAGCATGATATACATGCAACCACTTCTATATTTAGTAATGAAACAATCCAATTACAAACTAGTTATATTCTTCCTATCGTCTACAATTTCTGGCTTATTATTCTTGATAACCACTCTGAGGTTAACGATTCAAAGTGATCAGTTGCGACAAAATTATGATATTCACTTCATTCAAAACTGCCCTATTCGTGGAGTTCCCACGTTCATGTTGTTTCTTCTACCATCGCCATCGGCTAGTTTTAGTCTTAACAGAGCAATTTTAGTTTTAGGGATATGAGATCCAAATCTATGTGCTTTTCCAATTTGAATAATGAAACAGTGAGGCCGTTGAAATTGGAACCCACAAAACAGTCCCGGAGCATTGAGTGATGTAACCTGAGGTATGCCACTTTTTGGATGTTCACTAAGAAAAGAAACGGTGTTGCGCGGGATAAAGAGCAGCGAGTGGGTGATATCCACGGATAATGACAATGGTATGTGCACCATGAAACAGTCGCCATTGCATTGAAGATGCGATTTGATTTACCAACATATCGTTATCTGTAATTCGTGATGCGCGTTAATTCGGAAGGAAATGGTGTGACAATGGGATGCGCCTGAGCGATATGCAGGGATAAATGATCCTTACGAGAATATCGATATAGGTGCAAAGAGGTGTATCAATTTCAATGAAGGTTTTATAAATTCCATATTATTTCCTTATAAATAAATACCTTATTATTTGAAGTTAAAATAATTTTTTAAATAAATTGATTATAATTTTCTCAATATAATTGTCTTTGTCATAATTTGTGGGACAAATATAGTTGTCAGTATGGTAGAGTATTGAATAGATAATATGGTATCATAAATAATTAAATGAAAATATTGAAATATTTAATTTTTTTTATGGGATTCTATTTTATTTGATTTAAAATTAGTATAGTTATATAAATTAAATTAGAAACCAATTTATATTACATATTAAAGTTATTAGATAATAAAAAAATAAATTAATAAAATTATAAATTTATTATTATTATTAATTATAAAAAGATTTATAACATGTGTGAGAAAGAAAGGAAAAACGGAATAAGATTTTTATTCACAAAGATTTACTTCTTTTTTACTACATATATTTTTAATGTATAAATAATTTTTCTTACAATACCATTGGGGGATACCATATTTTATCAATACTACATGGTCAAAAACTATAACTTATTTTATTTGACAGTTTTTCATTTGACAATTTTTTTTTAAATTATTGATTTAATTAAGAAGAAAAAAAAATCATAACTACTTATGACATAAGTAAAAATATTCTAAAATATTTTATGATGTTAAATCTTACTATCCATCTAATAATTATAAATGATTAAACTAAAATTCCAAATTAAACATACTTTATGATGTTAAATCTTACTATCCATCTAATAATTAGAAATGATTAAACTAAAATTCCAAATTAAACATACTTATCCATATAATAAAGCATTAAATCAAACAATAATAACAATAAAATATAATATAACCTCAATTAAAAAATAATAACAATAATTTATATTCTTAACAATAATATTGAAAAACATTCCATAAATAAACATACAAAAACTTAATAAACTAAATAAATAACTATACATTGAAACTTAATAAACCAAATAAATGATTATATAACTAAATATATATAAATCAGAATTTTTATCTTAAATCCTTCGTGGACACATAGTTAGTATGAAATTATAATTAATCTTTGATAATAAAATAACGACTTGTTAAACACACACATGGCAACAACAAAATATTAAAGATAAGCGTAAGAGTACATCTATTATTTGACAATGATATACATTTATAGTACATTTGTGTGACCGTTGGGTTCCACATCCCAAGCTCTCTTGGACTTCCTTAGTCTATTCGGCTTCCTCACCAACCCTTAGAGGATTAGGTGTCCAACATTCCCCCCTTAATCTGAATGGTTATGCATGAGTCCAAGAAGAGAGTTGTAATACAAAATGTGTATAAATGCATGGCAGCACTAGGCTGAATGTGCTCTTCGAAATGTTGGTATAAAGGGAGGTGGTTTAAGGATGCCCAACAACATTGGAATGCTTAGTGCGGTTCCCGAAACTCTTCCGAGTCTCGCATGAAGCTCAGGTCTTCCACTAGAGGAAGTGCTCCTGATGTTTTGAAGAGGGTGACCTTCAATCATGAAAGGAAGGTCTCACCTTGCATAAAAGGGAGAACCTTGACCTGAAAAGGGAAGTCTCAACCTCTGATGGTTTAAGGATGACCAACAACTCTCGAATGCTTAATGCAATTCTTGAAACTCTTCCAAAACTGGCAAGAAGGTGAAGTCTTTTGTTAGAGGAAGTGTTCCCAATTCTTTGAAGAGGTATCACAAACTGAAGGCATGCTGAGGGGCATCTTTGTCTCTAGCTACAACTCTGAATCTCGTGTGGCAGGTTGTGGCTCAGGCTTGCTTGATGTGGCTTTGAAGCTTGTTGATGACCATCATTTCCCCCCTATTAGATACAAGGTGAGAAGATGAAGAAATATCAACTGCAAGATGGTTCAATACGCTAGAACAGGTTCTTACATATGACTAGAATATATTTTTGGTTGTTGATGCCCATTGCCAAGAAGCGATCCATCCAAGATGAATCTTTGCTCTTGTAGGAGGTTTGTTTTTGAAGCACCTATTTGAAGAATGATTGGTTTTATGATAGTGCTTGCATAGATGAAAATAAAAACAATGATCTTTCAGATGGCCAACTCGATCATAGTGTTGGCATTTCACAATCTGTTGTTGTGGAAGAGGGGCAGAATCTAGAACAGTTGGAGGTGAACTGTCATGAAGGAATCAAGCACTCTGAAACTAGATGGGCTTTGAGTAGTTTGGAATATGAAATGACATCTCCTTATCATATCTAAGACCTATTTTATGCTTGTTGTGGACAAGCTCTTCCCAAGGTCTCACGATGAGCTTGGAAAGTGCAAACTGCACTTCTGCATCTCCATGTAGAACTATTGCTTCATTGGGTACTAAATCTGAATGAATTTCAACAATATTGAGTTGATGTTGATGGGTGGCTATCTCAATGTTCTGAACAAAAACGCGTTCAGAATGATGTCTATTTTGATGTAGGTCTTCTTCATGGAATTGAGATTCGAGCTGCAAAAATTCAATTTTCTCATGTGCATTTTGCAGACAAATTTTAATATCAGAATGTGTATGAGACCTAATTTTTACCATTCCATCAACAGTGGAATGAATTAGGATATTTAACAGCAATAATGTATCATCAATTCTAGCCATTGTCTCACAAAGAAATGAAGGCTCAAAAATCTTAGTGGACACAGTAGCAAGGCTAGACAAACCCTAACTACTAGAGATTTCAAAAGTGAATACCAATTGTTTGACATGACTAAAATTCAATCGAAGCCTACCCAGACTTCTCTACCAAACAATACATGAATGAGTCATGCGCATATCACTTTGCCTTCTTAAGAGGATCCCAAACTCATCCATACATTTAATGCCAATTGCAGTCTAGATCCTCACTCCACAAATTCCTCCCAAACTCTCAATGCCAATGGCAATGCAGAGAAATGCATAAAAAATTATGTAACATCAAGAGGCTTCGAGAGGCGAAGGATAGTACCATGATTTCAGGAATTGACACCTAAGAAGCTAGCGAAGGCTAGACTTATGAGGGAGAAAGCATTTGGCACAACTAAGGATCAGATGTTATACATAGAACAATGTGCAAATTCAAGGGAAGTGACAATTTTTATTTGTGGTGGAAACAAGATGATGATAGAAGAGACAAAGCGAAGCCTTCATGATGCACTTCTTGTTGCCTGGAACTTCATTCGTGATAGTTCAATCGTATACGGTGGTGGATTTGCAGAAATTTCATGTTCACATGTTGTACAGGCTACCGTTGACAATATTTCTGGAGTTGAGCAGTATGCAGTTTGGGCATTTGCAGATGCTCTAGATGTGATGGTAGGATTCAAGCTATGGTGGCACAAATCGATGCCCTGAATCAAATTGTAATTTAGTTTGACCCGCTACCACATCGTGGACGAGCTCCTCAAATGCAAATTTGAAACGAGAAACACCAACAATGGCTTTGATATCAATCTTTTGTCCTCTTCATCTTGTGTGAGTCTCTCTGCTCTCCACACCGTTGCGAAGCTGTTCTATGGTGCTTTTGATTCTCCAAACTCAGGCAGTCATTTTTGTAAGATAATTTAGTTCATCATGGAAAAGGAGAAAACCCATATCAACATTGTGGTTATTGGCCATGTCGACTCCTGCAAGTCAACAATCAGTAGGCATTTCATAAGCGTGTGATTGAATGCTTTGAGAAAGAAGCTGTTGAGATGAACAAGAAGTCATTCAAGTATGCTTGGGTTCTTGACAAGCTCAAGGCTGAATGTGAAAGTGGTATCATAATTGATATTTCACTATGGAAGTTTGAGACAACTAAATACTACTGCACTATGATTGATTCCCTCGCGATCGTGATTTTATCAAGAACATGATTACTAGAACATCTAAGGCTCACTGTGCAGTTTTGATCAAGCTATGGTGGCACTCGCAAACCAAGTTTGAATCTCGCCCTCTTCTACAGCTTAACACAGAGCCCTTTGAGTTCATGTTGAAGAAATCTTACGGTTATGACAGAAATTGTGCAAATGGTATGTCCTGTACCTCATCCTCGTCCGCTAGAAACATGAATATGAATCTTGGCATTAATCTCAATTGTGGCGTTAAATACCACTTGAGACCAGAATTGAAAAGTAACACACTATTATAGTTCTGACAAGGAGCATTTATGTGCACAATAGACACAACAAATGTTAAAGAGACAAGAGCACTGAGGTCTTCTAAAACAACAACATGGAGCTATGTAAAATACAGCTAATGCGAAAACGAGACGTAGGCACAAAATGACTATGGTGCAGGCAACAACCTAAAGTGCCGACAAACTTGTTGACTGGTACTTGAGTGTAGGCAGAAGGTTTGCTAGAATTTAAATGACCCCTAAAAACACAATCAAGCACCCAACATGCGAATATGATGGAAAGAGGGGTGTTTTTTCTAGAAGAACACTGTAGAATGACAGGCACATAATTAGATGAAATAGCTTGATGCATGTATGTAGCAGACCTGATAGATAGAGGGACAGACTCTAAATCCGGTGTGGATGGATATCATGGAGGTGAGAGGCATTAATATGTCAGCCCGATGTTATTTATGACAACATTGGCATGGGGAGTTAACTAGAAATATGTATGCATGGCTTTCACAACACTTAACACAATCAGCAGATATGAATACAACACTGCATATACATTTAGCATATGAACAAGCACATATAACAGAAGGAGCTTCAACGCAATTGTAAAGCGCATAAAAGAAGGAGAGACTCACTGTTTCATTCACCGTTGTGGAATTCAATGCAGTGCCAAATTGTTTTGTATTCCCTCTGACTTTCAAATCCACGATGCTAGTAGGAACATAGACATTATGGAAAGGACTGTATAAATGAAAATCATAAGAAACTCAAACATGTATAGAAACTCACATATGTAGACCTCGGGCTCGGATACCATGTTAAAGACACACATGGCAACAATAGAATAATAAAGGTAAGCATGAGAGTACATCTATTATTTGACAATGATATACATTTATAGCACAATCGTGTGACCCTTGGGTTCCACATCGCAAGGTCTCTTGGACTTCCTTAGTCTATTCGGCTCCCTCACCAACCCTTAGAAAATTAGGTGTCCAACAATATTAATATAGAAAAGCCAATCAAAATATATAAATCCATTTAAATTTTATGATTATATAAGTAAATATATATAAATATGGATTTTTATCCGAAATCATTCGTGGACACTTAGTCAATATGAAATTAAAATTAATCTTTTTTAATAAAATAACGAATATATCTATATTAATATAGAAAAGCGAATAAAAATATATATGGTATAAAATTTACGGAACACAGATGAGCAACTCACAGGGAAAGTCATTATGCTATGGATTCTTAAAATGTTATTCGTTAAAGACACGAAAATAATATTATTGCCAACGATAGATGAAAATAGAAAAACACAATCTACCAATAACAATATTGAAGGTGAGGAACACCGGCAGTGTAACTCCTGAGAACGATCCGATTTGTCAACTCAACGAGGCCTGGAAATCATGTTGACTGCCGTTTCTGCAGGGTAACAAAGGAACGAAAGGCTCTGAGTAAACCGGGATGTCCCCGAATGGCGTCCATGAGATGCACCAAAGCCAATTGCAAGGATGGATGCTACTTAATTTCAATGGGATGTCACTTGCAGGATTGCCAATTGCAAGGATGGATGCTACTTGATTTCAATGGGATGTCAATTGCAGGATTTTTTATGAGTCCATTGCGGAGTGAATTTTATTTTTCAATGAAATAACTGAACGGAAATATATTAGTGACTGTGATTTATATTTTATATGTCAATGAAATATAATAAGTAAAAAAAATTATTTTATATCTCAATGAAACATGATGCTTGAAAAAAAAAACTCCTTTTTACTTTGCAACGTTCAGCCCTTGAGCCTACTCACCCAAAATCTAATAATTACAATTTCGTGCGGAATTATGTACTTTATTATCATTGCCCGGCCCATTGCCCTCTTCGCCGTACAACTCCAACCCATGGCTCGAAAAATTCAACGACCAACAGGGTATAATTATGCCCATGGTCCTCTGTAACCAATGAATATCGGATTTCCCTTTTTATTTATCATTCTAGCCCATGGCCGCGACATTTGTGAGTTTTATAAAAAGATATGCTCAAATTATATCTGCAAAAATTAATTTATATACATAATCAAGGTATAACAAATAAAATCCACCAGCTGCATAGTAAAAATCATGCTAATTAACCTCAATATGTAAAATATGGTCACATTGCAAACATATTCAAAATATACATCGACAGAGTCGACCCTAACAAACAGTAGCTCAAATTATCACAAAACCCTAAGTAACATAGCGTAGGGAGAACATAACGAACTTCCAAGCAATTAATCACCATGGACCTTGTCTAGGTATATATCTATATATACCAAAAAATGACAGCATATAATTCTATTCATGGTAAGATGAAGGGAAAACATATAATGATGTAATATCATAGAAAAATGAGTACACTACAAACACCTATTTATGGTATGGTAAGGTGAAGCTTAAAACATATAATCATGTAATAGCATAGAAAAATGAGTATATTAAGAATACTTTTTTGTCGAATGGCCAATTCATTGCAGACTTTCAATATTCCATCCATCTATAGACCACCTCATTCATCATATTTAAACCATAAATCACCTTTGAGTCACTGCTTGAACTCCAAGGGGAAACATTCTATCCAAAACCATAACCTAAAGATATCCACATCCCATAAGGTACCAACCCCAAGAGTCTCAACCTCCAACCTACAAGCTCATACCCCATCATCATGGGCCCAAGTGATGCACCACTTCTTTGCATCCATACTCACTCATTTGTACCACCAACTCTACAGTGCCACATCTAGACGGGGACGGTCTCAACTCTGTGGCTCAAGTAGATTTTGTTTCTTTATAAGGCTCCAAGTACCCTCGAGGCTCAAGAACCTGCCTTCAGCCACGAGGTAACTTGTGAATGTCTAAATCAATCACTCTTCCATGCATACAACCATGCATCACCAAATAATTGCCCCCCACTAGAAACTATTTCCACCACCTCCAGAGCATCTTACCGCTGGAGAGGGAAGGTCTCACCTTTGTCGATCTAGGAGCTCCACATGATTTTGAGGACTCCAAGTACCCTCTAGGCCCAAGTATTGGCTATTATCCATAGTTTACTCATGAATGTATGAAATTAGCATGCCTCCATGAATAGAACCATACATCATAGAATAATGTTGCCCCATAGTGAAACACCCTTCCTGTGTATTTGAAGGGCCTCTCCTTTTTCCCACTTGCCACTGGCTAATGTGACTTTGGGACTTTTGTCTTTTTTCCCATAATTAATAAATATATGTCAGCCCTATTGTATTCCCATGGAGTCTTGGGTCCCCCAAACTCTTACCATTCAATTGGTTTGAAGGTAGTTATTTTTATTATTGATATGTATATATTTACGACATATTTAGAATATGAGACCTCCCAACATCATAGTCTATAATGACATATACCCACAAGCACACTCACCCAAAAACATATGAAACATTTTCACACAGGCACATAGGCCCCTTAGATCATCATTTGTACATGTATACACATTATGATTACATGAGAATATTAGGACACTCTACCTTCATTGCATCTTCATGCTCCTAGGTAGCATCCTCAAGACCACAAAGGGTCCATTGAGCCTTTACGAAAGTGATCAATTGATTTGAGAGACCCTTGACTTTCGTGTCGAAAAATTGTACAAGCTTGACATAGAAGTCTCCCTTGGGCTGAGCCTGAATCATATGCCCATTAACCACATGATTAGTGTAACTAACATACTTAAGAAATGAAACATGAAACAAATTTTGAATATGCATTCAGGAAGGAAATGAAATCATATATGCAAATGGATTGATCCTCTCTAGGATCTCAAATGACCCACAATATCTAAATAACAACTTGGCATAGGTACCAAAATTGAATGATTTTCATCTTCACTTCTATTTTAGGAAGACATGATTGCTCACTTTAAATTTTGTTGTTTATCCCATTCATGCCAGCATAACTTTTCTATATATGTTAGGCATATTTCCAATTCCTTTAAATTTTTACTACCTACTCCTCCACGTCCCTCAACAAATCTATCCCAACAACAACCTTGTACACTAGATTATCCCACCTCACAAGTGTATTACATTTTTTGTCATACAAGGCTTCAAATGGGCTCATCTTAAAAAATGCATGGTCCCCATCATTGCGCCGAGAGGCACTCTAAAGCCCATCATATGAGGGAGCTCTACAACCCAATATATGAGAGAAAGTGATAGAGTTAGAGGGTGGAGAGAGGGGGAGAAAGATAAGGTGAGAGGGAGGGGGAGAGATATAAGGAGAGAGGGGGAAGGAGATAAGGAGAGAGGGAGGGAAATTGTGATAGAGTTGGAGGTGGAGAGAGAGTGTCTATATGATGGGGGGGAGGCGGACGGAGGTGGGATAGAAGGGGAGAGAGAGTAAGGAAAAAGAGAGAGAACTTGAGAGAGGGGAGAGAGAGAGGGGAGAAAGAGGTGGATTTGGAAGGAGAAGAAAGACATAGAAAGAGAAAGGTGGAGAGGGAGTGGGAAGAGAGAGATGGAGAGTGAGAGAGAGAGAGAGTGTGTTTGTATGCATTTGGGATGAGAAGGAGAGACAATGGGAGATAGAGTTATAGATGGGGCGGGGAATGGGATAGAAGAGATAGGAAAAGAGAGGGAGGGAGGAAGACGGATATATGGGAGATAGAGATATAGATGGAGGGGGTAAAGAGAGAGAAAGGGAAGGGGAAGAGATAGAGAGGGAAAGGAAGAGGGAGAGATAGATGTATAGATAGATAGATATGGGGAGAGAGACTGTGACATATGTTTAGGGGGTTGAGATAGCGAGACAAATAAGGAGAGATGGAGGGAGGTATAAATATAGATGGAAGGTGGAGAGGGGAAAGAAGAGAAAGCTAGGGAGAGGTATTTAGTGTGAGATGGGGGAGAGAGGGAGGGGAAGAGAGAGGGGAAGGTAGATAGACATAGAATGGAAGGTAGAGAGAGAGGGGAGAAGAAAGAGTCTCACAGAGACAAATACAAATGTAGAAGCTAGATCTAGAAAGTCATGAATATTTTAGATTCAATAATATAGATGTATTAATTTCAATGTAGTTGTTTATTTCTAATCTTATTTGATCGCATGCACTGTATGCATTGATTTCAATGTCGATGTTTATTTCTACACTTATTTGATTGCTTACACAAGTTGCATTAGTTTCAATATAGATATTGATTTCTAATCCTATTTGATTTCTTGCACTAGATGCATTGATTTCAGTGTGTATGTCAATTTCAAATCATATTTAATACCCTACACTAGGTGCATTTATTTTAGTGTAGATGTTGATTTCTACTAATATTTGATTGCTTGCATTAGATGCATTGGTTTCAGTGTAGATATTGATTTCTACTCCTATTTGGTTTCTTGCACAAGATACATTGGTTTCAGTGTAGATATTGATTTCTAATCCTATTTAATCACTTTCACTAGATGCATTGATTTCAGTGTAGATGTTGATTTCTAGTCATATTTAATACCTTACACTAGATGCATTGATTTCAACGTAGATGTTCATTTCTACCTATATTTAATTTATTGCATTAGATGCATTGGTTTCAATGTAGATATAGATTTCTTGCACTAGATGTATTGATTTCGATACAGATGTTGATTTCTAATCCTATTTGATTATTTCCGCTAGATGCATTGGTATAAGTGTAGATGTCGATTTTTGATTTGATGCAACAAGATGTATGATGTACATTAATTTCAAAGTAATTGGATTAATAGTGTGCACTGATTTCAATGTAAGCACATCTCTACCTCTTCCATCTATATCTCTATCTCCCATTGTGTCTCCTTCTCTGTCTCTTTATCTCAACCCCTAAACATACACACACTCTCTCTATATATATCTATCTCTCTCTCCCTCCCTCCATTTTCCCTCCCTCTCTCTCTCTTCCCCTTCTCTCTCTTTAACGTTCCTCTCTCCATATATATATCTCTTCCTCCCTCCCTATCTTTGACTCTCTCTTCTTCCCTCTCCACACCCCATAGATATCTCTATCTCCCATTCTATCTCCTTATCACCCCCAAAACACACACACTCTCTCAATGTAAGCACATAAAAATTATTCCACCATAAATACAATACTTGAATTTTCATCCTGAATAAAATGTTTTGCTTACCCCAAATGTTTTCTTCTTGAAACTCTAAGCTATTTATAATTGGGTGCATTCTTATTATTCCCATTTTCCATCATTCAACATTGTTAATTACTTTGCATTCAAATGTAGTAATAGAAAATAATTACCATTGAAAATTATTTGAGGTTTAACACTACATAAGTCACAATCATTTACTTTGGAGAAAACTACTATTAATAATTGAAGAGAAAGAGATACAAGGTATTTTGTTTAGTACAGTAGTTGGAGTTAAATATTTGAATGGTGTATGATTCAAACTTCTTCTTTTCATATGATCGACATAAGAAAATGGAAAAAATAATAGGTGTGACAATAGGAACAGTAGAAGAAAATAGTTTCAGATTGAGGTGTGACAATAGGAACAATAGAATAAAATAGTTTCATATTGATTGCAATGAAGATCGTTTGTAATTGACTATATTCTTAGCATTCACATTTTCTATCTATCAAAATTGTTACATTGACACTTTGCACTCAAAATTTGTATTTCATCATTTTTCACCATTCAAGTTACTAAGAGTCTCTCTCATCTCAACAAACTGAGGTAACTAAGAAAATTTTAGATTAAACTCACCAAATTAATCTTTGACATATTTAGCATATTTAAATTGATAAAAAGAAATATATGTTCAATAAATTTTGTAAGACGCACACGACTGAAACCAGCCTAGATCCATCTTAACACTGGTTCTATCAAGTGTCAAGAGGGATCAAATATCTCGAGGTGAAAACCTTTCCTCAACTTTTACACTCATAAAATAGTTTTGCACCTCGAGAGATTTGATCCCTCTTGGCACTTGATAGATTCGGTGTTAGAATGGATCTAGGCTCATTATAAGAAAACTCGAAAAAGTCTTGGTAGTCTTCCCATATTGATTGCTTCTCCAACACATATGTCTTAAACATGTCCATCACTAGAATTAGTCTCTCAATTTTTCCATGATGGTAAGTTATACTAAAATTTAAATTAGTTCCAAATATTTCAAATAAACATGTCCATAAATTAGATGTAAATTTAGGATTTGTGTTTTAGATAACTTTCTGAGGCACACCATGTAGCTTGGTAGTTTCTCGTGTATAAATCTAAGCATCCTTATCTACGTTATGCATTGACTTCACTGGAATAAAATGGGTAGCCTTTGTGATCTTGTTCACTACAACCATTATAGAATCATTCCCCCTTATTGTTCTCGGAAAATTCATGAAAAAATCAATCAATATAGTTTACCATTATCACCTGGGAATGGGTATGTTCTGTAGAAATTTAGTTGAGTTCTTATGCTTTGTTTCACCTTCTAGCATTCAAAGTAGTTAACTATAAACTACCTATTTATTCATCAATGCCCTTAAATATTGTTTATAATTGTTGAGATTATCTTTTGGTCTCCTCGATATCCACCATATTGAACTCTGTGCATCTCATTTAAAATATTTTTTTCAACTAATATACCTTTTGTAGTGTCACAACTCCTATTTCTAAATTTTTTCTTTGTTCATTAATCTTTTAATCACATAGATATGCTTAACTGTGTTCTTCATAATATGAAGGATAGTTTTACAGATCTACTATTCTATCTCTTCTACAAAATTAGACAGTGATTCCTTTACCCATATCTAGGTATTTGTTTCGACACTCAACACTCTACTCTAGAATGCCTTCAACAGCATTATCCATTTTCCTCATATACCTATCATCATAATTACAATTATGATTAGGTCACTAAAGCGTTTATATGGGAGCACACCATTTAAATAAGTTCAAGTTGTTAAATTCTAACATAACCCTCTCATCTTATGTAGAGTAATATCATTACCTTGTTTACTTTATTATGTTCAGTTGATTTGATTAATATGAAGGTTAGAATTGTTCATTAATTTTCCCCAACATTATGCTATTTGTACCATGTTAACCATGTACTGTTTTGCTACTTACTCATGCAATTTATGTTTTTTCTTTCCTTTGTTGTGTATTTGTTGAATACCCGCAATATATTATTTTTTCCCTTGTGTGTATTAACCTTGGAACTTCCATAAATTGGTATATTAACTCCTTCCATCATGTTCCCTATGCATTCATGCCTTGGGAACATATTCACCCAATATGTTAGTGTCACATCCCCTGCTTCACGTGGAGTGCAGGTGCTCTTGGGTATCTATCTACAGTTTCCATGAGGGTTGAGTTGACAAATGGTGGAAATCAACCCACCCAAATTCCAAACTACGTACGTCGTGATCAATGGCCCTTACAACCAATTTTTCACCACTTCTCAGTGCGTGAAGGCTTCTTATTGTTGTTTCTTTTGCATCCTCTAGAGTTAGGCACTCTTGCAACTTCCAATGGACTCAAGGTTCCAATTTGGATAGGATTTTCTAAAATTTGGTATACCTGCTTGAGTCCATGTAAGCAAACTTTTTTGCGTTACAACTGCATTTTTTTCTACTATTATATTTACTCCATTTCTATAAAAATTTAATTTTTTGTAGCCTTCTACATGGTTTCGTTTGGTGACTGCATAGATACAATCTATTTCCTCCCTGGTTCACATTGTACTACTTCCCCATGGCTTCAAATTTATACGCCTTGATATGGTTTCTTCTATTTTTTCCTCTATATTGAACCTCTCTCATTTCTTCTTTCATTAATCTCCAAAGGTATTGTGAGTTGAACACTAGGTGGCTTATAGTGAGTTAATGGTTTCTGCCATTTTGATTTTTTGTGGCGATTTTCATGTGTACCTTGTCACATTGGTTACTAGGGTTAATATTCCAATTCCAATTATGCTTAGGGTATTCCTTTCTTTCCAGAAGTATGATTTTTTTTCTCCATCCAGGTTTATGAGGTCGCACCCTTGAGGGGGTTTCCTCCCTCCATCTCGATGCTTACCCATCGGTATTTTAGTGTCAGGCTTCACCTTTCCATTGTGAGATTTTTTTTTCATACTCCAGACATGTCATTATTCTTTTTTTTTCTGTATTAATATCTAGATTGTCGAATTATGGCCAGAGTTCTCCCAAAATGATCATTGTTCTGTCTCCAGTATTTAATAGATACCTCCCACCGATAAGGAAAATCACAATGTGGTTTCCTTCGTTTCTCACTTTAATGTATTATTTTTGTTGTTTGTGGAATATGACCCCTGTTTTTTCTTTGGTTGAGCTACAGATTGGTGGATGCAGCCTGTTAGCCTATTTGGTCTCTCATCCCAACTAGGTAACCCAATTATATTCACTTATACTATTTTAGACCCCTGAGAAAGATGATGCTTCTAATTTATTTATTGAGAAATTTTCTTGGCTCTATCCCATGTTTTACATGTATTGAGTCGTTCATAGTTCACCCTCAATTCTTTCTCGGAAGAGAAAAATGTTGAGCGCATATATAATGTTACACTATGTCAATTATTTTGGTACATGTCGATAAAAATTCCATTGTTGGGGTTTCCACGAATGTTAGGTTAATTCGAGGTTGGGGTCATTATAGTACTTCCTATCTTCTGGGTTGAAAGAATTTTGTCTGTTGAAGATTTTTTGGAGTTTGAATATAACCCCAACATTATTTTTCATCACGAAGTGAACTACAGAGTTGAGATAATTCCCAACTGAGAATTTTATTTATGTAACGCTTGTTTTTTTATTTCTTTATAACGGATTTTTCTTTCCATCAAGAAGGTATTAACTAATTTATTTTGGAAGCCTTATGGTAGAAGTTGTATACCTTGACCTTATATCATTGGCATAACTCTTTCTGGACTATATAAAATCTATGTGTGACTGCAGTGAGTGCCCGTTTATGATTACTAGTCTATCTATTTCCTTGTGACAAAGCTAAGATGTTTAATATTGCGCTTCTGAAAATTTGAGCTGAGACATTGAATATTATTCTTATGAAAATTTGTACAACACTTTACTGTTAGTGTTATGGTAGTTATGTTCATTCACCGTACCATGTTCCTGATTATTGTTATTCCCTTTGTTTGTTGTATTTCACACTGCTTCATAGGTTTCCTATCCATTTTTGTGGCACTATAAGCATAACACCATTTACTTATGAGAATGCTATACACCCTATATCGATAATAAAATAGTTACTTGTTTTCTATTGTGAAATTTGCAATAATCATCTTTTCTCTACATCTACAAAACAACTCTCCAATCTTATACAGTACCTCTCAACATTGTCACTTCACTTCCCCTCATGTCTATTGATATTCTACAACTGTAATGTGTGTACTTCATAGCTTTCTATCATATAACAGATAATTTTTTGTGGATAATTCACGTGGAATACAATTATTTCACCATTAAAGTTTAAGTCCTCCCTTATTAACCCAGTCTATTCGAATTATAATTATATGGTTATCTACCAACCCTGTTTTAAGATAATACTTTTCACCTCGTTCGTAACAAGTATTTAATTTCCCTGCTTATAGAGACCCTGTTTGGCTCAATATCTTATTTATTTGTTTCTTCATTGATCGAATTCCACTACAATAGTTAAATCCTTAAATGCCTACCCTTATTCCTTCTCTTCCTTTGCGCCATAAACACTAACAAAATATAGTAGGAATCTTCTTTTTGTTTCCTTGTTTTGAACCATTACCTACTGTATATATTCATTACATACTCTAATTATCTTATACAATCGAGATGTGCATTCTAGTTGACATAATTATTCTTTATATGCTAAATTATCTTTCAGTGTACCATAACACAAAATATTTTTCATTTCTACTAAATTAACTTTGATAGTAACATAATTTTAGATATGCTTTAGATCTACTAGAATAATTTTCTGACTCTCAAGAAGAAATAAAATAGAGGTTTTCACTCCCAAATTAACGAGGTTATTATTTCTATATGGCTGGAAAATTGTATGACTCCACAAGACATGCAGACTCTATTGAATGTTGTAGTATAATTATAAATTATTTTTTCTTACCACCATATAATCTAGATATCATTTCCTTGAAATATCAAATCTTCCCCTTTTAATACTATACTTTTCTAAAATTCAACGTGTCTAAAAAAATAAAAGTAAAAATCTAGTTTCTACAATTTTTCTATTGGTTCTCAGAAGATTTACATAATATAAGAAACATGCTAATATTAACCAAAGGATTAAAGAGTATAACAATAATATAACCAATCACAATAAACAATTACAGAACATTAATTCCAACCAGATATACCATTAGGAATTCTCTTGGGAATGGACCATTTGTTTTCATCACCCAACCATGGACTGAGTTTCTCTAGTTCGCCTCAAGCTGAGATAATCTTGCCAGGGAATAAATAGCCTATGTTAATTCCTTCAATATATATTTGTTACCTTATTTCATGATAAATTTTCTTTTAGTGGAGTTGCACTTTTGTGGATCTTTTTATCCACTTGCCTAGGATTTTCCATAAAAGGTTGTCTTTCTCTGCCGCGGTGACTTAATTCTTATATAAGCTTACCATCTTTCTCTATATAGGAAACTTAATGGATGTTTATCTCCCATCCATGAATCTTATCTAGAATTTAATCTAAAATTATTATCATGAAAAAATTATCCAATCTAATTTACCAATGATATTTGTTTTTTGTTTTTTTTTTCTTCTTCAGAAAGAGTCTCATTTCTAAGTGCATCATTCTGTAGTACATACATCCATTTTATTTATTTATTAGTAATTATTCATTTACATAATTGTTCCAATATTATTCATGGATTTTCCACCATTTCTTCTTGGTAACTCAATCTAACCAAAACAATATTACAACAACGGAAGGATATTAAATTCTCCTCCCCTTTTACTAACACCATCCTCAATGTTCATTGCCCAATTTCTTCTCCCTAAAACCATGCTCCATAAATTTTATTACTTTTTTTTCTTTCTCTCTCGTATCATTTTTGGAAATAAGGTCTCTCATTTCACTTTATCGTGAGTGACAACTCGATTCTCGAACTGGATCTCTGTTCGGTTTAAGATATAATGGGTCCTGTCAAAAGATCTCCTTCATCTCTAACTTTAGCATTTTCCACTCAATGAGGTACAATTGTCATGTACATATTTATTAAGTAGGGATACATGAAAAAATAATATGACTAGGAAATAATAATTGAGAAGATATGGTTTGCATTCTGTTGGTTCTGTGAGGTTTTAGTAATTTGTTAAACTCTTTGTGTCATCGGAGAAATTTCAATCATTATTTTATTTTCTTATGACTACAAAGAATATACTTCGTGTCTTACATGCTTTCAATGAATACATGATTTCATTTGGTGCGATGAAACAATTCTGAAGTATACATACTCTTGCATTTATGCCATGTTTATCTTCTAACACATTTATATAAATGCTGAATATGCTCTCCCTAATTTTCACTTGCACTTAACATACTATCCACATGCATCCAACAAAGTCAACACCATTTATACATTACTACAATAGACCCAATGGCCATGCTCATTAACATAAATATTTTTCTCTTATAACTTTAATATACAAAATTGTACATTGTGTTTCATATTTCTCACGTAAAGATAACAATTATCAATAGAATTTTTCTAGCATGTTAGTTTAAAAATTATTGTGTCAATTGTGCATATATTATTTTAGCCATTTCCATAGTTTCTATGTTATGGTTTATACAACCTTCAGGTAGACTTAACCATGTCCACGTTTCGCTGGTTTTCGTAGTTGTTACATTCACCAATGCTGGTAGTCAAAGATATGTGTTACACTTTTTTTTCACTCTTAATATTACTACCAATTTAGAGTTTCTTAGCTCTTGTTAAGAGCTAATGCATTTTATAATCATTTTACATAGATATTATTGATCTAAACATGATTTGAGGTTATCACTGATGTCAACCCAAGCCGCACCAAGGATGACCCTCCACCTCTATGGCACATTAGACATCATCATTCATCGTTTCTCGTCTCATAACAATTATAGTAATACTCTACTGAAAAATATCTTTCTATCGGTATATAGTTGTAGTAATTCCTCACGATACGTAAGTTATTGAAGATTGAAGTTAGTAACCCCAATTAGTGGGCTAAAATCCCATGGGGTCATGGCATGGAGTTTATCATTGATTTTTGTCATTTAATAATCAACAATTAATAATGTTTTAAGCTCCTAAAATCCCTCCAACATTCTCTATAGAAGCTCCTCTTAACTCTATAAAAGGAAATATCATATATTCTCCAAAAATACTGATCGTGGAATGTTCGCTATGAATTTATTTAGGTGAAGTCTTACATGATGAAATTAAAACCCATTAGAGAGGAAATCATGATGAACATCGTGACCAGATTTCATATCTTCATTTGCTATGTTTTTGGAGATATGATTTGTGGAAGTTACAATTGTTGCAGTCTCCCGAATTTCATCTCAAAGAGGTGACATTGGGAAAATCATCATAACTCTCTCTCCGAGAAGTGGATTCGAATTCTGTAAAAAGTAGAGGATAGTGCACGAGTTTTAGTTTTATGTGTATCAATTGTGCATCCTAAGGAGGAAACTGTTACGCGTGGCATGCCGTACAATTTCGCTCTACTAAACTAGTCGATAATTAGGTCACTCTGAGAGACTCGGCATAAGTTTTCCTTGAAGAATTATGTCATTTCTATTGCCCTACCAAACATAACATATTGGGGATTTGGAATCACAGAGGTACACAAGATTCAATATCATGCTCCTAGAATGAAATAAAAAAACTAGATCAAGTGTTGTCAAAGAGGTGCGAAGAACTAGACTTTCTAGGGCAATAAAGAGAAAGGTGCAGCAAAATGATGTAGTAGAGGTAAGCTCCAATTAAGTATATTCTGTATATGCATGTTCATCTCTTAATTACATTAGGTTCTTTGTATTCCAATTTGTTGCTTTTGTTTAGCACTGACATATGTTCTGCAAGATGAGGTAAGTTTTTCTATTATCATGTCATGAGTATTTCCTTGAAGACTTTTTGCAAGTATTATATATTCATCAAGAGAATACCCAATGCATAATCTAATTTTCTAAAGAGTGATAAAGGGTAGCATGGGAAGAGTAGCAATAAAGGTGCAGAATAGTGGCAAGAAGTTCACCGCATGAAGTCTTCAAGTGGGCATCACTGCATACAGACATTGTAAAAGTATAATTGTACACAGTCATTGTAAAAGCATTATTGTAAAATTTGTACAAGTGTATATCTCCCAAGAGTTGAAGAGGAAGTGTCCGGAGGTCCATGATTAACATTAGGTGGTTATGTCATAGTTTGGGTTATGGTATAGTGTGTCTTCTTATTCTACATCATTTGATATCCTTGTAAAGTGGACCATTGTCCCTGGTATGGGAGTCCATTCTTATTTTATTATTCTATAGGCTGGTAGAGTGGTGCTATGATGAATTGTAAGAGTACTAGCATTTACAGATGCAGATTAGGCAGGAAGCGTTGATGATCATAAGAGTACTAGTGGAGCAGCATTCTATCTAGGTGGTTGCCTTGTATTGTGGTTGAGAAAAAGTAAACCTCAATATTGTTATCTATAGCAGAGGAAGAATACATTGCAGCGACATCTTGTTGTACTCAAGTCCTTTGGATGAAACAAAATTTGCAAGATTTTCAAGTACAATTCAATGATCCTATTCCCATATTTTGTGATAACACCAGTGCCATAAGAATCTCCAAGAATCTTGTCATGCATTCAAAAACAAAACTGATTCAGATCAAATATCATTTTGTTAGAGAACAAGTCATTGAAAATAATATCAAACTTGAATATGTTGGTGTAAAATAACAAATCATCGATATCTTCACTAAACCTTTACCTCGTGAAGCATTTGAATATCTTCTCCAAAATCTTGGGATTCTCCGATATTCTCATTGGATTTTCCTTATTTAGAAAATAAAGGGGGAGTGGAGGTGTGTACAAGTCCACAGGATGTCTGTGTGTTAGGGGGAGTTACCGTTTTTCATTGATGTGAAATGGGGAGAGAAGGCAGTAGGAAGAGTTGCCGTGATCGTAGGAGGAGTACTTGTGTTTCCATCAATGCCAAAGGGGGATATTGTTGCTCTAAATATGATCTAAGGTTGTCATTGATGTAAACCCAGGTAGAATCAAGGATGACAATGAACATCCATGGCACATTGGGCATCATCATTCATCTTTTCTTGTCTCATAACTATTATAGGAATACTCTACTAAAAAATATCTTCCTATCATTATATAGCTCTCCTCGTAAGTCCTCATGGCTTTTAATTTTTTCAATGTTGAAGTTAGTAACCCCAATTAGTGGGATAAAACCCCATGCAGTTGTGGCATTGCATTTATCATTGATTTTGGTCATTTAATAACAAATAATTAATAATTTTTTAAGCTTCTAAACTCCCTCCAACATTCTCGACAAAAGCCCTCTCAACTCTATAAAAGGAAATCTCATATATCCTCCAAAAGTAGTGATCATGGAAGTTTCACTATAACTTTATTTATATGAATTCTTAGATGTTGAAATTAAAACCCATTTGAGCGAAAATACTGATGAATTTCGTGACCAAAATTCATGTATTCGTTCGCTATATTTTTAGAGATATGATCTGTAGAATTTAGGCTTTGTGTAGGCTCCATAATTTCATCCCAAAGAGGTGACCTTGGGAAAATTGTCATAACTCTCTCTCTCTGAGAAGTGGAATGGAATTCAGTAAAAAGTTTTGGATAATGCACAGATGGTAGTTTTCATTGTATCAATTTTAGAGCTGAAGGAGGAAACATTGACACGTGAAATGCCTTACAAGTTTGTTGTACTGAATTGTTCCATAATTAGGCCATTGTCGGAGATTGGGAATAACATTGTCTTTGAGAATCCAAATCGGGTCAAGCCTATGGCATTGGTAAGTTGACCTAGTGGGCTACCACAACACTGAAGATAAAATATTGGGGATATGAAATCATAGAGATACATCAAATTCAATATCATGCTCCTAGAAGGCAAGAAAAAAACTAGATCAAGTGTTGTTAAGGGGTGCAAAGGACCAGAATTTCTAGGGTAGCAAAGAGAAAGGTGTAGAAAAATGATGCAGTAGAGGTAACCTCTAGGTAAGTATCTTCTGTATATGCATGTTCATCTCTTAATTTCATTAGGTTCTTTATATTCTAATTGTTGTTTTCATTTAGCACTAACATATGCTCTGCAGAATGAGGTAAGTTTTGCTATTATCATTTCATGGGTATTTCCTTGAACACTTTTTGCAGGTATTATATATTCGTCAAAAGAAGACTTAATGCATAATCTACTTTTCTGAAAAGTGAGAAAGGGTAGCATGACAAGAGTATAAATCAATGTGTAGAATAGCAACAAGAAGTTCACCACATGAAGTCTTGAAGTGGGCAGCACTGCATACATATATTGTAAACGTATCATTGTACAGAGTCATTGTAAAAGCATCACTGCAAAATTTGTACAAGTGTCTATCTTCCAAGAGTTGAAGAGGCAGTTTTGAGAGGTCTAGGATCATCATTAGGTGATTATTTCATAGTCGGGGTTATGGTCTCATGCATCTTCTTCTTCTACATCATTCTATATCATTGTAAAGTGGAGCATTTTCCCTCGTACAGAGTCCATTCTTCTTTTATTGTTTTATAGGGTGGTAGGGTGGTTCTATCCTGGTGCATGAAGTCACCAATACATTCAATCCTGTGAAAAACATGGGGTGCTAGTGTGGTTCTAGGGTGAATTGTAGCTCATTGGGGTGCTGGGGCATCCATTCACTTGACTACTAAAGAATATCGGGCGTTGGAGCATCCATCCAATGGGAGTTAGAGAAGAATGTTTTTCTAGATTATAGGAAGTTGGAGATTTCTTTTCAATTGGAGTTGAAGATTAAAGAATTATTTGAAAATCGTTCAGGTGTTTTTTTCCTCGAGGGGGTTTCCACCTTAAAAATTTTGTGCATTTGTGTTCCTTTGTTTATTGTTATCATTGTACAAACACTAATAATAATTGAAGATTAACTAATGCTATGAAAGATTAATAATAATACTAATTGAAAGGAATATTGATCCCCCCCCCCCCCTTAGTATTTCCAATAGATCTTGGATACTAAAGGGTAGAACATGTTACACATGATTCTTATATCTTATTGATTTAATCCGAATGAGGCTGAAGTGAGTTTCTACTTATAATGATGGCACTTATTTTTTAGCATAGACTTTTTAATTCATTCCACTTTGTATTCCTATTATTGTGAGTAAATCTAGAAGGGAATTGTTTTGTAAGTCCCTCTATCGAAGAGGTCACAAAATCAACTATTTGTTACCTTGGTAACACATTTCGTTTTCTTTTTCCAAAATCTTATTAGTTGTTCCAACAATTACTTTCAAAATATCCTTAGTAGTTTAATACTCAACCATAATGGTGTAATATTGAGAATATTAATGCTATTAGCATTTGTTTTCCTCATAATAGTATTTTATTTGCATCACTAAGAATATTAAATATTATCAAGAGAATCACTTTTTCCATAACGGTTATATGCTATTTTTGTGTTAATAGTTCTTAATATTTCTTTTAATCCATTTTCTATCTATGTTTATATACATTACAATGATTTGTATCTTATGGAAAGAGTGCATGTTACTTTCTCTGTAATGACAGAATTTGTTAACGAAAAAAAACTTGGTATTCTCAACTTGTAATTCAAGTTTTTACTTTATTTCACTATAGGAACCTATATTGGGTTCTTTATATAAGATTACTATTTTCCATTACCACTTATTATCCATCAAACTCATATTCTAACCTTCATTTCTCTTGCAAAAATGTGTCTAGCAAACTTTTCTCTTAAAAGTGTATTTTTTCTACAACACGAGTCAATGATTTTAGTGACTCTCTCGCCACTTCCATATTATATGCCTTACACCACTTTTCCCAAATTGGTCATATTATTATTACTCAATACTATAGGCTTTAATAAACTTAGTGTGGTGCATATGCTTTTGGTCAATTTAGATAAAAATCCAACAATATATATAGATATAACAATGACACACAATTTCCTTAGCCTTAATATAATAGAAATAATGTTTGGCTCATTACCCAGATCAACCCTAACTCACATAAAAAGTGGGTCATTTCCTTAGCTTTGACACAACCTTAGTCGGGTCATCAATAATAATAATATCATCTTTAGGTTTTATATAAGAAAACAAAAGTTGTATCTATAACATTGCCAACTAATTTTATAGTTTGGCTCATCTTTGTTTATGCTTTCTCCTAAGTCCAACATATATCTCTCTTTTTTATTATAACTACATTCATACATTTTCAAATTTATCTTTGTGAACCTCCTAAAATATTCTGCCTAAAGTTCTTCATCAAACTATTGAGATAAAAACTAACTTGTTGGCCATAATATCTCTTGAATCTTAATTATCCTTTTCTCCTAATAATGACATGAAACAATCAATTGGTAGTGAAGAGGTAAATACTTTGTACCAATCGAGATGAGTACCCTAAACTAGAATTTGATGAAAAGGATTGCAAACTTATTTTCTTGATATATTTCTTCCAAACTTCCTCACAATTACACAAAGTAATGTGACCATTGTTCTATGCGACATTCAGAATATGAATTGCCAATTTTCCCTTTTTATAATATGTTCAAAAATGGAATCATGATTAATGAGCTACTTGCATTCCACTATTTTATGCTAATACTTGATACTAGTGTATTAGATATACATACATAAATATTGTATACTTAATTGTACAAGATTTTGTTACCAGTATTACCGAGCCCCTTCGTCCCAATTGTCCATAAAATTTGATTTTACCATTTCCTTCATTGTAATCTTCATAATTTTTACCTATTCTCTTACATCATCATCACTCCCCTTCTCTAATTGGATACCTCTACTGTTGCAAATGATGGTAGCATAAGGGTTAATCTAGTGTATTTCCTTGCGTATGTACCCTTTATCATTCCTTTATTTTCATATCATTGTCTCAAATATATTAAGGACAATCCATTAGGTTGAACACTGGGTGCATTTTATTATTAATGTATATGCTCTAATTGAAGGAGTTGAGTTATCTTTCTACATTGAAGGCTGTTGTAGGAATTCTAGGCGGACCTGGGTGCTTTGAGTGTTCAATAATTCAAGTGAAAATTTCCATTGAAGGTTGTTGTAGGAATTCTTGGTGGAGGTGGTTGCTTTTCAATAATTCAAGTGAAAATTTCCCTTAAATGGCTTGGTTTTTAGTCATGTGTTGTATCAATATGAAATAAATTTTAAGACAAAAAAACCCTCATAATTTCAAGCCAACCCTCACTTTCTCAAAGAAGACCAAGAGGGTATATCATTTAGCATTAAGGTTTTTGAGGCTATTTGACTGCAACATAAATCAATTGTATACACCTATCATATCTTATCATTCATTCACATACATAAATTGGAACTTAGCCACTACAAATTCCATTCATAGCTAAATTACAATTAACTATGTTTTTCTTCTTCGCATTAATAAAAAAACAAGTGTTCAAGTTTAGGAATCAAGAAAAACCCATTGTAAAATCAATGTGTATGAGTTCATTCATAACCAAGTGTCAAGAAAATTTCAAGAACACACTCACGTTTATTTTTTCCTTGGTTTCTTATTGAGTTTAGTCTTTTGCAGTACTCTATGAAAGGTTGTAGGTACAAGGATGGATTTCTTTCACTACAAGTTGTGGGAATCTCCATCCGTGGATTATAAATACAACACAATATTTTGTCCACCACTCGTGCAGTCTATGTCCAATATAGGGACACGCATCACCATGGATGATAATAATAATAACCAAGAATCCAAAAAAATTTAGTAGTTTTCTTTTGTAGTCAACCATACAAATTAATTTCATTTAATGTAATTGTTGCAATATAGATTAGGCTTGCCCTTATGTTAGGAAACAATTCTTTCAAGAATCCTCCTTGAACCTAATTTATTAGACTTATTTTCATTTGTATCACACCTGAAGTATTTTCTCCTAGAGAAAATCAGCCATTATTGTTGTAAAATTTATGAACTCTACATGTCTCATTGATTAATCTGAAATTACACTAATTTTTTTTTTCAAAGCCCATTGGGTCTAAGTGTTATAGGTAGGGCTCTTACACAATCTCTCACAACTCTTCTAAATAAATATATATATATATATATATAACATTTTGGTCACATAGCTATGATTAATTATGTTATGCATATTATGGAAGGACATGTTTACAGATGTACTATTCTATCTCTTCCGAAAAATTAGACAATGATGCCATTACCCATATCTAGGTATCTGTTTATGTAGTCTCCACTCTACCCCGGAATGACTTGAATATAATTATTCCTTATGATCATATACCTATCATCATAATTCCAATTATGATTAGCTCGCTAAATGGTTTATATGGGACAGAACTATTTAAATAAATTCAAGATGTTAAATTCTACCATAACCATCTCATCTTGTATAAAGGGATGTCATTACCTTGATTACTTTATTATGTTTGGTTGATTTGATTAATATGAAGGTCGAAACTATCCATTAAATTTTCGCCAACGTTATGCTATGGGTACAATGTTAAGAATTTATTGTTGTGCTACTTACCCCTGCGATTTATGTTCTTTTTTTCCATTGGTATGTACTTGTTGAATGCATGCGATATATTATTTTTGCTCTTGTGCGTACTAAGCTTGGTACTTCCACACATTTTTTTTCAACTCCTTCCCTCACATTCTCTGTGTATTGACGTCTTGTTAATAGATTGAACGAATGTGTTAGTTCCACATCCATTATCTGATGTGGAGTGCAGGTGTTCTTGGGCATCGCTCTACGGTCTCATTGAGGTTTGACTCGATCAATGCTAGAAATCAACCCACCCAAACCCCAAATCACATATGTCGTGATTAGTGGCCCTTACAACCCCTT
The DNA here is from genome assembly GCA_031772625.1 of Pinus tabuliformis. Classification (NCBI taxonomy): domain Eukaryota; kingdom Viridiplantae; phylum Streptophyta; class Pinopsida; order Pinales; family Pinaceae; genus Pinus; species Pinus tabuliformis. The sequence continues at coordinate 480,797,261 of CM062812.1, read as the reverse complement.
TTTCGTTACTTATTAGTGCCTGAAGGCTTCTTGGTGCTATTTCTTTTGCCTCCTATAGAGTTAGGCACTCTTGAAACTTCCAGTGTCGTTGAGCTGCCAATTTGGATTGGGCTTTATGACATTTGGCATACCTTCTTGAGTCTAGGTAACCAAACTTTACACTCTTACAACTGTTTTGTTTTAACACTATTATATTTACTTTATATCTCTAAAAATTATATTTTTCTAACCTTATTCATGGTTCGTTTGGTGACTGCACAAAAACAATGTATTTCCTCCCTAGTGCAAATTCTACTGCTTCCGCATGGGTTCAAATCTATACGCCCTCAGATTATTTCTTCGAGTTGTTCCTCTATACTATACCCCTCTAGTATATTGTCTCATTAATCTCCAAATTTATTGTTAGTTGAGTGATATGCGGCTTTTAATGAGTTATTGGTTACTTCCATTTTTATTTGTTGTGGCACTTTGTATTTGCGAGTTGTCACACTGATCAATAGGGTTAATATTCCAATTCGAATTATGTTTAGGGTGTTCCTTTGTTTCCATGAGAATTCATTGGGTTCTGTGTCCATGTTTATGAGGTCGCACTCCTAAGGGGTTTCCTTCCACAAGCTTGATGCTTACCGACCAGTGTGTGATTGTTAGGCTTCACCTTTCCTTTGTGATATTTTTTTTCATATTATAGACATTTCATTATTCTTATGTTTTATTTTTTTGCCTTAATATATGGACTGTTGAATTGTGACTAGAGTTCTCCCAAAATGATCGGTGTTTTGTCTCTAGTGTCTAATAGAGGGCTCCCCACAGTAAGGTGAATCCCAATGTGGTTTCTTCTGTCTGTCACTTTACTATATATATATATATATATATATATATATATATATATATATATATTTTGGCAAAATATGACCCATATTTTGGCTTTGGTCGAGCTATAGTTTCGTTTATGTGTCCTGGTACACTATCTAGTCTCTCGTCCCAACCAGGTAACCTAATTATATTCCCTTCTACTGTTTTAGACCCCTCGTAAAGATGATGCTTCTAGTTTATTTATTGACTATGTTTCCTTGGTATATCCCTTGTTTTATAGGTACTGAATCATTCATAGTTCAGCCTCAATTAATCCTGGACAGAGAAAAACATTGACCATGTAATTAATTTTACACTCCATCAAATCTTTAGGTAAATGTTAGTACGAATTCCACTGTTGGGATTTCCAGGAATGTTAGGTTAATGCAAGATTGGGGTTTTTATAATACCCCTTGTCTTCAGCATTGAAATAATTTTGTCTATTGAATATTGCTTGGAGGTTTATCGTAATCCCAATTTTACTGTTCATCATGAAGTGAACTATGGAGTTGAGAAAATTCCAAACAGAGAATTATCTTTGTGTAACGCTTCGTTTTTTTCTTTATATTGGAATTTTATTTGCAACAATAAGGTCTTAATTGATTTATTCTGGATGTCTTATGACACCTTTTGGCATCAACATAAGTCTTCCTTGACTATATAAAATATATGTTTGATTATATTGGATGCTAGTTTATGACTACTACTATATTTATTTCCTTCTAACAAAGGTAAGATGTTTAATATTGTGGTTCTGAAAATTAAGGCTGAGACATTGAATATTTTTGTTCTTAAAATTTATACAACAATTTACTGTTACTGTTATGGTAGTTATAATCATTCAATGTATCACGTTCCTGATTATTGTTATTCCCTTTGTTCGTTATATTTCAAAATTTTTTATATGTCTGTTATCAATTTTTTTGTCACTATAAGAATAACACCATTTACTTAAGAGGCTTCTCTACACTGTGTGTCGATAATAAAATAGCTAATTTTTTTCTATTGTGAAATTGGTGGAAGAATAGTCTTTTCTCTGCATCTATGGAAAAAATATCTTATTTTCTTTACAGTACGTCTTGGTTCACTATCACATCGCTTCCCCTCATGTGTATCGACAATATACAATTGTATCCTGTGTAGTTCATAGTTGTCTATCTTAAAACCAAAAAATTTGTGTAGATAATTCACGTGGAATACAATTATTTCACCATTAAAGTTTATGTCATTCCTTCTTAACCAATCTATCCAAATTATACATCTATGGTTATCCACTGACCCCTATTTTAAGATGATACTTTTCACCTTGTTCATACGAGGTATTTAATTTCCATACTTGTAGAGACCCTCTTAGGCTCAATAACTTAGTTATTTCGGATTCCAGTACAATAGTTAAATCCTTAAATACTTAACCTTATTCCCTCTCTACCTTTGCACTATAATCCCTAACGCAATAGAGTAGGATTATTATTTTTGTTTCCTTTTTTCTAAACCATTACCTACTATATATATTCATTGCGTAATCTAGTTATCTTTTAAAATCCAAATCCACATTCTACTTAACATAATTATTCCAGATTTGCTGAATTATATTTGAATGTAGAATAACTATAAATATGTTATGTTTCTACTGATTAACTTTCAGAGTAACATTATTTTAGATATGCTTCAAATCTACTATAATAACTTTCTGATCCTCAAGCACGAATAAAATAGAGGTTTTCACACCGAAATTAACATGGTTAGTACTTATATATTGCTGGCAATGTAAACTCTGATGAATGTTGCAATAAAATCATAAATTATTTTTTATTCCCACTGCATAAACAAGATATCATTTCTTTTAAAAATTCAAATTTCCCCTTTTACTACTATAATTTTCTAAAATTTTGTGTGTCTACAAAATAAGAGTAAAAATCTTATTTCTATAGATTTTCTACTTGTTCTCAAAAGATTTTCTTAATATACAGATAGGCTAATATTAAAAAGGGACTTAAAGAAGATAACAATAATATAACCCATGACAATAAATAATTTCATCATAAACATTCCAACTAGATATACCATTAGGAATTCACTTGGGAATGGACCACTTGTTTGCACCACTCAACTATGAATTGAATTCCTCTAGTTCACCCTAGAGATGAGATAACATTGCTATGGAATCAACTACTTTTTTTGATCCCTTCAGTAGTTATTTATTACCTTCTTCCATGATAAAGTTTCCTCTAGGGGTGTCTTAATTTTGTGGATCTTTTTATCCACTTGCCTAGGCTTTTCGATAAAAGCTTGTGTTTCTCTCCTGCCACTATTTTATCCTTATTGAAGGTTAGTATATTTCTTCATCTAAGTAACTTAATGTCTTTTTCTCTCCCATACATTAAACTTATCTAGAATTCCATCTACAATTCCTATCATGAAAGAATTATCCAACCTCATTTACTAATGCCATTTTATTTTTGTTTTTTTCTTTTCCTTGGAAAGAGTCTCATTTCTAAGTGTCTCATTCTCCAGTACATACATCCAATTAATCTATTTATTATCAATTATTCATTTACATAATTGTTCCAATATTCTTCATGGATTTTCCACCATTCTTTCTACCCAAATCAATCTAACCAAAACAAGATTACAAAAACCAAGGGATATTAGTAGATAATTTGAGCCCTTGTGAGAAAAAGTACTTTGTTTAATCCCCATCTAGTGATGCTTGGATTTTGGTTACAAATTACATTGTTGTGGGTTACTTTTAATTTCTATACATTATTGGACTAAATTTCTAGCCTCTGTAATTCTGAACATCAATTCATATCTACAAATGCTTCTAGATGTAGGATAAATAAAGTGAACCCTTTGAATGAGTGCATCAACCACCTTATTTTCCATTCCCTTTATATACCTAATTTCAAACTTGTATTTTGCCAAAAATTACATACAAGTAATTTTTCTAGCATTTAATTTTTTCTATACAAACAAATGCTACAAACCCCTATGATTATATGTAACTAGCACTGCCTTCTCGTAAGGTAGTGTCTCCATATTTTTAGATCATGTACAATTGTTTTAGACTATATATCATGAGAAACATAGTTCATTTCATGCTCTTTTTATTTTCTAGACTCATAACATATGACCTACCCATTTTTCAAAACCAGTCATCATAGTCTTGCTTTACATGGATCTGTGAAAATCATAGAAAATTCATTCATATAAGTTATGTTATTTTTAATATTGGTTCGTTCATTAAGAAAGCTTTAAAATGCTAAAAAGCCCCTAATTTATGCGAATAGTAAAGTTTTACACTTTTCTTTTATGAAGAAGTGATACTGTGGGCTGCTCTCAAAAATCCCTTTATGAATATTTTGTAATAATCTTCTATAACAATGAAATACCTCACCCTTCCCACATTTTTAGGTACAGTGTTCTCTTACATAGATTTAATGGTACATCAACCAAAGTGAGTGGCATTAATTTGGAACCCTTTCTTGAAATTTGTCTTGAGATACATGGTTGATACATTCCTAATGGATTTTGTTCTTATAATTCCCTATACTTGTCTTTACTACCCCTCTTCAGCAAGAAAAAAATTTATTCATTAGAGGAGTCAAGTATTGCATGATGCCTCTAACTAATTTATACCAATTAGGTAGATGTATGATTCTAGTGATATTACATGTAAATGTTAACTTGTATTCAACCCATTCATATTGATGGTGAAATATTTTAGAATTTCCATTATTTTCCTATTCCTTCATGTAGCCAACAGAACTAGCCATCCTTTACAATGCTTAGTTTTCTCCATATGAAGTATTTCAACAAAATTATGATCAATATAGATATGAATAACTCCATAATCAATTAAAATGGAAATAGGATAATCATTTATCTTACCTTTGAATTCAGTCATGTGTACCGGATAGTCTCCCTACCTATTCTCCAACACTACGTAAATCATAGGTATACATCTTAGTACATCTTTGTAGTGTCCCTCCTTGGTAAGATAGATTTGATGACACTTGGAGAGGGTGGTTTTGATGTAGTCATATAAATATTATGCATATTAGATCGATGTTTATGCTTGTATTATATAGAATTGGTTAGGGTCACATGGTTGCTATGTGCTTATGATAAACATTGATTTTGTTTAAGTACATATTATTAATGTTTTCTCTTTTGGAATACTAGTTTGGACATACGTGTATGACATGGATGGTAATGCAAGATTGAGACACATAGATCCAAGGATGATCAAGGTTATGTGGAACATATGTTTAATTATGATTTATGGATGATACATGATTTGTATGATTATATATGCTTAATATTGTAGTAAGCATGATGTGGCACACAACCTACTTATTTGCAAACATGGATGCCCAAGTTATAAATGATTGTGGAAGTCACAATATATGAATTTTATGATTATATATGCTTAATATTGTACTAAGTAGGATGTTGTAGGGGATGTGGTTATTTACAAACAACAATGTTTAAATTATAAATGATTGTGGAAGCCATTTCTTCAAAGCCAAAATGACTGCAAAATTCATACAAAAGTTATGGTCTTTGAACTAGACCCTATCAAAGAATCATTAGATGGGTATGAGCTCACAATCAGTACCTTAAGCTGAAGCATAAAGTTTCAAAGTAGACTAGACAAGAAGGCATGGGAATTAGGGTGTAGATTCCTAAATCCATGAAAGATAAAGACATGGAGTCTTGGTTCTATAATAAAAATTTTGGGCACAGAGGCTTGAATATTTAAAATATCAAGGTCTGGAATCTTCGATCTTTTGAGTAAATCATGGCATAAATTCCTAAATATAGTAAGGAACAAAAAATGAATGTTATATGGATGTGTAATACCTATTCTCCAGAAGAAAATCTCGATGAATTTCCTTAATAAAATCTTATTTCTAACAATTCTTTAGCGAATTTCTAATGATAGAAGCTCATGTCTAGTGTATGAATTTCAAAAAATATTAAATAGCCATGCCTCAATTGGTAATCAAGTATAGTTAAAGTAAAATCACTTAACTTATCACTAATCAATCCTAATAATTCAATATTGACTTAATAATCAATATTATTTATATTATTATATTTTATTAGACAAGAATATTATTGCTAAAAGGAGTTACAAGTCACCTTCATCACCTCAACCTCTTTGCACATATCTCCTTGATTACTCTCATGGCTCTACATAAATCTCTCTCTCAATGATACATTACAAATATGGCATATCCCTCTTACACTCATTAAAATCATGTCATAAAATATTCCTCTTATGATCTCTTTAATGCATATGGTGCACTCTCCCTAACCAAGGCATCCATACTTGTTCTTAATGGTAAGATTTGCACTCATCTAAATGAATATGTTACTTTTTCTCAACGCATGCATATTACTCCTCATTTATGACAAAAAATTGTTGCTCCTCCTATATATGTGTCATGTTTTCTCACTTGGGGGTGGAAGAGGTGCACTGTAATACCAAGAATTAGAGAGACTTAAAGAGGATTGTGAGAGGAAGAGATTTGGACAGTAGCAAGATGATATCAAAATGAATCTGAAATTCCTAAAGTAAATTTATAATTACCTCTACCTGGCAGCATTGACTATGAGTGGTATTGAGAGGAAGCAAAACCTATCTTCCTTAGTTTGCCTTGTATATCTCTCGGGCTGCTATATTTTGGTACTACTTGTGAGCTCTTACAACTCACGTGTTCCAGTAGGAGAACTTATCCCTAGATATGGCTGCGTGGGAAATCACATGGTTCAAATGAGTCAATTAACTAATCATATATGGATCATATTCTCAATGATTGAAGTTTCATATCTAATTAGGTATAAATTTAATTGTCCTGAAATTTTAGTATAGCATCAACATAAAAAAAAAGTAGAAAATAAAATTCTTGTCAACATCTAATTCAATTTTAGATTATGTTATATGTAATCTTATTGGCCAGTTAAAAATTAAGACTAAGAGTGGTCTATATGTATGGATATTTATTCTATCTCAAGTTCAAATTATTATTGGTGTAGCTTATTGTACTAACCTTGGTATGTAAAATTTGAGAAAGGAAATTCAAAAGTGGCTAAAGGTAATTACAATAAATAATTATTAAAGGAGTTGGGAAAGAGTTTCATGAGTTATGGTTTTGTCTCATTTTAACTAAAATAGATAATTATACGCATGTTTTAGAAAGAGTTTGATGATATGTTGCCAAGTTTATGAAAGTAATTATTCTTGAATAAGTGCTAACCTGTATTCTACCAAAGAAGTAAGGAAATAGAAAAATATCCAAAGTATGCATGGAGAAATCATTGGATCATCCCATAAAATAAAAAAGTAGAAACAATGGAAACGAAGAGCTTCAAAGAAAATAATTGAGGCAATTTTAGTAATTATGTGCTTGCAATATTTTCAAATGTGGATAACAAGTAAGAATAAATACGAAATTAAAATAATCATCACTGGTTAACTCTTATTTTGGTGTATCTCTTTATATGTATTGCAATAGTTCAAGATGTATGCAATGTATTTGTAGGAATGATTGAATAAAAATAATTCTTGACGTGTCTCAAAACCATTCAATTTACTTAGAGTATATGGAATGGTTTGGGAAATCATGTAGAAAATACATAAACAATTATAGATTAATTCTATGTGTCTATTTCTTATGAATGATTGTAGAGTCAAGCTCTCCTGCCATTTGTTTGACAAATTTGTAAACGAGATTCCAGGAGTTAGAATATTTGTTAGTTTAAAAAAAATGCTTCCAAGGGTGTTTTTGTAATTATTCAAGTAAACCTTAGGGGTATCGATACCATTTCAACCTGTAGCCCATGATTTGATTCCAAAAAAATCCTTTTCAGAACCTAAACCATAAATATTGAAAAAAAATATTGTTGACGCCAATTATATTTTCCTATTGTCAAGTTTTCGTTGAAAGATTAAGATTATTTAGTACCTGTTTTAAGATGTCAACATTGAAGTTTTAGTTTATGAATTTTATGAATTAAATAGGTTGCATAAGAATCTCAAATTCATTGTTGTGAAGTGTTTGAAAAAATACCTCAAAGGTTGTAGATTACACGATTACAAAGTGTCCGACAAAATGCCTCAATGACTCTAGATTTCATTGTCGCAAACTATTTTTCGAAAGGCCTCAATGGATGTAAATTACATGTTTGCAAAGTGTTTATCACAATGCCTCAATGGTTTTCGCTTTTATACACATAAATCATTAGATTAAATGTCTTAATGAATGTAGATTTTATGTACTAGAAATTTATGGATAGATTATTCAATAGAGATAGCTTCCTACTTATGCAAATTGTTTGTATGAATGTGAAAATGAGTTTAATAATTTTTCGAAATTGTAAATAGAGAAAAATTGGGTAGGCTAGTTATTTCTTTTATGATCTAAACCTTTCATGAAAAAAAGGGATTGTTATTAGAAGAAATTTTACAGTGATCATTTATGTAGGATTTAATTACTTGTGCAAGTGTGCATAATAAGTTTGGTTGAGATGCATGTATTCATGCGTGTAATCTTTTGCTTCAATGACTATAGAAAATAACTATTTGTGCCTAATTTATGCACATCCATTGTCTTACTTGCCACATTTTGAAGAATAATATGCTTCTAAATTGGTAATAGCAGTTTCTCTTGTTGCAATATTCATTATACAATTATCATGATTGAAACATTTCCATCTTGCAAAGAATTGTTTTTCCTTAATAATTGGGATTGAGAATTTTTAACTAATGAAATTGGAAATGTTGTTGGGTCAATATATTTTTTGATTCCATTTCATAAACCTATCATATTTATTATATTTAATGATGAAGGGAGGCATATTCTTCCATCAGTTAGCTTGTTATAGGTGAGTAATACTTATACCCTTATATGTGATTTTATTTCAAGTCTTACTTAGAGCTCATGTATAATTGTGAAAGGGGCACATTCTATCATCTTATAAACTTGGGAGGAAATTTGTTTTGGAATCTCTTTTAAGGAAAATTTATCCTTGTCTCCTTATGTGATATTATTATCTTGAAATAGATGAATGAACATGATTACATGATATCTAAGTTAGTAATGTTACAAAATAAAAAAAGGAAATTGACTATTAGTGATTAATGTGACCCTTAATACTCTATATTATTGATGGCTTGTAAGGTGGGATGTTACATATGGTATCAGAGTGAGCTACAACACCAGGGTCTAATGCGCCGACATGCTTTATTGTAGGTTGATGATATATGAATGTTGGTTCTTCGTGCATGTTGAATGATTGTGTATGTTGACTTGGAAGCATATTAGTTGCATAAGGGAAATCATTAATGTTACTATTTCATTTAGAAACTAATCAAAGAAAAATAATGATGTCATATATTCCTTTATATTTTCATTAAGACTAATCATTAGAAATATGTTATAAGACTTAAAGTCATGTTGGGAAAGGATGTCCTTTAGAATATTTGGTTTAAACCCAAGCATGTGAACGGCTTGATTTTCAATTGATGAGTGAGATAGGTGGAGTGCATGCATGGTTTTGTACATGTTTAATTCATCGTTATGAATGTGATATGGGCTTAGTAGCCATATTTACTAACTGAATTTGTATGTACCAAGAAAAATATTAGCTTAGTATGGATTATAGTATGATGACTTTGGTTTGTATGCTTTGGGAATATACAACAAGTGTAAGGTTCAGATTCAATTAACGTGATGATTGAGTTCATCATGTAAATTTTGACTCGTTTATTATCTTCACAAGTAATGTATATGCATTAATTGATGTGTTAAAATATGATTTGGGAATACATTCTTAACACGTAAAAATGGAATCCCTATGAATTATTTGACATGATTTTGTGTAGTTTAGTATGACATTATGCATCAAATAACTTGAAATTACTCAAATACTAGGTTGTGGTATGACGTTCTTAATAAAAGAGAGCGTTAAATGACTTTTGCGTGAATTTTTGTGGAATCCATTTTAAGGAACACTTGAAAGTTATGTTTTCCCTATGTGTTTGTGTTGAATCCATACTAGCATATATCTAGGAGCTAAAGTATGGGTGTGGAATCCATAGTAACATATATCTATGAGCTAAGTAATTATTTAGTTGACAATGAACAAATTAGTTTGATTTAAATTCACAGAGATTATTAAGGAGGACTGATTATGCGTAATTAAAGATAAATGGATAGAAATTTGTAACATGAATTTCCTTAATCCATTTTTTTTTTATTACAATGAAGAAACTAAGGTTGGTATATTGAACAACATTAAGTTTTTTAGAATGTATGGAATCGTCGATTTTCATATATGAAGTCAAATATGAAATAAGCATCTATCCTTTAGTATTGTAATTATTTTCTATTTGTTGTACTAAAGTAGAATTAAATTGGTTTTAAAATTCTTGAAATGTAGAAAAATATTATTGTGATAAGTTCATGAAATATATTTTTTATTGGATGAAGACAATTAGTTTAGGAAATCCATAATAGTCTCCTTAATGATTTTATCAATTGCATATTTATTGAATTCCATTTAACTAAATTAATCAGAGAAATTACGAGGATTAGCTAGGCGATCATTCAAATTTCATATTTTTATGAACCTCATGAGCCACTTTATTGAAATGTGATTAACTTGTAAATTGTTAAGAAAATAAAATGTTTAGAAGATAAACATGTTGTGTGGTGAGAACTTTGTTTTATTTCAACTTAAAGGAAAAATGTTTGTGATTAATGAAAAGCTTATTTGAGTTCCTTTTTTACAAGAATATGTGCTTGTGATATTTTTTTAGGGAGAAATTGAAGGAGAGTGAGACCATATTTGATGCATTGGAATTGTTACATGATTTAGAAACCTAAGATGATTGTATGTTTTGTGGAATGGAAGAAATAGTTGGATTTAGTAGTTTTTTCTTGCATGTATAGTTATATGAGTAGTTAGTAGTCCTGAAAAAGATTGTAATATTTTGAGATGGTGGTAATTATCTTTAAAGAGGAAAAATACGATTAGCTTTAGGCTATAAATTCCCTTGTGATACTCTGAATGTTATCCTTCTTAGTTTCTGAGGTCCATTGTTCCCATAACTTTTCTTTTTGTGCATGTATTAATAGTAAGGAATAAGACATTAAAACAAATGAATTTATTAATTATTGAATAAAAATCATGAGAAATTTTATGGTTAGAAAATAGGCCGACTTCCAAGTATCAAGGTAGATTCAAAAATATAGATATCATATTTACATCATTATGAGAGTTGTTCTTGATTACAAGTTTGTAAAGCAAATATGAGAGTTTCTCTTGATTAAAAGTTTGCAAAAAGATGGCTTTAATTATATTTGGAATGAATATCTTCTAAATTGTTTCTCAAGTAATAGAAGTGAATAATAATGAATATTATGGGAATTTAAGGAATGGTATATAAAGAAAAAGTGGGTGAGTGAGGACTGTGTTGAACCTTAGCTTATTAATTAAAAAAAAATGGTTTTCAACCTAAAGTTGTCATTTTCTTAAACATTTAATAAAATTGGAGGGTATATCCTAAATATTTTGATTGGAAGGGTGCCTTATGGAATGAAAATGGGAAAAATTTGATTGAGAAGGAAAGACTTAAGTGGGATGTAAGAGCGGCCTATATATATGACATGTTTTGTTGTGTAGTTGCAATGGAAATTGTATGTCTACGACTTGAAGCTAATTTTATTATGAGATGGGATGAACCATCATTTTTGTTTATACAACTAATGTGGAAGTTGCTTATGAGTTGGTAGATCAATTTTTCTATAGAAACCTAAGAGACTGGAATAGGAAATATTATTGAATTCTTAATGTATTAGATAAGTTAAAAAAATCCCTTTTAGTATGAGATAATTGTCATATCATTTAAAAATATTGGTATCCAAATATAAAATGCTCGATTACATGTTGGCTTGTTGGGGCCTAGCCCCAGTTCAAAAATGTTTTAGCCAAATAAATCCTGAAACTATTGGCATTTCGGCAATAGTCTGCGGAGCGTGGACTGAGATCTCACGCGAGGTAGTATGGGAGGGTGCTGGAACTAGGTTTCCGCATCCTAGGGATGTCTTGATGAGGTCTGGAAAGGTCGTGAACCAATCTTTTGCACTTGTACTCCTTTGCGCAGCTATCCAACCTTTGTGTAGCACTAGTACCAAGCATGGACAGGCGTTGTCTAGATCCCTTACCCCTAGTATGTGTTATTATATATCTGACTTAATTCAAGAGTCTTATCAATAATTCAATATTTGTAGATAGTGTGTGCAAACATAAAATATAAAGAGATGCATAAAACCATAACAGAAGAATAACCACATAGATCTACGACCAGATGCACAATATTTCAGAAAAACTTATCTTTTACTACTCTTTTGTTCCAGTACAATGCAATTCCACCCTGCGCACTTAGTTGCAAGGGTTCGTGCACATAGCTGCGGACTCTACCAGGCCTCTGAGCACTCAACTGCAGAGCCTCTTCTACTACCACAACCCTTGACTCGGACTTACAAACTCGGAGTGAATATCACCGCCAACAACCCATAACACTTCAAATATAATCTAAACTTAAAACTGCCTTCTTCACCTAGAGCCTTGCTCTATTTATACATTCCCATGGTCTGCAGACCATGGGTAGGCCAACTCACTTTCTATTATCTTACATTATTTTCGAGCAGACAACCCTTTGACATGACTCCGTGCACTTCGCGGAACCTTTACAATACCAATACCCAAAGTTGTGGACTTTAAGCCCTAAAACCATTATGCGGGGGATATGTTGCCCAACAAGCCCCCAACACAAACATCGTGACGCATCCTGAGTCACTTGGTTGGTGTGGAGATCTTTGCTTGGAGTCCATCCAACAACCTCTGCACTTCACAGACATCTGCTGCACATCTTGCCGTTGTTTTCTATATCAATTGTGTACGACTCTCTGATGCATCATTGTTGGAGGCACCCTCTTGCCTTTTTGCATATATGTCCTGTATATGGTCCAGATTCCCCTCAATCATGGCACTGACAATGAATGCTTCCTCGAGCGAAGGCTGGATGCATACTTTAAGCCCTGCTTCTTTCTGGCGTGTTGCATCCACCTGTTCTTTCAGATCCCCTGCCTCCCTCATCTTGGTTAATCACTGGGTAAGGGCGATCGTCTGCACGGTCCCCCGAAAATTGTCATAGGCCTGCTGCAATTCCCGTACTTCTATCTCTAACTGTTATAGTGTTGGATCCTCATTTAGTGAGGTGAGGGTGAAGAGGTACTGGTCCAACAATCCCATGCAGTCGTGTACAACATGCTCTATCTCTTGGAACCCCGATTGACTGGTGCAATGGCACTGCTATCTGACTTCTGGGGGTGTTGAGGCTTGTGCCTTCCGTCACAGCTCTACGATTTGTAGGTTAAGCTCCAACTGAACCTTGGAAACCTCCTCTTGGGTCCTGCGAACTCCAGTTTCCAGTTGATGAATCTTTTCCACAATGGGGAGTGCAGATGGCATGGCCCACTCAGGCATGCTGCTATAGGCCTCCTCCATTACCTATTCTAATCCCTAGTTTTGGGTCACCATGTTGTTGCACTGCAGGCTGAGCTGTTTTAATTTTACCTTGTTATCAACCACGACTTGGAGAGCACGACCCTCCCTGGTACAAAGCTCAACAGTTACCCCCTCTTGCAGCTAGTACAGGGTTCCTGTGGGAAGGGTAGTAAAATTCAATCCCTAGCCCCTCATGTCACCTTTGACTTCTACTAGGACGACGCCTTCTGGTAACACCAAAGTGTTCATTGTGTGTGTGCGCACCATCTGCTCAACGTTAGCTATACCTTCCGTAATGTGCCGTGTCATCACTCCTCGGGGTCACACATGTAATTCCTGCAACTTTACTCTTAGTACCTCCAACACAGTTGTCTGCTTCGTCATCAACTCTTCAAGAGCGTACATACGTACTGGTTTGCTACTATCCATAAGGTCTCCCTCCACGACCTTCGTTTTCTTTGTGTTTTTGCGCGCGGGTGGCTGCTCCTCGATGTGTAACCTCTTGAGTTGGGTCAATTTTGTTGTAAGGTCTATGCATTCATGTGTCTCCACTTCCCCTATATGTCCTGCTCCGTGGACATTTCCTGGCCTTCCTCAGTCTCCTCAGTGGGGGCAGTTTTGGTTTGTACCATCTGCTCTAGTGTTGCTGCCTCAGCCATCTTTAGCTACGTGGCCTGTTCATGTTCCTGACACTTTCTTTCTGCTAACTTCACAATGCATAGCTTGGTATCCCTCTTCCTCTGCTGCACCGTGATCTTTTCAAGTTCTGCCAAGTCTGGAGTGTGCCACTCTGGAGACCATGTTGCCATTACTTTGAACATTTCATCATCTATGGAAATGAACGATATCTTTTCCCATGCTCGAGCGAGATCCTTGCGCGCCTGGGTATACAAGTTACGCATATCTGATTTGAATTCTGCCATGCTTTGTAAACTGTTATATACTGTCAGGGATAAGCACGGCTTGCGGTTGATCCATAAACATAAGGTCAACTCTATGAATGCCCAAAACACTTTTATCTTCGGAATCCTCATCACGTCTTTAGTTGCCCAGAGCGAGGTGTACCTCACGGCCTTAGGTAGGTTCCCCTCAATGGTGGGAAAGTGGTTGTTCGCCAGCAGCTCCCTGGTGACCAACAAGATGGATATGAGAAACCACATGTAGTGGAAGGTATTACCCTGGTCGTGGGCTTCCCTACAATTTGTAAAAAATTAATCGTAGAGAAACTGCACCAAGTTGAACTAGACCCCTTCTACACACTGCTCTGCTAATGCAATTATAGATGTTGGCACTTCATCTGCACGAAATTTCCTCATGAGCTTGCTGGCCAGCAGCTAGGTGGTGATGTGCACCCCTTGGTCATTGATGCTTGCTATTACATACCGTCACTTCCTTTTCTCTAGCTTATATTTGGCCTTCATAGCTTTTACAAGGCCCAAGTCACTGCGCTTTCCTGCAATGTCTGCGGGATTGCTTCCTTTAATGGGAAGCCACGAAATTAAGTGAATTAATTCAGCTGTGATGGGAATTGGCTCCTCCAGCCAAAGATACCCATCATGTACTAGATACAATAACTGTCAGATGACAAAAAATTGTGATAGGTGCACATTGGTAGTGGGGTATCCACCACAGATGGAGTAACCCAACCTTCTCCATGTCGCGCAACGATTTCTGTTGTAGTAACTTCTCCACGACCAAATGTGGGAACTTCTCACTATCTATGAGTTCTTAGTCTTCAAATTTTATATTCGGTACCCATCCCAGCGGCGGACCGTCAAACTTTATTTCATCCAGAAGAAGTGGGGTCTAGAGCGTACTCTTCGTGGCCTCCAGGTCCTTTGGTATCTTGGCTGTCCCTTTCCATGGGGGAATATAGGGGATTAACTCTATTGTTGAAGGTACTTGGGAGACACTTTCCACCTCATCATCATGTGCCTCAATTTGGTATAAGGGATTGAAAATCTTCCTCCTCCTCCTCTGTTTCAATGGTGATTACTTTTCCCTTCTCTATCATTGATAATTTACTAGCTCTTGGGTTTTGTAGCGATACCCAGACTGGAACCATTGGTTGTTTGTTTTTCTAAAGTCGCAGCATGCGTGGGGACTTCGGTATCTTTGGCATGCCTGCTGCCTCTTTAGGCTCCTCCTGGGTCACCCGAGGTTCTAGGGTAACTTCCGTGAGTCACACTCTAGTTCTCGACATTGTGTCTATACTGGATTCGCTTGGTTACATACTCATGGGTGGTAAGGTAGCTTGGTGCTCACTACTCTATACTAGCTCAAATCTCAAACAACCGAGTGTTACTTCGAAACTACCCCGCATAATTTTATAGTAACCTTTTCATTTGAATTCGACCATTCCCTCCATTTCGGAGTCATTAGTACCTTCTTGGCGGTAGATCATCCTTAATCTAGCTCGTAATTCCTGTCTTAATGGCCCGCCGCCTGCTCCTTTCTGCCCTAAATCAACCCTTTTGTCATGAACAGTGACATCAACGTTCACCTCCCAGGTTACCCGCGCAGCAGTACAACTGTGTCTGGATGACCCGCAATCCCTGTGACAGACTGGCCTTGTGCGGAACCTTCTTTCCATGCAGCTCTCCTCCAAACTTGTTTATAATTCCATGCCTTCTTTCAACTGCTTGGAGCACTCACACTGTGCATCTTACAAATAGTGAGATGGTCACACCCCTGGTGGGAGGCTTCGATTTTCCTGCTAGCCTGGGTTGCGGGCACCCTTCACATACCCTTGCGTCTGGTAGTGCATCGTGTTGCTCTTTGTATGGTGTGATCCCTTGTTTAGTAATGTGTGGTTGCAGCCATGATAGTAGGCTTGAAACTCTTTCTAATGCAGTAGTAGGGCTAGTGAGACTCAACCTCATCCTACTCAGTTTCTTGCGGCCTGCTTGCGTGACTTTAGTTTCCAGTTTGTTGATTTTTTTGTCCAATATCATACTTCTTTTCCTCTACCGTGCCCACTCATCATCGAGTTTACAAAGCTTCATACATCCTTGCCGAAGTTCTTCTTGCAACTGGCAAATTCCTTTACCCAGGTCCTTCCATCCTGTCCCTATTGCGAGAGCCGTGGTCTGTGGATTCTTCTCTGTCCTCTTGTTTTCCTCTCTTCTTCTCACTATTGAGGTCATTTCCATGCTTCGGTTTTCGCTTATGGTCCTATAGGCCCATCGAACCACTGGTATATGCAGGTCCCAATCTATTTGTCCCTCTTGGTAAACTCTATTCATCATTCTGCGTAGCCTTGGGAATGCTTCGTCGTGGGGTATTTGTGGTGTGCGTCACTCTTTCTGCTACCACATCAGGTTCTAATTTTTTATCCTTAGCCTAGGATATGCCTGCCTAGCACATGAACGCACCCATCGGCACAAGTGGGCGTGCAAACTACTATGCCCTGGCTGCCTAACTCGCATTTAATGTTGGGGACTTCCAAACCGTAAGTGCATCCTTCTTCTGCATTCGTGCCAACTCCCAATATTATTCTATTGTGTTTGCCACCATTGTGCGGGTGTCACGCACAACGCCCATTCCATCGCACTGTACCGCTACTGTTTTGGTACTGACCTTTTGACTTTGTCTAGGAATTCATCCACGCCTATTTCCCCATCATATGTTGGTAGTTCCCTTGGTTCGGTCATCACACACCTTAGTGATCTAATCATCATGTTGCAATTTAGTGTTGTTACTTCATGCAATTGGTTTTGCCAGCGTTCTATTTCTTCATCTAAATCTGATGTACATGAAGTGTCGCGCTCCCATGAGATTCTCCCATCTTCAGTCGAGTTCACCCAATCCTGGTCTTACACCGTTATCTAGTAAATGAAATCCAGCACATCATCGTTGTCATCCTCCCACACAGGTTCAATATGGTGTGCTCCTTTAGCTCGATCTAGTGGAACTATGATGTGTAGGTAATTTTTCTCGAAAGTCATTTTTTGCTTCTTCAAGTTGATGATTCCATTCATCTCCATGGCCCAGTTTATACCTAACAATGCAGGGTAAGGGTTACTGTCATCCACAATCTCTATTACCTCAAAGTCCGTCTGCATGCTTACACCTTCGATATCCACTATTACCCTTTTCAATCTTCCCATGGGCATGATATTTTGTCGGTCTGCCATCCGTAATTGAATAGGAGACCACTATAATGCAGGCTTGCCCATGTGTTACCATGTCTGGTTTGGTAACACATTCCTGTCTGAACCTAGGTCTAATATTACCTAATCCATATCATATTCACCAATTTGTGTCGTCAACCGCATTTCCCTCCCGCTGCGCAAAGCATGCTTCCCCATCTTTCGAACTACGTGTAGTTCCCCTGACCCTACCCACCTGGTGATTAGCTCCTGTAGTCCTTTAACTCCCTTATTTTCTCATAGTAGCTTCACACATGTCTCTAAAAAGGTAGCAAGAATAGAAGGATCCATTCTCGGTTCTGGTTGATCCTTACTACCTAAAGTATAGGCCTCCTTCAATCTCTTCTTGGCTTCCATAAATGTGTCCCTTACACGTTCCAAGTCAAAATCAGGTTCCTTCATAGGAGCCTTGCGAACCCATGTATCATCCTCGAGTTGGTTTTCCTTATCTTCCCATGTGGTCGCATCGCTTCTAAGCACCATGTTCATGTTTGGGTCTTCTTCGCGTGGTTCAGACCTCATCATTTGAATATTTTGAGTTGGAGTAGATTGCAGTACCCCTTTCTCGTGCATCTGTGCAATCAACATCAGACAATCTACTGCTTCATGATCAAACTCATAATAATATGGACAACATGTTTTTGTCAGATCTGTATATTCACGTGCATAGTGCCTAGGTCCTTCGCAATTATAGCAGATTAACTATCCACACCCTCATTTGGGTCTCATTCCTCCTCATTCTCGACCTCACCCTTGAAATCCAACCCGTGCTATTGCTGCAGCTGGATCCTAACCTCTTACCTCGATCTGTATCCTATAGGTAGGTGTTCAATCCATCAACAATTCATAACTTTGACAACTTCACTCATCGTGGGCAACTGATCTACAAAAATTACAAAATAACTGCTATAGAGTCTATGTGTACTTCTGCAAAAGGTGACGATTGTCTGTTGTGTCTCCCACTTGACACATCGCGCACTAGAGCACGTGTCCCACGCTTGCAGCCACTTGTGCCTCTAATCTCAATGGCATTGGTCCCCCTCGCACCAAATAATTCATGAATATGGGACAACGATCCTTATTGTGGCCCTGGCCCTTGCATTTTATGCACCACACTTCTTCACGCGCTTTTGGCTGGGGCGCCTTACCCTACTTCAAACTCTGCATCTCCAAGCATAGGTTTCGTAGTTACACATGGATTTCTTGGACTCCCAACCCCGAATCCTGTATCAGTGTTTCATGCAACCTCGTCACCATTTCCAATGCTTCTATCTGGGTTAAGAGCTTTTGTTGTGACAGCGCCGTCCTCAGGTGTGGTGTCAAAGACGCCACAAACTATGCATGGTGCTGTGCATCTGCCAATGTCATATTAGCCTCACAAATCATACTTTTTAGCCTCTGATCCAGATCCCAGGGGGGTTTTCCTAGAAGCATCACAATCTCCTTAAATCTAATGATCTACTGTGTTTCCAGTTTGGGCCAGTTATATTCTTTGTTCAGCGCATTCTGGATCTCCACTATTCTTGCATTTGGATAATCATTTGAGTGCTTAATATACCAAGTTAGTGCACGATCCTACAGTGCACTTACGAGTGTGGCCTTCTTAATGTTGTCATCTGTGACCCCATGTGCTTCGCACACTCCTCTTACCACAAACCAGAACTAATCTGGGTCCTCATTCCCTACTCCTTTAAATATAGTTAGCTTGGTCCCGCTTGCCATGTTGAACTATGTGTTTGGTGGGGTTGGGGTGGCTAAAGAGGGAGGTGAAGTTGGTGAAGTAGGTGATCGCATAAGCGGAGGTGATAGCTATGGAATTCGCTGCCTTATTAGACTGATTGCACTTCTTGGGGAAAGCCAAGCATGCTCTTCCTCACTCTCTCACAATGGTGAAATTAAAGGACTGTTCCCTAATCCTTCTATCCCTTTGTAGCTTTTTTCGCTCCGTGTTGCTCCACTCATTAATGTATCTGCATAACCTGCTTTTCACATAACAAAATGTTAATCTAGGTATTCAAGGATTTAATGTACCTACCTCGTGGTCCTCAGAGGAAACATCATTCTCCTTTGCTATAACTCACAATTGTGTCTATTTAGAATTCAGTGATAAAACCTCCTATTATCTGATTGAGCCAATGGTCTATGTCTCACACGGTCTTATCTTCTGATGCCTCTAGTGCACACGACCTCTGGAGTCCACGCTATTGGTTGATCAAGCTTGCACCTTTCCTCGCTATCGGCTAGCCTCGCGATCCAATCGTACAGCTCTGAAGAGAAGGTTGCAAAGAAGATCTTATGGATTTCCATATATATGTAGTGATCCAGCCAGGGTTCTCTTTCCCTATATTACAAACTCGTGAAGCTTCTAATCCAACCAATCTTCAATTTCCTCCTTTGTAGGGTTCCAGTGTTCCGACATCAGACATCCCTTAGGTAGATCCCAGTCCTGGCAATGGAACCATTTGTTGGCTTGTTGAGGACTGACCCAGGTTCAGAAATGTTTTATCCAAAAAAATCCTGAAACTACTAGCACTTTCGACAATATTCCATCGAGTGCAGACTGAGGTCTCACCCGAGGTAGTATGGGAGGGTGTTGGAACCAGGTTTCCACACCCTAGGGATGTCTTGATGAGGTCTAGGAAGGTTACAAATCGATATTTCACACTTGTACTGCTTCACACAGATAGCCGACCTTCACGTAGCCCTAGTACTAAGCGTGAAGAGGCATTGTGTAAATCCCTTATCCTTAGTATGTGTTATTATAGATCTTACTTAATTCAATAGTCTTATCAATTGTCCAATATTTTTAACTATCACGCACAAACATAAACCGTAGAGAGATGCATAAAATCATAACAGAAGAATAACGACATAGATCTACTATCAAATGCACAATATTTAAAAAAAGGCTTATCTTTTATTAATCTTATGTTCCAGTACAATGCAATTCCACCCTGTGCACTCAGCTGCAGGGGTCCACGCACATACCTGTGAACTCTACTAGGCCTCTGCGCACTTAACTGCAGAGCCTCTTCTACTACTACAACCCTCAACTTGGACGTATAGACTCGGAGCTAATATCACAGCTAACAACCCATAACAATTCAGATCTAATCAAACTTAAAACTACTTGCTTCACCTAGAGCCTTGCTCTATTTATACATTCCCATGGTCTGCGGATAATGGATAGGCTGACTGACTTTCTATTATCCTACATTATTTTTGGGCAGACAACCCTTTGACTTGACTCAATACAGGTCATGCTCCATGCACTTTGCGGAGCCTTTAAAATACCAATACCCAAAATAGTGGACTTTAAGCCACAAAATTGTTACGCGGGGGATCTGTTGCCCAACATTACATAATTGTTTTGTCTTCATAGAAATATTGACTGCATTATATATATATATATATATATATATATATATATATATATATATATATATATATATATATATATATATATATATATATATATATATATAATAGAACATTGGGCGAAGGTTAGGCCAAGAGGGTGCGTATGTAGTGTTCCTTCTTGGTGAGATAACTTTGATAACACTTGGAGATGGTGATTTTGATGCAGTGGTATAAAAATAATGCATATAAGACTTATGTATATTTGTGTATGCTATAGACTTGGTTAGGGTCGCACATTTACTATGTGCTTATGATAAAGACCGATTTTGTTTAATTCCATATTATCAATGTTTTTTCCTTTGGTATCCTAGTTTGGAAATACATGTATGACATGGATGGTGATCCACAATTGAGACAGATATATACATCGAAGTTTCTCTTTTGGTTTCCTAGTTTGGACATATGTGTATGACATGGATGGTGATCTAGGATTGAGACACATAGACGCATGGATGGTCATGGTTATGTGGAAAATATGGCTAATTATTATTTATGGATGATACATGATTTGTATGATTATATAAGCTTAATATTCTACTAATCAGGATGTGGCAAGGGACTTGTTTATTTGCAAGCAGGGATGATTAAACTATAAATGACTATGGAAGTCATGATACATGATTTTTATGATTATATATTCTTAATATTGTACTAAGAATGATGTGGAAGGGGGTGCGGTTATTTATAATCAAGGATGTCCAAACTATAAATGAATTTGGAAGTTATTTCTTCAAAACCAAATTTATTGTGGAAGTCATGCACAATTCTTGGTCTTGGAACTAGACCTTACCAATGAACCATGAGATGGGTATAATATTGTAATTAGTACCTTAAGGTGAAGAACAAAGTTTCAAAGAAGATTATATGAGAAGCCATGTAAATTAGGGCGCAAAGTCCTAAATCCATGAAATATAAAGACGTGGATTATAAGATGTATACTAAAAAAATTAGGGCATAGAGTCGTGAATATTTAAAAGATCAAGGTGTCGAATCTTGGATCTTTGGAGTAGATTAAGGCACAGAGTCCTAAATATACTAAACAACAAAGATGCATGTGATAGGTATGTGGAATCCCTATGCTTTGGAAGAAAAATACCACTCATGGGTAGCTCAAGGATGAGTTTCCTTAATAAAATCTCATTTCAGACAATTCTGGAGTGACATTCTAAAAATAGTAAATCACCTTGCCTCAATTCATAATCAAGTGTATTCGAAGGAACGTCACTTAACTTATCACTAATCATTCTCAACAGCTCAATATTGACTTAATCATAAATATTATGAATATTATTATTATCTTTTTATGAGACTATGATATTATTATTAAAAGGGATTATGAGTCACCTTCATCATATCAATCACTTTACACCTCTCTACTTGATGACTCTCATGGCTCCACATAACTCTCTCTCTTAACGATACATTACGAACATGTAATACTCCTCTAAAAGTCACTAAAATCATGTGATAGAAGATTCCTCTTATGCACTTGTTAATGCATATGTTACACTCTCCTTAACGAAGGCATGCATACCACTCCCTAATGGAATGAGTTATGCCCCTCTAAATGGAATATGTTACTTCTTCTCAAGGCATGCATGTTACTCACCCTTTAAGAGAATAATTTGTTTCTCCTCCTATATATTTGTCTCATGTATTCTCAATTGGGCAGAAAAAGAGGTGCATTGTAATACCAAGAATTGGAGAGACTTGAAGAGGATTGTGAAAGGGAGATACTTGGAGAGTAGCCAAATGTTGAAATCAATCTGAAACTCCTAAGATAAATTGCTAAATAGATCTACCTGGTGAAGTTGACCATGATTTGATATGGAATTATGTAGGAACATAACAAAAAATAGAGATATGAACATAAACACAGAGATACAACATAAATACAACTTCATTTCATTAAGATCAAAGAACTGAAATATGCTTACATATAGAATGGAAATAAACTAGCTTGGGCGATGGTAGCTTATCTCTATGAAGAGATGTGGTAGCTTCATGCCTCTCAATTGTGTTACAATTGGAGTCAAACACCTTTTTATTATTGAACAACAAGGGAAAACCCGAACACAAGGAAATGAAATGCCACAAGTTTGTGGGCGTTATTAGGGTTAGTTTGGAAACCAACTTCTTGATGTCGTAAATTGGTCATATAATCTTTATTTGTTGTGTATGATACCTTTTGGAAATATCTCTCCAATTTCTGTAGTATTTTCTGCAGGCCCCTACCAATGGCTATGGGACTTTTTTGGACCTCAATAAAACATCATTTATGGGGTCAAAACAGCCCTGAAAGTTTAGGACGTGAAATACTGCTAAAAATAGTAAATGTTGCTATAATCAAGGAAACTGACAAAACCAACTTGAGGTCTAGGTGGAATAGGTGGTTGGCCAACAATATCCACCTAGGTGATTCCTCCCCCATTTGGAATCAATGGTCCCCATTGCGTGTAGAGCCTCCATGACGTGAGGAAAGTTTTGTTGAACCTAGTCCCTTGTGAACCACTTGCCTTGGTGAAAGAGTTGACCTACTTAGACAAATTGATATAGTTGGATACTCTACTGGAATATTTTTTAATATGTGTTTCCATGATCCTATTAGTTGTGGCATGCTCAATGCAGCTTGGGTTGAGCTTTGTTGGACCCTAATTTTGACCTTTTTCACCATGAACATTCCACCATTCTATCATCCCTTACTTTCAATCATATTTTTAATATTTTGGCCTCTTTTTGAACATTAAGATAAAATAATTGTGTCTCTTAATTTTTAGAATTGTTAGTAAAAATTAGGTATTACAATTATTTTTGGCAGAAACATAATTTCTCGTAATGGCTCCGTTGAATTCGTATGTGCAAGACGCTTGGGAAAAAACTAAACAAAGATTAAAGAAGTACATTAACTAAGGATTGGTAGACCCTTGTTTTCATACTCCAAACAAATAAGAACAAACCTGGTCAAAGTTGGTCAAACTTGACCAATCATTGAGAAAATCCCTTGATATAGAGGCAATTTTGTGATTTTGTGGAATCTTCCTAGATTTTGTGCAACGAAGGTATGATTTCGACCCTATTAGGTGGAATAGGGATCTTTATCATTGTTACAACCATTATAACTAATTTAGTTATACTTTTAGCCTATTTAAGCACAATTATTCAACAACTATGACGATATATTATTAGCATTGTGATTACTCTCTTTTAGATTACATTTTAAGACTTTCTCTATATTTCTTATGCTTCATTAATGCGGGATTGGAATGATGAATTATTGTAACTGATTGTTGTTATGCAGCTAGCTCACAAAATAGAAGAAAAAATAGATCAACGACTTCAAAATCAACCTCTTAGAGGGGGCAACCCCCTTTACGTTACACAAATGAACAATTCTTGGATGATACAAATGACAAAACCTCCTTTCTATATATAGGAGTCTAAAGGGTTACAATATAATCAAATCCGACATAACAATAATAATATAAGGGCACAACAATACCAATAGTGGGCTTCTATGGGGCACACTAATAACAATATGGGAACAAAAGGGGCACAACAATAATAATAAGGGGTACAATGACAATAGTAATGGGGGAATCACTATAATTATAGGGACCTAACATGTCCCTCTCCTCTAAAAAATTGTTGTCCTCAATGGTTGAGTAGTTCTGGATGCTTCTAGATAAAATTATCATCCTCCCATGAGGAATCTTTAGCGTGTAAGTTCTTTCACTTGATGAGATACTCTAAAATTGATCGATTTCTTAGCTATCATGTTCTTGTTTCTGTGAGTGATTCAAGTTCCCATATGATTTTTCCTTCATCATCATGTTTTAGCAATATTGTTTGAATTGGGAGCTTTTCACCTATAACCTCCTTTAAGCATGAAACATGGAAAACTTGGTGCACAGGGGAAGCTACAGGAAGCTCATATTTGTATGCCATAGTACCAATCTTTTGCAACACCTTGTAGGGACATTAATACTTTGGTGATAATTTATTATCCTTCATAGCTTTCTTGAGGGACATTTGTTTATATGGTTGTGGCCATACAAATACCTAGTCACCTATATGAAAACTTCTTTCACTGTGATGTTGATGTACCTGTTGTTTCGTTATATTCTTCGCCAAAGTGAGGTTATAATTTTTGAGTTGGAGAAGTTGTTGTTGATGCTCAATGCGATATTCCACTACTTGAATCTTAGAATTTCCTCTTAAATATGATGTGATCGTTGGTGGATGATATCCAGAAAGTTCCATAAATGGGTTCATTTTCGTTGCAGTAAGGAAGGAAGTGTTATACCACCATTCATCTAGAGGCACCCATTTGACCCATTGTGTCTATTTATTAGATACAAAGAAAATAACATATCCTTCCAAACATTTGTTTAGTATATCATTTTTCCCATCAAATTGAAGATGATAAGATGAGCTATGAGCTAACTAAGTACCTAGACAAGAAAATAATTATTTCCAAAAAATTCAAATTAAAATGGGATCTCTATCACTTACAATAATCTTTGGGTTTACATGTAGCTTTTGAATTGTTTCCATAAATGGAGTAGAAACTGTATTAGCTATAAATGTATGAGGCAATGCACAAAATTGTGCATACTTGGAAAATCTATCAACTGTGGAGCGATAAAAAGGTGTCTTGTGAACTCCTAATTACCTCACATTAATTATCAACCCAGGGACGACTTTTTATTTCAAGAGTGTACTCTGTCTGAGGCTGCTACTTACTTAAGAGTAATGTTGTGCAGTATAGTGCTTAAAACCCAAAAGTAGATGAATGCTTAAAAAAATAAATCTAATTGAAACAACAAGAAACTGAAAATGTCTTAAACTAACTCATTCATTCAAACAACCATCAATCGAGGATATAGTAGCAATAGCTCATTCCTCTAGAAATTGATGAAGGAAAAGGAATTAGAGTATGGATCATGGATCTGGGAGCATAATAGCGTCTGCTGTGTCTCACGACAGCCTTGACCCTCCTCCCACACTAAAGCAAAAAATGCAAGGAAAAGGAATGGCAAAAAGCAGCATGAAACGAAATGGAAAGCAGTAAATGAAACAACAATTAAAAGAACTAAATCTCGCGAGTTAAAACTGAACTCTCATTCCGCAATCAAATAACAATCGGCAAAAGCAATTCCAATGAACTTTACTTTATGAGACGATATTTACAAATGAATTATGGAACAGCAATAATCAAATGAAACAACAGCAATCAAATGGAACAACAATCCTTAATGAATTACAAAATAACAACTATCACCCATATGTACATGATTTACATTAATATAGCAATCTGAAAGTATTGAATGATATAACTATATTTTTGAACGAAGGAACATTGTCCTCAAGCCTCACAAATACTATTTCACATTGATCGGATAACAGTAACATTCATACCAACGTTCCGCTACGGAAATAGCTGAGAAATGCAATTCGAATAGATCCACTTATACAATGCAGAGACATGAGAGAAAGAACTCCTTCAGATATCAATTATAATGAGGCATAGTATATCACATATAAAGAATGTATCAGATTACTTAATAACAGAAATGAACAAACCACACGCAATTTACCATATAATACAACAGCGGCAAGTGTCCGTTGGAGCCGGGCCCGTAGCTTCCAATGGCACCGCCGTAAATTATTTCAGATGTAGGGAGAAAGTAAATGCCAAGCCTTTTATATTAACGCATCAATGATAATACAGCAACACTAATTCCCAAAGAGATTCGATCGTCTGAGTTCTGAAACTTAGAATTACAAAAACAGTCCTCTCCCCCGTCTCTGATCTTGGGTTTCATTTAAATAGAGAAATATCAGAGCATGGATAATTACAAAATGATTTGTTTTACAGAATTGGATGGATCCTAACCAATTGATCAACCAGATCAAGGCGAATTTTGGCTTTGCAGTTAAGATTTGGAGGGCGGCCGCAACAGCAAATCTCAGAAAATCGTGCTCAAAGAACCCTGCGTTTCTCCCTGTACAAGCCGAATTTGGGCAAACTGTTCTTCAAGAAGATAATTGGGCCCGTTCTGGACAAAACCCATGTTCCGGATTTTCCAAATTCGTCTTCATTTGCTTAGAATCTTAACCGCAAAACTGTCACTCCTTAAACCAACGAATTTCTGAGTTGGCTGATTTAAAAATCAAATCTTCAATCTGGAAGTTACTTTGGAGGCTAAGAATGGCGAATGATGTTACAACCAACTTATTATAACTATCATTGATAAATTAATGCATAATAATCAATTTATTAAAAATAAAAGAGAATAAATAACATTCATCCATGAGAGCATAAATTATTTATCAAATGGATCTAAATGATAAATTATAATAAATGACATGATGAAGAATGGTGGAAATGGGTGGAATAAACGTTCACAAGTGACAATAATCATGGCATATTAACGACCCTACACACCCCCACACTCAATATGTTGCATGTCCTCATGCAACGAAAACTGAATATATTGCACGTCCTCATGCAACCCAAAGACAAAAACCATGTGTTAACCAAGCAATAAAAAATTGAGAATAAATGAATGCTTCCTTAATTAATGAATATTCAATTTTAGTAATCTTGATGAAGGCATACCAATTTTTACATTGACATTCAATTATATGTATATATGAAGTTGCAACAAAATATGATATATGTAACAGCAAACTCCATGAACCATTTTCTCAAAAACTACAAACCAGCTTTTGTTGAAATTTGGCAAGTAAATTTATAATATATGGATGCCTTTATGATCCAAAAATCAGATTGTTTTGATGCATGGATCATGAGATATAAACAAAATGGCTGTAGGTGAGAGTGCATGATTTCCGAAATTTTATGAACCACTATTTCTTGAAATTGTGTGGGTTTGTATTAATGATAGGTATGTGTTTTCCAAAAATTACAAGAATTGGGTTCATAGTTGTTAAAAATATGTGGAAATCAATTTCTACACTGAAATTGTATGACTGAAATTGCATGCCTTAAATGAGAAAGAAAATAGGAAACATCCATCATGCGTAGCGATTCCTCCCCCTCTCTGAAAAATTAACATGTCCTCATGCGATGCGAGAAAACAAATAGAGGGGGTTGCTACCAGCTGTTGAATTCTGTGCTTGGTGTAAAACAACATGAAAGGGAGGTGTTGAGAGTGAATAAGAATAGCAATGGATGATAAAGAATATGAATGGCGTGGTGATAAGAAAGAAATGAATGAAATGAACACTCCCCCATACTCGAAAATGATATGCTGCTGAAAAAGGGAAAGTGGTAAAGATGTGGAATGAAAGATGACAAATAATGCTCAAAATGGATTGTCATTAGATTCTCCTAAATTTATAATAAATTAGAAAACTATGCAATTTTACCTCAAGTTTTACCTCCAAAAATGTGGAATGACATATAAATACTGGCAGTTGTTGAAGCTGATGTAGGCAGAGTTGGTGCTGAAAGCGATGCAAAAAGGTAGAATCCAGGGAAGCACATAATGTCTGAAAAATTGTTCATGTTCGCAAGTTGCTCGAGCCGCGTCTGTTAGTTGCAATAGTGCGGTCATGCTGTGAATAGAATTTTCCCATACTTGTTGTTCTCCTGTAAACAAAGCACTATTTTGCATACAATGTGCTTGAATCCATAGTGTTAGCTTTGAATAGCAACAGAGAAAATGCATGCAAAATTGCAATTAAAAAAACTTATGTATACATGCAATACTACTATGTTGTCAAATCAACAAGGTATGGCAAAGTGTAGTAATCATATCGCATGCAACCCCATAATGCATACATTCCCCCTCCAATTGGAAAATGGGTCCCATAACCATAAAGCATATGAGAGGGGTGGTGCGGACGGCAAGGCAATGGAATGAACAATATATCAGTAAGGGAGGCAGAGTACACTTATGAAGGATAGGACGGTGAAAATTATGGTTATGTTGAGAGCAAAGTGTGTAAAGATAGTTATGAATAAGAGATAGGACGCTTTGGATTGATGATAGTTTATACAAAACGAAAAAGGACAACAATATGCTAAAAAGATGCTTTGCTGACAGTATTCTAGCTGAAAATGATGTGATTGATCATAAAACACTTTCTCATGCATAAAGGTTCAAACAGGGAAAAAGTTAAGGAAATAACTTCTCTGATAAAAAGAAAATAAGAAAAGGGTATTATAATAATAATTGACGAAAAGATATAACTTCAATACCATAAGCAGAGCCGCTGCTGCCAGCAGGCGTCCATAGCCTCGGCAGGGTTGCTTTTTAACCCATATGAGCCAGGATCCTCAATTTATAAATGGAGAGTTTTAGTGCTGTTCTACAGAAGAGATCAGTGTGCTGGCGTGGTAACCAGACAACCACACTGCCATTCACTAGGAGGTAGCAAAAGTGATCAGGCCGGCTCGTGATGAGACCTCCTGTTCCAAGGATAATTTGGCTATCCAATGGATCATAACCCCGGTGTGGTGGCCATAATGGGAATGTCACTTTGTTACAGCCTTATGAACATGGTAGGCTGGCTCGTAATGAGACACCCTATCCTCCATCTGCGAACAAAATTTTGTTGTTATTTCACATTTTTATGATAAAAAGAGGGAGGCTCAGTACTCCTTAAGAGCAGGGATGGCAGAAGAAGTTGAACATGTCAATATAAAAAAATATACCCATAATCTCATTTATTACAGATAGAGAAGATTATAACCAGGAAGGGTGGAACCAGCATGGTATTAAGATGCTCAATCAGTATCATGTACAACAAAGAACAATGCAGTAAAGGAATATATAAATAATTGTGTCCCTTTTAAAAAGAATCTATCATCAAGGAGCTGTCATTTTAAAGATCATAACGTGAATAATATTAACTTTGCTTCAAAAGAATCCATAATTCTTGTCCTCATAAAAGTAGTGTACTTCATGTCATGAAACAGAATCAGGAGAATGTGGTTGAGCTGAACTATGAATAATCCTACAAGAGAAAGGAAAGGGTTGCCCTCAAAAATATTCCCAAAGTGTTGCTCTTTTGAATGAACAGCAAAAACACTCAAAAAGTGGTGTTCCGTGTAGGGAACATCAAAGAAAATGCACACCAAAAAACAAAAATACACACAGAAAACGTGAAAATGCAAATGTCGTTCCTTTTGAAAGAGAAGAATCCATACAAGCAAAAACTCGAACAACAAAAACTCAAACTGTTGTTCCTTTTGAAAAAGGAACAGCAAAAAACTCAAACTGTTGTTCCTTTTGAAAAATGAACAGCAAAAACTCAAACTGCTGTTCCTTTTGAAAAAGGAACAGCAAAAACTCAAACTGCTGTTCCTTTTGAAAAAGGAACAGAAAAAAACTCAAACTGCTGTTCCTTTTGAAAAAGGAACAGCAAAAACTCAAACTGCTATTCCTTTTGAAAAAGGAACAGCAAAAAACTCAAACTGCTGTTCCTTTTGAAAAAGGAACAGCAAAAAACTCAAACTGCTGTTCCTTTTGAAAAAGGAACAGCAAAAACTCAAACTGTTGTTCCTTTTGAAAAAGGAACAGCAAAAACTCAAACTGCTATTCCTTTTGAAAAAAGAACAGCAAAAAACTCAAACTGCTGTTCCTTTTGAAAAAGGAACAGCAAAAACTCAAACTGCTGTTCCTTTTGAAAAAGGAACAGCAAAAAGCTCAAACTGTTGTTCCTTTTGAAAAAGGAACAGCAAAAACTCAAACTGTTGTTCCTTTTGAAAAAGGAACAGCAAAAAGCTCAAACTGCTATTCTTTTTGAAAAAGTAACAGAAAAAACTCAAACTGCTGTTCCTTTTGAAAAAGGAACAGCAAAAACTCAAACTGCTATTCCTTTTGAAAAAGGAACAGCAAAAAACTCAAACTGCTGTTCCTTTTGAAAAAGGAACAGCAAAAACTCAAACTGCTGTTCCTTTTGAAAAAGGAACAGCAAAAACTCAAACTGCTGTTCCTTTTGAAAAAGGAACAGCAAAAAACTCAAACTGCTGTTCCTTTTGAAAAAGGAACAGCAAAAACTCAAACTGCTGTTCCTTTTGAAAAAGGAACAGCAAAAAACTCAAACTGCTGTTCTTTTTGAAAAAGGAACAACAAAAAACTCAAACTGCTGTTCCTTTTGAAAAAGGAACAGCAAAAACTCAAACTGCTGTTCCTTTTGAAAAAGGAACAGCAAAAACTCAAACTGCTGTTCCTTTTGAAAAAGGAACAGCAAAAACACACCAAATGTTGTTCCTTTTGAAAAAGGAACAGCAAAAATACACCCAACGTGAAAGTGCAGGAGTGCTGTTCCATTTCGAAAAGGAACAAAAAAATGTAAAAGTGCAAAAAGTGTTGTTCCATTTCGAAAAGGAACAGCAAAATGTGAAAGTGCAAAAAGTGCTGTTCCATTTCGGAAAGGAACAACAGCTGTTCCATTTCGAAAAGGAACAGCAAAATGAACTGTGAAAAAGGAACAACAAAATGAATGGCTGATCAAAAAAAGTGTTATTCCTTTAGAAAATAAAAAACGAAAATGATGTTCCTTTGAAAAAGGAACAGCAGGAACGACAAAAATGCACACAAATGCTGTCCCTTCAGAAAAGGAACAGCAAAATACACAACCATAAAATGCAAACACGCAAAGAGTGAATTAGCTATTCACTGCAGTGATGTTGAGGATGAGTTGCACTTTGAATGAAGCAACACCTGAAACACAAAATATAAGATAAATTAGAAAAGAAACAACAAAAAGCAGTATGTAAATAAATAAATTGAGTTGCAACAACTATGATGTTATGTCAAAAAAATGATCTATTTGAAAAATGTTTTTGGCAGCAGTGACTAGACATGAATCTTGAAATTGAAATCAATTCTTCATTTGTTCTATTATGAATCCATTGGGTAATGATTTGGATAAAATTCCTTTGTTTTATAAAAATTTCTTTTGAAAAATCGCTCGTCCATAAGTTGACCTTCTTTATTTTCCCAGGACCTGCAAAAAACGAGTATCTACCTGCAATAAAACATTAAATCATGGATAAAGAGAGGTGATCGGGCTCCCCTAATCCAAGAATTATGCAAAAAAACAACAAGTAGTTACTCTGTATAACAAATCCATAGAGAAAATAACAAAGTAAAATTTATTTGTTACCTGCGGGAGAGCAGTGGTCGACCATACTAACCAACAGTGTTTTAATCACAACTTCTTTGTTTTTCGTCCAAATTGAGTGATTCCAAAGCCAAATGAGA
Source organism: Pinus tabuliformis (assembly GCA_031772625.1). Classification (NCBI taxonomy): domain Eukaryota; kingdom Viridiplantae; phylum Streptophyta; class Pinopsida; order Pinales; family Pinaceae; genus Pinus; species Pinus tabuliformis. Next base: position 480,765,013 of record CM062812.1, on the reverse strand, counting down.
GCTAATTCAAAGTTGTATCTCCAATAGAAACAGGTTTTAAAAATTCAATGATATGATATGTCAATTTTAGTTAGAACAACCTGCATAACATAGTCATTTTCGATTACCCGGCTTAAACCAACAGTTGATATTTCAAGCGTAACTTTTTCGTTTGATGTCGGATTCGAATGATTCAAATTGGAAATGAAAATAGATTCATTTATTGATCTCCAATAGAAACAGGTTTTGAATACAAGAAGAATTGATAGGTCAAATACTTTAAGGAACAGCTGGAAAGACATAGTTTTAAGGGTGCTGATTTACGATAGACAGTCAGTATTTTGATCATAACTTCCCCATACGATATCGAAAATGAGTGATTCCAATTGCATTGTAAACTAGATTCATAGGGGAATCTACCATAGAAACAGGTTTTAAAAATTCATTCATTTAGGCCTCCAAAAACTGACTGTCCCAACTCTGTTCCTGAGCTGCCTGCTAGACATCCGGTCAATGTTTTGGCTCTAACTTTTTCGTTTCAAATCCAAATTGAGTGATTCAAATTGGATTGGAAAGTAGACATCAAGGGCTACTTAGGATAGAAACAGGTTTTAAAAATATGGTCATTTAGGCCTCCAAAAATTGACTGTCCCAACTCTGTTCCTGAGCTGCCCGCTAGATAACCGGTCAATGTTTTGTTTCTAACTTTTTCGTTTCAAATCCAAATTGGGTTAGAAAGTAGACATCAAGGGCTACCTAGGATAGAAACAGGTTTTAAAAATATTCATTTTTGGTCCCTCAAAACATGACTGTCCCGACTGTTTTTTCAGAAATCTCATCAAGCCCGCAAGCCAAAAAAATGAAATTCAAGCATTTTTTCAAATTGGTGATAAAAATGAAAATGAGTGTTTGTAGCACTTATTATTTCCATTATGATTCATCTACATACACAAATTATAAAACGAATTATCACCGATGTTAATTTGCATAGCATGTTGCAACAAAAACCCTAGTTTTACAAAAGAACAAAATGCACTTATTTATGTCCTTATTTTGTTTTATTTTATTCACTAACCTACTTTGATTGAAGGATGAATATGACTACGTGTATGAGTACTTCCAGTGAAGCCATTTTCGAAACACGGCTTCACGTATGCACATACCCAAATTTGAAAAATGCATATTAATGGATATTAGGGTATGAGAAGGTGGCTTCCCTTGAAAAAATGATATCAAAAATTGTTGAAGCATAGAGTGATGTTGCAAATAAATGATGGAGTGAAACCAATCTTCAATGTATCCTCTACTTTTTTGATCTTGCATAGCCATCATATCATGAAGTTCTTGGGCTTTTAAAATAGCTTGTTGATGCATAGTAAAAGAAACCTCATTTTCTTCCATAGCTTCTACAATTTTTGCATTTGAAACATTCTGAATCTCATTGTAGGTTTTTTCTAATGACACATGTGAGATAGAATGGGTGGGAAGGGTGGGTAAATTTTCCAGCTCAACATTGTAAGCATGTTGTACTGGTTTATTATGGTGGGGGTGTGAAATTAGTTGAGCAGGAGCATTTTGATGATGTGGCTGATTGGGTTGTGTGAATGGGCAAGCAAGGTGTTGTGAAAGAGCTGGTGGAGAATATGGAGAATGTGTTTGTGCTACAAGATGAGGGAGAGTAGTCATGCCATCATAAGATGAACCATGCCCAACTTGTAAACAGGATAGGTGGTTATATTGAAATTGACATGGCTGCCCTAACACATTAGCATTCCATAATGGATTATGCAAGTATGACAATGAAGAAAGAGTGTTTTGAACCATACCTATAGGCCTTGTTGCAGCTCTCTTACCTCTTTGATATGCTACTTCCATCCTAGGTAAGGAAGAGTGAATATCTATAAGATGCTCCTTTCGGTCATGAGAACAAAACATTTCATCACATTCTTCATTTTTATGAACCTGCAAAACATCCAATTTTTCATTTAGAGAGCTAATAAAATCAACTTTAAAATGTTCAAACAACACATTGATTTCAGCTCTTATGACTCCTGTTCTTGTAGCAGATTTGGAAAACAAAGAAAAAACATCTCTAGGACTCTTACCAGCCTTGGAAATTCCTCTTGAATACCTTATGCACAACTCACAAACATCATCATATGATAACTGAAAAACATCACCTTTTCCTATCAGATTTAAAAGTTCTAAAAATTCATCTTTGATTCCTTTAAGAAGGCGTGTTTTTAAGATCTCTTTTCCCAAATGCTTATATTTTGATTTTTGAAGGTTATAATGAAATCGATCTACATAATCCTCCAAACTTTCATCTTCCCCTTGTATCATATCGAAAATATCTTCATTGGCTTTGCAATAGTCTTGGTACTTTTTCAAGAATATGTTCTTCATGTCCTCCCATGATTGGATGCAATTCCCACCTAGGCTCATGAACCATCGGAGAGCTGCTCCTTTTAGAGTAAGAGGAAACACTTTCAATCTTTGATCATTAGTACAATAATCATATCCTCTACAAAGTATTTCAAACTCAAACAAAAATGTATGTGGATCTTCATTTGCTAAACCATGGAAATTTGGTAAAGATGGGGGAATTATGTGCATTTGTGTTACTCCTCCTAGATCTTTGATAGGGAATTTAAAAGTAGAAACGTGAGCCATTTCTTACCATAGTTTAAGACGTTCTTCATGTGTTTCTTCGAGGCTCCTTCTTCAAATGTTCCTTTCAATCGGTTAGTGAAATGGGTGGTGCTTACATCACCACTTGTGTGAGATCATGTGATTCATTTTTTTTTTAAATTCCTATCTTTTTTCTAATCATTCACAAAAATTCAAACATCTATTTCTACCCTAGGTTCTTTTAAGAGTCCTGCTGGAAAGCGGACGGTGGAGCAGGGCTTTTACATGCTCCGTACGCAGGTTCTTACCTTCCGTTTTTAAGATCCAACTCTTCCCTAGCAGGCACTCATCAGATTCACACTACTCTTTAGAAATGGCTACACTCTTCCCCAGCAACGGCGCCAAAATGTGGAGCGATAAAAAGGTGTCTTGTGAACTCCTAATTACCTCACATTAATTATCAACCCAGGGACGACTTTTTATTTCAAGAGTGTACTCTGTCTGAGGCGGCTATTTACTTAAGAGTAATGTTGTGCAGTATAGTGCTTAAAACCCAAAGGTAGATGAATGCTTAAAAAAAGAAATCTAATTGAAACAACAAGAAACTGAAAATGTCTTAAACTAACTCATTCATTCAAACAACCATCAATCGAGGATATAGTAGCAATAGCTCATTCCTCTAGAAATTGATGAAGGAAAAGGAATTAGAGTATGGATCATGGATCTGGGAGCATAATAGCGTCTGCTGTGTCTCACGACAGCCTTGACCCTCCTCCCACACTAAAGCAATAAATGCAAGGAAAAGGAATGGCAAAAAGCAGCATGAAACGAAATGGAAAGCAGTAAATGAAACAGCAATTAAAAGAACTAAATCTCGCGAGTTAAAACTGAACTCTCATTCCGCAATCAAATAACAATCGGCAAAAGCAATTCCAATGAACTTTACTTTATGAGATGATATTTACAAATGAATTATGGAACAGCAATAATCAAATGAAACAACAGCAATCAAATGGAATAGCAATCCTTAATGAATTACAAAATAACAACTATCACCCGTATGTACATGATTTACATTAATATAGCAATCTGAAAGTATTGAATGATATAACTATATTTCTGAACGAAGGAACATTGTCCTCAAGCCTCACAAATACTATTTCACATTGATCGGATAACAGTAACATTCATACCAACGTTCCGCTACGGAAATAGCTGAGAAATGCAATTCGAATAGATCCACTTATACAATGCAGAGACATGAGAGAAATAACTCCTTCAGATATCAATTATAATGAGGCATAGTATATCACATATAAAGAATGTATCAGATTACTTAATAACAGAAATGAACAAACCACACGCAATTTACCATATAATACAACAGCGGCAAGTGTCCGTTGGAGCCGGGCCCGTAGCTTCCAATGGCACCGCCGTAAATTATTTCAGATGCAGGGAGAAAGTAAATGCCAAGCCTTTTATATTAACGCATCAATGATAATACAGCAACACTAATTCCCAAAGAGATTCGATCGTCTGAGTTTTGAAACTTAGAATTACAAAAACAGTCCTCTCCCCCCGTCTCTGATCTTGGGTTTCATTTAAATAGAGAAATATCAGAGCATGGATAATTACAAAATGATTTGTTTTACAGAATTGGATGGATCCTAACCAATTGATCAACCAGATCAAGGCGAATTTTGGCTTTGCAGTTAAGATTTGGAGGGCGGCCGCAACAGCAAATCTCAGAAAATCGTGCTCAAAGAACCCTGCGTTTCTCCCTGTACAGGCCGAATTTGGGCAAACTGTTCTTCAAGAAGATAATTGGGCCCGTTCTGGACAAAACCCATGTTCCGGAATTTCCAAATTCGTCTTCATTTGCTCAGAATCTTAACCGCAAAACTGTCACTCCTTAAACCAGCGAATTTCTGAGTTGGCTGATTTAAAAATCAAATCTTCAATCTGGAAGTTACTTTGGAGGCTAAGAATGGCGAATGATGTTACAACCAACTTATTATAACTATCATTGATAAATTAATGCATAATAATCAATTTATTAAAAATAAAAGAGAATAAATAACATTCATCCATGAGAGCATAAATTATTTATCAAATGGATTTAAATGATAAATTATAATAAATGACATGATGAAGAATGGTGGAAATGGGTGGAATAAACGTTCACAAGTGACAATAATCATGGCATATTAACGACCCTACATCAACTACCACCATGATGACACTCTTTCCTTGTAGTTTTTAACCCTGTACGGAAATTACCTACACACGAATTATAAAACAGAAAATAAACAATGCGAGAGCATAACACATATACACAGAGATTTTCCCTTGGATCCAAAAACCGGGACTACCAACTTGTTTTCTCACTATGTTCCTTTCAATGTTACAATACATATTTATACATGTCGAAGCAACCTGTGGAGGTTTGCCGTTACACCAAAACCTGCAGGTGTTGGTAAACATTACAAGCCAGTAACTAGGATCCCCAGGGTGGAAATTATGGATTCTATAGAGGTGCGGTGATTCTTCCAACACCCCCCCTCAAATGCAACTTGGGGGAATCGAACCTGGGTCCAAGATCTGATACCATGGGGAGGTTTGTCGTTACACCAAAACCTGCAGGTGTTGGTAAACATTACAAGCCAGTAACTAGGATCCCCAGGCTGGAAATTACGGATTCTATAGAGGTGCGGTGATTCTTCCAACACAACCAATACCATGGACCGAAAACCATCGCGTCCAGAACCATGGACCGAAAACCATTGCATCCAAAACCATGTGCGAAAATCATGCACAAAACCATAGGTAGGTTTGCCCAAACTAACATAGGAAGAGTTGGTTAACTGCACCCCTCAAACCCCCTGTGACTCCCCCCTCTACGCAATCGGCGCAACGAAGGGGGGGCTCTTCCCCCCTCCTAACCCCCCAGATAACTATGTGGGCTAGTCATGGAAAGAATATAACACAACTCAACATTCTCCCACTTGTTGTTTTATTTCCACAAGGGGACACAAGAGATCTTAGTGATTTATCTAGCCTTGCAATTGCCATTGTTTCTCTACACTAAGAGAACTTCTCAGAGATCATAATTTTTTTTAATGCATTTGGAGTATTCTTCAAAGTTTCCACCTTTACCAGCAACACCTTTTTGTCTTCTATCATATCCCTCACAAAGTGATACTGAACGTCAATGTTCTTTTTCTTTGAATGGTAAGCAGGGTTCTTTGCCAAGAAGATTCCACTTTGGTTGTCACAGTCTGTCCTTATAGCTCCTTGTACTAACCCTATACTTGAACATAATCTCTGCAACCAAACTACTTCCTTTCTTGCATGAGTGGCTACCATGTATTTTGCCTTTGTAGTTGATAATGCCACTACAGATTGTTTCTTACTCATCTGACCGACTGCACCTCCAAATAGGTTAAACACATACCCACTTGTAGATCTTCTATGATCCAGATCTCCAGCCTGATCTGTATCAACAAAGCCATGAATATCCAACACTATGTCCAATCGTGGTATTCCTTTGTAGCACAAACCATAATCACTAGTGCCACACAAATACCTGAAAACCTGCTTCACTGCTGTCTAGTGCTCCGCCCTTGGTTTTGACATAAACCTGCTCAATACTGCCATTGCTTGTGCGATGTCTGGTCTGGTATATACCATCACATACACCAGGCTATCGATTGCACTTGCATATGGAACATAGGACATGTCCTCTTCCTCTTCTTGTGTCTTGGGACACTATTCAACAGATAACTTTACACCTACAGGAATAGAAACCTTCACCGGTTTACTGTCCTGCATATTAAACCTCTGCAATATTGTCTCAACATACTTCCTCTCACTTAACCAGAGCTTCCACTTTATCCAATCTCTTTTAATTTCCATGCCCAAAATATAGTTTGTAGCACCAAGATCTTTCATGTCGAATTTGGAGGAAAAATGGGTCTTCAAATCCTGGATAGTTTCTTTGTCATTACCAACCAGCAACATATCATCCACATACAAGAACAGATAAATAGCACGATCACCAATTAATTTAAAATACACACAGTGATCTGCTTTGCTTCTGGTGAAGCCAAGTCCTCGTATAAATGTATTAAATTTCTGATACCACATCCTTGCTGATTTTTTTAGCTCATACACGGACTTCTTTAACTTGCATACCAGTTCTTTCTTACCCTTCACCACAAAGCCTTCAGGTTGCTTCATGTAGATATCCTCTTCTAGATCCCCGTGAAGAAATGTTGTCTTCACATCCGTCTGTTGTAACTCAAAATCAAAAGCAAGAGCAACAGATAAAAGTAATCTAATAGAAGTTACCTTGGCAACAAGAGAAAAAATATCACCAAAATCAATTCCTGACACCTTGGAACACCCTTTTGGTACATGTTATCACTCAGAAGTTCTCTGTAGAAGTTATGAAAAGAAGGAAGTATCCGGGGTAAGCATAAACCAATCTTTTAGGCTTAGGTTCTAACCAACCTAAATGCAGAAAGGGCTCTCTCTTTATAATTTAGCTTTGTTTTTATGAGATTTTAGGCTAGTTCTTAGTGTTCATAGGATTTTCATTTTGGATTGAAGGTAGGGTGGCGGAATTCTAGGAGTAGATAGATAGAGCCAGGTCTTCATGCCATTGGGCTATGGAGTCAATTGATGGATAGCATAACTCGACGAGATCACTAAAGGGAATGTTCACAAGGAAGGCTAGAAAAGCAAAAGGAAAATCTTTAGGTCTAATGGGTGAAGTGATTCTAACCAAGGTGAAAGGGCACTTAAGAATCCTTGGACCGAGATCAGAATGATGAATAAAGGGTAATCATGAACAAAGGGAAATTAAGAATCCTTTGCTATAGACCAGAGGAGAAACTATGGAAGCTAAGGAGCAGTTAATAATTCCATAGCTGAGATAGTTTAGGAGAAAACATTTAGAATGTAAAAATAGTCAAGACAAAGTACATTCAAGCAATTTCTGAAATATAATTCCTTGTTATACATTTAGATTTAGAGAAACAAACAAGATTATGAAGAAACATTATAAAAAACAATAGTAAACAATGAGAGAATACTTATTTGTATTTTGATTTACACAGGAAGCCTGTAAAGTATCTAATCTTTAGTCCTTAGTCCAGCAAGCCAATCAGTCATTGATACAATAGAACTTTGATTTGAGAGAAAACTTCTATGGAAATGTCTTGGAATCCACCCTACATACTTCGAAATGTGACGTATTTATACGAAAAATAATTACAAAATATCTCATAACAATCTGACATTTAATCTAGGGAATAGAAATATCTTCAAGCATGAAGATAGAGACATATGTAAAACTGCATCATGTTGTCCCTTTTATTGTGGTGTTTCTGGTTGTTTATGTTGAGTTTTGAGCCCTTTAAGGTGGCCGATAGTTATGGTATTTCTATTTTGGAATATTCTTTACTTTGGTCTTTCACTGATACTCTTTGACTCTATTACTCTTTGACCCCGTTGTTATGTCTTTTAGATGTTTCACCTGGCTTCCTTTAGATTTACTGTGGTAACTTTTTAATGTAAAATGTTTCATAGTAAATCTCTCATTTTCTACCACAATTCTGCCTTAGGCAATCTCACCTTTAACATTCTTCTGTAAATTTTGTCTTCCTCAGTGTACTTTGCAAAATTGGGCTTAGTGAGAAACAAATGTTTCACCTCATGTTCTACAAAAAATAGGTTCTCCAACACATCATATAATACTTTGCCTGTTGGCAGGGCTTTGGTAGCTAAAGTGCTTCCTTGTTCATTTTCCAATATTCTTAATCTATCCGCATAATCTAGTTGGGTCATGAGATTATTGTTGATGAACATAGAACTGGGAAGTCCCTTGTCCCTAAAAATTTGAAATTTAGCCATAAACTTGTCAATGGCTATCTACATGTCGTGGCACTTCTCTTCTAAGTTCAACATGAGGTTTCTTTTGGAAAGAACCTTTCAATCCCCAGGATGGCTTTAGTGCTATCCTTTATGTCGAGCTCATGGAGCAAACATATGTTCTTATTGTTCGGGAGGTGGATGAGTTGATTTGCATCCTCACACTTGTCTCCTAATTCTTCTCTTACTTTCTGGATAGCTTCGGTGGCTATCTTCACCAATTCTATTTATTCAAATATAACTTGGATTGATGGCCAAATATCATTGATAGAGTCAATGATATTGGCCCAGAGCAACTCTTTGGTTTGTCCTAGTGGTGTCTGTAGTGTTAAATATTTCTCCAGGACTTTGATTTTCTCACCCATCCTTTGGGCCTTCTCTGTCTCTTTCTTTCCTGAATTTGGGCAATTTTACAGTCAGTTTCCAAACTTTCCACTTTCTCCTTTAAATTTTTGAGCTCAGCTTCCTGGATTGACATATCCTCCATTGATTTTACGAGCCCTCTTGTTTTCTCAGTTGATGTACCTGTTGTTGTAGTGGACTCAGTTGTAATTGGCAACGTTGTGGTAGGTGGAGTTGTAGGTGCCAATGATGCTACCAATGTGGAAGGAATTGTTGTTGATACTGTGGGGATGATAGTTTTGGAAGTTGTGGCCATGTCACTTTGCTTCAATTGAATTAAAGCGTCCAACTCCTTCTTTATCTCCTTATGTTGATCATTTATTTTAAAGACCAAGTCCATGAGCTCTTCATGTCCTTGTTGTGCCTCCAGGACTTCTGGTGTCTGAGGATGATGCAACTGGGGTATCTTTAGCTTCTTCTTAAGTGTAGCAATGTCATCAATTTTTTTCTTAGCTGTTTTGTGGCCTTTACATCTTTGGGAACATGTCCCAACTCTATGACTAAGTCCTCTAGGGACTTGATTCTAGTATCTTTGGCCTGTGAGGAGGCCTTCTCCAACTGGAACAGTTCTGATATATTGTTAATATATTTTTGCAGTTGGTGGGCACTAATGGATTTCCCTATTAAGGTGGAGTATATTGTCTCCCCTGTTTGCTTGTGGAGATCAATCTGGTCAATGGGATGAATATCCCTTTCTAGTACTCCAAAATCCACCCTCCTTAAAATATGTTGTTGTCCTTGGCTGCTGAGTGGTTGGCTTGATGAAGGTCATCTGCATTTTCCCCTCTTTGAAATCAAAGGCTGACATAAACCTTGTTTGATTTTTAGGGGTCACTTTCAGATACCGTGCATAGGTTTGGGCTTCCAGCCTCTCATTTCTAGCCTTTATTTATTTTTATCTCTCCTTAATATCTTGGTCTTTATTTGCTCGCATTCTGAAAGAGGATACCTCAACACTTTGCTTCCTTTCCAACATCTGAGTGTGTGCTGTGGAAGGTTCTAGGATGCCTATAGATGGAGTGGAAAGCCTTCTCATATCTCTTTCAGTGCTTGTAACCTCAGCTGTCTCCTTTGTATATTCCTATTCAGAGACATGATTCACTCTTTGTCTCTTAACCTGGCTTGTCTCTGCATGGGTTTATGATGTTGCTATTTCTGAAGTAGTGGCCCTTCCTTGTTTCTCTTAAGGTTTTTATCCTCATTTAGAGTCTATAAGACTGGGGGGGTACTCATGGTGGCCTTTATCTATCTATTTTCTCTCGTATGTTTGTTTGATTTGGCGCCTCTCACAGGTCTGGTACTTCTACTTCCTCTCACACTTGTGATTACTTTTTCATCTGTGATTCTTCGGCTACCTATAGGAAAGAACCCTCATCAAGATATTTCTCTAGGTCAATGAGTGCATTCTCAATGTCTTCCTTGGTGCTATCCTGATCTATTAAGGCCCCTTCTACCCACTCTGATCGGTTTGCAAAGGCTTCAATTTCAGTAATGGGTTGATGAATGAAAGGTCCCAGCTTGACCTTTTATCTCTTCTTGGATATAAATTCCAAAGGGTCATATCTCCAGACAAATCTCCTTTGGAACTTCATGCTTTGTAATATCATATCAGCTTCATGGCCCGCCTATCTAGAGTTACAAATCAAGGGGCCTAGTTGATCTTTGATTTTGAAGTGGGCCTTCTTTTTAGCATTAACAAAATTTGTTTCATCTGCACTAATAATCTGCCTATAATACTCTAAAGCAAATAAACTCATTAGGAGGTATTTGGGGAGCTTGTATGGTGCTAGCATGCATCGATAGGTTTTGATTTCGGTATGGTTTTGGTATAAGTACCAATCACCTACTTTCGACTATTTTGAGGGTTGCAGGATCCTCTTTATGTCTGAACTAAGTCTTGGAAGAGGGCTTCCTATCATCATTGTCACAATTAGATGTACAAATAGGTCTATGAAGTTTGCATATGAATATGGGGAGTGATATTTATGGATCAATGGAGTCCTGAAAATTACTGATATAGGGTGACATTTTGTGTTAAGTTTTTGGAGAGTAAATGGGAATTTATCTGCTTGAAAATATAGGAAAGGGTGGTACAAGAGAGAGGAGTATTTGAAGACTCGCTCATTACTCATCGTAAGGAACTGGTCATGCATCCTATCAGCTACAAACTTGGCATAATCATGGATGACAGTAGGAGGCTGTCCTGGAGTGAGGATGAACATGAAAGTTGGGATGATTTCATCTATATACTCACGAGTGGTATAAACTAGGACACTATATATCATTGTTACAATGTCTTGACCAAATGGGAAATATGGTAGCCACATATTTAGGAGGATCTCTTGGGATATTCTTTTCCTCCCTGATGAAGGTTTGGAACATCTCAGCAAGTTTTGCAGTGGTAAGCTTGGGGAATTGGTCTAATAGGTTTCCAATTGAAAGAGCGGTTAGGTTTTTCCCCAGTTGAAGTTGCAGTATCTCATTGATAGATATAGCAATGATGGTGAAAATTATGGTCTGGTTAGGGGACATCACTACTCTTTGATTGGGGATATAATTTGCATGGAAGTAATGGACAATTTCTAGGAAAATGTGAACTTCAGGGAATTGGTACTTGGGAAAATTGGATTCCCAAAGACCAATTTTATCAGCATGGTTCAAGTATTGGTCTTTGTATCAGCAGTATAGTTTGAGCGGGATTCTTGGATAGAGGTGTCCTTTATGTGAAAATCCTTATCGGCCAGGGGGAGGTGGTCTAGGTCCAGATGAGGAGTGGAAATAGGTCTAACATTCATGGAAATTGGGGCGGACATTCTCAGTTCTTGTGGATTTGAGTATGGAGGATGTGATTTTCAGTCTTCTAGGGCAATGGTGGTTCAATGCAGAGTAGGCTTGAGTTTCTACAGTTTCTTTAATGATTTTCTTACCTTAACTAAGAAAACTCAATAACTACTTCTGAAATTGATGGGGTTTTCCAACGAAATATGGCTTAAATACCTGGAATTTAAGGAAAACTGGCTTTGAATAGGGTGATTGGCAACAACGAACAGTCGAAAAGGCTCTAAGTAGGCTGGAAAGAAAACTGGGTGCTATGTGGCATCTTTACGGTGAAATTGGACATGGGTTCATAGCTTTGACGTTCGCAGGTGCGTGCATGGAGGTTTACAGCTAAAAAAATGATAAAAAAAATGATTTGGGGCTTTTTAGCTTTATGCACGAAAGTCAATTTTGGTAGGTCATTTTGTCGTGTAGCAGGGTGAACAGTAACTATTTTGTCGTGTAGCAAGCAAGCGGTAAATGGTATCCATCACATCGCTTTTGGGCGCTCAGTGGTATTTGGGGGTGGTTGCCTAATTCCATAAGTTGAATGACACATAGCATCAGGGGCCCAGTAGAAAACATCTTTATCAAGCAGTTATTATTCGGATGTCGGGTCTGCCTGATATGGATAAGGGTCATCGGATGTGAAGGAATATGATCACATGGTGATCGGGCGGGGAAGCTGCACAGAGGCTAACGGGGTTTGCGGGGGGGGGGGGGGGGACGGGTGGCTAAGTGCAGTAGTATTTGAGTTAATGATGAATTAAGGTGGGGTTAAGGTATTGGGGTCACTAGCAGAGGGATTAATTGGGTTTCTACCTAACTTAATCGCAGATCAATTAGTTAGTGGGTTTTCAAGGTTTGGGTGAAATTATAGTTTATATTTAAACTAAGGGTAGGGTTAATTTATATGTAGGAGTTAAATATATACAGGGAAATGGGTTTTTATCAGGATTTAATAAATAAAATTAGTAATTAATAAAATGGATAGAAAGGGGCATAATACCCTAAGTAAATGTTTTTTCACATTTTAATGCTTTTCCAATATTAACATAAATAATTAGGATAAGTTGTTTTTGTGGGTTTTTGATATGAAAATGATTTATGTGAGGGGATAAATACTTTTCCTAGGTAAAAGTATTTTAGCCTCAGGAAAGGAGCATTATTAGGGAAAATGAATGAACTGAAGGGGTAATGACTTTTTGTAGGGGGAATATGGTACTTGTTATCCATAAATAATTGAGTCAGCGGTCTGGTTCATCCAAAAGTCAGAGAAATGCTCTAAGCCTCTTTGAATTAGGGTTTTCAAGTACTTAGAACTTTATAATGGGAAATTAGTTAAGTAAAGGTGAAAAGAATGAGGGAAATTAATTAATTGACTTTGGCATCCAATTTCATTCCTGATTTTCCATTCATATATAGAACTTTTATGATGGAAGAGATGATAAACATGCTTTGTGTTATCAATCATCATGCTTCTGCAACCTTTCTACTACTTACCCATCTACTCATCCTACCATTTTTACTTCTCTTTATTACGGTGCATTTGAGCTAGAAAACCCTTATTAAATATTTGTCTTTCTCTTTTACAATAATAAACTAACTAAATCTAACCTTATTACATCCAAGGGCTTAGATTAAATAATTGAGCTCCTTTTATTTACTCTACCTATCTTATGGTCTGCCACATTTAAACAGTTTGGTCATATTTTATTCTCTAACTGTCAACATGAAATCTAAAGCATGGCATAATCAAGATGGAATAGTTTGATTACCATGGATTGTGGCATGAATAACAAACTGCACACAATCATTATTGTGCATAAAACTAAATAGTAGTGGCATTTTGACTTGCACACTTTCATGGTATTTTGTTTTTCGGGTTCATATTTCTCACTTTTTTGGACCTTTTCTTATTCTTTTTGTCCTTTGATTATTCTTTTAGGACATACCCTCTTTACATTTTTTGACTTTTTGAATATGGAAAACATTTGCAAAAAGCAAAGGTATGTACATATGACAAGGTTTAATTTCGGTCATTCAAAAATTATGACTCCTATTGGTATAGGAACCTAACACCAAGCTTTGTGTTTCTCCACCTTTCCTTCTACATTTTTCTTCTTTTTGAACACCCATTTTCTGCCAATGGGTTTTCTTCCAGGTGGAAACTCCACTAGATCCCAAGCCTCATTTTTGTGCAAAGATGTCATTTCATCGACCATGGCCTCTTTCCAAAGTTTTCCATCCTTCGAATCTACTATTTCCTTCACAGTTCTTGGATCATCATTAGTAATAGATAAAGCAAAATTTGAACAGAAAGTAGATGGAGTATACCTTTCTGGCTTCCTTCTTTCTCGAACTAATCTTCTCACACACGAATTTTGTGGCTCTTCATTTTCTAATTCCTCCACTGATGTAGAGTCTAATTCTTCCTCCTTTAGATTAAACTCTATCTTTTCAGGTTCATTTGGTTTGACTTCATGTTTAATAACATCCTTCACCTCTTTGAGCACCATATCTCGGATTTACACAACCTTCCTTGTTACTGGGTTTGAAATCTTATAACCCTTTAAGCCATCCTTATACCTAATAAAGATGCAATTTTCATATTTACTACCTAACTTGGTTCATTTCTCCTTTGGAACATGTACTTATGCATCACATCCAAATACCCTTAGACGTGAAAGAGAGGATTTCTTAATAGTCCGTACCTCTTTTGGAGTCCTATCCTACAACGCTGATGAAGGTGGTCTATTGACCAGGTAACATGTTGCCTCCACTGCCTCTTCCCACAATTCGTGTCCTAACCCAGAACCACTGAGCATGCTTCTTGTCCTTTCCATCAACGCCTTGTTCATTCTTTTTGCAACTTCATTTTTCTGAGGTGTATATGGAGTAGTCTTCTACCGTGCTATACCACACTGTTTATATAATTCTTCAAATTCCTTACTACAAAACTCTCCACTGTTATTTTTCCTCAACACCTTTATCTTCTTCTGTGTCTGGTTTCCCACTAGAGCCTTAAATTCTTTAAACTTGTCAAAGACTTCAGATTTATTCTTAAGCATATATATTCATGTATTCCTTGAGAAATCATCTATAAATGATACATAGTACATAGACTTACCCAGTGATGGAAGCTTCATGGGTCCAAACACATCACTGTGCACAATCTCTAATATCTATTTCGTCCTCTTACCAGCAGAGGGGAATCTCACCTAATTCTACTTCCGATATGCACAATTTTCATAGAAATCAAAATCCAGAGAGCTATTACTCATACCTTCTACCATAGCTTTACCATGATGTATTCAAAGGCCCTTCTCTCCAATACATCCAAGCCTTTGATCCCACAACATGGTCTTCTCTCTAGAGACAACTAGATTTTCTACTCCAGTTTAAGGAACCACAGAACTCTTATACCCATCAACAATAGTGCTACCTTGCAGCTTATACAGAGTTCCAATACGAACTCTCCGCATCAATACTAGTGATTCTTGAGCCATCTTGTAGGTATCCTTCTCAAACACTGTTTTTACACCTGCATCATCCATCTTGCTTACAGAAATTAGATTTCTGGCCAATGCAGGAATATGCAAAACACCTGGAAGTGTTCTAAACCTTCCACCTTGCAACATCAACTTTACTTTTCCATGACCAAGGATTCTATCCTTCCTATCATCCCCTAAGAAGACATCACCACCATTGTATTTCTCATACTCACAAAACCACTCTCTATGGGGAGTGAACTGAAGGGATGCACCTGAGTCAATCAACCATGCCTCATGATCTACATGTGTACTTGAAGAAGCCAAGTACACATCGTCATCTTCATCTGAGGTGGTTTTCACCTCTGCAGAAGGAGCATCATCAGATCCCTTTCCTTTGTCAGGAGCTTTAGATTTACAGTGCCTTTTGTAGTGCCCTTCCTTTTCGCATCTCTAGCACACTACCTTTACAAGTTTTCCTAAAGATTTAGATCTGCCTCTAGATTTAGATCTCCCACTCGATGACTTATTTTTGTTTCTATTTTGGGATCATCTTTGTACAGACAAGGCATCACCATTCTAGCTCTCCATATTTTTCCGTCTCATATTCTCTGTTAGCAAGGATGAGACTATTTCATCAAATTGCAAGGCAGTTTCATTGCTACCTATTGTAATAACCAGACTGTCCCACGAATCTAGTAGAGAACACAACAAACTAATGCACTTATATTCATTTGAAATTTTGATATCAATAGATGATAATTGACTTACCATAGTATTAAACACATTCATATGCTCTGTCGCTAAATCTCCATCTTTCATCCTCATGTTATATAGCTTTTTTTGTAGTAACAATTTATTCACTAGAGAAATATATTGGTGCAAAGTCCCTAACTTGTCCCACAAAGCCTTAGTCATAACTTCCCTTGATACATTCAACAATATTGAATCTGAGACACACAATCACATTGTGCTCATTGACTTGTGATCTAACCTCCTCCATTCATCATCAGACACTGTCGTTCGTTTAGTACCTAGATCTACTATAATCCACTGATCTTTATCCACCAATAGATCCTCCATCTTGAGTTTCCACAACTCAAAACTCTAACCATTAAATTTCTCGTTCTCTATATTTCCACTACTCGCCATCTTCTTTCACCACTAGAATCGATATCGCAGATCTCCCATTGAACAGGGTCTGCCACAGGCTGAGTGAAACCCCTCAGCAACAAAGTCGTCCCCTTGAAGCCAAAATAGCTCTGCTACCAAATTTAGGTTTTAACCCTTTATAGAAATTACTTCCATACAAATTATAAAACATAGAAAATGAACAATGCAAGAGAATAACACATAAAACACATATACATGCAGATTTTCCCCTGGATACCAAAACAGAGACTACTAGCTTGTTTTCTCGTTATGTTCCTTTCAATGTTGTAATACATATTTATACATATTGAAGCATCCAATACCATGGATAGAAAACCATCGTGTCCAAAACCATGGACCGAAAACCATCACATCGAAAACCATGGACCAAAGACCATTGCGTCCAAAACCATGTGTGAAAATCATGCACAAAACCATAGGTAGGTCCGCCCAACCTAACATACGGTCCAAAACCAAAATTTTTGGGTGTGCTACCACACACTTTATAGACCTTATAGAGTGGGGTTACCTGAACCCCTCAAACCCCCTGTGACCTCCCCCACTATGCAATTGGCGCAAGGTAGCGGGGCCTCTACCCCCCTCCCAACCCCCTGGTTAACTACATGGGCTAGTTGTGGAAGGAATATAACACAACCCAACATTCCTTCGGACATGGGTAAACTTGTGATAAAATCCATTGAAACCTACTCCCAACATTGACTTGGAATGGATAAAAGTTGTAATAGACATGTTTCAAATTTATTTTGTTGGCAAACCAAACATTCCGCCACCAAACTTTGAATATCAGATTTAAGGCCATTCCAAAAGAATTCCTTCTTAACCCTGTGGTAAGTTTTTAAAAATCCCGAGTGCCCTCCGAAGGGAGAGGTGTGCAATTCCATAAGAATATTTTGTTTCATTCGGCAATTCTTATAGAGTTATAAGAAATCTTTGTACGATAATTAGTCATTTTTCCAGCTAAGCGTATCAGGTGTACTGGGATCTTGTTGTAACTTTTGAATGACTGCCCACACTTTTTTGTCATTCCTCCATTCATGGATTGATTCATCTATCCAATCTGGTTGGATTAGAGAAATGGCGCAAAGCAATGTTTCCACATCATCATCCCTTGTTGAGAGTGCATCTGCAAAAATATTTTTCTTCCGTTTTTGTAGATGATTTCAAAGTCATAACCCAAGATCTTTATGACCCATTTTGAATACTCTTCTGAAGAAAATATTTGTTCTAAAATGTATTTAAGTCTATCATGTTCTGTGTTTACCTTGAAGTGTCTTCCCATTAGGTAGGGTTGCCATTTATTAAGTGCATGTAGTATTTCCAACATTTCCTTCTTATAAATAGCTTTTTGTAAATACGTTCCTTTGTTTGGATGAAATTATAAAGAAATGGGTCTTTCTTCTTGCACTAAAACAACAACAATTTCATTTCCTAAGGCAACACATTCCATAATAAGGGTTATTTTGAAGTCTGGCGTAGCTAAGACCGGTGCATGGCACATTGCCTTTTTAAGATGTTCAAAGGCCTTTGTTTCTTCTAGAGTCCATGAAAATTCATCTTTCTTCAATAATGTCGTTAGATCAGGTGTTGTTATTCTCCCATAATTCTTAACAAACCTGTGATAATACCCTGTCAACTTGATAAATCCTCGCAAATTGTTTATGGATGTGGGGATTTTCCATTTCTTAATGGCTTCAATTTTTCTAAGGTCTACCTTAACACCTTCACATTGAGATATAATATTCAACCAATATATTCCAGCTCCTTTACTCCCATTAAACATTTAGAGGTTTTTGCATACAATTGTTTCTCCTCCAATAGTTTGAGCACCCTGTCAACATCTTGAACATGATTCTTCCATAAACATTGTAGATTAGTTAATCATCAAAAAATACTATCACAAATTATCTAAGGAAGGGTTTGAAAATGGAATTCATCAAACGTTGAAATGTACAAGGTGCATTAGTAAGGACAAAAGGCATGATCAAAAATTCATAATGGCCCTCATGAGTTCTAAATTATGTTTTTGATCCATGAGGATATTGTCAGATTAGTTGCACAGGTTCTTCGTGAGTGCTTAGTGTCATTCTTAGCAATTCAGTTCAGTTTCATTCAATTTTGACAGTGTTGTTTATGGGTTAGGGTTTTCATTATGATGGTTTTATATTTGGTTGTCGACAGGTGCTCATCGAAAGTTCCACTAGGTTTGATCATCAGCATGCGTGTGTCATCCATTGCAGGGGCTCAATATGGCTCATTGTCATGTGATGTTGTCGCAAAAGAATATTTGTCAATGATATGTATTTGGGTAAAGTGGTTTTTCTTATTGATGAAAAGTCCTAATGACTAAAACCTAAACCTAGAACCTAACGCAACATTAAAAAATACATTAAACTATATTACCACACTAAATGTAATAAAAGACCTAGACCCTAAATCTTTATACCTATTGTACATGATACATCCTAAATATATACTTACAATGTATTGAAAATAAGACAAAACTATATATATCAACCCATAGCATATAAACATTTCAAAACATTGAAAATAAAAATTTGATAGTCCCTAACTGCCACCCTAACCACAATGAGACTATGGCTCATGTGAGTAGAGTCAGTCAACAGGGTTAGCAGTAACTATCGCATCAACCGTAATCCAGTTCCTCACCGCAACAGATATATCGGTGGCATGCCAACAAAGATAGGTAAGTCATTTGGGCTTCGAAAGCATAGGGTTCGCCACAATGGTACTTTAATAGTGGACATGTGAACTGAAAGTCGTCTACATTATGGCAATAGTTAACCTCACTACGTGGAGAATCCACTGTAACCATCGGAGGGAGCTGTCACATGCAGTGTCAGCAAGCAGTTCTGAAACTCTGGGGTAAAACTACAGTCGTGTCATTTTATGGTTTGTTGGCTACATGTTGACGTGAGTGGTTAACAACCCCGTGCCGTCAACATAATCGTTAGCAGTTAAAGAGTTATTATAAAGTTATTTATGGGTTTTGTTAGAGTTTTGGTTACAAAACTAATGTAAGGACAATGGTAACCTATCCTAAGAAGTCAAGTGGTGAATGGGCCGAGCCCCAAGAACCCTAAATTAGCCAAATGCATTCCTAAACTCATTGAAGGAAGTTCAAGTGTACCTGGTGGGTGTTAAAAGATAGTTTTTCTTGTTGAAGTGAGGTGAGAGTGATTTTGGTTTTTGGTATACAGATTCTGGAGGTCATTATCGTTTTTGTTTTCAGTGTAATAGGAGCATCCACACTCAGAATTGGAAACTGTGACATGCATAGGAAAGATGGTTCATAGTGATTTCTTATAACATAGATTAAAAGTTTGTGCGAGCACATTCAGTCTGGTAAGATATCTGTGTAATCGACCTCTTCTGTTTTGATCCTAATAAAGCGGTCACCCATCTTGAAAGCGGACCCAGAGACGTAGTCCATTAGGGAAGAACTATGTAATCAATGTTGTTTTTTGGTATCACCGTGCTTTTACTTTTTTCACTTTTGTTATGCATCTTATAATTTGGTATAAGAGTAGGATGTGTTTGTAGAATTTTCCATTGAATATTAACGAGGTCAAACTCGCAACGAGGAGAAGGAATCCTTGAGCAGATTGATCTAGAGATTTGAAAGCATCGAGTCATTCATAATTCAACCATGTCAAGACCTGATGCAGGTAAAAATGATGAAACTAAGATGAGTGAAGAATAGTTTCAACAAGCATTCTTGACTATGCAGCAAATGTTGTGAGAACTGTATGAAGACAATAAGGCGAGAGATGTAGCTTCTTCTTCAAAGACATCAAAGAAGGACAAAGGTAAAGGAAGTGTTGATAAACCACCTTCACCTCCATCATCTCCATCATCATCTTATTCTTCTTCTTCTTCTAGTGCAGAATCTGAAATAGAAAAGAAACCTAAGAAAACATTGCTTTTGAAACTTGATGTAAAATTTGAGTTACCTATTTATGATGGAGAAATGAATCCTGAAGAGATAGATAAATGGATTAAGTGGTTAGAAGTGTATTGTTGTGTTCAGGACATTTTTGATGATAAAACAAAAATTTAGTTAGCTACACTTAGAATGGGGGGAACAACTTTCATCTGGTGGGAAAGTGAAATTTAGACAGTTGTAAAGTGAAAATGAAAAAGCATCTCTTCATGGTCTAAGCTTTTAAAGCTCTTAGGAAACAATTCTATCCTTTAGGATACATGCAACAAATTGTTATTGATTGGAAACATTTCAAGCAAGGTAAAGGGAAAAGTGTTCAAGATTTTACTCAGGAGTTCAGAAGGAAATCATTGGCACTTTTTATTTCATTGGATACATGTGAAACTTTGTTGAAATACATCAGTATTTTACATTCATATTTGCAGCATACATTATTGATGTTTAATCCTAATGATTTTGATGAAGTGTGTGTTGGGACCATACATATTGAATCGGTTTTCAAACCATTTAAGCTTTCATTTCAATCATCCAAAGAGTTGGAAATCAAATATTCCAATAACAGTAAAGGGAAGAAAAATTTCAAGAGAAAGAAATCAGTGATACCTTAGAAGGAAAGACCTACTTGTTCTCATTTCCAGAGAATCGGTCATGATGAATCGAAGTGTTGGAAACTTCATCTAGAGTTTAATCCCGAAAGGTCCCTTAACGGGAAGGATTGAAAAGATGGCAATTTCAGCAATTCAGCAACATCTAGGTTCAGATTCAGGTGATGAAAGAAGGATAACCATCATCGTTACAGTAGGTAAAACTTCTAACACTAGTTCAAGTTCGATAACTATTACATCTTCATCAAACATCAATCCTTAAAATGAGGATAAAAGATTTGAATTGTTTAACATAAAGATAACTTCTAAGCATGCAAAGGTAGATACAATGTTTGATAGTGAATCACAAGCCAATCTAATATATGAATATTTAGTTAAGATTTTGGTTTTGGAAACATGGAATCATCCAAGACCTTACCCATTAGGAAGGCTAAATAAATCAGCTCAGATAAAAGTCACCAAATAGTGTCGATTAAGATTTTCCATTACAACTAATTACATTGATGAAGTGTAATTAGGTGTGCTTCTAGTAGACATATGTGGACTTGTCTTAGGAAGTCCTCATCTTATTATGATGTAGTATTTTATAGGAGAGAGTAGAAATATCACCTTAAGGAAGATGGGGTTGAGTTTATTATAAGGGCATATGAAAGAAAAATTCACTTGAATTTAGTTGTTGCTAATCAGATGAAGCAATTAATAAGTTCAAATAAAATATTTGTAATCATGTCTAAAGGAAAAAAGTAGCAATGATGCTTGTTCAGGTTGTGAGACTCAGCTTAAAGATACTTTGATTAAAAATATAGAAACTATTCCAATTCCATGTAAAACCAAAAATATTACTCATAAGAGGGGAATACAACGTGAATTACAGTTTGTGTCTAAAGCTCCTCTTCCTAATGTTAGAATAAATCAATTCAATCCAAGTTTGGAAATTAACAGTTATAGGGATACAAGTTAGTATTGGGGAAGTCAATGTTAAATTTCTCTTATATTGTGTCACCGTTTCATGTTTCGAATAGTTTGGAAACCTCTTTTCAAGGGGAGAGGGAACCTATTTTTTTTCATCTCAAAGCCTTTTCTAAAATAGTTTCATAGTATCTAAAGGAAACTTATGCATTAGGAGAAAGTGCTAATCAATGGAAACATCATTTAATGAATAAGGAAAAAGTGATTCAAACAAATCAATAAACAATTCAATACTTTCAAACACAAACTAAGTTGCAAAAATTTTCACCTTACAGTTTGATGGATTAATGCAGCAAGTTCACTTACTAGTCAGGAAGAAAGAAAGTATGTTAAGTCAAGTAGCTAGTTTGATGTCAAAAACATCTTTGATTTTCTTTGTTATTCTGCAAAATGGATTCTTAATACATGTTGATGGTATCAAACAATATCCTGTAGAGATTGTTTTCAAAGATGGTTATGAATCACTAACTCATGGTTCTTCATGGAAAGAATTCAATTGCCATGTTCATAGCATGTTGTTTGACCATTGTCACAAGTTTTTCATATTGCAGATGGTGGGAACAGGTCATCAAGTAAAAATGTGCCCTATTCAACATCATCAAGGTCATCACTTGCAGGTGAATGATCAAATGTATTGGTACATCATCAGGGCAAGGTGGAGAGCGAGGGAGCTATAACCTCGTGGACTATTTCTTTAGTCAAACGTTTGTGGTCCAAAATCTTTCAAGTGGAGAGGATTGATCCAAGAGGATATCGTCAAATCAGTTGCACAAAATCATCATTAGTGTTTCGTGTCGTCATTAGTAATTCAGTTTAGTGTCATTCAGTTTCGATAATGTTGTTTATGATTCAGGGTTTTCATGGTCATGGTTTTGTATCTAGTTGTCCACAAGTGTTCATTGACAATTCTGCCATGGTTGATCATTGAAATGGGTGTGTCATCCATTGCAGGGATTTGATATGGTTTGTCGTCATGTGATGTCATCGCAAAGGAAGCTTTGTCGATGATATGTATTTGGGTGAATGCCACTTTGTGACATTTAGCTGTAAAGGGGTTTTTCTTATTGATGAAAAGTCGTAATGACTAAAACCTAAACCTATAACCTAATGCAACATTCAAAAATACATTAAACCATATTATCATAGTAAATGTAATAAAAGACCTAAACCCTAAAGCATTATACCTATTAGACATGCTACATTCTAAATCTATACATTCCAATGTATTGAAAACAAAACAAACCTATATATATTAACCCTCTGCATATAAAAGTTTCAAAATATTTCAAATAAAAATTTGATAGTGCCTAGCTAGCACCCTAACTGTAGTGGGACCCTCACTCATGTGAGCGGATTTAGTTGGCGGGGTTAGCAGTAACCGTCGCATCAACTGTAACTCGGTTCCTCACCGCAACGGATATACCCGTGCCATATCAGCATAGATAGGTAAGCCATTAGGGCTTGGAAAATGTAGGCTTCACTATAGTGGGACCATAACTGTGGACATGTGAATGGTAATTCATCGGGGTTACGGCAACTATTAACCTGATTGCGTCGAGAATCCACCATAACCGTCGGAAGCAGCTGTCACATGTACCATCGGCCAGTGATTCTGAAACCGCGGGGTAAAACTGCATCCATGCCAGTTTATGGTTTTTCGACTAGTTGTTCTCATGGGTAGTTAACAACCCCAATCTTTCAAGCTAATTGTGAGCTATTAAAGAGTTATTATAAAGTTATTTATGCATTTTGTTATAGTTTTTGTTACAAAACTAATGCGAGGACCATGGTAACCTATCCTAAGAAGTCAATGGGTGAATGGACTGAGGCCCAAGAACCATGAATTAGCAAAATGCATTCCTAAACTCATTGAAGGAAGTTCAAGTGCACTCGGTGGGTGTTAAAAGACAATTTTTCTTGTTGAAGTGAGGGGAGAGTGATTTTGGTTTTTTGTATGCAGATTTTGGAGGTCATATTCATTTTTGTTTTCAGCGTAATGGGAGCATCTGAAGTCAGAATTGGGAACCTTGATAGGCATGGGAAATTAGGTTCAGAGGGATTTTATGACAGCGATTAGAAGTGCCTACAATAACATTCATTTTGGTCAAATATTTGTGTAATATACCTCTTTTGTTTCAATCCTAATAAAGCAGTCGCCCATCTTGAAAGCGGACCCGAAGACATAGTCCACTAGGGAAAAACTTCGTAATCAATCTTGTTGTCTAGTATCACTATGTATTTTCTTTTTTTATTACTGTTTTGCATATTACTTATGTTTTATAAACTATTGTAAAGTCTTTCTTCTAAAGTAATTCTCTATATTTCTGCACTTTCCGCTAACATTCAATTCATTAATGGCTAATCAATTCTACATTAGTTTTAACATATGATCAATTCAGATCAATTTTCAGAATGCCTTCAGACTTCATTCTTATTTGATGATATCATGAAAAAAGATCCAACTTGGTGAAGTGAATTTCTCCACATAATTCATACAATAATTCGTCAATGATGGGAATGGGAAATTTATCTTTAATATTGATCTTGTTGAGCTCCCTATAATCTAGACACATATGTCATGATCCATCTTTCTTGTGCACCAATACTAATGTAGCAGAGAAAGAACTTTTACAAGGTTGAATAATACCAGCCTCTAATATTTCTGTAACCATATGTTCAATTTCACTCTTTTGGGCATAGGGATATCGACAAGTCATAATGTTTGGAGGAACACTTGCTAAAATAAAATTAATAGCATGACCATGATCATGAATAGGTGGGAGGCATTTGGATTCTTAAACACCTTCGAATTATGGTGAAAAACACATTAAAATTATCGTGAAAGGATTTTTGGAGATCTCGAGAAATAAATGATTTCAATGTGGGAACTTCTAGTAAAAATAATTGTGCAATTACGCTTAGTTGTTATTTCTTTAGAAGATTTTTCATGATGTTAGAGCTTATTATATTTTCTAGTTTCCTTGTGATACCCCTTAATTCAACTTCTTTTCCTTCTTAATTTTTTTTGAATAAAAGTTTTTTAAAATTAAAAGTTATCATACCCAAAGATTGTAGCCATTGGACTCCTAGTACAACATCAACACCACCCATTGGAATGGAAATAATTGGGATATTCAATACACATTCTCCCATGGATAACTTCATATTATGGAACTTTCCAGAGAAATTTATCGTTCCTTCATTTGCAACCATCATTTGATACTCTGGTGCTGGATATAAGAAGAAATTCAATTCCTTGCCTATCTTGCAATAAACAAAATTATGGGTACTGCCCAAATCAATCAACACTATTATGCCTCTTTTCTTGATATGCCCTTCTATATTGACAGTTTTAGGTGTGGTACTTTTTTCCTATGCATTAAAATATATGGTTAGATTCATTTCTTCCTTCGTTAAGGTTTGGTGTATATCCTCTTCTTTTGACTTTGCTTGTTCCTTTTCTTACTCCTCTTCACAATCTATGTAAAATAATTTCTTCTGAACACACTTATGACCTTTAGTGTATTTTCTATCACAATTGTAACAAAGCCCTTTTTCTCTTTTCTCTTCCAATTGTTGTGGTGTAAGCCTTGTAGGTTTTGGAAGGCTACGGGAAACAAAACTTCCACCTTTATAATTGTAAGTGGTAGGCTTCATTGTTGCCATAATTTTTAATTCAATTTTTCTTTCCAACCTAAAATCCTTCTCCAATGAATCAAGCGTCCAAAGGAGAAACTCATGTTGGAAGTTATCCTTTAAAGTCCCTATGAACACATCAATCCTATGCTCCTTTGGAATATATTTTACCATTATATTGAATTTCTGGAAGTTCTTAATGTGCTACATCATTGAACCCTTTTTTTGAGATTTATCAATTGTCTAAAAAAGATGTTGCTTTTTGTTTCCTCATAATGTGGTATCATTTCTTCCGTAAAAATTTCCCAAGTGACAATTTGTTTATGAGAGAAAATCCATCGACACCATACAAATTGATTTGGTTCCAAATATAAACTTTCAATGCATACCTTTTGTGCATTTTTCACGTTATGGAGATCGAAATATTGCTCCATCTATAGTATGCGCGTTACAGGATCCTTTCCATCAAACATCCTCATATTGATCTTTGGAACATGGGAAGTCTTCAATCAAACGTTAGAGTCTATAAAATCATGATTAAAATTTCCTTTGTTCTCATCATGAGTTTCCTTTGCTACCCTTTCATCGTTATTAAGAATCTCTTGTAGCAACTTTGTCAAATATATCTTCAAACCTTCCATGATTCCTTTAACATTTTCTTCTATACCATCCATCTTAGCTTCCAAGTTATCCATCTTAGCATCCACAACATTCATCTTAGCTTCCATGCCATCCATATTTTCTTGCACACCATTCATCTTAGCTTCAATTCCATTCATCTTACCTTCCATGCCTTTATTTAATCCATCCATCTTAGCTTTTGTTGCTTTTTGTGCGAGTGAAAATTTTTGCACACCGTCTCGTAATTTTGAGATATCATGTTTCATTTCTTCCTATTCTTCATGAGCCATGGTAGAGATTTAGGGTTGATTACTAGGTGTTTCCATTTCCTTTCTTTAGGGAATCAATTAATAATAAGTATGCCTCACTATTCCATTTGAATCACTTCAAACTAATTTTTCAAACCAAACTTATGCAAATTAAAAAAAAACTACACACTTTTTTTTTCTTTGTAGGATATCGATATTGAATTTGTTGTATCTCTAAAATTTTGGATCTCCAAGGTCTGAAATTGTGATTTGCGGTGTCCCTCTATGTTATCTTTCCAACTTCACCAGTCTTATTGAAATTGGATTATCCAGGAAATAGTTATGCGCAATCTCCCAAGATGACCTAGTTATATACGTTTTGAGTAGAGAGAACTTGTATGAAGTGCCACATGT
Source organism: Pinus tabuliformis (assembly GCA_031772625.1). Taxonomy (NCBI): domain Eukaryota; kingdom Viridiplantae; phylum Streptophyta; class Pinopsida; order Pinales; family Pinaceae; genus Pinus; species Pinus tabuliformis. The sequence goes on along the minus strand of CM062812.1, from coordinate 480,738,132 downwards.
CATTGTTTCGACCTTCGGACCTGAAAATGATACATAGAAAACTAAATTATGTTCCCTTTCTGTAACTTATGATGAAATTTCAATCTGATGCTCAGAGAGAAAGTTATGATGATTTTCCCAAGTTCACCTATTTGGGATGTAATTCGGGAGCCTGGAAAAAACCCTAACGTTCTTGGATCATATCTCCATAAATATCGTGAGAAAAGATTTTAAATTCGGACCAGATGTTCATAAATATTTCGTCTCAAATTGGGTTTAATTTAATCTTCTGAAATGTCTTAGAAAAAATTGTATAGAGAAAATGACACGCTCACATCTTTGGAGTAGAAAAACCCTAGAATCTAAAGCTCTGATACCAAATGTTATGCAACTAGCTAATAAAATAGAAGAAAGGATAGATCAATGACTTCAACATTAGCCTCTTTGAGGGGGAAACCTATTTTACATTACACAAATGAACAATTCTTGGCTGATACAAATGACCAAACCTCATTTCTATATATAGGAGTCTAAGGGGTCACAATATAATCAAATTTGACATAGCAATAATAATATAATGGAACAACAATAACACTAGTGGGCTTCTATGCGGCACACTAATAAAAATATGGCCACAAAAGGGACACAACAATAATAATAAGGGATATAATGACAATAGTAATGGGGTAATCTCTACTATTATAGGGACCTAACAATTATTTTAGAGTTGTACCAAGCAAAGGAGGAGGGTCCCTATTCTAAGCTAAGTACAATATTTTTTGAATTAATGTGCATAATTGTGAATAGGTTAGAATTTTAGTTTTCTGTATTATCTGTTGTGAATATTTCTATATAAAATCGTTAGCATGTTATGGTCATTTATATTTTGGAATTGATCTCCTTTCAATGACTAGTTTGGATAAAGAAGGACAACCCATGCCTCGAAGTTGGAGCCTCTTCTTTGTGGACTAAGAATTGGACTGAAATATCTTTCTATGAATTGATCTCCTCTTGTTTTCTTAAACCATTTTTTTCTTAAATCAAGTGTTATTATTTATGGTGTGTTTTGGTTTGGTTGAAAACTAATTTAAAGGAAGGATAATCTGGATCTCTAGAGTTAGAGCCTCTTCTATGTTGATTCTAATTCAACTGAAATCATTATTTCCTTATTCATGTTTGTAGATCATTTTTTAAATATTTTTTTATAAGTAGATTTTATATTTTTAATATGAATTTCCATTATTTTAATCTAAACAACTACTTCCTACACTAGTTTAATCTAAGATTCCATAAGCTTTGGTTTTCTTCCAAGTCTACCATCCCAGATTGATATTAAAATACATGCTCTAATTTATCCCAATAAATTTGATTAACAAGCTCTATGGTTGTTAGCTACTCTACGACATCAGAAGTGTCCAAGAAAAGAGGAATGTATTTTTCCAACTAGTTCACATTGAATACCGGGTATAAACCAAGGAACAGTGGAATGTTGAGCTCGAAGGAATTGTCCCCTACAACATTGGTGATGTGGTAAGATCCATATCAAAGTCGGTGAAGCTTGTAATGGAGCCCATCGAGGCACGTCTTTTGAAAATATAACCAAAATTTGTCACCCACTTGAAACTTGTGTGGCACTCTGTACTAATTGTGGTGATACTTGTACTTAACATTACCTCTATGCAATATGTCACTGACCTACTAGTGGATGTGTTGAATGTGCTCAATGAAGCTCTGTTATAGACATATTTGGTCACTTCAACCCCAATCTTATATGTCAATAAACTGGGGCTCTTTAATCCCTAAAGGTGTTGTTTCATACCCTAAAATATCATGGTCAACTGATTACATCATTCCCCAAAAGTTCCACCTGAAAAACCATATAGAACTACCCAAAACAAGACCATATTGACTACTCCACTGTCAGGTGTTAGGACTCCAAATTGACCATTTTCGACCTTGTATTTTTGCTATAATATTACCCTTTTTCAGTCCATAAGTTGAAAGCTTTGATTACATAATGACCTAATCATCCCAAGGTATGAAGTAACTCTCTGCATGACTATATGTTTAATTATTCATTACATATTCATGTTATCTTTATATTTATCTTTCGAAAAGTTAACTAAGTTGCTAAGTAACCGTTGAACTATCCAAAGTCTGCAGAAATTATAATTCATAGTTGCTGTAACACCAGAAACAGCAACTACGCAGTTGCTGCAACACCAGAAACAGCAACTATGCAGTTGCTGCAGCACTAGCAACAGCAACTATCTAAAGCGGGGAAACGTTATTTTGCAACAACTAGAATACCGGAAATAAAAAACGGCAACTATCAGAAGATCGCCAGAGTTCCATGCTGACACAGCACGATCAACAACTGTCCAAAAAGGGTAAAACATGGTTACAGTTGCTAAAAACACCAGGAACAACATGAGTTTACTAAATCAGCAACAATGGGGAAGCGGTAAAGGATAGTGAGAGGATTCCAAGAAGACGGTTGAAGTTCGGATTACCAGCTGTGTAACAGTAAGAGACCCAAGAAAGTATACACTGTCACACTGTTGTAACAGCATCTTGTAACAAGGATGGATTTCTTATTTTTGATAAAAAGGTTTAACTTAATGAACTATGACAGTCTATTGTAATAGATGTCTCCTCTATAAAGAGGGGACATCTACATTAGAGAGGGGGGGGAAGAAAACAAGTTGTAAGGGAAATTTTGAAAGACAACAGCAAGTCTAACTTTTTATTGTAACTGGACCTTTTGGGCAGATGAATAGAAGATTGTTCTGAACACCTAATCCAGTATTTGTGTTCTGGGGAATCTTGTGAGAGGGACAGGGCCCACCTTCCTCACAAGATTCACCCATTTATTTCCTGTCAGTGTGTAAGTGTGTTTGGTAATTTCCTTTTTGCTGGTACTCTGTTTGGATTTTGTAGCATTACCTCTGATAATTTCCTTTTTGCTGGTACTCTGTTTGTTAATCACTTGAAGCTGTAAAGGAATACTTCACTGGTGAATTAGAATCGCTGTGTGTATTAGCAATCTGGTTATAGGGGCAGGTGTTGAACATCCTTACCTTGATGATAGGGTCCTGGTACTCTGCTAACAGAGCAACCATTACCTCTCTTTTCAAATTTGTATTCTTAGTTAACTGCTTTCATTTTATCTTTGCAATATATTGTTATAACATAGAGTAAGGAGTTTTGACAGAACATAATCGTGTATACTACAGCTTTTTAATGCTTTTAGAATTAAGTACATACAGTACGCGGTAGCCTTTGAAATAAAAGACATTCCCAGGTTGACAAATTACTGTGGTACTTGACTGTTTAATCAATAAACAATTCAACTAGCCAACATTTTGGCGCCGTTGTCGGGGAAGGCGACTAGAGATTTTTAAAAGCATTAATGATTTCTTTTTAAGAATAACAGGTGCATGAGAGGACGCACGAAACCTAATTTCACAGGCGGCAAAGGCGGAGGAGGAAGAAAAACATTTATTGACGAAATTATCTCCAAGGCCGAGACATCACAGAGGACGAGTTCCCAGAGACCTCAGATCCAGCATTCCTCACAAACAAATCGACAGACGGAGGAAGTACTAGGACCTGAAAGGAAGCTAGAAGTACCAGAATACACTGAGGAACTGGTAGAAGAACCTGAAGAAACAGAAGATACAGAAGATAAAGCAAGCGATTCAGGAAAAAGACCAATGGAGGATAACAAAGCAGAAGGAAGAGGGGAAAACTCACTCTCTACTCTGGAGTTCCCTATTGGGGAGCTCTCGAGAGGATCAACCCCTATGAAGAACATTCCACTTTCAGCATTACCCAACTTTCATGGGTTATCCTCTGAAGACCTGGATGAATTCCTCTTTGAATTCGATGTACTATGTAGGAGTTATGATTATGTGAGCCCTAATCAGAAACTAAAACTATTTCCAGCAACACTGAAAGGGAATGCGTTAAGGTGGTTTATGAGCTTAGCAGCTCAGGAAATCACTACCTGGGATCAGATGAAAGAAAGCTTTCTGGCCAAATATCAGGATTACTACTGAACAAGGGAAAGGAAGGAAGAATTTTTTAAAATGGTTCAGAAGGAGGATGAGAGTTTGGAGGACTTTGTGGAAAGACTGCAATATAATCTGCAGTGGTCTGACCACCCTACCATGAGTAAAGATATTCTGAAAACAATATTGGTGAAAGGGGTACGAGATGCCTGCTTGGACATGTTGGATATGCTGGGAAAAGGGGACATTTCCAAAGAACCATTTGATGAAATCATCAACCTCTGCATGAGATGTTCAAGAGGAGCAGTAAGCAGATCAAAAAGCAGGGACAATCTATATTCAAGAGTCCAGAAGTCAGCAAGTGGAGGAACAACAAGGGCTGAAATAGGTAATTTGTTGGAAGAATTTAAAACTGAGATGTTAAGCTCCTTTGCTTCACAAATTGATGCTCTGCAGGTAAAAAAGAAACAGGCAGAAGCTGCCCTAGCTATTTTTTGTTCTAAATACAGAGAAAAGCACCCACTCAGGGAATGCCCACTAAATAAGATACCAATCTGCACGATCTGTGAAAAGGACCATGAGACCTAGCAATGCCCCTCTCTGCCGGGAATAAAAGCAGCATTGCAGTGAACTGAAGAAGAGGCTGAAGCAGTGTACCTGATGACAGAGAGGAGGCAATGGCCACAAAGACAAGGTATGAATTCTAACACATCATTTAATCGTTGGAATAATCATTCTACTTTTCAAACAAATTACCCACCCATGAACCAAATGCAATACCCACCCTTTGTTGGAAATAATACTGAGAGGGGGGGTGAATCAGTATTATCAGATCAATCAAACTTTTTCAATGCTCAGAAACATATACGCTACTTCAGTTAGGTGAACTAGCGTGTACACGCTACTATGACTAAATAAAACAGCGTATAAGAAGAAAACTCATAATTTAGTTAGCTTATTCTTCAGTTAAGTTCATCAGGACATTATTCACCACATTAATAGTAAACAGGTGCAGTATAACAGAACAGATCAAAAGCCACACACATGAACACCAAGATGTAAGGTGGAAACCCAATGTGGGTGAAAACCACCTGCTGCAAGTTGTCTCTATCTTTCTTTAATATGAAACTTTAGTTTACAATCTTTTGTACTGGTGCAGCCTTATACCATTACGCAGGCTACAACCTGCAGAAGGCTACAACCTTCTCTCGTTCTCCAAACTTCCTTGGAAGGGAGCTCCAACCCCCTTTGCTCTTGTACTAGCCAAGATACTAGTACGTAGGTGCTGACCTACAATCTTCTTTCCTTCAGGTACCACCTTTCATACATTTTCAGACTGGATATTCCTGAAGCACAACATTACAATCTGTGGACCCCAATTCATTCAATTTTCACAACAGATCATTGAAGCATAAAACAACCAAACTTTGAATCACTGAACCACTGAACCCTGTCAATCACCAGTTACCAGAACACAGAGCAGACTACAGAACTCTGCAATAACAGTCAGACCCCCACTGTAAACCCAAAATCAAGCTTCAAAAGATATACGCTACTTCAATGAGCAAAACCCGCGTATACACGCGCTTTTACCGAAGCCAACCTGCGTACAGATCTAAACGTAAACTTTCTCAATTTGCAGCTGTACCAGACATCAGTTAGACTCAGAACATAACATTGCGACAATATGCAGATCTAGAAATACGCATAATCAACCATATCATGATAGTGCATTTCAAACCATTAGATCCCGATCTATCCTTAGATCTAGTCTTCCATCAACCGATGTGATCTCTCCTTGGCTTAGATCAAGCAACCCAGAACCTGCATATCAGATCTCTTTCTCTCTTAGATATTCAAGCCTTGTCGAAAGATAATTTTGCCTAATGATCTTCTTCTCCTTATATAGCCTTAGGCCTTGCTCAATACCAAGAGCCAAAACCATAGTAACACAATACCATCAACTTCAAAACTAGGGATCGACACGCCCGTCGAGACACAATGGTCCGAAATCATAGGCACAACTTCCAAGGACTAACCACCATGGACCAAAGGTACTTTTCCACATACACGCGCTTTTTCTGAATCCAACTAGCGTGTACACGCGACTTGGGCTTAACGAACCTGCGTATATGAACTTCCTTGGCATGCTGTACTAAGATCTGTCTTCTGATTAAGTTGCCATCACCTGTACCAACCTCGGAGCACCTGTACCAATCTCTGAGTGAGTTGCCATCAAGGACAACACTTGAATCATAATGCCAACAATCTCCCCCTTTGGACTTGATGGCAACCACCACACCAAGTCACTCTCCCCCTTTGACATCAAGGGCAAAGGGCTGTGCTCCCCCTGAGGACATGCTGATACCTCTGCTTGGCTGTGCTGACTCATGCTCCCCCTGACAGTAGGCCAGATCTGCAAAAGATGTTCTTCAACAAGAACCAAGACTTATACACCATAAGGGACTTTCCTATCACCAAAAGACTCAATACTTACATCCATACTCCCTACCAAGAGGGGACATATCAGAAACAACCAATTACATTATAGCAGTCATCCCAGGCATAGTGGGGAAACCAACATAGGCCGTTACATGACCTTGACTCCATAAAAGAGATATCACAAGAGAGATATATGACATAGAGACAACAGATCTAGACCAAGACTTATGAAAATCATCAGCAGCATATTATAAACATCTTTTTTTGGATCAGCAACCAGGATTTCTTTCTGAGCTCCTTTTCTTGAAATCAACAACCAAAACATCTGAATGCCAACAATGCTTTATGAGACTTTTAAGCTGCTCCCCCTGAACCTGTGCCTGCTGCACCTCCTGAAACCGTGCCTGAAGAATTCTGACATACCCACTGCTGTTCAGAACTCCAGAGTTTTCCCTTGCTGTTCAGAACTTCATATACGCGATTTCTCCTGCAAGAAAAGGCGTATGGACGCGGATATAATCTCTGCAACATGCGTACACCATACATGCGACTTTCTCAGCATAAATCCGTGTGTATACGCGTATATACCTTTCGTAACTTGCGTATACCAACTTTTCTGTAGAACAGACAAGCTTCAACAGCAGGATGAAGCATCAACTACTCCCAGCTTTTGTCTGAGATATTCAAAAGTTTCCCTGGGCAGTGGTTTTGTGAGAATATCAGCAACTTGTTCCTTAGAAGGAACATACTCCAACTTGACCTTCTACTCAAGCACTTGTTCCCGAAGAAAATGGTACTTGATTGGTATGTGCTTGGTCTTTGAGTGCATGACTGGATTCTTTGAAATGCTGATTGCACTTGTATTATCACATAAGATAGAGACGGGTGGAGTGCAAGTGATTTGAAAGTCCTGCAAGGTCTGCATCATCCAAAGAAGTTGTGTGCAACAAGATGCTGCAGCCACATATTCTGTTTCAGCTGTAGATAAGGCAATCGAACTCTGTTTTTTGCTGAACCAAGATACTAATCTGGAACCCATGAAGAAAGCACCACCACTTGTGCTTTTCCTATCATCCACACTTCCAGCCCAATCTGCATCTGTGTAAGCATGAAGAGTGAGATCTGTATTTCTAGGATACCATAAGCCATAGTTTTGGGTCCCTTGAAGATATTTGAAGATTCTTTTGACTGCCTGAAGATGAGTTTCCTTTGGGTTGGCTTGAAATCTTCCAACCATTCCTACTGCATGTGTAATATCTGGTCGAGTCCCTGTCAAATAAAGCAAACTCCCAATCATGGATCTATAAGTGGGTTGGTGAACTGCTGCTGATTCATCATTAGCACTGAGGCTGCATCCTGTAACCATGGGTGTACAAACTGGCTTTGACTCTTCCATGCCATACTTCTTCAAGATCTGCTTGAGGTATTTCGTTTGAGACAAGAAGATACCTCCTTCATTTTGTTGGATTTGCAATCCAAGAAAATATGTCAATTCTCCAAGAAGTGACATTTCGAATTCTTTCTGCATAACCAAGGCAAAGTTTTGACTCATAGTCTCTTCATTGCTGCCAAAAATAATATCATCTACATAAACAACAAGAATTAGCAATTTGTTATTTTCAACTTTTATATAGAGATTGCTATCTGCTGATCCTTTTGAAAAGCCTTGTTGGTGAAGATATTTGTCCAACCGATAGTACCAAGCCCTTGGAGCTTGTTTGAGTCCATAGAGTGCCTTTTTCAATCTGCATACAAGGTTTGGATCATTCCCAAGAATGAAGCCATCTGGCTGCTCAATATATACTTCGTCTTCTAAGTCTCCATTTAGGAAGGCTGATTTCACGTCCATTTGAAATACCTTGAAGTGTTGAAAGCTTGAGAGAGCAAGGAACATTCGGATGGCCTCTAGTCTTGCCACAGGAGCAAAGGTCTCTTCAAAATCTATTCCTTCTTGCTGTGCATACCCTTTACAAACAAGTCTGGCCTTGTTTCTAATTACTTCTCCATTTTCATTTAATTTATTCTTGAAGACCCATTTTGTTCCTATTACATTCTTATCTTTTGGTCTAGGAACTAATTCCCAAGTGTTGTTCTTTTCGATTTGCTCAAGTTCTTCATCCATTGCTTTGACCCAACATTCATCTTTGCATGCCTCTTTCACATTTTGTGGTTCAGTGGAGGAGAGTAGCTTGAAGCTTCAGCAAGTGTCCTTCTTGTTTGTACTCCTGCTTCTTTCTGCCCCACAATCTGAGTTTCTGGATGATTCTTTTGGACATATCTGGATGGAGTCTTCTCTTCTATTCTTGTCTGCTCCTCTGGTTCTTCTTGAGATTCTTCTTCTTCTTGAGGTTCTTCTTCTTCATCATTTCGCCTTTGAGAGTAACCTTCATCTTCTTCAATGTCTTCATGATGAACTTGCCTAGGAATATATCCCTTCTCATCAACCACTATATCAATACTGTCAACAATTCTGCCAAGTCTTTTATTGTAGCACTTGTATGCTTTGCTATGTGGAGAATAACCAAGAAGAATGCCCTCATCTGCTCTAGGTTCAAGTTTGCCAAGTTGCTCATCAGTATTCTTAATATAACATTTGCTCCCAAAGATTTTGAAATGCTTCACGGAAGGAGTTTTACCACTCCAAAGCTCATGAGGTGTTTGAGTGCTGTTTACTCGGACATTTGTTTTGTGAAGAATAATAACAGCAGCATGTGCAGCTTCACCCCAGAAGGTTGCAGGAGTACCTGATTCATCGAGCATAGCACGAGCCATTTGTTGGATACAACTGTTCATTCTTTCCACAACCCCATTTTGCTGAGGAGTTCTAGCTGTAGAGAATTCTCTTCTTATCCCATGTTCATCGCAGAAATCGAAAAATTCATTTGATGTGAACTCCCCACCTCTGTCAGATCTGAGGCACTTAATTTTGTGTCCTGATTCATTTTCAGCCAATGCTTTGAAGGATTTGAATTTTTCGAATGCTTCATCTTTGTGCTTCATAAGCCCTAACCAAACAAACCTTGAGAAATCATCAATGAATAATATCAGATATTCTTCTCCTCGAGGTGTCCTTTTCCTAAATGGACCACATACATCTGTATGGACTAGCTCAAGAGGCAAGCTAGCTGTTAATTACCCAGCAGATTTTGTGGTGTTACAAACTAAAACAAAGTTGGGGGGTCATCCACTGATTCTAGGAAGACCTTGGCTAGCTATAGAAGATGCTTTCATCAGCTGTAGATCAGGATCAATGACCATCTCTAATGGGCAGGAAACCAAACAGATTACCCTTTATCCTCATGCTACACCCATGATTAATAATGACAATTCTGTATGGATAGATTATGAGGATGAAGAAACCCAACCTATCTTGACTATCAGACAAGCTTTAACTTTCAAAGACTCTACCGAAGATGAATTAATCAGCAGCTTCATTTCTGAACCTTCTTCGGTCTGCCCAGAAATGTATAATCACTTCACTGCAATCTTGGAATCTGAATCTCAACAGAACCTGAAAGCTAAAAATTTATCTCAGACAATAGTAGGCAGCTCCTCCAAAATTACAACAATAGAAATTGAGCCTGACAAAACATTAAATATAAATCCTAACCTAACTAATAATGAAAAACAACAGTTAATAAAGTTACTCTGGGAAAATAAAGAAGCATTTGCATGGGACTATACAGACATGAAGGGGATCTCTCCTGAGCTATGCACCCACTGCATTTATATTAAAGAAGGATCCCGGCCAATCTGTCAACCCCAGCGGCGGATGAATCCCAACCTAAGGGAAATTGTGAAGGAGGAACTTCAAAAACTATTGAATGCAGGATTTATATACCCTATATCTGATAGTGAGTGGGTTTCCCCACTTGTAATTGTACCCAAGAAAAATGGCAAATGGAGAGTATGTGTGGATTACAGAGCTTTGAATAAAGCCACCCAGAAAGACCATTTCCCTTTACCATTCATTGATCAGGTATTAGATAATTTGGCAGGTAAAAAATTCTTTTCATTTTTGGACGGATTTAGTGGATATAATCAGATTAAGATTGCACCCCAAGACCAGGACAAGACCACGTTTACTAGCCCATGGGGGAACTTTGCTTACAAGGTTCTTACATTTGGGCTATGTAATGCTTCAGCAACATTTCAAAGAGCAGTGATAGGGATCTTTTCTAATATGCTAAATGATTCCTTAGAAATATTTACGGATGACTTTACTCCTTATGGAGTGACTTTTGAGGATGCACTGCAGAATCTTGAAAAAGTACTTAAGCGATGTATAGAAGCACACCTTGCCTTAAGCACTGAAAAATGTCATATGATGATGAATCAAGGTATTGTATTGGGTCACTTCATCTCATTCCTAGGAATACAAGTCGATCCAGCTAAAATACAGGTAATTCAGACCCTCCCTATCCCCAAAACACAAACTGATGTAAGAAGCTTTCTAGGACATGCTGGATACTATAGAAGATTTATTAAGAATTTTTCCAAAATAGCTTCTCCTCTATTTGTGTTATTAACAAAAAATGATGAATTTAAGTGGACTGATGATTGTGAAAAAGAATTTAATGAACTTAAACATCAGTTGTCTACAGCTCCCATTTTGAGAGGACCTGATTGGGCACTACCCTTTCATATATCCTCTGATGCCTCAGATACTGCAATTGGAGCTGTCTTGGGCCAGGAAGAAAATAGTCTTCCCTATGCCATTTATTTTATCAGTAAGAATATGACACCAGCTAAACTAAATTATACAGTCACTGAGAAGGAATTCCTAGCTGTCATTTATGTTATCAATAAATTTCGACATTATATTACTGGCTACACTACTTTTGTGCATACTGATCACTCGGCCATTAAATATTTGATGAATAAATCAGTTACAAATGCCCGAGTCACCAGATGGTTATTATTATTACAAGAATTTGACATCACAATTGTAGATAGGCCAGGAAAATAAAATGTAGTTGCTGATTTCCTTTTTTGATTAAAAACTGATGAAAATATTCCAGTAGATGATTCTTTTCCTGATGAATATTTATTTGCAGTATCTGCTCGCTCACCTTGGTATGCATACATTTCCAACAATTTAGTTGCAGGAAAATTACCGTCGCACCTATCACACACGGAAAAAATAAAGATCATCCAGCAAAGTGCTAGGTATAACTGGATAAGCGGGTGTCTTTTCCATACAGGAATCGATCAGGAAATCCAGAGGTGCATTGGTGAAGATAAAATTTATGATGTACTAAAAGCTTGTCACGATGGCCCTTGTGGAGGGCATTTTGCAGATGAACGAACAGCACACAAGGTACTCAGAATGGGTTATTATTGGCCCTCACTCTTCAAAGATGCAAAGAAATATGTGAAGGCCTGTGATAGTTGTCAAAGAATGGGCCAGCCTAATCACAGGGATGAAATGCCACTCAATCCCCAGGTAATTCTTGAACCTTTTGAGAAATGGGCATTAGATTTTATAGGTCCCATTAATCCCCCATCCAATCAAAGAGTGTACATATTAGTATGCATAGATTATATGACTAAATGGGTAGAAGCTAAGGCACTCCTTAAAGCTAATGAAGAAGCAGTACTAACATTTTTATTTGAAGAGATCTTTGTTAGATTTGGATTGCCTAGAGAATTAGTCACGGATGGAGGACCTCCTTTCAACTCTCATGGCTTCAAGGATACACTTCAGAAATATCATATTAAGCACAAAATGACTACACCTTATCAACCCCAAGCAAATGGGCAGGTAGAAAGCACCAATAAAGTCATAGAAGCCATCCTGACAAAAGAAATAAAGGAGAATAGAAGGGACTGGTTTCAAAGGTTGCCCGAGGCATTATGGGCCTATAGAACTACTTGGAGGAATACTACAGGCTTTTCACCTTATGAATTAGTTTTTGGAAAGAATGTTGTTTTCCCTGTAGAGTTCGAAATCAAAACTTTAAGAACTTCTTTAGCTGTTAATCTTGACTTGACTGATGCACAGACAGCCAAGTTGCAGCAACTTCAAGAATTGGACAAGAAGAGATTGGATGCCATCCATCAAACAACCATTATACAGCAACAAAGAAGCAGGTGGCATGATAGAACCATCAAGCAAAAGCAGTTCCAGAAAGGTAACTGGGCTCTACTCTATGACTCCCGTTTCGAGAATTTCCAAGGTAAGTTAAGAACAAGGTGGTTAGGTCCTTATGAAGTGGATGTTGTTTTTCCAAATGGGACAGTCAGACTTTTAACGATTGATGATAGCAGAACACCACTACTAGTGAATGGGTATCGACTCCATTTATATCACCGACCTGTTTCTAAAGAAGATTTTAAAGCCACTTGCATGGAAATTAAACACTATGCTTTCCTAGGGGAACTTGTTGTCCCTCAAGGCACTCAAATTTCTATTTATTTATGCATTTTTAGATTAGATATTCTTTTCAACTAATAATCCCTGCCAAGGGTTACCATATTACATTTCAGTATTTTGCAGATTTTAGCTTTGGAAAATAGCTGAGAACAAAAGCTTCAAAGGAATCACTTTGCAGAAATGGGAGCCCTGTAGCTGCAACACCAATTCCTGTTGCTGAAACACCATTTCCCATTGCTGCAACACAAATTCCTGTTGCTGTAACACCATTTCCCATTGCTGCAACACCAATTCCTGTTGCTGCAACATCTTTTCCCGTTGCTACAACACCACTTTCCCGTTGCTGCAACACCACTTCCTGTTGCTGCAACACCATTTCCCGTTGCTGCAACACCAATTCCTGTTGCTGCAACACCATTTCCCGTTGCTGCAACACCAATTCCTGTTGCTGCAACACCATTTCCCGTTGCTGCAACACCAATTCCTGTTGTTGCAACATCTTTTCCCGTTGCTACAACACCACTTTCCCGTTGCTGCAACACCACTTCCTGTTGCTGCAACACCATTTCCCGTTGCTGCAACACCAATTCTTGTTGTTGCAACACCATTTCCCGTTGCTGCAACACCAATTCCTGTTGCTGCAACATCTTTTCCCATTGCTACAACACCACTTTCCCGTTGCTGCAACACCATTTCATGTTGCTGTAACACCACTTCCTGTTGCTGCAACACCTTTTCCTGTTGATGTAACATCATTTACAGTGGCTGCAACACCAATCCCCATTGCTGTAACACCACTTCCCGATCCCGTAATACCTTTTTCAGTATTGTTCTCATTTATAAAAGCACCAGTCTCTCCACTTCAGCTCCCAAAGAAACGAATTTTTATAAAATATACCATTTCCTACCAAAAGAACCAGCCATACACGATGATGATTACAATTCTCCACTATTACTTCCTGTCATTATTAAAAAAAATCGCCGGTATTCTCATACTTTTAGACCCGCTTTAATCATTATGGATCCAGCAAAAGATAAGACAAGACTTTTCGACGCATCAACCAAAAAGGTAAAACGTAAAGGTACGCATGATTATGTATGGACATTAAATAATAGTTAATGTGGAGACGTTGATAGGACTACCGAATAATTGTATTTCCAATCATATCACTTACGCGTAGCTTTTGGGGGGGGATTACCAAAGCGCTCTCATAATTGTATAGTACGCCAACTGTCGCCGCCCTTAACTCTCCCGGTAATATGTAAAAGTCATCTCATCACGACATGTTACCATTTGCAACGATTTACTCTGGACTGAACTCGGAAGCTCGGCTCTGAACTGAGAATTTTCACTGAAACAGCAGCTATGGGAGGAAATCTCATCACATACGAACCTGGCACAACAGCACTTCTTGAGCTCTATCCCAAGGTTTATCAAATCTTTCTGCAAGCGGGTGGCTAGATTATTTTAGGAGACTTCCATACTTTGACGCACAGCAAGTCCTCGAGTTTGCATGCAATTTAACAGATGGATTTTCTGTCGTTCAGGGAGTTCAAATCCCAGTCACGGAGGAAGTCATAGCCCAAGTTACCGGGCTATCAGCTAATGGCACATGGTGGTTCAGTAGGAAGCACTTGATCCTTAATGCGCAGCAGGATTTTCTTCAACCAGGCGAGCAGGTGGAACCCAAGGGCAGAGGCGTAGCACATTAGTCATTGTCTCAACCGTGGCCGAAAGTTGTTGAATTTGTGAAGCAATACCTGACGTGCGAAGGCTGGTACCAGGTAATTTACCAGCACGATTTCGTCTTGTTGAATCACTTGAGGCATGGTCAGTTGATAAATATGCGATATTATCTATTGGGATGTCTTAAAAATATGTCACGTTACACTGTCAATGCAAAGCGTCCGCTTCTTTCCTTGAAACACCACCGTCTAGCTCAATTGTTGATAAATAGAGGCCTCGCCTTAAATAACCCCCCACCCCCCATTAATCCCCATCAAGAGGCAGAAATCCCTCAGCCAGAGCAGGAAATTCCTCATCAGGAAGAGGAAATTCTTCACCAAGCTGAGGACATACCTCAGCAGGATGAAGAAATCCCTCAGTAAACAAACGACATTCCAGAGCAAATTCCTGAGGAAATCTTACAGCAAACGCCCCCACAAGTTGCTGAAAATGTACAATCAGCAGTAGAAATACCCATGGAAACAACCTCATCCCCCAATAGAACCAACCCATCCATTCCCATACTTGGTATTTCTACCGATGACTCTGATGATAACATCCCTATTACCCTTCTCAAACGAAAAATGCAGCAGAAAAATGAAACCCCACCAAAAAGAAGAAGAACTAGGGCTTCGGCTAAAGCAGCTGCTATTTCAGCCACTGCCCCTATTTTGAAGAAAGCCAGCCTGAAAAGAAAAATATATGAATTCTCTGCTTCTCTACCCAAGCAAAGGACTCAGTCATCTGTAATAGCTGAATCTCCTAGCCACACCCTCCCTAGCTCACCACCCATGATGTTAAAAACCCGTACTCCCACCAGCCCTGGAAATTCCTCTCCCTCACCCTCTGGGGCTGAGATGCAGAGTGTTCACAGTGTCGTGACATTATCTTTTGAGGCAGCTGTCACACAAGAACCAGCTGCCGACACCCAAGGTAATATTGGCCAAGTGGCTGCAACATAAGAAACGGCCACTACCCCAGGTGACACACAAGAACCACCTGTTGGGGGTATAAATGTTCAGATCAATGATGAAACACAACCTCTGCCTCCACTGGAACCTGCTGCTCCACAAGCTCAGCCTACCATATCTGTCCTGCAAGAAGAAATTGAATTTCTGAAATCCCAAATTCATGATTATCAGGAGGAAATAATAAGGTCAAGGAACCCTATCAAAATGAATTTAGCCTTCACATTTTAGCACGAGTAGCATCTGCAGCGGAGAAGAGTAAAGAGAGCGAATACATGTGCGCCAATTATGGTGAGATATATACTCAAGCAGGATACAAGGTAGTTGCAGAACCAATGACTGAAGTTATTCCACAACCTTCTACTCTTGTAGTTGAAACGAAAGAACCTGCTATTACACAAACTGTAGAAGCAAAAACAGAACCACCACAACCCTCTGCTGAAACAGAGTAACCTGCTGTAACACAAGAACTAGCAGGCTCTCCAGAAAAGTTGCAGGGGCAGACAGAAGAACCTATTGTAACACAAGAACTAGTAGGTTCTCTAGAAACTGCACAGGAGCAAACAGAAGAACTTGCTGTAACACAAGAACCAACAAGTTCTCCAAAAACTATACAGGTGGAAACAGAACAACCTGCTATAACACAAGAACCAGCAGGATCTCTAAAAAGTGTGAAGAAAGAACTAGAATGATTTGTTGTAACACAGGAATTAGCAGGGAATGAAGAAGAAGATATAAAGTCACCATGGCCTACCCAAACTATTGTGAAAAAAGAAAAATAAATATTGGTTGTAACACAGGAATCAGGAGGAAATGGAGAAGAAGACATAAACTCACCCCGGCCTACCCAAATTTCCATGGAACAAGAAGAAGAAACATTGACTGGAAATAGAGAAGAAGACATAAACTCACCCCGGCCTACCCAAATTGCTATGGAACAAGAAGAAGAAGCAGTTACACAGGAATCAGTACAGAATGAAGAAAAAGTTATAGAACAAGAAGAAGAAACAGTAGCTGGAAACGAAAAGGAAGACATAGAATCACCACGGCCTACTCCAATTATATTAGAGAAGAAAATTCTTGTTGATGCCTTTACACAAACAGAATCTCCCTCTGTTAGTGATGCATGCATAGAGACCGCTAGCTTTCAAGAATTAAAAGGAAAATGGTGGAGAGAATATGAGCTATCACAAGGCAAAGCATTCCAACAGCAAAAGGGAATCTGGTTCACTTATGCATATAAGAACTGGGAAGCACTTGAGCAGTCTAGAGCTCAGTACAAAGAAATTAAGGAACTAAAAGCTAGACTGTCCCAAATGTTTGAGCTGTTTCAAAGAATGCTTGCCACAAGGAAACCCTCTTTCAACTATGCAACATTTTTGAGGGAACGACTAACATTCTTACAGATAAAGGCAGTCAGAGAAGGTAGACCTCATCAGGTGGTTACATCAGAACAATTTATTGAAACCTTTGCAGAGGCACCCAAAAATGATCAGAATTTGTTGTGCGAGCTTTATCTCCACAATGAAGCCATGTCCGAAGAGAGAAACATGAATATACTCCCTCTTGTTGGCGACATACAACTCAGAGCTTTCATTTTCTTTTTAGCCAACCAACTCACTTGGCAAAATGCCTTTATCTCAGCACAACATAATGAACAAAACTGCCTTCTTTGAATTAGGGCTGAACCTCAAAATGCAGCCACTTTCATTGCACAGCACCAAAGAATGTTAAGTGAACCTGCAATGAAGGATCACATTAGGCAACTACAAACAATGGTCCTGCGAGATTTCCAACACTATGTCAGAATGAAGGCACCTTTGGTTATTAAGGCCAACAACCTATTCTGGGAAAACTGTCCCAAGGAGAGGTAGGAGTATCATCCCTATAATCCACCTAATTTACAGGCAGCAATTTCAAGGGTACCTTACTATGTTAGATGTATGGAGCAATGTGCTGAAAAATGGATTGGCTACAGATTTAAATTTCCCCTTTTATGGTTATCTGGTCAACAATACAAGGGTCAGTTTGGATTATCCAAAAAGGAAGAGGCGGCAGCATGGAGGCAACTACAGACTGTCTGTGGGTTCAGAGACAAGTTTGATACCACTTTCTATAGCTACTGTCTCAGTAATTTACACTGTTCATCCCAGTACTCCGACTCAGATTCAGAGTAAGCATTGCATGAGGACATGCAATCCCTTCAGTTGGGGGGATGTTAGGACTCCAAATTGACCATTTTCGACCTTGTATTTTTGTTATAATATTAACCTTTCTCAGTCCATAAGTTGAAAGCTTTGATTACATAATGACCTAATCATCCCAAGGTATGAAGTAACTCTCTGCATGACTATATGTTTAATTATTCATTACATATTCATGTTATCTTTATATTTATCTTTGGAAAAGTTAACTAAGTTGCTAAGTAACCGTTGAACTGTCTAAAGTCTGCAGAAATTATAATTCATAGTTGCTGTAACACCCGAAACAACAACTACACAGTTGCTGCAACACCAGAAATAGCAACTGCGCAGTTGCTGCAGCACCAGCAACAACAACTATCTAAAGCAGGGAAACGTTATTTTGCAACAACTGGAATACCGGAAATAACAAATGGCAACTATCAGAAGATCGCCAGAGTTCCATGCTGACACAACACGATCAGCAACTGTCCAAAAAGGGTAAAACATGGTTACAGTTGCTAAAAACACCAGGAACAACATGAGTTTACTAAATCAGCAACAATGGGGAAGCGGCAAAGGATAGTGCGAGGATTCCAAGAAGACGGTTGAAGTTCGGTTACCAGCTGTGTAACAGTAAGAGACCCAAGAATGTATACACTGTCACATTGTTGTAACAGCATCCTGTAACAAGGATGGACTTCTTATTTTTGACAAAAAGGTTTAACTGAATGAACTATGACAGTCTATTGTAATAGATGTCTCCTCTATAAAGAGGGGACATCTACATTAGAGAGGGGGGGGGAAAGAAAACAAGTTGTAAGGGAAATTTTGAAAGACAACAGCAAGTCTGAATTTTTATTGTAACTGGACCTTTTGGGCAGATGAATAGAAGATTGTTCTGAACACCTAATCCAGTATTTGTGTTCTGGGGAATCTTGTCAGAGGGACAGGGCCCACCTTCCTCACAAGATTCACCCATTTATTTCCTGTCAATGTGTAAGTGTGTTTGGTAATTTCGTTTTTGCTGGTACTCTGTTTGGATTCTGTAGCATTACCTCTGATAATTTCCTTTTTGCTGGTACTCTGTTTTGTTAATCGCTTGAAGCTGTAAAAGAATACTTCACCTGTGAATTAGAATCGCTATGTGTATTAGAAATCTGGTTACAAGGGCAGGTGCTGAACATCCTTACCTTGAGGATAGGGTCCTGGTCCTCTGCTAACAGAGCAGCCATTACCTCTCTTTTCAGATTTGTATTCTTAGTTAACTGCTTTCATTTTATCTTTGCAATATACTGTTATAACTTAGAGTAAGGAGTTTTGATAGAACAGAATCATGTATACTATAGCTTTTTAATGCTTTTAGAATTAAGTACATATAGTACACGGTAGCCTTTGAAATAAAAGACTTTCTCAGGTTGACAAATTAATGTGGTACTTGATTGTTTAATCAATAAACAATTCAACTAGCCAACATCAGGGTGCGATGCATACTGACTTCTACACTAGCCAGGTGCAATGCATACTAATGAGGCCTTCTGTGGGGTGCAATGAGCGAGAATGGAAAAATGTTTGAGACAATATTCTAAGTGGATGCTCATGGAATCTACTACAAACTTCTCCTATGACACTTGTTTCTCTGAATTTGCCCAAGGATGAGTAAGAGATCCATGAAATCTAAAAGTGGAACCAAAAACAACAAGTGGAATGACACTGATCAAAAATCCAGAGATGACTTGGACCCTTGCAGACATATATAAATGGATCCCTCATCTGAGAGATCTGGAGGCTGGAATTTAGTAATTTGTAAGGAAGTGCTGATAGTTTTTGTCTCAAAAAGAGCATTGTATTGTTGGGTGATCTTGCTTTTCATGAGGTGAAGAGGGCTTTGATGCTAGGAGGATGATGCTAGATCAGACAACTGGGTTGTAATTCTCCCTTTTATTATTAATAAAGTTCTTTGAGTTTTCCTCCATAAAATTGTGTATTTGTGAATGTTGTTATTTGTGAATGTTATTGTATGTTCACTATATTTCTGATTCTGCAATGCTTATGATATAATAGATCAAGATGTTTTGATGGTGTTTGGTTACTTTGTTTCTATAGGTGTTCACTGAGCGGGATAAGTAGGAGAAGAGGTGCAAGCTCTATCAAGGGGGATAGAGATCAAGCAAGGAGTCAAGCGGAAGATCCAGGCTGGTTCCTTTGCGTCTCTCTTATCTATCATACATAGATGAAATCACAAGTTGCTTTAAAATATTTCTTTCTAGGATAGCTGCCAATGCTAGTGGGGCTAGCAGATTGAAGAGGCACTGGTTTTCCTGGAAAAAAATGGAGGCTCCGTTGGGGAGCGAATAGATGTCTATTGGTCATTGTTGTTTGTTTTATAAACTATAGATGGAGCTTGAAGTTAGCCAGATTGCCTTCGAACTTCTCTTGCTCTGCAATTGCATAGTAGATGAATGTTGCTTCAGTCAATCTCCGGTTTAGTTTATGAATTGAACATCTCACTTAAAAAAATTCTAGATGCCATTGTGGTAGCTTAGTAACCTCCCAAGATCATGCCTCAATACTTTGTGTTTTACTGTCTATCATAGCTTAGCTTAACTCACTGAAATCAGCTGCAAATATGAGCCAAAACCCATCTTAGTTACGTTCCTTGGCCCATCACACTGTTTGTAACTGTCTGCCAGTATGCATCACTCCTCCTGAGTCTGAAAAGTGCAATGAATCCTTGTTTTTGTGAAGACCAGGTGCGATGACTGACTGAGTCTATTTCCTTTCTTGAAATTTGTGATTTTTGTCCTTGTTTTTAGCTTTGTTTAGTTGTTTTTCTGCTTATGAAAAGTACCTCATTACTGAATCCTCCTTGCATCAGATAGATCAGCCTCCATTGATTAGGATTAGTAAATTTTTTTATGTATTTTTCCATAATTTATGGTCCTTTGTCGAAAAGTTTCTTAAATCGAACTGTTGTTTTGGTGCAAAAGTGTCATAATTGTCGTTTTGTGTCAAAAAGAGAAGTGTCATTGAGTCTTCCTCCCTTAAATAGTCGATTGAACTTTTTTTCATGTATTTGATTTGATTTTTTGATATTTTGATGTGTCGAAAGAATTTTCTATTCGAAATCGAAAAGTATCATTTAGTCTTCCTTTCTATTTTGAAAAAGAAATTGTCGAAATGTCTCTTTGAGTAAAAATATTTCAGATCTTTACCATATTTAGTTTTCTTTTTCGAATTTTCACATTAAAGAGAACAAAAAATAAATACATGCATTTGCATTTTCATTTAGACTGCATACAAAAAATTATTTAGGAAACATGCATTTAGTGTGTTCTATTTGCTCTTTGTTTGAAAGAAATCGTAATCTTCTTTCATTAGTAGCTAGGATTTTCATTGATAAAAATAAACAACGATTGTTTATCATGTAGACTACATATTTAGGAATTTTAAATATACATCACGCAGTGAACAATTCAAAGGAAATCTTTTAAACAAGATCAACTCTAAAATAAATTTCAATGAACTTAACAACGCTTTGGAACCTAATGCAACACATCTAGAGGTCTAGGCTAGAGGCGTGTTCTGGCATCGTAAAATCTAGTAACTATCATTTCCTTCGAAGGTTGGGTGATTCCTCCTCTTTCATACAAAAAGTGCTAGCATGGAATTTTGCTCCCCATACCATCGAGTATATATTGGGAGACCACAATAGGATTATATCTTTTATCGATAGGAAGTTGTGTCTACCGCCCTATCGATCGAAATGCACTAAACACAACATTCAAGAAGATTGACTATCATAAATAAGTCCTTGGTAATTTCTCTTTAATTTATCACCAAGGTGTATTTTCCAATTTTGCGATTGGTTTGGTAATCCCTCTGTCTAGATCTCCAAAGTAGTCATTTTCATTCCTTTTTGACTCTTTAAAAGAAAAGGTCCATATGAGCACTTGTCACTTTAGGCTCATTAAAAATCAAAGTGGAATAGAGTCATCCTTAGCTTTTTCTTGACTCTTAAAAATTGAAAAAGAAAAAGTTGTGTCAGAGCGTTATTAAAATTTATTAATTTTGAAATAACATTTTTCCCCTTAATTTTTAGTTTATCAAGTAATCTGCAATCGTGGAATAAAATCAATCAAAACCTTGCGGTTCGTGGAGACTAGTGATTCAATTGTCTTTGGCTCCAGAAATGAAGCCATTCCAGGAAAAACGATGTCATTTAACTGAGTCCAATTCACCTGATTTATTTGAAACTTGTGTTTCAACGTCGTTAGAGACTACAATTACTTCGATCATTTCTAGTACATCTCCCTTTAGAGAAGGAATTCCGTAGCTACAAGAGGACATTCGAACTGATCCTAGTGTAACGGTAGACACTTCTATACCTGAAGCAACTCCATCTAGAGTTGATCCAGAAACTTAAGTTCAGTTACTTGCACATCTAGAAGTTGAATTCCAGAATTCAGAAGGTGTGACCCCTCTATTCTCTATCACTGCAGAAGTTATACCTTCCTTTGCTCTAAATTTTTTTTACATGCCTAACGGTCTACCTCTTCCACCTGGTTTGATTGCGATAGAGGAGATAGTATAAGATCCTCCATCTAGTACCCTGTTACATTTTGGAATTGGGATTCATTTGTATCCTTCTACTCTTGAGTTTGGTTCTTTTAATCACCCTTCATCACAAGTTCCTGTCGTATAGCTAGAAAATCTTTTGGATAGACTAAATATGTATAAACAGCCATCAACATCTAAAACTGTATAATCTGATACAACTACAATAGAGCCTGTACTGCGATTCCTACAATGTTTGCTGGTATACCATCTATCCTGGCTAGTTACCAATCACTAGCTAGAGTCCATTCAGGGGCTGTTTCGATGACATGGTATGTTCCTATTTATTCATCTGCAGTACCATCTGGTATTTCTTATGTTTAAACTCAGCAAGTTGATCCAACATGCTAGTATCAATTTTGGTAGACCAGTCTTCAAAAATCGATATATCCTTTGAACACTGCACTACCGCCATATGGAGGCCAATATGCTTTCTCATTGTTCCCTAATAGAGAACAACCATATGAGAGTTTACAACAAAATTCAGGTCAAACTGGAATTACATCCAGTGGTTGGGTACCAATACTGCCTCAAAAACCAAGGGTTGTATATTCAATACAACCAACCCAACCTGTGTCAAATATTCCCACTACACCTGCTATTGTAACTTTGTCACAAGTACAAGCACTGCCTATTGTGTGTCAAACTCAAGTCTCTCAGGTTGTAATACAACAACCTCTTGTCTCTACAGCTCAATCACAACCTCACGTTAGTGCTTCCTTACCTTGAATGACTCAAGCTCAAACAGGTATGATTAATCCACACCTTGGTCAATCTTCCAATGTTGGGCAAGAACAAATGGTCCAAAAACCATGGCTAGTACAATACCAACAACCGCAATTCCAGCAAACCTACCGAGGACCCAAGCAACAAGGCTTTGTAGGTAATGGACAACCACTTTTTCAAAATGGTTATCAACAACCATACTATAATGGTTATGTCCAACAACCTTATCAAAATTACTAGCATTAGGTACATTATGTTGGTATGCAAAGACCTACTACTCAGGCGATTCCATCTTATCCTGGGTATGCTTCACCTAACCTAAATCAACAGTTGCCTTTTGTAGAAACTCTAGAATTACTGAATTTGAACCAGCTCACTCCAATTGCTTATGCCCCTTGGTGGCCAGCGATTCCTCATAAAGTTCTCTCTAATATTCCTAAATTCAATGGAAATCCAGGTGAAGATCCATCAAATCACGTAATGAATTTTCATTTGTGGTGCTCATCTAAGACCCCGAATGATGATTTGATTACGCTTCACCTTTTTCAGGGAACACTTTCTAGTTCGGCAGCGAAATGGTATATTGAATTGCCTAGAGCTTCGTTTGATAACTTCAACACCCTTGCCACAACGTTTCTAATACACTTTTAGTAACCCATAAGGTAAGAAATAGGAACAGAACTCCTTACCAATTCTTAAACAGACCATGGCCACTCACATATCTAATCATATTCATGAGTGGAAGCGTCGTCGTTGAATGGTAAAGACGTATGTTCCTAATCAGCTTTTATCTAAGTGGTTTATTAAGTCCTTATTGCCTTCTATAATTGAGGACGTGGCAAAAGGAGGAGTTGTCACTGAAGAGCAAGTCATTGCTCGTGCCCAATAGTTAGACTTGATCTATACTCAGTTGGGCACACTCTATGAAAAAATTCTTGATGCTCCTAGACCAGAATTTTCCATTTCACCCCCTCCTAAATCAAACAGGGACTCTCACATCGGTGATGGTGTGATCGGTACCACAAGCACAAAAACCGCAAAGGCTCCATCTAAAAAAGCCCTTGCAGTTTCTAGTCAAAAAGTAAATGAAGAACCTCTTGCCTCGGAGATTGATGCCATGTCATCTGACAAGGGCAAGAATCCAAAGCAAACATGGGGAAAGAAGAAAGGGAAAAATAATAAGAAGAAACAGGAAAATTCACCTCCTAAAAAATCTTCTGAGAACACTACTGGGAAAAAGAAACCTCGTCGACCATGTTACATATGTAACAAGGACCATTGGACAAAGAATTGTCCACATCGAGCTGAGATTACAAAATTTTTGAAAACTTCAAGTACCTCAGTGGTGTTTATTAATCCGTTTTCGAGCCAAGAAACCAATCTGGTTGCTATCGATCATGCTTCTCCATCCCAGGTGCTTATGCTATCTATCTTAAAACAACAAAATGATGCTTTGATATCGACAAGGAATAAATATTATGGGAATCCACCATCATCGAACAACAAGGCTATAGATCAACCTAGTAGTTTGACAATGAATTCGCCCAAAGTTGTTCCGCCCATCTTTCCTGAATTAAATATAAAGCCACCAAAGGGAGTAGTACATAAATTGACATTTAATCCTTGTGCTCGAGCTGCACAGAATTATAATATAGTGGAGGATCTGGCACAATCTCCATCCGCTATGTCAACACTTCAAGGGCTGCAAAATTGCCCCTCCCAAAAGCAGGCTTTGCTATCAATAATAGGTGGGATCGACCCAGTGGATTCCAATCTGGTGTCCTTTAACCATAAAGGATATACACCTCAATTACCAGCCAGACTCACTTTGCTTATACATGTAAAAGCCCTCAATAAGACTGTTCATCAAACAACCATTGATGAGGGGCCATCTATGTGTATTATGTCAATGAGTTGCTGGAAAACATTAGATTCACCACCCTTGTCACGATCATCAGCAACATTAAAAGAATTCGGTGGAAGAAGATACACACCATATGGAATTTTGATTAAATTTCAAGTTGAACTAGGGGGCAAGAAAGTAGAAATTGAAGTTGAGGTCATTGAAGGAAACCTTGATTACAATATCCTACTGGGAAGGCCCTGGATTTATGCTATGGTTGCCGTTGTGGCTACATATTTTAGAAATATTGCATTTCCCTTCCAAGGTGGAATTACAATCATTGACCAACTAACCTTTTTTCCTAACAGTTTGCAAGCTACTGGGAACATTCCATTGAGCCATGGAAATTCTCTATCACTTCAAAATGTTGGAGTAGGTCTACTAAAAGACCCTTCCTTAATGGGTACTTTTGCCATCCCGCCTCCACCTAGACTTACGGGAGTGGCCACAATGGAAGCTTGTCATATGATCTCTTCTACATCATCTAAGAATGAGAAGAACTCTGACCATTTTGATAGTGTGGATCATCACGAGGTGTTGCCCCCAAGCCCTCTAGAATATTTGTAGCAATCAATTTTCTGGGCCTGGGTGGCGAACCCAAATCAACACTCAATGAGTGTTTGGATAGATAGGTCTCCAAAGTATGGTACCTCTTCTGATCCTTGGTCTCATGTAAATTCTATAAACGAAGGAATCATCTGTTCAATGATGATAGGAGAGACACCATGGGAAGATTACCACCATCGTTCCCACCTTCAAGATAACAATGAATATTATTCAAGTGACCTTAATCATCCTTCATTTTTTGATATTTTATCGAATACAGTAAATACAGTGGATTCCAAGTGAAATCTACCCAATATTGAAGAAACTATCACCATTAATATCTCGACCAAACCTAATGTTGTAGAGAATATTCATGTTGGAAAATCATGTGCTTCATTAGAATTGGAAATTTACTACGCTCTCTTTTGCAAATTCAGAGATGTCTTTGCATGGTCATATGAAGAAGTGCCAGGCATTGACTTGAGAATCATTGAACATGAAATCAAGATGTATCTAGATGTCAAACCAGTATGACAACGGCTTTGACCTATTCACCTGAAGAAATCCGCTACCATTAAGGCAGAAGTTGAAAAATTTTTACATGATGGTTCTATTTACCCGGTTCCCCTCATTGATTGAGTATCAAACATTGTTCCTATGATGAAAAGGCAAGGAACAATTAGAGTGTGCGTCAATTATAGGGATGTGAATCAAGCATGTCCAAAGGACAACTAATTTACACCCTTCATCGACCAGATGATTGATGAATGTGCCGGATGTGAAATCTTTTCATTCATGGATGGATTTTCTGGATACAATCAAATCAATATCCACCCACAGGACTAGTCGAAGACTTCATTTATATGTTCCTGGGGCACGTTCGCCTACCACAAACTACCTCTTGGTTTAAAGAATGTAGGGGAAACCTTTTAGAGGGCAATGAACTACGCCTTCCATGACATCAAGCACATCGTTCAACCATGTCTCGATGATCTACCAGCTCATTCGCAAAGGTGGACTGATCATCCACATCATTTGAGAGCCATATTTCTGCATTGTCGACACTACCAGATACAACTCAATCCACACAAGTGTGTGTTTTGTGTTGATTTCGGTTGATTACTTGGTTTTGTAGTTTCTAAAGCCAGAATTTGACTCGACCCATTTAAGGTTCAGGCAATCCTTGACATGCCTCCACCTTTCAAATTTGCTTCAGTTTCAGAAACTCCAAGGGAAAGCTAACTTTCTGAGGAGGTTCATTCCACATTATTCCAAACTCGCTAAAGGTTATACGGGTATTTTCAAAAAAGAAGTACACTTCAACTGGGATTAGGTTGCGCAAGATTCCTTTGATGCTTTAAAAGGTTCCCTAATAAAAGCATCATTAATGTATGCTCCTCACTATCAAAAATACTTTAACTTGTATCTCGCCACTGTAGATACAACCATCGTTATGGTTTTAGTGCAAGAAAATCATGGAATAGAACATCCTATATATTATTTAAGTCGAAACTTAAATGATACAGAAAGAAAATACTCCTATGTTGAAAAGCTGGCTTTAGCAGCTATTCAAGTAGTACAGAGATTTCGACACTATATACTCTTTTGAAAAACTACCATTGTGTCAGATTGTAACCCTATGATCTACATTCTATCACGTCAATTACTTGGGGGCAAATATTCCAAATTGATATCCATTTTACAAGAGTTTGATATGGAATTCACCAAATCCAAATCAATGAAGTCTCTCGTCTTCCTAGAGTTACTTTGTGACCTTCCATCATCATCCAACAATTTAACAACCAAAGCATCAATCACGGATGAGACTTTGTTTCTAATATCATCAAGCAATCCGTGGTATGGAGATATATTGATCTATCTCCAAACCCAAACTTTTAGGCCAAACACCTCTTGCTCGAAACAACGACGTATTCAATACCAAGCCAAAGACGACATGATCGTTGGTGATACACTTTACCTTCGTGGTGTCGAGAGAGTTCTGCGAAGGTGCAACATGCATGAGGAGGCTGAAAAAGCTCTGAATGACTGTCATTCAGGTGCATGTGGGGGGCATCTATCTGGTTATGCTACTGCAAAAAATATCTTACAAGCTAGTTACTTCTGGCCCACTATATTCAAAGATTTCATAATTGTAGTCAGAAGTTGCCATGCTTGTCAAATTTTTGATCACAAAACCAGATTACCACCCACACCACTGCATCCAGTAGTTGTTGTTGGGCCCTTCGCTAAATGGGGCACTGAATTCATGACATGTAACCCCACCTCAGCTGGGGCTCATGGGTATATTATAGTCGTTGTCGACTATTTTACAAAATGGGTCGAGGCAATGCCTACATTAAAAAATAGCGGTGAAACGGCTCCTCTTTTCTTTTTTAATCATGTAGTCTCTAGATTTGGTGTTCCATAGGCGATAGTCAGAGATCATGGATCACATTTTAGCAATCACATGATGATTGAATTTGCTGCCAAATTAAGGTTGTCGATGATAGTTCTACTCCATATTATCCATAGGCTAATGGACAGGTTGAAGCAATCAACAAGGTCCTAAAGCGCATGTTGCAGAGAATGAATGGAGTCCACAAACAGAATTGGCATTTAATCCTATACTTAGCTCTATGGGCATATAGGACTTCAGTGAGAAATGAAACCATATTTATGCCTTTTCAGTTGGTGTATGGTCTGGAAGTTGTCTTACCAATTCAGTGCAAAAACTCGTCCCTCAAGCTTGCAATCGATCTTCTTCCCAAAACTTCTGAGGAAGAGGCTCGTTTCTTGGAACTAATCCACCTGTTTCAAACCTGTCATGATGCCACATTGGCTAACGAAGCACATAAGAAATGTGTCAAGGCACAATTTGACAAAAATTTCAAGCCTCAGCTCTTCTCAGAAGGTGACCTGGTCTTGCTTTACGACTAGGACTCTAACAAATTAGAAGCTGGTAAATTCGAACTATTATGAATGGGCCACTACATTGTTAAACGCGTATTGACAAAATAAGCCTATGATATGGTCGATTATGATGGGATTCCACTGTCGCAGCCCCAAAACATGTTGTATCTTAAACGTTGTTATGCTTGATTAAGTGTAGTAAGCTCATTATAAATATGCTTTCATTTCATTTTTGTGTTTTCTGTTAGAGTTGTCATTTTGGTTAGATAATCCACTTCGCATTTGTTGCAGATGTCAAGATTTATGGAACCATTCGTTGGGCACGCCAACAGAGCTAGTCGTAGAACACAGAACCTATTCTCTGCAACCTGCGCCATTTTCACTCCAAGTGGCGAGTTAGTGAGTTTTATGGGGATATGTATTGGTCAGTCGACGAACAACATCGTTGAATATAGCGCGTTGATTGAACTTCTTTCTGATGCCATTTCACGTGGCATACACTGACTTATTGTCAGGCTAGACTCATAGCTCGTCATTCTATAGCTTACTAGCATTTATTCCATTTGGAACCCAACTATTTATCACATGTTCCTAAGAGTCAGGATTTTGGAAAGACAGTTTGATTCTATTCAATATCAACACATTCCTAGAAGCTTAAACACATTAATTGATTCATTAGCAAACTATGTGTTAGATATACATTTGAAACTTTTTTAAAGAAAGCATTGTACATTAACATTTGCATCAGGATTGCATATCTTAACCAAAATAAAATTCTGAAAATAAAAAATATATAACTATTTATAGTTTTTTACAAAATGTTTTGTGTCTAAGACAAAATCGGTCGCATGACCAAGAAACTCAAAAACGAATGTAGGGAAGCATCCTAGACTAATGATGTTGGTGATAACATGTCACTGCCTGTGCAATCATTCGCAAGAACCTAGTCCATTGACTGAGCACACTAGTATTATGGCGTTGTAACCTCAAAGGTAACTCATCAGTCCTGACATCCTAAATATCGAGAGTGAGAACCTCAACCTAATCCTGCAACATTGCCAGGGTCTCTGATATGTCCAAATCCCAAAGGATAGCCCTCCCTACAACCTCTCCTGCTAGAGTGTCAGCTGCCACATGTGGGCATACCGCTTGTCGCACTGGCCCAATATCTGCATGCACATATGAGTTTGATTAGTCTTCATAACATTAAAAAACAAAAAAACATTATAAAACTGATAAACAAAGATGTGGTCAAATCATTTTACCTATAGCACTCCACTGCTTGCCAGTGGGTAATGCCAAATCCGAGTCACCTCGAAAATCCATCTCGACGTATGGATACTCTGCATAGACCATCTCCTAATGGTCAAACCACTCAAAAAAGGTATCAAAGAATGAAATCTATGACTATCCTGCATGTCTGGCCATGAGATCAACCCATCTCAACATCCGTGGTTCCCTCGGTGTTGGCAATCCCAGTGAAATGTTCTAAGGCTGCATCAGTGGAATCCTCTCCAAATCGAAAGTAGTCAATATGGAACCATAGCCAAAATTCTTGGATCTTACATTATTTACTTTGGAGAGATACTCTTTTATGATAGGAAGTACCGCCTCACACCAGTTGAACACCTTCGGTTCCAAGCATTCCAAGGCGTACTGCATGTAAGATCTATTTGCCAATTGTAAAGCCACGCTACTAGCTAGTCTAGAAAAAGTAAATAAAATGGTCCTCAAGGGCCGATCAGTGACATCGTGGATATTGATCTTTCCATCCCTGCTGGGCTGAGATCCATCTCTATAGAACTGACGAATGTAATCTTTCACATATTCACCCCCACGAGTGGATCCTGATATTGAAAGAGAGGCACCAAGCCTCAATAACCCCGTCAAAAAGTAAATATCCTCGACTGCCAATGGAATAGATTTTCCTCTGATCTAGAAAACCTTGTCGATCGGATCCCAAGCATAGAGAAAATACTGTAACAAACTAATTTGTTGTCTCATGCTAGATATGCAGAAGAACTTTAGCAAACAAGATTTTTGTAATGCAACAACTGTGCCCTGGTTGTGTAAGGAAATCATGTCCTCTTCTTCATGTTCACGTTCACACCACGTGATAACCATATTGATCCAACGAAAATCTGAAATGCAAACAAGAGATGAGTTAGGATCCAAATATGAGAAAAAAACAGGCAAAAATTACATGAAAAATCACTATACAAAGTTTCCCTTCTGCGCCCATTGCACCATGCCGTTGAGCAAGGTGAGATACATACTGACTGGCAAATGCACAGCTCACTATGCATCTCCCCTTTTGATATAAGATAGGTGCGATGGTTGGAGAACGGATTCTCCTAACCCCAGGGGTCCAGGAAAATGGAAAAACTTGCCCAAAATCAAGAAAAAATGGAATGAAAATGAAGAGATCAAGGTAAGCTCCTACCTAGTCCTGATGGTGCATAAAATAGTCCATCGGATCCCCTGCAATCAACTAATGAAATTTGAGGGGGAAAACCACTCGAGAGCTCCAATCCCAGATTTGAAATGAAATCATGAAAATGAAAGGTAAAACTACTTTTTGTGGTTAATATTCACGTACTTCAAGTAAAATGTTGGTTTTAATTCATTTTTCATACATATATATGTATTTCTAATCAATTTGATGGAGTTATTGAGCAGGTTAAATGACCGTCGAAAGAATCTCATGTGCTAGAGAGTGAATTGAACATTTTTGACCACTTCACTGAGCATAGTTTCTGCAAGGTTCAAGCTCGTTAAAAAATGAACCCACTCCCAAATAGAGCATATGTTCCCCCATAGTTCAAGCTCTTTAGGAAATGAACCTACCTTTGGTAAATAACTTTCGTGATTGCCATTACATCAGCCTTTTGAGCCTTGGTTGTGTTCCTGCCATCACTTCCATTCTTTTGGTTGATAATACGCTTCCACTTGATTGTTTACCCTTTTGAGGAACAACTGTGACGGGTGGTCCTATTAGCCACCCTCTTCAAATCACCATGTTTTGAGAAGTCCAAGATTACCCAGAACTAGTTGCTACCCTAGATACAACTCGTTCCTCAAGAATGAGTCCTCTTTAAACCCTTTTCAAACTCATTAAATATGAAAAGATTTTCGAGCTATTGGCCTTTCCAGTTCACTAAAGTAATTTAAAGTGCCATCCCTCATGTATATTTTAATATTTTTCGGACTTGAGGGATTATCTCACGAAAATTTTCGAGCGCTTGTCTTTTTTGGCTCTCTAAAGTGATCAGAAAAGTCATCCCTTATGTATTATTTTAATCTTTTTCAGACCTAAGGGATTATGCTACAAAAAATTACTTCTGCAGTTTTCTTTTCATCCCTCTTCAAACTCTCTAAACATGAAAATAACTTAGTTCTCTTTGTACTTAAACTTGTTAAAACAATAGCGACAAACTTGTCCACCCAGACAAGAACGAGTTTCACTCTCACTAGACTCGCTAAAACATAGCGACAAGTATGCCCAAAGGGCAAATTATAGAACAAGCACATGTTATCCTCCTCAAGCTTAACAAAAATGAAGAGGTACTGGTCAGCAATGATTGGGGAAAAAGGGAAGAAAACTTAAAGAATTTTATGGTAGTAGGTTGCTCTTGAACATGACACTTTCACTCCATCACCATGATTGAGTCGAGTTGGGTTATTCCATTCACCGGTCATTTCACCATTGGTCTTTTACACCATCCATTTTTGGGGTTAACGCTACCAATCCATCTCAGTGTCATCGATATGTTCAAGAGAAGTCATTCAGTTTATAATTCACCATCCAGTTAATGTATCATCCACTACAATACCTTCAACCTCCATTTTTCATGACTGTCATTCCTGAACCTTGTGTTTTCGATCATTTTCACCTCTAGAAAATCATTTGCTTCGTTTCATGTTGTAGATGTGGGATACATTAAGGCCCTCATACAACATGTCACTTCTTGTCGACATCGGCTCATTATCCAAGAAGTTGAATTAGAAACACCTGTTTTAGTACTTTGAAGCTTGCATGCCTTAATGGCAAGTTTCTCACTTCCGGCGACAAGTTCACATCAATGGCCTTCAACTAAAAGATTTCGCGTGGTGTTCGACATTGGATCATATATTCACACCACGTGAATTGTACTGTAGTACCTTGAGGGTCCTTATCATTATTGGTGATTCCTCTCATGTCTGTTAACAACTCAAATTATTGGCTCGTAATCAAGCGATGTCTTTCCATGTTTGACTTCAAAACATCTTTTCACATGGATCGACTTGTATATCAGGTGAAGATTGAATGAGTTTGAAGACGCCAAATCTAGTTTCATCCATCCATGCTGCAATATATTCAGGAATATAAAGACATCAAATATACATAGAAGCTACACAGATGGTCATCCAAGCTAGGGACGATGACCCTACATATAAAGAATCACAAGTTTACAACTGCAGACGATTATCTGTTCTATGTACATGAAATGAATTTATAAATTTGAGCATGGGAATGCCTGCCTCAGCTAGCTCATGAAAATTATATGATGATGATGTATTGTATTGTATCTTATATAGGTAACCTTCTAGTTTCGAAAACCTCGGATCCTCATGTTAAAGCATTTCGGCCGACATCAAAGATTTAGGCTTCATGCTTTAGGGGGCAGCTGTTATAGACATATTTGGGCACTTCAACCGCATTCTTATATGTCGATAAACTAGGGCTCTTTAATCCCTAAAGGTGTTGCTTCATACCCTAAAATATCATGGTCAACTAATTATATCATTCCCCAAAAGTTCCACCCAAACCACCATCCAGAATTGGCCAAAACAGGACCATACTGACTGCTCCACTGTCAGGGTACGATGCATACTAACTTCTA
Source organism: Pinus tabuliformis (assembly GCA_031772625.1). NCBI lineage: Eukaryota > Viridiplantae > Streptophyta > Pinopsida > Pinales > Pinaceae > Pinus > Pinus tabuliformis. Next base: position 480,704,863 of record CM062812.1, on the reverse strand, counting down.
CCCTAGTTAGGTGTGATGCATACTGATGTGGCCTTCTGTGGGGTATGATGAGCATGAATGGACAAATGTCCGAGACAATTTTCTATGTTGATGCTCATGGAATCTAGTAGAAACCACTCCTATGACACTTCTTTCTCTGAATTTGCCTAAGGATGAGTAAGAGATCTAAGAAGTCTCCATGTGGAATAAAAAAAAACAAGTGGAATGACACTGATAAAAAATCCAGAGATGACTCAGACCCTTGCAGACATCTATAAATGGATCCCTCATCTGAGAGGTCTGGAGGCTGGAATTTAGTAATTTGTAAGGAAGTGCTGATAGTTTATGTCTCAAAAAGAGCATTGTATTGTTGGGTGATCTTGCTTTTCATGAGGTGAAGAGGGCTTTGATGTTGGGAGGATGATGCTAGATCAGACAGCTGGGTTATAATTCTCCCTTTTATTATTAATAAAGTTCTTTGAGTTTTCCTCCATAGGATTGTGTATTTGTGAATGCTATTGTATGTTAATTGTATTTATGATTCTATAATGTTTATGATATAATATATCAAGATGATTTGATGGTGTTTTGTTATTTTGTTTGTACAGGTATTCACTAAGCGGGATAAGTAGGAGAAGAGGTGCAAGCTCTATCAAGGGGGAGAGAGATCAAGCAAGGAGTCAAGCGGAAGATCCAAGTTGGTTCCTTTGCCTCTCTCTTATCTATCATACATAGAGGAAATCACAAATCTCTTTAAACTATTTGTTTCTAGGATAGCTGCCAATTCTAGTGGGGCTAGCAGATGGAAAAGACACTAGTTTTACCGGAAAGAAGCTCTTATCCCGTTCACTTTCGAACTGGACATGAGTGTAATTTTCTTGAGTAAGTACAAATAGTATGGCCACTTCAATGGGGCATAGTGGCTGGAATCCCAACCCCACTTGAAAATGGTTGTGGCCAATGGAGCTATGGATAACTTTGTTGTATATGCGTTGGACAGAAGGTAGGCTTTTGTTGTATGTGTGTGGATGCTTCGATTTGTATATGCAAAAAATGTGCACAATCATCCTATTGATGACCTTTTCTTGGCCATAATTTTTGGGGTGGAAGGTTGTGGACTTAGTGAGCTTGGTATCTAGCATTGGCCAAAGGCTTAAATAACTTGCAATCAAGAATATGCTATCCTGATCTAAGATAATGGACTGTGGGATAGCAAAATGTACCCACGCTTATTGAAAGAAGATCTTAGTTGTATCTTCTGTTGCAATGCTCTTCTTGCAGGCCACCAGAATGGGCATCTTAGATAATCTAGAGACGGCAATGAACACAAATTAATTTCCATGCTTAGTAGAAGGAAGTCCTAACATGTAATCCATGGGGATGGATTCACAATGCTGACTAAGAGTAGGGAGAGAAGTATACAGGTCTTTTTTATTCATTATTGGTTTGGTAATGGCCAAGGTAGTGCAGGATCGGATGTACTTCCCAACATCCTTTTGAAAGGTTCAGGCAATAAAAATTATTTTGTAGCACTGCCATTGTTTTCACTACTTTGAAGTGTCCAACGACCTAATTGTAGTGCGCCTCCCAAATCATCTTGGCACACTCACTTGTAGGAGCACAACGACATTCCATGTGGCATAATAATCCTCCATCGAGGTGAAAATCTAGAACTTTCATTCCTTCCTGGAACATTTGGTAGATGTTTTCGAATTATGGATCACTCTTGTAAAGATGCAGCCACCCTGAAGCCTCTTTTCCACAACAGTTGAGCACAGTGGTCAGCATCATGACCGATGGTCAGCCTGTTATGAAACCAGCTCAAGAAAAGATAGAAATGATAGATCAATGCCTTAGAATTTAACCTCTTCGAGGGGGCAACCTCCTATATATTACATAAATGAACAATTCTTAGATGATACAAATGTAAAGACCTCCTTTCTATATATAGGAGTCTAAGGGGTCATAACATAATCAAAGCCGACATAACAATAATAATGTAAGGGCACAATAATAACAATAGTGGGATTTTATGGGGCATAATAGTAACAATATGGGCACTACATGGGTACATCAATATAATAAGTGGGTTGTACTAAAAACAATAGCGGGTTACACTAGTAGTATAGGGGCCTAACATGCCCCTCTCCTTCAAAAAGTGTTGTCCTCAATGCTTGAGTAGTTCTTGATGCTTATGTAAAAATTCTTGTCCTCCCATGTGGAATCTTCAGCGGGTAAGTTCTTCCACTTGATGAGATACTCTGAAATTGATCGATTACATAGTTGTTGGGTTCTTGTTTCAGTGACTGCTACAGGTTCCAATATAATTTTTCCTTCCTCTTCAACTTCTGGTAATATTGTTTGAATTGGTATTTTTTCCAACTTTTGAATAAGTCGCCATACTTCTTCTTCCTTCTTCCATTCATCCCTTGCTTCGTTTATCCAATCTGGTTGGATAATAGAAATAGCACAAAACAATGCTTCCACATCCTCATCCTTGAAGAGTCTTCCCATTCGGTAAGGTCGCCATTTTTTAAGTGCATGTAGTATTGCCAACATTTCCTTCTCATAAATAGCTTGCTTGAGATGTAGTAGTAAAAATACCCAATCACCTACATCAAAACATTTTTCACTACGATGTTGATCTAACTGTTGTTTTGTTTGATTTTGCACCGAAGTGGTGTTATCCTTTAAAATTTGGAGAAATTGTTGTTGATGCTCGATGTGATCTTTCACTGCTTGAACCTTTTTCTTCTTGATATGTCCTTCTATCTCTAGAGTTTGAGGAGTGGTAATTTCTTCCAATCCTTTACAAGATATGGTCGGATTCATTTCTTGATGCTTGATGTGATCTTTCACTTCTTGAACATTTTTCTTCTTGATATGTCCTTCTATCTTGATAGTTTGAGGAGTGGTAATTTCAACCAATGAATTACAAGATATGGTTGGATTCATTTCTTCTTTCTTGATGCGATCTTTCACTTCTTGCACTTTTTTTTTCTTGATATGTCCTTCTATCTTGAGAGTTTGAGGAGTGGTAATTTTTGCCAATGCTTTACAAGATATGGTCTAATTCATTTCTGCTTTCTTTGGGGTGGGGTTCTGGTGTATATCTTCTTCTTTTGATGTTTCTTGATCCTTTTCTTCCTCCTCTTCATATTCTATGTCAAATAATTTCTTCTCAACACACTTATGACCATTAGTACATTTGCTATCACAATTGTAACGAAGCCCTTTTTCTCTTTTTTCTTCCAATTGTTGTGGTGTAACCCTTGTAGGTTACGGAAGGCTAGGAGAAACAACACTTCCATCTTTATAGTTGTGAGGGGTATGCTTCCTAGTTTCCATAATATTGCTTTCCACTATGTAACAAATCCCTTTTACTCTTTCTAATTGTTGTGGTGTTTCTCTAAAGAAGGTGTTGCTCTTTGTATCCTCATAATGTGTTATCATTTCCTTCGTGAAAATTGACCACGTAACAAGTTGTTTATGAGAGCAAATCCCTTCATACCATAAAATTTGATCCTGTTCTAAATATGAAGATGCAATACATACCTTTTGTAATAGTGGTACACTATGTAGATCAAAATATTGCTCCATTTGAAGTATCCAATTTACCGGATCCTTGCCATCAAACTTCCTCATCTTGCATTTTCTTGATTTTAGGAGCTTTCTCTTGAAATGACTATAACTTTGTACTTATGGATCTTTAAGTTCTGAAATTGAGAACTCTAGTAGCCCTTTGTGTCCTCTTTCCAATGCCACCAGTCTGATGCAAATTGGATTCTCCAAGAAAGAGTTATGCACAATCTCCCAAGATGACCTGATTACATACCTCTCCAGAAGAGTGAACCTGTATGAAGTGCCACATGTCACTGTTTGGACCTTTGGCTCTAAAAATATATCTACAAGAAACTACAGGCCATCCTCTTTCCGTACCTTTTTATGAAATTTCAATCTGATTCTCAGAGAGAAAGTTATGAAAATTTTCCCCAGGTCACCTATTTGGAATGTAATTCAGGAGTCTGCAAAAAAGACCAACTTCCTCAGATCATATATCCGCAAATATAGCACGAAAACATTTGAAATTTGGACCTAAGATTCAACATGATTTCTTCTCAATTGAGTTTTGTTTTTAGCTTCTGAAATGTCGCAAAAACAAAGTTATAGTGAAAATTCCATGATGACCTGTTTGGAGTAATGAAACCCTAGAATCCAAAGCTCTGATACCAAATGTTATGAAACCAGCTCAAGAAAAGATAGAAAAGATATATTAATGCCTTAGAATTTAACCTCTTCGAGGGGGCAACCTCCTTTATATTACATAAATGAACAATTCTTAGATGATACAAATGAAAATACCTCCTTTCTATATATAGGAGTCTAAGGGGTCATAACATAATCAAAGCCGACATAATAATAATAATGTAAGGGCACAATAATAACAATAGTGGGCTTTTATGGGGAACAATAGTAACAATATGGGCACTACAAGGGTACATCAATATAATAAGTGGGTTGTACTAATAACAATAAGGGGTTACATTAGTAGTATAGAGGCCTAACACAGCTGAAATAGTTTGAAACATTATTGGTGTTGCACTTCTTATACTTGATGTTCAAATGGAACTGTTAAAAATACGTGGACCATTTATGATGGCAGTCATTCTCCAACTTTACCTGTATCTATATGAGATGTAGGGGTTGGTGGTCTATTTGGATGACCATTTCTTTCCCCAAAATTTAATTCTTCCATTGTCAGTAGGCCTTCAGAATAGAATAAATATCTCTACAATAAGTTGGATACTTTCAGACTATATTTGAAGTGTCTCATTGTGACAGGCTACAAGATGCCCTTGCTTGGTAAGAACTGCAAAAATATCATAGTCAGATACATCTATCTCAATTTCGAATGGTTGGCGCAGGTCCAGTAGTGTGAGTGCTGATGTAGAGCAGAGGGAATGCTTCAACTCGACAAATGCCTTCTCTTGGGATTCAAACAAAAATAAATTTTCTTTCACTCTACCATTGGTGACTTGAATCAAAGGCTAAGTGATATGAGATAATCCAAACGTGAACCTGTGGTAGTAATTAGCAAGGCCAAGAAAGATGCGAAGCTTTGTTAGAGTGGTTGGGGCTAGCCAATCTCGAATAAATTGTATCCTGGCTAGGGCCACATGCACACCCCGCTCATTAATGATTTACCCCATATATTAAATATAGGACATACTAAAACTTCATTTCTCAAAATTGAAACACAATTTGTGTTATTGTAGGTTATGGAGGACCTATTGGATATGGTCTATGTGCTATTCCCAACCGCAACTAAAGATAAGGATGTCGTCTAGGTAAACTACCATCAATGAGTTGGTAAAGGGCCGCAAGATGTCATCCATCAGCTGCATGAAGGTTGTGAGGGCATTCACCAACCTAAAATGCATGACCAAAGATTCGAAAATTCCCTCCTTATATTTGAAGGTAGACTTCCACACATCGAAGGGTTCAATCAATACCTAGTGGTACCTAGACATCAAGTCAATCTTGCTGAAATATTCCCCCTTTGAGCTAGTTCATGGTATTGGATAGCTATTCTAGACAATGATCTTATTCGACACCCAATAGTAAATATAGAGTCTCTAGATGCCAACTTTCTTCTATACCAATATGATTGAGCTTCAAAAGGGTGATGTAATTGTCCTAATGTTCCCTTTCTGCAACAGCTCTTAAAGCTACCTCTTAATTACATCGTTCTATAGAAAAGAGGTAGAACAATCTATTGGGTAGCGATGCACCTGGGGTCATATCAATGGAGTGCTTGACCTAGAATTTTACAGGTACCCTTGTGGGTGAGGTGAAGATGTCCATGTACTCTTCCATGATCTGGTCTATTTGTTGCCCCCGTGGAGAGGAGCACTGTGTACAGGTTGTGGATGTGGCCACATTCTCCTTCTTTCCCTAAGGGTGAATCATAAGGGAGAAAAATTTCCTGGTCTAGGAAATCATGCTAGATTTCTTTGGAGATATCAAATATATGGTGGCAAGCGGTGCCACCTTCAGTATCTTATATAACTTATTTTCCAAATAAATAATGGCAGTGTGAGGCCTAGACTCATACAGAGCATGATTCTTCCACAAGTATGATTTGCCTAATCATACATCATAGTGTTCAAGAGGAGAAACATCACACAGTACATCATTTTTGAATGGCTTGATGTTGTAGGGTAGGTGACACTATTGCTGGACACTGATATCTCTTCCTTGCTAAAGCCAACCGATGGTGTACAATTGTGGGTGTGGTGTAGTGGATATGTCCAACTGCTTCATGACCTATACTCAAATGAGGTTATTTTGGCTTTTGATTTCGACAATGAACTATAATGGAGAACCCCTCACCCACATTTGTGAGTGGAAGAGATGCTCCCCCTCCTCTAGATCTCCAGGCATGGTGGAAAAAGTGGCACTAGGCTCCTCATTAATAATATTCTTCCCTCTGTCATTCACCTTTCTAGTTTCTGACTTAGATGCATAACATGCATATCACTCGGAAGCCTTCAGTTCAGCCACTAGTGACTGCTTGGCTCCAAGCTCACTTATGTTGTCAGTGGGGCTATTATGGAACTCACATGATTTCCCTATGTTTGTCTTTGTCTTCGTAGTGTTTTTATTTTCTTGGGGCTTTCGGCGGGTTCTCATGGGTCGTCCGACCTTGGCTTTGTCCTTTTTTCTGTGGTTTGTAGGTGTTTGACATTTGATAAACAAATAATCACTGTGAGTTTCTAGACATGGACTAACCGCATCTCATGGATGCTTATCTATGAAAATGTGATCCTTAACTAACACCTGCGGATTTTGGTTTAAAAACAATCATGACTCCTAGCAAGTGGAATCAAATCATAGGTCACCAGTTCAAGGCACACCTCACTCGCATTGGGGTGGATATTGTTGGAGAGAGGATATGTTTAGGAACTCCATCTTGTCTTAGATTTACTTGTGTAGATAGTTGTTGTACTTTAGTACCAAATTCCCCTCAGAATCCTTGATACCCAAGTTCATGCAAATGGTATGGAAAATATTTGTGAACTTTGGCATATCTTGGTCCCTTCCCTACCACAATATGGTCCACTTTATGTAATTATCTTCATATCTCCCTAAAGGGTAATATTTTTCCTCGACAGCATCTCGAAAATAATTCCAAGTAGGTGTGGCTGAAAATAGTGAGGACTCTGTCTCATCTTTTTATTCACATCCAGTTTCCCACCAGTCCTTAACATGTGGGGAGACATTGAGGAGTGAAAAAGTGATATTTTCCCTATTAGAATAATCATGAATCGAAAAATATCCTTCCAACAGATTTAACTATCTATATACAATGCTTGCATCTATCTGGCCTTCAAATATGGGAATATTAAAGTAAATTGTACCTTAAAAGGAGTGTTGCCTCTAGAGTGTCTGCCAGTTGAAGATGCTTTGCTTACATGTAGCCATCAAAGGATCTGCGAAAATTTATCCATCATCACATTCCTTTTTCGCTCGAGGGCCTCCTTCAGAAATATTTTGAAAAGATCTCTTGCTGATCCAGGTGGCTCCAAACACATGCAGAAGTCCAAGAGGACTTAGGAAGGGTCAAAATCAAAGGGTTTGGATTGTGGCCGAACTAGGTTCATGTCGAATATCTCGTCATCATGATTGCAGTGGTGTGAATGGGTGTCAAACTAAGTCCATATGCGAAACTAGGAGAAGTCAATGTTCAGAGTTGAGTTGGGTGACTAAGAAAGCTTAAGGAGACAACAATTTGGAAAAAATCCGGCCAACCTGGGCTAGATTCTAGGTGATTTTATGGCCGACTAAAGTTGACTCCTACCATCAATTTTCTAAATTTTCAAACTGCCTAATTATTTGATATAATATAAAAATAAAAAATATATATTTTTATGGTGGCAGGCCACCAACCCCATCACGCCCCCAACAACCATTATATAACAAAAATTTTAATGGTTGTTATAGGAGAAAATGACCTCCTCATCAACTTAGAGGTGAAAGACAGCATGACTGAAGCAAAGACCACAATTGCAAGCCTTGAATCCACACTAACATTGGTTTTTCACTATCAACTTGCTTTATAAAGCTTGTTACCATGCATAGAGGAGTGTTAGTCACCCTGCTAACACAAGTTGTTATACCAGGGGGAGCGTTAGTGAAACTAAGAGATAATCAATGGGTTAAGCCAATGAATCTACTCACAAATATCTAGACATTGATCCCTATATCTTCTCAATAAAAGTAGGCAAAGTCCCAAAAATTGAACTATTTTGGGAAATTCCAATATGAGAATGAAGGAAAATGGGAAAAATCTTGAAAATAGGGTAGGTTCATGGATTTTTCCCTAATGAACTCTAGGAGGAGCTTGGTAGCCCTAATTCGATTGTTACATAAGCAGTGAGAGGGCCATTGTGAAAAGGGTCAGAGCATTTGAAATTATAGCCCACTAAGTTGTTGTGAACTGTCATACACTTGAAGAAGTGAGCTAAAAGAGAGAGAGAGAGAGAGAGAGAGAGAGAGAGAGAGGAAGAAGGGGCAATGGAAGGTTGATACAACAGATGGTTGCAATCACTCTTCCATTATAGATATAGAACTACAGTTGTGTTCCCTACTCCATAGTGTCGGTAACATTGTTCATTGAGTTGTTCATTTTGATACTTGTCGAGTTGAGTAGTTTAAGTTGTATACAAATATATGTTCATTGTTTATTCTTATATTAGTTTTCAATATTGTATGCTGTGATTGGGTTTGCCTTTCCTCTGTGCAGGAATTGATTTGGAGCTGGCTTTGAGGGTGATCTTCTTGGCTGCATAGTGATCTCCAAACAAATCTAGAAGGAGACTTGAGGTAATCCTCTTTCCATACTTTGTTAACTTATATTTGATAAATGAACATGTGTAAAACTTGGTAGCTCTTGTAGATAATCTTACAGTCTGACGAAGGTCCCGAGAAGGCCTTTGAGGGTAGTTTTCAGTCTCCATACATCATGGATTTTACCCCATAGCAGAATTGGCAACTCCACTGGGGACTATACATCTAGTTCTCGGTTTACCCGGACTCCTCTCAGTTCTTCTCTTTCTTCTAAGAGCTCCCTACTTCTTCAAATCCTTTTCTGATCCACCAACTATCTTGTTACATCGTACTAGTTTGCATTCTCCTCAGAAACTGATCCTAAAGGCCCTCTGTTTGAGCAATTTCCCTCACTAACGCATGTTACGAGGCTAAACAGATATTTATAAAGCACTGTGCCTGTGTACAGGGAGCATTAATGGACCAACTAACTCTCTATTTACACTAAAACAGAGCATTAGTCTCCCATTTCCATGAGTTCCAGTAGTGTCTATGGACCAAAACGGGGGGGGGGAATTTCTCATGGGCTGAAGTAAGATCTGAAACTATATTATGTTAGCAAATTTGGTTGCCTGAAAATTAATTTTTAGGAAAAAAATTTAGTTTTTCTCTCTTAAAATACATTTTTTTTAAAGAAATACTAATAAATTGTATTCATCCTTCTGTCAAAATAGTTGTAAGCTCCTCCATTTTGGTTTTCAGTAGTTGTTAGCAAATATTGGGAAAGGAATCTTTTGGTTATGCAAGTGTTGAATGGCTTTAGATGCACAGACGAATCTACGAATATGTGAAAAGATGAATATGTAGAATAAGACTTGTTTGCATAAAAATTGGAAAAAAAATGAGAGCATTGTTTTGCATGATTTATTGATTCAAGACTCTCACTATATTCATACATCAACACCCCTATCTAAAAAAAATAATGAAGTAAACTTAATATTTACATTAAAATCAATCAGTTACTCTTTTGAGCAAACCAACATTAGCTAGGCTAAGATCTTGGGATAAGCATGTGAGTGAATTGCCCAAGGTTGAAAACCAAAACTAGTGTCACTAACGAGTGAAAAATCCTTCTGCACTCATATTACCAGGACCACTCCACTAACAACGGAGCGAAATATGAGACAACATCATATTGTAATTGAAGGTATCCCATCTTCTCTTACAAATCCTTTGGGAATTCTGTGTACTGCGGGTCCCTTCGGGGATTTTGGAACTGAGTTAGGGACTCAGGTTTCTTGCCCACACAACATTCTATCTACGACTATGTCCCTCCTGGTAATGTCTATGATTTGAGGTATCTCTAGTGGCAAAAAATTCTAGGTACTTACACAAGGTGACTAGGATGAGCTGTCTTGGTACCTAACATGGACGAATCTACTCTGTCTTCAGTTTTTGGGAGGGTGCTCGTCTTCGTGAGAGTACTTGTCCCCTCAATATGAAGTTCAAGTGAAGATCTAGAGTAACTGTATCAATACATTTGGCCATCCTTCTCTGTTATTCATTAAGACACTGGGTTTCATCTCCAGTGATTAGTGCTTATTAGATGAGGTACTTTCCCTCTATTTGCTAATTGTATTTAGTGTATTTTTTATTTTTAGGTACCTAAGTGCTATCATTTTTTAGAGTTTAAAGAATATCACATTAAAATTTATTTGATAAAACTTAATGGTCACGGTGGCTACATCCGGCCCTCGTCGTCACTCTAGAAGATTGTTATGACTTCCTCCACTCATTTTGGAAGATCTGCTGAGTTCCACTGACTCAAATTCCTCATCTTCGAGGAATCAGTCTCGTAAATCTCACACGCATTCTGTGTGGATGACCGATGATTCAATTTTTCCAGAGGATTTCTTCACGGAAGGATTTCTTCCTCACTTTCACACTTCGCTCACAAATCCATCGGACCCTATCATGGTTCCCGTGGTACCTATACTTTCTTCTTCAGTAGGTGGAACTTTCCCCTTGATCCAGACGAAAACTCACATAACACCCTCTATAAGTGGAACCCAGCAGATTCCAGTTTCCACTCCTATGGTTCCATAATGCCTACCTTTGACAAGTGCCACATACAGTGCTCCATATAACACTCAATTCAGAACTATGGGTGTGGTTCCCATTTACCACCAATATGCTCGGCCACCAACATATAGTTCCAACCCCCAGATTCAGATATCTCGGGGGTTCCCAATACGCACATGCTAGTAGGGAATGTTACAGTTACCCCTCTGTTCTCAGGCATGCATGGACATTCGCTAATTGACATGAGTCATCCCTCTATCAATCAAAGCCAAATGGTTAGTTCTATGTCGGTCAAGAATCCACAAGGGGTTCCCAACCAATCCATGGGGGCACCCTACTCACAAACTCGAATGACTCAAGGGGGCACCACTTATACTGGGGGCAATTTCATACCCCGGTATCAAAATCCTCATGGAAATCCAGTCTACAACACCATACTACAAAGAAACTGCTACACCATGAAACCCATGTACACTATGGGGAACCAAATGATGGGAGGAACACAGAGCTCCTCAGGTCATCCATCATCACCATCGTCTGAGTCAGGGGCACCTAGCTCTCTGCCTTTTTTGGAAACGTTGGATATTCTTGACTTATACAACCTAACAATCGACCCCATATACCACAACTTTCAATGGCCGCCCATCCCACATTAAATACCAACATACATCCCAAAGTTCGATGGAAAGAAAGGGGAGGATCCTGGCACTCATATCACCACCTACCATCTTTGGTGTGTTTCTAACTCTATGGTGGATGATAGTGTCTAGTTACATCTTTTTCCCTGCACCCTCACTGGAAATGCTTCAAAATGGTATATTGAGTTATCAGATGCATCAATAAATACCTTTGATGCTTTAGCGATGGAGTTCCTAAAGCACCTTCAGTTACCTATCCACTATGAGACTGGGATAGAGCTCCTTACTTCATGTCGTCAAGATACCACCACCCACATCTCTTATCATATTCATGAATGGAGATGTAGGCGGAGGTTAGTCAAAGCTCCCATCCCTAATTTTCTCTTAACGAACTAGTTCTATAACTCCTTACTCCCAAAAATTGCCAGAGATATCGCTCTAGGTGTTGCGGTCACAGAAGACCAATCCATACATCGTGCCCAGCACTTAGATTTGATTTATTCACAGTCTGACACTCTTTACATCATAATCTCCCATGCTCTAGTAACCCCAATGCTTCCACCACTCAGCACCCCAAACTGCACACCAACAGGATTTTCGGTGCAACCTTCGGGGCCACTGTGAAAAAACTTAGTGCTTCCATTGCCAAGATGGCAGTGGACCCATCTACCAATATGACTGCTCTTCCTACCACTGCGATAAACTCTGTGCAGTCTAAACAAAATCCCAGTGGTAAGAAAAAGTAGAATAAGAAAAAGACCACTCCTTCTAAGGAGCAGTCAACAAAGCAGCCCAACCCCAAATAGAAGGTCACTACGCCTACTGCTAATGAAAAGGATACACCTACCAGATTTCCTTGCAAACTCTGTGTTGAAGACAACATTACTAGTGTTCTCCATGTCTTCAAGAATGCACAGAGCACCTTGCAAAAAGGGATACTGGTAAGACCTCCGCTGTCCTTAGGAATCCTTTTCCCGCTCGGCAGTAGCAAAATCTTACTGCAAACCAACAACAACCCACGCGCAGGGGGAAATAATGGTTCGCAACATCCTTCAACTAGTGAAGGATCTTCTACCATTTTCACATTTGAAATGGTAGAACTCGCGACAAGAGGTAAAACTTATGGAGGTCATGTCACTCTTGCAGCAGAACCATCCTCAGGTAAAAACCCATTGCCACCCACCGATTTGCATATCGAAAGACTGGTTGAGGACATTATAATTCGACCCCCAAAAGGAGAACTTCGATGCATAACACACAATACATCTACATGTGCCACCCAACACTACAACATTGTAGAGGATTTGGTGCAAGTGCCATTTGGCTATGTCAGCACTTGAAGTATTACAAACATGCCCCACCCAACGGACATCTTTCCTTTCGGCTATCAGAGGTATTAACCCTACGGATTCCATGCTTTCTATTTTCAACATGGACAAGTGTAAACCCTCCCATTCCCACCATCTTCCATTCTAGGTGCATATCACTTCGAAAGGTAAAGGTATACATAGAACTATCATCGAGGAAGGTGCTTCAACTTGCGTTAAGTCGGCTTCATGTTGGCTTGCCCTAGGTTCCCCAACCCTATCCCCGTTGTCTAACTCCCTTAAAGCTTTCGACGACCACACCTTTATCCCAAAAGGATACCTAGCTATTTTTCCCATCACTTTGGCTAGGAAATAGTAACAGTAGACATAGAAGTCATGGAAAAGAAACTTGACTATAATCTATTGTGGGTCGCAGTTGGACATATGCCATGACGATCATTGTATCTACTGTCTTTCACATCATCCAATTTCTATTGGATGGAAAGGTTATTACAATAGATTAGTTGTATTTTTGCACCCCCGATTATTCACCATTACCAAGTGGCTCTGTACCCCTAGTAGGAGGTGGAACTGATAGTTACGTCAGTGTAGGTATCGGTCTACTGAATGCTTCTTCCCTCATGGGTTGTTTTCCTCTTCAACCACCGAAGGTTTCATAGATGGTCAATATGCTTTCATCTATTCCTCATGAACACACCAATCCATGGATCCTACCGGCTCCTTCAGACATTGACACGTACGGAGAGAAAATGTCACTATCGCTAGCTGAATCAGCCTACCAAGCCATTAAATTTCCATCCCAATCTCTTGTCACATTGGTTTCGGCCAACAATACCATTGCCCCTCCCATAACCACTCCTTTCGATCCACTCAAACAGGTCCTACATGTGGATGAAGCTATTAGAGAGATCACGAGTTTATAAGAGTGACCTTGGCAGGATTCACACCATCATGTTTCGATATCTGACTTAGACATCATACCTCATCAAATCCTGTCATTTGACGCACTTGAAATTGTTTCCTCGCCATATACGACTATCCAACTTTTGGACTTTAAAGGAAACAGGGGCAATATTTCAAAAACATTGCTTGTCGATATTTCTGTCATGACAGGCATCATGGAAAACACACAAATTGGAGCCAATCATAATCCTGAGTAAACTATGAGCTTCAACTAACCATTTAGGGACTTCCGCGATGTTTTTCCTTGGTCTTATGAGGAAATGCATGGCATAGACCCTTCTAATGTTAAGCATGAGATCAAGCAAGATAGAGCATTCTTTTTATGGTATTTTTCATGCTCGTTAATCCGAAGAATCCTCGAGTCTCCTTCTTCAAGCTCATTAAAATACCATGAAGAAGATCAAGCATTCCTTTTATGGTATTTTTCTTGCTCGTTAATTTGAAAAATCCTTGAGTCTACTTCTTTAGGCTCTTTAAACTACCATGAAGAAGATCGAGTGTGGTTTTTATGGTATTTTTCTTGATCATTAGTCCAAAAAACTTCGAGTCTCCTTCTTTGGGCTTGTTAAATTATTACAACGAAGAAATAGAGAACGTTTTTAGATGTTTTATTGCTCTTCAAAAAATATAAACATCTCCGAGTTTTTATCATTGAGCTCATTAAATCTATGCAACAATAGTTAGAGCACTTTTTGTGATATTTTATTGCTCTTTAAAAAATATAAACATCTCCAAGTTTTCATCGTTACGCTTGTTAAATACATGCAACAATGCTCTGAGCAACTCTTTTTAATATTTTTCCAACTCATTAAATAGAAAAAGACCAAAGGAGCATTGTTTTTAGGCACTTTTTTCTCACTCTTTAAACCAAAAAAATCTCGAGCTATGTCTTTCGGCTCTTTCAACTCGATAAAGATAACTCGAGAATTCTTTTAAGTAGTTTTCTTGCTCACTAAAACTGAAAAATCCTGAGTTTTTGTTACCAGGCTGGTAAAAATATATGGCAATAGCAAGAGCACTTTATTTTTTGGGATAGTTTCCCACTCTTAAATCGAAAAATCCCTGAGTTTTCCGCTCCTTCTAGCTCGTAAAACTATGAATAAGGGTTGAGCCATTATTTTCCCTCTTTTTCTCGCTCATTAAATTGAAAAAGATACCTTGAGTTTTATTCATCTAAAATTTTTGATGAAGGTATTGAGTTTGTCGTCGCGTGACTCCTTAAAAATTCACAACCAAACATGAGTTTAGTCCATCATATCGTACTCGTAACAAAATGAGGTCGACATATATTGGAAAAAGGTTTCTCTTTATCCGGGTTCAATAGATTAAAAGACAGAAAAGTAACTGATCCGGGTATACTATTAGCCTTTTGTCGCACCCGGTTAACAATTATGACAAAGGGACCACCATGAAGTCTCGCTTCACGATCTTTTCAGACTCTCTAAGCATGAAAAGACCACCGAGTTTTCTAGTCTAGACTCTTTAAACTACACAAACAAGATATAGAGTTGTTCTTTTTACGATACTTTTCACACTCTTAAAACATGAAAAAATCGACGAGTTTGCCTGTCTGGAATCATTGAACTAATCAGATAGGGCAAATAGTCATTGCTTCTGCGATCCTTTTCAGACTCTTTAAAAATGAAACGATCGATGAGTTTACCCATCTTGACTCATTCAAAAATTAGACGAGGAAAGTAGGTAACACAACTGTATTCCATATTTGAAAGCATGGTTTGGCAACAATCGTTCCCTTGAACATGGCACTCCCTAAGATAAACCTTCATTTTGATGGCCTCTCAATATGAACCCTACCAACCTATGAGTTTTAGCCTATATACCCTGATGTAATTACATCTCCATATCCTAACACTCTGTAGTGTTCATGAGTCTAGTGTTGTCTGGTTAAAACCATTGTGATGCCTTCTATCATTCAAGGGTCCCCATTTGTTTCCTCTATCAACCAATCATACATATTCGTTTATCATGCCCTCCGTTGTTTAGACCCAAAAGCTCAAAAGATTCCTCAAGAAACAAAATCATTCTTATTCAGTTTCGTGTCGACTGATGTAGGGCATGTCATTTCCTACCTTTCGACAGGTTTCCTCCTGTCAACTTCAACACTCTATCTAGGAAGATAACCCAGAAACACGTTTAGTGCCTTGGTACTTGTAGACATTAGTGGCAGGTTACCTTGTGTTTGATCAGGGGTTCTCATTATCAACTCCTGGTTAAGTGATTCTATGGGTGTTCGACGACAAAGAAACCTTTCACACTCACTAGTTTGTACTATGCATCTTGGAGACCATCACCATTATTGGTGGCCTTCCTTGCATCTGTTAATGGTCTCCATTATTGACTGGTAATCAGATGATTTCTTGCATGTTCGACATCAACACATATTTTTCACATATATCGATCTATGATGTTCGGTGAAGTGAAAATGAAGACCTTGGGTAGAGGCTTGCATCATTTAGCCTTGTTTCCTCTCCCAAGCTGTAGATATTGTTTTTTGGATACATCTGTTTCAGGATGATTCTATTATGACACTGGATCTGCATTGTACTTTTCGACAGCCAGCCTTGTTATATGTCTTCAAAGAAGATTACTCTGACATGGTTACTGAGCATGGGAATGCCCGACTCAAGTCATGATTTTAGCAGCTTTATATATATGTCCTGTATCAGGTTTCCCATGCTAACCGAAGCTTCTCTCTCTAAAAATATTCACAGAAAATTAGAGTAGTAAAGTATTTTGGCCATCATCATTGCCTCTGATCTCACACTTTAGGGGGCATCTGTTATAGGACAAAGTGACCTCCTCATCAAGTCAGAGGTGAAATACAGCATGACTGAAGCAAAGACCACAATTGCAGGCCTTGAATCCACACTAACACTATTTTTTCACTTCTAACCTGCTTTATAAAGCGTGTTACCAAGCATAGAGGAGCATTAGTCACCCTGCTAACTCAAGTTGTTAGAACAAGGGGAGCGTTACTGAAACTAAGAGATAATCAGTGGGTCAAGACAATGAATTTTCCCATAAATATCTAGATATCTATCCCTAAATTTTCTCAAGAAAAGAAGGCAAAGTCCAAAAAATTGAACTATTTGGGGATATTCCAATCTCAGAATGAAGGAAAATGGGAAAGAGCTTCAAAATAGGGCAGGTTCATGGCTTTTTCCCTAATGGACTCTAGTAGGAGCTTGGCAGCCCTAATTCGGTTGTTACATAAGCAGCAAGAGAGCCATTCGGAAAAGGATCAGAGCATTTGAAAGGATAGCCCACTAAGTTGTTGTGAACTGTCATACACTTGAAGAAGTGAGCTGAAAGAGAGAGAGAGAGAGAGAGGAAGAAGGGGCAATGGAAGGTTGATACAACAGATGATTGTAATCACTCTTCCATTATAGATATGGAACTGCAGTTGTGTTCCCTACTCCATAGTGTCGGTAACATTGTTCATTGAGTTGTTCATTTTGATACTTGTCGAGTTGAGTAGTTTAAGTTGTATACAAATATATGTTCATTGTTTATTCTTATATTAGTTTTCAATATTTTATGCTGTGATTGGCTTTGCCTTTCCTTTGTGTAGGAATTGATTTGGAGCTAGCTTTGAGGGAGTTCTTCTTGGCTGCATAGCGATCTCCAAACAAATATAGAAGGAAAATTGAGGTAATCCTCTTTCCATACTTTGTTAACTTATATTTGATAGATGAACATGTGTATAACATGGTAGCTTTTGCAGATAATATTACAGTCTGCCGAAGGTCCCGAGAAGGCCTTTGAGGGTAGTTTTCATTCTCCATACATCGTGCATTTTACCCCATAGCAATCGCCAATGGGCCATGAACCTCATTGGCCCCAACTCCATGTACCACATTAAAAATTTAATACGGGGTGGGCAGGCCACCGTCAGTGGACCCGGCCCACACCCCAACCTCTTTACTATATACATGCCATATATTAAATGTGAAGCTAGTGGGAGTTGAACCCACGGCTGGTAGGTCTGCCAACCCCGCCCATGCAATAGCCCCATAAAACATGCACCAAACTACGCCCATTTAATACAAGCTAACCTAGAATCCCGCTACGCTATGGGTTATACATTAATGTCAAGATGGTTTCGTATTAACGAACACACCCAAAAAAGAAAACTTTGTTTAAATTTAACAATGTGCATTTTAAGAAAAAAACTATATATGTGGATTCTGTGGGGAGGTTGGATTTGATCCCCCAACCTTCCCTTAACAAATCACCCAAATTACAAATGTGCCAAATGGACTTAATTGTAATGTCTGCCACAAGTTTCATATATAAACCCAATTCCATAGTGCACCCGGAGGAGAGAGTCAAGGCGTGACACAAAAAACGAGAGAAATTTTTTAATTAATTTATTGCAGGTGTGTTAACGGGAAAAGTGTCTATTTAGAACGACCCTATCCCACTGAGGTGTGACAGTGACCTCAGAAACAAACAGGGAAAACTACTCTTGTATTCTCCTTTATGAACTATAAACGAAGAGGAATAGGATGAACCAACCTGTGTCTTGCACTAGTCCTTTGATCCAATCTCTCTCCTCTTTGACAGCTTCCAGCTACCTGCTCCCTTACTTGCCCAGCTTCAACAAGTTCCTGTAAGATCACAGAAGAAAGAAACTACACAAAGACATGGATTTATGTTCATAAATAGCTTAGGATCAGATTTAAGCTAAACATACAAATATAACAAACATCAATGATATACAAGCATGTAGGAGAAACTCAAATAGTTTTATTGATAAAATAAGAAGATCCAGGAGGAGTTACAACCGATGATTCCTGATCCAGCATCAACCTCCCAGCATAGAATCCCCTCTTCACCTCCAACAAAGCATAAATCACCCAATACTCTGATATCTATCTCAAAACCAACAGCAATTCTCTGCAATGTACAAAATTCCAGCCCCTGGATCTCTTGGTGAGGGATCCATATATAGATGTATGCAAAGAGGATGAGTCAGCTCATGAATTGGTTAGTGGCCTCTCTCTATGAGTTCTTGCTTCCACTTGGAGACTGAGAGCCTCCTACTCATCACTGGTCGAATTCAGTGAGGCAAGTGTCATTGGAGAAGATCCTGGAGCTTCCATTGTCTCTCCACCTCGTGGAATGACTCTGCCACTTGTCATTTCCCGCTCAACGCACCCTGGTAGTGCATTCAAGTGCATTGCAATGCACCTAGCCAGTGTATTTGGGGGCTTTGCAACACAGCTAGCTAGTGGAGCAGCTGAAATGATCCTGATTTGACTAGTTCTGAGCAATTTTTGGTGGAGAACTTCTGGGAGAAGTTGTAATTTGTTGACCTTGTTTCTTTAAGAGCCGGAACAACACCTTTACGGACTTAGGATCCCTTGGTTTATGAAAATTTCATGCTTAGAGCTGTAAGGCACAAAAATGTCTATAACAAGGTGGAACCACGAACCTGGGAAAATCACAAGTGGGACCATAATTGAACCAAATTCTCAGGACAATGAATTTTTGTAGGTGTCCAAATTGGACAAACTTTATGTCAATCCTTCACCTCTCATCGACACAAACCCGATAGCGTAGTCAGAATTTTTATCTGAGTAGTAGATATTCAGATGTCTTGGAGGATGGAATCTTTGAGGAATCTAGGGGGTGTTAGATCCTAGCTTGACCTCAGGCTGAAGGGAGGCAATCCTAAGATAACCACAAATCAAGCTTAACCTCATAGCTACCCCTACTAGGTCGGGAGAGGGCTCTCTCCTTTTCAATATTAGTCAAGATGACTGCAAATATGGATTTTAGGCTAGGTATAGTAGCTCTAGGGTTTTCTGATTGATTTTGATGGTTTTGTTGGATGCAATGGAGCAAGCAACTTTTGGTCCAGGAAATGAAGTCAGGAATGCAGGGTGTTCTATGGAGCAAGGTAGGTAGGTGTCTTAGCACTTGAAATTGAGTGAGATGGTAGGTCTAAGACTGCCAAGGAGCTGAGGAGGGCAGTCAAAGCTCATGAGTCCTCTTCAAGTAGTAGAAAACACAAAAAACTAAATGGATTCCCAAGGCAAAGCACTATAACCAATGTATTCTACCCATCTATCTTGATTTCATTTAGTTAGAAGAATGAATAAGATTGCAGCACACATAGCACATGATAAAAACTAATAGCAAAAGAAGAAACTATGCAAAAACATTTTACCACAAGTATCCCACAAAAATAGCTGCAAATCCTGGTTTATTTGCTTGGCAAACTATTGTAATGATGTACAATGTAGCTCAGAGCATCCAAGAGAGTCTAACCTTTGCTAATGATTGAAAAAATACATAATATTGGCAATCAAACCACCTATGCTAGCCATCGGGGGTTGAATCCATGAGATAAGGAACTGTTACCACCATTTCCAAACAAGGAACAAGAATATAGGTAGTAGAATAGCTTGCCTCTATAAGCATGGAAATTGATTCATTGACCCCCAAACCACCTCAAAATGATGAATCTACCCTCTATGATAATTTTACAATTACATTTACATAGCATAGCATCATTTACAACCATAAATTCATCCATGAAGAGAGAAAAAGTCAACTTGCAGATAAACTAGGTGAAAATTGGATTTTTAGGCAAATTGACTCTATGCGTAGCGCCACCTCCCAGGTGTGTAGCGCAACTTCTCAGCTGATTTTGGAGGCCTTTACTTTAGAAAAATTGAGCAAAAGACTGCTCTTTGGAAAGGTCTTCCTATCTAGTTTTGGGAACATCTTGAATTTTTTCATTTGGTGGTCGTTTGCCCCCTCAAACATGGAATCTGCCAAGGTTTCTTCTTGTGTGTCCAAAAATAGGCAGAGAGGGCATTGTTCGATGGTTTTTGGACCTTTAGGTGACCAATACTTGCTCACAAATTGCTGAAAATTTCAGGGATTTATGTTCTCATCATTGCGAATCCAAATATACAAACCGCTTCTCCAAAAAGTCCTCTAGACAAAAGCATAGCACTGGTGGCACTACGCACTTAATGCAATTTTCTGTGTTGGAAAAATTCAAAATGAAAAAAACTCACCAAAACATGCCAAGATTTGGCACAAGGCACTCCCATTAATTGCTTTGATGGGCTATTGATGCCTCAGCCAAGACTTTCAACTTGTATTGCTCCTTTTTTCTCCTTAAAGCCTTCCTCAACCTAGCATTAAGCTTCCTGATTCTCATTTTGCAAATTTTGTTTTCGAGTCATATAATGATATGACATGTGTCGGAGCATTCTATTGTCCCTATTGCCCTTGTTGATCAGTCACTCAAGATGCATGTTGACCCTCTCAAGCCAACTTTCCCGGTCATGTTCAATCTCTTGCTTAATGGAAGTCAAAGTCACAAGGTCCTCTTTCTAATTTTGCCTCTTCAGTTTCAACATTTCAAGTTACATTAGGCTTTTCTTATCCTCCAACTATTTGTTCTCTTTATTTTTCATCATCTGTATCATCCCTGTGCATCTTCTCTTTTCCTTTTATTTTCTTTTTATGTCTCTCCATGGAACTATCACTAACTGGCTCTTCCTCATAGTCCTATTCACTGTCTCTCTACATTGTTTTTATAGCTGTGAACACATGTGATGAATGAAGAGATAAGGTGGATGAAATATTAGTATGAAGAGGTTTTATGGATGAGTAAGTGAGGGTGAATGGGAGTGTGAATGAGATTTATGGAGTGAGTAGGGTTTGGGAATAGTGTAGGGTTTAGGGATGGTATGTAGGAGTAAGTATGTAGGGTTTTGGGGAGGAAGTATAGGGTTTGGGAAATTTATATGTAAAAATGGGATTTGGGAACAATATATGAAGGAATGTTATTTAGGAAACAATATCAAAAAGGATTGGATAGGAAAAGAAATGAGAGAGTGAGCTTGTCAAATTTATAAGACAGTTTGTGAATTTTATGGGACAGTTTGATTCAAAAAGAGGGTTTTAACTTTATGAGTGAAAACATCCCCAAAACTTGATGCAAAACCATTTTCAATAATAAGGATTGATTTAATTACTTTCCAAGAGGTATGTTTACATATTTGAAGGAAATTGAGTGACTTTTGAGTGTTTTGGGGCTTGGCTACCAGGTGCATAGAGCCCGTTCAAATTAACATTGAGGAAGTCTGCCACGTGCGTAGTTCCCTTTTGCAGGTCACTTTTAAAGGCCATCACGGTGTCCAAATTAGGCTTTTGATAGCTCATTGGAAATAATGGTGAGTCTACTTTCCATAATATCTTGAATTTTTCAATCTGGAGTTCATTTGCCCTGTCAAAAGTCCAATCTCCCAATACTGGTCAAAATGTGCAGAATGAAACTGCCTAAATGCAGAGAGTTGTTGCAGTCAACGTTTGAAGGTATTCCTCAACTAAAAATTGAACCCATGATAGCTCATTGGAAATATATTTGTGTCTACTTATCAATTTTCTCATCACAAAAGCCATTTTGGCATTAAATCTAGGAGAAAAATTATTTTTTCCAAGGTCACTCCAGAGGTGCAACAACCCTCCTGAAGCAAATGCTTGTTTTCGACATTTCTCCCAAACCATGAGACCTGTGTAAAAATAGATGGATTTTTTTCTTCTTGGGTATATTATGGATAGAAACCTCTCTCACTTTTGTGAAATTCTTCTTATATTTCTCAGAAACATCATTTGAATAAAACCTATCCTGATATGTGGAACAAGGGATTTGTAGAAATGAAGGGAAATAAAGGGGGTAAGTGGCTTCTAAATTCTTGAGAAAATTTTGGAGAATAGGAAGGGATGTTAGAAAGTAGGGGAAAGTTTAATTTCAAATATTGAGTGAGGGGAATGGATCCAAAATGGAAAAACACAAGCCTAGCCTAGAAAATTGTCAAATTGTAGCAATAAGCTAGGGTTTATGGGAAAATGATGAACTTGACGGATATCGATGATGAGAAGTTCTTAAGAAGATATATTAAGGATAGGGGAAGGTTCATGAGCATAAAGATATAAGTTTTGTTGATGATTTGACCATCCGAGAAAAATTACCTCCAAAACCCTAGGAGAGGGAAATGAGCCTTACCCAAGTACAACTGAAGCACAAACAAGGTGTAAAATGACCCATTGGAACCTGAAATGATGATGACAAATTTTTGAATGGTGGTACACTCATCTGAATGGGGACATGTAGTGACACTTGGAAAACTTTGAAAGGAGTGAAAACAAATCCTAGACCTAATACATAGTGACGAAAGATTACTTGAAGACTCACTGAAATCACAAAATTTGACTTTAACACCCTAAGACCACTTTGGAAGAGCATGTTTGATAATTGGTGGAAGGATTCAAAGACTGACACTAACATTGTATCCATTGGAGATGGTAGCTCCTTGGAGGTGCCAAGAACACCGTAGACCAAATAGCCTTATCCATTGGGAATGGAGTCAAAAACTCAAGCTGAAATTACATGACTGAATATTGATGAATCAAAGGAACAAACTGACTTGAAACTGATTCAATACTAAAACACAACTAAAAAACTGAAAAATATGCTCAAAATGGAGCTTATTCAATAAAACCTACTCTAACTATTCCATTCATCACCTGATCAAGTGAAATGAAACAACCAATGCAACCAAGTAAGCATTCTGGCTGCTATTTGAATTCTCCACAAGTGCTTTCTTATGAACAACAAGAAAGAACTACTGAAAGGCAACTCTGATGAAAATTTGTAAACAGATCCGTTGAATAATATGGATTCTCTATCTGACTCCAAAAATACTACATAAGGATCTTGAAATTCATGTGCACTAGGGCTTAGCTCATCCAATGCATTACTTTTCTTCTCCTCGTACCATGAATGAAAACTTTCATCTGAGCTTTGTTGACCAACTAGCCTTTTTTCCTAATAGTTTGCAAGATACTGGGAACACTCCATTGATCCATGGAAATTCTCTATCACTTCAAAATGTTGGAGTAGGTCTGCTAAAAGACCCTTCCTTAATGGGTACTTTTGCCATCCCGCCTCGACCTGGACTTGCGGAAGTGGCCACAGTGGAATCTTGTCATATGATCTCTTCTACATCATCTAAGAATGTGAATAACTCTGACCATTTTGATACTGTGGATCATCATGAGGTGTTGCCCCCAAGCCCTCTAGAATCTTTGTAGCAATCAATTTTCTGGGCCTGGGTGGCGAATGCAAATCAACACTCATTGAGTGTTTGGATAGATAGGTCTCTAGAGTATGGTACCTCTTCCAATCCTTGGTCTCATGTAAATTCTACAGATGAAGGAATCATCTATTCAATGATGATAGGAGAGACACCGTGGGAATATTACCACCATCGTTCCCACCTTCAAGATAACAATCCATATTATTCAAGTGACCTTAATCATCCTTCAGTTTTTGATATTTTATCTAATACATTAAATACAGTGGATTCCAAGTGAAATATATCCAATATTGAAGAAACTATCGCCATTAATATCTCGACCAAACCTAATGTTGTAGAGAATATTCATGTTGGAAAATCATGTTCTTCATCAGAATTGGAAATTTACTACGCTCTCTTTCACGAATTCAGAGATGTCCTTTCCTGGTCATATCAATAAGTGCCAGGCATTGACTCGAGAATCATTGAACATGAAATCGAGATGTATCTAGATGTCAAACCTGTATGACAACGGCTTTGAGCTATTCACCTAAAGAAAGCCGCTGCCATTAAGGCAGAAGTTGAAAAACTTTTGCATGTTGGTTCTATTTACCCGGTTCCCCTCACTGATTGACTATCAAAAATTGTTCCCGTGATGAAAAAGCAAAGGAACAATTAGAGTGTGTGTCAATTATAGGGATTTGAATCAAGCATTTCCAAAGGACAACTACCCTACACCCTTCATCAACTAGATAATTGATGAATGTGACGAATGTGAAATCTTTTCATTCACGGATGGATTTTCTGGATACAATCAAATTAATATCCGCCCACAGGACCAGTTGAAGACTTCATTTATATGTTCGTGGGGCACATTCGCCTACCGTAAACTACCTTTTGGTTTAAAGAATGCAGGGGCAACCTTTTAGAGGGCAATGAACTACGCCTTCCATGACATCAAGCACATCATTCAACCATGTCTCGATGATCTACTGACTCATTTGTAAAAGCAGACTGATCATCCAAAGCCTTTGAGAGCCATATTTCTGCATTGTCAACACTACCAGATACAACTCAATCCAGAAAAGTGTGTGTTTTGTGTCTTTTTTGGTCGATTACTTGGTTTTGTAGTTTCTAAAGCCAAAATTTGACTCGACCCATTTAAGGTTCAGGCAATCCTTGACATGCCTCCACCTCCAAATTTGCTTCAGTTTCAGAAACTCCAAGGGAAAGCTAACTTTCTGAGGAGGTTCATTCCACATTATGCCGAACTTGCTAAAGGTTATACAGGTCTTTTCAAAAAAGAGGTACCCTTCAACTAGGATTAGGTTGTGCAAGATTCCTTTAACACATATTTCATTAAATATGGAAGTATTCAGTGGATCTAGAATTTAGAACTTTAACTAAATTAAGTTTTTTCAAAATGAGGAATTAGAAAGTTACTTAATCCACTAATTTTAAT
Source organism: Pinus tabuliformis (assembly GCA_031772625.1). Classification (NCBI taxonomy): domain Eukaryota; kingdom Viridiplantae; phylum Streptophyta; class Pinopsida; order Pinales; family Pinaceae; genus Pinus; species Pinus tabuliformis. The sequence continues at coordinate 480,679,455 of CM062812.1, read as the reverse complement.
GTAGATATTCACCATTTTTGTGTAAAAATTATCATGATAAACTTTATAAAACAAATTTATATAAACTTGCTAAAAAATATATTTCACATTTTAATCTTGGATTCCTTACATTATCTATTTTAATATTTTTTTTGGTTTATAGTAAAAAATAAGTTTGTTAAGGTTATTTTATGAAAATAATGATGCATATGTTACTATTATTAATCCATTTAATTATAATCTGATATAGTAAATATCATGTATGTGAAAAGTCATGATTATTACTAAGGCAGTGTTGGCACAATTTAAAAGTCTATCACCTTTGCAACACTAGTTATATTATGGTTGAAGATTAAAAAACCCTCAAAGCATCGAGTTTATACTCGTATTAGAATTAAATTTCAATATATTTGTGACGGTACCAACCTTTTTGATTGTTTAACTAAACAAAATTATGATGATATTGAAACACTTCTTTTAATGCTTTTTCAGCATAACAATAAAATTCGAAATAACTTTTAATAATATCTTTTTATCTCCTTATTTACCATAGTTGGTCTTAGTGGATGATAATCATCATTATCACCATCATAATTACATACTATTGTAGAAAGTTTGCACCATTTTAGAGTTGAGGAGAAAAATAAATTTATGATCAAATTAAATGTTGAATGTGAGTAGTAGCATAATTTATTTTTATTTATTAGTTGTACGCTTATGTTAATAAAGAAGTTGATTGAGGCTCGCTTTATGAATAATAGATTAATATGCAAGATATATATTAAGTATAAAGTTATTTAATGACAAATGAAATTTTTGGTAATGTGTCCAATATATACCATTATTTAGAACTTTAACTAGATTATATTTTTTTGAAATGAGGAATTAGAAAGCCACTTAGTTCACTAATTTTTATATAGATATTCACCATTTTTTGTGTAAAAATTATCATGATAAACTTTATAAAACAAATTTATATAAACTTGAAAAAGAAAATATTTCACATATTAATATTGGATTCCTTACATTATCTATTTTAATATTTTTATGGTTTATATTAAAAAGATAAGTTTGTTAAGGTTATTTTATGAAAATAATGATGTGTGTGTAACTATTATTAACAGATAATACGATATAGTAAATATCATGTATATGTTGATTTACGATTATTACTAAAACAATGTTGGCACAATTTAAAATTCAAAATAACTTTTAGTAATATCTTTTTACCTTCTTATATACCATATTTGGTCTTAGTGGATGATAATCATTATTATCACCATCATCATTACATACTATTGTAAGAAGTTTGCACCATTTTAGAGTTAAGGAGAAAATATTTTTTTAGGATCAAATTAAATGTTGAATATAATTTATTTTTATTTATTATTTGTACTTTTATGTAAGAAACGAAGTTGGTTGAGGCTTACTTAATGAATAATATATTAATATGCAAGCTATATATTAAGTATAAAGTTATTCAATGACAAATGATCATAGTAATGTGTCCAATATATACCATCATAGATCCATTTTAAGTGCAGATGTAGGGATCAAATTTCAAGTGCAAACACATTTAGAGTGAAAGATACAATGTGCTATTTTTAATTGTTGAAACTACATTTTTGAAAGCTAAATAGAGTATATATACGAACAAATAATAATTTTAACCATAAGATTTTTTTTTTTATATATATAGATATATATGAAGTTGATATTGACATAAATTAGTTAACATAAATCTTCAATAGTTACTTTTGAAAATTATAAGATTTAAACCTCTGATTCACACATTTTTTTTTACTTCTAATTACTTTACAAAATATTCTTTTTTTATATTTTTCTATTTAGAACATAATTTTTATTTTAAACGGGCACAGATAGATAGACAAACTTACACATCCCCCCATATTGGGCTGTAAAATGAGCCTCTTGTCTCAATTACTAATCATTTTAATGATCAAAATCAATCATGAATTAGAATAGTAACAAAGTAGTACAATTTGATTATTTTCAAATACAACAAGAAAGAGAGAAAAATGATTAAGATATTTATTACACATGTTTAGTTTTTATCCCTGTAATGTTTAAGGATACTATATTGAAAAGAACATATTAACATTCATCTAAAACTTAAATTCCTTACATTATTTCTATTACCATTAACATTTATATTTATGTATTAAATATGACCATGAATACTAGATTGTGTAAAAAAAATCTTACCTATAAAGTTATTTAACAATATATTAATATTGTTTTTCTTACTATTATTGACCATTTTAAATTGACACTAACTACTTTTCCTAAGTTGAGTACAAATTAATTATACTAGTATAATGTTGGCACCACTTCAAAATCTATAAGTAGAAATATTTTATAATTCTAGTTGTGTTGTTCAATGATCAAAATATTTTTTTTATAAATTAACATGCAACAAAATAGGGAATTTGATTATATCAATTATAATAAGGAAAATTAAGGAAAACTCACCTCAAACATTATATCAAGCATCTAGCATTTATTCATTAAGAGTTTAAATGGTTTATATTAAATATAATACTAATTAGGTACCCCACTGTTGTTTTAATATAACAAGTTTAGAAGATGTTTTTAGGTGCATTATTGAATTTTATTACGCATATTTGATATGGTGAGAAGTCATGCTGGTCAAATAAAGCTTTGAAAACTTAAATATTTTATGGCATTGTCATGTAATTTGTATAACACATGATTACATTGAACTATTAAATAATATAAAACTCCTTCAAAAAAAATATGAAGATAATATTTATACAACAAATATGGGAAAATGTGTCTGAATGTATATTAATAGATCCTCCAAAAAAAATTACATTTATGTATCATATAAACCTACTCTTAAGATAATCGCTCAAGTAGATCAAGAATGGCTTCTACACCATATTTATTTATCTTGGTCTTCTTGCAATGTTCTTTCTTTGGCATCCATGCCCACACTATGGTATTAATTGGAATAGAGCCAAGTTCTTTGTCATCAGGATTTGGTACCCAATATTGCTCTAAAAATTTTCCATTGTATTTCCCTGACATAGGCTTCCACCAGTCAACCTTTACATGAAGATTCTCACTTTCATTATCCCTAAAGATATTTGAGATGGATTTTGCCATCCAAATCATCTCACCTGCATCCTCATTTCCTGATCTAACTAGCAACATCTTTCCTTTCTCAACATCAATCATCGGATTGAATGTTGGCTTTGGCTTGTTGCATTTGGGTCCAACATATATTGGTTCATCTATCGCATTATCAAAATCTCCATCCATAATACTTGAGATTACTTGGAGTGCATTACGATCAACATCAACAATGTGCCTTGTCTTGGGCCAGAAATCCTCAGAAGATGAATCATTTCCATCTATTATTCTATGATCATTATAGATTCCATCTAATGTATCAAGAACTTTTTCCCAATACACCACTTTATTTTTCCATTCCTCTGTAACAATTGGTGAATCCTCATTCCCAATAGTGTCTTTCCACATTTTTATGTATGATGTTATCCCTTCCTTTAGTTCTTTTAAATAGACATCATTCTGTTTGGAAGCTAAGAAAGATGGCTTCCCTATGGGAATTATAGGTCGACCTTCATCATCTATATTCCATAACTCAACTGGTTCTGACCACTGAGAGTCTCTAATTGATTCTTTATACCTTAGTACTGGAACATCATTGAGTATAAGAAATTGGAAGTATTGAACATTAAGATGTCCAACTAGTGCATTTTTTCCCTCCTTAATGTATCCACTAAGGAAACTTTTGAAGTCATAGACCTTGTCAATAAGTGTAGGTGGAAACACTCTATTTTCTTCAATTATGCGATATGTATCCATCATTTCAGGTAAAGAATAAATATCTTTACTTTTTAGGTTGGAAGACATTCTTCCATAGGTTCCATCTATGTCTTCATGGGTGTGCCCCACAGGCAAGAACCCAACCTCAATAGTGATGAAGACACCAAGTGCAGTTAAAAGTGATAGAAACATGAAAAGATAGCGATTCTTATTATCACTTGCTGCATTGTCCAACTGTAACAACAAATGTGGAGGAAGAGGTTTAAAATCAACATTTTGACTTTTTGAACTTCCATGAGATATAAAATCATCCTTGTACCCTTGACATTTTGGGTAAATAGAGGTGTCAAGTAATGCATTTGTAAGTGGGTTTCTTGAAATTCCACTTTCATAAAGTAGATCACCATACATATCCATTTGTGGGTCTTCAAGGTCCCTTAAGCACTTTGCAAGGGATGTAATAGTAAATTGTGATCCCATATGGACAAATGGTAAGGAGAAATGACCAAAACCTCCCGCCTTATGCCCATGTGTAAGCATACCTGTCAATGACAAACCCAAATTTGTTCCTACAACAGATTTTGATTTGACACGTAGCCTTGGGATTGATGTCTTTGTTTTGTCCATTTTATCATGGATAATGCTCAAATACTCCTTTGGAAACCGCTCTGACATAATTCTATGGGCATAGTAGCAATATCTTCCACACATAACAATCTTGTTATGTTTCGTCAACCTACCTCGTGCCTTTTCTTCCAACTCTTTTGTAGTTGCTGACTTCATTTGTGCTTTCAACACAATACATTCACTGCATTTACTGAAGTTGGTGTTCTTTGAAAATGCCACATCTCGAAACTTAGTATTCCAGATCTTGCTCATTGTTGGTTGTGATATTGATGGGTAATTGAGCTTTTGAAGAGCCTCATTGATCTCTTTTAACAAAGAATTTTGTGTGTAAGTCGAAGGAAGCAGTCTTAAAGGAGCAGATGTTCCATCTTCTTCAACTTGACGTGTTTGATTTGGTGAAAAATCTGAATTATCCATTACAATTTTGTGCAATATTTCTATAGCTGCCACTGTGTGAGCTCGTGCTTTGCATGTGTTGGTGTTACCATGAATAGCTTTGATCTGTCCATGTTGGAAATAATGTTGGTAGTTATAGAATGTGCTTTGAGGAATTTTATGTATCTTATACCATGCTTTCTTACAAATAATATTCCCATTAAATCTCATGTCCTTTACATTTCTAGCAATAGGTGGTAGGCCATGGCCATGGCCATGGCCGCTTGACATCACTGTGTTTGACATGAGTGAATTCAAGACAAATTCTCTAATACCATTTGTATTTATTTGTCTCATACCCCTTCTAGCACCTGCAATGGCCTTCCTATCGACATGTTGAAGACAATCTTTTCTACAACATACATCTGCTGCCAAAAGTCGAATTTCTTTCTCTTCATCTATTTTTGTTTGACATTTTGCAGTTTTTTTTGTAGCCATAACTCGTTTAATCCTTTTATATGGCCTTGTTACATTCATATCAATTGAGTTTCTATCTTTTTCATTACAAAGGTACCCATCCCATTTGTTTAAGGGATTTGTGTCCTCTATAACATCCCATATCACCATTTCTTTGGTTGGTTCCTTGAACTTTTCCTTGACCCTTAATATCACACCTTTGTTGTCCACCAACTTATTTATTGGCCATCTAACCAAACAATGTATAGACTTATCTCCAATTTTGCATATCTCACAATTTCCATCTATCTCTTCTAGAAAAACACCAAAATCCATTTCACCTAGTGTTTCACCCTCAACAATGTCATCCTCGCGGACATGAACTAGCATTCCTTTGGCAATGCACATGCTTGTTCCCATGCATTCATGTGTAAGAGAAACCTTTGCACATATGAATTTAACCCTATCTTGGGGAATATTTATGGCATGATCATGACAGTGAGGCTCCAAATCTGATTCTGGCCAAATTTCATAAGATTCTAATGCACCCCCAAGTGTATGCTCAAACCCTGTTGGATGTGGTAGAGGAACATTATGTTTTAACACCTTTTCAATTTTAACCACTATGCATCCTTTCTTTACCATCTTTCCATGCACTTTATGCCCAAGCTCTGTATTGAATATGGAGCCCTCGCCCACCTTCACTCCATGTTGTAGAAGATTTACCTTGTCTCCAATAGAAAATGTAGAAGAAACATTTGTACCTATAAACAAATGTAAATAATGTTAGTATTTACTCAAAAAAAGAACATTTATTATAGTATCAAAAATATATAACACATGCTTCAATATTTTGATTTACCTATGTGGTGTCTCAAATCCACAATCTTCCATGGATGTATGTCCCCTTCATTAACATCATCATCAATCAAATGTGGTTGAATGAGATCAATTATCAAAATTGCAACATAACCAACATTAACCTTTTTTCCAACATAATAAGTTCCAGACTCTGCAGATTCAACCCTTGCTAGCCCAATGACTTGATCATTAATAAGGAGATCAACATAGTCCCCTTTTGCCAAAATTATATTTTCCATTGTAGCTTGCATCAATTCTGTAACAACAATTACATCGTAACTTGTAATTAAAAGAATGAACCGTGTAAAGTGTGACTTTATATTTCCCCAAAAACACACAACTTCCGAAAAAGTAATATAAATGCAAAAATAAAAATATTATGGTTGTCATGTTGTATGTAATGAAACATTGTTTCCTCAAATGAAAGCTAACAATCAATATCATTCCTTCTACTACAAACATAAGCATATTGCTAGAAGCAACATTACATGGTCAAATAAATCTAGCACATGCTAGATTTCCTTCTAGCACAAACACAAACACATTGCCAATAACAATATTCTAAGGCGAAGGAAATCCACCACATGCTAAATTTTCTTCTAACGTAAATAGAAGCATATTACTCACAAAAACATTTCAAAGTAAAAGAAATCTTACACATTCTAGAGTTTATTGTAGCACAAACACAATCACATTGCCAAAAATAACATTGCAGTGTAGAAGATATCTAGCATACGATTGATTTACTTCTAGTACAAACAAAAGCACATTGGCAACAATAACATTGTAGGGCAAACAAAAGCCAACAAAATCCAACAACTTCTATCACAAACACAATCACATTTCCAACAACAATGTCGCAAGGTAAAATCAATTTAACGCATGCTAGCTTTACATGTAGCATAAATACAAGCATACTACCAATAACAACATTTTATGTCAGAAGAAATCTAGTGCATGCTATATTTCCTTCTAACACAAACAAAAGCACATTACCAAGGTGAAAGAGATCTAACACGTGTTATATTTCCTTCTATAATAAACAACCAAATTGAAAACAACAACATTGCATAGCAAAAGAAATCTAACACAACTTCTAGCCCAAACACAAGCACAACATTTCCAATAACATTGCCAAAGTGATGGAAATCTAACACTTGCTAGATTTCCTTTTATCATAAACAACCAAATTGACAACAACACTATTGCAAAGCAAAAGAAATCTAGCATAGTTTCTAGCCCAAACACAAACACATTTCCAATAAAAATATTGCAAGGTGAAAGAAATTTAACGCATATTAGCTTTACATGTGGCACAAATACAATCATACTACCAACAACAACATTGCATCCCAAAAGAAATCTATTGGGTGTTATGTTTATTTTTAAAACAAATCAACAAAGTGTAATGGTGATTATTTGTTGTGAAGACCCATATGAAAAGTGGCGTAATGCTAATAAGACCAATGCAGCTACTGCAGGATACCCACTCACCTTTCCCTTTATCCTACAAAAAAACTCCGAGGTGTGAAATCCTTTTTTTGTCGAGTGTTTGCTTGTAAGAGGGGAAAGTAATGAATAATTCTTCCTGCTAGAATATATTTATTTGGGGAAAACAGGGTGAAAAACATGAAGCCTCATCACTTCAAAATTTGTGTTTCCTTGGGGGGGTGGTTGTTCCTCTAATGGTTGATTTCCCGTACTAATTAATGTTTCCTTTAGCTGACACATTTTTCCTTCCACTAGGTTGTCAACAGGAAGCTTATTATAAGAGAATATTCATCTATTGTGCTCCTTCCAAATTTCCCAAAGGATGAAACCTCGAATGAAATTTCAGGTAAGGTTCACCACCTCGTTTTTTGTATAATGCACCCGCCATTTCTTTATTGTTTCTTGTATGCTCTCTCGACTTTGGTTTCTTTATCTAAATATTGAGGCTAATTAGTCCCATAGTGCCTCCATATAGTTACAGGTGTTGAGTAAATGATTAAGCCTCTCTTTTGTGTTTTCGGAGAGGAAACACGAAGAGGAACCTATAAATCCTCTCTTTATAACTTTGTCTTGAGTTAGGACCTTCTGGTGTAAAATCAATGACATGAAAATTTAAATTTATGGCCAATGTGGCACCATCCAGTTTTCTCCACGATGGATCATTTGTACCAGTATATCCCTCACTAAGATAAGCTTTGACTTCCTTGAGATTGAACTCCACATCTTCTTTTTTCCCCCATTTGAGTTGGTCTTGTTCATTATTGAACATAATTCTTAATTTTCTTAGTTCCTCTGTTAGATACTGAATAGCTAAGTCATTCTGGGTTGGCCGTTGAAAGATATTAAAATTCCATCGCCTCCATTTGTTATTTTCTAGTCCTTGATCCTAGAATTGGTAGAATTCTCTATACTCTTATATTTATGTGCTTAGTTTGAAGGGATGTCATTCCTCCCTGCATAACTTAGCTTGTTTCTACCACGCATCATCCCAAAATAGGGCCTCCTTTCCATTTCTGATTTCCCAGAATAGTGTTTTTGCATTATACCTCTTTTATTCCATGCTAAATTCCAAATTGCCAACCCCTGAGTGGAACTTGATAACCAAACTAACTTTTTTGTATGGAAATTAGGTGCATATTTTGATTTCCAAAGCCTTTCCCAAGGTGATGACCCCCCTTTTAACCATCTCCACCATAATTTTGCTCCATTTTCTTTGTTGGTTACCTCTGGATCTTGAAGACCTAGCCCACCTGCATCTTTTGGTTTGCACTCTATTTAAGGCCACTAGCGCCCATTTTCGTTTCACCTCTACCCCTCGCCACAAGAAGTTCCTTTGGATGTCCCAGATCTTTTGGGAGAAGGGAGGATAGATAACATATACCTTGGAATAGCTTGTAGCACTGTGTTTGTTAGAATCAGATGACCACCCAGGTTTAGGGCTTTGACATTCCATTGTTTCACCCTATCCTCAAGGCTTGATACAATTTTTTCCTAATTGGAGTTCTTCTAGGCTTGCACCATTAGAGGGACCTCAAGGTACTTTGATGGGAGGGATTTAAACATATATGCCCTGGTTTTTTACCTCTGCATGGTGTAAATATCTTGAAAATATGCTTTTAGATACTCTTTCAGAGATATTACTACATCGCAGTAATCCATTTGTATCTATTTTGCAAAATATTAAGCATTATATTTTGCTTAAACGGAATATATTGTGGGAACTTTCTATACAAATTGATGAGCATTTTGCACAGCACGGCTGAAAGAGAAGCCCTTATGATCCTAACCTCTACTGCAAAGATCAAGGGGGGATATTGTGATCATCGTTGTGTATGTCGATGACTTAGTAATCACAGGCAGTTATGAGAAGAGAATTTTGGCAAGATTTGAAAAGGTCCTTTGACATGACCGATCTTGGTCTATTGCATTAGTGTCTTGGTTTGGAGGTGTGACAAACACATCACCGGATATTTGTATATAAAAGAAAATATGCCAAGACACTTATTGAGAAATCCCATATGAATGGTTGTAAGCCCATGCAAACTCCCATGGAACCAGACCTAGTAGGAACCGCACCTCTTATCATTCAAGTGACACGTAAGTTACAATGTGGCACACAAATAAGTAAAGTAACATGGAACTGGCACTTGCCCCCATTAATCCAACGCATTCAAAAACATCTGGAGGTGTTGAAAACCATGGAATTCACCTTAGTTCAGTGGTTTTCAAATGTGTTGGTGGATAGGGTGGAAAATAAAGGGGTAGATAATGTCCATTTGCTCACCGACGTGATGTGCAAGTTTTCAGAGGGCTAGCTAAAGGAGGAAAGCCAAAGGTTGGCAGAGAGAGATCACTCCACGCCATTAAGGCAGGTTGATAGAGAAGGGGTGGGCCCGAATCAGGACAGTGATCTACCAGTTCATACGAACAAATAATCCTTCATTATGGACATACTTAGGAAACGAGAAGGGGTATGTGTTTGCAATACAAGGATAGAGTGATGGTTAATCATGGGAAGGAGAGGATTTCCCCCATAATAGATTGTTAGTGTGATCGTCTCATTAATAGGAGATGTGGCAAGAGGAGTGGGAAGGTACGAAATCAAGAGGGGAAACATACAAGAGCAAGGTCAGGGTGATTATGATTTTGAACAAACCGCTGGCAAGGGAAAATGAGAGGAAGGACGTCCACAAGTACACACGAATGAACAACAACATCGCTAGCAGGTCAGAGTTACTAAAAATTGAGAGGGAAAGTACTCAAATATCGGCGAGGCAAGTCTCATCTGGGGTGTCATCTTTAAATCATAGCTAGGGAGCAAGCTTCATCGACATAAGGCAAAACACTGAAAGGTGGTGTAATTGTGAGTTGGTGATAGTAATTTCTATGAGGGAAATTCAGTTATCAGGGAGTGCAATGAGTAAGAGCTAAAGTGATGCTAGTAGGCCAAGAGGTAGTTCCCGCGGATGCTCAGGGCTTTGAGTTTTGCAAACAGACATGCATGGAGGAAGCAGCGGAGGTTGTTGCTAAACAGTCACACAAAAGGGAAGGATATAGTGGAAATCTGGGAGAGTGAGGTTCGAAGACATTGTAGGGCTATCTTTGATGGTAGAATAGAGGAGGAAGGAGATTGGATCATCAACACAGGGAAATCCAAAACATAGATGACTGTGTACCAAAAGACCTTGGAGACCGCTTGGCATGTCAAGACTCTGGTGGAAAAGCTGCAAGCAGAGGCAGCAGAGTAGAGGAAAAAGAGGCAACTCGAGATAGAAATCGAGTTAAAATCTATAGACCAACGCCTAAAAGGAATTGAAAAGGCTCTCAAGGGTTTGGTTAACATAGAGAAATTGCATGTTGGCAGAATTGGGGATCTTAACAAAATGTTCTCAATCTATCTAAATTATATCGATAATGTGGATATATCGATGGGTGTAGAGATAGGAGATTTCGCCCGTTTGAGGAAGTATCGAGTTCGAGAGGCTTGCGCTGCAGGCGGCTGTCCACTGGCAACCCTAGAGGCTCCAGCGACAACCCTTGTGGAGGACCCAACAATGGGGCCAACGACGATAACAACTCCAAGCAAATAATATTGTGTTAGTTGATCATGGCATCGACCAATCTTTTGTTTAGTTTTGTGTTATGTTTATATAGGTAGTATTGTAGTTATTTTGTCAAGTTTAGGTCTGAAGATCAGAGCTATATAGCTATTCAGATAGGCAGACCTACATATAGTAGTAGTGGGAAGGGGAACTTTTTTGAACTATATAAGGGAAAGTAAAGACAAAAAAATCATATGGCATGTCTGGTTAAATGTGTGACAAAGAGAATCTTCTTCTACAACTGGTTTGGTAAACCAACTACTATTTTTGTATTGTATGTTTATTTAGTAATATATTGAAACTTTACTAACTTACAAAAAAGTTATCTTATTATTTTTCCCTTTAATATATTGTCTATTAAAAATATATGCTACATATTAAAAGATATTAAACTCTTAGAAACTTAATCTTTCTTATAAATATAAAATATTTGATATGATAAACATAAAATTTTATGTAAAAAAATTAAAAAATATATATTGTGTATTAAAATATATTGAATTCTTCGATATATTTTTTACCACTGGATGATGTGGAAAGAAATTTGATGAGGAATTTGATACCATATAAACTTAAAATTTTAATTACTAAGTCAACTATATGGGGTTATCGGGTTATCTTCCTTTTCAGTATGTTCTGTTCAAGCAGACATGTTTTGTATGAAAAAAATCTAATTTAAAAATAATTAAATTTTATTACTGAGTCAACTATATGGGGCCTATCTTACCTTTCAGCTGTTTTTTATTAAAAAATATAAAAAATTTACAAGAATATTTGTTTACGAGGTGTTTGGAGAAATTTGATCTCTCTTTCAAGGCCCAACAAGGTTCAAATGGATTTGCTCTAATGCAAGTGAGGACTAGCTTCATTTCGAGATAAGGTTTCCAAGGTGTGAATATGCGAGGAGCGTTTACCATTCCACCATAGTTGTTGTTTTCGCAGAGGAAGATGTTTCTCTACTCCTTTACTGTTTCCATTCTCATCCTCTTTTTAAGTGTTATAAGTAAAACCAGATAAACATAACAATAAAACTAACTGGGTACAGTGGCACATAGAGTGAATTCCAAACAAATGCCCATATTTCAACTCTTTTTGTGCCTTTGTGTAAGAAAGGTTGAATTTTTATTTTGTATGAGCACAATGATGACTCGGAACTCTGTCTTGTGTGTCAGTGTCTGATCTATGGAAAAAGATAAATATAGATTTTAATCACTCTTGAATAGACTGTAATTTTTTTTTGGCATTGCATGATGTTGAAAATAGTTAGGTGGATTAGTGCAGAGCTTAAGAAGATATCGAGTTTAATGGCACAACTGACACCATGAAAGAATCTTTGGAACAAGTGGTGGAGTAGATTGTGCTTGAGCAAAGGGTTGCAACAATGTATATGAATTTGGAAAAGGCCCCCATGTAATGGTGGGTAAGCACATCAAATCAAGTTTCACTCATGGCATGATATGATAGAGGTACTTAATGATAAAGGCCTACCAGAAATTGGGGCTCCACTAGGTAATGACATTTTGGAATCCAGTTCTGTCAACCAGCCCCTACAATTCGGTGGTACTTCCAATCCAATGGGATACATGTATTACTGCGAAGTCATTAGGAGATATAGGAGGTTCCTATTTAACTATGGGTTCATAATTTTATGCAAACCTTAGAGCCATTTCCAAAGAAGTGATATCTTGAGGTAAAAATGCAGTGGCAGACAACTAGCTAGGTTGAATTATGAGAAAGGTTCTACAACACATTATATAACTCTACAAGGAGGAGGCAAAGATTGCAAGTTTGATAGAGTTCATTTGGTGTTTCCAATAAATGGACCACCCACAAAGTCTAATAATAGGATCCCCAAAGGAGTACCCCTTAAAGGAACTTTGCCATCTGTGGTATAAAGAAACTGATTCCCTTTTGAAACTATTGATAATGTGGTAGGTGGTATTTCTCTGGAAATGAAAAGTATTGATCTCCTTGTTGTTTTGCGAGTTGTTGATAGTGTATGGGAAGATGGTGAAAATAGTGGGGAATAAGATAGATCTGCATTCTATTTAAAGGATCATTTTTCAGCAAGGAATGTGTTGTAGTGTAATTAAATCTGCATGTTGTTCCGAATATTTCTCAATCAAATAGATCTGCAATCTTTTTAAATTTTATTTCCTTCCAAACTCAGTGAATATCCAGTGTTGGGTTGTGAAAGTGTGCTTGATATCTAACTTGGACAGATCCTATCTGGTGTAGAGTATCCAGTGTTGGGTTGTGAAAGTGTGCTTGATATCTAACTTGGACAGATCCTAGCTGGTGTAGAGTCCCCCTGAGGGTCCACTCAAGCTCACTACTATGTTATTGCTAATTCACTAATTTTTTTTGAAGCAGCACTAGCAGTTCTAGTTCCAGTAGTATATCTAGTAGTATACCTAAGAGCATATATATGCATACGTAGCAGCAGAACAAACAGAGTAAGTATATGAACCTTGAACCAAGCTAGCATCATGATCAGCCTCTGTTAAGGAAATATCTCCACGTGTTGTGGGGGTCTCACCACACCAAACGCATCTTAGAGACCCTTGTCATGACCAGGTCAGCCCTGTAACTTCACTGCCTTCTAACGTGTTTGGAGGTTGTTGTTACCACTAGATATTGGTTTCATTCATTGTTCCTCAGAGTTCCTCTCATAATAATCAAGTTGCAACAATGAGAGGACCAGAGATTGCAATATCATGCTATCTCTGGAACAATGAATTCCATGGCACAAAATTAAAGGCTTTCATGAAACTCACGAAACAATAAAATGATTTTGAGAATTGTTGCCTAGCCTTTTCAACAATAGCTCGAAGTGTGAAAATGTGATCAATAATCTAGTAGTCCCTTTAAAAACTTACTTAGCCTTTGGATTAAGTTTACTTCTCTCCAAATACTTCTTAATTTATGTTCAATCTTGGCCCTCGAGATCATCAACATCATTAGAATATTATCTGAGCAGTAGAGTTATTTGGCCTACCCTGAGCTAAAATAAATCACATATGGATCTTTACAGCTCCCAATATCAACAGGAAAAAGTTAAGGGTTCTTGCAATCATCTGAAGAAAATGATTTTGTTTAAAGCACATTCTGTCAGTAAATCAAAGACCTTCAGGACAATGATTTTGTGAAAAAATAAGACAGTTACAATTTTTGTAATAAAGGAAGTGGCCTTCTAAAATTTTGACCTATGATTGAACTTGGTTGTGATCCTACATTGATTTGCCTTACATTAATCTTGTATCAGGAAACATGATTGACATGACATCCTAGTGACGACTGAAAATCATTAATTACTATGAGCTTGCAGCTACAAGTGGAAACAAGAATCAACAAAGGAACAACAATTCTAGGCCAAAATCAAACCTCTCAAGGATCTGTCAGTAAAGGAAATTGTGGCACCTTTGATAAGAAGTAAACCTCACCTAAAGCCTTCAATCATGAAGGTCATCTAGAAGAAGTGCATAGCACTCTGACCAATTCTCTATCAATCCTTGTGAGAAATAGAAGCAAGCATACAAGCAAAATAAGCAAAAGAACATGATATCTTGATTGCATTAAATCAGGATTTTGTGAAGAATGGTTCTACATATATGAATGCCCGATGAGAAATTCTCCTTCCCATCATGAATTGGGTAATTTGCTGCAATGAAGGATGATACAACTAGGACTATGATGACTCAGACCTTTTCTGAAGTTATTGCCTCATCTGACTTCAAGAAAGGCTTAAGAGGGAGCCATAAAATCTTCAATGACTGTTCTTGTCTGATGATTCCTGATGAAAGGCATGTCTTGATAACTGAAGTTGATATAAGCTGCATGATTATGATTGGATAATACCAGCACATGGACCATATGATTAAGAGAAGGTTGCATATAGCTCAATGCTTATGTTTTAAGTAAGCTTACCTTTCAAACATTCTGAGGGAGATGTGATGTTATAATATGATGTCTAATGACTCTTGTTACTTAAGAAGCAGTATGATTGACCGACTTTCATGCATACATGAATAACAGAGTGCTGATAGCTTGATGGATATACTCCGAACAAGAATTACTTTCCAATGTTCAGAGGAATATATGATCTGACAGATAATCATTCCCCAAATTATCTGACTTCCAAACTTTCAAACTAAGTGCACTTGTCAGTGCCTACTCAATACTATTGTTACTGCCACCCACTGATGCTTAGCAATAAAGGAAGGATCACAGTTTTAGGTTGGACCATTTAGCCAAGTTTATAGCTAAGCTGGCAGTTTCATACTTCACTTTAGACTATCTTTGACATATATGATATAACTCACCTAGTCCATTTTTATGTCACTACTACAACAATCCATGAAATGTGCATGCAAGATCTAATATCAATTCTTAACTTGGCTTCCATAGTAATGTTCCACATTTGAATGGAATTCCCAAAAGATTGCATTCTGTTTATATAATGCTTCATGCATCTTTAGTAAAAGCTAAAGGCTAGATGCCAAAGTTGTTTTTCAGATGTTGCTTATGAATGCATAGATAAGATTGATTTATTTCATATATTCTCATGCATCTCTTGTAAAAACTAAAGGCTAGTTGCCAAAGGTGTTTGTCAGATATTGCTTATGAATGCATAGATAATATTGGTGTATTTCATATACACTCATTGCAATACTGAATGTTGGATCTAACTCTTCAATGGTCCATGGCTTGAATTTTAACTCGTTGAGATCTCTGTTTCTATGGAATGGAGCTCAGTAGCATCATAACCCTTTGAGTGCTATTATTGATTGAGTTGTGTACCTCTTGAATTGGAATTGGGTTAGGTAGCTACATAGTAAATTTGAGTTTTCTTCCAAGTTTGGGTACTTGTCTATGATTTCTGGCACATATGCAAGACTTGAAAATGTGAGAATGCACAAGAGTAAACTCCTGGGATAAATACCCATTTGATTATAAGGACTTCTCTTACATTGATGTCACGATGTCAGCAAGGACATTTGCAGGTATCCTGACACAAAGAAACAAGCAATCAAATTCCCTTAGAATGCACTTAACTTTCCATCTACCCAAAAGGAGAGGCAATAGCTAAGATGGAATCTGATCCAGGAAAATGCCCCATATTATCATACTATGCTTATTAATGCTTACGAGGAAATGGGTTGGGTATGTGTTTAAAGTGTGTACAATAAAAAAAGAAAGAATCTAAAGGTAACCCCAACAATCTGAACATGCAACAGGATATCAGTTTACCAAGTCAATCTAATAATGTAGTGTGTATGGACTCATCTTGATATTGCTGCCTTGAGTTTACCGGTTGTTTCACTTGTCAAAGTGAAGGATATTCCCTTTGATTATGTGTATACAATGGGCCAGTATCTTGAGCACTAAGGAATCAGATGAACTTGCAGCTGGTCTTATCTCTCTAGAGGTAGCACTGGTGTATTCTAGCTGTGTAAGTGTCATTTGATGAGGTTGCAACTTTTCACATATTACAAAAATAGGTCAATATATGGAAAGATATTCTATGTGCCTGGTCGTAGAGGGAGTAAAAATCCATTAGCATCAGAAGACAAAGGTACAATAGGCAAAGAAGATGACCAATTTTACTATCTTACTGATGCATAGACCCAGTTGTTGCCATAGAAGTTCAATAGCTAAATTTAGACTCGTGATTATAATAACACTTTCATCATGATATCTATAAGTTGGTACCTAATCATCCTTTCCCTCGTTAAGTGGGGAAGAAAGAGAGCACAAGTCCTAAAGTACCTTGAGAATTGTAGCACTAGACATTTGATTTGAAAGAAGCATGGCTTCTGCCTCAGCAAAAACACTGGAGTTCACTCACTGCAACCTTGCTCAACCTTTTTTTTTTTATAGCATTTGGAAATTTGGCAATGAAAATATGTCAATGGGGAGGTTCCAGTTTCACTAACTTAATGAATACATATAGATCATGAGAATATACAAGGCATGACAAACCTTCACATGCCAACAAGGATGATAATAATCTGAACTCTGTTCTAGGAACACTGAGCATCATTGTTCATAAAATTCCATTTCTCACCTCAGCCCAAGCAAAAAACTGAATCATCACTGTGGTGTATGCTTGTGCTGAAAAAGCCGCAACTGCACATAAATATGCACCCTAAATAGATGTGTTAATACCTTCCGTTCATCCAAAGAAGGTGGGTTAGCCCTCAAAGTTGTTTTGAGATTGCATGAAGAGAAGGCTGGTACTTTTCCTCTGAATTCAGGATCATTCAGCCTAGTTGGAATGGAGAAATATTGAAGAGGTATAGGAATGAGTTTGGCTATTGGGTTTTGATGTTTAGAACAATCAGATGATATGTTTTTTCCAAAACATAAGTAGAAGCAGGCCTGTCTGGGAGAATGTTTTTAATAAATTCACAAGGTATTATTTCTATCCATTAGGAAGCACATCCTCTGGTGCTCGAGAATAAATAATAGCACATTCAGTTGGATAAGAAGGTCTAATTTACAGAACCTCACCCAAAATCTCACTCAATTCTACTAGTATCATTTCCATGATTTAAATAATGAATGGAGGAGTCTTAATACTCCCAATCACTTTACATAAAAGCGACTAAAATGGTCAAAGGATAATATCACATGACTCTCATGCCACATATGCCTAGGTCTAATTGGAAAAACACATATGGCATGACAGTCATGGAAGCTAGCTTACCCAAGGTCAAAGGCTAGTCACACAGTATTCTTTGTGCTTAGTCTTTGCAATTGAAAATTCCTTTGTAGGGAGGATTAAGAAGTAAAGTGTTTTTTGATTGCACATTTTAAGCAAGTCTACCCTTGGTTGATTTGATAGTGGAGATTCTCTTCAAGCCTTATTTTGAATGTAGATCCCCTGAAAATCCTTGCACTCTCATGTTCTGCAGATGATTGGATCACAATCAACCATACAAATGGCAATTGTTTCCCATTGAGAAGAATCTATATACCCCTCTCAAGGTCCTGCAAGGCAAGGAAATGGATTGAAAACAATATATATACTCTTCTAAAAGTATTCCTAGTTCTCCAAGTCACAATAGAGCCTCCACAACTAAAAGTTGTGAAGCATTGAAACCCATATTCGTGCACTCTGGTTTTCGTCATATGATTAGGACAATAAAGAATTATACAAACATGTGTGTCCTATTGAGAAAATATGTATACCCCTATCAAGGTCTTGCAATACAAGGACATTGATTGATAAGAGTCTATATATTCCACACAAAATATTCCGTGTTCTCAGAGTTGCAGTTGAGCCTCAACAACTGTACATTTCTGAGGCATTTAAACTTGTATTCTTGTAACTCTGTTTTTCTTCAGATTAGTAGATAATAAGCAATTATACAAAAAAAAAAAAAAAATCTAAATTTCAATAATAAGACTCTATATTCCCCTATCCAAGTCTTGTAAGGAAAGGACATACATTGGGAAGCGTTTATATACTCTCAAAATCTTCCAAGATCACGTAATCACAATTGAGCCTCAACAACTATACAGTTACGAGACAGTCTAACCCATATTCATGTACTCTGTTGTCCTTTAGATGATTACATAATAAACAACTATACAGACAAATATGCATTCTATTGTCAATAATCTATATACCCCTATCAAGGTCTTACAAGGAAAGGACATGCATTGAGAAGAATCCCTATACTATTCTCCAAATGTTCTGATATCTCAGAGTTGCAAACTGGGCCACAACAACACTATACTTGTGACCCGTGAGGCATTAAAGCCCATATTCTTGTAATTTTCTTTTCTTTAGATGATCGTATAATAAACAATTTTACAAACAATATATGCATTCCACTGAGAAGAATCTACAGATCCCTCTCAAACACTTGTAAGGCAAGACATAGATTAAGAAACTGTGTACTAATCTCAAAACCATATGAGCCTTGGAGTTGCAACTGAGCCTCAAGAACTATACAATTGAAGGCGTCAATGTAACACATGTTGTTGTACTCTATTTTTCATTCATATGATTAAATAACTATCCAAGGCCCATCTAAACCCGCGTCTCATATGCAACTTGAGGTTCAGAATCTTGAGGTTTCATATTTCATGTTCTAATATCTAATATCCATTTATATCAACTAATGATATGCATCCTTGAGCTTCATAACCTCTAGGTGCATAATGTACTTAGGTTTGAATAGGTTTGCACTCATGCTCATATTAAATGTACTAGTCCATGCTCTGGATTCAATGTAGTGTTACACGGACACCACCTCTGCCATTCCCACCCAATTTGTAGAATGTACCATGCTACTCTTGTGCACTTAGATAATTTCTTTTGTAAAAACACAAAAACTATAATAATATTGGATCCTAGTACTCTATAAGAAAATAAGTTATATTTCTTCCTGTAGCTGTACTTCACCCTGATTACATAAAACTTCCCCAAATTTTGGAGCATTATTTGTCAGCAAACCTCCATTATGAAACTTGTCAAGAATAATGGAGGTTGTCAAATATCAGTATGAAACTTTGTGTTCCCCTTAATGTACTCCTTAATCTCATCAACACAGATCCCAAATAAAGTCAAGAAGCAGGAACATCCCTACTTAAGCCCAATAGTTCTCTTAATAAAGTCGAAGTCCTTGAGTTCTACAAAACCAACCTAAAACAATCTCAGATTTCCTCTCATAATATCAAGTTGCAACAATGAGAGGACCAGAGATTGCAATATCATGCTATCTCTGGAACAATGAATTCCATGGCACGAAATTAAAGGCTTTCATGAAACTCACAAAACAATAAAATGATTTTGAGAATTGTTGCCTAGCCTTTTCAACAATAGCTCGAAGTGTGAAAATGTGATCAATAATCTAGTAGTCCCTTTAAAAACTTACTTAGCCTTTGGATTAAGTTTACTTCTCTCCAAATACTTCTTAATTTATGTTCAATCTTGGCCCTCAAGATCATCAACATCATTAGAATATTATCTGAGCAGTAGAGTTATTTGGCCTACCCTGAGCTAAAATAAATCACGTATGGATCTTTACAGCTCCCAATATCAACAGGAAAAAGTAAAGGGTTCTTGCAATCATCTGAAGAAAATGATTTTGTTTAAAGCACATTCTGTCAGTAAATCAAAGACCTTCAGGACAATGATTTTGTGAAAAAATAAGACAGTTACAATTTTTGTAATAAAGGAAGTAGCCTTCTAAAATTTTGACCTATGATGGAACTTGGTTGTGATCCTACATTGATTTGCCTTACATTAATCTTGTATCACGAAACATGATTGACATGACATCCTAGTGACGACTGAAAATCATTAATTACTATGAGCTTGCAGCTACAAGTGGAAACAAGAATCAACAAAGGAACAACAATTCTAGGCCAAAATCAAACCTCTCAAGGATCTGTCAGTAAAGGAAATTGTCGCACCTTTGATAAGAAGTAAACCTCACCTAAAGCCTTCAATCATGAAGGTCATCTAGAAGAAGTGCATAGCACTCTGACCAATTCTCTATCAATCCTTGTGAAAAATAGAAGCAAGTATACAAGCAAAATAAGCAAAAGAACATGATATATTGATTGCATTAAATCAGGATTTTGTGAAGAATGGTTCTACATATATGAATGCCTGATGAGAAATTCTCCTTGCCATCATGAAATGGGTAATTTGATGCAATGAAGGATGATACAACTAGGACTATGATGACTCAGACCTTTTCTGAAGTTGTTGCCTCATCTGACTTCAAGAAAGGCTTAAGAGGGAGCCATAAAATCTTCAATGACTGTTCTTGTCCGATGATTCCTGATGAAAGGCATGTCTTGATAACTGATTTTGATATAAGCTGCATGATTATGATTGGATAATTCCAGCACATGGACCATATGATTAAGAGAAGGTTGCATATAGCTCAATGCTTATGTTTTAAGTAAGCTTACCTTTTAAACATTGTGAGGGAGATGTGATGTTATAATATGATGTCTAATGACTCTTGTTACTTATGAAGCAGTATGATTAGGTGACTTTCATACATACATGAATAACAGAGTGCTGATAGCTTGATGGATATACTCCGAACAAGAATTATTTTCCGATGTTCAGAGGAAGATATGATCTGACAGATAATGATTCCCCAAATTATCTGACTTCCCAACTTTCAAACTAAGTGCACTTGTCAGTGCCTACTCAATACTATTGTTACTGCCACCCACTGATGCTTAGCAATAAACAAATATTAATTTAAAGAGAAGGGATCTATGAATAGGTTGGGATAGAAAGCTAAATAGGCTTGATTATGGTGAAAAACTGCATGGTTAAGTGTCCTTTGAGCCAAGAAGCCTTGCAATGGTGATTTGACCTTCCTCTGAAGTCTTCGTTACTAGGTATAAGCCTTATAGGTGACAATTGATCCCATGTGATTTCATTTCACTATATTCAATGCCACTTCTTCACCCTCTCACCTTATGCAATGAGCAAATGAGGAATTTGTCATTATGACCAATGCTCATGGGAGATGGGTCACATTGGAAAGCTTTATATTCCTCTCATAACTCCTCAAGTGAGATAGAGGTTAAAACAATTTCAGAACTCACCTGCGACGGCAGGTCCTCGAGACAGAGCTCGCCAGGAACAGTACGCGGTAGTATAGCAGGTCACAACCCACTGGTCTTGGCTGGCGGCAACAATGAGCCCCCCTCAGGGGGGAAGGAGGGGCGCCTCCTCCAACAAACGACAACAAGCAAGGGAATATCGAGGGATCAGACAGGGATAAGGAGTACAATGATGAAAGCGCAGACAAAAGTCAGCAAACGCAAACTGAACAAGCACAGAAGGACAAGCCAAAGGTCAGCTCTTCCACATGCAAACCAGTAGCTACGCATAGGCCAAAAGTAGAGCTACCAAGCCATCGCATCAATGCCAGGATTCAGTATATGAGAGATCATGCTCTCATAGGCAAATTTATTGGAATATGGCCAAACGAGAAAGCGTTGAGAGCATGGATAAATGTTAAATGGCATCCAAAAGGACACATAACCTTGCATCTAGGGCCTAAGGGGTTTTTTACGGCGGTCTTCAACTGTTTGGAAGACAGAAACAGAGTTTTAGATGGAGGGCCTTATTTCTTTAACTCTGCTGGGCTATTTCTCAAAGAATGGATCGAAAGATTCAACCCTGATAAAGAAGACCTAAGCTGCGCACCGGTGTGGATCAGGCTGTATTCTTTGCCACTGGAATACTGGGAAGAGGAGTCTCTCAAAGCGATAGGCAATGTTCTGGGCGACTTCGTCAAGATAGCGGAAGAAACAAAGACGCACAGATACACCTCATATGCACGGATCTGCGTCTACATGGACCTTAAACAAGCTTTGCCTGATACGGTAAGTCTTTTTCATGAAGATGTGGAATGGATACAGTTAATTGATTATGAGCATGTACCCTTTAGATGCAGAAAATGTCATGACCTAGGACACCTCTACAGAGATTGCCCTTTAAACAGCAAACCCTCAGTTCAAAATACCCAGGAAAACCCAACGCCGGATGGCTTCACTAAGGTGCTCAATCGCCGAAGAGGAAATAAAAAATCAGTAATCTCTACAAAGACTCCCCCAGTAGATCAATCAAAGCCCTCTACTAGCAATAGCTTTGAAGTCCTAGCCAATGAAGAAATGCCGGATCCAGACAATAGGCCCTTCAATCAAAAAGGATCTAGCCAGGAGAAGATTGAAGGATCCAAAACGATAACAGGGGAACCGAATGTAGAACAAGGGGGTAATAAGCTTAAAACTGCATCAAACACCTGGAGCTTCCCTGAAATGGATATAGATGGTACAGATCCCAACACAGAAAACGAGAAGGAAAGCGATGGATACCATCAAGAACCTCAAATCATGGAGGAGGACACGGAATCAATAGATATTGGTGAGCTAGATATCTTGGGCCTAGAACAAGCTTGTAAAACAGGAAATTTCGACAAAATACCTGATAGACAAGTGGACAACCTGGTGGCAGTCCTTAATAAAGCTCAAAAAAAATACTCATTAGGAGTCCAGATATCAGCTTAATACAGAGAGGGAACACCCGCTATGGATATCAGGAGGAGATTATAATATGATTGCAACAATGGAGGAAAAAAAAGGAGGGCGTTGCAAAATAAACAGGGATGGCTCTATATTAAAAGACTTCATTCAAAATAATTGGCTGATAGATATTCCTTCAAATAACGGCCTCTACACTTGGAACAATAAAAGGCCAGAACCCATGCAAATAGCTTCGCGTCTTGATCGATTTCTGATCTCTGATAATGCAGTTCATCTAGGGGGAGAATTCACAGCATCTATCCTTCCTTTTTCAGGCTCTGATCACTGGCCGATCGCCCTCCACTGGAATCGGCCTGGTAGCAATATAAGGCGACCCTTTCGGTTTGAGGCTTTTTGGCTAACTCATCCGGACTTCTATGAATTTGTCAGAACAACTTGGCTAAATTTAATCCAACTGATGGAACAAAAATGTCTATATTCCAAAGGAAGCTAAAGTACCTCAAAGGGGAAATTAAACGTTGGAATCAATCCATCTTCGGCAACATTCTCAAAGCCAAGGAAATCCTTCATCAAGAAATGAAAGATATTCAGCAAAGAATGATCTCTGAAGGACGCTCGGAAGAGCTGGCCCAGAAAGAGCAGACCATAGAAAATAAAATCCTCGAAAGGGACCTACAGGAAGAAACTCTCTGGAGGCAAAAATCGAGAGTTAGATGGCTGAAGGAGGGTGAAAAGAATACGAAATTCTTTCACAAAACCACAGTGCAAAGAAGAATGATCAATAAAATTTCTTATGTCAACAATGAGCATGGAACCAAAATTGAAACCCACGAAGGAATCGAACAGGAGTTCCTCAATTACTTCAAGAAGATGAATCAGGAACCTAACATAAACAGAACAGAGGCTATTGATAAAATTATCCGAAATATACCCAGATTAATTACTGAAGAGCACAATATTCTTCTTCTCAAGCCCATAAGTCTTCAGGAGGTTGAAATGGCGGTGAATCAACTAAAAGCAGGGAAGGCGCCAGGACCAGATGGATTTACTTCAAACTTTTTTCAGCATTTCCATATGGCCGAAGGTTTCTACTTTTCTATGGCTTCTATCACACAATAGAATTCTCACCTGGGACAATCTCAGAAAAAGGAGCTTCTCTGGTCCATCCATTTGTCTCAACTGCAAACAGGAAGAGGAATCAGCACTACATCTCATGCAAACTTGTCCGCTTGGAAGGAAATTGTGGGAAAAGGTTACATTCTGCTGTCAGAAGGAAGGCAGCGTGATTGGGGACATCAAAGGCACCCTTCGTACCTGGAGCCAAGAGCCATATCAGAGCAAACTTTTAAACACACTATGGCAACTCATACAGGGATTACTGATGTGGAATATCTGGAAGGAGAGAAATAGAAGGATTTTTAAAAATCAATCACTGACGATTGAGCAGATATGGACCGGGTTGCACCATAACATCAAAGAAACTTTATCCATCAAAGGCTGGTCCAAAGAGGACTTCCCATCACTACCGCAGGAACAAGCTATATGGGACAACTGGCAGATAAAATTACAGAGTCCGAATTCTTCTATCGACAACAACTCAAGGTATCAAGAGTCAACAGCAAGCTGGACTCCACCGCCAGTCAATGTGTTTCAACTCAACTTTGATGGTGCGTCGAAAGGAAATCCTGGGAGAACGGGATTTGGTGGAGTCATCAGAAATCACCAGGGTACTCCCCTTATCACTTTTTTTGGTTCAATAGGCTGGAATACTAATAATGCAGCGGAATTGGAAGGATTATGGAGAGGGCTTAATCTAGCGCAAGGACGAGGGCTCCTTCCTCTTATAGTGGAAGGGGACTCCCAAATAATCATAAACATGGCCTTAAAACTTCTGCAGGGATCCCCGGTTCACAAGGTCAGTAGCAGCTGGAGAATGGCAACTCGACTCGAGCTACTACAACAATGGCTTATTCACAATCAAGCTATTTCTTTTAAACACATCAGAAGGGAAGGGAACAAACTGGCAGACTTTCTTGCTAATTTAGGAGTGGACAGTGGAAGGGAATTCTATGAAGGCTCTATATCTTGCATAGCTTCTGAGAACCAACTTTCCACCTTCCATACTATAGTAACAAGTGATATGCAGTCGAAAGAAGACTCAAACCCAGATGCGGGTGTCCTTAAGAGGTGTTAATGCTGGAGCACGCGGAGTCGGCAACTGGCGAGTAATTAAGAAGGGTAAGGCGGTTCGTGGCAGGTAATTAATCCGCATTAATGAAGGCCCGAGCTCGAGGTACGCAGATGGAAGTTATCAGGATGGCGCGCATTCTCCAAGGTTCATTTGTTCTGGTCTTTTCAGGCATCAATGTAGTGTTTCCGGTTTTTTCTAGCAGAGGTCTCCTCTGGTGGTCATGGTCTCAGAGTCTTAGTGCAACACAGCGAATTTGGAAGCCTCCTTGGTCTCATAACTGCTCCCATTTGGTCGGCTTCAGGTATATAGTTCTGCCTCTTTCAGACAGCGTCGGGTGCATTAAGTTTGTTTTCTCCATTTGCGTCTGGTGTCTTAAGTCAGTCCTCTGGTTCATTTCGGGAAGGGATTTGGTTTTTGTCCTTGTTAAAGGTGTCTGGGTTGGGTACTGGGCTTTCTCAGTCGCCGTTGGGTATTTTCTTGACGCCGAGTCTAGCTTATGTGTGCTGGGCTTCTGGGTCTTTCATTCAAAGGTCTGGTTTTTAATCTGGTTACAATTGCCCAGCGCGTTGCTTCTCCCTCACACCCAGTCCTTTAGCATCCTCATTCCGCTGTTGTATTCTGTTATGGCCCGTCGTCGGGGTATTCCAAGGCGAGGGAGCAACTCGGGATCCCGTGGAGGATCTGGAGGGCGTGGTAGCTTTGCGCCTCGTCGTATATCCCCGTTAGCTACTGCTTCACCTTCCTCTCCGCCCTCAGACAATTCTGGACCCTCCCTAAACAGTTCCCTTCATACCTCAAGGTTTAAGTTCAAAAGCAGACTTAACAGACCGCTCATCTCAGCTATAATTACTGTCATCTTCTCGGAGGAAGAAGATGAGCTCACAAGCTCAAACGAAATTTCCAAGGAACAGTCGCTTTCTCAGAATTCCAGTGATTCTCAGAGCAGCTTGGCTGGTGCTGTCCTCAATGTTTCTGCTGTGGTGTACGAAGAAGGTCAACAGGAGGCTTCTCGCCCTCCGCCGGACTCTCCTCAAGAACAGACCATAGTTTGTGAGCCAGCGCGCCTCTTTGGCAGTGTTCTGCACCTTGTGCCTCCTACAGAAGGCAACTTGATGGAAGCTGAAGATGAGGTGATGGTAACCTGGGCAAGCTCCCCTAATCAGGTTAATGAAAATGCTACGGATGCGCCACGACAAGTTTAATTACCTTTGGTTTCAGCTACAGGACAGTAAGTCCGTTTTGGTTTTCTGGATCTCGTGTGTCATTTTCAGTGTGCATGGCTTCTGATACCAACAATATGAATTTGTTCATTCTCCAGGGTACAATTTTGGATTTCCTTTTTTGTAATTATGGTAAAGAACAGTTTTTTGTAATAGGGCAGCTCACTCTGGAGCGTTTAGCTCTGTTTAGTCTTGGTCCATATAGTTCTGTTCAGTGTTGAGGCTATGATTATCATTTTTGTAAACAGAAGGAAAAAAGCTACCTGCAATGGTTCTTTGACAGAGGGCAGGCTACGGCCCCCTCAGAGGTTCAAACCTCTTTGTAAATATTTTTTCTCTTTTTAATCCTAATAGAATAGTCTTTACTCAGAAAAAAAAAGATTAGACCATTAAGAATAAGATTCTTAATAAAATTGTCCCATTCATATGCTAGAAGACCATGTAGACCCAATTCAGAAGCACATTTCCACCTGATAATAAAAGACTGCAATGAGGAAGACAAGAAAGGATGACACAATATATAAACAGCCCAAAATTTGAGATGAAATATGAGCTTTGGAAATAATTAGTAGAAGGGAGATCCCCTAATAGAAGGAGCTCCAGATGTTATTAACAAACGGGGTTTATGTTTTGCAGGTCAGGCATTGTGCTATTGAACAAAATCTATGGCCATTTTGACGACTTATGATGGGACTTACAGTTCAGTCTTTCCACTACTTGTAAGCATGGATATTTTCAATTTTGAGGGTTTATATGTTGCTTCATTGTGAAGGAAAATGTGTTTTTTAATGCTCCAGATGTTATTAACAAACGGGGTTTATGTTTTGCAGGTCAGGCATTGTCCTATTGAACAGAATCTATGCCCATTTTGACGACTTATGATGGGACTTACAGTTCAGTCTTTCCACTACTTGTAAGAATGGATATTTTCAATTCTGAGGGTTTCTATGTTGCTTCATTGTGAAGGAAAATGTGTTTTTTAATGCTCCAGATGTTATTAACAAACGGGGTTTATGTTTTGCAGGTTAGTCATTGTGCTATTGAACAAAATATATGACCATTTTGACGACTTATGTTGGGACTTGTTACAACAGATAGTCCATGCCCAATGATATCAAAATCTTCTATTTATGAAAAAGAAAGAGGGTGGTTTCGTATAAAGATGGAAGCCTCTCAAATTAGTCTTCCTGAGAAAAAGGTGAAAGTTACTGTTGAGAAACTGGCTAGGGATAGGTCACTGAAAGAACCACCAATTTGTATCTTTTCTGGACGTAATCTGGGTATCTCTCATCTCAAGCGTTCTTGTGGTAATATTCTATTGAAAATAAGAAGACTTGTGGTAATATGCCATTGAAAATACACCAATCTATATCTGTTCTGGACGTAATCTGAGTATCCCTCATCTCAAGCGTTCTTGTGGTAATATGCCATTGAAAATAATAAGAAGTCCTAACATTTCTACCCAGAAAGTGCATGGTGAAGATGTTTCGGAAGCGATAAAGGTTTTTCTGCTTATCAATGTACTTAACACAAAGAAACAAGTAATCAAATTCCATTAACATGCACTTAACGTTACATATGCCCAGAAGCAGAGGAAATAACTAAGCTAGAATCCGATCCAAGAAAATGCAACGTTTTATCATCCTATGCTTAGTAGATATGTGTTTAAAGTCTGCAAAATCAAAAAGATATAATCTAAAGGTAGCCCCAACAATCTGAACAGGCAACAGGATATGATAATAATTTATCCAAAGAGACATTTTTTAATAAAACAAACAAAAAGCCTAAACACATACCTGTTTTAGGCAAAAACTATGGAAGATCGGCCTCACAGAAAAAAACGGAATTAAATGCAGAGCTTATAAAAATGTCTTGGCCGTCCAAAAGGGTTGTTGACAGATGCGCCTCACCTGTTAATGCTACAGGATACCCCCGACCATATTGGATATAATGTGTGCATCCGCTTCTCAAAGCACACGGATCACGGATTGTCAAAGCACACGGATCACTGATTATCTGTCTGTTCAAAAGTTTCCCAAATCGTTGAATCACAGATTATCTTATGTTTCGTGTGAATTTGGGCAAGCTTGGAAGTCGGGTTGCAAACTGCTACAGGTGTCCTTATTTTTCTACAAGAAACAGTCTAATGTGAAGGTGAATATGCTAAATGTGGTATTGGATGGCAATGATGCTAATGAGAAGTTGGAAAATTGGAAAGTGAACATATCCAATGCATTAAAACAATTTGTGGTAGGGTTAATGAATAACACATAATGAACCAAAAAAATTAAAAATAGTAATGGAAATGAACTAAATTCAAAGTAAAAATTCTATCTAATTAATGTAAGAGTGCTACAACTATCATCAACAAATGTTAAGATAAGCTGTAAGAAAAAATTGCTCATAAACAAATATGTGAACATAAATGATACAAGAGGGATATTGACCACCTAGGTCAATGGGCCAAGTTAACACAAGGAAACTTAAAAACCTTAGAAGAAAGCTAAACTAAACGCTGAAATCAAATATCACTTCAATTAACAAACATGTTGTTTGTAACTTTGAAGATAACAAAGTTACAAAAAAATCTTGGAATCTGAACCTCTCGTATTATTCACATGTTTTCCTATGATTTTCTTCTAATCCTATTATCTTACTCAAGCCTATTGTTTGTACAAGTGGATAGGAGGAAAACTCCTTGAGTGGAGGAATGCTTTCCCTCTGATAAGCAATAAAAACCCAGATCTTGTTTCCTGGATCACCACGCAGCAGTAGTAAGGAGGATTTACTATTCTTAGGTAGTTGTGTTGGGTTACTAAACCAACCAAAACCACTCGTATGCCTTGGGATGATAATGGTGTTTCTCCTTAGATGATGTCCAAGGCCCCAAACAAAGCCATCCTTGTGGGGCAAAATTATCCTCATATTAACACCCATACAACATCTATATACCTATGGTTTATAATGATGGCAAATAGTGCTCCCCATCACCTAATTGTGCAAAAAGACCCAACTAACCTGCCTGCCATGTCAAACTTGTCCTCGATATTAGCATATCATCCTACATTATCCATTAGCTCATCTAGATAGGGGGTTCAAGGACTCTCACTCCATGGTTGGGGACTATAGTCCATCAAGTCTAGGTCAAATTTCGGGCTAATTGTATCATGGACATGTCAAGGTCAACCAGCACTAATGCAATGTATTAGTTGTTGGCACATCGACCTATCAAAATGTCGCAATATTGGGTAGTAAACAATAGTAAGTAGGACACTAGCCACCAACAAGAAACCTTGATGTTGCCGATGAGCACCACTAGGCCAACCATTCATCTTAGAGGCACTGGGAGGTGGTTTTGTACCATGTGCACTGTCTGTATTATTACTAAACCAACCAAAACCACTCGTACGCCCTGGGATGATAATGGTGTTTCTCCTTAGATGATGTCCAATGCCCCAAACAAAGCCATCCTTGTCTAGGGGAAAAATTATCCTCACATTAATACCCATACAACATCTATATTCCTTTGGTTTATAATGATGGCAAATAGTGCTCCCCATCACCTAAATGTGCAAAAAGCCCCAACTAACCTACATGCCATGTCAAGCTCAATGTCCTCGATATTAGCATATCATCCTACATTATCCATTAGCTCATCTAGATAGGGGGTTCAAGGACTCTCACTCCATGGTTGGGGACTATAGTCCATCAAGTCTAGGTCAAATTTCGGGCTAATTGTATCATGGACATGTCAAGGTCAACCAACACTAATGCAAATTATTAGTTGTTGGCACATCGACCTATCAAAATGTCACAATATTGGGTAGTAGACATTAGTAAGTAGGACACTAGCCACCAACAAGAAACCTTGATGTTGGCGATGAGCACCACTAGGCCAACCGTTCACCTTAGGGGCACTGGGAGGTGGTTTTGTACCATGTGCACAGTCTGTACTGTTAATTAACCAACCAAAACCACTCGTGTGCCCTGGGATGATAATGGTGTTTCTCCTTAGATGATGTCCAAGGCCCCAAACAAAGCCATCCTTGTCTAGGGGAAAAATTATTCTCACATTAACACCCATACAACATCTATATTACTTTGGTTTATAATGATGGCAAATAGTGCTCCCCATCACCTAAATGTTCAAAAAGCCCCAACTAACCTACATGCCATGTCAAGCTTGTCCTTGATATTAGAATATCATCCTACATTATCCATTAGCTCATCTAGATAGGGGGTTCAAGGACTCTCACTCCATGGTTGGGGACTATAGTTCATCAAGTCTAGGTCGAAGTTCGAGCTAACTGTATCAAGGACACCTCAAGGTCAACCAACACTAATGCAATGTATTAGTTGTTGGTACATCGACCTATCAAAATGTCAAACATGTCCTCGATATTAACATATCATCCTACCTTATCCATAATTTAGCTCATGGAGATAGAGGGTTCAAGGACTCTCACTCCATGGTTGGGGACTATAGTCCATCGAGAGGTCAAATTTAAGGCTAACAGTATGAAGGACACCTTAACAAGGTCAACCAACACTAATGCAATGTATTAGTTGTTGGTACATCGACCTATCAAAATGTCACAATATTGGGTAGTAGACATTAGTAAGTAGGACACTAGCCACCAACAAGAAACCTTGATGTTGGCGATGAGCACCACTAGGCCAACCGTTCATCTTAGAGGCACTGGGAGGTGTTTTTGTACCATGTGCACAGTCTGTATTATTACTAAACCAACCAAAACCACTCGTACGCCCTGGGATGATAATGGTGTTTCTCCTTAGATGATGTCCAAGGCCCCAAACAAAGCCATCCTTGTCTAGGGGCAAAATTATTCTCACATTAACACCCATACAACATCTATATTACTTTGGTTTAGGCTAACTATATGAAAGACACCTTAACAAGGTCAACCTACACTAATGCAATGTATTAGTTGTTGGTACATCGACCTATCAAAATGTCACAATATTAGGTAGTAGACATTAGTAAGTAGGACACTAGCCACCAACAAGAAAACTTGATGTTGGCGATGAGCACCACTAGGCCAACCATTCACCTTAGAGGCACTCGGAGGTGGTTTTGTACCATGTGCATAGTCTATATTATTACTAAACCAACCAAAACCAGTCGTAGGCCCTAGGATGATAATCAGATATTATTACATGCCATGTCAAGCTTGTCCTCGATATTAGCATATCGTCCTACATTATCCATTAGCTCATCTAGATAGGGGGTTCAAGGACTCTCCATGGTTGGGGACTATAGTCCATCAAGTCTAGGTCAAATTTCGGGCTAACTGTATCAAGGACACCTCAAGGTCAACCAACACTAATGCAATGTATTAGTTGTTGGTACATCGACCTATCAAAATGTCAAACATGTCCTCGATATTAGCATATCATCCTACATTATCCATAATTTAGCTCATGGAGATAGAGGGTTCAAGGACTCTCACTCCATGGTTGGGGACTATAGTCCATCGAGAGGTCAAATTTCAGGCTAACTGTATGAAGGACACCTTAACAAGGTCAACCTACACTAATGCAATGTATTAGTTGTTGGCACATCGACCTATCAAAATGTCGCAATATTGGGTAGTAAACAATAGTAAGTAGGACACTAGCCACCAACAAGAAACCTTGATGTTGGCGATGAGCACCACTAGGCCAACCGTTCATCTTAGAGGCACTGGGAGGTGTTTTTGTACCATGTGCACAGTCTGTATTATTACTAAACCAACCAAAACCACTCGTACGCCCTGGGATGATAATGGTGTTTCTCCTTAGATGATGTCCAAGGCCCCAAACAAAGCCATCCTTGTCCAGGGGCAAAATTATCCTCACATTAATACCCATACAACATCTATATTCCTTTGGTTTATAATGATGGCAAATAGTGCTCCCCATCACCTAAATGTGCAAAAAGCCCCAACTAACCTACATGCCATGTCAAGCTCAATGTCCTCGATATTAGCATATCATCCTACATTATCCATTAGCTCATCTAGATAGGGGGTTCAAGGACTCTCACTCCATGGTTGGGGACTATAGTCCACCAAGTCTAGGTCAAATTTCGAGCTAACTGTATCAAGGACACCTCAAGGTCAACCAACACTAATGCAATGTATTAGTTGTTGGCACATCGATCTATCAAAATGTCACAATATTGGGTAGTAGACATTAGTAAGTAGGACACTAGCCACCAACAAGAAACCTTGATGTTGGCGATGAGCACCACTAGGCCAATCGTTCACCTTAGGGGCACTGGGAGGTGGTTTTGTACCATGTGCACAGTCTGTACTATTACTAAACCAACCAAAACCACTCGTATGCCCTGGGATAATAATGGTGTTTCTCCTTAGATGATGTCCAAGGCCCCAAACATACCCATCCTTGTCTAGGGGCAAAATTATCCTCACATTAACACCCATACAACATCTATATTACTTTGGTTTATAATAATGGCAAATAGTGCTCCCCATCACCTAAATGTGCAAAAAGCCCCAACTAACCTATATGCCATGTCAAACTTGTCCTCAATATTAGCATATTAACTAGATTTATTATTTCTTTGTGACTCAAGGTAAAAAGTGGAAATACAAAGTATTTAATAAATGAGAGAAAATATTATTTCAAGGGTGTTACCAAGCCTATTACTTGAGGTTTTATATAAGACAAGTATATATTGCTAGAAAAATAGAGATAGGGAGTAATTAATAAATTCTTAAATTCCTTATTTGAAATAAAGAAAAAACTCTACTTTTAGCTTTTTTAATAACCACTAAATTCTTTATTTGAACTAGTTCCTTATTTGAAATAAAGAAAAATCTCTAATTTTTTTCTTTTAGTAATTTCTAAATTGCTTATTTGATATTAAAAAATAAAAAATAAAAAATGGAAATTTTACTTACAATTCCATTCCAAATACCAACCTGCATCTACTGCACTATTTTGTCAGCAAATACATGCACGATTTTGTGAGTAAATGTTAGTAAGAATAAAGTTGCTCATAATAAACTAACCGTTGACCCCTCCACATCATCTGATCTGATTAGATCATCACTCAGTATAAATAGATATTGATCCCGCCACAACTGCACTGTTAAACTTACTTCCATGCACGATTGTCTGATTTTCAGAAGAACAACTGTTGAAATTTACAAGTGCAGTTCAGAATATCCTCTTCTGGAAGCTAGAGTTCATGAAAAATACAGGTACTCCTCATTGTACTCACTTTTTTAAACAGAGAACAATTGTGCAATGACTGGCATTTTACAGACGTGATGTCTTAATTTGGTTGATAAATGCTCTGTTTTTCGTATATATATATCATCAATTTGTGTAGTACATTTGATAATTTCATTGAAAATTCATTTCACATTGGTTGGTTAGTTGCAAATTTGTTTGCCTACAATAAGTTTTTTTTAGGATTGGACTGAAGTGGTCTGAATTTATTTATTTTTGTCAGTTACCAATCCATGACCTAGAGGTGCAGCTCCGCCATTGTCACGCTTTCAAGTCAATACCTTTGCTGCTAGCTATGTCCTGTGGTCTAGCCTAGCAGCAAGTCTGGCCTCTGATCTTCAGTGAACAAATACTGTCAATGCAGTAGTATAAGTCGTATAAGGACTTGACTCAATCTGAGTGTACTGATTTGAACTTTGGTCTAGGACAGATTTCATTAATATAATATGACTGTAGGTTACCAACCTTATAAACAGTCCTCAGGAATAGTTTCAATCACAATGCTGTCATCATCATGTTGCCACTGAAATACTAAGACGTGCTAGGTCTCTTTACTTGAACAACACCTAAAACACATCCTTTAGGACTGTGTATTGATTCTCTTTCTTATTGTGGATTAGAGGTTCATTTAGGCTCCCTTTGATTGCGTCTTAGCTGTGAATAGAAAACTGCAACTAGGGCTCTTTTGGAGCTTCATTTGATAAAGTATGGAAGCCTCCTTGTTGTGATGAAGAACCTTCTTTTGGGACAGCGAAGGAGCCTCTCTTCACTGTGATTTAATCCCTGTGAGTGCACCTTTTCCATGCCCCAAAATTGTCCCTCAGCATTGACTTCATGTGGATTTGTTAGAGGTTTGTTGTCTACATTTCCTTTTAAAAATCTAGTGCATGAATGATTGTCCACATGTTCATGGAGAAGATAGATATGGGAAAACTCGCTTTAAACTTTACAAAATACATTAAGGCACTTTCTGTTCGAACTATCTGTCTATCTAGTTATATGTGTTTGTCTTTATGAGAAGCAAGAAAACCTTTTGGCCAGGAGGTAGAGGGGAGACAGGAGAATGTCTATGATAACTTACAGTCTAGAAAATAGATAGCACATGTTGTTAATGATGTCAAGAAGAGTCTACCTCTTCTGCATTCGGTAGTCTCAATAAAGGAACCATGTCATCTTTCAAAGGCCTCCAAGAAAAAAATGAGAATGGCAAGGAAGTAATTCCACTACCTGGGTTTGGTATTTTGTTTCTTCCACCTTGCAGAAATTAAATGATCAGCATCGTTGTTTCATGGACTGTCAATAGGGAGCAGATCAAAGAGGAAGAGGAATTCTTTAACTATTCATGCAACTACTGCATGGGCACCTAGAATTAGCTATGATAGGAATCCATAGACTGTGCCCTTACAAGCTTGGGTGAAGATGGCTCAACTTAGTTGTCAGAAGAACAATTATTTTCTCGGCCAATGAGGTAAATTGGATTCACCTTTATGATAGCATGAATACTAGTATTATTTCTTCATATGATTTCCATTCACATCTTATGATAAATAAATGTCTTTCAACTATTTGAATCACAGTACAATCACTACCTTGACTGCTTTAAAGGAAATTCACTACTCAAATGAATTTGGTTAGCCCTCCCTAAATACGATTGTGGGAAGATTTGCTTTTGCATGAAATAATGTTAATTAATTATTCTTACATCTAGCCTTAATCATCACAGAACATGCCAAATTGCTATTGGCATAGCATATCCAATCAAGGAAAGTCCAAGCCATCAATTCTCCAAACTAGTACTGAATTGCACATAGCAGTAGTGCCATGCTGAAAACTAAATTATAACTGAAAACTGCCACAAACATATTAGACGGGTCCAATAATATGAACTAATTAGACGGGTCTTTCTATATACGATGTTCATATAATAGAGATAAATATCGAAATAAATAGATTGCTTTCCGAAGACAACAAAAATAATTCAGAGACCCCAATTCACCAGCGTAATTAGTTCATTGGTCCAACTTCAGGGTTTTACCAAGTTGCAGACTGTCATTCTGGGAATATAAATGATAAATTATAATTAAGCAAATGCTGGCACACATCCGACCATACTACATCAGTCCCTTTTTCTGTTCCTCCATAAATAATGCTGATATACTAGAGATAAAAATGAATATCAATATGGTATTTATTACTTCCAAAGGCTGTGAAAAAACTTTTTAATGGTTTATTGATTCCAAATGGAAATTGATACAATAAATCTGTAGATGGATATTCAACTCTTTTCAAAGCAAAATAGCCTCTGAGCATGACCTGTACAAATATTAAATAGCCATCAATTCTCCAAACTAGTACTGAATTGCACAAGGATTATAACAATATAAACTCTGTTCAAGGAACACTGAACAGCATTGTTCATAAAATGCCATTTCTCACCTCAGCACATGCTCATAGTGTAACTTGAGAAAATGCTCATAGTGCGCTTGAGAAAAAAATTGAAAAAATCGGTGAGCAGAGTGTAACTTCTGATTAATTGTGAGTCCAACTTGTGCTGGCTGAGTAATCTTGATCAACCTTGAATTTTACTAGAGCCTAGCTTGAAAAACTCTCTTCTGATTTGATTCAAGTCAAACCTGCAATTCAAAGAGTTTAATTCGTTATTCTCACATTGGTTGGATGGCCAATATGCAAAAAAATGACAAATAATGATGTGGTCTCTCAAATATTGAATCTTCCTGCCGAATATTGATGATGGTATCTCTAACCTGAAATTCTCAGAGGCTGTCTCCAGGCAATTGTGTGGCCTTCAAGTGGTGCCTTAAAAGGTCTTTCCCATTGTGTTTGTTGGATTTGCTGAATGTTTTTTTGCCCCTGGTACAACTGTGTTATATGAATGTGGGATAACAGGGGTCTCCCCTCTCTGGGTTGAGTAGCCATGGTCCCCTATCTTGATTGGATGTTGAATCCCTCCCGCCATGAAAAATTAACAAAACATAGCAGAACCAATCGTATGTTATAAAAGAAAAATTGAAGCTACTGTTTAAGCTGCTTAGAAGTTCTTTCATTTCCTTACAATATACCGATCTAGATCTCTTTCCAGTTTTTTAAGAAATGCATCATACATTACTTCATGGGTCAAAGTGTTAAATCATAGAACACAGAGTTACAACAATCAAACAACATGATTACAAGGAAATCCTTGTCTTGAAAATGCTAGCATACAAGCACAAAACCGAATCATCTCTATGGTGTACGCTTGTGCTGAAGAAGCCACAAATGCACATAAAGGATTATCTAGGCCAAATATATGTATCCTCTATTCAAAGGACTTTGAATATGTCAATCACTTATTTTTTCTGTGTGATTTTTCCATGGAACTTTGGACTGCAACCCTCCATATTTTGGACCTTGTTCCAATGTATCATATTGACCATTTCCTTTTCTTACGTGAGAAAAACATGGGTAATTATAAATCCTTTCCTATCTTCATCGCTTGGGGTGTCTATAAGGTTTAGAATAAACATATCTTTGAAAGCAGAGATCTCTGACATCCTGCCTCATATTATGGGTTTCTTCTCTGTATTTCAAGCCTTTGAATCCTCTTCGTAGTCACTCCTTATGCTTCCCTCATAGTCCTCTATCTATAAATGTAGGTTTCTTTGATGATGCATATCATTTAGGTGTATGTGGAGGGGTGCCATCAGTTTCCTCCCTAGAAATGGGTCTTATCATATTTGGTTGAATATTGGTTCAGAGTCTAATACCAAGGCAGAGGTTTCTGTAGTTTGGGCCCTTTTATATATTGAAACATCATTGAACATTATCTCCTGTCAGATTTATGGAGATTCCAAGTGTGTGATGGACTGGATAATGGAGAAGGGGAATTTTAAGGTTCTTTCCCTCAAGCACTAGATGTAACATATTTAAATTCTAAAGGGTCTCTTTCATAATCTATTATTCTAGCTTCAGAATTTGCTCACAGCTGTAATGGCTTTGTCCTGGTCCAAGGATGATTCAGAGATCTGAAATGGATCCATGCTTGAAATTAGGTTCATAACTAAGGCTGAAAATATATCCCTTGGTCCTTGAAATAATCCAGTATGACTATAGCTAATGAATGCCCTTCAATTTACTTAGGATTATGCTTTAGACTTGATGATACAAATAGTAAAGTTCAGGATTTGAAGACAGCAGAGTTGAAGGATCTCGAATTGTTCAAAGTATTATCTAGGCCAAATATATGTATCCTCTATTCATATATGTATCTCGAATTGTTCATTGGTCCAACTTCAGGGTTTTACCAAGTTGCAGACTGTCATTCTGGGAATATAAATGATAAATTATAATTAAGCAAATGCTGGCACACATCCGACCATACTACATCAGTCCCTTTTTCTTTTCCTCCATAAATAATGCTGATATACTAGAGATAAAAATGAATATCAATAGGGTATTTATTACTTCCAAAGGCTGTGAAAAAACTTTTTAATGGTTTATTGATTCCAAATGGAAATGGATACAATAAATCTGTAGATGGATATTCAACTCTTTTCAAAGCAAAATAGCCTCCGAGCATGACCTGTACAAATATTAAATAGCCATCAATTCTCCAAACTAGTACTGAATTGCACAAGGATTATAGCAATATAAACTCTGTTCAAGGAACACTGAGCAGCATTGTTCATAAAATGCCATTTCTCACCTCAGCACATGCTCATAGTGTAACTTGAGAAAATGCTCATAGTGCGCTTGAGAAAAAAATTGGAAAAAATCGGTGAGCAGAGTGTAACTTCTGATTAATTGTGAGTCCAACTTGTGCTGGCTGAGTAATCTTGATCAACCTTGAATTTTACTAGAGCCTAGCTTGAAAAACTCTCTTCTGATTTGATTCAAGTCAAACCTGCAATTCAAAGAGTTTAATTCGTTATTCTCACATTGGTTGGATGGCCAATATGCAAAAAAATGACAAATAATGATGTGGTCTCTCAAATATTGAATCTTCCTGCCGAATATTGATGATGGTATCTCTAACCTGAAATTCTCAGAGGCTGTCTCCAGGCAATTGTGTGGCCTTCAAGTGGTGCCTTAAAAGGTCTTTCCCATTGTGTTTGTTGGATTTGCTGAATGTTTTTTTGCCCCTGGTACAACTGTGTTATATGAATGTGGGATAACAGGGGTCTCCCCTCTCTGGGTTGAGTAGCCATGGTCCCCTATCTTGATTGGATGTTGAATCCCTCCCGCCATGAAAAATTAACAAAACATAGCAGAACCAATCGTATGTTATAAAAGAAAAATTGAAGCTACTGTTTAAGCTGCTTAGAAGTTCTTTCATTTCCTTACAATATACCGATCTAGATCTCTTTCCAGTTTTTTAAGAAATGCATCATACATTACTTCATGGGTCAAAGTGTTAAATCATAGAACACAGAGTTACAACAATCAAACAACATGATTACAAGGAAATCCTTGTCTTGAAAATGCTAGCATACAAGCACAAAACCGAATCATCTCTATGGTGTACGCTTGTGCTGAAGAAGCCACAAATGCACATAAAGGATTATCTAGGCCAAATATATGTATCCTCTATTCAAAGGACTTTGAATATGTCAATCACTTATTTTTTCTGTGTGATTTTTCCATGGAACTTTGGACTGCAACCCTCCATATTTTGGACCTTGTTCCAATGTATCATATTGACCATTTCCTTTTCTTATGTGAGAAAAACATGGGTAATTGTAAATCCTTTCCTATCTTCATCGCTTGGGGTGTCTATAAGGTTCAGAATAAACATATCTTTGAAAGCAGAGATCTCTGACATCCTGCCTCATATTATGGGTTTCTTCTCTGTATTTCAAGCCTTTGAATCCTCCTCGTAGTCACTCCTTATGCTTCCCTCATAGTCCTCTATCTATAAATGTAGGTTTCTTTGATGATGCATATCATTTAGGTGTATGTGGAGGGGGGTGCCATCAGTTTCCTCCCTAGAAATGGGTCTTATCATATTTGGTTGAATATTGGTTCAGAGTCTAATACCAAGGCAGAGGTTTCTGTAGTTTGGGCCCTTTTATATATTGAAACATCATTGAACATTATCTCCTGTCAGATTTATGGAGATTCCAAGTGTGTGATGGACTGGATAATGGAGAAGGGGAATTTTAAGGTTCTTTCCCTCAAGCACTAGATGTAACATATTTAAATTCTAAAGGGTCTCTTTCATAATCTATTATTCTAGCTTCAGAATTTGCTCACAGCTGTAATGGCTTTGTCCTGGTCCAAGGATGATTCAGAGATCTGAAATGGATCCATGCTTGAAATTAGGTTCATAACTAAGGCTGAAAATATATCCCTTGGTCCTTGAAATAATCCAGTATGACAATAGCTAATGAATGCCCTTCAATTTACTTAGGATTCTGCTTTAGACTCGATGATACAAATAGTAAGTTCAGGATTTGAAGACAGCAGAGTTGAAGGATCTCGAATTGTTCAAAGTATTGAGTAAGGGTTCTTGCTTCAGAGAACTGCAACTTCCACCTTCAGATTTCCAGAAGAAGGTGATCATGAATTCTTATCAACAAACTTCTAAGTGATTGTTTTTTCTCTTACTTGGGCTTGTCCTCACCTGAGCTCTGATACCATGTTAAATTTTGATTAACATGTTCTTTGCTTAGGACAGTCACTTCAATGATCTACATCAACCTATGAATTAGGCCATCTTATTTCCAAGATCTTGATGTAGATCTTATATAACCTCAGGTAGTAGATAGATTGGAAAAGGGTTTTTTGTAAAGCTAATTAATCACGTCCATCCATTTAAATTTAACAGTCCATCCATGCTGCATAACATTACTAGTTTCTTGGTGATCCAACCATACTCTGTCTTCAAATTTAACAGTCCATCCATGCTGCATAACAGTACTAGTTTCTTGGTGATCCAACCATCATGGATATCGCAGCGTATGGTAATTCTATTTTTAAGTGTTCGTTAGTAGTACTTTCCAATCAGGAATTCCTAAACCTTAATATGTTGTGTTAAATTCAAAGATACTTTCCTATCAGGGGATTCCTAAACCTTAATATGCCATGTTACGTTCAAAAGGGAAAAAATGAACTTACTCTGGAGGCAGTTGTCCTCTACAAGATTGAAAAATACAAGCTACTTGACATATCATTCTGATAGAATAAAATAAATTTACATTTTGTTGTTTCCATATCCTCGTCCTCTTTAAGATTGTTCCAGCTACTTGACATCATTTTGTCTTGCCTTGAAGTTCTTTGAAGTACATTGATAAGCAGAAAAACCTTTATCGCTTCCGAAACATCTTCACCATGCACTTTCTGGGTAGAAATGTTAGGACGTCTTATTATTTTCAATGGCATATTACCACAAGAACGCTTGAGATGAGGGATACCCAGATTACGTCCAGAACATATACAAATTGGTGTATTTTCAATGGCATATTACCACAAGTCTTCTTATTTTCAATAGCATATTACCACAAGAACGCATGAGATGAGAGATACCCAGATTACGTCCAGAAAAGATACAAATTGGTGGTTCTTTTAGTGACCTATCCCTAGCATCTAAGATACCCTTACTACACTAGTTCTCCACACAAACTGCATTTCCATCTACAAATCGAGACATAAGTCGAATGAAATAATTCACTGTGTCTTTGTTGTGAAGGTTGATTCAACCATAAGTCCAACATTTTGCTCTTGATAACCTGTTTAGTTGAGGCCACATAGCTTAGGACAAAACCAACTAGCATTTTCGCCAATTGGACTAGACAATGTTATTGATATAGAACAAAAATCCCCACAGTTTTTGTTTGGAATACTCGTATGGTACTTTTTTAAGCAGAGAACAATTGTACAATGACTGGCATTTTACAGACGTGATGTCTTAATTTTGTTGATAAATGCTCTGTTTTATAAGCTCTGCATTTATAAGCTCTGTTTTGGTTGATAAGACATTTATTTATCATAAGATGTGAATTTTATAAGTGGTCTGAATTTATTTTTTGTTT
The DNA here is from genome assembly GCA_031772625.1 of Pinus tabuliformis. Classification (NCBI taxonomy): domain Eukaryota; kingdom Viridiplantae; phylum Streptophyta; class Pinopsida; order Pinales; family Pinaceae; genus Pinus; species Pinus tabuliformis. The sequence continues at coordinate 480,637,496 of CM062812.1, read as the reverse complement.
GACATACACTGATATAGATCATCAGTTCGAGGTGTCCTTCAGAAACCTGAATCCTTGATGCATTTGTTAGTGCTTCCGCTTGTTATTAGTTGCTTGTCCCTATCTGCAGGAAAATTTTAATTTCTATGGACCTCTTCCACTTAGAAAAACACAACGTAAGGTCTTGATCTCCATTGAATCCATTCCCTCTAGTTCCATAGTGTTGGCATAAATAATTTTAGCTACTGCCTGCTCTTTGGGTATACCTACAATTCGTATACCGTGGCTCAATGCAGTGATGATTCAGACAAGTGTATAATGTGATTTGAAGGACACCTTATCTCATTTGCAGTGAACATTGATTTAAACTAGTGCGTAATGAGATTTCATGTTTCTTACTATACTCTGTCTTCAAATTAACAGTCCATCCATGCTGCATAACAGTACCAGTTTCTTGGTGATCCAACCATACTCTGTCTTCAAATTTAACAGTCCATCCATGCTGCATAACAGTACTAGTTCTTGTGATCCAACCATCATGGATATTGCAGCTTATGGTAATTCCATTTTTAAGTGTTTGTTAGTAGTACTTTCCAATCAGGGAATTCCTAAACCTTAATATGTTGTGTTAAATTCAAAGATACTTTCAAATCAGGGGATTCCTAAACCTTAATATGCCATGTTACATTCAAAAAGGGAAAAAATGAACTTACTCTACTCTGAAGGCAGTTGTCCTTTCAATTACCACACTTCGAGACTATCATTCATTTTACTTCAAAGTGGGAAGAGGTGAAATTTTAGCCTACCAAGACTTTCAGTGAGAAGATAATAATAATAAACACAAATAATTAAAAAAAAATCACTGGAAGATCATAACCCAGAATGTCAAGCCTAAGATCAAGGAAATCTTAAAGATGATATAAAAGATGTTCCAATTTGGTGTCAAAAAGTTAGTAGAAGTGATTTCACTATTAAACAAGGTATAAGGTAATTATGGAATCTCAATTTTCAAGAGAAGTGAGTGGTAGTGGGATTTATTATGATAACTGCATTTTCCTTGGAAATTATAATTACATTGTAGTTAGCTTTATCAAATTAACTTCTCACTCGGCACAGTGGAATTAAAATAGGTTAGGTTGGGCCTCATCAATGTCTGTTGTGCAAAAACAATGAGGAAAATGTTCATCATTTGTTTATCTCTTGTCGTTATATTGTTCAAATCCTATTTAAATTTTTCATTGAGCTCAAGCCAAAGGTTCCTTGGTCCTATGTTATTTTGATGGAATGTGCATAAGTTTGGTTCTTTAATAAGTTTCTTAAATGCTTTGAAGCTCTTGTAGTGTTATTCATATATGGTATTTGGTAAACAAAGAACTATAGCATTTTTCAAGACAAGGATATTCTTATTTCTATTACTGTTGGCTCTATTATATCTAGCGCATTAAAGGTTGGAGGATATACCCACAAGGAAGCCTAAGCTATCAGTAATGATAGATTTGGATTTTGAGTTTATTTATTTATGGTGTTAGTTAAGACCATCCCTGCATTTGTGGGGTATGTGTTGTTCTTTTTCTCATTCCTGATCACTATTTCCATATTCAATATTCTCTCGATAGAGGATCAACTAACTAAGCATATTTTACTTCCCTAAGAAAACTTATTGAGGTTGTTATGCTTAGAGGTGTTAAGAAGTTGCAGATCATGAGTGATTCCAACCTTGTATTGATTAGGCCAATAGGAAAGCATCAATTAATAAATATAAATCTATGTCATTTGTTGGTGGACTTTTATAACTCAATTATATCTTTTAAATGAAATTCTTTCATGAACATTCTTCACGAACTCAACACTTCAACAGACTTTGACAAATATTCTTTCAGGGACATTCTTCATGAACTCAATACTTCAGCGAATGAGTTATCAAAGGGGACTTTGACTTTGTCCCCTGTTGCCATAAATATTTACAAGTTCTTGACGGTGTGATGAAAGATTCTACAGACTTCTTTTTGAAGTCTTCCTATCATGTCCCTTATGTTATAAAGTAAGGATTTTTTGAAGAAGATAAGGTTATATAACCTCAGGTAGTAGATAGATTGGAAAAGGGGTTTTTTGTAAAGCTAATTAATCACGTATAGTGGAAAGGCCCATAGGGAATGAAGTTTTAGTTGTGAACAGATAACGTCTATGAAAACGTATATGTTATGTCTCCAATGCATGAGGATCACCTGTCTTCCATTAGTATTTTGAGTTTGTACTTGGAACATATGATCAAACTGTCCCTGTTAGCAAACTGTCTCTGTTATCAAACTGTCTGTTAGCAATGGGTCAAAGTAGTGATGATTCAGACAAGTGCATAATGTGATTTGAAGGACACCTTATCTCATTTGCAGTGAACATTGATTTAAACTAGTGCATAATGAGATTCATGTTTCTACTATACTCTGTCTTCAATTAAACAATCCATCCATGCTGCATAACAGTACTAGTTTCTTGGTGATCCAACCATACTCTGTCTTCAAATTTAACAGTCCATCCATGTTGCATAACAGTACTAGTTTCTTGGTGATCCAACCATCATGGATATCGCAGCGTATGGTAATTCCATTTTTAAGTGTTCGTTAGTAGTACTTTCCAAGCAGGGAATTCATAGATATCGATGACGAGTTTATGTGAAATTCATGGAGCAAACCTTTAATCGAAACATTTTGAAAGAGAATGGATGAGGACATAAAGAGCTAAAGAAATGGGCTGGTTTCAAAGAGAAAGAAGTCAACAACAACGAAAAATGGGACAATAAACAAACGAGGAAGAAGAATGAAAATGAGTAAGCTTTTTTTCAAATCAACAAAATATATAAACGAGAGGAGACATTTTTGTTTATCCCCTCGATCTTATTTTTCCTTTCTTTGTTTTGCGTACCACCACCTTTGCACATTAAGCCTTGCTCTTAGTATCCTTCTCTAGGAAGCAAGTAGCGAAGGACTATCAGGAGAGAGAGGAATCGAATTAGGAGATAAGCGCAAGATAGAGGTTGGTCTCCTTTGTTCTTCTCTCATCTATATTTCATAAAGGAAAAACAAAAGTAGCTTTACTTTGTTTGTTTCTAAGGTAGCTACCACACCTTAGTGGGATAAGAAGTTTTGTGTAGACACTTTTCCCTGTAACAAAATGGCGACTCCGTTGGGGAGCGACTAGGTTGTTTGTTTATCTTCCTTGTTGTTTATTTTATAAACTTACAGACGGAGTCTGAAGTCGAGCCAGGTAGCTTTCGAACTGCATTTGCTATGCAAATGCAAAGTAGATAAATGCCGCTTCAGTCAATCTCTGGGATTTTTTTATGAATTAAACAACTGATTTACAAACTCTCTAATTGCCCCTGTGGTAGCTCCAATAACCTCCTTAGATCTACCCCTGATTGTTGGTTTACTGATTACCATTTGCTCGGCCAAAACCCCTGAACTGAACTGCAAACTGTGACCTGGAACCCAAGCAAAGTCTCGTCTCTGGCCCAGCGCAGGCTCTGTTCTGTGAATCTGAAATTCAGCGCACTTCCCGAGTGTAGTAGGTGCGCTGCATTTCAAGTTCACTGTGTTACAGGTGCGCTGATCAGACTAGGCATTGTTCCTCAGTTTTGGTTTCTGTGTTCATTCTTTTCAGTTCTATTCATGAGTTTTGTTGTTTGTAATCAGTATATCTCTGTTTGAAACCCCTTTCCTTGCTGATATTCCGCCTCCATTGTGCAAAAGAACTGTAAATGTTTTTGTGTATTTGTTGAGTCATTTTCAGTTCTCCTTTGCAAAAAGTAACGTAATTGTATTGTCGTTTTTTGATTTGAAAGTGTCGCAAGTGTCGTTTTCAGTCATAGGAGAGAGTTTGGTTGCTCTTGATAGTCAATTACCCTGTTACTATTGTATTTGGTATGAATTTGTAGTTTTGCTAGTGTCGAAAGCAAGTATTCATTTCCGAATCGTAAAGTGTTGTGATTGTCTTCATTTTTTATTTTGAAAAGAAACTTGTTAGTAACTGTCGCTTGAAAAGTAATTCAGATTTGCGCATTAGCTTTCTTTTTATCATTCACATACTAAGAAAGCCGAAAACAAATACATACATGTGCATTTGCATTTAGACTGTTTGATTGGTTTGATTTGCATTTGCATTTAGAGGGGAAGTACCCAGTGGGTTTCCTCCCGGAAATTCATTATGCAGAGCAAAAAAAGGAATATCAAACCACAAATGGGACATCTGAATTCGCTATGTCTAAGTGCCTACTTTGCTGCAATCAGTAGCCTTTTCTAACTATGTTTATTTTCTTTCTTAACTGTGCCAAGCACTATGTTACAATGTCAACTATGGCATTCTAGTATCTTCTATTTTTCATTTTCAAATACTATATCTAGCTGCTGCATTGTTGTATTCTTCGTGTGCAAATGCTTCATCGTTGCTGCACTAATAGCCGTGCCTTTTGCTGATATTAACCATGCCAATTGTGTGATGGTATTTGATAAATGTTTATAAGTCTATTAACTGTGTTTTAATCATTATCCTATTATCCTGTTCGAGCTTATTCGTCTCTTGTGCCAAATTCCAGTGTATTAAGTTTTAATGCTTCTCTTTATTGCATTTCAGGAAAAAAAATGGTCGTCTAAGTTTTATTAAGCATTGCACTCAAATGAAAATACCCTCTCCTATCACACTCTAATATTTTCTTTTGTTGCTTCTGGAGGCAGACAACATAAAGATGCTTCTCTCTTTTATTCAAATCCTTTTTTGCAGTTAATATGATTGGGTTCACTTGAACAGGTGCAGTAGCTTGTGCTGAGCACCCCCTATAAAGATCTGATGCAGTCTACTCGGTTCATCTACTTTCTCCTTGGCCTTTGACTTCTGTCTTTTCTGCATATATTCTGATCCCCTCTATGTCAGCCACGTTGGGGGCACAGGGCTGCCTCCCTTCTTCCTCGTACAAAGATTGGTTTAACAGCCCCTCCAATGTTCCCTGTCTGCACCAGGAACTTGGTCACAGATTTTGATTTTATCCATCTTCCTCTCTCCAGTTAAATGCCGCCTCAAACATGTAACCCTCCAACAAACCCAAACCTGCCCACTAGATCCATCATCCACTACCCATTGTGTGAATGTGTGGCTTGAATAGATGGACCACCACCATAATGTCAACATAGGAGCAACATTAAAAATCCCCTATGCACTAAATGCCTAGATCCAACTGAAATATGAAGTTATGAACAAAATAGACCCTTGGCCCAAAGTCCAGTATAGCCATCAACATAATTAAAACCTTGAAGGGTGAGTCACATCAACAAAACAATGAACAATAAATGATATGGCACCTGAACACCTGCACCGTAGTAGAACAGGGAGGGTCATCATTGATTAGCTTTGAAGGCCATCCCAAAACATTGGGAAACATAAATATCACTGGAAGTTCCATCCTTCATTACCATCATCCTGAGGTCACCACATATTAGATAACCCCAAGAGGATGCAGGGTACCTTTTCATCCAAAGTATGCTCTACTAGATGTAGTTGTGGCAGTGGCATAGCCAAACTTAGCACCTCTCCCTTATTTCTCACACTCACTGACTTGTACTTTGTCACTACTCAAAGCCTTGTCTTGAGCATTGGGATGGCACAAGTAGCAAAGTTGATGATCATCAGCCGGGACCCTACTCATTATGCAAAAGGCACCTCTTCAGTGCTCAAGTAGCTAACAAAATGCTCAAGATCCATTGCAACTTTGTCCACCTGGGCATGTATTTGTAGGGAATAATTATTCACAACTGTGGATTTGTTAGACCTACAGAAATCTCATTGATCAGACATAGTTCCTAGTTCCTAGTGGACTTGACTTCAAAGATGTATCAAACTTGTACTTCGTGTTTTGTAATGCACCTTAACGGTAGTACAGCATGTGCTCCGTTGAATTATGACATTTTCACTTCCCAGTGATAAGGGATATACATGACTGTATATATCTTCTAATGTATAACCTATGCACACCTATGATGTAATGATTAATCCTAGGAGCAACCAAATATGAGAACTTAACTGCCAGTTTTGTTCCCAGGTAGGAATATCAACAAATCATTTTCTTTAAATCATTCTACTTTAGAGTGGGATGAGGTGAAATTTTAGCCTACCAAGACGTTTAGTGAGAAGATAATAATAATAAACACAAATAATTAAAAAAAGAAAAAAAATCACTGGAAGATCATAACCCAGAAGCTATTACTCCAGAAGAATTTCCAGAGGACCCCAATCTTGTGGAAATCTGCAAGTAAAAAGAATGCTAACTTGTTGTCAAGGAAATCTGTAATAAAAAAGAATGTCACGCTATGCTTTAGTCTCAGGCCTCTCCAAGAAAACGTATATGTTATGTCTCCAATGCATGAGGATCACCTATCTTCCATTAGTATTTTGAGTTTGTACTTGGAACATATGATCGAACTGTCCCTGTTAGCAAACTGTCCCGGTTATCAAACTCTCTGTTAGCAAACTGTCCCTGTGCCTTCTTATCTGGTGAGCCAAACTCCTTTTGTTTCCATGTATCACAATTTGGGTAGAGAGTGCCACCTTTCATGCTTCCTCTCCTTGGGACTTTTTATTGATGATGTTATTAAGGTGTAGAGGGATTTCCCCCCCCCCTTGATACATACTCAGAGAGTTCCTTTGTCTTTTGAAACTGCTTGCTTAGCCATTTGATTGACTTGGGAGTTGAATCTTTTTCTAACCTGAAAATAATGGACTTATTTAAATACATTGAGTAGCAGGACCATTTTATGATAGATGCATGCCAGGGCTTAAGAGGAAGGAGCTCTTTCTTGCTTCAGTGATCTTGTGATTGTGTTGGAGTCCTCAACTGAAATTGCTTGCTTAGCCATCTGATTGACTTGGGAGTTGAATCTTTTTCTAACCTGAAAATAGTGGACTTATTTAAATGCATTGAGTAGCAGGACCATTTTATGATAGATGCATGCCAGGGCTTAGGAGGAGGGAACTGCTTCAGTGATCTTGTGATTATGTTGGAGTCCTCAACAATAACTACATCCCTTTGCACAATGTCCTTCAGGAACCTGACTCCTTGATACATTATTAGTGCTTCCGTTTGTTATTAGTTGCTTGTCCCTATCTCCAGGAAAATTTTAATTTCTAGGGACTTCTTCCACTCAGAAAAACACAACGTAAGGTCTTGATCTCCATTGAATCCATTCCCTCTAGTTCCATAATGTTGGCATAAAAAATTTTAGCTACTGCTACTCTTTGGGTATCCTTACAATTCGTATACCATGGCTCAATGCAGTGATGATTCAGACTAGTTTATAATGTGATTTGAAGGACACCTTATCTTATTTGCAGTGAACATTGATTTAAACTAGTGCGTAATGAGATTTTATGTTTTTTACTAAACTCTGTCTTCAAATTTAGAAAAATTCCTTCCTTCCACTTATGCCACGACACCTCTATCTTGGCACAAAATCACACATATTTCAAGATCATTGGCTTCTTAGGTTGGTTTTATTGAATTCCAACTATGGAGGCATGCGTTCTTTTAGCATGAGGAAGAATGTAAGAATGAGATATGTTCTTTCAGCATGAGGAAGAATGTAAGAATGACATGGAAAGAAACTCTCCAAGAAAACGTATATGTTATGTCTCCCATGCATGAGGATAATGTGTCTTCCATATATTATTTTGAGTTTGTACTCGGAGCATATGATCAACAGGGTAGGTGAAAGCAGTGTTGAAAATATTGGTATTGGAAAAATATCGGCAAGGGTCCAGAAAACATCTTATTGGCAATATCGGCGAAAATATCAACAAAATATCGGCAAGCATAAAAAATTTTTTTTTTCAAAATTTTAAACATAGCCGATATTTTGCCGATATTTTGGAAATATCGCGATATTTTCAACACAAAACGATATTTTCTCGGCAATATATCGTTTTGCCAAAAATATCGCAATATTTTCGAATCGCCGATATTATCAACAGTGGGTGAAAGAGCCTTTTATACAACGGGGTCAAAAGATAGAGCCTTTGCAAGGGATACAGGGAAGCAATGAATTATTGGTTTATGAGAGGAAGCCCATCCTTTGATAAGAAAACACATGTGATGTTTTCGTATGGATTTTCTAGATAACTCGTGATAGATTTTTAGGTAACTCCCTTCTGCCAGCTCCATGTAGAGGACCTCTTTTCCTTATAGAGAGACTTATCCCAGACCAAATCCATCTCTTTTACCAAGCTTTCTATCCAAAGCTTGAGATGGTAGGATAGATTTTGTTTCCGCTTTCGATGGTAGGATAGATTTGTGGTATACATAAATCTAGCACTTGCTAGATTTCTCACTCTACAATGTTTCTATCCGCTCGAATTTGCGCTAAAAGGAAATCTAACACATGTTAGATTTTCTTTTACATTGCAACGTTGTTAATATAGCACACATTAGACTTATTTAGTCCTACAATGTTGTTATGTTCTTGTGTTTGTGCTTGAAGGAAATATAACATGTGTTAGATTTCTTTCAAATTAAATTGTGCTTGAGTTTGTGTTGGAAGAAAATTTAACACAATCTAGAAGTCTTATACTATACAACGTTGTTGTCGGCAACGTGCTTGTATTTGTGGTAGACATAAATGTAGCACATGTTAGATTTCTCGCTCTACAATGTTGTTGTTGGCAACGTGCTTGCATTTGTGTTAGACATAAATCTAGCAGTTGCTATATTTCTCACTCTAGAATATTTCTATGTGCTTGAGTTTGTGCTAAAAGGAAATCTAACACATGTTAGATTTTCTTATACATTGCAATGTTGTTAATCTAGCAAACGTTAGACTTATTTAGTCCTAAAATGTTGTTATGTTCTTGCGTTTGTGCTAGAAGGAAATATAACATGTTTTATATTTCTTTCAAATTTAAATTTGCTTGTGTTTGTGTTGGAAGAAAATTCAACACAAGCGAGATTTCTTATACTCTACAAGGTTGTTGTTGGCAACATGTTTTTATTTGTGGTAGACATAAATTTAGCACTTGCTATATTTCTCACTCTACAATGTTTCTATGTGCTTGAGTTTGTGCTAAAAGGAAATCTAACACATGTTGGATTTTCTTTTACATTGCAATGTTGTTAATCTAGCACACATTAGACTTATTTAGTCCTAATATGTTGTTATGTTCTTGTGTTTGTGCGAGAAGGAAATATAGCATGTGTTAGAATTCTTTCAAATTTAAATGTGCTTGTGTTTGTGTTGGAAGAAAATTTAACACAAGCTAGATTTCTTATACTCTACAATGTTGTTGTTGGCAACATGCTTGTATTTGTGCTAGACAGAAATCTAGCACTTGCTAGATTTCTCACTCTGCAATGTTTCTATGTGCTCCAATTTGTGCTAAAAGGAAATCTAACACATGTTAGATTTTATTTTACATTGCAATGTTGTTAATCTAGCACACATTATAGACTTATTTAGTCCTACAATGTTGTTATGTTCTTGTGTTTGTGCTAGAAGGAAATATAGCATGTGTTAGATTTATTTCAAATTTAAATGTGCTTGTGTTTGTGTTGGAAAAAATTTAACACAAGCTAGATTTCTTATACTCTACAATGTTGTTGTTGGCAACATGCTTGTATTTGTGCTAGACAGAAATCTAGCACTTGCTAGATTTCTCACTCTGCAATGTTTCTATGTGCTCCAATTTGTGCTAAAAGGAAATCTAACACATGTTAGATTTTATTTTACATTGCAATGTTGTTAATCTAGCACACATTATAGACTTATTTAGTCCTACAATGTTGTTATGTTCTTGTGTTTGTGCTAGAAGGAAATATAGCATGTGTTAGATTTCTTTCAAATTTAAATGTCCTTGTGTTTGTGTTGGAAGAACATTTAACACAAGCTAGATTTCTTATACTCTACAATGTTGTTGTCAGCAATGTGCTTTTATTTGTGGTAGACATAAATCTAGCACTTGCTAGATTTATCACTCTACAATGTTTCTATGTGCTCAAGTTTGCGCTAAAAGAAAATCTAACACATGTTAGATTTTATTTTAAATTGCAATGTTGTTAATCTAGCACACAATAAACTTGTTTAGTCTTACAATGTTGTTATGTTCTTGTGTTTGCGTTTAAAGGAAACTCTACAATGTTTCTATGTGCTCAAGTTTGCGCTAAAAGAAAATCTAACACATGTTAGATTTTATTTTAAATTGCAATGTTGTTAATCTAGCACACAATAAACTTGTTTAGTCTTACAATGTTGTTATGTTCTTGTGTTTGCGTTTAAAGGAAATATAACATGTGTTAAATTTCTTTCAAATTAAAATGTGTTTGTGTTTGTGTTGGAAGAAAATTTAACACAATCTAGAATTCTTATACTCTACCACGTTGTTGTTGGCAACGTGCTTGTATTTGTGGTAGACATAAATCTAGCACTTGATAGACTTGTCACTCTACAATGTTTCTATGTGCTCGAGTTTGCACTAAAATGAAATCTAACACATGTTAGATTTTATTTTACATTGCAATGTTGTTAATGCTAACATGTTTTTGTTTAGGCTAAAAGAAAATCTAGCTTGCGCTAAATTTTTTTTGTCGTGTAGTGTTGTCATTGGAGATATTTATATGTTTGTTATAAGTAAATGTAATTTTGAGTAAATTTTTCTCACCCTACAATGTTGTTATGTGATTAATTTCGCATTAGAAGGAATTATAGTATGAATTATATTTCTTTCACCTTGTAATGTTGTTATTTGCAACGTTCTTGTATTTTTTATAGGAGGAAATCTTTGTACACTATCCCATTCTTAGACCACATATTCCATATGAAGGCCTTCTAATCGTTTCAAGGTTTAAATTTTTTTATATTGTAACAATAGTCTACGTAGGCATGGACTAAAACTTCATAGTCTCTAAAAGGCAAGGTCAAATGTCCCAAGAAATATTATTATTCCAATGACTTTATTGACATTGTGTTTATGTTTTTGCTTTACAATACAATGTTGTTGTTGGCAATCTTCTTGTATGCGATAGAATATAGTCTAGCATGGGTTTCATTTCCTTTGCCTTGCAATATTTTAATGACAATATGTTTGTGGTTTGTGGTATAAGGAAATCTAGCTTGTGCTATATTTATTTTGTTTTGCAATGTTTTTCTTGGAAATATGAATGTGTTCGTGCTAAAAATAATTCTAGCACATGCTAGATTTCTTTCACCTTACAATGTTTTTTTTTGACAATATCCATGCGTTTGTAATAGAAATAAATCTAGGATGCAAATGCAATATGCTTTTGTTCATGTTAGAAGTAATTATATCACATTCTAAATTTATTTCACCTTGCAAAGTTGGTATGTGTTTGTCTTTGTGCTAGACAAAGATCTAGAAGAAAATATAATGATTGCCATAGTTAATGTTCTTTCATTGTGTTTTGCTATTATTTCATCTAAAGCAAACTAAGAATATACATGACTATAAGAGATAAATTTTGTGTATATATGTTGTTATTTTGGTCTATACATTTTTTTTTTGTTTATTCACAATGTAATGTCTTTTGGAAATGTTCTTATGCTTGTGCTGGAAGGAAACCTAGTAGATATTTGCTTTCCTATATTCACGATTAAAATAATATAAAAAATTATTTCGAGGTGCCCTTTTTCTAACCTTGATTAGCTATTATTGTGAGTTATACAATTGTTATTGTTCTTGTTCATTTTGTTACACATATAATTATGCGAATAGTTGTAGTATTTATAAATTCATATTTTCTTCAATAATTCGAAATTGTGATAACAATTTTTTTACTTTATTTTCAGATACCATGGACTATGAAACTAGTGAGAATTCAAAGGAAGCATCCAAGGAAAAAGGAAGTTCAAGAAACACGACACCAAATTCTTTAATTGGTATGACAATTTTAATTTATACTTTGTTAAAATTGTTAGACATTGTGTTAATAACTGGTTGTTGATTAATAAAACCCATGGAAATAGCCTTAGGATTGGGGTTTTAATGGGGACAACCCATACTAACATGGGTATTTTTTTCCAAGAAATTTTAAATATGTGATAACTTTTGGTGTCATATACTAAACTTGCATAACATATGTACTCATTTATTATTGTGCGTGTAAATGAAAATCGTGTATTATAAGGTTGTTTAATACTATTTGTTATTTCATGTCTTCCATTAAATTTTTCTTTCTAGAAACCGTGGAAACTGGTGGGCTTGAAATTCGAAGTAAAGTAGCGAAGACAAAAAGAAAAACAAGTGACCTACAAATGATGCCCCCTTCAACTGGTATGGTGGTTTTATATTTTTTGTACTCTTTTTGAAATGGTTGGATTATGTGGTTTCTTTTCTTATCAGTTTTACCTAGGTGATAACTTTTGGTGTCATATAGTAAACTTGCATAGCATATGTACTCGTTTATTATTGTGCATGTAAATGGAAATCATATATTATAAGGTTGTTTAATAATATTTAGTATTTCATGTATTCCATAATTTTTTTTTAGAAGCTGCGGAATCTGGTGTGCCTGATATTCAAAGTAAAGTAGTGAAGAAAAGACAAAAAAAAAGTGATGTACAAACATTGCCTCCTTCAACTGGTATGGTGGTTTTATATTTTATGTACACTATCTTGGAAATGGTTAGATTAGGTGGTTTTTCAGTATTTATAAGAACATTATGTGACAATATTTGAAATTATATTTTCATTTTGATTAATGCAAATATTTTTTTTGCTATTATTTGCAGAATTGGTTGGCCCAAAAGCAAATGAAATGTTACAACAATCACTTAAGAAAAAGAAAAGTTATTCAACTCAAAAGGCAATATCAATAACACCTTCAACTTCTACTTTTGAAATGATTAAAAAATACAATACAAATAATAAATATGAATTCGTGCAAGATTGGTACATCCAAATAGAAACTCCCATGAATATGTTTCCTGATATGTACCTATTTGGATCAATAGACGGAAACGAACCAGAGATATTAGGAATAATAATTAATTGCTATGCTTGCAATGAAAATGACATTGACTTTCAAGTGGAAATGATTAAAGAAAATGAGGTAAAATTAATTTCATGTCAAGTGGAGTATACAAATTTTAGACCAGATTTGATTGAAGCTTCAAGTACTGATTCAACAAATACGATAAAAAATTCAATGTTCAAGTTGGATAGCTTTGAGAGCTTCTCTAAATTGGACTAAATAGTTGTGCAGATCTTTTAAAACGCATCACCACTGTTCTGAGATATCGTTATGTAAGAAGTAAAAAAACATCATCTGTACTTCTTCATTTACAACAAAAGGGTAAATTTTTTGATAAAATACCAGATGATAAAATTGATTCTCAATTACTTGCTTTGAGAAGAGTATATTTATCAGATTTGGAGGAGAATATAAAAGAAAGTGATTTCAAGCCCACTACAGAATTTCAAAAAACTAGGAAAGTTGAATTTGAGACAACTAACCTTGCAAACCAATGTGATGAGATTCATGAAGCTTTCAAGCATTGCTATCTATTTTCAAACTCCTTTAATAGAAAAGTGCCTGTTGAAAGATGTAAAGAAGCTCCTAAGGTGTTCAAATTAAGATCAAGAGATGATTTAAATGTTCAAGTGTTAGTGAAATCATTCCTAGAAAAATTTCAAACCTCATTACCTGATGCTCTTCTGATTCCATTTGACATCAATGAGCCTGATCCTTTGGTCAACTCTATAAAAATTATAAATGAGATAGATCTAAATTCTAAGAATATCAATTTTTGGATAGTTGATGGTCAACATACCATTCAAGCAGCGAAAGAAATTTTAACAAATCCTAAATATAATGTATCAACAGAAGCGAAAAAAAATTATAAAAAACGTAATGCTCGATTCTTGCATCCATCAGTTGAACCCACTGAGGTGATCCGCATTTGTTGTCAATTAAATTCTGCAAATAAGGTATTTTATAAAACTCCATTTATTGATTGTGTGCGCTCGGCAAGGCATTTCTTAATTGCCAATGACAAATTAAAGAAAAGGAGGATTGGATGCTCTAAGACGGCTGAAGACAAGGTATGTAATTTTAATTATTTTTACATTTAAATTTTATTATTGTATCTAATTTTATTGTAGATAAATTACTAAAGCCGATAATATAAGTCATATTTTCTGATATTTATGATGATTTCACATTAGATTATAACACCTTATTTAGTTTCATTTTTACATTGGATTCTTATTAGTTTATATTTATTATTTTATCAGGTTGATGATGAAATGTTGTGCTCATTCTTCGATTGTCCAATTACAAATTTTTCTGATAAAAAAATATCTTTTATATCTTGATGAACATATTTGGATAAATGGGACACTGTTTTTAAGTGTTACCAACTAGGCACATTAAAGTGTTCTCCAAGCCAGCCTGATTTTGAGAACTACAAGAAAAATAGTCTACACAGTTTGACAGCAGCTACTTTTCGGCCCCTTCAGGGAATAACCATGGAAGAAATTGCTTCAGTAGCAGATAAGCTATTGGATGGAACCATTTGGTTTTCTATTCCAATTAATCATCCAACAAATGCCATAAAAATAAAAGATTATTGTTCTAAATTGAAAACCAACAGAACAATATTGGATGCAATGGTTACATATTGTCAAAGTCATGATCAGAACTTGAATGAGATGACTCTTACCACACTCAACATTCTTGAGCATTATGAAATTAATGATATCATATTCACCAATTTTTGCAACACGGTGGAGGGGTCTACTTATGTCAAAGGAACACGTAATACAAAGATAGAGTCCCTTTCTCAGCAAGCATGTGGAGTTCTTGACAGAATGATAAATGGATCAACAAGTGTTCAACAGGTTGATAACAATTTTGAATTTGGTTGTCATTTTGGAGGCCCTGATCTTTTGTCAACACTTTTGCACTCTTTTCCATGTCAGTTGCAACCATTTTTACACACTGACCTTGTTGTTTTGGACACACTAGCTTTGAAAAAAGAAAAATTCAACAAGGGGTATTACATTGAATTTTTTCGATTTCTTATCGAAAAAAATGAGTTGAATGACTTTACTACAGTTCTCTTAGTAGAACTTTGGTTTTGTAATGATATACGCGAGTCTTTGGAAATTTCGATAAAGAAATCCAAGTTCAATTATAAAATTACTAGTGGCATTTATGAATATAATTGCCAAAACAATTATAGTTATGATATAGTTCTTACTATACATTTCTATACTTCAGAATTAAAAATTTTGGAGGCTATAAAATACTCTCACACATTTGATGAAAATGAGAGAGATTATGATTTTTGGATGGATTTAGTGGAAAAGCACCAACAATGTAGTGATGCAAAAGTGGTTATTTCTCTTTATGCGGGGAAAATTTTTATCAAGGCCTGTTGTACATATGGAAGAAGAATTTCATGTGTTGTGCAAACAGAGTCACAAAGGACAATCATGTTAAATCATTACAAATCTTTTCAACTATCAAATCCAGTACCCATTAACTTCTTGGAGAATTCAGGTACTACAATTCATTTCTTTATTTTCTTATAATACATTGGATACTATTTTTTTCATATTTCTTAATTGTCAAAGTGTTTACTAAAATGACTAATGATGGAGATTCTAAAACAGAGAATGATGAAAGTGGGAAGAAACAAATTAATCAACATAGTGCTTATATTGTTGAAAAAAGTATGGAGATGGAAATAGGAGGAGAAGGAGGAGAGGAAGAAGTTATCAACACAGGTACATAATTTGTTTAGTTTTTTCTCTTGATAATTTTTCAATTTATTTAATTTCCATATTCATAATATTTTTGGATGACTATTATAGGGAATTATGAGATGAATGAAATTAATCAAGACAATGACCATGGAACGATGGAGATAGAAATGGGTATTAATCATTGTATCTCTATCTTTTTTATTTTATTATTATTCTATTTTTATTTTTTTTTGTGATTCATATCCATTTCATATGTTGATTATAGTTGGAAATAAAGAGAATGAATATAATGACCAAGGTATTGTCCCAAAAAACTACAACCAAGAACCAAATATAACATCAGGTACTTATAATTGTTCCACTTGTTTTCCTTGTTATTTAATGATTCTATTAATTTTCAAAATTCAAAATAGAAGTACAATCGGTATTTGATTGAAGGTTTAATATGTTTACTCCAAGTCCTGTCCAGATGATAAAAGAACTTATTGTTTCATCTATAAATATTGCAAAACCCACTCAAGGTAAGTGTATTGTTTCAACAATTTTTTTAGTAATTTTTGTAACATGAATAAAATGGTTTGACTATATTATTTTCCATTGTGTTGCAGCCAAAATAACTGAAAAGAAACTAGTTATTTTTGAACTAAAGGACATTTTTTATCATAGCATTGATGATGAAGCAACAAACAAAGGGCATATTGAGAAAATGGGAGCTGATGCTGATTACACAATAGAGAAAAAACTATTTTGGATTCATCCACATGCAAAATCATTTTTTGAAATGTGTTTCAAAAATGAATCTCTTGACATTGCAATTTGGACGACAGCTTTGAAACAAAGCACAACAAGATTTCTAAAAAAGTTGGTTTCAGAAACATTACAAGATAAATTTCTGTTTAAGTGGACTGCTTCAGACTGTAAGCCACAAAAGGGACATAAGGTCATTGACAATTCAACGAAAGTTATACACACTAAATCATTGAAAAAAGTGTGGGAAATGCATACCCAATATGATGCAACCAATACTATTATAGTTGATTGTTTAATTGAGAGAGTGAAAGAGAATCCAAAAGAAAATGTGATTCTTGCCCCTCCATTCATCGCAGCAAATGAAGGGGATAATTGGTTGATCCATGAGCTATGGAGAATATTGCATAAACTCAACAAGGCTACGGATGTGCGAGCTATTTTGAAGGATGTCCAATTATATTTAGAAGTACCTTAAGATTACATATGTCTATATCATGATGTTATATGTATGACATCATGATTGATTACTTTTATTTCACAACACTAATAAAAGAATTGTTGATTTGGTTTGTCATTTCTAAAAATCAAATATTTTTATTTTATTTATTTTTGGTGAGATGAATGGTCATTTAATGTTTTCATATCAAAATTTCCCAGTCTATATTTTTTGTTTTACAATGGATTACATTGTATGTAAAATTAATAGGTAATTGTTCTATTTGTTTTAATTAGATCATTACAATTATTTGCTTTAAATGCGGTTTAAGTTATTGTTATACCTCTTAGAAATTAGTAATTTGAAGGATGACCCATTGCATTCTTATAACCCTATTTATTCCATATAAGTTGAAAAATTATATTAAGTTGTATGTAACACCAACAATAAACATACAATTTGCACTAAAAGAAGCACAAAAAAAAACTAAGGTAGAAACTCTATAAATTAACATATAATTAATTAGGTTTGATATTTAAAAATTGTGTTATATTGTATGTGAAAATTAATAAAAAATTAGTTTGTTTAGTTGCGCTAGACCATTATAATTATATTTTTCAATTGCAATTATATAAATATTATAAGTCTTAAAATTAATGATCTAAATGGTGGGTCAATGCTTTCTTATAATACTTTTGTTCCATACAAATTAAATAAAGGTATTAGGTTGTATGTATAAAGTAAACATATTATTTGTTTGTTCATTTTAATGGAGCAATTGTATTTGTATTTTGTGATACTTTGAACTCATTGTAAAATTTCCTTTGCATACAAATGGAAACTGTTCATAATAAATATTAACATCATTTTTAAAATGATAGGTTTTTATGTCCTTAAGCAATGAAGTGTTGAAGTGGAGATATGTTAATATCATACATGTGGTTGCAGTGCAAATGCAGATGGGAATTACTACAAGTCAAAAGATGTTGTTGATATTCGAAATGGAAGGAGTATTCTTCCAATCATACGCCAAAGATGAACAAGATTTTGATATTCAAAGAGAACCAGACTGGCAGTTTGGTGATAGGTCCTATTTTTTAAGGCCTTTTTATTCAAAAGTATTAAAATATTGCTTAAGAAATTATGATGTCGCAATATGGACATTAAATGTCACTGACAAGTACATCCGAAAAGTACTTGAAAAATCAAATATTGATATAGAGGACTTTAAATTTGCATGGGACAGATCTCATTGTCATTTGCAAACAAAATTGGAAGCAGGGAGAACAAGACAATTTTATGAGAAAAAGTTGATTGATGTGTGGTGCCAATATGGAGATAATTATGAAGAATCAAATGTATTGCTAATAGATACAGAAAAGCATACTTCTCAATTCATGGGATATCGATCAAACCACATCTTGATAAAATCGTATACAGGAAAAGAGCAAGATACGTGGCTTATGCAAGTTTTATTCCCCTTTCTTAAGACACTTCATCGTATCAAACAAAAACATGAGTACATTCGAATGTTCAATAGAACATGTACTTCATTGTAGTTCATGGAGATAATTTCTTTTATAAATTTGTTGAAAAGTATATTCCAAATTTTCAATACATTTTGGACATAGTTTTTGTTGAATCAATTTGTATGATTTTATATTTTTTGAAATAGATGGAAATTGCCAATTATATTAATATGTTTATTTCTTATTATTTATAAATGTTTTTGCAATGACTGCTATATCGATTTTTTTCTAAGATGTGTGTGTGCGTGCGCGTGTTCTTAAATGAATTGTTTGCCATTCAAATTATCTTATATGAACCATCTTATAATGATTTTTTTTATGACTTATGTTTAATTATATGTATCAATAATCATATATAAATGTGAAATATAAGTTTTCAAATAGAACTCCTTGCAAACAAAGGTGCTATTCTTACTAAAGAAATTATAACAATTTACTTGATAAATGTTATGTGCATTATTCACTATTCACAATGTATTATTCACTATTGAGGTTAATGAGAAATGTGCCATAGGTAAATGATTTGATCTTTTTGAATCATAAGATATGTGATTTCTCAATTGATAGTTTTCATAAATTTATATGCTTAAATCAATTAATGGTTGTAACTGCAATCATATCATATTGAAAGTCAATAAGAAACAAAGTTAGTTATTCATTGTTTACATATAAAATGCACTAATATGAGTGCATAAATGTGGTGTAATTCTTTAGATAAAATTATATTGTAAATAATTTTGCATTTCTTAAAAAAACATATATATGAGGATAACGATTGATAAGTGGCTTATCAAGGTTTGATTAGATACTATCATGGATCTCATCTCATTTAATTAAATTAATCCAAAGGACATTTTTTATCATAGCATTGATGATGAAGCAACAAACAAAGGGCATATTGAGAAAATGGGAGTTGATGCTGATTACACAATAGAGAAAAAACTATTTTGGATTCATCCACATGCAAAATCATTTTTTGAAATGTGTTTCAAAAATGAATCTCTTGACATTGCAATTTGGATGACAGCTTTGAAACAAAGCACAACAAGATTTCTAAAAAAGTTGGTTTCAAAAAGATTACAAGATAAATTTCTATTTAAGTGGACTGCTTCAGACTGTAAGCCACAAAAGGGACATAAGGTCATTGACAATTCAACGAAAGTTATACACACTAAATCATTGAAAAGAGTGTGGGAAATGCATACCCAATATGATGCAACCACTACTATTATAGTTGATTGTTTAATTGAGAGAGTGAAAGAGAATCCAAAAGAAAATGTGATTCTTGCCCCTCCATTCATTGGAGCAAATCAAGGGATAATTGGTTGATCCATGAGCTATGGAGAATATTGGATAAACTCAACAAGGCTACGGATGTGCGAGCTATTTTGAAGGATGTCCAATTATATTTAGAAGTACCTTAAGATTACATATGTCTATATCATGATGTTATATGTATGACATCATGATTGATTACTTTTATTTCACAACACTAATAAAAGAATTGTTGATTTGGTTTGTCATTTCTAAAAATCAAATATTTTTATTTTATTTATTTTTGTTGAGATGAATGGTCATTTAATGTTTTCATATCAAAATTTCCCAGTCTATATTTTTTGTTTTACAATGGATTACATTGTATGTAAAATTAATAGGTAATTGTTCTATTGGTTTTAATTAGATCATTACAATTATTTGCTTTAAATGCGGTTTAAGTTATTGTTATACCTCTTAGAAATTAGTAATTTGAAGGATGACCCATTGCATTCTTATAACCCTATTTATTCCATATAAGTTGAAAAATTATATTAAGTTGTATGTAACGCAAACAATAAACATACAATTTGCACTAAAAGAAGCACAAAAAAAAATTAAGGTAGAAACTCTATAAATTAACATATAATTAATCAGGTTTGAAATTTAAAAATTGTGTTATATTGTATGTGAAAATTAATAAAAAATTAGTTTGTTTAGTTGCGCTAGACCATTATAATTATATTTTTCAATTGCAATTATATAAATCATTATAAGTCTTAAAATTAATGATCTAAATGGTGGGTCAATGCTTTCTTATAATACTTTTGTTCCATACAAATTAAATAAAGGTATTAGGTTGTATGTATAAAGTAAACATATTATTTGTTTGTTCATTTTAATGGAGCAATTGTATTTGTATTTTGTGATACTTTGAACTCATTGTAAAATTGCCTTTGCATACAAATGGAAACTGTTCATAATAAATATTAACATCATTTTTAAAATGATAGGTTTTTATGTCCTTAAGCAATGAAGTGTTGAAGTGGAGATATGTTAATATCATACATGTGGTTGCAGTGCAAATGCAGATGGGAATTACTACAATTCAAAAGATGTTGTTGATATTCGACATGGAAGGAGTATTCTTCCAATCATACACCAAAGATGAACAAGATTTTCATATTCAAAGAGAACGAGACTGGCAGTTTGGTGATAGGTCCTATTTTTAAGGCCTTTTTATTCAAAAGTATTAAAATATTGCTTAATAAATTATGATGCCGCAATATGGACATTAAATGTCACTGACAAGTACATCCGAAAAGTACTTGAAAAATCAAATATTGATATAGAGGACTTTAAATTTGCATGGGATAGATCTCATTGTCATTTGCAAACAAAATTGGAAGCAGGGAGAACAAGACAATTTTATGAGAAAAAGTTGATTGATGTGTGGTGCCAATATGGAGATAATTATGAAGAATCAAATGTATTGCTAATAGATACAGAAAAGCATACTTCTCAATTCATGGGATATCGATCAAACCACATCTTGATAAAATCGTATACAGGAAAAGAGCAAGATACGTGGCTTATGCAAGTTTTATTCCCCTTTCTTAAGACACTTCATCGTATCAAACAAAAACATGAGTACATTCGAATGTTCAATAGAACATGTACTTCATTGTAGTTCATAGAGATAATTTCTTTTATAAATTTGTTGAAAAGTACATTCCAAATTTTCAATACATTTTGGACATAGTTTTTGTTGAATCAATTTGTATGATTTTATATTTTTTGAAATAGATGGAAATTGCCAATTATATTAATATGTTTATTTCTTATTATTTATAATTTTTTTTGCAATGACTGTTGTATCGATTTTTTTCTAAGATGTGTGTGTGCGTGCGCGTGTTCTTAAATGAGTTGTTTGTCATTCAAATTATCTTATATGAACCATCTTATAATGATTTTTTTGATGACTTATGTTTAATTATATGTATCAATAATCATATATAAATGTGAAATATAAGTTTTCAAATAGAACTGCTTGCAAACAAAGGTGCTATTCTTACTAAAGAAATTATAACAATTTACATGATAAATGTTATGTGCATTATTCACTATTCACAATGCATTATTCACTATTAAGGTTAACGAGAAATGTGCCATAGGTAAATGATTTGATCTTTTTGAATCATAAGATATGTGATTTCTCAATTGATAGTTTTCATAAATTTATATGCTCAAATCAATTAATGGTTGTAACTGCAATCATATCATATTGAAAATCAATAAGGCACAAAGTTAGTTATTCATTGTTTACATATAAAATGCACTAATATGAGTGCATAAATGTGATGTGTAATTCTTTAGATAAAATTATATTGTAAATAATTTTGCATTTCTTAAAAAAACATATGTATGAGGATAACGATTGATAAGTGGCTTATCAAGGTTTGGTTAGATACTATCATGGATTAATTTAATTAAATGAGATGAGATGAGATGACTAACAAAGGGGCCGTAGGAAATTGAGCACAAGAACATTTTACTAAGGTTTTAATAGACTAGTTTCAATGCAATGCAAGGGACGCCTCATCTCAATAGTTTTAATGACTAATTAAATTTCTATTTAACTATCATGTGGTTTAATATGAATGTACAAATGTGAAATTGTTATTTCTAGAATAAAAACCATGTAAAGAAAATGAATTTTCTAATAAAACATGGATTAATGAATTCACCATGAGCATTAAGTAGACTATTTAAGCTCATTCAACAGATGGGCCATAAATGGATGCCTTTAAACATTTTACACCATATGACATGCTTTCACCATCAATATTAACATTTTGTAAATTTAAAATCTTAAATAAACTATTTGTACTTAAAATAATCTCATAGAATCCAACAAGACTCGGAAGTTATTTATTGAATTTTATTTAGTTATATGTATTCATACAAGTTTAAAAATGTAATTTATTTTTGAAATAAATCTATTAATGCAAGTAAAGATATATCTTATACAAAACTATTTAAGATTAATTGATAATTAGCTTTAAGTGGTTTATTCATGCTACATGAAAAATCCAATGTCATAGATGAATGCCTTTTAATACACATTTAATCTTCAAAATCAATATCTTAATGATAATTTAGAAGTATTTACATTAAGTATTTAATAATTAAAGAACACGGGGACTTATATAAATTTCAACTAAAATACATGAGTTACGTTTCACATTTATTTCTTCCCCATTAAAAATGCTTATCATTTTCTCTTCTTAGTGAGAGTAATGGTCAATCACGGTTTTCCATACTATTGGTTGACACTAAATTTACATCGAGACTATTATTGGTTTTGACAATGTTTACAAGGAGAGATCAATATCCACACGACCATCAATCGTGCTAATATTTGAAAACCCCTGCCTCCACTACTTACAAGAATTCACCACTAAAGTTTCTTGTTTACTTCATTTTGTGACACTGTCCATCATAATGGAATGACCAGAATACCAATTTAAGAACTCTCATTTGATGTACTTGGATTTGAGTGGAGATAGACCAATGGTGCCTAACCTTCTTGAAATACGTAGATCAACAATGTATAACCTTTATAGTATATGCCTGCATTCTATGAAGATGAATGATGACCCCCTCATTAGTGCTTCATAAATGCACAAAGGGGCCGTATGAAATTGAGCACAAGAACATTTTACTAAGGTTTTAATAGACTAGTTTCAATGCAATGCAAGAGACACCTATCCTTGTCATTTACAGGAAGATCCTCACATCACCATCATTCAATCAACAAATCCCTTGTAGGTTGGGAGAAATGGGGTTAGAGTTGCGAGACATAAAATTTAAACATCGATAAATCTAGCATGTTATCCATAACTATAATATCTTGATTGGATGTTTGACATACGAATATGATTTAACTTAAATCAATTTCTTCTAAGAGTTTGATTTCACACTCCTATTTTGTATTGATACTATTATACATAACAACCCCATGTTTGACCTATTCATGATCTATAATTGGTTAGAAATTACTTGCAAATTATTTTAATGCTGAATCAATTTAATATGGAAATTTACAAAAAAAATGAATGTTGTTGGAGGCCTTGTAATAGAATACTTCCAAATTTAATGAAATATGTGTTCTTTGATGCTTTAAAAGGTTCCTTGATAAAAGCATCATTAATGTATGCTCCTGACAATCAAAAATACTTTAACTTGAATCTCGCCACCGCAGATACAACCATTGTTATGGTTTTAGTGCAAGAAAATGATGGAATAGAACATCCTATATATTATTTAAGTCAAAACTTAAATGATACAGAAAGAAAATACTCCTATGTTGAAAAGCTGGCTTTAGTAGTTGTTCAAGCAGTACAGAGATTTCGACACTATATACTCTTTTGCAAAACTACCAATGTGTCAGATTGTAACCCTATGACCTACATTCTGTGAACTCAATTACTGGGGGGAAAATATTCCAAATGGATAGCCATTTTGCAAGATTTTGATCTGGAATTCACCAAATCCAAATCAATGAAGTATCTCATCTTCCCAGAGTTACTTTGTGACCTTCCATCATCATCCAACGATTTAACATATAAAGCATCAATCGTGGATGAGACTCTGTTTCTAATATCATCAAGCGATCCGTGGTATGGAGATATATTGATCTATCTCCAAAACCAAACTTTTAGGCCAAACACCTCTCGCTCGAAACAGCGACGTATTCGATACCAAGCCAAAGACTACATGATCGTCAGTGATACACTTTACCTTCATGGTGTCGATAGAGTTCTGCGAAGGTGCATCATGCATGACGAGGTTGAAAAAGCTCTGAATGATTGTCATTCAGGTGCGTGTGGGGGGCATCTATCTGGTTATGCTACTGCACAAAATATCTTACAAGCTAGTTACTTCTGGCCCACTATATTCAAAGATTTCATAATTGTAGTGAGAACTTTCCATGCTTGTCAAATTTTTTATCACAAAACCAGATTACCACCCACACCACTACATCCAGTAGTTGTTGTTGGGCCCTTCGCTAAATGGGGAATTGAATTCATGACATGTAACCCCACCTCGGCCGGGGGTCATGGGTATATTTTTGTCGCTGTCGAATATTTTACAAAATGGGCCGAGGCGATGCCTACATTAAACAATAGCGGCGAAACGACTGCTCTTTTCTTTTTTAATCATGTAGTCTCTAGATTTGGTGTTCCACAGGCAATAGTGAGAGATCATGGATCGCATTTTTGCAATCATATGATGATTGAATTGGCAACCAAATTAGGGTTGTCCCATGATAGTTCTACTCCATATTATCCATAGGCTAATAGACAAGTTGAAGCAATCAACAAGGTCCTAAAGCGCATGTTGCAGAGAATAAATGGAGTCCACAAAAAAAATTGGCATTTAATCCTGTACTCAGCTCTGTGGGCATATAGGACTTTAGTGAGAAATGCAACCATATTTACGCCTTTTCAATTGGTGTATGGTCTGGAAGCTGTCTTACCAATTCAGTGCAAAAACTCGTCCCTCAAGCTTGCAATCGATATTCTTCCCAAAACTTCTGAGGAAGAGGCTCGTTTCTTGGAACTAATCCACCTGTTTGAAACATGTCATGATGCCACATTGGCTAACGAAGCACATAAGAAATGTGTCAAGGCACAATTTGACAAAAATGTCAAGCCTCAGCTCTTCTCAGAAGGTGACCTGGTCTTGCTTTACGACCAGGACTCTAACAAATTAGAAGCAGGTAAATTCGAACCATTATGGATGAGCCCCTACATTGTTAAACGAGTATTGACAAAAGAAGCCTATGATATGGTTGATTATGATGGGATTCCACTCTTGCAGCCCCAAAAAGGGTTGTATCTTAAACGTTGCTATGCTTGATTAAGTGTAGTAAGCTCATTATAAATATGCTTTCATTGCATTTTTGTGTTTTTTGTTAGAGTTGTCATTTTGGTTAGGTAATCCACCTTGCATTTGTTGCAAATGTCAAGATTTATGGAAGCATTCGTTGGGTACGCCAATAGAGCTAGTCGTAGAACATAGAACCTATTCTCTGTAACCTGCGCCATTTTCACTCCAAGTGGCGAGTTAGTGAGTTTTAGGGGGATATGTACTGGTCAGTCGATGAACAACATCGCTGGATATAGCGCGTTGATTGAACTTCTCTCTGATGCCATTTCACGTGGCATACGCTGACTTATTGTCAGGCTAGACTCATAGCTCGTCATTCTATAGCTTACTAGAATTTATTCCATTTGGAACCCAACTATTTATCACATGTTCCTAAGAGTCAGGATTTTGGAAAGACAATATGATTTTATTCAATACCAACAAATTTCTAGAAACTTAAACACATTGACTGATTCATTAGCAAACTATGTGTTAGATAGACATTTGAAACATTTTTAAAGAAAGCATTTTACATTAACATTTGCATCAGGATTGCATATCTTAACCAAAATAAAATTCTGAAAATCAAAAATATATAACTATTTACAGTTTTTTACAAAATGTTTTGTGTCTAAGACAAAATCGGTCGCATGAACAAGAAACTCAAAAACTAATGTAGGGAAGCATCCTAGACTAATGATGTTGGTGATAACATGTCATCGCCTATGCAATCATTCGCAAGAACCTAGTCCATTGACTCAGCACACCAGTACTATGGCGCTGTAACCTCAAAGGTAACTCATCGGTCCTGACATCCTAAATATCGAGAGTGAGAACCTCGACCTAATCCTGCAACACTGCCAGGGTCTCCGATATGTACAAATCCCAAAGGATAGCCCTCCCGACAGCCTCTCCTGCTGGAGTGTCAGCTGCAACCTATGGGCATACCGCTAGTCGCACTGGCCCAATATCTGCATGCACATATGAGTTTGATTAGTCTTGATAACATTAAAAAATAAAAAAACATTATAAAATTGATAAACAAAGATGTGACTGAATCATTTTACCTATAGCACTCCACTGCTTGCCAGTGGGTAATGCCAAATCCGGGTCGCCTTGAAAATCCATCTCGACGCATGGATACTCTGCAAAGACCATCTCCTAATGGTCAAACCACTCAAAAAAGGCATCAGAGAATGAAATCTATGACTGACCTGCATGTCTAGCCATGAGATCAACCCATATCTACATCCATGGTTCCCTCAGTGCTGGCAATCCCAGTGAAATGTTCTAAGGCTGCATCAGTGGAATCCTCTCCAAATCGAAAGCAGTCAATATGGAACTGTAGCCAAAATTCTTGGATCTTACATTATTTACTTTGGATAGCTACTCTTTTATGATAGGAAGTACCACCTCACACCAGTTGAACACCTTTGGTTCCAAGCATTCCAAGGCGTACTGCATGTAAGATCTATTTGCCAATTGTAAAGCCACGCTACTAGCTAGTCTAGAAAAAGTAAATAAAATGGTCCTCAAGTTCCGATCAGTGACATCCTGGATATTGATCTTTCAATATCTGCTGGGCTGAGATCCATCTCTACATAACTGACGAATGTAATCGTTCACATATTCACCCCCACGGGTGGATCCCAATATTGAAAGAGAGGCACCAAGCCTCAATAACCCCATCCGAAAGTAAATATCCTCGACTGCCAATGGAATAGATTTTCCTCTGATCTGGAAAACCTGGTCGATCAGATCCCAAGCATAGAGAAAATACTACAACAAACTAATTTGTTGTCTAATGCTAGATATACAGAAGAACTTTAGCAAACCAGATTTTTGTAATGCAACAACTGTGCCCTAGTTGTGTAAGGCAATCATGTCCTCTTCTTCATGTTCACGTTCACGCCACGTGATAACCATCTTGATCCAACAAAAACCTAAAATGCAAACAAGAGATGAGCTAGGATCCAAATATGAGCACAAACAGGTAAAAATTACATGAAAAATCATTGTACAAAGTTTCCCTTCTGCGCCCATCACAGCATGCCTTTGAGCAAGGTGAGATGCATACTGACTGGCCAATGCACAACTCACTATGCACCTCCCATTTTGATATAAGATAGATGCGATGGTTGGAGAGCAGATTCTCCTAACCCAGGGGTCCAGGAAAATGGAAAAACTTGCTCAGAATCAAGAAAAAATGGACTGGAAATGAAGAGATCAAGGTTAGCTCTTACTTGATCCTGATGGTGCATAAAATAGTCCATCGGATCCATTGCAATCAACTAATGAAATTTGAGGGGGAAAACCACTCCAGAGCTCCAAATCCCAAATTTGAAATGAAATCATGAAAATGAAAGGTAAAACTACTTTTTATGGTTAATATTCACGTAATTCAAGTAAAATGTTGGTTTTAATTCATTTTTCATACATATATATGTATTTCTAATCAATTTGATGGAGTTATTGAGCAGGTTAAACGACTGTCAAAAGAATCTCATGTGCTAGAGAGTGGATTGAACATTTTTGACCACTTCACTGAGCATAGTTTCTGCAAGGTTCAAGCTTGTTAAAAAATGAACCCGCTCCCAAACAGAGCATATGTTCCCCCAGAGTTCAAGCTCTTTAGAGAATGAACCTACCTTTGGTAAATAACTTTCGTGATTTCCCTTACATCAGCCTTTTGAGCCTTGGTTGTGTTCCTGCCATCACCTCCATTCTTTTGGCTGATAATATGCTTCCACTTGATTGTTTACCCTTTTGAGGAACAACTACGACGAGTGGTCCTATTAGCCACCCTCTTCAAATCACCATGTTTTGAGAAGTCCAAGATTTCCCAGAACCAGTTGCTACCTTGGATACGACTCGTTCCTCAAGAATGAGTCCTCTTTAAACCCTTTTTAGACTCGTTAAATATGAAAATATTATCGAGCTATTGGCCTTTCCAGCTTTATAAAGTAATTTCAAGTGCCATCCCTCATGTAGATTTTAATCTTTTTTGGACTTGAGGGATTATCTCACGAAAAATTTCGAGCGCTTTTCTTTTTTGGCTCGCTAAAGTGATAAGAAAAGTCATCCCTTATGTATTATTTTAATATTTTTCGGACCTAAGGGATTATGCTACGAAAAATAACTTCTGCAGTTTTCTTTTCAACCCTCTTCAAACTCTCTAAACATGAAAATAACTTAGTTGTCTTTGTCCTTAAACTTGTTAAAACAATAGCGACAAACTTGTCCACCCAAACAAGAACGAGTTTCACTGTCACTAGACTCGCTAAAACATAGTGACAGGTTTGCCCAAAGGGAAAATTATAGAACAAGCACATGTTGTCGTCATCAAGCTTGACAAAAATAAAGAGGTACTAGTCAGCAATGACTGGGGAAAAAGGGAAGAAAACTTAAAGAATTTTATGGTAGTAGGTTTCTCTTGAACATATCACTTTCACTCCATCACCATGATTGAGTCGGGTTGGGTTATTCCTTTCACCGGTCATTTCACCATTGGTCTTTCACACCATCCATTTTTCGGGTAACGCTACCAATCCATCTCAGTGTCGTCGATATGTTCAAGAGAAGTCATTCAGTTGATAATTCACCATCTAGTTAATGTATCATCCACTACAATATCTTCAACCTCCATCATGACCATCATTCCTGAACCTTGTGTTTTCAATCGTTTTC
Source organism: Pinus tabuliformis (assembly GCA_031772625.1). NCBI lineage: Eukaryota > Viridiplantae > Streptophyta > Pinopsida > Pinales > Pinaceae > Pinus > Pinus tabuliformis. The sequence goes on along the minus strand of CM062812.1, from coordinate 480,608,174 downwards.
ACCTCTAGAAAATCATTTGCTTCATTTCATGTTGTAGATATGGGATACATTAGGCCCTCCTACAACATGTCACTTCTTGTTGACATCAGCTCATTATCCAAGAAGTTGACTTAGAAACACCCCTTTTAGTACTTTGAAGCTTGCATGCCTTAATGGCAAGTTTCTCACTTCCGGCGACAGGTTCACATCAATGGCATTCAACTGAAATATTTTGCGTGGTGTTCGACATCGGATGATATATTCACACCACGTGAATTGTACTGTAGTACCTTTAGGTCATTATCATTATTGGTAATTCCTCTTGCATTTGTTAACAACTCAAATTATTGGTTGGTAATCAAGCGATGCCTTTCCATGTTCGACTTCAAAATATATTTTCACATGGATCAACATGTATATGAGGTGAAGATTGAACGAGTTTGAAGACACCAGATCTAGTTTCATCCATCCGTGCTGCGATATATTCAGGAATATAAAGACATCAAATGTACGCAGAAGCTACACAGATGGTCATCCAAGCTAGGGAATGCCTACCTCAGCTAGCTCATGAGAATTATATGATGATGATGTATTGTATTGTATCTTATACAGGTCACCTTCCAGTTTCGAAAACCTTGGATCCTCATGTTAAAGCATTTCACCTGACATCAAAGATTTACATCTTCATGCTTTAGGGGGCAGCTATTATAGACATATTTGGGCACTTCAACCCCAATCTTATATGTCTATAAACTAGGGCTCTTTAATCCCTAAAGGTGTTTCTTCATACCCTAAAAGATCATGGTCAACTAATTACATCATTCCCCAAAAGTTCCACCTGAAAAACCATCCAGAACTAGCCAAAATAGGACCATACTAACTGCTCCATTGTTAGGGTGCTATGCATACTAACTTCTACCCTAGCTAGGTGTGATGCGTACTGATGTGGCCTTCTGTGGGGTACGATGAGTGAGAATGGACAAATGTCCAAGACAGTTTGCTAAGTGGATGCTCATGGAATCTACTAGAAACCTCTCCTATGACACATGTTTCTCCGAATTTGCCTAAGGATGAGTAAGAGATCCAGGAAATCTCCAAGTGGAACAAAAAAAAACAAGTGGAATGACACTGATAAAAAATCTAGAGATGACTCAGACCCTTGCAGACATCTATAAATGGATCCCTCATCTGAGAGATCTGGAGGCTGGAATTTAGTAATTTGTAAGGAAGTGCTGATAGTTTATGTCTCAAAAAGAGCATTGTATTTTTGGGTGATCTTTCTTTTCATGAGGTGAAGAGGGCTTTGATGCTGGGAGGATGATGCTAGATCAGACAGCTGGGTTGTAATTCTCCCTTTTATTATTAATAAAGTTCTTTGAGTTTTCTTCCATACAATTGTGTATTTGTGAATGTTGTTATTTGTGAATGCTATTGTATGTTCATTATATTTCTAATTCTGTAATTCTTATGATATAATAGATCAAGATGCTTTGATGGTGTTTTGTTACTTTGTTTCTACAGGTATTCACTGAGTGGGACAAGTAGGAGAAGAGGTGCAAGCTCTATCAAGGGGAGGGAGATCAAGCAAGGAGTCAAGTGGAAGATCCAGGTTGGTTCCTTTGCCTATCTCTTATCTATCATACATAGAGGAAATCACAAATTGCTTTAAACTATTTGTTTCTAGGATAGCTGCCAATCCTAGTGGGGCTAGCAGATCGAAAAGACACTAGTTTTCCCGGAAACAAGATCTTATCCCATTCACTTTCGAACTGGACATGAGTGTAATTTTCTTGAGTAACTGCAAATAGTATGGCCACATCATTGGGGCATAGTGGCTGGAATCCCAACCCCACCTGAAAATGGTTGTGGCCAGTGGAGCTATGGATAACTTTGTTGTATATGTGTTGGGAAAAGTGTAGGATTTCATTGTATGTGTGTGGCTCCTTCAATTTGTAGATGCACAAAATGTGCACGATCATCCTATTGATGACCTATTCTTGGCCATAATTTTTGGGGTGGAAGGTTGTGGACTTAGTGAGCTTGGTATCTAGCATTGGCCAAAGGCTTAAATAACTTGCAATCAAGAATATGCTATCCTGATCTAAGTTAATGGACTGTGGGATACCAAAATGTACCCACACTTATTGAAAGAAGAGCTTAGTTGTATCTTCTGTTGCAATACTCTTCTTGCAGGCCACCAGAATGGTCATCTTAGATAATCTATAGACGACAATGAACACAAAGTCATTTCCATGCTTAGTAGAAGGAATTCCTAACATGTAATCCATGGGGATGGATTCACAATGCTGAATAAGAGTAGGGAGAGAAGTATATAGGTCTTTCTTATTCATTATTGGTTTGGTAATGGCCAAGGTACTGCAGGATTTGATCTACTTCCCAACATCCTTTCAAAGGTTCAGCCAATAAAAATTCTTTTATAGCGCTGCCATTGTTTTCACTACTTTGAAGTGTCCAACGACCTAACTGTAGTGCGCCTCCCAGATCATCTTAGTACACTCACTTGTAGGAGCACAACGGCATTCCATGTGGCATAATAATCCTCCATCGAGGTAAAAATATAGAACTTTCATTCCTTCCAGGAACATTTGGTAGATGTTTTCGAATTATGGATCACTCTTGTAAAGATGCAGTCACCCTGAAGCCTTTTTTCCCCAACAGTTGAGCACAGTGGTCAACATCATGACCGATGGTCAGCTTGTTATGAAACCAGCTCAAGAAAAGATAGAAAAGATAGATCAATGCCTTAGAATCTAACCTCTTCGAGGGGGAAACCTCCTTTATATTACATAAATGAACAATTATTAGATGATACAAATGAAAAGACCTCCTTTCTATATATAGGAGTCTAAGGGGTCATAACATAATCAAAGCTGACATAACAATAATAATGTAAGGGCACAATAATAACAATAGTGGGCTTTTATGGGGCACAATAGTAACAATATGGGCACTACATGGGTACATCAATATAATAGGTGGGTCATACTAATAATAATAAGGGGTTACACTAGTAATATAGGGGCCTAACATGCCCCTCTCCTTCAAAAAGTGTTGTCCTCAACGCTTGAGTAGTTATTGATGCTTCTGTATAAAATTCTTATCCTCCCATGTGGAATCTTCAGCGGGTAAGTTCTTCCACTTGATGAGATACTCTAAAAATCATCGATTTCATAGCTATCGGGTTCTTGTTTCTGTGACTGCTTTAGGTTCCAATATAATTTTTCATTCCTCTTCAATTTCTGGCAATATTATTTGAATTGGGATCTTTTGCAGCTTTTGAATAAGTTGCCATACTTCTTTGTCCTTCTTCCATTCATCCCTTGCTTCGTTTATCCAATCTGGTTGGATAATAGAAATAGCACAAAACAATGCTTCCACATCCTCATCGTTGAAGAGTCTTCCCATTCTGTAAGATCGCCATTTTTTAAGTGCATGTAGTATTGCCAACGTTTCCTTCTCATAAATAGCTTGCTTGAGATGTAGCAGTAAAAATACCCAATCACCTACATCAAAACATTTTTCACTATGATGTTGATCTACCTGTTGTTTTGTTTGATTTTGCACCGAAGTGGGATTATCCTTTAAAATTTGGAGAACTTCTTCTTCATGCTCGATGTGATCTTTCACTGCTTGAACCTTTTTCTTCTTGATATGTCCTTCTATCTCTAGAGTTTTAGGAGTGGTAATTTCTTCCAATCCTTTACAAGATATGGTCGGTTTCATTTCTTGATGCTCGATGTGATCTTTCACTTCTTGAACATTTTTCTTCTTGATATGTCCTTCTATCTTGATAGTTTGAGGAGTGGTAATTTTGACCAATGAATTACAAGATATGGTTGGATTCATTTCTTCTTTCTCGATGTGATCTTTGACTTCTTGCACTTTTTTTTTCTTCATATGTCCTTCTATCTTGAGAGTTTGACGAGTGGTAATTCTTGCGAATTCTTTACAAGATATGGTCTGATTGATTTCTTCTTTCTCTGGGGTGGGGTTCTAGCATATATCTTCTTCTTTTGATGTTTCTTGATCCTTTTCTTCCTCCTCTTCATATTTTATGTAAAATAATTTCTTCTTAGCACACTTATGACCTTTAGTGCATTTCCTATCACAATTGTAACAAAGACCTTTTTCTCTTTTTTCTTCCAATTGTTGTGGTGTAACCCTTGTAGGTTGTGGAAGGCTAGGAGAAACAACACTTCCATATTTATAATTGTGAGGGGTATGCTTCCTAGTTTCCATAATATTGCTTTCCACTATGTAACAAAGCCCTTTTACTCTTTCCAATTGTTGTGGTGTTGCTCTAAAGAAGGTGTTGCTCTTTGTATCCTCATAATGTGCTACCATTTCCTCCTTGAAAATTGACCATGTAACAAGTTGTTTACGAGAACAAAGCCCTTCATACCATAAAAATTGATCCGTTTCTAAATATGAAGATGCAATACATGCCTTTTGTAATAGTGGTACACCATGTAGATCAAAATATTGCTCCATTTGAAGTATCCAATTTACCAGATCCTTGCCATCAAACTTCCTCATCTTGCTTTTTCTTGATTTTAGGAGCTCGATCTTGAAACGGCTATAACTCTATACTTTTGGATCTTTAAGTTCTGAAATTGCGACCTTTAGTAGCCCTCTGTGTCCTCTTTCCAATGCCACCAGTCTGATCCAAATTGGATTCTCCAAGAAAGAGTTATGCACAATCTCCCAAGATGACCTGGTTATAGACCTTTCCAGAAGAGTGAACTTGTATGAAGTTCCACGTGTCACTATTTCGACCTTTCGCTCTAAAAAATATCTACAAGAAACTACAGGCCATCCTCTTTCTGTAACTTCTTACGAAATTTCAATCCGATGCTCAGAGCGAAAGTTATGACGATTTTCCCCAGGTCACCTGTTTGGAATGTAATTCAAGAGTCTGCAAAAAAGACCAACTTCCTCAGATCATATCTCCGCAAATATAGCACGAAAAGATCTAAAATTTGGACCCAAGATTCAGCGTGATTTCTTCTCATTTGGGTTTTTTTTAGCTTCTGAAATGTTGCAGAAAAAAAGTTATAGAAAAAATTCCACAATGACCTATTTGGAGCAGCGAAACCCTAGAATCCAAAGCTCTGATACCAAATGTTATGAAACTAGCTCAAGAAAAGATAGAAAAGATAGATCAACACCTTAGAATTTAACCTCTTCGAGGGGGAAACCTCCTTTATATTACATAAATGAATAATTCTTAGATGATACAAATGAAAAGACCTCCTTTCTATATATAGGAGTCTAAGGGGTCATAACATAATCAAAGCAGACATAACAATAATAATGTAAGGGCACAATAATAACAATAGTGTGATTTTATGGGGCACAATAGTAACAATATGGGCACTACATGGGTACGTCAATATAATAAGTGGGTTGTACTAATAACAATAAGGGGTTACACTAGTAGTATAGAGGCTTAACACATCTGAAATAGTTTGAAACATTATTGGTGTTGCACTTCTTATACTTGATGTTCAAATGGAACTGTTGAAAATACGCGGACCATTTATGATGGCAATCATTCTCCAACTTCACTTGTATCTATATGAGATGTATGGGTTGGTGGTCTATTTGGATGACCATTTCTTTCCCCAAAATTTAATTCTTCCATCGTCGGTAGGCCTTCAGAATAGAATAAATATCTCTACAATAAGTTGGATACTTTCAGACTATATTTGAAGTGTCTCATTGTGATAGGCCATAAGATGCCCTTGCTTGGTAAGAACTGCAAAAATATCATAGTCAAATACATCTACCTCAATTTCAAATTGTTGATGCATGTCCAGTAGTGTGAGCACTGATGTATAGTAGAGGGAATGTTTCAACTCGACAAATGCCTTCTATTGGGATTCAAAAAATAATAATTTTTCTTTCACTCCACATTTGGTGACTTGACTCAAAGGCTAAGTGATATGAGAGAATCCAAATGCGAACCTGTGATAGGAATTAGGAAGGCCAAGAAAGATGCAAAGCTTTGTTAGAGTGGTTGGGGCTGGCCAATCTTGAATAAATTTTATCTTGGCTATGGCCACATGCACACCCTGCTCATTAATGATGTACCCCATATATTAAATGTAGGACATACTAAAACTTCATTTCTCCAAATTGAATCACAATTTGTGTTATCGTAGGGTATGGAGGACTTGTTGGATATGGTGTATGTGCTATTCCCAACAGTAACTAAAGATAAAGATGTCGTCTAGGTAAACTACCATCAATGAGTTGGTAAAGGGCCGCAAGATGTCATCCATCAGCTGCATGAAGGTTGTGAGGGCATTCACCAACCTAAAATGCATGAAGAAAGATTCAAAAATTACCTCCTTAGATTTGATGGTATACTTCCACACATCGAAGGGTTCAATTAATACCTGGTGGTACCTAGACATCAAGTGAATCTTGCTGAAATATTCCCCCCCCGCTAAGCTAGTTCATGGGATTGGATACCTATTCTAGACATTGATCTTATTCAACACCCAATAGTAAATACAATGTCTCCAGATGCCAACTTTCTTCTGTACCAATATGATTGAGCTTCAAAAGGGTGATGTACTTGTCCTAATGTTCCCTTGATACAAGAGCTCTTAAATCTACCTCTTAATTACATCCTTCTATAGAAAAGAGGTAGATCGATCTGTTGGGTAGCGATGCACTGAGGGTCTTATCAATGGAGTGCTTGACCTAGAGTTGTACGGGTACCCTTGTGGGTGAGGTGAAGATTTCCATGTACTCTTCCATGACCTGGTCTATTTGTTGCTACCATGGAGAGGAGCCCTGTCTACAAGTTGTGGATGTGGCCACATTCTCCTTCTTTCCCTAAGGGTGAATCATAAGGGAGAAAAATTTCCTGGTCTAGGAAATGATGCTAGATTTCTCTGGAGATATCAAAGATATGGTGGTAAGCGGTGCCACCTTCAGTATCTTATATAACTTATTTTCCAAATAAATAATGGCAGTGTGAGGCCTAGACTCATACAGAGCATGATGCTTCCACAAGTATGATTCGCCTAATCATACATCATATACTTCAAGAGGAGAAACATCACATAGTACATCATTTTTGAATGGCTTGATGTTGTAGGGTAGGCGAAACTATTGCTTGACACTGATATCTCTCCCTTGCTAAAGCCAACCGATGGTGTACAATTGTGGGTGTGGTGTAGCCGATATGTCCAACTGCTTCATGAACTATACTCAAATGAGTTTATTTTGGCTTTTGATTTCGACAATGAACTATAATGGAGAACGCCTCACCCACATTTGTGAGTAGAAGAGATGCTCCCCCTCCTCTAGATCTCCAGGCATGGTGGAAAAAGTGGCACTAGGCTCCTCATCAATAATATGCCTCCCTCTATCATTCACCTTTCTAGTTTCTGACTTAGATACATAACATGCATATGACTCCGAAGCCTTCAGCTTAGCCACTAGTGACTGCTTGGCTCCAAGCTCACTTATGTTGTCAGTGGGGCTATTATGGAACTCACACGTTTTCCCTATGTTGGTCTTTGTCTTCGTAGTGTTTTTATTTTCTTGGGGATTTCAGCGGGTTCTCATGGGTCGCTCGGACTTGGCTTTGTCCTTTGTTATGTGGTTTGTAGGTGTTTGACATTTGATAAACAAATAATCACTGTGAGTTTCTAGACATGGACTAACTACCTCTTATGGATCCTTATCTATGAAAATGTGATCCTTAACTAAGACCTTCAGATTTTGGTTTAAAAAAAATCGTGATTCCCAGCAAGTGGAATCAAATCATAGGTCACGAGTTCAATGCACACTTCACTCGCATTGGGGTGGATATTGTTGGAGAGAGGATATGTTTAGGAACTCCATCTTGTCTTAGATGTACTTGTGTAGACAGTTGTTGTACTTTAGTACCAAATTCCTCTCAGAATCCTTGATACCCAAGTTCATGCGAATGGTATGGAAAATACTTGTGAACTTTGGCATATCTTGGTCCCTTCCCTACCACAATATGGTCCACTTTATGTATTTATCTTCATATCTCCCGACAGGGTAATATTTTTCCTTGACAACGTCTCGAAAATAATTCCAAGTGGGTGTGGCTGAAAATAGTGAGGACTCCCTCTCATATTTTTGTTCACATCCAGTTTCCCACCAGTCCTTGACATGTTGGGAGACGTTGAGGAGTGCAAAAGTGATATTTTCCCTATTAGAATAATCATGAATCGAAAAATATCCTTCCAACATATTTAACTATCTATATACAATGTGTTAGCGCTCGAATGTGCCTCAGGCTTAGGAAGGCAAAACTCAAGGCAACATCAGACCACGCTCAGCCTCGTAGCTAGCCCTACGAGGACAGGAGAGGGCTCTCTCCAGGTCTATCTCGGTAAAAGGTTTTCAAAAGGGACTGAGATGACCAATAAGGAACACTGATTTTAGGCTAGTAAAGAGATATGAAATGAGGTTTTAAATAAATGTTTGGGTTTTCTGGGCTGCATGGGCAAAGACAGCAAGAGCAGAGGTTTAATCAAAGGCACAGGTTAATCCATAAGGCGAGGTAGGAGTGAAGTTTAACAATAAAATTGAGATTAAACGGAATGGCAAGACTGCTAAGAAGTCGATAAGGGCATGTGTGATGGATCCTTATCAAACAGAAGAAAATAATAAATATGAACACTTCCTCAAGACAACGCAAATAAATTGAATTCTGCCTTTCTCACTTAAAAGTATTCATTTAGAAATGATTATGAATGTACTATGAAACATTACAAAAGACATTGAAACAGAAAGAAGGATACACTTGCTAAACTTTCACACCACAAGGATCTTACAAATCAGAGTTGTACTCTTCAATTAATCTCTGTCAAACACTGTACAATGAAATTCTGTTCTTCTCCACGCACCTCTCAAAATTCTCCCCCCCCCCCCATTTTCAAATGGTTTTTTTTAAATACATTAAATAAACACTGCTAGGGGAAAACAAATCGACCCCAAGACAAGGAATTTGTTTTATCATTATTAATAAATAAAACTAAAAAAAGCAATCAGCTCTTCTGAAGATAGAATAGTGCTCCTTCTTCTACTTGAATCTGTTGATAACTGATGAAGAGGTGGCATTTACAGGTGTCAATCCCATTACTGAAGATAAACATAGGAAATCGATCTTGTTCTCTTTTGTGGCACGTATCTACGTTTCAAATTTAGCTTTGACTTTGACTTTTTACTTTACATTTGCCTTTTGAAAACAACCAAATTTGTACAATTAACATCCTCTGTAATTTCTGGGGGCACTTTTATCAAATTATCGCTTCCAGCAGCTTTCCATACATAACTTTCGCTCATACACAATGAGTAAAGGATATCTGTGGAACATATTTCATATGCCTGTCGAAGATTTCTATATTCTCCTTTATCAAACCTATCTTGAATAAGTGAAGCAGCATAGCACCCAATCAACGCCTGCCCTGTACTCATGAAAAAATGCGACTTGATGTTCCCCACCAAAGCACGTGATTTTGATGCGACACTGAACATCAAAAGCCCCACTGTACTTCTTATCTGTCACACCATTCATATATCTCGGAGATATTACCATCACACGATGACCTCGATCAGCAAGGGCAATAGGTAGAGAACCACAGTTCCTGCGCTAATTCCTTCTTTACTTCATCATGAGTTCTCTGAATAAGCATATTATTTGAAACCCATTCGACGAAGCAAATATGCCATTGTAGGTGAGTGACTGAAGGGGTTTATTGCCCAAGCACAAATTACAGCAAACATCCACATCAAACACGCTAATTTCCCTTTTAAAAACACATTTGCAAGCTGATCGTGGCATTTTGGCTCGAAATCGGACGCAAAGACAAAATTATTTGGTGTTGTGACTAAGTGCGTAGCACTGAACCCAACGCGTAGCGCACACCTCAGTGCGTAGTGCTTGAGTAATTTAACACTGGCCAGTGAGGCCCGATGCGTAGCGCACGCCTCAGTGCGTAGCACACACCTGATCACAGAAAAATTTATATACCCCTTGGGTTTGTCAGTGCTTTCACAACTGCCCTTCGTTCTACATTAAGCAAGCTTTGGGTTCTTTGTACTATAAAAAAATAATCGAGGGAATGAGGCAACAACAAAGGATGGCGAAACCTGTAAATGTTGTATGGCAGAAGCTTAAGGAAGCAAGAGTTATCGGAGACATGGTGAACAATTTCGTTCCTCGTATTTATGTGCATGTAATCTATCGCCATAAAAGATTCAGCTTGGGGAATGAACCACTGTTTTCCATCGCCCAATCCCAACCTGACAATATCAAAATTGAGACCGAAGATTTTGATGTTGATATGCAGCAACAAGTGAGCAACTCCAAATTTGTAATAGTAAGTAGGCTTAATTCCTATTTCATCATTCTATTGGGCAATATGATTCTTTATTTAGCTATGGAGAAATGGAAATCCATATATTATTTACATTTTTTCTAAATCCACATAACCAGATTATGACGGCTCCTCAGTGCGCTCCTAGCTGCGAATATTTGCACTGGTATTCTGTAACTTTGCACTCTGATCGAACTTTTCTTTATAGAACCCGAAGTTCATTCAATTTATTAACAGTTCTAATGTCTAAGTTTCACAGGTTGATTACTGACTACGAACCCAAAAAACATTGTGGTGCAGGTACCATGGTGTTATGTGCTGCATATGAATTGTATTCGAGTATGCTTGCATGGGAAGTGAATTCTTCAATAAACTTATTGGAACTCTGCCACGTAGGATGCACCAAATGGTAAAACTGGAATGACCCAATGTTGCAAACAATCTGTTCTCTGGTCAAATTCCTGTAGAGATTTGTATTCTGCCCACCTTGATGAATTTCGTGTTCGATTATAACGTATATCCTTATCGTTGGTTTGCATCACAATGAATTTGAACGCAAACTGCAAATGATAATACCAAAACCTTGAATGCAAACAATGCCTTGTAGAACCACTACGTTATTTCCTTTTGGTATTTCTCTACAAGCCAATCTATTTGCTGTTGAACTCCTTGAAACTTTTCCAACAGTCTTTCAAACTCTTTTGTGCTCATCAAATAATCTAGAGTTTGTGGCTTAATCTCCCAACTTTGCTTTGATTTTTGTAGATTCTGTTTGTGCTTTTGCAGGGATAGGAGCTGCTGAAGCTGCTGCCATTTGAAGAGCTTGGTGAATTTGACTGCAACGAGCTGACAAGACGGAGTCTAACACAATGCTTGCATCTATTTGGCCCTCAAATATGGGAATATTAAAGTAAATTGTACCTTAAAATGAGTGTTGCCTCTAGAGTGCCTGCTGGTTGAAGATGCATTGCTTGCATTTATCCATTAAAGGATCTGGGAAAATTTATCCATTATCGCATTCCTTTTTCGCTCGAGGGCCTCCTTGAGAAATATTTTGAAAAGATCTCTTGCTGATCCAGGTGGCTCCAAACACATGCAGAAGTCCAAGAGGACTCAGGAAGGGTCAAAAATCAAAGGGTTTGGATTGTGATTGAACTAGGTTCATGTTGAATATCTCGTCGTCATGATTGCGGTGGTGTGAATGGTTCGTCAAACTAAGCCCATATGTGAAACTAGGAGAAGTCAATGTTCACGGTTGAGTTGGGTGACTAAGAAAGCTTAAGGAGACAACAATTTGGACAAAATCCGGCCAACCTGGGCTATTTTCTAGGCGATTTTGTGGCCGACTAAAGTTGAATCCTACCATCAATTTTCTGAATTTTCAAACTACCTAATTATTTGATATAATATAAAGATAAAAAATATATATTTTTATGGTGGCAGGCCACCAACCCCATCACGCCTCTAACAACCATTATATAACAAAAAATTTAATGGATTTTATAAGAAAAAATGACCCCCTCATCAACTTAGAGGTGAAAGACAGCATGACTGAAGCAAAGACCACAATTACAGGCCTCGAATCGACACTAACATTGGTTTTTCACTCTTAACCTGCTTTATAAAGCTTGTTACCAAGCATAGAGGAGCTAGTCACCTTGCTAACACAGGTTGTTATATGAGGGGGAGTGTTAGTGAAACTAAGAGATAATCAATGGGTCAAGCCAATGAATCTACTGACAAATATCTAGACTTTGATCCCTATATTTTCTCAACAAAAGTAGGGAAAGTCCCAAAAATTGAACTTTTGGGGGAAATTACAATATGGGAATGAAGGAAAATGGGAAAAAGCTTGAAAATAGGGAAGGTTCATGGCTTTTTCCCTAATGAACTCTAGGAGGAGCTTGGCGACCCTAATTCAATTGTTACATAAGCAGTGAGAGGGCCATTGTGAAAAGGGTCAGAGCATTTGAAAGGATAGCCCACTAAGCTGCTGTGAATTGTCATACACTTGAAGAAGTGAGCTGAAAGAGAGAGAGAGAGAGAGGAAGAAGGGGCAAGGGAAGACTGATACAACGGATTGTTGTAATCACTTTTCCATTATAAATATAGAACTGTAGTTGTGTTCCCTACTCCTTAGTGTTGGTAACATTGTTCATTGAGTTGTTCATTTTGATACTTGCCGAGTTGAGTAGTTTAAGTTGTATACAAATATATGTTCATCGTGCATTCTTATATTACTTTTCAATATTGTATGTTGTGATTGGGTTTGGCTTTCCTTTGTGCAAGAATTGATTTGGAGCTAGCTTTGAGGGAGTTCTTCTTGGCTGCATAGTGATCTCGAAACAAATCTAGAAGGAGACTTGAGGTAATCCTCTTTCCATACTTTGTTAACTTATATTTGATAAATGAACATGTGTAAAAACTGGTAGCTCTTGTAGATAATCTTATAGTCTTACGAAGGTTTTGAGAAGGCCTTTGAGGGTAGTTTTCATTGTTCATACATCGTGCATTTTACCCCATAGCAGAATTGGCAACTCCACTGGGGACTATACATCTAGTTCTCGGTTTACTTGGACTCCTCTCAGTTCTTCTCTTTCTTCTAAGAGCTCCCTACTTCTTCAAATCCTTTTCTGATCCACCAACTATCTTGTTACATCCTACTAGTTTACATTCTCCTCAGAAACTGATCTTAAAGGCCCTCTATTTGAGCAATTTCCCTCACTAACGCAGGTTACCAGGCTAAACAGATCTTTATAAAGCACTGTGCCTGTGTACATGGATCATCAATGGACCAACTAACTCTCTATTTACACTAAAACAGAGCATTAGTCTCCCATTTCCATGATTTCCAGTAGTGTCTATGGACAAAAAGGGGGGTGGGGAATTTTCTCATGGGCTGAGGTAAGATCTGAAACTATATTATGTTAGCAAATTTGGTGTCCAGAAAATTTATTTTTAGGAAAAAAAATTAGTTTTTCTCTCTTAAAATACATTTTTTTTTTTTAAAGAAAGACTGATAAATTGTATTCATCCTTCTATTGAAATAGTTGTAAGCTGCTTCATTTTTGTTTTTAGTAGTTGTTAGGAAATATTGGAAAAATAATCTTTTGGTTATGAAAGTGTTGAATGGCTTTAGATGCACAGACAAATCTATGAATATGTAGAATAAGACTTGTTTGCATAAAAATTGAAAAATAAAAAATCAAAGCATTGTTTTGCATGATTTATTCAGTCAAGAGTCTCACTATATTCATACATCAGCACCCCTATCGAAGAAAAATAATGAAGTAAACTTAATATTTACATTAAAATCAATCAGTTACTCTTTTGAGCAAACCAACATTAGGTAGGCTAGGATCTTGGGATAAGCATGTGAGTGAATTGCCCAAGGTTGAAAACTAAAACTAGTGTCATTAAAGAGTGAAAAATCCTTCTGCACTCATATTACCAGGACCACTCCACTAACAACGGAGCGAAATATGAGACAACATCAGATTTTAATTGAAGGTATCCCACCTTCTCTTACAAATCCTTTGGGCATTCTGTGTACTGGGGGTCCCTTCAGGGATTTCGGAACTGAGTCGGGGACTCAGGTTTCCTGCCCACACAGCATGCTATCTACGACTATGTCCCTCCTGGTAATGTCTATGATTTGAGGTATCTCTAGTGGCCAAAAATTCTAGTTACCTACACAAGGTGACTAGGATGAGCTATCTTGGTACCTAACACAGACGGATCTACTCTGTCTTCAGTTTTTGGGAAGGTGCTCGTCTTCACGAGAGTCCTTGGCCCCTCAATCTGAGGTTCGGGTGAAGATCTAGAGTAACCGTATCAATACATTTGGCCATCCTTCTTTGTTATTCATTAAGATACTGGGTTTCATCTACAGTGATTAGTGCTTATTAGACGAGGTACTTTCCCTATGTTTGCTTATTGATATATTTAGTGTATTTTTTCTTTTTAGGTACCTAAGTGCTATCATTTTTGAGAGTTTAAAGAATATCACAATAAAATTTATTTGATAAAACTTAATGGTCACCATGGCTACATCCAGCCTTCTTCGTCACTCTAGAAGATTGTTATGACTTCCTCCACTCATTGTGGAAGATCCGCTGAGTTCCACTGACTCGGATTCCTCATCTTCGAGGAATTAGTCTCGTAAATCTCACAAGGGTTCTGTGTGGATGACTGACAATTCAAGTTTGCCAGAGGATTTCTTCACGGAAGGATTTCTTCCTCACTTTAACACTTCACTCACAAATCCGTCGGATCCTATCATGGTTCCCGTGGTACCTATACTTCCTTCTTTAGTAGGTGGAACTTTCCCATTGATCCAGTCAAAAACTCACGGGTTGTGGAATTTTAGAGACATTGTTGGTCCTCTACCACTTCCCCAATCGACAGTCACCACAACACCGGTAATGTGGAATCCCGCTAGCCCATTTGTCCCAGGTAAGACAACTCACATAACACCCTCTATAAGTGGAACCCAGCAGATGCCAGTTTCCACTCCTATGGTTCTAATATGCCTACCTTTGACAAGTGTGACATGCAGTGCTCCATATAACACTCAATTCGACACTATGGGTGTGGTTCCCATTTCCACCAACATATGGTTCCAACCCCCAGATTCAGATATTTGAGGGGGTTCCCAATACGCACATGCTAGTAGGGAATGTTAGAGTTCCCCGTCTATTCTCAGGCATGCATGGACATTCGCTAATTGACATGAGTATTCCCTCTATCAATCAAAGCCAGATGGTTAGTTCTATTTCGGTCGAGAATCCACAAGGGGTTCCCAACTAATCCATGGGGGCACCCTACTCATAGACTCAAATGAGTAAATGGGGCACCACTTATACTGGGGGTAATTTCATACCCCAGTATGAAAATCCTCATGGAAATCCAGTCTACAACACCATACTGCAAAGCAACTGCTACACCATGCGACCCATGTACACTGTGGGGAACCAAATGATGGGAGGAGCACAGATCTCCTCAGGTCATCCGTCATCACCATCTTCTGAGTCAGGAGCACCTAGCTCTCTACCTTTTTTGGAAAAGTTGGATATTCCCAACTTATACAACCTAACAATCGACCCCATATACCACAACTTTCAATGGCTGCGCATCCCACATTAAATACCAACATACATGCCAAAGTTCAATGGAAAGAAAGGGGAGGATCTGGGCACCCATATCACCACCTACCATCTCTAGTGTGTTTCTAACTATATGTTGGACGATAGTGTCTAGTTACATCTTTTTCCCCACACCCTCACTACAGTGCTGCAAAATGGTATATTGAGTTATCACGTGCGTCAATAAATACCTTTGATGCTTTAGCGATGGAGTTCCTAAAGCACTCTCAGTTACCTATCCACTATGAGACTAGGATAGAGCTCCTTACTTTATTTCGTCAAGATACCACCACCCACATCTCTGATCATATTCATGAATGGAGACGTAGGTGGAGGTTAGTCAAAGCTCCCATCCCTGATTTTCTCTTAATGGACTAGTTCTATAAGTCCTTACTCCCACAAATTCCCAAAGATGTCACTCTAGGTGTTGTGGTCACAGAAGACCAATCCATACGCCATGCCTAGCACTTAGATTTGATTTATTCATAATCTGGCACTCTTTGCAACATAATCCCCCATGCTCTTGGTAACCCCAATGCTTCCACCACTCAGCACCCAAGAGTGCACGCCAACGGGATTGTCGGTGCAACCTTCGGGGCCACTGTAAAACAACTTAGTGGTTCCATTTCCAAGATGGCAGTGGACCCCTCTACCAATATGACTGCTCTTCCTACCACTGCGATAAACTCTGTGCAGTCTACAAAAAATCCCAGTGGTAAGAAAAAGAAGAATAAGAAAAGGACCACTTCTTCTAAGGAGAAGTCAACAAAGCAACCCAACCCAAAACAGAAGGTCGCTATGCCTATTGCTAATGAAAAGGATACACCTACCAGATTTCCTTGCAAACATTGTGTTGAAGACCACGTTACCTAGTGTTGTCCATGTCTTCAAGAATGCACAGAGTACCTTGCCAAAAGAGATACTGGTAAGACCCCCGCTGTCCTTAGGAATCCTTTTCCCACTCAACAGTAGTAAAATCTTATTGCAAACCAACAACAACCCACGCCAGGGGGCAATGATGGTTCGCAACATCCTTCAACTAGTGAAGGATCTTCTATGGTTTTCACATTTGAAATGGTAGAACTTGTGACAAGAGGTAAAACGTATGGAGGTCATGTCACTCCTGCAGCCGAACCATCCTTAGGTAAAAACCCATTGCCACCCACCGATTTGAATATAGAAAGACTGGTTGAGGACTTTGTAATTTGACCCCCAAAAGGAGCACTTTGATGCACAATGCACAATATATCTACATGTGCCACCCAACACTACAACATCATGGAGGATTTGGTGCAAGTGCCATTGGCTATGTCAGCGCCTGAGGTATTACAAGCATGCCCCACCCAACAGAAATCTTTCCTTTCGGCTATCGGAGCTATTGACCCTACGGATTCCATGCTTGCTATTTTCGACATGGACAAGTGTAAACCCCCCCTTTCCCACCATCTTCCATTTCAGGTGCATATCACTTCGAGAGGTAAAGGTATACACAGAGTTATCATCGACGAAGGTGCTTCAACTTACGTTGTGTCGGCTTCATGTTGGCTTGCCCTAGGTTCCCCAACCCTATCCCCGTTGTCTAACTCCATTAAAGCCTTCGACAGCCACACCTTTATCCCAAAAGGATACCTAGCTAGTTTTCCCATCACTTTGGCTAGGAAAATAGTAACAGTAGACATAGAAGTCGTGGAAAATAAACTTGACTATAATCTATTGTGGGTCGCAGTTGGACATATGCCATGACGACCATCGTATCTACTGTCTTTCACATCATCTAATTTCTATTGGATGGAAAGGTTATTACACTAGATCAGTTGTATTTTTGCACTCCTTATTATTCACCATTACCAAGTGGTTGCGTACCCGTAGTAGGAGGTGGAACTGATAGTTACGTCAGTGTAGGTATCGGTCTACTGAATGCTTCTTCCCTCATGGGTTGTTTTCCTCTTCAACCACCGAAGGTTTCACAGATGGTCAATATGCTTTCATCTATTCCTCATGAACATACAGATCCATTGATCCTATCGGCTCCTTCAGACATTGACACGTACGGAGAGAAAATGTCACTATCACCTGCTCAATCAGCCTACCAGGCCATTCAATTTGCATCCCAATCTCTTGTCACATTAGTTTCGGCCAACTGTACCACTGCCCCTACCATAACTGCTCCTTTTGGTCCACTCAATCAAGTCCTACATGTGGACGAAGCTATTAGATAGATCACGAGTTTATAAGAATGACCTTGGGAGGATTCACACCATCATGTTTCGATACCTGACTCAGACATGATACCTCATCAAATCCTGTCATCTGACGCACATGAAATTGTTTCCTCACCATATACGACTATCCAACTTTTGGACTCGAAAGGAAACAGGGGAAGTATTTCAAAAGCATTGCTCGTCGATATTTCTGTCATGACAGGCATCATGGAAAACACACAAATTGGATCCAATCATAATCCTGAGGAAACTATGAGCTTCACCTAACCATTCAGTGACTTCTGCGATGTTTTTCCTTGGTCTTGTGAGGAAATGCATGGCATAGACCCTTCTAATGTCAAGCATGAGATCAAGAAAGATAGAGGATTCTTTTTATGGTCTTTTTCATGCTCGTTAATCCGAAAAATCCTCGAGTCTCCTTCTTCAGGCTCATTAAAATATCATGAAGAAGATCAAGCATTCATTTTATGGTATTTTTCTTGCTCATTAATTTGAAAAATCCTTGAGTCTCCTTCTTCAGGCTCGTTAAACTACCATGAAGAAGATCGAGCGTGGTTTTTATGGTATATTTCTTTCTTGTTAATCCAAAAAACCTCGAGTCTCCTTCTTTGGGCTCGTTAAACTATTACAACGGGGAAATATAGCACTTTTTTAGATATTTTATTGCTCTTCAAAAAATATAAACATCTCCCAGTTTTTATCATTAAGCTCATTAAATCTATGCAACGATAGTTAGAGCAGTTTTTGTGATATTTTATTGCTCTTTAAAAAATATGAACATATCCAAGCTTTCATCATTATGCTTGTTAAATACATGCAACAATGCTCTGAGCAACTCTCTTTGATATTTTTCCAACTCATTAAATAGAAAAACACCAAAGGATCATTCTTTTTAGGCACTTTTTTCTCATTCTATAAACCGAAAAAATCTTGAGCTATGTCTTTCGGCTCGTTCAACTCGATAAAGATAACTCGAGCATTCTTTTAGGTAGTTTTCTTTCTCACTAAAACTGAAAAATTCCGAGTTTTTATTACCAATCTCGTTAAAAATATATGGCAATAGCAAGAGCACTTTCTTTTTTGGGATAGTTTCTCACTCTTAAATCGAAAAATCCCCGAGTTTTTCCCCTCCTTCCAGCTGGTAAAACTATGAAGAAGGGATGAGCCATTCTTTTACCTCTTTTTCTCGCTCATTAAATTGAAAAATATACCTTGAGTTTTCTTCATCTAAAAATTTTGATGAAGGTATTGAGTTTGTCGTCGCGTGACTCCTTAAAAATTCACGACCAAACATGAGTTTAGTCCATCGCCTCGTACTCGTAACAAAATGAGGTCGACATCTATTGGAAAAAGGTTTCCCTTTATCCGGGTTCAATAGATTAAAAGATAGAAAAGTAACTAATCTGGGTATACTATTAGCCTTTTGTCGCACCCGATTAACAATTATGACAAAGGGACCACCATGAAGTCTCACTTTACGATCTTTTCAGACTCTCTAAACATGAAAAGACCACCGAGTTTTCTAGTCTAGACTCTTTAAACTACACAAACAAGATATAGATTTGTTCTTTTTACGATACTTTTCAAACTCTTAAAACATGAAAAAATCGACGAGTTTGCCTGTCTGGACTCATTAAACTAATCAGATAGGGCAAAGAGTCATTGTTTTCGTGATCCTTTTCAAACTCTTTAAAAATTAAAAGATCGATGATTTTACCCATCTTGACTCATTAAAAAATTAGACGGGGAAAGTAGGTAACACAACTATATTCCGTATTTGAAAGCATGGTTTGCCAACAATCGTTCCCTCGAACATGGCACTCCCTAAGATAAACCTTCATTTTGATGGCCTCTCAATATGAACCCTACCAACCTATGAGTTTTAGCCTATATACCCTGATGTAATTACATCTCCATATCCTAACACTCTGTAGTGTTCATGAGTCTAGTGCTGTCTAGTTAAAACCGTTGTGATGCCTTCTATCATTCAAGGGTCCCCATTTGTTTCCTCTATCAACCAATCATACATATTCTTTCATCATGCCCTCCATTGTTTAGACCCAAATTCTCAAAAGATTCCTCAAGAAACAAAATCATTCTTATTCGGTTTCGTGTCGACTGATGCAGGACACGTCATTTCCTACCTTTCGACAAGTTTCCTCCTATTGAATTCAACACTCTATCTAGGAAGATAACCCAGAAACACGTTTACTTCCTTGGTACTTGTAGACATTAGTGGCAGGTTACCTTGTGTTTGATCAAGGGTTCTCATTATTAGCTCTTGGTTAAGTGATTCTATGGGTGTTTGACGACAAAGAAATCTTCCACACTCTCTAGTTTGTACTATGCATCTTGGAGACCATCACCATTATTGGTGACCTTCCTTACATCTGTTAACGGTCTCCATTATTGACTGGTAATCAGATGATTTCTTGCATGTTTGACATCAACACATATTTTTCACATATATCGATCTATGTTGTTCGGTGAAGCAGAAATCAAGACCTTGGGTAGAGGCTTGCATCATTTAGCCTTCTTTCCTCTCCCAAGCTATAGACATAGTTTTTTGGATACATCTGTTTCAGGATGATTCTATTATGACACTGGATCTGCATTGTACTTTTCGACAACCAGCCTTGTTATATGTCTTAAGAGAAGATTACTTTGACATAGCTACTGATCATGGGAATGCCTGACTCAAGTCATGATTTTAGCAGCTTTATATATATGTCCTGTATCAGATTTCCTATGCTACCCGAAGCTTCTCTCTCTCTAAAAATTTTCACAGAAAATTACAGTTTTAGTAAAGTATTTCGGTCATCATCTCTGCCTCTGATCTCACACTTTAGGGGGAATTTGTTATAGGACAAAATGACCTCCTCATCAACTCAGAGGTGAAAGACAACATGACTGAAGCAAAGACCACAATTGCAGGCCTTGAATCCACACTAACACTGGTTTTGCACTTCTAACCTGCTTTATAAAGCTTGTTACCAAGCATAGAGGAGCGTTAGTCACCCTCCTAACTCAAGTTGTTAGAACAAATAATCAGTGGGTCAAGCCAATGAATTTGCTCACAAATATCTAGATATTTATCCCTACATTTTCTCAAGAAAAGAAGGCAAAGTCCCAAAAATTGAACTATTTGGGGAAATTCCAATCTGAGAATGAAGGAAAATGGGAAAGAGCTTGAAAACAGGGCAGGTTCATGGCTTGTAACCAACGTATTCTACCCATCTATCTTGATTTAATTTAGTTAGAAGAATCAATAAGATTGTGGCACACATAACACATGAGAAAAACTAATAGAAAAAGAAGAAACTATGCAAAAACATTTTAGCACAAGTATCCCACAAAAATAGCTGCAAATCCTGGTTTATTTTCTTGGCAAACTATTGTAATGATGTACAATGTAGCTCAGAGCATCCAAGAGAGTCTAGCCTTTGCTAATGACTGAAAAAATACATAATATTGGCAATAAAACCACCTATGCTAGCCATCGGGGGTCAATTCCATGAGATAACGAACTGTTACAACCATTTCCAAACAAGGAGCAGGAATATACGCAGTAGAACAACTTGCCTCTATAAGCATGGAAACTGATTCATTGACCCCCAAACCAACTCAAAATGATGAATCTACCCTCTAAGATAATTTTAAAATTACATTTACATAGCATATCATCATTTACAATCATAAATTCATCCATGAAGAGAGAAAAAGTCAACCTGGAGAGAAACTAGGTGAAAATTGGATTTTTAGGCAAAATGACTCTATGTGCAGCGCCACCTCCCATGTGTGTAGAGCAACTTCTCAACTATTTTTGGAGGCCTTTCCTTTAGAAAAGTTGAGCAAAAGATAGCTCATTGGAAAGGTATTCCTGTCTAGTTTCGAGAACATCTTGAATTTTTTAATTTGGTGATCGTTTGCACCCTCAAACATGGAATCTGTCAAGGTTGCTTCTTGTGTGACCAAAAATAGGTAGAGAGGGCATTATTTGATGGTTTTTGGACCTTTAGGTGACCAATATTTTCTCAAAAATTGCTGAAAATTTTAGGGATTCATGTTCTCATCATTCCAAATCCAAATATGCAAACCATTTCTCCAAAAAGTCCTCCAGTCAAAAGCGTAGCACTGGTGGCACTATCCACTTAATGCAATTTTCTATGTTGGAAAATTTCAAAATGAAAAAAACTCACCAAAATTTGCCAAGATTTGGCACAAGGCACTCTCATTAATTGCTTTAATGGGCTATTGATGCCTCAGCCAAGACTTTGAACTTGTATTGCTCCTTTTTGCTCCTTAAGGCCTTCCTCAACCTAGCCTTAAGCTTCCTGATTCTCATTTTGCAAATTTTGTTTTCGAGTCATATAATGATATGACATGTGTCGGAGCATTCTATTGTCCCTATTGGCCTTGTTGATCAGTCCCTCAAGATGCACGCTGACCCTCTCAAGCCAATTTTCCCGATCATGTTCAATCTGTTGCTTAATGGAAGTCAAAGTCACAAGGTCCTCTTTGTAATTTTCCCTCTTCAGTTTCAACATTTCAAGTTCCATTAGGCTTTGCTTATCCTCCAACTATTTTTTCTCTTTATTTCTCATCATCTATATCATCCCTGTGCATCTTCTCTTTTCCTTTGCTTTTCTTTTTATTTCTCTCCATGGAACTATCACTGAGTGTCTCCTCCTCATAGTCCTATTCACTATCTCTCTACATTGTTTTTGTAGTTGTGAACACTTGTGATGAATGAAGAGATAGGGTGGATGAATGACTAGTATGAAGAGATTTTATGGATGAGTAATTGAGGGTGAATGGGATTGTGAATGAGATTTAGGGAGTGAGTAGGGTTTGGGAATAGTGTAGGGTTTAGGGATGTATGTAGGAGTAAGTATGTAGGGTTTTGGGGAGAAAGTATAGGGTTTGGGAAATTTATATGTAAAAATGGGATTTGGGAAGAATATATGAATGAAAGTTATTTAGGAAACAATATCAAAAAGGATTGGATAGGAAAAAAAATGAGAGAGTCAACTTGTCAAATTTATAAGACAGTTTGTGAATTTTATGGGACTTTTTCAGTCAAAACTAGGGTTTTAACTTTATGAGTGAAAACATCCCCAAAACTTGATGCAAAGCCCTTTTCAATAATAAGGATTGATTTAATTACTTTCCAAGAGGTATCTTCATAGATTTGAAGCAAATTGAGTGATTTTTGAGTGTTTTGGGGCTTGGCTGCCAGGTGTATAGAGCCCGTTCAAATTAACACTGAGGAAGTTTGCCAAGTGCGTAGTTCCCTTTTGCAGGACACTTTTAAAGGTCGTCACGGTGTCCAAATTAGGCTTGTGATAGCTCATTGGAAATAATGGTGAGTCTACCTTCCATAATATCTTGAATTTTTCAATTTGGAGTTCATTTGCCCTGTCAAAAGTCCAATCTTCCAATACTGGTCAAAATGTGCAGAATGACACTGCCTAAATGCAGAGAGTTGTTACAGTCAAAGTTTGAAGGTCTTCCTCAACTCCAAATTGAACTCATGATAGCTCATTGGAAAGATATTTGTCTCTACTTATCATTTTAGTCATCATAAAATCCATTTCGGCATTAAGTCTAGGAGAAAAATTATTTTTTCCAAGGTCACTCCAGAGGTGCAACAACCCTCCTGAAGCAAATGATGTTTTCGACATTTCTCCCAAACCATGAAACCTGTGTAAAAATATATGGATGTTTTTTCTTCTTGGGTATATTATGGACAGAAACCTCTCTCATTTTTGTGAAATTCATCTTCTATTTCTCAGAAACATCATTTGAATAAAACCTATGATGATATGTGGAACAGGGGATTTGTAGAAATGAAGGGAAATAAAGGGGGTAAGTGGCTTCTAAATTCTTGAGAAAATTTTGGAGAATAGGAAGGGATGTTAGAAAGTAGGGGAAAGTGGAATTTAAAATATTGAGCGAGGGGAATGGATCCAAAACGACAAAACACAGGCCTAGCCTAGAAAATTGTCAAATTGTAGCAATAAGCTAGGGTTTTTGGGAAAATGTTGAACTTGAGGGATATCAATGATGATAAGTTCTTAAGAAGGTATATTAAGGATATGGGAAGGTTTATGAGCATCAGGATACAAGTTTTTTTGATGATTTGACCATGCAAGAAAAATTACCCTCAAAACCCTAGGAGAGGGAAATGAGCCTTACCCAAGTACAACTGAAGCACGAACAAGGTGTAAAATAACCCATTGGAACCTGAAATGATGATGACAAATTTTTGAATGACGGCAAAATCAGCTCAATGATGACATGGAGTGACACATGGAAAACTTTGAAAGGAGTGAAAACAAATCCTAGACCTAATACATAGTGATGAAATTTTACTTGAAGACTTACTGAAATGACAAAATTTGACTTTGACACCCTAAGACCACTTTGGAAGAGCATGTTTGATCATTGGTGGAAGGATTCAAAGACTGACACTAACATTGGCTCCATTGGGGATGGTAGCTCCTTGGAGATGCCAAGAACACTGTAGACCAAGTAGCCTTATTCATTGGACATGGAGTCAAAAACTCAAGATGAAATTACATGACTGAATCCTGATGAATCAAAGGCACAAACTGACTTGAAACTGATTCAATACTAAAACACAACTGAAAAACTGAGAAATATGCTCAAAATGGAGCTTATTCAATAAAACCTACTCTAACTGTTCAATTCATCACTTGATCAAGTGAAATGAAACAACCAATGCAACCATGTAAGCATTTTGGATGCTATTTGAATTTTCCACAAGTGCTTTCTTATGAACAACAAGAGAGAACTACTGAAAGGAAACTCCCATGAAAATTTGTAAACAAATCCTTTGAATAATATGGATTCTCTATCCGACTCCAAAAAGGTTGTGTAAGGATCTTGAAATTCATGTGCACTAGGTCTTAGCTCATCCAATGCATTACTTTTCTTCTCCTCGTACCATGAATGAAAACTTTCATCTGAGCTTTGTGACAAGACTCTTGCTAATAATGACAAAGAAAATGGTTGCTGGATCAAGTTTATATCAACACTTTTTTCAAACTCATAGCTAACTAATGGAGAAGGGATTTGACATCAAACATCATCCAACACATCAGCTATTGAATCATGAAAAACATGAAAAGGCTACTGCAACCCATTTTCTATTGGTTCCAATGAGATTGCATGATTTTCAACAGGCTGCTCATTTGAAGATATACTATGCAAATTTCCCTTCAAAAACTGAAATGATTCAAAACAGAATGGTATGGAATCATCTTGCATCATTTAATCATATTTTCCAACTTCCAAGTCTTCATCTACAACTTGACATTCAATAGCATTCGGAGGATGCAAATCCAGATATGAGAAGTATTGACGATCTAGATCAAAACTTATCGACGTTGATTTCTGATTTCACGATATTTGTCTCTGATGAACTGAAACGAAGAAAAACAAAAAGTCAAAGAACCTTCACTTACTTCAACATTCGCTGCACTTTCCTCCTCGCTTCCACAGCTTATATGTAATGGTTGATCACTGTATTCGAGCGGCTGAAAGTGAACTTCCTCCTTCCACAAACCAATTGCTAATTTGTCTGCAGGACTAGCTTCTATTTGGAGAACATGGTCATCAACATACGGATCAAACTGATGCAAATCATTATTATAAAACACATCATCAAGCATACATGTCATATCAACAGATCTCTCTTCTCCAAGATGATCTATAAAACCATCATTATCAAATTGAAAACTAGGATAAGAAATAAAATGTTTTGGATCAGCCACTTGTTCTTCTTCAATCAGTGAGCCATGATCTTGAACATCATACTCATTCCTTGTCATGATCTTTTGCATCATCTCTTCCACTGGACTTACCAAAATGTCGAAATTTACCTCTAAAGATGTTGATTCCTTTGGATCTATGCTCTTCATCTCTTCTTCCTTTAACTTTGCCCTTCTGATCAGCAAATTAGCCTCTACATCTACTACACTATTTTGTATCTCTTCAAGTGTTGCAAGGTTCCTTTCTCTTAGCTGAAAATCTATTTCTGGATCAAAGGCATCTGGGTAGTGCAAGAGAGAAGATCGAGGAGGAGGTCTTACAGTAATAGGCATCAAACAATAAAATTGGTTAAATCTGGTAGAAAACTGTTATACTGTCTCCCTTGGCTGTCTTCTCAACTAGGTATATTCTTCTAGAATCAAGAAAGGGTTCTGTCTAATCACCCACTTGTCGAGGAACACTTTGACAAACTGCTGGAAATCTAAGATGCTCGCATCAGGTAGGGTTTTCAACCAACTCTTGACTTTTCCTTCCAAAGAAAGATGAAAAAGCCTAACACTAACATCCTCTTCATCAACTTCAAAAATGTCGAGAAAAGACTCAAAATTCATTACATCTTTCTCAACAGTGATGTCGTCACAGTCACCATTAAATCTTGGTAGATATAGGTAATGATTTTTAGGGAAGGCATGGGATATAGGAGGGAAAATCAGAGTCTTGTATCTATCTAGAATTTTACAAGGTATAGGAGTATGTACAGAAGGTGTGAAATCAGTCTTGGTCTCTTGAGGCTCATTAGTTTGGAGATGGTCATCATAAGATTCAAAAGAAGGGTCTTGATCAAGATCAAAGGCATGTGAATATTTCACAATATTCAAAAGGGGAAGAATCAAATGCAGGTATAGGCTCTTGTCTCAAATACAATATACTTTGTAAGGCCTTCTTGGCATTCTCAGGAAAAGAGAGGAAATAATTTATAACAAAGAACATAATGTCTTGGATGAAACTCCAACTTGAATACCTGATCTTTCCATATTGTCCTTTCATGTTTTTGCTGGTCAAGTTCAACCTCCAGTGGAGTCCTTGGATCTGATCTCGAAACTGATTTAGGGTCATCAAGTGAATGATTTCAGCCTTCCGGTGTCTAATCATTGTCCACCATCAACAATTAGATCTAAAATTGATACATTTTACTGAGGAACATAAAACTACGTTTCCCAGTATGGTCGCCACTATGTTAGAGCCTAGATTGACCTTAAGCTGAAGGCAGGCAATCCTAGGATAACGACAAACCAAGCTTAACCCGGTAGTTATCCCTACTAGGTTAGGAGAGGGCTCTCTCCTTGTCAATCTCAATCGAGATGACTACATATATGGATTTTAGGCTAGATATATTAGCTCTAGGGTTTTTTGATTGATTTTGATGGTTTTGCTAGATCCAATGGAGCAGGCAACATTAGGTTTGGGAAATCAAGTTATGAACACAGGGTGTTCTATGGGGTGAGATAGGTAGGTATTTTAGCACTTAAAATTGAGCGAGATGGTAGGTCTAAGACTGGTGAGGAGTTGAGGAGGGCATGCAAACCTCATGAGTCCTCTTCAAACAGTAGAAAACATCAAAAAACTAAATGGATTCCCAAGGCAGAGCACTGTAACCAACGTATTTTACCTATCTATATTGATTTCATTTAGTTAGAAGAATGAATAATATAATAGCACAAATAACACATGAGAAAAACTAATAACAGAAGAATAAACTATGCAAAAACACTTTACCACAAGTATCCCACAAAAATAGCTGCAAATCCTGGTTTATTTCCTTGCCAAACTATTGTAATGATGTACGATGTATCTCAGAGCATTCAAGAGAGTCCAAGCTTTGCTAATGACTCAAAAAATGCATAATATAGGCAATCAAACCACATATGATAGCCATTAGGTGTCTAATCCAAGAGATAAGTAACTATTACAACCATTTCTGAACAAGGAGTAGCAATATAGGTAGTGGAACTTCTTGCCTCTATAAGCATGGAAACTGATTCATTGACCCCCAAACCACCTCAAAATTATGAATCTACCCTCTAAGGTAATTTTAAAATTACATTTACATAGAATAGAATCATTTACAATCATAAATTCATCCATGAAGAGAGAAAAATTCAACTTGGAGAGAAACTAGGCGAAAACTAGATTTTTAGGCAAACTGGCTCTATGCGTAGCGCCACCTGCTAGGTGCATAATGCCACTTATTAGCTGATTTTGGAGGCCTTCCCCTTAGAAAAATTGTGCCCAAGATAGCTCATTAGAAAGGTATTCGTATCTCGTTTCTGGAACATCTTGAATTTTTTCATTTGGAGGTTATTTGCCCCCTAAAAGGTGGAAACTCCCAAGGCTGCTTCTTGTGTGTCCAAACAGAGGCAAAGAGGAAAGTTTTTAATGGTTTTTTGACCTTTAGGTGACCAAGATTTGCTCCAAATTTGCTGAAACTTTTAGGGATTGATGTTCTCATCATGATGAATCAAAAGAGGCAAACCATTTCTCTGAAAAGTCCTCCAGTCTAAAGTGAAGTGCCAGTGGTGCTACGCACCTAATGCAATTTTCTATGTTGGAAAATTTCAGAATTTCAAAATGACTAAAACTCACCAAAACTTGCACAGATTTGGCACAAGGCACTCTCATTAATTTCTTTGATGGGATAGTGAGACCTTAGCCAAGATTTTCAACTTGTCTTGCTCCTTTTTGCTCCTTAAGGCCTTCCTCAACCTAGCCTTAAGCTTCTTGATTCTCATATTGCAAATTTTGTTTTCGAGTCTGTTGAGGGCCCTGAAATCAGGTCAACAACAAGGGGGATACCCACCCAGTCCGAAACCTAGTTGGCGGCTCCTTGCCCGTTTGGTGTAGCGGGTCTGACTGGGGATAATGGGACTAGCTTCCCAATCTAAAGGATGTGTGTGTGTGTGTAGATTTTGATGATGCTAATTTAGAGGTAATTTTAAGCTAATCTAATTCTAAACTCTAAACTGACTCTATTCTACTGTAATCTAACAAAAACAGCACATCTAATCTATACTAACCCGGGGTAGAATTCTTTCATCATGCGATCTAAAAAGATTTCATACAATAACTAGTAATAAAGATCATTCATCTATCATAAGAATATACATCAATTAAGATAAACCATTCTGCATAAGAAGTTAGGCAAAACAGTTGTGAACAGCATATCGCATGATAAGTTATTCATATGTCAAGCACAAATAAATGACTCCACCGTACAAAAGTGCCAAATGGTAACCCACACATTCATACATTAACATATAACCAACTCAGCTGTATATCACTCTAAGAATATAAGCAGAAATTAATCAAGAGATAAAAGTACCATTTATGACTGATTTCACTCACAAACTTCGAGCAATAACGATTTATCTCTACTTATTTCTAACATCTACTAAGAGTACAAAAGTGCAACATCAGTAGCAGACATTAAAATGCAAACATAAATAAATCCCGATCCATCCATTCATCAAAAACCCCCTCCGAGGGTGCAAAAGTGCATGTTCTGAGGACAAGTTTTTTGACAAATTTCCGGACCCTTCTCCGAATGCGATGAGAAGGGTTAAATACTGCTAACTAACTATTCTTAATTACACAAATTTAGGAAACGGCTTCAAATGACCGCCCTTCCACTAAAACAAATTTATTTCTAAAAATTGAATCTAATTTCTAACCGTTTCTGTATTTGCTCCTTACTGCTGTAAGCAATGCAAGGTTCGCCTGGAAAGAGTCGGCTAGTTTGTCTTTTTCTTTTGCTTGAGCGATAAAAGTAGAAATAACAAAAGCTAGCACTTCTTTCTGACAAACTAGAATATATTTTTCAAAATCTTCCTCTGGCTGGGTGTATTTGCTGTGTGTATACTTAGTATAACCCAGATTTCTTTCAAACTGATTGTGCTGTTGCTATTTCGGTTTCCGACCGTGCGAATGAATCAATGAGTTAGGGATTTCGTTGCCTGAACAATCTTCCGTATTGAAAATTGCTTCCATTCTTTGTTCCAGGCTTTTCTGGAGCGTCCTCCCTCTTTAGCGTTTTTCTTTTTGCTTTACCCAGTCTGAGCTTCAGGATCTTTTGCAAACATGCTGCTTTTGTGCGGCTTTGACTCTGAGTCTTGGATAGTCTATTTTCATCAGTGTCTATGGAGTGATACTCTGGAATCCGTGGCTCTGCTACATGTGGCCTCTATTTGTGAAGGCATCTCCTCTCTGTTCTTCAAGTATTGGCACTTTCCCCTTTTCCTTAGATGTTTCCTGCATATAGATTTATATTAGTTGCTGCCTTACAGTTCACACAAAGGAAAAGAGAAATGACAAAAAGATTGACATGAAAGCTTTAAGTTCTAATGAATGCATAATCATGACACTCATAATGACTTGACTCTTCGAAAAACGCAACACGATCATCTTTGGATACTCAGGCGTGCAATCATTAATTTCCCTTAAGGTGCGCGCTTAATTTTGGGTTTACAGATCATGCCGAAGAAACTTTGCGATGAGTGATTTCTGCGATTCGCATCGCAACAATTAATAGTCTCATTCGTCGCAGATCGCAAATCGCAAGATCGCAGTTTGTTAAGATCGCAGATCGCAAATCGCAAGATCACAGTTTGTTAAGATCGCAGATCGCAAATCGCAAGATCGCATTTTCATTTGATCATTGTGCGCTGCTTATGCGACGTTGCGATATGCGACGTCGCATATCGGCCATCGACGATTCCTTAGGTTTTCTTTTAAGGGTGCTTTTCAAAATATGCGATGTGATGAATGTCGCATCGCTTCTTTGCAGCTTATTTATGCGCATAAGAAAACGCTTCACTCTCTCTTTGGGATGCGATATAGCTTTTAGGGAGTTAAATACAAAAATTTTGATAAAAATATTTTTGGGATTTTTTGTTAAGGGTCCCCCTTTGCTTGATGTTATTGCTAATACCAAACAAAGAGGGGGGTTGTTGGTGACCACAAAAATGGCGATTCACTGTGATGAACCAGTTATCTCTACTTTTCTATTGACATTTCTACTTCCGAAACAAAAAAAATTTCATATGTCTAAATTTTGTTATGGACAGATAGAGTAGATTACCCCTTATCCTGTCAATGATACTTTGTCTCAACCTTTCTTTTATTCAAATTGTCTGCTTCCTTAGGCTTAGTTCTTGCATTCATACCAGACATTACTCGGTCCTTTTTTAAAAATAAAATAAGGTCTTCTCTACGTACTGGCTTTAAAATATGCTCATTTGTCGTAGGTAGAGCCTCTGCTGCCCGCAAGCGTCCATAGCCTCGACAAGGTTACCATGTTATCCAGCAATGATCCTTTTTCCTGCTTGAGGTTATTTACAACATTGCAGAGAAAAATCCTTTTTGACACTTTTTCCTTTTTTTTTTTCTTTTTTTTTTATTCTCTAAAGAATAATGTCTTGGTTTGGTGGCCAAATTATGACACAGTCATTCACTTGATTTACACTCTTGCTGAACAAGCTGGCTCGTGATGAGACCCCTTGTCTTTTGATTTGCAGCAATCTTGAGTCATTGCCCTGTTTTGATAGACAATATTGGCAAAGTCAGCAAGTTATAATATCTGTGATCATGATAAGCCGGCTCGTGATGAGACCTCTTATTCTTTGAGATATAGTGTTCTCTCGGATTGTTTCTCTGAATGCTGCGATTTCCTTTAGCAGAGAGGAAGTCATTGTTTTTCCTTAAGAAAGCTCTGGACGACAATAATAGAGTTTGAAAACAACAGCTTTACAGAGAATATTTATTTTATTATTGATGACATCTTTCATTGTGCTGTCATAAAACAATTTTTTACCAAAGGTTGCTTTCATCAAAGTTTTTTGAGAGGTTGAAACTAATATCATATTCATAGTAAAGTTAACTCTATTTGTCAATAATAAAAATCAGATTTTTCGAAAAGTTTTGCTATTTGTACAAGTGAAATCAAAATCTGATAGAGAGTTGGTGTGCTCTTTCATGAATCCTTTTTAATGATCATTTACAACCGGTTTTATTTATAAGAAAGAGAAAAACAAAATAATAAAAACTAAAACTAAAACTATCCTATAAAAATAGAAGAATGATCTTCTATGGAAAATACATTTTAAGAATCTGTCCATTCACAGGCAAAGAATCTCTTCTACCTGCCAAATCCTGCAACACAAACGTCGATGGGCCTATGACTTCTACAATCTGAAAAGGACCAAGCCACAGCTTCTGAAATTTCGTATGCTTGCCCTTTTCTTCATGAGATTTATCCCATTTCAAAACTAAATCTCCCATCTGAAAGCTTTTTCTGGTCATTATGCTTCAGTCAAAAGAGGATTTTATTAGCGCTTGGTGGTGAGCATGGGTTTTCTTAGCTTGTTCTCGTTGTTCTTCTAGTTTGATTATCTCCATCTGTCTCAATTGTAAGGAGGAAGTAGACACTTCATCGATGTGTTGTACTAAAGAAAAAGAGGAAATGACTAAGTGAGTTGGAAGAACCACTTCTTTCCCATAAACTAAGTTAAAGGGAGAAGTGCCAATTGAAGCTTTCTTTGTAATTCTATCTGCCCATAAAGCATTTACCAGCGCTTTGTGCCAATTCTTTTGGTTTTGGTCGACTGTTCTTTTAATCATCCTGATTAGGTTTTTGTTTGTTGACTCAGCCAAACCATTACCTTGCGGATAGTAGTTGGCGGAATACTTCAGTTTGAACCCTCTATTAAGTGCAAACTCAGTCATTGTATTTCCAGAAAAGTATGATGCATTATCAAACATTAAGGCCGTTGGCAATCCAAACCTAGTGATGATAAATTGATCTATGAATTCAATAATGTTTTCAGAATTAACTGTCTTGAGAGGAACTGCTTCTACCCATTTAGTAAAATAATCTGTTGCCGTGAGGATATACCTATGATGCTTAGAAGAGTGAGGAACGATCTCACCTATTATGTCCAAGCCGCATTGGCTGAATGGTTGCTCGATGTTAACTGGCTGTAGTGGCATGGACGATTTCTTTTGTTTCCCTGCAGTAGTCTGGCAGATTTGGCATTTCCTTACGTAATTGTATGAGTCTTTGAACAGCGTGGGCCAATAATATCCTGCACGTAAGATCTTATGCGCAGTAGCTTCTCCAGCATAGTGTCCACCTGCTGGTCCATCGTGGAGTTCCTGCAAAACCTTTTCGGCTTCAGTTTTCTCAAGACACCTAAGAAGTACAGAATCGTAATTCCTTTTAAACAGAACATCATTTATGAGCTGGTATTGTTTAGCTTTCAATCTCAGAGCTCTTTTCTTGGTGTGATCCAGGTGTGATGGAGCATACCCGTTCTTAAGATAATAAATGGTGTCCGCATATAATGATTCTGCGTCGTTTAGGCTTACCTCATATGCATGTACCTCTTCAGATGAGTTCTCAGGAATTTGCGATGCTCCAGCTAACATCTTGCAGAAGCCTTGACCTCTTACGATGTTTGCTGGCTTGATCTCAAGATCGTATTCTTGTAAAGCGGTAATCCAATTTGCTCTCTTTTCACCCACATCCTTCTGTACCAACATGTTTCTTACCGCTGGAAACCGTACTACGACTTTGGTATGGGCTTTAAGTAAGAAAGGTCTGAAATATTTGATCGCTTTGAAAACAGCATATGCCTGTTTCTCTACGTCTGAATAATTGAGCTCAGCGCCTTGTAAGTTTGAGCTAAAGAATGCGATTGGAGCTTCCGCCTTCTCTTGATTTGCTTGAGTTAAAATTGCGGCATAAGATTTCTCTGAGGCAAAAGTGTATAAGATAAAGGATTCTGAAAAATTTGGGGTAGCTAAATATGGAGCGTTGATGATAGCTTGTTTGGTCAAGTTGAATGCTTCGTGCTCATCTTGACCCCATTTAAAATCTGAATTCTTTTTTATCATATTTTGTAAAGGAGAAATAATACGTGAAAAATCCGGGACAAACCTTTTTACAAAATTGATTTGTCCAAGGAAAGATTGCATGGCCTTTTTGTTATGGGGCATGGATATTTCGGAAATTTCTTTGATTCTGTCAGGTTCAATGTGAATACCAGATTTCGACACTATGAATCCGAGCAATTTCAATTCACTTAATGCGAAAAAAGATTTCTTTGGGTTAAGTGAAATCCCATACCTTAAGCATCTTTGAAAGATTTGTTTCAAGTCTTTGAGATGGTCGCTTCGCTTCTTGGAGTACACTGTTATATCATCCAGGTAGATCACTACCGATTTATTGACTAAACCTTTAAACGCGATGTCCATGGCTCTCTGAAAGGTAGCGTCGGCATTGATCAGACCAAATGGCATCTTTCGATATGCGTATGTGCCCCATTTGGTTCGGAATGTGGTTTTCCACTGATCATCGGGATGTACCAGCACTTGATTGTATCCTGAAAATCCATCCAGGAAAGACATTAATTCTGAGCCTGTTACTGCTTGTAGTATTTGCTCCATAGGTGGGAGGGGAAAATTGTCTTTCTGACAGGCTTTGTTGAGGTTCCGGAAGTCAATACAGATCCTGATATCTTCGTTTTTCTTTCTAACGGGCACCAAATTGGATACCCATTTGGAATGTCTGACGGGGAAAATTATTTTGGCTCTCAACAACTTATTTAGCTCAGTCTTTATCTAATTTTCTAAGTTGGGGTGGATTTTTCTGAGCTTTTGCTGGATAGGCTTTTCATTGTCAATCATAGGGATAGTGCGTTGAATGATAGAAGTGTTGTATGTCTTCAGCTCATCGTAATTCCATGCAAAAACGTTTTTTTATTGTCTCAGAAGACGGATATATGCTGATTTTTCTTCAGGGGCTAGGCCGTGGCCCAGATTAACGTTTTGCGGCTTCTGATCGGTTCCTAGGTTCAC
Organism: Pinus tabuliformis; assembly: GCA_031772625.1. Classification (NCBI taxonomy): domain Eukaryota; kingdom Viridiplantae; phylum Streptophyta; class Pinopsida; order Pinales; family Pinaceae; genus Pinus; species Pinus tabuliformis. The sequence goes on along the minus strand of CM062812.1, from coordinate 480,573,728 downwards.
TAATTCATAATTCAGTGTCGAACTGTAGAGTTTAGAATTGACAGACCTTTTAAACTGACTTTTCAAATCATATAAATCTTCTAACTTAACCACCGATTTAGGTATAACATTATCAGTGCTATTTTGTTGAATTTGGTGATCATGATGGTCTTCGTCAATTATTTGATAAAAACTAATCATCATGTTTGCATTGAGGAAGCTAGTGTTATTGCTAAGGTTTCGCATTTTCATCATCGGAAGCTTAGGGAAGCTATTGAGATTGAAAAGAGACCCGACAATCTCAATAGAGATGATGGTTGGAAAATCAGTAGGTGCTGGGTCCCAGCACTTTCTTCTTGATCGTTTTTCCTGTCTCTCCCTTTTATTTATATTTTATTATTATTAGTTATTAATCCATTACTGATTAAACAATTACTATTAAAAATTGCAAAGAATAAACTATTACTATATTCTATTTTATAAAGGATTACTATATACTATTATTTATTATTATTATTATTATTTGTTTATTTATTTATTTACTTGATTCTATTACTATTACTATTATTCTTATTATTTATTTATTTAATAACTTAATTATTAATTATTTTATTTGTTTATAAACTATTACTAAATACTATTGTTTAGTAATATAATAAACAGGTACGATACACTATTATTTGGTAATTGTTTTTTACTTTATTTATTTATTTTATTTATTATTTTATAACTTAATTCTATTATTATTATTATTATTATTATTACTATTATTAACTTATTTCTATTATTATTTTTGTTATTACTTTTATGTATTATTTCCAATACTCTTTCATCTTAATAACCCTTTGGAATGGTCCCTTATTACCTTTAAAAATATTTTATAATTTCTTCATTTATATATTTATATTTTTAATAAATAAATAATTTATTTATAATTCTTTATTTATATATTTATATATTTATTTATTTATCTTTTACCTAATATAACTATATTTATATATAAAAAATTTTTTTTACCTTACTATTGATACCATTTATTTTTATTAAATAATAAGTTATTTACATATTTACTATTATATTTATTAATTTATTTTTTCATTTATTTATTTATATATTCATTTATTTATTTAATAAATAAATAAATAATTTATTATTATTTTATAATTCTGCATATATTTATTTATCTTACACCTAATTTAACTAATTTTTATATATTTATATATAAATTTATATATATTTATTTATTTTGATTTATTTATTATTATATTATAATTTATTTATTTATTTATTTTATACCTAATATAACTAAATTTGACCTTGCTCCTTAAGTCAACTTTTTGCCCAGGTAACCGTTGGTGTCTCTGCTCTGACTATTTATACAGGCTAAGCTAGATCTGTTTTTCAACTTCTCCTGACGATGAACCACACTGGTTGGTTCGAAACGCGTCGACAAATGATTTCTCATGTGATTTTCGCTGAAGAATCTATCATTAACTTGAGTAGGATCCTTCAGAAGTGAGGAAATTTACAATGTCAGGATCATCGTTGAATACTCTCCAGTTGATGATGTTGTCAGGGATGGATGGTCTAAAGATTAATTCTATTGAGAACCTATCGGGACTAAAATCTTCGGAGGGAATAAGTCTAGAGGCTACGTTAGCTAACAGGTCTGCGCTCACATTTTGGAATCTTGGGATTGACGAAATATTGAATGCTATGAAATGTGAAGTCAGATCTTGTACTAAAGATTGATAGTGCTTTAAATCACTTGACAGGCAATGTATGGTGTTACGTACCTATTTGACGACAATTTCAGAATCTCCAAAGACTTGAAGATACTTAACATTCAATCCGATTGCTTTGTATAAGCCTTGCACCAAGGCTTCGTACTCCGCTGTATTGTTTGTGCAATCGAACTCAAGTCTGCATGTAAGAATGATCTTGTTTCCGTCTGGGCTAATCAGAACGCATCCTGCTCCTGCTCCCTCGTTAGATTTAGAGCCATCAAAATATAATTTCCAAAATAAAGATGTATTTACAGAGTTATCTAAAAAATAAAAACACTTAGAATCATCAGTTTGGGAAAAAATTTCAACTTGGGACAAAACTGAATTTTCTAAGTAAGGTGAAGTGTGAGCATTGAAATTGCCAAGGAAAGAATCTACCGAGTAATTCCCTATGATACTGTTGTTGTATGCTATTGCTTCATTTTCTCCTTCCAATTCAATCACTATGTACTTTTGGTGCAACTCTCGCTCAACCTTTATTTGATTGGGTTTACCGTTGTAGGGTAACCACATGTGCGACCAGTCAGTTGAGAAATATCCGTGGAGTTTTTCGGACCAATCCCTGCTAAGAATTAAACCATAGAATTCAGGGATATCAGCTACCAAAATGTCAATAACCTGGCATACTTTCAGGTTAGACGACAATCTTATGGTCACATGGTTAAGTTCACCAATCACTTCGACTTGAGACCGATCAAGTTGAACTATGCACACTGCGGATTTTTGTGGCTGAACATTCAATTTGGCACATATTGATCTGGGTAAAATATTCGTTGAAGGACTAGAATCAACTAAGCAATTGTGCATGTTTTTATTGAAAATTTCATAAGTGAGAAGGAAAGGAGGAGTATGAGATCTTGATCTTCCTCCAATCAAGGCAATGTCATTCAGATCAATCTTATTGATCACGTTGGTTGGAGGTCTTCCCATGTTGTGGGAAGCTACAGCTGTAGGTAAAGATGTAGTAGGCACGGCATGAAATTCTTTCATCGTTATTTTCTATTGATGTTTCAATTTGCTCAATTCGTAGAGAGTGATATTAGCCCTAGTCTTTTTCATGTCATCGATAATGTTATACTCCATTTCATCCGACACTATCAGTGTTCTTGATGGAGGTGCTTGATTTGATTGGACTGGGCTAAATTGGGTCGCTCTAGCAGTTGCTTTCTTTGTTGCGACCTTATCTTTTGTTGTAGGGCTTGCACCCTTCTGTTTAGGGGTAGTTTGGGGAGGATCAAGTTGATTTTTGCTTCGCGTGCTAACCAGAAATGCTTCTTGATCCTCTTCTTGTGGGAGGATGAAATCCACATTCCTTGTAGTTCCACAACTTCTTCATCATCGGTCTGCCCTTCAGTGGTATTCTCTTCTTCTTCTTCTTCCTCAGATTCGACGTTTGAGACAACATTGGGTGGTTTCACCTCCATGGGAGGATTTCTTTTAAAATATCTATAGGGCTTTTTTGAAGAAGTTTCTGCTACTTGTTTTCTTATGTCAATCATCTCATTGGACATGGTCTTTAACACTTTTTGTAATCCTTCCATATGGAAAGGATCTTTCGTTTGCTTCTTCTTGGTGTCTTCTTTGAAATAGATTTTCTTAGATTTGTGTTCTTCTATTGCAGATCTCTTTTCTAGGGCAACCACGCGCTTTTCTACTGCTAACGCCTCAGTCAAGTTTTCAACTAAGGTCGTCTTGTTTGCCCTATCTATGAAGATAGCCAAGTTTGATGTTAAGGCCGTGATGTACCATTCACATCTTACTTCCTCGCTGGGTTGAAAAGCAGCGGGAATTTTGTTGAGGATTTTATTGAACCGTAAATTGAAATCTTTAATGGGTTCTCTAGCCTCAGCTTTAAGATTAGATAGGTCATTGATCAATGTCGCTGTTGATCTGTCATTGCCAAACTTGGTGAGGAATTGACTTTGAAAAATGTCCCAACTTGTGATGGACCCGGAAGGTAACGAAAAGTACCATGACCCGGCTGTTCCTTGCATTGTATAAGGAAAAAGCCGGACGACAGCATCCTCGTTGGTAACTCCATTGAGATTAACAAAAAGCATGAAATTATTGATATGCTCTTTAGCTAGCATGCCTATTTCTGGATTGAATTTAGGTAGCCATTTCTCAAGATGGGCCGGTATTGGGCTCAGGGGTGGAGGCATTAAAACCGCCCCAGGATTGTTCCATGGAGACTGGGCCATCGTTGAGCCGCTAGTTAATGAAAGTGCAGAAGATGGTCCCTGATGCTGAGAAGATGAAGATATTATGATCTTTGATGATTGAAGAGGAAGGGTTATGGAAGATGGATGAGTGATTTGGGATGAGGATGTGGGTGGTTGACTTCGCGGTGAGGGGATTGAAATGGACGAAGTAGATGAAAGAGTCTCACGGTCAGACTCTGGTGGTGTTTTCCTTGCCCTTTTCCTAGTAGGGAGAGGGAGTTCACTTCGTTGAATACCAAATTTTTCACTCTTCAATCTGGTCAGGGGATGAGCAGGATTGTACTGCGAAGTCACGCTGCTGTGAGATTTATCAGACCTCTGAGAAAAAATAGATAATCCCTGGAGTTTACGAATCAAAGTTTGAATTTCAGGGGGTTTAATGATAAGTTGGTCTGATCTATTAGGGTAGGTAGCAGCGGTGGATACTCGAGCGACCTCTAACTCCGGGTTTAATCGTACTGGAGAAGTCGGGGGAGTTGATGAGGGTGACTTACTCTCAGAATGGTATTTAGATTTTGACTTAGTTGCCATTCATAGTTGTGGCCCTCCTTCTAGCGCCAAATATGTTGAGGGCCCTAAAATCGGGTCAACAACAAGGGGGATACCCACCCAGTCCGGAACCTGGTTGGCGGCTCCTTGCTCGTTTGGTGTAGCGGGTTCGACTGGGGATAATGGGACCAGCTTCCCAATCTAAAGGATGTGTGTGTGTGTGTAGATTTTGATGATGCTAATTTAGAGGTAATTTTAAGCTAATCTAATTCTAAACTCTAAACTGACTCTATTCTACTGTAATCTAACAAAAAAAGCACATCTAATCTATACTAACCCGGGGTAGAATTCTTTCATCATGCGATCTAAAAAGATTTCATACAATAACTGGTAATAAAGACCATTCAGCTATCATAAGAATATACATCAATTAAGATAAACCAGTTTGCATAAGAAGTTAGGCAAAACAGTTGTGAACAGCATATCGCATGATAAGTTATTCATATGTCAAGCACAAATAAATGACTCCACCGTACAAAAGTGCCAAATGGTAACCCACACATTCATACATTAACATATAAACAACTCAGCTGTATATCACTCTAAGAATATAAGCAGAAATTAATCAAGAGATAAAAGTACCATTTATGACTGATTTCACTCACAAACTTCGAACAATAACGATTTATCTCTACTTACTTCTAACATCTACTAAGAGTACAAAAGTGCAACATCAGTAGCAGACATTAAAATGAAAACACAAATAAATCCCGATCCATCCATTCATCAAAAACCCGCTCTGAGGGTGCAAAAGTGCATGTTCTGAGGACAAGTTTTTTGAAAAATTTCCGGACCCTTCTCCAAATGCCATGAGAAGGGTTAAATACTGCTAACTAACTAATCTTAATTACACAAATTTAGGAAACAGCTTCAAATGACCACCCTTCCACTAAAACAAATTTATTTCTAAAAGTTGAATCTAATTTCTAACCGTTTCTGTATTTGCTCCTTAGTGTTGTAAGCAATGCAAGGTTCGCCTGGAAAGAGTCGGCTAGTTTGTCTTTTTCTTTTGCTTGAGCGATAAAAGTAGAAATAACAAAAGCTGGAACTTCTTTCTGACAAACTAGAAGATATTTTTGAAAATCTTGCTCTGGCTGGGTGTATTTGTTGTGTGTATACTTAGTATAACCCATATTTCTTTCAAACTAATTGTGTTGTTGCTATTTCGGTTTCCGACCGTGCGAATGACTCAATGAGTTAGGGATTTCGTTGCCTAAACAATCTTCCGTATTGAAAATTGCTTCCGTTCTTTGTTCCAGGCTTTTCTGGAGCGTCCTCCCTCTTTAGCGTTTTTCTTTTTGCTTTACCCAGTCTGAGCTTCAGGATCTTTTGCAAACATGCTGCTTTTGTGTGCCTTTGACTCTCAGTCTTGGATAGTCTATTTTCATCAGTGTCTGTGGAGTGATACTCTGGAATCCGCGGCTCTGCTGCATGCGGCCTCTATTTGCGAAGGCATCTCCTCTTTGTTCTTCAAGTATTGGCGCTTTCCCCTTTTCCTTAGATGTTTCCTGCATATAGATTTATATTAGTTGCTGCCTTACAGTTTACGCAAAGGAAAAGAGAAATGACGAAAATATTGACATGAAAGCTTTAAGTTCTAATGAATGCATAATCATGACACTCATAATGACTTGACTCTTCGAAAAATGCAACACGATCATCTTTGGATACTCAGGCATGCAATCATTAATTTCCCTTAAGGTGCGCGCTTAATTTTGGGTTTACAGATCATGCCGAAGAAACTTTGCGATGAGTGGTTTCTGCGATTTGCATCACAGCAATTAATAGTCTCATTCGTCGCAGATCGCAAATCGCAAGATCGCATTTTCATTTGATCACTGTGCGCTGCTTATGCGATGTTGCGATATGCGACGTTGCATATCGACCATCGGCGATTCCTTAGGTTTTCTTTTAAGGGTGCTTTTCAAAATATGCGATGTGATGAATGTCACATCGCTTCTTTGCAGCTTATTTATGCGCATAAGAAAACTCTTCACTCTCTCTTTGCGATGCGATATAGCTTTTGGGGAGTTAAATACAAAAATTTTGATAAAAATATTTTTGGGATTTTTTGTTAAGGGTCCCCCTTTGCTTGATGTTATTGCTAATACCAAACAAAGAGGGGGGTTGTTGGTGACCACAACAGAGTCATATAATGATATGACATGTGCCAAAGCATTCTATTGTCCCTATTGGCCTTGTTGATTAGTCCCTCAAGATGCATGTTGTCCCTCTAAAGCCAATTTTCCCAGTCATGTTCAATCTCTTGCTGAACGGAATTCAAAGTGACAAGGTCCTCTTTGTCATTTTGCCTCTTCAGTTTCAACATTTCAAGTTCCATTAATCTTTTCTTATCCTCCAACTGTTTCTTCTCCTTCTTTTTCATCATCTATATCATCCTCATGCATATTATCTTTTCCTTTTCTTTTCTTCTTATGTCTCTCCATGGAACTATCACTGAGTGTCTCTTCCTCATAGTCATATTCACTGTGTCTCTTCCTCATAGTCATATTCACTGTCTCTTTCCATTGTTTTTATAGCTTTGAACACTTGTGATGAATGAAGAGACAGGGTGGATAAAGCATGAGTATGAAGTTATGGATTAGTAAGTAAGGGTGAATGGGAGTGTGAATGAGATTTATGGAGTGAGCAGGGTTTGGGAATAGTGTAGGGTTTAGGGATGTATGTAGGAGTAAGTATGTAGGGTTTTGGGGAGAAAGTATAAGGTTTGGGAAATTTATATGTAAGAATGGGATTTGGGAAGAACATAAGAAGGAATGGTATTTTGGAAACAATAGTAAAAAGGATTGTATAGAAAAACAAATGAGAGAGTGAGCTCGTAAAATTTATAAGATAGTTTGTGAATTTTATTGGACAATTTGAGTCAAAACTAGGGTTTTAAATTTATGAGTGAAAACATCAAGAAAACTTGATGCAAAACCCTTCTCAAAAAGAAGGATTTATTTACTTACTCTCCAAGAGGTAAATTGATAGATTTGAAGCAAATTGAGTGATTTTGGAGTGCTTTGGGGCTTGGCTACTAGTTGTGTGGCGCCTGTTCAAATTAACACTGAGGAAGTTTGCCAGGTGCATAGTGCCTTTTTGCAGGACACTTTGGAAGGCCTTCCTGGTGTCAAAATTGGGTGAGTGATAACTAATTAGAAAGTGTGGAGTGTCTACGTTCCATAATATCTTGCATTTATTCAATTTGGAGTTCATTTGCCCTTCCAAATGTCCGATCTGCCAAGACTTGTCAAAATATGCAGAATGAGGTTGCCTAAATGTAGAGTGATGTTGCAGTCGACTTGTGAAGGTCTTCATCATTTCCAAATTGAGATCATGATAGCTCAATTGAAAAATATTTGTGTCTAAATATCATCTAACTCATCAAGAAATTCACTTTGTCATTACATCTAGGAGAAAAATTGATTTTACGAAGGTCACTCCAGAGGAGCAGCAACCCCCGTGAGGCAAATGTTGTTTTCGACATTTCTCCTAAACCATGAAACCTGTCTAAAAATTGAAGGAAGTTTTTCTTCTTAGGTCTATTATGCATGAAAACCTCTATCATTCTTGTCAAACACATCTTCTATTTTTGAGAAACATCATTTGAATAAAACCTATCCCGATATGTGGAACAGGGGATCTGTAGAAATGAAGTGAAATGAAGGTGTAAGGGGCTCCTAAATTCTTGAGAAAATTTTGGATAATAGGGAGGGATGCTAAGAAGTAGGGGAAAGTGGAATTTGAAATATTGAGTGACGGGAAGGGATCCAAAAGGGCAAAACATAGGCCTTGCCTAGAAAATTGTCAAATTGTAGCAATAATCTAGAGTCTGTGGGAAAACGATGAATTTGAGGGATATTAGTGATGACAAGTGCTTAAGAAGGTATATTAAAGATAGGGGAAGGTTTATGAGCATCAGGATACAAGTTTTGTTGAAGATTTGACCATCCAAGAAAAAATACCTTCAAAACCCTAGGAGAGGGAAATGAGCCTTACCCGAGTACAATTGAAGCATGAACAAGGTGTAAAATGACCAATTGGAACCTGAAATTATGATGAAATTTTTTTGAATGATGGTACACTCAGGAAAATGGTGACATGGACCGACACTTTGAAAACTTTGAAAGGAGTGAAAATAAATCCTAGAACTAATACCTAGTGATGAAATTTTACTTGAAGACTCACTGAAATGACAAAATTTGACTTTGACACCCTAAGACCACTTTGTAAGAGCATGTTTGATCACTGGTGGAAGGCTTCAAAGATTGACACTAACATTGGCTCCATTGGGGATGGTAGCTCCTTGGAGGTGCCAAGAACATCGTAGACCAAGTAGCCTTATCCATTGGGTATGGAGTCAAAAACTCAAGCTGAAATTACATGACTGAATACTAATGACTCAAAGGCACAAACTTAATTGAAACTAATTCAAAACTAAAACAAATTAGAAAATATGCTCAAAATGGAGCTTATTCAATAAAACCTACTCTAACTGTTCCATTCATCACCTGATCAAGTGAAATGAAACAACCATTGCAAGCAAGTAAGCATTGTGCCTACTATTTGAATTCTCCGCAAGCGCTTTCTTATGAAAAACAAGAGAGAACCACTGGAAGGAAACTCCAATGAAAATTTTAAAAGAGATTCATTGAATAATATGGATTCTCTATCCGACTCCAAAAATACTACATAAGGATCTTGAAATTCATGTGCACTCGGGCTTTGCTCATCCAATGCATTACTTTTCCTCTACCATGAATGCAAACTTTCATGTGAGCTTTGTGACGAGACTCCTGCTGATAATGACAAAGGAATTGGCTGCTGGATCAAGTCTGTAGCAATACTTTTCTTGATCTCATAGTTAACTAATGGAGAAGGAATTTGACTACAGACATCATCTAACACATCAGCTATTGGATCATGAAAAAAATGAAAAGGCTGTTGCAACCCATTTTCTATTAGTTCCAATGAGATTGCTTGATTTTTGACAGACTGCTCATTTGAAGATATACTAAGCAAATTTCCCTTAAAAACTGAAATGATTCAAAACAGAATGGTATGGAATCCTCTTGCATCATTTGATCTTATTTTCCAGCTTCCAAGTCTTCATTTGCAACCTGACATTCAATGGCATTCGGAGGCTGCAAATGTAGATATGAGAAGTCTTGAACAAGGATTTCATTGCCCTCAATATCTTCCAAATCAAAACATATCGACGATTGATTTCTGATTGCATGACAGCTGTCTCTAATGAATCAAAACACAGAAAAACAAAATGGCAAAGAACCTTCACTTGCTTCAACATTTGCTGCACTTTTCTCCTCACTTCCATAGCTGATATGTAATGGTTGATCACTGTATTCAAGCTGCTGAAAGTGAACTTCCTCCTTCCACAAACCAACTGTTGATTTGTCTGCGAGACTAGCTTCTATTTGGATAACATAATCATCATCATACTGATCAAACTGAGGAAAATCATCAATATAAAACACATCATCAAGCATACTTGTCATATCAATAGATATCTCTTCTCCAAGATGATCTATAAAACAATCATTATCAGATCTATGAATACTTGGATAAGAAAGAAAATGTTTTGGATCAGCCACTTGTTCTTCTTCAATCAGTGGGCCATGATCTTGAACATCATACTCATTCCTTGTAGTGATCTTTCTCATCATATCTTCCATTGGACTTACCCAAATGTCTAACTTTACCTCTGAAGATGTCGATTCCTTTAGATCCATGCTCTTCATCTCTTCTTCCTTCAATTTTGCCCTTCTGATAAAAAAATTAGCCTCTACATCTACTGCACTGTTTTGCATCTCTTCAAGTGTTGCAAGGTTCCTTTCTCTCAGCTGAAACTCCATTTCTGGATTGAAGGCATTCGGGTAGTGCAAGAGAGCGGATCCATGAGGAGGTTTATAGTAATACGCATCAAACAATAAACTTGGTTAAATTTGGCAGAAAAATGTTATACTATCTCCTCCGGCTGTCTTTTCAACTAGTTATATTCTTCTAGAATCAAGAAATGGTTCTGTCTGACCACCCACTTGTCAAGGAATAGTTTGACGAACTGCTGGATATTTGAAATGCTCGCATCATGAAGGATTTTGAACCAAATCTTGACTTTGCCTTGTAAAGAAAGAGCAAAAAGCCTAATACTGACATCCTCTTCATCAACTTCAAAAAGGTCAAGAAAAGACTCAAAATTCATTACATATTTCTCAGCAGTCATGTTGTCAGAGTCACCATCAAATCTTGGTAGATATAGGTAATGATTTTTAGGGAAAGCATGGGATATAGGAGGTAAAATCATAGGCTTGTATATATCTATAATTTTAGAAGGCATAGGAGTATGTATAGAAGGTGTAAAATTAGTCTTGGTCTCTTGAGGCTCATTAGTTTGAAGACAGTCGTCATAAGATACAAAAGAAGGGTCTTGATTGAGATCAAAGGCATGTGAATATTTCACAATATTCAAAGGGTAAGAAGCAAATGCAGATCTAGGATCTTGTCTCAAATACAATATACTTTGCAAAGCCGTTTTGAGATTTTCAGGAAAAGAGAAGAAATAATTTATAACAAAGAACATAATGTCTTAGATGAAACTCCAACTTGAATACTTGATCTTTCCATATTGTCCTTTCATGTTTTTGCTGGTAAAGTTCAACCTCTAGTGGAGTCCTTGGATCTGACCTCGAAACTATTTTAGAGTTGCCAAGTGAATGATTTCAGCCTTCCAGTGTCTGACCATTGTCCACCATCAACAATCAGATCTAAACTTGATACATTTTACTGAGGAACATAAAACTACATTTCCCAGTATGGTCACCACTATGTTAGAGCCTAGATTGACCTGAGCGCTGAAGGGAGGCAATCCTAGGATAACCACAAACCAAGCTTAACCTAATAGTTAGCCCTACCAATTCAGGAGAGGGCTCTCTCCTTATCAATCTCAATCGAGATGACTGCAAATATGGATTTTAGGCTAGGTTTACTAACTCTATCTTTTTTTGATTGATTTTGATGGTTTTGTTGGATCCATTGGGACAGGCAGCTTTGGGTCTGGGAAATCAAGTCAGGAATGCAGGATGTTCTATGGGGCGAGGTAGGTAGGTGTTTTAGCACTTGAAATTGAGTGGGATGGTAGGTATAAGACTAGTGAGGAGCTGATGAGGGCATGCAAAGCTCCTGCAAAGCTCATGAGTCCTCTTCAAACAGTAGAAAACATCAAAAAACTAAATGGATTCCCAAGGCAGAGCATTGTAACCAATGTATTCTACCTATCTATCTTGATTACATTTAGTTATAAGAATAAATAATATTTTTGCACACATATCAGATGAGAAAAACTAATAACATAAGAAGAAACTATGCAAAAACACTTTACGACAAGTATCCCACAAAAATAGCTGCAAATCCTGGTTTATTTCGTTGCCAAGCTATTGTAATGATGTACAATGTAGCTCAGATCATCCAAGAGAGTCCAACCTTTGCTAATGAGTTAAGAAATACATAATATAGGAAATCAAACCACCTATTCGAGCCATCAAGGGTTGAATCCATGAGATAAGTAACTATTACAACCAGGTCCAAACAAGGAACAGGAATATAGGTAGTGGAAAAAATTGCCTCTATAAGCATGGAAACTCATTCATTGACCCCCAAACCACCTCAAAATGATGAATCTACCCTCCAAGGTCATTTTAGAATTACATTAACATAGAATAGAATCATTTACAATCATAAATTCATCCATGAAGAGAGAAAAAGTCAACTTGCAGAGAAACTAGGTGAAAACTGGATTTTTAGGAAAATTGGCTCTATGCATAGTGCCACCCACCAACTGCGTAGTGCCATTTCTCAGCTGATTTTGGAGGCCTTCGACTTAGCCAAATTGAACCCAAGATAGCTCATTGGAGAGGTCTTCCTATCTCATTTCTACAACATCTTTAATTTTTTCACTTGGAGGTCATTGACATCCTCAAAAGTAGAATCTAACAATGATGCTTCTTGTGTGTCCAAAAATAGGCAGAGAGGCCATTTTTTGATGCTTTTTTGACCTTTAGCTGACCAAGATTTACTCCAAAATTGATTAAAATTTTAAGGATTGATGTTATCCTCATACTGAATGTAAATATGCAAACCGTTTCTCCAAAATGTCCTCCAGTAAAAAACGTAGCGCCGGTGGCACTATGCACCTAATGCAATTTTCTGTGTTGGAAAATTTCAAATTTCAAAATGACAAAATCTCACAAAAACTTGCCCATATTTGGTACAAGGCACTCTCATTAATTGATTTGATGGGCTAGTGAGGCCTCAGCCAATATTCTCAACTTTTCTTGCTCCTTTTTGCTCCTTAAGGCCTTCCTCAACCTAGCCTTAGGCTTCCTCATTCTCATATTGCAAATTTTTTTTTCGAGTCATATAATGATATGATCTATTTCAGCATTCTATTTTCCCTATTGTCCTTGTTGATCCATCCCTAAAGATGCATATTGACCCTCTCAAGCCAATTTTCCTAGTCATGTTCAATCTCTTGCTCAATGGAAGTCAAAGTGACAAGGTCCTCTTTGTCATTTTGCCTCTTCAGTTTCAAAATTTTAAGTTCCATTAGGCTTTGCTTATCCTCCAACTGTTTGTTCTCCTTCTTGTTCTTCATATATATCATCCTCATCCATCTTCTCTTTGCCTTTTCTTTGCTTCTGATGTCTCTCCGTGGAACTATCACTGAGTATCTCTTCCTCATAGTCATATTCACTGTCTCTTTCCATTGTTTTTATAACTGTGAACACTTGTGATGAATGAAGAGATAGGGTGGATGAAAGATGAGTACGAAGAGATTTTATGTATGAGTAAGTGAGGGTGAATGGGAGTGTGAATTAGATTTAGGGAGTTAATAGGGTTTTGGAATAGTGTAGGGTTTAGGGATGTATGTAGGAGTAAGTATGTAGGGTTTTCGGGAGAAATTATAGGGTTTGGGAAATTTATATGTAAGAATGGGATTTGGGAAGAATATATGAAGGAATGGTACTTAGGAAACAATATAAAAAATTATTGGATAGGAAAAAAATGAGAGAGTCATCTTGTTAAATCTATAAGATAGTTTGTGAATTTTATGGTATAGTTTGATTCAAAACTAGGGTTTTAACTTTATGAGTGAAAACATCACCAAAACTTGATGCAAAACCTTTTTGAACAAGAAGGTTTGATTTAGTTACTTGCCAAGAGGTAAATTCAGATATTTGAAGCAAATTGAGTGATTTTGGAGCATTTTTGGGTTTGGTTTCCATGTGCGTAGCGCTTGTTCAAATTAACACTGAGGAAGTCTGCCAGGTGCATAGCGCCTTCCAGGTGCATAGCGCTTTTTTGCAAGAAACTTTGGAAGGCCTTCCTAGTGTCCAAATTGACATGTGATAGCTCTCTGGTAAGCTTGGTGAGTCTACTTTGTAGAATATCTTGAATTGTTCGATTTGGAGTTTATTTTCCCTGCAAAAGTCCAATTTCCCAAAACTGGTCAAAATGTGCAGAATGAGGCTGCCAAAATGCAGAGTGTTGTTGCAGTCAACATTTGAAGGTCTTTCACAACTCCAAATTGAGCTCATGATAGCTCATTGGAAATATATTTGTTTCTAATTATCAGTTAATGCATCAAGAAATTCATTTGGTCATTCCATCTATGAGAAAAACTGATTTTACCAAGGTCACTCCAGAGGTGCAGCAACCCTCCTGAGGCGAATGATGTTTTCGACATTTCTCCCAAAACATGAAAATTGTGTAAACATTGAAGGAATTTTTTCTTCTTGGGTCCATTCTAGACAAAATCCTCTCTCATTTTTGTTAAATTCATCTTCTATTTCTCTATAACATCATTTGAATAAAACCTATCCCGATATGTGGAACAGGGGATTTGTAGAAATGAAGGGAAATAAAGGGGGTAAGTGACCTCTAAATTCTTAAGAAAATTTTGGAGAATAGGGAGGGATGTTAGGAAGTAGGGGAAGGTGGAATATCAAATATTGAGTGAGGGGAAGCGATCCAAAAGGGCAAAACACAGGCATACCCTAGAAAATTGTCAAATTGTAGCAATAAGCTAGGCTTTGTGGGAAAATGATGAATTTGAGGGATCTCAGTGATGAGAAGTGCTTAAGAAGGCATATTAAGGATAGGGGAAGGTGTATGAGCATCAGGATACAATTTTTGTTGATTATTTGACCATCCAAGAAAAATTACCTTCAAAACCCTACCACTCTCCCGAACAAAGAAGGGGGAGGGGCCCTCACCATCAACTTGAAGAACATAAGAATGCCACCAACTCTGATGAGGTTAGGGGGTAAAGGAGAGGGACTCAATATTCAGATGGTGATGCTGAGCAAGTGAACTCTCAACCAGACCCCCCACCAAATAAGTCAATTAATGGTCTTTCAGGTTATAAGTCCTTTCCCTTCCAGGACCTTTCAAAAGAATACCTTAGTTCCGAAGCCTTCTCGAAGTCCCTAAAAGGACCAGACCTTTCAAGGCCTTACTGGCTGGAAGGAACGAAGTATTCACCCCGAAGAAGACCTACCTTTCTTCTTCAAATGGCCTAGAAGGTCCGGAGGGCTTGCGCTTCTGAGGGTAAGGAAGTATTTACCCCTACCTACCTTATAGGGCCTTTCTTCTTCAAATAGGTCCGCCTAGAACTAGATTCACTTGGTCTTGCCATGCCTAAGTCACGTGTAAGGGCCTTGCCATGCCTTATGTCACGAAGTCAACACCGGGAAATGCCTCTTACATTATTTACATGCACTTGACTGTATAAAATAGGTCCGCCTATAACGTGTGTGCCCTGTTTTCTTCCCTTAATGTTATGCCTTATGTAACAAAGTAAGTGTACACCTGGAAAGTCATTGAAATTCTAGGTCTTGTATTGTATCCCAACCCTTCTCATTTCGGGCCCT
Source organism: Pinus tabuliformis (assembly GCA_031772625.1). Lineage (NCBI taxonomy): Eukaryota > Viridiplantae > Streptophyta > Pinopsida > Pinales > Pinaceae > Pinus > Pinus tabuliformis. The sequence goes on along the minus strand of CM062812.1, from coordinate 480,558,242 downwards.
TCTAATACCCACCATAGTATCCCAACCAGGCATAGGCACCCCACCTACTAGCCTGGTATGATATGGATGGTAGGTGGCTAGGCTAGGCACTACTGCCCTGCATGCCTACCCTAGCATATTATTTATGAGCATGTTATCCACTGGATACTTTACTTACTACTCCCTTCAGCCAATAAGGATTAGGAGGGTATGGCATTACCCCTTCCCTTGGTTACAAACTCACCCACCAGAATACCTAGACCTGCCCTAGACACTTGCTGCTGAATGAATTGCTTAATGCGTACTGTGCTATAGACTTATCGGAATGGGCTTACAGATCAATACTTGTTAGGAATTAATTAAGACTCCATTGCAGGAAATAAATAACCTTATCTTGCCTTAACCTTATGGTGACCTACTATATATACTACCCATCTTTTTCACCTTATGACTTACCTTTGGAAATGCCCTAAACAGCCAGCCAGCGTTAACCGGCTTCCCTTAGAGCTCTTGGATTGACCGCCTGCCCTCCAGACAACGTTCACAAACCTGCCCTCACACTTGGATATAGATACGCCCCCCTATGACCTATTCTGGTCGAGTCTTGCCCATATGAGTAATCAATTATAACTGCATTCCAGGATGGGCAAGCAAGCTCAACCAATGGGCTGCCATCAAAAAGCATTATAGAATTTTTTCTTATGCGACAGTTGTATAATATTGTATAATAACGTATATAATGCAATCCCAGCTTGTGCAGTGAATTACACAAGGCTATCTAGTAGGTGCATGCTTTGAATGGTAATGAATGGCTTATTTTATTTGAGTAGCTTGTGCATTGGAACATGGCACCACATGCATTCAGTAATGACATGGATTGCTTCACAGAGACGTCAGATTACAAGAGATGAAACCCGCAGTACAAATGAAATCATAGTAATAGGCGATGTGTCATGCTTCTATAGATCCACTAGTCTTGTCTGTCCCATAGGTTCAACTCCGAAAAAAGCAATGATAACACTACAAGTTAGCAATACAAGTGAACACAGTAGTTTCCATAATGAATGAATATTCTAGTCATTCAGAAGAAAGAAAGATGTTTAAGAGATAGTGAGTGGTGAAATCGTTCCTACCAATACGCACATTTCCTACTCATTTCAGTCTCAGCTACCTGTTCGAGTCAAGCGAAGCGTGTGTCGGATAATGAGTCAATTGCTCTAGCTTTACCTTTTTGTTACCCATGCTTTGGTCCTAGCCATCGAGTTTGATTTGATCTAATTCTTTTACGAAGGTTGCCTAAGGCTGTGCTCGCTGGCACAACTATCTATAATGCATAGGCAGCTAAGGTGTCTCCAATAAATTAGGTCGAAATGCCACTAGCAACCTTGAGAGATATATAAGTAACTAAAGGAACAAAGAACTGTAGCTATGAAAGATTAGATTAGATTCCCACTCACTCTGCTTCAAAGGTGTTTCCCGGTCCCTTCTGATTAATGAGGGAGGGCATTTCTATCTTCTATATATCACTTTCCATAATCATGAAAGTAGCTACTTCACTCAAGAAGTATTCTCTCTTTGATGCTCTCACCCAGCTGAAAGAATGGATTCACCTAAGCATAGCCTTGCATGATTATGAATTTATTTCAGGTGGCGTAAAAACGAGAATTGGTGAAACTGCAGGTGTTTCTCTTACTAAGTCAATTTAAGTCAACTGCCTACCCATACAATTGGCTTTAGAACTGTGTATGGACGTGTCACTATAAGGTCTGAAACAGGCTTTGGATCTGCCTTTACCTGGAACTAGATCTGCTTTTGCAGTCGCATAAACTCAATCCAGATCAATGGGTTCCAAATCACTTGCACCTGTAATGGGATCTGTAACTGGGACTGCTCCTGCTCGTGCTGCTGGTGGTGCTACTGGAGATGTTACTAGCCCTAGATCTAGAACTACTCGTTTTGCTTAGCCAACATCTGTAGAATCTAAAGGATCGACTGAATCTACTACTGGGTAAGCTGCACCTGCCTCTGTAACCTGTGCTACTGGCAGATATGCAACTGGAACCATGCGAAACTAGGAAGAGTTGAGGTTGAGGAAAGCGCTTTCACGCTGCTAATCATAGTTCCAGGAGATATGAGAGAGATTCGTGGCATACCCCACCCCATATAGTTCGTTTCATTGCTCGCGTTCGGTTCTGGAAGGGATTCACCCGTCGACAGAGCTATCTGATGCAACAACTACTGGTTCTGCTGGTCCCGATCATGCTACTGATAAACAGGAATATGACCTGAGATAGGAGGATTGGTGGCAGCGAGTGGATAGAATGACTAGGTATTACTAACAGCCTTTTCTTTTGAGGTGCTATGATAATGCATGTGGTGGGTCCTATTCCTCCTATTCGCTCTCATATTCCTCCCACCTCCGTGTTGAGTATGCTCATCCCCATGCTTATCTTTGGATTCGATTGGGTCAGATAGCCTTACCCAAGTACAATTAAAGCACGAACAAGGTGTAAAATGACCCATTGGAACCTGAAATGATGATGACAACCTTTTGAATGATGGTACAGTCAGCTGAATGGTGACATGGACAAACACTTGGGAAAATTTGAAAGGAGTGAAAACAAATCCTAGACCTAATACCTAGTGACGAAATTTTACTTGAAGACTCACTGAAATGACAAAATTTGACTCTAACACCCTAAGACCACTTTGTAAGAGCATGTTTGATCATTGGTGGAAGGCTTCAAACACCGACACTAATAGGGGGAATCTAAAAGATTCATGTAGCCCCATATTTTCACTTTCTCATATTTCAAAAATTTGACAGTCGATTCTACCCTATTTGACACCACAAATTTGATGGTGTATTCAGATTTTCCATTTGATCATATAATTTTTCAGCCAGTTTTCAAACTATAGTGCAGGTGTCAGTATTCAATGTGTGAGAAGTCATTTCCATGAGATTCGACACTGCAAGATTGGTGGTACAACTAACTTCAGTAGTTTGACATCCATTTCTTCATATGGCCCCAGGATGGGAGGTAAATACACTGTGTTCATGTAGTTCTTTTTTCTGTGAGATGCATTGTGTTGCACAGATCCCTGTTTGATGTTTAATGAGGGATCTTGTTTTCTTATTTGTTTCATGATTCCTGCTTGATGTGACATGGAATCATCTGTGGGATGTACTTGTTGTCATGATTCTTCTTGTTTTGTTTGAGATCCCTTTATCGTCATGTTCATGGGATACTCATGTTGTCGCCATGCATGTCTTAATTGATATCCCTTTGATGCCATGTCGGCAGGATGCTCATTATTGTCATATGTCAAATTATCTCATACTGATAGGAGTCCTTTTTGAATGAGAGTTTCTACAATGAAACATCTCTTGGAGCCACTCCTGCATGAGGGAAATTTACTTGTATGATAGCAATGTCACCACCTATGTACATCATCATTGTTGAAAACACTTAATGCAGTGGCCTACACCATATTGACACAGGGGCCCGGAGAAGTAGTCCCTCTTGGATGAACTCCATTATCAACATCTTCTATTTTATGTCGTTGATTCTTGTCATGTTCCTTTTTCGTTAAAAAATGCATATATGTTCACTTATGCTATTTTGAATGCAATTCTAACAACATCAGGAAAGTAAAAGATCTTGGTTAAATCCGAGACTTTAGTTGACTTAGATCAAGTTTGGTATTAGAGCAGTCTTTGCATGGATGTGAATTGCAAGTGTGAACAATGGAATGTGTAGTGACAGAGGATGAGAAAGCGATGTACAAGACCATGCTCAAAATTTCCAAAAGGGTGGAAATAATGTAGGAAGCTCTACAAAAAGAGACGAAGGAAAAGGAGTGATTGTAGCTTTAGTTGTGAGCCATGGAAGAGGCCCTAGGGGAACTGAAGCAAAAAAAATAGAATCTTCAAAAAGATAATGTTGAATTGAAGATGCTTCTACATGAAGAGAAAGATGAAAAACAGAGTTTGCTACAAGAGTTGCAAGCTAAGGATGAGGCCTTGGAAAAGCTATAGCATGACCCATGTGAGATAAAAAGCAATTCTATGAATTCATGTATGTGTCCTGATGATGATTTCACTATTTTTGAAAATCATACCACAGGAATTGTCTCCAAATTGTTGAAGAAAATGGGTTATGAAGGAAAAGTCTTGGGAATTAATGGTAAAGGCATTGTTAACCCCATCAAAGTAGAAGAATTATCCCATTAGGCAGGAATTGGGTATGTCAAAAAGGATGTTTGGGAATGTGCCAAGACAGATAGCGAACCACCAACAATAGATGATGAGAAGCCCTCGTCAGTACTTTCCAAATCGACAGAGGAGGTAAAATATGTTGATTTCCTTTCAGTTTCATGTTCACATAGTATGATTTATGTTGGAGATTTGGAGATTCCAATTACAAGGACAAACATGAGGTTCCTTACCAAGATGAGGTAGAAGGAGGAAAAAGAACTTGGTGTTAATAACTAAGGCATAACTCAACCATTAGAGGTTGTGCAAAGACCTCAATTCGTAGGCTTGAGATACACTGAGGGAGAATTCTCAAAGGTGTTAGATTCTTTCGAGACATCATCGAAATCATCGAGGAAGGAGAATGATGGGAACACATCCCCATCATCCCATGGTAGTACCCATTGTAGGGAAGGAGCTGAGGCAAGCTCTCATCGCCATAATAACATCAGAGACAACAAGGAAAGGTATAACTATTCTTGATATTCAAATGTTCAATTTGATTATAATCATGTTGTTAATGATGAACATAGAACATTGCATCGAAAAACATGTACCTTTTGTGGGTTACATAACCATACATTTTCTAAGTGCTGGAAAAGAATATCAACACAAAAAAGGATGAGGCGTGAAATACCCTCTCAACAACAAGTAAATAAACATGTTAAGAAGATATGGAGGAAGAAGATGTATTGCAGTCATTGCAATAGAAGTGGTCACTAGAGGGCCACATGTTGGAGGCTCCATCCAAAGTAGAACCTTAAAGACAAAGAGTCAGTGCATGAGCCAGGTGAAGTTGTTATTCGACAAGGAAAACCACCATAGGGGGATGACGCATTCATATACATAACTGAAAAATGGTTTCAAGATATGTTAGCTTGTCATGGTCGTGCTTTTCTAAATCATTTGTTGCATTTTAAAATGTAAAAGTGATGTTGTGTTTTCCATCACTTGTTAAGCAATAATGAAGTCTGGTCTTATTTTGTGATGCACTTTTAAACTATGAAAGTGATGTTTTGTTTCCATCACTTTTCAAAACAACAATAGTGTTTGGCCTTATTTTTGTAAATCATGTCTTCCAGTGATGATATGTTTTCCATCACTTATTGAAGAAACAATGATATTTTGGCCTTGTTTTGGTAGTTGGGCTATTATTTTCATTATGATGTAAACTTGACCACCGAGTATGTCTTATAAACTCATGGAAAGTATGGGATGCTTGGGTCATTAGTCAGTCATGTAATTCAAGAATTTAATTTGCAAAACAATTTACTACAGGTTTGCAGAGGTTGAAGGTGTCAGTTCATCACTTAAGGCTCTAAAGAACAAAGGTGAAGGAGATGGAAGTGAGATCTTTCATGATGATTGTGATGAAGACAAGGTACAAAGAAGTTACATATTATTTTGCATGCTTTTGGAGAACCAAAAGCTCCTCAATGGGGAGGATTGATCAACGTGGCTCCAAACACATGCAGAAGTCCAAGAGGACTCAAGAAGGGTAAAAAATAAAAGTGTTTGGATTGTTGTCGAACTAGGTTCATGTTGAATATCTCGTCCTCGTGATTGTGGTGGCATGAACAGTTTGTCAAACCATGTCCCTATGAAAAAGTTAGGAGCAGGGAAAGTTCAGGGTTGACTTGGGTGACTCGGGAGGCTTAAGGAGAGAACAATTTGGCCAACCTAGGCCATCTTTCAGGTGATTTTATGGCCTACTTAAATTGACCCCTACGGTCAGTTTTCCAAATTTTCAAACTGCCTAATTATTTGATATAATATAAAAATAAATAAAAAATATTTTTGGGGTGTCGGGACACCAACCCCACCACCCCCCAAACAACCATTATATAAAAAAAATCTTAATGCCCAATGGGCCATGAACCCCACTGGCCCCAACTCCATGTACCACATTAAAAACTTAATAAGGGGTGGGCGGGCCACCTCCAGTGGATCGGGCCCACACCCCAACCTCTTCACTATATACATTCCATCTATTAAATGCGAAGGTAGTGGGAGTTGAACACATGGCTGGTGGGTCCATTGGCCTCACCCACGTGGCAACCCCATAAACCACGCACCAAACTATGCCAATTTAATTCAAGCTAACCAAAAATTATGCTATGCTATGGGTTATGCAATAATGTCAACACAATTCCGTATTAAGAAAAGTACCCAAAAAACCAAACTTTGTTTAAATTTAACAAAGCACCTTTAAAAAAAAAATCTATATATGCAGATTCTATGGGGAGGCGGGATTTGATCCCCCGACCTCCCCTTAACAAATCACCCGAATTACCAATGCACCAAACGAACTTCATTGTAATGTCTGACACAAATTTTATATATAAAATGAAATCCGTAGTGTGCCCACAGGATAGAGCCAAGGCATGACACAAAAATCAAGACAACATTTTTAATTAATTTATTGTAAGTGGAACCATGAAGCTGGGGAAAGCACAGGCAAAACCATGATTGAGTCAAATTCTCAAGAGGGAGAAATTTTTCTAGTGTCCAAATTGGACAAACTTTATGTCGATCCTACACCTCTCAGCGACATGAACCTGAAGGTGTAGTCAGAATTTTTATGTGAGCAATAGATGTTCAGATGACCCGAAGGATGGAATATTTGAGGAATCTAGGGGGAATCTAAAAGATTCATGTAGCCCCAGATTTTCACTTTCTCAAAATTTAGAAATTTGACAGTCGATTCTACCCTATTCGATGCCACAAACCTGATGGTGCATTCAGATTTTCCATTTCATCATGTCATTTTTCGACCACTTTTCAATGTGGAGTGTGTTGGCATTATGTTCTCTGGTATGGCTATATGTTACAGATGTTGTACTTGATGGCAACTCCCATGACAAGGCTCTCAATTTATTGAAACATAAGAAGGACGCAGGAAATCAGTTTAGAAGGTGCGTACCCGCAGGTACACCTTGCAGGGACCGCGTCCAGAGTCGCAGGCCAGCCATTCAGGAGGTGCGTCCACCCAGTGCACACATTTCAAGGCAGAGAAAAGCTCACGTGGGGGTTTCTTGTGTTTTACTCTTGGTATCTAGCCGACGGTATTGTGTTATTATGGTGTCGGCTCGTGGTATTGTTCGATGATTTGAGGAGGAGCTTGCCTATATAAAGCAAAGGAGATCATTTGGTTTGAGCATGTCTTTGGTTGAATATCTTATGAGGCTAGATCTGGTCTAGATCTAAAAAGGCGAATCTTCTGAAAGACTGAGATCTCTTTGGCGCATGATCAGATTTGTAGATCTGACTGTTTGGGTTACTCTTAAAGTCTTGAAATCATTCATACCCGAAGGTACGCAGGTACAGTGAAAGGCAAGTGCGCCGGGACGCAGTGCAGTAGAACGAGACCTGCGTGGGGACGCAGGGCAGAGTAATATTCTGGTGCGTCCAGGACGCAGTACAGAAACAGGCGCACTACGTGGAGACGCAGAGCGGAATAAGATTCGGGTGCGTCCCTGCAGTAAAAAGACGCGGCGCGATAGTATCTCTGGGTGCGTCCCTGCAGCAACAGGACGCGGCGCGATAGTGTTTTTGGGTGCGTCCCTGCAGCAAAAGGACGCAGTGCAGTTGAAGGAACAGTGCGTGGGCACGCAGCGCAGCGGAAGGATACCTGCGGGTGTACGCAGGAAAGCAGAAGGTGAATTGCGTCGCGACGCAGGCCACAGAAGGGAAAACTGCGTCTCTGTCTTAAGATGTTCTGTTGATTGTATTTCTCTGTTGATAAGGTGTTCTGGGTTAATTCTGTTATTGTTGATCTGATAACTGTAGTAAACAGTAACTGTTATGTACTTGATGATCATTTGATGCTTTATGAAAAGAAGTAGGGGGTTGTAGCTCCCTTCCAGGAGAGACTGGAAAACGAGAGTGAGAGAGAGTTGCAGCTCTCTGCAGGTTGCAGCCTGCGTACTGGTAAAGGACTGCACCAGTACAAAATCATTGTAAAAGGAGTTTCTAATTTTGAAAGAAGATAGAGACATATTGCAGCAAGTGGTTTTCACCCACATTGGGTTTCCACCTTACATCTTGTGTTCTTTGGTGTGACTATTTGTTTTCTTGTTCATGCTCATTATTTTTATGGTACTGACATGCAAAAATAATTCAAAGATCAAATAAGGAAGATTTATTAAAAGAATTAGATAATACTGATTCACCCCCCCCTCTCAGTATTATTTTCAACAATTGGTATCAGAGCAGGTCCTTCAGAGAAGCTTGATCGCTTGAAGGTAGATCGTTCATCATGAGCAACTACGGGAGAGAAGCATCAATCAGGCCACCGGTTTTTGATGGGACAAACTTCAACTATTGGAAGGTAAGAGTTACTGCATATCTTCAATCTCTTGGTACAGAAGTTTGGGACATTGTAGAAACAGGCTACGCTTTTCCTTCAGCCACTCCTACAGATGCAGCTGAGAAGAAGAAGTATGAAACAAATGCGAAAGCAGTCAGTACTCTATTAGGATGTATATCCCAAACAGAATTCATGAAGGTAATGCACTACAAATCCGCAAAAGAGATATGGGACAAAATTGTCATGAGCTATGAAGGAGATGAACAGGTAAAGCGTGCTAAACTTCAAACTCTCAGGATTCAGTATGAGACTCTCAAGATGTATAATGATGAAAGTGTGGCTAATTATTTTCTTCGGTTAGATGAGATTGTTAATTGTATGAAAAATTTGGGTGAAGAAATAAAAGAGGCTATAGTAGTTGAAAAGGTTCTAAGATCATTGTCCCCCAAGTTTGAATCTAAAGTGTCTGCAATAGAAGAAAAGGAAAATCTCCGAATTCTCACTATGTCTCAGCTACATGGAATTCTAACTGCTTATGAAATGAGAAAGGGAGGTCCATCAGACAGAAGGGAAGCTTCTTTCAAGGCATCAGGCAAAGAAGATTATTATGAAGCAAGCCATGTTCCAGAAGAAGAGGAAGAAGAATAAAATTTTGTCAGAAATCTTCAAAGGTGTTCTGGAAGGTTCAGAGGTAAGCTACCTTTTAAATGCTTTGCTTGTGGAAGAGTAGGTCATTATGCTACAAAATGTCCTTATAAGGATAAAGGAAAGGAACCTGGTAGATGGAACAAGAAACAAAGTGCAAATAAGAAAAGCTACTACACCCATGAAGATAGTGATGGTTTATCAAACAGTGATGAAGATGAACAAGGTAATAAATATAAGTTGTTAATGGCATTTGAAGATGATGACTATATGGATGCTGTAGATGTGGATAACCTTTATGATGAAATTACTAGACTCAAGAGATGTATAGAAGAAAAGAATGTGATCATTGATACTCTACAATTTCAAATTGATGAAAAGGAAAAACACCTTGAAAAACTAGAAGGTGAAATAGTTGGTCTTAGAAAAGAAATTGAGAAAACAAAAGCTATTAATCTTAAGTTTGTCAAAGGATCTGAAACTTTGGATGAGATTATCAATTTGCAGCGGTCTCCTCTAAACAAGACAGGTCTGGGTTATAATGGAGAAACCTCTCAAGAATCCACCTCAAAAAGTTATCTTGATGCGGCAAGAAGAAATGAGCAAAAGAACAATGAAGATCATCAGGTAAAGTAGGGACGTATTACAAACAGAAACTATCAGGGGCAATCCATCTTAAGGGTGAACAAAAGCTACAACCAGCCACAGGTAAAATCTTCTCAGTTTGATGAAAATAGAAATTACAATCAGTTGGCTGGTAGATTTAATAACCGCAGAAGCTTCTTCAATGGACAATGCTTTTCTTGCCATAACTTTGGTCACAAAGCAGCTCAATGTGTTGCATATAAAACAATCATGACTAGGGAAGCTCAAAAATAAAGAAGTATGACAGGGATTACAAAAAGGACCTATAACAACTTTTCGGTTCTTGAAAATGAAGTTGAATGTTCTATTTGCAATAATTTTGGTCATGAAGACTCTGAATGCAGGAGCAGGTTTCAGCAGAAAAAGGAACAAGAGCAGAAAAAGGAACAAGCCTCAAGCACCAAAACATGGAGAATAAAGGAACCTCAAACGGAAAGATGTGGGATAGCATTTTATGCAGAGGGACAGGAAAATCTATGGTACATTGACAGTGGATGTTCGAAGCATATGACAGGTGATAAAGAAAAACTTGAGTCTTATTCTACTTTAGAAAAGGGAAAGAAAGTCTCTTTTGGAAATGATACTCCTGCAACTATAAAAGGAAAAGGCATTGCTCAGTTAAAAGAAAAGGTCAAGGCTGGAAATGTTTTGTATGTTGATGGATTGAAGCATAATCTCCTAAGTGTTAGCCAGATGTGTGATCAAAGAACCGAGGTTATATTAAGATCAAATGGATGTCTTGTTCATGATCTTGATACAGGTAAAACAGTGCTCAAAGGCAAAAGAACTCCAAATAATCTGTACATATTTGAAGAAGGACAACAACAATGCTATCTGAGCAAGGATGAAGAGCACTGGTTATGGCATCGAAGGTTGGGACATCTAAGCTTCTCACAAATAAGGAAAGCATGCAAATATTAGGCAGTTCGCGATCTTCTAGATATCAAAATTCCTGACAACACCATATGCAAATCATGTCAGTTTGGAAAACAAACCCGAACTAACTTTCCAGAGAAAGAAGGATCAGCTAGCATGCCTCTTGAGCTAGTACATACAGATACATGCGGTCCCTTCAGAAAAATGACACCTCGAGGAGAAGAATACTTGATATTATTCATTGACGATTTCTCCAGGTTTGTCTGGTTAGGACTTATGAAGCACAAAGATGAAGCATTCGAAAAATTCAAATCTTTCAAAGCCTTCGTTGAAAATGAATCAGGTCACAAAATTAAGTGCCTCAGATCCGACAGAGGTGGGGAATTTACTTCAAATGAATTTTTCGATTTCTGTGAAGAACATGGGATAAGAAGAGAATTCTCTACAGCAAGAACTCCCCAGCAAAATGGAGTTGTGGAAAGAATGAACAGAACAATCCAACAAATGGCTTGTGCTATGCTTGATGAATCAGGAACTCTCGTAACTTTCTGGGGTGAAGCTGCACATGCTGTGGTTATTATTCTCAACAAAACAAATGTCTGGGTGAACAGCACTTAAACTCCTCATGAGCTCTGGAGTGGTAAAACTCCTTCGGTAAAGCACTTCAAAATCTTTGGGAGAAAATGCTATATCAAGAATACTGATGAGCAGCTTGGCAAACTTGAACCTAGAGCAGATGAAGGCATTCTTCTTGGTTACTCTCCATATAGCAAAGCATACAAATGCTACAATAAAAGACTTGGCAGAATTGTTGACAGCATTGATGTAGTGGTTGATGAGAAGGGATACATTCCTAGGCAAGTACATCGTGAAGACATCGAAGAAGATGAAGGCTACCCTCAAAGACAGAATGATGAAGAAGAAGAACCTCAAGAAGAACCTCAAGAAGAACCAGAGGAGCAAACAAGAATAGAAGAAAAGACTCCATCCAGATATGTTCAGAAGAACCATCCAGAATCTCAGATTATGGGACAAAAAGAAGCAGGTGTACAAACTAGAAGAACAGTTGCAGAAGCTTCAAGCTATTTGGCATTACTCTCCTCGACTGAACCACAAAATGTGAAAGAAGCATGCAAAGATGAATGTTGGGTGAAAGCAATGGATGAAGAACTTGAGCAGATTGAAAAGAACAACACTTGGGAGCTGGTTCCTAGACCAAAAGATAAGAATGTTATCGGGACAAAATGGGTCTTCAAAAACAAATTGAATGAAAATGGAGAAGTAATTAGAAATAAAGCCAGACTTGTTTGTAAAGGGTATGCGCAGCAAGAAGGAATAGACTTTGAAGAAACCTTTGCTCCTGTTGCAAGACTTGAGGCCATCCGAATGTTTCTTGCTCTCTCAAGTTTTCAAAACTTCAAAGTATTTCAAATGGACGTGAAATCAGCCTTTCTGAATGGAGACTTGGAAGAAGAAGTATACATTGAACAGCCAGATGGGTTCATTCTTGGAAATGATCCAAACCTTGTATGCAGATTGAAAAAGGCCCTCTATGGTCTCAAACAAGCTCCAAGGGCTTGGTACTACCGCTTGGACAAATATCTTCATCAACAAGGTTTTTCAAAAGGTTCAGCAGATAGCAATCTTTATATAAAAGTTGAAAATGACAAATTGCTAATACTTGTTGTGTATGTAGATGACATTATTTTTGGCAGCAATGAAGAAGCTATGAGTCAAAGCTTTGCCTCGGTCATGCAGAAAGAATTTGAAATGTCCTTGCTAGGAGAACTGACATATTTCCTTGGTTTGCAAATCCAACAAAAGGAAGGAGGAATCTTTTTATCTCAAACCAAGTATCTCAAACAGATTTTGAAGAAATATGGCATGGAAAATGCAAAACCAGTATGTACACCCATGGTCACAGGATGTAGTCTCAGTACAAATGATGAATCTGCAGCAGTACATCAACCAACCTACAGATCTATGATTGGAAGTTTACTTTATTTGACAGGTACCCGACCGGACATCATGCATGCAGTTGGAATAGTTGGAAGATTTCAGGCAAATCCAAAGGAGACTCATCTTCAGGCAGTGAAGAGAATTTTCAAATATCTTCAAGGGACTCAAAATTATGGCTTATGGTATCCTAGAGATACAGATCTTACTCTTCATGCTTATACAGATGCAGATTGGGCCGGAAGTGTGGATGATAGGAAAAGAACAAGTGGTGGTGCGTTCTTTATGGGTTCTAGACTGGTATCTTGGTTCAGCAAGAAACAGAGTTCAATTGCCTTGTCTACAGTTGAAGCGGAATATGTTGCTGCTGCATCTTGTTGCACCCAACTCCTTTGGATGATGCAGACTTTGCAGGATTTTCAAATCACTTGTACACCACCTATCCCCATCTTATGTGATAACACAAGTGCAATCAGCATCTCAAAGAATCCAGTTATGCATTCGAAAACCAAGCACATACCAATCAAGTATCATTTTCTCCGGGAACAAGTGCTTGAACAGAAGGTCAAGTTGGAGTATGTTCCTTCTAAGGAACAAGTTGCTGATATTCTCACCAAACCATTGCCCAGAGACACTTTTGAATACCTCAGGCAAAAGATGGGAGTTGTTGATGCATCATCTTATTGTTGAATCTTTTCTGATTGATGGTACAGGTTCAGGGGGAGCATATAATGCATTGTTGGCATTATGGAGGATGGTCAGAAGGAGATCTTGGAAATAGCTGCAATATGTCTCTATCTCTTTCATGGTGGATTATGGTTCTTTGTTACAGATCTGGTTCTTTTTCAGGGGGAGCATGATCTTAGGGGGAGCATACCCCTTTGCCCTTGATGTCAAAGGGGGAGAATGAAGCTGAAGATTGTAAGGTTGCCATCAAGTCCAAAGGGGGAGATTGTTGGCATTATGTTCTCTGGTATGGCTATATGTTACAGATGTTGTACTTGATGGAAACTCCCATGACAAGGCTCTCAATTTATTGAAACATAAGAAGGACGCAGGAAATCAGTTCAGAAGGTGCATACCCGCAGGTACACCTTGCAGGGACCGTGTCTAGAGTCGCAGGCTAGCCATTCAGGAGGTGCGTCCACCCAGTGCACACATTTCAAGGCAGAGAAAAGCTCACGTGGGGGTTTCTTGTGTTTTACTCTTGGTATCTAGCCGACGGTATTGTGTTATTATGATGTCGGCTCGTGGTATTGTTCCATGATTTGAGGAGGAGCTTGCCTATATAAAGCAAAGGAGATCATTTGGTTTGAGCATGTCTTTGGTTGAATATCTTATGAGGCTAGATCTGGTCTAGATCTAAAAAGGCGAATCTTCTGAAAGACTGAGATCTCTTTGGCGCATGATCAGATTTGTAGATCTGACTGTTTGGGTTACTCTTAAAGTCTTGAAATCATTCATACCCGAAGGTACGCAGGTACAGTGAAAGGCAAGTGCGCCGGGACGCAGTGCAGTAGAACGAGACCTGCGTGGGGACGCAGGGCAGAGTAATATTCTGGTGCTTCCGGGACGTAGTACAGAAACAGGCGCACTGCGTGGAGACGCAGAGCGGAATAAGATTCAGGTGCGTCCCTGCAGTAAAAAGACGCGGCGCGATAGTATCTCTGGGTGCGTCCCTGTAGCAACAGGACACGGCGTGATAGTGTTTTTGGGTGCGTCCCTGCAGCAAAAGGATGCAGTGCAGTTGAAGGAATAGTGCGTGGGCACGCAGCACAGCGGAAGGATACCTGCGGGTGTACGCAGGAAAGCAGAAGGTGAATTGCGTCGCGACGCAGGCCACAGAAGGGAAAACTGCGTCTCTGTCTTAAGATGTTCTGTTGATTGTATTTCTCTGTTGATAAGGTGTTCTGGGTTAATTCTGTTATTGTTGATCTGATAACTGTAGTAGACAGTAATTGTTATGTACTTGATGATCATTTGATGCTTTATGAAAAGAAGTAGGGGGTTGTAGCTCCCTTCCAGGAGAGACTGGAAAACGAGAGTGAGAGAGAGTTGCAGCTCTCTGCAGGTTGCAGCCTGCGTACTGGTAAAGGACTGCACCAGTACAAAATCATTGTAAAAGGAGTTTCTAATTTGAAAGAAGATAGAGACATATTGCAGCAGGTGGTTTTCACCCACATTGGGTTTCCACCTTACATCTTGTGTTCTTTGGTGTGACTATCTGTTTTCTTGTTCATGCTCATTATTTTTATGGTACTGACATGCAAAAATAATTCAAAGATCAAATAAGGAAGATTTATTAAAAGAATTAGATAATACTGATTCACCCCCCCCTCTCAGTATTATTTTCAACAATTGGTATCAGAGCAGGTCCTTCAGAGAAGCTTGATCGCTTGAAGGTAGATCGTTCATCATGAGCAACTACGGGAGAGAAGCATCAATCAGGCCATCGGTTTTTGATGGGACAAACTTCAACTATTGGAAGGTAAGAGTTACTGCATATCTTCAATCTCTTGGTACAGAAGTTTGGGACATTGTAGAAACAGGCTACGCTTTTCCTTCAGCCACTCCTACAGATGCAGCTGAGAAGAAGAAGTATGAAACAAATGCGAAAGCAGTCAGTACTCTATTAGGATGTATATCCCAAACAGAATTCATGAAGGTAATGCACTACAAATCCGCAAAAGAGATATGGGACAAAATTGTCATGAGCTATGAAGGAGATGAACAGGTAAAGCGTGCTAAACTTCAAACTCTCAGGATTCAGTATGAGACTCTCAAGATGTATAATGATGAAAGTGTGGCTAATTATTTTCTTCGGTTAGATGAGATTGTTAATTGTATGAAAAATTTGGGTGAAGAAATAAAAGAGGCTATAGTAGTTGAAAAGGTTCTAAGATCATTGTCCCCCCAAGTTTGAATCTAAAGTGTCTGCAATAGAAGAAAAGGAAAATCTCCGAATTCTCACTATGTCTCAGCTACATGGAATTCTAACTGCTTATGAAATGAGAAAGGGAGGTCCATCAGACAGAAGGGAAGCTGCTTTCAAGGCATCAGGCAAAGAAGATTATTATGAAGCAAGCCATGTTCCAGAGGAAGAGGAAGAAGAATAAAATTTTGTCAGAAATCTTCAAAGGGGTTCTGGAAGGTTCAGAGGTAAGCTACCTTTTAAATGCTTTGCTTGTGGAAGAGTAGGTCATTATGCTGCAAAATGTCCTTATAAGGATAAAGGAAAGGAACCTGGTAGATGGAACAAGAAACAAAGTGCAAATAAGAAAAGCTACTACACCCATGAAGATAGTGATGGTTTATCAAACAGTGATGAAGATGAACAAGGTAATAAATATAAGTTGTTAATGGCATTTGAAGATGATGACTATATGGATGCTGTAGATGTGGATAACCTTTATGATGAAATTACTAGACTCAAGAGATGTATAGAAGAAAAGAATGTGATCATTGATACTCTACAATTTCAAATTGATGAAAAGGAAAAACACCTTGAAAAACTAGAAGGTGAAATTGTTGGTCTTAGAAAACAAATTGAGAAAACAAAAGCTATTAATCTTAAGTTTGTCAAAGGATCTGAAACTTTGGATGAGATTATCAATTTGCAGCGGTCTCCTCTAAACAAGACAGGTCTGGGTTATAATGGAGAAACCTCTCAAGCATCCACCTCAAAAAGTTATCTTGATGCGGCAAGAAGAAATGAGCAAAAGAACAATGAAGATCATCAGGTAAAGTAGGGACGTATTACAAACAGAAACTATCAGGGGCAATCCATCTTAAGGGTGAACAAAAGCTACAACCAGCCACAGGTAAAATCTTCTCAGTTTGATGAAAATAGAAATTACAATCAGTTGGCTGGTAGATTCAATAACCGCAGAAGCTTCTTCAATGGACAATGCTTTTCTTGCCATAACTTTGGTCACAAAGCAGCTCAATGTGTTGCATATAAAACAATCATGACTAGGGAAGCTCAAAAACAAAGAAGTATGACAGGGATTACAAAAAGGACCTATAACAACTTTTCGGTTCTTGAAAATGAAGTTGAATGTTCTATTTGCAATAATTTTGGTCATGAAGACTCTGAATGCAGGAGCAGGTTTCAGCAGAAAAAGGAACAAGAGCAGAAAAAGGAACAAGCCTCAAGCACCAAAACATGGAGAATAAAGGAACCTCAAACGGAAAGATGTGGGATAGCATTTTATGCAGAGGGACAGGAAAATCTATGGTACATTGATAGTGGATGTTCGAAGCATATGACAGGTGATAAAGAAAAACTTGAGTCTTATTCTACTTTAGAAAAGGGAAAGAAAGTCTCTTTTGGAAATGATACTCCTGCAACTATAAAAGGAAAAGGCATTGCTCAGTTAAATGAAAAGGTCAAGGCTGGAAATGTTTTGTATGTTGATGGATTGAAGCATAATCTCCTAAGTGTTAGCCAGATGTGTGATCAAAGAACCGAGGTTATATTAAGATCAAATGGATGTCTTGTTCGTGATCTTGATACAGGTAAAACAGTGCTCAAAGGCAAAAGAACTCCAAATAATCTGTACATATTTGAAGAAGGACAACAACAATGCTATCTGAGCAAGGATGAAGAGCACTGGTTATGGCATCGAAGGTTGGGACATCTAAGCTTCTCACAAATAAGGAAAGCATGCAAATATCAGGCAGTTCACGATCTTCCAGATATCAAAATTCCTGACAACACCATATGCAAATCATGTCAGTTTGGAAAACAAACCCGAACTAACTTTCCAGAGAAAGAAGGATCAGCTAGCATGCCTCTTGAGCTAGTACATACAGATACATGCGGTCCCTTCAGAAAAAGGACACCTCGAGGAGAAGAATACTTGATATTATTCATTGACGATTTCTCCAGGTTTTTCTGGTTAGGACTTATGAAGCACAAAGATGAAGCATTCGAAAAATTCAAATCTTTCAAAGCCTTGGTTGAAAATGAATCAGGTCACAAAATTAAGTGCCTCAGATCCGACAGAGGTGGGGAATTTACTTCAAATGAATTTTTCGATTTCTGTGAAGAACATGGGATAAGAAGAGAATTCTCTACAGCAAGAACTCCCCAGCAAAATGGAGTTGTGGAAAGAATGAACAGAACAATCCAACAAATGGCTTGTGCTATGCTTGATGAATCAGGAACTCCCGTAACTTTCTGGGGTGAAGCTGCACATGCTGTGGTTATTATTCTCAACAAAACAAATGTCTGGGTGAACAGCACTCAAACTCCTCATGAGCTCTGGAGTGGTAAAACTCCTTCGGTAAAGCACTTCAAAATCTTTGGGAGAAAATGCTATATCAAGAATACTGATGAGCAGCTTGGCAAACTTGAACCTAGAGCAGATGAAGGCATTCTTCTTGGTTACTCTCCATATAGCAAAGCATACAAATGCTACAATAAAAGACTTGGCAGAATTGTTGACAGCATTGATGTAGTGGTTGATGAGAAGGGATACATTCCTAGGCAAGTACATCATGAAGACATCGAAGAAGATGAAGGCTACCCTCAAAGACAGAATGATGAAGAAGAAGAACCTCAAGAAGAACCTCAAGAAGAACCAGAGGAGCAAACAAGAATAGAAGAAAAGACTCCATCCAGATATGTTCAGAAGAACCATCCAGAATCTCAGATTATGGGACAGAAAGAAGCAGGTGTACAAACTAGAAGAACAGTTGCAGAAGCTTCAAGCTATTTGGAATTACTCTCCTCGACTGAACCACAAAATGTGAAAGAAGCATGCAAAGATGAATGTTGGGTGAAAGCAATGGATGAAGAACTTGAGCAGATTGAAAAGAACAACACTTGGGAGCTGGTTCCTAGACCAAAAGATAAGAATGTTATCGGGACAAAATGGGTCTTCAAAAACAAATTGAATGAAAATGGAGAAGTAATTAGAAATAAAGCAAGATTTGTTTGTAAAGGGTATGCGCAGCAAGAAGGAATAGACTTTGAAGAAACCTTTGCTCCTGTTGCAAGACTTGAGGCCATCCGAATGTTTCTTGCTCTCTCAAGTTTTCAAAACTTCAAAGTATTTCAAATGGACGTGAAATCAGCCTTTCTGAATGGAGACTTGGAAGAAGAAGTATACATTGAACAGCCAGATGGGTTCATTCTTGGAAATGATCCAAACCTTGTATGCAGATTGAAAAAGGCCCTCTATGGTCTCAAACAAGCTCCAAGGGCTTGGTACTACCGCTTGGACAAATATCTTCATCAACAAGGTTTTTCAAAAGGTTCAGCAGATAGAAATCTTTATATAAAAGTTGAAAATGACAAATTGCTAATACTTGTTGTGTATGTAGATGACATTATTTTTGGCAGCAATGAAGAAGCTATGAGTCAAAGCTTTGCCTCGGTCATGCAGAAAGAATTTGAAATGTCCTTGCTAGGAGAACTGACATATTTCCTTGGTTTGCAAATCCAACAAAAGGAAGGAGGAATCTTTTTATCTCAAACCAAGTATCTCAAACAGATTTTGAAGAAATATGGCATGGAAGATGCAAAACCAGTATGTACACCCATGGTCACAGGATGTAGTCTCAGTACAAATGATGAATCTGCAGCAGTACATCAACCAACCTACAGATCTATGATTGGAAGTTTACTTTATTTGACAGGTACCCGACCGGACATCATGCATGCAGTTGGAATAGTTGGAAGATTTCAGGCAAATCCGAAGGAGACTCATCTTCAGGCAGTGAAGAGAATTTTCAAATATCTTCAAGGGACTCAAAATTATGGCTTATGGTATCCTAGAGATACAGATCTTACTCTTCATGCTTATACAGATGCAGATTGGGCCGGAAGTGTGGATGATAGGAAAAGCACAAGTGGTGGTGCGTTCTTTATGGGTTCTAGACTGGTATCTTGGTTCAGCAAGAAACAGAGTTCAATTGCCTTGTCTACAGTTGAAGCGGAATATGTTGCTGCTGCATCTTGTTGCACCCAACTCCTTTGGATGATGCAGACTTTGCAGGATTTTCAAATCACTTGTACACCACCTATCCCCATCTTATGTGATAACACAAGTGCAATCAGCATCTCAAAGAATCCAGTTATGCATTCAAAAACCAAGCACATACCAATCAAGTATCATTTTCTCTGGGAACAAGTGCTTGAACAGAAGGTCAAGTTGGAGTATGTTCCTTCTAAGGAACAAGTTGCTGATATTCTCACCAAACCATTGCCCAGGGACACTTTTGAATACCTCAGGCAAAAGCTGGGAGTTGTTGATGCATCATCTTATTGTTGAATCTTTTCTGATTGATGGTACAGGTTCAGGGGGAGCATATAATGCATTGTTGGCATTATGGAGGATGGTCAGAAGGAGATCTTGGAAATAGCTGCAATATGTCTCTATCTCTTTCATGGTGGATTATGGTTCTTTGTTACAGATCTGGTTCTTTTTCAGGGGGAGCATGATCTTAGGGGGAGAATACCCCTTTGCCCTTGATGTCAAAGGGGGAGAATGAAGCTGAAGATTGTAAGGTTGCCATCAAGTCCAAAGGGGGAGATTGTTGGCATTATGTTCTCTGGTATGGCTATATGTTACAGATGTTGTACTTGATGGCAACTCCCATGACAAGGCTCTCAATTTATTGAAACATAAGAAGGACGCAGGAAATCAGTTCAGAAGGTGCATACCCACAGGTACACCTTGCAGGGACCGCGTCCAGAGTTGCAGGCCAGCCATTCAGGAGGTGCGTCCACCCAGTGCACACATTTCAAGGCAGAGAAAAGCTCACGTGGGGGTTTCTTGTGTTTTACTCTTGGTATCTAGCCGACGGTATTGTGTTATTATGATGTCGGCTCGTGGTATTGTTCCATGATTTGAGGAGGAGCTTGCCTATATAAAGCAAAGGAGATCATTTGGTTTGAGCATGTCTTTGGTTGAATATCTTATGAGGCTAGATCTGGTCTAGATCTAAAAAGGTGAATCTTCTGAAAGACTGAGATTTCTTTGGCGCATGATCAGATTTGTAGATCTGACTGTTTGGGTTACTCTTAAAGTCTTGAAATCATTCATACCCGAAGGTACGTAGGTACAGTGAAAGGCAAGTGCGCCGGGACGCAGTGCAGTAGAACGAGACCTGCGTGGGGACGCAGGGCAGAGTAATATTCTGGTGCTTCCGGGACGTAGTACAGAAACAGGCGCACTGCGTGGAGACGCAGAGCGGAATAAGATTCAGGTGCGTCCCTGCAGTAAAAAGACGCGGCGCGATAGTATCTCTGGGTGCGTCCCTGTAGCAATAGGAAGCGGCGCGATAGTGTTTTTGGGTGCGTCCCTGCAGCAAAAGGATGCAGTGCAGTTGAAGGAATAGTGCGTGGGCACGCAGCGTAGCGGAAGGATACCTGCGGGTGTACGCAGGAAAGCAGAAGGTGAATTGCGTTGCGACGCAGGCCACAGAAGGGAAAACTGCGTCTCTGTCTTAAGATGTTCTGTTGATTGTATTTCTCTGTTGATAAGGTGTTCTGGGTTAATTCTGTTATTGCTGATCTGATAACTGTAGTAGACAGTAACTGTTATGTACTTGATGATCATTTAATGCTTTATGAAAATAAGTAGGGGGTTGTAGCTCCCTTCCAGGAGAGACTGGAAAATGAGAGTGAGAGAGAGTTGTAGCTCTCTGCAGGTTGCAGCCTGCGTACTGGTAAAGGACTGCACCAGTACAAAATAATTGTAAAAGGAGTTTCTAATTTTGAAAGAAGATAGAGACATATTGCAGCAGGTGGTTTTCACCCACATTGGGTTTCCACCTTACATCTTCTGTTCTTTGGTGTGACTATCTATTTTCTTGTTCATGCTCATTATTTTTATGGTACTGACATGCAAAAATAATTCAAAGATCAAATAAGGAAGATTTATTAAAAGAATTAGATGATATTGATTCACCCCCCCCTCTCAGTATTATTTTCAACAGAGTGTAGGTGTTAGCATTCAATGTGTGAGCAATCATTTCCATGAGATCTGACACCGCGAGATTCATGGTACGACAAGCTTCAGTAATTTGACATACATTTCTTCGGACGACCCCAGGATGTGAGGTATATGTTGTTTTCATATATTTATTTTTGCTATGATATACATTGTGCTACATAGATCCATGTTGTATGTTTGATGTGGGATCTTGTTTTCTTACTTGTTTCATGATTTATGCTTGATGTGATGTGGAATCATATGTGGGATGTACTTGTTGTCATGATTCATCATGTTTTGTTTGAGATCCCTTTGTCATCATGTTGATGGGATACTCATGTTGTCGCCATTTATGTCTGAATTGATATCCCTTTGATGCTATGTTGGCGGTATGCTCATTACTGTCATACGTGAAATTATGTCATACTAATAGGAGTCCTTTTTGAATGACAGTTCTTGTAGCGGAACATCTCTTGGAGCCACTCCTATGTGAGGGCATTTTCCTTGTATGATAGCGATGTCACCACCTATGTACATCTGTTGACAACACTTAATGGAGTGGCCTACACCATCTTCACACTGAGGCACGGAGACGTAGTCCCTCCTGGACGAACTCCATTATCAATGTATTGTGTTTTATGTTGTTGATCCTTGTCATGTTCTTTTTTCATTACAACATGCATATATGTTCACTTATGCTTTTTAAATGCAATTCTAACAACATCACGAAAGTAAAAGATCTTGGTTAAATCCGGGAGTTGAGTAAACTCCGATCACTTGTCCCCTCATCTTTCATTTCTTCTACCATTGGAGGTTGTTAGGGTTTGTGAGGCTGGTCTTGTAAGGGTTCAACTAGTTCAAGACGTAACTCCTTATACCGCCACCTCATCGGGGACATGCAAAGAAAAATAGAGAAATAGAACACCACCCTAATACCACTGATCCAAACTTATATAGGAACACAACAAAATATACAGATGAACATAATAATAGAGATGCAACACAAATAAAAATTCATTTCATTAATATCAAAGAACTAAAATATGCTTACATTCATAACGGAAATAAACTAGCTCGGGCGATGGTAGCTTATCTAAAAGAAGAGTTGTCATGGCTACCTACCTTTCAACTATGTTACAATGAGGCTCAAGGGCTTTTTATTATTATAGAAAAAGGGAAAAAACTAAACAACCCAAACCCTCACCCTAGGAGATGAAACTCCAAGAGTTTGTGGGCCCCGTTGGGGTTAGTTGGGCAGCCAACCTCCCAGGGTCGTAACTTCATCATATGATCTCTGTTTCGCCTATATGATAACTCATTGAAATTATTGCTCTGATTACTATATGAGTTTCCAGAAGCCCCTAATTATAGCTATGGGCATGTTGCAGAACTCAAAAAAATGTTGTTTAGGTTGTCAAAAGATATCTAGAAGTTCAAGACCCAAAAAATTGCTAAAAATAGTAAATGCTGCTATAATTAAGGAAACAAACAAAACCGATTGGAGGTTTAGGTTGAATAGGCATGTGGACACCAATATCCACCTGGATCAAGAGTAGTATTGAGAGGAACTGAAACTTATCTTCCTTATTTTACCTTGTATATCTACCTAATGTTGTATTTTGATATTTCTTGTGGAAAACTGAATGGTTCAAATGAGTTGATTAAGGAATTAGATATAGATCATATTCTCAGAAATTTGAATTGCATATATGATGAGGTATAGATTTAATTGTCTTGAAATTTTAGTGTGGCATCAACATAAAATAAAAGTAGAAAATTAAATTGTTGTAAGCATATAATTTGGTTTAAGCATTGTTATCTAGAATCTTAGTGGCTAGTTTAAAATGCAGACTAAGAAGTCTATGTTTATGGATGTTTATATCTCACTTTCAAATTATTATTGGTGTCATTTATTGTACCAAACTTGGTATTGTAGCATTTGATAAAGGAAATTGAAATGTTGCTAAAGGTAATTACAATAAAGAATTGTCGAAGGAGTTGGGAAAGAGTTTTGTGAGTTATGGTTTTGTCTCATTTTAATTGAAATAGGTATTTATAGGCATGTTTTAGAAATGGTTTGAGGATATGTTTCCAAATTTTTGGCAAAATATGTGAATGGGGAGTGCTATTATTTTACTATATATGAAAATAATTATGAATTAATAATTTCTAATTTGCATCCTATTGAAGAAGTAAGGAAATAGACACATATCCAAAGTATACCTGGATGAATCATTGGACAATCCCTTAAAATAAAAATACATAAATAGTGACAACCAAGAGTTTCAAAGAAAATAATTTAGGTAAATTCAGTCATTATGTGCTTGCAATGTTTGAAAATGTAGACAACAAGTAAGCATACACACTGCATTAAAATAATGATCACTGGCTAACTATTATTTTTGATATTTTCTATATATGTATTGCAATAGCTCAATATGTTTGCCATGTGTTTGTAGGAATGATTGAGTGAAACTAATGCTTGATGAATCTAAAAGCCATTCAATTCACTTACAATAGGCGAAACAGTTTGAAAAATCATTTACACAATACATAAGTAATATATATTAATTATATCTTGTTATCTATTATGCGTGGTTGTACATTCAAGATTGCATGCCATTTGTTTAGAAAAATCCATAAAAGAGATTATATGAGTTAGAATATTTAGTAGTTTTAAAAAATTTCATCCATGGGTGCTTTCGTAATTATTCAAGTCAACATTAGGGGGTATCCATACTAAATTAACTTGTAATTGTTCATTTTGTTCCAAAAATTTCCTTTCAAAACCTAAGTCATAAATCTCAACAATTTTTCTGATTGTCGATGTGAGTTATGTTGTCCTGTTGTGAAGCTTTCAGTGAAATATCAATATTATTTTGTTCCTATTTTAAGATGTTGCCATTGAGGTTTCAATTTATCAATTTTATGACTTAAATAGGCTGAAGAAGAATCTCAAATTCGTTGTTGTGAAGTGTTTGGTAAAATTCCTCAATGGTTGTAGATTACATGCTTACAAAATGTTTGACAAAATGCCTCAGTGGCTATAAATTGCACGATTCCAAAGTGTCTTTCAAAAGGCCTCAATCCCTGTAGCTTTTATGTACTAGAAATTTATGAATATATTATTCAATAGCTTTAGCTTCCTACCTATGGAAAGTTTTGTATGTATGTGAAATGAATTTAACAATGTTGTTGAAGTGTAAATAGTGAAAATTCCTGTAGGACAATTGTTTTTCTATCATCTAAGGCTATCATGGAAAAAATAGGGGGGTTATTATTGGAAATAATTTTAGTGTGACCAATTCTATAGGATACAATTACTTGTGCAAGAGAGAATAATAATTATGGTCAAGCTGCATGTATTCATGGGGTATTCTTATGCTTCAATGACTATACAAAACAACTATTTGTTCCCAATTTATGTTTGTCCATTGCTTTACTTGCCACATTTTGAAGAATATTATGCTTCGGAATTAGTAATAGTAGTTGCTCTTAGTGCAATATTCATTATACAATTCTCATGACTCAAGCATTGCCATTTTGATAATAATTATTTTTCCTTAATAATTGGGATTGGGAATTTTAATTGATGAATTTGGAAATGTTGTTTGGTAAATATATTTTGTGATTCCATTTTAGAAACATATCATATTGATTAGAATTACTGGTGAAGCGAGCCATATTCTTCCCTCAGTTACATTATTATAGGTAGGTAATACGCATACCCTTATGTTAGCCTCCTGTTGCAACAGGGTATCATTTTTCATGATTAACATTTTCACATGCCAAATATGTCTTACTTTGCAAGCTGCAGTGTTCCATATTTCCAGAAGATACCAAAGAAGAAAGCCATGAAGGGTACTAGTCCAAATGCCATTGTTGATTCCAATTTTTGATGAGTTGTTCCAGTTTTGAAGAGTTTTCATTTAAGGGAGGTCCAAACAGTTTAATCTTGGTCTCCCTAGGTTTCAATTTCCTGTTTTAGAATATAGAGAATGATATCTCTCCAAACAGTTTAATCTTGGCAGATCTGTAGATAGGTAGAGAATCAACGGGACCCAACTGCTTAATCTGGGCCCTGTCAGAAATAAGTGTAGATTTAGATAGGAAAAATGCAAAAGAAAAAATTGTAAATCTGGGTTTGCAAGTCTAAGTGCACCCAAACCAAAAAGAAGAAAAAATGTTAGGAGAGTAGGCTAGGTAGGTAGCTGTGTGGTTGCAGAATGGTAATTTGTGATCAATTTTGTGGTACAAAGTGTTATATTTTTACAGATCACAGTGCAGGCAGTGTTCATGCAAAGGAGCTCAAAGGTGGACATAACTAACTCCCCCCTTCTTCTAATTCCCCAAGTCCCTTACTAACTTCCCAAAGAGGTCAAGAGCTTCTTGATTCCTCTTAGATTCATCATCATCCATATTAGTTGCCTTGGTGAAGATCTGCTTCACTCAAGGATTCTTATTTCTTTTCAAGGTCTTTTCCCCAAAATAGCCTAAGGCCCCTGACCTTAGCGCTTGCTGATCACCGTCATATTAACCACTAACAATATTATATAATTCCCTATCAGTCTTCCCCCTTCCCTTACTAAAACTTTGTATATAAAATTCCCCTATGTGAATATCCCCTCCCTGGCAATATAGCCATATTTTTAAAAGTCCGGGGAAAAACGGTCCATCCAGGGCTGTTTTTAGCCCATCCATGTCTTAAAAGGGATTAATCTGACACCTGGCTAGATTAATAACCTCTCCCCTAGCCCTAAACCCTTAAAACCCCCCTTTCCGCCCCTAAGCCAAAGTTTCTACATAAATACATTAAACCCCGCGCATTTTTAACCCAAAAACCCCCATTCCCTAAGTCTAAACTACTCACGCGCCGTATTAAAGGGGGATATTCTGCGCATATTCCCGCCGTTGCCTCATCCTTACCGCCAACCGTTGGATCGCTCGCCCAGCAGATCAACGGTGGGCGGGCCGTCCCATCTCCAAAATGCCCGAGCGTTAGCGGCCGGGAGATGGGCGGTATTACCGCCGTGCCTCCCGCCACGCGTCAGCTCCTGGGCTGTGGCGGAACCCCCTCTGACAAAACCACTCCCCTCCAAAAGGTGGTGCGCCACAAAACCACTTACCGCCTCGTGCCCGGTGACGTCAACGCTTACGTCACCCCCCTGCATAGTCACCGCTTACGTCACCCCCTCTGCCCAGTCACATGTCGAGTCATCTGCCTACATGGCCCCTTGCCACGTGTCATGCCACGTCACCGTCCGTACATGATGACGTCATGCAGATGTCATCCTGCCACATCATCATGCTGACATCATCGCTGACATCACCCGTCGTACAATGTCACGTCATGCTGACGTCATCAGCACTTTTTGGTGCGAAGGGCAAAAAATCGCACTTTAGAGCCCCGGAATCATATTCTGAGGCAGTTTTTGATGAGCGATTTGCGCCTAGATTTTTAGCGCAAATCACTCATCACTAGATTTTTTGGACCTGAATGGGGAATCTTTAGGGAATCTTTTCATTCTGCGGCCCACAGCATGCCCGAAAGGCGACGAAAGACCCATTTTTCTTTGCGAAGCTTGCCGGGAGGACCAGAAAATAGTTTTGAAGAAAACAAAGGCCGAACATCGGCCATTAAATGATGATTTAACACACAGCACATCAGTAAAGCATCTATTTATTGCCAAAGAGTATCAGAGGAAGAAGAGAAGCCAAAGAGTATCAGCTGAAGATTTTTAGGGGCTCAAAGCACCTGAACATTGATGAGCCCCCCCTAGAAAGTCAAATCAAGAGGCACAAGCCCATCCTTGCCCTCAAATCACAGTTAAAGCTTTAAATGCATACAGGCAGCAGAGATGCAGAAACCCATACACATTTATTTCAGAAAACACTACTGCAAGCCGCCAAGGACAACATCATTTATTTAGTTTTGATACGGCGGCCCTGAGCGCAGCCCGAGATATTTTTTGCATTTATTTCTGGATAAGATTAGGTTAAGTAGTCATTTTTATTTATGACTTGATTAGGTCAAGATGTAATAGAGGAACTCTGTAGATAGTTTTTCCCTATATATACCACCCTCTACATTGTTTCAAGGGTTGGTTGATTGAGAATTTTACCAGAGACTCGCATTGTATACCTGAGTTTTCTCTATAATCAAAGGTTGCCGAAAGCTTGGAGAGCGAACTGTCTGATGTAAATGAATGTTTTTGGAGATATGAAGATGGAATTCTTGTGCTGCGGCCTGAAGCAATAATTGCATCTCACCTTTGTTTATTGTTTACCACTATCTAAATAGCAGAAAGAAAGAATATCCTAGAATTAGTTTAAATACTCTCTATGCTCAATTTCTGTTATTTCTTTATGTTTTCCTCTGATTGAATTGGTTATGAATATGAATTCCTCCTGGCTCATGTTTACCACAATTCACCTGTGTTTGCCAATTATCTAGGGATTCTTTACTGCCCCTAGGTAGCGCTCTGTTACCTTCTCTGTTAAGCTGATTGAGAGATTCTTAACTGCCTCTCATCACTTAGCATTTTTCCCCATCATTTTAACCTGAAATATTGTTTCATGCTCAGCTATCTTGCTCCAGTTTCCCTCTCTTGTGATCGAAGAAATGCACCAGCAGTTCTCCTCCTCGACTCCACACCCAATGGTTTGAAACTTCCAGACTATGCCTTGCCTCTCTGTCTCAAAACATCAATTTTCCCATCAAAAACAAAACAAAAACCCTCTGAACTCGAGATGTAGCCTAAAATCCTTTTCAACAAAGCTAAATCTAAAAGAGAGAGCCCTCTCTGATTGCAGGTTGGCTAGAACCTGCAGTCCAAAGTTGGTCTATGGTTACCTCGGCCGTATCCTTTTCCATAGCTTAAGGACAACCTGAGTGATAACATAACGGTGACTCCACTGGGGATTTCCTCAGATAGTTTCATGAAGAAGGTAAGAAAGCTCTGCTGAGACCATAAATCAAACTTTCCAACTGCTGTTTATCTCTTAAAACTACAGATGAAGCCTGAATGTCAGCCAGGAAGCCTTTGAGACTGTTTTTGCTTTGCATTAACAGGAGTAAATAAATGCTACTTCAGTCAATATTCATGCTAGTTTTGAGTTACAAACAAGCTATCTCAAATTTTAATTAGTCCCTCGTTGATTAAAAAAGCATTCCCCGGAAAATTACCCAAAAAACAATTCAGAAGCTGGCTCCCAAGAGAAATCCACGATATACAAGGTCTAATCCAGACCCCAACCCTCCAGTTGTTTTTGAAAACCCTAACATAATCTCAAAAATCATTAGGAAGCAAGAAAGATAGGAAGATTTTGCTGATTTGAGCCCTGAAACAACTTACCCTAGCAGTATTCTGACTCCTGTCAAGGTTTTGTTCCGTTCAACCCCTATTTCCCTTAGTTCATCATCTACATCATGCAGTACTCCTTCCACACCTTCATTCACTACACATACTAGCACTACTGTTGTTTCCAGCGTTCGAGTTACTCCTGTGATCCTCGTTACTCTAGTTGTTCCACTTATCTCAGTTGTTCCACTTATACCTGCCAATATGGCTAATAGATACACACCCCTGCAATTACCTGCTAATGCTGGGGCTTTACCTCAAGAGTACCAATCTAAAATCACATATTTCGATTCCACTGGTCCTTTCACAGCCCTTCAGCACACCAAAAAGATGAAAGACTATTTTGAAAACTATGAGATAGATGATGATAGTGTAAGAATGAGAATTTTTGTTCAGAGTTTGAAAGGTGATGTAAGAACTTGGTTCAGATCGCTTGCTGCAAATTCCATAACCACCCCAGATGAGCTTTACCAATCCTTTACCAACAGATGGGAGAAAAAAAAATACCCCTTGCATATACTAGCTGAATATGATAGGATCAAAAGAGGTCCTCAAGAGACTGTTTTGGAGTACTGTGCAAGATTCAATAATGTATATAACACAATATCACAGAACTTAAGGCCTCCACCTGATTTGGCCTTGTACAAATTTCCCGATGGATTCGACCCGAATATGGCATACCAGTTAAAGGAAAGAGCTCCTCAAACCCTTGCCGACATGCAAAATGTTGCTGTCAACGTAGAAGCCAATTTAATTGCCAAAAGAAACAGAGCTAGAATGGAAAGAAGAACCACCTTTAAGGAAGAACCCTCAGCTTTTGACCAAAATCTTGATGCTATCATCAATGGCCTGCAAAGGCTGGGAGAAAGAGTAGAAAATGTTGAGAGAAGAGCATCATGGGAAGGACAATAGTCTAATACCATAAGGAACCCAAATTTTAGAAAAACACAAAACATGAATGCTAGAAGGCCTAACCAAGACCATGATATAAGACCCCCTTTCGAAGATAATTATGTTGAAGGATCTACATCTAGTGAGCCCATAGAGGACACTCACATGAACTTAATGGATCTAAAGGGTGAGCACCAAACTGTCCTGTCCCAAGAAGACCAAAATGAACCTGATTACAATCAGTTTCAGACTAGGTCTGGCGAGTCTTTTGATTTTAAACAAGGTTATGATACCGCTGTGTATGAAGTACACAAACAATATAAGCTGAGAGCTAGGACCATTGACATTTTTGAACCTAGTAAAACAAAGGAAGCCAAACAACCCAGCAAGACTAAAGGTAAGGCTATCACAACAGAACTAGCTGATATACCTATTCTAAACCCGCATCAAGTCACTGTACAAGACATAACAGAGATACAACCTTCCAAAGATCAGCCTTTGCCACCTTCTTCCTTGAAAGAAAGCTCGAACAGGGTTCCAAAAAACTTTCCTGAAGTTGAAAAACCGCAAGAAAAAACTTCCCATAGCAGTGATAAACAAGAGAAAAACGCGGACAATTCAAATGAAACAGAAAAAACTGCTATTATCAACACCAAGACTCCACTGGAAAAGCCATTTAACTTAGAGACAGAAATAGCTAAGTTAAAAATATCCATTCCCCTCTCAGAACTTGTTAAACACGATGTATATAGGCAGCAAATTCAAAGATCACTTCAAATGCCAGAGGTCAAAGATGATGTAAATATTTTAGATGACACCCCAGAGCTGCTATTTGGCCTAGAAGTTAACGGAAAATCAACACATGGACCTGTCCCATCCTTTTATGTCAGTTTGCATATACATGACAAAGTTTCGCAGAATTCTATGTTTGACTCAGGGGCATCGCACAATCTTATGCCCAAAGCAGTTATGGAAAAACTGAATCTTGATGTTACAAGACCTTACAAAGATTTATACTCATTTGACTCAAGTGAAGTGAAATGTTTAGGCCTCATCAAAGACTTGTGTGTCTCCTTAGTTCAATACCCAAACAAGACCATCCTCATGGATTTAGTGGTTGCTGACATTCCACCAAAGTACGGTATGCTCCTATCAAGGTCATGGGGAGCAAAACTCCAAGGATCCCTTCAGTTAGACCTCTCCTATGCCACTATTTCAGTCTTTGGGCAACCAAAGAGACTGTATAGAGAAACACTCATGAAATATGTGGTACATAGTGAGAGCAAGCCTCAAAATTTTCCCATTTATTCAATCCACTCTGATATGGATTCTTTTATTTTGTTTAATGATGATACAAATGTTTCAATTGATAATGAGCCCTTCGCTCTAGAGCAACAAGCACACATCAACGAAGAGTCGGCTGCAAATACCCACGAAACTGTCACAGCAATTGATGCAACCAGCATACCAAAAGAACTTTCCCAAACAGAAATCTTAAATCTGCCCAATCCTAAAACAGCTCAATCTCTTGATACTGACCATAAGCGAGAAATAACATGGTATTTAGAGTTTGATGGCTCAATCAACAAGTTAGGAGCGGGGGTAGGTGTCTGGATTCACAACACATATAACAACTATGCAGAAGGACATACCTACAAATTGAATTTCAAATGCACAAATAACATGGCAGAGTATGAGGCTCTGCTTTTAGGCCTTAAACTCCTCCAAACTCTAGGAGCTGAAAAAGTGTCTATTTTGGGAGACTCTGATTTAATCATACAACAGATGAAACGCAATTTTGTAACCAACGACAACAGAATGAGAGCCTATAGGACCGCTGCTACTAATATACTCCAGGCATTCACTGAATTCAAGCTTGACAAGATTTCAAGAAATCACAACATTCATGCACACAGCCTAGCTACTTTTGCTAGTACATGCAAGCTTCCTTTTGACCCAAACCATCACTTTACAGGTGAAATAAAACATAGGCCCGCAGTCCCAAATAACGTTAAAGACTGGCAAGTATTCGAAAATGATGCCCAGATTAATAATTTCCTCACCCTTGAGCATGAGTTTTCAAGTATCAACATCGACATGGATGCTATGACAGATACACAACACCAAACAAATGAAACTCAACAAGATGTAACGGCTGCAATAGTCAGACAAACCCTGAAACCAACTATTTTTGACAAAGAAAACATAGAACAGCTGAAACAAATACACTTGGAAGATATAGCCAAAACAGAGGCAGACATCATTGACTTAAAGGATAACTTTCTTCCTGCTGGCCTAACCCCATTAGAAGATATGTTTGATGCTAATGACGTGCCCAGAAAGCCAAAACTACAGCCCATAAACACTGAGATAGAGGAACATAACATTGGGACAGTAGAAAAGCCAAAAATGATCAAACTGTCCAAAAACTTACCACCTGATCAAAAGCCCAAGTACATTGACTTATTCAAAGAGTTCCAAGATGTATTTGCTTGGAGCTATGAGGATCTGAAATCCTATGAGACCTCGGTGATCCAACAGACCATTCCTTTAAAACCAAACTAGAAATCCTTTAAGCAGAAACTCAGAAGAATTAACCCTATGCTTCTTCCCGCGATTGAGAAGGAAGTAAAGAGGATGTTTGAAGTAGGCATCATAGCACCCATCAGATTTTCTGAATGGGTGTCCAATCTTGTTCCTACGAGAAAAAAGACAGGTGAAATCAGACTTTGTGTAGACCTCAGAAATTTAAATCAAGTCTCCCTAAAAGACCATTACCCTTTGCCCAAAATGGACCACATCTTGCAAAGAGTAGTGGGATCATCTAGAATCTCTTTGCTAGATGGTTTTTCAGGTTTCAACCAAATACTTGTTCACCCAGACGACCAAGACAAAACTGCCTTTACTACACCCTGGGGAACATTCAAGTATGTAAAGATGCCATTTGGTCTTAAAAACGCTGGTGCTACCTTTCAATGAGCAATGGATATTTCTTTTGCCAAAGAAATACATGACTTCCTAGTTGTCTACCTTGATGACTTAACCCCATTTTCCAAATCTGATGAAGAACACCTCAAGCATCTCAGGCAAATTTTCATGACATGTAGGAAATACGACATTTCCTTGAACCCCAAGAAGTCTCTGTTTGGCCTTGAAGAAGGCAAATTACTTGGCCACATCATATCAAAGGATGGGATCAGAATTGATCCTGAAAGAATACAAGCCATCCTCCAAATCCCATTTCCAAGAAACATTAAAGAACTACAAGCATTCCTGGGGAAAATCAACTTCTTGAGAATATGTATTCCAAATCTAGCTGAGCTGATAAGACTGTTGAGAAACATGTTAAAGAAGGATGCGAAGGTAAAATGGCCTCTTGAAACCAAACAAGCATTTGAGAGTATCAAATCAGCCTTAACACAAACCCCGGTCCTAACTAGCCCACAGTTTGATAAAGATTTTATCATATTTTTGTTTGCATCTGATCACACCATAGTCGCTGTCCTTTTGCAAAAGGATGACCAGGGAGCTGAAAAACCAATTGCTTTTTTCAGCCGAGCATTAAGAGACGCCCCTTTGAAGTACCTAACAATGGGAAAGCAGGCCTACGCACTGGTTAAGGCCATCAAGGATTTCAGAGTGTACATATTATATTCACACGTGATTGCCTATGTCCCACATGCTGCTGTAAAAGACATATTAACCCAAGAGGGATTAGAAGGCAAAAGGGGCAAATGGATTTCAAACATCCTTGAATATGACATAGAGATAAAACCAACCAAGTTGATAAAGGGACAAGGTTTAGCTAAACTGATGTCCAAAACAAATTTTCAAGCCTTAGAGATTAACCAGCTGGACAATGAACCAGAGTTGGCGACTCCATAGATAAGTGAAATATTTTTACAATCCCCATGGTACACTGATATATGCTTTGTACTGTTAAACCTGTGTGCTCCCCCAGGATTGTCCAGAACCAAGAAAAGATTTTTGAAAATGAAGGCTTTGAAGTTTTGTGTTATAGATGGTGCATTATTTTGGAGAAATCATGAAGGTATATTGCTTAATTGTTTAACCATGAATGAAACTAACAATGTCATGAAAGAATTCCATGCAGGTGACTGTGGAGGACATCTATACTGGAAGTCCACTGCTGATAAAATTCTAAGGGCTGGTTTTTATTGGCCCTTCCTTTTTGTAGATGTAAAGAAGTTTGCTATATCATGTCACAAATGCCAAATTTTTGAGGGCAAGAGAAAGTTATTGCCCCTGCCCCTTAAACCCATATCCATAGAAAAACCTTTTCAACAATGGTGTCTTGACTTCATTGGAGAAATCCATCCCTCTTCCTCAGGCCAGCACAAATGGATCCTAACAGCCACCGACTATTTCACTAAGTGGGTTGAAGCCATTCCCTGTAGACAAGCCAATGACACCATCATTATCCAATTCCTTGAGTGCAATATCCTGTCCAGATTTGGCTGCCCTGAGAAAATCATCACTGACAATGCCGCTGCCTTTAAGTCCAAAAAGATGATCAATTTTTGCCACAGATTTTATATTACCTTGGGCCACTCCACAACCTATTACCCTCAAGGCAATGGCTTGGCCGAGTCATCTAACAAAAGCCTCATCAACATCATAAAGAAAGTGCTGGAAGAAAACAAGAAGAACTAGCACAAAAAGTTGGTAAATGCCCTATGGGCAGACAGACTGTCAAGCAAAAGATCCATTGGGATGAGCCCTTATGAGCTAGTATATAGCATGGAGGCTAGATTTCCTTTATCCCTGGATATTCCCACTATCAAGCTGTTACAAGAGATTCAGGCTTAACCGAATGACATTCAAAGAAGAATCAATCAGACCATCCATCTGCAGCAAACCAGAGAACAAGTTTATGACAGAGCTCAGATTGTGCAAGAAAAGCTCAAGAAGATGTTTGATAAGAGAGCTAAGGCTGAAGATTTCAATGTTGGTGACAAATTTCTAAGATGGGACTCAAGAAGGGAAGACAAGGGCAAACATGCCAAGTTTGATTTTCTATGGAGAGGTTCATTGGTTATTTCTGCTGTTCAGGGAAATAACACTTATTTTCTCAGATCTGTAGAGGATTGTTCTGCTGAAGAAGGCCCTGTCAACGGCCGTATGTTGAAGCATTATCATGATCCCTTTTAAGGGACACAATGCAGGTTTGTATATATCTTTGTACAGTCTTATTTGTATATATCAGCACTTTGTTTTCATTTTTTTTTTATAAGCAAACCAATTGTTTAAGAAGCAGCAGTAAACCTGTGAAGATCCAGCCGATGCAAGTATTCCAGTTTTAAAAAGCCCTGTCTCTGCACTAATTTTAGCACAACAGCGAAGAATAGCACAGACACATCACAATGTATCATGGTAAAGGCAAGTTGTTGCAGATTGTAATCTTCAGCCAAAAGAGTGTTGACAAGGAAGAAGAAATTGGTCAGTAACTGTTCAGGACCAGAATCAAAGGAGATACATTAGTTTTGACCCATGATTTTTAGAGACATAATGCTCAAACAATGGTGTACATAATTATCAAGCACGCAGAAGAAAGCAGGCGATGCTGTACAGTTCACAGTAATTCAGTTGGGGAAGAGATTGTTTATAATTCCAAGTTTATATTTTTAAAAGTCAAAACAAACAAGTATTCCCAGTCTACAGCAACAAATAGAAAATCAAGGCAATCTGACTTGTTGTTCTTGGCTTTTCACAAGGAAAAACCATCCCCAAGTGGAGCCACTGTTAGCCTCCTGTTGCAACAGGGTATCATTTTTCATGATTGACATTTTCACATGCCAAATATGTCATACTTTGTAAGCTGCAGTGTTCCATATTTCCAGAAGAGACCAAAGAAGAAAGTCATGAAGGGTACTAGTCCAAATGCCACTGTTGATTCCAATTTTTGATGAGTTGTTCCAGTTTTGAAGAGTTTTCATTTAAGGGAGGTCCAAACAGTTTAATCTTGGTCTCCCTAGGTTTCAATTTCCTGTTTTAGAATATAGAGAATGACATTTGTCCAAACAGTTTAATCATGGCAGATCTGTAGATAGGTAGAGAATCAAAGGGACCCAACTGCTTAATCTGGGCCCTGGTAGAAATAAGTGTAGATTTAGATAGGAAAAATGCAAAAGGAAAAATTGTAAATCTGGGTTTGCAAGTCTAAGTGCACCCAAACCAAAAAGAAGAAAAAATGTTAGGAGAGTAGGCTGGGTAGGTAGCTGTGTGGTTGCAGAATGATAATTTGTGATCAATTTTGTGGTACAAAGTGTTATATTTTTACAGATCACAGTGTAGGCAGTGTTCATGCAAACGAGCTCAAAGGTGGACATAACTAACTCCCCCCTTCTTCTAATTCCCCAAGTCCCTTACTAACTTCTCAAAGAGGTCAAGATCTGCTTGATTCCTCTTAGATTCATCATCATCCATATTAGTTGCCTTGGTGAAGATCTGCTTCACTCAAGGATTTTTATTTCTTTTCAAGGTCTTTTCCCCAAAATAGCCTAAGGCCCCTAACCTTAGCGCTTGCTGATCACCGTCATATTAACCACTAACAGTATTATATAATTCCCTATCAGTCTTCCCCCTTCCCTTACTAAAACTTTGTATATAAAATTCCCCTATGTGAATATCCCCTCCCTGGCAATATAGCCATATTTTTAGAAGTCCGGGGAAAAAACGGTCCATCCGGGGCTATTTTTAGCCCATCCATGTCTTAAAAGGGATTAATCTAACACCTGGCCAAATTAATAACCTCTCCCCTAGCCCTAAACCCTCAAAAACCCCCTTTCTGCCCCTAACCCAAAGTTTCTGCATAAATACATTAAACCCCGCGCATTTTGAACCCAAAAACCCCCATTCCCTAAGTCTAAACTACTCGCGCACCGTATTAAAGGGGAATATTTTGCGCATATTCCCGCCCTAACCTGCCTTCGTCTCATCCTTACCACCAACCATTGGATCGCCCATCCCGTAGATCAACGGTGGGCGGGCCGTCTCATCTCCAAAACGCCCGAGCGTTAGCGTCCGGGAGATGGGCGGTATTACCGTCGTACCTCCCGCCACGCGTCAGCTCCTGGGCTGTGGCGGAGCCCCCTCTGACTAAACCACTCCCCGCCCAAAGGTGGTGCGCCACAAAACCACTTACCGCCTCCTACCTGTTGACGTCACCGCTTACGTCACCCCCTGCACAGTCACCACTTATGTCACCCCCTCTGCCCAGTCACATGTCGAGTCATCTGCTTGCGTATCCCCTTGCCACGTGTCATGCCACGTCACCGTCCGTACATGATGACATCATGCTGATGTCATCCCACCATGTCATCATGCTGACATCATCACTGACGTCACCCACCATACAACGTCACGTCATGTTGACGTTTTTGGCGCGAAGGGCAAAAAATCGCACTTCGGAGCCCTAGAATTAGATTCTGAGGCGGTTTTTGGACCTGAATGGGGAATCTTTAGGGAATATTTTCATTCTGCGACCCCCAGTAGGCCCGAAAGGCGCCGAAAGACCCATTTTTCTTCGCGAAGCTTGCGGGGAGGACTAGAAAATAGTTTTGAAGAAAAGAGAGGCCGAACAACGGCCATTAAATGATGATTTAACACACAGCACATCAGTAAAGCATCTGTTTACTACCAAAGAGTAAAAGAGGAAGAAGAGAAGCCAAAGAGTATTAGCCGAAGATTTTTAGGGTCTCGAAGCACCTGAACATTGATGAGCCCCCCCCAGAAAGTCAAATCAAGAGGCATAAGCCCATCCTTACCCTCAAATCAAAGTTAAAGATCTAAATGCAGACAGGCAGCAGATATGCAAAAACCCATACACATTTATTTCAGAAAACACTGCTGCAAGCCACCAAGGACAGCATCATTTATTCAGTTTTTATACGGCAGCCCTGAGCGCAGCCCGAGATATTTTTTGCATTTATTTCTGGATAAGATTAGGTTAAGTAGTCATTTTTCTTTATGACCTGATTAGGTCAAGATGTAATACAGGAACTCTGTAGATAGTTTTAACCTATATATACCGCCCTCTACATTGTTTCAAGGGTTGGTTGATTGAGAATTTTACCAGAGACTCGCATTGTATACCTAAGTTTTTTCTATAATCAAAGATTGCCGAAAGCTTGGAGAGCGAACTGTCTGATGTAAATGAATGTTTTTGGAGATATGAAGATGGAATTCTTGTGCTGCGGCCTGAAGCAATAAGTGCATCTCACCTCTGTTTATTGTTTACCACTATCTAAATAGCAGAAAGAAAGAATATCCTAGAATTAGTTTAAATACTCTCTATGCTCAATTTTTGTTATTTCTTTATGTTTTCCTCTGATTGAATTAGTTATGAATATGAATTCCTCCTGGCTCATGTTTACCACAATTCACCTGTGTTTGCCAATTATCTAGGGATTCTTTACTGCCCCTAGGTAGCACTCTGTTACCTCCTCTGTTAAGTTGATTGAGAGATTATTAACTGCCTCTCATCACTTAGCATTTTTCCCCATCATTTTAACCTGAAATATTGTTTCATGCTCAGCTATCTTGCTCCAGTTTCCCTCTCTTTTGATTGAAGAATGCACCAGCAGTTCTCCTCCTCGACTCCACGCCCAATGGTATGAAACTTCCAGACTATGCCTTGCCTCTCTGTCTGAAAACATCAATTTTCCCACCAAAAAAAAAACAAAAACCCTCTGAACTCGAGACCTAGCCTAAAATCCTTTTCAACAAAGCTAAATCTAAAAGAGAGAGCCCTCTCTGATTGCAGGTTGGCTAGAACCTGCAGTTTAAAGTTGGTCTATGGTTACCTCGGCCATATCCTTTTCCAGAGCTTAAGGACAACCTGAGTGATAACACCTTATATGTGATTTTTGTGATAGAAATGTAATATTTTAAGTTCTTGTGGCATACTTTTGTGGTTATGATATTAAGAGTCAATAAGTGAAGCTTATTTAATATAATGTAGGAACTCAAATAGGTTGATCTAGCTTAATTGTTGCACATGGAATTATGGTGAATTTATTTCCACTGTTACTTAGATCTCATGGATAAGTGTGAAAAGAGCACATGCTATCCTCTTTCAAACTTGAGAGGAAATGTGTTTCAGAATTGGTTTTAAAGAAAAATTATCCATGACTTCTTATGTGATATTATTATATTGAAATAGATGAAGGAACATGATTACATGATAACAAGGTTATTAATGTTACAAAAAAAAAAAAAAAAAAAAAGTTGAGTATTAGTGATTAATGTTACCTCTAATTTTGTATATTATTGATGGTTGGTAAGGTGGGACCTTAAAATATTCCAGTATATCAAATTCTTCAATGTTAATCACAATCCTCATTTTTCCTTCTCTATTAGGGAAACTCCTAAGAAAAAATTATCCTTTGAACCATAACACCTAATGTTTTCAAGCCTTAGTTTCTTGTTTGAGGAATCATTCACCTTTTGTTAACTAAGGGATGGTTGGATTATTTTTTTTGCTAGGTATCTCTTCTAACAAAAGAGTGTTTAAACCCCTTCTTCACTTGCTACATCATTCATTTTTTTTATTATCACAAGTCCTTTGGAGAGTTTATTTGTTTTTACTGTGCTCGTATACCTACTTTTCCTTTCTAATGGCTTCATCCAATGTCATGGCCTCATCAAATTTAAGCATGTAATAATGGAAAGGTGGTAACTGACTGACATAGATTTGTATATTCACCTTTTCATCCATGATAAAATCCAATGCCTCAACAATTCTATGAATTTATAGCCACATTATTCCATGGTCATATTTCCCATCTTGAGCTCGAAACATTCCTACACCTTCCTTTCATAATAGCGTTATGATAAGAACTTCCTTTAGATATATTTAGTAAATTTTGTCCATGTAATTTTCCTCTCATCTAGATGCTTTACTTCTTCCATTTATCCCAATCATAGTTCTTTTGTAAAATGCCCCTGTTTTACATAGGGTAATAACTATTTACTTTCATGGAAATACGATAATATCTGTCTTTTAAAGAGAATAAATAAAACATATGTCGACAAGAATCTTCTCTTCATTGTAAACTTATTTTTCTTGCCTATTCACTTATATTATTGTATAGAGTGATTATTATTCATTTATTTTACTATACAATCATATAAGCACAACCTATGCAAGTTCTATTTCACAATTCGTTTGGTCATAGTCTAACTCCTCTAGTTAGATTTATTATGGATATTTAAGCATATTTACACTACTTTTCCCATTGTGAAAACCCCACCAAAGGTTCTTGTATAAGCCACATTCTAAATATAATTTAAATTTTATGAAATGTTTGAAATCAAAGAAAAATGGGACTCAGTCTAAGGGACATGAATTCCAGTGCTTGGGGTGGAGAATTTCTTCTTGGGATGTTGTGGTTTATTGTGCTAAGGAGAAACTTGGTTTGATAAGGCATTATTTGATGGTTAGCTAGTGCAAGGAGTTAATGAACTATCTTCGAAAGTCAAATGGGCTAAATGAAAGTACTTAGGCCCATGCTTGATTGAGAAAACACAACAAGCAAGGAGGAAAAAGATTTAGGAAGAGTTGCAAACAACAAGAATGAAAGAGTGAATAATGTTGGTAGAACCACAAGCCAAGAAGGGTGCTATTCCCACCACAGGAATTTTGGTGATGAGGACTACAAGTCTCTACCAATAAATAAATGCCCTGACAATCAATGGGTGGTTCCAAGAAACTGCTTTAAGAGTTTGTGTAGATTATAGAATTGTTGGCATGTAGTAGGAGAGGTCGGAGCCTCCTGGAAGCTCGTATCAAGCTTGTGATAGATATTATATGCAAGGGAACCTATGTCAACATGTGAGAAGGTCCATACCCAAAGGTAGGTAAGAGCCACTGGATTGGAAACTTTAAATGTAGCTATCACCCAAGCTTGATTATGTTGTGATATGCTTTAATCTGACTCTGACATATTGACGAGATATTGAAGGAGACCTAGAGGCCAAACATATGTTCGATATTGAGCTGAATTCGAGAAGACTAGCTCGAGCAAGACTGTGTAGTGATAGATCTAGCCTTAGGGGAGAGCACAAAGATCACATCAAAGGAATTATATGAGTCAAATTTGAAGTCCCTTGATTAAGACATTATAGAATGCTAAGGGAAAATAATTTTTTCAGCATAAGGAAGTGAAGCCTTGACCTTATAGGAAAAATTGGATAGACTTAGCTCGTTGCAAATTAGAATCTTAGATCTAAAGCCTTCCAATTGGAGTTTTCAGCTTCTCCTTATATGTGATTGGTTGGAGGAAATTTATGTTGACTATTTGTTGGGTCCACATAGTTAAACATACAACTGATAGGTTGGAGGTCAAAACTCATGCCTTGGTTGTAACAAAAGGAGAGTGATATGGATCCCTACTACTCAGAGCTCGGGTTGTGTGCTGATGTAAGGGAGTGAGATAGATATGCCAAACGAACTAATTTGGAGGTTAGGGGTCAAGAGGAAGGAAATTCTAAATTCCTTAGAATGGGCCAACACTAACTTAGTCAAAGGTCAATAGGTTAGGATGTGAGACGACATTGTTCATAGGGAGATTTGTATGTACCAAGAATTCCACTCAGACATTGGTTGGACAAGCCCATGGTGGACTGTCGTGTCTCAACAAGAGATAGGTGGCCATATTTCCATATAGGTGGGAGAGAAAAGGAAGGAAAATTAAAAAGTGAATAAAAATGAAAAAAAATAGGGGTTCAAGTCTTGTAAACTTGTTTCTATGACCAAACAATAGGGAATGGATCCATCAGTTTTGAGTCTCTTACTTATGGGTGGGTAAGGGGGTATGTTACAAAGTGGAATTAGAACCTCTAGGTCTAAAATTGGACTGGATGACTTTTTTTCATGAGCTAGTGATGGTAAAAGAAAAAAAACAAAACAAAAATGAAGGAAATAAAGAAAGTTAATTATCTAGTGTTAAAATTCAATTTACTTTCTTCATTACCGATTGAAGAAGAGAAATTGAAACTAGTATTATGGAAAATTGTCTTATACTAGAACTATGGTCATGTTGTGTGTTTGATGGTTGTAAATCATGCATATGATGATTGTTTTGTCACTATTTAGTTTTCAACCTAATAATCATATTAAAGCTATTGAACGATTGATGCATATGATTTGTAAGTACAAATGACACACTAACTGATGAGCGGCAGTATTATAGCAAGGATTTTGCAACTCCTGGGCTACTAGCTTTAGTTATCAACCCGGGGTTCATACAAACTTGGAGGTGACAATGCTATATGCACAAGTAGAAGTGAAGGTCCTCCCTTTTGTCACTTGTTGATCTGGCAAGAGAACCCAGGGGTTCCAAGCCAGACTTCTATAGAGTCAAAAGAAGCTTGATTCTTTGATTGAAGAAGAGAAAATCTATTCTAAGAGAGCTACTCTACTACAATAATCAAGAAAACAACATATAATGCTAAATCACACCAAATCCTAATTAAAAATTTAAATAGCTATGCTAAGCGGAATTGATAAATCAAGACTAACGTAATGCTGCTATCTAAGTTATAAAAGTAAAGAGCATCAAACCAAACTAATGAGTAAGAAAGGAAACTAAACAAAATCTGTTTTCACTTTCTTGTTTTTTTATGATCGGATAGTGTTAGATTTTGATTGAATAATTGAAGCTCAAAAGTTGCAGTTTTTAAATTATATGCATAACAAATTTTGGGAAGCATTCAAGTGGAAAAGAAATCGAGGATTGAAATCAATGAAGGGAGGATGTAATGAAGTAGCAATGCATAGGAACCGTTGGATCGATAAGCGAACAATAAAAATGGAGGATGAGTGATGGAGATATTATCGCAGGAGATTACGTGAATAGATGGAAGAACAAGAATAATGGGAGATGAATGGTGGAGATCTTATCACAGGGGATTAAGTGAATAGTGGGATGAATAAGATTAATAGAAGATGAATGGTAGAGATCTTATCACATGAGATTAAGTCAATAGATGGATGAACAAGATTAACGAAAGATGAGCGAGTTTCGTAGGTTGTAAGCAGTTTCTCGTGCGGCCTCAAAGATGTAAGTGGAATTCCTAAATCTCATGTGATTAGCCTAAATTAATGACACGTACCATGGGAAAATCAATTTTCTCAAGTGCTCTCGATCGGATATCAGTCGTGCAAGAATCCACATGAGATTTTGTGATAGTTATTGGATTGGGCAGGATTGAACAATGGTGGAGATTGGTTAAGCTAGTTTGCGAGTGGGTGATGCGATAGTTATCGAATCAAATGAGGCAGATCGATGGTAGAGATTATCATGTCAAGTCATGAGGTGATAGAAGGGTAATAAAACATGCAGAATGATGGTGTGGTCTTCGTAGGTGGTAAGTAGTTTCTTGGATGCCCTCAAAGTTGTAAGATGTATTTCTAAATTTCATGCAATTAGCCTAAGTGAGTGACACGTAGCATGGGAAAACCACTTTTCTCACGTGCTCTTAGGTAGATATCGGCCGTGAAAGAATTCACGTGAGATGGCACAATAGTCATTGGATCATGCAAGATTGATCAACGGTGGAGATCAACTAAGCTAGTTGGCGATCGGGTGACATGATAGCCATTGGATCATGTGAGGCAGATCAAAAGTGGTGATTTAAAGTTCCTAAAGTCAAACATTGAAATGAATATTCATGTGTTTGACAATGATTTGTCAGGTTTGTTGTGGATTAGATGCTAAGGAGATCTACGAGTATAATCCAATTAAGACGTGATTTATTGGCTCCCTCTTAAGCATTTTTTGCTAAAGGAAATGAGAATATGAGTGAGATCTATTACAGAAAAAGAGTGATTGAAGTGTAGGAATTTACAGGGTAAGTTCCTGAGAAAGAACACCAAAAGGATACCGCTCACAACCAGATCACAGATCAATACACCAGTATTTTTGACGTGGTTAAAACCCTCAAAGAGGGAAACAGTCCACGGCCTGAGCCAACGCGGCCACTTCAGGAAATTTATTAATCAAAGAATGAAAATTTACATAAGCTTCTCTCATGCATGGATTACCCTACAAATGACCCTCCATGCGCTTTAAATAGAATTCATGGACCAATCGGGTGTCAAGCCATGGATCAAGTGTCGGTAATACTGAGGAGAGAATGAACCGTCGGATCACTACATATCGTGACCGTCGGATTATAAGTTACAAAATGTACAACGGTAAAGAAACACATTTTACCTAAGTCTATACCTAACTCTACACTAGACCAAGTTGTACTTAACTATTTCCTATGTGTCAGAATATCCTAACATCCCCCCTTAAGAACAACTTGGGATAGAATTGAAGGATTTACAAATATGACACAATAGGAGAAGGAAGGAGGCACTAGAGCCTATCCCCCCTTAGTGACAACTTCCTGAACTCCAACCATAAATCGAAGTTTAGTGAACTTCGCCTCTGTGAGAGCCTTTGTGAACATGTCTGCAACTTGATCATCTGTTGAACAATATTGCACTTCAAGAACATGGTCGTGAATGAGCTTTCGGATGAAGTGCATGTGCAGTTCAATGTGTTTGCTGCGCTGATGTTGGACTGGATCTTTGCATAGCTGAATGGCACTTTGATTATCACACCAAAGTGTAGTCGGATGCTGCTGCTCAAAGCCAAACTCTGACAGGATCTGACGAAGCCACAAGGCTTCCTTACTAGCTTCTACGGCACCACAATACTCTGCTTCTGCTGATGAAAGAGAAATGGCACCTTGTTTC
Organism: Pinus tabuliformis; assembly: GCA_031772625.1. NCBI lineage: Eukaryota > Viridiplantae > Streptophyta > Pinopsida > Pinales > Pinaceae > Pinus > Pinus tabuliformis. The sequence continues at coordinate 480,513,610 of CM062812.1, read as the reverse complement.
TTGCAAGCCCATGTAATAGGTCCTGAACCAAGAGTGAACACATAACCGGCAGTAGACTTCTGATCATCAGGGTCACCAGCCCAATCAGAATCAGTGAAACCAACCAATAACGGAGATGCTTCAGCACTGTAATGAATCCCAAACTGAACTGTACCTCGAACATAACGAAGTATTCTTTTAACTGCTTTCCAATGACTTTCACGGGGGTTTTGCATGAACCGAGCAACAAGGCCAACAGCAAAGGAAAGGTCAGGACGAGTATGGGTTAGATACAAAAGTTTTCCTACAAGTTGACGGTATAAGGTAGCATCAACTTCAGGAGAAGTACAAGTGACTGAGAGTTTGACTCCAGACTGAAAGGGAGAAGGGGCTGACTTACAGTCTTCCATCTGAAAATGACGTAGAATATCACAAGCATACTTGGACTGGGAAAGGGAAATACCCTCCTTGGATTGCAAGACTTGAAGACCGAGAAAATAGTGTAAGTGTCCTAAGTTTGTCATTTCAAATTTCCTTTTGAGGCTAGACTTCACATGGTTTATAAGGTTGGGATCACTACCAGTAAGGATAAGATCATCAACATAAAGAACAAGCATGAAAAGAGAGTTGCCTAGTTTCTTGGTGTAGACAGTATTGTCAGAATGACACCTAGAAAAGCCAGATTCCAAAAGAAAGCTATCCATTTTGGCATACCAAGCCCGAGGAGCTTGCTTGAGACCATAAAGGGATTTCTTAAGTCGACAAACAAGGCTGGAGTCTGTTTGTATGAAGCCAATGGGTTGTTCCATATAGATTTCTTCATGCAAGTCCCCATGCAAGAAGGTAGATTTAACATCCATCTGATGGACTTCCCATTTGAAAGAGGTAGCAAGGGAAAGAACAAGGCGGATAGAGTTAATTTTGGAAATAGGGGGGAAGGTTTCAGTGTAGTCAATACCTTCAACCTATGAAAAGCCCTTAGCAACAAGACAAGCTTTATGTTTATCAACTTTCCCATCTGGTCCATACTTGGTTCTGTAAACCCATTTGCATCTAACAAGTTTTCATCCCTTTGGTAAAGGAATAAGATCCCATGTATCATTTTCCAATAATGAATGATATTCTTCATTCATAGCTGCTTCCCAATCTGGATGGCCTGAAGCTTCTGCAAATGTGTCAGGATCATAATTTACTGGAGATTGAGCCAGTAAAGAAGAGGCTCTCTCGAACTGAGAACATGTGCGTCGCTGATCTGTAGGATCACCAGCAAGATCACCTGCTGCATCTCGAGTAGCACGAACCCATTTTGGAAGCTTGGGAGTTGAAGGAGGATCCTGAGATGGTGGGGGAGTATTGTCATCCTCACTTTCATCATCTGAAGAAGAAATGTTTTCAAAGGTAGAAGAGATAGGGAGAGGTGGCACATCTGCCAGACTAGGCTCGCAGGCTGATATATTTTCATCAAAGTTTACATCTCTTCTAATGATAACATTTTTGGACTTAAATGGAATAAGTCTATAGCCTTTGGCATCTTCAGAATATCCAACAAAAGTACATTTTTCACTCTTAGGTTCTAAAGCTTTATGCTTTTCATCTGGAATATGGGCCCACGCTTCACTTCCAAAAACACGAAAGTGACTTACATCTGGTTTGATTGAGCTCCATGGTTCTTCTGGAGTGATATTCTTTAAAGCCTTCGTAGGAGTGCGATTTATTATGTAATTTGCACAGTTAATTGCTTCTGCCCAAAAACTAAGACCAAGTCCTTTAGATTGTAACATACAATTAGCCATTTCCTTTAAGGTGCGATTCTTCCTTTCAGCTACACCATTTTGTTGTGGAGTATATGGAATAGTATGTTGCATTTAAATTCCATTCTCAGTGCAATAGTTGATGAATGTGTTTTTAACATATTCTCCGCCATTATCAGATCTCAACTTAAGAATTTGATGTCCAGATTATTTTTCAACAAAGGCCTTGAAGGCCAAAAAAGTGTTAAATACTTCACTCTTGAGTTTTAAGAAGTATACCCAAGTGCATCTGGAGAAATCATCAATGAAAGTTAAGAAATACTTGCAACCAGAGAATGACACAACTGGAAGTGGACCACATAAATCACTATGCACAAGCTGCAAAGGGGCTGAGGCATGCCAAGAGGCACGTTTTTCAAAACTGTCCCGATGATTTTTTCCGAGTACACATCCGGAACAAACACCATCTTGCAAGATACCATAGGAAGACCTGTCACCATATTTTCTTTACATAGATGCTGAAGGGAGCGATAGTTTAAGTGACCAAATCACTCATGCCAAAGTTTGCTCACTTCATCGTTATGAGCAACAAATACTGAGGGAAGATTTGATGACCCAAAGTTGTGAAACTTATACAACCTTGTAGAATCATCAGCAATGTCAGTAGCCAAAATTTGTTTAGGATCTTTTGAGTCCTTGATTACAACATCATGAGGTGAAAATTCAACGATTTTACCTTCACCTTAATGAGTTATCTGATATACAGATAGAAGGTTGCACGATAAGGTTGGAACACATAATACATCATTAAACTGACCATTGTCTAGATGAACAGTTCCAATCCCTACAACATTAAGAGATCTATCATCACCAACATATATATTTTTGGTGTTACAATCGTTTAAAGAAGAAAACATGGCTTTGTTTTTGGCCATGTGATAAGAAGCTCCAGAATCAATGAGCCACTCATGAGAATGAGAAGAAGAAGATACATTTAATGCATAGCCAGACCGAGATGCTTGACAACCACATGCAGAAAGTGCCATTCCTCAAGATGAAGTTGAAGTTGAAGATTGCCCCAAATGGATGTTATGCTTCTTCATTGCTGCTTCCAAGGGTTCCATCTTTTTAAAGCATTTTGATTCTATGTGGCCATCTCGATTACAAAAATTGCAATGTCTATCAGTCTTCTTCCCTTTGTTTTTATTTGTCTTATCATTTTGTTGAAATGATTTTTCATTTTGGGACTGAAATTGCTTAGGACCCTTGTTTGGTTTAGGACCATTCTTTTTAGGATATGACTTCTTAGGATTCTTTGAATTTGGTTGCTGCTGGGCGGCTAACGCTTTCTTGGAAGAGTTTCCAAGATTAAGAAGACCAAGGTGTAAGAGTTTTTCTTGTTCTCTTATTAAAGAATCACAAAAAGAGTCAAAGGAAGGGGGCTTGTAGTCTTTTCCTTGAGAAATTAAGGCTTCTCTTGTAGAATGGAAGGTGGAAACAAATACAGAGTAGGTTGGTCCCAACTTAGTAAGAATGGAATAAATAAGGTTACTATCTTCTTTCTTAACCTTAACACTTTCCAAGAGATATCTAAGGGTCTTGAACTTGGACAAGAAATCTTCAATACAAGAAAAATTATTAGGGTCCAATGTAAGCAACTCATTTTCAAGTTGATGGGCTCTAATTTCATTTTTAATCCCAAAAACTTTAGTGATTTGTTCCAATGTTTCATTAGGAGTATCGAGTTCTGCAATATGGAATCTAAGATCAGGAGAAATAGACATCCCTATCAAACCACGTGCTTGATCTTGTCTATTTTCCCATTTTGCAACCTTATCTTCATCCTTTGGTTTCTTCTCTTGGCCTGTGGCTATTCTGTAGAGACCTTTACTTCTAAGTAAATCCTCAATGTAGGACGACCATTGGAAGTAGTTGGTGCTGTCAAGGGTAACTTGGTATTGACTTTCCATTTCAACAGAAACTGAAGCTGAAGATGTTGAAAGTAAGTGTTCCAATGGATAGATCTCAAAAAATTAGGCTGGTTTAAAAAAAACAGCTCTGAAAAAGGCTTCCGGATGAAGAAGTTATGGCTTTTTGAAAAAACGTTGTTGAAGTTGCCGACGAAGTGCGGGAATGTGCGGAAATGAAAAAGTCCGCCCCCACAAAATGGAGACTTGAACCCAAGACCTCTACTCTCTTAAAATAGCTTTGAACCAATTGATCTATACAAAAAATTTGAGAGAGAGAGAGAGAGAGAGAGAGAGAGGGGGCTTTGGGTTGCGTGCTTGCTTTGAGAAAACTCTTTTTCCCTACAAAACAAAAAACACAAAACCCGACACGGACATGCAAAGGAAACCAACCTTATGGCTCGAAGTTAGCTTTAGACGAAAAACTAAATATTTTCAAAAATGAACCTTGCGGCTCAAAGTTAGCTTTGGCCGGAAACTAAATATTTTCCTCAATGTTTCTGATTTTCCGAGATCACCCTAAGGCGCAGGGAAAAGAGCATACGCATGAGAAAAATCCTTCTTTTCTGTTTCTGATTTGCCCAGATCGCACAGAGTCGCAGGGTAAAGAGCATACGCAGAAATGAAAGGTATAGATCTGGTAATAAAAAGGCTAAATAAACCGAAACCAAAATAAACAGAGAGAAAACAACAGTAAACTGCAAATAAACACTGTATACCTCCAGATCTTAAAAATGACGTAGCTAGGGCTACTGGAAACCTTTTCGCATGAAAAGAAAGGGGTTTCTCATTGGAACAGATGCTCCAAACACAACAGAGTAGTCCTCTCGGCCCGAAAGAAGTCAGAAACAACAGATCTAGGAAACGGCAGTCGGATGCAGTTCTACCGGCTTCAGATTTGGATCACCAACGGATGCGGCCCTCAAATAGCTCTGATACCATGTAGGAATTTACATGGTAAGTTCCTCAGAAAGAACACCAAAAGGACACCGCTCACAACAAGATCACAGATCAATACACCAGTATTTTTGACGTGGTTAAAACCCTCAAAGAGGGAAACAGTCCACGGCCTGAGCCAACGCGGCCACTTTAGGCAATTTATTAATCAAAGAATGAAAATCTACATAAGCTTCTCTCATGCATGGATTACCCTACAAATGACCCTCCATGCGCTTTAAATAGAATTCATGGACCAATCGGGTGTCAAGCCATGGATCAAGTGTCGGTAATACCGAGCAGAGAATGAACCGTCGGATCACTACATATCGTGACCGTCGGATTATAAGTTACAAAATGTACAACGGTAAAGAAACACACTTTACCTAACTCTATACCTAACTCTACACTAGACCAAGTTGTACTTAACTATTTCCTATGTGTCGGAATATCCTAACATGAAGATGATAATGATGAAATGAACCAAGTACTAAATCAAGACGACAAACTACAAAGCTCATGCAAGAACTAGAAATATGTGTTTTTTGGGTTGCTGAAGGGTCTCTTCCTCAAGTCATGGTCCCAAAGGGAGGAGGTGAGGCTGAGACACCTACTGACAACGTTATGGTGATCTTTTCCCCTTACTAACCTACTAATTGAAAGAAGGCACAAATGAAAGAAAACTAAAACATAACCAATCTATGCTACACTGCTCTAATGGAAATGCAACTACTTAAGCAAATGAATGATTAAACCATGAATCTATACACTACATTGCTGTAATGAAAATCCAACTATTTAAGCTAATGCATGATTAAAACATGAATCTACACTAGCATACATGTACAATAAAGGGGAGCCTTGGTTGCTAGTATTGAGCCCTAACACAAGAGATTCAGCCCTACGCATTAACTCAGTGCTGACTCAAAACAAAACTCATTCTTATTATCAAAACCATGGATTACATAAAAAATTGTCACAAGTCTTGCAACTCGAAAATAAAGTAGAGTTTTACAATAAGAGATCCCCCAATCCTACTGAGGTTGTAGGCCTCTCTACTTATACACATAAAGTCTCCAACAACTTCTTTAAAATTAGGTAGGCCTAGCTCCCAATCTCAAGATAAACTGGTGCTTTGACTTTCACTTGCTTGGCTGCCTTCTAGTCCTCATGATTTGGTTATTTTCACTCCGAGCTAATATAGGAATATTCGAATGGAGGGGTAGTAAATGAGGAGGATTTACCTCCTATAATTACTCTTTATTGTCCCATTCAAGTTTTTAGCAAGGTATTTGCCAAAATTCCTTGCTTTTATCCTTAAATCCTACCTTAAATGCACATTAGACCACAAAGCAAAATATCCAACTCTAAATCATCTCATAAACAAAATATAATCAAAATTATGCAATAAGTTGCGAGAATAGCTGGTTTGACTAAGCTAGGAGGTTAATTAAGGCCCATAAAATTACCCAATGACGAGGCTCATCATCACCCCCTACTGAATGTGTTGCTCATCCTATGAGAAACTTAGTCCATGTCCATGTCCTTCATGTCTTTGGTAGCCTCTCTGACATCCCATGCCTCTACTGTGATCTCTCCTTGTGCATAGAAGCCTGCTTTCCTTTCTACTTCTTCCCGCTTCCTCTTTTCCTCTTCTTATTTTCTCCCTTCTAGCATCTTTAGGAGTAGTGGTGTACTGTGTTTTAGGCTTATCCAATTGACCTTTAACCTTTGCATTGATTGCTTATAAATAGTTTTCATGTTGAGTTCCTCTCTCAACCTTTGAGGGGAGTGATATTCTATGATTCTCAAGCTGTGTGGGAGTGTGTTCCATCTCCTTGAACATGCATGTATACTATCATCTCCTAGAAGCCTAAACATATCCTCAAAATGTGAAATTTCTTGCTCTTAGGCAACAAGATATCAAGATTCCAATTGAGGATCATTTCCAATTAGATTATGGGTGCTGATTAGGGCCTTGGGATTTGATTGTTTAGCTCTAATGGAAAGAAATTAATTTTGCTCTCTAGCCAATATTGTTTTCATCTCTATAGCCCTTGACTCCTCATGGTTCATCAATGAGGCCAAAGCCATTAATTGTGGATCTCCTAGCTCTGTATGAGGATCCCAAACATTCAGGTCTATGAGGGTCATGTTGTGCAAGTAAAACTCATACATTTTGGCCATATCCTCTAGTTTAATTTGATAACAAAGATCAATAAATTGCCTGTAGTTCTGATATGGAATGGTGCCCCTTTGTGCTATTGTTTTAATTTGAAATTGCAGTCATTCTTGTCTCATGTAAAGAGCATAGGATTTAGTTGGCATCCTACACTGGATCGCCTCCAAGGAGAGGATGGCCATACATGCTAGTTGTTTTTGCCTTTCTTGCAGCTGTCCTCTCAACCATGCATTTTCCCTTTCAAGTTGATCTCTCATTATTGCTTCTTGTGGTGAAGTAAAATTATAAGTGCGGACATGAACGAATTCCTCTAGCCCGATAATCGGTCTAGCCACAATAGATACATTCTATGGAAGATTACCTTAGGTTAGAATCAATCAAGGGGGCCTAAATCTTGGTTTCTTATCCTGCTTGACGATTTCCTCACTTCCTCACTCTAGCAATCTCTTGCTTCCTTCTTCAAGCTCTTGAAACAAGTAAACAACAACAACACACAAACATAATAATAACAAATTGTAATTCAAGCTACTTAATGAGTAAAGAAGCATCAAGAAATGAATATGTAATACTACGAAACATGTAGGAAATCAATCGATAGTTGCATATATTAATACCAAAGAGAGATTACAAGAATTCATCCTGACATCGCAATCTTCCTCTCACAAGACCAAGTTCCCACACACTTCTACTAGCACTTCGTGATGGATTCAAGAAACAATAGTTTAAATACTCTTCCCTTCATGCTTCACTCCAAACCAAACACACTTCTTGCTCACACAACTATATGGCTACAATTAATAATAGCTTGCTTTTCTAATTCTAATTTTCAAACTAATCACTCTAACTATGACTATAACATTCACTCTAGTTTGTGGTTGGGAAGAAGGGAGGTTTATATAGGAAATATGGATGGGAGATGGATCCTCTTCTCATGGGAGAAGGAATTATACCTTGAGGTAGTTCCATCATATAGGGGAAAGGAGCCTAAACTACCATCCTCAACCCCATCCAGCTAAAATATTTACCACACTTCCGTTATCAATCTTCTAGAGATGGAAGCTTGAGCTCTAATTTAAAAAATTTTCCATAAGAGGACCAGTGCGACTGGAACACAGGCCAGTTGCACTGATCAACATGGGGAATAGTGCTAATATCTACACATTGGTGCGGGGGAGACAGAGGCCATTACGTTGGTCTTGTGAATTTGGAGTTTCTTCATGAGGGAAAATCATGCCGAGTTCACTGTAGAGGTCCACCAGGATCAAGGAACATGGAGTACAGGGACAGTGACAAAATTTTATATAACAGATGCCCCCTAAAGCATGAAGGCTGAACTGGAGTGAGGGAACAAATGCTTTATAAATCAGTGTGGGGAACCGGTCTGCCATTGGAAAAGCTGTAAGAAAGTATAAATACATATATATAAACTGAGATCTCTATCAAATGATACATGAATTGTGGCATGGATGCAGCCATCCAGAGAATGATCATGTGAATGGATCTAGGTATGGGCGTAACCATTCGTTAAAGATGATCAAAACAAAACCAAGGTATGGTCTCAACCATCCAATTTTATGAAGGATCACATATGATAGCTCATGGTTTGGTCACAACTAGCCATCTAATAGAGACATCCATATCATCATCACCATGTCACACCACTTTTCAACCTAGACTTTCATGATCTAAGTCCAGGGTGTTACACTCCAACACGACCCAATCAAAGTACAGATCCTAGCATGGGAATAGATGTGTTGACGTCGAACATGCAAAAAAGTCACTTGGATACGAGTCAATGATGTACATTATTAACAAGTGCGAGAGGAACCACCAAATAATGACAATGGCCCTCAAGGTACTATCAGCACAACTCATGGAATGTGAATACATGAACTGAAGTCGAACACCCATGAAATCACTCAACCAAAGCCAATGATGTGAAATTGTCATCGAGTGCGAAGAATTTTCCATTAAGGCATGCAAGCTCTAAGGTACTAGAAGGGAGTCTCTCGGTCAACTTCTCGGATAATGAGTTTAAGTTGACGGAAAGCAACCATGTCAAAAGAGGGACATAATGAATCCCACATCATTGACACAAGACGAGAAGATGCCAAATGATTTTGGATGATACATAGAAATAGAAGTAAGTGTAACTGTATAAGGATAACTCTTGAACATATTTGATGACATAACGAGAATTTTGGCAGCTTTGGATCCATAGGATCGGTGGTCATGGTGACGTAGCATGGATCATATGGAAGGCAAAAATGAATAGCCCAAACCTAGGAAGGTCAACAATGTAAAAGAGGATGTCTCAACCTCACACGAAGCAAAGAGTGTCATGTTCAAGAGTGAGCTACCGACATGAATCAATGGATTTCCAAATTCCCCCGCCACCATTTCTGGTGAGTACCCCAATTATTTTTATCACACGCTTGAAGAGGATATCATGTGATTGCACTGTAATATCACCCTTCAGATGAGCACGACCTATTAATTTTAATGAGCCCTAAGAAGGAGAAGCTCGTGTTTTCCATGGTGATGAACTCGATGTCGTTTAATAGTTTAACGAGTCCGACATAGGTGTAACTCGGTACCTTTTTCATGTGTAGAGACTTCCAAAAAGAAACGTAAAAGAAAACTCCACATGGTCCCTTTTCATACATTTGTGTCTCTCAAGCCTGAAAAGGTATGAAACAATAATTGAGAGAACCGCTTGACCATTTCAGTCAAGGAGTACTTTTTTTGTAAATAATGCCTCCCAGCCCAAGAAAGGGGTAAACTTATATTGGGTGCATGAAGTTTCGCATCTGTTAATGAGTTCAAAATGATAAGGGCTTGGCCATATTTTTGTTTTTAAAGGTACATAAAAGAGCTGAAAGCAAATTCCCCATTTTTATTCTCTTTAACAAGTCAAAAATGGAAAAAATACTTGATGATCTTTTCATATGGGTTTAATGAGTCGAGAAAAGAGCTAAAATATGACTCATCATCATCGTCAAATGTCCATCATTTTTCACTACACAAGTAAGTCAAAATAGGTCAAAAATATTTACAAAACCTGATATATTCGTGAACAAATGAATAAATAGGGGAAAAGTAAATATATTTTTACCATTTACAATTTTACCTTTGTAGTCAAGACTTTTACCCACTTTTCCCCAGTTTTTCCGGATCGAATGGCAAGTGATCTAGGAGGCCAATTGACGAGCTAGCAGTTCTAGGTAACAATTGAAGCCTTGAGTTCCATTTTCATGCTATTTATTTATGCTTTTAACCATTTCTTTGGATTGCTAGGGAGGTTTTTGATAATTTTTTTGCCCTTGGTCGACACGATTTCTAGGCACAGGATTGCGCGGGCTAACGGTTATTTGCACAACCATCTACATTGACTGGTGCGACTATTTCTAAAACAGGTACACTAGCGCCATGGATGGGGCTAAAACACATTTTCTCAATAACTGACTATTAAAATTTTATTTATATGTACCAAAATTGACGATTGACTCAAATAAATGGCTTTTGCAGGAGAGAAGTCGCCCAAAATGGTGGATTGGAAGGAAAGTGAATATGAAGATTTGGACACCCAGGAAATGAATGATCCATGTTTCCTGGAGGCTTTGAGGGCTTGCAGGCTCCTCAAATATTTGCTTGCACCAGGGATGCGGGCCTAGCCCAAATTGCTTCGATATTTGATAAGACTTTGGGAAATCAATTGTGAGATTTTTGTCATTGGGGACCAGGAGCTGAAGTTGAAAACTTTAGACATGTACTTCATCACTGGGTTTTCTCCCAAAGGTAAGCCAATGAATTTGTATGGGTCACGTCTGGTCGAGGCAAACATATCATCCTTGCTTGCTGCACATTCTCCTAAGGCCTTGAAATCCAAAAGTGGGAAGATTGATATTTTCATTGTGTGGGATTTGACACTAAGGGTTCTTCTATTGACCATCAACAGAGTGGCAGGGTCCTAGTGTAGGTTTTAACCCCGTACAGAAACTACCTTCATACAAATTTTAAAAACACAGAAAATAAACAACGCGACTGCATAACACATAAAACACATATACACACAGGTTTTCCCCTGGATCCAAAAACCGGGACTACTAGCTTGATTTTTCATTATGTTCCTTTCAATGTCACAATACATATTTATACATGCCAAAGCATCCAATACCATGGACCAAAAACCATCGCATCCAAAACCATGCGCGAAAATCATTCACAAAACCATAGGTAGGTCCGCCCAACCTAATATAGGGTCCAAAAAGAAACATTTTCTGGGACGCTTCCCCATACCCCATAGAGTAGGGTCACTTGCACCCCTCAAACCCGCTATGACCCCCCCACTACACAATAGGCACAACGAAGGGGGGCTCCGCCCCCCCTCTAACCCCTCGGTTAACTGTGTGGGCTAGTCTTGGAAGGAATATAACACAATCAACACCCGAGCAGAACATGAGACTAATAAGTTGAAGTTCCTTTACGCTATTGACTGCACAGCTTCTATGATCTTCAACTAAGTAAAAGCCATGAAGGTGGGAAATCTGAAGCAATTTGGCTTTGGATCAGTACTTGTCACCTTTTTCCTAGAACGATTGCCACTGTTGCAGTATCAGTTGACTGAGGTTGATCATCCTGAACCACGCAATCCATGGATGACCCATTGAAGTCGTTTGATGCCCAAGATCACTCGGGGTTAGAAGATGTCCTATGAACCAACATTCTTTTTATGGCTACGATGAAAAAAAATCGTCGTGGATGACTAGTCGTACAACGACACTGATTTACGTGGAGACCTGGATATGCCCTCGCCAGATGCAGAGGACTTTGATGATGAAGGTAAAAACCATACCAAATTTTGATTTTGATGTTTTTAAATTTTTTTAATATATTCATGGTTATAAAATTTCTCATGTGTATGAAGATGTTGGGCAAGAGAGGCTAGTTGGGATGTCCCTAATAGCTAGGCACCATCCCCGTCCTATTGATGTTGTTGCCCCTTATTAGGAAGGGAGCTATAATAATGAGAATATTGTGAGGAAACTCAAGGGATTGACTTATGGCATCCCCGAGTATGCTCAGATAGGTGACATGCTGCAGCGGTACCAGAGGCACATAGTGGGAGTCTAAGATTGGATTCACTGATTGCTGAGTCACGTAGTACGAGTTGTCTTGTGCTATCATGACCACCATGATGAGTAGTTCCTAGCTCCAATACTTACATACTTTTTTAGGCTTGCGTGCCATGGACGTACGATGCCTGCGAGCCACCGATGTTATTGTGGACATGCATATTATTTTTGGGGTTTTTATTTATCAAACATTCTCACATATGTATATATGTTATGTTTTCCTGTCTATTATGGTAAAAATGGTTTGTCTTATCTTTTACATGTTTCAAAAATTTCTATCCAACACGTAATTAGCTAATGCATCTATTAATGTATTCATGTGTCTAGGAATATGATGATATGTAGTATAATCAAAATTTCTTTCCAACATACGGATACAGATATACATTCATAATATTTGAGGCTTCCTAAGAAAATATTTCCCATTGAGTTGAATGACGACAAGCTGTGAATCCAGGTTGACAACCAATTCTCTAATGCCCAGAGTGATGACTTATGATAACATTTCGATGACCACACTATATTAAGAAACGTTGTTGGTTGTATGACCTAGGCATATACCTTGAAGGTTAATCAACTCACTGTTAGGGTTGTAGATAGCCCATGCCATAGATGATAGGTTCTGGGTACCTCGGCAAGCACCATCGGCAAAACCGATGTGAGGAGTTGCAAACATCTGTGAAGCAGGAGAAGCCTAGTAAAAAGGAAGGTTGTTTGAAAAATTTCACATAAAACCACACTGTACAGAAATGAATCACACAGTAATGTACATAAGGGACCATGCAAGATGACCTAAGAATAATAAATTTTGAGGTAAAGCCCGTTTCGGGCTTATAGAGAGGATTTCCTTCATAATCAATAAGGTCATAGGCTCCTTTCAGCAAAACATGTTCTACAATATAGGGCTCGTGCCACATGGGTTCGAACTTTTGTGCCCCCATCTTATCATTAGCTTCGTCATATAGCAGGACCAAATCACCCTCAGAGAAAGTGTGAGGGGAGACTAACTGGTCGAAATGGGATTTGACCTATTTCTTTTGTGGTTCGATGACCAAGGTAGCAAGACGGTGAGTCTCGTCTAGTCGTTCCAAATATAAGAGGTGTTCCCCTGAAGGTGATGTTTAAGGGAGGAGTTCAACAACTAACTTAAGTGAAGGAATCTCACATTCAATCGGCGATTTTTCTTCGAGACCATAGACTAGCTAGAATGGTGTGAAACTAGTGGCATCTTTGGTTGAAGTTTGGTAGGCCCACAGAGCTAAAAGAAGCATGAGATGCCAATTTGACTTGTGCATCCCAATAGTACGCTGAAGCATGGTGACCAAAACTTTCTTCATGGCTTCAACTTGGCCGTTTTCCTAAGGGTAATATGGGGTCGAGCAATCGTGGTGCAAGCCCAATGAAAATGTTAGTTCTGCCATCATGTAATCTCTGAAATGGGAGCCATGATCGATGGCAATGGCTTGGGGTACGTTAAACCTGGAAATAACATGGTTAAAAAGGAATTGAGTCATCATCTTACCATCTACCAAATATGTAGGCGTCACTTTGGCCCATTTGGTGAAGTAATCCAGAGCAATGATAATGTAGCCATGCCCCCCGACCGAATGAGGGTTACATATCATATAATCGATGCCCCATTTGGCAAAGGGACAAATCATAATGATGGGGTGTAGGTGAGCGGGTAGGGTGCGCATCTTGCACTGGTAGATTTGGCATTCATGACACTTGCGGACGACAAGAATGCAGTCTTTGAAGATGGACGACGAGAAATAACTAGCGTGAATGATTTTCTAAGCTGTAACATAACCAGACATATGACCAGCACATGCCCCAGAGTGCCAATTATTGAGAACTATTTTAGCTTCCTTAATCATGAGGCATCAGCGAAGAATAAAATCGATGCCGACACAGTATAAAGTATCACCAATAATGCGGTAGGGTTGAGAATGATGTTGAATCCTTCGACGATCATCTTTCGTCAATGCAGACCGAAACGTGGAGGTTTGGAGATACATGATGATATCATTGTACCATGGATTAAGGGTGATAATAAGGAAACGGGTCTCATCTAAGAGTTGTTCATCTCCACCACCAGGGAGAGCTTTGGAAGGAAGGGAACAGATCAATTCTGTGAAAACAAGTGACTTCTTAGATTTGGCCATAGTGAATACCAACTTGAATTCTTGCAGGATAATGATCCATTTAGAATACTTGTCCCCCAACAACTGACGAGTTAGGATCTAGGTGATATGGTTTCATTCAGAAATCACTACAGTTGTTTGTAAAAGACTATAATGCTGAAAATGTTGAACAACCTTGACGGTGACCAAAGCCAACTTCTCGACATGTGCATAACATGTTTCAATGTCGAGGAGATTTTGACTCTGGTCAGCGCCTTCATCGTCGTATTTACCCACCACCATAGATATGGTGCTGGGGTTGCAGCTAGGTAAAGGAAGTAATCTCGATAATAATCTAGTGGATGCAATAGAGGAGGATTTTTGAGGATAGCCTTAAGATCATCAAAATATATTTGGGGGATCTCGTCCCATGTAAAGGGTGTTCCTTGTTTGAGCAACTGGGTAAATCCCATAGCTAGCTTGGCTTAGTTAGGTATAAAACGATGAAGAAATTTGGCCTTTCCCCAGAGGCTTTGGAGTAGGTGTAGTGAAGATTGAGGAGGTAAGTTTATAATGGCATCAACTTTTAGTGGATCTAGGCAAATCCTGTCCTTAGAAATGATGAAGTGAAGGATCCGTCATAATTCCACATAGAAAACACATTTGTATGGATTTAACTGGATGTTGTAGTGCCTGCAGCATAGGAAAATCTACCGAAGGTGGTTTGGGTGGTTTTAGCGCTTACGAGAATGGACAGGAATGTCATCCAAGTAAGGTTGGACAATGTTCCGAATATCATGAAATGCATAGGACATTACCCACTGAAATGTGGCCCGAACATTTTTTAGGCCGAAAGGGAGCTTCTTGTATATGAACGTACCCCATAGGTAGATAAAGTATGTCTTCTCGTGGTCAGTCATTGTGATATTGATCTGGTTGTAACTAGAAAAACCATCCATAGAGGAAAATATCTCGCTCCTAGCACATTCGTCAATGATTTGATCAATGAAGGGAGTAGGATAGCTGTCTTTAGAACAGGCACAATTAAGATCTCGATAATCCACGCAAACATAGATCGTGCCTTGCTTTTTATTCACCAGGAAAATATTGGACACCTAGTCTTTAAGGGGAATGGGATAAATGAATCCACCTTTGAGAAGCATTCCGAATTCACCCTTAATAGTAGTGGCCTTTCTAGGGCGCACCAGATGAAGCCATTGGTGAACAAGTTTCGGATCCAAATACGTTGGTATTTCATACACCACAATGTTGGGATTAATGCTAGGAATTTCTTCATAATACTAGGCAAACACGTCAAGAAATTCCTAGAAAAGATGAGTATAGGTCTTGATCTAATCTGGAGAACATCATACCTTGATATGAAAGTGTTCAATGACATTGGGTTTTGTCAGGCCAGGGTAACTCCAGAATGGTCAGAGAAAAACTGATATATTAATTCATTAGCTAACTATCATTTATATACAGGAATGGAACTGATCAGTTCATCTTCTTGATTATTGTTCGCGTTCCAGTTCACCCATCCGTTGAGGATTATGTGTCAACATTCCCCCCCTTAATCTGAAGGGATGTTGGTGAGTCCAAGCATCGTTCTGAATCTTCAAGCTTTTCTCTTCCAAGTGCTTTGGTGAAGATGTCTGCAATTTGCTCGTTTCTGGAACAATGACGGAGATGGATTGTTTTGGCCTCAACATGATGTCAGATCAGATGATATTTAGTATTGATGTGCTTAGTACGATCATGGAACTTTGGGTTCTTGGCCAACTTTATTGCAGAGGTGTTATCAATCATGAGTGTAGTTGATTGTACTTGTTTTACCTGCAAATCTTCAAGAATTTTCCTGAGCCACACAATTTCTTTCGTTGCTTCAGCTGCTGCCACGTATTCTGCTTCTGTTGTGAAATCTGTTGGAACTGATTGTTTGCGTGATCTCCAGTAGACATCTCCTGATCCAAGACTCATACCATATCCTGAAGTAGATACCCCAGTTTCTTTGTCTCCATCGAAGTCTGAATTAGAGTATCTAATCAAGTTGAAGTCGTCCACCTGTGTATACTTGATTCCAAGGTTTTGAGTTCCCTTCAAGTACCTTAGAACTCTTTTTGCAGCAGACCAATGTCCCTCACAAGGCTTTTGCATAAACCTGGAGAGGATTCCAATAGCAAATGAAATGTCTGGTCTGGTAGTAGTGAGGTAGATGAGACTTCCTACAAGCTGTCTATACTTTGTTGCATCCTCAAATTCCTTTCCTTCAATAGATGTGATCTTCAATTTTTGTTCCATTGGAGTAGAAAGAGGATTTCACTCTATCATGCCAAATCTGTTTAACAAGTCTCCAATGTATTTCTTTTGAGAAAGAAATATGGATTTTGGATGTTGGGTTACTTCAATGCCAAGATAGTAATGAACATAGCCCAAATCAGTCATTTCAAAACTTTTTCCTAATTCTTTCTTTATGGATGCAATATAGCTTTCATTGTTCTCTGTCATTAAAAGATCATCTACATATACCACAAGATATACAACTGTTTTGCCAACTTTCTTGACAAATAAAGTTGCATCATCAAGATCAAAATGTTTGAAGTTGAGTTTCAGAAGATGCTCAGTTAGTTTTTCATACCAGGCTCATGGTGCTTGTTTGAGGCCATACAAGGACTTCACAAGTTTGCATACTTTATGTTCATGTCCTTTCACAGCAAATCCTTCAGGCTGGGACATAAAAACATTCTCTTTTAGATCTCCATTCAAGAATGCAGTTTTTACATCCATTTGATGGACTTTCCAACCATTCTGAGCAGCTAGTGCAAAGAGTGTCCGGATGGTGGCCCATTTTGCTGTGGGGGCAAAAGTTTCCTCATAATCAACCCCTTCCTTCTGTGCAAAACCTTTTGCCACAAGCCTAGCTTTGTGCTTGTCAAGTGAGCCATCAGCTTTGTACTTGTTCTTGTAGACCCACTTGCAGCCAATTGGTTCGGTTCCAAATGGAGTATCAACCAGCTTCCAAGTGCCATTCTTTATGATGACATCATACTCCTTCTGCATCGCTTCTTTCCATTCATCATGAGAAGCAGCTTCTTTGAAGGAAGTTGGTTCAAAATCTCTAGACAAGTTCAATTCATAATCATAAGTAACATCCATATCAACAAGTGAATTAGAATTATCTACATCACCTCCATCTTGTCGGTTTGTATTTTTGGTTCCTGCTTTTCCAATTTCATCAGGATGAACACTTTCAAGTGTCTTTGTTAGCCACTTTGGGGGACCTTTCTGAGATGTTCCAGGCTGCTCTGTTGATTGAGTTGGGACTGAATCAAGATTGAGTCTCCTAATTCTATCAATTACATCACTTAAAGCATCATCCGTTGTTGGAGTGTCATGCAGGGGAGATTGTTCTTCAGAAGAAGATTCCACATGTTGATCTAGTATAGGAATCCCCCCTTCAAGATGTGGAATCTTATTATCAAACTCTTGAAATGATTTCGGTTTTGTGAATCTATCCAAGCGATCAAGTTGCCGCTCAACAACACTGTCAGATTTGGATGATTCAAGAAAAATGACATCTCTAGATACAACAAACTTTTTATTTACTTCATCATAGAGACAGTATGCTTTAGATGTGTTTGAATACCCCAGGAAGATACACTTACGACTTCTAGCACCAAGTTTGTTTCTATGTACCTTTGGTATTAAAGAATAACAGGTGGAACCAAAAATCCTGAGATGTTTTACCGAAGGAACATGTCCATACCACAATTCATAAGGAGTCTTGTTTCTTATAGCACTAGATGGAAATCTATTCTTTATATATGCAGCACATAGAACAACATCAGCCCAAAACATTATCTTTACATTTTTGAAGAAAAGCATGGATCGTACCATATTCAAAATTGTTCTATTCATTCTTTCAGCTACACCATTCTGTTGAGGATTATAAGGCACAGTTGTTTGATGTTTAATCCCATGTTGGCGAAGATATTGTTCAAATTCATTTGATGTATATTCTTTTCCATTATCAGTGCGAATAGACCCAATATGAGATTGTGCATCATTTTCAATCCACTTATGAAAATTCTTGAATGTTTGAAAAGCATCAGATTTGTTCTTCAATAAATAAACCCAACACATTCTGGTGTAATCATCAATAAATGTCATGATATATTTATTTCCATTTGCAGAAGGAATAGGCATTGGACCACATAAATCTGAATGAATAAGTTCAAGCTTCCTATGTGCTCTTGAATGTGAATCATGAAAAGACTGTTTGCTATGCTTTCCTAGAATGCAAGCATCACATTGCTTATGTTTTCTAGGAATTGTAGGCAAACCAGCAACACCATTTTTCTTTAATAAGAGGAGACTGTCATAGTTTAAATGTCCAAATCTAGCATGCCATAATAAACTTGATGGAAGTGTACCTTCTTCATGATGAGAAATATAAGAGAAATTTTGTGCATGAGCAGAGGTTCCTTGCAGTTTAAGAAGTCTTTCTTCTTCTATACCCCTCATGACAAGTGAGTGGTCAGATGCCTTTCTTACCTCAAGCTTTCCATCAAACATATGAATGGAGTGACCTTGCTGGCGGATGTGGACTACGGACAACAAGTTTCTCTTGAGCTGTGGGAGATATAGAACGTGGTCCAGAAGAAAATCTGGAAGACCATGCAATTTAAGCCTGATTGTGCCAAGCCCTGATGGCTTGATTTTTGACTGATCTGCAAAGTATACTGCTCCATCAACATTGTCAGTGAAATCTTCAAAAAAATCTCTCCTATGAGTCATATGACAAGTTGCTCCTGAATCAAGCAACCAGTCATTTTTCGAAGAAGCAAGTGAAGCATTAAACAAATCTTCATTTACTCCAATGTTACATAGTGCCTCAATATAGTGAGCGGATTCAGGTGCTTTACCTTTGTCTGTGTCATCAGTTTTACCTTTCTGTTGATTTCTTCTTTGCTCAATTTTGTCCCATGGTAGCTTGCATGTAGAAGCATCATGTGATCCATTTCATTTGCAGTGACTGCAATGCAGATCTGCCTTTTCTGCTTGAGAATGTCTGCCCCCCCTGCCTCTGAAGTATCTTCCTCTTCCTCTTCGTCCACCTCTTCCTCTTGTAGAATCTTGAGCAGGATGCTTTTCTTTATGAGCAAGGTAAACAGTCTCTTCAGAAGATTTAGGGACTGTTTTCTTTCCAAAGGCTTTCTCTCTTTTAGCAAACTTTTTCACAAGAGACTCAAAGGTTATGTCTTTAAGATTTCCATTTGCTTGTAAAGAATCAAGATAATTTGAGTAGGTAGGATAGAGTGCTTTGAGAAAGGCAATAAGAGAGATATCCAGCTCAACCTTAGTGGATTTAATATCATGCATTATAGACTTTATTTCAGATGCAAGAGCAAGGGGATCATTATTTTTTAGTTCAAGAGTGAAGAGTTTAATCATGAGCTGAACAACTTCAAGTGCAGAATGTGAATCATAGAGTTCTTTCAGCTTTTGTAAAGCTTCAAAGGCAGTGGAATAGGATGAAATATGATGACTTACTTCTTCATTTACAGATGCTGCGATCAGTGCATAGGATTTGCTATTCTTGTTTTCCCAAATGACAAGTTCTTTATCTGATGTAGGCTGCACAGGGTCTTTGTCTTCTTCTCCGACACACACTCCTTTCCACAACTCATTGTAGATGAGGGTGTGTTTTACCATCCGAGACCATTCAGAATAGTTCTCCTTGCCAGTGAGAACTATTCTGACCATAGAGATGATTGAATGCATTCTGTAAAAGAATGTCTTTGCTAAAAAAAACTTCTGTTGATAAAAAAAAAAACTTCTGCTGAAAAAATCCTTATGCCACAGCCTTATGCACTTTATTTTCTTCTAACGTTTAATAGAAGCATCAACATTTCTTATATCTCTGCAATACTACTATGTTTTTGAAAAAAAACTCTCAAGAGATCACTTCAATATATCTCTTCAATACATATCAATATATCACTGTAATACTATTTTGAAAGCAGCGCAGTATTTGAGAGTTCAATTACAGAGGGTGTACAAAAAATTAGTGCCAATTTCGGCTCGATATGTATGCTCGTTAAAATCCAGAGATAAAGAAAATGATGAATTCGTGCAGGATTCGATACCAGAGTTTGACATAAAAGGATGCAGCCGTTAGTATGACTTGAGGAAAACTGGTTGGTGTATGAATGGGACCATTAAAGTTAATGCCGCGACCCCACTGGGAAACTCCGTGCAGAGCTTCCGACCATCATTCGTATTTGGGTATTCCCAGGCGTTGTACAGCCGATGCGTTATTCCTTAGCTGTTCAACTTTCTCCACCAGGCTCAGCCGTGATATTAGATCTTCCATGGGAACTGTTATGGTTTTTGAAGAATCACAGAACACGTAAGATCGTGTCGTTGGATTACTGCTATCGCACGCAAAAGGAGGCTCCCCTGCTATCGCTCTTTCCGTCGCTTTTGTGGCGGGGTAGGATGTAAGCAAAGTCTCGACATTCAAATGGTCAGGGCCGCTAGCCACAATGTAGTCCACCTTCATTGCCCTGCGGCTGCTACTATTCGATGTGGCCGAGCAAACAATTCTTATAGACATTCATCTTCGTTATTTCAGAGTATCCATATCAAATGTTTTGCAATAAAATGGAAGCGGAGGACGTTCGAAACAGAAATGGCAGTGTAAATCCCTCAAACTCTAAAATTATTGAAGGAAGATCTCACTTTGAAGGCGGCACCAAAATGCAAGTAAACACTTCAGAGCCGAACGGTTGTAGAGTATATCCCTGTCAAGAAGCGAAGAATGATGGAAGCTCAAAAAATTTTGCAGAGAAAGGGTAACGGCTCTCTGTCAGAAGATGCAGAACGTGCCAAGGAAGCCGAGTCAAAAACGCAGAGACCAACGAGAAAATTGCGACTGAGAAGATCATCAATGCATTCGAGAGCCAGACCGATGCAGAAGGAGAACGCTCAGGGAAATCAAAATGGATGCGCAGAGAATCATGAGGCGCAGTCAATCAATGATGCGCAGAGAATCAATAATACTCTGGACGGATGCAACACTCAGAACTGAGCAACGCTCAGGACAGAGGAGCGCTCAGAACAGAGATGGGAGTTACAAGGAATCTGGGACCTACGCTCTGATACCATGTCAGGCTAGGGTAACTCCAGAATGGTCAGAGAAAAACTGATATATTAATTCATTAGCTAACTATCATTTATATACAGGAATGGAACTGATCAGTTCATCTTCTTAATTACTGTTCACGTTCCAGTTCACCCATCTGTTGAGGATTAGGTGTCAACATTTGATAGAAATGTCAACTAGCATCATTTGGGTAATATTACCCAAATTTCCATTAGACCATACTTCATGAGTAACAGTTGATCATGGAATTGGAGATGAGGACTCTTCAAAATAAGTAGACATGACCGCCAGGTGAGGCAGGAACGAGGACCGATAATGGGTATCAATCCATGGTGGTTCCTTCAGAGACATGATTTCCATGATACCTTCATCGGCGAGGAAGGTATCGGCTAAGGGGTCGGATGACTCCAATGTGCCAAGCCATGGAGATTGAGAATACATATCAAGAGAGGTCTTCGAGATATGAGAATCAAATGATGCAAAGTTCGCAGCAGAAACAATTTCCGCATAATTGACATTGATGGGACTAAGAAGCCATGACGTCACCCCAAGCATCAACTAGATCTAGCACTGGTATGACCGAGGGATCATATTTGACCAAGATCATGTTGATGAAGACAACATGAGGAGGTGGGAGCAAAAAAATACCCATTAAGGCATAATATTTGAAGAGACCTACCCCCACACTCTTAGAGGGAGCACCAGAGTGCTTGACATATAGAACGTTTCCATCAGATGAGGAAGAGGAAAGAAAGAGAACTGATCAATGGTGACAATCCTCCCTTGACGGGGAAAATGAATCAAATGAATCAAAGAGGAGGCCACAACATGCATGCATTGAGTCCAATTTCAGCCCAGTAGAAGATTATAATTGAGATTGGCATTAACAACCTCTACTTTGACTTGAAATGTCTTGCCTTCGAGGGTGATGTTAAGGTTGGGTAAAACATCGAAGGTTCATGAATCACACCCATCAAAAGCTTCCAATGTGTTTAGAGATTTGTTCAGTGTAGGGGAACCAATAACATTCCAGCACACAGTTGACATGATGCAGGTAGAAGCACCTTCATCAATGACAGTGTGGTGGATGATATTTTCATTAGTGATTACCTCAATAAGAAAGGTAATCTCATGTGAAAGTATTGAAATATGGTTCTCTAGATCAAAATAGATCACATTCAAGTTGGTGGGATCGATGTCCCTAACAACTGATAGCAAATATTTCCATTCTGATGGGCAGCTTTGGAGTACCTTGAGAGTCAACATGGATAATGGTGTGTGAACCAAATATTCAACAATATTTTAATGTTGAGCGGCTCGGGCATTGGGATTGTATGAGTATTTGCTTAGCACACATCGGGAGGGTGGTGGTGAAGTGAAATCAGTGTTAGGGCACTCGATTTTCAGAGGGCCAGAACTCAGGATAGAAGAAGAAGGTGGAACTTCTTTTTCTTTCACTGCTATGGGAGATGGAGTTTGATAACCCTTTGATCAGGTAGCCACATTAATGGGCATGCTCATCATGAACACTTGAGATCCAGAGGAAGTAGATCAAGTTTGGTCTACCATTTGAGTCTACTAAGACAGAAAAGGCTCTTTAAGGATAGCAGGAGTCCCCTTGAGCGATCGACTAACTTTGGATCATCATGGATAATCCTTAGTATAGTGATCATCCTTGCAAATGAGGTAGGGATATTTAGGTTTCCATTGCAATGATTCACCTACAGACAATTTGGGAGGACCCTCTTTTGAGGCATCGGCTTTAGAATTACCTTTTCATTTCTTATTTCCTTTCGAATATTTGTTTGTTGCGGTCGACTAGACAATGTTGACCTATTGGGTTTGACCACGGCCTAGAGGGTTTTGAGATGAACTGTTGGGAGCAGTATTCAAGACCGAATTCTATTTGGAAGAAGTTTTGATAGGGACCTGGGATACTGACCAATAATTCCATCAACGGGAAGAACAACTGGTGACTTCAATGTCATGGGATTGGATGATGGACGTAGAGCATTGGGTAATAATTTGTATAAGGAGACAAACTGAGAGTAGACCAAGCCCAAGTACTGGGCACAGGCGATGGCTTGCTCTTTAGTGACACATCCACCCATGGCTAAGTCGTGAGCAATTGGGGCTATGAAAAATTTGGTAAACCATTTGGTGAGTAACTGATTAGTTATCTTGAACTTGATCAGTTGATGTCTACATCTCCATTCATGGATATGATTAGATATGTGTGTTGCAAAGTCTTGCTCAAGCGATGTGAGCAGATAAACACCTATTTCATAGTGAAATGGCAACTGAATATGCATGAGGAAGGTCATGGCTAATGAATTGAAGTCATGAAAGGTACTTCGAGGTACATCAATGTACCATTTTGTTGCAGCACCTGTGAGGGTTCATTGGAAAATACAAATATGAATAGAATCGTCCACATATGAGTTCAATGAGCACTAGAGCTGATATGTCATCACATGGGCCGAGGGTCTTCCTTTGCTTTCCCATCAAACTTTGGGCAATCACTTGGTATCTTGGATGGCACTAGAGGCCAGTACGACGAATGAAGAATAAGATCATTTGTAAGAGGTGATACATTTGGCAACTCGTCTGTAGCCAAGAATGGTAATTGAGTGTTAAAATGTATGGGAGGTCGATAGGTGGGCCCATAAGGAGGAGACCAACCCTGCTGGTAAGGTTTTTGACCGCACAGTGAGGGTTCTGGCCATAAGGCATATGAGGCTTCCCCCATTGTGGACTACCTTGACCAAAGGGAGGATTCAGACCATGAATACCTTGAAGCTATACATGCATAGGTTGCTCATAAGCAACGTATGTGTTAAAAGGCTATTGAGCCTGTTGACCTTGGACATATGGGTATGGAACTTGTTGTCCTAGAACATAGGGTTTTTGGGTTTATTCTCCCTAAACAAGAGGGTTTTGGACCTGAAATCCTTGGGCATAAGGTTGATAAACTTGTTGCCCTCGGACATAGGGGTTTTGTACTTGGAGCCCTTGACTGATAAGATTATGAACATATTCGCCTTGGACAAGAGGATTCTGCACTTGTTGCTGCAGGACTTGACTTTGAAACTATCCCTGCAAAGGTTGCCCTCGTTTATAGGTATACAAGGGTTGCTACTACCTAGGTTTGTCTTGTTGACCTTGGGGTTGCAAAATTTGTCCTTGGGTTTGCAAAGGTTGGCGCTACGAGGGAATGGGTTGAGAGGTATGTAGAGCATATTGCATCTGCTACTACGCAACTTGCTGGAACTGTCGGGAGGATTGACCTTGCGGTTATTACAGGTGACCTTGTTGCGGGATAATCTTCCCTTGATATTGCGTGAAATTCCCTTGTTGTAGCAAAGGTTACCCTTGTTGTTGCAAGGGTACTTGAACAGTTCCCGGAAAATTACCGAACTAAATCTCGTCGTAGGCAGGCTAGATGTACTGGCATAATGGGATGGTGTAAGGTTGATTAACCAATCCTTGAGAACCATATGGATCACAAGGATTTTGGTCTTGGACCTGAGCCTCATAAGGCTGTTGATACTGAACATTGTTCAATCTAGATAGATCACCAGCATTTTGAACCTATTGGTACTCAACATTGCTTGATCCAGTAGGGTCAGCAGGGTTGTAATTAATACCAAAAGAGGGCTGGTTTATACCAAGAATGTGAGCTTGTGAGCCACTCACATTAGTGGCAGCTGACACCATAGAGACATTCAGATTCTTCCCCCCAGGCAGTGGCACAATCTGGCTGCTCACTAACAAGACAGAGGAACTAGTAGAGACAATCTTTAAAATTGTCGGTTGTTATTGACACGTAACTAGGATTAATGGTACAAGAGTGTTCAATATGGTGGGTTGCACCAGCACTAAAGTAAAAACTGGTTTAGAGGTCATGTTCGTGATGAACGAACCTGATGTAGGTATGACGCCTGATGGCCAAATAGAGTTATGGTAGAGTGATGAGGCACTTGGTGTGCCCGAAACTAAGTGCCCTAAAGTCACATAGCTAGGTGGCAAGCTAGTAGGAATACCTTCTAAATAAGGGAAACCCTTGGGAGGGAACTGCAACTTCAATTCTTCCCCCTCAATAGTGTCTATAGTTGAGACTTCAGACTCATCTAGAGAAGTGATTAGATCATTGCCCTCAAGTTCCAAAGGAACACCCAACTGATCGTATGGACTATAAGGGAACTGTGCTGATATCTCAACAATGTCAAACAGAGGGTTCAGAGGATAGATAACCAGTAGAGGATAACAATCAATGGTCGACGAGTTCTCTGGATTTCGAACGGGATTATCCATAGATTCTAGGTCAAGACTAGCAAATGACCCTGGATCAAAAATAGGTGGAGAACAAGATGATAATGGTTGAACACTCGAAAAAATTACGATTTCAACATTTGGGTCCTCAAATGGCTTTGATAACTCAGGAAGTGGCTCCTCGAAAAATCTTTCAGAGAAAGGAGAGGAAGAGGAAATAGATGAACTAGATGGTTCAACCATGATGACCTTGTCTTAGCTGAAAGAACAAATAACTTCAAGGATTTAAGATGTCCTTTTAAGGGAACTCATGATTTGGTCAAAAAATCTAACAAGATGTTTTGGATCATGGAGAATCAATTATTTAAGATGCATAAAAGGCTGATGTTCTTTCATTTCTAAAGAGTCAAGAAAGACACAAGGATGACTCTATCGCTTTTGATTGGAAACGAGCTCGAAAGGACAAGTGCTCAGATGATATTTTAAATTTAATGAGTCAAAAATATGAAATGACTACTCTGGATGATCTAGGTAAATAGGATTACCAGGTAACTGTGAACTACAATATACCTCCTGGCAAATCAAGAAGTAAAAGTAGGAAATCTCCTTGAATGTTGTGTTCAATGCATCATGTTCGCAAGGTGGCTGACTCCACTACCTAAGGATAAAAGGATTGTAGCCTAGTGGGTCTCCCGTTACAGACGCTGGAACACATCTCTAGCATAGACCTTCTAGATGTGATCCTTAATGTCAAATGTTCCTTAGGTAAATTGAATTCATTTTAGAGTTGATATTGAGTTAAGTTTTAGTTTGTAGGTCTTAGCGATGCTACACGAAAAACCTAAAATTCAACTAAATGAGTAAAGACCCTTTCAATTCGATGAAATGTCTACACTAGAGAGGGTAGAAACTACTCAATCAAATGAAAACAATCAAGAATCTCAAGACTAAATGATTTTTCACTACTTCAATTTTTGAAAAATAAACTAATGAAAAATGCATTCCAGTTCCTAACTTCATGACAAGCACTTATCTATTAGCCCTTTCAAAATGAAAAAAATTCTCTTCCTTTTCAAATTCTCATGCAATTCTAGTTTCTAGGAGATGCGAATCATAATGAAGCAATAAGGTAGAATTTCATATTTTCTCATGAAACAACGAAACAAACTTTCGCATACAAACTTTCAATGAAAAAAATAAATTGAGACTATGAGCTCTTCAAGTAGATGAAAACATGAAAAGAGAAGTTTGTTCAGATCGATGAAGCACCGAATTTGCCAAACACAAGACCAACAATGTAATCTATGCCAGAAAAAGACATTCAAACTAGTAAACAAAACTTTTTCAAACTTGTACAGAAACAGGTCAAAGTCGTAAGAGGGACCAAAAACGAATGCAAGGAGAAAACACACCCACAACCAAATTGGATGAGTCCATAAGATGCTAAATGGATGACTAGATAGATGTCCTAGTGTTTTCGGCCACTCAATGACTCTATCAATCAAACAACAAGATGAAAATCCTACAAGCAAGCAAAACCAAATGAAAATTAGCTTTCTAATTAGGGAGAAAAACAGTCAAAAGGCTCATAGGGTCAAAAACACAAGAGCATAACACACTGACCAAGATTGGGATCTAGCCCTAATCTTCACTTACCAGAATCGGTGCGATTGCCTAACTAACAACAAGTGCTAAAGGTGGGTCGTTGTGACTGTGCCTTTGCAATTCACATTGATCAGAACGACTGCCATTCGATTAAATGCACTGTTTGTGGAAAGTAAAAACAAATAAAAAATATTTCAAAACAGGGACCAAATCTGCTACATGGATTTTAGACTTAAGCTAGTAAGCAGGAGAAAAGGAACAGAACAAAAGGGAAAATTCGAAAGTAGAAAATTTCTCACGAAGTCATGAAACCCAAAACAAACAATAAGATGGGATCTCCCCAATGGAGTCGCCAATTTGTGGTGAAGTAAAATTATAAGTGCGGACACGAACAAATTTCTCTAATTTGATGATGGGTCTAGCCACAATAGATACATTCTATGGAAGATTCCCTTAGGCTAGAATCAATCAAGAGGGCCTACCTCTTGATCTCTTTTCCTACTTGATGATGTCCTATCTTGCTTGCTCCAATAATCTCTCACTTCCTTCTTCAAGCTCCTGAAACAAGTAAACAATAAAAGCACACAAACATAATAAGAGACAAATTGCAATTCAACCTACTTAATGAGTCAAGAAACATCAAGACATGAATATGTAGTATTAGAAAACATGTAGGAAATCAATTGATAGTTGCATATATTAATATCAAAGAGAGATTACAACCATTTGTGTTGACGTCGTAGTCTTCCTCTAACAAGACCAAGTTCCTACACACTTCTACTAGCACTTCATGATGGCTTCAAACACATTAGTTTAAAGACTCTTCCCTTTAGGCTTCACTCTAAACCAAACAGACTTATCCCTCACACAATGCGATGGCTACACTAGTAATAGCTTGCTTTTCTAATTCTAATTTTCACACTAATCAATCAAACTATGACTATAAAATTCACACTAGTTTGTGCTTGGGAAGAAGGGAGGTTTATATAGGAAATATGGATGGGAGATGGACCTTCTTCTCATGGGATAACGACTTATCCCTTGAGGTAGCTCCATCATTATAGTGGAAAGGAGCCTAAACTTTCATCCTTGACCCCATTTGGCCAAACCATTTACGAGACTTTCGTTAGGGAGCTTCTAGAGATGGGAGCTTCAACTCTAACTTAAAAAACTTTCCATAACAGGAGCAATCCAACTAGAACACAACTCAGTCACACCAACTGACGATGGGAATAGTGCTATTCTCTGCACATCAATGCGGGGGGGGGACAAATTCCATTAGCGACAGTCTTGTAAATTATGCAAAACAGAAGTTTCACGGGAACTGGTGCAAATGGGAAATGATTTGCTCATGAGGAGGGACATAATGGGAGTTTCTTCATGAGGGAAAAGCATGTGGGGTTCACTTTAGAGGTCCTCTAGGATCAAGGAATGGGGAGTACATGGATAGTGACAAAATGTTGTGTAACACTCTCCTAGTTGGTAAAGAGATTGACTTGGATTCATCTCTTGCCCGTCCTACTCTTCCTGAGCATGAATGTCATTTGTGTATTCCTGACCAACCATTGGTTAGGAAGAGTGTAGACTTCACTTCACCTTTAGTTGTTCACTCTGTTCTCGAAGAGAGTAATGATCATACTGCTCATGTTCTCCTTGTCTCCTTAGATTCTCATGAATCAAAGACTGACCCTCCTGACACGGTTGTTCAGGAGAGTCCTTCTACTATTCCTCCAGAGCATGGGGGGAATCATATGACACCCCCACCAAGTAGTTATGTCATTTCTTTTGATTGGAGTCAATTGATTGCTTTCAACCTCCCATCTAATGTGCCTTTCCAGATCATAGAACAATCCTTTAATATGATAATACATGGCACTATATTAGATGAAGGCACATCTGTTAGAATCATGTCTTCCACTACATGCCAAGCTTTTGTGTTCCCCATAACTTGTGACTGTTGCCCAAAATCTGTTGGCTTTCAATAGAGGAACCAGTCAGCCCTTCGGGATCCTTCTAAAGTTCGCTATTACTTTAGGAGGAAAGAACATCTGTATAGACGTGATGGTAGTCCAATGTCCCTTAGATTTCAATATTCTCCTTGGACCTGAATATATGTATGTCATCGGAGCTCTTGTTTCTTCTCTTTTCCATGTGGTTTGTTTTCCACACGAAAGGAGAATAGTGACCATTGATCAATTTTCAGTCATTAGTCAGTAGGTGCCTCCTATGCAACCGTCATCCCCTACTGGTTCTTGTTTTCAAGTAGTACCCTCCCTACCACAGGTCAATTATGTGGCTACCCATTCTATCTCCACATCTATTGATGATCACACATATGGTATAGTACATTATGTACTAGTTGCATTGGAACCCAATCTCTCATTGGTACCGGTTGACATGCGTTCCTCCCAAAGCATGGTTCTCCTGTCTAGTGAGGACCTCTTGGGATCCATGTTCTTGTATGGTCCATAAACCAAGGGTTTGGAGCATGGTTCCCAGTCTTGTGTCAAGCTCATTACAAAATGAAACAAGGAGTCTGTAGCATAGTTCCTTGTCTTGTGTCAATCTCATTAAGAAAGGAAATAAGGGGTGTGAGCATAGCTCCTTTTCTTGTGTCAAGATCATTAAAAAATGAAACAAGGAGTTGGGGCAAGTTCCTTGTATTGTGTCAAGCTCGTTAAATAATAAAATAAGGGGTCACAGCATAGTTCCTTGTATTTTTTCAATCACGTTAAAAATGAATCAAGGAGTCCAAGGACAGTTTATTCCTGTATCAACCTCGTTAAAAAAATGAAACAAATGTCCGAGGAGAGTTTCTTCCTGTATCAGCCTCATTAAAAATTGAGATAGATGTCCGAGGATAGTTCTTTTACTGTCTCAACCTCGTTAAAAAATGAAACAAATCCCTTTTCCAAATTGATTCTTTGAATAAGATCTTGTAAAATCCAAGTCGATTCTTTCCTAGATCTCGAAAGTGAACCTTCATTCCATCCACCTAGCTAAATGAAATGAATCTTGAGGCGCATGTACCTCGAATTGAGTCATTATGCTAGGGTAATGCAAACTTAACTCAAGCATAGTTTGTCCTTGTTTCAAGCTTGTGTAAAAATGAAATGAAACTCAAGCATAGTTTGTATTTATTTCAAGCTTCTGTAAAAATGAAACCAAGCTCAAGTATAGTTTTTCATTTCAAGCTTGTGTAAACATGGAATCAAATTCAAGGAGAGTTCCCCATAGTTAAAGCTTGTGTAGAAATGAACCCATGCCTAACTTACATCTCGCGATTACCATTTTTATCATCTAATTTTTGCTAGATGAGTCTTCATTGTTTCACTCCATCACCACCATATCTTTGGACGATCATTCACTTTCACATGGTTGTTTTAACCTTTCTTGAGGAACCACATTGATGAGTGGTTTTACTAGCCATCCTCTTGACCTCTTAGTTTTTGGGCAGTTACACCATAACCAGAACCAATTTCTACCCTTTATACCACTCGTTCCTCTAGGATGAGTCACCTTTAAGCTATTTTATCACTCGTAAAAAATGAAAATATTGCAGAGTATTTTTAGCTTTTAGACTTGTTTAAGCAAATAAAAGCAAGGAGTCATATTTCAGATATTTTATGACTCTCAAGATATTAAAAGATTTCCAAGATCTTGTCATTTTGAACCCATTAAAGGCTGTGAAACATCATTTACCTAGTATACATTTACCCCTTTTTCATGTTTGGATAAACTATTTATGAAAAAGGTAAACCTTAGTCAAACAACTAGGAGGTTCTCTCGAATATTGTTTTCTACCTTTTCGAGCTCGAGGGACAACTTTATGAAATGAGACTTTTGGAGTTTTCTTTTCTATATCTTTTCCAAACTCTCTAAACATGAAAAGGATGCCAAGTTTCACCTTTGTTAGACTCATTAAAATATTAAAAGTCATAGGACTTGTCATTATGACGAGACTGAGCTACTCCTTCCTAGGCCCCTTAAAACTTATTAGGATGGATCCATCTGAAGGATGGACTTATATTACAAGCATATGATATCCCCATCAATCTTATGTAAAAATGACATGGGTACTCACCAGAAATGGTGGGGCGAAATTCGGAGTATTTCATTAGTTGTATTACTCACTTGAGGTAGCATGTTTCTCTTGAACATTGACATTCATCTATTGTTCATGTCAGGTTTTGGGACATCCTCACTCTGTCACTTGCCTCCTTGGGTTTTGGGTTATCCATTTTAAACCTCTCGTATGATCTCTACCACGTCACCATGACCTATGATCCTATGATGCAAAATGCTACAAAAATCTAGAGTTGTGTCATCCACATGTCGAAGAGAAGTCTTCCTACTTGTACATTGTCTCATCATATGTCACCATCTTTGATTACTCTCACTCATTGTGTTTCTCATTTCGTGTTGATGATGAAGCATTCATTATCACCTTTCTTTGACAGATCACTTCCTGTCGATTTCAGCTCATTATCCAGGAAGTTAATCTAGAAACTCCCTTCTAGTACCTTTGAGCTTGCATGCCTCAATGACAAGTTCTTCTCACTCAAAGACAAGTTCTCATCATTGGCCCTCGATCAAGTGATTTCACCAATGTTCGACTTTAGTTCCTTTATTCACATTCTATGGATTGTGCTGCTGGTACCTTGAGAGCCATTGTCATTATTGGTGGTTTCTCTCACACTTGTTAATGGTTGACATCATTAACCAGTAATAAAGTGACTTTATAGCATGTTCGACTTCAACACATTTATTCACATGTTAGAATTTGTACTTTGATGAGGTCGCGTTGGAGCAGAAGACCATGCAACCAGATTACAAAAGTACAGGTTGCAAGGCGATGTGACATGATCATGCTAATATACACGTCTATCTTAGATGGATAGTTGTGTTCATACCATGAGTTGCTATATGTGGTCCTTATAATTATTGGATGCTCACGACCATACCTTGGGATTGATACGATCCTCTTTACTAGATGGTTGCGCCCATTCCTTGGATCCATTTACAGGATATTTCTCTAGATGGTTGCATCCATACCACAATTCATGTATCATTTATTAGACTTTTCTGTAGGAATTTACAGGGTAAGTTCCTCAGACAGAACACCAAAAGGACACCGCTCACAACCAGATCGCAGATCAATACACCAGTATTTTGACGCGGTTAAAACCCTCAAAGAGGGAAACAGTCCACGGCCTGAGCCAACGCGGCCACTTCAGGCAATTTATTAATAAAAGAATGAAAATTTACATATGTTTCTCTCATGCATGGATTACCCTACAAATGACCCACCATGCGCTTTAAATAGAATTCATGGACCAATCGGGTGTCAACCCACGGATCAAGTGTCGGTAATACCGAGGAGAGAATGAACCGTTGGATCACTACATATCATGACCGTCGGATTGTAAGTTACAAAATGTACAACGGTAAAGAAACACACTTTACCTAACTCTATACCTAACTCTACACTAGACCAAGTTGTACTTAACTATTTCCTATGTGTCGGAATATCCTAACATCCCCCCTTAAGAACAACTTGGGATAGGATTGAAGGATTAACAAATATGACACAATAGGAGAAGGAAGGAGGCACTAGAGCCTATCCCCCCTTAGTGACAACTTCCTGAACTCCAACCAGAAATCAAAGTTTAGTGAACTTCACCTCTGTGAGAGCCTTTGTAAAGATGTAAGCCACTTGATCATCTGTTGAACAATATTGCACTTCAAGAACATGGTCATGAATGAGCTTTCTGATGAAGTGCATGTGCAGTTCAATGTGTTTGCTGCGCTGATGTTGGACTGGATCTTTGCATAGCTGAATGGCACTTTGATTATCACACCAAAGTGTAGTCGGATGCTGCTGCTGAAAGCCAAACTCTGATAGGATCTGACGAAGCCACAGGGCTTCCTTACTAGCTTCTACGGCACCACGATACTCTGCTTCTGCTGATGAAAGAGAAATGGTAGCTTGTTTCTTACAAGCCCGTGTAATAGGTCCTGAACCAAGAGTGAACACATAACCACCAGTAGACTTCCGATCAACAGGGTCACCAGCCCAATCAGAATCAGTGAAACCAACCAATAGAGGAGCTGCTTCAACACTGTAATGAATCCCAAACTGAACTGTACCTCAAACATAACAAAGTATTCTTTTAGCTGCTTTCCAATGACTTTCACGGGGGTTTTGCATGAACCGAGCAACAAGGCCAACAACAAAGGAAAGGTCAGGACAAGTATGGGTTAGATACAAAAGTTTTCCTACAAGTTGACGGTATAAGGTAGCATCAACTTCAGGAGAATTACAAGTGACTGAAAGTTTGACTCCAGACTGAAAGGGAGAAGGGCTGGCTTATAGTCTTCCATGTGAAAATGATGTAGAATATCGCAAGCATACTTAGACTGGGAAAGGGAAATACCCTCCTTGGATTGCAAGACTTGAAGACCGAGAAAATAGTGTAAGTGTCCTAAGTCTGTCATTTCAAATTTCCTTTTAAGGCTAGACTTCACATGGTTTATGAGGTTGGGATCACTACCAGTAAGGATAAGATCATCAACATAAAGAACAAGGATGATAAGAGAGCTTCCCACTTTCTTGGTGTAGACAGTATTGTCAAAATGACACCTAGAAAAGCCAAATTCTAAAAGAAAGCTATCCATTTTGGCATACCAAGCCCGAGGAGCTTGCTTGAGACCATAAAGGGATTTATTAAGTCGACATACAAGGCTGGAGTCTGTTTGTATGAAGCCAATGGGTTGTTCCATATAGATTTCTTCATGCAAGTCTCCATGCAAGAAGGCAGATTTAACATCCATCTGATGGACTTCCCATTTGAAAGAGGCAGCAAGGGAAAGAACAAGGCGGATAGAGTTCATTTTGGCAACAGGGGAGAAGGTTTCAGTGTAGTTAATGCCTTCAACCTATGAAAAACCCTTAGCAACAAGATGAGCTTTATGTTTATCAACTTTCCCATCTGGTCCATACTTGGTTCTGTAAACCCATTTGCATCTAACAAGTTTTCGTCCCTTTGGTAGAGGAACAAGATCCCATGTATCATTTGCCAATAATGAATGATATTCTTCATTCATAGCTGCTTCCCAATCTGGATGGCCTGAAGCTTTTGCAAAGGTGTCAGGATCATAATTTACTGGAGCTTGAGCCAGTAAAGAAGAGGCTCTCTCGAACTGAGAACGTGTGCGTTGCTGGTCTGTAGGATCATCGATAAGATCACCTACTGCATCTCAAGTAGCACGAACCCATTTTGGAAGATTAGGAGCTGAAGGAGGATCCTGAGATCGTGGGGGAGGATTGTCATCCTCACTTTCATCATCTGAAGAAGAAATGTTTTCAAAGGTAGAAGAGATAGGGAGAGGTGGCACATCCACCGGACTAGGCTCGCAGGCCGATATATTTTCATCAAATTTAACATCTCTTCTAATGATAACATTTTTGGACTTAAATGGAATAAGTCTATAGCCTTTGACATCTTCAGAATATCCAACAAAAGTACATTTTTCACTCTTAGGTTCTAAAGCTTTATGCTTTTCATCTGGAATATGGGCCCACGCTTCACTTCCAAAAACACGAAAGTGACTTACATCTGGTTTGATTGAGATCCATGCTTCTTCTGGAGTGATATTCTTTAAAGCCTTAGTAGGAGTGCGATTTATTATGTAATTTGCACAGTTAATTGCTTCTGCCCAAAAACTAAGACCAAGTCCTTTAGATTGTAGCATACAATTAGCCATTTTCTTTAAGGTGTGATTCTTCCTTTCAGCTACACCATTTTGTTGTGGAGTATATGGAACAGTATGTTGCATTTGAATTCCATTCTCAATGAAATAGTTGATGAATGTGTTTTTAACATATTCTTCGCCATTGTTAGATCTTAACTTAAGAATTTGATGTCCAGATTGTTTTCAACAAAGGCCTTGAAGGCCAAAAAAGTGTTAAATACTTCACTCTTAAGTTTTAAGAAGTATACTCGAGTGCATCTGGAGAAATCATCAATAAAAGTTAAGAAATACTTGCAGCCAGAGAATGACATAACTGGAAGTGGACCACATAAATAACTATGCACAAGCTGTAAAGGGGCTGAGGCGTGCCAAGAGGCACGTTTTTCAAAACTGTCCCGATGATGTTTTCCGAGTACACATCCGAAACAAACACCATCTCTGCAAGATACCATAGGAAGACCTGTCACCATATTTTCTTTACATAGATGCTGAAGGGAGCGATAGTTTAAGTGACTAACTCGCTCATGCCAAAGTTTTCTCACTTCATCGTTATGAGCAACAAATACTGAGGGAAGATTTGATGACCCCAAGTTGTGAAACTTATACAACCTTGTAGAGTCATCAGAAATGCCAGTAGCCAAAATCTGTTTAGGATCTCTCAAGTCCTTGATTACAACATCATGAGGTAAAAATTCAACGATTTTACCTTCACCTGAATGAGTTATCTGATCTACAGATAGAAGGTTGCAGGATAAGTTTGGAACACATAATACATCATTGAACTGACCATTGTCTAGATGAACAGTTCCAGTCCCTACAACATTAAGAGATCTATCATCACCAACATATATATTTTTGGTGTTACAATCATTTAAAGAAGAAAACATGGCTTTGTTTTTGGCCATGTGATAAGAAGTTCCAGAATCAATGAGCCACTCATGAGAATGAGAAGAAGAAGATACATTTAATGCATAGCGAGACTGAGATGCTTGACAACCACAAGTAGAAAGTGCCATTCTTGAAGATGAAGTTGAAGTTGAAGATTTCCCCAAATGGATGTTATGCTTCTTCATTGCTTCTTCCAAGGCTTCCATCTTCTTAAAGCATTTTGATTCTAAGTGCCCATCTCGATTACAAAAATTTCAATGTCTATCAGTCTTCTTCCCTTTGTTTTTATTTGTCTTATCATTTTGTTGAAATGATTTTTCATTTTGGGGCTGAAATTGCCTAGGACCCTTGTTTGGTTTAGAACCATTCTTTTTAGGATAGGACTTCTTAGGATTCTTTGAATTTGGTTGCTGCTGGGCAGCTAACGCTTTCTTGGAAGAGTTTCCAAGATTAAGAAGACCAAGGTGTAAGAGTTTTTCTTGTTCTCTTATTAAAGAATCACAAAAAGAGTCAAAGGAAGGGGGCTTGTAGTCTGTTCCTTGAGAAATGAAGGCTTCTCTTGTGGAATGGAAGGTGGAAACAAACACAGAGTAGGCTAGTCCCAACTTTGTAAGAATGGAATAGA
The DNA here is from genome assembly GCA_031772625.1 of Pinus tabuliformis. Lineage (NCBI taxonomy): Eukaryota > Viridiplantae > Streptophyta > Pinopsida > Pinales > Pinaceae > Pinus > Pinus tabuliformis. The sequence continues at coordinate 480,477,224 of CM062812.1, read as the reverse complement.
TAAGGTTACTATCTTCTTTCTTAACTTTAACACCTTCCAAAAGATATCTAAGGGTCTTGAACTTGGACAAGAAATCTTCAATGCAAGAAAAATTATTAGGGTCCAATGTAAGCAACTCGTTTTCAAGTTGATGGGCCCTAATTTAATTTTTAATCCCAAAAACTTTATTGATTTGTTTCATTGCTTCATCAGGAGTATCAATTTCTGCAATATGGAATCTAAGATCTGGAGAAATAGACATCCCTATCAATCCACGTGCTTGATCTTGCCTATTTTCCCATTTAGTAGCCTTATCTTCATCCTTCGGTTTCTTTTCTTGGCCTGAGGCTATTCTGTAGAGACCTTTACTTCTAAGTAAATCCTCAATGTAAGCCAACCATTGGAAGTAGTTGGTGATGTCAAGGGTAACTTGGTATTGACTTTCCATTTCAATGGAAACTGAAGCTAAAGATGCTGAAAATAAGTTTTCCAATGGATAGATCTCGAAAAATTAGGCTGGTTTAAAAAAACGGCTCTGAAAACAGCTTCCGGATGAAGAAGTTATGGCTTTTTGAAAAAACGTTGTTGAAGTTGTCGACGAAGTGCGAGAATGTGCGGAAATGAAAAAGTCCACCCCCACAAAATGGAGACTTGAACCCAAGACCTCTACTCTCTTAAAATAGCTTTGAACTAATTGATCCATACAAAAAATTTGAGAGAGAGAGAGAGAGCGGGGGGTGCTTTGGGTTGCGTGCTTGCTTTGAGAAAGCTCTTTTTCCCTACAAAACAAAAAACACAAAACCCAACACGGACATGCAAAGATAACGAACCTTACGGATCGAAGTTAGCTTTAGCTGAAAAGCTAAATATTTTCAAAAATGAACCTTGAGGCTCAAAGTTAGCTTTGGCCGGAAACTAAATATTTTCCTCAATGTTTCTGATTTTCCGAGATCACCCTAAGACGCAGGGAAAAGAGCATACGCATGAGAAAAATCCTTCTTTTCTATTTCTGATTTGCCCAGATTGCACAGAGTCGCAGGGCAAAGAGCATACGCAGAAGTGAAAGGTATAGATCCGGTAATAAAAAGGCTAAATAAACCGAAACCGAAATAAACAGAGAGAAAATAACAGTAAACTGCAAATGAACACTGTATACCTCCAGATCTTAAAAATGACGCAGCTAGGGCTACCAGAAACCTTTTCGCGTGAAACGAAAGGGGCTCCTCACTTGAACGGATGCTCCCAACACAACAAAGCAGTCCTCTCGGCCCAAAAGTAGTCAGAAACATCATATCTAGGAAACGGCAGTTGGATGCAGTTCTACTGGCTTCAGATTTGGATCACCAATGGACGCGGCCCTCAAATAGCTCTGATACCATGTAGGAATTTATAGGGTAAGTTCCTCAGACAGAACACCAAAAGGACACCACTCACAACCAGACCGCAGATCAATACACTAGTATTTTGACGTGGTTAAAACCCTCAAAGAGGGAAATAGTCCACGGCCTGAGCCAACGCGGCCACTTCAGGCAATTTATTAATAAAAGAATGAAAATTTACATATGTTTCTCTCATGCACGGATTACCCTACAAATGTCCCTCCATGCGCTTTAAATAGAATTCATGGACCAATCGGGTGTCAAGCCACGAATCAAGTGTCGGTAATACCGAGGAGAGAATGAACCGTCGGATCACTACATATCGTGACCGTCGGATTGTAAGTTACAAAATGTACAACGGTAAAGAAACACACTTTACCTAACTCTACACTAGACCAAGTTGTACTTAACTATTTCCTATGTGTCGGAATATCCTAACATTTTCAGTGACATATACGTATCTATGCTTGCTTGCAGGTTCTCCGATGATGGACTCTAGTTCCCCACATCTACTTATAAAGCATTTCACCCCTCACTCTAGTTCGACCTTCATGCTTTAGGGAGAATCTCTTACACATAATTTTGTCACTATCCCTGTACTCCCCATTCCTTGATCCTGGAGGATCTCTACAATGAACACTACATGCTTTCACATCGTGAAGAGACTCCCATTATGTCCCTCTTCATGAGTAGAACATTTCCCTTTTTCATCACTTCCAAAGAATTTTCCTTTTACCCCAGTTTACAAGACCGATGCTAATGACCCATTCCCTCCTTGTGTCTATTTGCAGAGTTCAAAACCCGATCTAACATCATACGACAAAAATGAGCCTTTCTTCAGTCATGCCGATCCATTTTTGGCAAGCTTTTAAAATATGCAGTCGAAGCATCCACGTCTGCAAGCTTCGTAATGAAAGTCTGGTAAATGGTTGGGCTAGATGGAGTTGAGGAAGTCAGTTTGGGTTCCTTTCCCCTATTAAGATAGAACAAACCCTAGAGATAAGGCCTCTCCCATAATAAGAGGAACCATCTCCCCTCCATCAAAGCTATATAAACTCCTCCTTTCCCAAGCTAAATTGGTCTTAGTCTTATTAGAGCTTGAATAAACAACAAGATATCATAGCTTGTAGCCTTCTAGTTTATGTTTGTGTAGGGAGAATAGTGTGTTTGGTTTGGTTTGGAACTAAAGGGAAGAACCCTTAAAACTTCCATCATTGGGGCTATCCATGAGATGCTAGCACAGGTGTGGGAACCCGGATATGTCAGCGGAGACCTGCAGTGTCAAGGCTTTAGTTGTAATCTCTTTCTAAACTTATATGAATAAAACTATTAATTTATTTCCTACATTAAGTGTTATCTTACATTTGATGGCTTAAGATTCCTTAACCTTTTAAATAGCCTGAATGCAATTTGTATGCTATCATGTTTGTTTTTGTTGTTTGTTTTCTTGTCTTAGATATTCGAATGAAGGAAACATAAGGTAGTTGGAGTAAGAAATAATAGTCATCACCAAGTAGAATAATGTTCTAAGAGGTAGGCCCTCTTATTTGATTCTAGCCAAAAGAAGTTTTCACTAGATTGTTTGTTTGTGGCTAGACCCTCTCTCTCAAGATAGAGGAATTGTCTTTGTCCGCATCGAGAATTTACCTACAACACACCAAATGTGGCCATAAAACAACTAAGAAACATACTTTACATATTTACATTCCATAAAACCTAAAATTCTAACAATCCTTTGGCACTATGTGGCACATCGTAGCAGCCCCCACATTCCTTGGCAAGATTTCGCACTCCCTAGCACAACCTAGCACTCACTGACATACCCCGGCACACTATTATGCCTTGAAACTCCCTAGCATATAACCTTGTCACTCCCTCCTTAACACACTTGGACTTGGCTAAGACTCCCTATCACAGACTCTTATTCATTCATTTCCATGCATTTTAAACTAGTTCTCCCTTTTGTTTCCATGGCACTCCTTAAGACTCCCTCTCATGCATTGGAACACCATCAAACATGAAACATCTCGGCATGTTGCCCACTCTAACATTCCTTGGCATTACCTAGCATATCTTGTAACTCCCTTCTTAACACACCTAGAACTCAATAACACTCATTGTCACACACTCTTATTCATTAATTTCCATGCATTTGAAACTAGTTCTCCCTTATGTTTCCTTGGCACTCCATAACACTCCCTAACATGCATTGGCAGGTGCTAGCACTTGGTGCAACTTGGCATGTTTCACTAGCATTTAGCATGCATTAGCACTACCTAAAATACTATGTGACTGCCTCATTAGAAGACTTGGAACTCACTGACACTTCATGTCACCAACACTTATTCATTCAGTTGCATGTATTAATTCGACCTAGTTCTCCCTTGTCTTTCCCTGATGCTCCGTGACACTTCCTAGCACATCTTGGCACACATTGACACTTGAAACATATTTTTCTTATGTCACCTTGAGATTCTAGGATTTAACGTTGCCTAACAGACCATGCTACTCCCTCCTTAACACACCTGGAACTCGCTGACACTCCCTGTCACACACACTTATTCATTCATTTCCCTGCATTTTGAACTAGTGTTCCCTTGCATTTCCCTGACACTCCCTAACACTTCTTACCATATGTTGGCACACCCTGGAACCTAGTACATCTTGGACGCATGCCACCCTGGCACTCTAGCACTACTTAGTGGTGCCTAGCATACCATGTAACTCCCTCCTTAGCACACCTAGAACTCGATGACACTCCATTTCGCACACTCTTACTCATTCATTTCCATGCATTTTGACCTAGTTCTCCCTTGTGTTTCCCTTGCACTCCCGAGCACTCCTTAGCACACAATGGCACACCTTGGCACTTGGCACATCTTTGTATGATTCCCTAGCACTCTTTCATGCCTTGGCACTACCTAGCACACCTTGCCACTCCATCCTTAGTAAATTTGGAACTCATTGACACTTCATGTCCTTTCATTTGGAACTATTGCTCCCTTTCTTTTCAATTTCACTTCTTCCTCACTTCCTATCATGTGTTCATGCCACACCCTGACACCTAACACATCTTGGCATGCCTTACCACTTGCATTTTCCTAGCATGGCTATCATGCCTTGGAACTGTCTTGCATGCATTAGTACTTCCTGGTATTACCTTGCACACTTTGGTACTCCCTAATTGTCAAGGAATCATACATAACCTTACTATTTTGCGACTTGGGAACCCAACCAAGTCATAGGAAAAACAATGGTGTGCCCAACCCAAAGTCTCTCTTTGTTGGAGACTACTTTTTACAACCCCTTATTATAACCATAGAATTTATTCCTACAAGTCTTATTCTCACCTTCTCCTAACACACTTTATCCTTTAGACACCTTGAATTCACTGACACTCCTTGACACACACTCGTATTCATTCATTTCCATGCATTTTGACCTAGTTCTCCCTTCTGATGTTCTCACACTCCCTAACTCTCCTCACCATGGGTTGACGTTGTCCAGAATATGTTAGAACAAATTTTCATTTCCTGGCATGCCCTGACACTCATTAGCTACCATGATGTTAGGGTTACTCTTACATTTTTTGGGACTTGTGAACCAAACCAACTCTTGCTTCAACTACAACATCTTGACAAAGTTACTGTTACTACAGCTAGACTAGGTTGTGTTCACTTAAGAACTGGCTATAACTCACCTAAGGCTACTCATGTCCAATTTCTACTTATCACGTTATCATTCCCTCCTTTTCACACCAATAACTTTCTAAGAATCCCTCTCACACACTCTTATTCATTCATTTCCATGCATTTGAAACTAGTGACCCCCTGTGCTCCTTTGGCACTCCCTAACACTCCCTACCATTCATTAGCACACCCTATCAGTTCCCATATCTTGGCATGTCACCCTGGCCTTTAGCATGCCTTATCACTACCTAGCATACCTTTCCACTCCCTCCTTAGCATACCTTGCCACTCCCTCCTTGCCACTCACTTATTGTATTTAACCCATTGTTTCCTTTGGATAGTACTTAGAGAAGCTCTATTTTGTTTGATATTTCTATAGGCGTTCAATGAGTCTCCTCTTCTTTTTCCTATGTAGGACCATTTCATTTTCATCCTTCTTCAATTAACAATATAAACATTGAAACAAGAACTGATGTTGTTACCCATTTCATTGAGATAGCAAAAAAGTGACCCGATTTTCAAACGGGGTGATGCAGAACACACATTTTTTTTAGAGTGTAGTTTTTGGCACTTTAAATTTTTATTATGTACATTAAGTTTTAAAATGGTAGTGACTTTCATATTGATTTAAAAAAGTGGTAATTCTGCATCAGGCCCTTTTTTTAAAAGCCCTTTTTTTTTACTTTAAATTTTCTAATGTATGAAATGTAAATAATTATTATCTAAATTTAATAAATTTTGAAGTGGTCTTCTTCTTCATATTTTCTTGTTTTTATTTTAATTTTTTTTTTTTGTAGTGAGTTTTCTATTGTTTTGCATATTTAAAGAAGAAGGTCCATGTTTTGAATTTTCAATATTCTACATATTTATACATCGTTAATTACTTTTTCAATCCACATAAAATAATTGTCTTTAAAATACAATATTTTCTAACTATTGACATAAAAATAAACATTTTCAACATAAATATAACTAAAAAACTACACATTTTGATAACTTTTTGTAATTTTTTGCTAGTAATGACATGAAAAAATCATAGATTTTATACGAAAATTTTAACTAAAAATGGTTAAATAATAGTTTTTTTATGAATTTCATGTCAAAATAATAGTAATAATCATTGTTTTTTTCAAGAAATAATGATTAACATAAAAATTAATGCGCAAATCACATATACAAATATTGAATGCATAATAACCTTAATTCAATGCTTATTATTCTCATAAAATGCCAAAGTCAAACCATTACAAGTATAACTAATTAATAGTTACAAAACATGAGCTTGGTTTCCAAGCATAACTTAAATTTAATAAACAATGTCATGTAATCCAAAATCTTCGTCCTCTAGAGTTTCATCATTGTCTTCTTCCATGATATTTTCTGCTTCATTTTTCTCATTTTCCTCTTCTAATGGATCTTTGATGTTTGTGAATCTCCCAATGTATGCCATTCCAATCATTCCGCATAATGGTGGTTGGGGTTCCTTTTCCTTTTTTTCCACATGTGATTCACTAAAGTCCCCTTTCTTCAACCCAATTTGTTGCATTGCATCTCGAAGAAATTGAAGAGCATTAATTCTTTGTTGAATAAAATTGCACTGTATTTGATCTTTTTCAATGGCAATGCAATTTCTTTCTTTTTGAAGGAAACATGCTAGCGTTGTACCTAATTATCAAGAACAAAAGAAATAATGATGTAAATTAGTACAATGACATATAAATTCAGAAATAATATATTGAAATTCCATTCCATATAATAAAACTTACCTGACCCAAAAAATACATCTAGAACCCAATCTCCTTCATTTGAACATATGTCTATAAGATAGTTAATCAATAACTGTGGTTTTTGATAAATGTTAACTATCTCTCCTTTTTCTTCTTTGTCTTCATAGGTTAGTTTTTTCACAACAGCATCTTAAAGTCAGTATTTGGCTATGACTCTTTCCATCTACCTGATTAAAAATCATAGACATATATAGCTATCATATATTTCCCAACTATCAATATGGATGGAATCACAATCATTTATAAATGGTTGATCTTCATGGCTAAGAAGATTTGAGTTTTTCCTGTAACATGAAATATTAAAATTTCAATTAACTTGTACATAAATTATTTTTTAAACATTAATCAAATATAACTTTTAAACATCTTACCACGTAAGATGCATCCTTGAATTTTCATTCCCCTTGAAGCTTGACAATAACATTGCCAATTGTGAGGCCCAACAATCGCCCTGCCACCCCCACGGGACGTTGGGCTGCCGCGGTGGGGTGGGGCTGGGGTTGGGGGGGTAGTTGCTCGACCGCCAGGGTGGGCTAAGGGGGCCAGACCCAATGGCCAGCCCAGTTGGCCAGCCGATTTTTTAGGGTGGGGCGCCACAGTGATGTATTTTTTTAATTTCTTATTATTTTTTTAAATTGTTATGTTTTATAAAATTAATTATCGTTTATCGTTTTCATTGTTAATTTAAGTTATTATTAGTCCACCCCAACGACTCGTGGGGGTGGACTATGAGAGAAGTAGTGATGAAGAGCATGATGACAAATTTGAAAAGAATGGAGTGAGATAGTGTCCACTTAGTCCTAATCCTATGGACTATGAGTTCAGCAATGATGAAGAGAATCATGATGAATTTCAAAAGAATGGAGTGTCACGGTGTCCACTTAGTCCTAATCCTATGGACTATGAGAGCAACAGTGATGAAGAGCATGATGAAAAATTTAAAAGGAATGGAGTGTCACAATGTCCTGTTAGTCCTAATCCTATGGACTATGAGAGGAACAGTGTTGAAGAGAATTATGATGAATTTAAAAAGAATGGAGTGTGATGGTGTCCACTTAGTCCTAATCCTATGGACTATGATAGTAGCAGTGATGAAGAGCATGATGAAAAATTTCAAAAGAATGGAGCGTCACGGTGTCCTCTTAGTCCTAATCCTATAAATTATGAGAGTAACAACGATGAATAATTTCAACTGAATAGAGTGTCGCAGTGTCCACTTAGTCCTAATCCTATGGACTATGAAAGCAAGAGTGATTAAGAAAATGATGAAGAATTTCAGAACAATGAAGTGTCACAGTGTCCACTTAGTCCTAATCCTATGGACTATGAATGTAGTAGTGATGAAGATCATGATGAGAAATTTCAAAAGAATGGAGTGTCAAGATATCCTCTTAGTCCTAATCCAACGGACTATGAGAGTAGCAATGATGAAGAGAATGATGATGAATTTCAAAAGAATGCAGTGTCACAACGTCCACTTAGTCCTAATCCTATGGACTATGATAGCAGCAGTGATGAAGAGCATGATGAAAAATTTCAAAAGAATGGAGTGTCATGTTTTCCTCTTAGTCCTAATCCTATGGACCATGAGAGTAGTATTTATGAAGGACATGATGAAGCACTTAATCCTAATCCTAAGGACTATGAGAGTAGTAGTGAAAAAGCACAAGATGTAGCATTTTCAGTAAGTAGACAATCACATTTTCAATGTAGTCCTAATTCTCTAGACTATGGGAGAAGCACTGACAATGCACATGAGGAATAATATCCAATAAACATCTAGTCAAATTTTCCATTCAGTCCCAATTATAAGGACTATGATAGTAGCGCTAAATAAGTGGAAGATGAAGAATAGAATCCAAGTCAGTATTTGAAAAGCATAGCTAATCATTGTGTGGATAACATTCCTTAGAATGATGATGAAAATGCTTATACAAACGATGATCCAATGATGGAGATGTTGCCAAGAAATATTGTATCAAGGAGTAGGAGTAGACCTTTTCATATCAATCCAAGATGTTCTAGTTGTACAAGGGGTGGAGTAGAATATGTGATGAGAAGAAGTTCTATCATCACTGTCATTTTAAGTGATTGTTATCAAAAACATTTCTTGAAACATATGGATTTAAAATTTGCATTATGGAAAAGGAAGAGATATTTGTCAATGAATAAAAGCATGCAAAATTCATATTTATTTGGGTGCATGCAATCTACATTGCCAGGTTATGATTATCATATTGGATCTTTAATTGTCTATAGAAAGGATTTCAAAATGTTTCATTCGACGGGTAATTCTCGTCTCTCGAGAATCCAAGAAAATTTGGAAAAGGATCCCACATTTTATTCAGAAGTACATCATAAATGATAGTTTAGTTCATTATCAAATACTGCAATGTCATGGATGAAATATTTCTTTTCAAAGCATGGAGAGTGTATGCAAATAGAGAGATAATACATATTCCAGATAATTTCTCAAGACTAGAAATCTACAACTTATGCAAAGAATATGCAGAAGGTTCTAAGGGACATGGTTGGCTTATTACATATCAATATTTTGTGAAGGTATGGAAGAAATAATTGTATAATGTCTGCATTCCTAAGATGACAAGGATGGGGATTTGCAGTACATGTGCTTCTCTTAAATAAAAAGGGCCAAAATGTGAAGGGTTAGAAATAGGTAAGCACTCATGACTTTAACTTTTAAAATTATATAGTCATCAACTATGAAAAAGTATTTCTTAATGGCTTTCTTTTATGTTCTGTAGATTCAATTGTGAATGAACTTTAGGAGCATCACGAACAACAAACAAGTGAAAGGAAAAAGTAGTACAAGCATTGAAATAAGTGTCATGATAATCCGAATAAATATTTGGGTTTGATAATTGATGGTATGGACCAAAAGAAAACACCTTTACCACATTTTGTTCGTGCACCCAAAAATTTACACGAGGAAAATTTTATTCAGTATCACTTGGTTGGTTGTATGGTATTCAATGGGAAAATGTTGCCAAGGGTGTACTTTAGAGCTCCAAATATTCATAATGATGCAAATCTGACAATAACAATAATTCATGATGTGCTTTCTCATTGGTCCGATAATCTTCCTGAAGTTTTGTATCTACAATTGAACAACACTTGCCATGAAAACAAATATCAGGTTGATTCTAGATATCTAAACATGCTTATTGAATTGAGAATTTTTCAGAAGGTGAAGGTTGTTTCCTTCTTGTTGGGAACACTGATGACCATATTGATCAGTTTTTTAGTCGTTTTTCCAGTCACTTTGAGGAGGAAGGAAGTTGGGAGCTTCCCATCATTAATTGAATGTATTAAGAAATCATACATGCCAAAGCCTACTTTTGATGTGTTGGAAGAAATTGTTGACATGCGCAGGTTTATTCTAGGATCGCATGGTGAGGAGAAATCCAATGAACAACTTAATGTCATTAGCTTCTAACATCAATATCGTACAAAAAAATTTATGGGAAAACACTAATATGGGGCAAGAACTATTCAACTACTATAGAATGGGCATCGTAATCAGGTTTGGAATTTTTGAAGTTCATTCCAGAGCATCCAATATTTGCATAAAAAATATTGTTATTACAATCAGTTGGTGAAGTTCATAATGCACGTAGAAGAAATAGAGATATAAATTATTCTGATTGCCTAGAAGAAATTAAAAAATGTATTAGATATACAAATGAGTACTTTGACATTGTTGATTCAGTTTGGGTGGAGTCATTTTTCAATAATCAAAGTGATATCATTTCAACAACAACAAATGAAGATATACCTTTGAAAAATCCATTTATTTGGCCACAAAATGTGTCAAATGAACATGAGGAAATAAGCATTGTTGAACAACAATAGTCTCAAGGTATTATTAATTCTTCACAGGCAGAGGAAAGAGAGATTTCTATTGGTTCTAGAAGATCTTGTGCACAATGTGAAGCCATGGAAGACCTTTACAGGGTTTTAGTACAAGATATTATGGAGGGTTGCATGATTGTAGCGCTGGAATATGGAGATCCCAATGGTTATCCGTTCTTGGTTGCTAAGGTTATAAAGTTCTTTATAGAAAATGAGGATGTTACACGTGTTGAAGTACATTGATATGCCACAAATACACACCCATTCAATGGTGTGTATATGCTAGAGATGGTAGTTGAAAAAAAAATTGGCGAAAAGAGGAAAGAAAGGGTACAAATATAAATTGCCACCACACAGACCTCCTAAAATTGGATGATGTTGACATACATGTTTATGACTTCAATTTAATAGAGAGAGGAACTCTTCACTTCAAAATTATAGAGATTCTGAAAAGGTTTTTACCAGAAGGAACAATGTTGAGATGGGAGTCTGCTGAAACCAGCCATAGATCTAGAAGAATTTTGAAATCTGGAATGGTGGGCATGCATGTGGACTCAGATGAGGCACTAGTTGACAAAATAGAAGAATATGGAAGATCTTCTTCTGCAACCGTTCATTCATCTGAAGATGTGAATTATGATGGTGTGCAAGAAAATATGAGTGATTTTGAATAATTTTCTAAGATAGTTTATATAACTGATGTTTGCATCGTATCTTGAAATAAAAATTTTGATTTCCACATGGTGTTAAATCAAAATTTATAAGTCAATTTTATGTTGTTGGATTATATGTCTTAATTATGATGATTTTTATTGTTTAGAATATCTACAATGTAACATTAAATTAGAGATAAAATGTATGTTTCAGTCAATATACAAATAATGACATTTTGATTAATTTAGTCATGTAATTTTTCCATAATGTCATGGTTTTCTAATTTTATGGTTGAAAAAAATCTGTTTTTTTGTATCTTTAATGTTATGGTTGAAAACAATTAGGATTTTAGCAATCATTCATGTGATTTTATTATATGTTTAACGACATGGATGAAAACTAATAGAATTGTAATGTATTTCAGATCCCATTATTTTATCTTCATTGTCATTACTAAAACATGGTGAATTTATACTTGGGAAAGACAAATGTTATTCTACCAAAAACGTTAGTGTGTCTTTTTCCTCATAAACAACTATTTTTTTGCACATAAAAATTCAGTTTTACCAGGATTTTTTAAAAATGTTGAAAATTGCCCCTAAAAAAAATCATCATTCCGGTATCAACACTTTTCATTTTTAGTGTGTTTTTGCATGAAAATTTTGTTTTCACTGCCATTTTTAAAACATGTTCAAAATTGACCCTTAAAAAAACCCATCATTCTAGTATACACACTTTTTGTTTTTAGCACTATTTTTGACGTTTTTCAGGGTTTTTGGGCCAGAGTTCCCGTTTCAAATTTTACATTGTTAATTCTTGACTCCTTACCTCTCTCCTTATCTCCTTATGTAAACATTCTTTCACTGATTTGCGCTTGATATTTTCTCCCTCATTTTTAATGTTATAAGTTGGTCCTTTTACAACTATGGTTCATCTTAATCATTTTGGAGGTTGCAGGGAAAGGAAATCAGTTCAATCTCTCCAACTTGTGGGCCCAACATTTGATACAAATGTTTGTTGTTGTTTATGTGCACTCCACCCCTCTAAAAATCTGAAAGGAAATTGAATAGGAAGAGTATGAGAATAGCAATGAATTATGTTTCAGCATTGATGTTGATTTAGAAGAAAAGGTTGTGAGTGGGTGCTAGATATTGGAAACACCGGGACTAACTAAACAAGATACTTGCAAATTGTGGACATTTAAACCATAATGAGAATAATTATATTATAATTATCAAAAACCAATTAGGAGACCCTTTTATATGTTGATGAAATGAATTGGAACTCAAGGAAGATAATTCAAAAAGTGTCAATCACAGCTAAGAAGTTCACAGAACTTGAGTTCTCCACCTTCTATGAGGAGAGTCATATACCTAACACTATCGAAGTCAATTTTTCATCAAGGTAGATGTTATTAATTTATATAATCTTAATATACATGATTGTCATAGTAGAGATATGGTCAGAAATGTTTTTAGCTCTGCCTTAGTTTGCAAATTGTTAAACTATTTTTGGCTACATTATCTTCCTAGTCTTGTTATTTAGTTCACACAATTTATATGGACAAAAGTTGTATTGTTATCGTGTTGGGCCAATTTCCCTAGTGGATGACCAATAGGTGTCAAATATGATGTATGATTTTTACTGCTGAATTGAAATAAATTATTTTCCCATTTTACAAAAAACGTGACAGGGTATTCATTAGTTGAATCTTGCTACTTCCTTGGCTTCGCTGATTGAACCACATGAAGAGCTCCCCATTTACCAATTATATCTCATCCCAACAACTTCTAACACATGAAATGAAATGATTATTCTTCCCACCATGAACTCCAAACCACAATTTTATGAGGATTGAGAGTAGGACCCCACACTATGGTCAATCGGAATCCTAAAATTTCCATCTACAAGGTGACAATAACCATAGTAATCAAAGATATGTTGACCTTTAGTAGGATCATATTTAGAGTCAACTAACTACACATTTTCTCCTATATGAGCTATGGTTTCCTTAGCCCCTCCCTCCCTCCATAAATAAGATGATATGATTTTAGTTTGTGTGCACAAGGATAAAATTCATCACATTACTACATCTAAGTTACAACTTTGTGTTATTTTTTTGGCAGGAAATTTTATTATATTTTGCCATTTTTTTTTTTGTAGATTCATTTTATTTCTTTCATTTGTAGAGTTGTGGTTTAGTGATTGATATTAAACTCATCAAGTTATGGTTTGATAGTTTAAATAGAGTATAACAATATTAGTCAGTTAGGTCTAATCTGCATTGTTGAGAGAAGTGTCTTCTTTCTCGCCTAGGATAATTTCTCACAAGTGACATGTTGAACCCTTAATAAGTATATTTTTGTATTAGACTTGAGCCCCAAAGAATCCATTTTATCCTAAGTACCATATTTAGAATGAGGGGATTTTCCTAGTGGGTTTCCTTAGCATACATATATTTTATGGAAAAAAAGAGCATAGAAATATCAATGATCAAATTTCAACATTCAACATAGATAAAATTCTAAATTGATATGACATGTTAATTTAATTAAAAAGCTTCCCTTAATTTTTGTAGGAACTATTGGCTTACGGTGTCCTAACCCAGGTTCAGAGTTAAGTTTCACGAAACAAATCCCTACACTACTGGACCTTTTGGCATCAATCCATGGAGTGTGGACTGAGTTCTCACCCGAAGCAGTATGGGGGGATGTTGGAACCAAGTTTCCACACCCAGAGATGGTTTTCATGTTTTCTTATGCCCTAACTCTTCCTCTACATAGATCGATAAGCCTTTTAGGGCTATCAACATACTTCTCTTAATTCACCTCTAGACCTTCGCGAAGGTTTATAGACTACGAATGTCTTTCACCTACTGTAAACAGGTAAATCAACCACTTACATGCTTATGTAATTACTCCTAATTCTGTATTTATCTAAATCGGCTTAAGTATCTAATAACTTTAACATGTATTAAGATATTCTTCGCGTAAACATATATTATTACTTGCATTCATGTAACAATGTAAAGCATGAAGATTTATGTATCAATACATTATTAAATCATAAGCCCATTATTCATCATAACACAATCGCATTCATTCATGAGAGAAGTAAATAGGAAAACCATAGATGTTTTGAGAATAATCTTCTTTATTGATGCCTCATATCTTCTTACAAACTCAAACTATGTTGTGAACTCAACTATAGGGGCCGTGCACTAAGCTATGAACTTTACTCTAGGCCTCTGCGCAGTCAGCTGTAGAGCCTCTTTGCTACTATAAGAATCTTCCCTCTTACCTCGTATTGACCCTTTACATTCGTCTTCATCATCAAAACTACTTAGAACTACCTTAGAATATTCCAAGACTTCCCCTTTTATACAATTTTATGTTCAACAGACGATGGGTAGATATTCTAAAGTCGACAAAACTTACATAATGAAGGGTAAAAACTTTTTATGGAACATTACATCTACGCACTCCCCGACCATAATTTGTAGAGACTTAACACTTTACATATAAAAACTTAGGCTTTCTGCACCAAAGCTTGGGCTTTTGCCCAAAAATTGAACTTATCAGACCCTGTCCCAAGGGGTGCCCACCAAAAATACTGTGACTCATCCCCGAGTCACTCTTCTGGTGCGAATATCTTATTGTGAACACCTCCTATCTCCACTTGCACTACTACAACTTCAGTTACACACTGCATAGCCACATGCTTGACTTATTCTACTAGCTACTCAGTTGCTGGTCCTACGTTATCTTCTTGGATCTTTTGCTGGGTTTTTTGTAGGTTAGCCAACTTCTCCTTGATGGTGGCAGAGGTCACATAGGTCTCATCCAGCCAAGGCCCCAAACTAGCCTTGAGAACTTCCTCTTTTTGTTGCACTTATTTCACCTGTTCTTACAGTTGCTTTGCCTCCTGCATCTTTGATGATCTTTGCATCGAAGTGATGGTTTGGGTTGTCACCTTTTCTGCGTCATACTACTGCTGCAGTTCTTGGCCCTCTGTGTTCCACCTTTGCAGGTTAGGACCTTTCCACAGACTCATGATTAGCTCCATAAACTACTCGAAAAGCGTAGTGCATTCTGTCATTGCAACATCTACTACAGCAAATCCATTCCTCCCAGCAGCTTCACATTGTTCTTTGAACTTTGGTGAAGTTGAAGGTTGTGTCTTCAAATCAAGCTCTGTAAATTTTAGGTTTAGCTCAAGCTAAACCTTGGTCATGCATATTTGTGCATTATGCAAACCTGTAGCCAATTTCCTAATTTTGGCTTCCACCAACACGTCTTCTGGGATATCTAGCTCTGGAATGGTTTTGCATACTTCCGCTACCACGGCTACAGTGCACTCATTCTTCTCCTAAACCTTCTTCCAGGATTTTAGCATGACTATCTTCTCAATGAATATTTGTTAATTGTTGATTTTCTACTCATTGGTCATGCTTAGTGTGTGCTGCTCTCAGACCCTAAGATCTGTAATCACACCTACTTGCAGAGTGTGAAGGAATTTTCTAGGGAGGGCCAAGTTTACACTAACATTCCTCAAAGTGTTGATTGTAGCCTTGTCAGCATTTGCCTCTGCATTGAGAGCTCCATTAGGTAGAAGCCACCTAGAGATCCAAAGAGCCAAAAACTCCACTGCTTTAGTTCTTCCTAGTGCTAAACTTGTTGAGGCCATGAAGCTCTTCCCTAGACCTGCCTGCATTTTAGTGGCTTAGATCTGCAGCTCGCGTAGACCTGTCTGAATGGCACTTAAGGCCTGCTTCTGCTGCTACTCAAACTACTCCAACTGGTCCGCTGCCATATCCCTTAACTTATCCCCAATGTCATCCAAGTCACTCGATGTCAAGGTGATCAGGTCTAACAATGACTTAGTGCCCTTGGTCTTTTCGTGTGACCCTTCCTTCTCCTACTCCCTACTTCGCTTTACCCGGAAGGGAGTTCTTTCTAGATCTCCACCACCCTGTTTTGATTACTTGTCATCCTACATCTATGGTGAAGGAGATTTTTGGCTGATGTCAGAGCCGCATTCTTCTTGCTCTGCTTGTTCCTTGGCATCATGCTCCACTTTTGCACGTGCCTTCTCATCAGTCTTCTTCTTTTGTTTTCTAGCCAACTACTGAGCTTTCAATCGGGCCACTTCTTTTTTCTGTTTTTCCACCGACTTACTAGTCCCGACAAACAAATCTGACGCTGTGCATATTCTGCTAACCACCAATTGAGGATTGTTGCAATGGCATCATTCGTCGTGAGGTATGGTAAATCATACCTCTTTTGTTCTGGGTCCTTTCGCACCTGGATGGAGATATAGTGGAAGTTTGCTTTGAACTCCATGTACCCAGATAACTACTCGAATATGGTTTGTGACAATCGTGGCTTTCAGTTGATGGCCATATTAATGCTCATCTCCATCAATAACCAAAACACCTTCCTCTCCCAGACCTGCTCAATGTCTTTTGTGGTCAATAACGAAGAAAGCTTCCCTGCTTTTAGTAAATCTGGCACGATCAGAGGAAATTGGCTGTCCTCTGGAAGCTCCCACGTGACCAGACCAATCGAGAGTAAGAGGCATGAGTAGGGAAATGTCTTGCTATGGTCTTATGCATCCCTATAGTTTGCAAAGAACTTGTTGCACAGGTAGCACGCTTAGTTGAACTATACATCATCCACACACTGGGCTGCTAGTGAAATAACTTGTGTGGGCACCTCATCTCCGTGGCACTTTCTCATTTATTTTCCAACCAAGATCTGGGTGGCCACCTTCATCGCTGTATTAGTTATGATAGAAATGGAATGCCCATGCGGCTTTTTGACAATCTTAAACTAGTCCTTCATCTGCATGGTGAGGTCGTGCTCACCTGTATTTTTTTGGAATGCCTTGGCCGAATTTAATCCTAAATGTTGTAGTATGGTGATCCTATGGATTAGCATGTCAGCTATAGGGATCGACTCGTCCAACCAGAGGCACCCGTCGTACACCGGGAACAACAAATATTTGATAACAATGAAATTTATGGGGGTGCACTAGTAATGTAGCACCCATAGGAGATTCAGCAATCCTGCAATTTCAACCCCACGAATCCACTTCACCAGCTCTAGTGCAGTGACACCAAACTCCTCGTAGAACATGCGCTTCATAAAAGTATCGATAGCCAAGTGGGGAAATTGCTTAGTATCCCCCAAGTCCGAATCTTCAAGCTTTAGATGTTGGACACGCGCCAAGCAGGAACCTTCAAATGTGATATTCTCTGGAAGTAGGGGTGAATGAAGTAGAAAATTTCCTTCATTTGGGTCCTTTGGGACCTTTACCTAGCCTTGGCTCCCTCATGGCCCTCTAGCTTGACCACGTTGCCCTTTTCTTGCGTGGTTCACTTTTCTTTTCTCTAATGTTTCCTTGGTGACTCGCTCACTAATTGCATCTTCTTCTGCTTATCTTTCTTCATCTTGGGAACCTCTTTTGTCAGCGTATACTTCAAAATAGGTGACCTTGGTGACTTCGGCACTATTGCAGGAACCTCAATACTTACGACCTCAGGGACAGCCCCCTCAGAGGCAACAGACCCTCCAGCACTTGTAGTTTCCATGGGTGTAGACATGAAGTTATTAATGAGCTGTTGGGTTTTCGTAGGTAACCTGTCAAATGTAGAACTATCCACCAAGTCATCAAAGAACACATGGTTCATGCACACTAGGTAGCATGACACATAAACTCTCAGATTACAAAGTGTTTCTTGTTGGGTAGCCATCGGTAATTTATACTCAAATTCGAATTCATATTCGACCGTTCCCCCCAAAATATGCTCATAAATTCTAGATTTCTAGTATATTTTCAAAGATGTCGCTCTTACATTCAGCCTTAAATGCCACCACCCACTCCTCTTAGCCATTTTCTCACTGTCAAATCATGAATAGTAACAGTAATGATCACTTTCTGGCCACACTATGCAGTCCCTCCTTCTATAGCATAGATCCCTTCGCACTTCTGGTGATGTTGTGACAGTCTTCTGTTCCATGTAGCACTCTTGTCGTGTAGCTCTACAACCCGGGAAGTGTAGTTTATAGTCCCACACCTCCTTGTGTCTTCCTGGAGTGCTAAGAATATGCTTCCATTATATAGTGATCTGGTTTGATCCCTGGTGTATGGCTTCAATCAGGTTCCATTTACCTTCTTCGGAAATGGATCTCGATTCAATTTTCCAAGCTGAACTGCTCCACCATCGGTAATCTCCTTGATGACATATGGCCCCAACCAGTGCGTTTCAAATTTCCTTGGAAATTTATCAAACTTGTTGTGACACAATAAAACTAAATCATTTACCTTGAATGTGTGCAGTTTCATGTGCTGATCATGCCATGCCTTTTCGCACTCCTTCTAAACTTGCTAATGGAATCCAGCCAAAAATTTATAATTCTCGAGTTTGTTCATCTACGCGATCTTCTCATTTGGTCCTCTGTGGTACTCCATTCTTTTGAACACCATTATTTGTATACTAAGTACAATATAATCCATCAGCATCACAACTTCTATGCCATAAACCAACCTGAAAGGTGTCTGTCCCATATTTTTCTTACAAGTAGTTCTATAAACCCATAGCACTGTGTGTACACACATGTACCAATCATTCCTTTGCGCATTACAATAAAGTTGTCAACACATTCTCCAATATCTTACTAAATTCTTCAACCATCCCAGTCTAAGGATGATATGACGTACTCTTCTGATGATAAACTTGGAATTCTTTGGTTAGCGCGCTGACTATTTCAATAAGGAAACGCATACCGCGATCACTCATTAAAACATTTGGGCAATTGAACCTAGTCAGAACATATTCAAATAGGAGCTTCGCTACTGTTTACCTTGTGCAATCCTTCATGGGTTGTGCCTCCACCCATCTGGTCAAATACTCTCTCGTGGTGATGATATATCGCACACCCGTCCTCTTCCCTAGAGGCTGAGTCAGCCCTACAAAATTAATCACCCATTTCTCAAATGACTGCAATAACATCTGCAGATTCAGAGGTAGCTCATCCCTCCGTGATAACCTGTTATTTCTCTGATATGCATCGCATGCCCTACAATAAGCTTTGGAATCCTGCTGCAGTGTCGGCAACCAAAACCCATCACACAAACTCTTTTGCGCTGTTACGTTTCCTGCATAATGGCCTCTTGCAGCTCCTCCATAAGCCTCCGCGAGGATACTGTCTAGTTCAAACTCATGCACATAAAATCACAGTATTTCATCTGACACCATTCTATACAAATGCCCTGCAATGACAGAAAAATCTGTTGCACACACTACAAGTTCCTTCTTTTGTTGACTAGTATATTGTTCTATATCCATTCCTGTAGTCAGGAAGAGTATAATATCTACAAAGTGAATGTTTGTGATATGCACCACAAAGAGATGCATGTTAGACAATCCTTCCTCCAAATTATTAGGCTCTTCTGATGTTTCAATGCACGACAAATGATCTATTCCTGCATTCAATTATCTTATTTTCACAATTACTTCGAAATCATACTATTGAAACAACATCAACCATCTACATATTCCCCCTCCCCCCTGCCATCGTAGGATTTTTGACCAAGTACTTCAATGCAGAGTGGTCTGTAGACATCTTAAAGTGTCTACCTAGCAAGTAATGTCTGAAATTCTAGAGCATGTACACCATAGCCAAACCTTTGTGCTCTATTGTCGAATAATTCTTCTCAGACTTAAAGAACTTCCTACTTGCAAACACTATAGGGTGATCCAATTCTACCTAACCAACCTGTGTGAGTACTTCTCCTAGCGTAATACATGATGCATCCACATGCACATGAAATTCCTTCTTCCAATGTGGGAATACTAGGATTGACGTGATAATCATTTTCTCCTTTAACACATTTAGGCTCCACTAACATTCTTCATTACAACAGAATGTAGCATCCCTTTTCAACAGTTTTCCCATTGGCACGGTAATCTAGGCATAACTCTTGATGAACTTTCGGTAATAAACCGTATGACCTAGTGTTGTATGCAGTTGTTTCACACTCCTTGGTACCTCCAGATTGATAATAGCCATGAACTTAGTAGGGTACACCATTAATCCTTGTCTGCATACCACATGACCCAACAAGATTTGCAAAGAAACACAGAACAAACATTTCTTGAAATTTAGTGCGATCTGATACCTTCGACATGTATCCAGCATCAAGCGTAGACTAGCTAAATGGCTCTTTACCATTCCAAACATTGTCCAATCATCAAATTATACCTCTAGAAACTTGTGAATGAAGTCATTGAATGTCGCGATGACTATGTGTGAAAACATCACTGGCGCGTTCTTCAGTCCAAGAGGCATTACATTATACTGAAAGAATCCTCATTTGGTCAAGAAGTTCATCTTACTTCTATCTTTCGGTTCGATCTTCATTTGATGGTACCTAGATAACCCATCAATGAATGAATATGCTTCCTGTCTGCCTACATTTTCCAGCACTTCATCTATGAACAGAGTTGGGAAAGGATCATGTATGCAAGCATCATTCAACTTCCTGAGATCTACGCATATCCTTATCTTATCCTTCTGCTTATTTTCCTAAACTACCATCGGGTTCACCCAATCAGATTCTTCTTCCAGTTCAATAATACCCGCTGCAAGCACTTTATCCAATTCTAAGCAAACCTTTTCTTTATACTTTGGATTGAGGAGATAAAGCCTTTGCTTGATTGGCTTCACATCAGGATTTAGAGTAATATTCATAACACCTAGGTCCCCTATTAACCCTTTCAAGTATGAGAACTTCATAGGGGACATGTCTTAATATTCATGGAGCAACTCAGTGACTTTATCTACTGTAGAATCATCACAATAGTCTCCAAGCTTTGCAAACTTCAGCCCTGCATCTGTGCCAATGTTCACTTGTCTAGTCTTTAGCGACACGGTGATATCTGGATTCTCAATCTGTAGTCCCTCAACTTCACGGTGACCTTCCTTCTCTGGGATATTAATGTTCCTTGGATCCTCATCTTCCTCTTCAATGGTCACCTTGTATCACTCCAATGCATGCCGTAGCTAGGTGGTCCAATCTGGTTGAATTAAGTCCAACAGATCCTGCGTTATTATGAAGATCATTGTCTTGACCTCCTACAATGCCTCCTCAATACATTTGAATCCATCCTCAAAGTTGAATGTCATCCAGAATCCCTATTGCAAAGCATCCCATTCTTTTTTCTATGGCAGAGCTCTATTTCCATGTACCAGTTCATTGGTATTACATCCAGAGGCTGACAGAATAAATGCACCCACTCAGGCTGTGGCTCCCCTCCATAAACTTCCATCCATTTTGTCAAATGATTGTGTGGATCATTCCTTCCATCATATTCATCTGACAGTCAAACTTTCAGGTGGCCAAACTATAGTCTCATCATCTTTCTGTACACGTGCCAGTCATCGAAACTATCTTTGTTCGTACCCCACCATATTCTGGGCATAGCACGAAACACCAAATCCAGGGCTTGGAAGCGATGACTCTCTGGCACCTCCCTTTCAAGTTCATCCAAAAATTTATCTACGTCAATTAAAACATCATAATATGGCATAATTCTTACCCTTGATGATAAACATAGAGATTTAATCATCAAATTACAGTGCAACGTAGATAATTCATGTAATCAATTCTTCCATGTTCCAACTCCTTATCTGAATCTGATATGAAAGAAATTTTGTGGTCCCATGCAATATGTCCATTAGTTGTCAGATTCACACAGTCTTGATCTCACGCTGTTATGTTATAAATCTAGTCCAAATCATCATCATTCTCATAATCGCGAACTAGTTCAGTATAGCACAGTCCTTCTGCAAGGTCCAAAGATACCACTACATGAAGAAATTTCCTTTCAAATGACATCGTCTGCTTCTTCAAATTGATCACCCAACTGATGTCAATGGCCGAGTCAATCCCAAGGAGAACAGGGTAGGGATTGTTGTCATCCACAATATATATCACTTCAAAATCGGCCAATGCACTCGTGCCTTCAATATCCATTGTTACCCCTTGCAATCTTCCCATGGGGAAAATATTCTGTTGATTCAAAATCCTTAATCTAACCCTATATCCAAAATAACTTGATTCGTTTCATACTCTCCTCTCTGCGCAACAGGCCTTATCTCACGCCCTATTCTTGCCTTACTCTTACCAATACTTCTGACCATGTGTGGTCCCTTAGGAGCATTTTCTTTTCCGACACATTCATTTATCAGCTCCTGTAATCCTTTCACAGCCTTTCTATCATGTAGTAGTTTTATACAGGTCTCCAAGAATGTAGTAAGCATGGAGGGATCCATATCTTTAGATAATGTATCCTGACTCCCTGAGGTAGAGGCCTCAGTGAAGCTTTTCTTTGCTTCCATAAATGTTTTCCTCCCATGTTCCAGATAAAACTCAACCTCCTTCTCTAGAGCTTTATGGACCCACTCACTTTCTTCAGGATGCTTTCCCTTGTCCTTGCCAGTCATCATTACACATCGTAGAACGATGGTCACATCAGTATCCTCTTCGTGTGGCTCAACCCTCATCATTTTCATGTTCTAGGTACGATGCTAAGGTTGCAACCCTTTTTCACGTATCTTAGCTAGTAATATAGGTCATTATTTTCTCGCGAGGTCAAACTAAGTAGAATATTGACACGACGGTCGCGTTGGGTTCGTACATTATCATGCATAATGTCCTAGTCCCCCATAGTTGTAGCAACTAGCCTATCCCCGGCTTCTTCCAGGTCCTCCTCCACCTTAGCCTCATCAGTGTCCCTGACATCCTCCTTGCACTCCCTCAACGCCTCGGTCCAGAGGTCGAGTTTCTTCTGACACTCGATATGTGGGAATTGTATCCATCATTAACTCATAGCTATGACAATTTTGTTACAGGGAAAAGTGTCTATTTAGGACTGCTCTATCCCACTAAGGTGTGACAACTGCCTTAGAAACAAACAGAGAAAAACTACTTTTGTATTTCCTTTAAGAATTATAGACAGAGAGGAATAGAAAGAACCAACCTGTGTCTTGCACTAATCCTTTTATCCAATCCTTCTCTTCTTTGATAGTCTCCAGCTACCTGCTCCCTTGCATGCCCAGCTTCACATAATACCTGTAAGATCACAAAAGAAGAGCACTATACAAAGACATGGATCTATATTCATAAATAACTTAGAATCAAATTTAAGTTAACCATACAAATGAGACAAGCATCAATGATACAAAAGCATAGAGGAAAACTCAAATAGTTTTTATTGATAAACAAGAAAAGATCCAGGAGGAGTTACAACCAGTGGTTCCGACCCAGCATCAACCTCCCAGCAAAGAAGCCCCTCTTCACCTAAAACAAAGCATAAATCACCCAACAATCTGATGTTTGTCTCTAGAAACCAACAACAATTCCTTACAATATGCAAAATTCCAGCCTCCGGATCTCTGGGATGAGGGATCCATATATAGATATGTGTAAGGAGGATAAGTCAACTTGTGATTTGATTAGTGTCTTCTCTCTGTCATTTCTTGCTTCCACTTGGAGACTGAGGGCCTCTTACTCATCCTTGGTCGAATTCAGTGAGGCAAGTGTCACAGGGGAAGATTCTGGAAGCTTCCATTGCCTCTCCACCTCTCGGAATGACACTGCCATTTGTCATTTCTCGCCCATATCACCCTACAGAAGGGAGTTTTGAAATGCAACGCACCCTCACAGTGTATTTAGGTCCAATGCAACGAACTTAGCCAGTGGAGCAGCTGAAATGATCCTGTTTTGACCAATTCTGAGCAGTTTCTGGTGGAGAACTTCTGGGAGAAGCTGTAATCTATTGACCTTGTTCCTTTAGGGGTTAGAACAACACTTTTAAGGACTTAGGAGCCCTTGGCTTATGGAAATTTCATGCTTAGAGTTGTAAGGCACAAAAGTGTCTATAACAGTTGCCCCCTAAATTATGAGGTCGTTAACATTTTGGTGTCGGGTGAAATGCTTTATTATGAGGATCCGAAGTTATTTCAATGCTGGGAGGAGACCTGTAATAAGATACAATACAATACATTATCTTCATACCATTTTATGATCTAGCTGAGGCGGGCATTCCCATGCTTAGCTTTATAAATTCATTTTCATGTACATAGGACAGACAATCGTCTGAGTGTAGACTGATGATTCTGATAGAGCCATCATCCTTTTGGTAGGATGATTATTTGTGCTGCAATGTTGTACATTTGATGTCTTTATTTCCCTGGATATATATTGCAGCCTGGATGGATGAAACTAG
The DNA here is from genome assembly GCA_031772625.1 of Pinus tabuliformis. Taxonomy (NCBI): domain Eukaryota; kingdom Viridiplantae; phylum Streptophyta; class Pinopsida; order Pinales; family Pinaceae; genus Pinus; species Pinus tabuliformis. The sequence continues at coordinate 480,452,569 of CM062812.1, read as the reverse complement.
ATACCTGGTCTTCAATCTCGTCCAATCTTCACTCGAAGTACAAGTCGATCCATGTGAGGAATGTTTTGAAGTCGAACATGGAAAGACATCGCTTGATTACCAATCAATGATGTAAACTGTTAACAAGCGTGAGAGGAATCACCGATAAAGATAATGATCCTCAAGGTACTGTAGTACAATTCACGTGGTGTGAATAAAGGACTTGGCGTCGAACACCATGCAAAATCTTTCGGTCGAAGGCCATTAATGTAAACCTGTCGCCGGAAGTGAGAAACTTGCCATTGAGGCATGCAAGCTTCAAAGTACTGAATGGGGTGTTCCTAGATCAACTTCTTGGATAATGAGCTGATGTCGACAAGAAGTGATCCATCACAGGAGGGCCTTAATGAATCCCACATCAATGAAACGGAACAGAGCAAATGATTTTGATGGAGGTGAAAATGATCTGATGATATAATGTTCAGGGTGGTGGTCATGAAAGAATGGAGTATAATGTATGGTAGTGGGTGAGACACAGGTGACTTCTCTGGATGACTTCTCTTGAACATATCGGTGACACTGATGTGATGGATTGGTAGCATTAACGCCAACTGTGGATGGTATGGCATGACCATGGTGATGTGACCGGTGAATGAAACAACCCAACCCGACTCGGACAAGGAGTGGAAGTGTCATGTTCAAGAGCAACTTGCTACCAACAAAGTTTCTTTGAGTTTTCTTCCCAATTTTTCCCCAGTCATTGCTGACCAGTACCTCTTTATTTTTTTCAAGCTTGAGGAGGATAACATATGCTTGTTCTATAATTTTCCCTTCGGGCAAACCCATCGCTATGCTTTAACGAGCCTAGTGATAGTGAAACTCGTTCTCGTCTAAAGACAAGTTTGTCGCTATTAATCTTTTTAACAAGTTTAACGATAAAGATAACTTGGTCCTTTTCAATTTTAGAGAGTCTGAAAAGGAACGTAAAGGTAACTCCAAAATTCCTTTTTCGTCATCTAATCCCTTAAGCCCAAAAAAGTATAAAACAATACAAAAGGGATGAATTTTCAATAGTTTTAACGAGCCGAACAAAACAAGTGCTCGATCTTTTTGTGTAATAATCCCTCAGGTCCAAAAAGATTAAAATCTAGAGGAGGGATAGCACTTCCTGTCCCTTTAACGAGCTGAAGAGGCCAATGGCTCGACAATCTTTTCATATTTTACGAGCCAGTTGAAAAGAGCTTAAAGGAGACTCCTTTTTTGAGGAACGAGTGATAAAACGGGTAGCAGTTGATTCCAGGTAAGGTTTGGAATTTTCCAATCACGGCAGTGTTACAAGGATGGCTAGTGAGATCACTCTTCGTAGTTGTTCCTCAAAATGGGTAAACAATCAAATGGAGGTGAATGATCGGCCAATGAAAAGTGGAGGTGACGGTGCAAACACGACCAAGGCTTTAGCGGTTGATGTACTACAATCACGATGGTTATTTACCGGGGGAATAGTTCATTTTTTAATGAGATTAAACGCAGGTGGAAACATTTTCTCATGTCTTATGTTTATTTTTTAACGAGCTTGAACTATGTGCTAAAACTGCTCGATGCAGGTTTATTTTTTAACGAGCTTGAACCTTACGGTAACACTGCTCGATTAATCGAGTCTTGTTTTGATTTTACCATAAATAGCTTTGTCCTTTCAAGGATCGTACTGTATTTTCAACTGCTTCATCAAACTAGTCAGAAATGAACAATATATGCTTGAAAACGAGTTAGAACACCAATATTTTACTTTGAACTACGTAAAAGTAATGAAAAAGTGTTCTTTACTTCTCATTTTACCATTTCATTTGAACTTGGTTTGTTGGAGCTTTGGAGGTGCTTTTCCCCCTCGATTTTCATCAGCTAATTTCAGGAGATTCTCTGGACGATTCTCGGCACTGTCTGGACCAGGTAGGAGCTAAACCTGAGCTCTTTCATTTCATGGTTTCCATTTTGCATTTTGAGCTTGATTCCTAGATTTTCTGAGTCCCTGGGGTTTAAAGAACTCATTCTGCCATCAACGCACCCTTAGTGTATCGAAAACTGCGTTGAATGTTGGCCTGTCTAAAGGCTATCTGACATTCAACGCACCTAGAACACTGCTGCAGGTGCGTTGGGCGCAAAAAGGGTATTTGATGCACAATTTTTGATGGATTTTTTTTCCTGTTTCTCACCAAAATCAGGACTTAACTCCTCTCTTGTTTGTTTTTCAGAGATCTTTGGAGTAAGATGACCATTACATGGCGAGAACGCGAGCATGAAGAAGAGGACATGCTTGCCCTACATGATCCAGTTATAGTGAACGCGTTGCGGAATTGTGGCTTGCTGAAGTTCTTCCGCATTTCTAGCATGAGATAGCAGATCAACTTACTGCAGTATTTGCTCGATGCTTGGGATCCTACCAATCAGGTTTTCCAGATCAGGGGCAAATCTATCCCCTTGACTGTAGTAGACATCTATTTCTTGACTGGCTTGTCGAGGCGGGGTGCCCCCATCTCTTTGTCAGGTTCGGCTCGAGGAGGCGATTCTATGAGAGATTATGTGCGCCGGTACTGCAAAGGGAGCAGGTAGCAGGATACTATCAAAGAAGAGAAGGATTGGATAAAAGGATTAGCGCAAGACACATGTTGGTTCTTTCTATTCCTCTCTGTCTATAATTCGTAAAGGAAATACAAAAGTAGTTTTTCTCTATTTGTTTCTAAGGCAGCTGTCACACCTTAGTGGGATAGAGTAGTTCTAAATAGACACTTTTCCCTGTAACAAAATGGCGACTCTGTTGGGAACTGAGGGCCTCTTACTCATCTTTGGTCGAATTCAGTGAGGCAAGTGTCACAGGGGAAGATTCTGGAAGCTTCCATTGCCTCTCCACCTTCTGGAATGACACTGCCATTTGTCATTTCTCGCCCATCGCACCCTACAGAAGGGAGTTTTGAAATGCAACACACCCTCACAGTGTATTTAGGTGCAATACAATGCACTTAGCGAGTGGAGCAGCTGAAATGATCCTGTTTTGACCAATTCTGAGCAGTTTCTGGTGGAGAACTTCTGGGAGAAGCTGTAATCTGTTGACCTTGTTCCTTTAGGGGTTAGAACAACACTTTTAGGGACTTAGGAGCCCTTGGTTTATGGAAATTTCATGATTAGATTTGTAAGGCACAAAAATGTCTATAACAAATTTTGCTCACCATGACCCACTGATTTACAGAAGTTGCAGAAGACCTGTTGTGGTGTTTGTATAAGTTTCTGCAAAAGGTGGAAATTGTATGTCACATGTTTTCCAGCTACCTGATAGATAATGCACGACAGCACAGACCTTTTACTTAGCCCAGCTTGAGCATCCACCCTCAAAGGCATCGAACCTCCCCGTGCAACATAATTCACGAAGACTTGGCAGCAATATTTTTCATGTCCCTGACTCTTGCATTTCAGACACCAATCTTCATCGCACACCCTTAGCTGAACTGCTCTACCCTTCTTCAAACTTTGAAACTCTAGGCAGATATTTTGTAACTCCACGTGAAACTGTTGAACTCCCAAAGTATCATCTTGAATCAACATTTCTTACAACCTCATTGCAATCTCCAGGGCTTCCACCTGGGTTCCAATCCCTCACTATGATAAAGAAACCCTTAGATGAGGCGAGAGCGAAGCCACAAACCATTCATTGTGTTTTCCATCCATAAGATTCATGTTAACTTCATAGATCTTGCATTTCAATATTTGATCCAGCTCCCAGGGTGTCTTGCCGGGCCTCATCATGATTTCCTTGAATCCAATGATTGATTACACTTCAGACTTGGGCCTATTGAATTCCTTATTCAATGTAGTCTGAATATCTACAAACACAACTGTCGAGTTATCAATGTAGTACTTAATGAACCATATTAGTGCGTGATCCTGTAAGGTAGTAACCAACCTTTCTTTTTTCAGTTGATCATCTGTAATACCCTAAGCTTCCCATACAGCCTCGCGATGAACCAAAACTGGTCTGGATCCCCATTTCCCAAACCCTTGAAAATGAGAAACTTCATTGCATTAACCATGCAAAATGGTGGGAGAGGTGGTGGTGGTGTGGGCGGAGGTGAATACGGAGGTGGTGTGGGTGGATGGGGTATTTGTACAAACCTTGGCCTTATTAATTGAACAATTCTCTATGGTGAAGCCTATGCTTCTTCTTCGTCATCACTCAGAGGAGGTTCAATCAATGGGTTTTTTTCAGGTCCTATTATTCCTCTATCCCTAAAGATCTCTCCACTTTGCATAGCTCCAAACATGAAGGTAATTGCATAAACCACTTTTCACACAAGAGAATCTTAATCCAACTTTTCAAAGACCTTAAATATTCAGAGATCGACTTAAGTATATGATAACTTTAACATTCATTAAGATATTCTTCCTATAAATAGATATTATTACTTGCATTCATGTAACAATGTAAAGCATGCATATTCATGCATCAATAGAGTATTAAATCATAAGCCCACTATTTATCATAACACAATTGCATTCATTCGTAACAGAATTAAATAGGAAAACCATAGATGTTTCCAGAATAATCTTGTTTATTGATACTTCAGACCTTCTTATAGACTCAAACTACCCTACACACTCAGCTGCAAGGGTCTGCGCACTCAGCTGCAGAATCTACTCTAGGCCTCTGTGATGAGCCTCATCATTGGGTAATTATATTGGAATTATTTTACCTCCTAGCTTAGTTAAACCAACTTTTCTCATAACTCATTACATGTTTTTTATTATATTTTGTTTATGAGGTGAGTTAGAGTTGGATATTATGCTTAGTGGACTAATATGCATTGAATGTATGATTAAAGGAGAAAATCAATGAAGTTTGGAAAAAACTAAGGTCAAACCATGAATAGGACAAGGTAGGAGGTAAATCCTCCCCATTTACTACTCCTCCATTTGAATATTCCTCCATTCATCACATCAGCTCGGATTGCAAACAAGCGAATCATGAGGATTAGAGGGAAATTGAGCAAGTGAGAGACAAAGCACCAAGTTATCTCGATTTTGGGAGCCGAGCCTCGCTAATTTTAAGGAAGTTATTGGGGATTTCAGTTGTATAAGTAGAGAGGCCTAGGACCTCAGTAGGATTCGTATTCTTATTGTAAAACTCTAAGCTATTTTCGAGCTGCAATGCTTGTGAAAGTTCTATTGATGTAATTTGTTGTTTTAGTAATAAGAATGAGTATTGTTTTGAGCCAGCATTGAGTTAACTCAGAGGGCTGGAGCTCTTGGGTTAGGACCCAACCCTATTAGCCAATGCTCCTATTTCTTATACATCTATTTTTAGTGTAGTTTCATAGCTTCATTATTAATTTTCCTTTTAGATGCATTTCTATTACAAGTAGTGTAGATTAGATTGGTTATTTAATAGTTTCCTTCCATTTGTGCCTTACTTGAAGTAGCAAGTTATTAGGGATACAAATGATCACCATAAGCTTGTCAGCAAGTGTCTTGGCCTCACTTCCTCCCTCTGGGATCTTTACATGAGGAAGGGACCCTTAAGCAGCCCCAAAAACACACATTTCTAGTTCTTTTATGAGCCTTGGAGTTTGTTGTCTTTAAATTAGTATTTCATTAGTTTTGCAAGGTAGATTTACATTTTCATCCTTTTCATGCTTATTTTTGCAGGATATTGCATCCGTGGTTTCATTCCTTTCAACAACCTTCCTCATTCATAGTGTAGGAAGTTAATTCATTAATTTTGCTTTTCTAGTTTATGGAAATGTTTCTTATTTGCATAGGTTTTTGGAAGATATAAATGTTTTGTGTAGAGTAGGTGCTTGAATAGGAGACTAACACTTCATAGCCAACAACCACCTTCCACTCCATCCACCTTAGCCATCCATTGTTTTCATCATTTCCTTCACTAGTTTTTCATCATTTTTCATAGAAATTCTTGCAAGCACATTGTTACAGGGAAACGTGTCTACGCAGAACTGCTAATCCCACTAAGGTGGGTAGCTACCTTAGAAACAAACAAAGTAAAACTACTTTCGTTTTCCTTTATGAAAAATAGATGAGAGAAGAATAAATAAGACTAGCCTCTGTCTTGCGCTTGGTTCCTTGCTTGATTCCTCTCTCTTTTGATAGTCCTTTGCTACTTGCTTTCTCGTATACCCGGCTTCAAAGAGTACCTGTAGAATCAAAGCAGCATAACACTATACAAGAACATGGATCTATTATCATAAACAATCTAGGATCAGATGTAAATTGACCATACAAATGCATGAAACATAAACGACACAAGAGTATGGAGGAAAACTTGAATAGCTTTATTGATAATCAAGAAAGAGCCAAGAGAGTTACAACCAATTGTTCTGACCCAGCATCATCCTCTCAGCAAGTAAGCCCTTCTTCACCTCATACAAAGCTTAGATCACCCAACACTATGATGTTGCCTCAAGAAACCAACAGCAATTCCTTACAAGATGCAAAATTCCAGCCTTCAGATCTCCGGGATGAGGGATCCATATATAGATGTTTGTAAGGGAGATGAGTCAGCTTGTGATTTGATTAGTGTCTTCCCTCTGATAGTTCTTGCTTCCACTTGGAGATTGATGATCTCTTACACATCCTTCGTCGAATTCAGAGAGGCAAGTGTCATAGGAGAAGTTTCTGGAAGATTCCATGCTTCTCCACCTCGCAGATTGACACTGCCATTTGTCTCTTCTCGCCCATCACACCTAATAGAAGGGATTTTTGAAATGCAACGCACCCACTAAGTGTACTTAGGTGATATGCAACACACTTTGCCTATGGAGCAGGTGAAATGATCCAGTTTTGACCAGTTCTGAGTAGTTTTTCATGGAGAACTTCTGGGAGAAGCTGTAATCAGTTGACCTTGTCCCTTTAGGGGTTGGAACAAAACTTTTAGGGACTTAGGAGCCCTTGGTTTATGGACATTTTATGCTTGGGGTTATAGTGCCCAAAAATGTCTATAACAGTTACCCCCTAAAGCATGAGGTCGTTAAATTTCTTTTTAATGTCGGGCGAAATGCTTTATCATGAGGATCTAAATTTCTTTCAAGCTGGAAGGAGACCTGTAATAAGATACAATACAATACATTATCTTCATAATATTTTCATGATCTAACTGAGTCGGGCATTCCCATGTTCAGCTTCATAAATTCATTTTCATGTACATAGGACAGATAATCGTCTGAGTGTAGACTGATGATTCTGGTAGAGCCATCATTCTTTTGATTGGATGATTATTTATGCAGAAATGATGTACATTTGATGTCTTTATTTTCTTGAATATATATCGCAACCCAGATGGATGAAACTAGTTCCGAGGTCTTCAATCTCATTCGATGTTCACTCAAAGTACAAGTCGGTCCATGTGAGAGATGTTCTAGAGTCGAAGATGGAAAGACATTGCCTGATTACTAGCGAATGATGTAAGCTATTAACAGGCGCAAGAGGGATCACCGATAATGATAATGATCCTCAAGGTACTATAGTAGAATTCACATGGTGTGAATAAGGGATTTGGCGTCGAACACCACGTGAAATCTTTCAGTCGAAGGCCATTGATGTAAATCTATCGCCAGAAGTGGGAAACTTTCCATTGAGGCATGCAAGTTTCAAAGTACTGAAAGGGGTGTTCCTAGATCGGCTTCTTGGATAATGAGCTGATGTCGACAAGAAGAGATCCATCATAGGAGGGCCTTAATGAATCCCACATCAATGACAGGGAATGGAGCAAATGATTTTAATGGAGGTGAAAACGGTCTGCTGATATAAGGTTCAGGGTGGCGGTCATGAAAGAATGGAGCGTAAATGTATTGCAGTGGGTGAGACACAGGTGAATTCTCTGAGTGACTTCTCTTGAACATATCGAAAAAACTGACATGATGGATTGGTAGCATTAACCCCAAATTTGGATGGTGTGATGTGGCCATGGTGATGTGACCGGTGAATGAAACAACCCAACCTAACTTGGATGCAGAGTGAGAGTGTCATGCTCAAGAGCGACTTGCTACCAACAAAGTTTCTTCAAGTTTTCTTCCCAATTTTTCCGCAGTCATTGTTGACCAATACCTCTTTATTTTTGTCAAGCTTGAGGAGGATAACATATGCTTGTTCTATAATTTTCCCTTCGGGCAAACCCATCGCTATGTTTTAACGAGCCTAGCGATAGTGAAACTCGTTCTTGTCTGCTATGGACAAGTTTGTCGCTATTAGGTTTTAATGAGTTTAACGACAAAGACAACTCAGTCCTTTTCAATTTTAGAGAGTCTGAAAAGGAACGTAAAGGAAACTCCAAAAATCCTTTTTTGTCATCTAGTCCCTTAAGTCCAAAAAAGTATAAAACAATACAGAAGGGATGAATTTTCGATACTTTTAGCAAGCCGAACAAAACAAGCGCTCAATATTTTTGTGTAATAATCCCTCAGGTCCAGAAAGATTAAAATCTAAAGGAGGGATAGCACTTCCGGTCCCTTTAACGAGCTGGAGAGGCCAATGGCTCGGCAATCTTTTCATATTTTACGAGTCAGTTGAAAAAAGCTTAAAGGAGACTCGTCTTTAAGGAACGAGTGATAAGTTTGGGTAACAGTTGATTCCAGGTAAGGTTTGGAATTTCCCAATCACCACAGTGTTACAAGGATGGCTAATAGGATCACTCTTCGCAGTTGTTCCTCAAAAGGGGTAAAAAATCAAATGGAGATGAATGATCGGCCAATACAGGGTGGAGGTGATGATGAGAACACAACCAAGGCTTTAAAGGCTGAAGTACTACATTCACGATGGTTATTTACCAGAAATTGGTTCATTTTTTATTGAGCTTAAACGCTGGGGGAAACATTTGCTCATTTCTTATGTTTATTTTTTAACGAGCATGAAGTCCACATTAAAACTGCCCAATATATCCAGTCGTATAATAAGGATGTATCATATATAAAAATGGAAAATTTTCAAATCTTTGCCCCACATCCTTTCTTTATGCAAGTTAGGAAACGACCAATCCTACGATTTTAAAGGGTTAGAGGACCTACAAATTTAAAAAATAAATGGTCGCTCTTTGCTTGCACGCCAAAAGGTTTACATGCCCCCAGGTATAAAATAGAGTTTCAAGGTCACCCTTCAATCTACCGACAAAACATTTGTTGTATCGGGAAAGGTTTACCTCTTTCAGGTTACCAAAGGTTGTTTTATCTGCACCGCAAACAAAACACTTTTTCGGCAATAGAAAAAGGCGAGTGGCGCAGACGCCTCCACCCACATAACTTTGACAAGGGAATCTTGTTCCAATCTAACCTCCTTTTCCAATCATAGACGTGAGTGTTAGACTAGTCATATATCTCTCGCGGAAACCCATCCTATACCTGAAGTTTTCCTGTCGAAGCAGACTAGGGTGCATGCCCCCTGGGTTTCAGTCATGTCCCCCGAATTACTCGTGCTCATCAAGTGGACGGGCTGGAGATTGATGAGACATTTCTTGCATGAAAAGACCATTCAGGGATGGTATACGACTATTTTCTATGAGTGAACCAGGGAATGAAAGTTGGTCTACGAGCTTGACCACTTTTCCTTCGTGTGGAAAACACATTACTCTAAAGAGTGATGAGACAATGGCTCCCATGCAATAAATATAGTCTCTTCCAAGGAGTATATTATAATCCAGGGGTCCTTGGACTACCATTACATTCATGTGAACAGTTTTCCCTCTCAATGTTATGGGCACATTGGGAAGGATCCCTAATGGTCGACTGGTTCCTTTGTCAAAGCCTGTTAGATTTCTCATCTCAGGAAAAAGCGATGGTGAACCAAGCACTTTCCAAGTAGTCGAAGAAAGGATACTCATAGAAGCCCCTTCATCTATGATGGTACCGGCCATAACCATTCTATATACTTGAGCAATGATTCGGAATGGTACACTAGCTGGTAAACGGGGTCTGCCTAGCTGATTCCAGTCGAAGGAAACAACTAGGTTTCTTGGAGGAGGGACCGAATAGATGGCCGGGTATAACTCTGACGAACTTCCTTCCTGCACTAAAGGAATGGGTAAATTTCCCCTATTTTCATTAGAGTCTGTGTTTACGAAAAGAATTTGGACGGTGTCATCCTTATTCTCTTCAGTGACTGTATCATCTAAAGATGGAACCTCTGAAGGCAAGATCGGGTCAACTTCCGCCTCGACCTTTTGGCTTTCATCTAGTATAGGTTCATATGGTTTATCTTCAATGATAGACGCTTTGGCCGACCACCTGGGCGGGTCAGCCGGATTTTCAACTAGTGACGGACTCAGCAATAGTTTCTTATATCCTAGAGGAAGTCGTAACGGCGAAACCGGACGATCGTCCAAAGCTCTTTTAGCCTCATCTAAGAAGGGACAATGGTGGATGGCGTGATCGCCTTCACACATTTTACAATGAAATTTTCACTTTCCTTTTTGCCCAGGGGTTTCACATTCACTAGTCGATGGTGTGTTTTCAACATGGTCATAAGAGGTTGACGACACCAGGTTGTGCAAACGAGGAGACCAGTCCCTTATGATTTGAGGGATGAAGGGACAATCTCTATGATAGTAGTCTCCTTTGCAAATGACACATGGTGATTTAGACGTGGTCAGTGCAGTGTGTGGATTTTCGCTAGATGACGCTTGGTTGCCCCTTTTCACCTTTGGCTCCTTCTTCTTCTTCTCTTTCTTCTTCCTTTCCTTCTTCTTCTCAGGTACTTGATTTTTGGCTTTACCAGCCTCATCAAGCGAAGGGGAAGGAGGAGAGGAAGAATTGGATGAAGTAGAGGGTTGGGGGGTAACTCTGGAATTGTCTAGTTGCTGACTCGATTGTTTAGGAATTGCGGCGTTCTGAATGATGGAGGTTGAGAAAAGCCATACGGGCAAGCCAATCGTCAATCCTCGAAGTGACAATGTGGCCATGTGGGGTGCACCAACATCTCCCCAAGAGGAGAAGGGACTAGGATTTCCTCCAAGGGGAACTCCTTGGTTGGTAGACTCCATTCTCTTAACCTAAGACCAACGTAGGAAAGGCGGTGATTATTCCGTTTAAAATAAATTTTAGACGCTTTGACACAACTTGTTTTTTCAATTTTGAAGAGTCGAGAAAAAACAAAAGATGACTCTAGTCGCCTTCGATTTTTAATGAGCCTGAAGTGACAAGTGCTCAAATGGACCTTTTCCGTTAAGGAGTCTGAAAAGGAACGGAAGGGACTACTGTGGAAATCTAGGTAGAGGGATTACCTAAGCAACCGCAAAACCGGAGAATACTTTTTATGGTACGGTAGTCAATCTTCCGGAATGCTGTGTTCAGTGCATTGCGATCGATAGGGCGGCAGACACGGCTTCCTATGGATAAAGGATTAAGCCTATTGTGGTCTCCCAAAATATACTCGACGGTACGTGGGAGCACAAGTTCGTACTGGCACTTATCGTCTCAAAGTGGAGGAATCACCCAACCAGAAGAAAGAATAACAGTTACCAGGCTTTACGACGTCGGAATATGTCTCTAGCCTAGACTTCTAGATGTTGTGCGTTAGGTTCCAAAGCGTTGTTAGATTCATTAAATTTATTTTATAGCTGATCTTGCTTAAGAAATTTTCCTTTCAGGTTCACCGTGTGACATAGATGTACAATTCCTAAAATGCAATCTAAGATGATAAACAGTCTTTTTATCTTCTTTGTGCAATGAAAATCTTAGCTACTAAGGAAAGAGAGACATTATTCTTTCAGCAAAGAGCATAGAGCACACACTATATGCACTGTCCTAAATCAAACCAATCAAACAGTCTAAATGCAAATGCACATGCATGTATTTGTTTTCAACCTTCTTAATATGTGAATGATAAAAATGAAAGCTAATGCGCAAATCTGAATTACTTTTCAAAGCGACAATTACTAACAAGTTTCTTTTCAAAATTAAAATGAATACAATGACGACACTTTGCGATTTAGAAATGAAAACTTGCTTTTGACACTAGAAAAACTACTAATTCAGATCAAATACAATAGTAACAGGGTAATCGACTATCAAGAGCAATCAGACTCTCTTCTATGACTGAAAACGACACTTGCGACACTTTCAAATCAAGAAACGACAATACAATTACGTTACTTTTTTGCAAAGGAGAACTGAAAATGACTCAACAAATACACAAAAACATTTACAATTCTTTCTATAATGGAGGTGGAATAACAGCAAGGAAAGGGGTTTCAAACAGAGGTGTACTGACTACAGGCAGCAAAATTCTTGAATAGATCTGAAAAGAGTGAACATAGAAACTAAAGTTTAGGAACAATGCCTAGTCTGATCAGCTCAGCTGTAACACAGTGAATTTGAAATGTAGCGCACCTACTACACTCGGGAAGTGCGCTGAATTTGAGATTCACAGAACAGAGAGTGCGTTGCGCCAGGGATGAGACTTTGCTTTGGTTCCGGGTCACAGTTTACAGTTCAGTTCAGGGATTTTGGCCGAGCAAGTGGTAATCAGTAAATCAACAATAGGGGTAGATCTAAGTAGGTTGCTAGAGCCACCACAAGGGCAATTAGAGAGTTTGTAAATCATTTGTTTAATTCATAAACAAAAGCCATAGATTGACTGAAGTGGCATTTATCTACTTTGCATTTGCATAGGAAATGCAGTTCGAAAGCTACTTGGCTCAAATTCAGGCTCCGTCTATAAGTCTATAAAGTAAACAAATGTAGATAGACAAACAACCTAGTCGCTCCCTAGTGGAGTCACCATTTTGTTACAGGGAAAAGTGTCTATGCAGAACTGCTAATCCCACTAAGGTGGGTATCTACCTTAGAAACAAACAATGTAAAACTACTTTCGTTTTCCTTTATGAAAAATAGATGAGAGAAGAATAAAGGAGACCAACCTTTGTCTTGCGCTTGGTTCCTTGCTCGATTCCTCTCTCTTCTGTTAGTCCTTTGCTACTTGCTTTCTCGTATACCCGGCTTCATAGAGTACCTGTAGAATCAAAGCAGCATAACACTATACAAGAAAATGGATCTATTATCATAAGTAATCTAGGATCAGATGTAAATTGACCATACAAATGCATGAAACATAAATGACAAAAGAGTATGGAGGAAAATTTGAATAGCTTTATTGATAATCAAGAAAGAGCCAAGAGAGTTACAACCAGTTGTTCTGACCCAGCATCATCCTCTCAGCAGGTAAGCCCTTCTTCACCTCATACAAAGCTTAGATCACCCAACACTATGATGTTTCATCAAGAAACCAACAACAATTCCTTACAAGATGCAAAATTCCAGCCTCCGGATCTCTGGGATGAGGGATCCATATATAGATGTCTGTAAGGGAGATGAGTCAGCTTGTGATTTCATTAGTGTCTTCCCTCTCATAGTTCTTGCTTCCACTTAGACATTGATGATCTCTTACTCATCCTTGGTCGAATTCAGAGAGGCAAGTGTCACAGGAGAATTTTCTGGAAGATTCCATGCTTCTCCACCTCGCGGATTGACACTGGCGTTTGTCTCTTCTCACCCATCTCACCCCATAGAAGTGATTTTTGAAATGCAATGCACCCACTGAGTGTACTTAGGTGAGATGCAACACACTTTGCCTATGGAGCAGGTGAAATGATCTAGTTTTGACTAGTTCTGAGTAGTTATTCATGGAGAACTTCTGGGAGAAGCTGTAATCAGTTGACCTTGTTCCTTTCGGGGTTGGAACAACACTTTTAGGGAATTAGGAGCCCTTGGCTTATGGACATTTTATGCTTGGGGTTGCAGTGCCCAAAAATTTCTATAACACACATTGAGTGAATCTAGGAATCTACTATCTTGGATATTGACTTCTGAGTGATCCTAGACCTTCTCCCACTCCATTCCACCCATCATACACCTTTCCTAGGCCTTCCATCACCTCCAACACCTCCCATTTTTCTCCGAGTTGTCTCATGTAGGTTTATAGGGGATCCTATAGGTTTCTAGTACATCCTGTAGGTTTTCCTGAAATAGCCTATTTTGAGGCTCAATTGATGGAAAACCTCTAGGAAGTCACCAAAAACCTACCCAGGGTTCTCCACACCATCCAACCATATCATAACCCTTCCAACAATCCTCAAACATCCTTAATTCACTGGCCACATCCACAAAAGCAATTAGTTTTTATACTTGATTTGCATAAAAAGAAAAAAAAAAGAGAAAACATATTTAGTTCAGTCTCTTTACCTAAACATTAGTGATGTTTGATGCTTCTTACTTCTATAACTTAGATAGTATAATTTGCTTCATGTTGATTTATCATTTCTGCCAAGCATATTTTCTTAGTGGTTAATTAGGAGGTGGTGTGATTTAGCATTACATGTCGACCTTCTCCACTATTGCAGTAGAGTAACTCTCTCTCAAAGTAGATTTACTTTTCTTCCATCAAAGAATAAAGCTTCTTTTGACTCCATAGAAGTTTGGCTTGCAACCCCAGTGGTCTCTCACCAGCTAAACATTGACAACAAGAAAAACCATCACTTTTACTTGTGTATACAGCACTGTCACCTCCAAGTTTATACGAACTCCAGGTTGATAAAGTAAAGATGGTAGCTAACGAGTTGTAGCATCCTTGGTGCAATAATGGCACTCCTCGCTCTGCAAACTCAGTTGTAGATCCTTTCTTATACTCTAAGAATCTTTGCTCTTAGATCTCATTGCCCCATTACATTCATCTTCATCATTAAAACTACTTAGAACTTCCTTATACACTCCTAAAAGTTCCCCTTTTATACAATCCCATGGTCCATGGACCATGGGTAGAGCTTTTAAAGTTGACACAATTTACATAACAAAAGGTAAAACATTTTTATGACACCTTACATCTACGCACTCCATGACCACAATTTACATAGAGTTTACACTTTACATACAAAAACTTGGGCTTTTGTCCCAAAATTGATCTTAGGGGACCCTATCCCAATAGGAACTTTTGATGTTCACAACTACTTTATTTTGGTTTGAAAAGCCTCCGCTATATATTTTCAATCCCCTAGCCATAATAATCAAGTCCAACATACTCTCCCATGTTATTGGGTAGTATACTATCCTATTTTCCATAAAAAGAACTAATGTATGGATGATGCATCTAATGAGACCTATGCTATGAGACAATAAAACCAAACAGTGGAATGATAAACACCCCAATCTCAAAGAAGATGACAAACTAACCTTAGATTAAGAAAGAAGTCACAGGTGAACCTCCAATGTACCTCTTGACCTTCAATATGCCATTCCCATCACCAAAAGCCATTCTCTTTCTCTTCATCACTTAGTCTCTTCACTTTAACAAGAGATTTGATTCTTCTCACTCAAATCCTTCCTTAACCATGAGGAAGTAGAGAGCACCTCATTCACATAAGAAAGGTATGAATATAGGAATGTATCATTAGATAGAGTTCATTAAAGTACATTTATTCCAGGGAGAAAACATGGAGGTCCTCTACACCATAGAAGTAAGGTGAGTGAATGCTTCAGGAAGTAAGGAGGGGAGGTCAATCTAGTCAAATCTTGTTTGTTCTCATTTTCACTAGAATAAGGGTGTCGATTCTTTCTTATTTCATGTAACATTTGAAGTGTGGGGGGGGGGGGGGGGAAGGGGTGAATAAATAAGGAGAACCTTACCTTCTAACTAAGGTAATACCATTACATAGTCATAATACTTATAAATGATTGGACTAACAACCCATTTACTTCAAGGGATGTTAGTGACTTATATGACCTTTATATATGTAATCATGATTTTATGTAATATCCTCTATAATGACTCTAAAATTGTCATATACATGTAAAACAAATCTAGGATAAACACCCATTGACCGTCAAGAGCTTAGTTAAATCTAGCCTCACCAACTCATCTTATTCTCATGTGCATGTAGAGGTAAAGTATCTCTCCCAAATGAAACAATAAGTAATTAAGCCTTATTTTCCATTCCAAAGGCATGAGGAATGATAACTAATCTTTGAAGAAAGAGAGGGCTTACTTTATTGCATGTCTTTTGTGCTTGGTTTTGATTCACTTTCGTGGTAAAGTTACTTGCTACTCTTTTGGTCATTTTTTTCTTTTTTTTTTGCATTAATGTGTTAGTGTGTTAATGAATAAGCCAAGTGTTAATGAAAAATGAAAGAATAAATTCAATGATGTATCTCTTTTATTCATAATATTATGATACTCTAATTATCCCAATGCACATAATTACGAGATAATGGCCATCATCCAGAAAGAAAGAAAAGTGCATGCCAATTCAAGAAGTCAAAATGATAGATCCTACACGATTCCTCCCTCTCTTGAAAGGGTCAGTCAAGGGAATAGAAGTGCGTCTTCTGATTTTTTTCAACCAAATTTATCTCACAATAAACATTTTTTTTGCATATTCCTACAATGGGTTGTCATGACTACAAGGTTCCTTAAACTCAGTGCCATTTAACACCACAGATGGTGAAATAGAAGTCGTTGCAATAGGAGGTAGAATCCATTCCCCTTCACCTTTGTCAAGACCTCTAGATACACTTTTAATCTATACCCTTCCTTTAACTCAACATGAAATTTTGTTTTTTTCCACTTCCTTTACATACCCTCCCCTCAAGGGCATCCTCATAGGAAGAGCTTGTGGTTGAAATATTACGACAAAAAATTGGGCACACTAGCTCTTTATAGGGTCTCAAGGGAGGGGTATTTGAAAATAACCATCTTATACCCTATAACCCTTAAGATCTTCTCAAAAATTAAATGAAATGACATACGTATAACTAGACCCAAAGATATATCTCAATGTTAAAGGGCAAACAAAAATAGAAATAATCACACCATGGATTAAGCATTGACCTTGAATTTTGGAAAAATCAGGGACATCCTTTCAAGATCATGACCTCATTTTTAGCATTCTCAAATGGAAGGTTTAAAACCCACATTAGAAAGGGAATATTTTCCCCTTAACGTTTTCAAACTTTTTCCAAGACAAATCTATCTAATTACGTAGCTTGGATATGCGAGGTCTTGGATTTCTAAAGTACCCAATCAATGATTTTGAGGCCAACTCCATAGCTCGAACTAAAATTTGGTCCTATTGAAAAGGAAACTTGAAAAATCCTGCTAAAAGGAGACATTTTTCCTTCCTTTCGATTGATTTACAAGAAACCTAAGTGCCTCTCCTTTCTAATATTCCTCTTCCGTTCTCCAACAAAAAGTCATTAATCATATCTCATAAAAACTTTACATATGTAAACATTGCAACCATTTTCCTCAACTTATGAGTACCTTTAAACCTCAACTCATACATGTGAACCTATCTCCATGGTACAACCCATTAAACTTTAACATGGTTCTAATTGTCTCCTCAAAACACACCTACCTCCCTATCAAATTAATGAAGGTAGTTATAGACCTTACAACTCTGGCCTCTAAAGAGGAAGAAGAAGAAGAACAAAATTGAATTAATGAAGCTACTTGCATGAATAAAAGTGGGTCAAAAATTATTGTTATTTTTATTTGGGGATGGAGCGAAAGGTAGAGGGATTAATTATGGACCCTTCATTTGAAATTGATCATTAAATTGTGATTCTATAGGTGCGGTCAAATATAATTGTTATTTTTATTTGGGGATGGCAAAAAAGTTACAAGGTTGAATTTTGGTGCCTTCATTTGAAATCGACCATTAACTTGTGATTCTGCATGTACACAACATCTCACTATGAGGTAGAGTTTTGCTTCATTTCTTTCCTTTTCTTTGGGTTTTCTATTGGGTGGGGTCATTGAAGGGTAGGTTGCAATGTATTCTAAGTTTGTGTTGATATTTATTTTATTTACAGAGGTTAAATCTCCGAGGTGGTTCAAAGGTCGAATCTTTGGGCTTCCTTTCCTTATTTTTCATTTCCCAAGGTAGAGATTGAACAAACTCCAGAGAACACGATACTGTTGGAAATCCTTTCTTTTGTTTCTTGTGTAGATAAATTTTGGCCTTTACAATCTTTCAATTTCTACATGTAGTTTTCATCTATGTATTTGTTACTAGATTATTTCCATTTAACCCTGCAGACCAAATGGGTAGCTGCACTTTCCCATGAGATCTTAAATCTCAAGACCTCTCATTCTTTTAGGGTTCAACCTAACCTAACCATGATGCGTTTGTAATTTTACAGCAACAAATCCATAGTGGAAAATATATGTTTTGAGCATCTAGAGAAACTTTGGTTGAGTCAAGGGATTCGAGGGTGATGAGGGGTATTCAACAGGTCAAATAGGGATTCGAGGGTGATGTGTGTTATGCACATGTTTAAGAAGTTTTTTACTTTATGATCTCTTTTGATGAAATAGATAGTTGACTGCATTTCTATAGTGCAAAAAAAATTCATAGCTACATCGATACTAAAAGAGAATTTCATTGATTTCATGGGTACCTCTTCTAGAGCATCCTTTCAACAAAACCAATAGCAAATGCCTCCACCTCAGCAGTATTATAGGACTCCTAGTTTGTGAACCTCTCTTTCTCTTTCATCATCTAAAGTGTGTGGATCAACAAACCTAGGAGGGCCTATTTCCCATCCTAACAATGTGCGTGAGTCTCCCTCAGAGAGTGAAAGCTCATGGGAAACATGGCCTACTGAGCAGACATGGCCTATTGAAACCCTAGATGAAAAAACATCTCTATGACATGCATAGAGCCAGAGGAATGGAATTTATCAAGAGATCAACATGTGGACATTCAACCAGATGAGTCTCTATCTCACTGCACTTTCATGTCCTGCACTGATTTGTAAGCTGGCAAATTAGGCTTGCATGGGAAG
This sequence comes from Pinus tabuliformis, assembly GCA_031772625.1. Taxonomy (NCBI): domain Eukaryota; kingdom Viridiplantae; phylum Streptophyta; class Pinopsida; order Pinales; family Pinaceae; genus Pinus; species Pinus tabuliformis. The sequence goes on along the minus strand of CM062812.1, from coordinate 480,433,766 downwards.
CACAATAGAGTAGTTAGTGCATGTGCCATCTTTGTTAATAGGTACTAGAAAGACGTGGTTCCCTGGACTGTGGTGAGTGTAGTAGGGATGGGAATAATACCAACAAAGTGTCTTTCAAAAGGTGTGAACAAGATGTTCTCATGGGTTATGGAAAGATTGTGGCTTATTGAGCCAGAGGAGATAAAACATGGCCTACTAAGTAGACATGCGTGAATGGCCAGAGAAGATAGTAGTACATAGAGTACTCATTCAAAATTATATATTTCTTTGAGATGTAGAAAGGGGAGGGCTTGATGTAATGGTAGAGCGAAGGTGTGAACAACCAAAGGAATTTCTGGAAGATTTGAAATAAGATATTTGGGTGATCTTCGAAGGCACAAGAGGTCTTCAACATAGGGAGGAATTTACCCTTTTGTAGATGCTCGTATAAGGCAGGAGTGATATTACACCCACCTGGGTTAATGTCCAGGGCACGCAGAGTTAAGCTAGAAGTATTAGTTGCTATAAAAATATGGATTGAAGCCTTTTTGCATCTATATATTAGTGTCACTCAAAAAAACCTCGTTGAGATCTTTTCCACAAACAATGTAGAAATATAGCGTGCCAGAGTCAAATTACAATGGATGACTGTAGTTGTGACATTTGTGGTACTAGGAGTGGATTATGTAGCCTTTTTATGTGTGTTATTTGCAGAAATTTTGGCTTTGAAGTGAATACTTGTTGATGGGTGGGTTGTGATACCTTTTCCCACTTGACACACATCAATTTTGCAATTTGTGTCAAACAAATAAGCATGGGTACTAGTCTCAAGGGTGGTACAAGGTCATCTGAAATGATTTTCAGGTGTAGGAGCTTTATGAGGATATCAGAACTGTTAGGGTGGGTGAAGGATGTGTTTCATCATTGTGACCGTGATTGGGATAGGGAAGCTCTCATGAAGGAATTTGATTGTGTTTAGAGGATATTTCACGGAAGTGAGGACTCCACTCGAAGAAAACAATTTTGGAAGTCTAAAGGATTATTGGGAAGTTTTAAGAATGGATATGTTGGCGAGGCTACAATTTGCAAAGTGATGCAACATATATTTCAAGGTTTAGTCCCTCCCAACACATGCCAATCTTTTTTGTTATATAAATTATTTTGATGCAAAATATTCAATTGGGAATCTTACTTTTCCATATAAGTTCTATATTTTCTTTCCTCTCTTTTTGGATTTCTCATGCTAATAAACTCATGTAACAAGTCTTAGGCATATTGGACAAACGAAAGTAGTTACAAAAATATTGTTTAGAACTATCAATTGAATCTACTACTTGTCCGTGTGGTTATAAGAAAAAGTGGGCAAAACCTTGTAGTAAAACACCACCTTTAGAACTTAAATGCTAAATAGAACCTTTATTTTAAAAATAGTTGTAATTCACTATGATATTTATATTTTTTGAAGCTTTTTGTAATTTTACAAGCATGGGGATAATTTCTTCTGTGACTTCCTTCACACCAAATGTGCATGCATGCCATTTGTGGCTTTGTAATAGATGCTAAGGATTTCATGTGGCATGCTAATGGAGAAACCGTATGGAGACTACAACATGATGATCCCCAATCATGGCTATCGTGCCTTGAAATTCTCCCTTTTCTAATGTGAAATATTTTGCATTGTTTTAAACTCTTGGGATTTAATTGTTGTAAGGAAAGAAAATTGACCTATTAATGTTTTTCCATTCCATATTAAATTATATTTCCCATTACACTATTTTGGTTTTCCAAATAGAGACTGTGAATATATTACAAATACACAGAAAAACACAAAATTTCTTGATTAGAAAATAAATGTTTGGTGGCAAACCTTTCAAACATAATAATTAAATCAGTGGAAATATTGCTTCTCATGTATTTCAATTGAAAACATATCAAGTAATGAAGATTGGAATTGATAATATGGTAGATTCACAATGTCAAGAAATCCATCAATTTTATGGTGCTTTCCACGAAATTTCATAGAAGATAAAATATGTTGTTCTTCTTTCCAACATTCCCTGAGAATTATAAATTTAAGAGTAAGCATTTGCTCCATGAAGTTTAAAAAATGCTTCCATTTGACAATATTTTCTTCCATTTCTTTTGTATATCATTCATGTGCCACAACATTTTGTTTTCATAGTGACATCATTGAAACTTCATAAGACAATAACCAAGTGCCACGAGCAGAATTTGTAGGAAAAGGCATTGAGTTAAACAATATTGCACTGCCCACTTTAGAACTCAATTGAAAATTTCCAATGGATTTACTTTTGATAGAAGAATGTGAATTTTAATATTCAGGGATTACTGATTGGCTTTCCACAACTGCATCTTCCAAATTAGTAGCCATGTTGTTAACACCATAATTCTTTGTTTTAGTAATTTGTCTTCCAACAGTCCACATGGTAGGTTTTTATCTTCTATTCCTTTTCCCTGGCATTGAAATGACAATTCTATGAAGCACTGATTTTTACCCCTTGTTTTAGCTGACTTTGATGCCAATGAAGGTACCATAATTCTATCCTTATTTATTTACCCTAAAGAAGATGCTTTAATACTTCGAGTTAAATCCTTCAAAATTCCTTTTTGATATATTTCTGTGAATTATTCCCATGAGCAATATAAAAAAAGATCAAGATGACTACAATGATGATTCTTTGTTTGAATTTTAGAATTAAAACATCGAAGTTCCTTACCCACCCTATTAAACTCACAGAAAACCCTCTCCATCTTTTGTAATACTTCATATTTAAATTCCAATTTCCACTTGGATGGATATTATATCTGAAAAGTGTCACTAGTCTTTGAATTTACTAGTGAAAAAAAGATTACTATCCTAATAGTGAGCATTCAATTGAGCTTCTACATCAAGAATCCGAGAAACATAGACCAAAAAAATACCCTCTTCCAGTAAACTAATTTTTCCATGTTTAGAAGAGCTCGGAATATTATATCACAACTTTTCACAATCATACAACTTAAAAGATCCACCTCTGAAGGAATACGCATGTTCATTTGCACTTTGTACAACAATTCTAAAATCATATAGGTGAAGAATAAATTAACATTTCACATTTTGGTTTTCTAGTTGAGAATCATGCCACATCCTTAATCATGATATTAAATGTAATGTATTTAGAAACAATAAGTAGGAAAAATATCATATATTAATTGGAATAATTGTAGCCAAGGAGAAAAAAAAATTATGGACTTGAAATGGAATCCAAAATATGAGTAGGGAAGACCAACTCATTTGTAAAGGACTGACAAGTATGCAAACTTCACTGTTAGGAAATAAGTGGTGATAATGGCATTGCTCGAGGAGTAGGTTCAAGAGGTCTTGTAACCATACATGGGTCCTTTCAGATTTGGGCGGTTAGGTTCAACTCTTGATTTCCCAAGGGTTAAGCACCATAATCAGTGCCAATGGTTTACCACATTACTATCCATGGATCATAATAAAGTACGCATGGCTTTCTACAAGGTTTTCCTTTGGAAGAAAAAAAGAAAAAAAAGTGGTGATATTGGCCAGTCTGATCTAGAAATGGGTTGAGATTGAAGAGAAAATATTGATGGGATCAATATAATAAGATTGAAGAATAGCTAGCCCAGTAGGTCATCTCAAGTGATTGGGTACTTTGAGGCTTGAGCTTCATGTATGAGGTGTTGAGATCATTGCCCTAGGGTGGTTTCCTCTATTGTGTGCCTTACTGTGTACCTTTACTAGTTCAGAAACCATAATTAGAGCGTGACATGTTTCCAATGGGTAACATCCAAAAAATGTGGGGAATCACCGCAGCGCTTCCCTGTGATGTTTTCTTTGGAAAAAGGAAGTTTTAAGAATAGGATCTATGTCAATAATCATAATATCATAATGGAAGATTAGAGAGAATGTAATGGAGAAAAATGGAGCAACTAAAGAGGTATAGGGGGGTATTAAATGCACCCACCCATGCCTTCCAATGACACAGGTCCTTACTAAAATTTGATGAGATATGAAGCTCTTTCAATTCAATTTTTATCCATGGTAGATTATAAAAATTGTAGGAAATATCTATAAAATACTACACTCTCAATATCCAACGCGATGCTTCATGAAATATTATATCTTCCCCATTCGATAAGGTGGTGTGCATGAGGCCCTAATCCCATGAGATAAATACTCAAGAATTTATAATTTTATAAAAAAGACTTTTCTATCTATCATCAGACAAAAAAACAACCAAGGGAGTGAGCATAAAAAAATTAAAATGATAAAACCCAAAGTGCAAGTAGGAAGTCCATGGAAATAATTTCACAACTAATGATCCCCTCCAAAATAAATGTAAATAAAGAATTTTACAAGCATGGACACATCCCACTTGTATGAGTAGGGATGTTTCCAAGTGATTTTAACAAGTAACAACATATCATTTATTGTTGGACTATAACACATGAGGTAAATCCAAGTAGTTTGAAGGATAAGGTCCATGCTTGAGTAGGATACATCATATGCATGTTGCCATATATTGTAATGAGAAATGAGAAGGAAATGGAGTCCAGGAAGAATGGATGTAGGATAAGAAAGAAGCACTAAATCGATGACAGATTCTCCTTGATAATATAGCCAAAACACGACAATTTTATGAACTTTTTATAAGAGGTTTCACTTGTGTAAATTGTTGGATTGATCAATATATTGGGGAATGTGTGAGACACCATATTCCATATCCATATCAACGAGAGTGCCTTTCGAAATTTTTTTCCTTCACTTCCAAGCATACATCGCTAGTTTGACTTCTCCATATGTAAAAGTAGTCAAATGATATTTTAGCCACTTCTAGTCTCTCCAAACTCCAACTAACTGACTAACCAAGGTATTTTATAGTTATATATGTAGGAGGATATTAGTGTTCAGGATGCCTTTAAGTAAAATTCCAATAGTAAGATTGTTTTACATTTGAAGAAGGATTTATTTTCAATGCCCCCATACTTTGCAACAAAAAACAAACCTATAATATTTTATAATAAAGTTGAGGTAAATCACCTGTCGCCACTAGCTGTGAAGGACACCAGAGACGTGGTTTCTTTATCATGTTGGCAAACAAAAGTGATTACTTGGGGGAATTTCCTTCCAAGGATGACTTATTAAGGATTGGAAAGGTCAGACTCATTAAAATGGAATGACTAGAAGATATTAATTGCTCAAATAGAGTTCAATTATTTACAATTCACTTATAATAAGAATGTGAATCTCAATCTCCAAGCTCCACCAGTTATACAACTACACTTGGAAATGAGTTTAATATATCGAAACAAAATGTAGCCAATGCTTTTTTATCCACATTGTAGAAGACATAAAATATAAAGGAAAGATCTAGTCGACAAAAGGGAAGAAGCGCTAGTGTTGGGCACCAAATCGAGCTATATTCATGTTTCATTTCCATCACCCTTTTTGATATTTTTGCATTTATTCACCTATGTTTACTATGCTAAATCCATGAGGTAATCACCCCTTTGCTATCTATTGGAATATTTTATTAATGAAGTAGAAGTCACGAGGTTTTACCAATTCACAGAACCAAAACATATGTTTGACGACAACTTCTGGAGAACAGATACCAATCTCGCAGTGTCCCACAGCAGATCCACAATTCACAGCAACGACTAACCATAAGTAGCTGTGTTGCTAGAGTCACGGATCCCTGAGCCATTCTTGGACCACTCGTTGATCCTGTCTATGTGGTGTTGGTTCCGTTCCAAACTAATGTACATTTCTAGGTGTATGATTACCTGGTTTTGTGGAAAGATGTTACCCTCCCTTGTTGTGTATAAAAGACACGTTATTCCTATAATTGGGGGATGGCCCACCGATATTGTAATAGCCCTTCACAAATTAATAAAATACCATCTCTTTTGTTGTTCCATTCTTCGCTATGATTAACACAACCCTGATTAGAGAGCTAGTCCCACTTTTCTGATCAAGTGTTGCGTATTTATGTGTGTGTTGTTTATTATTTTATGATTGTTGTTACAGCTTGTTAATTCCTGTAATTTTCTTTTCTTGAGTTCTGTATCTAGTTTAGTTTTACATTCATGTTTTGAATGTTAATCGCGAACCCTTGGTTGGAACGGATGATACTCTTGCCCCTCCATATACCTTATTCATTGCCTTGAAAGGATACACATCCAGATTGATAAATTTATGTATGAAAAGGGTGAATAGATTGTTCATACCTAGACCCCAATAGCTACAAGAGTGAAGCCAACATAGAAGGTTGTAAGCCTGGCTTCTACCATTTTTCCTAGTTGTTCAACTTGGAAGGGAAAAAAGTTTGTTGCATCTAAGGGTCATATTCCTGATTCAATCCAACTGTTGCAAGACTCGGGTGGTTCAAAACTTTCAACTACTAGTGTGGAGGTAGAGATCTCATAGGGAATACATGTATTTGCTTCAGAAAATTCTTTATTTTCTTTCTTAATTGAGTAATGTTATCATGTGTTTTTCACCTGTGTATTTCAAAACTTAGGTATGCAAACATTTATGAGAAGTTTTCTCTATTTATAGTTTCATGTGACTAATTAAAATATCTTATAATGTGAAACTGATTTTAAGGGATCTGGAACTACTATTCAGGTAATTTTATATTTTTTTGTTTTCAATTTTAAATAACTTTTTTATTATGAAAAAAATATTCAATATATACATGGATGAACCTGTTTTTCTGTTTAATTGCATTTTCTCTCAGATGTTGTTATTGTTTTTCCATGCCCCACAAATGAGCTCTAAGATTTACCATACTCCGTAAATTGAACAACGTCCCATTAAATTCTGAAACTTCTTGCCTAATTCCCAAGATAACTTTTCAAGCTTCATCTTTGAGATATTTCATAAAGTAAAAGTATTTTTCCTTGTTATCAAATGACCTAGGTCATCTTGGTCCCTGCCTCATCTTGAAATCCCCCATGTGGCCTCCTTTCCTCCTCCCCTATTTGCTTCAAATTCATTCGTTGCATGCTTTTCTTCCTCTTTTTTTGGGGCATTATGCGTTCTCCTTGGCCATTTCTTTGCCTTTATCCTTCCACTTGTATTTTAACAACGTTAATATTCATGCTTATTTCTATTCTTTTGTAAGAAAAATCATAACTATGATTGTGGAATTTGATACTAACATTGAACATCAATACACACACTGAGAATATGTCCTTATTAGGATATACTTTTTCTATAGATTTCCTTGTTGGGATATATTTTTCTATAGGTGTTCTTATCAACATTAGCTTTTAAAATTCTCTATAACTCTCCTTATCTAGTGAGTATTTTTATTTTACTTTATGTTATCTCCATTTCTATATCTACATATCCCATGTAGTTAAATAACCTCTGCTACATCTTCTTTTGCTTTCCCCACAAATATTGATATGGAAAAATGTTAATGAGCTTCTCGTAATTTTGTACCGGGTGGAGGGTTTGTTCCCTCTTTTTGTAGGCTTAGGAGATGAAAAACAATATGAACTAGATGTGTAGTTGTTGAAAGAACTATATGTGTTTAAACATCTTATGATCTACCACTAAAGGGATATGTGAAAGTGTTATGGTCCTTGTGCATTCACCCTTTCTGTTCTTAGTTGCTATGTACCAAGCTATATTTTGATTTCTATTATCAACTATAAATATAATTTTTCCTTTCCCTTTGCATTATCATATTTTCACGACCAATGTCTTTGCACATATGTTGTTAATGGCATTGATGATAAATTTCAAGTTATTTTAAGCAAATCCTGGGAACTGGTTGTTCTCTTTCCTATTAGATAGTTTTTCTTAACCTTGTTTCACATTTTGACCCTTTGAGTAAACACATAAAATAATAATAACTCTAGCAAAATACACTCTAATAGACGTGACATGCGTATAGTCGATTTTTATTCCAGAAGACTTCTTCCAAGGTCACTTAAACATCTTGATAGGGATTCAGACCATAGTCTAGTACTATTAAAAAAAATTGGAATAACATTTTAGGTTAATACTCCCAAATAATTAATCACGGCGGCATTCCTATCGCTCATTACTATGTGGAACTCAAAAGTATTACACAAAATTTATAATTCATGTTATATTATTGTATTAATATTTTTTGGTGTCCTGTTTAGGATATTGAGAGAATCAACAGAAGTAGGTTCTTCAATTTAAAAATTTCAAGGGTGGTAGAATTTGGGGCAACACCTATGCATTCCTAGTGATGACTTACTAATTCAAAAATTACTAGTATATGTAAAGAAAGAAATGGAGCTAACATTCAATATGTTCCTTTCCCATGGTTGATGCCATATCACATCATCATGGTAGGTGCATTGACAATGCCAACCATAGACCACAGGCCTTTCAAATTCCACACAACGGACTTTTGATAAGGACAACCCGTAATACTAAGTTTAACCAATTGAATGCTCTCTAGCCTAGGTGTACTTCAAGAGAATAATTGTGAATAATATTCATGCTACACTTCTATCTAAACACTTGAGGTTGTTGTGATTTTTTCCTTGTGCATTCTCACCACAAAAGGCTTTAATTGGGTGAAAATTTTGGAGAAATGTGTATACAATCATAATAATTGAATTCCACAACAGAGAACATAATTTACTTCACCACTCTAAGTCTTTGGAACATGATTCAATAGTGATAGAAAAAGGTGGAAGGAAAAGCTATAGCCATCATGAATCCAACAGATGAAATAAATGCAAGAAAACCAACCTTCAAGCAAAAGACTACCCCTCAACCAAATAAAGTGTGCACTACAACCACCTCCTAATCTCAAGTCCAAGGTAATTTAGCATATCCATATGGACTAGTAAGCTACCATGATACTTATGTTCTACTCAGCATCATTGGAGAGACACAATAGGATAAATGATACTCACTCTCTCCCTTAACAAACCCTTTCAAAAACAGTATTAGGTAAAATTTCAGAACAACAATGCATACAAAATAAAATTATTATCTTATTTCTCTACATGATTTTTTATCTGAAATTCCATGTGAGAAACATCTATGCCATTTTCTCTTTTGATGTATGTCATTTGTGGACTACTAAATAATGGAATTCATTTTGTTATATGTTGACGTTGAATTGGTTTATGGGATCACATATTATGATTGTTTATATATAGATATGTTGTGTAATTCATTCATATGAAGTTGAATAATAAATTTTATGTTCAATGATAAGTTGTACACAAGTGTTGTCAAGGAGAATTTGAACCACAGCTGTGATTTGAGAAAAAATTTGGATTTATCAAATTCCACACCTCTTATTTCTACTGCAAGTAAGGGTCATGTTGAGGTGGTCAATGAACTTGTTTCTAGAGACAACCAATTTACAGGGATTCCTATAAGAAATGGCAAGGATCACTGCATCTAGCGATAAGAAGTGGTTACATAGATATTGTGAGAGATTTATTAACAAAGGATCCACAAATGGCTTGAAGAACATAAAGAAAGGGCCAGACAATAATGCACATGGAAGCCAAAGGAGCCAACTACTTGGATGTGGTGAAGGAACTACTTCGGGCTCACCCAATAGTAGTTATGTTACCTGATAGAAATGGAAACATGTCACTACATGTAGATACAAGGAAGAATCATGAGGAGGTATTGTCTCTTCATACAACCTGTAAGAGTTTCCTATAATTACATGACCTGGTTTAGAGTTGTACACTTTCAGTAGTATGAGAAGGGGGTTGTGAGTTCACCCAAGAAATACAAAGGTTAGATTTATTTCAACGTGGTGCCAAAATAAACAAAAGCACAAAATTATTCCCTAACAACTTCTACAACGAAATCCTTGTTAACATACAAACTAAATGATACTATCCATAAACATTAGATTTCAATAAGAGTAATTTGAATTTACTAGTAATGTGATTATACCATATAATTTTATAAAATTTGCTTCAACAATGAAGAGAGAAAGGGGAGTAAACAAACAATGAATGAAATTGAAATAATATAAGTTGATAAATGTCTTTTTGATTAATCACATCATTAGGATTTGGTCGATGTTTCCAACCGACTAATGTGGTTCGTCCTCACGACAAGGTGAGAAAATCATGCATTCTTCAAGTATAAATAGCAGGGATGCATCATGGTCCAAGATGAGTTGATGAAAACTAGTCGTTGGAAATTAGTTAGACAAATAGGTAATTTATTTATATATATGTCTATCTATCTATCTATCTATCTATCTATCTATATATATATATATATATATATATATATATATATATATATATATATATATATATATATATATATATATATATATATATATATATATATATCTAAAAATTATTTAATGAAAATAAATGTTAAGAATACTATTAATAGTAGTAAAGTTATAAGATGAAAACTAACCGATGGAAATTAGTTAGATAAGTAAATAATCTATTTATTTATAGATTAAATTTAATTAAAATTATTAAATAAACTAATTGTTAAAAAATAGATGTTATGAGATGTAAATATATAGAAAAAAAGGTTAAGGCTAATAGTGTTTATAATAATAAATCTCTAAGTAATGGGTAATATTAATCCATTAATAGAACTAGGGATATTTAAAAATATTAAAGTTAAAATAATAATAGTTTCAATATAACCCATAAAATAATTAAAAAGGTGAAAAAAGGGGCCAAATTAATCTCAAAGGGATAGGAATTAATAAGTATTATAGATTTATAGACATAAAATCATAAGGGGATAAAAGTAATAAGGAAACTCAATTAAAATATTATATTATCAATATTAATGAATACAACTTGATGTTAATAAAAAAACATTAGAAAAGAGGATATAGATAAGAGGAGATGAGGGAAGAATCAAGGATAAGGGGAAGGAATCAAAATATGTTAAAATAATAAAAAGTGGGGTAACAAAAAAAACAAAAAAAAAAGAAGGGAAAGAAGGATAAAAGGATCATAAGGAGAGGGCTGTAATCCAACTTCTACTCAGTTTCCAACCATCATCTCTATTGATATTGTTAGCATCCTTCTCAATCTCAATAGCCTCCCTAAGCTTCCTATGGTGGAAATGATCCACCCTAGAAATGACTCTCGATTCCTCAATATAGACATGGTGTTTGGATTTCTCCAGATGTTCAACCAGAGATGATGAGTGGGAACGATTGTGTCTTATGTCTATAGTGTGTTCATGGATCCTTTGATTTATAGATCGACATGTTTCCCCAAAATATGGAATACCACAGGAACATGGAATCAAGTAAATGCCTTTCATGTCCTTTAGTTTGACGAGGTCTTTAACCGAACCAATATAATTTCTAATGGTCCTTAGAGGTTTGAACAAAGAGGAAACATTATTCCACCTAAGGATATGTGAAATCCTATTAGTGGTCCCTTGGATGAATGGGAGATGAGCCTTGGAGATAGGATCCAAATGAGTAGTTTTAACTCTAGATTCTTTATGGGCCTTTTGGAAGGCCTTGAGGCTCTAAGTTATACTGTACCCATTATTTATAAAAATCTCAAGGATATGTGATTTCTCCTGCTCCATGTGGTTTTCATCAGAGTTTCTTAGAGCACGGGTAGTAAGGGTGCTGAGAACAACAGATTTTTGAGTAGGAAAATGATGAGAACTAGCATGAAGATATTGTTTTGTATGAGTTTTTTTACGAAAGACTTGGTGAGAAATGGAACCATCATCCATTCTAATGAGGAGAATGTCCAAGAAAGGAAGACAACCATCAACCTCAACTTCCATCGTGAACTTGATGGACTCAAATTGGGAATTAAGGTGGTCTAAAAATAGATCCAACTTTTCATGACCATGGGGCCAGATGACACAAGTGTCATCAACAAACCTCTTCCATTTACTAGGGTGAAATTGGGCAGAGGCTAAGGCCTTGGTCTTGAAATACTCCATAAAAAGGTTAGCAACAATAAGGGAAAGAGGGGAAACCATTGCAACACTGGAAGTTTGCTCATAGAGTTCACCCTGGAAATAGAAAAAGGATGAGGTGAGGCAGAGGCCCACCAATTTGGCAGTGTCGTCATCAGTGATCCGGCTTATGACATCAATGGATTCTTGAATAGGGATTTTGGTATATAAGGAGACAACATCAAAGCTAAATGTTTACCACTAGGCTCCGGCCTTACGTCGTTCCATTCCTTAATAAAGGACCCAAAGTCCTTAACATAGGAATCAACACAACACACAAGAGGCTTGAGCTTAAGAGCTAAGAATTTAGCAAGAAGATAAGTAGGTCCACCTATTGTGTTAACAATAGGTCTTAGGGGAACCCCGGATTTATGAGTCTTAGGAAGACTATAAATCCTAGGCCTGAGGGGACTGCTATCAATAAGCTTTGTCAAAAGAGGATTAAGAGACAAATTTGATTTGATGGTAGCTGCTACATCCTTAAAAACAGACTTAATGGGATTCTTACTACGGTTGACATAAAAACCACTATTAGAGAGATGGTCAATCATTTTATTGAAACAGTCAGACTTATCCAAAATGATGATGGCCCACCTTTGTCACCCTTTAGGATGACGATGTCAAGGTTATCCCTTAGGACTTTTAAGACAAGAAAATTAACTCTTCCAAGGTTTCTTTTGGGAGGCCTAGTCTCACATTGTCACAGAGGTCCCTAATCCCATATTCGATGATACAAATAATATCATCATTGGGAATTTTCTTAGGGGCAAGGGAAAAATTAAGCCCTTTATTAAGGAGACTAAAGATAGAGGGATGAAATTTAAAACAAGAGAGGTTGACAATATTCTTAAAGAAAGGGAAAGTCGAGGAGATGCCACTACTACTATTACTACTACTGCTGCTAGTACTACTACTACTATTATTATTATTATTATTATTATTATTATTATTATTATTATTATTAAATTTTACCTTATTATTCGACTTATCAGAAATATTATCAAAAAAGTCTTGTATCTAACATAATGTAAGTTGTCAATAAGATTCTGTCCAAATAGGGTGCCAAATCAAAATCCTTGAAGGCATTTATTTGTAATAATATTAAATCCAAAACAATTCTTTCAAATATCTTCATGTGTGTTTCCTTTAACTAATTTACGTCTCATGCGACATTAATTTTTCATTCATCTAATATCTGCCTATGGAAGGTTTATGCTTAGCGAAATTTCCTAATGATGATTTCATTCCTTTTATACATTTTTGCATATCTTAAACTATCTTGAAGACAAAAATTCTTTTAAAGTGATCTTAATTTTTGAAAGTTAAAGCTTTGTCTTATAATTTTTTAAAGAATGCATGTTTTGAATCTGAATACAAGCTTGTTAATTTACATTTTCATCTCACAGGGAAAACATTGACCTTGTACTCTTCATTTTTATTGAACACTTACTTTTAGTAAAAAAAAGTTTTATTTATTTATTTAGATATGAATTTATTACTTTGTCATAGCTTGCATCTATTTTTATTGAGTTTCATTTCACTGATGTAACATTTCATTCTATTATGGACTTTAATGCCCTTATAAAGTGAGAGGCACATGTAAAATGTAGAGCCCAAATCAAAAGCATCCACTAAACATTTGATTTTGTCTACTGAGTTTTTTTTTGATATTTAAATTTTAGTTATTGTAAGAGACAAAACAATTATAGTTGGTGGAGAGTATGTAAATTTTTTAACATAATATATCCTTTTATATTTCATGATCAGATTGAGACATGTCTTTAAAAATCAATCAATACAAAAAACAAGATGGTGCAGTCATTGACCTTATGCAGTAAACATAATAGATCATGAAATTAAGCATTGATCAATCTGAGAGATCACTAATGGTTTAGTTATCAAAAGAACTAATCTTCCTCACTAACTGATCCAAGACTTGTTTTTGGTCAATATGCAACTTGGGTTAAACTTGAATGTTGTTTTTTGCTAAGAAGCAATGTAAGACTAACTTTACCTTTAGCATTATCGATAAGCTCTTTAAATGTTTTTAGTGGAACTATTAGAGAATCCAAAAACTTTTGAGAAACATGAATTTCTCAAAACCATATATATATATATATATATATATATATATATATATATATATATATATATATCTATATATATATATATATATATATATATATATATATATATATATATATATATATATATATATATATATATATATATATATATATTGACGTTCAATTTTTGGTGACAAAGGCTCTCTCAACCATCAACAATGACCTTATGGTGATATTTTTTTAGCGTCACAAAAATATGAAATGATGATAGTCAATGAATGTCACCATATATATGCATCAATAATGACGACCATGAAAGGTCCACCACAATAAATCGTTGTTCATTTGAAATTGTGATGGTCATTACCTGTCATTATAATCATTATTCGTGACAGACCTTGAATTTCACCACAACACCTATACTTTTGGTGACACCACCTTTGGTGATGTTCAATGTTTTTATGACAAAGGCTAAGGTCTGTCACCATTACACATATGAAATGGTGACAATCTCTATCCATCATTATAGACCATTATTGGTGATAGACCTTCAATGCCATCATGATAACTATACTTTTGGCGGTGCCACCTTTGGTGGCGTTCAATTTTTTGTGACAGAGGCTCTTTTGACCATCACCAATGCACTTATGGTGACATATTTCGACCGTCGCCAATTTCCTTTTTTTATTGTAGTGCTTATTGGTGTTAGTGCATTGTGTTTGATGAAAAATACCTAGAATATGTTCCATGAAGGAAAAATGCTCACGAGTTTCAAATGGCTTAACTATTTTGCATTGTAATGTGTGGTATGTCATAGTTTTGAAGAGACAATTAGAGGAATATTAGACTGTGATGGGTTGTACGATGGACTTAGATCCACTTTCACGGGTCTAGGTGTAAAGGCACCCCATGAGTTGAGGAAAATTATTCCAATGCTTACCTATATAGAGTGTTTATGATATAAGATGAATATTTTTTTTGGGGGGAATGGAAGAGGAAGATAAGAAAGGAGAGGCACTGAAGCTTGTTGTAAATAAATAAAAAGGAAGGAAAAATGTCTCCTATTAGCAGGATTTTTCAAGTTGCCTCGTCAATGGGACTAAATTTTAGTTGGAGCTAGGGATTTGGTGTTAAAAGCAACGATTGGGTACCCTAGAAATCCAAGGCCTAACATATCTAAGCTAATCAATTAGATAGATTTTTCTTGGAAAAGGGTTGCGAAGGCTAAGTTGAAAATATCCCCTTTTTAATATGGGTTTTAAACCTTCCACTTGAGAATGCTTAAAAGAAGGTCATTGTCTTGAAAGGAGGTCCTTGATTCTACCAAAACCTAATTCCAATGCTTAATCGATGGTGTGATTATTTGTATTTTAGTTTGGCCTTGAACATTGAGATCTATATTTGGGTCTAGTTGTCAGCTTATTTTTTCACTTATGCGTTGACAAGGTATTAAGGGCTATAGAGGATAAGACAATTATTTTCCAATACCCCTCCCTTGAAACCCTATAAAGAGATTGTGCGCCCAATTTTTTTGTCGTAATATTTCAACCACAAGCTCTTACTATGAGGATGCCCTTGAAGGGAGGGTTTGTAAAAGAAGTGGAAAAAAAAAAAATTTCCTATTGAGTCAAAGGAGCGATACACATTATAGGTGTGTCTAAAGGTATTGACAAAGGTAAAATGAAATGTAGTTTACCTCCTATTACAATGCCTTCTATTCCGACATTCAAGGGGCTAAAGTGAGCGAACTATAAGGGTCACAGGTGAAATCTCAAGAAGATCTTAAAAATGAGAAGTTAGGTGTGATTTAGCATAGGATTGATTCTTCAATGGTTGAATTTTTGGGTGATATTTCAAAAAAGTGGAAAACATTGAAGCTGTGTTACCTATATATTAATTATATTATGAGAGAATGTTTTCTAAGATTAAAATATACTCTCCATATTTTGTCCATGAGATCCATGGCAACTATGTTCAAGTGTCAATAACCCATGTTAAGGTATCATATTTTATTCAGGGCACATATACTTCTTCAACTATTGGTGGAGAGTCTAACCAATGAGTAGGAAAGGTTGTTCATTTACAAGGGTGGAACTCATCAAGAATTTTCCCTCTCTACCCAACTCGATCATGAGGAGTGTTCATAATGGATTTATTATTGTAAAAAATTACAAATATTGGATTATCTTAACGTCCAAGTGCTTGAAGTGATTGACTCAACCTAAAAATATTTAAAGGAACTATGTGCTTTTCAATTAGACCCTTGTGGTCAAGGAGCTAAAAAAGAGTCGGGCCTTATCGTTATTTTTAAAGGGTTGGCCTAGGCTCACCTATTTACTAACTTCTTTTGTAAAATAACAAATGCAACTTTGGTTATTTACAAGAAAATAAATTTCTCTCTTATCACTTATTTATAATGCATATTATTGATCCCAAAAGATTATATCATGTGATAATCAACCTCTAGTTAAATGGTTTGGAGCAATTATTCAATATTGTAAAATTTTACAATGTTTACCATTGACTAGCTTTCTCACCAGCAAGGGATTTCAAGGTAATATTCTAAACAAATATTTGGAATAATCAGTGCCAATATTATGTGCTCCCTCTTTCTTGACAACCATGGAGGGATGTTATTGTTGATAACAAAAATAAGGCACACTTTGTAAGTAGATATGAGATCTCCAAATAGATTTACACTGCAAGCAACCAATCAAAGCCTAAGATTATAGACAAACAAATGACCACTAAAACACTAATGAAGTGATGCGATAACACCAAAATAATTCAAGTAATTTAGCTAGGGGTGGTACTCCACTTAGAGTTTCAAGTTGGTAGATTAAAATTCCATGGTCCAAATGGGCATATCACATGGAGAGGAATGCATAACCCATTTATACAAGAATTGCATCCTTGTGATCTATGTATATATGAAGACAAAACTATGTTAAATGAGGTGGAGATAATCTCCAACAACTTGTTCCATGCAATAGATAAGTTCAAGAATCATTTCCTTGGTCAATGTTTCAAATTATTTATGTTCTCCTACGTATTGGACTGTTAAGTATGTACTTTTAACCCATTCCCTAAGATTTCATTTGCATTGGATGTATAACATATCTTGCAATCAATGTATTTTTTCCAAAATATTTAGATCTTAAATCATGTTCACAACTATCCCGTGACTTTTAATGACTTTGTTTCCCCACTCTATAATTATCTTTCAGAATGAGTGCCTCGTGTTCTCCCCCACAATTGTGGTTTCCTTGGAGTTGATTGGTAATATATATATATATATATATATATATATATATATATATATATATATATATATATATATATATATATATATATATATATATATATATATATATTTATAACTAAGAATGGAAGCTATATACATGCATATGGAGCTACTAAGAGTCATTGTTCCTTTCCAGGTCATACTTTGGAGATTCTATTTCTAAAATAAATATCCTACGAAACTACTCTATGTGGCCTCAACATTACCATGAAGATTAGGGTGACTAGATAATGCCTTCATTATCTTATTTTTTGGTGCACACACCTTCCATGATTTTGGTCACAACATAATTTTGGTTAGAGGGTAAAAATATTATCATCTAAATATGGAACCATCCACAATGCATGATATGTTCATTTTGAAATGTTGACATTAATGGAAAAAAATTGAATCGGTACAAAATGATTCAATGTCCCCTGCATATGTAACAAAGGAGGATGTCATTAGAATAATTTTGAGGCCTAAGGTGAGAGGTCATGTATGGGCTGGCTTTGGAGTCACTGCAACTAAATTGTTCAGAAACGAGCATGCTTGCAAGAAGAAATTACATAATACATAAGAGAAATAAAGAGAAAAATACAAGAAACATCAAATATAGAAGTAAGTTATTGAAGAATTAATGAAATGGAATGTTTCCACGGAGATGGGAAATGAAAATGGTCAAGTTGATCCAAAATCGGCCAACAATGTAAGAAATACATATGTAGACTATTTCATTTTTTATGTAAGCCATATTTGAATATTGGGATTTTAAAAGAACAATGCAAATATGAACATGATGGTGTTTTTGTGGGATGTGTAATAAATGAAACATTGTTTTTGTAGCTTAATTCTTAATCTTTTGATTTCATGGTATTCATGAAAAATATTTATTTTCTAGTAGAGTTCCCTGAGTGCTAGTCAGGCTTTTTGAAAACAAACTCCATGGACTTCAAGACAACATATTGATGAATAAATTGGTGACTCAATAAGATAACTAAGTTATATACTTGTTTACTTTATTTTTTAATGTTACTTCTTATTTTATTGAATCTCATAATTTTGTTTATTAGTAGCATCAACCACAATTACTATCTTCAAATATAGGGTTGAAAGGGAATACATGTTTACTTACTTAATTTAATGGTAAAGTGAAGGTTGCAAAGGGTTACATAAAAAACACTAAACCAAAGTTTGTCATACACAATGAAGAACAAACAGGAAAAGGATATTATTTTGTGTGCCCAGAATCAATTTTGGTTGATCTTTATTACAAGATCAACCTTAAGCACAAAAGTAATTGATGCAAGTATTTAGTAGATGCATTTAACACTTTTATATATTGGAAGAACTGTGACAATATTGAATTGATCAATGATTGAGAGTAGCGACTTGATAAATTACTATCCCAACCATTAATTATGATATTAACAACTCTTCTTCAAGAGGAACAAGGGACATGAAGTTCTAGAGTTGAGTTTTAGTATTCTTATTAACTATGGATTGAGTTAATTTGTAATGTTGATTGAATTGATGGATTTCGTTTCAAACTGTAAAATTAAATCTATATGCAACAATGAGACTTTGAAAATAAATGCAAGTGTTGTAATCTATCCTTTATTAAAGGTTACAATCTTAGGTATACTATTTTCTTGTCATTTTTCCCTTGATTTGCTTGAATTTTTGTTGTGCCCTTTTTCTCTAATCTTATATGACTTCTTCAGGACTCTAAATCAAATTGATTTTTTTAAGGCTACATTTGTAACAAACCCCACCTTAATTGTAATAGTAACTAGGGTAGTTACTATGTTAACTTGTTTCTTAAGGTTTGGTTATGATAATGTGGTGAAATGCTTATTATTTGGTCATTTTTTTCATATGTATAATTTTACATGTGTATTTTTGGTAAAACCTTCACAACACTATAAATAGCTTTGGAAGTTGCTATTGATGCCTTGGGGTTTTCTTAAGACTTAGAATAAACTGATTTCAAGTGCTCTATTATATGTTATGATGATTTCTTCACAGTCATGCGTACTCCATTAGGATTTGTATATGCATTGTAAGGGTGGTACAAGTTAGTGACAAAAGGCAAGTTGTTTCTCCAATGTCGAAAACCACCTCAAGGGTTTTGACCAAGTTTCTTAATTACATAAAACCCTAACCATAATCAACATTATTTTCAGTCAATGACTGACCTTAGCTTTCATGTATGGGTCAACTATAAGATGTTGGGGTATGTTATACACCATAATAAACAAAAACTAAATGTTAATGTCTCAGACCTGATGATTGGTAGCTTCATGGATCATGAGAAACATGATAGCCTTAGTTTCAGTATGCACTACATATATGATATAGCCTAATGTTATAGTTACACAAATGGTTGAATGCGAGTACAATGTTATTGAAACTGCTCTCACATGCCTCAAAGTGCCCTAAATTCATACGAAGATTCAGTTCATTTCTCTATTACTTCTATGCTCAATTCACTTATGAGTGAAAATACTTTGTTCACTATTATTTAGCTAGGATGTGAGGATTTTTTGTTTGCTAATTAGGAATGCCAAGGAAAATATGAGTAGTGTGAAAAATTCAATTTATGTTCTATCATTGCCAAATTGAGATGAAAATTGATGTGTTATACTTTGGTCCAAACAAGCCTTAGTATGCACATTTCCTTTATGTTTGTTAAGTTGTGCATACCTAGGTCCCATCCCATAGGAAGCATGATGGGCACGATAAATGATGTATGATGTTGAAGTCTAAAAAACTATGTTGGAAACAAATCAACTTTTTGCATGTTCAAACTTCATAGATTGAAATTCTCTTTTTAGTAATTCTGAATTTTGCAAGGGCATAAGGATGATAAACATGGATGAAATAAAGGAAGGTAGTCACCCAAACCCAACAACATAGATCTCACATCTCCTTGTCCTCTTAGAGGAATGTTATGTGACATTTTTCCATACCAAACTTTTAGTGACGATTATCTTAAAAAATAAACCTCAGTAGTGTTTAACTATTTGTAATGCAATTAACAAAATTAAATATTTTTGTATTATCACAAAAAGTTAAGCATTGCATTGGCCTTTAGACAGGTCCTGACTAGAGACACATTGTCCAACTGGAAAAATATTGACTTTGTCAAACGTCGGCATTCCGATAGATAGATAATTAACGTAGTCAAATGTCGAATATTTGGTAAACATTAAATTGCCATCACATATTTGACCAACAAATTTATCTTCAGATATTTGAATAAAATATCAGCAGATCTGTGATGATAATTGTGTTTGTTTTATATCTGACAAATGTTAGGGATCTAAAAACAAAAATAAAAATATGTGCAAGTAAAATCCAACATTATGACTAAACTATTGAAGTATGACATCATATTTTATGCCCATATGTACTAGTGGGGGTTAGAGGTGAGGGGTTAAGGGTTATAGATTAAGAGGATAAGGGGTTAGGGCTTAGGGTGTTCTCGGTTTTTAAGTTAGGGGCTAGTGGATTAAGGTTTAATGGGTTAAGAAGTTAATGGGTTATGAGCTATGAATGCACAGGTTAAGGGATGATGCAATGGGGGTTAATGGGATAAGGAATTTAGTTGTTATGGGTTAATGGATTATGGGTTGTGATAATGGAGCCCTTAATGCCATTATCACTACTATTGGGGATTCCTATGTCAATTTATATCATTGCCTTTGTTGGCTAGTTGAATTGTTTATTAATTAAACAGTCAAGTACCACATTAATTTGTCAACCTGGGAAAGTATTTTATTTCAAAGGCTACCGCGTACTGTATATACTTAATTTTTAAAAGCATTAGAGAGTCGTAGTAACGCAATTCTATTTCTCACTCTATGTTATAACAGTGCTTTGCAAAAATTAAATAAAAACAGTTAACTAAGAACACAAATCTTTAAAAGAGAAGTGATGGATACTCTGTTAGCAGAGGATCAGGACCCTATCCTCCAGGTAAGGACATTCAGCACCTGCCCCTGTAACCAGATTGCTAATACACACTGCAACTCTAATTCACAGGTGAAATATCCTTTTACAGCTTCAAGCAATTAACAGAACAGAGTACTAGCAAAAAGGAAATCATCAGAGGTAATGCTACAAAATCCAAAATAGAGTACCAGCAAAATGAAATTACTAAACACACTTACACACTTGACAGGAAAGTAAATGGGTGAATCTTGTGAGGAAGGTGGGCCCAGTCCCTTTCACAAGATTCCCCAGAACACAAATGCTAGATTAGATGCTCAGAACAATCTTATTTTCATCTGCCAAAAGATCCAGTTACAATAAAAGTTCAGACTTTGTTGTTGTCTTTCAAAATTTCCCTTACAGAACTATTTTTCTGCCCCCCTCTCTAATGTAGATGTCTCCTCTTTATAGAGGAGACATCTATTACAATAGACTATCACAGTTCATTCAGTTAAACCTTTCTATCAAAAATAAGAGTTACAGGATGTTGTTACAACAGTGTGATAATGTATTCTTTCTTGGGTTTCTTACTGTTACACAGCTGGTAACCGAACTTCAACCGTCTTCTTGGGATCCTTGCACTATCCCTTGCTGTTTCCCCATGGTTGCTGATTTAGTAAACCCGTGCTGTTCTTGATATTTTAGCAAC
Source organism: Pinus tabuliformis (assembly GCA_031772625.1). Taxonomy (NCBI): domain Eukaryota; kingdom Viridiplantae; phylum Streptophyta; class Pinopsida; order Pinales; family Pinaceae; genus Pinus; species Pinus tabuliformis. The sequence goes on along the minus strand of CM062812.1, from coordinate 480,411,825 downwards.
TGTAACTATGTTTTACCCTTTTTGGATAGTTGCTAATCATGCTGCGTCAGCGTGGAATTCTGGCGATCTTCAGATAGTTGCCGTTTGTTATTTCCAGTTGTTGCAAAATAGCATTCCCCTGCTTTAGATAGTTGTCGTTGCTGGCTGTAGCAACTGCGTAGTTGCTGCTTCTGGTGTCGCAGCAACTGCATAGTTGTTGTTTCTGGTGTTACAACAACTATGAATTATAATTCCTGCAGACTTTAGACAGTTCAATGGTTACTTGGCAACTTAGTTAGCTTTTCCAAAGATAAATATAAAGATACCATGAATATGTAATGAACAATTAAACATATAGATAAGTGGAGAGTTACTTCATACCTTGGGGTGATTAAGTCATTATGTAATCAAAGCTTTCAACTTATGAACTGAGAAAGGATAATATTATGGCAAAAATATAAGGTCAAAAATGGTCAATTATGAGTCCTAACATCCCCCCAACTGAAGAGATTGCATGTCCTCATGCAATGCTTACTCTGAGTCTGAGTCGGAGTACTGGGATGAACAGTGTAAATTACTGAGACAATAGTTATAGGAAGTGGCATCAAACTTATCTCTGAACCCACAGACAGTCTGTATTTGCCTCCATGCTGCTGCCTCTTCCTTTTTGGATAATCCAAATTGGCCCTTGTATTGTTCACCAGATAACCATAGAAGTGGAAATTTAAATCTGTAGCCAATCCAATTTTCAGCACAGTGTTGCATGCATCTAACATAGTAAGGTACCCTTGAGATTGCTGCCTATAAATTAGGTGGATTATAAGGGTGATATTCCTGCCTCTCCTTGGGGCAGTTTTTCCAGAATAAGTTATTACCCTTAATAGCCAAGGGTGCTTTGGTTTTCACATAATGTTGGCAATCTCGTAGGACCACTGCTTGTAGTTGCCTGACGTGATCCTTCATTTCAGGGTCACTTATAATTCTTTGATGTTGTGCAATGAAGGTGGCTGCGTTTTGAGGTTCATCCCTAATCCACAGAAGGCAATTCTGTTCATTATGTTGAGCTGAGGTAAAAGCGTTTTTCCATGTAAGTTGGTTGGCTAAAAAGGAGATGAAAGCTCTCAGCTGTATGTCACCAACAACAGGTAGAATATTCATGTTTCTCTCTTCAGACATGGCTTCATTATGGAGATAAAGCTCGCATAACAGATTTTGATCATTTTTAGGTGCCTCTGCAAAGGTTTGCATAAATTGTTCTGATGTAACCACCTGATGAGGTCTACCTTCTCTAACTGCCTTTATCTGTAAGAATGTCAGTCGTTCCCTCAAAAATGTTGCATAATTGAAAGAGGGTTTCCTTGTGGCAAGTGTTCTTTGGAATAACTCAAACATCTGGGACAATCTGGCTTTTAGTTCCTTAATTTCTTTGTACTGAGCTCTACACTGCTCAAGTGCTTCCCAGTTCTTATATGCATAATTGAACCAGATCCCCTTTTGCTATTGGAATACTTTGCCTTGTGACAACTCATATTCACTCCACCATTTTCCTTTTAATTCTTGAAAACTATCTGTTTCTGTGCATGCATCACTAACAGAGGGAAATTCTGTTTGTGTAAAGGCATCAACAAGGATAATCTGCTCTGTGATAATTTGAGTAGGCCGGGATGATCCAATGTCTTCCTTCCCATTTCCAGCTACTATTTCTTCTTCTTTTTCTACGGCCATTTGGTTAGGCCGGGGTGAGTCTATGTTCTCTTTTTCATTTCCTCCTAATTCCTGTGTAACTGCTTCCTCTTCTTGTTCCATAGCAATTTGGGTAGGCCGGGGTGAGTCTATGTCTTCTTCTTCATTTCCTCCTGTAACTACTTCTTCTTCTCGTTCCATGGCAATTTGAGTAGGCCTGGGTGAGTCTATGGCTTTTTCTTCATTTCCTGATTCCTGTGTAACTGCTTCCTTCTCTTGTTCCATAGCAATTTGAGTAGGCCGAGGTGAGTCTATATTTTCCTCTTTATTTCCTCCTGATTCCTGTGTTACGACCAATACAACAGTTTGGGTAGGCCGTGGTGAATTTATATCTTCCTCTTCTTTATTCCCTGTTACTTCCTGCATAGTTTCTAGAGAACTTGCTGGTTCTTGTGTGTCAGCAAGTTCTTCTGTTTGCTCCTGTGCAGTTTCTGGAGAACTTACTGGTTCTTGTGTTTCAGCAGGTTCTTCTGTCTGCTCCTGCACCGTTTCTGGAGAGCCTGTTGGTTCTTGTGTGACAACAGGTTCTTCTGTCTACTCCCGCATATTTTCTGGAGAGCCTGCTGGTTCTTGTGTGACAGCAGGTTCTTCTGTTTGCTCCTGCACCTTTTCTTGAGAGCCTGCTGGTTCTTGTGTGACAGCAAGATCTTCTGTCTCAGCAGAGGGTTGTGGTGTTTCCGTTTGTGTAACAACAGGTTCTTTTGTTTCAACCACAACAGCAGGGACTTCAATCATTGGTCTGCCACTACTTTGTATCCTGCTTGAGTATATATCTCGCCATAATTGTCACACATATATTCATTCTCCTTACTCTTCTCTACCGCAGATGCTACTCGTGCTAAAATGTGCAAGCTAAATTCATTTTGATAGGCTTCCTTGATCCTTATTATTTCCTCCTAGTAATCCTGGATTTGGGACTTCAGAAATTCAATTTCTTCCTGCAGAGAAGATATGGTAGGCTGAGCTTGTGGAGCAGCAAGTTCCAGTGGAGGCAGAGGTTGTGCTTCAACATTGATTTGATCTCTTATACCCTTGACAGGTGGTTCTTGTGTGTCACCTGGGGTAGTGGTTGTTTCTTGTGTTGCAGCTTCTTGGCCAATATTACCTTGGGTGTCGGCAGTTGGTTCTTGTGTGTTAGCTACCTTAAAATATGATGTCACGAAACTATGAACACTTTGCATCTTAGCCTCCAAGGGTCAGGGAGAGGAGTTTCCAGGGCTGGTGGGAATGCGGGTTTTTAACGTGATGGGTGGTGAGCTAGAAGGGGTGTGGCTAGGAGATTCAGCTATTACAGATGACCGAGTCCTTTGCTTGGGTAGAGAAGCAGGGAATTCAGATATGTTTTTTTTCAGGCTGGCTTTCTTTAAGATAGGGACAGTGGCAGAAATAGTAGTTGCTTTAGCTGAAGCCCTATTTCTTCTTCTTTTTGGTGGGGTTTCATTTTTCTGCTGCATTTTTCTTTTGAGCAGGGTAATGGGGATGTTGTCATCAGAGTCATCAGTAGAAATACCAAGTATGGGAATGGAAGGATTGGTTCTATTGGGGGATGGGGTTGTTTCCGTGGGTATTTCTACTGTTGATTGTTCATTTTCAGCAACTTGTGGGGGTGTTTGCTGGAGGACTTATTTGGGCATTTGTCCTAGAGTGTCATCTTCTTGCTGAGGGATTTCTTCAGGTATTTGCTCAGGAATGTCCTCTGTTTGCTAAGGGATTTCTTCAGGTATTTTCTCAGGAATATCCTCTGTTTGCTGAGGGATTTCTTCATCTTGCTGAGGTATGTCTTCAGCTTGGTGAAGAATTTCCTCTTCTTGAGGAGGAATTTCATATTCTGGCTGGGGAATTTCTGCCTCTTGATGGGGATTAATGGGGGGTGGAGGGTTATTTAAGGTGAGGTCTCTATTTATCAACAATTGAGCTAGACATTGGTGTTTCAAGGAAAGAAGCAGACGCTTTGCGTTGACAGTGTAACGATACATATTTTTAAGACATCCCAATAAATAATAGGGCATATTTATCAACTGACCGTTCCTCAAATGATTCAACAAGACGAAATCGTGCTGGTAAATTACCTGGTACCGGCCCTCACATGTTAGGTATTGCTTCACAAATTCAGCAACTTTCGGCCACGGTTGAGGCAATGACTGAAGTGCTATGCCCCGACCCTTGGGTTCCACCTACTCACCCGGTTGAAGAAAATCCTGCTGCGCATTAAGGATCAAGTGCTTCCTACTGAACCACTGTATGCCATTAGTTGGTAGCCCAGTAACTTGGGTTATGACTTCCTCCGTGACTGGGATTTGAACTCCCTGAACGACAGAAAATCCCTCTGTTAAATTGCATGCAAACTCGAGGACTTGCTGCGCGTCGAAGTCTGGAAATCTCCTAAAATAATCTAGCCATCCTGCTTGTAGGAAGATTTGATAAACCTCAGGATAGAGCTCAAGAAGTGCTGTTGTGCCAGGTTCGTATGTGATGGGATTTCCTCCCATAGCTGCTATTTCAGTGAAATTCTCAGTTCAGAGCCGAGCTTCGGAGTTCAGTTCAGAGTAAATTGTTGCAAATGGTAACATGTCGTGATAATGTGACTTTTACATATTACCGAGAGAGTTAAGGGTGGCGGCAGTTGGCGTGGTATGCAATTATGAGAGCGCTTTGGTAATCCCCCCATGCGTAAGTGATATGATTGGAAGTACAATTATTTGGTAGTCCTATCAGCATCTCCGCATTAACTATTATTTAATGTCCATACATAATCATGCGTACCTTTATGTTTTACCTTTTTGGTTGCTGCGTCGAAAAGTCTTGTCTTATCTTTTGCTGGATCATAATGATTACAGCGGGTCTAAGAGCATGAGAATACCGGCGATTTTTAATAATAATGACGGGAAGTGATAGTGGAGTATTGTAATCATCACAAGAAGTGGTGTATTTTATAAAAATTCGTTTCTTGGGGGCTGAAGTGGAGAGACTGGTGCTTTTATAAATGAGAGAATTGCTAAAAAGGTATTACGGGATCGGGAAGTGGTGTTGCAGCAACGGGATTGGTGTTGCAGCCACTGGAAGTGATGTTACATCATCGGGAAAAGATGTTGTAGTAACGTGAAAAGGTGTTGCAGCAACGGGAAAGTGGTGTTGCAGCAACGGGGATTGGTGTTGCAGCAACGGGAAATGGTGTTGCAGCAACAGGAATTGGTGTTGCAGCCACGGGAATTGGTGTTGCAACAATGGGAATTGGTGTTGCAGCAACGGGAATTGGTGTTGTAGCAACGGGGCTTCCAAGTCCGCAAAGTGATTCCTTTGAAGCTTTCATTCTCAGCTATTTTCCACAGCTCAAATCTGCAAAATACTGAAATATAATATGGTAACCCTTGGCAGGGATTATTAGTAGTTAAAAAAAAACAAAAAATCTAATCTAAAAAAATGCATAAATAAATAGAAATTTAAATGCCTTGAGGGACAGCAAGTTCCCCTGGAAAAGAATATTGTTTAATTGCCATGCAAGTGGCTTTAAAATCTTCTTTAGAGACAGGCCGGTGATATAAAGGGAGTCGATATCCATTCACTAGTAGTGGTGTTCTGCTGTCATCAATTGTTAAAAGTTTGACTGTCCCATTTGGAAAAACAACATCCACTTCATAAGGCCCTAACCACCTTGTTCTTAACTTACCTTGGAAATTCTCGAAACGGGAATAATAAAGTAGAGCCCAGTTACCTTTCTGGAACTACTTTTGCTTGATGGTTTTGTCATGCCACCTGCTTCTTTGTTGCTGTATCATGGTTGTTTGATGGATGGCATCCAGTCTTTTCTCGTCCAATTCTTGAAGTTGTTGCAACCTGGCTGTCTTTGCATCAGTCAAATTAAGGTTAACAACTAAAGAAGTTCTTAAAGTTTCGATCTCAAACTCTACAGGGAAGATAGCGTTCTTTCCAAAAACTAATTCATAAGGTGAAAAGCCTGTAGTATTCCTCCAAGTAGTTCTATAGGCCCATAATGCCTCGGGCAACCTTTGAAACCAGTCCCTTCTATTCTCCTTTATTTTTTTTGTTAGGATGGCTTCTATGACTTTATTGGTGCTTTCTACCTGCCCATTTGCTTGGGGGTGATAAGGTGTAGACATTTTGTGCTTAATATGATATTTCTGGAGCGTATTTTTGAAGCCATGAGAGTTGAAAGGAGGTCCTCCATCTGTGACTAATTCTCTAGGCAATCCAAATCTAACAAATATTTCTTCAAATAAAAATGTTAGTACTGCTTCTTCATTAGCTTTAAGGAGTGCCTTAGCTTCTACCCATTTAGTCATGTAATCTGTGCATACTAATATGTACACTCTTTGATTGGATGGAGGATTAATGGGACCTATAAAATATAATGCCCATTTCTCACAAGGTTCAAGAATTACATGGGGATTGAGTGGCATTTCATCCCTGTGATTAGGCTGGCCCATTCTTTGACAGCTATCACAGGCCTTGACATATCTTTTGGCATCTTTGAAGAGTGATGGCCAATAATAACCCATTCTGAGTACCTTGTGTGTTGTTCTCTTATCTACAAAATGCCCTCCACAAGGGCCATCATGACAAGCTTTTAGTACATCATAAATTTCATCTTCACCAATGCACCTTCGGATTTCCTGATCGATTCCTGTATGGAAAAGACACCCGCTTATCCAACTGTACCTAGCACTTTGCTGGATGATCTTTCTTCTTTCCCTGTGTGATAGGTGTGATGGTAATTTTCCCGCAACTAGATAATTTTTCATACCAAGGTGAGTGAGCAGATACTGCAAATAAATATTCATCAGGAAAAGAATCATCTAATGGAGCATTTTCATCAGTTTTTAATCGAGAAAGGAAATCAGCAACTACATTTTCTTTTCTTGGCCTATTTACAATTGTGATGTCAAATTCTTGTAATAATAACAACCATCTGGTGACTCGGGCATTTGTAACTGATTTATTCATCAAATATTTAATGGCCGAGTGATCAGTATGCACAAAAGTAGTGTAGACAGTAATATAATGTCGAAATTTATTGATAGCATAAATGACTGCTAGGAATTCCTTCGCAGTGACTGTATAATTCAATTCAGCTGGTGTCATATTTTTACTGATAAAATAAATGGCATAGGGAAGACTATTTTCTTCCTGGCCCAAGACAGCTCCAATTGCAGTGTCTGAGGCATTAGAGGATATATGAAAGGGTAGTGCCCAATCAGGTCCTCTCAAAATGGGAGCTGCAGACAACTGATGTTTGAGTTCATTAAATGCTTTTTCACAATCATCAGTCCACTTAAATTCAGCATTCTTTGTTAATAACACAAATAGAGGAGAAGCTATTTTGGAAAAATTCTTAATAAATCTTCTATAGTATCCAGCATGTCCTAAAAATCTTCCTACATCAGTTTGTGTTTTGGGGATAGGGAGGGTCTAAATTACCTGTATTTTTGCTGGATCGACTTGAATTCCTAGGAATGAGATGAAGTGACCCAATACAATACCTTGATTCATCATCATATGACACTTTTCAGTGCTTAAAGCAAGGTGTGCTTCTATACATCGCTTGAGTACTTTTTCAAGATTCTGCAGTGCATCCTCAAAAGTCACTCCATGAGGAGTGAAGTCATCCATAAATATTTCTAATGAATCATTTAGCATATCAGAAAAGATCCCTATCACTGCTCTTTGAAATGTTGCTGGAGCATTACATAGCCCAAATGGAAGTACCCTATAAGCAAAGGTCCCCCATGGGCTAGTAAACGTGGTCTTGTCCTGGTCTTGGGGTGCAATTTTAATCTGATTGTATCCACTAAATCCATCCAAAAATTAAAAGAATTTCTTACCTGCCAAATTATCTAATACCTGATCAATGAGTGGTAAAGGGAAATGGTCTTTCTGGGTGGCTTTATTCAGTGCTCTGTAATCCACACATACTCTCCATTTACCATTTTTCTTGGGGACAATTACAAGTGGGGAAACCCACTCACTATCAGATATAGGGTATATAAATCCCGGATTCAACAGTTTTTGAATTTCTTCCTTCACAATTTCCCTTAGGTTGGGGTTCATCCGCCACTGGGGTTGACAGACTGGCCGGGATCCCTCTTTAATATAATTACGGTGAGCACATAGCTCAAGGGAGATCCCTTTCAGGTCTGTATAGTCCCATGCGAATGCTTCTTTATTTTCCTGGAGTAACTTTATTAACTGTTGTTTTTCATTATCAGTTAAGTTAGGATTTATATTTAATGTTTTGCCAGGCTCAATTTCTATTGTTGTACTTTTGGAGGGGCTGCCTACTGTTGTCTGAAATAAACTTTTATCTTTCAGGTTCTGCTGAGATTCAGATTCTAAGATTGCAGTGAAGTGATTATACATTTCTTGGCTGACCAAAGAAGGTTCAGAAATGAAGTTACTGATTAATTCATCTTCGGTAGAGTCTTTGAAAGTTAAGGCTTGTCTGATAGTCAATATAGGTTGGGTTTCTTCATCCTCATAATCTACCCATACAGAATTGTCATTATTAATCATGGGTGTAGCATGAGGATAAAGGGTAAGCTGTTTGGTTTCCTGCCCATTAGAGATGGTCATTGATCCTGATCTACAGCTGATGAAAGCATCTGCTGTAGCCAGCCAAGGTCTTCCTAGAATCAGCGGATGACCCCCCAACTTTGTTTTAGTTTGTAACACCACAAAGTGAGCTGGGTAATTCCAGGATTCTACAGAAATTATTAAATCTTCAATGACCCCTTCTGGTTTAATTGTAGAGCGATCAGCCAATTCTAGGATGGTTGGAGTTTCCCTAATAAAGTTTTTTAACTGAAGCAATTGTGTTGTTTCAAGTGTCATAATATTTATTGCACCACCTAAATCTACTAGAACTTTAGAGACAAAAGTTTTTCCAACCTGGAGTATTACTGTAGGGTGACCAGGGTCACCATATTTCACAGGATGACCTTTTTCTGTCATTAAAGCAGTCAGTTCTCCCATCACATGAACTCTGAGGGGGTCCTTAGCTTTTCTTCCAGGTTTTTTTATGCAAATATCTCTAACAGTCCTAGCATAAATGGGAACATATCTTAATGCTTGCAATAATGGGATTTTAACGTATAAATTCTGTAGCTCGCCTAAAAGGTTAAAAGCAGGTTGCTCAAGTGTTTTAGTGAGAGCTAGTCATTCAGGAAATGGTGGATCTGTTGTTTGATCATTGTTGTTAGATGCTGCTTCCACTGTTTCAGTATTATTGTTAGCTGGTTTTTCTTTTGTAACTTCCTCTTTATCAGAGTCAGTAATGTCATCAATGATTGGTTCAACAATTCTTCCTGAGTGAAGGTGGATATCGTTACATTGCATGGGGGAGACAGATTGATTTTGAATATCAATTGCTTGCAAGGCTTTATTATTATTTGGGTTGGGATTGGGTTTCACAGGAAGCTGCGGTCTAATTGCCTGGTTATTTGGAGGAGTATTGGATGGTAAGGAAAGAGACTGTTGATGTTGAGGAAATGGCATCTGTTGGGCTGCCCAGCCTGGGTTCCATTGATTAAAATACGGTTGCTGGGGGGCCCAAGGATTCCATATGGTGGGATCAGGAAAAGGAAGATTTGGTTGCTGCATAGGTGGAAAATTCATTGTGTTAAAGGGTGGGTACTGCATTTGGTTCATGGGTGGGTAATTTGTTTGAAAAGGAGAATGATTATTCCAACGACTAAATGTTGTGTTAGAATCCATACCTTGTCTTTGTGGCCATTGCCTCCTCTTTGTCATCAGGTACACTGCTTCAGCCTCTTCTTCAGTTGACTGCAATGCTGCTTTAATTCTAGGTAGAGAGGGGCATTGCTGGGTCTCATGGTCCTTTTCGCAGATTGTGCAGATTGGTACCTTATCTAGTGGGCATTCCCTGAGTGGGTGTTTTTCTCTGCATTTGGAACAAAAAATAGCTAGGGCAACTTCTGCTTCTGCCTGTTTCTTCTTTACCTGCAGAGCATCAATTTGTGAAGCAAAAGAGCTTAACATCTCAGTTTTAAATTCTTCTAATAAATTACCTATTTCAACCCTTGTTGCTCCTCCACTTGCTGACTTCTGAACTCTTGAATATACATTGTCCCTGCTTTTTGATCTGCTCACTGCTCCTCTTGAACATCTCATGCAGAGGTTAACAATTTCATCAAATGGCTCTTTAGAAATGTCTCCTTTTCCTAACATATTCAACATGTCCAAGCAGTCATCTCGTACCCCTTTCAGCAATATTGTTTTCAGAATATCCTTACTCATGTTAGGGTGGTCAGACCGCTGTAGATTATACTGCAGTCTTTCCACAAAGTCTTCCAGATTCTCGTCCTCCTTCTGAACCATTTTAAACAATTCTTCTTTCCTTTCTCTTGTCCGGCAGTAATCCTGATATTTGGCCAGAAAGCTTTCTTTCATCTGATCCCAGGTAGTGATTGCCTGAGCTCCTAAGCTCATAAACCACCTTAACGCATTCCCTTTCAGTGTTTCTAGGAACAGTTTTAGTTTCTGATTAGGGCTCACATAATCATAACTTCTACATAGTATGTCGAATTCAAAGAGGAATTAATCCAGGTTTTCAAAGGATAACCCATGAAAGTTGGGTAATGCTGAGAGTGGAATGTTCTTCATGGGGGTTGCTCCTCTTGGGAGCTTCCCAATAGGGAACTCCAGGGTAGAGAGTGAATTTTCCCCTCTTCCTTCTGTTCTGTTATCCTCCATTGGTCTTTTTCCTAAATCACTTGCTTTATCTTCTGTATCTTCTATTTCTTCAGGTGCTTCTACCGGTTCCTCAGTATATTCCAGCTTTCTTTCAGGTCCTAGTACTTCCTCCGTCTGTCGATCTGTTTGTGAGGAATGCTGGATCTGAGGCCTTCGGGAACTCGTCCTCTGTGATGTCTCAGCTTTGGAGATAATTTCGTCAATAAATGTTTTTCTTCCTCCTCCCCCCTTGCCGCCTGTGAAATTAGGTTTCCTGTGTCCTCTCATGCACCTGTTATTCTCAAAAATAAATCATCAATGCTTTTAGAAATCTCTAGTCGCCTTCCCCGGCAACGGTGCCAAAATGTTGGCTAGTTGAATTGTTTATTAATTAAACAGTCAAGTACCACATTAATTTGTCAACCTGGGAAAGTCTTTTATTTCAAAGGCTACCGCGTACTGTATGTACTTAATTTTTAAAAGCATTAGAGAGCTGTAGTAACGCAATTCTGTTTCTCACTATATGTTATAACAGTGCTTTGCAAAAATAAAATAAAAACAGTTAACTAAGAACACAAATGTTAAAAAGAAATGTGATGGATACTCTGTTAGCAGAGGATCAGGACCCTATCCTCCAGGTAAGGACGTTCAGCACCTGCCCCTGTAACCAGATTGCTAATACACACTGCAACTCTAATTCACCGGTGAAATATCCTTTTACAGCTTCAAGCAATTAATAGAACAGAGTACTAGCAAAAAGGAAATCATCAGAGGTAATGCTACAGAATCCAAAATAGAGTACCAGCAAAAATAAATTACTAAACACACTTACACACTTGACAGGAAAGTAAATGGGTGAATCTTGTGAGGAAGGTGGGCCCAGTCCCTCTCACAAGATTCCCCAGAACACAAATGCTAGATTAGATGCTCAGAACAATCTTCTATTCATCTTCCAAAAGATCCAGTTACAATAAAAGTTCAGACTTTGCTGTTGTGTTTCAAAATTTCCCTTACAGAACTATTTTTCTCCCCCCCTCTCTAATGTAGATGTCTCCTCTTTATGGAGGAGACATCTATTACAATAGACTATCACAGTTCATTCAGTTAAACCTTTCTGTCAAAAATAAGAGTTACAGGATGTTGTTACAACAGTGTGACAGTGTATTCTTTCTTGGGTTTCTTACTGTTACACAGCTGGTAACCGAACTTTGACCGTCTTCTTGGGATCCTCGCACTATCCCTTGTCGTTTCCCCATGGTTGCTGATTTAGTAAACCCGTGTTGTTCCTGATATTTTAGCAACTGTAACTGTGTTTTACCCTTTTTGGATAGTTGCTGATAATGCTGTGTCCGCGTGGAATTTTGGCGATCTTCAGATAGTTTCCATTTGTTATTTCCAGTTGTTGAAAAATAGCATTCCCCTGCTTTAGATAGTTGCCATTGCTGGCTCTAGCAACTGCGTAATTGCTGCTTCTCGTGTTGCAGCAACTGCGTAGTTGCTGTTTCTGGTGTTACAGCAACTATGAATTATAATTCCTGCAGACTTTAGACAGTTCAACGGTTACTTGGCAACTTAGTTAGCTTTTCCAAAGATAAATATAAAGATAACATGAATATGTAATGAACAATTAAACATATAGATATGCGGAGAGTTACTTCATACCTTGGGGTGATTAAGTCATTATGTAATCAAAGCTTTCAACTTATGAACTGAAAAAGGATAATATTATGGCAAAAATATAAGGTCGAAAATGGTCAATTCTGAGTCCTATCATCCTTCCCTCTAGCACCCTTAGCCCATATGAAATTAGGTCCTAATCTGCCGTCTCATTCTCTAATGGTAAGATTATAGATCTTACTAAAACATTCTTGGGCCTCCCCTTTCCACATTAAATACACAAGAATATAGCCCTCCCACCTTTTTGGTCATACCATTCAACTTGTCCTAATGTTATGAATCCCCAAGTTTGGCGTCAATTCCCCTACAACTACACCCTTTCCCCCGCTTGGATAAGGGCTTAAATGCATTAGGGCTTATGAGTTGTGATAAGGGAGCCCCTCATCCCATTATCACAACTTTTGGAGGTTTTCTAATAAACTTTAATTGCATGACACATATGAAAAATTGAGAGAAAATGAAAAGGAACCTGTAAAATTAAAAGCATTTATTGAATAATTAATAACATGAAAAACTACAATGGAGGTGGGGAAATCAAATAGTGAAGTTAGTCCAAGATCATCCAATAATGTAAGAATTACATATGTAGAGTATTGAATTTTTTATATATGTTCTACCTATGTTTTCTTATCTTAACATATCTTATAGCCCCACATATATTGACAGTATTATTGTAATTATGTTTTGAAGCAAGCCATTCCTAAAGAATGAGGCCATATTCTCACTAGTTAAAAAAGGGAGATCCAATTTTAAGATGTCCTTGGTAAACTTTGTATTGAAGGTGCAAACAAAGCATTCAAAAATGGATGAACCCAGATCTAGGTAGCTTGAATTTTTCACCATTAATCTAGTTTAGGACTACTTGTGTTAGTTTTAAATTGACTCAAAGAAAACTTAGGGAATTTGAATGCTTTTTGAGAATTCCATGGACAAAAACTTGAGAAATATGATAGACTTGTATGGGACTATTACCCATACACTTGGTAAGAGAATGGACAAGTGTTAAAGCATGATGATAGCTAAAGTGACATGCTTATATCCTCTGTTTTGTTTTAAGTGGACATGAATTACATTTGGGTCCTGCATGGAGATGAACCTTACTTTATTTGTATGAACGTAGATGCATTTCTGGATATTAGAAGACTATATCATTTCCATTTGATTACAAATACATGGAGGATATTCTGGGAGAAATGTGACTATCCATAAAATGCAGATCAAATTTGAGAACCTTGTGGCTCTTTTCCATAGACTCTAGTAGTGCTTCGAGGTTGTGTTTGGAGGGGTTAGTAGACAAAAACCTAATATCATGAAGAATATTATTGTTGGAGAAACTATTGTTTGGGAGAAAGGCCTAGTATTTTTAGGAGTTGAGGGATTTATGAGTTATGGATTAAGGTTAAAGGGTAAAGGGTTAGGGCTTAGGGGGTTTCATGGACAGGGGTTTGAAGGATAGGGGGTTTAATTCTAGGAGTTTTAGGAGTTAGAGCTTAATGGATTAGTGGTTAAGGGTTAAGTACAAGTTAAGCACCAAGGGATTAGGGTTCATAGGATTTAGGGATTAAGTGCTTAATGTTAGGATATTCCGACACATAGGAAATAGTTAAGTACAACTTGGTCTAGTATAGAGGTACGTATAGAGTTAGGTAAAGTGTGTTTCTTTACCTTGTACATTTTGTAACTTACAATCCAATGGTCACGATATGTAGTGATCTGACGGTTCATTCTCTCCTTGGTATTACTAACACTTGATCCGTGGCTTGAAACCCGATTAGTCCATGATTTCTATTTAAAGCGCATGGAGGGTCATTTGTAGGGTAATCCGTGCATGAGAGAAGCATATGTAAATTTTCATTCTTTTATTAATAAATTGCCTGAAGTGGCCACGTTGTCTCAGGCCGTGGACTGTTTCCCTCTTTGAGGGTTTTAACCACGTCAAAAATACTGGTGTATTGATCTGCGATCTGGTTGTGAGTAGTGTCCTTTGGTTTTCTATCTGAGGAAATTACCCTATAAATTCCTACATGGTATCAGAGCTATTTGAGGGCCGCATCCGTTGGTGATCCAAATCTGAAGCCGGTAGAACTGCATCCGACTGCCGTTTCCTAGATCTACTGTTTTTGACTGCTTTCGGGCGAGAGGACTGCTCTATTGTGTTGGGAGCATCTGTTCCAGTGAGGAACCCCTTTCGTTTCACGCAAAAAGGTTTCCGGTAGCCCTAGCTATGTCATTTTTAAGATGTGGAGGTATACAATGCTTATTTGCAGTTTACAGTTATTTTCTCTCTGTTTATTTCGGTTTCGGTTTATTTAGCCTTTTTTTATTACCAGATCTATACCTTTCATTTCTGTGTATGCTCTTCGCCCTGCGACTCTGTGCGATCTAGGCAAATCAGAAACAGAAAGGAAGATTTTTCTCATGCGTATGCTCTTTTCCGTGCGCCTTAGTGTGATCTCGGAAAATCAGAAACATTGAGAAAAATATTTAGTTTCCGGCTAAAGCTAACTTTGAGCCGCAAGGTTTATTTTTGAAAATATTTAGTTTTTCAGCTAAAGCTAACTTCGAGCCGTAAGGTTCGTTTTCTTTGCATGTCTCTGTTGGGTTTTTTGTTTTTTGTTTTGTAGGGAAAAAGAGCTTTCTCAAAGCAAGCATGCAACCCAAAGCACCCCCCCCTCTCTCTCTCTCAAATTTTTTGTATAGCTCAATTGGTTCAAAGCTATTTTAAGAGAGTAGAGGACTTGGGTTCAAGTCTCCATTTTGTGGGGGCAGACTTTTTCATTTCCGCACATTCCCGCACTTCGTCGGCAACTTCATCAACATTTTTTTAAAAATTCCATAACTTCTTCATCCTGAAGCCGTTTTCAGAGCCGTCTTTTTAAACCAGCCTAATTTTTTGAGATCTATCCATTGGAACACTTAGTTTCAGCATCTTTAGCTTCAGTTTCCGTTGAAATGAAAAGTCAATACCAAGTTATCCTTGAGAGCACCAACTACTTGCAATGGTTGTCCTACATTGAGGATTTACTTAGAAGTAAAGGACTCTACAGAATAGCCTCAGGCCAAGAAAAGAAACTGAAGGATGAAGATAAGGCTGCTAAATGGGAAAATAGGCAATATCAAGCACGTGGATTGATAGGGATGTCTATTTCTCTAGATCTTAGATTCCATATTGTAGAACTTGATACTCCTGATGAAGCAATGGAGCAAATCAATAAAGTTTTTGGGATTAAAAATGAACTTAGATCCCATCAACTTGAAAATGAGTTGCTTACATTGGACCCTAATAATTTTTCTTGCATTGAAGATTTCTTGTCCAAGTTCAAGACGCTTAGATATCTCTTGGAAGGTGTTAAAGTTAAGAAAGAAGATAGTAACCTTATCTATTCCATTCTTACTAAGTTGGGACCAGCCTACTCTATGTTTGTTTCCACCTTCCATTCTACAAGAGAAGCCTTCATTTCTTAAGGAACAGACTACAAGTCCCCTTCCTTTAACTCCTTTTGTGATTCTTTAATAAGAGAACAAGAAAAACTCTTACACCTTGGTCTTCTTAATCTTGGAAACTCTTCGAAGAAAGCGTTAGCAGCCCAGCAACAACCAAATTCAAAGAATCCTAAGAAGTCATATCCTAAAAACAATGGTCCTAAACCAAACAAGGGTCCTAAGAAATCTGAGCCTCAAAATGAAAAATCATTTCAACAAAATGATAAGACAAATAAAAACAAATGGAAGAAGATTGATAGACATTGCAACTTTTGTAATCGAGATGGCCACTTAGAATCCAAATGCTTTAAGAAGATGGAAGCCTTGGAAGCAGCGATGAAGAAACATAACATCCATTGGAGCAATCTTCAACTTCAACTTCATCTTCATGAATGGCACTTTCTGCATGTGGTTGTCAAGCATCTCGGTCTGGCTATGCACTAAATGTATCTTCTTCTTCTCATTCTCATGAGTGGCTCATTGATTCTAGAGCTTCTTATCACATGGCCAAAAACAAAGCCATGTTTTCTTCTTTAAATGATTGTAACACCAAAAATATATATGTTGGTGATGATAAATCTCTTAGTGTTGTAGGGACTGGAACTGTTCATCTAGACAATGGTCAATTTAATGATGTATTATGTGTTCCAGCCTTATCCTGCAACCTTCTATCTGTATATCAGATAACTCATTTAGGTGAAGGTAAAATCGTTGAATTTTCACCTCATGATGTTGTAATCAAGGACCTAAGAGATCCTAAAAAGATTTTAGCTACTGGCATTGCTGATGATTCTACAAGGTTGTATAAGTTTCACAACTTTGGGTCATCAAATCTTCCCTCGGTATTAGTTGCTCATAACGATGAAGTGAGAAAACTTTGGCATGAGCGATTTGGTCACTTAAACTATCGCTCCCTTCAGCATCTATGTAAAAAAAATATGGTGACAGGTCTTCCTATGGTATCTTGCAGAGATGGTGTTTGTTCCAGATGTGTACTCGGAAAACATCATCGGGACATTTTTGAAAAACGTGCCTCTTGGCACGCCTTAGCCCCTTTATAGCTTGTGCATAGTGATTGATGTGGTCCACTTCCAGTTGAGTCATTCTTTGGCTGCAAGTATTTCTTAACTTTCATTGATGATTTCTCCAGACGCACTTCGGTATACTTCTTAAAACTCAAGAGTGAAGTATTTAACACATTTTTGGCCTTCAAGGCCTTTGTTGAAAAACAATCTGGACATCAAATTATTAAGCTAAGATCTGATAATGGTGGAGAATATGTTAAAAACACATTCGTCAACTTTTGCATTGAGAATGGAATTCAAATGAAACATACTGTTCCATATACTCCACAACAAAATGGTGTAGCTGAAAGGAAGAATCGCACCTTAAAGGAAATGGCTAATTGTATGCTACAATCTAAAGGACTTGGTCTTAGTTTTTGGGCAGAAGCAATTAACTGTGCAAATTACATAATAAATCGCACTCCTACTAAGGCTTTAAAGAATATCACTCCAGAAGAAGCATGGAGCTCAATCAAACCAGATGTAAGTAACTTTCGTGTTTTCGGAAGTGAAGCGTGGGCCCATATTCCAGATGAAAAGCATAAAGCTTTAGAACCTAAGAGTGAAAAATGTACTTTTGTTGGATATTCTGAAGATGTCAAAGGCTATAGACTTATTCCATTTATGTCCAAAAATGTTATCATTAGAAGAGATCTAAAATTTGATGAAGATATATTGGCCTGCGAGCCTAGTCCGGCAGATGTGCCACCTCTTCGTATCTCTTCTACTTTTGAAAACATTTCTTCTTTAGATGATGAAAGTGAGGATGACAATCCTCCCCCACCATCTCAGGATCCTCCTTCAGCTCCTCAGCTTCCAAAATGGGTTTGCGCTACTCGAGATGCAGCAGGTGATCTTGCCGGTGATCCTACAGATCAGCGACGTACACGTTCTCAGTTCGAGAGAGCCTCTTCTTTACTGGCTCAAGCTCCAGTAAATTAAGATCCTGATACCTTTGCAGAAGCTTCAGGCCATCCAGATTGGGAAGCAGCTATGAATGAAGAATATCATTCATTATTGGCAAATGATACATGGGATCTTGTTCTTCTACCAAAGGGACGCAAACTTGTTAGATGCAAATGGGTTTACAAAACCAAGTATGGACCAGATGGGAAAGTTGATAAACATAAAGCTCGTCTTGTTGCTAAAGGTTTTTCACAGGTTGAAGGCATTGACTACACTGAAACCTTCTCCCCTGTTGCCAAAATGAACTCTATCCGCCTTGTTCTTTCCCTTGTTGCCTCGTTCAAATGGGAAGTCCATCAGATGGATGTTAAATCTACCTTCTTACATGGGGACTTGCATGAAGAAATCTACATGGAACAACCTATTGGCTTTATACAAACAGACTCCAGCCTTGTATGTCGGCTTAAGAAATCCCTTTATGGTCTCAAACAAGCTCCTCGAGCTTGGTATGCCAAAATGGATAACTTTCTTTTAGAATCTGGCTTTTCTAGGTGTCATTCTGACAATACTGTCTACACCAAGAAAGTGGGCAAGTCTCTTATCATTCTTGTTCTTTATGTTGATGATCTTATCCTGACTGGTAGTGATCCCAACCTTATCAACCATGTGAAGTCTAGCCTTAAAAGGAAGTTTGAAATGACAGACTTAGGACACTTACATTATTTTCTCGGTCTTCAAGTCTTGCAATCCAAGGAAGGTATTTCCCTTTCTCAATCCAAGTATGCCTGTGATATTCTACGCCACTTTCACATGGAAGACTATAAGCCAGCCCCTTCTCCCTTTCAGTCTGGAGTCAAACTTTCAGTCACTAGTACTTCTCCTGAAGTTGATGGTACCTTATACCGTCAACTTGTAGGAAAACTTTTGTATCTAACGCATACTCGTCCTGACCTTTCCTTTGTTGTTGGCCTTGTTGCTCGGTTCATGCAAAACCCCCGTGAAAGTCATTGGGAAGCAGCTAAAAGAATACTTCATTATTTTCGAGGTATAGTTCAGTTTAGGATTCATTACAGTGCCGAAGCATCTCCTCTATTGGTTGATTTCACTGATTCCGATTGGGCTGGTGACCCTGATGATCGGAAGTCTACTGCCGGTTATGTGTTCACTCTTGGTTCAGGACCTATTACATGGGCTTGCAAGAAACAAGGTGCCATTCTCTTTCATCAGCAGAAGCAGAGTATTGTGGTGCCGTAGAAGCTAGTAAGGAAGCCTTGTGGCTTCGTCAGATCCTGTCAGAGCTTGGCTTTCAGCACCAGCATCCGACTACACTTTGGTGTGATAATCAAAGTTCCATTCAACTATGCAAAGATCCAGTCCAACATCAGCGTAGCAAACACATTGAACTGCACATGCACTTCATCAAAAAGCTCATTCACGACCATGTTCTTGAAGTGCAATATTGTTCAACAGATGATCAAGTTGCAGACATCTTCACAAAGGCTCTCACAGAGGCGAAGTTCACTAAACTTCGATTTATGGTTGGAGCTCAGGAAGTTGTCACTAAGGGGGGATAGGCTCTAGTGCCTCCTTCCTTCTCCTATTATGTCATATTTGTAAATCCTTCAATCCTATCCCAAGTTGTTCTTAAGGGGGGATGTTAGGATATTCCGACACATAGGAAATAGTTAAGTACAACTTGCTCTAGTATAGAGTTAGGTATAGAGTTAGGTAAAGTGTGTTTCTTTACCTTGTACATTTTGTAACTTACAATCCGACGGTCACGATATGTAGTGATCCGACGGTTCATTCTCTCCTTGGTATTACCGACACTTGATCCGTGGCTTGACACCCGATTGGTCCATGATTTCTATTTAAAGCCCATGGAGGGTCATTTGTAGGGTAATCCGTGCATGAGAGAAGCATATGTAAATTTTCATTCTTTTATTAATAAATTGCCTGAAGTGGCCGTGTTGGCTCAGGCCGTGGATTGTTTCCCTCTTTGAGGGTTTTAACCACGTCAAAAATACTGGTTTATTGATCTATGATCTGGTTGTGAGTGGTGTCCTTTGGTGTTCTGTCTGAGGAACTTACCCTGTAAATTCCTACACTTAAGGTTTATGGGATTTAGGTGTCAGTGGGTTAATAGGTTAGGCATTAGGGTTTAAGAGGTTAATGGCTTATGGTTTAAGGGATCAAGGGGTTAATGGGTTATGGGTTATGAGTGTACGACTTGAGGGATTATGGTTTTCACATTAAGGGGATAGGGAATTTGGTGGTTATGGCTTAAGAGCTTATGGGTTGTGATAACGGGGCCCCTAATCCCCTTATCACATCTATTGGGGGTTTCCATATCAATTCATTTCGTTTCCTTCCCTCTAGCCCCCCTAGACACTATGTCATGAGGCCCTGAGGCCCATTCTCATTCTATAACGTTAGGATTATATATCTCAATAACCGATATTTGAACATATCACTTCTACCCAACCATGATACCCTTATGTCTCCTTACCCTATTAAATACACCAAAATATACCCCTCCTCAAAAAATTCATGAGAATTGAACATTTGGAGGTGATCATTTAATAACCACCTCTAAAAGTCTAATTTTAATGACTTTTCCTTTTTTGGGGGTAGTGTGGGGGGAGGGGGTAGGGCGGTTGTCCAAAAATTAAATTGTCATGAATTTTAAGGTGGTTTTGATTTATGAGTGTACATGTTATGGGATCATGGATTTGGTTTTAAGGGGATGGGGAATTTCGTGTTTATGGGTTAAGGGCTTGTGGCTTGTGATAATAGGGCCCCCAATCCACTTATCACAACTATTAGGTGTTTTTCTATCAATTTCTCTTATTGACTTCCTTGTAGGCCCCCTAGCCCCTATGTTATGAGGTACTACGGCCCCTTCCCATTCTATAATTTTAGGATTATATATATTAGTAAACCATGCTCGGACCTCCCACTTCTACCCATCCACGCTACCCTTATGCCCCCTTGTGACATCCAATACGTCAAAAGATCCCCTTCCACAAGATTCATGATAATTGAATATTTGGAGATAAATTTAACAATCGTCCCTAAAAGTTTAATTCTAATGAACTTTGGGGTGTGGTGGGGGGTTGTCCAAAACTACCTCCAAAAGCTACATTGTCATGACTTTTAAGGGGGTTTGTGATACAAACCCCCTTAAAAGTCATAATAATTAAACTTTTTGAGGTGGTTTTGGACACCAACCCCCCCCCCCTGAAAAAAAAAAAAAAAAAAATTATTAGAATTGAACTTTTAGAGGCGGTTCTTAAATGAATTCCTCCAAATGTTAAATTCCCATGACTTTTTTTGAAGGGGCTTTTCGAAAGATGGCTCGAAAAATTAAATTCTTATGAATTTTAGGAGTCTTGTAAAAAAGTCATGATGAAGAATATGTTTTTGGATAATCCTTTAAACCACCCCATGCCCCAGAAAATTCATGAGAAAACACTTTTGGATGAAGTTGTTAGAAACCCACTGTACCATAAAACTTCAATTTTCATGACTTTCGAAAGGGGGGGTGGTTAAAAACTATAATGAAAAATATATTTAGGGGAAGTCATTTGACTCCTCCGCCCCTCCAAAGTTCAATTTTAATGACTTTATGGGGTTGTTTTAAAAAAATGTCATGAAAAATATATTTAGGGGCAACAATTTAAAAACACCCTTGTAAACTCACGAGAAAACACTTTTAGAGGTGGTTGCTATAAAACCACTGGAAAAAGTTTAAATTTTCATGAACTTCAGGGGGGGCGTTTCAAAACTACCCCGAAATCCCTAAAAACACTTTTATAGTATTTTTGACAAGATCGTTGTAAGTGAAACTACCCGTAAAATCCCTTTTTTGTACTCGAGCGGGTGCCAATACATGCCAAGTGCCAAGTGTTAGTTCACTCTAAGTGCCAAATATTCCTATCTTACTTCCCTCCTATTTTCCCATAATTAATATAAAATAAATGTAATATTAGACCATCTCGAACCATGCCAACACATGCCAAAACATACCAAAGCATATCAACACAAGCTAGGCCAACACGTGCCAACTCACAATGTGAGTGATGGAGTGCTACAGATGCTATGGAGTGGTATGGCATGCCAGGGAGTGCTAAGGCATGCTAGAGAGTGCCAATGCATGCCGTGGAGTGTTGGGGAGTACTAGGGCAACCCAAGGGAGAACTATGTCAAAATTCATTGAAATAAATGAATATGAGGGAGTCCGTGGGAGTGTCAATGAGTGTTAGGCATACTAAGGAGGGAGTGACAAGGTATGAAAGGTAGTGGTAACACATGCTAGGCAATACCAGGGCAATGTTAAGAATTTCTAGAGTGTGCTAGGTAGTTCCAAGGTGTACTAATGTTCCAAATAGTGCTAACGCATGCCAAGACATGTGAAGACATGCTAGGTGCTAAGGCATGCCAGGATGTTCGAGGTGCCAAGGTGTGCCAACATGTGTCAAGGAGAATCAAGTCAACAAAAGGGAGAACCAAGCTAAAATGCAAGGAAATGAATGCATAATAGGTTTAATGAGTTAGTAATTTACCTTTTTCAAAAGGGGCATGCTATGCACACTAACAATATGTTCCAATACATGCCAAGTGCCATTGTGTGCCAACTGATAATGCATGTCAATGCATGCTATGGTGTTCCTGTGCATGTTATGGGCTGCAAGGAATTCTAACACATGCTAGGGGACTACGATGTTGTGCTAGGGCATGTCATCAGGTTGTTGGGCATCCTAGTCATGAAAAGATGTTCCAAGATTTGTGAGGTGCTAAGGAATGTTAATGTGTGCCAAAAAATTTCAAGTTGTGCTCGGATTTTTGAGGAGTACTAGGTCTCTCACATTAATATAATTGACTAATATTGATTATGTATTAAATAATATGGTTCCTACACACATTAGCGGAACTTCATCTAAAGTGAATTTTCTATATAATAGACATAACATATATGAATCATGTGTGGACTCATAGGAAAAATATATGATGAATGATGTGTTGATTCATAGGAAAACTATATTCTCATTACTTGAGGGAAATGATGTACAATAGTTCTTAAAAATTTGATTGACTCTAATGACTACGGCTTTAGGCACATAATGAAAAAGACTCCACAACAACGGTCTTAAGTTGTTAAATTTAAAAAAAATAGAAAGAATCAGATAGAGTCATCAAAAACACATTGGAATGATCAATGATGACAAAAATTCTTTACCTTCGGAAAATGTAATGAAAAAGGGCATTCCTAAGGTCCAATCATAGATATTGACTAGAAGTGTCAACAAATAGAGAATTAGTGATGGGCATTTAACATCCCTCACCAAAAGTGTCAATTAAAACAGCTTTGGTGACAAAATTTAAAGGAATATCACTATATGTACTTACAACTACAGAGTTTTAAGGACCGTCACCATATGAAACATTGGTGACGAACCTTAAAGGTATGTCACAGGCATGACCCTCACCAATGTCCTTTCTTATTGTAGTAATGAAAAATATCTCATAGATGCAAGGCTCATCACTAGTTGGGGCGATACACTTGTCAACACATGACAACAATCTCACACATAAAAGTCTCATTACAATTCAAGTGGTGGAACATATGAATCCTATACAAGTCACATAGACAAGTATCACTACACCTATTAGCCAGATAGGTGCCTCTTCCCACATCTAATACTATGGGTTAGATGCATATTGAGGCCTAATCTTGTGGCACATAGAACACAAGAATTCTGTCATCCTTAGAATATTTCCAATGTCATTTCATAAACATGTGAGCTCTGGCTGGGGGGGAAAGGCATCTTGGTGTTCTCGATCATCTGTGACCACTTCCCAAAAGGGTCATGTCCATAAGTCCAAGTTTCGCTGTAAAAACTGAGAACTTTACTTTCAATAAAGGATTGGTAAGAATCTCAATCATTTTATTATCATTCACAATATCATGGAGCCTCACTACTCATCTCTACACCATACCATGGATATAGTGATATTTTTTCTCAATGTGATTGGACTTGTCATGGAACATAATATGAATCCGAGTTGTCACACTATATAATTTTTGTGTTTGGAATGTGCTCAAGTAGCTATAAAAATATATTCCTCATCCATACTACCTCACAGCCAGCCATGCTAGTAGCAATGTACTCAGATTCATCTATACTCAATGCAACAAACTTTTTCTTTCCTCTCATCCAAGAGATCTTGGAAATTCCCAAGCTAACGAAGCACTTAGAAGCATTTTTTCTATCAAAAAATTTACCAGCGCAATCAACATCACTCTATCCGTGAAGTCTTGTGTTTTTAGTAGTATATCTCAATCCGATATTGATGGTGCCATGCATGTATATCAACACAGCATTTGAAACAATCTAGTGTGCATGTGATCACTTAATCATATATTGTATTAGACTATTGACTGCATAAAATGTGTTCAGTTAATGTTAACTAAGAACATCAGT
Organism: Pinus tabuliformis; assembly: GCA_031772625.1. Lineage (NCBI taxonomy): Eukaryota > Viridiplantae > Streptophyta > Pinopsida > Pinales > Pinaceae > Pinus > Pinus tabuliformis. Next base: position 480,387,782 of record CM062812.1, on the reverse strand, counting down.
ACCCGAATCATTTGACAATATTTAGAAGAATTTTCCAGATCAATACCTACAACTTCACCAAATAGCTTCTAGAAATTCATTTCCATTGGAGAATTCATGGACTTCCATTATGTCATACCAAATCATTCCAATACCTTGACAACATGTTTTCCTTGAGAATGGAAAAACTCACGAGGTCTCTCCCATACTTCAAGACCCATAAAGTAGTGCATCAAATGAATACCATTCATTTCAAATTCAAAAGCTAACTACCTCTTACATTTGAGGATAAGTTGTTCACCACCAGTCATAAATAAAAATTAAACATATAATAAAAAAATCAAAAGGCATACCTTTGACTGTCTTGAAGTAAATATTTGGATCAAAATTACTTCTAGTAGAACCAATATTCATTGCAAAGCTACCAATGTTGGCATACCAAGTTCTTGGATCTTTCTTCAAACCGTAGAGAGCTTTCTTTTGTCTGAACACAAGTTTCTTGGTCATGTACTTTAAAGCCTTATTGTTTCTCCAAAAATACTTCTTCCTTAAGGACGCCATTCAAAAATAAATCTTTTCATTCATTTTATGGAGGGACCATCCTTAGCTAGGCGATAGAGCCACAATAGACCACTTGGTTGTATAAAGGACAATGCGTGCAAATATTCCATCATATTCTCTTCACTATTTCTGAGAGAACCCTCTAGCCATAAATCTAGATTTATATTTTTCAATACTGCCATAAACATCATGTTTAATTTTGTACAAACATTTAGAAGACACAACAAATTCACCTCGGGGTCTGGGAAATACTTCCCATACATCATTATAAATGATGGACTCATATTCTTCAACCATTTCATATTTCCACACTTGAGCCTTTACATCTTCTTCAAAAGTGTATGGTGCAACTTGAATAATGTTTCTCATGGATACAACGTATCCTTAGAATCAACATGGTTTCTTTATTTCTTTTAAGGTTCCTTTAGGATCAACATGTCTATCAACATCGTGTAAAATGTCACGAAACCATAATCATATTTTTCTCTCACATGGAGAAGGATCTAAGGAGTCCATGGGATCCATCAGTTCATCAACAATATGAAGCCTAGCCTTGGGATATTCTTGTACATCCAAGGCATCATCTTGTATTTCACCATTAGTGGGAGGAGGAGTGTCTATGGATTTTCAAAGAGTTACATCTTCATAAAATGTTATATCTTTGCTAAAATATATATTTCTTTGTACATGTACATATATTCTATAAGCTTTAAAATTTTCACAATAACCAACAACGATACCTCTTTTACCTGAAGCTTCTATCTTGGTACTCTTTTATTTTGGCACATGAAGTAGATAGGGCAATCAAATATCCTTAAGTTCCCATTTTGTTCTGGGTTATATACTACGCTGGTCTCTTTCTTGATTACAACTTCTTTGATGATGTCTTGAGCCCTTTTCCACTTCATGTCCACTCAATTAGTGGGATGCCATGACACCTTCTGCAATATTGATACAAAGGATTTGTTTGTCACATTGATCAAATGTAATTTTTGATCCCAGAACAAGATAAATAACAATAGAACAAAAGTAAGAAAACATAGTGAAAGTATACCTGGTAATGAGGCGGTCATTTATTTCTTTTATAGAAGTGAGAGTGGCTCTTTCATTATCCTTGCAACAAATTCCTCTTGGATTTTATGTTCCTGCACTATTATGCACTCTGATGATCGTCAGGATTTGTTTTTCTTGATCCCATTCTCATCAATAAGTTAGTGAAAGAATCATTCAAATACTCATGCATGAAAAATAACCAATGATCTATAAAGATAAATCTAAATAGGAATGGTGACACAAAGAAACATGACACTTGAAAATAATTTGGGATTGAAGAATTTCTTATCTCCCTCTTGATTTGGCCTGTATACATTACCACTATCCATAAGGCATATGTCATTGGAAGAAGAGATGCATCTTCTTGACCACAACTTGGAAAACTCCATCGTGATCTGCTCTAATCTCATGTATTTAGGAAACCATCTTTCTCACATTAGGAAATACTTTATAATCAAGAAGAATGAATTTTTGGTGCTAGAATTTATATTGATTTTTACTTATTATGAAGCAATGCATGGATAGGTGTTCCATTGATTTTATATAGATCTTCAAATCTTGATCCGATAGTGAAGGCAAGGAATAATAATTATACATATTGACTTCATTGTTTTCAATGATATTAGTTATAATTGATATTTTCTTCTTGCAAAATAGGTTATTTTAGAAAATTATCATTCCATCTCTTGCAAAAGTCATGAGTCTTACCGACAACCACTATTTTCAATAAACTTTAATATCAAAATTACCAAAACCCATGAGAGTATGACCATTGTCATATAATGTGGGAGAGTCAAAATGCCAATATCTTCAACATTTAATTTCTATTAGTTATTCTTTCATAATCTTCTAAGCATTATAGTTATTTTTAAGACAATACTTTGTTGTACATGCATATATAGAAACAAAACTACTCTTTCCTTTTTCATGCATTAACATGTACCAAAACCACAAATATTAAATGCATGCAACACCTTAATTAATATCTACAAAATTACTATCATATCTTGTGTTCCTTGGAATATTGGAAGAATGGTAGAAATAAAATTTCAACAACAAACTTTCAACAGTAAATTTTCTATAGGAAAATGTCAGCAATAAATTTTCAGCGATAAATTTTAACAATAAAAGTTCAGCAATAGATTCCAGCTGTAAATTTCAACAATAAAAATTCAGCTATAAATTTTAGCAATAAAAGACGAGATATTTAAGCATAAAATGAACAAGTAGAATGAATAGTAAGAGATATTTAGAAAAAGAAAGAGCTGGAAATGGAGAAGACAACAAGAGGTATTTAAATAGAAAAAAAGTTTCCAATGGAGCGGATGTCAAGAAATATTTGAGTAGAAAGAGAGATGCAAATGGAGTGGATATAAAGAGATATTCCAACATAAAGAGAGATGCAAATCGAGTGGATAAAAAGAGATATTCCAATAGAAAGAGAGTTACTAATGGATCTTAGCTTCTTGAGTTCGTCTTCACCAAAACTCTGATACCATATTGACATTTTAATGTTATATCATGTTACAATCACTTAAATTCATAACTTCCTTATACTGTAATAAATTTAAGTAATTGTATATAGAACATAAACCGCATAAACCATATGCACAATGAAAGACAACCAAGAAATCAATGAGACATAGAGAAGTTAGGTCAATGACCACGGAAAAACCCACAAGGGGAAAACCCAACCAAATTCTTCATCTATTAGAAATCAATTGTTTAGTAGACATAAAAAGTATGATGAGAGAATTAAGAAGTTTACCCAAATTTGAAGAATATCTCTGATAGTGGTAGCTGATGCAAACAACGAATCATCTTTCCTCTCCAAAATATACTCTTACTATCCAAGTCTCTCTCTTTCATAATATCCTTCAAGTCTCCCCAACTCTCTCTCAAGTTTGAATTTACAATGCACAAATAAGTGAGGTGAGATGATATGAGAAACATATATATGGAAGCGACAATGAATTATTGACATAAAGTATAATCAATACGCATTACTTGAGGAGGATTTACATATGCCAAAATAGGATTGTAACTTATGCCATAAAGTAGTGGATTGTAACTTATTCATTTAGGAGAGAACTGTAACTTATGCATTAAAGAGGTGTGAGAGGAATATTTTTATGACAAGTCATTAAAGTGTGTAAGAGAGTGTAAGAGGTGCATAAGAGGATTAGAGAGAGAGATGAATGAATCCATTAAGAGAGATAGAGAGAGTAACAAATGAATTATTTGAGGGGAGGTACATATGACACGATAGAGTCTCATGACTGAGAGACTTGAACTTCTTTATAATAATCATAATAATAATAATAATATTGACAAGTAAGTGAAAATTGAACTATTAAGATTGATTGATGATCAAAATGGATTTTCCATAAAAAATGCTTGATTACCAATTGATGGAAGGAGATTTAATATTTTTTGGAAAGTCATACTTTAGACTTTCTATTTTTAGAAATTCTATTTTTATAAATTCCTCACTGAGCAACCATATTTCAACACATTTAGAAATACATCTGAGTAGTCGTGGACAACTTCTACTTCACTTACAGATTTAGATGAATTGTTTGATGAGTGATCTTCTACCCAAATGGAAAAAAAGTTTACATCCTTTGCTTGTAGCTGTTTCTAGCTATAATACTAATATATAATGCACAAAGACTGACCTATGTATGGCCCTTATCTAATATACAGGTGATAATGTTCTTCAAGCAGTTGAAAATTGTTTGATGCCCTTCTAACCAATCAATACTTCTCAAAACATCATATGAGCCCAAAGGTAATATATTCAAGTTTAAGATGGTTTGATTTCCATTTAGAGTAATTGAGCATGCCTCTTTCCAATTTGAAACCTTCCTCTTTGTTCCTGTGGCTAGCCAAATCAACCATGATTTTTTTCATTTTTCATACTTTAAAGTGAACTTTTATACAACCTGAGGGCTAAACTAACTCAAGATAACACTAGCATCTATTAATACAGAAACATATTCATTAAGAATAGTACCTACAATTTCTAGCATTGTGGACTCATGCACTATTTGGAATCCTTCCAATGTTTAATTAATGTGTGGTATATTTATGGCCATGTCAATAAATATGGAGGCATCTTGTAGCTTTTGCTAATTTATAGTGGATTTGATATTATATGGACAACTTCAAAGAAAATGGGGTTCTCCACAACCCTAACACTTCAGTGGTTCCCTATCCTTACCTTCTAAAAATACAATGAAAATTTATTTATTAATAAAACAGCATAATTGGAGAGAAATATGTTGCCAAATTAATGATTATAAACTAACATAATGGGATAGAAAGAATAAACTAAAAACTTAGTTTGAGATAAATGCTAAGCTGCATGAAAAGTAAAACAAGACACCATAATAGAGAAAGCATTTATTTAAATTAATATCAAAATACTTTTTCCTAATTGAAAAATACAAGAATAACGTAGGTAAAAGGGTGCAAACCCTTAGATAAAACCACTACTAAGGAGAAATCGATTGGGAAGAATTATAAAAGCACCACTGAGGAATACATACAGGCTTTTATTGGTAGATGAAAGAAGTATATGACTGGGGTGAGTTGTCGGTGGCAACTCGTTGGTTGGGACGAACATCCTCTATTACATAATTTTCCTAAGAAAACTATTGTGGTTAGATAGATGTATTTTTGTAATTGTTGAATCCATTTTTATGTCAGTTTGTTTTGGAATCAGTTTATTAGTTCACACATAATTATTCATGATATTATTGGTTAGGGAATATATGTGAATAATGTGGATGCATGATGCACAATATGTAACAACAAGGTTTTATTTTATTTAAACTTGTTATAGGTCCTAAATTCGGGTGTGATAGGTGCTAAAATTAGGTGTGATATTCTATTCTAATAGATTTCTTAAGGATCGTGGCTTAAACTTACTATATTTTTATAAGGAAACTTAATCTATAGAAATCGAGAAGTTACTTGGTGGAAAAGATAAATCTATAGTATAATATGTTACGAAACCAGCTCAAGAAAAAGATAGAAGAGATAGATCAACGCCTTAAAATTCAGCCGCTTCGAGGGGGAAACCCCCTTTACATTACATAAATTTGTTGGGCATTGGATAATCCAGCGCTCCCCGTGTGTTTCGTGACATGGACTAACCACCTCTCGAGGATCCGTTAACTCTGGCGATGCGTCTGTTTACTAACACCTGTGGGTTTTGGTGTAATGGCAATCGTGATCCCAACAAAATTAACAATTCTTCAATGATACAAATGAAAAGACCTCCTTTCTATATATAGGAGTCTAAGGGGTCATAACATAATCAGAGCCGACATAACAATAATAATGTAAGGGAACAATAATAATAATAGTGGGCTTCTATGGGGCACAATAGTAACAATATGGGCACTACATGGGTACATCAATATAATAAGTGGGTTGTACTGATAACAATAAGGGGTTACACTAGTAGTATAGGGGCCTAACATGCCCCTCTCCTTCAAAAAGTGTTGTCCTCAACGCTTGAGTATTTCGTGATGCTTCTGTATAAAATTCTTGTCCTCCCATGTGGAATCTTCAGTGGGTAAGTTCTTCCACTTGATGAGATACTCTGAAATTGATCGATTTCATAGCTATCGGGTTCTTGTTTCTGTAACTGCTCTATGTTCCAATATGATTTTTGCTTCTTCTTCAATTTCTGGCAATATTGTTTGAATTGGGATCTTTTGCAACTTTTGAATAAGTGGCCATACTTCTTTGTCCTTCTTCCATTCATCCCTTGGTTCATTTATCCAATTTGGTTGGATAATAGAAATAGCACAAAAAATTGCTTCCACATTCTCATCCTTGAAGAGTCTTCCCATTCGGTAAGGTCGCCATTTTTTAAGTGCGTGCAGTATTTCTAACATTTCATTCTCATAAATAGCTTGCTTGAGATGTAGGTATAAAAATACCCAATCACTTACATCAAAACATTTTTCACTACGATGTTGATCTAGCTGTTGTTTTGTTTGATTTTGCACCGAAGTGGCATTATCCTTTAAAATTTGGAGAACTTGTTGTTGATGCTTGATGTGATCTTTCACTGCTTGAACCTTTTTCTTCTTGATATGTCCTTCTATCTCTAGAGTTTGAGGATGGTAATTTCTTCCAATCCTTTACAAGATATGGTCGGATTCATTTCTTGATGCTTGATGTGATCTTTCACTTCTTGAACATTTTTCTTCTTGATATGTCCTTCTATCTTGATAGTTTGAGGAGTGGTAATTTTGACCAATGAATTACAAGCTATCGTTGGATTTATTTCTTCTTTGTTGATGTGATCTTTCAATTCTTGCACCCGTTTCTTCTTGATATGTCCTTCTATCTTAAGAGTTTGAGGAGTGGTAATTCTTGTCAATGCTTTACAAGATATGGTCTGATTCATTTCTTCTTTCTCTAGGGTGGGGTCTTGGCGTATATATTCTTCTTTTGATGTTTCTTGATCCTTTTCTTCCTCTTCTTCATATTCTATGTAAAATAATTTCTTCTCGGCACACTTATGACCTTTAGTGCATTTTATATCACAATTATAACAAAGCCCTTTTTCTCTTTTCTCTTCCAATTGTTGTGGTGTAACCCTTGTAGGTTGTGGAAGGCTAGGAGAAACAACACTTCCATCTTTATATTTGTGAGGGGTATGCTTCCTGGTTTCCATAACTTTGATTTCCACTATGTCACAAAGCCCTTTTAATCTTTCCAATTGTTGTGGTGTCACTCTAAAGAAGGTGTTGCTCTTTGTATCCTCATAATGTGCTATCATTTCCTCCGTGAAAATTGACCACATAACAAGTTGTTTACAAGAACAAAGCCCTTCATACAATAAAAATTGATCCGGTTCTAAATATGAAGATGCAATACGTACCTTTTGTAACGATTCTACACCATGTAGATCAAAATATTGCTCCATCTGAAGTATCCAATTTACCGAATCCTTGCCATCAAACTTCCTCATCTTGCTTTTTCTTGATTTTACGAGATCGATCTTGAACGACTGTAACTCTGTACTTTTGGATCTTTAAGTTTGGAAATTGCAACCTGTAGTAGCCCACTATGTCCTCCTTCCAATGCCACCAGTCTCATCCAAATTGGATTCTGCAAGAAAGAGTTATGCACAATCTCCCAAGGTGACCTGATTATAGACCTTTCTAGAAGAGCACACTTGTATGAAGTGCCACGTGTCACTGTTTCGACCTTTGGCTCTAAAAAATATCTACAAGAAACTAAAATCTATCCTATTTCTATAAATTCTTATGAAATTTCAATACGATGCTCAGAGAGAAAGTTATGATGATTTTCCCCAGGTCACCTGTATGGAATGTAATTTAGGAGTCTGCAAAAAGACCAACTTCCTCAGATCATATCTCCGCACATATAGTGCACAAAGCTCTGAAATTTGGATCCAAGGTTTAGCACGATGTATTCTCAAATGGGTTTTGTTTTTAGCTTCTGAAACGTCACAAAAAAACAGTTATAGAAAAAATGCCACGATGACTTATTTGGAGCAACAAAACCCTAGAATCTAAAGCTCTAATACCAAATGTTATGAAACCAACTCAAGAAAAAGATAGAAGAGATAGATCAACGCCTTAAAATTCAGCCTCTTCGAGGGGGAAACCTCCTTTACATTACATAGGTGAACAATTCTTCGATGATACAAATGAAAATACCTACTTTCTATATATAGGAGTCTAAGGGGTCATAACATAGTCAGAGCTGACATAACAATAATAATGTAAGGGCACAATAATAACAATAGTAGGCTTCTATGGGGCACAATAGTAACAATATGGGCACTACATGGGTACATCAATATAATAAGTGGGTTGTACTAATAACAATAAGGGGTTACACTAGTAGTATAGGGGCGTAACATGAGTAGTGTAGGGGCCTAACATAATATATGCTAGAATTTGATGATATGGCTTAAACTATGATTAACCTTGTAACACCCCTATGTTTTATTTTTTTAGATATGGCTATTTTTATAATTCTAAATTATTTTTGGTGTAAATGCATATGAATACCATAATAGACTCTACATGATTATGTAATTATGTCTTATTCTATGGAATTAGTAAATGAATTGTTTGGAAATATTCAAGAAATATAACTAGAGTATTAGAGCCTTCTTTCCAATTTATAAAAAGATGTAACTTGTTAAAGTCCACATGGTAGACCTTCCTAAAATGCTTCTTAAAAATTGTTAGGAGAAAGCTATTAAATATATAAACATAATGGGAGATAAATATTTTGTTAATTACTTAGGTGTAGAGAAATGCTTAATTAGAGGAAAATAATAATAAATATAAGTCGGAGAGCAAGGTGTGCTTTAAAGGAAAGTAAAAGGTTTTTTTTTTCTTAAATTAAACAAAATATGAGGTAGTTAAGGGATGCTTAACCTTAAATCAAAACACAACTAGGGAAAAAATATGATTGGAATAATATATAAGAAAAAACACCGAGGAAACTAAGAGGTTATTGATCCTTTAAGGAAAAAAGGTTTGCACTCCATGTGGAACTATTAGAGATAGTTCATCCTTGGGTGGGACGTGCTATGTTCTTGAATATTCCCCAATTATTGATTTATAGTTAGGCGTATCTATGTTTGTGTTTTAATGTTCATCTTTGAATAATTTGAATATATTATAGCCATAATATAGATTTAATGTTGAATGCATGTAAATCATTTTTTCATGTTACAATCTTGCATGAATGATTATTGTCTATGCAATGAATTTTGATGAGATATATTATTATAGTAAGTTTTATATTTAGAGGATATAATAGTTAATGCTCTTGGAATGAGTAAATATAGAAAGAAGAGAGGAGTTATATGTATATTAAAGAATGTACACATGAATAGAAAAATAGTTACTAAATTATATGTTTATCGTTAGACGGATGAAACTATTTTTTGAATTACATTCTAGATTTGTGTATACCACCGAAAGAATTTATATGTGACTTAAATTATTTGATTTAATTAGAGAAAGCAATAACATGCAATGTATTTAGTATGGAAATGTTATTTTGGAAAAATGAAATTATGAGGTAAAATGAATTGTTAATCTTTTAGGAAAAATGTAAAATGCTAACATGTGATATTATCCCCAACTATCAAGTAATAAATAGTTTCAGTTGGTTCAACCTAGAAAGGAAAAATAATAAAACAAAATGTACTCCTTCACTCATCTTTGTGTGGAAGAGAAACAAAAGGGATAGATAAACCAACATAAAAAGGATGATTCAAGATAAATGTCATCAGGTGGAAAATATTTAAATATTTTTATGATTTGTGGGAGATAAAGACAAATATTAATAACAATAATAGTGGGAAACAAAAATTGGTGGACCCTAATAAATATGGTAGGACACTACTAAGGGTTTAGGAGGTAACAAATCCTAAGGTTTGAACTCAATTTGTGGAGTTATTTTCTTTCATAGTTTGTGATAGAACTAGGGAGCCTGTGAGGAACTGGTTCAAGGATGGGTGGATCATAGAAGGCTCTTATCTTTTTCTAAACAGGGGAATAAGTAAGAATAGATTAATTGTTTTCTTCTTTTTAAGAATGTGAGGTACAATGGATAAAGTTGAAAAGAATGTTATCAACATATTGACTGCAGATTTTGCAGGTTAAATATGCATACATTATGTTTGGAACATGGCCATAGACACTGCATGGAGAAGGTTTAGAAGATTTGAACTAACTATGACATGTTGTAGGAGAATAATGGTAGAGAATAATAGAGGAATGAAATACTTCTATGAACAATGGACCATTATGTTGTCATAATTATGTGAAACTTCAGGTATCGAGTAGGGGAACTATTATATTCGCCTTCCTGGAACTACTCATATACTGGAGAAAAATGTAAATGAGAATATGTTGAGTAGAAAATATGATTATAAACACATTGTATGAAAAAAAGTGTGAACACGGTTCTAGAGCTTAGAGGAAAATTTTTACGGTGGAAATGTTTAAGCAAGCCTGAATCTTGGGGCATAATAAATTAGCGCTTGGGGAAGAGTAAGGAATTATCCATTACAAAAAATTCTTGAATTATTTTTAGACTAAAATAAGTATGATGACATTAAGGAAATATGTGTATAAATATATTTAGTCAAATAATTTGACAAAGTGATAGTTTGGTTTTGAAAAACAATACTAAAATATAAGAGTGATATCTCACTATAAGAGAAGACTTGTGGCTATAGATATAATTATATAACAAAAAGAAAACGTACTGACAGGAGATGATAGTTGTTTTTATGTCATAATGAGTCAATATTGTAAAGAGAAATATGAAAACAAAGTCCTTTTTCAACCACCCTAGCTAGGACATGAATTTACTTATGTATAACTATATTATAGGTTCTCCTCTACCTAAAAATGAAAAACCTAGGTGACTATTGTTAGAGTTTTTGCAAAATTAAGATTTTTGGAATGAAAATAAAGTAAAAAAGAAACAAAATGTAATCCATGGAGTTACAAGTTAATCATTCAAATGTTTGTAAGGTTTTGTAAGTATAGATAATGTCCTCTACTTAAACATATAAAGAGGAAATTACCAGAAATTTCTTAAAAAGTAACACCAAATATACATATCTACTTAAGAAGAATGATAATAGCAACTCATTTACAATGAAAATCACCGATTAATATTGTAAGGTGACATTTTGCAAGCTGCCACAAATATCTCTTGTAATTGTCACCCCCGATCCCTTAATCAACTTACTACTGCTAGTTCCCTTTCTCTTAAAACATCCACTTCCACTAAGAATGGTTAGCAAGATATGGATGGCATTACAATCTTGAATCAAACGTTTATGCATTTTGCATTCTTCAGTTTTCATGTATCTTTTCTTTTCTAATGTTAATGTATATTTCCAAATTTCTACACTAGTGAGTTGAACATTTGTGTTCATAGCATGTCTTCATGGAATTAGTTTGTATATTTAATTTTGAATTGTTACCTTTCGTATCATAGAAGAGGCTCCAACCCTTGGACTAATGAACCTTGTGATGATAAGTAGATCTAGGTAGATCCATATTAAATCAAATAAACTTAGATTATTCATATTCTTCTTCAATAGTGGATTTCTATAACCTTGAACCGATATGAAAATTATTTGTTAAGAATACTCCATATCTAAAAGAAATTTTTATATGAAACATTGAAATGAGAAAATGCATCTACTTCCAAAATATATAAATAAATACTATAGGATGATTGTTGAAATGATCTACAAATATCTTTATTAACATACAATGATATAGAAAAACACTCATATCTTCAAAACAAACAATACAATGCTAGAAAAGGTCGATGGGGACTTGTGGCGGCTTCATAATAATATAAAAGCTAGGTAATTCGAGTTAGCGCTAATTCAATTCAAATATTTTTTATTCCTTCCTCAATGAAGATGTTCTTTATTATTTTCCCCACACAAGTGTTTTTGAGTCTCTAAGAAGTTCTTGGATAATGAAATGAAAGTGTGACAAAATAAAATAGGGTTTTATCTAAGGAAGAAACAAATGAGTAAGCATAATAAAATTCCAATTTACATGAAAGATATATGGAATTTTGAGAGCGACACAAAATGTGTTGTACAAGAACATAAAATGATGTGAAACGAAATCCAAACATGATTAGTAACTAGCATCTGTATTCGAATTCCAATGTCAACATCTTTGTAATTGCAAAATAAGCTAAAACTAAAGTGTAGTGATTAGTTGTGGAGATTGCAAACATTAGTGAATGGAATATATCTATCACCATCACAGACACATCTCTATTCCTAGAAATAGATCCAAAATCAACATCTAGCATATATGTTTGAGGTGGAACAGAATATTATCTGCAAACAAATTATCGAAATAAGGGTGCAACACATCCGTAGATCACATTATTTTTTATGGTTTCACATTTGGCACACTATTGTGGAAAGCCCACTTGTATATTTGATGGGATCATTGTTTTGGTTTGTTTTTATGCATGCTTTGAGGTTTCAGTTTCTTTTGTGCCTTGTTGAGTTACACTTCTTGTTTTTTATTGCATTGTAGTCTATGTTGTTTAATTGGTTTGAGTATTGATGGCTATTAGTGGAAACTAGGTGGTAGTTTGTGTGGATGGGTTGTATTTCTTCCCAGAGATGTAGGATTCAATTTGTTGCGCTAAAATAGTGTGATTTTTGTAAATATTTCTATATCAATGGAAAAATATCCTCAAATAAGAAGATATTTGATAAAGTCTTTGTGGTAACAATAGATACCACTTCAACATCTAGCATATCTATTTAAGAAACTATTAAAACTAATTTAAGCTCTTAACTTCAGCGAAAAACCCTCTAGACAACAAATTGTTCCTTTGATAACATGTTTCCTTTCAGATGAAAGCTTGTAGAAACATAACTAGTATAATTCAAATGTATAGAAAAATATGCTTCAAATAAAAGTGAAGGTTACTACAGTGAACCAATTATTGGGTTGTTACGTTAATTACTTACAAACTAGTTATGTGCCCCCTCGGTTATCCTAATTAGGGTTTTTTGTAATTCAGGATTGAATATACTATAATTATGTTTGTTTCCATCAAATATATATATTTATTGTAACGTCATTGGAGAAAATGAATCGAACTTTATGATTAAGTTAATGCCTAGGTAATTAAAGGAAATAGGAGTTATGCATCTTGATCGAATAGTTAGTAATGTGAATGTAACATCCCTCGTCAAAATTCCATGCAGTAAAGTTAATAAAGGAAAATAATAACCAAGATCATGGGACATGTCTTCCAAGTACAATGTCAGGAAAAAACATACTGATGGGGATCACTAGTGATTATTTAATGGCTATGGATTTAGCAAAGGATGTAGAAAAGGAAAAGTGGAATTTATTGACATTATTTTTATGAAAATATTGGAAAATACGAGAAAACATAGGTGAAAGGTCATGAGTTTGCATGAGAGGGAAATCGAAGGGAAAATGAAGGAAAATGAAGGAAAATGAAGAAAATAGAGGCCTCAATGATAAAATTGCCTCTAAGGATCAGTTCATCACTTTTGACAATTATACCTTTCCCAGTTCTAGCTTGGAACTCTATCTCTATTCTCTCTATCTTACTCTTGCACACTTGAGTTTCATGGAGCATTCTTGGTGCATGGTGGAATACTTTGGATTTGGATAAAAAAGGTAAGGAAAGTGGGAGAGTGCAAGGGAACTGTTGGATCAATGACTGCAACTCAATTTATTTGTAGGTATCGAGTTACATGTATGACCTTGTTGGTAGTTTTGGCATGCATGTCACATGCATCTGGTTTCTTGGTATTGATCTGTCATTGGAATGGATGATTGCATGGATTGGCACTAATTTTTAAGTTATCCTTTTCATTTCCTGGATCGGCATGGTGTTGGGGGATTTCGCTTTTGTTTTCTAATTTTTTCTCATGTTACTTATGGTTGTGGGTTGACATATTAGTTCCTTGAGCCTTGGTTGGACAAATTCTTTTGAATCCCTTTAACAACATGGGTTGAGCTACTAATCCTAGAAGCCTTGGTTGGAAAAACACTCCAGAGGCCATGATGGGTCGAGTTACTAGTCTTCAAAGCCCTAGTTCAAAAAACAATCTCGAGCCTTGCAACAATTGTTAGATGAGTTACTAGTACTTCAGGCCTTGTTTGGAAAAAAATCTTTAGAGCCCTATAAAACTTGGGTGTAGATAGATCTGATGATGGCTAGTGATGTATAACCATGAGGTGGAATCACTAGTTGAGGGTTGAGGTGGTTTGGCCTTTGGAAGCCCTAGTTTAGTGGCCTTGGTTTCTTCCATGAAATCCCACATTCATGCTGGGAATATGGAATGATCGTGATTGGTTGAAAGGGAGATTTTGTTCAACCTAATCTATGGTCAGGTGGTATGTGGAAGTCCCTGAATTTCCTGGATTTCCATACATTAATATAAGCTCATTTTCCTTTGGTATTTTATGAGTAAATATGCTTGACATTATGTGGCTCTAATCGTGGTTTCATCATTGATATTTCTTTGGTTATTTGTTGGTTATAAACATGTTTTATGACAAACTTGAGTTATGGTTCTCATCATATTTTAACTAGTAGCTAAAATGTTAATGAATTCATGACCTAATAGATCATGGTTCAATTGTTGGACTGGATGCGTAGTGGAATGCCCTTGCCTTACATGCATGTTGATTTTATATGAATATTTTATGCATGTCAATGTCTATATGTTCTTATGCATGCATTATCATGGTAGTAGTTATACATGTATAGTAGGTCAGACATGCATTGTGAGGTCATTGTATGTATTTTGTGTCATCATGTTTTTGTTGGTTGTTATGATGCTAAAGTGTTGGCTAAGATAGAGAAAAATATGCATATCATCAAAGTGAGGTTGCAACACTAGACCTCAGGGTAACAATAGATCGTCATACATATTGTATGGTGGGCATGAAGGTATGTTCGTTAATGGTTTCTATAAGCGTCAGGATTATGCACATTTCTATCAGTCTATGATTGTTGTGCTCCATGTATGATAGATGTTAGTTAATCAATGTGATCATATGTACATGTCTGAGTTAGTCATGAAGGATAGTAACTTGTTGTTATATGCATTGTGGTCATATGAATGGTGGTTATGGTCATTGTACTTAAGATCTTGATGGTATATTTATAGTGTTAATCTGGATTGCTTTGTGCATATGGTTATGGTTAAGATATTTGAGTATGAGTTAATATATTTGTGATATTGTGTCATACTAATCTTGACAAACTTCTAGATATGTGATAGCCTCCCCGGATATACAATGAGGTACAAATTTGATTATGTTATCTATTTGGTTTAGCTAACATGTTATGTTTATAGGTTGTTTGAATGTTTGATTAATTGCATGACACGTGTATGTATCTGTAATATTGCATGAAGGAATGATATTATTTTAAGATGGTTTCACTAAAAATTATGTGTTGAGAGAGTTGATATGGACTTGTGTGCAAGTGGATCCTAATTTTATTGTTATGAATATGACTGTGATTTGATTGCAAATTATGACATGGATGTTAGTCTTGGTAAAGTCTCATTTCAAATTAATAGACACAATGTCTTGATCTTGGAACACATGATTGACATGTGTGGACAATTTCACAGAAACATTTTTTTTTATTAATGTAAGAAGGTAATAACTAACTTGTTTGTTTAACTAATAGTTGGATGATGTGATAGTACACAATAAGCCTCAATTGCAGAAAGGCAAGGTAAAATAAAGGATCTGGCTAAGAAATATTATGACTATGTTTGGAAACTACAATTCCAAATAAATGAGTGCTTTGCATGAACATAGTAGTTCTTCTTAACATTGATTTTTTCTATCATTATGTTGATATGTGATATATTCATGAACATGTACTTTACAGGTAAACAATTTGTTTCTAGTTATATATGGATTCTTCAAGGGAATTGGAGTCCCTTGAGAGATGGCCTGGGTGTTTTTAGTTACAAGGAAATTTGGTTGGCACTCCAAGGTAAGATAACTCATATACTTTTATAATTATTTATACACCGACATTTATGTTTTTATGGTAGTATGAAGCAGGGAATTGCATGGCAAAAGAGACTCCCATGAAATCTTTAAGAAGTCTCTCATTGAAATTTACCTTAGAAGAATTGGTAACCATGGGGTTGAGTCATGGTGTGTGTTGCTAGTTTGTGCTTTCAGTGCTTTACGCTTTTTTTATGCTTGAATTGCAATCTTTTTTATGTCTAGTGTATGGCTATACAAATTTGTTTCTCGTGTTACATTGTTATTGGTTTTTCATGGTTTTCTTCTTGTTTGTTTCTTCTTCTTTCCCTTTTTGTTTTGAGGGTCTTTGGAATTTGTTTGGAAGGAGGAGGTTAATGGATCTTGGGGAGGGATGAATGAAACCCAACAGGTAATGTATGACCTGGATGAAGCTTGAGGCATGTATAAGGGCAACTGAAGGTAAGAGTATGATAGCTAGTTGGATTGGTTGGGTCCATTGAGGTAAATGGATGGTGGTAGGAAAATCATAGGAAAGGGTATCAGGAAGGGTAAATTAAATGGATTTAAGGCATCAAATGCTTCGGATAATGTAACACCCTCATCCCACATCTACCCAAGATATGGGCTAGCCATGGTAAACATGTGAGGAGATGGCACTATGATATGATTTGACCCCCTCAGTCACCTTAAGGAACTAGAACCGATGAAAATACACCATACAAACCTTGAACATTAGCCTTAGGATCTTTTGGAACCAATCCAGCACTTCAGGTTACTTTCCCTTGGGACCCACTGAACGTTTGGACAACTAGACCTCTAGACACTCTCAAGCTATGGGCATGCCAGCATCGATGGCCCTCTAAATGTTCTCAGTGGCCTGCATGCTAGTGTCCACGAAATATTTTTCTCAATTCTGAGCCAACTTCCTCAGGAATTAAGCCACATTTTGAGGTGCAAAGCTAAGGTCATTGCCCAAAATTACATGATACCTTCAAAATAATAAATTAACAAAGAACTAGCAGTACTAAATAAATAATTTGAATGAGACCTTAACTAGACCCACATTAGCCATGACAAACATTTCGTCAAACATATCATAAATTTGTAGTCCACGTATGTAAATGACATATTTGAGCATGCGGGTATCGTACTTAGCTAAGAATCGGTAAGAAACATTGATGCCTTAACACATCAACTCTCTTTTCATCCATTAGGTCATAGATACATTGGTCATTAATTTACAAGTAAAGACATGATGAGATGCATACATAGATACTATCATAAAACATATAAATAACCAGCATAATAGCAACATAAATACTCACGAAATCATAACCATATAGACAAGCAGGAATAACCTCATATTTATGATGCAAAATCCAAACCCCGGATGTGAATTCCATGTTCCACCTGACCATATAATGGCTGAGACAAATATCTCTTCATACATTCACCCCCATGTCATATTCCAAGCATCAATGTGGGATCTCATAGAACGCATCAACCCAAAACCATCGAGGGTTTCGATAGGCCAACAACCTCAACCCATCAAATAGCAATTTGACCTCATGGCTAGACATCACAAAACCATCATCAGATTAGTCTCTATCCAATCCTTCCAAGGCTCCAAGGCATTTATCCAGCCAAGGCTCTAGGACTAGTAACTCAACCCACAACTTTAACAGGGCTCTAGAGCATTTGTCCAACCAAGGCTCCAAGACTAGTAACTCAACCCACCAAGGGCTCCAGAGAATTTGTCCAACCAAGGCTATGAGACTAGTAAATCAACCCCAGTTGTTATAGAGATCTAGAGCATTTATTGGACTAAGGATACGGGAATAATAACTCAACCCAAGCTAAGGAAACATAAGAGCCAACCAAAAAAAAATAATGAAAATAAAACCACAATCTTCACGGCTATCTAGGAAATGGAAAGGCTAGACAATCCACTATCAATCTTGATCGTCCTCCATCCCAATGACAGATCACAAGCAACAAACCACATGCATATACCATGCATTCCAAAAATAGTGAGGAAAAGGAACATTCAACTTAGTACGTACAAGAAAAACCTATTATAGCTACTAATCCTCATGCCCTCTTTCACTTTCCTTCTCTTCCTTTTCCTTCTTGATCCAAAATCCAAGTATGCCATGCCTTTGAGAGCACTCCAAGGAAAATCTAAGTCTCCAAGAATATGAGAGATAGAGAGAGAATAATGAGAGATCTCTAAAATTGTACCAACAAAATATTACCAATTCATCCTCATAATCCTTTTTAATAATGAGGTCTCTATTTTCCTCATTTTCAATTATTTTCCTTCAATTTCCTCCTCACATGCAACCTGTGACCTTTCACTTCCTTTTTATCATAGTTTCCCTTATTTTCATAAATAAACGTGCCAAAATTCCATTTTTCCTTTGCAAAGCCTTAGTGATTGCCTTTGCCAATTTACTTAGCCATAAATGACCAAATGAACACCCCCTAGAATGTTTTATCCAACATTCATCTCAGAATAAATGTCCCATTAACCTTGGTTATTATTTTTCCTTTATTAACTTTTATTACATGGAATTTTCACCAAGGCATTTATAGAACTATCCTCCTTGGGGGAACAATGTCCTCAGTTTTCAACAACATCCATAACCACAAAAATAGTCTAAGAAAAATATAATACCGATGGATCTTAATAACTTAGCTCGATGGAGTATTTACAATGATCATCTCTGCTGAGAAGCAACCAACATGAAAACATAACAAACATAACATCATAATAACATGACACCCATACCTCTTATTGGAGCTTTATAAGATAAATCATGGTGGTATTTACATCCATATACATATGTAAATATAGAAAAATCACCTAACATATATGAAAGCACATACTAACACATATACTAAAACACCATACAAGAGCACCATGCCAAAACTGCTTTGCCTCAATTGGAAAAAAAGGAATGATACATAGCCCGCATTTGATCTGCCATCATCCATGTTGCTTCATTGGGCCCAAATTTCTTGCATTGCACCTTAACCTACTCGATTTCTTAGTTTGGAGCATGAGCACCTTTTTCTGCAATACACAGAGAGGCTCTAGCCGAAACTATCCATGTGGTTCCACCTATAATACACACTAGTCAATAACATGATCAACATCTCTAACATACTTATTATGCAATGAAATATGGAAAAAATTATGGAATTTAACTACGAGAGGCAATGCAAGTGGATAGGCTACTAGCCCAATCCTCTCAATGAGATTGTGGGGTCCGCAAAACCCTAGTTCCAACTTGGCACATGATACAAACTGCAAGTAGAGCTTCTACAGTTTGATACAAAAGTACACCTATTCCCCAACCTCGAACTCGTTGAAAAACCTGTTCTAATTTTTATAGATCTTATACATATCTTGGGTTTCCTTTAGATTCTTCTTGATTGCTTGCATTTCTTATTCCATGTTTTCCAACATGTTCGATCCAATCAACACACTATTAACTCGATCACTCCAACTAAAAGGAGTATTGAAACTTCTCCCATACAATGCCTCAAATGAAATCATCCTTAAAGTTTTCTAATACCCATTATTGTAAGTGAACTATACCATTGGAATGTAATCTTCCCACTTTCATTGCTAATGCATCACATACATTCTCAACATGTCCTCCAACATCTTGTTGACCCTATCTGTCTTTCCATATGTCTACGGATGATAAGATGTACTGAAGGGCAACTCTATGCCCAAATCTTGAAATAACTCCTTCCCAAACTTGGAAGTGAACTTCGTATCCCTGTCTGATACAATCTTCTTTAAAACACCATTCAATCTGATGATATCCCTCATGAATTGTTATGCCACATCTGTAGCTAATAATGTAGACTTCACTGGGATGAAGAGTGTAACCTTTGTCAACCTATTCACAACAATCACGATGGAATGATGCTCTCTCACTGTCCTTAGAACCCTGTGATGATTTCCATGGAAATGAATTCACCTTTCCACTATGGAATCACAATCAGCTATAATAGTCCACCTGAATTCTTACACTCTACCTTCACACGCTGACAATCAAAACACCTAGCCACAAACTCTGCCACATCCCTCTTCAGGTTCGATCAATAATAAAATATCTTCACTTCTGTTAGTGTCTTCTAGTAACTTGGGTGATCCGAATAAGGGTTTGCATGAAATCCCTCACAATCACCTTCTTGATTTCACTGTTATCTCGCACATATATCATGTCTCTAAACCTTACCAATCGATCTACTATAAGGAAATAATCCACATCTCGTGGACTGGTATCTCTACCTGTAACATCACTTGTACCATCACCTCTACTATCACTTGTATTTGTAGCTCTACTCTCTTGCATCATGTGCTTAATCTCCATGTACCTGACATCTCGTTGACCTACTTGCAAGATTTCATCATGTATGTTTGTCCCATAAGAGCTCATAGCTTCTAAGTGATTTACCTTAATCTGACTGCTAAGAGCATCTGCCATTTTGTTCTCTTTTTCTTTGATGTACCTCATCTTAAAATTGAACGCACTCATCGTAGCCAACCACCAACCTTTCTGACCATTTAGATTTAGTTTGTCAAATAGATACCACAAACTATTGTGATCACTCATCAATGTAATCCTTTTTCCTAGAAGATAGTGTCTCCACACCTTCAACTCATGTATGATCATTGTGAACTCAAAATCATTTGTGTGGTAGTTATGCTCATGCTCGTTTAGTTTCCGTAACTCAGCATACCAGTTTTACTTTCTACATAAGGACCCCACCAAGTTAACACAAACTCTTTGTCTTGATCTCCAATATTTCACACTAATGCATATGTTAACAACTGCTTAAGTATCTGAAAGCTAGCCGAGCATAACTCCGTCCATTCAAAATTCTTACCTTTCATTTTCAATGATGTGATAGGATAAGAAATATGTGATAAGTTCCTCATGAACCTTCTATAATAACCTGCCAACCCCATGAAAGATCTCACCTCATCTACATTCTTAGGAGCTACCCAGTCCATGATGGCTCTTATCTTCTTTGGATCTACTACAATGCCCTCCTTGAAGAAAACATGCCCTAAGTAGTGTACCTTAGTCTAAAAGAAACTACACTTGCTAAGCTTAGCATATAAATGATGCTCTCTCAACATCCTCAACGCTGCTCCTAAATGATCGGCATTCTCTTCGTCATTTTTAGAATATACCAATATGTCATCAATGAAAACAATAAGGGACTTATCCAAATATGGATGGAACACACTATTCATGAAGCACATAAAGGTAGCTGGAGAATTAGTCAAACTGAATAGAACTACAACAAAGTCATAACGCCCATAATAGGTCTTGAAAGTTGTCTTGTAAATGTTTTCCTCTTTGATTCATACTTCTTGATATCGAGATTTAAAATCAATCTTCGAGAACACTACCGCTCCTTTCAACTAATCAAGCAAGTCATCAATCCTTGGTAACATATACATGTTCTTGATGGTTACTTTTTTCAACTCCCTATAGTCAATGCATAATATGAGAGTACGATCTTTGTCCTTCGTAACCAATATCGGTGCGCCCCATGGTGATACACTTGGTGTAATGTACCCCTTGTCCAACATTTCCTTCAACTGTAGCTCCAACTCCACCAACTCATGTGTACTCATCGTGTAAGGTGCTTTTAATGCCAAATCTGCCCTTAGCACCATCTCAATAGAAGCTTCTACCACCCTGTGAGCTGGTAACTGTACAATGTCCTCACAAAATACAACCTTGAATTGGTGTAAAACTTTGTACATGCTCAACACATCTAGATCCTCAAATTTCTTACCCTTGTCACTAGAAACGCGCACTGTGAATAACACACACAATTTCTTGTGGCTACACTTTGCTTCCATATTTGCTACCAACCTAACTAATGTGTCTTTTTTCTTTCCGTGAAAGACTCTTGGTTACCCATTATCATCAACAAATTCAAAGGCCTCATCATAATGGTCTACCTTGACTCTATGAAGATACAACCACTCCATGCCCAACAACATACAATATGATCCCAACGACAATAAATTCAAATGTGTTGTGATAGACATACAATTCAAATGAAATGCACAAGCTCTTACCTAATCATGAAGTTGCTTCTTCGTACCTATATCCAATTGCACTAACCAAGATTTTGCATGCAACTTCTTACTCAAACCACACTTATCCACCAAGTCAATACTAACATAGGTATAATTATATTCATGGTTAATCAAGATAGAAATAACATCATCACAAAGCTTACTGTCCATCTTAATGATAGATGTGTGATGATCTGCCAATTTTTTATCCAGTGTCGCCTATATACTAGGAATGATCTACCCAACATCCCCAAAAACATGTGCATTGTTTGTCGAGAGATTGTTCACATAGGAGAAATTAAACAATAATTTTATTTATCCTAGAAATATTACATACATAGGAATACGTGATACTTCTAGATGAGAGAATAGTGGATCTAGATTACTAAAAATAGTTGATACAACTAATAACCTAGGAATTGACACACCTACACCTCATAACAACTTGGAATTCATGGAAGAATTACTTTGAATACCCTCCCTTAATGCTTACATGACAAAAACACATTACAACAATGGATGAATCTCTATTAATTGTTTCACATATGGTCATCACTATCACTTATATCCACTATGAAATCTCACAAATTTTGCTCTTTCCTTCACCACACTTTCGAGATTCCCACTTGATCCATTTAAGACATAAGTGCCGCATATCATAGTTGATGTGCTTTGCAAAATTGACATTTCTTAACCTCTAGGAGTGCAATGGGTAGGTCTTGATATTGAACCATCTTATGCAACTTCACCTATATTCAATAGTTATATTGATAACATTCTAGGTACAAAATGTCTTCAACTCACAATTCTACAACGTGACCTTGTATAAATAAGCTCTTTAGCTTCATATTATTAAAAACTACTTGTTAGGCTCTAGGAGGAGGGTGACCTTGTATAAATAAGCTCTGAGAGCATGATGGGTCACACTAGCTTCATATTATTAAAAACTACTAGTTACTAACCCTCTTGAGAGGACTTGGGGCATTAATTTGTTGGATAGTTGGGTTGCTCCTAATAGTTTTGCATCATTTGATTTTTGCACAAAATAACCATAACATACTACAACTCACACCAAAAGCTTATATTCATATTACCACTAATATCTCTTTAATAAAGTGATCAACAAGCCTAGAGTATTCTACAACCAACAACCTCCCAAGATTTTCACCATCACATTCTTGTGCTTCCAGTCATAAAATAGAAAGGAATGGGAATAGATAATAGATCATTGTCTCCTTTAGTCCGCTAGTCAATGCAAATCACTGTCCCAAATGTCCGTGGTGCAGCCCATTGATCGCGATTTTTTCATGCTACATGCAACTACCGCGTCCTTTTGGAGCTCCATCACATAAATATCACACTATGTGGCTCTCAAATGTCCACAACGTCCTCATTATATGCCTTTATACTTGTCTACAGCTCCAGGAAAAGAAATGATTAAATTTTCTCCGCTATATAACGCTGATGTCAGCTATGGCTGTGTCGGAACGACCTCGTGCACACAAACAATGTTGCGCCAACCACTAACCTCGATATTGTATGGTTGTTGGATAATAATAAATCCCCGTCTCTAAACTGGCATGGATAATACCTCGACACAAAGATCCACTAAACTGGGCACATAATCCACTAAACGTGCACTGTGAATAACACACACAATTTCTTGTGGCTACACTTTGCTTCCATATTTGCTACCATCCTAACTAATGTGTCTTTTTTCGTTCCGTGAAAGACTCTTGGTTCCCCATTATCATCAACAAATTCAAAGGCCTCATCATAATGGTCTACCTTGACTCTATGAAGATACAACCACTCCATGCCCAACAACATACAATATGATCCCAACGATAATAAATTCAAATGTGTTGTGATAGACATACAATTCAAATGAAATGCACAAGCTCTTACCTAATCATGAAGTTGCTTCTTCGTACCTATATCCAATTGCACTAACCAATATTTTGCATGCAACTTCTTACTCAAACCACACTTATCCACCAAGTCAATACTAACATAGGTATAATTATATTCATGGTTAATCAAGATAGAAATAACATCATCACAAAGCTTACTGTCCATCTTAATGATAGATGTGTGATGATCTGCCAATTTTTTATCCAGTGTCGCCTATATACTAGGAATGATCTACCCAACATCCCCAAAAACATGTGCATTGTTTGTCGAGAGATTGTTCACATAGGAGAAATTAAACAATAATTTTATTGATCCCAGAAATATTACATACATAGGAATACGTGATACTTCTAGATGAGAGAATAGTGGATCTAGATTACTAAAAATAGTTGATACAACTAATAACCTAGGAAGTCACACACCTACACCTCATAACAACTTGGAATTCATGGAAGAATTGCTTTGAATACCCTCCCTTAATGCTTACATGACAAAAACACATTACAACAACGGATGAATCTCTATTAATTGTTTCACATATGGTCATCACTATCACTTATATCCACTATGAAATCTCACAAATTTTGCTCTTTCCTTCACCACACTTTCGAGCTTCCCACTTGATCCATTTAAGACATAAGTGCCGCATATCATAGTTGATGTGCTTTGCAAAATTGACATTTCTTAACCTCTAGGAGTGCAATGGGTAGGTCTTGATATTGAACCATCTTATGCAACTTCACCTATATTCAATAGTTATATTGATAACATTCTAGGTACAAAATGTCTTCAACTCACAATTCTACAACGTGACCTTGTATAAATAAGCTCTTTAGCTTCATATTATTAAAAACTACTTGTTAGGCTCTAGGAGGAGGGTGACCTTGTATAAATAAGCTCTGAGAGCATGATGGGTCACACTAGCTTCATATTATTAAAAACTACTAGTTACTAACCCTCTTGAGAGGACTTGGGGCATTAATTTGTTGGATAGTTGGGTTGCTCCTAATAGTTCTGCATCATTTGATTTTTGCACAAAATAACCATAACATACCACAACTCACACCAAAAGCTTATATTCATATTACCACTAATATCTCTTTAATAAAGTGATCAACAAGCCTAGAGTATTCTACAACCAACAACCTCCCAAGATTTTCACCATCACATTCTTGTGCTTCCGGTCATAAAATAGAAAGGAATGGGAATAGATAATAGATCATTGTCTCCTTTAGTCCGCTAGTCAATGCAAATCACTGTCCCAAATGTCCGTGGTGCAGCCCATTGATCGCGATTTTTTCATGCTACATGCAACTACCGCGTCCTTTTGGAGCTCCATCACATAAATATCGCACTATGTGGCTCTCAAATGTCCACAACGTCCTCATTATATGCCTTTATACTTGTCTACAGCTCCAGGAAAAGAAATGATTAAATTTGCTCCGCTATATAACGCTGATGTCAGCTATGGCTGTGTCGGAACGACCTCGTGCACACAAACAATGTTGCGCCAACCACTAACCTCGATATTGTATGGTTGTTGGATAATAATAAATCCCCGTCTCTAAACTGGCATGGATAATACCTCGACACGAAGATCCACTAAACTGGGCACATAATCCGCTAAACGTGCACTGTGAATAACACACACAATTTCTTGTGGCTAGACTTTGCTTCCATATTTGCTACCATCCTAACTAATGTGTCTTTTCTCGTTCCGTGAAAGACTCTTGGTTCCCCATTATCATCAACAAATTCAAAGGCCTCATCATAATGGTCTACCTTGACTCTACGAAGATACAACCACTTCATGCCCAACAACATACAATATGATCCCAACGATAATAAATTCAAATGTGTTGTGATAGACATACAATTCAAATGAAATGCACAAGCTCTTACCTAATCATGAAGTTGCTTCTTCGTACCTATATCCAATTGCACTAACCAAGATTTTGCATGCAACTTCTTACTCAAACCACACTTATCCACCAAGTCAATACTAACATAGGTATAATTATATTCATGGTTAATCAAGATAGAAATAACATCATCACAAAGCTTACTGTCCATCTTAATGATAGATGTGTGATGATCTGCCAATTTTTTATCCAGTGTCACCTATATACTAGGAATGATCTACCCAACATCCCCAAAAACATGTGCATTGTTTGTCGAGAGATTGTTCACATAGGAGAAATTAAACAATAATTTTATTGATCCCAGAGATATTACATACATAGGAATACGTGATACTTCTAGATGAGAGAATAGTGGATCTAGATTACTAAAAATAGTTGATACAACTAATAACCTAGGAATTCACACACCTACACCTCATAACAACTTGGAATTCATGGAAGAATTACTTTGAATACCCTCCCTTAATGCTTACATGACAAAAACACATTACAACAACGGATGAATCTCTATTAATTGTTTCACATATGGTCATCACTAGCACTTATATCCACTATGAAATCTCACAAATTTTGCTCTTTCCTTCACCACACTTTCGAGCTTCCCACTTGATCCATTTAAGACATAAGTGCCTCATATCATAGTTGATGTGCTTTGCAAGATTGACATTTCTTAACCTCTAGGAGTGCAATGGGTAGGTCTTGATATTGAACCATCTTATGCAACTTCACCTATATTCAATAGTTATATTGATAACATTCTAGGTACAAAATGTCTTCAACTCACAATTCTACAACGTGACCTTGTATAAATAAGCTCTTTAGCTTCATATTATTAAAAACTACTTGTTAGGCTCTAGGAGGAGGGTGACCTTGTATAAATAAGCTCTGAGAGCATGATGGGTCACACTAGCTTCATATTATTAAAAACTACTAGTTACTAACCCTCTTGAGAGGACTTGGGGCATTAATTTGTTGGATAGTTGGGTTGCTCCTAATAGTTCTGCATCATTTGATTTTTGCACAAAATAACCATAACATACTACAACTCACACCAAAATCTTATATTCATATTACCACTAATATCTCTTCAATAAAGTGATCAACAAGCCTAGAGTATTCTACAACCAACAACCTCCCAAGATTTTCACCATCACATTCTTGTGCTTCCGGTCATAAAATAGAAAGGAATGGGAATAGATAATAGATCATTGTCTCCTTTAGTCCGCTAGTCAATGCAAATCACTATCCCAAATGTCCGTGGTGCAGCCCATTGATCGCGATTTTTTCATGCTACATGCAACTACCGCGTCCTTTTGGAGCTCCATCACATAAATATCGCACTATGTGGCTCTCAAATGTCCACAACGTCCTCATTATATGCCTTTATACTTGTCTACAGCTCCAGGAAAAGAAATGATTAAATTTTCTCCGCTATATAACGCTGATGTCAGCTATGGCTGTGTCGGAACGACCTCGTGCACACAAACAATGTTGCGCCAACCACTAACCTCGATATTGTATGGTTGTTGGATAATAATAAATCCCCGTCTCTAAACTGGCATGGATAATACCTCGACACAAAGATCCACTAAACTGGGCACATAATCCACTAAACGTGCACTGTGAATAACACACACAATTTCTTGTGGCTACACTTTGCTTCCATATTTGCTACCATCCTAACTAATGTGTCTTTTTTCGTTCCGTGAAAGACTCTTGGTTCCCCATTATCATCAACAAATTCAAAGGCCTCATCATAATGGTCTACCTTGACTCTATGAAGATACAACCACTCCATGCCCAACAACATACAATATGATCCCAACGATAATAAATTCAAATGTGTTGTGATAGACATACAATTCAAATGAAATGCACAAGCTCTTACCTAATCATGAAGTTGCTTCTTCGTACCTATATCCAATTGCACTAACCAAGATTTTGCATGCAACTTCTTACTCAAACCACACTTATCCACCAAGTCAATACTAACATAGGTATAATTATATTCATGGTTAATCAAGATAGAAATAACATCATCACAAAGCTTACTGTCCATCTTAATGATAGATGTGTGATGATCTGCCAATTTTTTATCCAGTGTCGCCTATATACTAGGAATGATCTACCCAACATCCCCAAAAACATGTGCATTGTTTGTCGAGAGATTGTTCACATAGGAGAAATTAAACAATAATTTTATTGATCCCAGAAATATTACATACATAGGAATACGTGATACTTCTAGATGAGAGAATAGTGGATCTAGATTACTAAAAATAGTTGATACAACTAATAACCTAGGAATTCACACACCTACACCTCATAACAACTTGGAATTCATGGAAGAATTACTTTGAATACCCTCCCTTAATGCTTACATGACAAAAACACATTACAACAACGGATGAATCTCTATTAATTGTTTCACATATGGTCATCACTATCACTTATATCCACTATGAAATCTCACAAATTTTGCTCTTTCCTTCACCACACTTTCGAGCTTCCCACTTGATCCATTTAAGACATAAGTGCCTCGTATCATAGTTGATGTGCTTTGCAAAATTGACATTTCTTAACCTCTAGGAGTGCAATGGGTAGGTCTTGATATTGAACCATCTTATGCAACTTCACCTATATTCAATAGTTATATTGATAACATTCTAGGTACAAAATGTCTTCAACTCACAATTCTACAACGTGACCTTGTATAAATAAGCTCTTTAGCTTCATATTATTAAAAACTACTTGTTAGGCTCTAGGAGGAGGGTGACCTTGTATAAATAAGCTCTGAGAGCATGATGGGTCACACTAGCTTCATATTATTAAAAACTACTAGTTACTAACCCTCTTGAGAGGACTTGGGGCATTAATTTGTTGGATAGTTGGGTTGCTCCTAATAGTTCTGCATCATTTGATTTTTGCACAAAATAACCATAACATACTACAACTCACACCAAAAGCTTATATTCATATTACCACTAATATCTCTTTAATAAAGTGATCAACAAGCCTAGAGTATTCTACAACCAACAACCTCCCAAGATTTTCACCATCACATTCTTGTGCTTCCGGTCATAAAATAGAAAGGAATGGGAATAGATAATAGATCATTGTCTCCTTTAGTCCGCTAGTCAATGCAAATCACTGTCCCAAATGTCCGTGGTGCAGCCCATTGATCGCGATTTTTTCATGCTACATGCAACTACCGCGTCCTTTTGGAGCTCCATCACATAAATATCGCACTATGTGGCTCTCAAATGTCCACAACGTCCTCATTATATGCCTTTATACTTGTCTACAGCTCCAGGAAAAGAAATGATTAAATTTGCTCCGCTATATAACGCCGATGTCAGCTATGGCTGTGTCGGAACGACCTCGTGCACACAAACAATGTTGCGCCAACCACTAACCTCGATATTGTATGGTTGTTGGATAATAATAAATCCCGTCTCTAAACTGGCATGGATAATACCTCGACACAAAGATCCACTAAACTGGGCACATAATCCACAATGTGTTTTAACAACGGAAACAATGCGTCTTCTAAATACAGGGAGAAGGATTCGTTTGGATAACCATAAAACCATTGCAGGGATTTCAAAATCTTAAAGAAAATATTATTACGCTTTGGCTGATCATTGAAGCAAACTTTGACCATCACCGTATTCAAATTTGTCTATCGCTGCATCCTGATTACCATAAGTGTGATTGACATGTCTATCGCTGCATCCTGATTACCATAAGTGTGATTGACAAACATAGAGATCATTGAGTAGCAAACTACTCCTTTCCAATTTGAAATGAACTCCTACGCTTCCCCAATTGGCCGAATTTCTCTTTCACATCCAGTGAAGCACAACATCTGGGTTTTCATCAAATCATACGGTGAATATATATATATATATATATATATATATATATATATATATATAAAATTTACTTACACAACACAATCTCCTATTTTATTTATGTACAGTAATAAAATTCAAGGATTTCTCACATTTTCTTATCTTTCTCTTGAGCAACTAGCTTTGATACAATGTTAGAAAATAGAGAGAACTGAACTAGCCATTTTTCATAGAACACAATTCACAGGATAATTTTATTGATCTCACAAAGATTACATGTATAGAAATACATGATACTTCTAGATCCTAGATGTCATCTCAAACCATCAAACAAAAATTGTCTTATTTACAATATGAGATGACATTGCAAGGTTAAGGCCATTTAGTAGTTATGAATACACCGTTCAACAACCATGAACCTTCATCCTCCCCCTAAAATAATCATTTAAACTAGTAGCCTCAAATTAAATTTTAGCATGCTTTCTACAACACTTAATGCCATGTCCCTCCATTGATCCATGTTGGGGTTGTGGAATTATGCCCCCACCTATTCTTTGACAAACATCTCATCCAAGAAACAATGAACTTCAATGTACACCTTAATTGTACATTATATTTATATATAGAGATATAAATCCATTTATAGTGAAACATCAATAAATTCCTCTACACTTGCCTCCTTTAGGAGATGTGTAACCCCTCCACTAAATATGGAGTTGACATCCACAATTTGAAATGATAATAATGTACATTTTACACCATGTGTAATTCATTCCATACTAAATAGAGTTGACAAATAATATTTCAAACAAATTATATAATTAAGAAAACAATCATAACCCTAATTAAAATATTTGAAAGGTATATAAACTTTATATCGAGAGATAAAGTAATTAAAAGTAAAAGATTTTTTACATTTTCACTTTTCATTACACAATAAATATATTATTTAAAAAACTCAAATTCTAGATTCAACTGAATAATCAATTATATATTTAGAAAATACAAGTGACGGAGGAGAGATAACCACTCTTCTTTCTTAGGTTATGGATAATGACTCCCTGATTTATGAGGTATCCTTTGTAACTACTCCTTTATTTCTCCGGTAGTTACTACGGGTCTACTTGTGTTTCATGGTGAAAGATTCTTTCCTCTATTCATTGCCGTAGTTCCGAAAGTAACTGCCCATTATGCCTAGTCTTTTCTTAAGCACTCGATTGGTGATAGTAATATGGGTGGGTTTCGGGGTTTGGAGAGTTTAAACACTTCATGGGAAGCTCTCACTTATTTATTCCAATTGCTTGTTCAACCTACACACACTCACTCAATAGCTGGTGAATGATGAGCCAGCTGGTGAATGATGAGCCAGATTAGATTCATTCTTAGAAGAATAATTTATTTTGTTATTGATATGAGTTCATATGTGACATTTATCCACATTAAAAATATTAATGTGGTTGATATGGCGGAAGAGTTCATAAATATAAAAGGACTAACTAATTTGATAAATATAACAAAACAAATTGGTGCAACCCTAAAAATTTCTTACCAATGCACATATCTATCTTATTAACCATGTATAAAAAGGTTATGTGTAAACTTTAAGCTCATAAAGAAAAAGGAATTACACATGTTATTGTAAAATGTAAAATGGACCATCTTGCTAAATAAAATTTTATTTTTGTACATAAATTAATGTTTTAAATAGTAATGAGAAACTTATTAGAATTGAAATAACGGCTCCCAAGCCACTATTCACATATCTAAAAGGTAGTGGACAGTTTTACTAAATAAAATTTGGTTATATATAAATCAATATTATAAATAATAATGAGAAACTTATTAGAATTCGAATAATCTCAAATCCCTAGGAAATTGGTGGGAACATATCACATGGCAGAAGTCTTGTTTTTTTTCAAATTTATTAAAATTCAATTCAACCTATCAAACTTTGTAATAGAGTACAACCCTTAATAAAAATGTGTATTACAACCCTTAATAAAACTTAAGACATATGGCCATCATTTTTCTTTTTGTCAATTAAAAAAATTAAAAAAAAAGTTAAAAAATATAAATCCACCTTAAGGTGAAATAAAAAATCCGTGGACAAATATTTCAATGATATATATATATATATATATATATATATATATATATATATATATATATATATATATATATATATATATATATAACTTGCTATTACTACTTAAGTGTGTATTCAAATATTTATTAACAATCTAAAAAACATTTTTTAATGACAACTATATGTATAATGTATTGAAAAAATTATAGTAAAAATATCTTAGTGTGGATAATATGTTTTTATATAAAATAATTCAAGAGTCATACTCAATAAAATATTTCATTGTCAATATATGCATAATCTAGAAAATAATTCAAAAAAAATTGCTTTAAAGAAAAAAATGCTTAATTCTTTTTATAGTCAACATTGAATTGTCAGTGGATATATATATGTGTGTGTTAATCTTTAATCTCTTTCATTTATCAAATATTGAAATGGATCAAATCTCTAAATAACCATTATAAATTCCTATAAACTTAGATTTATGGTTTTTCTAAATGAACCAAATATTCTTCAAACATTACATTTTAAAAGAAGTTTTCCCTTTCAAGAGATTTGAACCCATAAACCCTCTATAAATCCAAAGTTAAAATGAATTTGTATTGAATCCTAAAACAATTAAAAACTATGAACTATACATCTATTACATTAAAATGAGAATTTATATCTCACTTCACATTTCCAAAACCTATAAATCTGAATAAAAAACTATATATTCAAAAATATTTTGAAAACACAAATAAACTTTAAAACTTTTATTAAAACCTTTAATATACAAGTCAACAAAATAACCAAAACTTATTATAAAAACCTATGAATCTGAATAAAAAACTATATATTCAAAAATATTTTGAAAACACAAATAAACCTTAAAATTTTTATTAAAACCTACATTAAAATGAGAATTTATATCTCACTTCACATTTCCAAAACCTATAAATCTGAATAAAAAACTATATTTTCAAAAATGTTTTGAAAACACAAATAAACCTTAAAACTTTTATTAAAACCTTTAATATACAAGTGAACAAAATGACCAAAACTTATTATAAAAACCTATGAATCTGAATAAAAAACTATATATTCAAAAATATTTTGAAAACACAAATAAACCTTAAAACTTTTATTAAAACCTCTAATATACAAGTGAACAAACAAAACTTATTATAAAAAGGCAAATAAATATTAAAACATTTAACAAATCAATCATCAAAACACATAACATAATGGATACTGTTGTAAATCTTATTCACTCGCAAACAAACCTAAAATAGTCGTGGAGTAGGTATACTCTAGCATAACGAATGATATTGCACGTAAAACAGTGATGGAATACTTTATATTCTAACATAATGAATGTTATTGCACTTCTTATTAGCTCCCAAACAAACCTAAACAGTAATAGAGTACTTTATATAGATCCATGGCTGCACCGAAACCTAGCACAATTATTCTATCTAGCGGTGACTACCGTATGATACACCAACATCCCCCTTGGCTGCACCATCTGCTTCCTCAGGGCAGCACCGTGAGACGCACACTCCATTGGGGCCGGTAATGCAGCAGAACAGGGAAGAGTCATCCGCAGCACCATCTCTATCCTCTGGGGCACAATCTGTATGTGCCGTACACATCAAACAGTTTTACAATTAGTAATAAACGATTAAGGCAATTGTTTAGAACATCGCTTAATTTTGTTTTGATATTTTTATTTTTGAATTACATTTAATAAAATCACATATTTGATTATGTTATGAACCCTCCACATATTCTATAGCATAAAATAGTGAAGAGTTAGACATCGGCTAAGAGGACATTAAGATGATACAACGCTATAGTACACTAAGATGATACAATATTATTGTAATAAGCGAGCAACCCCTAGCTTTTCAACATTGCTTTGTAATAAATGATTGAGTGGCTGTTATGGGAGATGTTCGGAAGAGAGCGAAAATGCAAACACCCAACACTAATACGAACTTGGAAGCCATTTATATTAACCAAAACAACAAAGCAAATTCCAGAAAGACAAACAGGAATTAGATGAGATGGTGCAGACAAGAAGTGGAGGTTAAAGTATAAATAGAGATATGATGCACTAGTCCAAATCTAATGCTGCTTAAGCAGAATACGAGCAGAGCACATCACATAAAGTCAACTATGGCGGGCTATACTAAATACTGGAGGTTAAATGTGAAACAGGACGAATCTATATACATAGGTGTTTATTGTGTAATAATAAAAAAAATATTATATTATTATATAAATTATACTAGCATTTGCATTTTATGTCGCAAAGAAAAAGCCATAAGGTATAGAGTGGGGTTCCACAAGCATCCTAGATTTGAAAATGAGAATAATCTGTGAGTCACAAGAATAGAAAAGCTTTTCCATGAACTGCTTTTTCATTAACTTTTTTTGTGTTATTCATAACTTTTTCAGTTTTGTTTTAGTTTTAGATCAACCATCAAAATTCATTGGATGATCTAACACCACAAATCCAAGGTGAACAATAGACACTGCTAGCACTCCGACAATTCATTTCAAAGAAAAATGGCTTACAGCATAATTATCCTTTATTATCTCCTACCTTAAATTACAAATTATCACATTACAAATTATCACATTTATTACAACATAGTCTCACATGTATTACACCATAAGAAAAAAAAAATAAAAATAAAAAATGCAATTACACAATTTTAACATTTCGCTCTTTGCATTAATGTGTTTGTTATATTGTACATTATTTCCAAAGGCAAAGGTTACATGGCCAATTAATATTAAACGGAGCAAGGTTGTATGGACATGTAACTATATAGCATAGTTACCAAATTCGAATTCGAGTTTGAAGTCGAATTCGATTCGATACCGAAAAAATTTGACCATCAAAAATTCAATACGGAAAAAATTCAAGAGTATGCATTATAGAGACACTTATTTTTTGAAAAAATTAAAAATTAAAAGGAACCATAATTATATTCAAATTTTTAAATAAAAGTTATTAAAATCTTTTCTCACAAGAATAGTCATGTTTACTTATCTCTAACAATGACCTCTCTTGTCTAAAATGCTACAACCCCTCCTATTTAAGATCATAAAAAACAAATGAGGGATAAACTAAAATATGTAAAGTAAAATTTAGGAATGAAAAATCAAAACTAAATCTTATATAAAAAATGGAACACTAAATATTAAAAATAGGCTTAAGTGATCTCCACATACTAATAAATTTATGTCTCTATCCTTCAACAAATCCATATAAACTTTGAAAATTTAAAAGGCATCCTCATTTCTGGAAAGAGAATGTCTGCATTAGTTCAAAATTTCAAATGGCCCTAAGTTTAATAGATGAAAGCTAAATTATCACCTACTAAATCAAGTTCTAAATACAATGAAATATCATAATATTAAATTCAAAGTTTAGATAATTATATAAAATAGTAAAGTTATCCCATTTTTTAAACAAATTTAAAACTTCAACTTCATTTAACTAATTTCTATGGAAACTAAATTTATTCAACAATAATGAAAAATAATATTAACAAAATAATTTTTTATTATAAATTGTAGAAAAAAACTTTTATTTGAATTCCATTACAGTAATTGTTTAGAAAATTTTTACCTTATTTCAAATTTGGTAAGGTAAAAATTTCTATCTTTTCTATATATTTTGGATATTTTTAAATATAAAATTTACATTCTGTTATTATATTGTAATATAGAAATTTCTATTTTTCCAATGTATTTAGATATTTTTAAATATAAAACTTACTTGGATTATTGTAATATAGAAATTTCTGTTTTTTACCAGATAGATGGCTTTCTTTTTGGGTTGCACGTCCACTAGGAGCAATTCTGTTCATGGATAAAGATACCTCCTTCCCACCCGATCCTTAACCGCTGGTTGGTAGTAGGTTTGGAAGAATTGCAAAAAGCATTAAATTCAATCTTTCAAAGTTCTCTTTATCCAATCCTTAATTGGTGGAACAAGATGAATATTTGGCCACTTAATCATTCTTTCCAAGATTAGCAGACGAATCGAACCGAACCCACGAATATTCGGATTTTTTGGGCCAATTCGCTCGAATTTGGTAACTATGCTATATAGTAACCACAATATTTGAAGGTTGGTGGCTAACTAGCCCCGAAGGTTCCAGAACTTTCGTAGGCCCCATCTGGAGGTGTTGCAGCCGTCGATCTTGATGCTCCTTCATCGCACGATCATCCGCTGCCTGCGGTGGTTTTCCGTAAACAACTGACCTAACCTTTGCTTTAGTCATTCATTTCCGGGTTTTGCAATGGTAGGGTTTTCCTCTGCAAACTCCTCTGTGGATGCTCATAGCGGGTTCCGACGACCTCTTCCACTTGGAAATCCAGAGTAAACGCGTCCGCTTTGACACCATATCCACTCAGAAGCTGATTATTGTTCAGGGTTCATTTAACAGGTATATTTTCTGCGTTAACAGGGTTTTCTTATGATGGTCCTCTTTTCTGTTTCTGCTAAATACAATATGAGTCTATTGTCGGTATTTCACTTATTATTTCCTTTCGCATTCTACTGTTTTACTGGTCGCAGCTTCCCACAGTTTTCCTATCTATTTCACAGACTTGTAGGCAGCCTCAATTTATATCATTTACTGTCTAATTTTCTCTTGGAAACTCTATTGCTCTGTTACGCTGCAGCTTGTTTTGCTTACAAGTATTAATATTACATTTTTGGTCTTTCTGCAGGTCACTCTTTGGCTCAGCATGGGTGCCCTTAGCCCACTTCCTCAGTGATTCCAACCGAGGGTTCTGACATCTAGGTGCTTTATGGACCACTGAGGTTTTATATGACTGATTGGGGTTTTACCGCTGCAGAGAACGACCCCAGAACTGTTTCTATTATGACTTTTAGGCTTTCCGCTGCGAGCTAGGGATTTTAAGTTGATACTGAACTCTACTAGTTAATGGACTGAACTCTGTCTTTGCAAGAAGTGACAGCTTCTACGGCTTTCCAAACCGTATTTTACGCTCAGCTACCATTTTCTTTTGATTAACATTACTCTGTGGTGGGTTCTCACTAGTTTTTCCATCTCTCTGTGGCATGGAATGCGCTATATATTTGTTTTTAAGTTTTAATAGGAAAAATACCATTCTCTACTCCAGGTTTTTGTCAAACGATAATGAATTAAAGGGTTAAATCCTCATGCTATTCCTCATTGAGTTATTGATGATACTTTAGTTATATGGGTTTTCGTTTTTTGTTTTGAAATATATGTTGATATTTCAGTACAAGTTCCGGAAACAGTTGCCATTTTTCACCGGTAGATATAGTTCATAGCGCGTCTACAGTCATAATACAGTTGCATGTCGGCATACTCATTTCTTGTTTTGTTTGATTACTACCCTTCTACAACCGCTCACAGTTTCCCCCTTCGGTGACCTGAGAGGTAAATCTAGAAATATCAGTTCCTTCTTAGCCAGGCTTCTTAACCTCCATGGCTCTTCCATAACTTTTGGTTAATTAATTTACTGAGTGTAACATTTAGTGTGACGAACGCCTGATTATGGTTTTTTTTTAATATGCCAATATTTAAATTATGGGGTTTCTGTTTAGTAAATCCATACTTAAATTACAGGGCCTGTTTGATATGTCAGGTCTTAAATTACAGGGTTTCATTTTTTACTAGTATCCCTTCATGTGAACAGAGACAGGTTCTTTTTATATGAACACAAACTCTTTATTTTAAAGAGAGAATTGTCACAGAAATATTACTTTGGTTTTCTTTATGTTAAAAGCTTTACATAGACACGGAGAATTTGTTTCTCTTTTAGAGTAATTATGTTCTCATTTTCATTTGGAGACAAGAAAGAATGATGTTCTCATTAAATTTGCTTTAGATTTAGATCCCATAACAATGTTTTTTAATAGATCAAAAGTGTTGAATAATTGAATTTTTTTTAATATATCAAAAGTGTTGAATAACTGAATTTTCAAAAATAATGGATGTTTGCCTACAACAAGATATATGCAATTACGCTGGCACAAATGAGCGAGTGGGAAAACCTGGAACTAGGGATCG
This sequence comes from Pinus tabuliformis, assembly GCA_031772625.1. Taxonomy (NCBI): domain Eukaryota; kingdom Viridiplantae; phylum Streptophyta; class Pinopsida; order Pinales; family Pinaceae; genus Pinus; species Pinus tabuliformis. Next base: position 480,349,642 of record CM062812.1, on the reverse strand, counting down.
AATTGCGCTAGCAGTACTTCTCCAATTACGCTGGCACAAATGAGCGAGTGGGAAAACCTGCAGCGAGGGATCGAATCGCGCTAGCAGTACTGAGAAATAGAATGACAAAGACAAGTAAAACGAGTATCCTGTGCTGTCTGTTTGTATCAGCCATTTCCATTGGGCTCTTCACAGAAGGATCTGGGAAAATATGGGCGCTCCAATGCGATTTCCACAAGCAGCTGAGATTTCAAAATGAGAACAACCTTTGAGTGGCATTTGTTTGTATCAGCCATTTCCATTGGGCTCTTCACAGAAGGATCTGGGAAAATATGGGCGCTCCAATGCGATTTCCACAAGCAGCCGAGATTTCAAAATGAGAACAATCTTTGAGTCGCAGGAACCGAGAAGCTTCTCCATGGACGGAACACGCTTCTTCATTAACCGTTTTTTCTGTTATTCATAACTTATTTCAGTTTTGGATCAATATTAAAATTTGTTCAATTTTTAACACCACAAATCCACTGTGAACAATAGGACATGGGGAAGTGCTTTAAATGGGTTATATTTAAAAAAAATTATAATATTTATACAGAATTATATAAAATATTATAATAATTAATTTTAAGTTATTGTAGGCAAAAAAATTATATAAGTAAATGTTTATTTTGAAATAATATATTGTAATATGATAATATTATAGCATATTATAATAGAAAGAGAGTTATATGTTGATTTAGTTGTATTTAAAATGTCTATAATATTTATATTGTCATAAAATATAAAATGTAAATGAGAGCAGGGATCAAAATTGAACACGTCAGAGCCCTTCAAAGGGTCTCTGGCAAGTCAGAGAAGTAAGAAGAAAATTTTGGCAAGTCAGAGAAGTAAGAAGAAAATTTTACCAGTCAAAAAAAATTTTAAAATTCATTTTTGTCATTTAAAAAAAAAATTGGAATAATATCTTAAAATTTTTTAAGAAGTGCTGTCAAATTGTCAATTTTTTTTTAAATTTCATTTTTCCTGAAATTAGAATTTTAGGAATGAAAAAATTGGAATTTTAGGAATGTTGAATTTGTAAATTTCTTTTCATGTTAAAACTTAAGTCCCATTTTAGAAACTCCCATTTGAAAAACAACAGTTTCCTTTTGAGTTGTTTTTTCTAATTGTGCATATGATGCAAGTTCTTATTACGCCGGCGTTTCCCTCTGAAATCTACTTCCCTCTCTACTTACCTGTCATCATGTAAGCCACACGATTATATGTTAGACGATTGCAACAATTTCAGCCGTTGATCGTTGATTCAAAAGGGTTGCCCAAACGGTTTGGGCGTTTCATTTGATGGATCGAATAGTTTCATCAGGGCAGCTGAACCGGGCTCTCTAGTGCTACATGCGTCCCACTAACCATGTTGGCGGGCTTTTCTTGTACTGTCTGTGGGTGGAGTTGATTGATCCCAAGGCTGTACTGAGCATGTAGCACATTCTCACAAATCCCACATTCTCACAAATCCCGGTGTTCTCAAGTCCATCGTTGAGAAAGCGGACATGAGAGAAAGCGATACCGTCCTGGAAATCGGCCCGGGTACTGGAAATCTAACCCTAGAGTTGCTGCAGGCCGCCCACAGAGTCATCGCAGTCGAGATCGATCCCCGAATGATCGAAGTAGTTCACAAACACATAAAGGGGACCGAAATGGCTCAGAGATTGGAGGTCAGTTCCAATTTCCTTTGCATCTTGTTTTTACATTCATTCACCTTATTTACCTCATTAACAATATGTCAATTCCACATGGATTGTGACTCTTCATGCCCACCCCAAGTTTCAAATCCTCAGAGACATGTTTTCCCTTCATGAGCTCTTGCTTCTATGCACCTGTGTAAGTAGCAGCTCAGGCTCCGGCTCCATGTGGATGGGGCAAGGTGTAGGTCTTCTGCCACAATCACTCAGACATATGTTTTCGAATATCTGTTGTCAGCCTGCTATAGTTCGTTGTGATATTCACATAATGGAAATGGGCATGCTTTCTGCATGACCTGACTTCAGTTCATCGTGATAATCCCATAATGGAGAAGGGTGCGCTTGCTGCATTTGTAAACTGGAAACATCAACCAAAAAAAAAATCCTACATTGACAACAATACTGAAGAAGGTTTATTTGTGAGATACCACATACATTAAAACTTTTTCAAATCTTTGCCAATTTGAAAACTGGGTTTAGGGTGAATTTCTCATGCCTATGTGATGAAAACTAGCTATGGGGTGAAGTCCTCATGCTTATGTGATAGCAGCCTTCTTTTCTTCAGTTACTACCTTTCTCCAATCTAATGATGCTTAGAAGTACCTGTGTGCTTTGGGAAGCCATAATCTTGTAACGTACTGCACTTTCTGTCTGGCAATGAAAAATGCCAATTTTGGCAATAAAACACTTCTTCTTTTTGCAAATTTGATGTTGCAGATGGATTCCCTACCCCCTTATGTCCAATTGGGCACCTCAGTATTAAATTTATGCAATTCAAACCTGTAATTCCAAGATTCTGGCAAAATTTCTGCCAGATTTACAAGGAAAATGCACTGGAAAGAGATTCTGTTTACTGCAAGGTTAGCCTAAGCTATGTGCTTTGCAGGTTCCCTTGTGATGTCTTCGTAATTGTCTCTTGCAATTCCTTTTTTGTTCCTTGTGATTGCTGTCTTTGGTGATACCTTATTAATTTTTGGGATTATGATAAATCAAAGTTGCTCTTCTCTAATATCACTATCTCCTTTTTCTTTTCTGTTATGGACAGTTGGTGCGAGGGGACATACTACGAACAGACTTGCCAACTTTTGACATATGTGTAGCCAATATACCTTACCAGATATCATCTCCGCTCATCTTCAAGCTTTTGTCCACCATGGCCAAGTTTCGAAGTGCCACCCTCATGCTTCAGAAGGAATTTGGCCACCGCCTCGTGGCAAAGCCTAGTGATTCCCTTTTCAATCGTCTGGCTGTCAATGTGGATCTTCTGGCTAGTACCAAGCTCCTTATGGATGTGAGCAAGAGGCATTTTACGCCATGCCCTAAAGTGGATTCTTCTGTTGTGAGAATCGAACCAAGGGCATGGCCTCCTCCAGTCGACTTGAGTGAATGGAATAGATTCACTCTGATGTGTTTCACCAGAAAGAATAAGACTCTCGGTGCAATCTTCCTGTTCATCAATTTTAATCTTGAAGGCATATATCCCTGCTATTGTTTATTTGCTCCCCAAGATTACCTTCTTTAAAGGCATTTAGAGCATGGATGGCAGCAATTTCTCAACAAACAGTATAGGTACATTTGCATTGTATGAGCAAATGGAGGAATTTTTCCTTTTTAGTTAAAAGGACGAATCATCTTCGGTTTTTCTTTGCAAGCAATACTTTAAGCAGACAGGCGTTTCAATATGAATTAGTTATGTTTTTTCGATCTCTTCATATTTATTTTCTTCAACATGTTTGAAACCTTTTCTTCTGGGAACTATTGTTTTTGCAAATATTTTACCTTGAATTAATTCGTCTCAGCATGCATTCAAGTTAGTTAGAATGGAATCACATAGGTTTCAGCAGTTTAGCCTAGTCGGTTGTCTCATTAGTCAGGACTTATGAGATGTATGTTAAAAGACTGAAACCTGCTTATGTTAAGGTGAATTTGTGCTGAAAACAGTTTTCAATACTCACGGATCAGTCCTTGATCCGAAGAAACTTGTGGGTTAATGGAAACTCATGATCACAGATATAACTGAAAAAGGGAAAAGGAAACCCTCCTATTGAACGATTTCCTCTGCGAAGTTTTTCTCAAGCTCTTGTCAAATACAAGGCAAACTCTTACATTCCAGCTTAACAGAGTTCTTCGCAGAACTGAGGTTTTAAACATTTTGTTCGTAACTGACAGGAAAAATATCTTGAAGATGGATCACTTTCAGTTGCATAATTTTTTTAGTGTCTTTTACTCTAAAGTTGGAGTACGAGGGAAAATATTCCTTGCTCATTAAATAAAGCCTCATCTGTGACTCCGTCGGTAACAACCACTCTTTAGAAGGTAGGCCCCAATATAAATACCAACATTTTGAAAGAGAGTCTAAAATCCTGAAAGGCTCTAAAGGATCATAGTGTACAACGGTGACTTCCCCACAAAGATTAGTCTTGCACATTACACAAGACTTGATTGAAGGATTTTCTGCGTAATGAAAAAGGCAATATGGGAGATTCCAATCACGTTCCAAGGCATTTTTTAAAATGTGGATGTGACAAAAGGTTGTTGTGGAACGTGCTGTTTGTATATTTTAACACACTAACACTTTACAACAATGAACTAACAATATTCATGATGAAAATAGCAATAGGGAAGATTTATCTGTATAATGAAGAAGACAATATGGGAGATTCCAATCATGTTCCAAGGCATTTTTTAAAATGTGGACGTGACAAAAGGTTGTTGTGGAAGGTGTTGTTTGTATATGGGAAATTTCTTGATCATTGTGTATAATCCTAATGTTGATAGATATGTCTACTAAGTGGTTCCAGTTAATGGGGGCATTGATTTGAGTGGTCAATATATTTTTATTATTTATCAAAGTAATCTTGTGTTGTATTTGTGTTCTTCAATTTATGCCTTACGGCGTTTCCTTTGCAACATCTGATGCAAATGCTAGTTAATTATTATGTCACAATTACCTTTTGATACCATTACATTTGGTAGTTGTTCCCATTTCAAAAACAACAGTTTCTTTTCGAGTTGTTTTTTTTAATTGTGCATATGATAGAAGTTCTTATTAATTATTATGTCACAACTACCCCTTGATACCATTACATTTGGTAGTTTCAATTGAGAGCGACTAGATGTCAATATGGGTCATGTATTAGGTCTGTAATTTCACTGGGTTGTGCTTGAAGGTTGCCTAAAGCAAGGTTTGATGATGATTTAAGTTGGAGAGGAGCATAGATTCATCATTCAGCAAACGACTTTCAAGCAAGGTTTAAGCACGATTTATGCTTGGAGAGGAGCGCATTCAACAAGCTTCCTAACATACTGGATTTGATTTGTTTGCGGATTCCCAATTCCTGGTATGTTTTCATATTAAAAAAGGAGATACCAAAAACATATACACATTTGTACATTCGTTTGTTGAATCCTAAACCTGTTTAGAATTTTACTAAATTTTTTTGTTCATGCAATAAACTTAAATTTGATTGAGCTACTTGTATATTGGCTTGAACATTTTGGTCACAAAAATTTCCTACAAAATTAATCCTTATCTAAACTGGAGCAGGAATATAGGTCTCCTTTTTATCCATTAATGGTAAATGCATTCGATATATTAGTTGTGGCTCATATCAGACCTGCCTTATATACAACATCCATGGGGTTGTTGTTCCACCATTTACCGTTGTCAATTGAATTGCTCTTTTTTTTTATGCTTTTCATTATAGAAGTGCGACTTGAATATGTTCCCTTCTAAATGAAATTAAGACCTGCCCTTCAAATTTGATCACTGAATGAGAGTAATATAAATTTATAATATTAAAGTAAAGATAATATATAAGTGTATAAACATTTAGTAATTTTATATAGAGAGAATTTTATTGACATATTTATTAACAATGTTAAAGTGTAAAATACAAATTATAAATAAAATACTTCAATGATAACTATATATATATAGAGGTAGCTTCTATCATCCATATATATCAAGTTTATGAGAGATTTTTTGGCGAAAATCACATGGAATATCATTTGTCGACGCGTTTGGAACCAACTAGTGTGCTTCATCCTCAGGACAAGTTGAAGAAAAGCATGATATGACTAGAGGGCTAAATTGACTAACGGCTAATTTTGACATGATAAATAGGCTGACTAAAGTCTCCAAGGGCTAAATTGACTAACGGCTAATTTTGACTAAATTGACTAACGACTAATTTTGACCTTAGGACCCAGGTCAAATTCTTATTTATTAATTTAATGTTATTATTATAATTATTATTTTTCTTATGGAAATAAGTTAAATTATGTAAAATGGTTGGTTTTAAAAAGGGAATTATTTATTTATTTAAATTAATATATATATATATATATATATATATATATATATATATATATATATATATATATATATATATATATTAGGTTATTAAGGTAGGATTAATAATTTTAATCGTTGGTTTGATAATTTATTTATTTATTAAATAATTATTATTGGTATTATATATATATATATATATATATATATATATATATATATATATATATATATATATATATATATATATATATATATAAAAATTAAAATCATAAGTTGACTAGTATTTTTATTCAATACTAATTCAATGGTTATGAGAGATTTTTCGGTGAAAATCACATGGAATACCATTTGTTGAGGCTTTCGAACCAACTAGTGTGGTTCATCGTCACGATAAATTCGTTTATTTTTATGGAAGTTAGTTAAAATATAAAAATAAAATAATTTTAAGGTTAAAGATGTAATTATTTATTTATTTAACTTATTTATTAATATATATATATATATATATATATATATATATATATATATATATATATATATATATATATATATTCTATAATTAAAGTTATAATATTCCGTTATTAAGGTAAAAGTTAAGATTAACGGTTACATTAAAAAGATAATTTATTTATTTATTTAAATTATTTAATAATTATTATTAAAATAATATATATAAATTAATCATAGGTTGAGAAAGTAATTAAGTAATTTATTTATTAATAATCAAATATATATATAATATAAAAATAATATTAGAATATATATAAAAAATAATTTTAAAGGGTATTAAGTTCAAAAAATATTATTAAAAATTATAAGTTAAATATTATTTAAAATGAATTTTAGTTAAGTAAAGGACCAAATAATATATGAATAAATTAAATGCCTAAATAAAGTAAAAAAGTATTATCAAAGATTATAAGTTAATTAATAATTAAATGGAAAATGAGTTACATAAAGGATTTTATAATATCTAAAAAAAATAAAGTAAAAATTTGTTAGAAAATAAATTATCTTTTTAATCTAACCGTTAATCATAACTTTTACCTTAATAACCAAATATTATAACTTTAAATATAGAATATATATATATATTACATCTTTAACCTTAAAATTATTTTATTTTTATATTTTAACTAACTTCCATAAAAATAAACTAACCATTGAATTATTATTGAATAAAAATACTAGTCAACTTATGATTTTAATTAATATTGATGATGATGATGATGATGATGATGATGATTAACGTTCGTTGGGACCAAATATATATATATATATATATATATATATATATATATGTATGTAGAATACCAATAATAATTATTTAATAAATAAGTAAATTATCAAACCAACCATTAAAATTATTAATCCTACCTTAATAACCTAATATATATATATATATATATATATATATATATAAATATATATAAATTTTAATTTAAATAAATAAATAAATTCCGTTTTTAAAACCAACCATTTTACCTAATTTAACTTATTTCCATAATAATAATAATAAATAAGAATTTGACGTGGGTCCTAAGGTCAAAATTAGCCGTTAGTCAATTTAAGCATTGGAGACTCTGCTCAGACTATTTATCATGCTAAGCTGGATCTGTTTCTTCAACTTGTCGTGACGATGAACCACACTACTTGGTTCGAAACGCGTCGACAAATGATATTCCATGTGATTTTCGCCGAAAAATCTCTAATAAACTATATATATATATATAAAAGAGAATTCTTATGATAACTCTATATATATATATATATATATAGATAAAGAAAAAGAGAATTGTTATTTGATTAAGAGGTTTTTTTTTTTATGTAGATTTGTAATTCATTCATTTATATTTTTGGTTTAGAAGTATTCTATAGCCGATAATTAAAGAGATATGTCCAAGTGAGTTACATTAAAAAATAAAAACAAAATAATACTTATATTAAGAAAATTACAACATAGTAATAACATAAAAATTCAATGTGAATGATTAAATAACATATTGAATTTGGAGAATAATTTTAAGTCAATTTCATATGGAGTCACAGATTAATTGAAACTATATAAAAAAGGATTATTAATTTCTGAAGCCTTCTTATTTCAACTTAAGGTGAATGAGGATTTGTTGACCTTTTTTTAAATTGTGGGCCTAGATTGATTCTCAAGGGAATATGCTTAGCATATGCTTCATGTCAATGCTCATCAACCATTGTAATGCCTTATGGAGTTTGTTAGGTTGCATTGACTTTTAATAATTTTTAAAAATTAGACTCCTAGCCCACCAATTTCTTATGGATTTGAGATTATTCCAATTCTAATAAGTTGCTTCCTCATAAGTTCCTCAACATGAGTGGGCCTAATGGTGTAGAGAATGTGTTTCCTCCTAAAAAGTGACACCTTCAAAATGAGATGGGGGTAGAGTATGTATACCTTTGTAGACTTAGCAATCAAATCGTTGGGCGAAGGTGGTTGGCTTGTCCCACAAACAAGGGGGTTTCTTACACCAAATTGGATAATAATGATAATTATTTATAACATTATTTATATATAAGGAAATTTTTCTTAGAAAAATGGTCCATTACATTTAATAAATTAAAAAAATTATAGGCTCCCCACCCACAAATTTACTAGGGATTTCAAACTATTCCAATTCTAATAAGTTCCTCCACAATAACTTCCTCATTATTATTTATAACATTCATTTATGTATAAATAAATTCTGTTTAGTAAAATGGTCTATTTCAGAATAAGACATTAACTCTTTTTTTTTTCTCTAGTTAAATTTGACCCATAACCTTTTTATAAGATAAATGTATGCATTAGTAAGACATTTTTCATGTTCCAATAGTTTTTTTAGTTATAACTATGAAACCTTAAACTATATCAACCACATTAATATTTTTAATGTAGTTGTACTAGTATTACATGATATCAAACTCATTTTATGTTGAGGTTACCTTTAATATTTATAACAAAAATTTGTTAATAACAAAAATATATATTAATAAACAAGGTAAAATATTTCAATATCCATATTAAATAACATAATTTATATTTCGCGTATAACTTTTCATAAATGAGAATATAACTCATATAAATAGAATAGAACTTATAATATAATATAGGATTATAACAAAATAATATAATATAATATAATATAATATACTAAGTGAGACTCATATGTATATATAATTGATATGTATGTTTGTTTATTCATTTTACTATTATAATTTTTCTCCAAATATAACTCTTATTTATATTTTAGTCCTTTTCTTCTTTTATTTTTTATTTTTATTTTTTTCCCCTGTTTCGATAGTAATTTTTACTAAACACATATGCATGATTCTATTAAATTTATTATAATATTTTAAATTTAGTTTATACATATATACATACATATATATATATACATATATATATATATATATATATATATATATATATATATATATATATATATATATATATATATATAGACGAGGTGGATGAACATACGATATGGGACTTGGTTCGCAATGGGCACCCTCATTTAGTATGATGTATGCTCGAATTTCTATTGGCAGCTCAGAAGTGTGGTGGGGAAGGTAAAAGTCATTGCAAACGACAAGTATCTTTATATTGTAGCAGACAAATGTTATCTACATTTTTCTCTCGCTTGATATGGGAGTTGTAAACGTCACCTCCTCTCATATCTACCCCCTTTCACCAGCTTTCCTTGGTTAAACCTGAGGTGAGGGGCTACTATGATATGAATCAACATTATAGATGACCTTAATGAAATTGAGTCCACAAAACTAGACCTCACTAACTTCCCTTAGGCGCCACAAGACCCAGAGGAGTAACCAAACTCTTTGAGGTGTCCAATCCCTCAAACCAATCACCTTTTCCTAAACCTAGAGGTTGAGTCGCTTCCTTGCCAAGGCCTCTACGAAACTAAGGGTTCCCAACCGCTCCAATAGACATGCTTGAGTGTGGCTATGACCCTTTTTGCTAGTATTGTGCCAGCGTCTGTGAGAATTAACGTGATTTTGTAGGGTTTTGGTGTAGCCACTACTCGAAAACATATGAAACTTCAAGAACTTGTAAACTACATGAAGAAAATTTTTGTAGACAAAAACCTCGAATGAGGAGTTAATGTGAACATCTCCAACAAAGACTAAAATTATGTCAAACACTTGCTACATTTGCAACCTATAGGTCATGAATGCAAATTTGAAAATAAGGAACTGAAAAGATATCAGATGTTTAACAAGAAGTGTCACTACCTTCTCTTATTCGTTTCCTTAACACTATTTAGGTATTGCATTCATGATTTTTTCAGTTATGAGTGAAAACATGAAAAGAGACATGACTAAGATCTATCATAAAGCCATGCTTATAAACAACATATAACTATATAAATAATGAGAAGAGAATAGTGATTAAATCCACATAATAACGAGTAAATTTCCTTATCAAAAGCAAGAGAAACTTAGCGTTTATTAACCATAGTAAATTACCAACCTCGTTTGGGACTTCCACGTTCCACCCAACCATAGATTGGCTGACCCAAATATTTCTTTCAGCCAATGACCCCCATGCAATATTCCAAGCTTTAATATGGGATCTCATTGGATAAGCCAACCATAAACAACAAAGGGAATCGAGAGGCTAAATAACCTTCACCCTCACCATACTGTGATCTGACCTAAACTATTCCTAACATCACAAAACCAAACCCAGATTGGATGCCTCAAAATTTCTTCACCGTCCTTGAGTAAGTTTCTTCTCTCCACCCATAGGCTTTACCATATATGCTTCCATTACCAGTCAAGTGATTCCTAGGCCTTCGAGATTTTTCCTAAGACCCACTCACCTCGAATTCTGAAATTGTATGGCAACCCAAAGCTCAAAGTGGGAAAAATACCATCACACCATGGCTATCTAAAAATTGCGAAGATAGGCTAAAGTCCATTTTCGAATCCTGAGAAAATCCATGGAAATGACAACAAAATAACCACATACAAACATACACATACAATGCATGTCAAAACTAGCTGGGAAATCACACATGCAATTTGTTGCATGTAGGTATTCCCATTCAAGCTCGTTGATACTTTCCTTCGTTTTCTTTCTTTGCCTTTCTTTTCTTTTATTTTCCTTTCCTTTCTTTGTTACTTTCTTTATCCTCTTTGTGCTTTCTCCTCTTTGAGAAAATTTTAACACTAAACTCACAAACGACAATTAACTCATCCTCAAGATCCTATTTTCATTAATACCTCTTTTCTCTTCAATTTTCCATTAGTTACCTTCATTTTCCTCCTCACATGCAACGTGTGATGTTTCACCTTATTTTTCTCTTAATTTCCTTTATTTTGTTAAATAGTGTTCCAAAAATTCTTTTAATTCCTTTCTAAAGCCTTAGTCATTTCCTTTGCCAATTTCCCTTTAGCCATAAAGACATCAAGAGATTTCCAATAGGATATTTTGCCCAACATTAAGCTTGGAATAAGTGCCCCTTATCCGTGGTCTTATTTTTCCTTTATTAAGCTTTATGACATGAACGTTTAGCCCGAGCCTATAACCAAACCCTCTTCCTTTGGGGTACACCTTCCTCAATGTTCTCTGACACCCACAACCAAGAAAACCACTGAAAAGAAAAACATACTTCCCATGGAAATTTATAAGCTAGATCATTGCAGTATTTATAGTGAACAACATGCTGAAAAGGAAAGCCATCATACCGCTTATTGGAGCTTTATAGCATAGCTCATTATAGTATTTACAATATCAACCACATATGCTCATGAAAATTTTCTTCAACCAACAACTAAACATATTGTCTATGGATCTTTATACATCCACCTTGATAGAGAATTTACATTAATATATAGATATACACATATGCACATTTTCTCAACCAAAAAATAAAAGTACACGATGATGACACCTCCACCCTCAAGGTAATACCAAGATTCACCACCTTCCCAAGAAGTAAATAATCCACTACCAAAATCAAACCTCCATCCAATTTCCAATGCTATAACCCTACACCATTTGTGCTCTCAGTGAATACTTATTGACTCATTGTTCCAAGGAACACTCCCAATGTGCATCTAATTCCATTTGGTAATGCTAATAAAAAGAAAAATCCATCACTCACCTTCCCTTCTCTACTACACAGTCCCTCGGAAAATGAAGCCACCCCCTTTGGTGTAGTCACTTACTTTCCAAGTTCCCTGATATCCCCTGTCCTAGGTGATCTATCCCTTCGAAATGTTTCCTCACATCGAAAAGTGTAAAAACCAAGGCATATCCCTACCTCAAAACCATCATACTGGTCATAGCATGCTCATCAAAATCAGTGGACACTATTGGATATGAGTGTCCGAGAATGGCCCTGCTCCTCAAGTGCTTTATCAACATAGTGCTACCTATTCCAATTCCTTTTGTTGTTGGTACTAATCCTTGTAGAAATTTGCAGCCACCCAAACCAAGGATTTCCATGCTTCGTATACTAAGCACATAATTTACATTAGACTAAAAGGAATTGAAACTAATTCAACTAATACCTCATTGGTTGCTCGTCAATAAGGTACACTTGTAAGTTTGTTTACTTCTAGTCACAACAAGTCAAACTAGTTCTTCTGATTAAATCATAATTTATAACATATCATATCTGGTTGGACCGAAACACAAGCATAATAAATCCAAATAATAGATCACATGTAACCATCATAAATCAAAGTCATATATCACATGCAAAATTAAGCTAAAATAAAATATTGATACTTATCTTTCAAATTATTTTTTTACTCATTCCTTTCTTCTTTATCCTTTCCATACACACATTGAATCAGTTGCCAGACCTAGTAAGAACCCAATGCCTTCTCTTTAACCAAAAAGGGAATCTAAGACTAAACCACCTCTTCCCGCAATATCATAAGCAAGGTATCCCAAGGCTAACCACCTCAACCCTCCATAACAATAAGGGAATCGTGAGACTAAACTGTATCAACCGTAAATAGCAACAACTAGGGAATCTCGAGACTAAAATCTCCCAACCCTTAATAACAACAAGGGCCCAAGTAGTTCTATACCTTCTTTTCCCATCACAATGTACGAGGCATACACATACATTGTATACAATTGAACACACACACCTACATCCAATGTATAACATGACACATAAACCTACACATGATGTACAACAGAACACATACACCTGCACTCAATGTACAACACGACACATACACCTAGACCCATTGGACAACACCACACAGATATGTACACAACGTACCATACTACGAATTCACATGTCGTGATACACCTACTACATAATACTTCTAACGCCATACCAAATATACACAACACAACATGTACAACCTGTATCCAATACCACACCTACAACAATACCACATCTAAAACATGTGCACAATATCACCTATACATAGTTCCAGCTACAAAATTTGTACGCAAATTATAGACATACATAGCACCACCTACATAACATGTGCATAATACCACATGTACACCACACTACCTGCACAATGTGTACAAAGCACCACAGGTACAGCACACCAATTTTATGAACTGGACATAGCACCACATGTACACAACACCATATGCACAACATGTACACAATGCCACATGCACACAACACCACATGCACCACATGTACATAGCACCGCATGCACACAGCACCACATGTATAATAATTTAAAGAAAGCCCTATGTTCACAATGCCAGATGTGCAACCCATACATTGCACCATATGTACATAGTGTTGTAACATTATTTGATTTTGATAGATTAGCATATTAGTCAAAAGAATAAAAAAAATAATGTTAAGTTAAGATATGGATGCAAAATGAAGAAAAGTTAAAATGTTAGGCCAATTCAATGTTTTATAGGTATCCATAGCAATAAAATGTTAGGTGATAGATGCCATAAATAAAGAAGGAGAAAGAAAAATAAAATGTTAGGGAAGAAAAAATAAAAGAGAAGCTTCATTTCATGTTTTTATAAATGCACATGCTACAAGTCGAAATGTGCCACAAATAAACATCAAATGTGTTTTCATGTGCAGATTAAGGCAAAGGAGTAAAGATTCACTCCAAGGCTTATATATCAAATAATTTTTGTATTTGTCGTATTCCTAAGTTTAAATTCCCAATTCATTATTCCCTCCGCTCATATTTTCCCTCTACCGACTTATCCCTAAGTTTTAAATCCCATATTTCCCCTCATATATCGCACATATTCCTAATGCACTAAGTATCTAAATCCTACTGGCCCCAGCGAGTGTCCCTTCATGACATAACTTAACCTTCCACCATATTACAATCCATCTCTGCCCATATTCCCACATCTGATGGCCCACATGCCATTTCATCCCCCCTCACCATGCAAGCTTTACCATCGGGGTAGTGTCCGAAATTGGCAGTATACCAAACCACGCACACCCCTACATGTGAGCTCCTCATCAATTCAAACCCCCGTGCAGTGAAACCACTAACCACTCCTCACCTTTTGCGACCTCATCCTTCTATTAAACTCCATCAAATCACATTCCTTCCCTCTAGAATTAACCCATTAAGCATTCAATTTTCTTAGCCATTAATTCAACAAGTCGACACCACCTTCAATAGAGAACCGAATTTTCTATATAAACCTCTTTCCCATTTGTGGTTAGGTTACTGAATTCATGCTTTATCACTATTAATTGATTTTATTACAAGTTTCTCGCAAAATCTCGACATTTGCAACTACCAATGACACTTTTTGTTTTATCATTTCCAGATTATTACTTTTGATCCTATCTCCAAATTATGATAGTTGTGTGTGAATTGTCTCCTCCCAATGCAATTTTCACTCCTACTTATAGCCATAGCCAAGATGCCTGCAAAGGACAAAGGAGCAAAGGAAATTGTCAATCCTCTGATCCATCCTTCCGTAGACCTTCATCACATTCCTATGGCTAACAGAGACTACAAAATCCATGAGAAACTTTATGAACTTAACCTCTTTGATATGTATTTCTGGATGAAGGACAAATACATTGAGAAATCTGATGACATCAAGCTGTGGGAGTCAAATTTACCTCACTACATCTTTCCTCATACCCACAACACCCCAGATTTTATTATAAAATGTAACGCATCATACGTGGCAAGACAAAGGGCCATAGTCACCCCCACTAGAGAAATTATATTTACCATAACCCCTCAGGCCATTGATCAAATGATGCAAGCCCCAAAAATAGATAATTCTACCCCATTTTCTTATGAAAAACTAGTTGAAATATACCAAAAATTAGACTTTGCCAAGAGATCCCAAACTCTTGAACTGTTCTTGACATAAGATGCTTCATTACCAAAGAAAAATCCTGCTTATCCCTCCTCCATATTCCTTGAGAGAGCCAAACGAATTATCACCGTTATTTCCTACCTCCATGGATACTACTCTGACAAATGGGTAGAGGAGGCCATTATAAGATTTTTGTCCATATTCTGCGTTGATTTTAAGCCCTCCATTGTGTATCATTTCATACATTTCCTTGCAAAATCCATTCATCAACAACTTCTTAAATTTCCAACTAAGTAGGTATTCGAAAATGCCTCTGTATTTGTTTAAATGTTCATATAATTTTAGGGGGACAACATTAAACTATCTTTCTAAAAGCTGGATGAGAAGGGAAACCGATAGTTAGTCATATTTTGGACTACTCTAATCATGAAAGAGGAGAAAAAGCACAATTATAAACAGTTTACATAGATGTTTATTCACTCGGAAATATGCCTCCTAAGAAACATAATAGAACCGAGGATTAGTGAAGAAATCAAAAGGGTCCTCAAGCTGTCAGATCAAGTTTAGATAGGGGACTAGTACCTTTATGAAAAATATACAGAAATAAGGATAGTTGGATGTGAGCTCCCACCTTACAAGCAGCCAAAATTCCTCCCAATGAGGATTTTTTCCTTAGAATACATCAAGAAAATGATCAACATGGATGAAATCCACTTTGTTGCTACCAAGAATAGTCCGAGTTTAAAATAAGAACAAAGGTTGGCCCTTTCATTTGCAAGAGTAGGGCAAAGGTGAAGAGGCAGATAAACACTTGAAGGAAATGCAATTCGGCCTCAGTTTTACCTGGTTTTATGATCCATTAGGGATCATTTCTAGATTAAGGGTAGAAACTAAGTCTACTCCTTACTTTCACAAAACCATGCTAGAAATAGAAAAGTACAATAATTAGTTAGAGTGGGTTGATAACACCTTACAAGAGGTAGAATACCAACAGGTATCATCATCTACAGTGCAGAATCCTACCATTCAGGAGAATACGACCAAGAGAAGTAGACATGAAGAGTCATGTTTAGTGACTCACATTTTCACTGAGGGGTTTAAGATAATATACAGAAAGAAGGCCAAGCTTAGTTCCACACTAAGCATTAGCAAAGATTTAGAGAAGCGTACTCTTGTCACCACTAATAAGCCACTTGTTTCCTCATTAGTGGGTGATGATTCGACATAGTCCCCTACCACCTCCACAACTTCACAAGAGCAACAAAAATTCTAAAAACCATCACATCTACTTCAGGGGAGGTAGAAAAGAGAATAATGGATGTCTTCAAAGAGATAAAAGTCAGAAATGAGGCCTTGAAGATTAAAAATTACAACCAATTTTGGAAGTAGACTTCTAGTGCCCAAAGCAAGCTACTATCAGCCTTTGACTCTTTAAAGGGGAAAATGAAAATGACATTCGTACAAGAACAAGTTCCCCAGCCCAAGACTGCATCAGACTACAAAAAGGCAGCTTTTAAGTTTGATGTAAAGGATATACATCCCATCAATCAAATGGAGATGCATAAGCAGACTGGGGAAATGATATTTTCAATTCTCACTAACACTGCCATGACTTTATCAAAACTATAGGTTGCCTTAGCAAATGTTCAATCACAACTGAAGATGGAGAAGGTATTTTTTCTTGCCAAAGACACGAGGATTAAAACACTCAAGGACTTGGTAATCAAATTGGGTTATGGTCTTGCAAACATCAATGTTACAGAGGAACTTTTCAAGAAGAAGAATCTGGATATAGCAGTGTTGAGGATGTTAGGTTCCTATACCAATACGGGTCATAGTTTTTAATGACTAGGGTTAAGCCTTGTAATATTATACATACCTTTTTTTCTACAAATGTTTTCCATATTAAAAATTCAAAAAATGTAAAGAGGGTATGTCCTAAAACAATAATCAAAGGACAAAAAGGAGAAAATGTCAAAAAATAAAAATGAAAATATATTAACCCCAAAAAATAAAAAAGAGACCATGAAAGTGAGCAAGTATAAATGCCACTACTATTAACTTTTATGCATAAAAATGATCGTGTGCAGCTTATTACTCATGCCACAATCCATGATAGTCAAATTTTTTAAACTTGTCTATTTCATGCTTTGGATTTTGTGCTCATAGTTAGAGAATAAAATCTGACCAAATGGTTTAATATTGGTAGATCACTAGATAGGTAGAGAAAATAAAAGGATCTCATCAGTCTAATCTAAGCCCTTGGATGATATAAGGTTAGAATTAGACAGTCTACATTGTAAAAGAAAAGGATCGATAAGGGTTTGCTACTCTAAATGCACCCAAATAAAATGGAGAAAAAATGGTAGGGTAATGAATGGGTAAGTAGAAGAAAGGTTGCAGAAATGTCAAGTGATTACACTAAAGCACTTATGTCATCTTAAAATATATCTTTCAAATGAGCATAAGCAGTAAAAAAATCAAGGACAATGGTTTACAACTTGGTTTATTTAACATCCCCTCAGTCATTTCACCCCTCTACTTACTAATTTCCCATAAATAAGTACTAAGTACTTGAATCCTTTAAGTCAAAGAGGCTTATAGCATTTCTCTGACTTTTGGTGGGACCAGACCCTCGTCTTAATGACTTAAGGACACCAAGTGTTAAAATCCCCTACAAATAATTCATTCCCCTTTATAAAACCCCTTTTCCTAAAGTTAAACTTCATTTACCTAGGAAAAGTAAACCCCCCCACATTAAAACATATTTCATTCAAAAACGCACAAAATAATTTTATCCTAAGTATTAAGTGTATGTAAAGCGTGCAAGTATTACATGTTACTTTATGCTTAATGGATATTACCCACTCTGCATATTCACTTTATATTAATTTTTAATTCTATTATATAATCCCAAAAATTCCATTATCCCGTGTTAATTAATTCCTTTATATAAATATCCCAACCCCTACTTTAGTTATATACTATACACTTTATCCCATATCCCAACAAAATTTATTAATCCTGAATTTAACCTAGCCCGATCGCCTAATACTGTCATTAAGCAGTGCCTGATCTACTAATCCATTGGTTAAATGCTAAACTAATCCCATACCATTGAAGATTAAAGCCATGGCCCCCCGAAAGCCTTTTCTTTATCCCCCATGCAATTCCCTCACTCGACTCCCATTTGATTATCACCCCCCTCATCTGACGTCATAAAACCATATCAGCCGAACCCAATTTTCGATGTTTACCCGCCTGATAAAGTGGTTTTCCTCGACCCGTTACTGCTATGTGTCAAACGCAAGAGTACATCGGATGACCCCTCCCAAATACCACCCCCTCCATAAAAGCGATGTGATGACCAAGCAAAATTGTTTCCCTGCTTAACCAAAAAAATTGCCAACTATTCATACATAAATGAACCAACAAAAAGTAATTGTTTTTCTATGAAAGGCCACAAAGCCATCTTTTCACCCTTTTTCACTCATTTTCTCCGTAAACTCTTAAATCCTTTGTGACACTTGCAAATGTTGAACTTGCTAACAGAGCTCCAAATTCACTCGAAAAGATGCTGCGGACAACCCAACTCACCTCTCAGTCTATACCAGAACCGTACAAACCTCTACAGCTGTTGTGAACCATCAACTTGAACCCAATTCGCCCAATTGCAACTATTTCACCATAGAGTACTACTCCCCATTAAAATTTGGAAATGTTCAGACTCTGAAGTATTTTCATTAAGTAAAATTAATTGAAAAATACCTTAAATTTCAAAACATGTGGCCAAACCCTCTAATAGATTCCAATTTCTGTTCAAAACCTTTCAATAAACCCCAAGAGCTCAATTCAAATCCAAAAGAACTGAATAAGGGCTCCCCCTATCGCCATGAACGTTAGACCTATTACAACTCCACATTTGGACATGGACCACCTTCTCCTGGCTAACAGGGATTTCCAAATTAAAGATACAAGCGCATCAGAACTCTTGCTCAAGATTCATTGTTTGAGCAAAGACAGATACCTGAACCATTCAGATGAAACTGGCCTTTAGGAATCAAATTTACCCAGAATTAGTTGCCCCAAGTACATATATTCCCCGAAATTTTCCATATGTGCCATGCATGTGCTACATCCCTAGCCATAGAGCCATAATGTCTCATGACCAAAAGGTTTTGTTTACTATCAAAATTGAACCCATCAATGAAATGTTACACTTCCAACCAGGACCAAACCTAACCCCACTCACAATTGGAGTTCTGATAGACCAATACACCAAGTTAAGTCCATCAAGATTGGCCCAGTTGTTTCAAACCTTCATTATAGACAAGAAAACACGTTCCTAAAGACCCCCCTCCATATATGTTGTCTATTTTCTCTACAAGGGGCAAGCATATTGTGACCATGATATTATGTATATTGGGATACACCACAAGTGAATACATTTATGAGATTACACTTGCCTTCATGTCCATTTACACCCTAGGACAACCTCTGGTAACCATGTATGAATATGCCTAGTTCATAGCTGATAGAATGCATGAGCAGTTTACTAGAATGAGCAATGAGAGAGTATTCAAATACTCATATGTATTATACAACCTACTTTTGTATTATCAGTTAGACAGGTTTCCTTTCACTCTCCAGAAGCTTGATACCAGAGGCCAACCCAGGTCTATCATTTTTTTGGACCCCACTGTTCCACAAATTTGAATCACCATACAACTATTTAGATTTCATAGATTCATTTGTTCATCCAGTGATGAACATGCTGACAGGAAATCCTCCACCTAGGATAAGTCCGGAGATAAAAGTGTCCTCTGGCTATCCAAGCAAACCAATATGGGAGATTGGTAACTTTACCAAAACCATACAGAGATGAGGATCTATGGGTGCCAGCTAGCACCATATAAACTACCCAAATACCTCCCCATGAGGTTATTTTCTCTAGAGTACTATAGAAAAATAATGAAATTTGATTAGATAAATTTTGTCTCGGCCAAGAAAATATCACAATTCAAAGTAAAAACCAATTAGTCCCCTTCATCTTCAATTCTAGAGAGGCAGGGAAGGAAGCAAACCAAATTTTACAGCAAATGAAGTTCCAAAAGAGTTTCATGTTGAGGTATGACCCTCAAGAATTTATGACCAGATTGAGAAAAAAGGGTAAGTTGTGGCCTTATATCTACCACCCCATACCAAAGATAGAAATATATTCAAATCAATCTGAGTGGGTGGAAACTAGTCTCATAGATAAAGATAGTACGAAGGTAGAAATTAAAAATACCTTGATTGATTTAGAGAGGTAGCTTGATGGGAGATCATTTCTGTAGGTACCTGAACAACAAGAAGCAACCATGAGTACCCATCATATCATGCAAACTCCCCAAGATGAAGAAAGAAATCCCAAGAGAAATAGAGAGGTAGCCTCCACTTCAGGGATGGATACAACTAATGTACAATGTGAAACTAGTCATAGCAAAAGGCAAAGGCTCAATACTATTTCTGAAAAGGAAGATATAGAAGGATCAGAATAGAAGACCAACACTGAGTTGGACAGAAGCAAGGGCACAACCCCATCTTGGGAGACACAAGAACCATCCACCTCACAAACTAAGATGTTGGAAAGGAAACTAAGTGTGGAAGTCTCTTCATTCGGCAAACCAGCTGATAAGGAGCAAGACATAAAGGACAGATATAAAGAGGACAAGACGAGGAATGAGAAGCTCAAAGCTCAGACATATGCTCAATATCTAAAACACACTCACACAAATTAAACAATGTTGATGTCAGCTTTTGACATCAAGGAGGGAAAGCTTCAAATGTCCTTTATCAAACCTAGAGCACAACAGTCCAAGACATCATCAAAGTCCAAGAGGGTTGACTTTGAAGTATTTGTGAGGGATATTCATCCCATAGACCAAATAAAACTGCATAAACAGGCTAGAGATATTATATACTCCACCCTTGTAGGTAAATCCATGGTTTCCCATCAACTACAAAGTTCATTATCCAATATCTCGACACAGTTTCAGTTGGAGAAGGCCTCCTCATAGGCAAATGGTACAAGAATTAAGTCTTTGGAAGCTTAGTTATTGAGGTGCGACATGATCCAAAAGATATTAAAGCTATATATTAGCTCATAGAGAAGAAAAATGATGACATTGTTGCACTTAAGAAGCAACTAAAAGTACCCGAGCTGCAACATCCTCAAACACTTGAAGTTTTGGAGACCTGGCACAAGCATGAGGAGTTTATGGACTTAGTCCTACAACTCAATGATCAACTAAGGGAGACATAGAAAGAATTCTATAGCTTGATCCAATTAAAACAAAATAACATAGCCACCACTTCCACACATGTCATCCCTACAGTATCTACAACAGTCCCTTCCATACTAGCAGCTTCACTAGTACCTACAGCTCCACCTGCCACATCATTGCCATTCATAATAGAGTCCACAATAGCAGGTACATCAGGAGAAGTGTCAGACCAATTAATTAGAGCCATGAATGAAATGTCAATCCAGGCTATAGAAATGAACAAACTAAGAGAAAAGTTGGAAATTTTAGAAACTGACTACAAACTTGCCCAAACTATGCAAAAGGAAGATGCACAAAAGGCCAATAGAATGAGTGAAAGAGTCAAAGCTATGGAGAAAGACCGAACATTGGAGAAACCCCTTGGACAAGCCAAGGAACTATTATGGGCCAATATAATTGACTTTGTCAATGATATTTGGCCATCTATTAAGGTTATTTTGAGAAGAACAAATTGATAAAGATAGCTACATAAGCTATCTAAAAAGTCAAGGAAGTGGGAGACATGTCCGAGGATGCCAATAGACTCATCCACTTCCTTAACAACAAAAACAAGTATGAGCTTCATGAGCAAGATATAGAAGATAGAACTGAAACCATTTTGGAAATAAGGAAGGTCCTTTCCAAGAGAAACCTAGTGCTAAACTTGGAGGAAAAGTGTCGGAACATGCAGGTAGCCATTGATATATTCATGGCTGAGTTCCAAATTTTGAGGTAGAAAGGATTTCCCAGTCCATTGGTCATTAATAACAAACTTATGACATAGCACAAATATGGTAAGACACCTAGGTAGTTGGCTAAAGAACAAGCTAGCACTTCAACAATAAAAGCACTGCCAACAGGAAAAATTTTGTATAATACATTTGAGAACTTGTTTTTCCTCCAGCATGAGATAAAACACTTGTTCATCACCAAGCACAATTTTTCCAAGTATACCAAGGTTGATGAGATATATAAGCGAATGGTGAATGTCAAGTTATCTGATAATGAATGGTTGGAAAAGATGACTGGTTTATTGTAAGAAAATTATAGTAAAAAGGTTGTTCTATAGTAAAAGTAGAACATCAAGGTAAATAGATGAAAACATGTCAGCATGCCAAAGTGTATTAGTGTCAAAGTGTATCAGGTGAATGTTAAAAGTTAAAGAAGATTCTAGCATAAGATACCACAACCACAAGCCAACATAAAGGGCTTAAATCCAACAATAAAAGTCAGCAGCACCACAATAAAAGGGACAACATGAAAATAGTTCAATAACTCTCTCTATCTTCTTGCAAGAAGATATTTGTATATCCTAGATTACATGTCAAGTTAGTTTGAGATATTTTGTAATAATTTTTCATATAAATACTTCACAATTTGAAGTATGTAGGGTGGATTCTTAGACATTTCTATAGACTTCTTGATCAAAGACTGTAAAGCTATTATATCACTTACTGGACCAACAAGTTGGATTGATGAATAAAGGAAAGATATTTCACACGATTCATGTGTAGAGCAAAGTGCAGACAAGTATTTTCTCATGTTGTTGTTATCTTTCTGTAATCTTTTCCACAATATTTAATGTATTTCTATATTTGAATATTATAACATGGAAGGATTTCTTAGAATTTGCTTAATTGCACTCTGTTTTAACTGTTATGTCTTTAAATGTTTTCTACTGATTATCTAAGTTATGGATTTCTTAATTTCTTCTTAGTTTAGGTTGTCTCTTTGTAATCTATAGCAAAGGATTCTTAATTTCCCTTTGTTTCCAATTATCCTTTGTTCCTTGTTTTAATCCCAATTTGAGAATTCTTAGTTTCTCTCCCACCGTAGTTAAGATCATTTCACCCCTCTGGCCCAAAGACCTCCACTGTACTCTACTAGATTTCCCTTTGAACACTACCTTTAGTGTGCTAATTCCATTTTTTTTTCCTTCTGCTGACTCCATAGCCTAATGGTGTGAAGACATCATTCTATGCATCTGTTTTAAGGATTCCACCATCCAATATTCAATACAAATCAAACCCCCCCCACCTGAACATTCAGAACTAGCCTAAAATCCTAGCAAACAAAGCTAAATCATATAGAGAGAGCCCTGTCTGAGCCATAGGTTGGTTGGAGCCTATGCTTAAAAATTGGTTTGTGGTGACCTCGGTCATTTTCTTTCTTGTAATAACTTCTAGAGAAAATTTTGAGTGATAACATAACAACGACCATACTGGGGACATTAAATCCTCAGTCCTAATAAATCTTTAAGAAAATTCTAAATCAATATTCTAAGCCTCTTGAAGTCATTTGTTAAAAGTTATCTTGAAAAATCTTACAAAAAAAACTAAAAATTTTGAAATTTTGGCTTCGATGAAGACTCATTTCACTAGGGCTAATCCAGATCCAAACCCCAGCCCAATAGTTGATAATCCTAACTTAATTTCAAGTAAATCCAAAAAAGAAGAAAGTTCAGTTAGCTAGATACCATTAGTTAAATCTAATTCGTGTCCTGATGAGTGATTATTTCTAGAATAACTTCCCTTCGATGTGCCATTTGATATTTCATTATTTAGAACAAAATCTAAAAATGAACTCGGTGAAACTATTCTAGATCCTAACTTTATTGCAAACATTGAAGTTCAACAAGCCAACAAATCCATTGATGAATACATTCTAAAATCTCCACAATCATCCATTAAAACTACCATAGCCCCTGAGCTTTTTGAACAATCGTCCATAATCCCGAGTTCATTATTTTTCCCTTCAACTTCATCAATAACAGCTTCGAAAGTCCATTCTTTACCACCATTTATACCTACTCTCCCTCACCAACCTATCATCACCCATTTTTCACCTAACAGTTCTGGTTCTTCATCCACTACTGCATCATCTCTGAGTTCTTCAACCCCACATCTTAGCCCCTCCCATCTTACAACCATGGAAAATAGATATGCTCCTCTTGCTTTACCTGCCCAACTTGGTGCTATGCCAACAGACTACCAAAGTAAAATTGTTCAATTTGATGGCACGGGACATTACATTGCACAACAACATGTCAACAAGATAATAGATTACTTTGAGTTGCATGAGATTGACATAGATGATGTTCAAATGATACTCTTTTCCCAGACTTTAGCTGGTGATGTTAGGAAATGGTTTTGGGCATTGCCTATTAATAGTATTGGTAGTTCAGATGCATTTCACTAGCAACTTTTGAATAGATGGTAAAAGAAAAAGAATCCCCTACAAATCCTTTTAGAATATCAGAATATTATAAGGGGACCTAATGAAATTGTTCAACATTACTATACCAGATTCAATAATATATATAACGTCATCTCTATTAATCTTAGACCCCCACCTGACTTAGCATTAATAAATTTCCCCGATGGTTTTGACGCAGATATGGCATACCAACTTATGGAAAGAAACCCCCCAACATTAGAAGAAATGAAAAGTGTAGTTGTTAGTGTTGAAGTTAATTTGTTAGCTAAAATGGTTGGAGTGAGAAATGAAAGAATAGGAACTGCAAAGGATGAAGCTTCACCCTCTAACATTAAAATAGATAGCTTAGCCCAAAGTATGGAAAAAGTAATGGATAGAATAGATAATATGGAGAGGAAACTACAATGGGATAACCAACAAGCACCTCTAGTTAGAAACCCAAATTTTAGAAAAAACCAAAACTAAAACATTGGGAAAAATGGACCGAATTAGAACATTAGGCCTCCTTTTCAACAAAATTATGCAGAGACATAACTTCTTGAAAACCCAGAAGAAGATACACAAATTAACCTAATGGGAATAAATGATGAAGACACTATTTTTCTAACCCAGGATGAGCAGGAACTATATATGCTGCAATAATTATAGACACAGTCTGGAGAATCATTTGATTACAAAAAAGGATATGATTTTTCCATCTTTGAAGTACATAAACAGTGTAATCTAAGAAGAAAAAATAATTTTGATGTCCTTGAACAAACCAAGAAAACTAAAATGTCAACCCAAGAAAATAAAAGAAGCCCTTGTTTCAAAAATCCTCCAAATTCTCCCTAGGAAAAACCCAAATCCTTCTGGCCCCACCATTGCAGATATAACCTCTAATCACCATGCTATGGATCCACCATCCACTTCAATTCCACCTAAGTAACTAGTGGACAAAGCTCAAAAGATCAGATTTGAAAATGCACATAAGGAGATCCCCAATAAAGGAAAAGAAGACAAGTCTACTCAAGTCCCTGTTGCAAAAATTCCAAACCTCTAAACATAAAAAGTTTCCTTGCCATTCATTCTTGGAGGAGGGATATCAAAGCTAAAGATTTTAGTTCCTTTAACAGAACTAATCAAGAATGAAACATACAATTCAAAAATAAACCAGACCTTAAACATTGCTAAAAATGAGGATTCTGTCAACTTGTTTGATGACCAACCAAAGCTCATATTTGGTCTAGATATTAATGACAAACCATTAGAAGGAGGAGTTCCACCTTTTTACATCAGCCTTAGTATCCATGATAAAATTCTACACAATGCAATGTTGGATTCTAGGGCCTCCCACAAATTAATTCCCAAATCAGTGATGGAGAAATTAAACCTAGACATTACAAGGCCTTATAAAGACATATTTGTATTTGACATAGTCAAGTAAAGTGTCTAGGATTGATTAAAGACCTGTGTGTTACTTTAGTTCAATATCCCGCCGAAAGAATCCTTATGGATATTGTAGTTGCTGACATCCCACTAAAGTATGGCATGTTGTTATCGAGATCATGGGGAGCCAAACTTCAAGGATCCTTACAAATAGATATGTCATATGCAACAATATATGTTTTTGGATAATTTGAAGAAATTATATCATGAGACCTTAATGAAATATATCATCATATCGAGAGACTTTAATGAAATATATCATCAGTAGCCATGATCAACCTCAAAACTTTCCCATCTATTCCATACACTCATATATTGATTCTTTTATCATATACAATGTTGATCAAACACAAGAAGAAATTTTAGACAATATTAATACAGAACCAAAAGAAGTTGCAGTTTCTACGCAAGATGAAACTAACCAAACTACATAACATTTCAATAAACAAGATGGTCAAACTGTTAAAAATGATGAAAAGTTTGTTGCACTAGATAGTAAAAATTATGAGCATGAGATATTATGGCATCTAGAATTTGATGGGCCAGTCAATAACATAGGAGCAGGAGCAGGAGTGTGGATATATAATTTGGAAAATAATCACTCAGAAGGCCATGCACATAGATTGAATTTTAAATGTACTAATAATATGGCGAGTATCAAGCATTAATTTTAGGTCTTAAGTTAGTTGGGAATCTAGGAGCTAAAACAGTTTCTTTCATGGGAGACTCTGAACTAATTATAAAATAGATTGATGTTGTTTATATGACAAAAGACCTTATAATAAGTTGTTATAGAGGAATTATCATGGAAATACTTAATACTTTCTTAGAAACAAAGCTTGCAGTAATATCTAGAAAACACAATATGTAAGCCCATAGTTTAGCAATATTTCCCATCACCTGCAAATTACCCTTCCAACCTAACCATCAGTACACTGCTGATGTTAGGCAAAGACCTGTAATTCCAAATAATTTGAAGAACTGTCAAATATTTTCTGATGACAAACAGATAAATAAATTTTTAATTTCAGAAGAAGAGTTTGTAAATAACAATATAGATACTGATACATCCATGGATACTTATACTAAGGATGATAAGTAAATAAGCAAGATAGAACGTGACAAACAAGATAGAGTCAATCCAAATAAATTTACTAAATTAGATGTAGATAACCAAGAGAAAATTGAGATTGATGAAATAACCAGTGAAGAAACCAAAGTGATTAACCTCAAGGATAACTTCTTACCAAAGTGATTAACACCTCTGAAAGATTTATTTGACTGAAATGATGTTCCTAGGAATCCTAAAATGGAACCATAACGGTTTGATAAAGAGGAATGTAATATATGCACCAATGAAAATGTTAAATTGATCAAACTTTCAAAATCATTACATCCAACTGAAAAAGTGAATTACATTGAGTTGTTAAAAGAATTTCAAGATGTTTTTACTTGGAGTTATGAGGACCTCAAATCCTATGACACCAACATAATCAAGCACACAATTCCTGTTAAGGAAAATGAAAAGCCTTTCAAACAAAAATTTGGAAGGATTAATCCTCTCTTATTTCTTGCAATTGAAAAAGAGATTCATAGGACGTATGATGCCAAAATAATTGTACCAGTCAGATTTTCTGATTGTGTCTCAAACTTGGTGCCAACTAGAAATAAAACTGGTGAGATCATACTCTGTGTGGATCTCAAAATCCTCAACAAAATGTCACTAAAGGACAATTACCCTCTCCCAAAATGTACCACATTTTACAGAGAGTAGTTGGATCAACTAGGATCTCATTGTTGGATGGGTTTTCTGGTTACAATCAAATCTTGGTTCATCTTGATGACCAACCCAAAACTTCCTTTACTACTCCTTGGGGCACATTTATGTATGTCAAAATCCCTTTTAGGCTAATGAATGAAGAAGCCACTTTCTAGAAGGCTATGGATATAGCCTTTGCAAAACAAATTCATGACTTTCTTGTGATATATTTAGATGATATTACTATATTTTCAAAATCTGACAATCAACATTTGGCTCATCTAAGACAAGTTTTTTTTAAATGGAGGAAATTCAGAATCTCCTTGAACCCTAAAAAGTCCTTGTTTGGGTTTGAAGAAGGAAAGTTGTCAGGTCATATAATTTCAAAAGATGGTATAAGAATAGACCCTGCAAGAATAGAACCCATCTTTCAAATACAACACCCTAGGAACATTAGAGAGTTACAAGCTTTCTTAGGAAAAATTAATGTTCTTAGAAGATTTATATCTAATCTAGCATAATTAATTAGATCACTAAACAACATGTTGAAAAAAGGTTCCACCATGAAATGGATTGTTGAGGCTAAAAAATCCTTTGAATATATTAAATTAGCCTTGACCAAAACACCTGTGTTAATCAGTGCTAAATTTGACAGAGAATTTGTCTTATTCCCCTTTGCTTCTGAGCACACAACTGCTACAGTTCTATTGCAGAAAAATGACCAGGGCTATGAATAACCTATTTCTTTCTTTAGGAAAGCCCTAAGATATGCCCCCTTGAAATATAATATAATGGAAAACTAAGAATTGGCTTTAGTCAAAGCCATTAAGGACTTTAGGGTATACATCTTGTACTCTCCTATAGTAGCTTACATTCCAAATTCAATAGTCAAATACATCCCAACTTAGGATGCTTATGATGGAAAAAGGGGAAAGTGGATTGCTACTATTTTAGAGTATGATATAGAAATAAAACCTACTAAGCTAATCAAGGGCCAAGGTTTAGCCAAGCTCATGGCTAAATCGAACTGTTAGGCCTTTTATATAAAATTTATTGCAACAATAGTTGATGGAGAGGAGATGGTGACTCCACTAATCTGCCAGGCATTTATTGAATCACCTTTGTATGACGATATTATTTATGTTTTACTAAACTTACAAGCTCCTCCTGAATTATCTAGGACTAAAAGCAGGATTTTGAAGATGAAATCCTTGAAATTCTGTATATTAGGCAATACTCTGTTTTGGAGAGATCGTGAAGGTATTCTTATTAATTTCTTATTAAAAGATGATTCTGACAAAATTTTGCAAGAGTTTCATGTAGGTGACTGGGGAGGAAACCTTTACTGGAAGAACGGTAGAGATAAAATCCTTATAGCTAGTTTCTATTGTCCTACCTTGTTGCTGATGTAAAATTTTTGAGGGGAAGAAAAAGCTCTTACCTTTACCCCTCAAGCCAATCTCTTCTTAAATAACTTTTCAACAATGGGGTTTAGACTTCATTGGTGAAATTCACCCACCCTCCTCTGCTCAGCACAAATGGATCCTCACAACCACAGACTACTTCAAAAAATGGATAGAGGCCATACCTTCAAGGCAAGCCACATATATTGTTATCATAATCTTCCTTGAAACTGATATTCTATCAATATTTGGATGTCCAACTAAGCTCATTACTAATAATGTAGTAGCCTTTAAATCCAAAAGAATGATATATTTTACCAACAAGTATCATATCACCATGGGCCGTTCTACAAACCATTACTCTCACGGAAATGGACTGGCAGAATACTCAAACAAAACCCTGGTAAACATCATCAAGAAGTTACTAGAGGACAATAAGAAAACTTGGAATAAAAAGCTAGTCAATGCCTTATGGGAAGACAGATTGACTACTAAGAAACCAATTGGTACTTCTCCCTATCAACTAGTTTATGGGATGGAAATTGTCTTTCCATCCTCTTTGTGAGTACCAGTAATGAATATTCTTCGAGAATTGCAAGTTGAACCAAACAATGTCCAAAGAAGAATCAACCAAACTATTCATCTACAACAAACAAGTGAGGAGGTCTATATCAGGTCTGAAGTTGTGGAGGAAAGGATTAAAAAGGTTTTTGATAAGAGAACCTAGGTTGAATATTTCTACCTTAGTGACAAAGTGCTCAAGTGGGATTCAAGGAGGGAAGACAAAGGAGAAAATGGGAAAATTGATTTCCTATGGAAAGGTCCCTATGTCATTTATGCTTACAAAGGAAGAAAAGGTTTATTTTTGAGAGAAATTGATGGTACAAATGCAGAAGGTGGGACAGTGAGTGGTCGAATGCTAAAACATTACTTTGAACCAAGTTACTAATTTTTCATTTCCCATTTTGTATATACTAAATTTTACAAAGTCTAGTTTGGATTTGGTGGTGATCTTTGAAGTTGAAGCCTGAAGAGAAGGACGTAAGATTTAAAAGATTTACTATCATAAGTATCAATAATGCAGATTTGCAGAAGGACACCTGGAAAGGTAACATCAACATCAATTCAAACACCACTGATATTTAAAGTTCTTGACATTTCGCTAGAAAATGCCATCCCCAAGTGGAGACACTGTTAGGTTCCTACACCAATAGGAGTCATAATTTTGAATGGCTAAGGTTAATCCTTGTATTATTCTACATACCTTTGCTTTCTACAAATGTTTTCCAAATTAAAATTTTAAGAAATGTAAAGAGGGTATGTCCTAAAAGAATAATCAAATGACAGAAAGAAGGAGAAAAGGTAAAAAAAATGAAAAAATATGAACCCCCCAAAATAAAAGAGACCATGAAAGTGAGCAAGCCTAAATGCCACTACTATTTACTTTTATGCATAAAAATGATTGTGTGTAGCTTTTTACTCATGCCACTGTCCATGATAGTCAAATTGTGTAAACTTGGATATTTCATGCTTTGAATTTTGTGTTCATATTTAGAGAATAAAATCTGACGAAACAGTTTAACCTTGGAAGATCATTATATAGGTAGAGAAAATAAAAGAAGATCATCAATTTAATCTAAGCCCTTAGATGATATAAGGTTAGTATTAGGTAGTTTACTTTGTAAAAGAAAAGGATTGATAAGGGTTTTCCAGCCTAAATGCACCCAAATAAAAAAAAAAAATTGGTAGGGTAAGTAAATGGTAAGTAGAAGAAAGGTTGCAAAAATATCAAGTGATTACACTAAAGCACTTATGTCAAGTTTAAATACTTCTTTCAAATGGGCGTAAGCAGTAAACAAAGCAATGAAAATGGTTTACAACTTGCTTTATTTAACATCCCCTCAGTCATTTCACCCCTCTACTTACTAATTTCCCATAAATAAGTTCTAAGTACTTAAATCCTTTAAGTAAAAGAGGCTCAGAGCATTTCTCTGACTTTTGGTGGGACCGGACCCTCCGCTTAATGACTTAAGGACACCAAGTGTTAAAATCCCCTACAAGGAATTCATTCCCTTTCGTAAAACCCCTTCTCCTAAGGTTAAACTTCATTTACCTAGGGAAAGCAAACACCCCCCCCCCCTCCGCACGTTAAAACATATTCCATCCAAAAACCCACAAAATAATTTTTTCTTAAGTATTAAGTGTATGAAAGTGTACAAATATTACATGTTACATTATTCTTAAGGAAAATTACCCACTCCACTCATTGACTTCATATTAATTTTTAATTTTATTATATAATCCCCAAAATTCCATTATCGTGTATTAATTAATTCCTTTATATAAATAACCCAACCCCTAGTTTAGTTATAAACTATACACTTTACCCCATATCCCAACAAAATTTATTAATCCCGAAATTTAACCCCACCCGACCGCCTAATCCTGTCATTAAGCAGTGTCTCATCTGCTAATCCAGTGATTAAATCCTAAACTAATCCCATACTTCTGAAGATTGAAGCCATGGCCGCCCCCAAAAGCCTTTGCTTCATCCCCTGTGAAATTACCTCATCCGATTCTTGACTGATCATCACTCCCCTCATCTGACGGTCTACAGCCATATCGTTCAAACCCAATTGCCTACCTTTGCCCAGCTCATAAAGCAGTTTTCCCCAACCCCCCTACTACTACGTGTCAAATGCTAGAGTACATTGGGTGACCCCTCCGAAATACCACGCCGTCCATAAAAGCGGTGTGATGGATAAGCAAAATTGTTTCCCCACTTAACCAAAAAACCACCAATTGTTCATTCATAAATAAACCTACCAAAAGTAATTGTTTTTCTATAAAAGGCTGTGAAGCCCTATTTTGGCCCTTTTCGCTCATTTTCTCTGTAAACTCTAAAAACCTTTGTGAATCCTGCAAATGCCGAACTTTCCAAGAGACCTCCAAATTCACTCTAGAACACGCTGTAGACAAACCAACTAACCTCTCATTCTGTACCAGAACTATACAAACCTCTACATCTACCATGAACTATCAATTTGAAGCCAATTTGTCTAATTCTAGGTATTTCACCATAGAATACCATTCCCCATTCAAATTTGGAAATGTTCACCCCGTTAAGTATTTTCATTAAGTAAAATTAATTGAAAAAATCCTTAAATTTGAAAACCTGTGGCCAAACCCTTTGATAGTTTCCAATTTCTATTCAAAAGCATTGAGTAAACCCGCAGAGCCTATCTCAAATCCACAAGAACTGAATAATGGTTTCCCCTATTGCCATGAACGTCAAACTTGTTACTACTCAATATTTGGACCTGGACCAACTTCCCCTGGTTAATAGGGATTTCCAAATTAAAGATACAAGCTCATCAGAATTCCTGCACAAAATTCATTGTTTGAGAAAAGACATATACTTGAACCATTCAGATGACATTGGCCTTTGGGAATCCAATTTACCCAGAAATCAGTTCGCCCAAGTATATATCTTCCCAGAAATGGTCCATATGTGCCATGCATGCTACATCCCTAGCCATAGAGCCATAATGTGTTGGGTCCCTATAATACTAGGATTACCCCATTACTATTGTAGTTATACCCCTTATTTATATTGTTGTGCTCCCATTGCCCCCATATTGTTATTAATGTGCCCATAGAATCCCTCTATTGTTAATTTTGTGGCTTTATATTATTATTGTTAGGTCAGCTGGATTATATTGTGACTCCTTAGACTCCTATATATAGAAAGGAGGTTTTGTCACTTGGAATCATCCAAGAATTTTTCATTTATGTAATGTAAAGAAGGTTTCCTCCTTGAAGAGACTGAATTCTAAGGCGTTGATCTATATTTTCTATCTTTTCTTGAGCTGGTTTCATAACATTTGGTATCAGAGCTTTGGATTCAAGGGTTTCGTTGCTCCAAACAGGGCATCGTGGAATTTTCACTATAACTTCTTTTCTGTGACGTTTCAGAAGTCGCAAAAAAAACCCATTTGAGAAGAAATCACGCTGAACCTTGGGTCCGAATTTCAGAGCTTTTAGGGTGATATTTTCGGAGATATGATCTGAGGAAGTTGGTCTTTTTTCAGACTCCTGAATTACATTCAAAACAGGTGACCTGGGGAAAATCGTCATAACTTTCTCTCTGAGGATCTGATTGAAATTGTGTAAGAAGTTACGGAAAGAGGACAGACTGTAGTTTCATGTATGCACTTTTCAGATCCATAGGTCGAAACAATGACTTGTGGAACATCGTACAAGTTTTCTCTACTGAACTAGTCTATAAGCAAGTCACTGTGGGATATTTCGTATACTCTTCCTTGGAGAAACCAATTTGGGTCAGACTTGTGGCATTGGAAAGAGGATGTAGAAGGCTACTACAGGTCAAAATTTTAGAACTGGATGACCCAAAATTATAGAGATACATCAGATTCAATATCAGGCTTCTACAAAGTGAAAAAATGTGTGTATTTTTTTTTTAATTTTTGCATAAGCTTGGTTTGAAGGAATTCAAAGGGCATAGTAAAGAATTATTATCGGTAACTGATGCCCCGAGGAAAGAAAAATCAAATACCTAGTAAGGAACCCGAAAGCTCTAGCATGACTCATGAAGAAGAGGAAGAAATGCTACATGATATATCAAAATTACAAGAACAAGTGCAACAAATGTCACGCTCACAAAAGCTAACAGAAGCTAAGATAAATGGCGTGGAATATAAGATAAATGGCATGGAATCTAAGATAAAGGGCATGGAAGCTAAGATGGATGATTTGAAGGCAGATTTGAGGATAGATTTGAAGACAGACATGGGAGATTTGAAGACAGATTTGACAAATTTTCTACAAGAAATACTTACTAATGGTGAAAAGGTTGTAAAGGAAACTCATGATGTGAACAAAAGAAATGTTAATCATGATTCCATAGACTCTAATGTTGGATTGAAGACCCACCATATTCCAAAAATTGATATGAGGAAGTTTGATGGCAAGGATCCCACCACATGGATATTACAGATGGATATTACACAAAAGGTACGTATGGCAACTTTATATTTGGAACCAAATCAGTTTTTATGGTATCAATGGCTTTTCTCTCATAAACAATTTATCATTTGGGAAATTTTTACAGAAGAATTGATAGCACATTATGAGGATACACAACACTTCTTTTAGCCAATTGATAAGTCTCAAACAAAAGGGTTCAATAATGGAGCACATTGAGGAGTTCCAAAAATTGAACATAAGGGTAAAAGATATTCCAGAGGAGCATAGGATTGATGTGTTCATAGGGTCTTTAAAGGATAATATCCAACATGATTTTTGCCTTTGGGAACCTGATTCATTAGAGAAGGCATTCAGGTTAGCAAGAAAAATGGAAAGCAAAATTATGGCAACCAGGAAGCATACCACTCACAACTATAAAGACAGAAGTGTTGTTGCCCCTAGTCTTCCACAACCTATAAGGTTGACACCACAAAAATTGGAAGAAAAAAGAGCAAAAGGGCTTTGTTACAGTTGTGATAGCAAATACACTAAAGGTCATAAGTGTGCTGAGAAGAAATTATTCTACATAGATTGTGAAGAGGAAGAAGAAAAGGAGCAAGAAAGGTCAAAAGAAGAGGATATACTCCAGGAAAAAAGCCTAGATGAAGAACAAATAAATCCAACCATATCTTGTAATGCATTGGCGGGAATTACCACTCCTCAAACCATCAAGATAGAAGGACAAATCAAGAAGAAAAAGGTAATAGTGTTGATTGATTCAGGAAGCACCCACAATTTTATTCATTGTAGGGTAGCAAAAAGAATTGAATTGCTTCCTATATCCAGCACCAGAGTGTCAAGTGATGATTGCAAATGGAGGAACAATAAATTTCTCTGGAAAGTGCCATAATATCAAGCTATCCATGGGAGAATATGTATTGACTAGCCCAATGCTTTCCATTCCAATGGGAGGTGCTGATGTTGTACTAGGAGTCCAATGGCTACAATCCTTGGGTACAATAGCTTTTAATTTTCAAGAACTTTTCATCAAATTTTCTATTGAAGGAAAGGAAGTTGAATTAAGGGGTATTGCAGGGAAACCAGGAAAGATAATCAGCTCTAATGGTATGACAAAGCTTCTAAAAAAGGAGCAAAGGGGTGTAATTGCACAATTATGTTCGCTAGATGTTTCCACATTAGAATCATCTATTTCTCCAGATCTCCAAAAAGTCCTGGACAATCATTCCAAGGTATTTGAGACTCCCAAAGGTCTCCCACCTATGCGTGATCATGATCATGCTATTCATCTGATTCCAGGAAGTGTTCCTCCAAACATCAGGCCGTACAGATATCCCTATGTCCAAAAAAGTGAAATTGAACGTATGGTTGCAGAAATGCTAGAGGCTGGTATAATTCAACCGAGTCAAAGTTCTTTCTCTGCTCCAGTAGTATTGGTGCACAAGAAGGATGGATCATGGCGCATGTGTCCGGATTATAGGGAGCTCAACAAGCTCACTATTAAAGATAAGTTCCCCATTCCTGTCATTGATGAATTACTGGATGAATTGCATGGATCAATTTACTTCACCAAGTTGGATCTTCGTTCAGGATATCATCAAATCAGAATGAAGATTGAAGACATTCTGAAAATGAAATTTAGAACTCATGAGGGTCATTATGAATTTTTGGTCATGCCTTTTGGCCTTACCAATGCACCTTCAACATTTCAAGGTTTGATGAATTCAATTTTCAAACCATTCCTTAGAAAATTTGTGTTAGTATTTTTTGATGATATACTAATCTACAACAAGTCTTGGAAGGATCATGTTGAACATGTTGACAGGGTGCTACAACTATTGGAGGAGAAACAATTATATGCAAAAAGATCCAAATGTTTCTTTGGAGTCCAGGAGGTGGAATATTTGGGTCATATTGTATCTCATGAAGGAGTTAAGGTAGACCCTAGCAAAATTAAAGCCATTAAGGAATGGAAAATCCCCACATCCATAAAGCATATTCGCAGATTTCTTGGGTTGACAGGGTCTTATCGCAAGTTTGTTAAGAACTATGGGAGAATAGCAGCACCTCTAACAACATTATTGAAGAAAGATGCATTTTCATGGACTCTGGAAGCAACAAAGGCCTTTGAACATCTTAAAGAGGCAATGTGCCAAGCACCGGTCTTAGCTACACCGGACTTCACAAAAACCTTTATTGTGGAATGTGATGCTTCAGGAAATGGAATTGGTGCTGTTCTAATGCAAGATGAAAGACCCATTGCTTTTGAAAGTCGTCCAATCAAGGGAAAGTTTTTAAGAAAAGCTATTTATGAGAAGGAAATGTTGGCAATACTCCATGCACTTAAGAAATGGCGACCCTACCTAATGGGAAGACACTTCAAGGTAAAAACGGATCATGATAGCCTTAAATACTTTTTAGAACAAAGATTATCCTCTGAAGAGCAACAAAAGTGGGTCACAAAGATGTTGGGTTATGACTTTGAAATCATCTACAAAAAAGGGAAGCAAAATTTGGTGGCAGATGCACTCTCAAGAAAGGATGAGGATGTGGAAGCATTGTTGTGCGCCATTTCTATCATCCAACCAGATTGGATAAATGAAGCAAGGGAGGAATGGAAGAATGACGAAGAAGTGTGGGCACTTATTCGAAAGCTACAACAAGATTCCAGTACGTCTGATACATTTAGCTGGAAAAATGATTCGTTATGGTACAAAGATCGCTTATACCTCTGTAAGAATTCCCAGCTAAAACAAAAGATTCTTATGGAATTGCACACTTCTCCCTTAGGAGGGCACTCAGGATTTTTAAAAACTTACCACAGGGTTAAGAAGGAATTTTTTTGGGATGGCCTTAAATCAGATATTCAAAAGTTTGTGGCATAATGTTTGGTTTGCCAACAAAATAAAGTTGAAACAATTAAGACACCGGGTCTATTACAACCTTTATCCATTCCAAGCCAATGTTGGGAGGAGGTTTCAATGGATTTTATCACAGGTTTACCCAAGTCTGAGGAAAAGAGTGTCATCATGGTGGTAGTTGACAGACTTACCAAGTATGCACACTTTTGTGCATTATCACATCCATTTAAAGCAAGTACAGTTTCTACTGCATTTATGGAAACAATTCAAAAGCTACATGGAAACCCAAAGATTATTGTAAGTGACAGAGATCCCATTTTCACTAGAAATTTTTGGACAGAATTATTTTCTTGTCTTGGTACTCAGTTAGCTCATAGCTCATCTTATCATCCTCAATCTGATGGGCAAACTGAGATAGTAAACAAATGTTTGGAAGGATATCTTTGTTGCTTTGTATCTGATAAACAGACACAATGGGTCAAATGGTTGCCTCTGGCTGAATGGTGGTATAACACTTCCTTTCATACAACAACAAAAATGACCCCATTTATGGCACTTTATGGGTATCAACCACCATCCATCACATCATATTTAAGAGAAAATTCTAAGGTTCAGGCAGTGGAACATCACATCGAACATCAACAACAAGTCCTCCAACTCTTAAAGGATAAACGCGTGTTGGCACAGAATAGAATGAAACAACAGGCAGATCAACATCGCAGTGAAAGAAGTTTTGATGTAGGTTATTGGGTATCCCTACGGCTACAACCATATAAGCAAATGTCCCTCAGGCAAGCTAAGAAGGATAATAAATTATCACCAAAGTATTATGGTCTATACAAGGTGTTGCAAAAGATTGGTACTATGGCATACAAATTGGAGCTTCTTGCAGCTTCTTGATTGCACCCAGTTTTTCATGTTTCATGCTAAAAGAGGGTTATAGGCGACAACCTCCTAGTTCAAACAATATTGCCAAAACTTGACGAGGAAGGAAAAATTATATTGGAACCGGAAGCAGTTATAGAAACAAGAACTCGACAACTACAAAATCGATCAATTTCAGAGTACCTTATCAAGTGGAAGAACTTATCTACTGAAGATTCCACATGGGAGGATGAGAATTTTATGCAGAAGTATCCAGAACTACTCAAGCGTTGAGGACAACAATTTTTTGAAGCCGAGGGGCATGTTGGGTCCCTATAATACTAGGATTACCTCATTACTATTGTAGTTATACCCCTTATTTATATTGTTGTGCCCCCATTTCCCCCCATATTGTTATTTTTGTGGCTTTATATTATTATTGTTAGGTCGGCTGGATTATATTGTGACTCCTTGGACTCCTATATATAGAAAGGAGGTTTTCTCATTTGGAATCATCGAAGAATTGTTCATTTATGTAATGTAAAGGAGGTTTCCACCTCGAAGAGGCTGAATTCTAAGGCATTGATCTATCTTTTCTATCTTTTCTTGAGCTGGTTTCATAACATAATGTCTCATGACCAAAAGGTTTTCTTTACTAACACAACTGAATCCATCAAAGAAATATTACATTTCCAACTAGGACC
The DNA here is from genome assembly GCA_031772625.1 of Pinus tabuliformis. Lineage (NCBI taxonomy): Eukaryota > Viridiplantae > Streptophyta > Pinopsida > Pinales > Pinaceae > Pinus > Pinus tabuliformis. Next base: position 480,310,794 of record CM062812.1, on the reverse strand, counting down.
AGACCTAACCCACTCTCAATTGGAGATCTGATAGACCAGTACACCAAGTTAAGTCCATCAAGATTGGCCCAGTTGTTTCAAACCTTCATTGTAGAAGAAAAACATGTTCCTAAAGATCCCCCTCCATATATGTCAGCTATTTTCTCTACAATGGACAAGCATATTGTGAGCATGATATCATGTGTATTGGGATACACTACAAGTGAATACATTGATGAGCTTATACTTGCCTTCATGTCCACTTGCACCCCAGGACAACCTCCTGCAACCATCTATGATTATACGCACTTCATAGCTGATAGAATTCATGAGAATTTTACTAGAATGAGAAATGAGAGAGTATTCAAATACTCATATGTATTATACCATATATTTTTTTATTATCAGCAAGACAGGTTTGCTTTCACTCTCCAGAAGTCTGATACCAGAGGCGAGCCCAGGTATGCCATTTATTGGACCCCATTGTTCCACAAATTTGAATCACCATACACCTATTCAGATTTGATAGATTCTTTTGTTCATCCAATCATGAGCATGATGATAGGAAATCCTCCACCTAGGACAAGTCCAAAGATAAAAAGAGTCCTCTAGCTATCCAAGTAAACCATAGTGGGAGATTGGTATCTTTAGCAAAACCACATAGAGATAAGGATCCATGGGTGCCAGGTAGCACCATGTAAACTACCCAAATAGCTCCCCATGAGGTTATTTTCTCTAGATTACCATAGACAAATAATGAACTCTGATGATAAATTTTGTCTCGGTCAAGAAGAAATCACAATTCAAAGTAAAAAGCCAGTTAGGCCCCTTCATCTACAATTCTAGAGAGGCAGGGAAGGAATCAGAACAAATTTTGTAGCAAATGAAGTTCCGAAAGAGTTTCATGTGGAGGTATGACTGTCAATAATTTATGACCATATTAAGAAAAAAGGCCAAGTTGGGACCTTATATCCACCACCCCAGACTAGAGGTAGAAAGATATGCAAATCAATCTGAGTGGGTGGAAAACACTCTTGTAGATAAATATAATAGAAAGGTAGACATTGAAAATACCTTGATTGATTTAGAGAGGCAACTTGATGAGAGATCATTTCTGTAGGTACCCAAACAGTAAGAAGCCAGCATGAGTACCCATCCTATCATGCAGACTCCCCAAAATGAAGAAAGAAATCCCAAGAGAAACAGAGAGGTAGCCTCCAGTTCAGGCATGGATACATCTGATGTACAGTGTGCAACCAGTCACAACAAAAGGCAAAGGCTCAATCTTGTTTCTGAACAAGAAGATACAGAAGGATCGACACAGAAGACCAAAACTGATTTAGAGGAAAGCAAGGGCACAACCCCATCTAGGGAGACATAGGAACCATCCGCCTCACAAACTCACATGTTGGAAAGGAAACTAAGTGTTGAAGGGTATTAATTCAGTAAACTTGCTGATAAGGACCAAGACCTAAAGTACATATATAAAGAAATCAAGATGAGGAATGAGAAGCTCAAAGCTGAGACATATGCTCAATATCTAAAACTCACTCCCACAAATCAAACAAGTTTGATGTCAAATTTTGACATCAATGAGGGAAAGCTTCAAATGTCGTTTGACAAACCTACAACACAACAGCCCAAGACATCATTAGAATTCAAGAGGGTTGACTTTGAAGTATTGGAGAGGGATATTCATCACATAGACCAAATAGAACTGCATCAATATGCTAGAGAGATGATATACTCCACTCTTATAGATAGATCCATGGCTAGCCATCAGCTACAAAGTTCATTAACGAACATCTCGGCGTAGTCTCAGTTGGTGAAGGCCTCCTCACAGGACAAGGATACCAAGACTAAGTCTTTGGAAGACTTAGTTACTGAGTTGGGACATGATACCACAGATATTAAAGCTATAGAATAGGTCATAAAGAAGAAAAAATATGAAGCGATTAAAAATACTCCAGCTACAACATCCTCAAACACTTGAAGTTTTGGAGACCTAGCATAGGCATGAGGAGTTGATGGACTTGGTCCTACAACTCAATGATCAACTAAAGGAGACAGAGGAAGAATTGGATAGCTTGATCCAATTAAAACAAGCTGACATAGCCACAAATTCCACAAATATCATCACTACAGTATCTACAATAGTCCCTTCCACACTAACAACTTCACTAGTACCTATAGCTCCGCCTACCACTTCATTGCTAGTCACAACAGAGTCTACAACAGCAGGTACACTAGGAGAATAGGTAGGTAAATAAATCAGAGACATGAATGAAATGTGAATCTAGGCTAAATAAATGAACAAACTAAGAGAAAAGGTGGCCAGTTTAGAAACTGACTCCAAACTTTCCCAAATTATGCAAAAGGAAGAGGCACAAAAGGCCAATAGAATGAGTGAAAGAGTCAAAGCTACGGAGAAAGACCTGACATTGGAGAAACCCCTTGGACAGCCCAAGGAACTGTTATGGGCCAATATCATTGACTCTGTCAATGATATTTGTCCATTTATTCAAGTTATTTTTGAGCAGACAGAATTGATAAAGATAGCTACAGAAGCTATCCAAAAAGTCAAGGAGGAATTGGGAGACATGCCTGAGGATGCCAATAGACTCATCCACTTCCTTAACAACAAAAACAGGTATGAGCTTCATGAGCTGGATATAGAAGATAGAAGTGAAACCATTTTGGAAATAAGGAAGGTCATTTCCAAGAGAAACCTAATGCTAAACTTCGAGGAAAAGTTCCAGAACATGTAGGTAGCCATTGGTAGATTCATGGCTAAGTTCCCAATTTTGAGGGAGAAAGGATTGCCAAGTCCATTGGTTATTAATGATAAAATTATGGCACATCAGGACTATGATAAGAGACTCAGGCAGTTGGCTAAAGAACAAGCTAGCACTTCAACAATTAAAGCACTACCAACAGGCAAAGTTTTGTATAATACATTTGAGAACTTTTTTTTCCTCCGGCATGAGATAAAACACTTGTTCATCACCAAGCCAAATTTTTCCAAGTATACCAAGGCTGATGAGATATATAGGCGAATGATGAATGGTGGGAAAATATGACTGATTTAGTGTAAGAAATCTACAGTAAAAATGTTGCTGTAAAGTAAAAGTAGAACATCTAGGTAAATAGATGAAAACAGGTCAGTGTGCCAAGTGTATGAGTGTCAAAGAGTATCAGGTGAAAGTTAAAAGTTAAAGAAGATTCCAGCAGAAGAGACCACAATGAAAAGCGAGCATAAAGGGCTTAAATCCAACAATAAAGTCCAGCAACACCACAATAAAAGGCACATCATGAAAACAGTTCAATAGCTGTCTCTATCTTCTTGCAAGAAGATATTCGTATTTCCTAGATTAAATCTCAAGTTAGTTTGAGATATTTTGTAATAATTTTTCGTATAAATAATTCACAATTTGAAGTATGTGGGGTGGATTCTTAGACATTTCTATAGACTTCTTGATCAAATACTGTAAAGCTATTGTATCACTGACTGGACCAACAAGCTGGATTGATGAAAAAAGACAAGATATGTTGACAGGATTCATGTGTAGAGCGAAGTGCAGACAAGTATTTTCTCATGTTGTTGTTATCTTTCTAAATGATTTTCCACGATCTCTAATGTATCTCTGTATCTGAATGCTATAACATGGAATGATATCTCAGAATTTTCTTAATTGCACTCTGTTTTAACTTTTATGCATTTAAATGTTTTCTACTGATTATCTAAGTTAAGGATTTCTTAATTGCTCATTAGTTTAGGTTGTCTCTCTGTAATCTATAGCAAAGGATTGTTAACTTCACTTTTTTTTCGATTATCCTTTGTTCCTCTTTTTAACCCCGGTCTGAGAATTCTTAATTTCTCTCCCACCTTGGTTAAGACCATTTCACCCCTTAGTCCCAAAGACCTGCATTGTACTCTACTAGCTTGCCCTTTGAACACTCCCTTTAGTGAGTTAATTCTAGTTCTTCTTCCCTTTTGTTGAATCCATAGCCCAATGGTCTAAAGACATCATTCTATACACTTATTTAAGGATTCCACCATCCAATCTTCAATACAAATAAAAACCGCCCCCTGAACATTCATAACTAGCCTAAAATCCCAGCAAACAAAGCTAAATCATACAGAGAGAGCCCTCTCTGAGCCATAGGTTGGCTAGAGCCTATCCTTAAAAGAGGGTTTTTTCCTTACCTCGGTCATTTTCTTTCTTCTGATAACTTCTAGAGAAAATTTTGAGTGATAATAGAGGAAATAGTTGAAACTACCACCTACAGAAGATCCTCTGACTAAGGATATTGTAGAGACAGAGACTCAAGAGGGAGATATGATGAAACTCATCATGGAGCAGACTGCCCAACTTAAGAAAATGGAGAGAAATATGGAGAAATGATCAAATAAAAGGAGAAAGATTCTAAAAATACTGCCCCTTTAGAAGCACTTCCTATCATAATCATTCCTACGACCATATATGCTATGACAAGTACAAGAGATGTTGCAGGCTAGTTGGTGAATGCAGTCCAAAATATGTCTCTTCAGAATCAAGAAATAAAGAAATTGCATGATCAAGTGAAAGTTCTATAGGATCATCAAAAGAAATTTGAGATTTTTCATGCAGCGGAGCTTTAGAGAGCTCAAAATCAGATAGAAGTATGGAAGAATTCAGCGGCTGAGTCTTCTATTGGCCACACTCTCGGTCATGTCATGGAAATAATATGGAACAACATCATTAAGGAGATAGATGCAATTTTTCTATGTATGCAGATTATTTTTTAGCAGGAGTTGATGGAAAAGGAAAAGAAGACCATTGCCAATATAAATGCTCAATTGGGAGAGATTCCTACTACAACCAACAACATTATAAAGTTCATTGATTAAAAAAATAGGTATGAACTGGATGATATAAGAGTGGATGAAAGGACTGAAAAAATCACAGAGGTTAATAAAGTTCTAACCAAGAAGAACTTAGTTGTACAGTTGAGAGAAGTGTCACACTGTTGAACTAGCAGTCAACAAGTTTTTCACAACAATTGATGCATTAAACAAGAAGGGTCTACCTTTCACTATTTGTGATTAATGATAAATTAATGACAACGGAAAACTATATGAAGAGGCTTTAGGTCATTGTTAGGGACATAACTAAGTCCTCCACCATTAAAGGTTCTATGACAGGAAGAGCATTTTACGAAGCCAAAAAGAACATCAGTTTTATTCAACATGAGATAAAACATATTTTCATTGTGAAACCCACTTTTTCTTGGTCTATTGAGGTAGATGAAATCTACCACAAAGTAACCAAGATAGCCATTCTGAATAAATAAATGTGGGAGAAGTTGTGTGATTTTCAGGATTAAAGGACATGTCATCTTCACTAGCACAATGCCCGAATAGTGGCCACTCAGCAAAAACCTTCCTTCAAAACTGGGCCAGATGTTTACATTCATTCCTTTTGATCGAATTACTTTTTTTCTATTAGTTTTAAGTAATAATAGAATGTCGTGTCACTTAGGCATTTATTATAATATTTTTTAATTTTGTTTAAGTACTTCAATCTGTCGAGGTATTAAAGGTTGGACCGTTGAACCAGTTATCATATAGATTTGTCCTAAGCTAGAGAATTTTTTATATAATAAAAGATTTTGGATTTATTTCATCTCGCTTGTCTCTCAATGAGTAATTTTCATCGTGCTCTTCATTATGTATTCTTCATATATTTTAACTATTTTAGAGTCATCTGATTGAAAATTTAATTGAATTTCAGTTTCATTTTGAATCCGTTGTGAAGTTGCATTTAAATAAGAGATTAATTTGTGCAACTATCTGTTATTGTAAATTCCACTTTGAAATTAAATTGCACTAGATTTCTGTAATAGTCTAATTATGTTTTTCTAATCTATGAAACACTTTTTTCATGATTTCTTCTTATAAATGATTAAATACTTGGTTTGAATATTAAATTAGTTATACATATACACATTTTTCTTATCCATCCCACTTAAACCAAAATAAGCATATGTATTTAAAGAACATCCTTTTGTTTTATTAAAGATCTTTCTAATTTTAAAGCACTTGTTTATAAACAGCTCATTGGTCATCCAACCATTAAAATCAACAAAATATTTTAGATTCTTTGGTATATGCAATTGACCTTAGGTTATCTCAAAGGAAAACATGAGACTGGCGCCGTTGCCGGGGAGCGAAGAACTGAAAGTTAAATTTTCCCTGGGGCAATGATTTTCCCTTTCCTTTAAGGTGAATAAAGGATAAGTTTATAGGTAAAAATATTTCACATGGAAATTCCAATGGTCCAAGCTGGCTCTTTATAAGCATACTATATCACGTTCTGATTCTGAGATTGTTAACCCTCTACCAAACCCAAGAAGACTTATTAGGGGAGCCTCTTCAAGGAGAAGACGTAGAAAACCTTATTCTTCATCATCTTTAGACCCTAAAGACATTCCATCTGTAGATCCCTTTTCATTTATACCAACCCATCCTCATTGGACTGAACTACCTCCTAGGGTTTCTAATATTATTTCCAAAGGAGTAGACCTTCCATCACCATTTTCAATACAGTCACTTGAATCATATCAAGTTTCATCTACTCCTATCAAATCGCCTTCATCGAAGGAAGAATTGGGTTTATATTTATCTAAATTCAAACCTAAATATTTCATTACAACAATTCCTTATTCTATTCCATCATCCTCAACTAATCATGAAGAGACATTTTCTATTTATTCGGATCCTTTGGTTGAAAATAAGGAAGTCTTCCCACCAGTAGTTCCGAAATTGGTTATCAAAACTGCTTTGAAATCCTTAAAGAGGTCTCCTCCCTATCCTACACATACTAATACACCTACTGACTCATCTTAATCTCCCTCATCTTCATCTTCATCATCTTCCTCTTCCTCATTAAAATCCACTCAAACACCCCATACTCCTCCTGTTGTTATGGATTTTCAACCCATTGTGCAATCTAAGTATGCTACTCTAGCTCTCCCTGCAAACTTGGAAATTTTTCTTGATGGTTATCTAAAACATTTGCCAAGATTCAATGGAGAAATAGGTCCCTCAGCAAAGGATCATGTATCAGCCTTCCTAGATTTTGCGGACAATATGAACATAGAAGAGGAAAATGTTTACATGATATTATTTGTACAATATTTAGAAGGAAATGTAAGGATTTGGTTTAGGTAGATCGAAGATGAATCTATTAGAACTTGGAATGAGCTCATCACTATCTTGAAAAACCAATGGGGGGTAAAGAAAGATCATGTTTACTTCCATACTGAATTTGAAGTATTCAAGGGAAAACCTATTGAACCATGTTGGAAATACTGAGAGGGGCGTGAATCAGTATTTCTTTTCAATCATTATTTTTATTAGTTAAAAACATTTATAATTGCAGCACATAAATAGATAACAAGAATTGATGCTTTTATTAAAGTGATCTTCGCAATAAATCAAGTACAATATATATATATATATATATATATATATATATATATATATATATATGGTTTCAATCAATTGCCAAGCACCAACTTGTACTCTTTGTGAGGCTCCAACCTCCAGAGCACCAACTCTGTCTTGTCAAGGCACCAACCTTGAATTTAGGAGCACAAACTCCCAAGACACCAATCCTTCTAGTTATGAAGCACCAACCTTAAGGGCTCCAACCCTCCGGTATAACTGTCTAGATCTGTTTGGCTGTAATTCTCTACTCCCAACCCTATTGGACCTATGCTTTACTTCTATCCTCCTGTTCCTTCCAATTTTGCCAGAACATCAGCTCCCTTTTTTTCTTATAGTTCCCCAACCACAACCACCTTTTTTTCTCTGTTATATAAGCCTGATATGCCGACCTTTGGCTTCCTCCTTGATCGCTTGAGCTTCGACTTCCATAATGCTTGCTTGACCTCTTGGCTTCCCTCCTCCGGTCACTTTAGCTTCCTCTGTGCTCACTCGACCATCTATGCTCGCTGGAAACTTCTGCTTCCCGATCCATGGCTTACTCTGTTTATTCCAATGTTCCAATACTCATAGGACACATTCAGGAGGAAGAGAGGCCGAAATATAAAGAAATGTTCCTTATTAAAAAATGTCAGAGAGGTGCTTTTTCCTTTAATAATATTCATACATTAGACTTCACTATTTACGGATGATTTCATTGGAGAGACTGTACTAATGGGAGGTCCCACATACCACGTCACAATCACAATCGCAATTAATGGTTTGACATCCCTTAGAGACTAGTGATACAACATATGCGATATTACATTTAGTCATGTTAAATGGTGCATTCAGGTCCGTAATAGATATTGCAATCTGCAGTTCGATGGTGTCAATGCTTTTGAACATTGTGATTCAATGAATGCAACATTTTAAGAGGTTGTATTATAATGTTGCAGCGGGTCCGCATACATATCGCAATCGGTGGTTTCGGGGTGATAGCCCTTTATATATATGGGAGGTCCGCATAGTGCAATGGGTCCACACACACACACACACACACACACACACACATATATATATATATATATATATATATATATAGCCTTCCCACTCTATAACATTGGTTATATAGAATTTAAGCACATGAAATCCTGATATCCGTGTTATTTCTATTATAATTTTTATATATAGAAATACACAATAATCATGAGTAACTTACCTTTTCCGTCTTTTTACAACCTTTGCACATTTTCTGATGTTTACCTTTTTCAGATCAATCCTCCACCATAGATCTTACCATCCCATCAAATGGTTGATATTGCACCCGACCAACAAAGCTGCTCGGTGATCCTGCACCATAGATCAAAACTACATTTGATCCAATGATCGACAACGATATCGGGTGAGCTACATGCACAAGGATTACTCACCTGACAAAGCAGTTTCCTCTCTCCTCCGACGTGCGATGTGTCAATTGCTTAATCAAATAGGGTGACTACCCTTCAATACAACTTACAGCTTTTTGTCTGCTCGAAATACCACTTATGGTTTTTAGAAACGACCTCTTTGTTGATTATCTTCCACGCTCTTCTCTAAATACCACTTACTGCCTAGCATCCACCCTATAACCACTGCCACCGGTTAACTACTGAACACGGTTACACAGAGTAACAACTCTCCGCTCTTTGCTTCTTGTGCTTTCAAATGACTCTTCCTCTATGCTTCTCTTGGTCCTCTGATCGGTCTTCCCTTTGGATTCTGATAGGTCTTCTTTGGCATATATTACATGCGATGCTCCTCCATTAACTACTCTTCCACTGCGCTCCTCCTTATGCGTGTTTCTCCTTGTTCCTTCTAATGAACATATTCCCTACTTTGATAGTTGTGCTCTGATAGCTCCTATGAGTTCTGATATTCTCTCCAATGGCTTGACTGTCTTGGCTTTCCTTTTTTTCTCCTCATGGCTTCTCACTCCGCTTCTCCTAGAATATTGCCATATTGACATCAACAACAATCTAGGTCAACAATCTCCCCCTTTGTTATTGATGGAAATATTCTTCTTCTCTCCCCTTTCGACATCAATGGAAAAGGATTGCTATGGGACTCCCCCTATCAAACTGCTCCCCCTGTCCTGCAACATCTTTATGGATCAACTTAAGTGATGCTTAAGAGATAACCCCCATCTTTTGACAAAGATGTTCAAACGCTTCTCGAGGAAAAGGTTTTGTGAAAATATCAGCTATGTGCTCCTTAGTATTGATATATTCCAAGATGATGTTTTGTTCAACTACTTGTTCATGAAGGAAATGATACTTGATTGGTATATGTTTGGTCTTTGAGTGCATCACAGGATTCTTGTTGAGGATGATCGCACTTGTGTTATCATAAGAGATGGTAATTGGTTGATCTATACCTATGTTGACATGTTTTAAAGCTTCCTTCATCCATATTATTTGAGTACAATAATCTGTGGTAGCTATATACTTGGCTTCAACTGTATATAGTGATATGAATGTCTATTTTTTCTTGTGCCGAGATACTAAATAGTCTCCCAGGAATAACGCATTTCCACTAGTACTTTTCCGATCATCGACACTTCCGGCCCAATCAACATCAGTGTATGCAGTCAAAGTAAGAGTTGAGCTCTTAGGGCACCAAAGACCGAAATTAGGAGTTCCTTTCAGTTATCTGAAAATTCTTTTTACGACCAATAAATGGGATTGTTTAGGCACTGATTGAAATCTTCCCACCATTCCTAGTTCTTGTATAATTTCAAGTCTCGTAGTAGTTAAGTACAGAAGGGCTCCAATTATTGACCTGTAATGAGTTGCATATAGCAGAGGGGAGTCATCATTTTTGCTCAATTTTCAACTTGTCATCATAGGTGTGCTCATGAGTGCACAGTCCTACATTCCATATATTTTAAGAATGTCTTTAAGATATTTGGCTTGAGATATAAACATGCCTGCCATGGTTTTAGATACTTATAATTCAAGGAAGTGAGATAACACTCCTATCATTGACATCTCGAACTCTTTTGACATATTTTGAGAAAGCTCATGGCTGATCTCATCACTATTACTAGCAAAAGTCAGATCATCAACATAAATAAGTGTGACTAGTAACTTATCCTCATTCATCTTTATGTAGAGATTACATCTTGTCACACCCTTCTAGAAGCCTTATTGTAGATAGTGATCCAATCTTGCGTACCAAGCTCTAGGAGCTTGTTTCAACCCATATAATTCCTTTTTCAACTTACAAACAAAGTCTTCTCCTTCTATTACACTAAACCCTTCTCGTTGCTCCATGTAGACTTCTTCCTTCAGCGCCCCATTCAGAAATGCTAATTCTATGTCCATTTGATAGATTTTGAATCATTTTGAGCAAGAAAATGCCAAGAACATCGTGATAGCTTCCACATGAGCTACTGGTGCAAATGTTTCTTCAAATTCAATTCCTTTAATTTGTGAATATCCTTTACAAACAAGCCTTGCCTTATTTCTGATGATTTGTTCATCTTCGTTCATTTTGTTTTGAAACACCCACCTGGTTCCTATTATGTTTTTGTCCTTTGGATGAGGTACCAGTTCCCATGTCTCATTCTTCTCAGTTTGAGACATTTCTTCTTCCATGGCTTTTACCTAATGAGGATCATTACTTGCTTGAGTAAATTTTTCTGGTTCTATCTGGATAGAAGAGAAACATCATTCTTCTTTGGTGTACTAGTCTTCCTTCTTCGGGTTTGCATCCCTTCATCCATATTGCCAATAATCTGCTCTTTTGAGTGATATTTTTGGAGAAATTTCATCTTTGAAGGGGTCTGAGATGGTTCTTTTTCCTTGGTTTTTCCTTCGTCTTTCTCTTCTTTTTCAGGTTCTTCTTCTTCAATGAGAGGATCAACTTCATGTTCTTCAATTTCTTTTTCTGGAAGGTCTTCATCAATTTTTACATCAATGCTTTCCACTATTTTCTATAGTCAGCTATTGTAGCACTTGTAGGCTTTGCTTCTAATGGAATATCGAAGAAAGATCCCTTCGTCAACTCATGAATCAAATTTTCTTGGTGAGTCACCACTGATTTTTATGAAGCACTTGCTTCCAAAAATCTTGAAGTATTTTACTGACACAGATCTTCCTTTCCATAAGTCCTAAGGAGCCTTTTCATTACTTAGTCTCAATTGAGTTCGATTCAATGTATAGATAGATGTCCTGACTGCTTCTTTCCATAATTTTATCTGCAAGTTAGTAGCTATTAACATTGTTGTTGGCATTTCTTGAACTATTTGGTTTATTCTTCCAACTACCCCATTTTGCTTTGGCGTTCTCGCATCAGAGAGTTCTCTTTTAATTCCATGTATTTTATAGAATTCGTCAAATTCTTTTGATGTGAATTCTCCCCCTCTATCTGTTCTGAGACACTTAATATTAGAGTCTTTTTCATTTTCCACAAGAGGTTTAAGATTCTTAAAACACTCACATGCTTTGGATTTATATTTTATAAAATATACCCACATCATTCTAGTATAGTCATCAAAAAATAAAGCAAAGTACCTTTCTCCTTGGAGTGTTAGAGCTCTAGTTGGTCCACATAAATCAGCATGAATGATCTCCAAAGGCTTTGATGTAGAGAACTCCTTGGTCTTATGACTTGTTCTAGTTTGCTTTCCATTTTGACATGCACCACATACTCCTTGATTTGGTTTGAATAAATTTGGAATATCTTGTACTTCTTTAATCTTGTTGAAATTGATCAAGTTATTGAAGCTTGTATGTCCAAGTGGCTTATGCCACAACCAACTTTCATCTGTTTGACATAAGTGGCATTCATCTTCGTAAATATTGTTTAGAATGTAGATGCTATCTGGTGTTCTAACCCCTTTCTCCACAAGTTCCGCTGAGGAAGAGTTCCTTATTTCACAGTCTTTGGTGCTAAAGACAACATTATGTCCTTGATCAAAAACTTGGCTAACACTCAAGAGGTTGTGTTTGAGCCCATTTACTAGCAATGAATTTTGAGCTTTTCCTTTTCCATTAAGAAGAGTAACAGTTCCTTTTCCAGCAATTTTGGCAGATCCACTTCGAAAGGATACATTTCCTTCCTTTTTATCAATGAGACAAACTTCCCTTTGTCCCTTGTCGTGTGTCTAGAGCACCCACTATCCAAAAACCAATGATTTTCATTATTTTGAGCACATAGAGCTAGGACACATTTATCCATGTTGGGATTCTCACTTCTTGCTCTACCTCTTTTGAGCGGGAAATTTTGTTCATTGTGTCTATTATTAGTACATAATGAGCAAATCAAATCAAATTTGGCCAAGGGATCAAAAGAATTGTATGTCTTGATTTGTCCTTGCCCTTTGGGTCCATATGGTTTATTTACTTGATCCTTCAATTTTGGTGTTCCATTCTTATGAGCCATGCAATGTCTAGCTTGATGACCAAAATTTTTACAATGGAAACAATGCCCAAAAAAGATAGTTTTGTACCTGTTGTAATAGCCATGATTTGAATCATCATTCTTCCTTGAAGTTACTCCCACTTCATTCTTTTGATTTGAGATGGGCCTTTGATGAAATATTGTTTTGTATCTATTGTAACATCCATGATTCAAATCAACATTCTTCCTTGGACTTACTCTCTCTTCATTCTTTGGATCTGGGATGAACCTTTGATGAAATAATATTTCTTCTTTCGGGTTGCTGGAAAGTATGTCGGAATAGCTTTTTGCATTATTCTTAGTACTTGATTATTCTCCTTTAAAACCTATTTCGGATTTGTCATGTTGAGGTTTTTGATTATTTAAGATAGTTTCAAGTATTTGAGAGCTTTTCCAACCCTTTTTAACTTGCTCCAATTCCTTCCTCAGAGATACTATTTTGGCTTCACATTCTTCACAAGATTCTTCTTTTTTTTAAGATTATTTTTCAAGAGATCTTCCCTTCTTTTTATTTCCTCGTTTTCTACCTTGAGAGAAATGATTTTATTCCATAATTTCTCATTTTATTCAATGGAACATATTAACAATTCATCTACATTTCCCTCTAGCCCTGAGTCATCATCATTTGTGAATGCCATGAATAATACTTTTTGGCTTTCAGCATGGTCATTTTCTTCATCTGATTATTTGTTAACTCCTTTGTGGTGAGGGAACTGGTTAGCTTATCTCTTTTTGATGACAAAAAATTCATCTTCATCAAATTCATCTTGTTTAGAGAGGAAATTCTTCTTATTTAACCCTTTCTTTATGTATACCATCCTTTTAGAATTTTCTTCATCATCAGTATCATGCTTATGAGGACATTTTGTGGCATAATGACCTATTTTTCCACACTTGAAACAAATAAGAGGGTATTTACCTTTTAGCTTAGATCCTTTTTTTAGCCTTCGTACAAATGGTGCCAATTCAGATTTAACATTGGAGTCATCACTATTGACATTCCCTTCTTTCACTTTTTCTGATTTTGAGGCCTTGAATGCCAAATCCTTGGAACTTGGGCAACCTTTTCTCATTTCATAGGCAACGAGGGTTCCATGGAGTTCATCCATCTTGAGAGTATCTAGATCTTTCATTTATTCTATGGAACTTACTTTGGAGTCAAATCTCTATGGGAGAGATCTTAAGACCTTTTGAATAATGGTGCTTTCTTCAATGTTTTCTTTGAATCCTTTAAGAGAGTTGACCACTTCAGCTACTCAGAGAAAGTATGATGCAATATCTTCTTCATCATCCACTTTCAGACATTCAAATTTGCTTCTATCAGTTTGAAGCTTTTACTTCTTGACTTTGGAGTCCGTGTCGTATAAGCTAATTAGCTTATCCCATACTCTGGTAGAATTACAATTCATGACTTTTGTAAATTCATAATTAGTGATTCCACTAGTGATGGAGTTTAAGGCTTTTGCATTTGCAACGTAGAATTTCCTCTCATCTTGATCTGTTGGAAGAGTCGAAGGAGCTATGTACCCATTTAAGACCGCATGCAAAACTTCAGGTCCAAGGGACATTAAGTAGTAGGACATTCTATTTTTCCAGAAACCAAAATTTGTGCCATCAAATAAAGGAGGTCTTCTTGACACTTCTTGATTTCTAATCATGGCTAAGAATCCTTCTTCAAGCTATTAGGCTGATATGAAGAAGCCCGCTGTGATACCAATTATTGGAAATACTTAGAGGGGGGTGAATCAATATTTATTTTCAATTATTATTTTTATTAGTTAAAAGAATTTATAATTGGAACACAAAAATAGATAACATGAATAGATGCTTTTATTAATGTGATCTTTGCAATTAATCAACTACAATATATATATATATATATATATATATATATATATATATATATATATCTATATATATATATATATATATATATATATGGTTTCAATCAGTTTCCAATCACCAACTTCGACACTTTGTGAGGCTCCAACTTCCAGAGCACCAACTCTATCTTGTCAAGGCACCAACCTTGAATGTCGGAGCAATAGCTCCCAGGCACCAATCCTTTTAGTTCTGAGGCACCAACCTCGAGGGATCCAACCCTCTACTGTAACGGTGTGGATCTGTTTGCTTGTAATTTTCCGCTCCCAACCCTACTAGACCTATGACTTACTTTTGTCCTCCTATTCCTTCCACTTTTTCCAGGACTCTCTTTTTTTCTTATAGTTTGCCAACCACAAACATCTTTTCTTCTCTATTATATAAGCTTGATATGCTGACGTTTAGCTTCCTCCTTGCTCGCTTGAGCTTCAGCTTCTTCAACACTCACTCGACCTTCTGGCTTCCCACATCCCGTCATTTTAGCTTCCTCTACGCTCGCTCGACCATCTATGCTTGCTTGACACTTCAGCTTTCCGATTCATGGATTCCTCTATTTGAGTGTTCCAATACTCATAGGGCATGTTCAGGAGGAAGAGAGGTTGAAATAGAAAGAAATGTTGCTTATTAACAAATATGAGAGAGGTCATTTTTACTTTAATAATATTGATACATTAGACTTCATTATTTACAGAGGATTTCATTGGAGAGATTGTACCAACAAGGAGGTCCCACATGCCACGTCACAATTGCAATCACAATTGGCGGTTTGACATCCCTTAGAGACTAGCGATACAATCAGTGTGATATTACATTTAGTCGTGTTAAATTGTGCATTCGGGTCTGTAATATATATCACAATCAACAATCCGGTGGTGTCAAGTCTTTTGAAAATTGTGATTCAACGGATGTGATATTTCAATAGGTCATATTATAATGTTGCAGTGGGTTCGCATACATATCGGAATCGGTGGTTTGGTGGTGAGAGCCATTTATAACTTGTACTATGAGAGTTTCGATAGGAGGATGAGATATAACAATAGGGCAGTTTATAATGGTGCAGCAAGTCTATATATATATATATATATATATATATATATATATATATATATATATATATATATATATATATATATATACATATATATATATATACATATATATATATATATACATATATATATATATATATATATATATATATATATATATATATATATATATAACCTTCCCACTATAAAACATTGGTTGTATATAATTTAACCACATGAAATCCAGATATCCACACTATTTCTATTATAATGTGTATATAATAGAAATACACAACAATCATGTGTCACTTACCTTTTCCACCTTTTTACAACCTTTGCAAATTTTATGATGTTTTCCTTTTTTGGATCAATGCTCCACCGTAGATCTTACCATCCCATCCGAAGGTTGATATTACACCCAACCAACAAAGATGCTCGATGATCCTGCACTGTAGATCAAAACTGCATTTGATCCAATGCTCGAAAACGATATCAGGTGAGCTACATCCACGAGGATTACCTGCTCGATAAAGCGATGTCCACTCTCCTCCAACGTGTGATGTGTCAATTTCTTAATGGAATTGGGTGACTACCCTTCAATACAACTTACAACTTTTTGTCTACCCAAAATACCACTTATGGTTTTGAGAAACCACCTCTTTGCTGATTATCTTCCATGCTCTTCTCTAAATACCACTTACAACCTAGCGTCTTCCCGATAACCACTACCACTTTGAAAAACCTGCCGGTTAACTGTTGAGCACGGTTACACAGAGTAACGACTCTTCACTCTTTGCTTCTCACGGTTTCAAATGACTCTTCCTCTCTACTTCTCTTGCTCCTCTGATTGGTCTTGCCTTTGGATTCTGATAGTTCTTCTTTCGCATATATTACATGTGATGCTCCTCCATTAACTGCTCTTCCATTGTACTTCTCCTCCTCATGCGTGTTTGTCTTTATTCCTTCTAATAAACTTCTTCCCTACTTTGATAGCTCTTCTCTAATAGCTCCTATGACTTCCGATATTCTCTCCAATGGCTTGACTATCTTTGCTTTCCTCTGGTTTCTCCTCATGGCTTCTTGCTCTGCTTCTCCAAGAATGTTGGCATATTGACATCAATGACAATCTAGATCAACAAACCAGTTGCTGAATTCATCAAAAGATTTAACAAAATCTATTATAAAATGCCTACTGATTGTAAACCACTAGTAGCAGCTGCAAAGGTCATATTTTCCAAGGCATTTGATGATGAATTTCCAGTAATGCTAAGGGAAAGGGTTTCTAATACTTTAGAAGACATAGAGAAAA
The DNA here is from genome assembly GCA_031772625.1 of Pinus tabuliformis. NCBI lineage: Eukaryota > Viridiplantae > Streptophyta > Pinopsida > Pinales > Pinaceae > Pinus > Pinus tabuliformis. Next base: position 480,293,684 of record CM062812.1, on the reverse strand, counting down.
ATACTATAGAGGTAGAAGTCAGTATGTCACCTTCTCATAAACATAAAGCTAAAGAAGAAAACGAAGAAAGAAAACTAAAAGCTAAGATCGATGACTCATCCTCTTCCAAATCTAAACTTGAAGATCAGAAAATTGATGAAATTACATCTTTTCTCAGGAACCTTTCTAACATGATTTCCATAATTGAAACACAGCCTAGAACTGTTTAGAGAATGGTTGCCAGACCTGAAGCTCAAACTCAACTTAGAAGAACTCTTCACATCAAAATTCTTTAGAGACCAGGTTCTGACCAAAATATTCAACCGCCTTTGATGATTGATGATCAACAATCACAGGATACAGGACCTTTAATCACTGAACATATCAATAATATTGATTCTTCAGTAGTGCAAATGGTCATATTTCCTTCATCCTCACCTCAGTCTTTTGAGCAAGAACCAGGAGATGCTCAACTTTCAAAATACTTAGCATTCTCTAAATTGTTAATTGCAGAATTGAATAAAAGATATGATCTATGGCCTAGATTAGGTCCTGGTAGACCTCCAAAATATACTACCATAATCAAACCTATAATGGAAAACATTCAAAAGCAAACTCCAACACCTCATACTACAGACTCATCCACTGAAACCCCTTCATCTGACAAGACTGTGTTGACCACTTTTAACATTGAAAATAAATTTGAAAGGGTCAAGATTCCTATACCTTTAGCTAAACTTTGAATAATCCTGGCTACAAAAATCAAGTGTCTAAGTGGATGCATTCTTCTAGTGTAGATTTTGACGGAGATATTATTAGGTGAAAAACCCTCAATTGTATTTATCCCTAGTTCTAATATGATCGATGAAATTGTTCCACCATTTTATGTAACATTAAAATCTCATGATTTTCTTTTGTATAATTGCATGCTAGATTTTGGAGCCTCTCATAACCTTATACCAAATGTAATCATGGAACAACTTCACTTACAAGTCACCCATTCCTATCATGAACTTTACACCTTTGATTTAAATAAGCTACCATGCCTAGGATTGATCAAAGACCTAATTGTGACCTTAGCTCAAATACCTGTCAAAAGTATAGCTATAGACACAGTTGTCACTGATATTCCTACAAAGTTTGGCATGCTTCTATCTAGATCATGTTGTGCCAAACTTGGAGGATCACTTTAGATGGACATGTCTTTTGCTACTATTCTAGTTTATGGAGGTGAGAATTTAAGTTTGTAAAGGGAAGTTAGATTCCTTCATACTGTTTGTATGTCATCAAGCAAAAAACCACCCTATCTATGTAGTAGATCAAGATTTTTGTTTCTTTCACTTGTCTTCACAAAATTCATCAAATACTCAACTCGCCATTGAAAATATCATTTCCTAGCCTAAAATTATAGAATTAAATATATGGAAACTTTACTTGGATGACTCTTGCTCAAAACGAGCAGGAGAAGGAATTGTATTAATATCTCCAAATAAGGAAAACATAATTGAGTCATGTAAACTTGAATTTGAGGTCACCAATAATGTGGCTGAGTATGAGGATTTCCTTCTTGGTCTTGAGCTAGCTAGGAGCTTAAGGGTTCAAAAATTGAGTGTATTTTCTGACTATGAGCTTATAGTGAACCAGGTTAGAAATCTATGTCAAACTAAACACCCAAGGCTTATGTCCTACAGAAATGAGGCTTGGGACACAATTGGAAATTTATTCCAAGGTTTTAACATAGCTACTATTCACATAGATGAAAACATGCATGATGATTCACTAGTTGTCTCAGTAAGCTCTTTCAAAATCCTTGAGCCATTATCATTACCAAATCCAAGTCAAGTGTCGACCATTAATTCCTGATAACCTTAAGCACTAGCAAAGTTTTCAAGATGATCAACAGTTGAAATCTTTCCTTCAAGCTATTGATGAATTCTCATAGATGCAAATTGAAGGATATGAAAATGATATTCCAGAATTAAATCAGCAAAATCCAGAAACTTCATTCAATCCTAAAAATATTGATGTTGATATTCTCCAATTATCTAATAATTTTATTCCTAAAGGATTAGTCCCATTAGAAAAACCGTTTGATAATAATGATGTCTCTCAAAAGTGCTTGTTTCTATCACCTAAAGAAGAAATAGAAGAATGCTATATTGGGACTACGGATAATGTGAGAAATATCAAATTTTCACCAACCTTACCTTTGTATGTAAAAACGAAATACTTGAATATTCTTAAAAACTACAAAGATGTTTTTTCCTAGTCTTATAATGAGTTAAAAACTTATGATACATCTTTGATTGAGCATAAGATTTCTTTGAAACCAGAAGAAAAACCCTTTCAGCGAAAGCTAAGAAGAATTAATCCCATACTACAGCCAACCATTGAGAAAGAACTTAAAAATCTACTCGATGCTCATATCATTGTGCCCTTAAGGTATTCCAATTCGGTAGCCAACCTAGTTCCTAACAGAAAGAAAAATGGTGAGATTAGGCTATGTGTAGATTTCCGAAATATGAACAAATCATCTTTAAAGGATATATACCCATTGCCCAAAATGGAACATCTACTTCAGAGAGTTTTAGGGGCTAATAGGATCTCTATGCTAGATGGATTTTGTGGTTATAACCAGATCATGGTAAGTGAAGCTGACAAAGACAAAACTACTTTCACCACTCGTTGGGGTACATTCATGTATGTTAGAATGCCATTCGGGTTAACCAATGATGGAACCACTTTCTACATAGCCATGCACGTAACATTTATAGGAAAAACATATGAATTTACCATAATTTATCTGGATGGTTTAAAAATTTTCTCTGATTCTGATGAAAATCATTTAAAGCACTTGAGGAAGGTTTTTGACAACTATAGGATATTTGGCATATCCATCAATCAGAAGAAATATTTGTTTGCTGTGAAGGAAGGGGAGTTATTAGGGAATATAATCTCCAAGGAAGGAGTTATAATTGGCCCACAGAGAGTTTCAGCTATTCAGACCCTGTCTCTACCAAGGAATAAGAAAGAGAGACAAACCTTGGAAAGAACAATTTTCTTAGAAGGCTCATCCCAAATTATGTTGAGATAGTTAAAGATATAACAGATATGCTTAAGAAAAATAATGAAGTGAAATGGTAAGTCCCTACTATATATGATTTGGATCAGATCAAAAAGGCCATATCTGGGGCCCCTACATTGGATATCCCTGACTATTCTTCACCTTTTAGAATATTTTCTTTTGCACCTGAGACAACCTTAGCTCCTATACTTTTATAGAAAACTACAAACTGTGATGACCAGCCTATAGCCTTTTTTTCCAAATTTATGGGGGATGCTGAACATATGCATGATATTATTGAAAAACAAGTGTATGCCTTAATTCAAGCCCTCAAAGTCTTTAGAACCTATATCTTTCATTCACACATTACAACTTATGTCCCTAATAATGTTGTCAAAACTATTTTGACTCAGCCTCATACTGATGGAGGAAGAGGGAGATGGATTTCTAAAATCCTTTAATTTGTCCTTCAAATTAAAACAAAAAAGCTAGTAAAAGGCCAAGGCCTGACCAAATTTTTAGCTGAATCCAACTGCAAAGTATTGAGGATTAATCAGGTTTTTGAAATTTCATCAAGGGAGAATCCACAAGAACCTTCCTTAATATCAGGATAGAATCCACAAGAACCTTCCTTGATATCAGAGGAGAATCCACAAGAACCTCCTCCTCTTAGAGAAGGGGAGAATCCACAAGAACGCCTTTCTTCAGATCAAGCAATTCTTATTCACATAGACCAAAAATATCTAGTTTCTGATTGGTATTCTGATATTGTGTTGTTTCTTAGAGATTTTCAATCTCTGGTTGATCTTCATTTGAAATAGTGCAAATTCGTCAAGCTTAAATCAGTAAAATATTGCATTGTCAATGTTAATCTATACTGGAAAGACCCTATGAATATCCTTATTCCATGCTTAGCTGAAAATGAGATAGATGGAATTATAGATCAGTTCCATGCAGGGTTTTGTGGTGGACACTATGCCTCAAGAACAATAGCCTACAAAATTTGAAAAGTAGGTTTCTATTGGCCCACACTATTTAAAGAAGTTGGAGCAAGAGTAAGAAGCTGCAAACCATGTCAATTATTTGTAGGAAAACAAAAACTGTAAGCACATCCTTTGGTCCCAGTATCTGTCCATGCTCCTTTTCTACAATGGGGGTTGGATTTTATAGGGGAAATTCATCCACATTTGAGTAATCAACACAGATGGATTTTAACTACTACAGACTATTTCACCAAGTGGGTAGAAGCCATACTGGTTAAAAATGCAACTGATACTGTTGTGATAAAATTTCTTGAAGAAAACATCAATCAATATTTAGATGTCCTCAACAGATTGTTACAGATAATGCAACAAATTTCAGTAGTGTTAAAATGATTGAATTCTGTCAAAAGTATTCAATCCTTTTACATAATTCTACACCATACTATCCACAGGGAAATGGGCTAGTAGAGTCTTCCAACAAGAGCTTAGTCCAGGTCATTAAGAAGACTCTTGAAGACCATAAAAAGAGTTGGGACAACCATCTAATCCAGGCCATTTAGGCAAATAGAGTTTCTCCTAAGAGGTCAATAGTCAAGTCCCCTTTCCAGATAGTTTATGGAAAGGAAGTTGTTTTTCCTACTCATTTAGCTTTACCTGTTATGAGATTTCTTCAGGAATCCCATGAATAAAAAGATGATTTATCAAGAAGGATTAATCAAATTATTGAGTTGAATGAAGATAGGGATGAAATTCTGTACAAGCTAAGGAACTACCAAAATAAGATGAAACAACTATTTGACATAAAGGCTAGAGAAAGAAGTTTCAAGAAGGGTGACCTAGTGCTCAGATGGGATACAAGGAGAGAAGAAGAAGGCAAGCATGAAAAATTTAACAACCTCTGGTATGGTGCATTCAGCATTACAAAAGTCAAATGGAACAATACATTCATCATGCAAAGTCTGGAAAAAGGGTATTCCTCATTGCCTATTAATGGGAGATACTTGAAAAATTACATTCAATATTAATTTTCTATTCATTTATCATCTGTAAATATCCAGAGAGTTTATTTAATTTATGAAAAAATTGCATGTGAGTATCTATTTTAGCAAAGACTCCATAGCCTGAGGAGAATGCACTTAGATCTGCTTGTTCTCTTCATCCCATAGGAGCACGTAGTCCCCAGCTCGAGTCGATGTTCTAACATTATTTGGTTTGCATAAGTTAGCATATTAGTAAAATAAACAAATAAATAAAATGTTAAGTTAGGATATGGATGCAAAAGAAATAAAAGTTAAAATGTTAGACAAATTTAATGTTTTATAGGTATCCATATCAATAAAATGTTAGGTGTTAAATGATCTAAATAACGAATGCAAAAGGAAAATAAAATTTTAGGGAAGCAAAAAGAAAAGAAAGGCTTCATTTCATGTTTTTATAAATGCATAGGCTGCTAGTCTAAATGTCCCACAAACAAACATCAAATGTGTTTTCATATGCATATTAAGGCAAAGGAGTAAATGTTTACTCTAAGTTTTACATATGAAATATTGTTTGTATTTATCCCATTCCTAAGTTTAAATTCCCAATTCATTATTCCCTCTGCTCATATTCTCCCTCTACCCACTTATTCCTAAGTTTTAAATCCCATATTTCCCCTCATATATCACACATATTCCCAACACATTAAGTATTTAACTCCCGCTGACCTGATTTTGTGTCCCGTCATGATATATGTTAACCTTCCACCATATTACACTCTAACTCCACCCATATTCACACAGTTGATGACCTAATACGATTTAGGCCCCCCCTCACCATCAAAGCTTTACCATTGGGGGGGTCTGAAATGGGCAGTATACCAAACCATGCCTATCGATACGTGTCATCTCCTCAGCATTTCAGACCTCCCTCGAGTGAAACCACTAACCACTCTCCCCGCTCCGAAAAGTTGTTTTCCTTACCACCTATACCATTTGCATATCCGTTGTGCTCCCACCATTCACCTTCTACCACCTGATCCATGTGTTAAACTTCGCTAAACCACATTCATTCCCTCCATAATTAACTCGTTAAGCATTCAATTGGCTTAGCCATTAATTCAATGGACCCATGCCACCTTCAACAGAAAACTAAATTTTCTATATAAACCTCCTTCCCATTTGTGAACATGTTACTGAATTCATGGCTTATCATTGTTAATTGATTGGATTAAAGGTTACTCGCCAAATCCTCACATTTTTAACTACCAATGACCCTTTCTGTTCCATCATTTCCATATTACTAGTTTTGTTGTTGTCTCCAAAGTTTTTCTTCTATCTACGAATTGTCTCCTCCCAATCCAATATTCACTCCTTTTAGTTAGAGCCAAGATGCCTCCAAAGGAGAAAGGACCAAAGGAAATTGTTAATCCTCTGATCCATCCTCCCATAGAACTTCATCACATTGCTATGGCTGACAGAGAGTACAAAATCCATGAGACACTCTGTGAACTTGACGTCCACGAGATGTATTGTTGGCTGAAGGAAAAATATATTGACAAATATGTTGACATCGAGCTGTGGGAGTCAAATTTACCTCACTATATCTGTCCTCGTACCCACAACACCCTAGATTTTATTAAAAAATGTCATGCATCATATTTTCCAAGTGAAAGGGTCACAATCACCCTCACTGGAGAAATTATGTTTAGCATAACCACTCAGGCCATTGATCAGATGATGCAATCCCCCACAACAGAGAATTCTACCCCATTTCCTTATGAAGCATTGGTTGCAATATACCAGAAATTGGACGTTGCCAAGAGATCTCAAACTCTTGAACTTTTCTTGACACAAGATGCTTCATTACCAAAGAAAAATCCTCCTTATCCCTCCTCATATTCCCTAAGAGATCCAAGCAGATTATCATTGGTGTTTCCTACCTCCTTGGCTACTACTATGATGAATGGTTAAATGAGGCCATTATAGGATTTTTGTCCATATTCTCTAGGGATTCTAAGCCCTCCATTGTGTTTAATTTTAGCAATTTCCTTACAGAATCCATTCATCAACAACTTCTTAAATTTCCAACTGAGGAGGTATTCAAATATGCCTTTGTATTGGTTTACGTGTTTCTATACTTTCACGGGGACATCATTAACCTATCTTTGCAAAAGCTAGATGAGAATGGAAACCAACAGTTAGTCATATATTGGACTACTCTGGTCATGAAAGAGAAGAAAGAGTACACTTATAAACAATTTATAGAGATGTTTGTTCACCGAGCAATAAGCCTCCTGAGCAGCAAAATAGAACCAAGGATTAGTGAAGAAATCTAAACGGTCTTGCACCTATCAAATAAAGTTCAGACAGGGGACTAGTACCTTTATGGAAATTATACAGAAATAAGGATATTTGGATGTGAGCTCCCACCTTAAAAGCTGTCAAAATTCCTCCCAATGATGATTTTTGCCTTAGAATACATCAGGAAGATGATCAACATGGATGAAATCCACTTTGTTGCTGCCAGGAAGGAGTCGCAGTTTAAAATAAAAACACAGGTTGGCCCTTTCATTTGCAACAACATGGTAGGAAGGGAAGAGGAAAATAAGCTCTTGATGGAATTGCAGTTAAGCCTCGATTTTACCTGGTCTTATTATCCATTACCGATGATTTCTAGATTAAGGGTAGAAACCAAGTCTACTCCTTACTTTCACATAGCCAGGCCAGAAATACAAAAGTACAATATCGGTTAGACCGGGTTGAGAACACCTTAGAGGAGGCAGAAGAACAACAAGTATCATCATCTACCATGTAGACTCCTACCATGCAAGAGAAGACATCAAAGAGAAGTAGATAGGAATTTTCCCCTTTAGGGACTCACATTTTTAGTGAGGGGTTTAAGATAATGTACAGAAAGATGGCCAAGCTTAGTTCCATACTAAGCCTTAGCAAAGATTCAAAGAAGCAGACTCTTATCACCAGTAATGAGCCACTTGTTTCCTCATTAGTGGGTGATCAGTCCACATAGTCTCCTACCACCTCCACAACTTCACAATAGTAGCACCAAATTGTGTAAACTAGCACATCTAATTTACGCAAAGTGGAAAAGAGCATAATGGACATCTTTAACGAGATAAAATTTAGAAATGAAGCCTTGAATACTAACACTTACAACCAGTTCTGGAAGCAGACTTCTGGTGCCAAAACCAGGCTGTTGTTAGCCTTTGACTCATAAAAGGGGAAAATGCAAATGGTATTCCTACAAGCACAAGTTCCCTGCCCAAGACTGCATCAGACTACAAAAAAATAGCTTTTTAGTTTGATGTAAAGGATATACATCCCATCGATCAGATGGAGGTGCATAAGCAGACTGGGGAAATGATATTTTCAACTATCACTAGCACGACCATGGCTTTATCAAAACTACAAGTTACCTTAGAAAATGTCCAATCACAACTGAAGATGGAGAAGGTCTATGCACTTGCCAAATGCATCATGATTAAAACCCTAGAGGACTTTGTCATCAAACTGGGTTATGATCCTACAAACATCAATGCTAGAGAGGAACTTGTCGAGAAGAAGAATCTGGATATAGCATAATTGAGGAAACAATTGAAACTGCCCAGTACAAAAGATCCTCTGGCTAATGATACTGCAGAGGCAGACACTCAAAAGGGAGATATGATGAAACTCATCATGGATAAGACTGCCCATCTTAATCAAATGTTGACAAATATGGAGAAATTGATCAAAGAAAAGTAGAAATATTCTAAAAAGATAGCCACTTTAAAAGCCCTTGCTATCACAGTCATTCCTACGGCCATACCTCATACAACAAGTACAAGAGATGCTGGAGATTAGTTGGCCAATGCAGTCCAAAATATGTCTCCTTAGAATGAAGAAATCAAGAAATTACATGATCAAGTGAATCTTCTAGAGGATCATCAAAAGAAATATGTGATTTTTCATACAGCAGAGCTTCAGATAGCTCAAAATAAGATAAAAGTATGGAAGAAGTCAGCAGTTGAGTCTTCTACTGGCTACACTCTGTGTCATGTCAAGGAAATCATATGGAACAACATCATTGAGCAGACATATGAAATCTGTTCGTGCATCCATATAATTTTTTAGCAGAAGGAGTTGATGGAAAATGAAAAGTAGACCATTGCCAATATAAATGCTTAATTGGGAGAGACACCTGCTATAGCCAACCGCATTATAAATTTTTTTAATTATAAAAATAGGTATGAATTGGATGATCTAACAGTGGTTGACAGGATTGAAACCATCCTCGAGATGAAGAAATTTCTGACCAAGAAGAACTTAGTTTTATAGTTGACAAAGAAGTGTCACACTCTTGAAGTAGCAATCAACAGGTTTTTCACAACGATTGATGCATTGAAGAAGAAGGATCTTCCTTCACTGTTTGTGATTAATGATAAATTAATGATAAGGGAAGACTATATGTAGAAGCTTTAGGATATTTCTAGGGATGCAACTAAGTCCCGCAACATTAAAGTTTCTGTGACAAGAAGAATGTTTTATGAAGCCATCAACAACATTAGTTTTATCCAACATGAGATAAAACATATTTTCACTGTAAAACCCACTTTTGCTCGGTATATTTAGGTAGATGAAATCTACTGCAAAGTAAACAAGATAGAAGTTTTAGATGAAGAAACGTGGGAGAATTTGTGTGAGTTTCAGTATTAAAGGACATGTCAACCTCACTAGCATAGAACTCGAATAGTTACCACTCAGCAACAACTTTCCTTCAAAGCTGGGCCAGATGTTTACATTCATTCCTTCTAACCGAATTACTTTTGTCTCTATTAGTTATAAGTAATAATTGAATGTCCTTTCACTCATGCATTTATTGTAATATTTTGTAATTTTTTTTAAATACTTTAGTGTATTGAAGGATTTAGGGTTGCACCCTTGAACCAACTATCATACAGATTTGTTTTAAGCTGGAGCATTTTTAATATAATAAAAGATTCTGGATTTAATTCATATGGCTTGTCTCTTAGTGAGTTGTTTACATCATGTTTTTCATTATGTACTATTCATATATTTTAATTCTTTTACAGTCATCCGACTGAAAATTTAATTGAATTTCAGTTTTATTTTGAATACATTGTGAAGTTGGATGTAACTAAGATATTAATTTGCATAACTAAATGTTATTGTAAATTCATCTTCGAACTTAAATTGCACTAGATTTCTGTAATAGTTTAAATATAATTTGTTGATCTAGGAAACACTTTTTTCTTTATTTCTACTTATAAATGATTAAATATTGAGTTTTAATATTAAATCAGTTATACGTATACACATTCTTCTTATCTGTTTGACTTAAATCAAAATAATCACATGTATTTAAAGAACAACCTTTTATTTTATTGAGGATCTTTCTAAGTTTAAAGCACTCGAATATAAATAATTCACTGGTCATCCAACCATTAAAATCAACAAAACATTTTATATTCTTTGGCATAGCCAATTGACCTTAGGTTATCTCAAAGGACAACACATATCACCACATAAACAACATGCACATTGCACCAAATGTAAATAATATTGCATTCACAATATGTACATAGAACCATCTACACATGGCACTACATACGCGACATGTACATAGCACCATCAATACCCAACACCGCATATGAAATCATGCACACAACATTATATATGCAACATGCACAAAACATCATATATGCAACATGCAGACAATGTCATATGTACATAATATTTCATATGACATATGTACACAACACTCATACTACACATCCTAATACCACACTGTTCATACCAAGAAACATATCTTCAAGTGTCTTATCCATGTTTGCCCCATCATGTCGTAGATCACAATATTTTCATTTCACTGATGTATCCCTCAACATTACCTATCCATAACATAAGCATAGACATAGTATAAGAACATACTATCAATTCACATCCACATGATATTGACCTCATATATCTATCATGGCTATTCTTCCCACTTGAATCTTCATAAACCAGGAACCTCTTCATGCCATTCACTTTCGTACACAATCATTCTTCCACAAGCATGATCCCTAGCGACCGTGCCATAAAACAAAATATATACCTATATAATCATCAACATAAAACAATCATGATTTGTGATGACCCTATCAGAAAATGGCATACATATATATTCATACATATATAAATATTAATAGAAAACAGTTGTGGTCTCTGACATCCGTGTTAGACAATGACATATATACATACTTGTATACCTATATAAACATCAACAAAATCATGATCACAACATAATTACCTATTATCATAAGCTCTAGGTTAAGAGAAATACCTTTATTCATCCAACACATGCACAACATTGAGAATAATAGTTCCCAACATAGCCAGGATATTTGAAACATCAAATCGATTTACCTTACCTTTCTTGTTACCTTTCGCATGAATTTCCTTCCACTGTCCATTTACCCCAATGGACCCCAAAGGTCAAACTAGTTATCATGTTCTTTATTTTAGCTACCCTTATACATGTTTGAAATACTGAGAGTGGTGGTGTGGTGAATCAGTATTCCTTTTAAATTTTTATTTTTACCAATTAAATCATTTATATTTAGAACACAAAATCAACAATAGGAATAAATTCTTTTATTAATATACTCTTTACAATAAATTAGCTACAATATATATAGGTCTCCAACCCTTGATGAAGACACTGATCCTCAATATCACAAGCGCCAACCTGTTGCCAAGCACCAACTTCGTCTTTTGTGAGGCTCCAACCCTATCTTCTCAAGGCAGTAACCTTGTGTTTAGGAGCACGAACTCCATGGACACCAATCCTTCCAATTCTGAGGCACCAACCTCAAGGGTTCCGATCCTATCTTGTCAAGGCTCCAATCTTGGATTTAGGACCACCAACTCCAAGGACACCAATCCTTCCAATTCTGAGGAACCAATCCTAATGGCTCTACCCTATCTTGTCAAGGAATGTTTTGATTCTATTACGCTACTCTCAAAATCTTCTTCAATGTGTTCTGTCAATCTACTGATTCACTGCTACATCAACGACAATATGTCTTCATATGAAGGAGTCCTCACAACTCTTCATATTGATCAAACATAATCTCCAAGTCACATCATGATGACTAACAAACCATGGTCTTCAATAGTCTATGCACAATTGTCAATGTATCTTTAATGATCTTGCACACACACAACTCTTTGTTTCAACCCTCTATCCTAACTGTCACAGTAACTGCTTCAAGAGTGAGGCTTCAGGAGTAAATGCTTCAAGAATGAATTATTGAGAGGAGTGATGGTCGTAGTTTAATATTGTGCTTTCAATTAAAAAACAACTCTCTTCATACTCATATAATCTTCTTAGATGCGCAGAGTGTCTTTTTGAACTGTTATGTTAATCACTATCAAACACAACTCAGAGATTTTCATTGTCATAAAAAACAATCATACACCATGTATGATATGTACCATAAGCATCTGTCAGAAACATCAAGATCAAAAACCTGTATATGTCCATCATCAACAGAGTCCTCTAAATCAAAACAACTATGTGGATCAACCAATATACATATCAACATGTACGAAGGTCTTCTAATATAATGCCAACAATGAATTATTAGAAACATATGCTCCACCTAAACCTATGCCAATTGTTCACTGTCAGATTTGATCATTGCATTTGTCAGTAAGAATCATCAAGGCATCATCATCAACTAGTTATTCTTCAAGTTATTAACCACTTATGAGGGTCAAAATCACTTCAACATAATATCAGCACACTGTAATCATCATCAATAAGAACATAAAAGATAATTGATAATTGACTGAACCATATCAGACCCCCTTCCCTGAGTCTATCCCACTGCTTCTTCATCAAAACAACATATACCAAACTTTGAAGCTTCTAACTCGCATATATACGCAACTTGTACTCATGATAACTGCATATGAGAATTGGAATACTGAAGTTTCGCATTTCAGCACCATCTGAGTCTGTTATGTCTATATACTAATCTATGCCACATCTTTCTGATTGTACTTCCTTTTTGTTCCATACCTTGCAGTGTGATTATGTTTGATCCTCTCCTGCATTCTTTTCCTATATGCCCAAACATGTTACAAGTATAACATCTTGTATGTTTCATATTCCCTCTATAGTGGTCAATGGATTTGTGACCAAACATATTGCGAGAAAAAAAATATTCCTTAGAGTACGTGGAAGTTGATGATATTTCTCTTTGACTGTTGTTTTCTTGAACCATTCTACTTCTGCATCTAGCTACAACATGTCCAAGATTATGATATCTAAAACATTCAACATTATTCATCAAAGGAAAGAACTGATTATCACTTCCACAGTGAGGAGTAAATGATTTTCTTTGAATACTTTCTTTCCTTAGTTGTTGATGGAGTTGACCTCTTATCTCCTGGTTGATCATTTCAGAATTTGCATTAGAGTTTCTTGCCTCATATTGTGAGATATATTCACCTTCAATAGTTTCATAAAAACCAAATTTAGTTTTGATGGTAGGGAACCTTTCACTACTAAGAATATTATCCAAAATCTTAGTAGTATCCTGAAATTGTAACAGTTTATCATTTTCTTCTAATTTACCTCTTAAGATATTTACTTCAACTTGATATTTCCCTTCCTTTTCCAAATATTGCACTGCATGATTTCTTTAGCATTTCTTCCTTCTTCCACTTGTTGCCTCAATTTGAGAATCTCATTTTCTTGTTGTTCATCTGCTTGAGGTATTTCTTCATTATTCTTATTTGAATTTTCAAGATCTTCTTTTAGAGAGACAATCTCATCTTCAAGACTTTCATAGTAATTGGATTTGTCTTTAAGTGTCTTTATTGTTGTACTTTTTTCATTTACATGATTTCTTAATGATGTCACTTCATTCTTCAGCTTTTTACATTGATCTTCCTTTTCCTTGTACTGGTTTGTTACTTTGTTTCTTTCCTCCAACTGAGCTTTTAATTTGGTAAGTTTTTCTTTGAAAGCACACTCCATTTAGTTAAATAGATCTTATTGATCTCTAATTTTATCTGAGTCTTTTAAATTTTTCCTCTATATTTCTTTCACTATCACCTTCAATATCTTCAACATTGAATGAATAGAGAAAAGTATCATGAGAAGACCAAAAATTTATACCTAGTACTTCTTTTGTTTGATCTTCTTCAATATGAGGTGATTCTAGATTTGAATACTTGCTTCAACCTAACGGCCAATTTTCTCTCTTGTTGTCATTGTTCCTTTAAGATGTCTTCTTCTTCTTATGTGCTTTCTTCTTTAGCTGCTTTCCCATTTTCTCTACGGATATCCTTCAAGCGATCAAGCTTTTTCCAAAGGACCTGCTCTAATGAATTGTTGGGAATAATCCTAAGGTGGGTGGATGAATCAATATTTAAATATCAATAAATTTTTCCATTTCATAATTAGATTTGTATTTTCTACTTTAGTGAAGGGAACTCGTGTGTGCACGCAATTGTTCTTAAGGAAACCATCATATATTCAGTGAAGTCATGATTCATTTAATTCATCATATGTTGATCTTTAATAAGTGCATCAATGCTTTATTGAACATTAAACAATATATATGTGTAGTAATAAAAAAAAAATCATCACCGCTAAGTAACACACATGAACGCCAAGATTTAAGGTGGAAATCCAATGCGGGAGAAAGACCGCCTGCTATTGTCATCTCTTTCTTATTTTAATATAAGAAAAACCTATTTACAATCTTTGTACTAGTGCAGACTCATACCAGCATACAAGCACCCACCTACAGAAGGATATGACATTCTCACATCCTACATTTGATACTAGAAGGGAGATACAACCCCCTCACTCTTCTACTAGCTAATATGTTTACCAGTACGTAGGCGTCACCATCCATAAGGCTCTAACCTATTGGGTTGTGTTATATTCATTCCATGACTAACCTATGTAGTGAACCAGAGGGTTAGAGGGGGGCAGAGCCCCCCCTTCCTTTCTCCAATTGCGCAGCGGGGGTATCATATGGGGGTAGCATCCCCCTCTATTCGGGGGGTTTAAGGGCGGAGGGTAGCCCCTCTCTATGGCGTGTGGGGAAGCTCCCTGGGAATTTATTTTTTGGACCCTATATTATGTTTGGTGAACCTACCTATGGTTTACGATCCATGGTTTTGGACGCGATGGCTTTCGGTCCATGGTATTGGATGCTTTGACCTGTATAAATATGTATTGTAACATTGAAAGGAACATAATGAAAATCAAGCTGGTAGTTGCAGTTTTTGGATCCAGTGGGAAAATCTCTATGTATATGTGCTTTATGTGTTATGCTCTAACATTGTTTATTTTTTGGGTTTTAGAATTTATATGCAGGTAGTTTCTGTACGAGGTTAATACCTACATTTGGTATTAAAGATGATTTAGCTTTAAGGGGACGCCTTTGTTGCTGAGGCATTTCGCTTGGGCCTGTGGTAGACCTTGTTTAGTGGGAGATCTGTGAGATCAATTCTAGTGGTAAAAGAAGATGGAGAGTAGTGGAAAGATAGAGATTGAGAAATTTAATGGTTTGAGTTTTGAGTTGTGGAAACTCAAGATGGAGGATCTGTTGGTGGATAAAGATCAGTGGATCGCGGTAGATCTGGGTACTAAACCAACGGGAGTGACCGATGAAGAATGGAAGAAGTTGGATCGGAAGGCAAAGAGAAAAATATGATTATGTGTCTCAGATTTAGTATTGTTGAATGTATCAGGGGAAGCTATGGCAAAGGGTTTGTCGAATAAGTTAGGGATTGTGTACCAATCTAACTCTCTGGTGAATAAATTGCTCCTGTGAAAAATGTTGTATAACCTAAGGATGAAAGAAGGAGACTAGATGACAGAGCATTTGAATGTGTTTAATACTGTGGTAAGTCAGTTATTTTCTGTTGATATCAAAATTTCAGATGAAGATACGTTCATTAGTTTGTTGTGTTCTCTACTAGATTCATCAGATAGTCTGGTTATTGCAATAGGTAGCAATGCAACTGCCTTGCATTTGATGAAATAGGCTAATCCTTGCTGATGGAGAAGATGAGAGGGAAAAATATGGAGAGACAGAATGGTGATGCCTTGTCTATATGAGGATGGTCCTAGAACAAAAATAAAAATAAGTCATCGAGTGGAAGATCTAAATCTCTAGGAAACCCTGTAAAGGTGGTGTGTTGGAAATGTAGAAAGGAAGGGCACTACAAAAGGGACTGTAAATCTAAACTCCTGACAAATGAAATGGATCTGATGATGCTCCATCTATAGAGGCAAAAACTACCTCAAATGAGGGTGGCGATGTGTACTTGGCTTCTTCAAGTACACATGTAGATCATGAAGCACATTTGATTGACTCAGGTGCATCCTTTCACCTCACTCCCCATAGAGAGTGGTTCTGCGAGTATGAGAAATATGATGGAGGTGATGTCTTCTTAGGGATGATAGGAAGGCTAGAACCATTGGTCGCGTAAAAGTAAAGTTAAAGTTGAAAGGTGGAAGGGTTATAACACTTCCAGGTGTTCTACATATTCTTGCATTGGCCAAAAAACTCATTTCTATAAGCAAGCTAGATGATGCAAGTGTAAAAATAGTGTTTGAGAATGATACCTGCAAGATAGTTCTAGGAGCACTAGTATTGATGCAGGGAGTTCAGATCGGAACTCTGTACAAGCTGCAAGGTACCACTGTTGTTGAAGGGTGCAACAGTTCTATGGTTCCTGAAAGTGGAGCATAAAATCTAGTGGTCTCTAGAGAGAAGACCATGTTGTGGTAGCAAAGGCTTGAACATATTGGAGAGAAGGTCCTTCAAATACTTCATGGTAAAGTTATGGTAGAAGGTATGAGTAATTGATCTCTCGATTTTGATTTCTTTGAAAATTGTGTATATGGGAAGAAGAATCAGGTGAGTTTCCCCTCTGGTGGTAAGAGGGCAAAACAAATATTAGAGCTTGTGCACACTGATGTGTTTGGACTTGTGAAGGTTCCATCACTGGGTAATTTTGTGTACTATATATCATTTATAGATGACTTCTCAAGGAATACATGGATACATTTCCTTAAGAAGAAATCTGAAGTCTTTGATAGGATTAAAGAATTTATGGCTCTAGTGGAAAACTAGACAGAGAAGAAGATAAAGGTGTCGAGGACAAATAACGGTGGAGAATTATGTAAGAAGTGTGGTATAGCACAGTAGAAGACTACTCCATATACACCTCAGCAAAATGGAGCTGTATAAAGAATGAACAAGACATTGATAGAAAGGGCAAGAAGCATGCTCAGTGGTGCCAGGTTAGGACAAGAATTCTGGGCAGAGGCGGTGGACACAACATGTTACCTGGTCAATAAATCACCTTCATTAGCGTTGCAGAATAAGACTCCACAAGAGGCATGGACTGGTAAGAAACCCTCTCTTTCACATGTGAGGGTATTTGGATGTGATGCATATGTACATGTTCCATAGTACATGTACATGTTGGATAGTAAATCTGAAAAATGCATCTTTATTGTGTATAAGGATGGTTTAAAGGGTTATAAGCTTTAGAACCCAGCAACAAGGAAGGTTGTGTACATCCGAGATGTGGAGTTCAGAGAGGTGAAAGATGTTATTAAACATGAAGTCCAACAAAAGGAACATGATAAGATAGAGTTTGAGCTAAAGGAGGAAGAATCAGACTCTACAATAGAGGTAGAATCAGAAGATGAAGAGTCACAAACTTCGGGTGTAAGAAGATCAGTGCGAGAAAGAAGGTAGCCAGAAAGGTATAGTCCGTCTGCTTCTTGTTCAATTTTTTCTTTATCTATTACTGATGATGATCCCAGAACTGTGAAGGAAGTAATAGATTCAGAGGATGGAAAACTCTAGAAAGAGGCCATGGTTGATGAAATGGCATCTTTACACAAAAATGAGGCTTGGGATCTGGTGGAGTTGTCGGTTGGAAGGAAACCCATTGGCAGAAAATGTATGTTCAATAAGAAGACAAATGTAGAAGGAAAGGTGGAGAAATACAAAGCTTGGTTGGTAGAAAAAGGTTATTCCCAGGTGTCAGGAATTGATTTTAGTGATATTTTTTCTCCTGCTGCCAAGCTAACCTCTATTAGATTACTTTTATCTGTCACTGGTACTTTTGATTTTAAGGTAGAACAGATGGATGTGAAGACAACATTTCTTCACGGGGATCTGGAAGAGGAAATCTACATGAAGCTGTTATCACTTAGATTTTCCTTGAAGTTGTTGGAAAAGAAAAGTGGTCTGAGGTAACCACAAACCAACATTTAAGTACAGAATCTAGCCAATCTGTACTCAAAGAGGGCTCTCTCTTTATGATTTAGCTGTTGGAAATAATACTGAGAGGGGGGGTGAATCAGTATTATCTAGCAATTTACCAAATCTTCCTTATTTGATTCTTTTGAAATATTCTTGTATATCAGTACCATAAAACAATGAGCATGAATAAAGAAAATATACAGTCACACCAAAGAACACAAGATGTAAGGTGGAAACCCAATGCGGGAGAAAAACCACCTGCTGCAATATGTCTCTATCTTCTTTCAAGAAATTCTTTTTACAATGATTTTGTACTGGTGCAGTCCTTTACCAGCACGCAGGCTGCAACCTGCAGAGAGCTACAACTCTCTCTCGTTTTCCAGACTCTCCTGGAAGGGAGCTACAACCCCCTACTTCTTTTCATGAAGAATCAAATGATCAACAAGTATACAACAGATACAGTCTACGACATATATCAGATCAGTAATTACAGAAACAACCCAGAACACCTTATGAACAGAAATATACAGTCAACAGATCATCTTAAGACAGGGACGCATATTTTCTTTCTGTGGCCTGCGACTGGACGCAGTGTACCTTATGCTGTTCTGCGTGCAGACGCACTGTTCCTCTTTGCTTTTCTGCGACCGACGCACACAGAAACACTATCGCGCCGCGTCTTTCGCTTCAGAGACGCACCCAATACCACAGTCGCGCCGCGCCCTTTGCCTCAGAGACGCACCTGAGCCTTTACTGTACTGCGTCCCGGCGCACTTTCCCTTCACTGAATCTGCGTCCCTTCAGATATAGAAGATAAGAGGACTTCAGAACCAACCCAAACACTCAGATCCACAGATCTGATCATGCGCCATATAGATCGTAGTCCATTAGAAGATTCGCCCTTATAGATTTGGACTAGATCTCACCAAGAGATATTCAACCAAGATGATACTTAATCCAAATGAACTCCTTTGCTTTATATAGGCAAGCTTCTCCCCAAAGCGTGGAACAATACCACGAGCCGACACCATAGAAACACAAAAACCGTCGGCTAGATACCACACAAGAAACCCCCACGTGCTTTTCTCTGCCTTGAAATGTGTGCACTGGGCGGACGCACCTCCTGAACGGCTGGCCTGCGTCCCTGGACGCGAGTTCTGTATGGTATACCTGCGGGGACGCACTTGCTGAACATATTTCCTGCGTCCTTCTTGATTTACCACCTGAATGAGTTTGCCATCAAGGACAACACCTGAATCATAATGCCAACAAACTCCCCCTTTGGACTTGATGGCAACCACATAATCTTCAGCGTCATCATTCTCCCCCTTTGACATCAAGGGCAAAGGGTATGCTCCCCCTATGCTCATGCTTCTCCAGATCTGTAACCAGAAATCCATCATGAAGGAGACAGAGACATATTGCAGCTATTTCCAAGATCTCCTTCTCCATAATGCCAACAATGCATTATGTGCTCCCCCTGAGCCTATACCATCAATAGGAAGATGATCAACAGTGAGATGATGCATCAACAACCCCCAGCTTTTGCCTGAGGTATTCAAAAGTGTCCCTGGGCAACGATTTGGTGAAAATATCAGCAACTTGTTCCTTAGAAGGAACATACTCCAACTTGACCTTCTGTTCAAGTACTTGTTCCCGGAGAAAATGGTACTTGATTGGTATGTGCTTGGTTTTTGAATGCATAACCGGATTCTTTGAGATGCTGATTGCACTTGTGTTGTCACATAAGATAGGAATAGGAGGTGTACAAGTGATTTGATAATCCTGCAAAGTCTGCATCATCCAAAGAAGTTGGGTGCAACAAGATGCGGCAGCAACATATTCCGCTTCAGCTGTAGACAAGGCAATTGAACTCTGTTTCTTGCTGAACCAAGATACCAGTCTGGAACCCATAAAGAATGCACCACCACTTGTGCTTTTCCTGTCATCCACGCTTCCGGCCCAATCTGCATCTGTATAAGCATGAAGAGTGAGATCTGTATCTCTAGGATACCATAGGCCATAATTTTGAGTCCCTTGAAGATATTTGAAGATTCTCTTCACTGCTTGAAGATGAGTCTCCTTTGGATTTGCCTGAAATCTTCCAACTATTCCAACTGCATGCATGATGTCTGGTCGGGTACCTGTCAAATATAGTAGACTTCCAATCATAGATCTGTAGGTTGGTTGATGTACTGCTGCAGATTCATCATTTGCACTGAGACTACATCCTGTGACCATGGGTGTACATACTGGTTTTGCATCTTCCATGCCATATTTCTTCAAAATCTGCTTGAGATACTTGGTTTGAGATAAAAGGATTCCTCCTTTCTTTTGTTGGATTTGCAAACCAAGGAAGTATGTCAGTTCTCCTAGCAAGGACATCTCAAATTCTTTCTGCATGACCGAGGCAAAGCTTTGACTCATAGCTTCTTCATTACTGCCAAAAATAATGTCATCTACATACACAACAAGTATTAGTAATTTGTCATTTTCAACTTTTATATAAAGATTGCTATCTGCTGAACCTTTTGAAAAACCTTGTTGATGAAGATATTTGTCCAACCGGTAGTACCAAGCCCTTGGAGCTTGTTTGAGACCATAGAGAGCCTTTTTTAATCGGCATACAAGATTTGGATCGTTTCCAAGAATGAAACCATCTGGCTGTTCAATGTACACTTCTTCATCCAAGTCTCCATTCAGAAAGGCTGATTTCACATCCATTTGAAATACTTTGAAGTTCTGACAACTTGAGAGAGCAAGAAACATTCGAATGGCCTCAAGTCTTGCAACAGGAGCAAAAGTTTCTTCAAAGTCTATTCCTTCTTGCTGTGCATACCCTTTACAAACAAGTCTGGCTTTGTTTCTAATTACTTCTCCATTTTCATTCAATTTATTTTTGAAAACCCATTTTGTTCCGATAACATTCTTATCCTTTGGTCTAGGAACCAGCTCCCAAGTGTTGTTCTTTTCGATTTGCTCAAGTTCTTCATCCATTGCTTTCACCCAACATTCATCTTTGCATGCCTCTTTCACATTTTGTGGTTCAGTAGAGGAGAGTAATGCCAAATAACTTGAAGCTTCTGCAACTGTTCTTCTAGTTTGTATACCTGCTTCTTTTTGTCCCATGATCTGAGATTCTGGATGGTTCTTTTGAACATATCTGGATGGAGTCTTTTCTTCTATTCTTGTTCTTTCTTCTGCTTCTTCGTGAGGTCCGTCTTGAGATTGTTCTTGCGGTTCTTCTTCTTCATCATTCTGTCTTTGAGGGTAGCTTTCATCTTCTTCAATGTCTTCACGATGTATTTGCCTAGGAATGTATCCTTTCTCATCAACCACTACATCAATGCTGTCAACAATTCTGCCAAGTCTTTTATTGTAGCATTTGTATGCTTTGCTATGTGGAGAGTAGCCAAGAAGAATTCCTTCATCTGCTCTAGGATCAAGTTTGCCAAGCTGCTCCTCAGTATTCTTGATATAGCATTTGCTCCCAAAGATTTTGAAGTGCTTTACCGAAGGAGTTTTACCACTCCAGAGCTCATGAGGAGTTTGAGTGCTGTTCACTCGGACATTTGTCTTGTTGAGAATAATAACTGCCGCATGTGCAGCTTCACCCCAGAAGGTTGCAGGAGTTCCTGATTCATCAAGCATAGCACGAGCCATTTGCTGAATTGTTCTGTTCATTCTTTCCACTACTCCATTTTGCTGAGGAGTTCTAGCTGTAGAAAATTCTCTCCTTATCCCATGTTCATCACAGAAATCGAAAAATTCATTTGAAGTAAATTCTCCACCTCTGTCGGATCTGAGGCACTTAATTTTGTGACCTGATTCATTTTCAACCAAAGCTTTGAAGGATTTGAATTTTTCGAAAGCTTCATCTTTGTGCTTCATAAGTCCTAACCAAACAAACCTGGAGAAATCGTCAATAAATAATATCAAGTATTCCTCTCCTCTAGGTGTTCTTTTTCTGAATGGTCCACATACATCTGTATGTACTAGCTCAAGAGGCATGCTGCCTGATCCTTCTTTCTCTGGAAAGTTAGTTCTGGTTTGTTTTCCAAACTGACATGATCTGCATATGGTGTTGTCAGGAATTTTGATATCTGGAAGATCGCGAACTGCCTGATATTTGCAAGCTTTCCTTATTTGTGAGAAGCTTAGATGTCCCAACCTTCGATGCCATAACCAGTGCTCTTCATCCTTGCTTAGATAGCATTGTTGTTGTCCTTCATCAAATATGTATAGATTATTTGGAGTTCTTTTTCCTTTGAGAACTGTTTTACCTGTATCAAGATCACGAACAAGACATCCATTTGATCTGAATATAACCTCGGTTCTTTGATCACACATTTTACTTACACTTAGAAGATTATGCTTTAGTCCATCAACAAACAAAACATTTCCAGCCTTAACATCTTCTTTTAAAGGAGCAATACCTTTTCCTTTTATAGTTGCAGGAGTATCATTTCCAAAAGAGACTTTCTTTCCCTTTTCTAAATTAGAATAAGATTCAAGTTTTTCTTTATCACCTGTCATATGCTTTGAACATCCACTGTCAATGTACCATAGATTTTCTTGTCCTTCTGCATAGAATGCTATCCCACATCTTTCTGTTTGGGGTTCCTTTATTTTCCATGTTTTGGTGCCTGAGGCTTGTTCTTTTTTTTGTTCTTGTACCTTTCTTTCCGGAAACCTGCTTCTGCATTCAAAGTCTTCATGTCCAAAATTATTGCAAATAGAGCATTCAACTTCATTTTCAAGAGCTGAAAAGTTGTTATAGGTCCTTTTTGTAATCCCTGTCATACTTCTTTGTTTTTGAGCTTCCCTAGTCATGATTGTTTTATACGCAACACATTGAGCTGCTTTGTGACCAAAGTTATGGCAAGAAAAGCATTGTCCATTGAAGAAGCTTCTGCGATTATTGAATCTACCAGCCAACTGATTGTAATTTCTATTTTCATCTATTCTTGAACCAAATTGGGAAGATTTTACCTGTGGCTGGTTGTGGCTTTTGTTCACCCTTAAGCTGGATTGCCCCTGATAGTTTCTGTTTGACGTTTGTCCCTGCTTTACCTGATGATCTTCCTTGTGCTCTTGCTCATTTCTTCTTGCTGCATCAAGATAACTTTTTGAAGTGGATGCTTGAGAAGTTTCTCCATTATAGCCCAGACCTGTCTTATTTAGTGGAGACCGCTGCACACTGATAATCTCATTCAAAGTTTCAGATCCTTTGACAAACTTGAGATTGATAGTTTTTGTTTTCTCAATTTCTTTTCTAAGACCAACAATTTCACCTTCTAAATTTTCAAGATGTTTTTCCTTTTCATCAATTTGAAATTGTAGAGTATCAATAATCATGTTCTTTTCTTCTATACATCTCTTGAGTCTAGTAATTTCATCATAAAGGTTATCCACATCTACAGCATCCTCATAATCATCATCTTCAAATGCCATTAACAATCTGTATTTGTTACCTTGTTCATCTTCATCACTGTTTGATAAGCCATCACTATCTTCATGGGTGTAGTAGCTTTTCTTATTTGCACTCTGTTTCTTGTTCCATCTAACTGGTTCCTTTCCTTTATCCTTATAAGAGCATTTTGCAGCATAATGACCTACTCTTCCACAAGCAAAGCATTTGAAAGGTAGCTTACCTCTGAACCTTCCAGAACCCCTTTGAAGATTTCTGACAAAATTTGATTCTTCTTCCTCTTCTTCTGGAACATGACTTGCTTCATAGTGATCTTCTTTGCCTGATGCTTTAAAAGCAGCTTCCCTTCTGTCTGATGGACCTCCCTTTCTCATTTCATAAGCAGTTAGAATTCCATGTAGCTGAGACATAGTGAGAACACGGAGATTTTCCTTTTCCTCTACTGCAGATACTTTAGATTCAAACTTGGGGGATAAAGATCTTAGAATATTTTGAACTACTATAGTCTCTTTTATTTCTTCACCCAAATTTTTCATACAATTAACAATCTCATCTACCCGAAGAAAATAATTAGCCACACTTTCATCATTATACATCTTGAGAGTCTCATATTGAATCCTGAGAGTTTGAAGTTTAGCTTCTTTTACCTGTTCATCTCCTTCATAGCTAGTGATCATTTTGTCCCATATCTCTTTTGCTGATTTGAAGTGCATGACCTTCATGAACTCTGTTTGGGATATACTTCCTAATAGAGTACTGACTGCTTTTGCATTTGTTTCATACTGCTTTTTCTCATCTGGATCTGTAGGAGTAGCTGAAGGAAAGGCATAGCCTGATTCTACAATGTTCCAAACTTCTGTACCAAGAGATTGAAGATATGCAGTAACTCTTACCTTCCAATAATTGAAGTTTGTCCCATCGAAGACGGGTGGCCTGATTGATGCTTCTCTCTCGTAGTTGCTCATGATGAACGATCTACCTTCAAGCGATCAAGCTTTTCAGAAGGACCTGCTCCGATACCAATTGTTGGAAATAATACTGAGGGGGGGGGTGAATCAGTATTATCTAGCAATTTACCAAATCTTCCTTATTTGATTCTTTTGAAATACTCTTGTATATCAGTACCATAAAACAATGAGCATGAATAAAGAAAATAGACAGTCACACCAAAGAACACAAGATGTAAGGTGGAAACCCAATGCGGGAGAAAAACCACCTGCTGCAATATGTCTCTATCTTCTTTCAAGAAATTCTTTTTACAATGATTTTGTACTGGTGCAGTCCTTTACCAGCACGCAGGCTGCAACCTGCAGAGAGCTACAACTCTCTCTCGTTTTCCAGACTCTCCTGGAAGGGAGCTACAACCCCCTACTTCTTTTCATGAAGAATCAAATGATCAACAAGTATACAACAGATACAGTCTACGACAGATATCAGATCAGTAATTACAGAAACAACCCAGAACACCTTATGAACAGAAATATACAGTCAACAGATCATCTTAAGACAGGGACGCATATTTTCTTTCTGTGGCCTGCGACTGGACGCAGTGTACCTTATGCTGTTCTGCGTGCAGACGCACTGTTCCTCTTTGCTTTTCTGCGACCGACGCACACAGAAACACTATCGCGCCGCGTCTTTCGCTTCAGAGACGCACCCAATACCACAGTCGCGCCGCGCCCTTTGCCTCAGAGACGCACCTGAGCCTTTACTGTACTGCGTCCCGGCGCACTTTCCCTTCACTGAATCTGCGTCCCTTCAGATATAGAAGATAAGAGGACTTCAGAACCAACCCAAACACTCAGATCCACAGATCTGATCATGCGCCATATAGATCGTAGTCCATTAGAAGATTCGCCCTTATAGATTTGGACTAGATCTCACCAAGAGATATTCAACCAAGATGATACTTAATCCAAATGAACTCCTTTGCTTTATATAGGCAAGCTTCTCCCCAAAGCGTGGAACAATACCACGAGCCGACACCATAGAAACACAAAAACCGTCGGCTAGATACCACACAAGAAACCCCCACGTGCTTTTCTCTGCCTTGAAATGTGTGCACTGGGCGGACGCACCTCCTGAACGGCTGGCCTGCGTCCCTGGACGCGGGTTCTGTATGGTATACCTGCGGGGACGCACTTGCTGAACATATTTCCTGCGTCCTTCTTGATTTACCACCTGAATGAGTTTGCCATCAAGGACAACACCTGAATCATAATGCCAACATTAGCTTGGTTTCAAAAGATATTAGGTTAGTTGTGAAGTTTAGGAGTTTTGTTTGAATTTGGGTGGTGAGATTCAATAGCAGAGGGGTAAAACAGAGTAGCTTAGGCCATTGGGCTAATGGAGTCTAAGAAGATGACTTAACTAGACTTTCTTTCTTAACAAAAGATGGTTTCAGAGGGCAAGATGTTCAAATAGGGAACAAATAATGACTTGGAATTGATGGACTGGGCTTAAAATGGGTGAAGGGCAGTTAAGAATCTTTCAAAATATTTAAAGAGGGAACTTGAATGATTACTACTAAAGAGAAATTAAGTATTCTTTAACAAAAATCAAAATGAAAGAACTAGAAAACAAGAGCAATTAAGATTTCACTGTTTATACTAATTCAGAAGAAAACATGGAGAATAATAACGATTCAAAACAGAGTGCAATCAAGCATATTCTGAATTATTCTTTTTCATTTATCATTCAGATGTGAAACTTAGATGATATAATAAACCAGGAAAACTTTAAAACAGTAGGTATAGATGACTTATTGATCCAGTGTTTGCTTCAAGAAGTCTGTGGAAAGTCCTATGCTTCAATTCTTTATCCAGCAAGCCATACAAAAGTTAGTCCAGCAACACTTTATTCCAAAATATTCAATATTATAGCAATGTCAAATAATCCACCCTCAATACTCCAATTGGGGGGGTATTTATAAAAAATAAATTACAAAAAATATCTCATAACAGAGTGAGATAGATTCTAGTGTGATTAATCATATTTTAGAAGAAAATAGAGACAACTAGTCTTGAACATAGGAGAAAGGTAAACTGATTTTGTGCTATTCCTTTTCTTGCTGAGTGTGTTCGAGGCAGGCCCTATGATTTGGCTTGGTACTATATTCTTTAGTAACTTTGTGCTGGCTACCCTGTTTTGACTGATACTCTTTACCTGTTCTGATACTCTTGACCTGTTCTGCTCTGGTAGACTGTGTTTCTGAAGTTTCCTTAGGGTTTCATCAGTTTCTGTATATCTAAAAAAGGTAGGCTAGATTAGGAACAAGTGTTTAATCTCATGCTCAACATAGAATAAGTTCTCTAAGCTGTCATAGAGAAATTGGCCTATGGGGAGTGCTTTTATTCCTGATGCACTTGTTGATGAACTAGCTTGATTGCCAGCATACTTATTCAATTTGTTTACATAATCTATATGCTTCATTAATCTGTCATTAATCACCATAGTACTTGGTAGCCCTTTATTCTACACAATAGTGAACTTCTCCATGAAAGAATTAATTTCCATCTGCATATCTTGACATCTTTTCTCCAAATTCTACATCAAAGTTTTCTTGGTTAGCACCCTTTTGATTTCCAAAATAGTGTCTGTCCTATTTGAGATGCCAAGTTCTTCCAGTTATTCCTTATTTATTTTATTCAAAAGATGTATGAGCCAGTTGGCTTGATTAGGCATTTTTCCTAACAGAGCTTTTATTTTTTGAATTTCTCCCTGTGTTGCTTTCACTAGATCAATATGTTCATAGATCACTTGGATGGATGGCCAAACATCATTTATAGATTGATTGATGTTATTCAATAGAATTTTCTTGATCTCTGCCAGAGGCTTGTCAAAGGTGAGATCCTTTTCTAATGTTTTCACTTTAATTTCTAATGCTTTGATCTCCCTTGTTTTTCCCACAACATTTATTTTGGAGATATCATAATTTCTTTCTACCTTAGCCAACTGCTCTTTTACCTATTTTAATTCTGAAACTTGTAGTCTCATTTCTTCCATTGCTTTTATCAACTCTTCAGTGCTCAAATTAGCACTGCCTCCTTGTGTTGTTCCTACTATTGTTGTACCTGTGACTGCCTCTGTTGTGACTGCTGGAATATTTGGTGCCAAGGCTGCTCCAGGAGTTGATGGGACCGTTGTTGATACTAATGGTATTACATTGGGAGGCTGGGAGGTCAACTCTCCCTACTTTTACTTCAATGCCTTTTCAAGTTCTTATTTAGTATCATTCAGTCTTTCATTAAGCTTTAAGAGAAAATCCAACAATTCTTCTTCAAATTTTTGCTTTATAATCTCACCAGTCTGTGGGTGCCCTGAAGGTGGCAGTTTTATTTGTTTCCTTAGTGCAACAATATCTTCATCTTTCTTTTTGATTAGTGCTTCTACACATTTCATATCTTTGGGATTATGGTCCAATCCAATAATTATTTCTTCCAAAGACTTTATTCTGTTATATTTGGCCTGAGAAGAGGCCTTTTCCAAGTGTAGTTGAGCTGTAGTGTTGTCCAAAGAATTTTGTAGCCTGTGGGCCATCATTGCCTTGCTAGTAAAGGTTGAGTAAATCATTTCTCTCGTTTGCTTATGCAACTCAATTTGATCCAAAGGATTAATATCATTTGCCATGACTTCAAGGTTTGTTCTAATATAATCTGCTGCTGATGTAGGTTGCTGCACCTTGGGCTTCAAATAGCTCATTATCATGTTGCCTTCTTTGATGTCATAGGCTGACTCTAATATATGTTGATTTGTTGGAGCCATCCTCAATTATCTGTTATAAACTTGCATCCTCAATGGATCATTCCTGGCTTTTATTTCTGTGAATATTTTCTTGATGTCTGAGGCATGAGTCACTGGTGGCTTGGAAGAAGATATCTCTACGCTTTTTTGCCTCTCTAGCTCTTGCCTCTGAGAGCTAGTGGATGTTTCTCCTCTTGGGAAATTTTATTGGCTTTCCATTCTTTCTTCCCTCTGACTATCTATATTTTCTTCTACAAATTCCTCCTTTGAAAGGGGATTTAATCTCTGTATCTTTCTTCCAGGCTGCCCTGATGGTTCACTGACAGGGGTAGTTTTTCCCTGTCTCTATTTTTGTTTCTTTCCTCATTTACAGGAGTTTGTAGAATTAGAGGCTCTCCTATATTGACCTGAGTGGGAGGAGTCTTTCTTTGAGCCTGTTCTCTGGAAGTTTCATGCTGCTTGGACATTATAGTCTGTTTAGTGCGTTGAAAGCTAGTCTCTAATTCATTGCCCTTTGATGACCATGTAGCTGGTATGTTGACTTCCTGTGGAGGCTGTTGAGAGGTTCCAGTAGTGGATGCACTAATTCCTGATTTTTGAGGTAGCTTGAATGGTACCTTCCCAAAAGAATCCAGGTCAATGGTTTTCTCAAGATCTCTCATAGCATTTTCTATATTGACCTACTCACTAACATCTTCTACTAGGGTGCCCTTTATCCATTCATCCAAGTTTGCAAACTGCTCAATTTCTGGGATCCTATGGTGAATATATGGGGATAAACTGTTCTTCACCCTTCTGTCACATATAAAACTATAGAGGTCATATGGCACCCACCTAGAACTCTTTTTTAATCTAAGGTGATCTTCTAAAAAAATTTCAGCTTCTTTCCATGCTTCCCTAGTATTGCAAACAAAAGGGCCTACCTGGTTCTTGATTCTAAGCTAAGCTTTCTTTTTGACATTACAAAAATGGACTAAGTCTGCATTTGTCATTTGTCTGAAATATTCCAATGTAAAGAGCCTCATTGGAACATATTTTGGTAGCTTAAAAGGGCAGAGTTCAGATCAATAAATTCTTATTTCTGTGTGATTTTTATATAGGTGCCAGTCACCTATCCTATAGTGCTTGGAGAGCTAGAAGATTTTCTTCATATCACCATTTATCCTAGGAGAAGAAACTCCTATTGGAAAAGTGGTTGCTGGATGGACAAATAGGTCAATGAACTCATTGTAGGTGTAAGGTGTCTCAAGGGATCTATGGAAAATGGGGCTCCAAAAAATGATAGACCTTCGATTACCTCTAGTATCAAGTTTTTTGACAAGGAAAGGGATGTTGTCTGACTGATAATACAACAAAAGATGATAGATGAAAGTAGTGTATTTGAAGAATCCTTCGTTGCCAAGTCTTATGAAATGGTCATGAATTCTGTTGGCAATATAAGAGGCATAATCATATTTAACAGTAGGGGGCTATACAAGAGTAAAAATAGAGAATAATACCAAAGTTATCTCATCAACATATTCTCTGGAGTTAAATCCTGTGACTGAGGCTATCATATCAATAATAATCCTTCTTGTATCTGTAAAAACAACCTACAGATAAGGAGGTGGGCCTTTAGGCTGATGTTTAGGGTCCATGAGCATTTGACAGAAGTGATTCAGTTCAACTTGAGGCAATTGAGGAGCTCTTTCAAGAAAGTATACCATAGAGAGGGGAGTGAGAGCGTGACTAGAATGGAATTGAAGAATTTCATTGATCGACTGAGCAGTTATGGGGAAAATGGCTTCTTGACATGGGGACAGGACTGCTCTTTGAGTAGGGTCATAATTAGCACAACAGTGATGAATGATATCTAGGAAAACATGGACTGAGGGGAGGAAGTACATGGGAAGGTTGGAATCCCACAGTCCTAAGATGTCAGAGCCATTAAGATAGCTGTCTCTAGCTTGGAAAAAGATCTTGAGGTGGTTTTCGCGACCAGATAAGTCTTTTATTTGAAAATCTTTATCGGCCAGGGGCAAATAATCTAAATCTTTGTGAGGGGCGTTTATGGGTGTGACATTCAGAGCTGTAGGGGTCTCCATCTCTGGTTCTTGTGGATTCAGGAATGGAATTTGGGTTTTCTGTGAGAAAATAGGTCAAACAATAGGTTTGGAAACTTTTATGGTAAACACAGACTGGACTAGAACTGAATTTGGCCCTTTCTTGTAGAATTTTCAGTAGAAAACCAAAATTACAGGGTTTCAGTGAAAATTGGATAAATACCTGTATCAAGGAAGTGAACAATGCCAAGATGGAAGGATAATAGGTTCTAGGCTGCGTCGCTGCAAGTTTCTTAACCAGGTGGTGGTCTGAAAGCTCGAATAATTGACTTGGACGTTGTTTTGCATGGGAGCATGGGTCACAGCGTATAACAGTGAAAATGACATTTTGTTCATTTATTTAACAAAATCAACCTTCACAGGGGTTTTTTGGATTTATCAAGTGAGTGACGTGTGCAAGGAAATGATGTTTTTTCATTTGATCGAGGGGCTGTAAGAAGTATGTGCTTGCACCACTTTTGGAGTTAAGCAGTTTTGGGCGGAGGGCAAGCGATCACATCGAATGGATGATGTGTGGCAGAGGTACGGGTAGAAAACCGCTTGGTGATCGCTCGTTAAAGCACAGTCATCAGTTGGGTAGCGATACTAGCGTCAACCATTGGATGATGGGAAAGTGATCTTGCGGTGGACGGGAAATGAGGTACGACGGGAGCTTACTTGTGGCAAGCCCAATTCAACAAAAATATTTTAATTGTAACGGGGTCAATGCCATTGATCGGGGTGTGGTTGTTAATTAAACTTGAGGGTTAATTAAGTCCAATTTGTGGATTAGGGAGATTAGGTTATTAACGAATTTGAAATAAATCCATTAATCCCTTTTGACAATGTTTATGGTTATATTTAACCGGGGGCGGGATATTTAACCATTTGGGGTTTTCTATGTATATTTACGTATTACAGGATATGGTGGATCTATTCGGGAGTTATATAATATAAGTATGAAGTTAATATGACAAATGAAATGAAAGCGCTAAGTTAAAAATTTTCGGATATATATTTCAACTTAGGCTTTAAGTGAGAAAAAAGGGGTTTTTTAGGTGATATTGTGTTTTTTCTTAAGTCAAAATAGGATTTTTACTTGCGAAATGAGTTTATGAAATCAAATGAATAGCTTATGGATAAGTCTAAGTACTTAGGCTTCTAAATCATTGGGCTGAGGGTCCAGTCCCTCCAGAAGTCAGAGAAATGCTCTGAGCGCCTTTGATTTTCAAAGACCTTAATACTTCAAGCGGAATTAGTGAAATCTTTAGGGAAAATGTGAAGGGAAGTTAATTATTTGACTTTGTTATGTTTGAACTACATCAAGTGAAATGTGTGCCTTACACTTGTGATAAAAGTGAGAAATAACACATTTCAGAGATATTATCCATGACAAGTAATTCTGCAACACCATCTACCTACCCTACCTACTTTAGCCTGACTTTTTTTCTTCTTTATTAGGGTGCACTTGAACTGGCAAACCCTTATCACACTTTTTCTTTTACATATGGAATTCTATATAAATCTAACCTTATTACATCCAAGGGCTCAGATTAAACTGTTGAGCTCCTTTTATTCACTCCACCTATCTACTTATTTGCCAAGATTAAATAGTTTGGTCAGATTTTATTCTGTATTTCTAAAACATGAAATTCAAATATGAACTAGCCAAGCTTAAACTGTTTGACTATTCATCATGTATGGCATAATTTAACAAGTTGCACACAATTTTTTATTACATAAGAGTAAAAAGTAGTGGCATATATACTTGAACACTTTCCATGGTCTTTCTTTTGGTGGGGTTCATTTTTCTTAACTTTTTTGACCATTTTATTTCTTTTCACCCTTTGATTTTTCTTTTAGGGTATACCATCTTTACATTTTTTATTTTTCTTTTGATTTTTTTGACAATATGGAAAACCTTTGCAACAAGGAAAGGTATGATCATATTCATAGCTCATCAAGTCAATCATGAAATATGACATCTATTTGTATAGGAGCGTAACAAAAGCAACCTGAAGGCTTTGTGGTGAAGGGTAATAAAGAACTGGTATGCAAGTTAAAGAAGTCTTTGTATGGGTTAAAACAGTGACCAAGGATGTGGTATCAGAAATTTGATACATTTATATGGGGACTTGGCTTCACCAGAAGCAAATCAGATCACTATGTGTATTTTAAATTAATTGGTGACCGTGTTATTTATCTGGTCTTGTATGTGGATGGTATGTTTCTCGTTAGAAATGACAAAGAAATTATCCATAATTTGAAGACCCAATTGTCCTGCAAATTCGACATGAAAGATCTTGGTGCTGCAAACTATATTTTGGGCATGGAAATTAAAAGAGATCGAGCAAAGAGGAAGCTCTGGTTAAATGAGAGGAAGTATGTCGAGACAATACTATAGAGGTTTAATATGTAAGATAGTAAGCCGGTGAAGGTTCGTATTCCTCTAGGTGTAAATCTATCTGTTGAACAGTATCCCAAGACACAAGAAAAGGAAGAGGATATGTCCCGTGTTCCATATGAAAGTGTAGTCAGTAGCCTGATGTATGTAATGGTCTATACTAGACCAGACATTACACTTGCAATGGGGGTATTGAGCATGTTTATGTCAAAACTAGGGGAGGAGCATTGGACAACAATGAAGTGGGTTTCCAAGTATTTGCGTGGCACTAGTGATTATTGTTTGTGCTACCAAGGAAGACCAAGATTGGATAGAGTTTTGGATATCTGTGGCTTTTCTGATGCAGACTGGGCTGGAGATTTGGATAAGAGAAGATCTACATGTGGGCATGTCTTTAACCTATTTGGAGGAGCAGTCCGTTGGATGAGTAAGAAACAATCTGTAGTGGCACTATCAACTATAGAGGCAGAATACATGGCAGCCACTCATGCAAGCAAGGAAGTAGTTTGGTTTTAGAGATTGTGTTCAAGTGTTGGGTTAGTATAGGGAGCTATACAGATAGACTATGACAGCGAAAGTGCAATTTTATTAGCAAAGAACCCTACTTATCATTCAAATACAAAGCACATTAATGTTCAGTATAACTTTGTGAGGGATATGATAGAAGAAAAAAGTTTGTTGCTAGTAAAGGTGGACACTTTGAAGAATACTGTAGATGCATTAACAAAATCTATGAGCTCGGAGAAGTTCTCCATGGTGTATAGAAACAATAGGCATTTCAAGGCTAGAAAAATGACTCAGCTCTCTTGTGGCCCCCTGTCGAAAGAAAACAACAAGTGGGGGAATGTTGAGTTGTGTTATATGCTTTCGATGACTAACTAACGTAGTGAACTGGAGGGTTAGAGGGGGGACCGAGCCCCCCCTTTGTTCCATTGATTGCCAGCCAGAGGGTCAGAGGGAGGGTGACAGACCCCCTGTCTGGGGGGTTTGAGGAGGATGGGTAGACCCGCTGTCCCGAGAAATAATTTTTTAGACCCCATATTAGGTTGCGCGAACCTACCCATGGTTTTCTATCCATGTTTTTGGACACAATGGTTTTCAGTCCATGGTTTTGGATGCGATGGTTTTCGGTCCATGTTATTGGATGCTTTGGCATATATAAATATGTATTGTAACATTGAAAGGAACATAATGAAAAATCAAGATCTTAGTCCCAGTTTTGGGATCCAGTCAGAAAATCTCTATGTACATGTGTTTTATGTGTTATGCTCTCGCATTGTTTATTTTCTATGTTTTAGAATTTATATGTAGGTAATTTTTGTATGGGGTTAAAACCTACACAATCTTCACTCGTTCTCTAGCTACTACTCGAAGGGAGCTCCAACCTCCTAGCTCTTGTAATGGCCAATATGTTTCCCAGCACCTAGGCATCGACCTACAAGAGGCTACGACCTTCACTCATTCTCTAGCTACTACTGGAAGGGAGCTCCAACCACGTGCTTCTTGTATTGGCCAATATGTTTACTAGTACATAGGTTCTAGCCTACATAAGTCTACGACCTTGTCTCTTCCTCTAGGGACCATGTTTCATAAATTTTTAGACAAGATACTCCTCGTACACAACAACACAATATGAACGAAACGTTTTATGCAATTTTCATACTAGAACCATTAGCAACATCCAAGCTCAAAATCGATCACCACTGCAATACAACAAATTACTGGAAAACCCATCAACACTAAAGAAAATCACAATCAATCAATCTGAACAATCAGATCATTGTCACCAGAAAACAGAGCAAAACCCAGGACTTTGCATCAATAACTAGAACCAACTGCAACTTAAAACATCATATTTCATAATGTCTACAATAATTCAAAGTGATGAACTAGCGTGTATATGTGCCTTCACCAAGGCTAACCAGCGTATAGATTTGTAGATAAATACTTATAACTTTGAAGCTATTCCAGACTTCACATATATTCAGGTCATAGCATATAAATGATAAAACATCTGTTAGCAATCAAATGTGGCCCATCCATTATCAAACCACATAATTAGAATTCACTTCAGGTCTTATGATCATGATCCATCATTATATCTCATCCATTATCAACCACTTAGGTGCGTCCATAGTTCATATCAACCAATGGACCAAAAACCCTTAACCTACATATTTTCTTTTGATCTAACTCTTCATAAGATATTCATTCCTTTCACCCTTAGCCCTTTGATCTTCTCCTTCTTATATACTTGGATGTTTTGTTAATACCTGAGACCAAAACCATAGTTATTCTACTGGTATTCTTTGTCGTGCTAATTACCATTGGTCAATATGATGGTAGGAACCCCTGGTATTCATTCTTGCTAAATTTCCATCCCGTACACACTTTTTTCTATGAAAGTGCATGCATAAGTATACGCTCCCTTTGTTTTATGAACCCCTGTGTATATGCTACTTGGACAAGGTTAACCAGTGTATACTTCTTAAGACATTCTCTTTCTTCAATCTCTAGAGTCTCATCTCTTATCCTTTGTTGTTACCTCTGAATTGACCTATTGCACTGTGAACTACCATCATACATCACTGATTCATTTATGGGTATCATATACATGAGTTTCCATCAAGGACAACACCTGTACCATAATTCCAACACATTTTCGAAAGATCAAGCCATCATATCTATTAATTTTAAGTCAACCTTTACCAAGTCTTAACCCTGTCATAATCCACAATCAAGTCATTTTCATTAGTCATAATACATAATGATACAATTATCACCTACTTAGACTAAAGTATATATCTATTGTTCTCAACACATGTGTGTTCGTGCAACCATATTAAGAAACATCATTCCTTCATGAAATCTTATAGAGACAAACTCATATCATGCAACTAGTCAAGCATTCAACTAATGTATAAATGACATAATAGAAACAAAACACTCAAACACCAAATAGATGACATAATTAAGCATTCAAGCACCAAGTGGATGACATAAGAAAAATCATACCAAATAGGTGACATGTTCAAACACTCAAACAACAAATAGATGATATAATCAAACATATACTTCAATGTATCTCAGGGGAGGCTATCTTGTCTCCCCAATCAATCTATATGAGCATGATATAGGTTCAAAACATATCAACCCAAACATAATTAATCTAATGATATCAATAACAGTAACTAGCTAATATGTTGACATCATAACTCATAAACAATTGACATTCATGCATAACAATGACATATGCATAGTGAGTCTCGATTATTATGTCACAATATCAAAATCATATCCACTAATACTTGAATACCATAACCATAACCATCTACAAAGACAAATCTAAATTAGCATGATACATATAGCATTAATATCCTAAGTACAATGACCATAACCATCATGCATACGACCACAATGTATATAACAATAAGTTACTATCCTTCATAACTAACCAACATAGGTACATATGATGACACTGATTGACTAAAATCTATCATACGTGTAAACACAACACCCATAGACTAATGCGCATGTACACAACACTAATTATTATAGCAATAATTAACCCACATGCCTAGATTCCAAACATAAAATACTTGTATGATGATCTTCTTTTACCTCAAATTCTAGTGTTTCAAGCTTTCTCTTATGATATGCATCTCCTGCTCCATCTCGATAAAATTTCTACCTCATAATATACCAATGGCTTCATTATGACATAAAATAAATGCAATGACGTCATGCATGACAACCTTAACCATGACAATGTATGTAGAACAACATGCATCTGGCCCATCCAATTCAAATGTTGAACCATGCTTTGATACAACCTTTTAACATCGCCTCCTCTCACATCTACCCACTTTCACCATCTTACCCGGGAAAACGTGAGAAGACAGAATACTATTATATGACTCTGCATCCTACGTTAATTAAATGGATTCAACACAACTAGACCTTACTAACTTCCCTTAGGTGCCACGGGATATCCAGGAGTAACCCAACCCCTCCAAGTGTCCAATCCCTAGTGCAACTTAACTTTTCCATGAACTAGAGCCATTTATTGGATTTTTCTGTTCATTCTTTCTGCCACTCCATTTTGTTGAGGAGTTTTAGCTATAAAAAATTTCCTTTTGATGCCACATTGTTCAAAAATCTATGAAAACTCATCATATATAAACTTTTCTACTTGATCATATTTAAGACATTTTATTTTCAAATCTAGCTCATTTTCTAATAAATCATCGAAAGATTTAAAGCTATCAAATGCTTCATATTTATGTTTGAATAATCATTCAATACAATTTTGTAAAATCATAAAAGAATAATATGAAGTATTTTTCTGTGCGAGGACATTTATTTCTCATAGGACCACAAAAAGTAGTATGAATAAGTTCAAGAGGCTTACTTGAAGTACCTTCTTTAGCATTAAATTGACTCTAGTTTTCTTATCAAATTGACATGATTTGCAATTGCTATTTTCTAGCAGGGAGATGTTAGGAAAGCCATGAACTGCTTCCACTTTACTTAGCTTGTGTAATTGAGTGAAGCTTAGATGTACAAATATTTTGTGCCAAATCCAACATTCTTCTGAATTACTTAAGTAACAATGCTCTTGGTTTCCTTCCAGGATGTAGACAGTGGCTGGAGTTATTTTTCCATTTATTATTATCTTACATGTCTCGATTTTCCATACCACACAATTCTTTTATATTAAAAAAACCTCATGCCCTTGGAAACACATTTTTCTAACACTCAACACGTTATGTTTTAGTCCATTAAAAATCAAAACATTTCCATTCCTAAGCTTATTCTTGATAAAAACAATTCATTTCCCTTTGACAATAGAAGGTGAGTTATTTCCAAAGGTTAAATTATTTCCATTCCTTATTTGATTAAAGAAAATAAACTTGTATTTGTCACCTGTCACATTCTTTGAATATCCACTACCAATGTAGCACAAATTTTCTTGATCTTTTGTATACAAAGCTAAACCACAATTTTCATATTTTATGTTTTTCTTTTTCCATACCTTTGATGTTGTTTCCTTTTGTTCATGTTGAGGGGATGGTCTAATTCTTCTTCTACATTCATTTTCTTTATTCCGAAATTTATTGCGAAAAGAACATGTTATTTCTTTTTGGAGAGGTAAGAAAGCATTGTTGTAATATTTCGTTGATCCAATCTCATTCTTTTGTTTCTTTGCTTCTCTAGTAATGATAGTTTTATAAGAAACACGTTGTAGATTCTTATGACCAAAATTATGACAAGTGAAGTATTTTCCATTGATGTAGAAGTTTTTGGAGTAATGTACACTTTTTAGTAAGTTCTCCTTTGATTGTGGTAAGGATGTTTTTCTTGAGAGACTTTTGATTCGTCATTCTTGTGCTAAGAGCTAGAATTTTGATGATTGATTCTCTTTACTGCATTGAGATAACTTCCTGTACCTATTTCAAAAGATATGATAATATTTGATGATTCTCCATTGTATCCAAGACCTATCTTTATTAGAGGAGAGCATTGTACATTGACGATTTCTTCTAAGGTATGAGGTCCTTTACAAAATTTAAGATTTAGAACCTTTGTTTTCTCAAGTTTTCTCTTAGATTCATTATTTCTAGTTATAAATTTTCATTGTAACTCTCTTTTCCTAGAATTTGTTTCTTGAAGGATTCTTCAACTAATTTAGTTTTTTCCATATGAATTTTAGTTCTATTTATTTCTTCAATGAGATTATCCTTTTCTTCTAGGGAATCCATAAAAACATCATCACACTCATCAACACATTTATCTTCAAATGCCATAAGTTATTGATATTCTTATTCAGATTCAATATCTTCATCATTTGAAATACGATCACAATCTTCATGTGTGTAGAAATGTTTCTTATTGTCAAACCTTCCTCTAATATTTAATTTTGTAGAATTATTCCCTTTCTCATGGTTTTTTTTATAAGGACATTTAACAGCATAATGACTAACTATTCCACAAGCCAAGAATTTGAAAGGAAGCTTACCTCTAAATATGTCAGTTCCTAATTGCAGTTTCTTTACAATTTTTCCTCTTCTTCATCTGATATGTAACTTGATTCCTTAAGCTCAAAAATTTCTCTTCCTTTATAAGTAGCTTTGAATTTTTCATCTCTCGTATCTCAGTGGCCCCCTTTTCTTATTTCATAAGTTGGTAAGATCCCGTGAATTTGTTTAATAGTAAGGTTCTACATATCCAACATTTCTTCAATTACAAACATTTTCAAATTGAATTTTGGTGTTAGAGATCTTAGGATTTTCTCAACGAGACTCAAATATTTTACTTCACCTCTAAGAATTCTCATTGAATTAGCAATCACATCTACTGTAAGAAAGAAAATTCCAATACCTCCATGACTATGAATTCAAAATGTTTGATATTGAATTATAAGTGAATAAAGTTTGGAAATCGTTACCTTATTGTCACCTTGATAACTCTGGATGATCTTGTCCCATATAGCCTTTGCGTTATTAAACTGCATGACCTTCACAAATTCTGATTTTACCAAGCTTCCCAAAACATTGTTGAAAACCTTTATATTGGTCTCATATTTTTCCTTTCCTCCTTTACCTATGGTAATGGAGGATGCCTACTGGTAGCCTGCTTCAACTATTTCCAAAACATCAACTCCAAGTGTGTATATATTATCTCGTTTGAGTTTCCAAAAAACTAAGTTGGTAACATGAAACAATGGTGGCCTCATAGATGCTACTCCCTCTTGATTTCATTTTAATGAAAATTCCTTCATGTGATCAAGCTTCTTTTGAAGGAACTACTCTGATACCAATTATTAGGAAAAATACTAGGGCGATGGGGGCAGTGAATCTGTATTTCACACGCTCCAAATTTTCAATTTATTATTTTGATTTATATATGCTATTTTTAGAAAGGAAACTGGTGTGTGTACATGATTGTTATTAAAGAAACCTGTGTATATCTCGACAACTTATCTGATCATTAATTTTGTCACCAGTTCAACATTAATTAGTGTATAATTACTTCCTTTTTATCAACTGATTTGTAATTATGATCAGTTAAGAAGAAGATAGAACATCAACACACAAAAAACATATGAACACCAGTTTTTTAGGTGGAAACCCAATGTGGGCAAAAACCACCACTATTGTTGTCTTTGTCTTCTTCTTTTATTAAAAAAAGAAACATCCTACAATATTGTAATGACACAAACTCTAACTATCATGTAATATCCTACCACAAGAATGCTACAACCTTCTCCCGCTTTCGAGTTCCTAAAAGGAATGAGCTACAACCCCCTTTCTAAAGACTACTTTCGTGAGCTCAATCAAACTAAAAAATGTGTCCAACAATGACACCCACAATGCAATCGTGCTCCACTTTAGGTGTAGAGCAAGGCAAGGCATGACCACCAAGTCATTAAAACATCTAAAATGAGGGTTTCATGCCATGACCGATGAATGAAGAATAAATATATGGAAAACCTATATATAGAAGGATTAAATGGGAAAAGAGGTAAAAGTTCCTAACCCTATATATATATATATATATATATATATATATATATATATATAATAATAATATACCTTTCAAAAAATAGTCAAGAGAACAAAAAAACATATCTATATGTATAAATTATTACTATAGAATAAAGAGTTTCATAAAGAAATGTCAAAAAGGCTTAAGAGGACTGTCATACCCTCATATTGTAAAAGGGCATCATTGTAGATAATTCCATAATAGTTTTATGGAATATACTAAATAGCCCAACTTATAAGTACTTATGTTGTAAGCGGGAGATAAATGGATTATGAAGTATTGAGAATCATAAAATAAGCAGTTTTGAGATAAGAGTAAGAAACTCAATTTGTAACTCTACATTCTAGAGGAAAACTAAATAATGATTCTTTCAATATTATAGTCACGTGTGTTATCCACATTGAGAATTTATTACCAAATGTACCAAAAATAATGTTTTTTTGTGTTTTATAAAGGTATGTAACACATGAAAAGTTAAGTCTTTAGCTAAAGGAAATGTATGTTCTACCAATTAATGATCACTTCTCCTTACATGTATTCTTCATAATGTATTTGACCAAGGCATAATTCCACTCCAATTTTAGATAATATGCTAGCATTTAATTTAATTCTCTATGAATGTAATCAAACGATATAACCATGAACATTCTAATGAGCTCCATAACTCTAATCATCCATTAATGGAATAAAGAAGTATTTAAGGAGGTATAACCTTTCAGATATTCTATCATAGCCTTTAAATCCCTATCACTTCTAAGTTTATACATCTAAAGTTACAATTAAAATGACTAACATAAATGACTAATACGTATTATTGTTGTACTTGTTAAGTGGTCATATTTTTGTTCCTAGACTAAATTAGTCATTCAAGTTAGTCATTTTCAGTTGTATTACTTATTAGCTAGTCATATATTTTAACCTCGGACTAAATTATCATTCATGTTAGTTGTTTTTTGTCCACTCACTTAATATTGCTCATTTTTTGTAGTACTTCAATTGGGAAAGTTGTGGTGACTAACGTTTTGAGTCACCTAGTCACTAATTTCATCATTTTCTACTAGAGTTTTGGCATTGTTCCTCAATAGAAGTTATGAGAAGGGCTCTAGGAGATAATGGTCCCCATTTAGGTGATGTTTATTGTAACTATGATATACAAGAATGTTGTTTCCAAGTTTAAGAGAAAATAAGGTTTTTTTAACAAGATTAAATGCAATATCAGAGTTAATTGAGTTCGTCCCCTATCCCTTACCCTTTTTTGAATTCACATTGATAAACTAGAAGAGTGTTTCAAGGTTTCACATTGTGGTGAATCTATATTTCACACAATCTAAATTTTACAATTATTATTCTGATTTATATATGCTATTGTTAGAAGGGAAACTAGTGTATGTACGTGATTGTTATTAAAGAAACTTGCATATAACTCAATAACTTATCTAATCATTAATTTCATCACCTGTTCAACATTAATTAGCGTATAATTACTTCATTTTCATAAGCTGATAAGTAATTATGATCAGTTAAGAAGGAAATATAACATTAACACACAAAGACCATATGAACACCAGTTTTTTAGGTTGGAAACCAATGTGGATGAAAACCACCTCTATTGCCATCTTTATCTTCTTATTTTATTAAAAAAAGAAACATCTTACAATATTGTAATGGAACAGACTCTAACTAGCATGCAATATCCTACTTGCAGAAGGCTACAACCTTCTCTCACTTTCAAGTTCCTAAAAGGAAGGAGCTACAACCCCCTTTCTAAAGACTGCTTTCCTGAGTTCTTTGTGGATCACTTTTCAGAATGTTTCAAACTCGATCCACTCCCAACAAATCTAAAATCAACTACACAAGTGATTTATGAAATCAATCATTGAATCTGAAACAACCAAAGACAACTAAGTCAAACCAATTCATAACAGATCATATTAGTACATAAACATTCACTAGAATTAGTTTTTTCATAGAAACGAGTTGTTGTCACTCCAAGCCCTAATTAAGTATATGTGAGAAGATATATGTTATTTTTCTGAATCATAAACGTGTATGCATTCTCTTATCCTTAAGATTACATGTGTAAAAATCTCAAGACATTCATAACTAAATTTGAATCATTGTACCACTAAATCAATCACTCAATCACATATTGAAGGCAACACAAATCATTGAACCAAATATAGATCACCACACAATAGCATCATCACATAGTCAACTTA
The DNA here is from genome assembly GCA_031772625.1 of Pinus tabuliformis. Classification (NCBI taxonomy): domain Eukaryota; kingdom Viridiplantae; phylum Streptophyta; class Pinopsida; order Pinales; family Pinaceae; genus Pinus; species Pinus tabuliformis. Next base: position 480,250,936 of record CM062812.1, on the reverse strand, counting down.
TATTTTGTAATCAATTCAACCCAATCAATACTGTCAAACACAAATTATCATAAGAGAGACTTAATTGACAAACAAGAAAAAACATAACATAACAAATCAACCATCAACAACTGGTCATACTAAAAACGTAGCATTTATACATGAATATTACAAAGAGCTTCCACGTATGTATGCACTTCTCATGTTTGAATCGCGCGTACATATTGTGAACTTTTACAGAATGGATACGTGACTACGCAGAAGTAGATTTGTTTATGTATGCGCCCTCTTATAGGAAAACAAACATACAAATATATAATCACTCAATGCCTTTCCTGCAACTAGAAAGTATAATTGATAGCTCTTATTATCTCATATTCATGTAACAGTATCATTATCACCATATATCTATCACAATTCGATATTTTCAACAAGAAAAACAAACAAGCACATATGATACCATACTTTAGATTTTTCAAATCTGTGTCTTTTCCTTGCTCCCTTGTGCACATCTGTTTCATATCAAATCATTCATGTAAAAAACAAGACTTTCACACAGTGACACTTGATCTCCATATCCTTATATAGTATAATCTTTGGCCAATACCCAAGGCCAATCCCTTATTAATGTCGATGATATTTTTTGAAGGGATCAAATATTTATTGTCACGCTCATTACTATGAGCTAGTACCATGGTAAATACCCCTGTTATTCTAATTACCATAGTTCGGAATATCTACATTACTTTTCTTCACCATACCTTTGTATGTATGTGGTATTTATTCATAGGACATGTGTATACTTTCCCAAAGATACCTTTATCATTCATCTATCTCTAAAATAATATCCATTTTTCCATTCTCTTTGTGACATATCTACCAACCTATATCATCATCCTACTACAATCATGTTCACATATCTATTAGGTAGGTTGCTATCAAGGAAAAATCTTTAGTCATAATGTCAATGCCCATAAATCCCTAGACTATATGACATCCACATAGTAATTTGTAAGGTAAAAATACTTTACTAATTGAGAGAAACAAGGTTACCCTAGGAAAAATATCCTTCGTCAAAATACTAAGAGATATATGCTGTCTCGTGGATTATTTGTGTAAAGAGAAGGAAAATGGGTCAAATGAAAATCATGCCAAAATTTCAATCCATCCTAAAAGTTATAAGAAAACCAATGGTAAGGAAAGACAAGTTGAAGTAGGGTAGTCGATAATAAATATAGGTTGTAGCAAAGGTTAGAAGGAATTCTTGGCATCTTCATGAGAATTTGTCTCTTTCAAACTGCATGAAAAGGAGGAAAATGTATTATCTTAAATATTTAAACTGAAGAATGAAGGAAATATTGAAATCCAAAAGAAAGTCTAGATCTAAACTGTGCTCTTAACAATTCTTCTATGAGAAGTTGAAATTTGCCCCTCCTAATTTTATACAAGTCAATACATGGAATGAATATAATTTACAATTTTTAATGTAAGTAGAAAAGTGAAAACTAAAACATCGTAGCAGAACACACCGGGATGATGCTCTCGTTGCAAAAATTCAGATCATCAATGAGGAAATAAATTGGTGAATATGCCATTTTTGCCCAATAGAAAACCATGGAATCACCATTATCGATTTAGCAAAAAAACATGAAAGTTGTTGATTCAATGGGAAGATGCGGAGCCTATTTGTGGCTCAATAAAACTAAAAAATGTGTCCAACAATGACACCGACAATGCAATTGTGCTCCACCTTAGGTTTAGATCAAGGTAGGGCATGACCACCGAGTCATTAAAGCATGTAAAATTAAGGTTTCATGCCATGACCGATGAATGAAGAATAAATATAAGGAAAACCTATATATAGAAGGATTAAATGGGAAAAGAGGGAAAAGTTTCTAACCCTATATAAACATATATATAGAACAATATTCTTTTCAAAAAATAGTCAAGAGAACAAAGAAACATATCTATATGTATAAATTATTACTATAGAAAAAGGAGTTTCGTAAAGAAATGTCAAAAAGTCTTAAGAGGACCCGCATACTCTCATATTGTAAAAGGGCATAATTCTAAATAATTGTATAATAATTTTATGGAATATACTAAGTAACCGAAGTTATAAGTATGTATGTTGTAAGTAGGACATAAATGGGTTATGAAGTATTGAGAATCATAAAATAAGTAGTTTTGAGATAAGTGTAAGAAGCACAATTTCTAATTCCACATTCTAGAGGAAAACTAAATAATGATTCTTTCAATATTATATTCATGTGTGCTATCCACATTGAGAATTGATTACCAAATGTACCAATTTTTTATTTTTTTTAGTGTTTTATAACGGTATGTAACACATGAAAAGTTAAGTCTTCAACTAAAGGAAATGTATGTTCTACTAATTAATGATCACTTCTCCTTACATGTATTCTTCATAATGTATTTGACCAAGACATAATTCCACTCCCATTTTAGATAATATGCTGGCATTAAATTTAATTATGTGTTTATTTCATCAAATGATATAACCTTGAACATTCTAATGAGCTCCATAACTCTAATCATCCACTAATGGAATAAAGTACTTAAGGAGGTATAACCTTTTAGCTAATCTATCATAGCCTTTAAAACCATATCACTTCTAAGATTAGATGTCTAAAGTTACAATTAAAATTACCAACATGAATGACTAATACATATTATTGTAGTACTTGTTAGGTAGTCATATTTTTGTTCCTAGACTAAACTAGTCATTCAAGTTAGTCATTTTTAGTTGTATTACTTATGAGCTAGTCATATATTTTAACATGGGACTAAATTATCATTTATGCTAGTTGTTTTTGTTCCACTCACTTAATATTGCTCATTTTTTCTAGTACTTCAGTTGGGAAAGTTGTGGTGACTAACGTTTTCAGTCACCTAGTCACTAATTTCATCATTTTGTACTAGTGTTTTGGCATTGTTCCTCAGGAGAAGTTATGAAAAGGGCTCTAGGAGATAATGATCCCTATTTAGGTGATATTTATTGTAACTAGGATATATGAGAATGTTATTTCCAAGCTTAACAGAAAAGAAGGTTCTCTTAATCAGATTAAATGCAATATCAAAGTTAATCAAGGTTGTCCCCTATCCCCTACCCTTTTTGGAATTCACATTGATAAACTAGAAGTGTGTTTGGGGGTTGCACGTTGCAACTCACCCAAAGTCACTCATATAATCATTACTCTTCTCCTCTTTCCTAAATATATTGTTCTTCTATCTGGAAGCTCTGATGGTGGCAACAAGAAACTTAGAATCTTACACGATTACTACTAGAAGATGGGTATGATTATTGATATTGATAATTATAACTCATGACAATTAAGTAAAAAAATATTATCATGGTTTAATTTATGACAAAAATCACTTATAAAAGGGTTCCCCATAGAAATATTTACGTATTGACATCCACCATTAGCTCAATTCGAACTATAGCATTGAGAAAAGGATTGTCGGAGGTAAGAAAACTTACTACTAGCATGAAAACAGGTGCAAGTCAATTCATCTTTGGGTTTCAAGTAAAAAGAAGTTCTTATTTGAGACTCTCAACATCCATGTTATTTTATACGAATGTGAGGTTTAGGGTTGCACTATATCTAAAGAATTATGGTGGAAGATTCAAATTATCCAAAAACAATTTAACGCTTATAACCTCAATATTAGGGGAAATACTTCATATCCTATTATCTTCGTTGAAGGTAGTTTCTCCGCCATTAATAAAATGGATATGATTAGGTGTGTGATGTAAACTAAGAACTTTTACAACATGGAAGCCAAGAGAATCTGCAATATTTCTTCTAACTCTACTTAAGACTTCCACCATCCACTTAAGCCATAATAATCTAAGATTGATCAGCATGCCTTGCCCAAGATGAATAAAGGAAGAAGCATTACTATTTACAAATTCAAGGATAAATTGTGTGATCATAAGGACTTAGAGGGAAAAATGAAGCGAATATTTTATATGGAGGTGATCAACCCAAATTTTGCTAACAAAAACTATGATTTTGTCTTGACCAATGCTAAGAAGAAAAGGAACATTGCAAAGATGACAACCAATTCTCGTAACATTTTCACTGAAAGTAGTCATTAATCTATTTCGAGGACAAATTTGCACAATTAATTTTCCCTATTACCCATACTAGGAGAGATGATGATGACAAACATGTTCTCATGGATTTCACCAATAAATAAATAAAATTACTTCAATTTATACCTTACACAATAATATATATATATATATATGACATTTAAAACGTTGGGTATATAGTACTAGGATGCTAATATGTTACATTTGAAAAATATTAATAACAAAACTTGATATACAAAAATTATTTTAATATTAAATATATGGAAAAAAATTCAATGTTATATTTCAATAAAAACAATTGGAGATAAATAAAATAATACAATGTCCATGTTGACTAAAATATTTGAATGCCAATATATGTATAATCTATAAAACAATTGAAAAAGAATATTGTTAAAGTATTTTATTAGTATATTGATCAAAACTATTTAATTATTTCTTATGTTCAACATGGGAGAGTGTGTGTATAAACCCTAGATTTATTAACCATAGAAATGGATCAAAATCTAGATATGCAATTGTTTTATGGAATATTGTATTATAAGAAATAATTCACTTGAAAAAATGTGATCCCTCTTGAAACATGATGGATCGAAAATCAAAATAATTTTCTAATAATTCTAGAAATAATTAACATCCAAGTTAACATATCTATTAAAGCAATAGTTAGTTCTTAAAATTAATGCAGTTAGGAGTTATACCTATAAAATTATGTTTTTTTAATTTCACTCCACATTCTCCCCACTCAATATGCTAAATCTAGAAAATGGTAAAACCAAATAATATTCAGAGTTATTTCGAGAACACACAAATACACTTTAAAATATTTTACTAGAAAAAACGTACCAATAAATAAAATATTCAAGGTCGTTTGGAGAATAAAGAAGTACAATTTAAACAATTAATAAATAATGGCCAAGTAGTATAGGCCCTAAACAAACCGTTGGAAACAATATTTTTTTTTTTTTTTAATACTGTAGCGGGCTTTCTAGAGACCTTTTATGGGTTTTAAATTCAATTTGTTAGAGCTACATATTTGAGCTATCAACTCTACTCAATGAATTATTCAATTTTTTCCTAAAATATTAGATCCATTTATACATTTGAAACACATTTCAAAAAGAGCAAAATAATAGAAATAAAACTTTTTGCAACATATTATACAACATGAAATAGTGTATAGTTAGACAACAATTAAGAGGACATTAAGAAAAACTTAGGAGATTACAAACATTTCCAGAATCACAAAGAAAAAGAAAAAGAAAAAAGGAAGAAGAGAATTTTACTCAGAGAGAGCCTCCATGCTAAGCCAAGCATCAATTGAGAGAAATCGCAATTGAGAGACTAGAATAAATATACCTTGGGGGAAAATACCTGCTCAAGGCTTACCTTGCCACATAACTTCTACACCATACATAATGATAATTCCATGGAGCTAGAAATATTAGTGTTAGAAAATAGAGAGAGAGCAAGAGATTGTTCACATAATACAAATCACTAAATAATTTTATTGATCTCACAAAGATTACATATATAGGAATACATGATACTTCTATCTTAGGGAATAATGGATCTGGATTGCTAAAAATATTTGATACAACTAATAACCATAGAAAATTTTCGAGGTGAATCTTAGCCCAAGGGAGAAATTTAAAGGGTATTATATTTTGGAGGGGTGAATTTTTTATAATACAACATTTTCTATAGTTAGCCCAACATTTATTTAAAAAATAATTATTTATTACATTTTAGCCATTTAAAAAGGTGGATAAACCATGCAAAGCCTGATTCACCTGGTTTGGGGATGCAAAGCCGGATTTGCCTACTTTGGGAGGTTAGATTTGCTTGAAATCACTTGATTTTCTAGTTTGGGAGGTTAGATTTGCTTGCAGTTATCCCAATTTCTTGTTTGGAGGTTAGATTTGCATGCAATCCCCAAATTTTCTGGTTTGGGAGGTTGGATTTGGTTGCAATCTACCTAATTTCCTAGTTTTCAAATCGATTCCACGGTTGAATTCAAATATTCACCAGTATAAATTTGATAGTCTTAATTCCTCAGTTCGTGAATCGTTGCATGAGACTTAGACTCAATTGCTGCAACATGTGACTCATTTTCAAGCCTTGGTTCTTGTAGCAATAACTATATTTGATGTAGATGGAGAGGAAAAGGGAGAGACTTCACCAATAGAACCATGGTAGTGGGCCCATCACATCTCCATTTTTGCAAGTCATGACTCATTTTAAAGTCTTTGTTGCAACACCAATAGTTATGATTGGTTAATCGATATAGTGTGAGTAGTCATAGAGGCAGGGGCTTCACAAATAGAACTAGGGTGTTGCTTTAGCTGGGATAGAGATTGGTGCATTGGGTTTGTTGTCACTCTACTTACATGAATGTTGTGCAACAATATCTGTATAGTTCTTTTATCAATAGGAACTTCAGATCATGCATATTCTGTTTAGATTATGATAGTATCAATTTCTTTTAACTACATGCCCACAAAAACTCAAATAGTTTTAGAAAAGCCTAGACATATTTCTATACATCCTCTCCATCAAATCTCATCTCACAGATAGATTAAAAATACCTTAAGTGTAATGCAAGATAGAGTGCCATTGTTGTACCTGATCTAATGTCAAATATGCCACTTATTTTCTACTCATTCCTTCTACTTTTTGTAACTCAAATTATTATTAGGGCTTAGATTAGGGGCCAAATTGCATAGGTACTCCCACAAAAAATCACTTCAAAAATCATTCTTCTCTTTAAGTTCCCAGATATGCGCAATTTTATTTATCAATTGTTTGCTCCACAAAGCCAAGAGATGTCACAAAATATTCTAGCTTTAAGAGGGTTGAATAATCATACAACAAATTCAATTCAAATTTTTGACATATAGATCCAAGGAGGCTACTAACATATATGCTATGAATTTTTTCCTTTGTTAGATGCAAGAAGGATGAAATCCTTCCAGAACAAAGGTTGCACTTATGCTAATAGACCTGCAAAATGAAACCCTCAGATAAACGACAATAGTTTGCTTGAATACTCGGCACAATTCTACCTTGATTTGAACCTTAAGAGCCATATAATGTTTATAAATATTGCAATGTAAGCATAGATTGAAACAACACTACCAAAATATTCCTTAGTTAGGGCATGTAACTTTCCCTAAGATAGTAAGAATCATCAACAATAATTTCTTAGTGGATTCTCTGAATCCTACTCTTTTCATATTGAAGACCTCACTGAAATGGCTTCATAGAAGATAATCTTACTACTTTGAGCCAACAAGCTTCAGTATTTTGATTTATAGATAAAGGTGGACCTTAAGAAATATAGATGTGTTATTACCATTTTCAATATTGTTAGTTTATCCAACTAGTTATATAACCTAGGTCTTCAACAAATCCTAGCACACATTACTTATCCGAGCATGTCTGCTTAAATCACATTAACGTGTCATTAAATATAGAACCTACCATATATTGACTCCTGAACACATTCTGAATCTCAATAATAGATTTTATTAAAGTTTCAATATTGCAGATGAAGCTACTGTACTCCTCAAAATCTAAAGCCCATACAACATCAATATGTACCATGACTGCCATCCATAATAATACTAATAGTAACACATTCTTACATCCGAGTATATCAAATAAATTACTTTAATATTCTATACAAATGTAGACATATGGAAAATACTTTTGAAAACCTTGGTAGCTTTGATTAAGCTATCAATAAATCCTTCAAACTTCCAATGAACAAGTCTTCCATATTTCATATTTTTATACACGCATCTTTCCATATGAATTATCAAAGCTGTAAATCAACTATACATAATTTTGACAAATATTGCTCAAATTCAAATCCTAGGAAACACAAAGAAAATTGACTCTCAACCTTGATGTGGATTTACTACCTTGCAAGCATTATTTCACAACTGTGTATACTATAGTACTAACTCATGTATAGTGATTATGATATATCTCAATGTCAAGTCCTCCACAATTCCAAACATTTGCAAAAGGCATACAACAGCTACTCTCAACAAATGTAACTATCTAGAATTATTCCCAATAGAATATATGGAGAAGCAATTGAAGTGACCTTTCGAGCTATTGCTTTATAGAGTGACTTGATAATCAAATCTCTAGAAGGGATATAGGAAGATTCACTAGTAGTAAGCCACCGCTCAATTATGGATTATCACGTGAACAATGTAATCATCATAGTGTTCCAACGGTGATCTCCACAAAATGGAAAACCTTTGACAGTCTTCTACAGCTCACTCTCTTTAGAATTGAGCCACAAAGGTATTTCAATTAATACAATTAGATTTTCAAATATTGACAGAAACCCTATATGATTTTATGAACACTTATATCATTTATCATCACCCTGAGGATCATGCAAATTATATTTACATCTTATACCAGCAGCTACAAGGTTTATTGTGCTATAGGTTGAACCTTGTGAGCATTACCTCTATGCAAGGTTCTTGTCAGATTATAACCAATATCTAGGAGATATATGAGAACTATCGATTTTAGGGCACTATGATAAGGTCGTATTATAGTAGCAAGTTGTTTATGATAAGATTATAGTTTAGACTGCTTCAAATAATAATCACAGGTTATAGCTTGATTAGTACTAATTTAATTACATGTGAATTATGTTACACTACAAGCTTACAACAGTACAATTATGTTATACTAGGAGGTGCCAATTATGTGACAAATGTTGTTGGTCTTAGTGTAATGAAAATTATTAATGAACCCACCACTGCAAGTTAGCTGGAGGCAACTTCAACATCCTCATTCATAAATGTTCATGGTGGTATATTATGAGGTGAAGGAAAAAAAATATTTCAATCATTCCCTTTGACACTTAGAAGGTACAATCAAGAAGAAGTTAAGCACAAGTTCCATAAATCATTAGAAAACCTCATTTAGAATGTGAGAACTAAAGGATAATTCTATCTTTTGTAGTGGAGACAAAGAGATATTAATTGTCTCTACAATGTATTAGATTTTATCATGAATATCACAAGACCTAGGTTTGAAGAGCTCAACACTATTTTGTTTGGAAATTCCATGAAAATACTGAATAAATGTCTTGAAGGGGCTAATATAAACATAGAAAAAAATGATGAAGTTGTATTGTAATAGAGGGTATTCATTTTGGATCTTGTTTGGGCTACCTTCTATGGTTGTTTTCCATAGTACGGTCATGTTGTGACAGGCACTACAACTGATCGAAGTGTCCTTACTCTCACATTTGATCCAAAATAACAATGTGGCAGTTCTTTATAGAGATCTAGTTCAATGCTTAATTTAGCATAGGTGAATACTCTAGTTTTCATGTTCTTGTTGCTTGAGTTAATATATTTTCCAAAATATATTACCAATTATTTCACACACTTCTTCTTTTCAAGTATGGAGTGGAACATTTTGGAAGTATCGCCCACACTTATGTGGTGGTGACAAACATTTGCTGGAATGGTGACAAACATTTGCTTGAATGGATTCTAGAGACCATGGCTTCAAGAAGAATCATGCTCTTTCCAAAAACCAAGATCTGCGAGTTAAGACTCTAACTCTCTCCTTTGAAGCTTTGACATAAAACACAATGAAAAAATCTCACACATAAATTAATGTAGTAATTCTACCCTAGTTTTTGGCTATGTTTTTATTACAATCTCTCCATTTAGCCAAATTCTGATGAATTTGTAGATGTATATTCATTATATATAATAATTGAGCATTATATATAATAATTGAGCTTGTTTTTAGCTTTTTTCTAAGGTGATTATAAGGATTTTTATTTTCCAATTTTTCTATAGTGAGGAAAACCTATTATATAGTGTACTTCTTTGCCTTGATGTCTAGTGCCTGTGTTCCTGTCTTGGTTTCTTATATTCATGTTATTGTTTTCTAGGAAATGCTTGAACCTTGAGGTTTGTTGGACGAAATGTGAATGGTGGAGTGTTGTTGTTGCTTGGATCTAGCCTTTGATTAAACAAAGGGAATCAGGTTATGTCCTAAATACTTTGAGGTGAGAATGTTCCTTTGGTTAGTGTCCCTTCGATGTATTCTCACTTCTTTTTACCATGAATGCTATACATGGTTTGGGAAATCAAGTTATTTTATAGATTTGTAATTTCTTACTAACCTAATTTATTTGGAGTAATATATGTAAAGTCTTCTTTAAAATATCTTCTAATCTTCTATAAATTTTATCAAATTTCCCTTTAAAGCATCCAAAACACATTGTTTCTAGAGGAATCCATTAGAGGAAAGGTTTTCCTCATACTTGTCATGATCTAGGTGCCCATCTAGGCCCATCTAAAAAATGGTCTTGATATTGGTAGCTTTTGGGTCATATACAATTAATACATATTTTAGGGTGTTCCCACTCACTTTTTGAGGTTTTTGTGCCCAATGATTGATCATCTCATTCAATGTGCAATTATACTTTCCAAAGAGGTAAAGAAGACTTGAAATGGAACAAGAAGAGAAAATCAATGGTCTTGACATTTTCTTGGATATTTTAGTCACTAGTGCTAAAAATATCTTGGCTTTTTATTGGATAGTTTAGTTACTAGTGTTCAAACCTATCTCAAGATACCTGGTGAAAGCAATATATAGAGAAAATGTGGAAGTCAAAGAACATGGGGAAATGGTGCAACACCCACAAAATCTTTTGGCACAACAATGAAAAAGTTATGATCAACCATTGTTATTATATGAGATGAAATCCTGAAAATTTGTTTACCATGAAGGCCACAAGATCCCATGGATAGGGAAATAAAATGGATCATCAACATAATATCCAACATCACAATCACCATTGGAAAGGTCACTAGAGGAGTTTGGGGAAGGTTAATGCCTCTTCGACTTGCAAATGTAGGTGAAGGGGACATCACTTCATCTAGTTGTTCTTAGGAATGGTTAAGAGAATTTGATCTTAGCTGAGGTTCTATTCGGATTAGTGATTGAGAAAGAAGATAGAAAGCACAACAAAATCCTAGATGTGTGCAACAAAATTACAAGAATTTAGTAATTTGAGTAGTGAGATTCTAACATAGTTAGAGGCATCCATATAAATTTAGGGGAAAAACGACCCTATGGGATGCATGAGAAGATTAGTCACTATAGTAGTGAGAGCACATTGATGGAGGTATAAAGTGCCATTCAAGGAGCCATTAAACACTGGAATTTGTCCAGTTACATTGGAGGTAAGTAGTGTGGTAGAAGCCTTGGTCCTTGCTGAGGTTGACAAGGATTCCTTTCTTATTATGTTCGTTCATATTAATGACAAGTCATGTTATGTTTTCTATGTTCACAGTGGTCCCTGTAAATCCTAATACAATTAGACATAACTATTTATTTTCCTTTTTCGTAACAACCCTTACAAATCCTCCAGGGCATTCCCCATCACTTTTCTAATTATTTTCTATTTAGATTTGGAAAAAGTTCAGGGCTCAGATCTCAAATATTAAACCCATAAATAAATAATATTAGGCACCTAATCTCTCACTTGCATTCTTCATAATCAGGCATTATTCTTATTATTTTCATACTAGTGCATATAGATCCTCCTAAGGATTCGTCTTATGGTTTTGAAACAATGACTAAACTCAAAAGCATCCATGTTATACCCTTGTAAGCATATATTTTACTCATGTAATTATTTATGGCGTTATACGAGTTGGGTAGGTAGAAGTCAATGATTCAGTGAGTGGTTAGTGCAGTTTGTGAGATCCTCATAATAAATTGTGTGAAAAAATTACTGATTTGGCATCGAATAGTCTATTTCAAAGTTTCCTTTGGTGTATCTATGGATGTTGATAAAGGTGAAAAGCGCATTTTTCTTTGTATAAATGTTGTAGTTTTTTACTAGAGCCGTTCCCTACTCCAATTAATATGCATATGAAGTTATGTTATTGTTTTCACAATAGCTCCATTTCTTCTTTGTTTCTTGTGTGCACCATCCATGTGATGCTAAGAATGTTGACACAAAAAAGGTGTGGAGTTACTTTTTAGCTTCCAAGCTTTCTAAGTTCAAAACCGAAAGGTCTACTAAATTAGGAGACAACATTGAAGATGAACACATTAGGCTTTAGTTTTATAGTTTCTTCATTTTTAACATGCATTATGTTTTTACCAAGGTTGTCACCGACTCAAACTAGGCCTTCTATACAAATTAAAATAGCTGATCTAGCTAGTGATAAAATTGATTTTAAGAGTTGAAATTATTATTTATTTGTCTGGGATGTCTCAAATTTGAACACCCCGCATCAAACTTCGTAGCATTGGACTGAATCTTCTCAATCTCTCAAATTTCAAATACCCCAAATTGTCCAAATTTAAAATGTTCTAATGAATCCTAAGGTGAATCTTAAGGAGGATGACCCCATGAAAATGTGTTGCATTAGAGGTTGCAGAGTGCTCCCATGGATCTTCAGAAGAAAACTAGATTATCAAAAGAAGAGTGTGAATGTTACATGTTTGAACATATTTAGATGTTGTGCATACAAATAGTGATCATTATTGTATATATATAGATTTTTATATCATTGATATTTATATCATTATTGGTTATTATAGTTAATGAAAACCATTCTTAGTGCACTCGGGTAAGTATTTGCTAGTGAAGTTATAAGCTAATAAAATTTTACTTGGGTAAAATTTCTTACCTTGAAAAGCAACATCATCAATTTCCTTTTGTGTGTCAAGGGATCTTGATAAAGATAATAAGCACATTTTTCTTTGTATAAAGTTTGTAACATTTTACTAGAACCATCCACTACTCTGAGTTATTAGATAGGCAATTTTGTTATTGTTTTCACAATAGCTCCCTTTTCTTATTTGTAGGCTAAACAAGTGTGGAGTTACTTTTGAGCTTCCAAGCTTCCTTAGTTCAAAACCAAAATATCTACTAAATTAGGAGACAACATTGAAGATGAACACATTAGGCTTTAGTTTTATAGTTTCTGCATTTTTAACATGCATTATGTTTTTCCCAACGCTTTCACTTACTCAAGGTAGGACTTTTATAAAAATTAAAATAGTTGATCTAGATGGTGATAAAATTGATTTTAAGAGTTGTAGTTATTATTTATTTCAATGCGATGTCACAAATTTTCACACCCTGAATCAAGCTTCATAGCATTGGACTAAATCTTCTCAATGTCTCTGATTGCATATGCCCCAAATCGTCCAAATTTCAAATTTTCTTATGAACCCTACGATGAATCTTATGGAGAATGGCCCCATGGAAAAGTGTTTCATGAGGGATTGGAGAGTGCTACCACAGATATTTAGAGGAAAACTAGATTATGAGAAGGAGAGTGTGAACGTTTCATGTTTTTCCATATTTAGATGTTGTGTGTACAAACATTTCTCATTATTTTATATATCTTGATTTTTGTATCACTAATATTTATATAATTATTAGTCAATGTAGTTAAAGAAAATCATTCTCAATGCACTGGGGTAAATATTTGCTCATGAAGTTAGAAGCCGAGTCTGCAGTCAATGTAGTGGCAATTAATGTGATAGATGAAGAAAGATTTATAATGAAATGTCAATTATTTAAGACTTGGCATATCCTTAGTTATACACTTGTAATAAATATTTTTTCTCTCTTAGTTAGGATTCTATTGAGTAAAATTATGATAATGTTTTATCTTGAAGATTCCATTTAAATGAGATTATTATCATTCCTTTATATTTTCTTGTATATTTGAGCATTGGAAGTCAACTTATCATATTTCATTTATGATTTCTTTTGTTTCATTTTCAACTCTCCTATCAACTTTTCAAATTGTATCCATCAAACAATGATCATACTAGGTTTTCTTGGAGGCATTTATTATGGTCCAAGGAGAACATCACTATTGATAGAAAATTTTCATAGGATAGGTCCAAGGAGATATCATTGGCCCAACAATTGAAGTAGCAACACTCGAAATCCAAGAGAAAGATGCTTACCCAAAGAGAGAGAGTAGAAGCCATTCTCTTAAACAACAACATTATTAATCCTTTGTTGCAGGATCACCGCAATGAGTTTCTTGTGACTTTTTAGCAGAATGATGTTCCAACTTCCATTCTAGTCACAATCATGATTGTGAGCAACAGTTGCATCCTCCTTCTTTGCCATAATATGGGTCTAATATTTTTCACCTAATTAGGTCTATTTTTTGGTAGAGGAATAGATGAGGCCTTCTTCATGATTCACCTTCATCCTTCTCTCTCTCAATGGAAGCTATTTCAAGTAATATATATCCCATTCATGATTGTTTGGGGAGTTCTCTACATGAGCCATTTCCATTAGCACTATCTAGGGGAGCTATTATAGCAAATAGAGTAGGTACACATGCTAGAACTATGCGTAGAAGATAATCTCAGAAAGTTCCCACATCCCACCACATTTGAATAACATGAGAGAGATAAAGAGGAAAGGCTTAAAGGCTATCTCTCAAGGCATAACAACATTCTATAGAACAAAGAAAATTGTCACATATTTCTAGTATTGATGACAATTTCAATACATATTATTGAAATTTTCACCTATTTCTATTAGGATTTCATCTTGCTTCTCTTAAAGATTGGAGACATTCTTCACAACGTTTTGCTTCTCCTTCTTCCCCGTTATAGGTATGAAAACTCAACATTCTTCTATGAATGAAATATTTCATAGGTTTGGTTTTTGTATACTTCTTTATTTTTTAAGCTTAGTAAATATTTTGAAATTGACCAGATTGTGACCATAGCCTATGTATATTATGATACTATAGGAAATGTTTTGTGAAAAATATCATATGGAAACTAATTTTGTGGATGTCTACAATCTTTGTGAGACACACCATATCCACTAAATGTTCATGTGTGATAGTAGCTTCTGAAAGCGATGGGGATTTTCTTTAGAAATGATCAATATTCTCATGTCATCCACCATTGAAACTTGAAATTTTGGACAGTGCTAGTATATGAGAGTTAAGGCTTATGTGATATGATTTAGGTGGACAAATATTTTTTTGAGATTTTTTGTCAATATTTCGTGCTAATATTCTAAAAGAAATTTTTGATCAATAATTTTCACATTCACAATTACTGGCACTAGCTTTATCAATATTAAAGTTTGTTTTGACATTCACAATTACTAGGACTAGCTTTAGCAATATTAAAGTTGGTTTTCAGATGCAATTTACTATGTCCAAGGATTGATGTGATGGAATCTTCCCATAGCATATTAATATCCCATGCATTATGAGCTCTGTGTTGTGGTTGTTATTTGATATGCAATTAAGGGCTATTTTGAACTCTTTTTTATAGTTGTTATTTGTGATGAAATTGCAAGGTATAACTATAGTGGAACATCCTTATGGTGGTTTATGTAACCAAAATGTCAAATTTTCTAGTTATCCTAAGCTGACAGATTGTTGAATGGACCACTTGTATGTCAATTTATCTTCAAATATAAGGCTTTGGGAGAGTAAAAAAGGTTTCTCAGCAGTATGAAAATACCATAGGTTGAAGAAGGCTTGGTATAGGTATTATTTGAGAAGCAATCAGAAGCTTCTATTACTTGAATATAAATGAATTCTATCTAAGAAGATCAATAGAACGAAGTAAATTAGAGCGAAGCATTAGATTCTTAGATAAACTATCTACCGCATTGCAAAGAATTTTGACTTTTCCACATGGATTGAGAAATAAAAAGATAGGGAAGAAGAGTTTTCAAAGTTATTCATGGTTTCTCCTATGAAATGGTACAATTGGATTCCTAGCTCCATGGTTTGTTTCAATTATTTCTCCTTAGTAAATGTTTTAGACTTCTCCACAAAGAGTGGAAAAAAAAAGAATATGGAAGAAGAGCTTACAAAGTTATCCATAGTTTCTAATTTGAATTCTTACTCGAAAATCTCTCTCTCCCTCCTAAAATTTTGGTTTCTTTTTGTCAACACAAATAAATAATTGGTAGAGCACTAAAGCCCACTTTTTATTTTAAATCATTAATATTATAGTCTCTCCTTTTTCTAATAAATATAACCAAAAATGTTGTAAACCTACCATGGAAGGACGGTCAATTTTGCTAGACTTTAGAATACAAGTGCCTACAACATTGTGCAAGGCCATGTTATAGTTCAAGATATGAATCGAGTGAATCCAAATCTCTCTTTGTGGACTATTTTTCCCCAAAAAAATTAGAGGGGTTATATGTAGGCATCATTTTTTAATTTACATAATCTTGGATCTAATCCTATGTATCATTTATCCTATGTATCATTTATGCTAGAATTGTGTAAAATAATCAAGATGTCTCCCATGCATTGTAGCAACCGTAGCTTTTTTTCCCAAAATTTGAATCTTGGATCTAATCCTATGTATCATTTATGCTAGAATCTTTTTATGAAAGGGTGCCAAATCCATTCAAGTAATCACCTAACCAATGTAGCCCTATCCTTCCCTCTCTTGTATTTAAACACCCAAGGAAATCCTCTCTTGAATCAAGCACTAATAAATGTGATTAAAAGTTGGAAATTACAATAATTTAGCCTCCACCCCTATTTCATGAGTGATTCTTCACAACCGCATTCACCTTTGGAATTTGGATTGATAAAAATAAACTCCGACTTTAATATATATCTTGAAACAAGTGCCCATGATACGTCAAGTTTAGAAGCAATCTATGTAAAGTTGGTATAGCTAACAGTTACTTAAGTCAAAAATAAATAAGGTATGTTAATTTGTGAAGAGACGCTTCTATAGTATTTTAACAGTTGTGAAGTAATAGGTAGATTAGGCTTGTTTTCTCAACTGGTAAGAATATGGTGACAATTGGGATAGTTTTCAGAGCCCTATTTTATACATGTGGCAGATATATTTTGATTCAGTCTAAATTTTCATGTTTCATTTGTGGTTATCCAAATTTCTACGAGAGACCCAAAGACAAAAAAATTTCTTGCATTGAGTACCATCATATGTGCAATAAAATAATCAACTCATATCCTCTAGTTTCTTGAAAACTAGTACATGAGGAGCTGGTGTAATAACGTTTCCTACCTTTTGTGGATTTTATGTATTGAGAAAACATCTTTGTCACTTCTAGCACGTCTATTAGCATCTCAAAGTCTCATTTGATACTTAAAAGTTATATACCTGATCGAACCAATGTAAGACAGTTAAACAAGTCTATCCTTAAGGATCTTAAACATTAGAATTTTTTGTTTTTCCTTTCTTGTATGAGTATGTCGTAGATTGTCTCCATGTAGCACAAAGTTTTTATCAAGAGCACTAGTAAGTTCAATTAAGGGTGTTCACTATCTCCCACCTTGATTTGGATTTACATCAATGAGCTAGAGCTTTTCCTTAATGGGCATACATATGACAACAATGGGTGCAAGTTTTCATTCCTCTTCTTCTTTTCCTTCATGATGCAACCCTTTTCACTTCTTTCCTCAAGTGTGTGTAGAGACAGACAACTGCATTAGCAATTTTTCTATGAACTTCATTTTTGATGATCGACTTGGGTCAACAGGGGCTACATTTATTTTTCAGTGCTGAAGATATAGTCTTTATCACATTATTTATAAGATGTGTTGACCAAGACAGTAATAATCTCAATTTAATTTCAAACCTAACTAATTAGAAAATGAATAAACTAAAATCTCCCTTGAAACTGCAATTTTATTTTTACTAGCAATTGAAACACATCATGCTAGAGAAAGTAGCAACACATGCACATATGTAAAAATCAATTTACATCATTGTTTATTGTTGAATTTCCTTGAAATTTTTCTTGCTTCTTAAATGAACAATATGAAAAAAAATAATCTTTTTGCTAGGACGCAAAACTTATCAACAATAGAAGCAATGTAATGAAACAAGTTAAAGACACAATTAGATAAGAGCCACTAATTTTGAAGGGAACCCAACTAGGAAAACCCTCTCCTTGTTGTGTTATTTTATTGATAGAGTATAGAAATACAATACAAGGAAAATTGTCTATTGAGAACAAAGTTGTTCTCCTTCTAACCTAGCCTAGACTTGCCTTGAACATGACTTGAACACAACTCCTAACCTTTCAACATAAACAAGTTTGAAATCCTTGCACACTAGCCTCTCTTCTTGGCTCCTAAACTCATGGACATAGAGCCTCCTATTTTGTAGAAAAAATCTCTTAATTTCTGCATACTTGGTACTTAATAATATTTACACAACAAGAAAGAAGCTCACACAATTCATGTGCACTTTATCACAAGCCTGTGAGCTATCATATTTTCTCACAACCTTGTGCACAAAATAATTGTTGAATTTTGTGCCTTCATCCTCCTTTTATGTTATTTGACCATGCTATAATTGGAAAGTTTATTTTTATAACTCAGCCCTATGATTGATTTGTTAAATCGCTCAAAAAAACTCTTCTAACTTGTCCTTTCCACAAGTAGACATTGAGGCTCTCACTTGTTTTTTTTTCCAAATATAAACTAGCACTTGGAGAGCCACATAATTGAGCCTCCAACTAGCACATGGACAAACTAACTCATCCTTTTCCATGAACTTATATTTGACAAAAGAACATGTTGAAGTATTTCAGGACTAAGGCACAGGTTAAGAAGACCTTCACTCCTACTATTTTCAAAAAAAATTATTATTGAAAATAAGAAATACATGAAAAGATTTAAACGGCACCCTTCACTTACTACTTCCCACTCTAAAAATGTAAATGAACTTCACTCACTACTCCCCACTCTCATGAATTGAATGAAATAAAACCTATAAGCTTTCCTTCTTCTTTATATACTAAAAGGAAGAATGAATTTTGACACATGCATGAAATTGCTTCAACTGAAATAGACCTAAACCCTAGATATATTCATGGTCTTGAGATTAATTACTTCAACCTACATGAAATATTTTGTGAAATGTGAAATGTGAAATGTGGAGTTATATCAAGTTATGTGAGATGTCTAGCTTGTCTATTGAGAGTTCCCCTTCCATCTATTGATATTCACAGTAGCATTGTTACCTACTGAGTTTTTAGTATGGTCTTAACATTAGGAAAGAATGAAAATCCCTTAATGTAGTCTTATGTTAATTTACCTTTATGCTTTTGAGACATGGTAATACAACCATCTCAAATGATCCACTAAATATGCTTCTCCAATGTCCACTCTTTGTCAATTCAGAGAGTATATCAACTATCATTGCACTATCACTTTTGAAAGCAATTGTTAGGTGAGAGTTTCTAGTTCTAGATCTATATGATTTAGTCACTAGAGTGGGCCCTTGATGGTAACTAGTCAAGATCATCTAATTCACTAGAAACTTTTTCAAATTATTTTACAGTTTCTTCTAGTATACCCTCTAGGTTCCAAGTGAGTGCAAAAACTCTTGGATTTCTTAGCCATTCACCATTTCCTAGTGATTCCCCATTTGGTACTAGTGATTCCCCATTTCTTAGTGATTTTCCATTTTGTGCTAGTGATTGGCCGTTATTTTACAAGATATTATAATGTGGTAAGAGTTTTGCCAAAAGAACTATATATACATATTATAGTATTAATAAAATTGTCTTCCAATTTTCTATGTATCATGCGGATTCACCCATTTATTATACATATAAATTTAGGGATGTTCTTAAAATTTTCCATACTCATAGCTTAGGAATTCACACACTTACACCTCATCACAACTTAGAAGTCATGGAATCATTTCTTCCACTACCTTACCTTAATAGTTACATCAAAAAACCACATTCAGCCATGAATGAATCTTTATAAAAATTGTGTGATATGGTCATCACTACCATTCATATCCACTCTCCAATCTAAGGGTTTCACTCTCTTCTTCACCACACTTTTTAGCTTCCCACTTGATCCATTTAAGACATAACTACTTGAGACCTTAGTTGATGATGTGCTTTGAAGAATTCACACTTCTCAATTTTTGAACTCCTAGATGGCAACGGGTAAGTCTCCATACTAAACCATCTTTTGGAACTTCCCTCATATGTTGTATATACTAGTTATCTAGAATAGAATTATGAGTACAAAATCTCTTCAACACACAATTCTACAACACCTTATATAACACTAACTTGACCTTATTAAAAAGTACCTTTAACTAATGCTCCAGCCACAAGAGTCACATCAATTTCTTGGATAGTGATGTTTTTCTGCATCATTTGATTTTTGCTCAATATAATAACATACTACAACTCACACCATAGGGTTGAGTACAGAAACACGCCACCAATACTATATTCATATTACCACTAATATATCTATAATAAAGCAATCTACAAGCACTAAGAATTCTACAATCAACAACATCCCTAGATTTTCGCCACCACATTTTTAGCCTCTTTAAATAGTCGGCTCTGAGAAAAATTTCATCAACAAAATGTAATGTGTTCCTCTTGTGCTTCAGGTTATAAAATAGAAAGTCATGGGCACCCTCCACTATTTTGTTGCGAATTTTACTGATAATGAATCACTTTCTCGTTTAGTGCGACAGTTAATGTAAAACATTGTCCTAAATGACAGTGGTGCCACATCGTCCTTTTGGAGCTTGGTCACATAAATGTGGCACTATTTGGCTCTCGACTCTCCATGACATCCTGATTGTATGGCTTTATATTTGTCGACCATTACAAGCCTCTCGAGGTATAGAGCAAAGAAATGATGACATTTGCTCCGCTATGTAATGCCGATGTATGCTATCCCTGTGCCGGAACGGCCCCGTACACACAAAAAATGCTACCGAAACCACCAACCTTGATATTATATTGTTGTTGGATAATAACAGATCCCAGTCTCTAAACTGGCATGGATAATACCTCGACAAAGAGATCCACGAAACTAGTCACATAATCCACAATCTGTTTTAACAAGAGCGAAAAAAATGCTTCTGGATACAGGGAGAGAGATCTATTAGCACAATCTCAAAACCGTTGTAGGGGTTTCAAAATCTTAAGGAAAATAGTATTAGGTTTTGTCTGATCGTTGAAGCAAATTTTGACCATCACCGTATTCAAATTTTTCCATCTCCGCATCCCTGATTACCATCAGCGTGGGTGAGAAACATAAAGATCACTGAGTGTTGAACGAATCCTTTCCAATTTGGAAGGAACTCCCACATCTTCTCATTTGGCTGAATTTCTCTTTCACATCAAGTGAAGCACAAATCTTGATATCCTCCAACATAGATTCTCACAGGAAAAATTTTCTAGGCAGCACGTAAAACCTCTTTTCCATTGACAATAATTTCATGGCTTCCATAAAAGAAAAATCTCTTGGCTTCCACCAAAACATACGTTCAACAAATCTACAAACCAAAAAAATAATATAATTTACTCACACAACACAATTTCCTACCCTATTTATTTACCTTAATAAATTTAGAGGTTTTTCACATTTTCATGCTCTAGGGAGTAAAGCTATAAGTGTTAAAAAATAGAGAGAACCAGATATTGTTCATACAACACAAATCACACAATAAGTTTATTAATCTCAGAAAGATTACATATTTAACAATACATGATACTTCTAGATTTAGAATACTAAAAAGAGTTGAAACAACTAATGACCTGGAACTCACAAACTTACACCTCATTACAACTTGGAAGTCATGGAAGCATTATTTTCAATAATTGGTTTTCACATAATATATTTGGTGTCAACTAAACCATGACACAAAATTTCTCTTATTTGCAATATGATATTACATTCTTTCATTCCCTATGCAACAAGGATATGGCCACTTAGTAGCAAGGGCAATTTAGTAGCAATGAATCCACCATTAAGCAACCATGAATCTTCATTTATGAGCATCACCTCCACCTAAAATAATCATTTAACCTAGTAGCCTTAAATGCAATTGTTGCATGCTATCTACAAGGCTTAATGCCATGTCCCTCCATTAATGCATGTTGGGGTTATGGCATTAAGCCCCCACATATTCTTTGAAAAACACTCCATCCAAGGAACAAGGTATTTCAATGTACACCTTAATTCTACATTTTATTTATATAAAGACAGATAAAACAATTTATAGTGAAACATCTCTAATTTCCTCTAAAATTGTCTCGTTTAGGAGATGTGTAATCCCTCCACTAAATATGGAGTTGAAATGGACAAACTGAAATGATAATAATATATATTTTACACCATGTGTAATTCATTCAATGCTAAATAGAGTTTACAAATAATAATTCAAAAAAATTATTTGAATAAAAGAAATCATAACCCTAATTAAAATATTTGCAAGATATATAGAGATAAAGTAATTAAAAGTAAAAAATAAAAATACCTTTACACTTTACATTATAAGGTAAACATACTATTTTTTATTATTTAAAAAAAATCAAATTCAATCTTGAATTAGATAATTTTATAGCAATAGTATATCTATTGGCATTATGATACAAGTCTTGTCCTTGATGGCAACTCACATAGATGACAGATCACAGTCCAGCACGTCAGTAGCAAAGAGTTGATGATTAGACTACAAATAATGAAGAAAGAAGAGTATATACGTAGGTTCACTATATACCAAGTCGCGTACATATGCAAGTTATACGCAGGTTCACTATGTACCAAGTCGCATATATACGCAGGTTCGCCATATACCACGTAGGGTATACATGCAGGATATACACACAGGTTCACCATATACAAAGGCGCGTATACACGCGGGATTTCTGATCAAAAGTCGTGTATGCATATGCACACACTTTCATGCATGGAAAAGCGCGTACATGTGGGAAAGCATATTTTTGGGTCCGTGGTATTTAGACCTATGGTTTTGGTCCTCGGTATTGCGTCCGAAGCATTGAACCCAGGTATTGGGTCCCTAGTATTGGTTTTCAATGTTTTTGAACCATGGTATTGAGTAAGGCCTAAGACTATAAAAGGAGAAGAAGATCGTTAGGCAAATGTATTGAGAAAGTCTTGAATATCTGATGAAGTATGAGATCCAGTATGCAAGTTATGGGTTCATGATGCATTTCATGATCTAAGCTAAGGAGGAATCTCAATGGTTGATGGAGAACAAGATCTGAGGATGGATCGAGATCTTAAGGCTTGGAATGTTTATCATTATATGGTTTGATTATGGATAGACTGGATCTAAATTATTGACACATGTTTTACTATATGAATGTTATGATCTGGGTATGACTGATGTTTGAAACAATCGGAAAGTTATGTGTAAATATTTGTAGACCTGTATGCGGGTTGGCTTTGGTGAAAGCATGTATGTACATGGTTTTGCTTCGACATAGTAGCGTATACATTATGATATATGATATTTGAAGTTACAGTTGGATCTCGTTATTGTTGCAGAGTTTTGGTGTTTGTTCTATGTTCTAGTGACTGTGTTGTTGACACGGCTTCAGTGATCCAGTGATTGAGAGATTGATGATGCTAGTATTGATTGATTTTTTTCTTCAATGATATTGGTGGATCCAGTCTGAAAATGTATGAAACGTGGTAACTGGAGGAAGAAAGAGAAGGTTGTAGCCTTTTGTAGGTCGGCACCTATGTACTAGTACATCAATTAGTACAAGAGCTAAGGGGGTGGTAGCTCCCTTCCAGTAGGAGCTAGAAAATGAGTGAAGGTTAGAGCATTCAGTACACCGCCACCTACATACTAGTAAATGGATCGGCTAGTACAAGAGCTAAGGGGGTTGTAGCTCCCTTCCAGGAAAGTTTGGAGAATGAGAGAAGGTTGTAGCCTTCTGTGGGTAGAAGCCTATGTACTGGTATAAGACTACAGCAGTACAGAATAATTGTAAAAAGAAGTTTTTATTTGAAAGAAGATAGAGACATATTGCAGCAGGTGGTTTTCACCCACATTGGGTTTCCACCTTACATCATGGTGTTCATGTGTGCTTCTTGTGTGTGATGATATATTCTATTTTACTACTCCTGTTTACTATTCATTTGGTTAATAATGTTCTGATACACTCATTAAGGATCAACTAACTGAATCATAAGTCTATTGGATATACACTTGTTTCATTGCACATAGTTGTGTATACACGCGGTTTGCCTTAACTGAAGTAGCATATATGAATCTTAATATGGAAATGAAAAATTTATATTGATTTGATAATACTGATTCACCCCCCTCTCAGTATTATTTCCAACAATTGGTATCAGAGCAGGTCCTTTGGTAGAGGCTTGATCGCTTGAAGGAGATCTGTAGAACAATGGGAAAGAAGCTTAAGAAGAAAGTGCCTAAGAAGAAGAAGACATCTCAGAAGAACTATGACAGTGGGAGAATCGACTGGGGAATATGTGGAAGAAGCACTTCAGATTCAGAATCACTTCAGAATGAAGATGAACTATCAGGTATGAATTTGTTATCCTCTGATGATACACTTATTTATCCATTTGAAGATGATTAAAGTGATAGCGAAACAACTAAATTTTCTCTTATGGGTGAGCAAGAAAGATATCAAATAGAGGCATAATTTAAAAGGCTTACAGAAAAAACTCGAGATCAACAAGATCTATTGAACAAAAGGGAATGATCCTTCAATGAGGAAGCTACCAAACTAAACGCTCAACTAGAGGAAGGAAACAAGGTAAGGAAGTTATTTAAGGACAAGGAAGATCAATGTCAGAAGTTGCAGGATGAAGTGACATCATTAAGAAATGAAGTCAATGAAAGGAGCACAACAATCAAGAAAAGATGATTTGCAACATAGAGGAGGGGATCAGTAACCTTACTGTGGAGGATAAAGAAACATTGAGGCAAGAATGCTCTCTAATCATGAGGAAAACCAAAATCCCCAAAAGCAACCTGAGTAAAGAGGAGCAAAAAGCCTTCAATTCCTTGCGAAGCAATGACAAGGTCGTGGTTCTTAAAGCAGACAAAGGAGGAGCTACGGTCATATTGGACAAAGAAGATTATGTTTGTAAGATGAATGATCACCTAAATTGTGGCAGTTATAAAAAGCTAAGCAGCAATCCCATCCCCAAAATCATGAAGGATGTGAAGAAGATTATCTCTAATTCAAACCTCGACGAAAAGTTAAAGAAAAAGTTGATCCCCTCCTGTGAAACTGTTCCCAGAATCTATGGATTACCCAAAATCCATAAGGAAGGGGTCCCCCTTAGACCAATAGTTAATACTATTGGTTCCCCAACCTATGAGCTTGCGAAATATGTTGCAAAAATTCTCAAGCCCCTTGTCGGAAACACTGATTCCTTCATCAAGGACTCCCAAGACTTTGTGAATCTTATTAAGAATGAAAAATTAGAACATGATGATATCCTTGTAAGCTTCGACGTGGTATCCTTATTCACTAAGATCCCTCTTGATGAAGCCATTCAGGTTATAAAAGAACTTGCTGATCCTGAGACCGCAAAGCTAGCTGAGATCTGCCTAAGGTCGACTTTGTTCACATTCCAAGGAGCATTTTATGAACAGACATCCGGTGTGGCAATGGGGTCCCCCCTTTCACCAATAGTGGCCAACCTTTACATGGAATACTTTGAAAATAAGGCCCTGAATTCATATCCTTTGAAACCATCCTGGTGGAAGCGATTTGTCGATGACACCAATATAAAATGGTCTCATGGTAAAGCAGAACTCGAAAAGTTTTTCACTCACTTAAACTCGATCTCTCCTGATATAAAGTTTACAATGGAACTTGAAGAAAACAAGAGCATTCCGTTTTTAGACGTCCTAATCATCAGAAAGGATGATGGCTCTTTGGGCCATAAGGTTTTCAGGAAATCAACCCACACAGAGAATTACCTCCATGCCGATTCCCACCATCACCCTGCGCAGAAGGTTGGTGTTCTAAACACGCTGGCCATCAGAGCCCTTCGAATTTCCGACTCAGAACACCTGGAAGAAGAGAAGAAGCATCTAATCTTAACTTTTAAAAGTATAGGCTACAAGGAACAGGAAATTAAAAAGGCCATAGAGAAAGCGGAAAGAAAGTTGTTGTCTCAGGAGCCTAAGGCTCAAGACCAGCCTAATTGTGGTATTGTTTTTCTACCATATATCCATGGGATTACGGACAAAATCGCCAAAATTCTAAAAAAGAAAAACATTATCACTCATTTCTCAGCCCCAGGTACTATCAGACAAAATTTGAAGTCTGTTAAAGATGATATCGACAAACAGCAACTTAAAGGAGTTTATAAAATAGAGTGTTCCTGTGGAAAATGCTACATTGGTGAAACAGGTCGCTCCCTCCAGACGAGACTCAAGGAACATGGCGCGGATATTAAGAACGAAAGATCTCGTACTTCAGCCCTGGCTGAGCACTCCTTAAAAACTAAACATCATATCTGTCTGGAAAGCGCATCAATTATCGCTAGGGAGGAGCAACATTAGAAACGAAAGATCAGAGAAGCACTTGAAATTATCAAACATCCTCATAATCTAAACAGAGATAATGGCTTGGAGATTAGCGGCAGCTGTCTTCCCTTGATCAAGGAAATAAAAATCGCAAGCGCCCCCAGGTAAGGACCTCAGCAGGTAAGTTATCCCCCTCCTTTCTTGTGTCTTCAGTCTTTGTTTTCTTTTAGATCTAGGTATAGAATTTCGGTTAATTTCTGGAATACGTTAACCCTAGTTATTAAATTAATTTCTAGAATATATTAACCCTAGTTATTAAATTAATTTCCTTCTAGTATTAATTTTCCCTAGGTTAATATCAATTTCTCTTTAGGGTTAATATTTCCCTAGGTAAAATTATAATAATATTAATCTCATATTAGAATTAATATTATATATTAAATCAAATTAATATTAATAATATAATTAATATTAATAATAATATAATTAAATTATTGGGAAAGAATAATATAATTATTATAATTAAATAATTAATTAATAATAATAATTAATATAATTAATATAATTA
This sequence comes from Pinus tabuliformis, assembly GCA_031772625.1. NCBI lineage: Eukaryota > Viridiplantae > Streptophyta > Pinopsida > Pinales > Pinaceae > Pinus > Pinus tabuliformis. Next base: position 480,223,928 of record CM062812.1, on the reverse strand, counting down.
ATTTTATTAATATTAATTAATATATTAATAATAATATAATTAATAATTAATTTTATTAATAATAATTAATTTTATTAATATTAATTAATTTATTAGTAATAATATAATTAATAATAATTAATTAATATTAATTATATATTAATCATATATACTATTAATAATATAATTAATGTAACTAATTAATTAGTAATTAATTAATTAATTAATTAATAATTAAGATTAATAATTTAAATATTCCCTAGGTTAATATCAAATTTCATATTAATTAATATAATAATAATATAATTAATATAATTAATATTAATAAATTAATAATATTAATAATTTAATTAAATTACTTAGAATTAATTTTTCCCTAGTTTCATAATTAATTCCATTTTAGTTTTAATTTTCCTTAGGTAATAATCATTTTCATTTTAGGTTAATATTAATTTCATGTTAGAATTAATTTTATTATATCAAAACAAAATAAAAAAATTAAAAGCACATTAATATTATATATTAAAACAAATTAATTTTTAAAAATTAATATAAAATTATATAAAAATAAAAATTAAATATAATAAAAATTATGATTTCAGCCGAGAGTAGGTTATTCCAAATGTTTCATCCTCATCACTATTTATTATTATTTCTTAGCTGCTCTTCTGTCATCATCATTCTCTTATCCTGAAGATGGATCCCATTTGGGATTCGAAACGTTGGTACAAAAATACAAAAACTGTGGACTCTCCGATCAATAATTCAAAAGATTCAAGCCACAGATCTCTGAAATCCAACAATCAAGAAATTCATAGATAGATCAAGTTACTATGAAAGTCTTGAATCTATGATCCTCTCACTAAAAGATCTTACGATTTCAAGATAGTACTAAGATCTTCGATGATATTCTTAGTAGTCAAAGGTCTCTTGCTATCAAAACTGGCCTTGGTTTTTCTGAATCTGTTGAAGATGAATCTAGCTCACAAGGAGAGGCAAGGAATTATAATGAGAGATCTAAAATAATCAACAAGGAGATGAGAGGATAACTCCATCAATATCCAAGGAAAGAAATTCTTCAAAGAAAATCTTTTACTCCTTCGATGAATAATGTTGAATGTTATGTATGTCATAATATTGGACATGTTGCAGCTAGATGCAGAAGAAGAATGGTTTAAGACCATCACATAGAAAGACCATCACATTCGAGGTAATTTAAGGGACATTGCTTTTCTTGCAATATGTTTGGTCACAAAGTTGTTGATTGCTACAAAAGGAATATGAAACATGTGAGATGTTATGCATGTAACAAGCTTGGACATATAGCTAGGGATTGTAGGAACAAATTACAGGCACCATACCAAAATGAGAAAACATCATCACACTTGAAGATATGGAAGAAGAAGGAAGTACAATAAGAAAGATGTGGCATAGCACAATATACAGACATAACAGACTCGGAGGGAGCCGAAAGTGTAAAACTTCAGCATCCTAGATCTCATACGCAAGTTTCATAAAGAGAAGTCGGGTATATATGCAAGTTAGTCAGTGCACAGTCGCGTATCTGTTAGTTTGAGAAAAGCAATGGGATAGGCTCACAAAAAGGGTCTGATATGATTCAATCCATCACTTGCTATGTTTGATAAAGGTTACAATCTTTTGATGATGTGTGGAAATTTCTTGATACTTATAAGATGTTTAGAAGTCTTTTGATCCCAACTTATCAATGATGATGCCTTGATACTTCTTGCTAATATATGCATGATCAGATCTGACAGTATACAAGATGTCACAGGTTCAGCGGGAGCATATACTTCTAATAATGCATTGCTGGCATTATGGTTAGTAGTCCTTGGTGATGATGCTTATATGGCTAAATGATATATCTTGCTATGATATGAGTGTAAATGAAAAAATCTCATATGATTCTTGGGTTTACATAGTTGATGTTCAGATCAGATTTGTGGTTGATTCCCAGATGATGCATACATGGTGTTTACATGGTGATCTTCATAAGCATAAGGAGAAGTACAAAGCTTGAATACACATCTTCATTACTTGATGATGAGTCACTCATATGCTACTGTCTTCATATTCATAAAGATCATATAATACAGTTATGATGCAGGATTACTATAGTTTTTGGTTGTCATGTGGATGAGGATTGTTGTTGTTGATGATATCAAGAAGTCTTGACAAATGATCTTGAGCTCAAGATACATAGTGCTGGATACATGAATGGTTACTCAAAGTTGCATTGTTGGAGACATGATGATGATGAGTTATTATCTATATGATGATAGGTTGACACTTACATATGTTGATTGATGTAGATGTTCCCAAGTGATGATACTTGGATCATGCAGATATTGATGTTGATGAGATGGCTATGGTGTTTTCCACATATGATATAATGTGAATGAATCTATATATGCAGTATTCTACTCAAAGGGATGTATTTATGTAGACATACCTTGTGAGGTTGATGGCTTATTCACTAATGAACATATACAAGTTGCTGCTCTAGATGTTGTTGTGAGATGCTTATGGAGCAAGTCATACATTGTGTACGATAGTTGCTGATGACTATCATGGTCTTATTTAGATGTTTGGTCTCTATTATAAATTTCATATATTATCAAGGTCATGTAACAGCCTATTTTGGTTTCCCCACTATGCTTGTGATGGATGATGTAATATTCTTGTTTTATCATATGTAAACCTTGGAGTATCCCCACTTGGGTGGGTGGATGAGTCAATATTGGTATATCCCCACTTCGTTGGTATATGGATGTATGTATGAGTCTTTGGTGATAGGTAGGTCATTTATGATGTATATAGTCATTTTATTCTTGTAGAACATATTTTTAGACCTTGCTTACAGTTAGGGGGAGCATGATCATCACACTTCAGCGAAGCAGAGATTTCGGCATGTATTAGAGGGAGCATGGACAGATTAGTACACTTTGGCATACACAAAGGGGGAGCTCATTCAGATATTTCAGCAGGTACTCAAGGGGAATATGGAAAGCGGAACACTTATCAAGGAAAGACAATATCTTGATCCGCCCTTTGCCCTTGATGTCAAAGGGGGAGAGTGATTTGGTGTTGTTGCCATCAAGTTCAAAGGGCGAGATTGTTGGCATTATGATGCATGTGTTGTGATTTATGGCAACCCACTTATAGAAGAACAAACCACTTATAAATATCTAGATGAATCTACAGAAGAGATATGAGATGTGACATAATAGATGGGATGTAGGGCAGCTCAAAGGAATCAGATGACAGTTCACAATATCACAAGTTAGCTTCGCCATCAAGTCGAAAGGGGCAGATTGTTGACATTATGATACAAGTGTTTTCCTTTATGGCAACTCACACAGATGATAGATCATAGTGTAGCAGGTCAGTAGCAAAGAGTTGATGATCAGACTATAAAGAATGAAGAAAGAAGAGTATATACGCAGGTTCACTATATACCAAGTCGCGTACATATGCAGGTTATACACAGGTTCACTATGTACCAAGTCGCATATATATGCAGGTTCTCCATATACCAAGTAGGGTATACATGCAATTTATACACACAGGTTCACTATATACGAAGGCGCGTATACATGAGGGACAGATGATCAAAAGTCGTGTATGCGTATGCACACACTTTCATCCATGGATAAGTGCGTACATGTGGGAAAGCTTATTTTTGGGTTCGTGGTATTTAGGCCTATGGTTTTGTTCCTTGGTATTGTGTCTGAAGTATTGAACCCATGTATTGGGTCCCTAATATCGGTTCTCAATGGTTTTGGACCATGGTATTGAGTAAGGCCTAAGACTATAAAAGTAGAAGAAGATCATTAGGCAAATGTATTGAGAAAGTCTTGAATATCTGATGAAGTATGAGATCCAGTATGCAGGTTATGGGTTCATGATGTGTTGCTTGATCTAAGCTAAGGAGGAATCTCAATGGCTGATGGAGAACAAGATCTGAGGATGGATCGAGATCTTAAGGCTTGGAATGTTTATCATTATATGGTTTGATTATGGATATACTAGATTTAAATTATTGACACATGTTTTATTGTATGAATGTTATGATCTGGGTATGACTAATGTCTGAAATAGCCACAAAGTTATGAGTAAATATTTGCAGACCTGTACGCGGGTTGCCTTTGGTGAAAGCATGTATGTACGTAGTTTTGGTTCGACATAGTAGCGTATACATTATGATATATGATATTTGAAGTTACAGCTAGATCTGGTTATTGCTGTAGAGTTCTAATGTTTGTTCTGTGTTCTTGTGACTGTGTTGTTGACAGGGTTTAAGTGTTTCAGTGACTTAGAGATTCATGATGCTAGTATTGATTGATTTTGTGCTTCAATGATATTGATGGATCTAGTCTGAAAATGTATGAAACGTCGAACCTAGAGGAAGAAAGAGAAGGATGTAGCCTTTTGTAGGTTGGCACCTATGTCCTAGTACATCAGCTAGTACAAGACCTAAGGGGTTGGTAGCTCCCTTCGAGTAGAAGCTGGAAAATGAGTGAAGGTTGGGGCATTCAGTAGGCTGACACCTATGTATTAGTAAATGGATCGGCTAGTACAAGATCTAAGGGGGCTGTATCTCCCTTCTAGGAAATTCTGGAGAATGAGAGAAGGTTGTAGCCTTCTGCAGGAAGAAGCCTATGTACTAGTATAAGACTGCACTAGTACAGAATCATTGTAAAATGAAGTTTCTAATTGAAGGAAGATAGAGACATATTGCAGCAGGTGGTTTTCACCCACATTGGGTTTCCACCTTACATAATGGTGTTCATGTGTGCTTCTTGTGTGTGATGATCTGTTCTATTTTACTTCTCCTATTTACTATTCATATGGTTAATAATGTTCTGATACACTCATTAAGGATCAACTAACTGAATCATAAGTCTACTGGATATATGCTTGTTTCATTGCGCATAGTTGCATATACACACAATTTGCCTTAACTGAAGAAGCGTATATGAATCTTAATATGGAAATGAAAAAGTTATATTGATTTGATAATACTGATTCACCCCCCCCCCCCCCCCCCCTTGAGTATTATTTCCAACAATTGGTATCAGAGCAGGTCCTTTGGTAGAAGCTTGATCGCTTGAAGGAGATCCATAGAAAATTGGGAAAGAAGCTTAAGAAGAAAGCACCTAAGAATAAGAAGACAACTCAGAAGAACTATGACAGTGGGAGAATAGATTGGGGAATATTTGGAAGAAGCACTTCAGATTTAGAATCACTTCAGAATGAAGAGGAACTATCAGGTATGAACTTGTTATCCTCTGATGATACACTTATCTATCCATTTCAAGATGATGGAAGTGATAGTGAAAGAGCTAAATTTTCTCTTATGGGTGAGCAAGAGAGATATCAAATAGAGGTAGAATTTAAAAATCTTACAGACAAAATTAGAGATCAACAAGATCTATTGAACAAAACGGAATGTGCCTTCAATGAAGAAGCTACCAAACTAAAAGCTCAACTAGAGGAAGGAAACAAGGTAAGGAAGTTATTCAAGGACAAGGAATATCAATGTCAAAAGTTGCAGGATGAAGTGACATCATTAGGAAATGAAGTCAATGAAAGGAGGACAACAATCAAGAAACTCAGAGATAGATCCAGTTACTATGAAAGTCTTGAAGCTAGAATCCTCTCGCTAAAAGAAGATCTTGAAGAATCAAATAAGCAGAATAAAGAACTACTCCGTGCTCTTGGAAAACAAGAAAATGAAGTTCTTGAACTAAGACATTAGTTGGAAGAAGGAAGAAAAGTTGAAGAAAAAATGAAGAAGCAATATCATGAAAAGGAGGAACAACATCAGATTGAGGTAAATATTTTAAAAGATAAGTTAGAAGAAAAGGATAAGATCTTATGATTTCAAGATAGTACTAAGATGTTGGATGATATTCTTAGTATTCAAAGGTCTCCTGCTATCAAAACTAGCCTTGGTTTTTATGAATTTGTTGAAGATGAATCTAGCTCACAAGGAGAGGCAAGGAATTCTAATGAGAAATCTAAAATAATCAACAAGGAGGTGAGAGGACAACTCCACCGTTAGCCAAGGAAAGAAATTCTTCAAAGAAAATCTTTTACTCCAAGTACTTTAAGGGATATTTCTCTGCTTGCAATATGTTTGGTCATAGAGCTATTGATTGCTACAGAAGGAATATGAAACATGTGAGACGTTATGCATGTAACAAGGTTGGACATATAGCTAGGGATTGCAGGAACAAAGTACGGGCAACATACCAAAAGGAGAAAACATCATCACACTTGAAGATATGGAAGAAGAAGGAAGTACAGTCAGAAAGATGTCGCGTGGCACAATATACATACATAACAGACTTAGAGGGAGCTGAGAGTGTAAAACTTCCGTGTACTAGATCTCATACACAAGTTTCATAAATAGAAGTCGTGTATATACGCGAGTTAGTCAATGCACAGTCGCGTTTATGTTAGTTTGAGAAAAGCAGTGGGACAGGCTCAGGAAAAAGGTCTGATATGATTCAGTCCATTACATGCTTTGTTTGATAAAGGTTACAATCTACTGATGATGTGTGGGAATGTCTTGATACTTGTAAGATGTTTAGAAGTCTTTTGATCCTAACTTATTAATGATGATTCCTTGATACTTCTTGCTAATATATGCATGATCAGATCTGGCAGTAAACAAGATGGCACAGGTTCAGGGGGAGCATATACTTCTAATAATCCATTGTTGGCATTATCGTTAGTAGTCCTTGTTAATGATGCTTATATGGCTAAATGATATATCTTGCTATGATATGAGTGTCCATGACAAAATCTCATATGATTCTTGGGGTTACATAGTTGATGTTCAGATTAGATTTGTGGTTGATTATCAGATGATGCATATATGGTGTTTACATGGTGATCTTCATAATGATAAGGAGGAGGATAAAGATTGAATACACATCTTCATTACTTGATGATGAGTCACTCATATGCTGCTGTCATCATATGCATAAATATCATAAAATATAGTTATGATGCAGGATTACTATAGTTCTTGGTGCTCATGCGGATGAGGATTGTTGTTGTTGATGATATCAAGAAGTCTTGACAAATGATCTTGAGCTCAACATAGTGTTGGATACATGAACGATTACTCAAAGTTGCATTGCTGGAGACATGACGATGATGAGTTCTTATCTATATGATGATAGGTTGACACTTACATTTGTTGATTGATGCAGATGTTCCCAAGTGATGATACTTGGATCATGCAGATCTTGATGTTGATGAGATGGATATGGTGTTTTTCACATATGATATAATGTGAATGACTCTATATATGATTAATTCTATTCAAAGGGATGAATTGATGCAGACATACCTTGTTCTAGGTTGATGACTTATTCACTAATGAACATATACAAGTTGCTGGTCTAGATGCTGTTGTCAGATGCCTATGGAGCAGGTCATACATTGTGCACGATAGTTGCTGATGACTATCATGGTCTTATTTAGATGTTTGGTCTCTATTATAAATGTCATATATTATCAAGGTCATGTAACGACCTATTTTGGTTTCCCCACTATGCCTGGGATGGATGATGTAATATTCTTGTTTTATCATACGTAAACCTTAGAGTATCCCCACTTGGTTGGGTGGATGAGTCAATATTGGTATATCCCCACTTCGTTGGGATATGGATGTATGTATGAGTCTTTGGTGATAGGTAGGTCATTTATGATGTATAGAGTCATGTTCTTCTTGTAGAACATCTTTTTAGACCTTGTTTACAGTTAGGGGGAGCAGTATCATCACACTTCAGCAAAGCAGAGATTTCAGCATGTACTTAGAGGGAGCATGAACAGATTAGCACGCCTTGGCATATACAAAGGGGAAGCTCATTCAGAGATTTTAGCAGGTACTCGGGGGGAATATGGACATGGGAATGTTTATCAAAGAAAGAGAATATCTTGATCTGCCCTTTGCCATCAAGTTCAAAGGGGAGATTGTTGGCATTATGATGCATGTGTTGTACTTGATGGCAACCCACTCGTAGAAGAACAAACCACTTATATATATCTAGATGAATCTACAGAAGAGATATCAGATGTGAGAGAATACATGGGATGCAGGGCAACACAAAGGAATCAGGTGACAGTTCTCAGTATGACAAGTTATCTTTTCCATCAAGTCCAAAGGGGGAGATTGTTGGCATTATGATACAAGTGTTGTCCTTAATTGCAACTCACACAGATGGCAGATCATAGTGCAGCAGGTCAGTAGCAAAGAGTTAATGATTAGACTACAAAGAATGAAGAAAGAAGTGTATATACGCAGGTTCACTATATACCAAGTCGTGTACATATGCATGTTATACACAGGTTCACTATGTACCAAGTCTCATATATGCGCAGGTTCGCCATATACCAAGAAGGGTATACACACATGTTATACACACAGGTTCACTATATACAAAGGCGCATATACATGCGAGATTGCTAATCAAAAGTCGCGTATGTGTATGCACACAGTTTCATGCATGGAAAAGTGTGTACATGTACGAAAGCTTATCTTTGGGTCCGTGGTATTTAGACCTATGGTTTTGATCCTTGGTATTGCGTCTGAAGTATTGAACCCAGGTATCGGGTCCCTAGTATTGGTTCACAATGGCTTTGGACCATGGTATTAGGTAAGGCCTAAGACTATAAAAAGAGAAGAAGATCACTAGGCAAATGTATTGAGAAAGTCTTGAATATCTGATGAAGTATGAGATCTAGTATGTAGGTTATGGGTTCATGATGCATTGCTTGATCTAAGCTAAGGAGGAATCTCAATGGTTGATGGAGAACAAGATCTGAGGATGGATGGAGATCTTAAGGCTTGGAATGCTTATCATTATATGGTTTGATTATGGATAGACTAGATCTAAATTATTGACACATGTTTTATTTTATGAATGTTATAATCTCGGATTGATGTCTGAAACAGTCGCAAAGTTATGAGTAAATATTTGCAGACCTCTACGCAGGTTGGCTTTGGTGAAAGCGCGTATATATGTGGTTTTGGTTCGACATAGTAGTGTATACAATATGATATGTGATATTTGAAGTTAGAGTTGAATCTGGTTATTGTTGCAGAGTTTTGGTGTTTGTTCTTTGTTCTGGTGACTGTGTTGTTGACAGGGTTTTAGTGTTTTAGTGATTTAGAAATTGATGATGCTAGTATTGATTGATTTTGTGCTTCAATGATATTGATGGATCGAGTCTGAAAATGTATGAAACGTGGTACCTGGAGGAAGAAAGAGAAGGTTGTAGCCTTCTGTAGGTTGGAACCTACATACTAGTACTTTAGCTAGTACAAGAGCTAAGGGGGTGGTAGCTCCCTTCTAGTAGCAGCTGGAAAATGAGTGAAGGTTAGAGCATTCAGTAGGCCGACACCTTCGCACTAGTAAATGGATCGGCTAGTACAAGAGCTAAGGGGGTTGTAGCTCCCTTCCAGGAAAGTCTACAGAACGAGAGAATGTTGTAGCCTTCTACAGGTAGAAGCCTATGTACTGGTATAAGACTGCACCAGTACAGAATCATTGTAAAAGGAAGTTTCTAATTGAAATAAGATAGAGACATATTGCAACAGGTGGTTTTCACCCACATTGGGTTTCCTCCTTACATCATGGTGTTCATGTGTGCTTCTTGTGTGTGATGATCTATTCTATTTTACTGCTCCTGTTTACTATTCATATGGTTAATAATTTTCTGATACACTCATTAAGGATCAACTAACTGAATCATAAGTCTACTGGATATACGCTTGTTTCATTGCACATAGTTTCATATACATGCAGTTTGCCTTAACTGAAGTAGCGTATATGAATATTAATATGGAAATGAAAAAGTTATATTGATTTGATAATATTGATTCACCCCCCTCTCAGTATTATTTCCAACAATTGGTATCAGAGCAGGTCCTTTGGTAGAAGCTTGATCACTTGAAGGAGATTTGTAGAACAATGGGAAACAAGCTTAAGAAGAAAGCTCCTAATAAGAAGAAGACACCTGAGAAGAGCTATGACAGTGGGAGAATCGATTAGGTAATATGTGGAAGAAGCACTTCAGAATGAAGACGAACTATCAGGTATAATTTTGTTATCCTCTGATGATACACTTATCTATCCATTTCAAGATGATGAAAGTGACAGTGAAACAATTGAATTTGCTCTTATGGGTGAGCAAGAAAGATATCAAATAGAGGAAAAATTTAAAAGGCTTATAGAAAAAATTAGAGATCAACAAGATCTATTGAACAAAAGGGAATGCGCCTTCAACGAAGAAGCTATCAAACTAAAAGCTCAACTAGAGGAAGGAAAGAAGTTAAGTAAGTTGTTCAAGGACAAGGAAGATCAATGTCAAAAGTTGCAGGATGAAGTGACATCATTAAGAAATGAAGTCATTGAAAGGAGCACAAAAATCAAGAAACTTAGAGATAGATCCAGTTACTATGAAGGTCTTGAAGGTACGGTCCTCTCTCTAAACGAAGATCTTTAAGAATCAAATAAGCAGAATAAAGAACTACGCCATGCTAATGTAAAACAAGAAAGCAAAGTTCTTGAAATAAGACATCAGTTGGAAGAAGGAAGAAAAGTTGAAGAAAACATGAAGAAGCAATATCATGAAAAGCAGGAGCAACATCAGATTGAGGTAAACATTCTAAAAGATAACTTAGAAGAAATGGATAAGCTCTTATGATTTCAAGATAATACTAAGATCTTGGATGATATTCTTAGTAGTCAACGATCTCTTGCTATCAAAACTGGCCTTGGCTTTTATGAATCTATTGAAGATGAATCTAGCTCACAAGTAGAGACAAGGAATTCAAATGAGAAATCTAAAATAATCAACAAGGAGATGAGAGGACAAATCCATCAACAGCCAAGGAAATAAATTCTTCAAAGAAAATATTTTACTCCTTCGATGAATAATGTTGAATGTTATGTATGTCATAATATTGGAAATGTTGCAGCCAGATGTTGAAGAAGAATGATTCAAGACCATCACACAAAAAGACCATCACGTTCTAGGTACTTTAAGGGATATTGGACATATAGCTAAGGATTGCAGGAACAAAGTACGGGCACCATACCAAAAGGAGAAAACATCATCACACTTGAAGATATGGAAGAAGAAGGAAGTACATTCAGAAAGATGTGGCACAACACAATATACAGACATAACAGACTCCGAGGGCGCTGAAAGTGTAAAACTTCAGTGTCCTAGATCTCATACGCAAGTTCATAAGGAGAAGTTGTGTATATACGCGAGTTAGTCAGTGCACTATTGCGTATATGTTAGTTTGAGAAAAGCAGTGGGACAGGCTCAGGAAAAGGGTCTGATATTATTCAATCCATTACTTGCTCTGTTTGATAAAGGTTACAATTTGTTGATGATGTGTGGAAATGTCTTGATACTTCTAAGATGTTTAGAAGTGTTTTGATCCTAACTTATTGATGATGATTCCTTTATACTTCTTGCTAATATATGCATGATCAGATCTGACAGTAAACAAGCTCGCACAGGTTCAGGGGGAGCATATACTTCTAATAATGCATTGTTGGCATTATGGTTAGTAGTCCTTGGTGCTGATTCTTGTATGGCTAAATGATATATCTTGCTATGATATGAGTGTCCATGACAAAATTTCATATGATTTTTTGGCTTACATAGTTGATGTTCAGATCAGATTTGTGGTTGATTCTCAGATGATGCATATATGGTGTTTACATAGTGATCTTCATAAGGATAAGTAGAAGTACAAAGCTTGAATACACATATTTGTTACCGGATGATGAGTCACTCATATGCTGTTGTCGTCATATGCATAAAGATCATATAATATAGTTATTATGGAGGATTACTATAGCTCTTGGCACTCATGTGGATGAGGATTGTTGTTGTTGATGATATCAAGAAGCCTTGACAAATGATCTTGAGCTCAAGATACATAGTGCTGGATACATGAATGATTACTCAAAGTTGCATTGTTGGAGACATGATGATGATGAGTTCTTATCTATATGATGATAGGTTGACACATACATATGTTGATTGATGCAGATGTTCCCAAGTGATGATACATGGATCATGCAGATCTTGATGTTGATGAGATGGCTATGGTGTTTTTCACATATGATATAATGTGAATGGCTCTATATATGCAAAATTCTATTCAAAGGGATGAATTCATGTAGACATTCCTTGTTCTAGGTTGATGACTTATTCACTAATGAACATATACACGTTGCTGGTCTAGATGATGTTGTCAGATGCTTATGGAGCAGGTCATACATTGCATACGATAGTTGTTGATGGCTATCATCGTCTTATTTAGATGTTTTTTCTATGTTATAAATGCCATATATTATCAAGGTCATGTAACGGCCTATTTTGGTTTCCCCACTATGCCTGGGATGGATGATGTAATATTCCTGTTTTATCACATGTAAACCTTGGAGTATCCCCACTTGGTTGGGTGGATGAGTCAGTATTTCTATATCCCCACTTGGTTGGGAGATGGATGTATGTATGAGTCCATGGTGATAGGTATTTCAGTTATGATGTATAGAGTCATGTTCTTCTTGTGGAACATCTCTTTAGACCTTGCTTACAATTAGGGGGAGCATGATCATCACACTTCAGCAAAGCAGAGATTTCAACATGTACTCAGAGGGAGCATGGACAGATTAGTACACCTTTGCATATACAAAGAGGGAGCTCATTTAGAGATATCAGCAGGTACTCAAGGGGAATATGGACAGAGGAATGTTTATCAAGGAAAGAGAATATCTTGATCCTCCCATTTCCCTTGATGTCAAAGGGGGAGAGTGATTTCGTGTTGTTGCCATCAAGTTCAAAGGGGGAGATTGTTAGCATTATGATGCATGTGTTGTACTTGATGGTAACCCACTCGTAGAAGAACAAACCACTTATATATATCTAGATGAATCTACAGAAGAGATATCAGATGTGACAGAATACATGGGATGGAGGGCAGCTCAAAGGAATCAGATGATAGTTCTCAGTATGACAAGTTAACTTTGCCATCAAGTCCAAAGGGGGAGATTTTTGGCATTATGATACAAGTGTTGTCCTTGATGACAACTCACACAGATGACAGATCATAGTGCAGCAGGTCGGTAGCAAACAGTTGATGAGCAGACTACAAAGAATGATGAAAGAAGAGTATATACGCAGGTTCACTATATACCAAGTCGCGTACATATGCAGGTTATACGCAGGTTCACTATGTACCAAGTAGCATATATACGCAGGTTTTCCATATACTAAGTATGGTATACACGCAGGTTATACACATAGGTTCACTATATAAAAAGGCGTGTATACACACGGGATTCCTAATCAAAAGTCGCATATGTGTATGCACGCACTTTCATGCATGGAAATGCGCGTACATGTGGGAAAGCTTATTTTTCGGTCCATGGTATTTAGACCTATGGTTTTGGTCCTTGGTATTGCATTCGAAGTATTGAACCCAGGTATTGGGTCCCTAGTAATTGTTCTCAATGGTTTTGGACCATGGTATTGAGTAAGGCCTAAGACTATAAAAGGAGAAGAAGATCATTAGGCAAATGTATTGAGAAAGTCTTGAATATCTGATGAAGTATGAGATCCAGTATGTAGGTTATGGGTTCATGATGTGTTGCTTAATCTAAGCTAAGGAGGAATCTCAATGGTTGATGGAGAACAAGATCTGAGGATGGATCGAGATCTTAAGGCTTGGAATGTTTATCATTATATGGTTTGATTATTGATAGTCTAGATCTAAATTATTGACACATGTTTTATTGTATGAATTTTATGATCTGGGTATGACTGATGTCTGAAACAGCCACAAAGTTATGAGTAAATATTTGCAGACCTATACACGGGTTGGCTTTGGAGAAAGCGCGTATGTACATGGTTTTGGTTCGACATAGTAGCGTATACATTATGATATATTATATTTGAAGTTACAGTTGGATCTAGTTATTGTTGTAGAGTTCTAGTGTTTGTTCTCTGTTATGGTGACTGTGTTGTTGACAGGGTTTCAATGTTGCAGTGATTCAGAGATTGATGATGCTAGTATTGATTGATTTTGTGCTTCAATGATATTGATGGATCCAGTCTGAAAATGTATGAAACATGGTAGTTGGAGGAAGAAAGAGAAGGTTGTAACCTTCTGTAGGTCGGCACCTACATACTAGTACATCAGCTAGTACAAGAGCTAAGGGGGTGGTAGCTCCCTTCAAGTAGTAGTTGGAAAACGAGTGAAGGTTGGAGCATTCAGGAGGCTGACACCTACGTACTAGTAAATGGATTGGCTAGTACAAGAGCTATGGTGGTTGTAGCTCCCTTCCCGGAAAGTCTGGAGAACGAGAGAAGGTTGTAGCCTTCTGTAGGTAGAAGCTTGTGTACTGGTATAAGACCACACCAATACAGAATCATTGTAAAAAGAAGTTTCTAATTGAAAGAAGATAGAGACATATTGCAACAAGTGGTTTTCACCCACATTGGGTTTCCACCTTACATCATGGTGTTCATGTGTGCTTCTTGTGTGTGATGATCTATTCTATTTTACTGCTCCTGTTTACTATTCATATGGTTAATAATGTTTTGATACACTCATTAAGGATCATCTAACTGAATCATAAGTCTACTGGATATACGCTTGTTTCATTGCACATTGTTGCATATACACGCGGTTTGCCTTAACTAAAGTAGCGTATATGAATCCTAATATGGAAATGAAAAAATTATATTGATTTGATAATACTGATTCACCCCCCCTAGTATTATTTCCAACAATATCTATAAATTACAAGATATTAGATTGCTTCCTAATCATTAGCATGTTGTAGAATAATAATTTATTTTGTTCTTAAGATGGAGTTCATATGTGGCATTTCAAAAATAATAATAACAAAACTTGATAAGAACATTAAGTAAACTAGAACAACCACATTAAAAATATTAATGTGGTTGATATAGCTCAAGGCTAAGAATGTGTGACCAATGCACACATTTACCTTATTAACCATGTATAAAAATGTTATGGGTAAGTGATATGAAAATGGAATGTACTTTGATTGTGTTTCTGCAAGGAATGAAATTTTTAGATGATTTAATGGAAGAAATTTTTCTTGTACATACTGTGGTCAATTTAACCATCATCTTTCGAGATGTTCGATGAGGAAGAAATCACACAAGAAATAGATGAAGCAAAGACTACAATCAAACAAGGTGCATAAGATTTGCACCTTTTGCCAAAAGAAGGGACATGTTGTCTCTCATTGTTGGACTTTACATCCAACTCATCGTCGCACACACATGCGGCAAGAGGAAAAAAAGATTGACGAAGGTGAAACCACAGATGCCATTATTGATGTGAAAAGAGAAGTTTCACATGAGGAAGAATTGCAGTAGAAAAAATCGCCATGGAAGTGGCTTAGTGAGAAGTGGATATATTTCTTGACACAGTAAGACGTACTCCTTTTCGACATATACAAACTTTGAATGTATGCATGTTTTTTTATGTTATTGCAAAATTTCACCATGGAGGTAAAATATGAGTATGGTACTCACTATTATTGCAGCAATGTCTTTCATTTCAGCTCTTTGTCAACCACATGTTGTTTTTTGGGTTGATGTACTTATTTGTCTTTGAAAAGAAGAGTTGAGGTTGCACCTGTACATAGAGGTTGTAGGTGTATTTGTCGAATTATATATAGTTCATTGTACCTGATACATGCATATGTGTTTGTAAATGTATCTTGTTGTTGGTCGACTAGTGTCTCTTGTGAGCACACTTTTTATATTGTCGATTGTGTCACATAATCCTTATCGACTTGTGTTGATTGTGTCGCACCTTTATTATTGACTCGTGTCGATTGTGTTGCATATGTTTTGTCGACTTTTGTTAGTTGTGTACACACTTGCTACATTTATGGTTGAGTACATTGTTCAGCACATTTCAAGTCAACTTGTCGTTGATGATTTTCTCATTGAAAAGGTATCTCTGGTGTTATTTGGTGTAGGGAACGAAATTGGTGTAAAGTAGTGCACAATTACATGAGTTGGAAAAGCATGTAAGCAAAGAGGCCTCAAATTTCAGCATGGGTCTCTACATGGTTCATTATGACTTGCTTACTTTTATTGTTCATGAACAAAACCATTGTACTTCTTTTTGGAGAAGTTTTTATAGCACACATCCCAAGATTTTGGGATGAGCATTTGCATTACTTTCAGCATGCTATAGCTGGTACAAGCATTCTTCTACAGCTACTTCTTTTTTGGAAGTTTGTTGTGGGTATTAGCCTAAGTCAGCTTTAGTTTTCCTTCTGGAGACGGAGGTTACATTGATGGGCACAGTGACAGCTGGCAAGCCCGCATGTTCAATGGAAGATTTGAGCTCATACATCAACAAGTGTCATTGCTAGTTTCTGCAATTTTTAGATTTGTTTGACAAGAAAACTTGGTCGGGATTCGACAAGTATTTGGCTTATTTAGCAAAAATTCATCATGACGACAGTTGGCATGGCAGGAGATTTTGGTTATCTTTCTACTCATTTGGATGAATGGAAGAGGATGTTTTGTTCTCTTATTTGCTATACAATTCATCTCTAATATTTTTGTAATCTTTTGGGGTCCAAAAGCCTCTCATTTGAGAGGTGTGATCAGGAGCTGAAGGCCAAGTGTTGAAAAATGCTCAAAAATGAAAGTTCTCAGAACTAGTTCAAACCTAAACGACCAGATACGCCTTGTGCTCCTGATTACCATGCTGTGAATGGTTCAAAAAATGGTCTCCATATGCAGAAGTTATGCCAATTTGAAAATTTCCCATTAACCCTTAATTTTGAAATAAATAAAAAAATTGAAATAGAATATTCCAAAGGATATTCCTTGGAATATTCTAGGGAATATTCTTCAAAATATTCTCAGAATATTCCTAAAATAAGAAGGTGCCATGTGGCCGCAAGGTGGCAACGGATAGGCATTTAAAAAAAATTTGTGGCAAATCTGTGGGTCGAACCAACGACCTACCAGCAACAAGTGCAACAACTTACCATCAGGTTAGACAGGCGGGATTTGATATGGCAGCGAAAGAGTTCATATTTAAAGCTTAAACTAATTCTGGGCGGGCCCAAAAGGGGGCCAACCCCCTCTCCATAGAACTAGGCCCCGATACCCTGGTCATATGTCCGGTGGTTACAGGTGGCAGTCAGCGATATGGTAAATGGAGGTGGTAACATGACATGGTGGAGGTTACGGTAACTGCCAACCCAAAACATTCAATGTCGTTGACCATGCAACAACAATTTAACTAGAAGTCAACCCGACGGTCAAGGCTAAAATGGCGGGAAGTTTGGTGGTGGTGCCAAGATTGGCAGTCTAGCCAACTTTGGCAGGCTTAACTGCCAGACAGGTAAGCTTAGCTGGAGTTAATTCATGGCCAACTGGCAATGGGAGTAAATGTGCCATAACTTTGGCTAGGAAAGTCCTTTTGAGACGATTTTTTATTTTATTTTGCATATCTTCAACATTCTAAATCCATTGGCATAGGATTCACAGTCAACAGAGGTCGTTTGCAGGTGATTTTTCTTCAAGGAAGTTCTAAGAGCCACTAGGGCCATATGAGTTTGGGAGATGCACTGGGATGTGTGCAGCCATTGAATGTGAAACGAAGGTCATTTCTGACTTTATTCTATGCTCCGAGTCCATTTCTATAGCTCATTTCACCTATTTAGGCTTTCTTCTCACTGTTTAGCTTTAGGGAAGCTTTCAGGCCCACTAGGGCCATTCTAGTGCTTGAGTTGTTTTGGAGGTTGTATTCATCTATTTTTGGTGATTCAAAAGCCTACTTCTATGGCCTTCAACCTTTTGGAGGCACTTATTTACTTGTATTAGCCTTTGCCATTTTCTTAATACAAGAAGACAAGCCCATTTTGGGAGTCTTGGTCGAGCAGATGTAGCCTAGGAGCAGTGAAATGCTTCATCATCTTTGTGTTATTATTGGCTAAAGATATCATGCTAAAAAAATCTAATATAATTTGTTAAACAACAAATTTAAATAACTTTCCTTACACATAAACACCTAAACAGTTGCTCAAACTTATTTGTTTTATTCTTCAAGACATCAAGATTCAAGCATGATTATTTTAATGACATCTAAGTGTTTACTTCTATTATTTATTTAGGCAGAGCCTGTAGAGGGCCAGGTAGCCTATGGAACTCATCCTCTCTTTAAATGTGACATATCTGGTAAATGCCCCTAAAGTCTATCTCTGTATTAGAAATAAGAAGTTATCACATTTCCAGATTTAACCTTGGAGTTGTTTGCACATTTAAAATTATTGGAAATGGATACCTTGCACCCTTTATTCAAGTACATTCCATTTTCAAATTAGTAAGCTTTAAGTTGACAAAGAAAAGGAATTACACATTATTGTAAAATGAACAATTTTGCTAAATAAAATTCTCCGAATGCTTTTTTTTTTCTGAATAAGACTAATTCTATTAAGAAAAGACATATGGTACAATCATAGCTTTCAGAGAAGTGAAGCTAAAGAGCAAGCGTGCCGGAAAAGATATGATATCAACCTCGGTCCCAAAGAGCAACCACGGCATAAGTAAAAGATGACAGAGAGGACAAAAGGAACGAGCTGGTCTAGGGAGTCTACCGAGCATGGGTAGAATCTTCCAATCTACATTTTTTACCTTTCTTTTTACTAACTTTGACCCAACCATTTTGATCTGGCTAGACCGAAACTACTTGCAGATTGTTCTGTTCTAAAGGAGGAGACTCCTTGTCTGAATCAGAAGGCGAAGACTCATGAGAACGTTTCTGTGAGAACAGAGGCGCAGAAGGATCCTCGGCGTGGGCTGAGGGCGCGTCCTTCAGTTGCTCCAAATTCTCCTCTTCCACTTCAATGTCATCCTCATCAGAGCTCGAGGACTCTATGTCATCCATAGGGGGTATATCACAAGGTTTCCAACTCTTGGATTTGGATTTATGAGTGATATTCTTCTTTTTGTCGAAGAACAATGCACATGAGTTCTAGAGATGCCCCGTCTGATGGCAGTGGCGACACCTGAAGGTTGTGTTCTCATAGTCCAAAGTTTGCATCCAATGGAAGTCCCCGACTTTGAGGATGATCTAGTGTGGCAACCCTTTACTAATGTCTATTTCTGCACAAATTCTACCAAAGGTATATATTCCTTTCTCCGCCCTTGAGGTATCTGTAGCTAGGAAGCGGCCTAGGGTGTCCTCGATTCCTTGAAAGATAGCAAGATGCCATAGATGCGCAAGGAGATTTGGAAGCGTGACCCAGATAGGAAGCTTGGTGATGACCGCATTGGAGGGGTCAAAGTGTGGGAACCAGGGGGAGAGGAAGAGTCCAGCTGATCCCCAGAACCAGGGGCCTCCCGTTAAAGCTTTCTGGTAATCTTCGTTGAAGGCAGAGGCTACAATAAAGAAGCCTTTTGAGCATAGGAAGACTTTGCAGTTGTTGGTCCAATTGGAATGGATCCACTCGTGTAGATCAGTAGGGCGGGGCCATATGCCATTAAATATGCAAATGAGGGTTGTTTCTGCAAATGTCTGGTATTGATCATCCAGAGATGGATGAGAGATTTCAATGGTAGGGGTTTCCTCCATTTTCTCCACGAAGAAAGGTTTGGGAGCCTCGGTAGATTGGGTAGACTTCTTGGCAGGCTGTGCATGTACTGCATCTTTGTAGGAAAAACCTTTGGAGGCAGAGGATTTCCCAACTGCACATCCCCTTAGTCGAAGTGATAGGATCACTGTGGCATTTCTTTCAATATTATAAAAAGAAAGAGGCTTACCTGCAAATAGGAGCCGCAGAAGGGAGGAAGGGATCCCCAACGTTCGAGTATCTTTAAGAGATGGTGCACTGTGAAGACCGCTGGACCCCAAGGAGTAGGGTTTTGTGTGCCAGAAGAATTATTTGAATCTGAAAATTCATTTGCTCGAGATGAATAGGTTCTCAGCTGCCTGAATGAGGAATCGAGGTTGAAACAGTGATATTGCACAACTGCAGAGCAAGCTGTTGTTGCTATTGCATGTGGAAGAATGTGCTTTGGATTTTTGCATACATGTTGAGAACAAGGTTACCTAGAATAATTTTTGTCTCCAATCCGCATTGGATCAAGTGGGCCTGCATAACTTTTCCTTCTCCTAGCGCTTTCATATTCGTACAACCTTGAAAAAACAAGGCATTTGTGGTGATGCTAGGCTGAATCACTCATTGGTCCATCAAATGAAGGATTTCCAACACTTCCTTCAACGTCCTTCCTTACATAAGTCTCCAGTCATGGCAGGTCTATTTTTGTATAAATGGGTGGAGATGAATATCCAGCGTTTCGAAGTACTGTGGAGGAGCCAGCAGTCCTGGAGGATGGCCTTCCCATCTGATTTGAAGGCGAAGGGCGGATCCCTCTCGGAGAAGCAGTGAAGCCAAAATGCACCATCAAAGAGCTTAGGGTTCCCTAGTCAAAATTCTCGGAATGTTATAAATAGTAATGAGAAACTTATGATGGAGGAAATTATTAGAATTGGAAGTGTGACCAATTCACACATTTACCTTATTAACCATGTATAAAAATATTATGTGTAAGCTTTAACAACAAAGAAAAATAATTACACCCTAAATAAAATTTTCCTAATGTTATAAATAGTAATTGGAAACTTATGATGGAGGAAATTATTAGAATTGGAATAATCTCAATGAAAATGGTGGGTACTTATGCAGTTGGAGCTCATCTAACCTTCTAAATTTATTAAAACTAATGGACTATTTCCCTAAATACAAATAGTAGTAATGAGAAAATTATAATGGTGGAAATTATTAGAATTGGAATAATGTCAAATAATATTTTAAATTTATTAAATGTAATGGAATATTTCACTAAATAAAATTGGGTTTTATATAAATGAATGTTATGAACTTATTCCAAATGGAAAAATCTCAAAAATTGGTGCACCAATATCACTTGGCATGAATCTATTTTTTTTAATTTATTAGAAGTCAATGCAATCTATCAAACATTGTAACTAGCTATTACTACTTAAGTGTGTATTTAAAAATATATTACTAGTCTAAAAAAAGTGCTTTAAGGACAACTGTATGTAAAATGTATTAAAAAAAAAATTTATAGTTAAAACATGTGCCTTTATATAAAATAATTCAATAGTCATATTCAATAAAATATTTCATGGTAAATATATGCATAATTTACAAAATAATTAAAAAACAATTGTTTAAAACCAAAAATATGCTTAATTCCTTTTATAGTCAGCATTGAATTGGCCTTTTCTCTATATATCTATCTATCCATATATATATATATATATATATATATATATATATATATATATATATTTCCAAACTAGTGTTGAGTATTGGACTACTATATATCTAATCTTAATCTCTCTTGAAATGGATCACATCCATAAAGAACCCTTATAAATTCTTACAAACTTAAGATGTATCATTTTTCTAAATGAATAAAATATTCTTCAAAATTTACATTCTAAAAGAAAATTGCACTTTCAATAAATTTAAACCTGTAAACTCTCAATAAATCCAAAGTTAAAATGAATCTATATTAAATCATAAAACAATTAAAAACTATAAATTATACATCTTTTCCTTTATAATGAGAATTTATACTATTGTTTAATCCTACTTCACATTTCCAAAACATATAAATCTAAATAGAAAATAATATATTCAAAAATATTTAGGGAAGACACAAATAAATATTAACATTTAACATATCAATCAAAATGGCCACACATTTAACAGATTAATTATCAAAGTAGCCAAACAGATAACATAATAAATGCTATTGCACTTCTTTTTAACTCCCAAACAAACTTAAACAGTGATGGAGTACTTTATACTATAACATAATGAGTGCTATTGCACTTCAACTCCCAAACAAACTTAAACTTAAACAGTGATGGAGTACTTTATACTATAACATAATGAGTGCTATTGCACTTCTTATCGCACTTCTTATTAGCTCCCAAACAAACCTAAAAAGTAATGGAGTACTCTATATAGATCCATGGCTGCACGGAAACCTAGCACAATTATTCTATCTAGCGGTGACCACCATCTGATGCACTAACATCCCCCTCTGCTGCACCATCTGCGTCCTCAGCGCAGCACCGTGAGATGCACACTCCATTCGCGCCGGTAATGCAGCAGTATTCATTCGCAGCACCATCTGCATCCTCGGGGGACAATCTATATGTGCTGTACAACTCAAACAGTTTTACAATTAGTAATAAACTATTAAGCGAATTTTTTACAACATAACTGAATTTTGTTTTGATATTTTTCTTTTTAGATTAGATTTACTAAAATCACATATTTGATTATGTTATAAAGCCTCCACGTATTCTATAACATAAAATAGTGAAGAGTTAGACATCGGCTAAGAGGGCATTAAGATATACAACACTCTAGTACAATAAGATGATACAACACTATTGTAATAAGCGAGCAATTCCAAGCTTTTCAACTTTGCTGTGTAATATGTGATTGAGTGGTATTTTCCCTGTTCGGGCTGTTACGGGAGATAATAGGAAAAGAACGAAAATGCAAATACCCAACACTAATACGAGCTTCGAAGCCATTGATATGAACCAAAACAACAAAACAAATTCCAGAAAGAAAAGCAGGAATGAGATGAGTGTTGCAGAGAACGAGTGGAGGTTAAAGTATAAATAGAGATATGGTGCACCGTTCCAAATCTACAGCTGCTTAAGCAGAATACGACGGAAGTACATGACAAAAAGTCAACGATCGCGGGCTGTACTAAATACAGGAGGTTAAATCTGACACACGACGAATCTATATACATAGGTGACGACGGAAGTACATGACAAAAACTCAGCGATCGTGCGCTGGACTAAATATCGGATGTTAATCTGAAACACGACGAATCTATATAAAGAGGTGTTTATTGTATAATATGGTTTATAATACAAATTATATTACATAAATGTCACTTATATTAAAAAAATTCAAATAAAAATATATAAAATATTATAATAATTAATTGTACTTTTTATGAGGCGGGTAATATTTGTACTCATATAAATAGATGTCTATTTTGAAATAATATATGGGAATATAATAATATTATGGGATAGTATAAATTAAGTTATATCTTAATTTGGTTATATTTAAGATCTCTATAATATTTTTATTGTTATTGTTATGAAATAGGATAGTAATACAAGATTTATAATATTAAACTAAATATTGTTGAAAATTGCAATAAGAAATGTTAAAAATAGCACTGCTATAAATAGCAGTTTGGGTACCATTATTAGATTCAGGAAGGGAATGAAAAATGGAATTGCTAAAAATAGCATTCTACTTTTAGCAGTTTGTCATGGATTCTTATTTTTAGTCAGTCCCTCAACTAAAAATAGGAAGTAAAATTCGAATTTGAACTTAACACCTATTTGAAAATAAATTAATTAATTCTCCATGAGTTAATTAGTTGAGAAAATTCAAACATGAAGTCTATGTGAGGACATGCAACAGTTTATCTATTAATTGAGGAATTTATCCATAAGTTAAAGAGATAAGGATGAATTCTAATTTGAGTTGTAATTAGTTCGTTCGGTTAACTGAGTCAAGTCGAGTTATATTTGATTTAAACAGTTTGTTTAAATTAAGTAAGTTCAGTTAGTTAATGCATGCTAGCATATAACTCATGTTCTTTAGTTAGTTGAGATCAAAGGATGGACAATGTACTATCACTTGGATGAATATTTTTCCTATAAAAGAAGGTCATCCATGATGAGGATTTATCTCCTTCAGGACTCCGTAGTTGGATCAGAGGTTAGTGAGTGTGTGAAGAGACCAATTCACACAAGTGGCTGCACTGGTCCCAGTCAGAATTGTGCAAAGAAATGGGAGGCTTGGAGGGCAAACCAGAGGTTAAAGAGAGGCCTTTAACTGTCTATGACCAACAAAGGTATTACAGAGAGAACATGATAGCTTTTGAGCTAATTATTTTTGTAATACTGGTTATATTTCCACTTGTATGATAATACAAAGATGGGGTAATATTAGGGTGGTGCTTTCCCCTGGTTATTTCCTCTGTGTTATGTGTGGTTGATTACTTCTCATTCTCAATTATATATGTTCTTGGTTGATGATGGTTATATATGTTTAAGCTTTCTGCAAAGTTTATTGTAGAAATAGATATAATATTATGCTCTAGGACATTGCGTATATCAGTTGATCTACATGAAAAATTTACAAATATAATAGTAATATACGTAAATTTTATAATTACTATTTATATATATATATATATATATATATATATATATATATATATATATATGAATTTTATTAAAGTATCTATTAACAATTTAATGTGTAAAATATAAATTATAAATAAAATATTTTAATGACAACTATATAAAGGAAAGGAGAATTCTTATTTGATTAATAGTTTTGTTTTTAGCAGATTTGTAATTCAATTTAAGTTTTGTATAACCCATTATGAAAGAGATATTTGTAAGTAAATTACATTAAAAAAGAATAAAATAATACTTATTACAATATAGTAATAACAAAAAAAAGTAGTGTGACTCATTAAATAAAATCCTGAGTTTAGACCTTAAATTTAAGTCAACTCTATATGGAGTCACAAATTAATTGAAACTTTATACAAAAAAAGAATATTAATTGCCAAAGGATTCTTATTTCAACTTAAGGTGGATGAAGATTTGTTTATTTATTTAATTTTTTTAATTGAGGGACTAGATTGATTTTGAAAACAATAGGTATCATTGCTTAATAATAGTTGTCGTGTGTTATAAAGCTTCTTAGTTTTCATTGACTTTTCTAATAAATTTTAAAAATTTGATTCGTGTGAGGTGGCTAAGTGCCAACAAATTTCCTAGGGATTATAGATTATTCAAATTCTATTAACTTTCTCCATCGTAAGTTCCTCATTATTATTTATAACATTCATTTATATATAAGGAAATTTTACTTAGCAAAATGGTCCATTACTTTTAATAAATTTAAAAAATTAGATTCATGCCACTTGATTCCCCACCCACCAATTTACTAGGGATTTGAGATTATTCCAATTCTAATAAGTTCCTCCATAATAAGTTCCTAATTATTATTTATAACATTCATTTATATATAAATAAATTTTATTTAGTAAATGGTCTATTTTATGATAACATGTGTAATTCCTTTTTTTCCTCAAGTTAAAGTTGACCCATAACCTTTTCATAAGGTAAATGTGTGCATTAGTAAGGCATTCTTCATGTTGCAATAGTTTTTTTAGTTATATTTATGAGGCTTTCAACTATATCAACCACACTAATAATTTTAATGTTGTTGTACTAGTATTACATGATATCTAACTCATTTTATGTTGAGTTTAACTTTAATACTTATAACAAATATATATATATATATATATATATATATATATATATATATATATATTCTAAATTTGACTAATTCTATTAATGTAAAAAAAATGGTACAAGGAAGCACCAACCTCTGGAGATCAAGCCTCAAAATATGCCATGTTTAACAATAAATAACTAAAAGAGACTAGCCGCATCGGGAAAACCAGTCCAAAACTAGAATTGTTTACTCCCCACGCAGGGGTAATAGCCTATAATGCTAGAGTGGAATAGCTTTTAGAGCAAACATCAAAATTAACAACATTTAGATAAAAGAAACAATAGAATAGACCTCTAAGGTTGGAAGCAAGGAAACCAAAACCTGAAAAAGACTTGGACCAGCTAGGTGTCATTAGTAGGAGGAGGTTCTTCCACTATCCAACACTTGTATGCCCCCATGTCATCTTTCATGTCCTGTTGATCTCTTGGAGTTGTTTCCATGCCTAGATTATTGTGTCCATGAGCAGCGTCTTTGTGGTCCTGAGCTTCTTCATGGCTTTTGTGCGCCCTTGAGCTGCTCCCAAGGGATTTTCTTTTGCTAGTGTTGGCTTGCTCCTGAATATTGCAAGCTAGAACTTCAGAGCCTTGAGGCTCGTCTCTAAAGGCTACCAAAATGGTCGCAATTATGCATGGTCGTTCCAGCGTGCAGCGAAATTGGAATTGGGTTGAATGATTGGTTTGTTGAGATGAGACAGAGGTAGTAGGAGGCTATGGAGCATCTTCAACACTCCAAGAACATTCAGTATGAGATCATCTTTGACCGCTGCATATGGCTGGATAACGTCCTGTGAAATGAGCCATTGAGGGGGAGGAACAGTCAGAAGGGGTCGAGTCAAAGATAGACAGGGAGAGGGGGTGAATTGCTCTTCCTCTGCTACTGCCCCTCCTGTAGTGCATCATATGAAGCAGAGAAGGGCATGTTCACCTGGTCCAAATTGGGTAGACGATGACGAGGAAGAGGAGTGCCTAGGATTGAATGACCAATGAGAGCAGGGGGACTTGTAATTTGCAGTTATAAACCAAGATTCAAGACCAAATAATCAGTTCGAAGGCATCACATAAGATTCTGCGAGAAATTGGCACCATCTACCATCCCAATGCGACACATAATTTGGCAACATCTCCCCGTTGTCGTGCGCGAGGTCGGCTTTGTAGCAGCAAGGAGACAATTGCAATTCAGAGGAGGAGGAACAGGGGAAAGGTAGTCCGAATAAGCCATCTTAAGAACTAGATTGAGGTTTCCTCGGCCTGCACAACACATTGAAATGCCATTAATGTTGGCAATGATCATCTGGGTGGAAGTGTGGGTGGCCAAGTGGCCGTGCCACATAACAACCCAAATTTGTTGCGTAGTACTAGTGCTCTTAAACACCCGTATTTGGGAGTTCTGCATTGTTTTGCACCAGGTCAGTGCATTCTCGTAAGTGAGAGAGGTCATTTATAATGTCAAATGATCCTACATTTATAACTCAATCACTGTCCACTGCCAGATTTTCTAGGAGATCTCCCACTTTATTTCCTTCCCTTCTGACATGTTGGAATGTGATTGCTCTATTGGTTAAGACCCATTGTTCTATGAGCTCTAAACGAGCTGCTAATCTCCAGGTGTTGGCTACTTTGTGAGTAGGTGTTCCTTGGAGAATTTGATTAGCCATGTTGATAAGGATTTATGAGTCTCCTTCAATTACAATAGGAAAAAATCCACGCTGCTGAGCTAAGCAAAGTCCTTGCGAGAAGCCTTCTAGTTCAGCTAAATTGTTCGTTTCCCAACCTATTGAGTCAAGGAAGAGCATGAGTGTTTTGCCTCCATGATCCTTGAGGATGCCTCCATAACTTGTCATGCCTGGGTTTCCTTTGGAGGCTCGGTCCAAATTTAATTGTATCATTCCCTGGGGAGGAGGCTGCCATTTACTTGGTCCTTTGGGATTTTGAGAAAAGTTGCTAGGGTGCTCATGTGTTTGGGTAATCTGTAGATACCAATTCTCCCATATGTTATTCTCCTGAGGAAGGGTAGGAAGGTCCTCTTCCTGCCATTTTTGAAGCACCAAGGTTTCCTGAAGATTGTTGCAGAAATTACTCCATATGTTATCGAGAGGTGTGCATTGATTCTTAAAAATGCTTATGTTTCTTTCTTTCCATAAAGTCTAGATGAGAAGGTATGGAATAATTTTCAATAGAGAGTTTAGCAACCTGCTCTTGTAAGGATCAATTACCTAGTTACAGATGGTGTTTGTAATATCCCTTGTTACTCTACTTCTTTTTTGACATCTAAACTCAGTTTTTCCCATAGTTTATTGGCTAATTGGCATGAGTCCATAAGATGTTTTATTGTCTCTTCCTGTTGGTTGCAATTGGGGCATCTTGGGGGCCTGTGGAAGCTTTTTTCTTAGATTGTCACAAGTGAGTATCCTTTTTTAACATAGCAGCCAGAGAAATGTTGAAATCTTGGGCCAAATGCCAAGAGACGAGATTTTGTCCCAAATAGGGTCTTTTGAAGCCTGATTGCTAATCAAAAGGTTGTACGCCTCCTTAGTGGTAAAAGTCCCATGTGGTGTGTACCCCCATCTCAGAATATCCTTCTTGTGTGAGAACATAATTTTCCTATTATAAGTTCTAAATCAATCCCATTGTGGATTTGCTCTATTCCTTGTCTGATAACTTGTGTCACTTTTAGCCATTGTCTATATCTCTCATTGAGGGCCGAAATATAGTGTTGATTGACTTTTTCCTTCTGTTGCATGGCCCAATCATTTGTATGTGGAGGATTGTATAAATTGTTGAGCCGTGGTCTTTGTTGCAAGAGTTAGCCCAGAAACGAGCATTGCTGCCATCTCTGATTTCCCAAAAACTGTGCTTTTTTATCATGGCACTATGCTATCTGGTTGAATTCCATATTAAGGAGCCCTTTCTAGTGGACAAAAGTCTTATTAAATCTTCTTTCAGTTTATTATTTACATATTTGGTAGTCCAAAGTGTACCCCACGGTGTGTATGGAGCTGAGAGTCATTACCACCATATCCTTGCTCCCATAACTGCATTCTTCTGTTGAGGATCTCGGAGACCCGCACCTACATATTTTTTGGGAAGGAAGACTTTCCTCCATTTGACAAATGACCATTTACTATTTTGGCCTGAGGATCCCCATAGAAAGTTACGTTGTAAATTTTTTACTCTCTTAAGCACCCATTTTGCTGCTGCTAAAGCAGAGAAAAGATATAAAGGCATTGATTGTAAAATGGCTTTAAGCAGCACGAGTCGACTAACCATATTGAGGGCTCTAAAGGTCTAGGAAGAAAGGCGGGCTTCAAGTTTTTCAAGGAGCATTGCCAAGAGGCATGTTTAAGTTTTGAATCGGTCAAAGGGGTGCCTAAATACTTTGAGGGTAGAGAGGTTGTATAGAATCCGAGAATGCAGGTTATAGAGGATTGAGTGGAGGGGGAAGTGTGAAAAAATAAAATTTGGGATTTTGCAGTGTTAATGTTGGCTCCAGATGCTTCTGAATATTCATTAAGCAGGGATTTAAACATTGATGCTTCTTGAACTGAAGGGTGCCCGAACAACATGTTGTCATCCGCAAATTGTTGATATGTGATCACTGGGGAGTCATTGAGTGAAATGCCTCTGAGCTGATGAGTTTGAAGAGCATTCTTTATTATACGTCCTAACCCTTCAGCCATTAGCACAAAAAGAAAAGGAGAGAGGGGATCTCCTTGACCAATGCCTTTAGAGGGCTGGAAAGGATGCGAAGGAATTCCATTTACCAATGTGGAGAAAAAATTAGAGGAGACAAGATTCATTACGCATCTGACCGAGGGAGGAGAGAATCCAAAGGTAGTAACCATTTTTTGAATGTAGATCCAACTTAACTTGTAAAAGGCTTTAGAGAGATCAATTTTGAGAAGCATATCTGCTTTTTTGTTGTGCTTTAATGAATGAATGATCTCATGGGTGAGGATGATGCCATCAATGATTTGGCATCCTTCTATGTATCTCGATTGTTTTGGCGATATGAGCAAGGGAAGAATCAATTTCAAATGGGAAGCAATGAATTTGGAGATGACTTTGTAGATAACATTGCAGAGAGATATTGGCCTGAATTTGTCTAGAATTATAGAATGTTTTTCTTTAGGAATGAGTGAAATAAAGGTGGAATTTAGAGATGGAAGCAACCAATTCCTAGATTCTTCCACAACATGCCATACATCCACTTTGATGAGATCCTAGAATTTATGAAAGAAGTTGGAGGTAAAACCATCTGGTCCAAGAGCTTTACCCTCCTTGCACTGATTTAGTGCTGATTCAACTTTGTGTAGAGTAATTGGTTGAAGGAGTAATTAGTTATGTTCTTCTGTTGTGATTTTAGGGATATGCTGGAGAATTAGTTCTATGGTTGGTTGTATGTTGATTTGTGGTTCCTGGTGAAAATTTTTGAAATGCTGGAGGAGCTCTCTTTCGATATCCTCGTGTTCTTCCAACCTTTATCCCTGCTAATTTTGAATTTGTATAATGTTGTTGTGCATTCTTCTCTGTATGGTGGTGCGACGAAAGAATTTCATATTCTGCTCTCCCTCTTTTAGCTATCTTAATCTGGATTTCTGATTCCAAAGGATCTCCTCTTGCTTTCTTCTTTCATCCAGCTGATTTTGTTCCTTTTCTACCAATGCTTCAGTCCTTCCTTCATTAATTATTTTTTGCTGAAGATCCATCATTTCTTGTTTTAGAGCTTTTTGGGCTTGAAAGATATTTCCAAAGGCCGTTTCATTCCACTGCTTGAGATGCATTTTGAGATATTTGAACCATTGTTGAAATTGATACATTTTTGTTCCTTCAAGGGGAATGAAGCTTTTCCAGATTGAGAGGACCAGATTGTTGAAATCTGGGTGTGTAAGCCAAAATGCTTCAAAACAGAAGGGTCTCCTTGTGGAGTTGCTAGGCCTTTGCCATTGAAGAGATATGGGCCAATGATCTGACCCAGATAGAAGCAAGATTGAGGTAGTAAAGTCTCCTCCTAAGTGAATGGAATTGTGAGATAACAAGAATCGATCCAACCATGAGGCTATTTGTTGCGAGCCTGATCTTCTATTGTTCTAGGTGTACATTCCATTTTTAAAGGGAAGATCAATGAGCCAGTTATTTTCTATAAAATCCTTGAAGTGGCTACTTTCAATGTCTAATTTGACTCAGCCTCCATTCTTTTCCTCAAGCTTAGTAATCATATTAAAGTCACCACCTATAGTCTAAAGAGGATGGACTCTGGTAGAGTTAAGCTATTGTGTTCAATAATGCTAATTTGTTCGTGGCATCCTGAGGGAAATAAACATTAGTGAGATGTCTGTGAGCATTGTTCCCGATAATGTGAAAAGTAGCTTGAATGAGATTATGAGTGACATGGATGTCAGTGAGTGAAATAGCCTGTGTGTCCCATGCTATTGCGAGTCCCCCCTAAAGCTCCTGAGGCGTCCACCACTACTGAATGACTTCCTGGCCAGGCTTTTAAGAAAATGGTACCAAGTGTATTAATGTTACATTTTGTTTCTTGCATGAAGAAAATTTGAGGTTTTTCATGTTGTATCATGCTTTTGATCATTCTATACTTCACAGGGTTGTTTAACCCTCTTAAGTTCCATGATGTGAGCTTCATGGTTCAATATTGGGTAGCGGCCTATAAAACTTCGTTAGCTTGGAATATCTTCCTGAATCCACCAACATTTCCCCAATGATGATGGTTCTTTGCAGATCTGTCTTTCTCCTTTGTTTCTTGGTATCTTTGGGAAGGTATTTCCCATCCCATTGACTACCTGGTTGGATCCCTAAAGTTCACTGCTGATGTGCTCTAGAAAGGATTACCTCCAAACTTTCTAACTATCTATCCAGGATTTTATCAAACCCTTTCTTCCTACATGCTTTCTCAGGGCTGGGTTGGTCTTCTTTGCTGTGCTATCAAGCTGAACCATATCAAAAGCCCTTTCAGTTGCATTGGGAGTCTAAATCTCATTGTTGTCATTTGGGGGAGGTTCCGAGTCCCCCCCCCCGGGAAGGGGATCCATAGCAATGGGCCTATTTGCTGAGTAATGTTGTCACCAGAGAGGTTGAGTTGTTGCAGTCTCGTGTTGTGCAGAGAGGTTCAGTTGCTGCAGAGTTTACCAGAAACCCTAAGCAACCATGAAGCCCTAGCCATGAGCCTGCCTTCATCAATGACTCTATAACAAAAATATATTAATAACATAAGAGTATCTCAATAAGCCAAATAAAATATTTCAATATCCATATTAAATAACATAAATTTATATTTCAGGTATAATTTTTTATAAATGAAAATATAACACTTATATATAGAATAGAATTTATAGTATAAAATATGATTATAAGACAATATTATAATATATTATAATAGACTAAGTCACATTCCCAATTTTTTAAATTATAATTACACTGTAGGGAATTTCCGTGTGAGGCCATCTCCCCTCTCGTACCAAGTGTAAAATTGTGAGTCATTGATTTGAAGTTAGACTATAGAAATAATTTACTCCTTGAGATTGTTTAGAAATTGCTATTTGTCAGTTGTAATTCATTACTGAATAGCCTCATCCATCATTTGAGAAGCTTGCAAGATTGGTTATGGCTGAAGGTTATCCTGTGCAAAGCATATTCAGTGTTATCCTAAAGAGTTGTCTATCTCATTACATAGTGCTTGCGATTTCTTCCCTTTCTTCTTCATCCTTCTTGTTGTCGACCATGGATATATTCCTCTCAAAGGTATAACTATTATCGAATACTATTTTTTCACTACACTAATTTTGGGTTATATGTTCGAACCCCTCTTAATTATAGAGAGCGAGCTTACTCTGTATCATATTATTTGTTGCTGCACATGAGAGTTGTTTCACAAATAGGTACATGGATCAAATAATCCCCTACATTCCTGGAATGCCCCAATTGCGTGTAAGATATCTAACCAAAACATTTCAAGTCACAGAATCCTTCAATTATATGTTTCAGTTTCTTGGAAGTGAAGTGCAAACTGCCGTGGAAGCTGAATTTGTAATTCCTAATACCTTTTATGAGCTTGATGGTCCTATAATCAATGCACTCTGGATGAGACTTCTTACATTGCATACAATTGGCCCTCTTGTTTTAGAGGCACAATATGGAAATGATAGCATATACAGTATCTCTTCCAACATGTGGAGTGAAGAAACTGAGTGTATGAAGTGGTTAGATTCAAGCATTTGGAAGAAAAACCTTAGAATTCAAAAGCAAGGGTTTAGGTAAAGCCATGGATGTGATAACAAGAGTGAGTGATTGGATCTCTGAAAATATGATGTTGGTGTTGCTAGAACGCTCTCGACAAGTGGCTTTGGAAACTGAAGATACTAATAAATTTGTACCAAAAAATCAATGGAGAGATGATATTCCAATGGTGCCATCTGTATGGATGAGTCTTCGTGAGGAGATATTGGAGCTAGTCTTGGTAATATTGCAAATGAAGAGCATCCTGAGTTTGAGAATTGTTTGTCACAAGTGGAACACATTTTCATTAAGAAAGAGGTTTGCTAGACTTCATTCTATGGTCCAAGCCCTGAGTTTCAAGAAATGTGTTCTTATTTGATGTCCTTCATGGTGAATGCAGAGCAAGTTGTTGATAATGGAAGCGCCAAGAAAGGGGGAACCCATTCTTTTTTTTTTTTATGTGAATCCAACATCAAAAAGTAAGGGAATGGGAAAGGGGAGCTCCAAATCTCACTAGGAATGTCGCAAGGTAATTCCACGGACCGAGGAAGAACACAGGTAAAAGATTTAAGCCATGGATGCATTTTCTCTCCAATAGTTATATTTTCAACAATAATTGTATGAACCAATGGTATTCACTTGGCTTCAGTCCGTTCAAAATTTTGTTCCCCTATTTTTATCTAATATATCGATATATTAAATTACTGTGACAACTCTATATTGATTTTGCTTTATTTTCTTTTCGGATTTTTAGAGCTTCAAAGTTTATAATTGTCAAGGATTCTTTATCATTACTTTGTTGATCTTATCTACAAATTTCCTGTAGGTTCTATTCTTATGGGCCTGTTACTATATAAGGAAAACATTATGGCACAGGTTTTCTACCTTTATCTTTGTGAAAAGGAAATACAAATATATATTCATTTGGGTATTTTGATGTTATTATTTTCTTGTTTACTGAAAACATAGTTTTTTTTTTTTTTTTAAACTTAACCTTTATATTCACTTGCAGTTAGGTCTCTTTCACAAATTTTTTGACTACCACTCTCACTTTATGCCGTTAGGGTCTTCTAAGGGTTGAGTATAGGAGAAATTATTGTTTATAAATTATAACCCAATCAAGTTCTGAATTTTTCATATGAAGAGAGAATGCACAAGGCTCTAGCAGTGGGCTATTGATGAGAATATTTTTTATTGCCGGGATGTGGATATGAACTTAGTATATAAATTGATTCCATTTACTGCATGAAAATAAACAAATCAGATTGAACCATTCGATTTATGTGATGGTTTTATTTATGGTGAGTATTTTGAAACTTTTTAGAAGGATAAAGCTTTCATTTCTCCTACCTGGTTAATTTCTTAAGGCCCCGTCCTACAAATTCAATAAACAAATTTCAGGCCACCTAACTTAGGTTGTCACAACTCATAATTAAAATATTTTTTTTCCAAAGTAAAGACACTTAAAGTAGGATTGAGGCAATCTAAGAGCCTACATACATCAGCTGGAGTTTATGAAATTATTTTAGGGGGGAGACATTGTAAATCTTCCCTTAAATGACTCCTTGTGTAAATAGGTGCTTTGTCAAATAATCATTTCTCATCTTGTGTGGGTATTTTCGAATATTAATCTCGAAAATATAAATATTTTGGTAGAATCATGGTTTTGGCAAACAAGGGTTATTTAATACAACTCTCTACATTATATTTGATTGAATAGAAAATCTACTTACATAATAGAGTAGCAAAGGCTTACTTTATACGAAAATTAAATGGGATCATATATCAAGTACATTTGTGTGAACTTTGAGGTATGATAGCTTGGCTTGCCAAAATTCTGGCTAGGCAAAAGAGTCAAGAATTTGACATTCTCTTAGAAAAAACTTGGCAACTAAAGTTGAAAATCTGCAAAAGAAATTATTGGAATTGGGTCAAAATAGTTTCTCTATGAATCAGTAACAAGTGAGTTCAATCTGTGAGTTTGGTTACTGGTAACTTTGCTATGAAGCCTTTAAATATTAACAAATCGTGTAAATTTTCAATTCCTATAGATAATTATATGTTTATTTCTTGAAGCAACAAATAATATTTGTAGGTCCCATAATACCCAATTCCTTCAAGAAAGTCCTTGGATATATTGGGATGTTATTTTTCTCTAGTTTATATTTTCTTGTGTTGTATAATGACATTTTCCAACATGTTCTTCCCCTCTTAACTAGAAGCTCAATACAAGGAGTGGTCTAAAACCATTCCTCGTTATCCTCACACAAGTTTTCAAATGGCCTAGGAACCTCGAGTAGGAATATTATCATCTCCTAGTCCCCATAAACATTGAATAAAATCAAGAGAAGTTTATGCTTTCAATGTCAAGTTGGGAACAAACCTTCCAAATAATTGTCCCTTATGTGCTACTTGTGCTTTATGGTTTTCATACATGTACCTTCTCTGTTTTACCACCTATGTTCTTTCCCTCTGAAACTGTGCCCTTTACCATAAACTCAGCCTCACATCTTACCATTCTCCAACCCCATAATCTTGTGCAACCTCAATTTGTTTGGGTTAAATTTTTATAAATTAGTTATCAACAGAAGAATTGGTGAATAGACTATTTTGCTAGCCTTAAAGTTTCGCCTGAAACTTAATATAATAGTTAGTGGAAAATAATCCTTATCTACTTGAATTTTTCATGTATCTCCATTTGCAATGTGAAGATTCATGGCTCGAGAGTCGGTTGTTATTGGGCTTAATGAATTCTTGATTGTTGAAGTCTTCAATATCAATAAATAGAGAATGAGAAGTAAAAGGAAATTGTGCCAAACTATGTATCCTTGCCACACCTAAAACTAGGATCATAATCCCCTATTCCCATGTTGCTAGGCATATAGTACAGGGTCGTTAGGCAGTTGTCAATGTTGTAATCCATTTTCTATTTTCATTGATGTCTCCAGTGTTTTTGGACTAGTGAGAAGTTTTTCAAAAATGCTAATAGATCAAAACTGGCTGAAATCAACTTTGTTCAAGATGGAGGCATGTTTGGGAAAACGTAGAAAATAAAAAACTTTACCTTGGCTTATTTTAATGATAATATGTGTACCTTTTCTAATGCAGGATGTTTTTGCTTGGTCTAGAAAAATTTGGTAGAGGTGACAAGAGGAGCATCTGAAGGAATTTTGTTAGTTCTTGAACTCCCACATAGGTGGCTACTGACACACAAAAATATTTTATTCTGTTGAATTCGATGAACAAGGAGAGAAAGCAATCTAATATTCATGATATTACTGTTGTGAATGGGAGTGATGTATCATCACCACAGGGACCTATAACTAGTCAAGGAAATCAATCTTTAGTATCTGCGAGGAAATATTCTAGTCACACTTCTTCACCAAGGCTTCCTAGTGTATATGGAGCTACTGTTGTTGGGCCTATGGTTTCTGTTGTTGGCACTCTTGTAATTCTTCCACTCAAATAGGCTCCTTGTCTTGTTCCACTTTCTTACCATATGCCATAGCCAACTATGCATAGATAACTAGAGAGAAGGATCTAAGCATTTTGGACTGCAAAGGTTTGTTTAATAATATGTTTGTTGTCATCGTATCAATAGGAAATGATGGATGTCAATTGATCTGCTAAATGTTAATCATTTGATCTATCATTGGTCAACATGGACCTTTTCCTGTGGGGTATGAAAGAGATAATTTTACTCCTGCACTAATATTTCCAAAATTTAGGATGTTAAATGTCTTCCAAAGAATGATTTTTATCGGGATACATGCAAGAGAAAACTCAAAATCGACTAGGAACGTTGCAAGGGAAATCCCTGGAATGAGGAAGAACACAGATAAAAATTTAAGCCCTTAATTCCTTTTCTCTCCAATAATTTTATTTCTAGTAGTAACTGTACGGACGAGTGTTATTCACATGGCTTCAGTCCATTCGACAATTTTTTCCCCTGTTTTTATCTAACAGATCGATATATTAAATTACCGTGACAACTTTATATTGATTTAGCTTTGTGTTTTTTTGGGCTTTTTGGAGCTTCAAATTTTATAGCTGTCCAAGATTCTTTATCATTAGTTTATTGATCTAACCTACAAATTGTATCCAGGTTCTATTCTTGTGGGCCTGTTATTATTGTAAGGAAAGACATTCTCGTGTAGGTTTTCTACATTTATTTTTGTGAAAAGGAAATACAGATTCATATTCGTTTGGGTTTCTTTATGTTATTGTTTTCTTTTCTTCTGAAAACACTATTTTTATGATGTTAAAGCTGAACCCTTATATTCACTTGCAGTTGGGTCTCTTTCATAATTTTTTGATTAGCATTCTCGCTTTCTTCCCTTAGGGCCTAATGAGGGTTGAGTAGAGGAGAAGTTATTATTTATAAATTATAAGCAGATCGAGTTCTGAATTTTTCCTGCAAAGAGTAACTGCATGAGGTTCTGGTGGTGGGATATTAATGAGAATATTTTTTATTGGAAAGATGTAGATATGGACTTAGTATGTGAATTGATTCCATTTCCTACGTGAAAATAAACAAATTATATTGAACCATTCGATTTTTGGGATGGTTTTCTTTATGGTGATATTTTCAGACTTTTTAGAAGGATAATGCTTTTGTTTCTCATATCTTGTTAATTTTTTGAAGCCTCGTGCTACAAATTCAGTAAAAAAAAAATTCATGCCACCTGAGTTAGGTTGTGACAGATCATAATTAAAATAAAAAATCGTTGCCGAAGTAAAGATTCTTAAACAATGTTTGAGGCACCCTAAGAGCTTCCATACATTAGCTGGAGTTGATCAAATGCTTTTAAGGGGGAGGCACTCTAGATCTTCCCTTAAATGACTCCTTATGCAAAACAGGTTCTTTGTCAAATAATCATTTCTCATCTCCTCTGGGTATTTTCGAATTTTAAACTAGGAAATGTAAATATTTGGGCAGAATCATGGTTTTGGAAAACAAGGGTTATTTAAGATAACTCTCTAAATTATATTTGATTGAATAGAAAATCTAATTACATAATACAGTAAAAAAATCTTACTTTATAGGAAAATTAAATGGGACCATAGACTAGGTATTTGTAAATGAACTTTGAAGTATGGCAACTTGGTTTGACAAAAATCTGGCTAGGCAAAAGAGTCAAGAATTTGCCATTCTATTGGAGAAAAACTTGGTAACTACAGTTGAAACTCTACAAGCACCAAAATAATTGGTGAATAGACTATTTTGGTAAGAAACCATAATGTTCCCCCGATGCAGGTGCCTGAAGCAGCAGTTAAAGTGACGGGATAGGAGTGGGGTGAGGCTGTCCGACACCTGCCCACTCGGTACAATGTGTTAAGTACTTGTAAGCTAGTTAGAGCATGGAATGCGCATAATTTATGGTTAAACAACTCACACTCTAGTGGCTTCAATTCATATTTCCTGTCCATCGCGATGGCTCCTCCCTCTGCATGCTTAGAGCTGCAAGAGATGGCAGTGTTCATGAATGCTACAGTAATGGTAGAGGCATCTCAAGGCATGCCAGATTGGGTTAAGGCTCGACTCTATCTTGGGCACATTACAAAGTCTTTGGGATATTTCATTCGGTTCATTCCCTCAACTCTGGACTTATTTCGATTTCCAGCTTGCTTGAGGTCAGTGTTGTTACTTTTGAGGCCTCTCAGCATTCGAAGGGGAAAGTCTGTTTGGAGCCTGGCACGGCCCTTCTGAAGCGGTTCATGCTATTTCTCACATTCCTCTCCCAATCTCCGAGCTGCTACTAGGTGGTCTTTGTCTTGACATTACTCTATCTGGTCTCAAGTCTGGTCTCTGGCTTCAGGTTGTGGTTTTTAGGTTGGTTTGTCATAGCCTCTATCCCTATGCCTAAGAATCTGGTCTTGGGCCTCGTTTATGACTCAGGGTGGTGAGAGATAAGCACTATCAATCCTGGAGAGAATCATTTAGTTACTTGGTTTCGCCGGCTAGGGGTTACTGCAGGCTCCCTTCTTGGTCTTGCAGTCTTTGCTGGTTAGCTTGTATCTCTGTTGCTTTTCCTGTCTCTGTATCTCAAATGCCTTGACTTCGCTAAAGAATGGGGTGCCGAAGAGGGCATCCCCAGTGCGTACCTACAAGCTCATCCTCTGACTCGCCTTCCCTATCTAGTGAGCTGATTGTTGGTCGCTAGCCCTGCACACGTAGTGGGAGAGGGCGGCTCTATGCCTCCAGACACCGCCCTAGGCCTCCTTCTTGGATTGGCTCAACAATATTCTTTTTTAATAACTCCCTACATTTGCCTAGGATTATGGCTCACATTACTGTGGCATTCCATGGGACTACTCAGCTAGAGGATTTTGTCTCTCATTAGGGAGGCTCGAGGGCAGTCTCTGTTCCTTCTCCTTCCATCCAGGTGGGAATTGATAGTGTGCCTTAGCAGGATTTGAATGTTCTGGGTTGTAGCACTCAGGATGCGGAGATGGTGCCGGTTGACCCTGGTCCCTCTGATCAGCACGTGGCTCAAGATAAGGATATGCTTGAATTTTGATGGTGCCGTATCATGGAAGAACCACCAGACGACTAGCGAGCTTCCCTCGACTACGTTTTTTTGGCTATGCTTCGTCTATCTTCAGGCTAGTATGCTATGTTAACTATGTTTTCGATTTCCTGTGTGTTTTTGATGTTTTTGTTAATCTATGAAGTACCAAGAGAGTATCATCCCGGTCCCCTACGCGAGAGTTGTTTTCTGTCTTCTCATCTGTTAGCTCTTGACAGATCTGCCTCGTATCAGAGCAGAGTCTAGACTTCGATCCCGATGTAAATATTTTTCTCTACTTTGTTAATAGAATTAGTCTTACTCAAAAAAAAAAAAAAAAAAAAAAAAAAAAAAAAAAAAAACCTTAAAGTTTCCTTGAAAATTAATATAAAAGTCAGTGGAAAATAATCTTTATCTACTTGAGGGCTCCCGATTTGAATTTTATTGAGCTTTATGAATGCTTGAGAGTTTATGTATTCAATATCACTAAATAGAGAATGATAAGTAAAAGGAAACTTTGCAAAACCATGTATCCTAGCCACATCAAAAACTTGTATCATAACTCCATGTTCCCTTGCTACTAAGCAGATAGTACAGGGTCATTAGAGAGCTGTAAATGTTGTAATCCATTTTGTGTTTCCATTGATGTCTCCGTGGTATTGGATTAGTTAGAAATTTTCAAAAATGCTAACAAATGAGAACTTATTGAAATCGACTTTGTTCAATATGGAGGAATGCTTGGGAAAAAGTATGACAAAAAATACTATACCTAGGCTCATTTTAATGATAATGTGTGTATCTTGCTGATGTGGGATGTTCTTACTTAGTCTAGAAAAATTTGGCAAAGGTGACTCGAGGATGATTTTAAGGAATTTTGTTATTTCTCGAACTCCTAGAGAGGTGGCTAGTCATGCACAAAAGTATTTTATTCAATTGAATTCGATGAATAGGGACAGAAGATGATATAGCATTAATGATATTACTAGTGTGAATGGGAATGATGTATCATGACCACAAGGACCTATAACTGGTCAAGGAAATCAATCTTTAGGATCTGCAGGGAAATCAGCTAATCATGCTTCTGAGTGAGGGATTCCTAGTTTATATGGAGCTACTATTGGTCAACCCATTGTTAGGCCTATGGTTTCCGTTGTTGGCACTCCTGTGATTCTTCCTCCGAGACATGCTTCTTGTGTTGTTCTACCTTCTTACACTATGCCATAACCAGTTGTGCATATATAACTAGAGAGAAGGAGCTGAGCACTTTGGACTACAAAGCTTAATATGATAATATGTTTGGTGTCATCATATCAATGAGAAATTATGCATTTTAACTAAACTACTAAATTTTTATCAGTGGGTGTGTCATTTCTCAATATGCACCTTTTCTTATCTGGTATCAAAGAGATCATTTTATTCCTCCACTAAGATTTTGGAAAGTGGAGGACGTTATCTCACTTGCAAAGAATGATTTTGATGGGGATAAACGTAAGAAAAAACTTGAGTTGCTATTCTTTTATTATTTCCTTTCTTCAGTCAAAATCATAAAAGACAAAGCCTCTGGTCCTCTGGATACAACTAGCAATATTATATGAGAACTATTTCAATTTGTCACATGTTAGGACCCTATAATGCACCTTTTTTCTCATATATTTTGCTATCCTTACATCCTTTTCCTACTCACATTTAAGCCTACATTATCACATTAATCTATTTTTTGAAAGGTATAAAGCATTTCTTATCTTTGCTATATGTTTAACTTTTTTTACATGTAAATTTACATTACTTTCATACTTAGCCACTAATTGGAAATATGTAGTTGCTAAAATAGTTTGAAGACTGCAGTTAATATATTGTTGCTGCTTGAAGACCACGTAGCTGAAACAATAAATAGTACGCAAATCCTGATGCTGAAACTGTCCGTGATCTACGATGCTAAAACAACCTAGATCTGTGATGATAAATAGTTTGTGATCTACGATACTGAAATAGCCTATGATCTACGACGTTGAAATAGTATTTCATCTATAGAAGTAACAAGAAAGGATAATTAAAGGAGCTATTACAATGACCGCAATAGTTGTACCTCAAAGCCGGCACCATTACAACCACTGTAACAACATTTTGCTATGGAAGATCAGAATATCCTATTCCAGCATAGAAGATTATATCAAACTAAGAATAGAATTTGTATGTACACATGTAATCTTGTATCAAGAGGATTTCTCCTCTTTAAATAAAAGAGAAATCAACATTAGAAGGGGACGACAGAATACAGAATTACAAAGAAGGGCATGTTTATTCTTATTCTAACATGTTAGATTTGACAGATGGATAAAAGATCACTTTGAGAACTTCTTCTTAGTTCTCGTTCATTTCTGGGGAATCTTGTGAGAAGGAGAGGGCCCAC
This sequence comes from Pinus tabuliformis, assembly GCA_031772625.1. NCBI lineage: Eukaryota > Viridiplantae > Streptophyta > Pinopsida > Pinales > Pinaceae > Pinus > Pinus tabuliformis. The sequence goes on along the minus strand of CM062812.1, from coordinate 480,182,260 downwards.
CTTCCTCACAAGATTCACCCATTAGTTCTATAGTGTGTTAATTATTGTTTTTATTCATGCCTTGTTAGAACTCTACCATCTATTGCTGAAACTCTATTTCCACTCATTGTTGCATTGTTTTCATACAATTCACTCATAGGTAATTGTTGTTCAGTTAAATTGGTGATTCTGTTTGCCGAATGAGTTAATGAAAGTGTGATGGTTAGAGATAGGTGCTGAAGATTCCTACTTTGGGGAATAGGGTCCTATTCTCTGTTACAACATAGTTAGTCTTTTCTTTTGCAGATTGCTGAAAGGTTCCTTTTTCCTAGGTTGTTGTTTCTTAATATAATCTAGGATTCTTCTGATAATTGTTTTCCTTTGAATCTTGAATTCTACAACAGAAAGATTTCTTTTACTATAATTCAAAGTAGAGCTTTAGTTTGATTCAAGGCAAGGTGTGACTAGTGTAACTTTTACTACAACTCTAGATTGCTTTTGAGATTGAGCATATATAGTGTGTGATTGCCTTTGAAATAAACAGACTTCCCTGGGTTGACAATTTATGTAGCACTTGATTGTTTAATTAAATAAGAAATTATAGTGACCAACATTTTGGCGTCATTGCCGGGGAAGGCAATTATAGATTTCAAAAGCATTTATGTTTTTCTTTCAGATGTACAGATTGCATGAGAGGATGCAGAGCCCCCAAGAAAACTAACCCTACAGGTGGCAGGGGCAGAGGAAGAGGAGGAGGAAGAAAGACTTTTATCGACGAGATTATATCAAAATCTGAATTTTCTGTTCCTCAGTGATCAAGCTCTCGAAAACCAAAGCCTCAACCTTCCTTCCAAGCGAACTTTGAAATGGAGAAAGAGATTTGGAGCCTTGAAATAGTTGAGAAACCAGCAAGAAACATTGAGGATCGAGCAAGTGCAGTAGGGGAACAAACAGAAGAAACCATGGAGGGGTATAATGAAGAACTGCTCCATGAAGAACAGGTAGAAGGAGAGGTAAACGATGAAAACTCTTTTCCTACCTTAGGATTTCCCATTGGTGATCTTCCTAGAGGAGCAGCTCCTATGAAGAATATTCCACTCTCAGCTTTACCTAACTTTCATGGTTTATCTTTTGAAGATCTTGATGAATTCATTTTCGAGTTTGATATATTATGTAGAAATTATGATTACGTTACCAATGCTCAAAAATTAAAGCTATTTCCAGCAACACTAAAGGGAAATGCATTAAGATGGTTCATGAGTCTTGGAGGTCATGTAATCACAACATGGGATCAGATGAAATAGAAATTCCTGAACAAATATTAAGACTATTGCCCAACGAGAGAAAAAAGAGAGGAACTATTCAAGATGATACAGAAAGAGGATAAAAATCTCGAGGACTCTGTGGAAAGGCTATAGTATAATCTACAAAGATCCAGTCACCCCGATGTAAGTAAATATATTCTTAAAACAATATTTTAAAAAGGAGTAATGGATGACTATCTAGATATGCTAAATATGCTTGGTAAAGAGGACATATCTAAAGAATCGTATGATGAAATTATTAACCTCTGTAAAAGATGTTCAAGAGGAGCTGCAAGGAATGGATCAAACAACAGGGATACCACATTTTCAAGAGTTAAAAAAGCAGCTAGTGGAAGAGCAACAAGAGCTGAAATAGGTAATTTACTTGAGGATTTTAAAACTGAAATGTTAAGTTATTTTGCTTCACAAGTTGAAAACTTGCATATTAAAAAGAAACAAGGTGAAGCAGAAGTGGCTATGTCCATCTTTTGTCCCAAATGCAGAGAAAAGCACCCAATAAGGGAATGCCCGTTGGACAAAATTCCAATCTGCACCTTTTGTGATAAGGATCAGGAAACACAACAATTCCCTTCTTTACCAAGAATCAAAGAAGCATTACAACCAACCACAGAAGAAGCTAAAGCTATCTATCTGTTGACAAAGAGAAGGAAATGGCAACCGTGAGGACAAGGTATGAATCCTAATGTGCCATTTACATCTTCTAATTGTTGGAACAATTATCCTTCTTTTAGTCAAGCAAATTGCCCTCCCTTTAATCAAATGCAATATCCACCCTTCAATCAAATGAATTACCCACCCATGCAACAAACAAACCCTCCCTTTGTAGACCTAACAATGTGGACTCCTTGGCCTCCACAACAACAACCTCATTTTATTCAGTGGAATCCAAATTGGAGAGGTCAACAACCCCCGTTTCCAAATAAATTTCCTCAATTTCATTCACTATTTCAGTAACCACTCCCTTTACCATCAGGTGCTCCACTCAATAATCAAATGATGTGGCCCCAACTACCTGTACAACCTAACCCCAACCCCAATAATAAGGTTGTGTAGTTTATTGATATTCAAAACCAGCCTAGACTTTTTATTTTCCCTGCACAATGCAATGATATTCATTTATGCTCTGGGAAAATAGTAGAACTTATCATTGATGATGTTACCTCTTATGATTCTGATAAAGAAGAAATAAAAAAGCACGATTCACCTAAAGAGGTACAACTGCCCTCTAATACTGTTGCTGAAATAGCAAAACCGCCATTCCCTGAGCGTTTAGCTTTGACTAAAATGCCTAAGCCACATGCTTTCAATCTTCTAGGGGAATTGCAACATCTCTACATCAAAATACCACTATTACAAGCACTAAGAGATGTACCAATTTATGCCAGAACTATGTGGGACATTTGTATTAAGAAACCCGGTAGGAAAACTAAATATCCCCTCACAGTTCATGTCATGGGTGATCTGTTTGCACTAATTTCATGTAAATCCCCTCCATTTAAATATGGTGATCCTAGCCATCCTACTGTCACAATGCAAATTAGAAAATCAGTAATTCGTCGAGTTCTGGTAGACTTAGGCACTACTATCAATATTATGACTCTTGAAACTTCACAACTATTACATTTTAAGAATGGAATCAGAGATACCCCAACCATTCTAGAATTATCTGACCATTCTACAATCAAACTAGAAGGAGTTATTGAAGACCTAATCATCTCAATTGAGTCCTGGAATTATCTAGTTGATTTTGTGGTATTACAAACTAAAACAAAGTTGGGGGGTCATCCTCTAATTTTGGGTAGGCCTTAGCTAGCCATAGCAGATGCCTTTATTAGCTGTAGATCTGGTTCAATGATAATTTCCAATGGATATGGGACTAAACAGTTTACTCTCTACCCTCATGCTATGCCCTTGATTAATAATGATAATTCCTTATGGGTGGACTATGATGATCAAACTACTCAACCTATCTTGACTATCAGACAAGATTTAAGCCTTAGAGATGCCACTAAGGACGAAGTAATTAATAATTTAATTTGTGAACCCTCATCTGTGACTCTAGGAACACATAATCAGCTAGCTACACTTTTTGAGTCAGATACCGAGGAAAAGCTTAATTCTGAAGACCTACCTCAAACATCAACTACCATCTCCTCTAAAAGTATACTGGTAGAAATTGAACCTAGCAAAACATTGAATATAAACCCCAACTTGACAGTTGTTGAAACACAACAATTAATGAAGTTAGCTCTTGAAAATAAGGAAGCATTCGTGTCAGACTATACATATATGAAGGGAATCTCTCCTGAATTATGTACTCATCGTATCTATATCAAGGAAGATTTTCGACCAATCCGTTAACCTCAACGACGAATGAACCCTAATTTAAGGGAAATTGTTAAAGAAGAACTACAAAAATTGCTTAATGCATGGTTTATATATCCTATATCTGACAGTGAATGGGTTTCCCCATTGGTAATAGTTCCTAAGAAAAATGGGAAATGGAGAGTGTGCATAGATTATAGAGCCTTAAATAAAGCCACTCAAAAAAATCACTTTCTGTTACCATTCATTGATCAGGTGTTAGATAGTTTGTCAGGGAATAAATTCTTCTCTTTCTGAGATGATTTCAATGGGTATAACCAGATTAGAATTGCACCCCAAGACCAAGATAGGACCACTTTTACTAGCCCCTGAGGAACCTTTGCTTATAGAGTCCTCCCACTTGGGCTATGTACTGCACCATAAACCTTTCAAAGTGCAGTTATAGGAATATTTTCTGATATGATTAATGACTCTATGGAATTTTTATGGATAATTTTACCCCTTATGGTGTCTCTTTTGAGGATGCACTACAAAATCTTGAGAAAGTACTTAACCGATGTATACAAGCCCACCTCTCCTTAAACACCGAAAAATGTCTTATGATGATGACTGAAGGAGTGGTACTTGGACATTTTATTTCATCTCAAGGAATTCAGGTATATTCATCTAAGATGCAAGTAATTGAGAACATTCCTATTCCCAAAACCCAAATGGAAGTGAGAAGCATCTTAGGACATGTTGGATACTATAGAAGATTTATCAAATTTTTTTCCAAAATAGCTTCTCCTTTAGTTGTGTTACTTATTTAAAATGTTGAATTCAAGTGGACTAATCTTTGCCAAGAAGCATTTGATGCACTTAAGCATCAGTTATCTACAACTCCTATTCTAAGGGGACCTAATTGGGCACTTCCCTTTCATTAATCAATTGAGGCTTCGGATACTGCAATTGGAGCTGTCTTGGGACAAGAGGAAAATCATCTCCCCTATGTTATCTATTTCATTAGTAAGAATATGACTCCTGCTGAACTTAACTACATGGTTACCGAAAAGGAATTTTTACCAGTTATCTATGCTATTAATAAATTTCGACATTACATCACTGGTTATTCTACTTTTTCCCATACTGATCATTCAACTATTAAATAGTTAATGAAAAAATCTGTCATAAATGGTCAAGTCACCAGATGGTTATTACTATTACAAGAATTTGATATTACAATTGTAGATCAACCAGGAAAAGAAAATGTAGTTTCTGATTTTCTTTCTTGGTTAACACTTGATGATAACACTCCAGTATATGATTCCTTTTCTGATGAATATTTATTTGCAGTATCTGCTTACTCACCATGGTATGTAGACATTGCCAATTATTTGGTTGGAGGGAAGTTACTGCCACACCTATCCCATCGAGAGAAAAGAAAAATCATTCAACAAAGTGCTAGATATGGCTGGATAAGTGGGTGTCTTTTCTACACAGGACTTGATGAATAAATCTGAAGATGCATTAGAGAAGATGAAGTTTATGATATACTAAAAGCTTTTCATGATGGCCCTTGTGGAGGGAATTTTGTTGACAAAAGAACGACACATAAAATTCTTAGGATGGGGTATTGTTGGCCCTCACCTTTTAAGGATGAAAAGAAATATGTTCGGACCTGTAACAGCTGTCAAATAATGTGCCAGCCTAAACATAGAGATGAAATTCCATTAAACCCCTAAGTAGTACATGAACCATTTGATAAATGGGCCTTAGAATTTGTAGGACTCATTAACCCTTCATCCAATCAAAGAGTTTATATATTATTCTGCACAGATTATATCACTAAATGGGTGGAGGCTAAAGCACTCCTTAGAGCTACTGAAGAAGTTGTTCTAGCTTTCTTATTTGAAGATATCTTTGTGAGATTTGAAGTGCCTAGAGAATTAGTCACAGATGGAGGACCTTCTTTCACCTCTCATGGTTTTAAAGCCACCCTTCAAAAATATCATATTCATCATAGAATGACTACACCATACCACCCCCAAGCTAATGGACAGGTGGAAAGCACAAACAAAGTAATAGAAGCCATTCTAACAAAAATAGTGAAGGAAAACTAGAAGGATTGGTCTCAAAGGCTCCCTGAAGCATTATGTGCTTACATAACTACCTGGAGAAACACTACATGATTCTCTCCCTATGAATTAGTTTATGGTAAAAGTGTTGTTTTCCCTATGGAATGTGAAATCAAAACCTTAAGGACTACTTTAACTATTAACCTTGATTTGACTGATGCATAGATAGCCAGGTTGTAGCAGCTTAATGAATTGGATGAAAAAAGATTAGATGCCATTCATCAAACAACTATGATTCAACAACAAAGAACAAAATGGCATGATAAAATCATCAAGCACAAGCAATTCCAAAGAGGTAATTGGGCTTTATTATATGATTCTCGGTTTAAATAATTTCAATGGAAATGACGTACAAGATGGTTAGGACCTTAGGAAGTGAATACTATTTTCCCCAATGGAACGGTAAGGCTCCTAAAAATTGATGACTCTAAAACACCATTATTAGTAAATGGTCATCGACTCCATCTGTACCAGCAACCCATTTCCAAAGAAGATTTTCAAGGCACATGCGTGGCAGATTCACATTATCTCTTTTTAGAGAAGCCTCTTGCCCCTCATTGCATTTAATTTTTCTGAATTTTATTTTTAGTATTAGATTAAAATTTCTTTTACTAATAATCCCTGCCAAGGGATAGAATGTTACAATTGATTCTTTTGCAGATTCTTGATCCAGAAATTCCCTACCAAGAAAGGACAATCTTACTACAAGCGGATCCAAGCTTCATCTCCTGAAGCATTGCTCTTGCTCTCTTCAATCCATTCATCTTCAACAGTTTCCCCATATTTTCCATTATGAAACACCATTTCTTCCCATTTTCCCATTGATGAAACACCATTTTGCAGCAACATTTTCCCCATATTTTCCGTTGCTGAAACATCATTTCTTCCCATTTTCCCATTGCTGAAACACCATTTTGAAGCAACATTTTCCCCATCTCTTCCATTGCTAAAACACCATTTCTTCAAAAATATTTTCCATTTTCTGAAACATCACTCTCCAACAACATTTTTCAATTCCTTTCTTGTTGCTGAAACACCACTTTTTCAGCATTGCCCATTTTTTTTTGCTAAGACATGACTATTCAACATTTCTTGTCATACAAACATCTTCTTCAGTTCTTTTGCTCTTACTTCTCCTATTTTTCATGCTACATTCTGTCCTTTCACTACCTTCTCCCATGATTAAACAAATCCTTGGTACAACTTCTCTCATAATTCCAAAGTTCTTCCATGATTACTGCAAATCTATTATGAATAGGCACTATATTTTTTTCGAAGTACGAATTAAAGGTAAAGGTGAGGTATGTAAACTTTATATGTAAATACAATTAAACTATAGTTAATGAGAAGAGGCCGATTCATTATTACCATGATCCCCATACACTTAAAGTCATTTTAGTCGTAGTTGAGGGGGAGTATCGAAACTTTATGCCATCATTTCACATGAATTGCCTACCGTCACTGCTTTTTACCCATTATTTCACCCTTTCACCATCATTTACATGTCCTCATCCACAAAATTTACACTATTCGGGTGCAGTTACTTAGCTCTGTGACTGTGCATTTTACTAAGCTGAATAGCTATGGAAGGTCCTACTATACGATATGAACCCGCCAAGACAACTCTACTAGAATTATATCCAGAAGTCTACCAATTCTTTCAGCAAGTGGGTTGGCTAGGTTATTTTCAAAGGCTCCAAGGATTTGATCAATAACAAGTTCTTGAATTTGCTTGGAATCTTCAAGAAGATCATTCTATTGTTTAAGGAGTTCGGATTTCAGTCACAGAGGATGATATAGCATAGGTTTCGAGTCTTCCCATCATAGGTATTCATTGGTTCAACCACAAACACATTATTCTTAATGCCTAGCTGGATTTTCTCTTGCCACGAGAACAAGGTGAGCCTAAATCCTAGGGTGTTCAACTTAGCTCGTTGCCGCCTCCTTGGCCGAAATTTGTAGAGTTTGTTAAGCATTATCTTACCTATCAAGGTCAATACTAGGTTGTCTACCAGTATGACTTTGTCTTGTTATCTCATTTACGACATGCTAGACTGGTGAATATTCCTTACATTCTGCTCAGATGTCTTAGAAATATGTCGCATTATTGTAGATAGGTAAAAAACCCCTCCTTTCCCTCACCCATCACCGTCTTGTTCAATTACTCATCCAAAAGTGTTTTTCCCAATAAAACCCTCCCATAAACAATCCACCCATAAACCCTCAGGAATCTATTGAACATCCTGAAAACCCTCATGAAGAGAAACCAAAAAACCTTCCTAACCCTCCGCAAATATTTATTAACCCACCTACTAACCCAATTGATGCAACTGACCCTCCTACCATACCAAGTACACATCACAATTTACCAGAATCATCTATTCCTACTGTTGATATCCCTAGTAGTGATTCTCAAGATAACCCTCCCTGCTCCATCACTGAGGAAACACTCACTCGAAAAAGAATGAAGCAATCTACTACTATTTCTTTATCTAGAAAGTGAACGAGGGGTTCAATCAAAGTAGCAACCACTTCTGATAGCCTTCCCCATTCCACTATTGAGGAAAAATCTACCCGAAAATGAAGGAGAAAATTCATAATTTTTCTTCCTTTTTACCTAGAAGAAGAATGAGGACTTTAACCATAGCCACTACCCTAAATCCCCAAACCATCCTGCTATAACCCCGTACACCTCCACCCTTCGAAATCCATGAATTTTTACCTGTTCCACCAACGGGCACTGAAACACAAGAACCAGATTCCCAGGGTACTGTGACATCATTTTCCTTACATTCAGTAGTTGCAACACAAGAACTAGCTATTCATTCATTAGTTGTTACATAGGAACTAGCTATAGCTATTGCACAAGAACCAGCTACTAATTTTTTTCTGGAAACACAAGAACCAGATTCCCAGGGTGCTGCGACATCATTTTCCTTACATTCAGTAGCTGAAACATAAGATCCACCTACTCATTCAGTAGCTGTTACATAAGAAGTATCTATAGCTATTACACAAGAACCAGCTATAGCTGAAACACAAGAACCAGTTGCTAATTTTGCTATGGAAATACAATAATCAAATGGCCAAGGTGCAACAACAATATTTTCTTTACATCAAGTAGAATAAGATGCTGATTTTGTAGCTTCTCCACAAGAACCAGCTACTGAAGTTGTGACTGTTACACAAAAGCCAGTCATCCCTCTTGATACACCTATGACAGATCAACAACCAGAACCAACAATGGCTTCTCTCTTACAAGAGAATGAGTTTCTAAAATCAGAACTAGAAGCTTACAAGTAAGAGGTGGTAATGGCTAAGGAAGCTTATGACAAGGAACTTAATTTGTATACCTTAGCTCACCTAGTGGCCATAGCAGAGAAAAACACAAAAGATGATCAGTATAGGGAGTATATGCCCAGCCAATGTGTGGATATTTATGATTCAACAAGCTATAAAGTGGTTCAAATCCCAATGCCTAGAGCTTCACGTGGACCTATGACTTTTGCAGCTAAAAAAAAGGAATGCCCTACTGTTACACAAGAACTAGTAGGACCTTCAAAAAGCAAAGCTAATCTACAAGAATCCTAACCTACAATAACTGATAAATCCAAAGCTCTTATTCTTATTAGTAAAGATGTTCAAACTTTGCCTCTTGATATAATTGTTAGATTTGAAACTCCTATTTTTATTAGTACTTCTACTTAGACTCTATCTCATCTTACCACTCGCAATGTTGGAACACAAACTCAACCATGGAATGAGCAGGTAATAATGAACAAATGGAAGAAGGATTCTACTATTACATAGCACAAAATCTTCCAAGAGCACAAATTACTTTGGTTGAACCACATATATCCAAATTGGGAAGCTTTGGAGAAAAAACTCCAAGAATCCTATGCCCATAAGAAGCAGAATAAGGAGTTAAAAAGAAAATTGCTCCTGATGTTTGATTTCGTACAAAAATTGATGGCTGCTAGAAAACCATCCCTCAATTACTCTCTTTTCATTACAGAATGACTTGCATTCTTTCAGATGAAATAAATCAAAGATGGAAGACCCTATGTAGTGTTCAAACTAGCAGATTTTGTTCAAACTTTTGCAGAAGCCTCTACTAGTGATGAACATATATTATGTGAGTTATATCTTCATAATGAATCCATTATTGAGGACAGATAGCTTAATCTTAATCCTCTTGTTGGTGATATCTAGATTCGGGCACATGTCTCCTTTCTTGCCAACCAAATTACGTGGCAGAATGATTTTCTAGCTGCCAGACATAATGAAGATAACCATCTCCTCTATATATGGCCAGAACCACAGTACACTTCCACCTTTGTTGCAGAATATTATCAATTTTTGAAGAAACCAGGAATGATTCAACATATGCAGTAACTACAAGCAACGATACTTCAGGATTGTCGACAGTTTATTAAATCTAAAGAGACTTCTACCCTAAAAGAAAATAACATGTTTTGGCAACAATATTTTGAGGAAAGATAGGAGCACAATCCATTTAGTCCTAGTAATCTTGAGACAACAATCTTCCAGGTACCCAGTTACATCTAATGTGTCCAACAATGTGCTGAAAATTGGATAGGTTATCAGTTCCATTTTCCCATTTTGTGGATGCCAGTAGAGAAGTATCAGGCTCATCATAGGTTGCCCAAGAAGGTTGAAGAAACAACCTAGAAAAGGGTACAATATGTTCAAGGATTTAGAGCCCCAGCAGATAGTCCTTTCTATAGCTACTACTTAAGTAATTTGCACACCAAGAGTCAGTATTCAGATCCTGATTCAGAGTGAAGTTTGCTGAGGACATCCAACCTTTTCAGTTGGGGGGATGTTAGGACAGTATAATGTACCTTTTTGCTCATACTTTTTGCTATCCTTACATCCTTTTCCTACTCAAATTTAAGCCTACATTATCACATTAATCTATTTTTCCAAAGGTATAAAACGTTTCTTCTCTTTGTTATATGTTTAACTTGTTTTACATGTAAATTTACTTAACTTTCATACTTAGCCACTAATTGGAAATATATAGTTGCTAAAATAGTTTGAAGACTACAATTAATAAATTGTTGCTGCTTGAAGACCACGTTGCTAAAACAGTAAACAATACATAAATCTCGATGCTGAAAAAGTCCGTGATTTATGATGCTGAAACAACCTGTGATTTGCATTGCTGAAACAGTCTGTAATATGCGATGCTAAAACAACCTATGATATACGACAGTAACAAGAGAGGATAATTAAAGGAGCTATTACCCTGGCTGCAATAGCTTTACCTCAAAGCCAGCACCATTACAACCACTATAACAAAATTTTGCTATCAAAGATTGGAATATCCTATTCCAACATAGAAGATTAGATCAGACTAAGAATAGGATTTGTATGTACACATGTAATAATTGTATTAAGAGGATTTCTCCTCTTTAAATAGAGGAGAAATCAACATTAGAAGGGGATGATAGAATACAAAATTATAGAGAAGGGCGTGTTTATTCTTATTGTAACATGTTACATTTGACAGATGAATAAAATATCACTTTGAGCACTTCTTCTTACTTCTTGTTCATTTCTGGGGAATCTTGTGAGAAGGAGAGGGCCCACCTTCCTCAGAAGATTCACCCATTAGTTCTATAGTGTGTTAATTATTGTTTTTATTCATGCCCTGTTGTTGAGGGCCCTGAAATCGGGTCAACAACAAGGGGGATACCCACCCGGTCGAGAACCTGGTTGGCGGCTCCGTGCCCGTTTGGTGTAGCGGGTCCGACTGGGGATAATGGGACCAGCTTCCCAATCTAAGGGGTGTGTGTGTGTAGAGTTTGATGTGTGTGTGTGTGTAGAGTTTGAGGATACTAAATCTAGAAATAATTCTAAGCTAATTTAATTCTAACCTCTAAACTGACTCTATGTTACTGTAATCTAACAAAAACAACACATCTAATCTATGCTAACCCGGGGTAGAATTTTTCCATTATGCGATCTAAAAAGATTTCATACAATAACTGGTAATAAAGATCATTCAGCTATCATAAGAATATAAATCAATTAAGATAAACCATTCTGCATAACAAGCTAAGCAAAATAGTTGTGAACAGCATATCACATAATAAGTTATCCATATGTCAAGCACAAATAAATGACTCCACCGTACAAAAGTTCCAAATGGTAACCCACACATTCATACATTAACATATAAACAACATCAGCTGTATATTACTCTAAGGAAATGAGCAGAAATTCGTCAAGAGATAAAAGTACCATTTATGACTGATTTTTACTCACAAACTTCAAGCAATAACGATTTATCTCTACTTACTTCTAACGTCTACTAAGAGTACAGAAGTGCAACATCAGTAGCAGACATTAAAATGCAAACATAAATAAATCTCGATCCATCCATTCATTAAAAACCCCCTCCGAGGGTGCAAAAGTGCATGTTCTGAGGACAAGTTTTTTGAAAAATTTCCGGACCCTTCTCCAAATGCCATGAGAAGGGTTAAATACTACTAACTCACTAATCTTAATTACACAAATTTAGGAAACGACTTCAAATGACCGCCCTTTTACTAAAATAAATTTATTTCTAAAAAATTGCATCTAATTTCTAACCGTTTCTGTATCTGCTCCTTAGTGCTGTAAGCAATGCGCTGTTCGCCTGGAAAGAGTAGGCTGGTTGTTCTTTCCTTTCGTTCGAGCGATAAAAGTAGAAATAACAAGAGCTGGCACCTCTTTCTAACAAACTAGAAGATATTTTTGAAAATCTTCTTCTGGAGGAGTATCTTCGCGGAGTGTATACTTAGTATAACCCAGATTTCTTGCAAACTGATTGTGCTGTTGCTATTTCAGTTTCTGGCTATGTGAATGACTCAATGAGTTAGGGTTTCGTTGCCTGGACAATCTTCTGTATTGAAACTTGCTTCCATTCTTTGTTCCAGGCTTTTCTGGGGCATCCTCCCTCTTTAGCGTCTTTCTTTTTTCTTTACCCAGTCTGAGCCTCGGGATCTTTTGTAAACGCTCTGCTTTTGTGCGCCTTTGACTCTGAGTCTTGGATAGTCTATTTCCATCAGTATATGAGTGATACTCTGGAGTCCGCGGTTCTGCTTCATGCGGTGTCCATTTGCGAAGTCATCTCCTCTCTGTTCGTCTAGTATTGGCTCTTTTTCCTTTTCCTTAGATGTTTCCTGCATATAGATTTATATTAGTTGCTGCCTTACAGTTCACGTAAAGGAAAGGAGACACGACGAAAAGATTGACATGAAAGCATTAAGTTCTAATGAATGCATAATCATGACACTCATTATGACTTGACTCTTCGAAAAATGCAACACAATCATCTTTGGATACTCAGGCGTACAATCATTAATTTCCCTTAAGGTGCGCGTTAAATTTTGGGGCTACAGATCATGCCGAGGAAATTCTTTGCGATGAATGGTTTCTGTGATTTGCATCGCAGCATCGAGGATTGCGATGTCAAGAAGTGTCATCGCAGCAATTGATAGTCTCATTCGTCACAGATCGCAAATCGCAAAATCGCAGTTTGTAGGATCGCAGATCGCAGATCGCAAGATCGCAAGATCGCGAGATCGCAGATCGTAGTTCGTTACGTGATCATTGATTGCTGCTATGCGACGTTGCGATATGTGACGTCGCATATCGGCTGTCGGTGTTTCCTTGGGTTTTCTTTTTAAGAGCGCTCTCAATGCATGCGATGCGATGGATTTCGCGTCGCATTTTTGCAGCGTATTTATGCGCTTAGGAAAATGCTTCACTCTATCTTTGCGATGCGATATAGCTCTTAGGGAGTTAAATACAAAGATTTAAATAAAAATATTTTTGGGATTTTGGTTAAGGGTCCCCCTTTGCTCAATATTATTGCTAATATCCAACAAAGAGGGGGGATGTTGGTGACCACAACAATGGCGATTCACTGTGAAGAACCAGTTATCTCTGCTTTTCTATTGACCTTTCACTTCCGAAATAGCATAATTTTCATATGTCTAAATTTTGTTATGGACAGATAGAGTAGATTATCCCTCATCCTGTCAACGATACTTTGTCTCAACCCTTTTTATATTACAATTGTCTGCTTCCTCAGGCTTATTTCTTGCATTCACACCAGACATTACTCGGTCTTTATTAAAGATAAAATAAGGTCTTCTCTGTGTATTGGCTTTAAAGTATACTCATTTGTCGTAGGTAGATCCTCTGCTGCCCGCAGGCGTCCATAGCCTCGACAGGGTTACCATGTTATCCAGCAATGATCCTTTTTCCTGCTTGAGGTTATTTACAACATTTCAGAGAAAAATCCTTTTGACACTTTTTCCTTTTTTATTCTCTAAAGAACAATGTCTTGGTTTGGTGGCCAAATTATGACACATTCATTCACTTGATTTACACTTTTGCTGAACAAGCCGGCTCGTGATGAGACCTCTTCTCTTTTGATTGCAACAATCTTAAGTCGTTGCCCTGTTTTGATAGACAGTATTTGGCAAAGCCAGCAAGTTATAATATCTGTGATCATGATAAGCCGGCTCGTGATGAGACCTCTTATTCTTTGAGATATAGTGTTTTCCTGGATTGTTTCTCTGAACGCTGCGATTTCCTTTTAGTAGGGAGGAAGTCATTGCTTTTCCTTAAGAAAGCTCTGGACGACAATAATAGAGTCTTTTGAAAACTGCAGCTTTGCAGAGAATATTTATTTTATTATTGATGATACCTTTCATTGTGCTGATATAAAACAATTTTTTCTAAAGGTTGCTTTCATCAAAGTTTTTTGAGGTTGAAACTAACATCGTATTCAGGCTGAAGTTAACCCTATTTGTCAATAATAAAAGTCATATTTTTCAAAAATTTTGCTACTTGTACAAGCGAAATCAAAATCTGATAGAGAATTGGTGTGCTCTTTCATGAATCCTTTTAAATGATCATTTACAACCGGTTTTATTTCTAAGAAAGAGAAAGACTAAAATAAAAACTAAAACTAACCTACAAAAATAGAAGAATGCTCTTCTATGGAAAATACATTTTAAGAATCTGTCCATTGACAGGCAAAGAATCTCTTCTACCTGCCAAATCCTGCAACATAAACGTAGATGGGCCTATGACTTCTACAATCTGAAAAGGACCAAGCCACAGCTTCTGAAATTTCGTATGTTTGCCCTTTTCTTCATGAGCCTTATCCCATTTCAAAACTAAATCTCCCATCTGAAAGTTTTTTCTGGTTATGATGCTTGAGTCAAAAGAGGATTTTATTAGCGCTTGGTGATGAGCATGGGTTTTCTTAGCTTGTTCTCGTTGTTCTTCTAGTTTGATTATTTCCATTTGTCTCAATTGTAAAGTGGAAGTAGATACTTCATCGATGTATTGCACTAAAGATAAAGAGGGAATGACTAAGTGAGTCAGAAGAACCACTTCTTTCCCATAAACTAAATTAAAGGGAGAAGTGCCGATTGAAGCTTTCTTCGTGATTCTATCAGCCCATAAAGCATTTACCAGCGCTTTGTGCCAATTCTTTTGGTTTTGGTCAACTGTTCTTTTAATAATCCTGATTAGGTTCTTGTTTGTTGATTCAGCCAATCCATTACCTTGCGGATAGTAGTTGGCAGAATATTTCAGTTTGAACCCTCTCTTAAGCGCAAACTCAGTCATGGTATTTCCAGAAAAATATGAGGCATTATCAAACATTAAGGCCGTTGGCAATCCAAACCTAGTAATGATAAATTGATCTATGAATTCAATAATGTTTTCAGAATTAACTGTCTTGAGAGGAACTGCTTCTACCCATTTAGTGAAATAATCTGTTGCCGTGAGGATATACCTATGTTGCTTAGAAGAGTGAGGAACGATCTCACCTATTATGTCCAAGCCCCATTGACTGAATGGTTGCTTGATGTTGACCGGCTGTAGTGGCATGGGCGATTTCCTTTGTTTTCCTACAGTAGTCTGGTAGACTTGGCATTTCCTTACGTGATTGTATGAGTCTTTGAACAAAGTGGGCCAATAATATCCTACACGTAAGATATTATGTGCAGTAGCGTCTCCAGCATAGTGTCCACCTGCTGGTCCATCACGGAGTTCCTGCAAAACCTTTTCGGCTTAAGTTTTCTCAAGACACCTAAGAAGCACAGAATCGTAATTTCTTTTAAACAGAACATCATTTATGAGCTGGTATTTCTTAGCTTTCAATCTCAGAGCTCTTTTCTTGGTGTGATCCAGGCGTAATGGAGCATACCTGTTCTTAAGAAAATAAATGGTGTTAGCATATAATGATTCTACATCGTTTAGGCTTACCTCATATGTATGTACCTCTTCAGATGAGTTCTCAGGAATTTGCGATGCTCCAGCTAACATTTTGCAGAAGCCTTGACCTCTTACGATGTTTGCTGGTTTGATCTCAAGATCGTATTCTTGTAAAGCGGTAATCCAATTTGCTCTCTTTTCGCCGACATCCTTCTGTACCAGAAGGTTTCTTACAGCTGGAAACGGTACTACGACTTTGGTGTGGGCTTTAAGTAAGAAAGGTCTGAAGTATTTGATCGCCTTGAAAACAACATACGCCTGTTTCTCCACGTCTGAATAATTAAGTTCAGCGCCTTGTAAGTTCGAGCTAAAGAATGCGATTGGAGCTTCCGCCTTTTCTTGATTTGCTTGGGTCAAAATCGCGGCATAAGATTTCTCTGAGGCAAATGTGTATAAGATAAAAGATTCTGAAAAATTTGGGGTGGCCAAAGATGGAGCATTAATGATGGCTTGTTTGATTAAGTTGAATGCTCCGTGCTCATCTTGACCCCATTTGAAATTTGAATTCTTTTTTATCATATTTTGTAAGGGAGAAATAATACGTGAAAAATCCGGGACAAACCGTTTCACAAAATTGATTTGTCCAAGGAAAGATTGCATGGCTTTCTTGTTATGGGGTATGGATATTTCGGAAATTTCTTTGATTCTGTGAGGTTCAATGTGAATACTAGATCTCGACACTATGAATCCTAGCAATTTCCCTTCACTTAACGCGAAAAAAGATTTCTTTGGGTTAAGTGAAATCCCATACCTTAAACATCTTTGAAAGATTTGTTTCAAGTCTTTGAGATGGTCGCTTCGCTTCTTGGAGAACACTGTTATATCATCCAGGTAAATCACTACTGATTTATTGACTAACCCTTTAAATGTGATGTCCATGGCTCTCTGAGAGGTAGCGCCGGCATTGATCAGACCAAATGGCATCTTCCGATATGCATATGTGCCCCATTTGGTTCGGAACGTGGTCTTCAACTGATCATCGGGATGCACCAGCACTTGATTGTATCCTGAAAATCCATCCAGGTAAGACATTAATTCTGAGCCTGCTACTGCCTGTAATATTTGCTCCATAGGTGGGAGGGGAAAGTTGTCTTTCTGACAGGCTTTGTTGAGATTCCGGAAATCAATACAGATTCTAACATCTCCGTTTTTCTTTCTAACGGGTACCATATTGGATACCCATTTGGAATGTCTGACGGGGAAAATTATTCTGGCTCTCAACAATTTATTTAGCTCAGTCTTTATCTGATTTTCTAAGTTAGGGTGGATTTTTCTGAGCTTCTGCTGGACAGGTTTTTCATTGTCAATCATAGGGATAACGTGTTGAATGATAGAAGTGTCGTATGTCTTCAGCTCATCGTAATTCCAGGCAAAAACGTTTTTGTATTGTCTTAGAAGACGGATATATGCTGATTTTTCTTCGGGGGCTAGGCCGTGGCCTAGATTAACGTTTTGCGGCTTCTGATCGGTCCCTAGGTTCACTAATTCATAGTTCAGAGTAGAACTGTAGAGTTTAGCATTGGCGGACCTTTTAAACCGACTTTTCAAATCATATAAGTCTTCTAACTTGACCACCGATTTCGGTGTAGCATTATCAGTGCCGGTTTGTTGTATTTGGTTATCATGATGGTCTTCATCAATTATTTGATTTGAGTAGGATCCTTCAGAAGTGAGGAAATTTACGATGTCAGGATCGTCGTTGAATACTCTCCAGTTGGAGATGTTGTCAGGGATGGATGGTCTAAAGATTAATTCTATTGAAAACCTACCAGGACTAAAATCTTCGGAGGGAATAAGTCTGGAGGCTACGTTAGCTAACAGGTCTACGCTCGCATTTTGAAGTCTTGGGATTGACGAAATATTGAATGCTATGAAATGTGCAGTGAGATCTTGTACTAAAGATTGATAGTGCTTTAAATGACTTGACAGGCAATGTATGGTGTTACGTACCTGTTTGACGACGATCTCAAAATCTCGAAAGACTTGAAGATACTTAACATTCAATCTGATTGCTTTGTATAGGCCTTGGACCAAGGCTTTGTACTCCGCTGTATTGTTTGTGCAATCGAACTCAAGTCTGCATGTAATCATGATCTTGTTCCCATCTGGGCTAATCAGAACGCATCCTGCTCCTGCTCCCTCGTTAGATTTAGAGCCGTCAAAATATAATTTCCAAAATAAAGATGTATTTATAGAACTATCTAGAAAATTAAAACATTTTGAATCATCAGTTCGGGAAAAGTTTTCAACTTGGGACAAAACTGAATTTTCTAAATAAGGTGAGGTATGAGCATTAAAATTGCCGAGGAAAGAATCTACTGAGTAATTGCCTATGATGCTCCTATTGTATGTTATTGCTTCATTTTCTCCTTCCAATTCTGTCACTATGTATTTTTGGTGCAATTCTCGTTCAACCTTTATCTGATTTGGTTTACCGTTATAAGGTAACCACATGTGCGACCAGTCGGTTGAGAAATATCCGTGGAGTTTCTCAGACCAATCCCTGCTAAGAATCAAACCATAGAATTCAGGGATATCAGCTACTAGAATGTCGATAACCTGACACACTTTTGGGTTAGACGACAATCTTATGGTCACTTCATTAAGTTCACCAATCACTTCGACTTGGGATCGATCAAGTTGAACTATACGCACTGCGGATTTTTGCGGTTGAACATTCAATTTGGCACATATTGACCTGGGTAAAATATTCGTTGAAGAACCGGAATCAACCAAGCAATTGTGCACGTTTTTATTGAAAATTTCATAAGTGAGAAGAAAAGGAGGAGTATGAGATCTTGATTCTTCCTCCAATCAAGGCGATGTCATTTGGATCAATCTTATTGATCGCGTTGGTTGGAGGTCTTCCCATGTTGTGGGAAGCTACAGCTGTAGGTAAAGATGTAGTAGGCACAGCGTGTAATTCTTTCATCATTATTTTCTGTTGATGTTTCAATTTGCCCAACTCATAAAGAGTAATATTAGCCCTCGTCTTTTTCATGTCATCGATAATGTTATACTCCATTTCATCCGACACTATCAATGTTCTTGATGGAGGTGCTTGATCTGATTGTACTGGGCTAAACTGGGTCGCTTTAGCAATTGTTTTCTTTGTCGCGACCTTGTCCTTTGTTGCAGGGCTTGCGCCCTTCTGTTTAGGGGTAGTTTGGGGAGGATCAAGTTGATTTTTGCTTCTTGTGCTAACCGGAAATGCTTCTTGATCTTCTTCTTGTGGGAGGATGAAATCCCACATTCCTTGTAGTTCCACAACTTCTTCATCATCGGTGTGCCCTTCAGTGGTATTCTCTTCTTCTTCTTCTTCTTCAGATTCGACGTTTGAGACAGCATTGGGTGGTTTCATCTCCATGGGAGGATTTCTTTTAAAACCTCTGTAGGGCTTTTTCGAAGAAGTCTCTGCTACTTGTTTTTTTATGTCAATCATCTCATTGGACATGCCTTTAATACTTTTTGTAATCCTTCCAAATCGAAAGGATCTTTCGTTTGCTTCTTCTTGGTGTCTTCTTTGAAAGAGATTTTCTTAGATTTGCGTTCTTCTATAGAAGATCTCTTTTCTAGGGCTACTACGCATTTTTCTACTGCTAACGCCTCTGTCAAGTTGTCAACTAAGGTCGTTTTGTTTGCCCTATCTACGAAGATAACCAAGTTTGATGGTAAGGCCGTGATATACCAACTTGGTAAGAAATTGACTTTGAAAAATGTCCCAACCTGTGATGGACCCGGAAGGTAACGAAAAGTACCATGACCCGACAGTTCCTTGCATGGTGTAGGGAAAGAGCCGGACAACAGCATCCCCGTTGGTAACTCCATTGAGATTAACATAAAGCATGAAATTATTGATATGTTCTTCAGCTAGCATGCCTGTTTCTGGATTGAATTTAGGTAGCCATTTCTCAGGATGAGCCGGTATTGGACTCAGGGGTGGAGGCATTAAAACCACCCCAGGATTGTTCCATGGAGACTGGGCCATCATTGAGCTGCTAGTTAATGAAAGTGCAGAAGATGATCCCTGATGCTGAGAAGATGAAGATATTAAGATCTTTGATGATTGAAGAGGAAGGGTTATGGAAGTTGGATGAGTGATTTGGGATGAAGTGGGTGGTTGACTTCGCGGTGAGGGAGTTGAGATGGACGAAGTGGATGAAAGAGTCTCACTATCGGACTCGGGTGGTGTTTTCCTTGCTCTTTTCCTGGTGGGGAGAGGGAGTTCACTTGGTTGTATGCCAAAATTTTCACTCTTTAATCTGGTAAGGGGATGAGCAGGGTTGTACTACGAAGTCATGCTGCTTTGAGATTTATCAGACCTCTGGGTAAAAATAGAGAATCCCTGGAGTTTACGAATTAAAGTTTGAATTTCCGGGGGTTCGATGATAAGTTGGTCTGATATATTCGAGTATGTAGCAGCGGTGGATACTCGAGCGACTTCAAATTCCAGGTTTAACAGTGTCGGAGAAGTCGAGGGAGTTGATGAGGATGTTTTACTCTCAGAATGGTATTTAGATTATGATTTAGGTGCCATTCATAGTTCGTGCCCTCCTTCTAGCGCCAAATATGTTGAGGGCCCTGAAATCGGGTCAACAGCAAGGGGGATACCCACCCGGTCAGGAACCTGGTTGGCGGCTCCGTGCCCGTTTGGTGTAGCAGGTCCGACTGGGGATAATGGGACCAACTTCCCAATATAAGGGGTGTGTGTGTGTAGAGTTTGATGTGTGTGTGTGTGTAGAGTTTGAAGATGCTAAATCTAGAAATAATTCTAAGCTAATTTAATTCTAACCTCTAAATTGATTCTATGTTACTATAATCTAACAAAAACAACACATCTAATCTATGCTAACCCGGGGTAGAATTTTTCCATTATGCGATCTAAAATGATTTCATACAATAACTGGTAATAAAGATCATTCAGCTATCATAAGAATATAAATCAATTAAGATAAACCATTCTGCATAACAAGTTAAGCAAAACAGTTGTGAACAGCATATCGCATAATAAGTTATCCATATGTCAAGCACAAATAAATGACTCCACCGTACAAAAGTGCCAAATGGTAACCCACACATTCATACATTAACATATAAACAACATCAGCTGTATATTACTCTAAGGAAATGAGCAAAAATTCGTCAAGAGATAAAAGTACCATTTATGACTGATTTTTACTCACAAACTTCAAGCAATAACGATTTATCTCTACTTACTTCTAACTTCTACTAAGAGTACAAAAGTGCAACATCAGTAGCAGACATTAAAATGCAAACATAAATAAATCTCGATCCATCCATTCATCAAAAACCCCCTCCGAGGGTGCAAAAGTGCATGTTCTGAGGACAAGTTTTTTGACAAATTTCCGGACCCTTCTCCAAATGCCATGAGAAGGGTTAAATACTACTAAATGACTAATCTTAATTACATAAATTTAGGAAACGGCTTCAAATGACCGCCCTTTTACTAAAACAAATTTATTTCTAAAAAATTGCATCTAATTTCTAACCGTTTCTGTATCTGCTCCTTAGTGCTGTAAGCAATGCGCTGTTCGCCTGGAAAGAGTAGGCTGGTTGTTCCTTCCTTTTGTTCGAGCGATAAAAGTAGAAATAACAAGAGCTGGCACCTCTTTCTAACAAACTAGAAGATATTTTTGAAAATCTTCTTCTGGAGGAGTATCTTCGCGGAGTGTATACTTAGTATAACCCAAATTTCTTTCAAACTGATTGTGTTGTTGCTATTTCAGTTTCCGGCTGTGTGAATGACTCAATGAGTTAGGGATTTCATTGCCTGGACAATCTTCTGTATTGAAACTTGCTTCCGTTCTTTGTTCCAGGCTTTTCTGGGGCATCCTCCCTCTTTAGCGTCTTTCTTTTTGCTTTACCTAGTCTGAGCCTCAGGATCTTTTGTAAACGCTCTACTTTTGTGTGCCTTTGACTCTGAGTCTTGGATAGTCTATTTCCATCAGTATATGAGTGATACTCTGGAGTCCGCGGTTCTACTGCATGCGGTGTCCATTTGCGAAGTCATCTCCTCTCTGTTCGTCTAGTATTGGCTCTTTTTCCTTTTCCTTAGATGTTTCCTGCATATAGATTTATATTAGTTGCTGCCTTACAGTTCACGTAAAGGAAATGAGACACGACGAAAAGATTGACATGAAAGCATTAAGTTCTAATGAATGCATAATCATGACACTCATTATGACTTGACTCTTCGAAAATGCAACACAATCATCTTTGGATACTCAGGCGTACAATCATTAATTTCCCTTAAGGTGTGCGTTAAATTTTGGGGCTACAGATCATGCTGAGGAAATTCTTTGTGATGAATGGTTTCTGTGATTTGCATCGCAGCATCGAGGATTGCGATGTCAAGAAGTGTCATCACAGAAATTGATAGTCTCATTCGTCGCAGATCGCAAATCGCAAAATCACAGTTTGTAGGATTGCAGATCGCAGATCGCAAGATCGCAAGATCGCGAGATCGCAGATCGCAGTTCGTTACGTGATCATTGAGTGCTGCTATGCGATGTTGCAATATGTGACATCACATATCGGCTGTCGGTGTTTCCTTGGGTTTTTCTTTTTAAGAGCGCTCTCAATGCATGCGATGCGATGGATTTCGCGTCGCATTTTTGCAGCGTATTTATGCACTTAGGAAAACGCTTCACTCTATCTTTGCGATGGGATATAGCTCTTAGGGAGTTAAATACAAAGATTTAAATAAAAATATTTTTGGGATTTTGGTTAAGGGTCCCCCTTTGCTCGATATTATTGCTAATATCCAACAAAGAGGGGGGATTTTGGTGACCACAACACCTGTTAGAACTCTGCCATCTGTTTCTGAAACTTTGTTTCAACTGATTGTTGCATCATTTTCATACAATTCACTCCTAGGTAATTGTTGTTCAGTTCAATTGGTGATTTTGTTTACCGAATGAGTTGATGAAAGTGTGATGGTCAGTGAGAGGTGTTGAAGATTCCTAGTTTGGGGAATAGGGTCATGTTCTTTGTTACAACATAGTTAGTCTTTTCTTTTGCAGATTACTAAAAGATTCCTTTTTCCTAGGTTGATTTTTCTTAATATAATCCAGGATTCTTTGGATAATTGTTTTCCTTTGAATGTTCAATTCTACAATATATAGATTGCTTTTACTATAACTAAAAGTAGAGCTTTAGCCTGATTCAAATCAAGGTGTGATTAGTGTAACTTTTACTACAACTTTGGATTGCTTTTGAGATTGAGCATATACTGTGTGTGATTTCCTTTGAAATAAACAGACTTCCCTGGGTTGACAATTTATGTAGCACTTGATTGTTTAATTAGATAAGAAATTATAGTGACCAATAGCGCATAATACACAAATATGGAGATTTCAATAATCTTTCTCTATTTAGCATCAACATGATTTAGGATTCTTTGTGAACCTCTATATTTTTCATTACATCATCAAGGATTTTAGTTGCTTCATGCAACATGCCCTCTACATGCAACATAATCTATTTATAAATGGAATTCAACACATTTATAGATAGAAATATCAATGCAATTCCCAATTTGTACATTCCATCCATGTGGTTTTAGAAACATCCAATGTACCAACTATAGAAGATTTCTGAGAAATATTCAATCGATGGAACTCAAAATTCTTGCCTCTAAATCTGTCTATATCATTTTCATTTTTCTCAACAAAGGCCTCATCACAATATTTTCTAATGCAGTATACTACCCTCGCAAGCACAACCAAATTTGTTTATTTATCAGCTAAGTGAGTAAGAAAAGCTCTCCATATTCACACATTTGTAGCTAAATGGCCAACCTAAATGCCAAAACATTTATCCTATATGTTTCTATTTTGGGGGAAAATGGATGCATATCTTGAACATATGCTTTCATCTCCAGTGTATTGTTATCCTCATTCTTACCATCTATATCTTCACATTGACACTCAGTTCTACTTACTATAGTTGTTCCAAAATAAAAAGTTCAATGCGAATTATGAATAGGATATGGGTAGACTCCTAATAATCATTCATTATGTTTGAGCCATGATCATCATGAGCGTAAAATATAAAAAAAGCAACCATATAGTGGAAGGCCTATATGGTTGCATCACTATGAGATTTTATGATACTCGGAGATTCCTTTTCCAATAATTGATCATAAGCCTTCAAAAACTTCTCTAGCGCAAACTTGTGTAAAATATAAACAAATATGCAACTGTCATTGGAAATACTTACGTGTTTTTGCTTTGCAGTGTATGGTGCAAATGCTAGTTATAACTAGTTGAAATATTTTTAATTGCATAAAGACCTGTACGTTGATATGTATTATTATTTATTCCTCTTAGTATTATAATTTTTCTTCAAATATATCTCTTATATATATATATATATATATATATATATATATATATATATAGTAAGCATATATGTATGATTATATTAATTTTATTATGATATTATAAATTTAGTTCAAGTATAACATATTATTTTTATTTATATATATCTTGTTGGGCTGGGTGAACGAATGATATAGGACTTCATTCACAACAGGAACCTTGATTTAGTATGACACATGCTCGAATTTCTATCTACAGTTGAGAGGCGTGGTAGGGAAACATTAGAGCCATCAAGAAGGAGAAGTATCATTCTATATTGTAGAAGATGAGAATTATGTCCATTTTCTTCTCACATGGTATGGGAGGTGTAATAATGCCTCCTCTCACATCTACCAATGTTCATTAGCTTACCGGGTTAAAAATAATATAAGGGGATACTATGATATGGTTCAACCTCCTATATGACCTTAAAGAAATGGAGTCAGCACAACTAGACCTACTGGATTCCCTTAGGTGTGACATACCCCACAATAGTAACCCAACTCATCGAGGTGTCCAATACGTGAGACAAATCACCTTTTCCCTGACATAATGCCCTAGTCTCTCCCTTGCCAAGGCCTCCATGCAACTATGGGTTCCAAGCCACTCCCACATGCCTGCATAAGTGTGACTGTGACCTTTTTTTGGTAGTGATCTGCTAGCGACTGCGAGAATTAAGGCTATTTTCTAGGCATGTGACTTAGCCTCTTCAAAAAAAACAATGAAACTTTTAGAAGTCATAAGAGAAATCAATACAATTCTTATAGGCCAAAACCTACAACCAAGACTTGACATGCCCATCTCGAGTTGAGACTCACATTTTTTCAAACACTTGGTAGATATGCAACCTACAGGTCATGAATGTAAGTCTGAACATAAGGTACTGGAAAATTTATATGAGGATTAATGATAAGGGTCACTATGTTATCTCATTTATCATATTAACAGCAATTAGGTATTGCATTCATTATTTATTTAGTTATGAGTGAAAACATGAGAAGAGCCACGAATAAGATGTATCATAAAACCATGATTATAACTAGCATATAACCAGGTAAATAACAATAAGAGAACAATCATTAAAGCCACATAATAACCAATACATTCCCTTACAAAAATAAAGAGAAACTTAGTTGTTATTAACCATAGGCAATTACCAACCCGGTTTAGGACTTCCAGGTTTCATCAGACCATATATTGGCTCAACCAATTCTCTCTTTTAGCCAATCACCCCCATTCCATATTCCAAGAATGAATGTGTGATCTCATTGGATAAACCAATCCATAAACTTCGAAGGAAATTCATACGTTAAGGAACCTACCCTCTAACTATATCGTGATCTCACCTAAACCGACCTTGAGATCAAAAAACCAAACCGAGCTTGGTTTCTTCAAAATTTCTTCACCATCCTTGAAGAATTTTATTGTCTCCACCCTAAGGCGTTACTGTGTATTGCACCATTATCGTTCAAAGGATTCCTAGGCCTTTAGGAAATTTCATGAGACCACCTCACCCCAGATTCTCAAACCATCTGACAACCCAAAGCTCAAACTTAGAACAATCCCATTACACCATGGCTATCCCTAAATGGAAAGGCTAGGATAAAATCCATTGTTGAATATCGACAAAATTCATGCCAATGATAAGAAAATAACCACATACAAACATGGACATGTTAGAAAAATATTGACGGGTGGGGGAATCAATATTTTAAACTAGTTAAACTTTCTTTTTCTTTTTTAGATTTAGGTATGCAATTGTGATGCCGAAAAGTCACATATATCTAGTTCACTAACTTTTTCAGTTAATTCATCATCTCTTTAACTTGAACCAGTGTATCATTGCTTCATTAAACATTAATTAAATAGAAATCATGTGAAGTAAGAACAAAATAAGTCACTACAGACAAGAAACACATGAACACCATGATTTATAGGTGGAAACCGAATGTGGGAAACAACCATTGTTATTTTCATCTTTGTCTTCTTCTTTTATTATAAAGAGTAATTTCTTAAAATACTTCTAATTGTGCAGACTCATACCAATACGTAGGAACCCACCTCTAGAAGGCTACAACCTTCTCTTATCTTTTAGCTTCTACTAGAAGAGAGCTACAAGTCCCTTATACTTTGTTCTCTGTGGATCACGTTTCATAACATTTCAAACTGGATATGTTCTGAATATCTGACAACAATACTAAAACCAATAGTGTATCAAATCATTCAACCAACTTAATCAACAAATCATTAAATAAATAAAATACTGAATCCTAAACAACGAAAGTAGCTAGATCATTTTAATTCATTCTATATCCTTCATCAGAGTGTCACACCACCTATTTTTCATCACAAAAACATGATCTTGTGACTATAAACCCTGGTCAAACTAATGTCAGAATACACACGTTATTATTATGAGACAAACATGCATATCTAAATGCTTTATATTGAGATAACATGTTAGAGATCTAAAAACACTTATCCCTAAAATGGAACCACTACACTACTGAAATCAATCACTCAAACACACAGTTATCTTCTAACAAATTTCCGAATCAAATATAGGTCATCTCATAGAAGCATTAGTGTTATTCAATATTTCATAACATAAATGGCTCAACCTCAATAAACATTGTCAAACATAAATCATGATGGAAGACTTCATCAACAAACAACAACAAACATGGAAATCTGATCAAACATCATTTACAGAAAAACCCTAGCATGTGTACACAACCCTTGTAAGACACTTTTGTGTATCGATGCATCTTTTAAGAGGCATATCCATGTACAGATATTTCCTCTAGAAAATAAATATGCTAACCCAAAATCTGATCTTCATATGTACATGATATTTCTAAAGAAAATCTACTTACATATCTATAACCATTGAATAATACCTTTGTTGCACAAAAGATCATCAATAAAACCAAATCTTAGCACATACTATGAAATACACACATCACAACATCATCATCATAAATATGTCAACCCATAAGAAGATTACTCAATGTGAAATCATTTCAGATCTATACGATATGGTGCATCATCACTGTCCCAGATGGACACTTATTTCAAATTAAATAATTCATCAATAAACTAAATCATGCACACATAAAACTTTGATCTACATCTCCTTATATAGCTTAGTCCTTAGCCAATACCTTAGGCAAATTCCATAATTATGTTGATGGCCTTCTTTGATGCTATCAAATATCCATTGTTGCACTCATTACCATTGGCCAATACCATTGTAAATACCCATGGTATTAAGAATACTATGGTGTGGAAACTGTACACGACCTTTCTTCACCATACTCGCGTATTTACGTGGCTTTTCTTCTCAGAATCTGTGTATACTTATTCATACTTTATATTTATCATTCTTTGTCTTTGAACTGATACTACTTTGTCCAATACCTTTTTCACATCTTTACTGGCCTGTATACTTATCCTACTATTACCATGTTGACATCTTTATTAGGTAGATTATCATTTAGGACAACACATCTATCGTAATTCCAACAATATCCCCCTTTGGACCTGATGGCAACCACATTGGTGTTTGGTCACCACCACCTATAGATACCTATTAAAACATCTGATCTGATCTGATCTACTAAGTATGAGCATTAAATACCAACCATGCTCCCCGTTAGTGCGTGCTGAATTTCTAAGGATATAGAAAGAAGTACATGACACTATGACTCAATCAGAAATGACCTTTCCTATCATCAATGAATTATGTTTACATTTATCACCTAACAAAGTGGGGTTACATATTTGACTCAACATTACATCACTTGTTGAAAATGATGGGATTACATAACTTGACTATAACAATCCCTTACTGAATTTTACAATGATTTATAACATAAGTCTTTACGTGACCTTTACATCAAGAGTCAGATATGGAATTTATAATCAAAACAAAGACCTCGATAAGACCATGGTATTCATCAACAACTATCATACGCCATATTGGATCTACACCATAACCATTAACTATGACAAAAAACACTTCAACAACATATGTGTCTTTAGTACTTCATCAAAGCATCAATTTCATACTATAGTAACTCATAAACCATCATAAGGCAACACCATTTCTAAGTAATACCAATCAACATCAAGACCAAAAGGAAAAATAATAACCATATAAAGCATATCAGAGGCTTTCCCTAAGTTTGTCCCACTATGTCTCAATCATAGAGAAACACACATGACTGTCCTTCACAATATCCATCTACTAAAGAAAAAAATGTTGAATTTTATAACAACAACTCCCCCTCAATCTATGTTGTCTCAACCTATTCATTATTACTACATCAAATGTAACGTCTGTGATATAAGTGACATGAATATCAAAATATTCATGGGAGATATTATCAAAACAACATATTTATTACTCCCTCTGAATATGAAATATATATTAGAGTAATTAATGAAGTGATGAAGGAGAGACCACTCCTATATTCTTTTTGAGGTATTCAGAGGAATCACATGGAAGAGGTTTTAAATATATTTGTAACTTATTCCTTAAAGAGAGCATACTCGAGTTTGATCTTTTTTGCATGTACATGTTCTCTCAGAAGGTGATATTTGATTGGAATATGCTTGGTTTTTGAGTGCGTGAAAGGATTTTTAGAAATACTTATCGTAGTAGTATTATCACACAATATAGGTATAAGTTGAGGATAAGTGATTTGAATATCTTAAATTATTTGCATTATCCATAGAAGTTGAGTACAACAAGATGCAAAAAGAACATATTCTTCTTCAACAGTATATAAAGAAATGAAGCTTTATTTTTCATTGAACCATGATACCAAGCGAGGTCCGAAATACAATTCTCCTCAACTAGTACTTTTTCGACCATCAACATTACCAGTTGAATCTGCATCTACGTAAGCATGAAGATAAAAATATGAATGTTTGGAATAACACAGGCCATAATATTGATTGCTTTGTAGGTCCTTGAATATTCTCTTGACTGCATGGAGATGAGTTTCTTTAAGAGTTTCTTGAAATTGTCGAACAATCCCAACTGCATGCACTATGTATGGTATGTATGGTCTTGTGCCTTTAAGGTAGAGCAAGCTCCCAATCATATATCTTTATTCTTATTTATTTACTAAGGGAGAATCATCATGTGAAGTGAGGTTATAGCTTATTACCATTACTGTTCATACATGTTTTGTAGGTTTTAACCCTATATAGAAATTCCCTAGAAACATATTCTTAAAAATAGAAAATAAAAATGGTGAGGAAATAAAACATAAAGCAAATATACACCCAAATTTTCCCTTGGATCCTAAAACCGAGACTACTAGATTGATTTTTCATTATTTCTTTCAATGTTACAACACACACACACACACACACACACACACATATATATATATATATATACGAAAGCATCCATAAACCCCAATCCATTAACCCTGGATTAGAACATAACCATAATTCAATTGACTAGGTCTACAAGATACCATGGGTATAAAACCATAATGCCCAACACCATGTGAAAAACCCATGCATAAGAACATAGGTAGGTTCAACCATATATTATAGGGTCCAAAACTAACACACACCCAATACGAGAGATAACACACATTGGAAAGAATATAATAGACGCCCAACATTATCCCACTTGTTGTTTTCATTCTACACAGGGGGTCAAAGGAGAGCTAATTAGTCATTGGTCAAGCCTTGCAATTACCATTGTTTCTCTACACCAAGAAAAATTCTTAATGCTCATAGAATTCATCAATGCATCTCCAATATTCTTCAAAGTTTCCACCTTTATGAGCAACACATTTTTTCCTCAACCATATCCCTCACAAATTGATATTGAACATCAATGTGATTTGTCCTTGAATTATAAGTAGGGTTATTTGACAAGAAAATTTCACTTTGGCTATCACTCTCTATCCTTATAGTTCGTTGTACTAATCCCATACTTAAGCACAATCTATGAAACCAAAATTCTTCCTTGCTTGCATGAGTGGTTGCCATGTATTATGTCTCTGTAGTTGAAAGGATCATTATAGATTGTCTCTTTCTCATCCAACTGACTACACCCACAAATAGGTTAAACACATAACCACTTGTAGATCTTCCCTAATCCAAATCTCCAACCCAACCTACATCAACAAGACATGGATGTGCAAAAGTCTACCCAATCCTAGTCTTGCTTGGTAGTGTAGACCATAATCACTAGTTCCATGCAAATACCTAGAAACCTACTTCACTCTTGTCCAATGCTTTATCCATTTTTTTGACATAAACCTACTCAATATTGCCACTACATCTATAATGTCTGGTGTGGTAGATACCATTTCATACATTAGGCTACCGAATGCACCTCTGTATGGAACACAAGACATGTCCTCTTCCTCTTCTTATGTCTTGGGACACTGTTCATGAGATAACTTTACACCTACAGGAATAGGAACCTTCACCGATTTAATGACCTGCTAGTTTAACAAAAGCATCTTATTTTCATGATCTCATTTAACATCCGTGCCCAAAATATAGTTTGCAACACCAAGATATTTCATGTTGAACTTGGAGGACAATTAGGTCTTTAATTACTAGATAATTTATTTCTCATTTGCAATCAACAACATATCATCCACATACAAGACCAGATAAATAACGTAGTCACCAATTAATTTAAAATACATACAGTGATTCACTTTTATTCTAGTCAAGCCATGTCCTCATATAAATGTATCAAAATTATGATACCACATACTTGGTGATTGTTTTAACCCACATAGATACCTTTTTAACCTACATACCAGTTCATTCTTACCATTCACCACAAAGCCTTCAGGTTGCTTTATGTACATCTCTTCTTCTAGATCCCCGTGAAGAAATGTTGTCTTCACATCCATCTGTTCGAGACCAAAATCAAAAGTGTCAACAACAAATAAAAGTAATCTAATAGAATCTACCTTATTAATAGGAGAAAAAATATCACCACAATCAATTCCCCACACCTCGGAATAACCTTTTACTACCAATCAAGATTTTTATTTCTCTGCTTTCCCTTATGCATTAATCTTCTTCCTAAACACCCATTTTATTCCAATGTGTCTCCTTCCACATGACAACTCCACTATATCCCAAACCTCATTTTAGTGCAAAGATTCCATTTCATCAATCATCGACTCTTTCCAGAATTTGGCATCCTCTGAATCTACTTCCTCCATGAGAATTATGGGATCATCGGTAATAGATAAAGAAAAAATTGAAGAGAAAGTAGATGGATTGTACCTTTCTCGTTGCCTTCTTTCTCGAATTGACCTTCTCACGCCTCGAATTTGTGGATCTTCATCTTCTAATTCCTCTTTTTCTATAGAGTTTGATTCTTCCACCTTTAGCTCAAACTCTATCTTCTCACATTCCTTTCGTAGGACATCATTTTAAATAACATCTTTCACCTCTCTAAACACCACATATGGGTTGTACACAACCTTCCTTATTTTTGGGTTTCAAATCTTATAACCTTCTAAACCATATTTATACACAATGAATATGCACATTTCAGATTTTGTATCCAACTTGGTTCTTTTATTGTTCGGAACATGTACATATGCATGACATCCAAATACCCCCATATGTGAAAGAGCGGGTTTCTTACCATTCCATAAATCATCTGGAGGATTATCCTCCAACATTGATGAATATGATATATTAACCAGGTAACATGCAGTCTCCACCACCTCTACCCAAAATTATTGTCATAACTCGGCACCACCAAGCATGCTTCTTACCTTTTCCATAAACGTCATGTTAATTCCTTTTGCAACTTCATTTTGTTGATGTTTGTATGGAGTAGTACTTTTTTGTGCTATACCACACTTTTACACAACTCTTCAAATTCCTTCTTGTAGAACTATCCACCGTTATCTGTCATCAACACCTTTATTGTCTTCTATGTATGGTTTTCTACTAGAGCCCTAAGTTATTTCGACCTATAAAAGAATTTAGATTTATTCCTAAGGAAATATATACATGTATTCCTTAAGAATTCATCTTTAAATGATACATAGTACACAGAACCGAGTGATGGAACAGACAAAGGTCCAAACACATCACTATGCACAAGTTGTAATATCCCTTTTGCCCTCTTAGCACAAGAGGGGAAACTCACCTAATATTGATTTCCATATAAAAAATGTTCACAGAAATTAAAATCTAGAGAGAAATTAGACATCACTTCTAACATACCACTATCATGAAGTATTTGAAGTCCCTTCTCTCTAATATGTCCAAGTAATTGATGCTATATCATGCTCTTTTCTTGAGAGACCACTATATTTTTTGCTCTACTTTAAGGAACCACAAAATTGTTGCACCCATTAATAGCGGTGCTACATAGAATATTGTACATATTTCCAATCCCAACTCTCCACATCAATACCCATTCTCTCCAAACCATCTTGTAGGTATTCTTATCGAACACTAATTTTACACCTGCATCATCCATCTTAGTTTAGAAATAAGGTTTCTAACCAGTGCAGGTATATGCAGGACACCAAGAAATATATTTAATTACATAAATATGTGTAGATTGATATGTGTGATTATTTATTCATCTTATTATTATAATTTTTCTCCAAAATACACATCTTATATATATTCTAGTCTCTCTCCTTTTTTTATTTTTTTTATACTAATTGTAAATAAACATATATGTATGATTGTATTAAATTTATTCTATTATTATAAATTTTGTTAAAATATAACATCTTATTTTTATTTATATATTTCTTGATGGAGTGGGTGAATGAATAATATGGAACTTTTTTCACAATGGATGCACTCATTTAGTATGAAACATGTTAGAATTTCTATCGACAGGGGAGAGGTGTGGTAGGGAAAGGTCATATCCATCGAGAAGGAGAAGCATCGTTCTATTTTCTAGAAGAAAAGTGTTAACTTCATTTCTTTCTTACTTGGTATGGGAGTTGTAACATCGCCTCCTCTCACATATACCCACATTCACCAGCTTACCGGGGGTAAACATGATATGAGGGGCTATTATGATATGGATCAACCTCGTATATGACCTTAAATAAATGGAGTCTACACAACTAGACCTTACTGGATTCCCTCAGGTACCATAGGACCCCCGGGAGTAACCCAACCCCTCCAAGTGTCCAATCCATGAGAAAAATCACCTTTTCCCTGAGCAAGACAAGTAATGGCTCCCTTTCCAAGGTGTCCATGTGACTATGGGTTCCCAGTCACTACCATAGGCCTGTATAAGTGTGCTTGTGGCCTTTTTCTACCAGTGATGTATGAGTAACTACGAGGGTTGAGGCTATTTTCTAAGGATGGGACTTAGCCTCTACCTAGAAAACTATGAAACTTCTAGAAGTCATGAAAGAAATGAAGACAATGCTTGTAGACATAAAAATACAACAAAGATTTCACATGACCATCGCGATCCATGACTCACATTTTGTCAAAGACTTGGTAGATATGCAACCTATAGGTCATGAATTTAAGCCTGAACATAAGGGCCATAAAACCTATGTGAGCTTTAACAAGAAGGGTCACTACCTTATCTTATTTTTTGTCTTAACACCAATTAGGTCTTGCATTCATTATCTATTCAGTTATGAGTGAAAACATGAAAAGCCATGACTAAGATCTGTCATAAAATCGTGCTTATAACTAGCATATAACCAGATAAATAACCATAAGAGAACAATCACTAAAGCCACATAATAACTAGTACGCTACCTTACCAAAAGAAGGAGTAACTTAGTTGTTATTAACCATAGGAAATTACCAACCAGGTTCAGGACTTCGATGTTCCACCATAACATATATTGGTTGAACCATAGATTTCTTTTAGCCAATCACCCCCATGCCATATTTCAAGCATGAACGTTTGATCTCACTGGATAAACAAATTCATAAACAACCAAGAGAATCCAGAGGTTAAGCCAAATCCACTCTCACTATACCGTGATCTCGCCTAAACTCGTTTAGAGGTAACAAAACCAAACCAAACCTAGATGCCTCAGAATTTCTTCAACATCAAATATTATGTATTGCACCATTACCAGTTAAAGGATTCCTAGGACTTTGGGAAATTTTATGAGACCAACTCACCTAGGATTCTGAAATAATCCAAAAACCCAAAGCTCAAACCGAGAACAATCCCATCACACCATGGTTATCCAAAAATGGAAAGGCTAAGGTAAAATCCACTAAATAATCTTGATAAGATCCATGGCAATGATAAGAAAATAACCACATAAAAACATGCACATGTTAGAAAAATACTGAGTGGGGGGGGGGGGGGGGGGGGGGAATCAGTATTTTAAACTAGGTAAAGTTTCTCTTTCTTATTAAAATGTATGTATGCAATTGTGATGCAGGAAAGTTGCATATATCGAGCTCACTATCCTTTTCAGTTAATTCATCATCTTTTTAACTTGAACCAGTATATCAATGCTTCATTAAAAATTAATTAGACATTAATCATGTATAGTAAGAACAAAATAAATCATTACAGAGAAGAAACACATGAACACCATGATTTTTAGGTGGAAACCCAATGTGGGAAAAGCCATCATTGTTTTCATCTCTGTCTTCTTATAATGGTGTAGACTCATACCAATACATAGGCACCCACCTGTATAAGGCTACAACCTTTTCTTGTTTTTCAGCTTCTACTGGAAGGGAGATATAACCCCCTTATGCTTTGTTCTTTTTGGATCACTTTTCAGAACATTTAGAACTGGATCCATTCAAAATATCAGACTACAATACTAAAACCAACATTTTATCAAATTGTTGAACCAACTTAATCAACAAATCATTGAATAAATCAAATATTGGATCTAAAACAACCAAAGAAGTTAGATAATTTCACTTCAATGTATACCCTTCATCATAATGTCAGACCACCTATTATTCATCATAGAAAAGGATCGTGTGACTGTAAAGTCTAGTCAACCTTATGTCAACATATATATTTTATTATTATGAGACATACCTGCATATATATGAACTTTATCTTAAGATAACCCATGTAAATATCTCAAAACATTCAACCCTGAAACTAAATCACTGCACCAGTGAAATCAATCACTGAAACACACAGTGAACTTGTCACAAATTTATGGACGAAATATAGATCATATCATAGTAGGATCACTACCATTCAACATTTCATAACATAATTGGTTTAACCTCAATGAACACTATCAAACACAGATCATCATGGAATACTTCATCAACAGACAACACTAAAGACAACAAAACCCTAGCATATGTATACAGCCCTTGTAAGACACTTTCGTGTATGTATGCATCTTTCAAGATTCATATCCATGTGCAGATATGTCCCGTGAAAAACAAATATGCTACTACGCAAAACCTAATTTCTGAATGTACGTGATCTTTC
The DNA here is from genome assembly GCA_031772625.1 of Pinus tabuliformis. Classification (NCBI taxonomy): domain Eukaryota; kingdom Viridiplantae; phylum Streptophyta; class Pinopsida; order Pinales; family Pinaceae; genus Pinus; species Pinus tabuliformis. The sequence goes on along the minus strand of CM062812.1, from coordinate 480,146,388 downwards.
TAAATAAAAACTTCTTATATATCTATAACTACTGAATAATACCTCTGTTTCACAACAGATCATCAATGAAACTCAAATCTTAGCACATACTGTAAAATGCACACATCACAACATCATCATCACAAATATATAAACCCATAAGTAGATTATTCAATATGTATTCATTTTAGATCTATAATATGTAGTCAATCATCAGAGTCCTAGATGCACACTTATTTTAGATTAAATAATTCATCAATAAACCAAATCATGCACACATATCACTTTGACGTCCACCTCCTTATATAGCTTATGCCTTAGCCAATACCTTAGGTAAATTCCATAATTATGTCGATGGTATCATTTGACAACACCAAATATCGATTATCATGCTCATGACTATTGTTGTGCTCATTAAGATATTATGGTGTGGAAACTGTACGCAACTTTTCTTCACAATACTCGCGTATTTATGTGTCTTTTCTTCTCAAAACCCATGTATATTTATTCATACTTTATATCTATCATTCCTCTGTCTTTGAACTGATATTACTTCATCCAATATTTTGTCACATTTTTACTAGCGTGAATACTTATCTTGCTATTACCATGTTGATATATTTATTAAGTAGATTGTCATCAAGGACAACACATTTATTGTAATTCCAAAAATCGCCCCTTTTCGACTCAATGGAAACCACTTTGGTGATTGGTAACCACCACCTATAGATACGTGTTAACACATCTATAGATATAACAAGTTTCTCAAACACCAAGCTTCGAGCTTCTCTCCCCCTTTCACATCAAGGGAAAAGGGTTGACCAATGTTGAATGAAGATTGCTCTTCCTTTGTTGACATGAGTGATGTAGATATCATTTGGTAAGTATTAAAATTAAATACTTTACATGATCCCCCCTGAGCACATGCTGAATCTCTGAAGATATAGAAAGAAGTACATGACTCTATGATTCAATCAGAAATGACCTTTCCTATCATCAATGACTCATGTTTAAATTGATCACCCAACACAATGGGGTTACGTATTTGACTCAACATTACATCACATGCCCAAAATGATTGGATTACATAACTTGACCACAATAGTCCATGACTTATATTTTCAATGATTTATAACACATGTCTTAACATGACCTTTAAATCAAGAGTGATATATGCAATTTATAATCAAAACAAAAGACCTCAATAAGACTACAATATTCATCAACAGCTATCATACACCATATTGGATCTACATGATAAGCATTAACTATGACAAAAAACAGTTTAGCAACATATATATCTTTAGCAGTTCATCAAATCATCAATGTCATATTGCAGAAACTCATAAACCATCAAAAGAGAACACCATTTCTAAGTGGAACCATTCAACATTACAAAGAGAATGAAAAATAATAACCATATGAATCATACGCGAGGCTTTCCCTAAGTTTTTCCCACTATGTATCAATCATAGAGAAACATATGCAACTATCCTTCATAATATTCGTGTACTGAAAAAAAAGAATGTTAAATTTTATAACCACGACTCCCCTTCAGCCTTTACTATTTGAACCTATTCATTGTTACTACATCAAATGTAATATCAATAATATAATCAACATGAATATCAAAGCAACCATGGGAGGAATTATCAAAACAATATATGTATTGCTCCCCTTAAATGTGAAAGATCTGTCAGAATAATTAATGAAGTGATGAAGCAAAGGCCACTCCTAGTTTCTTTCTTAGATATTCAAAGGAATCACATGGAAGAGTCTTGGTAAATATATCTGGAACTTGTTGCTTTAAGGGAACATACTCCAATTTGACCTTCTGTTCATGTACTTGTTATTTCAGAAGGTGATATCTGATTGAAATATGCTTGGTTTTTGAGTGTACGAAAGGATTTTTAGAAATACTTATGGCACTAGTAATATCAGAAAAAATAGGTATAGGTTGAGGACAAGTGATTTGAATATCTTACAATATTTGTGTCATCCATATAATTTGAGTACATCAAGATGTAACAACAACATATTCCGTGTTAGTAGTTGCTAAATTAATGAATCTTTGTCTTTTTTTTAACCATGATATGAGTTGTGGTCTGATATAGAATTCTCCTCCACTAGTACTTTTTTGACCATCAACATTACCTACTGAATCTGCATCTATGTAAGCAGGATGAGAAAATATGCATCTTTGAGATACCATAGGCCATAATCTTGAGTGCTTTGTAGGTCCTTGAATATTCTCTTGACTACATGGAGATGAGTTTCTTTAGGATCTTCTTGAAATCATCGAAAAATCCCAACTGCATGCACCATGTATGGTCTTATGCCTCTAAGGTAGAGCAAGCTACCAATCATAGATCTATATTCTGGATTATTTACTAACGGAGAATCATCATGTCAACTGAGGTTATAACTTATTACCATTGGTGTGCATACAGGTTATGCAGGTTCTAACACTATATAGAAATCACCTGCAAACGAATTCTTAAAAAGAACAAATAAAAATGATGAGAACATAAAATACAAAACAAATATACACATAGATTTTCCCCTGGATCCCAAAACCATGACTAACAAATTGATTTTTCATTACTTATTTCAATGTTACAAAACATATATATACATACCTAACCATCCATAAACCCCAATCCATTAACCCTGGATTAGAACATAATTGTACTTCCCTTGATCAGATCTACAAAATACCATGGGCATAAAATCATCATGATGAAAGCAATGTGCAAAACTCATGCACAAAAGCATAGGTAAGTCTGCCCACCTAATATAGTCTCCAAAAATAACACACACCCAATATGAGAGACAACACACATTGGAAAGAATGTAACACACACCCGACATTCTCCCACTTGTTGTTTTCTTTCCACACAGGGGGTTAGAGGAGAGCTTAATCATTGGTCTAGCCCTACAATGGACATTGTTTCTCTACACCAAGAAAAATTCTCAGTGCTCACAAACTTCATCAATTCATCTCTAGTATTCTTCAAAGTGTCCACCTTTCTCAACAAAACCTTTTTGTCCTCAATCATATCCCTCACAGAGTGATACTGAACATAAATGTGCTTTCTCTTTGAATGATAAGAAGGGTTCTTTGCTAACAAAATTTTACTTTGGCTATTAATGTCTATCCTTATATCTCTATATACTAATCCCATAGTTGAATACAATATCAGCAACCAAACTTCTTTCTTTTTGGAATGAGTGGCTGCAATGTATTCTGTCTTTGTAGTTGAAAGTGTCACTATAGATTGTCTCTTACTCGTCCAACTGACTACACCTCCAAATAGGTTCAACACATGCCCACTTGTAGATCTTCTCTAATCCTGATATCTAGCCCAACATGCATCAACAAAGCCATGGATGTCCAAAACTCTATCGAATAATGGTCCTCCTTGGTAGCAGAAACCATATTCACTAGTTCCTTGCAAATACATGAAAAAGTGCTTCATTGTTGTCCAATGCTCCTTCCCAGGTTTTGACATAAAACTGCTCAATACTCTCACTCGATGTGCAACACCTGGTCTGGTACAAAGCACTGCATAGATTAGACTATTGAATGCATTTGTGTATGGAACATAAGACATGTCCTCTTCCTCTTCTTATGTCTTAGGACACTATTCAGCAAATAAATTTAAACCTACATGAATAGGAACCTTCACGGGTTTACTATCCTACATATTAAACCTTTTTAGTAATGTCTCGACATACTTTATTTGCTTTAACTAAAGCTTCATATTTGTGTGATCTTGTTTAATTTCTATGCCGAAAATATAGTTGCAGCACCAAGATCTTTCATGTCGAATTTGGAGGACAATTGGGTGTTAAATTCCTAGATATTTTCTTTGTTATTTCCAGTGAGCAACATATCATCCACATACAAGACTAGATAAATAACATGGTGACCAATTAATTTAAAATTCACACAATGATCCAATTTTCTTCTGGTGAAGCCAAGTCCCCGTATAAATGTATCAAAATTATAATACCACATATTAGGTGATTGTTTTAACCCATATAGAGATGTTTTTAACATGCATACTAGTTCTTTCATACCCTTCACTACAAAGCCTTAAAGTTGCTTCATGTACATCTCTTCTTCCAGATCCCCATCAAGAAATTTTTTCTTCACATCCATTTGTTCTGCGTCAAAGTCAAAAGTAACAACAATAGATAAGATTAATCTAAGAAGATTCCTTAGCAACAAGAGAAAAAATATCACCGAAATCAATTCGTGACACCTAGGAATAGCCTTTTTCTACCAACTGAGCATTTCTTTATCCACCTTCACTTATGCATTCATCTTCTTCTTAAAAACCCATTTTCTTCCAATGGGTCTCCAAGTAGAAGACAACTCCACTCCATGCCAACCCTCATTTTTATGCAGAGATGTTATTTCATCATTCATTGCCTCCTTCCATATTTTCCCATGCTCTAAATCTAGTTCCTCCCTCACAGTTATGGGATAATCATCGGTAATAGATAATGAAAAATTTGAACAAAAAACATATCGACTATACCATTCTGGCTACCTTCTTTCTCGAACTGGTGTTCTCACAGCATGGATTTGCGGCTCTTCATCTTTTGATTCCTCCTCTACTGTAGAGTATGAATCGTCCTCTTTTACTTCAAACTCTATCTTCTGAGGTTCATTTTGTAGTAATTCATTTTTAAGAACATCCTTCACCTCTCTAAACACCACATCTTTGTTGTACACAACCTTCCTTATTTTTGGGTTCGAAAGCTTGTAATATTTTAAACCATCTTTATACCTAATAAATATGCACGTTTCAGATTTACTATCTAACTTAGTTCTTTTCTCCTTTGGAACATGTACATATGCATCATATCCAAACACCCTCACATGTGAATGAGAGGGTTTCTTACCATTTCATTCCTCATGTGGACACTTATCCTCCAACGCTGATGAATGTGATCTATTAACCAGGTAACATGGAGTATCCACCACCTCTACCAAAAATTCCTTTCCTAACCCGATACCAATGAGCATGCTTCTTTCCTTTTCCATCAACGTCACATTAATTATTTTTGCAATGCTATCTTTCTGAGGTGTTAATGGAGTATTTTTTTCTCGTGCCATACAACACTTCTTACATAACTCTTCAAATTCCTTCTTGTGGAACTCTCCACCATTATTTGTCATAAACAACTTTATCTTATTCTCTATCTGGTTTTCCACCAGTAGCTTAAGTTATTTCAACCAATCAAATATTTTAGATCAAATGCCCAAAAGGGGACTGCATAGATAATTGAATTGACCACAATAGTCCAAACATGACTGAATATTATAATTATTACATCATGGGTCTTTCATGACCTTTACATAAAGACAGAAATATGGAATTCATAGCCAAAACTAGAGACCTCAATAGTGAGGTATCAAGACCATGATTAGCATCAACAACCATCAATATATGATTAATTTTTTTCAAGCACTACTAAGATACTCTTCATCAATGCCAGCAAGAAATGAAAAATATCATAATTTAGCAAGTAATGCTCAAGAAGCTATAATGCCAAAAATGTGTTATTAGAAGTATAACATATGCTTCCCCTCATATTGTGCCTACTATTCTCTTGCCATGTATGTTCATCTCCAATTGATTAAGAAGCAAAGTCAAATTTGTAATATCATATAGCAGCTACTCATAGATAAAATATCGTTTCTAAGTAAAATCTAAGCATCATTAACAAATTGTAGCCAATGCATGTTAGAAAGAAAAATTATAACTGAATCAAGCATATCAGAGACTTTCCTTGAGTCTGTCCCATTGTTTCTTAATTTCAAAGAAACATATGTGATTGTATAGATCAAAACTCACATATATACAACTGTCCTTTATGTAATCAACATACGGAAAGGAAACTATTTTAATTTACAAACTTATCTCCCCAATCAACACGAAATATCTCTTATAATAATTAACAAAGTGATGAAGCAAAGGTCACTCCGAATTTGTGTTTGAGATATTCAAAAGAATCATGTGGAAGAGGATTTGTAAATATATTTGCATCTTCTTCCACTGAAGGAACATATTCTAGTTTAACCCTTTTTTCAAGCACCTGTTCATGTAGAAAGTGATATTTGATTGGAATATGTGTGGTTTTCTTTAGTGCAAGACAAATTTTTTAGATATACTTAGGGAACTAGTATTGTCACAAAGAATAGGTATAGCTTGAGGACAAGTGATTTTAGTGTCTTGCAATGTTTGCATCATCCATAGAACTTGAGTAAAACAAGATACAACAACAACATATTCTGCCTCTGCAGTAGATAGAGTGATGGGGCTTTCTTTTCTTTTGAACCATGATACCAGGTGAGGTCCCAAATAAAATTCTCCTCGACTAATACTCTACCAAATTTTCATTTGTGTAATCATGTAGTGAAAAATCCACATCTTTGGGATACCATAGACCAAAATATTATGTTCCCTATAAATACTTGAATATTATATTAATTGCATGGAGGCAAGTTTCTTTATGATTTTCTTTAAATCATACAACAATCCCAAATGCATGCATTATATCTAATCTTGCTCATGTAAAGTAGAGAAATCTTCCTATCATAGATTTGTATTCTAGTTAATTCACCGAAGGAGAATCATTATGTGATCTGAGATTACATCTTGTTACCATTGGTGTGCATACAAGCTTGTAGTATTCCATTCCATATTTTTGCAAAATCTAGTTTCCATGCTTGGTTTGTGAGAGAAATATACAATTTTTTGTTTGTTGAACTTGAAGACCAAGAAAGTATGTTAGTTTACCAAGTAAATACATTTCAAGTTCTTGCTGCATAACTAAAGCAAACCCTTGACTCATATACTCTTAATTGCTTCTAAATATGATGTCATCTAAACAAACAACAACTATCAAAAAATTATATGTATCTATCTTGATATATAGATTTCTATCTGTAGACCCCTTAGTGAAGCCTTGTTGTTGAATATATGTGTCAAGATGATAATACCATGCACACATAGTTTGTTTTAACCCATATAGTGCCTTCTTAAGATTGCAAACAAGATTTTTATCATTTCCTAGAATGAACCCTTTAAGTTGTTCAATGTAAAAGATTTATTCTAGGTACCCATTTAGAAATGAAAATTTAACATTCATTTGATATAATTTGAAGTTATGAAAGCATGAAAATGTAAGGAACATTCTTGTAGCTTAAAGTCTCGCTACTAGTGCAAATGTTTCTTCAAATTATATTTCTTTTTTTTAGCATAGCCTTTACATACGAGAATTTCTTTATTTCTAATTGCTTCTCCATTTTCATTCAGTTTGTTTTTGAATACCCATTTTGTCCCAATACCATTTTTATCATGCGGTCTTCGTACTAATTCCCATGTATGGTTCTTTGATCAAGTTTTCATTCATATCCTTAACCCAACATTGATCTTTACTTTCTTGATTCAGATTTTGAGGTTTAATTGTGGATAGTAAGCCTTGGTAGGTAGAAGTTTCAACAAGAGTTCTCTTAGTTTGTACTATTTCTTCCTCTTCTCCAAGAATTTAAGATTCTAGATGATTTTTCTAAACATACCTTGAAGATGTATTTTCTAATGTATCTGTATCTGAATTTTTTACTTCTGATGCTTCTCTATTACCTTCTTCTGCATCCTTCTCACTTGTAGTAGGAATAGTTTCATCATATACTAGAGTTTCCTTTTTTGTACCTATTGATGCAAACCATAGTTCATAAGGCGTTTTATGATTGTTTACTCAAATGTGTGCTTTGTTAAGGATATTCAAGGTTGTATGTGTTGCTTCCCCCTAGAAGGTATGAGGCATTCTAGCATCATCAAGCATGGCACATGCCATTTGTTGGATTTTTTTGTTGATTATTTCCACTACTCCACTTTGTTGAGGCATTTATGCTATAGAAAATTGCTTTTGATTCCACGTTGTTCACAAAAGTCGAAAAATGGGTTTGAAATAAAATCTACTCCTCTATCAATTTTAAGACTTCAAATCTAACTCATTTTCTACTAGAGCATTGAAAACTTTAAACTTATCAAATGCTTCATCTTTAGGTTTCAATAAGCCAATTCAACACATTCTTGTAAAATCATCAATGAGTAATATGAAGTATTGTTCACCATGAGCATATTGATTTCTCATAGGACCACATAAACCAATATGAATAAGTTCAAGAGGCTTCCTTCATGTACCTTATTTAGCATTGAATTGAACTCTGTATTTCTTACCAAATTGACGTGATTTGCATAGGTTATTTTCTGGTAGGGAAATGTTCGGCAAGTCACGAACTGCTCCCATTCTACTTGACTTGTCTAATTGAGTGAAGCTTAGATGTCTGAATATTTTGTGCCAAAGCCAACTTTCTTCTGACTTTCTTAAGTAACAATTCTCCTTGCCATCTTCCGAGATATAGATATTTGTTCCATTTATTATTATCTTACCTTTATCGATATTCAATACCATACAAATCTTTTATTTGGAAACAATCTCATTCCCTTGGTCACACACCTGAATAACACTCAACAAGTTATGTTTTAATCCATAAACAAACAAAATATTTCCACTCTTAACCTTCTTCTTTAGAAAACAATTCCTTTCCCTTTGATTGCAACAGGTGATTTATTTCCAAAAGTTACATTATTTTATTTCTTTATTTCATTAAGGACATAAAGTTATCCTTGTCACCTATCATATTCTCCGAAAATCCACTCTCAATGTACCACATATTTTCTTGATCTCCTCCATACAATGCTAAACCAAAATTTTTAGATTCTATGGTTTTATTTATCCATACTCTGGATGTTATTTCCTTTTGTTCATGCTGAGGGGATGATCTCATCCTGCTTCTGCATTCAGTTTCTTTAGGAAAAAATTTATTGCAAAAATAACCTTAGGTTTCATCTTGGAGAGGTGAGAAAGCATTGTAAAAATATTACGTTAACACAATCTCATTCTTTTGTTTTCTTGATTCTATAGTTGTGATAGTTTTATAAATGACACACTAAGTAGTCTTATGACCAAATTATGACAAGTGAAGCATTGACCATTGAAGTAGAATTTTCGAGTATAGTACCTTTTTGAGTAGCTTCCCCTTTGATTATGGTAAGGTTGTTTTTCTTGAGAGAATTTTGATTCCTCATTCTTGTGCTTAGAGCTAGAATTTTTATGACTACTACCCTTTACTGCATTGAGATCTTCCTATACCTATTTCAAAAGATTTGATATTCTTTGATGATTCTCCATTATATCCAAGGTTTGTCTTTATTACAGGAGATCATTGTACTTTGATGATTTCTTATAATGTTTCATATCCTTTAGCAAATTAAAGATTTAGACCCTTTATTTTCTCAAGTTCATTTCTGAGATTCACTATTTATAGTTATAAATTTTCATTGTGCCTCTCCTTTTCTAGGCTTCGTTTCTTCAAGGATTCTCCAGTTAATTTAGCTTCTTCCACATGAATTTTAAGTTGAGTTATTTCTTGAATGATATTATATTTTTCTTATAGGGCATCCATAAAGACATAATAAGACTCATCAACACATTTATCTTCAAATTCCATAAGTAATTGATATTCCTCATCAGATTCAACATCTTCATCATTTGAAAGACCATCAATATCACATGAATATAAAAATGTTTCTTATTTTCAAAACTTCCTCTAATATTTAGTTTTGAATTTTTTTTTGCCTTTCTCATGGTTTTCCTTATAAGGAAATTTAACAACATAGTGACCAATTCTTCCACAACAAAAGAATTTGAAAGGAAGCTTACCTCTAAATCTGTGAGTTCCTTATTGGAGTTTCTTTACGAAGTTTTCCTCTTCTTCATCTGATATGTAACTTGATTCCTTAAGCTCCTCCTTTTCTTTTCCTTTATAAGTAGCTTTGAATGTTGCTTCTTTGATATCTAAGGGACCCCCTTTTCTCATTTCATAAGTTGTTAAGATCCCATGAAGTTGTTCAATAGTAAGGTTCTTCAAATCCTGTATTTCTTCAATGGAAGAGACTTTCCAATTGAGTTTTGGGGTTAGATATCTTATGATTTTCTCAACAAGAATCAAATATTTACTTCATCACCAACAATTATAATAAAATTGACGATCTCATCTACCCTAAGAAAGAAACTTGAAATACTCGTGTCACTATGCATTCCAAGAGTTTCATATTGAATTATACATGTTTCAAATTTTTCACTCTTTATCTTAGTGTCACCTTCATAACTTTGGATGATCTTGTCCCATATAGCCTTTGCAGTATTGAGCCAAATGATCTTCACAAATTACAACTTTACCAACTTCCCAAAAGGGTGTTAAAAGATTTTACATTGGTCTCATATTTTCTATTTTCTACTTCATTTGTGGGAATGGAGGACAGATACTGATAGCCTCCTTCAATTATTACCCAAACATCAATTCCAAGTGATTGTAGATATGATCTCATTCTGAATTTCCAAAAAGCCAAGTTGGTTCAACTAAGAAATGGTGGCCTCATAGATGATACTCCTTCCTTATTTCTCATCTTAATGAATCTCCCTTCTGGCGATCAGGATTCTTCTTAAGGACCCGCTCTAATACTAATTTCTAAGAAAATTATCGAGAGGGGAGGGGGTGAATCAATATTTTACACACTTCAAATTTTCAATTTCTTATTTTTATTTGTATATGCTACTATTAGAAATGAAACTATTGTGTGTACATGACGATTATTAAATAAACCCATGTATATCCAGATATATTATCTTATCATTAATTTAATCACTTGTTCAATATTAATGAGTGTATCATTACTTCATTTTCATCAATTAATTAGTAATTATGAGCAGTTAAGAAGTGGATAGAACATCAACACACAAAAACCATATGAACAACAGGATTTTAGGTGGAAACTTAATGTGGGAGAAAATCATCGTTGTTGTCGTCTTTGTATTATTATTTTAATAAAAAAATAAACCTATTTCAAACTTGTAATGAGAGAGACTCTAGCCAACACACAAGCTCCTACCTATAAAATGTTACAACCTACTCTAATTTTCTAGTGCCTACTAGAGAGGAGCTACAACCCCATTTCTGAATACTCCTTTCCTCGGCTCTTTGCGTATCATTTTTCATAATCTTCCAAACTCGATCCAATCCCAACAATTAAGAGATCAACTACCCAACTCAATCATCAAATCAATCACTAAATCTAAATCAACCAAAGACAACTAAGTCAAACCAATTAATAATAGAACATATTAGCTCATAGCCATTCACCACAATTCTCTTTTTAACAAAAATTATTTGTTGTCACTACAAACCCTAATTAACGATATGTTAGAAGATATACATTATTGTTCTGAATCATACAAGTGTATGTATGTACTTCTGCTTAAGAGTAAATATGTACATACCTCAAGACATTGATGACTAAATCACAATCATTCTACCACAGAATGGATAACTGAATGAGATACTGAATCTAAGAAAAATCATCAAACCAAATATAGATCACCACACAATAGCATCATGACTTAGTCAACTTCTATTTCACAATCAATTCAACCCAATTAGTACTATCAAATAGAGATTATCATACGAGAGACTTCATTGACAAGAAAACGTAAACATAAAATAACAAATCAACCATCAACAATAGCTTATACTACAAACCCTAGCATTTATATGTGAATATCACGTATGTACGCAGTTCTCATATTTGACACATCTGTACAAATTCTAGACTTTCATAGAATATATATTCGACTGCCCATAAGGAGATCCGTGTCTGTACGTACCCTCTTAGAGGCAAACCAATGTACATAACTGTGATCATTGAATAAATATTTGACTGCAACCACAAAATATACTTCACAACTCTTAATATCTGAAATTCACGTCAAAGTATCATTATCACTACAAATATATCATGTTGGATATTTTCAACAAGACAAACAAGCAAGAAAATATGATATCATAATTCCGATTTTTTAGATATGTGTCTTTTCCTTACTCCTTGGTGCACACCTATTTCAGATGAAATCATTCATGGACAACACAAAACTTCCACACACTAGCACTTGATATCCATCTCCTTATATAATATAACCCTTAGACAATACCTTAGGCCAATTTGTTACTAATGTCGATGGTATTCTTTGATGAGATCAAATATTTGTTGTTGCGTTCATTAGCATTGGCCAAGAACATGATATGCACATAGTATTTCTTTATATAACCTACGCATACTCTCTAAATTCTCTCTGTAACATCTATATGAACCTGCATAATCATCATGCTACCATCATGTTGACATCTTTATCATGTAGGCTTCCATCAAGGATAAATCTTTCATCATAATGTTAACACCCTTAAAACCCTAGACTATGTTACATCCACACAGTAAATTTGTAAGGTAAAAATGCTTTAAGAATTGAGAGAAACAAAATTCTCTAGGAAGATGATCCCTCATCAAAATAATAAGAGATAGATGTTTTTTCATGGATGATGTGTCTAAAAAAAGGTAAATGGATTAGATGATACCCTACCAAAATTTAAATCCCTTTGAAAACTTATAAGACCACCAATGGTAAGCAAAGACTACCTAAAGGTGGTAGTTGATGATAAATGTAGGTTGGAGTAAGGTTGGAAGGAATTCTCAGCATCTCCACGATAATTTATCCCTATCAACCTGAATCATAAGGAGGAAAATTTATTATCTCCAATATCTAAAATTAATAATCTACGAAAGATTAAAATCGAGAAGAATGTGTAGAACTAAACCCTGCTTTTACCAATTTTTCTATGCAAGGTTGAAATGTTCCCCTAGCAATTTTATACAAGTAGCTGTGTCGAAGGAATATAAGCTACAATTTTTAATGTAAGTATAAATGTGGCAAAGAAAAACTTAGTAGAAAAACAAAGTTGGATGATGCTCTCATCACAGAAATTCAAATGAGAAATAAAAAAATAAATTAGTGAATAAGGTCATTTCTTCCTAATAGAAGATCATGGAATCACTAGTGTTCATTTACCAAAACACATGAAAGTTGTTGATTCAATATGAAGGTGTGGATCCTATTCATGGCTAGATCAAACTAAACAATGTGGCCAAACGATAACACCCACAATACAATCATGCTCCACCTTAGGTGTAGAGAAAGGCAAGGCATGACCACCAAGTTATTAAAACATGTAAACTAAAGGTTTCATGATATGAGCTATGAATGAAGAATAAATATAAGGAAAACCTTTACAACGAAGGATTAGAAGGGAAAAGGGGAAAATTCCATAGTTCCTATATAAATAGATATATAAAACAATATATGTTGCAAACATTAGTGAAGAGAACTAGAAAACGTATCTATATGTATAGATTGTTACTATATAAAAAATAGTTCCATAAGGAAGTGTCCTAAATGCTTGAGAAGACCCTAAGACCCTACTGTTGTAAAAGGCCATTGTCTAGATAACTAAACCATAATTTAATGGAATATACTAAGCAACCCAAGTTATAAGTACATATGTTGCAAGAAGGAGATAATTGGTTTATCAAGTATTGAAAATCATTAAATAATGAGTTTTGAGATAAGACTGAAAAATGCAAGTTGTAAATTTACATTGTAGAGGAAACCTATATAATGATTATTTCAGTATTAGAGTCATAAGTGTTATCCATATTGATGATTGATTACTAAATATACCAACCATTTCCTTTATAGTGTGTTATATATGTATGTAACACATGAAAAATTAAGTCTTCAACTAAAGGAAATGTGTGTTCTACTAATTAACCATCACTTCTCTTTGCAGGAATTATTCATAATATATTTGACCAAGGCATAATTCCACCCCAGTTCGGATAGTATGTTAGCATTGAATTTAATGCTCAGTGGATGTGATCAAAGGTTATAACCATAAACATTCTAATGAGCTCCATAACTCCAATAATCAAGAATTGAAATAAATAAGTGTTTACAAATGTATAACCATTGAGATAATCTATAATAGATTTTCAATACCTATCACTTCTAAGTTTATACTTCTAAAGTAACACAATTAAAATGATTAACATAAATGACTAATCCATATTATTGTAGTACTTGTTAGGTAGTCATACTTCTTCTCGTAGAATAAATGAGTCTTTCACGTTAGTCATTTTTAGTTGTATTACTTATTAGCTAGTCATATATTTTAACATGAGACTAAATTAGTCATTTATCTTACTTGTTTTCAGTTTGGTCGCTTAATATTGCTCATTTTTTGTAGTACTTGACTTGGCAAAGTTGTGGTGACTAATGTTTTTAGTCACCTACTCACTAATTTCATCATTTTCTAGTAGTGTTTGGACATTATTCCTCAAAAGAAGTTATGAAAAAGGCTCTAGGAGATAATAGTATCTCTTGAGGCTAGGGTTATTGTAACTAGGTTATATGAGAATGTTATTTCCAAGCTTAAGACAAATGAGGGCTTTCTTAAGAACATTAAAAGAAATATGAGAGTTAAGCAAGACTCTCCCCTATGCCTTACCATTTTTGGAATTCACATTGATAAGCTAGAAGAGTGTTTACATGTTGTACAATGATATGGACCCAAACTCACTCATATAATCATTAGTCTTCTCCTTTTTGGATATTTTTCTTCTTTCGAGAAGCTCTCATCACAACAAGAAATTTAGTATCCTCCATGATTACTACTCGAAGATGGGTATGTTTGTTAATACCTATAGGTCTAAATTGATGATAATTAAATCGAAACAGATCAACTATGATTGTTTAATTTATGAAAATAATCACTTATAAAAGGTTTCCTTATAGAAATATTTAGGTATTAACATCCACCATGAGCTAAACTCCAACTATACCATTGAGAAAAGGATTGTAGGAGGAAAAAAAGCTTACTACAAGCTCGAAAACAATTGCAAGGCAATTGATCTTTGGGTTTAAAGTAAAAAGTATTTCCTATTTGAGACTCTTATCACCCCTGTTATTTTTTATGGATGTGAGGTTTGGGGCTCCACTATATATAAGAAATTGTGGAGAAATATTTAGATGATAAAAAAAAATTTATAACCTACAATCTCAAGATTAGGGGAAATACTCCCTACACTATTTTTTTCATTGAAGGTAGTCTCTCCCTCATTGAAAGAATACATGTGTTTAGGTGTGTGATCTAAGATAAGAGCTTGTACAACACAGAAGCCAAAAGGCTCTCCAAGATTTCTTCTAACTCTACTTAAAATTTCGACCTTTCCCTCAAGCCAATTTTCTTTAAGGGTACCAAGTCTTGTCCTGTCTTGATCATGAGGGAATAAAGTAAGAAGCATTATTATTTTGAAATTCAAGGATAATTTATGTGATCATAAGGAGTTAAAGGGAAAAATGAAGCCAAGATATTAAAAGGAGGTGATGAACCCCACTCTTGGTAACCAAAATTATCTTTTTGTCTTCACCAATGCTAAGAAGAAAATGAATATTGTAAAGATTAGAACTAATTCTCATGAGATTTTAAGTGGATGTGTTCTGTTGGGTCCCTATAATACTAGTGATTACCCCATTACTATTGTAGTTATACCCCTTATTTATATTGTTGTGCCCCTATTACCCCCATATTGTTATTTCTGTGCCCCATAGAATCCCTCTATTGTTATTTTTGTGGCTTTATATTATTATTGTTAGGTCGGCTGGATTATATTGTGACTCCCTAGACTCCTATATATAGAAAGGAGGTTTTGTCATTTGTATCATCCAAGAATTGTTCATTTATGTAATGTAAAGGAGGTTGCCCCCTCGAAGAGGCTGAATTCTAAGGCGTTGATCTATCTTTTCTATCTTTTCTTGAGCTGGTTTCATAACATTTGGTATCAGAGCTTTGGATTCTAGGGTTTCGCTGCTCCAAACAGGTCATCGTGGCATTTTCGCTATAAATTTTTTCTGTGACGTTTCAGAAGTCGCAAAAAAAACCCATTTGAGAAGAAATAGCGCTGAACCTTGGTTCTGAATTTCAGAGCTTTTTGCACGATATTTGCGGAGATATGATCTGAGGAAGTTGGTCTTTTTGCAGACTCCTGAATTACATTCAAAACAGGTGACCTGGGGAAAATCGTCATAACTTTCTCTCCGGAGATCAGATTGAAATTTCGTAAGAAGGTACAGAAATATGACGGACTGTAGTTTCTTGTGTGTGGGTTTCAGATTCAAAGGTTGAAACAGTGACTCATGGCACGTCGTACAAGTTCGCTCTACTGAACCAGTCTAAAATCAAGTCACTGTGGGAGATTTCACATAACTCTTCCTTGGAGAATCCAATTTGGCTCAGACTTGCGGCATTTGAAAGAGGACGTAGAAGGCTACTACAGGTAGCAAATTTAGAATTGGATGATCTGAAATTATAGAGATACATCAAATTCAATATCTGGCTTCTATAAAGTAAAAAAAGGTGTGTATTTTTATTTTTATTTTTGTGTAAGCTTGGTTTAACGGAATTCAAAGGGCATAGTAAAGCATTATTATCGGTAACTGATGCCCTGAGGAAAGAAAATGCAAACACCTAGTAAGGAACCTGAAAGCTCTAGCATGACTCATGAAGAAGAGGAAGAAATGCTACATGATATATCAAAATTACAAGAACAAGTGCAACAAATGTCACGCTCACAAAAGCTAACAGAAGCTAAGATAAGTGGCGTGGAATCTAAGATAAATGGCATGGAATCTAAGATAAAGGGCATGGAAGCTAAGATGGATGATTCGAAGACTGATTTGAATAGAGACATGGCAGATTTGAAGATAGATATGAAGACAGACATGGAAGAATTGAAGAAGTTGCTACAAGAAACGGTCACTAATAGTGAAAAGGTAGTAAAGGAAACTCATGATGAGAACAAAAGAAATGTTAATCATGATTCCATAGACGCTAATGTTGGATCGAAGAATCACCATATTCCAAAAATCGATATGAGGAAGTTTGATGGCAAGGATCCCGCCACATGGATATTACAGATGGAGCAATTCTTCGATCTCAATAATGTGCAAAATGCACAAAAGGTACGTATGGCAACTATATATTTGGAACCAAATCAGTTTGTATGGTATCAATGGCTTTGATCTCGTAAACAATTTATCACTTGGGCAATTTTTACGGAAGAATTGATAGCACATTATGAAGATACAAAAAGCAACACTTTTTTTAGCCAATTGATAAGTCTCAAACAAAAGGGTTCAGTAATGGAGCACATTGAGGAGTTCCAAAAATTGAACATAAGGGTAAAAGATATTCCAGAGGAGCATAGGATTGATGTGTTCATAGGGTCTTTAAAGGATAATATCCAACATGATGTTCGCCTTTGGGAACCTGATTCATTAGAGAAGGCATTCAGGTTAGCAAGAAAAATGGAAAGCAAAATTATGGCAACCAGGAAGCATACCACTCACAACTATAAAGACGGAAGTGTTGTTTCCCCTAGTCTTCCACAACCTATAAGGTTGACACCACAACAATTGGAAGAAAAAAGAGCAAAAGGGCTTTGTTACAGTTGTGATAGCAAATACACTAAAGGTCATAAGTGTGCTGAGAAGAAATTATTCTACATAGATTGTGAAGAGGAAGAAGAAAAGGAGCAAGAAAGGTCAAAAGAAGAAGATATACTTCAGGAACAAAGCCTAGATGAAGAACAAATAAATCCGACCATATCTTGTAATGCATTGGCGGGAATTACCACTCCTCAAACCATCAAGATAGAAGGACAAATCAAGAAGAAAAAGGTAATAGTGTTGATTGATTCAGGAAGCACCCACAATTTTATTCATTGTAGGGTAGCAAAAGAATTGAATTGCTTCCTATATCCAGCACCAGAGTGTCAAGTGATGATTGCAAATGGAGGAACAATAAATTGCTCTGGAAAGTGCCATAATATCAAGCTATCCATGGGAGAATATGTATTGACTAGCCCAATGCTTTCCATTCCAATGGGAGGTGCTGATGTTGTACTAGGAGTCCAATGGCTACAATCCTTGGGTACAATAGCTTTTAATTTTCAAGAACTTTTCATCAAATTTTCTACGGAAGGAAAGGAAGTTGAATTAAGGGGTATTGCAGGGAAACCAGGAAAGATAATCAGCTCTAATGGTATGACAAAGCTTCTAAAAAAGGAGCAAAGAGGTGTAATTGCACAATTATGTTCGCTAGATGTTTCCACATTGGAATCATCTATTTCTCCAGATCTCCAAAAAGTCCTGGACAATCATTCCAAGGTATTTGAGACTCCCAAAGGTCTCCCACCTATGCGTGATCATGATCATGCTATTCATCTGATTCCAGGAAGTGTTCCTCCAAACATCAGGCCGTACAGATATCCCTATGTCCAAAAAAGTGAAATTGAACGTATGGTTGCAGAAATGCTAGAGGCTGGTATAATTCAACCGAGTCAAAGTTCTTTCTCAGCTCCAGTAGTATTGGTGCACAAGAAGGATGGATCATGGCGCATGTGTCCGGATTATAGGGAGCTCAACAAGCTCACTATTAAAGATAAGTTCCCCATTCCTGTTATTGATGAATTACTGGATGAATTGCATGGATCAATTTACTTCACCAAGTTGGATCTTCGTTCGGGATATCATCAAATCAGAATGAAGATTGAAGACATTCCGAAAATGGCATTTAGAACTCATGAGGGTCATTATGAATTTTTGGTCATGCCTTTTGGCCTTACCAATGCACCTTCAACATTTCAAGGTTTGATGAATTCAATTTTCAAACCATTCCTTAGAAAATTTGTGTTAGTATTTTTTGATGATATACTAATCTACAGCAAGTCTTGGAAGGATCATGTTGAACATGTTGACAGGGTGCTACAACTATTGGAGGAGAAACAATTATATGCAAAAAGATCCAAATGTTTCTTTGGAGTCCAGGAGGTGGAATATTTGGGTCATATTGTATCTCATGAAGGAGTTAAGGTAGACCCTAGCAAAATTAAAGCCATTAAGGAATGGAAAATCCCCACATCCATAAAGCATCTGCGAGGATTTCTTGGGTTGACAGGGTATTATCGCAAGTTTGTTAAGAATTATGGGAGAATAGCAGCACCTCTAACAACATTATTGAAGAAAGATTCATTTTCATGGACTCCGGAAGCAACAAAGGCCTTTGAACATCTTAAAGAGGCAATGTGCCAAGCACCGGTCTTAGCTACACCGGACTTCACAAAAACCTTTATTGTGGAATGTGATGCTTCAGGAAATGGAATTGGTGTTGTTCTAATGCAAGATGAAAGACCCATTGCTTTTGAAAGTCGTCCAATCAAGGGAAAGTTTTTAAGCAAAGCTATTTATGAGAAGGAAATGTTGGCAATACTCCATGCACTTAAGAAATGGCGACCCTACCTAATGGGAAGACACTTCAAGGTAAAAATGGATCATGATAGCCTTAAATACTTTTTAGAACAAAGATTATCCTCTGAAGAGCAACAAAAGTGGGTCACAAAGATGTTGGGTTATGACTTTGAAATCATCTACAAAAAAGGGAAGCAAAATGTGGTGGCAGATGCACTCTCAAGAAAGGATGAGGATGTGGAAGCATTGTTGTGTGCCATTTCTATTATCCAACCAGATTGGATAAACGAAGCAAGGGAGGAATGGAAGAATGACGAAGAAGTGTGGGCACTTATTCGAAAGCTACAACAAGATTCCAGTACTTCTGATACATTTAGCTGGAAAAATGATTCGTTATGGTACAAAGATCGCTTATACCTCTGTAAGAATTCCCAGCTAAAACAAAAGATTCTTATGGAATTGCACACTTCTCCCTTAGGAGGGCACTCAGGATTTTTAAAAACTTACCACAGGGTTAAGAAGGAATTTTTTTGGGATGGCCTTAAATCAGATATTCAAAAGTTTGTGGTGGAATGTTTGGTTTGCCAGCAAAATAAAGTTGAAACAATTAAGACACCGGGTCTATTACAACCTTTATCCATTCCAAGCCAACGTTGGGAGGAGGTTTCAATGGATTTTATCACAGGTTTACCCAAGTCTGAGGGAAAGAGTGTCATCATGGTGGTAGTTGACAGACTTACCAAGTATGCACACTTTTGTGCATTATCACATCCATTTAAAGCCAGTACAGTTTCTACTGCATTTATGGAAACAGTTCAAAAGCTACATGGAAACCCAAAGATTATTGTAAGTGACAGAGATCCCATTTTCACTGGAAATTTTTGGACAGAATTATTTTCTTGTCTTGGTACTCAGTTAGCTCATAGCTCATCTTATCATCCTCAATCTGATGGGCAAACTGAGATAGTAAACAAATGTTTGGAAGGATATCTTCGTTGCTTTGTATCTGATAAACAGACACAATGGGTCAAATGGTTGCCTCTGGCTGAATGGTGGTATAACACTTCCTTCCATACAGCAACAAAAATGACCCCATTTATGGCACTTTATGGGTATCAACCACCATCCATCACATCATATTTAAGAGAAAATTCTAAGGTTCAGGCAGTGGAACATCACATCGAACATCAACAACAAGTCCTCCAACTCTTAAAGGATAACATCGCAGTGAAAGAAGTTTTGATGTAGGTGATTGGGTA
This sequence comes from Pinus tabuliformis, assembly GCA_031772625.1. Lineage (NCBI taxonomy): Eukaryota > Viridiplantae > Streptophyta > Pinopsida > Pinales > Pinaceae > Pinus > Pinus tabuliformis. The sequence goes on along the minus strand of CM062812.1, from coordinate 480,125,812 downwards.
TTCCTACGGCTACAACCATATAAGCAAATGTCCCTAAAGCAAGCTAAAAAGGATAATAAATTATCACCAAAGTATTATGGTCCGTACAAGGTGTTGCAAAAGATTGGTACTATGGCATACAAATTGGAGCTTCCTGCAGCTTCTCGATTGCACCCAATTTTCCATGTTTCATGTTTAAAGAAGGTTATAGGTGACAAGCTCCCAATTCAAACAATATTGCCAGAACTTGACGAGGAAGGAAAAATTATATTGGAACCGGAAGCAGTCACAGAAACAAGAACTCGACAGCTACAAAATCGATCAATTTCAGAGTATCTTATCAAGTGGAAGAACTTATCCGCTGAAGATTCCACATGGGAGGATGAGAATTTTATGCAGAAGTATCCAGAACTACTCAAGCATTGAGGACAACACTTTTTTGAAGGAGAGGGGCATGTTGGGTCCCTATAATACTAGTGATTACCCCATTACTATTGTAGTTATACCCCTTATTTATATTGTTGTGCCCCTATTACCCCCATATTGTTATTTTTGTACCCCATAGAATCCCTCTATTGTTATTTTTGTGGCTTTATATTATTATTGTTAGGTCGGGTGGATTATATTGTGACTCCCTAGACTGCCCCATAGAATCCCTCTATTGTTATTTTTGTGGCTTTATATTATTATTGTTAGGTCGGGTGGATTATATTGTGACTCCCTAGACTCCTATACATAGAAAGGAGGTTTTGTCATTTGTATCATCCAAGAATTGTTGATTTATGTAATGTAAAGGAGGTTGCCCCCTCGAAGAGGCTGAATTCTAAGACGTTGATCTATCTTTTCTTGAGCTGGTTTCATAACATGTTCATTAATCTATTCCCAAGACACATTGGCACAAAAAAAAAAAATCCTCTTAACCATACTAAGAGGGCTCATGACTAAAAACACTTTCTCTTGGATTTCACCAATAAATAAAATAAAATGCTTCAATGTGTACTTTAAGAAATAGTATTATATATATATGTGTGTAATGTTAAGTATATAGTAATAGGAAGTGATGTGGGATATTTGAAAAATATTAATAACAAAAATTAATATGTAAATATTATTTTAATATTAAATATGACGAAAAAATAATAAATATTTTAATATAGACAATTAAACATAAATAAAATAATACGATGTCTATATTGACTAAAATACTTGAATTTCAAGACTTTATCACTGTATTGGTCAAAACTATTTAACTATTTTCTATGCTCAACATGGATTTGGCTATATATATATATAAACCATACAATTTTTTTTTTTTGGAATATTGATCCATCTTGAAACATGATGGATCCCAACTTAAAATAATTGTGTAATAATTCTAGTAACAATTAAAGTCTAAGTTAACATATCTATTCAAGTAACACCCATTTCCTAAAATTAATGGACTTGGGTGGTATACGTCTAAAATTAGGCATTTTCAATCTCAGTGGAGGTTATCCCCACTCAATACACTAAATCTAGAAAATGGTAACTATTTCGAGAACCAACAAATACAGTTCAAAATATTTAACTAGAGAAAGTGACCATAAATAAAATATTCAAGGTTGTTTGGAGAACAAACAAGTACAATTTAAAACAAATAATAAACAATGGCCAAGTAGCACCTCGTTCGTCCGAGGTTGCGATAGGCCCTAAACAGACCCCTCAAACAATTATTAAATTATTTTTATTATAATATAATGGCCCTTATTGAGAAAATTCAATTTGTTATAATTACAAATTTGAATACACAATCAAGTATTTGTAAAATCTTAGATCTATTTATATACTTAAAACACATATTAAAAAAACAAAGTAATGGAAATAAAACTTTTTCACCATATTATATAACATGAAATAGTGTATATTTAGATAATAATTAAGAAGACATTAAAAAAGGCGAGTAGAGAGAAAAAATTTCAAGGATAAAAAAAACAAAAAAATTTCAGTGAGAGCTTCCATGCTAAGCCAAGCAACAATTGAGAGAAATAAAACTTTTTGCAGCATATTATATAACATGAAATAGTGTATATTTAGATAATAATTAAGAAGACATTAAAAAAAGGCTAGTAGAGGGAAAATTTTCAAGGATAAAGGAAAAAAAAAGAATTTTACTAAGAGAGCTTCTATGCTAAGCTAAGCAACAATTGAGAAACTGTATTAAATATAATATGAGGCTAGTAGTGGGAAAATTTTTCAAGGATAAGAAAAAAAAATAATTTTAATGAGAGAGCTTCCATGCTAAGACAAGCAACAATTGAGAGTTGAGAGAAATAACAATTGAGAAACTCCATTAAATATAATTTGCAAATACTTCCACAAAGATGTTTTTGCCACATAACTCTCACATCATAAGGAATGGTAATTTCATGGAGTTAGAAATATTGGTCTTAGAAAATAGAGAGACTTAGAGATTGTTCACATAACACAAATTACACAATAATTTGATTGATGTAACAAAGATTGCATATATAAGAATACATGATACTTGTGGATCTTTGAATAGTGTATCTATATAACTAAAAATAGTTCATACAACTAATAACCTAGGAACCCACACAGTGACAATTTGGAAGTCATGGAAGCATTACTTCCAATGCTCTCCCTTAATGCTTACATGACAAAACCACATTACAACAATGAATGAAACTCTATGAAATTTGTCTGATATGGTTATCACTATCACATATAACTAGGAGCTCTTTTCTTCACTTACCACTTGATCTATTTAAGACATAACGAATATTTTTATGTCCTTTGTAGATTTGAATTGAGGCTTCTCAACCTCTAGGAGTGCAACAAGTCACTCTGGATACTGAACCATCTTATGGAACTTCTGCCTTGTGTTCAATATATGGTTTTTTGGGAGCATGACAAGTCACAACAAAAAGACACTCTAGACACTGAACAATATTTAAGAACTTCTACCTTCTATTAAATATGATGGATCACACCAACTTGACCTTATTAAAAACTACCTAACTATTCTTTATTTTAATTTTGAAACAATATCACACCCCAAACTTACATACACAAACACACCAACAATACTATGTTCACATGAACACTAATATCTTTTCACATGAAGACAAATATCTTTAAAAAAAAAAAAAGTGATCACCCAAGCCAAGTGAATTTTGCAATTAGTGACCTCCCAAGATTTTCACCCCCACATTTTTAACCTCTTCAAATAGTCGGCTTTCAAAACAATTTCATAAACAAAATGTAATGCAGTCCTCTTGTGAACCGGTTCATAAAATGGAAAGGCATTGACACCTCCACGCTTCCGCTACGTGGTTTGTTTATAACGAAACGCTGTCTCTTCTAGTCCGACAGTCAATGCAAATCGTTGTCCCAAATGACCGTGGTGTAGCGCATTGATCGAGAAATTTTCATGCTACATGCAGCCATCGCGTCCTTTTGGCGCTGGATCACATAAATATGGCACTATTCGGCTCTCGACTCTCGACGACGTCCTCATTATATGGATTTATACTGGTTGACGGCTCCAAGCTTTTCCAGGTCTAGAGCGAAGGAATGATGAAATGTGCTCCGCTATATAACACCGATATCTGCTATTGCTATGCCGGGACCGTGCACACAAACAATACTGCCCAAACCACCAAAGTCGATAATATATGGTTGTTGGATAATAACAGTTCTGAGCCTCTAAACTGGAATGGATAATACTTGGGCACAAAGATCAACGGAACTGGGCACATAATCCACAATGTGTTTTAACAACAACGAAAATAATGCTTCTGAATATACGTAGAGAGATGGCTTTGCACAACTGCAAAACCATTGCAAGGATTTAAGAAAATATTATTACTCTTTGGCTGATCGCTGAAGCACCATTGTCCTATTCAAATTTGTCTATCGTGGCATCCTAAACTTACCTTAAGTGTGGCTTACAAACATAAAGATCATTGAGTGGCGAACGAATCCTTTCCAATTTGGAATGAAATCCCACGCCTCCTCAATTGGCCGAATTTCTCTTTCACATTGAGTAAAGCACAGATTGGGATATCCTCTAATATAGATCGTCATAGGATAAATTTTCCAAGGAGCATGTAAAACCTCTTTTCCATGGCTAATCATCAAACAAATCTCATGGCTTCCATAAAAAATATATATCTTGGCTTGAACAGATTTACTAACAAAAAAAATATAATTTACTCACATTAACACAATTTCCTACCCTATTTATTTACACTAATAAAATTTAGGTTTTTCTCACATTTTGTTGACCTTAGTATCGTTAGTCAAGCTAGAACATACCATGTTAGAAAATAGAGATAGAACAAGAGATTGTTGACACAACACAAATCACACAATAATTTTATTGATCTCACAAAGATTAGGTATATATGAATACATGATACTTGTGGGTCCCACAATAATAGATCTAGATCACTAAAAATAGTTGCTACAACTTATAAAACTCACACACTCACACCTCATGACATCTGGGAAGTCATGGAAGCAATAATTCCAATAATTGGTTTTCACATAATATCTCTGGTGTCATCTCAAAGGGTGACACAAAATTTCTCTATGAGATGACATTAGTTCATTCCCTATGCAGCAAGTACACAAAATTTCTCTATGAGATGACATTAGTTCATTCTCTATGCAAAAGGATAGGGCCATTTTGTAGCCATTAATCCACCATTAGGCAACTGTGAATATTCATTTATGAGCTTCATCTCCACCTAAAATAATCATTTAACACAGTAGCTCAAATGAAATTGTTGCATCCTATCTACAACACTTAATGCCTTTTCCCTCAATTAATGCATGTTGGGGTTGTGGCATTATCCTCCCAACTATTCTTTGACAAACACCCCATCCCACTAACAAGGAACTTCAATGTACACCTTAATTCTACATTATATTTATATATAGAGAGATAAAGTAATTTATAATAAAACATTTGTAATTTTGTCTATAATTACTTCCTTTAAGAGATGTGTAATGCCTCCACTAAATATGGAGTTTAACTTCTATGTACACCTTAATTCTACATTATATTTTTATATAGAGATAAAGTAATTTATAGTGAAATATCTCTAATTTTGTCTATAATTACCTCCTTTAAGAGATGTGTAATGACTCCACTAAATATGGAGTTTGACAAGAAAAATATGAGATGATAATAATATATATTTTACATCATGTGAAATTCATTTCATGCTAAATAGTGTTTACAAATAATATTTCAAAAAAATTATATGAATAAAAAAAATAATTCATAACATTAACTAAAATATTTGAATTTTATATAAACTTTATATAGAGATAAAGTAATTGAAAGTAAAAGATTTTTTACATGTGCACATATTATTTTTTTATTACTTCAAAATAATTCAAATTCTCCCTTTAATTAAATAAATTTATGTCAATTGTGTATCTAGAAATTACAGTAACTTGATATGAACATTATAACAAAACTTGATATGAACATTAAGTAAACTAGTACAACCACATTAAAAATATTCATGTGGTTGATATAGTTGAATACTTGATAAATAACTATTACAATAGCAATAATGTCTTAAGAGTTTACACAATTATTTTATTAACTATGTGTAGAAAGGTTATGGGTAAACTTTAAATTACACCTTATTTTAAAATAGGCTATTTTGCTAAATAAAATTTTAAAATTGGTCATAGCAATCTAATTTTTTAAATTCATTAAAAGTAATGCACCATATTCCTAAATAAAATTAGTTTATATATAAATGAATGTTATAAATAATAATGATTAACATAATGGTTTATTAGAATTGGAATAATCTCAAACTCTTAGGAAATTGCTTCCAAGAACAAGTTGGGGTAAATCTATTTTTTTTAATCTATTAGAAGTCAATGAACCATTACAATTTTTCATAAGTATTAAGTCTAAACATATCCTCATCATAATCCATCACTCAATTAAAAAAATTAAAATACTCATATTGCTCATCAAATACTCATATTCAATAAAATATTTGATTGTCAATATATTCATAATATACAAAAAAAAAATCAGAAAAAAATTGCTTAAAATAAAAACATGCTTCATATTTTTTATAGTCAACCTTGATTTATATATATATATATATATATATATATATATATATATATATATATATATATATAAGAGTGTTGAGTATAAGAAACTAGTATATATCCATCTTAATGTCTGATTTATCAAATATTGAAATGGATCAAATCTCTAAAAATCCATTATAAATTCATATTAGCTTACCATTTATCATTTTTCTAAATGAATCAAATATTTTTCAAATTTTGCATTATAAAAAGAATTTGCACTTTCCTGTGGTTTGATCCATTAAACTGTCTATACACCTAAAGTTAAAATGAATCTATATTGATTAATAAAACAATTAAAAATGATGAATTATACATCTCTTCCTTTATAGTGAAAATTTATACCATTACTTAATCTCACTTCACATTTGCAAGGCCTATAAATTTAAATAAAAATATATATGTTCAAAAATATTTAAATAACACAAAAATAAACATTATTACCAAAAAGCCTATTATAAATAAGAATAAATAAACATTAAAACATTTAACAAATCAACCATAAAAGATAGTCAAACCCATGACCTAATGAATGCCCTGGAGTGTTATTGCACTTCTTATTAGCTCCCAAACATACCTAAACAGTAAACATTTAACAAATCAACCATGAAAGTGATCAAACCCATGACATAATGAATACCGTGGAGTGTTAATGCACTTCTTATTAGCTCCCAAACATACCTAAACAGTAATGGAGTTCTTTATATAGATTCATTGCTGCAACGAAACCAGCACAGTTATTCTATCTAGCGGTGGCTACCGTCTGACGCACCAAAATCCCCGACCGTGCGTTCAATGGGCAGCACCGTGAGAGCACATTCCACTGGGGCCGGTAATGCAGCAGAACGTGGGGGAAGAACCATACGCACCACCATCTGCATCCACCCCAAGGGACAATCTGTATGTGTCGTACGCATTAAACAGTTTTACAATTAGTAATAAACTATTAAGCTATTTTTTTACAACTTAACTGAATTTTGTTTTGATAATTTTAGATTAGATTTACTAAAATCACATATTTGATTATATTATGAACCGCCCACATATTCTATAACATAAAATAGTAAAAGGATAGACATCGGCTAAGAGGACATTAAGATGATACAATACTATAGGACATTAAGATCATCTTAACACTATGGTAATAAGTTAATCTTTTAAGTCCAATTTTTTTAACTTTGCCACTATCATATAAGGGGGGTTTTAAAGCAATATTTAAAAAGATTTATAAGTAAATTGTCCTTACTTGACACAAAAAAATTGTAAATTGTCTTAAATATTATTTTTACCGTGGTGTCTCAAATTATTGTCTTAAAAATTGTCTTCATAAACACAATATGGAATACATGTATTATTGTCTCTCAAGAGACAACTCATTTTGTGTTAACTTGAGACAATAAAAAAAACTTGTAAATTGTCTTAAATATAGCCTTTAGAGTCTCTCAAATTATAGTCTTAAAAAATGTCTTTATAAAAACAATATAGAATAAATCTATTATTGTCTTTTAAGAGAATTCATTTTTGTCTCTCCAAAGACAATGGAAATTATCTTTAGAGGAAAAAAATATATAAAATGTGAAATATAACCACCTTCAAATTGCATTCCCTCGACAACATACACATTATTTTATGCACTTTTTCCCTCTCCAAGTGTCACAACATCTTTCCTTCCAACTTTTCTCATAAGCCTCTGCTATCATTTTTCCTATTTCATAGTTATTCACAGAAGCAAAATCTACTAAATAGTAGTCTTCAACTTGGAAAATAATATAGATTACAAAGAGTTAACATGTGTAACCATTCACACATAACAAAATTTCCAAAAATACAAATATGTCAAAAGAAACACATCAACATACCCTTGAGTAAGGATTAAACCATAATTTTGCATCAACTATTTCCATAATAAAAGTGCACCTCAACCATAATATTAAACAACTACAACTCTACAACTATTAAATATCTAACAAGACCACACAACCAAATATATTCCTCAAGACAAATATTGTATGAAAAATGAAAAGATTTGGCACCCAAAAATACCTTAGGAAACTAATTCATTCAATTATATGCAACACCAAACCATCATAAAAATAGAAAGCCACCCCACTCAAAATATGAGGATTTACCTCCTTTGATAGACTTTTGAGTTCTGAAAGAAAGGCCTTTTGTCTCATGTCAATGCCCCTAGTAATTTGAATGGGATTTTCACCTGCTGCAACAACTTAAAAAAAATGTTTCATTTCAAATTCTCATTCAGAAATTTAGGATACAATCTTTGTCTGTTGGGTCCTTCCTAACAAGCTCATAAAAATTGACAAAAAGGACCAAAATTTTCAAATACCTCATGACAATTTTTTCATTCAAGTACCATCTTAAACTCCTTAAATCACAAAACAAAACTAAAAAAACAAACATCATAAAACCCTACAAAAATGAGTAGATTTTAAACCAATACTAGTGGCAAAAAGTTATCTTTACACCTTCACTTATTAAACCATGTGAAAGCACAATAGATGTGGTAGTACCATCCCAAGCTAAATTATCTTTCTTTGTTGTAGCTTGTCTTTCTAACTTAAGCCCAATATTTTCAAATGGGTCCTCTAACTCAACCTGTTAAAAATATGGAACCATGGCATTGAAATACATTTCATTAGACTGTCCATTACAATAGAACACTCAGCCACAACTTTTTGTCTCCATTTGTGAAAATCTTTATTCATTGCTCTCATGTGACTAATCCACATGCTAAGAAGACCAGTGAGTAACAAATATATTGTCTTTGACCCTTTAGTTTGAAAATTATTCCTACAAGGTCTAAGACATATACAACATCAAAAAGAAAACTAGAACACACATCTATAAATTACCTACTTATCTACATTCATTGCATTGTTTACCATTTATAGAGAACCATACTTATTCCCCAAAACAACATATATGCCCTTGAGTCCAAGGGTGATATAAAAGTGCAACTGAATGGAGGACGATATTCCAAAACAACTTTCCATGAAAAGTTAAAACCACACATTAACATCAAATAGAAGTGGACAAGGAACGATCATCCACAATGATGTTTTCAGTGCAGGTGATCTTCCTTTAAACACGCATTTTTCTCTGACTTGCATTTTGTTGTCACTAAGCCATCTGAGTTGAAGTACAAATCCTTTTTCATGGCTCTTGTATTAACCACCTACTCTCTAGCGTGTAATATCAGAGTCCATCCTTTCTTAAGAGATTAAAAGAAATGGGTGAAAAAACTGAAAGATAAGACAATTGTCTACCATAATTATTAAACACTACCCCCAACTTCCTCTCCTTTCAAATGTTTCCCAATGAGGTAGACATGGAAATTGTTCCCACGTTTCGTAAATAAGAGGTCATCTTCTCCTATCTTGAATAAATCACGAGATTTTCATATTAGTATCTATGTTTGAAAAATATGAATTCCATTGCATAAAAGCACTTATAAGTGTTAAAAAGAAAACTAAATAGCCATCAAGACTTTAGGTAACTTATGGAGCATCAAGAAAGAAACAACTAAATAGAAATTCAAATACATATCTATATATTTACAGTAAGCTAATACAAAGAAACCCCATCTATATTAATACTAGTACAAAATAGCATAAAGCTAATACAAAGAAACCCCATCTGTATTAATACTAGCACAAAACAATCTAAGCTAGTTTCTCTTGCACACCTCCAACTTACATATGATTAATTTGAATTTTTGACCTCTATGTAATCTACTAGGGCAATGTTGCGCTAGTTTTCAATGAATTTCTCCTCCTTCTACAAGAGTTTAACACAATAAATCCAACAATGCAGCACTACCATTGATACTACTATACAATGTTATGAAAATTCAATCTTGAATTTCTTGATAATTAACCTTTCCTTTTCTATTATAGTGGTTAAATTATAATTCAGAATTTCTACTCTGACTTTACTGATTACATTGAACAAAGGTATCTAGAATAATAAACAACACTACAAGAATATTTGGCAATACACTATTAAATATCATATAAACCCAGAGTCACATCATGAAATTGAATTCAAACAGCTTGAGTTCCTCATTCATGAGAACTATGAAAAAAAAATTAAATCCAAATCCCAACTTAAATTATTTATGAGTCCTACACTTCCTCGGCTTTACACTATCTAAGAAGTCAATTCAAAACTTGTTACATAGTTGGGTTCACCAAAATATTTCTCCTCCTACTAGACTACATCCTTCCATAGATGAATCTGAATTGCTAGTAGTCACGAATTGTAGGAAGTGTCTTTGCTAGCCCATAGAGGACTCCTTCTTCACATATTGAATGGAAGACAAACTAAGTGGTTTACTTTGGATATTGATGGCCTAGGTGCAGGCAATATGGACAAGTGTCCAAGAGCTAAAACAATTTCTTCTAACTCTGGCAGAATTTCTCCTTCTATTTCAACACGTGTATGAGTCATCTATTATTAGCCTAACACATTCATGATTTTTTCCTCTAGAAACCCCAACCCTTTTTATCAGTCACAAATTAGATCATAGGCCTGTTTCCCTCTCTCGGGATTATAATCCCATAGGAATTGTAAAGATAGACTATCGTTGCTTTAAAACAAGTGAAAATGCATGTTAAACGCAAAACACATAGGCGGAGGGCTTTCGTTCCAAAGGAACGAAAATACACTATCGCACTTTTAATCCACTATAGTGTTAATTCAAAATAATTACACTATCGGCGCTTTAATTACAAGAAATGTGTTTAACGCAAATAATAGTATTACAGTTTATTATCACCCCTTCCAAGCTCCTTTCTGTAACACGATAACATGTAGTGTTATCGAAGATCCCAATTGTGACTCCAATGCTCCCAATGCAAGGCTCCTTCGTCTTCGATCTAGCGATGCGATAACAATCGCAGACCCGATAACCTTTCCACTCTTCTCTATAGTGTTTCAGGTCTGGCCGTCAGAGTTTTGGACTTCGACGGTTCCAAAGGTCCTTACAACCTTACAGTGATTCTGCGATGAGATAATGGTTCGAACCCGATACGGGTATGAACCCGATTCAATAATAATTCAAGTCTTGAACTATGTTCAAATTAAGTCTTCTTCATGGAATTCTTGTGTAAATAGAGTTTATGCCGCAAAACTCAGCAATGCATGTAAGAGGAACAAGCACTCGGATATGCAAGGAAAACACTCAAACAACCCTAAACATAAGTGTTAAATGGAAAACAAAGGTTAATCACCACTAATAAAACTCAGAATTAACAGAACTAAAACGGATACACGCATAAAAATACCAGTGAATAGAGAACCATCCATTTAGATGCACAAAGAGAGTTCTCAAGATCATAATGTCTCTGGGATCGACTTGTGAGAGCATCCCATTATTTTATTTTAAAACATAATAGATAAAGCTTACTCAGTATTTATCTCTTACAAAAGCATGCCAATTACAGTAAAGTGATTAAAGCAATTATCCATAAGGCTCATTACAACTTTTCCATAAGCGAATATTACAACATGATTTTATTCTTAATTCTATCCTTATATTAAACTAGAAAGGCATGGAAATTGATGGCTAAAGGACCCCACTCCTTTGCCTGTATATTTTTTAATATTTTTGGAATAAGTTTGAAGAATTTTTCCCTCCAAGTCGCGTGCTCCTGCATCAGACTCCTGAGGACAAAATTCTTCATGCGCTCCTGTCCATGAGCTCATTTACAGAACTACCTAGTTTCTGTAGCATATCTTCTGTAACCCAAGTAGCTTCAGCAGTTGGCTAATCCCTTCATTTTACCAAATAGTAGCAGTACTGTCATCCCCCTGTATTCTTAAAAACCTTCTTGTCCAGAATTCTTTCTCGGTGCAGTACCTTTGCTGTGGGTAACTATTTTACCCAGTCAATCTCTTGGGTCTCTTGATCCTTTTGGTATCACTTGCAGTTTCACATTCATAATTGTACATGTCAGCAACATTGAAAATTGGTGATATTCCAACATCAGGGGGTAGCTCAATCTCATATGCATTTGTAGAAAATTTCCTTAATACTCTGCATGGTTTAATTTTCTCGAACTTCATTTTGTTATACTCCCTCTTTGGAAATCTTTCTTTTCTGAGGTGTGCCAATACCAAATCCCCAACTTCAAAGTTCACCTCTCTTCTTTGCATCTCTTCTCGAGTCTTGTACTTGATTTTGATATCCTGTAGATGTTGTTTGACTTGTTCTTGTATTGCTTGCATTTCTGAAGCAAAATCTTCACCCTCTGCACTTCTCATCTCTTCTTTTCCCAAGTCTCTCAACTCAGATATTCCTCTCGGATGCATTCCATAAACAATATGGAATGGACTATGCCCTGTACTCCTGCTAGGTGAGTCATTATATGCATATTCAGCTTATACCAACACTTGATCCCATTTCTTTGGATGTTCTACAGTAAGACTCCTTATAAGATTGCCCAAACTCTGTTCACAACTTCAGTTTGTCCATGAGTTTGTGGATGATAGGCAGAGGTGAAACTTAGTTTAGTTCCCAATTTCTTCCATAGTGTCCTCTAGAAATTTCCAACCAATTTGGAACCTCTCCATGAGACAATACTCTTAGGCAACCCATGCAATCTTACAACCTCCTTAAAAAAAAAATTAGTAATGTGGAAAGCATCACTAGTTTTATAACATGGAATAAAGTGTGCAATTTCTAAAAACCTATCCACTACAACAAAAATTGAATCATTACCTCTTTGAGTCTTTGGTAAGCCCAAAACAAAATCCATACTTACCATATCCCAAGGCCTACTTGGAATTGGTAATGGAACATACAAACCTATGTTTTAGCTTCTTCCCTTTGCATATTGACAGATTTTGCAAGTTTTCACATACTTATCCACTTCATATTTCATTTCTGGCAAGAAACAAAACCTGTTCGACTGTTCAAAAGTCTTCTCTATGCCAAAATGTCATGCAAGTCCTCCAATATGTTTCTCTTTGATTAAATTCTCCCTCATAGAACAGTTTTGTATGTATAGCTGATTTTTCTTAAATACCAGTCCATCTTGTAAGCAATAATCCAACCATTTGCTCCTATCCATCAAAATAGGATTCTTACAAGTTTCAAATGCCTCTTTAAAATCTGGATCTATTTCATATAATTCTTTAAGAAAATCAAAACCCAACACTTGAATTTGACTCTCTTGCAGTAATATATTCCTCCTACTTAATGCATCTACAACTTTATTTGATTGGCCATTTACATGTTTCAAAACAAAATGGAAACCTTGAAGATACTCTACCCATTTAGCATGTTTTTGACTAAGCTTTAGCTTCTGCATAATATACCATAGTGCATGGTTATCTGAATAAAGGATAAATTCTTTTGACATTAGATAATGCCTCCATTTCTTTAATGATTTCACAACTGCGTAGAACTCCTTATCATAAGAAGAAAACTTCTTTCTGGAATCATTTAGCTTTTCACTAAAATAGGCTATAGGTATATCTTCCTAAATTAAAACACCTCCAGTTACTTCTCCAATGACATCACATTTCACTTGAAAAGGGTTACTAAAATCAGGTAGAACCAAAATAGGCTTCTCGGTGATTTTCCTCTTTAACATCTGAAAATTCTTTTCTGCTTCAGCAGTCCACCTAAATGGTTGTTTGTCCTTCCTTATGGTCTCAATAATAGGATCATTGATCTTACTAAAATTCTTGATGAATTTTCTATAAAAGATAACAAGACCATGAAAACTTCTTACCTCAAAGACACTTTTAGGTGAAGCCCACTCCATGATTTCCTTGATCTTCTTTGCATCCATCTTCAGCCCTTTAGCAAAAACAACAAAACCCAAGTACACTAGCTCCTCTTTCATGAATGAACACTTCTTCAAATTCAGCAATAATTTCTCTTGTTGTAGCCTTTGTAAGACATGATTTAGATATCTCATGTGCTCCTCCTTAGACTTGTTGTAAACTAATATATCGTCTAGATATACTATTACAAATTTACCAATGAACTCTTTAAGAACTTCATTCATGAGTCTCATAAATGTACTTTGTGCATTTGACAACCCAAAAGGCATTACACTCCACTCATACAGTCCCTAATTTTTCTTAAAAGTAGTTTTCCATTCATCCCCTTCTCTTATCCGTATGTGATGATACCCATTTTTAAGGTCTAATTTTGAAAAATACTTTTCTCCACTCAAGCAATCCATTAAATCTTCAATTCTATGTAAACAAAATCTACACTTGATTGTGATTTTATTGATGGCCCTTGAATCTGTACACATTCTCCAGCCTCCATCTTTTTTTGGACTCAACACTGTTGGTACTGCACAAGGACTCAAGCTTTCTCTAATGAGCCCTTTGTCAAGAAATTCTTGCACCTGCTTCCTAACCTCTTAATTTTCTGTAGGAGTCATTCTGTAAGCTGCTTTGTTAGGTAGACTTGCTCCAGGAATCAAATATATATTATGCATAACTCTTCTAAGGGGTGGTAACTCATTAGGCAAATCATCAACAATAATATCGCAATATTTCTCCAACATTTCTTGAATTTCAATCGGTAAATTAGAGACTATAGTAAAAGTCAGTATTACATTGGGCTTACAAATTATAGCAAAATTTACCTCATTCTCTTCAATCTGCTTCAAGTATTCCTTCCCTCCTAGTAACAGAGTTTTTAGGTCGGTCCTTTTTCCTAATGCATCTTCTTCTTGCACTGGCAACAACGTATGATTAACACCATCCTTTTCAAACTTGTAGGTGTTTCTTTTCCCATTGTGCATGGCTCCTCTGTCACATTACCGAGGTCTTCCAAGCAATATGTGACACACATCCATTGGCATAACAACACATACAATTATATCTTTACACTTACCCAACTCAAACTCCACTTCACACTATTCATTCACTTACAGTTGATGTCCCTTTTGTAACCATCACACCTATTAAAGTGTTGGATGTTTCATTGTCTTCAGCTTCAATTTCTCCACCACTTCTGTAGAGACCAAATTATCAGTGTTGCCAGTATCAATGATCACCTCACAACATTTCCCTTGAACCTTACACACTGTTCTCGACAAAGTCTTCCTTTGTGATGGTTCAACTATTTCCCTTGCTGGCTTGAGCAAGGCTTTATTGATTACCAAATATTCTCCTCTCTTGTATATTTTCTTCTTCTGCCACTGATGCTACTAGTGCTTCTCCCTCAACTGGAGCAACAATTGCATTCCTCTGGCTTTTTGTTGCATTCTGTGGGCACTCAAAAGCTCTGTGTCCTAGTTTGTTACATCTGTAACATCTTATTTCTCTTCCCCTTCCTCTGCCTCCTCTTCCTCTAGAAAAACTCTGTATCCCTCTTGCATCACCTCATGTGGGTGCATGCTAGGTTGAGCTGCTACTAACTCCATCTTTAGGTGCTGTAGATATTCCTCTACCACCTTGACTTCCCCTTCCTCAGAAAGTACCTCTCCCTCTGGCAGATTGCTTCCTCACGAGTTTTTCTTCAGATTTCATTGCCACCTGATAAGCTTCTTCTACTATTTTAGGAGACAATATACTTATCTCATCTTGAATGTCCATCCTAAGACCATTCACATATCTAGCCACCTTCTCATCTATATCCCAAGTTTCTCCAGCTCTTATGCTTACCTTATATAATTCCTTTGTGTATTCTTTCACTATCATAGATCTTTGTCTAAGACTTTGCATTGATCTAAACAAGGTTTTTTGAAAATTACTTGGTAGAAGCTTACCCCTTAGCTTTGCTACCATTATGCTCCAATTCTTGATAGGTTTCTTGCCAAGTCTCTTTCTTTCTACCTACAAACCATCCCACCAAAGTAATGCATGGCCTTCTAACATGGTGACAACAAACTTTACTTTTTTCTCATCTTTTGTTTCTTCATAGTCGAAGAATTTCTCCATGCCATTAATTCAGTCTATCAATTCTTCTAGATTCAGTCCTCCTTCATATATTGAAACCTCGGTCATTGGCCTAGCTGTGGATCTTAACACTGACTCAAAGAATCTTATCTCAGGAGTAACTGCTACAACTTCCTCCTTTGCAGCTTCAATCTCAGGTTCACTAACATCTCCATCATATATATTTCTTCCTGTTGTTAATGCATCCAACCTAGCTTGCATCTATTGCATAGTTTCTGTTACTTCAGCATTGGCAATAGGTTGTCCTCTTCCACCATGTCCTCATCCTCTTCCAACTTTGAAAGTGATATTAGCTTTCCTTCTCCTACTTCTGAGATTCAATTAAGTGTTAATTGGTTGCTCTGATACCACTAATGGTGGCCTGGGTGCAGGCGATATGGACAAGCGTGCGCGACCTGAAATAATTTCTTCTAACTCTCGCTAAATTTATCCTTCTGTTTCAACAGGTGTATCGGTCCTCTATTATTAGCCTGACGGCTTAATGATTTTTTCCTCTAGAAACCCCAACCTTGGTTATCGGTCACAAATTATATCATAGGCCTATTTCCCTCTGTTGGGATTATAATCCCATGGCAATTGTAAAGACAGACTGTCGTTGCTTTTAAAACAAGCGAAAATGCGTGTTTAACGCAAAACACGCTGGGAGAGGGCTTTCTTTCCAAAAGAACTAAAATACACTATCGCATTTTTAATCCACTATAGTGGTAATTTAAAATAATTATACTATGAGTGCTTTAATTTCGAGAAATGCATTTAACGCAAATAACACTATCGTAGTTTATTATCGGCCCTTCCAAGCTCCTTTCTCTTATGCATAACATGTAGTGTTATTGGAGATCTCAATCGCGACTCCAATGCTCCCAATGCAAGGATCCTTTCACTCCAATCTGGCGATGTGATAACAATTACAGACCCAATAACCTTTCCACTCTTCCCTATAGTGTTTCAGGTTCGACTGTCAGAGTTTCAGACTTCGGCGGTTCCAAAGGTCCTCACCACCTTACAATGATTCTGTGATGCGATAATGCTTCATACTCGATATGGGTATGAACGAGATTCAATAATAATTCAAGCCTCGAACTGCGTTCATATTAAGCCTTTTTCATCGAATTCCTATGTAAACAGAGTTTCTGCCACAGAACTCAGCAATGCATGTAAGAGGAACAGGCACACTGATATGTAAGGAAAACACCCCAACAAGCCTAAACTTAAGTGTTAAATGGAAAACAAAGGTTAATCACCACTAATAAAACTCAGAATTAACAGAAACAAAACTAATAAACGCATAAAAATACTAGTGAATGGAGAACCATCCATTCGTATGCACAGAGAAAGTTTTCAAGATCATAATGTCTCCGGGATCGACTCCTCAGAGCGACCCATTATTTCCTTTTAAAACATAATAGATAAAGCTTACTCAGTATTTATCTCTTACAAAACAATGCCAATTACAATAAAGTGATTAAAGAAATTATCCATAAGGCTCATTACAGCCTATCTATAAGCGATTATTACAACATTATTTTATTCTTAGTTTTATCCTTATATTAAACTAGAAAAGCATGGAAATTGATGGCTAAAGGACCCCACTCCTTTGCCTGTAGATTTTTTTGGATTTTTGGAATAAGTTTGAAGATTTTTTCCCTCCAAGTTGCATGCTCCTACATCAGATCTACAGACAAGAATCAAATCCCCGCAACTTGGAAACCCTCCTTGATGCTCAACCCAAATAGGTCCTGCTTTAGGCAACTATTATTCTAACTATATTTAGGCTTTGGAGCCCTCCTATGGGTACTGCTCCACTTGATTTTAAACCTTCAACTAACCATCCACTTTGTGCCCAGCTTGCTGAGATAATACCAAGGATCATTCTATGACATGCAACACCAATGGGACACCAAAAACAAATAGTAAATACTAGGTCCTTGTCAAGACTGCTTCTTTAGGTAATCCCACATTAGTTTAGGATCAGCCAGAGGAAATTTTTATTTTTTGAGGAGCCTAAGGTTCCACTTCAAACATCATGAGGATGGAAAGAATTCTGATTTATAGACTAGATTTTCTTTGTAATGTCCTCCCATATTGTCTCCTACACATACTAAACTGTCAAGCTACTGTCTCAACCTGTGAGAGGCTGCTTTTAGGACTAGTGTAAATTCTCCCTGTTCATTTGCTAATTCATCTCTCATGTCATGAGACCAATGGTATTTTGGGTATGCTAGACAAATATGAATGATCTCTAATATTCTTATTAAGGTCTCAACCTTGAAGCCCAACTTAGGATTGAGTGGATGAGATGGTTGTTGAGTGGGGGTGGTTGGCGCAGGGAGGTCCATGTTGTCTGAATGAACTACCTATAGATATTGTCCACTACACAATTGAGTTATGATTTTAAGGGAGGTATACTGGGGGAATTCAAAGAGGAAATGTAGGGAGGAATACGATCAATGAGAATAACTATAGATTACAACAATGTAGATACCTCAAAAAATTTAAAATACGAATATCCTTTCCTCAATGTACTTTGAGAAGGATGTGAAGCAATCTCCTTGGAAGATAAAAGAGCCATATAGGGGTACCTCTCCTCTCCCAATGCTAAATATCCAAGAGTGAAAATCTTGTATGGGTAAGAGGCAAGCATGAAGAAAGTCTCTAAACGTCCAAATCAACTTGTATAATTGAATGTCGAACTTTTTTCTTACATGTAATCATATGGTGGTGTAAGATGGTTGATCTATGATCTGATCATCTCTTAATAAGTGTTCAATTCTCCTCACCAAAGTTTGGTCTAATTAGATATTTTATCCATTCAATAAAATTGGTGTGACAAGATAGTAAAAGAGTGCCATCATTGGCAGATGCCTTGAAAATGACATTGGAAGCACTACTTTTCCAAAATTGCTAAAGAACTGTATCCCTTGCATAGACGCATTTCAAAAGCTAGTCCAAAATTGAAAGGTGGCCTTGAATACTGCACACCTAAATAACTTAATAAGAATAGGTAGGGGTGATATTAACTCATTATCCTCTGTTGGAGAAACGCATCCCAGACATAGTATATTTGTTTGCACTAAAAAATGTATTCCTAGCCTTACTAAGATTAACAACCCGAACATACGAAGGGAAAGCCAATGAATGAAGGTATGAAGGAATACTCTAAAGAGAGGAAGCAATTAAGCTAAATCAATCAACGACAATAAGCACTTAGACCATGGGGTAAAATGCACCCTTCATTGCCATGTGTCATCTCCCTTAGAAACTAGTCATGCTCATGTTTAAATGTAAATACTGATTAAGATGGTGAAAATAGTACAACCCTATTTAAGCACAAAAACGCTTAGAATAAGGTCAGAGAAGCCATCGGGTTTGCAAAATCTGCTGATAGTTGATCCATAAATCCTTGGGATGCATGCAAAGCCCTTCCCCTGATCCCGAATATCAGTTGGGCACATGTCAAATCACCCGTCTACTAGTGCTCTAGCCTCTACTATGGATTCTACAGTGCACAATCTATTTCTTTTCCTGTCAACCTCAAGAAATATAGCCTATTCATTGCTATTAACTTATTCAAGATGTCGAATAGATAATTTTGTCACTCGCGTCTAAATAGTTTCTTATGAAATAGGATCCCTATAAGAACAAATAACCTTTAACATTTTCATTTCATTAACAATGGTGCTCTCTTCAGGTTTTCTAAAGGGAAGCTTAACATCAACCAAGAATTTCCTCTCCTCCTCTGAATACAAGTATCTAATATTTACCAATCCCTTCTACCCATCGTCTAGAATATTGCCTACATAATTCCCTGCTTGCATGGCACTCAATTGCACTCCTAAACTAGCACATGTGACAATAACCTACATATCCTGAATCACCACACTCAGCAAACCACCAATGTAGTCTGCAAAAGAAACTTGAATGATAAATTATGTCTAAATTAAGGAAAGGTGCCATGAGAAGTCTCTGATATGGAGCGCATGGATGTTGAATGATGATCTTGTTGGAAATAATACTGAGAGGGGGGGTGAATCAGTATTATCAAGTTCTTTTAATAAATCTTCCTTATTTATTCTTTGAATTATTTTTGCATGTCAGTACCATAAAATAATGAGCATGAACAAAGAAAACAGATAGTCACACCAAAGAACACAAGATGTAAGGTGGAAACCCAATGTGGGTGAAAACCACCTGCTGCAATATGTCTCTATCTTCTTTCAAATTAGAAGCTCCTTTTACAATGGTTTCGTACTGGTGCAGTCCTTTACCAATACGCAGGCTGCAACCTGCAGAGAGCTACAACTCTCTCTCATTTTCCAGTCTCTCCTGGAAGGGAGCTACAACCCCCTACTTGTTTTCTTTCAAGGACCACTTTTCATAAATTTTCAAACTGGATCCAAGAACATCAAAAACCCATCAACTACACTTGCATCATCAATCTCTGATTTCACCAAAGCCAACCTGCATACAGATCTGCAAATATTTCCTTATAACTTTGCAGTTGTTACATCAGACATACCTAGATCATAACATGTGTAAAATAAAACATGCATCAATAATTCAGACCCAGATTATTAGATTTATAGATCAAGCGTATGCCACATATCACAGATCAAAATCATATAGAGATACCACTATTCCAGCCTTAAGAATTTGACCCATCAATAGAACTTATCCTTCTCCTTACGCTCAGGTTCCTTCTTCATTCAAATCCAGATCTGCACCAAAACCCAATCACAATATTCCAGATCTAGCACTTTTTTAGATATTCGATAATTCAGAAGATGCTTTGCCAAATGATCTCCTTCCTCTTTTATAGTCTTAGGCCTTTCACAATACCACGGGCCAAAATCATAGGATCAAAAAACTGATGGACTAATACCATGAACCAACCATGAAAGTACGTGAGATCAACACTTTTGGATGCAATACCACGGGCCAGAAACATAGGATCAAAAATTGTCGAACTAATACCATGAACCAACCATGAAATTGCGTGAGATCAACACTTTTGACGAGGTACCATGGTCCAAAACCATAGTTTCAAATACCAAGGACTAACTACCATGGACCAAAGGTAAGTTCTCCAACATATACGCGCTTTTCCTTGCATGAAAGTGTGTACCAAGGTCCAAAACCATAGGTTCAAATACCAATGACTAACTACCATGGACCAAAGGTAAGTTCTCCAACATATACGCGCTTTTCCTCATAGGTTCAAATACCAAGGACTAACTACCATGGACCAAATATACGCGATTTTCCTCATAGGTTCAAATACCAAGGACTAACTACCATGGACCAAAGGTAAGTTCTCCAACATGAAAGTGCATGAACTTTTTCTCTACATGAAATAAACTTTTCTCTGCATAAAAGTGCGTGAACTTTTCTCTACATGAAATAAACTTTTCTTTGCATATAAGTGCATGAAATTTTCTCTACACTATAATTTATTATCTGAGATGAGTGGGTTGCCATCAAGTACAACATATGTATCATAATGCCAATAATATCCCCCTTTGGACTTGATGGCAACAACAACCAATCACTCTCCCCCTTTGGCATCAAGGGCAAAGGGTTATGCTCCCCCTAAGAACATGCTCCCCCTGACTATAAACCAGATCTGCAAAGAAGAACCATAATCCATGACCATGAAAGAGATAGAGACGTATTGCAGCAATATTCAGACCAGCATCCATGACCTCCTTCTATACTTTCTCCATAATGCCAACAATGCATGATATGCTCCCCCTGAACCTGTGCCATTCGATCTTTGACCAATCCGCAACCCAGCACATGTACGCATATACTTCAGATGAACCTTGCGTACAACCAACAATCAGAAGAGATTCAACAACAAGATGATGCATCAACAACCCCCAGCTTTTTCTTGAGGTATTCAAAGGTCTCCCTAGGCAACCTGTTCCTTAGAAGGAACAATACTCCAACTTGACCTTTCTTTCAAGCACTTGTTCCCAGAGAAAGTGATACTTGATTGGTATGTGCTTGGTTTTTGAATGCATGACTGGGTTCTTTGAAATGTTGATTGCACTTGTATTATCACATAAGATGGAGATGGGTGGTGTACAAGTGATTTGAAAATCCTGCAAGGTCTGCATCATCCAAAGGAGTTGAGTGCAGCAAGATGCAGCAGCAACATATTCTGCTTCAGCTGTAGACAAGGCAATCGAACTCTGTTTCTTGCTGAACCAAGATACTAATCTGGAACCCATAAAGAATGCACCACCACTTGTGCTTTTCCTATCATCCACGCTTCCGGCCCAATCTGCATCTGTATAAGCATGAAGTGTGAGATCTATATCTCTAGGATACCATAAGCCGTAGTTTTGAGTCCCTTGAAGATATTTAAAGATTCTATTTACTCCCTGAAGATGAGTTTCCTTTGGATTTGCCTGAAATCTTCCAACTATTCCCACTGCATGCATGATGTCTGGTCGGGTACCTATCAAATAAAGTAGACTTCCAATCATAGATCTGTAAGTTGGTTGATGCACTGCTGCTGATTCATCATTTGCACTGAGGTTACATCCTGTGACCATGGGTGTACATACTCGTTTTGCTTCTTCCATACCATATTTCTTCAAAATCTGCTTGAGATACTTGGTTTGAGACAAGAAGATCCCTCCTTCATTTTGTTGGATTTGCAAACCAAGAAAATATGTCAATTCTCCAAGCAAGGACATTTCGAATTCTTTCTGCATCACCAAGGCAAAGCTTTGACTCATAGATTCTTCATTGCTACCAAAGATAATGTCATCTACATACACAACAAGTATTAGCAATTTTTCATTTTCAGTTTTTATATAAAGATTGCTATCTGCTGATCCTTTTGAAAAACCTTGTTGATGAAGATATTTGTCCAAACGATAGTACCAAGCCCTTGGAGCTTGTTTAAGACCATAG
This sequence comes from Pinus tabuliformis, assembly GCA_031772625.1. NCBI lineage: Eukaryota > Viridiplantae > Streptophyta > Pinopsida > Pinales > Pinaceae > Pinus > Pinus tabuliformis. The sequence goes on along the minus strand of CM062812.1, from coordinate 480,102,832 downwards.
AGAGCCTTTTTCAATCTGCATACAAGATTTGGATCATTTCCAAGAATGAAACCATCTGGCTGCTCAATGTATACTTCTTCTTGTAAGTCTCCATTCAGAAAGGCTGATTTCACGTCCATTTGAAATACTTTGAAGTTTTGAAAGCTTGAGAGAGCAAGGAACATTCGGATGGCCTCAAGTCTTGCAACAGGAGCAAAGGTTTCTTCAAAATCTATTCCTTCTTGCTGTGCATACCCTTTACAAACAAGTCTGGCCTTGTTTCTAATTACTTCTCCATTTTCATTCAATTTATTTTTGAAGACCCATTTTGTCCCTATAACATTCTTATCCTTTGGTCTAGGAACCAGCTCCCAAGTGTTGTTCTTTTCGATCTGCTCAAGTTCTTCATCCATTGCTTTGACCCAACATTCATCTTTGCATGCCTCTTTCACATTTTGTGGTTCAGTGGAAGAGAGTAATGCCAAATAGCTTGAAGCTTCTGCAATTGTTCTTCTTGTTTGTACACCTGCTTCTTTCTGTCCCAAAATTTGAGATTCTGGATGATTCTTCTGAATATATCTAGATGGAGTCTTCTCTTCTATCCTTATCTGCTCCTCTGGTTCTTCTTGAGGTTCTTCTTCTTCATCATTCTGTCTTTGAGGATGTCCTTCATCTTCTTCGATATCTTCATGATTTACTTGCCTAGGAATGTATCCCTTCTCATAAACCACTACATCAATGCTGTCAACAATTCTTCCAAGTCTTTTATTATAGCACTTGTATGCTTTGCTGTGTGGAGAATAACGAAGAAGGATGCCTTCATCTGCTCTAGGTTCAAGTTTGCCAAGTTGCTCATCAGTATTTTTAATATAGCATTTGCTCCCAAAGATTTTGAAGTGCTTTACTGAAGGAGTCTCACCATACCAGAGCTCATGAGGGGTTTGAGTGCTGTTCACTCAGACATTTGTTTTGTTGAGAATAATAACCGCATCATGTGCTGCTTCACCCCAGAAAGTTGCGGGAGTTCCAGATTCATCAAGCATAGCACGAGCCATTTGTTGGACAGTTCTGTTCATTCATTCCACCACTCCATTTTGCTGAGGAGTTCTAGCTGTAGAGAATTCTCTTCTTATCCCATGTTCTTCACAGAAATCGAAAAATTCATTTGAGGTAAACTCCCCACGTCTGTCGGATCTAAGACACTTAATTTTGTATCCTGATTAATTTTCAACCAAGGCTTTAAAGGATTTGAATTTTTCGAATGCTTCATCTTTGTGCTTCATAAGTCCTAACCAGACAAACCTGGAGAAATCGTCAATGAATAATATCAAGTATTCTTCTCCTCGAGGTGTCCTTTTCCTGAATGGACCACATGTATCTGTATGTACTAGCTCAAGAGGCATGCTAGCTGATCCTTCCTTTTCCGGAAAGGTAGTTCTGGTTTTCTTTCCAAACTGACATGATTTGCATATGGTGTAGTCTGGAACTTTGATATCTGGAATACCACGAACTGCCTGATATTTGCATGCTTTCCTTATTTGTGAAAAGCTTAGATGCCCCAACCTCCGGTGCCATAACCAGTGCTCATCATCCTTGCTCAGATAGCATTGTTGTTGTCCTTCTTCAAATATGTATAGATTATTTGGAGTTCTTTTACCTTTGATCACTGTTTTACCTGTATCAAGATCACGAACAAGACATCCATTTGATCTGAATATCACCTCGGTTCTTTGATCACACATCTGGCTGACACTTAGAAGATTATGTTTCAATCCATCAACATACAAAACATTTCCAGCTTTGACCTTTTCTTTTAACTGAGTAGTGCCATTTCCTTTTATAGTTGCAGGAGTATCATTTCCAAAAGAAACTTTCTTTCCTTTTTCTAGAGCAGAATATGATTCAAGTTTTTCTTTATCACCTGTCATATGCTTCGAACATCCACTGTCAATGTACCATAGATTTTCCTGTCCCTCTGCATAAAATGCTATCCCACATATTTCTATTTGTGGTTCCTTTATTCTCCATGTTTTGGTGCTTGAGGCTTGTTCCTTTGTCTGTTGAAACCTGCTCCTGCATTCAGAATCTTCATGACCAAAGTTATTGCAAATAGAACCTTCAACTTCATTTTCAAGAACCGAAAAGTTGTTATAGGTCCTTTTTGTAATCCCGGTCATACTTCTTTGTTTTTGAGCTTCTCTAGTCATGATCGTTTTATATGCAACACATTGAGCTGCTTTGTGACCAAAGTTATGGAAAGAAAAGCATTGTCCATTGAAGAAATTTCTGTGGTTATCAAATCTTCCGGCCAAACGATTGTAATTTCTATTGTCATTCATTCTTGAAGCAAATTGAGAGGATTTTACCTGTGGCTGGTTGTAGCTTTTGTTCATCCTTAAGACAAATTGCCCCTGATTTTCCTAATAGTCTTTGTTTGTAATTGGTCCCTGCTATACTTGGTGATCTCCATTGTGCTTTTGCTCATTCCTTCTTGTTGCATCAAGATAACTCTTTGAGGTGGATGCTTGAGAAGTTTCTCCATTATAGCCCAGACCTGTTTTGTTTAGAGGAGAGCGTTGTACATTGATGATCTCATCCAGAGTTTCAGATCCTTTGACAAACTTAAGATTAATAGCCTTTTTTTTCTCAATCTCTTTTCTAAGACCAACAATTCCGCCTTCTAACTTTTCAAGATATTTTTCTTTTTCATCAATTTGAAGTTTTAGAGTATCAATGATCCTATTCTTTTATTCTATACATGTCTTGAGTCTAGAAATTTCTTCACAAAAGCTATCCACATCTATAGCATCCATGTAATCATCATCTTCAAATGCCATTAAGAGTTTATAGTCATTACCTCGTTCATCTTCGCCTCTATTTGATAGACCATCACTATCTTCATGAGTGTAGTAGCTTTTCTTATTTGCAATCTGTTTCTTGTTCCATCTAGCAGGTTCCTTTCCTTTATCCTTATGAGGACATTTTGTAGCATAATGACCTACTCTTCCACAAGCAAAGCATTTAAAAGGTAACTTACCTCTGAACCTTCCAGTTCCCCTTTGAAGATTTCTGACAAAATTTGATTTTTCTTCTTCTTCTTCTGGCACGTGACTTGCTTCATAATAGTCTCCTTCGCCTGAAGCCTTGAAAGCAGCTTCTCTTCTGTCTCATGGACCTCCCTTTCTCATTTCATAAGCAGTTAGAATTCCATGTAGCTGAGACATAGTAAGAATTCGTAGATTTTCCTTTTCTTCTATTGCAGACACTTTAGATTCAAACTTGGGGGACAATGATCTTAGAACTTTTTCAACCACAATAGCCTCTTTTATTTCTTCACCCAAGTTTTTCATGCAATTAACAATCTCATCTACCCAAAGGAAATAGTTAGCCACACTTTCATCATTATACATTCTGAGATTCTCATACTGAATCTTGAGGGTTTGAAGTTTAGCACGCTTTACCTGTTCATCTCCTTCGTAGCTCAAGACAATATTGTCCCATATTTCTTTTGCGGATTTATATTGCATAACCTTCACGAATTTTGTTTGAGATAAGCATCGCAGCAGAGTATTGACTGCTTTAGCATTTGTTTCATATTTCTTCTTTTCGGTCGTATCTGTAGGAGTAGCTGAAGGAAAAGTGTAGCCTGTATCTATGATATCCCAAACTTCTGTACCAAGAGATTGAAGATAGGCAGTAACTCTTACCTTCCAATAATTGAAGTTCGTCCCATCAAAAATTGGTGGCCTGATTGATGCTTCCCTCTCGTAGTTGCTCATGATGAATGATCTTCCTTCAAGCGATCAAGCTTCTATGAAGGACCTGCTCTGATACCAATTGTTGGAAATAATACTGAGAGGGGGGGTGAATCAGTATTATCAAGTTCTTTTAATAAATCTTCCTTATTTATTCTTTGAATTATTTTTTCATGTCAGTACCATAAAATAATGAGCATGAACAAAGAAAACAGATAGTCACACCAAAGAACACAAGATGTAAGGTGGAAACCCAATGTGGGTGAAAACCACCTGCTGCAATATGTCTCTATCTTCTTTCAAATTAGAAACTCCTTTTACAATGGTTTTGCACTGGTGCAGTCCTTTACCAGTACGCAGGCTGCAACCTGCAGAGAGCTACAACTCTCTCTCGTTTTCCAGTCTCTCCATAAATTTTCAAACTGGATCCAAGAAAATAAAAAACCCATCAACTACACTTGCATCATCAATCTTTGATTTCACCAAAGCCAACCCGCATATAGATATGCAAATATTTCCTTATAACTGTGCAGTTGTTACATCAAACATACCTAGATCATAACATGTGTAAAATAAAACATGCATCAATAATTCAGACCCAGATTATTAGATTTATAGATCAAGCGTATGCCACATATCACAGATCAAAATCATATAGAGATACCACTATTCCAGCCTTAAGAATTTGACCCATCAATAGAACTTATCCTTCTCCTTACGCTCAGGTTCGTTCTTCATTCAGATCCAGATCTGCACCAAAACCCAATCACAATATTCCAGATCTAGCACTTTTTCAGATATTCGATAATTCAGAAGATGCTTTGCCAAATGATCTCCTTCCTCTTTTATAGTCTTAGGCCTTTCACAATACCACGGGCCAAAACCATAGGATCAAAAAATTGATGGACTAATACCATGAACCAACCATGAAAGTACGTGAGATCAACACTTTTGGATGTAATACCATGGGCCAAAACCATAGGATCAAAAACTGTCGAACTAATACCATGAACCAACCATGAAACTGCGTGAGATCAACACTTTTGACGAGGTACCATGGTCCAAAACCATAGGTTCAAATACCAAGGACTAACTACCATGGACCAAAGGTAAGTTCACCAACATATACGCGCTTTTCCTTGCATGAAAGTGCGTACCAAGGTCCAAAACCATAGGTTCAAATACCAAGGACTAACTACCATGGACCAAAGGTAAGTTCTCCAACATATACGTGCTTTTCCTCATAGGTTCAAATACCAAGGACTAACTACCATGGACCAAATATACGCGCTTTTCCTCATAGGTTCAAATACCAAGGACTAACTACCATGGGCCAAAGGTAAGTTCTCGAACATGAAAGTGCGTGAACTTTTTCTCTACATGAAATAAAATTTTCTCTGCATAAAAGTGCGTGAACTTTTCTCTACATGAAATAAACGTTTCTTTGCATATAAGTGCGTGAACTTTTCTCTACACTATAATTTATTATTTGAGATGAGTGGGTTGCCATCAAGTACAACATATGTATCATAATGCCAACAGATCTGTCCCAAATCCAAACATGTGTACATGGATCAGTATGTTACGTTACTCTGCAAGCTGCCTTATTGATCATGAAAACAAGGATTGATAATCCAAAACCCTCCTAGAATTTGACAAAATGGAAACATGTCTGTGGTTTCGCACATTGTAGGTGTCCTGCCCATCGGAGAGTAGAATGATACTATATACGGGGTCCTTGTCATGCCAGTCTTCCAACACTTTGGCACACCTTTTCAATGCTTCAGCTATGTTGGTTCCACCAATGGACACTAGGCCATTCGCTCCTTGCAAAGAAAACTGCCAACCCCCCTCAGACATACAAAATAGGGGAAACAAACATCTAGTAGCTGATGAGAAGGGAATGAATGAAAGGTGGTCCATGGGTCCAAGATTATGAAACATGAAGCCCATAGCATGCTTCAATAGTGCCATTTTTGTGCCTGCCATGCTTGCACTAACATCAAGAACACATAAAAGATCAATGGGGGCTCGATCTCTACGCATATTAGGGGTTTGGGATGGTTTTGTAGTATTTAAAGTTCTTTGGATTTCCTATTGTTTTGCACTAGATCATGGAGCTTTCATATGTACCAGGACAATGAACTTCTCATGAAACTAAGCATGGAATCATAGAAAACTTAAGAAACATTTTTAATCATACAAATTTACTATCAACTTCTCTTCCTTGAGGCCCTCCACCTCCTTGTGTGAATTTCCCTCTTGTTTGTAGCCTTTGAATTTCCAATTGCTATCTCAATTTCAACCAAAGTAGGTTCATTCCCATTTGCCCCACCTAACCTCTTTTCTCCACTTGACCAATGCTCCAATGGCTCATCATCTCTGTAACATGTCTCGCATGTTCAAGATGTGGAGGACAAGCATGTAGAAAACGAGGTAAAATTGTCATCCAACCATCTTGCTTTTGTGGCTAATTGAAAGGACTTATTCATGCACTGCAACACAATGGTTCTGAATGAATCCATTGTAAGGGAATTTCTCTCCACTTGGATAGACAAACTCAAAATAACCTATTTCCATGCTTCACATTCAAAACAATGCAAGCAAAGTGAAAGTGTGACAACACTCTACAGTAAATAAGGAATGGCCATGGCCTGGTTTCGTTGCATCAAGATATATTACACATGTTTTATGCATCATAAAATGTATGCATTAGAGCGCCAAATATATATACACAGAGCCATAGTTTTACAATTTCTTCAAAACACCCCGTACCACAGTAGGAAAGTTCATCCAAAGAGATAAAAAGTTTAGAATTTCATCGTTCTTTTTGTTGAGAAAATTAATCAACTTGATTTTTTAAGATAGAAAAAGTGATACAATGTGGCCACAAAAAGGAATTTCTATAAGCTAAATATGACTACCATTTTTTCAAGAGACATTTATTTCAAATAGAATGTGTTTCCTACGCAACACAATAATAAATTCCAGTATATGTCTCCTTTTCTTTTCTTTTCTTTTAGTTTCTATGAAATCTTGACCATCCATTAACACTGAGAGCAGAAAATAAAACAACAACAAAAAAGGAAAAGGATTGGCATTGTTTTTTTATAGCTTCCTCAATGATAGCTTGTGAAGTTAAAATATGATCAATGGCTTTGTGGACCTTTCTAAGGCCTGCCGTCTAGCTCCTAGATTTATCTTCTTCAAATATGTTGATTAGTGCATATCAATCACCTGATCATAACATATTTCATGTGCTTAATCACAATAGTTGTCTTATTTTTCAGATCAGGAATAATCCTAGATTTATAGATATGAAGAATAATGTGGCATTATGAAGATAAAGGAATTATTCAATATCATATTTCCATTTCTATAAATTGTATTCTAATATGGGGATATTTCACTTTTTGTGTCTAATGTCATGTGTCTACAATGTTGGTTTTCAAATAAATGATGAGGTTGAGACTTGAGAGTGACTTGGATAAATAATTAACTTTCATTCTGTCAAGTTATTGTATGTTCTATTCTTATAACAATTTAATTTTTTTTCTTATTATATTCCACAGATTACCAGTCAAATGTACATAAAGTAAATTGTAGATAAAACATTAAATGATCGATAGGAAACAAGCCAAGACAAGTGACACAAGATGTGGCGGCTAGCCAGGGACAAACCCCACAATGTGTGTGGAAACACTTTGATCAAATATTCCTTTATCTTGAATAATCAAGAGAGAGAAATAGTACAATAAATCTGATTTATATCAGCAGTATAAAACCCTAAATTAGCAGCATCAGCATTAGCGGCTTCATCATCAAAACTAGGGCAATCAATATCTCACAAACCAACTGTAGGATCGGCTTGATTACACCATCAAAAGTCATAGCCTTCAGAGGAGGTTCAGATGAACCTACAACGTGGTTTAAAAGAGGAGATTTGATGGTCCACGCTAGTCAAACTTTGGATCTGCAGTTGCAGCTTTAGTTTCAACAGCTTCCTACAAACTAGGGCAGTGGATATCTCACAAACCGACCGTCGGATCGACATGATTCCACCACCAAAAGTTGCAGCCTTCAAAGGAGGTTCAGATGAACCTACAACAAAGTTCAGAAGAGGAGTTTTAATGGTACATGCTGGTCAAACATTGTATCTGCATGTGCACCTTCAGTTTCAGTAGCTTCCTTCCACATGTGTGAGAGAGAGACTCTTTTCTCTGCAATAGAGAAGACCCTCTTTTCTGCGCAATAGAGAGAGAGATGTGATGAGATGAGTGAGTCAAAATGAGGAAAATTCCTCTTGTATTTATACACAACTAATGATGTTTGAATTGATGCGACTGTTGGGCTTCTGAACCTACATGAGTTGTAGGTCAGCTTGATAATAATTCCATAATCAAAATAAATTCATATGTCCATAAATACTTATCGGAATCGGATGATATTTAGATCAATCCTACACCTCTCGATGAGAGGAATCTAATAAAAATATTATTATCAATGAATAAGATGACCCACATGAAGTTTGGCCCTAGTTGCCAATTTAACACTCCCTCTCAACTTGGGAGAGATTCATCTGCAATCTGTCTGCTGGTCACAACTATTCATCTATGAAATGTACTACCCTGTACAACCTAAGCATTGCCCTACTCTACTCTATTCCTCCTATTCTGCTTTGTCTTTTTCTGCCCTATACTTATTTATATTGTCCTGCTTCTTTTTGCTCTTCTCTTGCATTATTATGTTCTCCTTTGCACTTGTCCAAATTATGAAGAAGAAAAAATGATTGAGGATGTATCATATAGACTCAAAGTCAGTTTCAGAGTATGTACCATAGGTCCCAAACTAGTCTCAACCAACCCGAAGTCAGCATCATAGTGAGTACAAATCCAATGGTCCCAGACCAGTATCATCATCCACTGACTCAAATTCAATTCTGAGAGTGCATACCACTAGTCCCAGACTAGTCTCAACCGACTCGAAGTCAGCTTCATAGTAGGTACCACTCCTACCACTGGTACTAGACTAGCATCCGAGTCTCAGAGAGTGTACCACTGGTCCCAAACTAGCCTCAACAGAACCGAAGTCCGTGTCATAGTTTGGTACAACTCCTACCATTGGTCCCAAACCAGTATCAATGATCCCAGATCAATGGAGGTCATCCTAGCATAGGGAGTATGGTAGATAAAATGATGCATCCATCGATACTACTATGGTCTCTAAGTTCATTTCCGTACTCATTGATTAGATGAGAGGTACTTCCCATGAGTCCCAAATTGCATGGGTAGGATGCATCGATAGGAGAACTTAATCAATCTCATCCTCATAGGAGAACACATCAATCCCGCCACAATTTCCATGGAGACATTACCAATCCAGGCCTCACAGGAGAACACATCAATATTGCTACAATCGCCATGGAGAACACATCAATCTAGGCCTCATAAGAGAACACATCAATTCTGATACAATCACCATGGAGAACACATCAATCGAGGCCTCACAGTAGAACACATCAATCCTGCTACAATCACCATGGAGAACACATCAATCCAAGCCTCACAGGAGAACTAATCATCCTGCTACATAGGATAGCGAATCATCCTGTTCCACAAGAGATCGAATCATCTTTTCCCACAAGAGAGTGAATCATCTTGTTCCAGTGTACACCACCAGGGGAGGGTGAGTCACCTTGTGGTCGTATGTTTATCCAGTAAGAACCACAAGACCTGAGAGTTCCCAGAACTCAATGTATGCAACATGTAGGACCCTTGTACAAGGGTTTCTTGATGACTCCAAGTTGTTTGGGAAAATCACAGATTAGATCTTTCCACGGGGCTTTGAGAAGGTGTATCGACCTATACATCATCTTAATACGATGAAGCCTCCTTTCTCATTGACTTACCATATCCCAGATGATGTCTATCTGCTAGAGCAATCGACAAATACAAGATTCCTCAATAATCGAATCCCACCTCTGGTTGTTACAGAGAATCACAGTGGTATGTGTTCAAACAGCTCACTGAAGAGCTTCCCCAACTAGGCAGCCTCATACGAGATCATACTCGTAGATATGTATCTAGTCTTGGCGGTGCTTATGGAAACCGACTTCTACTTCTTCCTCATCCAGTATATCGAATCAGAATCCAAAGAGAAACAACACTAAAAAGTGCTCCAGTGATTCTCCACACTACCTGCCTAATGAGCATTCGAATAACCATACAGTTTCATATTTCCGGCAGTGTATCTCAATCCATAAGAGATTGTATCCTGAAGACATCTCAGAAGATTCTTGGCAGCAATCTAGTGGGGCTCAACCAAATATGAGCTCACAATGCTAATTGAAAAACATATGTTCGGACAGAGGTTCACCAAGAACATCAACGCGAATGAGTTTTTGAAACACAGAGGCATTTCTCAAATCTGGTCCGACATCACTACCATATAACTTCTAAAAGTTAAGATCCTCGAGGTAGTCACAGGCTTGCAGTACACCATACCAAATCTTTTCAGAATATTCACCACATATTTTCCTTGACATAGGAAAATTTCCCTTGGCTTCTGCCACACTTCAAGTCCTTGTTTCTTCATTTCAAATTCAGAAGCCAACTCCCTCTTAAATTTGTGAATGAGAGGGTATGCACCTGTTAGAAAGAGGTCATCCACATACAACACCAGTATGAGAGGCTTGTCAGCTTCAACCTTAAAGTAAAGGTTAGGATCAACTTCACTCCTAGTGAATCCCAACTTCATCAAGTAGCTATTGATGCTCTCATACCATGCTCAGGTTGCTTGCTTTAGCCCATAGAGAGCCTTCTTCAACCAGCATACATGAGATTTTCAATCATAAATCTCAAATCCTTCGGGTTGCTTAGCATAGACCTCTTCTTTGATCGAACTATGTAGGAACATAGTCTTGACATCCATCTAATGTAGGTTCCATCGTTCTGAAGGCACAAGGGCTATGATCAAGCGGATGGTCATATATCTGGCAGCAGGTGCAAATATCACATCATAGTCTATACCTTCCTTTTAGGAGAAACCATGAGCAACAAAATAGGCCTTATACTATTCCATAATTCCATCTGCTGCATATTTATCTTGTAAAGCCATTTTGAAGTCTGGGAACTACTTGACAGACATCATTCTCCATAATGGTCATAACATCCTTCCATGCATGATGCTTGATGACATATGAGAATGAAGAAGGATTATTTTGTATGATTGTGCTCATACTAGTCAGGTATCCCTCATACTTGTTGGGTTTCTTACTTACACGAAAGGTTCCTTGGGGAGCAGCATGTCTTTTAGCATCATCAAGTATCCCCCTAAGCCATGAAGGCCTCTTCCTAGAAGAGGAAGGCTCAGGTGGATAAATAGCATCTATCGGTTCTTCCGCATCAAGCATTGTTACATCATCTACCCATAGAGATAGCTTCCATAATTGTATAGTGCCACACCATTCTGCTCTAGAGTATGTGGTGTAGTAGTCTCCCTCTTAGTGCCAACCTCAGGTATGCCTGATGTTATAGACATATTTGGGCACTACAACCCCAAACTCATATGTCCATAAATTAAGGACTCCTTACATCCATAAAAGTGTTGCTTCATACCCTAAAGGATCATGGTCAGCTGATTACATCATTTCCCAGAAGTTCCAACTGAAAAACTATCAGAACTGGCCAAAACTGGACCATACAGACTGCTCCATGGACAAGGTGTGATGCATACTAACTGCCTAACTGGATAGGTGTGATGCATACTGAAATGGCCTTCTATTGGGTGTGATGAGCAAGAATAGACAAATGGCAGAGAAAATTTGCAAGGTGGGTGATCATGGAATCTTCCAGAAACTTCTCCTGTGACACTTGCCTCTCTAAATTCACCCAGGGATGAGTAAGAGATCATGAAATATCCAAGTGGAAACAAGAACTATTAGTGGAATGACACTAATCAAAAACCCAGAGCTAACTCACACCCTTGCAAGACATCTATATATGGATCCCTCATATGAGAGATCCAGAGGCTGGAATTTTGTAATTTGTAAGTGTTGTTGGTTTGTTGGTGAGAAGAGACATTGCATTGTTGGGTGATTTTCTTGTTCATGAGGTGAAGTGGGCTTCTACAACTGGGAGGATGATGCTAGATTAGACAGCTGGGTTGTAATCCTTTCTTACATTACTATTAATAATTTTATTTGAGTTTTCCTCCATATTATCTTGTATTTGTGAATCTTATTGTTTATGAATGGAATTGTATGGTCAATGTGTTTCCGTTTCTGCATTATTTACGATGTTAAAGATAGAGATGCTTTGATAGTTTGTTGTTACTTCTACTCTACAAGTACTCTTTAAAGCGGGACAAGTAGGAGAGGAGTGACAAATTCTATCAAGGAAAGGAGAAATCAAGCTAGGATCAAAGTGAAAGAACTAGGTTGGTATTCTATTATTCTATTCCATCTATCACACTTAAAGGAACTCTTGAAAATCTTTCATTGTTTGCTTCTAATATAGCTACCCGTTTTAGTGGGACTAGCAGTTCGAATCAACACTAGTTTTCCTTGTAACAAAATGGTGACTCCGCTGGCAAACGGATAGTTTGTTTTGTTTGTTTATTGTTTTCTTTATAAACTACAAATGGAGCCTGAAGTTAGCCAGCTAGTGTTCGAAATGCCTTTGCTATGCAATTGCAAAGTAGATAAAAACTGATTTAGTCAATCTCCGGGTTGGTTTATGGACTAAAAATCTGACTTACAAATCATCGTAAGTGCCCTTATTGTAGCTTAGAACCTCATCAGATCTTACCCTTATTCTTTGTGTTTACTGTTGATCACTACTCAGCCTAAATCACTGAACTTAGCTGCAATTTTTGAGCAAAAATCAAGCTCAATTTCACTCCCTAGCCCATCGCACTGTTTGTAACTGTGCAACCTGGATGCATCACACCTCCCGTGTGTTGTAAGTGAGATGCATCCCTGTTTCCCTGTGTTGCAGGTGTGATGATTGAGTGAACTGTTTTTATTCTCTAAAATTTGGGTTTTCTCCTTGTTTTCATCTTTATTTAGTAGTTTTGTTGTTCATGATCAGTACCTTCTTGCTGAAACCATCTTCCTTCCCATTATTTCAGCCTCCATCAGTTTGGAATTGTAAATGTTCTTTTTGTATTTTTCAATCATTTATAGTCTTCCTTTGTCGAAAGTAGCCTAATCGAACTGTCATTTTTGATGCAAGTGTCGTAATTGTCATTTTGAATCGAAAGAAGAGTGTCATAAACTCGTCCTCTTCTACATAGTTAATTGTAATTTTGTCATTTGTACTTGATTTTGAAATTATTAGTATTTCAAGTGTGAAAAACAGTTTTAAATTCGAAATCGAAAAATGTTGTCTTAGTCTTCCTTTCATTTTTGAAAAGAAAAATTGTTAGTACTGTCGCTTTGGAAGAAAATAGTTCAGATCTGTACTTAACTTTCATTTTGTCATTCACACATTGAGAAAGCAGAAAATAAATACATGCATGTGCATCTACATTTTTACTGCTTGCAAAATTTTATTTAGGAAAGTGCATTTAGTGTGTTCTCTATGCTCTCTGCTGAAAGAAAATCATTATTTTCTTTCCTTTGTAGCTAGGATTTTCATTGCTAAAAGAACATAAATGACTGTTTATCATTTTAGATTCCATATTTAGGAATTTCACATCTACATCACGCAGTGAACCTTGAAAGACAAACTTCTAAGCAAGATCAACCATAAATAAATCTCAATGAACACAAAAACGCTTTGGAACCTAATGCAACACATCTAGAAGTCTAGGCCAAAGACATGTTGTGGCATCATAAAACCTGGTAATTATTGTTTTCATTGTAGGTTGGGTGATTCCTCCTCTTTGATATGACAAGTGCTAGTATGGACTTGTGCTCCCCGCACTGTTGAGTATATATTGGGAGACCACAATAGGATGATATCCTTTATCCTTAGGAAGTTGTGTCTACTGCCCTATCGATCATAATGCACTGAACACATCATTTAGGAAGATTGACTGCCATGCATAAGTCCTTGGTAATTTCTCTATCATTTATCACCAAGGTGTATTTTGCAGTTTTACGATCGATTTGGTAAACCCTCTATCTAGACTTCCAGAGTAGTCACTTTTGTTCCTTTTTGATTCCTTGAAAGAAAAGGTCCATCTAAGCACTTGTCACTTCGGGCTCATTAAAAATCGAAGGCCACTAGAGTCACCTTTAGCTTTTTCTCGACTCTTAAAAATTGAAAAAGCAAGTTGCATCAAAGTGTCTTTAAAATTTATTTTAATCATAATAACATCCATGTTCCTTCATTGATCTGAGGTTGAGATAATGGAGTCTACCAATCAAGGAATCCCTCTTGGAGGGAATCCTAGTCCTTTCTCCTCTTGGGGAGATATCGGTTCTCCATATATGGCTACATTGTCACTTTCGGGAATCACAATCGGACTGTCAGTCTAGCTTTTCTCGACCTCTCTCATTCAAAAAACCACAATTCCTCAAGAATCTAATCAACAACTGGATGATACTGAATTTACCCCTTCGCCTTCTACTTCATTTGTTTCTCCTTCCCCTTCTTTCTCTTCACTTGGTGAAACTAGCGACACTAAAAACCAAGTAGCTGAGAAGAAAAAGAAAGGGAAGGAGAAGAAGAAGAAGCTAGCTAAATAAGGGAACAAAAATGCATCGTTTGGTGAAAATCTGCACACTAAAATTTCCAAACCAAAAACTCCATGCGCAATTTACAGGGAAAACCATTACCATCAATATTGCCTTTGCATCCCGCGGATCTTGAGAGAATGGTCTCCGTGGTTGCACCATTCAGTGTCATCAACCCCTGACAGTCAAGTTGATAGTGCACCATCAACTAGTGAAAAAAAAGTCAGTAGACAAAAAGGAAAGGTCAGAGTTCCATCTAGGTTATGTGAAGGTGATCATACTCTTCACCGTTGTCCTTTTTTGGACATAGCCAAAAGCATTTTGGATAACTGTCTTGCTTCACTGCAGCAGCTTCCATCTCGGTATAAGAAACTCTTGCCAAGTCCTTCGCCAGTTGAAAACCTGATTTACATACCTAAATTGTTGATCAAGTCGCCTATCATTGAAAGTGAACCTTATGAGTCCACACTGGACCAAAGTCAACTGGTCGAGATGGCAGTCGATCCAGTCTTGCCTTCAGAAAATCCACCTTCATATGATATAGTTCCTAAAGAGGTTGAGAACAACACCGTTCAAATTCTTTTTGTAGATATAGAGTCTAATGAACTTGGGGGCAATCCACCCATTCCTTCACAACACGAAGAGAACCCCCTAGTTCATGAAACATATCCAGACATTTATCCGGTACCTCCTCCAAGTAGTCTAGTTGTCTTCTTTGACTAGAATCAACTAGAAAAACCCCACCTTCCATCTAATGTACCATTCCAAATCATAGTACAAGGTTACAAAATGATCGTGTCTGGCACTACAATAGATGAAGGGGATTAATTGAGTATATTTTCCTCAATTGATTGGAAAGTGCTTGGCTCGTCATTGCTTTTTCCTGAGAAACAAAATTTTGCAGGCTTCAACAAAGGAACCAGTCGACCATTAGGGATCCTTCCAATGTTTCCTATAACTTTGAGAAAGAAAATCGTTCATTTGAATGTGATGGTAGTCCAATGTCCACTAGATTACAATCTACTCCTTAGACGTGATTATATATGTAGCATGGAAACCATTGTTTCCACATTCTTTCGAGTGATGTGTTTTCCACATGAAGATAGCCTGGTACAGCTTGTTGACCAGCTTTCATTTCCTGTTTCAAACACAGCTATAAATCAACCATTATCCCTAAATGGTCTCTTCGCATCAACAATGTCACTTCCATCTTCATCCCATCCACCTAATTACTGCGAGTACTTTGGTGAGTGTGATGAAGATTAGGGGGCATGCATCGTAGTCTACTTTGGCAGGTGAACCCAGGGCAAAATAAAGATTTTCTTGAAAGTTCATAATACTTGGACTGGATAACATTCCTGTATAGGTTATGTAATTAGACTGACGCGATTATTTCCTTTGTAAAATTATGAAGCTCACGACATTCACCTTCGTACGTTACGTGATCATGGCTCACAACAATCACCTTTGTCTATTTCGATGGACATCGCAAAGGAAGAGTTTTTGTCTCCCAACATAAACGAGCCTACCTAACCGCAAGGACTTCCATTTGATAACCTAGAAACTCTCCTTTTACTGAAAGACCTCGCGGCATGCAAGTGAAAAATGACCCTTGATTTTCTTAGTTTGTAGGTTCTTAACCCTTTAACCTCGTAGTTCGGTCCTTTCTAGCTTACATAAGATGTTCATGAGCACATGTTATAGTAGTGATCAAGCTCACTAAAAAATAAATCTACCAAGAGACATTATCAAAAGATTGGCAAGAGTAATGTTCCTGTAAGGTTCAAGCTCGTTAAAAAGTCAACCTAAATTGAGCACATGTTGGCACAAGCTTCAAGTTCATTAAAAAATAAACCCACCTATGGTAAATAACCTTTTGTGATCACTTTGCTATCTGCCCTTTTCAGCTTTGGTTGTGTTCCTTCTGTCACCTCCATTCATTCGGCCGACCATATCCTTCCACTTGATTGTTTACCCTTTTGAGGAACATCTGTGACAAGTGATTCTGATTGCCACCCTCTTCACACTGCCATGTTTTGAGAAGTTCCAAACTTACATGGAACCAGCTGCTACCCACAAATACCACTCGTTCCTAAAAAATGAGCCTCTTTTAAACTCTTTTTAGACTCGTTAAATATAAAAATATTGTCGAGCTATTGACCTTCACAACTTTTTAAAGTAAGGGGAACACCATCCCTCTAATATATTTTAATCTTTTTGAACTTGAGGGATTATTAATCAAAAAGATCGAGTGCTTGTCTTTTTCAGCTCATTAAAACTATCGAAAAGCCATCCCTTTCATATTGTTTTACACTTTTTCAGACTTAAGGGATTATGCCATGAAAAAGGATTGTTGGAGTTTCCTTTTCATCCATTTTCAAACTCTCTAAACATGAAAAGTATCAAGTTATATTTGTCGTTAAACTCGTTAAAACAATAGTGAAAAACTTGTCCACCCAAACAAGAATGAGTCTCACTGATGCTAGGCTCACTAAATACAAAGCGACAGGTTTGCCCAGAGGGGAAATTATAGACCAAGCATATGTTATCCTCCTCAAGCTTGTCAAAAATAAAGAGGTGTCAACAATGACTAGGAAAAAATGGGAAGAAAACTTGAAGAACTCTATTGGTAGCAGGTCGCTCTTGAACATGACACTTTCACTCCATCACTATGATTGAGTTGGGTTGATTTTTTCCTTTCACCGTCACCATTGGCCCGATGTACCATCCATGAGGTTAACGCTACGAGTCCTTATCAGTGTCACCAATATGTTCAAGAGAATTCGTTCAGAGAATTCACCATCCAGCAAATGGCTCATCCATTGCATTACATCCATGCTTCATTTTTCATGGCCACCATTCTTGAACCTTATATCATCAGATAGTTTTCACCTCCACAAAAATCATTTTCTCCATTTCGCGTCGTAGATGTGGATACATCAAGGCCCTCCTATGACAGGTGACTTCTTGTCGACATCAGATCATTATCCAAGTAGTTGACTTAGAAACAATTGCTTTATTACTTTGAAGCTTGCATGCCTCAATGGCAAGTTTCTCACTTCCGGCGACAGGTTTACATAAATTACCTTCAACTGAAAGACTTTGCATGGTGTTCAACATTGGCTCATATATTTACACCATGTGAATTGTACTGTAGTACCTTGAGGGTCATCATCATTATCGGTGATTCCTCTCGTGTCTGTTAATAGCTCACATTATTGGCTGGTAATCAGGTGATATCTTTTGATGTTCGACTTTAGAACATCTTTTCACATGGATCGACTTATACATCGGGTGAAGATTGGACGAGTTTTGAAGACCCTCGATCTAGTTTTATCCATCCGGGCTGTGATATATTTAGGAAAATAAAGATGTCAATTGTACACAGAAGCTGCACAGATAATCATCTCAGCTAGGGAAGATGACTCTTCATGCGAAGAATCACCAGTCTGCAACAGCAGACGATTGTCTGTCCTACATACATGAAAATGAATTTATAAAGCTAAGCATGCGAATGCCCACCTTAGCTAGATCATGAAAATATATGATGATGATGTATTGTATTGTATCTTATATAGGTCACCTTCCAGTGTGGATACCTCAAATCCTCATGAATAAAGCATTTCACCTGACATCAGAATATTTACGACCTCATGCTTTAGGGGGCATCTATTATAGACATATTTCGGCACTGCAGCCCCAAACTCATATGTCCATAAACTAGGGACTCCTTAAGTCCCTAAAAGTGTTGCTTCATACCCTAAAGGATCATGGTCAGCTGATTACATCATTTCCCAGAAGTTCCACCTGAAAAAGTACTCAGAACTGGCCAAAACTGGACCATATAGACTGCTCCATGGAAAAGGTACGATGCATACTGACTGCCTAACTAGCCAGGTGTGATGCATACAAAAATGGCCTTGTGTGTTGTGTGATGAGCGAGAATAGACAAATGGCAGAGATAGTTTGCAACGTGGATGATCATGGTATCTTCCAGAAACTTCTCGTGTGACACTTGCCTCTCTGAATTTTCCCAGGGATGAGTAAGAGATCATCAAATCTCCAAGTGGAACCAAGAACTATTAGTGGAATGACACTAATCAAAAACCCAGAGCTGACTCACACCCTTGCAAGACATCTATATATGGATCCCTCATCTGAGAGATCTAGAGGCTCGAATTTTGTAATTTGTAAGGAAGTGCTATCGGTTTGTTGGTGAGAAGAGACATTGCATTGTTGGGTGATTTGTTTGTTCATGAGGTGAAGACTGCTTCTACAACTGGGAGGATGATGCTGGATCAGACAGCTGGGTTGTAGTCCTCTCTTACATTACTATTGATTAAGTTCTTTGAGGTTTCCTCCATATGATCTTTTATTTGTGAATTTTATTGCTTATGAATGCAATTCTATGGTCAATGTGTTTTTGATTCTGCATTGCTTATGATGTTATAGATAGAGAAATTTGATGCTTTTCTATAACTTTGACTCTATAGGTACTCTTTGAAGTGGGACAAGTAGGAGAGGAGTGACAAACTGTATCAAGGAAAGGATAAATCATGCTAGGATCAAAGTGAAAGATCCAAGTTGGTCTTTTGTTCTTCTCTTCCATCTATCACACTTAAAGTAACTCTTGAAAATCTTTCATTGTTTGTTTCTAAGATAACTACCCGTCTTAGTGGGACTAGCAGTTTGAATTGACACTAGTTTTCCCTGTAACACCTAATTGAACGAACTATAATATATCAGAGGTCTTGCTTAGGCTTAAGGGGAATGGTCCCCTTTTGAGCTTTCCTTCGGCAAATCCCAAACATACACCTTCTTTTTCTACTTGGAATTCGGGCATCCCTCTTACCATATGTCTTACATCGAGTAGATATTTATAATGAAGGTTGGCAAACCGCCAATGCCAAAGTTTGGACTGAACAGATGTGTCATAAGACATGACACCTACCTGACTTTCATTGACCTGATATAATGAATGAACACGAAACCCAAGAAGAAAGACATCTTTAACATTATTTTTTGATACACGTACCTTGCCATTGCTGAAGGTTACCTTGTAGCCTTTGTCTTCCATTGCCGAGATGGACACCAGGTTCTTTTAGAGGTCAGGTGGATTTAATACATCCTGGAATTTATAGCATTCTTTAATGGTTGTCCTCTTCCTTGATTTCGAGCATACCTTTTACCTTTGCTATTGAATTTTCCATCCCTTCGATTACCATGAGAGGGATTTTTATCATCGTTACGGTGAGAGTCATTTCTATCAGGGCATTTCTTTGCATAGTGACATGATTTATTGCAAATGTAAAATCATCCTTTTCTTCCACCCTTAGGTCCAGCCTTTCTTTTCGATTTAGACTCAGAATTATTTCTTTCTTAGCGTGAGAAGAAAGGGAAGCATGAGGACCTTTAGGCAAGGGAATTTCTTGCTCTTCTACCCTTGTTTCTTCTAGAATGCATCTAGCCATAATTCCTTGAAACCAAGAATTACATGATTGTTCATAAGAGTAGTCTTGAACATGTACCATTCGGATCGTAATCCTACAAGAGTCATGACTGTCATTTCCTTACGAGTAATAGTCTCCCAAATAGATAGGAGATCGTTCTTAATCTTGGCGATTTTTAAGAACTATGCTTGCATACTCTCATCTTTACCCTTCTTGATTTCCCTCGGCTTATTTCTAAGAAACAAAACTTGATTTGCATCATTAACTTTAAATAAACTCACCAGTCTATCGTAGATTTCCTTGGAGGTGTTCAGGTCAGAGATGTAGGCCACCAAGTGGCTTGTTGATAGAGTCCCGGATGATCTTCTTTGTTTTAACATCTCCAGTTTCCATTTGTACTTAGTAGCAACTGATGCATTAGATGGAGGCTCAACAATATTGCCTCTGACATGGTCCAACACTCCTTGTTCTTCTAGGATAGCCTTGCCTATCTTCTCTTCGGTGATTGCTCTTGCCCTTGCTTGGGCTTTGTCTTCACCTCAGCTTTGATACCATGTTAAGTTATGGTATGTTCTATTCTTATAATAGTTTACCACTTTTTCTTGTTACATTCCACAGATTAGCAATCACATGTACATAAAGTAAAGTGCAGATAGAACATTAAATGATCAACAGAAAACAAGCCAAGACAAAAGACACAAGATGTGGCGGCTAGCGAGGCAAAAACACCATAATGCTTGGGGAAACCCTTTGATCATATATTCTTTTATCTTAAATAATTTAGCAGAGATATATAGTACAATAAATCCAATTTATATCAACAGTAGCAAACCCTAGATCACTAGCATTAGCATTAGCGACTTCATCATTAAAACTAGCGTAATTGATATCTCACAAACCGACTGTCGGATGAGCTTGATTCCACCACCAAAAGTTCCAGCCTTCATAGGAGGTTTAGATGAAACTACAACACAGCTCAGAAGAGGAGGTTTGATGGTCCATGGTGGTCAAACTTTGGATCTGTAGTTACAGCTTCATTTTCGACAGCTTCCTTCAAACTATGGCAGTTGATATCTCACAAACCGACCATCTGATCGACTTGATTCCACCACCAAAAGTTGCAACCTTCAGAGGAGGTTTAGATGAACCTACAGTGTAGTTAAGAAGAGGAAGTTTGATGTTCCACACTGGTCAAACTTTGGATCTGCAGTTGCAGCTTCAGTTTCAGCAATTGGAGCCTACATGAGTTGTAAGTCGGCTTGATAATAATTCCATAATCAAAATAAATTCATATCTTCGTAAATGCTTATTAGAATAGGATGGTATTTAGATCAATCCTACACCTCTTGATGAGAGGAATCTAATAAAAATATTATTAGCCATGAATAAGATGACCCACATGAAGTTTGGCCCTAGTTTCCAATTTAACACATTTTAACACATGTTTCATCCAACCAATGTTTCACTTGAAACTTTTACGAGCATAGAGTAGTTGATAGAAAAGCATAATAGAACTCACAATGAAAATTGGATTGGTATGGCTGTGTGAACAATATCAATTTTCTCTATAGTGTGTTTCCACTTTAGAGGAAATTAAATAGAGACACACGGGCATTGCATTTTTAGGTGTCCCTATTCCAATGAGATACATGGTCACTTCTATTATATTCAGGGAATGCCATAACTCTCTCTCCACCTTTTATTCATACCTAGCCTAGAGATGCCAAACTATATAGTTGGGAGAGTATGTTAGGTCCACAACTCACATTTTCATGTCCTCTCGTCGCCCCCCTTGAGAGGGCACTACTACGAGGATCACAATTCTCTTCCCACCACTCCTAGAAAGGGGCAACAAGAGGTAGGTAATTTGCAGAACCATTCTTGTTCGAGAGAAAACTTAAACCCCTCCAGTGAGACCCACATGGAGTTGTTATTATGCCAGATTAGTAGGAAACCCCCTCCTACCACCACATGGCAGAGGGCCACTTTTTGCAAAGAGAGTTACATGACGAGACCAGATCCATGTCCTTTGGCTAGTCGTCTATAAAATGCTTCTTTCCTTTTGGTCTCCAAATGGTATGAGAAATTCCCTTTAAACTTCAAAGAAGAACACCCTCTCCTTCATTTGATAGTGGGAATTTAGAGAATTTTGGCTCTTTCAATAATATTATGGTATATGGATTGTTCTCATTCAACATTTTGCATAAACAAATTCACTAAGGGGCTTATATTATGCACACTTTAAAAAAGACCCATGCACAAAAGATAAATCGTCAAAATGAGAAGCCATATTTGTATACAAGATATTTAAAATCAGAAAATTGTATTACTTCATGTGACTTCCAAACTGTACAATTCCTTTTGAATGGTCAATATTCAATCATACAAAATTGTACTTCATATCATCTACTCTAAGCCTCTTTATAATAGACAAATCAGAAAATGGTATGAGCCTCGACATGACTTTCCTTTTCATTGTTTGATACACTTGTGATACCTCTAACATGCAAGGGTTAACTTTAGAAAACCTCAACAATTCTACTTTTAGAAGGCACAAGAGAGTGTGTACACCTTAACACCAAAGTGTAAGAAATATACGAAATCCAAGATTGTCACACCATATGGCATAAAATACTAGAGAGAAATTAACTGAATAAAGTAATAATTAAATTGCCCATCATATTTTCTAAGTTTTGTGACTCTAAAAGTAGGCCACATTTACAAGTGACAAGTAGTCACACCATAGAATAATAGAAAGCATGAAACGAAAGTAGGAATTACATCCCATCACCTACTATAAAACTCTCAAAGTAGTTAGCCTTCCTAAAGAAGGAATGTGCTACTCCAATTGAACTTCTGGGACCAGAGAAGATGAAGACAATTTGTCATTAAGCTTAGAGAGTGTTCCTAGGAGTGATTGAACTTATTAACAATACCTAAAGGGTGGAAATGATTTTCCAGTAGATGATACTTGTTTTTCACTTCTTGTAGAACATATGTCATGACACCTTTGGAAACCTAAAATATAATAAAGACATAATTTACCCACATAAGTAGATGTTTCCAGTTTCTTTTCATGAACCCAAAGAGCCATTAAAATTAGTAGGATTAACTTATATTCACATATTCCGAAATTTTAACTTTTATTTGAAGGAAACACTTAACATAAACCATCTTTTTATAAAAAATATGGAGATATGAAGAACCAAATACTTTGAGGTGAAGACGCTTTTAGATAATTAAAAAATTAATCACATTATGATTATATGGTTCAAAAATTTAGTATAACCTGCAAATATTAGTACATATAGTAAAATTTGTCCTAATATTGCACCACATTCTATGGAGTTATAATTGAAACCATGTAGCTTGCTAAAACAAAAAATTGTACAAGCATAAAAAGTGCTTAATAGAACATATGTGTGCTCTGACTTCTCAGCAACATCAAGGAAGGAGTTAATTTAATCAATAAATGCTTTAATGTGCTATATACCTATTACTTACCATTTCAAATAGAAGTGTTGAGCATGTACACTGCCAAAAAGGTATATTATTATTAGACATATTAGAAGAAAAATCGTTGAACTAAGCATAAAATATAAACTTATACTGGAAAAACCTATACAAATGCAAACAGCTCAAATAGTGAGAAATGAACTTAAGCCCTTTCATTGAAATAACTTACCACTTCTATCGTATCCCTTTTAGAATTCAAACTAAGTCGCAAAATATTGGTCATTCTTGAACTTCTCTGCTTCTCATTCTCCCATTCGAGATGGTGAGCCCCATGCTTGTGATCATAAGACATAATAGAAATGGCAGCAAACAATCCACATGATCCCAACAACTACAAATCCTTCTATGCTGATTATTTATTGTATCTTTTCTAGAGGATATAAAGTTTGTACTGTGCATAAACACGATATAAATGACTTTCTAATATCCAAAATATGTTTGTTAACATTGAATAGAATATTACCATCATATGAGGTTTAGGAGTCTTCTTGACCATACACATAAGGCCATGAATAGGCCATGAACATCTTCGATAGAGTGAAAATCTTCCCACACATCTTATTCCATCTATCATAAGAAATATTATAAGGGAGAAAAAAACATGGAGCTAGGGTTTATCCTTAGCACGAATGACTTTCTAGATTCGGCAGCCATTTTTAGTTCCTTGGAGGGCCCAAAGAATAGACATGAAGAGCCCCGTTCATGGAGATAAGGGCTAGGCTGGGCCTACGCGGTTACTCCTCCTGACTTACTTCATGGGCTCCCCACAGACTACCCCTCTAGGTCATCCTCGTGTAGCTGCTCACTGACCCACATGGTTTCGGTTCCCTCGCAACTGTGGCAGACATCTAACTTCGGACCGTTTTAAACATAGGAGGTGCACCCAGTTGCGGTTTTATTCAGCAATTGCATAGAGAGATGTGCTCATTTATTACTTTCCCAAGGTAGGCTGGAAGGATATTTGTGGCAGACCAAGGGTGTTTTTAGGTTTTTGGGGATGGACTCTGGTGGGATGCTCCACCTGTTCTAGAAGCCTGGTTTGTGGGATGTCGGTTCCTTCGTCCTCCACGTGATTACTGCTCCTGTGAACTCTGTGGTGGCAGATGACCTGAAACAATTCCCCTCCATATGTAATCCTAGGTCTCCCATGAAGCTCCTGGTTTGTTTGTGCTAGAAAGAGGGGTTGTTGGCATACACACGCTTTGTTACGCCCAATGTATTCTATTTGTATAGACCTTTGGTGACGATTGATATTCCCCCTGCCGTACGGATAGTCTCTGTAATTGAAGGGGAAGCTATTTCCTCACACCAGATGGTTCAAATGAGACCTAGGAACCAGGTAAGCCCAAAATGTTTCCAATTTTTTTTAAAAACTCCCGTTAGGACTACAGTTTTAGTCTGGGTCAAAAATACAGACAAAGTATTATATATGAAGCAAAGTATCATGAAGAAATACAAATACCCTAGCCATTCACATAACTTTATGTTTGAAGGAAAAATACTACAGGACCACGAGCCCTTGACGGTGTACCATATTCATTTTGATTCCACCATTACACTCACGTGAGATTACCGGGGGGCTCTGCAACCAAGTGAAAAATAGGTTTGGGAGGTAGCACACAAATAGGCTAAGGATCAAGGGGAATATCATTCAAGAACATTCTGCAAGGAAAAAAGATAGCCTCTGAACCATCTAAACAGACAAGAAATGCTCCAAGCCCATATAGAGTGGAGCAGCTGAACTACACCCCAAAATTAAACATCGATATGCCATAAAATGATGAGCAATGTGCCTCTTATGAATCCCTGGCAATTATTTGTTGTTTTAACTTCTTCTTGGGTAAACCAATAGAGCTCTTCAACTAGATTTTAATAAACATTAGAATGCGATATTCACCTATGCTCAAAAGGGTTCTTTATTGTAAAATTCCCAACCCCTGTAGCTAGAGACAAAATTTTATGGGAAGGATCATGGTTATGATGTTCAAACGACCTCTTCATCCCTCCTTGATTCCTCGATTTCGATGCAAAAACCATGTTCATCTCTAGAATGCCAGTCTAGGTCCGAATGCACAATCTCCCACTTCATTTCTGGGAGGGCTGACATTCGCAATAGCTTCGGGTAATTCATAAAATGGACTCCCAAAGAATAGAGGAAAGCCTATTCACTTATGCACACATATGTGTTGAGGTAGACCTTAGTAAAGGCCTTCCAACATTCGACTAATCCACAACAAGTGAATTTGGACATAGATCTTGGATTATGAGAACACAACTTTCACATGTAGTCCAAAATCCAAAAAGGATACTAGAAGGAAAAAGAATCTAGGAAAAAACCCAGAGGATGGAATATCCCTTACCGCAACCTGAAGAGGAGGAGGATGAAGCTCACGATGAACCATCCCCACAAGAGAAAAGTCAGAATCCAATGGAACCTGAAACACAATGGGGAACCCCTCAAGACCAACCTGAAACACAATGGGGAACCCCTCAAGACCAATCAGAAGCTAGAAATCACAGGGTGCATGATGACTTGATCAGTGACTAGGGGCACATCAGTGGGAATAAGCGCTTTCACACATCAAATAACTTAGACTCAGACAAGGACAATGCCAAAGTGGATGCAGGGAACCATCTTGCTCTTGTCTCTTCAACACCATCTCAAGGGGAATGGCTAAGGGTTGAGAAAAATAAGGGGAGAAAATCTTAGGTTTCTCCCAACATGTATATTATCTTGATTTTTTATGCTTGTCTCTATTTATCATTTGGTCTCTGACTTGATGATGCATCATGTAGCCAGTTCAACATGTATTTTTTTTTTTCATTAATAAAATTAAGCTTTTTTCATGGGAAAAAAGTATAAGGAAAAAATATATTACAAATAAAAAATTTATCTGACCGACGTGCCAACATGTAATTTTTTTTTTCATTAATAAAATTAAGCTTTTTTGGTGGGAAAAAAGTATAAGGAAAAAATATATTACAAATAAAAAATTTATATAACCAACTTGCCAGAGCTCAAGTAGCTCAAAACTTGTATCAAAGGTAAAGCTATAAAATCTCATGTAAATTCAGGTCTGGCCTATCTCTTTGATCCCTCTACTTATTGAAATTCACAAGATGTTTGTGTATTATTTCACTAAGACCACAGAACTTGGTTGTCCATTTATATTACAAACAAAACTGAAAGGGTCAATGTGCACTCATATGTCAATGTAATTAGGATTGTAGTTAGCCACACTAGACCCTATTCAAATCACTTTTTAACAGGGAACTAAGAAAAATACAATATTTTTCCTTTATGTAATCATTAGATGTTATATCCACTGAACATGCTAGAAGGAGTGCAACATGCTTAGGAGTGAAACATGCGTCTCTGTCATTGAAACATAATATATACTTTGTCATTGAAACAAAATATATAAAACAAACTCTGCCATACTTCGAGATACATCAGGATCAACGAATGTTAGTGCATTCATTGCTAAGATTGGGGCAGGATATTTGGAGTTGTTAGTGAAAGAATTAAGTGGAATACATGTTAACAACCATTACTATAAAATTATCCAAATTAAGAAATTGTTCCATCTATTCCAACACTAGTTAATATGCACTCAACGCATATGCTGCTTCCAGCTTTGAATTGTTACAATTCACGAAGTATTTCAAGTATGGTCCTATAGGTTTCCCAAAGAAACTTAAACCATGGGGTAACCAGTTCCCGATCAGACTTGTCTTTCCTTTTATCTCCACTGAAATAACTAAGCATAAAGTCCTTTGGCATCTTGTCTGCCTCTAAGTCCTCAACATCAAGAGCAATATCAGATGCTTGTGCTTGAGCTTGAGCCTATTCAGCCTTCTCACTAGAGAGATGGAGGAAATACTTGATAACCTCCTCCAAGGAACTGACATTCATTTGCAGGCATACAATGTGATATTAAATAAGTCCATCATTTTCAAACTTTGCAAGCCTCATATCCACAAAAATTTCCACATATTTGAACATTATATTTTCCGGTGTCTTTTGAATTGCCTATAATCATGCCCACTTTTCACCAACATTTATTAACTCTGCATACAGTTTACAATAAATCTCATTAATCTTCTATATCATTACTGAAAGGGTTAGGCACATATTTCTACTTCTGAAAATAGATTACCATGGTTTCATGTGTTCACATCTAGGCACTAAGCATGTGTCATTTATTTTTTATAATTATTTCTCTAAAATATTTCAACTCAAACATGAGATAATGAGACAATCTCTTCTTATGTATTGTTCCTTATGTCGAAGCACAAAAGTGTCAACATTGATAATTAATTATTATTCTCCATAATTGTTGAAATAATATAAGATAAAAAATATTCACGCACTCAGGACATAAGATAAAAAATATTCAGCCACTAAGAATTATTAATTTTCTATGGAAAATAATAAAAGTGGAAAGACATTCTCATTAGTGAATGTGAGAGGAATGATAAGAGTACCTCCTTAACAGGACGTGTATCCTTGGTCTAAGTCACACACTTCAGGTTAGGTTCAATTCGAGTTCAATCTTTTTGATGAGGTTCAGATGAGGTTTTCCATTAGGATCATCTACATAGTATATACATTTTTTATATATACATTACTATGGACTTGAAAACTACCAGGATAGACTACAAGCTTGAGTTATGAGGCAATGTTATTTATGATCTTGAGTTATGGACTTGGTGAATTATCATAAGGTTGATTGAACCTCAATATTTTTTTTAGGTTCTCCAAATTTCAAATATCAATGTTGAAGTTTAGAGAACCTTAAAACATAGTCCTTGCCTTAAGTGGTTTTGAAGTGAAAATACAAAACAATTGTAAAGTAATAAAGAGAAAATTAACTAGAATTGTTATAATTTTACTGTAACAATCAAAACTATAACCAAGAGAAGATGGAATATCTCTATCCTATTTCTATAATAAAAAATACCATAGATCAAAATATCATATCAGCCATCAAAAACCACATAAATTTAGCATATCTTTGTCCTATTTCTATAATAAAAAATACCATTGATCAAAATAGTAATCCTCCCAATAAAGAATTCAATTCAACACCACCCTCCAATGCTTCTTTCCAAAACATATACATGAACTCAGCCAACATTAAGCTAAACTGAGCTTGTATTATGAGCCGGTAACTATCTAAACTAGAGGTAAGGTCTTGAACTAACCAGTGACTAGTTGTTGTTGTTAACAAGGTGAACGCAGTTAACTCTAAGGTGTAAAGGGTGGGAAACAAATGTAAATATAATGGGCAACCATTCGATCCACTAAAGGTGCCTGTCTATCCTAGACAAGTTGCGAAGCAAGCCAACCCAACCTTGTCACGTTAATTGTCTGCAACAGAGACATGCATAACCAGCACAGTGGTGGTTGGTCATTCAAGTAGACTGACCTCCCGTAGTTGTTCATATAGTCTGGTTGAAAGAAAAATCCTTTTTAGAAATATGATCCCTATAGAATGAGTAGCCCCGTCAAAAGAGCCCTGTAGCAAGATTCTGGTGACGGTACCTGTTCCACTGAGAAAAAGAAGCGTGAGTCCTTGAGCATAAAAAGGAGAAAACCATTTTAAATAATGGGAACATTAGACACATAAATCAACAAGTGTAGAGTATCGGTAGAAACAAATAAAATGATTCCCCTTCATCCCAACAACATTAAATTTCATTAAAAAGCTTAATTTCTTAGTATAAAGGGAAAAATAAACTAGATATGCTCATAAAGTCCTAAATACACAAGATTTTTAATATGTTGAAACTGACATGACCTAAGAAGGTGGCCTCAAAGATATAGACAAGGCTACAAAAAATGAATGTCTATACATATTAGCGTAAAATGGTCTTTCTAGCAATAAGGGCATGCTATGAATATGAAGGGTTCAAAGCAATTTCTAGAGTGAAAACATTAAAATCCAAAAAACTAAGATTAAATATAAAGATAATAATGAAAACAATGCATTGGTTAACTTTTGTAAAAGATACTATGAATCTTTAGTGCCCATTAGCATATCTATTACATCCACACCTTAAAGATGGATTAGATGTGTGATTTTTGGAGAAATAATAAGAATTTCAGAAATAAATATAGGCAATCTCACAACCCAACCCTAGGACTTGATGAACCTAGCTAGTACAAATAGGAACACACTTATTAATCTCAATACCCCATCTAGATGAAAATTTGCTATAATTTCAACAATGCAAAAAAATTCATATATATGATTTTATCAGATTAGGTGCTCAAGCTTATAAAATAATACAAATTTAACAAATGTTTAAAAAAAAATCCATGTAACCAGAAATGTTTGTGAATAATACATACCTTCAACCAGATTGAGACTGTTTTCCAACTTAAAAAAGGTTTTCATGATGAGGGGAC
Source organism: Pinus tabuliformis (assembly GCA_031772625.1). Lineage (NCBI taxonomy): Eukaryota > Viridiplantae > Streptophyta > Pinopsida > Pinales > Pinaceae > Pinus > Pinus tabuliformis. Next base: position 480,073,036 of record CM062812.1, on the reverse strand, counting down.
ACAGTGAAACTAGGGAAGCAATATCGCCTCCCTTCTTGGTCCTTATAATGAAGAAAGTAGTATTGCACAAAGCTTAGGGTGCAGGGGGCTCTTAATTTCCTTTAGAGGAAAACCCTTCTGACCTTAAGATGGAGTGCATGGCATGGAAACCTCCCATGTTGCTGGAGGTCTTGGGGTAACCCTCGGATAACATCCTTTTGCGTTTTCCATTTCTTGGATTCCAATTGAACATGTTTCTAGGTTTGTGTAACATGGTGGAATGAGTACCCATTTAGTCATGGTTTCTAGTATTATATATGTTCCCAAGTTTCGAACTCTGGTAAGGATTTATGTTCCTCTCTTGAATCGTTGGAATTCAGATTGTGTTCTATGCTATAAATTATGTATAAATTATGTATATTCTTTTAGAAATTTTAGAATTTTCTCATATCACCTCCCTCTCCAACTTAACCTCGGAGAATTCAAAACATCATGAGTCCACCAACATTATAAATAATTAATGGGCTATTAGTAACATATAGGGGATTTCCCAGAAAGCTAAGTCCTAGTACATGAAAAAGGCACCAATGGAGACTAGATAACGCCTCGTGAGACTATCGGGCCTCGCCAAAGAAAACACCCGTGATTTATTCTTTTAGTTCCTGCGCCATTTGAAACTTAAATGAATCTGTGACGATTTAGGAGCAGAAATACAACCTAGACCCTTTCCTTTCTGAAGCTCGAAATTTTATCAAAGACCTCTTACTTTGGGGTTGAGCATCGAGCGGGTAAGATACTTTTGGATTGGATTGTAGAACTGAAGAAGTACACATGAATATCTTTGTGAGTCTTTGGTTGCTTATTAGAAGGAAAAATACACTTTTCCAAGTCTTCTTAATCAAATCTTATAAGCTTTTCATTTTGGAATTGATGGAGGGATAGAAAATGGGGAGTTCCAAATTTTATTGGAAAATGAATCTTAAATTATTTTTTGTTATTCCGTTATTTTATTTTAAATATATAAATTATATTTTATTAATAAAAATAAAAAATACACTATAGGAAATTTCAAAATAAATATTTAATCTCAAATTATCCATTTGGCTATGAGTTTTATTATGCATTAATATTATTCATATACTTATATGAGAATATCAATGTTAAATTGAAGAGCTTATAGGTTTAGGGTTTGAATTAAGTTGAGATCTCATAGAAATATTTTTCAAAATAATTGATGATATAAATTTATATGATATTGAACTTACTAAATAAAAAATTTATTTAAAAGAACAAAGCCGCTTATGAAGAGAAAATAGAAAAAGATTGAATATATTTATAGTATCAAATGCTTGATTTGATGACCTTATCAAAATTACACAATGTGTAAGTGCTTAAATGGAATTCAAAGACTTTTCAATTTTCATTGAAGTAAGTTGTAGGAGGACTAGAACTCTTAGTTCATATAAATTTAACTTCAGTGGATAGTAAAGCAGGACTATGACAGATGGTTAAAAGCTTTTAGGATTACCTTAGATCAGCTAGAAAACAAACTAGAAAAAATAAATTAAGATTCTATTACTTTGGCACATGCTAAGGAGATTAAAGATGAGAAATTTATATATCAGCTGGATGTAAGTTACAGGTTTTGTATAGTAAATAAGTGGTTTCTTACTTTTCTTAATAACCATAAGGTAAATGCATCATTTTTAAAGGAAAGACAAGAAAGTTGTTGTTGGAAAAGGAAGAACCTCATAAACTTGAGAGTAGGGTTGTTTGGCTATTATGCTGCAAGCCAAAAAAAACTTCATTACTATTTGGAGAATGGTGAGAAGAGATGGGTGACTGTTTTCTATTTTTGAGAATATTTCTTAGATAGGGATATATTATTTTACAAACTTCTATAATGTTGACAGAAGAGATCTTATAGAAAGGGTAATCAAGAAGACCTCATTTTCCTTATCTCTGTAAGTCTCGTAAAAATTACATTTCTAAATGAAGAACTATTGAAGGAAAATTTGCATTTTGTGCTACAAAATTCCCAAAAAGACAAAGGTCAGAATCTAGATGGGTAGACAATGGTTTTCTTCTCTAATATCCATTATAAACATTCTCTGATAGGAAATGTTGAAGTTGGTTAATGAATCAAGATCCTTTAAGAGGATTGTAGCACCATTTAATGCAAGTTTCATATCCCTTATTATGGAATTCAATAACCTAGTTTCTTTTGAAGAATACAAACCTATATACCTATGTAGTTGCAATTATAGGATTCTTATAACGGTCATTCCAAGAAGGGTTAAATGTTTTCTTTCAAAGTCCTTTTCAAGTGAATGGTTTTTTTTCTAGAAAGGAGGAAGATTCAAAAGGATATTGGGGTGGAGAAAGGAGGACATTAATAAATCTTGAAAGCTAAAACCTATGGTAGTAAAGGTTGACTTATCAAAGGGTTGGATTTAATTGGAGTTGATCTTAATTCATTTGGGATTATGTGTTTCATTTTTCAATTGGTCATGAATTTTGTTACTACAATTTCTTTCCTAGTGTTGATTAGCATATGCACTATTTCTTTATTTCAGCCAAAGAGAAGATTAAATCAAAGTTGTGCTCTTTCTTCCCTACCTTTTCTTATTGTAGTAGAAGGTTTTATTAGTACTTTATTGGATGCTAAGAGATTTAGTGCATTTTAAGGAATTAGGATTGGTATATCCCTCACTTGCCCCATTTGTCATTCAATGATGTCATCATAATTTTTTTGTAATGGGACTAGAAGAGATGTGGGTAAGTTATAATAGATTTTAACAATCTAATATTTGGTTACTTGGTATGATGATAAATGTTAGGAAATATACTATTTATTTTATGGGGTCTGTAAAATAGGATTTTTAAATATTTTGAGGTTGAGTTGGATTTTGGCATGAAGTGTCTATGACTTATCTTAAATATGAGTAATTATCAAAAAACAGATTAGAGATAGTTTATCACAAAGGTTGAAAAGGAGAATATATTTGTGTGTCATCACTAGTTATCAATATTTTCCTAGTAAAGTTGGTTTTTTAGGAAATCCCTATCTATTAGATGTCATTAGCATGGATTCTAAGAGGTGTTCTAGAGGTTAAAAGAAGGCTCAATATTAGGTCTATCTCTTAGGTGAAAATAGGAAACTAAGAATTCTTAGGCGATTTGGCATGAGAGTGCTTGAATTTTTTTATCTTGTATTATTTAGATCATTATGGAAAATAATAATAAATTATTATTGTTGAATATTTTGTGCATTGAGATAAGGAACAATATATAAGAATCTATTCTCTCATTATTTCATGTGTTGATTTGAAATGTTTTACAAAAATAATTATAAAAAATAATCCCATTCATCAACACGATTAGGGCTTATATTCTTCTCTACCATCTTCTCCAAATACTTTAGTCCCTCTTGCATCTAGGCAGGTTTATAGAACCCATGACCACAACATTATATGACATGACAATTGGTTTGAACTTCTCTAGATTAAAGGAAAATACATTCAATGCCTTTTGAACCTCTCCTTCCTTGAAAAATCCCTATATCAAATTACAAAATGTAGGCTCCCTAAAGTTTGAACTTTGTCTCCTCGTCTCTAGGTATAGTTCATCCACTTGTTGAATTGCTTCCCCCTTCACAAAGCCCTCAATAGTGGTAGCATATGTAGGATGATCAACCCCATGGCATTTCTTTAACATTTCCCAAAGTATCCAAAGAATTTCCTCAAAATAGCTGAAACCTTTATGTAGGATTCTGAAAGAGGTTGATGCAACTATGATTATCACAGTAGATCACAATACTATCATCTGACCAAAGAGTCTAACAAGTATCTTTCTCATCCATATGACCTCACATGTTGCTTGACTTGCAACTATGTATTCTATTTCTGCCAAGATGAATGCCATAGATATTTGCTGCCTATTGTACCAAGAAACAACTGTGGAATGAACAATGAAAATTCCACCTAATATACTCTTTTTGTCTCATATACTTCATGCCCAATCTTCATATGTGAGTGAGTGGTATTTTACCTGGTCTAGATGTTACGGAGTTGTTACGGTTGATAGTAGGAGGAGAGATAAAATGAAAATACCCTACACAATGCGAGCTTTGAAACCATTGATATGAACCCAGAAAAAAACAAATCAAATTCCAGAAATAAATGCAGGAATGAGGTGAGATGGTGCAGAGAACGGGTGGAGATTAAAGTATAAATAGAGATATGCGCGAGTCCAAATCTACTGCTGCTTAAGAAGAATACGCCCGAGGTACACAACATCAGGTCAATGACCACGGGCTGGAGGTTAAATCTGAAAGATGATGAATCTATATATAGAGGTGTTTATTTTGTAGTATGGTTTATAATAAAAATATATTATATTATGTTATAAATTATATTATATAATGTGAGTTATATTTTAAAAAAAAAAAGTCTATACTATGTAGATAAAAATATATAAAATATTATAATAATTAATCCTAATTTTGATGAGATAAATAATATTTTTACTTATATAAATAGATGCTTATTTTGAAATAATATATTATAATATTATAGCATACCATAAACAAGGTTATATTTTGATCTATATTTAAAATATCCATAATTTTTTTAATGTCATAAAATATAAATGAGAGTAATACAAAATTTATAATATTAAAATTTATAATATTAAATCAAAGATAATATAGTAGTACATATAAATTTCAGAATTATTACTTATAACACATATATATAGACAAAGGCAATGTTATTAGGACATTTATTACAAATTTAATGTGTAAAATTGAAATTATAAATAAAATATTTAGTGACAACTATATATAAAGAAAAAGAGAATTCTTATTTAATTAAGGGATTCCTTTAGTAGATTTGTAATTCATTCTTTTTTTGGGTTTAAAACTTTCTATAATAGAGTATTAAATGGATTTTGCCAAGTGACTTACATTGAAAAAAAAATTAATAATACTTATATTAACAAATCTATAATATAGTAATAATATAAAAAAATCATTGTGAATAATTAAATGAAATATTGAATTTGGAGCTTAATTTTAAGTCAATTTATATGGAGTCCAGTATTAATTGAAACTATATAAAAAAGGATTATTAATTATCGAAGAATTCTTATTTCAACTCAAGGTGGATGAGGATCTATTGACTTATATGTTTTTTTCTAATTGAGGGCCTAGATTGATCCTCAAGGGAATACGTTTAGAATATGCTATGTCTCAATGCTTATGAGTGGTTCCAGCATGTTATGGAGTTTGTTAGGTTGCATTGAATTTTAATAAATTTTAAAAATTAGCCACCCCTACACCAATTTCCTAGGGATTTCACATTGTTCCAATTGTAAATATTTCATCAATGATAAGTGCCTCATTATTATTAATAACATTTATTTAATATAAGGAAATTTTATTTAGCAAAATAGTCGATTACTTTTAATAAATTAACAAAATTATATTCATGCCACCTCCCTCCCCTCCCACCAATTTACTAGGGATTTTAGATTATTCCAATTCTAATAAGTTCATCCATGATAAGTTCCAAATTATTATTTAAACATTCCTTTATATATAAATAATTTTTATTTAGCAAAATGGTCTATTTTACAATAAGATGTGCAATTCCTGTTTTCTTCTCAACTTAAAGTTGGCCCATAACCTTTTTATAATGTAAATGTATGCATTAGTAAGAAATTTTTGATGTTCCAATAGTTTTTTAGTTATAGTTTATGAAGCGTTTAGCTATATCAACAAAATTTATATTTTTAATGTGGTTTTACTAGTATCACATGATATCTAAGTCATTTTATGTTGAGTTTACCTTTAATATTTTTAAAAATAAATATTAATAACATAAAAATATATTAATAAACCAAATAAAATATTTCAATATCCATGTTAAATAACATAATTTTATATTTCACTTATAATTTTTCATAAATCAAAATATAACCCTTACATATAGAATATAACTTATAATATAATACAAGATTAGAAGACAATAGTTTAATATAATATAATATAGTAAGTTACATTCATATGTAAAGTGATACATATGCTTATTTATTCACCTTACTATTATAAGTTGTCTCCAAATATAACCCTTATCTATATTTTAGTCTCTTTTTTTTTTGTATTTTTGTTTTTACTTTTTTGCTTGTTTTGATGGTAATTGTTACTAAACATATATGTATGATTTATTCACTTTATTTTACTATTAGAAATTTAGTTCAAATAACACACACACACATGTTGACGGGGTGGGTGAACGAACAATATGGGACTTGGTTCACAATAGGCACCCTCATTTATTATGATGCATGCTCAGATTTCTATCAAGAACTCACACGCGTGGTATGGGAGTATGAGAGAGATCGAGAATGATAATTATCATTATATATTGTAGCAGACACACATTATCTGCATTTGTTTCTTTCGTGATATTGGAGTTGTAAATGTCGCTACTTCTCACATCTACCCACTTTCACTAGGTTACCCTAAGTAACATGAGGTGAGGGGATATTATTATATGACTCAACCTTCTATATTACCTTAAGGAAATGGAGTCAACACAACTATACCATACTGACTTCCCTTAGGTGCCACAGGAACTCGAGGAGTAACCATCCTCTTGACGTGTCCAATCACTGAGAAAACTCACCTTTCACTTGACGTAGAGCCCCACTCGCTCCCATCCTAAGCCCTCCACATGACTATGGGTTCGTAGTTGCTCCCATAGACCCACATGATTATGACTATGGCATTTTGCTAGCAGTGTTGTGCCAACCACTGCGAGAATTATGACTATTTTCAATGGCCAGGGCTTAGCCTCTCCCAAGAAAGCTATGAAAATCCCAGAACTCATAAAAGACATGAAGACAATGCTTGTAGACCAAAGCCTGGAACGAGGACTTGAGCTAACGATCCCCAACTGAGACTGACATTATATCAAACACTTAGTAGATATGAAACCTACATGTCATGAATGCAAGTGTGAATATAAGGGACTAAAACATTATCAAAATTTTAACAAGAAAGGTCACTACCTTCTCTCATTAGTTATCTTAACAACAACTACATATTGCATTTATTAGTTATTCAATTATGAGTGGAAACATGAAATGGGCCATGACTAAGATCTATTATAAAATTATCCTTATAACCAACATATACCTAGATAAGTAACCATGATAGAAAAACCATTAAATCCACATAATAACGAGTACATTTCCTCACTAAAATCAAGCAAAACTTAGATTTTATTAATAATAGGTAATTACCAACCCGGTTCGGGGCTTCCATGTTCCACCTGACTATATATTGGCTGATCCAACATTTTCTTTGAGCCAATAACCCCCATGCAATATTCAAAGTTGAATGTAGGATCTCATAGGATAAAGCAACCATAAACAAGCAAGGGAATGCAGAGGTTAAAGAACCTCCACCCTCACCATACCATGATCTCATCTAAACTAGTTTGGAGATCAAAAAACCAAACAGAGCTTGGATGCCTCGAAATTTGGTCACTATCCTTGAGCATTTTTCTTGTCTCTATCCTCGGTCTTTATTGTGTATCTTGTTATTACCGGTCAAGCGATTCGTAGGCCTTAGCAAATCATTCTGATACCACCTCACCCCAAATTTTGAAACCATCCGAAAGACCAAATCTCAAACCGAGAACAATCCCATGACACCATGACTATCTGATAATGGAAAGTCTAGGCTATAGTACATTTTTGAATCCAAACAAAATCCATGCCAGTAATATCAAAATAACAACATAACAAAATACACATATAATTCCCGTCAAAACTAGCTACGAAATCAGACATGCAATCTATTACCTAAAAATATTCCCATTGAATTTAGTTGATACTTGTCTTCCTTTACTTTCCTTGATTTCTGCTTCCTTTCCTTGGTTACTTTCCTTCTCCTCTTGTTTATTTCTCCTCTTCGAGACAATTCTAATACTAAACTGAAAAAAAGGCCTTGATGTGATCTTCAAAATCCTTTTTATCATCAATGCCTCTCTTTCCTTGAATTTTCCATTATTTTCCTTCATTTTCCTCATCACATGCAGCCTGTGACCTTTCATCTTCTTTTTCTCCTAATTTTCTTTATTTTCATAAATAATGTGCCAAAAATACCTTTTTTCCTTTGTAAATCCATAGCCATTTCCTTTGTCAATTTCCCCTTAGCCATAAACACATCAAGTGATACCCACTAGGATATTTTACTGAACATTAAGCTTGGAATAAGTGTCCCTTGCACATGGTCTTATTTTTCCTTTATTAACGTTTATTACATAAACTTTTAACCCAAGACTATTATAGAATGCTCCCCCTTGGGGGTACACCATCCTTAGTGTTTTGTGGCGCCTAAAACTAACAAAAATACTAAATAGAAATACATACTACGGATGGAGCTTTATAACCCAACTCATTGTAGTATTTATAATGAACAACCTACTTAGAAAAAAACCATCATACTGCTTACTACAACTTTATAACACAACTCATTATTTTATTTACAATATCAACCACATATACTCATGTACATTTTCTTCAACCAGAAAATAACCATACTGTCTAGGGAGATTTATAAATCTATCTCATTAGAGAATTTCTAATAATATACACATATACATGCATGCACATTTCTCAATAGGAAAATAAAATGATACAATACCTACATCTGCACCAAGGGAGTCCAGAGGCTCACACCTCCACCCTTAAAGTAATACCATGATTCACCTACTTCCTAGGAAGTACAAAATCAACTACCAACGCAAACCTTTATCTAATGTCCAACACTACAATCTTGCACTACTTGCCCTCTGAGTGAATAGTTACCCACTCATTGTTCCAAGGAACACTCCCAACGTGCATATGACTAAATCATGCAATGCTGATGACCAAAAAAATCCATTTGTGGCCTTCGCTTCTCTACTACATATTCCCTTGAGCAATCCAACAAACCCCTTTAGTGTATTCACTCACATTCCAAGTTCTTTGATATCCCCTATTCCGAGAAATCCCTCCCTTCACAAGGTTTCCTCGCATAGGAAGGTCTAAAGCCAAGGAATATCCCTACCTCGAAAACATCATATTGGTCACATCATGTTCATGGAAGTCAGTGGAAACTATTGGGTACTAGTGTCCCAAAATGGCCTTGCACCTCAAGTGTTTTACCAACATACTGCTACATGTTCCAGTTCTTTTTATTTTTTCTACTAATTTTCGGAGCCATTTCTAACCAACCCAATCAAGAACTTATGTACTTCCTATACGAAGAACATAATTTACATTATATTAAAAGGAATTGAAACAAATTCAAATCATACCTCATTGGTGGCCCATCAATAAGGTACAGTTGTAATTTTTTTTTACATCTTGTCACAATATGTCAAACTAGATCTTTTGATAAAATTATCATGTATAACCATATCATATCCATTTAGCTCAAAACAAAACAATCATAAATAAAAATCACAGATCACGTGTAAATATCATAAATCAAAGTCATATATCACATGCAAATATAAAACTGAAAAAAATATTGATACTTCTATTTCAAATGATTCGTTTACTTCTTCCTTTGTTATTTACCCTTGGGGTACACACACTGAATCGGTTCCCAAACCCGACAATAACCCAATGTGTTCCCTCTACGAAATAAGGGAATGCAAATACTAAACCTCCTCCTCCCTTAATGTCAGTAACAATGGTATCTTCAGACTAACCACCTCAACCCTCCATAGTAACAAGGGCATCCTAAGACTAAACCATCTCAACCCTCAATAGAAACAACAAGGGCATCTAAAGAGTAACCCATATCAACCCTCAATAGTGACAAGGGCACATGAAATTCCATACATACTTGTCTCATCACATTGTACAACACGTACACATACAGAGTGTATAATGCAACACATACACCTACACCTAGTGTACAAAATGACACATACACCTACGCGTGATGTACAACACAACACATACACCTACACTTGTGTTATAGACATTTTTGTGCCCTGCAACCCCAAGCATGAAATGTCCATAAACCAAGGGCTCCTAAGTCCCTAAAAGTGTTGTTCTAAACCCTGAAGGAACAAGGTCAATAGATTACAGCTTCTCCGAGAAGTTCTCCATGAGAAACTACTCAGAATTGGTCAAAACAAGATCATTGCAGCTGCTCCACTGGCTAGGTGCGTTGCATCTCACCCAAATACACTGTGAGGGTGCGTTGCATTTCAAAAGTCCCTTCTGTGGGGTGCGATGGGCAAGAAAGGACAAATGGCAGTGTCATTCCGCGAGGTGGAGAGGCAATGGAAGCTTCCAGAATCTTCTCCTGTGACACTTGCCTCACTGAATTCGACCAAGGATGAGTAAGAGGCCCTCAGTCTCGAAGTGGAAGCAAGAACTATCAGAGAGAAGACACTAATCAAATCACAAGCTGAATCATTCCCCTTACAGATATCTATATATAGATCCCTCATCCCAAAGATCCAGGGGCTGGAATTTTGCATACTGTAAGGAATTGTTGTTGGTTTCTAGAGAGAAACATCAGATTGTTGGGTGATCTAAGCTTTGATTGAGGTGAAGAGGGCTTCTTTGCTGGGAGGTTGATGCTGGGTCAGAACAACTGGTTGTAACTCCTCCTGGATCTTTTCTTGTTTTATCAATAAAAGCTATTTGAGTTTTCCTCCATGCTTTTGTATCATTGATGCTTGTTACATTTGTATGGTAAATTTACACCTGATCCTGGATTGTTTATGATTATAGATCCATGTCTTTGTATAGTGCTATGCTTCTGTGATCTTACAAGTACTTTGTGAAGCTCGGCGTGCAAGGGAGCAAGTAGCTGGGGACTATCAAAGAAGAGAGGGATTCAAATCAAATGATTAGCGCAAGACAGAGGTTGGTCTTTCTGTTCCCCTCTATGTATAACTCATAAAGGAAATACGAAAGTAGTTTTTCTCTATTTGTTTCTAAGGCAGTTGTCACACCTTAGTGGGATAGAGCAGTTCTAAATAGACACTTTTCCCTGTAACAAAATGGCGACTCCACTGGGGAGATAATTAGTTTGTTTGTTTATCATTCTTTGTTGTCTATTTCATAAACTTACAAGTAGCATTCGAACTGCATTTTCCATAACAAATGCAAAGTGGACAACTGCTACTTCAATCCATCTACTAGATCTGTTTATGATCTAAACAACTGATTCACAAACTATCTGATTGCCCTTGTGATAGCTCTTAGATCCTCCTTAGATCTACCCCTGATTGTTGCATTACTCATTGCTTTTTACTCGGCCAAAACCCAAGAACTGAACTGCAAACTGTGACCCGAAACCCGGAAAGAGTCTCGTTTCTCGCCCAGTGCAGGTACTGTTCAGAGATTCTGAATTTCAGCGCACTTCCCTAGTGGACAACCTGCGCTGCATTTCAGATTCTCTGTGTTACACGTGCACTGATCAGACTAGCTCTGTGCAGCTGTGGCTTCTGTGATTCATTCTTTCCAGTTCTATTCTTGAATTTTGCTGCCTGTGATTAGTATATGTCTGTTTGAAACCCCTTTTCCTTACTGTTATTCTGCCTCCTTTGCAAAAAAGAACTGTAGATGTTTTTGTGTGTTTGTTGAGTCATTTACAGTTCTCCTTTGCAAAAGTAGCATAGTCGTACTATATTCCTTTGATTTGAATCTGTCACAAGTGTCGATTTCGATCGTAGGAAAAAGTTTGCTTGCTATTGATGGTCGATTATCCAGTTACTATTGCTTTTGGTCTGAATTTGTAATTTTCTAGTGTCAAGAACAACCATTTAGTTCAAAATCGTAAGGCGTCGTAATCGTCTCCATTTTTGATTTCGAAAAGAAACTTGTTTGTATTTGTCCCTTGAAAGAAATTTAGATTTGTGCATCAACTTTCTTTTTAGCATCCATATACTAAGAAGGTCGAAAACAAATACATGCATGTGCATTTGCATATAGACAGTCTGATTGGCTTGATTTAGGAAAGTGCATTTAGAGTGTGCTCTTTGCTCTTTGTGAAAAGATTCTGTCTTTCTTTTCCCTAGTAGCTAGGATTTTCATTGCATAAAAGAGATAAAAAGTTTGTTTATCATCTTAGATTGCATTTTAGGAATTACATCTACATCTCGTGGTGAACCCGAAAGGAAAACTTCATAAACAAGATCAACTTAAAATAAATTCAATGAATCTAACAACGCTTTGGAACTTAACGCACAACATTTAGAGGTCTAAGCTAGAGACGTATTCCGGCGTCGTAAAGCCTGGTAACTATTGTTCTCACTAATGGTTGGGTGATTCCTCCACTTTGAGACGATAAGTGCCAGTTCGGACTTGTGCTCCCATGTACCATCGAGTATATTTTGGGAGACCCCAATAGGCTTAATCCTTTATCCATAGGAAGCCGTGTCTGCTTCCCTATCGATCGCAATGCACTGAACACAACATTTAGGAAGATTGATTGTCGTACCATAAAAAGTATTCTGCAGTTTTGCAATTGGTTTGGTACTCCCTCTACCTAGACTTCCAGAGTAGTCCCTTTCTTTCCTTTCTAGACTCCTTAACAGAAAAGGTCCTTTTGAGCACCTGTCACTTCAGACTCATTAAAAATCGAGGGAGACTAGAGTCATCTTTTGTTTTTTCTCGACTCTTAAAAACTGAAAAAACAAGTTGTGTTAAAGCGTCTAAAATTTATTTTAAACGGAATATTCATTACCCTTTCCTACGTTGATCTTGGGTTGAGAAAATGGAATCAACCAACCAAGGGATTCCCCTTGGAGGAAATCATAGTACCTTCTCCTCTTGGGGAGATGTTGGTGCACCCCATATGGCCACATTGTCGCTTCCAGGACTGACAATTGGTTTACCTGTATGGCTCTTCTCAACCTCCGTCATTCAGAACACCCTAATTCCTGAACAATCAAATCAGCAATTAGATGAGTCCAGAGTTACCCACCAACCTTCTACCTCCTCTAATTCTTCCTCTCCTCCTTCCTCTTCGCTTGATGGGGCTGGTAAAGCCAAAAGTCAAGTACCTAAGGAGAAGAAGGAAAAGAAGAAGAAAGAGAAGAAGAAGAAGGAGCCAAAAGCGAATGGGGGCAAACGAGTGTCGTCTAACGAAAATCCACACACTGCACCGACCAGGCCTAAATCGCCATGTGTCATTTGCAGAGGAGACCACTATCATAGAGATTGTCCTTGCATCCCTCAGATCTTAAGGGACTGGTCTCCTCGTTTGCATAACTCGGTGTCGTCAACCTCTGATGATCATGTTGAAAACACACCGTCAACTAGTGAAAGTGAAGCCCCAGGACAAAAAGGAAAATATAGATTTCCTTGTAAACTGTGCAAAGGCAATCATGCCATCCACCGTTGTCCCTTCTTAGACGAAGCTAAAAGAGTTTTGGACGATCGTCTGGTTTCACAGTTACGACTTCCTCCTCGATATAAAAAACTCTTGCCGAGTCCGTCACTAGTTGAAAATACGGCTGGCCCGCTCAAGTGGTCGGCCGAAGCATCTATCATTGAAGATAAACCATCTGAACCCATACCAGACGAAATTCAAAAGGTCGAGGCAGTAGTTGACCCGGTGTTGCCTTCAGAGGTTCCATCTTCAGATGATACAGTCACTGAAGAGAACAAGGATGACACCATCCAAATTCTTTTCATAAGCACGGACTCCAATGAACAAGGGGGCAATTTACCCGTTCCTTTACCACAGGAAGGAAGTTTGTCAGAGTCATACCCGGCTGTCTATTCGGTCCCACGTCCAAGCAACCTAGTTGTCTCCTTTGACTGGAATCAACTAGGCAGACCTCGTTTACCAGCTAGTGTACCATTCCGAATCATTGTTCAAATATACAGAATGGTTATGGCTGGTACCATCATAGATGAGGGGGCTTCTGTGAGTATCCTTTCCTCAACTTCTTGGAAAGCGCTTGGTTCGCTATCGCTTCTGCCTGAGATGAGAAATCTAACAGGATTTGATAAAGGAACCAGTCGACCATCAACGATCCTTCCCAATGTGCCCATAACATTGAGAGGGAAAACCGTTCACATGAACGTAATGGTAGTTCAAGGACCCCTGGATTACAATCTACTCCTTGGACGAGACTATATTTATTGCATGAGAGCCATTGTCTCATCACTCTTTAGAGTGATGTGTTTTCCGCACGAAGGAAGAATGGTCAAGCTCATAGACCAGCTTTCATTCCCTGGATCACGCATAGCAAATAGTCATATACCATCCCTGAATGGTCTTTTCACGCAAGAAATGTCTCAATCTCCAGTCCGTCCACCCGATGAGCGCGAGTGATTCGAGGGGACATGACTGAAACCCAGGGGGCATGCATCCTGGTCTGCTTCGGCAGGAAAACTTCAGGTATAGGGTAGGTTTCCGTGAGAGAATATGAACTCCGTACTCCCATCCATGATTGGAAGGGGGAGTTGGACTGGAACAATATTCTCTTGTCAAAGTTATGTGAGGTGGTGAGCACTGCCGCTCACCTTTGTTTATCTTGGTAGACATCGCCAGAGAAGTGTTTTGTTTGCACTATGAATAGAACAATCTTTGGGTAAGCTGTAAGAGGTAGGCCTCTCTCGCTAAAACAAATGTTTTATTGGAAAGAAGTAGGGGTAACCTTGAAAGTCTGTTTTATACCTAGGGGCATGCAAACCTTTTGGAGTGCAAGTGAAGAGCGACTATTTATTTTTTAAATTTTTAGGACCTCTAACCCTTTAAACTCGTAGGATTGGTCGTCTCCTAACTTGCATAAGGAAAGGATGTGGGGAAAAACTCTAAAAGTTGTCGTTTTATATGAGACATTCTTATCACACGACTGGATTAATCGAGCAGTGCTACCGCAAGGTTCAAGCTCATTAAAAAATAAACCCGCATCGAGCAGTTTTAGCGCATAGTTCAAGCTCGTTAAAAAATAAACATAAGACATGAGCAAATGTTTCCCCCGCGTTTAAGCTCATTAAAAAATGAACTATTCCCCGGTAAATAACCATCGTGAATGTAGTACTTCAGCCATTAAAGCCTTGGTCGTGTTTGCACCGTCACCTCCAATTTTTCATTGGCCGATCATTCACCTCCATTTGATTGTTTACCCATTTTGAGGAACAGCTGCGAAGAGTGATTTCACTAGCCATCCTTGTGACACTGCCATGATTGGAAAATTCCAAACCTTACCTGGAATCAGCTGCTACCAGTTTTATCACTTGTTCCTCAAAAGACGAGTCTCCTTTAAGCTCTTTTCAACTGACTCGTAAAATATGAAAAGATTGTCGCGCCATTGGCCTCTCCAACTCGTTAAAGGGACAAGAAGTGATATCCCTCCTCTAGATTTTAATCTTTTTGGACATGAGGGATTATTACACAAAAAGATCGAGCGCTTGTTTTTTTCGGCTCATTAAAAGTATCGAAAATTCATCCCTTCCGTATTATTTTATACTTTTTCAAACTTAAGGGATTAGATGACGAAAAAGGAATTTTGGAGTTACCTTTACGTTCATTTTCAAACTCTCTAAAATTGAAAAGGACCGAGTTATCTTTTTCATTAATCTCGTTAAAAAAAATTAATAGCGACAAACTTGTCTATAGACGACAATGAGTTTCACTATCGCTAGGCTCGTTAAAACATATCGATGGGTTTGCGCGAAGGGAAAATTATAGAACAAGCATATGTTATCCTCCTCAAGCTTGACAAAAATAAAGAGGTACTCGTCAGCAATGACTGGGGAAAAATTGGGAAGAAAACCCAAAGAAACTTTGTTGGTAGCAAGTCGCTCTTGAACATGAAACTTCCACTCCGTGTCCGAGTCGGGTTGGGTTGTTTCATTCACCGGTCACATCACCATGGTCATTCAATACCATCCACATTTGGGGTTAATGCTACCGATCCATCACATCAGTGTCGCCGATATGTTCAAGAGAATTCATTCAGAGGATTCGCTTGTGTCTCACCCACTACCATACATTATACTCCATTCTTTCATGGCTGCCACCCTGAACCTTATATCATCAGATCATTTTCACCTCCATTAAAATCATTTGCTCCATTCCGTGTCATTGATGTGGGATTCATTAAGGCCCTCCTGTGACGGATCACTTCTTGTTACACTAAAAAATGTCACCATGACCATTTACAGTTAGGATGACTCTATCAACAGTCATGCTACCCTCTTAGGCAAGTCTTATGCCTCTGATTTCCATGTCAAACTCCAAAAAAGAGAGAAAGTCTTTCTAAATGTATTTATCTCTAGGGACGCAGGTTCTCTCAACCTTACCTGCGGGGACGCACCCAATGTTCACAAAAACTGCGTCTTTGGACGCTCTGTATGTAAAGGTGCAGGTGCGTCCCCCTGAAAAGGTTAAAATGCGCAAGTTTCATCTTTAAAAAGTCACTTGTGGTTATTTGTAGAGCATTCTAGAAGGTTGTTCGACGTGTATTGAGCGCCTCCAGATGGTTCATGCACTCCTATCAAAGAGGAACTTATCCCATCAATAAGGGAGCTATCCCACCCAAAGAGGGGATTATCCCATTGATGGTGGACCTGATTAACCTCCTCTTGAGCACTATAAATACAGGCATTGGGCCAGAAGGAGGAGAGGTTGAAAGCTATACATTTCTAAGGGTAAATGCTGCAGGAATTAGGACTCCCATTTAGAAGCTTGTGAGGAGAGATTGCCATCTTTGCTTGTTCTATTTGGAAGTGGGTGAGCTTTGTCAAAGTAAAGGAAGACTCTTGTGGACCCTGGAAGGAGCTTCCACAACACCAAGGCTCAGGCTGTAATGGTTCCTTTTGATTACCTTTAATGCAAATTGGTCCATTCTTCTCAATAACTTGTTGTTTATGAGTTATTTCATGTACTCCTTGGTCTATATGTTGGATATGCTTTGTTTTATGTCATAATCAGGTGCTATTTAATTGTTTGACTCTTGGTGATTGCAGGTTTCAAAGTGAAGGAGGAGCTCATCCGGATCCGCGGAACTGGACTGCTACAACAGCGTTGGACTACATGTAGGATCTAAACACTTGATTTCTTATATAGTAAATGCATGTTTAGAGAAGGATTGCTCTCGTTTGTCTTGTTTGTCACTAGAGAGTCTTAGGCTCCTAGGGAGGTTGGTTGTGTCTGCACTATCGACTCTTTCCGCCTGACAAATTGGCGACTCCACTGGGGAGATCCATTGATGTGAAAGTCTTTTCCTTTGTATGAACTTTGCTCTGAGAAAATTGGTTTATTTTTCTGGTTTTTGGCTCTGTGACTTTGTCTTTGGGTGGGTTAGCTTAGGGTTAGCTTCAATTTAGTTTTTCTTGAATTTTCCAGTAGGACGCACCCTCTGAGTATTGCATAGTGCGTCCCTGGACGAACTGTCGCTGTGTGCACAGAGCGGGCCCGCACCTGTCTTAACGGGTTGCCTGCGTCCCCTGCTAAAATTTAAGAAAATTCCATTTTTTGCATTTTTTCTCTTAGATTTTGCTTTTTCTTAGTTTTTACTGCCCAGATCCATTAGTCTCTTGTCAAAGATCTTCACCTAAGCTTGTTTCATTAGCATTCCTACTCTAAGCTTTCATCAATTGGGTGTTTTGAGTCTCTTTTTTGAGAAATTCTTAATTTGATTTCCTTTGGTCATTACTTGGAGGTTTCTCTCAGTCTTTTCACAATTTTGCATCTTTTTGCTCTTGTTTTTAATCGCCTCTGAGTGTTTTTATTTTTTGATCTTTTGAACTCTCACCCAATTTTATCGGCTTGCACTTGATTGGTTCTTAGATCACATTAGAATCGTCTTGTGCTTGAGAATTCTCTTGCATAGATCACATTTGCATAATTAGAATTCTCATTTTCAGAATATTAATGAAAAATGTGCATAGATTACATTTGCATACTTTTCAAGTGAATTGTGCATGATTACAATTGTGCTTTAGATCAGCTTTCTTTGATTTGAATTTACACAAAAATAAAAACAAAAAAATGGTTTGGAATTGATTTGCATTAGTTTTTCTTGATGAAATTAGTGCATTAGGGAATTTGTTAAATTTTCTCTTAGTGATCAATTCTTTGCATTGTTGGAAGTGAATGGAAACTCTCTCCTTACTTTAGTTAGGATTCATCGAATTGAAAAGATTACATTATCATATTCGATTGCATTCAGTTGAGTCGGGTCATAACACCATTGGTGTCATATTCATTTACCCATTTGAGTAATAACAGCCTTAATAACACAGCGCTTAATTAAAATTCATCTAGTAATTTTTACATTTCTAGGGCTCTAAAACACCAATATAGATCAGGCTAGTGTCTTGGAGTAGGAGAGTAATTAACTCTCCAAGACAGTAAAACCAAACAAGTTGCTCATCTTGTGGTAGGATAAATCCAATTGTTTCATTTGTACTCTGGGAAAGCTCCTCTTAAAGGAGAAGCACTAGCTCGTGTCCGAACCAGTGAGGGGATCAATCCTCCCTCGTTGGGAACGATGCCAGACACGCACGTATTACAAACGGTAAACCTCGGATTAACCATTGTCGAGGAGCCAGGGGTCACTTGTCGGTAAACCTTGGATTATTGTCAAGGAGCCGGCAAGGGGATTGAGCTTGATACTCTGCCCTTTCGTGCTGTCGGAGTGTAGACTGTTCCCCCAGGTGCATTTGTTGTTGTTGGTAAACTTAGTGACCATTATCTTTAGGGTTCTACCCAAGGTGACGGTGGAGGGAAGATCCCACTGTACCTGGAGCAGACGTCGGCTAGACTCACTTGGATTTTCTGGGGGGTTCACTTCACTCGAGACGGTTAAAGTGGAGGAACTTGATCCAGTCTATTCATTAAGCAGGTTGTCGGGGTAACTGTTCCACCCACCACTTCTGTACTGAATTCGGCGATGTTGGGCTTCATCACCAACTAGTGTTTTCGGTCCGGAAGGCTACTGTTTGTGTATGGTTTGACTCCTAGATTTGATAGCGCGTGTTAATTTGTTTGTTTTTACTTTTAGAGACCATAGGTGTGAACTGTGAATTTTAATTGTTAGGTGTGAATTGTGAATTGTTAATTTTAGTTATAAATTGTTAATAAAATTCACTGAAGTTGAAAATAATGGCAAATGTTCCGGAATTTACCAACCTAGGAACCCCTCCTAATGAGAATCCTAGTACTTTTCCTTACTTTGGAAATGTTGGTCCTCCTTATATGGCTACTTTGTCATTACCTGGATTTACAATAGGATTACCGATATGGTTATTTTCAACTTCGTTGGCCCAAAGTACTCCAATTGTTCCACCTCAACCGGATGCTTCACCTCAACAGAGTTCACCATCTCAACATCACCAACCTTCTGTTGACCCTTTACCTTCTTCGCCTAATTTTTCTTCCTCCATTTCTTCCTCTTCGCCTGGTAAAAGCCTTGATGCTAGTAACCAGGAGGCTAGGAAGAAGAAGAAAGGGAAGAAGAAGAAGAAGAAGAAGAAGCAAGATAAGAAAGAAGTCAACCAACCAACCATGGCTGTAAGTGTTAGTTGTGTTGAGGAAAAGTCCGACATGCATCGTAAACCCAAATACCCTTGCAGGCTTTGTAAGGGTGACCACTTCCTTGTCAATTGTCCTGGTATTCCAAAGGTCTTGGAAGTATGGTCAGAAAAACCTCATCAACTTTCTGTTGATCCATCAACCAGTGATAGTCAGGTTCCTGGGAAAAAGGGTAAAGTTAGGTTTCCTTGTAAGTTATGCAAAGGGAGTCATCAAACTCACATTTGCCCTCACATGGATGAAGCCTCAACATTGTTGGAAAACCTTACTGTTCCACAGCAAGAATTTCCAACTGGTTACCGTAAACTTTCTCCCAACCTACTGTCAACTGACGGAGTGATTGATCAAAATTCAAGTACGGTCAATCACACTCTTCCATTGGAGAGTGAAACTCATGTCACTCAGGTTGATGATCAATTAGTTGATCAAGTGGTCGATTCAATTTCACATTCGGTCGATCCCACTTTCTCTTTAGAGAGTGAACTTCATACCGCTCAGGTTCTTCTTGTTACATCAGATTGTTCTATGCCGGGGGGCATTTCACCTGTTTCTACAGAACCCCCTCCAAGCACTGAGGTCTTTTCCTTTGATTGGAATAGACTGACAGAACCTCGTCTTCCTTCCTCCATCCCTTTCCAAATCATTGTCAAGGCGGGTGGTAGGGACATACATCGTACTCAGGTAGATGAAGGTGCTTCTGTTAGTATTTTATCCTCAACTGTTTGGAAAGCTTTGGGTTCCCCTCAGCTTGCGCCTATTACGCAGAATCTGAAAGCTTTTAACAGAACCATTAGTGAACCTTTAGGGATCCTTCCTAAGTTTTCTATTACCTTGGAAGGTAAAACTGTCTGTATTGATCTTATGGTTGTTCGAGGTCCCTTGGATTTCAATTTACTCCTTGGGCGAGACTATGTTTATGCAATGAAAGCTGTCGTATCGACACTCTTTCGCATGATGTCTTTCCCTCACAATGGCAGTATTGTGACGGTAGACCAACTTTCATTCCCTAGTCTTGTTTCAACTACCGATAATATGACACCCCTAAATGTTCCTGATTCTAAAGTGGTATCCACCCTTCCACGGGTCAATTATGTGGCAACTGGTCCCATGTTTTCAGTTACCGATGTAAGTGAGCCTCTCACTGTTTGCTCATCTGCCTTTGATTTAGATCCGGTAATTGACATGGAAAACTCTATGGGATTACTTGAACACGATGTTCTTATCCCTTTTGAGTCCCTTGACATGTGTTCCTTCTAGAGAACTATTCTTCCTTTTGATGAAGACCTCTTGGAAGCCATGATCAAGGTGTGTTCATTGACATGTCTTTCTTCCAGTTTGAAGCCATGATCAGTGAGCACGAGGATAGTTTTTTCCTGTATCAACCTCGTTAAAAAATGAAATAGGCTGTAGCGAGGATAGTTCCTTTTACTGAGTCAACCTCGTTAAAAAATGAATCAGGTAGAGTAGAGTTTTTTGTAGGTAGATTATAGAAAGTAGGGTTTTGAGGATAGTTCCTGTTACTGAGTCAACCTCGTTAAAAAATGAATTAGGTATGAGGATAGTTCTTCTCTTGTGTCAACCTCCTTAAAAATGAAACAACTCCCTTTTCAAGTTACATATTGAAAGTAAACCTTCATTCCATCCATCTGGTTGAATGCAATGAAGCCTGGGGGGCATGTACCTCGCTTTGCATCATTATGCTGGGGGCATGCGAACTTTTTGAGCATAGTTCCTTGTCTTGTGTCAAGCTCGTTAAAAAATGAAACAAAGAGTCATGAGCATAGTTCCTTGTCTTGTGTCAAGCTCGTTAAAAAATGAAACAAGGGTAGGTTAAGTAGGTAGATTATAGAGAGTAGTTATGAGCATAGTTCCTTGTCTTGTGTCAAGCTCATTAAAAAATGAATCAAGGATTTTAGAGCATAGTTCCTTGTCTTATGTCAAGCTCGTTAAAAAATGAATCAAGGTTTTTAGAGTAGAATATTTTGTTAGGTAGATTGTAGAGAGTAATTATGAGCATAGTTCCTTATATTGTGTCAAGCTCGTTTAAAAAATGAAACAAGAGTTATGAGCATAGTTCCTTATCTTGTGTCAAGCTCGTTTACAAAATGAAACAACTCCCACCAGCCTTTCCAAGATCTTGAAAGTAAAGCTTCATTCCATCCACCTCATTGAATGCAATGAAGCTTGGGGGGCATGTACCTTGATTTGCATCATTATGCTGGGGGCATGCGAACTTATAACAAGCATAGTTTTTCATTTCGAGCTTGCGTAAACATGAAACTGAATCCGAGCATAGTTCTTTTTCTTGTGTCAAGCTCGTTAAAAAATGAAACAAATCCTCCTCTACTTGAGTCGAGAGATTGACTAGATCTCGTAAATGTTAAGTTGTATATTTAGGTTAGTTATTTCAGTGTTTTGCATGATTTTCTTATAGTCTTAGGTCGAGTCTTTCAAATGATCTCGTAACTCAACCTTCATTTCATCCAACTGGTTGAATGAAATGAAGCTGGGGGGCATGCGCTCTAGCAGTTATGCTTAGGGGGCATCAAGCACAGTTTTCTCTCTGTTTCAAGCTTGTGAAAAAATGAAACTACTTTAGAAGCATAGTTTTTATCTGTTTCAAGCTTTTGTAAAAATGAAACCTATCTCGAGTCAATTTCAGTTATTTTCAAGACTCGTTAAACTCATGAAAATCCTGAGATTATTTTGCTATCTTTCATTCTCGTAAAACAAATGAAAATGCCGAGTTCTTTCCGTCTTTTCCTGCTCGTAAATTAAATTGAAAGTCGGCCATATGAGTACATTTTTATCCCTTTTTCGAACTCGTTAAAACTTACGAAAAAGTGAAACTTGGAGTTCTCTTTTAAGCCCTTTTCAGACTCCTAAAACATGAAAAGATTGCCGAGTGTTTCTTTTACACTCGTTAAAACGGAATTAAAAGACGGTCCCCTTATAGCCCTTTTCTGACCGTAAAAATAGGAAAAGATTGCCGGGTTTTTGTCGTTTCAAACTCGATACTGGAAATAAAACGACGTGTCCTTGATCGGTTTTTACTTTTCAGGTCAGTGGCACTAATTATGAAAGTACTCCTTGGTCGCAAGATCAAGCGGTTCCCCCAGGTATTATTTTATACTTTTTCGGGCTTGAGGGACACAAATCTACGAAAAAGTTCAACTTGGAGTCTTCTTAAGTTTTTCAGACTCTCTAAAATTGAAAAACGCCGAGTTTCTCCTATACTGGGCTCATTAAAATTTCACAGTAAAGGACCTGTTCAATTACAAACAGGAACGAACCACTCCTTCCTAGGGTTCGAATCAAAACTAGGTTGGACTCATCCAAAGAATGAGCTTATAATCAAGCATATGTTATCCTCCTCAAGCTTGTTAAAAATAAAGAGGTACTTGCCAGAAATGGTGGGGGAAAAGAGAGAAGAATGAGCCTATTTGTTACCTTTTGTCTCAGAAGAAACTTTATTACCACTCTTGAACACGACACTTTTCATTCACCTGGGTTGGGAAATCTTTTACCTCACAGTTGATCAAACCACTTTTGAAAGTCTTCAACCGGGTTCCGGGGATTAACTTTGAGTCGTTTATCACCAAGCCATCTGTTGTGTCGTTATGTGTTCAAGAGGTCTGCAAACAAAACTTTCATCTGCAAAATACTTATCATCCATTTAACCATGCCTGAGTCAGTCCTTACAGCAACATTTCTTCAACTTGAACAATGATTTCGTGTTGCGGGCTTGCCTACAACGAGTCGCTTTCTATCGACATTAGCACATTATCTAGAGAGATGACTTAGAAATTGTCAGTACCTTGAAGTCTGCATGCATCAATGGCAGGTTTCTCGCCTTTGACATCAGTTTACATCATTTACTTTCGATCGAAGGATTCCGTGAAATGTTCGACATCAACTCATTCATTCACATCTCATGGATTGTACTGGGTACTTTGAGAACCATTGACATTACTGGTGGTCTCTCTCACGCTTGTTAACAGTTTACATCATCGACTGGTAATCAAGTGGTTTCTACCATGTTCGACATCAAATCATTTATTCGCATGGCTAGAATCGTACCAATTCGGGAAGTAGAAATGAAGACCCTGGATCTAGTTTCCACCATCCAGGTTGTGAGGAGTTTTGTATTCATTATCTAAGTAGACTAATCATAAACAGATGGCTGCACCCATACTGTGTCTACAAAAGTCTATGATTATGATGTACTGCAAGATCATTCCTGTATCAGAGTAGTTAGTCCGTTAGTTAAAGTTTTAATCTGAGTATGGGAATGCCTACCTCAGTGATGATATAATCTTATACATGTATTTTGTGTTGAAAATTCCAGGTTTTGACCAGGCTCTCCGTGAGATAATCCTTGAAATGATAAAGCGCTTCACCCTTCCTAGATAATACAAAACCCTAATCTATTTCAGGCTTCGCACTTTAGGGGGCAATCTGTTACACTAAAAAATGTCACCATGACCATTTACAGTTAGGATGACTCTATCAACAGTCATGCTACCCTCTTAGGCAAGTCTTATGCCTCTGCTTTCCATGTCAAACTCCAAAAAAGAGAGAAAGTCTTTCTAAATGTATTTATCTCTAGGGACGCAGGTTCTCTCAACCTTACCTGCGGGGACGCACCCAATGTTCACAAAAACTGCGTCTTTGGATGCTCTGTATGTAAAGGTGCAGGTGCGTCCCCCTGAAAAGGTTAAAATGCGCAAGTTTCATCTTTAAAAAGTCACTTGTGGTTATTTCTAGAGCCTTCTAGAAGGTTGTTCGACGTGTATTGAGCGCCTCCAGATGGTTCATGCACTCCTATCAAAGAGGAACTTATCCCATCAATAAGGGAGCTATCCCACCCAAAGAGGGGATTATCCCATTGATGGTGGACCTGATTAACCTCCTCTTGAGCACTATAAATATAGGCATTGGGCCAGAAGGAGGAGAGGTTGAAAGCTATACATTTCTAAGGGTAAATGCTGCAGGAATTAGGACTCCCATTTAGAAGCTTGTGAGGAGAGATTGCCATCTTTGCTTGTTCTATTTGGAAGTGGGTGAGCTTTGTCAAAGTAAAGGAAGACTCTTGTGGACCCTGGAAGGAGCTTGCACAACACCAAGGCTCAGGTTGTAATGGTTCCTTTTGATTACCTTTAATGCAAATTGGTCCATTCTTCTCAATAACTTGTTGTTTATGAGTTATTTCATGTACTCCTTGGTCTATATGTTGGATATGCTTTGTTTTATGTCATAATCAGGCGCTATTTAATTGTTTGACTGTTGGTGATTGCAGGTTTCAAAGTGAAGGAGGAGCTCATCCGGATCCGCGGAACTGGACTGCTACAACAACGTTGGACTACAGGTAGGATCTAAACACTTGATTTCTTATATAGTAAATGCATGTTTAGAGAAGGATTGCTCTCGTTTGTCTTGTTTGTCACTAGAGAGTCTTAGGCTCCTAGGGAGGTTGGTTGTGTCCGCACTATCGACTCTTTCCGCCTGACACTTCTTGTCGACATCAGCTCATTATCCAAGAAGACAATCTAGGAACACCCCATTCAGTACTTTGAAGCTTGCATGGCTCAATGGCAAGTTTCTCACTTCCGGTGACAGGTTTACATCAATGGCCTTCGACCGAAAGATTTTGCGTGGTGTTCGACGCCAAGTCCTTTATTCACACCACGCGAATTGTACTGCAGTACCTTGAGGTTCATTATCATTATCGGTGATTCCTCTCGCGCTCGTTAACCATTTACATCATTGACTGGTAATCAAGCGATGTCTTTCCATGTTCGACTTCAGAACATTTCTCACATGGATCGACTTGTACTTCGAGTGAAGATTAGACGAGATTGAAGACCCCGGATCTAGTTTCATCCATCCGGGCTGTGATATATATTCAAGGAAATAAAGACATTAAATGTACATCATTACAGCACAGATAATCATCCTATAAAAAGGATGATGGCTCTACCAAAATCATCAGTCTACACTCAGACGATTGTCTGTCCTATGTACATGAAAATGAATTTATAAAGCTGAGCATGGGAATGCCCGCCTCAGCTAGATCATGAAAATATTAAGAAGATAATATATTGTATTGTACCTTATTATAGGTCTCCTCCCAGCATTTAAAGAACTTCGGATCCTCATAATAAAGCATTTCACCCGACACCAAAAGGTTAACGGCCTCATACTTTAGGGGGCAACTGTTATAGACATTTTTGTGCCCTACAACCCCAAGCATGAAATGTCCATAAATCAAGGGCTCCTAAGTCCCTAAAAGTGTTGTTCTAACCCCTAAAGGAACAAGGTCAACAGATTACAACTTCTCCCAGAAGTTCTCCATGAGAAACTACCCAGAATTGGTCAAAACAGGATCATTGCGACTGCTCCACTCGCTAGGTGCGTTGCATCTCACCCAAATACACTGTGAGGGTGCGTTGCATTTCAAAATTCCCTTCTGTGGGGTGCGATGGGCGAGAAATGACAAATGGCAGTGTCATTCCGCGAGGTGGAGAGGCAATGGAAGCTTCCAAAATCTTCTCCTGTGACACTTGCCTCACTGAATTCAACCAAGGATGAGTAAGAGGCACTCAGTCTCCAAGTGGAAGCAAGAACTGTCAGAGAGAAGACACTAATCGAATCACAAGATGACTCATTCCCCTTACAGATATCTATATATGGATCCCTCATCCCAGAGATCCAGGGGCTGGAATTTTGCATACGGTAAGGAATTGTTGTTGGTTTCTAGAGGCAAACATCAGATTGTTGGGTGATCTAAGCTTTGTTTGAGGTGAAGAGGGGCTTCTTTACTGGGAGGTTGATGCTGGGTCAGAACAACTGGTTGTAACTCCTCCTGGATCTTTTCTTGTTTTATCAATAAAAGCTATTTGAGTTTTCCTCCATGCTTTTGTATCATTGATGCTTGTTACATTTGTATGGTCAATTTACATCTGACCCTAGATTGTTTATGATTATAGATCAATGTCTTTGTATAGTGCTATGCTTCTGTGATCTTACAGGTACTTTGTGAAGTTGGGCGTGCAAGGGAGTAGGTAGTTGGGGACTATCAAAGAAGAGAGGGATCGAATCAAAGGATTAGCGCAAGATAGAGGTTGGTCTTTTTGTTCCTCTCTATCTATAATTCATAAAGGAAATACGAAAGTAGTTTTTCTCTGTTTGTTTCTAAGGCAGCTGTCACACCTTAGTGGGATAGAGCAGTTCTAAATAGACACTTTTCCCTGTAACAACTTGGTGTAAAACATGAGACATACACCTAAAATAGGTGGAAAACACAACACATATATGTGCACGCCGTACCATAACATGAATCCACATGTCACAATACAATGACTAGACAATACTTCTAACACCATACCAAATATACACAAAATAGCATGTACAACATGTACCGAATACCACATGTACAACAATACAAAATTTACAATATGTGCACAATACCACCTATACATTGTTCCATCTACACAATGTGTACACAACACCTACATGTACACGACACCATCTGCAGAGCATGTCAACAACACGACATGTACACCATACCACCTACACAATGTGTACACAACACCACATGTACACAAAAAAATTTGTACAACCTATATATAACACCACATGTACAAAACACCATATTGACAATATGTACACACCACCACATTAACACAACATCACATGTACCACATGTACATAGCACCAAATGCACACAACACTGCATGTACTGTAATGCACATCACACCATATGTACACAACACCGCATACACAACCTACACACTACACCATATGTACATAGCAGCACATATACATCATGTACACTACACCAAATGTAAATAGCATCGCATTCAAAACATTTACATAGCACCATCTGCACATAACACTCCATATATGACATCTACATAGCACCATCTGTACCCATAACTGCATGTGAAATCATGCACACAACATTATATATGCAAGATTTCAAGCTACTGTGGAAGTCTTTTGTAGAGTCATGATCCGGATTACCCACAGTTTCTAGTTCATTATGCCGACGTTTCAAACCCCAAAGGGGGTCCATCATCAGGACAAATCAGATAGAAAATGATGAAAGATTATTGAGAGAAGGGAGCCTTGCCACCTGGATATAAATAAACCAAGAACCCTAATTTTAAAAGGGCCGACACCTGATTTCTTATTTATTAATTAATTTCCTTAATTTTTTTTTTATTATTATTTAAAAGTTTTATAAAAACTTTTTAATTAATTATTTAATTATTCATTATTAGTTCGGATTAATTATTTTCAACATGAATCCTTAATTGATTCAATCTTATTATAATTAAATCAATAATTTAATTTAATATATTTAATTATATAATTAAATCATTAATTTAATTTAATATAATTAATTAAATTAAATTAATTAATTAATTAATATAATTAAATCATTAATTTAAATTAAATTAAATTAAACTAAACTAATTAATTAATTAATTTGTTTCTAATTTAATATAATTAATTATATGATTAAATCATTAATTTAATTTAATATAGTTAATTAAATTAAATTAAATTAAATTAATTAATTAATTAACTTAATATAATTAAATAAAAATAATTAATCAATTAATTTGTTTAAGTCAATTAATTAAGATTTAATTAATTTAATAAAATTAATTATATAATTAAATCATTAATTTAATTTAAATTAATTTAAATTAATTAATTAATTTGTTTCTAATTCATATAATTAATTATATGATTAAATCATTAATTTAATTTAATATAATTAATTAATTAATTGACTTGATATAATTAATTAAATTATATTAAATTAAATTAATTACTATGTTTTAATTAATTAATTAAACTTCCGAAATGAAAGACTCCTTTTTCTCTTTATGCTTCCAAGGGTCCGGAGGGGTTTATTTGTCTGATCAGAGGAAGCCAATTTCCACTGATTTCACTCCCATTTTCCCTATTGAGGTTCCGAGGGAATTTCATAATTTCAATGGCCTCTCTCATTTTTCTTTTATGATAGTTGTCCTCTCTAGCAATTACCTTGGCGTCTTCCAAACACACATGATGTTTGGTCTTGGACGAGTGCTCAGCAAGGGCTGATGCACGGGATCTTTCATTCTTTATGTCAGCAGCGTGCTCTTTAAGTCTTATTTTCAGAGACCGACCTGTTTCCCCAATATAACTCTTGCCACATGAGCAATCAATCTTGTACACGCCCTTGAAACATGCACACAACATGCACACAACATCATATATGAAACATGCACACAACATCATATGTACATAATACTACATATGTTATAACTACAAAACACTGGTACCTCACATCCTAATACCACATTGTTCATACAAAGAAGCCTTTCTTCTAGTTTCTTATCCATTCTTGTCCCATCATGTCGCCAATCATACGACTTTCATTTCGTTGATGTATCCATTAGCATTACCTGTCCATAACATAAAAATAGATATAGTATAGGAATATAATATCAATGCACATCCACATGATACTGACCTCATTGATCTATGAGGGCTACTCTTCCCACTTGATGCTTCATAAACTAAGGACATCTTCGTGCCATTCACTGCCATACACAATCATTCCTCCATAGGAATGATCCCTAGAGACCTTTCCACACAACAACATACATACATATATACCTATATAATCATCAACATAAAACAATCCTCATCCCTAACAACCCTTTCATAAAATGGCATACATACATATACATACATATATACACATTAGCAAAAGTAAGTCATGGTATGTGGCGACCCTGTTAGAAAAGGACATATAGACATACATGTATACATATATAAACATCAACATAATCATGATCATAACATAATTACCCAATATCATAAGGTCTAGGTTAAGAGAAATCCCTTTATTCATGCAACACATCCACAACATTGAGAATAATAGCTCCCAACATAACAAAGGTATTTGATACATCAAATCGATTTTCCTTACCTTTCTTGTTATGTTTCTCATGATTGTCCTATCGCCATCCATTTACCCTAATGGACCGCCACAATTCCATCCGGGTATCACGCTCTTGCATTCAACTACCCTTATAGATGAACCAAGCTTCATCCGAGCCTTATATTACCTATTGGACTGCATTCATCTCTCTCCCATCTCCGCTAACTTTCCTCTTTTCCAACCAATCCCAAATACCCTCAAAACATAAAAGGAAAGAACTAAAATCAACCAAGAAGAGACCATGAAAACCAATAGCAATATGACACCACACACAAAGTGGCATGACTATGCACTAGATGCAATCAAGAACGAAAATCAAGTGCAACAAATCACAAAATACCAAAAGCACGAGACTAGAAAAAACAAAATGACTCAATCCCCATGGGTTCCCAATGCTTATAAGGGAAATATCAACTTGAGCCTTCTTCAAAATTTGACGGCAATCTCTTTTCTATGTAATTCTCTATATGATACTCCCATAAACATATAATTGTGAGTTTATAAATAAATATAAAAATATACCAGCTACCTTACCTTGTTGTGCCAAGAATGTTGCCTTGTAACTAAAAATAGATGTTAGTCACATGCTCCAAAGATCAAGACATCATATCTATTAATTTGAAATCAATCGTTGCCAAGTATAACAACCATGTCATAATCCACAATCATGTCATATTCATTAGTCATAATATGTAATGCTATAGTTACCACCCAAGTACACTAAAGTACATATCATCTATTCTCAACACATATGTGTTAGTGCAACCATCTCAAACAATATCATTCCTTCATGCAATCTTATAGAGACAAAATCATATCATGCAACTAGTAAAACATTCAACCAACAAATAAATGACATAATATCCACCAATCACTCAAACACCAAATAGATGCCATAATCAAGAATTCAAGCACCAAGTATATGACAGAAGAAAACTCATACCAAATAGGAAACATAATCAAACAATCACACACCAAATAGATTAAATAATCAAACAAATACTTCAACATAAATGAGGGTAGGCTGTCTTGTCTTCTTAATTATTCTAGATTAGAATCATATAAATTCACAAAATTCCAACCAAAACATAATTAAGGTCATGATATCTGTAACAATAACTAGGTAACATGTTCACATTATAACTCATAAACAATTGGCATTCAAGCATAACAATCAAAATTGAACAAAGAGTCTAGATTATTATCACACAATATCAGAAGCATATCAACTAATACCTCAATACCGTAACCATAACCATCCAAAAAGACAAATCAAAGATAGCATGATACATATAGCATTAAGAGCCTAAGTACAATGACCATAACCATAAGTTACTATCCTTCATGACTAACCAACACTAATACATATAATCACACTAATTAACTAACAGCTATCATACATTTAACTGCAATAATCATATAATGATAGACATGTACACAACCCTAATGCTTATAACAATCATTCACTAACATATATAAATGCCTAACATACAATACATGTATGATGATTTTCTCTTACCTCAAAGTCTAGTGTTACAACCTTACTCTGATTATTTGCATCTACTGCTCCCTCTCGGAAAAATATCAACCTCATAACATACCAATGGCATCATTATGACATAAATTTCATGCAATGACCTCATGCATGAAAACCTTAACAATTAAAATGCATACATAACAACATGCATCTGGCCCATCAATTCCAAATGTTAAACCATGGTCTCGTACCACCTCATAACATCATCTCCTCACACATCTACCTATTTTCATTGGCTTACCGAGGAAAACATGAGATGAGGCACTACTATGATATGACTCAACCTCCTATATGACCTTAAGGAAATCGAATCAACACAAATATACCTTACTAACTTTTCTCATGCGCCACACAATCTCTAGGAGTAACCCAACCACTATAGGTCTCCAATCCCTAAGACAACTCACCTTTTCCATAACCTAGAGCATTGTTAATTTTTTGTTCGTTATTTCTGCCACTCCATTTTGTTGAGGAGTTTTAGCTATATAAAACTTCATTTTTATACCATGTTTTTCAAAAAAGTCGTAAAATGCATTTGATATAATATCTCCTCCTCTATCAGATTTAAGATATTTTATTTTCAAATATGTTAGGAAACCAGCTCACAAAAAGATATAAAAGATAGATCAATGCCTTAGAATTCATCCTCTTTCATGGGGAAACCTCCTTTATGTTCAATTTCACTC
Source organism: Pinus tabuliformis (assembly GCA_031772625.1). Classification (NCBI taxonomy): domain Eukaryota; kingdom Viridiplantae; phylum Streptophyta; class Pinopsida; order Pinales; family Pinaceae; genus Pinus; species Pinus tabuliformis. The sequence goes on along the minus strand of CM062812.1, from coordinate 480,041,249 downwards.
ATTTGGGCATATGGATATCTATAAGGCATAATGTTTGGAGGAACACTCCCTAGAATAAAATGAATAGCATGATTATGATCACGAATACGTGGGAGACCTTTGGGAGTCTCAAATACCTTGGAATGATTGTCTGAGACTTTTCGGAGATGTGGAGAAATGGATGATTTTGATGTGGGAACCTCTAGTGAACATAATTGTGCAATTATGCCTCGTTTTTCTTTCTTTAGAAGCTTTGTCATTCCATTAGAGCTGGTTATCTTTCCAAGTTTCCCTTCGATACCCCTTAATTCAATTTCCTTTCTTTCTGAAGAGAATTTCATGAAAAGTTCTTGAAAATCAAAAACTTTTGTACCCAAGGATTGTAGCCATTGGACTCCTAGTACAACATCAGCACCATCCATTGGAATGGAGAGCATTGGGCTATTCAATACATACTCTCCCATGGATAGCTTGATATTATGGCACTTTCTAGAGCAATTTATGGTTCCTCCACTTACAGCCATCATTTTTTCACCTGTCATATGATTTGAACATCCACTATCACTATATCACAAATTTTCTTGATCTTCCTCATAGAAAGATAAACCACAATTTTTAGATTCCATGGTTTTATTTCTCCAGACCTTGGATGTCGTTTCCTTTTGTTCATGCCAAGGGGATGGTCTAATTCACCTTCCTCATTCATTTTGTTTATGCCCAAAGTTATTGAAAAATAAAATTATGTTTCATCTCGGAGAGGTGAAAAATCATTGTAAGAATATTTTGTTGACCCATTCTCGTTTTTTTTTTCATGCCTCTCTAGTCATGATAGTTTTATAAGTGACACACCACGGCCTTATGACCAAAATTATCACAAGTGAAGCATTGAGCATTGAAGTAGAAGTTCATGGGAGTACTATACATTTTTTACTAGCTTCTCGTTTGACTGTAGTAAGGATGTTTTTATTGAGGGGCTTTTGATTCCTCATTCTTTTGCTGAGAGCTAGAATTTAAATGATGACATCCCTTTACTACATTGAGATAGCTTCATCTACTTGTTTCAAAAGATTTGATAGTCTTTTATGATTCTCCATTGTATCCAAGACGTTTCTTTATTGGAGGAGAGTGTTCTAATTTGATGATTGCTTCTAAGGTATGAGATCCTTTAGAATATTTAAGATTTATACCCTTTTTTTCTCAATTTCTTTTCATAGATCATTATTTCTTGTTATAAATTTTCATTTTGCCTCTCTTTGTCTGGAATTTGTTCCTTCAGGGATTCTTTAGATAATTTAGCTTCTCCCACATGAATTTTAGGTTGATTTATTTCTTCAATGAGATTATCTTTTTCTTGTAGGGAATCCATAAAAACATCATGAGACTCATTAACATATTTATTTTCAAATACCATAAGTAATTGATATTTTTTATCATATTCAACATCTTCATAATTATAAAGACCATCAATGTCTTCATGTATGTAGAAACTTTTTTTATTGTCAAACCTTCCTCTAGCATTTACTTTTGTATAATGCTTCCCTTTCTCATGGTTTTTTTTATAAGGACATAACAACATAATGGTTGAGTCTTCCATAAGAAAACAATTTCAAAACAAGCTTACCTCTAAATCTTCCAATTCTTAATTGGAGTTTCTTAACAAATTTTTCCTCTTCTACATCTGATACATAACTTGATTCCATAAGATCATACATTTCTTTTCCTTTATAAGTAACCTTGAATGTTTCTTATCTGATATCTCAGGGAACCCCTTTTCTCATTTCATAGGTTGTTCAGATCCCATGAAGTGGTTCAATAGTAAGGTTCTTCAAATCTAGTATTTGTTCAATGGAAAATACTTAAAAATAAAGTTTTGTGGTTATATATCTTAGTATTTTCTCAAGAAGTATGAAATATTTTGCTTGATCACCAAGAATTCTCATTGAATTAACAATCTCATCTACTTTAAGAAAGAAACTTGCAACATTTTCATCACTATGAATTCTGAGAGTTTCATATTGAATTATAAACGTTTGATGTTTGGAACTCTTTACCTTAGTGTCACCTTCATAACTTTGGATGATATTGTCCCATATAGCCTTTGCAGTATTAAACTGCATGACCTTCACAAATTATGATTCTTCCAAGCTTCCCAAAAGAGCATTGACAAACTGTGCATTGGTCTCATATTTTTTCTTTTCGTGTTCATCTATGGGAATGAAGGATGGATATTGATAGCCTCCTTCATTGATTTCCCAAACAAAAACTCCAAGTAATAGTAGATATGCTCTCATTCTATCTCTCCAAAAAACTAAGTTGGTTCCATTAAACAATGGTGGCCTAATAGATGCTACTCCCTATTGACTTCTCATGTTGATGAATCTCCCTTCCAGCAATAAAGCCTCTTATGAAGGAAATGATTTCATACCAACTATTAAGAAAATACTAGGGGGGGTGTGAATCAGTATTTTACACAATTCAAATTTTATATTTCTTATTTCGATTTGTATACGCTATTGTTAAAAGAGAAATTAGTGTATGTACGCAATTGTTATTAAATAAACTCACATATATAAAGATAACTTATCATATCTTTAATTTCATCACATGTTCAACATTAATCATTGTATCATTGCTTCATCTTCATCAATTTTAGTAGTAATTATAAGAATTTAAGAAGCAGATGGAACATCAACACACAAAAACCGTATGAACACCTTGTCTTTAGGTGGAAACCCAATGTTGGAGAAAATCACTGCTATTGTTGTCTTTGTCTTCTTCTTTTATTTAAAAAAGAAACTTATTACAATATTGTAATGGCTTTGACTCTAACCAGTACACAACCTATCACCTGCAGAAGGCTACAACCTTCTCTAATTTTTTAGTTACTACTATAAAGGAGCTACAACCCCTTTTCTAAAGATTGCTTTCCTCAACTCTTTATGGATCACTTTTCAAAATGTTTCAAATTAGATCCACTCCAAACAATTCTAAAATAAAATACCCACATGAATTACCAAATCAATCATTGAATCAGTATCAACCAAAGAGAACTAATTCAAAAAAATTCATAACATATCATATTAGTGCATAACCACTCACTAGAATTGTGTTTTTCATAGAAACAAGTTCTTATCACTACAAGCCCTAATTAAGAATATGTTAGAAGATATACACTATTGGTTTGAACAAGTGCATGTACAAACTTCTTGTTAAGAGTACCTACTTACAGATCTCAAAACACTAATAACTGAATCTAAATAACTATATCACTGAATGAATCTATCAATGAGATATTTAAGCCAGCACAAATCACTGAATCAAATATAAATCACCACACTATAGAATCATCACTTTGTCAACTTATATTTCATAATCAATTCAACCTAATAAGTACTGTGAAATACATATTATCATAAGAGACACTTCATTGACATAGAGAAACAAACATAACATAACATATCAACCATAAACAACAATTCATACTGGAAATCCTAGCATTTTTACGTGAATATTACTAAGAGCTTCCATGTATGTACGTTATTATCATGTTTGACACCTGCATATAGGTTCTAAACTTTTACAAAATGTGTATGTGACTACTGAGAAGAAGATTCATGTATGTACACGTCGTCTTATAGGAAAACTACCGTACAAATCTATAATCACTCAATCATGCCTTCTTTGCAACCACAAAATATAATTCATAGCTCTTAATCTCCCATATTCATGTCAGAGTATCATTATCACCACATATCTATCACAGTTGGATATTTTCAACAAGAAAAACAAACAAACACATATGATACCATACTTTAGATTTTTCAGATCTGTGTCTTTCCCTTGCTCCCTAGTGCACACCTGTTTCATATTAAATAATTCATGGATAATAGAAGACTTGAACGCACTAACACTTGATATCCATCTACTTATATATTATAAGACTTAGCCAATACCTTAGGTTAATCCCTTATTTATGTCGACGGAATTCTTTGACAGGATCAAATATCTCTTGTCGCGCTCATTACTCTTGGCCAATAGCATGGTAAATACCCCAGGTATTCTAATGCAATCAACATTAATATGTATGAAACTTTCCTTCACCATACCTACATATGTATGTGTTATTTATTCATATGACCTACGTATACTTTCCCAAAATTTACCTTTATCATTCCTCTATCTTTAAACTGATATCCCTTTCTCCATTCTCTCTTCATATATATACCATTGTGTATAATCATCCAACCACCATCATTTTGAGATATTTATCGAGTAGGTTTCCATCAAGGACAACTCTTTAGTCATAGTATCAACTCCCATAAAAATCTAGACTGTGTGACATCCACACAGTAAATTGTGATAAAAATGTTTTAAGAATTGAGAGAAACAAACTTACCCTATGAAGATGATCCTTGGTAAAAATAATAAGAGATAGATGTTCTCTCATTGATGATGTCTGTAAAGAAAAGGAAAATGGGTCAAATGAAAACCCTGCCAAAATTTAAATCCCTTCTAAAACATATAAGAACAACAATGGTAAGGAAATACTACCTAAAGTGGGGTGGTCGATGGTAAATTTAGGTTGCGATATGCTTCGAAGGAATTCTAGACATCTCGAGGAGAATTTATCCCTTTCAAACTACATCACAAGGAGGAAAATGTATTACCTTAAATATTTAACCTCAATAATGAAGGAAAGATTGAAATCCAAAAAAAAGTGTTGATCTAAACCACATTCTTACAAATTCTTCTATGTAAAGTTCAAATGTGACCCTACCAATTTTTTACAAGTTGATGCATGGAAGGAATAGAAGTTACAAGTTTTAATGTAAGTAGCAATTTAGCATAGAAATCTTGGGTAGCAGAACAATGTCGAATGATGATCTGGTCACAAAAAGTCAAATGAGAAATGAGAAAATAAATGGGTGAATAGGTCATTGTTTCCTAATAAAAACCATGGAATAACCAATATTGGTTTACCAAAACACAACACAATTTCTAATTAAATGGGAAATTTGGAAGCCTATTCATGGTTCAATCAAACTAAACAATGTATAAAAACAATGACACCCACAATACAATCATGCTTCACCTTAGGTGTAGAGCAATGCAAGGCATGACCACCAAGTTATTAAAACATGTAAACTAGAGGTTTTATGCCATGACCACTGAATGAAGAATAAATATAAGAAAAACATTTATATAGAAGGATTAAATGGGAAAAGGGGGCAAAGTTCCTAACCCCTGTATAAAAATATATATAGAACAATATCTCTTGCAAAAATTAACAAGGATAACAAAAACACATATCTATATGTATAGATTGTTATTATTGAAGAAAGAGTTTCATAAATAAGTGTCATAAAGGCTTAAGAGGACCCTCGTGCCCTCATATTGTAAAAGGGCATAAGTCTAGATAATTTCATCATAATTTTATGGAGGATAGTAATTAAGCTAATTTATAAGTACTTATGTTGTAAGTAGGAGATAATTGGTTTATGAAGTAGTAAGAATCATAAAATAAGTAGTTTTGAGATAAGAGTGAGAAACTCAATTTGTAACTCTACATTTTAGAGGAAACATAAATAATGATTCTTTGAGTATTATAGTCATATGAGTTATGAAAATTGAGAATTGATTACTAAATATACCAACAAATTTCATTTTTGTGTGTTATAGAGGTATGTAACACATGAAAATTTAAGTCTTCAATGAAAGGTAATGTGCATTTTACTAATTGACCATCACTTCCTCCATGTACATATTCTTCATAATGTATTTGACCAAGGCATAATTCCTCTCCCATTTTGGATAATATGTTATCATTGAATTTAATTCTCTATGAATGTGATCGAAGGATACAACCCTGAACATTCTAATGAGCTTCATAACTCTAATCATCCACTAATGTAATAAAGAAGTGTTTAAGGAGGTATAACCTTTTAGCTAATCTATGATATCCTTTGAATCCCTATCACTTCTAAGTTCAAATTTCTATGGTTGCAATTAAAATGACTAACATAAAAAACAAATCCATATTATTTTAGTACTTTTTAGATAGTCATATTTTTGTTCCTAGACTAAATTAGTCATTCACGTTAGTCATTTTTAGTTGTATTACTTATTAACTAGTCATATATTTTAACTAGGAGTAAATTAGTCATTTATGTTAGTTGTTTTTAGTTGAGTTACTTAACATTGCTCATTTTTTTTAGTACCTCAGTAGGAAAAGTTGTGGTGACTAACGTTTTTGGTCACCAATTTTATCTTTTTCTACTAGTTTTGACATTTTTCCTCAAGAGAATTTATGAAAAAGGGTTTAGGATATAATGGTCCCTCTTAAGGTGAGGGTTATTGTAGCTACGTTATACGAGAATGTCATTTCCAAGCTTAAGTCAAAAAAGGTTTTTTTTTAAGGAGATTAATTCCAATATTAGAGTTAAGCAAGGCATTCCCCTATGCCTTACTCTTTTTGGAATTCACATTGATAAACTAGAAGATTGTTTGCAAGTTGCACATTGCAATGTACCCAAACTCACTCGTATAATAATTACTCTTATCCTTTTTGCTGAATATATTGTTATTCCTTCTATAATCTTTGATCATCACAACAAGCAACTTAGAATCCTCCATGATTACTACTTGAAGATGTGTAGGACTGTTAATGTCGATAAGTCTAAATTCATGATAATTAAATCCAAAAGAATCAACTTTGGTAGTTTCATTTATGATAACAATCACTTATAAAAGGTTTCCTCATAGAAATATTTAGGTATTGACATCCCCCATGATCTCAACTCCAATTATAGCATTGATAAAAGTATTGTTGGAGGCAACAAAGCTTACTACAATCTTGAAAACAGTTACAAGTCAATTGATATTTTCATTTCAAGTAAAAATAAGTTATGTGGATGTGAGGTTTAAGGCTACATTATATATAAAGAATCACGGAGGAAGATTCAAATGATCCAAAAATAATTTATAACGTAAAACATCAATATTAGGGGAAATGCTCCCTACCATATTCTCTTCATTGAATGTAGTCTCTCCCCTATTGAGATAATGTATATGTTTAAGTGTGTAATGTAAAATAACAACTTGTAAAACACGAAATCCAAGAGGATCTCCAAGTTTTTTTCTAAATCTACTTAAAACTCTCACCTTCCACTCTAGCCATGACACTTTAGGGATTGCTAGTCATGCCTTGACCATCGGTGGAATAAAGGAAAAAGAATTATCATTTCGAAATTCAAGGATAAATTGTGTGATCATAAGGACTTAGAGGGAAAAGGGAAGCGAACATATTATAAGGAGGTGACCAACCTCACTCTTCCTAACCAAAATTATCATTTTGTCTTGACCAATGCTAAGAAGAAAAGGAACATTGCAAAGATTACAACTACCTCTCATGATATTTTCACTGAAAGTAGTCATTAATATATTCACAAGACACATTGGCACGAGATAATTTTTCCTCTTAGTCAAACTAAGAGAGTTGAAGATGAAAAATATTTTCTTATGGATTTCACCGCTAAATAAAAAAAATTATTTTGATGTATAACTTAAATAATATATCTATCTATCTATCTATCTATCTATCTATCTATCTATCTATCTATATATATATATATATATATATATATATATATATATATATATATATATATATATATATATATATATATTTGTGTGTGTGTGTGTACTTAAAATGTTGACTTTGTTGAGACCCTTTTTTGGTTTTAAAGACAATTTGTTAGAATTACAAATTTGAGCAATGAACTCTACACAATCAAGAATTAATTTTTTTTTAGGAAGTATTAGATCCATTTATACATTTAAAACAGAGATAAAAGAAATTAATACAAAGAAAACCTTCTGCAACATATTATACAACATGAAATAGTGTTTAATTGGACAACAATTAAGGGGAAATTAAGGAAAAGCTAGGATAGTGGAAACCTTTCATGGATCAGAAAAAAATAGAATTTTACTAAGAGAGAGCCTCCATGCTAAGCCAAGAAATAGTTGAGAGAAATAATAATTGAGAAACTAAACTAAATATATCATGGGAGAAAATACCTGCTCAAAGTTGTGCTTAACACATAACGCCTACCCAAGAAGAACGATAACTCTATTGATCTAGAGATATTGGTGTTAGAAAATAGAGGGCGAGAGAGAGATTGTTCACACAACACAAATGAAAAAATAATTTTATTGAACTCATAAATATTACATACATAGGAATACATGATACTTCTGGATCTGAGGAAATACTAGATCTATATTACTAAAAATTGTTGATACAACTAATAACCTAGGAATTCACACACGTACACCTCATAACAACTTGGAACCCTGGGAAGCATTACTTCCAATACCCTCCCTTAATGCTTACATGACAAAAAAATATTACAGCAATGAATGAATCTCTATAAAAAAAAATTGATATGGTACTCACTATCACTCATATCCACTCTGAAATCTGGTGGTTTATGCTCTTTGTTTGACAGCTTTTGAGCTTGCCACGTGATCCATTTAAGGCATAACCCCTCATATCGTAGTTGATGTGATTTGTAGAATTGATTCTTCTCAACCAATGAGAGTGAAACGGGTTAGTAACCATGTTATGGAGCTTTTGTAATGTGTTGAATATATGACATTCAACTATATTCATTAGTTATCTAAGATAGCATTCTAGGTACAAAATGTATTTCGCACACAATTCTACAACTTGACCTTGTACAAATAACTTGTACTCATGCTGTCGAAGCATGATTCATCACACTAGCTTGACCTTATTAAGAATTACCTAAATTACCTGTGACTAATGACTTGGCACATTAGTCTATTAGATAATTGGATTGTTCTTAGTGGTTCTGAATCATTTGATTTTTTCACAAAATTATCATAACATACTACAATTAAAATGAAAAACTTACATATAGAAACACATAATCAATACTACATTTATATTACCACTAATATCCCTATAATAAAATGATCAACAAGCCCAGAGAATTATATAATCAACGGCCTCCCAATATCTTCACCACCACATTTTTAACCTCCAGAGATAGTCGAGTGTTAGAACAATTTCATAATTGTGTCCTATTATGCTTTGTGTCATAAAATAACAAGGCATAGGCACCCTCCATGCATCCATTGTGAAGTTTTTGGTAATTGATGATTGTCTCCTTTAGTTTGATAGTCAATGAAAATCATTGTCCCAAATGTCCTTGGTGCAATCCTTTGATTAGGAAATTTTCATGCTACATGAAACTGCTACATTGTTTTGGAGCTCCATCACATAAATATTTCACTATTTCTCTCTGAAATCTTCACAGTGTCCTCATTATATGGCTCTATAAATTTCGATAGCTGCAAGCTTCTCCATATCTAGAGAAAAGTAATGATGAAATCTGCTCCACTATATAATGTCGATGTGTGCTATCCATGTGTTGTGGTGTAGGGTAAGACCTACACATACCCACAATATGCAAGAATCTGCATAAATGCATCTGTCCCAGGTGTTTGACTCTTCAAAGGAGTCAAAACTTCAATACATAAAATAGTTAAGGCCCTCTATGACACAGTTCCTTTGTATCAGAACCAATCACTGTACCAAACCTCTCTATTGGGAATTAAAACCCTTCAGCACCTTTATCTAACCCCTTAACCACACATATTTATATAACCACCCTCTCATAGCCTTGGTTACATATATATTAACACAAAAAATCCTTATCGGGACTATTTTCCTTTAGAAATATTTTACTAAGGAAATATCATGCAAACATATCCTTCTCTGCTTTTATACAGACTTCTACACAGTCCCCGAGGTTAAACCTCATCACAATCGGCATGCGCTCCCATCATGGGCACACCACATATATGGTCGATAACTCCTTTTTCCCAATACGTGACTATCAGAACACACACACACAGATATATATATATATATATATATATATATATATATATATAGATATATATATATATATATATATATATATATATATATATATATATATATATATATATATATATATATATATATATATATATATATATATATATATATATATCTATATATATATATATATATATGGAATTTCATTAAAACTCCACTCCAAAACCCTTTATTTAGATTTCAAATCCCATGCACCCACATATAATAAATCATTGGATCTGCCTACTTCCTCGATCACCGACTAGTGCCTTATCGCTATCGGTGCATCAACATTCCCATTGACCACCAACCCTAACTCCTTAAATTGTGATTTAGCGATCCAATCACGACTGTCAATCTGATTCATGATATGACATTTGAGAGTTATTCGCGTGATCGCATTTTGATAACCCTCCAGTCCAGATCCTTTCTCTTTAAAGCGCTGATCTTACGGACCCGATATGGTATAAACCCTCGCCTATAAATGCTTCAAATCTAGAACTCATTTCCGACCAAGTTTTCGCTCATTTTTTTAGTGTAAATTGAGTTTTCCACATGCGGCCCAAAATCACATGATTAACTCCAACGATGCGATATTCTATCTTCTCTTTAGTGATGTCATCTCGACTGTTGATCCTCGAGATCTAACGGTTGTTGACCATCAAACTTCACTTCTCTATTCTTCCTTTTCGACATAGTTTTTGCACTAGACTCCAATTCTTTTGTGGTTTGCTCCTCTTCAGCCTTCTTGTTGTTTTATTGGCGAATCCTCTTGAGCATTACTCCTTTGTGAATCTCACTTCTATTCCACCTCAGAGCTTCACTCTTTTCCCGAAATTGATTCAAGGATCCTTTTACGATTCCTCTAAATCAACTCCATTCCTCTGTGTCCTTGATAGTTCTACCTGCAACCTATTACAGAGCCTACAAATTCACAAGTAGTTCATACATGAAATACTTCTTTAGCATACTGAAACAATTAGGAAATAAAATCTGTATATATATATATATATATATATATATGAAAAAGCAAAGATAAATTTGATACCTCTCTGTCTCGCACAAGCCTGATTTTCAACTATTAGTGTCCTTCCCCCCTGACTCTGCCCGTAGGCTTACATATATGCCAGGAGTTCTGTTGAACTATCCTGGTTCGACTCCTCTATCTACTGAACCAACTCCTAAATCCTCTCAGTCCTCTATGTCCACTTCTAGGTTCAATTAATTCCTAAAGGCTCTCCTTAGTTCCTCGAATCATGCAACTGTTTAAGAGTCCTATTTGACTTTTGACTCTTGTCATTTATTGACTACTCAGTTCTCATTTATTTGAGAGCTTTTACAACTTCGTCCATTATCTAATTAAATGACTTAAAGGCCTAAATATTGCATTAACTTGAGACTTAGGAAACTACTTCTCTAAATCTACATGCCCCCCTTTGTCTACTTAATTACAATGATTTTCTCTTAGGTGAATGCTCCTGCATCATGTTGGAACGACCTTGTGCACACAAAAAAATATTTCCAAACCACTAACCTTGATATTATATGGTCGTTGGATAATAACACATCCCAGTCTCCTAACTCCTGTGGATAATACCTCAACACAGAGATCCACAAAACTGGGCACATAATCCCCAATGTGTTTGAACAACAATAGTTTTAAATACAATGAGAGATATCCATTTTCATAGCCCAAAAACCATTTCAAGAATTTCAAAATCTTAAAGAAAATATTATTACGCTTTGGCTGATCATTGAAGAAAATTTTGACCATCACCTTATTCAAATTTGTCCATCGCTGCATCCCTAGTTACCATAAGTACGACTAACAAACATAGATATCATTGAGTGGCAAACGACTCCTTTCCAATTTGGAATGAATGCCAATGCCTCCCCAATTAACCAAATTTCTCTTTCACATCCCATGAAGCACAAATATGGATATCCCCTAACATAAATTCACATAGGTTAAATTTTCTAAGGAGCATGTAAAACCTATTTTGCATTGCTAATAATCAAATAAATCTCAAGCCTTTCATAAAAACAAAATCTCTTGGCTTCCATCGAAATATACGGTGAAAAAAACTACAAACAAAAAAAAATAATATAATTTTTTCACACAACACAATTTCCTACCTATTTATTTGTAGTAATAAAATTCATCGATTTCTCACGTTTTTGTAGCCCTACCTTGAGCTAGTTGAGTGAGGACTAGGTTTGATACAATGTTAGAAAAAAAAGAGAGAGGGAGAGATTGTTCAACAACACAAATCATACAATAATTTTGTTGATCTCATAGAGGTAACATATATAGAAATACATGATACTTATATATCCTAGAAAAGTGGATCTGAAATACTAAAAATAGTTGATACAGCTAATAACCTACGAACTCACACACTAACACCTTATGACAACTTGGAATTCATTGAAGAATTACTTCCAATAATTGGTTTTCACGTAATATCTTTGGTGTCATCTTAAACTGTCACACAAAATTTCTCTTATTTGTAATTTGAGATGACATTCGTTCATTCCCTATGCAACAAGGATAAGTCCATTTAGTAGTCATGAATGAATCTTCATCTATGAGCTTCACCTCCACCTAAAATAATCATTTAACTCAGTAGGTGAGATGAAATTTTTTCATGATTTCTACAACACTTAATGCCACATCCCTCCATTAATTCATGTTGTGATCGTGGCATTATACCCCCATCTATTCTTTGACAAAACATCCCATCCAAGGAACAAGGAACTTCAATTTGTCCCTTAATTCTACATTATATTTATATATAGAGATAAAGCAATTTATAGTGAAACATCTCTGATGTCCTCTATATTTGCCTCCTTTAGGAGATGTGTAATCCCTCCACTAAATATGGAGTTGACGTGGATAATCTGAAATGACAATAATATACATTTTACACCATGTGTAATGCACTTTATTCTAAATAGTGTTGACAAATAATATTGCAAAAAAACTATACGAATAAAAATAATAATTCATAACCCTAATTAAAATAGTTCAATGTTATATAAACTTTATATAGAGAGATAAAGTAATTGAAATTAAAATATTTCTTACATTTTCACTTTTCATTACAAGATAAATATATTATTTTTTTAATATTTAAAAAAATCAAATTCTACCTACAATCAAATAATTTTATATCAATTATATATCTAGAAAGTACAAGACATTAGATTCATTCCTAATCCTTACCATGTTGTAGAAGAATAATTTATTTTTTCTTGATATAGAGTTCATATGTGGCATTTCAAAAATATTAATAACAAAACTTGATATGAACATTAAGTAAACTAGTACAACCACGTTAAAAACATTAATGTGGTTGATATATGAGAAGAATTCATAAATATAGCAAAACAAACTATTGCAACATGAAGAATTTCTTACGATTGCACACATTTACCTTACTAACCGTGTATAAAAAATTTATCGGTAAACTTTAAGTTGAGAAAGAAAATTAATTACACATGTTATTATAAAATGGACCATTTTGATAAATAAATTTTTCTTTTATAGATACATTAATTTTATAAATAGTAATAACTTACTTATCATGGAGGATGTTATTAGAATTGGAATAATCTCAAATCCTTAGGAAATTGGCTCGTTTGTGACACAAATCTATTTTTTTAATTTATTAAAATTAATGGACAATTTTGTTAAATAAAATTTGGTAATATATAAACGAATGTTATAAATAATAATGAGGAACTTATCATGGGCCTACTTATTAGAATTGGAATAATGTCAAATCCCTAGGAAACTATTGCGAACAGATCAGTTGGCGAAAATCTATTTTTAAAATCTTATTAAAAGTGAATGCAACCTATAAAACTTTGTAACACACTACAACCCTTGATAAACATTAAGACTAAATATATGGTTGTCATATTTCCTTTAGTCTATTAAAAGAATTTTAAAAATTCAAAAGATGGTAATCCAACTTAATTTGAAAAGAAAATCTTTGAGAAGATATTTCAATTATATATATATATATATATATATATATATATATATATATATATATATATATATATATATATATATATATATATATATATATATATATATATATTATTTTCTATTACTACTGAGTGTGTACTTAAAAAATTATTAACAATCTAAAAATGCATGTTTTAATGACAACTATATGTATAATGTATTGAAAAAAGATATAGTTAAAAAAATATAGTGTGGATAATATGTCTTTATATAAAATAATTCAATAGTCATATTCAATAAAATATTTCATTTTCGTTATATGCATAATGTAAAAAATAATTAAAAAAAATTGCTTCAAACCAGAGAGATGCTTCGGTCTTTTTATAGTCAACATTGAATTGGCAGTGGATATATATATATATATATAGCCAAACTAGTTGTTGAGTGTAAGGAAGTAGTATATATCCATCCTAATCTCTCATTTCTCTCATTTATCAAATATTGAAATGGATCAAATATTCTTCAAAATTTGCATTTTAAAACAAGTTTGGACTCTCAAGAATTTTGAACCCCTAAACCCTCTATAAATACAAAGTTAAAGTGAATCTATATTGAATACTAAAACAATTAGAAACTATGAATTATACATCACTTCCTTTATAATGAGAATTTATGCAATTTCTTAATCTCACTTTACATTTCCAATACCTATAAATCTAAATACAAAACTATATATTAAAAAATATTTGGAGAACACAAAAATAAACATTAAAACCTTTAATATACCAATCGACAATGTGGCCAAAACATGTTATAAAAACACACAAATAAATGTTAAAATATTTAACAAATCAATCTCAAAATGACCACACATTTAACAAATCAATCATCAAAATGACCAAACACATAACATAATAATGAATGTTATTGCACATCCTATTAGCTCCCAAACAAACCTAAACAGTTAGTACTTCATACGATAACATAATGAATGTTATTTCACTTCTTATTAGCTCCCAAACAAACCTAAACAATAATGGAGTACTTTATATAGATCCATGGTTGCACTAAATCCTAGCACAATTATTCTATCTAGCGGTGACCACCGTCTGATGCACCAACATCCCCGTTGGCTGCATCATCTACTTCCTCAGGGAAGAACCATGAGATGCACACTCCATTGCAGCCGATAATGCAGTAGAATGAGGAAGAATAATCTATAGCACCATTTGTATCCTCTGAGGAACAAGTTGTATGTGTCGCACACATCAAACATTTTTACAATTAGTAAGAAACTATTATGCTAGTTGTTTACCACATAATTGAATTTTGTTTTGATATTTTAATTTTTAGATTATATTTACTAAAATCAAATATTTTATTATGTTAGGAACCCTCCCCATATTCTATAACGTGAAATAGTGAAGAGTTAAACATCGGCTAAGAGGAAATTAAGATGATACAACACTATAGTACACTAGGATGATGCAACACTATTCTAATAAGCGAGCAACTCCAAGATTTTCAAGTTTGTAGTGTAATATGTGATTGAGTGTTATATAGTGAACATGAAAATACCTCACACTAATAAAAACTTCCAATCCCCTGCTATGAACCAAAACAATAAAGAAATTTCGAGAAAGAAAAGCAGGAATGAGATGAGCTGGTGCAGAAAACAAGTGGAGGTTAAAGTATAAATAAATATATGGTGCACTAGTTGAAATCTACTATTGCTTAACTAGAATACGATTTAAGTACATTACATCAAGTCAATGATGGAGAGTCTTTTGATTCCTCATTCTTTTGTTCAGACCTATAATTTTGATGAATTATTCACTTTACTGCATTGAGATAGCTTCTTGTACCTATTTCAAAACATATGATAATATTTGATGATTCTCCATTGTATCCAACACCCATATTAATTATAGGAGAGCATTGTACATTTCTGATTTCTTCTAAGGTATGAGAACATTTAGAAAATATAAGATTTAGACCTTTGTTTTCTCAAGTTTTCTCTTAGTTTCACTATTTCTAGTCAAAAAATTTCATTTTTCCTCTCTTTCCCTAGAATTTGTTTCTTCAGGGATTCTTGAACTAATTTAGGTTCTTCGAAATGAATTTTAAGTTGAGTTATTTCTTTAATGAGATTATCTTTTACTTCCAGGGCATCCATAAAAACATCATGAAACGCATGAACACATTTATCTTAGAATTCCATAAGTAATTGATAATCTTAATCAGATTCAACATCTTCATCATTTGAAATACCATAACTATCTTCATGTGTGTAGAAACATTTATTATTATCAAACCTTCCTCTAATATTTAATTTTGCACAATTATTCCCTTCTCATGGTTTTATTTAGAAGGACATTTAACAACATAATGACCAACTCTTCCACAAGAAAACCATTTGAAAGGAATCATACCTCTAAATATGTCAGTTCCTAATCAGAGTTTCTCTACTATTTTTCCTCTTTTTCATCTAATATGTAACTTGATTCCTTAATCTCATCATTTTCTTTTCCTTTATATGTAGCTTTGAATATCTCTTCTCTGATATATGAGTGACCCCCTTTTCTCATTTCATAAAGTGGTAAGATCCCATGAGGTTGTTCAATAGTAATTTTCTTTAAATCCAACATTTCCTCAATGGCAGACACTTTCAAATTGAATTTTTGGGTTATAGATCTTATGAATTTCTCAACAAGCATCAAAGATTTTACTTCATCTCTATGAATTCTGAATGTTTCATATTGAATTATAAATATTTGAAGTTTGGAACCCTTTACCTTAGTGTCACCTTCATAACATTGGATGATCTTGTCCCATATAGCGTTTGCATCATTCAACTGCATGACCTTGACAAATTCTAATTCTACCAATCTTCCCAAAAGAGCGTCGAAAACCTTTGCATTGGTCTCATATTTTTTATTTTCTGCTTCATCTTTAGGAACAGAAGATGGCTATTGATAGCCTCCTTCAAAGATTTCTAGAACATCAACACCAAGTGAGCGTATATATTATCTCATTTTGAATTTCCAGAAAAAACAATTTGGTACAATTAGACAAAGGTGGCCTCATATATGCTACTCCATCTTCATTTCATCTAAATGAAGCTCCCTTGATTCGATCAATCTTCGTCTGAAGGAACTACTCTCATACCAATTCGTAGGGAAAATACTAAGGGGGTGCTGAATCAGTATTTCTCACACTCCAAATTTTCAATTGCTTATTTTGATTTATATATGCTATTGTTAGAAAGTAAACTAGTCTATGCACGCGAATTTTTTAAAGAAACCCACAGATATCTAGATATCTTATCTGATCATTAATTTTATCACCTATTCAACATTAATGAGTGTATCATTTTTTTCATTTTCATCAACTGATCAGTAATTATGAGTAGTTAAGAAGTAGATAGAACATCAACACACAAAAATAATATGAACACCAGGTTTTTAGGTGGAAACCCAATGTGGGTGAAAACCATCACTATTGTTATCTTTTTCTTCTTATTTTATTAAAAAAAGAAACTTCTTACACTATTGTAATGGCACGAACTCTAACCATCATGCAAGATCCTACCTACAGAAGGCTACAACCTTCTCTCATTTTCTAGTTCCTACAAGAAAGGAGCTACAACCCCCTTTCTAAAGACTATTTTTCTCAGCTCTTTGTGGATCACTTTTGAGAACGTTTTGAACTGGATCCAGTCCCAACAATTCTGAAATCAACTACCCAAATGAATTATCAAATCAATCATTGAATATGAAACAACCAAAGACAACTAAGTTGAACCCATTCATAACAGACCATATTAGTGCATAACCATTCACTAGAATTCTATTTTTCATAGAAACGAGTTGTTGTCACTGCAAGCCCTAATTAAGCATATGTCAAAAGATATATGCTATTGTTCTGAATCATACAGGTGTATGTATTCTCTTCGCCTTAAGAGTACATATGTAAAAAGCTCAAAAAGCTAATAATTAAATCTGAATCAATGTACCACTAAATCAATCACTCAATCACATATTGAAGGCAACCCAAATCACTGAACCAAATATAGATCAACACACAATATCATCATCACTTAGTCAACTTATATTTTGTAATCATTTCAACCCAACCAGTATTGTGAAACACAGACTATCATAAGAGATACTTTATTGACAAACAAGAAAAAATATAAGATAACAGGTCAACCATCAACAACAGGTCATATTGAAAACCAAGTATTTATACACGATTATTGCCAAGAGCATCCACGTATGTACGCACTTCTCATATTTGACACTCGCGTACATATTCTAAAATTTTATAGAATGGATATGTTACTACTGAGAAGCAGATTCCGCGTATGTATGCGTCCTCTTAGAGGCAAACCAACATAGAAATCTATAATCACTAAATGCCTTTGTTGCAAATAGAAAATATAATGGATAACTCTTCCTATCTCATATGCATGTAACAGTATCATTATCACCATAGATCTATCACAATTGGATATTTTCAACAAGAAAAATAAACAAGCACATATGATACCATACTTTAGATTTTTCAAATATGTGTCTTTTCCTTGCTCCCTTGTGCACACCCTGTTATGAAAGCAGCTCCCAAAAAGATAGAAAACATAGATCAACGCCTTATAATTCAGCCTCTTTGAGGGGGCAACCTCCTTTACATTACAAAAACGAACAATTCTTGGATGATACAAATGAAAAAACCTCCTTTCTATATATAAGAGTCTAAGGGGTAACAATATAACCAAGCCGACCTAATAATAACAATATAAAGGTACAAAAATAATAATAGTGGGATTCTATGGGGCACAATAATAACAATAAGGGATACAATGACAACAGTAATGGGGGAATCACTAGTATTATAGGGACCTACCATGCCCCTATCCTTCAAAAAAGTGTTGTCATCAATGCTTAAGTAGTTCTGGATGCTTCTCTATAAAATTCTCATCCTCCCATGTGGAATATTCAATGGGTAATTTCTTCCACTTGATGAGATACTGATGCAGGAGCATGTGAATCAGAGGGGAAAATATTCCAAATTATTCAAAAAAAATCAAAAAAAATCTACAAGCAAGGGAGTGGGGTCCTTTAGCCTGTAATTTCTATGTTTTTTTTAGTTAAAAGATAGAATAGAATCTAGCAATAAAACATGCTATTTATGCTCAGCTGTAACAAAGCTTTTCAATCTTTAAATCATTCTGTAAAGCATGCTTTTCTTTGTATCGGATAAGGATCGAGAAGGCCTATCCTTAGTTATAAATAAAGAGGCAGCGAAGCTCTCAAGGGGGAGATAAGAGAGGAGTGAGTGCGAAGCATTATTATTGAAACTTTTCTCTCGGTGTTCTTAATCCAATGGGTTCTGGTAATATTTTACTTTAAAAATTCATACATTAAGCGGCACTGTAGCGGACGTCAAAAACTATTTATATTGGTTCATAACCCATCGGGTCCGAACCAAATATCGCGTCGGAAGGGAGAGAGGCCTTAACATTGCAAAGGCTCCAACATCCCGGAGTCGATTTGTTATAGAGTTTGGTTTATAATATTTTCGGGTCCGATAGGAACCCTCGTCGTAGTTAAGTTGGAGAGCTTCGAAATCCGGAGCCGAAATATATTATATCATATGTAAATGGTTTCGGCGGGTCCGTAAGGTCCATTGTGTTAACAACCATCGACGGAAATCGCCGAAAAGGCCGGACCCAAAATTCCTATAGAACGGCTCAGAAAGGGGTCATCGGGTCCGTCAATTCGGAGGTGGAAGGGCTGTCAATTGTGGCGATCGCCGATAACTGGACCCAACGAAGTTATTAAAGACTGCATATAAAATATCGGGTCCGCAAGCTTTGCTTTAGCGATCGCGATACATATCGGACCCGAATTCAATATAGAGACGGTAGAATAAGGACATCGGGTCCGTGGCATATCGAGCATTGCTCCATATAATCCGCCGATATACCAAAGGGATAGCGAGCGCCGATATAAGGAAAAAGGGGAAATATAAAAGCGCGACTGTGTGTGTGTTAAAGTAATTCTTTAGAATTACTGCCCGATAGATTATATTGTGTAAGTCCTCCATTTGCAAAGCGATCGCCGATAGTGTTGGGGGTATAAACCTTCTTATAAGACCTCCGATATTGTGTTGGCATAATTCTTTGAGAATTACTGCCGATACAGATAAAGCCACTGTTTTGCCAATTTGGAATTGGAGGGACAATGAGACTATCAGTTAATGACTGATACTAAAGAGGGACCAGAAAGGGAAGTTGATCAAGACATAGAAGAACTTGCTGGCAGATTAGGGAGATTGTCTCTAACGCCTGCAACCCCTCCATCATTAGTGGTATCAGATACCACCCCTCCATCATTAGTGGTATCAGAGCCATCAACTGACATTGAATTGAATCTCAGGAGCGGAAGAAGGATGGCTTTCAGAGTTGGAAGAGGACGAGGATGTGGTGGAAGAGGACGGCCTGTTGCAAATGCTGAACTAATGGAAACAGTAGAAGAGCTGCGAGCTAGAGTGGACGCATTAACTTCAGATAGAATTATAGATGATGGAGATGTTAGTGAGCCCGAAATTGAAGCTACTGAAGAGGAGGAAGCTGTACAGGTTACTCCTGAGATGAGGTTCTTTCAGTCAGTATTGAAATCCACAGCTAGGCCATGGAACCAATTAGTACCGATATATCAAGGAGGATTGAATCCAGAAGAATTGATCGACTGGATTAACAGCATGGAGAAATTCTTCGATTACGAGGAAACAGAAGATGAGAAGAAAGTAAAGTTTGTTGTCACCAAATTAAAAGGCCATGCAGCACTCTGGTGGGATGGTGTGCAGGGGAAAGGAAGAGACTTGGTAAGCAGCCAATCAAGAACTGGAGCCAAATGGTAGCAAAGTTAAGAGGTAAGTTCTTGCCAAGTAATTATCAGCAAACATTGTTTAGACAAATGCAAAATCTTAGACAGAGAGCTTTAACAGTAAAAGAATATACATAAGAGTTTTATAAAGTAAGCATAAGAGCTGGAGAAGCTCAAGACACAGATGAGAAGGTGGCTAGATATATGAATGGCTTCAGGATGGACATTCAGGATGAGATAAGTTTGCTGTCTCCTAAAACAGTAGAGGAAGCTTATCAGATAGCGCTAAAAGTTGAGGAAAAACTCATGAGGAAGTAGTCTGCAAAAGGGAGAGGGACTTTCAGAGGAAAAGGAAGTCAAGGTGGTAGAGGAAGATCTACAGCACCTAGAGATGGAGCTAGCAGTAGCTCAACCCAGCATGCACCCAGAGAAGGTGATGCAAGAGGAAGTGGGAGTTTTTCCAGAGGAAGAGGAGGCAGAGGAAGAGGCATAGAATTAAGATGTTACAGATGTAACAAGCTAGGACACAGAGCTTTTGAGTGCCCAGAGAATGCAGACATAAAGCAGAGGAATGCAATTATTGCTCCAGCTGAAGAAGAAGCACCAGCGACAACAGTAGCAGAAGAAGAAAATACACCAGAAAGAGGAGAATCTCTGGTGGTTAATAAAGTCTTACTTAAGGCGATGAAGGAGGTGGCTGCTGAACCACCACAAAGGAAAACTTTATTCAGGACAGTGTGCAAATTCCAAGGGAAATGTTGCCAGATGATCATTGATAATGGCAGCACTGATAATTTGGTCTCTATAGAAGTAGTGGAGAAATTGAAGCTGAAGACAATAAAGCATCCAACACCTTATAAGGTGTCATGGTTACAAAAGGTACATCAACTGTTGGTAAGTGAACAGTGTGAAGTGGAATTTCAAGTGGGCAAGTACAAAGACAAAATTGTTTGTGATGTGATGCCAATGGACGTGTGTCACATATTGCTTGGAAGACCTTGGCAATATGACAGAGGAGCCATACATGATGGGAAGAGAAACACCTACAAGTTTGGAAAGGATGGTGTTAATCATACATTGTTGCCTTTGCAAGAAGAAGAGGCGTCGGGGCAGAAGACTAGTCCAAAAACTCTGTTGCTTGGAGGGAAGGAATACTTGAAGCAGATTGAAGAAAATGAGGTAAACTTTGCTGTAATTTGCAAGCCCAAGGTAATATTGACTTCTACTAAAATTTCTGAATTACCCATTGAAATTCAAGAAATGTTGGAGAATTATTGTGATATTATTGTTGATGATTTGCCTAATGAATTACCGCCAATTCGAAAAATCAGTCATCATATAGATTTGATTCCTGGAGCAAGCTTACCTAACAAAGCAGCATATAGAATGACTCCTGCAGAAAATGAAGAAGTTAATAAACAGGTGCAAGAATTGCTTGACAAGGGGTTGATCAAAGAGAGCCTGAGTCCTTGTGCAGTGCCAACAGTGCTGAGCCCGAAGAAAGATGGAGGATGGAGAATGTGTACAGATTCAAGAGCCATCAATAAGATTACAATCAGGTCCAAGGAGGAGCACTTGAGGCATTTACATTATGTCTTACAAAAGCTACAGCAAGAAAAATTATTGTTGAATCTGAAGAAATGTTTATTCATGAAAGAGGAGCTGGTGTACTTGGGATTTGTTATCTCAGCTGAAGGATTAAAGATGGATCTAGAAAAGATCAAAGCAACTGTGGAGTGGCCTTCACCCGAGAGTATTTTTGAGGTAAGGAGTTTTCATGGTCTTGCTAGTTTTTACAGAAAATTCATTAAGAATTTTAGTAAGATTAATGCACCTATTATTGAGACCATAAAGAAGGATAAACATCCATTTAAGTGGACTGCTGAAGCAGAGAGAAATTTTCAGCTGTTAAAGAGGAAAATAACTGAAAAGCATGTTTTGGTTCTTCCTGATTTTAACAAAACTTTTCAAGTTAAGTGTGATGCCAGCACAGAAGCAATTGGAGGGGTTTGAAGCCAAGAAGATAGACCAATAGCTTATTTCAGTGAAAAGCTAAATGATGCCAGAAGGAAGTATTCTTCTTATGATAAGGAGTTTTATGCAGTTGTGCAGGCACTAAAGAAGTGGAGGCATTATTTAATGTCGAAGGAATTTATCCTTTATTCAGATAACCATGCATTGTAGTTTATAATGCAGCAGCCAAAACTCAACCAGAGACATGCTAAATGGGTAGAGTATCTTCAAGGCTTTCATTTTGTGTTGAAGCACATAACTAGACAATCAAACAAAGTTGCAGATGCCTTAAGTAGGAGAAGTGTATTGCTGCAAGAAAGTCAAATCCAAGTGTTGGGTTTTGATTTTCTTAAAGAATTATATGAGACCGATTCAGATTTTAAAGAGGCATTTGAGGCTTGTAAGAATCCTGTTTTGGCGGACAGGAGCAAGTGGCTGGATTATTTTATACAAGACGGACTGTTATTTAAAAAAAATCAGCTGTGCATACCCAACTATTCAATGAGAGAGAATTTAATCAAAGAGAAGCATAGTGGAGGACTTGCAAGACATTTTGGTAGAGAGAAAACCTTTGAACAACTCAACAGATTTTACTTCTGGCCGAAAATGAAATCTGAAGTAGAGAAGTATGTAAGAAATTGTAAAGTCTGCCAGTATGCAAAAGGAAGGAGCCAAAACACAGGGTTGTATATTCCATTTCCAATTCCAGATAGGCCTTGGGATATGGTAAGTATGGATTTTGTGCTAGGATTGCCAAAGACTCAAAGAGGCTATGATTCAATTTTTGTGGTAGTGGACAGATTTTCAAAAATGGCACACTTTATTCCATGTTATAAAACTAGTGATGCTTCTCACATTGCTAACTTGTTTTTTAAAGAAATTGTAAGATTACATGGATTGCCCAAAAGCATTGTTTCAGACAGGGATTCAAAGTTCGTTGGACATTTCTGGAGAACACTATGGAAGAAGCTGGGAACTAAATTAAATTTCAGTTCTGCCTATCATCCACAAACTGATGGACAGACTGAAGTTGTAAATAGAAGTTTAGGCAATCTTTTAAGGAGCTTTACTACAGAACATCCAAAGCAATGGGATCAAGTGTTACCACAAGTTGAATATGCATATAATGATTCACCCAACAGGAGCACAAGACAGAGCCCATTCCATATTGTTTATGGAATGCACCCAAGGGGAATATCTGAATTAAGGAATTTGGGAAAAGAAGAAATGAGAAGTGCAGAAGGTGAAGACTTTGCTTCAAGAATGCAGATGATACATGAACAGGTGAAACAACAGCTACAAGACAACAACATTCAATATAAAACTAGAGCAGACACGAGGAGAAGAGAAGTGAACTTTGAAGTTGGAGACTTGATTTTAGCACACCTCAGAAATGAGAGATTTCCAAAGGGAGAGTATAATAAGTTAAAATCCAAGAAAATTGGACCATGTAGAATACTGAGGAAACTCTTTGCAAATGCTTATGAAATTGAAGTACCACCTAGTGTGGGAATATCACCAATTTTTAATGTTGCAGACTTGTACAAATATCAGAATGAAGCTGCAAATAATACAACACATAATCAAAAGACTCCGGAGATTGACTGGGTAAAACAGGTACCCACATCCAAGGATTTACAGCCAGAAAGAATTCTGGATAAGAAAGTGTATAAGAAGACAAGGGCACGAGAGTATTTCCAGTATCTGGTGAAATGGAAGGGACAACCGATCGCTGAAGCTACTTGGGTTACAGAAGACATTCTACAGAAATTGGGCAAATCTGTAGATGAGCTCATGGACAGGAGCCCATGAAGAATTTTGTCCTCAGGAGTCTGATGCAGGAGCATGTGACTCAGAGGGGAAAATCTTCCAAATTATTCAAAAAATCCAAAAAAATCTACAGGCAAGGGAGTGGGGTCCTTTAGCCTGCAATTTCTATGTTTTTTTTAGTTAAAAGATAGAATAGAATCTAGCAATAAAACATGCTATTTATGCTCAGCTGTAACAAATCTTTTCAAGCTTTAAATCATTCTGTAAAGCATGCTTTTCTTTGTATCGGATAAGGACCAAGAAGGCCTATCCTTAGTTATAAATAAAGAGGCAACGAAGCTCTCAAGGGGGAGAGAAGAGAGGAGTGAGTGCCAAGCATTATTATTGAAACCTTTCTCTTGGCGTTCTTAATCCAATGGGTTCTGGTAATATTTTACTTTAAAAATTCATACATTAAGCGGCACTGTAGCGGACGTCAAAAACTATTTATATTGGTTCATAACCCATCGGGTCCGAACCAAATATCGCGTCGGAAGGGAGAGAGGCCTTAACATTGCGAAAGCTCCGATATCCCGGAGCCGATTTGTTATAGAGTTTGGTTTATAATCTTTTCGGGTCCGAAAGGAACCCTCAGCATAGTTAAGTTGGAGAGCTCCAAAATCTGGAGCCAAAATATAATATATCACAGTTAAATGGTTTCGGCGGGTCTGTAAGGTCCATTGTGTTAACAACCGCCGACGGAAATCGCCGAAAAGGCCGGACCCGAAATTCCTATAGAACGGCTCAGAAAGGGGTCGTCGGGTCCGTCAATTCGGAGGTGGAAGGGCTGTCAATTGTGGCGATCGCCGATAACTGGACCCAGCGAAGTTATTAAAGACTGCATATAAAATATCGGGTCCGCAAGCTTTGCTTTAGCGATCGCGATACATATCAGACCCGAATTCAATATAGAGACGGTAGAGTAAGGACATCGGGTCCGTGGCATATCGAGAATTGCTCCATATAATTTTCCGATATACCAAAGGGATAGCGAGCGCCGATATAAGGAAAAATGGGAAATATAAAAGCGTGACTGTGTGTTAAAGTAATTCTTTAGAATTACTACCCGATAGATTATATTTTGTAAGTCCTCCATTTGCAAAGGATCGCTGATAGTGTTGGGGGTATAAACCTTCTTATAAGACCTCCGATATTGTGTTGGCATAATTCTTTGAAAATTACTGCCGATACAGATAAAGCCACTGTTTTGCCAATTTGGAATTGGAGGGACAATGTGACTATCAGTTAATGACTGATACTAAAGAGGGACCAGAAAGCGAAGTTGATCAAGACATAGAAGAACTTACTGGTAGATTAGGGAGATTGTCTCTAATGCCTACAACCCCTCCATCATTAGTGGTATCAGATACCACCCCTCCATCAAATACTATGAAATTGATTGATTTCCTAGCTATCGAGTTCTTGCTTCTTTTCCTGCTTCAAGTTCCAATATGATTTTTCCTTCGTCATCAAGTTATGGAAATATTGTTTGAACTGGAACCTTTTCAGCTATAACGTTCTTCGAGCATGAAACATGGAAAACTGGGTGCACTTGGGAAGCTGCAGGAAGCTCCAATTTGTATTCCATAGTACCTATCTTTTGTAACACCTTGTACGAACCATAATACTTTGGTGATAATTTATTATCCTTCTTAGATTTCTTGAGGGACATTTTTTTATATGGTTATTGCCATACGAATACACAATCACCTACATCAAAACTTCTTTCACTGCGATGTTGATCTACCTGTTGTTTCATTCTATTATGTGCCTAGTTGAGGTTATCCTTTAAGAGTTGGACAAATTGTTGTTGATGCTCGATGTGATCTTCCACTGCTTGAACCTTATAATTTTCCCTTAAATATGATGTGATGGATGGTGGATGATATCCATAAAGTGCCATAAATGGGGTCATTTTTCTTGTAGTATGGAAGGAAGTATTATACCACCATTCAACCAGAGGCAACCATTTGACCCATTGTGTCAGTTTATCAGATACAAGGAAACGAAGATATCCTTCCAAATGTTTTTTTACTATCTCAGTTTTCCTATCAGATTGAGGATGATAAGATGAGCTATGAGCTAACTAAGTAACAAGACAAAAAAATAATTATGTCCAAAAAGTTCTAGTGAAAATGGGATCTTTGTCGCTTACAATAATCTTTGGGTTTCCATGTAGCTTTTGAATTGTTTCCATAAATGCAGTACAAATTGTACTCACTTTAAATGGACGAGATAATGCACAAAAGTGTGCATACTTGTTAAGTCTGTCAACTACCACCATGATCACAGTCTTTCCTTCGGACTTGGGTAAAACTGTGATAAAATCCATTGAAACCTCCTCCCAAAGTTGACTTTGAATCGATAAATGTTCTAAGAGTCTTGAGGTCTTAATTGTTTCAACTTTATTTTGTTGGAAAACCAAACATTCCACCACAAAGTTTTCAATGTATGACTTAAGGACATCTCAAAAAAAATTCTTCTTAACCCCGTAGTAGGTTTTTAGAAATCCTGAGTGCCTTCCTAAGGGAAAGGTGTGCAATTCACTAATAGTCTTTTATTTTAGTTGGGAATTATTACTTAGGTATAACCGATCCTTGTACCATAACGAATCATTTTTCCAGCTAAATGTATAAGATGTGTTGGGATCTTGTTGCATCTTTTGAATGAGTGCCCACACTTCCTCATCATTTTTCCATTCATCCCTTGCTTCATTTATCCAATCTGGTTGGATGATAGAAATCACACAAAGAAATGCTTCCACATCCTCATCCTTTATTGAGAGTGCATCTGCCACAATATTTTGCTTCCCTTTTTTGTAGATGATTTCAAAGTCATAGGCCAACATCTTTGTGACCAATTTTTGCTGCTCCTCTGAAGATAATGTTTATTCTAAAATGTATTTAAGAATATCATGATCTATTTTTACCTTGAAGTGTCTTCCCATTAGGTATGGTCACCATTTCTTAAGTGCATGTAGTATTTCCATCATTTCCTTCTTATAAATAGCTTTGTGTAAATACTTTCCTTTGATTCGATGACTTTTGAAAGCAATCGGTCTTTCTTCTTACATTAAAACAACACCCATTCCATTTCCTGAGGCATCACATTCCACAATAAAGGTTTTTGTGAAGTCTGGTGTAGCTAAGACTGGTGCTTGGCACATTGACTCTTTAAGATGTTCAAAGGCCTTTATTGTTTCTGGAGTCCATGAGAAGCATCTTTCTTCAATAATGTTGTTATAGGGACTACTATTCTCCCATAATTCTTAACAAAATTGCAATAATACCATGTCAACCCAAGAAATCCTTATAGATGCTTTATGGATGTGGGTATTTTCCATTCCTTAATTGTTTTAATTTTGCTAGGGTCTACCTTAACACCTTCATGAGATACAATATGACCCAGATATTCCACCTCTTGTACCCCAAAGAACCATTTGGAGACTTTTTCATATAATTGTTTCTCCTCCAATAGTTTGAGCAACATGTCAACATGTTGGACATGATCCTTCCAAGACTTGCTATAGATTAGTATATCATCAAAAAATACTAACACAAATTTTCTAAGGAAGGGTTTGAAAATGGAATTCATCAAACCTTGAAATGTAGAAGGTGCATTATTAAGGACAAAAGGCATGACCACAAATTCATAATGACCCTCATGAGTTCTAAATGTTTTTTTTGGAATGTCTTCAGTCTTCATTCTGAGTTGATGATATCCTAAACAAAGATCCAACTTGGTGAAGTAAATTGATCCATGAAATTCATCCAATAATTCATCAATGACAGGAATGGGAAATTTATCTTTAATAGTGAGCTTGTTGAGCTCCCTATAATCTGGACACATGCACCATGATCCATCCTTCTTGTGAACTAATACTACTGCAGTAGAGAAAGAACTTTGACTAGGTTGAATTATACCCACCTCTAGCATTACAGCAACCATACATTCAATTTCACTCTTTTGGACATAGTGAAATCCGTTAGGCTCGATGTTTGGAGGAACAGTTCCTGGAATCAAATTTACAGCATGATCATGATCACAAATAGGTGGGAGGCCTTTGGGAGTCTCAAATACCTTGGAATGATTGTCTGGAAAACTTTTTGGAGATCTGGAGAAATGGATGATTTCGATGTGCGAGCCTCTAGTGAACATAATTGTGCAATTATTCCTCATTGTTCTTTCTTTAGAAGCTTTGTCATTCTGTTACAGCTGATTATCTTTCCCAGTTTCCCTGTGATACCCCTTAATTCAACTTCCTTTCCTTCTACAGAGAATGTCACGAAACGTTCTTGAAAATTAAAAGCTATTGTACCCAAATATTGTAGCAATTGGACTCCTAGTACAACATCAGCACCACCCATTGGAATGGAAATCATTGGGATATTAAATACATATTCTCCCATGGATATCTTAATATTATGGCACTTTCCAGAGCAATTTATGGTTCCTCCAATTGCAACCATCACTTGACACTCTAGTGCTGGATATAGGAAGCATTTCAATTCCTTGGCTATATTATAATGAATAAAATTATGGGTACTTCCTAAATCAATCAACATTATTACCTATTTCTTCTTGATATGCACTTCTATCTTGATAGTTTGAGGAGTGGTAATTCCAGCCAATGCATTACAAGATATGGTCAGGCTCATTTCTTCTTTTTCCAGGGTTTTTCCTGGTGTATATCCTCTTCTTTTGATGTTCCTTGTTCCATTTCTTCATCCTCTTCAAAATTTATGTAAAATAATTTCTTCTCGGCACACTTATGACCTTTAGTGTATTTGCTATCACAATTGTAACAAAGCTCTTTTACTCTATTTTCTTCCAACTGTTGTGGTGCTAACCTTGTAGGTTGTGGATGGCTAGAGGCAACAACACTTCCATCTTTATGATTGTGGGTGGTAGACTTCCTTGTTGCCATAATTTTCCTTTCCATTTTTCTTGCCAACCTGAATGCTTTCTCCAATGAATCTAGTTCCCAAAGGTGAACCTCATGTTGGATGTTATATTTTAAAGTCCCTATGAACACATCAATCCTATGCTCCTCTGGGATATCTTTTACCCTTATATTCAATTTTTGGAAGTCCTCAACGTGCTCCATCATTGAACCCTTTTGTTTGAGATTTACCACTTGTATGAAACAAGTGTTGTGATTTGTATCCTCCAAATGTGCTATCATTTCACCCGTAAAAGTAGCGCAAGAGAAAATTTGTTTACGAGAGAAAATCCATCGATACCATACAAACTAATTTGGTTCCAAATATAATGTTGAAATATGTACCTTTTGTGTGTTTTGCATATTATGGAGATCGAAAAATTACTCCATCTATAGTATCCATGTTCTGGGATCCTTGCCATCAAACTTCCTCATATCGATCTTTGGAACATGGTGGTTCCTAGATCCAATGTTAGAGTCTATGAAATCATGATTAACATTTGTTTTTTTCTCATCATGAGTTTCCTTTACTACCCATTCATCATTAGTAATCATTTCTTGTAGAAACTTTGATAAAAATGTCTTCAAATATGTCTTCAAATCTTCCATGCTTGTTTTCAAATCTATCTTCAAATCTGTCTTCAAATCATCCATATTAGCTTCCATGCCATCAATCTTAGCTTCCATGCCATCCCTCTTAGATTCCACGCCATCCATCTTAGCTTCCATGTCATTCATCTTATCTTCTATGCCTTTCTTTAAACCATCAATCTTATTTTCTGCTACTTTTTGTGCAATTGAAATTTGTTGAACTTGGTCTCATAATTTTAATATATCATGTTTCATTTCTTCCTCTTCTTCATGAGTCATGGTAGAGCTTTCAGGTTTCTCACTAGGTGTTTCCATTTTCTTTCTTTGGGGCATAAATTACCGATAATAATGCTTGACTATGCCTTTTGAATTCCTTTAAACTAATTTATTAAATGAAGCTTAGAAAAGAACAACACACCTTTTTTCACTTTGTAGGAGCTTGATATTGAATATGATGTATCTATGTAATTTTCGATATCCCAAGTCTCAAATTTCCTCTTGCGGTAACCTTTTGAGCAGTCTTTCTAACCCCACAAGTCAAATCAAGATTGGATTCTCCAATGAAAAGTTACACGAAATCTTCCATGATGACCTCAGTATAGACTTGTTCAGTAGAGCGAACTTGTATGAAGTGCCTCGGGTCACTGTTTCAACCTTATTTTATGAAAATGGTACCCAACATACTAAAATCTATCCTCTTTCTGAAACTTCTTATAGAAATTCAATCTGATGCTGAGAGAGAAAGTTATGATGATATTCCCAAGGTGACCTGTTTGGAATGTAATTTGGCGGTCTGCAAAAGCCCTAACTTCCTTAGATTATATCTCCGAAAATATAGGAAGACAGGATATAAAATTTGGAGTCACTCAGAGTGATTTCTTCTCAAATGGATTGATTTGTTAGCTTTTGAGATTTCATAGAGAAAGCATTATAGTGAACATTCCACGATGACCTCTTTTAGATTAAATTCTGGAGCTTGCAAACATCCTAACTTCCTAAAATCATATCTCCGAAAATATAGTGAGACATGATATGAAATTTGGTCCCCAGTTGCAAAAACATTTCATCTCAAATGGGTTGTTTTTTTCACTTCTGAAACATCGTAGAAAAAATGTTATAGTGAAAATCCCACGATGACCTGTTTGGAGTAGCGAAACCCTCGAATCCAAAGCTCTCATGGAAAATGTTATAAAACCAACTCACAAAAAGATAGAAAAGATAGATCAACGCCTTATAACTCAGCCTCTTCAAGGGGGAAACCTCATTTACATTACACAAATGAACAATTCTTGGATGATACAAATGACAAAACCTCATTTCTATATATAGGAGTGTAAGGGGTAACAATATAACCAAGCCGACCTAACAATAATAATATAAAGGCACAAAAATAACAATAGTGGGATTCTATGGTGCACAATAATAACAATAAGGGATACAATGACAATAGTAATGGGGAAATCACTAATATTATAGGAAACTAACACACCTATTCCTATCAAATCATTCATGGATAAAATAAGGCTTGCACACACTAACACTTAATATCCATTTGCTTATATAGTATAATATTTAGCCAATATTCGAGGCCGATCCCTTATTAATGTCGATGATATTTTTTGAATGGATCAAATATTTGTTATCATGCTGAGTACTATGGGCGAGTACCATGGTAAATACCCTTGGTATTCCAATTTCCATAGTTCAGAATATCTACATTACTTTTCTTCACCATACCTACGTATGTATGTGGTATTTATTCATAGGACCTGCGTATACTTTCCCAAATTTTACCTTTATCATTAATCTATCTCTAAAATGATATCTCTTTTTCGATTCTCTCTATGACATCTGTACCATCTTGTATAATCATACTACTGCCATCACGTTTGCATATTTATCAGGTAGGTTGCTATCAAAGAAAATTCTTTAGTCATAATGTCAATGCTCATAAACCCCTAGACTGTATGACATCCACACAGTAAATTGTAAGGTAAAAATACTTTAAAAATTGATAGAAACAAACTTACCCTAGGAAAAATATCCCCCATCAAAATAATAAGAGATAGATGTTGTATCATGGATTATTTGTGGAAAGAAAAGGAAAATGGATCAAATGAAAACCCTTCCAAAATTTAAATCCATCCTAAAAGTTATAAGAAAACCAATGGTAAGGAAAGGCAAGTTGAAGCAGGGCGGTCAATTATAAATATAGGTTGCAGCAAAGGTTGGAGGGAATTCTTGGCATATCCACGAGAATTTGTCTCTTTCAAAATACATGGCAAGGAGGAAAATGTATTATATTAAATATTTAAATTGAAGAATGAAGGAAACATTGAAATCCAAAAAAAAAAGTCTAGATGTAAACCATCCTCTTAACAATTCTTCTATGAGAAATTGAAATGTGCCCCTCCTAATTTTATACAAGTCAATACATGGAAGGAATATAACTTACAATTTTTAATATAAGTAGAAATGTGGAAAATAAAACCTTGGTAGTAGAACAAAGCTAGATGACACTCTCGTTGCAAGAAATCAAATCATCAATGAGAAAATAAATTGGCGAATAGGTCATTTTTTCCTAATAGAAAACCATGGAATCACTATTGTTGATTTAGCAAAACACATGAAAGTTGTTGAATCAATGGCAAGGTGTGGAGCCTATTCGTGGCTCAATAAAACTAAACAATGTGTCCAACAATGACACCCACAATGTAACCATGCTCCACTTTACGTGTAGAGCAAGGAAAGGCATGACCACCAAGTCATTAAAACATGTAAACTGAAGGTTTTATGCCATGACCGATGAATGACGAATAAATATAATGAAACCCTATATATAGAAGGATTAAATGGGAAAAGAGGGAAAAGTTCCTAACCATATATAAACATGTATATATAGAAAAATATACCTTTCAAAAAATAGTCAAGAGAACAAAAAAACATATCTATATGTATAAATTATTACTATAGAAAAAGGAGTTTAGTAAAGAAGTGTCAAAAAGGCTTAAGAGCACCCTCATACCCTCATATTGTAAATGGGCATAATTAAAGATAATTACATCATAATTTTATGGAATATACTAAGTAACCCAAGATATATGTACTTATGTTGTAAGTAGGAGATAATTGGATTATGAAGTATTGAGAATCATAAAATAAGCAGTTTTGAGATAAGAGTAAGAAACTCAATTTGTAACTCTACATTCTAGAGAAAAACTAAATAATGATTATTTCAGTATTATAGTCACATTTGCTATCAACATTCAGAATTGATTACCAAATGTACTTAAAAATATTTTTTTTTAGTGTTTTATAAAGGTATGTAACACATGAAAAGTTAAGTGTTCAACTAAAGGAAATGTATGTTCTACTAATTAACAATCACCTCTCCTTACATGTAGTCTTCATAATGTATTTGAACAAGGAATAATTCCACTCCCATTTTAGATAATATGATAGCATTCAATTTAATTATCTGTGAATGTCATCAAAGGTTATAACCTTGAACATTCTAATGAGCTCCATAACTCTAATCATGCACTAATGGAATAAATAAGTGTTTAAGGAGGTATAACCTTTCAGCTAATCTATCATAGCCTCTAAATCCTTATCACCTCTAAGTTTGGACGTCTCAAGTTACAATTAAAATGACTAACATAAATGACAAACATATATTATTGTAGCACTTGCTAGGTAGTCATATTTTTGTTCCTAGACTAAATTAGTCATTCAATTTAGTGATTTTTAGTTGTATTACTTATTAGCTACTCATATATTTTAAGCTGGAATAAATTATCATTTATGTTAGTTGTTTTTCATCCACTCACTTAATATTTCTAATTCTTTGTAGTATTTCAGTTGGTAAAGTTGTGGTGACTAACTTTTTTAGTCACCTAGTCACTAATTTCATCATTTTCTACTAGTGTTTTCACATTGTTCCTCAAGAGAAGTTATGAAAAGGGCTATAGGAGATAATGGTCCCTATTGAGGTGAGAGTTTTTTTAACTAGGATACATTAGAATTTTGTTTCCAAGCTTAAGACAAAAGAAGGTTTTTTAAGGAGATAAAATGGAATATCTGAGTTAATCAAGGTCGTCCCCTATGCCTTACCCTTTTTGGAATTCACATTCATAAACTAGAAGAGTCCTTGGAGGTTTCACATTGTGATGCACCCAAAGTCAGTCGTATAATCATTACCCTTCTCCTTTTTTCTAAATATATTTTTCTGCTATATTGAAGCTCTGATGGTTGCAACAAGAAAATTAGAATCCTATAGGATTACTAATCGAATATAGGTATGATTATTAATACTGATAAGTCGAAATTCATGATAATTAAATCCAAAAAATCAACTATGATAGTTTAATTTATGACAATAATCACTTATAAAAGGTTTCCTCATCGAAATATTTATGTATTGACATCGACCATTAGCTCAAATCCAACTACAGAATTGAGAAAAGGATCATAGGAGGTAAGAAAACTTACTACTAGCATGAGAATAGTTGCAAGTCAATTGGTCTTTGGGTTTCAAGTAAAAATAAGTTCTTATTTGAGACTCTCATCATCCCTATTATTTTATATGGATGTGAGGTTTAGGGCTGCACTATATCTAAAGAATCATGGAGGAAGATTTAAATGATCCAAAAACAATTTATAACTTATAGCCTTAATAATAGGGGAAATAATTCATACCCTATTATCTTCATTGAAGGTAGCTTCTCCGCCATTGGAAAAATGGATATGTTAAGGTGTGTGATGTAAATTAAGAACTTGTACAACACAGAAGCCAAGAGAATCTCCAAGGTTTATTCTAACTCTACTTAAGACTTCCACCTTCCACTTAAACTACAATACTTTAGGGATGCTCAATCCTACGTTGACCATCATGAATAAAGGAAGAAGCATTATTCTTTACAAATTCAAGGATAAGTTGTGCGATCATAAGGACTTAGAGGGAAAAATGAAGTAAATATCTTACAAGCAAGTGATCTACAAAACTTTTGCTAACCAAAACTATCATTTTGTCTTGACCAATGCTAAGAAGAAAAAGGAACATGGCAAATGTTACAACTAATTATCATAACATTTTTAGTGAAAGTATTCATTAATCTATTCCGAGGACACATTGGCACAAAATAATTTTCCCTCTTAGCCATACTAAGAGAGATGATGATGACAAACATTTTCTCATGGATTTCACCAATAAATAAATAAAAAACATTTCAATTTCTACCTTAAACAATAATATATATATATATATATATATATATATATATATATATATATATATATATATATATATATTATACTTGCAATCTTGGGTATATAGTAATGGGATGTTAATATGTGACATTTGAACAATGTTAATAACAAAACATGATATGCTAAAAATATTTTAATATTAAATATATGAAAAAAAAATCAATGTTATACTTCAATATAGACAATTGGCGATAAATAAAATAATACAATTTCCATGTAAACTAAAATATTTGAATTTCAATATATGTATAATCTATAAAACAATTGAAAAAAATTATTGTTAAAGTATTTTGTTAGTATATTGACCAAAACTATTTAATTATTTTTTATGCTCAACATGGGAGAGAGTCTATATATATAAACCCTCTTGAAACATGATGGATCAAAAGTTAAAATAATTTTGTAATAATTCTAGAAATAATTAACGTATAAGTTAACATATCTATTAAAGCAAAGCAACACCCATTTATTAAAATTAATTTAGTTGGGAGTTATACCTCTAAAATTGTGTTGTTCTAATCTCACTCTACATTCTCCCCACTCAATATGTTAAATCTAGAAAATGGTAAAAATAAATAAATATTCAAAGTCATTTCAAGAACAAACAAACACACTTTAAAATATTTTACTAGAAAACATACCAATAAATAAAATATTTAGGCTTGTTTGGAGAACAAAGAAATACAATTTAAAACATTTAATAAACAATGGCCAAGTAGTCTAGGCACTAAACAAACCCCTCAAACAATTATTAATTTTTTTTTATAGTGTAATAGGATTTGTAGAGACATTTTCTGGGTTTTCAATTCAAATTGTTAGAGCTATAAATTTGAGTTATCAACTCTACGCAATCAATTATTCAAGCTATCTTTTAAAATATTATATCCATTTATACATTTAAAACACATTTCAAACAGAACAAAATAATAGAAATAAAACTTTTTGTAACATATTATACAACATGAAATATTGTATAGTTACACAACAATTAAGAGGACATTAAGAAAAATGTAGGAGAGTGAAAACCTTTCAAGAGTGAGAAAAAAATAGAATTTTACTGAGAGAGAGCCTCCATGCTATGTCAAGCATCAACTGAGAGAAATTACAATTGAGAAACTAGACTAAATATACTGTGGGAGAAAATACCTGCTCAAGGTTGTCCTTGCCACATAACTTCTACACCATATAGAATGATAATTCCATGGAGCTAGAAATATTAGTGTTAGAAAATAGAGAGAGAGAGAGATAGTTCACATAATATAAATCACAAAATAATTTTATAGATCTCACAAATATTACATATATAGGCATACATGATACTTCTATATTAAAGAATAATGGATCCAGATTACTAAAAATATTTCATACAACTAATAACCATAGAAAATTTTAGGGGTGAATCTTAGCCCAAGGGCGAAATTTAAGAGGTATTATATTTTGGAGGGGTAAATTTTTTATAATACACAATTTTCTATAGTTAGCACAACATTGATTTAAAAAATAATCATTTATTACATTTTAACAGTAAAGAAAGCTGGATAAACCATTCCAAGCTCGATTCACCAGGTTTGGGGAATGCAAAGCCCGATTGGCCTAGATTGGGAGGTCAGATTTTCTTGCAATCACTCGATTTTTTTGTTTGGGAGGTTAGATTTACTTGCAATTGTCCGATTTTTTGGTTTGGAGGTTATATTTCTTTGCAACTGCCATATTTTCTAGTTTGGGAGGTTGGATTTGGTTGCATTCGACCCAATTTCCTAGTTTTCAAATCGAGGCCAAGGTTGAATTCAAATATTCACGTGTATAAATCTTATAGTCTTCATTCCTGATTTCGTGACTCGTTGCATGGGACTTAGACTCAATTGCTCCAATATGTGACTCATTTTCAGGCCTTGGTTCAAGTAGAAATAGCTATATTTGATGTAGCTATAGAGGAAAAGGTAGAGGCTTCACAAATAGCACCATGGTAGTGGCGGTATCAAATCTCCATTTTTGCAGGTCATGGATCATTTTAAAGTATTAGTTGCAACACTAATAGTTATGATTCGTCAATCGGTCTAGTGCGAGTAGTAGTAGAGGCATAGGCTTCACCAATAGCACCAGGGTATTTCATTAGATGGGATCGAGACTGGTGCATTGCGTGTGTTGTCACTCCACTTACATGAATGTTTTGTAACAATATCTGTATAGTTCTTGTATCAATATGAACTTGGAATCATGCATATTCTCTCTAGATTATGATAGTATCATTTCATTTCAACTACATGCCCACACAAACTCAAGTAGTTCTGGAAAAGAATAGACATACATCCTTTCCATCAAATCTTATCTCACAAATAGATTAAAAATACCTTAAGTGTAATGAAACATAGAGTGCCATTGTTGTACCTGAGCTAATGTCAAATATGCCACTTATTCGCTACTTATTCCTTCTACTTTTTGTAACTCAATTTCTTATTAGGGCTTAGATTAGGGCCTAAATTACATAGGTATTCCCACAAAAAAGCACTTCATAAATCATTCCTCTCATTAAGTTCCGAGATATGCGCAATTTTATTTATCAATTGTCTACTCCAGAAAGCCAAGTTATGTCCCAAAATATTCTACCATTAAGAGGGTTGAATAATCATACAACAAATTCAATTCGAATTTGTACATATAGATCCAAGGAGGCTGATAACATATATGCTATGAATTTTTTCCTTAGTTAGATGCAAGAAGGATGAAATCCTTCCAGAAAGAAGGTTGCACTTATGCTATAGACCTAGAAAATGAAACTCTTAGTACAACAACAATAGTTTGCTTGAAGACTTGGCACAATTCTACCTTTATTTGAGCCTTAGGAGCCATAGAATGTGTATAAATATTACCACTTAAGCGTAGCTTCAAACAAAACTATGAAAATATTCCTTAGTTAGGGAATGTATCTTTGCTTAAGATAGTGAGAATCATTAACAATAATTTCTTAGCCAATTCTCTGAATCCTACTCTTTGCTTATTAAAGAACTAACTGAAATGGCTTCATAGAAGATACACATACTACTTTTAGCAAACAAGCTTCAATCTTTTTATTTATAGATAAAGGTGGAAATTAAGAAATATAGATGTGATTTTACCATTTTCGATACTGTTAGTTTAGCAAACTAGTTGTCATGCGGAAAGAGTTAATTTTGCGGACAAAACCGACCTCCCTAGAAGCTAAGGCTTTCTAGTGACAAATAAGACAAGCAAACACTACCTTTCTCTAAATATGCATTTAGAATACAAGTAATCAGGTGTTCATAACATACCTTTAGTCCAACGCTTTGTAGTAGTCCAGCCTCGCCGATCTGGATGAGCTCCTCCTTCTCTTCGAAACCTACATTCACTAACAAGCCAAAAGATTAAATAGCACCTGAATAACTTATAAAATAACACATATTCATTATACAGACCAAGGAGTATATGAAACAAATCATGTATAACAATCTGTTGAGAAAAGTGAGCTTAATTGTATTAAGTGGAAAGAAAAGAAACCATTACAACCTGAGCCTTGGTGTTGTGCAGGTCCCTCCTAGGGTCCAGCAAGAGTTTTCCTTTATTTTGATCAGCTCACCCACTTCCAAATAAGGCTAGGAAAGGATGGGAATCTCTCCTCTCAAGCTCTATAAGGGAGTCCTAATTCCAGCAGCATCTACCCTTAGGAATATTCAGCTTTCAACCTTCCCTCCTTCTGGCCCAATGCCTGTATTTATAGTGCTCTAGAGGAAGTTAATCAGGTCCACCATCAATGGGATAAGCCCCTCTTTGAATGGGATAGCTCCCCTCTTGATGGGATAAGTTCCTCTTTCATAGGGATACATGAACCATCTGGAGGCACTCAATACACGTCAAACAAGCTTCTAGAATGCTCTATAAATGACCACAAGTAACTTTTTTGAAGTGAAACTTGCGCCTTTTGACCTTTACAGGAGTACGCACCCACCCTTTTACAGACAGAGCCTACAAGTACGCAGGTATTGTGAACTTGAGGTGCGTACACGCAGGTAAGGCTAAGAGAAACTGTGTACCCAGAGATATATACATTTTTAAAGACTTTCTCTCTTTCTTGGAGTTTGACATGAAGAGCAGAGGTATAAGACTTGCCAAGGAGGATAGTATGATAGTTGATGGAGCCATACTAACTACAAATAGTCATGGTGACAAATTTTAGTGTAACAGATTGCCCCCTAAAGTGCGAAGCCTGTAGTAGATTAAGGTTTCATATCATCTAGGAAGGGTGAAGTACTTTATCATTTCAAGGATTATCTTGTGGAGAGCCCAGTCGGAACCTACAAGTATTCAACACAAAATACATATATAAGATCATATCATCGCTGAGGTAGGCATTCCCATACTCAGATCAAAAACATTAACTAACAAACTAACTACTGCTCTGATACATGAATGATTTTGCAGTACATCATAATCATAGACTTGTGTAGACACAGTATGGATGCAGCCATCTATTTATAGTTGGTCTACTATACAATGAATACAAAACTCCTCGCAGCCTGGATGGTGGAAACTAGATCCAGGGTCTTCATTTCTACTTCCTGAAATAGTATGATTCTATCCATGCGAATAAATGAGTTGATGTCGAGCATGGTAGAAACCACTTGATTACCAGTCAATGATGTAAACTGTTAACAAGTGTGAGAGAGACCACCAGTGATGTCAATGGTTCTCAAAGTACCCAGTACAATCCATGAGATGTGAATGAATGAGTTGATGTCAAACATTTCAAGGAATCCTTCGATCGAAAGTCAATGATGTAAACCGTCGTCAAAGGAGAGAAACCTGCCATTAATGCATGCAGATTTCAAGGTACCGACGATTTCTAGGTCATCTTTCTAGATAATGTGTTGATGTCGATAGAAAACGACCCGTTGCAGGCAAGCCCACAACACGAAATCATAGATCAAGTTGAAGAAACATAGCTGTAAGGACTGACTCAGGGATGGTCGAGATGGATGACGGGTATTTTACAGATGAATGGTTTATTTGCAGTGACCTCTTGAACACATACGACACAACAGATGGCTTGGTGACATTTGACCCAAAGTTAATACCCGGCTGAAGACTTTCAATGTGGTTTGATCAACTGTGAGGGAAAGGATTTCCCAACCCAGGTGAATGGAAAGTGTCGTGTTCAAGAGTGGTGATAAGGCTTCTTCTGAGACAAAGGATAACAAATAGGCTCATTTTCTCTCTTTTCCCCCACCATTTCTGGCAAGTACCTCTTTATTTTTTACAAGCTTGAGGAGGATAACATATGCTTGATTATAAGCTCATCCTTCGGATGAGTCCAACTTAGTTTTTATTCGAACCCTAAGAAGGAGTGGTCCGTTCCTGTTTGTAATCGAACAGGTCCTTTACTGTGAAATTTTAACGAGTCCAGTATAGGAGAAACTCGGCATTTTTCAATTTTAGAGAGTCTGAAAAACTTAAGAAGACTCCAGGGTTGAACTTTTTCGTAAATTTGTGTCTCCCAAGCCCGAAAAAGTATAAAATAATACTTGAGAGAACCGCTTGGTTTTTTACGACCAAGGAGTACTTTCATAGTTAGTGTCTTTGACCTGAAAAGTAAAAAGCGATCAAGGACACGTCGTTTTATTTCCAGTATCGAGTTTGAAACGACAAAAACCCGGCAATCTTTTCCTGTTTTTCAGTCAGAAAAGGGCTATAAGGGGACTGTCTTTTAATTCCGTTTTAACGAGTGTAAAAGAAACGCTCGGCGATCTTTTCATATTTTAGGAGTCAGAAAAGGGCTTAAAAGATGACTCTGATGTTTTTGTTTGTGAAAAATGACAATTTTCCCTGTAAATCCTTTATCCTGCACAAAAACCAACACATTACTCATACCTATTTAAAGATAGATAAAAATTCTTTGAAAAATACCTTTTCATGGTGGAAAATAAACAAATTTGACATTCATTTACTCAAAAAAACTATAAAAAGGGGTTTTACCATTTCATTTTTACCATTTTACTGTTGAGGAGAGAAAAAGGGCTTTTGGCAAGAAACTTCCCATGGTCATTGCGGAGAATCCGACCGTCAGAATCGAACGCCGTCTCATCAGGTATTCTACAACATCCTGCCTAGCATTTCCATCCATTTAGAATTTGTTTTTAAGATTTAGTTTTATTTTTTGGAGGCCTTGGGGTTTCAAGGGTAGCTTTTTGGGGTACGCAGGTGCTCCATGGGTGACCTGCATACCCCGACATTTTCTCAGTTGGGAAAATGTCGGGCGTACGCAGCTTGCCTTAAGAGAACCTGCGTACACACGCTCTGTCTCTAAAGGTAGGCTGCGTACACCGCGGAGTGGGTTTTCAAACCCCCATCTCTCCAAAATGAACCAAAAACTTTCAATTTTATGGACTTTAACAGATGTTTTATGGTGTGTAGATTTCCCACCATGCTTGATTGGCGCGAAAGAGAACATGAAGATGTTGATTTGGCCGCCATTAATCACCAACCTTCCATTGATGCTTTGAAGGCATGCGGTCTTTACAAATACTGGGCCATACCTGGCATGAGGGCCCAGGTAAGATTTCTAGAGTGGCTGGTCGGAAGGTGGAATGTCCAGGATCAGTGCTTTTACATTGGAGGGCACCAGCTCGAGATAGAGCCCTCAGACATTTACTTTCTCACTGGTTTGCCCAAGAGGGGTGAACAATTGACTCTGTCCGGGACTAGGCCGGGTGGCCAGTCCATCGCTAGTCTCCATCTAGAGTGGTGCAATAATCAAAACCAGTAGAGGGGGATAGAAATTAAAAATATATCCCGACCTGAACTTATGGTAATTGCCTTTATAGTTACCAGACTTTGCGGCACTGCCGCTTTACACATTGCCACCGGGTCCCAAATGTGGATGGCGATTGATTGCTATCAGGGCACCATTT
The DNA here is from genome assembly GCA_031772625.1 of Pinus tabuliformis. Taxonomy (NCBI): domain Eukaryota; kingdom Viridiplantae; phylum Streptophyta; class Pinopsida; order Pinales; family Pinaceae; genus Pinus; species Pinus tabuliformis. The sequence goes on along the minus strand of CM062812.1, from coordinate 479,998,909 downwards.
TCAACTGGTGTGATTCTGTGTTGGCCAATTTAAGGGGCCAACTGACTAGGGAAAAAAACGAGCAACTGAAGACTTTTGGTTATGGGCCTTTAGTTGTGAGTTTTTCTTTAGAGAGGGTTCTGATGCTGATCCCGCAGCAGCTCACTATTGAGGCTGGGCTTCTCCGAGAGCCTAAGTTGATGCGATGGGTTGCGGTGATGGCCCGTCATCCTGACGAGGGCACGGAGGTTGTCCGATTTAGACCGGAGTACTTTCACTGGTTAGAGAACCAGGTCTTCTCGATACAAGATTTTCCTTATGCCGGAGTGGATTTTCGTGGTGATCTGGACATGATTCTTCCACCGAGAGAACAGTGGGATGACACAGGTACTTCATTTTGCACAAGTTTTTGAATTATCTATTTTTTGTTTTTTTATATTGTCTCAAAACCGACAGTGACAATTTTCAAAATGCAGATGTAGGCCCACAGCGTCCAGCCAATCTCCGGCCTTTCGAGAGAAGAGTACCAGTTGCACCGGCACCGGCCCCACAGGACACGGCCGCAGAGACCTTAGCTGAGTTGGAACAAGACCTAGAGCGTCTTACGGCGGACATACCAGAGACTACTATAGACGATATTACTATCAGGCTTCAGCGCTATGTAGTCGCAGTCCCACGACCTTTTAGGAGGTTCTTGTGTAGGGTAGCCCGTGCAGTGGTGTCGTATAGAGAGCATCACCAGTGATTGGATGGTCACTTTTTGTAGACACATGTGACATTTTGGTTTCTTGTACTTATCATAAGGTGTTTTTCGACCTATGATCGAAGACGATGTATTTTTTGACACACTCCTATCTATATATATCATTATTACCGGCTTATCTTGTTAAACATGTGTGATGAAATGTTTTTAAATTTTCATGTATGATTATCGCAAATGTCTGTCTAACATTCGAGAAGCAATTGCATCTGCTAATGTATTTAAAGACCTTGGAATATGCTGATATTCAATGTAATCAAATTCATGTTCCAAGAGACGCACTCTCAAAAATAACCTTAATAAGACTGGATTTCTAATGGCATATACTCTATTAAGCTGTAATACAACGAGTTCAGAATCTAACCTCACTATCAAACTCCGAATCCCAAACAAAATAGATTCAGACAATAACTCAATCACTGCACTGTATTCTGCAATGTTGTTTGTTGTTTGACCGAGGCTCACCCCATGCATAGAAACTAACTCGTCAGAGGGCGAATAGATAACCCAAGCTACGGAAGAGATATTCCGTGTACTATGACAAGCACCATTAGTGAATCCAATGTACGTTTGGAAAGGCATCGACATCTGCAATATCAAGAGTAAAACCAAGATAAGCCAGAATAACGACGAAAAACACACTTTCTAAGCTAAGCACACTGTCTATACTAACAAACACAGCAGCTAGAAAGAAAAAACCTAACCTAACTAAAATCTCCATACCCATCATTTAAGCATAATACCTCTTTAGGTAAAGTCCATTTCTGGGTTTACCGAAAGAGTCCCCGTCAAAATCTACAAGCTCATAGGCCCCTTTTGCTAGCTTTCGCTTGACAATGTAGGGCCCATGCCACATAGGAACGAATTTTCCAGCACCTAATTTATTGTTAGCTTGATCATATAATAGCACTAGGTCTCCTTCCGAAAAATTTCGAGGGGTCACATTTCGATCATACTGAGCTTTCATACGTTTTGCGTGAGTCTCGATTGCCAATGTAGCGTCACGTCGAGTCTCATCTAATTGAGCTAAGTATAATAAACGATTCTCCTCTTCGGAAGTAGCTGGAAGTAATTCGACAGCCATTTGAAGTGACGGGATTTCGCATTCAATGGGCAGCACAGCTTCCAAACCATAAACTAGTTGGAAAGGAGTGAACTCTGTTGATGTTTTCACTGAGGTTCAGTACGCCCAAAGCGCGGAAAATAACATGTTGTGCCAATTCGACCGATGAATACCAATGATTCATCGGATCATGATAACTAAAACTTTGTTGATGGACTCAACCAGACCGTTGGCTTGTGGATAATAAGGAGTTGAGCTATCATGACGCAAACTAAGCTGGCCTGTAAGTTCTGTCATCATAATGTTTTGAAAATGGCGCCCATGGTCAGTGATTATCACTTGTGGGACACCAAACCTAGCAATAATGTGATTGAATACGAAAATTGCAGTTGTCTTGCCGTCTGCCTCGAATGTAGGCATCGCCTCGACCCACTTAGTAAAATAATCAACCGCAAGGATGATATACGCATGCCCCCCGCCTGAGTGAGGGTTACATGTAATAAAATCGATAACCCATTTGGAAAAAGGACCAATGGAAATTATAGGGTGGAGAGGAGCAGGTGGTGCGCGCATCTTGCAATCAAACACTTGACAGTTGTGGCATTTCCGGACCGCAATAATACAGTCTTTCAACAAGGACGGCTAGAAGTAGCCAGCGCACAATATCTTTTGGGCTGTGGCAAACCCAGACATATACCCGCCACACGCTCCAGAGTGGCAGTCATTCAAAACCCTTTCAGCTTCATCGTGAGTTAAGCAACGGCGAAAAACCAAGTCCGCCCCACGGCGATAAAGAGTATCTCCAATAATTTTGTACTGTTGGGACTGGAATCGAATTTTCCGACGTTCCGACTTTGAAGCTTCAGGCCGAAAGGATTGGGTTTGGAGATAGATGATAATATCCCCATACCACGGATCTAAAGTGCTGATGAGAAACAAAGATTCATCCGCAGTGGGTTCCTCTGCCACAGTTTCTGTGTCATCATGCGGGAAATCACACATCAACGCGGCAAAAACTAAAGATTTCTTAGACTTAGATTTTTCAAATTCCAAGTCGAACTCCTGCAGGATAACAATCCATTTGGAGTACTTGCCCCCTAGCAATTGTTTAGTCAAAATGTAGATCATAGGGTTGCAATCCGAAATGACTGTAGTTTTACGGAGAAGAATGTAATGACGAAAACGTTGGACAGCTTGAACGGCTGCCAAGGCCAATTTCTCCACATGTGAATATTTGAGCTCAGTGGGATTTAACGTCTGACTAAGGTAATATATCACATGTTCCATTCCGAATTCGTCTTCCTGAACTAACACCATTCCAATAGTGGAATGAGAGGCAGCGAGGTACAAAAAGTAATCCTCGTTGTAGTTGGGAGGATGCAGCAGCGGTGCATGGGTCAACGCGTTCTTAAGCGCATCGAAAGATTTCTGAGCTATCTCATCCCAAGAGAATTGAGCGTTCTGTTTCAACAACCGGGTAAAACCCTTTGTAATCTCGGCGTAGTTAGGAATGAATTGGCGTAAAAAGTTTGCTTTCCCCTGCAAACTTTGGAGTTGGCGAAGACTCGAAGGAGGAGGCAATTTGATGATAGCTTCTACCTTCGAGGGATCGACGCGGATGCCAGCTTTTGAAACTACAAATCCCAGCAATCGTCCCACTTCTATACAGAAGACACATTTGTGTGGGTTCAACCGTATACGATAATGCCTACACCTCATAAAGATTGCTCGTAAATGGACAAGGTGATCAGCTCGATGTAATGAGTGAGCGGGCAAGTCATCGAGATACGGTTGCACAATGTGTTTGATGTCATGAAACGCATAAGACATCGCCCTTTGAAAAGTGGCTCCGGCATTCTTCAGCCCAAAAGGTAATTTGCAATAAGCAAATGTCCCCCATGGACAAATGAAAGCCGTTTTTGGTTGATCGGCAGGTAGAATATTGATTTGGTTGTAACCAAAAAAACCGGCCATAAAGGAAAATATTTCACTGCCGGCACAATCATCAATTATTTGATCGATATAGGGTGTTGGATAGTTGTCCTTGGGACAAGCACGATTGATATCCCTATAGTCGATGCATATTCTTATTATTCCCTATTTTTTGTTAACCGGAACAATATTCGATACCCAATCCATTAACGGGATCGGATAAATGAAACCTGCTTTCAACAGCTTCTCAACTTCTGCTTTAATGGTAGCTGCTTTTCGTGGGTGAATCTGACGCAAACGTTACTGGATGGGTTTAGCGTTCGGGTAAGTCTTGATCTCATGGACAACAATCGCGGGATCAATTCCTGGCATTTCCTCGTAAGACTAGGCAAACACGTCGCAGAATTCTTGAAATAGGGCCTTGTATGTCTGAATTTCGTTATCTGAACACGAGGCACCTATATGCATGTGCTCAACAATTCCGGACTTGACTGAAATGTCAATTGGAACAGTGCGAGAGATGTTTCCCAAATTCAGCTCTGAATCAGGATGTTTCATTGGACTCTGAGCTTCTTTGACATATTCAGCTGTAAAGATTGATGAGAAATCGTTTTCAAAACGATCATCCTCAGGTAAGAGCGAAGATCTATGATGGAGATCTTCCCATGGTAAATCGTCTACGCACAGGACTTCACAAAGTTGTTCGTCAAATGACACAACTTCGGGAAACGTTATTAACTCCAAGGTTGAGGTGAAAAGTGATTCCTCATGGACCACATTCATTTGGTCGATTTTGGTTGAACGCAGGTCGGTAAAAGACTGCACGGCTTCATAGGCAATTTCATATGGACTCAAAGGCATTGCATCACCAAATGAGTCTATCTTAGATTCAGAAGGAACGATCCAAGGATCGTCATAAACAATGGTGTCTGAAGTAATCATATGAATAGATGCAAACGAAGACACGGCGTTGATTGGAGGAAAAGGAAAAGTTCCCAGTAAACCGGCATCTTTAACTAATCCTACGCCAACATCCTTATAAGGGATAGTCGTTTTACCGACATGCTGGATACTCTCTGAAGAGGCTGGGTCGGATGAAAAGTAAGTCAGCTGGTCTATGGTTACGATCTTGCCATTATATGGCAACTTTATTACTCTGAAGACCGATGAAACGACCGCTGTCATAGCGTAAGACCAACTTCGACCCAAGAGAAGGTTGTAATCTAGAGGGGAATCAACCACCTCCACATCCAGACTAACGGTTTTTCCTTCAACCCCTATAGGCAAATCCTGTAGAATGCCAAACGGATGGAACCCACGGCCATCAAAGGCCTTAAGAATTGTCGGGGATTGATTTAGTGAAGGAGAACCAAGCAATCTCCAGCACTGTATCGACATAATACACGTGGAAGCTCCCTCATCAATTACAGTATGATGAATAGGCCTGTTTTTGACTATCACTGGGATCTGGAAAGCCATCTGATGAGGTAAACGCGGTGTACTATTTTCTAGATCAAAGATTATTAGGTTCGGGTGCTGAACATCAACAGCTCCTATAGCCAACAAAAGTAATTTACGTTGTGCTGGACACGATTGCAGCACTTCCAAAGCCGACATTGCTGAGGGTGAAACAGCTAAATCCTCAACAATGTTATAATTCTGGGCCGCTCTCGCATGCGGATTGAAAGCAGACCTTCGAAGTACACCCTTGGCAGGCAGTTTGATTACTAAGTCAGGGTTAGGTTTCTCGATCTGTAGTGGATCGGAACCGGGAGCTGAGGTTGATGGATTAGAATGAGAATATTTTGCTTCTTTCGATCCATCAACAGGAATTTTACTACCATAATCTTGAGATCGAGTCGTAATCCTTACATGAGACATCATCAATATGGGTTCTTCACTGGCACTCGAGGAAGAACCTATAATTTTACTCTCCTTCTTTGGAAATAGATCTTTCAAAACAACAGGAGTTGAGGAACCCTTGACGATTTTCACAGCCTCGGCCCGATGAGGGCAATCTCTTGTAAAATGATCCTCTTCACAAATAAGACAAGGATATCGAGGTTTGCGCTTTTCGTCATTGGTTTCTGACTTTTCTGTTTTCTCCTTTGGAGTCTTGTCTCCTTTATTCTTCTTCTTGCCTTTCTTTTTCCCACCGTTTTTTGATTTAGCCGTAGATGACTCTACAACGTGAATATCAGTGGAAACTTCAGCAGACGATTCTCCTGTCGGGGAGTCTGGTAAGGTTATAATGGGCGAAGAATTCTTTGAAGACTTCTTCTTGCTTTTAGTATTCACCGTACCAATCATGCCATCAGCAGCATGAGATCCCGAAGGAGCAGCAGCGATTTGATTTGACTTTGGAAGATCTGGGATCTTTTCGTGTAACATACCTGACTGAGTGTAAACTAAGTCAAGGTACTGCGCTTGAGCAATCACTTGCTCCTCAGTAACTACTCCGGCCTTAGCTACGTCTTCAGTAATCTTCGGTAATAATGATTTAACAAACCATTCAGCTAAGATTTGGTCCGGGATAAAAACATTCACTAATCGCCTTCGACGTCTCCATTCATGTATATGATCGGAAATATAAGTGGACGTCGACTATTTTAATGAAGTTAGTAGCTCCGTGCCATTATCATATCTGACCGGCAATTGAAAATGAGTTAGGAACGAGGTAGCTAACTGACTAAAATTATAAAAAGAGGCCCGTGGTAACTCAATGTACCACTTGGCCGTGAGACCAATGAGTGTACGCTGAAAAAGACGTAAACGGATCGAATCATCCAAGATGGAATTCGAAGCACGCTAGAGGTGGTAAGTCATCACATGATTTGACGGATCCTCTCCAGACTTACCCTCGAACTTGGGAATGTCACTGGGCAACTTATTTGGCATTGGTGGCCAGAACGGAAGATAATTTATTGGATCGTTCGTTAGGCGCGTCAAGTCTGGTAAATCCAAAGTTGCGATAAACGGCAATTGCCGATTAGGATCCCTAAAACTCTGGGTCACAAGACCAGTCCCAGGAGGAGGATATCCAGGTTAACTTGGAATAGGAATCGCGTTGGGGATATTGTATCCTCCCGGAAAACCAGGATTAACCAGACCGTACTGGGGTTGTTGTGGTTGTTGATAAGTATACCCATGATACGGTTGATACTGGTAAACCGGTTGCTGGACAGCAGGCCCGTATTGGTATTGTCCCTGGTACGGTTGATAAACAAATTGTGGTTGACTAGTGACAACCGTACATAAACCAGGCTGCCCCACAGGCATCTGAACCGTGGTTTGAATCGTAGATCTAGACAAGGGTAAAGATGCCTGTGGGGTAGTGGCAGAGACAGTAGAAACCGGAGCTGTCGATACTTCAGAAGTAAGTGCAGTAGACTGAACAGATGTTGCGGTAGTTGCAGCAGTTGTTTGAGATGGAGTACTAGGTGCAATGGGCGACTGAGTAACTACCGAAGGTACAGAAGTTTGAGCACTAGACTGGACTGGTTGCTGGGGTGGCTGCAACAACTGTTGACCTTGCGATGGGTCCCACACTATGTTCATTCCGGGGTATTGACCCATGACAGGTTGAGGATATTGAGATCCATAACCGGATTGAGGGTAGGATTGAAAATTGAAAGGTACATTTCCCGTACCTTGAATATACGATTGACCTTGAGGTGGTTGATAACCTTGACTCGAGTACTGACCTTGGGGTAGATACCCTTGAGGTAAGTACTCATACTGGGGTTGACCTTGAGGCATAAATTGATACTGAGGTTGACCTTGGGGTACATATTGAGGCTGGGGTCGACCTTGAGGAATGTACTGTACCATGGGTACATACTGTCCTTGAGGTTGCCACCCAGACGCAATTTGTGTACCTTGAGGTTGCCCCCCAGGGGTTAATTGAGGCTGCCCCCCAGGCGGTAACTGGCCACCTTGAGTTTGAGAACTGGGAATTGAACCTGACATCATATAAATGTCTCCTACACCCAATGGTTTATTACCATTGTTTCCAGTTAATAACCCATGTTCAATGGGTTGAGGAGATGCTCTCGCAAAAGTACCAGAAAGTGACTGATACCCAGAGGGAACAGAAGGACCGCCGTACAAAAAATATTCAGGCGATTGAGTAAACATAGACGACTGACCAGACTTATTTACAGGAGTATAAATACCTCCGGGTGGATAAGCAGTACGAGGTGGAGAAAACCTAGACCCTGAGTTGTCCAAGTAATTAGTTAACGAAAGATACCAAGTAGTACTTCTAGGTGGACTGTAAAAAATGGATTCACGCTCCCTTAGATCAATAGTAGGTTGATCTTCAAGGATAGGGACGCCTACTTCCTCTTCTGGAGTAAGTTCTTCAATAGCTATCAAACCAGCAGGAAGATTTTCGGTGATGACTCTTTCTACCCTAGGTGAATCAGGAACACTAGAAGTTGGAGTAACAGGTTCAGATATTTTAGGTTCTTCGCCTATATCACTAGTAGATGAAAAACTACCAGCAAGCTCGGAATCTGGATGGACTACCAACGAAGACTCTCCTTCTTCTGGTGAACCTACTTTACTGCCACTAGGAGTTACAAGGACTTTCAAACCTTCGTAATGACCCGGGACGTCTTCAGGAGGTTCGCCCCGAAGTCTACGGGACTTCCTCAACAAATCGGCCACGGTAACAATCTCAGGAGACTTGCCCCGAAGTCTACGGGACTGTCTCGGTAATTCAGCCACAGTTAAAAACTTTTAACTACTGTACACGCAAACAAAGTAAAATCTCAAAGCAAACCGCCTAAAGTCTCTAAAGAACCAAACAAATTCGAATCACACGCCTAAAGAATCTAGGGCGTCAAACCATACACAAACAGTAGCCTTCCGGACCGAAAACACTAGTTGGTGATGAAGCCCAACATCGCCAAATTCAATACAGAAGTGGAGGGTGGAACAGTTACCCCGGCAACCTGCTTAATGAATAGACCAGCACAAGTTCCTCCACTTTAACCGTCTCAAGTGAAGTGAAACCCCCGGAAAATCGAAGTGAGTCTAGCCGACGTCTGCTCCAGGTACAGTGGGATCTTCCCTCCACCGTCACCTCGGGTAGAATCCTAAAGATAATGGTCACTAAAGTTACCAACAGCAACAAATATACCTGGGGGAACACTCTACGACCCGATAGCATGCAAGGGCAAAGTAACAACCTCAATCCCCTTGTCGGCTCCTTGACAATAATCCAAGGTTTACCGACAAGTGACCCCAGGCTCCTCGACAATAATTCGAGGTTTACCGTTTGTAGTACGGCGTATCTGGCGTCTTTCCCAATGAAGGAGGATTGATCCCCTCACTGGTTCGGACACGGTCTCGTGCTTCTCCTTTAAGAGGAGCTTTCCCAGAGTACAAATGAAACAGTTGGATTTATCCTACCACAAGATAAGCTACTTGTTTAGTTTTGCTGTCTTGGAGAGTTAATTACTCTCCTACTCCAAGACACTAGCCTGATCTATATTGGTGTTTCAGAGCCCTAGTAAATAAAAAGTTACTAAGTTGATTTTACTTTAAGCGTTAATTTTTATGGCTTTTCTTTAAGACAAAAGGTAGTGGAGATGAAACTGATGGTGTGTAGACTCAACTGAAATCCACTAAAAAAGTGCACTTAGGATGATTTATACTAATTTTCTTTTTCAATGAATTCCCTAGCTAAGAGAGTTGGAGAATGCAAAATTGATATAAAGACAAATTTCTTCGCAATGAAAATCAAAGAAACAATCTCTCTATCTTTTCCAAAGCATACAACACATGACCACTAATTACTTCACGAAAATTCCTTTTCTTTTCAAAGACTCAAATGCCACTAAAGCAAACTTTTCTTCAAAAGAGTTTTTTTTTGTATTTTTCCCTATATTAATAAAGCATGTAAGACTTACTCTAACAGAAATCAAAGTTAAAAAAAAATCTATGGCAATCAAATCAACTCAATTTCACCCAAAAGCAAATCTAAGAGAAAATCACCTAAAAGTAAATCTAATGAGGCAAAAGCCTAGCAAGTATGATTCCAGGATGTTTTACTCAGTCAAAATTTAACTAAGGACTAGTTAATGCAGAATCAAAAACCAGTCAAAAACAAAAATCAAAATCTTTTGTTCTTTTTCTTAAGAATAAAATTCAAAGTTTAATCAACAAACTTTTTCGAGATTTGGCAAAGAGAGAACACAAAGGTAGGTTTCTCACAAGGGTGGATTCTATGAAAGGTCCGACTCCTAAGAAGACTAAAAAAGACCTGGGAGATCCAAGGTTTTACAACTTCTAAAGCCAAAGTCACTACAGGACCAATGCAAAAATCAAACCCTAGGACAAAATCTCTATGAATTTCACTAAAACTCTTGACACTGCTGAAACAAGCTTAGGTGAAGATTTATGACAGGTAACCAGTGGATCTGGGTAGTAAAAACAAATTAAAAACAAAATCTAAGAGGCAAAAAGGAAAAAATTGAAATTTTCTAAATTTTGACAGGGTACGCAGGCAACCTGTTTGCACAGGTGCGTGTACGCTCTGTGCACAAAGCTGCAGTGTGTACAGGTACGCACTGTGCTTAACTCAGAGGGTGTGTACTGCTAGCAAAACCAAGGAAAACTAAAATCTAATTTAACCCTAAGCTACCCCACCCAAATACACAGTCAAACAGCCAAAAACCAGAAAACAAACGAGTTTTCTCAGATCAAAGTTTCACACAAAGGAAAAATCATTCACATCAATGGAGTTCCCCAGTATGGTCGCCATTTTGTCATGTGGAAAGAGTCAATTTTGCGGACAAAACCGACCTCCCTAGAAGCTAAGGCTTTCTAGTGACAAACAAGACAAGAAAACACTACCTTTCTCTAAATATGCATTTATAATACAAGTAATCAGGTGTTCATAACATACCTTTAGTCCAACGTTTTGTAGTAGTCCAGCCTCGCCGATCCGGATGAGCTCCTCCTTCTCTTCGAAACCTGCATTCACTAACAAGCCAAAAGATTAAATAGCACCTGAATAACTTATAAAATAACACATATTCATCATACAGACCAAGGAGTATATGAAACAAATCATGTATAACAATCTGTTGAGAAAAGTGAGCTTAATTGTATTAAGTGGAAACAAAAGAAACCATTACAACCTGAGCCTTGGTGTTGTGCAGGTCCCTCCTAGGGTCCAGCAAGAGTTTTCCTTTACTTTGATAAGCTCACCCACTTCCAAATAAGGCTAGGAAAGGATGGGAATCTCTCCTCTCAAGCTCTATAAGGGAGTCCTAATTCCAGCAGCATCTACCCTTAGGAATATTCAGCTTTCAACCTTCCCTCCTTCTGGCCCAATGCCTGTATTTATAGTGCTCTAGAGGAAGTTAATCAGGTCCACCATCAATGGGATAAGCCCCTCTTTGAATGGGATAGCTCCCCTCTTGATGGGATAAGTTCCTCTTTCATAGGGATACATGAACCATCTGGAGGCGCTCAATACACGTCGAACAAGCTTCTAGAATGCTCTAGAAATGACCACAAGTAACTTTTTTGAAGTGAAACTTGCGCCTTTTGACCTTTACAGGAGTACGCACCCACCCTTTTACAGACAGAGCGTACAAGTACGCAGGTATTGTGAACTTGAGGTGCGTACACGCAGGTAAGGCTAAGAGAAACTGCGTACCCAGAGATATATAGATTTTTAAAGACTTTCTCTCTTTCTTGGAGTTTAACATGAAGAGCAGAGGTATAAGACTTGCCAAGGAGGATAGTATGACAGTTGATGGAGCCATACTAACTGCAAATAGTCATGGTGACAAATTTTAGTGTAACACTAGTTATATAACCTAGGCCTTCAAAAAATCCTAGCACACATCATTTATCCGAGCATGTCTGTTCAAATCACATTAACGTGTCATTAAATATAGACCCTAAATTATATTGACTCCTCAACACATTCTGAATCTCAGTAATAGATTTTATTCAAGTTTTAGTATTATAGATGAAGGTACTATACTCCTGGAAAAATAATGTCCATACAACATCAAGATGTACCCTGACTGTCATGCATAATAATACTAATAGTAACAGATTTTGACTTCCTAGTATATCGAATAAAATGCTTTAATGTTCTATATAGATGTAGACATATGGAAATAGTTTGAAAACCTTGGTATCTTCGCTTAAGCTATCAATAAATCCTTCCAACCTCTAATCAACAAGTCTTTGATCTTTCATATTTTTCTACATGCATCTTGCCATATGAGTTATCAAAGTTGCAAATCAACTATACATAATTTTGAAAAATCTTGGTCAAATTCACATCCTAGGCAACACCAATAAAATTGAATCTCAACCTTGATGTGGATTTACTACCCTCCAATCATTATTTCACAACTGTGCATTCAGTACTACAAGCTCATGTATAGTGATTCTAATATATCTCAATGTCAAGTCCTCCACAATTCCCAACATTTGCAAAAGGCATACAACACCTACCCTCAACAAATGTAGCTATCTAGAATTGTTCCCAATAGAATATATGGAAAATAAATTAAAGTGACCTTTTGAGCTATTGCTTTATAGAGTGACTTGATATTTTACTCTCTAGAAGGGATATAACAATATTCAATACTAGTAAGCCACCTATCAATTATGGATTATCAAGTGAGCAATGTAATCATCATAGTGTTCCAAGGGTGATCTCCACAAGATGAAAATATTTTTATGGTCTTTTGCATCTTACATTCTTCAGATTTGAGCCACAGAGGTATTTCAATTAATAAGATTAGATCTTTAAAGATTGACACAATGAAAGGGTGTGCTCAACTTAAACCCTATATGATTTTCTGAACACTTATATCATTTATCATCACTGTCAGGATCATGCAAATTATATTTACATCTTATACTAGTAGCTACAAGGTTCATTGTGCTATAGGCTAAACCTTGTCAGCATTACTTCTACACAAGGTTCTTGCCAAATTATAACCATGATCTAAGAGATATATTAGAACTACTGATTTCAGGGCACTATGGTAAGGTCATATTACAAGAGCAAGCTGTCTTTGATAAGACTATAGTTTAGACCACTTCATCTAATGATCACGGGTTTGAGCTTGATTAGTACTAATTTAATTACGTGTGAATTATGTTACACTACGAGCTTACAATAGTACAAATATGTTATACTAGGAGGTTCCAAATATGCGACAAATGTTGTTGGTCTTAGTGTAATGAAAAATATTAATGAACCTACCACTGAAAGTTAGCTAGAGGAATTTTCAACATTTCCATTCTTAAATGTTCATGGTGTTAAATTTTGAGGTGAAGGAAAAAAAATATTCCAGTCATTCTGTTCGACACTTAGAAATAAAAATCAAGAAGAAGTTGAGCACTAGTGCCATAAATCTTTCAGAGACTTCATTTCAAATGTGAGAACGAAAGAGAATTCTATCTTTCGTAGTGGAGACTGACAGATATTAATTATCTCTACAAAGCATTAGATTTTAACATGAATATCACAAGAGCCAAGTTTGAAGAGATCAACACTAATTTGCTTGGAAATTTCATGAAAGTAGCGAAGAAATGTCTCGAAGGCGCTAAGATAAACATAGACAAAAATGTTGAAATTGTATTGGAATGGAGCACATTCTTTCTGGATCTTGTTTGGGCTACCTTTTATGTTTGCTTTCCATAGTGTGGTAATGTTGTGACAGGCACTACAACTCATCAAATTGTCCTTACTCAGACATTTGATCCAAAATAACAATCTAGCAGTTCTTTATTGAGATCTAGTTCAGTGCATAATTTGGCATAGGTGAATACTCTAGTTTTCATGTTCTTGTTGCTTGAGTTAATATATTTTCCAAAGGGATTACCAATTATTTCACAGGCTTCTTCTTTTCAAAGATGGAGTGGAAAAGTTCGTAAGCATCGCCCGCACTGTTGTGTTGGTGACAAACATTTGCTAGAATGGTGACAAACATTTGCTTGAATGGATTCTGGAGACCACGCGCTCAAGAAAAATCATGTTTTTTTCCCAAAATCAAGATCTACATGTTAAAACTCTAATTCTCTCCTTTGAAGCTTTGACATAAAACAAAAAACAAAAAATATGGCACATAAATTAATGTAATAATTCTAGCCTAGTTTTTGGCTATGTTTTTATTAAAAATTTTCCATTCAGCCAAATTCTGATGAATTTGTAGATTAATATGCATTATATTCAATAATGGAGCTTGTTTTTAGCTTTTTTCTAAGGGGATTATAAGGATTGTTATTTTCCAATTTATCTATAGTGAGGATATTCTATTATACAGGGTGCTTCTTTGCCTTGATATCCAATGCATGTGTTCTTGTTTTCACTGCTTATATTCATGTTATTGTTTTCTAGGCAATGCTTGAGCCTTGAGGTTTGTTGGACAAAATTTGAAGGGTGGAGTGTTGTTGTTGGGACCCGACCTTTGATTAAACTAAGGGAATTAGGTGTTGTCCTAAAGACTTTGAGGTGAGAATGTTCCTTTTGTTTATGTCCCTTCGATCTGTTATGACTTCTAGATTAGTTATACCATGAATGTTATACTTGGTTTGTGAAATCAAGTGATTTCATAGCTTTGCAATTTCTTACGAACCTAATTTCTTCGGAGTAATAAATGTAAAGTATTCTTTAAAATATCTACTAATCTTCTGTAAATTTTATCAAATATCCCCTTAAGGCATCCCAAATACATTGTTTGTAGAGTAATACATTAGAGGAATGGTTCTCCTCATACTTGTCCTGATCTAGGTGCCAATCTAGGTCCATCTAAAAAAATGGTCTTGATATTGGTATTTTTTGGGTCATATACTGTTCATACATATTTTGGAGCATCCCTACTAACTTTTTGAGGTTTGTATGCCCAATGATTGATAATCTGGTTCAATGTGCAATTCTACCTTCCAAAGAGTTAAAGAATACTTGAAATGGAACAAGAAGAGAAAATATATGGTCTTGACATTTCTTGGATAGTTTAGTCACTAGTGTGAAAAATATCTTGGCTTTTTCTTCGATAGTTTAGTGACTAGTGTACAAATGTATCTCAAGATACCTAGTGAAAGCAACATATAGAGAAAATGTGGAAGTCAAAGGACATGGAAAAGTGGTGCAACACCCACAAAATCTTTTGGCACAACAATGACAAAGTTATGATCAACCATTGTTGTTATATGAGCTGAAATACTCAAAATTAGTTTAGTGTTAAGGCCACCAGATCCCATGGATAGGAAAATAGAATGGATCATCAACATAATATTCAACCTCACAATCACCATTGCAAAGGTCTGTAGAGGAGCTTGGGGAAGGTGAATGCCTCTTCTACTTGCAAATATAGTTGAAGGGCACATCACTTCATTTACTTGTTCATAGCAATGGTTAAGAGAATATGATTTTAGTTGAGGTTCTATTCAGATTTGTGATTGAGAGAGAAGCTCAAAAGCACAAGGAAATCCTAGATGTGTGCAAAGATAACAAGAATTTAGTAATTTGAGTAGTGATATTCTAACATAATTAAAGGCATCCATATAAATTTAGGGGAACAAACAATCTTATGGGATGCATAAGAAGATTCCTCACTATAGTAGTGAGAGCACATTGATGGAGGTACAAAGTGCCATTCAAGGAGCCATTAAACACTCGAAGTTGTCCAGTTACATTGGAGCTAAGTAGTGTGGTAGCAGCCTTAATCTGTGTAGAGAGGCACTCCTCTTATGTTTTGAAATGGTCCTTGTTGAGGTTGACAAGGATTCCTTTCTTATTATGTCTGTTCATCCTAATGACAAGTCATATTATGTTTTCTATGTTCACAGTGGTCCCTATAAATCCCGAGACAATTAGACATAACTATTTATTTTCCTTTCTTGCAACAACCCTTATAGATCATCCAAGGCATTCCCCATCACTTTTCTAAATCTTTTCTATTTAGATTGGGAAAAATTATAGGGCTCAGATCTCAAGTATTACAACCCTAAATAAATAATATTAGGCACCTAATCTCTCACTTTCACTCTTCATAATGAGGCATTATTCTTATTATTTTCATACCAGTGCATATAGATCCTCCTAGGGATTCCTATTGTGGCTATGAAACAATGACTATACTGATAAGCATCCATATTATACCCTTGTAAGGATATATTTTACTCATGTAATTATTTATGGTGTTATACCAGTTGGGCAGGTAGAAGTCAATGATTTAGTTAGTGGGTCATGTAGTTTGTGAAATCCTCATAATAAATTGCGTGAAAAAATTACTGCTTTGACATTGAATAGTCTATTTCAAAGTTTCCTTTTTTGTATCTAGTGATGTTGATAAAGGTAATAACCACATTTTTCTTTGTATAAATGTTGTAGCTTTTGACTAGATCCATTCCCTTTTCCAAGTAATGTGGATAGGATGTTTTGTTATTGTTTTCACAATAGCTCCCTTTTGTTCTTTGTTGCTTGAGTGCACCTTCCATGTGACGCTAAGAATGTTGACCCAAAAAAAATGTGGAGATACTTTTTATCTTCTGAGATTCCTCAATTCAAAACTGAAAGGTCTACTAAATTAGGAGACGACATTAAATATGAACACATTAGGCTTTGGTTTATCGCTTCTTCATTGTTAACATGCATTGTGTTTTTCCCAAGGTTGTCACTGACTCAAACTAGACCTTCTATACAAATTAAAATAGTTGATCTAGCTAGTGATAAAATTGATTTTAAGAGTTGCAATTATTATTTATTTCTATGGGATGTCTCAAATTTGAACACCCTAAATCAAACGCATAGCATTTGATTGAATCTTCTCAATGTCTCAAATACCCCAAATTGTCCAAATTTCAAATTTTCTAATGACTACTAAGGTGAACCTTAAGGAGGTTGATCCCATGAAAATGTGTTACATCAGAGGTTGGAGAGTGCTCCCACAATCTTCAGAAGAAAACTAGATTATTAGAAGCAGAGTGTGAATGTTACATGTTTGGATATATTTAGATGTTGTGCATACAAACAATGGTCATTATTGTATATATATATATATTTTTATATCACCCATATTTATATCATTATTGGTTAATGTAGTTAATGAAAACCATTCTTAGTGCATTGGGGTAAATCTTTGTTGGTGAAGTTATAAGCTAATAAAATTTTACTTGGGTACAATTTCTTAGCTTGAAAAGAAACATCATCAGTTTCCTTTTGTGTGTCCAGGGATCTTGATAAAGGTAATAAGCACATTTTTCTTTCTATAAATGTTGTATCTTTTGACTGGAACCATCCCCTACTCCAAGTTATCTAGATAGGCAATTTTGTTATTGTTTTCACAATAGCTCCCTTTTCTTCTTTGTAGCCCAAACAAGTGGGGAATTACTTTTGAGCTTCGAGCTCCCTTGATTCAAAACCAAAAGATATACTAAATTAGGAGACAACATTGAAGATGAACACATTAGGCTTTAGTTTTATAGTTTCTGCATTTTTAACATGCATTGTGTTTTTCCCAAGGCTTTCACCGACTCAAACTAGGCCTTCTATACAAATTAAAATAGCTGATCTAGCTGGTGATAAAATTGATTTTAAGAGTTGCAATTATTATTTATTTCTATGGGATGTCTCAAATTTGAACACCCTGAATCAAACTTCATAGCATTGGACTGAATCTTCTCAATGTCTTGGATTGCAGATACCCCAAATGGTCCAAATTTCAAATGTTTTGATGACTCCTAAGGTGACTCTTATGGAATATGGCCCCATGGAAAAGTGTTGCATCAAGGCTTGTAGAGTGCTACCATAGATATTTAGAAGAAAACTAGGTTATGAGAAGGAGAGTGTGAATGCTTCATGTTTTAACATATTTAGATGTTGTGTGTACAAACATTGCTCGTTATTTTATTTTTCTTGATTTTTGTATCACTAATATTTATATAATTATTTGTCAATGTAGTTAAAGAAAATCACTCTGAGTGCACTAGGGTAAATATTTTCTCGTGAAGTTATAAGTCGATTCTCCACTCAATGTAGTGGAAATTAATGTGATAGATG
This sequence comes from Pinus tabuliformis, assembly GCA_031772625.1. Taxonomy (NCBI): domain Eukaryota; kingdom Viridiplantae; phylum Streptophyta; class Pinopsida; order Pinales; family Pinaceae; genus Pinus; species Pinus tabuliformis. The sequence goes on along the minus strand of CM062812.1, from coordinate 479,981,125 downwards.
AAGAAAGATTTATAATGAAATCTACTAAAATGCAAATTATTTAAGACTTGGCATATTCTTAGTTATACACTTGTAATAAATATTTTTCCTATCTCTGTCAAGATTCCTTTGAGTAGCCCCAAGGTTTAGCTCAGTTGGTCAAAATCAGCGCCTCACCATCGGGAGGTCACAGGGTCCATTCTCCTCGAAGCCCTTGAGGTTAGGCCTAGCTAGTGGGCCACCGGGCTAGATTCCCTTGACAGTAGATCAGCCCAGATTTTTCTGTGGACGTTGCACCACCCGTTGACTAGGGTGTCCATGAACCACAGCCAAAAAAAAAAAAAAAAACCATTGAGTAAAATTATGATAATGTTTTTCCCACGGGGCTTTGGATTGACGGTGAATCGGTGTACTGTTAAGGCACTCCTTGCGATAGGTCACTGGTTCAAATCCCCATGGGTGCTTAGGTAGTATTATATAGAAAAAAAAAAATTATGATAATGTTTTATCTTGAAGATTCCATTTAAATGAAATTATTATCAATCCTTTATATTATCTTGTATATTTGAGCATTGGAAGTCAAGTTATCATATTTCATTTATGATTTCTTTTGTTGCATTTTTTACTCTCCTATCAGCATTTCAAATTGTATCCATCAAACAATGATCATACTAGGTCTACTTGGAGGCATTTATTATGGTCCCAGGAGAAAATCACTATTTCTAGAGAATTTTCACATGACAGGTCCAAGGAGATATCATTGGCCCAACAATTGGAGTAGCAACACTCAGCATCTAAGACAAAGATGCTCACCCAAAGAGAGAGAGTAGAAGCCATTCTCTTGGACAACAACATTATCAACCCTATGTTGGAGGAGAATCACAATGGGTTTCTTGTGATTTTCGAGAAAAACGATGTTCCAGCTTGCATTCTAGTCACAATCACAATTGTCAGCAATAGTTGCATTGTCCTTCGTTGTCATCGTTTGGGTCTAAGATTTTTCCCCTAATTAGGTATATTTTTAATACATGAGGCCTTCTTCATGATTAAACTTCATCCTCCTCACTCTTAATGGAACCTATTTCAACTAATATATCTCCTCTTGATGATTGTTTTGGGAGCTCTATGCATGAGCCGTTGCCATTAGCACTATCTAGGGGAGATATTGTAGCAAATAGAGTAGGCATAAATGCTAGAACTATGCGTAGAAGATCATCTCAGCAAGTGCCCACATCCCACCCCATTTGAATAACATGAGAGAGATGAAGAGGAAAGGCTTAAAGGCTATCTCCCAAGGGATAACAAATTTCTATAGAACAAAGAAAATTTTCACCTATTTCTAGTATTGATGACAATTTCAATATAGATTATTTAAATTGTCACCTATTTCTATTAAGATGTCATCTTGCTTCTGTTAATGATTGGAGACATTCTTCCCAACATTTAGATTCTCCTTCTTCTAGGTTATAGCTATGGAAAATCTGCATTCTTTTGTGAATGAAATCTTTCGGGTTTGGTTTTTGTATACTTGTTTATTTTTGAAGCCTAAGAAATATTATGAAATTGACGAGATTGTGACCATAGCCTATGTATATTATGATACTATAGGAAATGTTTTGTGAAAAGATACTTTTCTCAATGTTGAAAATCTTTGTCAAACACACCATAGCTACTAAATGTTCATGTGTGATAGTAGCTTCTAAAAGTGATGGGGATTTTCTTTAGAAATGATGGATATTCTCATGTCATCCACTATTGAAAGTTGAAATTTTGGATGGTGCTAGTATATCAGAGTTAAGGTTTATGTGATATGATTTAGGAGGAGAAATACTTTTCGGACACATAACTTCACAGATTTGTTGTTAATATTTGGTGCTAATATTCTAAAGAAAATTGTTGATCAATAATTTTCACATTCACAATTACTCGAACTAGCTTTATCAATATTAAAGTTCGTTTTGAGATGCAATTTACTATGTCCAAGAATTGATGTGATGGAATCTTCCCATAGCAACTAACATCCCTGAATTATGAACTCTGTGTTGTGGTTGTTATCTGATATGCAATTATAGGCTATTGTGAACTCTTTGTTATAGTTGTTATTTGTGATGCAATTGCAAGCTATAAGTATAGTGGAAAATCCTTATGGTGGTTTATGTAACCTAAATGTCAAATTTTCCATAGAGTTGAATGGACCACTTGTATGTCAATTGAGCTTTAAATATAAGGCTTTCGGACAAGTAAAAATGTTTCTGAGCTGTCTAAAAATACCATAGGTTGAAGAAGGCTCGGTATAACTATTATTTGAGAAGCAATTATAAGCTTCTATGACTTGAATATAAGCGAATTCTATCTAATAAGATCAATAGAGTGAAGTAAATTAGTGCCAAGTATTGCATTCCTACATAAACTATCTACCAATTGTTGCTCCAATGCAAACACATTCAACTTTTCCATATGGATTGAGAAATAAAAGATAGGGAAGAAGAGTCTTCAATGTTATTCATGGTTTCTCCTCTGAAGTCCTACAATTGGATTCCTATCTCCATTGTTTATCCATGGTTTCTCCAATTATTTCTCCATCCTAAATGTTTTAGATTTTTCCACAAGGACTGAAAAATAAAAAGAACAGGGAAGAAGAGCTTACAAAGTTATCCATAGTTTCTAATTTTAATTCTTATTCGAAAATCTCTCTCTCTCTCTCCCTGCTAAAATTTTGGTTTCTTTTTGTCAACACAAATAAATAATTGGCAGAGGACTAAAGCCCACCTTTTATTTTAAGTCATTAATACTATCAATCTCTCCTTTTTATAATAAATAGAACCAAAAATGTTGTAAACCTACCATGGAATGATGAAAATTTTCACTAGATTCTAGAATACAACTGCCTACAACAGTGCAGAAGCCCATGCTATAGTTCAAGATATGAATCCAGTGAATCCAAATCTCTCTTTGTGGACTATTTTTCCTCAAAAAATTTCGAGGACTTATATGTAGGCCTCATTTTTTAATTTATATCTGATTCAGCAGTAGATAGATTAACATTAAAAGAAACAAAATCAAGGCATCCACCATGCATTGTAGCAGTCGTAGCTTTTTTTCCAAGAATTTGAATCTTGGATCTAATCCTATGTATCATTTACACTAGAATTTTTGTATGGAAAGGTGCCAAATCCATTCAAATAATCAACTAACCAATGCAGCCCTATGCTTCCCTCTCTTGTATTTAAACACCCAAGGAAATCCACTCTTGAATCAAGCACTAATAACTGTGATTAAAAGATGGAAATTACAACAGTTTAGCCTCCACCCCTATGACATGAACGATTCTTCACAACCGCATTCAACTTTGGAATTTGGATTGATATAAATAAACTCTGACTTTAATATATATCTTGAAACAAGTGTTGGGAATAATTTTTAATTAGTTATGTAAATTGCTGACAAATTAGTGAGTAGATTTTATGTTCTCTGCAAAATTAAGGCAGCAAATTGTTAGGGTGGTCAGTGCTGGAAATTAGTTGTAGTGTGAGTAGATTTGTTTTAGAGTTGATTGATAATCATTTTAGTAATAATTTTACTATATAATAATGTAGTTAATGGTTCAATTAATATATATGAGATTTACAGTAGTTTTTAGCTCATACAGTAACTGTGTTTTATTTTTTTTATTTTTTTTATATATGTATTTTTCTTCATAGTTATGGTGGCTTATCAGCTCGCTTAAATAAGTCATTTCATATTCTTCAAGTGATATCAAAGTAGGTAAAATTGTTTTGGGTTAAATTTTTATTGTTGGAATGTTGGCTTATTGGGGTCTGACCTAGGTTCAGAAGAGTTACTAGCTAAACAAATCCCGCGCTACCAGCCCTTTTAGAAACAGGTCGTAGGGTGTGGACTGAAGTATCACCTGAGGTAGTAGGGGATGGTGCTAGAACAAGGTCTCTACACCCTTTGGATGTTGTGATGTGGTCTGGATGGGATCATGCACCGTTCTGTACCCTCGCGCTACACTGTACTGTTATCAAGCTTTCACGTTGATCAACACCAACGTCCTCTCATTATTATAAGTTTTTTATAGACCTATTTCACTTCTTAGGGTCTTTAAGCAAACATTTAACAACAATACCCATTGTGCACAAAAATATGCATAAACTCAGAACATAAACAACAGATAGATTTGTGATAAAACACACAATGATTCAAAAATTTGTATCTTTATTGAACACAATCCTAGTACAACCACATCCGCCCTATGCACTTAGCTGCAGGGGTCCACGCACATAGCTGTGGACTCTACCAAGCCTCTACACACATCGTTGTAGAGCCTCTGTCTATCTACCAACACCCTTGACTCAGACTTACAGACACAAAGAGAATATTGCCTTCATAAACCCATAACATTCAAGATCAAAAACCAAAACTGACTCTTAACCTTAGGGCCTTGCTCTATTTATACATTCCCATGGTCCACAGACCATGGGAAGGATGAGTCACTTTCTATTTGTTTACATTATTTTTGGGTGGACAACCCTTTGACTTGACTCATTACAATTCGCAGTCCGCACATCTCGTGGAGCCTTTTACCATACTATTACCAAAATTGTGGGCTTTGATCCCCAAAACCATTACGTAGGGCCGCTGCTGCCGTATAGGCCCCCAACACAATCATCATGACTCGTCTTGAGCCACTCGGCTGGTGTGGTAATCTTTGCACGAAGGTCATTCATCAACTTCTATGCTTCATTGACACTTGCAACAAAATCTTCCGCCGTCTGTTGTACCTATTCTATGCGAGGCACTGATGCATCAACATCAATGTTAGTTGGTTTTTCGAGTTCATATACTGCCTGCATGTGTGCCATCATTCACTCGATGGTGGTTGAAACCATGAATGCCTCATCCAGCAACGGTTGGATGTGTTCTTTAATCACTGCTTCCTTCTGTCGGGTGGCGTTAGCTTGTGTCTTAAGGGCCTGAGCCTCCCTCATCTTGGCCAAGCGCTGCATAATAGCAACCATCTGCATGGTCCCCCTAATATTATCATAGGCTTGTTGTAGCTCTCTTGCCTCTATTTCCAACCGCTATAATGTTTGGTCTTCCTATAGTGAAGTGAGTGCAATAACTAACTAATCCAACAAGTCGACAAACTCCTGCATGGCATGTGATATTGTTTCCCGCCCGGATTGAATGATACCTCTCCGCCACTTTATGACCTCCAGTGGTGTAAAGGGCTATGATTTCAGTTTCAGTTCGGCAATCTGTAAGTTGAGGGCCAACTGGATCCTCGTAGCTTTGTCCTTTGCTTCGCGGAACCCACTGGCCAACTTGTGGATTCGTATGCCAATAGGTAAATCTGCTGCGATCTCCAACTCAGGGGCATGACAAAATGCTTCCCCCACAATTTTCTCTAGTTTCCAATTTTGTGTTACCGCTTCACCCCGTTGGAGGGTCAACTATCCTATGTTAATTTGCTACTCACTAAGTACCTATACCGTGCGTCTGCCCCTAGAGCGGAGCTCCATCATTCCGGTGTCCTGTAGCTGGTATAAGCTCTTGCGTGGGAATTTAATCAAAGCTCCATAAGCTAACCTGCCACAGCTCTATCTGCCTCATTCTTTGCTATCATTTCTCCTGCCCAGAGTGTAATAGCATTAGCCAGTTTGGCTTGTAGCAGCTGCTTAGTTGCTGACATACCCGTAGCTCCATGGGTAGCGACGATTCCCCGCTGTGGGGCCCGTGCTCCTAATTCCTATAGCTGTGTGCGAAGCACCCCCAACACTGTCTACTGCTCTGTCATGTCCTCATTGAGCACCTCTAAGGTGAGACTACGAACTGTATTCCCTATGTCATCCAGGTCACCTTCAGTCAATGTGAAAAGTTCCCCATCCAACTTAGATGCCTTGGACTTCTTTCGTGGCTTTGATTGTTCTGTTGGTTGTGGTCATTTTAAGGGTGAATCGCTAGTGGTTGGTGTCGTACCTTCCATCCCTGTATCCGTAGCTGGCTCTGTGGTCACCTTTGGGCCACTTTCATTCTTTGACATTGTAACCCCTCCTGCTGCTACCTTAGCTGGAGAAGTCTGCGCTCCCTCCCGGGCCACCCATACTTCCGCAGTGTGCTGCTCGTTCTTCTTCTATTATGCTAAGCACTTGGCCTTAGCCTTCTGTTTTTGGATGGTGGTCTCATCACACCCTACTACATCAGTGCTGCGCCACTCCAATGGCTAGATATCCAATACTGCAAAAACAACCTCGTTAATGGTAATGAAGAGAAGGGTGGTACATGTGTGTGTTGGATCCTTGAGCCCCCGGATCTATACATGGTGCATATCCACCTTAAACTCAACGACATTCTTCACATTGTCATATACCTCAGTAGATAGACGGGGTTGCTGGTTGATCCATTGTCGGGTGTTTGCATCCATCAGTATCCAGAAAATCTTGACTTCTGAGATTCTTACAGCATCCCTCATCGCCCAGAGTGACGCGTATTTCGTAGCCTCTGGCCAATCCTGGTATAAGGATAGAAACTGACTATCTTTAGGTAATTTTCTTGTAACCAAAAGGATGGATAACAACAACCACGCATAGTGGAAGGTCTTACCCTCCTCTTGGGCCTCCCTGTAGTTGGTCAAGAATTAGTCTCAGAGGAACTGCGCCCAATTCAACCGTTCCCCTACTATGTATTTCTCAGCTAGCATGACGACTATTGTTGGGAACTCATTGCCTTGGCATTTCCGGATCACTCTTCCTACCAGTAACTAGGTAGCAAGGTGGACCCCCTTGTTTGGAATACTGTCAATTGCGTACCCTCTCTACTCTTTCTCCAATTTGTATTTCCTTTTCAGGGCTTCCGTCATCATCAGATCTCCACTCATATCAATGATTTATACGGGGTTCTTGCCTTCACCGGGGAGCCGAGAGATCCTATGAATGAGCTCCACCATAATGGGGATGGGTTTGTCTATCCATAAATACCCATCGTGTACTAGGCAGAGCCGTTGCCTGATGAACAAAATTGTAATAGGGGGTCGATCAAAATGTGGAATGAACAGGAGCCAGAGCAACCCAGCCTCTTCTACCTTCCATAGCCATTCCTACAGCTGTAGTGTCATAACATCCCCCTTGGTGCTTTGCTCCATTAGTTCACTAGTTGCCAAATTGGGAAACTTCTCAGTATCCACAAGGACCCAGTCTTCAAATTTCATTTGGGGGACGCGTCCAGTCGCTAAGCCTTTGAGTAGAACCTCTTTAGGGAGAGATGTGGTGATGAGTATGCTATGAACAACATCCAAATCTTTAGGGACCTTGGCCTTCCCTTTCCTTGGACGAACATACTTGGGTCACTTTATTAGCTGAATCTCTTCTTCCGTTTCTTCTTCTGGTTCTATTTCCTCGACATAGGTCAAAGGATCCTCTTCCTCTTTGTTGCTCTCAATTGTAACGATTTTTCCTTTTTGTTCCATCGACATTTTTCTGAATCACAAATTTCGCAGAGCCATCTGGATTGGTCCTGTTGCATTTGGGTTCCTCTTGGTATGCAACGTGTTGGGTGATTTTGGGATTTCGGCTGTGATTTCCTTGGTTGTGGATATCGATCTTAATAAGGACTCCTATATTACCTTTGGCAGGTCTTTAAACCATGGGCTACCTTTTATGACTAACTCATTCATCCTGCGTCGTTCGAGTTGAACCCTGAACAACTTACCATGCAAGGGGCCAAAGGGTGTGTTGTAACAGTTCACTTGTGTTTTATATACCCTTTCGACCTCAAATTTTGCCATGCTCCTCATTTGTGGCTCATTAATGTTATTTTGGTGGTAAATACCTTCAACCCTATGTCTTAATGGCCCATTGGTTGCTCCTCGGTGTCTTAAATGGGACAACTTGTCATGAACATTATCTACAATGGTCACCTTCCAGTCTTTCCACGCGGCAGTGTAGTCCTTGGCTCATGGACACATTTTATGCTTCCTCTTAGCCCTGTGGGCTACGTCTGAATCATGCAACCTTCCTGCAGCCTTCTTTATAGTCCTGCACCCCTTTCAACTTCGTGAAGTGTAGAGACTAGGACTCCTATGGATAGTCACGTGGTCACACCCCTCGAACGAGACTTTCTCTTCTGTGCTAGCCCGAGTTGCAGGCACCCTTCACGTACCTTTGAATCAAGTAGTGCATCACGTTCTATACTCACTCATGTGGTAGGGTGTGGGCGCAACCATGAAAGTAGGGTCACGACTCGTCCCAGTATCATAGGAGGGGCGGTCAGGTCTGATCCCCTTATTGTCACACTCGTGCAACCCCTTTGCGTTAATCCCGTGTTTATTTACCAATTTCTTCATCTAGCCTTGCGCTTTTCCTCCTTAGACTTGCCCCCTCTTCCTCAAGCTCGTGCAGTTGCAAGCTGCCATGCTAGATGGCTTCCTGCAACTACTGGGTCTGGTTGTCTAGGTCCTCTCGTTCAGGTTGAACTCTAGGGGCACCTGTTAGGCCCTTATACTACTAGTGTAACCCTTATTGTTATTAGTACAACCCACTTATTATATTGATGTACCCATGTAGTGCCCATATTTATAGAAGCCCACTATTATTACTAAGTGCCCTTACATTATTATTGTTATGTCGGCTCTGAATATTATGACCCCTTAGACTCCTATATATAGAAAGGAGGTCTTTTCATTTGTATCATCCAAGAATTTCTCATTTGTGTAATGTAAAGTAGGTTTCCCCCTCGAAGAGGCTAAATTCAAAGGCGTTGATCTCTATTTTCTATCTTTTTGTGAGCTGGTTTCATAACATTTGGTATCAGAGCTTTGGATTCTAGGGTTTCACTACTCCAAATAGGTCATCATGGAATTTTAGCGATAACTTTTTTCTACAGCGTTTCAGAAGCTAAAAAAAAAACCATTTGAGAAGACATTGCGCTAGACCTTGGGTCCAAATTTTAGAGCTTTTCACGTTATATTTGTGGAGATATGATCTGAGGAAGTTGGTATTTTTGCAGACTCCTGAATTACATTCCAAACAGGTGACCTGGGGAAAATCGTCATAACTTTCTCTCCGAGCATCAGATTGAAATTTCGTAAGAAGGTCACAGTGGGAGATTTCTCATAACTCTTCCTTGCAGAATCAAATTTGGATCAGACTGGTGGAATTAGAAAGAGGACACAAAGGGCTACTGTAGGTCGCAATTTCAAAACTTAAAGATCCAAAAGTATAGAGTTATAGTCGTTTCAATATCGAGTTCCTAAAATCAAGAAAAAGCAAGATGAGGAAGTTTGATGGAAAGTATCTAGTAAATCAGATACTTCAGATGGAGCAATATTTTGATCTACATGGTGTGCCACTGTTACAAAAGGTATGTATTGCATCTTCATATTTAGAATGGGATCAATTTTTAGGTATGAAGGGCTTTGTTCTCGTAAATAACTTGTTACATGGTCAATTTTCACGGAGGAAATGGTAGCACATTATGAGGATACAAAGAGCAACACCATCTTTACAACAACACCACAACAATTGGAAAGAGTAGAAGGGCTTCGTGACATAGTGGAAAGCAAAATTATGGAAACTAGGAAGCATACCCCTAACAACTATAAAGATGGAAGTGTTGTTTCTCCTAGCCTTCAACAACCTACAAGGGTTATGCCACAACAATTGGAAGAAAAAAGAGAAAAAGGGCTTTGTTACAATTGTGATAGCAAATGTGCTAAAGGTCATAAGTGTGCTGAGAAGAAATTATTTTACATAGAATATGAAGAGGAGGAAGAAAAGTATCAAGAAACATCAAAAGAAGAGGATATACTCCAGGACCCCACCCTAAAGAAAGAAGAAACGAATCAGATCATATCTTGTAAAGCATTGACAAGAATTACCACTCCTCAAACTCTCAAGATAGAAGGACATATCAAGAAGAGAAATGTTCAAGAAGGGAAAGATCACCTCGAGCATGAAGAAATGAATCCGAGCATATCTTGTAAAGGATTGGAAGAAATTACCACTCCTCAAACTCTAGAGATAGAAGGACATATCAAGAAGAAAAAGGTTTAAGCAGTGAAAGATCACATCGAGCATCAACAACAAGTTCTCCAACTTTTAAAGGATAACGCCACTTCGGTGAAAAATAAAACAAAACAACAAGTAAATCAACATCATTGTGAAAAATGTTTGGATGTAGGTGATTGGGTATTTTTACTACTACATCTCAAGCAAGCTATTTATGAGAAGGAAATGTTGGCAATACTACGCGCACTTAAAAAATGGCGACCTTACCGAATGGGAAGACTCTTCAAGGTAAAAATGGATCATGATAGTCTTAAAGAATTTTTAGAACAAATATTATCTTTAGAAGAACAGAAAAAATTTGTCACAAATATGTTGGGTTATGACTTCGACATCATCTATAGAAAATGGAAGAAAATTTTTGTTGCAGATGCACTCTCAAGAAAGGATGAGGATGTGGAAGCATTTTTTAGTGCTATTTCTATTATCCAACTAGATTGGATAAACGAAGCAAGGGATGAATGGAAACGAAGAAGTATGGCCACTTATTTAGAAGTTGCAAAAGATCCCAATTCAAACAATATTACCAGAAATTGAAGAGGAAGGAAAAATCATATTGGAACCTGGAGTAGTCACAGAAACAACAACCTGACAACTATGAAATCAATCAATTTTAGAGTATCTCATGAAGTGGAAGAACTTACCCGCTGAGGATTCCACATGGGAGGACAAGAATTTTATACAGAAGCATCAAGAACTACTCAAGCATTGAGGACAACACTTTTTGAAGGAGAGGGGCATGTTAGGCCCCTATACTACTAGTGTAACCCTTATTGTTATTAGTACAACCCACTTATTATATTGATGTACCCATGTAGTGCCCATATTGTTAATATTGTGCCCCATAGAAGCCCACTATTGTTATTATTGTGCCCTTACATTACTATTGTTATGTTGGTTATGATTATGTTATGACCCCTTAGACTTCTATATATAGAAAGGAGGTCTTTTCGTTTGTATCATCCAAGAATTGCTCATTTTTGAAATGTAAAGCAGGTTGCCCCCTCGAAGAGGCTGAATTCTAAGGCATTGATCTCTCTTTTCTATCTTTTTGTGAGCTGGTTTTATAACAGCACCAGTCGAGGAGGTTCCCTTTACTTTCCTAGTTACGTCACGTCTGATCAGGGAGAGAGTTCTCTTCTCATACCCTACTTTTCTTACGGTCTTATTGGCCCAGCAGACCTTTGTCACGCATCGATTCGGTCTGGTCGATGGTCATATAGCATATAACCGTATTGTTCACCACGGAAGTCCTTCACCCCGTACACGCAACCGCCTTCTAACTGCATGCTCATTCCACCTCCTCTTCCTATATGCACACCACCGTGTTGTGATTGTCATGCACAATTCTCCTTTTGGCGCACCCTCCCACTTTTTCTCTATACTTGAGTCTCACAGTGGTTGACGAAGTCATCCCCATTTGTTGTGTCGTTCTCTGTTGATTGATTCCTTACCTCGATTGTCACGCATCGCGGTGATCTAATCATCATGTTGCAGTTGAGCATTGTGACTTCATGCAATTAGTTTTGCCATCGTTCTATCTCCTCATCTAAGTCCGATGTGTAGGAACTATCGTGCTCCCATGAGATTCTGCCGTCTGCTGTGGGATTCACCTGATCTTGGTCTTGCACTGTTATCTCGTAAATGCAGTCTAGTTCAGCATCACTATCGTTATTGCACATCGGTTCAGTGTAGCGTGCTCCTTCGGCTGGGTCTACTGGAACTATAATACGTACTGACTATTTTTGAATGTCATCTTCCGTCTTTTTAAATTGATGATCCCATTCATGTCTGTGGCCCAGTATATTCCTAGCGGTGTAGGGTATGGATTATTTTCATCAACAATTTCTATCACCTCAAGGTTATCACCCCTTCCAATCTTCCTATCGATAAGATCTTTTGTTGGTTGGCCATCCGTAGTTGAAGAGGAGACTACTGTAGTGTATGCCTACCCATGCATTCCCATGTTTTCTTAGGAAATACATTCGCATCTGACCCTAGATCCAGGATGACCTGATCCATCTCATATTTATCGATTTGCGCTGTCATTCATATTTCTTTCCCGATACGTAAAGCATGTTTTCCCAGTTTCTAGACTACACGAGGCTCCCCCGATCCTGCACACCTTGTGATAAACTCTTGTAGTCCTTTAACTACTTTATTGTCACATAGAAGCTTCATACATGTCTCTCAAAAAGTAGTAAGCATTAAGGGATCCATTCCCAGCTCAACTGGATCCCTACTACCTGGAGTAGAGACTTCCGCGAAGCTCTTCTTAACTTCCTTAAATGTCCGCTTCCCCTGTCCCGCCTCAAAGCAAGTCCCTTTACATCTTCTTTGGACTATTTCCTCGCATCCCCCCTGTAGTTGCACCACTCCTTAATACCATGTTTACATTGGGATCTTCCTTGCATGGCTCAGACCTCATCATTTGGATTTTTTGAGTTGGACTAGGCTGTAGTATCCCCTTTTCACACATTTGGGCAATCACCATTGGACAATCCACCATTTCATGGTGAAACTCCTCATAGTACACGTAAGATATTCGCGTCGAGTTAGTGCAATCGCCAGCGTAGTGCCCCGACCCTCCTTAATTATAAAAGATTAGCTATCTGCGGCCTCGTCCCCATCCCATTCCTCCTCTTCCTCGTCTATGTCCTTAGAATCCACAGCACGACCCCGCGGCTAGGTCAAAACCCTGCATCTGTCTCCATTCGATAGGCTGGGGTTGTTTCCATCATTAGCTCATAGCTTCGACACGTTCGCACGTCGTGCCCTACTGATCTACAAAAGTTGCAATACAGTTGCTATGGAGTCTGGGTATATTTCTGCAACACGTGATAGTTGTCTATTGCGTGCTTTCCTCCTACTTGACCAATCGTGCACCAGAGTGCAGACGCCGCACTTGGCCCTACTTGTACCTCCAGCCTTAATGGCATCGGGCCCCCTCCCACCAGATAGTTCGCGAATACGAGGTAGTTGTCCTTGTTGTTCCCTTGACTTTTGCATTTGATCCACCCACTTCTGTATGCACCTCTAATCGAGGCACCCTTTCTTGCTTCAAACTTTGCATTTCTAAGCATAGGTTTTGTAGCTGCACATCGATTTGTTCAACTCCCAACCCTGGATCCTGTACTGGAGTTTCATGCAACCTCATCGCTGTCTCTAATGCTTCATCTTGTGTTGAGATCTTTTGTTGGGATAGTGTTGTCCTTAGATGTGGTGTCAAATACGCCGCAAACCAAGTGTAGTTTTACACATTCGTCAGTGTCATGTTAGCCTTGCGGATTGTACTCTTCAATCTCTAATCCAAATCCCACGAGGTTTAACCAAATAACATTACGATCTCCTTCAACCTGATGATCAACTGCATCTGTGATTTTGGCTGGCTAAATCCTTTGTTCAATGCATCCTGGATTGCCGCTATCCCCACATTCAGTTGATCCCTTGAGTACTTTATATACCACATCAACGCGCGGTCCTGCAACACACTAACCAAAGTAGCCTTTTTGATGTTATCATCTGTTACGCCTTGGGTTTCTCATATAGCCTTTACCATGAACAAGAATTGACCTGGTTCCCCATTTACTACACCTCTAAATACCGACAACTTGATCACACTCCCCATTCCAACCCTTGGTGATGGTGGAGGTGGGTAGGTGAAGATGGGTTTGATGTAGGTGAAGTAGGTGATGGCATGGACAGTGGTGGTATCAATGGAATGCGTTGTTTTATCAGTTGGGTTGTGCTCCTTGGAGAGAACCCTCTGAGCTCCTCCTCGCTTTCTCGTGAAAGTGAAATCACAGGACTATTTTCAAATCCCTCAATCCCTCGATAGCCTCTTCTACTCCTCATTAGCTTGGACATTAATGGATGGGCATAACCTATTTTTCACATAAAAGCATTTTGATCCAAGTATTCATTGATTTGATGTACTTACCTCACGGTCCTTGGAGAAATTGTGTTTCTACTTCGCTGTAACTCATAGTTGTGTCTATTGTGAACTCAGTGATAAACCCTCCTATTATTCAATCCAACCAGTGATATACTGCGCATGCAATTTTATCTTCAGATGCTTCTAGCCTACGCACCAATTCTGGAGTTCACATAATGGTTTGATCTAGTCTACACCTTCCCACGCTGTCAGCTAGCCTCGCGATCCACTCATACAACTCTAGCAAGAAGGTCACAAAGAAGATCTCGTGGATTTCTATGTATATGTAGCGATCGAGCCACCTTTCCTCAGATATCCACTGATTTATATTCCCCTGTACTACAAACTCGTGCAGTTTCTGATCTAGCCAATCTTCAATCTCCTTCTTCGTAGGTTTCTAATGTTCTGACATCAGACATCCCTTTTGCAGATCTCAGTCCTGGCGACGGAACCATTTCTTGGCTTATTCGGGCCTAACCCAGGTTTGGAAGAGTTATTAACCAAACAAATCCCATGCTACCTGCCCTTTCACAACATTCTGTGGGGCACGAACTGAAGTCTCACCCTAGGTAGTAAGGGACGGTGTTGGAACCAGGTTTTCGCACCCTTGGGATGTCGTGATGTGCTCTAGATGCGATTGCGCATTGTTTTGTACCCTCGCTCTACCCTGTATTGTTATTAGGCTTTCGCGTAGATCCACACCAACACGCTCTTGTTATTATGAGTCTTTTATAGATCTATTTTACTTCCTAGGCTATTTGAGCAAACATTTAACAATAATACCTAGTGCATGGAAAAATATGCATAAATTCATAACATAAACAACAGATAGATTCATGATAAAACACAAATGATTAAAAAATTCTTATCTTTATTGATCTGTTTCCCAGTACATCCAGATCCACCCTGCACACTCAGTTGCAAGGGTCTGTGCACATAGCTGTAGACTCTACCAGGGCTCTCTGCACACAGCTATAGAGCCTCTGTCTATCTACCAACACCCTTGACTTGGACTTACAGACGTAGAGAGAATGTTATGAAACCAGCTCAAGAAAAGATAGAAAAGATAGATCAACGCCTTAGAATTCAGCCTCTTCGAGGGGGCAACCTCCTTTACTTTACATAAATGAACAATTCTTGGATGATTCAAATGACAAAACCTCCTTTCTATATATAGGAGTCTAAGGAGTCACAATATTATCCAGCCGACATAACAATAATAATATAAAGCCACAAAAATAACAATAGAGGGATTCTATGGGGCATAGAAATAACAATATGGGGCTAATAGGGGCACAACAATATAAATAAGGGGCATAACTACAGTTGTAATGGGGTAATCACTAGTATTATAGGGACCCAACATGCCCCTCTCCTTCAAAAAAGTGTTGTCCTCAATGCTTGAGTAGTTCTGGATACTTTTGCATAAAATTCTCATTCTCCCATGTGTAATCTTCAGCGGGTAACTTCTTCCACTTGATAAGATACTCTGAAATGATCGATTTCGTAGCTATCGAGTTCTTGTTTCTGTGACTACTTCCGATTCCAATATAATTTTTCCTTCATCGTCAAGTTCTGGCAATATTGTTTGAATTGGGAGCTTGTCGCCTATAACCTTATTTAAGCATGAAACATGGAAAACTAGGTGCAATCGATAAGCTGTAGGAAGCTCCAATTTGTATGCCATAGTACCAATCTTTTGCAACACCTTGTAAAGACCATAATACTTTGGTGATAATTTATTATCCTTCTTAGCTTGCTTTAGGGACATTACCTTATATGGTTGTAGTCGTAGGAATACCCAATCACCTACATCAAAACTTCTTTCACTTCGATGTTGATCTGCGTGCTGTTTCATTCTATTTTGTGCCAACACGAGGTTATCCTTTAAGAGTTGGAGGACTACTTGTTGATGTTCGATGTGATGTTCCACTGCCTGAACCTTAGAATTTTCTCTTAAATATGATGTGATGGATGGTGGTTGATACCCATAAAGTGCCATAAATGGGGTCATTTTTGTTGTTGTATGGAAGGAAGTGTTATACCACCATTCAGCCAGAGGCAACCATTTGACCCATTGTGCCTGTTTATCAGATACAAAGAAATGAAGATATCCTTCCAAACATTTGTTTACTATCTCAGTTTGCCCATCAGATTGAGGATGATAAGATGAGCTATGAGCTAATTGAGTACCAAGACAAGAAAATAATTATGTCCAAAAATTTCCAGTGAAAATGGGATCTCTGTCACTTACAATAATCTTTGGGTTTCCATGTAGTTTTTGAACAGTTTCCTTAAATGCAGTAGAAACTGTACTGGCTTTAAATGGATGTGATAATGCACAAAAGTGTGCATACTTGGTAAGTCTATCAACTACCACCATGATGACACTCTTTCCCTCAGACTTGGGTAAACCTGTGATAAAATCCATTGAAACCTCCTCCCAACATTGGCTTGGAATGGATAAAGGTTGTAATAGACCCGGTGTCTTATTTGTTTCAACTTTATTTTGTTGGCAAACCAAACATTCCGCCACAAACTTTTGAATATCTGATTTAAGGCCATCCCAAAAAAAATTCCTTCTTAACCCTGTGGTAAGTTTTTAAAAATCCTGAGTGCCCTCCTAAGGGAGAAGTGTGCAATTCCATAAGAATCTTTTGTTTTAGCTGGGAATTCTTACAGAGGTATAAGCAATCTTTGTACCATAACAAATCATTTTTCCAGCTAAATGTATCAAAAGTAATGGAATCTTGTTGTAGCTTTTGAATAAGTGCCCACACTTCTTCGTCATTCTTCCATTCCTCCCTTGCTTCGTTTATCCAATCTGGTTGGATAATAGAAATAGCACACAACAATGCTTCCACATCCTCATCCTTTCTTGAGAGTGCATCTGCCACCACATTTTGCTTCCCTTTTTTGTAGATGATTTCAAAGTCATAACCCAACATTTTTGTGACCCACTTTTGTTTCTCTTCAGAGGATAATCTTTGTTCTAAAAAGTATTTAAGGCTATCATGATCCGTTTTTACCTTGAAGTGTCTTCCCATTAGGTAGGGTCGCCATTTCTTAAGTGCATGGAGTATTGCCAACATTTCCTTCTCATAAATAGCTTTGCTTAAAAACATTCCCTTGATTGGAAAACTTTCAAAAGCAATGGGTCTTTCATCTTGCATTAGAACAACACCAATTCCATTTCCTGAAGCATCACATTCCACAATAAAGGTTTTTGTGAAGTCCGGTGTAGCTAAGACCGGTGCTTGGCACATTGCCTCTTTAAGATGTTCAAAGGCCTTTGTTGCTTCTCGAGTCCATGAAAATGAATCTTTCTTCAATAATGTTGTTAGAGGTGCTGCTATTCTCCCATAATTCTTAACAAACTTGCGATAATACCCTGTCAACCCAAGAAATCCTCGCAGATGCTTTATGGATGTGGGGATTTTCCATTCCTTAATGGCTTTAATTTTGCTAGGGTCTACCTTAACTCCTTCATGAGATACAATATGACCAAAATATTCCACCTCCTGGACTCCAAAGAAACATTTGGATCTTTTTGCATATAATTGTTTCTCCTCCAATAGTTGTAGCACCCTGTCAACATGTTCAACATGATCCTTCCAAGACTTGCTGTAGATTAGTATATCATCAAAAAATACTAACACAAATTTTCTAAGGAATGGTTTGAAAATTGAATTCATCAAACCTTGAAATGTTGAAGGTGCATTGGTAAGGCCAAAAGGCATGAAAAAAAATTCATAATGACCCTCATGAGTTCTAAATGTCGTTTTCGGAATGTCTTCAATCTTCATTCTGATTTGATGATATCCCAAACGAAGATCCAACTTGGTGAAGTAAATTGATCATGCAATTCATCCAGTAATTCATCAATGACAGGAATGGGGAACTTATCTTTAATAGTGAGCTTGTTGAGCTCCCTATAATCCAGACACATGCGCCATGATCCATCCTTCTTGTGCACCAATACTACTGGAGCTGAGAAAGAACTTTGAC
Source organism: Pinus tabuliformis (assembly GCA_031772625.1). NCBI lineage: Eukaryota > Viridiplantae > Streptophyta > Pinopsida > Pinales > Pinaceae > Pinus > Pinus tabuliformis. Next base: position 479,963,140 of record CM062812.1, on the reverse strand, counting down.
TCAGTTGAATTATACCAGCCTCTAGCATTTCTGCAACCATACGTTCAATTTCACTTTTTTGGACATAGGGATATCTGTACGGCCTGATGTTTGGAGGAACACTTCTTGGAATCAGATGAATAGCATGATCATGATCACGCATAGGTGGGAGACCTTTGGGAGTCTCAAATACCTTGGAATGATTGTCCAGGACTTTTTTGAGATCTGGAGAAATAGATGATTCCAATGTGGAAACATCTAGCGAACATAATTGTGCAATTACACCTCTTTGCTCCTTTTTTAGAAGCTTTGTCATGCCATTAGAGTTGATTATCTTTCCTGGTTTCCCTCCAATACCCCTTAATTCAACTTCCTTTCCTTCCGTAGAAAATTTGATGAAAAGTTCTTGAAAATTAAAAGCTATTGTACCCAAGGATTGTAGCCATTGGACTCCTAGTACAACATCAGCACCTCCCATTGGAATGGAAAGCATTGGGCTAGTCAATACATATTCTCCCATGGATAGCTTGATATTATGGCACTTTCAAGAGCAATTTATTGTTCCTCCATTTGCAATCATCACTTGACACTCTGGTGTTGGATATAGGAAGCAATTCAATTCTTTTGCTACCCTACAATGAATAAAATTGTGGGTGCTTCCTGAATCAATCAACACTATTACCTTTTTCTTCTTGATTTGTCCTTCTATCTTGATGGTTTGAGGAGTGGTAATTCCCGCCAATGCATTACAAGATATGGTCGGATTTATTTGTTCTTCATCTAGGCTTTGTTCCTGGAGTATATCCTCTTCTTTTGACCTTTCTTGCTCCTTTTCTTCTTCCTCTTCACAATCTATGTAGAATAATTTCTTCTCAGCACACTTATGACCTTTTGTGTATTTGCTATCACAACTATAACAAAGCCCTTTTGCTCTTTTTTCTTCCAATTTTTGTGGTGTCAACCTTGTAGGTTGTGGAAGACTAGGGGCAACAACACTTCTGTCTTTATAGTTGTGAGTGGTATGCTTCCTAGTTGCCATAATTTTGCTTTCCATTTTTCTTGCTAACCTGAATGCCTTCTCTAATGAATCAGGTTCCCAAAGGCGAACATCATGTTGGATATTATCCTTTAAAGACCCTATGAACACATCAATCCTATGCTCCTCTGGAATATCTTTTACCCTTATGTTCAATTTTTGGAACTCCTCAATGTGCTCCATTATTGAACCCTTTTGTTTGAGACTTATCAATTGGCTAAAAAAAGTGTTGCTTTTTATATCCTCATAATGTGCTATCAATTCTTCCGTAAAAATTGCCCAAGTGATAAATTGTTTACGAGAACAAAGCCATTGATACCATACAAACTGATTTGGTTCCAAATATACAGTTTCCATACGTACCTTTTGTGTGTTTTGCACATTATTGAGATCGAAGAATTGCTCCATCTGTAATATCCATGTGGCGGGATCCTTGCCATCAAACTTCCTCATATCGATTTTTGGAACATGGTGAGTCTTTGATCCAACATTAGAGTCTATGGAATCATGATTAAAATTTATTTTGTTCTCATCATGAGTTTCCTTTAGTACCCTTTCACCCTTACTGACCATTTCTTGTAGCAACTTATTCATATTTATCTTCAATTCTTCCATCTTATCATCCATGCCATCAATTTTAGTGTCCATGCCATTCACCTTAGCTTCCATGCCATCCATTTTAGCTTCTACACCTTTATTTAAACCATCCATCTTAGCTTCTACATCTTTCCATAAACCATCCATTTTAGATTCTGTTGCTTTTTGTGCAAGTGACACTCATTGCACTTGTTCTTGTAATTTTGATATATCATATAGCATTTCTTCTTCTTCTTCATGAGTCATGCTAGAGATTTCAGGTTCCTTACTAGGTGTTTGCATTTTCTTTCCTCGAGGCATCAGTTACCAATAATAATGCTCTATTATGCCCTTTGAATTCCTTCAAAATAAATTTTCAAACCAAGCTTAAGCAAAAATTTAAGAAAATCTACACACCTTTTTTCACTTTGTAGGAGCTCGATATTGCCTCTGATGTATCTCTGTACTTTTCAATCATCTAGTTCTAAATTTGTGACCTGCAGTAGCCCTCTTTCTCCTCTTTCCAATGCCACAAGTCTGACCCAAATTGAATTTTCCAACGAAGAGTTATGCGAAATCTCCCATAGTGACTTGATTATAGACTAGTTCATTAGAGCGAACTTGTACGACATGCCACGAGTCACTGTTTCGATCTTTGGATCTGAAAAATGTGTACAAGAAACTACAGTCTGTCCTCTTTCTGTACCTTCTTACAAAATTTCAATCTTATCCCCAGAGAGAATGTTATGACGATTTTCCCCAGGTCACCTGTTTTGAATGTAATTCAGGAGTCTCCAAAAAGACCAACTTCCTCAGATCATATCTCTGTAAATATCGCACGAAAAGCTCTGATATTCAGACCCAAGGTTCAACACGATTGCTTCTCAAATGGGTTCTTTTTGAGAATTCTGAAACGTCACAGAAGAAAAATTATAGCGAAAATGCCACGATGACCTGTTTGGAGCAGCGAAACCCTAGAATCCAAAGCTCTGATACCAAATGTTACGAAACGAGCTCAAGAAAAGATAGAAAAGATAGATCAACGCCTTAGAATTCAGCCTCTTCGAGGGGGAAACTTCCTTTGCTTTACATAAATGAACAATTCTTGGATGATTCAAATGACAAAACCTCCTTTCTATATATAGGAGTCTAAGGAGTCACAATATAATTCAGCCGACCTAACAATAATAATATAAAGCCCCAAAAATAACAATAGAGGGATTCTATGGGGCACCTAAATAACAATATGGGGGTAACAGGGGCACAACAATATAAATAAGCGATATAAATACAATAGCAATGGGGTAATCACTAGTATTATAGGGACCCAACAGAGAATAGTTCCTTCATAAACCCATAACATTCAAGATCAAAAACGAAAACTGACTCTTAACCTTAGGGCCTTGATCGGCCGACTGACTTTCTCTCTTCTTACATTATTTTCAGGCGGACAACCGTTTGACTTGACTCATTACAATTCCTGCTCCATGCATCTCGCAGAGCCTTTTACCATACTATTACCAAAATTGTGGGCTTTGATCCCCAAAATCGTTATGCGGGGCCTCTGCTGCCCAACATGGAATTTCGCCATAGCTAATAATGTCTAATTCTAACCAAATTATAGTTCTAGAATTTGATGGGAATGATTATGATTATTGGTGAATTAAGATGCTAGCCTTTTTTATTGGAAAATATTTGCGGGAGACTGTTGAATAAGGATATGAGGAGCGAGCTGATTGGAATGCCCTTACAACCAATGAAAGAACAACAAGAAAGGAAGCAAGGAAGAAGAATGATCAAGCTTTTTTTCACATTTTGATAGCTCTTGATAAGAGCTTATTTCCAAGAATGTGAGGAGCAAAAACTGCCAAAGGTGTTTGGGCAACTCTACAAGAAGCTTACCAAGGTAGTGATCAAGTTAAGGTGGTCAAGCTTCAGACATTCAAGAAAGAGTTCGAGAATTTGAAGATGCAAGAAGCTGAAAGTGTGAGTGACTATTGTGTGAGAGTCAAATATGTGGTCAATAAAATAGCTACACGTGGAGAAACTATAAGTAATGAAGTTTTAATTTTGAGATATTTAACACGTAGATGGAATCATGTTGCCATAATCATGCAAGAATGTAACGATTTTACAAAACTACAATTTGATCAATTGGTTGGATCTTTGATGTCTCATGAAGAAAGATTGAAGGACACTTTTGAAGGTGTAGAGAAATCTTTTTCCTCTAAATTACAAATTACAAAGAATGAAGATGCAAGTAGTAACAATGCCAAAATCAATCAAGGTCAAGGTAAATGGCAAAGCCAACATTCTTCAAGAGGTAGAGGAAGAGGTGGTGAAAGTGGAAGAGGTAGTTTCAGAGGAAGAGGTAGAGGTAGATTTGATAATAGAAATGTTCAATGTTAATATTGTAACAGGTATGGCCACTTTGAAAGAAAATGCAGATTGAAAGAAGGTAAAAATGCTAATTATGCTCAAGAAAGTGGTGAGAGAACTCAAGATCACTTATTTTTATCTTATGCAAAAGGTGAAAACACTGGTAAAGATGTTTGGTACCTAGATTCTAGATGCTCTAACCATATGACAGGGAATGAGAAGTTGTTTTCAAAAAAGGATGGAAATTTCAAATCCAAGATCTAGCTTGGTGATGATAAATCATTGGAGTTTCCTGCCAAAGGAGCTATGGAGGTCCAAAAATAAGAAGGTATAAGGAGTATTCATGACATTTATTATACTCCACAATTGAAGCATAATTTGGTTAGTGTTGGGCAGCTATATGAAAAAAATTATAAAGTAGTCTTTGAAAATAAGAAATGTACTATCTATGATAAGAATCAGGGAAATAGGGTGATCATTGTTGTGCTTATGACAAGAAATAAGATGTTTACCTTGAGGTTTGATGAACATAACAACAATCTTCCAAATATGGCTTATGAAGATTCATGTTCGTTATGGCATCTCAGGTATGGGCATTTAAATTTTCAAAGTTTTAAGTTTCTAACCTTACATGCATTAGCTTCTAGTTTTCTGAAGGTAGAAGAGCATAAGGAGGTTTGTGAAGGATGTGCTAAAGGAAAGCATGTAAGGGAAAGGTTTCCAAAGGGAATTGAATGGAGGGCTCATCACCCACTTCAACTTGTTCATTCAGACATATGTGGTCCTATGCAGACTAAGAGTTTGCGTAAGTCATCATATTTCATCACTTTTATTGATGATTACTCACGAAATTGTTGGGTATATTTTTTGAAGGCCAAAAGTGAAGCCGTGGATACATTCAAGAAGTTCAAAGCCCTTGTAGAAAATGAGAGAGGGTGGAAGATCAAATGTTTGTGGACTCATCATGGAGGAGAATTATGCTCAAAAGCTTTCAAGATTGATTGTGATATGAATGTTATCAGGAGGCAGCATACTACAACATACACAACCCAAAAAAATGGCATAGCTAAAAGAAAAAATTGTACTATGGTTGAAATCACAAAATGCATGTTACAAACTAAAGGATTGAGCAACTCTTATTGGGGAGATGCAGTTTCTACAATAGTGTACATCCTCAACCATAGCCCCACCAGTGCACTAGAAAAGATGACTCCTTATGAAGCTTGGTATGGAAAAATTCCTAATGTTAATCATTTCAAAGTTTTTGGTTGTTTGGCTTATGAGCATGTACCTGATCAGAATAGAAAAAAGCTTGATGCAAAGAGTGAGTTATGTACTTTTATTAGGTATAGTGAGACAAGCAAGGTTTATGAATTGTATAATTCTCTAACTAAGAAGCTTATTATCTCAAGAGATGTAATTTTATGAAGGGGGCATTTATGGTCATAAAAAAGGCCATGCTGAGATGACAAAATCTATTTTGAATGATGATATAATTGTTGATAATGATCATGAGTAGCCAACTAATGTTTCTGTAACTAGTGGCTTAACTCCACCAAGTAGCCCTTCATGAATTTCTTCAACATCAAGTTCAAGTACAACTTCTTCTCCAAGTTCTACAAGGAAGGTAAGAAGATTGAGTGATATTTATGAGAGGAGTGCAAATCAAGCACATGAAGAAAGCACAATAGGTGACATAGTAAATTTTGCTTTATTAGCCAAGGCTGATCTTGAACCATCATGTTTTGAAGATGCATGTACTAATGAGGTTTGGATGCAAGCCATGCGAGAAGAGATAGATTCCATTCAAAGGAATGACACTTGGAAGTTGACAGATCTTGCACATGACAAGATAAATATTGGCACCAAATGCATCTATAAGACTAAATTTAACAGTCATGGGAGTGTTGAATGACACAAATCAAGATTAGTTGCTGAAGGATTAACACAGAAGTATGGAATTGATTATGAAGAGACATTTGCATGAGTAGCAAGAAAAGAGACCATTCGAACGTTGATTTCATTAGCAGCTCACAAAAAGTGGAGCATACATCATATGGATGAGAAAAGTGCCTTCTTGAATGGGTACTTAGAAGAGGAAGTATATGTGGAGCAACCACAAGGTTTTGAAGTGGAAGGAAAGGAGAATAATGTCAACAAGTTGAATAAGGCTTTGTATGGCCTGAAGCAAGCACCATGAGCATGGTATGTAAGGATTGATGGATACTTTCAGGAAAATGGCTTCCAGAGAAGTAAGAGCGATCATATCCTTTCAAGAAGGTATTGATATTCTAATCATAAGTTTGTATGTTGATGATCTATTCTATATGGGTAGTAGTTCTAAGATGAATGATAAATTCAAAGTTGTTATGATGAATGAATTTGAGATGAAAGATATAAGCATCATGAAATATTTTCTAGGAATGGAAGTTTATCAAAGTAAGGAGGAGATTTTCATTTGTGAGAAAAAGTATGCACATGATATGCTAAATAAATTTGATATGGTTGATTGTAATCCATCCCCTACTCCAAGTGCTCATGGAGAGGTGTTATGGAGAGATGATGGTGCTCATTTAGTTGATGAGAAAACTTACAAAAGTATTATGGAAAGCTTGATATTTCTAACCCACACAAGGCCTCATATTACATATTCAGTTTGACTTGTTTGAAAGTACATGAAAAATCTATCTAAAATACATATGAAGGTAGCCAAGAGGATTTTAAGGTATCTCAAAGGCACTCTAAATTTTGGTATTCATTACTAATGTTCTGAAAAGTTCAATATTGTTGGATTTAGTGATTGAGATTAGGGAGGTAGACTTGATGACCGTAAGCCCACATCTGGAAATTGTTTCTCTTTTGGTTCTAGTTTGATTACATGGAGATAAAAAAAACAAAACATTGTTTCCCTGCCATCCATAGAAGCAGAGTATGTTGCACTTACCTTTGGAAGAAATTGGACAAAAACAAATTTAGCCTACAATTATTTATTATGATAATGTAAGTTCCATCCAGTTAGAAAAGAATCGAGTTCATCACACCGGGACAAAGCATTTTGACATGAGATATCACTTCATTAGAGATTTGGTGCAGAATAACGATATTGAATTGAAGCATATAAATACTAAGCATCAACTAGCAGATATATGCACCAAAGTAGTTGCAAAAACTCAATTTTTGGCACTACTCGTCATTAACCATTAATGGAGAGTGTTTGGAATAATTCTTAATTAGTTATCTAAATTGCTGACAAATTACTTAGAAGATTTTGTGTTCTCTCCAAAATTAAGGCAGCAAATTGTTAAGTTGGTAAGTGCTCCCAATTAGTTGTAGTGAGAGTGGCTTTGTTTCAGAGTTCATTGATAATCATTTTAGTAATAATTTTACTATATAATAATGTAATTAATGGTTCAATTAATATATATGAGATTTACATTAGTTTTTAGCTCGCATAGTAACTGTGTTTTATTTCTTTTTATATATGTATTTTTCTTCCTAATTATGTTGGCTTATCAACTGGCTTAAATAATTCATTTCATATTCTAAAATAAGTCCCCTTATACATCAAGTTGAAAAGAAATCTATGTAAAGTTGGTATAGCTAATAGTTACTTAAGGCAAAGAAGAAATTGAAAAGGTATGTTAATTTGTGAAGAGATGCTTCTATGGTATTTTAACATTGGTGAAGTAATAGGTAGATTAGGCTATGGTATTTTAATAGTTGTGAAGTAATAGGTAGATTAGGCTTGTTTTCTCTACTCGTAACAAAATGGTAAACAATTGCGATAGGTTTAAGAGCCTTATTTTATACATGTGGTAGGTATATTTAGATTCACTCTAAATTTTCGTCTTTAATGTGTGATTATCCCAATTTCTTGGAGAGACTTAAAGAGAAATCTTTTTTTTGTGCATTGAGTACCATCATATGTGCAATAAAATAATCCACTCAGACCCTTTAGTTTGTTGAAAACTAGTACAAGAGGAGCTCATGTAATAGCTTTTCCTACCTTTTGTGGATTTATGTATGCAAAAAACAGCTTTGTCACTTCTAACATGTCTATTAGCATCTCCAAGTCTCATTTCATACTTAAAATTTATATACCTAATCCAACCCACATCACACATTTAAGCATGCATATTCTTAAGGATTTTAGACATTATAATTTTTTATATTCTCTTTCTTGTATGAGTTTGTCCAAGATTGTGTCCATGTAGCACATAAATGTTATCTAGAGCACTAATAGGTTCAATCAAGGGTGTTCAATTCTTAGGCTATCATTTTAGTTTAAGAAATGTTCAATCTTGGGTCAACAGGGGTTACATTTATTTTTCAGTGCTTAAGAGATAGTCTTTATCACATCATTTATAAGAGATGTTGACCAAGACACTAATAATATTAATATACTTTCCGACCTAATTAATTATAAAATCAAAAAACTAAAATCTTTGTTGAAATTACAATTTTATTTTGACTTGCAATTGAAACATATTACGCTAAAGAAAGTAGCATCACATGCACATATCTAAAAATCAATTTACATCATTGTTTAGTGTTGAATTTCCTTGAAATTTTGCTTTCTTCTTAAATGAACAATCCTAAACAAATTTTCATTTTGCGAGGACAAAAAATTTCTCAACAGTAGAAGCAATATAATTAAACAAGTTAGAGACACAATTACATAAGAGCCACTAATTTTGAAGGGAACCCAACTAGGAAAACCCTCTCCTTCTTGTGTTATTTTATTGATAGAGTATACAAATACAATACAAGGAAAATTGTCTATTGAGAACAAAGTTGTTCTCCTTCTAACCTAGCCTAAACTAGCCTTGAACATTACTTGATCACACCTCCTATCTTTTCCACATAAACAAGTTTGAAACACTAGCCTCTCTTCTTGGCTCCTAAACTCATGCACATAGAGCCTCATATTTTGTAGGACAAATCTCTTAATGTATGCACACATGGTACTTAATAATATGCACACAATAGGAAAGAAGCTCACACAATTCTTGTGTAGTTTAACACAATCCTGTGAGCTATCATATTTTCTCACAACCTTCTCCACAAAATAATTGTTGAATTTTGTGCCTTCATCCTCCTTTTATGTTATTTGATCATGCTATAACTTGAAAGTTTATTTTTAGAACTCAGCCTTGTGATTAATTTGTTAATTGACTCAAACAAACTCTTCTAACTCGTCCTTTCCACAAGTAGACATTGAGGCTCTCACTAGCTTTTTTCCAAATATAAAATAGCACTTGGACAGCCACATAATTGAGCCTCCAACTAGAACATGAAAAAACTAACTCATCATTTTCCATGAACTCATAATTAAAAAAAGAACATGTTGAAGTATTTCAGGACTAAGGCACAAGTTAAGAAGACCTTCACTCCTATTATTTTCAACATTTTTTATTATTGAAACTAAGAAATATATGAAAAGATTTAAACTGCACCCTACACTTACTACTTCCCACTCTAAAAATGTAAATGAACTTGACTCATTGCTCCCCACTCTCATAAATTGAATGAAACAAAACCTATACTCTTTCCTTCTCCTTTATCTAATAAAATGAAGAATGGATTTTGATACATACATGAAATTGCTTCAACTGAATAGACCTAAACCCTAGACGTATTAGTGGTTTTGAGATTAATAGCTTCAACCTACATGAAATATTTTGTGAAATGTGAAATTTTGAGTTATATCACATTATGTGAGATGCCTCACTTGTTTATTGAGAGTTCCCCTTCCATCTATTGATATTCACAGTAGCAATGTTGCCTACTCAGTTTTTAGTATGGTCCTAACATCACCAAAGAGTGAAATCCCTTAATGAAGTCTTATGTTAATTTACTTGTTATGCTTTTGAGACATGCTAATACAACCATCTCAAATGATCTGTTAAATATTCTTCTTCAATGTCCACTCTTTGTCAATTTAGGAAGTATATTAACTATCATTGCACTATCGCTTTTGAAAGCAATTTTTAGGTGATAGTTGCTAGTTCTAGATCTATATGATTTAGTCACTAGAGTGGGCCATTGATGGTAACTAATCAAGATCATCTAATTCATTAGAAATGTTGTGAGGTTATTTTACAGTTTCTTCTTGAATACCCTCTTGGTTCCAAGTGACTACAACAACCGTTGGATTTCTTAGCCATTCACCATTTCTTAGTGATTAGTCATTTTGTACTAGATTTTCCATTTTGTGCTAGTGATTGCCATTATTTTACAAGATATTATAATCTGGTAAAAGTTTGGCCAAAAAAACTATATATAAATATTATATTATTAATAAAATTGTCTTCCATTTTTCCTATGTATCATGTGGATTCACCCATTTATTATACATATAAATTTAGAGAGGTTCTTAAAATTTTCCATGCTCATAACCTAGGAATTCACACACTTACACCTCATCACAACTTAGAAGCCATGGAATCATTACTTGCAATACCCTACCTTAATGGTTGCATCAAAAAACCACATTACAACCATGAATGAATCTTTATAAAAATTGTGTGATATGGTCATCACTATCATTTAGAACCCTCTCTTTTCTTCACCACACTTTAGCCTTACCACATGATCCATTTAAGACATAACTTCTTGACACGTTAGTTGATGTGCTTTGAAGAATTCACACTTCTCAATTTTCAACCTCCTAGAGGGAAACATGTAAGTCTCCATACTGAACCATCTTATCTAACTTTAGCCATATGTTGTATATATGACCTTACACTATATTAGCCAGTGATCTAGGATAACATTATGGGTACAAAACGTTTTCAACAGACAATTCTACTTGACCTTGTATGACACTACCTTGACCTTATTAAAAACTACCTTTGACTAAAGTTCTAACAACGAGAGTCACATTAATTTGTTGGATAATGAGGTTGTTCTTATAAGTGATTCTGCATCATTTGATTTTTGCTCAATATGATAACATACTACAACTCACACCACAAACTTACAAACTTAAATACACAAACACAGCACCAATACTATATTCATATTACCACTTATAGCGATCTACAAGCCCCAAGAATTCTACAATCAACAACCTCCCCAGATTTTCACCGGCACATTTTTAACCTGTATAAATAGTCGGCTCTAAGAACAATTTCATAAACAAAATGTAATGCGGTCCTCTTGTGCTTGAGGTCATAAAATAGAGAGGCATGGGCACCCTCCACCTTTTTGCTGATAACGAATCACTTTCTCGTTTATTCCGTCAGGTAATGCAAATCATTGTCCTAAATGACCGTCGTGCCACCGCGTCCCTTTGGAACTCGATCACATAAATCGGGCACTATTTGGCTCTCGACTCTCCACGACATCGTCATTATATGGGTTTATATTTGTCGACCGCTACAAGCTTCTCGAGGTATAGAGCAAAGCAATCATGACATTTGCTCCGCTATATAACGCCGATGTCTGCTATCCCTGTGCCGGAACGGCCGGTACACACAAAAAAATACTGCCGAAACCACGAACCTCGATATTATATTGTTGTTGGATCTGTTACTGGCATGGATAATACCTCGACAAAGAGATCCGTGAAACTAGTCACATAATCCACAATGTGTTTTAACAACAGCGAAAAGAATGCTTCTGGATACAGGGAGAGAGATCTGTTAGCACAATAGCAAAACCATTGCAGGGGTTTCAAAATCTTAAGGAGAATATTTATTTTTTTTAAAGAGGGACTAAGTCCCCTGGAAGAAGCTTTATTATAAGGCCAGTATGTATAATATTTTACATAAAATTTTAATAACAGCTAAAACAATGCTTCTGGATACATGGAGAGAGATCTATTAGCACAATAGCAAAATTATTGCAGGGGTTTCAAATTTCAAGGAGAATATTATTTTTTTTAAAAGGAGACTAAGTCCCCTAGAAAAAGCTTTATTATAAAGCCTTTAATTAAAAAAAACGTCACATCAATCATATATTGATTAGGAAATAGCTGAACTGTAAACCGCTCAGCGCAACATCAACGGAAATCGAGGGTGGGGCGCGAAGGAGCCCAAAGCCCCCACCGTGCGAGCCATGCACTCACCCTATTCAAATACCATAAGGGCGGGTGACAAACATAAAGATCACTGTGTTGAATGACTCCTTTGCAATTTGGAAGGAACTCCCACGCCTCCTCAATTGGCCGGATTTCTCTTTCACATCGAGTGAAGCACAAATCTTGATATCCTCCAACATAGATCCAACATAGATCCTGAAAGGATAAATTTTCTACGCAGCATGCAAAACCTCTTTTCCATTGCCAATAATCTCATGGCTTCCATAAAAGACAAATCTCTCGGCTTCCACCAAAACACACGTTACACAAATTTACAAACAAAAAAATTAATATAATTTACTCACACAAGACAATTTCCTCCCCTATTTATTTACCTTAACCTGGGAGTCAAGCTAGAACTTATTCTGATCTAGTGTTAGAAAATAAAGAAAACCAGATATTGTTCACATAACACAAATAACACAATAATTATATTGATCTCACAAGGATTACATATATAAGAATACATGATATTTCTAAATCCTAGAATAGTAGATCTAGAATAGTAAAAATAGTTGACACAACTAATAACCTAGGAACTCACAAACTTACACCTCATGTCAACTTGGAAGTCATAGAAGCATTACCTCCAATAATTGGTTTTCACATAATATCTTTTGTGTTAATTAAACCATGACACAAAATTTCTCTTATTTGCAATATGAAATTATATTCTTTCATTCCCTATGCAACAAGATAAGGCCATTTACTAGCAATGAATCCACCATTTAGAAACCATGAATCTTCATCTAGGAGCATCACCTCCACCTAAAATAATGATTTAACCTAGTAGCCTAAAATGTAATTGTTGGATGCTATCTACAACACTTAATGCCATGTCCCTACATTAATGCATGTTGGGGTTATGGCATTATGCCACCACCTATTCTTGGACAAACACCCTATGCAAGGAACAAGGAACTTCAATGTACACCATAATTCTACATTTTATTTATATAAAGAGAGATTAAACCATTTATAGTGAAACATCTCTAATTTCCTCTATAATGGTCTCCTTTAGGAGATGTGTAATCCCTCCACTAAATATGGAGTTGACATGGACAATCTGAAATGATATTAATATATATTTTAAACCATGTGTAATTCATTCCATGCTAAATAGAGTTTACAAATAATAATTCAAAATGATTATATGAATAAAAAAAATAGATTCATAACCCTAATTAAAATATTTCAATGTATAGGGATAAAGTAATTAAAAGTAAACAAAAAAATTACATTTTCACTTTTCATTATAAGGTAAATATATTACTTTTTAATATTTAAAAAAAATCAAATTCAATCTTTAATTAAATAATTCTATAGCAATAGTATATCTATAAAGGACTAGAGATTAGATTGCTTCCTAATCAATAGCATGTTGTAGAAGAATAATTTATTTTGTTTTTAATATAGAGTTCATATGTGACATTTCAAAAATAATAATAACAAATTTATACTAACATTAATTAAATTAGTACAACCACATTAAAAAAATATTAATGTGGTTGATATAGCTCAAGGCTTCATAAATATAACAAAAAGAACTATTGCAACACTAAGAATGTGTTACCAATGCACACATTTAACTTATTAACCATGTATAAAAAGGTTCTCCGTAAGCTTAAGGAATTACACATATTATTGTAAAATGAACCATTTTGCTAAGTAAAATTTTGGGAATGTTATAAATAGTAGTGAGAAACTTATGATTGACGAAATTATTAGAATTGGAATAATCTCAAATCGCTATGAAATTGGTGGTTCCTTAATCACTCATCTAATCTTTTAAAGTAATGGACTATTTCCCTAAATAGAAATAGTAATGAGAAACTTATAATGGAAAATTATTAGAATTAGAATAATGTCAAATAATATTTTAAATTTATTAAAGGTAATGGAATATTTTACTAATTTATATAAATGAATTTTATGCCCTTATTAGAATTGGAATAATCTAAAATCTCCAGTAAATTGGTCCAGAAATATCACTTCCATCAATCTATTTTTTAAAATTTATTAAAAGTCAATGCAATCTATTAAACATTGTAACACATTACAACCCTCGATAAACATTAACACTAAACATATGGTCATCATATATCTTTTAGTCTATTAAAAAAAAATTAAAAAGTCAAAATATAAATCTTTGAATATGTATATATATATATATATATATATAAATACCTATTACTACTTAAGTGTGTATTTATTTTTACTACTTAAGTGTGTATTTAAAAATATATTAACAGTCTAAAAAAACATGCTTTAAAACATGCTTTAAGGAAAACTATATGTATAATGTATTGAAAAAAAAAATTATAATTAAAACATGTGCCATTATATAAAATAATTCAATAATCATTCTTTACAAAACTAATTATAACTTCCTATAAATTTAGGATTTATCATTTTTCTAAATGAATAAAATATTCTTCAAAATTTGCATTCTAAAAAAGTCTGCACTTTCAATAAATTTGAACCCCTAAACCCTCAACAAATCTAAAGTTAAAATGAATCTATATTAAATCATAAAACAATTAAAAACTATAAATTATACCTCTCTTCCATGAGAATTTATACTCTCTTCCTTTATAATAAGAATCTATATTATTGTTTAATCTTACCTCACATTTCCAAGAACTTTAAATCTAAATAAAACATAATATATTCAAACATATTTTAAGAACACAAAGATAAACGTAAATCTCGTCAGCAAAATGGCCACAACCTATTATAGAAACGCACAAATAAATATTAACATTTAACAAATCAATCAAAATGGCCATACATTTAACAGATGAATCATCAAAGTAGCCAAACACATAACATAATAAATGCTATTGCGCTTCTTATTAACTACCAAACAAACTTAAACAGTAATGGAGTACTTTATACTATAACATAATGAATGCTGTGGCACTCCTTATCGCACTTCTTATTAGCTCCCAAACAAACCTAAACAGTAATGGAGTACTCTATATAGATCCATGGCTGCACCGAAACCTAGCACAATTATTCTATCTAGCGGTGACCACCACCTGATGCACCAACATCCCCCTCGGCTGCACCATCTGCGTCCTCACGGCAGCACCGTGAGATGCACTCTCCATTGGTGCCGGTAATGCAGCAGTATTAATCCGCAGCACCATCTGCATCCTGGGGGGGACAATCTGTACGTACCGTTCAATTCAAACAGTTTTACAATAGTAATAAACTATTAAGCGAATTTTTTACAACACAACTGAATTTTGTTTTGATATTTTTCTTTTTAGATTAGATATACTAAAATCACATATTTGATTATGTTATGATCCCTCCACATATTCTATAACATAAAATACTGAAGAGTTAGACATTGGCTAAGAGGGCACTAAGATGATACAACACTATTGTAACAAGATCGGCAGGCAGCGGGAGTCCCTGCCTATATAATTACGGAAAAATTAGCAAGTTATCTGAAAAGAAATTCTAGTGGGGTAGGGGTTGACCCAGTGTGTATTACAGCTGTGGTAAGTGTGTGACAATTGTTGCCGTTGGAAAATAGACTTATCTGCAAGCAGTAACTAGAAAGAATTGTCCAAAACTAGTCGTTATTAGTTGATGTTCACTACTACACTTGATTAATTGTCCAAAACTAGACGTTATTCCTTCATGCTCACTAACAACACGTTATTCCTTGATGCTCACTAACAACAGTTATTCCTTGATGCTCACTAACAACAGGTGATTAAGGGTGATTTCGCCATCATTGTTGTGCTAGTATCAGAAAATCACAGCATGTTTGTCGGGTTTTGGGTTTCACTTCTGCTCCTTGCGATTGCTCACACGGTTGCCCACCCATATTAGGAGGAGGTGGAAAATTGTATGTATGGACCAAAGAATAACCTTAGTGATAGACATCGCTCTTTGATATTAGAAGGTGGAAAATTGTATGTATGGACCAAAGAATAACATTAGTGATAGACATCGCTCTTTGATAATAGATAGCAGGGTTTTCGTAGGAAAACGGGCTAGCTGTTCCACTCCATTACTCGCCGCTACCAATTCCCCATTTCACCATTTCATTTCTTCTGTTACCAGACAGGGGCATATGGCCAGCTGGCCCGAGCAGAGTCGAGCTCTGTTTCAAAACTCATGGAAGGCACAAGAAATTTTGGGATCTTGGATGGTGATGGGACAATTCTACTGTTCACAACCAGGAGGGAAGGATTCTTGTAATGGGAGATCTGACACCAAGAGGCACTGAAGAGCCAGTCCATGTAGCAAAGACTCCGATGTGGTGGATGATCAGAGGAACTTCAAGACTTGTTCATGGAACAATGAGAACTCTCGGACTAGCAGGGTCATGTCTGAGGGCAAGAAGAAGAATATGAATTATAGGTTGCTTTCTGTGACCTCCACCGGAATCCCAAGCGGCGCAGAGATAATTGTTACATGGAAGAAACGTAAGCATCAGCAATAGCAACAACACAAGTCTGTTGTTGCGAAGAAGACAAATTCCATATTCTTGGCGAAGAAAGCCAGAGCTTGCACTGAATGTGGGAAGGAGTTCTCATCCTAGAAGGCTTTGTTTGGGCACATGAGATGCCATTCGGAGCGGGAGTGGAGGGGCATCCTGCCCGAGAGAGAGACCTTGATGATGATGTCGAATGATCCTCCTCCTCTGTTCCACGACCAAACAAAAAATTTCACAAATGGTATTTTGTGTGACAATCGTTGCTGTGCACTTAGATGTGCACTTAGATGCAGAAGTCACTAATTAAAACATAAGCAATGATCTGATCAAAAGTAGTGCATACAGTAACTGCTGGCTGTACAGTTCCTGCTCTTCGAGCTATTCTTGCAGCTGATCAGGCGGGTGTGATCGGGCGGCTGTGACCTTATGCGGCAAGGGTGTAACCTTATTGCTACGGGCAGGCTGTGACCTTATGATTCAACCAAATAGGGTATGCGGATTATGGTTATTCCATTCGAAAGATGAATGCATGCATACTATCAGTGATCTGCTTGACTTCGTCAGAGCCCTTAATTGCTCTATACTATATATTCGTGTGAGTGCGAATATATAGGGCTTTTGTCACGGAAAGCCATAACATTTAATGTTTTAGATTAATGCTAACTTACAACTTAGCATTAGTTTCTTGCATTGGAGAAAATCCAATCCCGTATAATTTAACCAAACTTTATATGTATCGTAAAAAACTAAACTTTGGTTATCTTATTTTGAATACATTGAAAATTAGAACTCGTAATAAGACTTCAAATCTGGTTATCCAATCAAATTAAAAATAAATCATTTTAAATATATTTTTTAAAGAAAACTTTGTTTAAATGCGCGAAATGATATGTATTTTCAGTAGTCAACTCAGATTAATAGAGAATCAACGCTCTTGTGAAAGCTATACTCCCTCAGGCAGTGACTAATGAGAGAGCTATTTCAAGCTTTTCAACTTTGCTGTGTAATATGTGTTTGAGTGGTATTTTATCTGGTCGGGTATTAAGAAAGATAATAGAAAAGAGCGAAAATGCATATAGCTAAAACTAAAATTATAAATAAAATAAAATATTTTAATGATAATTATATAAAGTAAAAGAGAATTCTTATATGATTAAGAGTTTTGTTTTTAGTAGATTTGTAATTCATTTTTTTTCTTTAGAAGTCTTGTATAACCCATTATGAAAGAGATATTGGCAAGTGAATTACATTAAAAAAGAATAAAATAATAACAAAAAAAATCAATGTCACTCCCATTTTAAGTCAACTCTATATGGAGTCAGAAATTAATTGAAACTTTATACAAAAAAAGATTATTAATTGTTTAAGGATTTTTATTTCAATTTACGCTGGATGAGGATTTGTTTATTTATTTTTTATTTTTTTAATTGAGGGCCTAGATTGATTCTCAAAGCAATAGGTATCAATGATTATTAATAGTTGTAGTGTGTTACAGAGTTTTTTAGTTTGCATTGACTTCTAGTAAATTTTAAGTTCCTCATTATTATTTATAACATTCATTTATATATAAGGAAATTTTATTTAGCAAAATGGTCCATTATTTTAATAAATTTAAAAATTAGATTGATGTCACTTGACTCCCCACCCATCAATCTACTAGGGATTTGAGACTATTCAAATTCTAATAAGTTCCTCCATAGTAAGTTCATAATTATTATTAATAACATTCATTTATATATAAATAAATTTTATTTAGTAAAATGGCCCATTTTATGATAACATGGGTAATTCCTTTTTCTCTTCAAGTTAAAGTTGACCCATAACCTTTTCATCAGGTAAATGTGTGAATTAGTAAGGCATTCTTAATGTTGCAATAGTTTTTTAAGTTATATTTATGATGCTTTCAACTATATCAACCACATTAATATTTTTAATGTCGTTGTACTAGTATTACATGATATCTAACTCATTTTATGTTGAGTTTAACTTTAATATTTATAACAAAAATATATTAATAACATAAAAATATCTTATTAAACCAAATAAAATATTTCAATATCCATATTAAATAACATAAATTTATATTTCAGTACAACTTTTCATAAATGGAAATATAACACATATATAGAATAGAATTTATAGCATAATATATGATTATCATACAATATTATAATATAATATAACATACTAAGTCACATTTCCAAATTTTTTTATTATAATTACGCCATAAGGCGTTTCGCTCTTAGACCAACTCTTTGAGACCAACTCCCCTCCCATACCACTTGTCAAATTGTGAGTCATCGATTTTGATGTTAGATTATAGAAATAATTTTTTCCTTGAGATTTTTTAGAAACCTCTATTTGCCAATTATAATTCGTTACTCAATAGCCTCATCCATGTTGGGTTGTGTTATATTCTTTCCACGACCAGCCCATCGAGAGGTTAGAGAGGGGCTCTACCCCCCTGTTGCGCTCATTGTGTAGTAGGGGGGTCACAGGGTGTTTGAGGGGTGCAAGTAACCCCACTCTATAGGGTCCGGTGTAGCGCCTTGGAAAATTTTGGTTTTGGACCCTTTGTTAGGTTGGGCGGACCCACCTATGGTTTTGTGCATGATTTTCACACATGGTTTTTGATGCGATGGTTTTCGGTCCATGATATTAGATGTTTTGGCATATATAAATATGTATTGTAATATTGAAAGGAACATAATGAAAAATCAAGCTCGTAGTCCTGATTTTGGGATCCACGGGAAAATCTCTGTATATATGTGTCTTATGTGTTATGCTCTTGCATTGTTTATTTTATATGTTTTAGAATTTGTATGCAGGTAATTTCAGTACGGGGTTAAAACCTACAATCCATCATTTAAGAAGCTTGCAATATTGGTTACGGCTGAAGGTTTTCTTGTGTGAAGCATATTCAACACTATCCTAAAGTGTTGTTTGTATCATTGCATAGCGCTTGCGATTTCTCCACTTTCTTTTTCATCCCTCTTGTCGTCGACCATGGCTATATTCCTCTCAAAGGTATATCTCTTATCGAATATTGCTTTTTCACCACACTCATTTTGGGTTATAAGTTGTAACCTCCTCTCTATTAAGAAGAGCAAGCTTACTCTGTATCATATTACTTGTTGTTGCATATGAGAATTGTTTCACAAATAGGTACATGGATCAAATAATCCCCTGCATTCCTAAAATGCCCCAATTGCATGTAAAATATATCACCAAACCATTGCAACTCACAGACTACTGCAATTACATGTTTTGGTTTCTCTGAAATGAAGTGTAAACTGTTGTGGAAGCCAAATTTGTAATTCTTAATACCTTTTATGAGCTTGATGGTCCTATACTTGATGCACTCCAGACCAGACTTCCTACCTTGCATACGATTGGCGCTCTTGTTTTACAGGCAGAATCTAGAAATGATAGCATATCCAGTATCTCTGAAAACATGTGGACTGAAGAAATTGAGTGTATGAGATTGTTAGATGCATGCATTTTGAAGAAAAACCTCAGAATTCAGAAGCAAGGGTTTAGGTAAAGCCATGGATCTGATAACAAGAGTGAGCGATTCAGTCTCCAAAAATATGATGTTGGTGTTGCTGGAATGCTCTGGATGACTACCTTCAGAAACTCAAGATATTGAGAAATTTGTATGAGAAAATAAATGTACAGACGATATTCCAATGGTGCCATCCATATGGAAGAGTCTTCCCGAGGAGACATTGAAACTAGTCTTGGCGAGATTGCAAAAGAATAGCATCGTGAGATTGAAAATAGTATATTGCAAGTGGAATAGATTGTCATTGAGCAAGAGGTTCCCCAAACTTCATTTTATGCTCTAAGCCCCGAGTTTCAAGAAATGTGTTCTTGTTTGATGTTGTTGATGGTGAATGTAGAGGAAGTAGTTGATAATGGAAGTGCCAAAAAAGGATGAACCCATTCTTCTTTTTTTGGGAATCTGACATCTAAAAGTAATGGAACGGGAAAGGGGAGCTCCAAATCTAACGATGAATGTCACAAGGGAATTCCATGGACCAAGGAAGAACACCGGAAAAAATTTAAGCCATGGATGCCTTTTCTCTCGAATAATTATATTTTCAGCAATAATTGTATGAACCAATGGTATTCCCTTGGACTCAATCCATTCAACATTTTGTTCCCCTGTTTTTATCCAATATATCGATATATTAAATTATTATGACAATTCTATATTGATTTCGATTTGTGTTTTTTTGTTTTTTAGAGCTTAAAACTTTATCACTGTTAGGAATTCTTTATCATTAATTTATCGATCTTACATACAAATCACCTCTAGTGAGAAATGTTTCAAAAATGCTAACAGATGAGAACTTTCTGAAATCGGCTTTGTTCAAGATGGAGGAATGTTTAGGAAAATGTAGGAAATCCAAAACTCTACCTTGGCTTATTTTAATGATAATGTGTGTACCTTTGTTGATGCAGGATGTTCTTGCTTGTCCTAGACGAATTTGTCAAAGGTGTCTAGAGGAGAAGCTTAAGGAATTTTGTTAGTTCTCGAACTCCCACATAGGTGGCTATTCATGGACAAAGGTATTTTATTCGGTTAAATTTGATGAACATGGACAAAAAAGGATCTAATATTCATGATATTACTAGTGTGAGTGGGAGTGGCATATCATCACCACAGGAACCTATAATTGGTTAAGGAAATCAATATTTAGGATGTGCGAGGCAATATTCTAGTCATACTTCTCCGCGAGGGCTTCCTAGTGTATATGGAGCTACTATTGTTGGGCATATTGTTTCGATGTTTGCACTACTATAATGTTTCCTCCTCGATAGGATGCTTTAGTTGTTCCACTTTCTTACCATATGCCACAACCAACTATGCATAGATAACTAGAGAGAAGGAGCTCAGCACTTTGGACTGCAAAAGGCTCATTTCATAATACGTTGTTGTCATCGTATCAATAGGAAATGATGGATGTCAACTGATTTGCTAAATACTAATCAGTTGGTGTATCATTGCTCGATATGGACCTTTTCCTATTTGGTAGGAAATAGATAATTTTATTCCTCCACTAAGATTTCCAAAATGGAGGATGTTAATTGTCTTCGAAAGAATGATTTTGATGGTGTAAGAAAAAACTCAAATCCAACCAAGAATGTTGCAAGGGAATTCCCTGGAACGAGGAAGAACATAGGTAAAAATTTAAGCCCTTGATGCGTTTTCTTTCCAATAATTTTATTTTTAGTAGTAACTGTATGGACGAGTGTTATTCACTTGGCTTTAGTCCATTCAACAGTTTGTTCCCTTGTTTTTATCTAACATATCGATATATTGAATTACTATGACAAATCTTTATTGATTTGTGTTTGTGTTTTTTTGGGCTTTCTAGAGCTTCAAATTTTATAGCTCTCTGAGATTTTTTATCATTAGTTTATTGATTTGATGTACAAATTGTATCTAGGTTCTATTCTTGTGGGCCTGTTATTATTGTAAGGAAGGACATTCTCGTGCAGGTTTTCTATCTTTATCTTTGTGAGAAGGAAATAGAGATTTATATTCATTTGGGTTTTTTTATGTTATTGTTTTCTCTTCTTGTGAAAACAATATTTGTATGATGTTAATACTGAACCCTTATATTCACTTGCAGTTGGGTCTCTTTCATAATTTTTCTGATTACCACTCTGGCTTTCTACCCTTAGGGCCTAATGAGGGTTGAGTATATGAGAAGTTATTATTTATAAACTATAACCCAATCGAGTTCTGAATTTTTCCTACAAATAGTGACTGCATGGCTCTGGCAGTGGGCTATTAATGAGAATTTTTTTATTGGTAGGATGTGGATATCAACTTAGTATCTGAATTCATTCCATTACGTACATGAAAATAAACAAATTGGATTGAGCCATTCGATTTTTGGGATGCTTTTCTTTATGGTGAATATTATGAAACTTTTTAGAAGGACAATGCTTTTGTTTCTCATATCTGGTTAACTTCATTAGGCCTCGTCCTAAAAATTCAATAAAAAAAATTCAAGCCACATGACTTAGGTCATGGCAACTCCTAATTAAAATAAAAAATCGTTTCCAAAGTAAATATTCTTAAAGTAGGTTTGAGCCACTCTAAGAGATTCCATATATTAGCTAGAGTTGATCAAATGATTTCAGGGGGGAGGCAGTGTATATATTCCCTTAGATGACTCCTTATGCAAACAGGTTCTTTGTCAAATAATCATTTCTCATCTCCTTTGGTTATTTTTGAATACTAAACTTGGAAATAGAAATATTTGGGCAGAAACATGATTTCGGCAAACAATGGTTATTTAAGATAATTCTCTGAATTATATTTGATTAAATAGAAAATATAATTACATAATATAGTAGAAAAAACTTACTTTATAGGAAAATTAAATGGGATTGTAGATCAGGTATATATATATGAACATTGAAGTATGGCGACTTGGTTTCGAAAAAAACTAGCTAGGAAAAAGAGTCAAGAATTTGGAATTCTCTTGGGAAAAAACTTGGTAACTACAGTTGAAAATATACAAACGCCAAAAGAACCGGTGAATATAATATTATAGTAAGCAACCTTAAAGTTTCGGTGAAAATTAATATAACAGTCAGTGGAAAATAATCCTTCTCTACTTGAATATTTAATGTATCTCCATTTGCAAAGTGAACATTGAGGGCTCGAGATTTATTTGTTATTGAGCTTAATGAATGCTTGAGAGTTTACGTCTTTAATATCACTAAATAGAGAATGAGAAGTAAAACTTTATCATAACCCCCTGTTCCCTTGCTGCTAGGCAGATATTACAAGGTTGTCAAACAACTGTAAATGTTGTAATCCATTTTGTGTTTTCATTAATGTCTCCTTGGTATTGGACTAGTGAGAAATGTCTCAAAAATGTTGACAGATGAGAACTTATTGAAATCGACTTTGTTTGAGATGGAGGAATGTTTGGGAAAAAGTAGGACATAAAATACTCTACCTTGGCTTATCTTAAAGATAATGTGTGTATCGTTGCTTGTGCACAATGTTCTTGCTTGGTCCAAAGAAATTTGTCAAAGATGAGTCGAGGATCATATCAATGAATTTTTTTCTTTCTCGAACTCCCACAGAGCTGGCTAGTCATGAACAAAAGTATTTTATTCGGTTGAATTCGATGAATAGGGAGAAAAAATGATATAGCATTAATGATATTACTAGTGTGAATGGGAGTGATGTTTCATGGCCACAAGGACCTACAACTAGTCAAGGAAATCAATCATTAGGATCTGCAAGGAAATCTGCTAATCATGATTCTTAGCTAGGGCTTCCTAGTGTCTATGGAGCTACTATTTGTCAACCCATTATTGGGCCTATGGTTTCCATTGTTGGCACTCCTATAATGCTTCCTCCGGGACATGCTCCTTATGTTGTTCCAGTTTCTTACCCTATGCCAGAACCAACTGTGCATATATAACTAGAGAGAAGGAGCCGAGCACTTTGGATTGCAAACCTTCATATGATAATATGATTGTTGTCATTGTATCAATGGGAAATGATGCATCTCAATTGAACTACTAAATTTTGATCAGTTAGTGTATCATTGCTCAATATGTACGTTTTCTTGTGTGGCATCAAAGAGATCATTTTCTTCCTCCACTAAGATTCCCAAAGTGGAGGATGTTAATTTTCTTGCAAAGAATGATTTTGATGGGGATACACGTAAGAAAAAACTTGACTTTCTATTGTTTTATTATTTCCTTTCCCCAGTCAAAATCATAAAAGAGAAAGCCTCTGGTCCTTTGAATACAACTAGCAATATTATATGATAATTGTTACAATTTGGTCCATAATACATAAATATGGAGATTTCAATAATCTTTCTCTATTTATCATCAACATGATTTTGGAAAACCCCTTGAGTAACAAATCCACAATTCTAGGGGGTGACCTGAATTTCTTCATTGGACATGAGAAATCCTGGGGGCACCACTCATAAGTAGACCCTCTCTCTGATCAACTGAGCTTCCTCTTAGATCAATATAGACTTATAGATGTTCCCCTGAATAAGAATATGCCAACATGGCATAATAGACAGACTGAAGAAGCAACCCTTGGTCGAAGGCCAAACTATTGCCTCATTCAAGAAGACCTCCTCCAATCCCTCTCCATCTACAGGCAATGGGTGGGTTTGTGGGCCATCTCGGATCACTCCCTCATATACTTGGAAGTGAATGGCTCATCCAGAAAATCTAGGGTGCCATTCAAATTTAACTCCACCTGGATAAAGAACCTTGACTACATCAAGATGGTTTCAGAGTTTTGGCAAGCTCAGCCCCCAATCATGGACCAGAGGAAGGCTGTTGGGTTTTGTAGCAACCTGAAACAGCTAAAGACATTAGCCATTGAGTGAGCTAAAGGGAAAACGGCTAGGGATGACCAAACCCTAGCTGACATCGAAGCTCAGTTGGCCTCCCTCACGAATGAAAGTCAGCATGGTTACTTGTCCATTGAAGTTGAGCTACATCTAGTAGATCCGGAGGCACAAAGATCTAATATCCTACTTGACCGCGAAGAAACATGGAGACTCAGAAGCAAGGAAAGCTAGCTTCAAGCGGGGAATGGCAACACCAAGTTCTTTCATAAATATGGAAATGGAAGGAAAGCCAACAATACCTTCTGGAAGATTCCCTCGGTCCTAGATCACATTGCCACCACTCACCCACAACTCGCCCATTTGGGTATCTCACACTTCAATCAACTATTCAAAGCCCCTCATGGAACATGAATTGCTAAAATCATTAGCATTGCAGGCCATTTCCCTGGCTTTCTGGAACCTGATGGGATGGAGGACCTTATAAAACCGGTCTCCATGGGGGAATTAAAAAGCACTCTCAAGTGGTTCAAGAAGGACAAAAGTCTAGGACCAAATGGGTGGTCTGTGGAATTCTTTATTTCTTTCTCTCACATCATAGGACTAGACCTACTAGGGGTGGTGGAAGAAAGTCGGACCCTACCCATCAACTCTACCATTATTGCCCTCATTCCCAAATCGGACTCCTCGCTCTCATTCAATGAATTTACCCCTATATCCCTCTACAACTCTCTCTATGAAATTATTGCAAGAGTATAGAAAATTACATCAAGTCAATCCTATCTGAACATATCTCTCAAGAGAAATTTGATTTCCTACAAAATAGACAAATCTATGAAGCCATTGGATCTTCCCAAGATGCCATCCACTCCATCAAGCTGAAGAACCTGAAAGGGGTGTGGCTCAAAATTGGCCTCTCAAAGGCCTTTGACAAGGTTAGTTGGTTATATTTAAGCATGATACTCACCCATATGGGGTTCCCACTCATGTTTATCAGATGGATTATGGGGTGTATTTCTTCAGCTTCCTTTGCAATCCTAATAATTGGATCAGCCTCCCATACCTCTCAAGCGGATAAGGGAATCAGGCAAGGCTGCCCCTTATCCCCCTTACTTTTCCTTCTGGTTATGGAAGGCCTGAGTAGACTGATTGCGATAGAGAAGAGGGCTAGGAGACCCCATGGCCTCAAGATCAATGAACAATGCCTTATAACACATATATTATTTGTTCATGATATTCTATTATTCCTTGATGGGGGAATACATGACATCATCACCCTCACATAAATATTGAAACTTTTCAGTGATGCTATAGGAATGGAAATAAATGGGGAAAAATCAACTATATCCTTCTCTGATTGCACACAACAAGAAACTCATCTAGCTCTACAAAAGTTCGCCTTCCAAACCTTGGCACTGAAAGATGGACTGAAGTACTTGGAATTCAGGATTAAAGAATATAGTTATAAAATTGCAGACTGGACCTGGTTTATTGTAAAGGTAGAAAAAGGATTAAACATTTGGAGCCATTGCTTACTTACCAGAGCTGGAAGATGTTGGGTTGTGTTATCTTCTTCCCATTACTAGCCCATGTAGTTAACTGAGGGGTTAGAGGGGGGGCGTAGCCCCCCCTTTGTTGCATCGATTGTGTAGCGGTGGGGTTATAGGGGGTTTGGGGGGTGCAGGTAACCCAACTCTATGGGCTTCACGGCAACGCCCCGGAAAATTTTGGTTTTGCACCTTATGTTAGGTTGGGTTGTTGGGTCCCTATAATACTAGTGCTTACCCCATTACTATTGTAGTTATACCCCTTATTAATATTTTTCTACCCCTATTTCCCCCATATTGTTATTACTCTACCCCATAGAATCCCTCTATTGTTATTTTTGTGGCTTTATATTATTATTGTTAGGTCGAATGGATTATATTGTGACTCCTTAGACTCCTATATATAGAAAGGAGGTTTTGTCATTTGAATCATCCAAGAATTTTTCGTTTATGTAATGTAAAGGAGGTTTCCCCCTCGAAGAGGCTGAATTCTAAGGCGTTGATCTATCTTTTCTATCTTTTCTTGAGCTGGTTTCATAACATTTGGTATCAGAGCTTTGGATTCTAGGGTTTCGCTACTCCAAACAGGTCATCATGGCATTTTCACTATAACATTTTTTCTGTGACGTTTCAGAAGTTGTAAAAAAAAACCCATTTGGGAAGAAATCGCACTGAACCTTGGGTCCAAATTTCAGAGCTTTTCATGCAATACTTGCAGAGATATGATCTGAGGAAGTTGGTCTTTTTGTAGATTCCTGAATTACATTCAAAACAGGTGACCTGGGGAAAATCGTCATAACTTTCTCTCTGGGGATTGGATTGAAATTTTGTAAGAAGGTACAGAAAGAGGACGAACTGTAGTTTCTTGTATGCATGTTTTAGATCTAAAGGTCGAAACAGTGACTCGTGGCACGTCGTACAAGTTCTCTCTACTGAACTAGTCTATAAGAAAGTCATTGTGGGAGATTTCACATAACTTTTCCTTGGAGAATCCAATTTGGGTCAGACTTGTGGAAATGGAAAGAGGACACAGAGAGCTAATACGACTCACAAATTCAGAGCTAGATGGTTGAAAAGTACAGAGATACATCAGAGGCAATATCGAGCTCCTACAAAGTGAAAAAATGTGTGTAGATTTTCTTAAATTTTTGCTTAAGCTTGGTTTGAAAATTTATTTTGAAGGAATTCAAAGGGCATAGTTGAGCATTATTATCGGTAACTGATGCCCCGAGGAAAGAAAATGCAAACACCTTGTAAGGAACCTGAAATCTCTAGCATGACTCATGAAGAAGAGGAAGAAATGCAACATGATATATCAAAATTACAAGACCAAGTGCAACAACTGTCCCTTGCACAAAAAGGAACAGAATTTAAGATGGATGGTTTAAAGAAAGATGTAGAAGCTAAGATGGATGGTTTAAAGAAAGGTGTAGAAGCTAAGATGGACTATTTAAAGAAAGGCGTAGAAGCTAAGATGGATGATTTGAAGATAGATTTGAAGACAAACATGGACGAATTGAAGATAAATATGAATAAGTTGCTACAAGAAATGGTCCCTAAGGCTGAAAGAGTACTAAAGGAAACTCATGATGAGAACAAAAGAAATGTTAATCATGATTCCATATATGCTAATGTTGGATCGAAGACTCACCATATTCCAAAAATCGATATGAGGAAGTTTGATGGCGAGGATCCTGCCACATGGATATTACAGATGGAGCAATTCTTCGATCTTAATAATGTGCAAAACACACAAAAGGTACAGATGGAAACTTTATATTTGGAACCAAATCAGTTTGTATGGTATCAATGGCTTTGCTCTCGTAAACCATTTATCACTTAGGCAATTTTTATGGAAGAATTGATAGCACATTATGAGGATACAAAAAGCAACACTTTTTTTAGCCAATTGATAAGTCTCAAACAAAAGGGTTCAATAATGGAGCACATTGAGGAGTTCCAAAAATTGAACATAACGGTAAAAGATATTCCAGAGGAGCATAGGATTGATTTGTTCATAGTGTCTTTAAAGGATAATATCCAACATGATGTTCGCCTTTGGGAACCTGATTCATTAGAGAAGGCATTCAGGTTAGCAAGAAAAATGGAAAGCAAAATTATGGCAACCAAGAAGCATACCACTCACAACTATAAAGACGGAAGTGTTGTTGCCTCTAGTCTTCCACAACCTATAAGGTTGACACCACAAAAATGGGAAGAAAAAAGAGCAAAAGGGCTTTGTTACAGTTGTGATAGCGAATACACTAAAGGTCATAAGTGTGCTGAGAAGAAATTATTCTACATATATTGTGAAGAGGAAGAAGAAAAGGAGCAAGAAAGGTCAAAAGAAGAGGATATACTCCAGGAACAAAGCCTAGATGAAGAAAAAATAAATCCGACCATATCTTGTAATGCATTGGCAGGAATTACCACTCCTCAAACCATCAAGATAGAAGGACAAATCAAGAAGAAAAAGGTAATAGTGTTGATTGATTCAGAAAGCACCCACAATTTTATTCATTGTAAGGTAGAAAAAGAATTGAATTACTTCCTATATCCAGCACCAGAGTGTCAAGTGATGATTGCAAATGGAGGAACAATAAATTTATCTGGAAAGTGCCATAATATCAAGCTATCCATGGGAGAATATGTATTGACTAGCCCAATGCTTTCCATTCCAATGGGAGGTGCTAATGTTGTACTAGGAGTCCAATGGCTACAATCCCTGGGTACAATAGCTTTTAATTTTCAAGAAATTTTCATCAAATTTTCTACGGAAGGAAAGGAAGTTGAATTAAGGGGTATTGCAGGGAAACCAAAAAAGATAATCAGCTCTAATAGTACGACAAAGCTTCTAAAAAAGGAGCAAAGAGGTGTAATTGCACAATTATGCTCGCTAGATGTGTCCACATCGGAATCATCTATTTCTCCAGACCTCCAAAAAGTCCTGGACAATCATTCCAAGGTATTTGAGACTCCCAAATGTCTCCCACCTATGCGTGATCATGATCATGCTATTCATCTGATTCTAGGAAGTGTTCCTCCAAACATCAAGCCGTATAGATATCCTTATGTCCAAAAGAGTGAAATTGAACGTATGGTTGCAGAAATGCTAGAGGCTAGTATAGTTCAACCGAGTCAAAGTTCTTTCTCTCCTCCAGTAGTATTGGTGCACAAGAAGGATGGATCATGGCGCATGTGTTTGGATTATAGGGAGCTCAACAAGCTCACTATTAAAAATAAGTTTCCCATTCCTGTCATTGATGAATTACTGGATGAATTGCATGGATCAATTTACTTCACCAAGTTGGATCTTCGTTCAAGATATCATCAAATTAGAATGAAGACTGAAGACATTCTGAAAACAGCATTTAGAACTCATGAGGGTCATTATGAATTTTTGGTCATGCCTTTTGGCCTTACTAATGCACCTTCAACATTTCAAGGTTTGATGAATTCAATTTTCAAACCATTCCATAGAAAATTTGTGTTAGTATTTTTTGATGATATACTAATCTACAACAAGTCTTGGAAGGATCATGTTGAACATGTTGACAAGGTGCTACAACTATTGAAGGAGAAACAATTATATGCAAAAAGATCCAAATGTTTCTTTGGAGTCCAGGAGGAGGAATATTTGGGTCGTATTGTATCTCATGAAGGAGTTAAGGTAGACCCTAGCAAAATTAAAGCCATTAAGGAATGGAAAATCCCCACATCCATAAAGCATCTGCGAGGATTTCTTGGGTTGACATGGTATTATCGCAAGTTTGTTAAGAATTATGGGAGAATAGCAGCACCTCTAACAACATTATTGAAGAAAGATGCATTTTCATGGACTCCGGAAGCAATAAAGGCCTTTGAACATCTTAAAGAGGCAATGTTCCAAGCACCGATCTTAGCTACACCGGACTTCACAAAAACGTTTATTGTGGAATGTGATGCTTTAGGAAATGGAATTGGTGTTGTTCTAATGCAAGATGAAAGACCCATTGCTTTTCAAAGTCGTCCAATCAAGGGAAAGTTTTTAAGAAAAGCTATTTATGAGAAGGAAATGTTGGCAATACTCCATGCACTTAATAAATGGAGACCCTATCTAATGGGTAGATACTTCAAGGTAAAAACGGATCATGATAGCCTTAAATAATTTTTACAACAAAGATTATCCTCTGAAGAGCAACAAAAGTGGGTCACAAGGATGTTGGGTTATGACTTTGAAATCATCTACAAAAAAGGGAAGCAAAATGTGGTGGCAGATGCACTCTCAAGAAAGGATGAGGATGTGGAAGCATTGTTGTGCGCCATTTCTATTATCCAACCAGATTGGATAAATGAAGCAAGGGAGGAATGGAAGAATGACGAAGAAGTGTGGGCACTTATTCGAAAGTTACAACAAGATTCAAGTACGTCTTGTACATTTAGCTGGAAAAATGATTCGTTATGGTACAAAGATCGATTATATCTCTGTAGGAGTTCCCAGCTAAAACAAAAGATTCTTATGGAATTGCACACTTCTCCCTCAGGAGGGCACTCAGGATTTTTAAAAACTTACCACAGGGTTAAGAAGGAATTTTTTTGGGATGGCCTTAAATCAGATATTCAAAAGTTTATGGCTGAATGTTTGGTTTTCCAAAAAAATAAAGTTGAAACAATTAAGACACCAGGTCTATTACAACCTTTGTCCATTCCAAGCCAACGGTGGGAGGAGGTTTCAATGGATTTTATCACAGGTTTACCCAAGTCTGAGGGAAAGAGTGTCATCATGGTGGTAGTTGATAGACTTACCAAGTATGCACAATTTTGTGCATTATCACATCCATTTAAAGCCAGTATAGTTTCTACTGCATTTATGGAAACAATTCAAAATCTACATGGAAACCCAAAGAATATTGTAAGTGACAGAGATCCCATTTTCACTGGAAATTTTTGGACATAATTATTTTCTTGTCTTGGTACTGAGTTAGCTCATAGCTCATCTTATCATCCTCAATCTGATGGGAAAACTGAGATAGTAAACAAATTTTGGAAGGATATCTTCGTTGCTTTGTATCTGATAAATAGACACAATGGGTCAAATGGTTTCCTCTGGCTGAATGGTGGTATAACACTTCCTTCCATACAACAACAAAAATGACCCCATTTATGGCACTTTATGGGTATCAACCACCATCCATCACATCATATTTAAGAGAAAATTCTAAGGTTCAAGCAGTGGAACATCACATAGAACATCGAAAACAAGTCCTCCAACTCTTAAAGGATAACCTCGTGTTGGCACAGAATAGAATGAAACAACAGGCATATCAACATCGCAGTGAAAGAAGTTTTGATGTAGGTGATTAGGTATTCCTACGACTACAACCATATATGCAAATGTCCCTCAAGCAAGCTAAGAAGGATAATAAATTATGACCAAAGTATTATGGTCCGTACAAGGTGTTGCAAAAGATTGGTACTATGGAATACAAATTGGAGCTTCCTGCAGCTTCTCAATTGCACACAGTTTTCAATGTTTCATGTTTAAAGAAGGTTATAGGCGACAAGCTCCTAGTTCAAACAATATTGCCAGAACTTGACGAGGAAGGAAAAATTATATTGGAACCGGAAGTAGTCACAGAAACAAGAACTCGACAGCTACGAAATCGTTCAATTTCAGAGTTTCTTATCAAGTGGAAGAACTTATCTGCTGAAGATTCCATGGAGGATGAGAATTTTATGCAGAAGTATCCAAAACTACTCAAGCATTGATGACAACACTTTTTTGAAGGAGAGTGGCATGTTGGGTCCCTATAATACTAGTGATTACCTGATTACTATTGTAGTTATACCCCTTATTAATATTGTTTTGCCGCTATTGGCCCCATATTGTTATTACTCTGCCCCATAGAATCCCTCTATTGTTATTTTTGTGGCTTTATATTATTATTGTTAGGTCGGCTGGATTATATCATGACTCCTTAGACTCCTATATATAGAAAGGAGGTTTTGTCATTTGAATCATCCAAGAATTGTTCATTTATGTAATGTAAAGGCGGTTGACCCCTCGAAGAGGCTGAATTCTAAGGCATTGATCTATCTTTTCTTGAGCTGGTTTCATAACATGGCCAGACCCACCTATGGTTTTGGACGCGATGGTTTTCAGTCAATGGTTTTGGACGTGATAGTTTTTCAGTCCATGGTATTGGATGCTTTGGCATGCATAAATATGTATTGTAACATTGAAAGGAAAATAATGAAAAATCAAGCTGGTAGTCCTGGTTTTGGGATCCAGGGGAAAATCTCTGTGTATATGTGTTTTATGTGTTATTCTCTCGCATTGTTTACTTTTTGGGTTCTAGAATTTGTATGCAGGTAATTTTTGTACAGGGTTAAAACCTACATTTGGTATCAAAGATGTTTTGTCTTAAAGGGGACGACTTTGTTGCCAGAGTGTTTTTCTTGGGCCTATGGTAGACCCTGTTCAGTGGGAGATCTACAAGATCAATTCTGGTGGTGAAAAAGGATGGGGAGCAGTGGAAAGATAGATATCGAGAAATTTAATGGTCAGATTTTTGAGTTGTGGAAACTCAAGATGGAAGATTTGTTGGTGGATAAAGATCAGTGGATTGTAGTAGATCTAAGTACTAAACCAATGGGAGTGTCCTGGATCGGGAGGCAAATAGCACACTATAATTGTGTGTCTCAGATTCAGTATTTCTAAATGTATCAAGGGAAGCTACGACAAAGTCTTTGTGGGACAAGTTAGGGAATTTGTACCAATCTAAGTCTCTAGTGAATAAATTGTTCCTGCGGAGACAACTGTATAACCTGAGGATGAAAGATGGAGACTCAGTGACAGAGCATATGAATGCATTTAAAACTGTGGTAAGTCAGTTAACATCTATTGATATTAAAATTTCAGATGAAGATAACTGCATTAGTTTGTTTTGCACTCTACTAGATTCACACGATAGTCTAGTTATTGCAATAGGTAGCAATGCAACTGCCTTGCAGTTTGATGAAATAGTCTCATCCTTGCTGACAGAGGAGATGAGATGGAAAAATATGGAGAGCTAGAATGGTGGTGCCTTGTCCATATGAGGACAGTCCCAAAACAGAAACAAAAGTAAGTCATCGAGTGAGAGATCTAAATCTAGAGGGAGTTCTAAATCTCTAGGAAAACCTATGAAGGTAGTGTGCTGTAAATGCAGAAAGGAAGGGCACTACAAAAGGGATTGTAAATCTGAAGCTCGTGATAAAGGAAAGGGATTTGATGATGATCCTTTTGTAGAGGTAAAAACCACCTTAGATGAAGGTGGGGATGTGTACTTGGCTTTTTCAAGTACACATGTAGATCATGAGGCATGGTTGATTGACTCAGGTGCATCCTTTCACTTCACTCCGCATAGAGAGTGATTCTACGAATATGTGAAATACGGTGGTGGTGATATCTTCTTAGGGGATGGTTGGAAGGCTAGAATTTTTGGTCGCAGAAAAGAAAAGTTGATGTTGCAAGGTGGAATGGTTAGAACACTTCCAAGTGTTCTGCATATTCTAGCATTGGACAAAAATCTCATTTCTGTAAGCAAGTTGGATGATGCAGGAGTAAAAATAATGTTCGAGAAGGATACCTGCAAGATGGTTCGGGGAGAACTCGTATTGATGCAGGGAGTTCAGATTGGAACTCTATACAAGCTGCAAGGTAGCGCAGTTGTTGATGGGTGCAACAGTTCCATGGTTCTTGAAAGTGGAGTAGAAAATCTAGTGGTCTCTGGAGAGAAGACCATGCTATGGCATCAATGGCTTGGAGATATTGGAGAGAAGTGCCTTTGAATACTTCATGGTAAAGGTATGGTAGAAGGTATGAGTATTAGCTCTCTGGATTTTGATTTCTATGAAAATTGTGTATATGGGAAGAGGAATTGGGTGAGTTTCCCCTCTGGTGGTAAGAGGGCGAAACAGGTATTAGAGCTTGTGCACAGTGATGTGTTTGGACCTGTGAAGGTTCCATCACTGGGTAAGTGTGTGTACTATGTATCATTTATAGATGATTTTTCAAGGAATACCTGGATATATTTCCTTAATAGGAAATCTAATGTCTTTGACAGGTTTAAATAATTTAAGGCCCTCGTGGAAAACTAGACAGAGAAGAAGATAAAGGTGCTAAGGACATATAACGTTGGAGAGTCTTGCAATACGGAATTTGAAGAATTTTGTAATAAGTGTGGTATAGCATGATAGAAGACTACTCCATATACACCTCAAAAAAATGGAGTTTCTGAAAGAATGAAGAAGACATTGATGGAAAGGAAAAGAAGCATGCTCAGTGGTGCCTGGTTAGGACAGGAATTCTAGACAGAGGCAGTGGAGACTGCATGTTACCTGGTCAATAGGTTACCTTCATTAGCATTGGAGGAGAAGACTCCACAAGAGGTATGGACTAGTAAGAAACCCTCTCTTTCACATCCGAGGTTATTTAGATGTGATGCATATGTACATGTTCCAAAT
This sequence comes from Pinus tabuliformis, assembly GCA_031772625.1. Classification (NCBI taxonomy): domain Eukaryota; kingdom Viridiplantae; phylum Streptophyta; class Pinopsida; order Pinales; family Pinaceae; genus Pinus; species Pinus tabuliformis. Next base: position 479,928,237 of record CM062812.1, on the reverse strand, counting down.
GAGAAAAGAACAATGTCGGATAGTAAATCTGAAAAGTGCATCTTTATTGGGTATAAGGATGGTTTAAAGGGTTATAAGCTTTGGAACCTAGTAACAAGGAAAGTTGTGTACAAATGAGATGTGGTGTTCAGAGAGGTGAAAGATGTTATTAAACATGAAGTCCAACCAAAGGAACCTGAAAAGATAGAGTTTGAGCTAAAGGAGGAAGAATCAGACTCTACAACAGAGGAGGAATTAGAAGATGAAGAGCCACAAACTTTGGGTGTGAGAAGATTAGTTCAAGAAAGAAGACAGCCAAAAAGGTATAGTTCATCTACTTTCTATTCAAATTTTTCTTTATCTATTACTAATGATGATCCCAGAAATGAAGGAAGCAGTAGATTCAAAGGATGGAAATCACTGGAAAGAGGCCATGGTTGATGAAATGACATCTTTGCACAAAAATGAGGCTTGGGATCTAGTGGATTTGTCGGCTGGAAGGAAACCCATTGGTAGCAAATGGGTGTTCAAGAAGAAGAAAAATGCACAAGGAATTGTGGAGAAATACAAAGCTCGGTTGGTAGCAAAAGGTTATTCTGAGGTGTCGGGAATTGATTTTGGTGATGTTTTTTCTCTTGTTGCCAAGGTAACTTCTATTAGATTACTGTTATATGTTGCTACTGCTTTTGATTTTGAGGTAGAACAGATGGATGTGAAGACAACATTTCTTCAGGGTGATCTGGAAGAGGAGATCTACACGAAGCAACCTGAAGGTTTTGCAGTGAAGGGTAAGAAAGAACTAGTATGTAAGTTAAAGAAGTTTCTGTATGGGTTAAAATAGTCACCAAGGATGTGGTATCAGAAATTCGATACATTTATACGGGGACTTGGCTTCACCAGAAACAGAGAAGATCACTGTGTGTATTTTAAATTAATTGGTGACCATGTTATTTATCTCGTCTTGTATGTTCATGATATGTTGCTGGTTGGAAATGACAAAGAAATTATCCAGGATTTGAACACCCAACTTTCCTCCAAATTCGACATGAAATATCTTGGTGTTGCAAACTATATTTTGGGCATGGAAATTAAAAGAGACTGTGAAAAGAGGAAGCTCTGGTTAAACGAGAGGACGTATGTTGAGAGAATACTTTAGAGGTTTAATATGCAGGATAGTAAATCGGTGAAGGTTCCTATTCCTGTAGGTGTAAAGTTATATGCTGAACAATGTCCCAAGAAACAAGAAGAGAAAGAGGACATGTCCCATGTTCCATATGCAAGTGTAGTCGGTATTCTGATTTATGCAACGATCTGTACTAGACCAGACATTGCACAAGCAGTGGAAGTATTGAGCAGGTTTATGTCAAAACCAGGAAGGGAGCATTGGAGAGCAGTGAAGGAAGTTTTCAGTTATTTGCGTGGCACTAGTGATTATGGTTTGTGCTACCAAGGAAGACCAGGATTGGATATAGTGTTGGATATTCGTGGCTTTGTTGACACAGACTGAGTTGGAGATCTGGATCAGAGAAGATCTATAGGTGGGTATGTGTTTAACCTGTTTGGAGGTGAAGTGAGTTGGATGAGTAAGAAACAATCTATAGTGGCACTATCAACTACAGAGGCAAAATGCATGGCAGCTACTCATGCAAGCAAGGAAGCAGTTTGGTTGTAGAGATTGTGTTCAAGTATAGGGCTAGTACAGGGAGCTATAAGGATAGACTGTGATAGTCAAAGTGCAATTTTATTGCCAAAGAACCACACATATCATTCAAAGACAAAGCACATTGATGTTTAGTATCACTTTGTGAGGGATATGATAGAAGACAAAAAGATGTAGCTAGTAAAGGTGGAAACTTTGAAGAATATTGCAAATGCATTGAAAAAATTTGTGAGCGCTGAGAAGTTCTCTTGGTGTAGAGAAACAATGCGCATTGCAGGGCTAGATAAATGACTAATCTCTCTTATGGCCCCCCTGTGGAAAGAAAACAACAAGTGGGATAATGTTGGGTTGTGTTATATTCTTTTCACAACTAGCCCATGTAGTTAATCGGGGGGTTAAAGGGGGCATAGGCCCCCCTTCATTGTGCCGATTGCGTAGAGGGGGGACAGGGTCACAGGGGATTTGAGGGGTGCAGTTAACCCCACTGTATGGGGTCTAGGGAAACACTCTAGAAAATTTTTCTTTTGAACCTTATGTTAGGTTGGGCGGACCCACCTATGGTTTTGTGCATGATTTTCGCACCTGGTTTTGGATGCGATGATTTTTGGTCCATGGTTTTGGACACAATGGTTTTCGGTCAATGGTATTGGATGCTTCGGCATGTATAAATATGTATTGTAACATTCAAATGAAAACAATGAAAAATCAAGTTGGTAGTCCTAGTTTTGGGATCGAGGGGAAAATCTTTTTGTGTATGTGTTTTATGTGTTATGCTCTTGCATTGTTTATTTTTTGTGTTTTAGAATTCATATGTAGGTAGTTTTTGTATGGGGTTAAAACCTAAATTTGGTAACAGAGTTGTTTTGGATTCAAGGGGACACCTTTGTTGTTGAGGGGTTTCGCTCGGGCTGCTCATAAAAGTAGTGCTGGAAGCAACCCCATTCTATTGGATGTCCTTAGCATGGATCCACCCAGGGATATTACATAGGATTCAATGGGTCTGTAGTCATTTCCTATGGAAGGGACACAAAAATGGAAAGCCTTTTACATGGGTCAAATGGAGTAGGGTCACTACTCCTAAAAAATGGGGTGATTAGGGTTTAAAGCATCTCCCCTCTTTCACATAGGCTTTGGCTGCAAAACTTGTTGGCTTCTCCTGAAGCACAAGAGCCTTTGGTCAGAGGTGGTCACCCACAAATAAATTTGGCTGAGAACTACCTTGGACTGGATAAGATGACCCTCATGGAACATGAAGGATATATTTGTCATCTGGAGGGCTGTAATAAACACTCTTCCCATCATTAAAAGGGGCCTCATCTGGCGGATTGGAAATGGTGAGTCAGTCTGGATTGGGATTAATCCATGGATTGGTAGTGGAAATTCCTATCATCTCCCACTGGATCTGATTACCCTCCTGAACCTCAATGGTGTTCACTTCATCACACATCTCGGGGACCCTCATAACACATCCATCTTCCAGCAAGCTTGGCATACAGGGGAGGCATGGGACATTCCAGAGCAATGGCAAAGGCACTGGAGAAAATTTTTGTAGACACTAATAGAATCCCATGTGCACCTAAGAGACGAGGAGGGTGAATTGATCTAGGGATATTTAAAGAAAGGACACTACTCCCCTAAGGAAGGGTATGAAATCATTCATGCTGGTCACAAGCCAAACAACCTGATGAGCTGGTGGAGTCTTCTTTGGAAGTTAAAAGCCCCTCCACACACCAAATTATTGATGTGGAATATTATAATGGAAAAAACCCATACAGGAGCAAACCCCATGAAATGGGCATTCCCAGGCCTAACTTGGTGTGTTCTTTGTCAAGCAGAGGAGGAATCCAACCACCATTTATTTCTCTCTTTCCCCACAACCCAACAAATTTAAACTCATGTCTGATACACACTAAGAATTCTGCATTCCTAGAGTGGTGACGATATCCCAACTGCCTAGGAAAGGTGGTGGGAAATAGCATCTGAGATGAAATATAGGAACCTACTGCTTATGCTCTGCTGGAAAATTTGGCTGTGTTGTAATAACATAATTTTTAGGGGCCGAAATTTTGTCTGTACAATGATTCCTCCAAAAATATGTATGAGCTATGGGGAAATCATAATAGAGGAACAAGCTTTTAGGCCCTAGAACATCACACAATAGCTTATCGACAAAGAACACCCCTGGGCATATTTTGATGGTGTGGCACAATCACAGGGATGCGATGGAGGCATAATCCTTTATCTATCTAATACACATTACCTTCACATTTTCATGGGGTTAGGAGAGGGTACAAATAATTATGCAGAGCTGGTTACACTCCGACATGTATTATCCTTTGTAATACTCAAATAGTCAAGACACATACAAATTTTTGGAGACTCCAAAATAGTCATAAACTGGTTCAACAACACAACAACATGCCATGCATATACACTTAGAACTATTTTGGATGATATTATTTTTCTCAAAACACATTTTTTTCATATCTCATGCACTCATATTTACAGGGAGCGTAATGAAGGTGTGGACAAGATATCGACAGAGGCAAGGCATCATCCTCGAGGATAATGGATGATCATAGAGAACTCACCTGAGCTGACCTATCAGGTTTTCCACATACCATATATGGATCAGGATCTACAGAGGGCAGATAGGCCCTAATATCAACAGTTTTCTGTTACTTTTTGTTTTTATTATATTTTGGCAATAGAATAGAAATCACCATTGGTGAAATTTTTAAATATGTAATTATTTTGTATATGAACAACAACCATTAGTACACCCAACACAGGGTCATTTTGTAGAAAATTACAGTTTCTATTTTCTTACAAACTCTGCACAGTTTACTATGGTCACGGTATTTGCATATGCCTATGGCATTTACAGCATGTAATTTTAAAAAATAATGGAAAATATGATATTTTCTCCACGGGAAAAAAACATGATTTAGGATGCTTTGTGAACCTCTATATTTTTCACTACATCATCAAGGATTGTAGTTTCTTCATGCAAGATGCCCTCTACATGCAACATACTCTCATTATCAAAGGAATTCAACACGTGAATAGATAGAAATATCAATGCAATTCCAGCTTTGTACATTCCATCCAGGTGTTTTAAGAAACAATCAATGTACCAACTATAGAATATTTTTAAGAAACATTCAATCAGTTGAACTCAAAATGTTTGCTTCTCAATCTGTCTATATCATTTTCATTTTTCTCAACAAAGCCTTCATCAGAATCTTCTCTATTGTAGTATACTACCCTGGCAGGCGCAATCAAATTTGTTTCTTTATCATCTAAGTCAGTAAGAAAAGATCTCCATATTCACATATTTTTAGCCAAATGATCAACCTAAATGCCAAAACTTTTATCCTCTTTGTTTCTATTTTGGGGGAAAAATGGATGCATATCTTGAACATATTCTTTCATTTCCAATGTATTGTTATCCTCATTCTTACCTTCTATATCTCCACATTGACACAATGTTCTACTTACTACAATTGTTACATAATACAAAATTCAATGAGAATGATGATGAGAATGTGGGTAGGTTCCTAATAAGCATGCATTGTGCTTGAGCCATGATCATCATCAACTCAAAGTAAAAAAAAGAAATGCAGCCATACAGTGGAACACCTGTATGGTTGCATCACGATGAGATTTTATGATATTGGGAGGGTCCTTTTCCAATTTGATATTATCTGTCCCTCAAAGGCATGTTACAATTGATCATAAGCCTTGGAAAACTTCTATAGTGCAAACTTGTGTAAAATCTAAACACATATGCAAGTGTCATTGGAAATACTTATGACATTTCCTTTAAAACATATGGTGCAGATGCTAGTTATAACTAATTGAAATATTTTCAATTACATAAATACATGTATATTGATATGTATGATTATTTATTCCTCTTAGTATTATATTTTCCCTCGAAATATAACTCTTATTTATATTATATTATATTATATATATATATATATATAGTAAACATATAAGTATGATTGTATTAACTCTATTCTAATATAATAAATTTAGTTCACGTATAACATATTATTTTTATTTATTTATATCTTGATGGGGTGGGTGAATGAATGGTATGGGACTTCGTTCACAACGAGCACCTTGATTTAGTATGGCACATGATCGAATTTCTATCTACAGTTGATTGGTGTGGTAGGGAAACATCAAAGCCATCGAGAAGGAGAAGTATCATTATATATTGTAGAAGTCGAGAATTATGTCCATTTTTTTCTTACATGGTATTGGAGGTGTAACATTGCCTCCTCTCACATCTACCCACTTTCAGTGTCGTACCAGGTTAAACATAATATGAGGGGATCATATGATATGGCTCAACTTCCCAGATGACCTTAAAGAAATGGATTCAACATAACTAAACCTTACTGGATTCCCTCAGGTCTGACATGACCCCCAGTAGTAACCCAACCGCTCGAGCTCTCCAATACGTGAGACAACTCACCTTTTCCTTGATGTAGAGGACTAGTCACTCCCTTTCCAAGGCCTCCATGCAACTATGGGTTTCCAGTCACTCTCATAGGCCTGCGTAAGTGTGACTATGGCCTTTTTTTTACTAGTGATGTGCTAGCCACTACAAGAATTAAGGCTATTTTCTAGTTGTGGGAATTACCCTCTACCCAAAAAACTATGAAACTTTCAGAAGTCATAAAAGAAATGAAGATAATGCTTGTAGACCAAAAACTACAACCAAGACTTGACATGCCCATCTCCAGTCAAGATTCACATTTTTTCAAACACTTGGTAGATATGCAACCTACAGGTCATGAATCTAATTCTGAACATAAGGGACTGAAAAATTATATGAGGATTTACAAGAAGGGTCACTATGTTCTCTCATTTATCATCTTAACACCAATTAAGTATTGCATTCATTATTTCTTCAATTATGAGTGAAAACATGAAAATAGCCGTGACTAAGATGTGTCATAAAATCATGCTTATAAGTAGGATATAACCAGATAAATAACCATAAGATAATAATCATTAAGGCCACGTAATAACCAATACATTTCCTTACAAAAAGAAATAGAAACTTAGTTTTTATTAACCATAGGCAATTACCAACCAGGTTCAAGAGTTCCACATTCCACCAGACCATATATTGGCTGAACCAATTCTTTCTTTTAGCCAATCACTCATGTGCCATATTCCTAGAATGAATGTGTGATTTCATTGGATAAACCAATCCATAAAGTTCCAAGGGAATTTAGAGGTTAAGGAAAGTCCCCTCTCACTATATCGTGATCTCACCTAAACCAATCTTGAGATCACAAAACCAAACCATGCTTGGATGCTCTATAATTTCTTCACCATCCTTGAGGAAATTTATTGTCTCCACCCTAAGGCGTTACTGTGTATCGTGCCATTACTAGTTAAATGATTCTTAGGCCTTTGGGAAATTTCGTGAGACCACCTCACCCCAGATTCTGAAACCATCCAACAACCCAAAGCTCAAACTGAGAACAATCCCATTACACCATGGCTATCTAGAAATGGAAAGGTTAGGCTAAAATGCATTGTCGAATCTCGGCAAAATCCATGCCAATGATAAGAGAATAATGACATACAAACATTGACATGTTAGAAAAATACTGAGAGGGGGCGTGAATCAATATTTTAAATTAGTTAATCTTCGTTTTTCTTATTCAGATTTAGGTATGCGACTGTGACACTAGAAAGTCACATATATCTAGTTCACTAACTTTTTCATTTAATTCATCATCTCTTTTACTTGAACCAGTCTATCATTTCTTCATTAAACATTAATTAAATAGTAATCATGTGCAGTAAGAACAAAATAAGTCACTACACATAAGAAACACATGAACACCATGATTTTTAGGTGGAAACCAAATGTGGGAAAAAGCCATTGTTGTTTTTTTCTTAGTCTTCTTCTTTTATTATAAAGAGTCGTTTCCTAAAAAAATTCTAATGTTGTAGACTCATACCAGTATGTAGGAACCCACTTGTAGAAGGCTACAACCTTCCCTTATATTTCAGGTTCTACTAGAAGGGAGCTACAATCCCCTTATCCTTTGTTCTTTGTGGATCACTTTTCATATCATTCCAAACTGGATATGTTCCAAATATCAGACAATTATACTGAAACCAATGGTGTATCAAATCAGTGAACCAACTTAATCACCAAATCATTGAACAAATAAAATACTGAATCCTAAACAAAAAAAGTAGCTAGATCATTTCAATTCATTCTATACCCTTCATCAGAGTGTTAGACCACTTATTTTTCATCACAAAAACATGATCTTATGATTATAAACCCTGGTCAAACTAATGTAAGAATATAAAAGTTATTATTATGAGACATACATGCGCATATACATGCTTTATCTTAAGATAACCCATTAGAGACCTCAAAACACTGAATCCTAAAACTGAACCATTGCACTACTGAAATCAATCATTGAAACACACAGTGATATTCTCACAAATTTATGAACCAAATATAGGTCATCTCATTGAAACGTCACTATTATTCAATATTTCATAACATAAATGGTTCAACCTCAATAATCCCTACCAAACACAAATCATGATGGAAGACTTCATCAACAAACAACAACAAACACAAAAATACTGGTCAAACATCATTTACAAAAAAACCTTAGCATGTGTACACAACCCTTGTAAGATAGTTTTGTGTATGGATGCATCTTTTAAGAGGCATATCCATGTACAGATATGTCCCCTACAAAATCAATACGCTAACCCAAAATCCAATCTTCATATGTACATGATATTTCTGAAGAAAAACTGCTTATATATGTATAACTATTGGATAATACCTTTATTTCACAAAAGATCATCAATAAAACCCAAATATCGACACATACTGTAAAATACATACATCAAAACATCATCATCATAAATATGTCAACCCATAAGAAAATTATTCAATGTGTAGTCATCACAGTCCGAGATGTACACTTATTTGAAATTAAATAATTCATTAATAAACCAAATCATGCACACATGATACTTTGATCTCCATCTCCTTATATAGCTTAGGCACTAGCCAATACCTTAGGAAAATTCAGTAATTATGTCGATGGCATTCTTTGACATTGTCAAATATCCATTGTCACACTCATTACTATTGGCCAATACCATGGTAAAGACTCATGGTATTAAGAATACTATGGTGTGAAAATTGTACACGGCTTTTCTTAACCATACTTGCGTATTTACATGTCTTTTCTTCTCAGAACCTATATATACTTATTCATACTTTATATTTATCATTCTTTTGTATTTAAACTGATATTACTTTGTCCAATATTTTTGTCACATCTTTACTAGCCTGAATACTTATCCTACTATTACCATGTTGAGAGCTTTATTAAGTAGGTCTTCATTCACGACAACACATTTATCGTAATTACAACAATCTCCCCCTTTGGACTCAATGGAAACCACTTTGGTGTTTGGTCACCAGCACCTATAGATACCTGTTAACACATTTTTAGATATAACAGGTTTCTCAAACACCAAGCTTCAAGCTTCTCACCACCTTTGATATCAAGGGCAAAGGGTTGACCAATGCTGAATGAAGGTTTCTCTTCCTTTGTTTGCATGAGTGTTGTAGATATGATCTACAAAGTATGAAAATTAGATACTGACCATGCTCCCCCTGTCCTCATACCGAATTTATGAAGATATAGAAAGAAGTACATGGCTCTATGACTGAATCATAAATGAACTTTCCTATCATCAATGACTCATGTTTAAATTTATCACCCAACATAGTGGGGTTACATATTTGACTCAACATCACATCACATGCCGAAAATGATGGGATTACATAACTGGACTAAAATATCCCCTTACTGAATTTTACAATGATTTATAACATAGGTCTTAAGATGACATCTACATCAAGATTCAGATATGGCAATTATAATCAAAACAAAAGACCTCAATAAGAGCATGATATTCATCAACAACTATCATATACCATATCGGATCTACACCGTAACCATTAACTATGACAAAAAAAACTTCAAAAACATATGTGTCTTTAGTAGTTCATCAAAGCATCAATGTCATATTACAAGAACTCATAAGCCATCATAAGGCAACACCATTTCCAAGTAGCACCAATCAACATCAAGACCAAAATGCAAAATAATAGTCGTATGAAGCATATCAGGGGCTTTCTCTAAGTCTGGCCCACTACATCTCAATCATATAGAAACACACGCGACTGTCCTTCATAACATTGACATACTGAAAAAAAAATGTTGAATTTTATAACAACAAATCCCCCTCAGCTTGTATTTTGTGAACCTATTCATTGTTACTACATCAAATGTACAGTCAATAATATAAGAAACATGAATATCAAAACATGCATGGGAGACATTATCAAAACAAAATATTTATTACTTCCTCTGAATATGAAATATCTGTCACAGTAATTAATGAAGTAATGAAGGAGAGGCCACTCATATATTCTATTTGAGATATTCAAAGGAATCATGTGGAAGAGGTTTTGAGAATATATTTGTAACTTGTTCCTTTAAGGGAACATACTCCAATTTGATCTTTTGTGCATGTACTTGTTCTCTCAAAAAGTGACATTTGATTGGAATATGCTTGGTTTTCTAGTGCGTGAAGGGATTTTTAGAAATACTTATGGTAGTTGTATTCTGACATAAAATAGGTATAGGTTGAGGATAAGCGATTTGAATATCTTACAATATTTGCATTATCCATAGAAGTTGAGTAGAACAAGATGCAACAAAAAAATATTATGTTTCAACAGTAGATAAAGAAATGAAGCTTTGTTTTTCATTGAACCATGATACCAAGTGGGGTCTGAAATACAATGCTCCTCAACTAGTACTTTTTCAACCATCAACATTACTAGCTGAATTTGAATCTGTAAGCATGAAGAGAAAAATATGCATGTTTGGGATACAATAGGCCATAATATTGAGTGCTTTGTAGGTCCTTGAATACTCTCTTGACTGCATGGAGATGATTTTCTTTAGGATTTGCTTGAAATTGTCAAACAATCCCAACTACATGCACTATGTATGGTCTTGTGCCTCTAAGGTAGAGAAATCTACCAATCATAAATCTTTGTTATGGTTGATTTACTAAGTGAGAACCATCACATGAAGTGAGGTTATAGCCTGTTACCGTTAGTGTTCGTACAAGTTTTGTAGATTTTAACCCTATACAGAAATTACCCGCAAATGAATTCTTAAAAATAGAAAAGAAAAATGGTGAGAACATAAAACATAAAACAAATATACACATAAATTTTCCCTTGGACCTAAAACTGGGACTACCAAATTTATTTTTCATTATTTATTTCATTGTTACAATACATATATATAGACACAAAAGCATCCATAAACCCTAATCCATTAAGCCTGGATTAGAACATAACCATAATTCCCTTAACCAGATCTACAAGATACCATGGGCATAAAACCATCATGCCCAAAACCATGTGAAAAACCCATGCATAAAAACATATGTAGGTTCACCCACCTAATATAGGGTCCAAACCTAACACACACCCAATATGAGAGATAACACACATTGGAAAGAATATAACACATACCCAACATTCTCCCACTTGTTGTTTGCTTTGCACACAGGGGGTCAAAGCAGAGCTTAGTCATTGGTCTAGCCCTGCAATGGCCATTGTTTCTCTACACCAAGAAAAATTCTCAGTGCTCACAGAATTCATCAATTCATCTCAAATATTCTTCAAAGTGCCCACCTTTACGAGGAGCAATTTTTTTTCCTCAACCATATCCCTTACAAATTGATATTAAACATCAATGTGCTTTGTCGTTGAACAATAAGTAGGGTTCTTTGACAAGAAAATTTCAGTTTGGATATCACCGTCTATCCTTATAGTTCAATGTACTAACCCCATACTTGAACACAATCTCTACAACGAAAATTCTTCCTTGCTTACACGACTGGTTGCCATGTATTCTGTCTCTGTAGTTGAAAGGATCACTATAAGCTATCTCTTACTCCTCCAACTGACTACATCTATAAGTAGGTTAAACAGATACCCACTTGTACATCTTCTCGAATCCAAATCTCTAGCTCAGTCTGCATCAACAAGCCATGGATGTCCAAAACTCTACCCAATCCTAATCGTCCTTGGTAGCATATACCATAATCTCTAGTGCCATGCAAATGCTTGAAAACCTACTTGACTGTTGTCCAATGATTCATCCATGCTTTTGACATAAACCTACTCAATACTCCCACTGCATCTGCAATGTCTGGTCTGGTAGAGACCATTTCATACATTACGCTACCGCATGCACTTCTGTATGGAACACGAGACATGTACTCTTCCTCTTCTTATGTCTTGGGACACTGCTCACCATATAAATTTACACCCATAGGAATAGGACCCTTCACCGATTTACTATCCTCCATATTAAACCTTTGTAGTATTTTCTCAACATACTTCCTCTGGTTTAATAAAAGCATCTTCTTTTCCTGATATCATTTAATATTCGTGCCCATAATATAGTTTGAAACACAAAGATATTTCATATCAAATTTGGAGGACAATTGGGTCTTCAATTGTTGTATAATTTCTTTGTCATTTCCAATCAACAACATATCATCCACATACAAGACAAGATAAATAGCATATTCACCAATTAATTTTAAATACAAATAGTCATTCACTTTTCTTCTAGTGAAGCCAAGTCCCCATAGAAATGTATGAAAATTATGATACCACATCCTTGGTGATTGTTTTAACCCATATAGAGACTTTTTTAACCTACATACCGGTTCATTCTTACCATTCACCACAAAGCCTTCAGGTTGCTTCATGTACATCTCTTCTTCGAGATCCCCATGAATAAATGTTCTCTTCATGTCCATCTATTCTACACCAAAATCAAAAGCATCAAAAACAAATAAAAGTAATCTAATATAATCTACATTAGAAATAGGAGAAAAATATCACCAAAATCAATTCCCGACACATAAGAATAACCTTTTGCTATCGACTGAGCTTTTTATTTCTCCACCTTGCCTTATGCATTAATCTTCTTCGCAAACACCCATTTTATTCCAATGGGTTTCCTTGCACATGACAACTCCACTATACCCCAAGCCTCATTTTAGTGCAAAGATTCCATTTCATCAATCATGGCCTCTTTCCAGAGTTTGGCATCCTCCGAATCTACTGCGTCCATGAGAATTATGGGATCATCATCCGTAATAGATAAAGAAAAAAATCAATAGAAAGTAGATGGATTGTACCTTTCTTGTTGCCTTCTTTCTCGATCTAATCTTATCAAAGCTAGAATTTGTTGATATTCATCTTCTAATTCCTCTTCTACTGTAGAGTTTGATTCTTCCTCCTTAAGCTCAAACTCTATCTTTTCACGTTCCTTTTGTAGGACTTCATTTTTAATAAAATATTTCACCTCTCTAAACACCAAATCTCGGTTGTACACAACCTTCCTTATTTCTGGGTTCCAAATCTCATAACCTTTTAAACCATCTTCAAAGACAATAAATATCCATGTTTCAGATTTGCTATCCAACTTGTCTCTTTTGTTCTTTGGAACATGTACATATGTATCACATCCAAATACCCTCACATGTGAAAGAGAGGGTTTCTTACTATTCCATAAATCATGTGGAGAATTATCCTCCAACGCTGATGAAGGTGATATATTAATCAGGTAACATGTAGTCTCCACTACCTCTACCCAAAATTATTGTCCTAACTCAGCACCAACGAGAATGATTCTTGCCTTTTCCATAAATGTCATGTTCATTCTTCTTGCAACTCCATTTTTCTAATTTTTGTATGGAGTAGTAATTTTTTGTGCTATACCACAATTCTTACATAACTCTTCAAATTCCTTCTTGCAAAAATGTCCACTGTTATCTGTCATCAACACCTTTATCTTCTTCTCTGTCTAATTTTCCACCAGAGCCCTATGTTATTTCAACGTATCAAAGAATTCAGATTTCTTCCTAAGGAAATATATCCATGTATTCCTTGGGAAGTCATCTACAAATGATACATAGTACATAGACTTTCCGAGTGATGGAACAAGCTAAGCTCCAAACACATCACTGTGCAGAAGCTGTAATATCCCTTTCGCCCTCTTAGCACAAGAGTGGAAACTCACCCAATTTTTCTCTTTTCATATACACAATGTTAACAGAAATCAAAATCTAGAGAGAAATTAGACATAATTTCTACCATACCATTATCATGAATTATTTGAAGGCCCTTCTCTCCAATATGTCCAAGTATTTGATGCCATATCATGCTCTTTTCTTGAGAGACCACTATATGTTTTGCTCCACTTTAAGGAACCACAAAATTGTTGCACCCATTAATAAGAGTGCTACCCAGAAGCTTGTACATAGTTCCAATCCAAACTCCCCACATCAATACCCATTCTCTCCAAACCATCTTGTAGGTATATTTATCGAACACTATTTTTACACCTACATCATCCATCTTGGTTTAGAAATAAGATTTCTAGCTAGTGCAAGAATATGCAGAACACCCGGAAATATTTTTAATTACATAAATATCTATAGATTGATATGTGTGATTATTTATTCATCTTAGTATTATAATTTTTCTCTAAATATACCTCTTATTTATATTTTAGTCTCTCTCTCTCTCCTTTTTTTTTTAGTAATTATTAATAAATATATCTGTATGATTGTATTAAATTTATTCTAAGATTATAAATTTAGTTCAAATATAACATCCTAATTTTATTTGTATATTTCTTGATGGAGTGGGTGAATGAATGATATGGGACTTCATTCACAACGGATGCACTCATTTAGTATGAAACATGTTGGAATTTCTATCGAGATGTGAGAGGTGTGCTAGGGAAAGTTCATATCCATCGAGAAGGAGAAATATCATTCTATATTCTAGAAGATGAATCTGCATTTTTTTCTCACTTGGTATGCGAATTGTAACATCACCTCCTCTCACATCTACCCACTTTCACCGGCTTATCGGGGGTAAACATGATACGAGGGGCTATTATGATATGGCTCAACCTCCTATATGACCTTAAATGAATGGAGTCGACAAACTAGACCTTACTGGATTCCTTCGAGTGCCACAAGACCCCCAGGAGTAACCCAACCCCTCTAGGTGTCCAATCCATGAGAAAACTCAGATTTTCCTTGAGCTAGAACCATAGTCACTCCCTTTCCAAGCTGTCCATTTGACTATGGGCTCCAAATCACTCCCATAGGCCTGTATAAGTGTGATTTTGGCCTTTTCTACCAGTGATGTACAAGCAACTGCAAGGGTTGAGGGTATTTTCTATGGTTGGGACTTAGTCTCTTCCTAGAAAAGTATGAATCTTTTAGAAGTCATAAAAGAAATGAAGACAATGCTTGTAGATGAAAAGATACAGCCAAGACTTCACCTGACTATATCGTGCTCAGACTCACATTTTGTCAAACACTTGGTAGATATGCAACCTATAGGTCATGAATGTAAGTCTGAACATAATGGACATAAAACTTATTTGAGGTTTAACAAGAAGGGTCACTACCTTATCTTATTTGTTGTCTTAACACCAATTAGGTCTTACACTCATTATCTATTCAGTTATGAGTGAAAACATGAAAATATCCATGACTAAGATCTATCATAAAACCATGCTTATAACTAGGATATAACCATATAAATAACCATAACAGAACAATCATTAAAGCCACATAATAACTAGTACATTCCCTTAGCAAACGAAGGATAAACATAGTTGTTATTAACCATAGGAAATTACCAATCAGGTTCAGGACTTTGATGTTCCACCATAGCTTATATTGGCTGAACCATATATTTATTTTAGCGAGTCACTCCCATGCCATATTCCAATCATGAAAATATGATATCATGGATAAAAAAATCCATAAACAACCAAGGGAATCTAAAGGTTAAGCCATCTCCACTCTCGCTATATCATGATCTCACTTAAACCGGTTTTGAGATCACAAAACCAAACCAAACCTAGATGCCTCAGAATTTATTCAACATCAAATATTGTGTATCACACTATTACCAATCAAAGGATTCCTATGCCTTTTGGAAATTTTCTGAGACCAACTCACCTCGGATTCTGAATCCATTCGACAACCCAAAGCTCAAAGTCAAAACAATCCCATCACACCATGGTTATCCAAAAATGGGAAGGCTAGGCTAAAATACACTATAGAATCCCAATAAATTCCATGCCAATGATAAGAAAATAACCACATACCAACATGAACATGTTAAAAAAATACTGAGGGTGGGAGGTGAATCAATATTTTAAACTAGGTAAAGTTTCTTTATCTTAGTAAAATGTATGTACATGATTATGATGCAAGAAAGTTGCATATATCTAGTTCACTAACCTTTTCAATTAATTCGTCATCTATTTAACTTGAAGCAGTATATCAGTTCTTCATTAAACATTAATTAAACTATAATCATGTACAGTAAGAACAAAATAAATCATTACACACAAGAAACACATGAACACTGTGATATTTAGGTGGAAATCCAATGTGGGAAAATATCATCATTGTTTTCGTCTTTGTCTTCTTATCTTATCATCAAGAGAAATTTCTTACAATACTTATAATGTTACAAAATCATGCCAGTATGTAGGCACCCACCTATAGAAGGCTACAACCTTCTCTTTTTTTTCAGCTTCTACTGGAAGCGACCTATAACAACCTTATGCTCTTTTCTTTGGGGATCACTTTTCAGAACCTTTAAAAGTGGATCCACTCAAAATATTGGAAAACAATACTAAAACCAACATTATATAAAATCAATGAACCAACTTAGTCACCAAATCATTGAATAAATCAAATATCGAATCTCAAACAACCAAAGAAGATAGATAATTTCACTTCAATGTATACCCTTCATTATAATGTCAGACCACGTATTGTTCATCATAGAAAAGGGATCGTGTGACTGTAAATCTTGGTCAAACTTATGTCAACATATATATTTTATTATTATGAGACATACCTACATATATACACACTTTATATTAAGATAATCCATGTAACTATATCAAAACATTGAAGCTTGAAACTAAATCAATGCACCACTAAAATCAATCACTGAAACACGTAGTGACCTTGTCACAAATTTTTGAACCAAATACAGATCATCTCATAGCAGGATCACTGTTATTAAACATTTCATAACATAATAGGTTCAACCTCAATGAAAACTGTCAAACAAAGATCATCATGGAAGACTCCATCAACAGACAACAGTGAACACAACAAGATTGCTCACACATTGTTCACAACAAAACCCTGGAATATGTATACAACCCTTGTAAGACACGTTCGCGTATGTACACATCTTTCAAGAGTCATCCGCGTACAGATATGTCCCCTGCAAAATCAATATGCTACTATGAAAAATCCAATTTCATATTTACGTGATCTTTCTAAAGAAAAATTGCTTATATATCTATAGCTACTGAATAATACCTTCATTGCAAAACATATCATCAATGAAACCCAAATATTGACACTTACTGTAAAAGGCACACATCACAACATCATCATCACAAATATATAAACCCATAAACAGATTAATTGATATGTATTCATTTAAGATCTATAAGATTTGGTCCATCATGAGAGTTCTAGATGCACACTTATTTCAATTTAAATAATTTGCCAATAAACCAACTAATGCACACATAGCACTTTGATCTCCATCTCCTTATATAGATGAAGCCTTAGCCAATAGCTTAGGTCAATTCTATAATTATGTCGATGGTATTATTTCACGATATCAAATAGCAATTGTTGTGCTCATTACAATGGGCCAATACCATGGTAAAGACCCATGGTATTAGGATACTATTGTGTGGAAACTCTACACGACTTTTCTTCACAATACTCATGTATTTATGTGCCTTTTCTTCTCAGAACCCACGTATACTTGTTCATACTTTATATTTATCATTCCTCTTTCTTTGAACTAATATTACTTTGTCCAATATTTTTGTCAAGTTTTTACTAGCCTCAATACTTATCCTACTATTACAATGTTGATATATTTAATAAGTAGGTTGTCATCAAGGACAACACATTTATCGTAATGCCAACAATCTCCCCCTTTTGACTCAATGAAAACAAATTTGGTGTTTGGTCACCACCACCTATAGATACCTTTTAACACATCTAAACATATAACAAGTTTCTCAAACACCAAGCTTCAAGCTTCTCTCCCCCTTTGACATCAAGGGAAAAGTGTTGACCAATGTTGAATGAAGGTTGCTCTTCCTTTATTGACATGACTGTTGTAGATCTGATATGCCAAGTATTAACATTAAATACTTTCCATGGTCCCCCATGAGCACATGCTGAACTTTTGAAGATATAGAAAGAAGTAAATGACTCTATGACTCAATCAAAAATGACTTTCCTATCATCAATGACTCATGTTTAAATTAATCACCCAACACAATGGGGTTACATATTTGACTCAACATTATATCACATGCCTGACAGGATGGGATTACATAACTTGACCACAATTGTCCATGACATATTTTTGCAATGATTTATAACATAGGTCTTAACATGAATGTTACACAAAATATTGTCACCATGACTATTTGCAGTCAATATGGGTCTATCATCATTCATACTGTCCTCCTAAGAAAGTCTCAAACCTCATCTCTTCATGTCAAGCTTTGAAAATGAGAGAAATATCTTAAAAATCAATAAAGCTCTGGTTCTGCACTTTCTCTCACTCTTGCCTCCGGTCCCGCACCCTTTGTTCATGTTACCTGTGGACCTGCCTGCTCTGTCTCTAAAGGAGTGGGTGCGGACCCTTGTGAAAGTCAAAAAGGTGCAAGTTTATTCTTAAAAACTCACTTTGGGTTAATTCTAGATGATTCTAGAAGGAATCTTGACGTGGATGGTTCTCTCCTAGGTGGTTCATGCATCCCAAAAGTGAAGGAGCTAATCCCTTGATGAGAGGAGCTATCCCTTTGAAAGAGGGCTTTATCCCTTTGAAGGTGGACCTAGTAACTTCCCTCCATTGCACTATAAATTAAGGCATTGGGCTGGTTGCTAGGGAGGTTAGAAGCTGAACATTTTTGAGGGTAAATTGTTGGGTCCCTATAATACTAGTGATTACCCCATTAATATTGTAGTTATACCCCTTATTTATATTGTTGTGCCCCTATTGCCCCCATATTGTTATTTCTGTGCCCCATAGAATCCCTCTATTGTTATTTTTGTGGCTTTATATTGTTATTGTTAGGTCGGCTGGATTATACTGTGACTCCCTAGACTCCTATATATAGAAAGGAGGATTTGTCATTTGTATCATCCAAGAATTGTTCATTTATGTAATGTAAAGGAGGTTTCCCCCTCGAAGAGGCTGAATTCTAAGGCGTTGATCTATCTTTTCTATCTTTTCTTGAGCTGGTTTCATAACATTTGGTATCAGAGCTTTGGATTCTAGGGTTTTGCTGCTCCAAACAGGTCATCGTGGTATTTTCACTATAACTTTCGTTCTGTGACGTTTCAGAAGTCGCAAAAAAAACCCATTTGAGAAGAAATCGCGTTGAACCTTGGTTCCAAATTTCAGAGCTTTTCGCGTGTTATTTGCGGAGATATGATTTGAGGAAGTTGGTCTTTTTGCAGACTCCTGAATTACATTCAAAACAGGTGACCTGGGAAAAATCGTCATAACTTTCTCTCTGGGGATCGGATTGAAATTTCGTAAGAAGGTACAGAAAGAGTAGGGACTATAGTTTCTTGTATGTGTGTTTCGGATTCAAAGGTTGAAACAGTGACTCGTGGCACGTCGTACAAGTTTGCTCTACTGAACCAGTCTAAAAACAAGTCACTGTGAGAGATTTCACATAACTCTTCCTTGGAGAATCCAATTTGGCTCAGACTTGTGGCATTGGAAAGAGGACACAGAAGGATACTACAGGTAGCAATTTTAGAATTGGATGATTTGAAATTACAGAGATACATCAGATTCAATATCAGGATTCTATAAAGTGAAAAAAGGTATGTAGTTTTTTTTAAATTTTTGTGTAAGCTTGGTTTAACGGAATTCAAAGGGCATAGTAAAGCATTATTATCGGTAACTGATGCCCCAAGGAAAGAAAATGCAAACACCTCGTAAGGAACCTGAAAGCTCTAGCATGACCCATAAAGAAGAGGAAGAAATGCTACATGATATATCAAAATTACAAGAACAAGTGCAACAAATGTCACGCTCTCAAAAGCTAGCAGAAGCTAAGATAAGTGGCGTGGAATCTAAGATAAATGGCATGGAATCTAAGATAAATAGCGTGGAATCTAAGATAAAGGGCATGGAAGCTAAGATGGATGATTCAAAGACAGATTTGAAGAGAGACATGGCAGGTTTGAAGATAGATATGAAGACAGACATGGAAGAATTGAAGAAGTTGCTACAAGAAAGGGTCACTAATGGTGAAAAGGTAGTAAAGAAAACTCATGATGAGAACAAAAGAAATTTTAATCATCATTCCATAGACGCTAATGTTGGATCAAAAAATCACCATATTCCAAAAATCAATATGAGGAAGTTTGATGGCAAGGATCCTGCCCCATGGATATTACAGATGGAGCAATTCTTCGATCTCAATAATGTGCAAAATGCACAAAAGGTACGTATGGCAACTGTATATTTGGAACCAAATCAGTTTGTATGGTATCAATGGCTTTGCTCTCGTAAACAATTTATCACTTGGGCAATTTTTACAGAAGAATTGATAGCACATTATGAAGATACAAAAAGAAACACTTTTTTAGCCAATTGATAAGTCTCAAACAAAAGGGTTTAGTAATTGAGCACATTGAGGAGTTCCAAAAATTGAACATAAGGGTAAAAGATATTCTAGAGGAGCATAGGATTGATGTGTTCATAGGGTCTTTAAAGGATAATATCCAACATGATGTTCACCTTTGGGAACCTGATTCATTAGAGAAGGCATTCAGGTTAGCAAGAAAAATGGAAAGCAAAATTATGGCAACCAGGAAGCATACCACTCACAACTATAAAGACGGAAGTGTTGTTGCCCCTAGTCTTCCACAACCTATAAGGTTGACACCACAACAATTGGAAGAAAAAAGAGCAAAAGGGCTTTGTTACAGTTGTGATAGCAAATACACTAAAGGTCATAAGTGTGCTGAGAAGAAATTATTCTACATAGATTGTGAAGAGGAAGAAGAAAAGGAGCAAGAAAGGTCAAAAGAAGAAGATATACTTCAGGAACAAAGCCTAGATGAAGAACAAATAAATCTGACCATATCTTGTAATGCATTGGTGGGAATTACCACTCCTCAAACCATCAAGATAGAAGGACAAATCAAGAAGAAAAAGGTAATAGTGTTGATTGATTCAGGAAGCACCCACAATTTTATTCATTGTAGGGTAGCAAAAGAATTGAATTGCTTCCTATATCCAACACCAGAGTGTCAAGTGATGATTGCAAATGGAGGAACAATAAATTCCTTTGGAAAGTGCCATAATATCAAGCTATCCATGGGAGAATATGTATTGACTAGCCCAATGCTTTCCATTCCAATGGGAGGTGCTGATGTTGTACTAGGAGTCCAATGGCTACAATCTTTGGGTACAATAGCTTTTAATTTTCAAGAACTTTTCATCAAATTTTCTACGGAAGGAAAGGAAGTTGAATTAAGGGGTATTGCAGGGAAACCAGGAAAGATAATCAGCTCTCATGGTATGACAAAGCTTCTAAAAAAGGAGAAAAGAGGTGTAATTGCACAATTATGCTCGCTAGATGTTTCCACATTGGAATCATCTATTTCTCCAGATCTCCAAAATGTCTTGGACAATCATTCCAAGGTATTTGAGACTCCCAAGGGTCTCCCACCTATGCGTGATCATGATCATGCTATTCATCTGATTCCAGGAAGTGTTCCTCCAAACATCAGGCCGTACAGATATCCCTATGTCCAAAAAAGTGAAATTGAATGTATGGTTGCAGAAATGCTAGAGGCTGGTATAATTCAACCGAGTCAAAGTTCTTTCTTAGCTCCAGTAGTATTGGTGCACAAGAAGGATGGATCATGGCGCATGTGTCCGGATTATAGGGAGCTCAACAAGCTCACTATTAAAGATAAGTTTCCCATTCCTGTTATTGATGAATTACTGGATGAATTGCATGGATCAATTTACTTCACCAAGTTGGATCTTCGTTCGGGATATCATCAAATCAGAATGAAGATTGAAGACATTCCGAAAACGACATTTAGAACTCATGAGGGTCATTATGAATTTTTGTTCATGCCTTTTGGCCTTACAATGCACCTTCAACATTTCAAGGTTTGATGAATTCAATTTTCAAACCATTCCTTAGAAAATTTGTGTTAGTATTTTTTGATGATATACTAATCTACAGCAAGTCTTGGAAGGATCATGTTGAACATGTTGACAGGGTGCTACAACTATTGGAGGAGAAACAATTATATGCAAAAATATCCAAATGTTTCTTTGGAGTCCAGGAGGTGGAATATTTGGGTCATATTGTATCTCATGAAGGAGTTAAGGTAGACCCTAGCAAAATTAAAGCCATTAAGGAATGGAAAATCCCCACATCCATAAAGCATCTGCGAGAATTTCTTGGGTTGACAGGGTATTATCGCAAGTTTGTTAAGAATTATGGGAGAATAGCAGCACCTCTAACAACATTATTGAAGAAAGATTCATTTTCATGGACTCCGGAAGCAACAAAGGCCTTTGAACATCTTAAAGAGGCAATGTGCCAAGCACCGGTCTTAGCTACACCGGACTTCACAAAAACCTTTATTGTGGAATGTGATGCTTCAGGAAATGGAATTGGTGCTGTTCTAATGCAAGATGAAAGACCCATTGCTTTTGAAAGTCATCCAATCAAGGGAAAGTTTTTAAGAAAAGCTATTTATGAGAAGGAAATGTTGGCAATACTCCATGCACTTAAGAAATGGCGACCCTACCTAATGGGAAGACACTTCAAGGTAAAAATGGATCATGATAGCCTTAAATACTTTTTAGAACAAAGATTATCCTCTGAAGAGCAACAAAAGTGGGTCACAAAGATGTTGGGTTATGACTTTGAAATCATCTACAAAAAAGGGAAGCAAAATGTGGTGGCAGATGCACTCTCAAGAAAGGATGAGGATGTGGAAGCATTGTTGTGTGCCATTTCTATTATCCAACCAGATTGGATAAACGAAGCAAGGGAGGAATGGAAGAATGACGAAGAAGTGTGGGAACTTATTCGAAAGCTACAACAAGATTCCAGTACTTCTGATACATTTAGCTAGAAAAATGATATTTATGGTACAAAGATCGCTTATACCTCTGTAAGAATTCCCAGCTAAAACAAAAGATTCTTATGGAATTGCACACTTCTCCCTTAGGAGGGCACTCAGGATTTTTAAAAACTTACCACAGGGTTAAGAAGGAATTTTTTTGGGATGGCCTTAAATCAGATATTCAAAAGTTTGTGGCGGAATGTTTGGTTTGCCAGCAAAATAAAGTTGAAACAATTAAGACACCGGGTCTATTACAACCTTTATCCATTCCAAGCCAACGTTGGGAGGAGGTTTCAATGGATTTTATCACAGGTTTACCCAAGTCTGAGGGAAAGAGTGTCATCATGGTGGTAGTTGACATACTTACCAAGTATGCACACTTTTGTGCATTATCACATCCATTTAAATCCAGTACAGTTTCTACTGCATTTATGGACACAGTTCAAAAGCTACATGGAAACCCAAAGATTATTGTAAGTGACAGAGATCCCATTTTCACTGGAAATTTTTCAATAGAATTATTTTCTTGTCTTGGTACTCAGTTAGCTCATAGCTCATCTTATCATCCTCAATCTGATGGGAAAACTGAGATAGTAAACAAATGTTTGGAAGGATATCTTCATTGCTTTGTATCTGATAAACAGACACAATGGGTCAAATGGTTGCCTCTGGCTGAATGGTGGTATAACACTTCCTTCCATACAACAACAAAAATGACCCCATTTATGGCACTTTATGGGTATCAACCACCATCCATCACATCATATTTAAGAGAAAATTCTAAGGTTCAGGCAGTGGAACATCACATCGAACATCAACAACAAGTCCTCCAACTCTTAAAGGATAACCTCGTGTTGGCACAAAATAGAATGAAACAATAGGCAGATCAACATCGCAGTGAAAGAAGTTTTGATGTAGGTGATTGGGTATTCCTACGGCTACAACCATATAAGCAAATGTCCCTAAAGCAAGCTAAGAAGGATAATAAATTATCACCAAAGTATTATGGTCCGTACAAGGTGTTGGAAAAGATTGGTACTATGGCATACAAATTGGAGCTTCATGGAGCTTCTCGATTGCACCCAGTTTTCCATGTTTCATGTTTAAAGAAGGTTATAGGTGACAAGCTCCCAATTCAAACAATATTGCTAGAACTTGACGAGGAAGGAAAAATCATCTTGGAACCGGAAGCAGTCACAGAAACAAGAACTCGATAGCTACGAAATCGATCAATTTCAGAGTATCTTATCAAGTGGAAGAACTTATCCGCTGAAGATTCCACATGGGAGGATGAGAATTTTATGCAGAGGTATCCAGAACTACTCAAGCGTTGAGGACAACACTTTTTTGAAGAAGAGGGGCATGTTGGGTCCCTATAATACTAGTGATTACCCCATTAATATTGTAGTTATACCCCTTATTTATATTGTTGTGCCCCTATTACCCCCATATTGTTATTTCTGTGCCCCATAGAATCCCTCTATTGTTATTTTTGTGGCTTTATATTATTATTGTTAGGTCAGCTGGATTATATTGTGACTCCCTAGACTCCTATATATAGAAAGGAGGTTTTGTCATTTGTATCATCCAAGAATTGTTCATTTATGTAATGTAAAGGAGGTTGCCCCCTGGAAGAGGCTGAATTCTAAGGCGTTGATCTATCTTTTCTATCTTTTCTTGAGCTGGTTTCATAACATAAATGCTGGTGGAATTGGGACTTCCTAGTTAAGCTTGAGAGGAGAGATCACATACCTTTTGGCTTCATTGGGAAGAGAGTGAAACTTGTCAAAGTAGAGGAGACTTCTTGCTGGTCCCTTGGAGGAGCTTGTATAGCATCAAGGCATAGGTTGTAAAGTTCTTCTTTGATTTAAATTAATACAATCAGATTCAGTTTTCTCAACAAATTGTCTTATGTGATTTGTTTCATGAATTCCTTGATCATCATGATAAGTATGCTTTATTATATTGGCTTTTCAGGTGCTATTTAATTTATGTGCTTCTTTGTGTTTGCAGATTCTCTACAAGGGAGCTCATTTGGATCAACGAAGCGAAGCTTCCACAAACTTGCATTGGACCGAAGGTAGGACTAAAACACTTGTTTGCCTTTGTTTATAAATTGCATATTTAGAGAAAGATATAATTTTATTGGCTTGCTTGTCACTAGATATCATTAGATACTAGGGAGGTCGGTCTTGTCTGCAAGAACGACTCATTCCGTGTGACAAAATGGCGACTCCACTAGGGACTTGATTTTTTGATTTGCTTTACCTTGACTTGAGAAACTTTGTTTTTGTTTCTGTTTTTGGCTTGTTGTGTGTGGAATTGGGTACATTTAGTAGATCTTGGATTATTTTTTGTTTTTCATACTTTTGGGAGAGGACGCACCGTCTGCTTGTAACACAGTGTGGACCTATCCGCACTTTTTCTTTACACACACAGCGGTACCGCACCTGTGTGGACTGCGAACCTGCGGACCCTGTCAAAATTTTGAAAAACTTAAGATTTTCTCTTTCAGTCAACTTAGGATTTGTTTAGGTGTTGTTATCCCCTGCCCAAACCTACATGTGACTTGTCAGGAACTTTTCTTAGGTTAATTCCATTGGTATTAGGGTTTTAGGTGAAATTCCTAGAAGTTTTGGTTGTCGGGCTTGATTTTCATGTTGGTCTTGTAGTAGCTCAGAGCTTAGAAGCCTTAGAAGCCTCAAATCACCTTGGTTTTTATTGGGCTTCTTATGAGTCTGACCGTTTGCAAAATCTACCTTTTTTGAGGAATCCATCTTGTGTTTCTCTTTGCGAAACTTCGAAAAGACTTGTGTTAAAAGTTTTGGATTTCATTTTTAGAAAAGAAAACAAAAATTGATTGTTTTTTGACTGATTTGTGATTCTGAGCAAATTAGTCCTTAGTTTGCTTATAGCTAAGTAAAACATCCTTGAAAGGAAATCTTATAAGCTTTTACTTCAAATAGTTCTTAGAATTTATAGATCTCAAGATTAGATTTTTCCATGGTTTTGACTGTTTTATAAAAATAAAAAAATCTCTTTTGGAAAGAGTTTGTTTTTGTAGTATTTGAGTGTTTGAAAGAAAAGGGAAATTTTTGTGAGCATAACTAGTTGTCTCGTTTTTGAGTGCATTAGAAAAGACAAAAACTCCTTCTTTTCATTTGTTTGTTAAGGAAAAGATTTGTTTTTACAAGCATTTGCATTCTCAACTCTTTCCTAGCTAGAAATTCATTGAAGGGAAAAGATTGCTTATCATCTTATGTGAATTTTTTAGTGATTTCGAGTCGAGTCTTTACACCATAAGTTTCACCTCCACACCTCTTGACTTAAAGAAAAACCAATAAAAATAACGCTTAAAGGAAAATCTATCTAGTAATATTTTTATTTCTAGGGCTCTATTACACCAACATAGCTTAGGCTAGTATCTTGGAGTAGGGAGTAATTAACTCTCCATGATAGTAAAACAAACAAGTAGTTGTATCTTGTGGTAGGAGAAAAATCCAATTGTTACATCTATGCTATGGGAAAGCTCCTCTTAAAGGAGAAGCACGAGATCATATCTGAACCAGTGTGGGAATCAATCCTTCCTCATTGGGAACGATAGAAGATATTCACGTATTAAAAATAGTAAACCTCGGATTAACCATTGTTGAGGAGCCTAGGGTCACTTATTGGTAAACCTTGGATTATGTCAAGGAGCCTTCAAGGGGATTGAGCTTGTTACTCTGCCCTTGCGTGCGTATCAGATCGTAGATTGTTCCCCCAGGTATATTTGTTTCCGTTGGTAACCATAGTGACCATATTCTATAGGATTCTTTCCTAATGTGACGGTGGAGGGAAGATCTCACTGTACCTGGAGTAGACGTCGACTAGACTCACTTGGATTTTCTGGGGGGTTCTCTTCACTCGAGATGGTTTAGTGGAGAAACTTGTGCCAGTCTATTCATTAAGCAGGTTGCGGGGGTAACTGTTCCAACCGCCATTTCTGTATTGAACTCTGCAACGTTGGATTTCATCACCAACTAGTGTTTTCAGTACGAAAAGTTATTGTTTGTGTGTGGTTTGATCTCCTAGATTCTTTAGGTGTGTGATTCAAAATTGTTTGGTTCTTTAGAGGCTTTAGGTGGTTTTCATTGAGATTTTTCTTTGTTTGCGTGTGAAGTAGTTAAAATATTTAATCGTGGCTGAATTACTAAGTCCCGTAGAATTTGGGGCGAACCTCCTGAGCTTTCACCGAGCCAGTCTGAAGGGTTACAAGCCCTTGTAACTCCCAGAGATAGTAGAGTTGAGTCACCTGAAGAAGGAGAATCTTCTTTAGTGGTACATCCTGATTATCAAGCTCTAGTAGCAGATTATAATCCACAATCTCTTTCTGTTTCCGAAGTTACTGGTAGTTTTTCATCTACTAGTGATTTAGGTGAGGAACCTCATATATCCGAACCTGACACTAAATTTTCTGCTACACCAACATCGGGATTTGCCTCTCCAACTTCTAGTGGTCCTAGTTCACCCACGGTAGAAAGAATAATTACCCGAAACCTTCCATCTGGACTTATAGCTATTGAAGAACTTGCTACTCCGGAAGAAGAAGGTATCCCTATCCCTCAAAATCATCCAGTTATAGAACTTAGGGAGCGTGAATCAATCTTTTACAGTCCACCTAGGAGCAAAGCTTGGTATCATTCATTGACCAATTTTTTGGAAAACCCGGGACTACGTTTTTCACCACCTCTCATTCTTTTTCAACCAACACCTAGGGGTTACTATCCTCCGTTAAATATGTCAAGACAGTCGTCCACATTTTCTCAATCTCCAGAAACCTTTTTATACGGTGGTCCTTCTGTTCCCTCTAGGTATCAGTCACTTACTGGTACTTTTCTGGGAGCATCTCCTCAACCTACTGAACAAGGGTTATTAACTGGAAATAATGGAACTAAGCCGTTGAGTGTAGAAGATACTCTTATGATGTTAGGTACTATTCCTAATCCTCAACCTCAAGGTGGCTAGTTACCACCTAGGGGGCAGCCTCAGTCCTCAATTATTGCCTAGGGGGCAACCTGAAGGTACCCAATTCCCACCTGGGAGGCAACCTCAAAGACAGTACATACCTACGGGAGAGTACGTTCCTCAAGGTCAACCCCAGACTCAATATGTACCTCAAGGTCAACCCTATTATCAATATGTACCTCAAGGTCAACCCCGGTATTAGTATGTGCCTCAAGGCTATCAACCTCAAGGTCAGTACCCAACCTAATGTTTCCAACCATCTTCCGGTCAATCATATGTCCAAGGAGCTGGAAATGTACCTTTGAATTATCAACCCTACCCTCAACCCGGTTATGGTCCTCAATATTCTCAACCTGTTATGGGTCCATACCCCGGAAAGAACTTACGGTGGGATCCATCTCAATCTCAATAGGTTTTGCAACTGAATGTACAGTTGTCATCTCAAACTGGACAACCCTTGGTTTCTGGTTCACCCCAGCAACCTGTCCAGTCTACTATTCAAACTTCTGCACCTTCTGTAGTTTCTCAGTCTGGGCCTAGTACGCCTCGTACTCCACCTCAAATGACTACTGCAACTGCTGCAACATCTGTTAAATCTACCCCACCTACTTATGGAGTATCGATAGCTCCAGTTTCTACTGTTCCTGTATCAACTCCTCAGACATCTTTACCTCAGTCTGGATCTACAATTCAAACTTCGGTTCAAATGCATGTAGGACAACCTGGTCCAAGTACGATTGTCACAAGTCAACCTCAATTTACTTATCAACCGTACCAGGGACAGTACCAATTCGGTCCTACTGTGTAGTAGCCAGTCTATCAGTATCAACTGTACCCTGGGTATACATATCAACAACCTCAACAACCCAGTATGGTCCGGTTAATCCTGGTTTTCCAGGAGGATATAATATCCCAAATGCAATTCCAATTCCTAGTTATCCTGGATATCCTCCTCCTGGGGCTGGTCTCATGACCCATGGATTCAGGGACCCTAATCGTCAGTTACCGTTTATTGTAACTTCGGACTTGCCTGACTTGTCATGCCTTACGAACGATCCAATTAACTATCTTCCGTTTTGACCGCCAATGCTGAATAAGTTGCCTAGTGATATTCCTAAGTTTGAAGTCAAATCAAGAGAGCACCCATCGAACCATGTGATGACTTATCACCTCTGGTGTGTGTCTAATTCCATTTTAGATGATTCAATCCATTTAAGGCTTTTCCAGTGCACTCTAATTGGTCTTGCGACCAAGTGGTACATTGAGTTACCGCAAGCCACTTTTTATAACTTTAGTGAGTTAGCTACTTCGTTTTTAACTCATTTTCAGTTGCCAGTCAGATATGACAATGGCATGGAATTATTAACTTCATTAAAGCAGTCAACTTCCACTTACATTTCAGATCACATTCATGAATGGAGACGTCGACAGTGTTTAGTGAAGGTTTTTATTCCTGATCAGATCTTAGCTGAATGGTTTGTAAAACATTTATTGCCGAAAATCACCAAGGATGTAGCTAAGGCCGGAGTTGTTACTGAAGAGCAAGTAATTGCTCAAGCTCAGTAGCTTGACCTAGTTTATATGCAATCAGGTACGTTACATGAGAAAATCCCCGATCTTCCTAAAAAAAATCAAATAATTGTAGCTCCTTCAGGGTCTCATGCCGTTGATGGTATGATTGGTACGATTAATAACAAAAGTAAGAAGAAATATTCCAAGAATTCTTCTCCTATCATAACTTTACCAAATTCCCTGACAGGAGATTCTTCCGTGGAAATTTCCGCCGATATTCATGTTGTACAGTCTTCTACAGCCAAATCAAAATC
The DNA here is from genome assembly GCA_031772625.1 of Pinus tabuliformis. Taxonomy (NCBI): domain Eukaryota; kingdom Viridiplantae; phylum Streptophyta; class Pinopsida; order Pinales; family Pinaceae; genus Pinus; species Pinus tabuliformis. The sequence goes on along the minus strand of CM062812.1, from coordinate 479,898,363 downwards.
AGGCGGTAAGAAGAAAGGGAAGAAGAAAAATAAAACAGATAAAAATTCGAAACAGAAACCAGAAAAAGCAGAATGAACTGATGAGAAACGCAAACCTCATTATCCTTGTCTCATTTGTGACGAAGAGCATTTTACAAGTGACTGCCCTCATCATGCAGAGGTTGCGAAAATTGTCAAAGGTTCCCAAATGCCTGTTGTTTTGAAGGATCCTTTTCCTAGTCAAGACAGTAAGATGATAGGTTCTTCCTCAAATGCCTCTGAAGAACCCGTAATGATGATGTCCCATGTTAGGATTGTGACTCGATCACATGATTATGGAAGTAAAATTCCTTTTTATGGTAAGGAAGTAGAATCTTCTCATTCGAACCCATCAACTTCAACTCCCGGTTTCGATCCACTACAGATCGAGAAACCTAATCTAGACTTAATAATCAAACCACTTGCCAAGGGTATACTTCGAAAGTCAGCTTTCAATCCACATGCGAGAGTGGCTCAAAACTATAACATTGTTGAAGATTTGTCTATTTCACCTTCAGCAATTTCGGCTTTGGAAGTGCTGCAATCATGTCCAACACAACGTAAATTACTATTGTCGACTATAGGAGCTGTTGACGTTCAGGACTCGAACCTTATAATTTTCGATCTAGAAAATAGTACACGCACCCACCTCATCAAATGGCTTTCCAGATCCCAGTGTTAGTCAAAAATAGACCTTGTTATAGGACTGTGATTGATGAGGGAGCCTCAATGTGTATTATGTCGATACAGTGCTGGAGATTGCTTGGTTCTCCTACGCTAAATCAATCCGCGACGATTCTAAAGGCCTTTGATCTCCGTGGGTTTCATCCTTTTGGCATTCTATAGGATTTACCTATAGGGGTTGAAGGCAAAACTGTTAATCTAGATCCGGAGGTGGTTGATGCCCCTCTAGATTACAACCTTCTCTTGGGTCATAGTTGGTCTTACGCTATGACAACTGTCGTTTCATCGGTCCTTCGGCTTATAAAGTTCCCTCATAATGGAAATATCGTAACTATAGACCATTTGACTTACTTTTCATCTGACCCAGCCTCTTCTGAAAGTATTCACCATGTCAGCAAAACAACTATCCTGTATAAGGATGTTGGAGTAGGACTAGTTAAAGATTCTGGTTTACTGGGAACTTTTTCTTTTCCTCCTATCAACGCAACATCTTCTACTGCAACCATTCATATGATTTCGTCTGACACTATTTTTTATGATGATCCTTGGATCGTACCTTCCGAATCTGAGATAGACTCATTTGGTAATGTTATGCCTTTGAGTCCGTATGAAATTGCGTATCAGGTCATGCAGTCACTTTTCGACCCATCTTCAACCAAAATTGACTTAATGAATGTGGTCCATGAGGAATCACTTTCAACATCAAACTCGGATTCAACAACGTTTTCCGAACTTGTTCACACTGATGAGCAGATTTGTCAAATCCTATGTGTCGATGATTTACCATGGGAAGATCTTCATCGTAGATCTTCGTTTTTACCTGAGATTCATCGTTTTGAAAATGATTTTTCATCTATTTTTACGACTAAATATGTCAAGTAACCTTAGAATCCAATGAAAAATCCTAATTCAGAGTTAAATTTGGGAAACATTTCTTGAATTATTCCTATTGATATTTCGGTTAAGCCTGGAATTGTTGAAAACATTCATATAGGTGCCTCTTGTACGGAAGATGAAATTCAAACATATAAGGCCCTATTTCAGGATTCAACATCATGTTTGCCTGGTCATATGAGGAAATTCCAGGAATTGACCCAACAATTGTTGTTCATGAAATCAAAACTTACTCAGATGCTAAACCTATCCGGCAACGTTTGCGTCAGATCCACCCGCGAAAAGCTGCTGCTATTAAAGCAGAAGTTGAAAAATTACTCAAAGCAGGTTTCATTTATCCAATTCCGTTAACGGATTGGGTATCGAATATTGTTCATGTTAACAAAAAGCAAGGGACAATAAGAATATATATCAATTATAGGGATATTAATCGAGCCTATCCAAAAGACAATTACCCCACTCCCTATATCGATCAAATCATTGATGATTGTGCCGGCAATGCAATATTCTCCTTCATCGATGTTTTTTCTGGATACAATCAAAACAATATTCTACCTGCTGATCAACCAAAAACGGCTTTCATTTGTCAATGGGGGAAATTTTATTATTGAAAATTCCTTTTGGGCTCAAGAACGCTGGGGAAACTTTTCAAAGAGCCATGTCTTATGCGTTTCATGACATCAAGCACATTGTGCAACCCTATCTCGATGATTTACCTGCACATTCATTACATCGAGCTGATCATCTCATCCATTTACGAGCAATCTTTATGAGGTGTAGGCATTATCGAATTAGGTTGAATCCACCCAAGTGTGTTTTTTGTATAGAAATGGGTCGGTTACTGGGGTTTGTTGTTTTGAAAGCTAGCATTCACATTGATCCCTCGAACGTTGAAGCTATTGTCAAATTGCCTCCTCCTTCGAGTTTTTGCCAACTCGAAAGTTTGCAAGGGAAAGCAAACTTTTTACATCGATTCATTCCTAACTATGCCAAGATCACAAAGGGTTTTACCCGATTGTTGAAACAGGATACTCCATTCTTTTGGGATGAGATAGCTGATAAATCTTTTGATGCACTAAAACACGCGTTGACCCATGCACCGTTATTGCATCCTCCCAACTACAACCAGGACTACTTCTTATATCTCTTCACCTTGCATTCCACCATTGGAATGGTGTTAGTTCAGGAAGATGAATTCGGTACTGAACATGTGATATATTACATTAGTCACACTTTAAATCCAACTGAGCTAAAATAATCACATGTGGAGAAATTGGCATTGGCAGCAGTTCAAGTTGTCCAACGTTTTCGTCATTACATTTTACTACGTAAAACTACAGTAATTTTTGATTGCAACCCTATGATATATATTTGGACCAAACAATTGCTAGCAGGCAAGTACTCCAAATGGATTGTGATCCTGCAACAGTTCAACTTGGAATTTGAAAAGTCTAAGTCGAAAAAATCTTTAGTTTTTGCAGAGTTAATGTGTGATTTCCCGCGTGTTGACATGGAAACTGTGGCGGAGGAGCCCATTGTGGACGAATCCTTGTTTCTAATTAGCACTTTAGATCCATGGTATGGGGATATCATCGTTTATCTCCAGACCCAATCCTTTCGGCTAGAAATTTCAATGTCAGAACGTCGAAAAATACGATTCCAGTCCCAACAATTCAAAATTATTGGAGATACACTTTATCGTCATGGGGTGGACTCTGTTTCTCGACGTTGTTTAGCTCATGACGAAGCTGAAAGGGTTCTAAATGACTATCACTCTGGAGCGTGTGGCAGTCATATGTCTGGGTTTGCCATAGCCCAACAAATATTGTGCGCTGGCTACTTCTGGTCGTCTTTGTTTAAAGATTGTATTAACGCGGTCTGAAAATGCCACAACTACCAAATTTTTTATTGAAATATGCACGCTCCACCTGCTCCTCTCCACCCTATAATTTCTGTCCGTCCTTTTGCAAAATGGGGTATCGATTTTATTACATGTAAACCTCACTCGGCCGGGGGGCATGCGTATATCATCCTTGTGGTAGATTATTTTACCAAGTGGGCCGAGGCGATGCCTACATTTGAGGCAGATGGCAAAAATGCTGTAATTCTCATGTTCAATCATATAATTGCTAGGTTTGGTGTTCCACAAGTGATTATCACTGATCATGGGCGTCATTTTCGAAACATTATGATGACTGAACTTACAGGCCAACTTGGCTTACTTCACGACAGTTCAACTCCATATTATCCACAAGCTAATGGTCTGGTTGAAGCCATCAACAAAGTTCTAGTCACCATGATCTGACGAATCATTGGGATTCATAGCACGAATTGGCATAACATTCTATTTGCATTGCTTTGGGCATATCGAACCTCAGTAAAAACGTCAACTAGGTTCACTCCTTTCCAACTAGTTTATGGTCTAGAAGCTATGTTACCCACTGAATGTGAAATCCCGTCATTGCAAATGGCCATCGAGTTACTTCTAGCCACTTCCAAAGAGGAAAAACATTTTTATACTTGGCTCAGCTAGATGAGAATCGACGTGATGCTGCATTAGCAATCGAAACTCATGCCAAACGTGTTAAAGCTCAGTATGATCAAAATGTTACCCCTCGAAATTTTTCGAAAGGAGACCTAGTCATATTGTATATCAAGAAAATGATAAATTAGGTGCTGGGAAATTCATACCCATGTCGAATGGTCCTTATGTTATTAAGCGAAAGCTAGCAAAAGGGGCCTATGAATTCGTAGACTTTGACGGGGTCTCTTTAGGTAAACCCAGAAATGGTCTTTACTTGAAGAGGTATTATGCTTAAATCTAGGTGTGGAGATTTTTAGTTAGGTTAGCTTTCTTTCTAGCTGGTGTGTTTTAGTTTAATAAGTGTGCTTACCTTAGAGAGTGTTTTTCATCATTATTCCTGCTTATCTTGGTTTTACTCTTGATATTGCAGATGTCGACGCCTCTCCAAACATACATTGGTTTTGCTGATGGTGCTTGTCATAATACACAGAACATTTCTTCCGCAGCTTGGGTTATCTATTCGCACTCAGAGTTGGTATCTATGCATGGGGTAAGCCTTGGTCAAACAACGAACAACATTGCTGAGTATAGTGCAGTGATTGAGTTATTATCTAAATCTATTTCATTTGGGATTCGGAGTTTGATATTGATGTTAGATTCTGAACTCATTGTATTATGACTTAATAGAGTATATGCCATTAGAAATCCAGTGTTATTAAGATTATTTTTGAGAGTTTATCTCTTGGAACGTGAATTTGATTATATTGAATATTAGCATATTCCAAGATATTTAAATACATTAGCAGATGCAATCGCTTCTCGAATGTTATGTAGACATTTGCAATAATCATATAAGTAAATTTAAAAACATTCCATAACATGTTTTACAAGATAAGCCGATAATAGTGATATAGTATAACATAGGAGTGTGTCAAATGTACATCATCTTCGATCATAGGTTGAAAAACTCCTTATGATTTACAAAAATGATAGTACAAAAAGCAAAAAATGTCATATGTATCTACAACAGGCAATCATCCTATCACTCGTGATGATCATGATAAGAAACCAATGTACAGGCCACCTTACAAAGAACCTCCTGAAAGGTCCTGGGACCCCAATCACATAGCGTTGCAGTCTAAGAGGAATGTCATCTATGCCAGCCTCCGGAATGTCTCCTATCAATGTTCTAGATGGCTCTCCAATTCAGCCAAGGTCTCTGCTGATTCGTCCTCTGGGACTGGTGCTGCTACAGCTGGTTGTTTCCTCTCGTAGGGCCGGAGAGCGGCTAGTCGTCGTTGACCTACATCTGCATGTGAAACTTTTACTATCAATTTTGGGAGGAGATAAAAACAAACAAAAAAATTAAATTAGAAAATGTTGAAAATGATTTTACCTGAATCATCCCATTGCTCTCCTGATGGAAGAGCCATGTCTGGGTCACCACGAAAATCTACCCCAGTGTAAGGAAAGTCCTGAATAGTAGAAACCTGGTTCTCCAACCAATGGAAATACTCAGGAGTGAATCGAACGACCTTTGTCCCCTCCTCAGGATGACGGGCCATAACTGCAACCCATCGCATCAGTTTGGGCTCTCGAGGAAGTCCAGCTCCAATAGTGAGGTGTTGTGGGACCAACATTGGAACCCTCTCCACACCGAAGCTCACGACTAAAGCACCATATCCAAAGATATTCAGTTGTCCGTTCTTTGCTCTAGTCAGTTGGCCTTTTATATTAGCCAACACAGCATCGCACCAGTTGAATATGGTGCCTTGAAAGAAGTCTACTGCCATCCGCATCTGGGATCCAGTGGCTACATGTAGTGCTACGCTCTCGCAGAGCCTGATAACACTGAACGGAATTACCTTGAGTTCAAGAAGGGATATGGTTTTGATATCTATCCCTTTGTCTCTAGTTTGGTTGTTACAGAACTCTAGCGAGAGGCTATCGACAGACTGGCCACCTAGCCTAGTCCCAAATAGAGTCAAGTGTTCACCTCTCTTAGGCAAACCAGTCAAAAAGTAAATGTCTGCTGGCTCCATTTCGAGCTGGTTACCACCAATGAAGAAGCACTAGTCCTGTATGCTCCACCTGTCTACCAGCCACTGCAAAAAGTCCACCTGGGCCCTCATGCCAGGTATGGCCCAGAATTTGTATAAACCACATGCCTTCAATGCATCAATCAAAGGTTGATGATTTATCATGGTGAGATCTACATTTTCATGCTCCTGTTCTCGCCAATCAAGCATGATGTATACTCTACATTCAATAAAAAGGTGAATTAGAATGTCTAAAAGCAAAGTTTTTGGGTGAATTTTGAGAAATTTAAGTTTAAAAACCCTCTCTATTAGAGACAGTGCGTGGGTCCGCACCTTGCCTTCACGGCAGGTGCGGACCCCTGACTTTTTTCCCGTTACGAAAAAGTTGGGGTCCGCAGGTTACCTGTGTTGTGCCCGCTGGCCCCCGCGCGCGGGTTTCTAACTTAAGAATCCCTTGAAAAATGAAATTAAAGCCTAAAAACAAATTTGAAACGGATGAAATTGAAGAGTAGGATGATGTAGATTACCTGCAGGAGACAACGTTCGATTCCAACACATGGATTTTCCGCAATCTTCACGGGAAGTTTCTGACCAAAAGCTCTATTTTCTGAACCAAAACTCAAATGGTAAAAATGAATTTACAAAAGCCCTTTTTATAAGTTTTTTGAATAAATGTGTTTTTAATTTGTTTATGTTTCACTTTAAAGAGGTAACTTTTGAAGCATTTGTATCCATTTTAAACAGGTATGAGTAATGTTTGAGTTTTTGTTCAGGATAACGGATTTTTCAGAAGAAAAAGGTCATTTTCGACGAAAAAACATTAGAGTCACCTTTAAGCTCTTTTCTGACTCCTAAAACATGAAAAGATCGCCGAGTTTTTCTTTTTAAACTCATTAAAACGGAACTAAAAAGACGGTCCACTTACAGCCCTTTTCTGATTGTAAAAAGATGAAACGATTGCTGGATTTTTTTCATTTCAAATTCGATATTGGTTATAAAATGACGTGTCATTGATCACTTTTTTACTTTTTCGGATCAGAGGCACTAATTACAAAAAGTACTCCTTGGTCGTAATGATCAAGAGATTCTCTCAAGTATTATTTTATAACTTTTCGGGCTTGAGAGACACAGATTCACGAACAAGTACAACCATGGAATCTTCTTATGTTTTTTCAGACTCTCTAAAATTGAAACACGCCGAGTTTCTCCTATACTTGACTCGTTAAAATTTAACAGTAAAGGACCTGTTCAATTACAAACAGGAACGGACCACTCCTTCTTAGGGTTCGAATTTAAACTAAGTTGGACTCATCCGAAGGATGAGCTTATAATCAAGCAAATGTTATCCTCCTCAAGCTTGTCAAAAATAAAGAGGTACTTGCCAGAAATTGTGGGGGAAAGAGAGAAAAACGAGCCTGTTTGTCATACTTTCTAACCACTCTTGAACACGATACTTTTATTCACCTAGGTTGGGAAATCATTTGCCTAACAGTTGATCAAACCATATTGAAAGCCTTTAGCCGGTTTCTGGGTATTAACTTTGGCTCAATTGTCACCAAACCATCTGCTGTGTCGTTATGTGTTCAAGATGTCAGTGCAAATAAGCTATTCATCTGCAAAATATCTATCATCCATCTTGACCATCCCTGAGTCAGTCCTTGCAACTAAATTTCTTCAAACTTGATCTATGATTTTGTGTTGTGGGCTTGATTACGACAGATCGCTTTCTATCGACTTCAGCTCATTATCTAGAAATCGTCAATACCTCGGAATCTGCATGCCTCAATGGCAGGTTTCTCCCCTTCGACGATAGGTTTCATCATTGACCTTGGATCAAATGATTCTGTGACATGTTCAACATCAACACATCTATTCACATCTTATGGATTGTACTGAGTACTTTGAGAGCCATTGACATTACTAGTGGTTTCTCTCACACTTGTTAATAGTTTACATCATTGACTGGTAATCAAGTGGTTTCTACCATGTTCGACTTCAACACATTCATCCGCATGGATAGAATCGTACTATTTTGGGAAGTAGAAGTGAAGACCCTAGATATAGTTTTCGCCATCCAGGCTACTAGGAATTTTGTATTCATTATACTGTGGACTATTCATAAACAGATGGCTGCGTCCATATTGTGTCTATGTGTGTCTATACTTGTGAGGTATTACAAGATCATTCCTATATCAGAGCAGTAGTTAGTTTTCTAGTTAGTTCTGATATGAGTATGGGAATGCCTACCTCAACGATGATATGATCTCATATATATATTTTGCATTGAATGTTTTTACAGGTTCCAACCGGGCTCTCCACAAGATGATCCTTAAAATGATAAAGTACTTCACTCTTCCTAGATGATAAATGAAATCCTCATCTACTACAGACTTCGCATTTTAGGGGGCAATCTGTTACACAAAATATTATCACCATGAATATTTGCAGTCAGTATGGGTCTATCATCATTCATATTGTCCTCCTAAGCAAGTCTCAAACCTCAACTCTTCATGTCAAGCTTTGAAAATGAGAGAAATACCTTAAAAATCAATAAAGCTCTGGTTCTGCACTTTCTCTCACTGTTGCCCGCGGTCCCGCACCCTTTGTTCTTGTTACCTATGGACTTGCTCGCTCTGTCTCTAAAGGAGTGGCTATCAAAAAGGCGCAAGTTTATTCTTAAAAACACACTTTGGGTTAATTCTAGATGATTTTAGAAGGAATCTTCACATGGATGGTTCGCTCCTAGGTGGTTCATGCATCCCAAAAGTGAAGGAGCTAATCCCTTGATGAGAGGAGCTATCCCTTTGAAGGTGGACCTAGTAACTTCGCTCCACTGCACTATAAATTAAGGTATTGGGCTGGTTGCTAGGGAGGTTGGAAGCTGAACATTTTTGAGGGTAAATGCTGGTGGAATTGGGACTTCCTAGTTAAGCTTGAGAGGGGAGATCACATACCTTTTGGCTTCATTGGGAAGAGAGTGAAACTTCTCAAAGTAGAGGAGACTTCTTGCTAGACCCTAGGAGGAGCTTGTATAGCATCAAGGCACAGGTTGTAAAGTTCTTCTTTGATTTAAATTAATACAATCAGATTCATTTTTCTCAGCAAATTGTCTTATGTGATTTGTTTCATGAATTCCTTGATCATCATGATAAGTATGCTTTATTATATCGGCTTTTCAGGTGCTATTTAATTTGTGTGCTTGTTTGTGTTTACAAATTCTCTACAAGGGAGCTCATTTGGATCAATGGAGCGAGGCTTCCACAAACTTGCATTGGACCCAAGGTAGGTCTAAAACACCCGTTTGCCTTTGTTTATAAATTGCATATTTAGAGAAATATAGAATTTGATTGGCTTGCTTGTCACTAGATATCATTAGATACAAGGGAGGTCGGTCTTGTCCGCAAGAATGACTCATTCCATGTGACAATGACCTTTACATCAAGAGTGATATATGAAATTTATAATCAAAGCAAAAGACTTCACTGAGACTATAATATTCATCAACAGCTACCATACACCATATCGGATCTACATGATAAGCATTAATTGTGACAAAAAACACTTCAGTAACATATGTGTCTTTAGCAGTTCATCAAAGCATCAATATCATATTGCAAGAACACATAAACCATCATAAGACAACACCATTTATAAGTGGAACCAATCAACATTATGAACATAATGAGAAATATTAACCACATGAATTTGTTGTGAAACCAGCTAACAAAAATATTGAAATAAGCCTCTTCGAGGGGGCAACCTCCTTTACATTACATAGATGAACAATTCTTGGTTGATACAAATGACAAGACCTCCTTTCTATATTTAGAAGTCTAAGGGGTCATAATATAATTAGAGTTTACATAACAATAATAATGTAAGGGCACAATAATAACAATAGTGGGCTTCTATGGGGCACAATAATAACAATATGGGGACTACATGGGCACAACACTATAATAAGGGGGTTGAACTAATAACAGTAAGGGGTTAAACTAGTAGTATAGGGAACTAACATGCCCTTCTCCTCCCATTTGGAATCTTCAGTGGGTAAGTTTTTCAACTTGATGAGATAGTCTAAAATTGATCGATTTCGTAGCTGTTGGGTTCTTGTTTTTGTGATTGCTCCAGGTTCCAATATGAGTTTTCCTTCCTCGTCAAGTTGTCGAAATATTGTTTGAACTCAAATCTTTTGCAACTTTTGAATGAGTGGCCAAACTTCTTCATCGTTCTTCCATTCATCCCTTGCTTCATTTATCCAATCTGGTTGGATAATAGAAATAGCACAAAACAATGCTTCCACATCCTCATCCTTGCTTGAGATTGCATTTGCAACAACATTTTGCTTCCCTTTTTTGTAGATGATTTCAAAGTAATAACTCAACATATTTGTGACCCATTATTTTTTTTCTTCTAAAGATAATTTTTGTTCTAAAAATTATTTAAGACTATCATGATCCATTTTTACCTTGAAGTGTATTCACCTTATGTAAGGTCGCCATTTCTTAAGTGCATGTAGTATTTCCAACATTTCCTTCTCATAAATAGATTTCTTGAGATGCAAATGCAAAAATACCCAATCACCCACATAAAAACATCTTTCACTACGATGTTGATCTGCCTGTTGTTTCATTCGATTCTGCACCAAAGTGGTGTTATCCTTTAAAATTTGGAGAACTTGTTGATGCTCGATGTGATATTTCATTGCCTTAATATTTTTATTCTTGATATGTCCTTCTACCTTGAGAGTTTGAGGAGTGGTAATTTCTTCCAATGCATTACAAGATATGGTCAGATTCATTTCTTGATGCTCGATGTGATATTTCACTTATTAAAATTTTTTATTCTTGATATGTCCTTCTATCTTGACAGTTTGAGGAATGGTAATTCTGGCCAATGCATTATAAGATATGGTCAGATTCATTTTTTCTTTCTCAATGTGATCTTTCACTCCTTGAACCTTTTTCTTCTTGATATGCCCTTCTATATTGAGAGTTTGAGGAGTGGTAATTTCTTCCAATGCATTACAAGATATGGTCAGATTCAATTCTTGATGTTCGATGTGATCTTTCACTTGTTGAACATTTTTCTTCTTTATATGTCCTTCTATCTTGATAGTTTTGAGGAGTGGTAATTCCGGCCAATGCATTACATTATCTGGTTGGATTCATTTCTTCTTTCTCGATGTGATACTTCACTTCTTGAACCTTTTTCTTCTTGATATTTCCTTCTATCTTGAGAGTTTGAGGAGTTGTAATTCTTACCAATGCTTTACAAGATATGGTCAAATTCATTTCTTCTTTCTCGAGGGTTGGTTCATGGTGTATATCCTCTTCTTTTGATGTTTCTTGATCCTTTTCTTCCTCCTCTTTACGATTTATGTAAAACGATTTCTTCTCGGCACACTTATGACCTTTAGTGTATTCACTATCACAAATGTAGCAAAGCCCTTTTTCTTTTTTTTTCCAATTGTCATGGTGTAACCCTTGTAGGTTTTGTAAGGATAGGAGAAAAAGCATTTCCATATTTATAGTTGTGAGTGGTGGGGATCCTTGTTTCCATAATTTTTCTTTCAATTTTTCTTGCCAACCTGAATGCCTTCTCCAATGAATGAGGATCCCAAAGAGGAACCTCATGTTGAATGTTTTCCTTTAAAGTCCCTATGAAGACATCAATCCTTTGCTTCTCTGGAATATCATTTACCCTTATATTCAATTTTTGGAAGTCCTCAATGTGCTCTTCCATTGAGCACTTTTGTTTGAGATTTATCAATTTGCTAAAGAAGGTGTTGCTCTTTGTATCCTGATAATGTGCTATCATTTCCTCCCTGAAAATTGACCACATAACAAGTGTTTCCGAGAACAAAGCCCTTTATACCATAAAAATTGATCTGGTTCTAAATATGAAGATGAAATACGTATCTTTTGTAACAGTTGTACCTCATGTAGATCAAAATATTGCTCCATATGTAGTATCCAATTTACCGGATCCTTACCACCAAACTTCCTCATAAGGCTTTTCTTTGTTTTAGGAGCTTGATCTTGAAATGACTGCAAATCTGCAATTTCAGATCTCCAAGTTCTAAAATTTCACCCTGTAATAGCCCTATGAGTCTTATTTCTAACCCCACAAATCTGATTAAGATTGGATTCTCCACAGAAGAGTTGTGCCAAATCTCCCACGATGACCTAAGTATAGACTAGTTTAGTAGAGAAAACTTGTACGAAGAGCCACATGTCATTGTTTCGACCTTAGTATCTGAAACATACATACAAAAAACTACAAACCGTTCTCTGTCTGAAACTTCTTAAGAAATTTTAATCTGATGCTCAGAACAATAGTTATGAAGATTTTCCCTAGGTCACCTATTTGGAAGGTAATTTGGGAGTCTGCCAAAACCCTAACTTCCTCAGATCATATATCGGAAAATATAGCGAGACAAGCTCTAAAATTTGGATACGAAGTTCAGAACGATTTATGCTGAAATGTTTTTTTTTTTATCTTTTGAAACGTCACAGAAACAAAGTTATAAAAGAAATTCCATGATGACATGTTTGGAGTAGCGAAACCCTAGAATCCAAAGCTCTGATACCACATGTTATGAAACCAGCTCACAAAAAGATAGAAAAGATAGATCAACGCCTTAGAAATAAGCCTCTTAGAGGGGGCAACCTCCTTTACATTACACAAATGAACAATTAGGATGATACAAATGACAAGACCTCCTTTATATATATAGGAGTCTAAGGGGTCATAATATAATTAGAGCCGACATAACAATAATAATGTAAGGGTACAATAATAACAATAGTTGTCTTCTATGGGACATAATAATAACAATATGGGGACTACATGGACACAACAATATAATAAGGGGGTTGTACTAATAACTGTAAGGGGTTAGATATTTCACTTGATGTGAAATATCTGGTGTGGTACAAAGCATTGCATAAATTAGACTATTGAATCCACTTGTGTACCTCTTCCTCTTCTTGTGTATTGGGATACTATTCAACAAATAAATTTAAACCTACATGAATAGGAACCTTCACTAGTTTACTATCGTGCATATTAAAACTCTGTAGTAATGCCTAGACATAGTTCCTCTGGTTTAGAAAGTGCCGTCTTTGCGTGATCTCATTTAATTTGCATGCCAAATATACAGTTTCGAGCACCAAGATCTTTCATGTCGAATTTGGAGGAAACCTGGGTGTTCAATTCTTGGATATTTTCTTTTTTATTTCTAGTCAGCAACATATCATCCACATACAAGACTAGATAAATAACATGGTCACCAATTAATTTGAAATACACATAGTGATCCACTTTGCTTCTGGTGAAGACAAGTCCCCGTATAAATGTATCAAAATTCTGATACCACATCTTGAGTGATTGTTTTAACCCATATAGAGACTTTTTTAACATGCATACTTGTTATTTCTTATCCTTCACTACAAAGCCTTAAGGTTGCTTCATGTACATCTCTTCTTCCGGATCCCTATGAAGAAATTTTGTCTTCACATTCATCTGTTCTACATCAAAGTCCAAACAAAACAACAAATGGTAAGAGTAATCTAATAGAAGACAACTTAGCAACAAGACAAAAAATATCACGCAAATCAATTCCCGACACCTAGGAATAGGCTTTTTCTACCAACCGATATTTGTTTTTCTCCACCTTGACTTATGCATTCATATTCTTCTTAAAATCCATTTTCTTGCAATGGGTATACATCTAGACAACAACTCCACTTGAAACCAAGCCTCAGTTTTGTAAAAAGATGCCATTTCATCAATCATGGCCTCTTTCCAGATTTTCTCATACTCTAAATCTAATTCCTCCATGACAGTTATGGGATAATCATTAGTAATAGATAAAGAAAAATTTGAACAAGAAACATATGGAATATACCATTATGGTTTCCTTCTTTCTCGAACTAATCTTCTCACAGCGAGAGTTTGTGGCTCTTCATCTTCTGATTCATCTTCTGCTGTAGAGTCTGATTCTTCGTATTTAACTTCAAACTCTATCTTCTCAGGTTCCTTTCATATGACTTCATTTTTAAGAACATCTTTCACCCCTCTAAACACCACATCTCAGTTGTACACAACCTTCCTTATTTTCAGGTTCCAAATCTTATAAACTTTTAAACCATATTTATACCTAATAAATATGCACATTTCTGATTTACTATCTAACTTGGTTATTTTCTCCTTTGGAACATGTTAGGGTCCTATAATAATAGGATTCATAATTTTGAATTGGTTATGGCTAAGTCTTGTAATATTGTACATACTTTTGCTTTCTACAAATGTTTTCCCATATTTAAAAAATACAAAAATGTAAAGAGGGTATGCCATAAAGGAAATATAAAAGGGCAAAGAGAATAAGAAAATATCAAAAAATGAAAAAATATGAATCCCAAACAAAAATAGATCACGAAAGTGTGCATGTCCAAGTGCCACTACTTTTTACTTTAATGTGCAAAATTATGATTGTGTGCAGGTTGTCAGAAATTCCACAACCCATGATAGTCAAATAGTTTAATCTTCACTAAGTTCATGCTTTAAATTTCATGTTTATAGTTAGAGAATAGAGATCTACCCAAACTGTTTAATCTTGGTGGATCAATAGTTAGGTAGAGAAGTAAAAACGTGCTCATAAGCTTAATCTGAGCCATTGGAAGATATAAGGTTAGAACTAGATAGTTTGTTTCACAAAATAAAAAGGAAATAAAGGGTTTGCTAGCTTAAATTCACCCAAGAGAGTGAAGAAAAATGTTAGGGTAAGGAAATGGTAGGTAGAAGAAAGGTTGCAAAAGTACAGTGCTGTTAAAGCATACGCACATTTATCATGCTTGATCCAATGTTTCAGTGTAAATGAGTAGTTGTGAAAGTGAAAAGATGTTCACTAGGTGATTTAATTAACCTCCACTCATTTTATTTCACCCCCCACTACATACTCACTAATTTCCCATTATCCCCTCATTTCTCATGAAAATACCCTTTTCCCTTCATTTTCACCCTTGTCGTTTGGTTTCACACATTTTCTTGGCAAATTATGCTCCAAACTCATTCCGCTACCCAAAACCCCTTTTCCCTAGTGTGAAACCCTTTCCCCTCATTTTAACCTTTTTTCCTTAATTTTAACCACTTTCCCTAGATATTTCCCTTTAAAAATCACCCCCCTTATTAATTTCATTTTTTCCCTTGTAAACACACTAAAAGCCCCTTTTTCCTAAGTTTAAATCCCCCCCCCCCCCCACCCCCCTGAATTACATAGTTAAATCTGCCATATGCCTAAAAAACCCATAAAACCCCTATATTCTAAGCTTTGTGTCCCCCCTGCGTTACTTAACAAACCTCCTCTATATTCACATTTTCTCAATATATAAACCTATTAACCCACCACCATTGGTGCAGTTAATAAACCCCCACCTCATTTAACCTTGCTCCCACTTTATTAAACCCATTTATATTTAACCCTGCCTTATTCATTATTTAATTAGAGTTAAGTGTCATTAATCCCCCCAAGCCCCGCTAATCTTTGCCCGATTCACCTCTGTGTAGCTTTACCATGCGATAGGCATTAGAGCTTGCACCCCCAGATCTGATGGCACCTATACATATCGCGTTGATTCTCTTTCCTAGATTTACCAGCCCTAGAGCACACGAGATTCATGGTTTTGCTCGAGCCCCTCTCGGTTATGTGGCAGCTTTACGTGAACTCGCATTCTCTGATGGAAAAACTGCCCGACTACCAAAAGTGGTACGATGAACCTTAATACCGCCTCCCCACGTAGGCTGAAACCATCCACTGTTCATTTATTGATTTCCATGCCAAATTTTAAACATTACCTAATAAAAAGTTGAAGACCCTCATTTTCACTCTTTTTGCTTGTTTTTTCACTAAAAGTTGCCTAAGCCGTCCTGCACCACCCTAAGCATCTGCAACCCAAATTCACCTTTGTTTTCCTCTTGAACATGCTCCTAAATTCATCCACAGACTTTCCTGTTCCTTGAAGCCATTATCACCTCCCTGCCAACGTGTGGTTTTTATTAATAATTGTTTTATTTTATAGGTGATTAGAAGGCTAGAAGCTTGGATAAACAATTTTTATACTAGTTCCAAATCCTATTTACTCCAAGATTCGCAAGGAAATTTACTCAAAAGGCTTTATTCATAAGCAAAATATAATTATACACAGAGCAGGAAAAGTCATTTACACAGAGACAGTAACCATTAAAACATAGATAAGTCGGTAACGACATCTCATATTTTCACGTGAAGTCAAACAAGTATTTAGCAGAATTCACTTTCACTAATGACATAAAAGTAGGATAAGAGTCAAAGATACCAAATGATGTGATTTACTATGACAGAGCATACAATTAAAAGACTAAACAGAGGAGGCAGAAAAAGAAACAATAGTGTCATTGTGTATTAGATGAAACTGTAGCAGATGAAAGGTCATAGGTAAATATGACATCCAGCGTGAAGACAAAACACCCAAGCACCTTAAAGGGAAAAATATCAAGGATCAAAGCCAACAAAACCTAAATAATAGGGACATCAAGTAGGAGTTCAAAAGCTGTCTCTATCTTCTTGCATGAAGATACTTCCTTTTCCTAGATTAGTTCTCAATGCACTTTGAGATGTTTTGTAAATTCATTTTGTATAAATACTTCATAATTTGAAGTATTAGGTGTGTGGATTACCTTACGTTTGTAGATTTATTTTGATCTTAAACCTTAGCGTGATTGTACCAATTTTCAAGTCAATAAACTTGGGAAAGTAATACAAGCATTGCATTATAGGATTCATGAGATGAGCTATTTGAAATGAAGTATCTTCTTTCTCTAATTTTGTTACTTTCTTATGTGTTTCATAAACTTAAATATTATCCAAATTTGAATGAATTAACTAGAAATATAACTCAGAACTTGTTTAAGTACACTCCATTTTGCACATTTAGTCATTTATATGTTTTCCTCTGATATCCGGATTTGAGAACCCTTAACTACTCTCCCTTCCAAGTTGACCTCTTTCATTCTCTTCATAATCCGGCCTAAGGAACCCTTAATTTCTCCCTGGATCTGATTAGAAGCCACTTCACCATCCAATCATTGAGATATGTAATAGCTCACCTATCTTGCCCTGTAGACAGTTTTTTTTAGAACTTAAACCAATCATGTTATCTAGCATTTGAATCCATAGCCCAATGGTAAAAGAAAACCTATGTTCATCTAAGTAAGTGATCCCACCACACAAATTAAAGTCAAAACCCAATAAAACTTACATAACTAGCCTAAAAAACTATGTTCATCTAAGTAAGTGATCTCACCACCAAAATTAAATTAAAAACCCAATCAAACTTATATAACTAGCCTAAATTCAATTAACTCAACAAAGTTGAATCATTAAGAGAGAGCCCTCCTTGAGAATTAGGAAGGCTAGATCCTAATCTCAAAAGTAGGTTTGTGGTTACCTTGATGATTTCTTTCTTTAAACCTGAGAAATTACGGAGTGATAACATAATGGCGACCATACTCACGAAATTTTCTTCAGAAAGATTATATAAATATCATATCTAATCTATGATGGTGGATAGTGATCAGACACACAAAGGTTAAAATCATCCACCTAGCGACTCTAGCTCCAAATCAATTTCACAATCAACACTCCACTGGAGGAATGAACCTTAAAGAACAATATGGGAAGATCAAGCTTCTAACTTGGTTTGTTATCCAAGACATCATGTTCTTTCTCATCAAGAAGTTTTTCAATGTATATTGTATGTTAGGGAAGATCTTAGATTAATTTTTGATTATTTTCCATTGAAGATTGTCAATATAAAATTTTCATTACCCATTTGAGCACCCTTCTTCTAAACCTTATGATGATCATTTTCTGATTGAGAAGCCTCAAGCAATCAACACTAATCTTACAATCCCTGTACATATTCCTGTACCTTGTAAATTTCCTGATAGATATAAGGCCCTGATGTTACCTCCTATACTCCATGATTTTCCTGATAACTGTTACAAATATCGCCCCAATTTTGATGGAGAGAACGGTATCACTACCAAAAAAAATATTCAAGGGTTTGAGAATTATCTTGACCTATTTGAGATTGATGAAGACGATGTTAGAATCAGACCTTTTGTTCTTTCTTTGCAATGTAGAGTAAAGATTTGGTTCAAGAATCTACCTATTGCAAGCATCTCAAATTTCCAAGAATTTGTCAATTTTTTCCTTGATAGATGGATAATCGAAGTCAATTTTTTTGTGATCATAAAAGAATATAATTAGTTGAAAAGACATCCAAGTGAAACAATACAACAATTTTCTAACAGATTTAATCAAATATATTATTCATTTCCATAAAATATAAGACCTCCTCCTAATTTAGCTCTCTTGCATTATCCAAAATCATTTGATCCAGAAATAGAATTTCAACTAAGAGAAAGAAACCCAGCAACTCTTGAACAAATGTAGAACATTGTAGTAGATGTAGAAGTTAATATGCAAATTAGAAGAGAAAAGTTGAATGCAGAAGTAGAGAAGATGTTCAACATTGCAAAGGTAAAACTCGACATTTTGATAAGAAAAATAGAGGAAAGGATACATAATATCACCATGCAAGATATATATTTTGTGAAAAATCAACAAGACCTATTTCTTTTAGAAAAAAGAATAGGGTCATATCCATGAACAAATTCTCGCTAATTCCAACTACCATAGATCAGAAAATGGATTCCCAAATCAAAATGTCGAAGAGGAAATTACTGATCTAATGTGTATGTTTGATGACATTCCTTCTCTTAATGATTTTCCTAAGTATGGTCAGTAGTTATTTTATTCGAACTCAAGCTAACATTAAAGTGCAATCAGAAGCTAGTGTGGGAAATAAGGAAATTCAGTTTCAGTACCTTCAAAATAGTGATTAGCTTATTCATTTCAGGTTCTTTACCTGAAGGTTCTTTACCTCTTTGTTTTGTTTCATTTCAGTTCATTAGAGAAAACTCTAAAGCAATAACAAATCAGCAATATTTAGGTATTTTCATTAACAACAAAGAAGACAATAAAACTCCTGATCAAGATTCTTCAGTTTCACAATTACAGTTATCAAATTCCATTAAAACACATGATCAAGAAATACAGGAACGTTATATACCACAATGTTTTGAATCATTTCAGTTTTTAAAGGAAATTTTGTATAAAACCTCTGAAGAAAATGATGAGAAGCTAGTAGAAACCTATGAAGTCCACTCAAACTATATGCAATAAGTTGCAACATTCATTTCAAGTCTTTTATGATCCAATAGCTGATATATTAGATGGTGGATGCAATCAAATTTTTTCTCCATTAACTAACTATGAGATTCAAGATCAAGGTGATAAAGGTTTCATCAAAGAAACATTTCAATCAGTATAAATATCATCACAATGCTTATCTAAAAATCTGCAGGGTGGCAAAAATGAAAATGACATTTCAGTTTCATGGCATGGAGGTCATCCAAGACAATTGTACAATTGCTTGAATCAGTTGAAAAATAATGTATATATTTTGGAAGATCCCGTTGTACAGTTTCTAGAGTCAACAAAGGAAATCAAGTATTTCCTTATCTTATCATTAGTTGATAAGGTTATATTGGGTTGTAGAACTTTAGTTTTAATCACAAAGAAGCACAAGTAGAAAAATCCACAAATGTATATGATACTTGAATAGTTTCATTAGTTGTTTCATTTTACCCAACCAACAGTTGAACAACTGATTAGAGTAAGTAGGTAGGATTGTAGTTTGATTAGATTCATTTGTTCAGCAGCAAGTTTATCTCAAATCAGATTTCAGCGCAACGTGTATCAGATTTTTGTTTGCAGAAAATGTTAAGGTTTCAGTTTACAAGATAATTTCAATCACAACGTCAAGGCTACTGATCTTATAGTTCTTGACATTTCACCAGGAAATGCCATCCTCATGTGGAGCCACCATTAGGGTCCTATAATAATAGGATTCATAATTTTGAATTGGATATGGCTTAGTCTTGTAATATTGTACATACTTTTGCTTTCTGCAAGTGTTTTCCCATATTTAAAAAATTAAAAAATATAGAGGGTACGTATTAAAATAAATATGAAAGGAAAAAAAGAATAAGAAAATATCAAAAAATGAAAAAATATGAACCCTAAACAAAAACAGATCATGAAAGTGTGCAAGTCCAAGTGCCACTACTTTTTACTATAATGTGCAAAATAATGATTGTGTGCATCTTGTCGTAAATGCCACAACCCATGATAGTCAAATAGTTTAATCTTGACTAAGTTCATGCTTTAAATTTCATGTTTATAGTTAGGGAATAAATATCTGCCCAAAATGTTTAATCTTGGTAGATCAGTAGTTAGGTAGAGAAATAAGAATGTGCTCATAAGAAAAATATGAGCCATTGGAATATATAAGGTTAGAACTAGATAGTTTGTTTCACAAAAGAAAAAGGAAAGAAAGGGTCCACTAGCTTAAATTCACCCAATAAAGTGAAGAAAAAATGTTAGGGTAAGTAAAGGGTAGGTAGAAGAAAGGTTGTAGAAGTACAAAGTTGTTAAATCATAAACACATTTATCATGCTTGATCCAATGTTTCAGTGTGTAGTAGCAGTTATGAAAGTGAAAATATTTTCACTAGATGACTTAATTAACTTCCCTCATTTCATTTCACCCCCCCACTACATAATTACTAATTTCCCATTATCCCCTCATTTCTTATGAAAATACCCTTTTCCTTTCATTTTCACCCTTGCCCTTTGGTTTCACACATTTTCATAGCAAATTACCCTCCAAACTCATTCCCCTATCCAAAATCCCCTTTCCCTAGTTTGAAACCCTTTCCTGTCAAAAAAATACCTTTTGCCCTCATTTTAACCTTTTTTCCTTAATTTTAACTCGTTTCTCTAGACATTTCCCTTTAAAAATCATCCCCACCTTATTAATTTCCTTTTCTCCCTTGTAACCCCACTAAAAACCCCTTGGTCCTTAGTTTAAATCCCTCGCCCTCCCCACATTACTTAATTAACTCTACCATATGCTTAAGAAACCCATAAAACCCCTGTATTCTAAGTTTTGTGTCCCCCCCACATTACTCAACAAACCTCTAATATATTCACATTTTCCCAATATATAAACCTATTAACCCAACCGCCCTTGGTGTGGTTAATAAAACCCCGCTGCTTTTAACCCTCTTCCCACTTTATTAAATCCACTTATATTTAACCCTGCCTTATTCATAATTTAATTACAGTTAAGTGTAATTAATTCCCCCAGGCCCCACTATTCTCTACCCCATTCACCTCCATGCATCTTCACCACGGGATAGCCATTAGATCTTGCACCCCCAGATCTGGTGACGCACATCCATATTGCTTTGATTCTCTTTCACAGCTTTACCATCCAGAGAAAATGCAAGATTCGTGGTTTTGCTCGGGCCCCATTTATTTACATGGCAGCTTTAAGTGAACTCAAGTGCTCTCATGGAAAAATCGCCCGACTACCAAAAGCGGTTAGATGAACTTTAATATTGCCTCCTCGCATAGGCCAAAACCATCCACTATTCATTTAGTGCTTTCCGCACCAAAATTTAAACGTTACTCGTTAAAAAGCCGAAGACCCTCGTTTTCACTCTTTTCGCTTGCTTTTTCATTGAAAGCTGCCTCAGCCTTCATGCGCTGCCCTGAGCATCTACAACCCAATTTCACCGTTGTTTACCTCCCAAACATGCTCCAGACTCCATCCACAGACTTTCCTGTTCCCTGAATCCATTATCACCTCCCTGGTAACATGTGGTTTTTATTAATAATTGTTTTATTTTGCAGGTGATTAGAGGGCCAGAAGCTTGGATAAACAATTTTGGTACTAGTTCCAAAAATTGTTTACTCCAACATACATAAGGAAATCTACTCAAAAGGCTTTATTTAGAAGGAAAAGACAATTATAGACAGAGTAGAAAGAATAATTTACACAGAGGCAGTAACTATTAAAATATAGATAAATCAGTAACAACATATCACATTTTCACATGAAGTCAAAGAGGTCTTTAGTTAAATTCACTTTCACTAAAGATATAAAAGAAGGATAAGAGTAAAAGATACGAGGTGATGTGATTTATTGTGGCAGATAAAAGTAAAAGTATGTGACAGAGCATATAGCTAAAAGACTAAACAGAGGAGGCAGATAAAGAAACAACATGGTCAAAGTGTATTAAATGAAAGTGTATGAGATGAAAGGTGATAAGTAAATATGAGATCCAATGTGAAGACCAAACATCCAAGCATCTTAAAGGGCAGAATATCAAAGATCAAAGCGAGCAGAACCTAAATAACAATTACAGCAAGTAGCATTTCAAAATATTTCTCTATATTCTTGCATGAAGATATTTCCTTTTCCTAGATTAGTTCTCAATGCAGTTTGAGATATTTTGTAAACTCCTTTTGTATAAATACTTCATAATTCAAAGTATTAGGTGTGTGGATTACTTTACATTTGTATAGTTATCTTCATCTTAAACCTTAGGGTGATTGTACCAATTTTCAAGTCAACAGACTGGAGTAAGTAATAAAAGCATTGCATTACAAGATTCATGAGATGAGCTATTTGCAGAGAAGTATCTTCTTTCTCTAATTTTGTTACTTTCTTACGTTTTTCATAAACTTAAGTGTTATCCAAATTTGAATGAATTAACTGGAAATATAACTTAGAACTTGTTTAAGTACACTCTGTTTTGCACAGTTAGTCATTTATATGTTTTCCTCTGATATCGAGATTTGAGAACCCTTAATTGCTCTCCCATCCCGGTTGACCTTTTTCATTCTGTTCATAATTCAGCCTAAGAAACCCTTACTTGCTCCCTCAATTCAATTAGAAACCACTTCACCATCCAACCTTTGAGATATGTAATAACTCACCTATCTTGCCCTGTAGACATTGTTTTTTAGAACTTAATCCAGTCCTGTTGTCTAACATTTGACTCCATAACCCAACGGTAAAAGAAACCCTCTATTCATATAAGTAAGTGATCCCACCATGCAAATTGAAATCAAAACCCAATAAAGCTTACATAACTAGCCTAAAATCAATTAACTCAACAATGTTAAATCATTAAGAGAGCCCTCTCCGAGAATTAGGAAGGCTAAAGCCTAATCTCAAAAGTAGGTTTGTGGTTACCTCGATAATTTTTTTCTTTAACCTTGAGAAATTACGGAGTGATAACAGAACATCTACATATGCGTCATAGTCAAATACCCTTAGATGTGAAAGAGAGGGTCCCTTACCATTCCATTCCTCATGTAGACATTTATCATCCAACGTTGATGAAGGTGATCTATTAACCAGATAACATGCAATATCCACTGCCTCTGCCCAAAATTCCTTTCCTAACTTGACACCACTGAGCATGCTTCTTGCATTTTCCATCAACGTCATTTCCATTCTCTCTATAGTTCTATTTTTCTGAGGTGCGTATGGAGTATTGTTTTTCCATGCCATACCACACTTCTTACAGAACTCTTCATATTCCTTCTTGCGAAACTCTCCACCATTATTTGTCATAAACAAATTTAACTTATTCTCTATCTAGTTTTCCACTAGATCCTTAAGTTATTTCAACTAGTAAAAGATTTTAGATCAGATGCCAAAAATGCACATAATTCAGTTGACCCCAATAGTCCAAACATGACTGAATATTATAATTATTACATCATGGGTATTTCATGACATTTACATCAAGAGAGAAATATTGAATTCATAACCAAAACTGGAGACATCAATAGTGAGGTATCAAGACCATGATTATCGTCACCAACCATCAATATATGATTATTTTTTTTAAGAACTACTAAGAAGCTCTTCATCAATGCCAGCAAGAAATGAAAAATATCATAATTTAACAATTAATGCTCAAGAACCTATAATGGCAACAATGTGTTATTAGAATTATAACATATGCTCCCCCTCATCTTGTGCCCACTATTCTCTTGCCGGATCTGTTCATATCCAATTCACTAAGAATCAAAGTCAAATTTTTAATATCATATAGCAGCTACTCATAAATAAATACCATTTCTAAGCAAAATCTAAGCATCATTAACAATTTGCATCCAATCCCTGTCAAAACCAAAAATGATAATAGAATGAAGCATATCAGAGACTTTCCCTGAGTATGTCCCATTGTTTCTTCATCTCAGGAAAACATATGCGATTGTATAGATCAAAACTCACGTATATATGAAACTGTCCTTTATGTAATCCGCATACAGAAAGGAAAATACAATAATTTACAAACTTACCTCCCCCATTAGCATGAAATATCTCTTATAATAATTAACCAAGTGATGAAGGAAAGGTCACTCCAAGTTTTTGTCTAAGATATTTAAAAGAATTGTCTTGAAGAGGATTTGTAAATGTATCTGCATCTTGATCCTTTGAAGGAACATATTCTAGTTTAACCTTTTTTCAAGCACCTATTCACGTAGAAAGTGATATTTGATTGGAATATGCTTGGTTTTTTTTAGCGCAAGAAAAGATTTTTATAAATAGTTAGGGCACTAGTATTGTCACAAAGAATAGGTATAGTTTGAGGTCAAGTGATTTGAATGTCTTGCAATGTCTGAATCATGAATAGAAATTGAGTAAAACAATATGCAGCAACAACATATTCTACCTCTGCAATAGATAGAGCAATGGGGCTTTGTCTTTTTTTATTTAACCATGATACCAAGCGAGGTCCCAACTAAAATTCTACTCCACTCGTACTCTTTCAATCATTAATATTGTCTATCAAATTTGCATTTTTGTAAGCATGTAGTGCAAAATCCACATCTTTGGGATACCATAGACCAAAATATTGTGTTCCCTATAAATACTTGAATATTATCTTAACCGCGTGGAGGTGAGTTTCTTTAGGATTTTCTTTAAATCATCCAACAATCCCCAATGCATGCATTACATCTAATCTTGTGCTCATAAAGTAGAGAAATATTCCTATCATAGATTTTTACTTTGGTTAATTCATTGAAGGACAATCATCATGTGAAATGAGATTGCATCCTATTACCATTGGTGTGCATACAGGCTTGTAGTATTCCATTCCATATTTCTGTAAAATCTAGTTGATGTGTTTGGTTTGTGAGAGAAAGATACCATTATCTGTTTGTTGGACTTTGAGATCAATAACGTATGTTAGTTTACCAGGTAAATACATTTGAAATTCTTGTTGCATAACTAAAGCAAACCCTTGACTTAGATACTATTAATTGCTTCCAAATATGATGTCATTTAAATAAACAACAACTATCAAAAAATTATATGTATCTATCTTGATATATATATTTATATCTACAGACCCCTTAGTGAAGCCTTGTTTTTGAACATACCTATCAAGACGATAATACCATCCACATGTAGCTTGTTTTAACCCATATAGTGCCTTCTTAAGATTGAAAAAAAGATTTTTATCATTTCCTAGAATGAACCCTTTAGGTTGTTCAATATAAAAAATTTTATTCTAGGAACCCATTTAGAAATGAAAATTTAACATCCATTTGATATACTTTAAAGTTATGAAAGCATGAAAATGTAAGGAAAATTCTTGTAGCTTAAAGTCTCGCTACTCGTGCAAATGTTTCTTCAAATTATATTACTTTTTATATAGCATAGCCTTTGCATACGAGTATTTCTTTATTTCTAATTACTTCTCCATTTTCATTCAGTTTGTTTTTGACTACCCATTTTGTCCCAATAATATTTCTATCATGAGGTATTCAGACTAATTCCCATGCATGGTTCTTTTCTATTTGATCAAGGTTTTAATTCATATCCTTAACCCAACATTCATCTTTGCTTGCTTGATTCAGATTTTGAGGTTTAATTGTGGATAGTAAGGCTAGGTATCTAGAAGTTTCAAAAAGAGTTCTTTTAATTTGTATTTTTTCTTCCTTTTCTCCTAGAATTTAAGATTCTAGATGATTTTTTTGAACGTACCTTGAAGGTGTCTTTTCTAAAATATTTGTATCTGCATTTCTTACTTCTGATGCTTCTCTATTACCTTCTTCGCATCCTTCTGACTTGTAGAAGTAATAGTTTTGTCATATGTTGGAGTTTCTTTTTTTGTACCTATTGATGCAAACCATAGTTTATAAGACATTTTATCATTGTTTACTCGAATATGTGCTTTGTTAAGGATATTCAAGGTTGTATGTGTTTCTTGCCCCTAGAAGGTATGAGGCATTCTAGAATCATCAAGCATGGAATGTGCCATTTGTTGGAGTTTTTTGCTGATTCTTTCCACCACTCCATTTTGTTGAGGAGTTTAAGCTATAGAAAACTACTTTTGATGCCATGTTGTTCACAAAAGTCGAAAAATAGGTTTGAAATAAACTCTCCTCCTCTATCAGTTTTAAGACATTTTATTTTCAAATCTAACTCATTTTCTACTAGAGCATTGAAAACTTTAAACTTATCAAATGCTTCATCTTTATGTTTCAATAAGTCAATTCAACACATTCTTGTAAACTCATCAATGAATAATATGAAGTACTGTTCACCGTAAGGATATTTATTTCTCATAGGACCACATAAACCCATATGAATAAGTTCAAGAGGCTTACTTGATGTACCTTACTTACCATTAAATTGAACTCTATATTTATTACCAAATTGTCATGATTTACATACGTTATTTTCTGGTAGGGAGATGTTAGGAAAGTCACGAACTCCTCCCATTCTACTTGACTTGTGTAATTGAGTGAAGCTTAGATGTCCCAATATTTTGTGCCAAAACCAACTTTCTTTTGACTTTCTTAAGTAACAATTCTCTTGGTCGTCCTCCAAGACATAGATATTTCTTGGAGTTCTTGTTCCATTTATTATGATCTTAACTTTATCGAGATTCAATACCATAAAAATATTTTATTTGAACACAATCTCATGCCCTTGGTCACACACCTAACTAACACTCAACAAGTTATGTTTTAATCCATAAACAAAAAAAATATTTCCAATGTTGACCTTCTTCTTTAGCTAAAATTTCATTTCCCTTTGATTGTAGCAGGTGTGTTATTTCCAAAAGTTACATTATTTTATTTCTTTATTTCATTAAAGGACATAAAATTATCCTTTTCAACTATCATATTATTTGAACGTTCACTCTCAATGTACAACATATTTTCTTGATCTCCTCCATACAAAGCTAAACCAATTTTTTTAGATTTTAAGGTTTTATTTTTCCATACCATGGTTTTTATTGCCTTTTGTTCATGCTGAGGTGATGGTCTAATTTTACTTCTAAATCTAGTTTCTTTATGCAAAAATTTATTACAAAAATAACGTTAGGTTTCATCTTGGAGAGGTGAGAAAGCATTGTAATAATATTTGGTTAACACGATATCATTTTTTTGTTTTCTTGATTCTATAGTCGTGATAGTTTTATAAGTGGCACAATAGTTAGTCTTATGCCAAAAATTATGACAAGTGAAGCATTGACCATTGAAGTAGAATCTTTTAGGAGTATAGTAATTTTTTGAGTAGCTTCTGTTTTGATTGTGGTAAGGATGTTTTTCTTGGGAGGATTTTTATTACTCCTCCTTGTTCTTAGAGCTATAATTCTGATGACTACTACCCTTTACGGCATTGAGATAACTTCCTATACCTGTTTCAAAAGATTTGATATTCTTTGATGATTCTTCATTATATCTAAGTTCTGTCTTTATTAGAGGAGAGAATTGTACCTTGATGATTTCTTATAAGGTCTAAGATCCTTTAGAAAATTTAAGATTTAGACCCTTTATTTTCTCAAGTTCTTTTCTTAGATTCACTATTTATAGTTATAAATTTTGAGTGTACCTCTCCTTTTCTAGATTTTGTTTTTTTAGGGATTCTCCAGTTAATTTAGTTTCTTCCACATGAATTTCATGTTGAGTTATTTCTTCATTGAGATTATATTTTTCTTTTAGGGCATCCATAAAAGCATTATAAGACTCATCAACACATTTATCTTCAAATGCCATAAGTAATTGATATTCCTGATCAGCTTGAACATCTTCATCATTTGAAAGACCATCAATATCTTCATGAGTGTAGAAACTTTTCTTATTTTCAAAACTTCTTCTAATATTGACTTTTGCAAAAAATTTCCCTTTCTCATTATAAAAAATTTAACAATATAGTAACCAACTCTTCGACAACAAAAGAATTTGAATGGAAACTTACCTCTAAATCTACAGGTTCTTAATTGGAGTTTCCTTATGGAGTTTTCCTCTTCTTCATGTGATATGTAACTTGATTCCTTAATCTCCTCCTTTTATTTTCCTTTATAAGTAGCTTTGAGTGTTGATTCTTGGATATGTAAGGGACCCCGTTTTCTCATTTCATAAGTTGTTAAGATCCCATGAAGTTGTTCATTAGTAAGGTTCTTCAAATCCTGTATTTCTTCAATGGAAGAGACTTTCAAATTGAATTTTGGGGTTAGATATCTTACAATTTTCTCAACAAGCGCCAAATATTTTTCTTCATCACCAACAATTATAATAAAATTAATGATATCATCTACCCTAAGCAAGAAACTTGTAATACTTCCATCACTATGCATTCCAAGAGTTTCATATTGAATTATACATATTTCAAGTTTTTCACTCTTTACCTTAGTGTCACCTTCATAACTTTGGATGATCTTGTCCAATATAGCCTTTGTGGTATTGAGCTAAATGACGTTCACAAATTACAATTCTACCAAGCTTCCAAAAACATTGCTAAAAGCTTTTCGATTGGTCTCATATTTTTTATTTTCTACTTCATGTGTGGCAATGGAGTATGGATACTGATAGCCTCCTTCAATTATCACCCAATCATCAACTCCAAGTGACTGTAGATATGCTCTCATCCTGAATTTTCAAAAAACCAATTTTGTTCAATTAAGAAATGGTGGCCTGACAGATGCTACTCCCTCCTTATGTAAATGAGGATTCTTCTTAAGGACCCACTCTAATACTAATTACTAAGAAAAATGCCGAGAGGGGAGGGGCTGAATCAGTACTTTACACACTTCAAACTTTCAAATTATTATTATGATTTCTATACGCTGCTATTAGAAAGGAAACTAGTGTATGTATGTGGCGATTATTAAATAAACCCACATATATCTAGATATATTATTTATCATTAATTTCATCACCTTGTTCAACATTAATGAGTGTATCAATACTTCTTTTGCATCAATTAATCAATAATTATGAGCAGTTAAGAAGCGGATAGAACATCAACACACAAAAACCATATGAAGACTCGGCTTTTAGGTGGAAACCCAACGTGGGACAAAATCATCGTTGTTTCTGTCTCTGTATTATTCTTTTATTAAAAAAATAAACTTATTTGAAACTTTTAATGACACTGACTCTAGCGAGCACACAAACTCCTACCTATAAAATGTTACAACCTTCTTTTATTTTCCAATGCCTACTAGAGAGGAGCTACAACCTCATTTCTGAATACTCCCCTCCTCACCTCTTTGTGTATTATTTTTCATAATTTTTCAAACTCGATCCACTCCAAACAATTCTGATATCAACTTACCCAAATGAATCATCAAATTAATAACTGAATCTGAATCAACCAAAGACAATTAAGTCAAACCAATTCATAACAGAACATATTAGTTCATAACCATTCACCATGAATCCTTTCTTAAAATAAATTAGTTATCATCACTGCAAACCCTAATTAATCATATGTTAGTAGATATACACTATTGTTCTGAATCATACAATTGCATGTATGCACTTCTGCTTAAGAGTAAATATGTACATATCTCAAAATATTGATAACTGAATCTAAATCATTGTACCACTAAATCAATCACTTAATGAGATACTAAATCCAATGCAAACAATTAAACCAAATATAGATCACCACACAATAGCATGATCACTTCGTCAACTTCTATTTCACATTCAGTTCAAGCCAATGAGTACTGTCAAAGAAAGATTATCATAAGAGAGACTTCGTTGACAAAAAATAGTAAACATAATAGAACAAATCAACCATCAACAATATCTCATACTACAAACCCCAGCATTTATATGTGAATATCACATATGTACGTGCTTCTCATGTTTGCCACAACCGTACAAATTATAAAATTTAGTAGAATTTATATGCGACTACCCATAAGTAGATCAACGCCCATATGAACCCTCTTAGAGGAAAACCAATGTACACATCTATGATCATTGAATAAAGATTTAATTGCAACCACAAAATATACTTCACAACTCTTAATATTTGACATTCACGTGAGAGTATCATTATCACTACAAATCTATCATAGTTGGATATTCTCAACGTGAAAAGGAAGCAAGCAAATATGGTATCATACTTAAGATTTTTTAGATATGTGTCTTTTCCTTGCTCCATGGTGCACACCTATTTCGAATGAAATCATTCATGGATAACAAAAAAATTCCACACACTAACACTTGATCTCGATCTCCTTATATAGTATAACCCTTACCCAATACCTTAGGTCAATCCATTATTAATTTCGATGGTATTATTTGACGAGATCAAATATTTGTTGTTGTGTTCATTAGCATTGGCCAAGAGCATGGTATCTACAAGTATTTCTTCATAGGACCTACATATACTTTCCCAAACTTTAGCGTTATCATTCCTCTATCTGTGAAATGATATCCTTCTCTAAATTCTCTGTGTAACATCTATACAAACCTGTATAATCGTCCTGCTACCATCATGTTGACATCTTTATCATGTAGGTTTCCATCAAGGACAAATCTTTCATCATAATGCTAACAACCTTAAAACCTTAAAAATTCTTTAAGAATTGAGAGAAAGAAAATTACCCTAGAAAGATGATCCCTAGTCAAAATAATAAGAGCTAGATGTTTTTCCATTGATGATGTGTGTAAAGAAAAGGTAAGTGGATGAGATGATACCCTACCAAAATTTAATCCCTTTTGAAACTTATAAGAAAACCAATGGTGAGTAAATACTACCTAAAGATGGAAGTCGATGATAAATGTAGGTTGCAGTAAGGTTGGAAGGAATTCTCGACATCTCCATGATAATTTCTCCCTATGAATCTGAATCACAAGGAGAAAAATGTATTATCTTCACTATCTAACCTTAATAATCTAGGAAAGATTAAAATCCAGAAAAAAGTGTAGATCTAAACCATGCTCTTACCAATTCTTCTATGAAACATTGAGATGTTACCTTAGCAACTTTATGCAAGTAGATGCGTGGAAGGAATCTAACTTACAATTTTTAATGTAAGTATAAATGTGGCAATGAAAAACTTGGTAGAAGAACATAGTTGGATGACGCTCTCATCACAAAAAGTTAAATGGGAAACAAGAAAATAAATTACTGGATAATTCATTTCTTCCTAATAGAAAACCATGGAATCACTATTGTTGATTTACCAAAACACATCAAATTTGTTGATTCAATATGAAGGTGTGGATCTTTTTCATGGTTAGATCAAACTAAACATTGTGGCCAAACAATAACACCCACAATACAATCATTCTCCACCTTAGTTGTAGAGAAAGGCAAGGCATGGCCACTAAGTTATTAAAACATCTAAACTAAAGGTTTTATGCCATGACCTATGAATGAAGAATAAATATAAGGAAAACCTTTACAAAGAAGGATTAGAAGGGAAAAGGGGAAAATTTCATAATTCCTATATAAATAGAGATATAGAACAATATACCTTGCAAACTTTAGTGCAGAGAATAGAAAAACATATCTATATGTATAGATTGTTACTATATAAAAAAGAGTTCCATAAAGAAGTGTCACAAATGCTTACGGGGACACTAAGACCCTCATATTGTAAAAGGGCATATGTCCAGATAATTACATCATAATTTTATGCAAGATACTAAGTAACTCAAGTTATAAGTAATTATGTTGCAAGGAGATAATTGGTTTATGAAGTATTGAGAATCATTAAATAAGTAGTTTTCAAATAAGAGTGAAAAAAGTAATTTGTAACTTTATGTTGTAGAGGAAACCTATATAACGATTCTTTTAGTATTAGAGTCATATGTGTTATCCATATTGATGATTGATTACAAAATATACCAACCATATTATGTTATAGATGTATGTAACACACGAAAAGTTAAGTCTTCAACAAAAGGAAATGTGTGTTCTACTAAGTAACCATCACTTCTCTTTGCAGGTATTATTCATAATATATTTGACCAAGGCATAATTCCACTCCCATTTTGTATAGTATGTTAGCATTGAATATAATTCTCAGTGAATGTGATCAAAGGCTATAACCATAAACATTCTAATGAGTTCCATAACTCTAAGCATCCGCTATTGAAATAAATAAGTGTTTATGAAGGTAAAACCCTTGAGCTATTCTATAATAGATTTTGAATCCATATCACTTGTAAGTTTATATTTCTAATTTAACACAATTAAAATGTCTAATATAAATGACTAATCCATATTATTGTAGTACTTGTTAGGTAGTCATATTTTTTCTCCTAGAATAAATTAGTCATTCACGTTAGTCATTTTTAGTTGTATTACTTATTAGCTAGATATATATTTTCACATGGAACTAAGTTAGTCATTTATGTTACTTTTTTTTATTTTGGTCACTTAAGATTGCTCATTTTTTGAATTAGTTCACTTGGAAAAGTTTTGGTGACTAATGTTTTTAGTCACCTAGTCACTAATTTCATCATTTGCTAGTAGTGTTTCAACATTATTCCTCAAGAGAAGTTATGAAAAAGGCTCTATGAGAAAATGGTATCTCTTGAGGCGAGGGTTGTTGTAAGTAGGTTATTGAGAATGTTGTTTCAAAGCTTAAGACAAATGAGGGCCTTCTTAAGAAGATTAAAAGAAATATGAGAGTTAAGCAAGGCTTTGCCCTGTGCCTTACCCTTTTTGGAATTCACATTGATAAGCTAGAAGAGTGCTTAGAAGTTGCACAATGAGATGGACCCAAACTCACTCGTATAATCATTACTCTTCTCCTTTTTTCTGAAGATATAATTCTTCTTTCTATAAGCTCTCATCGCCACAAGAAATTTAGTATCCCCCATGATTACTACTCGAAGATGAGTATGTTTGTTAATACCCATAAGTCTAAAGTCATGATAATTAAATCCAAACACATCAACTTTGATAATTTAATTTTTGATAAAAATAACTTATAAAAGGTTTCCTCATAGAAATATTTAGGTATTAACATCCACCATGAGCTAAGCTCCAACTATATGATTGAGAAAAGGATTGTAGGAGGAAAGAAAGCTTACTACAAGCTTGAAAACAATTGCAAGTCAATTGACATTTGGGTTTCAAGTAAAAATCAGTTCCTATTTGAGACTCTCATCAGTCATGTTATTTTATATGGATGTGAGGTTTGGGGCTGCATTGTATCTAAGGAATTGTGGAGAAGGATTTAGATGATCAAAAAAACATTATAACCAACAATCTGAAGATTAGGGGAAATACTCCCTACCCTATTTTCTTCATTGAAGGTAGTCTCTCCATCATCGAAAGAATGTATGTGTTTAGGTGTGTGATGTACGATAATAACTTGTACAACACAAAAGCCAAAAGGCTCTCCAAGATTTCTTCTAACTCTACTTAAAATTCCCACCTTTCACTCAAGCCGTTGTAAGTCTTGTCTTGTCTTGACCATGAGGGAATAAAGTAAGAAGCATTATTATTTCAAAATTCAAGGATAAGTTATGTGATCATAACGAGTCAAACGGAAAAATGAAGCCAATATATTATAAGGAGGTGATCAACCCTACTCTTGCTAACCAAAATTATAGTTCTGTCTTCACCAATGCTAAGAAGAAAATGAATATTGTAAAGGTTAGAACTAATTCTCATGAGATTTTCAGTGGAAGTTGTTATTAATCTATTCTCAAGACACATTAGCAAAAGAATTAAAAAATCCCTCTTAACTATACAAAGAGACCTCATGACCAAAAACACTTTCTCTTGGATTTCACTAATAAATAAACTAAAATGTTTCAATGTATATCTTAATAAATATTATATATATATATATATATATATAATTTTAAGTATATAGTAATAGGATGTTGATGTGTGATATTTAAAA
This sequence comes from Pinus tabuliformis, assembly GCA_031772625.1. Classification (NCBI taxonomy): domain Eukaryota; kingdom Viridiplantae; phylum Streptophyta; class Pinopsida; order Pinales; family Pinaceae; genus Pinus; species Pinus tabuliformis. The sequence continues at coordinate 479,864,041 of CM062812.1, read as the reverse complement.
AATATTAATAACAAAAATTAATATGCAAAAATTATTTTAATATTAAATATATGAAAAAAAATAATAAATATTTTAATATAGACCATTAAACATAAATAATACAATATCCATATTAACTAAAATACTTGAATTTCAATATCTATAATTTACAAAACAATTTAAAAAAACTTACAAATATTTTATTACTCTATTAATCAAAGCTATTTAACTATTTTTTTATGCTCAACATGGATTTGGCTATATATATAAACCGTAGAAATAGACAAAACTCTAGCTATGCAATTTCTTTTTGGAATATTGATCCACCTTGAAACATCATGGGTCCCAACTTAAAATAATTGTGTAATAATTCTAGAAGCAATTAACATCTAAGCTAACCTATATTCAAGTAACACCCATTTCCTAAGATTAATGGAGTTGGGTGGTATACGTCTAAAATTAGGCTTTTTTAATCTCAGTGCAGGTTATCCCCATTCAATGCCCTAAACCTAGAAAATGGTAACTATTTGGAGAACAAACAGCTACACTTCAAAATATTTAAGTAGAGAACTTAACAATAAATAAAATATTGATGGTTGTGTGGAGAACAAACAAATAAAATTTAAAAAATTTAATAAACAATGGCCAAGTAGCACCTGTTTGTGTGTGGAGAACAAATAAATAAAATTTAAAACATTTAATAAACAATGGTCAAGTAGCACCTCGTTGCATGCCGTCACCTATCAATTCCTCTGAGGTTGTGATATAGGCCATAAACACTCCCCTCAAACAATTATTAAATTATTTTTATTATAATTTGTTATAATTTCAAATTTGAACTATTAACATTACACAATGAAGTATTCAATTAATTTTTGTAAACTCATAAATAATAGAAATAAAACTTTTTGCAACATAGTATATAACTTGAAATAATGTATATTTAGATAATAGTTAAGAAGGAAATAAAACTTTTTGCAACATAGTATATAACTTGAAATAATGTATATTTAGATAATAGTTAAGAAGGAATTAAGAAAAATCTAGCACAGGAAATTTTTTTAAGGATAAGAAAAAAAATAAGAGAATTTTACTCGAGAGCTTCCATGCTAAGCCAAGTAACAATTGAGAAACTCCATTAAATATAATATGCTAGAAAATACTTCCATGAAGATATCTTTGCCACATAGCTCTCACATTATAAAGAATGATAATTCCATGGATTTAGAAATATTGGTGTTAGAAAATAGAGAGATCTAAAAGATTGTTCATATAGCACAAATTACACAATAATTTTATTGATGTAACAAAGATTTACATATATAAGAATACATGATATTTCTAGATCCTAAAATAGTGTATCTAGATTACTAAAAATAGTTGATACAACTAATAACCTAGGAACTCACACACTTACACATACAAGTGGTGACAATTTGGAAGTCATGGAAGCATTACTTCCAATATTCTCCCTTAATGCTTACATGACAAAACCACATTACAACAATAAATGAATCTCTATCCATTTTTTTCTGATATACTTATCACTATCACTCATATCCACCAAATCTTCTGGCACTTGATCTATTTAAGACATAACAACTATTTTTATGTTCTTTATAGATTTGAATTGAGGCTTTGCAACCTCTAGGAGCCCAACAAGTCACTATGGATAACCATCTTATGGAACTTTTGCATTCTGTTGAAAATATGGTCTTTTGAGAGCATATGGATAACCATCTTATGGAACTTTTGCCTTCTGTTGAAAATATGGTCTTTTGAGAGCATGATGAATCACACCAAAACAAGTAGATGCTGAACCATCACATGGAACTTTTTCCTTCTATTGAATATACCTTCTTATAAGAGCATGATATGTCACACATACTTGACCTTATTAAAAACTACCTCACTACTCTTTGTGGTTCAAGGTCATTTGATTTTGAAACAATATGATATGATTCTACAACTCACACCACAAAATTACATACACAAACACACCATCAATACTATATTCACATGAACACAAATATCTTTAAAATAAAGTGATCACCGAAGCCCAATGAATTTTGCAATTAATGACCTCCCAAGATTTTCACCCCCGCATTTTAAACCTCTACAAATAGTCGGCTTTCAAAACAATTTCATAAACAAAATGTAATGTAGTCTCCTTGTGAACCACGTCATAATATTTATGGTGTCATCTCAAACTGTGACAAAAAATTTCTCTATAGCTATGAATCATGAAACCATGAAACCATGAATCTTCATCTATGAGCTTCACCTCCAGCTAAAATAATGATTTAAGAGAGTAGCTCAAATGAAATTGTTGCATTCTATCTACAACACTTAATGGCATTATGTTCCCAACTATTCTTAGAGAAACACCCCATCCTAGGAACAAGGAACTTCAATGTACACCTTAATTCTACATTATATTTATATATAGAGAGATAAAGTAATTTATAGTGAAATATCTCTAATTTTGTCTATAATTAGCTCCTTTAGGAGATGTGTAATGCCTCCATGAAATATGGAGTTTCACAAGAAAAATATGAGGTGATAATAATATACATTTTACACCATGTGAAATTCATTTCATGCTAAATAGTGTTGACAAATAATTTTTCAAAATAATTATATGAGTAAAAGGAATAATTCATAACAGTAATTAAAATATTTAAATGTTATATAAACTTTATATAGAGATAACTTAATTGAAAGTAAAAGATTTCTTACATTTTCAGTTTTCATTATAAGATAAATACATCTTTTATTATTTAAAAATAATTCAAATTCACCTTTCAATTAAATAAATTTATATCAATTGTGTATCTAGAAATTAGAGTACATTAAATTCCTTCCTAATCCATGTTGTAGAAAAGTAACTTATTTAGTTCTGCATTTCAAAAATATTAATAACAAACCTTGATATGAACACTAAGTAAACTAGTACAACCACATTGAAAATATTAATGTGGTTGATATAGTTGAAAACATGATACATAACTATTTCAATAGCAAGAAAGTCTTAAGATTTTACACAATTATTTTATTAACTATGTATAAAAAGATAATGGATAAACTTTAAATTATACTTTATTGTAAAATAGACCATTTCTCTAAATAAAATTTTAAAATTGGTCACATCTATCTAATTTTTTAAATTTATTAAAAGTAATGCACCATATTACTAAATAAAATTAGTTTATATATAAATAAATGTTATAAATAATATTGAGTAACATATCATAATTTATTAGAATTGGAATAATCTCAATCCCTTAGGAAATTAGTTTTTTTAATTCATTAGAAGTCAATGAATCATTACAATTCTTCATAAGAATTAAGTCTAAACATATGCTCATCATAATCCCTCACTTAATTAAAAAATAAAAAGCATGAAGGGTGTCTATGTCATTCCCTGTTCCTGTGGGACCCCTTATATTGGTGAGACTGGTCGTTCTATCAAACAGCGAATTAGCGAGCATTCAGCTGACTTAAGGCATGGGAGGACCAAGTCCTCGGCCTTGGCTGAGCATGCGGGGAAGACTATGCATCATGTTTGTATAGAGGAGGCTCGAGTCATTGCCAAAATTGCGCATTTTCACCATCGCAAATTTAGAGAGGCCCTGGAAATTGAGAAAAGGCCGGAGAATCTTAATAGGGATGATGGCTGGAAGATTAGCCGTTGCTGGGTCCCAGCCTTGTCTTCCTAGGTTCCTCATTCCCCTTTGGGGTAGGTCTTAGGTTTCTGTTTTTTCCCCCGCCTCTTATTCTTCTTTTGGCTGATTTATGAAGTGTTTAAGTCCTTTTTAAGTTATGAATTAGGTAGGCATATTACTTTTAGATTTGATTCCATTATTAATTCTATTATATCCTTAGTATTGAGTTGACCTTTTGTCTAATAAAACCTTTTTATTTTGACATAATTAACCTTAATATATTTTTATTGGAATAAATAAATTAATACGGATTATCATTGAATATAAAATTTACCATTAAGGATTAGTTAGGATATACCAATAAATACCATTTTTAATAAACATTACCTTATAAGTAATTAAATAACGTCTTAGTTAAACTTGAAATATTAAATTATTATTAATTATTTAACCATAAGGATAATTAGTTATTCTATGTACCTAATGGAACTAATTCCTAGGAATAAGTAATAATTTAACAATTTGTTTGGAATTATGGATTATTAAGTAGATATAGTTTATTATTAAACATTCATTACTTATTAATTTAAAGACCATTATATTAAAATAATAGATAAGAATAATATAATTTAAAGATCTAACTTACCAATGAACCTTTAATAATTATTACGCATTACCTAAATAATAATGATTTATCACCTTTTAGTTGTATTTAAACAATATTGGGATGATTACTAATATAAATATGTACTTTATACGAGATATAATGACCTTTATAACTAAAATATGAATTTTCTTAATATTTAGTATTAGATTTATTTATTTATAAATAAACAAGTGAAATGCCTTTACTTACCTTTTCTAGGAATATATATATATATATATTTTCTTTTTATTTTTGAATTTGACTAGGGTGATTGGTCAAAATTAGTCGTTGGCATTATAACCGTTGGAGTCTCTGCACCTCTATTTAATCAAGCTAATCCAGATTGGTTCTTCAACTTGTCCTGACGATGAACCACACTGGTTGGTTCGAAACGCGTCGACAAACGATTTATTATGTGATTTTGCCGAAGATTATCTAAACAAGTTATGGATCACAGAAGTCTAAATTCCTTAATATATTAACAATCTAAAAAAACATGCTTAATATCTTTTATAGTCAACATTTAATTCTATATATAAGTGCGTGTGTGTGTGTGTGTGTGTGTGTGGCTAAGAGGACGGTACAAGACTATAGTACACTAAGATGATACGACATTACTACAACTCTAAATTTTTGACCTTCGCTACTACTGTATAAGGGGGTTTGAAGGCAATATTTATGAAGATTTATAAGTAAATTGTCTTCACATGACATAAAAAAAAAAACTTGTAAATTGTCTTAAATATTGTCTTTAGAGTGTCTCAAATTATGGTCTTAAAAATTTGTTTTTATAAAGACAATGTAGAGTACATGTGTTATTGTCTTCTAAGAGAATGCACTTTTGTCTCTAAAGAGACAATAGCTACAATTAAAGACATATTGTCTCTATAGAGACACTATGTCTTAAACCTAGTTATTGTCTCTCTAAAGACAATGAAAATTATCTTTAGAAGAAAAAAATATATAAAATGCGAAATATAACCACTTTCAAATTGCATTCACTCCGCAACATACACATTATTTTATTCACTTTTTCCCTCTTCAGGTGTCACAACACCTTTCCTTCCAACTTTGCTCATAAGCCTGTGATATCATTTTTCCTATTTCATAGTTATTCAGAGAAGCAATATCTACTAATTCGTTTGGAAAATAATACACATTACAAAGAGTTAACATGTGTAACCATTCACGCATAAGAAAATTTCCAAAAATACAATTATGTCACAAGAAACTCATCAACATACCCTGGAGTAAGGATTAAATGATAATGTTGCATCAACTATTTCCATAATAAAAGTGCACCTCAACCATAAGACTAAACAACAACAACTCTGCCAATGATTAAATATCTAACAAGACCACACAACCAAATGTATTCCTCAAGACAAATACTATATGAAAAATGAAAAATATTTTTCAGCCAAAAATAACTTAGGCAACTAATTCATTCAATTAGATGCAACACCAAACCATGAGAAAAATAGAAAACCATCCTACTCAAAATATGAGGATTTACCTCCTTTGACATACTTTTGAGTTCGGAAAGAAAGGCTTTTCGTGTCATGCCAATGCCCCTAGTAATTTTAATTGGATATGCACCTCTTGCAACAACTTAGACAAAAAGGTTTCATTTCAAATTCTCATTCAAAAATTTAGGATACTATGTTTGTCTGTTGGGTCCTTCTTAATAAGCTCATAAAAATTGAAAAAAATGACCAAAATTTTCAAATACCTCATGACAACTTTTTCATTCAAATACCATCTTAAACTCATTAAATCACAAACCAAAAATAAAAAAACAAACACCATAAAACCATACAAAAATGAGTAGATCTTAAACCAATACTAGTGGCAAAAAGTTACCTTTACACCTTCACTTATTAAACCTTGTGCAAGCACAAAAGATGTGGTGGTTCCATCCCCAGCTAAATTATTTATCTTTGTTGTAGCTTGTCTTACCAACTTGGCCCCAATATTTTCAACTTGGTCCTCTAACTCTGTCAGACGGAAAGAGTCGATAGTGCGGACACAAATCAACCTCCCTAGGAGCCTAAGACTCTCTAGTGACAAACAAGACAAACAAGAGCAATCCTTCTCTAAACATGCATTTACTATATGGGAAATCAAGTGTTTAGATCCTACCTGTAATCCAACGTTGTTGTAGCAGTCCAGCTCCGCTGATCCGGATGAGCTCCTCCTTCACTTTGAAACCTGCATACACTAACAATCAAACAATTAAATAGCACTTGATAATCTCATAGAATAAAACATATTTAACACATAGACCAAGGAGTACATGAAACAACTCATAAATAACAAGTTATTGAGAAGAATGGACTCATTTGCATTAATAGGTAACAAAAGGAACAAATACAACCTGAGCCTTGGTGTTGTGCAAGTCCCTCCCAGGGTCCATCATGGGTTCTCCTTTACTTTGACAACACTCACACACTTCCAAATAGAACAACCAAAGATGGCAATCTCTCCTCACAAGCTTCTAAATGGGAGTCCTAATTCCTGCAGCATTTACCCTTAGAAATTTATAGCTTCCAACCTCCCCTCCTTCTGACCCAATGCCTGTATTTATAGTGCTCAAGAGGAGGTTAATCAGGTCCACCATCAATGGGATAGTCCCCTCTTTGGATGGGATAGCTCCCTTATTGATGGGATAAGTTCCTCTTTGGTAGGGGTGCATGAACCATCTGGAGGCGCTCAATACACGTTGAACAACCTTCTAGAATGCTCTAGAAATGACCAAAAGTAACTTTTTAAAGATGAAACTTGCGCATTTTAACCTTTACAGGGGGACGCACCTGCCCCTTTACTTACAGAGCGTCCAAAGACGCAGCTTTTGTGAACATTGGGTGCGTGCCCGCTGGTAAGGTTGAGAGAACCTGCGTACCCAGAGATAAATACATTTATAAAGACTTTCTCTCTTTTTTGGAGTTTGACATGGAGAGCAGAGGTATAAGACTTGCCTAAGAGGATAGCATGACTGTTGATAGAGCCATACTAACTGTAAATAGTCATGGTGACATTTTTTAGTGTAACAGATTGCCCCCTAAAGTGCAAAGCCTGTAATAGATTAGGGTTTTGTATTATCTAGGAAGGGTGAAGCGCTTTATCATTTCAAGGATTATCTTGCGGAGAGCCTGGTCAGAACCTACAACTTTCAACACAAAATACATGTATAAGATTATATCATCACTGAGGTAGGCATTCCCATACTCAGATTAAAACTTTAACTAACGGACTAACTACTCTGATACAGGAATGATCTTGCAGTACATCATAATCATAGAATTTTGTAGACACAGTATGGGCGCAGCCATCTGTTTATGATTAGTCTACTTAGATAATGAATACAAAACTCCTCGCAGCCTGGATGGTGGAAACTAGATCTAGGGTCTTCATTTCTACTTCCCGAATTGGTACGATTCTAGCCATGCAAATAAATGATTTGATGTCGAACATGGTAGAAACCACTTGATTACCAGTCGATGATGTAAACTGTTAACAAGCGTGAGAGAGACCACCAGTAATGTCAATGGTTCTCAAAGTACCCAGTACAATCCATGAGATGTGAATGAATGAGTTGATGTCGAACATTTCACAGAATCCTTTGATCGAAAGTCAATGATGTAAACTGACGTCAAAGGCGAGAAACCTGCCATTGATGCATGCAGACTTCAAGGTACTGACGATTTCTAAGTCATCTCTCTAGATAACGTGCTGATGTCGATAGAAAGGGACTCATTGCAGGCAAGCCCACAACACGAAATCATTGTTCAATTTGAAGAAATGTTGCTGTAAGGACTGACTCAGGGATGGTTAAATGGATGATAAGTATTTTGCAGATGAAAGTTTTGTTTGCAGACCTCTTGAACACATAACGACACAACAGATGGCTTGGTGATAAACGACTCAAAGTTAATCCCCAGAACCCGGCTGAAGACTTTCAAAGTGGTTTGATCAACTATGAGGTAAAGGATTTCCCAACCTAGGTGAATGAAAAGTGTCGTGTTCAAGAGTGGTAATAAAGTTTCTTCTGAGACAAAAGGTAACAAATGGGCTCATTCTTCTCTCTTTTCCCCCACCATTTCTGGCAAGTACCTCTTTATTTTTTACAAGCTTGAGGAGGATAACATATGCTTGATTATAAGCTCATCCTTCGGATGAGTCCAACCTAGTTTTCATTCGAACCCTAGGAAGGAGCGGTTTGTTCCTGTTTGTAATTGAACGCGTCCTTTACTGTGAAATTTTAATGAGTCCAATATAGGAGAAACTCGGCGTTTTTCAATTTTAGAGAGTCTGAAAAACTTATGAAGACTCCAAGTTGAACTTTTTCGTAGATTTGTGTCCCTCAAACCCGAAAAAGTATAAAATAATACCTAGGGGAACCGCTTGATCTTGCGACCAAGGAGTACTTTCATAATTAGTGCCACTGACCTGAAAAGTAAAAAGCGATCAAGGACACGTCATTTTATTTCCAATATCAAGTTTGAAATGACAAAAACCCGGCAATCTTTTCCTATTTTTACAGTCAGAAAAGGGCTATAAGGGGACCGTCTTTTAATTCCGTTTTAACGAGTGTAAAAGAAACACTCGGCAATCTTTTCATATTTTAGGAGTCAGAAAAGGGCTTAAAAGATGACTCTGAGGTGTCACTTTTTCGTAAGTTTTAACGAGTTCGAAAAAATGATAAAAATGTACTCATATGGCCGACTTTCAATTTAATTTACGAGCAAGAAAAGACGGAAAGAACTCGGCATTTTCATTTGTTTTACGAGAATGAAAAATAGCAAAATAATCTCGAGATTTTCATGAGTTTAACGAGTCTTGAAAATAACTGAAATTGACTCGCAATAGGTTTCATTTTTACAAAAGCTTGAAACAGAGAAAAACTATGCTTCAAAGTAGTTTCATTTTTACACAAGCTTGAAACAGAGAGAAAACTGTGCTTGATGCCCCCTAAGCATAACTGCTAGAGCGCATGCCCCCCAGCTTCATTTCATTCAACCAGTTGGATGAAATGAAGGTTGAGTTACGAGATCCTCTGAAAGACTGGACCTAAAACAAAAAACTGAAATAACTAACCTAAATATACAACTTAACATCTATGAGATCTAGTCAAACTCTCGACTCAAGTAGAGGAGGATTTGTTTCATTTTTTAACGAGCTTGACACAGGAAAAGAACTATGCTCGGATTCGGTTTCATGTTTACGCAAGCTTGAAATGAAAAACTATGCTTGTTATAAGTTCACATGCCCCCGGCATAATGACGCAAAACGAGGTACATGCCCCCCAAGCTTCATTGCATTCAATGAGGTGGATGGAATGAAGCTTTACTTTCAAGATCTTGGAAAGCCTTGTGGGAGTTGCTTCATTTTTTAGTGAGGTTGACACAGGAAAAGAACTATCCTCAAAACCCTTGTTTCATTTTTTAAACGAGCTTGACACAGGATAAGGAACTATGCTCATAACTACACTCTACAATCTACCTAACAAAAACTCTACTCTAAAAACCTTGATTCATTTTTTAACGAGCTTGGCACAAGACAAGGAACTATGCTCTAAAATCCTTGATTCATTTTTTAATGAGCTTGACACAAGACACGGAACTATGCGCATGACTACTCTCTACAATCTACCTACTTAACCTACCCTTGTTTCATTTTTTAACGAGCTTGACACAAGACAAGGAACTATGCTAAAAAAGTTCGCATGCCCCCAGTATAATGATGCAAAGTGAGGTACATGCCCCCCAGGCTTCATTGCATTCAACCAGATGGATGGAATGAAGGTTTAATTTCAATATTTAACTTGAAAAGGGAGTTGTTTCATTTTTAAGGAGGTTGACACAAGAAAAGAACTATCCTCATACCTGATTCATTTTTTAACGAGGTCGACACAGTAAAAGGAACTTTCCTCGTCACACTGATTCATTTTTTAACGAGGTTGACACAGTAAAAGGAACTTTCCTCGAAATCCTACTTTCTACAATATACCTACATATCCTAAAATCTACTTGATTCATTTTTTAATGAGGTTGACTCAGTAAAAGAACTATCCTCATGCCAGCCTGTTTCATTTTTTAACGAGGTTGATACAGGAAAAAACTATCCTCGTACACACTGATTCATTTTTTAACGAGGTTGACACAGTAAAAGGAACTTTCCTCACTACTCACTGATTCATTTTTTAACAAGGTTGACACAGTAAAAGGAACTTTCCTCACTACTCACTGATTCATTTTTTAATGAGGTCGACACAGTAAAAGGAACTTTCCTCGAATCACTGATTCATTTTTTAACGAGGTTGACACAGGAAAAGAACTGTCCTCATAATCATTGATCATGACTTCCAACTGGAGGAATGACATGTCAATGGACATACCTTGATCATGGCTTCCAAGAGGTCTTCATCAGAAGGAAGAATAGTTCTCTGGAAGGAACACATGTCAAGGGACTCAAGAGGGATAAGAACATCGTGTTCAAATAATCCCATAGAGTTTTCCATGTCAATTACCGGATCTAAATCAAAGGAAGATGAGCAAACAATGAGAGGCTCACTTACATCGGTAACTGAAAACATGGGACCAGTTGCCACATAATTAACCCGTGGCAGGGTAGATACCACTTTAGAATCAGGAACATTTAGGGGTGTCATATTATTGGTAGTTGAGACAAGACTAGGGAAGGAAAGCTGGTCTACAGTCACAATACTGCCATTGTGAGGGAAAAACATCACGCGAAAGAGTGTCGATACGACAGCTTTCATTGCATAAACATAGTCTCGTCGAAGGAGTAAATTGAAATCCAAGGGACCTCGAACTACCATAAGATCAATATAGACGGTTTTACCTTCCAAGGTAATAGAAAACTTAGGAAGGATCCCTAAAGGTTCACTAATGGTTCTGTTAAAAGCTTTCAGATTCTGCGTAATAGGCGCAAGCTGAGGGGAACCCAAAGCTTTCCAAACAGTTGACGATAAAATACTGACAGAAGCACCTTCATCTACCTGAGTACGATGTATGTCCCTACCACCAACCTTGACAATGATTTGGAAAGGGATGGAGGAAGGAAGACGAGGTTCTGTCAGTCTATTCCAATCAAAGGAAAAGACCTCAGTGCTTGGAGGGGGTTCTATAGAAACAGGTGAAATGCCCCCTGGCATAGAAGAATCTGATGTAACAAGTAGAACCTGAGCGGTATGAAATTCACTTTCTAAAGGGAAAGTGGGATCGACCGAATGTGAAATTGAATCGACCACTTGATCAACTAATGGATCATCAACCTGAGTGACATGAGTCTCACTCTCCAATCGGAGAGTGTGATCGACTGTACTTGGATTTAGATCAATCACTCCATCAGTTGACGGTAGTTTGGGAGAAAGTTTATGGTAACCAGTCGAAAATTCTTGCTGTGGAACAGTAAGGTTTTCCAACAATGTTGAGGCTTCATCCATGTGAGGGCAAATGTGAGTTTGATGACTCCCTTTGCATAACTTACAAGGAAACCTAACTTTACCCTTTTTCACAGGGACCTGACTATCACTGGTTGATGGATCAATGGAAAGTTGACGAGATTTTTCTGACCATACTTCCAAGACTTTTGGAATATCAGGACAATTGACAAGGAAGTGGTCACCCTTACAAATCCTGCAAGGGAATTTGGGTTTACGATGCATGTCGGAGTTTTTCTCAACACCACTAACATTTACAGTCATGGTTGGTTGGTTGACTTCTTGTTTATCTTGCTTCTTCTTCTTCTTCTTCTTCTTCCCTTTCTTCTTCTTCTTAGCCTCCTGGTTACTAGCATCAAGGATTTTACCAGGCGAAGAGGAAGAAATGGAGGAAGAAAAATTAGGTGAAGAAGGTAAAGGGTCAACAGAAGGTTGGTGATGTTGAGATGGTGAACTCTGTTGAGGTGAAGCATCCGGTTGAGATGGAACAATTGGAGTATTTTGGGCCAACGAAGTTGAAAATAACCATATCGATAAACCTACTGTAAATCCAGGTAATGACAAAGTAGCCATATAAGGAGGACCAACATTTCCAAAGTAAGGAAAAGTACTAGGATTCTCATTAGGAGGGGTTCCTAGGTTGATAAATTTCGGAACATTTGCCATTATATTCAACTTCAGTGAATTTTATTAACAATTTTAAAACTAAAATTAACAATTCACAATTCACACCTAACAATTAAAATTCACAATTCACACCTATGGTCTCTAAAAGTAAAAAACAAACAAATTAACACGCGCTATCAAATCTAGGAGTCAAACCATACACAAATAGTAGCCTTCCGGACCGAAAACACTAGTTGGTGATGAAGCCCAACATCGCCGAATTCAGTACAGAAGTGGTGGGTGGAACAGTTACCCCGACAACCTGCTTAATGAATAGACTGGACCAAGTTCCTCCACTTTAACCGTCTCGAGTGAAGTGAACCCCCCAGAAAATCCAAGTGAGTCTAGCTGACGTCTGCTCCAGGTACAGTGGGATCTTCCCTCCACCGTCACCTTAGGTAGAACCCTAAAGATAATGGTCACTAAGGTCACCAACAGCAGCAAATACACCTGGGGGAACAGTCTACGACCCGATAGCACGCAAGGGCAGAGTAACAAGCTCAATCCCCTTGCCGGCTCCTTGACAATAATCCAAGGTTTACCGACAAGTGACCCCAGGCTCCTCGACAATAATCCGAGGTTTACCGTTTGTAGTACGTGCGTATCTGGCGTCTTTCCCAATGAAGGAGAATTGATCCCCTCACTGGTTCGGACACGGTCTCGTGCTTCTCCTTTAAGAGGAGCTTTCCCAGAGCATAAATGTAACAGTTGGATTTATCCTACCACAAAATGAGCTACTTGTTTGGTTTTGCTGTCTTGGAGAGTTAATTACTCTCCTACTCCAAGACACTAGCCTGATCTATGCTGGTGTTTCAGAGCCCTAGAAATGTAAAAATTACTAGATGAATTTTAATTAAGCGCTATGTTATTAAGGCTGTTATTACTCAAATGGGTAAATGGATATGAAACCAATGGTGTTATGACCCGACTCAACTGAATGCAATTGAATATGATAATGTAATCTTTTCAATTCGATGAATCCTAACTAAAGTAAGGAGAGAGTTTCCATTCACTTCCAACAATGCAAAAAATTGATCACTAAGAGAAAATATAACAAATTCTCTAATGCACTAATTTCATCAAGAAAAACTAATGCAAATCAATTCCAAACCATTTTTTTTTTTTTTTTTTTCTGTAAATTCAAATCAAAGAAAGCTGATCTAAATCTACGATTGATTTTTCAGAATGTAAACTATGCAATGGTAATCTATGTGCAATTCACTTGAAAAGTATGCAGATGTAATCTATGCACATTTTTCAATAAAATTCTGAAAATGAGAATTCTAAATTATGCAAATGTGATCTATGCAAGAGAATTCTCAAACACAAGATGATTCTAATGCGATCTAAGAACCAATCAAGTGCAAGTCGAGAAAATTGGGTGAGAGTTCCAAAGATCAAAAACATAAAAACACTCAAAGGCGATTAACACTCATACACAATTTAGCCCCCTTGTATAAGATTTTAACATAATAAATCCAACAGTGCACCATTATTATTGATACTAGTGTACAGTGTTATGATAATTCAATCTAGAATTTCTTGATAATTAACCTTTCTTTCTCTATTACAGTGGTTAAATTATAATTCAGAATTTCTACTCCATCTTCAGTGATTACAATGAAAAAAAGTATGTGAAACAATAAAAAACACTACAACAATTTTTGACAATACACTATTCAATATCATATAAACCCAGAGACACATCATGAAATTCAATTCAAACAACCTGAGTTCCTCACTCATGAGAACTATGAACAAAAAATTAAATCCAAATCCCAATGTAAATTATTTATGTTTCCTACACTTCCTCGGCTTTACACTATCTAAGAAGTCAATTCAGAACATGTTACAGAGTTGGTTTCACCAAAATATGCCTCCTCCTACTAGACTACATCCTTCTATTGATGGATGGAAATTGCTAGTAGTCATGAATTGTAGGAAGTGTCTTTCCTAGCTTGTACAAGACTTCTTCTCCACATATTGAATGGAAGAAAAGCTGAGTGGTTTACTTTGGATTCAGAGACAAGAATCAAGTCCCTGCAACTTGGAAACCCTCCTTGATGCTCAACCCAAATATGTCTCGCTTCACATAACTCTGATTCTGACTATTTTTAGGCTTTGGAACCCTTCGATGAGTGCCAAGTCACTACTCCACTCACTTTTAAACCTCCTACTAACCATCCACTTGGGGTCAAGCTTGCTGAGATGATACCAAAGATCATTCTATGACATGCAACAGGAAAGTGACAACAACAATAAATAGTAAATACCAGGTCCTTGTCAAGACCCATTATTTAGGTAAACCCACATTAGTTTAGGATTAGAGAGAGGAAAATTCTATTTTTGGGAGGAGCTTAAGGCTCCACGTCCATCATCATGAGGATGGAAAGCATTCTCATTTATAGAATAGATTTCCTTTGTAATGTCCTACCATATTGTCTGTTCCACATACTAAACAATGAGGCTATTGTCTCAACCTATCAAAGGTTGCTTTTAGGACTACTGTAAATTCTCCATGTTCATTTGTCAATTCACCTCTAAATGGTCAAAAATGGATCTAAAATAGACTTCTAAGTCTATGAATCTTCTTGACAGAGGAAAATGAAAGTGAAAGGATTCTCTTGGTAATAGTCTCATTGCGTATATCTATTCAATCTGAATCTACTGCAATTTGAATGGACCAAAACGGACTCTAGATGAAGGAGTTATTGTAAAATGAAATTTATCTAATGTACTTAGAAAAGGAGACAATTTCACTAATCTTCAAACTATATTGAAAATGTTGATCTTTGGTATAGGCTCATGGGCCAATCCACAACTGACACATGGGAGGCCTGGATTGGGCCACGTGGCCTCATTTGATTGGTTGAAAAGGTAATCAGGCAATATTATATCGCATCGCAAAAAGCCAAAGGGAAGACTTAACGAAAGGCGTGAAGACTTGCAATGGGCCGACTGCGATGAGCATTGTGAGCCGTCGGATCAAAAGGGAATCAAAGGTTGAGATGTGATCGGTGATTGCAAATCAGAGAGGCAAGACTACAGGCCATGGAACCAGTGATATGCCAACCATCGATATGCCGAAATGTCGATAAGTGATATTGCAATACTTCGATAGCACTGAACGGAGTGATCAGAGATCAGATCACATGCGATCAGGCCGATATGCTAATAAAGTGACTCATGATATACCGATAAAGCGATCAGTGATGTTGATCACATCGGGGAAAAAGGCATGGGAGGTAGACCTTTGGCCCTCATGCAGTGTGATTGCGATATGCGATAAAGCACAGACCCGATTGGATTATAAGCACGACTGCATATAATTTGAAATCTGGATTTGTGGATTTTCCTTGTATTTCTGTGTACTTGAGGTTTTGACCTTCCACCTATACAATTGCAATATTATGACCAAAGGCAGATCGTACGGGATTATGGAGGTGATTGGGTAAAATTTGAGTTCCGATGAAAAGCATTTTGTCGGGTTTTTCTGTGTATTCCTTTGTATTTCTGTTCCAAACGAAAAATGTGTCATTTTGAGGATTTTGTCCTTGAAAGAGGTTGCCGATTCATTTCCATTGGAAACAGTCTCTCGCACCTGTTCCACGCTGTAAGCTGGCGTTTCGTAACAAGAATGCTTTATAGAAGATGTAGAGCCACAAAGCCAGTGAGCCAGAGGGCCAAGTGCAAAGCCATAGAGCTAGTGATCCAGAGGGCTAGTCGAAGATATGCAAAGCTGCAGAAAGGAATGATTCCTCATGATTGGGGATAGAGGAATGGATGGAAGCTGTAGAGTTGGAGGATTCTTCAAAGAACAGAGAGACAAGCGAAGAAACGCCCCTTTAGAAGTTTTCCCTTGAGAGAGAAAGTTTTCCTTTAGGGAGCTCATAACTGGGCAAAGAGCCAAGACCAAGAGTGAGGAGGTAGAGCCAAGAGCTAGAGCCCAGAGCCAGAGCCAAGAGCCAGAGCCCAGAGCCAAAGACCAGAGCCAGAGCTAAGACCTGAGAGCCGACAGCCAAGAGCCGAGAGCCAGATTCGAGAGCCAAGAGCCGAGAGCCAAGATGTGAGAGCCAAGAGCCGAGAGCCAAGATCCAAGAGCCAAGAGCTAAGAGCCAAGAGCCAAGAGCCAGAGCTGAGAGATAAGAGCCGAGAGCCAAGAGCCGAGAGCCAAGTCCAAAGAGCTCGATCCGAGATCCGAGGGCCAAGAGCCGAGAGTTAGAGCCAAGAGCCAAGAGCTGCGAGCCAAGAGCCGAGAGCCAAAGAGCCAAATAGCCAGGGATAAGGATGGCATTCTAAGCTGATTGGTTTAGTTGTAAACCTATGGAGTAGAGTGTGGAACTTGTAAAGGAATTTAAGCCATAATCCCAAAGAGCCTAGTTGAGTTGACTAGAGCTCACAGAGACGTAGCCCAAGAGGTTTGGTTGAACTCCTAATTAAACTTGTTGTCTTATGTGTTTTTTTATGCGATGAATTGTTTACTATTATGTGTGTGTAAATATCAATAAAGAAAATGACCTTAAGGCATTTTGTCACCTAAAGGCAAACAAAAATCATAGACTTATCAGTTCTTTTAATTCCGCATATTATCAGTCATAAGCATAGATCTTGAGAATATATATGGTTTGGAGTGGGAGAGGTTCTCATAAGCGTGACAAGAAGCCCTTAGGTCCCATTTTCAGATCAGGTGGTATTAGAGCTAGTTATATCAAAGCCTCAAGTTGAATAACCCCACCTTCAAAGAAGGTTATATCAGAGCTGGTTATATTAGAGCAAAGTTATACCAGAGGAGGTGGTATCATGAAGAAGGTGGTATCATGATGGAAGTGGTATGAGTATATGCTTGTTTAACTCGAAAGGTGTTCAAATAGTATCAAGGATTTTGTTGTTTGATTGTTTGTAAACTGATTATTGTTTGAGTTTGCAAAGGTGAAGGGAAAGCTATTGATAGCTAAGTCCAGGAGAGGACAAGAAGGAAGAAGGGCTGAAGGAATTCTTCTTATCCCAAAGGATCTCAAGGAAATCCTTGAAGCACAAGAGGTTTGTTGCAAGATATTGCTTGAATAAGCTCTTTTCTAATCTTGTTTGAAGTTCTTTTGTTCATTTTGATAATGACTACTTCTACAAGTGAGTCCTCAAATTCTTCTTTCTTAACAAGAGTATTTGATGAATACAAGAAGAAAGACTTGTTCGCCATGATGGATATGGTGAGATAAATGCATTAGGATGGAAGGAAGAGCATCATACATAGAGAGCAGTTGAATTCCATGAAGGAAGAGAAGTAGTTTCTTTCTAACAAATTACAGGAAATGGAGAGGCAACTTCATATTGCAAATATGAACCTGAAAAGGATGCATGAGTTGAAGGCATAGCTCCTTGTTGCCAAAGAAGCCTTGGTCAAGTATCAACATGAAGAAGAGGTAAACAATTCTTGTTTGTCTTCGAATTCCTATAAGTATGCTTATGTTGGTTCTTTTGAAAAACATACGAGAGGCATAAGTTCCAAGTTAATGTCCAAGATGGGATATGAAGGAAAAGGCTTGGGTAAACATGCACATTGTATTTTTGAACAAATAATAGTTGAAGAAAGGCCTAAGTATTTGGGTCTTGCCTATTGATAATCTTATGGAGAAATTTCCAAAGCTGCCATGAAGACAATTGAAACAGTTGCAAGAAGGAGTTTCATTTCAAGTCTTCTTCCTCAATAGTGTAGAGATTGTATTCATGGGGAATGCAATAGTTTGAAACATAATTTGTAGGAATAAGGTGTTCATAATCATACACTTGAACTAGAGAGTTGTCGAAACTCTGAAACCATTGAAGAGGTTGATGGTGTTCCAAAGGGAGCTACTTCTTCATTCAATTCGCCTCCTCATGAAGGCAATAAAGGTGAAAAAGAAACATTTAAATATGGCTATAATCATATTCCTTTT
Source organism: Pinus tabuliformis (assembly GCA_031772625.1). Classification (NCBI taxonomy): domain Eukaryota; kingdom Viridiplantae; phylum Streptophyta; class Pinopsida; order Pinales; family Pinaceae; genus Pinus; species Pinus tabuliformis. The sequence goes on along the minus strand of CM062812.1, from coordinate 479,845,687 downwards.
GATTATGTAAAGCATGGTAAATTTCCATGTAAGCATTGGAAAAGAATTGCATGTTCCTTTTGTGGTTGGGATAACCATAATGCTTGTAGCTATTGGAAGAGGATGGTCACACACAGGAAACTTTGGAAGGAAAAGAAGGAAGAAGCCAAAGGTCCATTGGACAAGGAAAACCATGTTGTTGAGAAGATGCACATGTTTTTCACTTACTGCCATAGGCAAAGACATATTGCTGCAAAATGTTAGACTCTGAATCCAACAATGCTTCCATGAAACTTGAAGAAGGTAGAAATAGAGAACGACAGGAATGGAAACAAAGATTCCATAAATGATGCATTTCAAGATGATTCACGTGTTGTTGTTTATGTGTAGACAAAAGAAGGACCTTTGAAATGGATTGCTAAGAAATGGTTAGAGTACTTATCCAATTAAAGTTGCATATATTTTGATGCAAACATAAATGTATCACATCTATTTGCATTTCTTTGTTAATGCGATGCAAGTTGCAGGATTCTACCAAGAAGGTGAATGGAAAGGTTGAGTAGGAGACTCACTTTATTGCTGCAACATTATATTCATTTCAGCTTCGAAAGTACAGTGTGCTTAAGAAAAATTTGAAAGATGAAATGCATGCATAAGCATGATATGGATGACCACAGGAATGCTGGTGATTTCCTTAAATTTGAACATGTATGTGTAATTAAATTGAAGGGTTTATTGTTTTGTTTTTAAACATGCATGTAATATTGACTAGGGAAAAGTTGATTTGGTCTCCAAGATGGAGATAATGATGCAGTGTTTCATCTTTGAAAAAGAATCCTAAAGTACTTTTCCTACATGCTTGACTTGAAGGGTCAATTGTTTTAAAGGAATGTTTTGTTGGTTTGTTATCTAGTCAATCGTTTGTATGCAGATGTAAAGACATGGAGGTGTTCAAAAGATGTGAAATCTGTTTCTTTTTTTGAATCAGGAGTTCAGGCCATCGAGTTGACATCTGTAATCCTGTGGTTGTTAACAATTGTTGTTGACAGTATGTCAAACAGGTACAAATGGAAATTTTGTGAAGCAGATGTAGCTTCACATTGGTTTGAGCCACCTTGGATCAATCATCAAGGTAGAGAAGTTCAATCTACCTTCTGTGACTTTCTCAGTAGGAGTTCTCCAGGAAGTCAAGGAGGAACACAGTTCATCTTAGGAAGACAAGCACATCGAGGAAGGGAGTGTTCAAAGGCTTTGGTTCATAGGAACTATTCAAGGCAATTGTATGGAGGCTAAAAGAGGAGGGTCAGGTACTCCCATTTACTGTTCAAATTAGTATATGAGTCTTGTGAAGTCCAAAAGCTTTTGAGTCTGAAGGCATGATCCAAAATGGATCTAGCATAGACTTCTAAGTCTATGAATCTTCTTCACGGATGAAAATGAAAGTGAAAGGATGCTCTTGGGAATAGTCTCATTGCGTAGATCTTTTCAATTTAAATCTACTACAATTTGATGGACCAAAATGAAATTTGGATGAAGGAGTTATTGTAAAATGGAAATTGTCTAGTGTGCTTAGAAAAGGAGACGATTTCATTAATCTTCAAACTATATTGAAAATTTTGATTTTTGGTATAGGCTCACGGGCCAATCCACAGCTGACACATGGTAGGCCGGGATTAGGCCACGTGGCCTTATTTGATTGGTCTAAAAAGAAATCGGGCAATATTATATTGCATCGAAAAAGGCCAAAGGGAAGACTTAACCAAAGGTGTGAAGACTTGCGATGGGTAATTTGCGATGAGTGTTCTCAGCCATCGGATCAAAAGGGAATCAATGGTTGAGATGCGATCGGTGATCACAAATCATAGAGGCAAGACTGCGGGCCATGGAACCAATGATATACCGACCACCGATATGTCGAAACACCGATAAGAAATATTGCGATACTCTGATAGCACCGATCAGATCGACCAGAGATCAGATCACATATGATGGGGTCAATATGCCAATAAAGCGACTCGCGATATGCTGATAAAGCGATCGGTGATATTGATCATAGTCGGGAAAAAGGCATGGGAGGTATACCTTTGGCCCCTACACAGTGCAATTGTGATATGCAATAAAGCGCGGACCCGACGGGATTATAAACGTGACTACATATAATTTGAAATCCAGATTTATGGATTTTCTTTATATTTTTGTGTATTTGAGGTTTCGACCCCCTCCTTGTGCTATTGTGATATTGCAACCAACAGTGGACCCGATGGGTTTGTGGATGGGATTGTCTAAATTTGAGTTCCATTGAAAAGCGTTTTGTCAGGTTTTTCTATGTATTCCTTTGTATTTCCATTCCAAACGAGAAATGTGTTATTTTGCAGATTTTATCCTCAAAAGAGGCTGCGAGTTCATTTCCATTGGAAACAATCTCTCACACATGTGCCACACTGTAAGCAGGCATTTTGTAACAGGAATGTGTTATAGAAGACGTAGAGCCATAGAGACAGTGAGCACAAGGGTCAAGCATAAATCCACAGAGCCAGTGAGCTAGAGGGCTAGATGAAGAGATGCATAGCCACAGAAAGGAATGATTCCTCATGATTGGGGAAAGAGGAAAGGATGGAACCTGCAGAGTCAGAGGCTTCTTCAAAGAATATAGAGCTAAGCGAGGAAAGGCCCCTTTAGGAGTCTCCCTTTAGTAGTTTTTCGCTGAGAGAGCAAGTTTCCCTTCAGGGAGCTCACAGCTAGGTAAAGAGCTGGGAGTGAGAGCCAAGAGGCAAAGCTGAGAGCCAAAGCCAGAGCCAGAGCCCAGAGCCAGTGTTTAGAGCCATAACCAAGATCCGAGAGCTAAGAGCCAAGAGCCGAGAGCTAGAGCCGAGATCCAAGAGCCAAGAGCCAAGAGCCGAGAGCCGAGAGCCAAGAGCCGAGAGCCGAGAGCCAAAAGCTAAGAGCTAAGAGCCGAGAGCCAGAGCTGAGAGCCAAGAGTTGAGAGCTAAGAGCCAAGAGCCAAGGCCAGAAAGCCAAAGTCAAGAGCCAAGAGCCGAGAGCTAAGAGCCGAGGGCCAGAGAGCCAAACATCGACGGATAAAGATGGAATTCTAAGCTCATTGGTTCAATTGTAAACCTATGGAGTTGAGTGTGAAACTTGTAAAGGAATTTAAGCCATAATCCCAAAGAGCCTAGTTTATTTGACTATAGCTCACGAATATGTAGCCCAAGAGGTTTGGGTGAACTCCTAATTAAATTTGTTGTCTTATGTGTTTGTTTATGCGCTGCATTGTTTACTATTATGTGTGTGTAAATATCAGTAAAGGAAATGACCTTAAGGTTCTTGTAAGCATGACAAGAAGCCTTTAGGCCCCATCTTTAGATCACTAAATTCATGACACCAATGTTATTTTAGGTATGTTGTTCAAATACGAATGATCTCTAATATTCTTATTAAGGTCTCAACCTTGAAGCCCAAGTTAGGATTGAGAGGATGAGAGGGTTGTTGAGTGGGCATGGGGGGTGGCGCTGGGAGGTCCATGTTGCCTTAATGAACTACCTATAGATACAATCCATCACACAATTGAGTTATACTTTTAAGGGAGGCATACGTGGAGATTTCAAAGAGGAAATGTAGGGAGGAAGATTATCAATTAAAATAACTATATACTACAACAATGTAGATACCTCAAAAAATTTAAAATACCAACATTCTTCCATGAATGTACTTGGAGGAGGATGTGAAGCAATCTCATTGGAAGATAAAAGAGCCATATATGGTTACCTCTCCTATCCAAAGGCCAAATCTCCAAGAGCGCAAAGCTTGTATAGGTAAGAGGCAATCGTGAACAAAATCTCGAGTTGAAGTGGGTGAGGTCTAAATCAACTTGTATAATGGAATGTGGAGTTGTGTGATTACATCTAATCATATGGTGGTGCCTGATGGTTGATCTATCATTTGATCATCTCTTAATAAGTGTTCAAATTGCCTCACCCAAGTTCGGGCTAATTAGATATTTGACCCATTTAATAGAGTTGGTCTAACAAGATAGCGAAAAAGTGCAATCATCGACGGATGCCTTGAAAACGAAATTGGAAGCAATGTTTTTCCAAAACAGCTAAAGTGTATCCCTTGCATAGCTGCATTTGAGAACCTAGTCCAAAATTAAAAAGTGGCTTTGAAAACTAGACACATAAATAACTTAATAGGAATAGGTAGGGGTGATCTTAACTCGACACTCGTTATCCTCTGTTGGAGAATTGAAACCAAGACATAGTATCTTTCGTTGCACTAAAAAATGTATTCCTAACCTTACTAAGATTAACAACCCCAATTTACAAAGGGAAAGCCAATGAATCAAGCTGTGATGGAAGACTCTCAAGAGAGGAAGCAATTTAGACTAAATTAGTCACTAACAATAAGTACATAGACCATGCTGTAAAATGCACCCTTCATTGGCAAGTGTCATCTCCCTTAGAAACTAGTCAAGCTCATGATGCAATGTAAATCTTGATTAAGATGGGGAAGAGAGTGCAGCCCTATTTAAGCACATCAACACTTAGAATAAGGTCAGAGATGCCATCGAGTTTGAGAAATCAGCTAATAACTGATCCATAAAGCCTTGGGATGCCTGCAAAGCCCTTCTCCTAATCCCCAATATAAGTTGAGAACCTGTCAAATCACCCGTCTAACAGTGCTCTAGCCTCAAATATGGATTCTTCAGTGCACAATCTATTTCTTTTCCTGTGAACATCAAGACATATACCTTGTTCATTTCTGCTAACATATTTAGGACACCAAATAGATAATTTTTTCAATATTGTCCAAATAGTTTCTTGTGAAACAGGATCCCTGTAAGAAAAAATAACCTTTAACATTCTCATTTCATTAATAGTGGTGCTCTCTTCAGGTTTTCTAAATGGAAGTTTAACATGAACCAAGAATTTCCTCTCCTCCTCTGCATACAAGCCTTTAATCTTTACAATCCCTTCTGCCGATCATCTTGAATATTGCCTACATAACTTTCTTCTTGTATGAAACTCAATTGGACTCCTGAACTATTACATGTGACAATAACCTGCATATCTTGAATCACCACACTCAGCAAACCACTAATGCACTGTGCAAAAGCAACTTCAATGATACTTTCTATCTAAATGAAGGAAAGATGCCACCAGAAGTCTCTCATATGGAGTGCATGGATGTTCAACCATGATCTGTCCCAAATCAAAAAGTATGTACAATAATTAGTATGTTACGTTGCTCTACAGGTTGCCTTATTGATCATGGCAATAAGGACTGATAATCCAAAACCCTCCTATAATTTGACAAAATGGAAACCTGCCTTTGTTTTCCCACATTGTATGTGTCCTGCCCATTGGAGAGTAAAATGATACTATAGACAAGGTTCTTGTCACACCAGTCTTCCAACACTTTGGCACACCTTTTCAATGCTTCAGCTATGTTGGTTCCACCAAAGGACACTAGGCAATTCACTTATTGCAAAGAAAACTACTGACCCCCCTGAGACATACATCATAGGTGAAACAAACACCTAGCAGTTGATGAAAAGGTAATGACTGAAGGGCACTCCATGGGTCTAGGATTATGAATCAAAAATCCCATCGCATGCTCAATAGTACCATTTTTGTGCTTTCCATGCTTCCAACAACATCAAGAACAATTACGAGATCAATGGGGCCTCGATCTCTGGGCATATCAGGGGTTTGGGATGGATTTGTAGTATTCCAAGTTCTTTGTCTTTCCTATTATTTTGAACTACAACATGGAGCTTTCATATGTATCACGACACTGAACTTATCACTAAACTGAGCATGGAATTGCATAAAACTCAGTAGACATTTTTAACGATACAGATGTACTATCAACGTCTCTACTTCGAGGCCCTCCACTTCCTTGTGTGAATTTTCCTCTTGAATATGTAGCCTTTGAATTCCCTATTACTATCTCAATTTCAACCAAAGTAGGTTCATTCCCATTTTCCCCACGTAACTGGTTTTCTCCACTTGACCAATTCTCCAATGGCTATTATGTCCCTATACTACTAGTGTAACCCCCCTTATTGTTATTATTAAAATCCCTTTATTATATTGTTGTGCCCATGTAGTCCCCATATTGTTATTATTGTGCCCCATAGACGCCCACTATTGTTATTATTGTGCCCTTACATTATTATTGTTATGTCGTCTCTAATTATATTATGACCCCTTAGACTCCTATATATAGAAAGTAGGTCTTGTCATTTGTATTATCTAAGAATTGTTCATTTCTTCAATGTAAAGGAGGTTTCCCCCTCGAAGAGGCTTATTTCTAAGGCATTGATCTATCTTTTCTATCTTTCTGTGAGTTGGTTTCATAACATTTGGTATGAGACCTTTGTATTCTAGGGTTTCGCTGCTCCAAACAGGTCATCATGGTATTTTTGCTATAACGTTTTTTTGTGATGTTTCAAAAGATAAAAAAAAAAACCCATTCGAGAACAACTCTTGCTGAACTGCGTATTCAAATTTCAGATATTGTGTCGCTATATTTCGGAGATATGATATGAGAAATTTAGGGTTTGTGCAAGCTCTATAATTTCATCTAAAATAGGTCATCGTGGTAGTTTTGCTATAAACGTTTTAGTACAAAGTTTCCAAAGCTAACGAGAAAACCCATTTGAGAATAAATTGTTGTAAATCTTGGGTGTGAATTTCAGACCTTGTCTCGCTATATTTTCAGATATATGATCTGAGGAAGTTAGGGTTTCTGCAGACTCCAAAATTACATCCTAAACAGGTGACCTTGGGAAAATCGTCATCACTTTCTCTCTGAGAAAAAAATTGAAATTTTATAAGAAGTTACAAAAAGAGGACGGACTGTTGTTTTTTGTGCATAGTTTTCAGATCCGAAGGTAGAAACAATGACATGTGGTACGTCGTACAAGTTCGCTATACTGAAACATTATATAATTAGGTCATGTTAGGAGATTGGGCATAACTCTTTCTTGGAGAATCAAATAGTCATCATACTTGCTCGGTTCGAAAGAGGACTCAAAAAGCTACTGCAGGAGACAATTTCGGAACTTTGAGGTCTGAAAGTATAGAGTTACAGTCATTTCAATATCTAGCTCATCAAATCAAGAAAAGGCGATATGAGGAAGTTTGATGGAAAGGATCCAGTAAATTGGATACTACAGATGGAGCAATATTTTGATCTATAGGGTGTACCATTATTACAAAAGGTATGTATTGCATCTTCATATTTGGAACCGGATCAATTTTTATGGTATAAAGTGCTTTGTTCTCGTAAACAACTTGTTACGTGGTCAATTTTCATGGAGGAAATGATAGCATATTATGAGGATACAAAGAGCAACACCTTCTTTAGATCAACACCACAACAATTAGAAGGAAAAAGAGAAAAAGGGCTTTGTTACAAAGTCGAAAGAAAAATTATGGAAACAAGGAAGTCTACCCCTCACAACTATAAATATGGAAGCGTTGTTTCTCCTAGCCTTCCACAACCTACAAGGGTTAAACCACAACATTTGGAAGAAGAAAGAGAAAAACAGCTTTGTTACAATTTTGATAACAAATACATTAAAGGTCGTAAGTGTGCTGAGAAGAAATTATTTTACATTGATTGTGGAGAGGAGGAAGAAAAGGATCAAGAAACGTCAAAAGAAGAGTATATACACCAAGAACCAACCTTAGAGAAAGAAGAAATGAATCTAATTATATGTTGTAAATAATTGGAAAGAATTACCACTCCTAAAACTCTCAATATAGGACATATCAAGAAGAAAAAGGTTGAAGAAGTGAAAGATCACATCGAGAACAAATAAATGAATCCGACCATATATTGTAATGCATTGGATGGAATTACCACTCCTCGAACTATCAATATAGAAGGACATATCGAGAAGAAAAATGTTCAAGAACTAAAAGATGACATCGAGTCTCAAGAAATCAATCCGACCATATCTTGTAATGCATTGGGAGAAATTACCACTCCTCAAACTATCAAGATAAAAGGACATATCAAGATGAAAAAGGTAAGAGTGTTGATTGATTCAGGTAGTGCCCATAATTTTATTGATTGTAAGATAGCCAAGGAATTGAATTGCTTCCTATATCCAACACCGGAGTGTCAAGTGATGGTTGGAAGTGGAGGAACCATAAATTGCTCTAGAAAGTGCCATACTATCAAGATATCCATGGGAGAATATGTTTTGAATATACCAATGCTTTCCATTCCAATGGGTGGTGCTGATGTTTTACTAGGGGTCCAACCCCTACAATATTTGGGTACGATATCTCTTAATTTTCAAGAACGTTTCTTGAATTTTTTTTTTGGAAGGAAAGGAAGTTGAATTTAGGGGTATCAAAGGAAAAACTGGAAACATAATGAACTCTAATAGCATGGAAAAGCTTCTAAATAAAGAACAACGGGGTGTAATTGCACAATTATGTTCACTAGAGGATCCCACATCAAAATCATGTATTTCACTAGATCTCCAAAATGTTTTGGACAATCATTCCAAGGTATTTGAGACTCCTAAAGGCTTCCCACCTATTCGTGATCATGATCATTCTATTCATTTGATTCCACGAAGTGTTCCTCCAAACATCAAGCCTTACATATATCCATATGCCCAAAGGAGTGGGAACTCGTTCAAAAGTTGCAAAAAATCCAAGTTCAAACAACATTGTGAGAACTTGACAAGGAAGGAAAAATCATATTGGAACATGAAGTAGTCACAGAACTGAGAAATCGAATGCTACGAAATAGATCAATTTCAGAGTATCTCATCAAGTGGAAGAACCTACCCACTGAAGATTCCACATGGGAGGACAAGAATTTATACAGAAGCATCAAGAACTACTCAAGCATTGAGGACAACACTTTTTGAAGGAGAGGGGCATGTTATGTCCCTATACTACTAGTGTAACCCCTTATTGTTATTATTACAACCCCCTTATTATATTGTTGGGCCCATGTAGTCCCCATATTGTTATTATTGTGCCCCATAGAAGCCCACTATTGTTTTTATTGTGCCCTTACATTATTATTTTTATGTTGGCTCTGATTATATTATGACCCCTTAGACTCCTATATATAGAAATGAGGTATTTTCATTTGTATCATATAATAATTGTTCATTTGTGTAATGTAAAGGAGGTTCCCATTCGAAGAGGCTTATTTCTAAGGTGTTGATCTATCTCTTCTATCTTTCTCTAAGGTGGTTTCATAACACTAGTCTTCAAACACTTTGGCACACCTTTTCAATGCTTCAACTATGTTGGTTACACCAATGGACACTAGGCCATTCACTTATTAGAAAGAAAACTACCGACCCCCCTCAGACATACATCATAGGGCAAACAAACATTTAGCAGTTAATGACAAGGGAATGACTAAAAGGAGGTCCATGGGTCCAAGATTATGAATCACAAAGCCTATAGCATGCTTCAATCATGCCATTTTTGTGCATGCCATGCTTCCACTAACATCAAGAACAATTACAAGATCAATGGGGGCTCGATCTTTGGGCGTATCAGGGGTTTGGGATGGATTTGTAGTATTCCAAGTTCTTTGTATTTCCTATTATTTTGCACTATAGCATGGAGCTTTCATATGTACCAGGACACTGAACTTATCACTAAACTGAGCATGGAATTGCAGAAAACCCAGGAAACATTTTTAACGATATAGATGTGCTATCAACTTCTCTACCTTGACACCCTCCACTTCCTTGTGCGAATTTCCCTCTTGAATCTGTAGCCTTTGAATTCCTTGTTGCTATATCAATTTTAACCAAAGTAGGTTCATTCCCATTTTCCCCACCTGAATAGTTTTCTCCACTTGACCAATGCTCCAATGGCTCATTATCAGTAAAAAAAACAGTCTCTGTAACATGTCTTGCATCTTCAGGATGTGGAGGATGAGCAAGTAGAAAATGGGGTAAAAATTTTGTCCAACCATCTTTCCTTTTTTCCCAATTCAAAGGACTTATTCATGCTCTGTAACACAATGGTTCTAAATGAATCCCTTGTAAGGGAACTTCTTCCCACTTGGCTCGACAAACTCAAAATAACCTATTTCCATGCTTCACAATTGAGACAATGTAAGCAAAGTGGAAAGTGTCAAAACACTCTGTAGTAAATAAGGCATGGCCATCGCCTAGTTTCATTGCATCAAGACATATTGCACATTTTTTCGCATCATGGAATGTATGCATTAGAGCGTGAGATCTATATACAAAGAGCCATAGTTTTACAATTTCTTCAAAACACCTTGTACCATAGTAGGAAAGTTCGTCCAAAGAGATGAGAAGTTTAGAGATTCATGGTTGATTCTGCTGAGAAAATTAATCAACTTGAAATATTTGGAGAGAACAAGTGACAAGATGTGGCCACAAAAAGGAATTTCTATAAGCTAAATATGACTACCATTTCGTCAAGAGACATTTTTTTCAAATAGAATGCGTTTCCCAAGCAACAGAATACTAAATTCCAGTATCTATCTCCTTTTCTTTTCTTCCAGTTTTGAATTAGTCTTGACCATCCATTAAAACTTAGAGCAGGAAAGAAAACAACAGCAGCAAGGAAAAGGATTGCATTGTTTTTTTCTTGCTTCTTCAATGATAGCTTATAAAGTGAAAATATGGTTAATGGCTTCGTGGCCCTTTCTAAGGCTTACCCTCTAGCTCCCAGATTGCTCTTCTCCAAATATGTTGATCATTGAATATCAATCACCTTATGATAAAATATTTCGTGTGCTTAAGCACAATATCCCTCGTATTTTTCACATCAAGAATAATCCTATATTTATAAATATGAAGAATAATGTGTCATGACCAAGATAAAGGGAATATTCAATATTAGATTTCCATTTATATAAATTGTATTCTAATCTGTGGATCTTTCGCATTTTGTGTCTAATGTTAGTCATGTGTCTACAATATTGGTTTTCAAATATATGATGAGTTTGAGACTTGAGAATGACTTGGATAAATAATCGAGTTTCATTCTAACACATGTTGCATCCAGCAAGTATTTCCCCTGCAACCATTAAGAGCATAGAATATTTGATAGAAAAGCATACTAGAGCTCGGAACCACAATTGGACTGGGTTTACCATTTATGGTTGTGTGAACAATATCAATTTTCTCTAAAGTGTGTTTCCTCTTTAGAGAAAGTATTTACTTCAGGCCTTCACTATATGCAACCCAAAACCTAAGACTAACTATTTGATTGCCATCATAAGATTAAGAAATGATCTAAAATTTGATGGAATCTTCCTATGGTAAGTTAATAATAGCGCTTAAGATATTGAAACCTCCTACTGCAATTCATAGCCTTGATATATAGAATGTTCAGACAATTCAATAAGATTATGGTATATGGATTGTTCTGATTCAACGTATTGCATAAATAAACTCACTAACGAGCTTAAATTGTGCACGTTCTAAAAAAGAATCCATGCACAAAAGATAAATCCTCAAAATTAGAAGAAGCCATATTTTTATACAAGATACTTAAAATTAAAAAATTGTATTACTTCACCTGAATGCAAAACTGTACAATTCCTTTTGAATGGTAAATATTCAATCATACAAAATCGTGCTTCATGTCATCTACACTAAGCCTCTTTATAACAGACAAATCAGAAAATGGTATCAGCCTTGACATGGCCATCCTTTTCATTGTTTGATACACTTGTGATACCTCGAACATGCAAGGGTTAACTTTAGAAAACCTCAAGAATTCTAATTTTAGAAGGCATAAGAGAGTGTGTACACCATAAAACCAAAGTGTAAGAAATATATAAAATCCAAGATTGTCACACCATACGACATAAAATACTAGACATAAATGAACTAAACAAAGTAATAATTAAAATATCCATCATATTTTCTAAGTTCTGTAACTCTAAAAGTAGTCCACATTTACAAATGACACGTAGTCACACCATAGAATAATAGGAAGCATGAAACGAAAGTAGGAATTACATCCCATCACCTGCTGTAAAACTCTCAAAGTAGTTAGCCTTTCTAAAGAAGGAATGTGTTGCTCCAATTGAACTTCTCGGACCAGAGAAGATGAAGACAATTTTTCACTAAGCTTAGATAGCATGCCTAGCAGTGATTGAACTTATCAACAATAACTAAAGGGTGAAAATCATTTTCCATTAGATGATACAAATTTCACTTCTTGCAGGACATATGTCATGACACCTTTGAAAACCTAAAATATAATAAAGACACAATTTACCCACATAAGTAGATGTTTCAAGTTTCTTTTCATGAACCCAAAGAGCCATTAAAGTTAGTATGATTATCTTATATTCAAAAATCCTCAAATGTTAGGTTTTATGTGAAGGCAATAGTTAACATAAACCATATTTTTATAAGAAATATGGAGATACGTAGAACCAAATAATTTGAGGTGAAGACGCTTTTGGATTATTAAAAAATGAAGTTCATTACAATGATATGGTACAAAACTTTAGTATAATTTGGAAATATTAGTAGATATAGTAAAATTTGTCCTAATATTGCACCACATTCTATCGAGTTATATTTGAACCATGTAGCTTGCTAAAACAAAATATTGTACAAGCATAAAAAGAGCTTACTAGAACATATGTGTGCTCTAAATTCTCAACAACATCAAGGAAGGAGTTAATTTGATCAATAAATGCTTTAATGAGCTATATAACTATTACTTACCATTTCAGACAGAAGTGTTGAGCAGGAAAATTTCCAAAAAGAGATATTATTATTAAACATATTGGAAGAAAATCCTTGAAATAAGCATAAAATATAATACTTATACTGGAAAAACCTATAGAAATGTAAAAATCTAAAACAGTGACAAATAAACTTAAGACTTTTCATTTAAATAACTTACCAATTCTATGGTATCGATTTTAGAATCCAAACTAAGTCCCAAAAGACTAGTCGTTCTTGAACTTCTCTACTTCTCATAATCCCATTCCAAATGGTGAGCCCCATCCTTGTGATCATAAGGCATAACAAAAATGGCAACCAACAATCCAAATGATCCCAACAATTGCAAATCCTTCTATGCTAAGTATTTATTATAGCTTTTCTAGAGGACATAGAGCTTGTACCATGCATACGCATAATACAAATGACTTTATGATATTAAAAATATGTTTGTTAACTTTGAATAGAATATTACCATCATATGAGGTTTAGGAGTCTTCTTGGCCACGTGTATAAGGCCATGAATATCTTCTATAGAGTGAAAATATTCCTACATATCATATTCCATCTGTCATAAGAAATAGTATAAGGAAAAAATATATTAAAAATAAAAAATTTAGCTCACCAACCTATGAGAGCTCAAGCTCAGTTGCAGCCTTCAGTTGCTCAAACCTTGTATCAAGGTAAAGCTACAAACTCTCATGAAGTTTTAGGTCCGACCTATCTCTTTGATTCATCCACTTATTGAAATTCATAAGATGTTTGTGTATTGCTTCACTAAGACGACAGAACTCGATTGTACATTTATATTACAAACATAACTGAATGGGTCAATTTGCACTCATATGTCAATCCAATTAGGATTGTAGTTAGCCATACTAGAATAAAGACCTTATTCAAAACACTTTTTAATAGGAAACTAAGAAAAACACAATATTTTTCCTTTATGTAATCATTATATGTTATATCCACTGAACATGATAGATGGAGTGCAACATGCATCTCTGTCATTGAAACAAAATATATAGAAAAAACTTTGTCACACCTGCCATACACAAACATTTAAAGCCCCTAAAACAAGATACATCATGATCAATCAATGTTAATGCATCCACTGTTGGGATTGGGGTAGGATATTTGGAGTTGTTAGTGAAAGAATTAAGTGGAATACATGTTAACAACCATTACTATAAAATTATCCAAATTAAGAAACGGTTCCATCTATTCTAATACTAGTTAATATGCACTCAACACTTATGCTTCTTCCATATTTGAATTGTTACAATTCACGAAGTATTTCGAGTACGGTCCTATAGCTTTCCTAAAGAAACTTAAACATTGGGGTAATGAGTTCCCGATCAAACCTTTCTTTCCTCTTATCTCCATTGAAATAACTGAGAATAAAGTCCTCTAGCATCTTGTGTGCCTCCAAGTCCTCAACGTCAAGAGCAATCTCAGATGCCTATGCTTGAGTACAGTCCTATAGGTTTCTAGTATGGTCCTATAGGTTTGATAAAAATGGCAATGTTTGTATTAATGAAAATAAAACGCATTGGTCAGCTCTTCGAAAGAGAGTCTGAACCAGGAGAGTCTGGCTCTAAAGAATGCTCTACATTGTTCATCAACATTACACATTAAATAGAATACATAGTTGTAGGGAAGTTAGAACAACAACCTAAGAAATAGAAACTAATTCCTATCTTGAGGCTACGTGAATCAACTCTACCTATTCTAAGATATTCTCCATTATCTTCAACACTCCCTCTTAATGGAGAATGGGTTCACATATATGCCTAAGATCTCCCTAAACATTTGAAACTTAACTTTTCCAAGGGGCATAGTGAAAATGTCTGAAACATTATCACATGTATTACGATATTCCAGATGAATTTCTATAGATTGCACTTTCTCCCATACAAAATGGAATTGAGTATCAATATGTTTAGTGTTTTTATGAAACATTGGATTGTTGGTGAGCTTGATTGAACTTTGATTGTCTCATCTAATTGTTGCTGTGACTGTCTGTTCTTCCCCAACATCGTGGAGAAGTCTCTGCAACCAAACCACCTCGCACGTTGCTGCACACATGGCTTGATACTCTACTTCTCCTGAGGACAAGGAGACTGTGTTCTACTTCTTGCTACTCCATGTGATCACCTCAGACCCAAGACTGAATGCATTACCTGTTATAGATCTTTGATCATCTGCATTTCCTGCCCAATCTGAATTTGCAAATCCTGCCAGTCTAACATCATAAAAGTCAGTGTAAATAATTCCATAATCTACAGTACATTGTAGATACCTCAAAACATTTTTCGTTGCATTCAAGTGGCTTTCAAGTGGCTTAGATATAAATTAGCTTAACACAATGAATGCATAAGCCAAATCAGGTCTAGTGGTTGTTAGGTAGATAAAAATCCCAACAAGTTATCTGTAATGTGTTGCATCTGCCACTTTTGAGCCATCCCCACACTGCAATTTGATGTTATGCTGCAATGGTATGGGTGTCATATTACACTGATCCATTCTAAACTTTTCTAATAGGCCTTTGCCATACTTTGTTTGAGACATAAATGTTTTACCTGAATCTCTCTAGATCTCGAGACCTAAATAGTATCTTAGTTCACTGAGATGCTTCATCTCAAACATTTGTGACATCTACTGCTTGATTTCATCAATTGGATATGTAGCATCACCTGTAATTATCAAATCATCTACATATAATGAGATCAGCACGACACACCCTTGTTAATCTTTCATTGTGTAAATATTAGGGTCATCCTTACTTCTATTGTAGCGAGCTTGTAGGAAAAATGAATCAATTTTCTCATACCATGACATGGGAGCTTGTTTTAGTCCATAGAGTGCTTTCTTCAACCTACAGACTAAATTTTATTTTCCCTTTTGGACAAACCCTTCTGGTTGCTCTAAATAAACCTCTTCTTTCAGTTCTCCATTCAGAAATGCAAAGTTTACATCTAGTTGGTGCATCATCCAATTTTTCTTAGTAGATAAGGAAATTAACATTCTCATGGTGTTCAATTTAGCTACTGGGGCGAAGGTTTCTTCATAATATATCCCTTCTTTTTGTCTATACCCCTTTGCAACCAACCTAGCTTTCAGTTTTTCTATAGTTCCATCTGCATTGATTTTGGATTTATATAACCATTTGCAACCTATGACCTATTTTCCTCTAGGAAGTTCTACCAATTCCGAAGTGCTGTTTCTCATTATTGAATCATATTCTTGTTCCATGGCTATTTTCCATTCATTAGTTTCATTTGTTTCTTTATAACTAGGTGGTTCAACAACATTCATCATACTAGTTATAAAAGCATTTTCCCTATATCTTGTAGGAATTTGAGCTTTCCTACCTGATCTCCTGAGTGGTGGGATAATGGTTTCAAACCTTATTTCTTCCTGCGGTTGTCATTTCTATTGTTGTTGTTGTTGCCGCTGTTGCTGTTGTAGCTGTTGTAGTTGTTGCTGCTATTGCTATTTATCCTCTACCTTTGTTTGTTGCTGACCCTAATTGTTCTCTGCTTCTTCTTCTTCAAAGTACAGGATTTCCCGTCCATCATAGTTCTCATCAGTTTCTTCACTATCCTGCTCATGGAATTTAACATCTCTACTAACAAAGATCTTATGAGTAGAGGGATTAAATAATCTGTATGCTTTATATGATGAACAATACCCTATAAAAGTGCATTTGATGGCTTTTGAGTCTAATTTCTTTCTATCTTCCTTGGGTATGTGGGCAAATGCTTTACATCAAAATATTCTTAAGTGTTTTACTGCAGGCTTATATCCATAGAAAGCTTCAAAAGGAGTTTTAAACTCAAGACTTGTTTTAGGACTCCTATTTTTTAAATAAACCGTAGTACTCACTGCTTCAGCCCAAAAACCATTTGAAAGATTCTTACCTTTAAGCATACTTCTCACACATTCCACCAAAGTTCTATTCTTCCTTTCTGTTACTCCATTCCGTTGTGGAGTATGGGGTACTGTGAACTACTGCAAAATTCCATGATCTTTACAATATCAGATCAGCTCATCTTTCCAATATTCTCCCCCCTTGATCAGAACGAAGAATTTTTATGTGTTTCCCTGTTTATCTTTCAATCATATTTTTAAACTACTTAAAGTATTCAAATGTATGACTCTTCTTACTTAAGAAATACAGCCAAGAAAACTTCGTACAGTCATCAATAAACAGTAGAAAATGCACTGCACCTCTTAATGATTTTGTCCGCATGGGACAACAAAGGTCTATGTGCACTAACTCCAATATATCCCTCAGTTTGTTTTCTACTCTAACAGGGAATTCTTCTCTGTGCATTTCCTAAAGTAAAAGCATCAAAATCATTATGTACTTGCTTTACCATAGGAATATCTCTTACCATTTCTTTCCTCTATAGTGACAGCAAATCATTGTAATTGATGTGGTCGAACCTTTGGTGCCAAAGCTCTTCTGTATTGAGGCTCAGTGTTGTCAATGCTCAAACCGGTGCAGGTCTCACATCCAAATTGTACATTCCTCCTGTCTGGATTCCTGTAGCAATTGCTTTCATTCCATCTAGCAAATCCTTAATGTAATAGTTAGATTTTAAAAATTCAACTTTCAAATCTTGATCTGTAATCATTGATATAGAAATCAAGTTCTTTGTTATTCCACGCACATACATAAAATTATAGATTTGTTTGATATTACCATCAGGTAGAATAACAGAAACTTTCTCACATCATTTGATTTGATGACTTCTGTCATCTCCTAGGTAAATGTGTGGGCCTTTGTTTGATCTCTTTAAAATCCTCTAGCCAGTGCTTGTTCCCTATCATGTGCGTTGATGCTCCTAAATCTACATACCATATGTCTGCATAAACATTTCATGACGATCTTCCATGAACAACCTCAAATTCTGCACCTGATCACCATTCGAAAGCTTACCTACATGTCTCTTTGACTTTTGTTGTTCTTCATGATACTTCTTTTTCCTATATTCCCTAGCAATATGACCCAATTTTCCGCAATAAAAACATTTTGTTTCATAGTAGTTTTTATTCGGATGCATACCTTGAGTCAGATTGGCTATTTATGTGAACTTGCTCTATTTTTCTGTTGTGGACCTCCTTTCCCTTTGTAGAGGTTCTTCCTCACCACTAATGAAATATTGGCACTTTGGGGCTTTAGAGTCAATCTCCTCTCTTCTTCCTACATCAGTATACCTATCAGCTCTTCAAAATGTGGGATCTTTTCTCTCGCATTTATCCCTATGATGAACATCTGATAATTATCAGTGACACCATTCATTGTAATGGTCGCAAGATCTGTATCGTCCATTGTATGACAAATAACTGATAGTTTTCTTTCAGATCCTTGATCCTTGCTACAAATGAAGCAATTGTTTCATTCTCCTCCATCTTCATGGATAGGATCTTACTCTTGAGGAACAAGAAAAGATTTTAATTTTTGATCTCGTACAATTCCTTTAGAATTCCCCAGATCTCATTAGCTGACTTAGCTTCTCTAATATGTGGTATATTACAGTCTTTCACTGACATCTTTAACATTGTCCTTGCTCTACTTTCTCGTTTCTCCTAATCTGGGACCGATGCTGATCGAGCCGTGGGCTTCGGCTCATCACCATTCACAATCATCCAAGTACTCTGTGCTTCTAGCAGAGTCTGCATCTTAAACTTCCAATTTGCATAATTGGAAACATCAAGCTCGTTATGCTCATTCTTGCATGCTTCAAAAATATTGTTATTCATCTTAGCCATTTAAAAAAAAAGACAGGTAAAAATGTTAAATTTACCCCAGATCTGTGACAGAGATAGATCAGTGTTGTTTGATCTTGCACCACACGTGCAGATCACCGTGGCTTTCTTCTCAGCCTCCAAACAACCTCCTGTTGTTAGCTACAACCTTGTTCTTGGCTTTCCCACTTATCTTCTCTCACAGCTACAGCCTTGTTCTTGGCTCCCTTTACAATTTCTTTGATTTACATGACCGTTGCTAATATTTTCCCAATATCCGAGACTAGTCACTGAAATACACCAATTTTCTAAGACTAGTCACAACCGTCAGTGATATTTGCCAAATATTTGAGACTAGTCTATGAAATACGCCCAATTTCAAAGAGCGTCATAGTTTTTCTTCAATTTTCCACACAACCATCGTGGTTGTACACCTAAAAAATGCAACGATTGAGAAATAAAAATTAATGGAAGTCCAAGAGTGATTGTCGCGGATATCCACTCAAAACCTATGACAATTTAATAGTGATCGTCATGGTTGTCCACTCAAAACCTGCGACGGTTTCGGTTCAAAGAACCACCCACATCCGGCGTATAGGTTCCTTAGCCCTCACGCTCTAATACCATGATAAAAAGGCAATTTTTTTATTAATGAAAATAAAACCCATGGGTCAGCTTCTCGAAAGAGAGTCTGAACCAGGAGAGTCTGGTTCTGTAGAACGCTCTACATTGTTCATCGACATTACACATTAAATAGAATACATAGTATTAGGGAAGTTGGAACAACATCCTAAGAAATAGAAGCTAATTACTATCGTGAGGCTACGTGAACCAACTCTACCTATTCTAAGATATTCAATCTCAGATGCCTATGGTTGAGCTTGAGCCTGTTCAGCCTTCTCACTAGAGACATGGAGGAAATACTTGATAACCTCCTCCAAGGAACTGACATTCATTTGTAGGCATACAATGTGATATTGAATAAGTCCATCCTTTCTAAACCTTCCACACCTCATATCCACACAAAGTTCCACATATTTGAACATTATTTTTTCCATTGTCTTTTGAAGTGCCTGTAATGATGCCCGCTTTTCGCCAACATTCATTAACTCTGCATAGAATTTACAATAAAGCTCATTAATCTACTATATCATTACTGAAAGGGTCAGGGACATATTTCTACTTCTAAAAACGGATTACCATGGTCTCGTGTGTTCACATCTATGCATTAAGCATGTGTCATATATATTTTATAATTATTTCTCTAAAATATTTCAACTCACACACGAGATAATGAGACAATATCTTCTTATGTAATGCTGCTTATGTCGAATAACAAAGATGTCAACATTGATAATTAATTATTATTCTCCATAATTTCTGAAATAATAGAAGATAAAAAATATTGAGGGACTCTTAGGAAATAAATAATCATGAAAATAACCTAGTAATTCTTAATTTTCTATGTAAAGTAATAAAAGTGCAAAGACCCTCTCATTAGAGAATGTGAGAGAAATTATAAGAGTACATGTGTAACAGGATATGTATCCTTGGCCTAAGGCATACACTTTAGGTTCAAGTTTAGGTTCAACATTAATTAGGTTCAATTTGAGTTCAATTTTTTTGATGAGATTCAGATGAGGTTTTCCATTAGGATCATCTACATAGTATATACATTTTATATATATATGCTACTATGGATTTGGAAAATACCATGATAGACTACAAGCTTGAGTTCTAAAATGATGTTATTTATGAGCTTGGGCTATGGACTTGATGAATGAACATAAGGTTCCTCCAACCTCAACATTCTTTTTAGGTTATCCAAATTTCAAATATCAATGTTGAAGTTAAGAGAACCTTAAAACATAGTCCTTTCCCTAAGCCGTTTTGAAGTGAAAATACAAAACAATTGTAAAGCAATAAAGAGAGAGAAAATTTATTAGAATTGTTATAATTTTACTATAACAATAAAAACTATAACCAAACAATGATGGAATATCCCTCTCCTATTTCTATAATAAAAAATACCATGGGTCAAAATATCATATCAACCATTAAAAACTGCATAAATTTGACATATCCCCATTCTATTTCTATAATAAAAAATACCATGGATCAAAATAGTAATCCTCCCGATAAAGAATTCAATTTAGAACCACCCTTCGATGGTTCTTTCCAAAACATATACATGAACTCTCCGAACATTAATCTAAACTGAGCTTGTATTATGAGCCAGTAACTATCTAAACTAGACTTAAGGTCCTGAACTAACTAGTGACTAGTTGTTGTTGTTAAGAAACCGAAAGAAGTTAACCGAGAGTGTAAAGGGTGGGAAACAAATGTCAATATAATGGGAAACCTTTCAATCCACTGAAGGTGCCCGTTCATCGTAGCCAGGTTGTTAAGTAAGCCATAAAGGAAGCCAACCCAACCTTGTCACGTTAATTGTCTACAACAGAGACATGCATAACTAACATAGTGTTGGTTGGTCATTCAAGTTGAGCCAACTCCCCTGGTTGTTCATATAGCCTCGTTGAAAGAAAAATCATTTTTATAAATATGATCACTATAAAATGAGTAGCCCCATCAATCCTTGTAGAAAGATCCTCGTGATGGTGCCTGTTCCACCGAGTTAAAGAAGAGTGAGTCCTTGATCAACTCTTCCAACATAAAAACGAGAAAACCATTTTAAACAATGGGAAAATTAGACACACAAACTCTTCCAACATAAAAACGAGAAAACCATTTTAAACAATGGGAAAATTAGACACACAAATAACTAAGTGTAGAGTATGGGTAGAAATAATTTAAATGATTCCCCTTCATGCCAACAACATTAAATTTC
The DNA here is from genome assembly GCA_031772625.1 of Pinus tabuliformis. Classification (NCBI taxonomy): domain Eukaryota; kingdom Viridiplantae; phylum Streptophyta; class Pinopsida; order Pinales; family Pinaceae; genus Pinus; species Pinus tabuliformis. The sequence continues at coordinate 479,824,385 of CM062812.1, read as the reverse complement.
ATTAAAAAGCTCAATTTCTTAGCAAAAAATGGAAAATTAAACTGGATATGTCCATAAAGTCCTAAATACACAGGATTTTTAGTATGTCGAAATTGGCATGACCTAAAAAGGTGGCCTCAAATATATAAGAAAGGGTACAAAAAATGAATGCCTATATGTACTACCCTAAAATAGTCCTTACAAAAAATCTGGAGATAAGGGCTTGCCACGAATATGAATGGTTCAAAGCAATTTCTAGAGTGAAAACATTAAAATACAAAAAACTGAAGATCAAGTATAAAGCCAAAAATGAAAACAATGAATTGCTTAACCTTTGTAAAAGATACTCTGAATGTTGAGTGCCTATTATGATATCTATTACATCCACATCTTGAGCATGGACTACATGTCTGGTTTTTGGAGAAATAATAAGAATTTAATAAATAAATATAGGCAATTTCAAAACCCAACCCTAGGACTAGATGAACCTAGCTATTACAAAGAAGCACAAACCCTTCTTAATCTCAGTACCTTATCTGTATGAAAATTTCCCTTAATTTCAACACTACAAGAAAATTCATATACACAATTTTATCAGACTGGCTGCTCAAGCTTATAAAATAATACAAATTTAACAAATGTTTGAAAACAAAAATCCATGTAACGAGAAATGTTTGTGAATGATACATACCTTCGACACGATTGAGAGTGTTTTCGAAGCTGGAAAAGGTTTTCATGATGAGGGGACACAGCGAAACCAGGGAATAACTTCTTGACCCTTATAATGAAAGTAGTATTACAGGGAGTGTAGGGTGCTCGCGCTCTTAATATCCTCTGGTGGAAAACCATTTTGACCTTGACATAAAGTGCATGGCCTGGAAACCTCCCATGTGGTTGGAGGTCTCAAGGTAACCCTGGGATAACAACCTTAGGTGTTTGCCATTTCTTGCATTCGAACTGAACCTGTTGATAGGTTTGTGTAACGTGGCAGAATGAGTACGCATTTTGTTGTGGTTTCTGGCATTATAGACTTTCTAGAGTTTCGAACTCTAGTAAGGATTTAGGTTTCTCTCTTGAATAATTGGAATTCAGATTGTGTTTTATGCTGTAAATTATGTATATTGTTCCCGAAACTTTAGAATTTGCTCATATTACCTCCCTCTCCAACTTAACCCCGTAGGATTCAAATCATCAAGAACCCACAAATGCTATCGATAACTGATGGGATATTAGAAACATATAGGGGATTTATCCAAACCCTAAGTCTCAATGCACAAAAAAGGGACCAATGCAGAGTAGATAACACATCCTAAGACTATCTAGGGGCCTCGCTAAAGAAAACACATGTGATTTGTTTTTCTAATTCCCATGTCATTTGGAACTTAAACGAATATGTCATGATTTAGGAGGAGAATAAAACCTATAAGCTTTCCTTTTTGAAGCTTGAAATTTTATCAAAGACCTCTTACTCTAGGGTCGAGCATCAAGCGGGAAAGGTACTATTGGATTGAATAGTAGAACCCAAGAAGTACACATGAACATACTTGTTCATATTTGGTAGCTTATTAGAAGGAAATCTACACCTTTCCAAGTCTTTTTAATCAAATCTTCTATGCTTTTCGTTTTGGCATTGATGGAGGGATATAAAATGGAGAGTTCCAAATTTCATTGGAAAGTGAGTATTAAATTATGTCGTGTTATTGTGTTGTTTTATTTTAATCTTTATTCTTAAATATATAAAGTATATTAATATTAATCTTTATTCTTAAATATATAAAGTATATTTTATTAATAAAAGTTACAAAATACACTATCCAAATTTTCAAATTGAATATTTAATCTCAAATTATCAATTTGGCTATGAATTTTATTATCCATTAATATTATTCATATACCTATATAAGAATATCAATGTTAAATTGAAGAGATTATAGGTTTAGGGTTTGGATTAAGTTGAGATCTCGTAGAAATATTTTTCAAAAAATTTATATGATATTGAACTTACTAAATAGAAAATTTATTTAAAAGAACAAAAAGGCATATGAAGAGAAAATAGAAAAAGGATTTGATAGATTTATAACATCCAATCCTTGGTTTAATGATCTTATCGAAATTAGACAATGGGTAAGCGCTTAAATGGAATTCAAACACTAATAAATTTTCATTGAAGTGGGTTCTACGATGCCGAAAACTCCTAGTCCATATAAATTTAACTTTGGTGGATAGTAAAGGAGGACTATGACATATTGATAAAAGATTTTAGGATTCCCTGGGATCCACTAGAAAACAAACTAGAAAAATTAAAGCAAGATTCTATTACTTTGGCACATGCTAAGAAGATTAAGGACGAGAAATTTAATATATTAGGTGAAATAAATTAGAGGATTTGTATAGTAAATAAGTGGTTTCTTACCTTTCTAAAGAACCATAAGCTAAAGGCATCATTTTTAAGGAAAATACAAGAAAGTTGTTGTTGGAAAAGGAAGAATCTCATAAAATTGAGAGTAGCCTTGTTTGGCTATTATGCTCAGATGAAAATACTAATTTTTTCCATTTTTATGCAAGCCAGAGAAAAACATCATTACTATTTGGAGAGTGGTGAGAAGAGATAGGTCAATTTCTTCTATTTTTGAGAATATTTCTTAGATAGGATATACTATTTTACAAACATCTATAATGTTGATAAAAGAGTTATTATAGAAAAGGTAATCAAGAAGACCTCATTTTCCCTATCTCTGTAAGTGTAGTAAAAATTACATTTCTAATGGAAGAATTGTCCAAGGAAAATTTGCATTTTGTGCTACAAAATTCCCAAAAAGACAAAGGTCGGAATCTAGATGGGTAGACAATGGTTTTCTTCTTTAATAACCATTTTAAGCATTCTTGAATAGGAACTTTTGAAACTAGTTAATGAATCAATATATTTTACTAGGATTCTAGCACCATTTAATGCAAGTTTCATATACCTTATTATGGAATTCAATAACCTAGTTTCCTTTGTAGAATACAAACCTATATATATATATATATATATATAGTTGCAATTATATGATTCTTATAACAGTCATTGGAGGAAGGGTTAAATGTTTTCTTTCAAAGTCCATTTCAAGTGAATTGTTTATCTTTCTAGAAAGGAGGAAGATTCAAAAGGTTATTGTGGTGGAAAGAGGAGGACATTAATAAATATTGAAAGCTAAAACCTATGGTAGTAAAGGTTGACTTATCAAAGGGTTGAATTTAATTGGAGTTGATGTTTATTCATTTGGTATTATGTGTTTCACTTGTGAATTTGTCATGAATTTTATTAGTACAGTTTCTTTCTCAGTGTTGGTTAGCCGATGCACTATGGCTTTCTTTCAACGAGAGAGAGGATTAAATCAAAATTGTCCTCTTTCTCCCATACCTTTTATTCTTGTAGTAGAAGGTTTGATTAGTACCTTATTAGATGTTAAGAGATTTAGTGCATTTAAATAAATTAGAATTGGTAGCTAGGTCACTTGTCCCATTTGTCATTCAATGACGTCATCCTAATTTTTTGTAATGAGACTAGAAGAGATGTGAGTATGTTATAATTTATTTTAACCATGTATTATTTAGTTAAAGATATGATGATAAATGTTAGGAAATATCCTATTTCTTTTATGAGGACTGTAAAATAGGATTTTACAATATTTTGAGGTTAAGTCAGATTTGACATGAAGTGTGTATGATTTATCTTAAATCCAATTAATTATCAAAAAAACAGATTAGAGATAATTGATCACAAAGGTTGAAAAAGAGAATAGATTTGTGTGTCATCACTCGTTATCAATATTGTCCTAATAAATTTGGTTTTTTAGGAAAGCCCTATTTATTAGATGTCATTAGCATGGATTCTAAGAGGTATTCTAGAGGTGAAAAGAAGGATCAATATTAGGTCTATCTCTTAGGTGAAAATAGGAAATTAAGAATTCTTAGGCAATTTTGCATGAGACCGCTTGAATTTTTTTAATGTTGTATTATTTCAATGATTATTGGGAATACAAATAAATTATCATTGTTGAATTGTTTGTGCATTGACATAAGGAACAGTACATAAGGATATATTCTCTCATTATTTCATGTTTGAGGTGAAATTTTTTAGAAAAATAACTATAAAAAATAAGCCCATTCATCAACACCATTAGGGCTTATATTCCTCTCTACCATCTTCTACAAATACTTTGGGCCCTCTTGCATCTGAGCAGCCTTACAGAACCAATGATCACAACATTATATGACATGACAGATGGTTTTAACTTCTATAGAATGAAGGAAAACACATCCAATGCCTTTTGAACCTCTCTTGCCTTGAAAAATTCCTATATTAAATTACAAAATGTAGGCTCTCCTAAGTTTGAACTTTGTCTCCTCATTTGTAGGTATATCTTCTCCACTTGATGCATTTCTTCCCCCTTCACAAAGCCATCAATAGTGGTAGCATATGTAGGATGATCAACCCCATGGAATTTCTCTAACATTTCCCAAAGTCTCCAAAGAATTTGAAAATGCCTCAAAATCCATAAAACCCTCAATAATAGAAATATATGTAGGATTCTGAGAGAGCTAGATGAAACTCTGATTATCACACTAAATCACAGTCAAGACCAAACAGTACAACAAGTATCTTTCTCATCCATATCACGTCACATGTTGCTTGACTTGCAACTGTGTATTCTACTTCTGCCAAGCTGACTGCCATAGATATTTGCTTCCTGTTGTACCAGAAAACAAACATGGAACCAAAAATGAAAATTCCAACTAATGTACTCTTTCAGTCTCATATACTTCATGCCCAATTTTCATATGTGACTGGTATTTTACCTGGTTTAGTTGTTAATTATTATGGGAAACAATAGGAAGATAGACAAAATGAAAATACCCTACACTAATGCGAGCTTTGAAACCATTGATATGAACCCAAAAAACAACAAATAAAATTCCAGAAAGAAAAGCAAGAATGAGATGAGATGAGATGGTGTAGAGAATGGGTGGACATTAAAGTATAAAGAGAGATATGCGTGAGTCCAAATCTAATGTTGCTTAAGAAGAATACGACCGAGGCATATGACATCAGGTCAATTATTGCAGGTTGGAGGTTAAATCTGAAAGACGACGAATCTATATATAGAGGTGTTTATTTTGTAGTATGGTTTACAATAAAAGTATATTATATTATGTTATAAATTATATTATATAAATGTGAGGTATATTTAAAAATTTTATAATATGTAAATAAAAATATATAAAATATTATAATAATTAATTGTAATTTTGATGAGATAAGTAGCATTTTTGGTTATATAAATAGATGTTCATTTTGAAATAATATATTATAATATTATAGTATACCATAAAAAAAGTTATATTTTGATTTATATTTAAAATAGTCATAATTTTTTTAATGTCATAAAATATAAATGAGAGTAATACAAAGTTTATAATATTAAATCGAAGATAATATAGGAGTACATATAAATTTCATAATTATTGCTTATAAAACACACACATATAGACAAAGACAATGTTATTATGACATTTATTACAAATTTAATGTGTAAAATCCAGATTATAAACAAAATATTTCAGTGACAACTATATATATAAAGAAAAAGAGAATTCTTATTTAATTAAGAGGTTTTTTTAGTAGATTTGTAATTTGTTCATCCTTTTTGGGTTTAAAATTCTTCTATAATAGAGTATTAAACCAATGTCGCCGAGTGACTTACATTAAGAATTAAAGAAAAATAATACTTATATTAACAAATCTACAATATAGTAAGAACATAAAAATTCAATGTGAATCATTAAATGAAATATTGAATTTGGAGCTTAATTTTAAGTCAATTTTATATGGAGTCACATATTAATTGAAACTATATAAAAAAATATTATTAATTGCTGAAGACTTCTTATTTCAACTTAAGGTGGATGAGGATCTCTTGACTTATATATATTTTTTAATTGAGGGCCTAGATTCATTCTCAAGGGAATATGTTTAGAATATGCTATGTCTGAATGCTAGAACGTTACACACTTTGTTAGGTTGAATTGAATTTTAATAAATTTTAAAAATTAGCCCCCCCTACACCAATTTCCTAGGGATTTGACATTATTCAAATTCTAATAAGTTCCCCAATGATAAGTTCCTCATTATTATTTATAACATTCATTTAATATAAGGAAAATTTATTTAGCAAAATGGTCGATTACTTTTAATAAATTAAGAAAATTATATACATGCCACGTCGGTCACACCCACCAATTTACTAGGGATTTTAGATTATTCCAATTCTAATAAGTTCATCGATGATAAATTCGAAATTATTATTTATAACATTCATTTATATATAAATAAATTTTATTTAGCAAAATGGTCTATTTTACAATAATATGTGTAATTCCTTTTTTTTTCTCAACGTTAAGTTGACACATGGCCTCCTTATAACGTAAATGTGTGCATTAGTAAGACATTTTTCATGTTGCGATAGTTTTTTAGTGATATTTATGAAGTGTTCAGCTACATCAACAACATTAATATTTTTAATGTGGTTGTACTAGTATTACGTGATATCTAACTCATTTTATGTTGAGTTTACCTTTAATATTTATAACAAAATACATTAATGACCTAAAAATATATTAATAAACCAAATAAAATATTTCAACATCCATATTAAATACCATAATTTTATATTTCATGTATAATTTTTCATAAATCAAAACGTAACCCTTACATATAGAATATAACTTATAACATAATATAAGATTAGAAGACAATATTTTAATATATTATGATATAGTAAGTCACATTCATATGTAGAGTGATATGCATGCTTATTTATTCACCTTACTATTATAATTTGTCTCCAAATATAACTCTTATATATATTTTAGTCCCTCTATTTTTTTCTTTTTTTCTTTTTTTCATGTTTTGATATTAATTCTTACTAAACATATATGTATGATTGTATTAAATCTATTATAATATTAAAAATTTAGCTCAAATATAACACACACACACACACACATACACACATTGATGGGGTGGGTGAACGAACAATATGGGACTTGGTTCACAAAGGGCACCCTCGTTTATTATGATGCATGCTGAGATTTCTATCGAGAACTCACACGTGTGGTAGGGAAGTCTGAGAGCCATCTATAATGAGAATTATCGCTATATATTGCAGTAGACGGGCATTATTTGCATGTGTTTCTTGCGTGATATTGGAGTTGTATATATCACTGCTTCTCACATCTTCCCACTTTCACAAGGTCACCCTAGGTAAACATGAGGTGAGGAGCTACTATTATATGAATCAACCTGCTAGATTACCTTAAGGAAATGGAGTTGACACAACTAGACCTTATTGACTTCCCTCAGCTACCACATGAACCCGAGGAGTAACCCCACCCCTCGACGTGCCCAATCGCTAAGACAAATAACCTTTCCATTGATGTATAGCCCCACTCACTCCCTTGCTAAGGCGTCCACATGACTATGGGTTTGTAGTCACTCCCATAGACCTACATGATTGTGTCTCTGGCCTTTTTCTATGAGTATTGTGCCAACCACTGCGACAATTATGATTATTTTCTAGGGCCAAGGCTTAGCCTCTCCCAAGGAAGCTATGAAACTCCTAGAACTCATAAAAGACATGAAGACAATTCTTGTAGACCAAAACATGGAATGAGGACTTGAGCTAACCATCCCCAACCATGACTGACATTATGTCAAACACTTAGTTTATATGCAACCTATAGGTCATGAATGCAAGTCTCAACATACACGACTGAAACATTATCTAAAGTTTAACAATAAAGGTCATTACCTTTTCTCATCAGTTATCTTAACACCAATTACATCTTAAGTTCACTAGTTATTCAATTATGAGTGGAAACATGAAAAGAGCCATGACTAAGATCTATTATAAAACGATCCTTATAACCAACATATACCTATATAAATAACCATGATAGAAAAATCATTAAATCCACATAATGACGAGTACATTTCCTCACTAAAAGAAAGAAAAACTTATATTTTATTAACAATAGGTAATTACCAACCTGTTTTGGGGCTTCCATGTTCTAGCTGACTATAGATTAGCTGAGCCAATATTTTCTTTCGGCCAATCACCCCCATGAAATATTCCAAACTTGAATGTGGGATCTCATAGGATAAAGCAACCATCAAAAACCAAGCGAATCCAGAGGTTAGACAACCTCCACCATCACCATATTGTGATCTCATCTAAACCGATTCAGAGATCACAAGACCAAACAGAGTTTGGATGCCTCCGAATTTGTTCACTATCTTTGATAATTTTTCTTGTCTCCATCCGTAGTCTTTACTGTGTATCCTGTTGTTACCATTCAAGGGATTCTTAGGCCTTTGCGAATTGTTGTGATACCACCTCACCCCAAATTTTAAAACCATCGAGAAAACCAAATCTCAAACCGATAATAATCTCATGACACGATGGCTATCTAAAAATGCCAAGTCTAAGCTAAAATCCACTGTTGAATCCTCACAAACGTGATGCCAATAATAGAAAAATAACAACATAACAAAATACACATACAATGCCTGTCAAAATAAGCTAGGAAATCAGACATGCAATATGTTACCTGAAAGAATTCCCATTGAAATTAGTTGATGCGTGTTGTCTTTCTCCTTCCTTGTCCCTGTTTTCCTTTCCTTTCCTTTCCTTTTCTTACTTGGTTACTTTCCTTCTCCTCTTTGAGACAATTATAACACTAATGTTAACAAATGCCATGATCTGATCTTCAAAATCTTATTTATCATTGATGCCTCTATTTTCTTGAATTTTCTGTTATTTTCCTTCATTTTGCTCATCAAATGCAATGTGTGACCTTTCATCTTCTTTTTCTCCTAGTTTCCTTTATTTCCATAAATAATGTGCCAAAAATACATTTTTCCTTTCTAAAGCCATAACCATTTCCTTTGTCAATTTCCCCTTAGCCATAAACACATCAAGTGATGCCCAATAGGATATTTTTTCCAAAAATTAAGATTGGAATAAGTGTCCCTTTCATGCATCTTATTTTTACTTTATTAACCTTTCTTACATAAACTTTTAACTGAGGACTATTAAAGAATGCTCCCCCTTCGGGGTACACCATCCTTGGTGTTTTGTGGCACCTAAAACTAATAAAAATACTCAAAAGAAAAACATATTGGCCATGGATATTTATAACCCAACTCATTGTAGTATTTACAATGAACAACCTACTATGAAAAAACCATGATACTCCTTACTGTAGCTTTATAACACAACTCATTATTGTATTTGCAATATAAACCAAATATACTCATGTACATGTTCTTCAACCAAAAGATAACCATATTGTCTATGGAGATTTATAAATCTAGCTCTAATTTATAATAATATACACATATATAGACATGCACATTTTCTCAATAGGAAAATAAAACGATATAATGCATGTATCTGCAGCAAGGGAGTCCAGAGGCTCACACATCCACCGTCAAAGTAATACGACGTTTAATCCACTTCCTAGGAAGTACATAATAAACTACCAAATCCAAACCTTTATCCAATGTCCAACACTACAGTCCTACACTACTCCTCTCAATGAACAGTTACCCACTCATTGTTCCAAGGAACACTCCCAACATGCATCTGATTCAATATCGCAATTCTAATGACTAAAAAAATCCATTTGTGGCCTTCCCTTCCATGGTACAAAGTCCCTCAAGAAATCCAACAACCCCCTTTGGTGTGGTCACTCAAATTCCAAGTTCCTTGATATCCCCTATTCCGAGAAATACCTCCCTTGGCAAGGTTTTCTAGCATTTGAGGGTCTAAAGCCAAGGAATATCAGTACCTAAAAGTCATCATATTGTTCGCATCATGTTCATGTAAGTCAGTGGAAACTATTGGGTAACATTGTCCCACAATGGCCCTACACCTTAAGTTTTTTACCAACATACTACTACTTGTTCCAGTTCCTTCTATATTTGCTACTAATTTTGGCAGCCATTTCCAACCACCACAATCAAGAATTTCCCTACTTCCTATATGAAGAACATAATTTACATTATACTAAAGGGAATTGAAACTAATTCAAATCATACATCATTGGTGGCATCAATAACATACACTTCTAATTTTTTTTACTTCTTGTCATAATATGTCAAACTAACTCTTTTGATAAAATCATCGTGTATAAATGTATCATATCCAGTTAGCTCAAAATGAAACAATCATGAATAAAAATCACATATCACATGTAAATATCATAACTCAAAGTCATATATCACATGCAAATATAAAACTGAAAAAAAAATATTGATACTTCTCTTTCAAATGATTCGTTTACCTCTTCCTTTGCTATTTATCCTTGGGATACACACACTGAATCAATTCCCAAACCCGACAAGAACCCAGTGTGTTCTCTTTACGAAATAAGGGAATGCACATACTAAACTTCCTCCTCCCTTAATATCAACAACAATGGTATCCTGTGACTAACCACGTCAACCCTCCATAGTAACAAGGGCATCTTAAGACTACGCCATTTGAACCCTTAATGGAAACAATAAGGGAATCTAAAGATTAACCCATCTTAACCCTCAATAGTGACAAGGGCACAAGAAATTCCATACAACTTGTCTCATCACATTGTACAAAACGTACATATATAGAGTGTATAATAAAAAAGATACACCTACACCCAGTGTACAAAATAACACGTATGCCTACACCTGATGTAAAACACAACACATACACCTACAGCTGGTGTAAAACACGCCACATACACCTAAAGTAGGTGGAAAACACAACACACATAGGTACATGCCATACCATAACATGAATTCACATGTTGCAATCTAATGACTACACAATACTTGTAACACGATACCAAATATACACAAAACAACATGTACAACATGTACCCAATACCACATGTACAACAATACAAAATGTAAAATATTTGCAGAATACCACCTATACATAGTTCCACCTACACAATGTGTACACAACACCTACATATACACTACATCACCTGCACAGCATGTCAACAACACCACATGTACACCACACCACCTGCACAATGTGTACACGACACCACATGTACACAACAAAAGCTCTACGACCTGTATATAACACCACATGTACGGAACACCATATGCACAATATGTACACACCACCACATGCACACAACGCACATGTACCACATGTACAATAAAGCACATCGCACCATATGTACACAAAACCACATGTAAAAGCTATACACTACACCATATGTGCATAGCACCACATATACAACATGTGCACTACACCAAATATAAATAGCACTGCATTCAAAACATTTACATAGCACCATCTGCACATAGCACTCCATATATGACATCTACATAGCACCATCGGTACCCATCACCGCATATGAAACCATGCACACAACATTATATATGAAACATGCACACAACATCATATATGCAACATGCACACAACATCATATGTACATAATACTACATATGTTATATTTACACAAAACTCGTACTACACATCGTAATACCACATTGTTCATACCAAGAAGCCTTTCTTCTAGTTTCTTGTCCATTCTTGTCCCTTCATGTCGCATATCATACTAATTTCATTCTGTTGATGTATCCATCAACATTATTTGTCCATAACATAAAAGTAGACATAGTATAAGAACATAATATCAATTCACATCCACATGATACTGACCTCATAGATCTATGAGGGCTACTCTTCCCACTTGATTCCTCACAAACTGAGAACATGTTCATGCCATTCACTGGCATACGCAATAATTCCTCCATAGGATTTATCCCTAGAGACCTTTCCACATAGCAACATACATACATATATACCTATATAATCATTAACATAAAACAATCATCACCCACAATGATCCTGTCATAAAATGGCATACATACATATACATACATATACACACATTAGAAAAAAGAAGTCATGGTATGTGACAAATCTGTCAGAAAACGACATATAGACATACATGTATACATATATAAACATCAACATAATCATGATCACAACATAATTAACCAATATCATAAGGTCTAGGTTAAGAGTAATTCCTTTATTCCTGCAACACATCCACAACATTGAGAACAATAGTTTCCAACATAACGAAGGTATTTGATACATCAAATCAATTTGCCTTACCTTTCTTGTTATCTTTCTCATGATTATCCTATCACCATCGATTTACCCTAATGGACTGCCATAATTCCATCTAGGTATCATGCTCTTGCCTTCAGATACCCTTATACATGAAGTGGGCAACATTTGAGCCTTATATTACCTGTTCGACTGCATTCATCTCTCCCCCATCTCCACTAACTTTCCTATTTCCCAACCAATCCCCAATACCCTCAAAACATAAAAGGAAAGAACCAAAAGCAATCAATAAGAGACCATGGAAACCAATAGCAATATGACACCACAAACAAAGTGGCATGGCTATGCATTAGATGCAATCAACAACACAAATCAAGGGCAAAAAATCACAAAATCCCAAAAGCGCAAGACTAGCAAAAAACAAAATGACTGAATCCCCATGGGTTCCCCATGCTTCTAAGGGAAATATCAACCTGAGCCTTCTTGAAAACTTGATGGGAGACTCTTTTCTATGTAATTCCCTGTATCATACTCTGATAAACAAATAATTGTGAGTTCATAAATAAATATAAGAATATACCAGCTACGTTACCTTGTTGTGCCAACATGTTGCCTTGTAACTAAAGATAGATGTTAGTCACATGTTCCAAAGATCAAGACATCATATCTATTAATATGAAATCAATATTTACCAAGTATAACAACCATGTCATAATCCACAATCATGTCACATTAATCAGTCATAATACATAATGCTAGAATTACTACCCATGTACACTAAAGTGCATATCATCTATTCTCAACACATATGTGTTAGTGCAACCATCTCAAACAAGATCATTCCTTCATGCAATCTTATAGATACAAAATCATATCATGCAACTAGTAAAACATTCAACCAACAAATAAACGACATAATAGACACCAAACATTCAAACACCAAATAGATGCCATAATCAAGAATTCAAGCACCAAGTATATGACATAAGAAAACTCATACCAAATAGCAAGCATAATCAAACACTTCAACACCAAATAGATGAAATAATCAAACAGATAATTCAATGTATATTAGGGGAGGCTATCTTGTCTTCTCAATTAGTGTGGAATAGAATCATATAAATTCACAACATTCCAACCAAAACATCATTAAGGTCATGATATCTGTAACAATAACTAGGTAACATGTTTACATCATAACTCATAAACAATTGTCATTCGGGCATAACAACTAGAATTGAACAATGAGTCTATATTATGATGACACAATATCACGAGCATATCAACTCATACCTAAATACCATAAACATAAGCATCTAAAAGGAAAAATCGAAATTAACATGATACATGCAACATTAAGAGCTTAAGTACAATGATGATAACCATAAGTTACTATCCTTGATGACCAACCAACACAGGTACATATAATCACATTAATTAACTAACATCTATCATACATGTAACGACAACAACCATATAATGAAAGACATGTACACAACCATAATGCTTATAACAATTAGTAACCAACATACCTACATGACAAACATACGATACATTTATGATGATTTTCTCTTACCTCAAAGTCTAGTGTTACAACCTTAATCTAATGATTTGCATCTACTGCTCCATCTTGACAAAATATCAGCCTCATAACATACAAATGGCATCATTATGACATAAATTTCATGCAATGACCTCATATATGAAATCCTTAACAATAGAAATGCATAAATAACAACATGCATCTGGACCATCGAGTCCAAATGTTGAACCATGCTCTGGTACCACCTAGTAACATCATATCCTCACACATCTAGCTACTTTCTCTAGCTTACCGTGGAAAACATGAGATGGGGGGTTTCTATGATATGACTGAACCTCATATATGACCTTAAGGAAATGGAATCGACACAAATATACCCTACTGACTTTTCTCAGGTGCCACACGATCCCTAGGAGTAACCCAACCCCTCCAGGTCTCCAATCCCTAAGACAACTCACCTTTTCCCTAACCTAGAGAATTATTGATTTTTTTTGTTCATTATTTCGACCACTCCATTTTGTTGAGGAGTTTTAGCTATATAAAACTTCCTTTTTATGCCATGCTTTTCAAAAAAGTTGTAAAACGCATTTGATATAATCCCTCATCCTCTATCAAATTTAAGATATTTTATTTTCAAATCTAACTCATTTTGTATTGGATCCTTGAAAACTTTAAACTTATAAAATGCTTCATATTTATGTTTCAATAATCCAAGTCAACACGTTCTTGTAAAATCATAAATGAATTATATGAATTATTTTCCACCCCTAGGAGATTTATTTCCCATAGGTCCACACAAATTAGTATGAATAAGTTCAAGAGGATTACTTCAAATATGTTCTTTAGCATTGAACTTAAATCTAGTTTTCTTACTGAATTAACATGCTTTGCATATGCTATTTTCTAGTAGGGATATGTTAGGAATGTCACAAACTACTCCCATTCTGCTTGACTTGTGTAATTGAGTGAAGCTTAGAAGTACCAATATTGTGTGCGAAAGACAACTTTCTTTTGACATGCTCAAGTAATGATGCTCTTGGCTACCTTCCAAGACATAGAAATTTCCTAGAGTTCTTGCTCCCTTTATTATGATATTACCTATATCGAGATTCCGCACCACATAATTATTTGATCTAAAAACAACCCCTTTCCCTTTCTCACACATCTCACTAACACTCAACAAGTTATGTTTTAATCCATCAATAAGTAAGACATTTCCAACCTTAACCTTCTTCATTAGCAAAACAATTCCTTTCCATTTGATATTAGCAGGTGAGTTATTTCGAAAGGTTACATTATTTTCTTTCTTTATTTCATTAAAGAATATAAACTTGTCTTTTTCACCTGTCATATCCTTTGAACATCCACTGTCACTATACCACAAATTTTCTTGATCTTCTATATACAAAGATAAACCACAACTTTTTGGATTCTATGGTTTTCTTTCTCCATAAATTCGATGTTGTTTCCTTTTGTTCATGTCAAGGGGATGGTCTAATTCTCCTTCCTTATTCATTTTGTTTATGCCAAAAGTTATTGCAAAAATAAAATTATGTTTCATCTTGGAGAGGTCAAAAATTATTGTAAGAATATTTTGTTGACCCAATCTCATTATTGTATTTTTTCATGCTTCTCTAGTCATGATAGTTTTATAAGCAACACATCATAGCCTTATGACCAAAATTATCACAAGTGAAGCATTGAGCATTGAAGTAGAAGTTCATGGGAGTACTATACATTTTTTACTAGCTTCTCATTTGATTGTGGTAAGGATGTTTCTATTGAGGGACTTTTGATTCCTCACTCTTGTGCTAAGATTTAGAATTTTGATGATGACTTCCCTTTACTACATTGAGATAGATTCATCTACTTGTTTCAAAAGATTTGATAGCCTTTGATTCTCCATTGTATCCAAGACGTGTCTTTATTGGAGGAGAGTGTTGTACTTTGATGATGCTTCTAAGGTATGAGAACCCTTAGAAAATTTAAGATGTATACCCTTTTTGTTTCTCAAGTCCTTTTCATAGATTCACTATTTCTAGTTATAATTTTTCATTGTGCCTCTCTTTTTCTAGAATTTGTTCCTTCAGGGATTCTTCGGCTAATTTAGCTTCTTCCAAATGAATTTTAAGTTGAGTTATTTCTTCAATGAGATTATCTTTTTGTTCTAGGGAATCCATAAAAACATCATCAGAATCATTAACACATTTATCTTCAAATGCCATAAATAATCAATATTCTTGATCACATTCAACATCTTCATAATTATAAACACCATCAATGTATTCATGTGTGTAGAAACTTTTGTTATTTTCAAACCTTCCTCTAATATCTACTTTTGTATAATTCTTCCCTTTCTCGTGGTTTTCTTTATAAGGACATAACAACATAATGGTTTACTCTTCGATAAGCAAAGCATTTCAAAAGAAGCTTACCTCTAAATCTTATAATTCCTAATTGGAGTTTCTTTACAAAGTTTTCTCTTCTTCATATGATACGTAGCTTGATTCTGTAAGCTCATTTGTTACTTTTCCTTTATAGGTAACTTCGAATGTTTCTTATTTGATATATGAGGGAACCCCTTTTCTCATTTCATAAGTTTTTAAGATCCCATGAAGTTTTTCAATACTAAGGTTCTTCAAATCTAGTATTATTCAATGGAAAATACTTTAAAATAAAGTTTTGGGGTTAGAGATCTTAGGATTTGCTCAAGGAGTATCAAATATTTTACATCATCACCAAGAATTCACATTGAATTAACAATCTCATCTACTTTAAGAAAGAAAAATGCAATACTTTCATCACTATGAATTTTGAGAGTTTCATATTGAATTATAAATGTTTTAAGTGTGGCACTCTTTACCTTAGTGTCACCTTCATAACCTTGGATGATGTTCTTCCATATAGCCTTTGCAATATTCAACTACATGACCTTCACAAATTACGATTCTTCCAAGATTCCCAAAAGAGCGTTGACAACCTATGCATTGGTCTCATATTTTTTCTTTCCCTATTCATCTATGGGAATGAAGGATGGATATTGATAGCCTCCTTCAATGATTTCCCAAACAGAAACTCCAAGTGACAGTAGATATGTTGTCATTCTGACTCTCCAAATAACTAAGATGGTTCCACTAAAAAATGGTGGCCTAATAGATGCTACTCCCTATTGATTGCTCATCTTGATGAATCTCCCTTAAAGAGATCGAGCCTCTTCTAAAGTACATGCCCTCATATCAACTATTAAGAAAAATACTAGGGGGAAGGGTGGGTGGCGGCATGAATTAGTATTTCACACACTTTGAATTTTAAATTTCTTATTCCTATTTGGATATGCTATTGTTAGAAAGGAAATTAGCGTATGTACACAATTGTTATTAAATAAAACCACATATATAAAGATAACTTATCCTATCATTAATTTCATCACCTGTTCAACATTTATCATTGTATCATTGCTTCATTTTCATCAATTAAGTAGTAATTATATGAATTTAAGAAGAATATAGAACATCAACACACAAAAACCATATGAACACCTAATTTTTAGGTGGAAATCCAATGTTGGGGAAAATCACCGCTATTGATGTCGTTGTCTTCTTCTTTTATTGAAAAAAGAAACTTCTCACAATCTTGTAATTGCATAGAATCTAACTAGTACGCAACCTATCACCTGCAGAAAGCTACAACATTCTCTCGTTTTTTAGTTACTACTATAAGGGAGCTACAACCCCTTTCTAAAGACTACTTTCCTCAGCTCTTTGTGGATCTCTTTTCATAATGTTTCAAATTGGATCCACTCCCAACAATTCTAAATTCATATAACCACATGAATTACCAAATCAATCATTGAATCACTATCAACCAAAGAGAACTAATTCAAACAAATTCATAACATATCATATTAGTGCATAACCATTCACAAGAATTTTCTTTTTCACAGAAACAAGTTCTTGTGATTGCAAGCCCTAATTAAGAATATTTTAGAAGATATACACTATTACTCTGAATCAGTATTTCACACACATTGAATTTTAAATTTCTTATTCTGATTTGTATACGCTATTGTTAGAAAGGCAATTAGTGTATGTACGTGATTGTTATTAAATAAACCCACATATATAAATATAACTTATCATATCATTAATTTTATCACCTGTTCAACATTAGTCATTGTATCATTGCTTCATTTTTCATCAATTAAGTAGTAATTATAAGAATTTAAGAAGCAGATGGAACATCAACACACAAAAACCATATGAACACCTAGTTTTTAGCTGGAAACCCAATGTTGGAGAAAATCACTACTATTGTTGTCATTGTCTTCTTTTATTGAAAAAAGAAATTTCTTACAATCTTGTAATGGCACAGAGTCTAACTAGTACACAACATATCACCTACAGAAGGCTACAACCTTCTCTCATTTTTTAGTTACTACTATAAAGGAGTTACAACCCCTTTTCTAAAGATGGCTTTCCTCAGCTCTTTATGGATATATTTTCAGAATGTTTCAAATAGGATCCACTCCCAACAATTCTAAAATCATATACCCACGTGAATTATCAAATCAATCATTGAATCAATATCAACCAAAGAGAAATAATTCAAACAAATTCATAACATATCATATTAGTGCATAACCATTCATTAGAATTTTGTTTTTCACAGAAAAAAGTTCTTGTCACTGCAGTCCCTAATAAAAATATATTAGAAGATATACAATATTGGTTTGAATCATTCAATCATATGCACACACTTCTCCTTAAGAGTACCTATGTACAGATCTCAAAAAACTAATAACTGAATCTGAATCACTATATCATTGAATGACTCTCTCAATCATATATTAAAGCCAACACAAATCACTGAATCAAATATAGATCACCACACTATAGAATCATCACATTGTCAACTTCTATTTTGTAATCAATTCAACCTAATGAGTACTATGAAATACAGATTATCATAAGAGACACTTCATTGACATAGAGAAACAAACGTAACATAACATATCAACCATCAACAACAACTCATACTGGAAAACCTAGCATTTATACATGAATATTACTTAGAGCTTCCACATATGTACATTATTCTCATGTTTAACACCTACATATAGGTTCTATAATTTTGCAAAATATGTACGTGACTACCGAAAAGAAGATTCGCGTATCTACACTTCCTTAGTGGAAAACTAGCGTAAAAATCTATAATCACTCAATCATGCCTTTGTTGCAACCACAAAATATAATTCATAGCTCTTACTATCCCATATGCATGTCAGAGTATCCTTATCACCACATACCTATCACAATTGGGTGTTTTCAAGAAGAAAAATAAAGAAGGACATATGATACCATACTTTAGATTTTTCATATCTGCTTCTTTTCCTTGCTCATTAGTGCACACCTATTTCATCATGGATAATAGAAGACTTGAGCACACTAAAAATTTATCTCCATATCCTTATATATTGTAAGAATTAGCCAATACCTTAGGTTAATCCCTTATTATTTTCGACGGAATTCTTTGACGGGATCAAATATCTATTGTTGCACTCATTGCTGTGGGCCAATAGCATGGTAAATACCCTAGGTATTCTAATGCCATCATGAGTAATATGTATGCAAATTTCCTTCACAATACCTACATATTTACGTGGTATTTATTCACATGACCTATGTATAGCTTCCCAAGATTTACCTTTATCATTCATCTATCTCTGAATTGATATCCCTTTGCCCATTCTCTTTTTCATATCTATAATGTCATGTATAATCATCCTGCTACCATCATGTTGACATATTTAACGAGTAGGTTTCCATCAAGGACAACTCTTTAGTTATAGTATCAACTCCCTTAAAACCCTAGACTATATTACATCAACACAGTAAATTGGAAGGTAAAAATGCTTTAAGAATTGAGAGAAACAAACTTACCCTACGAAGATGATCATTAGTAAAAGTAATAAGAGATAGATTTTTTCTCATGGATGATGTGTGTAAATTAAAGGAAAATGAGTCAAAAGAAAACCTTGCCAAAATTTAAATCTATTCTAAAATTTATAAGAACACCAATGGTAAGGAAAGACTACCTAAATCAGGGTGGTCGATGGTAAATGTAGGTTGCAATATGGTTCGAAGGAATTCTCGACATCTCGAGGAGAATTTCTCCCTTTAAAACTACATCAAAAGGAGTAAGATGTATTATCTTAAATATTAAACCTTAAGAATGAAGGAAAGATTGAAATCCAAAAAAAGTGTTGATCTAAACACTCTTCTTACAAATTATTCTATGCAAAGTCGAAATGTGCCCCTACCAATTTTATACAAGTTGATGAATTGAAGGAATAGAAGTTACAATTTTCAATGAAAGTAGACATGTGGAAAATAAATCGTTCGTAGTAGAACAAATTTGAATGATGATCTGGCCACAAAAAGTCAAATGAGCAATGAGAAAATAAATAGGTGAATACGTCATTTTTTCCTAATAGAAAGCCATGGATTCACCACTGTTGATTTACCAAAACACATCATAGTTTGTAATTAAATGGTAAATTGGGGAGCCTATTCATGGCTCAATCAAGCTAAACGATGTGTCCAAATAATGGTATCGATAATATAATCATCCTTCAACTTAGGTGTAGAGAAACGCAAGGCATTACCACCAAGTCATTAAAACATGTAAACTGGAGCTTTTATGCCATGACCTATGAATGAAGAATAAATATAAGAAAAACATTTATATAGAAGGATTAAATGGGAAAAATGGGAAAATTTTATAACCCCTGTATAAAAATATATATAGAACAATATAGCTTGCAAAAATTAGTGAAGAGAAGAAAAACACATATCTATATGTATAGATTGTTACTATAGAAGAAAGAGTTTCATAAATAAGTGTCATAAAGGCTTAAGAGGACCCTGATGTCCTCATATTGTAAAAGGGCATCAGTCTAGATAATTCCATCATAATTTTATGAAAGATACTGAGTAACCTAATTTATAAGTACTTATGTTGTAAGTAGGAGATAATTGGTTAATGAAGTCGTATGAATCATCAAATAAGTAGTTTTGATGTAAGAGTGAGAAACTCAATTTGTAACTCTACATTTTAGAGGAAACCTAACTAATGATTCTTTGAGTATTATAATAATATGTGTTATGCAAATTAAGAACTGATTATTAAATATACCAAAAAATCTCTTTTTAGTGTGTTATAGAGGTATGTAACACATGAAAAGTTAAGTCTTCAGTGAAAGGAAATGTGCATTTTACTAATTAACCATCACTTCTCCTTGTAGATATTCGTCATAATGTATTTGACAATGGCGTAATTCCACTCCCATTTTGGATAATATGTTAGCATTAAATTTAATTATCTATGAATGTGATCGAAGGATATAACTCTGAACATTCTAATGAGCTTCATAACTCTAATCATTTACTAATGCAATCAATATGTGTTTAAGAAGGTATAACCTTTTAGCTAATCTATAATGTCCTTTGAATCCCTATCACTTCTATGTTCAAATTTCTAAGGTTACAATTAAAATGACTAACATAAAAAACTAATCCATATTATTTTAGTACTTGTTAGGTAGTCATATTTTTGTTCCTAGACTAAATTAATCATTCACGTTAGTCATTTTTAGTTGTATTACTTATTAACTAGTCATATATTTTAAGTAGGACTAAATTAGTCATTTATTTCAGTTGTTTTTAGTTCAGTTACTTAATATTTCTCATTTTTTGTAGTACCTCAGTTGGAAAAGTTGTGGTGACTAATGTTTTTAGTCACCTAGTCACCAATTTCATAATTTTCTACTAGTTTTGACATTATTCCTCAAGAGTAGTTATGAAAAAGGTTTTAGGATATAATGGTCCCTCTTAAGGTGAGGGTTATTGTAACTAGGTTATAAGAGAATGTCGTTTCCAAGCTTAAGACAAAAGACGTATTTTTTAAGGATATTAATTGCAATACTAGAGTTAAGCAAGGTCTTCCCCTATGCCTTACCTTTTTGGAATTCACATTGATAAACTAGAAGAGTGTTTGGAAGTTGCACGTTGCGATGTACCCAAACTCACTCGTATAATAATTACTCCTCTCCTTGTTGCCGAATATATCGTTATTCCTTCTAGAAGCTTTGATCATCACAACAGGCAACTTAGAATCCTCCATGACTACTACTCGAAGATGGGTAGGATTGTTAATGTTGATAAATCTAAATTCATGATAATTAAATCCAAAAAAATAAACTATGGTAGTTTCATTTATGATAGAAATCACCTATAAAATGGTTCCCCATAGAAATATTTAGGTATTGACATCCCCCATGATTTAAACTCCAACTATAGCATTGAGAAAAGGATTGTAGGAGGCAAGAAAGCTTACTACGACCTTGAAAACAGTTGCAAGTCAATTGATCTTTGCGTTTCAAGTAAAAATAACTTCGTATTTGAGACTCCAATCACCTATCTTATTTTATATGGACATGAGCTTTAGGGCTACATTATATATAAAGAGTGATGGAGGAAGATTCATATGACCCAAAAATAATTTATAATGTAAAACATGAATATTAGGGGAAATTCTCTATACACTACCCTCTTCATTGAATATAGTCACTCAGCCATTGAAATAATGTATATGTTTAGTTGTGTGATGTAAAATAAGAACTTGTAGAACACTAAATCCAAGAGGATCTCCAATATTTCTTCTAAATCTACTAAAAATTCTCACCTTCCACTCTAGCAAAGACACTTTAGGGATGCCTAGTCCTGCCTTGACCATCTGAGAATAAAGGAAGAAGAATTATTATTTCCAAATTCAAGGACAAGTTTTGTGATCATAAGGACTTAGAGGGAAAAAGGAAGTGAAGATATTATAAAGAGGTGATCAACCTCACTCTTCCTAAATGAAATTATCATTTTGTCTTGACCAATGCCAAGAATAAAAGGAACATTGCAAAAATTACAACTACCTCTGATGATATTTTCACTCAAAGTAGTCATTAAGATATTCGCAAGACACATTGGCACAAAATAATATTTCCTCTTAGTCATACTAAGAGAGTTGATGATGAAAAATATTTTCTCATGGATTTCATTGATAAATAAAATAAAACATTTCGATTTATACCTTAAATATATATATGTATGTGTGTGTGTGTGTGTGTGTAGTTAAAATATTGACTTTGTTGAGACCCTTTTTTGATTTTAAAGACAATTTGTTATAATTACAAATTTGAGCTAGGAACTCTACATGATCAGGTATTCAAACAATTTTTAGGAAGTCTTAGATCCATCTATACATTTAAAACACATATTAAAAAAAGAATACAACTAAAACTTTCTGTAACATATTATACAACATGAAATGGTGTTTAATTGGATAACAATTAAGGGGAAATTAAGGAAAAGGTAGGACGGTGAAAACCTTTCATGGATGAGAAAAAAAAAAAAATTACTGAGAGAGAGCCTCCATTCTAATCCAAGAAACAATTGGGAAGCTAAACTAAATATACCATGGGAGAAAATACTTGCTCAAAGTTGTGCTTACCACATAACTCCTACACAAGAAGAATGAAAATTCCATGGAGCTAGAAATATTGATGTTAGAAAAGAGAGAGAGAAAGAGACATTATTCACACAACAAAAATCAAAAAATAATTTTATTGATCTCACAAATATTAAATATATAGGAATACATCATACATCTAGATCTGAGAAAATAGCGGATCTAGATTACTAATGTTGATACAACTAGTAACCTAGGAATTTAAACACTTACACCTCATAAAAACTTAGAAGCCATGGGAGCATTACTTCCAATACTGTCACTGAATGCTTACATGACCAAAAAACATTACAACAATGAAAGAATATCTATCAAATTTGTTTGATATGGTACTCACTATCACTCATACCCACTGTAAAATATGGTGGTTTATGCTCTTTTTCTAACCACGTTTTTCAGCTTCCCACTTGATCAATTTAAGGCATAACCCCTTAGATCATCATTCATGTGCTTCGCAGAATTGATGCTTCTCAACCTATGGGAGTGCAACGGGTTAGTAACCATGTTATGGAGCTTCTGCAGTGTGTTGAATGTATGACATTCAACTATATTCATTAGTTATCTAAGATAACATTCTACAACTTGACCTTATCACGAATTACATAAATTACCTATGACTAATGACTTGGCATATTAGTCTATTAGGAAATTGTGTTGTTCTTAGTGGTTCTGCATCATTTGATTTTTTCACAAAATGATCATAACATACTACAATTAAAATGAAAAACTTACATACACAAACACACAATCAATACTATATTCATATTACCAATAATATATCTTTAATAAAGTGATCAACAAGCCCATAGAATTCTACAATCAACGGCCTCCCAAGATTTTCACCACCACATTTTTAACCTCTACAAACAGTGGGCTCTTAGAACAGTTTCATAATTGGGTCCTCTTATTCTTTGGGTCATAAAATAATGAGGCATAGACACCGTCCATGCTTCTGCTATAAAGTTTTCTATAATGGACCATTGTGTCCTTTAGTTCGATAGTCAATGAAAATCATTTTCCCGGATATCCTTGGTGCAACCCATTGATCAAGAATTTTTCATGGTACATGTAACTGTCGCATCCTTTTGGAGCTCCATCACATAAATATGGCACCATATCTCTCTCGAATCTCCACAACATCCTCATTATATGGCTTTATAATTTTCGATAGCTGCAAGCTTCTCAACATCTAGAGAAAAGTAAAGATGAAATCTAATCCACTATATAATGCCAATGTTTGCTATCCTTGTGCCAAAGCGACCTCCTAGACATAAAAAAAATACTTCCAAATGACTAACCTCGATATTATATCGTTGTTGGATAATAACAGATCCCAGTCTCTTAACTAGCATGGATAATACCTTGACACATAGATCCATTAAATTTGGCACATAATCCCCAATGTGTTTGAACAATAATGCTCCTAAATACAAGGAGAGAGATTCATTTTCATAACCCAAAATCCATTTCAGGAATTTAAAAATCTTAAGGAAAATATTATTACGCTTTGGAGGATCTTTGAAGCAAATTTTGACCATCACTGTATTCAAATTTGTCCATTGTTGGATCCCTGATTACCATAAGTGTGACTAACAAACATAGATATCATTGAGTGGTGAATGACTCCTTTCCAATTTGGAATGAATGCCAACGCTTCCCCAATTGACTGAATCTTTGTTTCACATCCCATGAAGCACAAATATGGATACCCCCTAAAATGAATCCTCACAAGATAAACTTTCTAAGGAGCATGTGAAACCTCTTTTCCATTGCCAATAATCAAATAAATCTCATGCCTTCCATGAAAAGAAAAAATCTCTTAGCTTCCATTGAAATATATGGTGCACAAATTTACAAACAAAAAAAATAATATAATTTATTCACAGAACACAATTTCCTACCTATTTATTTATAGTAATAAAATTCAGGGATTTCTCACATTTTTGTAGCCCTACCTTGAGCTATTCAAGCTACAACTAGGTTTAGAGAGAGAGGGATAGATTGTTCACAGAACACAAATCACACAATAATTTTATTGATCTCATAGAGATTACATATATGGAAATACATGACACTTCTATTTTTGAGAATAATGGATCTAAAATACTAAAAATAATTGATACATCTAATAACCTACGAACTCACACACTAACACCTCATGAAAACTTGGAAGTCATGGAAGAATTACTTCCAATAATTGGTTTTCGCATAATATCTTTCGTGTAATCTCAAATTGTCCCATAAAATTCCTCTTATTTGCAATTTGAGATGACATTCGATCATTCCCTATACAACAAGGATAATGCCATTTAGTAGTCATGAATTCAACATTCAAAAACCATGAATCTTCATCTATGAGCTTCACCTCCACCTAAAAAATCGTTTAATGTAGTAGGTGAAATGAAATTTTTGCATGATTTCTACAACACTTAATGCGAGGTCCCTCGATTAATTCATGTTGGGGTTGTGGCATTATGCCCCCACCTATTCTTTCATAAACATCCCGTCCAAGGAACAAGGAACTTCAATCTACCCCTTCTACATTATATTTATATATAGAGATAAAGCAATTTATTGTGAAACATCTCTAATTTCTTCCATATTTTCCTCCTTTAGGGGATGTGTAAATCCTCCACTAAATATAGGGTTGACAAGGACAATCTGAAATGATAATAATATACATTTTACACCATGTGTAATGACCTCCATTCTAAATAGAGGTTACAAATAATATTTCAAAAAACCTATATGGATAAAAATAATAATTCATAACCCTAATTAAAATGTTTCAGTGTTATATAAACTTTATATAAAGAGATAAAGTAATTGAAAGTAAAATATTTCTTACATTTTCACTTTTCATTATAAGATAAATATATTATTTTTTATTTTTTAACAAAAAATAAAATTCTACTTATGTACAATTACATAATTTTATATCAATTGTATATCTAGAAAGTACAAGAGATTAGATTCATTCCTAATCCTTACCATGTTGTAGAAGAATAATTTATTTTTTTCTTAATATAGAGTTCATATGTAGCATTTCAAAAATATTAATAACAAAACTTGATATGAAGATCAAGTAAACTAGTACAACCACGTTAAAAACATTAATGTGGTTGACATATAAGAATACTTGATAAATATAGAAAAAGAAACTATTGCATCACAAAGAATTTCTTACGAATGCACACATTTACCTTACTAACCACGTATAAAAAAGTTATGGGTAAACTTTAAGTTGAGAAAGAAAATGAATTGCACATGTTATTATAAAATGTACCATTTTGCTAAATAAAAATTTCTTTTATAGATACATTAATGTTATAAATAGTAATAAGTAACCTATCATGGAGGGAATTATTAGAATTGGAGTATTCTAAAATCCTTAGGAAATTGGGTGTTCTAGGCCCAAATCTATTTCTTTTAATTTACTAAAATTAATGGATTGTTTGGTTAAATAAAATTTGGTAATATATAAATGAATGTTATAAATAATAATGAGGAACTTATCATTGACCAACTTATTAGAATTGGAATAATGTCAAATCCTTATCAAATTGGTGCGAAGAGATCACTTGGTGAAAATCTATTTTTTAAAACCCTTGATAAACATTAAGACTAAACATATGGTCATCATATTTCCTTTAGTCAATTAAAATAATTAAAAAAAAGTCAAAATATCGTAATACACCTTAATTTGAAATAAAAATATTTCAATTATATATATATATATATATATATATATATATATATATATATATATATATATATATATATATATATATATATATATATATATATATATATATATATATATATATTCTTTTTTTCCTTGGAAAAAGCGTAACTTTCATTAATAAGATAAGAAAATTACATGTTGTATAATACTGCATGTATGAAATGATGTCACAAAAAAGGAGCAGTTCAAAGTCATTTTAAGATTTCACAAAAACCCTCATGATGTAAATTGATAATAAACTTCAGTGAAGTCTAGTAAGCATCAAGAAAAGTATAAAAACAGAGTTTTGTCCCAAAAACTAAGAAGACAAAATATGTACATAGAAAAAGGAGAGGAGAGAAAACAATTGGATGACGTAGAGATCATTTAGTGAGGGGCCATTCATGTCCATGAATCATCAATGAGAATAATTGTAGATAGTTCCTTCCCTGAATTCATGTATCTGCCATTAACCTCTCTTCAGCTACGCTGCCTCTTTGGAAAGGCGATCAATGACCTCATTCCTTTCCATGTATATATGTAAGCATGCAAAGGAATCAAATAGAGACTTTAGAGAAATGATATCAATCAGAATATCTCTGAGTGTGTGCAAGTGACAATAATTAACTTCATTTGTCGAGTTAACAGTGATCTGTGAGTCTCCAAAGATCTAAATCTTTTGGCAGTGTAGTTCTCTTGCAAAAAGGAGGAGGTATGTTAGACTGATCAATTCAGCATAATTGTTGGTGCCTATACCTGGGAAAAATTTGATCCTATAGGACACAACATTATCAATATACAAAATCCCCCCCCCCAACAACCTTCATCTTGTGCCGATCCATCAAAATAGCCCCCGGGGGAATTTATATCGATAATTTTTGGGGCGATGACCCGATGGGGTCTACTATTCCGATCCTCCAGGAGCAAGTTATAAATGGCCAACAATGAAGTACTAGAGGATTTCCATTTTATCTTGGCATCCATGAATATGGATTTGTTCCTATTTAGCCAGATTCCCCAGCAAATAAGCAGTGGCAGGCTTCTAACTTTCTGTGAATTGGCTTTTATCCACCATTTGTGCCAAGCTACTTCAATGTCTTTCCCCGACCAGTCAATATGAAAATTCAGTGAAGTGAGGATCCTTAACCAAAATGATTTCGAAACAGGACAGGTAAGGAATAAGTGAGTAGTATCTTCCTCATGCTGCATACACAGACAACATCTAGAGGGACCGCATATTGCACGATACATAAGCATTAGTTCAGTAGGTACTTTGTCCATTAGAATGCACCACATGAAAAGCCTGGATTTAGGGGGGCTTTTAATTTCCAAAGGTGGTGCCACCATCAAGAAAAATCTCTAGAGTGTCTAGCTGCCATTGAGGATGCATAACCTGCTTTGGGGGAATAGCTGCCATGGGGACCCAACGCCCAAATAAATACATCATGATTATCGATGATCTGCACATTGGCCTCCTCTAGGGAAATGATGAACGTCTACCAGTCTTCGACCCAATCATCTGGAATGTTGAGCATTATGTGATCCATCCAGGACTGGTTTTTCCAACTGTCCTAATTGGCGATCACTATATGCACTAAATGGGAGATGCCAAAGGCCTGCAAGAAACTGCAAAGAGGTCGAGGAAGAATGTGGGCATTCGTGCAACCACTCCAAGCATCCATGCAAATCCGTAGTTGATCCCCATTCCCAATTTCGCAAGCCAGACCTCACTTGATGAGGAAAAGAGACTATATTATAACTCTCCAAATTATCAAGGAGCCACCCATAGGAACTGAGGGGCTCAGAATCCAATCAAAAAATGAGAGTGGATAGATGTATTGATAAAAATTAATTTCCTACCAAAGACTTCAGGAATTTATAAGTTGCCAACCCAATTTTCCAATCAAAGCTTCAACGAAAAATTGCAAGTTTTTTATGCCCGAGCCTCCCAGTTTTTTGGGTTTATCAATGCGATCCCAACAAACCCATGCAAAACTTACAACAAAGCTTTGGCCTCACCAGAGGAAATTACAGCATAGTTGTTGAATTCATTTTAAGCTACCTTTAGGGATCTAGGCCAAGAACATCCAATAAACTGATATATCGTCTAGAATTGATTTGACCAGAGTGAGCCTACTTGCTCTAGAAAGCCAACATTGTTGCCAAATGTTAATTCAGCTTTCAATCTTCGCAATAAGACAAGCCCAATCTGCTATGCGATAACCATTTGGTTTCACTCTGAAACCCAAATGCTTTAAGTCATCATTCAGGTCTTGTCTCCCATATTCAAAAAGTTGGAAAGCAAATCTTGCTTCATTCAGCTCACATGTGACTATGATAATTATTGATTTCACAAAATTTGGCTCCATACCTATAGCTTTACAGAAAAGGGATAGTACGGACTTGAAAGCATAAGAGGCTTGAAAGGATCCATTTAAAAAAATCAGAAAACCATTTACAAATAAGAGATGGGTTAGAGATGACATATTAGAGATCCGGACACCAGCCAAGGAGCCTTCCTCTCTTCCTTCTTTAATAAGCTTGATAATCCCTTCCATTATGAGAATAAATAACAGCGAGGAAAGAGGGCATCCATGACTAAGACCTTGTTTTACATGAAAGAACCTTGAGGCCACTCCATTGATGATAATACTATAGGAGACGGAAGTAAGACATCCCATGATCTAGTTGATGAAAGCAAAGGGAAAGCCAATGTGGGTGAGTGTAATCTGGAGGTAGGACCAACAGACATGATCGAAGGCTTTGGAAAGATAAATGTTTAGGATGAGTGAATTTTTATACAGATTTTTGATCAAGTGAAGGGCTTCCCAAGCAGTTCCAATAGCTTCATGGATCTGGCGTTGGCTGAGAAAGGCGAATTGTTCCTTGGAAATCACATGGGAGAGAAAGGGCTTAATACAAAGAGAAATTGTTTTGGAGATGATTTTATAAATTCTATTGCAGAGGGAAATGCGCCGGTAGTCATCAAAAGAGGAAGGGTTGTTAGTTTTAGGGATAAGGGCCAGGAAGGTCGAATTGAAAGCCTCCAAAATTCTACCTGATATTCAACATTCCTCTGTGCTCTAAAGGAGGTCTTCTCCAATTAACTCAAAAAAGGAGCTGTAGAATTCAATCGGCTACCCATCTGGCCTGAGGCTCTTATCCTTTTTAAAGCACTTCAGAACTTGTTCTAGCTCTTCTCTAGA
Organism: Pinus tabuliformis; assembly: GCA_031772625.1. NCBI lineage: Eukaryota > Viridiplantae > Streptophyta > Pinopsida > Pinales > Pinaceae > Pinus > Pinus tabuliformis. Next base: position 479,794,172 of record CM062812.1, on the reverse strand, counting down.
AACTTAGGAGTTTAAATCTTCAATTTCATTCAGTTCGATAAATCTGGGTAGAGCTTCAACTGTGCAGATGATGCTTCAAAGAGTTATTCTAATGGGGGATTTGTAAATTTCAGAGAAGTGTGTAATCCCCATGTTTGAAAACTACTCGAAAAAGTTTGCTTTCCTACCATCAATATCTTGTAATTCATAGATTGTGTTGATTGATTTATGGTTGTTTGCATATTGCTGAAATTTTTTTGGAGTCTTCATCACCAACTTGAAGCTAGATTGCTCTACTCTTTAGTCTCTAGTTTTATTCTTTTGAATGAAAAAGTTTAATTCTTTCAGTTTCAAGCTGAACCAACTGAGCCTTTTGGTCAGTTGAGGACGTATAATTGGGGGCTAAATCTTCGAATGCTGAGAGATCTAATTCAATCCTTTGGAGATATTCATCATCTTTCCTTCATTTTTCTCTAGCCAAGAATATTGTTTAGGCTTTTAAATCTATTAATTTCTTCGCAAAAACCTCTCGAGGAGAGGATAACTCTTCTTGAGAGTAGTCGATCCAAAAAGCCGAGACCAAAATCCCAAAACTCGGCAACCAAGAGAAGTTGAATTTGAAAGGTGATGGGGATTTAGAGGAGTTACCCTTAAGCTCCAAAAATATAGGAGAATGATCATAGATCCTAGTGCTTCTCACCCATTGACAAAATAGATTTAAAATTGCCATGAGAGGGGCTTTGATCAAAAAACGGTATAGCCTTCTAGCTAGAGCTTTTGCCCCCATTCTGCAATTCCTCCAAGTTGGCTTAAGCTTTGCTGGTTCAATATTCAAAAAGTCATGGGAGTCTAGAAAATTTTCAAAAAAGGCCATGAGAGGATATCTTTGACCCAAGGAACCCCAAGATTCATCTAAACCAAGGGAGAAGTTTAGATCTCCACCAATGATTATATTCTCTTGGTTCACGAAATCAGCCTCCAATAGCCTATTCTAGTAGACCTCTCTGTTCTAACAAGACCCATAAATATTGATAATCCCAAAAGGTCTATTGAACTCTAACGATATGATATAAGCCCCAAGAGAACCTTCTCCTCCCCAGACATTGAGGATTTTTGTGGATCGTTTATTAAATCCCAAAGCACAAATGCTAGAGCGGCCCTTCACATCTAGAAAGTGAAATTTCCAATCTATAAGAAAACTTAATAAGAGCTAATTAACAGGTAGACCTTCTCCCAGGGTTTCTTGTAAGAGTATTGCATCTAGTTTTTTAGATAGGCAGAGTCTCTTAAGAGCCAGCTTTTTGTCTGGGTTGGCTAGACCCCTACAACTGAAAGAGAGACAAATCATGCGGGGGTGGGGGGCGATCAGAGGGTTTCTCTTTGCTCTAATAGCCCAGTCAATTGGGAATTGGACCATGGAAGCCACTTTGGCACTAGCCCTTTTGATTTCCTTGGATATTTTTATTGACAGCCACGAGAAGGTTTTGGGGTAATGGTAGGGGGGGTCAGTGTCTAGACCAAGAGTTGATGGGGGTGGAGTGGGGAGGGATAGGAGGAAGTATCAGTGTGGCCCACTTGAAAGCTAGATATCATCATGCGAGCAAGTGGTCCGATCCAAAGAGGGCTGGCAGATGGGTCATGGTAGGGAATGAGGGGCAGTGGGGACCAGACAAACCGAAGAGCAAAACATATTAACCTCTATGAGAGAATCAGCAAAACACATAGAAGAAGACAAATTAACAGAACCCTTTATAGCTTGAGATAAATTAGGGAAAGAGGAGAAGGGAATAATCGCAAATGTCGAATCCCTAGACCAGGAATTAACTGGAGAAGGTTCTGATGCCTTGGTAGGCTGATGTGATGCAGCCTGCTACAGCTCCTGAATAAAGGGAAGAGTAGTATGTTGGATGTCCACTAGAGAAGGGAATTCTGAATCCAAAGTTTGAGTGGAAGATTAGAGCAGCGTTTTTGTCTCGATTTGGCTCTACCCTAAAACTCTTGGATAACCTTGATAGAGATGCCCAACTTCATGACATTTTCGACAATGAAAAGGTATGAAATCTTAATCCAATATTTTCCGTTGAGTAACGTCATGTTATGAAACCATATCAAGAAAAGATAGAAAAGAAAGATCAATGCCTTAGAATTCAGCCTCTTCGAGGGGGAAACCTCCTTTACATTACATAAATGAACAATTCTTGGATGATACAAATGACAAAACCTCCTTTCTATATATAGGAGTCTAAGGAGTCACAATATAATCCAGCCGACCTAACAATAATAATATAAAGCCACAAAAATAACAATAGAGGGATTCTATGGGGCACAGAAATAACAATATGGGGGTAATAGGGGCACAACAATATAAATAAGGGGTATAACTACAATAGTAATGGGGTAATCACTAGTATTATAGGGACCCAACATGCCCCTCTCCTTCAAAAAGTGTTGTCCTCAACGCTTGAGTAGTTCTGGATACTTCTGCATAAAATTCTCATCCTCCCATGTGGAATCTTCAGCGGATAAGTTCTTCCACTTGATAAGATACTCTGAAATTGATCGATTTCGTAGCTGTCGAGTTCTTGTTTCTGTGACTGCTTCCGGTTCCAATATAATTTTTCCTTCCTCGTCAAGTTCTGGCAATATTGTTTGAACTGGGAGCTTGTCGCCTATAACCTTCTTTAAACATGAAACATGGAAAACTGGGTGCAATCGAGAAGCTGCAGGAAGCTCCAATTTGTATGCCATAGTACCAATCTTTTGCAACACCTTGTACGGACCATAATACTTTGGTGATAATTTATTATCCTTCTTAGCTTGCTTTAGGGACATTTGCTTATATGGTTGTAGCCGTAGGAATACCCAATCACCTACATCAAAACTTCTTTCACTGCGATGTTGATCTGCCTGTTGTTTCATTCTATTTTGTGCCAACACGAGGTTATCCTTTAAGAGTTGGAGGACTTGTTGTTGATGTTCGATGTGATGTTCCACTGCCTGAACCTTAGAATTTTCTCTTAAATATGATGTGATGGATGGTGGTTGATACCCATAAAGTGCCATAAATGGGGTCATTTTTGTTGCTGTATGGAAGGAAGTGTTATACCACCATTCAGCCAGAGGCAACCATTTGACCCATTGTGTCTGTTTATCAGATACAAAGCAACGAAGATATCCTTCCAAACATTTGTTTACTATCTCAGTTTGCCCATCAGATTGAGGATGATAAGATGAGCTATGAGCTAACTGAGTACCAAGACAAGAAAATAATTCTGTCCAAAAATTTCCAGTGAAAATGGGATCTCTGTCACTTACAATAATCTTTGGGTTTCCATGTAGCTTTTGAACTGTTTCCATAAATGCAGTAGAAACTGTACTGGCTTTAAATGGATGTGATAATGCACAAAAGTGTGCATACTTGGTAAGTCTGTCAACTACCACCATGATGACACTCTTTCCCTCAGACTTGGGTAAACCTGTGATAAAATCCATTGAAACCTCCTCCCAACGTTGGCTTGGAATGGATAAAGGTTGTAATAGACCCGGTGTCTTAATTGTTTCAACTTTATTTTGTTGGCAAACCAAACATTCCGCCACAAACTTTTGAATATCTGATTTAAGGCCATCCCAAAAAAATTCCTTCTTAACCCTGTGGTAAGTTTTTAAAAATCCTGAGTGCCCTCCTAAGGGAGAAGTGTGCAATTCCATAAGAATCTTTTGTTTTAGCTGGGAATTCTTACAGAGGTATAAGCGATCTTTGTACCATAACGAATCATTTTGCCAGCTAAATGTATCAGAAGTACTGGAATCTTGTTGTAGCTTTCGAATAAGTGCCCACACTTCTTCGTCATTCTTCCATTCCTCCTTTGCTTCGTTTATCCAATCTGGTTGGATAATAGAAATGGCACACAACAATGCTTCCACATCCTCATCCTTTCTTGAGAGTGCATCTGCCACCACATTTTGCTTCCCTTTTTTGTAGATGATTTCAAAGTCATAACCCAACATCTTTGTGACCCACTTTTGTTGCTCTTCAGAGGATAATCTTTGTTCTAAAAAGTATTTAAGGCTATCATGATCCGTTTTTACCTTGAAGTGTCTTCCCATTAGGTAGGGTCGCCATTTCTTAAGTGCATGGAGTATTGCCAACATTTCCTTCTCATAAATAGCTTTGCTTAAAAACTTTCCCTTGATTGGACGACTTTCAAAAGCAATGGGTCTTTCATCTTGCATTAGAACAGCACCAATTCCATTTCCTGAAGCATCACATTCCACAATAAAGGTTTTTGTGAAGTCCGGTGTAGCTAAGACCGGTGCTTGGCACATTGCCTCTTTAAGATGTTCAAAGGCCTTTGTTGCTTCCGGAGTCCATGAAAATGAATCTTTCTTCAATAATGTTGTTAGAGGTGCTGCTATTCTCCCATAATTCTTAACAAACTTGCGATAATACCCTGTCAACCCAAGAAATCCTCGCAGATGCTTTATGGATGTGGGGATTTTCCATTCCTTAATGGCTTTAATTTTGCTAGGGTCTACCTTAACTCCTTCATGAGATACAATATGACCCAAATATTCCACCTCCTGGACTCCAAAGAAACATTTGGATCTTTTTGCATATAATTGTTTCTCCTCCAATAGTTGTAGCACCTTGTCAACATGTTCAACATGATCCTTCCAAGACTTGCTGTAGATTAGTATATCATCAAAAAATACTAACACAAATTTTCTAAGGAATGGTTTGAAAATTGAATTCATCAAACCTTGAAATGTTGAAGGTGCATTGGTAAGGCCAAAAATTCATAATGACCCTCATGAGTTCTAAATGCCGTTTTCGGAATGTCTTCAATCTTCATTCTGATTTGATGATATCCCGAACGAAGATCCAACTTGGTGAAGTAAATTGATCCATGCAATTCATCCAGTAATTCATCAATGACAGGAATGGGGAACTTATCTTTAATAGTGAGCTTGTTGAGCTCCCTATAATCTGGACACATGCGCCATGATCCATCCTTCTTGTGCACCAATACTACTGGAGCTGAGAAAGAACTTTGACTCGGTTGAATTATACCAGCCTCTAGCATTTCTGCAACCATACGTTCAATTTCACTTTTTTGGACATAGGGATATCTGTACGGCCTGATGTTTGGAGGAACACTTCCTGGAATCAGATGAATAGCATGATCATGATCACGCATAGGTGGGAGACCTTTGGGAGTCTCAAATACCTTGGAATGATTGTCCAGGACTTTTTGGAGATCTGGAGAAATAGATGATTCCAATGTGGAAACATCTAGCGAACATAATTGTGCAATTACACCTCTTTGCTCCTTTTTTAGAAGCTTTGTCATGCCATTAGAGCTGATTATCTTTCCTGGTTTCCCTGCAATACCCCTTAATTCAACTTCCTTTCCTTCCAGAGAAAATTTCATGAAAAGTTCTTGAAAATTAAAAGCTATTGTACCCAAGGATTGTAGCCATTGGACTCCTAGTACAACATCAGCACCTCCCATTGGAATGGAAAGCATTGGGCTAGTCAATACATATTCTCCCATGGATAGCTTGATATTATGGCACTTTCCAGAACAATTTATTGTTCCTCCATTTGCAATCATCACTTGACACTCTGGTGCTGGATATAGGAAGCAATTCAATTCTTTTGCTACCCTACAATGAATAAAATTGTGGGTGCTTCCTGAATCAATCAACACTATTACCTTTTTCTTCTTGATTTGTCCTTCTATCTTGATGGTTTGAGGAGTGGTAATTCCCGCCAATGCATTACAAGATATGGTCGGATTTATTTTTCTTCATCTAGGCTTTGTTCCTGGAATATATCCTCTTCTTTTGACCTTTCTTGCTCCTTTTCTTCTTCCTCTTCACAATCTATGTAGAATAATTTCTTCTCAGCACACTTATGACCTTTTGTGTATTTGCTATCACAATTGTAACAAAGCCCTTTTGCTCTTTTTTCTTCCAATTGTTGTGGTGTCAACCTTGTAGGTTGTGGAAGACTATGGGCAACAACACTTCCGTCTTTATAGTTGTGAGTGGTATGCTTCCTAGTTGCCATAATTTTGCTTTCCATTTTTCTTGCTAACCTGAATGCCTTCTCTAATGAATCAGGTTCCCAAAGGCGCACATCATGTTGGATATTATCCTTTAAAGACCCTATGAACACATCAATCCTATGCTCCTCTGGAATATCTTTTACCCTTATGTTCAATTTTTGGAACTCCTCAATGTGCTCCATTATTGAACCCTTTTGTTTGAGACTTATCAATTGGCTAAAAAAAGTGTTGCTTTTTGTATCCTCATAATGTGCTATCAATTCTTCCGTAAAAATTGCCCAAGTGATAAATTGTTTACGAGAACAAAGCCATTGATACCATACAAACTGATTTGGTTCCAAATATAAAGTTGCCATACGTACCTTTTGTGTGTTTTGCACATTATTGAGATCGAAGAATTGCTCCATCTGTAATATCCATGTGGCGGGATCCTTGCCATCAAACTTCCTCATATCGATTTTTGGAATATGGTGATTCTTCGATCCAACATTAGCGTCTATGGAATCATGATTAACATTTCTTTTGTTCTCATCATGAGTTTCCTTTACTACCTTTTCACCATTAGTAAGTATTTCTTGTAGAAAATTAGTCAAATCTGTCTTCAAATCTGCCATGTCTGTCTTCAAATTTGTGTTCAGATCTATCTTCAAATTGTCCATCTTAGCTTCAATGCCATTAATCTTAGCTTCCACTCCATTTATCTTAGCTTCCATGCCATTTATCTTAGCATCTGTTAACTTTTGTGAGCGTGACATTTGTTGCACTTGTTCTTGTAATTTTGATATATCATGTAGCATTTCTTCCTCTTCTTCATGAGTCATGCTAGAGCTTTCAGGTTCCTTACTAGGTGTTTGCATTTTCTTTCCTCGGGGCATCAGTTACCGATAATAATGCTCTACTATGCCCTTTGAATTCCTTCAAAATAAATTTTCAAACCAAGCTTAAGCAAAAATTTAAAAAAAATCTACACACCTTTTTTCACTTTGTAGGAGCTCGATATTGCCTCTGATGTATCTCTGTACTTTCCAATCATCTAGTTCTGAAATTGTGACCTGTAGTAGCTCTCTGTGTCCTCTTTCCAATGCCACAAGTCTGACCCAAATTGGATTCTCCAAGGAAGAGTTATGCGAAATCTCCCACAGTGACTTGATTATAGACTAGTTCAGTAGAGCGAACTTGTACGACGTGCCACGAGTCACTGTTTTGACCTTTGGATCTCAAAAACACCCAAAAGAAACTACAGTCCGTCCTCTTTCTGTAACTTCTTACGAAACTTCAATCCGATCCTCAGAGAGAAAGTTATGACGATTTTCCCCAGGTCACCTATTTTGAATGTAATTCAGGAGTCTGCAAAAAGACCAACTTCCTCAGATCATATCTCCGCAAATATAGCGCGAAAAGCTCTGAAATTTACACCCAAGGTTCAGCACGATTTCTTATCAAATGGGTTTTTTTTGCGACTTCTGAAACATGACAGAAAAAAGTTATAGTGAAAATGCCACGATGACCTGTTTGGAGCAGCGAAACCCTAGAATCCAAAGCTCTGATACCAAATGTTATGAAACCAGCTCAAGAAAAGATAGAAAAGAAAGATCAACGCCTTAGAATTGAGCCTCTTCGAGGGGCCAACCTCCTTTACATTACATAAATCAACAATTCTTGGATGATACAAATGACAAAACCTCCTTTCTATATATAGGAGTCTAAGGAGTCACAACATAATCCAGCCGACCTAACAATAATAATATAAAGCCACAAAAATAACAATAGAGGGATTCTATGGGGCATGAAAATAACAATATGGGGGTAATAGGAGCACAACAATATAAATAAGGGGTATAAATACAATAGTAATGGGGTAATCACTAGTATTATAGGGACCCAACACGTCACCCATCTAGAGCGGGTAGCTCTCTACCAATCCTTCTCTGGTTTCTAAATGCACTAGAATACAGGCCAGCACCAGACAACCTGTGTCTTGGTATGTTCTACCATGATCACACTAGACACTTAAGTCATCCCCTATTACCTTCAAGATTTCTGCCCCCAAGAACTGTAACGGGAGAGCAGGCAGACGAACCCAAATTAGCCTAGCCCCATGATTTTCCTTTTCTAGGTCAAACATTGGTGACCATCTTTTCAACAACACAGGGATCATCTCAATGTGCCAATACCAAGTAAGAACCTAGTCTACCTGATCTGAATGGGAAAATATCAGAGCAAACCAGCCATGGGAAATTGAGAGAATACTTGGTAGCTGAAGGAGAAGGTTTCCCCAAATCTTCATCATCTAGTTCTGCAGGCACATCGGGCTGTAATTTCTGCCTCTTACCCTTCCAACTAAAATGGTGCTCCAAGTTAGAGCAGCTTGTTCCCTAGTGATTTCTTCACTAACAATGAAACACCTGTCCCTTTCTCTTATTTGCAAATTTCTTGATTTTTTTGGTCACTTTAGCACCGTTTAGGCGACCTATTCACCTTCCACAAGGCCAATGTGTTGGGAGTCTAGAGAGTGGATATCCTCCATTTCTTGATCTTGCCCAGGAAGCAGCCTGATGGAGGGGTAGAGGAAACTGGTTCGAAGGCCGAATAAAAAGGGGTAGACCCTAGCATACCTAGTTGTTTAGGCAACAACCCTTGTGTAGGAGGTCAAAGACCACTCAGCCCTTCTCCTGAAGAGCCCATGCCTCCTTGTGTATTTGTTCCTACCAGAAAGCCCTACGACAATTTTTCAGTTCCGAAGGAGAAGGGATAGGAAGAAAGGGTGACTCTCAGCCCTCTTATGTGGTAAAAATAGCCTTCGAAGCTACCAGTAATGGTCGCGAGTCTAGGGTCTAATTTGTAACCTTCATATCTTCCATTTGCAAAATAACTTCCTCAACCCTTATGATACGTAAACTGGCTACCAACAGTTTAGTCAATGCAGGAATCGGTCGAGAGAAATTGACCCAGACGTCTTCAGCGGTTAGGGAGTGAGTAGAGTAGTCTAATAGCTACTCATTGATCCAAAAGCTAGCTGGCTGGGGGATATGTGCAACATTCGTAGAAACCGGAGAAAGGATGACCATTGTTGACCAAAGATAGACAAAAACACCCAAGAAAAAATAGAGAATCTGACCATGTTCCATAATCTAACCTTCAACAGATGTAACCTCAGCGGCTTCTATGTGACTGCAGAAAGGACCCGAGACCCTCAGGAACTCTTTCCGTTCCCCTCCTTGAAAACCACTACTAACCCCTTGAATGATTGCGGGTTTTGAAAAAAGACAAGGGTTCTAATTTTAATGAGTCTGCTAGACCTCACCCGCAGACCCGTATCTGCTTGGCAAGTAACTCGTGAACAAAGATGGTCTGCACCTTTTGAATATGAAAAGAACTTGTAGTCAGACTTAAACGATGGGAAATACAAAATAGAGGGTTTTTTTCCAGCGTACTTCGACCAACAGGATTTCCACTACCACAATAAGCTTGAAGAAAACAAGGCACAGCCACCAGCAGAGAGCAGGAAAAACCCAAACTATTTAAGCTTACCTCTTTGGTATTCGAGACCCACCATTAAAACCTGCAATGCATCCGTGATCGAAACCCTCATGTCACTCCCTTACAAAAACCAGGAGAGCATCCATCTCAACATCCTTTCACATGGTCTATCTTCCATATATATATTATTTTCTGTTACTACTAATTGTGTATTTAAACATTCATTAACAATATAAAAACACATGTTTTAATGACAACTATATATATAATGTATTAAAAAAAATTTATAGTGTGGATAATATGCCTTTATTTAAAATAGTTAAATAGTCATATTCGATAAAGTATTTCATTGTCATTATATCCATAATGTAAAAAATAATTTAAAAAAATTGTTTTAAACCAAAAATATGCTTCATCCTTTTTATAGTCAACATTTAATTGGTAGTGGATATATATATATATAGCCAAAAGAGTTGTTGAGTGTAAGGAAATAGTATATATCTATCCTAATCTCCCATTTCTCTCATTTATCAAATATTGAAATGGATCAAATCTTTAAATAACCATTATAAACTCTTATAAACTTAGGATTTATCAATTTTCTAAATGAATAAAATATTCTTCAAAATTTTCATGCTAAAATGGTTTTGGACACTCAGAAAATTTGAACCCCTAAACCCTTTATAAATAAAAAGTTAAAATAAATCTTTATTAAACCTTAAGACAATTAAAAACTATGAATTATACATCACTTCCTCTATAGTTAGAATTCATAGCATTTCTTAATCTCACTTTACATTTCCAAGTCCTATGAATCTAAATAGGAAACTATATATTCAAAAATATTTGGAGAACACACAATAAACATTAAAACGTTTCATATACCACTCAAAAAAGTGGCCAAAACCTACTATAAAAACACACAAATAAATATTAAAATATTTGACAAATCAATCATCAAAATAGCCACACATTTAACAAATCAATCATCAAAATGACCAAACACATAACATAATAATGAACATTAATGCACATCTTATTAACTCCCAAACAAACCTAAACAGTTATGGAATATTTTATACTATAACATAATGAATGTTATTTCACTTCTTATTAGCTCCCAAACAAACCTAAATAGTAATGGAGTACTTTATATAGATCCATGGCTTCAGTAAATCCTAGCACAATTATTCTATCTACCAGTGACCATCATCTAATGCACCAACACCCCCCTCAGCTGCACCATCGGCTTCCTTAGCGAAGAACTGTGAGATGCACACTCCACTGGGGCTGATAATGCATCATAATGGGGAAGAATGATTTGTAGTACCATTTGTATCCTCCAGGGGACAATCTGTATGTGTCATACACATCAAACATTTTTACAATTAGTAATAAACTATTAAGATATTTGTTCACCGCATAACTCGATTTTGTTTTTATATTTTTATTTTTAAATTAGATTTAATAAAATCACATATTTGATTATGTTACGAACCCTCCCCATATTCTATAATGTGAAATAGTCAAGAGTTAGACATCGGCTAAGAGGAAATTAATATGATACAACATTATAGTACACTAAGATGATACAACACTATTCTAATAAGCGAGCAACTCCAAGATTTTCATGTTTGATGTGTAATACATGATTGAGTGGTATATATGAAAATCCAAATACCTCACATTAATAAGAACTTTGAATCCATTGATATGAACCAAAACAACAAAGAAAATTCGAGAAAGAAAAGCAGGAATGATATGAGCTCATGCAGAAAACAAGTGGAGGTTAAAGTATAAATAAAGATATTGTGCACTAGTCCAAATCTATTGTTGCTTAACCAAAATATGATGAAAGTACATCACATGAAGTCAATTATGGAGAGACTCATGATTCCTCATTATTTTGCTGAGAGCTATAATTTTGATGAATTATACACTTTACTGCATTGAGATAGCTTCGTGTACCTATTTCAAAAGATATGATAATATTTGATCATTCTCCATTGTATCCAACACCCATATTTATTAAAGGAGAGCATTGTACATTGCTGATTTGTTCTAAGGTATGGTATCCTTTAGAAAATTTAAGATTTAGACCCTTTGTTTTCTCAAGTTTTCTCTTAGATTCACCATTTGTAGTTATAAATTTTCATTTTGCCTCTCTTTTTCTAGAATTTGTTTCTTGAGGGATTCTTGAACTAATATAGCTTCTTCCAAATGAATTTTAAGTTGAGTTGTTTATTTAATGATATTGTCTTTTTCTTCTAGGGCATCCATAAAAACATCATGAAACTCATGAACACATTTATCTTCGAATTCCATAAGTAATTGACATTCTTAATCAGATTCAACATCTTCATCATTTGAAATACCATCACTATCTTTATGTGTGTAGAAACATTTATTATTGTCAAACCTTCCTATAATATTTGATTTTGCAGAATTATTCCCTTTCTCATGGTTTTATTTATACAGACATTTAACAACATAATTACTAGCTCTTCCACAAGAAAACCCATTTGAAAGGAATACTACCTCTAAATATGTCGATTCCTAATTGGAGTTTCTTTACTATTTTTCCTCTTCTTCATCTGATATGTAGCTTGATTCCTTAAGCTCATAATTTTATTTTCGTTTATAAGTAGCTTTAAATGTTTCTTGTGTCATATCTCAGTGACCCTCTTTTCTCATTTCATAAGTTGGTAAGATCCCATGAAGTTGTTCAATAGTAAGTTTATTTAAATCCAAAACTTCTTCAAGGGCAGACACTTTCAAATTGAATTTTGGGGTTAGAGATCTTAGTATTTTCTCAACAAGCATCAAATATTTTACTTCATCACCAAGAATTCTCATTGAATTAGCAATCTCATCTACCCTAAGAAAGAAAATTGCAATACTTTCATCACTATGAATTTTGAGTGTTTCATATTGAATTATAAATGTTTGAAGTTTGGCACTCTTTACATTAGTGTCACCTTCATAACATTCGATGATCTTGTCCCTTATAGCCTTTGCCTTATTCAACTGCATGACCTTCACAAATTTTGATTCTAGCAATCTTCGCAAAAGAGCATTGAAAACCTTTTCATTGGTCTCATATTTTTTCTTTTCTTCTTCATCTTTGGGAATGGAAGATGGCTATTGATAACCTCCTTCAACGATTTCCCGAACATCAACTCCAAGTTAGTGTATATATTATCTCATTCTGAATTTCCAAAAAAAAAAAATTGGTACCATTAAATGATGGTGGCCGGATAGAAGCTACTCCATCTTCATTTCATCTTAATGAAGCTCCCTTAATGCAATCAACCTTGTTCTGAAGGAACTACTCTGATACCAATTCTTAGGAAAAATACTAGTGGGGTGGTGAATTATTGTTTCAATCACTCCAAATTTTCAATTCCTTATTATGGTTTATATATGCTATTGTTAGAAAGGAAACTAGCTTATGCAAACCATTGTTATTAAAGAAATCCAGGTATATCCAGATATCTTATATGATCAAAAATTTCATCACTTTTTCAAAATTAATGAGTGTATCATTGCTTCATTTTCATCAATTGATTAGTAAAGTTAGTAAGCAGATAGAAAATCAACACACAAATACAATATGAACACCAGGTTCTTAGGTGGAAACCCAATGTGGCTGAAAACCACCATTGTTGTTGTCTTTGTCTTCTTCTTTTATTAAAAAAAGAAACTTCTTACAATATTGTAATGGCACAAACTGTAGATCCTACCTGTAGAAGGCTACAACCTTCTCTCATTTTCTAGTTTCTACAAGAAGTGAGCTACAACCCCCTTTCTAAAGACTACTTTTCTCAGCTCTTTGTGGATCACTTTTGAGAACGTTTCAAACTCAATCCACTCCTAACAACTATGAAATCAGCTACATAGGTGAATTATCAAATCAATCATTGAATCCAAAAAAACCAAAGACAACTAAGTCAAACACGTTCATAATAGATCATATTAGCGCATAACCATTCAATAGAATTTCGTTTTTTTATAGAAACTAGTTGTTGTCACTACGAGCCCTAATTAAGCATATGTCAAAAGATATATGCTATTCTTCTGAATCATACAAGTGTATGTATTCTCTTATCCTTAACAATACACACATAAAAGTCTCAAAAAAGTAATAACTAAATCTAAATCATTGTATTAATAAATCAATCACTCAATCACATATTGAAGGAAACCCAAATCACTGAGCCAAATATAAATCACCACACAATAGAATCATTACTTCGTCAACTTCTTTTTAGTAATCAGTTCAACCAAATCAGTATTGTCAAACACAGATTATCATAAGAGAGATTTCATTGACAAACAAGAAAAAACATAACATAACACATCAACCATCAACAACAGGTCATACTACAAACCCTAACATTTATACATGAATATTCTCAAGGGCTTCCACGTATGTATGAGTTTCTTATGTTGGACACCTATGTAGATATTACAAACTTTTACAAAATGTATATGTGACTACTAAGAAGAAAATTTGCTTATGTATGCACCCTCTTAGAGGAAAACTAAGATACAAATATATAATCACTCAATGCCTTTGCTACAACCATAAATATAATTGATATCTCTTGTTATCTCATATTTATGTCAAAGAATCATTATCACCACATATCTATCACAGTTGGATATTTTCAACAAGCAAAACAAACAAGCACATATGATACTGTACTTTAGATTTTTCAAATCTATGTCTTTTCCTTTTTCCTTGGTGTGCACATATTTCATATCAAATCTTTCATGGATAACAAAAGACTTGCATACACTAACACTTGTTCTCCATCTCCTTATATGGTATAATCACTTGCCAATAACTAAGGCCAATGATGCAGAAGCATCTAGCTAACAGGTCATCATGAGAGAAGGCATTTTGGTCTCTGAGAGGATTTAAAAGGAAATCGCTAAGTGAACACTGTAGTTGTTTTTGTTTATGTTGTTTTTAATTTCGTAAAGAACAATATGTAGGAAGGTAGAGGATTAATTAGATAAAATTTTACAAGTAATTAATTATATTTTCATGTCAAATTTTACAAGATTATAACTTAGGACAATAAACAGTTTTTGGAACTAAAAAAAATGTGTAACCAACAGCGGTTAGGAGAAAATAGTTCCATACAATTATTGAAAAGGAACAGAATGAAATTGTAAGAGGTTCAACTTTTTGGAGAGAGAGTAAAATCTAATAAAATATCTTTGAGCACACAGACTATTTTCCAATATCTTGTAACTGTATATCTATCTGTCATTCTGTTAAATTTCCAGAAACAGTGAAAGTCCATTCTCTATTTTGTTCCACAAGCATGTGTACACATATGTGTTTCTATTTGCATTGATTCAAGTAGGCGTAGAAATCAAAACAATTTTGCAGACATAATTAAAGAATACGTTGCAAAAATGAGGGCATACAGTCCCTGAATTTATCAGTTAAGCAAGCGCAGAGGAATCCTGGAGGAGTATACATAATTTGAGCATCAAAGGTAGAGACAAGGCGCAAGCAATTCTGAATAGAAAAATCAAACAAATCATACAGGTACTTCTGAAGAACAAACCCTCTTGTTTCATTTACAAAATAAGCACAAGAATCTCTATTTGAAAATATACAATTACAGAAGCTCATTTAAATATCCATATAGTCCATATAATAACACTGTACAAGGTTCGAAGGGTATCATAACATACGGGTTTAGAAACCCTAACCGTAAACCAAATCTTACGACAACTACCCACAAGAGGAACAGAGCAAGTCTAACAGCCTAAGCGTACATACTGACGGTCACCTCAAATAATTAAAATAAATTGTTGTAACCCTAGCCTACGACGAGAAAGAAACAAGTTACAAGATGACAGGGAACGTCCCTACCCATGTCTAGCCAGAGCATCGAGGAGCCGAAGTCCAAAACCCTCCAAGATGAACATACCTATAATGACCAGACATTAACCAAAGTTCGTGTGTGATATGTGGCAGAGAAATTAAAGACCGGGAGAAAACAACGAAACCAGGGTTCGAAATTAGCTTATAGAGATAGGATGCTGACATTGCAGTCACCTAGGGTCACTCTACTCATGAAGGAGCAACTTTGTCAGTTTAACAGTGTGAAAAGAAGAAAAGACTGATAGCAGAGAACAAA
This sequence comes from Pinus tabuliformis, assembly GCA_031772625.1. Taxonomy (NCBI): domain Eukaryota; kingdom Viridiplantae; phylum Streptophyta; class Pinopsida; order Pinales; family Pinaceae; genus Pinus; species Pinus tabuliformis. Next base: position 479,778,478 of record CM062812.1, on the reverse strand, counting down.
TTTTTTTACCTTATCATTGCAAAGTAAACTGAAGCCGAGACCCTGCGACCGCAACCTGTCCATGAAACAATGGAATACAACTAGAGCACTCAACAGATAGTCACATAGAAGGATTCAAGACCAAAAGGAGTCACACAATCTAGCTAAATAACCAACATTGACTTGTACACAGAGAAATCTTAGTTTCCATAAGCAGACTATAATCCATAATTCGACAAAAAGATTGAGTGTAGAGAAAGAAACAAATAATGGAACAACCATGTTCAAACAAGAGCTCATTACCAGACGAAGAAGCCGACAAGTTTCCAGGTCAAGAGCCGAGCTAGAGTACCAGAGGCAGCATAATATTACACAGAGAAAACCATGCAGCATAACCACATTGCAGAGCCCTCAAACCTCAATAGTTCACAAGTGAAATGACCGGGAGATTGGGTTTGAGACCCTCATACCAAAGTGGGAGTAACAATTCCGAGGAGTGGACACTTGTCCAATATTTGTTAGGTGTGGGTACAAATCATAAGTGCGGACCCCAAATCAATTATAATATCATTGCAATCAACCGCCAAATAAAACAATATCATATGTAACCCAACTGCTAATCATTAAATTCATTCCTAATCACATTATTAACGTTGGTAAGTGTGACAAGGGTGGGCTGGACCCATCAAGTGGTATCAGAGCAGGAAATTGAAAGTGTCAGGATATGGAAGTTGGAAGATGAGGACGTGGGAGAGGTGTGCGTAGAGCAGCAGACGAAGGACTGAGGGAAGAAATAAGGATCCTTACTACTCGTTTAGAGGCAGTGGAGGCAGGAAGGAGAAGGGATCCAGAAATAGGATATAATAGTGAGGAAGAAGCCATAGTTGCAACAGACAGATCGGATAAGGAAGGACAGGAGATGAGGTTGTTGAGTTCGGTTTTGTTGGCCAGTAGAAATCCCAAACCGGAGATTCATAACTACAATGGTAGCCTATCCACGAAAGTTCTGTTGGACTCGGTAAGTGATTTGGACAAATATTTTGAAAGTGAAGAGATCAGCGAGGACTAGAGAGTCAAGTTCACTCCAACCAAATTGAAGGGACACGTAGCCCTGTGGTGCAATAGTGTCCAAGGAGAGAGAATGAGGATGAACAACTTACTGATAAAAAAGTGGTCAAGGGTGGTGGCCAAGCTGAAAGGCAGATTTCTGCCTAAGGATTACCAGGTTGCACTTTATCGACAAGTGCAGAAGCTGAGGATGAACAGACCCAACAAAAAGAACTATTATAGACAGTTTGCAAATCACACAGGAAGTGCTACAAATTGATCATTGACAGTGGAAGTATAGATAATTTGGTTGCCACTGAGATGGTGGAGAAGTTGGGTTTGAAGTGGCTTAAGCACCCCACCCCTTACAAGGTGTCGTGGTTGCAGAAAGGCCACCAGCTATTAGTTGATGAACAGTGTGAGGTTGAATTTCACATTGGCAGGTACAAAGACAAAGTTATCTGTGATATTATGCTGATGGATGTGTGTCACATACTGCTAGGAAGACCATGGCAGTATGATCGGAAGGTAGTACATGATGGGAAAATGAACTGCTACAAGTTTGTTAAAGATGGAATCAAGCATACGCTTGTACCCATCAAGGAAGAGGAGACAACAGAAGCAAGCGGGACAAAATCATTGTTAATAGGTGGAAAACAATTTGTGATATAGATCAAGGAAAGTGAAGTGAGGAGGGAAAAGACAGTGATGTTGCTATTGTGAGGAGGGAAAAGACAGTGATGTTCCAAACAAAAATGTCTGATTTTCCTGCAAAAATTCAAGAGATGCTGCAGGAATTCAGAGACATTATAGTTGGCGATTTTCGAGACAAGTTGCCTCCCAAAAGAAGCATCAGTCATCATATCGAATTTATACCTGGAGCAAGCTTACCAGATAAGGCAACATATCCAATGAGCCCCAAAGATAATGAGGATATCAGGAAACAGGTGCAGGAGTTGCTAGATAAAGGGCTTATAAGGGAAAGCTTGAGCCCTTGTGCAATACCGATAGTTCTCGCTCCCAAGAAAGGAGAAGAATGGCGGATGTGCACGAATTCACGGGCCATCAACAAAATCACCATTAGGTACAGGTTTCCCCTACCATGGATGGACGATATGATGGACTGTCTAAGTGGAGCAGCGTACTTCATGAAGATTGATCTCAAGAGTGGCTATCATCAGATCTGGATCAGGGAAGGAGATGAGTGGAAGAAAACCTTCAAGACTAATGAAGGGTTGTACGAGTGGTTGGTCATGCTATTCGGTTTGAGTAGTGCCACTAGTACTTTTATGAGATTGATGAACGAAATGCTGAAAGAGTTCATCGGCAAGTTTGTGATAGCGTACCTTGATGACATACTAATTTTCAATAGGACTAAAGAGGATCACCTTCAACATGTTCGAAGAGTGCTATAGAAATTGTAGTAGAATAAATTGCTGATAAATTTGAAAAAATATACTTTCCTACAAAGAGAACTGATTTATCTGGATTTTCTAATTGCAGAAAATGAGTTAAAGATGGACCTAGAAAACACTGCAACAATCATTAATTGGCCATCTTCAAAAAGCTTATTTGAGGTATGTCGTTTTCATGGGCTCGCGAGTTTTTATCACAAATTTATAAGAAATTTTATTGAAATATGCGCGCCTATGTTGGACACTATCAAAAAGGCCAGTCAACGTTTTTGTTGGAATAAGGCAGCAGAGGACAACTTTAGGCTCGTAAAGAGGAAAATTACAGAAAGGCAAATTCTAAGGTTACCTCATTTTAATAAGCTTTTCCACGTTCGATGCGATGCAGGTGGTATAGCTATTGGCGCTGTACTTAGCCAAGAAGACAAACTTGTTGCATTTTTTAGCAAGAAGTTGAACGAAAGCATGCAGAAGTATTCCTCATATGATAAGCAATTTTATGCTATCATCCAAGATTTAAAGAATTGGAGACACTACCTATTGGGGAGTGAATTTGTGTTATTTTCTGATAATTCAGCGCTGCAATATGTAATGCAACAGCATAAATTGAACCACAAGCATGCCAAATGGGTGGAGTATTTCCAGAGTTTCACCTTTGTGTTGAAAAACATCAGCGAGCAGGCCAACAAGGTGGTAGATGCATTGAGGAGAAGAGCCTTGCTCTTATCGGAAAGTATAATATAGGTGTTGGATTTCGAGCATTTCAAAGATTTGTACTAGACCGACACGGATTTCGAAGAGGCCTATGAAGCCTGTCAAAATCTCGTGCTGAGGAACAAAAGTCCATGGTTGGACTACAACTTGCAAGAGGAACTACTATTTAGAGGGGGATAGTTATGTATTCCTGATTGTTTGATGAGAGAAAATATTATACGGGAGAAGCATACCAGAGTTCTGCCTGGACATTTCAGCATAGATAAAACTTTGGAGTAGCTCAGACACTTCTATTACTGGCCAAGAATACGAAGGGATATACAACGATATGTGAGTAGGCGTAAAGTATACCAACTGGCGAAGGGACATAGTGAAAACACCAGACTTTACACACCACTACCTGTTTCGAGTAGACCATGGGACTCAGTTAGCATTGACTTTGTCTTAGGACTGCCTAGAACATAGTGAGGTTATGACTCGGTGATGGTGGTGGTAGAGAGGTTTTCAAAAATGGCACATTTCATCCCTTGTTGAAAAACTAGTGATGCCATTCACGTAGCTCACCTGTTTTTCACGAAGATTGTTAGATTACAGGGCCTACCCAAATCTATTGTTTCTGACAGGGATGTAAAATTCACAAGACACTTTTCGCGCACCCTATGGAAGAAGTTCGACACACAGTTGAACTTCAGTTTTGCATATCATCCACACACTAACGGGTAAATGAAAGTGGTGAACAAGAGTTTGGGAAACTTGTTATGGAGCTTGACTGGGGAAAATTCACGGTTATGGCATCGTGCGCTCGCTCAGGTAGAATTTGCTTATAACGATTCACCAAACCGTAGCACTGGACACAACCCATTTCAGATCCTGTATGACATGCATCCTCGTGGAATACATGAGTTGTGGGATATGGGAAAGTTGGAGAAGAGAAGTGTTAATGGAGAAGATTTTTCTGAAGCGATGAATGAATTACATGAATAGGTGAAATCAAAGTTGCAGGACAACATTTAGAAATACAAACAATATGCAAATCTAAAGCGACGAGAAGTCCAATTCAATCTAGGTGATGAAGTCCTTGCACACTTACACAAAGAAGGCACGTATAACAAGATGAAATTCAAGAAGATTGGTCCCTGCAAGATTTCACATAAATCCTAAGCCAATGCTTATGAGATACAAGTGCCACCAGATATAGGCATACCACCTATTTTCAATGTGGCAGACCTATTCCCATATACTACCAACCTAGAGGAAGAGAGTGTGGTACAACTAGAACGGGACACCGAAGTTGGAGACAGTTCTTGGATGAGGCACATGACTTCGGATCGACCCCATGAGATCAAGAATATTCTTGAAACACAGGTGATCCAGGTGGATATTGGTGGCCACCTGCCAAGTCCACCTGGACCCCCACCATTGTCTTTCTCAGCATTTTCAGTTTCCTTAATTGTAGCACAACCTACTATTTTTAGCAGTTTTTCGGGTCCTGAACTTCCGGAGCCGTTTTGAGGCCCTAAACGACGTTTTTTGGGGAATCCGCGGGCAACATGGGTCCATGGAATGGACCGATGTTGCCCGTTCCAACAATGATAGTGCGCGGATAGATCTTTCTAATGAGCTATTGTACGCATCAAACGGAGATCATATGCCAAAGTTACGACCCCGGGAAGTTGATGTACCAATTTACCCCAAAAGGGGGCCCACAGTTTTGGCGTTTCATCTCCTAGGGTTAGGTTTTGGAATGTTAAGGGTTTTTCCATTGTTTCTCAACAATAAATAGGCCTTCGAGCCTCATTGTAACACAGTTCAGAGGCATGTAGCCATCACATCTCTTCTCAGAGATAAGCTACCATCGCCCTAGCTGGTTTATTTCCATTTCTAGTTGTAAGCATATTTCAGTATTTTCCATTAATGAAATGAAGTATTATTTCCGCTGCATCTTTGTGTACATGGTTATCTCTATAATTTGTTGCATTCCTATTTAAATCCAGATCAGTGGTATCAGAGCGGTCTGCTTTTTCTCTGTTTTTCTTTTCATGTCCCCAACAAGGTCGGGATATAAGGAGTTAGGGCTTGAACCTTTGCAAGACCAGCCTCGCAAATCCCGACGGCCTCCCATGGCGGACGAGAAGAAAGACGAGGGGGCAGGAGATCCCATCAAAATCTTGCTCGAAGAAGCCCTCGAGCGACAACGGAACGCGATGATGGACAGCTTTGCCCAGATCCTTCAGCGGCTACCCAGAAGCGACGCATCGGCTTCCAGCAGCTACTCTGGAAACGCCACACCCTTTAAGGTACAAGTTAATTTTGAAATCCCCATATTCGAGGGTCAGATAGACGCAGATGCCGTAGATAAATAGTTAAATCTGCTAGAGGGTTATTTTTCTATTCATGAATTTTCGAGTCGGGAAAAGATTGTTTTTGCTCTTCTCAAAGCAGCCCCCCACGTCAAGGACTGGTGGGAAACCTACTGCGAGTAGAAGGATGAAAGTACTGGCTCACTATTTTCAGCCGTACTCACCTAGGATTCGTTCCGGGATGCCATCAAGGAGCAGTACTACCCTGTCGGAAGCTATGAGGATGAATACATAAAGTGGACCACGCTGCGGCAGGGAAGGGACCAAGACGTGCCGGAGTTCACCAATCTTTTCCATACCCTTCGCACAAAGTTGTGTATCAAGGATTCGAAGCAACATTTGATACTCAAAAACCGTGGCTGCCTGCACAAGTACATCCAGGAAGAAATACAATTCCTAAACATCCCCTCGCTCAGCGTAGCATACCGATATGCTGTCAAGGTCGAGCAGAAGTTTAAACAAAAGAAGCGAGACTTTGGATCTGCGAATCCAAAGCAGGGGAAAGGTGCCCCTAAACCACAGAACAAAGGACAAAGCCAAGGCGGGACAGCCCAAGACAACCAGCCGAAGCCGCAAGCAAAGAATAGCGCCGCAAAGCCGAGAAAGGACACTGGAAAATGGTGCGAGTTCCACAAGAGCTCCACTCACAACACAAGTGAGTGTCGGGCCAAGCAGTCACTGGTGGCTGAGCTAAAGGTTTCACAATCAGATGCATGTTCCGACTCTGAGTCAGAACCCGATAAGGGGTATGAAAAAGGGAAGCAGATCATTGATGCGGATCCTAGCGCCACTGTTGCTACCGCAAAGATCCAGAAAAATGAACCCGAAGATCCAAAGGAGGAGGAGCGTCTCTTCCACTCCTAGATGTGGGTAAAGGGCTCCCCGATACAGTTCATTGTTGGTAGCGGGAGTCAAAAGAACCTCATTTCGGCAGAGGTCGTGAAGCGGTTGGGCTTACTGACCACAACACATCCACAACCATACACCATTGGGTGGCTTCACCAAGGACGAGATCTTCGCGTGAGCCAACAATGTCGCATTCCATACAACATCAAGCCCTTCATGGATGAGGTATTGTGTGACATTGCTCCCCTTGAAGTTTGTGATGTATTACTAGGACAACCATACTTGTGGAAGCGACATGTTGTGTATGAATCAAGGCCCCGTGCTGTTATTATTACATTGGGAAATAAGTTGTTCAGGATACCATAGGTAGCACCACCTGCCGCCATCTCCTTGATTACTGCAAAACAATGCAGTAAGATCATTTCCAAAACCAGGAAATTTGTTTTCCTGATGATACGCCCTCAAGGAAAGAAGAAGACAGTGGTCGCGGCCTCCAGACGGGGTCCCTCTGCACGACAACTACAGATGGACAAGATTGTGGAGGAGTACGAGGACATCTTCACCTCCCCGGCAGGGGTTCCTCTGCACTGTCAAGTCAAGCACTCCATCGATCTGACCCCAGGTGCGCCGCTACCCAATGGACCAATTTATCGGCGCTCCATTCTGGAGAACAATGAAATCAAGAGGCAGATTCAGGAGCTCCTGCAGAAAGGTCACATCCGTCCGAGTTCATCGCCCTGTGGGAGCCCGATCGTGTGGTACAGAAGAACGATGGGACGTGGAGACTCTGTATTGACTATCGGGCGCTGAACAAGATCACTGTCTGTAATAGGTACCCGATCCTGCGGATTGATGACCTCCTAGACCAACTAAAGGGGGTGAAATATTTCAGCAAGATCGATCTGAAGTCAGGATATCACTAGGTACCAATCGAACCCTTTGATGTGTGGAAGACTGCCTTCAAATCCAAGGAGGGCCTCTTTGAATGGTTGGTCATGCCTTTCGGATTGACGAATGCTCCTGCAACCTTTATGAGGCTAATGGATGACATCTTGCGGCCATTCACCAACTCCTTTGTAGTAGTATACTTGGATGACATTCTGATCTTCAGCCAGAGTTGGGAAGAGCACCTCCACCACATCTGACAGGTTCTCCAAACACTGCGGCAACACAAGCTATGTGCCAATCTAGAGAAATGCACTTTTGGCATGACCCAGGTTCAGTATCTGGGATACATCATTGATGAATAGGGGGTGCATGTCGATCCAGCCAAGATCCAAGTCATTCAGGATTGGCCCTCTCCAACCACTCTAACAGAGCTCCGCAGCTTTCTAGGTCTTGCCAACTTCTACCGCAGATTTGTGTTGGGGTTTTTTCATATTTCTTGGCCCTTGAGTCAAGACACCAAGGGAGGGGCGAAAGCAAAATTCTTTTGGCCTGAATCTCAACAGAAGGCATTCAGGGAGTTGAAGGATCGCCTCTGCACGGCACCAGTGCTTGCGTTACCAGATTTACAACAACCATTTGAGGTCGAGACAGATGCCTCTGACTATGCTATTGGGGCAGTCCTTACTCAACATGGACATCCAGTGGCATATCACAGTGAAACACTTTCAGACACAGTCCGGAAGTACCCCACTTATGATAAAGAGATTTATTCCATTGTACAGGCCAGCCGACAATGGAAGCATTACATTTTGGGGAAGGAAACGGTCATCCACACAGACCACCGACCCCTGCAGTTCATACAGACCCAAGGGAAATTGCAGAATGATCGCCATCAGAAGTGGTCTACATACCTGCAACAGTTCCGCTTGAATATCAAGTATAAAAAGGGCAGCACCAATAATGTTGCAGATTGCCTCAGTCGACCACCGATCATGGCGCTAACCACCGTGCTCAACTCTTGTGGGCACGAGACTTCTGATTGGCCACTTCTCTACAAAAGCAACCCAGAATTCGGCCACACATACCAGACACTCTTGGAGGGTCGGCATGTTGCATATTTTCACCTCCAGGATTCCCTATTATGCCACCTTGGTCACCTTTGTGTTCCTTCAAGCGAGCGTGCCAAGATGATTTGGGAAGCACACTACAGTCGGGCTGCTGGGCATTTCGGGGTCGAGAAAACAGTGGCAGTACTGCAAAATTATTTCTACTGGCCGAATCTTCGACATGATGTTGGGAAGTACATCCGATCATGTATTGCCTGTGCCATTGCCAAACCGACCATTAAGAAGCACGGCCTCTATACCCCGTTGCCTACCCCTAGTCGACCTTGGGAATCCATCTCCATGGATTACATGTCAGGCCTTCCTTCCACTAAGCATGTAAATGACTGTGTTTTTGTGGTCGTCGACAAGTTCTCGAAGATGGCCATTATGATGGCCTGCAAGAAGAATATCACAGCAGAAGCCACTGCTAAACTCTTCTTTGAACGAGTATGGGTGCACTTTGGGATCCCATAGTCTATCATCTCAGATCGGGACAGTCGGTTTCTCAGCACATTTTGGTCCAGTCTCTGGTCAATGCTGGACACCAAACTCACGAAGTCCACAGCCTTCCATCCTCAAACTGATGGCCAGACAGAGGTTGTCAATAGGATGATTGTGCACATTCTGTGCATGTATAACTCAAAGCATCCACACACATGGGACGAGAGCCTCCCCTATGTTCAGCACAGCTACAACCGAGCTCTTCACAGCTCCACTGGCCATAGCCCTTTTCAGGTGGGTTTTGGATTCCAGCCACTGTGCCCCATTGATGTGGCCATGCCACTTGCAGCTACTCACATGAATTCATCTCATGTCCAGTCCGAAACAGATAAGGCCACCGGCTTCATTGAGCGCATCCAACATATTCGCCAGCAGGTCCATGACATTCTTGAGAAATCCAATGCCAAGTACAAGCAGCGACATGATCAACATCGGGTGCCACACAAGTTTCAGGTAGGCGACATAGTCTGGTTGCATTTGCAAAAGGAACGCCTTACTGGAGCCTATCGGAAATTGAGACCACTCTGATATGGTCCTTACACCATTACTAAGGCTATGGGAGACAATGCATTTGAGCTCAGCATTCCCCCATTCCTTGGTCTGCACCCAGTGTTCAATGTGGACCGCCTTCGGCCATACTTTCCACCATTGCTAGACACATCCGACATTGCAGAACAGCTCAAACCCACAGAATTAAATCCAGATTGCATGGAACAAGATGCAACTGATCGGATAATTGACACACAGATCAAGAACACTCACCAACAGAATATCCAACTGTATCGAGTTGTCAAAGCAGGCCAACTCCTTCAGCAGGGCAACTGGCTCACCAGGGAACAATTTCAGCAGAAGTTTCCTCATCTCATGGAGGACCTCAACGCAATGGGGACCATTGCTTCCTAAGGGGGGAGGAATGATCCAGGTGGATATTGGTGGCCACCTGCCAAGTCCACCTGGACCCCCACCATTGTCTTTCTCAGAATTTTCAGTTTCCTTAATTGTAGCACAACCTACTATTTTTAGCAGTTTTTCGGGTCCTGAACTTCCGGAGCCGTTTTGAGGCCCTAAACGACGTTTTTTGGGGAATCCGGGGGCAACATTGGACGGATGTTGCCAGTTCCAACAATGATAGTGCTCGGATAGATCTTTCTAATGAGCTATTGTATGCATCAAACGGAGATCATATGCCAAAGTTACGACCCCGGGAAGTTGATGTACCAATTTACCCCAAACGGGGCCCACAGTTTTGGCGTTTCATCTCCTAGGGTTAGGTTTTGGAATGTTAAGGGTTTTTCCATTGTTTCTCAACAATAAATAGGCCTTCGAGCCTCATTGTAACACAGTTCAGAGGCATGTAGCCATCACATCTATTCTCAGAGATAAGCTACCATCGCCCTAGCTGGTTTATTTCCATTTCTAGTTGTAAGCATATTTCAGTATTTTCCATTAATGAAATGAAGTATTATTTCCACTGCATCTTTGTGTACATGGTTATCTCTGTAATTTGTTGCGTTCCTATTTAAATCCGGATCAACAGGTGGCCAAGAGGACTCGCAGGAAGGAGTATTTGTGATACCTTGTCAAGTGGAAGAACCGTCCAATTGAGGACAATTCGTGGCTCGACGCGACACAAATACGAAAGGCGGATTATTCTATGGAGGAGCTCATGGAATGAAGCCATGACTTTTTCTTACCCCGGGAGCCTGATGCAAGAGCATCTAGCTAATGGTTCATCATGATGAAAGGCTCTTTGGTCTCTAAGAGGATTGAAAAGGAAATTGCTAAGTGAACACTGTAGTTGTTTTTGTTTATGTTGTTTTAATTTCGTAAAGAACAATATGTAGGAAGGTAGAGGACTAATTAAGTAAACTATTACAAGTAATTAATTATATTTTCATGTCAATTTTTACAAGAATGTAACGTAGGACAATAAACAATTTTTGGAACTAAAAGAAATGTCTAAGCAATAGAATGTAACCAACAGCAATTAGGAGAAAACAGTTCAAGACAATTATTGAAAAAGAACATAATGCAATTGTAAGAGGTTCGACTTTTTGGAGAAAGACAAAAATCTAATAAAATATCTCTGAGCACACAGACTATTTTTGAATATCCTATAACTCTCTATCTATTTGTCATTCTGTTAAATTTCCAGAAACAGTGAAAGTCCATTCTTTGTTTTGTTCCACAAGCATGTATACACATATGTGTTTCTATTTGCATTGATTCAAGCAGGCCTACAAATCAAAACAAGTTTACAGACATAATTAAAGAATAAGTTGGAGAAACAAGGGTATATAGTCCCTAAATTTATCGCTTAAGCAAGCACAGAGAAATCCTGGACGTGTATACATAATTCGAGCATCAAAGGTAGAGAGAAGACGCAAGGATTTTTGAATAGCAAAATCAACCAAATCATACAGGTACTTCTGAAGAACAAACCCTCTTGTTTCATTTATAAAATAAGCACAAGAATCTTTCTTCTAATATATACAGTTACATAACCTCATTTAAATATCCATACAGTCCATATAATAACACTGTACAAGGTTTGAAGGGTACCATAGCATACGGGTTTAGAAACCCTAACCATATGTAGAAATTTTAAATAATAAACACATATTCAACAAAGATGGTCTTGATCATGCACTATTGTGGAATATATGCACAATACATAAGCTCTTCTACGTTGATCATCAATTTAGCAGCATCAATAACATGCACACATTAACACAGTATGTATCCCAGGGAAAGCTTACAATTGAAAACCCCACACTATCTGTATATTAATGATTGAGAACATGTAACATTACATAGTACAATACTCCTCTCAAGTATCCAGCACTATCTCCACTTATTACACACAAACCAGCTCAGACCTGAACAAGTCACAGGTTCAAGTCTTCTCAACTGCTTTGCCTGCCTCTATTGCACAAACAAGCTGAGAATCACTCACACTGGAAATCACGTGAGCACAGGCTATTCTACTAGGCAAATCTGTGCAATACTCATTTTCATACTCAATACATTGCTTGTGCAAATCCTCATGCACAACTATAGTCACAATTGACAACAATCTTAACCTCTAACACCTGTCCCTGTTGAACTGTACATGCACTGACATGTAACTGAGTTAACTGATGTATTCTTTAGTTTCTTTATGAGTTAATAATTAGTTTAAAAACTCATCATTAGTCTATTTGTAGTTAGACTAATTACAACTAGTTTAACCAAGTCAAACTGAACACAACTCCATCAACTCCACAATCAACTCCACCAAACTCAACTGCTTGATTTCTAACTGAAGTCTTGAATGCAACAACTCAACTGACCCACAAAGAAAGTGTATTTCCTTATGACAACTGCATGTGCCACATCTGTAGGTCAAACTAAAGTGCTCCAAGAGAATAAGATAAAGTTTATAGTCTAAATATTATTATGAGACAATAATATTAGACTTTTCTATTTTAGCCTCGCAGTCTAAAAATAGACTTTTGATCACTCCTGCTGTGAACCAAAAATAGAAGTCCATCTATTTTTCCAAAAATGACCAATCATCCATAAACAACATCCTACAACTCATAGACATGATCCATATGTCTAAAAGTAGACATAGTCTAAAAATAGACTTGCGCCATAACTTGCCTGCTCGCCCACTTAGTGAAGGTGACTCCTTTCCACTAAGCTCTATCATCTTGTTGCATTCTCAACACTCCCTCTCAACAAGATATGGATTATCAGCAACCCTTATCCTACCTCGGTGGTATCCGAATTTGCTCCTGGTGAGCGCCTTTGTCAAGATATCAGCATCCTGATCCTCTGTTGGAATGTATGAAAGTAACATGATTCTCCACTACACACAATCTCTAATATGATGGTACATGATGTCGTCTGTTAAGCTCCCTACCTAATCTACATCTTCATGTCTGTACCAAGATCCATATCCCTATGTACTTCTCAAATAACACAATACATGCCTGCCCACCTTCCAGAAGAGCTTGGTAGGCTTAACCATAGCTTGTGAAAGCTAGTTAGTAGCATAGCATATATCAGGTCGTGTATTCACCAGATACATAAGCGACCCCACCAACTGTCAATAAACAGTGACATCCACTTCTTCTACCGAAGTGGCATCCTTCTTCCTCTAACATCCAGGAAGAGGAGTATCAATAGGCTTGCAGCCATGCATGTTGAACTTCTCCAGTATCTCCCGAGCATACTTACCGTGAGAAACAAACAGTCCATCATTGTGCTGCCAAATTTCCAATCCCAGGAAATAATGAAGGAGACCCAAGTCCTTCATCTCACACTCCTTACCAAGATCATCCTTGCATGAAGTATCAACAACTCATCACCCGTTAGAATCAAATCATATACATACAGTACAATGATAAGCAACATACCCTCCACCACGATCTGCTATAGGTTAGGATCTGCCTCGCTCTTGGAGAATCCAAGTCCAGTGAAATAACTGTCTATCCATGTGTAACAAGCATGTGGTGCTTGTTTCAACCCATACATCGCTCTCTTGAGCCTGCACACATGCGACTCGCTGCTGAAGATCTCAAAAACTTCGGGCTGCTCAATGTACACCTCCTCCTCAATGACTCTGTTGAGGAACGTAGTCTTCACATCCATTTGATGAATGTGCCACCCCATCTGCGCTGAGAGAGAAATAATTGTCTGTATGGAAGAATACCTTGCAACAGGTGCAAAGGTCTCCTCATAATCGATCCCCTCTATCTGTGAAAAGCTTCAGGCAACAAATCTTGCCTTGTACATCTCCACACTCCTGTCAGATTCCTGCTTAACTTTGTAGATCCATCTCGAACCCACCACTAATTTCCCTTCTGGTCTAGGAACAATCTCCCATGCACTGTTTCTGACAATCAAATCATACTCTTCCACCATGGCATCTACCCATGTGATATCCTCCACAACTTCCTCGAAAGAGGATGGCTCAGCCACAACACTTTTTCTCATAAGAGTCATGTATCCAGTGTACAAATCAGGTGACTGTCTCTGCCTGCTTTGGGCTGTAGGTGGTCCTACAACTTTCTTTGTATCTTGAGCTGGTCGCTCAGCTTCTGTCAAGCACTTTCGCCCTCTGATGGTTGGCGCTGCATGAGTGGTCTCTTCCACTCCATGAACTTCGTCGTGTGGCTGATCCAAGTCCTGAAGCTCATCCTTAGGAACTAAAAGCTCCTAATCTACATTAATGTATGGCTTCCTCTCAAGCGAACACTTCATGGATTTCTCCTCCTGAAATTTCATATCCCGTCACACAACAGTCTTACCACTGTCTGGGAAATACACACGATAGTTGTGGGGCGTATCACTGTACCCCACAAATATCCCAACCTCTGTGGTCAGCTCCAACTTCTTACTGGCATCCTTCATCACATGCATGTAAACGTTAGCACCAAAAATCCTCAAATGAGAAAAATCAGGCCTCTTACAAGAATAATCTTCCTAGGGTGTACTCATGCCAAGTATCCTGTGAGGACAACGGTTTTGTACATAAACTATTGTATTACATGCTTCCCCCCACAAGTGAAGGGGTAGGCCCTGATCATGCAACATCGCCCGTGCAGCACCCATGATCGTTCTGTTCTTCCGCTCAGCAACCTCGTTCTGCTGTGGGTTATGGGGAGCTATGAGCTCTCTTTGAATCCCTTCTGCTTTGCAGAAATCCTTGAACTCGTCAAAAATGTATTCACCACCATTATCGCTCCTAAGAGCCTTCACCTTCTTCCCCGACTCCTTCTTGACCAGTGCTTTGAATTCACAAAACATTGAATATGTCTCGCTCTTCTTCTACATGAAGAAGATCCATCACTTACGAGAGAAATCATCAACAAAAATCACATAATACCTGTGTTTCGTTGTCGAGGCAACTGAGAAAGGTCCACACATGTCTGTGTGAATTCTCTCAAGGATCGTCATCGCATGACTATCCTTCTCGTGAAAGGTGGTTTTCATAAACTTTCCCAAAGTACACCGCTTGCACTGATCTGACTGCACAGGATTGCCTTTAGGAAGACCTGTAGTGATCTGCTGCAGTATCTTCAAGTCTCCATGGTGAAGGTGACCCAATCTCCTGTGCCACAACTCACCATCATCCCAGCTCACCAATCCTTCTGCCTTGCATGGCATTGCTGCGCATCCATCTACATGCAACTGATAAAGGTTCCTCACTCGAACCCCTATCTTCTGGGTTTCTCCAGTTGTCTTACTGCGTAGGAAAGCCTTTCCCTCGCTGAAAATAACAGCATATGCCTTGTCTTCTAACATCGCCACATAGATAAGATTCTTCTTCAATCCTGGAACATGCATCACTTCTTTCAATATGAAGGATTTACCAGACTCCCCCTCAAAGGAAATGGTACCAATACTGGTTGCACTGTATCTACCATCATCACCGATCTTGATGTGCACTCCAAGGTCTTTGTCCTCAAGATCAGAAAACAAATCTCGATCTCCTGTCATGTGAAAAGACGCAACATTGTCCAAGAACCACACCAATCCCATCACACTTGAAACCAAGCATGCGATCAATGAAAAATCAAGCTCAAACTACGAGGCTAGAGCCTCCACTGCTGTCGATCTAGCAGCTTGCTTCTTCTTCTTCTGCAGACAATTAGTGGCATAGTGTCTGTGCTAGTGACAGTGAAAACACTTCACCTTGGACATATCCTGCTTCTTGCCTTTCGCACGAGACTGAGAAGCTTTCTTGCTCTTCCCCTTCTTTCCTTTGGTAGCCAAAGCACAATTTTCTTCATCAGTTCCCCTTGATGAATATCCGTCCCAAGTATTCTGCCTGATCTCCTCCTACACAAGATCTGACCAAAGTCTTTCCCTTCCTGGCAATTTCTCCCGACCATTGACAAAGTCTTGATAGGAATGCCAACTCTTCGAAAGACCAAGGAGAGCCAAGCTCACCAAGTCCTCATCATCAACAGTAACCCCCACACTTCCCAGCTCATCCGACAGTGAGGGAACTTCGTGAGATACTTGGGCATGCTGTCTCCCTTCTCGCATTTGATGTTTCTGAGTTTATCCTTGAGCACCAGCTTCCTCTAATCTCCCTTTCTTTGGAATATATCTATTAACACTTTCCACATCAAGTATGGAGAAGCCTTTCCATGCAAGCTGGACACAATGTGATCCTTCACGCCCTTTAACAGAATCCTTTGACACTTTGTTGTCTTCTTTTGCCAAGCCTCAGCTCCGATAGCATCAGTAGGATTTGGGACCTCAGCCTCTATCAACTCCTTCAGCCCGTTATCATCCAACACCACCTCCATCCTATCCTTCCATGCAATATAGTTCGAGTTGCCCTCAAGAGCATACTCCAATCGCAATCTGTTGAAAGACATTGCAACGTTGACACCAAGAAAACACTGTTGCAAATTCGAATTCCACCAGCTCCAAACTCAACCGCCTCCGATCTAAGATTCGTGAGAACAAATTATTTCTAGTACAGAGATTGACTGTATGGGATTTTACTGGGTATCTCACCTTCCAAAGGAAGGATGATTCCAGAGGCTACCTAGCCCGATTACAGACTCTGCCTGAAGAAATAGAATGTAAACACTTCCTAAATAGTAGATCTGATGATCAACAGCTCTAATACCATGTAGAAATTTTGAATAATAAACACATATTCAACAGAGATTATCTTGATCATGCACTATTTCAGAATACATGCACAATACATAAGCTCCTCTACGTTGATCATCAATTTAGCAGCATCAAAAACAATGAAACATCAATAGCATGCACACATTAACAGAATATGTATCCCGGGGAAAGCTTACACCTGCAAACCCCACAGTATCTATATATTAATGATTTAGAGCATGTAACATTACATAGTACAATACTCCTCTCAAGTATCCAGCACTATCTCCATCTGTTACACACAACCCAGCTCAGACCTGAACAAGTCACAGGTTCAAATCTTCTCCACTGTTTTGCCTGCGTCTATTGCACAAACCTGCTCAGAATCACTCACACTGGAAATCATGTGAGCATGGGCTATTCTACTGGGCAAATCTACGCAATACCCATTGGCATACTCAATACATTGCTTGTGCAAATCCTCATGCACAACTATAGTCACAACTGATAGCAATCTCAACCTCTAACACATGTCCTTGTTGAACTACACATGAACTAACATGCAACTGAGTTAACTGATGTATTCTTTAATTGCTTTATGAGTTAATAATTGGTTTAAAAACTCATCATTAGTCTATTTGCAGTTAGACTAATTACAACTAGTTTAACCAAGTCAAACTGAACACAACTCCATCAACTCCACCAAACTCAACTGCTTGAGTTCTAACTGAAGTCCTGCATGCAACAACTCAACTGACCCACAAAGAAAGTGTATTGCCTTCTGATAGATGCATGTGACACATCTATAGCTCAAACTAAAGTACTCCAAGAGAATAAGATAAAGTTTATAGTCTAAATATTATTATGAGACAATAATATTAGACTTTTCTATTTTTAGCCTGGCAGTCTAAAAATAGACTTTTGATCACCCTTGCTATGAACCAGAAATAGAAGTCCATCTATTTTTCCTAACATGACCAATCATCCATAAACAACATCCTGCAACTCATAGACATGATCCATATGTCTAAAAATAGACTTTGCGCTATAACTTACCTGTGGGCCCACTTAGTGAAGGTGAATCCTTTCCACTAAGCTCCATCATCTTGTTGAATTCTCAACAACATAAACCAAACCCTATAGCAACTACCCACAAGAGGAACAGAGCAAGTCTAACAACCTATGCATACGCACTCATGGCGACCTCAAATTATTACAATAAATTGTTGTAACCCTAGCCTACAACGAGAAAGAAACAAGTTACAAGATGACAGGGAACGACCCTACTCGGGTTTAGCCAGAGCATCGATGAGCTGAAGTCCAAAACCCTCCAAGACGAACATACCTGCAATGACCAGACATTAACTAAAGTTTGTGAGCGATATGTGGCAAGGAAAGTAAAGATCAGGAGAAAACAACAAAACTAGGGTTCGAAATTACCTTGCAGAGACAAGACGCCGACATTGCAGTCACCTGGGTTCACTCTACTCACGAAGGAGCAAGTGCATCAGTTTAACAGTGTGAAAAGAAGAAAAGATTGATAGCAGCAGAGAACAAAAAATTTTACATTAACATTGCGAAGGAAATTGAAGCCAAGACCCTGCGACCGCAACCTGTCCATGAAACAGAGGAATACAACCGGAGCACTCAACAAAGAGTCGCATAGAAGGATTCAAGACAAAAAGGAGTCGCACAAGCTAGCTAAATAGCCAACATTGACTTGTACACAGAGAAATCTCAGTTTCCACAAGTAGACTATAATCCATAATTCTACAAAATGATTAAGTGTAGACATAGAAACAAATAATGGAATAACCAGGTTCAAACAAGAGCTCATTACGAGATGGAGAAGCCAACAAGTTTCCAGGACAAGAGCCGAGCGAGAGTACCAGAGGCAGCATAATATTACACAAAGAAAACCTCGTAGCATAACCACATTGCAAAGCCCTCAAACCTCAACAATTCACAAGCGAAATGACCGGGAGATAGGGTTTGAGACCCTCATACCAAAGTGGGAGTGACAATTCCAAGGAGTTGACACTTGTCCAATACTCGTTAGGTGTGGGTACAAATCATAAGTGTGGACCCCAAATCAATTATAATATCATTGCAATCAACCGCCAAATAAAAAAATATCATATGTAACCCAACTATTAGTCATTAAATTCATTCCTAATCACATTATTAACATTGGTAAGTGTGACAAGGGTGGGTTGGACCCATCAGCAAATCCCTTATTAATGTGGATGTTATTCTTTGACGAGATCACATATCAGTTGTCACCCTCATCACTATGGGCAAATAACATTGTAAATACCCCTAATATTCTAATTACCATGGTGAAGAAAATGTACTTGACTTTGCTTCACCATACTTGTGTATGTACGTTGTATTTATTCACACAACATGCGTATAATTTCCCAAAGTTTACCTTTATTATTCATCTATCTCTAAAATGATAACCCTTTCTCCATTATCACTGTAACATTTGTACCATCCTATATAATCATCCTACTACCATCATGTTCACATATTTATCAAGTAGGTTTCCATCATAGACAACTCTTTAGTCATATTGTCAACACCCTTAAAACCCTAGACTGTATGACATCCACAAAGTAAATGGTAAGGTTAAAATACTTTAAGACTTGAGAGAAACAAATTTACCCTAGGAAAATTATCCCTGGTCAAAATAATAAGAGATAGATGTTGTTTCATTGATTATTTTTGTAAAGAAAATGAAAATTGGTCAAATGAAAACCCTGCCAAAATTTAAATCCATTCTAAAAGTTATAAGAAAAAAATGGTAAGGAAATACTAGTTGAAGCATGGCAGTAGATGATAAATATAGGTTGCAACAAGGTTGGAAATAATTCTCGGTTGTGAGAATTTATTCCTTTCAACCCGCATCATAAGGAGGAAAATGAATTATCTTAAATATTTAAACTAAAGAATGAAGGAAATATTGAAATTTAAGAAAATGTCTAGACCTAAACCCTATTTTTACCAATTATTCTATGAGAATTTGAGATGTGCCCGGAAAATAAAACTTGGTAGCAAAACAAAGTCGGATGATGCTCTCTGTGCATCATCACAATTTTTGATTTAGCAAACACATGAAAGTTGTTTATTGAATGGGAAGGTGTGGAGCCTATTCGTGACTCAATCAAACTAAACAATGTTTCGAAACAATGGTAGCCACAATACAATCATGCTCCACCTTAGGTGTAGATCAAGGAAAGGCACGATCACCAAGTCATTAAAACATGTAAACTGAAGGTTTTATCCCATGACCTATGAATGAAGAATAACTATAAGGAAAATCTATATATAAAAGGATTAAATGGGATAAAGGGGAAATGTTCCTAACAGTATATATATATATATATATATATATATATATATATATATATATATATATATATATATATATATATATATATATATATATATATATATATACCTTGCAAATATTTGTGAAGAGAACAAAAAAACATATCTATATGCATAAATTATTAGTATAGAAAAAAGAGTTTTATAAGAAGTGTAAAAAATGCTTAAGAGGACCCTCATTCCCTCATATTGTAAAAGGGCATAAGTCTAGATAATTCCATCATAATTTTATGGAATATACTAAGCAGCCCAAGTTATAATTACCTATGTTGTAAGTAGGAGATAATTGGATTATGAAGTATTAAGAACCATAAAATAAGCAATTTTGGGATAAGAGTGAGAAACTCAATTTGTAACTCTGCATTCTAGAGGAACACTAAATAATTATTCTTTGAGTATTATAGTTATATGTGTTATCCCCATTGAGATTTTATTACTAAATATACCAAAAATAATTTTTTTAGTTTTTTGTAGAGGTATGTAACACATGAAAAGTTAACTCTTCAACTAAAGGAAATATGTGTTCTACTAATTAACGATCACTTCTCCTTACAGGTATTCTTTATAATATATTTGATCAAGACATAATTCCACTCCGATTTTGGATAATATGCTAGCATTCAATTTAATTCTCTTTGAATTTGATCAAATGATATAACCCTGAACATTCTAATGAGCTCCATAATTCTAATCATCCACTAATGCATTAAATAAGTGTTTAAGGAGGTATAACCTTTCAACTAATGAATCATAGCCTTTAAATCTCTATCACTTGTAATTTTAGATGTCTAAATTTACAATTAAAATGACTAACATAAACTACTAATCCATATTATTCTAGTACTTGTTAGGTAGTCATATTTTTGTTCCTAGACTAAATTAGTCATTCTGGTTAGTCATTTTTAGTTGTATTACTTAATTTCTAGTCATATATTTTAACATGGGACTAAATTAGTCATTTATGCTAGTTTTTTTTGGTCCACTCACTTAATAATGTTCATTTTTTTGTAGTACCTCAGTTGGGGGAGTTGTGGTCACTAATGTTTTTAGTCACCTAGTCACTAATTTCATCATTTTGTACTAATGTTTTGGCATTGTTCCTCAAGAAAAGTTATGAAAAAAGGTCTAGGAGCTAATTGTCCCCCTTGAGACGAGGGTTGTTGTAACTAGGATATACTAGAATGTTATTTCCAAGATTAAGACACAAGAAGGTTTTTTAAAAGAGATTAAATGCAATATTAGAGTTAGCCTTACACTTTTTGGAATTCGCATTGATAAACTAGAAGTGTCTTTGGAGCTTGTAGGTTGCCATGCACCAAAAGTCACTAGTATAATCACTACTCTTCTTCTTTTCTCAGAATATATTGTTCTTCTTACTAGAAGCTCTCATGATGGCAACAAGCAACTTAGAATCCTCCATGATTACTACTTGAAGGTCGGTTTGGTTATTAATACCAATAAGTATAAATTCATGATAATTTCAACTATGATAGTTTCATTTGTGACAACAAAACAACTATGATGGTTCCATTTATGACAACAATCACTTATAAAAGGTTTCCTCCCAAATATTTATGTATTGACTTCCACCATTATCTAAACTCCAACTATAGCATTGAGAAAATGATGGTAGAAGGTAAGAAAACTTAGTAACAGCATGAAAATAGTTGGAAGTCAATTTTTTTTAGATTTCAAGTAGAAATAAGTTCTTATTTGAGACTTTGGACATCCTTGTTATTTTATATGGATGTGTCACATCCCTAGCCATATATCCATAAAATCTTTTTTTTTTTATTATACATACCAACTTGCCTAAACATAATGCTCATATGATTTTTTTTTGTTTCCAATCATTGTGACCATAACCATGTCAACTATATGATTAAAGTGCACTTACCTTCAATTTTCCTATTATTAAAAAACGTTTGCATAAAGCGTAAGCAATTGTCAACCATAAACATTGTTAACATATACATAAGTCGGGGTGTATTATATATATATATCTATGCCACAGTTTACGGTTATGCGTGTTTCAATATACTTTTCAATACACCCACCTCACCGAATTAACATAACCCATACCTTGGTCTATGCTACCGATGACAATCTGCTCGAGATATTTACAATGGTTAATGGTGTGGACTTGATATCCCGCCACAGAGCCTGTTGACAACTCATCCTAACATAAACGCGGCAGTACGTCCGGGGCAGGTGGCATAACCAGGTTTCACTAGCCACGTGATGCTTTGGGATTGCGGACTTCGGTTTTATCACCACAGGCTCCCGCCTTACTTCGACGGTCCGGATTAAGTTGGGTGATCGGAGGGTTGTAAATTGTCAAGGGTTTTACTAAGACTTTATGAGTGAAAATCAGTTTACCATTTTCTCATTTGGGGCCGCGGTCTTTGCGGATCTGGTTCGATGTTCCTTCCACAGTTCGACACCAGCTCCCTGGTGCATCCAGACTGTAACCCTCCAGGGTTTGCCTCTCCGCTCAGTATCAAGTCCTCGCAGGTAATTTTCATTGACAATTCTTGGGTTAAGTTTTAGGTTTTGTTAACCTGGAGTAACGCATACAGTTCTCATAATTTCATTGTCGGGTTTGTAGCTGCAACCTACTACGCTGCAGATCCGTCCATGGCTCTCTCTCCAGCGGCGCATCTCACCGGCTTAACACAGGTATGCTATGGCCTTTCATACTCTGCTCTGGTTTATAGTGATTAGAGGTTTCGGACAAGAGCTATTACATATGATTGGGTATGAATCTTTATTGTTTCAGCACGGAAATCCTTGCTCCCATTGCCGGTTAAATCCCAGTGGGAAACCCCTGCAGCTGCCTTCGCTGCATACGATGGAGAATCCTCTCTTGCGAGAGTTATGCTTGGAGGCCGTCTCCGGTTCTGTTATGTATGTTCAATCTTGTGCTAGATTACCAGGCTATCCTGTAACTACTTGATATTGATTGTATGGTCCAAATGCTCATTGGGTTTTCAAATCAGAACCCGTCTTAGTTTTATGGGGCTTGATCCCCTTTTTGAATGTAATGATATATACATATATTTGAATTCGAAAATGTTCTGTAGAAACTAGCAGTAATTGCCACAGTAAATAGACATTCAGCTCTCGGGCATTCCCGTGTTTTAATGGAATTTTCATTGTTGTTTGCCGCTTTTGCAATTAGATATGTGGTTATATTTCGCTATGGCTTGCTAGCTCACCCGCGGCCTCCGCCTCGGGGGTACGGGGTTATGTTAACAGTTTCATTTCACGCTTCTGTAACTTCTAAAATTGTATATTATTATTCTCAAGTATGTTTGACAGCTATTCCGCGTCTAAGCGCTCATGCATAACTTTTACAGTTCATCTGTTTGATATGAGGGTTTGTATTTATATATATGCATGCATGGTTTTCACAGTTCATGTGTTAAATTCGAGGGTTGGTAGTTTTATTTGCATGCATCGCCTCTCGGCCATACTAGGAATAATGAATACGAGGTCTATCATTTTATTCGCATGCATCACCTCTCGGCCATACTAGGAATAATGAATACGAGGTCTGTTATTTTATTCGCATGCATCGCCTCTCGGCCATACTAGGAATAATGAATACGAAGGTCTGTCATTTTATTCGCATGCATCGCCTCTCGGCCAATGAGATCCATCCTTCGGACGGTGTTCTCCCCCCGAGCAATCCTGCAGGCCTCCAGCCCTCAACAGGAACAGTGCACTCCTGGTGCCAGGTTATCTGGTCCTCACCAGACTTAACCTCCTTACCCCCTCCCTTGGAGCAAGATTTGTTTTCCTTTTCTTTTTCCTCTCTGTCTGTCCTCACAGCACAGAATCCCCCAAGTTAGGGTTTTTTTCCCTTTTTAAGGGTAGTTCCATCAGTTATCACACTGATTCTTTTCTTTAAGATTCACCTCTTAGAGGCTGCCAGCAATTCTAAGAAAATATTTCAATTAAATTATTTAATCAGAATTAGTTTGCCACAGTTTTATTTAAAACATAATAACAACTGTATTCGTCTTTTTACCACAGTAACTTTCAAATTTACATAAATCTGGGGTCATTACATCTCCCCCTCCTGAGATTGGACATCGTCCCGATGTCTATCACCTGTAAACAGGTTTGGATAAGCCTCCCTAAGGAGTTCCTCATCTTCCCAAGTGGCCTCCTCTGGTCCATAGTGCTGCCACTGCACTTTAGCTTGGGAAATAACTCGTTTCCGCAGCTGCACTTCTCTCCGGTCGAGAATGGTCAGTGGTTCGACCAGAACCTCGCCTTCCGGCTCGACCTGCAAACAGAATGGATTTAGTTATTTTTCAGTTTATAAACAATGCTTATCCATAATAACCAGATTACTTCTTACCCGCACATTCTGCCATTGAATCACATGTTTAGGGTCGTAAACGTATTGCTTTAATACAGATACGTGAAACACATTGTGAATCTTAATATGACTTGGTAGGGCAAGTTGATAGGCGACCGGTCCGACTTTGGCCAAGATCTGGAAAGGCCCAAAGTAACGAGGTGCTAGCTTGGCACATCCCCTCCACTGCAAGGTACTCCTTCTTGGTTGGATCCTCACAAATACATGATCCCCAACCTGGAATTCCTTAAATCTTCTTTTTTGATCAGCGAAACTTTTCTGCCTGTCCTGAGCGGCTTTCAAGTTAGCACGCACCCTTTTCACTGTATTCTCCATTTCCTGTAACATATCAGGACCAATTCGCAACCTGTCTTCCGGTCCGCCCCAGCTTGCGGGTGTGCGGCACTTCCGCCCGTACATAACCTCAAAAGGACTCATCTGAGTTGAGGAATGGTACCCATTGTTGTATGCGAATTCGACTAAGTGGAGATAGTCCTCCCATTGAGTTGGCTTCATCAAAACACATGCTCTCAGCATGTCTTCCACAACTTGATTTACTCGTTCTGTTTGGCCATCAGTTTGGGGATGATAAGCTGTACTAAAATTCAGCTGTGTTCCCAGTTCCGCAAACAGTGTCCTCCAAAAGGTTGATGTAAACTTGACGTCCCGATCGGAGATAATCACCTTCGGCAGCCCATGTAATTTGAACACATGCTGCATGAAAATATGGGCAATTTGTACAGCCTTATATGTCGATTGCACAGGTATGAAGTGTGCTGCCTTACTCAACTTATCCACCACCACCATAATGGAATCATTATTCTTCTTGGTCTTGGGCAGTCCCGTTATAAAATCCATGGATATAGTCTCCCACTTCCATTCTGGAATGGGTAGAGGTTGTAACAGTCCTGCTGGGTGCATGTGTTCCGCCTTAATTTGCTGACATTCTAGACAGCGTGCTAGATACTCAGTTATCTCTTGCTTCAGTTTTGGCCAGTAGTATTCTTTGCGGAGTGCGGTAACCATTTTCTGGTAGCCCGGGTGTCCCGCATAATGGCTGGTATGAAACTCATCTAAAATCATCTTCTTAATGCTGTCTTCATTGGGCACATACAGCTTATTATTAAAGCACAACATATCAGCATCATCTAGTTTGTACCCTTGTAGTAATTCCTTATTAGATTGCTGCTGTAATTTCTGTTTGATGTGCTGATAAACAACATCTTGTTCAGCCGCTATTTTTATCCTTTCCAATAAGGTACTTTGCCACTCACTAACTGAAATCCTGCACACGCATTGCACCTTCCGACTTAATGCATCCGCTACTCGGTTCTCCTTACCCTTTAGATGCTTAATTTCAAAGTCGAACCCACTTAAGAAGTCAGCCCAGCGAGCTTGCCTTGCATTTAAGGTGGGTTGACTGAAGTAGTTCGTTAAACTGTGGTGGTCTGTTAATAACAGAAATTTTCTGCCCACAAGGTAATGTCGCCACATTTTCAGGGCATGAATGACAGCAGCCAGCTCCATGTCGTAAGCAGAATATTTCTGCTCATGCTCTTTCAACTTTCTAGATTCGTAAGCAATGACTCTTCCTTCCTGCATCAGCACTCCTCCCACACCTTCCTTGCTTGCGTCCGTGCAGACTACATAATCCTTGTTAGGATCAGCGATACTTAATATAGGTGCGGTAGTAAGTAAGTGCTTGAGCTGCTCAAAGCTCTTTTGGCACGCTGAGGTCCACTTAAATGTTTTTCCTTTCTTTTGTAAAGAGGTGATTGGGTATGCTACCCTCGAAAAGCCTTCGACAAATCTTCTATAATACCCTGCTAACCCCATAAAGGACCTAATGTCTGCCACGTCCTTTGGAACAGGCCACTCCATTATAGTTCTAATCTTCTCAGGATCCACAGCGATGCCCTCTTTAGTGATCACGTGGCCCAAATATTGTATCTCCTCCTTGTAAAAATCGCATTTGCTGAATTTTGCATATAATTGATGTTCCCGCAAAGTTTGCAACACCAATTTAAGGTGTTCCTCATGCTCTTTCCTTGATTTGCTGTAAATCAGAATGTCATCTATGAATATCAGCACAAATTTGTCTAAAAACCGCTGAAACACCTTGTTCATCAAACACATGAAAGTGGCAGGTGCATTTGTCAGCCCAAAAGGTAGCACCACGAACTCATAGTGCCCATACCGCGTTCTGAAGGCGGTCTTAGCGATATCCTCCTCTTTTATTCTGATCTGATGGTAACCAGATCGCAGATCAATTTTTGAAAATACCGTTGCCCCCTTCACCTGATCAAAGAGCTCGTCGATTCTAGGCAAAGGATATTTGTTTTTGATTGTAAGCTTATTTAGCTGGCGATAATCAATGCACATCCGTAAAGTTCCATCTTTCTTTTTGACGAACAGCACTGGGGCTCCCCAAGGCGACACGCTGGGACGGATGTAATTTTTATCTAACAGTTCTTGTAGCTGCATCTTTAATTCTGTCAGTTCTGGCACACTCATACGATAGGGTGCCCGTGATACAGGTGCTGCCCCTGGAATTAGCTCAATAGTGAAATCCACATCCCGTTTTGGTGGTAATCCCGGCACTTCCTCGGGAAAAACATCTGCAAACTCCCGCACTATCGGCATGTTACCCAGCATGGCAGTTGTGTCTTTTTGATTTGCTTATCCCACTTGGATAGCGTAGATTTGACATTTCTTCTTGATGCACTTAGCTAATTGGGTAGCTGTAATAGGTCGAATCTGCACAGGGTGCCTAATTCCTTGCAATTCCTGCTGGTCTCCCAGGTCATCCTTATAATATATGGTCTTGGTCTTGCAGTTAACCAAGGACCAGTGTTTCTCCAGCCAGTCCATCCCAATCAAAACATCATAGGAGCCCAACGGTAATACATTCAAATCTGCCACTATTGGCTGCCCTGCTAAGGTTAAGGCACAATTATTCACCTTGGCCAAGACTCGTCTCTTGGCTCCTGTAGCTAGTTGGACCAGCCACGGATTTTTGAATTTTTCAGCCTGCAGTTTACACCGTTCTACTATATTCGGACTAATATAACTTAAGGTAGCCCCTGGGTCTATAAGAACAGCTAAGGACAGGTTTGAGATTTTACCTTCGAACTCAATCATAGATGGCTGGTACTCCGCTTGACGGTCCTCCAGCGCCGCATTGATTCTGGGCACACTACGGGCCACGTCCCCAACCGTTGAAGCCTCATGTATCTGAGATATCTGGTCTGTTCCTTTCCTCTGCGGGCAGTTTTTAACATAGTGGGGTCCTCCACAACCCCAGCATTGCACTGGTGGTCTGGTCATCCCTTCATCAGTTGATCTAACAGACTGCTCATTAGCCTTAGATTCGCTCATTGGTCTGGACCGGGGCGCGTTCCTTGCAGCAGGTCTGCTACTCAGTCCTTTACCGGCACTCTTATTCCCACTGCTGCGACTTCCTTTGCTGCTTCCAACCACCCGACCACTTCTTTTCTCATTCCATCTCTTGAGGGAAGTGTCCCCTTTCTGTTTACTCTGCTGGTAACAGATTCTCGCCTTACGGATGGCTTCATCCATGGTTCTAGGATTATCGAATTCAATCCTTTCCCTTATGTATGAAGGTAGGCTGCTCACAAACCTCTGAACCTTGGCTTTTTCTTCCTTGATGTAAGGTACATAACGTAGCAGCGAGGTAAAACGATTAATGAACTCATCCATGGTCTGCTGTCCCAGTCTTAAGTCATGAAATTCTCTTGCCTTCTCATCATAGAAGCGTTCTGTCAGGTACCTCTCCTTGAAATACTTCTGGAATTTCTCCCATGTAATAGTTCGTTCGCTGACCCCTTTGACTATCTTGATTTCTTCCCACCACAAGGTTGCCTTGCCTTGCAATTGGAAGATTGCCAATCTTGCTTTCAGGTTGTGGTCGTACTCATACAACTGAAAATACTTGTTCATATTGATCAACCAGGCTTCAGCAGCTTCCTCTTGCTCACCATCAAAATGTGGAGGTTTAATCTTTCGGAATTCTCCCTGCAATTCCACTTTCTGACGTTTTGATGTTTGCTGTTGAGGTGCATTATCAGAGTGATCCTCCTTGTCTTGGAAGTTTTCAGGTACCATTTGATGATCTTGTTCTTCTGTTACCCTTTGCTGTTCTGCACTGGGGTTGGACAGGGGTGGGTTTTGCCTGTTTGACAGGCTTTTCAGAATCTTTTCCTGTTCAACTGTTAGACGTGCGTTGTCCTCTCGCAGCCGTGCCATTTCATTCTTCAATTCCCGGACGGCTTCCAGGATTGCATGATTCGTACTCCGTGACTCTGCATCCAATTGCACCCACAGTTCTGCATTTTCTTGAGGGTTACTGCCGGGTTCTTGCATTTTGTCTCCTTTCTGGTTTTAACTGTTGATTTGTTGCAATTCTGTATATCAGTGCAAATAAACAGAACACAGTTAAGTACATTGTTAGCTTGCATGAGTTGCTTGGTGTACCCTTCTGCATACTGGTATGTTCTACTTGAGGCCACAGCGTTGAAACTGGGCTCTGATACCACTTGTCACATCCCTAGCCATATATCCATAAAATTTTTTTTTTTTTATTATACATACCAACTTGCCTAAACATAATGCTCATATGATTTTTTTTTGTTTCCAATCATTGTGACCATAACCATGTCAACTATATGATTAAAGTGCACTTACCTTCAATTTTCCTATTATAATAAAAAACGTTTGCATAAAGCGTAAGCAATTGTCAACCATAAACATTGTTAACATATACATAAGTCGGGGTGTATTATATATATATATATCTATGCCACAGTTTACGGTTATGCGTGTTTCAATATACTTTTCAATACACCCACCTCACCGAATTAACATAACCCATACCTTGGTCTATGCTACCGATGACAATCTGCTCGAGATATTTACAATGGTTAATGGTGTGGACTTGATATCCCGCCACAGAGCCTGTTGACAACTCATCCTAACATAAACGCGGCAGTACATCCGGGGCAGGTGGCATAACCAGGTTTCACTAGCCACGTGATGCTTTGGGATTGCAGACTTCGGTTTTATCACCACAGACTCCCGCCTTACTTCGACGGTCCGGATTAAGTTGGGTGATCGGAGGGTTGTAAATTGTCAAGGGTTTTACTAAGACTTTATGAGTGAAAATCAGTTTATCATTTTCTCATTTGGGGCCGCGGTCTTTGCGGATCTGGTTCGATGTTCCTTCCACAGTTCGACACCAGCTCCCTGGTGCATCCAGACTATAACCCTCCAGGGTTTGCCTCTCCGTTCAGTATCAAGTCCTCGCAGGTAATTTTCATTGACAATTCTTGGGTTAAGTTTTAGGTTTTGTTAACTTGGAGTAACGCATACAGTTCTCATAATTTCATTGTCGGGATTGTAGCTGCAACCTACTACGCTGCAGATCCGTCCATGGCTCTCTCTCCAGCGGCGCATCTCACCGGCTTAACACGGGTATGCTATGGCCTTTCATACTCTGCTCTGGTTTATAGTGATTAGAGGTCTCGGACAAGAGCTATTACATATGATTGAGTATGAATCTTTATTGTTTCAGCACGGAAATCCTTGCTCCCATTGTCGGTTAATCCCAGTGGGAAACCCCTGCAGCTGCCTTCGCTGCATACGATGGAGAATCCTCTCTTGCGAGAGTTATGCTTGGAGGTCGTCTCCGGTTCTGTTATGTATGTTCAATCTTGTGCTATTGATTACCAGGCTATCCTGTAACTACTTGATATTGATTGTATGGTCCAAATGCTCATTGGGTTTTCAAATCAGAACCCGTCTTAGTTTTATGGGGCTTGATCCCCTTTTTGAATGTAATGATATATACATATATTTGAATTTGAAAATGTTCTGTAGAAACTAGCAGTAATTGCCACAGTAAATAGACATTCAGCTCTCGGGCATTCCCGTGTTTTAATGGAATTTTCATTGTTGTTTGCCGCTTTTGCAATTAGATATGTGGTTATATTTCGCTATGGCTTGCTAGCTCACCCGCGGCCTCCGCCTCGGGGGTACGGGGTTATGTTAACAGTTTCATTTCACGCTTCTGTAACTTCTAAAATTGTATATTATTATTCTCAAATATGTTTGACAGCTATTCCGCGTCTAAGCGCTCATGCATAACTTTTACAGTTCATCTGTTTGATATGAGGGTTTGTATTTATATATATGCATGCATGGTTTTCACAGTTCATGTGTTAAATTCGAGGGTTGGTAGTTTTATTTGCATGCATCGCCTCTCGGCCATACTAGGAATAATGAATACGAGGTCTGTCATTTTATTCGCATGCATCGCCTCTCGGCCATACTAGGAATAATGAATACGAGGTCTGTTATTTTATTCGCATGCATCGCCTCTCGGCCATACTAGGAATAATGAATACGAAGGTCTGTCATTTTATTCGCATGCATCGCCTCTCGGCCATACTAGGAATAATGAATCATCATCGTGCTTGCACAGGTTCTCTGTTGTGATGAAATCATCTCTATTACAGTTATTTACCTCCGCTCTCGGGTTGGATAAAATGTTTTCATTTTTCTGGCTACATGCAATGTAACGTAGTTTAATACCACTGTACAACCACACAGTGCTTTCCTTGTTTGTATCCATCGGTGCATGGTTACGACCTTGTCACCGATTCCTTGTTTTATAAGTGCGCCCGTTTTAATAACACTCTCTACACAGAGTCTTTAAGTAATTTTGCACAGGTTAATATCGGGTTAAGTTATTGATTACTCCATTAACTAACAGTTTTCTACCTCAAGGTCACAGGGTGAAATCTGTTAACAGCATCTAGGAAAAACAACAGTCCTTTCCCATTCAATTACTGTAACTTTAATGCATGTTCATTTCCTATCAGGGACTTACCAGTTTGGAACCGTACCTGATTTCCTCTGTCAGGAATGGTTTCATTCAAACAAAGGTCACCTGCTTAATTTCTGCTCTCCTCCCAGCCAATGAGATCCATCCTTCGGACGGTGTTCTCCCCCCGAGCAATCCTGCAGGCCTCCAGCCCTCAACAGGAACAGTGCACTCCTGGTGCCAGGTTATCTGGTCCTCACCAGACTTAACCTCCTTACCCCCTCCCTTGGAGCAAGATTTGTTTTCCTTTTCTTTTTCCTCTCTGTCTGTCCTCACAGCACAGAATCCCCCAAGTTAGGGTTTTTTTCCCTTTTTAAGGGTAGTTCCATCAGTTATCACACTGATTCTTTTCTTTAAGATTCACCTCTTAGAGGCTGCCAGCAATTCTAAGAAAATATTTCAATTAAATTATTTAATCAGAATTAGTTTGCCACAGTTTTATTTAAAACATAATAACAACTGTATTCGTCTTTTTACCACAGTAACTTTCAAATTTACATAAATCTGGGGTCATTACAGGATGTGACATTTAGGCTGCAATATATGTAAAGAATCATTGAGGAAGATTCAGATGATCCAAAAACAATTTATAACTTACAACTTCAATATTAGGGGAAATACTTCACACCCTATTATCTTCATTGAAGGTAGTTTATCCCCTATTGAAAGAATGGATATGTTTAGGTGTGTGATGTAAGTTAAGAACTTCTACAATAGGGAAGCCAAGAGGATCCCTAAGATTTCTTCTAACTCTACCTAAAACTCCCATATTCCACTTAAGCCACAATACTTTAAGGATGTCAAGTCGTGCCATGACCACGAATAAAGGAAGGAGAATTATTATTTACAAATTCAAGCATAAATTGTGGGATCATAAGGACATAGAGGGAAAAATGAAGCCAATATATTATAAGGAGGTGATCAACCCCACTCTTGCTAACCAAAACTATCATTTTTTCTTGGCCAATGCTAAAAAAGAAAAAAAGAGATTGCAAAGATTACAACTAATTATGATAAGATTTTTAGTGAAAGTAGTCATTAATCTATTCAGAGTACACATCCACACAAAATAATTTTCTCTCTTAGCCATATTTAAAGAGTTGATGATGAAAAACATTTTAGCATGGATTTAATTAATAAAATAAAATAAAATATTCCAATTCATACCTTAAACAGTAAGATATATATAATTAATTATAATTAATATATATATATATATATATATATATATATATATAAAATTAATATTGGGTATACACTAATATGATGTTAATATGTGACATTTTAAAATATATATATAAAAAATTCAACGTTATATAAACAATGGGCTGTAAATAAAATAATACAATATCCATATTGAATAAGATATAATGAATGCTATTGCACATCTCATTGGCTGCCAAACAAACCTAAACAGTAATGGAGTACTCTATGTAGATCCATGGCTGCACCGAAACCTAGCTCAATTATTCTGTATAGCCGTGACCACCATCTAATGCACCAACATCCCCCTACGCGGCAACATCTGCTTCCTCAGGGCAGCACCGTGAGATGCACACTCCATTGGGGCCGGTAATGCAGCAGAACGGGGAAGAGTCATCCGCATTACCATCTTTATCCTCGGGGGGGACAATCTGTATGTGTCGTACACATCAAACAATTTTACAATTAGTAATAAACTATTAAGCTAATTATTTACCACACAACTGAATTTTGTTTTGACATTTTATTTTTAGATTAGATTTACTAAAATCCGATATTTGATTATGTTATGAACACTCCCCATATTCTATAACATAAAATAGTGAAAAGTTAGATACAACACTCTAAGTACACTAAGATGATACAACACTCTTCTAATAAGCGAGCAACTCCAAGCGTTTCAAGTTTGTTGTGTAATATCTGATTGAGTGAAAATGCAATGCAAATACGCCACGCAACTTTAAAGCCATTGATATGAACCAAAACAACAAAGAAAATTCCGGAAAGAAAACCAGGAACGAGATGAGATGGTGCAGAGAACAAGTGGATATTAAAGTCCACTAGTCCAAATCTACTGCTGCTTGAGCAAAATACGATGGAAGTACATCACATCAAGTCAACGATAGTGGGCTATACTAAATACTGGACGTTAAATCTGAAATACGACGAATCTATATACATCGGTGTTTATTACGTAATATGGATTATAACAAAAATGATATTATATTACATTAGAAATTATATTATATAAATGTGGGTTTTTTTTTTTTTTTTCTTTTTTTTTTGGAAGGTGGCAAAACCTATCAAACTGAGGTGTCAAACGAACAGTGAGGACAGCCATCTCTGGCTGCTATCCGCGAATGTCAGTTTGACTCATCACTGTTATCAAGGAAAACCACGCCACCTGTAATAACCCGCTGGTGGTGGTCGGTAAGGGAGCAGGCTTTCACTCCTTAGCCAAGCAGAAGCAGTCTTGGGTTATATTAAAAAGAAATTATAATATCCAAATAGGAAAAAAATATATTATAATAATTAATTATAATTTTTATTAGATAGATAATATTTTTAATTATATAAATAAATGTTTATTTTGAAATAATATATTATAATATATAATATTATAGCATAGTATAGTAAAGATAATATATTATAAACGGAGTTATATTTTGTTTTAGCTATATTTAAAATATGTATAATATCTATATTGTCATAAAATATAAATGACAGTAATACAAAATTTATAATATTAACGTAAAGTTAATATATGTATATGTAAATTTTATAATTACTTGTCATATATATAATATGAAGGGAATTTTATTATGGCATCTATTAACAATTTCCAGTGTAAAATACAAATCATAAATAAAAATTTTCAGTGACAACTTTATATATAAAGAAAAAGAGAATTCGTATTTGATTAAGAATTCGTATGGTGGTCACTCGTGAGGTTTTCTTTAAAGTAAATTTGTAATTTAGTCATTTGCTTTTTTGTTCTTTCGTTTTAGAAGTCTTCTCTAATAGAGTATTAAAGATATGTGTCCAAGTGAGTTTCATTAAAAAATAAAATAAAATAATAATTGTATTAACAAAACAATAAGATAATAATTATATTAATAAAACAACAAGATAGTATTGACATAAAAAATCAATATGAACCATTAAATAAAATATTGAATTTGGAGTTTAATTTTAAGTTAGTTTTATAAGGAGTTACAAATTAATTGAAACTATAAAAAAAAGGATTCTTAATTGTGGAAGGTTTCTTATTTAAACTTAAGGTAGATGAGGATTGGTTGACTTTTTTATTTTTTTAATTAGTGACCTAGATTGATTTCCAAGGGAATATAGCTAGTGTGTTAGAGAGTTTGTTAGGTTGCATTGACTTTTAATAAATTTTAAAAATTAGAATCACCCACCAATTTCCTAGGGATTTCATATTATTAAAATTCTAATAAGTTCCTCAACTTCACTGGGTCTAATGGTGAAGAGCATGTGTTTCCTCCTAAGAAGTGATAGGTTCAAAACAAGAGGGGTGTAGATTATGTATGCCTTGGTATACTTAGAAAAGTCCCTGTGTGAAGGTGGGCCCGTTGTCCTACAAACAAGGGGGTCTCATAAACCAATTTGGTGTTTCGCTTGATTGTGATATTAAAATTGGATAACAATAATAATTATTTATAACATTCATTTATAGATAAGAACAAATTTACTTAGAACAATGGTCTATTAGTTTTAATAAATTAAGAAAATTATAAGTTCCTCCATGATAAGTTCCTCATTATTATTTATAACATTCATCTATATATAAATAAGTTTTATTTAGAAAACTGGTCTATTTAAAATAATATGTGTAATTCTTTTTTATCTCAAGTTAAAGTTAACCCATAACCTTTTTATAAGGTAGATGTGTGCATTAGTAAGACATCTTTCATGTTCCAATAATTTTTTAGTTACATTTATGAAGCCTTCAACTATATCAACCACATTAATATTTTTAATGCGGTTGTACTAGTACTACATGATATCTAACTCATTTTATCTTGAGTTTATCTTTAAGATTTATAACAAAATATATTAATAACATAAAAATATATTAATAAACCAAATAAAGTATTTCAATATCCATATTAAATAACATAATTTTATATTTCACGTATAACTTTTCATAAATCAAAATATAACACTTATATATAGAATAGAACTTACAATGTAATATAGGATTCTAAGAGAAATATTATAATATAATATAATATACTAAGTCAAATTGCTATGTAGAGATAATTGATATGTATACTTATTTATTCATCTTACTATTATAAATTTTCTCCAAATATAACTCCTATTTATGTTTTAGTCCATTTGTTTTCCTCTTTTCATAGTAATTTTTACTAAACACATATATATGATTGTATTAGATTTATTATAATACTGTAAATTCAGTTCATATATATATACGAGGTGGGTGAATGAACGATATGGGACTTGGTTCACAAGGGGCACCCTTATTTATTATGATGCATGCTCAAATTTCTATTAGGAGTTGAGAATTGTACTAGGGGAAGATCGAAGGCATTGAGAAGGAAAAATATCATTATATATTGTAGGAGACGGGCATTATCTGCATTTTTTTTCTCGCTTGATATGGGAGTTGTAAACATCGCCTCCTCTCAGGTCTACCCACTCTCACCAACTTACCTTGGATAAACCTAATGTGAGGGGCTACTATGATATGACTCAACATTCTAGATGACCTTAAGGAAATGGAGTCGACACAACTAGACCTTACTGACTTTCTTGAGGTGCCACAAGACCCCTACGGGTAGCCCAACCCCTCTAAGTGTCTAATCCCTTAGACAACTCAACCTTTCCTTGATGTAGAGCCCCTGTCACTACTTTGCCAAGACCTCTAGGATACTATGGGTTCCCAACCACTCCCATAGACCCACATCAGTTCGATTGTGCCTTTTTTCCTAGCGTTATGCAAGCGACTACGAGAATTAAGGTTATTTTCTAGGCTTCGGGTTCAACGTCTACAAACAAAGCTATGAAAATTCTAGAACTCATAAAAGCTATGAAGAAAATGCTTTTAGACCAAAACCCGGAGTGAAGAATTGACGTGACCATTCCCAACCGAAACTAAAATTATTTCAAGCGCTTGGTAGATATGCAACCTATAGCTCATGAATGCAATTCTGACCATAAGGGACTGAACACTTATCTGAGGTTTAAAAAGAAGTGTCACTACCTTCCCTCATTAGTTGTCTTAACACTAATTATGTCTTGCATTCATTAGTTCTTCAGTTATGAGTGAAAACATCAAATGAGACATCACTAAGATTTGTCATAAAATCGTGCTTATAAGAAACATACAACTATATAAACAACCATAAGAGAATAGTAATTAAATCCACAAAATAACCAATACATTTCCTTACCAAACACAAGAAAAACTTAACTTTTATTTACCATAGAAAATTACCAACCAATTTCATGACCTCATGTTCCACCCAACCATAGATTGGCTAAACCTAATATTTCTTTCCACCCATCACCCACATGAAATATTCCAAGCTTGAAAGTAGGATCTCATGGGGTAAACAAACTAGAGAAAGCCAAAAGAGTCCATAGTTTAAACAACTTTCACCGTCACCATATCTTGATCTCACCTAAATCTTTTCCGAGATCACAAAACCAAATGGAGCTTGGATGCCAAATAATTTCTTCAACATCCTTGAGTAATTTTCTTGTCTCCACCCTCAGGATTTATTGTGTATCCCTCCATTACCGGTCAATGGATTCCTAGGCCTTTGGGAATTTTCCTAAGACTACCTCACCCCATATTTTGAAACTATCCCACAACCCAAATCTCAAATAGAGAAGAATCCCATTACACCAGGGCTATCTAGAAACGGAAAGGCTAGGCTAAAGTCCACTGTTGAATGCCAACAAA
This sequence comes from Pinus tabuliformis, assembly GCA_031772625.1. Classification (NCBI taxonomy): domain Eukaryota; kingdom Viridiplantae; phylum Streptophyta; class Pinopsida; order Pinales; family Pinaceae; genus Pinus; species Pinus tabuliformis. Next base: position 479,741,404 of record CM062812.1, on the reverse strand, counting down.
ATCCATTCCAATGACAACAAAATAACCACATACAAACATATATATACAATGCATGTCAAAACCAACAAGGAAATCACACATGCAATCTATTGCATGCAGGTATTCCCATTGAAGCTCATTCATCCTTGCATTCCTTTTCTTCCCTTGCCTTTCTTGCTTACTTTCTTTCTCCTCTTTGAGACAATTCTAACACTAAACTCGCAAACAACCGTTAACTGATCCTCAGAATCCTTTGTATCATTTTCCTTCTCACATGCAACCTATGACCTTTCACCTTCTTTTTCTCCTAATTTTCTTTTATTTTCATAAATAATGTGGAAAAAGTACCTATTTTTCTCTCTAAGGCCTTATCCATTGCCTTTGCCAATTTTCCTTTAGCCATAAACACGTCAAGTGATGCCCACTAGGATAATTTTCTCAACACTCAACTTGGAATAAGTGTCCCAAACTCTTGGTTTTATTGTTCCTTTATTAGCCTTTGTTATGTGAACTTTTAACCTGGGCCTATTACGAAAGTGTCCATCTTTAGGATACACCATCCTTGGTGTTCTATGACATGTGCAACTAACAAAACTGTTGAAAATAAAAACATACCTCCCATGGAACTTTATAATTGAGATCATTGCACTATTTGCAATGAACAACATGGTTAAAAGGAAAACCATCATACCGCTTACTGGAGCTTTATAACACAACTCATTACAATATTTCCAATATCAACCACATATACTCATGCATATTTTCCTCAACGAAAAAATAACCATATTGCCTATGGAGCTTTATAAACCCACATTGATAAAGAATTTACATTAATAAACACATATACACATATGCATATTTTCTCAACCGGAAAATAAAAGGACACAATGTCTGCATCCCCAATAAGGGAGTCAAGAGGCTCACACCTCCACTGTAAAATTAATACCAAGATTCACCGCATTCTGAGGAATACATAATCCACTACCAAAATTAAACCTTCATCCAATGTCCACCGCTATAATTCTACACCACTTGTCCTCTCAATGAATAGTTACTGACTCATTGTTCCAAAGAACACTCCCAATGTGCATCTCATTCGACCTGGCAATGATAATGACCAAAAAACATATGTCCCTTTCCTTCCCTTCTCTTCTACATAGTCCCTTGGGCAATCCAGCCACCCCCTTCATTATAGTCACTGACTTTCCAAGTTCCCTGATATCCCCTATCTGAGGTGATCCATCCCTTGGAAAGGTTTCCTCGCATCAAATGGCCATAAAAGCAAGGCATATCCCTACAAAAAAACCATCATATTGGTCATAGCATGCTCATGGAAACTAGTGGACACTATTCGGTACGAGTGTCCCACAATGGCCATCCTCCTGATACCAACATATTGCTACTTGTTCCAATTCCTTTTCTTTATGCTACTAAGTTTTGCAGCCATTTCTAGCCCCCCAACTCGCCATTTCCTTACTTCATGTACCAAGCACATAATTTACATTTGACTAAAATGAATTGAAACTAATTAAAATAATACCTCATCGGTGGCCCGTTAATAAGGTACAGTTGTAATTTTCTTTACTTTCTATCACAACAAGTCAAATTAGCGCTTTTGATTAAATCATCATGTATAAACATACCATATCTGGTTAGCTCAAAACATAGCCATCATAAATCAAAATCATAGATCACATTTAGTCTTGATAAATCAAAGTCATATATTACATGAAAATATAAAACTAAAATAAAATATTGATACTTATCTTTCAAATGCTTCTTTTACTTCTTCGTTCTTTATCCTTTTCGTACATACCCTAAATCAGTTGCCAAACCCAGTAAGAACCTAGTCCCTTCTCTTTAACCAACAAGGGTATCCAAAGGCTAAACCATCTCCTCTTTCAATATGATCAACAAGGGTATTATGAGAATAACAGCCTCAACCCTCCATAGAAGAAAGGGAATCCTATGACTAAAACATCTCATCCCTCAATACCAACAAAAAGGGCATCTAGAGACTAAACCCTCTCAACCCTCAATACAGCAAGGGCCTAGACAGTTCTATACATGCTTTTCCCATCACATTGTACAAGACATACACATACATAGTATTCAATGCAACACATACACCTACACCCAGTATACAACATGACACATACACCTACATCTAATGTACAACACAATAGATACATCTACACTTGGTTTACAACATAGCATAGACATCTACACTCGGTGGAAAACACAAGAATATATGTACACATTGTACCATACCACGAATACACATGTCGCTATACAACAGCTACACAATACTTGTAACACCATACCAAATATACACGACACAACATGTAGAATGTGTACCCAATATGACATGTACAACAATACCACATGTACAACATGTGCACAATACCACTGACATAGAGTTCCACCTGCCCAATGTGTACACAACACCTACACGTACACACACCACCTACACAACATGTGCACAACACGACATGTACAACATGTACAAAGCACCACATGTACACAAAATTGGTTGTACGACGTGTACATAGAACCACATGTGCACAACACCTTATGCACAACATGTACACAACACCACATGTACACAAAACCACATGTACCACATGTACATAACACCACATTCGCACAACATCAGATGTGCGATAATCCACACCACACCATAAGTATACAGCACTACATGTACCACCTGTTCACTGCACCATTTATACATATAGCTACATATCCAACATGTACATTACACAAAATGTAAATAGCATTTCATTCACAACACGTACATAACACCATCTTCACATAGCACTACATATATGACATGTACATAACACCATCGACACCCAAAACCGCATATGAAATCATGCACACAACAATATATATGCAATATGCACACAGCATCATATATGCAACATACACAAAACACCATATGTACAGAATACTGCATATGCCATATTTACACAATGGTCATACTGCACATCCTAATACCAGATTATTCATACCAAGAAACCTTGCTTCTAGTGTCTTATCCATGCTTGTCCCATCGTGTCGTGGATCATACTATTTTCATTTTTCTGATGTATCCCTCAACATTATCTGTCCATAACATAAACATATACATATTATAAGCACATAATATCAATTCACATCCTCATGATACTGACCTCATATATCTATCAGGGCTACTCTTCCCACTTTATTCCTCATAATCTAGGAACCTCTTCATGAAATTAACTTGCAAATGCAATCATTCTTCCATAAGAATAATCCCTAGTGACCCTACCACACAACAACATACATACATATATACCTATATAATCATCAACAAAAAATAATCATGATCCCTAATGACCCTGTTAGAAAATGGCATGCATACATATATAAACATTAATAGAAAATAGTCGTGATACCTGACGTCCCTCTCACACAAGGGGATATATACATACATGATCATAACATAATTACCCAATATCATAAGGTCTAGGTTAATAGAAATCCCTTTATTCATGTAACACATGCACAACCTTGAGAACAATAATTCCCAACATAGCCAAAATATTTGACACATCAAATCAGTTTATCTTACCTTTCTTGTTACATTTCTCATGATTGTCCTACCATGTTCCATTTATCCCAATGGACCCCCAACATTCCAACTAGCTATCATACTCTTGCCTTCAACTACCCTTATACGTGCACCAAGCTTCATCCGAGTCTTATATTACCTATTGGACTTCATTCATCTTTGCCAAAGATCAACTAACCTTCCTCTTTCCCAACCAATCCCCAAGACCCTCAAAATATAAAATGAAAGAGCCAAGAGAAACCAATAGGAAGTGATGAAAGCCAATAGAAATATGACAAAGCAAACAAAGTGGCATGGCCATGCACTATATGAAATCAAGACTGCAAATGAAGTGGAAAAATCCACAAAAGACCAAAAGCACAAGACTAGAAACAAACACCATGACTCAATCCCCATGGGTTCGCCATGCTTCCAAGGGAAATCTCAACCTGAGCTTTCTTCAAGATTTCATGGAAGTCTCTTTGCCATGCAATTCCCTATATCATACTGCCTTAAACACATAATTGTGAATGTATAAAAAAATATAACAATATAATAGTTATCTTAGCTTGTTGTTCCAAGCACATTGCCTTGTAACTGAACACACTTGTGAGTCACATGTTCCGAAGATCAAGACATCATATCTATTAATTTGAAATCAACCTTTACCAGGTCTTAACCATGTCATAATCCACATTCAAGTCACATTCATCAACCATAATACATAATGAAACAATTATCACCTACTTACACTGAAGTACATATATGTTATTATTAGTGTATATTATTTAGTGAAATCATCTCAAAAGACATCATTCTTTCATGCAATCTTATAGACACAAACTCATATAATGAAACTAGTCAATCATTCAACCAACAGATAAATGACATAATAGAAACCAAACACTCAAGCACCAAATAAATGACATAATTAAGAATTCAAGCACCAAGTAGAGGACATAAGAAAACTCATACCAAACAAGAGACAAAATCAAACACTCAAACACCAAATAGATGACATAATCAAACATATACTTCAACCTATCTCAAGGGAGGCTATCTTGTCTCCTCAATCAATCTAGATTATTATGAGATAACTTTACAACATATTATCCCAAACATAATTAAGGTCATGATATCAATAATAGTAACTAGATAATGTGTTCACATAATAACTCATAAACAATTGTCATTCATGCATAACAATCACATATGCACAGTAAGTCTTGATTATTTTAACACAATATCAAAAGAATATCAACTCATGCCTGAATACCATAACCATATGTTGGGAATAATACTAAGGGGGGCATGGGGGGTGAATCAGTATTTCTAAATCAATAAATTTTTCATTTCATAATCAGATTTATATACGCTACTTTAGTGAAGGGAACTCCCATGTGCACCAAACTCTTCTTAAGGCAACCAATGTATATCCAGTGAAATTATGATTCCGTTAATTCATGATATGTTGATATTTAATGAGTGCATCAATAATTTATTAAACATTAAACAATAACCATATGCAGTGATAACATAATAAACCATCACACATGAACACCAAGATTTAAGGTGGAAACCCAATGCAGGAAAAAAACCACATGTTGTTGATGTCCCTGTCTTCTTTTAAATATAATAAAGACCTGTTTACAATCTTGTACTGGCATAGACTCATACCAATATGTAGACACCCACCTATAGAAGGCTACCATCTTCTCTCATTCTCCAGCTTCTACTGGAAGAGAGCTGCAACCCCTATCTCCTGTACTACCTGATATGCTTACTAGTACATAAGCATCGGCTTACCACCATCACTCATTCTCAAGCTGCTACTGGAAGGGAGATGCAACCCCCTGAGCTGATCATCAGCCACTACTTGCAAGAAGCTATGACTTCCTCACTGAAGGAAACAACCCGCAACATCCTCGAGGGATCATGTTTCATAAATTCTCAAACTGGATACTCCTGGTACACAGAAACACAATATGCAGGCCATGTTTAATCAAATTTTCATATTGGACAAATCAGTGACATTGAATCTCAAAAACAATCACCTCTGCAATACATCTATCAAATAAAACTACATTAACTAATCAGTGAGACCCAATCATCAATCTCTAATATAAGTGAAAGCCAATCATCACTTTCTGAATGAACCAATCCTTGAACCTCTCACACAACTAAATCTAACAATCACTGAACCTCTAACACAAATGAATCAACCATTAATTCAAAACCCAATCAACTAATACTTAATCAAAATATAACTAATCAAATGGAACAGTCAGATCACTGTAACCAGAACACAGATTTGAACCTAGAAAATTGCATCAACAACAAAAAGCAATTGTAACCTAAAAAGTCATGTCTTAGAATGTATATGCTACTTCAATGAAGCCATCCTGCATTTATACACTACTTCCTTTAACCCAACCTGCATATACCTCTAAAAATATTGAATCATAAAACCTTCGAACCACAACCTATATCAATCAATGACATTATGTAGATGTATTGTCAATTTACAGAGTTCTAAATAGATAGCAACAAGGATCATCATTCTTACTCAATCAATGAATCAACCAAACTCAATCTCCTTATAAAATCAGTTTTACATTCATATCTAATGAAGACATCATTGAAAAACAACAATAAAACAATAGCACTAATCAGATACATCAGTCATCGTTGAACATCCATATTTTCCTTTGCATATGCTATTTGGAGGATCTAAACAAGTGTGTATACGCACCTTCACCAAAGCGAAACAACGTATATATCCGCAAATACTTACTTATAACTTCAATGTTATTCGAGACTTCAGACATACCCAAATCATAACTTGTAAAGGATAAAATGTGTATTAGCAATCAGATCTAGCCTATCCATTATGAGATCACATAATGATAATTCATTATGATCTTCATCCATCATTAGATCTCATCCATCATCAAACACTCAGGTGCATACTTAGTTCAGATCAGGAAAAGTGATAGAAACCCATAACATGCATATTTTCTTCTGATCTAACACTTCATAAGATATTCATTATTTGTACATTTAGCCCTTTGATCTTCTCCTCCTTATATAGTCTTATCCTTTCTCAATACCTTGTACCAAAACAACACTTCGAACCTGTGGTATTCTTAGATGGGATCAAGTAACCATTATTCCACTCAATATTGTGGGCTAATACCATGGTATCGACCCTTGGTATTCATTCACCTTAATTTTCAATAATTTTCCATCCCATATGCACTTTTCCTCTTGTGAAAGTGTGTGCATACGTATACGATCTTTTTGTACAGGGAACCAGCTTGTATATGCTCTTTTTTTACAGTGAACCCACGTATACAACTTAACATACCTGAAAACATTCTTTTCCCTTAATTGCTTGATTCTACTATGTAGTCCTTGTTGCATCATCTCATTCTTTTGTACCATTACTCTATTACCTCTAAATAGACCTATTATAATGTGATTTTGCATTGTATATTACTTTTGAACTGATTCAACTACCATGCATTCTATCACATCCTATTTATACTTTTATCAATTAGTTCATTCATCAAAGAACAATTGTTATCAATGACAACACATACTAACAATCTCCTTTTATCAAACCTTTGACCATTATTGTTTTCCATCATTTTGTCACCTTTGATCTATCCAATAGATTCATCTAGTTACAATATACTTGGTCTACTACAAGTGGGTTTCCATCAAGTACAACACATGCACCATAGTTCCAACAATCTCCCCCTTTGGACTTGATGGCAACTACTTTGGTGTTTGGTCACGAAAACCTATAAAGAACATCAAGACAAGCACCAAGTTTCTCTAAACATAAAGCTACTCTCCAAGAACAAGTTACAACTCTCTAAACACAAAGCTACTCCCCTCCCTTTGACATCAAGGGAAAAGGACTCACTAAAAAATGTTAAATAAAGACTTCTATATTCGAATTGTTGAATATGAGCAGTGATCATGCTCCCCCTAGGCAAATGTTGAATCCTCTAATCAAACTCCCCCTTAATACATGCTGAGATAAACTATACTATCCATGCTCTCCTTGAGCACATGAAAAGTCTATAGAAATATTTTTCAAAATAATAACATGACTCTATCATGAGCTTCTTCTCACCAATGAATCATACATACATCAATCACTCAACAAAGTGGGGATACACAAAATTTGACTCATCCATCCAACCATGTGGGGATATACCAAATGACTCAAGCACTCATCCAAGTGGGATTACATATTTCACATGATCTCAAAAGTCCATACATGACTGAATATGACAATTATTACATCATATGTTTTTACATGACTTTTACATTAAATGATATACATGACATTTATAATAAAAACCAAAGATCTAAACAAGACCATGATAGTCATCACCAACTATCGTAAACTGTATATGATATGCACCATAAGAATCTATTAGTAGCATCCAGAACAACAACCCTATATGTCCATCATTAGTTTGCAAGATATGACAATGCAAATATCATCAACCTGTGACAAGGTATGCCGCATATTGATATCAACTCATCCTCTTGATCTTATCAAGATCAACTTGCTCCGTTTCCTTAGATGAAAAATCCTTAACATAGCCTTCCAGCTAAGAATATCTCATAGATACATCATGTCATATATATGTGAAACCACCATAGTCATCAACCATGATCATAATATCATCATAAGAACTGCATTATCTTTCCACAAGAGCCCGCAATATATCAACCATTTATCATCACTAAGGACTTTTCTAACATCCCATAAGAATGAACCATGATAATAAACATATGTGAGTATCAACCTATCATCATAAAGTAAGAATTCATCATCATTATGTGACTATATAAGACATGTCTCCAAATAACCATGTCATCAAATAGATATGTCTTCATGAAACCTGCGATAACACCATTCTCTTGTCCAAGCAACATTATTTGTGAAATTTAAGTAATCATCCATGTATCAACATAATTCATCGAGATAGTAATATATGTCTAGAAATCCATGATCTCGTAGTCATTTTTTATTCTTTCTTAATACCACCAACAACAACAATCCTTAACCATGCAAGGGCCAAGAACCTTAGGAATCCACATCCATAACTGCACCATATGAATTTTATTCAGCTTTAAAGGCGTGATGACATCAACAGAAAAAAAAAAATGATACTTATCAAATAATGAAGTTGTGTACTCAATATTTTTACTTCACTTTTCCTTATGAAGATCACCATGTAAGAAACATACCATATGCATCATCAAAAAATTCATCCAAAATCATCCATAAATCTTATCTGAATAATAACTATGTGGCCCAAATAATATAAGTATCATCTTAGACTTTATGATAAGCAACCCATGACTATAGCATAGCATGACGTATCATCTAAACACTTCAACAACATAAGCATCATCACCATGGATAGGAATATTTATGTACCAAAGACTTTTAAAGATAATACCAACATTGTATTATTAGAAGCATATCATATTGCCCCCCTAAAGTTGTGCCAATTGTTCACTCTCAGATCTGGTCATTGCATATATCAGTAAGAATCATCAAGGCGCCATCATCAACTAGTTATACATCAAATCATCAACAACTTATGAGGGTCAAAATCACTTCTACATATCATCAACATACTATAATCATCATCAATTAGAACATAAATGATAATTGATAATTGACTTAACCATATTAGACCCCTTTTCCTGAGTATGTCTTACTACTTCTACATGAAACCAACATATACGCGACTATGCAACTTCTAACTCGCATATACACATGACTTGTATTCATGATAACTATGCATGATAAGTAGAACACTAAAATTTCAGATTTTCAATTCCTCTTGAGTCTATTCTGTCTGTATACCGAGTTATGCCACATTTTTCTGACTAGAATTCCTTTTTCTTCCATACTTTGGAGTGAGATGATGTTTGCATCTTTTGGTATGTTGACCGAAATTTTCTCCTTCATTCTTTTTCTATATGCCAAAACTTCTTACAAGCATAACATATTATATGTTCCATATTCCTTCTAAAACAATCAATGGCTTTGTGACTAAACATATTGCAAGAAAAACAATATCACTTAAAGTATCAGGAAGATAATGATATTTCTGTGTGATGGTTATTAGCTTGAACCATTCTAATTCTGCAATTGGTTGCAACATGTCCAAAATTATAACAGATATGGTATTCAGCATTATTCATCAAAGGAAAGAATCGATTAACACTTCCATAGTTAGGAGTAAATGGTTTTCTTTGAAGACTTTCCTTCCTTGGTCATTGATGGGGTTGACCTCTTATCTCCTTGTTGAGCATTTCAGACTTTGCATTAGAGTTCCTTGCCAAATTTTGTGTGCTAGATTCACCTTTAACAATTTCATGCAAAACCAAGACCAGATTTGCTGGTGGGAGACCTTTGACTACTAAGAATATTATCCAAAATACTAGTACTATCTTGAAATCTCAAAAGTTTATCATTTTCTTCTAATTTACCTTTTAAGATATTTACCTCAACCTCATATTTCTCTTCCTTTTCCAAATACTACTTCTTCGTGATTTCTTCAACTTTTCTTGATCCTTATACTTGTTGTTTTAATTTCAGAATCTCATTTTCTTGTTCTTCATCTTCTTGAGGTACTTCTTCATTTTGCATATTTGAATTTTGAAGATCTTCTTTTAGAGAGACCATCTTAGCTTCAAGATTTTTATAGTAACTGGATCTTTCTATAATTTTCTTGATTATTGTATCCTTGTCATTTACCTCATTTCTCAATGATGTCACTTCATCCTATAGCTTTCGACATTGATCTCCCATTTCCTTGTACTACTTCCTTACTTTGTTTCATTCCTCCAACTGAGATTTTCACATGGTAACTTCTTCTTTGTAGGTGAATTACCTTTTATCAATTAGACCCTTTTGATCTCGCCTACAAAGAAGAAGTTACCAGGTAGAAACTGAATTTTCTCTTATGGGTGAAAGAGAAAGAAATCAAATAGAAGCAGAATTTAAAAACTGTGGATAATTCGGATCATGCTACTCCAAGTTCAAAAATATTTTTTCTTTTTTTTCCCTCTAAAATTTGATGATTTCATCTAATCCTATTTTATTATTTCCACTATTATTTTATAATTTCCTTACGAGGCCCATTTTAGACCTCAAAAAATCCCCTAATGGCACACAACTATTCTTAAGGCAAGCAACATATATCCAGTGAACTAATGATTTAGTTAATTCATCTTATTTTGATCTTTAATCAGTGTAGCGGTACTTTATTAAACATTTAGTAGAAACCATGTGCAGTAGTAACAGAATAAACCATCACACATAAGAAACACATATGAACACAAAGACTTAAGGTGGACGTCCAATGTGGGAGAAAAACCACCTCCAACTGTTGTCTCTATATTATTTTTAATATAACAAAAACCGATTTAGAATCTTGTACTAGTGGAGACTCATACTAGTACGAACCCACTTGCAGAAGGCTACAACCTTCTCTCATTCTCCAGATTCTACTAGAAGGGAGATGCAACCCCCTAGCTCTTATACTAGCCTATAAGTTTACCAGTACATAGTTGTATGCCTTGTTAGCCCTGTTGGCATGTGGTCTGAAATGGATATAAAATGCTCTCTAAGTCTTCAAAACCTCGTAAAATTATGCCAAAGATCAAAACAATCACATGCCAAGAGCCCTTAGAATGGTGGAGAAATGCTATCGGGAGGCCAAAAACATATAAAAACAATGAAAAAACAGAGCAGCGGAAGCTTCAATAATGAATGCATAGTAGCCATCAGATCTGGCCGATCAACGGCCCAGATCTAATCGGCAGGTTGCAATCAACGGTGGAAATCAGTGGATTGAGGCCAGACCATATGAAACTTGCGATGGAGATCGATGGAGTCAATATGGATCGTGAATCAAGCATGAAGATTGACAGCCCATGTTGCATCGTAGGATCACTATCGGAGAACACAACAGAGCACTCACCATTGACCAGAGGCATGAGCGATATGTGACTGCGATCAATCGCATCAGTGGATAGCAATTGGGGAAATATTATGGAGCAGGGCCTATACCCATGCATGTATGCGATGCTATTAGCCAAACCCGATGGCTATATAAACATTATTGCATAAGATTTGAGATCCATCGAAAGGCATTTTCCTATGTATTTTTCATATTTTCGTTATTTAACAAAATATAAAGGGACAACACCGATGCGATAAAACCGAGACTCAAAGGGGGTTCGGGAATGAAAATGCATAATATTTCAGATCCACCATAGGCCATTTTTACATTATTTCGATGATTTTTGACGAATTTCAAAATACAAAGGGAAGCTTTGGAATAGGCCATAAATGACTTGTGATAGCGATTGAGGGTGGACTCGATAAAGGAATACACCACATTTAAGGACTTTTTAAGTTCGGAATGAACAAAGCTTGGCGGGATTTCAGAGTGTTGTAGCGTTTTTCTTTGTAAAACAGAAAACAACCATTTGGTATTCGAAAGGATTATAAAGGCCGAAAACCAATTCCATTACAGTGTAGAGGCCTGGAAACAGAGGTCGGGAAACAGAGACCGGGATACAAAGATCGGGAGACAAAATGCTGGAAGGGGAAAGGCAACAATGCAAAATAGCCAAACCATCAAATGATCATGGAGCATCACTGGCACATGCGAGCCACTTGACAGTGCAACACATTTACTAGAATTTGGTTACTGCTATTAGAAAACGAAACCTCCAAACTCATGTGTGCCTAGTCATGGCATCAAACAGTTGAAAAGATAGAGGGGATGGATTAAGACCTCTCGAGCCTCAGAAGGCTCGAGAGCATTATAAAAGGCCTATAAATATTTGAAGGTTCAGAGTAAGAAAGGTTCAACTTTTGGAGACTGTGGAGACTCTTCTCCTCTAGCATCTCATCTTCATTCCAGCAATATAAGCTTCTTCTGTTGTTACATGTTCAATTCTCATTTTCTCTTATTTTCTGAGCTTTGACTCGAATAGGTTATTCATGTTTCTTCTATGTCTAATGCCAGATAACTGTCATCTTATCTCTGCGTTTACAAATTATATTTGTAAGCTTCATTTACTTCCTATAGCTAGCCATTCATATGTGTTTATGTATGCATCTGCTGGTACAGTCAGTATTCTCCATCTATCCATTGAATCTATAAACTATTGAGCATTAGTGGTCTAAAGCTTTGTAAATCTAAGGCTGTTCATGCATGTCTTGAGTGAAAACAGAGTTGAAATAGTCATCTGACTTGATCCAAACCATCAGTCATTCCAATAGTTTAGAGAACAATATTGAAGATTTATATGTTACCAGGCATCTCTGAGCTACAACCTAGGAGAGTTTCCTGGAGTGATAACATAATTGGTGCCACTACCGAGGAAAGGAGACTAAAGCTCAGCTTCCCTGGGAGATGACACAGATCCAGCTTTGATGATAGACAAAGTTTGGGCACTTTTTCGGCGGTAATCATCTATCTGGCGACTCTATTGAAGGATGAACCTCTTGGCGACTCCACTTCATAGTTCTGGCTCAGTTTGTGAGGCATACGCAGAGAAATCCTCAGAAGCCACAAGCTTACCTAGTGCCTGACCCTGAAAGAATCATCAAAGAAAGAAAGTCATTGTAGAAAGGAGCATCAGGTTCAAGTAGTTCTAAACAATATTTTATACCTCTTCAAGAAAGTCCTACAATAGAGCAAATACATGTTGAGAGTATAACATCTATTATTAGCAGTGAAGAAAAAATCTCAGAGATGCATAAATCTCGTTATTCTTTAGGTTCTCTTTTTGTTGTAAGTCCAAAGGAAACCTCACCTCCTGTCCATCATACTCCTTTAGTCCTATCAATCACTCCTCAACACTCTATCATTCAAACTTCCAGTACCCTTATAGCCACCATAGCTATGGCAAGTCCACAAGAACCTACCAAAATGGAAAGAATCATAGCTGGTAGGTATGGACCTCTAATTCTACCCACTACTTTGAATGCCATGCCTACTGGAGAATATCAGTAGTATAGGCCTATGTTCACTCGGATTGAAGGTGTTACAGCTGAAGAACTTCTTGAATCATTCTATAGCTATGCTGATAACCTAGACATTAGTGAAGATGATGTTTGGATGAGAGTCTTTGTCCAAATCCTAGATGGAGGGGCTAGAGAATGGTTCAGTGAATTGATCCCAAGGTTTATAATAGATAGTGAGGCTTTATACGATGCATTCTTAAAGCATTGGGGGGATAAGAAGGATCTACTTTACTACCACACTGAGTTTGGGAACTTAAAGAGGGAAAATGGTGAGTTGCTGTCTAATTTTAATAAGAGGTTTAACCACATCTACAACAAGATACCAGCTAAAGTAAAACCCACCACTACCTCTGCTAAACTCACCTGTGCCAATGCCTTTGATTCTGACCTCTGTCTACTATTGAGGGAGAGGTGATGTGCTACTTTGGCAGATATGCAGGACGCAGCATTGGAAGCAGATTCAAACATCATGGTTGCAGAGAAGCTCAAGGGGAATGTTGATAGAAGGACACAGAGGGGCGAATCTTCATCATCTTCAGATCCCAAGATAGACAAAATGACCAAGATGATATAGTTATTAGCCTCTGAAATGTCCAAATTAAAGGTTGAGAAACACCCTTGGAAAGGAAGAGTTCCTAATACCTTTACTCCTAGAAATCAAAAACCATATAGAAGAGCTAATGAGCAGTTTCAGATTCTGAAAAGAAGCAAAGATGCCAATGAAGACTAAAGCATGAAGATCCCTTTCTAGAATGCAGTCATGGAAGAAGAGTAGTTTGAAGAAGATGAGGAGATCCATTGTCTGGAAGACAAAGGAAGTGCCTCCTTTTTTACCTTAGATGCCTATGAAAAGTCGTTTTTCAATGACCAGATCAGCCAAGAGTGGGATGGCGGAGCTATTCCACAAACTAATGATCAACATATATATGATCTGAGGTCAAAGATGAATAACACTAAGGAAACTCCTATTCAAAGAGTTGTTGTCCCTATAGTACAACAAGCTAATAAGCAAAAACGACCGATAGTGGATCCCATCATCCTCAAAGCTCTAGCTCACGAGGTAGGAGGCACTCACAAGTCTTCTTCTCCTTTCTGTTTTGAATCAGAAATCTAGAAGCTAAGAATACCTATACCTCTGATTGAACTAGTGAAGCATGAGTCCTTGAAAATATCAATCCTCGAGGCCCTTGATCCTAAAGCCATCCAAGCCTCCACTGACTATGTAAATCTGCAAGATGACAAACCAGCTATTTTTCTCATCCCTATGACTGAAAATTATGATGACATCTCCCAATCATTCTATGTCTCTGTAACTATTCATAACAAAGTCCTCCACAACTGCCTTCTGGACACTGGAGCCACCATAATCTAATGCCCAAGACTGTCATGGATGAGTTGGGTCATGATATTACCAAGCCTTATCATGACCTATTTTCTTTTGACTCTAGAAAAGTGAAATGTTTGGGATTAATCAAAGACTTAGCCATCACCTTGTCTCAGCTTCCCATGAAGAGAATGATGATGGATATTGTGATAGTAGATGTACCCCTCAAGTTTGGCATGTTTCTTTCCAGAGGTTGGATTAAGAGATTAGGTGGAATATTGCAAAATGATCTATCCTACGCTACTGTCCCAGTTTTTTAAGGTGAGAGCAGGAGATTATACAGAGAAGCTTAGTTGGCTTATATCATCAGCAATGAGAGGAATCCTGCTAATCATCCCATCTATGTTGTTTACACTACTTTTGGAGCCTGTATTCTTCAGATTAAAGAATCCTAATTGGCCTCCACATAGCTGAGGAAACTAGTTTGCTAGATCATAGAGGAAGAAGGCCCACAAATTTGGGACATGTTCTTTGATGGAGCTTGCTCTAAGGATGTTGTAGTGGCAGGTGTATTCTTTGTGTCCCCCACACAAAAATGCATTAATTTAGCCTTCAAACTTACTTTTCAAGTCACAAATAACATAGCAAACTATGAAGCCTTGATATTGGGCTTAAACGCTGCTAAAGAAATGGGCATCAAAGGTCTGAAGGTGTTTGGAGATCCAGACCTTATTATTCAGCATGTGAACAAAAATTTCCAAGCAAAGCATCTAAGGATAAAAGCATACAGAGATGAGGTATGGAATCTCAAGGGTTCTTTCAATAGTTTCAACATTTCTTACATCCCTAGAATGAAGAACTAGCTTAGTGATTCCCTTGTCGTGTCTGCTAGCATGTTTATTCCTCCTTTGCCTCCTAAATTGACTTATGAAGTTCAGGCGAAATATAGACCATCTCTGCCTGACAATGTCAAATACTAGAAAGTTTTTGAAGATGATGATGAAATTAATAGGTTTTTACAAGTCATTGATGAATTTTCTGAAATGCACATTGACCAAGAAAACGAAACCAATGAAGAATGAAACTAGTCCAAGCTAAAGGACGAGATTGGCCAGGAAAGCATTGTCCAGCTACCTAGTAACTATATACCCAAAGGATTGGTGCTCATAGAGAAGCTATTTGATCATAATGATGTACCTTATAAGCCTGCCAAAATAGAGAATGAGTGTGTTGTTCATAAACATAATATAGGGACTCTATCCCATTCGAAGTACATAAATCTATCCACTCACTTGTCTGCTGCCTAGAGTTCCGAGCATTGCACCCTAATGAAACAATTTGTTGATATTTTTTCTTTGGAATATAGTTATCTTAAGACCTATCACACTAACATCACTGAAAATAAGATTCTTCTAGAGAAGAACACCATCTCTTTTAAGAAGAAATTTATACCTATCAGCACTCTCTTATTAACTTTGATTGAGAAAGAAATCAAGAAGCTGTTGGATGCCAAGATCATAGTTCCCCTGTGGTATTCAAAGTTGATAGCTAACCTTGTGGTAGTAAGAAAGAAGAATGGATAAATCAGGCTTTGTGTTGACTTCAGGAATCTGAACAAATGCTCTTAAAAAGAAAACTACCCCTCCCTAAGATGGAACACTTGCTGCAAAAAGTTTCAGGGGCTAGAGGAATGTCTTTCCTAGATGGACTTTTAGGTTACAATCAGACTGCTATACATCTAGACGATCAAGAAAAGACCGCCTTCACTACTCCTGAGGGAACTTTCATGTACTCCAAGATGCCTTTTGGACTGATGAATGCTGGGAATACTTTTCAAAGGGCCATGGGCATAGCCTTTGTGGGAGAGTAGGAAATTTTTTTCCTTATTTACCTTGATGACACAACAATATTTTCCAGCACTCACAAGGACCATTTGCAGCATTTGAAGAAGGTGTTTCTAATGTGTAGATAGTTTGGAAATTTTTGAACCCAAAGAAGTCATAGTTTTCCCTAGAAGAAGGCAAACTTCTGGGACATATTGTTTTTGCTAAAGATGTAAAAATTGTTCCAACAAGAGTTCAAGCAATTCAGACATTGTCTATCCCAACATAAAAAAGGAACATTCAATATTTCCTATGTAAGATCAACTTTGTCAGGAGGTTTATTCCAAACTTTGCAGAACTAGTGAAGCAGATCACTTCCATGTTGAAGAAAGGATCAGAAATAAATTGGACAGATGGTACACGAAGGACTTTTGAGGCCATCAAACAAGCTATCATGGGAGCTCCCACTCTAATCAGCCTATATTACAGCAAGGAGTTTTATATCTTCTCATTTGCCTCTTATGATACACTTGTAGCAGTTCTGTTGCAGAAAAATGATGAAGGCGTAGAGCATCCTATGGAATTTTTTAGAAAAACTCTGAGGGATGTTGAACTAAGGTACGACCTTATTGAAAAAAAGGATTATGCTCTCATAAAATATTTAAAGCCATTCAAAATTTATATTCTAGATTCCAAAGTGGTTGCATATGTACCTTTAGCCTCAGAAAATGATGTTCTAACTTAGCCAGATATTGATGGAAATAGAGCTAAATGGAATGCAAAATTCATAGAGTTCAACATAGAGGTGAAACCCACTAAGCTTGTCAAAGGCTAGGGCTTGGCTAAACCTATGGCAGAGGAAAATTGTAGCTTGTTAGACATCAATTGTACAGGTTCAAATTCAGGTGATGAACAGACAGAGGAAGCAACAGAAGAGAAAGAGTAGAATCAGTCTTTGGCTGAAAATATAGCCACCAGTGAATGGTATTCCATTATAGTTCATTTTTTGTAGAAGCCATAAGTCCCTACAGTGCTTAGCTCAAGTCAAGCCTAGGCCATTAAGCGCAGATCAGCCAAATTCTGCATTAACAAATCCTTCTTTATTGGAGAGACCCATCAGGAATCCTCTTGAGATGTCTAGATAAAGGACAATCTATGGAAGTCATGCACCAGTTCCATTCTAGAATCTACAGAGGGCATCATTATTGGAAAAAGACAACATACAAGATCTTGAGAGTTGGGTATTATTGGCCTACTATGTTGTTTAATGTGTGTTCTTTTGTGAGGTCTTATGACAAATGTCAAAGTTTTGCATGAAAAAAACAGCTAAAATCTCTGCCCTTGAAGCCAGTGCATGTCAATGATCCCTTCGAGCAGTGGGGCTTGGAATTTATAGGTGAGATCAACCAACATTCTAGTGGCCAACACAAATGGATCTTGGTAGCCACTAATTCTTTCACCAAGTGGATTGAGGAGATGCCAACTAAGAATTCAAATCACCAAGTTGTCATAAATTTCTTGAATGAGAATATTTTCACTAGATTTGGTTGCCCAACCAAACTAGTCATTGATAATGTAGCAACTTTCAAGGCAAAAGAATTGGTGGACATGACTGAATGCATGGACATTCAATTGGTGCATTCTACTTCATATTATCCTCAAGGCAATGGCCTGGCAGAATCATCTAACAAGAGACTTGTAAGGATAGTGAAAAATTGTTGGAGGACAACAAACAGAGTTGGGATTCCAAGTTGAAGTTTGCAATATGGGATGACAGAGTTACGAACAAAAAATCCATAGGAAATTCTCCATTTAAGCTAGTTTATGGTGCTGATGTTATTTTTCCTATCCAGCTGATTCTCCTTGTGGCCAAATTCTTGCAAGAAGAATAGGATGAAGAGAATGACATGGTAAGGAGCATGAATATCCTAATTGAATTACATCATGTTAAGTTATGGTATGTTATATGATTATAACAGTTTACTTCTTTTCCTTATTATATTCCACCGATTAGCAATCACATGTACATAAAGTAAAGTGCAGATAAAACATTAAATGATTGACATAAAACAAGCCAAGACAAGAGACACAAGATGTGGTGGCTAGCCAGGGACAAACCCCACAATGTGTGGGGAAACCCTTTGATCAAATCTTCTTTTATATTCAATAATTCAGTAGAGAGAAATAGTACGATAAATCTTATTCATATCAGCAGTAGAAAACCCTAGATCAGCAGCATCAGCTTAGCGGCTTCATTATCAAACTAGGGCAGACCATATCTCACAAACCGACCGTCGGATTGACTTCATTCCACCACCAAAAGTTTCGGCTTCCAGAGGAGGTTCAGATGAACCTACAACGTAGTTCAGATGAGGAGATCGTCTAGGCCACGCAAGTCAATATTTACTTCTGCAGTTGCAGCTTCAGTTTCAGCAGTTTCTGGCTTCAAACTAGGGCAGTCGATATCTTGCAAACCGTTCGTTGGATTGACTTCATTCCACCACCAAAAGTTGCGGCTTTTAGAGGAGGTTCAGATGAACCTACAACGCAGTTCCAAAGAGGATATCTTCTAGGCTATGCAAGTTAATCTTTACTTCTGCAGTTGCAGCTTCAGTTTCAGCAGTTTTTGGCTTCAAATGTGTGAGAGAGAGACCCATTTTAGCGCAGTAGAGAAGAGACTCATTTCTGCATAGTAGAGAGAGAGAGATGTGATGAGATGAGTGAGTCCAAATGACGAAAAGTCCTCTTATATTTATACACAATGTTGGTGGGTGAATAGATGTGACTGTTGCGCTTCTGAGCCCACATGAGTTGTAGGTCGGCTTGATAATAATACCATAATCAAAATACATTCATATCTCCATGAATAATTATCTGAATCAGATGATATTTATATCAATCCTACACCTCTTGATGAGAGGAATCTAATAAAAATATTATCATCCATGAATAAGATGACGCACATGAAGTTTTTCCCTAGTTTCCAATTTTAACGCTCCCTCTCAACCATGGAGAACTTCATCTGCAATCTGTCTATTGGTCATTACTATTCATCCATCAAATGCACTACCCTGTACAGCCTGACCCTTGCCCTGCTCTGCTTTATTCTGCCTGTTCTGCTTTGTCTTGTTCTACCCTGCACTGATCTTTACTGTTTTTCTCTATTCTGCTCTGCTCTTGCATTGTTCTTTTCTGCTCTGCTTTTGTTCGAATTATGAAGAAGAAGAAATGATCGAGGATGTATCATATTGACTCAAAGTCAGTCTCAGAGTATGTAACACTGGTCACAGACCAGTCTCAACTAACCCGAAGTCAGCGTCATAGTGAGTACAACTCCACTGGTCCTAGACCAGTATCATCCTCCACTGACTCAAAGTTAGTCTCAGAGTGCGTACCACTGGTCCTAGACCAGTCTCAGCTGACCCAAAGTCAACTTCATAGTAAGTACCACTCCTAACACTGGTCCCAGACCAGTATTGTTGTCTCAAAGAGTGTACCACTGGTCCCAGACCAGTCTCAACCGACCCGAAGTCAGCATCATAGTATGTACCACTCTCACTGGTCCCAGACCAGTACTGCACTGACACGAAGCCAATCTCGGAGTATGTACCACTGGTCCCAGACCAGTCTTAACCGACCCAAAGTCACCATCATAGTATGGTACAACTCCTACCACTAGTCCCAGACCAGTATTGCAGTCTCAGACAGTGTACCACTGGTCCCATACCAATCTCAACTGACCCGAAGTCAGCGTCATAGTATGTACCACTCTCATTGGTCCCAAACCAGTACTGCACTGACACAAAGTCAGTCTCGGAGTATGTACCACTGGTCCCAGACCAGTCTCAACCGACCCGAAGTCAGCGTCATAGTATGGTACAACTCCTACCACTGGTCCTAGACCAGTATCTTTGATCCCAGATCAATGGAGGTTATCCTAGCATAGGGAGTACGGTAGATACAACGATGTGTCCATCGGTACTACTATGGTCCCTAACTTCATTTCCCTGCTCATTGATCATATGAGAGGTACTTCCCATGAGTCCTAGACTGCATGGGTAGGATGCCTCAATAGGAGAACTAATCAATCTTGTCCTCACAGGAGAAGACACCAATCCTACTAGAATCACCGTGGGGAACACATCAATCCAGGCCTCACAAGAGAACTAATCATCCTGTTACACAGGAGAGCAAATCATCCTATTCCACAAGAGAGAGAATCATCTTGTCCCACAAAGAGAGTGAATCATCTTGTTCCAGTGTGCACCACCAGGGGAGGGTGAGTCACCCTGTGGTCATATGTTGCTCCAGTAGGAACCGAAAGCCCTTAGAGCTCCCAGAGCTCAATGTATGCAACATGCAGGACCATCGTATAAGGGTTTCTTGCCGACTCCAAGTCATTTGGGAAAATCATAGATTAGATCTTTCCTCGGGGCTTTGACAAGGTGTATCAACCTATACATCATCTTAATGTGATGGAGCTTCCTTTCTCATCGACTTACCATATTCTAGATGATGTCTATCTGCTGGAGCAATTGACGAATATGGGATTCCTCAATAATCGAATCCCACCTCTGGTTGTTACAGAGAATCATAGTGGTACCCAATGTAAATCCAAACAGCTCACTGAAGAGCTGTCACAGCCAGACTGCCTCACATGAGGTTATGCTAGCAACAATATATCCTGCTTCAGCGGTGCTCAAAGCCACTGACTTCTGCTTCCTGCTTACCCAGGATATTGAAGCAGATCCCAAGGTGAAATAGTACCCAGAAGTGCTCTTACAGTCCACCGCGCTGCCTGCCAAATCAACATCAGTATATCCAAGTAGTCTCACATCTCCGACAGTGTATCTTAATCCATGAGAGATTGTGTCCTGAAGACATCTCAGAAGATTCCAGGCATCAATGAGGCTCAACCAAATATGATCTCACAATGCTAACTGCAAAACATATGTTCGGACGAAGGTTCACCAAGAACATCAATGAGAATGAGTTTTTGAAACTCAGAGGCATTTCCCAAGTCTGGTCCGACATCACTGCCATATAACTTCTAAAAGTTAAGATCCTCGAGGTAGTCACAGGCTTGTAGTCCATCATACCGAATCTTTCCAATATATTTACCACATATTTTCCTTGAGATAGGAAAATTTCCCTTGGCTTCTGGCACACTTCAAGTCCTTGGTCATTCAGTTCAAATTCAGAAGCCATATCCCTCTTACATTTGTGAATGAGAGGGTTTGCACCTGTTAGAAAGAGGTCATCCACATACAACACCCGTATGAGAGGCTTGTCATCTTCAACCTTAAAGTAAAGGTTAGGATCAGCTTCACTCCTAGTGAATCCCAACTTCATCAAGTAGCTATCGATCCTCTCATACCATGCTCGGGGTGCTTGCTTCAGCCTATAGAGAGACTTCTTCAACCTGCATACATGAGATTTTCAATCATAAATCTCAAATCCTTCAGGTTGCTCCACATAGACCTATTCTTTGATAGAACCATGCAAGAACATGATCTTAACATCCATCTGATGTACGTTCCATCCTTGTGAAGCCACAAGGGCTATGATCAAGTGGATGGTCATATATCTGGCAACAGGTCCAAATATCATAGTCTATACCTCCCTTCTAGGATAAACCACGAGCAACAAAATGAACCTTATACTTTTCCATACTTCCATTCGCTGCATGCTTTATCTTGTAAAGCCATTTTGAAGTAACAATTGTCTTGTCCAGGGTCTGGGAACTACTTCGCAGGAATCATTCTCCATAATAGACTCATATTCTATGGTCATAGCATCCTTCCATAGTTAATGCTTGATGACATCTAAGAATGATGAAGGTTCATAGTATGATCGTGCTCATGATGGTCAGGTATCCCTGATACATGTTAAGTTTCTTACTTTGATGAAAGGTTCCTTAGGGTGTAGCATGTCCTTCATCATCATCAAATATCCCCCTAAGCCATGAAGGCCTCTTCCTAGAAGAGGAAGGCTCATGTGGATGAGGATCAATTGGATCCATGGGTTCTTCTACATTAGGCATTGATTCATCATCCTTTTCTTCCGGTTCCCTGGTGTCAGCTTCTTGAGAGCTACTCAAAGTCAGCAGATTGTCCACCTTGCTAAGAGCCATATCTTTGTCAAAGGTGACATCATGACTAATCACGACTTCCCTTTGGCTGGTGGTGAACATTTCTTCAGGAGTTTAGGAACCCAATGCTTAATGAGGGCATCGATTTTGTACATATACGGCAGTGATTGTAGTTTCAGCCCATAGAAACTTTGGAAGTCTTTGATCATGTAGCATGGCCCGGACAGCTTCCATCATCGTGTGGTTCTTCCTTCCCACCACACCATTATGCTCAGGAGTATGTGGTGTAGTAGTCTCCCTCTCAATGACAACCTCTGGTATGCCTGACTAAACCAATTGTAATATATCGGAGGTCTTGCTTTGGCTTGAGGGGAATGGTCCCCTTTTGAGCTTTCCTTTCGCACATCCCGGACATACACCTTCTTTCTCTACCTGGAGTTCGGGCATCCCTGTTACCATCTGTCTTACATCAGGTAGAGCTTTGTAATGAAGGTGGGCAAACCTCCGATGCCAAAGTTCGGACTAAAGAGTTGTGTCACAAGACATGACACCTAGCGGGCTTCCATCGACCTGATATAATGAATCAACACTAAACCCAAGAGTAAAGGCATCTTTAACATTATTTTTCCATATGCATACCTTGCCATTGCTGAAGGTTACCTTGTAGCCTCTGTCTTCCATTGCCAAGATGGACACTAGGTTCCTTTTTAGGTGAGGTGGGTTTAATACATCATAGAATTTCTAGCCTTCTTGAATGCTTGTCCTCTTCCTTGATTCCCAGCTCTCCTCTTACCTTTGCTGTTGAATTTGTCATTCCTTTGATTGCCATCAGAGGGATTTCGAGTTGCACCACTACATACTGTACCATGTTTCTCTAATCATGATTATCACCATGCTACCCATGTCCATGATTTTATCCATCATAATGTTGCTCAATCATCCTATCCTATATGTCCATGATCTCATGTTTCCCTTTATGTCCATGATCTCATTCATCATGATGCTCATGATCTCATACATAGTGACTTGCTTTATTGCAAATGTAACATCGTCATTTTCTTCTAGCCTTAGTTCCAGCCTTTCCTTTTGATTTAGTCCCGGAATTATTTCTTTTCTTTGCATGAGAAGGAAAGGCAATAGGAGGACCTTTAGGCATGGGCATTTCTTGCACTTATTCCCTTGTTTCTTCTTGAATGCATCTAGCCATTAATTCCTCGAAACTAGGAATTACATTATAGTTCAAAAGAGTAGTCCTAAACACATACCATTCAAATGGCAATCCTCCAAGAGTTGTGAGTGCCATTTCTCTGTTAGTAATAGTTTCCCCAATAGATAGGAGATCGTTCTTGATCTCGGTGATTCTTAAGAAGTATTCTTACATACTTTCATCTTTACCCTTCTTGATTTCCCTCACCTTATTTCTAAGAAACAGAACTTGATTTGCATCATTAACTTTAAATAAACTCACTAGTCTATCGTAGATTTCCTTGGAGGTGTCGAGTTTAGAGATGTAGGCCACCAAGTGCTTGTCGATAGAGTCCCGGATGATCTTCTATTGTTTTGACTTCTCCATTTTTTCATTTGTTCCAGGCAGCAACGGATGCATTTGATGGAGGCTCAACAATATTGCCTCTCACATGATCCAACACTCCGTGATTCTCAAGGGTTAGATCGATAGACATCTTCCACCCGTGATAGTCAGATTTCTCATGGAGCTTGTCTTCTGCAGGAAAGAGTGTTGAGGACCCCATAGTTCTTTTAGGATAACCTTGCCAACATTCTCTTCAATGATTGCTCTTGCTCTTGCTCGGGCTTTGTCTTCACCTAAGCTCCGATACCATGTTAAGTTATGGTATGTTCTATGCTTATAACAGTTTACTTCCTTTTCTTATTATATTCCACCGATTAGCAATCAGATGTACATAAAGTAAAGTGCAGATAGAACATTAAACGATCGACAGAAAACAAGCCAAAACAAGAGACACAAGATGTGGCGGCTAGCCAGGGACAAACCCCACAATGTGTGGGGAAACCCTTTGATCAAATCTTGTTTTATCTTCAATAATTCAGTAGAGAGAAATAGTACAATAAATCTGATTCATATCAGCAGTAGAAAACCCTAGATCAGCAACATCAGCATTAGCGGCTTCATTATCAAACTAGGGCAGACCATATCTCACAAACCGACTGTCAGATTGACTTCATTCCACCACCAAAAGGTTTGGATTTCAGAGGAGGTTCAGATGAACCTACACCACAGTTCTGATGAGGAGATCTTCTAGGCCACGCAAGTCAATCTTTACTTCTGCAGTTGCAGCTTTAGTTTCAGTAGTTTCCTTCAAACTAAGGCAGTCAATATCTTGCAAACCGTTGGTCGGATTGACTTCATTCCACCACCAAAAGTTGCAGATTTTAGAGGAGGTTTAGATGAACCTACAACACAGTTCCAAAGAGGATATCTTCTAGGCCACGCAAGTCAATCTTTACTTCTGTAGTTACAACTTCAGTTTCAGCAGTTTCCGGCTTCAAATGTGTGAGAGAGAGACCCATTTCAGCGCAGTAGAGAAGAGACTCATTTCTGCGCAGTAGAGAGAGAGAGAGATATGATGAGATGAGTGAGTCCAAATGAGGAAAATTCCTCTTATATTTATACACAACGTTGGTGGGTGAATAGATGCGACTGTTGGGCTTCTGAGCCTAGATGAGTTGCAGGTCGGCTTGATAATAATTCCATAATCAAAATAAATTCATATCTCCATGAATACTTATTGGAATTGGATGATCTTTATATCAATCCTACACCTCTCAACGAGAGGGATCTAATAAAAATATTATTATCCATGAATAAGATGACCCACA
Organism: Pinus tabuliformis; assembly: GCA_031772625.1. Taxonomy (NCBI): domain Eukaryota; kingdom Viridiplantae; phylum Streptophyta; class Pinopsida; order Pinales; family Pinaceae; genus Pinus; species Pinus tabuliformis. Next base: position 479,715,667 of record CM062812.1, on the reverse strand, counting down.
TGAAGTTTTTCCCTGGTTGCCAATTTTAACACATCAGATCAGAGAGCAGCTAGTTCAGAAGTTAAAAGTTCATCAAAAGAGAATGAAAGAAACCTTTGACAAGAAGGAAAAAGTGGAGAATTTCCAAGTTGGTGACTGGGTTCTAAAATGGGATGCATTGAAGGGAAAGAAAGGTAATCATGGTAAGTTTGACTCCTTATGGATAGGTCCTTTTGTCATCGCTCAAATTTAGCAAAACAATACCGTTATTCTACACAGTGTGGAAGGAGAAGATGTTTTTGGTGGCCTAGTCACTGGGCATTTCTTAACACGTTATTTCATTTAATGCTTTGAAGCCTTGATATTGTAAAAAAAAAATCCAGTTCTATTTTAGATGCAAAATAAACTCCATGCCCAATGGAACACTAGGAGATAGATTTGATTTTGGTTTTATAGGAAAGGCATTGGTCTGCAATTCTTGAAACCTCACAGGGAGGCTTTCATCCCCAGAAGGAGCCAGTGTTAGCCCTGTTGGCATGTCGCCTAAAATGTATCTAAAATTCTCTCTAAGTCTTCAAAACCTCGTAAAATCATGCTAAAGATCAAAACAATCACATGCCAAGGGCCCTTAGAATGGCAGAGAAATGCTATCGGGAGGCCAAAAATAAGTATAAACAGTGGAAAAATAGAGCAGCAGAGGTTTCAACAATGAATGCACAGTAGCTATCCGATCTGGCCAATCAATGACCCAAATCTGATCGACAGGTCACAATCGGTAGTGGAAATTGGCGGATTGAGGGAAGACCATATGAAACTTGTGATGGTGATCGACAGAGTCAACATGGAGTCTTGATCAAGCACGCAGATCGATGGCCCATGTTGCATCATAGGATCACTATCAGAGAACACAATAGAGCACTCACCATTGGGCTGGGGCATGAGAAATATATGATTACAATCAATCGCATTGGCGGATCACAATTGGGGGAATATTATGGAGTGGCGCCTATACCCATGTGTCTATGTGATGCGATTAGTCGAACCCGATGGCTATATAAACATTATTGCATTATATTTGAGATCCATCAAAAGGTATCTTCCTATGTATTTTGAATATTTTCGTTATTTGACGAAATATAAAGGGACAACGCCGATGTGATAAAACTTGGACCCGAAGGGGTTCGGGAATGAAAATGCAAAATATTTAGATCTGTCATAGGTCATTTTTGTGTTATTTTCACCATTTTTAATTTATTCCATAATACAAAGGAAAGCCTGGGAAAAAGCCTGATAGAGGAATAGACCACATTTAAGGACTTTTGAAGTCGAGAATTAACAAAGCTTAGTGGGATTTCATAGTGTTGTAGCTTTTTTTTGTGTAAAACATAAAACAATCATTTGGTATTTGAAAGGATTGCAAAGGCTAAAGACCCATTCCGTTGTAGTGCAGAGGCTAGGAAACAGAGGCCGAGAAATAGAGGCCGGGAGATAGAGATCGGTAGACAGAGACCAGGAGACAAAAGGCCGAAAAGGGAAAGGCAACATTGCAACATAGCCAAACCAAAAAATGATCATGGAGCATCACTGGCACTAGTGAGCCATCTGACAGTGCAACACATTTTCCAGAATTTGGTTACTGTTGTTAGAAAAGGAAACTTCCAAGCTCATGCGTGCCTAGTCATCGAATCAAACGATTAAAAAGACAAAGGGGATAGATTAAGACCTCTCGAGCCTCATAAGGCTTGAGAGCATTGTAAAAGGCTTATAAATATTTGAAAGTTCAGAGTAAGAAGGGTTCAACTTTTGGAGACTATGGAGACCCTACTCCTCTAGTGTCTCATATTCATTCTAGCAATATAAGCTTCTTTTGTTGTTACATGTTTAATTCTCATTTTCTCTTCTGTTCTAAGCTTGCACTTGAATAGGTTATTCATGTTTCTTCTTTGTCTAATGCTAGATAACTGTCATCTTATATCTGCGTTGACAAATTAGATTTGCAATCCTCATTTACTTCCTGTAGCTATCCATTCATATGTGTTTATGTGTGCATCCGCAGTACAGTTAGTATTCTCCATCTATCCATTGAATCTATAAACTATTGAGCATTAGTGGTCTAAAGCCTTGTAAATATGAGGGTGTTCATGCATGTCTTGAGTGAGAAAAGAGTTGAAACAGTCATCTGATTTGATCCAAACCATCACCTAATCCAATAGTTTAGAGAACAATATTGAATATTTATATGTTACCAAGCATCTCCGAGCTACAACCTAGGAGAGTTTCCTGTAGTGATAATAGGCCTACCACCTTCACTCATTCTCTAGCTGCTATTGGAAGGGAGTTCCAACCCCCTAAGCTAATCACCAGCCACTACTAACAGGAAGATTCAAATTCCTCACTAAAGGCTCCAACCCTTAGCATCCTCGAGGGACTACATTTCATAAATTTTCAACCTAGATACTCCTGGTGCACAAAAACACAATATGTACGCCACGGTTCATCAAATTTTCATACTAGACCCATCAGTAACATTGAATCTCAAAATCAATCACCTCTGTAACACATCTACCAAATACAACTTCATCAACCAATCACTGAAACCCAATCACCACTTTCTGAATCAACCAATTCTTGAACCTCTGACACAATTGAATCAACCATTCATTCAAAACCCAATCAATCGATACATAGTCAAAATACAACCAATCAACTAGAACATTTAGATCACTATAACCAAAACACATATCTGAACCCAGAACATTGCATCAAAAACTAGAACCAACTATAATCTTAAAAATCATGTGTCATAATGTATACATTACTTAAATGAAGCCATCTTGCATGTATGCATTACTTCCTTTAACCTAGCCTGCATATACCTCTAAAAATATTGAATCATAAAACCTTTGAACCACAACGTGTATCAATCAGTGACATTCTCTAGATCTCAGAGTTTTAAAGGGACAACAATAAGGATCGCCCTTCTTACTCAATCAATCAGTCAACCAGACTGAATCTCCTTATACAATCAATTTTACTTTTAGATCTATTGAAGAAATTATTAACAAACAACAATAAAACAACAACACTAATAAGATAGATCACTCATCTCTTAACATCAAGATTTTATTTTTCATACGCTACTTGGAAGAGCCAAACCAATGTGTATATTCACCTTCACCAAAATGAACCAACGTATAGATCTGCAAACACTTACTTATAGCTTCGTTGCTATTCCAAACTTTAGACATACCCAAATCATCACATAGAAAGGAAAAAACATGCATTAATAATCATATCTAGCCTATCCATTATCAGATCACATAATGATAAGTCATTATGATCTTGATCCATAATTAGATCTCATCCATCATCAAACACTCAGGTGCATACATAGTTCACATAAAGCAACGCATCAGAAATGCATAACATGAATATATTCTTTTGATATAACACTTCATAAGATATTCATTACTTATGCACTTAGCCCTTTGACTTTCTCCTCATATAGCTTTAGCCTTTCTCAATACCTTGTACCAAAACAACACTTAAAACATGTGGTATTCTTAGACGGGATCAACTAACCATTATTTTTCTCAATATTATGGGCTAATACCATGGTATGGACCCTTGGTATTCTTTCACCTTAATTTTCCTTAAATTTCCATCCCATATATGATTTTCCTCTTTTGAAAGTGCATGCATACATATACGTTGTTTTTGTATAGTGAACCCGCTTGTATACACTATTTTTGTATAATGAACCTGCGTATACAACTTAACATACCTGAAAACATTATTTTTCCTCAATTTCTTGATTCTGATCTATATTCCTTTGTTCCATCATCTTGTTCTTTTATACAATTAATTTGTTACCTATAAGGATACTTGTTATAGTGTAATTTTCCATTGTATAATTCTTCTAAACTGATTCAACTACCATGCATTTTGTCACATCCTATTTATACTTTGATTAATTAGTTCATTCATAAAAGAACAATTTTGATCAAAGGAAAAGACATACCAACAATCTCCTTGTATCAAACCTTTGACCATTATTCAGTTCCATTATTTTTTTCACCTCTCATCTGTCTTATAGATTCATATAGTTATGATATACTTGGTCTGCTACAAGTGAGTTGCAATCAAGTACAACACATGCATCACAATGCCAACACCATAACCATCTACAAAGACAAATCCAAATTAGAATGATACATATAACATTAATATCATAAGTGCAATGACCATAACCATCATGCATATGACCACAATGCATATAACAAAAGCTTACTATCCTTGATGACTAACTGACACAGGTACATATGATCACACTAATTAACTAACACCTATCATACATGCAACCACAACAAACATAGACTCACATACATGTACACAACCCTAATTAATATAATAATCATTAACAAACATACATGCATGCCTAACATACAATACTTGTGTGGTGATCTTCTCTTACCTCAAAGTCTAGTGTTTCAACCTTACTCTCATGGTCTACATCTCATGCTCCATCTCAGAAAAATGTCATCCTCACAACATACCAATGGCTTAATTATGACACAAAATACATGCAATGACCTCATGCACCAAAACCTTAACCATGATAATGCATGCATAAAAACATGCATCTGGCCAATCCAATCCAAATTCTAAACCATTCTTTGATACCACCTTGTAACATCGCCTCCTCTCACATCTACCCAGTTTCACCGGCTTACATGGGAAAACATGAGATGCATGATTACTATTATATGACTCAACCTCCTATATGACCTAAAGGAAATGGATTCGACATAAATAAACCTTATTGAATTCCTTTACCTTACACAGAATGCCCAGGAGTAACCCAACCCCTCAAGGTGTCCAATCCCTAAGGCAACTCACCTTTTCCCTGACCTAGATCCATTTGTTGGATTCTTTTGTTCATTCTTTCTGCAAGTCCATTTTTTTGAGGCATTTTGGCTATAGAAAACTTCTTTTTAATGACATGTTGTTCAAAATTTTTTAAAAACTCATCATATATAATATTTTTTCCGTTATCATATTTAAGACATTTTATTTTCAAATATAACTCATTTTCTAATAAAGCATTGAAAACCGTAAACTTATTAAATGCTTCATATTTATGTTTCAATAAGCCAATTGATTACATTCTTGTAAAATCATAAATGAATAATATGATGTATTGTTCATCCCGTGGAAATTTATTTCTCATGGGACAACACAAATCAGTATGAATAAGTTCATGAGGCTGAAATGAAGTACCTTCTTTATCATTAAATTGAACTGTAGTTTTCTTACCGAATTGACATGATTTGCATATGATATTTTCTAGTAGGGAGATTTTAGGAAAGTCACGAACTGCTTCCATTTTTCTTAACTTGTGTAATTGAGTGAATCTTATATGTACCAATATTTTTTACCAAAGCAAACTTTCTCCTAAGTTTCTTAAGTAACAATGCTCTTGTCTGCCTTCCAAGACGTAGACATTTCTTGGATCTCTTGTTCCCTTTATTATTATCTTACTTGAATTGGAATTTCGTACAACATAATTCTTTGATCTGAAAACAACCACATGCCCTTGGTAACACATATGTTTAACACTCAACAAGTTATGTTTTAATCCATCAACAAACAAAACATTTCCAGCCATAAACTTCTTCCTTAGCAAAACAATTCCTTTCCCTTTGACAATAGTAGTTGAGTTATTTCCAGAAGTTACATTATTTTCTTTATTTATTTCATTAAAGGATATAAACTTGTCTTTGTCACTTGTAAGATTCTTTCAACATCCACTATAAATTTACCACAAACTTTCTAGATCTTCTACATACAAAACTAAACTACAATTTTCATATTCTATGGTTTTCTTTTCCATACCTTGGATGTTGTTTCCTTTTCTTCATGTTGAGGGGATGGTCTAATTCTTCTTCTACATTCATTTTATTTATGCCCAAATTTATGTAAAAAAGAACATCATATTTCTTCTTGAAGAGGTGAGAAAGCATTGCAAGAATATTGCATTGACCCAATATTATTCTTTATTATTTTTCTCCTCTAGTCATGATAGTTTTATAAGAAATACAATAAGTAGTCTAATGAAAAAAATTATGACAAGCGAAGCATTGTCCATTGAAGTATAATTTATTTGGAGTATTATACATTTTTTAGTAGCTTCTGTTTTGATTGTTGTAAGGATGTCTTTCTTGAGACACATTTGAATCCTCATTCTTGCGTTGAGCGCTATAATTTTGAGGATTGTGGCCCTTTACTTTAGTGAGAAAGCTTCCTGTACCTGTTTCAAAATATTTGTAGTATTTGATTATTCTCCATTGCATCCATGACCTGTCCTTATTAGAGGAGAGCATTATACTTTGATGATTTCTTCTAAGGTATCATATCATCTAGAAAATTTTAGATTTATACCCTTTGTTTTCTCAAGTTTTTTTCTTGGATTCACTATTTCTGGTTATAAATCTCATTGTGCCTCTCTTTTCTGAGAATTTTCTTCTTCAGGGATTCTTTAGCTAATTTAGCTTCTTTCAGATGAATAATAATTTGAGTTATTTCTTCAATGAGATTATCTTTTTCTTCAATGGCATCGATAAAAACATATTCAGACTCATCAACACATTTATGTTCAAATTCCATTAGTAATTGATATTCTTAATCATATTCAACATCTTCATCATTTGAAAGACCATCACTATCTTCATGTGTGTAGAAAATTTTCTTATGGTTAAACCTTCCTCTAATATTTACTTTTGTAGAATTATTCCCTTTCTCATGGTTTTCTTTATAAGGACATTTAATAGCATAATGACCAACTCTTCCGCAAGGAAAGCATTTTAAATCAAGCTTACATATAAATATGTTGGTTCCTAATTGTAGTTTCTTTATGAAGTTTTCTTGTTCCTCATCTGATACGTAACTTGATTGATTAATATCATCCTTTTATTTTCCTTTAGAAGTATCTTTGAATATTGCTTCTCTGATAGTTGAGGGACCCCCTTTTCTTATTTCATAAGTTCGTAATATCCCATGAAATTGTTCAATAGTAAGGTTCTTGACATCCAACATTACTTCAATGAAAGAGACTTTCAAATCAAATTTTCGGGTTAGATATCTTAGGATTTTCTCAAAAAGCATCAAATATTTTAATTCATTACCAAGAATTATCATTGAATTAACAATCTCATCTACCCTAAGAAAGAAAATTGCAATACCTTCATCGCTATGAATTCTGAGTGTTTCATATTGAATTATAAATGTTTGATGTTTGGCATTGTTTACCTTAGTGTCACCTTCATAACTTTGGATGATTTTGTCCCATATATCCTTTGTGGTATTCAACAGTATGACCTTCACAAATTATGATTCTTCCATGCTTCCCAAAAGAGCGTTGACAACCTTTGCATTGGTCTAATATTTTTTCTTTTCTACTTCCTATGTGGGAATGGAGGATGGATACTGATGACATCCTTCAACGATTTCTCAAACATCAAATTCAACTGACTATAGATATTCTCTCATTCCAACATTCTAAAAAAGTAAGTTGGTTCCATTAAACAATGGTGGCTTGATAGATGCTACTCCCTCTTGATTTCATCTCAATGAATCTCCCTTCAAATGATCAAGATTCTTCTAAAGGAACTACTCAAATACCAAATATTAGGAAAAATGCTAGGGGGTGGGGGTGAATCATTATTTCACACACTTCAAATTTTTAATTTCTTATTTGATTTGTATATGTTATTGTTGGAAACTAACATAGTGTATGTACACAACTATTATTAAAGGAACCTGTGTATATCAAGATAGCTTATCTGATCGTTAATTTCATTACTTGTTCAACATCAATAAGTGTATCTTTACTTCATTTTCATCAATTGATCAATTATTATGAGAAGTTAAGGAGAATATAGAACATCAACACAAAAAAACCATATGAACACTAGGTTTTTAGGAGGAAACACAATGTGGGAAAAAACCACCAATATTGTCAGCTCAATTTTCTTCATTTATTAAAATGTGAAACATCGTACAATATTGTAATGGTGTAGACTCTAACGAGCTCACAAGATCCTATGCATAGAAGGCTACAACCTTCTCTCATTTTCGAGTTCCTACAAGAAAGGAGCTATAACCTCCTTTCTAAAGATTGCTCTACTCAGCTTTTTGTGGACCACCTTTCATAATGTTTCAGACTAGATCCACTCCCAACAATTCTTAAATCAACTACCCAAGTGAATTATTATATCAATCGTTGAATCTGAATCAAATGAATACAACTAAGTAAAACCAATTCATAACAAATCATATTACTTCATAACCATTCACGACAATTATGTTTTCATAGAAACCAATTCTTGTCAATGCGAGCCCTAATTAAGCATATGTCATAAGATATATGCTACTATTCTAAATCATACAAGCATATCTATGTTCTTCTCCTTATGAGTATCTACGTAAAAATGGGAAAAACACCAATAACAAGATCTAAATCATTGTAACACTAAATCAATCACTCAATCACATATTGAAGCCAACAAAAATAACTGAACCGTATATAGATCACCACACAATAGAATCATCATAGATCACCACGTAACAGAATCATCACTTAGTGAAATTCTATTTCATAATCAATTCAACCCAATCAATACTATAAAACACAGATGATCATAAGAGAAGCTTCATTGACAAACAAGAGAAAAACATAACATAATAGATAAACCATAAAAAATAATTCATACTGAAAACCCTAGAATTTAGACATGAATATTACGAAGAGCTTACATGTGTATGTGATTATCATGTTTGATACCTGTGTACATATTCTGAAATTTTGCAAAATGTATACATGACTACCCAGAAGCAGATTTTCATATGTACGCACCCTCTTAGAGGAAAGCCAACATACAAATATATAATCACTCAATCACGTCTTTGCTGCAACTAGAAAATATAGTTGATAACTCTTACTATCTCATATTCATGTCACATTATCATTATCATCACATATCTATCATAGTTGGATATTTTCAATAAGAAAAACAAGCAATCATATATGATACCATACTTTAGATTCTTCAAATCTATGTCATTTCCTTGCTCCTTGGTGCACACCTGTTTCATATCAAATTATTCATGGATAACACAAGAATTGCACACACTAACACTTGATTTCCATTTCACTATATATTGTAAGAGTTATCCAATACCTTAGGCCAATCCCTTATTAATGTCGATGGTATTCTTTGACCAGATCAAATATTTGTTACTGTAATCATTACTATGGGCCGATACCATGATAAATACCATGGTATTCTAATTACCATGGTTCTCAATATGTACGTGACGTTTCTTCACCTTACCTGTGTGTGTATGTGGTCTTTATTTGCAAGACCTTCATATACCATCCCAAACTTTAGCTTTATCATTCATCCATCTCTAACATGATATCCCTTTTACCATTCTCTCTATCACATATGTATGGGCCTCCATAATCATCCTACTAACATCATGTTAACATATTTAACAATTAGGTTTCTGTCAAGCACAAATATTTAGTCATAATGTCAACATCCTTAAAACCCTAGACTATATGGTATCCACACAGTAAATTGTAAGGTAAAAATTCTTTAACAATTGACAGAAACAAACTTACCCTAGGAAAAGTATCCCTGGTCAAAATAATAAGAGCGAGATGTTGTCTCAAGGATGATTTGTGTAAAGGAAAGGAAAATGGGCCAAAGGAAAACCCTTCAAAAATTTAAATCCCTTCTAAAACTTAAAGGAAAACCAACTATAAGGAAAGATTACTTGAAGTAGGGAAGCTGATGATGAATATAGGTTGCAACAAGGCTGGACGGAATTATCACCATCTCCATGAGAATTTCTCCCTTTCAACCTACATCACAAGGAGAAAAATCCATTATATTGAATATTTAAACTGAAGAATGAAGCAAAGATTGAAATCCAAAAAAAAAGTGTAGATCCAAACCCTCCTCTTGCCAATTCTTCTATGCGAAGTTGAAAAGTTCCCTTGCCAATTTTATACAATTTGATGCATGGAAGCAATATAATTTACAATTTTTAATGTAAGTAGAAGTGTGGCAAATAAAACCTTGGTAGAAGAAAAAAGAGGGATGACACTGTCATTGCAAAAAGTCAAATGATCAATGAGAAAATAAATTAGTGAATAAGTCATTTTTTCCTAATAGAAAACCATGGAATCAGTGTTATTTATACCAAAACACCTGAAAGTTGTTGATTCAATGGGAAGGTGCAGGTCTTATTCATGGCTCAATCAAATAAACAATGTGTCCAAACAATGAAACCCACAATATAATCATTCTCCACCTTAGGTGTAGAGCAAGGCAAGGCACGGCCACCAAGTCATTAAAACATGTAAAATAAAGGTTTTATTCCATGAACTATGAATGAAGAATAAATATAAGGAAAACCTATCTATAGAAGGATTAAATGGGAAAAATGGGAAGAGTTTCGAACCCTATATAAACATATATATAGAATAATATAACTTGCAAAAATTATTGAAGAGAAAGAAAAAGCATATCTATATGTATAGAATATTACCATAGAAAAAAGATTTGCATAAAGAACTGTCATAAAGTCTTAAGAGGACACTCATACTTTCATATTGTAAAAGGTCATAACTCTAGATAATTCCATCATAATTTTATGGAATATACTAAGTAACCCAATTTATAAGTACTTATGTTGTAAGTAGGAGATAATTGTTTTATGAAGTATTGAGAATCATAAAATAAGAAATTTTGAGATAAGAGTGAGAAAACATAGTTTGTAACTCTATATTCTGGATGAAACCTAAATAATTATTCTTTCAATATTATAGTCATATGTGTTATCCACATTGGAAATTGATTACTAAATGTACCAAAAGTATTTTTTTTTAGTGTTTTATAGAGGCATGTAACACATGAGAATTTAAGTCTTCAACTAAATGAAATGCGTGTTCTACTAATTAACCATCACTTCACCTTGCAGGTATTCTTCATAATGCATTTTACAAAGGTGAAATTCGAGTCCCATTTTTTTTTTAACTTTAACAATTATATTAATTAGCTAAAACTAGTTGGGCCAAAACCAAAACAACCATCATTACAATATTCAAAAGTAATTTTAGTTGCAGCTATCATTTTCCTTACATAGGTGTAGATTTACTCTAGATTACGGGATTAGGATCCATGTAGGTTCTTCATCATTCTTGCTAAACGTTCCTTGTGGCAGGAGGCATGCCAGGTTTGCTTTTGCATCTCCTTCCCTATTTGAGCCACGAAGAATATGGAAAGGAAGCTAGGAGAAGAAATCTTGGAGCACGTATCTCAGCTTTTGAAGTGTCTTGTTGAGCACTGGATTACTAAAGTGGTCCTTCAAATTTAATATCTTTATCAATACTTTTGAGTCCATGAAGACCTGTATTTCATTATTGCCTTTTTCATGTGCTGTCTGATAGGATTTTAGCAACCCAAGAATTTATGCCTGGTTGTTGGTTCTCTGTCCAAGTCCCCAGCTGAAGCTATCTTCTAGAATACCCTCCAGAGAGTAGATCACTCTGCATGCTCCTCCTGTCCCTAGATTTCCTTTGGAGTCACCATAAAAAAAAGATTTTTGTTTTACCATGTTTCCTCGACCAAGCTTGAAAATCTGAGTCTATTTCTCACAGTCTCCATACAAGATTTTTATTGGGGCAAGTGGTGTTCTCTATCATGTCTCAAAATATATATGTTCCCATCCATTTCTTTTCTTCAGGGAGAAGCGTGTTATCATTTTTAAGGGGGTGATTGGCCACAATCTCGAGGAGTAGTGATTTTTCTTTTACTGCCACCCTCAAAGGGGAATTTAGAATATTGTTGAAGATCTGATCATTTCAAGGGAGCCATATTTTCCAGCAGACGTATTTAGCTACTTCTTTCTAGATTTTGTTCCATGCTATCTTTATTTGGGTCATGTGAGGATATTGCATTCTCCATGTGTTGAAAAGTGTAGCTACTTTGACTTACGATGGGGAAAAGACATTGAGGCCTTGAAGGATGCAGTCCCAGACTTCCTGTGCAAAAGAGAAATCCACGAACACATGCTCCATGTTTTCCTAGGCTTTGTAGCAGAGAGAACACCAATGTGGCCCGCGAATACCTCTTTTAATCATATTGTCACTAGTTAGCACTTTCCCATGCATTAATACCTAGGTGAAGAAGTTTATTTTTGGGAGACCAAGAGGGTCCCAGACTTGTTTCCACACATATGCAATGTGGCTCGAAGCTTGTTGTGCTTGAAGAGAGGAAAATCCATGCCTTGCCTTGTAAATTCCAGTCTTTCCCCATCCCCATTTATCCATCGAACGCATGTCTACCAGTGGCAGGCCCATTAACCCTTCTTCCTGGAGTGTCTTTTGACTACGCAGTTTTTCTGGAATTTGTGGAATTTCCCAATTTCTACATTTTCCACAGTAGTCCCAAGTCGAAATATCTACCAGGGTGAGGATTCCTTACTGCATGAGTTAGTTCTTGATTTCTTTGATTGCTTCATTTTTCTCAGAGGCAATTGTCTCATTATTTTGTCTTGTCACAACATTGTGTTTTTTCCATTTCCAGGGATGCAATACAAGTTATTTTGGAAGAACTCGATCTCACGGCAGTAGAGATGCCATATAGACATCCCCTTGATGATGTTATCTATCTAAATGTTTCTTAGCATTGAGCCTTTTACATATTTTTTCTTCATGACCTGACTAATAGTGTGTTTGCTCTTTGATAAGAGGGTCTAAAGTATTTTTCCTCCAAGAGCCAGATTGGCAAGTCCTGGGTCTCTTATTTATAGGCCTCCTTCAGAGATGGAGCATTTAACTCTATCCAAATTCACTAAGTGGAATTTTCTTTGATTTCCTCTTCCTCTCAACAGAAAATCCCTCATCACTATGGAGATGTGTTCCATGATCTTCTTTTGAGCTAGAAGAAAGGAATCCTGATAAATTCGCAGGGACGAATAAACATATTTTATAAGGATGAGTTTTGCCCTCCCCAAGGTGAAATCTTGGACTTAATTTTTCTTATTACCTCTTTCCACAACAATAATTTGTTAGAGCCTAGGGTTATTGGTAACCCAATATATTTGATTTTATCCCAAGACTCGAATCCCAAAAATCCTAAGGACAGGGATATTCTTTGAATTAGTTGTTTATCCACATTCCACCCGTATATTACACTTTTCCTTTTATTTATAAGAGCTCTTGATATGCTATAGATTTTTGGAACAATTGCATTGTAAACATAGGCTATTTTGATGGAGGCTCTGCTCAAAAGAAGAGAATCATCTGCAAATAATGCATGGTTGAGAGGCTCTAGCCCTTTCGTCAGCCTAACTCCTGGAGCTTTCCCTGATTTCTTTTTAGTTGTCAGTTTTCTACTTAATGAGTCAGCCATCAGGATGTACAAGAAAAGGGAGAGAGGGCAGCCTTACCTTATTCCCCTCAAGGCTTGAAAATAGTTTGTTGGCTTGCCATTAACTAAAGGAGCTATCCATGGCTTTTCAGTACAAGCTTTAATCAAATTGACAAATTTAGAACTGAAACTAAAGGAAAGGAGCACTTTCAACATGAAAGAAAGATTTACCCAGTCAAACGCATTTGCCATGTCTATCTTTATGAGCATACCTTGCTCCTGCTGAAGATAACTGGAGTGTATGACTTGTTGAACCTATATTACATCGTCCAGTATATGTCTCCCTTTGAAAAAGCCACCTTGGGTGGGAGAAATGAGTTTCTCAAGTAATGGCTTTATTTTGTTTTCCAGTAATTTTTTCAGGATTTTGTATGACCCATTACAGAGCGAGATTGGCCTAAACTTGTCAAAAGTGCCCGGATTCACTTCTTTTGGTATTAATGTAAGAAAGTTAGAATTAGTATGGCCTCCCACTTTAGCTTTTTGTTGAAAATCTTTAATCATCCTCAGTAAATCAATTTGTATTATTTCCCAAGAGATTCTATAAAAATGAATTGATAAGCCATCAGGTTGCGGTGCCTTGTCTTGTTCCATGGACCAAATTACTTTAGAAATTTATTCCTTGGAGAAAGGTTTCGTAAGACTAGTGTTGTCCTCCTTGCTTACCAAAGATGGAATGTGAGAGAGAAATTTAGAGATGACTTCTTCACTGCCATTCCCATTCTCTTTATGAAGACTCTGGAAATGATCTTCTGTTGCCTCTTTTAGTTTTTCTTGACCTTTGAGCACAGTCCCATATGAGCAAGTTATTTCAGAGATATGATTTCAGGATAGTCAAGCCCTATATTGGATATGGAAGAAAGAGGTGTTTCGGTCTCCATATTTAAGCCACAGGCTATGTGACTTAAGCCTCCAAGTCTCTTATTCTTGGTGGAAAGCATGAAATGATTTGATTTGGGCAGCTTGTTCTTTTTCTAAATCTGAAGCAGAGATCTCCTTACTTTCCAAATCCATTTGCAGATGTGCTAAAAACTGAACTCTATCGTTTCTGTTACTATTAGGAGAATTTGAGGGTTCTTTAATCCATTTTTTCAGAGATCTCTTGGTTATTTTTAGTTTCTTCTCCCACATGAAGCTGGCAGATCCTGTCACAAGTGTGGACCATGCCTCCAGAACAATTTCCATGAACCCCTCTTTCCCTAACCAAAGCGAGTTGAATCTAAAAGGGATAGCACACAAATTTTCTTCGTCTTGTAGCTGTAAGAGGATAGATTTGTGGTCTCAGGCTAACTGTGTGATAATTTTCGAAGAGATCAGTATTTTTCCTAACAACAAAGAGCCCTGTGCTAGGAATCAATCTAGGCAAGTAGAGATGTTTTCTGCCCCAACTATATTGCTTGTCCAGGTTTAAAGACCTTTCTTCGGTTTGAAGTCAAGAAGATCCCAATGAAGTATTTTCTCCTCTACTAATGGAAGCATTTCGTCCCTATCACTATCGTCACCTCTCTTTTCTTTTGGATCAAAGACGAGGTTGAGATCTCTAGCCCATATTATATTATGAGGGGAGTAAATGTCTAAGAAATCAGACAAGGTCTCCCAACATTATTTATTCTATGTAAGGAGCACTTGAACATAAAGGTTGAAGAGAGAGATGGAAATCTTACTAGAAAGGTGTCAAAGTTTGGTGTATATCAAATGTTGGGTCTCAAAGGAACTTTCTAATTGAAACTGGTGCTCTGACCACAATGTTGCCAGGCCACTAGAGGAAGCTCTTGCACTAATGGTCTTTCCTACATTCTTCCCCATTTTAATTTGGGGATGTCAAGAAGTGTTTGCCTTCCAATATTAGTCTCTTGGAGCATGAGGATCTCGGGAGTTTCCATTTTCAGAATGTCTTTAACTCCTTCAGCTTTCATAGGGTTCGCCAAGCCATTGCAATTCCAAGAGACTAGTCTCATAATTTAACGAGAGTGGAGTGGGTTGTTCCCCCCTTACGGGGCCTTGATCCAGTGTTCCCCCCAATATACATTATAATGGTGGATTTGTTGCCTTGCATTTTTTGCCTCTCTGTCCCTTGTTCCCTAGCTTCCTTATGAGATTTCCTCCCAACTCTTTAAGAGGGTCTCTCAAATGTCTCACCTTCTGATGACCCATAGGTTTCCAATGGTTTTTTCCTTGTCATTTCTACATAGGTAGGTGAGGAGGAGGTTCTTGTTGGGGAGTCAATTTGGGTTACTTCTATGTTATTCTTTTCTGCTTCGAGTGAAAAGACTTGGCATTCAATCTCCTCTATCTCTGATTCTAGAATTTTGGTTCAAGTGCTAAGGGTTTTGAATGGGTTTATTGAGGCTGATGTCCTTGGTTGTTCTCCTCTTCCTTCTGCTTGTACCATTCCTACTAAGGGAGATCTAGATTCTGTCAGTAACTCTTTCCCTTTATTTCGATTACTCACCTTGGCCTAGACTGCTTTCTGCACCTGGGTCCATTTCTTTCCTTTGGAATTCTCTAGATCTTGCTCCTCCTTTTTTTTTGCAGTATCTTGTGAAATGCTCGTATTCATGGCAATGTCTGCATTTGAATGGTAGTTGTTCATTGTCTAACTCTTGGATATAAGACCAGTCTGCTATTGTTAACTTTATGGCTTCAAGTAACCCTATTTCCAAGTCGACGTCGACACATATTCTTGCACATGAGTACTGATCCCTTCTCTCTTCTCAATCTATGTATTTTCCTAAGGTGTTACCAATCGTTTCTAGTGACTTCGGGTTCCAACAGTGCAGTGGTAGATGAGGGAGGCGTACCTACACTGGAACTGTTGATGGCACATCTTGTGTTAGATCGAAATCTCGTGACCATGAGTTTAGATATAGACCATGAGGTTCCATGAAATATGTTCCATTCCTAAAAATGAGATTTTTGTCCTCTACAATTTAAAAGACAAAGGCAAAAAATCCCTTACAAACCAAAAAGCTTCTAATGCCTTCGTTTACTAATGGTCACCAGTTCCTCTCTACCCACACCTCAACAGCCTTGGGGGAAGTCCATAGCCCTGTAAATTGAAATATGAGCCCTCTTTCAACTAATTTCATAGTAGATCTGCAAGAATCTTCAATGGGCAGGGCGACTATGGGGATGCTGTCAAGTTTATTTACAAACTTTCGCCGAGTTTCCCTTGCTAGGAAATTAGTACCAACGCCAATCAACTTCCTGAAAGCAAGGATATTTTATGGAGGAGGTGAAGGAGGAGGGGCCTTGGCACCCCCTCCTGGGGCGATGGAGATGAAGGAAGATACCTAGTTCACACCACGGGTATAAGCACGCGAAGCGAAAGTTCAAAAAACTAGTCCGTAGAGATAAACGAGTCCCATTTTGGGTAATATATTACCATCCAATTTAATTCTCTGTGAATTTGATTTAAGGATATAACTATGAACATTATAATGAGCTCCATAACTCTAATCATCCACTAACGCAATAAATAATGGTTTAAGGAGGTATAACCTTTTAACTAATCTATAATAACCTTTAAATCCCTATCACTTCTAAGTTTAGATTTCTAAAGTTACGATTAAAATGACTAACATAAACGACTACTCCATATTATTATAGTACTGTTTAGGTGGTAATATTTTGTTCGTAGACTAAATTAGTCATTTGCGTTAGTCATTTTTAGTTGCATTATTTATTATTAATTCATATATATTAACCTTGAAATAAATTAGTCATTTATGTTAGTTGTTTTATATTCAGTCACTTAATATTGCTCATTTTTGTAGTACTTAAGTTGGGAAAGTTGTGGTGACTAACTTTCTTAGTCACCTATTCACTAATTTCATCATTTTCTACTAGTGTTTTGGAATTCTTCCTTAAGAGAAGTTATGAAAAAGGACCTAGGAGATAATGGTCCCTCTTGAGGAGAGGGTTGTTGTATCTAGGTTATATGAGAATGTTATTTCCAAGCTTAAGACAAAAGAGTGTTTTTTTAATGAGATCAAATGAATATAAGAGTTAAGCAAGGTCATCTGTGTTACATAGTATTATTTCACACCTCCTACACTTCCCTGTTTCATACCCCAGAGTGCCAAAAAATTGATAACTGTGCATTATACCCATCCTGATATGTAGTCAAGATCCTATCTAAAGAACTAATGAGAAGTTGTCATGAGGCTTTCCTATGAAAAATTAGCTCAGAACCATAATTTTTGGGTTAACACAACTATGAAACTACCCTCTCATGCTAATGGTAGGTTACACCATATGATCCTCACACTTCTAGCATGAATTTTTGCTTCATACTCATGTTGACACCTAAGAGGAAAGTTTTCCTAGAGTGGAGGAGAAACTTTGTGATCTAGAGGCTTCCAGAACAAAGAGATGGATCATGTTCATTGTGTATGTAGTCAAATACTCCAAATATTACCCTTTGATCTTATCCCTATGAGCTTCCTCCTTGAGATGAGGACCTTCCCCTATCTTTGGTGAGATCATAACTTCCCCTCCTTGCCTATAAATTCATCCTCCTCCATTCCTAAATGGCTGGTCTTTGATTACTTATACCCTTATGATAAGATAATGCCTACATGATATTCGCTTTGGATGGGAGAAGGAGTGCTTGGAGAGCTTGAGCATGGACTTGAACATTCACTCAAGGAGGGATACTAACATTAAGGCCTGGGTTGTATGCTTCCTCCTTTGTTTATCAATATATACAACCTCCAGTTAACTTTCCATAAATGCTTGTGTTGATGCTTCATTTATCTTAATGCTCCTTGATCTGTTAAGTGAATTACATTCAATTATGCTTGCTGCACATTTATACTTTATCATGTCTTTGGCCTCCAGTGAAGGTATTTGAATGCTATGAGTAGCAAGGATTGAGCATGAGGAGCAAGTGATCAAGATCTTCAACAAAGGAGTGCATTATGGCATCAAAGTGAGGTATGTTTGTTGGGAATAATACAAGAGAGGGGGTGGATGAATCAATATGTACAAATCAATAATGTTTTCATTTCCATAATTAGATTTATATATGCTACATTAGTGAAGGGAACTCGCATGTACATGCAAGTGTTCTTAATGTAACCGACATATATCAAGTGAACTTATGATTTAGTTAATTCGTCATATCTTCATCTTTATTTAGTTCATTAGTAGTTTATTAAAGATTAAGTACTGACCATGTGCAGTAATAAGACAATAAACCATCACACATAAGAAACACACATGAACACAAAGATTTAATGTGGAAACCTAATGAAGGAGAAAAAACACCTGTTGTTGTTGTCTCTATATTCTTTTCAAGATAAAGAATAATCAGTTTACAATCTTGTATTGGTGCAAACTCATACCAGTATGCAAGGACCCACCTTCAAAAGTCTACAACCATCTCTCATTCTCCAACTCCTAATGGAAGGGAGCTACAACCCCCTTTCTCTTTTAATATCCGATATGTTTACTAGTACATAGGCATTGACCTAGAAAATGCTACTACCTTCACTCGTTCTTCAGCTTCCTCACTGGAGGCCTCAACCCTTGGTATCCTCCAGGGACCATGTTTCATAAATTTTTAGACTACATACTCCTACTAAACACCAATACAATATGAAGGCCATGTTTCATCAAATTTTCACACTCAGCCTGTTAGGTCCCTATAATACTAGTGATTACCCCATTACTATTATAGTTATACCCATTATTTATATTGTTGTGCCCCTATTACCCCCATATTGTTATTTCTATGCCCCATAGAATCCCTCTATTGTTATTTTTGTGGCTTTATATTATTATTGTTACGTCGGCTGGATTATACTGTGACTCCTTAGACTCCTATATATAGAAAGGAGGTTTTGTCATTTGTATCATCCAAGAATTGTTCATTTATGTAATGTAAAGGAGGTTGCCCCCTCGAAGAGGCTGAATTCTAAGGCGTTGATCTATCTTTTCTATCTTTTCTTGAGCTGGTTTCATAACATTTGGTATCAGAGCTTTGGATTCTAGGGTTTCGCTGCTCCAAACAGGTCATCGTGGAATTTTCGCTATAATTTTTTTTCTGTGATGTTTCTGAAGTCGCAAAAAAACCGATTTGAGAAGAAATCGTGCTGAACCTTGGGTCTGAATTTCAGAGCATTTCGCGCGATATTTTCGGAGATATGATCTGAGGAAGTTGGTCTTTTTGCAGACTCCTGAATTACATTCAAAACAGGTGACCTGGGGAAAATTGTCATAAATTTCTCTCTGGGAATCAGATTGAAATTTCGTAAGAAGGTACAGAAAGAGAACGGACTGTAGTTTCTTGTATATCATTTTCAGAACCAAATATCGAAAATTGTACACGTGGCACTTCATACAACTTCGCTCTTCTGGAAAGGTCTATAATTAGGTCATCTTGGGAGATTGTGCATAACTCTTTCTTGGAGAATCCAATTTCGATCAGACTGGTGGAATTGGAAAGAGGACACAGAGAGCTACTACAGGTCACAAATTCAGAACTAGATGATTGGAAAGTACAGAGATACATCAGAGGCAATATCGAGCTCCTACAAAGTGAAAAAAGGTGTGTAGATTTTTTTAAATTTTTGCTTAAGTTTGGTTTGAAAATTTATTTTGAAGGAATTCAAAGGGCGTAGTAGAGCATTATTATCGGTAACTGATGCCCCGAGGAAAGAAAATGAAAACACCTAGTAAGGAACCTGAAAGCTCTAGCATGACTCATGAAGAAGAGGAAGAAATGCTACATGATATATCAAAATTACAAGAACAAGTGCAACAAATGTCACCCTCACAAACGTTAACAGATGCTAAGATAAATGGCGTGGAAGCTAAGGTAAATGGCATGGGAGATAAGATGGACAATTTGAAGATAGATTTGAACACAAATTTGAAGACAGGCATGGCAGATTTGAAGACAGATTTGACAAATTTTCTACAAGAAATACTTACTAATGGTGAAAAGGTAGTAAAGGAAACTCATGATGAGAACAAAAGAAATGTTAATCATGATTCCATAGATGCTAATGTTGGATCGAAGAATCACCATATTCCAAAAATCGATATGAGGAAGTTTGATGGAAAGGATCCCGCCACATGGATATTACAGATGGAGCAATTCTTCGATCTCAATAATGTGCAAAACCCACAAAAGGTACGTATGGAAACTATATATTTGGAACCAAATTAGTTTGTATGGTATCAATGCCTTTGTTCTCGTAAACAATTTATCACTTGGGCAATTTTTACGGAAGAATTGATAGCACATTATGAGGATACAAAAAGCAACACTTTTTTTAGCCAATTGATAAGTCTCAAACAAAAGGGTTCAATAATGGAGCACATTGAGGAGTTCCAAAAATTGAACATAAGGGTAAAAGATATTCCAGAGGAGCATAGGGTTGATGTGTTCATAGGGTCTTTAAAGGATAATATCCAACATGATGTTCGCCTTTGGGAACCTGATTCATTAGAGAAGGCATTCAGGTTAGCAAGAAAAATGGAAAGCAAAATTATGGCAACTAGGAAGCATACCACTCACAACTATAAAGACGGAAGTGTTGTTGCCCATAGTCTTCCACAACCTACAAGGTTGACACCACAACAATTGGAAGAAAAAAGAGCAAAAGGGCTTTGTTACAATTGTGATAGCAAATACACAAAAGGTCATAAGTGTGCTGAGAAGAAATTATTCTACATAGATTGTGAAGAGGAAGAAGAAAAGGAGCAAGAAAGGTCAAAAGAAGAGGATATATTCCAGGAACAAAGCCTAGATGAAGAACAAATAAATCCGACCATATCTTGTAATGCATTGGCGGGAATTACCACTCCTCAAACCATCAAGATAGAAGGACAAATCAAGAAGAAAAAGGTAATAGTGTTGATTGATTCAGGAAGCACCCACAATTTTATTCATTGTAGGGTAGCAAAAGAATTGAATTGCTTCCTATATCCAGCACCAGAGTGTCAAGTGATGATTGCAAATGGAGGAACAATAAATTGCTCTGGAAAGTGCCATAATATCAAGCTATCCATGGGATAATATGTTTTGACTAGCCCAATGCTTTCCATTCCAATGGGAGGTGCCGATGTTGTACTAGGAGTCCAATGGCTACAATCCTTGGGTACAATAGCTTTTAATTTTCAAGAACTTTTCATCAAATTTTCTACGGAAGGAAAGGAAGTTGAATTAAGGGGTATTGCAGGGAAACCAGGAAAGATAATCAGCTCTAATGGCATGACAAAGCTTCTAAAAAAGGAGCAAAGAGGTGTAATTGCACAATTATGTTTGCTAGATGTTTCCACATTGGAATCATCTATTTCTCCAGATCTCCAAAAAGTCCTGGACAATCATTCCAAGGTATTTGAGACTCCCAAAGGTCTCCCACCTATGCGTGATCATGATCATGCTATTCATCTGATTCCAGGAAGTGTTCCTCCAAACATCAGGCCGTACAGATATCCCTATGTCCAAAAAAGTGAAATTGAACGTATGGTTGCAGAAATGCTAGAGGCTGGTATAATTCAACCGAGTCAAAGTTCTTTCTCAGCTCCAGTAGTATTGGTGCACAAGAAGGATGGATCATGGCGCATGTGTCCGGATTATAGGGAGCTCAACAAGCTCACTATTAAAGATAAGTTCCCCATTCCTGTCATTGATGAATTACTGGATGAATTGCATGGATCAATTTACTTCACCAAGTTGGATCTTCGTTCAGGATATCATCAAATCAGAATGAAGATTGAAGACATTCCGAAAATAGCATTTAGAACTCATGAGGGTCATTATGAATTTTTGGTCATGCCTTTTGGCCTTACCAATGCACCTTCAACATTTCAAGGTTTGATGAATTCAATTTTCAAACCATTCCTTAGAAAATTTGTGTTAGTATTTTTTGATGATATACTAATCTACAGCAAGTCTTGGAAGGATCATGTTGAACATGTTGACAGGGTGCTACAACTATTGGAGGAGAAACAATTATATGCAAAAAGATCCAAATGTTTCTTTGGAGTCCAGGAGGTGGAATATTTGGGTCATATTGTATCTCATGAAGGAGTTAAGGTAGACCCTAGCAAAATTAAAGCCATTAAGGAATGGAAAATCCCCACATCCATAAAGCATCTGCGAGGATTTCTTGGGTTGACAGGGTATTATCGCAAGTTTGTTAAGAATTATGGGAGAATAGCAGCACCTCTAACAACATTATTGAAGAAAGATTCATTTTCATGGACTCCGGAAGCAACAAAGGCCTTTGAACATCTTAAAGAGGCAATGTGCCAAGCACCGGTCTTAGCTACACCGGACTTCACAAAAACCTTTATTGTGGAATGTGATGCTTCAGGAAATGGAATTGGTGCTGTTCTAATGCAAGATGAAAGACCCATTGCTTTTGAAAGTCGTCCAATCAAGGGAAAGTTTTTAAGCAAAGCTATTTATGAGAAGGAAATGTTGGCAATACTCCATGCACTTAAGAAATGGCGACCCTACCTAATGGGAAGACACTTCAAGGTAAAAACGGATCATGATAGCCTTAAATACTTTTTAGAACAAAGATTATCCTCTGAAGAGCAACAAAAGTGGGTCACAAAGATGTTGGGTTATGACTTTGAAATCATCTACAAAAAAGGGAAGCAAAATGTGGTGGCAGATGCACTCTCAAGAAAGGATGAGGATGTGGAAGCATTGTTGTGTGCCATTTCTATTATCCAACCAGATTGGATAAATGAAGCAAGGGAGGAATGGAAGAATGACGAAGAAGTGTGGGCACTTATTCGAAAGCTACAACAAGATTCCAGTACTTCTGATACATTTAGCTGGAAAAATGATTCGTTATGGTACAAAGATCGCTTATACCTCTGTAAGAATTCCCAGCTAAAACAAAAGATTCTTATGGAATTGCACACTTCTCCCTTAGGAGGGCACTCAGGATTTTTAAAAACTTACCACAGGGTTAAGAAGGAATTTTTTTGGGATGGCCTTAAATCAGATATTCAAAAGTTTGTGGCGAAATGTTTGGTTTGCCAACAAAATAAAGTTGAAACAATTAAGACACCGGGTCTATTACAACCTTTATCCATTCCAAGCCAACGTTGGGAGGAGGTTTCAATGGATTTTATCACAGGTTTACCCAAGTCTGAGGGAAAGAGTGTCATCATGGTGGTAGTTGACAGACTTACCAAGTATGCACACTTTTGTGCATTATCACATCCATTTAAAGCCAGTACAGTTTCTACTGCATTTATGGAAACAGTTCAAAAGCTACATGGAAACCCAAAGATTATTGTAAGTGACAGAGATCCCATTTTCACTGGAAATTTTTGGACAATTATTTTCTTGTCTTGGTACTCAGTTAGCTCATAGCTCATCTTATCATCCTCAATCTGATGGGCAAACTGAGATAGTAAACAAATGTTTGGAAGGATATCTTCGTTGCTTTGTATCTGATAAACAGACACAATGGGTCAAATGGTTGCCTCTGGCTGAATGGTGGTATAACACTTCCTTCCATACAGCAACAAAAATGACCCCATTTATGGCACTTTATGGGTATCAACCACCATCCATCACATCATATTTAAGAGAAAATTCTAAGGTTCAGGCAGTGGAACATCACATCGAACATCAACAACAAGTCCTCCAACTCTTAAAGGATAACCTCGTGTTGGCACAAAATAGAATGAAACAACAGGCAGATCAACATCGCAGTGAAAGAAGTTTTGATGTAGGTGATTGGGTATTCCTACGGCTACAACCATATAAGAAAATGTCCCTAAAGCAAGCTAAGAAGGATAATAAATTATCACCAAAGTATTATGGTCCGTACAAGGTGTTGCAAAAGATTGGTACTATGGCATACAAATTGGAGCTTCCTGCAGCTTCTCGATTGCACCCAGTTTTCCATGTTTAAAGAAGGTTATAGGCGACAAGCTCCCAATTCAAACAATATTTCCAGAACTTGACGAGGAAGGAAAAATTATATTGGAACCAGAAGCAGTCACAGAAACAAGAACTCGACAGCTACGAAATCGATCAATTTCAGAGTATCTTATCAAGTGGAAGAACTTATCTGCTGAAGATTCCACATGGGAGGATGAGAATTTTATGCAGAAGTATCCAGAATTACTCAAGCGTTGAGGACAACACTTTTTTGAAGGAGAGGGGCATGTTGGGTCCCTATAATACTAGTGATTACCCCATTACTATTATAGTTATACCCCTTATTTATATTGTTGTGCCCCTATTACCCCCATATTGTTATTTTTGTGGCTTTATATTATTATTGTTAGGTCGGTTGGATTATATTGTGACTCCTTAGACTCCTATATATAGAAAGGAGGTTTTGTCATTTGTATCATCCAAGAATTGTTCATTTATGTAATGTAAAGGAGGTTGCCCCCTCGAAGAGGCTGAATTCTAAGGCATTGATCTATCTTTTCTATCTTTTCTTGAGCTGGTTTCATAACACAGCCCATTAGTAACATTAAAGCTCAAAATCAATCACCACTGTAATACATCCAACAAATACATGCAAGACAACCAATAATTGAAACCCAATCATCAATCTTTGATATAACTGAAGCCTGACCATCAATCTTTGAATCAACCATGACTAAATCAATCAATCACTGAGACCTCTGATGCATTGAATCAAACAATCAATAAATATATAACGAAACTAAATCAACCATTCAAGCAAACCTTAATCAAAATTCAACCAATAAAGTGGAACAAAAAGACCAATACAATGGTTTGAGCCCATAATACTACATCAATAACCAGAACCAACTCTAACCTCAAAATCCATGGGTCAGAATGTATATGCAATTTCAATGAAGCCATCATGTGTGTATACGCTACTTACTTTAACACAACCTATGTATACCTCTAAAAAAACCCTGAATCACAAAACTTCTAAATAAAAAATGCACCAACCAATGACATTCTTAAGATCTACTATCATATTACAGAGTTCTAAATAGATAGTAGTAAGGATCATCCTTCTTTCTCAATCAATCAATCAACCAGATTCAATCTCCTTATATAATCAATTATACTTTCATATCTAATGAAGACATCATTGACAAACAACAATAAAGCAACAACACTGATCAAATAGATCATTCATCCCTGAACATCAATGTTTTCATCTACATAAGCTACATGGAAGTGTCGAACTAGTGTGTATATGTGCCTTCACCAAGGCAAACCATCGTACATATGTGCAAATAAAAACTTATAACTTCACAGCTATTACACACTTCGGATATACCCATATCATAGCATTTAAAGGACAAAAAAATTGTTAGCACTCATGTCTAGCCTATCCATTATTAGATCAGATAATGATAAGCCATTATGATCTGGATCCATCATTATATCTTATCCATCATCAAACACTCTGGTGCATAGCTAGTTAAGATCAATCAAAGCATTAGACAACCATATCATGCATAATGTCTTTTGATCTAACACTTCATAAGATATTCATTACTTATTCTCTTATCCCTTTTACCTTCTCCTCCTTATATAGTCTTAGTCTTTGTCAATACCTCGAACCAAAACAACACTTAACACCTGTGGTATTGTTAGATGGGATCAATTAACCCTGACTCCGCTCAATATTTTGGGCTAATACCATGGTATTGTCCCTTGGTATTCTTTCACCTTAATTTCCTTAATTTTTCATCCCATGCATTCTTTTCCTTTTGTGAAAGCGCATGAATATGTATATCCTCTTTTTGTACAGTGAACCTGCGTGTATACGCCCTTTTTGTACAGTGAGCCCACATATACAACTTAAGATACCTGAGAGCATCACTTCTCTTCAACTTGTTGATTCTGATTTGTAGTCCTTTGTTCCAATATCCTATTCTTCTGTAACATTTCTCTGTTACCTCTTAATTGACCTATTATAATGTGATTTTCCACCATACATCACTTCTAAAGTGATTTCTCTAAACTGCCCTGCATTTCGTCACATCTGTAAACACAACTTCCATGCATTTTGTCACATCCTTTTTATACTTTTTTCAATTATTTAATTCATCAAATATCATGGAAAACACACACTAACAATCTCCCTGTATCAAACCTTTCACTATTATTCTCTTCCACCACTCGGTCACCTATGACCTGTCCTGTAGATTCATCTAGTTGCCATATACTTGTTATGCTACAAGTCTATTGTCATCAAGTACAACACATGCGTCATAATTCCAATAATCTCCCCCTTTGGACTTGATTTCAGCTACTTTGGTGTTTGGTCACCATAGCCTGTAAATAACAAAAAGTTGTTCTAAACATCAAGCTACTCCCCAAAGACCAAGCTACTCTACCCCTCTGAAATCAATGGCAAAGAACTGACCAAAAAAATTACTTCCATATGTGAACTATTGAATATGAACATTGATTGTGCTCCCCCTAGGCATATGCTAAATTCTCTTGATCAAACTCCCCCTTAGTACATGCTGAGATGCATTATACTGTCCATGCTCCACCTGAGCGCATGTAGAGTCTACAAAAATATTTTTGAAAAGAATAACATGACTCTATAACTCAACTATGTGAGTATGACCTTCCTATCACCAATGGCTCATACATACATCAATCACCCAACCAAATGGGGATACAAGAAAGTTGACTCATCCACCCAACCAAGTGGGGATATATCAATTGTCTATACATGACTGAAATATAGAAATTATTACATCATAGGTCTTTACATGACCTTTACATCAAATGATATACATGACATTTATAACAAAGAACAAAGATCTAAATAATATCATGATAGTCATCAACAACTATCATACACCATATATGATCTATAGCATAAGCATATGTCAGCAGAATCCAAAACAACAACCTGTATATGTCCATCGTCAGTTTGCAAGATAAGCCAATGTACCTTTAATATCATGAACCTATGACAAGGTATGTTATATATAGGTATGACCTCATCTTCTTGATCTCATCAAGATCAACTTTCTCCATTTCCTTAGTAGAAAGAGTCTTATCATAACCTTCCATGAATCAACTAAGCACATGTCATATCTCCAGGCGATACCACGAAATCATTCACATCATATCATATGTATGTGAAAACACCATAGTCATCATCCATGACTATACCATCATCATTGTACCAAGAACTACATTATTTTTCCATAACAACCCTCAATATATCAACCATGTACCTTTTGTAGAGAGTTTTCTAGTATACCACATCTAATAAGCATTAATCATGATAATCAACATATAAGATGTCATCATCATTATGTGACTAAGTAAGCCATGTCTCCAAATATCCATGTGTTCAAATAGATATTTCATGAAACCTATAATAAGACCAATCTCTTGGCCAAGCAACATTATTTATCAATGTGTAATTTAAGTCATCATCCATGTATCCATCATAACATCTATCCAGCATAGAGATAGCAATATGTATCAAGAAAACCATGAGATTTTCTCAAGCTTTCTTGATACCATCAAGAGAAACAATCCTCAACAATTATATCATGTGATTGCCAAGAACTATGGGAAACCTGCACCATATCTGCACCGCATGAGCTTTATGCATCTTTGGAGGCATGATGATGGAAACATAAAAGGAATGAGTGACTCATCATCAAATAATGAAGTTGTGTATTCTAGATTTGTTCTTCTTATGAAAATCACCATCTAAGCAACATAACTATATGCACCATCAAAATAGTCATCCACAATCATCCATAAATCTGATCCAAGCAATTCAAGTATCATCTGAGACTTTATCATAGGTAACTCATAATGTTAGCATAGCATGATGTATCATTTAAACACTTCAATAACATAAGAATCATCGCCATTGATAAGAATCACTAGGTATCGAATACCTCTAAACAAAATGCCAACAATGCATTACTATAATCATATTATATTCTCCCTCTGAACCTATGCCACTTGTTCATTGTAAGATCTAATCATCGAATATATTAGTAAGGATCATCATCAACTAGTTATACATCAAGTCATCAATAACTTATCAGGGTCAAAATCACTTCTACATATCATCAAAACACTGTAATCATCATCAATCACAATAGAAAGGATAATTGATAATTGACTGAAGTAGATCAGACCCCTTTTCCTGAGTCTGTCTTATTTCTTTCACATAAAACCAACATATACGTGACTGTGCTACTGCTAACTCGTGTATATACGCCACTTGTCTTCATGATACCTGCGTATGACAACTAGAAAACTCAAAATTTCATACTTTAAGTCCCTCCGGAGCTAGTTTTCTCTGTATACTAAGCCATGCCACATTTTTTTTATTGTTATTGCTTCTTCCTCCATGCCTTGGAGTGTGATGATGTTTTCTCGTTTTGGTATGTTGGCCAAAATTTTCTCCTGCATTCTTTTGATATATGACCAAACTTGTTACAAAAATAACACCTTATATGTTTCATATTCCTTCTAAAGAAATAAATGGCTTTGTGACCAAACATATTGCAAGAAAAATAATATCCATTAAAGTTCCTAAAAGTTGACAATGTTTCTTTGTGATGTTTATTAGCTTGAACCATTCCACTTCTGCATCTAACTACAACATGCCCAAAATTATGACATATAAAACATTCAACATTATTCATCATAGGAAATAACTGATTATCACTTCCATGGTTAGGAGTAAATGATTTTCTTTGAACTGTTTCTTTCCTTGGTTGTTGATGGGGTTGACCTATTATCTCCTTGTTGAGCATTTCTTATTTTGTATTAGAGTTCCTTGCCTCATATTGTGAGCTACATTCACCTTAAACAGTTTCATGAAAACCAAGACTAGATTTTATGATAAGAGACCTTTGAATACTAAGAATATTATCCTAAATCCTAGTACTATCTTGAAATCTCAAAAGTTATCATTTTCTTCTAATTTACCTTTTAGTATATTTACCTCAACCTTATATTTCTCTTTTGTTTCCAGATACTTCTTCTTCATGATTTCTTTAGCTTTTCTCCCTTCTTCCACTTGTTATTTTAATTTGAGAATATCATTTTCCTTTTCTTCATTTTCTTGTGGTAGTTGTTCATTCTACTTATTTGAATTTTCAAGATCTTCTTTTAGAGAGACTATCTCATCTTCAATACTTTTATAGTAACTAGATATTTCTATAAGTTTCTTGATTGTTGTATCCTTCTCATTTATTTCATTTCTCAATGATGTTACATCATCCTGCAACCTTTCACATTGATCTTCCTTTTCCTTGTCTCACTTCCTTAATCTGGTAACTTCTTTGTAGGCACATTCCCATTTATCAATTAGATCTTTTTTTATCTCTAATTGTGTCTGTGAGATTTTTAAATTCTACCTCTATTTGATTTCTTTCTCTTTCACCCATAAGAGAAAATTCAGTTGTTTGGCTATCACATTCATTATTTTCAATTGAACAGAGAAATGTATCACCAGAGGACAACAAATTTGTACCTGATAATTCCTTTGCTTGATCTTCTTCATTCTAAGCTGATTTTGAATCTGAAGAGTTTCTTGCACATAATGGCCAATCATCTCTCCCACTGTTACATTTCCTTTGTGATGTCTTCTTATTTTGAGGTGCTTTCTTCTTTTTCTTCATTCCCATTGTTACTATGGATCTCCTTCAAGCGATCAATCTTCCGAAGGACTTGCTCTAATAACAATTGTTGGGAATAATACGGGTGGGGGTGAATCAATATTTACAAATCAATAACTTTTTCATTTCCATAATTAGATTTATATATCATACTTCAGTGAAGGGAACTCGCATGTACACACAACTGTTCTTAATGCAACTAACATATATCTAGTGAACTTATGATTCAGTTAATTCAACATATGTTGATATTTAACAAATTCATCGGTACATTATTAAACATAAAATAGTAACCATGTACATTAGTAACAAAATAAACCATAACACATAAAAAACACACATGAATGCCACGATTTAAGGTGGAAACCCAATGTGGGAGAAAAACAACTTGTTGTTGTTGTATCTGTCTTCTTTTTAATATAAAGAATAATCAATTTACAATCTTGTACTGGTGCATACTCATACCAGTACGTAGTAACCCACTTGTACAATTATATAGCCCTATTTCGTTCTCTAGCTCCTACTGGAATGAAGCAACAACCCCCTATCTCTTGTACTAGCTGATATGTTTACTAGGATGTTGGCGCCGACCTATAGAAGGATACAACCTTCACTCATTCTCCAACTGCTACTGAAAGGGAGCTTCAACCACCCCATCGAAACACCATCCACTATTGGTAGGATGCTTTGAATTCCTCACTAAAGGGACCAACCCTCAACATCCTCTAGGGACCACGTTTCATAATTTTTCAGACCCGATACTCCTCATACACAAAAATGCAATATGAAGCCCATTCAAATTTTCACATTGGACCCATTGGTGACATTGAAGCTCAAAATCAGTCACCATTATGATACATCCAACAAATACATGTGCATCAACCAATCATTGAAACGCAATCATCAATCTCTGATATAACTAAAGCCCAGCCGTCAATCTCTGAGTCAACCATCACTAAATCAATAAATCACTGAGACCTCTGATGCATTGAATCAAACAATCACTAAACCTATAATGAAACTAAATAAACCATTCATTCAAACCTTAATCAGAATTCAACCATTCAACTCGAACAGACAGACCAATACAAAGATCTAAGCCCATAACACTGCATCAATAACCAGAACCAACAATAACCTTAAAAATAATGTGTCAAAATCCATACGCTACTTCCTTTAACCCAACCTACGTATACCTCTAAAAAACGCTGAATCATAAAACTTTTGAATCAAAGTTGCACCAACCAATGACATTATGAAGATCTACTGTCATATTACAGAGTTCTACATAGATAGCAACAAGGATCACCCTTCTTTCTCAACCAATCAATCAACCAGACTCAATCTCCTTATACAATCAATTTCACTTTCAGATCTAATAAATACATCACTGACAAACATCACTAAAATAGTAGCACTAGTCATATAGATCAGTCATCCTTGAACAAAAATATTTTCTTCTGCATACACTACTTGGAAGTGTCAAACCGTCGTGTATATGCATCTTCACTAAGGAGAACCAGCATATAGATCTGCAAATAAAAACTTATAACTCCGTAGCTATTCTAGACTTCAGATATACCCATCTCATAGCATTTAAAGGACAAAACATTTGTGAGCACTCAGATCTAGCCTATCCATTATCAAATCACATAATGGTAACTCATTATGATATTGATCCATCACTAGATCTCATCCATCATCAAACACTCAGGTGCATAGTTACTCCTGATCAAGAAAAGCATCAGAAACCCATAACATGCATAATTTCTTTTGATCTAACACTTAATAAGATATTAATTACTTATTCTCTTATCTCTTTGACCTTCTCCTCCTTATATAGTTTTAACCTTTCTCAATACGTCAGACCAAAAAAACACTTAGAACTGGTGGTATCATTAGATGGGATCAAATAACCATTACTCTTCTCAATATTGTGGGCTAATACCATGGTATTCACCCTTGGTATTCTTTCACATTAATTTCCTTAATTTTTCATCCCATACACGATCTTCCTCTCTTGAAAGTGCGTGCATATGTATATGCTCTTTTTGTACAGTGAACCCATGCATATATGCTCTTTTTGTATAGTGAATCAATGTATATAAGTTAACATACCTGAAAACATATTCCTTCTTCAATTTCTTGATTTTGATCTCTAGTCCTTCATTCCAATATACTATTCTTCTATACCATTTCTTTGTTACCTCTTAATTGACCTGTTATAATGTGATTTTCCATCATACATCAATTTTGAAGTAATTTCTTAGAACTTCCCTGCATTTTGTCACATCTGTAAACACAATTGCCATGCATTTTGTCACATCTTGTTTATACTCTTATCAATTAATTTATTCATCAAATATCAAGGACAAGACACACTAACAAGCTACTTGTATCAAACCTTTGACCATTATTCTCTTCCATCATTCTGTCACCTCTGACCTGTCCTGTAGATTCATCTGCTTGCCATATACTTGTTATGCTACAAGTGGGTTGCCATCAAGTACAACACATACATCATAATGCCAACAAGGTCTCCTCTCTCTTCTCTTATTTCCACTATAATATAGGAAAGTGTCTTTAATATTGTCTCATTTGTTTCTAGACCCACTCATTGGGATAGGAGGATTGTATATGTTTGTAGAGAGGATTTAGCTACTCAACAAAATGGTGACTCCACTAGTGATGTTATAACCTTTCCATCGATTTCTTCGATCTGATCCTCTGATTGGTTTGACCAACCGCTGATTTCTTAGCTTGTGTGCATCACTGTCAGTTTATACAGTCATTGGTTTTTGCTTGAGAGTGTTGAGTCTAGTCTTTGTTTTCAAGATTTTTATTTTTACCTTATTTTCCTAGCCAAACGAGTTTTCTATTTTTACAGAAGCAGTGCTAGCATTGATTTTGGATTAATAGTTTCGCTGCTTTTCCTTTCAGCACTAGTTTTCCTTTCACAGGCGCACAAATCGTAGATGTTAGAAAAGAATTAGGGTTTTTTATCATTTTCTGTGTGTCTCAACCTCTGTGAGTGTTTTTCTAGTGTGATCTAATTGTGTTTGCCTTCATTGTTTTCCGTTAATGTTTGTAATTGTCTTTTCACTTTTATTTGTGTGTGATTGAAGTTAGATTATATTCTAGGGTTTCTTGGTCTAGGTTACCCTTCACTCATCACTTGGATTGTCTTTGTGAGATCGATTATCTCCATTTAGGTGTTTATTGCTATTAGGATACCATTTTCAATTTATTTCAGTTCATATTTGCGAAGTTGTTTTCATTAGTATTGTATGAAATTTGTAATTTGATTTTTTTTTCTCCATTATCAAACATAGATTACAATTGTTTGCTTTGGTGAAATTGAAAGTATATATATATGTTTTTCATTGTTTTGGAAAGAAAAGTGAAAGGATCTCTTCATTTAAGTATTTATTAAATGATTTTTGTTTTATTTGAAACCATTGTAAATGAAATCTTCATTTTAGTTGTTTTGAAATCCATTTTTCCTTTGGTTATGCATTAGTTTACATTTTGAATCAAAGTGAAAGAAAAAGAACACAAAAATTAATGCATATTTTTGAAATTAAGTGAATTTTTTCTCATAAGATTGCATTTTGGCATTGCATTCATCAGTGAAAGTGAAAGAGTAGTTTTAATTTTTTAAATCTTGCATTCAAAGACTGAGGGAAATATGTTTTGATGCATTGTTGTGTTGTCTCTCTTGCCTCATTAGTTTAGATTTCATCAAATGAAAATATTTCCTTTTTTCTCATTTAGTTGCATCATAGGAATTCAGATGACATCATCGAGCCATAAAATTGAAACATAATTGAAGATAAACTAAAAATCTAAGTCAATTAACGTACGGAGAATTTGTAACCTAACACAAATATCTAGAGGTCTAGGCTTCCGATGTGTTTTGACGTCTCTAAACATAGCATTTTTCATTAACTTCCTGCATTTTATCCCGGGGGTGAAATCTCATTCGAGTACAGAAGTATATCGAAGGTTCTCGAGTACTTTTAGTATATAGGAGGAATTTTAGTATGGAAACTAAATCAAAACACTCTCACTGAATAATTATGCATTACACAATGCTAACACGAACTTGTGCAACTGATATCATTGAGTATATATCGAGAGACCCCACTAGGTTGCTATCTTTTAGCCATAGGTAATTGAATCTGCTGCAATGAAACATGATACACCAAACACAACATTTAAGGTGATCGGTCATCGTATGTCAAGTCCTTGGTTTCAACTAAGGTGTGTATAGTGTTTAATGGATACTTGGTAGAAACAATTTCCTAGTATAACCCTTTTTTATTTATTTTTTGTTTTAAGTTATAAAATTAACAACCAATGATAGTATGCCGAACACATGCAGTTTATTCTTGATCTCATATTGATTAATTCCTTGTAAATTTTAAATTTTAAATGCCTCAATGAAATCATCTCTTGTGCTTTCTATTTTGAGATAAAGTTGTCATGACTGAACCATTGCGTTCACCTCATTGTTCCCCTTCATCATCTGATACTGAAGGGTCATCAGAAGGAGTTTTTCCTGAACTTTCATAGTCACTTAAAGCTCAAAGTATTGAGCTTGGAATTGTCCCAAGTATCCCACTCCATTCTTCTCATACCCCAGCTTGAGACTCCTCGTTATCTCAGGAATCTGATCTCAAAACACGTGAGAGTCCACGTAGGTTCTTTGTACTCCCTCTGAATCAAATTTTTGATTAGTTGTTGATATCTCCTCAACAACCTTATAGTCAATATGATATTCCTAGTGTACCTTTAGAGTTATCTGCATTGTCTCGGATTCCCCCTCACCACCTGTTTCCACCTATGTCATCAAAAGGAGCGTTTACAACCTCTCCTCGAGGTCCTCCACAAGTCTTAGCTACTGACACTCCTAGTGTTTATAGTGATTATGAATATGATTTTTCACTCGAAGGTTTTCCTTATGTAGGAATATTTCCATTTGAACCACCTCCTCAAAACAATGGGCCTATGCTTCCACATGGTTATATGACCTTGGCTCAACTATTTTCAGGAACTCCCAGTGCTTCTTCGTTATACCAAAACCTAATTTTTTAATCAAATCCTATGCCTACTTCTTGTACATTTATTGTTAACGTGACCTCTCATCGCATAGCCCTATCCAAACTTCCGTTACTTCAGTTCTAATTCAACCGCCTATTCTGGAACAACCATTACCTACATTCAAACCTACAATCCTAGTGAAACTAACAGTTCCAGTTAATACATCTATAAGTTCATGAATTCCCCCATAAAGTGGAAAAAATATGCTACCGCCTCATACACAGCATGGGGGGGAATTGAAACACCCCTCTTGTCTTATGTAGAACCCATGTGAGTGGATCACAACCTCACATGATTGGAGAGAGTCATCCTATTAGTGGTATCCCTAATCCTGTTGGATAATCTATGCCAGCTTGAGCGATTAATATCTAGTATAAACAACATTATTTGGCCCATATACCTAACCAACAGTCATATATTCCATATGGTTCACAAGAACCTCAAAATCCACCTTATATTCCACAAGTAGGTCCTCATATGCAACATGGTCAAAATCCTGTTTCTCGTTCATATGGTTAATTCCTGACTATAACTTATTAGTACCAACAAGGAATTCCTAAGGGGATTGTTCATCACAAACCTTTACAACATTAGGGGCAACCTTTGTAGCATCATGGGAAACCTTTTCAGCAAGTTCGACAATGTTTGTAGCAACAAGGGTAGTTTTTCCAACAACCGGATCAACCCTTGTATCCATGAGGTCAAATGTTGTAGTAGCAAGGTTAGCACCTGTAACAACAAAACCAACCCTTATATCAACAAGGTCAACCCTTGTAGTAGCATGGCCAACAAGTTTATCTCTAGGGTTAGTAGTTGCAGCAACAACCTTATAATCCATATGTCGTGCAAAATGTTTATCCATCTTATCGTTCACAATGGCCTATGGTAGGTCGGTATCAAACTTAACCTGGTCAAAAACAACTTTTATGGGGGCATAATCCACCTTATGGTTAGGGTAACTATCACTGGGGGAAAAATCAAGCTCCTTATCGTAAAAATCTACCACTTTGGGGGAAAAACCCATACCAGCAAGGATGGAGTCCGCAAACAGGGCCTTATTAAAGGCCTTACATCCCTTTCAACACACAATTGTCATTTCTAGCTACACCGGAACTGTTGGATGTGTCAACATTCACAAATGGTCCAATACTTCATTCGCCTTATTGGCATCTAGTTCCCACTAAGATTCCTAGCGATTTCCCAAAATTTGAAGGAAAATCTAAAGAAGATCCCTAGGCCCACATTATGACTTACCACTTATGGTGTTCATCCAATTCCTAGGTTGATGATTTTCTTCGTCTACATCTCTTTAGTGAAGCTTGACTCGTGCCGCCACGAAATGGTACATCGAGTTACCTCAAGTTTCTTATTGAAACTTCAATTATGTGGCCGCGACCTTCCTCACTCACTTGCAATTACCAGTTCTTTATGTAACTGGTACCCATTTACTTACATCTCTAAAACAGGATACTACTACCCACATTTCTGTTCACATCCATGAATGGAGATGTTGACATCGTCTCTTCGAGTTTGAAATACATGATGAGTTATTATATGAAAGGGTTAATAAATCATTCACCAACAAAATTTCTACAGACATATAAATGGGAGGTTGTGTTACTAAAGATCAAGCCATTGCTTGTGCCCAATATTTAGATTTTGTATATTCCCAATATGGCATGTTATATGATCTCTTTCTTGATGCTCTAAGGCCGTCTATGGATCTAGCATCTTCTAAATCTCCAGACATGCCACCTGTCAATGGTATTATTGGATGGGTGTCTCAAACTTCCAATAAGTCTTCTTAGAAGCAAAAATCTGTTTCCAATACTGCATCCAATCCTCATTCGAAACCCTCTTCGAATATTGGTAAACCTCTAAGGTTAATGTCATTTAGTTTTTCACGGTAGAGAAATCCTCAAATGGTAAAAACAAGGGTAAAGGATAATAAAAATATCATACCACAAAATAGGATCCTCTTAAGTCATTTGTTGATGATGTCCCCAAACGTAAGCCTAATTATCCTTGCCTCATTTGTGAGGAAGATCACTATACCAAGGATTGTCCCCATCGTGTGGAAGTTAGGTTCTTGTTAAAAGGCACTCAAGGGACCCCAATTCTACTGAAGGAATTGTTTCCCTCACAATAGGACCAATGGGTGGAACAACCACAATCCTCCATCTCGTCAGGTTCTCAAGTTTACATGAGTGGAAAAGTTCCTATTTTCGTTGTCACTTGGTCAAAATATTATCAATGTACTCAAAAGAACAGGGTGAAAAAGAAACCCAATGATACACCTTCTACTTCCACTGCACCCAATTCAGGTCCTCTTCATATAGATAGACCTAATAATGAATTCATCATCCAACTACCTCCTAAAGGTGTGATTTAGAAGTCATCTTATAACATAAACGTTAGAGCTAGTCAACATTACGGTATTGTCGAAGTCTTGGCTCAAGCAGCCTTTGGTGATGTCTACCTTGGAAGTTCTCCAAACCTGTCCAGCATAGTGAAGATCATTATTCTCTACTATAGGAGGAATTGATCCTATAGATTCTAATTTGATCACTTTTGATCTGGAAAACCATGTTACTCGTCTTCCCCATCAAATTGATTTTTTAATCCAAGTCATTATAAAAGGAAATACAATTCATCGGGTTGTCATTGACAAGGGTACTTCCACCTGCATCATGTATGTTTAATGTGGGAACACCATCGACTCTCCACCTCTCAATCAGTCTTTGAACACCTTTGAAGCCTTTCATGGCAGAGGATCTCGTCCTTATGGTATTCTCACAAGTTTGCCCATCAGCTCGAAAGGGAAAACTATCAAATTAGAAGCGGGAGTTGTAGATGAAAATCTGAATTACAACCTTCTATTAGGAAAAATTTGGACTCATGCCACGTTTTGCGTGGTTTCCTCTTTGTTCCATATGCTCTGTTTTCCTATTCAAGGGAAAATCATCATCGTCGATCAATCGACCTTTTTCTCTTCTAGTTGTTCAAATGGAAATGTACCATATGTGGGAAATACCGATATTCCTTATGAGAGGGTGGGGGCATGTCTTTTCAAAGATTCTACTTTAATGGGAACTTTTTCTCTCCCACCTCTGAATGTCTTCTCAGTCAACATCATCTAAACCTCACATGATCCAAGGATCATTCCTACTCCTCATCAAGTTGATTCTTTTGGTGATGCTGCGAGTAAGTCCTTTAGAACAAGATTATCAACAAATTATTTTGGCTTCAGTGGCTACTTCTGAAAGTCATACAACTCTTAGTATGCACCTAGACATGTATTCACAATCTCCTTCGCTTGGTTCATTGGATTCTTTGAATCCCTTGAATGATATATTTCCCATTGAAGAGAGTGTTTTTGAGGTTACGTCTCCTGACAAAACTCCCTCGAATGATGCTCATCATCATTCCTCGTTTCTTCCAAATCTTACTGATATTTCTTCATGTTTTAAGACTTTTATTTCTCATAACCTGACACATACACTCCAAACACCTATTTTGGTGCATGAAGGTATATTTCCAGGTGAGACGGGAAATGACACTACTCCCTTTCCCATTAACATTTCAGTCTAACCTGAAATTTTCAAAATAATTCAACTAGAGGAATTTTTTCCTTGCCATGAGCATAAGATTTTCTTGCCTTCTTTCATGACATCTCTTCACCATATCTTTACCCTTCACCCATTATCGCAATGGGGTGTTCATCCTCTAACTCGTAACCCTAACTCACCCAGGGGGCAAGGGGTATTGTCATTTATGTGTTTTATTCCACTGTTTATGTGTGTTATTCCCCTATTTGGGTGAGTCGATGCCAACACATAATGTCAATGGTGAAACTTCAGTTTTATTCTCTATTGGTCAATTACCTGGGTCCGCAAATGGGCTGCATTTGAATTTTTTTATGTGTTATCATCTCTGTAGATACTTTTCTACATTATTGTGTGAATTCATTAATGTGATTTTTTATTTTTTGGTGTGATTGTTTTCTTTATAGACATGTTTCCCATTTTTACCTTGTGTTCCACTCGGTTCATAGATGTCATCAAAACACTATGTTGGTTTTTTTGATGGTGATTTTCGTAGCACACATAATTAATCTTCCGTAGCTTGGGACCCTTAATTGAGAGTTTACCAATTTAAAAGGTATTTTCCTAGGACAAGCAACTAATAATATTGTCAAGTATAGTGCAGTTATCGAACTATTATAAGAAGCAGCTACTCTCAGAATCATAATTTTGGTTGTTAAACTGGATTCACAACTGATTGTGCTACAAATAAATGGTCATTATTCAATAACAAATCCACAAATTTTGTGCTTGTATCTACGTGTTTTATTAGTGGAAAGAAACATTGATTACATTACATTTCAACACATTCCACTAAATTTGAATATGTTAACAGATGCATTGGAAAATTATGTTTTAGGTAGAGATTTGTGTCATTTGTAAAAAGCCAAACAAATCATCATGATATATGAACACATGAAAATACAATAAAAACATTCATATGTATATATATATATATATATATATATATATATATATCAAGTCTATCAATGTTTGTTATGTCAAAATCTCAAAAACTAGTGTTATGAGACACATGGCTTTAAAAGCATACAACAGTGTAGATAATATGACTAGGAATAGGTTATTAACCCACATGATGCTCATGATAGCATGAGAAAAATCTAATCACTCAGGCTAACAAACGATGGAGTCTCTCAGGTACTCCGATTGTGTGCCTTCGGTACTGTAGCAGGACGTCATCTATAGTAGCGTACTTTGGAATACCCAGAGTAAGGACTTCAAGGTTTCACTCCATCTCCACTCTAGAGTTTTCTCCTTCCTTGTACGAATCTTCTTCCTCTATTGGGCGTGCTACTCGCAAGTTTTTAGAGACATTCCTGGAGGACTTTCCGGTCCCACATCTGCAAAACTATCATAACTAAAATCTCAAATACACTTAAAAAAAATCATAAAACTTGAAAAATTCCAAAAAAAAAAGTTTGTACTTGCATCAATCCATTGTATACTAGGTGGGAGAGGAAGGTATGGTTCTCCTATGAGGTCTATGCCCGCATATTCATAGTCATCTACCATGATCAATTGTTTGTGTAACCAACCAAAGAACGCTAGAGGGAAATGCATTTGTTGACCTCCTTCATCTCGAGGCATAATCTCACTTAATCTGAGTAAAATTGGATCTCTGGGAGATGTATCATCCATCTTTATCCACTCGTAATGAAACAGAGGCACCCGCTCCAAGAATAATGTGACTAGGATTAATCCAAATCGAAACTACTTCAATTAACATGTTTTTCACTGGGTCAACTATCGTTTCATATTAACCAACAATACTTTGCACCAATTAAATACAGTTGGTGTGAGGCATTCCATTACATATTGGAACTAAGATTTTGTTGCCTGCTGTAATGCTTAAGCCCCAACTATACAAGCCATGGTATGTAGAATATCCCTCAAAGGTAGGACGTCGATGGTTGTTATCTTAACCTTTCCACTCATGGTTGTTTCTACATTTGGGTAATGCCTTATCATCAGTGTACTATTTCTCTCTCCTCCAGTATGAGCTCTGAAGAGTTGGATCCTCTCTCCTCTCCTGGATAGTCCAGTGATGAAATAGTTTTTAGATATGTCTATTTCAATTTATTTATCTCTAGTAACGAAGATCTCGCAACCGACATCCCATAATCTTATGAGATATTCTAGCAACTCATTATGAGATGTGATTCCTATGGTTTGAAAGAACTTAAGAAATACATAGTCCCTCAAATTGTTAATACATGATGCACTTTGAGAAGCTTGGTGGTCGTCTACCTCATCGAATCTCTCTATCCATTCAAAGGCCATATTCATTGAAAAGTCTTGTAAATGATCCATAAATCATATTTAGAAGTCTTTCGATGGATTAAAATTAAAAAAAAAAATAAGATTAAGATAGTGTATTTCTTGTTTTATATTTTTTTTCACCCAGCGGGGCTATTCGAATTGTTTTAACACTAGAAGTGTGATGGTGTTTTGGGCTAAGGGTTGATCAACATGGATTTGATGATCAGACTCGCGTTGAATTCCCCCCATAATTAAAAATAAATACCTTCTCGTAAAAACTCAAAAATTTTATGAAATGGCATAAAAGAATACAAAAAATAAGAGAAAGGGAGGATCTCTTACCTGCAACTGATGGTTCACGAAATGGTGTCCCGGATCTGCCACACCGTTTGGCTATCGAGTTAGAGAAAATAGTGTAGAGTTAGAGAAAATAGTGTAAAATCCTCTCTCCAAATTACTCAAAGTGAAATGGTAGTTTTTTTTTTAATTTTTGTCGATTTATAAGTTTTCAAATAATTTTTTACCAATATTTTGTTATTTTTCTACATATCGGTGATGTGTGGTTGTCTTTGTGTAGTAACATGATCTTTTGGTGGTAACAGTGATCATTATTTACCAATTCAATGAGTTTTATTTTATCTCTTTTTCGAACTTGCTAAAAATAATGAAAAAGGAACCCCCCTGGAGTCATATTTAAGCTCCTTTCGGACTCTGAAAGGATGAAAATATCACCAAGTACTTCTCCTTTTGAACTCATTAAATCAAATAAATGGATGTTGTCTCACTATATGTTTACCCCTTTTTCAAGCTGGGATTGACTATTTAGGAGAAAGGAACACCTTGGTCAGCATGGTTAAGAGATTCTATCGAATATTGTTTTCTAGCATTTCGAGTTCTAGAGACAAATTTTGAAAAGGGGCCTGAAGGAGTTTCCTTTTTCATCTCTTTCTCAAACTCTCTAAATATGAAAAAGACTACGAGTTACTCTTTCGTCAGACTAGTAAAAATTAAACGACGAAAGACTTGTCACCATGATGAGGCTGAGTTTCTCCTTCATAAGACTCATAAAACCTACTAGGATGGATTCATTCAGAGAATGAACTTATATGACAAGCATATGTTATCCCCTTCAAGCTTGTGATTGAAAATAATTGGGGTACTCACTAGAAATAGTGGCGAAAAAGTGAAAGTGAAACATCTCTTGTATAGGAAGCATGTCACTCTTGAACATGACACTCATATGTTTCTCATGTCGGGTTTGGGATATACTCACTCAGTTACATGTCCTTCCAGGTTTGGGTGTTCAATTTTTCCTCTCGTCTGACTATTACACTTCATAGTCATGACCCTTGGTCTTATGTTGAGTCAAATGTTGCTACACTCCCAAGTCATGTCACTCATATGTTCAAGAGAAGTCTTATCTGCAGTTTACCACCTATACATTGTCTGACCTTTTGCCTCATTCCTAGATCATACTTGTTTATTCCACTTTATTCTTTGTTTCACATCGATGATCAGGGAATCATTATGGCCCTCCTTCGGAGCATCATTTCCTATCGACTTCAGCTCATTATCAGGAAATTTGACTTAGAAACTCCTTTTCAGTACCTTAGAGCTTGCATGTATTAATGAAATGTTCTTCATATCTGACAATAGGTTTTCATCATTCTCCTTTGATCTGATGATTCTACGAGTGTTAAAATTTAGCTTCATTTTCACACTCACAGATTGTACTATTATACCTTGAGATCCATTGTCATTATTGGTGGTTTCTCTCATGCTTGTTAAGGGTTTGCATCATTGACCAGTAATCAGGTGGTTTTCTAGCATTTTGATCTTCGACACATTCATTCACAGGCTAGAATTTTTACTTTGATCGGGTTGCAATGCAACACAAGACCTTGATTTTTATCTGATATAACTCAGGCTACATGGAGCTATGCATTGTTCATGATTGTATACATATTTCTTCTATATAGATGACTCTCACCATACTGTGGGACCTTATATCCATGATGATGATGATCCTTCTATATCGGGTGGCTACGTCCATACCATGGATCTTAAACTTCCAGACGATCATTTTACCATGGTTATTTTCACATGGTCCTTTCTTTCTGAATGGCTACGTCCATATCATGGATTCATGTGTTGATATATATCAT
Organism: Pinus tabuliformis; assembly: GCA_031772625.1. NCBI lineage: Eukaryota > Viridiplantae > Streptophyta > Pinopsida > Pinales > Pinaceae > Pinus > Pinus tabuliformis. The sequence continues at coordinate 479,672,449 of CM062812.1, read as the reverse complement.
AGAGGTATCAGATATGTACATGTATGTGTGTCTTTCATTTGCACATCTCCTTATGATGTTTTTCTTAATCCTTTGAATAGCACGTAAATCATCTCAAACATCGCTCTTTGTTCTGCCTTCATGCTTTAGGGGGCATCTGTTACACACTATTTTGTCACACCTCCTACACTTCCTTGTGTCATACCCTAGAGTACCAAAAACTTGACAACTTTGGAGTGTACCCATCCTGATATGGAGTCTAGATCCTCCCTGAAGAACTAATTAGAAGTTTTCTTGAGCCTCACCTTTCAAAAATGAGCTCAAAACCCTAATTTCTAGGTTAGTGCGACTGTTACAATGTCCTTTCCTACCGATGGTAGGTTGCACCATATGAGCCTCGTGTTTCCAACATGGTAGTTTTATGGATACTCACACTCAGCCCTAAAAGGAAAGTTTTCCCAAAGTGGAGGAGAAGCTTCGTGATCTAGAGGCTTCAAGAATGGCAAGTTGGATGATGTTCATTGTGGATGTGATTGACTTATCCAAATATTACCCTTTGATATTATCCCTATGAGCTTCATCCTTAATATGAGGACCTTCCCCTATCTTTGGTGAGCTCCTAACTCCCTCTCCCTGCTTCTAAATTCATCCTCCTCCATTCCAAAATGATTGGTCTCTGATTATTTGCACCCTTATGTTGAGATAATGCCTACATGATATTCACTTTGGCTTCGAGAAGGAGTTCTTGGAGAGCTTGAGCGTGGACTTTGACATTCACTCGAGGAGGACTAATAATATCGAGGCCTGATTTGTATGCTTCCTCTTTTGTTTATTAATATATATAACTGTTGGTTCACTTTCCATAAATACTTGTGTCGATGTTTAATTTATCTTAGCTCTCCTTGATCTGTTAAGTGCATTAAATTTAATTATGCTTGTTTCACTTTTATGCTTTGTCGTGTCTTTGGCCTCTTGTGCAGGTATTAAAATGCTATGAGCAGTAAGGACTAAGCCCAAGGACGAAGTGATCAAGATATTCAATGCAAGAGTTCATTATAGCATTAGAGTGAGATAGGTCTCGTTCTTATTCTCTTATTTCAATTGTAATATAGGAAAGTCTCTTGTAGATTGTCTCATTTGTTCCTATACCTGCTCATTGGGTTAGAGGAATTGTGTCTGTCTATAGAGAGGATTTAGCTACTCAATAGTCTCCTATGTATTACCATTTTTGGAATTCACATTGATAGACTAGAAGTGTGTTTGGAAGTTGCACGTTGCGATGGACCCAAACTCACTCGTATAGCCATTACTCTTCTCCTTTTTACTGAATATATTGTTATTCTTTCTTGGAGCTATGGTGATTGAAACAAGTAACTTAGAATCCTCCATGATTTCTACTCGTAGATGGGCATGACTGTTAATACCAATAAGTCTAAATTCACATTAAATAAATCAAAACAAATCAAGTATTAAAGTTTCATTTATGAAAATAATAACTTATAAAATGTTTCCTCATAGAAATATTTACGTATTGACGTCCACCATTAGCTCAATTGCAGCTATAACATTGAGAAAATGATTGTAGGAGGAAATAAATCTTACTGCAAGCATGAAAAAAGCTTCAAGTCAATTTATCTTTGGGCCTCAGTTACAAATAAGTTCTTGTTTGAAACTCTCACCACCCCTTTTATTTTATATGGATGCTAGTTTTGGGACTGCACTATATCTAAAGAATCATGGCAGAAGATTCAGATGATCGAAAAGTAGTTTATAATTTACAGCCTCAATATTAGGGGAAATACTTCGTACCATATTATCTTCAGTGAATGTATTCTCTCCTCCATTGAAAGAATGGATCTGTTTAGGTGTGATGTAAATTAATAACTTGTAGAACACAAAACCCGAGAGGATCTCCAAGATTTCTTTGAACTCTACTTAAAACTCACACCGTCTACTTAAGCCATGGTACATGAAGGACACCGAGTCCTACCTTGACCATTGGGAATAAAGGAAGAAGCATTATTATTTCTAAATTCAAGGATAAGTTGTGCAATGATAAGGACTTAGAGGGAAAAATGTACAGAATATATTATAAGGAGGTGATCAAACCCACTCTTGCTAACATACATTATCATTTTTTCTTGAACAATGCTAAGAAGAAAATGAACATTTCAAATATTACAAATATTTCTCATAATATTTTCATTGAAATAGTCATTAATCTATTCCCAAGACACATTGGCATAAAATAATTTCCCCTCTTAGCAATACTAAGAGAGTTGATGATGAGAAACATTTTCTAATAGATTTCACCAATAAATAAAATATAATATTTCAATGTATACCTTAAAGAATAATATATATACTTAAAATGTTGGGTATATAGTAATAGGATGTTGATATGTGACATTTGAAAAATATTAATAACAAAACTTGACATACAAAAAATATTTTAATATTAAATATATGGAAAAAAAACAATGTTATATTTTAATATAGACAATTGGCCACAAATAGAATAATACAATGTCCATGTTGACTAAAATATTTAAATGCGGTTATATGTATAATCTATAAAACGACTGAAAAAAATTCTAGTTAAAATATTTTATTACTTTATTCATCAAAACTATTTAATTACTTTTTACGCTCAACATGGATTTAGGAGAGTATATATATAGATATAGATATAGATATATATATCTGTGTGTGTATATGTAGCCCTAGATTTATTAACCATAGAAATAGATCAAACTCTAGTTTGTTAGAATATTGTATTATCGAAATAGTTCAAATGAACTTGATGTGTCTTTAAACATGATGGATCGAAAGCTAAAGTAACACCCATTTATTAAATTTAACGGAGTTGAGCATTATACCTATAAAATTATGTTTTTTTAATCTCACTGCACATTCTACCCACTCAATACGTTAAATCTAGAAAATGATAAAAATAACGAAATATTAAGAGTTATTTGGAGAACAAATAAATACACTTTAAAACATTTAACTAGAAAACGTAACAATAAATAAAATATTCGAGGTTGTTGGGAGAAAAAACAAATACAATTTAAAACATTTAATAAAAAATGGTAGCACCTCGTTGTGTCCTATCACATACTAACGTGTCCAAGTTTGTGCTATAGTCCTTAAGCAAACCCCTCGAACAATTATTAAATTAAATTTTTTTATAGTTTGTGCTTTGTTGAGAACTTTTTTTTTTTCAAATTCAATGTGTTGGAATTAAGAATTTGAGCTATGAACTCTAAGGAATCAAGTATTCAAGGAATATTTCTAATAATGTGTCCAAGGTTGTTCTATAGTCCTTAAGCAAACCCCTCAAACAATTATTAAATTAATTTTTTTTTATATTTTTCTTTATAGTGTAATGAGCTTTGTTAAGAATTTTTTTTTTTTCAAATTCAATTTCTTAGAATTAAGAATTTGAGCTATGAACTGTACGGAATCAAGTATTCAAGCAATTTTTCTAAAATGTTGATGTTATACATTTAAAGCACATTTCAAAAAGAGAAAAATAATATAAGTAAAACTCTTTGCATCATATTATACAACATGAAATAGTGTATAGTTAGACAATAATTAAGAGGACATTAAGAAAAATCTAAGAGAGTGAAAACTTTTAAAGATTGAGAAAATTAGATAATTTTACTGAGAGAGAGCCTCCATGTTAAGACAAGAAACAATTGAGAGAAATTACATTTGAGAAACTAGACCAAATATACCGAGGGAGAAAATACGTGCTCAAAGTTATCATTGCCACATAACTTCTACATCATACAGAATGATAATTCCATGGAGCTAGAATTATTAGTGTTACAAAATTGAGAGAGCGCGCGAGAGAGTGTTTAGACAATAATTTTAGTGATTTCACAAATATTATATATATATATATATATATATATATATATATATATATATATGAATACATGATACCTCTCGATCAAAGAATAATGGATCTTGATTAATAAAAATAGTTGATACAACCAATAAGCTAGGAATTCACACTATTACACCTCATCATAACTTAGAAGTTGTTTAGTCAGTTTAATGTTCTTAAATTGTTAGCATAAATTATCAACTAGGGTAGGTATACTAATGAAGCACAAGTGCACCATATGTGCTAGAAGTCATTTTATGTCGCTAAGATGTTTATGTTCTTGTTAAAGTCTAAATTTAGAATTAGTATGGAGATGGTGTTACTATCTATATTAGAGTATTGCTCCTAAAATCTGTTAGTTGGTTAGTTTTGTGGATGGTTGAAGAGTGATTCTAAACTCTAGTCGGTTAGACAGTTTTTAATTCTATTTTAATTGTGTGCTACAACCAAACTAGACTAACTATGAAATCATGTGCAAAAGAGATCTACTTTATTGAATTCGGAATGATTAATGCTTGAATTCAGTTGCCAAGAAAGATATTGTCACTCTTTAGCTATTTCATCTTCACTCATGCAAAAGTAAAACGAGAACTAAATTTATAAGCTATAAAACAAGCAAATAGTGAAATGAGATAGCTGAATTATACTAGGTAGAAAGAAAATGAAATAACTGAATTATGCTAAGTAAAAATCAAATTAAATTTATGATGTAGATATCAATTTAATCCTGAATTCCATTGGACTAAATCTGAAACATAAAACAAAGAATCCATAATTTAACTCTAAGAAATCAAAGGAAATCTATTTGTAATGGATCAAATACCTGAAATAGACGCAGGGGCCGTGCACGAGACAGTCAACAACTTTAATCAACGCAACATGGAAAGTATGAACCAAAATATTTTGATTGAAAATAATTTTAATAGGATGTTCTTGAAAATTACATACAGTGGCGCGCACCAAAACATAGAGCGCCTATTGTTCTTATAACATTTCTTAAAATAACAAAATGAGAATTTTAAGCCTAATCATATTCATTATGATCCCTATCAAACCAACATGAGAATTTTAAGCCTAAGTATCTTCATTACAATCCCTATCAAACCAAATTATATCACTTAATCATCGATTTGCTATTTGGAAAAGAAAATCGATAATATTTCATGAAATTCGGACTTTGTTCTTGCATATGATCTTGCAGTTGAGTTTGAGGTTGAGCAAATTGAAGTGTGATTATCTTGAAGGATTGGCTCAAGAGAATAGGAAAGAACACATTGAGGGGATCATTGCTCATCTATCCATATCTTTCTTTGCTGAGCTGGTGCACTCGAACCTTATCAACAATGGAGGTAGCTGCAGATCTATGGATTAGCGGCAGAATCAGGTCAATTCCATAGCTAAATGAAAACTTTAATAAAACAATAAGGTATATTGACAAATATGAAAGAGAGGACATTTAAGTGCTTACGTTAACAAAAACTTATGTTTATTTCATGTATTTAGGTGATAAGGAGAGGAAAAGGGAAGAAGTATGGGCAAAAAGGGTGTCAAGGTAAAGCAATCCTTGAACTCTACATTCTGTTGGCAACTCACTCAAAGGTATGATACAGGTGTTTTCCTTGATGGCAACTCACTCAGATGACAGATCATAATGCAGCAGGTCAAGAGAGAGGTATACGCAGGTTAACCTAATTAAAGTGCGTATACACGTGGGTTAGCAGAGCAAAATACGTGTACACGTACACACACAGGTTCACCGAAGGAAAGGCACTTACATGTTGGAAAACTAAGTTTTGGTCGATGGTATTTTGGTATTGGTCCATGGTATTTGGTCCAAAGTGTTGACCTCAGGTATTGGGTCGAAGGTATTGGTTCTAAGTGGTTTTGGACCATGGTATTGAGAGAAGCCTAAACCTATATAAGGAGAAGATCATTAGGGAAAGAGGGAAAAGAGAGTAAGTGATGAATATATGATGAAGGGTGAGATCTAGTACGCTGGTTATGGGTTGGTGATGCTTTTCGTGATCTGAACTAAAGAGGCATCTATGCGGTAGCTAAAGGTTGATGGACCAGGATCATGAAGACTAAAATGCATTATCATTATATGGTATGACTATGAATAGATCTGAATACTAACCCATGTCTTATCCTTTATATCTTATGTTCTGCGTATATCTGAAGTTGAAAATTGCAGCAAAAGTATAAATAATTATTTTCAGATCAGTACGTGGGTTCTCTCTGGTGAAAGGGCGTATACACGCTGGTTTGACTCAGTCAATTAGCGTATACATTATGAGACTTGATATTTCAGGTTGTTGTTGGTTCTAGTGATTGTTACAGAGTTTTGGACTCTGCTCAGTGTTCTGGTGACCGTGTGTTGATGACAGGGTTTCAGTGATTCAGTATTGGGTGATTCAGAGATTGATGATGCAGGTATAGTTGATGATTGTTTTCTATTTATGGATCTAGTCTGAAAATTTATGAAAAATGGTCCCTGGAACAAAAGTGAAGGTTGTAGCCTTTTGTAGGCCAGCAACTACATACTAGTACATCAGCTAGTACAAGAGCTAAGGGGGTTGTAGCTCCCTTCCAGGGGATTTTGGAGAACGAGAGAAGGTTGTAGCCTTCTTTAGGTAGAAGCATGAGTACTGGTATAATACTACACTAGTACAGAACCATTGTAAAAAGAAGTTTCTTGTTAAAAGAAGATAGAGACGAATTGCAACAGGTCATTTTCACCCACATTGGGTTTCCACCTTATATCATGGTGTTCATGTGTGCTTATTATATGTGATGATCTGTTGTATTTTACTGCACCTATTTACTATCTACATTGTTAATAATGTTCTGATGTACTCATTAAAGATCAACTAACTGAATCATAAGTTTACTGGATATACGCTAGTTGTATTAAACATAGTTGTGTATACATGTGGGTCGCCTTAACTCAAGTAGCGTATATGAATCTGAGTATGAAAATGAAAATGTGTTTGACCTGTTAATACTGATTCAACTCCCCCCCCCCTCTCATTATTATTTCCAACAATTGGGATCAGAGCAAGCCCTTCAGAAGAAGCTTTATCGCTTGAAGGAAGATCCATCAGGATGAGTAATCAAGAAAGAGAGGCATCCATCAGGCCACCAATATTTGATATGAGCAACTTTGTTTACTAGAAGATAAGAACCACAACATATCTACAATCACTTGGAACAGATGTTTGGGGAATCATGGAAGGAGGATATACATATACATCAGCAATTCCTACAAATACAGTAGAGAGAAAGCAATATGAACTCAATGCCAAAGCTGTCACTATCTTATTGGGAAGTTTGTCACAATGACAATTTTTCAAGGTCATGCAGTTCGAATCAGCCAAAGAAATATGGGACAAAATCATTCTAAGCTACAAAAGAGATGATTAGGTAAAACGTGCAAAGCTTCAAACTCTGAGAGTATGGTATGAAACTCTTAAGATGCATAGTAATGAAAGCATAGCTAATTACTTCTTGCATATAGATGAGATTATGAATTGTATGAGGAATCTGGGTGAAGAAATTAAGGAAGTTGTCTTAGTTGAAAAGGTTTTGAGATCCTTGTTTGCTAAATTTGAATCCAAAGTGTCTGCCATAGAAGAAAAGGAGGATTTGTAGAAAATCACTATGACGCAGCCAGGGAAAATTTTAAGAACCCCTCTAAATTTATAAATATAATAAATGGGCGAATCTCCATGGTATATAGGAAAAATGGAAGGCGATTTTATCAATAATATAATATGTATATATAATTTTTTGGCGAATCTCTCACCAGGCATGGCGAATATTTTACTCAATTATAAAATCTTGTAAGATCTTGGCGAGTCTTTCACTAAATAATAAAACTTTGTAAAGTCCTAGTGAATCTTAGCATAGGCTACATGCTGGTTTAATTCCCCCATTTAAATAGGCTACATTCCAGGTGAATACCATGGGTCAATACCATGTGCCATTTTGGTGAATACCATGGGTCAATACCATGTGCCATTTTTATTTTTATTAATTCTAATATTAGGGTTAATAATGGTTTTTTGAATGGTATTAATAACAATCTAGTCCATGGTATTTGTCCCATGGTATTTTGGCCATTGGTTTCACCTAAATAGAACCCATTTTTTGAGTGTTCGTAAATATAAGGTGACTTATGGAGTAAATATAAAAAAATGTTTTATTTGTTTACCATACCTCTCGTTTATTTACATTTTTATTAATTTACCATACCTCTTTTACAAATATGGTATTTGGCCCATAGGATTCACTTAAATAAAACCTCTTTCTTGAGCCTTCATAAATAGAACGAGGGTTATGGACTAAATATAAAAAGAGGTTTTATTTATTTACGATACGTCTAGTTTATTTATATTTTTATTTATTTACCATACCTTTTGAGTAAGTATAAAAAGACGTTTTATTTATTTACCATACCTCCACCTTACTTATATTTTTATTTGTTTACACCCTTACATGTATATAAGGTGACCTATGGAGTAAATATAAAAAATGTTTTATTTATTTACCATACCTCTCATTTATTTATATTTTTATTAATTTACCATACCTCTTTTATAAATATGGTATTTGGCCCATAGGATTCACTTAAATAAAACCTATTCTTGAAAATGGGCGAATGGAAGGTTGTAAGTCCTAATTTCAAGGGCTAAATTTACCTTTTTTACCCTCTCCCTTAAAATAAGGTGGGCTATTTGAGGTGATTTGTAAAAATGTACTATGATACAAAATATTCGCGCACTAAAAATTTAAAACCCCTTAATTTCGCCAAAGGGCGAACATTCGCCCCTAAAATTATCCTTGGACGCAGCTTCACGAAATCTTAATTGCTTTTGAGATGAGAAAAGGAGGACCATCAGACATGAGAGAAGCCACATTCAAAGTATCAAATGGAAAGGAAAAATTCAATGAATCATGATACATTTTAGAAGAAGAATATGAGGTAAATTTTTTCAAGAATCTTGAACAGGGATCTGGAAGGTTCGAAGGTAAGCTACCTTTTAAATGCTTTTCATGTGGTAGAGTTGGTCACTACGTTGCTAGATGCCCTCATAAAAAAGGAAATATGTCTGAAGAAGGTAATAAAAGTTATTATACTCATGATAGAAGTGATGAATCATCCAATAGTGATGAAGACATTAGACTTCTCATGGCATATGAAAGTAAGGACGTAGAAATGAAAGAAGTTACCAGATTAAAAGAACAACTGGAGATAGTAACCAGAGTAAGGGAGCAGCTGCAGGATATAGTACAAGATTAGAGCATAACAATTCAGAGACTTGAATCTAACATCTTCTCTCTAAAATAAGATCTTAAAGAATCAAATAAGCAGAATAAAGAAGCTTTTGAAGAACAAGAACATGAAGTACTCGAATTAAGGCAACAAGTGGAAGAAGGAAGAAAAGCTGAAGAAAACCTAAGGAAGCAATATCTGGAAAAGGAAGAACAACATCAGGTTGAGGTAAATATCTTAAAAGGAAAATTGGAAGAAAAGGATAAACTGTTACGATTTTAAGATAGTACTAAGATTTTGGATGATATTCTTAGTAGTCATAGATCCCCTGCTATCAAAACTGGTCTTGGTTTTCATGAATCTGTTGAAGGTGAATCTAGCTCACAAGGTGAGGCAAGGAACTCTAATGAGAATTTGGAAATGCTCAACAAGGAGATGAGAGGAAAACCTCATCAACAGCCAAGGAAAGAAATTCCTCAAAGAAAATATTTTACTCGTAACTATGGAAGTGATAGACGATTATTTCCTCTGATGAATAATGTTGAATGTTATGTATGTCATAATCTTGGACATGTTGCAGCTAGATACAGAAGTAGAATGGTTCAAGACTGTCACACAAAAAGATCATCACATTCCATGTACTTCAAGGGATATTGTTTTGCTTGCAATATGTTTGGCCACAAAGCAATTGATTGCAATAGAAGGAACATGAAACATGTAAGATGTTATGCATGTAACAAGTTTGGACATAAAGTAAGGGAATGCAGGAGAAAAATTCAAACTCCAAAGAAAGAGGATCATACATCATCACAATTCCAAATAGAATTAGAGACAAAAAGATGTGGCATAACTCAGTTAGATGACATAACAGACATAGGGAGAACTGAATGTGTAGACCTTCAGTATTCCAATTTCGATACGTAGATTTTATGAAGATAAGTTCCGTATATACTCAAGTTAAAGGCTTCATAATCATATATATGGAGCTCAAAAGACAAGCAACAAAACAAACTCAAGAAATGATTCAGTCATGGTTGGCATAGGCTCAGCGGGAGCATATGCTTCGAATAATGAATTGATGGCATTATGGTTAGAAGTCTTTAGTGATGATGCTTATTGACACATTTTTCTACTGATTATTTGATTGACCAAGAGAATGAATTGCAGGTCTAGATGGTGTGAATCATATGTGGTGTATGATAGTTGTTGATAACTATCATGGTTGTGTTTAGGTTCTTGGTCTTTGTGAGTCACATGATGTATTTTGTTAGCCCACTATGCATGGGATGGATGATGTAATGTTTCTTGTTTTTAAGTCATGTATAAACATTTTGAATATCCCCACTTGGTTTGGAGTTTGATGTATGTATAGAGTCATGTTATGCTTTTCCAGGCCTTGCATGTGCTCAAGGGGAGCATGAACAGATTGGTACATCTTGTCATATACAAAGGGGGAGCTCAATCAGAGATTTCAGTAGGTACACAGGGGGATTATGGACAATAGAAGGTATACCAAGGGAGAGAACTTCTTAGTCTGCCCTTTTCGCTTGATGTCAAAGGGGGAGAGTGACTTGGTGTGGTGGTTGCCATCATGTCCAAAGGGGGGGATTGTTGGAAACTCACTCAGAGGTATGATATAGGTGTTGTCCTTGATGGAAACTCAGTTAGATGACATATCATATTGCAACAGGTCAAGAGAGAGGTATATGCAGGTTAACCTTGATTAAAGTGTGTATACACGCAGGTTACCAGAACAAAATACACGTACACATACACACACAGGTTCACAGAAGGAAAGGCATGTACATGTCAGAAAACTAAGTTTTCGTCTGTGGTATTTGGTACATGGTATTTTGGTATTGGTCCATGGTATTTGGTCCGAAGTGTTGACCCCAGGTATTGGGTCCAAGGTACTGGTTCTAAGTGGTTTTGGACCGTGGTATTGAGAGAAGCCTAAACCTATATAAGGATAAGATCATTAGGCCAAGAGGGGCAAGAGAGCATGTGATGAATATCTGATAAAGTCTAAGATCTAGTATGCTGGTTATGGGTTGGTGATGCTTTGCTTGATCTGAACTAACGAGGCATCTATATGGTTGATAAAGGTTGATGTACCAGGACCATGAAGACTAAAATGCATTATCATTATATGTTATGATTATGAATAGATCTAAATATTGACGCATGTCTTATCCTTTATATCTTATGTTCTGGGTATTTCTGAAGTTGAAAATTGCAGCGAAAGTATAAGTAATTATTAGCAAATCTGTACGCGGGTTCTCTCTAGTTAAAGGATGTATACACGCTAGTTTGACTCAGTCAAGTAGGGTATACATTATGAGACTTGATATTTCAGGTTGTTGTTGGTTCTAGTGATTGTTGCAGAGTTCTGGGCTTTGGACAGTGTTCTAGTGACTGTGTGTTGATGACAGGGTTTCAGCGATTCAGAGATTGATGATGCAGGTATAATTGATGATTGTTTTGTATTTATGGATCCAGTCTGAAAATTTATGAAACATGGTCCCTGGAAGAAAAGAGAAGGTTGTAGCCTTTTGTAGATGAGCACCTACGTACTAGTACATCAGCTAGTACAAGAGCTAAGGGGGTTGTAGCTCCCTTCCAAGAGAGTCTAAGGAATGAGAGAAGGTTGTAGCCTTCTGCAGGTAGAAGCCTACGTATTGTTATAAGACTGCACCAGTACAAAACCATTGTAAAAAGAATTTTCTTATTAAAAGAAGATAGAGACAAATTGTAGCAGATGGTTTTCACCCACATTGGGTTTCCACCTTATATCATGGTGTTCATGTGTTCTTCTTTTGTGTGATGATATGTTCTATTTTACTGCACCTATTTACTTTCTACATGGTTAATAATGTTCTGATGTACTCATTAAATATCAACTAACTCAATCATAAGTTTACTGGATATACACTAGTTGCATCAAACACAGTTGTGTATACATGCGGGTTGCCTTAACTGAAGTAGCATATATGAATATGAGTATGAAAATGAAAAAGTGTTTGACTTGCTAATACTGATTCACCCCCCCCCCCACCATCTCAATATTATTTCCAACACATTCCCCCATGCTTGAGGTTTTGTATGTCCTCGTATAACTCCTCATTTTCTTTCTCTTGTGATTTCTCGTTATCACATTCAGGATTTTCTTTCTTTTCCTTTTTTGATGCCACTGCCACTCTTGGTTTCTTCGTGACGATTTTATACTTTATATTGATGATTTCTCTTTGCAATGCCAAAATTTCTTTCTTCAACTCCTTGTTCTTTTTTCACCATAGACTCAAGTGAAGAATAAGGTTGCCACTCTTGGAAATTTGAATCCGATTCTATGCTTTTAGTGTTTGGTTTTGATTTTTGAGTGATCTGTTAAATGTCTCCAACTCAAAGATTTCTTTCATTAAAACATTAGATGTTGAAGGTTCTTGTGTCTCATTAAACCAATTACTTCCTTCTCGTTGACTTTGGATTGACCCTTTAGTTGCTGCTTCCTTCTTTTCTAATGACTCTATATAGTCATAAATTTCTTGTTGAATAGGACCAACACTTGGACTATGTACCAGACTTCTTGGAGGTGAACTGAAGGTGGCTGGTGACACCCTTGGTGACAATTTTGGTGATTCTCCTGGAGAGTCTAAAATGTCTTCAATCTTCTCTTTCACCTCAAGATCGATATATTCTGCAACTTCTGAGACTGCTTGTTGTATTGTGTTCAATTTGGCATTCTTAGACCTATGGTCGTAATCCCTAAGTTTTCTTCTTTTTAGCTTTTGGATTCTCTTTCTAAGGAAGGTTCTTGTTTTGGGATAAATCCTTTGTCCATTTTCCAACTTTCTTTCTTTTAAGATTCCCTTTTTTCATATTTTGCAAAGTATCTAGTATGGGTAGTTCATTGTATGATACATCTTGTTGAGAATGGGGTTCTTGTCCTTTTACTCTTTCCATTTTTCTCTTCCTTCCCCTGAGGGTTATACTACCACTAAGTTGTCCAGGGGTTTTCTCTTCAAAATGATTTCTTACTAGAAACGTTTCCTAGTTGTCACCTATACTCTGAAGGTGAATGTCAATCAAGATGTTTATCAATCCATGATGGTACATGGTATTGTCTACAAATTGAATTTTATTTTTAACATGCATGGACATTTTCTTAAGACTATGCAAGAGGAAGTATGAGAGATTCATTTGGTTTTCCTCAAGAAAATTCATCATTATCCTAATGTGATAGAAAAACATACATCCAAACCGACTTTCACAAGTAATATATTTCTAAAGTACAACGAGAAAATTCCTCCATTTACTCTTAATGGTTGTACTAGGAATACCTTTCACAAAGATGGTGGTATCCATGTTTGGGATTTTCAAGAAGACTTTCTAATCTTCCCTGTCGATTCCTCTGTTTTTGATCCATTTTTCTCCACTTCTAGGTAATTCCATAGCTTCTGTAATTCGGGACTTCATTATGATGAACTTGATATCTTGTATTTCAACCTCCGTTCCATAAAAATAACATGTGGAAGTCTTCATTAGCTCCTTGTGGAAACCATCAAATTTCTCTATGAATTGTAACCATTGTTCTTTCTGCAAGAGCTCCCTAGTCTGAGCATATTCTTCAAAGGGCTTTTTCACTACTAGTTATTTTCGAATAGTACCACCCATGATAGAAGATTCTTTATCTCAAGGGCTATTTACCTGAAAAGAAAAATGGTGTTGGTAGTGTTTCATTCAGTGGAAAAGAGATGGAGTGGCTATGTGAATTTAGAGGAATAAGAGATCAAGTGAATTGTAATGAAGCCTCCAGAAATTAGTTAATCGTTAGAGCACATTCAAAATAATGATTTGGTGATTAATTCGATAGGTTTGGAATGGGGACAAGGAAGGAGTGAAAATGGTGGATTATGATGATTTTGACAAGCGACCATTACCCATGATTTTCAATGATTTCATTTTATTTGAACAGTGATATGTACTCATAGTTCATATATGCAATATATTAATCCTTATTGTAAGATTAAAGTATTACATGCCTTCGACTAATTTTCTAACCTTATTTTTCCTTTGATATCTTCTGTAGGTACTTTGCACTGTCAATTATTCTTGAATTTGACTCACTAAGTGTTCCTGTCAAATTGGCTACAAAAATATTATTAGAGTTGCATAAACTTGTCTGAGATGCAGAAAGTTACTAATTTTGTAGCCGAGAAAAAAGCTTTAGGAAAGGGAAATTTATTTTTGGAAAGGAGAAAATTTAAGGTTCCAACATGACTTGGTTTTCACTTCAAATTTTCTATATAAGCATGTCAACAACATGTTGGTTTTCATGCTTATACATTTTTTTTATGATATATATATATATATATATATATATATATATATATATATATATATATATATATATATATATATATATATATATAAGTAAAATTTCTAAGGTGGAAAATAAGAGGAATTCTTTTCAACCATCTTCAATTCTAAATTATCTTGGAAATTTTTTACAAATTCTTCTTTTTTCAATGGCTTCTGATAAAGTCTAAGTTGATGTCCATTCACTAAAAGAGGAATTTTCTCTTCATCAATAGTCATGATTCTAACTACACCATTGCCAAAGACATTTTCAGCTTCATAAGGTCCAAGTGAGTGAGTGTGGATTTTTCTTTGGAAATTTTTGAACTTTTAATCGAGGAGTAATGCCCAATCTCCTGGATGAAATTTCCTATCTTTAATGTACTTATCATGCCATCTGGATCTCTATTGATGAAGTACGTTGGTCTTCTGGAGGGCTTCTTGTATTACTTCATCAAGCTAATTAAGTTGTCTCATCCTTTGCTTTTGTGCTTCTAATAAGTGAAGATCCAACTAGACTCTTGCTTTATAGGTCTGGATCTGGAACTCTATTGCGAGTAAGAACTGCTTCCCATAAACAAGTTCATAGGGAGTATGTCCTGTAGTACTTCTCCATGTAGTTCTATAAGCCCACAAAGCTTCTGGAAGATTTTCTATCCAGTCCTTCCTATGTAAGTGTATAGCCTTGGTAAGAATTGCTTCAATCACCTTATTTGTAGACTCAAGTTGTCCAAATTTGGCTTGTGGACTGTATGGAGTGGACTTTCGACCCTTGATTTTGTACTGCTCCACAAGCTTCTGCACTCATCTAGATGTAAATTGCGTTCCTTGATCTCTTGTAATTTCTCTTGGAACACCAAAAAAAGTGAAAATATTCTCAAAAAGAAATGAAACTACAACATTTTCAGTAGCAAAAGGAATTTCTCTACCTTCTACCCATTTAGTGACATAATCACTACATACGAGAATATACCTTTTTTTCTTTGAAGGTGGACTGATTGGACCAACAAAATCTAGTGTCCAGTTTTCAAATGGTTCAATGAGTACCTATGGCTATAATGACATTTCATTTGAAAGAGTAGGTTTACCCATTATCTAACAACTGTCACATCTTTTAAGACATTCCTTGGTATCCCTGAAAATTGAATGCCAATAATATCCTAAAAGTAGGAATTTATAAGTGGTTCTTTTGATAGAAAACTGTCCCCCATAAGGTTCATCACGGTAGGCTTTAAGTATTTACGGTATTTTGTCCTCTCGAATACATCTTCTGATGATGAGATCTAGTCTTTTTTTGTACAATTCTTCATTTATCCATGAATAAGATGTGCTATTGTGAACTATCCTCGTATTTTCTCTAGGAGAGAAATGAAATGGAATTTTCCTTGTAGCTAAATAGTTGGAAATATCTTCATACCAAGGTCATTTAGTAGATACTGCAAAAATATATTCATCAGTAAATTTATCCTCTACATATTGATCATTATTATCATTCTGAATTCGGGATAAAATGTCAACAATTGTATTATGTTTTCTTGGTCTATCTAGAATGGTGATGTTGAATTCTTGTAACAATAAGAGACATCTAGTTATTCTTCCATTGGTGATTGTTTTATTCATTAGGTATCTAATGGCATAATGTCCTGTGTGAATAAAAGTTTCAGAGCCGGTTATATAATGTTTGAATTTTTTAATGGCATGAACTACGATTAAAAACTCCTTCTTAGTTACAGTATAATTTATCTTTGTAGGAGTTAAATTTTTACTGGTATAATAGATTGCATAAGGAGTAATGTATTTTTTCCCTAACACATCTCCTAAGGCTGTATCTGAAGAATCAATTGATATATGGAAAGGAAATTTCCAATTAGGTCCTTTTAGATGGTTCAAAAATTTTCTTTTTCAAAGTTTCAAAGGTAGCTTGACAATCAAAATTCCAATTAAATTCACAGCCCTTTGTAAGTCTTTTAAACAATGGATATGCAATTTTTGTGAAGTTTTATATAAATCTTCTATAATATCTAGTAAAACCAAGAAAAATCCTAACATCTCATTGACAGTTTGGCACTTATAATTTACAAATGACCCCAAATTTAGATGAGTCTATGTTAATTCCATCTCCTGAAATATGGTGACCTAAAACAATTCCTTCGTTAAAAATCATGAAACATTTCTCATGACTTAATGAAATATTTTTTGCTTTACATCTTATTAAAACTTTTTCTCAATTTTCAAGTGCTTCGTTAAAAGAATCTCCATAAACTGTGAAGTCATCCATATACACTTCCACACAATCATGAATAAGGTCGGAGAAAATTCCAAGCACAACTCTTGGGAATGTTTAGAGAGCATTGCATAATCCAATGACAAGTACTCAGTAAGAATAAGTTCCCCATGGACAGGTAAACGTGATTTTATATTGATCTTCAGGTGCTACTTGAATCTGGTTATATCCACTAAAACCGTCCAAAAGTGAAAAATACTTTTTCCCTACTAATGTGTCTAAGACTTGATATATGAAAGGAAGTGGAAAGTGGTCTTTTAATGTTTCTTTATTCAATTCCATGAAATTGATTCATACTCTCCATTTTCCATTTTTCTTTGGAACGATTACAAGGGGTGAAACCCGGTGACTATCTAATATCACATAGATGAAATTTAGAATAAGAAATTTTTGCAAGTCCCCCTTAACAATTTCTTTTAGATTTTCGTTCATTCTTTGTTGTGGTTGTCTAATTGGTCTTGAACTATGTTCAATGTAGATATGATGTAAGAAATTCTTAGGATCAATTCCTCTCATATCAGTGTATTCCCATCCATAAGAAGAAGAATGTTTATGTACAAATTATACCAATTGATTCTTTTGTAACTCTTCCAAGTTTTCATTAACATTCAATGTTGTACCTGGAAAAAATTATATTAAATAATTCCCAAATTTCTCCATGGAGAGTAATGATACCTGTCTAGATGAGAGATATTCATTTTGTCTACGGTCATAATATGAGGAAGATTCACTATTTTCCAATACATTTAAAATTTGGTCCTCTTCTATTACTTTGTCAAAAGTGAACACAGGTTGTATACCATCATCATCATCACCTATCCATTCCTCATTCTCTATTTCTATTATTGTTCTTACAGGTGGGTATAATGTAAATTTATTTGTAGAATTATCATCTGAGATAAACATGTCACCTGACCTGCAACTGATAAAAGCATCAGTTGTAGCTAATCAAGGTCTTCCTAGGATCAATGGATGTACTCCTAAATTATTATTGGGTTTTAAGACCATGAAACCAACACGATATTCCTAGGAATCTAAGGATACACAAACATATTCCAACACACCATTGAGTTTAATCATAGACATATCTGCTAATTGTAATAGTGTTGGTGTGTATTGAAGGTTAGAAAGCCTAAGTGAATCCATAACTTGTTTACTCATTGTGCTTATGGATGCTCCTAGATCAATCAGTGTGTTTGATATTTCAATTCTATTGATGTAAATTTTTACAACGGGCTTCCTAGATCTATATTTTTTTATTGTTGTTTTCCCCAACATGATGTCTACAATTTTCCTAACTAATTGAATTCCTTTTATGTCTTTTCTCTTTATTCATGATTTTTGAGTACTTAATTCCATAATTGTTTTTGCAAATATTCCTATTTATTTTATGGCTTGTAATAAAGGAATTTTGTTACAAACATCTCTTAATTCATCCATCATATTATAATCAGGAAATTTGATTTGTTTCTTTACTCCATCAATTTTCAACCATTCACGAAATGGTGGTCTAGTTGATACCAAGGGTTGTTCTATAACATGAGTATTTATTGGAACATTTTTTGTTTTACTGTTATCTTTTTTAGGGATAGAGGTGTCTCATTATTCAGATTTATTTTTATTTTTTTGAAGATTTTTTCTTGTTTCCTCTGTAATAATACGAGGTTTTCTTTGCAATACTCTTTCAGACCTTAATTGGAAATTATTTAGATCTATTGGATTTATTACATAACTTTGAGGATTTTTCCCTTCCATGTTGTACACAGTTTGTTGTGAAATTTTATTATTAGGATTCAGAAGTGGTTGAGCGAGTAGCTGATTTGGTTTTGGTGCAAACGGTAGGGAGAGTTGTGGATTTTGACTCTAAACTTGAACTTGAGTTAATTGATTAACTTGAGGAATTTGATTGGATTGGGGTAGGAATTGTGGTGAAATATGCAATGGTGAATATTGTTGATATTGAGCATAAGCCCCATAAGTGTTTCTCCATCCTTAATTCCAAGATTGTGATTGTGGTTGAGCCCAAGGCTGCCAAGACGGATTCCAATTATTTTGTGATGATTGAACAAATTGTTGTGGTCTGAAGTCTTGTGGTTGATTTGGTTGGGTGTTTTTCCATGGTCTCTTGGCTATAAAGTAAGGAGGGTCTACTTGTTATAGTATTCCTTCATCATTAAATACAACCTTGAGACCTGGTAAAGGAGGACACTCCTTTGTATCATGGTTATCTCCACATATGGCACAAGCTTCTATAGATTTTCAATATAAGGAACACTCTCTTAGGGTATACTTCTTTCGACATCTAGGACAGAAAATGGATAATGCAACATTTTCATATTTTTGATTATTCTATATTTTAAAGGTGTCTATTTCTTCACTTAGACTCCCTAAAATATTTTCCTTGAAAGTATCAAGCAAGCATCCTAATTTTTCCCTACCGACTGTCCCAACTACAGATTTATTAATTCTTGATAAGCGAGGGTCTCTATGATACAAAATGGATCTAGAATAAACTTCTCAGTATAAAAATATTCCTCACAAAGGAAAATAAAAGTCAAAGGATGCTTTGGGAATATTATCATTGCATAGATCTATTCATTCTGTGTTGGGTCCCTATAATACTAGTGATTACCCCATTACTATTGTAGTTATACCCCTTATTTATATTGTTGTGCCCCTATTACCCCCATATTGTTATTTCTGTGCCCCATAGAATCCCTCTATTGTTATTTTTGTGGCTTTATATTATTATTGTTAGGTCGGCTGGATTATATTGTGACTCCTTAGACTCCTATATATAGAAAGGAGGTTTTGTCATTTGTATCATCCAAGAATTGTTTATTTATGAAATGTAAAGGAGGTTTCCCCCTAGAAGAGGCTGAATTCTAAGGTGTTGATCTATCTTTTCTATCTTTTCTTGAGCTGGTTTCATAACATTTGGTATCAGAGCTTTGGATTCTAGGGTTTCGCTGCTCCAAACAGGTCATCGTGGCATTTTCGCTATAACTTTTTTCTGTGACATTTCAGAAGTCACAAAAAAACCCATTTGAGAATAAATCGCACTGAACCTTGGGTCCAAATTTCAGAGCTTTTTGCACGAAATT
This sequence comes from Pinus tabuliformis, assembly GCA_031772625.1. Taxonomy (NCBI): domain Eukaryota; kingdom Viridiplantae; phylum Streptophyta; class Pinopsida; order Pinales; family Pinaceae; genus Pinus; species Pinus tabuliformis. The sequence continues at coordinate 479,652,554 of CM062812.1, read as the reverse complement.
TGCGGAGATATGATCTGAGGAAGTTGGTATTTTTGCAGACTCCTGAATTACATTCAAAACAGGTGACCTGTGGAAAATCGTCATAACTTTCTCTCTGGGGATCGGATTGAAATTTCGTAAGAAGGTAAAGAAAGAGGATGGACTGTAGCTTCTTGTGTGTGTGTTTCAGATTCAAAGGTTGAAACAGTGACTCGTGGCACGTCGTACAAGTTCGCTCTGCTGAACCAGTCTAAAAGCAAGTCACTGTGGGAGATTCCACACAACTCTTCCTTCGACAATCCAATTTGGCTCAGACTTGTGGCATTGGAAAGAGGACGCAGAAGGCTACTACAGGTAGCATTTTCAGAACTAGATGATCCGAAATTACAGAGATACATCAGATTCAATATCAGGCTTCTATAAAGTGAAAAAAGGTGTGTAGTTTTTTTTTTATTTTTGTGTAAGCTTGGTTTAACGGAATTCAAAGGGCATAGTAAAGCATTATTATCGGTAACTGATGCCCCAAGGAAAGAAAATGCAAACACCTAGTAAGGAACCTGAAAGCTCTTGCATGACTCATGAAGAAGATGAAGAAATGCTACATGATATATCAAAATTACAAGAAAAAGTGCAACAAATGTCATGCTCACAAAAGCTAATAGAAGCTAAGATAAGTGGCGTGGAATCTAAGATAAAGGGAATGGAAGCTAAGATAGATGATTCGAAGATAGATTTGAAGAGATACATGGCAGATTTGAAGATAGATTTGAAGACAGACATGGAAGAATTGAAGAAGTTGCTACAAGAAAGGGTCACTAATGGTGAAAAGGTAGTAAAGGAAACTCATGATGAGAAAAAAAGAAATGTTAATCATGATTCCATAGATGCTAATGTTGGATTGAAGAATCACCATATTCCAAAAATCGATATGAGGAAGTTTGATGGCAAGGATCCCGCCACATGGATATTACAGATGGAGCAATTCTTCGATCTCAATAATGTGCAAAACGCACAAAAGGTACGTATGGCAACTGTATATTTGGAACCAAATCAGTTTGTATGGTATCAATGGCTTTGCTCTCGTAAACAATTTATCACTTGGGCAATTTTTACGGAAGAATTGATAGCACATTATGAAGATACAAAAAGCAACACTTTTTTTAGCCAATTGATAAGTCTCAAACAAAAGGGTTCAGTAATGGAGCACATTGAGGAGTTCCAAAAATTGAACATAAGGGTAAAAGATATTCCAGAGGAGCATAGGATTGATGTGTTCATAGGGTCTTTAAAGGATAATATCCAACATGATGTTTACCTTTTGGAACCTGATTCATTAGAGAAGGCATTCAGGTTAGCAAGAAAAATGGAAAGCAAAATTATGGCAACCAGGAAGCATACCACTCACAACTATAAAGACGGAAGTGTTGTTTCCCCTAGTCTTCCACAACCTATAAGGTTGACACCACAACAATTGGAAGAAAAAAGAGCAAAAGGGCTTTGTTACAGTTGTGATAGCAAATACACTAAAGGTCATAAGTGTGCTGAGAAAAAATTATTCTACATAGATTGTGAAGAGGAAGAAGAAAAGGAGCAAGAAAGGTCAAAAGAAGAAGATATACTCCAGGAACAAAGCCTAGATGAAGAACAAATAAATCCAACCATATCTTGTAATGCATTGGCGGGAATTACCACTCCTCAAACCATCAAGATAGAAGGACAAATCAAGAAGAAAAAGGTAATAGTGTTGATTGATTCAGGAAGCACCCACAATTTTATTCATTGTAGGGTAGCAAAAGAATTGAATTGCTTCCTATATCCAGCACCAGAGTGTCAAGTGATGATTGCAAATGGAGGAACAATAAATTGCTCTGGAAAGTGCCATAATATCAAGCTATCCATGGGAGAATATGTATTGACTAGCCCAATGCTTTCCATTCCAATGGGAGGTGCTGATGTTGTACTAGGAGTCCAATGGCTACAATCCTTGGGTACAATAGCTTTTAATTTTCAAGAACTTTTCATCAAATTTTCTACGGAAGGAAAGGAAGTTGAATTAAGGGGTATTGCAGGGAAACCAGGAAAGATAATCAGCTCTAATGGCATGACAAAGCTTCTAAAAAAGGAGCAAAGAGGTGTAATTGCACAATTATCTTCGCTAGATGTTTCCACATTGGAATCATCTATTTCTCCAGATCTCCAAAAAGTCCTGGACAATCATTCCAAGGTATTTGAGACTCCAAAAGGTCTCCCACCTATGCGTGATCATGATCATGCTATTCATCTGATTCCAGGAAGTGTTCCTCCAAACATCAGGCCGTACAGATATCCCTATGTCCAAAAAAGTGAAATTGAACGTATGGTTGCAGAAATGCTAGAGGCTGGTATAATTCAACCGAGTCAAAGTTCTTTCTTAGCTCCAGTAGTATTGGTGCACAAGAAGGATGGATCATGGCGCATGTGTCCGGATTATAGGGAGCTCAACAAGCTCACTATTAAAGATAAGTTCCCCATTCCTGTTATTGATGAATTACTGGATGAATTGCATGGATCAATTTACTTCACCAAGTTGGATCTTCATTCGGGATATCATCAAATCAGAATGAAGATTGAAGACATTCCGAAAATGGCATTTAGAACTCATGAGGGTCATTATGAATTTTTGGTCATGCCTTTTGGCCTTACCAATGCACCTTCAACATTTCAAGGTTTGATGAATTCAATTTTCAAACCATTCCTTAGAAAATTTGTGTTAGTATTTTTTGATGATATACTAATCTACAACAAGTCTTGGAAGGATCATGTTGAACATGTTGACAGGGTGCTACAACTATTGGAGGAGAAACAATTATATGCAAAAAGATCCAAATGTTTCTTTGGAGTCCAGGAGGTGGAATATTTGGGTCATATTGTATCTCATGAAGGAGTTAAGGTAGACCCTAGCAAAATTAAAGCCATTAAGGAATGGAAAATCCCCACATCCATAAAGCATCTGCGAGGATTTCTTGGGTTGACAGGGTATTATCGCAAGTTTGTTAAGAATTATGGGAGAATAGCAGCACCTCTAACAACATTATTGAAGAAAGATTCATTTTCATGGACTCGAGAAGCAACAAAGGCCTTTGAACATCTTAAAGAGGCAATGTGCCAAGCACCAGTCTTAGCTACACCGAACTTCACAAAAACCTTTATTGTGGAATGTGATGCTTCAGGAAATGGAATTGGTGCTGTTCTAATGCAAGATGAAAGACCCATTGCTTTTGAAAGTCGTCCAATCAAGGGAAAGTTTTTAAGCAAAGCTATTTATGAGAAGGAAATGTTGGCAATACTCCATGCACTTAAGAAATGGCGACCCTACCTAATGGGAAGACACTTCAAGGTAAAAACGGATCATGATAGCCTTAAATACTTTTTAGAACAAAGATTATCCTCTGAAGAGAAACAAAAGTGGGTCACAAAGATGTTGGGTTATGACTTTGAAATCATCTACAAAAAAGGGAAGCAAAATGTGGTGGCAGATGCACTCTCAAGAAAGGATGAGGATGTGGAAGCATTGTTGTGTGCCATTTCTATTATCCAACCAGATTGGATAAATGAAGCAAGGGAGGAATGGAAGAATGACGAAGAAGTGTGGGCACTTATTCGAAAGCTACAACAAGATTCCAGTACTTCTGATACATTTAGCTGGCAAAATGATTCGTTATGGTACAAAGATCGCTTATACCTCTGTAAGAATTCCCAGCTAAAACAAAAGATTCTTATGGAATTGCACACTTCTCCCTTAGGAGGGCACTCAGGATTTTTAAAAACTTACCACAGGGTTAAGAAGGAATTTTTTTGGGATGGCCTTAAGTCAGATATTCAAAAGTTTGTGGCGGAATGTTTGGTTTGCCAGCCAAATAAAGTTGGAACAATTAAGACATCGAGTCTATTACAACATTTATCCATTCCAAGCCAACGTTGGGAGGAGGTTTCAATGGATTTTATCACAGGTTTACCCAAGTCTGAGGGAAAGAGTGTCATCATGGTGGTAGTTGACAGACTTACCAAGTATGCACACTTTTGTGCATTATCACATCCATTTAAAGCCAGTACAGTTTCTACTGCATTTATGGAAACAGTTCAAAAGCTACATGGAAACCCAAAGATTATTGTAAGTGACAGAGATCCCATTTTCACTGGAAATTTTTGGACAGAATTATTTTCTTGTCTTGGTACTCAGTTAGCTCATAGCTCATCTTATCATCCTCAATCTGATGGGAAAACTGAGATAGTAAACAAATGTTTTGAAGGATATCTTCGTTGCTTTGTATCTGATAAACAGACACAATGGGTCAAATGGTTGCCTCTGGCTGAATGGTGGTATAACACTTCCTTCCATACAGCAAAAAAAATGACCCCATTTATGGCACTTTATGGGTATCAACCACCATCCATCACATCATATTTAAGAGAAAATTCTAAGGTTCAGGTAGTGGAACATCACATCGAACATCAACAACAAGTCCTCCAACTCTTAAAGGATAACCTCATGTTGGCACAAAATAGAATGAAACAACAGGCAGATCAACATCGCAGTGAAAGAAGTTTTGATGTAGGTGATTGGGTATTCCTACGGCTACAACCATAAAAGCAAATGTCCCTAAAGCAAGCTAAGAAGGATAATAAATTATCACCAAAGTATTATGGTCCGTACAAAGTGTTGCAAAAGATTGGTACTATGGCATACAAATTGGAGCTTCCTGCAGCGTCTCGATTGCACCCAGTTTTCCATGTTTCATGTTTAAAGAAGGTTATAGGTGACAAGCTCCCAATTCAAACAATATTGCCAGAACTTGAAGAGGAAGGAAAAATTATATTGGAATCGGAAGCAGTCACAGAAACAAGAACTCGACAGCTATGAAATTGATCAATTTCAGAGTATCTTATCGAGTTGAAGAACTTATCCACTGAAGATTCCACATAGGAGGATGAGAATTTTATGCAGAAGTATCCAGAACTACTCAAGCGTTGAGGACAACACTTTTTTGAAGGAGAGGGGCATGTTGGGTCCCTATAATACTAGTGATTACCCCATTACTATTGTAGTTATACCCCTTATTTATATTGTTGTGCCCCTATTACCCCCATATTGTTATTTCTGTGCCCCATAGAATCCCTCTATTGTTATTTTTGTGGCTTTATATTATTATTGTTAGGTCGGTTGGATTATATTGTGACTCCTTAGACTCCTATATATAGAAAGGAGGTTTTGTCATTTGTATCATCCAAGAATTGTTTATTTATGTAATGTAAAGGAGGTTTCCCCCTCGAAGAGGCTGAATTCTAAGGCGTTGATCTAGCTTTTCCATCTTTTCTAGAGCTGGTTTCATAAAATTCTGAATCTAACACAATTTGAATGGGCTAAAACAAACATCGGATGAAGAAGTTATTGTAAAACGGAGTTTCCCCATTATCCTTAGAAAGGGAGGAAATCTCTTATAAATGGGACTTAAGGGGTCCTTAAAGGAATTGGATCGTAATGATAACGGGCGAAGTAGCGGGTCTTAAGAATCACCGATTGCAATCTCCATCATATCGCATTGAAGGTAGGCTTCCATGGGATATCAGAACCTGGGCGAGCCGATGGAGCGATTGTGATGAAGCGGATCGGCGATCGGTGATATATATATCGCATCGGAGAGTCCATGGGATGTTGTATAGGCCTCCGACCATTACGATTGCAATATGCGATGGCACCGATCAGCAAAAGCACTTATGCGAGGGGGCCGATAGCGATATGCTGATGCGATGGGGCCAATAGCAATATGTGATGCACTGATATCAGCAATCGACGATCGACGATCATTGGATCCCCAATATAAAGGACCGTTGACATATGCGATTGTGATTTGCAATCAGGGTGTGGACGTGATAGGTTTATAAGTGCAATTTCATATCATTTGAAATCCAAATTTTAGGGATTTCTTTGTATTTTCCCGTGTATTGGGTTTTTGGCCATACTCAATGTGATTGCGATATGTGATAGAATGATGGACACGAGAGGATTATGGGGGAAATTCTGTATTATTTGAGTTTCGGAAAAATGCTCCATGATGTGTTTTTCATTGGCTTACCTGTGTATTCCCTTATGTGGCAATTTTTGGGATTTCTGCACAGGAAGGATAAACGACCGAGTTTCTTGTGCCCGTTGGTTCATTTCCATTGGAAACAATCCATCACACCTATGCCACACTATGAGCGTATGTTTATATAAGAGGAATGTGTACTAAGCATGAAGAGACAAAGCCAGAAAGGGATGATTCCTCGTGATTAGGGGATAGAGGAATGGATGCAAGCCGCAGAGTCAGAGGATTTGTCAAAGACTAGAGAGCTAAGCAGAGAGAGAAATTATTCCCTTCTGAGAGCTGATAGAGGTAGAGGAAGACTCAGAAAGAGCTTCGAGAAGCTCAACAAGCCCAGGGATGCTCAGTGAATACTCAGGAAGAGTAAGAGAATGTTGAGTGATGTGGAGTGGTAATATGTGGAGTGAGGAAGTTTCGGTGTAGCATAAGAGTTTATCAAAGCCAAACAAGGAGCCTGAGAATGAGAGCTAGAGCCAGAGTGAGAGCGAGAGTTGAGAGCTAGAGCTAGACCCAGAGCCAAGAGCCAAAGCCAGAGCCAGAGCCAAGAGTTAGAGCCAGAGCCAAGAGCGAGAGCCAGAGCCAGAGCAGGAGCCAAGAGCTAGAGCTAGAGTGAGAGTCAGAGCCAAGAGCCAAAGCCAGAGTGAGAGCTAGAGCCAGAGCCAGAGCCAAAGCTAGAGCCAAAGCTAGAGTGAGAGTTAGAGCCAAGAGCCAAAGCCAGAGTGAGAGCTAGAGCCAGAGCCAGAGCCAGAGCTCGAGCCGAGAGCTAGAGCTAGAGACAAAGCTGAGAGCCGAGAGCCAGAGAGCCAAATGACCAAGGATAAAGATGACATTCTAAGTCCATTAGTTCAGTTGTAAACCTATGGAGTTGAGTGTGGAACTGTTAAAAGAATTTAAGCCATAATCACAAAGAGTCTAGTTGAGTTGACTAGAGCTCACGACGACGTAGCCCGAGAGGTTTCGGTGAAATCTTATTTATATTGATGTTATTTGTATGATTTTTATTTGATACATTGCATTTATTATTATATGTTTAAATATCAATTTAAACAAATGAACTCAAGCACTTGAACAATTAAAGGAAAACAAAGAATACACCTATTTCAAGTTATTAGTTTTGTTAACTGTCAATCATAAGCCTATATCTGGGGAATATATAAGCTTTGGAGTGGGACAGGTTCTTGTAAGCATGACAAGAAGCCTTTAGTGCCCCATTTCAGATCAGGTGGTATCAGAGCTGGTCATATCAGAGCTTTAGGTTGATTAACTCCACCTTCAAAGAAGGTGGTATCATCCTGGTTATATGATAGCTAGTTATATCAGAGTAAGTTATACCAGAGCAGGTTGTATCATGAAGCAGGTTGTATCATGATGCAAGTGGTATCAGATCAAGATGCTTGATTAACATAGCAATCTATTTGCTTGCTTAACTTGAAGGGTTTTTAAACAATCGAGGATTGATTGTTTGATGTTTGTAAACTAACTATTGTTTGAGTTTGCAAAGGTTCAGGAAAGCTAATGATAGCTAAGTCAAGTAGAGGACAAGAAGGAAGAAGGGTTGAAGGCATTCTTCTTATCCCAGAGGACCTTAAAGCAATCTGTGAAGTACAAAAGGTTTGCTGCAAAAGGTTGCTTGAGTAAGCAATTTTTTAATCTTGTTTGAAGTTCTTTTTTTCATTTTGATATTGACTACTTCTACAAGTGAGTCCTCAAATACTTCCTTTATCAGAATATTCTTTGATGAAGACATGAAGCAAGACTTATTCATCATGATGGATACCATGAGAGAAATGAGTGTTGTACTTCGAGAGTAGTTGAATTCCATGAAGGAAGAGAAGTAGTTGCTTTCTAACAAATTGCAGGAAATGGAGAGACAACTTCATATTGCAAATATGAACCTAGAAAGGGTACATGAGTTGGAGACACAACTCTTTGTTACCAAAGAACCCTTAGTCAAGTATCAGCTTGAAGAAGAGGTAAACAATTCCAGTTTGTCTTCAATTCCCTATAAGAATATTTATATTTGTTCTTTTGGAAAACATACTAGAGGCATAGGTTACAAGTTAATGTCCAAAATGGGCTATGAAGGAAAAGGCTTGGGCAAACATGCACATGGTATTGTTGAGAAAATAATGGTTGAGGAAAGGCCTAAGTATTTGGGTCATGGCTATGGACAATCTTATGGAGAAAGTTCCAAAGCTGACATGAAGGCAATTGAAACAGTTCCAAGAAGGAGTTTCATTTCAGGTCTTTCTACCTCAAGAGTGTAAATATTGTATTCATGGGGAATGCAATAGCTTGAAACGTCACTTTTAGGAAGAAGGTGTTCATAAGCATACACTTGAACCAGTGAGTTGTGGAAACTCTGAAAGCCTTGAAGAGATTGATGGTGCTGCAATGGGAGCCACTTCTTCATTTGATTCACCTCCTCATGAAGGTAATAAAGGTAAAAAATAAAGGTATAAATCTATTTCTAATCATATTCCTTTTGATTATGTTAAGCATGATAAATTTCTATATAAGCATTGGAGAAGCATTGCATGTTCCTTTTGTGGTTTGGTTAACCATAATGTCTCTAGATGTTGGAAGATAATGGCCACATATCGAAAGCTTTTGAAGGAAAAGAAGCCAAGAGCCAAAGGTCCATTGGACAAGGAAAATCATCATGTCAAGAATATTCACATGTGTTGCACTTACTACCATAACCAAGGACATATTGCTACAAAATGTTGGAATATGAATCCAACAATGCTTCCACAAAACTTGAAGAAGGTGGAAAGAGAAAATGGCAGGAATGGAAAGAAATATTCCATGATTGATGTGTTTCAGGATGATTCACACATTGATGCTAATGTGTAGACAAAGGCAGCACCTTTGAAATGGATTGGTAAGAAATTGTTAGTGTTCATATCTAATTAAGGTTGCATGTCTTTTGAAAATTCATCTATTTTCATTTCTTTGTTAATGGAATTCAAGTTGCAGGTTTTTACCAAGAAGGTGAATAAAAAAATTTGAGTAGGAGACTCACATTATTGCTGCAACGTTATATTCATTTCATCTTTGAAAGTATAGTGTGCTTAAGCGAAAGTTGGAGGATGAAATGCATGCATAATAATGATATGCATGAACATAGGGATGTTGATGATTTCCTTGTATTTAGACATGTATGTGTGATTAACTTGAAGTATTGATTACATTGTTGTAAACATGCATGTAATGCAATATGGACTTGAGAAAAGTTGATTTGGTCTCCAGGACGGAGATGATGGTGAAGTGTTTAATCTTTGAAAAAAACTGTAGAATTATTTTTCTACATGCTTGACTTGAAGGGTCAATTTTCTAAAGGAATGTTTTGGTGGCTTGTTATCTAGTCAATCATTTGTATGCAGATGTAAAGACATGGATGTGTTCACAAGATGTGAAATATGTTTCTTTTGATGAAGCAAGAGTTTAGGCCATCCAGTTTTGTCTGTAATTCTGTTGTTCTTGACAAGATGTCAATAGAACTTTTTTATAATAGGTACAAATGAAAATTTTCATGAAGAAGATGTAACTTCACATTTGTTTGATCCACCTTGGATCAATGATCAAGGAAGAGAAGTTCAAACTACCTTCTGTAACCTTCTCAGCAGGTGTTCTGCAAGAAGCGAAGGAGGAAGATTGTTCTTCCTATGAGGACAAGCACATCTAGGAATGGTGTTCAAAGGCTTTGGTTCAGAAGAATTATGCAAGGCAAGTGTATGGAGGCTGAAAGAAGAGGGCGAGGTACTCTCTTTTTCTTTTCAGATCAGTATATCAGTATTTTGGTGTCCAAAAGCTTTTTAGTCGGAAGATGTGATCCAAAATGGATATAGAATAGACTTCTAAGTCTAAAAATATTCCTCAGAGAGGAAAATTAGAGTCAAAGGATGCTATTGGGAATAGTCTCATTGCATAGATCTATTCATTCTAAATTTAATGTAATTTGAATGGGCTAAAACGGACTTTGAATGAAGAAGTTATTGTAAAACAAAGTTTGCCCATTATCCTTAGAAAAGGAGGCAATTTGTTATAAATGGGACATAAGGGCTCCTTAAAGGAATCACATCACAATGATAAAGGGTGAAGCAGTGGGCACTAAGAATCCCTGATTGTGATCTCCGACATATCACATCAGAGGTAGGCTGCCATGCGATATCGTAACCCGGGCGAGCCAATAGAGTGATTGCGACGAAGCGGATTGGCGGTCGATGATATATATATCACATAAAAGCAGTCCATGGGATGTTGTATAGAGCCAGAGTAAGAGCCAGAGTCGAGAGCCATAGCCAGAGTGAAAGCCAAGAGCTAGAGCTAGAGCGACAACCATATCAAGAGCGAGAGCTAGAGCCGAGAGCCGGAGCCAAAGCGAGAGTAAGATCCAGAGCCAAAGCGAGAGCAAGAGCCAGAGCCAGAGCCATGAGCTAGATCCAAAGCAAGAGCCAAAGCCAGACTGAGAGCCAAAGCTAGAGCCAGAGCCAGAGCCGAAAATCAAGAGCTAGAGCAAGAGCTATAGCCGAGAACCAGAGCGAAAGTGAGAGTTAGAGCCAGAGCCAGAGCCAGAGCCAAGAGCCGAGAGCTAGAGAGCCAAATGGCTAGAGATAAATATGGAACTCTAAGCCCTTTGGTTCAGTTGTAAACCTATGGAGTTGAGTGTGGAACTTGTAAAAGAATTTAAGCCATAATCCCAAAGAGCCTAGTTGAGTTGACTAGAGCTCATGGAGACGTAGCTCAAGAGGTTTGGGTGAATGCCTAATTATATTGTTTTTGTGTGTATGATGTTTATTTGCTGCATTGCATTTACTCCTATATGTTTAAATATTAGTTTAAGCAAATGAACTCAAGTGCTTGAATAGTTAAAGGCAAACAAAGCGTACACCTATTTAAAGTTATTAATTCCGCTAATTATCAATCATAAGCCTAGACCTTGGGAATATATAACCTTTGGAGTGGGATAAGTTCTTTTAAGCATGACAAGAAGCCTTTAGTGCCCCATTTCAGATCACTCTAGGACTCTTTCCAACTCGTGCTTTACCCCTTGAGATATGTACACATAAATCATAAGTATCTGCAAATGGTAATTGAAAATATCTCCTTTCCTTGTTAAGTTAACGAGGTCAATCCATTCATCTTTAATAACCTTAATACGTTTCCTCATCCAAATGATCCATTTTTTCTCTTTTAATATTATAGACAAATCACTTTACTAAGTCTTCAAGATTTTCATCTTGCTTTTGTGTCATTTTGAGGACTTCATCTTTAATGTTATTAGGCATAAAGTAATGTCTATATTTTCCTAAGAAATCCTCATTCATTTGTGCCCATATTCATATAAAATTCATCCCTAAACTCATGAACAATTTTAATGTTGAATCCTTTAAGGTAGCAAGGAATAATTTTAGTTTTTTAGCATCATGTAGATAATTATATGATCTCCATAATACTTCAAATTCGAAGAGAAATGTCTCTGGGTATTCATTTATTTTTCCGTGGAAATTACGAAAAAATGAGGGTGAGATATTTTTCATTGCGAAGGTTGTATCTTCATCAAAAATAGGAAATCCAAAAGGATATTTATTTCCTCTACCTCTACCTCCTCCAATCCTATTTTTCTCACCATTGACATTGTGTACCTCTCCACCCCCTTCTACAGCGATGGCAGATTCCTCAGAAATAATGTAAGGTTCTTTAGATTCTCTTGGTTCCTCTATCAATGGTTGGAAAAAATAAGTTTCTTGTTCCTCTTCTTCACTAGGAATTTATAATTATTCTCCTATAATTAATTCACCAGTGGCGGATACAAAAAATACTCAGGTAGTTGGGGATGTAGGAGTTTCCTCAATTACAACCTCAATAGATGAAGTAGGTGAAATTTTATATTGGATTTCTAATGTTGAGACTTCATGAAGTCTTTGTTGACTTGCAAATGGAATTTGGGTTTCAGTAGGTGGTGTGGAATTTTGAAGTCGTGGTGAAGTGATTGGATTTGTGGGAATTAAGCTGCTTCCTCATCCTACAAATCTACCTCTGGAGTCTCTATCCCTACACATATCATGTTTTAGATTGATGATTTTTTTTTTAACTTCTATTTGTAGTTCCCTAGCAATTGCACCAAAACGTTTAGTCAATTTAATGTTCTTAAATTGTCAGCATAAATTATTGAGGAGGGAAGGCATACTGATGAAGCACAAGTGGACTGTATGTGCTAGAAGTTATTTTAGGTCGTTAAAATTTTTATGTTATTGTTAAAGTCTAAATTTAGAATTAGTATGGAGATGGTGTTACTCTCTATATTAGAGTATTTTTCCTAAAATCTGTTAGATGGTTATTCTAAAATTAATCTCAGTTGAATCAAGTTTTATGGATGGTTGAAGAGTGATCCTAAACTCTACTCTATTAGACTGTTTTTAATTTTATTTTGAATTTTATGTTGCAGTAAAATTAGACTAACTATGAAAGCATGTGAAAAAGAGAGCTACTTTATCAAATTGGGAATGAATGTTGCTTGAATTCAGTTTCCAAGAAAAATACTTTCACTCTTTAACTATTTCAGCTTCACTCATGCAAAAGTAAAACGAGAACTAAATTGATAAGCTATAAAACAAGCAAACAATGAAATGACATAGGTGAATTATAGTAGGTATAAAGAAAGTGTGATGATCAAACTATGATAGGTAGAAAGCAAATGAAATAACGGAATTATGCTAGGTATAAATCAAATGAAATTGTTGATGAAAATATAAATTTAATCGCAAATTCCATTAGACTGCATCTTAAAACATAAAATAGAGCATCCATAATTTAACTCTAAGAAATAAAAGGAAATATGTTTGTAATGGATCAAAGACCCGAACTAAATGGAGGGCCCTCCACGAGATAGTCAAACACATTAATCAATGCAACATGGAAATTATGAACCAAATTCTATTAATTGAAAATAGTTTTAACAAGATGTTCTTCAAAATTACATACAACAATGTGCACCAAAACACAAAGCAACCATTGTTCTTATAACATTTCTTCAAATAACAACATGAGAATTTTAAGCCTAAGTATCTTCATTACGATCCCTATCAAACCAAATTATATCACTTAATCATTGATTTTCTATTTGGAAAAGAAAATTGATAATATTTTGTGAAATTCGAACTTTGTTCCAGCATATGATCTCGCATCTGACTTTGAGGTTGACCACATTGCAGTGCGATTATCTTGAAGGATTGGCTCAAGAGAATAGGAAAGAATCCATGAGGGGATCATTCCTCATCTATCCATATCTTCTTTTGCTGAGCTGGTGCACTCGAACCCTGTCAACAATGGAGGTAGTTGTGGATCTGTGGATTAGCTACAGAATCAGGTCAATTCCGTAGCTAAGTTCTTACGTTAACAAAACCTTATGTTTATTGCATTTATTTAAGTGATAGGGAGAGGAAAAAGGAAGAAGTATGGGTAAAAAGGTTGTTAAGTTAAAACAGTCCTTGGACTCTATAGAAGTCATGGAAGCATTGCTTCCAATACCCTCCCTTAATTCTTACACCATAAAACCACATTACAACAATGAATGAATCTATATAAAAGTTGTGTTATATGGTCATCACCATCATTCATATCCACTTTGAAATATCACTATTTATAATCTTTTCTTCATGACACTTTCAAGCTTCCCACTAGTTGCATTATGGTACATGTGTCGTCCTTCATAGCCATCCAGAAACAGGTCAGTTCAGAGTTGATAAAGGGAAATTCACATTATAACAGGTCAATTCAAAGGTAACAAATTAATGTCACAAAAGAACAGGATGATGGAACAAAGGATTAGAGATCATAATCAAGAAATTGAATAAAAAAATGTTTCACATTGTATTAACTTCTATATGTTGGTTCACCTAGTCCAAGTAGCGTATACAAGTGGGTTCATAGAAAAGAGGGAGTGTATATGTATGCACGCACTTTCACAAGAGGAAAATTTTGTATGGGATGGGAAATTAAGGTTAAAGAATAATAAGGGTCCATACCATGGTACTAGCCCAAAATATTGAGTAGGATTACGGTTACTTGATCCCGTCTAAAGCTACCATAGGTTCTAAATGTTTTTTTTGTCTGAGGTATTGAAAAACACTCTAAGTATATATGGATGATATGATCAAAGGGCTAAGTGCGCAAGTGAAATATTTTTTCATGAATTCTTATATCTGAAGTATATTTTGGGTTGTAGGGGCTATGGTTATGATATAAATCTGAAATATCTTGTGCACCCTTGGATATAATGTTGGATAAGGGTCATGAGAGCCAAAATGACATATCATTGTATGATCTGATAATGGATAGTCTAGATATGATTGCTAATTCATGTTTTATCCTTTATATGTTATGATCTAGGTATATCTGAATTCTAGAATCGCTGCGAAGCTATAAGTTATTTTTTTTCATATCTATACACTGGTTTGCCTTAGTGAAGGCACATATACACGCTCGTTAGGAACATCCAAGTAGTGTATGCAGAAGAAAATATTGTTGTTTAGAGATGATTGGTCTATCTGATCAATGTTGTTGTTTTACTGTTTTTTGTCAATGATGTCTTCTTTGGATCTGAAATTAAAACTGATTATAGAAGGAGATTGAGTCTAGTTGATTGATTGATTGAGTAAGAAGGGTGATATTTTCTGCTATCTATTTAGAACTCTGTAATATGACATTAGATCTTCAGAATGTCATTGGTTGGTACAATTTTATGATTCAGTAAAGGTTTTATGATTCAGTAACTACATAGGTATATGTAGGCTAGGTTACAGAGAGTAGCATATACATGTAGGATGGCTTCATTGAAGTAGTGTATATGTTCTAACATATGATTTTTGAGGTTATAGTTGGCTCTAGTTGTTGATACAATGTTGTGGGTTCAACTCTTTGTTCTGGTGATAGTGATATGATTGTTTAGATTGAATGATTGTTGATAGAAGAAGTTGTATTTGGTGGTTGTATTGCACCAGAGATTGATTTTGAGATTCAATGTTACTGATGGGTCCAGTATGAAAATTTGATGAAACATGGCCTACATATTGCAGTGTTGTGTGCCAGGAATATTTAGTCTAAAAATTTATGAAACATGATCCCTGGAGGAAGAGTGAAGTTAATAGCAATTTGTAGACCGACACCTACGTACTGGTAAACTTATCACCCAGTACAAGAGCTAGGGGGTTGGAGCTCCCTTCCAGGTAGAAGCTGTAAAATGAGTGAAGGTTGTAGCCATCAATAAGTAGATACTCATGTAATGGAAAAAGTTTGCACCAGTAGAAAAATTGTAAACATATTTTGTAATAAGAAGATTGAAGAATAAGACAACAGTGACGGTGCTTTTTTCCCACATTGGGTTTCCACCTGAAAAATTCTAGTGTTCATGTGTGTTGATTTACTCTGTTTTTACTACATCTATCTACTACTTAGTAAATGCATCATACTCTGATTTAAGTTCAATAGATAATCAATTAGTTGTTTTATAAGTTTATTATATATACGTTGCTTCCGTTCATTATAGTTGTGGAAATATGCTATTTGGTTTCTGTAAAATAACGTATATATTTTGAGAAGGAAAAATTATTATTCTGAGAGTTTAAATAATGATTCAAACCCCTCTTAGTATTTTTCCCAACAATTCGTATTAGAGCAGGTCCTTCAGAAGAAGCTTTATCGCTTGAAGGAAGATCTCTCAAGATGAGAAATCACAAATGAATGGGATCTATCAGACCACTAATCTTTAATGGAAATAACTTATCATATTGGAAGATAAGGAACAGAGCCTATCTTCGGTCACTTGTTGTTGATGTTTGGGAAATTGTGGAAGGAGGATACCAATGTCTAGCAGTAGTCCCCACAAATCCAGTAGAAAGGAAATCATATGAAACCAATTCCAAAGTCATCAATGCATTATTGGTAAGTCTATCAAAATCAAAATTCATCAAAGTCTTGTAGCTCAACACAACCAAAGAAATATGGGACAACATCATTTAGAGTTACGAAGGATACTCCTAGGGAAAACGTGCTAAGATCCAAACTCTTAGAACTCAATATGAAACTCTCAAGATGCATGGTGATGAAAGTATTGATAGTTACTTTTTATGAGTAGATGAGGTTGTAAATTGTATGAAGAATCTAGGTGAAGAAATAAAGGATGCTACTTTAGTAGAGAAAATTTTGAGATCTCTATCTTCTAAATTTGATGCAAAAGTATCTTCCATTGAAGAGAAGCAGGATCTGCAATCTATTATTGTTGTTCAAATTCATGGAATTTTAACAACATTTGAAATGAGGAAAGTAGGTCTATCAGATATCAGAGAAGCCGC
Source organism: Pinus tabuliformis (assembly GCA_031772625.1). NCBI lineage: Eukaryota > Viridiplantae > Streptophyta > Pinopsida > Pinales > Pinaceae > Pinus > Pinus tabuliformis. The sequence goes on along the minus strand of CM062812.1, from coordinate 479,636,098 downwards.
TTTCGAAGCCTCATCAAAGGGAAAATAAAAGGAAGATCTCAAGGAATAAGGATATCTATCAAAAGAAGATGAAATTTTGTGAAGAAATTTTAATGGGGTTCCGGAAGATTCAGAGGTAAGATTCCCTTCAAATTTTTTTCTTGTGGTAGAGTTGGTCATTATACTGTTAAATTTCCTCATAAATACAATCATGAAAAAGGAAAGGATTCTGTAAAAGATAATAGGAAACAATTTGTTAATAGAAGAAGCTATTATACTCATGAAGATAGTGATGTCTTGTCTAATAGTGATGAAGATGAATTTGAAAAAGATATTAAACTACTCGTGGATTATGAAACTGATAAGTTTATGGATTCCTTAGAAGAAGAATATTTTCTCGAAGAAATCACTCAACTCAAAATCTTCTTGGAAGAAAAGAATGTGGTCATAGACACTTTGACACATCAACTCACTAAAAGGGAAAAACACAATGAAAAATTAGAGTGTGAAGTAGTGGGTCTAAGAAAAGAACTTGAGAAGATAAAATCTTTGAACCTTATATTTTCTAAAGCACTAGAAACCTTAGATGAAATCATTAAGGTTCAATGTTCTCCTCATATAAGAATAGATGTTGGATACGCTGGAGAAACATCATAACAAGAAAAGTTCTCAGCCATCAACACAAGCTATATTCATGCAAAAAAAACCAATCAATAATGCGTCAATACTCAGAAAATGCCTAAAGATATGCCCCAGCTAAACCATGCTCATTTTCCTCCAAGGGTAAACATCAATAGAAGCACCAACGAAAAGGTGAACAATACCAACATATTTTATGATTACATTGTAGAAATTCTGACTGTAGATTAAACTCATTATGCAATGTACTAAAGAAAAATACTCAACTACTTATACTAAAAAACCTGCGGAAGATTAATCTATTTTGAACAAGATCAAATAGAACACATATAATAGAGAAGAAGATTCAATCACACATGAAACACATAAGAATACTCTAGGGAAATCCTCAACTAAAAACCCCGCTATCTGTATTTTCATACAAGTGTAAATATCTCAAGATTACACAAAGCTTTAGCTCTCAAGCTCTCCAGCTCTTAGTACAATCCCTCACTATTGCTCATAGATAGAATAGTCAACACATATGCCTTCCTTTAGTCCTCTAAGCCTCCTATTTCCTTACGCAGTTTCTCCTAGGTCCTCTAACTTCCACTTGTGTGATAATCACCTCACACACAACACTAACCTCTGAAATAACTAGGCAATCCTGAAGGAGATAATTCCTTCTGCATGGATGAGTTTCCTTTATAGGAAAACTCCTCCAACTGATAGTACACTATCCCTGCCTTTAATCTCAATTGGGTCTTTCTCTGAACTGACATACATGAGTTATTTATGAGATAATATTCAGTTATCTCAAGAACACTAGTTGAATGCATGCATACATTAACTGACTGAACTCACAATTAGTTCCTCCAATGGTTTGGAACTAATTTAACTAGACTTAACTCACTTAACTAAGCTAACTAATTACAACTCAAATACAACTCATTATTATCTCTTTAATTAAGGGATAGCTTCCTCAATCAAAGGGATAGCTTCCTCAATCAAAGGGATAACTATTGAATGTCTTCACATAGACTTCATGTTTGATTTTCTCCAACTAGTTAACTCAAGATGAATTAATCAATTATTTTTCAAATAGCTAGTGAGACTAAATTCAAATTCTAATTCTCAATTTTAATTCGGGGGCTAATTAAAATTGGAATCTATCCTGAAATGCTATTTATAGCAATGCTTTTTTTAGCATTTCTATTTTTTGCTATTGCCAACGGAGTTGGAGTATATCCTTAAATGTTATTTTTAGCATTTCTTGTTGCTATTTTCAAAACTGCCTCTCAACAAGAAAGGCATTCAACTCGAACCTGATCATAAAACTTTGGAATGTTCTGCATGCAACACTTCTCTCAAGTGTTGTTGCTCCAACAACTCCAGAAACAAAAAATATACAACCTGAATCAGAATGATGCCTCTATCATCAAAGTCTCTGACTACTATTGCCTCTGTCAACCGAAAACTCTGCATCTCTGTGCTCTTCAGTATCTGACTACTCTAGCCTTTGTCACTTTGATCTTTGACTGCATCAATCACACTAATTCCTCTTGCTACATCTGTGTTACTGCTGGTCCTATCACCCAGCACTGTATCCACACTGCACCTCCTCTCATCATGTTGCATCGTGCTGCCCAATGCTACACTGCAACTCAGTTATTGACAAGTAAGTAACTGATATCCCAACTGACCTCCATGTTAGGCTAGAAACACCCTCTGATGGTCAAGCTCCCTTTGCCACTCCATCTGCATCTGTCTCTACCCACTCAGCCAATCCTGCTACTGCTCGTCGGGGCTCCCGTAGCAAGGTCTTATCAAAGAGGTTTGGTACCTCAAGGATCCTGCCCCTATTTCAGCCTTCTAAGGACTATCACTTTACATCACCCCACCTCACACCTGGATGTATGGCTACATGTGATCCCTTTGCCCACTTGGCTCAAAATTTTCCCCTATTGGAGGTCTCTACATGAGTGGATGCCTACACTGACTCTCCTCTCAGCTTCTCCAGTTGTGGCTGCTCCACAACCTCATAAAGCTACTTCACCAATTGTGGCTCCTCGACAATTGTCTGAGACTTCTTCTCGTGTTTCATGTTGAAAGGTAATGCACTCTCCCTCTCAACCACCAAATCTCCAACATTTTCCTTTCTCCTAAAGGCTTTGCATGCATCTTGAACCTGAAGAACATACAGGTACTTAACTCTTGAACCGATATGCTTCACCTGTCTCATGGTGATGTGTGTAAGGAAAACCTTTCCCTTACTAAAGATAACATTGTGGCCTTTGTCCTCCATAAGTGAGATCGATACGAAGTTTTTCTTCAGTCCACGCACATACTTCACATCAATTGGGGTGATGCGAGCTCCAAGCTACCTTTGAAAAGCAACTATGCCCACTCCTGAAACATATATTTTTTGTCATCACCCATCTCTATGCACAGCTAGAGGTCTTTCTCCTCCAAGGTACTGAAAAAACTCTTATCGCTGGTCATATGGAATGAGGTTCGACTGTCAAGAAACTAACCACAATCCATCATCGATGAAACCATGCATGCGATGAGGGTGAAGTCCATCTTGAACTGAGAGGCAAATGTCTCACCTTCATATAGGACTTCTTCAATGGACAATTAGTTGCATAATGGCTCACCTCATGACAATTGAAGCATCGCACTTTAGATTTGTGAATATTCTTCCCAATATGAGAAGAACATGATCTGGGATGAGAATCCTTCTCCTTCCCTTTCCTTGCCTTACTAGCTAAGGCTAGATTTTCTTCATCATCCTTGGATCAAGAACCATCTCTGGTGCTCCTCCTGATCTCCTCTTGCATGAGATCTGACCACAATCATTCCCAATCTGGCACTTTCTCTCTTCGATTCACTGAGTCCTGGAAGCTATGCCAACTCGTAGGAAGACCAAGGAGAGAAAGGCTCACCATTTCTATGATAAAATGTAGAACTTTTTCTAGAAAACATCGCTCCGATACCATGTAGAAATTCTAACTGTAGATTAAACTGATTATGAAATGTACTAAAGAAAAACACTCAATCTACTTCTGCTAACAAACTTGCAGAAGCTTAATCGATTTTGAGCAAGATCAAACAAAACACATATAATAGAGAAGAAGATTCAATCACGCATGAAACACAAAAGAATACTATGGGGAAATCCTCAGCTAAAAACCCCGCAATCTGTATTATCATACAAGTGGAAATATCTTAGGATTACACAAATCTTTAGCTCTCAAGCTATCCAACTCTCAGTACAATCCCTCAATACTGCTCATAAATAGAGTAGACAACGCATATGCCTTCCTTCAGTCCTCCAAGCCTCCTACTTCCTTGCGTAGTTTCTCATGGGTCCTCCAGCTGCAACATTTGTGATAATCACCTCACACACAACACTGACCTCTCAAATAACTGTGTAATCTTGAAGGAGATAATTCCTTCTGCATATATGAGTTTCCTTTATAGGAAAATTCCTCCAACTGATAGTACATTGTCCCTGCCCCTAATCTCAATTGGGTCTTCCTCTGTACTAACATGCACGAGTTATTTATGAGATAATATTCAGTTATCTCGAGAACACTAGTTGCATGCATGCATGCATTAACTGATTGAACTCACAATTAGTTCCTCCAACTGTTTGGAACTAATTTAATTGGACTTAACTCAGTTAACTAAGCTAACTGATTACAACTAAAATACAACTCATCCTTATCTCCTTAATCAAGGGATAACTTCCTAAATCAAATGGATAACTATTGCATGTCTTCCCAAAGACTTCATGTTTGATTTTCTCCAACTAATTAACTCAAGATGAATTAATTAATTATTTTTCAAACAGCTAGTGAGATTAAATTCGAATTTTAATTCAGGGACTAATTAAAATTGAAATCTATCCCGAAATGCTCTTTTTAGCATTTCTGTTTTTTGTTATTTCCAATAGAGTTGGAGTATATCTTGAAATTCTATTTATAGCAATGCTATTTTTAGAATTTCTATTTTTAGCATTTCTTGTTGTTATTTTCAACACACATAAACTTCTTCTTTAATGGACATTGTTTTTCATTCCATAACTTTGGTCATAAGTTTTCCCAATGTGTTTCTTACAAAACTATCATGACTATAGAAGCAAGAAAAAGGAGTGTGACCTGAATCAACAAGAACTCTTATAATAAGTTTTCTCCTCTTGAAGATTAAATTGAATGTTCATTTTGCAATAACTTTGGTCATGAAGAATATTAATGCAGGAGCAAAATTTGGCCAACATGTCAAAGGGAGAAAGCATCATCAAACTCCAAGGTATGGAAAAAGAAGGAACTTCAATTAGAAATATGTGGCATATCTCTCTTTGCAGAAGGACAAGAAAATCAGTGGTGTATTGATAGCGGATGCTCAAAACACATGATAGTTGATAAAGATAAATTCATTTCATACAATTCTTTTAAAAAGGAAAAGAATGTCTCTTTGGGAAATGACATGGTAGTTGTCACTAAGGGTAAAGGTTCTATTTATCTAAAAGAAAAGGTTAAAGTTGGAAATGTTATGTATGTTGATGGTTTAAAGAATAACTTATTTAGTGTTAGTGAAACATCTGATCAAGGAAATGAAGTTGTGTTTCGATCAAAAGAATGTATGGTTTGTGAGTTTGACACATGAACTACCATAATCAAAGGTTTAATAACCTGTTGTAGTAGCTACAACCACCCTCCAAAATTTTTCCTTAACTTTGTTTTGGAGCCTCCCTACGAACCATCCTCAGTAGCATGTCTTCCACTGTCAAGTACATGAGCTTCATTGGTTTTCTAGTAGCTTGCAAGCATGTGCATGATTTCTTGCTTCACTCCCCTCACAAGTTTCTTCTCCAGACTTGGTCCAGCTTCTGGCTAAAAAGCACCCTCAAGAAACTAGGTAATTCAGGAGGGGAACTAGCCTTCCCTTCAGAAATGATGCAAATTTGACTAGCAGTCTACTAGGCTCAGACACTACGTAATATTTTCAGTCAACCTTCCAAGTGAAAACTACACAATCTAGCCTAGTAGGACAGCTTAACCCATAAATTTTCCAATTTTGGTCAGTTGTCTGCTCCTCCTAGAAATTGCGCAATCCCTCTAGACATCCAGCCCAACTTCCTCCCAGAAATAGAGCAAAATTGCTCCATGAGGAAAGCAGGTTGTTGCATGTGCCCTCAGGTTAACCGGTTCCAACTAAGATTGAGAAAACTTGACTTGCATGCATGGGCTACTTTTTCCCGACATAGCAAAAAGAAACATCTAAAAATCACCCCTATATTTTAGGGAGCTATTTTGGAGGTTACATGGAAAAAACGTTTTAGAAATTTCCTCCAAGTGTCGCCTTTTCCTAGATTTGTGGCACGCATGTCATGAGCCTCAAACTTATTTATTTGATGCTTCAAAGCTCATTCTTCACATTAATTCTGGAGCTCTGACATCCCACAGCACATGTAGGAGTCTTCGATACATCCATGTCATCTATTTCTGGGTATGTCAACTTAACTTGTCTTTTGCAACATTATGTTTTTTTTTTTTGTGTTTTGGCTTGTGTCAGTGTTGTGTGCTTGATTTCTATGAACGCTTGTTGTCATTTGCATGCATATTAGCTTGTACAAGCACCATTTCATTTTTCGATAACATCTTATTGTTGTCGCATGACACTATTTTGCACCAACGACCGCCAATTTGGCAACTCGTCTCACACACATGCATGTTGTTTCATTTTCTGAATCTTGCATTCACTATTTTCATGCATGATCATTCAACTCTTCGTACACTTATATCACCATGCATTCACATCTTCGTTTGCTTTCAGTTGCCCATCAACGGGTCTCAAGAACCTTGGCCCCAACTCTGCCTCACTAAGACAGTATTGCGCAATTATTAGAGGGAAGGCTCTTCCTTCCTCCCATAAAATGTGCAATTCTGGCTAGTGACTACCCTCCAGTCTTTCCTTAAGCAATTCTAAGAGGCAGTGATTGCTAGCCCAAAAAATTGCAAAATGCAATCCCTCGGCCTGTAGGTCTTGCGAGCTGAAATTGCGCATTGCTCAATCCCAGCACACAAAAGGCTAGTCTAGATTGGGCATTACATAATTCCAACAACTATCCAGCCTCCCAACAACCCATAGTACCTTTTGTGTAGTTTCAGAAGCCATTCTCCCAGTCCCCAGTGAAATTTGTGCAATCCTTGCCAGTCATTCCCCATGTATGTAGCATGTCATCCCTCAAGTTTGATTTGGTTTTAGCTGACATATTTCTTGCCATGAATGTCACCATGTCTTGATATATGGCAGGTTTTCATCCATATCCTAGTAGTTCAGGATCAATGGCATCAATGAGAGCACGATCAAAGGAAACCTTCGGAAACACAACTGGAGCAGCAGTTGCGTGAGCGTCTACAGTTTTTTGATCTATGAAGACATCAAGATGATTGTGGAAAAGGACATCAAGCTGAAATGGCAAGAGGTCAATGATGCATTCTCAAGCATATTTGGGAAAGATCTCGAAGACCACCAAGTCTATTTAAACATTCACAAGTCTGGCTTGTACTGGATTGCATGCAGGTATCCGACACTCCCATGCACGGGCATGATGCATTGGATCATCTCACACACTGAGCCGGAGACGATGTCATTAAGTAGTGTCAGTGAGACAAATATTTCTACCTTCCTGGCACAAGATTATCAGTAGATGTACCATTTGTTGAAGCTAGTGATCACTGTGGAGACACCCTTTAGCCTACCCAGCAGGAATGCCAACTCCAGGGATATCTTGAAGAACTAGGTACAGGAGCCAGCCAAATTGAGGACGATACCCAACCAGATTTACAAGAGGCAGATGATGCGGAAGGCGTACCAATACTTGGTCATCTTTGTATGTCTCTTGTATGGCAGGATCCACCTTGCATGTTGAAGGCAACAATGGAGGCATTGAGCAACATAGCAGATTGGTATGCCTCACCGTCTTGCACGTTCATATGAATGTATAACGCAGAAAAGGCTCCACATGTTTTGCTGAAGTTTGCCATGGACAAGCTTGTCATGCAAGAAGTATCATACCACATCTCAGCAGCACTGTCAGCTAGACTGCACCTGTTGGCATTATGATACATGTGTTGTACTTGATGGCAACCCTCTTGTAGCAAAACAACTCACTTGCACATCTTAACTGGATGAATCTACAGAAGAGATATCACATGTGATAGAAAGCATGGTAGTAGTATTTATAGATGTGATGAAATGTAGGGCAGCTTCAAGGAATTAGTTTAGAAGGCAACTCACTCAGATGAAATATCATAGTATGGCAGGTAAACAACAAAGAATTATAGACCAGTCTTCTCAGAATGAAGAAAGAGGGGTATATGCAGGTTCACCTTGACCAAGCCACGTATACACGCAGGTTCATTGTATACAAGTCGCGTATATGTACACACACAGTTTCACAAAAGAAAAAGCACGTATACCTTGGAAAACTAAGTTTTTGGTCCAAAGTATTTGGTCCATGGTATTTTGATCCATGGTATTAATCCAAGGTATCTGGTCCTAGGTATTTGGTCCAAGGTATTGGTCCTAAGTGGTTTTGGTCCATGGTATTGAGAAAGGCCTACAAGCTATAATGGAGGAGAGATCATTAGGCCGAGGGTGCAAGTATCAAATATCTGATGAAGTGTAAGATCTAGTATGCAGGTTATTGGGTTATGGTGCATAGTTGGATATGAAGCAAGGATGGACCTTAGCTAATGATGAGGAATCAGATCTAATGATGAATCGGGATCTTAAGGTGTAAAATGAACTATCTTTTGTGTTGAAGCTCATGAATACTCCAGATCTGAATACTGATGCATATATTATTATGCAAATAATATGATCTGGGTATAACTAAAGTCTGGAATAGCTTCAAAATTATGAATGAATATTTACAGATGTATACACTGGTTGACTTTGGTAAAAGCACGTCTACACGCAGGTTCAACACATCAAAGTAGTGTATATCTTGTGAACTATTATGTTTGAAGTTACAGTTGATTTTGGTTGTTGATGCAGAGTTCTAGGTTTTTCTTTATGTTTTCGTGACTGCATTCTAGTAACATTGTTCAGATTGATTGATTGTGATTTGCTTCAGTCACGATGGATGAGATCTAATAATGGATCAGGATCATAATGACTTATCATTATGTGATCTCATGGGCTAGATCTAGTTGTTAAAACATGTATTATCCTTTATATGTGATGCTCTGGGTATATCTGAAGTCGGGAAGTGCAACAAAGTTATAAGTAAGTATTTGGAGATCTATACGTTGGTTCGCTTTGAAGAAGTTTTGTATACATGCTAGTTTTTCTCTTCCAAGTTGTGTCTACACTCTGATGCATGGTTTTGAGGTTACAACTGGTTCTGAATGATGATGTAGTGTTCTGGGTACAAATCTATGTACTGGTTATATTGATCTCTCTATTCCAATTGATTTGTTAAATTTGATTAAAGTATGAATGAATGGTGGATTTAGTTGTGTTAGAGGTTTAGAAGTTGTTAGTGATTGATTGAGTTTGATTGTTTTAGAAAGTAATGATTGAGTTTCCATGATTGGTTGATGCAGATATAGTTGATGGTTTTATTGCAGTAATGATTGATTTTGTGCTTCAATGTTATTGATGGGTCCAGTATGAAAATTGGACGAAACATGTCCTTGAGATTATGGTGTTGTGTTCTAGGAGTATCCAGTCTAAAAATTTATGAAACGAGGTCCCTAGAGGAAGAGAGAAGGTTGTAGCCTTCTGTAGGTCGGCACTTATGTACTAGTAAACATATCGGCTAATACGATAGCTAGGAGGTTGTAGCTCCCTTCCAGTAGAAGTTGGAAAATGAGAGAAGGTCATAGCCTTTTGCAGGTAGAAGCCTGCATATTGGTATGAGTCTGCACTAGTACAATGTTGGAAACAAATTTTCTTATTACTAAAAGAAGACAAAGATGACAGCAGCAGGTGGTTTTCACCCACATTGAGTTTCTGCCTTAAATCTTGGTGTTCATGTGTGTTTCTTATGTGTGATGGTTCACTATGTTATTAGCGTCATACGGTTACTGTTTAATGTTTAAAAAAGTACTGATGCACAAATTAAAGATTAACATAAGATGAATTAATTGAATCGTTAGTTTGTTGGATATACACTTGTTTCCTTAAGAACAGTTGTGTGTACACATGGGTTACCCACATGGAAGTAGCATATACAAACTTGAGTATGAAAACAAAAAGATCATTTGACTAATACTGATTCACCCCCCCTCCCTCAGTATTATTTATAGCAATTGGTATCAGAGCAAGTCATGTTCCAGAAGCTTGATCTCATGAAGGAGATCCATAGAAACAATGGGAAAGAAGGTAAATAAGAAATCTCCTCAAAAGAAGAAGGCATCTCAAAGTAACTATGACATTGAGAGAATCGGTTGGGGATTATGTGGAAGAAACTCTTCAGATTAAAAATCACCTTAGAATGAAGATGAACAAGAAAAAGAACCAGCAGGTATGAATTTATTGTCGTCTAGTGATACATTTCTATGTCTATTTGAGGATGATGAAAGTGACGGTGAAACAACTGAATTTTCTCTTATCGGTGAAAGAGGAAGATATCAAATAGAGGCCTAATTTAAAAGGCTCATTGAAAAAAATTAAACCTCAACAAGATCTATTGGACGAAAGGGAGTGTGCCTTCAAAGAAGAAGCTACCAAACTAAAAGAGGAAGGAAACAAAGTAATGAAGTTATACAATGAAAAGGAAGATCAATGGAAAAAGCTGCACAATGAAGTGACATCATTAAAAAATGAAGTAAATAAAAGGAACACAACAATCAAGAAACTTAATGATAGATCCAGTTACTATGACGGCCTTGAAGCTAAGATCCTCTCTCTAAAAGAAGATCTTGAAAAATCAAATAAGCAGAATGAAGAACTACTCCAAGCTCTTAAAGAACAAGAAAACGAACTTCTCGAATTAAGGCAACAAGTGGAAGAAGGAAGAAAAGTTGATGAAATCATGAAGAACCAGTATCTTGAAAAGAAAGAGCAATATGAGGTTGAGGTAAATATACTAAAACGTAAACTAGAAGAAAAGGATAAGCTTTTATGATTTCAAGATAGTACTAAGATTTTGTATGATATTCTTAGTAGTCAAAGGTCTCCTCCCATCAAATCTGGTCCTGATTTTCATGAATTTGTTGAAGGTGAATCTAGCTCACAAGCTAAGGCAAGGAACTCTAATGTAAAACCTGAAATGCTCAACAAGGAAATTAGAGGTCAACCGCATCAACAACCAAGGAAAGAAATTCTTCAAATAAAATCTTTTACTCCTAAATGTGGAAATGATAGTCGATTATTTCCTCAAATGAATAATTTTCAATGTTTTATATGTCATAATCTTGGACATGTTCCAGCAATATGAAGATGTAGAATGGTTCAAGACCATCACACGGAAAAATCATAAGCTTCTGGGTACTTTAAGGGATATTTTTTTTCTTGCAATATGTTTGGTCACAAAGCCATTGCTTGCTATATAATAAATATGAAACATGTAAGATGTTATGCATGTAACAATTTTGTACATATAGCAAAGGAATGCAAGACAAAATTCTGGGCACCATACCAAAAGGAGAAAACATCATCACACTCAACGATATGGAAGAAGAAGGAAGTGCAGTCAGAAAAATGTGGCATGGCACAATGTACAGACATAACAGATTCAAGGTGAGCTGAAAGTGTGAAACTTCAATTTTCTAAATCTCATATGAAAGTTCAAGAAGACAAGTCACATATATACACGAGTTCAAAACTGCATAGTCGCGTATATGTGGTTTGAGAAAAATACAGTGGGATAGACTCAGAAAAACTAATTTGATATGATTTAGACAATTATCAGTTATCTTTTCTGTCATAATGATCGATGACTATAGCCTATGGATGTTATTTAGAAGTTCTTTTTATCCTCACAAGTCGTTGATAACTTGATGTATATCTCATTGATGATGATGCCATGATACCTATTACCGATGTATGCAATGATCAGATCTGACAATGAATAGGTGGAATAGGTTCAGGAGGAGAACATGCTATGCTTCTAATAAAGCATTGTTGGCATTATGTTTAGAAGCCTTTGGTACCTAATCAATGATGATGATGCTTATATGGCTAAATGATACATCCTGCTATGTTACATTTATGAGGTGCCCATGATAAAATCTCAAATGATACTTGGGGTCACATAGTTGGCATTCAGATCAGATTTATGGATGATTGTGAATGACTTTTTGATGATGCATATAGTGCATATATGTTGCTTACATGGTGATCTTCATAAGGACAAGGAGAAGTACAAAGCTTGAGTACACAGCTTCATTATTTTATGATGAGCCACTCATTTCTTTTATGTTGTTGTCATCATACCTTCAAAGATGCATAAATTTCATATGGTGCAGTTATGATATATGATTCCTATAGTTCTTGGCTCTCACATGGATGAGGAGTGTTGTTGTTGATGATATCAAGAAATCTTGACAAATGATCATGAGCTCATGGTTTTCTAGATACATATTGCTATGATGGATACATGGATGATTACTTAAGTTACATATTGACAAATTTTGTTGGTTGGCCAAGAGAATGGTGCTATTGCAGGTCTCATGAAGACATATCTATTTGAAGACATGACTTACTTAGTCACATAATGATGATGAATTCTTACCTTATGATGATAATTTGATACTCACATATGTTGATTATCATGGTTGAAGCTTATCAGATGTGGGATGTTCCCTAGTGATGATGATTGATATATTGAATGTTCTTGTGGAAAGATCATGCAATTATTGATGATGATGTTATGATCATAGATAATGACTATGGTGCTTTCACATACATATGATATGATGTGAATGATTTTGTTACTTCTTGGATGACATGTGCTGATTTGATTCATGGAAGGAAATGAAGCAAGTTGATCTTGATGAGATCAAGAAGATGAGTTGATATCTATATGGAGACATACTTTCTCATAGGTTGATGATATTTACATTGACATATGACATATAAAGGGTGCTGGTCTGGATGTTGTTGACAGATACTTATGGAGCAGATCATACATGGTGTATGATAGTTGTTGATGACTATCATGGTCTTGTTTAGATATTTGTTCTCTGTTATAAATGTCATGTATATCATTCAATGTATGTTGTGGGGAAAAATGCCTATGCAGGACGATCCTATCCACCTAAGGTGTGACAGTGCCTTAGCAACAAACAGAGACAGCTATTCTAGTATTCTTCCTTTATGAATTAGAATGAAGAGAGATGGATGGACTAACCAGTGTCTTCCATTTGTCCCTCGATCCAGTTTCTCTTCTCTTTGAGAGTTCTCAGCTACTTGCCTTCTCGCTCGCCCAGCTTCAACAGGTCTCTGCAAGATCACAAGAAGAGAACACTACACAAGACATAGATTCATATTCATAACTAGTTCAGGATTAGAAATAAACTAAACATACTAATGCAATCCTACATCAAAGATACATCAGTATAAAGGAGAAACCAAGATAGCTTTATTTATGAATAACAAGATTCAGGAAGAGATACAACCAAGAAGGCTCCCATCCAGCATCTCCTTCCCAGCAAATGGAATTCCTATCTTCACCTCCCTTCAAAGCATTAAGCACCCAATGATTCTGATCTCAAACCAACAACAATTCTTTGCAATAACAAAATTCCAGCCCCTAGATCTCATGGAGGAGAGATCAATATATAGATGTTTGGAGAGAGGATGAGTCAGCTTGAGATCTGACTAGTGTCCTCTCCCTCTGTCAGTTCTTGATTCCACTTGGAGGTTCTTGCTTCCACTTGGAGATTTGGAACCTCTTACTCATCACCAGTCGAATTCTCTGAGGCAAGTGTCATTGAGGAAGATTTTGGAAGCTTCCTGGGTTTTGACACCTTGTGAAATGAACTTGCCACATGTCAACTCTCGCTCAGCGCAGGTAGCCAGTGTTGGCTTTGACATTCAGCGCAGGTAGCCAGTGTTGGCTTTGACATTCAGCGCAGACAGCTAGTGGAGCCACTGAATTGATCCTGAATTGACTTGTTTTTGAGCAGTTTCTGGTGGAGAACTTCTCTGAATTGCTGTGGTTTGTTAGCCTTGTTCCTCTAGGGTAGGAACAACATGTTTAGGGACTTTGGATCCCTTAGATTATGGACATTTCATGCTCAATGCTGTAAGGCACAAAAATGTCTATAACAATTGCCCCCTAAAGTATGAGGCCGTTTATCAGGTGAAATGCTTTATCCAGGAGGGTCCGAAGTTCATCCAATGCTAGGAGGAGACCTGTAATAAGATACAATACAATACATTATTTTTCATACTGCTTTCATGATCTAGCTGAGGCGGGCATTCCCATGCTCATCTTTATAAATTCATTTTTTTGTACATAGAACAGACAATCGTCTGATGGTAGACTGATAATTTTGATGAAATTATCATCCTTTGGGTAGGATGATCATCTGCTGCAATGATGTACATGTCCAATGTCTTTATCTTTCCTGAATATATATCGCAGCCCGGATGGATGAAACTAGATCCGGGGTCTTCAAACTCGTTCGATCTTCACTCTAAGTACAAGTCGATCCATGTGAGAAATGTTCTGAAGTCGAACATGGAAAGACATCGCTTGATTACCGGTCAATGAGGTAAACCATTAACAAGCGCGAGAGGAATCATCGATAATGATAATGACCCTCAAGGTACTGCAGTACAATTCACGTGGTGTGAATAAAGGATTTGGCGTCGAACACCACGCAAAATCTTTCGGTCGAAGGTCATTGATGTATACCTGTCGCCGAAAGTGAGAAACTTGCCATTGAGGCATGCAAGCTTCAAAGTACTGAAGGGGGTGTTCCTAGATCAACTTCTTGGATAATGAGCTGATGTCGACAAGAAGCGATCCGTCAAAGGAGGGCCTTAATGAATCCCACATCAATTACACGGAACGAAGCTAATGATTTTGATGGAGGTGAAAACGATCTGTGACATATGATTCAGGGTGGCGGTCATGAAAGGATGAAGGATAATGTACGGTAGTGGATGGGACACGGTTGACTTCTCTGAATGACTTCTCTTGAACATATGGCGACACTGATGCGATGGATCGGTAGCATTACCCCAAATATGGATGGTATGGCGAGACCATGGTGATGTGATCGGTGAATGAAACAACCCAACCCGATTGTGGTACGGAGGAAAAGTGTCATGTCCAAGAGCGACTTACTACCATCAAAGTTTTCTTGAGTTTCTCCCAATTTTTCCCCAGTCATTGCTGACCAGTACCTCTTTATTTTTGTCAAGCTTGAGGAGGATAACATATGCTTGTTCTATAACATGCCCTTCGGGCAAGCCCATCGCTATGTTTTAACGAGCCTAGCGATAGTGAAACTCGTTCTCGTCTAAAGACAAGTTTGTCTCTATTTAATGATTTTAACGAGTCTAATGACAAAGACAACTCGGTCCCTTTTCATTTTTAGAGAGTCTGAAAAGGTACGTAAAGATAACTCCAAAGTTCCTTTTTCGTCATCTAATCCCTTAAGTCCGAAAAAGTATAAAACAATACAGAAGGGATGCGTTTTCGATAGTTTTAACGAGCTGAACAAAACAAGCACTCGATATTTTTGTGCAATAATCCCTCAGGTCCAAAAAGATTAAAATCTAGAGGAGGGATAGCACTTCATGTCCCTTTAACGAGCTGGAAGGCCAAGGAATCAGCAATCTTTTCATTTTTTACGAGTCAGATGAAAAGAGCTTAAAGAAGACTCGTCTTTTGAGGAACGAGTGATGAAACGGGTTAGCAGCTGATTCCAGGTACAGGTTGGAATTTTCCAATCACGACAGTGTCACAAGGATGGCTAGGTGAAATCACTCTTCGCAGCTGTTCCTCAAAATGGGTAAAAAATCATATGGAGGTGAACGATCGGCCAATGGAAAAGTGGAGGTGACGGTGCAAACACGACCAAGGCTTTAATGGCTGATAATGTTACATTCACAATGGTTATTTACCGGGTAGTGGTTCATTTTTTATTTTAAAATGAGCTTAAACGCTGGTGGAAACACTTGCTCATTTCTTATGTTTATTTTTTAACAAGCATGAAGTCCACGTTAAAACTGCTCGGATCTTGCGTTTATTTTTTAACGAGCATGAACTGTGTGCTAAAACTGCTCGAATCTTGCATTTATTTTTTAACGAGCATGAACTGTGTGCTAAAACTGCTCGATTATTATATGGTCAAATTTTTGACTTCTTACCATAACTATCATTGCCCTTTTCTAAGATAGTATTGTATCCTCAATTGCTGCATCAAACTAGTTAGAAATGAATAACAGTTGCTTGAAAACGAGATTAAAAACCTA
Organism: Pinus tabuliformis; assembly: GCA_031772625.1. NCBI lineage: Eukaryota > Viridiplantae > Streptophyta > Pinopsida > Pinales > Pinaceae > Pinus > Pinus tabuliformis. The sequence goes on along the minus strand of CM062812.1, from coordinate 479,620,048 downwards.
ATATTTCGCTTTGAACTACATAAAAAGCAATTAAAAAGTGTTTTTACCTCTCATTTTACCATTTCATTTGAACTTGGTTTGTTGGAGCTTTGGAGGTGCCTCTTCCCCCTTGATTTTCATCAGCTGATTCCGGGAGATTCTGCGGACGATTTTCGGCGCCGTCTGGACCAGGTAGGAGCTAAACCCTAGCTCTTTCTTTTCATGGTTTCCTTTTTCCATTCTGTGCCTATTTTCGTGTTTCCCTGAGCCCCTTGGGTTTTGTTAGGGTGCTCTGCCATCAGCGCAGCTGGTTCACTTGAAACCTGTGCTGAATGTCAAGTTTCCTTAAGGCAGTTTGACCTTCAACGCAGGTGGAACACTGGCTAGTTGCACTGGGCACAGAAAATTGGTTTTGTTGCACAGTTTTTGATGAAAATTTTGCCAGTTTCTCATCAAATCCAGGATCTTACTCCTTTTCTTGTTTGCTTTGCAGGGTCCTTTGAGCAAAATGACCCTTACATGGCGAGAATGAGAACATGAAGAAGAGGACATGATTGCCCTCCATGATCCTGTCACGGTGAATGCGCTGCGGAACTGTGGCCTGCTGAAGTTCTTCCGTATCTCTAGTATGAGAGCACAGATCTCCTTACTGCAGTATATGCTTGATGCTTGGGATCCTATCAACCAAGTATTTCAGATTAGAGGCAAATCTATCCCCCTGACCGTAGTAGACATTTACTTCTTGACTGGCTTGTCGAGGCGGGGTGCTCCCATTTCTTTGTCAGGTTCGGCCCGAGGGAATGACTCCGTGAGAGATTATGTCCGCCAGTATTGCAGGGAAGGATCTTAGCCGAGCAGAGACGGCAAGGTCGTTATCCGTGAGATTACTGACAGGTCTCTCAGGTCCATTCTGTATACTATTGGTAGGATGGCCGGTAGTGCATCTCTTCATGTTGCCAACAAATCCTATGTGCAGCACACCTTGGAGTTCCTCCAACCAAAAATATTCAACTGGTGTGATGCAGTACTTCTTCAGATGAAAATTCAGGTGACCAAGGTAAAGGACGGGAAGTTGAAGAACTTTGGATTTGGTTCTATTTTGACTGCCTTTGCCTTGGAGAAGACACCACTGATGCAGCCTCAGTACATTGCACTCGATTTGCCTTCTCCTACTGAGCCACGCATGCAGAGATGGGTTGATCACATGTCTAGGCATGCTGGTCAATCTCAGATTTCTTTCACTGATACCTTCTTCAGGCGGTTCGAGCGTTAGGAGATGGTCTATTCCGAGTATCCATATGTTGGCATGGATTTCCGAGGTGATCCGGATTTGGCACTGTCGGATGGCGAACATTGGGGCGCTATTGGTAAAATCTTCGACCATATCACTGTTTACTGTTTTTATTTATAATGTCCTTGTGCTTTATTCTATCAAGACTTTAATCAAACTCATGTGTGCATGCAGATGTTGGTCCTGTTCGTCCAGCAGTTTGCCCAAGAGCGCCAGTTGCTGCCCCAGCAGGGAGACTGCTGGAGGGTTATTCTTCGCGACCTTGACGTGGCCGAGACCCTCACAGCTGTGCAAGAGCAGGTTGAGAGCCTTACTCTTGGCATTCCGGATGTGAGGATCGACGAGTTACCTTTACAGTTGCAGCAGCATACTACTGGTGTGCCTAGACGATGGACTCGTCTCTTACGCATGATTGCATAGGCCGTGACGTGCTATCATGAGCATCACTAGGCTAGGGTGCCCCCTAGCATTTTTGAGTTTTTGGGTCATGCGACCAATTTTGTCTTGGTTACAGAACATTATATGTAAACGATAAACAGCTTATATATATATATTTTGATTTTCGGGGTTTTATTTTGGTTGAGTTATATGGTCCACTTGTACAACATTGATGATGCATCTCTTTTTATAAATGTCGCAAATGTCTATCTAACACATAGTTTGCTAATGAGTCGGTTAATGTGTTTAAGTTTCTGGAAATATGCTGGTATTGAATTAAATCAAACTGTCTTTCCAAAATCTTAACCCTTAGAAACATACGATAAATAGCTGGATTGCGGACGGAATATATACCATTGAGTTGTAGTATTACGAGTTGTGAGTCTAGCCTGACGATTAGTCGGCGTATACCATGGGTGATGGCATCAGAGAGTAGTTCTATCAACGCGCTATACTCAGCGATGTTATTCGTTGATTGACCAATACACACACCTCTTACTAACTCGCCGCTTGGATCAAAAATGGCCCAGGCTGCGGAGGACAGGTTCCGCGAACTACGACTCGCTCCGTCTGCATATCCAACACATGTCTCCAAAAGGTTTGACATCTGCAATAAATGTAAAAAGGTGGATTACTCGACCAAAACAAACACTTTAGCGAAAACAAAATACAACAAAAGCATACAGGTTACTATTTAAGCATAGTAACGCTTGAGGTACAACCCATTACGGGGTTGCGCCAGTGGAATTCCGTCATAATCCATTAACTCGTAGGCTCCTTTTGCTAACACTCGTTTAACAATATAGGGGCCCATCCATAAAGAATTAAATTTACCTGCTCCCAATTTATCGGATTCTTGGTCATAAAGCAAGACCAAGTCACCTTCTGAGAAGACACGGGGTTTGACATTTTTGTCGAACTGCGCCTTGACTCGTTTCTTATGGGCTTCGTTAGCCAAAGCGGCATCACGACGGGTTTCATCCAATTGGATTAATTCCAAGAAACAGGCCTCTTCTTCTGAAGTTCCGGGGAGGAGATCAATTGCGAGTTTAAGAGACAAGATTTCACACTGGATTGGCAAGACTGCTTCCAGGCCATACACCAGTTGAAAGGGTGTGAACCCGGTCGCATTTCTTACCGATGTTCGGTAAGCCCACAAGGCTGAGTACAGGATTAGGTGCCACCTTCTTTTGTGAACTCCGATCATCCTTTGCAACATACGCTTCAGGACCTTGTTGATTGCTTCAACTTGTCCGTTGGCTTGCGGATAATACGGGGTAGAGCTGTCGTGAGATAGCCCTAGCTTGGCAGCTAATTCAACCATCATGTGATTGCGAAAATGCGATCCATGATCTGTAACTATAGCCTGTGGTACGCCGAACCTGGCGACTACATGATTGAAAAAGAAAAGGGCAGCTGTTTCACCAGTGTTATCTAATGTAGGCATCGCCTCGGCCCATTTGGTAAAATAGTCAACGACGACTATAATATACCCATGCCCCCCGGTCGAGGTGGGGTTACATGTCATGAAATCGATGCCCCATTTGGCGAAAGGCCCAACAGCAACTATTGGCTGTAAAGGTGCGGGTGGTCTTCTGGTTTTGCTATCAAAAATTTGACAAGCATGGCAACTTCTGACTGCGGTTATGCAATCTTTGAACATGGTTGGCCAGAAGTATCCTGCTCGTAAGATTTTTTGTGCTGTTGCATATCCAGATTGATGCCCCCCACACGCGCCTGAATGACACTCATTCAGGGCTTTTTCGGCCTCCTCATGGGTGAGGCACCTCCTCAGAACTGTATCGATACCATGTCACCGACGATCATGTAGTCTTTTGCTTGGTATCGTATACGTTTCTGTTCAGAGTGAGAGGTGTTAGGCCTGAACTTTTGGGTTTGGAGATAAATTATTATATCTCCATACCACTCATTGCTTGTAGATATCAGAAACAAACTCTCGTCCACGATTGATTCTTCGGATGTTTCATCGTTGGACGACGATGGGAGATCGCACAATAATTCTGCGAAAACTAGAGCTTTCTTTGATTTGGATTTTACAAATTCCAGATCAAACTCTTGAAGGATCGCTATCCATTTTGAATATTTGCCCCCCAGCAACTGTCGCGACAATATATAAGTCATGGGGTTGCAATCTGATAAAATGGTAGTTTTCCGAAAGAGGACATAATGTCGAAATCTTTGAATCGCTTGAACAGCTGCAAGCGCTAGTTTTTCAACATAAGAATATTTGCTTTCTGTATCATTCAAGTTTTTACTTAAATAATATATAGGATGTTCAATTCCATCGACTTCTTGAACTAAAACCATCGCAATGGTCGTATCCGCTGCAGCCAGATACAGGTTAAAATCTCTTTGATAGTCTGGGGCATACATTAATGATGCTTTTACTAGAGAATCTTTCAGAGCATCAAAGGAAGCTTGCGCCACCTGATCCCAGACAAAAGGTACATCCTTTTTCAAAAGACGAGTATAACCTTTAGCAAGTTCTGCGTAATTTGGAATGAACCTCCTCAGAAAGTTTGCTTTCCCTTGGAGTTTCTGAATCTGAAGCAAATTTGAAGGTGGAGGCAAATTGATGATTGCCTGAACCTTGCAAGGGTCGAGACGAATCCCATCCTTGGAGACTACAAAGCCAAGTAAACGACCAGAACCGACGCAAAACACACATTTGTGCGGATTGAGTCTTATCTTGTAGTGTCGGCAACGTAGAAATATCGCTCTTAAATGCTGCGGATGATCAGTCCGCTTTCGCGAATGAGCCGGAAGGTCGTCGAGGTATGGTTGAACGATGTTCTTGATGTCATGGAAGGCATAATTCATTGCCCTCTGAAACGTCGCCCCTGCGTTCTTTAAACCAAAGGGTAATTTTCGATAAGCGAATGTGCCCCACGGACAAATGAATGCAGTCTTTGACTGGTCCTGTGGGCGGATATTTATTTGATTATACCCGAAAATCCATCCATAAATGAAAAGATTTCACATCCGGCGCATTCATCAATTATCTGGTCGATGAAGGGTGTAGGGTAGTTGTCTTTTGGACAAGCTTGGTTTACATCCCTATAATCGACACACACTCTAATTGTCCCTTGTTTCTTCATAACAGGGACAATATTCGATACCCAATCGGTTAGAGGAACCGGGTAGATGAAACCAGCATGGAGAAGCTTTTCAACTTCTGCCTTAATGGCAGCGGCTTTCTTGGGGTGCACCTGCCGAAGCCGTTGTCTTACTGGTTTGACATCAGGATACATCTTAATTTCATGTTCAACGATACTCGAGTCAATGCCTGGCATTTCATCATATGACCAAGCAAAGACATCTCTGAATTCGCGAAAAAGAGCGTTATATATTTCCAGTTCTGAAGGAGAACAACCTTTGCCGACATAAATATTCTCTACAACATTTGTTTTAGTCGAGATATTTATGGCTATAGTCTCTTCAATATTGGATAAGTTTCGCTCGGAATCCACCGTATTTACAGTATTTGATAGGAATTCAAAAACTGAAGGGTGATAAAGGTCATGTTGAGTATCTTCTTCATAATCTGGAAGAAGGGAACGATGGTGGCAATCATTCCATGGTGCCCCTCAATCAACATTGATTGTAGGATTCCTTCGTCAGTCCCATGCACTTTCGACCAAGGATCTAATGGGGTACCATATTCTCTAGACCTATCTACCCAAACGCTTGATGAGCGTTGATTTGGGTTCGCCTCCCATGCCCGAAACATTGATTGCTACAATATTTCTATTGGGCTTGGGGGCAAAACCATTGCATGATCCATGTTGATATCGTCTTCTGAGATCTTCGTGGAAGATATCATGTTGCAGGCTGCTACCAACGCTACTTCTCCTATATAGATTGGAGGTGGAAGTGCGAAAGTTCCCATTAATGTGGGGTCTTTCAGTAGGCCTACTCCGATATCTTGAAGCGAATGGTTGCTTCCATGGATCATGGGAATGCTTCCTGTAACTTGTGAACCATTAGGGAGGAAGTTTTGTTGGTCGACGATCGTAATCCCTCCTTGAAAAGGGAATGCGATCTTCCTAAAATAAGTCGACACAACAGCTGCCATGGCATATATCCATGGTCTTCCCAGTAGGATGTTGTAATCAAGATTCCCATCGATGACTTCAACATCTATTTCTACGGTTTTTCCCTCTAGTTCAACCTTCAAGTTATTTAGGATACCGTACGGGGTGTACGTCCTTCCGTCGAATGCTTTTAATGTCGTCGAAGATCGCGACAAGGTTGGAGATCCTAAAGTTTTCCAGCAACTCATCGACATAATACATGTAGATGCCCCCTCATCAATAATTGTTCGGTGAACAGTTTTGTTGAGGGCTTTCACTTGAATAAGGAAAGCTAGTTGAGCTGGTAACTGAGGATCGTATCCTTTGTGGTCGAAGGATACAAGATTGGAATCCTTAGGATCAACCCCACCAATAGCCGATAACAAAGCCTGCCTTTGGGATGGACAATTTTGTAGTACTTCAAGAGTCGACATAGCGGATGGCGATTGGGCCAAATCTTCCACTATGTTATAATGCTGCGCCGCTCTGGCGCGAGGATTAAATGTCGACTTGTGTACTACTCCCTTTGGCGGTTTTATTGTTAATTCAGGAATGATGGGCGGTACAACTTCTGTCGAAGTTGTTGTCGAACTACTTGGTTGATCTTTACCTTTGTCGTTCGACAGCTGCGGATTCCCGTAATCTTTGTTCCTTGTCGAAATCAAAGCATCATTTTGTTGCTTGGAGATCGACAACATTAGCACTTGCGACGGGGAAGCATTTCCACTATCAACCAGATTTTGACCTGGATTGGGAAATGGATCAGTTAACACAGCTGAGGTTTGCGAACTTTTGAAGAATCTTTTAAGCTCAGCTTTGTATGGACAATCGGCTGTCCAATGATCCTCGTCACATATCACGCATGGACTTTTTGGTTTCCCTTTCCGAGGAGGGTTTGAAGAAGTTTTTCCAGGAGATGACTCACCTTGTTTCTTCTTCTTCCCTTTGTTTTGTTTCTTCTTGCTTCCTGGTTGATTGGTTTCTTTGCCTTTATCTGCTGATACGGCATTTACTTCCGAAGCAAGAATTTCTTCTTTTGCATTTTGATCTGAAGTCTTACGGGCTTTCTTAGATGAAGCCTTTGTCGATTTCGCATTTGCCGTGCCAATCACACCATCGCCGGCATGAGAGTCACTGTTTGATTTAGGAGGAGGAGGAATTGAGAATTCCGGTCTAGGGGCGTCAGGTATTTTTTCGTAGAGCGTGCCAGACTGAGTATAGACTAAGTCTAGATATTGTGCACGAGCAATAACTTGCTCCTTCGTTACGACTCCCCCCTTGGCCACATCTTCCGTTATGGCAGGAAGTAACGACTTGATAAACCATTCAGCTAATAGCTGATCGGGAACGTACGTTTTCACCATCCTACGACGACGACGCCACTCATGTATATGATCGGATATATGAGTGGCCGTTGTCTGTTTGAAGTTGGTTAAGATTTCTGTTCCCGTTTCATACCTTATCGGTAATTGAAAATGGGTTAAGAAAGTCGTGGCTAGGGAGCTGAAATTGTCGAAAGAGGCTCTAGGTAATTCAATATACCATTTTGCCGCTGGACCCGTTAACGTCCTCTGAAAAAGGCGAAGCCTTATCGAATCATCGTTCAGGGTGTTTGATGAACACCACAGATGAAATGTCATCACGTGATTCGATGGATCTTCACCTGGATTTCCATTAAATTTAGGAATGTCCGATGGAAGTTTGTGAGGAATCACTGGCCACCAAGGGGCGTAAGCAATTGGATCGTTCGTTAACCGGTGTAAATCGGGTAACTCTAAAGTTGCCACGAATGGTAACTGTTGATTCAGGTTAGGTGAAGCATACCCAGGGTACGATGGAATTGCCTGAGCAGTTGGTCTTTGCATACCAGCATAATGTAATTGATGTTGGTATGACTGATACGGTTGGTGGACTTGACCACTGTAAAGCGGTTGGTTTTGACCGTTTTGAATGTACGGTTGTCCACTGTTCGCAAAGATCTGCTGCTCAGAACCTTGGTACACTTGTTGGAATTGTGGTTGTTGGTATTGCACCAGCCACGGTTGTGAAGCCATGTTCTGCTGCGCTATACTAACCGGCGGACCAAGATGTGGGGTAATTGTACCCGTTTGGACCTGTGTCGCCCCACCAGTTGGCGATTGTGGTTGAGTCACAGGGTCAAGGGGCTGTTGCATTACAACCTGAGAAATCTGAGGTTGACATACAACAGGCATCGTTTGAACTTGTGACACTGTTACAATAGCTGGTGTTGTCGGGATGTTCGACATAGGTACACATTGTTGCATAGAATACACAACTCTTGGTTGTTGGGGTAGCATAGGTACCCAACCACTTGTCGTAACTCCAGTATAACCTGAATACTGTTGAGAACTCCCGTATGGATATCCTCCCGGAGGGGGTAATGAAAGGGCATACTGCCCCCCATACGGTGGCAATCCGGAACTCAAGGGGATTGGTTGCCCTTGGGGACTGGATGGCCCAAATTGACCTCCATAGGGATCAATTTGTCGAGTCTCAACATAAGAGTTGCCGGATATTATTCCGGAGGAACAAACTGGAACAGACCACACTGTCGAAATAGTCCCTGGGTGGACTCCTTCTAGCGGTTGTGAGCTAGTTGGGACAGATGGTACGCCGGCAAACATTGTCGGAGTGACGGCAGGGAGTTCTGCTGTCGCTGTGTCATTCGACACAGTCCTAGATGTTGACGGTTGTTCAGACATTTTGAGTCTATCCAATAGATTGCCTAGCGATTCTACAGGAACTTCCACTGGTGATAGACTAACTTCTGATGTAGAAGGAAATAGAGTGACCCCTACTCCAAAATGCGTTGGAGTACTTGCTTGCGGATCTTCTACAATTTCTTCTATCGCAATCAAACCAGGTGGAAGAGGAAGACCGTCAGGTCCGTAAAATATTTCTGGTGCCGAAGAAGGGGTTGAATCGACAGCGACAGTTGTTTGAGGAACAAGACTCTCTGGACCGGTTACAGATGGAACTGGTTCAGTAACACAAGTATTTGTTCTCAGACTAGGATCAGTGTCACTGTCCCTCTGTGGCTGTTGAACTTCTTCTGTAGAGGCAGGGTTTCCAGAAATGTTTGGAGTAATCGGAATCTCAGATGTTGTTGGAACACTTGTTCTAACTTTGATAGGAGATTTCGAACCGGTTAAACGAGTTCGCTTTGTCCGTACTGTTTTCGATTCTGGAGACAAAGACGGTTGACTCGTAAGCCTCCGCGAACGACGGGGTTTCAATTGAATTTCTTCCACGATTGCGGATTACTCGATCAACCAAAATACAAAAAGGGAAAGTGTGTTTCCGAATTAAATGAATTTTTAGACGCTTTAGACACAACTTGCTTTTTCACTTTTAAAGAGTCGAGAAAAAGCTAAAGATGACTCTAGTCTCCTTCGATGTTTTAACGAGCCCAAAGTGACAAATGCTCGGATGGAATTTTTCTGTTATAGAGTCTGAAAAAGGCCAAAAGAAACTGCTCTGGAGTTCTAGGCAGAGGGTGTGCCAAACTTTTCGCAAAACCGCAGAATACTTTTTAAGGTACGGGCGGTCGATCTTCCTGAATGTTGTGTTCAGTGCATTGCGATCAGTAGGGCGGCCGACACGGCTTCCTAAGGATAAAGGTTTTATGCCTATAGGGGTCTCCCAATATATACGCGACGGTACATGGGAGCACAATCCGTACTGGCGCTATCGTCCCTCAGGAGGAATCACCCACCTTCAACGAGATCAACAGTCACCAGGCTTTACGACGCCGGAACACGTCTCTAGCCTAGACCTCTATGTTGTGTGTTATGTTGCAAAGCGTTGTTAAGTTCATTCAATTTATTTTAGGTTGATCTTTTTAGAAGTTTGCCTTTCTGGATCACCACGAGATGTATGGTACAATTCCTAAATGCAGTCTAAAGATGATAAGCAAGCTTTATATCTTTTCAACTTTGAAAATCCTAGCTACAAAGGGAAAAGAAAGACACCATCTTTTCTCAAAGAGCAACCAGCACACTATAATGCACTTTTCCTAAATCAAGCATGGAAACTATCAAGATGCAAATGCACAATGCAGGTGTTTGTTTTCCGCTTTCTTAGTATTGATGCCTACAAAGAAAGCTTTTTGTACAACTTTGAATTTGCTTTTAAATGACAAATACAAACAAGTTTACTTTTTCGAAATCAGAAAGGGTAGAAGAGAATACAACACTTTACGACTTTCGAAATGAACACTTGTTTCGACACTTAAAAGAGACAAACTCAAACCAAAAGCAAAAGTAAATGTATAATCAACTATAAACAGCCAATGAACTCTCTCCTAAGATCACAATCAACAGATCTGAATCAAGGGCTATAGGATGATTATTTCACTCATGCAAAGGAAAATTGTAAATGACGCCACAAACACATAAAAACACTCACAGTCTTTTTGTACAAAAGGAGGCAGAATTTAAGCAGAGAAAGGAGTTATCAGACTGGTACCTATGCTGGTTACAGGATGCAAAAATCAGAGACCAAAACAAGGCAAAACAGAGCAGAGAACCCCAGCTACATAAGGCCTAACTGGATCAGCGCAACCTCAACACAGGGGTTTTGACATTCAGTGCAGGTAGCCTTCACAGGACCTGCGTTGAAATGCAGAACCTCTTCACAGGGTTCGCGCTGAAGGAGAAACGAGAGTTTCTCACTGGGTTCTGGGTCACAGTTTGCTGATTAATCTACGGTTTCAGGCCAAATAAAAGCAACAAGCAAGGTACAATCAAAGGGATGCTTTGAGGGGTACTAAGATCTATCACAAAGGATCATCAAATCATTTGTGAGTCCATTGTTCAGATCATAGACAAATCCAGTGATTGGATCAAAGCAGCAACTGTCTACTTTGCATCTGAGAAGAGCAAATGCAGTTTGATTGTTGCTGTTGAGTCTATGAAACAAACAATGATAGAGACACAAATAAAATGACTAAACAGATTTCCCCAGCGGAGTCGCCAATTTGTTGTGGGGAAAAATGCCTATGCAGGACGATCCTATCCACCTAAGGTGTGACAGTGCCTTAGCAACAAACAGAGACATCTATTCTAGTATTCTTCCTTTATGAATTAGAATGAAGAGAGATGGATGGACTAACCGGTGTCTTCCGTTTGTCCCTCGATCCAGTTTCTCTTCTCTTTGAGAGTTCTCAGCTACTTGCCTTCTCGCTCGCCCAGCTTCAACAGGTCTCTGCAAGATCACAAGAAGAGAACACTACACAAGACATGGATTCATATTCATAACTAGTTCAGAATTAGAAATAAACTAAACATACTAATGCAATCCTACATCAAAGATACATCAGTATATAGGAGAAAGCAAGATAGCTTTATTGATGAATAACAAGATTCAGGAAGAGATACAACCAAGAAGGCTCCAATCCAGCATCTCCTTCCTAGCAAATGGAATTCTTATCTTCACCTCCCTTCAAAGCATTAAGCACCCAATGATTCTGATCTCAAACCAACAGCAATTGTTTGCAATAACAAAATTCCAGCCCCTAAATCTCATGGAGGAGAGATCCATATATAGATGTTTGGAGAGAGGATGAGTCAGCTTGAGATCTGACTAGTGTCCTCTCCCTCTGTCAGTTCTTGATTCCACTTGGAGGTTCTTGCTTCCACTTGGAGATTTGGAACCTCTTACTCATCACCAGTTGAATTCTCTGAGGCAAGTGTCATTGAGGAAGATTTTGGAAGCTTCCTGGGTTTTGACACCTTGTGAAATGAACTTGCCACATGTCAACTCTCGCTCAGCGCAGGTAGACAGTGTTGGCTTTGACATTCAGCGCAGGTAGCCAGTGTTGGCTTTGACATTCAACGCAGACAGCTAGTGGAGCCACTGAATTGATCCTGAATTGACTTGTTTTTTAGCAGTTTCTGGTGGAGAACTTCTGTGAATTGCTGTGGTTTGTTAGCCTTGTTCCTCTAGGGGTAGGAACAACATGTTTAGGGACTTTGGATCCCTTAGATTATGGACATTTCATGCTCAATGCTGTAAGGCACAAAAATGTCTATAACAATGTAATGGTCATATCAAGACCCACGATGTAATAATTTTTCTCTCTCTGGTGCAGACTTTTAATAAGTCCTTTTTGGTCATATGATGTAATTTGTACCCCAACTATGCATGGGAAGAATGATGTAATATTTCAATCATGTATAAACAATTGGTATATCCCCACTTGGTTGGGTGGACGAGTCAAGTTTGGTGTATCCCCACTTGGTTGGGAGAATAAATGTATGTATGAGTCATTTGTGATAGGAAGGTCAAACTCACATAGTTAAGTTATAGATTCATGTTATTTTTCTTGAAAATATTTGCAGACTTTGCATATGCTCAGGGGGAGCATGGATGATACAGTACATCTTAGCATGAACAAAGGGGGAGTTCAATCAGAGAATTCATCATGTGACTATGGGGAGCATGATTAATACTCGGCTATTCAGATATGAAAGTCTTCATTTCAGTCTACCCTTTTGTCTTGATATCAAAGGGGGAGAATATCTTGGTCCCCCTGTTGCCATTGATGTAAATGGGGGAGAGTGACTTGGTGTTGTAGTTACCATCAAGTCGAAAGGGGGATATTGTTGGCATTATGATGCATGTGTTGTACTTGATGGAAACCCACTTGTAGCAGAACAACTCACTTGTACATAGTAACTAGATGAATCTACAGAAGAGATATCAGATGTGACAGAATGCATGGCAGTGGTATTTATAGATGTGATGAAATGCAAGGAAGCTTCAAGGAATCATTTTAGAAGGCAACTCACTTAGATGAAATATCACAGTATAGCAGGTAAACATCAAAGAATTATAGATCAGTCTTCTAAGAATGAAGAAAGATGGGTATACATAGGCTTAGCTTGACTTAGCCGTGTATAAATGTAGGTTCACTGTATAAAATATGCGTATACGTACACACTCACTTTCACAAAGGGAAAAGCACGTATACCTTTGAAAACTAAGTTTTTGGTCGAAAGTATTTGGTCCATGGTATTTTGATCCATGGTATTGGTCCAATGTATCTGGTCCTAGGTATTGACTCTAGGTATTTGGTCCACGGTATTGGTCCTAAGTGGTTTTGGTCCATGGTATTGAGAAAGGCCTACAAACTATCAAAGGAGGAGAATATCATTAGGCCAAGGGGTGCAAGTATCAAATATTTGATAATGTGTGAGATCTAGTATGTAGGTTATTGGTTATGGTACATAACTGGATCCAAACCAAGGATGAACCTTAGTTAATGATAAGGAATCAAATCTAATGATGAATCAGGATCTTAAGGTGTAAAATGAACTATCTTTTGTGTTGAAGCTCATGAATACTCTAGATATGAATACTGACACATATATTATTCTATAAATAATATGATCTAGGTATAATTAATGTTTGGAATAGCTACAAAATTATGAATGAATATTTACAGATGTATACGTTGGTTGAATTTGGTAAAAGCACGTATAGACGTAGGTTCAACACATCAAAGTAGCGTATACCTTGTGAACTATGATGTTTGAAGTTACAATTGATTCTAATTGTTGATGCAAAGTTCTGGGATTTGCTTTATGTTCTGCTGACTGCATTCTGGTAACAATGTTCAAATTGAGTGATTCTAATTTGCTTCAGTGATGATGGATGAGATCTAGTAATGGATCAAGAACATAATGAATTATCATTATTTGATTTGATGGGCTAGATCTCGCTGAACTAACACATGTATTATCCTTTATATGTGATGATCTGGGTATGTCTGATGTTGCGAAGTGCAGTGAAGTTATAAGTAAGTATTTGCAGATCTATATGCTGGTTCGCCTTGATAAAGTTACGTATACAAGATGGTTTGGCTCTTCCAAGTTGCGGATACACTATGATGCATGGTTTTAAGGTTACAGCTAGTTCTGAATGATGATGCAGTGTTCTGGGTAGAAATCTGTGTACTGGTTATAGTGATCTCTCTATTCCAATTGATTTGTTGAAGTTGATTAAAGTATGAATGAATCGTTGACTCAGTTGTGTCAGAGGTTTAGAGGTTGTTAGTGATTGATTGAGTTTGGTTGTTTCAAAAAGTAATGATTGAGTTTTAGTGATTGGATGATGCAACTATAGTTGATGGTTGTGTTTCAATGGTGATTGATTTTATGCTTCAATCTTCTTAATGGGTCCAGTATGAAAATTGGATGAAATGTGTTCTTCAAATTATGGTGTTGTGTTCCAGGAATATCCAGTTTGAAAATTTATGAAATGAGGTCCCTAGAGGAAGAGATAAGGTTGTATCCTTCTGTAGGTCGGTGCCTACGTACTAGTAAACATATCAGCTAGTAGAATAGCTAGGGGATCGTAGCTCCCTTCTAGTAGAAGCTAGGAAATGAGAGAAAGTTGTATCCTTCTGCAGGTAGAAGCTTGCATACTGGTATGAGTCTGCACTAGTATAATGTTGTAAACATATTTTCTTATTATTAAAAGAAGAAAGAGATGAAAGCAACAAGTGGTTTTCACCCACATTGGGTTCCCACTTTAAATATTGGTGTTCATGTGTGTTGCTTATGTGTGATGGTTCACTCTATTATTAACTGTATATGGTTACTATTTAATGTTTAATAAAGTATTGATGCACAGATTATATATCAACATATGATGAATTAACTGAATCATTAGTTTGTTGGATATACGCTTGTTTCCTTAAGCACAATTGCATGTACCTGTGGGTTACCCACATGGAAGTAGCGTATACAAATTTGAGTATGAAAAGAAAAATATTATTTTACTAATACTGATTCACCCCCCCATCTTATTATTATTTCCAACAGCACTGGAAAAGGAAGACACCTTGGCCCATTCTTCTATTGCGGATCAAGTTGTATGAGATACAGAACCTCAAGCATGCAGATTTTGAAATACAGGAGATCAAGAAATATCGTTTCGACGTATAAATCTTTAATCTGTATGACCTGCATTGTATTGTGAAAGATAACTGCACGAGAGTACAATTTTAGTGGATCCACGGGACATGTCATTGGGCAGAGGAGGACCCATGGAGATATTGTTACAGCTTCTCTAGGCCTAATGAACCAGTCAGCATCACTATGGAATGGTTAACGAAACAGCTTGAAGCAGCATCTAGGAGAGCACCATAAAAGACCACAGAGGTAAACATATCGGCCTGTGATAGAGGCAAGATAAATATTGATGACAATGTGTAGAAAGGACAAAGCTACAAATTTAGAGCATCAACACTTCTGCATCAAGCATTTTTGACAACAGAGGTGATGAGGCAACAACACGACAAGAGGAATGCTCAAAGGGAGAGTGAAAAATTATGGGTGGAGGAAACAAAGAAGGTGTTGCATGAGTTGAAGGAGAAACTCCAAAAGGAGCAAGAGCTGCGCCAACACAAGAAGGAAGTGCAGTAGGAACATGTATAGTATGGGGCAGAAAATGTACATAGAGATGAAACTACACCCCTACAGGTAGTAGGCTTATCTGAACAACAACCAACAAGTAGATAGGGTGAGCATTTGTAGTAGCCTAATTCGCTCAGGAGATTGAACAAGAACTTAAGTAGATAGATACGAATGTGGAGAAGCAAGAGTTAAAGAAAGATATTGACCTCATGCCTTACCACCAATAGGTCGACCCACCAGCTTCACTAGATCCTGAGGCAGAGCAAGTCCCAAGTGACTAAGGAGACACTGAGATCCTTGGAGACAATCTATAAGGAGAGATGCAAAATATATCATTCGATGAGTCACAACCTAGAGTTGTGAAATCTCACAGAGTGTCTACTCTGGATGAAAATACATCTCCTGTGCAGTTTTAGAAATGAGTGATCGTGTCTGACGTGTGCAAGAATCTAGGATCACTGGCTGATGCTACCAAAGCATATGTCGAAGCCACTAGCTCAAGTATTCACTTGTTAATAGCTGAGAACGAGCTAATGGCTAAGGAGTTACAAATAACTAAGCAAGGAGTATAGCTGGTTACAACATCTACACAACAGAGTTGAAGAAGGAAATACTAGATGAAGTATTGTTTGTTATGACAGTCATGTGGGCATGGTACTCAAAGTTTGGCACCATGCATAAGGTAGTTTTCCATCTAAACGGTTGGCAGTGACAATGCCCTAGGTGAGCATGTATCTTGTCAAATGTGCATACTGTTGTTGATTACATGAAAACATGGACAATGAGATACAAGGGAGCCACGTTACACTTGCCCAAGATGATGAATCCCAGAGTAGTCTAGCTAAAGGCATGGATTCAGAATCAGATCTAGAACTATGAAGATCTCCCGCAACTCATCACTACTTTGCAGGCTTCACATCCACGTGTATTCAGGAGTTTGGATGTTTTTGTGGGCGCACATGTGATCGCACCTATTTGGACACTAATCGAGGTAAATACTAATGCACAAGTCTGCCTAGAGCTTGACACATACTTAGATGAGTTTATGTGCATAGCCACTAATGCAAACTTGGTGATCGTTGTAGACACCATGCATTAGTATGTCGTTGGTCTAGCCAAACTCAAGAAAATGATGTGAATGTTATGGGACAAGTTGGACACAGGAGCTAAAGCAGAGTACCCAGATGCTACAAAGGCAAGAGCTCATTTCTAGAAAGATGTCACCATAGAGTACACGGACACAATTGCGGACTACCGAGCTTGGAATCAGTTTGCTACTATCAACCACCATGAGTATGTCGAAGAGCTGGTCTTCCCTCAGTTGTTTGAGTCAGAGTGATGTCTTGCATGGCTTTCTCAAGCTTATTTTGACTCACATGGGTACATGTGCAGATTGTATGTAACGTCTTGTTAAGTGGAAGTTGGGACTTCTTATCGGTGATATCCCCTGACATGTTGTTGGGTCCAACACCATCAACATTTTCGGCGCTAGAAGGATGGCCAAATGACAATTTCTATCCTCTCTTCCTATTTTGAACCTTTTCATATCTACCATGGATTTTGTCACACTCACCCCTCCATGATGTTTTTCACATCCTAAACCTCTTGACATCATCAGGGAGTTTTTTTATCTCTTGTATGAATTCATGTATGATGGTGAAGGTGAAGTGGCATCGCCTGTGTTCTTACAAGACTTCTTTGCTATGCTTGACAAGGAAAACGAATATTCTGATGAATAGGCCAACCTGTTGCTTGCATACACACTATGTGTTGCAGTATACCTACTAGTAGCATGCACTCACTCCAACATTTTTGTGATTTCATTGAATCTACCTTCCATCATTTTGATCGAGAACCTCTTGACCAAAAATTGTTACAACAATGAAAGGCTTCGCATGAATCTCCTATGGATTTTTGGCAGTGCTTCTGTGAGTTGTAGTTTCAATGTCCCAAAACCTAGATGAAATTTACATATCTTTGGTATAGGTTCGAATACTATCTTAAAAAATCATTCCATCCGAAGAACAAGTTCAATATCAAGCCCCGTTCAGAATACTTTGGTTATGGGGCTGCGCAATCACAGATGTACATGGTCATTGTCACAAGTGGCTGTCCGTCATCACCTCATCAAATAGCTCCACCATCTTAGAGTGATGTGGGAGGGAATGCATACACATCTATTCGACTGACATATCCTCTAGACTTCTCTCCTTCTCATTTTTGCACAAGTTTGGTTATGAATTCATTAGGTTCTCACATGTATTTCGTACCTCAGCCTCTGTCTTTGTACTTAGAGGATCCTCCAGATGACATTGTCTTATGTTATTCCATTTTGGAATCTCACACTTTTTGTGAACGAGGATCAAGCCATCGATTGAGTTAGTGTTTCACAACCATGCTTCGTTATTATTCATGAAGAGTATGACTGGGATCTTTAGCATCAATCCTCGACGAAGGATGGCTACCTTCTATATGAGCATCCTCAATTCTTTCTTGACATCTATGGTGAGCCTGTCATCCATGATTTCACATGTCTATCTGCATGTACGGATGCACCTATTGTTGATAATTTGCAGAACACAATGGATGCAGTCCATCATCCGACATCGAGGTGGATAAATTATTCATTGAAAATCCACTTGACTTTTCATATGATTTTTCTAGAAACACAAAGGGTGAATTTTTTCACTTCTCATCTACCCCTCTGTTTGATTCATCAGGTCAGGAGGATGCTCATGAAATCATTGCTTTTTCTTATCGTAGCTATCATGATCTATTTACTCCCGTATTTGATCACGGTGATGATTCTATCACAATTGATTTTTCAAAGCCAACTTTTTATGATGATCCATCTATCAATGAAGTCAAAACTGCACAGACAGTTGAGGCACTTCAGCCCAAGATAATGGTAATTTCACACCCCGCTGTCTTGAGGTTGGTTTCCCTTCCAATCAAGAAATTGTTGAAACATACAAGGCTCCTCATCACTCATCTGTATGCATTGAAGATAAATATCACATGTAGACAATAGTAGAAAATGGTGAAATTAGTGACTAGGTGACTAAAAAATTTAGTCACCCCAACTTTTCCAAGTGAGATACTACCAAAAATTAGAAGAATTTAGAGACCCAACTAAAAACGACTAACATAAATGACTATTTTAGTCAACAGTTAAAATATAAGACTAGCTAATAAGTAATACTACTAAAAATGACTAACATAAATGACTAATTTAGTTTAGAAAATAAAATATGAGTACCTAACAAAAACTACAATAATATGAATTAGTTTTTTATGTTAGTCATTTTAATTCCGTCACTTCAACAATCTATACTTACAATTCATGGGGGATTCAAAGGTTTTTCTAGATTGGATGAAAGGTTATAATTCCTTGTACACTTCTTTATCGGATCAAAGGATGGTTAAAATTATGGATCTTATTAGAATCTTCAGGGTCATATCATTTGATCACATTCACAAGGAATCAGATTCAAAGGTTGACAAATTATCGAAAAGGGGAGTGGGCACACACCTCCTTTTGCAACACGACATGGCCACCTATATATCTTGCAACAACCTTTCCAACTTATTTAGTTGGTTGCACATATATTTTACATTTCTTCTTCGTCTTGCAAAGTGGTAGTGCTAAGGAGAGGGTATGAACTTTGATCAAAGAATGTTCACTTAGTACCACTACCAAATTTCCTTCATGCAACTTTAATGATGATAAATGGATGACATTTGAATGTTACAAATGTGTAAGTAGTCCACATTCAACTTTGTTGTCTTCATTGTCCTTAGTAACAACGACAGGTTTGAATATTTCCTTTATTTATCATCGCAAACACATAACTCTTTGTTCTTCCAAACATAGTTAATAGTCTTGGTGTAAGATCTCTTAGTTTTGGAATGGTCTCTTGATGATGATAATGAACTCTCAATCTCCAATGATCATGAAAACGATGAATGAATGATCTAATGCCTTACTTGTATAGACAATTTATGATTCATTTTTTATTTTTATTGTGCCATTGTATATATTCTTCACTAGGATCTCATGCTATCTGTTTAATTGAGTAAGCTTTATCTTTCGTTTTTCAAGCATAATTTGGTTGTCTGAATAAGCATTGTTGTGTAAATAAAATCATTAAAAAATTGTTAATAATTCATGGTTTTTTTTACTATTCGCACACTTAGCCCTAACCTTTTACTTTGAGAGTGAGTAATGTCAAATCACTAGTCTTTGTTAAGGAACTTCCTTTCATTACTCAATGACCTATCTTAGCTCGATATTTAAGGATTCCTCCTAGATAAGGATATCCTTCTTGTAGTCTGAAGAGTGAGAAGGCCACCAATGTGACATTGGGTGGCTTGCTTGATGGGTGGGGTCAAGACATTTTTTTTCTATGAGAGTGTTTGAGTGGAGATACAATTTATAAAATGCTTACAAGAAAATTAGTTTCATTTATTGCCATCACCTAAACTACTTCTAATAAAATCATGTGCTTTTAATAAAATCTAATTTTGATAAATAATTAATTCAATAAAATTTAAAAAATAAGATTACTATTATTATTGTTATTTTTTTATATGAGAGAATAGACAACTATAGCATGTTTGTACTTAAGGATCGATTCTATCCACTACAACAATCACCTCCAAGTGTACCCACATTGCCTCACACGTGGCACACTGAGTTAATCAAAGTTTAAACCAATAACATCATGGTAAATTCCTTAACAACCCATTCTATCATCAACTAATCTACACCATGGGGAAAATTAAAAATAACTTTTAATTTTAAAATATATATCCAATTTATTTTATTTCAAAATCAATTTTAACAACTAATTTGAAGAAATGCCGCAAAATAAAATTTAATGTGAAAAATGTTATGCCAAATAAAGTTGGGGTAAATTATAAAAATAAAAATAAGTAAACTGAAATATAAAATTAATAATTATAGTTATAATTGATAATTCAATCATATTACTCCTAATTTATCAAGTGCGAGAGGCATAAAATATCTTTATATACAAACCTTTTTTTAACTGAAAAGAGATTTGATCCCCTTTGCCCTTGGTAAATCCAAAATGAAGATCTAAAATTAAGATAGAAATAAGTTAGTTTTATATCAATTTATGCAATTGAAAGTAAAGAATTATTATTTTAATGAAAAGTTACTTTCAAAAATATGTGTAATTTCCTTAATTTTAAAATAAAGCTAGCCTTGTTCCATCTTAACTCCGGATATATCAAGCGATGATAGGGATCACATATCTTGAGGTGAAAACCTCTTTTTTGAGTGAAAAACTTGAGGAAATGTTTGTACCTCAAGATATTTGATCCCTCTCAATGCTTGATAGATCCAGAGTTAAGATGGATCTAGGTCGGTTTCAATCATGTGTGGCCAAAGAGAATCTAACGAACCTATGATTAATTTTATCAATAATATGTAAATTCATCTAATATTAATACAGTCATTTTAAATATGCTAATATGTCTCATATTAATCTCTATATTTTAGTTTTAAATTTGCTTAGTTGCCTCTATTTCTTGTGATGATAATAACTTTAATGATGAAATATAAATTTTGAATGCAAAGGGACAATGTAATAGTGTTGAATGATATAAAATGTGAATAACAAGAATATAGTCAATTATAAATAGTTTTTATTGTGGTTAATCTAAAACTATTTTTTTCTATTATTCTTATTGTCACCCTTGTTACTTTTGTCATCATTTCATATTGATTATCATATTTTCATATTGATTATATGAGAAGGATAGGTTAAACCATAAACCATTTAAATCTTTAGCTCAATCTATTGTAGTAAACATCATTCCTTGTCTCTCCTTCTCTCCAATATAGATAGGTTGAATTGCTATAACACAAAATTCAATGTACATTGTCAATAATGTTTTGCGCTTACACTGAAATCAATCGACAATGTTAATCCAATCAATATAAAATTGATGTACTATCATGCATCCAGTTACATCAAAACAGAAATCAACATTTACACTAAAATTAATGAATCTAATGTAAGCAAATAAATAAGATTATAAAACAACATTTACATTAAAATCACTACATCTAATGAAAGAAATCAAATAATATTGGGAATAAACATTTACAATCAAATTAATTCATCTACTGCACGTAAGAAAATTGAATTATAAACCAACATCTACACTGAAATTAATGCACCTAGTGCAAGTAAGCAAATAGGATTATAAAGCAACAACTACACTTAAGTCAATGCATCTAGTACAAGCAATCAAGTAGGATTAGAAATGACCATCTACGTTGAAACCAATTCATTTAGTGCAAGCAATCAAATAAGATTAGAAATCACCATCTACACTAAAATAAATGCATCTAGTGCAAGCAATCAAACATTATTAGAAATCAACATCTACATTGAAATCAATGAAACTAGTGCATACAATCAAATAGGAATAGAAATCACCATCTACATTGAAATAAATTCATTTAGTGCAAGCAATCAAATAGGATTAGAAATAATCTACATTGAAATTAATGCATCTAGTGAAAACAATCAAATATCATTAGAAATCAACATCTACACTAAAATTAATTCATATAGTGAAAGAAATTGAATCTACACTAAAATTAATGCATATAGTGAAAGAAATTGAATTGGATTAGAAATCAACATCTACAATGAAATCAATGTATCTAGTACAAGAAATATTATTTCCTCCCCCCCCCATATATAACTATATCTCCCTCCATCTCTCATTATTTTCCACTCTATATCAACCCCCCAAACACACATGTTATTTCACTTCATATCTATCAATCTCTTTGTCCCTCCCTTCCTCTCTCCATCTCTCTCTTCTTTCCTCTCTTCGCTTTCCATAACTATCTCTATCTCCATTTTCCTCTATATATCACCACCAAAACATACACTCTATTTCTTAAATCTATCTACCTATCCATCCATCTCTCTCTCTCTCTCTCTCTCTCTCTCACTTCCCCTTCTCTACCACTCCCCTGCTTCTATCTCTCTTCCCTACTTCTTTCCTCTCTCCCCCTCTCTTGATCCTCTTTATCACTCCCTCTCTCTCTCTCCACCTTTCTCTCTATATTTCTTTCTTGTTACCTCTCTCTCTCTCCCCCTCCAAATCCATCTCTCTTTCACTCCCTCACTCCACTCTCTCACATTCTCTCTCTCTTCCTTCGTCTCTTTCTCTCTCTCTCTCTTACTCTTCAACCTCCAACTCTGTTATTATATCCCTCCCTCTCTCCTTCTCTCCCCCATTCTCTCCATCTCTCCTTGTTTGTCTTTATCTCAACCCCAAAATATACACACTCTCTCTCCATCTCTCCCTTGTAACTCCCTCTCTCTCCACTTCTCACTCTCTATGTATTTCTTCTTCCCTCCCTCTCTTGCCCCCCAACTCCATCTCCCTATCCCTCACTCTCTCCTCCTATCTTGCTCCAGTTCTCCTCCTCTATTTGACATATTCTCTCACATACTTCCCCTTTCTCCCTTTCTATCCTACCTGCCTTTCTCTTCCCCCATCACTCTCTCTCTCTCCCTCTCTCTCTCTCTCTCTTTCTTACCCCATCACTCTCCTCTCTCTCAAGTACTATCTCTCATTCTCTCTCTCTCTCTCTCTCTCTCTCTCTCTCTCTCTCTCTCTTCCCTCCAATCCTATCTCTTCCCCCATATCTCTCTCTCTCTAACTATGTTACTATATCCCTCCCTCTCTCCTTCTATCTCCTTCTCTACTCCCTTCTCTCTATCTCTCCATATTTGTCTCTTTATCTCACCCCTAAACATACACTCTTTCTCTCCATCTCTCCCTTGTCACTCTCCCTCTCTCTGCTTCCCACTATATGTGTCTTTCTTCTTCCATCCCTCTCTCCCCTTCCAACTCCATAACTCTATCCATCCCTCTCTCCTCCTCTCTCTCATCCTTCCTCTCTCTCCCTTTATCTCCGATGTTTATCTCTCTTCCATCGTCTCTCTCTCTCTCTCTCTCTCCCTACCCCGAATCCTCTCACCATCTACCTCCCACTCTCCTCTCTCTTCCCCCTCCATCTTTGTCTCTCCCTCTCCCTCTTTTACCCTTCTCTACCTCTCTCTCTTTTTATTCCTCCTCTCCCCTCTCCTTCAGGTTATCTCCATCTCTCCCTCTTCACTCCCCCTCTCTCCACCTTTACAAATTTATCTCTTTGTTCTTACCTCCCATATATATAGAGTTAATATATATCATGATATATTAATATATACTACAATATAACAGATTTAATATTGGATTAAAACAAAGTTATTATATTTAATAGTATCAATATTATGATATATTAATATGAATACTAAATTTAATAATAAAAAAAACAATAATAAAATTGATCTTTTAATATTAATATTATGGTTAATAATATTTTTTGCATGGTATTAATAATAATTTGGCCCATGATATTTTTCCCATAGGCTTCACCTAAATAAAACCTATTTTTTGAGTTATCATAAATATAAAGAGGTTAATGGAGTAAAGATAAAAAGAGGTTTTTTTATTTACCATACCTAGGATTTATTTAAAAAGAAAATTATTTACCATACTTCTTGTTTATTTATATTTTTATTTATTTACCATAACTCTTTTTTTTTTTACTATTCGTAAACTTCTTTATATTTTAAATTTATGTTGTGTTTATACATAATAATAACTAGATTGATTTTTAAA
Organism: Pinus tabuliformis; assembly: GCA_031772625.1. NCBI lineage: Eukaryota > Viridiplantae > Streptophyta > Pinopsida > Pinales > Pinaceae > Pinus > Pinus tabuliformis. The sequence continues at coordinate 479,596,082 of CM062812.1, read as the reverse complement.
TAGGGCCAACATTAGATTAATAATGTTAAATGTTAAATATTAACGTTTACAATTGTGTTTATGTTTACATTTACATTTAAGTTTACATGTTTACGTTTTTACGCAAGATCTACCCCATGGGCACAATAATTATTTTATTTTTAATATGAAATTACAAATAACTTTGAAAAATACATATAAATAACCAAAAACAATTTTATATTAATTAAAATGAGATAAATTTCAATCAATTGAAAGTTAAAATAATATTATTTGAATGAAAAGTTGCTTTCTATTTTCAAAGAGAGTAAAGAGATTTGTAATTATTTTATTTAAACTTTGAATTACAAATAACTTGATAATTTAACAATTTAAACTACGTAAATTTAGGGTTTTGGGTGATTTTTCCCTAAACAGTATGGGTTAGAGATCATCTTTCCCTGATAATTGGAAATGTAAAGGCATTGTTTTACTTTGGCACCGTTTCTACCAGGGCAACACCTATCCAAATCTCTAGGAGGATAAAACTGATCGAGATCATGCGGCTAGATATTCACTGGATCCATGCATTTGGTGCCCCTGAAAACTGACATCTCAACCATCAGAGTGATTTTAGATTCTATCAACACTAGTTGGGAACTAGGGAAAGAGAGAGGCAGTGAACTGCTGAAACCTAGAAAAAAACTAGTAGGTTTTCAGATTCAAAGTTCCTTGTAATGGATACATGGTGGGTGCTTCAAATTTTGGTTATATTTCTTGTAGTTAGAACTGCTATTGACGGGTTAATGGATGCTGAGGTTTCATCGAAAGTCTGTCTTTGAGAAAGTTGAGGAAACCTGATGCTCGATTACTCTCACATTGTTGTTGAGCTAAATCAAATATTCTGCTTTTAGAATGATTGATCCAATTGTTACACACTATTGCAAAGGCCAACTATATTGCTTCTTGGCCCATCAAATATTTGGTGAGTAACTCTTAACAGTGTGAAAAAGCATTTCGTAATAAATTTTATATTTTCTAGATTATTTCCCTATTAATTTTTTTTTTATTAGATTACATTTTTCATCTATATCTAGAAGATGAAAGTGGAGGGTTCCAAACTTAGATTTCACATTTTTTGGTTATTTAAATCATATTTATTTCATTTTTCTGGAGATTCTCTACATTATTTATTTCTCTTGGGATATTCCATATATGTCTTCAAAACTTTGACCTAAAAAACCATTATCCTTTTTCCCTTAAATGTGTTATTTTTTTTGGTTGAATTCAAATTGTAGATATACATAAACATGGTTGCGAATGAAACTTTAGCATCCATGGCCAAACATGTAGGAAAGCATGGGGTAAAGGTTTATCAAGTTTCAGTGATAAATCTCATAACAATTAAAGAATTTTTAAAAATAACATTTCAACATTTTAAATGTAATCCATACATTAATCGCAAAGGAAACCATTAAAATTGTTGAAGCAATTGACCTGCATTAATACTGTAGAGAATTATGGGCAGCCTATGGACACATTAGTTAATTCACCAAACAACGTAAGTTGTAATGATACTATGTTTCTTACTTGAAATTTTGATGAATATAAGTGGAATTTGAAAAGTTAAAAATCCACTCATGTAAAGTTTACTTTTCATGTAATCTTTGTTCAAGGAGTAGACTCGTTATTTAATCTATAGAATTATTGATTCACTATAATTATAATTTTTTACACAAAATGAATCATTGCGAACTGATAGTCGTATTGCAGATCACGAGGTTATCAAGATCATCTACAAAATATATGTTACAACAATTGAAGCACCTGGAAAATATCTATGAGCCATATGCATTCTACGAAGGAAGGTGAATTATGTACAATGGAACTTAAATAAAAATTTGTTGGTGTTGTATTGTTTTAAACATTTTGATTGGTAATCAAGCAACATATATTAATAATTTTTTTTAATATATTTGTGCAAATTCTATACAATTCTGAAGAATTGTTTCAAGAGCTCTTTGAAGATGAACGAGACAATGTCGGATTTGATGTTAAGATTATGAGTGGAAAAATTACATCGGAAGTATTCATATTTGCTAACTTGGTTAATATATCTTAAATGGCTAAATATGTATCATTGGATCACAATTGTTGCAATGGCCATGAGGACATCAATTTTCACTTCACTGGGTTCAATATTTCCAGGAGAGAAATATTCATATTCCCTGACATGGTGAATATATACTAAATGGGTGAATATGTATCATTCGATCACAATGGCTGCAATGGCCATGAAGACATCAATTTAGAGTGATGGGGGTTGTTGGAGCAGAAAATTGTCCAAATGTAAATGGAGATCGTGCCAATGTGAAGGTTGAACTCATTTCCACTAGCAATGTTCTCATTAATGTTGTGTTTATGTCACAAGGTAGTCACATGTTTACAAATATTACTCCAAGAAAATATAGGGTGGTTTCCTCCCATCATGAATACATAAAATTCATCAATCCTTGAGCAATATACAAATATCAGGTCATATCAAATCCCACTACATTTGTTTTCAGAAATGAAAAGCCATGATATTTTTCTCTCTCTGCCTTCGTTTGATACGCATAATAAGTTTGGATATTCTTTAAGGATGATTTTTTAGAGGACATAGTACCCCTCCATGAAATCAAATGCGAAGAAGTGGAAAGATCGGGCTCTATGATCCAATTGTTAAACAAAGGAAGAAGATACAAGGTCATACCTAATGTCGATCCTAGCTAGGGTGGCACTACACATGAGGTATAATGATTGACGTTTCTAGAGTATATTTTCTATAATATTCTCTTTCAAATATGCGATTCTCATGTTGCCTTAAAAATTTCCAAAGGGGCTCTCAAGGGATGGAGTTGGGCTTTGGAAATCTGGTAGTAGATGACATCTTTTTTGTCCCAAGTTATGATATGGATGGCTTATCTGTTTCTCAAGGTAACCCTATTTTAGGTGTTCATGTATACCTTTATTCAGGTGATGTCCACTAGGTGAATTGCCGTCAAAGAAGTACCTTGGCAAAATCAAGTGCTTTGTCATGCAATATCCAATGCAAATGGGAAATTTTATTTTAATTTTATTCCATATGGAAAATAAAGGTTGTTCCCATTCTACAAGGGTGAGAATACAATATTTGACATTTCACTTCCATCTATAGAGGTTCTTGTTGAGCACAGTCATGCTAATATATCTCAGCCATTTCTGGTCACAGGTTTCTCAGTTGGAGGACTTGTGGTGACTTTTGAAGGAGTCCATTTTGAAGGTGCTAAGATATTAGTTGATGGACGAGAACAAGCTACAATTGATGTCTCGGGATATTACAAAATTGAACATGAAACTTAAGCATGCTACGCAATCAAGGCTGAGAAGGATCACTTCAAGTTTAGTAGTTTGCAGAATTTCATGGTTGTGCCACACATGGCTTCAAACCCAAATATAGAAGAAACAAATTAAAAAATTTTTGATTCCCTAAAATTATTGACAAATGGCTATTATGGCAAGTGTCAAGTTGGCTAGACAATGTTAAGCCTCAACTAAGGACGATTGTTGATATGGGAAACTTTTGCTTCGAGGTTCAACCAAGTTAATATCAAATATCCCCACTGACCACAATAGTAGAACATGATTCTGGTCTTCAATTTTCACCATCACGTACTGATGTGACAATAACTAGACCAATGTTTGGTATTTAATTTATAAAGGCACTTGTTGATATCCATAAACTAGTGATATGCAAGGAATGATGTGACTCGTTAGTTTCTATATGACTTACTTCTCTAGTTGTTGAACTATGGGTTTAGAGAATCTTAACTCTTTAATTTTAACAAATGAGAGGAGTGACTTCGTATTTGAGAAAGTCCTACCTGGTGCATTGCATCTTGAGGTAAAACATGGACCTTCATCTGATTTATTATATCGGGATGATGAATGGTGTTGGGAGAGAAAGATTATTGATGTCAGTGTTGGTGCTTCTAATCATTCAGAGATAGTGTTTATCCAAAAAGGCTATTGGTTGTGTATTACTTCTACTCATCATGTGGCTTCTTACATCGTACAGCCAAACAAATAACCCATGAATTTTTTGATTTAGAAAGGATGGCACCAAATCTGCTTAGAAGCTTCTCGTATGCACATGCTTCATTTCTTGAACTCGTGCATTTTATTTGGAATGTATTAATTAGAAGTCAATGTATTGAACCATAAGGCTATATATTTGACTGGTGAAAAATATTTGCTGAGTGATGAAATACATGTTGATTCAAGTTCTTATCCCAAAGCAAATGGTTTGTCTTGAAGCATTATTGTAGACATATCAGAAAAATAGGGTGCATTTATAGATATGATCAATAATGTCAAACTTGTTTCAAGTGCTAATGGATCAAGCAAAATTGTTGTATATCAATACACTCACCGGGCGAATCTTGAAGATGAAATGGTCTTCGTTCCAAGAGATAAAAGGAATGCTAGTGAGAAAAATAGTTTTGAAATGATCTTGTTTTATATAAGAAGTCGACAAGTTGTTGTTAAAACTAATGGGTGCCAACATGATATTCCTTCTTTTGCGGGTTTCCCAGGAAAGTACATTCAGTGTCAGTGCTACCATTAATCCCATGTGTCGACATTAAAATAATTACTCAAAATGGTAGTAGAAATGGTCTTCTGAAAAAGGGTGACTTGGTTCTTCAAACATCAACGAGATTAGATGGTTTTTTTTGGGTGGTCCTCTGTATGATGCTATTGAGTACTATGTTGAAGCTTCCAAGGGATATCTTTCGAAAGCACTTGCATAGGACCCCTTTTCAAGCTTAGCTGTATTCTCATCCAATTTGATCAGATGCCCCACTCGACTAGCCAAACCATAAAGAATATTTTATCATCAATATTCTACCTTCTGTGCACTCCCTGCATTTGTGGTCCTCAGTAGAGGAATCACTGAATTTGTGTCAAACAATCGCTAGATATGGAAAAAAACTCTTCAATCTCGTTGCTTCAAACTACAACCATTTAAGTATGGATATTACTATTAATTTCAATGCTTTACAATGAAACTAGTGTAAATGCAGGTTGTATGTGGGTAAAATATAAACCACTGTAAACACAGGTTGTCTTGTATGTGTATGTAGGGTCACACATGATAAAATATTTGGGAGTGAATGTGATATTTTTTCAAGATCTTTCATGCTCTATATTGAGACTCAAAATGCAATGTGGAAGTAATTTGGGCATACTAGAAATGGACTCATATCCCAATAATGCATACAATTTCTTTATGGACGTATTGATTGAGATGATGGGAAGCTTCAAATCATTAAAGGAGCTGGCAATATGTGTTGTGCCTCTGCTTAAAGAAATATATGTCTTCTCAATTTGTTGTTTGAGAGGTTTCCTAGTCTCCAATGTTCGTTAATGGGTGACAACTTTATCTTGGTAAAAACATATGTTTTTGTTTTCTTTTACATGTGCAATGAAAAACATGTTTCAATGTTTAAGAATGTTTTCATTTGCTACTTAGTTGTCACGTATATCATAAAAAAAAATTATACAAAGAATATATTGATGTAGCTTAGGTTGACTATTATGTTTTGGTTCATTATTATGTCTTGTTTGCAGATTCAATATATCTAAAGGATATGAAACAAAACCAAGTAATGAGCTTGTTTCATATCTATTCCTTAATGAAAATCTACACTACCTAAATTAAAAAAGTTAACCTGCTATAAGATGTGAAAAGATCATAAAATTCTTCCATGGTTTTTTTCCATGATGTTCATAATAAATATTTATGTCTTTTACCTCGTAAATTGGTGTAGAGTTGGCTTATTCTAGTTTTCAAATACAATATGTTAGCCTCCTGCTGTAGCAAGTTAATCATCTTTCATGATCGACATTTTTACATGCCAAATATGTTGTACTATGCATGCTGCAATGCTCCATATTTGCTACAGATGGCCAAAGAAGTGTCCATAAGAGTGTGCTAGTCTAAGGGCCACTGCTGTGTTCCAATTTTGATAAGAAATCCATTGTTCGGTCCGAGGCAGTTTTTTAGTTGGAGGTACTCAGGCTGGAGTTCACTAACCTCTCCCTTCTTCTCATCACCCTTATTATATAACTCCCTAACAATTTTCCCTCTTCCCCTATTTTAATCATGTATTTAAACTCCCCTATGTAAATATCCCATCCCCGGAAATATAGCCATATTCTTTATAAGTCTGGGAAATCTCAGTCCATCTGGGACTGTTTTTAGCCCATTCGAGTCATTAAGGAGCTAGTTTGACATCTGGTCAGCTAGTAACCTCTTCTTAGGCCCAAAAACCCATGTTTTCACCTTCCTCCCAACATTTTCATTGTAAATTTTCACCCCACTGCTGTAAAAAACCCATATTCTGCCCCTAACCCAAAGTTTCTGTGCATAAGTATTAAACCCGCCCCTATAAAATCCACATAAACCCGTTTCCCTAAGTTTTTAACCCATCCGCCGCGCATATCAAATTAGGAATATTCCTGCGAATAGTTCCACCCGTTAACTCGCCATCCCTTCGCATCCGCCGCCAACCGTTGGATCGCCCGCCCCACAGATCTACGGTGGGCGGGCATCCCCATCCCCAAACCGCCTGGCCTTTAACGTCCGGGAGTTCGGCGGTTTTGCCGTTGTACTCCCACCACGCGTCAGGCACTGGGCTATGGCGGAGCCCCTCCCTCCGAAACCGCCATCCCCGAAAAGCGGTGCGCCACATACCGCTTACTGCCTCCTGCGGGGTGACGTCACCACCCACGTCATCCCCTGCACAGTCATGCCCACGTCACTCCCCTGTCCAGTCACCCGATGACTCACCTGCCTGCGTGGCCTCCTGCCACGTCACTGCCACGTGTCCCTGCCACCGTACCTACCACGTCATCGTCCGTACGTGATGACATCATGCTAACATCATCCCACCATGTCACCCTGCTGATGTCATGCTGACGTCACCTGCCGTACAATGCTGATGTCATGCTGACATCATCAACACCTTTTTTGGACGCAGAGGCGCAAAAGTCGCACTTCGGAGCCCTGGAATCCAATTCTGAGGCAGTTTTTGATGAGCGATTTGTGCAAATCGCTCATCACAGGATTTTTTAGTTTAAAATGGAGAATCTTTAGTGAATCTTTAAGGAATCTTCTCACCATGCGGCCCCAAGAAGCCCGAAAAGGCGCAAAAATGATCCATTTTCTTCACAGAGCACACCAAAAGGATCAGAAGACAATTCCAGAGGATACAAAGGCCGAATAGCGGGCATTTACTGGTGATTAGAGCCACAGCACATCAGATCAGCAGTTCAGATTTTGTCAAAGAGTATCAGTGGAAGAAAAGATGCCAGAGAGTATCAGTCAAGATTTTTTAGGGGCTCGAGGCACCTGAACATTGATGAAGCCCCCAGAAAGTCAAATCAATAAGCATCAGCCCATCCTTGCCTTCAAATCACCATTAAGGTATTCAAAGCACCAGGACAGCAAGGAAGCAGAAACCCATACTCATTTATTGCAGAAAACACTGCAGCAAGCCACCAAGGACAACATCATTTATTCAGTTTTGATACATCGGCCCTGAGCACGGCCCGAGATATTTTTTGCATTTATTCCTGGATAGGATTAGGTTAAGTAGTCATTTTTTATGACCTAATTAGGTCAAGATGTAATAAAGGAACTCTGCAAAGAGTTTTTGCCCTATATATACCACCCTCTGTATAGTTTTAAGGGTTAGTTAATTGAGAATTTTCACTAGAGACTCGCTGTGTATACCTAATTTTTTTTGTAATCAAAGATTGTTTAAAGCTTGAAGAGTGAACTGTCTATTGTTGATGAATGTTCTGAAGAGTTGAAGATGGAATTCCCACGCTGCGGCCTGAAGCAATAAGTGCCTCTTATCTCTGTTTATGTGTTTGCCATTATCTAAATAGCAGAAAAAAGGAATAGCCTAGAATTAGTTTAAATACTCTCTATGCTCAATTTCTGCTGTTTCTTGATGTTTTCCTCTAAAGAATTGGTTATGAACATTGAATTCCTCCCGGCTCATGTTTACCCCAATTCACCTGTGTTGGCCAATTATCTAGGGATTCTTAACTGCCCCTAGGTAGCGCCCTGTTACTTTCTCTGCTAATCTGTTGGAGAGATTCTTAACTGCCTCTCTTTCTTTAGCATTCAGTTCATCCCTTAAATCTGAAGATTGCTTCAAAACTCAGTTATCTTGCTCCATGTTCCCTCACTGTTATTAATAAAACGCACCAGCAGTTCCCCTCCTCGACTCCACGCCCAATGGCTTGAAAGATTCAGACTATACTCTGCCTCTCTACATGAAAGTGTCAGTTTTCCCACCAAACCTCAATCAAAACCCCTGTGCATCATATCTAGCCTAAAATCATCCCTTTTAACAAAGCTGAATCATAAAGAGAGAGCCCTCTCTGACTGCAGGTAGGCTAGGGCCTACAGTCCAAAGTTGGTTTGTGGTTACCTCGGCCGTATCCCTTTAGGAGTCAAAAGGGACAACCTGAGTGATAACACAATATAGGAAATATCAAAATATCCCATACCTCAATGTATCAGATCCCAACTCTCTCATCTCTGTATATACAAGTTAATGTATACATAATTGAATTTCATGATAGGGAAATTAGTGTACTAGGTTGCTTTCTTCAGAGCACCCCTCCTCTAGAGATGATAGAACTTCATTTAATTTATGACTTGAATTATGACAATCAATGATGTGTAAATTTTTTGGACGAAGTGATGTATTTGTATAGAGTTTCAATTCAAGCAAGGATATTGGTATGAGAATCTTCTTTTTAAATACACACTTCAAAATCTTTAAACCATTGACCAGTAAAAAGGCTTTCTAGCTTCATTATCTTTTATTTTTTCTTTACGGAAGGGTATGACCAATGTAGGTTGTATGTGGATACGACGATGAATTCTACTATGGATACGAGGATGTGCAAACCAATGGAATGGCATGCTTAGTTTTGGGAAAAATTTTGTATGGAAGCAAATGGCAGTCTCATGGAGTGGGTATGTGACATTTTTGCCCCATTTTCATTTTTTTTATCATTTGTTGTTTACGCTGGTTCTAATAGTAAGTTTTAATTATTTATATTTTTGTCATTTATATCATTGACATTCCATGTTTCCAAGGCAAGATAACATTTTTAGTTGCTTTAGATGAGTAGCCCGTAGGATTAGGATGTTTCAAATGAGTTTTGAACATTTGTCCAATATGCCTTGTCGATTTTGGATTGGCATTGCAGGTTATCACTTTAATGGTTATCCGGTTTGACATTTGATTGACAACCAAATTCCATGCTTTTGTAAATTGTTTTGTACGTTAATTTTTAAAAGTATTTAAGAAATTTTTCTTCAGTAGCCACACTTCAAACAATGGATTTCACACTACTAGGTTTAAGGTTTGGGTTATGTATTTGATTAAAATTTCCTAAGATTTATATCATATCTCAAGTGTCAAGTTTGGGTTATTTATTTGGTCAAAATTTCCCAAGATTTATATCATATCTCATCCTTTTGAAATTCATGCATTCATGCCATTCAAATGTAACACCACGACAAGGATGAGCCCTATTAAGCTCACCAACTTTGTTACTATGCTTCATGAATAATAATTCAAATGGACTTTTAACTGGTTATTTTCCTCGACTAAATAATATTAAGCAAAATCCTCTCATTCATACTCAACCCCAAGTCATACTCAAAATATTGAGATGTGAATAACATTGGCTCGACAACAATTTTGACACCCAAGTCCTTGCAAGTTAGACAAGACTGCCCACTTTTTTTAAAAAATGATCATATCTTTAAATTGTTGGCCTTTGGACTCCTTCAGTAAAGAAAATATCATTCTATGATATTGATAATTTGTCTATCAAAATGTGGATGGGGTGAAATATGAGTTAAGGAGTAGAGAAAGAAATTTTCCTTGACATTGCCCAGAATATTTTGAACTTTTGGGAGCACATCACGTGACACTACTATCACCACACCAACATTTTTTGGTAAATCTCCACTGCAAGAGGCATCCACTAATTCATGTTCCTCAACCAATGACCGTAAAGATGATTCTTCATTAACATTTTTCGTAGATGATGATAGTGATATATAGTCCTTAGCATCATAAAGTATGGATTTTCTTTCTTCACCCGTGCTCCACCTTCTCCCTCCCAATTGTATATAAGACTCAGTTTCTCTTGCATGCTTCCCTTCGATTGCAAAGTTTTACCAATACCTGAAATCCTCGTCTTGATATTGGTTCTTATGCTTTTCTTCTTCTTCTAAGCTAAGAAATTGGAAAAACATTACCTCCCTACCACCAGAAATAGATAAACCATTTTTCGTAGACTATCTTTCATGCTCCATAAGAGGAATATTAAACAATACTCGAGTTGTTTCTACATCTCCAATCACCATCACAATGTCTTGATTTGGACTAGATCCATCTCTTATGTCCATAAGATTGGATTCAGAACTATCGAGGTCCTTCGATGGTGGGGCATCTCCACATATTGAATGAAAGGGAGGGACACCTGAGCTTCCAGACTGAAGAATGTTAGCTCTCTGTCCATTCACATAAGCATATGAAAGGAGAAACCAGCCTCACCAAATCTAGAGAACTTTCCTCACTCTCTCCTGCAAGGTCACCACAATATAAATTTAAAAAAAATTACAAAAAGATCCACACATTCATTACACTAATTATGATGTTTTTTTTTACGAGTAAAAATTACCAGCCGCCTTGCTAATTCATGACCAATAAGGGGCTTGATCTTAATACATGATATATTTTCATCATTACTATCATCAACATGTTATATTATTTAGAGTGAGATTTCATGAATTGGCAGGCGTTTTTTTCCAAATTTCTGTTTTTATATCCCACACAGTTGGAATCCTGCTACATTTAGCCTCCTCTACTTCCCCAAGCTACATGTTTTAAAGAGGGTACAAAACACTAATCATATGTTCTTTCGCCATAAGTTCTTCTCATCTTTTGGATGAATTTTATGGAAATTGTATTCATGGCAATTATGTGGCATGAAATAGTGTTCCATTATTCTTTTTTATCATCATTGGTTTATGAGTTAGCATGCTTATGTTGTACCAGTTTGTTATGACTGTGTCATGTAAAGATCATGTTGAGTGGGTTTTACATTTTATTTCCACTGTAGTCAACAACTAAATATATAATTTTTCTATTAGGTTGAATGATGGGACAAAACACTTTGATTTCCACCAATGCTCTTTTTTTCATATACTATCACAAGTGCAGAAATACAAACTCGCCTTTCTTTTTACCTGGATAAGAAAATGATGACAACTTTGTATTTTGTAGTGACAAGGATAACTATGTATTGAATCTAGGCCCTGAGCCCTTCAATTCATCCTTTCTTTACACTACATGACCATCTCCTACTGGTAACGGAGTTCAATTTTTGAACCAACATTTGTCTTCAATACTATTTCATGATAAAGAAAGAACACAACCATTGTTGGATTTCATTCGAGCACACAAATACCAAAGCCATGTCATTTTTCTTTCTTCGGTTAATATATTGCATCACTGTGTTTGAAGTTAATTCATTATTATTCTATGCCAATAAATCTCTATCAAATAGAAGATAAGGATGACCGAGTTGTTCTAGAGATATATAATATGAATTAATTAAAAATTCACAAGGTTATTTTGATTATAATCTTTCTATTTCACTTCTCTAGACAAAACTATATATTCAAATACCAACTCAACTCAAACCAAACTAAAATAGAGAATCCTAGTTAGGAAGATGTTTCTCTCTCCATACCTTATAACGACATTATTTTTCTGAATTATACTTGAAGTTCATTGATAGTAACCTATATATATATATATATATATATATATATAGATATATATATATATATATATATATATATATATATATATATATATATATATATATATATATATATATATATATATATTAGCACCAAATAGAAATCATGGTAAAAATACAAATATCCCATTAAATATGACCTAAAGATGATTCATATAATATCAGCTTTAGTCTGAGCATGTGGTAGAGTAATTTCTGAGGTGTAAAGTTTTATTAGAGGCATTGTTTGTTTATTTGTTTTGGTTAGAAAATGGTTTTATCATGCTTTTATGTTACTTTCAATTTATCATATCTAGCATGTTGAGAAATGGGAAAGAATAATGTGTGATATTTATCTTGCAGAAATTGATGTTGAATGAAAGGATATAGAGTTTAACCAAGCTACAATCTGCTTTGTCAAAGCTAGAGGGACATCTTAAAAATTTACCTAAGAATACACAACATACATAGTTTGAACATAAGGAATTGTTATGAGAATAAGTACCCTAGGGATTTGGGTTGGAACCCCAACAAATCAAGAGCAAAATACAATAAGAAACACTCATACAACTCAGGAAAAATGCTTATATAAATAAACTATGTGAGAGTGACCATACATGAATGTCCATCGTTTGGGTATATCCTGTAAGGTTCAGATCCTTTGCAACTCCTGATGTTCTTCAAACCTAAAAATCATTCAATTCGAACATACATAGTAGTATAGAGATAAATCATTTTAAGGAAACTAAAGTTGTATTATATAAGAAAATGATTAGTTATACATCAAAATAACATTCATATATGAATTACAACACTATCTGATGCATAAACACAATTAATCTCGGAAGTAAGACAATGCTTCTTTTTATTGTAGAAAGCTATAACTAACACAGAGAGAATTAACCTAATTCTTCTTCTTTAAGCTCCAAGTAGAACCGTCCTCCGGATCCATCTAGTCCCAGCCTTTAACAGATTCCTTCCATAACCAATACCATGATATCTCAAGCAAGAGGGAGAATATCTTTAATCATGGAAATAAGGGTTTCCTGAAACTTGGGGAAGTGCATGAAGCACAGGGATACTTTAGACTTAGTCAGGGATAATCTCAGTATAATAGTTCTATCTCTTCTCCTCCTTAAGGCCCTCCCATAGAAGTCTATTTATACTTCTCCCAATTAGTTTCTTAGTTCGGAAATAGTTGGGCCATGGGCAATAAGAGGTAATCAATAGGTAAAGCCCATGAAATCTACCCACAATTAAGTAAATTTATTTTTTCTATGTGTTTTAACACATATGGGTGGGTTGGGTATTGACTAACCCACGTGTACATGCTTTTATCTCAGGGAAAAGTAGCGTACAGGGAATAAAACATTGTTTTTAAAATATTTGGACCAAGTTTGGAAGGAGGCGTTGCCCTAGGCCATAAACGAAGAATCACAAATACCAAGGGTGGTAAATGGTGCTATAGCAGATGCCCCCTAATATATGAGGCCATAAGGGGTACATGATGGCTTAATCTTTGGTTTTCTTGTTGTTATAGTCTTATTTGGTCTAGTAGAGTCTCAGACCTTAAGTCTGATATTTTTGATCTGGCTTTGTCTTTTATTTTTCTTGCAAATCTTTGTATACATACTTTACTCTGTTTACAGTAGCATACACACGCTTGTTTCTGTGAAGTGAACCCACATATACATGATTTTCATTTATCAAAAGCGCGTGTACATGCCTCTATGCTTGAACACAGTCGCATATACCATTTTTTGAATTGCTTTTTCAAATCTCTCTACCCATGAAGATTTGTTGCTTGGTCTGTTTAGTCTCTGAGTGGTCAATTTTTGTCTGAAGAATTTCATTATTCTCTGAGCTTGATGTTTAGAAGTCTCTTATTTATTGAAGAGATTTGGCCTAGGTTTGCTTTTGAGTTAGTTTTTGATTTGTGTTTTGGCACAGAAGACTTCATAGAGAGGTTCTTGATTGTTTTGGCCCTCTAGAGCAACAGATTGCTTTCAATCTCAGTATCAAGCTAGATTTTTGGTCAACTTGCTTTGCTTTCCATCATTTTGTGGCCTTATAGCTTTTATTGCTTTTTGGAAGTCTTTTTGACAAATTTGAAAATATTTCTTTACTGGCTTCTTGGTCAGTTTATGAAGATATTTGGTGTTGTTTGGGTCGTTTAGAAAAAGTTGAAGCCTTTTGGTTCAAGTTTTCATTCGTTGTTGAATTTGTAACTTGCAAAGACTCCTTGTGCTCTTTTTTTGGTCTTTGTGTTTTAGTGGCATTTAGAGTGCTTTCAAAAGGTTGTTCTGATTGTTTCTTGAAAAATAAAAGATCTCAAAAAAAAATATTTTTCTTTTCTTTTGCCAATTTTGATTTTGGTTCCTTTTTATTTTTTAAAAGTGAATTGTGATATTTTGGGATTTGTTCTTCTTGTTTGGGAAGAATTTTGTATTCAAAATTGGTATTCTTTTCAATACCTCAGTTGGCTTATTAATAGTTATAAAAAGTTGGTTTCGTTCTTTTTTAGAGTAATTTAGGATCTTACATCTTCATTATACCTTGCATTAGAGTAGTTTACATTATTAAAGCATCAATAGTCCTTTTAGTTTTTGTTTGTGCGAAGTTTGCTTCAAGAAAAGAAAAGAAAAAGTTTTTTTTGCTTTATAGAAGTTCCGTAGAACCCACATAGAGATCTCTTTTCATAAAAGAACAAAATATTGCATTAATGTAGTTTGTTTTCCATTGATTTATTTTGTGTCATACAAACACCATTGGTTTCATTTCCATCTATACCCTTAACTTAAAAGAACAACCATTAAAATCAAGCACTTAATTTAAATAAACTAGAACTTTTGTAATGTCATCAGAATACACCAACAAGTTTAGGTTTATTCAGGTCTTGTATTAGGCGAGAGGAGAGATAACTCTCCAAGGCCGCTATAAATTGCAAAATGTAGAAGATTGATTAAAGAGTGAAATCTAGTAGCGTTACAGAGACCGTGAAAGCTCTATGACTGGGAGTAAAGAATGAGGGTTAGTGAAGATAAGGACGAGAGATACCTCATCTCTTACTTGTCGGATCCTACTTGATGATTGTTCCACCCGGCTTCTGATAGGATTTGCTGACCATAGTTGTCTCTCCTAGGAATCACAGAAGTGGCTACGGAGGGGAATCCCATGGCACCTGAGGTTGATGTTGTATCACATTCAACAATACTTCTGGATGGGACCCTTGTGAAGCTTGGGGGCTTGCACCAGCAAAGGTTGTTGTCTGCAAGTTAGCATAGCTACCTTTGATAGCTTCTCTAGTAGGCCTATGGCATAATTACCCCAATCTATTTTGTTGGCATTTTGGCACAGGTGTGGCGCTACGGTACAGGTGTTGTCCTTGATGGCAACTCTCTTTGAAGACAGATCTCAGTCCAGACTACAAGAATGAAGAGAAATTTCATATACGCAGGTTCATTAAGCCCAAGTTGCGTATACACACTGGTACGCTATATACTAAGTCGCGGATACGCAGGCTCGCTATATACGAAGTCGCATATACACGCAGTTTCATGAACAGAAAAGAGCGTACATGTCGAGAAGCTTTCTTTTGGTCCATGGTAGTTAGTCCTCAGTACTTGAGCCTATGTTTTTGGACCAAGGTATCTCGACAGTCATGTTTATCCCGAGTTTTGAAGTTGATGGTATTGTGTTACTATGGTTTTGGACCGTGGTATTGTGAAGGGCCTAAGACTATATAAGGAGAAGAAGATCATTAGGCAATTGCATCGAAAAGTCTTGAATATCGAATGAAGAAAGAGATCTAGTATGCAGGTTCTGGGTTGATGATACATTGCTTGATCTGAGCTAAGGAGAGATCACACCGGTGGATGGAAGACTAGATCTAAGGATAGATCGGGATCAAATTGTTTGAAATGAACTATCTTTATATGGTTGATTATGCATATTTTTAGATCTGCATACTGACACAATGTTATGTTCTGGGTATGACTGATGTCTGGTACAGCTGCGAAGTTTTAAGAAAATACTTTTAGATCTGTACGCATGTTGGCTTCGGTAAAAGTGCGTGTATACGCGGGTTTGTTTCATTGAAGTAGCGTGTATCTTTTGAAGCTTAATTTTTGGGGTTGCAGTTGGGTCTGACTGTTATTGCAAAGTTCTGTAGTCTACTCTGTGTTTTGGTGACTGGGTGTTGACAGGGTTTCAGTGGTTCAGTAATTCAAAGATTGATGATGCTAGTATTGGTTGTTTTGTGCTTCAATGATTTGTGAATGAATCGTGGTCTTCAGATTGTAATGTTCTGCTTCAGGAGTATCCAGTCTGAAAATTGATGAAAAGTGGTACCTGAAGGAAAGAAGATTGTAGGCCAGCACCTACGTACTAGTATCTTAGCTAGTACAATAGCAAAGGGGGTTGGAGCTCCCTTCCAGGAGAGTCTGGAAAACGAGAGAAGGTTGTAGCCTTCTGCAGGTTGCAGCTTGCGTACTGGTATAAGGCTGCACCAGTACAAAAGATTGTAAACTGAAGTTTCTGATTAAAGAAAAGATAGAGACGACTTGCAGCAGGTGGTTTTCACCCACATTGGGTTTCCACCTTATATCTTGGTGTTCATGTGTGTGGCTTTTGTGTGATGATCTGTTCTGTTATACTGCACCTGTTTACTGTTAAAATGGTTAATAATGTTCTGATGCATTTACTGAAGATAAGCTAACTGAATTATAAGATTTCTGGATATACGCTAGTTACTTTAGACACAGCAGCGTGTACACGCTGGTTCACTTAACTGAAGTAGCGTATATGTTTCTGAATATGAAATTGAAAAAGTATTATTGATCTGATAATACTGATTCACCCCCCCCCCCCCCCCCCCCCCTCTCAGTATTATTTTCATCAATTGGTATCAGAGCAGGTCCTTCAGAGAAGCTTGATCGCTTGAAGGTAGATCGTTCATCATGAGCAACTACGAGAAAGAAGCATCAATCAGGCCACCGGTTTTTGATGGGACAAACTTCAATTATTGGAAGGTAAGAGTTACTGCCTATCTTCAATCTCTTGGTATAGAAGTTTGGGACATCGTAGAGACAGGCTACACTTTTCCTTCAGCTACTCCTACAGATTCAGCCGAGAAAAAGAAATATGAAACAAATGCGAAAGCAGTCAGTACTCTATTGGGATGTATATCCCAATCGGAATTCATGAAGGTAATGCACTATAAATCCGCAAAAGAAATATGGGACAAAATTGTCACGAGCTATGAAGGAGACGAACAGGTAAAGCGTGCTAAACTTCAAACTCTCAGGATTAAGTATGAGACTCTCAGAATGTATAATGATGAAAGTGTGGCTAACTATTTCCTTAGGGTGGATGAGATTGTTAATTGCATGAAAAACTTGGGTGAAGAAATAAAAGAGGCTATTGTGGTTGAAAAGGTTCTAAGATCATTGTCCCCCAAATTTGAATCTAAAGTGTCTGCAATAGAAGAAAAGGAAAATCTACGAACTCCTACTATGTCTCAGCTTCACGGAATTCTAACTGCTTATGAAATGAGAAAGGGAGGTCCATCAGACAGAAGAGAAGCTGCTTTCAAGGCTTCAGGCAAAGAAGATTATTATGAAGCAAGTCACGTGCCAGAAGATGAAGAAGAAGAATCAAATTTTGTCAGAAATCTTCAAAGGGGTTCTGGAAGGTTCAGAGGTAAGTTACCTTTTAAATGCTTTGCTTGTGGAAGAGTAGGTCATTATGCTGCCAAATGTCCTCACAAAGATAAGAATGACAAGGGAAAGGAACCTGTCAAATGGAACAAGAAACAAAATTAAAAGAAGAAAAGCTATTACACTCATGAAGATAGTGATGGTCTTTCAAATAGTGACGAAGATGAACAAGGTAATAGATATAAACTTTTAATGGCTTTTGAAGATGATGACTACATGGATGCTATAGATGTAGAAGGCTTTTGTGAAGAAATGAATAATCTCAAAGTTTGCTTAGAAGAGAAAAGTGCTATTATTGATTCTCTACAATGTCAACTGGCTGAAAAGGAAAAACATCTTGAAAAATTGGAATGTGAGATTGTTTGTCTTAGAAAGGAGATTGAGAAAACAAAAGCGATTAATCTTAAATTTGTTAAAGGATTTGAAACATTGGATGAGATTATCAATGTGCAGCGTTCTCCTCTGATCAAGACAGGTCTGGGATATAATGGAGAAACATCTCAAGCTTCTACCTCTAAAAGTTATCTTGATGCAGCAAGGAGGAATGAGCAAAGGCCAAATAAAAGTCATCAGGTGAATCAGGGACAGTTTACCTCAAGAACAAATAAAGACTATCAAGAAATTCGGGGACAAGCTGCCTTAAGGACAAACAGAAGCTACAATCAGCCACAGGTAAAATCTTCCCAATTTGCCCCAAGAATGGATGTCAATAGAAGCTACAATCTGTTGGAAGATAGATCTGATTATCGCATAAGTTTCTTTAATGGCCAATGTTTTTCTTGCCATAACTTCGGTCACAAAGCAGCTCAATGTGTTGCCTACAAGACAATCATGACTAAAGAAGCTCAAAAGCAAAGAAGTATGACTGGAACCATGAAAAGGACTTATAACAACTTTTCGGTTCTTGAAAATGAAGTTGAATGCTCTATTTGTAATAACTTTGGTCACGAAGACTCTGAATGCAGGAGCAGGTTCAGAAAGACAACTTAGAAGGAACAAACCTCAAATGTCAGAACATGGAGAATAAAGGAACCGCAACCAGAAAGATGTGGGATAGCCTTTTATGCAGAAGGTCAAGAAAGTCTATGGTACATTGACAGCGGATGTTCGAAGCATATGACAGGGGACAAAGAAAAACTTGAATCATATACCGCATTAGAAAAGGGAAAGAAAGTTTCTTTTGGAAACGATATCTCTGCAGCCATAAAAGGAAAAGGCGTTGCTCCGTTGAAAGAGAAGGTCAAAGATGGAAATGTTTTGTATGTTGATGGATTGAAGCATAATCTTCTGAGTGTCAGTTAGATGTGCGATCAAGGAACAGAGGTAATATTTAGATCAAATGGATGTTGTGTTCGTGATCTTGATACAGGTGAAACAATGATCAAAGGAAGAAGGACTCCAAATAATCTATACATATTTGAAGAAAGACAACAACAATGCTATTTGAGCAAGGATGATGAACACTGGCTATGGCATCGGAGATTGGGGCATCTAAGCTTTTCACAAATAAGGAAAGCATTCAGATATCAGGCAGCTCGTGATCTTCCAGATATCAAAATTCCAGACAACACCATATGCAAATCATGTCAGTTTGGAAAGCAAACCAGAACTAATTTTCCTGAGAAGGAAGGATCAGCTAGCATGCCTCTTGAGCTAGTACATACAGATACATGTGGTCCATTCAGAAAAAGAACACCTCAAGGAGAAGAATATTTGATATTATTCATTGACGATTTCTCCAGGTTTGTCTGGTTAGGACTTATGAAGCACAAAGATGAAGCATTCAAAAAATTCAAATCCTTCAAGCTCTTGGCTGAAAATGAATCAGGACACAAAATTAAGTGCCTCAGATCTGACAGAGGTGGGGAGTTTACCTAGAATGAATTTTTCGATTTCCGTGAAGAACATGGAATAAGAAGAGAATTCTCTACAGCTAGAACTCCTCAGCAAAATGGAGTTGTGGAAAGAATGAACAGAACAGTTCAACAAATGGCTCGTGCTATGCTTGATGAATCAGGTACTCCCGCAACTTTCTGGGGTGAAGCTGCACATGCTGCGGTTATTATTCTCAACAAAACAAATGTCCGAGTAAATAGCACTCAAACCCCTCATGAGCTCTGGTGTGGTAAGACTCCTTCGGTGAAGCACTTCAAAATCTTTGGGAGCAAATGTTATATTAAGAATACTGATGAGCAACTTGGCAAACTTGAACCTAGAGTAGATGAAGGCATTCTTCTTGGTTATTCTCCACATAGCAAAGCATACAAGTTCTACAATAAAAGACTTGGCAGAATTGTTGACAGCATTGATGTTGTGGTTGATGAGAAGGGATACATTCCTAGGCAAGTTCATCATGAAGACATTGAAGATGAAGGCTATCCTCAAAGACAGAATGATGAAGAAGAAGAACCTCAAGAAGAACCAGAGGAGCAGACAAGAATAGAAGAGAAGACTCCATCCAGATATGTTCAGAAGAATCATCCAGAATCTCAGATTGTGGGGTAGAAAGAAGCAGGAGTACAAACAAGAAGAACAATTGCAGAAGCTTCAAGCTACTTGGCATTACTCTCTTCCACTGAACCACAAAATGTGAAAGAGGCATGCAAAGATGAATGTTGGATCAAAGCAATGGATGAAGAACTTGAGCAGATCGAAAAGAACAACACTTGGGAATTGGTTCCTAGACCAAAAGATAAGAATGTCATAGGGACAAAATGGGTCTTCAAAAATAAATTGAATGAAAATGGAGAAGTAATTAGAAACAAGGCCAGACTTGTTTGTAAAGGGTATGCGCAGCAAGAAGGAATAGATTTTGAAGAAACCTTTGCTCCTGTTGCAAGACTTGAGGCCATCCGAATGTTCCTTGCTCTCTCAAGCTTTCAAAACTTCAAAGTATTTCAAATGGATGTGAAATCAGCCTTTCTGAATGGAGACTTAGAATAAGAAGTATATATTGAACAGCCAGATGGTTTCATTCTTGGGAATGATCCAAACCTTGTATTCAGATTGAAAAAGGCTCTCTATGGTCTCAAACAAGCTCCAAGGGCTTGGTACTATCGGTTGGACAAATATCTTCACCAACAAGGTTTTTCAAAAGGGTCAGCAGATAGCAATCTCTATATAAAAGTTGAAAATAACAAATTGCTAATACTTGTTGTGTATGTAGATGATATTATCTTTGGCAGCAATGAAGAGGCTATGAGTCAAAACTTTGCCTTGGTTATGCAGAAAGAATTCGAAATGTCATTACTTGGAGAATTGACATACTTTCTTGGATTGCAAATCCAACAAAATGAAGGAGGTATTTTCTCGTCTCAAACCAAGTACCTCAAGCAGATCTTGAAGAAGTATGGCATGGAAGATTCAAAGCCAGTTTGTAGCCCCATGGTTACAGGATGCAGCCTCAGTGGAAATGATGAATCAGCAGCAGTTCACCAACCAACTTATAGATCCATGATTGGGAGTTTGCTTTATTTGACAGGTACCCGACCAGATATTATGCATGCAGTAGGAATTGTTGGAAGATTTCAAGCCAACCCAAAGGAAACTCATCTTTAGGCAGTCAAAAGAATCTTCAAGTATCTTCAAGGGACTGAAAACTATGGCTTATGGTATCCTAGAGATACAGATCTCACTCTTCATGCTTACACAGATGCAGATTGGGCCGGAAGTGTGGATGACAGGAAAAGCACAAGTGGTGGTGCTTTCTTCATGGGTTCCAGATTAGTATCTTGGTTCAGCAAGAAACAGAGTTCGATTTCTTTATCTACAGCTGAAGCAAAATATGTGGCTGTGGCATCTTGTTGCACACAACTTCTTTGGATGATGCAGACCTTGCAAGATTTTCAAATCACTTGCACTCCACCAGTCTCTATCTTATGTGATAATACAAGTGCAATCAGCATTTCAAAGAATCCAGTCATGCATTCAAAGACCAAGCACATACCAATCAAGTATCACTTCCTCCGGGAACAAGTGCTTGAACAAAAGGTCAAGTTGGAGTATGTTTCTTCTAAAGAACAAGTTGCTAATATTCTCACAAAACCACTGCCCAGGGAGACTTTTGAATATCTCAGACAAAAGCTGGGAGTAGTTGATGCTTCATCCTGCTGTTAAAGCTTGTCTTTTCTAAATAAAAGTTGGTATACGCGAGTTGTGTAAGGGATATCCACATACATACGCTGATTTATGCAGGTGAAGTCGCGTATATGGAGTTCTGAACAGCAAGGGCAGATTCTGGTTGGAGAAGGTCTGAGATGGGTATGCCAGAGTCCTTCAGGCACAGTTTCAGGGGGAGCAGCAGGCACAGTTTTAGGGGGAGCAGCTTAAAGTCTAATAAAGCATTGTTGGCATTTAGATGCTTTTGGTTCTAGTTCACAACTGTTGTTGGTTTCAGGAGTAGGAGCATAGAAGGAAATCTTCGTTGCTGATCTAAAAGATGATTATCAGATGCTGCTGGTGACTTTCATAAGTCTTGGTCTAGATTTTTCATCTATATGTCATGTATCTCTTTTGTGATATCTCTTCTAGGGTGTTAAGGTCATGTAACGGCCTATGTTGGTTTCCCCACTATGCCTGGGATGAATGATGTAATGTAATTGGTTGTTATATGTAAATTTCTGATGTATCCCCTCTTGGTTGGGAGTATGGATGTATATATTGAGTCTTTTGGTGATAGGAAGGTCCTTTATGATGTATAAGTCTTGGTTCTTTTGAAGAACATCTTTTGCAGATCTTGCCTACAGTCAGGGGGAGCATGTTCAGCATAGCAGAGCAGAGATATCAGCATGTACTCAGGGGGAGCACAGCCCTTTTCCCTTGATGACAAAGGGGGAGAATGATTCTAAGGATCTTGGGGTTTCCATCAAGTCCAAAGGGGGAGATTGTTGGCATTTTGGCATAGGTGTGGCGCTATGGTACAGGTGTTGTCCTTGATGGCAACTCTCTTTGAAGACAGATCTCAGTCCAGACTACAAGAATGAAGAGAAATTTCATATACGCAGGTTCATTAAGCCCAAGTTGCATATACACGCTGGTACGCTATATACTAACTCGCGGATACGCAGGCTCGCTATATACGAAGTCACGTATACACGCAGTTTCATGAATAGAAAAGAGCGTACATGTCGAGAAGCTTTATTTTGGTCCGTGGTAGTTAGTCCTCGGTACTTGAGCCTATGTTTTTGGACCAAGGTATCTTGACAGTCGTGTTGATCCCGAGTTTTGAAGTTGATGGTATTGTGTTACTATGGTTTTGGACCGTGGTATTGTGAAGGGCCTAAGACTATATAAGGAGAAGAAGATCATTAGGCAATTGCATCAAAAAGTCTTGAATATCGAATGAAGAAAGAGATCTAGTATGCAGGTTCTGGGTTGATGATACATTGCTTGATTTGAGCTAAGGAGAGATCACACCGGTGGATGGAAGACTAGATCTAAGGATAGATCGGGATCAAATTGTTTGAAATGAACTATCTTTATATGGTTGATTATGCGTATTTTTAGATCTGCATACTGACGCAATGTTATGTTCTGGGTATGACTGATGTCTGGTACAGCTACGAAGTTTTAAGAAAATACTTTTAGATCTGTACGCATGTTGGCTTCGGTAAAAGCGCGTGTATACGCAGGTTTGTTTCATTGAAGTAGCGTATATCTTTTGAAGCTTAATTTTTGGGGTTGCAGTTGGGTCTAACTGTTATTGCAGAGTTCTGTAGTCTGCTCTGTGTTCTGGTGACTGGGTGTTGACAGGGTTTCAGTGGTTCAGTAATTCAAAGATTGATGATGCTAGTATTGGTTGTTTTGTGCTTCAATGATTTGTGAATGAATCGTGGTCTTCAGATTGTAATGTTCTGCTTCAGGAGTATCCAGTTTGAAAATTGATGAAAAGTGGTACCTGAAGGAAAGAAGATTGTAGGCCAGCACCTACGTACTAGTATCTTAGCTAGTACAAGAGCAAAGGGGGTTGGAGCTCCCTTCCAGGAGAGTCTGGAAAACGAGAGAAGGTTGTAGCCTTCTGCAGGTTGCAGCCTGTGTACTGGTATAAGGCTGCACCAGTACAAAAGATTGTAAACTAAAGTTTCTGATTAAAGAAAAGATAGAGACGACTTGCAGCAGGTGGTTTTCACCCACATTGGGTTTCCACCTTATATCTTGGTGTTCATGTGTGTGGCTTTTGTGTGATGATCTGTTCTGTTATACTGCACCTGTTTACTGTTAAAATGGTTAATAATGTTCTGATGCATTTACTGAAGATAAGCTAACTGAATTATAAGATTTCTGGATATACGGTAGTTACTTTAGACACAGCAGCGTGTACATGCTGGTTCACTTAACTGAAGTAGCGTATATGATTCTGAATATGAAATTGAAAAAGTATTATTGATCTGATAATACTGATTCACCCCCCCCCCCCTCTTAGTATTATTTTCATCATATTTTTGGAAGGCCCTTATTATTAACTTTATTGTATTTTGGTATCTGGTCCTAATCAGTCGAAGTGGAAATACTTGGGAGTTGTTTGATTGCTGATATCCTTAGGGAAATTTTAGTGAGTGTTATGTGCTCCTAGTCGGCCTAGCTTTATAATTTTCTTGAGTCTTTAAGTGGATATTTCAAATAATTCAAAGTGGCTGACTGACCATCTCGATGGTCTCAGAGACTTCGTGGGCTTTCACCTACGAGTGTGGAGCCTTCTCCTAGAAGGTATAGGAGTGATTCTACCAATGGTTTCCAACCAGTGGCAGCAGGCACATCAGAGATTGATCCTCCACTTGGAGGCATTAGTTCACAAGATAGACTTGGTACGAGTATAGAGTTAGAAAGGAACACACTAGTTATTTCTCGAGTACTCTTCCATTCGGAAGATAGTATTGAAGTAGACGAGCTTTTAGAGTTGGTTGTGGCTCTGAATTCTCCTCTCCCTCCTAATCATCCAGATGTTCTTTTATATGTTGGAACTGCGACTAATAGGCCTTCGAGCCTAGGTTTACATACATATATCCCTTCGATGACCACTGTTGGAAGTATGGCATCCATACAAATGTTGCGAGCATGCAGACTCCCATATCTGTACAAGGGGGAGGAACTATTTCCATCCTTTCTAACGCTCCCAACATGACTATATTTGGGTCTACTTGCATTTCTTCGACGAGTGGAAGTTCTCAAGCTACTGCATTTAGTTTTGGATTTTCCCCTTTCGGAATGCCATATCGAGGTATTCCTTGAGTTCCTTTGGACATACCATCAACCGCCTCTACATCCATGATGAGTGGATCGACTTGTTTTCAGGGTTTCCCATTTGGAAGTGGACATATACCACATTCCAATCCGACAGTAGGGTCAAGGCATTTTCCTTTTACAAGTCAAGGTAGTAACCCCTTCCAGGGTTAGACAAACCCTGCAGTTAGTGGGATAGGAGCTGGGAATCAATTTGTTGGTCAACAAGGGAATATGTCATATTCTTCAACTAATTCATTTCAAAGTTTTCCACCCTTTTCTAATGCATGGAACCCTTATTAGGGGCTATTAGCTCCTTTCAATACTTCGTTGGGGGGTAACTTCACTGGTTGTAGAGGATTTTCAGTAGGAGTTGGTCAAACTCCAAATTTTGCTGGACCAAAAGGATCACCTTTTGGTTCAGTAGGCTCTACGAGTTACTTCGGGCAACCTAGTGCCTTTCAAAATCCATGTCATTCTTTTCAGACATTGGAAATGCCGCCTATTCTGGATGGAATTCCCAAGGTCCTCCACAACTTCCTTTTCTGGTCGCACTTAATTTGCCAGACTTAACTAAATTGATGGATGATCCAATTAAGTAGAATCTAGCTTTGGCCTTCGGTCCCAACTCAACTTCCCTCTGATATTCCAGAGTTTGAAGTGAAGAGTGCTGAAGACCCAGGAGATCATGTGACCACATTTCACTTATGGTTCTCATCCAACTCCTTGATAGATGATTCGATCAAGTTGAGGTTATTTCAGTGCACCCTAAACGGAAATGTAGCCAAATGGTATATAGAGTTTCCAGGGGGCACCTATACTTCTTTTGTTGATTTGGCTAATATTTTATTGAACCATTTCAGTTACTTATCAGTTACGAAGCCAGAACCAAACTTCTAGCCAACTTTCAGCAAGACATAGCAACTCACATTTCGGATCATATCCAAGAATGGAGAAGGAGAAAAAGGTTTATCAAAGCCCACATCCACCAAAGTTCCTTCTCGAATGGTTTATAAAATCATTACAACCCGAGATCTCAAAGGATGCTTCACTTTTTGGTGTTTTTCAGAAGAGCAGGCTATTTTTCGAGCCCGGCAATTAGAACTGATATATATTGTTAGTCTATGACTCTTCAAAAAATCCTACCTGATGCTCCTAGAACTAAGGTTGATTTAGCCAAACCGAAGCCAAGCCCTCATGTTGATGGTATAGATGGATCAATTGACGTAAATACAGTGAACATTTTGAACCAATTGCAGTAGTTGTCTCTACAAATTGCTTCCTATAACTAGGCAGCACCGTCTACACCTTCGTCTTCACAACCTACCTCTATAAACACTGTCCAGGCCTCTAACCCCAAAGGAAATCAACAATCTGATGGGAAGAGGAATGAGCAAGGTAAGAAGAAGAACCAGGAAGGGAAGGGCATAACCCAGAAATGGTGTCGATGAGGGCAAAAAAGAGTCCAAGAAAAAGGTTAAATTTTTATGCAGGTTGTGTAATGGAGATCATTTGACTCACCTCTACCCTAAGATTCAATATGCTTAGTGCTCATTAGTGTAGCAAGGGCCCTCTAGCTCCCAAAGTGTCCTGACTAATCCTTTTCCCCAAGGGAAATAGTTACTTCTGAGCATGAACTCAAATGTTGGTACCTCCGCAGGGGGCAACCAGGAAGGGAAGAATTCCTGAAATGTTTATATGATGAACTCTCATGTCGATTTTGCTACACAAGCATGCGATTATGGTGAAACAGAAACAACTAAGGCTAATTCTATTCTAGAAACCACATACCCACTTCATATTGAGTGACTGTCTGCTAAGCCTATACCTCAGATACCGAAAGGTCCACGAAGTGCTCGACTATTAACCCTAATACTAGGGCAGCCCAAAACTACTCGATTGTAGAACGTCTGGCTCAAATTCCTTGTGCTATGTCTGCATTGGAGATACTCCAGTCATGTCCTGCTCAGAGAAGTTCTTTTCTTTTAGAAATCGATTTATTGCATCCAAATAATTCTTTTGCACTCACTTTTGATATGATGAATGTCAAAAAGAGACTTCCTCACCATATGGCTTTCCAGATAAGGTCTACTTACCGAGAAACCAATATTTTTCAGACAGTTATAGATGAGCGAGCTTCCACATGCGTAATGTCTATGTCATGTTCGAATGCCATTGGATCACCTTCAGTTGTTCCTTCACCAACTCTCTTGACAACATCTGATGGAAATTCCCATAGCCCGCACTGAATTATCCCGACCTTTCCAATATGTGTTGGAGGAAAGGTCATTAATATTGAGGTGGAAATCGTTGATGCCAACCTGGATTGCAACCTTCTCTTAGGAAGGAATTAGATTTAAGAGATGGATACCATAATTTCATGTTTATTCCGCATCCTCTATTTTCCTCATGAGGAGAGAATTGTTAAAATTGATCAGTTAGATTATTCTCCAGGCGACTCCCATGCAACTTCAGATTCTACCATTCCATTGGTGGATAACCCCCATCGACCTATTGAGAATTTAGGAGTTGGGATGTACTCTTTGTTAATGGGTATATTTGACCTTCCCACTCCTACAAATAGAATCAATTCAATTTCATCCTGCAAGGGGCCTTCACGGAAAGAGTCTTTCGAACTCATTATTTTTCAAACCCTTGGACCTTACCTTCATATATGACCGCATTAGATGGAAGATAGGTTGGTGGAATCGAATTTCCCATGTCTGTAGCAGAGCTGAGCTATCAATCTATTGTTAACTCTACAGACAACCATCCTACTCCTTTTTCATAGTAGGAGTTAGATGGTGATGTGGCTCCAGCATGGACCCTTGACTCTACTTCTACTCTCGATTGCCTAGATACAGTTTTATCATCTGAAGAAGCAATTTTAGAAGCAATGATAGGTGTAGATTGATTGTGGGAATATTGACATCATCATTCATATTTTCTTCCTCCATTGCATGAATTCGAATTCATGTTCTCTAATCTACTCACTGGTAATGTTTGTACAGTTTCAAACCCTTTGGCTCTAGCACAATTATTTTCCAAAGGTAATATGTCGATTATCTCAAAAACTATACCTATAAACATCTCTAGTAATCCTAACATTATAGAAAATGTCTTCATCAGAGCTGATTGTTCCCATGAAGAGATTAAAATTTACATCAACCTCTTTAGAGAGTTTTGATATGTGTTCACTTGATCTTATGAGGAATTGCCTAGAATTGATCCACCTATAGTCGAGCATGAGATCAAGACATACGAAAATGCCAAGCCTATTCGTCAGAAGCTTTGACTGGTTAATCCTCGAAAAGCAGTAGCTATTAAAGCTAAATTTGAAAAGCTGCTTAACGTGGGTTTCATATACCCCGTTCCTCTAACGGAGTGGGTTTCCAATCTAGTCCCGGTAGATAAAAAGCAACGAACAATTTGAGTATGCATCAACTTTAGGGATTTGAATAAAGCTTATCCAAAAGAAAATTACCCCACGCCTTTTATTGATCAAATTGTTGATCAATGTGCGGGCAATGAAATTTTTTAATTTATGGATAGATTCTCTGGTTACAATCAAATTACTCTCCATCCAGAGGACTAGCATAAGACAACTTTTATTTATCCCTGGGGCACATTTGCATACAAGAAGATGACTTTTGGTCTTAAAAATGCTGGAGCTATGTTTTAGCGGGCCACATCTTATGCTTTCCATGACATCAAACATGTTATCGAAGCATACTTGGATGACTTAGTTTCTCATTCTCGAAAGAAAACCAATCATCCCGCCCACCTTCAGTTAGTTTTTGAGAGATGTCGTTTTTATAAAATCCGCCTGAATCCGAATAAGTGTGTTTTTGCGGTCACATATGGTTGATTGTTAGGATTCATTATATCAACTGAAGCGATTCAAGTAGATCCTTTCAAGGTAGAGGCAATAATTCAGTTGCCTCCCCTTTCTTCCATTTGTTAACTTCAAAGTCTCGAAGCAACGGAAAATTTCATGAGAAGATTTATAGCAAATTATGCCAATATTACCAAAGGATTTATGTGTTTTCTTAAGAAAGGAGTTCCATTTTTATGGGATGAATTTGTGCAAGAATATTTTGATGCCTTGAAGTAAGTATTAATCTCTGCTCGATTGTTGAGTCCACCAGATTATGACAGAGATTTCCTTTTGTATCTTGCTGCAGAAGAATCAACCATAGGTATGGTTCTGGTTCATGAGGACGATGCTCTCACTAAGCATATAATCTACTACTTGAGTCGAGGCATAGTAGGTCATGAGCTATGCTATTCTGCTATCGAGAAATTGGCCTTTCTAGTTGTCCATGTTGTCTAATGGCTTTGTCATTATATTCTACTATGCAAAACATTCGTCTTAGCAGTTGTAAATCCCTTTCAGTTTGTCTTCAGTAGGTGAGTGATTGGGGGCAAATACAATCGATGGATTATTATTTTGCAAGAATTTGATCTAGAGTTCTTATCAGCTAAGTCTAAGAAGTCATTGGTTTTTGCATAATTAATGTCTGAGCTTCCTTGTGAGGAAGACATTGTTTATGAGGAAAACTTCCCTAATGAACATTTATTCCTCATTTCTTAACAATATCCTTAGTATGGAGATATCATCATCTTTCTCCAGAATTCAAATTTCCCACCTGCCTCCTCCAAGGATGAGCGTCGAAAGTTACGTCACCTTGCCAAAAACTATGTTATCATTGGTGATACATTATATTGTAGAGGGGTTGATTCAATCCTTAGGTGTTGCTTAAATTTGGAAGAAGCAGAGTATGTACTTAATGATTTCCACAGTGGAGCTTATGGCATTCATCTATGAGGGCTTGCAACAACCCATAAAATTTTGTGTGCTGCCTACTTTTGGCATTCAATTTTCAAAGATTGTATTGAAGCAGTCAAACATTGCCACTCTTGTCAAATCTATACTCGAAAAATGCATGCACAACCAGCTCCACTATTTTGTGTTACGACTGTCGGTCCATTTATGAAGTGGGGCATTGACTTCACTACTTGTAATATGCCTTCAACAGTAAGTCACAAGTACATCACTGTGGCTGTAGACTACTTTACGAAGTGGCCTGAGGCCATGCCTACCTACAAAAATGATAGTGAAACAACAGCCTTGTTCCTCTTCAACGAGGTTATTTCATGATTTGGTATCCCGAGAGAGATTATCACTGACCATGGTAGTCACTTCAAGAATCAACTGATGATCAAGTTGGCTCTCAAGTTGGGCTTCCGATAGGAGCATTTTTCTGCATATTATCCTCATGCCAATGGGAAAGTCGAAGCCATGAATAAGTATCTTAAGACTATCTCTGAAAGGACAATTGACAAAAAATGATCCTATTGGCACATCATGTTGTTTCCAGCCCTCTGGGCATACCAAACCTCGGTAAAGACTGCCACCGGTTTTACTCCTTTTCAATTAGTTTATGGGCTGGAATCTATTATTCCAATCAAATGTGAAATTATATCCCTTAAGCTAGCTATAGAAATTCTTCCAGAGACGACTAGTCTCGAAGAACACCTCGTTCATTTGGAACATCTCAATGAGCAACGTCGAGATGCAGCCATAATAAATGAGACCCATAAGAAAAGGGTTAAAACATAGTATGATTCAGATTTCCATCCTCAGGTATTTTCTGAAGGCATCGTTGTCTTAGTCTATGACCAAGATAAAGACACCCTAGGGGCAGGCAAATTCAAGTCTATGTGGTATGGTCCCTTTGTAGTAGAACAAGTTTTGGGAAAAGGGGACTATGAATTAGTTGATTTTGAAGGGAGCAAGTTGGCAGAGCCCCGAAATGGGCTCTACCTTAAGAAGTATTTTGCTTAGGTTCTGACCGAGAAATTTCTTGTTTGTATATATCATATTTTTGTACATATTTGTCGGCCATTTTGTGATATCGACATTTTTGATCTGGTTTAGCAGGTGTTGATGGATGATTTGATATATTTTAGATTCGCCGATGGTGCTAGTTGACACACTCAGAATCTTGTTTCCGCAACTTGGGTGATTTATTATCCATTTGGCCAGTTGATGTTGTCGAGGGAGTATGTATTGGTCCTACTTCGAATAACATTGCCAAATATACTGTCATTATTAATTTACTATCTAAATCACTTTCTTATGGGATTGATTCGTTGGTAGTTTATCTTGACTCACAGTTGGTAGTGTCACAATTAAATAACATTTATCAGGTTCGTGATCCTCATTTATATCACCAATTTTTGAGAGTGAGAGTGTTGCAATGATCATTTGTTTATATTACATATGTTCACATTGCATGATCCGAGAATCCATTAGCAGACTCTATTGGTAATCAAGCATTAGATTGGCATATTAACCATATATCAAATTAAACAAACATAAAAAATTTGAATCTGTATATATATCATAAAATCGCCTGTATATAGATAAAGTGTTCAAAATATTCAAAATTGGGACAAAATTCCCTCAAAATTTGGGTTCATGCCCATAATCATATTCAGTTTGTCTATCGAAGCAGCTCAAGATGAGTGGTTCAAAAGTTAACTATTGCATTGGCTACACGCCGAAGTATGTAGACCCAGTCCCATGGTACCCTTACCATGCGGTGTTGCATCTCCTCAGGTAGATCCTTTATGGCTATCATAATACCTGGTGAGTAAGCCTCACCAAGTTTCTCTAAACTGCATATAGGACTCTATCTATTTCAGCTATTGCCTCTTCGGCACCTCTTCTACGACGCCTGTGCCTCAGAAATCCATCTGGTCTCACTGGACCCACATTCGGAACATGGTCATTTTTGTGAGTATTTTGTCTCATAAAAAATATTTCTAAGTTCATTTCATATTTTAAAAAGAAAAAAATATTAAAAATTTACAAAAACTTAAAAAATTGTTACCTATGTCTCCCCATGCTACGTTTGGTGGCAACACCAAGTCTGGATCTCCTCGGAAATCCATACCAGCATATGAGTAGTCGCCGAATGTCATTATCTATTGGTACCACCAAGCAAAAAACTCTTTAGCAAAGGTCATCCTAGACACGTCCCCGCCTCCAAGCCATTTCATCAAGTCAGCCCATCTACCCATCGAGGATCTCGAGGGTTGCTCATGGAGATAGATACTTTGGGACGTAGCCCAAGTACCTTCTCGAAGAAGAACGAGCATAACATAGTACCATATCCAAAGTTATTTTTCTGACCCTTATGAATAGAGTTCAATTGGATCTTCATGTTGGTCAGAAGAGGCATGCACTAGTCAAAATCTATGGTAAGGCATTCAACTAGCAGGCTCATGGACACTCATCAAGCTTGATGCAGTGAAGCTGATCCATTTACCCATGCAATGGTAAATAGCAGAATCTTGAGCATAGTCACCATTTTTGTTATGGGAATAAGTACCCTAGGGCTTTGGTTTGGAACCCCAACAGAGCAAGAGAAAACTATAGTAAGAAACACTCATACAACTCAGGAAAAATGCTTATATAAACAAACTATGTGAGAGTGACCATACTCGGATGTCCTTCGTTTGTGTAGATCCACAGGGTTCAGACCCTCTGCAACTCTTGATGTTCTTAAAACCTGAAAATCATTCAACTCAAACATACATAGCAGTATAGAGATAAAGAATATTAATTAAACTAAATTTGTATCATATAGGAAAATGATTAGTTATACATCAAAATAACATTCATATATGAATTACAACACTATCTGATGCATAAACACAGTTAATCTTAGAAACAAGAGAATGCTTCTTTTTATTGTAGAAAGCTAAAACTAACATGGAGAGAATTAACCTGAGTCTTCTTCCTCCAGCTCCAAGCAAAACCGTCCTCCATATCCGTCTAGTATGAGCCTTCAACAGCTTCCTTCCATAAGCAATACCATGATATCTCAAGCAAGAGGGAGAATATCTATAATCAAGGAAACAAAGGTTTCCTGAAACTTGGGGAAGTGCATGAAGCACAAGGACACTTTAGAGTCAGTCAGCGATAATCTCCGTATAATAACTCTATCTCTTCTCCTCCTTAAGGCCTTCCCATAGAAGTCTATTTATACTTCTCCCAATTACTTTTTTAGTTGGGAAGCAGTTGGGAAATAGTTGGGCCATGGAAAATAGGAGGTAATCAACAATAAAAACCCATGAACTCTGCTCACAATTAAGGAAAATTATTTTTTTTAAGTGTTTTAACACATATATGCGGGTTGGGTATTGACTAATCTGCATGTACACACTTTTATCTCAGGGAAAAGTAGTGTACATGGAATAAAACACTGCTTTTAAAATATTTGGATCAAGTCTGGAAGGAGGGGTTGCCCTAGGCCATAGACCAAGCATCACAAATACCAAGGGTGGTAAATGGTGTTGTAACAATAATATATGGCTTTTTCATTTGCAGATATGTTCTTTTTTCTATCCAATATATCACGGCAACACAAATATTGATATTATAGAAATTGTCAGAGGACCCCATTGAGGTCAATTTTTTACAATTTTATACTTGATTGACACATTATCATGACATGAAGGCTTTAAATACGAAATAACATGTTACGAGAAAAAATTATATTCAATTTTTAACATATAAAAGATAAAAACAAATATCAATTCATTCATTTGATTGTTACTTGACTATGGAGTGGGCAAGTTACATGAAATGTGATTGGAAAAAGGATGGGGAGACAATATAGAGATCATGTCTTGGATATGATTCATTTTTTATTGGAGATCGTTTAGGCACTTCAACCATCAACTTTGGAAATGTTTCTAGTAAGTATTCCTATGGTTTTTAATGTTGTTATTATTTCACCTCATGGTTATTTTGGGCAAGAAAATGTTTTAGGAATGTGTGATAAGATAACAATGGACATGTAAATATTTTTTTCATAATTGCAATGTCCATTCCATGATATCCTCTCTTTATTGTTTGATTGTATTCCGAACATTTATTTCGATTTTTCTTTGTATTTTAACTATGAAACTGAAAGTACTTAGTATTATGTATATTTAAGCAACAACCAAAGCTTCAAGATGAAATTAATATTACACGATATTGATTGAAATTCTTTTAACTATTTTGTATTGAAATATTTTCATGATTATTAGAAAAGTTTAATTTCATGTTGTTATCTGAGAACATGTTGTTTATATAATTGACCAAGTTAATGCATTAGACAATAAATTATTGTTGTGAATAAAATGACAAGGATTAGACATCACACCTCAGATTATTTGTTTTAACAAGTTATTTACTACTTGAGCTTTTTAGCATGTAACTTAATTGGCATGATTGTGCCTAAGCCTTCCCTAAAGGTTGAATACTAAGTTACTAAGGTGTTATTTATATGGTGACTTTAATTTATTTATACAGGTCATCTGGCCACATAGTGGCCACTATCACTCAACTAAAGAAAACTTCTTCAAGTTTCTTGCCTTTATGGGGATGAATGGCTTTAACGTTGTTGATGTTGAGGTATATGTAATATAAATCCCTTATAGTCTACTTTCATTTATATTCTAGTGTTCATCGTCTTTCATGTCTTACACTTTGCATTCTAGGTTCTTTTGTTTTCAAAAGAGGAACTCTGTATTGATGGTAAGTAGTAGGATTTGAAGAACGAGGAGAACACTAACAATGGAGTGAAAAATGCAAAAAGATAGAGAAGGGAACTGGTGTAGTGGTACCCTTGAAGCCAATATCCCGCATATGACACACACATAGAGACTAATGTTCAAGTTTTCATAGTTGGTGAATTCACCTATAATGACTTGACAAGAGAATGATAATGTTTTATAGTGATGAAACAACATTTCATGTGTAAATTGTAGTCCAACCAATGTTAAGTTGGAAACTAATATTGTAATACTCGACATTTCATATAATATAAATTCTGTGGTTGAAATTATTTATAGTTGCACTTGATATTGTTTAGTATTTTAACTAACATATGTAATTTTGAAATTTCATATTAGATCAACCAATTCACATTGTCTGATGTTTTTTTAATTTAGTCGCAAAATCATACAAATTAATCTATGTTCATTAATAATGAACACATTAAATCAATCTAAATCTACTAAATTAGTAGTTTATATTGATTCATGATGAACACAAATAAAACGAATATACGACTAAATTATTCATTTATAATGATTATTAATGAAAATAGATGAAATGAATATAAGCTACTAAATTAGTCGTTTATATAATGAATATGAAACTACCAAAAAAATATAAATGAATACTGAAAATGATTAATTTTTCATTACAAATGAAAACTAAATTTTGCATATATACGACTATTAATAGCTAATCTACAGTATCTTATAACACGACAAAAATTTATTCATATTTCTTTGGTCATTAATTGGTTTCAAACGATGATTAAAATTTGCATATATATGACTATTAGTAGCTAATTTACAGTATCTTATAGCACGACCAACATTTTGGTCATATTTCTTTGGCCATTAATTGGTTTTCTCAGATGATCATACAGTAATATACTTTTTTGTATATTTCGTCATTAATTGTGGAAATTAATGACTAAATCATTAACTAAACTAATGACCAAATTTATGACTAAATATACTGCTATATGATAAAATTGAGACAATCAATTAATGACTAAGCAAAAAATGACTAAAAGTTGGTCACGTTATAAGATACTGTAAATTAGCTACTACTAGTCACCGACTGAAAAATAGTCATTTATATGAAAATTTTAGTTACTGTTTTAGTAACCAATTAGCCATTTTGTAGTAGTGATATCATGCTTCCTCGACTCTAACTACAAAATCTATTCGCTCATGCATTGGAGGAATCTTACATAGCAAGAGCACATGCATGACAAAAGTTGTCTTTTTTTCTTTCGTTTGATTATCTGTCACATTCAAGAGCATGTGTATTTTTAACAAGTACATGTAGTGTCGCACAACACCATGATATATCCACAGATTTCATGCCATGCACTTGCATTCATGTATGTTCTATGGAAACATTTAAACATGGAGTGTGTTTGTCTTCATTGTTATATATTTCTTGTTTGCTAGTTCACACAACTGTGTTCCTTGTGAACCATTCCTTCACCGCCATGGGTCAGCCAAGGTGCTGCTGGAAGCATTGGAAGTATCACTTCATGTGATCAGGCCCATGCACCATTAGCTTAAAAGTACGAGTAGTGTTTGCTTTTGGTTTATTTGCTTGCATGGATGTTTGCTTCTTACCTTGCATGTTTGTATTGTCTTTGGAATAACACTGAGAGGGGGGAGTGGGTGAATCAATATTATCAAGTCAATAAATTTTTCATTTCATAATCATATTTATATACGCTACTTCAGTGAAGGGAACTTGCGTGTGCATGCACTAGTTCTTAAGAAAACCAGTGTATATCCATTGAACTTGTGATTCAGTTAAATCACCTTATGTTGATCTTTAGTCAGTACATCGGTACTTTGTTAACTATTAAATAGTAACTTGTGCAGTAATAATAGAATAAAACATCACACGTAAGCAACATACATGAACACCAAGATTTAAGGAGGAAACCTAATGCGGGAGAAAAACCAACTATTGTTGTCATCTCTATCTTCTTTTAATATAGAAACATTTTTACAATCTTGTATTGGTGCAAACTCATATTAGTATGCAGGAACTCACCTGTAGAAGGCTACAACCTTCTCTCATTCTCCAACTTCTACTGGAAGGGAGCTACAAACCCCTAGCTCCTCTACCAGCCAATATGTTTACCAGTACACAGGTGCTAGCCTACAGAAGGCTCCAACCTTCAATCGTTCTCCAGTTGCTACTAGAAGGGAGCTCCAGCCCCCTAGCTCTTGTACTAGTAGATATTTTTACCCGTACATATGTGTCGACCTACAGAAGGCTCCAGCCTTCACTTGTTCTCTAGCTACTAATGGAAGGGAACTCCAACCCCCTGGCTCTTATACTTCCGATATCTCTACTAGTATGTAGGTGCTGGCCTATGGCAGGCTACTACCTTCACTCTTCATCCAGGGACAATGTTTCATAAATTTTCAGATTGTGTTATGTTCCTATACCAACAGATGTCATATATCATGATTGAGTTGGTTTAGCTCTAAAATATTTACATACTTTTTCTCATTGCAAATGTTTTCCATATTTGTAAAAAGTAAAATAAATAAATAAAAAATGTAAATAAGGTATGTCCTAGAAAAAGAATAAAAGGACAAAAAGAATAAAAAGGTCAAAAAATGAAAGAAAGTGAACCCCAAGAAAAATAAGAGACCATGAAGTCGTGCAAGCCCAAATGCCACTACTATTTCACTTTTTGTATAAATGATTGTGTTCAACTTGTTACTTATGCCACAATCCATGGTACCCAAATAGTTTAAACTTGGTTATTCCATTTTTTCAATTTCATGCTTAGAGATAGCGAATAAAATCTGACCAAACTATTTAATCTTGGCAGATAGGCAGATAGTAAAGGAGATCAACAGTTTAATCTGAACCCTTGGATGTAATAAGGTTCGACTTAGTTAGAATACCATTGTGAAAGAAATGAAAATGTTTTGATAAGGGCTTTCCAGTTTAAGTGCACCCTAATAAAAGAAGTAAAAATGGTAGGATGTGTAGGTGCATAAGTAGATGATTGGTTGCAGAATTATGCATGATGAATGATTATCTAGATATCAAGTCATATACTCTCATCATCAAAAGCACTTAAAGATATGGATGGAAATGAAGACATTTACATCATGGACAACAGTCAAACTAATTAACTTCCTTACTCATTTTTTCCCTAAATTTTACTAATTTCCCATATGTAATAAAGGCACCAACAACCTGAAAGTTAAAGGGGCTCAGAGCATTTCTTTGACTTTTGGAGGGACCTGATCCTCGGCCCAATAACTTGTAAGGCGTAAGTGCTAAAAAATCTTCATCAAAATTCACCTCCTTCATAATTAATTAATTCCCTTCTAATCCTTTCCTAAGGTAAAATCACTCTTTCACTTAGGAAAAATAAATGGTTCTTTATAAACCCCCCCCAAACACATTTTAACCTAAGTCATAATGTTGGATGATGAATGTATTTTCAGAAAGATTTACGTAGCACATTTTATTTCCATGATCATATTAACTCTTAATTCTTATTATTTATTTAACTCCCAAAACAAATTACACTTTCCTGTATTATTACTAAAAATCCCAAAATAAATAAATATCCCTTCCCGATGGTTTGGAAAATAAACCATAAATAAAGTTAACGCAGTTGGATTAATTAATCATCTGGATTAATTAATATCCTCTCCACCAATACCATCACCCCCTATATCATTAAAGTTATTAACCCTTCATTTGTCCAATCATATCATCCCTGATATAATTAAGTCATTTTAATTATTTTGATTACGGCATCGAGCCCCCTCCATAACTCCCTAAAACTTTCCGCCGTCAAATGTCGTTCAATCTGTCCTCCCTCATCTGACAACTCTTGCTCATATCGTGTGGACCTTTTGGTCAAATGTTAACCACACGATGAAAGTTGTTTTGATTTTTTACAGATGCTAAATGTCATCCCATTTGTGGCATTATGCAACCCTCTGCCAAAACCACTAACCTCCCAAAAGTGGTGCAATGAAAACCATTACTGCTCCCACTTACAACTTCCACTAAATGAAAAAGTGTCCCATCAGTTAGTTAACTTCAACTATTGTTTTCCATTCACCCTCCAAATTCCAAAAAGTCATTGACTTTTTTCATAAAAACAAAAATATTCATTGTTTTCCCCTTTTACCAAAAAAAAGGTTCTGCTTCCATGCACGCACAGAGTACGTCCAGACTAGTAGCTTACTCCCAACCATCAACCACCATCAGTTGTTGAACTCCAATATACTACAGACTACTGTGCGCACCTGACAAAGCCTTCACCATAGCCATTTGTCCTGACAGTCAACAATAAACAGGTATTTACCACATTCCTTCTTAGAAACCCTGTTTTTGTACTGAAACCTCCACCAAATTGCTCTAAACTCAAGTAATCCAGTACAATTAAGCTGTTTCTTAGCCCCAAAGCTTCCCCAAGCACCTGTTTTATCTAAAATCCTTGAAAACCCCAACTTTCTTCCTTGAATACACAAGAACTAAGAATGGAAACTCCTGTCGCCCTAAATGTCACACCAATCACTACTACCCACAGGGATTTGGACTACCTTCCCTTGGATGATAAATATTTTTAAATTAAGGACCTTACTTTTGATGAAACCCCCTTGAAGTTATACTACAGGTATCAGGACAATTATCTGAACAATGCTGATAAAATAGGTCTTTGGGAGTCAAACCTCCCTAAATATCAGTTCCCCACTATCCATAATTTCCGAGATATTTTCCACCAATGCAATCTACAAGCCCAATCTGAGAGTTGTAATGTCCCCTAACCAGGGAGTTACTTTCACCATTACAACTGAGTCTATAAATGAAATGTTGCAATTACAGCCTAGCCAAAACCTCGCTCCCCTTTCCATTGTTGATTTACTTGATAAATCTTCAAGGCTGTCCAGTTCCGAAACTAACCAAGTCAGCCATACTTTCATTGAAGAACAATGCAGATCAAGAGACCCCCTTCTTACATGACATGTGCCTTTACTAGTCTAGGCAGGGATATTGTCACTATGTTTGCTCGCATTATGGGTTTTACCACTAGTGAGTATGTAGATGAAATGACCTCTGCCTACATGACTATTTTTACCCCTGGCCAACCTCCTACATGCAAAAATGACTATGCTGCATTCTTTGCTGATAAGATGCATAACCAATTCATGAGATTAGAGAATGAGAGTGTATTTAAATATTCTTCAGTCCTATATCATCTTTTCCTTTACTACCAAGCCGATAAATTCCCTATCTCTATACAAAAGCTTGACACCAGAGGGAACCCTAGGTGAGTCATCTTTATGACTTTCATTTTTCATTATTTCCATTCTTCTCCTCATCCTTATACACATTTTATTGATCAATTTGTGTATCCAGTAACTACCATGTTGATAGGAAGTCCCCCCTACTAGAATCAGTGATGATATTAACAGAATTCTTCAGTTATCCAAACAATACAAGGTCTCGGATTGGTACTTGTACCAAAACGATACCGAGATCAGGATTTATGGGTGTGATATGCCTCCATTTAAACTACCTAAATACCTCCTCATGAGATTATTTGCCCTAGAGTATTGCAGGCAAATGATCAATTCTGACAAAATCCACTTTATGAAAGCTAAGAAGAAAGCTTAGTTAAGGATAAAGGATCACCTAGGCCCATTTATTTGCAACAACAGAAGAGCAAGGAAGGAGGTAGAGGAAATCCTTGAAAGAATGAGATTGAAAAAGAGTTTCATCTAGCCTAAGGATCCTTGTAGCTTCATCTATGACAGAAGGCAGAAGCATAAACTATCCCCCTACATCCATCATAGTATTCCATAGATAGAACAGGATGCAAATCAAAATGAATGGGTGGAGGGAACACTTCTAGAACAAGATAGTACACAAGTTGAATTAGAAAATGTTATGAAATATTTGGAAAGACAACTTCATCTAGATTCCTTTGTACAAGTGCCTGGATAATCTTCACAGAGACCAACACATGAGCATAGTGCACAGACATCAGGACAACCAGATACCTTAGGACAGAGAAACTATTTAGGAACACAGAGCATTTCTGAGGAATTAACCCAAACTGATACCAACATGGGCAGTAAGGGAGAGACTGCAGTCTCTCTCAACTAGTTATGTGCTAGAGACTGCGAGATTTAAACCACTTTTTCAATGTTAGTCTCCAAACCAATGTTTAGAACTTGATGAAACTTACAAAGACGATAAATGACTCTAAGGAAAATCCTCTAACACAAAACTTGATCAAGGGCTTGACCTAACCAAGCCTAACCATGACAGACATTTTTTCGATCACTTAGTAAATATGCAACCTACAAGTTTAAATAACAGATTTGAGCATAGGGATCTCATCCTTATTCGAGAATCGTTGTAAACAATTGTTCCCTCGTGTCATTTGCTTCATATTCATCTATTATGTCATAGACACATTATCCATTCATTTACAAGTGAAAACATGTTGAGACCCAAACATAATTTTTGTCGTAAACCTCTAGTATTGCAGACCCCTCTTAATGAGGAGAAAATTCAAAAAAGAAGTAGGAATGAGACTAGCCCCTCTACAGTGCTATTGGACTAGGTATATGTAAAGAGACAAAGAATAAATCCTTTTTTTGAGTAGGAATATGAAGAGACAAGAAGTGACACAGTGCAAACAACATTAGCAGGGGAGACACCATCTATCTCTCAAATACAAGCACTAAACAGGCAGCTAAGTGTAGAAGTCTCATCACTAAGGACAGTTTGAGAGAAAAGCCAGGATTTGAAAGAAAAGTACCAAGAGATTAAGGCTACGAATGAGCAGCTCAAATCTCAAACCTATGTCAAATATCTGAAAATTACTCTTACAAATTAGACAAGGTTGATGTCAGACTTTGACATCAAAGAGGGAAAGAAGTAGATGAACTTTTTAAAGCCAAGAATACAACAGCCAAAGTCCATGGCTAATTATTTAAAAACAGATTTTTAAGTTCTTGCCAGAGACATCCACCCAATTGATCAGATTGAGCTCCATAAGCAAACGGGTGAGATGGTCTATTCCACATTGACCAATAAAGCCATCATTGCACATCAGTTGCAGAATTCTCTGAGTAATACTATGCACAGTTACAGTTGGAGAAAGCCTCTTCTTAGGCTAAGGACATCAGGATAAAATCATTAGAAGACCTGGTGATTGAGTTGGGACATGATCCCAAAGATGTTAAAGCAGCTGAAAGTTTGATAAAGAAAAAGAATGATGACATTGCTGCACTCAGGAAAAAACTCAAACTGCAGAATTAATTGAGAAACAAAATGAGAAATAACTTATGGAATTTATCCTTAAGTTAAATGAGCAGTTTAAGGAAATAGAGCAAGAACTAGAAAATGCTTTGCAGTCAAAACAGGTAGAGCCAACCACCATGCCTCAAACTGTAATACCCATAATTTCTACAATAGTGCCATATACTATTCCAACATCTTTGGCACCCAACATTCCTCCAGCAACAACTTTTCCAGTAACAACAACATCAAGTACATCAAAAGAAGTAGACACTTCAACAAAGCAAATAGAGGATTTAATAATGTCCACGGAGGAAATGAAAATCCAAGCAATTTAGATAAAGAAACTAAAAGAAATGGTTACCAACTTATAAAACAAGAGTGAGCTATAACAGATCAATTACACTAAAGGAGAGAGAAAGAATCGAAGGATGACTGAAACAATCAAGACATTAGAGAAGGACTTAACATTGGAAAAGCCTTTGAGAGATATTAGAGAGATTTTATGGACCAATTATCATTGATTCCATCAGTGATATTTGTCTTTCATTCAGATCATTTTTGAATAGACTGAGTTAGTTAAACTAGCTACAGAGGCTATACAGAAGACCGGGGAAGAATTGGGAGAGAAACCTGAAGAGGCAACCCAATTGATCAACTTCTTGAATAGAAAAAACATGAAAGAGTTGGAACAATGGATATCGAGGATCGAACTGGTACGATCCTTGAAATTAAGAAAGTTCTTACTAAAAGGAATTTAATGTTGAACCCGGAAAGAAGATGTCAAAGTATTCAAGAGGACACAGATGATTTTATGGTGAAATATGACATTGTAAGAGATAAAGGACTTCCAAGCCCACTAGTCATGAATGATAAACTGATGACCCATGATGACTACATTGATAAACTACACAAACAAGCCAGAAGTCAAGCCAACTCTTCCATAGTGAAAGCACCAACTACAGGAAAAGTGTTGTACGATGGTTTGGAAAATCTTTTCTATATTGAGCATGAAGTTAAGCACCTGCTCACAGTCCAACCAAATTTTGCAAAGTATACTGAAGCTGACGAAGTGCACAGGAAATTGATCAGGATAAAGATACCAAACGAAGAACGGTGGGCAAATATGCTCAATATCCTATAATTTACTATGGTAACTCTGAGGTAAATAGAAAATATTTTCTGAGGTAAAGTCTCGTAAATAGCTAAAATGTATCAGAAACAGGTAAAGTGTATCAGGAACGGGTAAAGAGTATCAGTAGGGAAAAGTAAGCAAGGATCCAACACACAATTACTAAAGCAACATCAAGAGGCAAATTGAAGTTTCAATCTCTAGCTCTTCCATGAATAAAGGGATAGCAGCAATCAGTTTTACATCTGTCTCTATATGTTTGTAACAGATAGTTTGCATTCCCTAAAATAAATCCTATATAGTTATGAGATATTTTTGATGTAATTTTTGTATAAATACTTCTCCATTCAATGTATTTATGGTGGGATTCTATAACATCTCTATAAATCTATGCTATCAGGCTGAGAAAGCTTTTGTACTCAAATTTAGATTTTTGCTGGAAAATGAATGAAAGTTGAGGACATTTCATCAGATTTCCGTGCACTATAATTGAAAATAAGTATTTTATCCTTGTGATTTTATGTGTTTTCTATATGTTTCAATGTTTCATGCATCTGAAATCTAAATGGTAAAATAGTCAAAGTATATCAGAATTATCTTTATTTCTCTTTGCTATCAACAGTCTACCATTTATATGTTTTCTTCTAAACTATCTCGATAAAGGAATTCTTAGTTGCTCCTCTATGCCTGTAGTTTTCTCTAATAAGTCCCTAGTATAGGATTCTTAATTTCCCTCTGCTAGTTGACCTATCTCCCTTTCCTCTTTCTAATCCTAACTTGAGGATTCTTAATTGCCCTCTAGTTTTGAGCAGAAATATCATACATTCAATCCCCAATGTTTGTTTTGACTCTATTATCCTATCTGCTGAACTCATACCTCAACAATTTGACTTAATCCAGTTAATTATCCCTGATTGACTCCATAGCCCAATGGCCTAAATCTAGTTTTCCCATTTGTTTTAGAAATCCACCACTCTCAAACAAAACAACCTCCTTGAACATTAATACTAGCCTAAAATATTTTCAAACATAGGTAAATCATAAAGAAAGAGCCCTCTCTGGACTTAGGTGGGCTAGAACCCAAGTCTAAAATTTGGTTTCAAGTTACCTCAGATCCTTTCCTTCTTCTAATAACTTCTAAGGAAAATATGAGTGATAACATAGTGGACACTCCTGGTACACAACAACACAATATGAAGGCCATGTTTCGTCCAATTTTCATACTGGACCGATCAAAACCATTGACACTCAAGATCAATCACCACTACAATACAACCAGTCACTGAAACTCATCAACACTGAATAAAATCATAATCATACAATCTGAACAATCATATCACTATTACGAGAACATAGAGCTGAACCCAGAACTCTACATCAACAAACAGCATATTTTAGAATGTATACGCTACTTAGAAATGTTGAACTAGTGTATATACATGCCTTCATAAAGGCGAACAATGTATATATCTATAGATAAATAATTATAACTTCGCAGCAATTCTAGTCATCACATATACTAAGATCATAGCATATAAAGGACAAAACATGTGTTAGCAATCAGATCTAGACTATCCATTATCATACCACATAATGATAATACATTTAAGGTCTTATGGCCATAATCCATAATTACATCCCATCCATCATCATCAACCACTAGGGTGCATACTTACTTTAGGTCAAGCAAAGCACTAGACACCCATAACATGCATAGTTTCTTTTGATCTAACTCTTCATAAGATATTCCTTATTTGCAAACATTTCCCTTTGATCTTCTCCTCCTTATATACTTATATCCCTTGTCAATACCTCAGACCAAAACCATAGTTATGTTGTTGGCATTATTTGACAGTATCAATATTCTCTTCCGTGCTAATTACCATTGGTCAATACCATGGTACGAGAACCCGATATTCATTATCCTTAATTTTCCATCCCATACGTGTTTTTCCTTCTCTGAAAGTGCATGCATACATATACACTCTTTTTATTTTGTGTACCTGCTTGTATATGCGACTTCGACTATGTGAACTAGCATATACTTATTAAATCATTATCTTTCTTCCATCATTGGAGTATGATCTGTAATCCATTGTAGTTGACCTATTTAATTGTGGACTGCCATG
This sequence comes from Pinus tabuliformis, assembly GCA_031772625.1. NCBI lineage: Eukaryota > Viridiplantae > Streptophyta > Pinopsida > Pinales > Pinaceae > Pinus > Pinus tabuliformis. The sequence goes on along the minus strand of CM062812.1, from coordinate 479,551,094 downwards.
ATACATGGTTGTTGTGTTTATAGATGTGAAAAAATTCATGGTAGTTGGATCAGGATCATAATGACTTATAATTATGTGATCTGATAATGGATAGGCTAGATCTGAGTGCTAGCAAACTTTTTGTCCTTTAAATTCTATGATATGGGTATATCTGAAGTTTCGAATAACTGTGAATTTTTAAGTTTTTATTTGAAGATATATATGTTGGTTCACCTTGGTGAAGGTGCTTATTCACGCTGGTTCAGATCTTCCAAACAGTGTATGCAAAATAAATCATGCAAAGAAAATCATCTACTATTAACTATGGAAGCATTAATCAATTCTTTTCTTTGATGAATAATGTTGAATGTTTTATATGTCATAAGTTTGGACATGTTGCAGTAAGATGCAGAAGTAGAATGGTTCAAGCTAATATCCGTCACGTCTGTAAACAAAACTGCCATGCATTTTGTCTATCCATCATTGTCATCTTTGATCTGTATATTCATCTTTGTTCCATCATTTTGTCACATATGATCTATCATGTAGATGCATAGAGTTACCATATAATTGTTCTACTATAAGTGAGTTTCCATAAAGGAAAACACATGCATCATAATGCCAACAATCACATATGGGAATTAGAACACGGAAATCTCATACTTTCAGTTCCTCCTGAGTCTATTATGTCTGTATGTTGAGTTATGCCACATTTTTTTGACTCTAGTTCCTTCTTCTTCCATACCTTGGAGTGTGATGATGTTTTCTCCTTTTGGTATGTTGGTTGAAATTTGCTCCTACATTCTTTTGCTATATGCCCAAACTTGTTAAAAGCATTAAATATTATATGTTTCATATTCCTTATAAAGCAATCAATGGCTTTGTGACCAAACATATTGCAAGAAAAATAATATACTTAAAGTACGTGGAATTTTATGATCTTTCTGTGTGATGGTTATTAGCTTGAACCATTCTACTTCTGCATCTTGATGCAACATGTAAAAAGTTATGACATATAAAAAATTGAACATTATTCATCAGAGGAAAGAATCGATTAACAATTCGATAATTAGGAGTAAATTATTTTCTTTGCATGATTTATTTTGCATACACTACTTGGAAGAGCCGAACCAGCGTGTATAAGCACCTTCACCAAGGCGAACTAGCATATAGATCTGCAAATTCTTTGATGGTATCAATATGTATTTCCATTCTCATTACCATGGGTGAATACAATGGTAGGAACCCCTGGTATTTGGTATCCTTAATTTTCCATGCCATACGTGCTTTTCCTTCTGTGAAAGTGAGTGCATACGTATACGCTCTTTTTCTTTTGTGTACTCACTTGTATACATGACTTTCACTAGGTGAACTAGCGTATACTTCTTAAAGAATTCTCTTTCTTTAATCTCTAGAGTCTAATATGTAATCCTTTGTTGTTGACCTATTGCACTGTGAACTGCCATCATACAAGGCAGTTGTGTTTATAGATGTCACAAAATGCATGGCAGCTGGATCAGGATCATAATGACTTATCATTATGTGATCTGATAAGGGATAGATTGGATCTAAGTGCTAACAAATGTTTTTTCCTTTAAATGTTATGACATCATGGGTACATCCAAAGTCTAGAATAGATGCAAAGTTATAAGTTTTTATTTTAAGATCTATATGTTGGTTCGCCCTAATGAAGGCACGTATACACACTCGTTTGGCTCTTCCAAGTAGTGTATGTAAAAGAAAAGCAACATGTTCAGAGATGACTGATCTACCTCATTAGTGATGTTGTTTTACTATTGTCTGTCAATGATTTCTTTGTTGGATATGAAGTAGAACTGACTGCATAAGGAAATTGAGTATCATTGATTGATTGATTAAGTGAGGAGGGTGAACTTTACTGTTGTCTATTTTGACCTCTGTAATTTGACAGTAGATCTTCAGAATGTGACTGGCTTGTATAGTTTTTGGGTGAGAGGTTTATGATTCAGTATCATTAGAGGTATACATAGGTTGGGCAATATAAAGTAGCATATACATTCTGACATATGATTTTTGAGGTCGCAATTGGTTATGGTTGTTGATACAGTTTTCTGGGTTCAGCACAGTGTTCTGGTGAGAGTGATCTTACTATTCAAACTGACCGATTGTTGGTTGATGTAGTTATTACTAAGTTTGAGCTCAATGTTACTAATGGGTCCAGTGTGAAAATTTTACGAAACGTGCCCTTCATATTGTGTTGTGATGTACGATGAGAATCTAGTCTAGAAATTTATGAAATGAGGTCCCTGGAGGAAGACAAATATCGTAGCCTTATGTAGGCTAGCACCTATGTACTTGTAACAATATCGGCTAGTACATGAGTTAGGGAGTTGTAGCTCCCTTCTAGTAGAAGCTGGAGAAGGAGAGAAGGTTGTAGCCTTTTGCAGGTGGGTGCCTGCGTACTCGTATGAGTCTGTATTATAGCACAATTTGCCACTCTTGGTAGATCTGATGATCTAATTATGGCCTCGAGCAACCCTTCCTTCCAGACTTGGTCCAAAATATAAAAATAATGTTTTATTCCCTATACTCTACCTTTCCCTATGATAAAAGTGTGTACACATGGGTCAGTATACACCCAACCCACGTACATATGTTAAAACACTTTAAAAAGTTAAATTTCCTTAATTTTGGGTAGAGTTCACGTCTTCTACCTATTACTCTCCTCCTATTACCCATGGACCAACTGTTTCCTAAATGAAAAATCTATTTTGGAGAAGTATAAGTAAACCTCCTTGGGAAGGCCTTAAGAGAGAAGATATGAGATATTGATACTATAGTGAGATTATCCCTAATCGAGTTTGATGAAATCCCTGTGCCTCCTACACTCCCCAAAGCTTCAGGAAACCCTTGTTTCCTTGTTGGAGATATATTTCGTCTTTTTTGAAGATACACTTGTATTGGTGATGGAGGAATATTGTTGAGGTCGAGAAAGGATGAATCCGGAGGATGGTTCCACTTGGAGCTGAAGAAGGACTCAGGTCATATTTCTCCACTTTACTTGTAGCTAACTTCAATAAAGGAATGTTGTTCTATTTCTGATATTAAATGTGTTTATGCATCCATTTATATTGTATTTCGCTTATGAATCTTACATCGATGTATAATTGTTCATTAATTTATATGATTTAAAGTTAATATCATGAACATGCTTTAAGTTTCTACTGTTGTATATGTTTCATTTAAATAATTTTAAGGTTTCGAAGATCTCAATAGAAGATGACGGTTTTCACCTTGTGGGATCTACTCAAACGTAGGACCCCCAAGTAAGGACACTCTTACACAGTTCAATAGAATAAGCATTTAGGTTCATTGCTTGAGCATTTCGTTTTGTGGCTTACCCTCTACCCTGTTTGCGTTCTCAACACAAGACCCTAGGGTCGTCTCACCTGCAACAAAATTGACAACTCCATTGGGGATAACTTTCTTGTTATTCCTGGTTTAGGTTGTTTGTTCTCGATCAGGGTTCAATTTCTTGATTGGTTTCCTTTACAGTTATTTTTGATCCATTAGTGTCCTAGGCATCAAGTTTGATCTTCCTGATCAAACTTTGATTTTTGTTTTTCCTAATTAAGCTTTGTATATGCTATTCTCTTAAGTTACAGTCACCTATGCACACAAATTTCTTCAAGTGGACTCGCATATATGGAAGTTTCTTGTATTAGAAACGCATGTGCATGCTTCTATGTCTTTACACAGTCACGTATGCAATTTTTTGAATTGTTTTTCAAACCTTTTTCCTTAGTTAGGTCTTCTGCCTGGTGTTTTATGCTATTGTATGGTCATTTGCTGTCTTGAGAACTCAGTTTTCCTACGATATTTCTTTTTCAAAATCTCCCTCTCACTGAAAATTCTTGTTTGTCCTAGGATTGCTTCTTAAGCAAGTTTGTAGTTTGTGTCTTAGGTTCAAGGCTTCATTTTGAAGTTCTTGGATGTTCTAGTTTTCCAAAACAAGGAATTGATTTTGATTTCATTTTCAGCCCAAATTTGAACATATCTTTCTTTCATTTTTCTTGTTTTATGGCCTTGTTGCTTTTCATGCCTTTTTGAGACTCTTTTTGGAAAGTTTGAAAGTATTTATTTCTTGACATTTTGTTGGTTTGCTGAAATCTTTTGGTGCTCTTTCAATCAATTTGTGCAAGCTTGTAGTCTTTCTCAATTTTTCCATGGGTTTTATAACTTGTGAGAATGGAAGACTCCTTGTACTTATTTCTTGATATTTCAAATTTTAATAGTACTTTTGTGACCTCAAAAAGTTGCGTTTGTTTCCATAAGAGAAAAAAACACAAAAAACATTTGTTTTTGTTTTCCTTTTTCGAAGCATTTTGTTTACGGTTTCTTTTGTTTTGTTGTTGATAAGCGGATTGTGATATTTTGCAACTTTTTCTACTTGCTTTGTAGAGAGAATTATTTTTAACATTTTTCCCTCTTCATTTTCAAGTTGCCTCATTGTCTCTATAAAGAACCACATTTTCTTTTGAGTATTATTTAGGATCTTGCATCATCATTTTGACTTGCATTAGGTTAGTTTGTATTTTTATGCATTCTTAGATTTTTTAGATTCTGGTTGTGTTCTGATTGTTTCAGTAAATAAAACAGAAATATTTTTCTTCTACATAGGTTTTCGTAGAACCCAAGTACAAATCACTCTTCATTGAAGAAAATGGATCCATCCATATAGTTAGTTTTCTATTGATTTCTTTTGCGTCATAAAACATCATCAGTCTCACTCTCATCATTCCCCTTGAATTGAAGAATAGCTATATAAAATGAAGCGATCTAATAAAATGAACTAGAACCTTTATTGTTGTCACTAATAAACACCAACAAGTTTAGGTTAATTAGGGCCTTGAAATAGGTGAGTTGAGATTTAACTCTCTGAGGCCACTCAAATTACAAAACTTAGAAGTTGAATAAAGAGTGAAACCTAATATCGTTAGAAAGATTGGGAAAACTATGTGACTCGAGTTAAGCATGAGGGAGAGTGAAGAAAAGGAAGAGAGATACTGCTTCTCTTACTTTTTGGATCCCCCCTCACGACTGTTCCACCTGGATTTTGATACGAGTTGGTATCGGTAGTTACCTTTCCTAGGGAACACATAGGTGGTTGTGCGGGGGAATCGAGTGACACTTGAGGCTGACGTTGCATCACGTTCAGTAGTACTTCTGGAGGGTACCCTTGTGAAGCATGGGTGATTTCACTGGAAAAGGCTATTATTTGGAGGTCAGTGTAACTGCTTCTGATACCTTCTCTAGTAGGCTTGGGGCATAATTACCCCGAACTATTTTTCGAAGGCCCTTGATTTTGACTTCCTTGTTTTTTGGTATATAGTCCTAATCACCTAGAGTGGAAATACTTGAAATTTCTTTCATTTATTTTATATTTAGGGACCTTTTAGAGAGTACTCTTTTCTCCTAGTTGGCCTAGCTTTATAATTTTTGAGTTTTTAACTAAATCTGTTGAAAATAATTCAAAGTGAATGATTGACTGGCTCATCAGTCCAGGAGACTTCATGGGATATCACCTATGAGTCCCAAGCCTTCTCCTGCAAGGCGTAGGAGAAATCATACCAGTGTTTTTCAACCAGTGGTAGTAGACGCATCGGAGATTGGTCCTCCTATTGGAGTTATTGATGCGTAAGATAGAGCTAGTACAAGTAGAGAGTTAGAGAAGAAGACTCTAGTTCTTTCTTGAGTCCTATTCCAGTTAGAAGACAATATTGAGGTTGAAGAGATTTCTGAGTCTATTGTGGCTCCTACTTCTGGTCTTCTTCCTGATTATCTATACATTTTATTATACGTTGGCACTCTGACCAACAGGCCTTCAAGCCCAGGTCTATATCGATATTTTCCTTTGATGACCACTGTTGGAAGCATGGCATCCACAAAAAGTGCTACAATTATGAAAACTCATATATTCATACAAGGAGGAGGAACTATTTTTATACCTTTCATTATTCCTAGAACTGCTACATTTGGTTCTACTTCCATTCCATATTCCAGTGGAAGTTCTCAAATTTTTGCATCTGGAATTGGATTTTTCCCTTTTTGAGTGTTGACTAGCACGATTCCTTTAGTTACTTTAAGTATTCCATCAGCTGCCTCCACATCCATGGCATGTGGATCAAATTATTTTCAGGGTTTCCCATTTAGGGGTGGTCATATACCACATTCCAATTCAACTTTGCGATCGATGCATTTTTCCTCTACAGGTGAAAGTTATAATCTGTTTCAAAGTTGGACAAACCTTGCAGTTGGTGGGTTAGGAGCCGTGAATCAATTGTATTTCAGTCTATAGTAGAATATGCTGTATTCTTTTGTCAGTTCTTTCCAGAATTTTTCTCCCTATGCTAATGCATTGAACCCTTATCAAAAGGCTCTCGACTCCTTTTAAATCTTCTTTAGGAGGAAACTTTACTAGTTACAGAGGATTTTTGGTAGCAGTTGGTCAAACTCCAGGCTTTTCTGGACCACAAGGGGCTCCTTATGGTTTAGTTAGGTCTACAATTTACTTTAGGTAACCTTGTACCTTCACAAATCTAGGCCATTCTTTCTAGAACGTTGGGAGTTTCCCACATACCAAGTGTAATCATTAGGCTCTGCCACGACTCTCGTTTCTGGAAACGTTAAACTTATTAGATATCTCTAAATTGACTAATGATCCGGTTAGGTATAACTTGGTTTGACCTCCAGTCCTAACCAAACATAGCTCAGATATACCAAAATTCGAGGGGAAGGCCCATGAAGATCCGGGTGAACATGTAACCACTTTCCACTTATGGTGTTTGTCCCACTGGCTCATAGATGATTCAATCAAGTTGAAATTATTTCAACTTACCCTAACTGGAAATGCAGCTAATGGTTACATCAAATTTTTAGGGGGCTCCTGCACTTATTTCAGTGATTTGGATACTGTCTTTTTGCACCATTTTCAATTGCCTATCTGTTATGATGTTGGAACTAAGCTTCTAGCTAATTTCCAATAGGATTAGGAAACTCACATTTCATATAATATCCAGGAATGGAGGAGAAGGAAGAGGTTCATTAAAGTCGATATTCCACAAGAATTCATTTTTGAATGGTTTCTTAAATCACTATAGGCTGAGATCTCTAGGGACAAGTCCCTCTCCGATGTTTTCACCGAAGAGAAAACTATTTTCAAAGCACAACAATTGTAACTTATATATTCTCAGTTTGGGTTTCTTAAAAAAGTTCTACCTGGTGCTCCTAGATCCAAGGTGGATATAGCCAAAGCGAAGCTAGGTCCCCATGCTGACAGACTAGTCAGATCATTTGATGCCAACATGTCTAACCTATTGAATCAATTGGGATAGTTGTCTTTACAAACATCTTATTCTATATACACATCTTCGTATGTATCTACACCTTCCCAAACGACATCTATAAATGTCGTCCAAACATCTAACCCCAAAGGAGACCAACAATTAGATGGGAAGAAGAAAGGACAAGGTAGGAGAAAGGTCAAGGATGGGAAGGGCAATAAAATAAAACCTGCCAGTGATGCCAAAGGCAGTAGGAAAGTGTCCAAGAGAAAAATAAAATTTCCATGCAAGTTATGCAATGGGGATCATTTGACTCATTTCTACCCTAAGATCCAAGATGCTTAGTGCTTGTTATTGTAGCAGGGGTCCTCTAGGGCCAAGGTTGTCCTCACTAACCCTTTTCCCCAAGGGCAATAATTACTTGATGCCAAAAACTCAAATGTTGGTACCCCCATAGAGGGCAACCATGAAGGGGATAATTCATCAAATGTCTTCATGGTGACCTCACATATCGACGTCGCTATGTGGTTGCATGATTACGACGAATCGAAATCAAATAAGGCTATGTCTACTTCTGATGCCTCAGAGCCGCTCCATATTGATAGGCCCTCAGTCTATACCTCAGTTTCTAAAAGGCTCCACAAAGCACTTGACCATTAATCCTAATGCTAGGGCAGCCTGTAACTACTCGATTGTAGAAGATCTAGTTCAAATTCCTTGTGTTAGGATAGCGTTAGAGACACTCTAGTTGTGCCCTACTCATAGGAAGCATTACTCTCAACAATCGGAGTATTAGATCCAAAACGTTATCTTGTGCTCACCTTTTATATGTCAAACGTCAAAATGATACTTCCCCATTGTATGGCTTTTCAGATAAAGTCTACATATCAAAAGACCAACATCTTTTGAATCGTTATCGGTGAGGGAGGTTCCACATGTGTGATTTCCATGTCATGTTGGAAGGCCATTGGATTGCCTCAAGCTATTCCTTCGCCGACTCTAATGACAAAATTTGATGGACATTCTCATATGCCTAACAGGATTATTCTAGCCTTTCCCATCTGTGTTGGGGGAAAGGTGGTAGATATTGATGTAGAAATAGTCAATGTGAATCTATATTACAACCTCATCTTAGGCAGGAATTGGATTTACAATATGGATGCCATAATTTAATCATTATTTCACAACCTTTGTTTTCCTCATGAGGGGAGGATTGTAAAAGTGGATCAGTTGGACTATTCTCTAGGTGACTCCCACGCATCTTCTGCTTCTACTGTTCCATTAGTGAACAATCCTAGGCAACATCTTGAGAATTTAGGAGTTTTAATGTAGTCTTCTTTAATGGGTATTTTTTATCTTCCTTCTCCTATAGCTAGAATCAATGCGATTTCATCCTCCAAGGCACCTTCTCGAAGAGAGTTTTTTTGAACTCATTATTTTTCTAACCCTTGGCCTTTAGCTTTGCCTAACACTACATTAGATGGAGGGCATGTAGGTGGAATGGCATGTCTTATGTCTACAGCAGAAATTTCTTATCAGTCTATTGTTATCACTGTAGATTCCCATCCTACTCCTTTCTCACCAAAGGAGTTAGATGGAGATGTGGCTCTGGCCTGGACCCTCGATTCAACTTTGGCTCAGGATTACTTAGATACAGTCTTACCATTTGAGGAAGCAATTCTAGAATAAATGATGGGTGTTAATAGACCATTTTATGACCTACATCATTGTTCATATTTCCTCCCTCATTTGCGATAAATTGAGTCAAGTTTGTCCAGAGTTTCTACTAGTTATTTTCATACAGTTTTAAACACTTTGGCCCTAGCACAGTTTTCTGCCGAAGGTAACATGTTTGTTATCTCGCAAAATGTACCAGTGAACATCTCTAGGAATCCTAAACTAATAAAAAATGTCCTCATTGGAGCAAATTGTTCCCTTGAAGAAATTCAAATTTATACTGATCTCTTCAAAGAGTTTCATGATGTGTTCATTTGGTCTTATGATGAAATTCCTGGAATAGAACCATCTATTGTCTAGCATGAGATCAAGACACACAGAAATGCTAAACCTATTCATCAAAAACATCAACCGGTTAACCCTAGAGGAGCAGCTATTAAAACTGAAGTCGAAAAGTTGCTAAAGACGAGTTTCATATATCTCGTTCCTGTAACTGAGTGGGTCTCTAATAGATTTTCCAAAATCAAGCAATGATTAGAGTATGCATTGAATTTAGGGACCTAAATAAGGCTTGTCTGAAAGACAATTACCCCACGCCTTTTATTGATCAAATTATTGATGAATGTGCGGGTAATGAAATTTTTCAATCATGGATGGATTCACTGGTTACAATCAAATTACTATTTTTTGAAAATACTAGCATAAGACAACCTTTATTTGTCGTTTGGGTATGTTTGCATACAAAAATATGCCTTTTGGCATCAATAATGTTCTAGCTACTTTTCAGCGGGCCATGTCTTATTCTTTTCACGACATCAAGCATGTTATTGAAGCATATCTGGATGATCTATCTCCTCGTTCTTGAAAGAGAAATGATCATCCTAAGAACCTTCGGTTGATCTATGAGTGGTGTCATTTTTATAAAATCTGGTTGAATTCGAATAAGTGCATTTTCGCACTCACATCTGGTTGGTTTTTAGGATTCATCATGTCAACATAGGGGATTCGTGTTGATCCTTTCAATGTTGAGGCAATACTTTAGTTGCATCCCCTGTCCTCCATACGTCAACTTCAAAGTCTCCAAGGAAAAGCAAATTTCTTGAGGAGATTTATAGTCAATTACGCTGAGATCACAAAATGATTTATGTGTTTGCTTAAGAAAGGGGTCCTGTTTTTATGGGATGATTTTGTACAATGACCTTTTGATGCTTTGAGAAAAGCATTAGCCTTTGCTCCATTATTGATTCCACCTAATTATAATAGATATTTCCTCTTCTATCTCACTACAACACAATCAACCATTGGTATGGTTCTGGTTCATGAAGATGATGCCTTATGTGAGCATGTAATCTATTACCTATGTCAAGGGTTGGTAGGTCCTGAACTACACTATTCACCGATCGATAAATTAGCTTTGGTAGTTGTCCATGTTGTTCAACATCTTAGACATTACATTTGGCTTAGAAAAAAGTTTGTCTTAGCAGTTGTCAATGGGTTTCAGTTTGTTATAAGTAGGTGAGTGATTGGGGGAAATATAATGGATGGATTGTCATTTTGCAAAGAATTCGATCTTGAATTCATGTTAGCTAAATCTAAGAAACATTTAGTATTTACAGAGTTGATATTAGAGCTGCCTTGTGAGGAAGAAATTATTCAGCAAGAAAGTTTTTGTGATGAACACTTATTTCTTATTTCCTCACAAGATCCTTGGTATGGGGATATCATTATATATCTCTAGACTTCAAAGTTTCGGCCCACTTTTTTCCAACGATGAGCATAGAAAGTTGCTTCACCTCACTAAGAATTATGTTATTATAGGTGACACATTTTATCGTCACGCTATTGATTCAATCCTTAGACGTTGTTTAAACATGGAAGAAGCCGAGTCAGTTCTTAATGAGTTCCATAGTGGATCTTATGGCAGTCATCTATCTGGGATTGTAACAACCCAATTTTTTTTCTGAACACGCTACTCTTAGCCTTTTATCTCCAATGATTGTATTAAAGAGGTCAAAAGATGCCATCCTTGTCAAGTATATACTTGGAAAATGCACGCACATCCATCTCCGTTTTTCCCTATTATCACTATTGGTGCTTTCATGAAGTGGGCCATTGATTTTACTACTTCTAATCGCCCTTCGACAAGAAATCACAAGTATATCATAGTGGTCGTAGACTACTTTATGAAGTGGGCTCAGGCCATGCCTACTTTTAATAATGACAGTGAAACAACGGCCTTGTTTTTCTTCGATCAAGATATTTATTGGTTTGGTATCCCTAAAGAGATAGGCATTGATCATGGTAGTCATTTCAAAAATCAACTGATGTCTGAATTGGATCTCAAGTTGGGTTTCTAGTAAGAGCAGTCATCTCTATTTTATCCTCAAGCCAATGGTCAGGTTGAATCCGTGAACAAATCCCTTAAAATCATCCTACAAAGGACGATTAACAAAGCTAGATCCAATTGGCACATCATGTTATATCCAACACTTTCGGCATACCAAACATCACTTAAGACTGCCACTGGCTTTACTCCTTTTCAACTAATTTACAGGTTGGAATATATATTTCCTTTTGAATGCGAAATTCCTTCTCTTAAACTAGTTGTTGAACTTCTTCCAGAGACTTCTAGTCTCGAGGAGTGCCTTGTTCATTTGGAGCATATTGATGAGTAGTGTCAAGATGCTGCCACAATAAATGAAGCCCATAAAAATAGGGTAAAACCTCAATACGATAAAGTTTTCCTTCCTAGAATTTTTTTTGAAGGTGACCTTGTCCTCGTCTACGATCAAGACAAAGACACCTTGGGGGTAGGCAAGTTCAAGTCTATGCAATACGGTCCCTTTATAGTCAAGAAAGTTTTGAAAAAGGAAGCATATGAAGTAATTGAATTTAAAGGAAACAAGTTGTTTGAGGCTATAAATGGGCTCTACTTTAAGAAGTACTTTGCTTAGGCTTTAGTCCAGCACTCAATTGTTTGTATATATTGTATGTTTGTACATATCTATCTATCAATTTTAGTGATGTTGATATTTTCTATCTACCTTGGTTGGTATTGATGGAGGATTCAATATAATTAGGATTCACTGATGGTGCGAGTAGGCATACCTGTAACCTTGCGTCCGCAACTTGGCTGATTTATTATCCATCTTGTCAGTTGATGGTTTCGAAAGGAGTATGTATCAGTCTTGCTTCGAATAATATTGTGGAATATACTACCATTATTAATTTTCTATTCGAAGAGATATCTCTTGATATTGATTCGTTAGTGGTTTATTTAGACTCACAACTAGTGGTATCTCAGCTGAATAACATTTATCATGTATGGGGTCCTTATTTGTATCGCTAATTTCTGAGAGTAATATTGTTGCAACAATCATTTATTTGTATCACATATGTTCACATTCCATGATTAGAAAATTCCTTAGCTGATTCTATTGCAAATCAAGCATTGGAATCCCATATAAATCATTCATCAAATTGAAAAACATAAAAAAAAATTGAAGTATCATCTGTATATATGATCATCATAAAATCACATGTATATAAATAGAGTGTTTGTATCTAAAATAATATACAAATATGGAGACAAAATTCCCTACAAAATTTTGGCTTATTCCCATCATCATGTCTAATCATAGAAAGATTTGATCATCTATCTAGATGGCTCATGATGAGCAGCTAGAAAATAAACAAAGGCATTAGCCACACACCAGAAGAGTCGCACTAAGTCCTGTGGTACTCCTACCACGCAACACTAGATCTCCTCGAGTAAGTCCTCTATGGCTATTATGGGTACTTGGTGAGTCAGTCTCACCAAGTTCATTTGAACTGCATGGAGAACTCTCTCTGTCTCAACTACAGCCCCTTTGGCATCTCTTCCATGATGCCTACATCAAGGAAATCCATCAGGTCTCACTGGCCCCACATCTGAAACATGATCATATTTTTAGTAAGTGTCTTGTCTCATATAAAAAAAAAAAAACAAATTTAAGTTCATTTATATTAAAAATCCAAAAAAGTCTTAAGAAATTCAATAAATCAAAAAAAAATTGTTGCCTATGGTGCCACATGCTACATCTAGTGGTAATACTAAATCTGGATCTCCTCGTAAATCCATTTCAACATAGGGGTATTCATCGATTATGATGGCCTGTTGACCCCACCATGTGGAAAACTCATCGTCAAAAGTCATCATGGGGACATCACCACCCCCTAGTTGTTTCATCTAATCAGCCCATCTACCCATTCGTGGATCCCTTGGGTTGTTGATGGTCGATAGCACCTTGGGTCAAAGCCCAGGTACTTTCTCAAAGAAGAACGAGCATAAGATTGTGTCGTACCCAAAATTCTTTATCTGACCCTTATGAATAGAAGTGAGTTGGTTCTTCATGTTGGTTAGTATCGGTGTGCACCAGTCAAACACAATAGTGAGGCATTCCACTACTAGGCTCATGGATACTCGTGAGGCCTGATGTAAAGCAACAAAACTGTTTACCCTAGCAATGGTAAACATTAGGATCTTCAAGGATAATCTCTCTACATGATTGGTTGGAATTTGACTTCCAATCTTTTCAGGATAACCAGGACAGTATATGTGGACGTAGTATTCAACACTGAGACTACCTATTGTCATACCATTAGAATGCACTATCTGACACAGGAATCAATTTTTTTGAGAAATCTCAACAATCGGCCCCACGTTTATTATTTCTCTTACAGTCGAAAATTTTATTCTGTGATTGGATCTCCATTGTAAAAGCCTGAAACAATGATATTTCCCTTTTAAGTAGAACCATTCATGATTCACCACAGATCATAGCACATTTAAATTTAATGGCCCAGATATTTTATCGCAAGTCACTCTTCTTGTTGTGGTTTTCCCTCCGCTATGTTGGGGTTCTCAACACAAGACCCAACGGTGGTCTCACCCGCAACATAATTGACGACTCCACTGGGGATAACATTCTTGTTATTCCTAGTTTGGGTTGTTTGTTCTCAATCAGGGTTCATTTTCTTGACTGGTTTATTTTACAGTTCTGTTTGATCCATTAGTGTCCCCTGCATCAAGTTTGATCTTCTTGATTGGACTTTGATTTTCATTTTTCCTAATTAAGCTTTGTATACACTATTTTCTTAAGTTACAGTTGCCTATACATGCAAATTTCTTCAAGCGGACTCGGATATATGGAAGTTTATTGTATTAGAAATGTATGTGCATGCTTCTATGTCTTTACACAGTCGCGTATGCAATTTTTTGAATTGTTTTTCATACCTTTTTGGCTACTTAGGTCTTCTGCATGGTGTTCTATGCTGTGGTATGGTCATCTACTGTCTTGAGAACTCAGCTTTCTTGCAATATTTCTTTTTCAAAATCTCCTTCTCACTGAAAAGTCTTGTTTGGCCTAGGATTGCTTCTTAAGAAAGTTTGTAGTTTGTGTCTTGGGTTCAAGGCTTCGTTTTGAATTTCTTGGATGTTCTGATTTTCCTTGTTTTATGGCTTTGTTGCTTTTCATGCCTTTTTGAGACTCTTTTTGGAAAGTTTTATAGTATTTCTTTGTTGGAGTTTTATTGGTTTGCCAAAATCTTTTGCTGTTGTTCGGATCAATTTGTGCAAGTTTGTAGTCTTTCTCAAAATTTTCATGAGTTTTATAACTTGTGAGATTGGAAGACTCCTTGTACTTATTTCTTGATCTTTCAAATTTTAATATTACTCTTATGACCTCAAAAAGTTGCTTTTGTTTCCTTAAAAGAAAAAAACACAAAAACATTTCTTTGGTTTTCCTTTTTCCAAGCTTTTGGTTTATGGTTTCTTTTGTTTTGTTGTTGATAAGAAAATTGTGATCTTTTGCAAGTTTTTCTGATTTCTTTGGAGAGAGAATTAGTTTTAATCTTTTGCCCTCTGCATTTTCAAGTTTCCTTATCGTCTCTATAAAGAACCACATTTTCTTGTAAGTGTTATTTAGGATCTTGCATCACCATTTTGACTTGCATTAGGTTAGTTTGCATTTTTAAGCATTCTTAGTTCTTTTAGATTTTGGGTGTGTGTCGATTGTTTTAGAAAAGAAAAGAAAAATATTTTTCTTATACATAGGTTTTTGTAGAACCCAAGTGGAAACCACTCTTCATTGAAGAAAATGGACCCATCCATGTAGTTAGTTTTCTATTGATTTATTTTGCATCATAAAACATCATCAATTTCACTCTCATCATTCCGCCTAAATTAAAGAATAGCTATATAAAATCAAGCAATCTAATAAAATGAACTAGTTGTCACTAATCAACACCAACAAGTTTAGGTTCATCAGGGCCTTGGAATAGGTGAGTTGAGAGTTAAATCTCTAAGGCTGCTCAAATTACAAAACTTAGAAGTTGAATAAAGGGTGAAACCCAATATCATTAGAAAGACTGGGAAAACTATGTTATTGGATTTAAGCACGAGGGAGAGTGAAGAAAAGGAATAGAGATACCCCCTCTCTTACTTGTTGGATCCCACATCATGACTGTTCCGCAGGGATTTTGATACGAGTTGGTATCCATAGTTACCTTTCCAAGGGAACGCTTAGGTGTTTTTGGAGGGGAATCGAGTGGCACCTGAGGATAACATTGCATCATGTTCAGTAGTACTTCTAGAGGGTACCTTTGTGAAGCTTGGGTGCTTGCACCGACAAAGGCTATTATTTGGAGGTCAGTGTAACTACCTCTGATACCTTCGCTAGTAGGCTTGGGGCTTAATTACCCCAGATTATTTTCGGAAGGCCCTTGATTTTGACTTCCTTGTATTTTGGTATATAGTCCTAATCACTCAAAGTGGAAATACTTGAAAGTTGTTTCATTTCTTGTATCTTTAGGGACCTTTTAAAGAGTGCTCTTTGCTCCTAGTTGGCCTAGCTTTACAATTTTTTAGTTTTTAAGTAAATCTCTTGAAAATAATTCAAAGTGAATGATTGACCAACTCATTAGTCTAGGAGAATTCATGGGCTATCACCTATGAGTCCCGAGACTTCTCCTCCAAGGCGTAGGAGAAATCCTACTAGTGGTTTTCAACCAGAGGCAACAGATGCATTGGAGATTGGTCCTCCTGTTGGAGTTATTGATTCATAAGATAGACCAAGTACAAGTAGAGAGTTAGAGAGGAACACTCTAGTTCTTTCTCAACTCCTCTTCTATTTAGAAGATAATATTGAGGTCGAAGAGATTTCTAAATCTATTGTGGCTCCTAATTCTCCTCTTCTTCCTAATTATCTAGACATTTTATTATACGTTGGGACTCCGATCAACAGGCCTTCAAGCCCAGGTCTATATCGATATTTTCCTTCGATGACCACTATTGGAAGCATCGCATCCACAACAAGTGCTACAGTTATGCAAACTCCTGTATCCGTACAAGGAGGAGGATCTATTTCTATACCTTTCATTACTCCTAGCACCGCTATATTTGGTTCTACTTCCATTCCATATTCTAGTGGAAGCTCTCAAGTTGTTGCATCTGGCATTGGATTTCTCCCTTTTTGAATGTTGACTATCATGATTCCTTTGGTTCCTTTAAGTATTCCATCAGCTGCCTCCACATCCATTCCAAGTGGATAAAATTATTTTCAAGGTTTCCTATTTAGGGGTGGTCATATACCACATTCCAATTCAACTTTTCCTTTGATGCCTTTTTCCTCTACAAGTGAAAGTTATAATCCATTTCAAAGTTGGACAAACCCTACGGTTGGTGGGTTAGGAGTCAGGAATCAATTTTATTTCGATCTATAAGAGAATATGCCATATTATTCTGTCAGCTCATTCCAGAATATTTCTCCCTATGCTAATGCATGGAACCCTTACCAAGGGCTCTTGACTCTTTTTAACACTTCTTTAAGGGGTGACTTTACTAGTTACAGAGGTTTTTTGGTAGTAGTTGGTCAAAATCTAGGTCTTTCTGGACCACAAGGGGCTGCTTATGGTTTAGTTAGGTCTACGAGTTACTTCAGGCAACCTAGTGCATTCACAAATCCATGCCATTCTTTCCATAACGTTTGGAGTTTCACCCATACTCGGTGTAATCCTCAGGGTCCACCACAATTCCCTTTTCTGGCAACATTAAACTTGCTAGATCTCTCTAAATTGACTAATGATCTGATTAGGTATATCATGGTTTGGCCTCCAGTCGCAACAAAACTTCCTCCAGATATACCAAATTTCGAGTGGAAGACTGGTGAAGATCTAGGTGACCACGTAACCACTTTCCACTTATGGTGTTTGTCCAACTCCCTCATAGACGATTCAATCAAGTTGGGATTACTTCAATGTACCCTAACTGGAAATGCGGCTAAGGGTTACATCCAATTTCCAGGGGAAGCCTTCACTTATTTCAGTGATTTGGCTACTATATTTTTGCACCATTTTCAATTGCTTATCTATTATGATGCTGGAACTAAGCTTCTGGCTAATTTCAAACAAGATCAAGCAACTCACATTTTAGATAATATCCAGGAATAGAGGAGAAGGAAGAGGCTCATTAAAGCCAATATTCCACAAGAATTCATTCTTGAATGGTTTCTTAAATCACTATAGGTGGATATCTCTAAGGACATGTCCCTCTTAAATGTTTTCACCGGAGAGCAAACTATTTTCAAAGCCCTGCAATTGTAACTTATATATTCTCAGTTTGGGGTTCTTAAAAAAATTCTACCTGATGCTCCTAGATCCAAGGTGGATATATCAAAACTGAAGCCACGTCCCGATGCTGACAGGCTAGTCAGATCATTTGATCCCAGCATGTCTAACCTACTGAATCAATTGAAACAATTATCTTTACAAACTTCTTCTTCTATACACACATCTTCATATGTATCTACACCTTCCCAAACGATGTCTATAAATGCCATCCAAACTTCTAACCCCAAAGGAAACCAAAAATTAAATGGGAAGAAGAAAGGATGAGGTAGGAAAAATGTCAAGGATGGGAAGGGAAATGCAAACAAACCTGGCAATGATGCTGGAGACAGTAGGAAAGAGTCTAAGAAAAAGTCAAAATTTCCATGCAAGTTATGCAATGGGGATCATTTGATTCATTTTTGCCCTAATATCTAAGACGCTCAATGCTTGTTAGTGTAGCAAGGGTCCTCTAGCCCCCAGGTTGTCCTCACTAACCCTTTTCCCGAAGGGCAAGAAATACCTGCTGGCATAAAGTCATATGTTGGTACCCCCACAGGGGGAAACTAGGAAGGGGATAATTCGCCAACTGTCTTCATGATGAGCTCACCTATTGACGTCGCTATGCGGTCACGTGATTATGATGAATCAAAATCATCTAAGGCTATGTCTACTTTTGATGCCTCAGAGCAGCTCCATATTGATAGGCCCTCTTTTGAGTCTATACCTCGGTTTCTGAAAGGCTCCACAAAGCACTCGACCATTAATCCTAATGCTAGGGTAGCCCATAACTTCTTGATTGTAGAGATCTAGCTCAAAGTCCTTGTGTTAGGCTAGCATTATAGGTACTCCAGTCATTCCCTGCTCATAGGAATGCATTACTCTCAACAATCGGAGTATTAGATCCAAAAAATTCTCTTATGCTCACTTTTTATATGTCAAATGTCAAAAAGGTATTTCCCCATCGTATGGCTTTTCAAATAAAGTATATATATGGAAATACCAAAATCTTTTGAATCATTATCGATGAGGGAGCTTCCACATGTGTGATGTCCATGTCATGTTAGAAGGCCACTGGATTGCCTCAAGCTATTCCTTCATCGACTCTAATGACAACATTTAATGGACATTCTCATAGGCTACATAGGATTATTCCAACCTTTCCCATCTGTGTTGAGGGAAAGGTGTTGAGGTAGAAATAGTCGATGCGAATCTATATTATAACCTCCTCTTAGGAAAGAATTGGATTTACAATATGGATTTCATAGTTTCATCATTATTTCACAACCTTTGTTTTCCTCATGAGGGAGGATTGTAGGAGTGGATCAGATGGACTATTCTCCGGGTGACTCCCACACATCTTCTTATTCTACTATTCCATTAGTGAACAATCCTAGGCAACCTGTTGAGAATTTAGGAGTTGGGATGTAGTCTTGTTTAATGGGTATTTTTTATCTTCCTTCTCCTATAGCTAGAATCAATGCTATTTCATCCTCGAGGGCGCCTTCTCGAAGCGAGTTTTTTTGAACTCATTATTTTTCCCACCCTTCGCCTTTACCTTTGTATAACACCATATTAGATGGAGGGCATGTAGGTGGAATGGCATGTCCTTTGTCGACAATAGAAATTGCTTATCAGACTATTGTTATCTGTGTAGACTACCATCCTACTCCTTTCTCACCAGAGGAGTTAGATGGAGATGTGGCTCCAGCTTGGGCCTTCGATTCAACTTCGGCTCAGGATTACTTAGATACAATCTTACCATATGATGCAGAAATTCTAGAAGAAATGATGGGTGTTGATAGACCATGGTATGATCTACATCATCATTCACATTTCCTCCATCACTTGCGAGAAATTGAGTCAAATTTGTCCTGTATTTCTACCAGTTTTTAAACACTTTGGCCCCAACATAGTTTTCTACCGAAGGTAACATGTCTGTTATCTCACAAAATGTACCAGTGAACATCTCTAGGAATCCTAAACTAATTGAAAATGTCCTCATTGGAGTTGATTGTACCCCTGAAGAAATTCAAATTTATACCGATCTCTTCAAAGATCTTTGTGATGTGTTCACTTGGTCTTATGAGGAAATGCTTGGAATATATCCATCTGTTGTCCAGCATGAGATCAAGGCATACAAGAATGCTAAACCTATGCATCAAAAACATTGACTGGTTAACCTTAGAGGAGCAGCTATCAAAGCTCAAGTCGAAAAGTTGCTAAAGGTGAGTTTCATATACATTGTTCCTCTAATTGAGTGGGTCTCTAATCGAGTCCCCGAAAGCAAGGAAAAATTTGAGTATATATTGAGTTTGGGGACCTAAATAAGGCTTGTCCAAAAGAAAATTACCCCATGCCTTTTATTGATCAAATTATTGATGAATGTGAGGGTAATGAGATTTTTTCATTCATGGATGGATTTTCCAGTTACAATCAAATTACTATCTCTCCAGAAGACCAATATAAGACAGCCTTTATTTGTCCTTTGGGTACGTTTGCGTAAAAAAATATGCCTTTTAGCCTCAATAATGTTGCAGCCACTTTTCAGCAGGCCATGTCTTATTCTTTTCATGAAATCAAGAATGTTATCAAAGCATATATGGATGATCTATCTCCTTGTTCTCGAAATAGAATTGATTACCCTAAGCACCTTCGGTTGATCTTTGAGTGGTATCATTTTTATAAAATCTGGTTGAATTCGAATAAGTGCATTTTCACAGCCACATCCAGTCAATTGTTAGGATTCATCGTGTCAATAAAGGGTATTTGAGTTCATCCCTTCAAGGTTGAGGCAATACTTCAGTTGCCTCCCCTATCCTCCATACGTCAACTTGAAAGTCTCCAAGGAAAATAAAATTTCTTGAGGAGATTTATAACTAATTACGTCGAGATCACAAAATGATGTATGTGTTTGCTTAAGAAAGGGGTCCTATTTTTATGGGATGATTTCACACAATGATCTTTTGATGCTTTAAAAAAAGCATTAGCCTCTACTCCATTGTTGATTCCACATGATTATAATAGATATTTCCTCTTGTATGTCACTGCAGCAGAATCAACCATTGTTATGGTTCTGGTTTAGGAAGATGATGCCTTATGTGAGCATGTAATCTATTATCTAAGTCAAGGTTTGGTAGGTCCTGAACTACGCTATTCTCCCATCGATAAATTAGCTTTGGAAACTGTCCATGCTGTCCAACAGCTTCAGAACTACATTTTGCTTCGAAAAACGTTCATCTTAGCAGTCATCAATCGATTTCAGTTTGTCCTGAGTAGGTGAGTGATTGGGGGGAAACATAATAGATGGATTATCATTTTGCAAAGAATTCTATCTCGATTTCATGTTAGCTAAATCGAAGAAATATTTAGTATTTGCAAAGTTGATATCATAGCTACCTTACGAGGAAGAAATTATTCATGAGGAAATTTTTCCCAATGAACACTTGTTTCTTATTTCTTCACAAGATCCTTGGTATGGGGATATCATTATATATCTCCAGACTTAGAAGTTCCCACCTGCTTTTTTCCAGAGATGAGCATAGAAAGTTGCGTCACCTCACTCAGAATTATGTTATTATAGGTGACACAATGTATTGTCGTGGGATTGATTCAATCCTTAAACATTGTTTAACCTGGGAAGAAGCCGAGTCAGTTCTTAATGATTTCCATAGTGGAGCTTGTGGCAGTCATCTATCTGGGCTTGTAACAACCAAATTTCTTTTGCAATCACGCTACTTTTAGCGTTCGATCTTCAATGATTGTATTAAAGCAGTCAAAAGATGCCATCCCTGTCAAGTATATACTTGGAAAATGTGTGCACATCCAGCTCCGATTTTCCCTGTTATCACTGTCGGTCCTTTCATGTAGTGGGGCATTGATTTTACTACTTGTAATCCATCTTTGACAAGAAATCACAAGCATATCATAGTGTTCGTAGAATACTTTATGAAGTGGGCTGAGGCCATGCCTACATTTAATAATGACATTGAAACTACAGCCTTGTTTCTCTTCAATCAAGATATTTCACGGTTTGGTATCCCTAAATATATTGTCATTGATCATGGTAGTCATTTCAAAAATCAATTAATGTCTAAATTGGTTGTCAAGTTGGGTTTCTAGTAGGATCATTCATCTCTACATTATCCTCAAGCCAATGGGAAGGTTGAATCCATGAACAAATCCCTTAAAATCATCATGCAAAGGATGATTATCAAACCTATATCCAATTGGCACATCATGTTGTATCCAACACTTTCAGCATACCAAACATTATTTAGTACTGCCACTCGCTTTACTCCATTTCAACTAATTTAAGGGTTGGAATATATATTTCATATTGAATGTGAAATTTGTTCTCTTAAACTAGTTATTGAACTTCTTCTAGAGACTTCTAGTCTCGATGAGCGCCTCGTTCATTTGGAGCATCTTGATCAATAGCATCGAGATGATACCATAATAAACGAAGCCCATAAAAATATGGTCTAAACTCAATACGATAAGGTTATCCATCCTAGAATTTTTTCTAATGGTGAACTTGTCGTCGTCTACGATCAGGACAAAGACACCTTGCGGCAAGAAAGTTCAAGTCTATGTGGTACGGTCCCTTTATAGTCAAGCGAGTTTTGAAAAAGGGAGCATATGAATTAATTGACTATGAAGGAAGCAAGTTGTCAGAGTCTAGAAATGGGCTCTACCTTAGGAAGTACTTTTCTCAGGCTTCAGTCGATCACTTACTTGTTTGTATATATTGTATGTTTGTACATATCCATCTATCGATTTTAGTGATGTCGATATTTTTTATCTACTTTGGCAGGTATTGATGGACAATTTAATATATTTAGGATTCATTGATGGTGCAATTAGGCATACCTATAACCTTGCTTCCATGACTTGGCTGATTTATTATCCATCTTGTTAGTTGATGGTTTCTGAAGGAGTATGTATCAGTCTTGCTTCGAGTAATATTGTGGAATATAATACCGTTCTTAATTTGCTATCTGAAGTGATATATCTTGATATTGATTCGTTAGTGGTTTATTTAGACTCAAAACTGGTGGTATCTCAGCTGAATAACATTTATCAGGTACCAGATCCTTATTTGTATCCCCAATTTCTAAGGTTAATATTGTTGCAACAATCATTTATTTGTATCACATATGTTCACATTCCACGATCAGAAAATTCCTTAGCCGATTCTATTACTAATCAAGCATTGGACTCGCATATAAATCATTCATCAGATTGAAAAACATAAAAAATAATCGAAGTATCATCTGTATATATGATCATCATAAAATCACATGTATATAAATAGAGTGTTTGTGTCCAAAATAATATGGAAAGATAGAGAAAAAAATTCCCTACAAAATTTGTGCTTATGCCCATCATCATGTCTAATCATAAAAAGATTTGATCATCTATTTGTATGGATCAAGATGAGCAGCTAGAAAATATACAACAGCATTAGCCACATGCCAGAAGAGTCGCACCATGTCTCGTGGTACTCCTACCACGCGATGCTAGATCGCCTCGGGTAAGTCATCTATGGCTATTACGGGTACTTGGTGAGTCAGTCTCACCAAATTTGTTTGAACTGCATGGAGAACTCTCTCTGTCTCAACTGCAGCTCCTTCAGAATCTCTTCCATGATGGCTATGTCAGGGAAATCCATCAGGTCTCACTGGCCCCACATATGAAACATGATCATATATTTTGCAAGTGTCTTGTCTGATATAAATATATATACATATATATATTTTTAAATTCATTTACATTAAAAATCCAAAAAAACCTTAAGAAATTGAATAAATAAATAAAAAAAAATGTTACTTATGGCGCCACATACTGCATCTGGTGGTAATACTAAATCTGGATCTCCTCGTAAATCCATTTAGGCGTAGGGGTAGTCATCGATTGCGATGACCTATTGACCCCACCATGCAGAAAACTCATTGTCAAAAGTCATCCTCAGGACATCACCACCCCCTAGTTGTTTCATCAGGTTAGCCCATCTGGCCATTTGTGGATCCCTCAGGCTATTGATGGTCAATAGCACCTTGGGTCGAAGCCCAGGTACTTTCTCAAAGAAGAACGAGCATAAGATTGTGTTGTGCCCAAAATTCTTTATTTGACCCTTATGAATGGAAGTGAGTTGGTTCTTCATGTTGATTAGTAGAGGTGTGCACCAGTCAAACACAATAATGAGGCATTCCACTACTAGGCTCATAAATACTCATGCGGGTTGATGTAAAGCAGCAGAGCCATTTACCCTAGCGATGGTAAACATAGGATCTTCAAGGATAATCTCTCTACGTGCTTGATTGGAATTTGACTCCCAATATTTTCAGGATAACTAGGATAGTATATGTGGACGTAGTATTCAACACTGAGAATACCTCTTGTCATGCCATTAAAATGCATTATCTGACACAGGAATCAATTGTTTTGAGAAATCTGAACAATCGGCCCCGCATTTATTATTTCCCTTATAGTGGAAACTTTTCTTCTCTGATCAGATCTTCATTGTAAAAGCCCAAAACAATGATATTTCCCTTTTACATAGAACTATTCATGATTCACTATAGATCATAGCACATTTAAATTTAATGGTCTAGATATTTTATCGAAATCACAAGTCGCTCTAGGAAAGTCTTCAAGTTTTGGTATACACAAATAGAGTGTTGCAATGCGATACGGTTAGTGGTCCCACTTCCATCACATATTGCAATTCCTCAATATTCTTGGTCCACTCCCCTTTCAATGAAATGTTGCGACGTGATATGTCACAATCGCATATCGCAGTGTTTCCACACCCGGGGTTCCTATATTTGCGATGCGATATAGGGGATCCAACATTTGGCTGGGTTTCACACCATTGGTTGGAACTTATATCAACGACTGGGATTTAGGCAAGCTTCGACAAGATTAATAATACTAAGGACTGTGATTTCCATTACTCTAAGTTTTATAACATCAAGTATGAAAATGGAGGAAATGCTTGGTTCGTTTGAAATAAATAAACAAAGATAAAATGAGAGTTTCCACATGATCGATAAATAATGACACACGACATCAATTAACACATGGCATCAATTAATCATTATAAAAAATATGGTTACAGAGTCTTTCCTTTGGCTCTATTACAACGATTAAAAGACCTCTATTTTGATTTGGAAATCCACGCCCTATTACTTGACTCTTGCTTCACTCAATCCTCTCTCTCTATCCATCCATCTACATTACATTTTTATTCTTTTGATCAATCGAATCCCACTCTAATTGTTCTTAACAACCGAATCTTCTATTTTAAACAATCTAACAATCAAATTCCTATTTTCTAGCCCTATCACACAAATATGCTAATAACTCATCTTTGAATCTAAAATAAGACAATTTCTACCTATTACAATAATGAAATACAACTCATTTCTTAAGAGATCCAAGCCTCTCAGTAAAAATTGACTTTTGATCACTCAGGTCAGTGAAATTCAACTTGTTTAGCCACAACATCTAAACAAAATGTCACATTACTGTCTACGTCCATATGCTCTTGCATCAAACTCTCAGGGAAGAAAGAAATCGTCCCTTAGACTTTCAAGGTTTACTCCATACTTCTACAACTCGGTTGTTGTTATCCAACTAGTATCCTCCACTGGCTTTCCTTTCCATTTCACTAGATATTTAAAATAAGTGTGCCCTCTAGTTATTTTGGATACTCTTTTCTCCCAAATAGGTTCCACTTCCTTCTTAATAGTCTTTGGCATTTTTTCTTCCCAGTTCAAGGTTTGAACTTCATCTTCCATGGTTTCCTCCTGTAGCTCTGCTTCTGTCCCTTTGCATGGATACAAATCTGCAATATTGAGAATAGGTTATATTCCAATCCTTTATGGCAATTCAATTTGATATGCATTAGCTCAAAACTTTTTTACAATTCTACACTATCCTATATTTTTCATTTTCAGTTTATTGTAAGTCTTAGCAGGAAATATTTCTTTTCTTAAATATACCATCACTAAATCTCCCACTTGGAATTCCTTCTCTCTTCTTTTCATATCTACTCTCTGTTTGTATTTTTCATTGCTTTACTGCAATATTCCTTTAACATCTTCTTGTAGTCTCTGCATCTGTTCAACAAACTCTTTAGCTTTTGCACTTCTTGTCTCCGGTTTACCCAAATTTCTGAGCTCATACAAACCTCCTGGATTCATTCCAAAAATAGTCTGAGATGGACTCATTCCATTGCCTCTATTTGGAGTGTCATTATAAGGAAATTCGGCCTGAGCTAGTGCTAAATCCCACTACTTAGGATTTTGATACACTAAACTCCTCAATATGTTTCCCAAACTCCTGTTTACTACTTCAGTCTGTCCATCTGTTTGAGGAAGGTATGCTGAACTGAAACTGAGGTTAGCTCCTATGTTTTGATTTCTCCCCTTAGCATGTTGACATATCCTACACTTGTCGACAAATACCTTAACATCAATCTGCATTTTTAGCCAATAATAAAAAGCATTCACCTGAGCAAAGGTTTTATCTTGTCCAAAGTGACGAGATAATCCTCCACTATGTTTTTCCTTTATTATGTTTTCCCACATAGAACATTTCAGAATACACAACTTGTTAACTTTAAACAATAAGCATCCTTAGATAAGATAATCTAACCATTGACTTATGTTATGAACTATTCGATTTTGAACTTTTGTATAGATATCTTCAAAATTAGCATCATCTTTATACATTTAATTAATTTCTTCAAATCCAACAACACCAACATTGGTTTCTTGCATAATAAAAATTACCCTTCTCAACACATCAATGACTTTATTCAACTTACCACTTGTGTTCTCTATCACAAAAGTAAAGCTCTGCAAAAATTCTACCCACTTCCCATGCTTCTGTTTCAATTTCAGCTGGTTGCTTATGAACTGTAATTCATGATTGTCAGAATATAGTATAAACTCTTTCGACATCAAATAATGTCTCCATTTTTTCAAGTCTTATTCAATAGCGTAAAATCTTTATCATAAGAAGAATACTTCTTCTTTGCTTCATTCAATTTCTCACTAAAGTGCGCTATCAGTATTTGTTCCTGACTCAAAACTGTGCCAACTGCAACTCTGCTAGCATCTATTTCAACTTGAAATACTTTTTAAAAACCAAGAAAAGATAAAATCGGTTCTTCTGTGATCTTCCTCTTCAAAAATTTTAAATTGATGTATGCTGCCTCTGTCCACTTGAACATCAGATTGGTCTCCTTAGTTGTTTCAAGAATTGGTGCACAAATCTGACTAAAACCTCTGATAAACTTTCTATAAAAACTTGCAAGACCATGGAAGCTTATTACCTCAAATATGTTTTTTAGAATCAGCTACTTCCAAATTTCTTGCACTTTATCTGGATCCATTTTCAATACTTCTTTAGAAACTACAAATCCTAAGTAAATTAATTCTTGTTTCACGAAACTACATATCTTCAGATTTATCGGTAGTTTCCCTTTCTACAAAGTTCTTAAAACCAATCTAAGATGCTCTAAATTTTCTTCCTTACATTTACTGAAAATTAGAATATCATCAAGATAAACAATAACATACTTGCATGCATATTCGTTCAATACTTCATTCAGCAATCTCATGAACATGCTACATGAATTAGTGAGTCCAAAAGGCATCACTAACCACTCATACAACCAACTATTTGTTTTAAATGCAGTCTTCCATTCATCGCCTTCTCGAATTATTATTTGATGGTATCCACTCTTCATATCTATTTTAGTAAAATACTTTGATCCACTCAAACAATCCATTAAATCATCCATGCATGGCAAACGAAATCTATACCTGATTGTGATCTTGTTTATGGCTCTATAATATATGCACATACATCATTCACCTCCTTTCTTTGGACTGAGTACTATTGGTACAACACATGGATTAAGACTCTCTCTCATTAGTCACTTATCCATCAGTTCTTGCACTTGCCTTGCAACTTCTGAATTCTCCTGAGGTGTCAATTTGTACGTGGCTTTGTTTGGAAAACTCATTCCCAATATTAAGTGAATTTGATGACTGATACTTCGAACAGGTGGTAACACGTTTGGAAACTCATCCACAACAATGTCAGCAAAATCATTTAACATAATTTTGATTTCTTTAGGGAAATTATCCGAGTTCATGGAAGATAAAAATACCTTCGATCTCCCTATGACAGAAAAAAGCATTTCTTCACCTTTTCCAATATCTTGCGACAACTCCATTCCACTCATCGGGATAACACTACTTCCAAGTGCCCCTTTTTTAGCATCATCTTTCAATGGCAGCAATGTATGTTTAGTTCCATCCTTCTCCCGAGTATAAGTGTTTCTCCTCCAATCATTAATACCTTTCCGATCAAATTGCCATAGTCTTCCCAACAATACATGGCATAGATCCATTGGCATTACATCACATAATATTACATCCTTATATGTACCAATTTGTATTTCAACCTTGCATTGTTCTGTCACAATGATCCCCTATCCTTTCTGCAACTATGACACTTTGTAAGGAGTAGGGTGTACTTTCTTCGCTAGTTCGAGCTTGTCCACCATCTCTGTAGAAACAAGGTTATCAATGCTTCCACTGTCAATTATTACTTTACAACATTTACCTTTTGATTTACATGTAGTTTTGAATAAATTCTTCCTCTGTGGTGGTTTTTCAATCTCTTTCTCCATCTTAAGCAATGTCCTTCTCAATAACAAGGATTCTCCTACTTCATGGGGTTCTTCATTTTCCACAAGTCAATATGTTTCTGGATTTGCCTCAGCCATATTTGCATTCTTCTGACTTTCTAGTTTAGTATGAGGACAGTCCCACGACACATGTCCCCATTCTCCACATGTGTAGCACCGTCTATCTCTACCTCGACCTCTTCCTCTCGGAGCAAATCTTCCTCTATTAAAATCCCCTCTTTGTGGTGGTCTGCTAATTGAATTGCCTACTTCATGCTGATGTTGTTTTCCCCTTGGTTTGGTAGTTCCTCTACCTCTTACCAAGCTCCTTCCTCTATTCCTCTAATTCTATTTTCTCAACATCTTCTCCTCTGCCTTCAAACTTGCTTAATAGGCATCCTCAATAGTCTTTAGACTTAACAAGTTGATCTCATCTTATATGTCATATCGTAAGACATTGATATATATGGCTACCTTCTCCATGTCATCTTCTACATATCCTGCTCTAATACTCAATCTATAAAACTCTTCTAAATATTATTTAACAGACATTCCTTTTTGCCTTAAATTCTCCAACTATTTAAAAAGATTTAACTGATAATCTTTAGGCATAAATTTGGCTTTCATATTACTTACCATTTTGTCCCATTGCTTGATCTTGGACTTTCCTTTCCTCATTCTAGATGTCTATAGCTTATCCCACCAAATAGTTGCATGACCCTTTAATCTAGTAACTACAAATTTCACCTTCTTCTTGTCGTCATCTTCCTCTTCATAGTCAAAATATTTATCTAATGATTTGATCCAATCCATTAGCTCTTCTACATTAAGACTCCCTTCATACGTAGGAATTTCCACCTTTGGTTTTCCTCCTATTTTCACCAGCATCTTAATAACTCTGGTAGTTTCATTTCCATCCTCTTCTTCTTCCTCAATAGATTCTTCTTTAGCACTGTCATCCCCCTCATCAAGTGTTCTTCTCTAAGCAGTCTCAATTGTTTCCATCCTTGTATGTAGACTTCGGATCTCCTCCAGTAGAAATGCATTTGCTTCCAGTCTTCCTCGACCAATTCCAGCTCCTCTCCTTGGTGGCATGTTTACTGCAATCAACCTTAATCTCTCTGTGCTCTAATACAAAAAATAACACAGGAATCAATTGTTTTAAGAAATCTCAACAATCGGCCCCACGTTTATTATCTCCCTTACAATCGAACCTTTTCTTCTCTGATCGAATCTCCATTGCAAAAGCCCAAAACAATGCTATTTCCCTTTTAAATAGAACCATTCATGATTCACCGTAGATCATAGCACATTTAAATTTAATGATCTAGATCCTTTATCACAATTGCAAGTTGCTCTAGGCAAGCCTTCAAGTTTTGGTATATATAGACAGAGTGTTGCAATATGATACGGTTAGTGGTCCCACATCCATCGCATATCGCAACTCCTAAATATTCAATGTCCACTCCCCTTTCAATGAAATGTTGCAATGTGATATGTCGCAATCACATATCGCAGTGTTTCCACACCCGGGGTTCTGATAACACACTAGCCTCTCCTACGATGCGATATTTTGGTGATCACACATCGCAACTTCTTATGACCTATGGATTGACCCTGTGTAACACATATTTGCGATGTGATATAGGGGATCCAACGTTGGTGTGGTTTCGCACCATTGGTTGGAACATAGATCAACATCTAGGATCTATGCGGGCTTCAACACGATTAATAATACTAACGACTACGATTTCCATTACTCTGAGTTTTATAACATAAAGTATGAAAATAGAGGAAATTCTTGGCTCATTCGAAATACAATAAAAAAAGATAAAATGAGAGTTTCCATAGAATCGATAGATAATCACACACGACATCAATTAATCATTATAAAAAAATGGTTACAGACTCTTGCCTTTGGTTCTATTATAGTGATTAGAAGACCTCTGTTTCGATCTGGAAATCCATGCCCTATTACTTGACCCTCACTTCACTCAATCCTATCTCTCTTTGTCCCTCCATCTACATTACAATTTTCTTCTTTTTATTAATTGAATCCCACTCTAACTGTGCTTAACAACTCAGTCTTCTATTTTAAACAATCTAACAATCAAATTTCTATTTTCCAACCCTATCACATACCTATGCTAATATCTTATCTTTGTATCTAAAATAAGACAATTTATACCTATTACAATAATGAAGTACAACTCATTTCTTTAGAGTTCCAGCCCTCTCAGTAAAAACTGACTTTTTACCACTCAGGTCAGTGAAATTCAACTTATTTAGCCACAACATGTGAACAAACTTTCACAGTATTGGCTAAGTCCAGATGATCCTGCATCACTATCTCTCCCCTTCAAGAAAGACTGGTAATGAAGTAAATATATTCAATCTCGATCCCTAAGGGCATATGATTGATCATGTGTGCATCATCCTCTGCACTCCAGTAATGAATTAGCAACTCAAGAAATCATGTGTTTGCTTTCATATTTGGAATTTTAAAGAATTTTAGCAAGATACTACCTCTCAAAGCATTAAAATCATTTTTATCCTCCATTACTTGGTTATAAATGGCACTATCGTCCCTTTCTCTCGAGGTGATTATCATCCTTCCTAGAAAAGATGTTTCAAATCATTAAATTTATGTTTTAAATTTTTTACTCACGCACATGCGGGTTGCGTTTTTACACAGTCATGTGTAGGGCCCTCATATATGCGGGTTACCTGTATTCAACCTACGTGTACACATAATTGAAAATTTTAACATATTCCCCTACGGTCAAATTTTGGAAAAAACATCTAGAAAGTATCACAAATGATTAAAATCATGGTAGAAGGGTTACTTGGAAGCTTTGGAGCGATTTGAACGATTGAATTGGATGGAGAAAAGTTGTTTGAGTTTTTCTCCACAACACCTTACTCAAAACACAAATGACAAAAATTTTGAGTCCAGAAGTCATTATATAGGTTGCAAATTGAAAATTATTTTTTCAAAAGTTGATTTTTATCTTATGGACTTTTTTGACCATTCGGTTTGGAGTGTGAGGAATGGGTTGTCTTTATAGGGAATTTTGGAGACTTCTTTGAGAAAGAATATTGGTCCCATGACCACAGACCCATCATGGAAAGTATCGTTTTCTTACTAGCATATAGGTTAGGGAATACAACTTTCCGCTGCATTTTGCATACTAGCCTCCATATTGTGGTATGTTTGCCATACTGTCGATCCCATCATGTCTTGGTTAACAAACCATTTTCACTTACTGACTTTAAAATCATGACGTGATGGTCGAGCAAAACCTTACAGGGGAATCTTAGTTAGATCCTTGCCAACATTTGTTTCCCATGCTGCTATATTGAGTAGGCTCAGGAGTCCTCTTAAGTCCCACCATGACTTATGTGTCGAAGACTCATTCTCGTCCTTCTACGCTATTTTATGGCCTTATACCCTAGAGTCTCCTTTGTGCTGATTTGTACTACTGCATTGCATATTGACTATTTTCACCTTTTGGCCTTGAGCCAGCTCCACTTGGACTCGTGTTTAAGCCACTTTTCGACCATGTCTTCTGCAAAATCAACCTTCCAATCACTTAGCCTCTGCAACTTGACACACCCTTTTACCCATGGAAATAGCATTCCTTTGAGTTTCCTTGACCAGTTTCACTACCTTTCATTGAGCATAGGAATGTTCCCCTCCCAGGAACTATAACATCTATATTTTTGACACTCGTTCTTTCCACTGTACTATAGAATTATTTTACTCTATTTCAAGCTTCATATAAAAGCAAAAGACAAAAAAAAATTATATATTCCAAAAAGAGCAGGAACGAGACATTATCTTCATATTTTATGGTAGTTAAAGTCAGTTGTGTCACCCTTGAAGAAAGCACTCAAAATTAGGTCTTTCCTCTGCTGGCATGGGCTTTAGTTTGACTTAGGAGAGACTTAAACTTGTTATTGAGTTAGTACTCATCCAATTGGTTACCTCTTCCAATCATATGGAGAGTTTTATTATGAATCCTACATGACGAACTTGTAAAAAGTTATCATATGCTCCCATGTAGTCACAGTTGAGTCGTGCTTTTTCTCAAGGGAAGTAAACCTGAGTCGGCCTCTCTTGGGAGTCTCTTGACCTATTTTTTAGTCATTCATCCCTAGTTGTCAATGTCATGTTCATCATCACATCAACTATATTGGCCCTTTTCTTGTGCTCATTTGAGAAGGTCTCTATTGACTTCTTGCTGGCAGGACTTGCTCTTATCGACTATGACAAATTGCTTTGAAGGTAGATCTAAAGCTGCAACCTGGCCCTATTTTCATTATTGATAGGTCAGCTTGTTCTAGGAATTGGTCAATATCATGGGTATTTTACTGAAAGGTTTCCCTTGTGTTTTACATCGGCTTTCATTATCACACGTCAGGTGATCCAAGAGGATCTCGTCAGATCAGTTACATAGGTTCAGTTTCATCATGAGCATTCAGTGTCTGGTGTCATGAGCTTCGACAATGATGTTTATGGTTCAGGTTGTCTAGTTATGTATATGGTTTTCATGGTGATATGGTTTGATACCTAGTTGTTGACATGTTGGTTGTTGTCACTTCCGCCACGATTTGGTTGTCAATATTTGATTATCATCCACCCTCCAGAGTTCTAATGTCGACAAGGTTTTGTTGTCATGCGATGTCACCAATGTCGCTTTGTGACAAAAAAATGTGTAATGGGTTTATGTGGAAATGTGTAAGTATTTCACACTAAAACACCTAAAACCTATGTCTAAACCTATTACCTCAACACTAAGGTGGAAAAACATCAAACTTAAGTCCTAACACCTAAATACATGCATACCTAAAACCTAAGGTCTAACCTTTACAATGTATTAAAAATACATTAAAAAAACCTAACCCTATGTTTTGAACACTCGGCCTTTGTAATACATTATAAAACTATTGCAAAAAAATTTATAACGGTCCTAACCGCGAAGAAGATCACATCGGGAACAATGTCATGTGAATGGCTAGAGGAACCGTCAGGAGATATTAGTTACAGTGAGGAGTGGAGGTTACAGTTAACTACAAGGAATTAACCGCAGTGACCATGTGATCAGCTGGAAGGATTAGCTGTTGGGGATAGCGCCGGGAGAGTGGAACTGCCGGATGATAGTTGTCACATGAAAACTACACAATGTTGTCCACCAGGTGCTCACACTAGAGCCACGAGAGATAATGGCTAGGCGGCATAGTAGTCCTTTCCACATGGAACTATTAAGTTGTTTCCACGCAGTTTTTCAATCCGCCAACAGTGAACACTTATCCAAAGTCTAGTTTTGGTTTTTTAGCTTAGTTTATGCCTATTTTTAATTTGAAGACCTTGTAACAAACCAACTAGGTGTTCCATAGTGGTTCGACCAAGAACATTTATGCCTATCTGGGCCCGAGGGGTCTCAAATGAACCTTTTGCACTATAAAGTCACCCTCTTTTTCATAGTGAAGGCGATTAATGGTTTTGATTTTAGAGTGCAGATTTTGGAGGATATAGGAAATTTTGTTTTTAGTGTAACAGGAGCATCCAGAGTCAGAATTGGGAAGTATGATAGGAATTAGAAAGCTGGTTCACAGAGATCTCGTATGATAGTGAATGAAAGTGCCTACATCTAAAGTCAGTTTCATCAAATTTTTGTGTAATTGACCTCTTCGGTATCAATCCTAATAAAGCGGTCGCCCATCTTGAAAGCAAACCCAGAGATGTAGTCCATCAAGGATGAGCTTCGTAATCAACCTTGTCGTCTGGTATCATTGTGTATTTATTGTTTTCACTTCTCTTTTTCTTAATTCTAATATTTTCTCATTTTTCGTAAAGTTTTCTTCTCAAGCAGTTCTCACAGTTTTAGCACTTTAAGTTAACATTCATTTCATTGTTGGCATAATCAATTATATTTCAGTTTTAACATATGATCATTTTAGATCGTTTGGATTCTTGAAATTCCTTGGTTACCATTTGACCCTATTGGTGGGTTCCTTGCCTCTGTGTCAACTTTCATTATTGGTTGGTTCAGAGGGTTTCTATCATGCGCTAGCCACATCTTATGTATGCCAGAAACGTGCTTCGATTGGGTTACTACATCTTTGTTTGTCTAATTCCTTCCACATTGTTGGACTATGGGTTACACTCATGGTAGATTGATGAAGGATGCCTTAATGCCTTCCATCTAGTGGATCTTTTCCCATCGACTTCAGCTCATTGCTCTGAGAAAGAGATCTAGAGTCCATTTAGCATTACCTTAGGGTTTGCAGACATCAATGGCAAATTTCTTTGATATCGACAGTGGGAAAACGCCATTGTCTCCTCATTAATGGATTCTTCCAAGTGTTCGAGTACAACTCATTTACTCACACTTATTAGATTGTACTCGGAACCTTGACTCTCATCATCATTATCAGTTAGTAGCCTCGCATTTGTTAATGTTATACATCAATGACTGGTAATAAAATGATTTCTGACATGGTTGACTTCAGATCATTTATTATCTTTGTCTAGAAATGTACCATGGTGGTCGGTGAAGGCCTCAGGTTTGCATCAGCATGTCTTGGTTCACTTGTCAGTTGCTTATGTTTCTGCTAGTTGATACCATCCACATTATATGTTATAGTTTTTTATAGCGACATCTTATATGTTGGCACCCGAGTTTTAGTGTAGTACCATTTATTCCATCATGTTAACTTGGTACTATTTGGATTAGTTTCTTGACTTCAATGACCAGGTTCATACTTCAGCATCATTTATCAGCGCTTTATGTGTGATATTCATACATGTACTTTCTTTATTATGGTTAGATGAACCATTAGGTATTTTCAGTTCCTTTATACTTGTATGCATATTGGATCTGCTTTTGTACTTGACATGTGGACATGATTTACTATTTCTGAGAATGGGTATGCCCACCTGAGACAACAATTTCTTTTTGATCTCTTTTGCTAGCTTGGTAGGTTGAATTCTAGTGAACTCCTCCTTAGTCTCGACATGATTCCTTCTATACACTTAAGACATTTTGGCTATCATGTACCCCTTATGACCTCATATATTAGGGGCCATCTATTATAGCACCATTTGCCACTCTTGGTAGATCTGATGCTCTGATTATGGCCTAGGGCAACCCTTCCTTCCAAACATGGTCCGAAATCTAAAAAAATATGCTTTATTCCCTATACGCTATTTTTCCCTCTGATAAAAGCATCTACACATGGGTCAACATATACCCAACCCATGTACATATGTTAAAACACTTAAAAAAATAAAATTTCCTTAATTCTAGACAGATTTCACGGGTTTTTCCTATTACTCACCTCGTATTTCCCGTGGTCCAACTATTTCCCAACTATAAAAAAACTAATTTAGAGAAATATAAATAAAACTCCATGGGAAGGCCTTAAGAGAGAAGAGATGATATATTGATACTATAGTGAGATTATCCATGATTGAGTCAGACAAAATCCCTGTGCCTCCTGCACTCCCCAAACCTTTAGGAATCCCTTGTTTCCTTGTTGGAGATATCCTTAATCTTTCTTCAATATTTCCTTGTATTGGTGATGGAGGAAGATTGTTGACGTCGGGAAAGGACGAATCTGGATGACGGCTCCACTTGGAGTTGGAGAAGGACTCGGTCGTATTTCTCCACTTTACTTGTATCTAAATTCAATAAAGGAATGTTGTTCTGTTTCTGATATTAAATGTGTTTATACATATATTTATATTGTAATTTGCTTACGTATCTTACATCAATGTATAATTGTTCACTCCTTTATATGATTGAAATTTAGTATCATGAACATTCTTTACATTTCTACTATTGTATATGTTTCATTGCAATAATTTCTTAGGTTTTGAAGATACCAAGAGAAGCTGAGGGTTTGCATTGTGTGGGATCTACTCAAACGTAGGACTCCTAGGTAAGGAAACTCTTACAGGGTTAAGTAGAATAAGCAATTAGGTTGATCGCTTGAGCATTTCTTGTTGTGGTTTGCCCTCTGCTCTATTGGGGTTGTTAACCCTAGCCCCTAGGGTGGTCCCACCCACAACAATCTGCACTAGTACAAGATTGTAAACATAATTTCTTTATATTAAAAGAAGGAAATTGTTATAGTAGTACGTGGTTTTTATCCTGCATTGGGTTTCCACCTCAAATTTCAGTGTTCATGTGTGTTTCTTATGTGTGATGGTTTATTAATTACACCAGATGGTTAATGTTTATCTAATGGTTAATAGAGTAATAATTCACTAGCTGAAGATAAACATATGATGGATTATCTGTTTTATAAGTTCATTGGATATACGCTAATTAGATTAAGAACAGTCGTGTGCACACAAAGATTCAATTCAGTAAAGTTGTGTATAGAAATATGAATATGAAATGTAAAAAATTATTTATTTATAAATAATAATTCACCCTCATTGTGAGTGTCTTTCCCAACAATGTTATATGTTTCCTATTCCTTCTAAAGCAATCAATGGCTTGGTCACCAAACACATTGCAAGAAAAACAATATCCCTTAAGATACCTGGAAGTTGATGATGTTTCTGTGTGACGGTTATTAGCTTCAACCATTCTACTTCTGCATCTTGCTGCAACATGTCGAAACTTATGACATATAAAACATTCAACATTATTCATCAGAGGAAATAATCGATTAACACCTGTTACACTAAAAAAGGTCACCTTGACTACTTACAGTTAGTATGGCTCCAATCAACAAGTCATGCTACCCTCTTAGGCAAGTCTCATGCCTCTGTTATCCATCTCAAACTCAAAGAAGAGAGAAAGTCTTGTAAAAATCATGTTTATCTCTGGGGTCGCAGGTTCTCTCTAGCCTTACCTGCGGGGACGCTGACCATGTTCACAAAATATGCGTCCATGGACGCTCTGTATGTTAAAGGACAGGTGCGTCCCTCTGTAAAAGGCAAAATGCGCGAGTTTTATCTTGAAAAAGTTACTTGTGGTTACTTCTAGAACTTTCTAGAGGTCGGTTTGATGAAATGGATGCGCCTCCAGTTGGTTCATGTATCTCTATTAAGGGGGAACTTATCCCATCAATAAGGGAGCTATCCCACCCATAGAGGGGGATGATCCCATTGATAGTGGACCTGAATAACCTCTTTACAGCACTATAAATGAAGGCATTGAGCCAGAAGGAGAGGAGGTTGGAGCTATACATTTTCTTTGGGTAAATGCTGCAGGATTTAGGTCTTCCATTAGAGCCTTTGTGAGGAGAGATTGTCTTCACTTGATTCTACTTGGGAGAGGGTGAGCTTTGTCAAAGTAGAGGAAAACCCTTGATGGACCCTGGGAGGAACTTGCACAACACCAAGGCCAGGTTGTAAGAGTTTCTTTGTTTCGTTATTAATACAAACTGGTTTATTTTTCTCAATAGCTTGTGTTAATGAGTTATTTCATGTGTTCCTTGGTCTGCATGTTGAATATATGTTTTATTATATGAAATGCAAGTGTTTGGTAATTGTTTGATTGTTTGTGGTTGCAGGAATTGACTTGAAGGAGGAGCTCATCCGGATCGTCAAGAACGGACTTCAACAACAGCGTTTTGGAATAAGGTAAGCCTAAACACTTGTAGTTTTCATGTTGTAAAAGGTGTATTTAGAGAAAGATCACTCCATTTTGTCTTGTTTGTCATTAGAATGTCTTAGACTTCTAGGAAGGTCAGTCGTGTCCGCACCCTTGACAGATTCCGTGTGACAAATTGGCGACTCCACTGGGGAATCCATTAATGAGAGAGTCTTTTCCTTTATATGAACTTTGCTTTGAGAAAATCATTTTTATTTTCTGGTTTTTGACTGTGAGAATTAGTATTTGGGTGGCTTAGCTGTAGCTTTAGTTGGCTTTAGTTTTTCTTCTTTTTTCCAGAAAGACGCAGTCTCTGTGTGCTGCACAGTGCGTCCTTGGACGCGCTGTTGTCGACTGCACAGTGCGGGGTCGCACCTGTGACAACTGCTGGCCTGCGTCTTCCTGTAAAAGTTAAGAAAATTCCATTTTTGCCTTAAATTACTTTTAGATTTTGTTTTTTCTTAGTGTTTTCTGCCCAGATCCTTTAGTACCCTGTCAAGAATTCTTACCTGAACTGGTTTTGTGAGCTTTGAGTGTTTTAGTGGTTTTCAACGAAGTTTAGACCTAGGGTTTGATTTTTGGAAAGGCTTTGTAGTAACTTTGAGCTTAGAAAGTTGTTCCAGCCTTAGATATCTCTGGTTAGTCAACCTTCTTAGAAGTTGAGCCTGCCGTAAAGTCTCCTTGTTTGAGCAACTTGTCATTTGAGTTGTTTTGGGTCAAATTTCGAATTGCTTGTTTTCAAAGTATTGATTTCCATTTTCAAAAAGGACAAAAAGATTAGAATTTTGTTTTGACTAGTTTTTGGCTTATTGCAGAACCAAAAACTAGTCAAAACAAAATTCTAATCTTTTTGTCCTTTTTGAAAATGGAAATCAATACTTTGAAAACAAGCAATTCGAAATTTGACCCAAAACAACTCAAATGACAAGTTGCTCAAACAAGGAGACTTTACGGCAGGCTCAACTTCTAAGAAGGTTGACTAACCAGAGATATCTAAGGCTGGAACAACTTTCTAAGCTCAAAGTTACTACAAAGCCTTTCCAAAAATCAAACCCTAGGTCTAAACTTCGTTGAAAACCACTAAAACACTCAAAGCTCACAAAACCAGTTCAGGTAAGAATTCTTGACAGGGTACTAAAGGATCTGGGCAGAAAACACTAAGAAAAAACAAAATCTAAAAGTAATTTAAGGCAAAAATGGAATTTTCTTAACTTTTACAGGAAGACGCAGGCCAGCAGTTGTCACAGGTGCGACCCCGCACTGTGCAGTCGACAACAGCGCGTCCAAGGACGCACTGTGCAGCACACAGAGACTGCGTCTTTCTGGAAAAAAGAAGAAAAACTAAAGCCAACTAAAGCTACAGCTAAGCCACCCAAATACTAATTCTCACAGTCAAAAACCAGAAAATAAAAATGATTTTCTCAAAGCAAAGTTCATATAAAGGAAAAGACTCTCTCATTAATGGATTCCCCAGCGGAGTCGCCAATTTGTCACACGGAATCAAGGAGAACATTCATATAGGTGCCGCATGTACTGACGACGAAATTGAAACTTACAAGGCCCTATTCCAAGAATTCCGCGACGTGTTTGCCTGGTCCTACGAAGAAATGCCAGGAATCGATCCTGCCATTGTTGTTCATGAAATCAAAACCTACCCGGATGCTAAACCCATTCGGCAACGGTTGCGTCAGATTCACCCTCGAAAAGCAGCTGCAATCAAAGCCGAAGTCGAAAAGCTGTTGAAAGCAGGTTTCATTTATCCGATCCCGTTAACGGATTGGGTATCGAATATTGTTCCCGTCAATAAAAAACAAGGAACAATAAGAATCTGTATCGATTATAGGGATATCAATCGAGCTTGTCCAAAAGACAACTATCCTACGCCTTATATCGATCAAATTATTGATGATTGTGCCGGAAGTGAGATGTTTTCCTTCATGGATGGTTTCTCAGGTTATAATCAAATCAATATTCTACCTGCCGATCAACCAAAAACGGCATTCATTTGTCCATGGGGGACATTTGCTTATTGCAAATTACCTTTTGGCCTTAAGAATGCCGGTGCTACTTTTCAACGGGCCATGTCTTATGCGTTTCATGACATCAAGCACATTGTGCAACCCTATCTCGATGATTTGCCTGCTCATTCTTTACAACGAGCTGATCACCTTGTCCACCTACGAGCAATCTTTATGAGGTGTAGGCATTATCGAATTCGGTTGAATCCACACAAGTGTGTTTTCTGTATAGAAACAGGTCGATTGCTGGGATTTGTTGTTTCCAAAACCGGCATTCGCGTCGATCCCTCGAAAGTCGAAGCTATCATCCAATTGCCTCCTCCTTCGAGTTTGCGCCAACTCCAAAGCTTGCAAGGGAAAGCAAACTTTTTACGCCGATTCATCCCTAACTACGCCGAGGTCACTAAAGGTTTTACACGGTTGTTGAAACAGAATGTACAATTCTTTTGGGACGAGATTGCTCAACAATCTTTTGATGCACTGAAACACGCGTTGACCCATGCACCGTTATTGCATCCTCCCAACTACAACCAGGACTACTTCTTATACCTCGCAGCTTCGCATTCCACCATTGGAATGGTGTTAGTTCAAGAAGATGAATTCAAGGCAGAGCATGTGATATATTACCTTAGCAGAACCTTAAATCCAACTGAGTTAAAATATTCGCATGTGGAGAAATTGGCCCTGGCAGCCGTTCAAGCTGTCCAGCGTTTTCGTCACTACATTCTTCTCCGCAAAACTACTGTTATTTCGGATTGCAACCCTATGATTTATATCTTGACAAAACAACTGCTAGGGGGCAAGTACTCTAAATGGATTGTCATCCTGCAAGAGTTCGACTTGGAGTTTGAGAAGTCCAAGTCTAAGAAATCTTTAGTCTTCGCGGAATTGATGTGTGATTTCCCGAGTGCTGACACAGAGACGGTGGCAGAGGAGTCCATTGCGGACGAATCTTTGTTTCTTATTAGCACTGTAGATCCGTGGTATGGGGATATAATCATCTATCTCCAAACCCAAACCTTTCGGCCTGAAACTTCCAAGGAAAACCGTCGCAAAATTCGGTTTCAATCCCAGCAATACAGAATTATTGGAGATACACTTTATCGCCTGGGGGCAGACTTAGTTTTTCGACGTTGTTTAACTCACGATGAGGCTGAGAGAGTTTTGAATGATTGTCACTCTGGAGCATGTGGCGGTCATATGTCTGGGTATGCCACAGCTCAGAAGGTGTTGCGCGCTGGCTATTTCTGGCCGTCTATGTTTAAAGATTGTATCCTTGCCATCAGAAAATGCCACAACTGTCAAGTGTTTGATCGCAAGATGCGCGCTCCACCTGCTCCTCTCCACCCTATAATTGCCGCTGGTCCATTCGCCAAATGGGGCATTGACTTTATTACTTGTAACCCTCACTCGGCCGGGGGGCATGCGTATATCATCCTTGCGGTTGATTATTTTACTAAGTGGGCCGAGGCGATGCCTACATTCGACGCAAGCGGCAAGACAGCTGCACTTTTCGTATTCAATCATATCATAACTAGGTTTGGTGTCCCACAAGCAATCATTACGGACCATGGAAGCCATTTTCGAAATGTCATGATGACTGAACTTACAAGCCAGCTTGGTTTGCGCCACGATAACTCTACACCTTATTATCCGCAAGCCAACGGTTTGGTTGAGTCAATCAACAAAGTTCTAGTCGTCATGATTCGACGGATCATTGGGATCCATCGAACGAATTGGCATAACATGTTATTTTCGGCACTATGGGCATATCGAACTTCAGTGAAAAATTCAACAGGTTTCACCCCTTTTCAGCTAGTTTATGGCTTAGAAGCTGTGTTACCTATTGAGTGCGAAATCCCATCACTTCAAATGGCTGTCGAATTACTTCCAGCTACTTCCGAAGAGGAGAAACGGTTGT
This sequence comes from Pinus tabuliformis, assembly GCA_031772625.1. Lineage (NCBI taxonomy): Eukaryota > Viridiplantae > Streptophyta > Pinopsida > Pinales > Pinaceae > Pinus > Pinus tabuliformis. Next base: position 479,509,209 of record CM062812.1, on the reverse strand, counting down.
TATACTTAGCTAAATTAGATGAGACTCGACGTGACGCTACTTTAGCTATCGAGACTCACGCGAAACGAATGAAAGCTCAGTACGATAAAAATGTAACCCCTCGAAATTTTTCGGAAGGAGACCTAGTACTATTATATGATCAAGCAAACGATAAGCTAGGTGCTGGAAAATTCGTTCCCATGTGGCATGGGCCCTACATTGTAAAGCGAAAGCTAGCAAAAGGGGCTTATGAGTTAGTTGATTTTGATGGGGACTCTTTGGGCAAACCCAGAAATGGACTTTACCTAAAGAGGTATTATGCTTAAAATGGTGGATGGAGAAATTTTTAGATAGGTTAGATTTCCTTTCTAGCTAGCAAGTGTGTTAGTTTAGTCAGTGTGCTTAGCTTAGCAAGTGTGGTTTTTCGTCATTATTTTGGCTCATCTTGGTTTTACTCTTGATATTGTAGATGTCGACGCCTCTCCAAACATACATTGGATTTGCTGATGGTGCTTGTCGTAGTACACGGAATATCTCTTCCGCAGCTTGGGTTATCTATTCGCCCTCTGACGAGTTAGTTTCTATGCATGGGGTAAGCCTCGGTCAAACAACGAATAACATTGCAGAATACAGTGCAGTGGTTGAATTATTATCCGAATCTATTTCATTTGGAATTCGACGTTTGATAGTGAGGTTAGATTCTGAACTTGTTGTATTACAGCTTAATAGAGTTTATGCCATTAGAAATCCTGTGTTATTAAGGTTGTTTTTGAGAGTGCGTCTCTTGGAACATGAATTTGATTACATTGAATATCAACATATTCCAAGGTCTTTGAATACATTAGCAGATGCAATTGCTTCTCAAGTGTTGGACAGACATTTATAATAATCATGCAAGTAAATTTAAAGACATTTCATCATACATGTTAAACAAGATAAGCCGATAATAGTGATATATAGATATAGATAGAAGTGTGTCCAAAAATATATACATCGTCTTCGACCATAGGTTTAACACACCTTATGATCGGCAAAATGATAGTGCAAAAAGTCAAAAATGTCACATGTGACTACAAAAGTGACTAGTCAATCACTGGTGGTGCTCTCTGTACGACACCACTGCGCGGGCTATCTTGCGCAGAAATCTCCTAAACGGTCCAGGGACTGCAACCACGAAGCGCTGAAGCCTCATTGGAATGTCATCCATAGTAGTCTCAGGTATATCTGCCGTGAGACGCTCTAGATCATGCTCCAAATCGGCTAGTACTTCTGCTGTCGCATCCTGTAAGGCCGGTGCCGGTGCAGCTGGATGTCGTCTGTCGTAAGGCCGGAGATTGGCTGGACGCTGTGGTCCAACATCTGCATTTTTAAAATTTTACTGTTACGTTGAGACGATATATATGAAAAATAAAAAATACATAATTAGAAAACTTGTGAAAATGAAAGTACCTCTGTCATCCCATTGTTCTCCCTGTGGAAGAACCATGTCCGGATCACCTCTGAAATCCATTCCGGCATATGGAAAGTCTTGTATCACAAAAAGCTGGCCCTCTAGCCAGTCGAAGTAACTGTCAGAGAATCGAACCACTGCAGCACCCTCGTCAGGATGCCAGGCCATCACCGCAACCCATCGAACAAGCTTTGGCTCCCGAGGACCCAAGTCATCAACTGTGAGTTGCTGAGGGATCAGCATAGGAACTCTCTCCAAGGCAAAGCTCACGACTAGAGGCCCATATCCAAAAGTCTTTAGTCGTCCGTTCTTTGCCTTGGTTAGTTGGCTCTTCATATGAGCCGACACAGCTTCGCACCAGTTGAAGATGGTGCCTTGGTAACAGTCAACTGCCATCCGCATTTGGGATCCGGAAGCAATGTGCAAGGCGGCCGCGCCACAAATCCTAGTGACCGTAAATGCAATAACTCTAAGTTCCGCCAGAGCGATGTGCTTTATCTCCACGCCCTTTTTATGGCGAGTCCCTGGTCTGCACCACTCCTCGCGGAGATCATCAAGGGATTGGCCACCCGGCCTGGTCCCCGCAAGGTTGAGTTGCTCACCTCTGTTTGGCAAGCCAGTGAGAAAGTATACATCCGAGGGCTCTATCTCGAGCTGGTGCCCTCCAATGTAAAAGCATTGATCTTGAACGTTCCATCGCTCAACTAGCCATTCCAAAAATCTTACCTGGCCCCTCATGCCCGGTATGGTCCAATATTTGTACAATCCACATGTTCTTAAGGCATCCAGAGAGGGTTGGTGGTTAATCGCAGCTTCATCGTCTTCTACGTGCTCTCTCTCTCTCCAGTCTAACATGTTTTGGCCCCTGCACATCAAAAGAGTCAATTAGAAATTAATTTGAGAAAATTTGGTGGTTTTTTGAGAGAGTTAGGGTTTTGAAATGCGCCCTTTGCGGAAGACGCACCCCGGCTTTTTAGCACAGGGCGTCCGGACGCAGCTCGCCTGAAGGCGGACTGCGTCCCCAGACCTTTTTCCCGTGTGAGAAAAAGTCGGGGGACGCGGCTCACCCGAAGGGCACCTGCGTCCGCCGAGGGGCGCATTTTGAACCCAAACCCCCCCAAAAAATGAAACAGAGACCAAAAACAAAAAACTAAACGGATAAAAATGAAGAGTGGGATGTGTAAAATACCTCGGTGAAGCGGCGTTCGATTCCGACGGTCAGATTTTCCGCAGCAACCACGGGAAATTTCTTGTCAAAAGCTCCTTTTTCAACCTCAACAGTGAAACGGTAAAAATGACATGGTAAAAGGTCTTTTTATAGGTTTTTTGGATGAATTAGTTCATTTTTTACCATGAAAAGATGTTTTCAAATGTATTTTTGCCTATTTTAAACAGGTATGAGTAATGTGTCGCTTTTGTGCAGGACGAAGGGATTTCAAGGGAAATTATAATTTTTCACAAACAAAATTTCAGAGTCATCTTTTAAGCCCTTTTCTGACTCCTAAAACATGAAAAGATCGCCGAGTGTTTCTTTTTCACTCGTTAAAACGGAATTAAAAGACGGTCCCCTTTTAGCTCTTTTCTGACCGTAAAATCAGGAAAAGATTGCCGGGTTTTTGTCGTTTCAAACTCGATAAGGAAATAAAACGACGTGTCTTTGATCGCTTTTTACTTTTCAGGTCAACGATACTATTATGAAAGTACTCCTTGGTCGAAAGATCAAGCGGTTCCCCCAGGTATTATTTTATACTTTTTCGGACTTGAGGGACACAAATATACGAAAAAGTTCAACGTGGAGTTTCCTTAAGTTTTTCAGACTCTCTAAAATTGAAAAACGCCGAGTTTCTCCTATACTGGGCTCGTTAAACTTTTACAGTAAAGGACCTGTTCAATTACAAACAGGAACGAACCACTCCTTCCTAGGGTTCGCATTTAAACTAGGTTGGACTCGTCCGAAGGATGAGCTTATAATCAAGCATATGTTATCCTCCTCAAGCTTGTTAAAAATAAAGAGGTACTTGCCAGAAATGGTGGGGGAAAAAAGAGAAGAATGAACCTATTTGTCACCTTTTGCCTCAGAAGAAACTTTATTACCGCTCTTGAACACGACACTTTTCATTCACCTGGGTTGGGAAATCTTTTACCTCACAGTTGACTAAATCACTTTGAAAATCTTTAACCGGGTTCAGGGATCAACTTTGAGTTATTCGTCACCAAACCATCTGTTGTGTCGTTATGTGTTCAAGAGGTCTGCAAGCAAAACTTTCATCTGCAAAATACTTGTCATCCATTGGCCATCCCTGAGTCAGTCCTTACAGCAACATTTCTTCAACTTGAACAATGATTTCGTGTTGCAGGCTTGCCTGCAACGGGTCGCTTTCTATCGACATCGACACATTATCTAGAAAGATGACTTAGGAATCGACAGTACCTTGAAGTCTGCATGCATCAATGGCAGGTTTCTCGCCTTTGACGTCAGTTTACATCATTGACTTTCGATCAGAGGATTCCGTGAAGTGTTCGACATCAAAACATCTATTCACATTTCACGGTTTGTGCTTGGTACTTTGAGAACCATTGACATTACTGGTGGTTTCTCTCACGCTTGTTAACAGTTTACATCATTGACTGGTAATCAAGTGGTTTCTACCATGTTCGACATCGAATCATTTAATCACATGGCTAGAATCGTACCAATTCGGGAAGTAGAAGTGAAGACCCTGGATCTAGTTTCTACCATCCAGGCTGCGAGGAGTTTTGTATTCATTATCTATGTAGACTAATCATAAACAGATGGCTGCGTCCATACTGTGTCTACAAAAGTCTATAAAAATGATGTACTGCAAGATCATTCCTGTATCAGAGTAGTTAGTCCATTAGTTAAAGTTTTGAATCTGAGCATGGGAATGCCTACCTCAGTGATGATATAATCTTATCCATGTATTTTGTGTTGAAAATTGCAGGTTCCAACCAGGCCATCCACAAGGCAATCCTTGAAATGATAAAGCGCTTCACCCTTCCTAGAATTACAAAACCCTATTCTATTCCAGGCTTCGCACTTTAGGGGCAATCTGTTACACTAAAAAATGTCACCTTGACTACTTACAGTTAGTATGGCTCCAATCAACAAGTCATGCTACCCTCTTAGGCAAGTCTTATGCCTCTGTTATCCATCTCAAACTCAAAGAAGAGAGAAAGTCTTGTAAAAATCATGTTTATCTCTGGGGTCGCAGGTTCTCTCTAGCCTTACCTGCGGGGACGCTGACCATGTTCACAAAATCTGCGTCCATGGACGCTCTGTATGTTAAAGGACAGGTGCGTCCCTCTGTAAAAGGCAAAATGCGCGAGTTTTATCTTGAAAAAGTTACTTGTGGTTACTTCTAGAACTTTCTAGAGGTCGGTTTGATGAAATGGATGCGCCTCCAGTTGGTTCATGTATCTCTATTAAGGGGGAACTTATCCCATCAATAAGGGAGCTATCCCACCCATAGAGGGGGATGATCCCATTGATAGTGGACCTGAATAACCTCTTTACAGCACTATAAATGAAGGCATTGAGCCAGAAGGAGAGGAGGTTGGAGCTATACATTTTCTTTGGGTAAATGCTGCAGGATTTAGGTCTTCCATTAGAGCCTTTGTGAGGAGAGATTGTCTTCACTTGATTCTACTTGGGAGAGGGTGAGCTTTGTCAAAGTAGAGGAAAACCCTTGATGGACCCTGGGAGGAACTTGCACAACACCAAGGCCAGGTTGTAAGAGTTTCTTTGTTTCGTTATTAATACAAACTGGTTTATTTTTCTCAATAGCTTGTGTTAATGAGTTATTTCATGTGTTCCTTGGTCTGCATGTTGAATATATGTTTTATTATATGAAATGCAAGTGTTTGGTAATTGTTTGATTGTTTGTGGTTGCAGGAATTGACTTGAAGGAGGAGCTCATCCGGATCGTCAAGAACGGACTTCAACAACAGCGTTTTGGAATAAGGTAAGCCTAAACACTTGTAGTTTTCATGTTGTAAAAGGTGTATTTAGAGAAAGATCACTCCATTTTGTCTTGTTTGTCATTAGAATGTCTTAGACTTCTAGGAAGGTCAGTCGTGTCCGCACCCTTGACAGATTCCGTGTGACAACACCTCCATAGTTAGGAGTACGTGATTTTCCTTGAGACTTTCCTTCCTTGGTTGTTGATGGGGTTGACCTCTTATCTCCTTGTTGAGTATTTCAAATTTTGCATTAGAGTTTGTCTCTTCATTTTGTGAGCTATATTCACCTTCAATAGATTCATGAAAACCAGGACCAAATTTGATGGCAGGAGACCTTTAACTACTAAGAATATCATCCAAAATTTGAGTACTATCTTGAAATTGTAAAAGTTTATCCTTTTATTATAATTTACCTTTTAGGATATTTACCTCAACCCGATATTTCTCTTCCTTTTCAAGATACTCATTATTCATGATTTCTTCAACTTTTCTTCCTTCTTCCACTTGTTGCCTTAATTCGAGAACTGCATTCTCTTGCTCTTCAAATGATTGAAGTAGTTCTTCATTATGGTTATTTGAATTCTCAAGATCTTTTAGAGAAACCACCACAGTTTCAAGATCTTAGTAGTAATTGGTTCTTTCTGTAAGTTCCTTTGTCGTTGTATCCTTTTCATTCACTTCATTTTTCAACGATGTCACTTCATCCTGGAACCTTTGATATTGATCTTCCTTTTCCTCCTATTGTTTCCTTCCTCTAGCTGAGCTTTTAACCTTGTAATCTCTTCTTTGTAGGTACACTCCATTTTGTCCAATAGATCTTGTTGATCCCTAATTTTTTCTATGAGCCTTTTAACTTCTACCTCTATATTTCATTCAATTTCACCCATAAGATAAAATTCAGATGTTTCACTATCACTTTCATTATCATCAATATTGCATGAACAGAGAAATGTATCACCAGAAGAGAAAATTTTTGTACCTGAGGATTCTTTTTCATGATCATCTTCAATTTGATGTGATCCTGAATCTAAATACTTACTTCCACCTAATAGCCAATTGTCTCTCGTGTTGTTATCATTTCTCTGAGAGGTCTTCCTCTTCCTAGGCGCTTTCTCCTTTAGCTTCTTTCCCATTCTTTCTACAGATCTCCTTCAAGGGATAAAGCGTACGCCAAATGACCCACTCTGATACCAATTGTTTGGAATAATACTGTGGGGGGGGGGGGGGGGGGGGGGGTGAATCAATATTTACAAATTAATAATATTTTCCATTCCATAATCATATTTATATACACTACTTGAGTGAAAGGAACCGATGTGTACACACAACTGTTGTTAAGGCAACCAACATATATCCAGTGAACTTATGATTCAGTGAATTCATCATATGTTGATATTTGATCAATGCATCAGTACTTTATTAAACATTAGATAGTAACCATGTGCAATAATAATAGAATAAACCATCACACATAAGAAACACACATGAACACCAATATTTAAGGTGGAAACCCAATGCGTGAGAAAAACCACTTGCTCCTATTGTCGTTGTCTTCTTTCTAATATAAAGAATAAGTTTTTTACAATATTGTACTGGTGCAAACTCATACCAATACATAGGTACCCACCTGCAGAAGGCTACAATTTTATCTCATTCTCCAGCTTCTACTAAAAGGGAGCTACAACCCCCTAGCTCTTGTACTAGCTGATATGTTTACCAATACGTAGGCACTGTCCTACCACCTTCACTTGTTCTCCAACTATTACTGGAAGGGAGATCCAACCCCCTCTTCTAATCTCCATCCACTACTCAGAGGAAGATTTGACTTCCTCACTAAAGGCTCCAACCCTCAGCATCCTCCAGGGAGCACGTTTCATCAATTTTTAGATTTCATACTCTTCATACACATCAATATAGTATGAAGGCCACATTTCATCAAATTTTCTTACTGAACCCATCAGTAACATTGAATCTAAAAATCAATCACCACCGTAATACAACTATCAAATACAATCTGCATCAACCAATCATTGAAACTCAATCATCAATCTATGATATAACTAAATCCCAATCATTACTTTCTGAACTAGCAAATCATTAAAAATATCACTGAACCTCTGACACAACTGAATCAAAAAATCAATGAACCTATGACACAATTGAATCAACCATTCATTCAAAACCAAATCAACTGATACTTAATCAAAATACAACCAATCAACTGGAACAGTGAGGTCACTGTAATTGGAACACAAATATGAACCTAGAATAGTCATCAACAACTAGAAGGAGCTGTAACCTAATAAATCATATGTCATAATGTATACTCTACTTTAGAGAGGCCAACCTGCATGTATACACTGATTCCTTTCACCCAACCTGTGTATACATCCAAAAATATTGAATCATAAAAACCTCTGAATCAAAATATGTACCATCCAGTAACATCTTGAAGATCTACTATCAAATTATAGAGTTTGAAACAGACAACAATAAAGATCACCCTTCTCACTTAATCGATCAATCAATCAGACTCAATCTCCTTATACATTAAGTTTTACTTTCAGATCTAATGAAGACATCATTGACATACATCAGTAAAACAACAACACCAATTAGATAGATCAGTCATCTCTAAACAACAAGATTTTATTTTGCATACGCTACATGGAAATGTTGAACCAGCATGTATATGCATGTTCCCCAAGGCAAACCGACATATAGATCTGAAATTTCTTACTTATAACTTCACAGTTATAACAGACTTCAGAGATCCCCAGATCATGACATAAAAAGGATAAAACATTCATTAGCATTCAAATCTAGCCTATGCATTATCAGATCACATAATGGTAAGTAATTATGACCTTGATCCCTCATTATATCCCATCCATCATCAAATACTTAGGTGCATACTTAGTCTAGATCAAGCAAAGCATCAGAAACCCATAACATGCATATTTCCTTTTGATCTAACACTTCATTAGATATTAATTACTTATTCACATAGCCCTTTTATCTTCTCCTCATATAGTTTTAGCCTCTCTCAATACTTTTTATGAAAATAACACTTAGAACCCATGGTATTCTTAGACGAGATCAAGTAATTGTTATTATGCTTAATATTGTTAGCTAATACAATGGTATGAACCCTTGGTATTCTTTAACTTTATTTTCCCTTAATTTTCCATCCCAAACATTATTTTCCTCTTGTGAAAGTGTGTGCATATGTATATGCTCTTTTTGGATAGTGAATCCCCTTATATACGCTACTTTGAGTAGGTGAACCTGCGTATACAACTTAACATAACTGAAAAAATTTCTTTTTCTCAATTGCTTGTTTCTGATCTGTAGTCCTTTGTTCCATCATCCTGTTCTTTTGTACAATTATAATGTCACCTCTAAATAGACCTATTATAATGTGATTTGTCATTCTACATTTCTTCTTAAATGATTCCTCTGAAATCCCTTGCAGTTTGTCACACCATGTATACACAACAACCATGGATTTTGTCTGTCCATCATTTTGTCATCTTTGACCCATATATTCATCTTTGTTCCATCATTCTGTCACCTTTGATCTATCTTGTAGATTCATGTAGTTGCCATATACTTATTTTGCTACAAGTAAGTTTCCATCAAGGACAACACAAGAATCATAGTGACAACAATCACCGCCTTTGGAATTGATGTTAACCACTTTGGTGTTTGATCACCACAACTATCAAGCTACATTCCAGACACCACTCTCCAAATATCAAGCTACTATCCCCTTTTGACATCAAGGGGAAAGGGTTGACTGACCAATGTTAATTAAAGACTTCTGTTTCTAAATTGTCGAATATGAACAATGATCATGATCCCCCTAGGCACATGTTGGACTCTCTAATCAAGTTCCCCCTTAGTACACGCTCAGATGCACTATATCATCCATGCTCCCCTTGAGCATATGTGGCATCTTTAATATCATCAACTTGTGTCAAAGTATGTCGTATATATGTACCAACTCATCTTCTTGATCTTACAAATATCTCCTTGTTCCATAACCTTCTATAAATCAACTAAGCATATGTCATATTTCCAAGCAGTAATACAAAACCATTCACATCATATCATATATATATATATATGTGAAACCACCATAGTAATCATATATGACCATAATATCATCATTATCGTAACAAGAACTACATTATCTTTCCGTAACTACCCTTGTATATAAACCATGTATCTTCACTAAGGATTTTTCCAATATCCACATATAATAAGCATCAACCATGATAATCAAACCTATCATCATAAAGTAAGAAGTAATCATCATTATGTGACTAAGTTAGCCATGTCTCCAAATAAACATGTCTTCAAATAGATATGTCTTCCTGAAACCTACAATAACACCATTTTCTTGGACAACCAACATTATTTACCAATGTGTAATTCATGTAATCATCCATGTATTAACATAATATGTATCCATCATAGAGATAGAAATACATATCTAGCAAAGCATGAGATCATAGTCATTTGTCAAGCTTTCTTGATAGAAATCCCCAAATATGTTAGAGCCAAGAACTATAGGAATCCTCGTTCATAACTGCACCATATGAATTTTATGCATCTTTGAAGGCATGACGACAATAGCATAAAAGAAATGACACTTATCAAATACTGAAGTTGTGTACTCAAGATTTGTTCTTCTCCTTGTCCTTATGAATATCATCGTGTAAGAAACATACCATATGTATACATCATCAAAAGAGTTATCCATAATCATCCATAAATATGATCTGAATAACAACTATGTGGCTCAAGAAATATAAGTATCATGTGAGATTTCGTCATAGGGAACTCATGATTGTAACATAGCATGATGTATCATTTAAACACTTAAACAACATAAGAATCCTCACCATTGATAAGAATTATTATGTACCAAATACTTCTATGCATAATTCCAACAATGTATTATTAGAAGCATAGCATACTCTCCCCTTAAACCTGTGCCAACTATTCATTGTCTGATTTGATCATTGCATATATCAGTATGAATCATCAAGGCATCATCATGAACTAGTTATACATCAAGTCATCAAAAGCTTATGAGGGTCAAAATCACTTCTAAGTAACATGCATAGACTGCAGACATGAATTATCTAGACAGAGAAGACAATTGGTACTTGTCTAAACCATACCAAACCCTTTTTCTATGAGTCTGTCCCACTACATCTTCATCAAACCAACATATACACGATTGTGCGACTTCTAACTCATGTATATACGTGACATGTATTCATGATAAATGTGTATGAGTATTAGAACACTGAAATTTCATGCATTCAGTTCCTCGCGAGTTTCTTTTTTCTGTATGTTGATTTATGCCACATTTTTCTTACTGTAATTCCTTCTTCTTCCATACCTGGGAATGTGATGATGTTTTCTCGTTTTGGTATGCTGGACGAAATTTTCTCCTGCATTATTTTTCTATATACCAAAACTTTTTCCAATCATAACATCTTATATGTTTCATATTGCCTCTAAAGAAATCAATGGCTTTGTGCCGAAATATATTGCAAGAAAAAAATATTTCGTTAAAATACCTAGAAGCTGATCATCTTTCTATGTGACGGTTATTAGATTGAACCATTCTACTTCTGCATCTTGCTGCAACATGTCCAAAATTATGACATATAAAACATTCCACATTATTCATAAATTGTAAATAATTGATTAACACTTCCATAGTTAGGAGTAAACTATTTTCTTTGAAGACTTTCTTTCCTTGGTTTATGATGGGGTTGACCTCTTATCTCCTTGTTGAGTATTTCATAGTTTTCATTACAGTTCCTTGCTTCAGTTTGTGAGCCAGATTGACCTTTAACAATTTCATGAAAATCAGGACTAGATTTAATTATACGAGTCCTTTGACAACTAATAATATCATCCAAAATCTTAGCACTATCTTGAAATCACAAAATTTTATCCTTTTCTTCTAATTTACCTTTTAGGATATTTACCTTAACATGATATTGCTCTTCCTTTTCAAGATACTTCTTCTTCATGATTTCTTTGAATTTTCTTCCTTCTTCCACTTGTTTCCTTAATTCAAGAACTTCATTTTCTTATTCTTCAAATTCTTGATGTAGTTCTTCATTCTGCTTATTTGAATTTTTAAGATCTTCTTTTAGAGAGACCACCACAACTTCAAGACCTTCATAGTAACTTGTTCTCTCCATAATTCTCTTGGTTTTTGTATCCCTTTCATTCACTTCATTTTCAATGATGTCACTTAATCCTGCAACCTTTTACATTGATCTTTCTTTTCCTCTTATTGTTTCCTTCCTCTAGCTGAGTTGTTAACCTTGTAATCTTTTCTTTGTAGTTACACTCCCTTTTGTCCAATAGATCTTGTTGATATCCAATTTTGTCTCTCAGCCTGTTAACTTCTACCTCTATATTTATTTCACTTTCACCCATAAGAGAAAATTTAGATGTGTCAATGTCACTTCCATTATCATCAATATTTCATGCATAGAAAAATGTATCACTCGAAGAGAAAAAATTGTACCTAATAATTATTGTGTGTGATCATCTTCAATCTAATGTGATTCTGAATCTAAATACTTTCTTCCACCTAATAGCCAATTGTCCCTTCTACTGTTAGTATTACTTTGAGATTTCTTCTTCTTTTTAAGCACTTTCTTCTTTATCTTATTCCCATTGTTTTGACGGATATCCTTCATGTGATCAAGCTTTTTGCAAAGGACCTGCTCTGATTCCAATTTTTGGGAACAATACCTAGAGGGGAGGGTGAATCAGTATTAACAAATCAATAACTTTTTCATTTCATAATCATATTTTTGGATGATTGTCATTAACTGTTTTGATGATGCATACATATGGTATGTTGCTTACATGGTGATCTTCATAAGGACAAGGAGAAGACCAAAGCTTGAGTACACAACTTCATTATTTGATAAGTGTCATTTCTGTTATGTTATTGTCATCATGCCTTCAAAGATGCATAAACATCATATGGTGCAGTTATGGATGAGGATTCCTATAGTTCTTGGCTCTCACATGGTTGACTCACTATCTTGGTATTATTTGATACATCTATCAAGTTCTACATCTTGTCGTAATAAACACCAATATGGTTGCCATCATGTCCAAAGGGGGAGATTGTTGGCATTATGATACAGGTGTTGTCCTTGATGGAAATTCATATATTTGATGTATGATGGAAGTTCAGAGTGCAACAGGTCAACAGAAAAGGATTACAGATTAGACTCCAAATATTGAAGAAAGAGAATACTTTAATAAGTATACGTTGGTTCACCTAGTCTAAGTTGCATATACAATCAAGTACACACAACAAAAAGAGCGTATACATATGCCCACATTTTCAAAAAAAGGAAAACAATGTATGGGATGGAAAATTAAGGGTAATGAATATGAGGGGTTCCTACCATGGTATTGACCCATGTTAATGAGGATGACAAAGAATATTAATACCATAAAAGAATACCATCAGCATAACTACGGTTTTGATTTGAGGTATTGATAAAGGATATAAGTATATGAGGAGAAGAAGATCATAGGGCAATGAGTGCAAGTAATGAATATCGTATGATGAGTTAGATCAAAATAAAATATGCATGTTATGGGTTTCTAGTGATTTGCTTTATCTGAACTATGTATGCGTCCAAGTGGTTCATGATGATGGATGAGATATAATGATGGATCAAGATTGTAAGACTTGAAATGAATTATCATTATGTGGTCTAATAATGGGTAGTTTATATATAATTTCTAACACATGCTTTATCCTTTATATACTTAGATCATAGCATATAAAGGATAAATCATGTGTTAGCATTCAGATCTAGACTATCCATTATCAGACCACATAATGATAATTCATTTTAGCTCTTATGATCCTAATCCATCATTAGATCTCATCCATCATCATCAACCACTTGGGTGCATACTTAGTTCAGATCAAGCATATCACCAGAAACCCATAACATGCATAATTTATTTTGATCTAACTCTTCATATGATATTCATTACTTACACATATTTCCCTTTGATCTTCTCCTCCTTATATACTTAGATCCTTTGTCAATACCTTGGACCAATACCATAGTTATGTTATTGCTATTCTTTGATGGTATCAATATTCTTTTTCGCGCTCATTACCATGGGTCAATACCATGGTAGGAACCCCTTGTATTCATTATCCTCAATTTTCCATCCTATATGGGCTTTTCCTTATGTGAAAGTGCGTGCATATATATATACGTTCTTTTTGTTCTGTGTACCCACTTGTATACGTGACTTCGATTAGGTGAACTAGCGTATACTTCTTAAAGAATTATCTTTCTTCAATCTCTGCAGTCTGATCTAAAATCCTTTGTTGTTGATCTATTTCACTTTGAACTGACATGATATATTTTATATGTGAGTTTCCATGAAGGAGAACACCTACATCATAATTCCAAAAATCTCCCCCTTTGGACTTAAGGGCAACCATATTGCTGTTTATTATGACAAGTTGTAGAACCTATTAGATATATCAAATAACACCAATATACTCTACCCCTTTGACATCAATGGAAAAAGGTAGATGAAGATATTCTCCCCCTTAGACGTGGATTATGCTGTCCATTCTCCCCGTGAGCACATGCAGAGTTTTCAAAGATATTTCTCAAAAGAATAACATGACTCTATGACTCAACTATGTGAGTATGACCTACCTATCACCAATGACTCATACATGCATGAATGATCCAAGAAAGTGGGGATATACCAAATATTCTTACATGACTGAAAATTTGCAATTATTACATAATCCTTCCCATGGATAGCGAGGTTACAAATTACATCATAGGTATTTACATGACCTTTACATAAAATGATATACATTACATTTATAACAGGGACCAATGATCTTAACATGACCATAATAGTCATCAACAACTATCATACACCATATATGATCTACACCATAAGATACTATCACAACATCAAGATCAATAGCCTATAAATGTCCATCATCAAAAGAGTCATCTGAATGAAAATAACTATGTGGAGTGAGCAATATAAGTATCATCATGTAGCAATGTCTTCTAATATAATGCCAACAATGCATTATTAGAAGCATATGCTCCCCCCTGAACCTGTGCCAATTGTTCACTATCAGATCTGATCATTGCATTTTTCAGTAAGAATCATCAAGGCATCATCATCAACTAGTTATTCATCATGTTATTAGCAATTGATGAGGGCCAAAAGAAATTCTACATATCATCAGCAGATTGTAAATCATCACCAATCATAACAGAAAATATACTTGAGAATTGAATGAACCATACGAGACCCCTTTTTCGGAGTCTTTCCTACTTCTTCTTCATCAAACCAATATAAGTGCGTTTTTAGCTTCTAACTCCCGTATATACACATATTGTCTTCATAATAACTGCGTACGAGAATTAGAACACTGAAATTTCATACATTTTGTTCCTACTGAGTTTGTTCTATCTATTTACTAAGCTATGCCACATATTTCTGACTGTAATTCCTTCTTCTTCCATACCTTGGAGTGTGATGATGTTTCCTCCTTTTGGTATGTTGCCCGAAATTTTTTCTTGCATTATTTTTATATATGCCAAAAATTTTTACAAGCATAACATATTGGATGTTTCATATTCATTCTATAGCAATCAATGTCTTTGTGACGAAACATATTTCAAGAAAAGAAATATCCCTTAATGTACCTTAAAGGTGATAACCTTTCTGTAAGATGGTTATTAGCTTGCAACATTCTACTTCTGCATCTGGCTACAACATGTCAAAAGTTATGACATCTAAAACATTCAACACTATTCATTTGATTAACACTTTCATAGTTAGGAATAAATGATTTTATTTGAAAACTTTCTTTCCTTGTTTGTTGATGGCATTGACCTCTTATCGCCTGGTTGAGCATTTCAAAAGTTGCATTAGAGTTCCTTGTCTCATCATGTGAGCTAGATTCACCTTCAATAGTTTCATGAAAACCAAGACAAAATTTGATGGAAGGAGACATTTGACTACTAAGAATATCATCCAAAATTTTAGTACTATCCTAAAATCATAAAATTTAATCATTTTCTTCTAATTTACCTCAACGTGATACTGCTCTTCCTTTTCAAGATATTGTTTCTCCATGATTTCTTCAAATTTTCTTCCTTCTTCCACTTGTTTTCTTAATTTGAGAATCTTGTTTTATTTTTATTCAAATGCTTGAAGTAGTTCTTCATTATCCTTATTTGCATTTTTGAATCTTCTTTTAGAGAGACAAACTCCACTTCAGGACCTTTAGAGTAACTATTCCTTTCTTTAAGTTCCTCGGTTGTTGTATCATTTTCATTCTCTTCATTTGTCAATGTTGTCACTTCATCCTGTAGCCTTTGAAATTGATGTTCCTTTTCCTTCTACTCATTCCTTATTTTGTTTTATTTCTCCAACTAAGTTTTTAACATGATAATCTCTTCTTTGTAGGAACATTCACTTTTTTCAAATAGATATTTTTGATCTCTAGCTTTATGGGTGAATCCTTTAACTTCTGCCTTCATTAGATTTCTCACACATTCGCTATCTTCAATGTAACATAGAAAGGGATCACCAGAGGACATAGAATCATTACTGGATAATTATTGTGCTTTTCGAACTCCATTTTGAGGTGATTCTGAATCTGAACATTTGCTTCCACCACTATCACTATATCTTTGAGTTGTCTTCTTCTTTTGATTTTCTTCCTTCTTTTACTTCTTTCCCATTGTCTCTATCGATCTCCTCTAAGCGATCAAGCTTATTCTGAATGAAATACTTTGATACCAATTGTTGGGAATAACACTGGGGGGGTTAATCAATATTATCAAATCAATAACTTTTTCATTTCATAATCAGATTGAAGGAAACTTGCATGTGCACGCAACTGTTCAAAAGGAAACTAGACTATATCAAGTGAACCTATGATTTAGTTAATTTATCTTATTATGATCTTTAATCAGTCCATAAGTACTTTATTAACTATTAGACAGTAACCATGTTCAGTAATAACAAAATAAACCATCACAAATAAGCAACAAACATGAAGATGAGAATTTAAGGTGGAAACCCAATGTAGGAGAAACACCACCTACTGTTGTCAACTTTGTCTTCTTTTAATGTAAGAAAAAACTGCTTACAATCATGTAATGGTCTAGGCTCTTACTTGTATGCAGGAACCCACCTACAGAGGGCTACGACCTTCTCTTGTTCTCCATCTTCTACTGGAAGGGAGCTACCAACCCCTATCCCTATTACTATTCGATATGTTTACCAGTACGTAGGCACCGTGTTGGGTGTGGATCCTGATTATCTTCTATATTCAAAGGTCTCAACTAAATGTATACCCCAGGAAGATTTTACACCCGTCCATATGGGGGGGGTGTAGGGAGGCCAATCCCCCTAGCTGGGGGGTCCGGGGGCAAGCGCTCCCCCGGCAGGGGTTCTGGGGCAGCACCCTCGAAGCTAAAAATATATGTAAAATTACGTTGTAAAAATCTAGTAATTTCTAGTCAGTCTGGGCCATTCATTGGGCAGATGATCTGACGGTAGAAATGGAAAGGTTTGGTTGAAAATGAGACAGGAAAAAGGTTAAAGTGTCTCAGATTAGATAATGGAGGTGAATATTGCAACGAAGAGTTTGATAGGTATTGTTTAGAGAATGGATTTTGCAAAGAGAAGACAGTTTCAGGAACACCACAAGAGAATGGCATGTTAGAAAGGATGAACAAGACAATCATGGAGAATGCAAGGTGCATGAGACTGCATGCAGGATTGCCTTTACAATTTTGGGCAGATGTTGTAGATACTGTTGTTTATCTAATAAACAGAGGGCCTTCAAGTTCCTTGGATGGTGGTATTCCATAGGAGGCATGGACAGGTAAAAAGGTAAACTACTATTTTTTAAAGACTTTTGGTTGTGAAGCCTTTGTCCACATTAACAAAGAAAATAGAATGAAGCTTGAGGAAAAATCAAAGAAATGCACCTTTATTGGATATGGTGTTAATGATTTTGGTTATCACTTTTATGATTATGAAAAACATAAAATCATTGGGAGAAGAGATGTTATATTCAATGAAATTTTTTTGTATAAGGATAATAGAGAATACACAATGCTTGACGATATCACAGTGAAAGTGATGGTGCCTGAAAATCATAATGATCAATAGCCAGAACAACAACCACGACAGCAACAAGCACTTCAAACACCTGAATGTGGTGTTAGAAGATCTACCAGGATAAGTAGACCCCCCAAACAATACTCTCCTTCATTATATTATGTATTGTTGACTTATTTTGGTGAGCCAGAATGTTGTGAAGAAGCAGTGCATGTAGAAACCAGGAAGAAGTGGGAGCAAGCCATGAAAGAAGAGATGGACTCCTTCGCACATAACCAGACTTGGGACTTAGTTAGGTTGCTTGCAGGTAAAATAGAATTGTAGAATAAATAATTTTCCAAGTTGAAGGAAGAAGATGGAGGTAGAAAAAGGTATAAAGCTAGACTTGTTGTGAAAGGGTTTGCAAAGAAAAAGGGTATAGACTTTGATGAGATATTTTCTCCTATTGTGAAAATGACTTCAATCAGAACTATTCTAAGTCTAGTAGCAGCTGAAGGTTTGCATCTTGAGCAATTAGATGTAAAGACAACCTTTCTCCACGGGGATTTGGAGGAAGAGATATATATGCAGCAGCCACAAGAATATGAGGTAAAAGGGAAGGAGAAACTAGTGTGCGGGTCGAAGAAGAGCTTGTATGGCTTAAAATAGGCTCGAAGGCAATGGTATCTAAAATTTGACAAGTTTATGTTTGAACAAGGTTATACTAGGTGTCACTTTGATCATTTTTTTTATCTCAAAAGGAAAAATGATGGCAGCTATATTATATTGTTATTGTATGTAGATGACATGCTTGTTGCACGTTCTAACATGTAGGAAATAGATGTGCTCAAAAGGAAATTGGCAAACTCATTTGCAATGAAGGATTTGCATGCTGCAAAACAGATCCTTGGTATGAGAATAACTAGAGATAGGAAGAATCACAAATTAACATTATCTCAAAGTGAGTACATAAAAAGGTGTTGAAATGGTTTAATATGCAGAATGAAAAACTAGTTAGTATAACTTTGGCTAGCCATTTCAAATTAAGTAAGGAGGCATGTCCCAAGACTCAAGAAGAAATGGCTCATATGTCTAAAGTTCCATATGCATCAGCAGTTGGAAGCTTAATGTATGCAATGGTCTGCACAAGTCCTGATATTGCACATGCAGTGGGAGTTGTAAGCGCGTACAGGAACAATCCAGGAAAAGAACATTGGATGGCGGTGAAGTGGATTCTCAAGTATTAGAGAGGTACCACAAATCAATCATTATGATTTGGTGGTTCAAACATTTCTCTACAGGGATATGTTGATGTAGATATGGCAGGTGACAGAGATAACAAGAGGAGCACTATAGGATATGTATTTACTGTAGGTGGAATAGCTGTCAGTTGGGTTTCAAAAATACAAAGTGTTGTTGCACTTTCAATGATAAAAGCAAAGTATGTTGCTACTACACAGGCTAGTAAAGAAATGATTTGGTTACAAAGGTTTCTAGATGAATTGGGTAAGAAGCAGGAGTTGGACAGGTTATACAGTGACAGCCAGAGTGCCATACATCTTACAAAGAACTCTGCATTTCATTCCAAGACTAAGGATATATAGCTCAAGTACCATTTCATACGGTCAGCATTGGAAGATGGACAGTTGAAGCTGGAAAAGATACACACTAGCCAAAATCCTGCAGATATGTTAACAAAAGTTGTAACCAAGGAGAAATTGAGAATCTTCTCAGTTTCAATTGGTCTTCAAGTATGAAGAAGAAGATGAGAAACAACCAGGTCCAAAGTGGAGTCATTGTCTAGCAAATGAAGCAGCGGTGGAGTTGCTATAATCAGTCTCCAAGTGGGAGATTGTTGGGTGTGGAGCCTAATTATCTTCTGTATTCAAAGGTCTCAGCTGAACGTATACCCCAGGAATATTATACAGCCCTCCATGCGGGTGGGTGTGGGGGTGACATGTCCCCCACGTGGGGGTTCGGGGGGGCTGATCCCCCCCGGTTGGGGGATCTAGGCGCCAGCGGTCCCCCGGCGTGGGTTTAGTGGTAGCGCCCCCGAAGCTAAAAATAGATGTAAAATTTCCTTGTAAAACTCTAGTAATTTCTAGTCAATCTAGGTCGTTCATTAGGTGGATGATCTGATGATAGAATTTAAGTTTAGTTTAGGGTTTTTTTGCCTAGAAGGAAACCCCTCACTATATATGAGGGAATTGTATTGCGTCTATGTAGATCTATGTTCTGAGTGAGGAAGAGAGAGGCGAATGAGAGTGAAGAGGGTGTTACAGCGGATCTGTTGTAGGTTGTATCTCTTCAGTTTGCTAGATAATATAAAAGGAAGGACTGGTTGTTTCTCCGTGGATGTAGCCTAAATTGGGTGAACCACGTATATCTATGTCTCTCTTGTTTTATGCGTTTTCTTTGTTTGTATTTCTGCAATATTTTATGTGTTCCATTGCTCTGTAATACATAATTTTCTAACACGTGACCTATAAGGCTCCAACCTTCACTCATTCTCCAGTTCCTACTCAAAGGGAGCTCCAACCCCCTGGCTCTTGTATTGGTGGATATGTTTACGTGGGCATAGCCTCCGGCCTACAGAAGGCTCCAACCTTCCCTCGTTCTTCAACTACTATTGGAAGGGAGCTCTCACCCTGTGGCTCTTGTACTGGTTGATATGTTTACTAGTACATGGGTGCTAGCCTATAGAAGGCTAATACCTTCACTCTTCCTCCAGGGACCACGTTTCATAAATTTTCAGACTCAATACTCCTGGTACACAAAAAAACAATATGAAGGCCACGTTTCGTCGAATTTTCATACTGGACCCATCAAAACCATTGAAGCTCACAATAAATCACAATTTCAATAAAAGTAATCATTGAAAATCATCAACACTAAATCAAATCACAATCATTCAATCTGAACAATCAGATCATTATCACTAGAACACAGAGATGAACCCAGAACTCTACATTAACAATGAGAACCTACTCCAACTTCAAACATCATATTTTAGAATGTATATGATACTTGGAAGTGCAAAACCATCGCGTATATGTGCCTTCACGAAGGTGAACCAACATATAGATATGAAGATAAATACATATAACTTCGCAGCTATTCTAGACTTCACATATACTCAGATCATAGGATATAAAGGATAAAACATGTGTTATCAATCAAATCTAGACTATCCATTATCAGATCACATAATGATAATTCATTTCAGGTCTTATGATCCCGATCCATCATTAGATCTCATCCATTATTAGACCAAATCCATCATCATCAACCACTTGGGTGCATACTTATTTCAGATCAAGCAAAGGACCGAAAGCCCATAACATACAAATTTTCTTTTGATATAAATCTTCATAATATATTCATTACTTGCACACATTTTCCTTTGATCTCCTCCTCCTTATATACTTAGATCCTTTGTCAATACCTTAGATGAAAACCATGGTTAGGTTGCTAGTATTCTTCAATGGTATCAATATTCTTTTTTGCACTCATTACGATCAATAAATACCATGGTAGGAATTCCTGGTATTCATTATCCTTAATTTTCCATCCCATACATGCTTTTCCTTCTACGAAACTGTGTGCATACATATATGCTATTTTTGTTGCGTGTACCCACTTGTATACATGACTTTAACTAGGTAAACTAGCATATACATCTTAAAGCATTCTCTTTCTTCAATCTCTGGAGTCTAATATGTAATCGTTTGTTGTTTACCTATTGCACCGTGAACTGCCATCATACATCATATATGTGAATTTCCATCAAGGACAACAACTGTATAATAATTCCAATAGTTTTCTTGCATGCTTATTTTCTTACTTCATTTTTTCATTTACTTCTGCTTTCCCTTTATTTTGGGTTTCTTTGCTTGTTTTTCACTCGTAGGTAAGTTTCACATGAAACCGTGTGCAACTATTGAAACAAGTTGGGTAATGTATAAGAGGACTTGTGCAACTATCAATACTTTGTTATCTATCATCCTAACTCTGTATGAAGAACTTGCTTTCTCTAATCGATGACATTCCAATGGAAAATATGTACTGTTCAAAGTGAATCTTGTTGAAAAAATATTACTTACGTGCTAACTATTGTCACCTACTCTAGTCGGTTTTTTTTGGGTTAACCTTTGTCAGCTCAGTCGAGTAGAGTAATGTGAGGGGGAAACCTTAACAAGCATGTCATAGGTATATAAAAACTACTTCTATGATGGAATAACCTCTTTTTCTCTCAATAAGTCGGGATCCCTCTTTCGCCTATGAAATGAATAAGTGTTATGCATAGTTATGAAAATGAAAAATGAAAAAATGAAAAGTGAAAATTTTCAAAAAAATGAAAAATGAATAATGCAAAAGAAGAGAAGGGTTTCCTACACAGAGAGGTGATGCAAGTAACTCCATCGAGGTACTCATCAAGCTCACTGGAAGTGGAGCAACACTAGAGATGAAACTAAAACTTTGATGACTATATTGCTTCTGTACCAATATACCTCTCATCCCGAATCGAAAGAACTATGTTGAGTTGGCTTCAAATGTGTGTCGATTGACCAAGAGCTTGGCAGATGTTACATATTATAATAAGGCAAGTGTAAAAGCTAAGATGAATAGAGAACTAAACAATACTTCCGGAGGTGTTAGACTTGCTTTCCAGGAACAAGGTCCATTCAGAGAGCTGGAGTTCTACTATTGTTTCGCCAAGTGTTGTAGCGGCTACAACTACCCTCCAAAACTTTTCCTTAGCTTCATTTTGGAGCCTCCCTACCAACCATCCTCAACAACATGTGTTGCACTGTCAATTACCTGATCTTCATTGCTTTTCTAGCAGCTTTCCAACCTGTGCATGATAGCTTTCTTCACTCTGCTCACAGGTCACTTGTTCAAACATGGTCTATTTTCTAGCTTAGAAAATCCCTCAAAAAATCACATAATTTAGGAGGGGAACCAACCTTCACTTGAGAAATGGCAGAAATCTGTCTAGTAGTCTACTCGGCTCAGAGACTGCGCAATCCTATCAATCAACCTTCCTAGTGAAAACTGCACAATCTCACCCAGTAGGATAACTCAACCCAGAAATTGCGCAATTCCTATGGACATCCAGACTATCCTCCTCTGAAAAATTGCACAAAATTTCCCCCTCAGGTAAGCAGGTTGTTGTATGTGTCCTTAGTTTGACTGGTTCCACCCGAGACCGAGAAAGCTTGACTTGCAAGAATAGGATGCTTTTTCCTAAAAGATATAAAAGAAGCATGCAAAAGGCATCCCTAGATTTTAGGGAGTTATTTTTAGGAGCTCGAGGTTACATGCAAATATCATTTTAGAGACTTTCCTCCAAGTGTCGCCTTTTCCTAGATTTGTGGCATGCGCATCATGAGCTTTAGACATATTATTCGATGCTTTAGATCTCATTCTTCACATTGATCTTAGATCTCTGACATCCCATAACACATCCAGGAGTCTTCGACACATCTAGCTCAGCTATTTCAGGGTAAGTCAACTTAACTTGCCTTTTGCAGCACTTATGTCACTTTTTGTATTTTGGCTTGTGCGCGTGTTTTCCGCTTCATTTTTATGAACACTTTCTATCATTTGCATTCATATTAGCTTGTAAAAGAATTGTTTTAGTTTTCATTAACATCTCATTATTGTCACATGCATGACAATATTTTCATGAATGGTGGCCAATTTGGTGACTCGTCTCACACACATGCATGTTGTTCTATTTTCTAAATCTTGTATTTAATGTTTGCATGCATGATCATTCACCTCTACTTACACTAAGTATTTCCATGCATTCACCTCATTATTTTCTTTCAGTTTCTTGTTGGCAGGTTTGGGCCACCCTGGCCC
Organism: Pinus tabuliformis; assembly: GCA_031772625.1. NCBI lineage: Eukaryota > Viridiplantae > Streptophyta > Pinopsida > Pinales > Pinaceae > Pinus > Pinus tabuliformis. Next base: position 479,485,742 of record CM062812.1, on the reverse strand, counting down.
AGACTTTGCCTCACCAAGAAAACATTGCGCAATTCTAAGACCGAAGGCACTGCCTTCCCCTATAAAATACAAAATTCTAGCCAATGAGTGCCCTATAGTCTTGCCTTACACAATTCTGAGAGGAAGTGACTGCTAGCCCCAAAAATTGTGCAATGTAGTCCATGGGCCTATAGCTCTTGCCATGTGGAATTTCACATTGTGCAATCCCAACACCCAACAAGCATGTCTAGACTACACATTGCACAATTTCAGCAACCAGACAACTTCCTAATAGCTTAGACTGCCTTTTTTGTAGTTCTAGTAGCCAATCTCTTGGCTTCCCAGTGAAAATTATGCAATCCTTGCTAGTTAATCCCCGGGTATGTAGCATGTCATCCCTCAAGTTTTCTTTGGTTTTAGATGACAAATTTCTTGCCATGCATTTCCCCATGTCTCGAGATATAGAAGGTTTTCATCCATCTCTCAGTAGTTTAGGATCAATGGCCTCAAAGAGAGCAAGATCAAAGGACACCGACATAAATGCAACTCGACCAGCAGTTGAGTGAGTGTCTAAAACTTTGTTGATCTATGAAGACACCAAGTTGATTGTAGACAAAGACATCAAGCTAAAATGGCAAGAGGTAAATGATACATTCTCAGGCACATTTAGGGAAGATCTCGAAGGCTTCCAACTCTATGTAAACATTCACAAGTCTGGCCTATACTAGATTGCATGAAGGTATCCTGCATTCCCATGCTTGAACATGATGCATTGGATCATCTCGCACACTGATATCGAGACAATGACATTGAGCAATGTCAGTGGGGCGAAGATTGCTAACTTGAGGGAACAAGATTATCAATAGATGTACCATTTTTTGAAGCCAATGATTACTATTGATACACCCTTCAACCTACCTAGCAACAATGGGAACTCCATGGATATCTTGAATAAATCGATAAAGGAGCCAACCAAATTTAGGATGACACCCAACCAAATTTACAAGATGTAGATACTACGGAAGGCGTACCAATACTTGGTCGTCTTTGCATGTCACTTTTATGGACAAGGGAGCACAAAGACCTTCCAACAGAGTTGGGTGATCGTGTTGGACCAACTAGACAGTGAAGGAAAAGCATCTAACTTGTATGACATTTTGGCTCATAGGCTGAAGAAACTGGTAACAAGAGATCAGCAACTGCCCAAACTTCAGCAAGTAGAAATCTATATGTATGCATACATATTGGATGCAATCTGCACTCGTCAGAAGTTTCCCGACATCAAGTGGCATGGACATCAATGGAAACCTCTGTCAACACTTATTTTAAATTGTTTTTTGAATGCAGTGTTAGAGGAGTTATCACATAGCTGTTAGATCATTTTTTCACCCCAATGTACAAGATGATATTTGAGCAGGATCCATCTCATATGTCAAGGGCAGAAATGGAGACATTGATCGACATAGCAGATTGGTATGCCTCACCGTCTGACACCTTCATATAGATGTACAGTGTGGAGAAGCCTCCGCATGTTTTTACGAAGTTTGACATGGACAATCTTGTCATCCAGGAAGTATCATACCACATCTTGGCAGGACTGTCAACTAGGGTGCACCGAAATAATAAGGCACCTTGGCCCATTCTTCCGTTGGGGATTGGGTTGTATGAGATACATATCCTCAAACATGTAGATGTCGAAAGGGAGGAGATCAATAAATATCCTTTCGACGTCTGAAGCTTCAATCTGTATGACCCACACTACATTCTGAAACATCACTGGGTGAGCGTACACTTTTAGTGGATCCACAGGGCATGTCATTGGACATAGGAGGACCAATGGAGATATTGTTACAACTTCTCCAACCCCTATGAACTGGTCAAAATCACTACGGAATGGTTAACAAAGCAGTGTGAAACAACATTGAGGAGAGTGCCAATAGCAGAAAGAGAGGTAAACATACCAACACATGTCAAAGGCAAGAGAAATATTGTTGACAACGCAGAGGAAGAACAAAGCTCCAAGTTTAAAGGAGACCCACTTATGCAGAATGTAGTTTTGGCAATAGAGGCGAAGACGCAACAACGCGATAGGAGGAATGTGTAAAGGGAGAGAGAAAAACAAAAGATGGAGGAAAAAGGGAAGGAACTTGCATGAGTTGAAGGAGCAACTCCAAAAGTAACAAGAGCTACACCAACAAGAGAAGGAAGTGCAACAGGAACATATACAGTTGTCGGAAATAATACTGAGAGGGGGGCATGAATCAGTATTACCAAAGTCTTTTCAATATGCCTTCCATATTTATACTTTAATTAATTTGTATGTCAGTGCCATATAAAAATGAACACGAACAAGAAAAGCACACCAAAGAACACCAGATATAAGGTGGAAACCCAATGTGGGTGAAAACCACCTGCTGCAATATGTCTCTATCTTCTTTCAATTAGAAACTTCTTTTACAAGGATTTTGTACTGGTGTAGTCCTTTACCAGTACGCAGGCTGCAACCTGCAGAGAGCTACAAATCTCTCTGGTTTTGCAGTCTCTCCTGGAAGGGAGGTACAACCCCCTTTGATCTTCTACTTCTTTAAGGACCACGTTTCATTAATTTTCAGAATGGATCCAAGAAGATCTAATAATCATCAAGTACATGCAAATCACCCAATCTCCTTATACAATCAACCAATGAATCACCCAACTCCTCAGAATGCCGTAAACAGAAAAGTAATACCAGAAATCTAAACCCAGAACTCTGCAGCAATAGATAAAAGAAAGCCAACAAATGTTTCAAGACAGGTCTGTAACTTCACCGATATAAACCTGTAGATATCTGCAATCTTTGTGCCTGAACTGCGCGTATCCACACTGTATCCTTCTGCTGTTGTGCGTACCACTGCACCTTCTCCTTCTGCTAAACTGCGTACCTCAACTCAGATACGCACTGCACTGTCTGTCTGAACACGTACCTCCGCATTGTTCCTTCTGTGCCTCTCCGTATCCCTGCACTCTGCTTTCTTCTGCACTGCGTACCTCGCACTGCGCCTTTTGTTGCACTGCGTACCCCCACACTGCGTCTTCTCCTGCATTGCATGCCCCCGCGCCTACGCAATGGATCGCCTGCGAACCTCTGATTAGGGCCAAATTAATAGCCCTTCAATGTGCCACAGTCAGTCAGATCCACAGATCTGATCATGCGCCCGAGAGATCACGACTTATCAATAGGTTTGCCTTAAGTTTTCTCCTTGATTTAGATCTAGCTTTGTAAAACCAAAACACCCAAAATTTTAGATCTTAAGAAATTCAAATTTCACAAGTGATTAGTCAAGTGATCTCTTTCCCCTTTTATAGCCAATCCCTTATTCACACCATGGGACAAAACCATCAAACACCAATATAAGGGATCCAAACTGGGGTTCAACAATTTAGATCATATACTATCGGCCAAAACCATATGAATCGACGGGCTAAATACCAAGAGCCAAACATAAGAAACCCCACGAGAGCGCACTTCTCTGCATTGGAGTGAGTCAATTGGGGGACTACACCTTATGAACGGAGAACCTGGAGGTAAGTCCGCACTTCCTGAATGGCGAACCTGCGGGTCCGCACCTTTTGAACAATGCACTAGTGAACCTCTTATTTTACATCATTTTGAGAGCCAAAACAGAATTTTGCCACTTGAGTGAGTTGCCATCAAGTACAACACCTGTATCATAGAGCCAAACCAGAATCATAATGCCAACAATCTCCCCCTTTGGACTTGATGGCAACCTCAAGATCCTCAGCGTCATTCTCCCCCTTTGACATCAAGGGCAAAGGGTTATGCTCCCCCTGAGAACATGCTCCCTAAACCAGATCTATAAAAGGAAAGAAATTTCTTCAAGAAGAACAATAATCCACCATAATTGACCATGAAAGAGATAGAGACATATTACAGCACTATTCAGATCAGCATCCATGATCTCCTTCTGTAATTCCTCCAAGATCTTCTACCATAATGCTAACAATGCATTATATGCTCCCCCTGAACCTGTGCCATTTGATCTTCGACCAATCCACAACCCAGCAAATGTACACATATACCCCATATGAAACTTGCGTACAACCAACAATCTCTGAAACAGATGAGATTCATCAACAAGATGATGCATCAACAACCCCCAGCTTTTTCCTGAGGTATTCAAAGGTCTCCCAGGGCAATGGTTTGGTGAGTATATCAGCAACTTGTTCCTTAGAAGGAACATACTCCAACTTGACCTTTTGTTCAAGCACTTGTTCCCTGAGAAAGTGATACTTGATCGGTATATGCTTGGTCTTTGAATGCATGATTAGGTTCTTTGAAATGCTGATTGCACTTGTATTATCACATAAGATGGAGATAGGTGGAGTATAAGTGATTTGAAAATCCTGCAAGGTCTGCATCATCCAAAGGAGTTGAGTGCAAGAAGATGCAGCAGCCACATATTCTGCTTCAGCTGTAGATAAAGCAATCAAACTCTGTTTCTTGCTGAACCAAGATACTAATCTGGAACCAATAAAGAATGCACCACCACTTGTGCTCTTCCTGTCATCCACGCTTCCGGCCCAATCTGCATCTGTATAAGCATGAAGTGTGAGATTTGTATCTCTAGGATACCATAAGCCATAGTTTTGAGTTCCTTGAAGGTACTTGAAAATTCTCTTCACTGCGTGAAGATGAGTTTCCTTTGGATTTGCCTGAAATCTTCCAACTATTCCCACTGCATGCATGATGTCTGGTCGGGTACTTGTCAAATAAAGTAGACTTCCAATAATAGATCTGTAGGTTGGTTGGTGCACTGCTGCTAATTCATCATTTACACTAAGGCTACATCCTGTGACCATGGGGGTACATACTGGTTTTGCATCTTCCATGCCATATTGCTTCAAAATCTGCTTGAGATACTTGGTTTGAGAACAAAAGATCCCACCTTCATTTTGTTGGATTTGCAATCCAAGAAAATATGTCAGTTCTCCAAGCAAATACATTTCGAATTCTTTCTGCATCACTAAGGCAAAGCTTTGACTCATAGCTTCTTCATTGCTGCCAAAGATAATATCATCTACATACAAAACAAGTATTAGTAATTTGTCGTTTTCAATTTTTATGTAAATATTGCTATCTGCTGATCCCTTTGAAAAACCTTGTTGACGAAGATATTTGTCTAAACAGTAGTACCAAGCCCTTGGAGCTTGTTCAAGACCATAGAGAGCCTTCTTTAGTCTGCATACAAGATTTGGATCATTCCCAAGGATGAACCCATCTGGTTGCTCAATGTACACTTCTTCTTCTAAGTCCCCATTTAGAAAGGCTGATTTCACGTTCATTTGAAAAACTTTGAACTTCTGAAAGCTTGAGAGAGCAAGGAACATTCAGATGGCCTCAAGTCTAGCAACGAGAGAAAAAGTTTCTTCGAAGTCTATTCCTTCGTGTTTAGCATACCCTTTACACACAAGTCTGGCCTTGTTTCTAATTACTTCTCCATTTTCATTCAACTTATTTTTGAAGATCCATTTTGTCCCTATGACATTCTTATCTTTTGGTCTAGGAACCAACTCCCAAGTGTTGTTCTTTTCGATCTGCTCAAGTTCTTCATCCATCGCCTTGACCCAGCATTCATCTTTGCATGCCTCTCTTACATTTTGTGGTTCAGTGGAGGAGAGCAATGCCAAATAGCTTGAGGCTTCTGCAATTGTTCTTCTTGTTGGTACACCTGCTTCTTTCTGCCCCAGAATCTGAGATTCTGGATGATTCTTTTGAACGTACCTGGATGGAGTCTTCTCTTCTATCCTTATTTGTTCCTCCGGTGCCTCTTGAGGTTCTTCTTCATCATTTGTCTGATTTGGAGAGTAGTCTTCATCCTCTTCGATATTTTCATGATTTACTTGCCTAGGGATGTATCCTTTTTCATCAACCACTACATCAATGTTGTCAACAATTCTTCCAAGTCTTTTATTGTAACACTTATATGCTTTGTTGTGGGGAGAATAAACAAGGAGAATGCCTTCATCTGCTCTAGGTTCAAGTTTGGCAAGCTGTTCATCACTGTTCTTGATATAGCATTTGCTCCCAAAAATTTTGAAATGTTTTACCGAAGGAGTCTAACGATACCAGAGCTCATGAGGAGTTTGAGTGTTGTTCACTCGGACATTTGTTTTGTTGAGAATAACAACCGTAGCAAATGCAACTTCAACCCAGAAGGTTGCAGGAGTCCCATATTCATCAAGCATAGCCCGAGCCATGTGTTGGACTGTTTTGTTCATCCTTTCCACAACTCCATTTTGCTAAGGAGTCCTAGTTGTAGAGAATTCCCTTCTTATTCCATGTTCCTCACAGAAATCGAAAAATTCATTTGAGGTAAACTCCCCACCTCTGTCGGACTTAAGGCACTTAATTTTGTGATCTGATTCATTTTCAACCAAGGCTTTGAAAGATTTGAATTTGTCGAATGCTTCATCCTTGTGTTTCATAAGTCCCAACCAAACCATCCTCGAGAAGTCGTCAATGAATAATATAAAGTATTCTTCTCCTCGAGGTGACCATGTCCTAAATGGACCACATACATCTGTATGGACTAGTTCAAGAGGCCTGCTGGCTGATCCTTCCTTCTCAGGGAAGTTAGTTCTGGTTTTCTTACCAAACTGACATGATTTACATATGGTGTTGTTTGGAATTTTGATATCTGGAAGACCACGAACTGCCTGGCATTTGCATGCTTTCCTTATTTCTAAAAAGCTTAGATGCCCCAACCTCTGGTGCCATAACCAATGTTCATCATCCTTGCTCAAATAGCATTGTTGTTGTCCTTCTTCAAATATGTATAGATTATTTGGAGTTCTTCTACCTTTGATCACTGTTTTTCCTGTATCAAGATCACGAACGCTACATCCATTTGATCGAAATATTACCTCAGTTCCTTGATCGCACATCTGACTAACACTCATTAGATTATGCTTCAAACCATCAACATACAAAACATTTCCAGCTTTGACCTCTTCTTTCAAATGAGCAGTGCCTTTTCCTTTTATGGCTGCAGGTGTATCATTTCCAAAAGAAACTTTCTTACCCTTTTCTAAAGTAGTATATGATTCAAGTTTTTCTTTATCACCTGTCATATGCTTCGAACATCCACTGTCGATGTACCATAGATTTTCCTATCCTTCTGCATAAAAAGCTATCCCACATCTTTCTGGTTGTGGTTCCTTTATTCTCCATGTTCTGGTTCTTGAGGCTTGTTCCTTTGTCTGCCGAAACCTGCTCCTGCATTCAGAATCTTCATGACTGAAGTTATTACAAATAGAACATTCAATTTCATTTTCAAGTGTCGAAAAGTTGTTATAGGTCCTTTTCGTAATCCCAGTCATACTTCTTGGTTTTTGAGCTTCTGTAGTCATGATTGTCTTATAATCAACACATTGAGCTGCTTTGTGACCGAAGTTATGGCAAGAGAAACATTGGCCATTGAAGAAGCTTCTGCGATTATCAAATCTACTAGCCATATGATTGTAATTTCTATTGTCGTCCATTCTTGAAGCAAATTGAGAAGTTTTTACCTGTGGCTGGTTGTAGCTTTTGTTCACCCTTAAGATGGATTGCCCCTGGTTTACCTGGTAGTCTTTGTTTTTTCTTGATGTAATTCGTCCCTGCCTTACCTGGTGATCTCCATTGGATTTTTGCTCATTCCTCCTTGCTACATCAAGATAGCTCTTTGAGGTGGATGCTTGAGATGTTTCTCCATTATAACCCAGACCTGTCTTGATTAGTGGAGAACGATGTACATTGATAATCTCATCCAGAGTTTCAGATCCTTTAACAAACTTAAGATTAAGAACCTTTTTTTTCTTAATTTCTTTTCTAAGGTCAACAATTTCACATTCTAAGTTCTCAAGAGATTTTTCCTTTACATCAAGTTCGAATTGCAGAGTATCAATGATCATATCTTTTTCTTCTAAACATATTTTGAGTCGAGAAATCTCTTCATAAAAACCATCTACATCTATAGCATCCATGTAATCATCATCTTCAAAGGCCATTAAAAGTTTATAATCATTACCTCGTTCATCTTCGTCACTATTTGATAGACCATCACTGTCTTCATGAGTGTAGTAACTTTTCTTAGTTGCATTCTATTTCTTGTTCCTTCCCTTTGTCGATCTTATCCTTGTGAGGACATTTGGCAGCATAGTGACCGACTCTTCCACAAGCAAAGCATTTGAAAGGTAGCTTACCTCGGAAACGACCAGTACCTCGTTGAAGATTTCTGACAAAATTTGATTCTTCTTCCTCCTTTGACACGTGTCCTGACTCATAGTACTCTCCTTTGCCTGAAGCCTTAAAGGCAGCTTCTCTCCTGTCTGATGGACCTCCTTTCCTCATTTCATAAGCAATTAGAATTCTGTGCAGCTGTGACATTTTAAGGCTTTGTAGATTCTCCTTTTCTTCTATTGCAGAAACTTTAGATTCAAACCTAGGGGACAAATATCTTAGAACTTTTTCAACCACAATTGCCTCTTTTATTTCTTCACCCAAATTTTTCATACAATTAACAATCTCATCTACATGAAGAAAATAGTTAGCCACACTTTCATCATTATACATCCTGAGATTTTCATACTGAATTATGAGGGTTTGAAGTTTTGCTCATTTTACCTGATCATCTCCTTCATAGATTAGAACAATCTTGTCCCATATCTCTTTTGCGGATTTAAACTGCAATACCTTAACAAATTCTGATTGAGATAGGCATCCTAATAGAGTATTAACCGCCTTTGCATTTGTTTCATATTTCTTCTTCTCAGCTGGATCTGTAGGAGTTGTTGATGGAAAACTATACCCTGTATCTATGATATCCCAGACTTCTGTACCAAGAGATTGAAGATAGGCAGTAACTCCTACCTTCCAATAAACGAAGTTTGTCCCATCAAAAATCGGTGGCCTGATTGATGCTTCCCTCTCATAGTTGCTCATGATGAAAGATCTTTCTTCAAGCGATCAAGCTTCTTCTGAAGAACCTGCTCTGATACCAATTGTCGGAAATAATACTGAGAGGGGGGGTGAATTAGTATTACCAAATTCTTTTCAATATGCCTTCGAGATTTATACTTTAATTAATTTATATGTCAGTGCCATATAAAAATGAACACGAACAAGAAAAGCACACCACAGAACACCAGATATAAGGTGGAAACCCAATGTGGGTGAAAACCACCTGCTGCAATATGTCTCTATCTTCTTTCAATTAGAAACTTCATTTACAACGATTTTGTACTAGTGCAGTCCTTTACCCGTACGCAGGCTTCAACCTGCAGAGAGCTACAACTCTCTCTCATTTTCCAGTCTCCCATGGAAGGGAGGGACAACCCCCTTTGCTCTTCTACTTCTTTAAGGACCACGTTTCATTAATTTTCAGACTGGATCCAAGAAGATCAAATAATCATCAAGTACATGCAAATCACCCAATCTCCTTATAAAATCAACCAATGAATCACCCAACTCCTTAGAATGTTGTAAACAGAAAAGTAATACCAGAAATCTAAACCCAGAACTCTGCAGCAATAGATAAAAGAAAGCCAACAAATGTTTCAAGACAGGTCCGCAACTTCACCGATATAAACCTGCAGATATCCGTAGTCTTTCTGTGCCTGAACTGCATAGATTCGCACTGTATCCTTCTGCTGCTCTGCGTACCACCGCACCTTCTCCTTCTGCTGAACTGCGTACCTCAACTCAGATACGCACTGCACTGTCTGTCTGACCGCGTACCTCCGCATTGTTCCTTCTGTGCCTCTACGTATCTCCGCACTCTGCTTTCTTCTGTGCTGCATACCTCGCACTGCGCCTTCTGTTGCGCTGCGTACCCCCGCACTGCGTCTTCTCCTGCACTGTGTACCCCCGCACCTACGCAGTGGATCACCTGCAAACCTCTGATTAGGGCCAAATTAACAGTCCTTCAATGTGCCATAGTTAGTCAGATCCACAGATCTGATCATGCGCTTGAGAGATCACGACTTATCAATAGATTCGCCTTAAGTTTTCTCCTTGATTTAGATCTAGCTTTGTAAAACCAAAACACCCAAAATTTTAGATCTTAAGATATTCAAATTTCACAAGTGATTCGTCAAGTGATCTCTTTCCCCTTTTTATAGTCAATCCCTTATTCACACCATGGGACAAAACCATCAAACACCAATACAACGGATCCAAACCGGGGTTCAACAATTTAGATCATATACCACGGGCCAAAACCATATGAATTGATGGGCTAAATACCAAGAGCCAAACATAAGAAACCCCACGAGAGCGTGCTTCTCTACATTGGAGTGAGTGAACTGGGGGACCACACCTTATGAATGGAGAACCTGCGGGTAAGTCCGCACTTCCTGAACGATGAACCTACGGGTCCGCAGCTTTTCAACGATGCACCATCGAACCTCTTATTTTCCATCATTTTGAGAGCCAGAATAGAATTTTGCCACTTGAGTGAGTTGCCATCAAGTACAACACCTGTATCATAGAGCCAAACCAGAATCATAATGCCAACAACAGTAGGTGAGCAACATGTACAAAGATATGAAACTATGCCCATACAAGTAGTAGACTTATCTGAATAGCTAGCACTAAGAAGATAGGGTGAGAAGTTGCAATAGCAGGACTTTGTGCAAGAGATTGAACAAGAACTTGAGAAAATGGATATAGATATGGAGTAGCAAGAGTTATAGTAAGACATCGACCTCATGACTTACCACCAAGAGGTTGACCCACTAGCTTCACTGAATCTAGAAGAAGAGAAATTCCTAAGTGACCAAGGAGACATTGAGATCCTTGGAGACAATCTGGAAGGAGAGGTGCACAACATATCATTTGATGAGATGTAGCATATAGCTGTATAATCTTGCAAAGTGTCTACTCCAGATGTCAAGACATATCCTGTTTAGTTTGAGGAACGAGTGATCATTTCTGACATGTGCAAGCATCCAATAGCATTTGTTGATTCTATTGGAGCATATGGCGAAGCCACTAGCTTGAGTGTTTGCTTCTTGATAGCTGAGAATAAGCGAATGGCTAAGGAGTTACAAATGGTTACAAATGACGTAGTAAGGAGGAGAACTGGTTATAGCATCCACCCGAGTGGAGTTGAAGAATAAAATATTGGATGAAGTATTGTCCCTTGAGACATTCATGCATGTGTTGTATTCCAAGTTTGGCACCATGCATAAGGGAGTTGTCCATTTCAATAGTTCGCAGTAGCGATGTGCTAGGACAACACGTATCTTGTCAAACCTACGTACTGCTATTGGTTACATGTGAACATGGACAATGAGATACAAGGGAGGCCCATTACACTTGCCCAAGATGATGAAGCCTAGAGTGGTTGAGTTGAAGGCACACATTCAGAGTTAGATTCAGAAATATGAAGATCTCCCTCAGATTGTCACTAGTTTATAGGCTTCCCATTCATGGGTATTTAGGAGCATGGATGTTGTTGTGCGTGGGCATGCAATCCCATCTATTGGGACACTCATCAAGGAAAAGACAAAGGCATAATTCCGACTGGAGCTTGACATGTACATTGACGAGTTGATGCACATAGACACTAGTGCACACTTGGTGATCAGTTTAGACACCATGCAACAGTATGTCACTGGTCCTGCCACACTCAAGATAGTGATGGACATGTTATCAGATGAGTTGGAAAGACAAGCCAGAGTGTGTACGCATATGCTACAAAGGCAAGAGTGTGTTTCTAGAAAGATGTCACCATAGAGCACACAGACACCATCGTGGACTATTGAGCTTAGCATTAGTTCAATACTGTTGACCACCATGAGGATAATGAAGAGGTAGTCTTTTATCAGTTGTCTGAGTCATAGTGATGTCTTGCATGGATTTCTCAAGCCTATTTGTCTCATGTGGGTACATGTGTAGATTGTATGTAACGTCTTGTCAAGTGGAAGTTCAAGTGTCGATAGTTGGATGTGACAATCATAGAGTAGAAGAAGAGTCATTAGGATAGATGAATAGTTGCAAAATGGAATGTCAAGGGCCACCCCACCCTTCGCTATATATAGTCTCTCATAAGTCATTATACAATATTTTTGTTAGGCAAGCTTCCGATAGGAGTATCTTAGAGAAAGCTTGGAGAGTATTGTAACGAACCTTGGCTTCTCCACTATGTGGAGCTAGTATATCTCTTTGGAGGAGCAAGTGACAACAACTATAATGTTTCGCTATAAAAATTAGTGGTTGGTCATGGTGGTATTGTATGACTGGAAATTTCACTTCTTAATACAGCAAAGCCAACACATTTCATGCATATGTCATATTTTACTTCAGCTAACTTGTTTACTCTAAATTATATATGAATATGTTTTGTTACGCATTCATGTGTAGCTATTTTTTGTATATGTATGTATGAATCTTACTGAAATGCGATGTTGCTTTAACCATCAATTTTTATTTCTAGATAACTTTCCTTCTAGTTTGTGATGCATCTTTGCTCGTGTGTTCCCTTCTAAACTCCATGCTTTCACAGGTTTCCAAGGGGTGTACTCACCTCACCCTACGTGTGTTAGAACCACTCATGCACTTTCCTTGACTTGCTACATATGTCACACCCTTACTACCAACAGGGAAATCTTACTTGCCTCTACGTGCAATCACGGTCAATGAAATACCGTATGACCCACTGCTGAGACTCCTACACCAAACAGTCTGAGGTCTATTTGGGACTTCTTACTGGGGAGATCCCCTAACATGTTGGCAAGTCCAACACCATGAACAAAACTCCATGAAATATATATATACTAAAAGGAGGTTAAGAACAATGTTATCTAAGAAAAACAAGATAGAACTAGTTATTGTACAAAAGATTTAGGCATCTAATCTTTTCTCAAATAAAAAAAAATCATGCGGGCTCTAGGCGGTTTGTGATCTTCTAGATATCATCATCCCAGATAATACCATCTCCAAATCATGTGAATTCGGTAAGAAAAATAGTGTTCAATTCAATGCCAAAGAAGGATCAACAAGTAAGCCTATTGAACTCATTCATACTCATTTGTGTGGGCCAAGAAGGAAAAAGTCACCTCGTGGAGAAAAATAATTCATTTTATTCATTGATGATTTTTCTAGAATGTGCTAGATTGGTTTACTAAAACATAATGATGAAGCATTAAAAAATTTTAAGGCCTTTAAAGCTTTAGTTGAAAATGAATTATATCTAACAATCAAATGTCTCGAATTTTATCGGGGACGAGAATTCATATCAAATGAATTTTTTGAATTTTGTGAACAACATGGAATAAATAGACAGTTCTCTGTTGCGAGAGCTCCTCAAAAAAATGGTATGGTGGAAAGAATTAATAGAACTGTTCAACAAATGAATTGAGCTATTCTTGATGAATCTCAAATTCCTGACATCTTCTGGGGTGAAGCTGCACATACTCTACTAAATATTCTCAACAAAGCTCATGTATGTGTAAATAGTGATCAAAATCCATATGAACTTTGGTATCGTAAGCCTTGTACTCTAAAACATAAAAGTTTTTGGAATCAAATGTTTCAACAAAAAAACTTATGAAAAACTTTGTAAGTTTTAAGCGAGACCACACAAAGGAATATTTCTTGGTTATTCATCTAGAAGTAAATGATACAAATGTTATAATAACATACTTTGAAAAATTGTTGAATGCATTGATGTTGTAATCCATGAAGCATCCAAAAATCCAAAACATGAGACATCAACAAAGGAAGATGATAATAATGAAGATGATGAATTATTTCCTATATCAAATCGAAATGATATAGAGGAAGAAACCAATGAAGCATTAGAAGAAGATACATCTAACAGGCAAAAGACCCCATCTAGGTATGTTCAAAAGAATCATCTAGAATCTCAAATTCTAGGAGAAAAAGGGCTTGGAGTATAGACAAGAATAACTCTTTTAAGATCTTCCAATTATCTAGCATTATTATCCACCATAGAAGCACAAAATGTAAATGAAGCTAGCAAAGATGAATTTTGGGTTAAGGCCATGGATGAAGAACTTAACCAAATTAAGAAGAAGGATACTTCGAAATTAGTTCCTAAACCTCATGATAAAAATGTTATAGGAACAAAATGGATATTCAAGAATAAGTTAAATGAAAATGGAGATTTTATTAGAAATAAATCCAGGCTTGTTTGTAAAGGGTATGATCAACAAGAAAGTATAGAATTTGAAGAAAATTTTGCACATGTTTCCAGACTTAAAGCCATAACAATGTTTCTTTCTCTTTCAAGTTTTCGAAAATTCAAATTTTACCAAATGGATGTAAAATCTACATTTATTAAAGGGGATTTAGGATAATAAGTATACGTTGAACAATGAGAAGGATTCATTCTAGGAAATGATGGAAATGTTGTATCAAAACTCAAAAGGCATGGTATTCTCGTCTTGACAAATATTTTCAACAACAAACTTTCACAAAAGGATCCATAGACAACAACTCATATACCAAAATTAAGAATGATAAACTACTAATTATTGTTGTTTATGATGATGATACCATCTTTGGTAGTAATGAAGAATATATGAGTCAAAAATTTGCTTATGTTATGCATCAAGAATTTAGAATGTCTTTACTTGGAGAAGGAAACCTATTTTCTTGGTTTACAAGTGAAACAAACAAAATATGGCATATTTCTTTCACAAGCTAAATATCTCAAGAAAATTATGAAGAAGTACATAATGGAAGAATCAAAACCACTATGTACTCCAATGGTAACAAGATGTAGTCTCAGTTCTAATTATCAATCTCGTATAGTGAATCAACCAGAGTATCGATCTATGATTGGAATTCTACTTTATTTAATAGGCACCAGACCATATATCATTCATGCAGTAGGAATTTTTAGAAGATTCCAAGCCAATCCAAAGGAATCACATCTTCAGGAACTAAAAATAATATTCAGATATCTCCAAGGAACGCAAGACTTCGGCCTATGGTATCCTACAAATGAAGATTTCACTCTTCATGCATATATTGATGCATATTGCACTGGAAATGTTGATGACTGAAAAAGAATTAGTGGAGGTGCATTCTATATGGGATCATGATTAGTATGTTGGTTCAGCAACAAAAAAAGTTCGATTGCCTTATCTACAGCTGAAGAAAAATACGTGGTTGTTGCATCTTGTTGCACACAACTACTCTAGATGATGTAAACATTACAAGATATTCAAATCAGATGTTATCCACCCATCTCCATTCAATGTGATAATACAAGCGCTATTCATATTTCGAAAAATCAAGCCATGAACTCCAAGACCAAACATATACCCATTAAGTACAGGTTTCTACGAGAACAAGTGCCTAAAAAAAAGGCTAAATTGGAGTATGCTCCCTCCAAAGAGCATGTTGATGATATATTGATCTAGGTAGATATTCTGATACAATGGCATGGAAAAGCTACAAATTCAGAGTGGTAGAAAAGCAAGTATCTTGACATTAGATCAAGGTGCTCGTCACTCTAATTCCAATGGTGTGAATGATAGTCCAATCCGAGTTTGGATGATGAAGTTGTGGTAGAAAGATTTTTCCTTAGTTCCTTTGAAAATGAGGCATTTTATCTTAAAAATGGGTTTAAGTCTTTAAAAGGAAAAATCATAATCAGAGGGTCCAAAGGGGCGTACTTAAGGAGTGGCAGTAGAACCCCCGACTAGTGATCTCTGTATAATCACAGTCGGGGGAAAGTGATTAGCGATTGTGATTAGGACACAAGACTTGTGATCAGCGATTGTGATCCGTGATCGAAGAAGCGATCGGATCGGCGGGAGTGATCAGATTGGTAGGAGCGATCGGATCAGTAGGGTCGGCATCAGTGATCGGAAGATCCAAAGACCAAGACCCCGAACCGTTGCATATGTCGATGTGATAAGTCGATGCTGATATCAGTGGTCGGTAAATCCCCCACTAACAAGACTATGGATCCAACGATTTGCCGATTGTGATATGGGGTTCAGACCCGATGGGTCTATAAGCCTGATTTAAGGAAGTTTAAAGTCTGGGACTTTGGTTTTCTTAGTGTTTTCTGTGCGTTATCCATTTAAATGGAAAAAGGCCAATTTTATGGTTTTTGTGAGTGAAGGGCAGATTCATCGTGCCCGATTGATCACCCATTGGAATAGCCTCCCATTCTAATCAGACAACCCATGATTTAAGTGGGCCTATAACAAAATTTAGGATTATAAAGCCCAAGGCACTCAGCAGTGTATGGGGGAGAGGATTTCAACACATAGTTCGAGGCAGCAGCTCGTAGGAGTGCCAATTAATCATTTTGTCTGAATTGGGCAAATTTTATATCATTTCTACCCCTCTCGATGCCACAGATGTAGTGGTGCTATCCATTTCTCCATCTGAGGTGTCCATTTCATAGCCATTGTCTAGTATGGAGGTATAAGACACCGTTTATGTAACTGATGATTGTAATTCTCTTCTTTTCATGCCACTTAATATATGAAGGCCTCCCCATTGATCAAGCAGGGCCCAAAGACATAGTCTGAGTTGGACAAACTTCGTTGTCAAGCCTTTTTATCTTCTTGTTGTGCCTTGATGTGTTCCTTCTTCTTTTCTTGTGTGCACATTAGATTTGTGTGTTGAGCTACAATTTTCACATGTGATTCATTCCATACATCTATAATAAAAAGATCCCTGGATCAAGTGGTATCAGGGCAGGTCTTTTTAGATGTGAATTGCATGGTTATATGCTAACAAGAGACAAAATCCGAAGAGGCAAAGGGGAATTAGAGCCTTTCGATCCCGAACTGTGGCGTGCACATCGAAGGAGAAACATGGCAGAAGATGAAGCTAATCTTGAAGAGGAGTGAAATTTCCACAAGACCTTCTATTCAATGGTAGAGAACATCAGTCAGTTGGTTTTAAGACTGGAGAATCTAGAAGAAACAAATCCAGAAGAACAAGGTTTAGCACATGGTAATGGTGCAAAAGAACCCCCTCCTTCTCCTTTAGCGAGTGAAGGTTCTCCTTCCTCTCACAATGATAATTGTAGAAATTCAAAGGATGCATCTAAGAAACCTTTCTTTAAATTAGATGTTAAATTTGATATTCCCGTGTTTAATGGTGAAACTAACGAAGATAAGCTTAATAATTGGATTAGGTAGATTGATGTTTACTGTAAGATTCAATAGATCATGAAGGATGAGGCAAAGATTCAGCTGGCCTCTCTATGGCTGAGCAAAACCACTGTCATTTGAGCAAATTGCAGTGCAGTAAGAATGTGGGTAACCTCTTTTCCTCATGGCCTGATTTTTTTTCTACATTAAAGGAATAGTTTTATCCTTTAGTATACAAGAAAAAAGCTTTAATGAATTGGTAGTATTTAAGGCAAGGCAAAGGTCAGGATGTTCAGAGTTTTACAGAGGATTTTAGAAAGCAAACACTGGATTTGGGTATTGCACTTGATACACCTCAAGTTGTAACTAAGTATATTGGCTCATTGCATAGCTAGATTAAGCATTCATTGTTGTTGTTTGAACCAACCACTATTGACTAAGCCAGTGTAAAGGAAATTCATATTGAGAATAGGGGAAAAAATGAAAGAGATGATCAGTCCAAAAAACCACCGTTCAAACCTCCCAATGGAAAATCTAAAGCAAAATGGAAAGGAAAGGAGAAGGAGATGACAACAACAAAAGAAGGAGAGAGGTTGTATTGCAATAACTGCAAAAAGGAAGGCCACGATGATGATCACTGTTGGAAACAACACCAAGAGAAGCGTCCAAAGAAGTATGGAGGAAAAGGGAAGCAGAAGATAGTGGCGACTGTGCAACATGACCTTGTATCGGATTCTAGAGATGAAGCGTTGATCATAGCAGTGAGAACAAAAGGTACTCTTACAACTCATGTTAATTCCAAATCGCATGAAGGCACCGGTTCTGTAAATGAGTCCCTTCGTAATGACCGAAAGCGAATTGAACTGTTTCATATCAGAGTTCTTATAAATCATACTAAAGTTGAACTCTGTTTAGTACTGGATCCCAAGCAAACTTAATTGTAGAATCCTTGGTAAAGAAACTCGACTTAGAAACAAAACCACACCTGAAACCTTACCCGGTTGGATGGATACATGAAAAAGCAAAACTGAATGTAACGAAGCAGTGTAAGGTCAAATTTGTGATCACTTCTAAGCTAGTATATGAAGTAGAAATGGATGTAATACCATTGGATATATGTGGCATGGGGTTAGGGAGTCCATATCTGTATGATAGAAAGGTAGTATTTTTCCATCATGAAAATAAATACCAAATCACAAAATGTGGGGTAGAATATATAGTAAGGGCTCATCAAAATAAAATTAATGACAGCCTTGTAAGCACTAGACAAATGAAAAGATTGGTGAATTCTAGTAAGGGTTACATCCTGATGGTTGTAAGGGAAAAAGAGGCAGAATTAGCTAATGCTTTCTAGGTTGCGATTAGAAACATAAAAAAGAATTATCTAAATTAATTTCTAATTATGATGAGTTGTTTCAGGAACCAAAGGGATTACCTCTGAAGAGGGAAATCCAAAATGAGATCCATTTATAGCATGACGCTCCTTTACCAAACATTGGCATGTACATGATGTCGACCATTGAGATGGAGGAAATCAAGAAACATGTGTAGGAATTGCTGGACCAAGGGGTGATTAGTTCGAGCACTTCTCTGTGTGGCTCACCGATTGTCTTAGTGCTAAATAAAGATGGCACATGGAGGATGCGTGTGGATTACTGCACACTAAACAAAATTACGGTGAAAAATTGATACCCTCTTCCACCCATAGATGATTTATTAGATCAGTTAAAGAATGTTGTTTATTTGACCAAATTGAATTTGTGCAGTGGTTATCACGAGGTCTGAATTATAGAGTAGGATGTGTGGAAAACTGCCTTCAAGACCAAACAGGGGTTGTTTGAATGGATGGTGATGCCATTCGGACTTTGCAACGCCCCAACCACTTTTATGAGGGTCATGAATGATCTCTTTTAGCCTTTCATTTATGAATTTGTTATTGTATATTTATATGTTATACTTGTCTTTAGTAAAAGTTGGGTTGAACATGTGTGTCATGTAGAGAAAGTGTTTGATCTATTGAAAAAAGAAAAACTCTATGTAAAGTTGTCAAAGTGTGAGTTCGGTAAAAACTCTTTGGGTTAACTAGGTCATATTGTTGGTCATGTTCAGTTAAAGATTGTTCCTTCTAAAGTTGAAGCAATTTTAAATTGGCCTAAGCCTACTAGTGTAACTGAGGTCCGTAGCTTTCTAGGTGCAACCCATTATTGGAGGAGATTTATTGCTAATTTCTCTATTATTGCAGCACCTGTGCACACATTGACAAGTGTGAAACAGGTCTTCCAATGGGAAGGAAGACAACAAAAGTCCTTGGAAACATTGAACGAAAATACCAGCACCATGCCAGTCATAGCCTTACCTGATCTCCGAAAGCCATTCAAGATTGAAACTGATGATAGCGGTTTTGCCATGGGAGCTGTACTGATGCAGCAAAAGAAGTTGATTTTTTATGATTCTAATAATTTTTCTCAAGATTTGAGAAAATATCCAACTTATGACAAGGATCTTTATGCCTTGGTGCAGAGTGTGAAGAAGTGGAAACACTAGCTGATCGACAAGGAGACCATCATCCATAAGGATCATCAGCCCTTGCAATACCTTCAGTCACAAACCAAGTTCCAGCAATCTCGTCATTTCAGGTGGATGGGTTTTCTTGAACAGTTTCATCTAGTAATAAAGTATAAGAAGGGAACTAGCAATAAAGTGGCCAATATGCTATCGTGCCCTCCTATTTCTTCTTTCGTTATTTTGCATAATGCTTCATTGTATTTTAAGAGTTATGCTAAACAATATGCTAACGATGATGAATTTAAGGAGATTTATGCAAAACTAACCCATGGTTCATAGGTGGACAACTATCACTTGCAGGAGAAACATTGTATCACCTTGATAAATTGTGTATTCCCATAAGGGAAAGAGTACATGTAATTTGAGAGGCCCACACCTCTCTTGTGTGTGGACACTTTAGTCTCGAAAAGACTTTATGTCATCTACAAAGATTTCGTTTTTGGCCTCATATGAAAAACATTTTGACTTGCTATGTAAATGATTGTGTGATATGTTCTATTTCAAAGCCCTCTAATAGAAAATTCAGGCTCTACACATCACTCCTTGTTCTGGGTCGTCCATGGGAAAGTGTGTCGATGGAGTTTGTAGGAGGTTTGCCTTTGTCTAGGAAGAGTCATGACTATTTGTATGTCCTTGTTGACTGTTTTAGCAAGATGTGCATTCTCATGCCTTGTATAAAGTAGATCACTACAGAGCAGACTACTCTTTTCTTTCAGCATGTTTGGCTCCATTTTGGATTACCCACATTGATTGTGTTAGATCGGGACTCTCGCTTTCTCAGAGAGTTTTGGACCAACTTGTGGAAGATGATGGACACCAAGCTGAAAAGAAGCACGACATTTCGTCCATAGACTGACGGACAGACAGAGGCTGTCAACCATACCATGGTACACTTGTTACGAGGCTATGAAACATCCCAAGTGGTGGGATGAGCATCTCCCATATGTTCAACAATCCTACAACCGAGCAGTGCATTCATCTATGTAACGTTCACCATCTAAGACATGCTTTGGTTACCCACCAAAGGACCCTTTTGATATGGTCTTTGGAAGGGATGTTGGCTCCAATGGACGTAACGATAGGGACAAAGCTTAGCAGTTCATTCAGTGAATCCAATTGATTCAACAAGTAGTACAAGAGCAGTTGGAGAAAATTCAAGCCCATTAAAAGGCTTGACATGACAAACACCGAGTTTACCACCAATTCCAAATGGGCGGAAAAGTGTGGTTCCACATCAGCAAGGACAGGATGAAGGGAGAAGGGAATAAGTTGTAACCCATCTGGTATGGTCCATTCACCATATTGGAGAAGATTGGAAACAATGCCTTTCATCTTGATTTGTCGATTTATATGCAGATTTACTCAGTAGTGAATGTAGAGAACTTAAAGCTATATGAGCCACCATTGATCATGGACAAAGGTGAGGTGGGCACAGTTCCTACAGTTGATGATTTTGCACCAGAATATCTCAATGAATTACTAGAAGACATCGTCCTTGATAGAAGGACCAAGACTTCACAGTGAGGAGACGTGCAATATATTCAAGTGGGTTTTAAGGGAATGCATCCTAGCAAGGCCAAATGGTTGGAGAAGGAAAAGGTGAGGGAACAAATCCCTCACTTACCAACTGACTAATGAAAGTTTTGGCAGTCCAAAAGCTCCTCAATGGGGAGGATTGATCAAGATGGACCTTCAAATACAATGGCATGGAAAAGCTCCAAATTGAAAGTGGTAGAAAAGCAAGTATCCTAACATCATATCAAAGTGCTCGTCGCCCTGATTCCAATGGTGTGATCGGCACTCCAATCTGAGTTCAAATGATGAAGTTGTGCCAAAAAGAGTTTGCCTTAGTTCCTTTGAAAATGAGGCATTCTCTCTTAAAAATGGCATTAAGCCTTTAAAATGAAAAAATGTAACCATAGAGTCCAAAGGGGTGGACTTAAGGAGTAGCAGCACAACCCCGATCAACGATCTCCAATTAATCAGAGTCTGGGGCAAGCGATTAGTGATTATGATCAGGATGCAAGACCCACGATCAATGATTGCAATTGGCAATGAGAGAAGCGATCGGATCGGTGGGAGTGATAGAATCGGTGGGAGTGATCAGATTAGTGGGATCGGCATCAGCGATTGGAAGAACCAAAGACTAGGACCTCGGACCATTGCATATGTCGATGATATTGGCAGTCGACAAATCCCCCACTAACAGGACTGTGGAAGCAGTGATGTGTCGACTGCAATATGGGGATCGGACCCGATGGGTCTATAAACCTGATTTAAGGAAATTTGAAGTATGGGACTTCGGTTTTCTTAGCGTTTTCTGTGTGTTATCCATTTAAATGGAAAAAGGCCAATTTTGGGGGTTTTTTTGAGGGAGGGGCAGATTCATCACGCCCAATTGATCACCTGTGGGAATAGCCTGCTATTCTAATCGGACAAACCCCTGATTTAAGTGGGCCTGTAACAAATTTAGGTTTATAAAGCCCAAGGCACATAGCAATGTATGGGGGAGAGGATTTCATCACAACGTTTGAGGCAAGACCTTGTAGGACGTAGTGGTGCTATCCATTTCTCAACTAATTCTATATGGTTTCTACCCCTCTCGACGCCACGGACGCAGTGATGCTATCCATTTCTCCATATGAGGTCTCCATTTCATGGCCATTGTCCAATATGGAGATATAAGCCACCTTTTATGTCACTGATGATTGTAATTCTCTTCTTTTCATGCCACTTAATATATGAAGGCCTCCCAGTTGATCGAGCAGGGCCTGGAGACGTAGTCTGAGTCGGACGAACTCCGTTATCAAGTCTTGTTGTCTTTTTGTTGTGCCTTTATGTTTTCCTTCTTCTTTTCTTGTGTGCACATTAGATTTTTGTGTTAAGCTACAATTTTCACATGTGATTCTTTACATACATCTATAAGCAAAAGATCCTTGGATCATATATTTACCAAACCTCTTCCCAGAGAAGCATTTGAATATCTCAGACAAAATATGAGAGTTGTTTCTACCTCATCCTCCTTTTAAAACTAGTATTCAGAGGAATGTTTGCTGTACATAGATTTCATGAAGCAGAGTCATGTATATACGTGAGTTTATGTACCTGCAGAGGCATATGTGTTTTTCTAATAGAAAAGCAGTGGGTCAGACTCAAAATCGGATTCTAACATGGGTGTTTAGTGTGATATTGATGGTTACAGTCTGCTGATATGATTTTCTCATTTATGTTTATTTGGTTGATGAATAAGCCTTCATGAATGAATTCTTTACAATACACAGGTAGCACATGTTCAGAGGGAGAATTAAAATTCAAAAAATTATACATTTTTGGCCTCATGGTTGTTGAATTTAGCTATGGTATGAGTTATTAATATCACTTCATCTAAAGGTAATGTAAAGACCTATGGTGTAATAATTTGTCTCTTTATGTCAAAGTCTATTATGAATGAGCCCTTTGGACATATGATGTAATTTGTACCTCGACTATGTGTGGGAAGGATGATGTAATAATTTCAATTTTTAGTCATGTATGAGAATTTTAGATATCCCCACTTGGTTGGGCGATTAATGTATGTAAGATTCATTGGTGATATGAAGGTCATACTCACGTAGATGAGTTATATATTCATTTTATTCTCTTGAAAAATATTTCTGTAGACTCTGCATGTGCTCAGGCGGAGCATGGACTGTATAGTGGATTGCAACATGTACTAAGGGGGGGAATCTCTTGGCCCTCTCTTTGCCCTTGATTTTGAAGGGGAAGAATATCTTGGCATTACTTGATATATATAACAGGTTCTACAGCTTGAAGTGATCAACACCAATATGGTTGCCATCAAGTCCAAAGGGGAAGATTTTTGGCATTATGATAAATGTGTTGTCCTTGATGGTAACCCACACACAAGTCAGTTCAGAATTGATAAAGGGAAACTCACATTGTAACAAGTCAATTCATAGGTAACAGAGTAATGTCACAGAAGAACAGAATGATGGAACAAAGGATTACAGATCAGAATCAAGAAATTAAAGAAAAATAATGTTTTAAGTTGTATACACTAGTTCACCTAGTCTAAGTACCATATACAAGCGAGTTCATAGAACAGAAGGAGCATATACGTATCCACGTACCTTCACAAGAGGAAAAGTGCATATGGGATGGAAAATTAAGGATAAAGAACACCAAGGGTCCATACCATGGTATAAGCCCACAATATTGAGTGAAATTACAGATATGTGATCTTGTCTAAAGATACCACACGTTATAAATGTAGTTTTGGTTTGAGGTATTGAAAAAGGCTCTAAGTATATAAAGAGGAGAAGGTCAAAGGGCTGATTATGTAAGCGAAATGGTTTCTCATGAATTCTTCTATCGAAAGTATATTCTGGGTTGTAAAGGCTATGGTTATGATATAAATCTGAAATATCTTGTGCACCCTTGGGTACAATGTTGGATCAGGATCATGACACCTAAAATGACTTATCACTGTATGATATGATAATGGATAGTCTAGATCTGATTGTTATTTCATGTTTTAGCCTTTATATGCTATGATATGGGGATATTTGAAGTGTAGAATAGTTGTGAAGTTATAAGTTATTATGTACATAGCTATGTGTTGGTTTGGCTTGGTGAAGGCGAATATACACGCTAGTTCGACACTTCGAAGTAGCGTATGCATAAGAAAAACTTGTTGTTCAGAGATGACTGATCTATCTGATCAATGCTACAAATTTTTTTTTTTCAATGATGTCTTATTTGGATCTGAAAGTAAAATTGATTCTATAAGGAGATTGATTCTAGTTGATTGATTGATTGATTGAGTAAGAATGGTGATCTTTTCTACTATTTGTTTATAACTTTGTAATATGAAATTATATCTTCACAATGTCAATGGTTGGAACAGTTTTTGGTTCAAAGGTTTTATGATTTAGTATATTTAGAGGTATAGGTAGGTTGGGTTACAGAAAGTAGCGTATATAAGTAGGTTGTCTTCATTGGTGTAGTGTATAAATTTTGGCATATGATTTTTGAGGTTGTAGTTTTTTCTGGTTGTTGATGAAGTGCTCTGGGTTCAGCTCCATGTTCAGGTGATAGTGATCTTATTGCCTAGATTGACTCATTATTGATAGATACAATTGTATTTGATGGTTGTATTGCATTGGAGATTTATTTTGTTCAATTTTACTGATGGGTCAAGTATGAAAATTTGATGAAACATGGCCTACATATTGTGTTTTTGTGTTCTAGGAGTATCCAATTTTAAAATTTATGAAATGTGGTCTGTGGAGGAAGAGTGAAGGTAGTATCCTTATCTAGGTTGATGCCTATGTACTGGTAAACTTATTAGCCAGTACAAGAGCTAGGGGGTTGGAGCTCCCTTCAAGTAGAAGCTGGAAAATGAGTGAAGGTTGTACCCTTGAGTAGGTAGTTTCCTACATACTAAAAAAAGGCTAGACCAGTACAAAACTTGATATTTTATAATAAGAAGATTGAATACTGAGATGACAATAGTGGTGGTTTTTTCCCAAATTGGATTTCCACCTGAAAAATCTTGGTGTTCATGTGTTCTTCTTATATGTGTTGATTTATTCTATTTTTACGGCATCTATGTACTACTTAGTAAATGCATCACACTCTAATTTAAATTCAACAAATAATGAATTATCTGTTTTATAAGATTGTTATAAATACATTGGTTCTATTCGTTATAGTTGCAGACATACGCTATTTGGTTTCTGTAAAATAGCGTATAAAGTTTGAAAAGGAAAAATTATTATTTTGAAAGTTTAAACACTGATTCACCCCCATATCAATGTTTTTCCCAACACCCAATTGATCCATTTAAGGGATAACCGCTTTAGACATTCGTTTATGTGCTTTGAAGAATTGATGCTTCTGAGCTAGGGAAAATTTTAAGAACCTCCATACATTTATATGTATAATAAATGGGCGAATTCCCATGATACATAGGAAAAATGGAAGGCGGTTTTAAAATAATATAATATTTATATATAATTTTTTTGGTAAATCTCTCACCAAATTATATTATCTTTTAAAATCATGGTGAATTGGTAGTACAAAATGGAAAATCACTAAGAAGTGGCAAATCACTAGTACAAAATGGTGAATCGCTAAGAAATGGTGAATCGATAAGAAATGCAAGGGTTGTTGCAGTTGCTTGGCACCAAGATGGTATTCAAGAAGAAACTGTAAAATAACTTGACAACATTGCTAGTGAACTAGACAAGCTTATCCAGTTACAATCAAGCACGCCAATCTAGTGACTAAATCATACCGATCTAGAACTAGCAGCTGTCGCCTAACAATTGCTTTCAAAAGTGATAATGCAGTGATAGTTGATATACTATCTAATTTATAAAGAGTGCAAATTGGAGAAGAATATTTAATGGATCATTTGAGATGGTTGTATTTGCATGTCTCAAAAGCATAACAAGTAAATTAACATAAGACTGAATTAAGGGACTGCCACTCATTCATAATGTTAGGACCATATTAAAAATTGAGGAGGTAATATTGTTATTGTGAATATAAATAGATGGAAGCGAAAGTCTCAATGGACAAGCTATACATTTCACAAAATATGATATAGCTCCACATTTCATATTTCACTTTTCACAAAATCTTTCATGTAGGTTAAAGTTATTAATCTCAAGACCAAAAATACATCTAGGGTTTAGGTATATTTCAGTTGAATCAATTTTATGCATGCATCAAATTCATTGTTCCTTTAGCATATAAAGGAGAAGGAAAGCGTATAGGTTTTATTTTGTTTAATTTACAAGAGTGGGGAGTAGTGAGTGAAGTTCATTTAGTTTTTTAGAGTGCAAAGTAGTAAGTGAATGGTGTAGTTTAAATATTGTTATGTATTTCCTATTTTCAACAATAAAAATGATTGAAAATAATTCAACAATAAAAATGGTTGAAAATAATAGCGAGTGAAGGTCTTCCTAACTTTTTCCTTAGTAAAGAAAGACTTCAATGTGTTCTTTTGTCAACTACCAGTTCATGGAAAATGACAAGTTAGTTTGTTCATGTGCTAGTTTTAGGCTCAATTATGTGGCTTTCCAGGTTGGAGATTATATTTGGAAAAAAATTGACTGAGACCCTCAATGTCTATTTTTGGCAAGGACGAGTTAGAATATTGCATTTGACTTAGTTAAAAATCACAAGATTGATTTCTAAAAATAAACTTGCTACTTATAACATGATCGAATAGTATAAAAGGAGGATGAAGGCACAAAATTCAACAATTATTTTGTGCACAAGGCTGTGAGAAAAGACAACAGCTCACAAGTTTGTGAGAAAGTGCACAAGAATTATGTGAGATTATTTCTTTTGGTGTGTGTATTATTAAGTGCCAAATGTTGGGCCGTGCAACAGGTATAAATTTACCCTTGATTACACTATCTTTTTCCTCCTTTTTATGCATTTGTGCCATGATGTAATAAGGTTTTGATAAGATTTTGATAGAAAATGAATGACACTGCTTTTGATGCGATTTGACTAAAAAAACTAGCTTTTGTTGTTTATTATTCAGAAATTGGCAGAGGGAACAGTTGTTGTTCAAAATATTAAACATCAAAGGCTAAACAGAGGAAACAATGTGCGTCTTGTGCAGTCAAATCGAGAAGAAAATTAGGAGGATCAACGCAAGATAGAAAGATTGTCTTGTAATAGAATTTAGTTGTGAATTCCTCAGGAATCACATTTATCTCTTCTCCTCTTTGACTATAAGAAGGGAAAGACGAATAGAATAGGGGAGAACTCTTTGCCTTTTTACTTCAGTTGTAATTTTAATATACAAAGCATTATTATGAAAGACATTGTGTTGTAATGACATTTGGATTCGATGAATAATATATAATTTGCATTGTTGTTCATTCGCAATATCCTGTAGTAGTTAAGCAGTATTCACTGGAATCTTGGGCCCGGTCACTAGTGGATTTCACTGTTGTTCCCTATTTTATAGTTTACCTTTCTACAGTTGAATTACTTTGTTTTATAGTTTCATGATTGATTCACTTTCATTAGTATGGAGTTTGTGTGTTCATTGCATTGGATATTATTTCTATTGATTTTTTCATTTATTTAATATCATGGATTGAGTTTATTAAGAATCATTTCTTGTTAATTGAATGCTATAGTTTTATTGATTATATTAGACGTATTCCTTTTATGTAGAAGCCTAGATTTAGCTGAAAGAGCTCTGTTATCACTACAGTGCACTCGTTGGATGTAATTGCAATTAGAAATTTTGGTTATGATTGGATTGTGATCTCGCTTAAGATTGAGTTTGGATGTTTGAATAAGTTAATTTCCTTGAAGTTACGAATTTATAGTTTATGGTTTGATATGCTTACTCTTGTATTGAAATCAATAAGTTATTTTAAAGTAGTACTCTTTGTAGATTCAATGACTTCCATCACTTGCACATATTGTGTACACTCTTGAAACAAAAGGACTTACCCATGTTGATAATTAATGTGAGGCAATTAGGAATTCTAAAAGACACCTTATTTGTGCCCAACATTTTGGCGTCGTTGCCAAGGAGAGCATTTCCATTTCAGAGAAGGTGATATGTGTTTTATGTTTGTGTGTTGTGAAAGAACTTGGTTTTAAAAACAGAAGGTAAGAACCTGCTTACGAGTAAGTAAAGTGCTTGCTCCCTCGCCCACTTTTTAGCACAATTGCATAGGAATATATGTTTGATGTTTGTTTTCTCTGAAAGAACTCGGTATTAAAAACGCAAGGTAAGAACCTATGTATGAGTAAGTAAAGTGCTTGCTCGCTCGCCCACTTTTCAACAAAATTGCCTAGGAATTAAAGTAGAAATAAATGTTTGAATTTTTGTGGGAATGAATAAAAAGAAAAGAGCAGAAAAAGATTTAATTCCTCTGCCCAGATCCAAAAATTATAAATGATTGATGCCCCTTGGACAATCAACCTTTATTGATGAAATCATAAGGAAAGATGAGTCTCAGTCATCAGTAGGACCCTGAATCATTTCTACAAGAAATCCTACTATAACCCTTCAGGCCGCACGATCACCATCTTTAGCTCACGTTGAGATCCATAGCAAGACTAAAGTGTCTGAACAGAGTTTTCAGAACACTAAAAATTTGCAGTTTATCCCTTTACAAGAAGGGAATTCTTACAACCTACGTGAAGGAGAAGGAGAAATAGGTAGTGCTAAAAATATTAATTCATCATAATCGAAATCTCCTAAAGTAGTATTTGAACAAAGGACACCCAGTATTTTGGACCAAGGTGGTGTTGTCAAATAATTTTAAAAGTATCTTCTGACTCCCCCAGAAATAGAGCTCCAACTCCAGAAATCCCCGAAAAATATTGCCATATTTTTTACCTATTGGAAAATAATCCACATCAGCCTCAGACCTCCACGTTACAATACCCTATTGCTGATACAGTTGTCAATGCTCCCATGAAATCTATACCATTACACAATATTCCTATCTTCCATGGGTTAACTTCAGAGGATCCTCATGCATTCCTTTTCGAATTCAATGTTTAATGTAGGGGATATGATTACACTACCGACCCCTAGAAACTGAAGCTGTTCTCTCTACTTTGAAGGGAGCAGCTTTGCGTTGGTTTATGGGGCTTGGTGGAGGTACTATCAATGATTAGGACCAAATGAAAACAACCATTCTAAAAAATACCAAGATTATTGTCGAACTAGAGAACTAAAGGATGAAATCTTTGAAATGGTAGCTAAGACTAATGATACTCTTATAGGATATGTAGAACATTTTCAATATAATGTGCAAAGATCTCCTTATCTAAATTTGCCTCCTAAAGTTCTTAAAACTGCGATTATCAAAGGTATGAAAGACCAATGGGTAGAAACATTAAATTTAATTGGGAAGGGTGATATTTATCAAGAGGATTATGATAATATTATAAAATTGTGCATTAGGTGTTCTAGAGGCAGTACAAGGCTGAAACCAACTGGGCGTGATGCGGCCACTAGAGAAAACAAAGCCTCAGAAGGAAGTATTACACGAATTGAAACTAGAAATCTACTGGAAGATTGAAAAACTGATATCCTGGGCACCCTCAGCACACAATTGCATATCATGCAAGGCAAACAAAAGCAGGCTGAAGAAGAACAGAATCTAGCTATTTTTTGTCCATGCTACAGAAAAACACAATCATAGAGAATGTTTGTTGGATACGATTCAAACATGTGCCATTTGCACTAAGGATCACACTACGGAAAGCTTCCCATCACTTCCTGGATTAAAGGCAGTCTTCAAGTAAGCAAAGGAGGAAGTGGAACCAGTATATCTGATGAACTAGTGCTGTCAATGGAAAACACGTTCAATAGGTATGCATATAGAACCATATTCTTTTTTTCCTTCTTTGTAATTTAATTCTTAGCAATATTTAGGAGTAGCATGGTAGAACCAACCACCTTCCTCTACATGGCCACCTCAATCATTTTCTATGCCACCATGGCCTAGCCAACCAAATAATAATTGGCCAAATTCCTCTTACCCTCCAGCTTTCTGGCATAACACCCCTTATTCCTCTCAATGTTCTCCTTCTACCTCGAAAAATCAGAATTGGCAACCAAATTGGAAACGATATACAAACCAGCTTATGGGAACAGTTCCTCTGCCTCAACCAAACTTACCAGCACCTTATACATTGCAGCAAAATCCTCAACCTAATATACGGATGCAACTCCCAACTCAACCCAACCCAAATCCTAACAACAAACCAATCCAGTCAGTCCAGATTATCAAAGGTCTGAACCCTGAAGTTGAGATGAGAGAAGGTAATGAACTTAAGTAAAGATCTGGTCACGTAATTGCTCCACATTAGGATAAAAATATGCAGCCTGAGGGTAAAGAAACACATATGAATAAGCCTTCGACTGTAGATGACAAAAAAATAAAATAGGGAGGAGATACAGTTAGGTAGAAAGATCCTGAGAAAATTACAATTACTTCTCTCCCATTCCCAGAAAGATTGATAATACCTCGACCAATTGAATATCCTGACTTTGATCTTTTGGGTGAACTAAAAACTCTCTATATAAAGATACCCCTCCTCCAGGCCATTCAAGATATTCTGATATATGCTAAAACCATTAAAGAATTGTGTGCAAAGAAGTCTCTGAGGAAAACAAAAATAACACCAACGAAACTTTGTCTAATTTATTACTAGGCAAAGAGACACCTGTAAATTATGAAGACCCAAGAAATCCCATTGTCACAGTACAAATAAATGGCCGCTCTTTCCCCAATGCTTTACTTGATTCAGGGGTAGCCATTAATATTCTTACAACAGAAACTTGCGAAGTTCTTGGCATCACAGCCTTAGAACCAACAACTACCTTGCCGGAATTAGCTGACCATTCAGAAATTAGGCTAGAAGGAACATTAGAAGATGTGATGGCTTCTGTGGACTCATGGGAATATCTGGAATATTTTTTATTATTAACCATAGAAATCAGTTAGATGGACACCCCTTAATACCGGGAAGGCCTTGGCTAGCAACAGTCGATGCTTATATAGGTTGCGAACAGGAAGTATGACCATAACCATAGGAAATGATGTAAAGAATTTAGCTTTATACCCTCCTGCTTAGCCAAGCCTAACAATTGTAAAAACTAGCAAACAACCAGTAGCATATTTAAGTGAAAATATTCATTCACCATTGACTGTGGTAGATGCACTTGAATTCAAAAATGAAATAGAAGACGATGGCATTAACATCTTTATTAATCACCTTGCTACAGTGTCTAATTTTAGATGTCACATGATTGAAGCAGTCCTTGATAATGAGATTAAAGAAGATTCCTTGAGAGACATTAATCACCAACCAATATGAACAACCACTGTCTATAATAGCAAACCAATTGAAATCGAGCAAGGGAAAATCCTAAACATTAACATTAATCTGAGTAATGACTAGCAACAGAAACTTATCCAAGTCCTTGGGAAATATAAAGGGGGTTTTGCATGGAATTACCTAGACATGAAAGGGATTGACCCTCAGTTATGCATGCACCACATCTACTTTGAAAAAGATGCAAGACCCATTCAATAGCCACAACGTAGATTAAATCCTCATCTAAAGGATATTGTGAAGGAAGAGCTTCAAAAACTACTAGGTGTGAATTTTATCTATCCTATATCTGATAGTAAATGGGTTTCTCGATTAGTAGTTGTCCCTAAAAAGAATGGAACATGGTAGATATGCATTGACTACTGAGAACTCAACAAAGCAACACAAAAATACCATTTTCCCCTTCCATTTATCGACCAGGTCTTAGATACACTAGCAAGAAATAAATTATTGTCTTTCCTAGAGGGCTTCAGTTGCTACAACCAAATCCAAATTCCCCCTGAAGACGAGGATAAAACTACCTTCACCTGCGCATGTGGAAAATTTTCTTATAGAGTATTGCCTTTCAGATTGTGCAACGCACCTGCTATGTTCCAAAGAGCCATACTCAATATTTTTGTAGACTTGATAAATGAAGGATTGGAGGTGTACATGGATGATTTTACACCCTATGGAGATGACTTTGATTAGGCATTACAAGCATTGGAGAATGTCCTATATCAGTGTATTCTTACGAGACTATGCTTAAGTCATGAGAAATTTCATATGATGGTGATAGAAGGCCCGAGTCTAGGTTATTACATTTCAGTAGCTAGAATTTAGATAGATCTAGCAAAGATATAGGTAATCCTCTTAGTAGTTACTCCTTGCACTCAAATAGAGGTCCATAGTTTTTTGGGATTTGCTAGATATTATCACCAATTTATAAAGAACATTTCAGAGATTGTTGCACCTTGATATGCCCTGACATGAAATGTTTATTTTATATGGACTGATAGATGTGACATTGCCTTTACAGATCTAAAACAGCTCGTATCGACAACTCTAATATTATGAGGCCCAAATTGGGATATACCTTTTCTAATTTCATCAGATGCATTAAATACAGCTACTAGAGCTATTCTTTGCCAAGAAGAAGACAAGGAACCCTACACTATATATTACATCAACAAAAATTTAACTTCTGTTGAGTTGAATTAAACAGTAACAGAAAAAGAGTTTCTAGTTTTTATTTATGCTATCAACAAATTTAGACACTATATAACTAAATACCCTGTATTTCTATATGTCGACCACTCTGCTATTAAATATTTAGCCAATAAACCTATTACAAATGGAAGAGTGACTCGTTGGTTACTACTTTTGCAGGAATTTTACATAACTATAAGGGATCGACCAGGGAAGGAGAACCTCGTGGCAGACTTCCTCTCTCGAGCGCCAAGAAAAAACGATACAGCAGTGGTACAAGATCAATTCCTAGACGAAAATTTGTTTGTTGTGGCCATAAATACGCCATGGAATGTAGATGTAGCTAATTACTTAGCAGTAGAGAAATTGCCCAAACATCTGACATCTAGAGAAGGGAAATTGATTGTGCATCGTAGCACTCGTTTCTCGTAGATTGGAGGATACCTTTTCCACATGGGAGCTGATATGCACATCTGTAGGTGCATTAGGGAGGACAAAATTTATGATATCTTAAAAGCCTGCCATGATGGACCTTGTGGTGGACACTTTGTAGACTACAAAACTGGACATAAAATTCTACAAATGGGCTACTACTCGCACACTATTATTAAAGATGCTAAAAAATTTGTCCAGGAATGCGATAATTTCCAAAGGATGGGTCACCCTGGCGAATCTGATGAAATGCCCCTAGATCCACAGCTGTTGATAAAACCCTTTGAGCGTTGGGAGTTAGATTTCACTGGGCCGCTCAAACTACCATCTAACCAGAAAAAGTATATATTGGTTGCAACTAATTACATAACTAAGTGGTTGGAAGCAGTAGCATTACCATGAGAAACAGAGGAAACTGTTATTAATTTTCTTTTCAAAAATTTTGTGCAGTATGGCTTACCGAGAGAAGTAATTACTGATGAGGGGCCACAATTCGTGGATCACAAGATTGCTCCTACACTGAAAAATAATCACATCACACACAAAATTACCTCTCCGTATCACCCGCAAGCGAACAGGTAGATGGAGAGCACCAACAAAGTTATCAAAGTTATTTTGACAAAGACTGTCTCATCACATCGATGAGACTAGACTGCTTGACTACAAGAGGCCTTGTGGGTGTATTGCACAACATGGAGAAACACTACTGGATACTCACAGTATCAACTAGTATTTGGTAAGGAACCCATTTTTCCCATATAATTCCAAATACAAACACTAAAGACAACCAAGGAAATAGGAATGGATTTAACTAAAGCCCAGGTTAATAGGTTACAACAGATGAACGAATTAAATGAAATTCGGCTACTGGCTCTACAGCGTATGACATTTATTCAACAACAATGATCCAAATGGCATGATGCCCTGATTAAGAAAAAGACATTCCATGAGGGTGACTAGGCACTTATTTACAATTCCAGGTTCCAAGACTTCCCTGGCAAACTATAGACTAGATGGTTAGGCCCCCATGAAATAAAGCAGGTACACGACAATGGTACTCTAACATTGGCCACCATTGATGGGTATGGTTCTTCTTTTAAAGAAAATGGGCATCAGGTACGCCTCTACCAAATGCCACTTACCAAATAATCTTTCTAGCAGCAGATATGTGAGGACCCCACCATGGAAGTTTTTGCTGCAGAAGGAAATCGTTCGACAACTCCATCTTCATAAATTTTATTTTTTTCTCTATAAAATATGTAAATATGATTGCTAATTTGATTTCTTTACTTTTTTTTCTTCTTTATACTTGTTATGTTGTTCAATTTATTGAACAACTACTATTCATTCTATTGAACAACACTTTCTTGCTTTTTATTGTTTTATTGTTCAATTTATTGAACACCTGCTCTTCAATCTATTGAACAACACTTTCTTTCCTTTTACTATTTCGCTGTTCAATTTATTGAATCACTGCTATTTAATCTATTGAACAACACTTGCTTGTTTTTTGTAGTTTTGATGTTCAATATAATGAACAGCTACTGTTTAATCTATTAAACAACACATTCTCTTTTTTGCGTTGTTTTGTTGTTTGAATCACTGAACAACTGTTGTTCAATATTTTGAACAACTCTTGTTCAATCTATTGAACATCACTTTCTTTCCTTTGCGTTGTTTTGTTGTTCAATTTATTGAACCGTTGCCATTCAATTTAGTGAACAACTATCGTTCAATTTGTTGAATGGCACTTTCTTTATTTTTGTTGTTTTGCTCTTCAAACTATTGAACAACACTTCTTCATTAGCTTTTTTGTTCATTTAATTGAACAGCTACTGTTCAATCTATTGAACAACACTTTTTTCTTTTTGCGTGGTTTTGCTATTCGTTTAATTGAACAACTGTTGTTCATTCTATTGAACAATTGCTGTTCAATTTATTGAAGAACAACTTTTTTTTTTCTTTTGTGTTGTTTTGTTGTTCATTTAATTGAACAGTTGTTGTTCAATCTTTTGAACAACCACAGTCCAAACCAATTGAATAGCAAAATTTTTATTTTGTAGGATTTCTCTTCGCTTTTTATTTTGTTTTTCATTTTCTTTTCTTTTCATGGCACGAAGTAGACTACTTTTATGAGGACAAAGAATTTATGGGTTCTATTGAAAGGATTTAATACCATTAACGTTATGATCTTTAACAAGATAGCTTCTTGATGATAGATTCTTTTCAATAAAAGGGACACAGTTATTTATATACTACTTTACTGTATCGTTTTCTGTTGTGCATGATACTGATTGATCATCTTAAACACCATGTTGGTTCCACCCTCCCTAGTTATAATCTTCTCTGTCTATCAAAAATAAGACTATGGGTATACTTTTCCATTGACATGTTCAACTTCTTCCACCATCCCTGCTCTTAAGGAGTATTGAGCCTCCCTCTATTTATCACAAATATGTGTAAGAACAACAAAATTTTGTTTTCAGATGGAGGATAGGGAGTCTCATTACGAGCCAAACTACCATGTTCATAAGGTTATAGCAAAGTGAGATTCTGATTATGGCCACCACACCAGGGTTATGATCCATTGGATAGCCAAAATATCCTTGGAGTAGGAGGTCTCATCATATGCCTACCTGATCAGTTTTGCTACAACCCAGTGAATGGAAGTGTGGATATCTCGTTACCACACCAACACACTCATATCTTATGTAGAAGAACATTGTAACTCTCCATTTATAAATTGAGGATCCTAGCTCATATGGGTTAAAAAGAAACCCTCTCGAGGCTATGGATGCCTCCTCGCAGCAGACACTCTCCTCGGGGTATTGAAGTTATATCTTATCACCAATTACCACTATAATACCCTCTTCTTATTCTTTCTTTTTATTGGAGAAATTATTTCCTTAATTTTCCCCTGTTTTGAACCATTATGCATGAGTAATGTCTTTCGATCAATTGTATCATTCTCGGATAGCACACCGTCATCAGAGTACCTTTTCGGCACATTGTTGTCCTTTTATTTTTCGCATAACTTATCATCAACCCAAAGCGTCCTATCTCTTATTCATAACTATTGTTACACACTTTACTCTCATTATAAGAATAACCCTTGCCGTCCTACCATTGATATGCATATTCTACTTCATTAACTGTTGTAATATTCATCGACTTGCCTTGCCATCAGAATATCACTTTCTCTATCTACTCAGTCGTAGGCAATCTCTCTTTAAGGAGGGGGAAGGATTTCCATTATGCCTTTGCATGCGCTATATTTATTCCGCTTATTTGACTTGATATGTTTCTTTGATATACCATGATCAAATGACATGTGGCACTATGATACTCCTTGAATTAATATTATTAATTCTCATGGAAATTCCTCTTAACATCGTGGTATTTAGTTTTTACATATACTTGCTATTCTATTTTACCAATGCAGTTGTTGTTCTCTACTTCTTTTTTTCTGTTGTGTTAATCCTTGAAATTGTAGGACGAATATTGGAAGAATTCGGGCTTTATGGATGAATGTTGGAGATTTCTGATAGAGCCAAGGAAATTCTGTAGTGTGCATGATGGATATCATATTTCACCAGACCTCAAGCCCCTAGTGAAGAAATCTCTATTGAGTTTTTACATCACTTACATAATGGACATTCCACAGTAAAAAGGCATAACAGTAACAGTATCAGAGGCTATGATAGCTAAAGTTTCTGAGTAGTTGACAGAAGGAGAAGTATGGCCTAAGAAGCACATAATGTTGCATGACGCTGTGGATATTTTTAGAGATGCAGATGAAGAACTAACACGAAAAGGCAAGGGTATTCAACCATCCTCTCTGGGAGAACCATGGCGCGAATTGGCAAGTGTCATCGAGAAGTACATCAGCTGTGATGGTTGTCAAGATGTGGTAAAATCACGACAACTCAAACTCTTAGTTGTTTTAAAGAAGAAGCTCATTGTCAATTTACCATTTTTCTTGAATTCATTATTGCATGACACAATAGATAGAATAAAACATGCTAGACATAGTGAGACTGTAGTCAGTCACCATGGTGTGATGAGACTAACAGTTAGTCATAATATTGTTCAACAAAACTTAACTTTGGATGGTCCCATAGCACCTCTAGAAATTAGTCAAGACCCTATAGTTCAAAACTCTGTAGCCTTGGAAATTGGACAACAGACTCAGTACTCTGCAACTTTCAAAATTATCTAGCAAAACCCTGTTTCGAAGAGGAAGAGGACCGCTCATTCAAAAGTTGGACCTCATAAGCATAGTAAGTCTACGAGGTTGAACCCAGTCTAGAGGAGGTTTGAAGATACTCAGGGTACCGTCAAATTACCAACGGAGCCATCCAATCCAATTAATGTACAAGACTTTGAGTTAGAACTAGAGGAACAATGCAATTCTGAGCCTGAACCTAAGAAAGAAGGTAATTCAGATCTAGAGCCAGAGGAAGAGTATAATTATGAACCTGAACAGTGGGAATAAGGTAATTCTAAATCCAAACCTGAGGAAGAAGGCAATTCAGAACAATAACCTCAGGAAGAACATAAGTCGGACTCATAACAAGAGGAAGCACAACATTTTGATGTTAAACTAGAAAATGAAGCAGGGACTCCTCAAACACCAGCTATGAGACCCCAAGATGATTTCCCGCAAGAGTTTGAGGAAGGTATGGCCCAGGTCTTGGAAAATTTAAATGCGTACATGAAACCTAGAGGATCACTTGATCCAAACCTAACTGAAGCCCAATCCTGAGGAGAAATCCTTCCTTCCCTAGAATCTGCAGACCAAGAAGAGGAAGTAAACACAAAAGTCATTCACGAATCTAATAACGAGTCTCGTGACATGGTTGTATTAGAACATAGCCAAGATAACCACCAGGAACCCTTAGATAGAGAGGGTATTGACAAACCAGTTCTTACAAAGGATGCTCCTCAAAAAAAGTGAGTAGTTGAAACAAAACTAAAGAAGATAAGGAAGAAATACCAAAAGCTTCAGAAGACAGTTAGAAGGCTATGTTAGAAATTGAAAGAAACTGCAATTAGAGAGGCCTAGAGTACTACTCCTGAGGTAGTCACTGTGGCCACGCAAATAGAGATATGTGAGGGCAGGGTGGCAGAAACCCAAATTGAACCTATTTCTACTCAGACAATAGCCACCCAAACAAATTTGCATTAAGACTTAATGGATACAACTATTCAGACGGAGGGTTGGTCCTCCCATAATAAGAGAGCTTAAATGGAGGGTTGGTCCTCCCATAATAAAAGAACTCAGACTGAGAGTATACCCTCTCACAGCACAGGCACCCAGACAGAAGAAAATTTCAAGGAAAACACATCAAATAGTGATCCTATTCTTTTGAAGTTACATGAGGAGCTGGCACAAGCGCAGCTTGATATAGAACAATGTTAGATGGAGACAATTTCTCCGCAAAGGTATGAGGAGTTACAGAAGCAATGCAGAGAATTGACCATAAGTGAGAATGCAACTTTTGATAAGTTCAAGCAAGAGGAAGAAAAGCAGAGGAAAATGAAAGGCAAGCTAGATAAGGTCATGGGTGAGGTTGATGCTATTTTCTATTTATACTCTCATGTCTTATATTCCACGTCTCCTACCACAAATTATGCTCTATTTTTATTAGAAAGATATTTGATGTTGAAGATTAAAGCTGTTAGGGCCGGCAAGTCAGTTGAATTGAAGACAACTGATGAATTCATAAATTGTTGTAAGGAGCATGGGACAAAGGTCCAACGACTCCTCTGTGAATTCTATTTGCACAATTTTGTATTAGAAGAGAAGGTGGATAATAATCCTATTCATTTTGTCGGGGATATTTAGTTCGAGGCCTTTATTTATTTTGTAGTAAACCAACTCAAGTGGTCTAAGGCTTATAACGTCTTTCAAAGAAAAGAACAGGGACTCGATTTGTGGGTTAGGAATGAACCTACACACCCTTTGCAACTTTTTATTAGGCACAAAAGGCTCATAACATAGGAGGGTGTATCTAAGATTCTGGGGCCTATACATAAAGAAATCATGCAAATGGGAAGGGAGTATTTCTTATCCATTCAGGAAAGATCCTTGATTAGATCCAAGCAGAGATGGACAATCTAAACCAACATCATCAAGGACAGAGAACTGTTTAATTATAGCAATTTTAAAGATTCCGCAGGCCATTTTGTTACTTATAACAATATTATCATGAGGGGAGGACCATATTGGTTGGGATGTCAATTTAAGAGTCCTATTATTTGGTACGCACCTTAAGGATATCGTTTTGATTATGAGTTGCGTGAAGGTCATGAAGGGACAAATTTTGCAAATTTAATACAAAAGCATGGTTTTTGGTCACATAAAGAAAAAAGTCTTTCCTGCTTACTCTTTAACTGCATTGCATAATAACTATTTATGTTCATGTGGACATGAAACAAGGTAAGCAGGGGAGATTGTTGGGCTATGCAACAGGTATAAATTTACCCTTGATTACACTATATTTTTAGGTTTTGATAATATTTCAATAGAAAATGACTGAAACTGCTTTTGATGTGATTTTACTGGCAAAACTAACTTTCATTGTTTATTATGCAGAAATTGGTGAAGGGAACAACCATTGTTCAAAAGGTTGAACAACAAAGGCTGAACAAACGAAACAATGCACATCTTGTGCGGTCAAATCGAGAAGAAAATCAAGAGGATCAACACAAGAGGGAAAGACTGTCTAATAATAACATTTAGTTGCAAATTCCTTAGGATCTCCTGATCGTGAGGAATCACATTTATCTCTTTTCCTATTTGACTATAAGAAGGGAAAGACGAATAGAATAGGGGATAACTTTTCACCTTTTTACTTCAGTTGTAGTTTTAATATACAGAGTGTTATTCTGAAAGACATTATGTTGTAATGACATTTGGATTCAACGAATAATATATAATTTGTGTTGTTGTTCATTCGCGATATTCTGGAGTAGTTAAGCAGTATTGGCTGGCAGCTTGGGCCGAGTCACTAGTGGATTTCACTTGTGTTCCCTATTTTATAGTTTACCTTTCTCTAGTTTAATTACTCTGTTTTGTAGTTTTATGACTCATTCACTTTCACTAGTGTGGATTTTGTATCTTCATTGCATTGGTTCTTATTTCTGTTGATTGTTTCATTTATTTAATATCATGGATTGAGTTGATTAAGAATCATTTCTTGTTAATTGAATGCTAGATTTTTATTGATTATATTATATGTATTCCTTTTATGTAGAAGGCTAGATTCAGCTAAAAGAGCTCTATTATCAGTACGGTGCACTTGGTGGATGTAATTGTAGTTAGAAATTTCAGTTAAGATTGGATTGTGATCTCACTTAAGATTGAGTTTTTATGTTGGAATAAGTTAATTTCATTGAAGTTACAAATTGGTAGTTTATGGTTTGATCTGCTTACTCTTGTATTGAAATCAATAAGTTATTTTAAATCAATACTCTTTGCATTCAATGATTTCCATCACTTGCACATATTGTGTACATTCTTGAAAGAAAAAGACTAACCCACGTTGATAATTAATGTAAGGTAATTACGAGTTCTAAAGGACACCTTATTTGTGCCCAACACCAAGTTTGCAGGAATTAAGAGATTTGTGCTACCAAATAGGAGGCCATGTGCACATGAGTTTAGGAGCCAAGAAGAGAGGCTAGTGAGTAATCATTTCAAACTTGTTTATGTGCAAATAATAGGAGTTGTGATCAAGTAACGTTCACGGCAAGTTTAGGCTAGGTTAGAAGGAGAAAAGCCTTTTTCTCAATAGAAAATTTGCCTTGTATTTGATTTGTATAGTCTAAGAGTAAAATACCACAATAAGAAGATGTTTTTCTGAGTTGGGTTCCTTTGAAAATTAGTGTCTTTTCTGTAATTATGTCTT
Organism: Pinus tabuliformis; assembly: GCA_031772625.1. NCBI lineage: Eukaryota > Viridiplantae > Streptophyta > Pinopsida > Pinales > Pinaceae > Pinus > Pinus tabuliformis. Next base: position 479,444,634 of record CM062812.1, on the reverse strand, counting down.
TAAATTGTTTCATTGCATTACTTTTATTGTTAAGAAATTTTGTCTCTTGGTGAAAATAAAGGTAGTTTTGAGATTGTTCATGTAAGAAACAGGCATAAATTTAAGGAAACACGACAATAAACCATGATGTAAATTGATTTTTAGATATGTGCATATGTTGCTACTTTCTTTAGTGTGATGTGTTTCAATTCCTAGTAAAATTTAAATTGAAATTTCAACAAAGATTTTACTTTTTTCATTTTCTAATTAATTATGTTTGAAAGTAAATTAAGAATACTATTGTCTTGGTAGACATCTCTTAGAAACAATGTCATAAAGACTATCTCTTAAGTAGGGAAAAATAAATGTAGCCCCTGTTGACCCAAGATTGAACATGCCTTAAACTAAAATGAGAGCCTAAGAACTAAACACTGAAGTATGTAATATGAGTTGGGGATATCAATATCCTTCACCCTAAGAAAGAAATTATAATCTTAGAGGATCCTTCCTACCTATTGAAGATTTTATCTGCTTAGTTTTACCCAAGTTGACCATCAACTATGAATTTCATAGAAAATGTGCTAATGCAGTTGTCTTTCTTCACACACCCTTGAGGAAATAATAAGGCTTTGAAACCTATCAAAATTTATACCATATTGTTACTAGTTAAGAATATAAGTAGAATCTACTTATTACTTCATAGTTGCTAAAATATTATAGAAGTGTCTCTTCACAAATTGACATACCTTTTTGATTGCTTTTTAGCCTTAAGTAACTATTACCTATACCAACTTTCCATAGATTTCTTCTCAACTTGATGTATCATGGGAACTTGTTTCAACAAATAGATTGAAGTCAAAGTTTATTCCTATCAATCCAAATTCCAAAGGTGAATGTGTTGTGGAGAATTGTGGAGAATTGTTCATGACATAGGGATGGAAGCTATTTTTTTTTAATTTATACATCTTTTAACTACAGTTATTAGTGCTCAATTCAAGAGATAGTATTTCCTTTGGTGTTTAAATACAAGAGATGGAAGCATAGGGTTCCATTCACCAGGTGATTATTTGAAGGGATTTTCCACCTTTTCATAAACAATTTATGGTGTAAACGATACATAGGATTAGATCCAAGATTCAAATTCTTGAAAAAAAAGGCGGTCGCTTCTACAATGCAGGTTGGATGTCTTGATTGTTTTTTTTTAATTCTAAGCTCTATACGTATGAACCACATGTCAATTCAAAAAAGAAGCCTACATATAACCCCTCGAAGTGTTTTGTTCAAAAATAGACCACAAAGAAAGATTTGGATTCACTGCATTCATATCTTGAACTATAGCATCAATTTTCACAATGTTCTAGGCACTTCTATTCTAGAGTCTAGTGAAATTTTTCATCATTCCATGGTAATTTTACAACATTTTTGGTTCTATTTAACAGAAAAAGGAGATATTGATAGTATTAATGACTTAAAATTAAAAGTAGGCTTTATCCTCTATCAATTATTTATTTGTGTTGACAAAAATAAACCAAAACATTAGCCTCTAAGAGGGGGAGATAGAGAGAGAGAGATTTTCCAAGACAAATTCATTATCAAGATGAGTTGTAGGGTAACCAAATGAGTGAGAGGTAGGACTTTAGATGAGAAACTAAGGATAAATTTGAAATCTATTCTTAGTTGTTCATTTTATTTTTCACTCCATGTGGAAAAGTATAAAAAGTTTACAATAGAGCAACAATTGGAAGAAACCATGGAGAAATAATGGAGCTAGGAATCCAATCATGGGACTTCATAGGATAAACCGTCGATAACTTTGAAAAATATTCTTGCGTGTCCTTCTATTTCTCAATGCACTTGGAAAAATCGAAAGCCTTTGCAATGGAGAAATAGTTGGTAGATATTCCATCTAGGAACCCAATGCTTGGCACTAATTTACTTCCTTCTATCGATATTATTAGATGGAATTGATTTGTATTCAATTAATAGAAGGTTTTGATTGCTTCTAAACTAATACCTATATCAACCGTTCTTCAACCTATTGTATTTTAAGAGAGCTGTCAAACCTTTTTACTTGTCCCAAAGCCTTATTTTTGAAGATCATTTCACATAAAAGTGGGGAATTCAACACTTCGTTAGCTCAGTATAACTAGAAAATTTTGATGTTTAGGTTACATAAACCAGCATAAGGATTTTCCACTATAGTTATAGCTTGCAATAGCATCACAAATAACAACCATAACAAAGAGTTCACAATCGTTTGCAAGTTCATATCATATAAAAACCACAACACAAAGGTCATAGCACATGGGATGTTAGTATTCTAGCACAATATGCCATCACATCATGTCTAGGACATAATAAGTTTCATTTAAAAATCAAATTTCAAATTCATAAGGTTGGTGCAAGTAATTGTGAATGTGAAAGTTATTCATCAATAATTTTTTTCAGAATATTAACACCAAATATTGACAACAAATTTCTGAAGTGATGTCTCTGAAAAATATTTCTCCACCTAAATCATATCACATAAAACTTAACTCTGAAATACTAGTACCATCCAAAATTTCAAGTTTCAATAGTGGATGACATGAGAATATTCATCATTTCTAAAGAAAATCTCCATTGCTTTTAGAAGATACTATCACACATGAACATTCAATAGATATGGTGTGCTTGACAAATATTTTGGACATTGAGAAAAGTAGATTTTCTATGATATTTTTTAGGAAACAATTCCTATAGTGTCATAATATACATAGGCTATGGTCAAAATCTAATCAATTTCGAAATATTTCCTAAGCTTAAACAAGTATACAAAAACCAATCCTACAAAATATTTCATTCAAAGAAGAATGTTTTAAGAAAAGCATATGACATCCTACTAGAAATATGTGACAATTTTAATAATCTATATTGCAATTGCAATCAATACTAGAAATAGGTGATATTTTGCTTTGTTCTCTAGAATGTTGTTATCCCTTGGGAGATAGCTTCTAAGGCTTTCCTCTTTATCTCTATCATTTTATTCAAATGGGGTGTGTTGTGGTCACTTGTTAAGATTCTCTTCTACATATAGTTCTACCATTTGCAGTTGTTCTGTTTTCTACAATAACTTCCCTAGATAGTGTCGATGACAATGGCTCATGTAGAGAGCTCCCAACACAGTCATCAATAGGAGATATGTCAGCTGCAATATCTTCCCTTGAGAGAGAGGAAGATGAAGGTGAATCATGAAGAAGACCCCATCTATTCCTCTGTGAAAAGAAGGGCCTAATTAGGGGGAAATCATAGACTTAGACGATGGCAAACAAAGACGATGCAACTACTGCTGACAATGATGGTTTCAACTATAACAATGATGGAACATCATTCTATGGGAAAATGAGAAGAAACCCATTACCAGGGTTTATAATGTTGGTGCTCAACATAATGGCTTCTACTGTGTGTTGCTATTTCAATTCTTGGGCCAATGATATCTCCTTGGACCTATGCTGTGAAAATTATCTAGCAATAGTGATTTTCTCCTTGGACCATAATAAATTCTTGAAAGTAGACTCAATATGCTCATTGTTTGATGGATAAAATTTGAAACGCTGATAGGGGAGTGAGAAAGGCAAAAAAATAAATAATAAATGAAATATGATAGGCTGACTTCCAATGCTTGAATCTGCAAGACAATATAAAGCATTGATAATAATTTAATTTAAATGGAAACTTCAAGGTAAAGAATTATCAAAATTCTACTCAATGTAATCTTAACTAAGAGAGAAAAAATAATTCTTACAAGTGTATAACTAAGAATATGCCAAGTCTTAGATAATTTGCATCTAAATAGATGTTATTTTATATTTTCTTCATCTATCACATTAATTTCCACTGCATTGAGTGCATACATGGCTTATAACTTCACAAACAAAGATTTACCCCAGTGCACTAAGAACAATTTGCTTTAACTACATTGACCAATAATGATATAAATATTGGTGATATAAAAATCAAGATATATAAAACAACCACAAACGTTTGTACACACAACATCTAAATATGTCAAAACATGAAACATTCACACTCTACTTCTGATAATCTGGTTTTCTTCTGAAGATCTGTGGCAACACTCTGCAAGCTCTGATGCAACACTTTTGCATGGGGTAATCCTCCATAAGAGTCACCTTAGGAGTCATCAAAACATTTGAAATTTGGACCATTTGGGGTATCTGTCTAAGATATTGAGAAGATCCAGTCCAATGGTATGACGTTTGATTCAGGGTGTTCAAATTTGAGACATCCCATAGAAATAAATAATAATTGTAAGTCTCAAAATCAATTTCTTCATGAACTAGATCAGCTATATTAATTTGTATAGAAGGCCTAGTTTGAGTTAGTGACAACCTTCGGGTGTTAAAAATGCAGTAACTATAAAGCTAAAGCCTAATGCATTCATCTTGAATGTTGTCTCCTAATTTAGTATATATATTGGTTTTGAATTAAGGAAGCCCTGAAGCTCAAAAGTAACTCCACATTTCTTTGGGGTACACATTCTCAGAGTTACGGGGAAGGTGTACATAAGCTACAAATAAGAAAAGCCCGATGTTGTGAAAACAATAACAAAACTTCCTATCTAGATAACTTGGAGTAGGGGATGGTTCCAGTCAAAAGCTACAAAATTTATACAAATCAAAATGTGCTTATTACCTTTATCAAGATCCCTTGACACACAAAATCAAACTGATGATGTTTCTTTTCAAGCTAAGAAACTGTACCCAAGTAAATTTTATTAGCTTATAACTTCACCAGCAATGATTTACCCCAGTGCACTAAGAACACTTTTCTTTAACTACATTGACCAATAATGATATAAACATTGGTGATATAAAAATCGAGATATATAAAATAACGACCAATTTTTGTACACACAACATCTAAATATGTCAAAACATGTAACATTCACACTCTCCTTCTGATAATCTGGTTTTCTTTTGAATATTTATGAAAACCCTCTACAAGCTTGGATGCAACACTTTTTATTGGCATCATCCTCCATAAGATTCACCTTACGAGTCATTACAACAATTTAAATTTGGACAATTTGGGGTATCTGTAATCCGAGACATTGAGAAGATTCAGTCCAATTCTATGAAGTTTGATTCAAGGTGTTCAAATTTGAGACATCCCATAGAAATGAATAATAATTGCAACTCTTAAAATCAATTTTATCACCAGCTAGATCAACTATTTTAGTTTGTATAGAAGGCATAGTTTGAGTCAGTGACAACCTTGGGAAAAACACAATGCATGTTAAAAATGAAGAAACTATAAAACTAAAGCCTAATGTGTTCATCTTCAATGTTCTCTCCTAATTTAGTAGATATTTTGGTTTTGAAATAAGGAAGTTGGGAAGCTCAAAAGTAACTCCACACTTTTTTGGGGTCCACATTCTTAGCGTCACATGGAAGGTGCACACAATGATCAGATAAATTGGAGTAGGGGATGGTTCCAGTCAAAAGCTACAACATTTATACAAAGAAAAATGTTCTTATTACCTTTATCAAGATCCCTGGATACACAAAAGGAAATTGTCAAATAGACTATTCTATGCCAAATCTGTAATGTTTTCACACAAATTATTATCAGGATCTCACAAACCATAGGCACCACTAACTAAATCACTGACTTCTACCTGCCCAACTGGTATAATGCCATAAATAATTACATGAGTAAAATATATGCTTACAAGGGTATAATATGGATGCTTATCAGTGTAGTCATTGTTGCAAAACCATAAGAGGAATCCTTAATAGGATCTATATGCACTAGTATGAAAATAATAAGAATAATGACTAAGTATGAAGAATGAAGGTGAGATATTAGGTGCCTAATATTCTCTATTTAGGGGTTTAATCCTTGAGATCTCATCCCTAGAATTTTTCCAACTCTAAATAGAAAATAATTAGAAAATCCATGGGGAATGCTCTCCAGGATGTGTAAGGGCTCTTGCGAAAAAAGAAATTAAATAGCTATGTCTAATTGGATCAGGATTTACAGGGACCACTGTGAACACTGAAAACATAAGATGACTTGTCATTAGGATGAAGAGACATAATAAGAAAGGAATCCTTGTCAACCTCAACAAGGACCATTTCAAAACATAAGAGGAGTGCCTCTCTGCACAGATCAGGGTTTCTACCACACTACTTACCTCCAATGTAACTAGACAACTTGCAGTGTTTAATGGCTCCTTGAATGGCACTCTATACCTCCATCAATGTGCTTTCACTACTATAGTGAGTAAGCTTCTGCTACATCCCAGAAGGATGTTGTTTCCCCTAAATTTGTATGGATGCCACTAACAATGTTAGAATCTCACTACTCAAATTACTAAATTCCTGTAATTTTGTTGCACACATCTAAGATTTCCTTGTGCTTTCTAGCTTCTCTCTCAGTCCCTAATCTGAACAAAACCTCAACTAAGATCAAATTCTCTTAACCATTGCTATGAACAATGACATGAAGTGATGTCCCCTTCACCTACATTTGCAAGTGGAAGAGGTAGTCACCTTCCCCAAGCTCCTCTAGTGACCTTTGCAATGGTGATTATGACATTGGATTCTATGTTGATGATCCATTTTATTTCCCTATCCATGGGATCTGGTGGCCTTCACACTAAATCAATTTTGAGGATTTAAGCTCATCTAATAACCATGGTTTACCATAACTTTGTAATTGTTATGCCTAAAGATTTTATGGGTGTTGCACCATTTTCCCATGTCATTTGACTTTGACATTTTCTCTATATGTTTCTTTCACTAGGTACCTTGAGATAGGTTTCCACACTAGCTACTAAACTATCCAACAAAAAGGGAAGAGAGTTTGCACACTAGTGACTAAACTATCAAAGAAAAATCCAAGACCATAACTTTTCTCTCCTTGTTCTATTTCAAGTCTTCTTTAACTGGATGGAAAAAGGAATTGCAAATTGAACTAGATGCTCAATAAGTGGGAATCAAACCTCAGAAAGTGATTGCGAAGGCCCCAACATATATATCAATTGTATATGACCAAAAAACTACCAATATGAGGACCACTTTTTAGATGGTCCTAGATAGGCACCTAAATCATAGCAAGTATGAGGAAAACCATTCATCTAATAGATTCCTCTAGAAACAAAGTATTTGGGATGCTTTAAAGGGAAATGTTATAATATGTCTTGAATATTATTAGATATTTTAATTAAAACTTTACATTTTTTACTCCTAATAAATTATGTTCATAATAAATTGAAAGGATATGAAATAATTTGATTTCACAAATCAGGTATAACATTCATTATAACTAATCTATAAGTTAGAATACACTAAAGGGATGAAAACGAAAGGAATATTATCATCTCAAATTATTTAGTACATCACCTAATGCCCTTTATTTAATCAAATTCCAAGTCCTAGCAACAAAAACACTCGGCCCTTCAAATTTTTCCAGCAAAACTGAAGGCTCATGCATTGCCTAGAAATCAATGACATGAATATAAGCAGTCAAAGCAAGAACACATGCACTAAAAATGAAAGAAAAGAAGCACAATGTATAACAGATTATCGTCACTATAGATAAATTGGAAAATAAGAATCCTTATAATCACCTTAGAAGAAAGCTAAAAACAAGCTTCACCATTATATGGAATTCATATACATCTACAAATTCAACATAATCTATCCAAATGTAGAAATTGTAATTAAAAAAAGCCAAAAACTAGGCTAGAATTATTACATTAATTATGTGCCAAATGCATTATTTCTATTTTATCTCAAAACTTCAAAGGAGAGAGAGTCTTAGATAGAATATCTTGGTTTTGGGGAAGAGCAAGATTCTCCTTGAAGCCATGGTCTCCAAATCCCATTCCAGCAAATGTTTGTCACCACCACACCAATGTGGGTGAGGCTTCGATAATATTCCACTCCATCTTTGAAAAGAAGAAGCGTGTGAAATAATTGGGATTCCTTTTGGAAAATATATTAACTCAAGCAAAAAGAACAAGAAAAGTGGAGTATTCACCTATGCAAAATTAAAAACACAAATAAATCTCAGCAAAGAACTTCTAGACAGTTATTTTGGAACAAATGTCAGAGTAAGGACACTTCCATCAGCTATAATAATTATCACAACATGACCACCTTATGTAAAATAACCACAGAGGATAGCTCAAACAAGATACGAAACTAATACCACCTATTCCAATACAACTTCGTCGATTTTGTCTATGTTTAACTTGGCACCTTCCAAGCACTTCTTGAGTATTTACACGAAATTTCCAAACAAATTTGTCTTGAGCTCTTCAAATTTTGGTATTTGTGATATTCATGTTAAAATATGATCCTTTGTAGAGATAATTAATATCTATTAGTCTCCACTACGAAAGATATAATTCTCTTTTCCTTCTCACATTCTAAATCAAGTCTCCAAAGAGTTATGGAACTCGTGCTCAACTGCTTCTTGATTTTTCTTTCTAAGTGTCAAACATAATGACTAAACATTTTTTTCTCTTCACCTCGAATTTACCACCATGAAAATTTAAGAATGGAGATGTCGAAGGTTCCTCCACCTAAGTTGTAGTGGTGGGTTTGTTAATAATTTTCATTACACTAAGACCAACAACATTTGTCGCATCTTTGGTACCTCGTAGTATAACATAATTGTACTATTGTAACCTCGTAGTATAAAATAATTCAGATGTCATTAAATTAATGATAATCAATCTCACACTATGATTATTATTTGAATTTGTTTGAACTATAATCTAGTCAAAGACAACTTTATACTATAATACGGCCTTATCATAGTGCCTTGAAATCAGTAGTTGTGATATATCTCCTAGATCTGGGTTATAATCTGACAAGAACCTTGCATAAAAGTAACGTTGACAAGGATCAGTCTTTAGCATAGTAAACTCTGTAGCTACTGGTATATGATGTAAATATAAATGGCACAATCCTAAGGGTGATGATAAATGATAGAAGTGTTTAGAAAATCATATAGGGTTTAAGTTGATCACACCCTTGCATTGTGTCAATCTTTTAAGATCTAATTCTATAAGTGTAAATACCTCTGTGGTTCAAATATGAAGAATGTAAGTTGAGGCAATCTACCAAAATATTTTCATCTTGTGGAGATTACCTTTGGAACACTATGATGATTACATTGTTCATTTGATAATCCATAATTGATTGGTGGCTTACTACTATTGAATCTTGCTATATCCATTCTAGACATTAAGATGTAAGGTCACTTTATAAAAAAATAGCTCGAAAGGTCACTTCAATTGCTTCTCCATATATTCTATTGAAAACACTTCCACATAGTTATGTTTGTTGAGAGTAGGTGTTATATGCCTTTTGCAAAGGCTTGGAATTGTGGAAGACTTGACATTGACATATATCAGAATCATTATAAATGAGTTAATACTATTAAATACATAGTTATCAAATAATTATTGTAGGGTAGCATAATGCACATCAAGGTTAAGAGTCGATTTTCTTGGTGTTGCCTAGGATTTGACTTTGAGAAATATTTGTCAAAATTCTGAATAGTTGATTTATAGTGATGTTAACTCATATGGAAATATGAATGTGGAAAATATGAAATATGGAAGACTTTTTTATGAGAAGTTCGAAGGCTTGCTTGAAATGTACTAAGGTTTTCAAAGTATTTCCATATGTCTACATTTGTATAGAATATTAAAGCACTTTCTTTGACATCCTCAGATGTGAGAATCTATTACTATTAGTATGATTATGAATGGTAGTGAGGGTACATCTTGATGATGTATGGGCTTCAATTTTCCATGAGTACAATACCTTCATCTAGAATATTGATGTGACACCCCTCCCTTGTGTGTCAAACTATTACAAAGGTAACGTGAGGAAGGCTAGGTGATGTTTAATATGAAAAGTAAATGCCTTGTGAAATAAATTAATAAATTAATCACTTGGAGAAGTGAAACACCAAGAGATGAGATTCTTACCATATCAGGTTGAGGAAAGAGATGAGATTCTTACCAAATCCGATTGAGGAATGGGATTTAATATTTTTTTCATGATAAATATTCTATATGTAATTGTACATAATCTTGATGGATTGGATATAAGTATCCATGGAGAAAAACATAAAAGTTGTGTGGGAGAGAAAGGCAAGCTTTTATGAGGAAAAGATAAAGGATAGCTTTTATGAGATAAGCTTAGGAAAATGGATAAAAAATACCCATAAAAGTGGGATGTCTCTAATGAAAACCATATGATGAAAGTAGGTATTAAATGCCCATTACATATATCAATCGGAGGGAGTTGATCATTGCAAGAAACTCAGCTTTGAGGAAAATCAAAGGTGATTCATGGTGGTAATGGTGCTCTCTTTTCCAAGTGGTGTTCTCTCTTCTAATCTAGTTGGATTCAATTGCATGGGGTGTATTGTATGTTGGTTTCTTACCCTCTTTTTTTACTTCTTATTATTGAAGTTGTTAAATCATTCAGCTCAAAAGTATAAAATTTTGTGTTATAAGTATTTATGAGAATGATTGCATTTTTATGCATGTGACTCTTATTGCATCCATGTGTAGAGTTGGTGGTGGAATCATAGTAGGTAGTTGTTAATACATGTGCCAAGGAGCTAGCTTACTCATGATGAACGCTACATGTGACCATTGTGCAATAGAAGAACTACAGTTACTAACTTTGCTTATAAGATAGTCATATGTTAATGTTGAGATAGCTATTGAATCTAACCTTCATCATGATTAAATGTAATGAAGGAACATAATATGCCTCTAACATTATGTCATACCTCTCGTATAAATTGGTATGAGACATTGGTGCAGGTGGAATAGTTATGGAATAATGCTTCTAAATACACAGTCTATGGTCACATTATCTATTGCATACTTATTCAATGAGGCTAGTTTAGTCATTCTTCTTGGTGCATAATTTTTATATCAGTAAATATTTGGGCTATGTCTATAGAAATATGATCCTCATGAATGGTCACACTAACTGCAATAGACTTAAGATAATGTTTCCATTCATGCTTATGGGGATTAACAAATGCATTTTATGGGTTCCATTCCATGGTTAGTTCTTTTCCACAATTTGTAAATTGTGCTTAATCATGGATCTGATGTATAAGTCATATAATGAATCTAAAGGTCCCATACTCTATCCTTAAAGCATTCAAGGATTCCTTAATTGATATTGTTCAATTTTTATGAAATTGAGTATGGTTGGATGAATAATAAAGGTTGTTGCAATGATAGAAATATATATATATATGTATATATATATATATATATATATATATATATATATATATATATATATATATATATATATATATACATATATATATATATATATATATATATATATACATACATATATATATATATATATATATATATTACTTGTGACGATGGTTAAACCTTAAATGTAAAAGAAGCAAACTTATAAGGGCGAGATCCTAGTAGCTAATTCACATAGTAGGCTCAGGAGGTATGTTACAAATGGTGTCAGAGCATAGGTTCAGACAATAAGGCCTATGAACCAATCCACCTCTACACTTGAAGCCGTGTCATGTAAATGTTAAATTGATTCTCACAACTAAGAAAATTTTTGAGCTAAGATTATTTAACATAAATGGATTTTGAACTAAAAATAGTAATATTTAATGAGTGAGAGCTCCTAAATTGCTTTCTATCTGCAAGGAGATAACTAATTTAATAAAGGGATTGTTAAAACAAAAATAGCTTGGGATCACTAAATAGTGAATGTCTTACTGAAGCTCAAATTATCTGAATATATTATAGGAAGAGTAACCTATTGTTTGGATCATATTGTGGATGTTGAGCATTTGAAATGGGTCATATGTGCAGTTCCTTGTTGCATGCATCATGTAGAAGAGCTATCTATGTTCACACTTATTTAGTACGAATTCTTGGGAGTGGATATTATTTACTGTTGTTCATAAATAGTTAATTAAATTAGCGTATGTTCGAGCAACAAAAAAATTGTTTGACTAAAGCCTCATTAGGGTAACGAACCGTGGGGAAGAAACAAAGATGCGATATAGTTGTCAATTTGAGAGCTTTTGAATAAAACTCAGGCTACACATTGCTATGATTTCTCTTCCATTTAGGCGCTTAGTGATTTTTAATGACAATATATTTAAATGAAATATAAGGTAGCAATACTAAATGTTTTTGAATGTGGGAATTGATTAATAAAATTAATTGGAAAATGGAAGGAATACAATGAACAAGGATGTACCATAAAATGGTGGAATTTCATGATATTAAGTGTTATAATTCTATTAATTTAGAGCTGGACATTGGGTTTAGTTTGGAATTGTCAAATGTAGTGCCATTGAAAAGATTAGGTACTTCGTTTAACATTTTATATCCTTGAGCGATTCAAACCATTGTCTCTTCTCTAACGTAGATGACGATGGATTTATTACCAATCTGAATTGTCGGATGAATGTGAATTCTTCTTGCGTTTCCTGAGCTTGAATGTTGGGAAATTTTAGTGTTCTATCCCATCAAAGGGTGACCTAAATCAATCTTACTGTTAAAAAAATTCCTACCTCCCTATTTCACTGTGAGTACGTGATAGTTTGAAGCTTCCCGGTTGAGAAGACAAATGTTAAATTCACACCATCACCAATATAGAATCACAGAAAGGGATGCACAATTCTGATCATTCCCTTTTATGCAGTATCGAATCAAAATCTTCATAATCTATCGATGAATAGATTGAATTTAATGAATTAAAAGCATGTGGATAGAGAAACAACACCCTTTAAAGCACAAAAATACATAACCAACGAAATTCGTTATTTTTCCTTTCAACATCACGTCTTCGATCATGTTGATAGCTGCAATGTGAGCGATTTCAAATAAGAATTACCCCAGAAATGTGCAGAGGGTCATGCGTGACATGATGGTAAAAGAAGTCAGTGTATAATTAATGTATTACCATGTTTTTTCTATAATAAAGATATGGATGACCTTAAATGTAATGAGCATCGAGATTAATGAGATAAGATTTATCTCTAATCAATTTCTAACCACCATTGGCATATAAGTCCTACCAACATGGAGGCGGTGGATTTTATTTTAATTTTGGGAGAAAAGTACATGAAAGCTGCAAAATTTCTAGTCATGCCAATAATTGAATTAAGGAAATGGTGATGTGAAAGGTAACATAGTTTATTACCTTCAGAAGTGTGCTCTACCACTGTTTTTTTCCAAAGCATCACCACACTGGAAAATAATTGGATTGTTGTTTCTGTAATTTCCAACGATTGGTTCCCTTCCATTTCATGAAACCACTCTCGTTGAGAACACACAAGTCCTTCATCTCCAAAAAATAAATTCAGAGGGATAATGTTTATCTCGACATCCATGTGCGAACATAATCCTTTCTCTAACTTTCCTATACATGGGAGGCTACACAGAGATTGGGATCGAAAGATCCTATTAAGTTCTTCAAAGCAGAGTACAAAAGCACGTTCATTATCTTGATGTTGGAAGTTCTTATTTTCGGTGTTTCCGGATGGAAAGTTCTATAGATAATAGGGTTGGTTATGAATCATTATCTGTGTATGCATGTAGTGGGCATTGGCATGCCATTAATTTTTCAATTCCATAGTTCTGCACTCCCAAGTTTCATATGTGCAGATATGTCTTGTCATTGAAAGAGTCGACCGTGGTGTGAAATGGGTTCTAGAATGGTAGAAAAAATGCATGACCTGGTTTATATGGATTCCAACGAGTATATGTAGTTCCATCCTAATCAGCTATTGGAATTGTGCTAACCATAGCAAGTAAATGAATAATGTGATTGAATTAATCATCTCGGTTTTGATTTTTTGTTTCAAAATGGCTTGCGTTGACATTTCTTTTAGTTGTTTTGTGTCGCGCAATCGGGAGTCAAGGTCAGCTGGAATGAAAGGCGGGCTTCGTGGTGAAGCACCTCCATGCAAGCCTTAACCCGATGAGTGGAGGGAATGGTTATCAGTGGCATCACTATCGAGGGACACACTTAGTGCTTGCAGCAACACAATATCAAAAAATACTATCTAAAAATATTTCAAACCATAGAATCAGACGTGGTCAATAAAATGGGTGACCTAGTTTTGGTTTAGAGTGAGGTGCACATGAGGAAGAGGATACATTTCTTACTTGTGGCTCATAATCTGTCATATCGATCTACTTGTCAGACCTCTCAACTAATCTCATCATCTTGTAGGAACGAATGGTTGCGATAATGGAATCGATTGGTTTATATCGATGTCATAGGCTTAGGTTTCGATGATAGTCGTAGTAAAAAGGAAAGGAATTATAATTTATAGTTGTTTAACTAATTATCAACTTAAAAAACAAAACGTGGGATAAATTGCATTTAAGAGTACGTATTTTTAGTAAATTTGGTTTTAATTTTTGGAATTGCACTAAAAATTTTGAGTTTTAATTTCTATTAGGGAAGCTCCATTTTTTTTTTTAACTTCCGAGTGATGAATTGATATTTGATAAAGAGTAATATAAAACAATAACTAAAATTTGGCGTATTGATTACCTTCTAAATGTTGAATTTCAATTGGTTTACTATCGAATGCGGTGAAGCATTAAAATTATAATTGATCTAAACCAAAAGTGAGTTCTGCATATTCAAACATGGAGGGAGTAGAACATCTTTATTAGTTCAAAAGGAAACACCCAAAATTGTTGTTTAGTTATACATTAGGTGCCTCTATTTAATTAAATGTTGATTGAATTGAGTTGGAGGAATGCTTATAAACTATTGTCTATTTAATCTAGTATGATGGTTATGATGAAAAGTTCTCTTACTTTGCTTGAATTTTTGCTACTAAATACCCTTCCTTGTACAAATTGCTATGTTACTCCAAATTATTTGGCTGAGACTTGTGCTCATGAGATGGGTGTTTACTCAAGACTCATATATAGATATATAATTAATGATGTGCTATGTTGTTGATCATTTCATATTCCTATGAGGATTTGTTCATGATTTGTTGAGTTAGAATGATATGTTTCCTTGATTGGAGAGTGATGATGATTTGGGACATTAAGGAGTCTCACATGTTATGTGATTATAAGTATTGCTGATGTTTCACTTATTGTTGCTATCATACAGGCCCTTCATGAAATAGACTTTGATTATAGGTGATGATGGGGATGATGTATCGTTACGAGGAGTTGCTGTGGTATGTTCCATTCATAGAACAGTGCTAAAGTGGAAAATTAGTATGCCTATTAATGTTAAAAAGTTACGTTTATTGTGCCCCCTCATAGATAAGGAGCTTAAAATTTTTATTATATATTATGAAATTTTTCAAAACTTAAGTTGTGGTTGCATGCCCTTATGAGGACACAACGACTTTATATCATGATTGAAAAGTAATGCTTGCAAAGATGCATAGGAGAACATGATAATTAAACAATTGATAATCATGGTAAATCATGGCCATCTTATTAATGCAATATTAAATCTTGATAACGAGTAATGTGTCTATAAGAAGAATATGAGTACTTGAGTTACAAAAGTACATGTATGACATGAATGAAGGACTCATTGTGGGGTTACAATGAGCTACATGGATATGCTTTCCTATGTGAAGGAACCACAATTCTCACATACTAAATTATAAGGAAGCTAAAAAGATATTTACCATGTATGTGGAAGAATATGTCATCCATTTGACTCTGGTTAGATATCATAGAGGTCAAATATTAAAAACCATGTTTACCTTAAAAATCATTAAATGTAATTTAAAGTGAGTATCCATATATATGAGCAATGGAGCAATTAAACGTTACTTAGTTTAAATATTGAAGTTTTGGATAACTAATTGGTAAGAGGGGAGAGAGAATCCTCGATAACTATATTAGAATGAAACAAACTTGATTAATTCAATAATAATAGTGATTGGTGCATTTAATGATATGGCCATCATATCATTTTACACATATTGAAAATTATATTATGATATTGCATGATTTCCATACGTGGGCAAAGTTTAATAAAATACAAACTCATTGAGGTAAATTAGTAATAAGTCATCACTTTATTCTACCCATATGATCGAGGTGGATATTGGTGGCCACCTGCCAAGTCCACTTGGACCCCCACAATTGTTTCTTTTAGCTTTTCAGTTTCCTTAATTGTAGCACAGTATACTATTTTTAGCAGTTTTTCATGTCGTGAACTTCCGGAGCCATTTTGAGGCCGTAAACGGCGTTTTCTTGGGAAAATTGGGAGAAAAATGTGTCCATGGTCCAATGTTGCTCTTCCCAAAGTTGTGGTTCTCGGATAGATCTTTCTAATGAGATATTTTGCGCGTCAAATGGAGATTCTAGGCCAAAGTTATGACCCGCGGACGTTGATGTACCAATTTACCCAAACGAGGCCCACAGTTTGCTGTTTCATCTTCTAGGGTTAGGTTTTTGGATGTTTATGGTTTTCCATTATTTCTCAAAAATAAATAGGCCTTTGAGCCTCATTGTAACACAATTCAGAGGCATGTAGCTGCCACATCTCTTCTGAGAGATAAGCTACCATCACCCTAGCTAGTTTATTTCCATTTCTGTTTGTAAGCATATTTTAGTATTTCATAGTAATTAAATGAACTATTATTTCCACTTCATCTCTATATGTGTGGTTATATCTGTAATTTGTTGCATTCTTGTTTAAATCTGGACCAATGGTATCAAAGGTGGTTTGCTCTTTCTCTGTCTTTCTTTGCATGTCCCCAACGAGGTCGGGATATAAGGAGTTAGGGCTTGAACTGGTTGAACCTTTGCAAAACCAGCCTCGCAAATCGCGATGGCCTCCCATGGTGGATGAAAAGAAAGATGAGGGGGCATGAGATGGTATCAAAATCTTGCACGAGCAGGCGCTCGAGTGACAAAGGAACACGATGATGGACAACTTTGCCCAGATCCTTCAGCGGCTACCGAGGGGTGACACGTCTACTTCGAGCAGCTACTCTCGAAGCACGACACCATTTAAGGTAAAAGTTGACTATGAAATTCCCATATTTGAGGGTTAGGTAGATGCAGACGTTGTAGATAAATGGTTAAATCTGCAAGAAGGGTACTTTTCTGTTCATGACTTTCCTAGCTGAGAAAATATTACTTTCTCTCTTCTCAAAGTTGGGCCCCACATCAAGGACTGGTGGGAAACCTACTACGTGGACAAGGATGAAATTACGACCTCATTGTTTTCAGCCACACCCACTTGGAATTCATTCTAGACTACCATCGATGAGCAGTACTAACCAGTCGAAAGCTATGAGGATCAATACATAAAGTGGACCACGCTGCGGCAGGGAATGGACCAAGATGTGTTGGAGTTTACCAATTTTTTCCATACCCTTCCCAAAAAGTTGGGTATCACTGATTCGAAGTAGCATTTGGTACTCAAATACCATGGTTGCCTACAGAAGTACATCCAGGAAGAAATAGAATTCCTCAACATCTCCTTGCTTGGTATGGCATACCAATATTCTGTCAAGATTAAGCAAAAGTTAAAACAGAAGAAGCAAGACTTTGGATGTGTGAATACGAAGCAAGGGAGAGGTGCCCCCAAACACCAGAACAAAGGATAAAGCAAAGGCGAGGTGGCCCAAGACAACCCACCAAAGTTGTAAGGAAAAAACAACATCACGAAGTTGAAAAAGGACATGGGAAAGTGGTGTGATTTCCATAAGAGCTCCACTCACAACACAAGTGAGTGCCAAGCCAAGTAGTCACTAATAGCCGAGCTAAGGGTTTCAAAATTAGATGCATGTTTTGACTCCCAGTTAGAACCTGTCAATGGGAATGAAAAAGGGAAGCATATTATCGATGCAGAGCCCAACGCCACTGTCACCACCACGAAGATCTAAAAGGAGGAACCCGAAGATCCAAAGGAGGAGGAGCATCTCTTCCACTCCCACATGTGGGCAAATGGATCCTCGCTATAGTTCATTGTCGATAGCGGGAGTGAAAAGAACCTCATTTCGGCAGAGGTCTTGAAGTTGCTGGGCTTATTGACCACAACACATCCACAACTGTAAACCATTAGGTGGCTTCACCAAGGACGGGATCTTCGCATAAGCCAACAGTGTCACCTTCCATACAACATCAATCCCTTCATGGATGAGGTATTGTGTGACATTGCTCCCCTTGATGTTTGTGACATATTATTAGGAAAACCATACTTGTTGAAGTGACATGTTGTGTATGAATCAAGGCCCCGTGTTGTTATTGTTACTTTGGGAAATAAGATGTACAAGATACCAGAGGTAGCACCGCCTACCTCCATCTCTTTGGTTACTACAAAAAAATGCAGTAAGCTCATTTCCAAAACCGTGAAATTTGTTTTCCTGATGATGCGCCCTCAAGGAAAGAAGAATACGGTGGCCACGACCTTTAGATAGGGCCCCTCCACATGGCAACTACAGATGGACAAGGTTATTGAGGAGTATGAGGACATCTTCACCTCCCGCGCAAGGGGTCCTCTACACTATCAGGTCAAGCACTCCATTGATCTGATCCTAGGTGCGTCGTTATGTAATGGACCAATCTATTGGTGCTCCATTCTGGAGAACAATGAAATCAGGAGGCAGATTCAGGAGCTGTTGTGGAAAGGTGACACCGTCTTAGTTCATCGCCTTGTGGGAGCCTGATCATGTTGGTACAGAAGAAGGATGGGACTTGGAGACTCTGTATTGACTATTGGGTGTTGAACAAGATCACTGTCTATAGTAGGCACATGATTCCACAGATTAATGACCTCCTGGACCAACTGAAGGGCAAAAAATATTTCAGCAAGCTCAATTTGAAGTGAGGATATCACTAGGTACCAATCAAACCCTTCGATGTGGGGAATACTTCCTTGAAAGCCAAGGAGGGATTGTTCGAATGGTTGGTTATACCTTTCAGATTAACGAATGCTCCTACAACCTTCATGAGGCTAATGGATGACATCTTGCAGCCATTCACCAACTCATTTGTAGTGGTATACTTGGATGACATCCTAATCTTTAGTCAGAGTTGGGAAGATCACCTCTACCACATCCGACAGGTTCTCCAAACACTGCGACAACACAAGTTATGTGCCGATTTAGAGAAATGGACTTTTGGCATGGCCTAGGTTTAGTATCTAGGATACATTATTGATGAATGGGGGGTGCATGTGGATCCAACCAAGATCCAAGCCATTCAGGATTGGCCATCTCTAACCACTCTGATAGAGCTTTGTAACTTTCTAGGTCTTGCCAACTTCTACCGCAGGTTCGTGTTGGGACTTTCTCATATCACTTGGCACTTGAGTCAAGTCACCAAGGGAGGAGTGAAAGCAAAATTTTTTGGTATGAATCTCAACAAAAGCCATTCATGAAGTTGAAATATCGTCTCTGCTCGGCACTATTGGTCACATTACTAGACCTGCAACAACCATTTGAGGTCGAGACATATGCCTCTAACTATGCGTATTGGGGCAGTCCTTACTCAACACGGGCATCCAGTGGCATATCAATGTGAGACACTTCTAGACATAGTTCAGAAGTATCCCACTTATGACAAAGAGATGTATTCCATTGTGTAGGTCTACAGAGAATGGAAGCATTACATTTTGCAGAAGGAAGCTATCATCCACACAGGACACAGATCCTTGTAGTTCATACAGACCCAAGGGAAATTACAGAATGAACTCCATCAAAAGTGGTCGACATACCTACAATAGTTCCATTTGAATATCATGTATAAGAAGGGAAACACCAATAATGTTACAGATTGACACAGTCAACCACCGATCATGGCATTAACCACCATGCTCAACTCTTGTGGGCACCAGACTTCTGACTGGCCACTTCTCTACAAAAGAAACCCAATTTCGACCACACATACCAAACACTCTTGGAGGGTCATCATGTTCTATATTTTCACCTCCAGGATACCCTATTGTGCCACCCAGGTCGCCTTTGTGTTCCTTCAAGAGAGCATGCCAAGATGATTTGTGAAGTACACTAATGTCGGGCTGTTGGGCATTCCATGGTTGAGAAAACAGTGGTTGTACTATAGAAGTATTTCTATTGGCTGAATCTTCAACACAATGTCAGGAAGTACATCAAATCATGCACTTCCTACCCCATTGCCAAGCCGAACATCAAGAAGTAAGGCCTCTATACCCTGCTTCCTACCCTTAGTCGACCTTGGGAATAAATCTCCATCGATTACATGTCGGTCCTTCCTTCTACTAAGCATGGAAATGACTATGTTGTTGTGGTCTTCGACACGTTCTCAAAGATGGCCATTATGGTAGCCTACAAGAAGAATATCAAAGTAGAAGCCACTGATAAACTCTTCTTTGAAAGAGTGTTGGTAAACTTTGGGATCTCACAGTCTAACATCTCAGATAGGGACAATAGGTTTGTAAGTACATTTTGGTCCGATCTCTAGTTGATGCTCGACACCAAACTCACTAATTCCATAGCCTTCCATCCTCAAACTAATGGCCAGACAGAGATTGTGAATAGGATGATCCTACACATTCTTCACATGTACAACTAAAAGCATCGACACACATGGGATGAGATCCTTCCCTATGTTCAACACAGCTACAACGAGGCTCTCCATAGTTCGACTAGCCATAGCACTTTTCAGGTCAGCTTGGGATTTCGGCCACTATGTCCCATTGATGTGGTCATGCCATTTGCATCTACTCATATATATTTGGCTCATGTCCAGTCCGAAACAGATAAGGTAAACAACTTCATTGAGTACATCCAACATATTCACCAGTAGGTCCACAAAATTCTAGAGAAATCAAATTCCGAGTACAAGCAGCAACATGATCAACATAGGGTGCCACATAAGTTTTAGGTGGGTCACAAAGTCTGGTTTCATTTGCAAAAGGAACGCCTTACCTGAGCCTACTGGAAACTCAGACCACTCCAATATGGTCCTTACACCATTACCAAGGTTGTGCGAGATAATGCATTTGAGCTCAACATTCCTCCATTCCTTAGCCTGCACCTAGTGTTCAATGTGGACTACCTTCGGCCATACTTCCCACCATTTCTAGACACATCCAAAATTGCAAAACAACTCACACACACAGAGTTAAATCCAAACTGCATGGAACAAGCTACAACTTATCGAATCATGGACACATAGATCAAGCACACTCGCCCGCAGAATATCCAACGATATTGAGTTGTCAAAGCAGGCCAACTCTTTCACCAGGACAAGTGGCTCACCAGGGACCAAGTTCAGCAAAAGTTTCCTCATCTCATGGAGGAACTCAACGCAATGGGGACCATTGCTTCCTAAGGTGGGAGGAATGACCCAGGTGGATATTGGTGGCCACCTACCAAGTCCACTTGGACGCCCACCATTGTTTCTTCCAGCTTTTCAGTTTCCTTAATTGTAGCACAGTTTACTATTTTTAGTAGTTTTTCGGGTCCTAAAAATTTGGAGGCGTTTTGAGGACCTAAACAACGTTTTTTTGGAAAGATGGGAGAAAAATGGGTACATGGACCAATGTTTCTCTTCCCAAAGTTGTAGTTCTCGGGTAGATCTTTCTAAGGAGATATTGTGCACGTCGAATGGAGATTGTAGGCCAAAGTTACAACCACAGGAAGTTGATGTACCAATTTACCAAAACAGGGCCCACAATTTGTTGTTTCATCTTCAAGGTTTAGGTTTTTGGATGTTTAGGGTTTTCCATTGTTTCTCAACAATAAAAAGGCCTTCGAGCCTCCTTATAACACAATTCAGGGGCATGTAGCCACCACATCTCTTCTCAGAGATAAGATACCATCGCCCTAGCCAGTTTATTTCCATTTCTATTTGTAAGCATATTTTAGTATTTTATAGTAATAAAATGAAGTATTATTTTCACTGCATCTCTATATGTGTGGTTATATCTATAATTTGTTGTGTTCCTGCTGAAATCTGGATCACCATATCCGAAATCAAATTATGAGTTGTATGTTTTCTAATTAAGGACATAACTTAAGGAAATTAAGTTATTCTTAAAGATCCTAAGAAGGGATGAGAGATGTGAAAGACAAGTTTGGTTTGTAATATGAGACTAAGTACCTTAAGGTTGTCTTTCAAATTTAATGTGGTTGTGTTGATGAGTGCACAAGTGGGTAATGATATAATTTAGTGTGGATATGGTTTTCTAATGGATGAATCATTTTAATAAGAAAATGTTCCAATTACACATTAAGTGTGGAAAAAAAAACCTTATCAGAATACTATGCATAGTTAATTAAACATGCATAGGTTGGATCCTATGGGATTTCAACTGAGTAAAGAAATATCATAAGTTAGATAAGCAAGAGGCATAAAGTGCATATCAATCTAACCTGAACTAGAGATGAGATGTTGAAGTATGTGCATACAACATACTATATACATGATAAAAAGGACATCATACATTAATAATGATAGGATAAGAAGGTCAATGGACTGACACTAAAAGTACATTTAGTGTACATACATAATGGAAATATAGAAGCAAGAAATGGTGCTTCTTGGTTGATGGTAGAAGGATAGTGTTAAGCTTAACAACACCTTCTCAACAGTAAACTAAAGTACTAATGGGTGAAACTTAAGGTGTAGGAAATTTTGTAAGTTAAGGTGTACCATAATGTGCATGTCTACGCAGATATAACTAGGGTTCTCATGGTAACCTCTCGCAAACATAAACCTTTCCAATCTACGAAATGAATTGATATCTCACAAATTTACATCCTATGAGAAGTAATAAGAGTAAAACAAATTGTGTGTTTCCACTCGATATACGCAGAGTACATATAGTGGGGCTCAGTGTTTTAGACCAATTTCAAGCAGCCTGTTTTTATACACTAGATTTGGAACATGACTCCGACTTAGTAAGAAAATATTTGGTAAAGCAAAATGATTTTGCATAATTACCGCTCTTGATGATATAAATATCTAATGTTAGTAGTAAACTAACACATGCATCAAGCAAGATACAAGAGGATAATTGATCTCTTAGTTTTAAGGGTGATTTAATGATAAAGGAGTTTTTAACATATAAATACCACGAGGCCACACCCTTGCATAAAGATTTAAGGGGTTTGAAGTTGTGAATATTATAGCTTTCACTTATAACTCCTATATGGGAGATGTATGTAGGTGCATATTGTTTATTCAATGAGGTTTAGACCTACAAAGAATTCATCATAACCAACAAGGTGTTGGAAGAAGTACAAAAAGAGCCATAGTAAATCATATGACATGATTTGTTTAAGTGTGGAATAATTGTTAAGAACCAAACAAATTTTTTCTTGGTTAAAGACAAGCTAAGATGGTTATTAGACTTAAAATATATATGATAGACTGAGTATCATAGTTAATAGTCTGCTTTATAATTAAGCAGAAGGTATATTCCATTGTCGTTAAAACCTTGTACAGGTGACAGATTTAATCCCAAAACTAAAAGTTATGGGTATGATTGAGTTGTAGTATGCATGATGATTATTATGATACTATTATGTTGATATTGTTGCAACCACATGACATAGGAAAATGATTGCTAAATAAAAGCACTTGAATAATATGATATAAAACTTTCATTGGTTGCAGAAATGGAACAGGTCCATGAAATTCCTTATAAACTGAGCACAGTTTGTTCCACTTACTTAAAGGTAAAGAAGGAATTTTTGGCATAATACTAACATGGTAGAAAATATGTGGATAAAGCATATTTAATGTAGGTGATCTTATGGACATTGGTATGGTGTACGAGTGGTACATATGGTACTATCTACAAAAAATATATATGATATGGGTATGAATATATTTATTGCATAATAATAATATATGATCTGTATAGTTGTGTGTGTGTGATACACACTGTGTGTAGGTATGCATGAAGACACTGGGTGGTTGTCTGGCATGGTAACTGACTTGGAGGTTGCACAAAAGAAGGATACCAAGAAGTGATTCAAGCATAAGTAACAGTCGTTTATTCACAGTTTGGCATACATTTGATTATGAATCTCATGAGTACATATGGTTATGATGGTTATGTGTGAGCTAACCTGTTACGATATTTTGTACATTTTGGTTTGGAAATGTACGAGTGACTTGCTGTACGTAGATAAAATGAAGGAAGGAAGTGATAAGATAGAACAAAAAGGCTTGGAAGAATGTAGGGGAAGAACATGCATTTTTTCAACCAAAATAAATGATGGAGAATATAAGTCGTAGAGCCTCCTCAAATGGTAGTATTGTATATCAAATTATCATATTAATTGTGCTAAACATAGTTGAGTTTCTCCATGTAAAAACTCTCACAAAATTCATTGAAATCAATGTTACACATAGAAACGTAAGGAGATGTGTTGGGATAACTACTTGGTAACCGATATATTCAATTCAAATATCTCCATGAGATGACCAAGCCCGTGTAGCTTGTGAATTCAGAGACAACTACTTGTGAACGAGGATGTAGTAATACACTGAGGACGGTGTAAATTTAAGGGGGGGAGTATGTAACAGCCCCACCTTGTGTGTCAAACTATTGCCTAAGCTGAGGAAAGATAGGTTTGATGTGTAATATGAAAATTAAATAGTTTATTAGTTGTTCTGCGAACGCAAACAAATTGTATCGTTCTGAGGGCTCTCAGGTGGGATTGAATGAGCTGATAGACCTGCAATAACTTCTAGTCTTTTGATGCTTTTTCTGGTGCTGTGCCATTGTATATCTTCTTAGCCGAGTTAATTATCAGTTCAGAGTCTGCTTCTACAATAGCATTGTGTAAATCTAACTCAATCAATATTTCTAGGAATTTCTCTAAGGCGAGGAGTTCCACCATATTCTTAGTGGCATTCCCCAAATGACAGTGAAAGATGATTTGTATGTATCTCATATGATCTCTGATGACTCTGCCATAACCAGCCACTCTAGGGTGTCCTTTAGAGGCTCCATCTATATTGAATTTCAGAAAACCATGTGGAGGAGGTTGCTAGAAATCCTTACCCGCTATTGTATAGCTTGTGTTCTTGCTTATGCCCTGAGGTATCAGCAACTAGAGACCCAATTGCACAAGTATATATGCATCCTTGTTTAGAGGAGCGTTTTTTGGGGGTTGCTTAAGACAGGTACTTATAGTTTCTTTGAGTTGTCTTATAATCTGATCTATGATGCTCTGTGTCGAGCCAATGTTGTTCTTGAAAATCTTGTTATTGTGTTCTTTTACAGACATCCCAGATAAAAAAACCTAGAATTAGAGTCCACGCTTCATTGACTATTTCATTTTCTGAGAAATGTTTCTTCCAATTCTTTAAAGTGTCAGTAATGCTGGATGTGTCCCTATCAGTTTGTCTCAAGATTGAGGCTACCGAATTCCACAAGGTAGAGGTGAAAGAGCAGAGGTTGAATAGGTGATCCATCGTTTCTTCTTGTAGACCACACAACTAGCATCTAAATGGACCAACTAGACCTCTTTTCTGAAGATTCTCCCAAGTAAGAATCTTTTAATGATGCACCAACCACATGAATAGTTTAATTTCATCCAATGTGAGTTCTGCCATAGGTCCTTCCATATCATATCAAGGTTTGGAAAGTCAAGACCAATGGAAATTCTTTTGGCTTCTTTAAGATTGAAGTTGCCTTCATTGTTTCTTCCTCATCTTAGTTGGTCAAACAATGTAGATGTTAATATCTTTCTTTGTTCCAAGATGACTGCAGGAGCTTCTACCTGGGCCTTCAAAGCGGTTTCTTCATTGTATCCTAGGTTCTTCCATGTTCTCCATTTATCATTCTATCTTGTTTGATCCCAGAAATCACTTACCTTGAGAAAACCTTTATTGTCAGTGTCATCCTTAAGATTGACTAATTCTTCTCTACACAGGTTAGGTTCCTGTCGCTAGTAATCTTCCCAAAACCATGCTAGGTTTCCATCTCCGATCTCCTAGAAACTGTGCTTCTGAACTATGGCTCTATTCTCCCAAGCACTATTCCAAATGTGGGAGCCTTTGATGTGCCCAAAGATTTGAATATGATCCCTTTCTTTCCAATTGTTTTCATGCTTATGTTTCCAAAGCTTGGCCCATGGGGTTGATGACTCCTTTAGCCATCTCCACCATAGTTTCCCCCCCAAGACTTTGCTAAGTGTTTCAAGGTCATCAAGTCCTAGACCCCCATGGTTCTTAGGTTTACATAGCTTATCCCAAGCTACCAAGGCCCATTTCTTTTTATTTTCCCCTTTTCCCCAAATAAAATCTCTTGGAATATTCCTGATGAATTGCAAAAATCCTTTAGGAGTAGGAAGAGCTGAAAACATGAACGTGGGAATAGTTTATAGGAAAACCTTTGTAAGCACTAGTCGTCCAACTAAATTCAAAGACCTGCTTGTCCATTTCCTGATTTTATCGTGCAGTCTATGTTTTGGGACAAAGTACCCTAGGGTCTTGGGTCAATACCCTAGCAGAGCGGGGGTTATCTACAAAGAAAAACAAGCATTCCATACATCCATGATGCTAATATAAACAAACTACATGAAAATAGGTGCACCTGGGGGTCCTTCATTTGGGTAGATCAAGCTACGGTCCAAACCTTCTTGGAGTTCCTTTCAATCCTTCAACCTACAAAACAATCAATTCCATAAAGCATAGTAGTATATGGACCAAGCATCGTAAGGAAATCAACTTCATAGTATATTGAAAGTTAGTTATACAATTGAAACAACCATTCATATATAAAACATAACATTAATATCATAAGCATGAAGAAGATTCATATCAGGAACATGACAAGTGTTTATTTTATTATAGATAACTAAAATACAGTAAGGAATGATTTCACCTGAGTCTTCCTTTCGCAAGCTCCAAGCGGAACCATCCTTTGGATTCATCTAATCTTGAGCCTTCAACAAGATCCTTCCATAACTCACTCAAGGATATCTCAACTAAAGGAAAGACATCATAACTCAAGGAAACAAGTGTTTCCTGTAATAGGGGAAGTGCTGGAAGCACAAGGATCTTCAGACCTGATTAGGGATAATCTCAGCAGAGTGATTTTTCTCTCTCTTCTCTCCTCCCTTAGGCCTTCCCACTGAAGCCTTTTTATACTTCTCTGAAAGTAGTTTTTTAGTTGGGAATTCGTTGGGAACAGTTGGGACACGGGCACTAATAGGTAATCAACAGGTAAAACCCGTGATATCCACCCGAAATTAAGGAGATTTATTTTTTTTTTTGTTTTAATACATATACGTAGGTTGGGTATACATAGACCTTCATATACACATGTTTATCTCAGGGAAATGTCGTGTATAGGGAGTAAAACATTGTTTTTTAAGTATTTGGACCAGGTCTGGAAGGAGGGGTTGCCGTAGGCCATGAGTGCAGCATCACAAACATCAAGAGTGAGATTTGGAGCTATAATAGATGCCCTCTAATATATGAGGTCAGAAGGGGTACATGATTGCCGAAATGTATTATGTAAGTGCATGAAAAGGAAGCCTGTCAAGAACTGAGAAGGACTTCACCAGAGTTCAGCTTGCCAAGCCACAAAAGGAGATCAGAAAGAAACATGTCCGAGGTAGGCATACCCATGCTTAGAGAAAGTAATGCATGTCTGCATATCAAGTACAAGCGGATCCACTAAGTATACAAGTATAAAAGACAGGAAAATACATAATGGATCATCTGATCATAATCGAACAAGTACATGTTTGAATATCAGATATAAGAATGTCAATGATGCAGAAGGATGACGCAGATCACTGATATCAAAGACTGATGCCAAAAGTACCAAATGAACATGATGGAGTAAGATGGTACTACACTGCAAACTTAGGTGCTAGCATATAGAATGTCACCATGAATGACTGCAACATATAAGGTGGAGTGGTATCAACTAGCAGCAACAGGAGCAACTGTCAAGTGAACCAATGAATTGTGATGCAACCTGAGGTCTTCACCGACCATTGTGGTGCATTTCTACACCATGGGAATAAATGATCTGAATTTGACCATGTGAGAAATCATTTGATTAATGATCATTGACGTATACCATTAACAAATGTGAGACTACTCACTCATAATGATAATGAGCGTCAAGCTACCCAGTACAATCTAACAAGTATGAATAGATGAGCTTGAGTCAAACACCTGTAAGAATCTATCAATCAGGAGACAATGATGGTTTCCCACTGTTGATAACGAAGGATTTACCACTAATGACTGCAAACCCCAAGGTACTGCCAAATGGACTCTAGATCTTTCCCCAAGAGCAATGAGTTGTAGTTGATAGGGAAAGATCTGCTAGAAGGAAGGCATTAAGGCATCCTTCATCAATCTAGTGCAAGTGTAACCTGTAGGCCAATAATGTGGAAGGAATCAGACGAAAAGTAATGTAGTAATCTGACCAAAGCACGTTCTCAACATACACAATATGTGGCTAGCACATGACAGAAACCATCTGAACCAACCAATAATGAAAGCTAACATAGAAGCGAGGGATCCAACAATAGGATCAAATGGAAACCAAGGTACTGCCCGAATCCCAATGTGTGATAGTGTAAGCTGATGTCAAGCATAAGGGAAACCACTTAGTCAAATACCCATGATACTGATCGATGCTGAGTACAAGGTGACCTATCAGTAATTAAAATAGGGCCAGGGTGCAACTCTAGGCTTGTCCCCAGAGCAAGATGTCGTCATCGATAAGGACAAGACCTTCCAGCAAGAAGTCAATGGAGACCTTCTCAAACCGATACGAGTAAAGGACCAATATAAATGATGTGATAAAAGACAAGACACTGACAACCAAGGATGGATGACTGGAAAAATGAGTCAAGAGACACCATAGAGAGGCTGACTCAGGCTAATTTCCCTTGAACAAAATCATGACTTAATGCGACTATGTAGTAGCATATGATGACTCTATATAAGTTTGTCATTCAGGAGGCATGAACAAACCCTCCATATAATTGGAAGAGATAACCAATTGAGGGAGAACTTAATCAATAACAAGGTTAAGGCATACCTAAGTCAAACTAAATCCTACCCAAACGGAGGAGACTTTTTTTGAGTGCTTTGTTCAAGGGAGACACGACTGACTCTAGCTACCAACAACAAGTGGAAATATTGTCCCGTTACCGCTCTTTTTTGGAATATATAATTTTTTTGTCTTTTTCTTTAAGCTGGAAAAAGAATAAAAGAATGCTATAGTACAGTGGAAAGAATGATTGTCAGTGAAATAGATGATCTAGTTCCTAGGATTGGAACAATCCTATGCTCAATGCAGGGAGGTGAAAACTGGTCAAAGACACTCGAAGGTGTGTTCCTTCCATGTGTCAAGGTATGTCAAGTTGCAGAATTCAAGGGAATGAAAGTTTGATTTTACAGTCGTCATGGTCAAAATTTGACTTAAACACGAGTCCAAGTGAAGCCGGATCAAGGCCAAAAGGTGCAAATGGTCAAAATGCAATTTAGTAGTACAACTCAACACAAAGGAGTCTCTAGGGTATAAGGCCAGAACGAAGCAAAGAAGCAAAGAGGAATGAGTCTTCATCACATCAGTCATGGCAGGACTACAGAGGACTCTTGAGCCTACTCAGATCAAAGTAGCATGGGCAACAAATGTCAGTGAGGTGCTAACTATGATGCCCATGAAAAGCATGGCTCTACCATCGTGCCATGATTTAAAAATCGGTGAGTGAAGATGGTTTACTAACCATAACATGATAGGATCGAACCTATGGCAAGTGTATCGGCAAATGGAGGCTAGTATGCATAATGCAACAGAAAAAATAGATTCCCTAACCTATATGCTAGTGACAAAACGATACCTACCATGACGGGTCAGCAGTCATGGAACCATCTTGAAACTGTTGAAAAAGCATCCAAAATGTCCTGAAAATCAAACAATTCTCGACATTCCAAGATCCCAAGTTAAAAGTTACATGAGACAAAACAAAATCAACTTTTGAAAAAATTTTGCGTTTTCAAAGCTTATAAAATATTTTTTTGACTCAACATTTGATCCAGATTTAGATGGGAACGCAATAGATTATAGAGATAACCATAAATACAGAGATGAGATAACCATAAATACAGAGATGCAGTGGAAATAATACTTCATTTCATTAATGGAAAATACCGAAATATGCTTACAACCAAAAATGGAAATAAATCAGCTAGGGCGATGGTAGCTTATCTCTGAGAAGAGATGTGGCGGCTACATGCCTCTGAACTGTTCCGAACTCTGTTACAATGAGGCTCGAAGGCCTATTTATTATTGAGGAACAATGTAAAACCCTTCACATTCTGAAATCTAACCCTAGAAGATGAAACGCCAAATTGTGGGCCCCGTTTGGGTAAATTGGTACATCAATTTCCCGGGGTCGTAACTTTGGCATACGATCTCTGTTTGACGCGTACGATAGCTCGTTAGAAAGATCTATCCGAGTACTACCACTTTGGGAGGCAACATCGGTCCATGGACCCATGTTGCCCTAGATCCCAAAAAATCGTCGTTTAGGGCCTCAAAACGGCTCCGGAAGTTCAGGACCCGAAAAACTACTAAAAATAGTAAACTTTGCTACAATTTAGGAAACTGAAAAAGCTGAACGAGACAGTTTTGGGGGTCCAAATGGGATAGGTGGGTGGCCACCAACATCCACCTGGATCATTCCTCCCCCCTTAGGAAGCAATGGTCCCCATTGCGTTGAGTTCCTCCATCTGCTGAACTTGTCTTGCATTCTCTGATGTGTCCAGTGATGGTGGGAAGCATGGTCGACGATGGTCCACATTGAACATTTGGTGTAGGCGAAGGAATGGAGGAATGATGTGCTCCAAAGCATTGTTCCCCATAGCCTTGGTACTACTGTAAGGACCACGTCGGAGTGGTCTGAGCTTCTGATGGGTTCTGGTAAGGCATTCTTTCTGTCGATGCAACCAGACTTTGTTGCCCACCTGAAACTTGTGTGGTACCCATGTGGGTGAGGAGAAGTTGTTCCTGTGTTTTGTCATGACCGTATCCCTTTGCTGTTGCTGCTGCATGGAGGAACCCTTTGCAGGGGTCATGGATTTAGCAACGATCTTCCCCTTATTTTGGGAGTGAACCAGACAGATGAATTTCCTGGTCTGTGATATGAGCTTGCTGCCTTTCTTGGTAGTGATCAAAGATGTGGCGGTAGGTGGGGCTACCTCCGGTATCCTGTATAATGAATTATTCAAAGAAATAATGACAGCACAAGGCCTGGACTCATACACAGCATGTCGCCTCCACAAGTATGGCTGGCCTAATAATACATCACAAACATCCAAAGGTGTAACATCACACAATACCTCGTCTGTGAAGGGTTTGATGCTGTATGGAAGGCGGCACTGCTGGCGAACTTTCAGATCTCGTCCTTCGTGAAGCCACCCGATACTGTACGGCTGCGGATGCGGTGTAGTCGGTAGGCCCAACCGCTTCACGACCTCTGCTGAAATGAGGTTCTTTTGGCTGCCACTGTCGACAATGAATTGTAGCGGCGAACCCTTCACCCACATCTGTGAGTGGAAAAGATGCTCCCCTTCCTCTGGATTTTCGGGCTCATCTTTCTGGATCTTGGTAGTGGCAACAGTGGCGCTGGGATCCGCATCAATGATCTGCTTCCCTTTGCCATTCCCCTTGTCGGGTTCTGGCTCAGGATCGGAACATGCATCTGATTCGGAAGCCTTCAACTCAGCCACCAGTGACTGCTTGGTCCGACACTCACTTGTGTTATGAGTGGGACTTTTGTGGAACTCACACCACTTTCCTGTGTCCTTCTTTGGCTTCGTGGTGTTGTTCTTTTCTTGTGGCTTCGACGGGTTATCTTCGGTCACCCCGCCTTGGCTTTGTCCTTTGGGCTTCGGATTTGCAGATCCAAAGTCTCGCTTCTTCTGTTTGAACTTTTGCTTGATTTTGACAGCGTATCGATATGCTGTGCCGAGTGAGGGGATGTTCAAGAACCCCATCTCTTCCTGGATGTATCTGTGTAGGCAGCCGCGGTATTTAAGTACCAGATGCAGCTCAGAATCTTTGATACCCAACTGTGTGCGAAGGGTATGAAAAATGTTTGTGAACTCCGACACATCTTGGTCTCGTCCCTGCCGCAGTGTGGTCCATTTGATGTATTTGTCCTCATAGCTTCCGACAGGGTAGTACTGCTCCTTGATGGCATCCCGGAAGTCATTCCAAGTGGGTGCGGCTGAAAATAGTGAGCCTTGTTGGAAATAATACTGAGAGGGGGGGGGGGGGTGAATCAGTATTATCAAAACTATAAAACTCTTTCAATGCTCAGAAACATATACGCTACTTCAGTTAAGCTAACCCGCGTGTACACGCTACTGTGTCTAAAGAAACTTGCGTATATCCAGAAATCTTATGATTTAGTTAGCTTAGTCTTCAGTAAATACATCAGATCATTATTAAGCATATTAACAGTAACCAGGTGCAGAATAACAGAACAGAACATCACACAAGAGCCACACACATGAACACAAAGATATAAGGTGGAAACCCAATGTGGGTGAAAACCACCTGCTGCAAGTCATCTCAATCTTCTTCTTAATAAGAAAATCCTTTTACAATGTTTGTACTGGTGCAGTCTTATACCAGTACGGGAGCTACAACCCCCTTTGCTCTTGTACTAGCCGATCCATTTACTAGTACGCAGGCTACTACCTGCTATAATGCTCCAAAGATCTCCCTTAGCTTTTGTACTAGCTTAGATACTAGTACGTAGGTGCTTGCCTACAATCTTCTCACCTCCTGGTACCACGTTTCATCAATTTTCAGACTGGATACACTGAAGCACAACACATAATCTGTAAGGCCACTTTTCATCCAATTTTCATACTGGACCCATAACTATCATTGAAGCTCAAAACAATCATCAAACCCTGAATCACTGAAACCCTGTTAACAACAGTCACCAGAACACAGAGCAGACACAGAACTCTGTAATAACCATCAGATCCATCTGCAACTTCAAATATCAAGCTTTACAATGTATACGCTACTTCGATGAATCAAACCCGCGTGTATACGCGCTTTTTACAAAGACAACCCACGTACAGATCTAAAAATAATTTCTCATAACTTGCAGCTGTACCAGACATCAGTCATACTCATAACACTTATAGAATAATACATGCGTCAGTATGTAGATCTAGAATAAGCATCATAAAGATAGTTCATTTCAAACCATTTGATCCCGATCTCTCCTTAGATCTACTTCTCCATCAACCGGTGAGATCTCTCCTTAGCTCAGATCAAGCAATGCATCATCAACCCATAACCCTGCATACTGGATCTAATGCTTCATCAGATATTCAAGACATTTCAAATACACTTGCCTAATGATTTCCTTCTCCTTATATAGCCTTAGGCCTTGTTCAATACCAAGGGCCAAAACCATAGAAATCCAATACCATCAACTTCAAAACTAGGGATCAACACGTCCGTCGAGACACCAAGGTCCAAAACCATAGGCACAACTTCCAAGGAATAACCGCTGTGGACCAAAGATAAGTTTTCCATATACACGCTCTTTTCCTGAATCAAACCTGCGTGTACACGCGACTTGGGCTTAATGAACCTGCGTGTATGAACTTCCTCTTCTTCTTATAGTCTGATCATCAATTCCTTGTTGCTGTCCTTCTGCACTATGATTTCTCATCAGTGTGGTTTGCCATCAAGGACAACACTTGTCTCATAATGCCAACAATCTCCCCCTTTGGACTTGATGGCAAAGCTAACTTGTCACACTTAGAACTATCATCTGATTCCTTTGAGCCATCCTCCATCAGTCACATCTGATATCTCTTCTGAAGATTCATCCAGTTATACATAAGTGAGATATTCTTCTATGAGAGGGTTGCCATCAAGTACAACACATGCATCATAATGCCAACAACCTCCCCCTTTGGACTTGATGGCAACAACACCAAATCACTCTCCCCCTTTGACATCAAGGGCAAAGGGTGGACCAAGATATTCTCTTCCTTTGCTGAATCATTCCACTGTCCATACTCCCCCTGAGTACCTGCTGAAATCTCTGAATAATCTCCCCCTTTGTATATGCCAAGGTGTACCAATCTGTCCATGCTCCCTCTGAGTACATGCTGAATCTCTGTACCGCTGAAGTGTGTTGTTCATGCTCTTCCTGACTGTAGGCAAGATCTGCAAAAGATGTTTTTCAAGAAGAACATGACTCTATACATCATAAAAGACCTTCCTATCATCAAAGACTCATACATACATCCATCTCTCAACTAAGTGAGGATATACAAAAGTTGACTCATCCACCCAACCAAGTGGGGATACATCAAAATTTTACATATGACAACCAATCATATTGCATCAATCATCCCAGGCATAGTGGGGAAACCAAAATAGGCCGTTACATGACCTTGACAGCATAAAAGAGATATCACAAATGAGATACATGACATAGCGACAATAGATCTAGACCAAGACTTATGAAAGTCACAAATAACTGATATCACCAGCATCTTGTCAATCAGCATTCAGATCAGCAACCAAGAGATCCTTTTGTTCTTCCTCTGACTTTGTTTCACCTGAAATCAACAACAACTTGTGAACTAGAACCAAAGGCTTCTAAGATAATGCCAACAATGCATTATTGGAAGATTATATGCTCCCCCTGAACCTGTGCCAGATGGTCTCTGTCAGACCCAAATCAGAATCTTCATTCTGGGTTTGACCCACTGATTTCCTTCAAATTATCATATACGCGTCTGTATCTTCATAAACAAGTGTATATACGCTGATAGTCCTTATCCAAATCGCGTATACCAATTTCCATATCAGCAACCTGTAAATGTCCTGTAGAGAATAAGTCATCAACCTATAACAAGGTATGTCTGCATCAATTCATCCCTTTGAACAGAATTCAGAGTCATTCACATGTGTGAAACCACCATAGCCATTTCATCAAGCTCTACATGATCCAAGTATCATTACTTGGGAACATCTGCATCAATCAACACATGCAAGTATCATTATATAGATAAGAACTCATCACCATGTCTCCAACAAAGCAACCTTGAGTAGTCATCCATGTATCAGCACTATGTATCTTGAGCTCAAGCTCATTTGACAAAACTTCTTGATATCATCAACAGCAACAATCCTTATTCACAAGAGTGCCTGCATCATAACTGTATGATTTTTATGCATATGACAACAGCAGTATATAAGTGACTCATCATCAAGAGAGGAAGATGTGTATTCAAGCTTTGTACTTCTCCTTGTCCTTATGAAGATTACCATGTAGGCACCATATATGCATCATCAAAGAATCAATCATAAATCTGATCTGAACATCTTCTGTGTAACGTCAAGAATCATATGAGAGTTTATCATAGACAACTCACAACCACATCATAGCAAGATATATCATTTATCCATATAAGAATCATCACCAAGGATTATTAACCATAATGCCAACAATGAATTACTAAAGGCATATGCTCCCCCTCAACCAGTGCCATTTGATAGGTCTGATCATGCATATATCAGCAGTAAGCATCAAAACATCTTCATCCTCAAGTTAGGATCAAAACACTTCTAGACATCATACAAGTAACAAAACATTTCCACACATCCTTAGCAGACTGTAGCTATTAACCAATAGAGCAAATAATGGACTGAATCATATCAGATCCCTTTTTTGAACCTGTCCCCGCTGCTTTTCCTCAGACTGACATATACGCGACTTTGCAGTGTCGAACTCGTGTATATACGCGACTTCCCTTTAAGGAACTTGCGTATGAGATTCAGGACACTGAAGGTTTACACTTTCAGCTCCCCCTGAGTCTGATATGTCTGCGCTGTGCTGTGTCTCAGTACATTGTGCTGACTGTACTTCCTTCTTCCTCCATATCTTCAAGTGTGATGAGGTTTTCTCCTTTCGGTGTGATGTCCATCCTTTGTTCCTGCATTCCTTTGCTATATGTCCAAGCTTGTTACATGCATAACATCTAACATGTTTCATGTTCCTTCTGTAGCAATCAGCAGCTTTGTGACCATACATATTGCAAGCAAAGCAATATCCATTAAAGTACCTTGATTGAGATGACCTGTCCGCATAATAGTCTTGAACTCTTCTTCTTCTACATCTAGCTGCAACATGTCCAAGATTATGACATACATAACATTCAATATTATTCATAGGAGGAGTAAAGGATTTTCTTTGAGGAGTCTCTTTCCTTGTTTGTTGATGGGATTGACCTTTCATCTCCTTGTTGATCATTTTAGATTTCTCTTTAGAGTTCCCTACCTCACCTTGTGAACTAGATTCACCTTCAACAGATTCATGAAAACCAAGTCCAGTCTTGATAGCAGGAGACCTTTGACTACTAAGAATATCATCCAAGACTTTAGAACTATCTTGAAATCGTAAAAGCTTATCCTTTTCTTCTATTTTACCTTTCAAGATATTTACCTCAACTTGAAGTTGTTCCTTCTTTTCAAGAGATTTCTTTTTCAAAACTTCTTCAACTTTCCTTCCTTCTTCCATTTGTTCCCTTAGTTTGAGTATTTCTTTTTCTTGTTCTTCATACAGATCCTGCTGCATTTGACGAACTCGGAAGGCACATTCCAGTTGAGATTTTAAGCTGGTGACTTCGTTTTCTTGTTTTGCAACAGCTTGGAGTAGATCTGTATTCTGCTTCTTTGATTCTTCAAGATCTCCTTTTAGTGAGAGGATTGTAGCTTCAAGATTTTCATAGTAGCTGGATCTATCTTTGAGTTTCTTGATGGTTGTGCTTCTTTCGTTGACTTCTTTTCTTAATGATGTCACTTCATGCTGCAATTTTTGACATTGGTCTTCCTTGTCCTTGAGTAGCTTTCTTACCTTGTTTCCTTCTTCTAGTTGGGCCTTTAGTTTCGTAACTTCTTCTTTGAAAGCACATTCCCTTTTGTTCAATAGATCTTGTTGATCTTTAACTTTGTCTGCAAGCCTTCTAAATACTGCCTCTATTTGACACTTTTCTTGCTCACCCATACAAGCATGTTCAGTAGTTTCACTATCACTTCCATCTCTTTCACAAGGAAATATAGCTGGAACATCAGAGGATAACACATTCATACCTGATAATGATTCTGAATCTGATTCTGAATCTGAAGAGCTTCTTATACCTAATCCCCAATCGACTCTCCCACTGTCATAGATCTTCTGAGATGTCTTCTTCTTCTTATGAGCTTTCTTCTTAATCTTCTTTCCCATTGTTCCACGGATCTCCTTTAAGCGATCAAGCTTCTATTAAAGGACCTGCTCTGATACCAATTGTTGGAAATAATACTGAGAGGGGGGGGGTGAATCAGTATTATCAGAACTATAAAACTTTTTCAATGCTCAGAAACATATACGCTACTTCAGTTAAGCTAACCCGCGTGTACACACTACTGTGTCTAAAGAAACTTGCGTATATCCAGAAATCTTATGATTCAGTTAGCTTAGTCTTAAGTAAATACATCAGATCATTATTAAGCATATTAACAGTAACCAGGTGCAGAATAACAGAACAGAACATCACACAAGAGCCACACACATGAACACAAAGATATAAGGTGGAAACCCAATGTGGGTGAAAACCACCTGCTGCAAGTCATCTCAATCTTCTTCTTAATAAGAAAATCCTTTTACAATGTTTGTACTGGTGCAGTCTTATACCAGTACGGGAGCTACAACCCCCTTTGCTCTTGTACTAGCCGATCCATTTACTAGTACGCAGGCTACTAGCTGCTATAATGCTCCAAAGATCTCCCTTAGCTTTTGTACTAGCTTAGATACTAGTACGTAGGTGCTTGCCTACAATCTTCTCACCTCCAGGTACCACGTTTCATCAATTTTCAGACTGGATACACTGAAGCACAACACATAATCTGTAAGGCCACTTTTCATCCAATTTTCATACTGGACCCATAACTATCATTGAAGCTCAAAACAATCATCAAACCCTGAATCACTGAAACCCTGTTAACAACAGTCACCAGAACACAGAGCAGACACAGAACTCTGTAATAACCATCAGATCCATCTGCAACTTCAAATATCAAGCTTTACAATGTATACGCTACTTCGATGAATCAAACCCGCGTGTATACGCGCTTTTTACAAAGACAACCCGCGTACAGATCTAAAAATAATTTCTCATAACTTGCAGCTGTACCAGACATCAGTCATACTCATAACACTTATAGAATAATACATGCGTCAGTATGTATATCTAGAATAAGCATCATAAAGATAGTTCATTTCAAACCATTTGATCCCGATCTCTCCTTAGATCTACTTCTCCATCAACCGGTGAGATCTCTCCTTAGCTCAGATCAAGCAATGCATCATCAACCCATAACCCTGCATACTGGATCTAATGCTTCATCAGATATTCAAGACATTTCAGATACACTTGCCTAATGATTTCCTTCTCCTTATATAGCCTTAGGCATTGTTCAATACCAAGGGCCAAAACCATAGAGATCCAATACCATCAACTTCAAAACTAGGGATCAACACGTCCGTCGAGACACCAAGGTCCAAAACCATAGGCACAACTTCCAAGGAATAACCGCCGTGGACCAAAGATAAGTTTTCCATATACACGCTCTTTTCCTGAATCAAACCTGCGTGTACACGCGACTTGGGCTTAATGAACCTGCGTGTATGAACTTCCTCTTCTTCTTATAGTCTGATCATCAATTCCTTGCTGCTGTCCTTCTGCACTATGATTTCTCATCAGTGTGGTTTGCCATCAAGGACAACACTTGTCTCATAATGCCAACAATCTCCCCCTTTGGACTTGATGGCAAAGCTAACTTGTCACACTTAGAACTATCATCTGATTCCTTTGAGCCATCCTCCATCAGTCACATCTGATATCTCTTCTGAAGATTCATCAAGTTATACATAAGTGAGATATTCTTCTATGGGAGGGTTGCCATCAAGTACAACACATGCATCATAATGCCAACAAGCCTGTACTTTCATCCTTCTGCTCGCAGTAGGTTTCCCACCAGTCCTTGACGTGGGGGGCTGCTTTGAGAAGGGCGAAAACAATCTTTTCCCGACTTGAAAATTCATGAACAGAAAAATACCCATCTAGCAGATTTAACCATTTATCTACGGCATCTGCATCTATTTGACCCTCGAATATGGGGATTTCAAAATTAACTTGTACCTTGAAGGGTGTGGCATTTCCAGAGTCACTGTTGGAAGCCGATGCGTAACCTCTAGGTAGCCGCTGAAGGATCTGCGCAAAGCTATCCATCATCGCGTTCCTTTGTCGCTCGAGCACTTCTTCGAGCAAGATTTTGATAGGATCTCCTGCTCCCTCGTCTTTCTTCTCATCTGCCATGGGAGGCCGTCGGGATTTGCGAGGCTGGTCTTGCAAAGGTTCGACCAGTTCAAGCCCTAACTCCTTATATCCCGACCTCGTTGGGGACATGCAAAGAAAAACAGAGAAAAAGCAGACCGCTCTGATACCACTGATCCGGATTTAGATGGGAACGCAATAGATTATAGAGATAACCATAAATACAGAGATGAGATAACCTTAAATACAGAGATGCAGCGGAAATAATACTTCATTTCATTAATGGAAAATACCGAAATATGCTTACAACCAGAAATGGAAATAAATCAGCTAGGGCGATGGTAGCTTATCTCTGAGAAGAGATGTGGCGGCTACATGCCTCTGAACTGTTCCGAACTCTATTACAATGAGGCTCGAAGGCCTATTTATTATTGAGGAACAATGTAAAACCCTTCACATTCCGAAATCTAACCCTAGAAGATGAAACGCCAAATTGTGGGCCCCGTTTGGGTAAATTGGTACATCAATTTCCCGGGGTCGTAACTTTGGCATACGATCTCTGTTTGAAGCGTACGATAGCTCGTTAGAAAGATCTATCCGAGTACTACCACTTTGGGGGGCAACATCGGTCCATGGACCCATGTTGCCCCAAATTCCCAAAAAATCGTCGTTTAGGGCCTCAAAACGGCTCCGGAAGTTCAGGACCCGAAAAACTACTAAAAATAGTAAACTTTGCTACAATCTAGGAAACTGAAAAAGCTGAACGAGACAGTTGTGGGGGTCCAAATGGGATAGGTGGGTGGCCACCAACATCCACCTGGATCATTCCTCCCCCCTTAGGAAGCAATGGTCCCCATTGCGTTGAGTTCCTCCATCTCCTGAACTTGTCTTGCATTCTCTGATGTGTCTAGTGATGGTGGGAAGCATGGTCGATGATGGTCCACATTAAACATTTGGTGCAGGCGAAGGAATGGAGGAATGATGTGCTCCAAAGCATTGTTCCCCATAGCCTTGGTACTACTGTAAGCACCACGTCGGAGTGGTCTGAGCTTCTGATGGGTTCTGGTAAGGCATTCTTTCTGTCGATGCAACCAGACTTTGTTGCCCACCTGAAACTTGTGTGGTACCCATGTGGGTGAGGAGAAGTTGTTCCTGTGTTTTGTCATGACCGTATCCCTTTGCTGTTGCTGCTGCATGGAGGAACCCTTTGCAGGGGTCATGGATTTAGCAACGATCTTCCCCTTATTTTGGGAGTGAACCAGACAGATGAATTTCCTGGTCTGTGATATGAGCTTGCTGCCTTTCTTGGTAGTGATCAAAGATGTGGCGGTAGGTGCGGCTACCTCCGGTATCCTGTATAATGAATTATTCAAAGAAATAATGACAGCACGAGGCCTGGACTCATACACAGCATGTCGCCTCCACAAGTATGGCTGGCCTAATAATACATCACAAACATCCAAAGGTGTAACATCACACAATACCTCGTCTGTGAAGGGTTTGATGCTGTATGGAAGGTGGCACTGCTGGCGAACTTTCAGATCTCGTCCTTCGTGAAGCCACCCGATACTGTACGGCTGCGGATGTGGTGTAGTCGGTAGTCCCAACCGCTTCACGACCTCTGCTGAAATGAGGTTCTTTTGGCTGCCACTGTCGACAATGAATTGTAGCGGCGAACCCTTCACCCACATCTGTGAGTGGAAAAGACGCTCCCCTTCCTCTGGATTTTCGGGCTCATCTTTCTGGATCTTGGCAGTGGCAACAGTGGCGCTGGGTTCCGCATCAATGATCTGCTTCCCTTTGCCATTCCCCTTGTCGGGTTCTGGCTCAGGATCGGAACATGCATCTGATTCGGAAGCCTTCAACTCAGCCACCAGCGACTGCTTGGTCCGACACTCACTTGTGTTATGAGTGGGACTTTTGTGGAACTCACACCACTTTCCTGTGTCCTTCTTTGGCTTCGTGGTGTTGTTCTTTTCTTGTGGCTTCGACGGGTTATCTTCGGTCACCCCGCCTTGGCTTTGTCCTTTGGGCTTCGGATTTGCAGATCCAAAGTCTCGCTTCTTCTGTTTGAACTTTTGCTCGATTTTGACAGCGTATCGATATGCTGTGCCGAGTGAGGGGATGTTCAAGAACCCCATCTCTTCCTGGATGTATCTATGTAGGCAGCCGCGGTATTTCAGTACCAGATGCAGCTTAGAATCTTTGATACCCAACTGTGTGCGAAGGGTATGAAAAATGTTTGTGAACTCCGACACATCTTGGTCTCGTCCCGGCCGCAGTGTGGTCCATTTGATCTATTTGTCCTCATAGCTTCCGACAGGGTAGTACTGCTCCTTGATGGCATCCCGGAAGTCATTCCAAGTGGGTGCGGCTGAAAATAGTGAGCCTGTACTTTCATCCTTCTGCTCGCAGTAGGTTTCCCACCAGTCCTTGACGTGGGGGGCTGCTTTGAGAAGGGCGAAAACAATCTTTTCCCGACTTGAAAATTCATGAACAGAAAAATACCCATCTAGCAGATTTAACCATTTATCTACGGCATCTGCATCTATTTGACCCTCGAATATGGCGATTTCAAAATTAAATTGTACCTTGAAGGGTGTGGCATTTCCAGAGTCACTGTTGGAAGCCGATGCGTCACCTCTAGGTAGCCGCTGAAGGATCTGCGCAAAGCTATCCATCATCGCGTTCCTTTGTCGCTCGAGCACTTCTTCGAGCAGGATTTTGATAGGATCTCCTGCTCCCTCGTCTTTCTTCTCATTTGCCATGGGAGGCCATCGGGATTTGCGAGGCTGGTCTTGCAAAGGTTCGACCAGTTCAAGCCCTAACTCCTTATATCCCGACCTCGTTGGGGACATGAAAAGAAAAATAGAGAAAAAGCAGACCGCTCTGATACCACTGATCCAGATTTAGATGGGAACGCAATAGATTATAGAGATAACCATAAATACAGAGATGAGATAACCATAAATACAGAGATGCAGCGGAAATAATACTTCATTTCATTAATGGAAAATACCGAAATATGCTTACAACCAGAAATGGAAATAAATCAGCTAGGGCGATGGTAGCTTATCTCTGAGAAGAGATGTGGCGGCTACATGCCTCTGAACTGTTTCGAACTCTGTTACAATGAGGCTCAAAGGCCTATTTATTATTGAGGAACAATGTAAAACCCTTCACATTCCGAAATCTAACCCTAGAAGATGAAACGCCAAATTGTGGGCCCCGTTTGGGTAAATTGGTACATCAATTTCCCGGGGTCGTAACTTTGGCATACGATCTCTGTTTGATGCGTACGATAGCTCGTTAGAAAGATCTATCCGAGTACTACCACTTTGGGAGGCAACATCAATCCATGGACCCATGTTGCCCCAGATTCCCAAAAAATCGTCGTTTAGGGCCTCAAAACGGCTCCGGAAGTTCAGGACCCGAAAAACTACTAAAAATAGTAAACTTTGCTACAATTTAGGAAACTGAAAAAGCTGAACGAGACAGTTGTGGGGGTCCAAATGGGATAGGTGGGTGGCCACCAACATCCACCTGGATCATTCCTCCCCCCTTAGGAAGCAATGGTCCCCATTGCGTTGAGTTCCTCCATCTGCTGAACTTGTCTTGCATTCTCTGATGTGTCCAGTGATGGTGGGAAGCATGGTCGACGATGGTCCACATTGAACATTTGGTGTAGGCGAAGGAATGGAGGAATGATGTGCTCCAAAGCATTGTTCCCCATAGCCTTTGTACTACTGTAAGGACCAGGTCGGAGTGGTCTGAGCTTCTGATGGGTTCTGGTAAGGCATTCTTTCTGTCGATGCAACCAGACTTTGTTGCCCACCTGAAACTTGTGTGGTACCCATGTGGGTGAGGAGAAGTTGTTCCTGTGTTTTGTCATGACCGTATCCCTTTGCTGTTGCTGCTGCATGGAGGAACCCTTTGCAGGGGTCATGGATTTAGCAACGATCTTCCCCTTATTTTGGGAGTGAACCAGACAGATGAATTTCCTGGTCTGTGATATGAGCTTGCTGCCTTTCTTGGTAGTGATCAAAGATGTGGCGGTAGGTGCGGCTACCTCCGGTATCCTGTATAATGAATTATTCAAAGAAATAATGACAGCACGAGGCCTGGACTCATACACAGCATGTCGCCTCCACAAGTATGGCTGGCCTAATAATACATCACAAACATCCAAAGGTGTAACATCACACAATACCTCGTCTGTGAAGGGTTTGATGCTGTATGGAAGGTGGCACTCCTGGTGAACTTTCAGATCTCGTCCTTCGTGAAGCCACCCGATACTGTACGGCTGCGGATGCGGTGTAGTCGGTAGGCCCAACCGCTTCACGACCTCTGCTGAAATGAGGTTCTTTTGGCTACCACTGTCGACAATGAATTGTAGCGGCGAACCCTTCACCCACATCTGTGAGTGGAAAAGACGCTCCCCTTCCTCTGGATTTTCGGGCTCATCTTTCTGGATCTTGGCAGTGGCAACAGTGGCACTGGGATCTGCATCAATGATCTGCTTCCCTTTGCCATTCCCCTTGTCGGGTTCTGCCTCAAGATCGGAACATGCATCTGATTCGGAAGCCTTCAACTCAGCCACCAGCGACTGCTTGGTCCGACACTCACTTGTGTTATGAGTGGGACTTTTGTGGAACTCACACCACTTTCCTGTGACCTTCTTTGGCTTCATGGTGTTGTTCTTTACTTGTGGCTTCGACGGGTTATCTTCGGTCACCCCGCCTTGGCTTTGTCCTTTGGGCTTCGGATTTGCAGATCCAAAGTCTCGCTTCTTCTGTTTGAACTTTTGCTCGATTTTGACAGCGTATTGATATGCTGTGCCGAGTGAGGGGATGTTCAAGAACCCCATATCTTCTTGGATGTATCTGTGTAGGCAGCCGCGGTATTTAAGTACCAGATGCAGCTCAGAATCTTTGATACCCAACTGTGTGCGAAGGGTATGAAAAATGTTTGTGAACTCCGACACATCTTGGTCTTGTCCCGGCCGCAGTGTGGTCCATTTGATGTATTTGTCCTCATAGCTTCCGACAGGGTACTACTGCTCCTTGATGGCATCCCGGAAGTCATTCCAAGTGGGTGCGGCTGAAAATAGTGAGCCTGTACTTTCATCCTTCTGCTCGCAGTAGGTTTCCCACCAGTCCTTGACGTGGGGGGCTGCTTTGAGAAGGGCGAAAACAATCTTTTCCCGACTTGAA
This sequence comes from Pinus tabuliformis, assembly GCA_031772625.1. Classification (NCBI taxonomy): domain Eukaryota; kingdom Viridiplantae; phylum Streptophyta; class Pinopsida; order Pinales; family Pinaceae; genus Pinus; species Pinus tabuliformis. The sequence continues at coordinate 479,400,039 of CM062812.1, read as the reverse complement.
AATTCATGAACAGAAAAATACCCATCTAGCAGATTTAACCATTTATCTACGGAATCTGCATCTATTTGACCCTCGAATATGGGGATTTCAAAATTAACTTGTACCTTGAAGGGTGTGGCATTTCCAGAGTCACTGTTGGAAGCCGATGCGTCACCTCTAGGTAGCCGCTGAAGGATCTGCGCAAAGCTATCCATCATCGCGTTCCTTTGTCGCTCGAGCGCTTCTTCGAGCAGGATTTTGATAGGATCTCCTGCTCCCTCATCTTTCTTCTCATCTGCCATGGGAGGCCGTCGGGATTTGTGAGGCTGGTCTTGCAAAGGTTCGACCAGTTCAAGCCCTAACTCCTTATATCCCGACCTCGTTGGGGACATGAAAAGAAAAACAGAGAAAAAGCAGACCGCTCTGATACCACTAATCCAGATTTAGATGGGAACACAATAGATTATAGAGATAACCATAAATACAGAGATGAGATAACCATAAATACAGAGATGCAGCGGAAATAATACTTCATTTCATTAATGGAAAATACCGAAATATGCTTACAACCAGAAATGGAAATAAATCAGCTAGGGCGATGGTAGCTTATCTCTGAGAAGAGATGTGGCGGCTACATGCCTCTGAACTGTTCCGAACTCTGTTACAATGAGGCTCGAAGGCCTATTTATTATTGAGGAACAATGTAAAACCCTTCACATTCTAAAATCTAACCCTAGAAGATGAAACGCCAAATTGTGGGCCCCGTTTGGGTAAATTGGTACATCAATTTCCCGGGGTCGTAACTTTGGCATACGATCTCTGTTTGACGCGTACGATAGCTCGTTAGAAAGATCTATCCGAGTACTACCACTTTGGGAGGCAACATCGGTCCATGGACCCATGTTGCCCCAGATCCCAAAAAATCGTCGTTTAGGGCCTCAAAACGGCTCCGGAAGTTCAGGACCCGAAAAACTACTAAAAATAGTAAACTTTGCTACAATTTAGGAAACTGAAAAAGCTGAACGAGACAGTTGTGGGGGTCCAAATGGGATAGGTGGGTGGCCACCAACATCCACCTGGATCATTCCTCCCCCCTTAGGAAGCAATGGTCCCCATTGCGTTGAGTTCCTCCATCTCCTGAACTTGTCTTGCATTCTCTGATGTGTCCAGTGATGGTGGGAAGCATGGTCGACGATGGTCCACATTAAACATTTGGTCCAGGCGAAGGAATGGAGGAATGATGTGCTCCAAAGCATTGTTCCCCATAGCCTTGGTACTACTGTAAGCACCACGTCGGAGTGGTCTGAGCTTCTGATGGGTTCTGGTAAGGCATTCTTTCTGTCGATGCAACCAGACTTTGTTGCCCACCTGAAACTTGTGTGGTACCCATGTGGGTGAGGAGAAGTTGTTCCTGTGTTTTGTCATGACCGTATCCCTTTGCTGTTGCTGCTGCATGGAGGAACCCTTTGCAGGGGTCATGGATGTAGCAACGATCTTCCCCTTATTTTGGGAGTGAACCAGACAGATGAATTTCCTGGTCTGTGATATGAGCTTGCTGCCTTTCTTGGTAGTGATCAAAGATGTGGCGGTAGGTGGGGCTACCTCCGGTATCCTGTATAATGAATTATTCAAAGAAATAATGACAGCACGAGGCCTGGACTCATACACAGCATGTCGCCTCCACAAGTATGGCTGGCCTAATAATACATCACAAACATCCAAAGGTGTAACATCACACAATACCTCGTCTGTGAAGGGTTTGATGCTGTATGGAAGGTGGCACTGCTGGCGAACTTTCAGATCTCGTCCTTCGTGAAGCCACCCGATACTGTACGGCTGCGGATGCGGTGTAGTCGGTAGTCCCAACCGCTTCACGACCTCTGCTGAAATGAGGTTCTTTTGGCTGCCACTGTCGACAATGAATTGTAGCGGCGAACCCTTCACCCACATCTGTGAGTGGAAAAGACGCTCCCCTTCCTCTGGATTTTCGGGCTCATCTTTCTGGATCTTGGCAGTGGCAACAGTGGCGCTGGGTTCCGCATCAATGATCTGCTTCCCTTTGCCATTCCCCTTGTCGGGTTCTGGCTCAGGATCGGAACATGCATCTGATTCGGAAGCCTTCAACTCAGCCACCAGCGACTGCTTGGTCCGACACTCACTTGTGTTATGAGTGGGACTTTTGTGGAACTCACACCACTTTCCTGTGTCCTTCTTTGGCTTCGTGGTGTTGTTCTTTTCTTGTGGCTTCGACGGGTTATCTTCGGTCACCCCGCCTTGGCTTTGTCCTTTGGGCTTCGGATTTGCAGATCCAAAGTCTCGCTTCTTCTGTTTGAACTTTTGCTCGATTTTGACAGCGTATCGATATGCTGTGCCGAGTGAGGGGATGTTCAAGAACCCCATCTCTTCCTGGATGTATCTGTGTAGGCAGCCGCGGTATTTCAGTACCAGATGCAGCTCAGAATCTTTGATACCCAACTGTGTGCGAAGGGTATGAAAAATGTTTGTGAACTCCGACACATCTTGGTCTCGTCCCGGCCGCAGTGTGGTCCATTTGATCTATTTGTCCTCATAGCTTCCGACAGGGTAGTACTGCTCCTTGATGGCATCCCGGAAGTCATTCCAAGTGGGTGCGGCTGAAAATAGTGAGCCTGTACTTTCATCCTTCTGCTCGCAGTAGGTTTCCCACCAGTCCTTGACGTGGGGGGCTGCTTTGAGAAGGGCGAAAACAATCTTTTCCCGACTTGAAAATTCATGAACAGAAAAATACCCATCTAGCAGATTTAACCATTTATCTACGGCATCTGCATCTATTTGACCCTCGAATATGGCGATTTCAAAATTAAATTGTACCTTGAAGGGTGTGGCATTTCCAGAGTCACTGTTGGAAGCCGATGCGTCACCTCTAGGTAGCCGCTGAAGGATCTGCGCAAAGCTATCCATCATCGCGTTCCTTTGTCGCTCGAGCACTTCTTCGAGCAGGATTTTGATAGGATCTCCTGCTCCCTCGTCTTTCTTCTCATTTGCCATGGGAGGCCGTCGGGATTTGCGAGGCTGGTCTTGCAAAGGTTCGACCAGTTCAAGCCCTAACTCCTTATATCCCGACCTCGTTGGGGACATGAAAAGAAAAATAGAGAAAAAGCAGACCGCTCTGATACCACTGATCCAGATTTAGATGGGAACGCAATAGATTATAGAGATAACCATAAATACAGAGATGAGATAACCATAAATACAGAGATGCAGCGGAAATAATACTTCATTTCATTAATGGAAAATACCGAAATATGCTTACAACCAGAAATGGAAATAAATCAGCTAGGGCGATGGTAGCTTATCTCTGAGAAGAGATGTGGCGGCTACATGCCTCTGAACTGTTCCGAACTCTGTTACAATGAGGCTCAAAGGCCTATTTATTATTGAGGAACAATGTAAAACCCTTCACATTCCGAAATCTAACCCTAGAAGATGAAACGCCAAATTGTGGGCCCCGTTTGGGTAAATTGGTACATCAATTTCCCGGGGTCGTAACTTTGGCATACGATCTCTTTTTGACGCGTATGATAGCTCGTTAGAAAGATCTATCCAAGTACGACCACTTTCGGAGGCAACATCGGTCCATGGACCCATGTTGCCCCAGATTCCCAAAAAATCGTCATTTAGGGCCTCAAAACGGCTCCGGAAGTTCAGGACCCGAAAAACTACTAAAAATAGTAAACTGTGCTACAATTTAGGAAACTGAAAAAGCTGAACGAGACAGTTGTGGGGGTCCAAATGGGATAGGTGGGTGGCCACCAACATCCACCTGGATCACCATTATCACCAGTTGATTTGAGAGCAAAGGAGTGAAGCAAAACAACAAGCATTGGCATTTTCCAAATTCGACCATTCAAATCTTCTAAAAATCAACATTAGTCCCAGGAGCATCAGGAAATATTTTTTGTAGAATCCCTGACCGAGAGTAAATCAATTCTAACTGTTGGGCCCTAAAAATAGCTTGCTCCTCATAATAGAATCTAGACAGAGAGACATCCTTAGAGATTTCAGGTTGTAAAGATTTCAAAAATCATTCGAGACGATATTCCAGAGGAATTTCGGATTTAATGAGCCTCTTTCTCCATGTCCATTCCTGAATATGATCAGAAATGTGAGTTGTTGTGTCCTAAACAAAATTGGCCAGAATTTCAGTTCCGGCATCATAACGGACAGGAAACTAGAAATGATTTAGAAAAATATTAACCAAATTGGTGAAAGATGTAAAGTTGCTGTTGGCATTATGTTTCTGGTATGGCTATATGTTACAGATGTTGTACTTGATGGCAACTCCCGTGGCAAGGCTCTCATTTTATTGAAAAATCAAGAAGGACGCAGGAAATCAGTTCAGAAGGTGCGTACCCGCAGGTACACCATGCAGGGACCGCGTCCAGAGACGCAGGTCAGCCGTTCAGGAGGTGCGTCCACCAGTGCACACATTTCAACTCAGAGAAAAGCACACGTGGGGGTTTCTTGTGATTTACTCTTGGTATCTAGCCGACGGTATTGTGTTATTAAGGTGTCGGCTCGTGGTATTGTTCCATGATTTGAGTAAGAGCTTGCCTATATAAAGCAAAGGAGATCATTTGGCTTGAGGGTGTCTTGGGTTGAATATCTTATTGGGCTAGATCTGGTCTAGATCTAAAGAAGGCGAATCTACAAAAGGACTGAGATCTCTTTGGCGCATGATTAGATCTGTAGATCTGACTATTTGGGTTACTCTTAAAGTCTTGAAATCATTCATACCCGAAGGTACGCAGGTACAGTGAAAGGCAAGTGCGCCGGGACGCAGTGCAGTAGAACGAGACCTGCGTGGGGACGCAGGGCAGAGTAATATTCCGGTGCATCCGGGACGCAGTACAGAAACAGGCGCACTGCGTGGGACGCAGAGCAGAATAAGGTTCAGGTGCGTCCCTGCAGCAATAGGACGTGGCGCGATAGTGTTTTTGGGTGCGTCCCTGCAGCAATAGGACGCGGCGCGATAGTGTTTTTGGGTGCGTCCCTGCAGCAAAAGGATGCAGAGCAGTTGAAGGAACAGTGCGTGGGCACGCAACGCAGCGGAAGGATACCTGCGGGTGTACGCAGGAAAGCGGAAGGTGAATTACGTCGCGACGCAGGCCACATAAGGGAAAACTGTGTCTCTGTCTTAAGATGTTCTATTTATTATATTTCTCTGTTGATAAGGTGTTCTGGGTTAATTCTGTTATTGTTGATCTGATAACTGTAGTAGACAGTAACTGTTATGTACTTGATGATCATTTGATACATTATGAAAAGAAGTAGGGGGTTGTAGCTCCCTTCCAGGAGAGACTGGAAAACGAGAGTGAGAGAGAGTTGCAGCTCTCTGCAGGTTGCAGCCTACGTACTGGTAAAGGACTGCACCAGTACAAAATCATTGTAAAAGGAGTTTCTAATTTTGAAAGAAGATAGAGACATATTGCAGCAGGTGGTTTTCACCCACATTGGGTTTCCACCTTACATCTTGTGTTCTTTGGTGTGACTATCTGTTTTCTTGTTCATACTCATTATTTTTATGGTACTGACATGCAAAAATAATTCAAAGATCAAATAAAGAAGATTTATTAAAAGAATTAGATAATACTGATTCACCCCCCCTCTCAGTATTATTTTCAACAATTGGTATCAGAGCAGGTCCTTCAGAGAAGGTTGATCGCTTGAAGGTAGATCGTTCATCATGAGCAACTACGAGAGAGAAGCATCAATCAGGCCACCGGTTTTTGATGGGACAAACTTCAACTATTGGAAGGTAAGAGTTACTGCATATCTTCAATCTCTTGGTACAGAAGTTTGGGACATTGTAGAAACAGGCTACGCTTTTCCTTCAGCTACTCCTACAGATGCAGCTGAGAAGAAGAAGTATGAAACAAATGCGAAAGCAGTCAGTACTCTATTAGGATGTATATCCCAAACAGAATTCATGAAGGTAATGCACTACAAATCCGCAAAAGAGATATGGGACAAAATTGTCACGAGCTATGAAGGAGATGAACAGGTAAAGCGTGCTAAACTTCAAACTCTCAGGATTCAGTATGAGACTCTCAAGATGTATAATGATGAAAGTGTGGCTAATTATTTTCTTCGGGTAGATGAGATTGTTAATTGTATGAAAAATTTGGGTGAAGAAATAAAAGAGGCTATAGTAGTTGAAAAGGTTCTAAGATCATTGTCCCCCAAGTTTGAATCTAAAGTGTCTGCAATAGAAGAAAAGGAAAATCTCCGAATTCTCACTATGTCTCACCTACATGGAATTCTAACTGCTTATGAAATGAGAAAGGGAGGTCCATCAGACAGAAGGGAAGCTGCTTTGAAGGCATCAGGCAAAGAAGATTATTATGAAGCAAGCCATGTTCCAGAAGAAGAGGAAGAAGAATCAAATTTTGTCAGAAATCTTCAAAGGGGTTCTGGAAGGTTCAGAGGTAAGCTACCTTTTAAATGCTTTGCTTGTGGAAGAGTAGGTCATTATGTTGCAAAATGTCCTTATAAGGATAAAGGAAAGGAACCTGTTAGATGGAACAAGAAACAAGGTGCAAATAAGAAAAGCTACTACACCCATGAAGATAGTGATGGTTTATCAAACAGTGATGAAGATGAACAAGGTAATAAATATAAGTTGTTAATGGCATTTGAAGATGATGATTATATCGATGCTGTAGATGTGGATAACCTTTATGATGAAATTACTAGACTCAAGAGATGTATAGAAGAAAAGAATGTGATCATTGATACTCTACAATTTCAAATTGATGAAAAGGAAAAACACCTTGAAAAACTAGAAGGTGAAATTGTTGGTCTTAGAAAAGAGATTGAGAAAACAAAAGCTATTAATCTTAAGTTTGTCAAAGGATCTGAAACTTTGGATGAGATTATCAATGTGCAGTGGTCTCCTCTAAACAAGACAGGTCTGGGTTATAATGGAGAAACCTCTCAAGCATCCACCTCAAAAAGTTATCTTGATGCGGCAAGAAGAAATGAGCAAAAGAACAATGAAGATCATCAGGTAAAGCAGGGACGTATTACAAACAGAAACTATCAGGGGCAATCCATCTTAAGGGTGAACAAAAGCTACAACCAGCCACAGGTAAAATCTTCTCAGTTTGGTTCAAGAATAGATGAAAATAGAAATTACAATCAGTTGGCTGGTAGATTCAATAACCGCAGAAGCTTCTTCAATGGACAATGCTTTTCTTGCCATAACTTTGGTCACAAAGCAGCTCAATGTGTTGCATATAAAACAATCATGACTAGGGAAGCTAAAAAACAAAGAAGTATGACAGGGATTACAAAAAGGACCTATAACAACTTTTCGGTTCTTGAAAATGAAGTTGAATGTTCTATTTGCAATAATTTTGGTCATGAAGACTCTGAATGCAGGAGCAGGTTTCAGCAGAAAAAGGAACAAGAGCAGAAAAAGAACAAGCCTCAAGCACCAAAACATGGAGAATAAAGGAACCTCAAACGGAAAGATGTGGGATAGCATTTTATGCAGAGGGACAGGAAAATCTATGGTACATTGACAGTGGATGTTCGAAGCATATGACAGGTGATAAAGAAAAACTTGAGTCTTATTCTACTTTAGAAAAGGGAAAGAAAGTCTCTTTTGGAAATGATACTCCTGCAACTATAAAAGGAAAAGGCATTGCTCAGTTAAAAGAAAAGGTCAAGGCTGGAAATGTTTTGTATGTTGATGGATTGAAGCATAATCTTCTAAGTGTCAGCCAGATGTGTGATCAAAGAACTGAGGTTATATTCAGATCAAATGGATGTCTTGTTCGTGATCTTGATACAGGTAAAACAGTGCTCAAAGGCAAAAGAACTCCAAATAATCTGTACATATTTGAAGAAGGACTACAACAATGCTATCTGAGCAAGGATGAAGAGCACTGGTTATGGCATCGAAGGTTGGGACATCTAAGCTTCTCACAAATAAGGAAAGCATGCAAATATCAGGCAGTTCGCGATCTTCCAGATATCAAAATTCCTGACAACACCATATGCAAATCATGTCAGTTTGAAAAACAAACCCGAACTAACTTTCCAGAGAAAGAAGGATCAGCTAGCATGCCTCTTGAGCTAGTACATACAGATACATGCGGTCCCTTCAGAAAAAGGACACCTCGAGGAGAAGAATACTTGATATTATTCATTGACGATTTCTCCAGGTTTGTCTGGTTAGGACTTATGAAGCACAAAGATGAAGCATTCGAAAAATTCAAATCTTTCAAAGCCTTGGTTGAAAATGAATCAGGTCACAAAATTAAGTGCCTCAGATCCGACAGAGGTGTGGAATTTACTTCAAATGAATTTTTCGATTTCTGTGAAGAACATGGGATAAGAATAGAATTCTCTACAGCAAGAACTCCCCAGCAAAATGGAGTTGTGGAGAGAATGAACAGAACAATCCAACAAATGGCTCGTGCTATGCTTGATGAATCAGGAACTCCCGCAACTTTCTGGGGTGAAGCTGCACATGCTGCGGTTATTATTCTCAACAAAACAAATGTCCGGGTGAACAGCACTCAAACTCCTCATGAGCTCTGGAGTGGTAAAACTCCTTCAGTAAAGCACTTCAAAATCTTTGGGAGCAAATGCTATATCAAGAATACTGATGAGCAGCTTGGCAAACTTGAACCTAGAGCAGATGAAGGCATTCTTCTTGGTTACTCTCCATATAGCAAAGCATACAAATGCTACAATAAAAGACTTGGCAGAATTGTTGACAGCATTGATGTAGTGGTTGATGAGAAGGGATACATTCCTAGGCAAGTACATCGTGAAGACATCGAAGAAGATGAAGGCTACCCTCAAAGACAGAATGATGAAGAAGAAGAACCTCAAGAAGAACCTCAAGAAGAACCAGAGGAGCAAACAAGAATAGAAGAAAAGACTCCATCCAGATATGTTCAGAAGAACCATCTAGAATCTCAGATTATGGGACAGAAAGAAGCAGGTGTACAAACTAGAAGAATAGTTGCAGAAGCTTCAAGCTATTTGGCATTACTCTCCTCGACTGAACCACAAAATGTGAAAGAAGCATGCAAAGATGAATGTTGGGTGAAAGCAATGGATGAAGAACTTGAGAAGATCGAAAAGAACAACACCTGGGAGCTGGTTCCTAGACCAAAAGATAAGAATGTTATCGGGACAAAATGGGTCTTCAAAAACAAATTGAATGAAAATGGAGAAGTAATTAGAAACAAAGCCAGACTTGTTTGTAAAGGATATGCGCAGCAAGAAGGGATAGACTTTGAAGAAACCTTTGCTCCTATTGCAAGACTTGAGGCCATCCAAATGTTTCTTGCTCTCTCAAGTTTTCAAAACTTCAAAGTATTTCAAATGGACATGAAATCAGCCTTTCTAAATGGAGACTTGGAAGAAGAAGTGTACATTGAACAGCCAGATGGGTTCATTCTTGGAAATGATCCAAATCTTGTATGCAGATTGAAAAAGGCTCTCTATGGTCTCAAACAAGCTCCAAGGGCTTGGTACTACCATTTGGACAAATATCTTCATCAACAAGGTTTTTCAAAAGGATCAACAGATAGCAATCTTTATATAAAAGTTGAAAATGACAAATTGCTAATACTTGTTGTGTATGTAGATGACATTATTTTTGGGAGCAATGAAGAAGCTATGAGTCAAAACTTTGCCTCGGTCATGCAGAAAGAATTTGAAATGTCTTTGCTAGGAGAACTGACATATTTCCTTGGTTTGCAAATCCAAAAAAAAGAAGGAGGAATCTTTTGATCTCAAACCAAGTATCTCAAATAGATTTTGAAGAAATATGGCATGGAAGATGCAAAACCAGTATGTACACCCATGGTCACAGGATGTAGCCTCAGTGCAAATGATGAATCTGCAGCAGTACATCAACCAACCTACAGATCTATGATTGGAAGTTTACTTTATTTGACAGGTACCCGACCGGATATCATGCATGCAGTTGGAATAGTTGGAAGATTTCAAGCAAATCCGAAGGAGTCTCATCTTCAGGCAGTGAAGAGAATTTTCAAATATCTTCAAGGGACTCAAAATTATGGCTTATGGTATCCTAGAGATACAGATCTTACACTTCATGCTTATACAGATGCAGATTGGGCCGGAAGCGTGGATGGCAGGAAAAACACAAGTGGTGGTGCGTTCTTTATGGGTTCCAGACTGGTATCTTGGTTCAGCAAGAAACAGAGTTCAATTGCCTTGTCTACAGCTGAAGCGGAATATGTTGTTGCTGCATCTTGTTGCACCCAACTCCTTTAGATGATGCAGACTTTGCAGGATTTTCAAATCACTTGTACACCACCAATCCCCATCTTATGTGACAACACAAGTGCAATCAGCATCTCAAAGAATCCTGTTATGCATTCAAAAACCAAGCACATACCAATCAAGTACCATTTTCTCCGGGAACAAGTACTTGAACAGAAGGTCAAGTTGGAGTATGTTCCTTCTAAGGAACAAGTTGCGGATATTCTCAACAAACCATTGCCCAGGGACACTTTTGAATACCTCAGGCAAAAGCTGGGGGTTGTTGATGCATCATCTTATTGTTGAACCTTTTTTTTCTGATTGATGGTACAGGTTCAGGGGGAGCACATAATGCATTGTTGGCATTATGGAGGATGGTTAGAAGGAGATCTTGGAAATGGCTACAATATGTCTCTATCTCTTTCATGGTGGATTATGGTTCTTTGTTGCAGATCTGGTTCGTATTCAGGGGGAGCATGTTCCTAGGGGGAGCATACCCCTTTGCCCTTGATGTCAAAGGGGGAGAATGACGCTGAAGTTTGTGAGGTTGCCATCAAGTCCAAAGGGGGAGATTGTTGGCATTATGTTTCTGGTATGGCTATATGTTACAGATGTTGTACTTGATGGCAACTCCCGTGGCAAGGCTCTCATTTTATTGAAAAATCAAGAAGGACATAGGAAATCAGTTCAGAAGGTGCGTACCCACAGGTACACCATGCAGGGACCGCGTCCAGAGACGCAGGTCAGCCGTTCAGGAGGTGCGTCCGCCCAGTGCACACATTTCAAGGTAGAGAAAAGCACACGTGGGGGTTTCTTGTGATTTACTCTTGGTATCTAGCCGACGGTATTGTGTTATTAAGGTGTCGGCTCATGGTATTGTTCCATGATTTGAGGAAGAGCTTGCCTATATAAAGCAAAGGAGATCATTTGGCTTGAGGGTGTCTTGGGTTTAATATCTTATTGGGCTAGATCTGGTCTAGATCTAAAGAAGGCGAATCTACAAAAGGACTGAGATCTCTTTGGCGCATGATCAGATCTGTAGATCTGACTGTTTGGGTTACTCTTAAAGTCTTGAAATCATTCATACCCGAAGGTACGTAGGTACAGTGAAAGGCAAGTGCGTCGGGACGCAGTGCAGTAGAATGAGACCTGCGCGGGGACGCAGGGCAGAGTAATATTCCGGTGCGTCCGGGACGCAGTACAGAAACAGGCGCACTGCGTGGGACGCAGAGCGGAATAAGGTTCAGGTGCGTCCCTGCAGCAACAGGACGCGGCGCGATAGTGTTTTTGGGTGCGTCCCTGCAGCAACAGGACGCGGTGCGATAGTGTTTTTGGGTGCGTCCCTGCAGCAAAAGGACGCAGAGCAGTTGAAGGAACAGTGCGTGGGCACGCAGCGCAGCGGAAGGATACCTGCGGGTGTACGCAGGAAAGCGGAAGGTGAATTGCGTCGCGACGCAGGCCACAGAAGGGAAAACTGCGTCTCTGTCTTAAGATGTTCTATTGATTATATTTCTCTGTTGATAAGGTGTTCTGGGTTAATTCTGTTATTGCTGATCTGATAACTGTAGTAGACAGTAACTGTTATGTACTTGATGATCATTTGATGCTTTATGAAAAGAAGTAGGGGGTTGTAGCTCCCTTCCAGGAGAGACTGGAAAACGAGAGTGAGAGAGAGTTGCAGCTCTCTGCAGGTTGTAGCCTGCGTACTGGTAAAGGACTGCACCAGTACAAAATCATTGTAAAAGGAGTTTCTAATTTTGAAAGAAGATAGAGACATATTGCAGCAGGTGGTTTTCACCCACATTGGGTTTCCACCTTACATCTTGTGTTCTTTGGTGTGACTATCTGTTTTCTTGTTCATACTAGACATGAAAAAATAATTCAAAGATCAAATAAGGAAGATTTATTAAAAGAATTAGATAATACTGATTCACCCACCCTCTCAGTATTATTTTCAACAGTTGCCCCTGGCAACTCTATATACCACTTGGCCACATTACTAGTCAAGGTGCGTTGAAAAAGTCTCAACCTAACCAAGTCATCGATAAGGGAGTTTGATGAGCACCACAAATGGAATGTGGTTACATGGTCGCCCGGGTCTTTGTTGCCCTTCCCCTTGAACTTTGCAATGTCCAAATGTAGTTTAGTTGGGACCGGAGGAAAGGCCGGATTGTATTTGATTGGATCATTTATTAATTTCATGAGATCTGGAAAATTCAACGTTGCAAGAAAAGGAAGCCTAGGAGGAGCTTGGGGATTCCACCCAAACTATGCAGAGCTCCCAAAGTTCTGAAAATATTGGCCTGGATTTTGGAAGGCACCAGGCTACCCGCAGTAACCATCAGAACTAGATGAACCAAAAGGTGAACCCTGTGATCCAACAAAACTCAGAGTTTGACCAACTCCGGCCGAAAAACCTTCATAACCAGTGAAGCTCCCTCCTAGAGGATTATAAGGAGTCGATAACCCTTGATAAGGATTTGAAGTAGAAGCTATGGGAGGAATACTTTGAAAGGAGCTAATTGTGCAGTACGGCTTATTCCCTTGTTGTTCAAAAAATGGATTCCCAGTTCCCATCCCACTAACCGCAGGGTTAGTCCAACCTTGAAAGGGATTGTTTCCTTGTCCTGTAGCAGAAAAAGGCATAGATCCTATTGTCAGGTTGGAATGTGGTATATTACCACTTCTAAAAGGAAAACCCTGAAATGAATCCAACCCACCCATCATGGATGTGGAGGCACTAAATGGAACTGACGGAATAGCATGTGAATGGGTGCCAAATGGGAAGAATCCAGAACTAAATCCATTGGCTTTGGAATTTCCACTCGTAGAAGGAATGGAGGTAGATACAACTAAAGATGTGCTAGAAAAATGCCCAAATAAAGATGCAGAGGGGATGGAAATACTTCCTCCCCCTTGTACTGATTTTGGAGTCTGCATGGTTGTAGCACTTGTGGTAAAAGCCATGCTTCCAGTGGCAGTCATCGAAGGTAAGTGCGTAATATGACCTGGACTTGATGGTCTATGAGTTAGAGTCCCAACGTATTGTAATACGTCTGGATGGCTAGAAGGTAGAGGAGAAGTCGGAGCCTCTAATGAATCTGGGAGTTCTTCCAGCTCTATGTTATCTTCTGATTGAAAGAGAACTCGAGAAAGAACTGGAGTGTTCCTTTCTATTTTTGCGAAAGTACCAGTCCTATCGTGAACACTAATGCCCCCGAGGGGAGGATCAATCCCCGATGTGTTAGCTTCCATGGGATGAAACCCTCTGGCAATATTACTTCTGCGCCTTCTAGGAGAAGGCTCTAAACTTGGTGGTGAAAGACCACAAAGTCTTCGAGATTGTCTAGGTGATCGGTCAGCCACTTTGAATTCTTTATTAAGATCTAATTAAAGACTCAAGAAAAATTGAAAGCTAGGCCAACTGAGAGCACAGTGCACACACTAAAAGTCCCTAAAAGATGTCGGCCAGTGAAACAACTTTCAAGTATTTCCACTCTAGGTGATGACGACCAGACACCAAAATACAAGAAAGTGAAGTAAGGGGCCTTCCGAAGATAGTCTGGGATAATGATGGCCCAATCCTACTAGTGAAGGTAATAGAGGAAGTTACATTAACCTCCTAACAATAGCCTGCACTGGTGCAAGGCCCCAAGCTTTACAAGGGTGCTTTCTAGTAGTACCGTTGAGAGTGATATAATTTCGACCTCAGGTGCCCCGAGATTCCCCTCCATAGCCACTTGTGTAGATCCCTAGGAGAAGCAACTAAGGTTACCAACTTGTTTCAGAAGCCAAGCCGAACAGTCTTGAGGTAAGATCTGACAAGTAGGAGAGGGGGTATCTCTCTTCCTTATCTTCAGAAACACTCGTTCTTAACTCCTGGATCCAGATCTTTCCTGGTCTTCCTAACGCTATTAGATTTGCACTCATTATTCAGACTCCTATGTTTGACAGTTTAAATGGCATTGGAGAGTTTTCTCTCCACACGCCTAATGCAAGGCCATAAAATATCCTAAAACTTGTTGATGTGTCTAAATTGACAATTATAAAAAAGTTCTAGTGTATTTTAATTAGCACTTATTTTTAAATGGGTTGTTCTTAAGTCAATGGATAAGCAGAAATGAAACTTGTGGTGATTTGACACAAAAGAAATTAATAAAAACCAAATTAGGTGTAAATGCACTCATTTTGTTCATCGATGAAAGAAATTTCTACTAGGTTCTGATGAACTTCTACAAAAGTAATAAATTTTTATTTTCTTTTCTGTTACTCAAGCTTCAAACCCACAAAAATTAACAAAACTATGCATCTCCTAAAAGATGCACAAATTTATCCTAATACAATAAGTACATGCTGATGCAAAACTTAAGACTACTCTAAATCAAAGAATGAAAGTAACTTGTTTATCAATTCTAATTAGCCACTTAAGATGTTTTGATAGAATATAAGTTGCTAATACCCATTTTCATCCAAACACTAAAAGCAAATTTCAAGATAAACAAAAATGCACTTTCACTCGCAAAAAGGAAACTAAATCAAAACAACGACAAGGAAAGCAAAAACCAAGTCTTCAAAAAGTTTTCTTCAAAAGCAAAAACAAAAATGACTTTTCAAAAGTGCTCTAAATAAGACTAAAACTTTATGATCGAAGAATAGGCACAAAACACTTTGCAAGTTAACAACACAAAACGGGTGAAAACTCAACAAAAAGTGTGTCTCAAGATGCTCTTAACAATCAAAAAGTAGCAAAAAGAGCTTGGTGACAATGATCACAAGATCAAGAAAGACAGTTCTCAAAATCGTCACACAACAACTTTCAAATAGTAAGAAAAGTAAATGGCCACAAAAATGTAGTTTTGACACGCAAAAAAAAAGATCACCAAAACAAGATTTTCCACAAATATTGAGACCAATCTTTCTTCCCTAGAAG
This sequence comes from Pinus tabuliformis, assembly GCA_031772625.1. Taxonomy (NCBI): domain Eukaryota; kingdom Viridiplantae; phylum Streptophyta; class Pinopsida; order Pinales; family Pinaceae; genus Pinus; species Pinus tabuliformis. Next base: position 479,384,837 of record CM062812.1, on the reverse strand, counting down.
ACCAGAACAACCAAGATTCCCAGAAAGAAATCTTATGTGCTTAAACAAAAATGATGACGCTTGCAACAAAAAAAAACAAGACCAACACTTTCCACAACCAGAGAGAGTTTGAAATCATGGACTTGCTGTAAAAATAAAGACTGACACAGAAAAGTAACTGTTCAACAAAGACTCAGACAAGCAGACAAATCTTCAGAAACAAAAATATTTGAAAAATCTTGAAAATTTTAGGGTATACATGATTGTTTCAATGCACAGTTGCATGTATACACTATTCAGCCCAAGAAAACCTACGTATACGCAGGTTCACTTGAGGAAACTTATGTACATACACCTTTGTAAACTGGAAAAACATCTTATATAACATATCACAAGAAAAAACAAAAAAAGGTCTGAAGAAACTAATCAAACTTATAGTTCAAGTTCCTACAGGAACAGACTACTCAGTCATGGCAAGTAAATAAACAATTGAGCCCTGATTGGCTTGAATAAACACAAACTAGGAACAACAATACTATTGTCCCCAGCGGAGTCGCCAATTCTATTTAGGGACAAAGTCCCCTAGGGTCCTGGGTCAATACCATAGTAGAGCAAGGGTTATCTAGAAAGAAAAACAAGCATTCCATACAGTCATACTACTAATATAAACAAACTACACGAAAGGAGGTGCACCTGGGGGTCCTTTGTTTGGGTAGATCCAACTAGGGTCCAAACCCTTTTGGAGTTCCTTTCAATCCTTCAACCTACAAAACAATCAATTCCAGAAAGCATAGTAGTATATGGACCAAGCATCATAAGCAAAACAACTTCAGAGCATATTGAAAGTTAGTTATACAATTGAAACAACCATTCATATGTAAATCATAACATTAATATCATAAGCATGAAGGAGATTCATATCAGGAACAAGACAAGTGTTTCTTTTATTATAGATAACTAAAATACAATAAGGAATGATTTCACCTGAGTCTTCCTTTCGCAAGCTCCAAGCAGAACCATCCTCTGGATTCATCCAATCTCAAGCCTTAAACAAGCTCCTTCCATAACTCACTCAAGCATATCTCAACAAATAGAAAGACATCATAACTCAAGGAAACAAGGGTTTCCTGTAATAGGGGAATTGCTAGAAGCACAAAGATCTTCAGACTTGATCAACGATAATCTCAGTAGAGTGATTTTTCTCTCTCTTCTCTCCTCCCTTAGGCCTTCTCATTGAAGCCTTTTTATACTTCTCCCAAAGTAGTTTTTTAGTTGGGAATTCATTTGGAATAGTTGGGCCACAGGCACTAATAGGTAATCAACAGGTAAAACCTATGATATCCACCCAAAATTAAGGAGATTTAATTTTTTTAAGTGTTTTAAGACATATATGCGGGTTGGGTATACATAGACCCACGTACACACGCATTTAGCTCAGGGTAATGTCACATATAGATATTAAAACACTGTTTTTTAGGTATTTGGACCAGGTCTGGAGGGAGGGGCTGCCCTAGGCCATGAGTGCAGCATCACAAACATCAAGAGTGAGATTTGGGGCTATAAAAGTCTATTAGTCACTGGCTCCCAAACTTCCTTGCTCAAAGGTTTATCAGTGAGAGGTATTCCCAGATATTTGGATGGTAACTCATCTCTTTGAAAGTTGAGAATTTTGGAGAGGTTTCTCTGAATAGCAATGTTAGTATTTAAAAAGAAATTTTTTTATTTTTTGAGGCTTACCTCTGTACCAGTGGTCGTAGCAAAGTTGTTTGTGATTTGTTTGAATGCTTTATCTTCCTTGACTCTGGGTGTGCCCTGCAGCATAGTGTCATCCACAAATTGTTTATGAGTTTAGGCATCCCCATTCAGGGTGAGTTTGAGACCCTAGATTCTTCCTTCTAAGTTGGTGGATTTAATGGCTCTGCCTAATCCTTCCATCATGAGAATAAAGAGGAAGGGGGGGAGCGGATATCCTTTTTGGAGGCCTCTCGAAGGCTTAAAGGTTCTAGAAAGAGAGCCATTAAGAAGGATTGAAAAATTAGATGTAGTATCCATGGAAATTATCCATATTATCCAGTTGTGGTTGAAGATGTATGCTATTAGTACTTCCCTTATGTACAACCAGTTGAGCTTGTGATATGATTTTCTAGTTCAAGTTGTATGATCATCCCTACTTGCTTATTGCTCTTAAGAGAATGAACCACCTCATGAGCTTGAATTATATTGTTTAGAATCTGCCTTCCTTCCACATAATTAGTTTCATCCTCAGACACAAGCGTTGGAAATAGGGGCTTAAGTCTGTTTGCAATTACTTTGAAATAATTTTGTACACCACATTGCATAAAGCTATGGGTCTAAATCTGTCTGGTGTCATAGATTTTTTTTCCTTTCGAATCAAAGCTATGAAAGAAGTATTAAGTGCCATCAAAATGGTTTTTGATCTTCCTGAGTCCTCCACAACTTCAAGGATATCTCATTTGAATCTTTACCAAGATGCTTTGAAGAAGTCGTTATTGAACCCACCAGGTCCTAGAGCTTTCCCATTTTTCATTTCTTTAATAACTTCAGTAACTTCCCCTTGAGTCACTCGCCTATTAAGATTTTAATTGTCTTCCTTGGTTACAAGCTTTGGAATATACTTTGTGAATTTGTTGATAAATTGTGATCTATCTATGAGAGGCTCCTCTACTATGCTTTGGAAATGTTATACCATAGCACATTCCATTTCTTTGTAGGTGTTGAGCTCTTTCCCTTGAGCGTCTCTAAGTTTTGAAATCCTGTTATGTGCCTTGTGATCCATGGTTGACTTGTGAAGAAACTTGGTGTTTTGGTCCCCTTCTTTAAGCCATTGCACTCTCGATTTTTTCCTCCAGAAGATATCCTCTTGCTGGCATCTGTCATCTCATTCCTGTTGAAGACTGTCAACTTGCATTTTTATTTCCTTTGTAAATCCATATATGATAAGGATCTGATTGAGTCCTTGTAGTTTCTATTCAACCTCTATTTTAGCTTTGAAAATATTGCAAAACTCCTTTTTGTTCCATTCTTTAAGCCTAAGATTGATGTGTTTCAGTCTTTGTTGTAGGAGAAACATATCAGTGCCTTAAATGGGCAAATCTTCCCTCCTCCATTTACCAATATTACTAATGAAGTCAGGACATGTGAGCTAGACATTTTCAAACCTGAAAGGTCTGTTCCTCGGAGTACCTATAAAAGAAGCTTCAAGTTGGATAGGCCAATGATCTGAGCCTCCAAAAGGAAGGATTGATGCAGTCAAGTGAGGAATAGTGAGAAAGAGGTCCTCCGAGATTATAAATCTATCTAGTTTAGAGGCAACTTGAGAAGCCCCTCCCCTCTTACTGTTCCATGTGAAAGTACTATTTATTGTCGCAATGTCGACTAGCCCCATGTCGATTAGGAAGTTCATGAAGGCAATGGAGTCTCTACCAAGTGTTCTAGTCCCGCCTTTTATTTCTGTAAGAGATGTGATCATATTAAAATCCCCTCCTAGAATCTAGGGCATAACATGATGTCTCCCTCTCAACTCCTCCAGTGAGGTGAGAAGCCTGAGTTTGTCTTCTAGTTTTTGAGGACCATAGTCATTTGCGTTCATATATATTTCATTATCACCGAAAGGTTGGGTCACCATTGAAAGGTAGTTCCTGGATGCCTCAGCATCTAGGATTCCAAGATTCTAGGGATTCCAGAGAGTGAGAATCTTGCCTGCCGTGTTGTCTGCTTTAACTTCCAGATACTCACACTTAATGAGCCATTTGCTATGTATCTCTCTGATTTTCTCTATTGAATACTTTGTCTCCTGGATAAACACCATGTCTGGTTTTTCTTCTTTTATTCTATTACTAAGATTTCTTTGTTTCCTTTTGCTTCCTAGACCCCTAATGTTACAGCTTGTGAGGTTCATTATGAAATATTTGTAAATGAGTAACTAGTAAGATCTTTCATCTTACTTGAGTTAATCATGAGTGTCCCACACTCTGTCAGCAACTCATTCTATCTTTTCCTTCCTCTTTTCCTGTCTGGGTTCTTGGAAGAGTGTCCTGATTTTGCCTCCATCATTTTAACCCCTCTATTTTTCTGGCTTTGATGGTTTCCTTTTCTTCTAGAACACTTTGCTTTAGATATCTAGAGGAAGAGCTATTGTACTCTATCAAACTCCTCTTATGGTAGAGAATCAACCCCTTTGGTGGTTCCCTGCTCCAGGAACTTTTTTAGATTGAGATTCTCCCTCTCAAGAATCTCCTATAGTTCATGGTCCTCTATTCCAACTTCACTTCGGGTCATCTCATGGTCCCTGCCAAGTTGCATGATGTTTATCATATCTTCCTTTATTTTGTTATTCTTAGGTACATCCTCCATGCTAGCATCTTTTTCCCTATCTACAAGATCATCCTCCAATGCTTGGTTCATCGCATTGTTCCCATCTTCTTCTTCTAAAATCTTGAAACTGTTATGATTTGGGTGTTTATCCTTGCTAGTTTTCCTTTCGTAACTTTTTTCCTCCTTTCCCTTTGCTTCCAATCTTGGTAAAGCCTTCGGGGTCTTTGCCTATGTTGGTTCTCATATTGTCCTCCAATCTGTTTAAAGGGAAATAACTGATGAGGTGCCCATGCTCATGACATTTGCAGCATCTGAATAGGACATGTTCATAGTCCACCGCTTACACCCATTCTTCATCATAAACTTCTAGAATGATTTCATCCAGAGGTGCTCCTAATAGGTCCATTTCTACGCATATGCGCACAAAGGAGGTGTATTTTCCTCGCAGAGTCACCTTTGATATTTTTAAAACATGACCTAATTTATTGCCCATGGCCTTTAAGGATTCAGGCAGCCAGTAATATAAAGGTAGGAAGTAGAGTCATATCCATACCGGTATTGATGCGAATGTTTCTCGTTCTGGGACAAAATTCATCACCCATGGTCGCATGTATAGGCCAGCCGCAGCATAGAAGTATGGCACTCCTTCGAACACTCTGTGTTTGTTGTCTAGGTTTGTCAACACCACTGTGAAGAAACTCTTGGACCCAAGGTGGAGGGTTATTTCCCCCTTAGGTTTCCATTGGTTTCTTATCCACACCTGCAACACCTTCTTCGTTGGCCATATCCCCATAAATTTTCATATAACTGTGTATGCCGCCATGTGATCCCCGTGCTTTTGTAGCACCGGATTATTTAAAACAACCCGGGGTTTAATGGTTGACCTAGGTCTGTAGAGTCCTATCAAACTCTTATTCTCAGCTTTCTAACTGTTGCTTTTATTCTCTTCTCTCCTCTAACTTTCTCATGATTCTTTTCCTACTCATGAGAACTGTTTTTTCTTACTTATCTATGTTGATCCTCTTTGTTCCTGCCTCCATTGCCTTTTTGAAGTGATTCAAATGTGCTTCCTTGTTTCTATTCACCACTATAGCACTATAGAAGGGAGTAGAACTCCCCCCTCCTCGCCCTTCCATGTTACCAACAATCCCTTGTTGGTCCAAACCCTCGTTATGTGCTTTCCCCCGCAACATCATTCCTCATTGTCAAAAAAACTCACTGAAGTATGTGCATACAACATATTATATACATGCTAAAAAGGACATCATAAATTAATAATGATAGGATAATAAGGTCAATAGACCGCCACTAAAAGTACATTTAGTGTACATACATAATGGAATTGTAGAAGCAAGATGTGGTGCTTCTTGGTTGATGGTAGAAAGATAGTGTTAAGTTTAAAATCACCTTCTCAACAGTAAACTCAAATACTAATGGGTGAAAATTAAGCTGTAGGAAATTTTGTAACCTAAGGTGTACAATAATGTGCATGTATATGAAGATATAAACAGGGTTGTCATAGTAACCTCTCGCAGACATAAACCTTTCCAATCCATAAAATGAATTGAGATCTCACAAATGTACATCTTGTGAGAAGTAATAAGAGTAAAATGAATTGTGTGTTAACACTCGATATAAGCAGAGTACATATAGTGGGACTTGGTGCTTTAGACCAATTTTGAGCAGCCTGTTTTTATACACCAGATTTGGAACATGGCTCCAACTTAGTAAGCAAACATTTGGTAAATAAAAATGATTTTGCATTATTACCGCTCATGATGATATAAAGATATAATGTTAGTAGTAAAATAACACATGCATCAAGTAAGATAAGAGAGGATAACTGATCTCTTAGTTTTAAGGGTGATTTAATGTTAAAAGGAGTTGTTAACAGGTAAATACCATGAGGTCAGACCCTCGCATAAAGATTTAAGGGGTTTGAAGTTGTGAATATTATAGCTTTCACTTATAACTCAAGTATGGGAGACATATGTAGGTGCATAGTGTTTATTCAATGAGGTTTAGAGCTACATAGAATTCGTCATAAGAAACAAGGTGTTGGAAGAAGTACAAAAAGAGCCATTGTAAATCATATGACATGATTTGTTTAAGTGTGGAATAATTGTTAAGAACCAAACAAATTTATTCTTGATTATAGACAAGCTAAGATAGTTATTAGACTTGAAATATCTATGATAGACTCATTATCATAGTTAATAGCCTGGTTTATCATTAAGTGGGAGGTATATTGCATTGTTGTTAAAACCTTGTACAAGTGACAAATTTAATCCCAAAACTAAAAGTTATGGGTATTACTGAATTTTATTATGCATGGCGATTTCTATGATACAATTATGTTGATATTGTCGCAACCACATGACATAGGAAAATGATTGATAAATAAAAGCACTCAAATAGTACGGTATAAAACTTTCATTGGTTGTAGAAATGGAACACGCCCATGAAATTCCTTATAAACTGATGACAATTTGTTCCACTTATATAAAGGTAAAGAAGGAATTTTTAGCATAATACTAACATGGCATAAAATATGTGGATAAAGTATATTTAAAGCAAGTGATGATATGGACATTGGTATGGTGTACGAGTGGTACATATGGTACTATGTACAAACGATATATATGATACAGGTATGAATACATGTATTGCATAGTAATAATATATGATCTAAATAGTTGTGTGTGTGTAATAGACATTGTGTGTAGGTATGCATGAAGACACTGGGTGGTTGTCTGGCATGGAAACCGGCTTGGAGATTGCACAAAAAAAAGGAAACTAAGAAGTGATTCAAGCATAAGTAACAGTGGTTTATTCACAGTTTGGCATATATGTGATTATGAATCTCACGAGTACATATGGTTATGATGGTTATGTGTGAGCTAACCTATTATGGCATTTTGTACATATTGGTTTGGAAATGTACTAGTGACTTGTTGTACGTAGATAAACAACAGGCAGTAACTGATGAGATAGAATAGAAAGGCTTGGAAGAATGTTGGGGAAGAACATGAATTTTTTCAACTAAAATAAATGAAGGGGAATATAAGTCGTATAGCCTACTCAAATGTTAGTATTGTATACCAAATTATGATATTTATTGTGGTAAACATAGTTGAGTTTCTCCATGTAAAGACTCTCACAAAATTGATTGAAATCAATGTTACATATACAAATGTAAGGAGATGTGTTGGGAGAACTCCATGGTAACTGATATATTCAATCAGAATATCTGCATGAGATGACCAGGCCCAGGTAGCTTGGGAATTCAGAGACAAGTACTTGTGAACGAGGTTGTAGTAATAGACTGAGGATGGTGTGAACTTAAGGGGGGGAGTATGTAACAAACCTACCTTGTGTGTCAAACTATTGCAAACCTAAGCTGAGGAAAGATAGGTTTGATGTGTAATATGAAAATTAAATAGCTTGTGAAATAAATTAATCACTTGGAAAATTGAAACACCAAGAGATGAGATTCTTGCAAAATCCCATTGAGGAATGGGATTGGATAATTACTTCATGATAAAGCTTCTAGATGTTATTCTAGATAAGCTTGATGGATTGGAGATAAATATCCATAGAGAAAAACATATATGTTGTGTCGGAGAGAAAAGGAAGCTTTTATGAGGAAAAGCCTCCTGGTAGATAAAGGCGAGATTTTATAAGATAAACCTAGGAAAATGGATAGAAAATATCCATAAAAGTAGGACACCACTAATGGAATCCATATCATGAATGAGGGTATTAAATACCCATTGCATAGATTAGTTGGAGGCAGTTGATAAATGGAAATATCCTCGGCTCGGGCAGAATCAGAGGTGATTCATGGTTTGGTGGTGGTGCTCCATTTTTCAAGTGGTGTTCTTTCTTCTGATCTAATTGGATTCACTTGCATGCGATATACAATATGTTGGTTTCTTACTTTATGTTTACTTCTTACTGTTGAAGTAGTTAAATCCTTCAGCTCAAAAGTATAGAAGTTTATGTTATCAGTATTTATGAGAGTCCTTGCATTTTTATGCATGTCACTCTTGTTGCATCTAAGTGTAGAGTTGATGGTGGAATCATAGTAGGTAGTCGTTAATACTTGTGCCAAGGAGCTAGCTTACTCATGATCGACTCTACATGTGACCATTTTGCAATAGTAGAATTACTTGTTTTAACTTTGTGTATGATATATTCATATATTAATGTTGAGATAGCTATTGAATCTAAACTTGATCATCATTAAATGTAATGAAGGAACATAGTATACCTCTAACATTATGTTATACCTATGGTTTAAATTGGTATGAGACATTGGTGCATGTAGAATAGTTCTATATTAATGCTTCTAATTTCATAGTCTATGGTTAGATTATCTATTCCATACCTATTCAATGAGGCTAGTTTGGCCATTCTGCCTACTGCATAAGAGTTATATCAGTAACACTTTTGACTATGTGTGTAGAACTATGATCATGATGCATGGCCAAGCTGACTCCAATAGACTTAAAATAATGTGTCCATTCATGCTTGTGGGAATTAACAAATGTATTTTATGGGTTGCATGCCATGATTAGTTCTTTTCAACACTTTGTAAATTGTGATTAATGATGGATATGATGTATAAGTCATATAATGAATCTAAAGATTCCATCTAAATTACGTAAACCATACAAGGATTCCTTACTTGATGTTGTTCAATTGTTATGAAAGTGAGTATGGTTGCATGAAAAATAAAGGTTCACGTAATGACATCTATATCTAACTATCTATCTATCTATATATCTATATATATATATATATATAGATGTAGATATATTACCTATGATGATGGTTAAACCTTAATTGTAAACTAAGATAACTTATAATGATGATAACCCATTAGCTAATTCTTAGAGTAGGCTAACAAGGTATGTTACAATTTAACCTTGAATAAAATCTATTATTGATATTCATAATCTGTTGAGGAGTCAATATATATCACAGTCTATATTTGATGAGAGGTTAATGTGACTCGAGACATGGTTGGATAAATGATGTGTGCTATGATTTGTTCAAGACATAGGTTATATAACTCGGTTGTTGAACTAACAATATGGAAAATGGTAAAATCACATCTATATTTCTTAAGGTCCAACTTTATCTAAAAATCAAAAGAGCGAAGCTTGTTTGCTCGAAGTAGTAAGCTTATCTTCTTTGAAGCCATTTCAATTAGTTCTTCAATAAGAAAAAAGGTAGGATTCAAAGAATTCATTGAGAAATCATTGTTGATGATTCTTGCTATCCTAAAGAAAGATATGTGCCCTAACTAAGGAATATTTTGGTAGTATTGTATGAAGCTATACTTACGTGGCAATATTTATATAGATTATATCGCTCTTAAGGCTCAAATCAAGGTAGAATTGTGCCAAGTCTTCAAGAAAACTATCGTGGTCGATCTGAGGGTTTCATTTTCCAAGTTTCTACCATAAGTACAACCTTCTTTCTGGAATGATTTCATCCTCCTTGCATCTAATTAAGGAAAAAATTCATAGCATATATGTTATCAAACTCCTTTGATATATATGTACAAATTTGAAAAAAATTGTTGTATGATATTTCAACCTTCTTAAGAATAGCATATTTTGGGAAATATCTTAGCTTTCTCTAGGAGACCATTGAAAAAGAAAATTGCGCATATTTGGGAACTTAATGAGATGAATGATTTATGAATTGTTATTTTTTGTGGGAGTTCCTATGTAATCTAGGTTCTAATCTAAGCCGCCATAAGAATACAATAACAATTTGGATAATTTGGTTGATAGTATGGACAATGAAAGTCCCCTACTTATGATGTGGGTTTCTTAAAAACAACAAAAGGTAGAAGGAATTAGTAGAAAATAAGTAGCATATTTGACATTACGTGAGGTACAACAATGACACTCTATGTTCCATCATACTTAAGGTATTTTTAATCTATTTGTGAGATGAGATTTGATGCAGGGGATGAAGTGGAACGTGTTTAGGATTTTCTAGAACTATTTGAGCTTGTGTGGCCATGTAGTTGAAAGTAATTGCTACTACCATAATCTAGAAAATAATATGTATGATCTCAAGTTCCTCTTGATACAATAACTATACATAAATCATTACACAACATTCAAAAAACCCTGATCCCACCTAAGTCAAGACGATATGGGTGCTATTGATGAAGCTTGTGCCTTTGTGACTACTTGCACTAGACGATTGATGAATCATATATATTAGTGGTGCAATGAAGACTTGAAAATATGTCACTACTTGCACTAACAGAAACATGGTAACCCCACTACAATGGTGATATTGGTGAAGCCTATGCCCTTATGACTAGTAGCACTACCTCTACCTCTGGGACTACATCAATGATAACTATTGCTACTAGAACTAAGGCTTGAAAAAGAGTCACCACTTCCAACAATGGAGTGTGAGTCTCTTGAAATAAATAAATAAATGAGGAATGGAGATTATAGAATCTATCCACATTAATCTCTGAATTTGACCTTGTCCTAGATTTGCAAACAAATGAGGCCAATTGAGATCCAACCTCTCAAAATAGAGAATCATGCTATTACAAGAAAATATAATCTCCCAAACCACAAAATCCCTGGATTGCAAGCAAATCTAGCCTCCCAAAGTAGGTGGATAGGGCTTTGCATGGTTTATCCTCCTTTTTTTATGGCTAAAATGTCATATATAATTATTTTTTAAATAAATGTTGGGCTAATTATAGTAAATGGGTCTACTATAAAAAAAATTCCCATCAAAAATATAAAACCCCTTAAATTTTTCCCTTGGGCTAACATTCGCCCCTAAAATTTTCTATGTTCTCAACCTCAGAGAGGGAATGAGTGAGTCTAGATACTGAACAATCGTATGGAATCTCCAACATATGTTGAATATATGACCTTCCCCGATATTCACTAGTTATCTAGGATAGCATTATGGGTACAAAATGTATTCAATAGACAATTCTACAACTTGACCTTGACCTTGTATAAATAACCTATACTCAAGTTGTTAGAACATGACATGTAACACTAATTTCACATTAAATTAAATTGTTCCTAATGATTCTGCATCATTTATTTTTTAAACAATATAATCACATACTACAATTCACAGCACAAACTTGCATACACAAACACACAACCAATACTATATCCATATTACCACCAATATCTCTATAATAAAGCGATCAACAAAGGCTAAGAATTCTACAATCAACCACCTCCCAAGATTTTCACACCCACATTATTAACCTCTAGAAATAGTTGGCTCTCAGAACAATTTCATAAACAAAATGTAATGTGGTCCTCTTCTGCATTAGGTCATAAAATAGCAAGGCATGGGCACCCTCCAGGATTTTGCCACAAAGTTTGCTGATAACAAATCAGTTTCTCCTATAGTTTGATAGTCAATGAAAATCATTATCCCAAATAACCATGGTGCAGGCCATTGATTGAGGTTTTTTCATGCTACATGCAACATCCACCGCATCCATTTGGAGCTCGATCACATAAATATGGCACTATTTGGCTCTCGACTCTCCACGACGTCCTCATTATATGGCTTTATACTTGTCAACAGTGCCAAGCTTCTCGAGGTCTAAAGAAAAGAAGTGATGACAGTTGCTCCGCTATATAATGTCGATGTCTGATATCCCTGTGCTGGAACGGAAACACAAAATTTGTTACCCAAAACACTAACCTCCATATTATATGGTTGTTGGATAATAATAGATCCCAGTCCCAAAACTGACATGGATAATACCTCGACAAAGAGATCCACGAAACTGGTCACATAATCCACAATGTGTTTTAACAACAGTGAAAACAATGCTTCTGGATACTATCTAGGGAGAGAGATCTGTTAGCAAAATCGCAAAACAATTGGATGGATTTCAAAACCTTGAATAAAATATTATTACGTTTTGGCTGATCGTTCAAGCAAATTTTGACCATCATCGTATTCAAATTTGTCTATCGCCGCATCCCTGATTACCATAAGTGTGTGTGAAAAACATAAAGATCACCATAAGTGTGGGTGACAAACATAAAGATCATTGAGTGGTGAACGACTCCTTTACAATTTGGCATGAACTCCCACGCCTTCTTAATTGGCCGAATTGCTCTTTCACATCGACTGAAGAACAAATCTAGATATCCTCTAACATAGAACCTCACAGGATAAATTTTATAGGCAGCATGTAAAACCTATTTTCCATTGCCAATAGTGAAACAAATATCTTGGCTTACATAAAGTTTTTTATCTCTTGGCTTCGATCAAAATATAAAGTAAAAAAATCTACAAACAAAACATAATAATATAATTTATTCACACAACACAATCACCTATCATATTTATTTGAAGTAATAAAATTCAGGGGTTTCTCATATTTTGGTAACCCTTAGAATACAATCTAGAAACCACTCTAATACCATGTTAGAAAATAGAGATAGAGGGAAATATTGTTCACACAACACAAATCATACAATAATTTTATTGATCAAAGATTACATAAATAAGAGTACATGATACTTCTAGATCCAGGAATAGTCGATGTAGAATACTCAAAATAGTTGATACAACTTGTTAGGTTCCTATACCAGTAGGAGTCATAGTTTTTGAATAGCTGAGATTAAACCTGTAATATGTACATACCTTTGCTTTATGAAAATGTTTTCCATATTCAAAAAATAAAAAAATGTAAAGAGGGTATGTCCTAAAAGAAAAATCAAAGGACAAAAAGAACAAAAAAGGTCAAAAAAGATGAAAATTACGAACCCCATGAAAGAAAAGACCATGAAAGTGTGCAAGTCAAAATACCACTACTATTTACTTTTTGTAAAAGATAAATGATTGTGTACAGTTTGTAACCTATGCCATAATCCATGATATCAAAATATTTAAACTTGGCTATTTCATGTTTTTAATTTCATGCTTATAGTTAGAGAATGAAAATATGACCAAATAATGTAATCTTGGCAGATAATTAGATTAGGTAGAGTGAATAAAAGGAGCTCAAATATTTAATTTGTGACCTTGGATGTAATGAAGTTAGAATTAGTTAGATTACTATTGTAAAATAAAATAAAAATGTTTTGATAAGGGTTTGCGAGCTTAAGTCACCCTAATCAAGAGAAGAAAAAATGGTAGGATCAGTAGATGGGTAAGTAGTAGAAAGGTTGCAGAATTGTGATGATTGTTAGATAAAAGCATATTGACCACCTTCATCATGAAATTTCTAAGTATGAATGAGAAATTGGACTGTCATAAATTTCACAAAGTCAGAATCATTAATTTTCCCTCACTCATTTCACCTCTTACTTAACTAATTTCCCAAAAGTTCCAAATACCCAAAATCTTAAATTCAAAGGGGCTCAGAGAATTTCTCTGACTTTTGGAGGGACCGGACTCTCGGCCCGATGACTCATAGGTCCTAAGTAGTAAAATTCCCCCAGAAAACATTACCCCTCTTCACACTCCCTCATTTTCACAAGTAAACCCACTTTCATAAGATAAAACACAACTTTCTAAGGAGAAGCCATTACCCCCAAGTAAACCCCTTTTCCGAAAAACCCATGAAAATAATGCTTAGCCTAAGTTATAATGTGTTACAAAAAGCAAATGAATTATAAATATACATTATACTTATTGCTAAATCCAGTTTTTCACAATGTTCATATTAACTTTTAACTTTATTTATATATTAATTCATGAAAAATAACCCTTTTCCCCCATGTATTTAATAAATCCCTTAGATATTAATACACCGTCCACGAAGTTTGAAATATAAACTTTATAAATACCTGAGCCCAACAAATGGATTAATTAATCGATCAGTGTTTAATTAAAAGTCAAATCCTCCACCAATAAAATCACGCCCGATTCATTAATCTCACCCTAATCCCATATTAGATCCAAAACCATCGAGTTAATTTCTTGCCAGGCCCCCCCACTACCATCCGCGCATTTTCATCGACCAGTTGCCACCCAATATTCCACCTTCAAATCCAACAATCCACGTTGATTTCACACAGGCCCAACACCCGAACTTTACCTGCTCGAAATGAGATGTCTTCCCTTGGGCCCCTAATGCAATGTGGTGCCCGATGAGTGGAATGAGGTGGCCTCCCCCCAAAACCACCCATCGCTCATAAGCAGTGTGAAAAAACCTACTTACTGGCACTCGCTAAACGCCAAATTATCACATCACCCCGCTAACTGCCAAAAGTACCACTATTCCCCAAACACCTACCAAATGTTGACTTTGTTAATAAAGCCAAAAACCTAATAATCTTTGTTTTATCATGAAACTAAAGTTATGGACCCTCATGCACGCAACTGTACGACATCCAACCACAAACCTATGTTGAGTCACCAACCTAGAGAAGCCATTGAACTGACAGTCCACCCTGTTAGGACCTAAATCTACCTCAGGCTAAAGGAAGGTAGGTCTAGGGTAACATCATACCACGCTTAACCTAGTAGCTAGCCCTACCAGGTTGAGAGAGGGCTATTTCCTTGTCAATCTCGATTGGGATAATGTAACTAGGGCTTGAGGTGACTAAATGAATGCTAATTTTAGGCTAGGTATAGTAAATTAGGGTTTCCAGTTTGATTTTAAGTTTTGGTTGCTGGATCAATTGGAGAAGGCAGATTGGATCCGGGAAATCAACTCAGGAATACAGTCATGTCTTGTGGGGCAGGGTAGACAAGAGCTTATGTACTAGCAAAGGATTGAAATGGTAGATTAAGACAAGTAAGGAGTTGAGGAGGGCATAAGAAACTATGCGTCCTCTTCAAATAGTGAAAACATTGAAAACTAAATGCAATCCCAAGACAAAGCACTGTAAATCTAGTGTATTTTGTCTATTCACCTTGATTCATTTAGTTTAGAAGAAATAGAGAGATGTGTATATATATAAACATTAGGAAAACTAATTACAAGAAGAAACAATACACAAACTCACTGTCACAAGAATCCCACAAAAATAGTTGTGAAACCTGGTTTTATTCCTTGCCAACTGCTGATACAAAATGTTCAGTGAGTGCAACACTTCTGCCAAAGTCTAACCTTTAAAAATGAACCAAAAAGTACATGATATAGGTAAGGAAACTACTCAAGCTAGCTATTAGGGTCGAAACCATGATAAAAGGGGTGGATTCAACCATATCCAAACTAAGAACAAGAATATAGGCAGTGGAACAACTTGCCTCAAAAACCAAGGAAACCAATTCATTGAGCTCGAAACCACATTTGACTTGATGTATCTACCTTATTAAGTGTTTTACATCTATAATTACATAAAATTACTTAATTTATCATGATAATCATGATAATAATCTTTGTTTAATCCTATGTGCAGCTCTTTTTCAAGGCAAATTTCGGAAGGCTTCCCGAAGTCCAAATCAAGTGCATGATAGCTCGTTGGAAAGCTGGATGAGTCTACTTTCTAGAAAAGCTTGAATTTATGAATTTGGAGTCCATTTGCCCCTCCAAAAATTTATTCTCCAAAGACTACTTTATGTCTCGCAAAAAAGTGGCAGAGAGAGCACGTTTTGGGTGTTTTTTGCCCTTTTGGAGACCTAGAACTTGTCCAAAATTCTTAGACATTTTTGAGCTTTCATATTTTTCCATGTTGATTCCAAAAATATAAACTTTTTCACAAATGGATGCCCCCAACAAAACCTGCTTTTTACTTTAAAATTTTCAAAAATGACAAAAATTGCTCCAAATTTCATGAAATTTGGCATGAGTGATCCTTGTTAGGTGCTCTGCTAGGCCAATGATGCTTCAGCCAAGATCTTGCGTTTACATTGATATTTTTAGCTTGGCTATTAGCTTCTTCACCCTTGTTTTGCAAATTTTGTTCCGGGTTAGGTAGTGATAAGCCATATGGCACAACATTTTCTTCTCCTTGATGGCTTTCTCAAGCATCTTCTCCAGGTGAATGTTCGCCCTCTCCAACCATGATTCTCGGTCATCCTCAATTTCTTGATCAAGGGAGGTCATCTTGATCTTTCTCTTCTTTGCCATTTGCCTATTTTCCCTAATCATTTACAGCTCCATAATAGCTTGCTTCTCTGTCAGTTGCTTCTTTTCTTGCTCAAGAAAACGGATGATCCATTTGGCCCTCTCAAGATCAAGTGATAAGGCTTTTATTTCGGCCTCCTTCTATTTGATAATCATGTCTTTGAGTTTTGATCTTTGAGAGCACAAATCAAAGACATCCTCCTCAATCAAAACAAAATCCCTATCTTGCCCTTCAGGAAGGACCTCCTTATGCATCTTTTGTTTCCCTTTATCTTTTCTCTTTGATTGTTGGCCAACCTGTATAACTGGAGAAGAAGGAAAAGCCCCTTTCACCCTCAGTGAAGATAACATTTTCCTGTGGTCTGGTGAAGAAAACGAGACCCCTTCTGTTGGGTCCCTATAATACTAGTGATTACCACATTACTCTTGTAGTTATACCCCTTATTTATATTGTTGTGCCCCTATTATCCCCACGTTGTTATTTATGTGCCCCATGGAATCCCTCTATTGTTATTTTTGTGGCTTTATATTATTATTGTTAGGTCGGCTGGATTATATTGTGACTCCTTAGACTCCTATATATAGAAAGGAGGTTTTGTCATTTGAATCATCGAATAATTGTTCATTTATGTAATGTAAGGGAGGTTGCCCCCTCGAAGAGGCTGAATTCTAAGGCGTTGATCTATCTTTTCTATCTTTTCTTGAGTTGGTTTCATAACATTTGGTATCAGAGCTTTGGATTCTAGGGTTTCGCTGCTCCAAACAGGTCATCGTGGAATTTTCACTACAACCTTTTTTCTGTGACGTTTCGGAAGTCGCAAAAAAAACTCATTTGAGAAGAAATCGTGCTGAACCTTGGGAGAGAATTTCAGAGATTTTCGCGTGATATTTGCGGAGATATGATCTGAGGAAGTTGGTATTTTTGAAGACTCCTAAATTACATTCAAAATAGGTGACCTGGGGAAAACTGTCATAACTTTCTCTCTAGGGAACGGATTGAAATTTCATAAGAAGGTACAAAAAGAGGACGGACTGTAGTTTCCTGTATGCATGTTTCAGATCCAAAGGTCGAAACAGTGACTCGTGGCACGTCGTACAAGTTCGCTCTACTGAACTAGTCTATAAGCAAGTCACTGTGGGAGATTTCACACAACTCTTCCTTGGAGAATCCAGTTTGGGTCAGACATATGGCATTGGAAAGAGGACACAGAGGGCTACTATAGCTCAAAAATTTAGAAGTAGATGATTGGAAAGTACAGAGATACATCAGAGGCAATATCGAGCTCCTACAAAGTGAAAAAAGGTGTGTAGATTTTTTTAAATTTTTGCTTAAGGTTGGTTTGAAAATTTATTTTGAAGGAATTCAAAGGGCATAGTAGAGCATTATTATCAGTAACTGATGCCCCAAGGAAAGAAAATGCAAACACCTAGTAAGGAACCTGAAAGCTCTAGCATGACTCATGAAGAAAAGGAAGAAATGCAACATCATATATCAAAATTACAAGACCAAGTGCAACAACTGTCCCTTGCACAAAAAGGAACAGAATCTAAGATGGATGGTTTAAAGAAAGATGTATAAGCTAATATGGATGGTTTAAAGAAAGGTGTAGAAGCTAAGACGGACTGTTTAAAGAAAGGTGTAGAAGTTAAGATGATTGACGTGGAAGCTAAGATGGATGATTTGAAGACAGATTTGAAGACAGACATGGATGAATTGAAGATAAATATGAATAAGTTGCTACAAGAAATGGTCCCTAAGGGTGAAAGGGTACTAAAGGAAACTCATTATGAGAACAAAAGAAATGTTAATCATGATTCCATAGACGCTAATGTTGGATTGAATACTCACCATATTCCAAAAGTTGATATGAGGAAGTTTGCTGGCAAAGATCCCGCCACATGGATATTACAGATGGAGCAGTTCTTCGATCTCAATAATGTGCAAAACACACAAAAGGTCCGTATGGCAACTGTATATTTGGAACCAAATTAGTTTGTATGGTATCAATGGCTTTGCTCTCGTAAAAAAATTATCACTTGGGCAATTTTTACGGAAGAATTGATAGCACATTATGAAGATACAAAAAGCAACACTTTTTTTAGCCAATTGATAAGTCTCAAACAAAAGACTCCTAAAAAGTATTTAAGGCTATCATGATCTGTTTTTACCTTGAAGTGTCTTCCCATTAGGTAGGGTCGCCATTTCTTAAGTGCATGGAGTATTGCCAACATTTCCTTCTCATAAATAGCTTTGCTTAAAAACTTTCCCTTGATTGGACGACTTTCAAAAGCAATAGGTCTTTCATCTTGCATTAGAACAACACCAATTCCATTTCCTGAAGCATCACATTCCACAATAAAGGTTTTTGTGAAGTCTGGTGTAGCTAAGACCGGTGCTTGGCACATTGCCTCTTTAAGATGTTCAAAGGCCTTTGTTGCTTCTGGAGTCCATGAAAATGCATCTTTCTTCAATAATGTTGTTAGAGATGCTACTATTCTCCCATAATTCTTAACAAATTTGCGATAATACCCTGTCAACCCAAGAAATCCTCACAGATGCTTTATGGATGTGGGGATTTTCCATTCCTTAATGGCTTTAATTTTGCTAGGGTCTACCTTAACTCCTTCATGAGATACAATATGACCCAAATATTCCACCTCCTGGACTCCAAAGAAACATTTGGATCTTTTTGCATATAATTGTTTCTCCACCAATAGTTGTAGCACCTTGTCAACATGTTCTGCATGATCCTTCCAAGAATTGTTGTAGATTAGTATATCATCAAAAAATACTAACAAAAATTTTCTAAGGAATGGTTTGAAAATTGAATTCATCAAACCTTGAAATGTTGAAGTTGCATTGGTAAGGCCAAAAGGCATGACCAAAAATTCATAATGACCCTCATGAGTTCTAAATTCCGTTTTCAGAATGTCTTCAATCTTCATTCTGATTTGATGATATCACGAACGAAGATCCAACTTGGTGAAGTAAATTGATCCATGCAATCCAACTAGTAATTCATCAATGACAGGAATGGGGAACTTATCTTTAATAGTGAGCTTGTTGAGCTCCCTATAATCCGGACACATGCGCCATGATCCATCCTTCTTGGGCACCAATACTACTAGAGCAGAGAAAGAACTTTGACTTGGTTGAATTATACCAGCATCTAGCATTTCTGCAACCATACGTTCACTTTCACTTTTTTGGACATAGGGATATCTGTACGGCCTGATGTATGGAGGAACACTTCTTGGAATCAGACGGATACCATGATCATGATCACGCATAGGTGAGAGACCTTTGGGAATCTCAAATACCTTGGAATGATTGTCCAGGACTTTTTGGAGATCTGGAGAAATAGATGATTCTGATGTGGAAACATCTAGCGAACATAATTGTTCAATTACACCTCTTTTCTCCTTTTTTAGAAGCTTTGTCATACCATTAGAGCTAATTATCTTTCCTGGCTTCCCTACAATACCCCTTAATTCAACTTCCTTTCCTTCCGTAGAAAATTTGATGAAAAGTTCTTGAAAATTAAGAGCTATTATACCCAAGGATTGTAGCCATTGGACTCCTAGTACAACATCAGCACCTCCCATTGGAATTGCAAGCATTGGGCTAGTCAATACATATTCTCCCATGGAACAGCTTGCCTCAAAAACCAAGGAAACCAATTCATTGAGCTCAAAACCACATTTGACTTGATGTATCTACCCTATTAAGTGTTTTACATCTATAATTACATAAAATTACATAATTTATCATGATAATCATGATAATAATCTTTGTTTAATCCTATGTGCAGCTCTTTTTCAATGCCAATTTCGGAAGGCTTCCCGGAGTCCAAATCAAGTGCATGATAGCTCGTTGGAAAGCTGGATGAGTCTACTTTCTAGAAAAGCTTGAATTTCTGAATTTGGAGTCCATTTGCCCCTCCAAAAATTTATTCTCCAAAGACTACTTTATGTCTGGCAAAAAAGTGGCTGAGAGAGCACGTTTTGGGTGTTTTTTGCCCTTTTGGAGACCTAGAAATTGTCCAAAATTCTTAGACATTTTTGAGCTTTCATATTTTTCCATGCTGATTCCAAAAATATAAACTTTTTCACAAATGGATGCCCCCAACAAAACCTGCTTTTTACTTTAAAATTTTCAAAAATGACAAAAATTGCTCCAAATTTCATGAAATTTGGCATGAGTGATCCTTGTTAGGTGCTCTGCTAGGCCAATGATGCTTCAGCCAAGATCTTGAGTTTACATTGATATTTTTAGCTCCTCAAAGCTCTTTTTAGCTTGGCTATTAGCTTCTTCACCCTTGTTTTGCGAATTTTGTTCCGGGTTAGGTAGTGATAAGCCATATGGCATAACATTTTCTTCTCCTTGATGGCTTTCTCAAGCATCTTCTCCAGGTGAATGTTCGCCCTCTCCAACCATGATTCTCGGTCATCCTCAATTTCTTGATCAAGGGAGGTCATCTTGATCTTTCTCTTCTTTGCCATTTGCCTATTTTCCCTAATCATTTACAGCTCCCTAATAGCTTGCTTCTCTGTCAGTTGCTTCTTTTCTTGCTCAAGAAAACGGATGATCCATTTGGCCCTCTCAAGATCAAGTGATAAGGCTTTTATTTCAGCCTCCTTCTATTTGATAATCATGTATTTGAGTTTTGATCTTTGAGAGCACAAATCAGAGACATCCTCCTCAATCAAAACAAAATCCCTATCTTGCCCTTCAGGAAGGACCTCCTTATGCATATTTTGTTTCCCTTTATCTTTTCTCTTTTATTGTTGGCCAACCTGTATAACTGGAGAAGAAGGAAAAGCCCCTTTCATCCCCGGTGAAGATAACATTTTCCTGTGGTCTGGTGAAGAAAACGAGACCCCTTCTGTTGGGTCCCTATAATACTAGTGATTACCACATTACTATTGTAGTTATACCTCTTATTTATATTGTTGTGCCCCTATTATCCCCACGTTGTTAATTCTGTGCCCCATGGAATCCCTCTATTGTTATTTTTGTGGCTTTATATTATTATTGTTAGGTCGGCTGGATTATATTGTCACTCCTTAGACTCCTATATATAGAAAGGAGGTTTTGTCATTTGAATCATCAAAGAATTGTTCATTTATGTAATGTAAAGGAGGTTTCCCCGTCGAAGAGGCTGAATTCTAAGGCGTTGATCTATCTTTTCTATCTTTTCTTGAGTTGGTTTCATAACATTTGGTATCAGTGCTTTGGATTCTAGGGTTTCCCTGCTCCAAACAGGTCATCGTGGAATTTTCGCTATAACCTTTTTTCTGTGATGTTTCAGATGTCGTAAAAAAAACCCATTTGAGAAGAAATCGTGTTGAACCTTGGGAGCGAATTTCAGAGATTTTCACGTGATATTTGCGGAGATATGATCTGAGGAAGTTGGTATTTTTGAAAACTCCTAAATTACATTCAAAATAGGTGACCTGGGGAAAATCGTCATAACTTTCTCTCTGGGGATCGGATTGAAATTTCATAAGAAGGTACAAAAAGAGGACAGACTGTAGTTTCCTGTATGTATGTTTCAGATCCAAAGGTCGAAACAGTGACTCGTGGCACGTCGTACAAGTTCAGTCTACTGAACTAGTCTATAAGCAAGTCACTGTGGGAGATTTCACACAACTCTTCCTTGGAGAATCCAATTTGGGTCAGAGTTATGGCATTGGAAAGAGAACACAGAGGGCTACTATAGCTCAAAAATTTAGAAGTAGATGATTTGAAAGTACAGAGATACATCAGAGGCAATATCGAGCTCCTACAAAGTGAAAAAAGGTGTGTAGATTTTCTTAAATTTTTGCTTAAGGTTGGTTTGAAAATTTATTTTGAAGGAATTCAAAGGGCATAGTAGAGCATTATTATCAGTAACTGATGCCCCAAGGAAAGAAAATGCAAACACCTAGTAAGGAACCTGAAAGCTCTAGCATGACTCATGAAGAAGAGGAAGAAATGCAACATCATATATCAAAATTACAAGACCAAGTGCAACAACTGTCCCTTGAACAAAAAGGAACAGTATCTAAGATGGATGGTTTAAAGAAAGATGTAGAATCTAAGATGTATGGTTTAAAGAAAGGTGTAGAAGCTAAGATGGACTGTTTAAAGAAAGGCATAGAAGCTAAGATGATTGACGTGGAAGCTAAGATGGATGATTTGAAGATAGATTTGAAGACAGACATGGACGAATTGAAGATAAATATGAATAAGTTGCTACAAGAAATGGTCCCTAAGGGTGAAAGGGTACTAAAGGAAACTCATTGTGAGAACAAAAGAAATGTTAATCATGATTCCATAGACGCTAATGTTGGATTGAAGACTCACCATATTCCAGAAGTTGATATGAGGAAGTTTGATGGCAAAGATCCTGCCACATGGATATTACAGATGGAGCAGTTCTTCAATCTCAATAATGTACAAAAGACACAAAAGGTATGTATGGCAACTGTATATTTGGAACCAAATTAGTTTGTATGGTATCAATGGCTTTGCTCTCGTAAACAATTTATAACTTGGGCAATTTTTACGGAAGAATTGATAGCACATTATGAAGATACAAAAAGCAACACTTTTTTTAGCCAATTGATAAGTCTCAAACAAAAGACTCCTAAAAAGTATTTAAGGCTATCACGATCCATTTTTACCTTGAAGTGTCTTCCCATTAGGTAGGGTCGCCATTTCTTAACTGCATGGAGTATTGCCAACATTTCCTTCTCATAAATAGCTTTGCTTAAAAACTTTCCCTTGATTCGACGACTTTCAAACGCAACGGGTCTTTCATCTTGCATTAGAACAACACCAATTCAATTTCCTGAAGCATCACATTCCACAATAAAGGTTTTTGTGAAGTCTGGTGTAGCTAAGACCGGTGCTTGGCACATTGCCTCTTTAAGATGTTCAAAGGCCTTTGTTGCTTCTAGAGTCCATGAAAACGCATCTTTCTTGAATAATGTTGTTAGAGATGCTACTATTCTCCCATAATTCTTAACAAATTTGCGATAATACCCTGTCAAACCAAGAAATCCTCACAGATGCTTTATGGATGTGGGGATTTTCCATTCCTTAATGGCTTTAATTTTGCTAGGGTCTACCTTAACTCCTTCATGAGATACAATATGACCCAAATCTTCCACCTCCTGGACTCCAAAGAAACATTTGGATCTTTTTGCATATAATTGTTTCTCCACCAATAGTTGTAGCACCTTGTCAACATGTTCTACATGATCCTTCCAAGACTTGTTGTAGATTAGTATATCATCAAAAAATACTAACAAAAATTTTCTAAGGAATGGTTTGAAAATTGAATTCATCAAACCTTGAAATGTTGAAGGTGCATTGGTAAGGCCAAAAGGCATGACCAAAAATTCATAATGACCTTCATGAGTTCTAAATTCCGTTTTCAGAATGTCTTCAATCTTCATTATGATTTGATGATATCACAAACGAAGATCCAACTTGGTGAAGTAAATTGATCCATGCAATTCAACCAGTAATTCATCAATGACAGGAATGGGGAACTTATCTTTAATAGTGAGCTTGTTGAACTCCCTATAATCTGGACACATGCGCCATGATCCATCCTTCTTGTGCACCAATACTACTGGAGCAGAGAAAGAACTTTGACTTGGCTGAATTATACCAGCCTCTAGCATTTCTGCAACCATACGTTCACTTTCACTTTTTTGGACATAGGGATATCTGTACGGCCTGATGTCTGGAGGAACACTTCTTGGAATCAGATGGATAGCATGATCATGATCACGCATAGGTGGGAGACCTTTGGGAGTCTCAAATACCTTGGAATGATTGTCCAGGCCTTTTTGGAGATCTGGAGAAATAGATGATTCCGATTGGAAACATCTAGCGAACATAATTGTTCAATTACACCTCTTTGCTCCTTTTTTAGAAGCTTTGTCATACCATTAGAGCTAATTATCTTTCCTATCTTCCCTGCAATACCCCTTATTTCAACTTCCTTTCCTTCCGTAGAAAATTTGATGAAAAGTTCTTGAAAATTAAAAGCTATTATACCCAAGGATTGTAGCCATTGGACTCCTAGTACAACATCAGCACCTCCCATTGGAATGGCAAGCATTGGGCTAGTCAATACATATTCTCCCATGGAACAGCTTGCCTCAAAAACCAAGGAAACCAATTCATTGAGCTCAAAACCACATTTGACTTGATGTATCTACCCTATTAAGTGTTTTACATCTATAATTACATAAAATTACATAATTTATCATGATAATCATGATAATAATCTTTGTTTAATCCTATGTGCAGCTCTTTTTCAAGGCCAATTTCGGAAGGCTTCCCGAAGTCCAAATCAAGTGCATGATAGCTCGTTGGAAAGCTGGATGAGTCTACTTTCTAGAAAAGCTTGAATTTCTGAATTTGGAGTCCATTTGCCCCTCCAAAAATTTATTCTCCAAAGACTACTTTATGTCTGGCAAAAAAGTGGCTGAGAGAGCACGTTTTGGGTGTTTTTGCCCTTTTGGAGACCTAGAACTTGTCCAAAATTCTTAGAGATTTTTGAGCTTTCATATTTTTCCATGCTGATTCCAAAAATATAAACTTTTTCAGAAATGGATGCCCCCAACAAAACCTTCTTTTTACTTTAAAATTTTCAAAAATGACAAAAATTGCTCCAAATTTCATGAAATTTGGCATGAGTGATCCTTGTTAGGTGCTCTGCTAGGCCAATGATGCTTCAGCCAAGATCTTGACTTTACATTGATATTTTTAGCTCCTCAAAGCTCTTTTTAGCTTGGCTATTAGCTTCTTCACCCTTGTTTTGAAAATTTTGTTCCGGATTAGGTAGTGATAAGCCATATGGCACAACATTTTCTTGTCCTTGATGGCTTTCTCAAGCATCTTCTCCAGGTGAATGTTCGCCCTCTCCAACCATGATTCTCGGTCATCCTCAATTTCTTGATCAAGGGAGGTCATCTTGATCTTTCTCTTCTTTGCCATTTGCCTATTTTCCCTAATCATTTACAGCTCCATAATAGCTTGCTTCTCTGTCAGTTTCTTCTTTTCTTGCTCAAGAAAATGGATGATCCATTTGGCCCTCTCAAGATCAAGTGATAAGGCTTTTATTTCGGCCTCCTTCTATTTGATAATCATGTCTTTGATTTTTGATCTTTGAGAGCACAAATCAGAGACATCCTCCTTAATCAAAACAAAATCCCTATCTTGCCCTTCAGGAAGGACCTCCTTATGCATCTTTTGTTTCCCTTTATCTTTTCTCTTTGATTGTTGTCCAACCTGTATAACTGGAGAAGAAGGCAAAGCCCCTTTCACCCCCGGTGAAGATAACATTTTCCTGTGGTCTGGTGAAGAAAACGAGAACCCTTCTGTTGGGTCCCTATAATACTAGTGATTACCACATTACTATTGTAGTTATACCCATTATTTATATTGTTGTGCCCCTATTATCCCCACGTTGTTATTTCTGTGCCCCATAGAATCCCTCTATTGTTATTTTTGTGGCTTTATATTATTATTGTTAGGTCGGCTGGATTATATTGTGACTCCTTAGACTCCTATATATAGAAAGGAGGTTTTGTCATCTGAATCATCGAAGAATTGTTCATTTATGTAATGTAAGGGAGGTTGCCCCCTCGAAGAGGCTGAATTCTAAGGCGTTGATCTATCTTTTCTATCTTTTCTTGAGTTGGTTTCATAACATTTGGTATCAGAGCTTTGGATTCTAGGGTTTCGCTGCTCCAAACAGGTCATCGTGGAATTTTCGCTATAACCTTTTTTCTGTGACGTTTCAGAAGTCGCAAAAAAAACCCATTTGAGAAGAAATCGTGCTGAACCTTGGGAGAGAATTTCAGAGATTTTCGCGTGATATTTGCGGAGATATGATCTGAGGAAGTTGGTATTTTTGAAAACTCACAAATTACATTCAAAATAGGTGACCTGGGGAAAATCGTCATAACTTTCTCTCTGGAGATCGGATTAAAATTTCATAAGAAGGTACAAAAAGAGGACGGACTGTAGTTTCCTGTATGTATGTTTCAGATCCAAAGGTTGAAACAGTGACTCGTGGCACGTCGCACAAGTTCGCTCTACTGAACTAGTCTATAAGCAAGTCACTGTGGGAGATTTCACACAACTCTTCCTTGGAGAATCCAATTTGGGTCAGACTTATGGCATTGGAAAGAGGACACAGAGGGATACTATAGCTCAAAAATTTAGAAGTAGATGATTGGAAAGTACAGAGATACATCAGAGGCAATATCGAGCTCCTACAAAGTGAAAAAAGGTGTGTAGATTTTCTTAAATTTTTGCTTAAGGTTGGTTTGAAAATTTATTTTGAAGGAATTCAAAGGGCATAGTAGAGCATTATTATCAGTAACTGATTCCCCAAGGAAAGAAAATGCAAACACCTAGTAAGGAACCTGAAAGCTCTAGCATGACTCATGAAGAAGAGGAAGAAATGCAACATCATATATCAAAATTACAAGACCAAGTGCAACAACTGTCCCTTGCACAAAAAGGAACAGAATCTAATATGGATGGTTTAAAGAAAGATGTAGAAGCTAAGATGGATGGTTTAAAGAAAGGTGTAGAAGCTAGGACGGACTGTTTAAAGAAAGGCGTAGAAGCTAAGATGATTGACGTGGAAGCTAAGATGGATGATTTGAAGATAGACTTGAAGACAGACATGGACGAATTGAAGATAAATATGAATAAGTTGCTACAAGAAATGGTCCCTAAGGGTGAAAGGGTACTAAAGGAAACTCATTATGAGAACAAAAGAAATGTTAATCATGATTCCATAGACACTAATGTTGGATTGAAGACTCACCATATTCCAAAAGTTGATATGAGGAAGTTTGATGGCAAAGATCCTGCCACATGGATATTACAGATGGAGCAGTTCTTCGATCTCAATAATGTGCAAAACACACAAAAGGTACGTATGGCAACTGTATATTTGGAACCAAATTAGTTTGTATGGTATCAATGGCTTTGTTCTCGTAAACAATTTATCACTTGGGCAATTTTTACGGAAGAATTGATAGCACATTATGAAGATACAACAAAGCAACACTTTTTTTAGCCAATTGATAAGTCTCAAACAAAAGACTCCTAAAACGTATTTAAGGCTATCATGATCCGTTTTTACCTTGAAGTGTCTTCCCATTAGGTAGGGTCGCCATTTCTTAAGTGCATGGAGTATTGCCAACATTTCCTTCTCATAAATAGCTTTGCTTAAAAAATTTCCCTTGATTGGACGACTTTCAAAAGCAATGGGTCTTTCATCTTGAATTAGAACAACACCAATTCCATTTCCTGAAGCATCACATTCCACAATAAAGGTTTTTGTGATGTCCGGTGTAGCTAAGACCGGTGCTTGGCACATTGCCTCTTTAAGATGTTCAGAGGCCTTTGTTGCTTCTGGAGTCCATGAAAACGCATCTTTCTTCAATAATGTTGTTAGAGGTGCTACTATTCTCCCATAATTCTTAACAAATTTGCGATAATACCCTGTCAACCAAAGAAATCCTCGCAGATGCTTTATGGATGTGGGGATTTTCCATTCCTTAATGGCTTTAATTTTGCTAGGGTCTACCTTAACTCCTTCATGAGATACAATATGACCCAAATATTCCACCTCCTGGACTCCAAAGAAACATTTGGATCTTTTTGCATATAATTGTTTCTCCTCCAATAGTTGTAGCACCTTGTCAACATGTTCAAGATGATCCTTCCAAGACTTGTTGTAGATTAGTATATCATCAAAAAATACTAACAGAAATTTTCTAAGGAATGGTTTGAAAATTGAATTCATCAAACCTTGAAATGTTGAAGGTGCATTGGTAAGGCCAAAAGGCATGACCAAAAATTCATAATGACCCTCATGAGTTCTAAATTCTGTTTTCAGAATGTCTTCAATCTTCATTCTGATTTGATGATATCCCGAATGAAGATCCAACTTGGTGAAGTAAATTAATCCATGCAATTCATCCAGTAATTCATCAATGACAGGAATGGGGAACTTATCTTTAATAGTGAGCTTGTTGAGCTCCCTATAATCCGGACACATGCGCCATGATCCATCCTTCTTGTGCACCAATACTACTGGAGCAGAGAAAGAACTTTGACTTGGTTGAATTATACCAGCCTCTAGCATTTCTGCAACCATACGTTCACTTTCACTTTTTTGGACATAGGGATATCTGTACGGCCTGATGTCTGGAGGAACACTTCTTGCAATCAGATGGATAGCATGATCATGATCACGCATAGGTGGGAGACCTTTGGGAGTCTCAAATACCTTGGAATGATTGTCCAGGACTTTTTGGAGATCTGGAGAAATAGATGATTCCGATGTGGAAACATCTAGCGAACATAATTGTTCAATTACACCTCTTTGCTCCTTTTTTAGAAGCTTTGTCATACCATTAGAGCTAATTATCTTTCCTGGCTTCCCTGCAATACCCCTTAATTCAACTTCCTTTCCTTCCGTAGAAAATTTGATGAAAAGTTCTTGAAAATTAAAAGCTATTATACCCGAAGATTGTAGCCGTTGGACTCCTAGTACAACATTAGCACCTCCCATTGGAATGGCAAGCATTGGGCTAGTCAATACATATTCTCCCATGGAACAACTTGCCTCAAAAACCAAGGAAACCAATTCATTGAGCTCAAAACCACATTTGACTTGATGTATATACCCTATTAAGTGTTTTACATCTATAATTACATAAAATTACTTAATTTATCATGATAATCATGGTAATAATCTTTGTTTAATCCTATGTGTAGCTCTTTTTCAAGGCCAATTTCGGAAGGCTTCCTGGAGTCCAAATCAAGTGCATGATATCTCGTTGGAAAGCTGGATGAGTCTACTTTCTAGAAAAGCTTGAATTTCTGAATTTGGAGTCCATTTGCCCCTCCAAAAAAATTTTCTCCAAAGACTACTTTATGTCTGGCAAAAAAGTGGCTGAGAGAGCACGTTTTGGGTGTTTTTTGCCCTTTTGGAGACCTAGAACTTGTCCAAAATTCGTAGACATTTTTGAGCTTTCATATTTTTCCATGCTGATTCCAAAAATAAAAACTTATTCACAAATGGATGCCCCCAACAAAACCTGCTTTTTACTTTAAAATTTTCAAAAATGACAAAAATTGCTCCAAATTTCATGAAATTTTGCATGAGTGATCCTTGTTAGGTGCTCTGCTAGGCCAATGATGCTTCAGCCAAGATCTTGAGTTTACTTTGATATTTTTAGCTCCTCAAAGCTCTTTTTAGCTTGGTTATTAGCTTCTTCACCCTTGTTTTGCAAATTTTGTTCCGGGTTAGGTAGTGATAAGCCATATGGCACAACATTTTCTTCTCCTTGATGGCTTTTTCAAGCATCTTCTCCAGGTGAATGTTCACCCTCTCCAACCATGATTCTCGGCCATCCTCAATTTCTTGATCAAGGGAGGTCATCTTGATCTTTCTCTTATTTGCCATTTGCCTATTTTCCCTAATCATTTACAGCTCCATAATAGCTTGCTTCTCTGTCAGTTGCTTCATTTCTTGCTCAAGAAAACGGATGATCCATTTGGCCCTCTCAAGATCAAGTGATAAGGCTTTTATTTCGGCCTCCTTCTATTTGATAATCATGTCTTTGAGTTTTGTTCTTTGAGAGAACAAATCAGAGACATCCTCCTCAATCAAAACAAAATCCCTATCTTTCCCTTCAGGAAGGACCTCCTTATGCATCTTTTGTTTCCCTTTATCTTTTCTCTTTGATTGTTGGCCAACCTGTATAACTGGAGAAGAAGGCAAAGCCCCTTTCACCCTCGGTGAAGATAACATTTTCCTGTGGTCTGGTGAAGAAAACGAGACCCCTTCTGTTGGATCCCTATAATACTAGTGATTACCACATTACTATTGTAGCTATACCCCTTATTTATATTGTTGTGCCCCTATTATCCTCACGTTGTTATTTCTGTGCCCCATGGAATCCCTCTATTGTTATTTTTGTGGCTTTATATTATTATTGTTAGGTCGGCTGGATTATATTGTGACTCCTTAGACTCCTATATATATAAAGGAGGTTTTGTCATTTGAATCATCGAAGAATTGTTTATTTATGTAATGTAAGGGAGGTTGCCCCCTCGAAGAAGCTGAATTCTAAGGCGTTGATCAATCTTTTCTATCTTTTCTTGAGTTGGTTTCATAACATTTGGTATCAGAGCTTTGGATTCTAGGGTTTCGCTGCTCCAAACAGGTCATCGTGGAATTTTCGCTATAACCTTTTTTCTGTGACGTTTCAGACGTCGCAAAAAAAACCCATTTGAGAAGAAATCGTGCTGAACCGTGGGAGAGAATTTCAGAGATTTTCGCGCGATATTTTCGGAGATATGATCTGAGGAAGTTGGTATTTTTGAAAACTCCTAAATTACATTCAAAATAGGTGACCTGGGGAAAATCGTCATAAGTTTCTCTCTGGGGATCGGATAGAAATTTCATAAGAAGGTACAAAAAGAGGACGGACTGTAGTTTCCTGTATGCATGTTTCAGATCCAAAGGTCGAAACAGTGACTCGTGGCACGTCGTACAAGTTCGCTCTACTGAACTAGTCTATAAGCAAGTCACTGTGGGAGATTTCACACAACTCTTCCTTGGAGAATCCAATTTGGGTTAGACTTATGGCATTGGAAAGAGGACACAGAGGGATACTATAGCTCAAAAATTTAGAAGTAGATGATTGGAAAGTATAGAGATACATCAGAGGCAATATCGAGCTCCTACAAAGTGAAAAAAGGTGTGTAGATTTTCTTAAATTTTTGCTTAAGGTTGGTTTGAAAATTTATTTTGAAGGAATTCAAAGGGCATAGTAGAGCATTATTATCAGTAACTGATGCCCCAAGGAAAGAAAATGGAAACACCTAGTAAGGAACCTGGAAGCTCTAGCATGACTCATGAAGAAGAGGAAGAAATGCAACATCATATATCAAAATTACAAGACCAAGTGCAACAACTGTCCCTTGCACAAAAAGGAACATAATCTAAGATGGATGGTTTAAAGAAAGATGTAGAAGCTAAGATGGATGGTTTAAAGAAAGGTGTAGAAGCTAAGACGGACTGTTTAAAGAAAGGCGTAGAAGCTAAGATGATTGACGTGGAAGCTAAGATGGATGATTTGAAGATAGATTTGAAGACAGACATGGACGAATTGAAGATAAATATGAATAAGTTGCTACAAGAAATGGTCCCTAAGGGTGAAAGGGTACTAAAGGAAACTCATTATGAGAACAAAAGAAATGTTAATCATGATTCCATAGACGCTAATGTTGGATTGAAGACTCACCATATTCCAAAAGTTGATATGAGGAAGTTTGATGGCAAAGATCCCGCCACATGGATATTAAAGATGGAGCAGTTCTTCGATCTCAATAATGTGCAAAACACACAAAAGGTACGTATGGAAACTGTATATTTGGAACCAAATTAGTTTGTATGGTATCAATGGCTTTGCTCTCGTAAACAATTTATCACTTGGGCAATTTTTACGAAAGAATTGATAGCACATTATGAAGATACAAAAAGCAACACTTTTTTTAGCCAATTGATAAGTCTCAAACAAAAGACTCCTAAAAAGTATTTAAGGCTATCATGATCCGTTTTTACCTTGAAGTGTCTTCCCATTATGTAGGGTCGCCATTTCTTAAGTGCATGGAGTATTGCCAACATTTCCTTCTCATAAATAGCTTTGCTTAAAAAATTTCCCTTGATTGGACGACTTTCAAAAGCAATGGGTCTTTCATCTTGCATTAGAACAACACCAATTCCATTTCCTGAAGCATCACATTCCACAATAAAGGTTTCTGTGAAGTCCGGTGTAGCTAAGACCGGTGCTTGGCACATTGCCTCTTTAAGATGTTCAAAGGCCTTTGTTGCTTCTGGAGTCCATGAAAACGCATCTTTCTTCAATAATGTTGTTAGAGGTGCTACTATTCTCCCATAATTCTTAACAAATTTGCGATAATACCCTGTCGACCCAAGAAATCCTCACAGATGCTTTATGGATGTGGGGATTTTCCATTCCTTAATGGCTTTAATTTTGCTAGGGTCTACCTTAACTCCTTCATGAGATACAATATGACCCAAATATTCCACCTCCTGGACTCCAAAGAAACATTTGGATCTTTTTGCATATAATTGTTTCTCCTCCAATAGTTGTAGCACCTTGTCAACATGTTCAACATGATCCTTCCAAGACTTGCTGTAGATTAGTATATCATCAAAAAATACTAACAATATTTTTCTAAGGAATGGTTAGAAAATTGAATTCATCAAACCTTGAAATGTTGAAGGTGCATTGGTAAGGCCAAAAGGCATGACCAAAAATTCATAATGACCCTCATGAGTTCTAAATTCCGTTTTCAAAATGTCTTCAATCTTCATTATGATTTGATGATATCCCGAACGAAGATCCAACTTGGTGAAGTAAATTGATCCATGCAATTCATCCAGTAATTCATCAATGACAGGAATGGGGAACTTATCTTTAATAGTGAGCTTGCTGAGCTCCCTATAATCCGGACACATGTGCCATGATCCATCCTTCTTGTGCACCAATACTACTGGAGCAGAGAAAGAACTTTGACTTGGTTGAATTATACCATCCTCTAGCATTTCTGCAACCATACATTCACTTTCACTTTTTTGGACATAGGGATATCTGTACGGCCTGATGTCTGGAGGAACACTTCTTGGAATCAGATGGATAGCATGATCATGATCACGCATAGGTGGGAGACCTTTGGGAGTCTCAAATACCTTGGAATGATTGTCCATGACTTTTTGGAGATCTGGAGAAATAGATGATTCCGATGTGGAAACATCTAGCGAACATAATTGTTCAATTACACCTCTTTGCTCGTTTTTTAGAAGCTTTGTCATACCATTAGAGCTAATTATCTTTCATGGCTTCCCTGCAATACCCCTTAGTTCCACTTCCTTTCCTTCCATAGAAAATTTGATGAAAAGTTCTTGAAAATTAAAAGCTATTATACCCAAGGACTGTAGCCATTGGACTGCTAGTACAACATCAGCACCCCCCATTGGAATGGCAAGCATTGGACTAGTCAATACATATTCTCCCATGGAACAGCTTGCCTCAAAAACCAAGGAAACCAATTCATTGAGCTCAAAACCACATTTTCTTGATGTATCTACCCTATTAAGTGTTTTACATCTATAATTATATAAAATTACATAATTTATCATGATAATCATGATAATAATCTTTGTTTAATCCTATGTGCAGCTCTTTTTCAAGGCCAATTTCGGAAGGCTTCCCGGAGTCCAAATCAAGTGCATGATAGCTCGATGGAAAGCTGGATGAGTCTACTTTCTAGAAAAGCTTGAATTTCTAAATTTGGAGTCCATTTACCTCTCCAAAAATTTATTCTCCAAAGACTACTTTATGTTTGGCAAAAAAGTGGCTGAGAGAGCACGTTTTGGGTGTTTTTTGCCCTTTTGGAGACCTAGAACTTGTCCAAAATTCTTAGACATTTTTGAGCTTCCATATTTTTCCATGTTGATTCCAAAAATATAAACTTTTTCACAAATGGATGCCCCCAACAAAACCTGCTTTTTACTTTAAAATTTTCAAAAATGACAAAAATTGCTCCAAATTTCATGAAATTTGGCATGAGTGATCATTGTTAGGTGCTCTGCTAGGCCAATGATGCTTCAGCCAAGATCTTGAGTTTACATTGATATTTTTAGCTCCTCAAAGCTCTTTTTAGCTTGGCTATTAGCTTCTTCACCCTTGTTTTGCAAATTTTGTTCCAGGTTAGGTAGTGATAAGCCATATGGCACAACATTTTCTTCTCCTTGATGGCTTTCTCAAGCATCTTCTCCAGGTGAATGTTCGCCCTCTCCAACCATGATTCTCGGTCATACTCAATTTCTTGATCAAGGGAGGTCATCTTGATCTTTCTCTTCTTTGCCATTTGCCTATTTTCCCTAATCATTTACAGCTCCATAATAGCTTGCTTCTCTGTCAGTTGCTTCTTTACTTGCTCAAGAAAATGGATGATCCATTTGGCCCTCTCAAGATCAAGTGATAAGGCTTTTATTTCGGCCTCCTTCTATTTGATAATCATGTCTTTGAGTTTTGATCTTTGAGAGCACAAATCAGAGACATCCTCCTCTATCAAAACAAAATCCCTATCTTGCCCTTCAGGAAGGACCTCCTTATGCATCTTTTGTTTCCCTTTATCTTTTCTCTTTGATTGTTGGCCAACCTATATAACTGGGGAAGAAGGCAAAGCCCCTTTCACCCCCGGTGAAGATAACATTTTCCTGTGGTCTGGTGAAGAAAACGAGACGAGACCCCTTCTGTTGGGTCCCTATAATACTAGTGATTACCACATTACTATTGTAGTTATACCCCTTATTTATATTGTTGTGCCCCTATTATCCCCACGTTGTTATTTTTGTGGCCCATGGAATCCCTCTATTGTTATTTTTGTGGCTTTATATTATTATTGTTAGGTCGGCTGGATTATATTGTGACTCCTTAGACTCCTATATATAGAAAGGAGCTTTTGTCATTTGAATCATCGAAGAATTGTTCATTTATGTAAGGTAAAGGAGTTTGCCCCCTCGAAGAGGCTGAATTCTAAGGCGTTGATCTATCTTTTCTATCTTTTCTTGAGTTGGTTTCATAACATTTGGTATCAGAGCTTTGGATTCTAGGGTTTCGCTGCTCCAAACAGGTCATCATGGAATTTTCGCTATAACCTTTTTTCTGTGACGTTTCAGAAGTCGCAAAAAAAACCCATTTGAGAAGAAATCGTGCTGAACCTTGGGAGCGAAATCAGAGATTTTCGCGCGATATTTGCGGAGATATGATCTGAGGAAGTTGGTATTTTTGAAGACTCCTAAATTACATTCAAAATAGGTGACCTGGGGAAAATCGTCATAACTTTCTCTCTGGGGATCAGATTGAAATTTCATAAGAAGGTACAAAAAGAGGATTTACTGTAGTTTCCTGTATGCATGTTTCAGATCCAAAGGTCGAAACAGTGACTCATGGCACGTCGTACAAGTTCGCTCTATTGAACTAGTCTATAAGCAAGTCACTGTGGGATATTTCACACAACTCTTCCTTGGAGAATCCAATTTGGGTAAGACTTATGGCATTGGAAAGAGGACACAGAGGGCTACTATAGATCAAAAATTTAGAAGTAGATGATTGGAAAGTACAGAGATACATCAGAGGCAATATAGATCTCCTACAAAGTGAAAAAAGGTGTGTAGATTTTCTTAAATTTTTTCTTAAGGTTGGTTTGAAAATTTATTTTGAAGGAATTCAAAGGGCATAGTAGAGCATTATTATCAATAACTGATGCCCCAAGGAAAGAAAATGCAAACACCTAGTAAGGAACCTGAAAGCTCTAGCATGACTCATGAAGAAGAGGAAGAAATGCAACATCATATATCAAAATTACAAGACCAAGTGCAACAACTGTCCCTTGCACAAAAAGGAACAGAATCTAAGATGGATGGTTTAAAGAAAGATGTAGAAGCTAAGATGGATGGTTTAAAGAAAGGTGTAGAAGCTAAGACGGACTGTTTAAAGAAAGGCGTAGAAGCTAAGATGATTGACGTGGAAGCTAAGATGGATGATTTGAAGATAGATTTGAAGACAAACATGGACGAATTGAAGATAAATATGAATAAGTTGCTACAAGAAATGGTCCCTAAGGGTGAAAGGGTACTAAAGGAAACTCATTATGAGAACAAAAGAAATGTTAATCATGATTCCATAGACGCTAATGTTGGATTGAAGACTCACCATATTCCAAAAGTTGATATGAGGAAGTTTGATGGCAAAGATCCCGCCACATGGATATTACAGATGGAGCAGTTCTTCAATCTCAATAATTTGCAAAACACACAAAAGGAACGTATGGCAACTGTATATTTGGAACCAAATTAGTTTGTATGCTATCAATGGCTTTGCTCTCGTAAACAATTTATCACTTGGGCAATTTTTACGGAAGAATTGATAGCACATTATGAAGATACAAAAAGCAACACTTTTTTTAGCCAATTGATAAGTCTCAAACAAAAGGGTTCAGTAATGGAGCACATTGAGGAGTTCCAAAAATTGAACATAAGGGTAAAAGATATTCCAGAGGAGCATAGGGTTGATGTGTTCATAGGGTCTTTAAAGGATAATATCCAACATGATGTTCGCCTTTGGGAACCTAATTCATTAGAGAAGGCATTCGGGTTAGCAAGAAAAATGGAAAGCAAAATTATGGTAACCAGGAAGCATACCACTCACAACTATAAAGACGGAAGTGTTGTTGCCCCTAGTCTTCCACAACCTATAAGGTTGACACCACAACAATTGGAAGAAAAAAGAGCAAAAGGGCTTTGTTACAGTTGTGATAAAAAATAAACTAAAGGTCATAAGTGTGCTGAGAAGAAATTATTCTACATAGATTGTGAAGAAAAAGAAGAAAATGAGCCAGAAAGGTCAAAAGAAGAAGATATACTCCAGGAACAAAGCCTAGATGAAGAACAAATAAATCTGACCATATATTGTAATGCATTGGCGGGAATTACCACTCCTCAAACCATCAAGATAGAAGGACAAATCAAGAAGAAAAAGGTAATAGTGTGTATTGATTCAGGAAGCACCCACAATTTTATTCATTGTAGGGTAGCAAAAGAATTGAATTGCTTCCTATATCCAGCACTAGAGTGTC
This sequence comes from Pinus tabuliformis, assembly GCA_031772625.1. Classification (NCBI taxonomy): domain Eukaryota; kingdom Viridiplantae; phylum Streptophyta; class Pinopsida; order Pinales; family Pinaceae; genus Pinus; species Pinus tabuliformis. The sequence continues at coordinate 479,347,692 of CM062812.1, read as the reverse complement.
AAGTGATGATTGCAAATGGAGGAAAAATAAATTTCTTTGGAAGGTGCCATAAAATGAAGCTATCCATGGGAGAATATGTATTGACTAGCCCAATGCTTGCCATTCCAATGGGAGGTGCTGATGTTGTACTAGGAGTCCAATGGCTACAATCCTTGGGTATAATAGCTTTTAATTTTCAAGAACTTTTCATCAAATTTTCTACGGAAGGAAAGGAAGTTGAATTAAGGGGTATTGCAAGGAAGCCAGGAAAGATAATTAGCTCTAATGGTATGACAAAGCTTCTAAAAAAGGAGCAAAGAGGTGTAATTGAACAATTATATTCGCTAGATGTTTCCACATCCAAATCATCTATTTCTCCAGATCTCCAAAAAGTCTTGGACAATCATTCCAAGGTATTTGAGACTCCCAAAGGTCTCCCACCTATGCGTGATCATGATCATGCTATCCATCTGATTCCAAGAAGTGTTCCTCCAGACATCAGGCCGTACAGATATCCCTATGTCCAAAAAAGTGAAAGTGAACGTATGGTTGCAGAAATGCTAGAGGCTGGTATAATTCAACCAAGTCAAAGTTCTTTCTCTGCTCCAGTAGTATTGGTGCACAAGAAGGATGGATCATGGAGCATGTGTCCGGATTATAGGGAGCTCAACAAGCTCACTATTAAAGATAAGTTCCCCATTCCTGTCATTGATGAATTACTGGATGAATTGCATGGATCAATTTACTTCACCAAGTTGGATCTTCGTTCGAGATATCATCAAATCAGAATGAAGATTGAAGACATTCTGAAAACAGAATTTAGAACTCATGAGGGTCATTATGAATTTTTGGTCATGCCTTTTGGCCTTACCAATGCACCTTCAACATTTCAAGGTTTGATGAATTCAATTTTCAAACCATTCCTTAGAAAATTTTTGTTAGTATTTTTTGATGATATACTAATCTACAGCAAGTCTTGGAAGGATCATGTTGAACATGTTGACAAGGTGCTACAACTATTGGAGGAGAAACAATTATATGCAAAAAGATCCAAATGTTTCTTTGGAGTCCAGGAGGTGGAATATTTGGGTCATATTGTATCTCATGAAGGAGTTAAGGTAGACCCTAGCAAAATTAAAGCCATTAAGGAATGGAAAATCCCCACAGCCATAAAGCATCTGCGAAGATTTCTTGGGTTGACAGGGTATTATAGCAAATTTGTTAAGAATTATGGGAGAATAGCAGCACCTCTAACAACATTATTGAAGAAAGATGCATTTTCATGGACTCCAGAAGCAACAAAGGCCTTTGAACATCTTAAAGAGGCAATGTGCCAAGCACCGGTCTTAGCTACACCGGACTTCACAAAAACCTTTATTGTGGAATGTGATGCTTTAGGAAATGGAATTGGTGTTGTTCTAATGCAAGATGAAAGACCCACTGCTTTTGAAAGTCGTCCAATCAAGGGAAAGTTTTTAAGCAAAGCTATTTATGAGAAGGAAATGTTGGCAATACTCCATGCACTTAAGAAATGGCGACCCTACCTAATGGGAAGACACTTCAAGGTAAAAACGGATCATGATGGCCTTAAATACTTTTTAGAACAAAGATTATCCTCTAAAGAGCAACAAAAGTGGGTCACAAAGATGTTGGGTTATGACATTGAAACCATCTACAAAAAAGGGAAGCAAAATGTGTTGGCAGATGCACTCTCAAGAAAGGATGAGGATGTGGAAGCATTGTTGTGCACCATTTCTATTATCCAGCCAGATTGGATAAATGAAGCAAGGGAGGAATGGAAGAATGATGAAGAAGTGTGGGCACTTATTCGAAAGCTACAATAAGATTCTAGTACGTCTGATACATTTAGCTGGAAAAATGATTCGTTATGGTACAAAGATCGCTTATACCTCTGTAAGAATTCCCAGCTAAAACAAAAGATTCTTATGGAATTGCACACTTCTCCCTTAGGAGGGCACTCAGGATTTTTAAAAACTTACCACAGGGTTAAGAAGGAATTGTTTTGGGATGGCCTTAAATCAGATATTCAAAAGTTTGTGGTGGAGTCTTTGGTTTGCCAACAAAATAAGGTTGAAAAAATTAAGACACTGGGTCTATTACAACCTTTATCCATTCCAAGCCAACGTTGGGAGGAGGTTTCAATGGATTTTATCACAGGTTTACCCAAGTCTGAGGGAAAGAGTGTAATCATGGTGGTAGTTGATAGACTTACCAAGTATGCACACTTTTGTGCATTATCACATCCATTTAAAGCCAGTACAGTTTCTACTGCATTTATGGAAACAATTCAAAAGCTACATGGAAACCCAAAGATTATTGTAAGTGATAGAGATCCCATTTTCACTGCAAATTTTTGGACAGAATTATTTTCTTGTCTTGGTACTCAGTTAGCTCATAGCTCATCTTATCATCCTCAATCTGATGGGCAGACTGAGATAGTAAACAAATGTTTGGAAGGATATCTTTGTTGCTTTGTATCTGATAAACAGACACAATGGGTCAAATGGTTGCCTCTGGTTGAATGGTGGTATAACACTTCCTTCCATATAGCAACAAAAATGACCCCATTTATGGCACTTTATGGGTATCAACCACCATCCATCATATCATATTTAAGAGAAAATTCTAAGGTTCAGGCAGTGGAACATCACATCGAACATCAACAACAAGTCCTCCAACTCTTAAAGGATAACCTCGTGTTGGCACAAAATAGAATGAAACAACAGGCAGATCAACATCGCAGTGAAAGAAGTTTTGATGTAGGTGATTGGGTATTCCTACGGCTACAACCATACAAGCAAATTTCCATAAAGCAAGCTAAGAAGGATAATAAGTTATCACCAAAGTATTATGGTCCATACAAGGTGTTGCAAAAGATTGGTACTATGACATACAAATTGGAGCTTCTTGCAGCTTCTCGATTGCACCCAGTTTTCCATGTTTCATGTTTAAAGAAGGTTATAGGCGACAAGCTTCCAGTTCAAACAATATTTCCAGAACTTGATGAGGAAGGAAAAATTATATTGGAACCGGAAGCAGTCATAGAAACAAGAACTCGACAGCTACGAAATTGATCAATTTCAGAGTATCTCATCAAGTGGAAGAACTTATCCGTTGAAGATTCCACAAGGGAGGATGAAAATTTTATGTAGAAGTATCCAGAACTACTCAAGCGTTGAGGACAACACTTTTTTGAAGGAGAGGGGCATGTTGGGTCCCTATAATACTAGTGATTACCCCATTACTATTGTAGTTATACCCCTTATTTATATTTTTGTGCCCCTATTACCCCCATGTTGTTATTTATGTGCCCCATGGAGTCCCTCTATTGTTATTTTTGTGGCTTTATATTATTATTGTTAGGTCAGTGGGATTATATTGTGGCTCCTTAGACTCCTATATATAGAAAGGAGGTTTTCTCATTTGAATCATCAAAGATTTGTTCATTTATGTAATGTAAAGGAGGTTGCCCCCTCGAAGAGGCTGAATTCTAAGTCGTTGATCTATCTTTTCTATATTTTCTTGAGCTAGTTTCATAACACCTTCCACCCCTGGTGGAGATGGTACGCGCCTGGCAGTAGCAAAAAGCCTCCTGGTGCCTCTCTCATAGGTGAAAAACATCAACACACCTGTAGTTTCAGTCTCATGAACACCTGGCTGTCCTGATGGCCCTCCTTCTTCTTGAGGCACTGATGGAATCAACTAAGGGCCTTTGAAAATCTCATGGGCAATAAAGGTATTCCATGGTATGTTTAGCAAGCTTAGCTAATGCAAAACAACAATTTTAATCAGTGAGAAGTGGTAAATGTTGTTGAATTGTTGAGGAAAAGGTTTCCTTTACACATAGAGTGCCATCTTCTCAATATTCCTGCACATAAAGTATGGGAGTTTCATCATCCTCACTTTTGTGAAATGCATCAACAATCTAACATGATATGTATATAGGTGGGAAACCTTCCTTCACAGGTGAAATATTTGATGATGAGTTTCATGAGGGGAGCATAAATGTTCTGCAAGTATTTGAAAGGAAAAACCTTGTTGATTTGCCTGTGATATCCAGCCTTAATGTAAGGCTCATAATGTTCTCTCCCCACATGCTATCCCTTATTCCACTATTAACCTACATTAGGGATGCCTGTTGCTGCTGCAATGGTGTTAGGTGTCAAGGTGAAAGAGACACCAACAAGCTTCACTTGGCCATTGTGAAGATGAAGAACAAACAGCGTAGCAAGCTCATGATGAAATTTCACCCTCTCTACCATTTCACAAAACTGATAACAAGACTAGTTTTTAAAGCAAGTTATGGCAAGAGGGCAAGAAAGTAATTATGTAAGGGCGGTGGGTGCCTCTCGGATGATCTTTCCTCCCTTGCGTGGCTTTCTTGGTACATGAGCTTCTCTGGAAGAATATGTTATAGAAATTTTTGGGCACTACAACCCCAATCAAACATTTCCATAAACCAAGGGCTCCTAAGTCCCTAAAAGTGTTGTTCCATCCCCTAAAAGAACAAGGTCATATGGTTACATCATCTCCCAGAAGTTCTCCATGAAAAAATGCTCAGAACTAGTCAAAACTGGACCATCTCACCTCCTCCATGGTCAAAGTGTGATGCATTCCACCTAAATGCACATGGGAGGTGTGATGCATACTGAAAAGCCCTTCTATGGGATGTGATGGGCGAGAGTGGACAAATGGCAAAGATAGTTTGCGAGGTGGATGATCATGAAATCTTCCAGAAACTTCTCCTGTGACACTTGCCTCTCTGAATACACCTAGGGATGAGTAAGAGATCATCAATCTCCAAGTGGAATCAAGAACTATCAGAGAGAGGACACTAATCAAATCCAAGACTGACTCACCCCCTTGCAATCATATATATATGGATCACTCATCCCAGATATCAAGAGGCTGGAATTTTGTATCTTGTAAGGAAGTGTTGTTGGTTTCTTGTTGGAATATCATAGTGTTGGGTGATCTAAGCTTTTCATGAGGTGAAAGAAGGGCTTTCATGTTGGAGGATGACGCTGGGCCGGAAGAATTGGTTGTAATCTCTTTGCTATTCTTGATTATTAATAAAGCTATTCAAGTTTTCCTCCACATTCTTGTATGTTTGATGATATATGAATTTGTGTGGTCAATATATATCTGGTCCTATATTGTTTATGATTGTAGATCTATGTTCTTCGATATTATTATGCTGCTTTGATTCCACAGGTGTTCTTTGAAGCTGGGTAGACGAAGGAGAAGCGGAAAAGATCTGTCAGAAAGGAGAGGAAACGAGCAAGGAACCAAGCGCAAGACTGAGGTTGGTGTCATTCATTCCACTCTTATCTACTTCTCATAAAGGAAAACGAAAGTGGTTTTATTTTGTTTGTTTCTAAGATAACTACCAGTCTTAGTGGGACTAGAAAATCCGAGTGGACACTAGATTTCCTAATAAAAAAATGACGACTCCACTGGGGAGCGAATAGATTGTTTGTTTGTCTATATTTGTTTGTTTTATAAACTTACAGACGGAGCCTGAAGTCAAGCCAACTAGCCTTCGAACTGCATTTGTTATGCAAGTGCAAAGTATATCAATGCTGCTTCAGTCTATCTTCGAGTTTTTTTATAAACTGAACAATCGATTTGCAAACTTTCTAATTGCCCTAGTGGTGGCTCTAGTAACCTCATTAGATCAGCCCCTGTGATTTCTATTTACTGTACATCATTTGCTTGCCCTAAATCCCTGAACTGAGTTGCAAACTGTGATAAAGAGCCAAGTAAAGTCTCGTCCTGGTACCATCGCACCATCTCTTCAAGGAAATCTGGATGCATCGCACTTCCCGTGTGTAGTAGGTGGGATGCATCCCTGTTTCCCTGTGTTACAGGTACGATGATCAGAAAAGGCTAATTTTGCCTCCAGGTCTTGGTTTCCCTTCACTCTTTTCGGCTCTATTATGGAATTTTTCTGTCTATGATCAGTATACCATTGTGGAAACCCCCTTCCTTTCCATCATTCTGCCTCTATTGTGCAAAGAACTGAGAATTTTTTTATGTATTTTCCACCATTTCCAGTTCTCTTTTGCAAAGTAGTAGCATAGTCGAACTGTCGTATTTTCATTTGAAAGTGCCGCAAGTGTCATTTTCAGTCAAAGAAAGGAATTATATTGTTCTTGATGGTCGATTATACAGTCACTCTTGTATTTGATTTGAATTACTAGTTTTTTCAAGTGTCGAAAGCAGTTTTCAATTCAAAATAGTAAAGTGTCATCATTATCTTCTTCTCGTTTTTGAAGAGAAATCTGTTAGTACTGTCGCTTAGAAAAGATAATTCAGATTTGTACTTAGAATTCTTCTTGTCATTCACACATTAAGAAAGCTGAAAACAAATACATGCAACTAGTGTGTGCTCTCTGCTCTATGTTGAAAGAATACCGTCTCTCTTTCTTTAGTAGCTAGGATTTTCATTGCAAAAAGAAGATTAAATGATTGTTTATCATCTTAGATTACATTTTAGGAATTGTACATCTACATTACGAGGTGAACCTGAAAGGAAAATTTCTTAAGAAAGATCAACTTTAAAATAAATTTAATGAACCTAAAAATGCTTTGGAACCTAACACACAACATCTAGAAGTCTAAGCTAGAGACGGATTCCGACGTCGTAAAGCCTTGTAACTGTCGCTTTCACTGTTGGTTGGGTGATTCCTCCTCTTTGAGACGACAACTGCCAGTACGGACTTGTGCTCCCACGTACTGTTGAGTATATATTGGGAGACCAGAATAGGCTATATCCTTTATCCATAGGAAGGCTTGTCTGCCGCCCTATCGATCACAATGCACTGAACACAGCATTCGAGAAGATTGACTGTCGTACCGTAAAAACTATTCTACAGTTTTGCGATTGGTTTGGTAATACCTCTATCTAGATTTCCAAAGCAATATCTTTCATTCCTTTTCAGACTCCTTAAAGGAAAATTTCCATCTGAGCACTTGTCACTTCAGGCTCATTAAAAATCGAAGGCGACTAGAGTCATCTTTTGTTTTTTCTTGACTCTTAAAAATTGAAAAAACAAGTTGTGTCAAAGCGTCTAAAATTCATTTAATTCGAAAACATTTTCCCCTTTTATTTTTAATTGATCGAGTAATCCGCAATCATGGAAGAAATTCAATTGAAACCCGGTCATTCATGGAGGCTTACGAGTCAACCGTCTTTGTCCCTAGAATCAAAACTATTTCGGACAAAGCGAACTCATTTAACCGGATAAAAGTCCCCTGGTCAGGTTAGAACAAGTGTTCCAACACCCTTGGAGACTCTGGTTACTCCAAACATTTCTGGTACCCCTGCCTTTACAGAAGAAGTTCCGCAGCCACAAGAGGATAGCAGAACTGATCCTAGTGTGAAGGTAAACACGTTTACACCTGAACCGGCTACATCCATAGCTGATTCGGAAGGTGTTGTTCCCCAAACATCAGTTGCTGCTGAATCTATACCTTCTTCGGCACCTAAAATATTTTACGGACCTGACGGTCTGCCCCTTCCACCCGGTTTGATTTCTATAGAAGAGATTGTAGAGGATCCACCATCTAATACTCCATCGCAATTCGGAGTCGGGATCACTCTATATCCTTCTTCACCAGCAATTAGTCCACTGTTATCAGAAGTTCCTGTAGAATCACTAGGAAACCTTTTGGATAGACTAGATATGTTTGAACGACCATCGACATCTAGGACTGTGTCATCTGACACAGCAGCGGCAGAACTTCCTGCTACTACTCCAACAATGTTCGCCGGCATACCGTCTATCATGACTAGCTCCCAATCACTAGATGGGATCCATCCAGGGGCTGTTTCGACGGTATGGTCTGTTCCCGTTTGTTCATCTGAAATAATATCTGGAATCTCTTATGTCGAGTCTCAACAAATTGATCCTTAGCAATGTCAATTTGAGCAGTCCGGTCCTCAAAGGCAAATTCCCTTAAGCATTGGATTACCGCCATATCGGGGGCAATATGCCCTTTCATTATCTCCTGCAGGAGGTCAAACATACGTGAGTTCCCAACAAAATTCAGGTTATGCTGGAATTACATCCAATGGTCGGATTCCAATACTGCCTCAACAACCAGGAGTTGTATACTCAATGCAACAAGGTTTGCCTGTGTCAAATATCCCCACTACATCAGCTATTGTGATGGTGTCGCAAGTACAAGCATTACCTATTGTATACCAACGTCAAGTCTCTCAGGTCACAATCCAACAACCCCTTGTCCCTGCGATACCACCACAATCATCGGTTAGTGGTTGCTTAACTGGAATGACCCAGGCTCAAACGGGTACGATTAGCCCTCATCTTGGTCAAACAACCAGTATTGGACAACATCACATGTTCTCACAACCATGGCTAGTGCAATATCAAAAACCACAATTCCAACAAGTTTACCAAGGATCTGAGCACCAAGTCTTTGCGAGTAATGGGCAGCCGTATATTCAAAACGGTCAACATCAACCATTTCATAATGGTTATGCCCATCAACCTTATCAAAGTTATCAGCATCAAATGCACTATGCTAGTATGCAAAGGCCCACTACTAAGGCAATCCCATCTTATCCTGGGTATGCTTCACCGAACCTAAATCAACAGTTGCCCTTCGTGGTGACTTTAGAGTTACCAGATCTAAATCGGCTAACAAACGATCCAATCGCTTACACCCCTTGGTGGCCAGTGATTCGTCACAAACTTCTGTCAGATATTCCTAAATTTAATGGAAATCTGGGTGAAGACCCGTCGAATCATGTGATGACCTTTCACTTGTCGTGTTCGTCTAACACTCTAAATGATGATTCGATCAGGCTTCACCTCTTTCAGAGAACGTTAATTGGTCTGGCAGCAAAATGGTATATCAAATTTCCTAGAGCTTCATTTGATAACTTCAGCGCCCTAGCCACAACCTTTTTAACCCATTTTCATTTACCCATAAGGTACGAAACGGGAATAGAGCTTCTTACCAATTTCAAGAAGACGACGACCACTCACATATCCGATCATATTCATGAGTGGAGACATCGTCGTAGAATGGTAAAAACATATGTTCCTGATCAGCTATTGGCTAAATGGTTTATTAAGTCATTGTTACCTTCTATTACGGAAGATGTGGCAAAGGGAGGAGTCGTCACTGAAGAGCAAGTAATTGCTCATGCGCAATATCTAGACTTGATCTATACTCAGTCTGGCACGCTCTATGATAAAATCCTTGATGCTCCTAGACCGGAATTTTTCATTCCTCCATCTCCTAAATTAAACAAAGACTCTCATGGCGGGGACACCGTGATAGGAACAACTAGCACGAAAATCGTAAAGGATAAGTCGAAGAAAGCCCATATGGTTTCAGGTCAAAACGTGAATGAAGAACTTCTCGCCTTGGAAGTAAATGTCGTGTCGATTGAAAAAGGCAAAGAAACCAAGCAACCAGGAGGCAAGAAGAAAAAGAAAGGGAAGAAGAAAGAACAGGATGAGTCGTCCCCTAAAAAATCATCTACAAACCCTTCTAGAGATAGGAAACCAAAAAGTCCATGCCTAATATGTGATGAGGATCATTGGACAAGAGAGCATCCATATAAAGATGAGCTTAGAAAATTCTTCAAGAATTCAAAAACCTTGGCAGTATTGACTGATCCGTTTCCAAATCTAGGAACAAATCTGGTTGCTAGTGACAATGCTTCCCCATCCCAAGTGCTAATGTTGTTGGTTTCGAAGAAACAAAATGATGCTTTGATATTGACAAGGAATAAAGATTACGGGAATCCACATCTGTCTGACAACAAGGCCAATGATCAACCTAGTAGTTCAACAACAACTTCGACCGAAGTTGTGCCACCCATCATTCCTGAACTAACGATAAAGCCACCAAGGGGAGTAGTACACAAATCAAAATTTAATCCTCGTGCCAGAGCAGCACATCATTATAATATAGTGGAGGATCTGGCCCAATCGCCATCTTCTATGTCGACACTTGAGGTACTACAAAATTGCCCATCGCAAAAGCAGGCTTTATTATCAGCAATAGGTGGGATTGACCCAACGGATTCCAATCTTGTGTCCTATAATCACAAAGGATATGACCCTCAGTTACTAGCTCAACTAGCTTTCCTCATTCAAGGGAAAGCCCTCAACAAAACTGTTCATTGAACAATTATTGATAAGGGGGCATCTACATGTATCATGTCGATGAGTTGCTGGAAAACTTTAGGATCTCCACCCTTGTCGCGATCTTTGACAACATTAAAAGCATTTGATGGATGAACATATACCCCATATGGGATTTTAAGTAACTTGCAAGTTGAACTGGGGGGAAAAACAGTAGAAATAGATGTTGAAGTAATTAACGGAAACCTCAATTACAACATCCTACTGGGGAGGCCCTGGATATATGCTATGGCAGCCGTTGTGTCGACCTAATTCAGGAAGATTGCATTTCCCTTTCAAGGAGGAATTACAATCGTCGACCAACAAACATTTCTCCCCAGCAATTCACAAGTTACGGGAAGCATTCCGATGATCCATGGAAGTCCTCATTTGCTTCAAAATATTGGAGTAGGCCTACTAAAAGACCCTATATTAATGGGGACTTTTGCCCTACTGCCTCCAATAAATCTAGCGGAAGTGGCAACAGTGGGAACCTGCAATATGATATCTTCTATTCAAAAGATCTCTGAAAACGATATTAACATGGATCATCTACAGGTATGGCCTCCAAGCCCAATAGAAATCTTGTAGCAATCAATACTTTTGGCATGAGAGGTAAACTCAAATCAACACTCATCAAGCGTTTGGATAGATAGGTCTAAGGAATATGGTACCCCTTCAGATCCTTGGTCACAAGTACATAATACAGACGAAGGAATTGTTCAGTCAATGATGATTGACGGGGCACCATGGGAAGATTACCACCATCGTTCCCATATTCTCGATTACAAAGAAGATACTCCAAGTGACCTTAATCATCCCTTAGTTTTTGATTTTCTATCAAATACTGTAAATACAGTGAATTCTGATGATAGTTCCTATCTTGTGTCAACCTCATTAAAAAATGAAACAACTCCCTTTCCAAATCCAGTCTTTGATTACGATCTCGTAAAATCCAAGTCCAGTATTTCAAAGATCTCAAAGGTAAACCTTCATTCCAACCACTCAGTTGAATGCAATGAAGCTTGGGAGGAATGCACCTTGATTTGCGTTATTATGCTGGGGGCATGCAAGCTTATCATGGGCAGTGTTACTGCAGGGTTCAAGCTCGTTAAAAAATAAACCCGCCATGAGCATTGTTACCGCAGGGTTCAAGCTTGTTAAAAAATAAACCCACCATGAGCAGTGTTACCACAGGGTTCAAGCTCGTTAAAAAATAAACCTGCCACGAGCAGTTTTAACGTGGAATTCAAGCTCGTTAAAAAATAAACATAAGCAATGAGAAAACATTCCCCCAGAGTTTAAGCTCATTAAAAAATAAACCAATTTCCAGTAAATAACCATTGTGAATGCATTATCATTAGCTTTTGAGCCTTGGTCATGTTCTCATCATCACCTCCACTCTGTTTTAGCCGATCATTCACCTCCATTTAATTGTTTACCCCTTTTGAGGAATAGCTACGAAGAGTGATCCTCTTAGCCATCCTTGTGATAGTACCATGATTGGGAAATTCTAAACCTTACCTGGAATCAACTGCTACAGGAAATGATCACTCATTCCTCAAAAAATGAGTCTCCTTTAAGCTCTTTTCAACTGACTCATAAAATATGAAAAGTTTGCTGATCGATTGGCCTCTCCAGCTTGTTGAAGCTACCAGAAGTGCTATCCCTCCTTTAGATTTTAATCTTTTTGGACACGAGGGATTATTACACAAAAAGATCGAGTGTTTGTATTGTTAATGCTACCAAGACTCTCTAAAATTAAAAGGGACCGAGTTCTCTTTGTCGTTAAACTCGTTAAAACTGAATAGCGACAAACTTGTCCATACAGATAAGAACGAGTTTTGCTATCGCTAGGCTCGTTAAAATATAGCGACGGGTTTGCCCGAAGGGAAAATTATAGAGCAAGCATATGTTATCCTCCTCAAGCTTGACAAAAATAAAGAGGTACTAGTTAGCAATGACTGGGGAAAAATTCGGAAGAAAACTTGAAGAAACTTTATTGGTAGCGAGTCGCTCTTGAACATGACACTTTCACTTCGCATCCGAGTTGGGTTGGGTTGCTTCGTTCACTGGTCATATCACCATTGGTCCATCACACCATCCACATTTGGGGCTAACGCTACTAATCCATCACGTCAGTGTCACCGGTATGTTCAAGAGAAGTTGCTCAGAGAATTCACCTGTGTCTCATCCACTGCAATACATTCACACTCCATTCTTTCATGACCGCCACCCTGAACCCTGTATCACCAGATCATTTTCACCTCCAAAATCATTTGCTCCGTTCCATGTTGTAGATGTGGGATTCATTAAGGCCCTCCTATGGTGGGTCGCTTCTTGCTGACATCAGCTCATTATCCAAGAAGTCGACTTAGGGACAACCCTTTCAGTACTTTGAAGCTTGCATGCCTCAATGGAAAGTTTCTCACTTCCGGCAACAGGTTCACATCAATGGCCTTTGACCAAGAGATTTTGTGTGGTGTTTGACGCCAGGTCCATTATTCACACCACGCAAATTGTACTGTAGTACCTGGAGGGTCATCATCATTATCGGTGATTCCTCTCGCACCTATTAATAACTTACATCATTGGCTGGTAATTAGGTGATGTCTTTCCATGTTCGACTCCAAAACATCTTCCAGATGGATCGGCTTGTACTCCGAGTGAAGATTGAACGAGTTTGAAGACCCCGGATCTAGTTTCATCCATCTGGGCTATGATATATTCAGGAAAATAAAGACGTCAAATGTACATTGTTGTTGCACAGATGATCATCCGAATTGAAGGAGATGGCTCTATCAGAATCATCAGTCTCCCGCACAAATGGTTATCTGTCTTATGTACATGAAAATGAATTTATAAATCTGAGCATGGGAATGCCCGACTCAGCTAGATCATGAAAAATATTATGAAGATAATGTATTGTATTGTATCTTATTACAGGTCGCCTTCCAGCTCGAAAAAACTTCAGATCCTCATGATAAAGCATTTCCCCCAACATCAAAAGATTAATGACCTCATGGTTTAGGGGGAAATTGTTATAGACATTTTTGGGCACTACAACCCCAATCAAGCATGTCCATAAACCAAGGGCTCCTAAGTCCCTAAAAGTTTTGTTCCATCCCCTAAAAGAACAAGGTCAGCTCGTTACATCATCTCCCAAAAGTTCTCCATGAAAAACTGCTCAGAACGGGTCAAAACTAGACCATCTCACCTGCTCCATGGTCAAAGTGCATTTCATCCCACCTAAATGCACACGGGAGGTGCGACGCATACTAAAAATCCCTTCTATGGGGTGCGATGGGCGAGAGTGGACAAATGCCAGAGATAGTTTGCGAGGTGGATGATCATGGAATCTTCCAGAAACTCTCCTGTGACACTTGCCTCTCTGAATTCGCCCAGGGATGAGTAAGAGATCATCAATCTCCAAGTGGAATCAAGAACTATCAGAGAGGACACTAATCAAATCCTAGAAGCTAAATCACCCCCCTTGCAATCATCTATATATGGATCCCTCATGCCAGAGATCCAGAGGCTGGAATTCCGTATCTTGTTAGGAAGTGCTATTGGTTTCTTGTTGGAATATCATAGTGTTAGGTGATTTAAGCTTTTCATGAGGTGAAAGAAGGGCTTTCATGCTAGAGGATGATGCTTGGTTAGAACAATTGGTTGTAATACTCTTTGCTTTTCTTGATTATTAATAAAGATATTCAAGTTTTCCTCCACATTCTTGTATGTTTGATGATATATGCATTTGTGTGGTCAATATATATCTAGTCCTATATTGTTTATGATTGTAGATATCTGTTCTTCGATAGTATTATGCTGCTTTGATTCCATAGGTGCTCTTTGAAGTGGGGTAGATGAACGAGAAGTGGCAAAGATCTATCAAAAAGGAGAGGAAGCGAGCAAGGAACCAAGCGCAAGACTGAGGTTGGTGTCCTTCATTCCACTCTTATCTACTTCTCATAAAGGAAAACAAAAGTGGTTATAGTTTGTTTGTTTCTAAGATAGCTACCGGTCTTAGTGGGACTAGAAGATCTAAGTGGACACAAGATTTCCCAATAACAGAATCACTGAGAGTTTCCTCTTCCCTCTCATAGTCTGAATCTGTCTCCATGGTTATGAATTTGAAGTGAAAGCATATGAGTATGAAGAGATTTTGAAATATGATGTAAGTGGTGTGTATAAGAAAGTCAATGCTAGCAGGAAGGGTTTCTTTTGGGAATGAAGAAAGTGACTAGTATTATGAATGTGGAATGAGGGGTTTGATAATGAAGTGAATGTAGTGAAGGAATAGGATGTAGGAGTTAGGGTTTGGAAATAGGGTACACGGCTATGGCTTGGTAAATGGGATTGGGGTTTGGGGAGTAAATGTTGATCATTTTGGGAGAGGGAATGGGATTTAGGGAGAATAGATTAAGAGAATAAAAATAGAAAAAAACAAGTACCCTTTGCAAATCTATGAGACAACTTTGGAGGATAGCTAGGGTTTGATTTTTTGAGATATGAAAATCACCACAATTGATGAAATACCCTTGCTAAACTAGGTGGGAAGCTATACTTACTTGATGAGAGGCCAATTAAGAAATTTGAAGTGAATTAGGGTGACTTGAGTCATTTTGAAGCTCATTGGACATGTGTGCAACGCTCTTTGTATGTGCAGTGCCAGACCAATTTTTTATTGAAAAACTACAACAAGTGTGCAGCGTTAAGGCCCAGGTGCACAACACCAGTAAAATGTTGGGATTTTTTCCCCTGTTTGCCTTCTTTCTTCAAAAACATGATTTTTCTCCCTTTGGCTCATTCAATTTCAACAATGAAGACTTAAAAAGATGAATCCGATTTTTATATCCCTCTCTTTTAATTTTTCATTAACCAAGACCCACTTTTCGAATGTTTTGCCAGCTTTTTCAAGAATGCTCTTTTTCACTTACATTCTGACTTTTGCCTTTTGAAGGTGGACTTATAGATTGACTTTTTTGTAATGGCAAGAGTTGGCTTTGTCACCAAGAATAGATATCGAATACTTATTACATACAGAAACATTTAAATTAGATGAAAGTTGTACAAAAATGGAAAAACTCAGTTTTCACCTCAAAACAAAGTTTTGAGGTAAAAAAGAATTATTGAACATGACAGAAGTACATTTTATGATATTATGAACTTATTTATCCTCCTCATGTGCATGCTGACCTTTTTATTCAATTAAGATGACCATGATGACAAACCCTAAGACGTAGTGAGACTAAACCCTAAAACTGATTTTTATAAATGAAATGAACGAGAATGACAATGAATGACTAAAAAAAATGTGTGAATAGGTCAACAGGTGAATTTCATGAGGGAAATTGACATGAGACCACTACCATCAGTTGATACATGACCTAATGGAATGCAACTGATCGGATGAGACACCTAGTATGCATGCCAAAGAGCGATTTGATCACTGATGGAAGTGTGAAGACACTAAAACTAACACACCCTCTAGTTCACATAGACTATCTGCAACCGTGTACAATCTCCTGTCGACCTCTTCAGAGTCAATATTCCCAAAATTCTACGTATTTTATCCAAATTCACTGGAAACCTTTTCTCATTTCTGAACTAGTTACTTGTGTTGCTTGGAATTAATAAGAAATAAGTGAAAGAACCGCATAGTGACCCAAGACTACTCTATATTGGAACCCAGTTGCCCTAATTGACAGAAAAATCCTTTTCCTCCCATTCTTAAATCCACAAGAACTAAGAATGTCAGCCCCAATTGCTATGGATGTTTGGCCAATTTCCACTCCTCACCTAGACCTAGATCACCTCCCCCTTGCTGATAAAGACTTCCAAATCAAGGACACCTCTGTCCTTGAATCCCCTATCAAACTATATTGTCGAGACAGGGACCAATACCTAGACCAAGCTGATAAAATAGGTCTGTGGGAATATGATTTTCCCAAGTATCAATTCCTTGAGGTGCACATTTACCCTAAAATCATTAATTATTGCCATACAAACTACATTCCCAGACAAAGAGCAGTGATGTCCCCTAACCAAACCATACTTTTCACCATCACTGCTGAGTCAATCAATGAAATGTTGCAGCTACAACCAGGGCATAACTTAACCCATATTTCAATTGGAGACCTACTAGACAAATTTCCCAAGCTTACCACTGCCAAGGTTGCTGAAATGCTTCAGACCTTCATCAGGGAGGGAAAGCATGTCGTAACATAACCTCCTCCATATGTGGCTACCATATTTTCCCCATTTGGTCAGGATATAGTAGCAATGATCTCTTGTGTTTTAGATTATACCAGCAGTGAATACATAGATGAAATCATCTTAGCCTTCATGTCCATTTTCACTCCAGGACATCCCCGTGTTGTCATGTATGATTATGCCAAGTACATAACTGATAGGATGCATGAAATTTTTATGAGAATGAATAATGAAATAGTGTTTATGTATTATTTAGTTTTGTACCACCTTTTATTATACTATCAAGCTGACAAGTTCCCATTCACTCTCCAAAAGGTTGACACTAAAGGTCATCCTAGGTCAGTAATTTTTTGGACTCCTTTGATACATAAGCATGATTCCCCATATCCATATACAGATTTCAATGATCTTTTTGTATATCCAGTAGAGGTCGTGCTCATAGGAAGTCCTCCTCCAAGAATCAGTTTAGACATCAGGAGGATCCTGTAGCTATCAAAACAACACAAAGTGGGAGATTGGTACTTGTACCAAAATTAGATAGAAATTAGGATCTATGGCTGTGAGTTGGCCCCATATAAACTGCCCAAATACCACCCAATGAGGTTATTTGCTATAGAGTACTACATTCATATAATCAAATCATATGAGGTTCATTTTGTTAAGGCCAAAAGGAAGGCCCAGCTCAGAATCAAAGATCAGCTAGGTCCCTTTGTATGTAACAACTAAGAAGCTGGAAGAGAAGAAGATGAAATCCTTCAGAGACTTAAATTAAAAAAAAGCTTCATGTGGACATATGATCCTTGTGACGTCATCTGCAACAGAAGATAGAAAACAAGATGGCTCCCTACACTCACCATCAAATCCATGAGATAGAGAAATATGTAAATCAGTTGGAATGGGTGGAGAATACTCTAGTGGACAGAGATAGCACTAAAGTTGCTGCTAAAAATGCACTAATTGATCTAGAGAAAAGGCTTGATGGAGGTTTTTTCCTATAGGTGCTAGGACAATCTCAAGCACAAGGAGAATCATAGGCACATAGTGAACAACATAAATAAGAAGAATCCTAGGTGCAAGAAGAGTCAAAACAACAGGACTTATCAGAAGAACTGACTCAAACAGGTACACAACAGCCCAATATGAGTACTCCCCCTAACTTGTAAATTCTTTTAAATGAGAAGAAGAAGAACCTCAAGAGGAATAAGGAGGAGGCCACTACATCAGGTAGAGAAACCATACAAACATATGCAGAAACCAGCCTAGTCAAAAGGTAGAGGTTAAATCCTTTTTAGAGCAAGAATTCACATAATAAACAGTTGGGGCCACAAGTACAGAGAAAGAATGAAGCTAGCCTGCCACTCCTTCTAAGGGCACACCATAACCTTGCACATCTCATATTTAGATGTTGGAGAGGAAACAAAGTGTTGAAGTGTCCTCATTTAGGATGCCAGCAGAGAAATATCAAGATATCAGAGAAAGGTACAAGGAAATAAAAGCTAAGAATGAGAGGCTGAAGGCCTAGACTTATGCATAGTACCTCAACATGGCACCCACCAACCAAACAAGGATGATGTCAGCCTATGATGTGAAAGAAGGCAAAATGAAAATGACATTCATGAAGCCTACCACAAAAAAGCCAAGATCAGTAGCTGACTTCCAGAAGATAGATTTTGAAGTGCTAGGAAAAGACATACATCCTATTGACCAGATTGAGTTGCACAAACAGACATGGGAGATGATTTACTCCACCTTGACAGGGAAAGCAATCACAACCCACCAATAGCAGAACTCCCTGAATAATATATTAGCTCAATTCCAATTGGAGAAGGCCTCTTCACAAGCGAAAGACACCAGAATCAAATCCTTAGAGGACATAATCATTGAGTTCGGACACAATCCCAAAGATGTAAAGGCCACTGAAAAATTGAACAAGAAGAAGAATAATGACATAGCTGCTCTGAAGAAGCAACTCAAAATTCCACCATTGCATCATACACAAACAACAGAAGTCCTGGAAACACAAAAAGGATAAGAGGAGCTTATGGACTTGGTCTTAAAGCTAAATGACCAATTAAAAGAAATAGAAAAAGAATTGGACACATTGATTCTGTCCAAATAGAGTGAAATGGCCACTACTTCCACAGTTGTCGTTCCCATAGTAACAACTGTGGTCCCTTCAACATTGGCATCCTCTTTAGCACCAACAACTCCACCTGCTATAGCACTGCCACTAACAATTGATTCTACAACTGCAAGTACCTAAACAGAAAATACAACAGAGTTAGTGAAAGCCATGGAGGAAATGTCCATCCAAGCAACAAAGCTTAAGAGACTTAAGGAGAAAATTCCAAGCATAGAAACTGACTGTAAGCTTGCCCAAATACAACAAAAATAAGAAGCACAGAAATCCCTAAGGATAGGTGGGAAGATAAAGGTCCTTGAAAGAGATTTAACTTTGCAATAGCCACTAGGACAGACTAAGGAGATGCTCTAGGCCAATATCATTGACTCTGTCAATGACATTTGGCCATCAACTAAAGTAATATTCACGCAAACAGAATTGGTGAAAGTGACCACCAAAGCAATACAAAAGATAAAGGAAGAACTAAGAGACCATCCTAAGGATGCTAATCCACTCATCAAATTCTTGAACAATAAGAACATACATGAACTAAATGAGCTTGGTGTGGAGGATAGAACTGAAGCCATCATTCAAATCAAAAAGGTTCTTTATAAAAGAAACCTTATGCTTAAACTGGAGGGAAAATGCCAAGACATGTAGGTTGGCATTGACAGATTCATGGAAAATTTTCAAATTTTGAGGGAGAAAGGCCTTGCAATTCCCATGGTCATCCATGACAAACTTATGACCAAATTGGACTATCCTGACAGACTAAAGAAATTATCTAAGAAAGATCCAAGCACTTCAGGAGTCCAAGCATTTCCAATAGGGAATGTATTATATGATATTTTAGAAAATATATTCTTCCTAGAGCATGAGGTGAAACATCTATTTATCACTATTATAGCTTCAAATCTCACTCTTGATGTTTGTGATGCTGCACTTATGGCCTAGGGAAACCCATCCTTCTAGACCTAATCCAAATACTTAAAAAACAATGATTTACTCCCTATACATGACATTTCCCTGAGCTAAAAGCATGTGTATGCGGGTCTATGTATGCTCAACCCGCGTATATGTCTTAAGACACTTAAAAAAATTAAATCTCTTTAATTTCGAGCAGAGATCGTGGGTTTTACCTATTGATTACCTATTAGTGCCTGTGGCCCAACTGTTCCCAACAAATTCCCAACTAAAAAACTACTTTGGGATAAGTATAAAAAGGCTTCAATGGGAAGGCTTAAGGGGGGAGAGAATAGAGGGAAAATTCATTATGTTGAGATTATCCCTGATCAGGTCTGGATATCCTTATGCTTCCAACACTTCCCCTACTACAGGAAACCTTTGTTTCCTTGAGTTATGATGTCTTTCCATTTGTTGAGATATCTTTGAGTGAGTTATGGAAGGAGCTTATTGAAGGCTTGAGATTTGGCGAATCCGAAGGACGGTTCCGCTTGGAGCCTGCGAAAGGAAGACTCAGGTAAAATCATTCATTTCTGTACTTTAGTTATCTATAATAAAAGAAACACTTGTCTTGTTCCTAATATTCATCTGTTGGCATTATGATACAAGTGTTGTCCTTGATGGCAACTCACTCAGAGACAGGTACAAGTGATGGCAACTTGATCAGAGGACAGATCTCAGTACAGCAAGTCAAGAAAGCTATATACGCAGGTTCAGTAAGGCAAATCAGCGTGTACACGCAGGTTGGCTTCAGGAAAAGCGCGTACATGTGAAAACGTACCTTTGGTCCATGGCGGTTAGTCCTTGGAAGTTGTGCCTATGGTTTTGGACCATGGCGTCTCGACGGACGTGTTGATCCCTAGTTTTGAAGTTGATGATATTGTGTTACTATGGTTTTGGACCGTGGTATTGTAAAGGGCCTAAGGCTATATAAGGAGAAGATCATTAGGCAAATGGATGTAAGCAAGGAGCAAGAGTGTGTGAGTGATGAAGATCTGAGGAAGTGTGAGATCCAAGTGCTGGTTATGGGTTGGTGATTTGAACCAAGGTTTCACTCATGTGGAGGATGATGAATAATGGAACGAGATCTCAAGGCTTGGATTGATTATCTTCATATGGTTTGCCTGTGGATAGATCAGATCTACTGACGCATGTTTATTATTATGATCTGGGTATGTTTTGATGTCTGATATAGCTGCAGAGTTATAAGTTAGAATTTGCAGATCTGTACGCGGGTTAGCTTTGGTAAAAGAGCGTATACACGCAGGTTGGGTTCATCCAAGTAGCGTATACAATGTGAAGTATGATATTTGAAGATGAAGTTGGATCTGGTTGTTGTTATGTTGTCTGGTTGTTGTTGACAGGGTTACAGTGATTCAGAATTGGGTGTTTCAGTGATTGATGATGCAGGTTGTTCTACAATGGTGATTGTTTCATGGATCCAGTATGAAAATGTATGAAACATGGTCCCGGGAAGATCGTAGGCCGGCACCTACGTACTGGTAAACATATCAGCCAGTACAAGAGCTAGGGGGTTGAAGCTTCCTTCCAGGAGCAGCTGGAAAACGAGTGAAGGTTGTAGCCTTCTGTAGGGTTGGCACCTACGTACTAGTAAATGGATCGGCTAGTACAAGAGCTATGAGGGTTGTAGCCCTCTGCAGGTTGCAGCCTGCGTGCTGGTAAATGACTGCACCAGTGCATTGTAAAAGAAGTTTCTTATTAAAGAAGAAAGAGACGAATTGCAGCAGGTGGTTTTCACCCACATTGGGTTTCCACCTTATATCATGGTGTTCATGTGTGTGGCTCTTGTGTGATATTCTGTTCTGTTATTCTGCACCTGTTTACTGTTAATATGCTAAATAATGATCTGATGCATTTACTGAAGATTAAGATAACTGAATTATAAGATCTCTGGATATATGCGAGTTTCATTAGACACAGTAGCATGTACACGCGGGTTCACTTAATTGAAGTAGCGTATATGATTCTGAGCATGAAATTGAAAAAGTTTGATTGATATGATAATACTGATTCACCCCCCCTCTCAGTATTATTTCCAACAATTGGTATCAGAGCAGGTCCTTCAGAAAAGCTTGATCGCTTGAAGGAGATTCGTAGAACAATGGGGAAGAAAGCACGTCAGAAGAAGAAGACAGCTCAAAGGAACAATGACAACCTGCCGTTGAGTGGAAGCAAGAATTCAGATCCTGAATCACCTCAGAATGAAGATGGACAAACAAATGAAGCATCAGATCAAACCATAGATCAACAAGATCTACCTAGCAAAAAGGAGAATGCCCTCAAAGAAGAAATCATCAAATTAGAAGATCTGTTGGAATGTGCCTCCAGAACTCGACAAATGCTGCTAGCACTGAATAAAGAGCAAGAAAATGAGATCCTCGAACTAAGGCATCAGTTGGATGAAGGAAGGAAAGCTGAAGAGATCTTGAAGAAGCAATGTCTAGACAAAGAAGAGCAACATCAAGTTGAGGTAAATATCTTGAAAAGTAAATTAGAAGAAAAGGATAAACTATTACGATTTCAAGATAGTACTAAGATCTTGGATGATATTCTTAGTAATCAAAGGTCCCCTGCTATCAAAACTGGTCTTGGTTTTCATGAGTCTATTGAAGGTGAATCTGGTTCACAAAGTAAGATAAGAATCTCTAATGCAAAATCTGAAAGGCTCTACAAGGAGATGAAAGGTCAACCTCATCAACAATCAAGGAAAGAGACTCCTCAAAGAAAATCTTTTACTCCTCCCATGAATAATGTTGAATGTTATGTATGTCATAATCTTGGACATGTTGCAGCCATATGTAGAAGAAGAAGGCTTCAAGACCATCATGCAAAAAGATCATCACATTCAAGGTACTTTAATGGATATTGCTTTTCTTGCAATATATTTGGCCACAAAGCTGCTGATTGCTATAAGAGGAATATGAAACATGTAAGATGCTATGCATGTAACAAGTTTGGACATAAAGCAAGAGATTGCAGGAACAAAGCTCATGATAAGAAGAAATCATCAACATGCTTGAAGATATGGAAGAAGAAGGAAGTTCAACCAAAAAGATGTGGCACAACACAGGGTACTCAGCACAGCACAGACATAACAGACTCAGGGGGAGCTGAAGATGTAAAACTTCAGTGTTCTAATTCTCATACGCAAGTTTCATGAAGTAAAGCCGCGTATATACGCGAGTTTCACACTGAAAAGTCGCGTATATGTCAGTTTGTGAAAAAGCAGTGGGGACAGACTCAGAAAAGGGGTCTGATATGATCCAGTCCAATATATGCTCTATTGGTTAACAGTTACAGTTTGCTGAGGATGTTTGGAAATGTTTTGATACTTGTAAGATGTTAGAAGTGTTTAATCCTAACTTGATGATGATGAGATCTTGATGCTTATTATTGATGTATGCATGATCAGATCTAACTACAGATGGCACAGGCTCAGGGGGAGCATATACTTCAAATAATGCATTGTTGGCATTATGGTTAGAAGTTGTTGATAAAGTCTATGAAGCTAAATGATGCATCTTGCTGTTTGATCAAAGGAATGGTATTGCAGGCTGATGGTACAGATCATGATGCTGCCGGTGGCCTTCATAAGTCTTGGTCTAGATATTTCATCTCTATGTCATGTATCTCTTTTATGATGTCAAGGTCATGTAACGACCTATGTTGGTTTCCCCACTATGCCTGGGATGAATGATGTAATGTTCATGTCTTATCATGAGTAAACTCTTAATGTATCTCCACATGGTTAGGTGGATGAGTCAATATTGATATATCCCCACTAGGATGGGTGATGAATGTATGTATTGAGTCTTTTGATAGGAAGGTCTTCTATGGTGTATAAGTCTTTGTTCTTCTTGAAGAACATCTTTTGCAGATCTTGCCTACAATCAAGGGGAGCATGAACATCACAATTCAGCAAGAGCAGGATGGATAGATTGGTACACTTTGGCATACACAAAGGGGGAGCACATTTGGAGATTGCAGCAGGTACTCAGGGGGAGTATGGACAGCAGAAGGGATACCAAAGAAGAGAATATCTTGGTTCGCCCTTTGCCCTTGATGTCAAAGGGGGAGAGTGACTTGGTGTGGTGGTTGCCATCAAGTCCAAAGGGGGAGATTGTTGGCATTATGATACAAGTGTTGTCCTTGATGGCAACTCACTCAGAGACAGGTACAAGTGATGGCAACTTGATCAGAGGACAGATCTCAGTACAGCAAGTCAAGAAAGCTATATACGCAGGTTCAGTAAGGCAAATCAGTGTGTACACGCAGGTTGGCTTCAGGAAAAGCGCGTACATGTGAAAACGTACCTTTGGTCCATGGCGGTTAGTCCTTGGAAGTTGTGCCTATGGTTTTGGACCATGGCGTCTCGACGGACGTGTTGATCCCTAGTTTTGAAGTTGATGATATTGTGTTACTATGGTTTTGGACCGTGGTATTGTAAAGGGCCTAAGGCTATATAAGGAGAAGATCATTAGGCAAATGGATGTAAGCAAGGAGCAAGAGTGTGTGAGTGATGAAGATCTGAGGAAGTGTGAGATCCAAGTGCTGGTTATGGGTTGGTGATCTGAACCAAGGTTTCACTCATGTGGAGGATGATGAATGATGGAACGAGATCTCAGGGCTTGGATTGATTATCTTCATATGGTTTGCCTGTGGATAGATCAGATCTACTGACGCATGTTTATTATTATGATCTGGGTATGTTTTGATGTCTGATATAGCTGCAGAGTTATAAGTTAGAATTTGCAGATCTGTACGCGGGTTGGCTTTGGTAAAAGAGCGTATACACGCAGGTTGGGTTCATCCAAGTAGCGTATGCAATGTGAAGTATGATATTTGAAGATGAAGTTGGATCTGGTTGTTGTTATGTTGTCTGGTTGTTGTTGACAGGGTTACAGTGATTCAGAATTGGGTGTTTCAGTGATTGATGATGCAGGTTGTTCTACAATGGTGATTGTTTCATGGATCCAGTATGAAAATGTATGAAACGTGGTCCCGGGAAGATCGTAGGCCAGCACCTATGTACTGGTAAACATATCAGCCAGTACAAGAGCTAGGGGGTTGAAGCTCCCTTCCAGGAGCAGCTGGAAAACGAGTGAAGGTTGTAGCCTTCTGTAGGGTTGGCACCTACGTACTAGTAAATGGATCGGCTAGTAAAAGAGCTATGAGGGTTGTAGCCCTCTGCAGGTTGCAGCCTGCGTGCTGGTAAATGACTACACCAGTGCATTGTAAAAGAAGTTTCTTATTAAAGAAGAAAGAGACGAATTGCAGTAGGTGGTTTTCACCCACATTGGGTTTCCACCTTATATCATGGTGTTCATGTGTGTGGCTCTTGTGTGATATTCTGTTCTCTTATTCTGCACCTGTTTACTGTTAATATGCTAAATAATGATCTGATGCATTTACTGAAGATTAAGATAACTGAATTATAAGATCTCTGGATATACGCGAGTTTCATTAGACACAGTAGCGTGTACACGCGGGTTCACTTAATTGAAGTAGCGTATATGATTCTGAGCATGAAATTGAAAAAGTTTGATTGATCTGATAATACTGATTCACCCCCCCTCTCAGTATTATTTCCAACAATTGGTATCAGAGCAGGTCCTTCAGAAAAGCTTGATCGCTTGAAGGAGATTCGTAGAACAATGGGCAAGAAAGCACGTCAGAAGAAGAAGACAGCTTAAAGGAACAATGACAACCTGCCGTTGAGTGGAAGCAAGAATTCAGATCCTGAATCACCTCAGAATGAAGATGGACAAACAAATGAAGCATCAGATCAAACCATAGATCAGCAAGATCTACCTAGCAAAAAGGAGAATGCCCTCAAAGAAGAAATCATCAAATTAGAAGATCTGTTGGAATGTGCCTCCAGAACTCGACAAATGCTGCTAGCACTGAATAAAGAGCAAGAAAACGAGATCCTCGAACTAAGGCATCAGTTGGATGAAGGAAGGAAAGCTGAAGAGATCTTGAAGAAGCAATGTCTAGACAAAGAAGAGCAACATCAAGTTGAGGTAAATATCTTGAAAAGTAAATTAGAAGAAAAGGATAAACTATTACGATTTCAAGATAGTACTAAGATCTTGGATGATATTCTTAGTAATCAAAGGTCCCCTGCTATCAAAACTGGTCTTGGTTTTCATGAGTCTATTGAAGGTGAATCTGGTTCACAAAGTAAGACAAGAATCTCTAATGCAAAATCTGAAAGGCTCTACAAGGAGATGAAAGGTCAACCTCATCAACAATCAAGGAAAGAGACTCCTCAAAGAAAATCTTTTACTCCTCCCATGAATAATGTTGAATGTTATGTATGTCATAATCTTGGACATGTTGCAGCCATATGTAGAAGAAGAAGGCTTCAAGACCATCATGCAGAAAGATCATCACATTCAAGGTACTTTAATGGATATTGCTTTTCTTGCAATATATTTGGCCACAAAGCTGCTGATTGCTATAAGAGGAATATGAAACATGTGAGATGCTATGCATGTAACAAGTTTGGACATAAAGCAAGAGATTGCAGGAACAAAGCTCATGATAAGAAGAAATCATCAACATGCTTGAAGATATGGAAGAAGAAGGAAGTTCAGCCAGAAAGATGTGGCACAGCACAGGGTACTCAGCACAGCACAGACATAACAGACTCAGGGGGAGCTGAAGATGTAAAACTTCAGTGTTCTAATTCTCATACGCAAGTTTCATGAAGTAAAGCCGCGTATATACGTGAGTTTCACACTGAAAAGTCGCGTATATGTCAGTTTGTGAAAAAGCAGTGGGGACAGACTCAGAAAAGGGGTCTGATATGATCCAGTCCAATATATGCTCTATTGGTTAACAGTTACAGTCTGCTGAGGATGTTTGGAAATGTCTTGATACTTGTAAGATGTTAGAAGTGTTTAATCCTAACTTGATGATGATGAGATCTTGATGCTTATTATTGATGTATGCATGATCAGATCTAACTACAGATGGCACAGGCTCAGGGGGAGCATATACTTCAAATAATGCATTGTTGGCATTATGGTTAGAAGTTGTTGATAAAGTCTATGAAGCTAAATGATACATCTTGCTGTTTGATCAAAGGAATGGTATTGCAGGCTGATGGTACAGATCATGATGCTGCTGGTGGCCTTCATAAGTCTTGGTCTAGATATTTCATCTCTATGTCATGTATCTCTTTTATGATGTCAAGGTCATGTAACGGCCTATGTTGGTTTCCCCACTATGCCTGGGATGAATGATGTAATGTTCATGTCTTATCATGAGTAAACTCTTAATGTATCTCCACATGGTTAGGTGGATGAGTCAATATTGGTATATCCCCACTAGGATGGGTGATGAATGTATGTATTGAGTCTTTTGATAGGAAGGTCTTCTATGGTGTATAAGTCTTTGTTCTTCTTGAAGAACATCTTTTGCAGATCTTGCCTACAATCAAGGGGAGCATGAACAGCACAATTCAGCAAGAGCAGGATGGATATATTGGTACACTTTGGCATACACAAAGGGGGAGCACATTTGGAGATTGCAACAGGTACTCAGGGGGAGTATGGACAGCAGAAGGGATACCAAAGAAGAGAATATCTTGGTTCGCCCTTTGCCCTTGATGTCAAAGGGGGAGAGTGACTTGGTGTGGTGGTTGCCATCAAGTCCAAAGGGGGAGATTGTTGGCATTATGATACAAGTGTTGTCCTTGATGGCAACTCACTCAGAGACAGGTACAAGTGATGGCAACTTGATCAGAGGACAGATCTCAGTACAGCAAGTCAAGAAAGCTATATACGCAGGTTCAGTAAGGCAAATCAGCGTGTACACGCAGGTTGGCTTCAGGAAAAGCGCGTACATGTGAAAATGTACCTTTGGTCCATGGCGGTTAGTCCTTGGAAGTTGTGCCTATGGTTTTGGACCATGGCGTCTCGACGGACGTGTTGATCCCTAGTTTTGAAGTTGATGATATTGTGTTACTATGGTTTTGGACCGTGGTATTGTAAAGGGCCTAAGGCTATATAAGGAGAAGATCATTAGGCAAATGGATGTAAGCAAGGAGCAAGAGTGTGTGAGTGATGAAGATCTGAGGAAGTGTGAGATCCAAGTGCTGGTTATGGGTTGGTGATTTGAACCAAGGTTTCACTCATGTGGAGGATGATGAATGATGGAACGAGATCTCAAGGCTTGGATTGATTATCTTCATATGGTTTGCTTGTGGATAGATCAGATCTACTGACGC
Source organism: Pinus tabuliformis (assembly GCA_031772625.1). NCBI lineage: Eukaryota > Viridiplantae > Streptophyta > Pinopsida > Pinales > Pinaceae > Pinus > Pinus tabuliformis. The sequence continues at coordinate 479,319,968 of CM062812.1, read as the reverse complement.
ATGTTTATTATTATGATCTGGGTATGTTTTGATGTCTGATATAGCTGCAGAGTTATAAGTTAGAATTTGCAGATCTGTACGCGGGTTGGCTTTGGTAAAAGAGCGTATGCACGCAGTTTGGGTTCATCCAAGTAGCGTATACAATGTGAAGTATGATATTTGAAGATGAAGTTGGATCTGGTTGTTGTTATGTTGTCTGGTTGTTGTTGACAGGGTTACAGTGATTCAGAATTGGGTGTTTCAGTGATTGATGATGCAGGTTGTTCTACAATGGTGATTGTTTCATGGATCCAGTATGAAAATGTATGAAACGTGGTCCCGGGAAGATCGTAGGCCGGCACCTACGTACTGGTAAACATATCAGCCAGTACAAGAGCTAGGGGGTTGAAGCTCCCTTCCAGGAGCAGCTGGAAAACGAGTGAAGGTTGTAGCCTTCTGTAGGGTTGGCACCTACGTACTAGTAAATGGATCGGCTAGTACAAGAGCTATGAGGGTTGTAGCCCTCTGCAGGTTGCAGCCTGCGTGCTGGTAAATGACTGCACCAGTGCATTGTAAAAGAAGTTTCTTATTAAAGAAGAAAGAGACGAATTGCAGCAGGTGGTTTTCACCCACATTGGATTTCCACCTTATATCATGGTGTTCATGTGTGTGGCTCTTGTGTGATATTCTGTTCTCTTATTCTGCACCTGTTTACTGTTAATATGCTAAATAATGATCTGATGCATTTACTGAAGATTAAGATAACTGAATTATAAGATCTCTGGATATACGCGAGTTTCATTAGACACAGTAGCGTGTACACGCGGGTTCACTTAATTGAAGTAGCGTATATGATTCTGAGCATGAAATTGAAAAAGTTTGATTGATCTGATAATACTGATTCACCCCCCCTCTCAGTATTATTTCCAACATCATCTTCTTCATGCTTATGTTATCAATGTTATAATTTACAAATAAATGATTATTTCAATTGCATAACTAACTTTCAATATGCTATGAAGTTGATTTCTTTATGATGTTTAGTCCATATACTACTATACTTTCTTCAATTGATTGTTTTGTAGGTTGAAGGAGCAAAAGGAACTCCAAGAGTGTTTAGACCCTGGCTAGATCTACCCAAATGAAGGACCCCCAAGTGCATCTCTCTTCACGTAGTTTGTTTATATTATCATCATGGTTGTGTGGAATGCTTGTTTTTCTTTATAGATAACCCCCACTCTGCTTGGGTATTAACCCAAGACCCTAGGGGACATTGTCCCTAAACAGAATTGGTGACTCCACTGAGGAAAACACTATTGTTGTTCCTAGTTTGGGTTTATTCAAGGCAATCAGGCTCAACTGTTTATTTACTTGCTATGACTGAGTATTCTGTTCCTGTAGGAACTTTAATTGTAAGTTTGATCAGTTTCTTCAGACTTTTTTTTGTTTTTTCTTGTAATATGTTATATATGGTGTTTTTCTAGTTTACAAAAGCATATGTACGCAAGTTTCCTCAAGTCAACCCGCATATACGTAGGTTTCGTTGGGCTGAATAGCATATACACACGGTTGTGCACTAACACAGTCGCGTATACCCTAAAATTTTCAATATTTTTCAAATATTTTTTTTTTTTGAAGATCTATCTACTGGTTTGAATCTATCATAAACAGTAACTTTTCTATGTCAGTCTTTATTTTTACAACAAGTATATGATTTCAAACTCTCTACGGTTGTGGAAAGTGTTGGTCTTGTTTTGTTTTGTTGCAAGCGTCATCGTTTTTGTTTAAGCACACAAGATTTCTTGCTAGGAATCTTGGCTGCTCTGGTCTTCCAGGGAAGAAAGATTGATCTCAATCTTTGTGTCAAATCTTGCTTTGGTGACCTTTTTGTTTGCATGTCAAAACTACATCTTTGTGACCATCTACTTTTCTTACTTTCTGAAAGTTGTTGATTGACACTTTCTTGAAAGTTGTCTTTTTGATCTTTTGGTCTTTGTTGCCAAGCTCTTGTTGCTTATTTTGATTGTTAATAACATCTTGAAACATATCTTTTTTGTTGAGTTTTCACTCATTTTGTGTTGTTAACTTGCAAGGTGTTTTGTTGCCTATTCTTCAATCATAAAGTTTCAGTCTTGTTTAGAGCACTTTTGAAAAGTCATTTTTGTTTTTGCTTTTAAAGAAAACTTATTGGAAACTTGGTTTTGCTTTCTTGGACCTTGTTTTGATTCAGTTTCTTTTTTTTGAGTGAAAGTGCACTTTTTGTTTGTCTAATATTTTCTTTTAGTTTTTGGACAAAAATGAGCATTAGCAACTTATATTCTATCTAAACATCTTAAGTGGCGAATTAGAATTGATAAACAAGTTACTTTCATGTTTTGATTTAGAGTAGTCTTAAGTTTTTCATCAGCATGTACTCATTGCATTAGGATAAATTTGTGCATCTTTTAGGGCATCCATAGTTTTGTTAATTTTTGTGAGTGTGAAGCTTGAGTCAAAGAAAAGAAAAGAAAAGAAAAATTTGTTAATTTCGTAGAAGTTCCTCTGAACCTTGTAGAAATTTCTTTCATCGAAGAACAAAATGAGTGCATTTGCATATAGTTTGGTTTCTATTAATTTCTTTTGCGTCATAAAACCACATGTTTCAATTCCGCTTATCCCTTGACTTAAGAACAACCCATTTAAAAACAAGCGCTAATTAAAATACACTAAAACTTTTTTATAATTGTCAAGTTAGATAGACCAACAAGTTTTAGGATATTTTAGGGCCTTGGATTAGGCGAGTCAAGAGAAAACTCTCCAAGGCCATTTAAACTGTCAAACATAGGAGTTTGAATAGTGAGTGCAAACCAATAGCATTAGGAAGACCAGGAAAGCTCCGGATCTAGGAGTTAAGCACGAGGGTTTTTGAAGATAAGGAAGAGAGATACCCCCTCTCCTACTTTTCAAATCTTACCTCAAGATTGTTTTTCATAGCTTGTGACATGAGTTGGTAACCTCAGTTGCTTTTCCTAGGGATCTAGATAAGTGTTTGCGGAGGGGAATCCCGTGGCACCTGAGGTCGACGTTGTATCACTCTCAACGGTACTACTGGAGGGCACCCTTGCAAAGATTGGGGGCTTTCACCGGTGCAGGTTGTTGTTAGGTCAGCTTAACTTCCTCTATTACCTTTGTTGGTAGGACTAGGCCGTCATTATCCCAAACTATCTTTGAAAGGCCCCTTACTTCACTTTCTTGTATTTTGGTGTCCGGTCCTCATCACCCGGAGCAGAAATACTTGAAAGTTGTTTGACTGGTTGACATCTTTTAGGGATTTTTTAGTGTGTACTCTATCCTCTTAGTTGGCCTAGCTTTCATTTTTTCTTGAGTATTTAATTAGATCTTAATAAAAAATTCAAAGTGGCTGACCGATCGCCTAGACGGTGTCGAAGACTTCATGGTCTTTCACCACCAAGTTTAGAGCCTTCTCCTAGAAGTCCCAGAGGTAATACTACCGGTCGGTTTCATTATGTGGTAGCTGATCCATCAAGGATTGATCCTCCCCTTGGGGGCATTAGTGTTCAAGACAGGCCTGGTAGTTCTGCAGAATGAGAGACGAACACTCCAGTTCTTTCTCGAGTTCTCTTTCAATCTAAAGATAACATAGAGGTAGAAGAACTCCAAGAGTTGTTAGTGGCTTTGAATTCTCCCCTACCTCTAGCCATCCAGATGTATTAAAATACGTTGGGACCCTAATGCATAGACCATCAAGTCCTAGTCATATTACGCACTTACCTTCCATGACCATCACTGGAAGCATGGCTTCTACCACAAGTGTTAGAACTATGTACACTCCAACATCAGTACAAGGGGGAGGAACTATTTCCATCCCCTCTACATCTTTATTTGGGTCTTTTGCTAGCACATCCTTAGTTGGGTCTATCTCCATTCCTTCTATGAGTGGAAATTCCCAAGCCAATACTTTTAGTTCTAGATTCTTCCTGTTTGGCACACATTCATGGGGTATTCCGTTAATTCAATTTAGTGACTCTGCATCCATGATCGGTGGGTCGGCTTCATTTCAGGGTTTTTCTTTTGGAAGTGGTCATATACCACATTCCAACCTGACGATAGGATCTATGCCTTTTTCCACTATAGGACAAGGCAGTAATCCCTTTCAAGGTTGGACTAACCCTACGGTTAGTGGCATGGGAACTGGGAATCCGTTTTTCGGCCAACAAGGGAATAGGTCGTACTCCATAGTTAATGCATTTCGAAGTATTCCTCCCTTAGCTTCGATTTGGAATCCTTATCAAGGTTTATCAACTCCTTACAATCCTTTAGGAGGGAGCTTCGCTGCTTATGGAGGTTTTTAGGCCGAAGTTGGTCAAACTCTGAGTTTTGCTAGATCACAAGGTTAACCTTTTGGTTCACCTCATTCTGCTGGTTACTTCGGGTAGCCTGGTGCCTTCCAAAATCCAGGCCAATCTTTTCAGAACTTTGGGAGCTTCGCCTAGTCTGGGTGGAATCCCCAAGGTCCTCCTAGGCTTTCTTTTCTGGCAATGTTGAATTTGCCAGATCTCACGAAATTAACAAACAATCCAATCAAATACAATCTGGCATGGCCTCTGGTCCCAACCAAACTCCCTCTATACATTCCAAAGTTCAAGAGGAAGGGCGACGAAGACTTAGGCGACCATGTAACCACATTCCATTTGTGGTGCTCATCAACCTCCCTTATCGATGACTCAGTTAGGTTGAGACTTTCTCAACGCATCTTGACTGGTAATGTAGCCAAGTGGTATATAGAGTTGCCACAGGGCAGCTTTACATCTTTCATTGACTTAGATAATATTTTCCTAAATCATTTCCAGTTGCTTGTCCGTTATGATTTCGGAACTGAACTTCTGGCCAATTTCCGTTAGGATACGGCAACTCACATTTCTGATCACATTCAGGAATGGAGACAGAGAAAGAGGCTCATCAAAGCTGAAATTCCTCAAAAATACTGTCTCGAATGGTTTTTGAAATCTTTACAACCTGAAATCTCTAAGGATGTCTCTCTGTCAAGAGTCTATTCTGAGGAGCAAGCTATTTTTAGGGCCCATCAGTTAGAATTGATTTACTCTCTGTCTGGGATTCTACAAAAAATCTTGCCTGATGCTCCCGGGACTAAGGTTGATATGGCTAAGTCAAAGCGAGGTCCCCATGCGGATGGTATTGTTGGATCAATAGACACAAATGTGGTGAACTTGTTGAGCCAATTGTAGTAGTTGTCTTTACAAACTGCTCCTCACAACCATGTCACATCGTCTAACCCTTCATCTTCCCAACCCTCTTTGGTTAATGCCTTCCAATCTTCCAACCCGAAAGGATATCAAAATTCCATTGGGAAAAAGAAAGGACAAGGTAAGAAAACGAGTCAAGATGGGAAGGCTGATGCAAATAAATCTAAGAATAATGTCGGTGGTGGTGGAAATGAGTCTAGAAAGAAAGTCAAGTTTCCATGCATGTTATGCAGTGGAGACCATTTAACTCATCTCCACCAAAAAATTCAAGATACTCAGTGCTTGTTGGGGCAGCAAGGGACTTCTAGCTCTCAAGCTGTGTTAACCAACCCTTTTCCCCAATGGTAACAACTGCATGCTGGTACAAATTCAAACCCTGGTACCTCTATAGGGGACAACTAGGAAGGGGAGAAATCATCAAATTTTTTCATAATGGTTTCTCATGCTAATGTGGCCACACGGTCACGAGATTATGGTGAAGGTGAAACTTCCAAGGATAAATCAGTTCACGAAACTACCAACCCATTTCATATTGAACGACCCTCTTTCAAGACTATACCTGGATACTGAAAGGTTCCACTAAACACGCGACTATCAACCCTAAGATTAGGGTAGCCCATAATTACTCCATTGTCGAGGATCTGCCTCAGAGTCCATGTGCTATGTCCACTTTAGAGGTTCTCCAGTCGTGTCCTTCTGAAAGAAGTTCCTTTCTTTCGACAATGGGGGCAATGGATCCAAACAATTCTTTAGCTCTCACTTTGATATGGATAATGTCAAAAAGAGACTTCCTCATCATATGGATTTCCAGGTAAAGTCTACTTACTGGAAAACTAATATTTTTCAGACAGTTATAGACGAGGGAACTTCCACGTGTGTCATGTCTATGTCATGTTCGAAGGAAATTGGATCGCCTTCAGTTGTTCCTTCACCAACCCTCTTGACAGCATTTGATGGTCATTCTCATAGGCCATTATCCAGGCCTTTCCCATATGTGTTGGGGGGAAGGTCATCAATATTGAAGTAGAAGTCATTGATGCTAACCTAGATTACAATCTGCTCTTAGGAAGGAACTGGGTATATGAAATGGATGTTGTTGTTTCGACTCTGTTTCATGTCATTTTCTTTCCTCATGAAGCGAAAATTGTCAAGTTTTATCAATTGGATTATTCTCCAGTTGATCCTCGAGCAACTTTGAATTCTACTATTCCTTTAGTGGATAACCCTCATCTGCCTATTGAGAATCTAGGAGTTGGGATGTACTCTTCATTGATGGGTATGTTTGATCTTCCCCCTCCTACAGCTAGAATAGATACAATTTCATCCTCCAAGGACCCCTTATGGAAAGAGTTTGTTCAAGCTCATTATTTTTCAGATCTTGGAGCCTTATCTTCATCTGCGACCACATCAGATGACGGCAAGGTGGGTGGAATAGAATCTCTTATATCTACAGCAGAGCCTAGATATGAATCTATCGATAGCTCTGTAGATGATCATCCCACTCCTTCCTCAGAGAAAGAGTTAGATGGTCATGTCGCACCTTTTTGGACCCTTGATTCCACTTCTGCGTTGGATTGCTTGGATAATGTTTTTCCATCCGACGAAGTGATTTTCGAAGCAATGACGACTGTAGATCAACCTTTGTAAGATTTACATCATCATCTGTGTTGTAGTCCTCCTTTGCATCAAGTCAAATCCAGGTCCCCCAGTCTAACTAGTGATGTCTGTACGGTTCCTCTGGCTCCAACACAGTTATTTGCCAAAGGAAGTATATTGATTGGTTCGATAATTGTACCAATAAACATCTTTAGGAGTAAGTTGGCAGAGCCTCCTAATCGGATCCACCTCAACAAGTACTTTTCATAGGTTCTGGCTGGGCAGTGGCTTCTTTGTACATTTTATATGTTTGTACATATCTCATCGGGAGTTTTTGATATCAAAACTTTTTGGTCTACTGTGGCAGGTGTTGATCGATGAATTGTTCTATTTTGGATTCACCAATGGTTCTTGTCGGCACATTTGAAACCTTGCTTCCGCAGCTTGGCTAATCTACTATCCAACTGGTCAATTGATGGTATCAAGGGGAGTATGCATTGGTCCTGCTTCAAATAATATGGCTGAGTATATTTTCATCATTAATTTACTATCCGAAGCAATTTCTTATGAAATCGATTCATTGGTAGTCTATCTTGATTCACAATTGATAGTGTCACAACTGAATAACATTTATCGGGTAAGGGATCCATGTTTATACCACCAGTATTTAAGGGTGAGGTTGTTGCAAAGATCATTTACTTACATTAATTATTTTCACATTCCAAGATCTCATAATTGGTTAACTGATTCTATTGCTAATCAAGCATTAGACTGGCATATCATTCATTCATCACAATAAAATGAAGCATCAAAAAATCGACTATATATATATATATATCATAAAATATCTTGAGTGTACATAATTTTTTCCAAAATAATATACAAAAATTGGGACTCAAATGCCCATAATCATGTCCAGTACATCTAATGATCTGGCTTAGGATGAGCGGCTAGGTATGCAACTACTACTTTGGCCACATGCCTAAGAGCGCGAACCTAGTCTCGTGGCATTCCAACTACATGACGTTGCATTTCTATAAGGAGATCATGTACAACCTCCATTGGTACATGGTGAGTTAGTCTCACCAAGCGCCGCTGAACTATGTGTAGAAGTCGCTCTGTGTCTGCAGCCGCCTCTTCGGCACCTCGACCGTGACGTCCATGCCATGGGAACCCATTTGGTCGCACCAGCCCAATATCTAGAACATGATCATCATATTAGTCATTTGAATCCTATCAAAAAAATATTTTTCAAAATTCATCATTATATTTGAAAAATCATAAAAAAATCGTAAAATAAAAAACATTTGTTACCTATATCTCCCCATGCTACGGTCGGTGGCAAAGCTAGATCTAGATCTCCTTGAAAGTCTAACCCAGCATAGGCATAGTCATCTACTGCAATGATCTGCTGCTCCCACCAGGAGAAGAAGTCATCGTCGAAAGCAGTCTGTGCAATGTTCCCACATCCTAGTTGTTTCATCATGTCATCCCACCTGCCCATTCATGGGTCTCGTGGGGTGCTGATTGAAACTGATACTCTAGTATGGAGTGTTGGGACCCTCTCAAAGAATAAAGAGCACAAAATGGTTCCATACCTGAAGTTTATGGTCTGTCCCTTCTTAATAGAAGTAAGCTAGCTCTTCAGGTTGGTAAGAAGAGGAGTACACCAATCAAAGATGGTGGTGAGGCAATCTACCACCAAGCTCATGGCTAGCTGTGAGGCCTGGTGCGAGGAAGATGATCTATTCACTCTAGTTATGGTGAACAGGAGTATCCTCAACGATAAATTCTCCACATGCTTGATTAGAATTTGACTTCCAACCTTTTCCAGATGACCCAAGAAATATATGTACGTAGTCCTCGATGGAGAGACTACCTTGTGACCTGCCCATGGAATGTACTCTCTCCCCTCCAGGAATGGCCTGTGATGAAATAAATATCTTCAACCTCTATCTTGAGCAGCATCTAATCAATCATAAATGAGTCATCCTCGATGCTTTAGTAGTGAATGAGCATGTCGAGCAGGTGAGTGTTTGCTTTCATGTTTGCCATTTTAAAGAACTTTAGTAAACCACATCCCCGTAAGGCATCCAAAGCATTAGGATCGTTCATAACCTCATCATCCACAAATGTATATACTCTTTCTCTCCAAGTGACTGGCATCCTGAAGAGAAAACGAATTTAGACAATTAGATTTTTTGTTTGAAGTTTTCGTGGGGTATACGTGGGTTTGTTTCATGCACAGTTGTGTGTAGGGCTTGCGTATATGCGGGTTTCATATATCCAACCCGCTTATATGCCGCGATAAAATTTTTGACAATAATTCAATAGTGGAACTTAATCTAAAAATAATAAAACAAATCACAATTGAATGCAATAAAATTTTAAGGGTTACCTGGTGATTTTGGGACGATTTGAATAGATGAATTTGGCGAATGGCAATGCTTGCTCCTTTTGCTTCACTCCTTTGCTCTCAAATCAAAACGGTGATAATGGTGAGTCAAAAACTATTTTATAAGCTTTGAAAATGGTAAATTTATTCAAAACTTGATTTTGTTTTGTCTCATGTAAATTTTAACTTGGGAGCTTGGAATGTCTAGAATGGCTTGATTTTCAGGACATTTTGGATGCTTTTTCGACAGTTTCGAGATGGTTCCATGACTGCTGACCTGTCATGGCAGGAATCATTTTCTCACTGGAATATAGGTTAGGGAAGCCACTTTTTCTGTTGCATTATGCATACTAGCCTCCATTTGCCGATACACTTGCCATAGGGTCGATCCCATCGTGTTATGGTTCGTAAACCATCTTCACTCTCCGATTTTTAAATCATGACACAACGGTAGAGCCATCCTTTTCATGGGCATCATAGTCAGCACCTCACTGAAATTTGTTGCCCATGCTACTTTGATCTGAGTAGGGTCGGGAGTCCTCTATAGTCCTGCCATGACTTATGCGATGAAGATTCATTCCTCTTTGCTTCTTCACTTCGTTCTGGCCTTATACCCTAGAGGCTCCTCTGTGTTGAGTTGTACTATTACATTGCATTTTGACAATTTGCATCTTTTGGCCTTGAGCGAGCTTCACCTGGACTCATGTTTAAGCCAAATTTTGACCATAACGATTGCAAAATCAAACTTGCATGCCCTTGACTTCTGCAACTTGACACACATTGACCCGTGGAAGGAACACACCTTTGAGTGTCTTTGACCAGTTCTCACCTCCCTACATTGATCATAGGAATGTTCCAATCCCAAGAACTAGATAATTTGTTTCACTGACACTCGTTCTTTCCACTTTACTATAACATTCTTTTATTCTTTCTCTAGCTTAAAGAAAAAGACAAAAAAATTATATATTCCAAAAAGAGCGGGGACAGGACAATATTTCCACTTATTGTTGGCAGCTAGAGTGAGTCGTGTCGCGCTTGATCAAAGCACTCAAAACAAAGTCTCCTCCATTTGGGTGGGATTTAGGTTGACTTAGGTACACCTTAACCTTGTTATTGAGTAAGTTCTCCCCCAATTGGTTATCTCTTCCAATCATATGGATGGTTCGTTCATGCCTCCTGCATGACGAAATTATATAAATTCATCATATGTTGCCATTTAGTCACATTAAGTCGTTCTTTTGTTTAAGGGAAGTTAGCCTAAGTCGGTCTCTCTGTGCTGTCTCTTGACTCATTTTTTAGTCGGCCATCCCTAGTTGTTATTATCTTATCTATCATCACATCAGTTATATTGGTCCTTTGCTCATGCGGGTTTGAGAAGGTCTCCATTGACTTCTTGCTAGCCAGTCTTATCCTTATCCACGATGACATCTTGCTCTGAGGATAGGCTACAACCACACCTTGACCCTATTTCCATTATTGATAGGTCACCTTGTGCTCAACATCAATCAGTATCATCGGTCTTTGACTACATAGTTTCCCTTGTGTTCGACATTAGCTTAGATTATCACACATTGCGATTTGTGCAGTACCTTGGTTTCCATTTGACCCTATTGGTGGATACATTGTGTCTATGCCAACTTTCATTATTGGTTGGTTCAGAAGGTTTCTGTCGTGTGCTAGCTACATCTTGTGTACGCTGAAATGTGCATCGGTCAGGTTACTACATCCTTTTTTGTCTGAATCCTTCCACATTATTGGCCTAGGGATTACACTCACGCTAGATTCATGAAGGATGCCTTAATGCCTTCCCTCTAGCGGATCTTTCCCTATCAGCTATGACTCATTGCTATGGGGAAAAGATATAGAGTCCATTTGGCAGTACCTTGGGGTTTGCAAGTCATTAGTGGCAGATCCTTCACTATCAACAGTGAGAAACCATCATTGTCTCCTGATTGGTAGATTCTTACAGGTGTTAGATTGTACTGGGTACCTTGACACTTATTATCATTATTGGTGTGTAGTCTCACATTTGTTAACAGTATACATCAGTGACTGGTAATAAAATTATTTCTCACATGTTTGACTTCAGATCATTTATTTCCATAGTGTAGAAATGTACCATAATGGTCGGTGAAGACCTCAAGTTGCATCAGCGTTCATTGGTTCACTTGACAGTTGCTCCTCTTACTGCTAGTTGATACCACTCCACCTTATATGTTGCAATCATTCACGACGACATTCTATATGCTGGCACCTAAGTTTGCAGTGTAGTACCATCTTACTCCATCATGTTCATTTGGTACTTTTTGGGATCAGTCTTTGATATCAGTGATCCACTTCATCCTTCAGCATCATTGATATTCTTATATGTGATATTCAAACATGTACTTTTTTAACCATGATCAGATGATCCATTATGTATTTCCCAGTGTTTTATACATGTATACTTAGTGGATCCACTTGTACTGGATATGCAAACATGCTTTAGTTTCTCTAAGCATGGGTATGCCCACCTCAGACATTGTTTCTTTCTAATCTCCTTTTGTGGCTTGGCAGGCTGAACTTTGGTGAAGTCCTTCTCAGATTTTGACTAGTTCTCTTTCCATGCAGTTACATAATATATTTTGGCCATCGTGTACCCCTTCTGACCTCATATATTAGGGGGCATCTGTTATAGCTCTAAATCTAACTCTTGATGCTTGTGATGTTGCACTTATAGCCTAGGGCAACCCCTCCTTCCAGGCCTGGTCCAAATACTTAAAAAATAGTGTTTTACTCCCTATACGCGACAATAGCCTGAGCTAAATGCGAGTGTACGCAGTTCTGTGTATACCCAACCCTCGTATATGTCTTAAAACACTTTAAAAGACTAAATCTCCTTATTTTCGGGCGGAGATCATGGGTTTACCTATTGATTACCTATTAGTGCCTATGGCCCAACCATTCCCGAAGAATTCCCAAGTAAAAAACTACTTTGGGAGAAGTATAAAAGGGCTTAAATGGGAAGGCCTAAGGAAGAAGAGAATAGAGAGAAAAATCACTCTATTGAGATTATCCGTGATCAGGTCTGAAGATCCTTGTGGTTCCAGCACTTCCCGTATTACAGAAAACCCTTGCTTCCTTGAGTTATGATGTCTTTCCATTTGTTGAGATATCTTTGAGTGAGTTATGGAAGGAGCTTATTGAAGGCTTGAGATTGGATAAATCCAGAGGATGATTCTGCTTGGAGCCTACGAAAGGAAGATTCAGGTGAAATCATTCCTTTCTGTACTTTAGATATCTATAATAAAGGGAACACTTATCGTGTTCCTGATATTCATCTTCTTCATGCTTATTGTATCAATGTTATGATTTACAAATGAATGATTATTTCAATTGCATAACCAACTTTCAGTATGCTATGAAGTTGATTTCTTTATGATGTTTAGTCCATATACTGTTCTACTTTCTTGAATTTATTGTTTTGCATGTTGAAGGAGGAAAAGGAACTCCAAGAGGGTTTGGACCCTGGCTAGATCTACCCAAACGAAGGACCGCCAGGTACACCTCTCTTTGCATATTTTGTTTATATTAACATCATGGCTATGTGGAATGCTTGTTTTTCTTTATAGATAACCCCCGCTCTGCTAGGGTATTAACCCAAGAAGACAAAATTTTCCAAATACACTGAGGGAAACGAGATATATAGAAGGATGCTCAAGGTAAAGTTACCTGAAGATTAATTGTGGGAAAAAATGACAGATTTACTATAATTTACCACAATAAATTTGAAGGCAGGTGAGAGGACAGATAAACGAGTTCAAAGAGTAACAAGTTAAAGAGTATCAGTTAAAAGCTGAAGACAAAGATGATTCCAGCGTACACATATCAGCCAGCCTAAAAGGGCTCAATTTCAACTGTGACAACTAGCACTACCACAATAAGAGGGATAGCATGATGAAGTTTTCCATCAGTCTCTATCTTCATGCTTGAAGCTTTTTTGATTTCCTAGATTAATTCTCAAACTGTTATTTGATATTTTGTAATTTTTTTTATAAATACTTCACATTTTGAACTATTTGGGGTGGATTCAAAGACATTTATATAGACATTTTTTCCTCTCAAGTTAAAGTGCTACTGTAACAAGACTGGATTGGCTTGCTGGATCAAGGAATAAAGTAAAGACATTTCACAGGATTCTTATGTAAAGTGAAAATCAAATAAGTATTCTCTCTCTCATGTGTATTATCATTTTCTCTATGTTTATTAATAATCATATGTGTTTCTCTAAAATCTGAATGGTAAACTAGGAATGATATTTCAGAACTTGCTTTAATGCACTTTGTCTTGACTTTTTACCTTCTTAATGTTTTATGCTAAACTATCTTAGTTAGGGAATTCTTAAATACTCCCTTACTTTTGTAGTTCCCCCCTCGGTCTATACTAAAGGATTATTATTTTCCCTTTGCTCATGATCACCTCCTACTCTTAATCTTGATCCCGGTCTAGGATTCTTCATTGCCCTTTCACCCTCGTTAGGACTATCTCATCCATTGAACCTGAAGATTTACCTTTTGCTTTGCTAGCCTACCCTATGAACACTCCCTTTGGTGATCTGGTCCAGTTAATCCATCCTTTGATTGACTCCATAGACCAATGGCTTGAAGGCCTTGTTCCATCCATCTGTTCCTAGAATTCCACCACCAAACCAAATTCAAAACCTTATGAACGCTAAGAAATAGCCTAAAATCCCACCCAAAGCAATGTTAAACATGGAAAATTTTAGGGGCGAATGTTCGCCCTTTGGCAAAATTAAGGGGTTTTGAATTTTTAGTGGGCAAATATTTTGTATCACAGTAAATTTTTACAAATCGCCTCAAATAGACCACCTTATTTTAAGGGAGAGGGTAAAAAAGGTAAATTTAACCCTTGAAATTACGAGTTACAACCTTCCATTCGCCCTAATTTTCAAGAATAGGTTTTATTTAAGTGAATCCTATGGACCAAATACCATATTTATAAAAGACATATGGTAAATTAATAAAAATATAAATAAATGAGAGGTATGGTAAATAAATAAAACATTTTTTATATTTACTCCATAAGTCACCTTATATACATGCAAGGGTGTAAACACATAAAAATATAAATAAAGTGGAGGTATGGTTAATAAATAAAACCTTTTTTATACTTACTCAAAAGGTATGGTAAATAAATAAAAATATAGATAAACTAGACTTATGGTAAATAAATAAAACCTCTTTTTATATTTAGTCCATAACCCTCTTTCTATTTACTAAGGCTCAAAAAAGAGGTTTTATTTAAGTGAATCCTATGGGCCAAATACCATATTTGTAAAAGAGGTATGGTAAATTAATAAAAATATAAATAAACGAGAGGTATGGTAAACAAATAAAACATTTTTTTAGATTTACTCCGTAAGTCACCTTATATTTATGAGCACTAAAAAAATGTGTTATATTTAGGTGAAACCTATGGGAAAAGTACTATGCCCAAATACCATGGGCTAGATTATTATCAATACCATGCAAGAAAACATTATTAAACCTAATATTAGTATTAATAAAAATAAAATGGCAGATGGTATTGACCCATGGTATTCAAGTGGAATGTAGCCTATTTAAATGGGGGAATTAAACGAGCATGGATCCATCTTTACTCTGGATCCACTAAGCCCCGAGAGGAATAAAATATTGTGATATGCAAACTAACATAGAGTGAAAAAATATTTGATCCCTCTCAGGGCTTGGTGGATCAAGAGTAAAAATGGATGTTGTAATTTAATGTATGTTAAACATTTTAACTTGGTTAAAATAAAAAATAAAATAAAAATCAATTATTAATTTTTATAAATTACTAATAGTAATTTTTAAGCTCCAGGTTTATGATAACCCATGGTATTGACTCATGGTAATACCATGGTATTCATGTGAGAATAGACTATTTAAAGGGGAAATTCTATCATCTTAGATCCATCTTAATTCTGGGTCTATCAAGTGCTCAGAGGGATAAATAGATTTCAGCCCCCTAAGAGTGGTAGATGTGGAGTTAAGATGGATATATGTTGGTTCTTATGATAATGAAGATATTTAGACTTCGGAAATTATATTGTAAATACATCTTAAGGTGAATGGTCAAAGCTACATTTAGTCACTCCACAAAATTTAGTAAAAATTACTAATATCTCCATTAATATTGGTTTTTAACTTTTCCTAATTTAACAAAAAAAATTCAAAACAATGAAACCTTATCACTCTTTCCGCATCACCCTCGCAGAATATTTCTCAACATTTTTCAAACATTCTCAATATGATATCTTCATGAAAAAGTTTAGGTACTGATGTTGGATTAGTTGTTTGAAAAAAAAAGTTGTTTTGTACAACCTTTCATCTTCTATGCTATTCTTAGTTTTTCCTAATGATCTATAGGTGTTGGAGCCACTGAACCATATTTTCCTAAAAGGTGGAGATTTTTCACCAAAAAGAAAATTAATATACATGTTACAATGCTGTCAAAAAATGGGAGACCTATGAAGGTAGTGAATTATGCTAATAGGCAATTTAGATTGGGAGAGATGTAATTAAATTTTATTATTTAATTGAATATTTCCAATTAAAATAATAATAAATCTACATTTTTATATTCATATATTGATCGGAAGGATTCTCACAATGGTCATTTCTTTCAATTAGATCCTATTCAGGCCTTTGGGATACCTAATACTTTCTTATATAATATAGCAGGGGCTTGCTATTTGTTGGCGTGTTGGGGTAAACAAAATTGATGTGTTTTTTTTTTATCTCACAGTTGGAGTCTATGGAATAAGAAAGAAATTTGATAACTTGAAAAAAGTGGTAGCTTGACAAAAGTTGTAGAGAAAAGATTAATATCTCCTACCTTGACAGAACTCATTGTCAATATCAACACCTACAAGAACTTTGTTGTAGAATATTATCAAAACTAATGGAAGGATATGAAAGAGTGTATTATAATTTCCTTGAGAAACATGGCCACTGAAACTTGGAACATTGTTTGTAGGAAGAGAAAATTATGTTTCTTTTTTCAAAACATGTATGCTAGTATATTACAATTTAATGAATATGTTTTCTTATTATCATATATGGTTTCATACTTTAACAAAACATTCACTAAGACTTCACAATGTTTTATTATTCAGTAAAAGATTTTCTAAGATCTTACAAGATTTTATAATTCAGTGAAAGATTCTCCATCACTATACAAGATAATATAATCTGGTGAGAGATTCACCAAAAAAATTAGATATACATATTATATTTTGATAAAATCGGCTCCCATTTTTCCTATGTATCATGGGGATTAGCCCATTTATTATACATATAAGTTTAGGGTGGTTCTTAAAATTTTCACTGATGTTAAATTATAAAGAGAGAGCCCTCTCTAGACATAGGCTAGCTAGAACCTGAGTCTAAAAGGTTAGGTTTGTGGTTACCTCAAATTATTCCTTCTTTTGATAACTTTTAGGGATGACTTCTGAGTGATAACATAGTGGCAACCATACTGGGGACTCAAACCCTCCATCTTAATAAACCTTTGAGAAATTTCAAATTTTTGTTTCAAGCCTCTTGAAGGGTTTATTAGAAGTTATTTATAAAATCTCATGAAAAAGAAATAACTAGAAAAAACTTGATATCTGGCTTTAAGGAGGACTCACTATACTAGGGACAACCCTAATCCAAACCCTCCGCATGTATTTGATAATCCTAATCTGATTTCAAGAATATCCAGAAGACAAGAAAGTTCAATCAATCCTACGCCTTCAATTAAAGCAGATTCCTGCCCATATGAGTGGTTATTTTTAGAAGGCCTCCACTTTGATGAGTCTTTTGACCTTTCCCTATTTAGAACCAGGTCTAAAAGTGCACTTGATGACCTAGTTCTAGATCTAGAATTTACAACAGAACTTGAAGTCCAAAGGGAAAACTTGTCAAATGATAAATACATTCTAAATTCCCCTCAGTCATCCCTTACTACCGTTAAGATCCCTCAGCTTTCTGAATCAATTTCAACTTCCTTTAGTTCACCATTATTCCCTTCCATATCTGAAGTTCATTCCTCACCTCCATTTAGACCTTCACTTCCCCACCAACCTACCATTACACATTAGTCACCCATTACT
This sequence comes from Pinus tabuliformis, assembly GCA_031772625.1. Classification (NCBI taxonomy): domain Eukaryota; kingdom Viridiplantae; phylum Streptophyta; class Pinopsida; order Pinales; family Pinaceae; genus Pinus; species Pinus tabuliformis. The sequence goes on along the minus strand of CM062812.1, from coordinate 479,302,576 downwards.
CCTAGTTCCTCACCACCCCTTGTATCATTTTCTAACCCAAACTGCACTTCTTAGACCTGCCCATCATAGAGCCATGGCAAATAGATATGCTCCTCTTGTGTTTCCTTCTCCGCTAGGTGCCATGCCACAAGACTACCAAAACAAAATTGTCCAATTTCATGGCATAGGACCCTATACAGCACAACAACACACAAGAAATATGACATATTATTTTGAATTACATAAAATTTATATTACAGATGTCCAAATGAGACTTTTTTCTCAGACTCTAGCTTGTGATGTAAGAACATGGTTTAGATCCTTACCTGCTAATAGTATAGATAGTTTAGAAGTATTTTACTAGAAATTTTTAAATAGATGGGAAAATAAAAAAAATTCTCTCCAAATCCTTTCAGAATACGAAAACATCAAAAGAGGACCAAATGAAACAGTCCAGGACTACTGTACTAGATTTAAAAATATATAAAATGCAATACCAGTTGACCTTAGACCCCCACCTGGCTTAGCTCTGATAAATTTTCCTACCAGGTTTGACACTGATATGACATTCCATCTTAGAGAGAGAAACCCTCCAACTCTAGAACACATGCAGAGTGTAGCAGTTATTGTTGAAGTTAACTTGCTAGCAAAAAGAGATAGAGTTAGGAATGAAAGGAGAGCACCCTTGAAAGATGAAGCCTCGCCCTTTGACCTTAAAATCGATGCCCTAGCCAAAGGAATGGAAAAAATTATCTAGAGGATGGAGAACATTGAAATGAAACCTGACTGGGATAATCAATAGGCACCTCTAGTGAGAAATCCCAACATTAGAAATAATCAAAATAAAAAAACTAGAAAAAATGGACCTGATCGGAATATTAGGCCACCTTTTCAAGAAAACTATGCTGAAACTTCCCACTCAGAAGACCCTGAACAAGACACACAAATTAAATTAATGGGATTAGATGAGGAGGAAATTGTCTTTTTGACTCAAGATGATAAGGAATTACACATGCTTCAGCAGTTGCAGACATAATTAGGAGAATCACTCGATTACAAGAAAGGGTATAATTTTTTACCTTCGAAGTGCAAAAATGGTAGAATTTGAGGAGTAAGAAGAACGCTGAAACTCCTGACCAAAACAAGAAAGCAGTACCAAATCAACCTAAGAAAATTAAAGTAGTTCTATTTATGAAAACTCTCCAAATCCTCTCTGGAGCAAATCAGAATCCTTCGGGTCCCAACATTGTAGATATAGCCAATGACCAACCCCCTAATAATAAACCATCCACCTTAATCCTCTCCAAGGAGACAGTGGAAGAAAATACAAACAATATATTAGAAAATCCACTAAAAAAGACTTCAAATACAAAAAAAGAAGAGCAATCTTCTCCAAACCCTGCTCTTAAAATTCCAAACACTCAAACAGAGAAATCCCTTTTCCTTTCAATTTGGTGGCTGAGGTGGCCAAATTGAAAATCTCGGTTCCCTTAACAGAGCTGATTAAACATGAAACTTACAAATCTCAAATAAGCAAATCTTTAAACTTCGTTGAGAATGAAGACTCTCTTAACCTATTTGATGATCAACCTGAGCTTATTTTCAATCTTGATGTTAATGGAAAACGAGTGGAAGGGGTGATACCACCCTTTTACATTAGCCTTAACATTCACGATAAAATCCTACACAAGTCTTTGCTAGACTCTTGGGCTTCATACAATCTAATGCCTAAATCTGTTATGGAGAAATTGAACATAGATATCACTAGGCCTTACAAGGACCTATTTTCATTTGATTCAAGTCAGGTAAAGTGCCTAGGCTGATCAAGTACCTATGTATTTCCCTAGTACAATACCCTACTAAGACTATTCTTAGGGACATAGTTGTTGCTGATATACCACCTAAATATGGCATGTTATTGTCTAGATCATGGGGGACTAAACTCCAAGGATCTTTGCAACTTGACATGTCATATAGAGACCTTGATGAAGTATCTAGTGAGTAGCCAAGAGAGGCCGAAGAAATTTCCTATATATTCCATGCATTCTCACATCAATTCTTCCATTTTGTACAATGTTGAACCAAACCAAGAAAGTAATTCAAATAGCATTACTTAAGAACCAAAAGAAATTGCAGTTGCACTAGAAAATATAATTTTCCAAATTCAAGAGCTTTCAGATAAAAAAGATGATCAAGATACCTTCAACAAAAAGGATTTTGTTCCCCGAGACAATAAGAATTATGAACATGAAATACTATGGCATCTTGAATATGATGGATTAGTGAACAAATTAGGAGTAGGAGCAGGAGTGTGGATTTACAATTTAGACAATGACCACAAAGAGGGTCATGCTTACAGGCTAAACATTTAATGCACTAACAACATGGCTGAGTATGAAGCACTTCTTTTAGGTCTCAAATTGGTTAAAAGGTTAGGAGCCATAAGAGTTTCTATTATGGGAGATTTTGAGTTGGTTATTAGACAAATCAATGTTGTATAGATGACCAGATATCCTAGGTTAAGTTTTTATATAGGAATAGATGGATAAATATTGAATACTTTTTTAGAAACTAAGCTTGCAGTCATCCCAAAAAAAGACAATATGCAAGCTCATAGTTTAGCAATGTTTGCCAACACTTGTAAGTTACCATTTCGACCTAACCATCAGTACACTATTGAGGTTAGGCATAGACCTGCTATCCTAGACAACTTGAAAAACTGGAAAGTATTCACTAATGACCAAGAAATAAATAATTTTATAACTTTAGAGGAAGAGTTTGTAAATAGAAACATAGATACTGACATAACATTAGATCTTGATTTTACAGATAAAATAGAAATTAACAAATTAGAAGATGAAGAGATAGATAGATTCCATCCTGGGCACAAATTTTACTAAATCAGATATTCAAAACCTAAAGCAAGTTGAAATTGAAGAGATAATTAGCGAAGATTATGAAATCATTAATCCTAAAGACAACATTTTAACTAAAGGATTAACTCCTTTAGAAGACTTGTTTGAATGAAATGATGTCTCTAGAAAACCGAAAATGGAACCCTTGAAATCTGACATAGAGGAGTGTAACATAGGCTCTGAGTAAGATCCTAAATTAATAAAACCTTCAAAATCCTTACCTCATACTGAAAAAGTAAAATACATAGAATTGCTAAAGGAATTCCAAGATGTCTTTGCTTGGAGTTATGAGGACCTCAAGTCCTATGACACCAGCATAATACAACATACTATCCCTGTAAAAGAAAACCAGAAACCTTTTAGACAGAAGCTTAGAAGGATTAATGCCATTCTATTGCCTTCTATTGAAAAAGGAAATTAAAAGAATGTACGAAGCCAATATAATAGCACCAACTAGATTCTATGATTGGTTTTCAAATTTGGTTCCCACAAGGAAAAAAACTGGTGAGATTAGACTGTGTCTTGACCTTAGGAATCTTAATAAAGTTTCACTCAAGGACAACTACCCTCTCCCCAAAGTGGATCACATATTACAGAGGGTAGTAGGTTCAACCAAAATCTCATTGTTGGATGCGTTTTCTGGTTATAATCAGATCTTAGTCCATCGAGATGACCAGGCTAAAACTGCATTCATTACTCCTTGGGGCACTTTCATGTATGTGAAGATGCCTTTTGGATTAAAGAATGCAGGGGCCACTTTTTCAAAGAGCTATGGATATAGCTTTTGCTAAGGAAATCCATGACTTCCTAGTAATATACTTATATGATATCATTGTACTCTCTAAATCTGATAAATAACACCTAGATCATCTAAGGTAGGTCTTCATCAAGTGTAGGAAGTATGGAATTTCTTTGAATCCTAAAAAATATTTATTTGGGTGGGAAGAGGGAAAATAGTTAGGCCAAATAATCTCTAAAGATGGTATTCGAATAGATCTTGCAAGAATTTAATCCATCTTACAGATACAACATCCTAGGAGCATCAGAGAACTATAAGCCTTTTTAGGTAAAATAAACTTTCTTAGAAGATTTATTTCTAACTTAGCAGAAGTAATTAGATTATTAAATAACATGTTGAAGAAAGATTCGACTATTAAGTGGACAGTTGAGGCTAAAAGGTATTTTGAAGATATTAAGCTAGCCTGAAGTCAAACATGAGTTTTGATCAGTCCACAGTTTGATAGGGATTTCACAATATTTTCTTTTGCCTCAGATTACACAATTGCTACAGTCCTACTGCAAAAGAACGATTACGGTTTTGAACAAACTATTGCCTTCTTTAGAAAATCCCTAAGGAATTCCCCTTTAAAGTATACTATAATGGAAAAGCAAGCCTTTTCTTTAGTCAAAGCTATCAAAGATTTTAGAGCTTATATTCTGTATTCTCATATAATAGCTTATGTTCCCAATGTTGTGGTCAAAGACATCCTAACTAAGGATGGTCCAGATGGAAAGAGAGGGAAGTGGATAGCTACTATATTAGAATATGATCTAGAAATCAAACCTACCAAGTTGATCAAAGGCCAAGGTTTAGCCAAGCTCATGGCTAAATCAAACTGTCAGGCCCTAGACATAAATTTTATTGCAGAAATGGATAATGGAGAGGAGATTGCGACTCCACCAATCAATCAAGCCTTTATTGAATCACCATGGTATGCTAACATTATATATGCTTTACAAAATTTACAAGCTCCTCCTGAACTATCCAGAACCAAAAGTAGGTTTTTAAAAATGAAATCTTTAAAGTTTCTCATAATTGACAATGCTTTGTTCTGGAACAACCACGAGGTCATCCTTCTTAACTGTTTATTAAATGAAGAATCTGACAAGGAGTTACAGGAGTTTTATGCAAGTGACTATGGAGGACATCTTTACTGGAAAACCACTGCTAACAAGATTCTTAGAGCCAGTTTTTGTTGGTCCACTCTATTTTCTGACGTAAAGAAATCTGTAACCTCATGTCATAAATGTAATATTTTTTAAGGAAAGAAAAAACTTTTACCCTTACCCTTGAAACCAATATCTGATGAAGTACCATTTCAACAGTGGGGTCTTGAATTCATTGGTGAAATCCATAAACCTTCCTTTTCCCAACACAAATGGATTCTCACTGCTACAGATTACTTTACCAAATGGATAGAAGCCATACCATCAAGGCAAGCCACTGATATAATAACCTTCCTTGAATCCAACATCCTATCTAGATTTGGGTACCAAACCAAGATCATCACTAATAATGCAGCAACCTTCAAATATAAGAGAATTATTGATTTCTGTAATAAGTATCATATAACCCTAGGTTATTCTACAACTTATTACCCTCAATGAAAGTGGAGTCCTCCAACAAAAGTTTAGTGAATATCATCAAAACATTGTTAGAGGATAATAAGAAAACATGGAACAAGAAGCTAGTAAATGCCTTGTGGGCAGATAGGCTAACCACAAAGAAATCCATTGGTACCAGTCCTTATCAATTAGTTTATGGAATGGATGTTGTTTTCCCATCGTCCTTGAGAACACCAGTGATGAAATTACTCCAAGAAGTGTAGGTTGAGCCAAATGATATTCAAATGAGAATCAACGAAATAATTCACTTATAACAGACCAAGGAAGAAGTGTACATCACATCCCAGGTTGTGCAGGAAAGGATCAAGAAAGATTTCGAGAAAATGACTAAAGCAGAATATTTCTACTTAGGAAACAAAGTTTTTAAATGGGACTCAAGAAGAGAGGATAAAGGTAAATATGGGAAGTGTGATTTCCTATGGAAAGGCCCATATATCATTTATGCTTTTAGGGTAATAATGGTTTTTTCCTTAGAGAATCGGATGGCATAGAAGGAGAAGGATGATGAGTTAATGGTCGAATGCTTAAACACTACATAGAACCTAGTTACTAATTTCACTAATCACTTGTACATATTCTATTTCTTCAAAAGTTTAGAGTTGATCATATAGTGAATTTTTAGAGTTGAAGCCCGAAGGGAAGGCCCTAAGCTTCAAAGGTTTTACTGTCATAAATAGCAACAATGCATAAAAATGAAAGGGAAAAGTTGGAGGCTAAAGTCACAGCAATTTAGAAGGCCATTGATCTATAAGTTCTTGACATTTCACCAGGAAATTTCATCCCCAAGTGGAGCCACTGTTAGGTTCCTATACCAATAGGAGTCATAATTTTTTAATGGCTCAGATTAAACCTGTAATATGTACATACCTTTGCTTTCTGTAAATGTTTTCCATATTCAAAAAATTAAAAAATGTAAAGAGGGTATGTCCTAAAAGAAAAATCAAAGGAAAAAAAGAATAAGAAAGGTAAAAAAAGATGAAAAATGTGAACCCCAAGAAAGAAAATACCATGAAAGTGTGCAAGTCAAAATTCCACTACTATTTACTTTTTGTACAAGATAAATGACTCTGTGCAGTTTGTAACCTATGCCACAATCCATGAGAGTAAAAATATTTAAACTTGGCTATTTCATGTTTTCAATTTCATGCTTATAGTTAGAGAATGAAAATCTAACCAAACAGTGTAATCTTGCCAAATAATTAGATTAGGTAGAGTCAATGAAAGGAGCTCAACTATTTAATCTGAGCCTTTGGATGTAATAAGGTTAGACTTAGTTAGATTACTATTGTAAAAGAAAAGAAAAATGTTTTGATAAGGGTTTGCCAGCTTAAGTGCACCCTAATAAAGAGAAGAAAAAATGGTAGGATGAGTAGATGGGTAAGTAGTAGAAAGGTTGCAGAATTGTGATGATTGTTAGATAAAAGCATATTAATCACCCTCATCATGAAAGTTCTAAGTATGAATGAGAAATTGGACTCGCATAAAGTTCACAAAGTCAAAATGATTAATTTCGCCTCAATCATTTCTCCCCTTAACTAATTTCCCAAAATAAGTTTCAAGTACCCAAAATCTTAAAGTCAAAGGGACTCAGAGCATTTCTCTGAATTTTGGAGGGACCGAACCCTCGGCCTGATGACTCATAGGTCCTATGTACTAAAATTCCCCCCACAAACATTACTTCCCTTCACTCTCCCTCATTTTCCCAAGTAAACCCCTTTTCCTAAGATAAAACCCCATTTTTCCTAAGGAAAAGCCATTACCCCCAAGTAAACCCTTTTCCGAAAAAGCCACAAAAATAACACTTAGCCTAAGTTATAATGTGTTATGAAAATAAACTGAAGTATAAATATACATTATACTTAGTGCTAAATCCATTTTTCGTGATGTTCATATTAATTTTTAATTTTATTTATATATTAATTCCCAAAAAATAACTCTTTTCCCCTATGTATCTAATAAATCCCTTAAATATTAGTAACACATCCCCGAAGTTTGAAATATAAACTTTATAAATACCCAAACCCGAGGAATGAATTAATTAATCGATCAGCGATTAATTAAAACTCAAATCCTCCGCTAATAAAATCATGCCCGATGCATTAATCTCACCTTGATCCCATATTAGATCCAAAACCACTGAGTTAATTGTCCACCAGGCCCCCACACTACCATCCTTGCATTTTCATCGACCGATCGCCACCAGATCTTGCCCCTTCAAATCGAACAATCCACCTTGATTTCGCATGGGCCTAAAACCTGAACTTTACCCGCCCGAAATGGGTTGTTTTCCCTTGTGCCATGGGCGGCTTTCCCCAAAACCACCCAACGCTCATAAGCGGTGCGAAAAAACTTGCTTACTGCTACCCGCTAAACGAAAAACTATCACATCACCCTGCTAACTGCCAAAAGTACCACTATTCCCCAAACAACCACCAAATGTTGACTTTGTTAATAAAGCCAAAAACCAAATAATCTTTGTTTTATCGTGGAACTAAAGTTCTACATCCTCACGCATGCAATTGCACGACGTCCAATCGCCAAGCTACGTCTAGTTGCCAACCTCAAGAAGCCACTGAACTCACAGTCCACCCTCGAGTTCACATAGACTATCTGCAACCGTGCATAGTCACGTGTCGACTTGTTCAAAGTCAATATTCCCAAAATTCCAGGTATTTTATCCAAATTCACTAGAAACCTCGTCTCATTTCTGAACCAGTTACTTGTATTGCTTGGAATTAATAAGAAATTAAGTGAAAGAACTGCACAGCAGCCCAAGATTTCTCTATATTGGAACCCAGTTGCCCTAATTGACTAAAAAATCCTTTTCCCCCAATTCTTAAATCCACAAGAACTAAGAATGTTAGCCCCAATTGCTATGGATGTTAGGCCAATTTCCACTCCTCAACTAGACTTGGATCACCTCGCCCTTGCTGATAAAGACTTCCAAATCAAGGACACCTATTTCCTTCAATCCGCTATCAAACTATACTGCTGCTAGAGGGACCAATAACTAAACCGAGCTGATAAAATAGGTCCGTGGGAATCTTATTTACACAAGTATCAATTCCTTGAGGTGCACATTTTCCCTAAAATAATTCATTATTGCTATACAAACTACATTCCCAGTCAAAGAGTAGCGATGTCCCCAGACCAAACCATACTTTTCACCATCACTACTAAGTCAATCAATTAAATGTTGCAGCTACAACTAGGGCAGAACTTAACCCCTATTTCAATTTGAGACCTGTCACACGGAATCTGTCAAGGGTGCGGACACGACTGACCTTCCTAGAAGTCTAAGACATTCTAATGACAAACAAGACAAAATGGAGTGATCTTTCTCTAAATACACCTTTTACAACATGAAAACTACAAGTGTTTAGGCTTACCTTATTCCAAAACGCTGTTGTTGAAGTCCGTTCTTGACGATCCGGATGAGCTCCTCCTTCAAGTCAATTCCTGCAACCACAAACAATCAAACAATTACCAAGCACTTGCATTTCATATAATAAACATATATTCAACATGCAGACCAAGGAACACATGAAATAACTCATTAACACAAGCTATTGAGAAAAATAAACCAGTTTGTATTAATAACGAAACAAAGAAACTCTTACAACCTGGCCTTGGTGTTGTGCAAGTTCCTCCCAGGGTCCATCAAGGGTTTTCCTCTACTTTGACAAAGCTCACCCTCTCCCAAGTAGAATCAAGTGAAGACAATCTCTCCTCACAAAGGCTCTAATGGAAGACCTAAATCCTGCAGCATTTACCCAAAGAAAATGTATAGCTCCAACCTCCTCTCCTTCTGGCTCAATGCCTTTATTTATAGTGCTGTAAAGAGGTTATTCAGGTCCACTATCAATGGGATCATCCCCCTCTATGGGTGGGATAGCTCCCTTATTGATGGGATAAGTTCCCCCTTAATAGAGATACATGAACCAACTGGAGGCGCATCCATTTCATCAAACCGACCTCTAGAATGTTCTAGAAGTAACCACAAGTAACTTTTTCAAGATAAAACTCGCGCATTTTGCCTTTTACAGAGGGACGCACCTGTCCCTTAACATACAGAGCGTCCATGGACGCAGATTTTGTGAACATGGTCAGCGTCCCCGCAGGTAAGGCTAGAGAGAACCTGCGACCCCAGAGATAAACATAGTTTTTACAAGACTTTCTCTCTTCTTTGAGTTTGAGATGGATAACAGAGGCATGAGACTTGCCTAAGAGGGTAGCATGACTGTTGATTTGAGCCATACTAACTGTAAGTAGTCAAGGTGACATTTTTTAGTGTAACAGATTGCCCCCTAAAGTGCGAAGCCTGGAATAGAATAGGGTTTTGTAATTCTAGGAAGGGTGAAGCGCTTTATCATTTCAAGGATTGCCTTGTGGATGGCCTGGTTGGAACCTGCAATTTTCAACACAAAATACATGGATAAGATTATATCATCACTGAGGTAGGCATTCCCATACTCAGATTCAAAACTTTAACTAATGGACTAACTATTCTGATACAGGAATGATCTTGCAGTACATCATTTTTATAGACTTTTGTAGACACAGTATGGACGCAGCCATCTGTTTATGATTAGTCTACATAGATAATGAATACAAAACTCCTCGCAGCCTGGATGGTAGAAACTAGATCCAGGGTCTTCACTTCTACTTCCCGAATTGGTACGATTCTAGCCATGTGATTAAATGATTCGATGTCGAACATGGTAGAAACCACTTGATTACCAGTCAATGATGTAAACTGTTAACAAGCGTGAGAGAAACCACCAGTAATGTCAATGGTTCTCAAAGTACCAAGCACAACCCGTGAAATGTGAATAGATGTTTTGATGTCGAACACTTCACGGAATCCTCTGATCGAAAGTCAATGATGTAAACTGACGTCAAAGGCGAGAAACCTGCCATTGATGCATGCAGACTTCAAGGTACTGTCGATTCCTAAGTCATCTTTCTAGATAATGTGTCGATGTCGATAGAAAGCGACCCGTTGCAGGCAAGCCCGCAACACGAAATCATTGTTCAAGTTGAAGAAATGTTGCTGTAAGGACTGACTCAGGGATGGTCAAATGGATGACAAGTATTTTGCAGATGAAAGTTTTTGCTTGCAGACCTCTTGAACACATAACGACACAACAGATGGCTTGGTGACGAATAACTCAAAGTTAACCCCTGGAACCCGGTTAAAGACTTTCAAAGTGATTTGGTCAACTGTGAGGTAAAAGATTTCCCAACCCAGGTGAATGAAAAGTGTCGTGTTCAAGAGCGGTAATAAAGTTTCTTCTGAGACAAAAGGTGACAAATAGGTTCATTCTTCTCTTTTTTCCCCCACCATTTCTGGCAAGTACCTCTTTATTTTTAACAAGCTTGAGGAGGATAACATATGCTTGATTATAAGCTCATCCTTCGGACGAGTCCAACCTAGTTTAAATTCGAACCCTAGGAAGGAGTGGTTCGTTCCTGTTTGTAATTGAACAGGTCCTCTACTGTAAAAGTTTAACGAGCCCAGTATAGGAGAAACTCGGCGTTTTTCATTTTTAGAGAGTCTGAAAAAACTAAAGGAGACTCCACGTTGAACTTTTTCGTATATTTGTGTCCCTCAAGCCCGAAAAAGTATAAAATAATACCTGGGGGAACCGCTTGATCTTGCGACCAAGGAGTACTTTCATAATAGTGTCGTTAACCTGAAAAGTAAAAAGCGATCAAGGACACGTCGTTTTATTTCCTTATCGAGTTCGAAACGACAAAAACCCGGCAATCTTTTCCTGATTTTGCGGTCAGAAAAGAGCTAAAAGGGGACCGTCTTTTAATTCCGTTTTAACGAGTGAAAAAGAAACACTCGGCGATCTTTTCATGTTTTAGGAGTCAGAAAAGGGCTTAAAAGATGACTCTGATATTTTGTTTGTGAAAAATTACAATTTCCCTCGAAATCCCTTTGTCCTGCACAAAAGCGACACATTACTCATACCTGTTTAAAATAGGCAAAAATACATTCAAAAACATCTTTTCATGGTAAAAAATGAACTAATTCATCCAAAAAACCTATAAAAAGACCTTTTACCATGTCATTTTTACCGTTTCACTGTTGAGGTTGAAAAAGGAGCTTTTGACAAGAAACTTCCCGTGGTCGCTGCGGAAAATCTGACCGTCGGAATCGAACGCCGTCTCATCCAGGTATTTTACACATCCTACTCTGCATTTCTATCCGTTTAGAATCAATTTTTAGGTTTTAGTTTCATTTTTTGGGGGGGTTTTGGTTTTGGAATGCGCCTCTCGGCGGACGCAGGTGCCCTTCGGGTGACCTGCGTCCCCCGACTTTTTCTCATACGGGAAAACGGTCGGAAGACGCAGCCCGCCTTCAGGCCAGCTGCGTCCGGGCGCCCTGTGCTACAAAGCCGGGGTGCGTCCTCCGAGAAACGCGCATTTCAAAACCCCAACTCTCTCAAAAAACCACCAAAAATTCCCAAATTAATTTCTAATTGCTATTTTTGATATGCAGGGCATTAATCATGTTAGACTGGAGAGAAAGAGAGCATGTAGAGGAAGATGAAGCTGCAATAAATCATCAACCTTCCCTGGATGCCCTAAGAGCATGCGGATTATACAAATATTGGACCATACCGGGCATGAGGGGCCAGGTAAGATTCTTGGAATGGCTGGTTGAGCGATGGAACGTACAAGAACAATGCTTTTACATAGGAGGGCACCAGCTCGAGATAGAGCCCTCGGATGTATACTTTCTCACTGGCTTGCCAAACAGAGGTGAGCAACTCAGTCTTGCGGGGACTAGGCCGGGTGGCCAATCCCTTGATAGTCTCCGCGAGAATTGGTGCACACCATTCAAAAGGCATAGAAATAAAACACATCACTCTGCCGGAACTCAAAGTCATAGCGTTCACGGTTACCAGAATTTGCGGCGCGGCCGCTTTACACATTGCTTCCGGATCCCAAATGCGGATGGCAATTGACTGTTACCAAGGCACCATTTTCAACTGGTGTGAAGCTGTGTCGGCTCATATGAAGAGCCAACTGACCAAGGCAAAGAACGGACGACTAAAGACTTTTGGATATGGGCCTATAGTCGTGAGCTTTGCCTTGGAGAGAATTCCAATGCTGATCCCTCAGCAACTCACTGTTGATATCTTGGGTCCTCAGCAGCCAAAGCTGATACGATGGGTTGCGGTGATGGCCCGGCATCCTGACGAGGGCGCGACAGTAGTTCGATTCTCAGATAGTTATTTTGACTGGTTAGAGGGCCAGCTTTTTGTGATACAGGACTTTCCGTATGCCGGAATGGATTTCAGAGGTGATCCGGACATGGTTCTTCCACAGGGAGAACAATGGGACGACAGAGGTACTTTTTATTTTCACAAGTTTTCTAGTTATGTATTTTTTGTATTTTTTATATATATCGTCTCAAAACTAATAGTAAATCTTTCAAAATGCAGATGTTGGTCCACAGCGTCCAGCCAACCTCCGGCCTTATGATAGACTACATCCAGCTGCACCGGTACCGGCCCCACAGGATGCGACAGCAGAAGTACTAGCTGAGTTGGAGCATGATCTAGAGCGTCTCACGGCAGATATACCTGAGACTACTATGGACGACATTCCTATCAGGCTTCAGCGCTTCGTAGTCGCGGTCCCTGGACCGTTTAGGAGATTTTTGCGTAAGGTAGCCCGCGCAGTGGTGTCGTACAGAGAGCACCACCAGTGATTGACTAGTCACTTTTGTAGTCACATGTGACATTTTTGACTTTTTGTACTATCATTTTGCCGATCATAAGGTGTTTTAAACCTATGATCGAAGACGATGTATATATTTTTTGACACACTTCTATCTATATATATCACTATTACCGGCTTATCTTGTTTAACATATGTGATGAAATGTTTTTAAATTTACTTGCATGATTATCGTAAATGTCTGTCCAACATTCGAGAAGCAATTGCATCTGCTAATGTATTCAAAGACCTTGGAATATGTTGATATTCAATGTAATCAAATTCACGTTCCAAGAGACGCACTCTCAAAAACAACCTTAATAACACAGGATTTCTAATGGCATAAACTCTATTAAGCTGTAATACAACAAGTTCAGAATCTAACCTCACTATCAAACGTCGAATTCCAAATGAAATAGATTCGGATAATAATTCAACCACTGCACTGTATTCTGCAATGTTATTCGTTGTTTGACCGAGGCTTACCCCATGCATAGAAACTAACTCGTCAGAGGGCGAATAGATAACCCAAGCTGCGGAAGAGATATTCCGTGTATTACGACAAGCACCATCAGCAAATCCAATGTATGTTTGGAGAGGCGTCGACATCTACAATATCAAGAGTAAAACCAAGATAAGCCAGAATAATGACGAAAAACCACACTTGCTAAGCTAAGCACACTGACTAAACTAACACACTTGCTAGCTAGAAAGAAAATCTAACCTATCTAAAAATTTCTCCATACCCATCATTTTAAGCATAATACCTCTTTAGGTAAAGTCCATTTCTGGGTTTACCCAAAGAGTCCCCATCAAAATCAACTAACTCATAAGCCCCTTTTGCTAGCTTTCGCTTTACAATGTAGGGCCCATGCCACATGGGAACGAATTTTCCGGCACCTAGCTTATCGTTAGCTTGATCATATAATAGTACTAGGTCTCCTTCCGAAAAACTTCGAGGGGTTACATTTTTATCGTACTGAGCTTTCATTCGTTTCGCGTGAGTCTCGATAGCTAAAGTAGCGTCACGTCGAGTCTCATCTAATTTAGCCAAGTATAATAACCGTTTCTCCTCTTCGGAAGTAGCTGGAAGTAATTCGACAGCCATTTGAAGTGATGGGATTTCGCATTCAATAGGTAACACAGCTTCTAAGCCATAAACTAGCTGGAAAGGGGTGAAACCTGTTGAATTTTTCACTGAAGTTCGATATGCCCATAGCGCCGAAAATAACATGTTATGCCAATTCGTTCGATGGATACCAATGATCCGTCGAATCATGATGACTAGAACTTTGTTGATTGACTCAACCAAACCGTTGGCTTGCGGATAATAAGGAGTAGAGCTATCGTGGCGCAAACCAAGCTGGCTTGTAAGCTCAGTCATCATGACGTTTCGAAAATGGCTCCCATGGTCAGTAATGATTGCTTGTGGGACACCAAACCTAGTTATGATATGATTGAATACGAAAACTGCAGCTGTCTTGCCGCTTGCGTCGAATGTAGGCATCGCCTCGGCCCATTTTGTAAAATAATCAACCGCGAGGATGATATACGCATGCCCCCCGGCCGAGTGAGGGTTACAAGTAATAAAGTCAATGCCCCATTTGGCGAATGGACCAGCGGCAATTATAGGGTGGAGAGGAGCAGGTGGAGCGCGCATCTTTCGATCAAACACTTGACAGTTGTGGCATGTTCTGACAGCAAGGATACAATCTTTAAACATAGACGGCCAGAAATAGCCAGCGCGCAACACCTTCTGAGCTGTGGCATACCCAGACATATGACCGCCACATGCTCCAGAGTGACAATCATTCAAAACTCTCTCAGCCTCTTCGTGAGTTAAACAACGTCGAAAAACTAAGTCTGCCCCCCGGCGATAAAGTGTATCTCCAATAATTCTGTATTGCTGGGATCGAAACCGAATTTTTCGACGGTCTTCCTTGGAAGCTTCAGGCCGAAAGGTTTGGGTTTGGAGATAGATGATTATATCCCCATACCACGGATCTAAAGTGCTAATAAGAAACAAAGATTCGTCCACAATGGACTCCTCTGCCACAGTCTCTGTGTCAGCACTCGGGAAATCACACATCAATTCCGCAAAAACTAAAGATTTCTTAGACTTGGACTTCTCGAACTCCAAGTCGAACTCTTGCAGGATAACAATCCATTTAGAGTACTTGCCCCCTAGCAGTTGTTTTGTCAAAATATAAATCATAGGGTTGCAATCCGAAATAACTGTAGTCTTGCGGAGAAGAATGTAGTGACGAAAACGCTGGACAGCTTGAACGGCTGCCAGGGCCAATTTCTCCACATGCGAATATTTTAACTCAGTGGGATTTAAGGTTCTACTAAGATAATATATCACATGCTCTGCTTTGAATTCATCTTCTTGAACTAACACCATTCCAATGGTGGAATGCGAAGCTGCGAGGTATAAGAAGTAGTCCTGGTTGTAGTTGGGAGGATGCAATAACGGTGCATGGGTCAACGCGTGTTTTAGTGCATCAAAAGATTGTTGGGCAATCTCGTCCCAAAAGAATTGTGCGTTCTGTTTCAACAACCGTGTAAAACCTTTAGTGACCTCGGCGTAGTTTGGGATGAATCGGCGTAAAAAGTTCGCTTTCCCTTGCAAACTTTGGAGTTGGCGCAAACTCGAAGGAGGAGGCAATTTGATGATAGCCTCGACTTTCGAGGGATCGACGCGAATGCCGGCTTTTGAAACAACAAATCCCAGCAATCGACCTGTTTCTATACAGAAAACACACTTGTGGGGATTCAACCGAATTCGATAATGCCTACACCTCATAAAGATTGCTCGTAGGTGGACAAGGTGATCAGCTCGTTGTAAAGAATGAGCAGGCAAATCATCGAGATAGGGTTGCACAATGTGCTTGATGTCATGAAATGCATAAGACATCGCCCGTTGAAAAGTAGCGCCGGCATTCTTAAGCCCAAAAGGTAATTTGCAATAAGCAAATGTCCCCCATGGACAAATGAATGCCGTTTTTGGTTGATCGGCAGGTAGAATATTGATTTGATTATAGCCTGAGAAACCATCCATGAAGGAAAACATCTCACTTCCGGCACAATCATCAATAATTTGATCGATATAAGGCGTAGGATAGTTGTCTTTTGGACAAGCTCGATTGATATCCCTATAGTCGATACAGATTCTTATTGTTCCTTGTTTTTTATTGACGGGAACAATATTCGATACCCAATCCGTTAACGGGATCGGATAAATGAAACCTGCTTTCAACAGCTTTTCGACTTCTGCTTTAATCGCAGCCGCTTTTCGAGGGTGAATCTGACGCAACCGTTGCCGAATGGGTTTAGCATCCGGGTAGGTTTTGATTTCATGAACAACAATGGCAGGATCAATTCCCGGCATTTCCTCGTAAGACCAGGCAAACACG
Source organism: Pinus tabuliformis (assembly GCA_031772625.1). NCBI lineage: Eukaryota > Viridiplantae > Streptophyta > Pinopsida > Pinales > Pinaceae > Pinus > Pinus tabuliformis. Next base: position 479,286,123 of record CM062812.1, on the reverse strand, counting down.
TCGCGGAATTCTTGGAATAGGGCCTTGTAAGTTTGGATTTCTTCTTCAGTACATGCGGCACCTATATGAATGTTCTCCTCGATTCCGGGCTTCACTGAAATATCAATGGGAATAGTACGAGAAATATTCCCTAAATTCAGCTCTGAATCAGAATGTTTCGTTGGATCCTGAGCGTCTTTGACATATTCAGCGGTAAAGATAGATGAAAAATCATTTTCAAATGCATCATCCTTAGGTAAAAACGAAGATCTGTGATGGAGATCTTCCCATGGTAGATCATCTACACTTAGGATTTCGCGAAGTTGTTCGTCAGATGACACTTCTTCGGGAAACGTTATCCGTTCTAAGGGTGAGGTGAAAAGTGACTCTTCACTGACCACATTCATTTGGTCGGTTGAATGAAAGTCGGTAAAAGACATAAGAGCTTCATAAGCAATCTCATACGGACTCAACGGCATAACATCACCGAGTGAGTCTAGCTCAGAGTCAGAGGGAACATACCAAGGATCATCATAAATAATGTTTTCTGACGTGATCATATGAATTGTTGCGAACGAAGGGTCTGCATTGAGTGGAGGGAGAGGAAAAGTTCCCAGTAAACCGGAATCCTTAACTAAACCTACACCAATGTCCCTATAAGGGATTGTCGTTTTACCAACATGCTGGATAGTTTCTAAAGAGGTTGGGTCGGATGAAAAGTATGTCAGCTGATCAATAGTCACGATCTTACCGTTATGTGGAAACTTAATGACTCTGAAGACCGATGAAACGACCGCTGTCATAGCATATGACCAACTTCGACCCAAAAGAAGGTTGTAGTCTAGAGGGGCATCAACCACTTCCACATCCAGACTAACGGTTTTACCTTCGACCCCTATAGGCAATTCTTGTAGAATACCAAACGGACGGAACCCACGGCCATCAAAGGCCTTAAGGATGGTGGGGGATTGGTTCAACGAAGGAGAACCAAGCGATCTCCAACATTGAATCGACATAATACACGTAGAAGCTCCCTCATCAATCACAGTCCGATGAATAGGCCTGTTTTTGACTATCACTGGAATTTGGAAAGCCATTTGATGGGGGAGACGCGGTGTACTACTTTCTAGATCAAAGATCATTAGGTTCGGGTCCTGAACATCGACAGCTCCAATAGCCGACAAAAGCAATTTTCGTTGCGCTGGACATGATTGCAGCACTTCGAGTGCCGACATTGCTGAAGGTGAAACAGCTAAGTCTTCAACAATGTTGTAATTCTGGGCTGCTCTCGCATGTGGATTGAAAGCAGACCTTCGAAGTACACCCTTGGCGGGCGGCTTAATCACTAAGTCTGGGTTAGGTTTTTCGATCTGTAGTGGATCGGAACCAGGAGCTGAGGTTGATGGGTTAGAGTGAGAAGATTCTGCTTCTTTACCATCAACAGGAGCCTTACTACCATAATCTTGCGATCGAGTCGCAATCCTGACATGAGACATCATCAAAATGGGTTCTTCACTGGCATTCGAAGAAGAACCTATCATCTTATTCTCCTGCTCTGGAAATGGATTTTTTAACACAGCAGGAGTGGGAGAACCTTTGACTATTTTCACTACCTCGGCCCGATGAGGGCAGTCTCTCGTAAAATGATCTTCTTCACAAATAAGACAAGGATATCGAGGTTTGCGCTTTTCGTCATTGGTTTCCGACTTTTCCGTTTTCTCCTTTGGAGCCTTGTCTGCTTTAGCCTTCTTCTTTCCTTTCTTCTTTCCACCGTTTTTGGATTTGGCCGTAGATGACTCTACAGCGTGAATGTCGGCGGTAAGTTCAGGAGGAGAAGACTCTCCTGTCGGAGAATCAGGCAAAGTGATAATTGGAGTATTGGAGGTCTTGGAAGACTTCTTCTTACTCTTCGTAGTCACGATACCGATCATACCATCAGCGGCATGAGATCCCGAAGGAGCAGCAGCGATTTGGTTTGACTTTGGAAGATCCGGAATTTTCTCATGTAACGTACCCGACTGAGTGTAAACTAAGTCAAGGTATTGTGCCTGAGCAATGACTTGCTCCTCAGTAACTACTCCGGCCTTAGCTACATCTTCAGTAATTCTTGGTAATAATGATTTGACAAACCATTCAGCTAAGATTTGGTCCGGGATAAAAACTTTCACTAATCTCCTTCGACGTCTCCACTCATGGATGTGATCAGAAATGTACGTGGATGTCGATTGTTTTAGCGAAGTTAATAATTCTGTACCATTATCGTATCTGACTGGTAACTGAAAATGAGTTAAGAACGAGGTAGCTAACTGGCTAAAGTTGTAAAAAGAGGCCCGTGGTAACTCAATGTACCACTTGGCTGCGAGACCAATGAGTGTACGCTGGAAAAGACGTAAGCGGATGGAATCATCTGAGATGGAATTTGATGCACACCAGAGGTGGTAAGTCATCACGTGATTAGACGGATCCTCTCCAGACTTACCTTCGAACTTGGGTATATCGCTGGGCAACTTATTTGGCATTGGCGGCCAGAACGGAAGATATTGAATTGGATCGTTCGTTAGGCGCGTCAAGTCGGGTAAATCTAAAGTCGCAATAAACGGTAACTGCCGGTTAGGATCTCTAAAACTCTGAGTCACAATACCAGCCCCAGGAGGAGGATATCCAGGATAACTAGGAACAGGAGTCGCATTTGGGATATTATATCCTCCTGGAAAACCAGGATTAACCGGACCGTACTGGGGTTGCTGAGGTGGTTGATAAGTGTACCCAGGATACGGTTGATACTGGTAAACCGGTTGTTGGGCAGCTTGCCCAGGTTGATACTGTCCCTGGTACGGAGGTTGAACAAATTGAGGTTGAGTAGTAACAACCGTACTTGTACCAGGTTGGCCTGCAGGCATCTGGACTGTGGTTTGAACCGTGGGTCCAGACAACGGTACAGATGTCTGAGGAGTGGTTACAGGGACAGTAGAAACCGGAGCTGCCGATACTCCAGAAGTAAGCATGGTAGATGAAGCGGTAGTTGCTGCAGCCGTGTGAGGTGGAGTACCAGGTGCAATTGGCGGCTGAGTAACTACAGAAGTTACAGGGGTCTGAACACTTGACTGGACAGGTTGCGGTTGCTGGGGTGGACCAGGAACTGCAGGTTGTCCTGCTTGAGGTACCGACTGTATACTTGGTTGCGACATCTGTTGACCCTGTGACGGATCCCATGTTAACATTCCAGGGTATTGACTCGTAACAGGTTGAGGATACTGAGATCCATAGCCGTATTGAGGATAGGGTTGATAACTGTAAGGTGCAGTCCCATATGATTGCCCTTGAGGTGGTTGATAACCTTGACCAGGGTATTGACCCGTAGGTTGATAACCTTGAGGTAAATACGAATACTGGGGTTGACCTTGACCTTGAGGTTGGTATCCTTGAGGTTGATACCCTTGGGGTTGATACCCTTGGGGTTGCCATCCTTGAGGTTGCCATCCTTGAGGTTGATACTGATACTGAGGTTGACTTTGGGGTACATATTGAGGCTGGGGTTGATACCCTTGGGGTTGATACCCTTGAGGTTGCCCCCCAGGCATTAACGAAGGTTGCCCCCCAGGCGGTAATTGGCCACCTTGAGGTTGGTTAATGGGAGTTGAACCTGACATCATATAAACTTCACCTATACTCAATGGTACATTACCACTGTTTCCAACTAATAACCCATGATCAATGGGTTGAGGAGATGCTCCCGCAAAGGTACCAGAAAGTGATTGATACCCAGTAGGAACAGAAGGACCGCCATGTAAAAATGATTCAGGACTTTGTGAAAACACAGATGACTGACCAGACATATTTACAGGAGAATGAATTCCTCTAGGTGGAACCGGAGTACGAGGTGTAGAAAAACCTACTGAGTTGTCTAAAAAATTGGTTAATGCAAGGTACCAAGATTCACTTCTAGGAGGACTGTAAAAGATGGATTCACGCTCCCTTAGATCAAGGGTAATTAGATCTTCAGAATCAGAAACGCCTATTTCTTCCTCTGGAACAAGTTCTTCTATAGCAATTAATCCAACAGGAAGATTTTCGGTGATAATTCTTTCTATTCTTGGTGAATCAGGAACACTAGGAGTTGGAGTAACAGGTTCTGAAATTTCAGGTTCTTCGCCTGTTTCACTGGCAGATGAAAAACTACCAGCAAGCTCGGAAACTGTAACAGCTTCGGGATTGTAACCTGTTTCTAAACTTTGGTAATCTGGATGGACTACCAAGGAAGATTCTCCTTCTTCAGGTGATCCTACTCTACTGCCACTAGGAGGAGTTACAAGGACCTTTAACCCTTCTAAATGACCCGGAATGTCTTCAGGAGATTCACCCCGCGATTTACGGAGTTTTCTTAACAAATCTATTCCGGTAACAATCTCAGGAGACTTGCCCCGAAGTCTACGGGACTGTCTCGGTAATTCCGCCACAATTAAAGATTTTAACTACAACACACGAAATCAAAGTAAAAAATTTCAAATCAAACCACCTAAAGTCTTCTAAAGAACCAATCAAATTTGAAGCACACGCCTAAATAATCTAGAGCGTCAAACCACACACAAACAGTAGTCTTCCGGACCAAAAACGCTAGTTGGTGATTAGGCCCAACCTCGCAGGATTCAGTACAGAAATAGTGGGTGGAACAGTTACCCCGGCAACCTGCTTAATGAATAGACTGGACCAAGTTCCTCCACTTTAACCGTCTCGAAGTGAAGCGAACCCCCCAGAAAATCCAAGTGAGTATAACCGACGTCTGCTCCAGGTACAGTGGGACCTTCCCTCCACCGTCACCTTGGGTAGAATCCTAGATATTATGGCCACTAAGGTTACCAATCACAACAATTACACCTGGGGGAACAGTCTAAACTCCGACAGCACGCAAGGGCAGAGTAGCAAGCTCCAATCCCCTTACCGGCTCCTTGACAACAATCCAAGGTTTACCGATAAGTGACCCCTGGCTCCTCGACAATGGTTAATCCGAGGTTTACCGTTTGTAATACGTACTGCTTGGCGTCGTTCCCAACGAGGGAGGAATGATCCCCTCACTGGTTCGGACACGAGCTCGTGTTTCTCCTTTAAGAGGAGCTTTCCCAGAATGTAACTGAAACAATTGGATTTGTTCTACTCAAGATAGACTATCTGTTTGGTTTTGTAGTCTTGGAGAGTTAAGTACTCACCTACTCCAAGACCCTAGCCTAAGCTATGTTGGTGCTTCAGAGCCCTAGAAAAATAAAGATTACTAGATTGATTTTAATTTAAGCGTTACTTTTAAGGTTGTTTCTTAAGTCAAAAGGTGATGGAAGTGAAACTAGTGGTGTGTTGACTCGACTCGAAACCACTACAAAATGCACCTAGAATGATTTATCCACTACTTTACTTTTTCGATGAATTGCTTAACTAAAAAGTTGAGAGAATGCAATCTTTATAAAAGCAACTTCTTAATTGAAGACAATCAAAGAAACAATTCGTTTTTCTTTTCCAAGCATAAAAACATAACTTCTCTTTACATGCACGAAAAAACTCTTTTCTTCTTTTGAAAACAAAAAGCTACTTGAAACAAGACTTTTTAAGAAGATGTTTTTGTATTTTTCTTTTAATAAAGCAAGTAAATCTAATGTAACCAAAAATCAATCTTAACAACTCTTAAAATCTATGAAAATGCACTCATAAGCAAACTAAAGGCAAATTTACTCTAAGCAATCTTAACGAGGCCAAAACTAACAATGATTATTTCTAAGGTGTTTTACTTGATCACAATCAAATCAAGGACTAGCTTATTGCAGAATCAAAAACTAGCCAAAACAAAACTCTAATCTTTTTGTTCTTTTTGTAAAATGGAAATCAATACTTTATAAACAAGTAATTCGAAATTTGACCCAAAACAACTCAAATGGCAAGTTGCTCACAAAAGGAGACTTTACGACAGGCCCGACTTCTAAGAAGGTTGACTAACCAGAGATATCTAAGGCTGGACAACTTTCTACTATCAAAGTCACTACAAAGCCTTTCCAAAAATCAAACCCTAGGTCGAAACTTCGTTGAAAACCACTAAAACACTCAAAGCTCACAAAACAAGTTTAGGTGAAAATTCTTGACAGGGTACTAAAGGATCTGGGCAGAAAACACTAAGGAAAAACAAAATCTAAAAGCAATTTAAAGCAAAAATGGAATTTTCTTAAGTTTTACAGGAAGACGCAGGCAACCCGTTGTCACAGGTGCGGCCCCGCTCTGTGCAGACGGCAACAGCGCGTCCAAAGACGCACTGTGCAGTACTAAGAGGGTGCGTCCTTCTGGAAAAATGAAGAAAAACCAAATCTAACTAAATCTAAAGCTAAGCCACCCAAATACTAATTCTCACAGTCAAAAACCAGAAAATAAAAATGATTTTCTCAAAGCAAAGTTCATATAAAGGAAAAGACTCTCTCATTAATGGATTCCCCAGTGGAGTCGCCAATTTGTCACACGGAATCTGTCAAGGGTGCGGACACGACTGACCTTCCTAGAAGTCTAAGACATTCTAATGACAAACAAGACAAAATGGAGTGATCTTTCTCTAAATACACCTTTTACAACATGAAAACTACAAGTGTTTAGGCTTACCTTATTCCAAAACGCTGTTGTTGAAGTCCGTTCTTGACGATCCGGATGAGCTCCTCCTTCAAGTCAATTCCTGCAACCACAAACAATCAAACAATTACCAAGCACTTGCATTTCATATAATAAAACATATATTCAACATGCAGACCAAGGAACACATGAAATAACTCATTAACACAAGCTATTGAGAAAAATAAACCAGTTTGTATTAATAACGAAACAAAGAAACTCTTACAACCTGGCCTTGGTGTTGTGCAAGTTCCTCCCAGGGTCCATCAAGGGTTTTCCTCTACTTTGACAAAGCTCACCCTCTCCCAAGTAGAATCAAGTGAAGACAATCTCTCCTCACAAAGGCTCTAATGGAAGACCTAAATCCTGCAGCATTTACCCAAAGAAAATGTATAGCTCCAACCTCCTCTCCTTCTGGCTCAATGCCTTTATTTATAGTGCTGTAAAGAGGTTATTCAGGTCCACTATCAATGGGATCATCCCCCTCTATGGGTGGGATAGCTCCCTTATTGATGGGATAAGTTCCCCCTTAATAGAGATACATGAACCAACTGGAGGCGCATCCATTTCATCAAACCGACCTCTAGAATGTTCTAGAAGTAACCACAAGTAACTTTTTCAAGATAAAACTCGCGCATTTTGCCTTTTACAGAGGGACGCACCTGTCCCTTAACATACAGAGCGTCCATGGACGCAGATTTTGTGAACATGGTCAGCGTCCCTGCAGGTAAGGCTAGAGAGAACCTGCGACCCCAGAGATAAACATAGTTTTTACAAGACTTTCTCTCTTCTTTGAGTTTGAGATGGATAACAGAGGCATGAGACTTGCCTAAGAGGGTAGCATGACTGTTGATTTGAGCCATACTAACTGTAAGTAGTCAAGGTGACATTTTTTAGTGTAACAAGACCTACTAGACAAATTTCCCAAGCTTACCACTGCCAATATTGTTGAAATGCTTCAGAGCTTCATCAGGGAGCGAAAGCATGTCCCAAAAGAACCTCCTCCATATGTGGCTACCATATTTTTCCCATTTGGTGAGGATATAGTAGCAATGATCTCTTGTTTTTCAGTCTATACCACCAGTGAATACATAGATGAAATCATTTTAGCCTTCATGTCCATTTTCACTCCAAGATAGTCCCCTGTTGTCATGTATGATTATGCCAAGTACATAGCTGATAGGATGCATGAACAATTTTTGAGAATGAATAATGAAAGAGTGTTTATTCTTTAGTTTTGTACCACCTTTTCTTGTACTATCAAGTTGACAAGTTCCCATTCACTCTCGAAAAGCTTGACACTAAAGGTCATCCTAGGTCAATAATTTTTTGGACTCCTTTGATACATAAGCATGATTCCCCATATACATATACAGATTTCATTGATCTTTTTATATACCCAGCAGAGACCACGCTGCTAGGAAGTCCTCCTCCAAGAATGAGTTCAGACATCAGGAGGATCTTGTAGCTGTCAAAACAACAAAAATTGATAGATTGGTACTTGTACCAAAATCACACAGAAATTAGAATCTATGGTTGTGAGTTGGCCCCATATAAACTGCCCAAATACCTCCCAATGACGTTATTTGCTCTAGAGTACTATAGGCATATAATCAACTCAGCTGAGGTTCATTTTGTTAAGGCCAAAAATAAGGCCCAGCTCAAAATCAAAGATCATCTAGGCCTCTTTATATGTCACAGTCGAGAAGATGGAAGAGAAGCAGATGAAATCCTTCAAAGACTTAAACTAAAACAATGCTTCATGTGGACATATGATCCTTGTGACTCCATCTGCAACAGAAGACAAAAAAACAAGATGGTTCCCTACATTCACCACTGAATCCCTGAGATAGAGAAATATGAAAATAAGTTGAAATGGGTGGAGAATACTCTAGTGGACAGAGATAGCACTAAGGTTGCTATTGGAAGTGCACTAATTGATTTAGAGAAAAGGCTTGATGAAGGTTTTTTCCTACAGGTGCCACGAGAATCTCAAGCACAAGGAGAATCATAGGCACATAGTGAACAACATACAAAAGAAGAGTCCTGGGTGCAAGAAGAGTCAGAACAACCAGACTTATCAGAAGAACTGACTCAAACAGGTACACAGTAGCCCAATATGAGTACTCCCCCTAACTTGAGAACTCCTCTAAATGAGGAAAATAACCTCAAAAGGAATAGGGAGGAGGCCAGTACATCAGTATGAACAACCATATAAACATATGCAAAAACTAGCCTACTCAAAAAGTAGAGGTTAGATCTCATTTCAAAGCAAGAATTCACAGAAGAATCAGTTGGGGCCACCAATACAGAGAAAGAAAGAAGCAAGCCTGCCACTCCTTCTGGGGGCACACCAGAACCTTCCACATCTCATATTCAGATGTTGGAGAGGAAACAGAGTGTTGAAGTATTGTCATTTAGGATGCTAGCAAATAAAGATCAAGATATCAGAGAAAGGTACAAGGACATAAAAGCCAAGAATGAGAGGCTAAAGGTTGAGACTTATCCATAGTACCTCAAGATGGTGCCTACCAACCAAACAAGGCCGATGTTAGACTATGATGTGAAAGAAGGCAAAATGCAAATGACATTCATCAAGCCTACCACACAACAACCAAGACCAACAACTAACTTCCAGATGATAGATTTTGAAGTGCTGGTAAAGGACATACATCCTATTGACCAAATTGAGTTGCACAAACAGACAGGGGAGATGATTTACTCCACCTTGACAAGGAATGCCATCACAACCCACCAATTTCAGAACTCCCTAAATAATATATGAACTCAGTTCCAATTGGAGAAGGCCTCTTCACATGCGAAAGACACTAGAATCAAGACCTTAGAGGACTTAATCATTGAGTTGGGACATGATCCCAAAGACGTAAAGGCCACTGAAAAATTAATCAAGAAGAGGAATGATGACATAGCTTCCTTGAAGAAGAAACTCAAAATTCCACCATTGCATCATCCACAAACAGCAAAAGTCATCGAAACACAAAAAGGACAAGAAGAGCTTCTGGACTTAGTCCTAAAGCTAAATGACCAATTGAAAGAAACAAAGAAAGAATTGAACACATTGATTTAGTCCAAACATAGTGAAATAGTCCCTTCAACATTGGCATCCTCTTTAGCACCAACAGCTCCACCTGCCACAACACTGCCAATCACAAATGTGTCTACAACTGCAAGTACCTCAACAAAAAAGACAACATAGTTAGTGAAAGCCATGGAGGAAATGTCCATCTAGGAAATAGAGCTTAAGAGACCTAAGGAGAAAATGTCAAGCTTAGAAACTAACTGTAAGCTTGCCCAAACACGGTAGAAAGAAGAAGCACATAAGGCCCTAAGGATAGGTGAGAAGATAAAGGTCCTCGAAAAAGATTTAACTTTGCAAAAGCCACTAGGACAGACTAAGGAGATGCTCTAGGCCAATATCATTGACACTGTCAATGATATTTGTCCATCAATTCAATTAATATTCGAGCAAACAGAATTGGTGAATGTGGCCACCGAAGCAATACAAAAGGTAAAGGAATACCTAGGAGACCAGCCTAAGGATGCTAATCAACTCATCAAATTCTTGAACAACATGAACAACCATGAACTAAATGAGCTTGGTGTGGAGGACAGAACTGAAGCCATCATTGAAATCAAAAAGGTTGTTCTAGAAGAAACCTTATGCTTAAAATGGAGGGAAGATGCCATGACATGTAGGTTGGCATTGACAGATTCATGGCAAAATTTCAAATTTTGAGGGAGGAAGGCCTTCGAACGCCCATGGTCATCCATGACAAAATTATGACCCAATTGGACTATGTTGACATATTAAAGAAATTATCTAAGGAAAAGGCAAGCACTCGAGGAGTTAAAGCATTGCCAACAAGGGAAGTATTATATGATACTTTAGAAAATCTATTCTTCCTAGACCATGAGGTGAAACATCTATTTATCACCAAGACAAAATTTGCCAAATACACTAAGGGAGACTAGATATATAGAAGGATGCTCAAGGTAAAGTTACTTGAAGATGAATGGTGGGAGAAAATGACAGATTTACTCTAAGTTACCACAGTAAATCTCAAGGTAGGTGAAAGGACAGATAAACAAGGTCAAAGAGTAATAGGTTAAAGAGTATTTGTTAAAAACCAACACAAATATGATTCGAGCGTACACATATGAGCCAGCCTAAAAGGGCTCAACTTAAACTACGACAACCAGCACTACCACAATAAGAGGGACAACGTGATGCAATTTTCCATCTATATCTATCTTCATGCTTGAAGATATTTTGATTTCCTAGATTAATTCTCAAACTGTCATGAAATATTTTGTAATATTTTTTGTATAAATGCTTCACATTTCGAAGTATTTGGGGTGGATTCAAAGACATTTCTATAGACATTTTTTCCTTGTGTAAAGTGGAAATCAAATAAGTGTTCTCTCTCTCATGTGTATTATGTTTTCTTTATGTTTATCATCAATCATATCTGTTTCTATACAATCTGAATGGTAAACTAGGAATGATATTTTAGAACTTGCTTTAATGCAGTCTGTCTTGACTGTTTACCTTGTTAATGGTTTCTTCTAAACTATCTTAGTTAGGGAATTCTTAAATGCTCCCTTACTTCCGTAGTTTCCCTCTCGCTCTATAGTAAATGATTCTTAGTTCCCTTTGCTCATGATCACCTCATGCTCTTCATCTTGATCCCCGTCTAAGGATTCTTCATTGCCCTTTCACCCTGGTTAGGACTATCTCATCCATTAAGCTTTAATATTTTCCTTTTGCTTTGCTAGCATGCCCTGTGAACAGTCCCTTTAGTGATGTGGTCAAGTTAAGCCATACTTTGATTGACTCCATAGCCCAATGGCTTGAAGGCCTTGTTCCATCCATCTATTCCTGGAATTCCACCACCCAACCAAATTCAAAACCTTATGAACACTAAGAACTAGCCTAAAATCCCACCCAAAACAAAGTTAAATTATAAAGAGAGAGCCCTCTCTTGACTTAGGTTGGCTAGAACCTGAGTCTAAAATATTAGGTTTGTAGTTACCTCAAATTATTCCTTCTTTTGATAAATTCTAGGGAAGACTTCTGATTGATAACACAACTAATAGCCTAATAAGTCACACACTTACCCCTCATGACAACTTAGAAGTCTTGGAAGCATTAATTCCAATAATTGGTTTTCACAGAATATCTTTGGTGTCAACTTAAACCATTATACTAAATTTCTCTTATTTGCAATATGAGATTACATTCATTCATTCCCTATCCAACAAGGATAGGGCCCTTTAGTAGCAATCAATCCACCATTTTTGCATGCATGAATCTTCATCTATGAGCTTCAACTCCACCTAAAATAATCATTTAAACTAGTATCCTCAAATGAAATTGTTGCATGCTATGTACAACACTTAATGCGATGTCCCTCCACTAATGCATTATGCCCCCACCTATTCTTTGGCAAGCACCCCATCCAAGGAACAAGGAACTTCAATGTACAAGTTAATCCTACTTTATATTTATATATAGAAATATAAAGAAATTTATAGTGAAACATGTCCAATTTTGTCTATAATTGTCTCCTTTAGGAGATATGTAATGAGTACACCAAATATGGAGTTGACATGGATAATCTGAAATGATAATAATGTATATTTTATGCCATGTGTAATTCATTCCATGCTAAATAAAGTTTACAAATAATATTTCGAAAAAACTTTATAAATAAAAATAATAATTCATAACCCTAATTAAAATATTTCAATGTTATATTAGCTTTATATAAATAGATAAAGTAGTTGAAAGTAGAGATTTTTCACATTTTCACTTTTCTTTATGACATAAATATATTATTTTTTATTATTTAGAAAAAAGCAAATTCAATCCTCAATTAAATAATTTTATATCAATTGTATATCTATAAAGTACAAGAGATTCCATTTCTTAGTAATCCTTAGCATGTTGTAGAAAAATAATTTATTTTGTTCTTAATATAGAGTTCATATGTGGCATTTCAAAAATAATAACAAAAATTGATATGAACATTGAGTACACTAGTACAACCACATAAAAAATATTAATGTGGTTGATATAGCTGAAATAACAAAATAAACAATTGCAACACACTAAAAGTGTTTAACCAATGAATAGATTAAGGTTATTAATCATGTATAAAAAGTTTATGGGTAAACTTTAAGTTGAGGAGGAAAAGAAATTATACAACTTTAAGTTGAAGAGGAAAAAAAATTATACATTTTATTGTAAAATGAGCTATTTTGGTAAATACAATTTTATTTTATATATAAATGAATGTTGTAAATAGATATAACAAAAAAAACAATTACAACACACTAAAAATATTTAACCAATGAACACATTTACCTTATTAATCTTGTATAAAAAGTTTATGGGTAAACTTTAAGTTGAGGAGGGAAAGAAATTACACAACTTTAAGTTGAAAAAGAAAAGAAATTACACATTTGATTGTAAAATGAGTTATTTTGGTAAATACAAATTGATTTTATAGATAAATGAATGTTATAAATACTAATGAGAAAGTTATCATCGAGGAAATTATTATAATTGGAATAATGTCACATCCCTATGAAATTAGAAATTGGTGGGTCGTGAGGCACTTGGCACACATCTAATCTTTTAAATTTATTTCTTCTAATTGGAAAAATGTCAAATCAGGAAATTGGTTCACAAACATCACCACCCATGAATATAATTTCTAAATTTATTAGAAGTCATTGAAACCTATCAAACCTTGTAACACATTACAACCTTTGATAAACATTCACAGCAAACATATGTTCATCATATTTCCTTTAGCTAATTAAAAAAATGAAAAGATAGTAATCCACCTTAAGCCTAAATAAAAATATTTACACAAATATTTCTCTTTTATATATATATTACTTGCTATTATTGCTTAAGTGTCTATTTAAAAATATACTAACCATCAAAAAAAACATATTTTAATGACAACTATATGTATAATGCATTAAAAAAAAGTATAGTGAAAACATTTTAGTGTGGATAATGTGCCTTTATATAAAATAATTCAATAGTCATTTTCAATAAAATATTTCACTGTGTGAATATATACAGTATCTACAAAATAATTAAAAAAGATGGTTAATTTTTTTGTAGTCAACATTGAATTGGTTGTGGATATATATATATATATATATATATATATATATATATATATATATATATTGCCAAATCAATGTTGAGTATAAGGAACTAGTATATATCCATCTTAATCTACTATTTCTCAAATATTGAAATGAATCAAATCTTTAAAGAACAATTATAAATTCCTATAAACTTAGGATTTATCATTTTTCTAAATGAATCAAATATTGTTCAAAAAACTCATTCTCAAAAAAGCTTGCACTTTCAATAGATTTGAACGAGTAAACCCTCTATAAATCCAAAATTAAAATGAATCTATATTGAATCCTAAAACAATTAAAAACTATAAATTATACATTGCTTCTTTTATAATAAAAATTTATGTAATTGTGTAATCACACTTTACATTTCCAAGACCTATGAATCTAAATAGAAAACTATATATTGAAAAATATTTGGAGAACACACAAATAAACATCAAAACCTTTAATATACCAAAATATTTGGATAACACACAAATATACATTAAAACCTTTAATATACCTGTCAAGAAAGTGACCAAAACCTGTTATAAAAAAACAAAAATAAATATTAACCTTTAACAAATCAATTATCAAAATAGCCATACATTTAAGGGATCAATCATCAAAATAGCCTAACACATAACATAATGAGCAACTGCATTTCTTATTAGCTCCCAAACAAACCTAAACAATGATAAAGTACTTTATACTATAAAATAATGAATGCTATTGCACTTCTTATTAGCTCCTAAACAAACCTAATGAATGCTATTGCACTTCTTATTAGCTCCTAAACAAACCTAAACAGTCATGGAGTACATTATATAGATCCAAGTCTGCACCGAAACCTAGCATAATTATTCTATCTAGCGGTCACCACCATCCGATGGACCAACATCCCCCTCGGCTACACCATGTGTGTAAGGCCCTTGCGTCTCGGGCAGGCGTGCATGACGACGGGCGCGTTTTGGCACGACGGCGGGCAGTGCGACGAGCGGATGGGCGAACCTCCGACACTTGGGCGGACCCAACAATGGGCGGACCCGACGATGGGCGGACCCGGCGATGGGCGGGCGACCCATGGGCGACCCGTGCACGGTGGGCGGGCGACCCGTGGGCGCGGTCACACTACAGGACGAGCTGCAGTTCGAGCAGCGAACGCGGGTGCGTAATGCGACGACGGGCCGAGCTGTGGTGCGACGTTATATGCGAGCTGCGGTTATACGAATGACGGACGGCCGAGCATAATGCGTAAGCTTAAGACAACAATGCGATGGGATAAGGGTAGCTTATACCATGCGTTGGAGGAAACTTACATAAGGCGGGGTCGACACATAAATATGTGCTTACAGGCGTTGAACGAAGGATATGGGGGTTCAGCCTTAAGGCTGAACACCCCTCTTCAAATGAACGTATGAGCATACGTTAATGAAGGTTGTACGCATATGTGGGGGTTAATTAAACAAAATATAATATGTGAAGGCTTTTATGTAAAATAATGGGGGCAACCGTGAGTGGAGCATCCCCTTAAAAACATAAGGAAGATGCATATTATATGGAGGAGAACACATATACGAATATGTGTGAATTAATAAGAATAAAATATAACATAATAATATAATACGTGGGCTTTATATGTTCATGAGTGGGGTCGGCCATAAAGTGAAGCAGCCCCCTTGTAAACATAAGTAAGGATGCGTATATATGAATGGAGGATGAGCTTCATTCTCTCCATCACACTTCGCTCAAGAGCTCTCCTTCGCATAAGGACAAGGAAGTGCGAGGTGACTTGAAGAGATGCGCATTCCTCATGCGCATGAAGAATAAAGGGACTTTGCATATTTTGGAAGCTTGGTTATGTGAAGTAAGGTTTCGGTTGAGGGAGTTTTTGAACTCGGTTTATGCAGGGCTTAAAGGAGGAGATCTTGTGCACGGGTTGAGTACTCTCCTACCTTAAGGAGTTAGCATATGCATTGTAAGGGCTTCTCATGCCTTGTTGTAATATTGTAAAAGAATCTAAGTGTTGGCCGAGGACTTTTCCCGGCACACTTGTATATTGATGTATTATTGACGGTTCATAATATATTTGGGCGGACTCGTTCGGGAGTTGCCTCTCCCATTCTACATGGTTGTTGGAATTGTTGTTCGGTTTAATTGCATATGAATTGTTAAAGAATGGTTTATGATGAATTCTGAAGATTAATGCTTGCACATGGTTATAAGATAATGGTTAAAGCATGTTTATATCGGTTAAGGCGTAGTCCATATGTACAAGTATTAACGAAAAGAACGTACACGGTGGTGCCGCACCCTGCCGGGCACGGAAAAAATGTTACTGTAGGCTTGGAGGCGTGACAGGTGGTATCAGAGCTCGGTCTAGAGCTGGTGAGCAGGGTTGCTTGTAAAGTACGAACTGGGGAAAACGAAGTAGAAGGCATGGCGGGTTTGAGAGAAGGTGAAGGGAAGCTCTTGCTTACCTTATGCAGGTTGAAGAGGTTGAAGGAAGAGAGGCCCCGAATCCGAGAAGAACTTGAAGCCTTGGAGAAAAACATTGAAGAAGAACTTCCTCAACTCGGTTGGACAATGGAGCAAGGTAGAGTTGCAAATTGTGCAGCCCGGGAAGAGGAAGCCATGGTAGAAGAAGATGTTGCAGACATGACTACGATGAAGGATGAACTTGAGGCTGATCAAGTTGAACCAGGATCGTGCGGTTTGTTAACATGGATGAATGAGGTCACTCACATGGAGGAGCCTCATGATGAAGTAAGTATTTGTACTTGTGTTTCATTTGGACATTTGGTAGATGGATCATGTGTAGGAGAGGGCAAGATCAGCTTGCCTAAGCATGAAGACATCTTACTATGGATGACTATGATGGAGCCTTGTATGGAGAAGCAAGGGTTGTTACCTGCTGAAGGACTTGTTGAGGTTGCTTGCTACCTTGAGATGGAAGGTGCAAGGGCCCGTGACAAGGGTGGAACTTGATGATCGTTGTGGATGATTGGGTCATGCTTTAGCCACATGGCTAAGTGCCCGGCATGACTCATGGACAGATTGAAGGGCACACCCTTGGGTGGACTTCTCATGGCCGAGACCAAGAGATAGTCTTGATGGACACCTTGGTGGAGGAGCTGTGATGGAAGGGACTCGTGATGATGATGCTTAGATGGACTTCTCATGGCCAAGACCAAGAGATAGTCTTGGTGGACCTTTGGTGGAGGAGTTCATGATGACATGAGATTGTTGTGACTTTTGGGACATCATACATGGTGGACTTAGAGGTCTGATGCATTGAGGAGCTGAGGTCAGATGACTTTGATGCAGTATGGGATGCATACTTCCAAAGTATGTGCATAGGACATGGCTTGGAAGAGTGACTTGATGAGGAGGATCGATGAGACACTTTGAGGTGATGGGGTCACGATGATGATGATGGTGCCTTGGTGGATATACTTGGGCATGTGTTGAGCCGAGACTCAACCACTTTACACACATGATGATGTTGGGATAAATGTGGCTGATCATTTGTAGCACATTGACACCAACACTTCGTGGACAGCATGTTGCAGATGAGGTGGATGGGGTTTTCATGGACCTGATCATGGATTATGGGAACTGATTCTTGGTGAGTCGGGGATGTGAGAGAATGCTTTGAGGAATGACTGATGGTGGCATGAGGATGTGCATTCTCATGGTTTGGACGTGACGGTTGGATTAGCTACCCAACTAGTTCAGACATGGAGGCCGGCATGTACAAGAGATGTGTTATCATTTGTTGGAGTATCATGGCAGCAGTTTACATGAGGACGACATACGGTGATCAAGATGGCTTCCCATTGATAATGATCTTGGTGGAGGGCCACCGAGATTATATGTTGTCGAGGACGACAACGACTTCAGGTGGAGGAGAATGTAAGGCCCTTGCGTCTCGGGCAGGCGTGCACGACGACGGGCGCGTTTTGGTACAACGGCGGGCAGTGCGACGAGCGGATGGGCGAACCTCCGACACTTGGGCGGACCCAACAATGGGCGGACCCGACGATGGGCGGACCTGGCAATGCGCGGGCGACCCATGGGCGACCCGTGCACGGTGGGCGGGCGACCCGTGGGCGCGCTCACACTACAAGACGAGCTGCGGTTCGAGCAGCGAACGCGGGTGCGTAATGCGACGACGGGCCGAGCTGTGGTGCGACGTTATATGCGAGCTGCGGTTATGCGAAGGACGGACGACCGAGCATAATGCGTAAGCTTAAGACAACAATGCGATGGGATAAGGGTAGCTTATACCATGCGTTGGAGGAAACTTACATAAGGCAGGGCCGACACATAAATATGTGCTTACAGGCGTTGAACGAAGGATATGGGGGTTCAGCCTTAAGCCTGAACACCCCTCTTCAAATGAACGTATGAGCATACGTTAATGAAGGCTGTACGCATATGTGGGGGTTAATTAAACAAAATATAATATGTGAAGGCTTTTATGTAAAATAATGGGGGCAACCGTGAGTGGAGCATCCCCTTAAAAACATAAGGAAGACGCATATTATATGGAGGAGAACACATATACGAATATGTGTGAATTAATAAGAATAAAATATAACATAATAATATAATACGTGGGCTTTATATGTTCATGAGTGGGGTCGGCCATAAAGTGAAGCAGCCCCCTTGTAAACATAAGTAAGGATGCGTATATATGGATGGAGGATGAGCTTCATTCTCTCCATCACACTTCGCTCAAGAGCTCTCCTTCACATAAGGACAAGGAAGTGCGAGGTGACTTGAAGAGATGCGCATTCCTCATGCGCATGAAGAATAAAGGGACTTCGCATATTTTGGAAGCTTGGTTATGTGAAGTAAGGTTTCGGTTGAGGGAGTTTTGAACTCGGTTTATGCAGGGCTTAAAGGAGGAGATCTTGTGCACGGGTTGAGCACTCTCCTACCTTAAGGAGTTAGCATATGCTTTGTAAAGGCTTCTCATGCCTTGTTGTAATATTGTAAAAGAATCTAAGTGTTGGCCGAGGACTTTGCCCGGCACACTTGTATATTGATGTATTATTGACGGTTCATAATATATTTGGGCAGACTCGTTCGGGAGTTGCTCCTCCCATTCTACATGGTTGTTGCAATTGTTGTTCGGTTTAATTGCATATGAATTGTTAAAGAATGGTTTATGATGAATTCTGAAGATTAATGCTTGCACATGGTTATAAGATAACGGTTAAAGCATGTTTATATCGGTTAAGGCGTAGTCCATATGTACAAGTATTAACGAAAAGAACGTACACGGTGGTGCCGCACCCTGCCGGGCACCGAAAAAAAGTTACCGTAGGCTTGGGGGCGTGACAATATGCATCGGGAGGGCAGGAACGTGGGATGCACAAATCATTGGGGCCGTTAATGCAGCAGTATGTCTCCGTATGTGCCGTACACATCAAACAATTTTAGAATTAGTAATAAACTATTAAGCGATTTTTTACAACATAACTGAATTTTGTTTTGATATTTTTATTTTTGATATTACGTTTACTAAAATCACATATTTGATTATGTTATGAACCCTCCACATTTTCTGTAACATAAAATAGTGAAGAGTTAGACATCGGCTGAGAGGACATTAAACTGATACAACACACTAGTACATTAGGATGATACAACACTAGTGGAGTAAGACCAGGTTAACACAATTAGTTCTATATTAAAAGAAATTAAAGACAAAGTTAGTTTGTTTCTGGATAATAATGATTATCAAACTAAATTTATCAGGGTTGTTGTCTACTGCAGAACAACTATCATTGACATGGAAATTTAATTAGGAAGGTTTATTTTCTATGCTACGTCATGAAAGCCTTGTCTACTGACATAGTTTTTGTTATTGGTGAATTTTGATGAATTTGAATATTTAAAATTAATAGATTTAGATATTTGTACGATGTATACTTTCTAAGAATTGCACGGTAATATAATAGAGCGTGAATAAAATAGCATCGTTGACCAAATAATGGAACTCGTAAACTATATAAGAGCACATGTATAATAAAGAAACATTTCATAAGCTATCTCATGAAAGCAATGGCGAATCGAAGAGGCAGTAGAAATAAAAGTTTTGCGCTATAATTATCTAGATAGATAGGGTTTTTTATTTAAGTTTTTGGGTACAAATTTGAATTTTCAATTCACAGTCAGATTTTTCATATATAATCATTAACACAATATAAATCATAGTTACCATATTCGCCCATATTAAAACAAAAGATAAAGAAATTTGTCAGATCTGTTGGAGCGCTGAACAATTCACCCAAATTCGATCACATTGGCCTAACTATTTATTTAGCTGGTCAATCCACTCTCATAACACGATTTCTAAACATCACATTAATAAGTTAATCTAATAGATCATATTAGTGAATGAACTTAAAAAATAATAAAATAATACATAAAATAATACTTACTACAATATAGTAATAACAAAAAATAAAATTTGGAATTTGGAGCTTAACTTTAAGTTAACTTTTTATTTAGTCACAAATTAATTGAAACTTTATACAAAAATAAATTATTAATTGCTCAAAGATTTCTATTGCCGTAGTCTAACTAGCAGGAGGAATTGCCCACAAAGTTATGGAAATTCCTGTCATATTTAGAGAAAATCCGGCAAAGATTTTTGTAAATCTAAGCTATTATTGTTAAACATGAAATTTTTAGGTGTCCTAAATGTTTTTGATGGTGGTGAATCAATTTCCACCATCAAAAACACTATTCAAATAGTGTGTACACAATACTTTTTGAATTTTTTAACGTGGATTCCTACCACTTTTGGCCCTCCGGGCAATTTGTCACCCTCCTTAGACAATTCCATTCTTATTTCAACTTACAGTGGATGAGGATCTGTTCATTTTTTTAATTGAGAGCCTAGATTAATTTGCAAAAGAATATTCTCAGCATATGCTTGGTATCAATGCTTATTAATAGTTGTAGGCTGTTACACAGTTTGTTAGTTTGCATTGACTTAGATTGACTCTCAAAAGAATATGCTCAACATATGCTTGGTATCAATGCTTATTAATAGTTGTAGTGTGTTAGAGAGTTTGTTAGTTTGAATTGACTTCTAATAAAAATTAGATTCTTTTGAGGTGGCTAGGTGCCCACAAATTTCTTAGGGATTATAGATTATTCCAATTCTATTAATTTCCTCCATCATAAGTTCATCATTATTATTTATAAAATCTATTTGTATATAAGGAAATTTTATTTAGCAAAATGGCCCATTACTTTTAATAAATTTAAAAAACTAGGTTAAGGTCACTTGGCTCCCCACCCACCAATTTAGTATGGAATTCAGATTATTTCAATTCTAATAAGTTCATAATTATTATTTATAACATTCATTTATATATAAATAAATTTTATTTAGTAAAATGGTCCAACCACATTAATATTTTTAATGTCGTTCTACTAGTATTACATAATATCTAACTCATTTTATGTAGAATTTAACTTTAATATTTATAACAAAAATATATTATTAACATAAAATTATCTTAATAAACCAAATAAAACATTTCAATATCCATATTAAATAACTTTTCATAAATTAAAATATAACACGTATATATAGAATAAAACTTATAATATAATATATGATTATAAGACAATATTATAATATAATATAATATAATAGACTAAGCCACATTACCAAATATTTATTTTATAATTACCGTGTAAGGCGTTTCATGAGGCTAACTCCCCTCCCATACGACATGTAAAATTGTGAGTCATTTGTTGGCATTATGTTTTCTGGTATGACTGGTATGACTGTATGTTACAGATGTTGTACTTGATGGCAACTCCAGTGGCAAGGCTCTCAGTTTGTTGAAAATTAAGAAGGACGCAGGAAACCAGTTCAGGAGGTGCGTACCCGCAGGTACACCATGCACGATCCGCGTCCAGTGACGCTGGCCAGCTGTTCAGAGGGTGCGTCCACCCAGTGCACACATTTCAAGGCAGAGAAAAAGCATGTGGGGGTTTCTTGTGTGGTATCTAGTCAACGGTTTTGTGTTTCTATGGTGTCGGCTCGTGGTATTGTTCCATGTTTTGGGGAGGAGCTTGCCTATATAAAGCAAAGGAGTTCATTTGGATTGAGCATTGTCTTTGGTTGAATATCTTATTTGGTGAGATCTAGTCCAGATCTAAGAGGGCGAATCTTCTAATGGACTGTGATCTCTATGGCGCATGATCAGATCTGTAGATCTGACTGTTTGGGTTAGTCCTGAAGTCTTCATATCATTTATATCTGAAGGGACGTAGGTTCAGTGGAAGAAAAGCGCGCCGAGACGCAGTGCAGAGTCTGGAGATCTGCGTGGGGACGCAGGGCAGACGAAGTTCAGGTGCGTCTGGGACGCAGCGCAGTGACTGTAGATCTGCGTGGGGACGCAGAGCAATCAAGGTTCAGGTGCGTCTCTGAAGCAAAAGACGCGGCGCGATTGTGTGTTCAGATGCGTCTCTGTAGTAAAAGACACGGCGCGATAGTATCTTTGGGTGCGTCCCTGAAGCAACAGAACGCAGAACAGTTAAAGCAACAGTGTGTGGGCACGCAGAGCAGCGGAAGGATATCTGCGTGTGGACGCAGAGTAGCAGAAGGTTTACTGCGTCTGGTCGCAGGCCACAGAAGGAAAAACGGCGTCTCTGTTTTAAGATGTTCTGTTGATTGAATTTCTCTGTTGATAAGGTGTTCTGGGTTAGTTCTGTTATTATATCTATAGTGTTCTATATCTGTTATGTACTTGTTGATCATCTGATGCTTTATGAAAAGAAGTAGGGGGTTGTAGCTCCCTTCCAGGAGTAGACTTGAAAACGAGAAAGAGAGAGAGTTGTAGCTCTCTACAGGTTGCAGCCTGCGTACTGGTAAAGGACTGCACCAGTACAAAATCATTGTAAAAGAAGTTTCTAAATTGAAAGAAGATAGAGACATATTGCAGCAGGTGGTTTTCTCCCACATTGGGTTTCCACCTTACATCTTGTGTTCTTTGGTGTGACTGTCTATTTTCTTTGTTCATGCTCATTATTTTATGGTACTGATATGCAAGAATAATTCAAAAGATCAAATAAGGAAGATTTGTTAAATTGCTAGATAATACTGATTCACCCCCCCTCTCAGTATTATTTCCAACAATTGGTATCAGAGCCGGTCCTTCAGAGAAGCTTGATCGCTTGAAGGTAGATCGTTCATCATGAGCAACTACGAGAGAGAAGCATCAATCAGGCCACCGATTTTTGATGGGACAAACTTCAATTATTGGAAGGTAAGAGTTACTGCATATCTTCAATCTCTTGGTACAGAAGTTTGGGACATTGTAGAAACAGGCTATGCTTTTCCTTCAGCTACTCCTACAGATCCAGCTGAGAAAAAGAAGTATGAAACAAATGCAAAAGCAGTCATTTCTCTATTAGGAAGTATATCCCAAACAGAATTCATGAAGGTAATGCACTTCAAATCAGCAAAAGAGATATGGGACAAAATGGTCACGAGCTATGAAGGAGATGAACAGGTAAAACGAGCTAAACTTCAAACTCTCAGGATTCAATATGAGACTCTCAAGATGTATAATGATGAAAGTGTGGCTAATTATTTTCTTCGGGTAGATGAGATTGTTAATTGTATGAAAAATTTGGGTGAAGAAATAAAAGAGGCTATAGTAGTTGAAAAGATTCTAAGATCATTATCCCCCAAGTTTGAATCTAAAGTATCTGCAATAGAAGAAAAGGAAAATCTCCGTGTTCTCACTATGTCTCAGCTACATGGAATTCTAAGTGCTTATGAAATGAGAAAGGGAGGTCCATCAGACAGAAGGGAAGCTGCTTTTAAGGCATCAGGCAAAGAAGATTACTATGAAGCAAGCCATGTTCCAGAAGAAGAGGAAGAAGAATCAAACTTTGTCAGAAATCTTCAAAGGGGTTCTGGAAGGTTCAGAGGTAAGCTACCTTTTAAATGCTTTGCTTGTGGAAGAGTAGGTCATTATGCTGCAAAATGTCCTTATAAGGATAAAGGAAAGGAACCTGCTAGATGGAATAAGAAACAAAGTACAAATAAGAAAAGCTACTACACCCATGAAGATAGTGATGGCTTATCAAACAGTGATGAAGATGAACAAGGTAATAAATATAAGCTGTTAATGGCATTTGAAGATGATGATTATGAGGATGCTGTAGATGTGGATAATCTCTATGATGAAATTACTAGACTCAAGAGATGTATAGAAGAAAAGAATGTGATCATTGATACTCTACAATTTCAAATTGATGAAAAGGAAAAACATCTTGAAAAACTAGAAGGTGAAATTGTTGGTCTCAGAAAAGAAATTGAGAAAACAAAAGCTATTAATCTTAAGTTTGTCAAAGGATCTGAAACTTTGGATGAGATTATCAATGTGCAGCGGTCTCCTCTAAACAAGACAGGTTTGGGCTATAATGGAGAAACCTCTCAAGCATCCACCTCAAAAAGTTATCTTGATGCAGCAAGAAGAAATGAGCAGAAGAACAATGAAGATAATCAGGTAAAGCAGGGACGAATTACAAACAAAAACTATCAGGGGCAATCCATCTTAAGGGTGAACAAAAGCTACAACCAGCCACAGGTAAAATATTCTCAGTTTGGCTCAAGAATAGATGAAAATAGAAATTACAATCAGTTGGCTGGTAGATTCAATAACCGTAGAAGCTTCTTCAATGGACAATGCTTTTCTTGCCATAACTTTGGTCACAAAGCAGCTCAATGTGTTGCATATAAAACAATCATGACTAGGGAAGCTCAAAAACAAAGAAGTATGACAGGGATTACAAAAAGGACCTATAACAACTTTTCGGCTCTTGAAAATGAAGTTGAATGTTCTACTTGCAATAATTTTGGTCATGAAGACTCTGAATGCAGGAGCAGGTTTCAGGAGAAAAAGGAACAAGAGCGGAAAAAGGAACAAGCCACAAGCACCAAAACATGGAGAATAAAGGAACCTCAAACAGAAAGATGTGGGATAGCATTTTATGCAGAAGGACAGGAAAATCTATGGTACATTGACAGTGGATGTTCGAAACATATGACAGGTGATAAAGAAAAACTTGAATCTTATTCTACTTTAGAAAAGGGAAAGAAAGTTTCTTTTGGAAATGATACTCCTGCAACTATAAAAGGAAAAGGGATTGCTCCTTTAAAAGAAAAGGTCAAGGCTGGAAATGTTTTGTATGTTGATGGATTGAAGCATAATCTTCTAAGTGTCAGCCAGATGTGTGATCAAAGAACCGAGGTTATTTTCAGATCGAATGGATGTCTTGTTCGTGATCTTGATACAGGTAAAACAATACTCAAAGGCAAAAGAACTCCAAATAATCTGTACATATTTGAAGAAGGACAACAACAATGCTATCTGAGCAAGGATGAAGAGCACTGGTTATGGCATCAAAGGTTGGGACATCTAAGCTTCTCACAAATAAGGAAAGCATGCAAATATCAGGCAGTTCGTGATCTTCCAGATATCAAAATTCCTGACAACACCATATGCAGATCATGTCAGTTTGGAAAACAAACCAGGACTAACTTTCCAGAGAAGGAAGGATCAGCTAGCATGCCTCTTGAGCTAGTACATACAGATACATGTGGTCGATTCAGGAAAAGAACACCTAGAGGAGAGGAATACTTGATATTATTTATTGACGATTTCTCCAGGTTTGTCTGGTTAGGACTTATGAAGCACAAAGATGAAGCTTTCGAAAAATTCAAATCCTTCAAAGCCTTGGTTGAAAATGAATCAGGTCACAAAATTAAGTGCCTCAGATCCGACAGAGGTGGGGAATTTACTTCAAATGAATTTTTCGATTTCTGTGATGAACATGGCATAAGGAGAGAATTCTCTACAGCTAGAACTCCTCAGCAAAATGGAGTTGTTGAAAGAATGAACAGAACAATCCAACAAATGGCTCGTGCTATGCTTGATGAATCAGGAACTCCCGCAACTTTCTGGGGTGAAGCTGCACATGCTGCGGTTATTATTCTGAACAAGACAAATGTCCGGGTGAACAACACTCAAACTCCTCATGAGCTCTGGAGTGGTAAAACTCCTTCGGTAAAGCACTTCAAAATCTTTGGGAGCAAATGCTATATCAAGAATACT
The DNA here is from genome assembly GCA_031772625.1 of Pinus tabuliformis. NCBI lineage: Eukaryota > Viridiplantae > Streptophyta > Pinopsida > Pinales > Pinaceae > Pinus > Pinus tabuliformis. The sequence goes on along the minus strand of CM062812.1, from coordinate 479,260,177 downwards.
GATGAGCAGCTTGGCAAACTTGAACCTAGAGCAGATGAAGGCATTCTTCTTGGTTACTCTCCACATAGCAAAGCATACAAGTGCTACAATAAAAGACTTGGCAGAATTGTTGACAGCATTGATGTGGTGGTTGATGAGAAGGGATACATTCCTAGGCAAGTACATCGGGAAGATATCGAAGAAGATGAAGGCTACCCTCAAAGACAGAATGATGAAGAAGAAGAACCTCAAGAAGAACCAGAGGAGCATACAAGAATAGAAGAGAAAACTCCATCCAGATATGTTTAGAAGAATCATCCAGAATCTTAGATTGTGGGGCAGAAAGAAGCATGTGTACAAACAAGAAGAACAGTTACAGAAGCCTCAAGCTATTTGGCATTACTATCCTCTACTGAACCACAAAATGTGAAAGAAGCATGCAAAGATGAATGTTGGGTAAAAGCAATGGATGGAGAACTTGAGCAAATCGAAAAGAACAACACTTGGGAGCTGGTTCCTAGACCAAAGGATAAGAATGTTATCGGAACAAAATGGGTCTTCAAAAATAAATTGAATGAAAATGGAGAAGTAATTAGAAACAAAGCCAGACTTGTTTGTAAAGGATATGCGCAGCATGAAGGAATACACTTTGAAGAAACTTTTGCTCCTGTTGCAAGACTTGAGGCCATCCGAATGTTCCTTGCTCTCTCAAATTTTCAAAACTTCAAAGTATTTCAAATGGACGTAAAATCAGCCTTTCTGAATGCAGACTTGGAAGAAGAAGTGTACATTGAACAGCCAGATGGGTTCATTCTTGGAAATGATCCAAATCTTGTATGCCGATTGAAAAAGGCTCTCTATGGTCTCAAACAAGCTCCAAGGGCTTGGTACTACCGGTTGGACAAATATCTTCATCAACAAGGTTTTTCAAAAGGTTCATCAGATAGCAATCTGTATATAAAAGTTGAAAATGACAAATTGCTAATACTTGTTGTGTATGTAGATGACATTATTTTTGGCAGCAATGAAGAAGCTATGAGTCAAAGTTTTGCCTCGGTCATGCAGAAAGAATTTGAAATGTCCTTGCTAGGAGAACTGACATATTTCCTTGGTTTGCAAATCCAACAAAAGGAAGGAGGAATCTTTTTATCTCAAACAGATTTTGAAGAAATATGGCATGGAAGATGCAAAACCAGTATGTACACCCATGGTCACAGGATGTAGTCTCAGTGCAAATGATGAATCTGCAGCAGTACATCAACCAACCTACAGATCTATGATTGGAAGTTTACTATATTTGACAGGTACCCGACCGGACATCATGCATGCAGTTGGAATAGTTGGAAGATTTCAGGCAAATCCGAAGGAGACTCATCTTCAGGCAATAAAGAGAATCTTCAAATATCTTCAAGGGACTCAAAATTATGGCTTATGGTATCCTAGAGATACAGATCTTACTCTTCATGCTTATACAGATGCAGATTGGGCCGGAAGCGTGGATGACAGGAAAAGCACAAGTGGTGGTGCGTTCTTTATGGGTTCCAGACTGGTATCTTGGTTCAGCAAGAAACAGAGTTCGATCTCCTTGTCTACAGCTGAAGCGGAATATGTTGCTGCTGCATCTTGTTGCACCCAACTTCTTTGGATGATGCAGACTTTGCAGGATTTTCAAATCACTTGTACACCACCAATCCCCATCTTATGTGATAATACAAGTGCAATCAGCATCTCAAAGAACCCTGTTATGCATTCAAAAACCAAGCACATACCAATCAAGTACCATTTTCTCCGGGAACAAGTGCTTGAATAGAAAGTCAAGTTGGAGTATGTTCCTTCCAAGGAACAAGTTGCTGATATTCTCACCAAACCATTGCCCAGGGACACATTTGAATACCTCAGGAAAAAGATGGGGGTTGTTGATGCATCATCTTATTGTTGAACATCTTCTTATTGGTGGTACAGGCTCAGGGGGAGAACATAATGCATTGTTGGCATTATGGAGAAGGAGATCCTGGAAATGGCTGCAATATGTCTCTATCTCTTTCATGGTGGATCTCTGGTTATTTGTTGCAGATCTGGAGGAGCATGAGCTTAGGGGGAGCATACCCTTTGCCCTTGATGTCAAAGGGGGAGAATGAAGCTGAAGTTTGTAAGGTTGCCATCAAGTCCAAAGGGGGAGATTGTTGGCATTATGTTTTCTGGTATGACTGGTATGACTGTATGTTACAGATGTTGTACTTGATGGCAACTCCAGTGGCAAGGCTCTCAGTTTGTTGAAAATTAAGAAGGACGCAGGAAACCAGTTCAGGAGGTGCGTACCCGCAGGTACACCATGCACGATCCGCGTCCAGCGACGCTGGCCAGCCGTTCAGAGGGTGCGTCCACCCAGTGCACACATTTCAAGGCAGAGAAAAAGCATGTGGGGGTTTCTTGTGTGGTATCTAGCCGACGGTTTTGTGTTTCTATGGTGTCGGCTCGTGGTATTGTTCCATGTTTTGGGGAGGAGCTTGCCTATATAAAGCAAAGGAGTTCATTTGGATTGAGCATTGTCTTTGGTTGAATATCTTATTTGGTGAGATCTAGTCCAGATCTAAGAGGGCGAATCTTCTAATGGACTGTGATCTCTATGGCGCATGATCAGATCTGTAGATCTGACTGTTTGGGTTAGTCCTGAAGTCTTCATATCATTTATATCTGAAGGGACGTAGGTTCAGTGGAAGAAAAGCGCGCCGGGACGCAGTGCAGAGTCTGGAGATCTGCGTGGGGACGCAGGGCAGATGAAGTTCAGGTGCGTCTGGGACGCAGCGCAGTGACTGTAGATCTGCGTGGGGACGCAGAGCAATCAAGGTTCAGGTGCGTCTCTGAAGCAAAAGACGCGGCGCGATTGTGTGTTCAGATGCGTCTCTGTAGTAAAAGACGCGGCGCGATAGTATCTTTGGGTGCGTCCCTGAAGCAACAGAACGCAGAATAGTTAAAGGAACAGTGCGTGGGCACGCAGAGCAGCGGAAGGATATCTGCGTGTGGACGCAGAGTAGCAGAAGGTTTACTGCGTCTGGTCGCAGGCCACAGAAGGAAAAACGGCATCTCTGTTTTAAGATGTTCTGTTGATTGAATTTCTCTGTTGATAAGGTGTTCTGGGTTAGTTCTGTTATTATATCTGTAGTGGTCTATATCTGTTATGTACTTGTTGATCATCTGATGCTTTATGAAAAGAAGTAGGGGGTTGTAGCTCCCTTCCAGGAGTAGACTTGAAAACGAGAAAGAGAGAGAGTTGTTGCTCTCTGCAGGTTGCAACCTGCGTACTGGTAAAGGACTGCACCAGTACAAAATCATTGTAAAAGAAGTTTCTAAATTGAAAGAAGATAGAGACATATTGCAGCAGGTGGTTTTCTCCCACATTGGGTTTCCACCTTACATCTTGTGTTCTTTGGTGTGACTGTCTATTTTCTTTGTTCATGCTCATTATTTTATGGTACTGATATGCAAGAATAATTCAAAAGATCAAATAAGGAAGATTTGTTAAATTGCTAGATAATACTGATTCACCCCCCCTCTCAGTATTATTTCCAACATCATTGATTTTGTTGTTAGTCGATATAAATAATTTATGCCATGAGATTGTATAGAAACCACTATTTGTTGGCTACAATTCATTACCAAATACCCTCAGGCATCGTGTGAGAAACTTGCAAGCTTGGTTACAGCTGAAGGTTATCCAGTGTGAAGCATATTCAACCTTATCCCAAAGGGTTGTGTGTCTCGTTTACCGCTTGCGGTTTCTCCACTTTCTTCTTCATCCCTCTTGTTTTCTAACATGGTTATATTTTTCTCAAAGGTATATCTCTTATTGAATACTATTTTTTCACTGCACTGATTTTGGGTTCTAAGTTCTAACCCCCTCTTGATTACGAAGAGCGAGCTTACTCTGTATCATATTACTTGCTGTTCCATATGAGAGTTGTTTCAGACATAGGTACATGGATCAAATAATTCTGTTCATTTGTGGAATGCCCCAATTGCGTGCAAAAGATCTCACCAAATCATTGTGACTCACACACTCCCCCAATTACATGTTTTAGTTTCTCAAAAGTGAAGCGCAAACCACCCTCGAAGCTGAATTTGTAATTCTTATTACATTTTATGAGCTTGATGGCCCTACAATCGATGGTCCTATAGTTGATGCACTCAGGACGAGACTTCCTTTCATGCATATGATTTTCCCTCTTGTTTTACAGGCATAGTCTGGAAATGATAAAATATCCAGTATCTCTGCAAGCATGTGGACTGAAGAAACTGAGTGTGTGAAATGGTTAGATTCAAGCATTTGGAAGAAAAACCTTAGAAATTAAGAAGAAAGGGTTTTGGGAAAGCCATGGATCTGATAACAGGGGTGAGCAATTGGGTCTCTGAAAATATGATGTTGGCGTTGCTCAAATGCTCTCAACGAGTGCCTTCAGAAACTAAAGATAGTGAAGAATCTATACCAGAAAATCAATACAAAGAATATATTCCAATGTTGCCATATGTATGGAAGAGTCTTCCTGAGGAGATATTGGAGTTGGTCTTGGCCAGATTGCAATTGAAGAGTATCCTAAGATTGAGAATAGTCTGTCACTAGTGGAAAATATTGTCATTGAGCAAGATGTTTTTCGAAATTCATTTTATGCTCCAAGCCTCAAGTTTCAAGAAATGGGTTCATATTTGATGTCCTTGATGGAGAATTCATAGAAATTTGTCGATAATGGAAGCATCAAGAAACGGCGAAACTATTCTTCTCTTTGTGTGAATCTGGCATCTAAAAGTAATGGAACGGGAAAGGAGAGCTCCAAATCTGATTAGGAATGTCGCAAGGGAATTCCATTGACCCAGGAAAAACATGCTTAAAAATTTAAGCCATGGATGTCTTTTATCTCTGATAATTATGCAATAACTATATAGACCAATGGTATTCACTTGGCTTCAGTCCATTTGATAGTTTGTTCCCGTGTTTTTATCTAATATATCGATATATTAAATTACTGTGACAACTTTATATTGATTTGGGTTTGTCTTTTTTTTGTGATTCTTAGAGCTTCGATGTTTATAATTGTCAAGGATTCTTTATCATTATTTTATTGATCTCACCTAAAAATTGTCTTCTGCTCTTATGTGCCTGTTATTATTATAAGGAAAAACATTATGGCTCAGGTTTTCTACCTTTATCTTTATCAAAAGGAAATACAAATATATATTCTTTTGGGTTTTTTGATATTATTGTTTTCCTTTTTCGTGAAAACACTATTTTTATTATGTTAAAATTGAACCCTTATATTCAATTGTAGTTGGGTCTCTTTCACAATTTATTTGACTACCACTCTCACTTTATGCCCTTAGGGTCTTCTAAGGGTTGAGTACATGAGAAGTTATTGTTTACAAATTATAATTTTTCCTGCAAAGAGTAACTGCACAAGGCTCTCGCAGTGGGATATAATGAGAATATTTTTTATTGGTAGGATATGGATATTAACTTAGTATCTAAATTGATTCCATTTCCTACATGAAAATAAACAAATGGGATTGAACCATTCGATTTTTGTGATTGTTGTATTTATGCTGAATATTTTGAAACTTTTTAGAATGATAATCTTTTCATTTCTCCTATCTAGTTAATTTCTTGAGGCCCCGTCCTACAAATTCAATAAACAAATCTAAGGCCAGGCGACTTAGGTTGTGACATCTGATAATTAAAATAAAAATTAGATTCCAAAGTAAAGACTCTTGAAGTAGGTTTGAGGCACTCTATTAGCATGCATACATGAGCTAGAGTTGATCAAATGAGTCTAGGGGGGAGACACTCTAGATATTACCTTAAATGACTCCTTATGGAAACATGTGCTTTGTCTAGTCATTTCTCATCTCTTGTGGGTGTTTTTGAATATTAAACCGGGAAATGGAAATATTTGGGCAAAATAGTGGTTTTGGAAAACAAGGGTTATTTCATACAACTCTTTGCATTATATTTGATTGAATAGAAAATCTACTTACATAATAGTGTAAAAAAAATCTTATTTTATAGGAAAATAAAATGGGATCATAGATCTTTGTGTGAACTTTGTTGTATGGTAACTTGGCTTGGAAAAAATATGGCTAGGAAAAAGAGTCAATAATTTGACATTCTCTTGGAAAAAACTTGGCTACTACAATTGAAAATCTGTAGAAGGCAGTAGTGGAAATGGGCCGAAATAGTTTCTCAATGAATCAGTAACTAGTGAGTTCAACCTGTGAGTCTCGTTAGTGATAAGAGTGATATGAAACCTTTAAATATTCACAAATCGTGCAAATTTTCAATTCCTATGGATCATTTATATGTTTATTACTTGAAGTAGCAAATAGTCTTTGCAGGTCCCATAATACCCAATTCCTCTAAGAATGCCCTTGGATATAGTGGGACATTCCTTTACTCTGATACCCAATTCCTCTAAGAATGTCCTTGGATATAGTCGGACATTCCTTTACTCTAGTTTGTATTTTCTTGTGTTGTCTAGTGACATTTTCCAATGCATTTTTCCTCTCTTTTAGAGAAGATCAATACAAGGAGTGGTATAAAATCATTCATGGCTATCCTCAGACAAGTTGTGAGATGGCCCATAACCTCGAGTAGGAAAATTATCATTTCTTACTCCCCATAAGCAATAAATAAAATCAAGATAAGTTTCTCTCTTCAATCTCAAGTTCAGAACAAACCTTCTGACTACTGTCCCTTATGTGCTACTTGTGCTTTATGGTTTTGATCGATGTACCTTCTCTATCTCACCACCTATGGTCCTTCCATTTGAAAGTGTGCATGTTACCATAAAAGCATCCTCACCTCTTGCCATTCCTCCAACCCCATAAGCTTGTACAATGTGATTTTGTTTGGGTTAAATTGTTATAAATTAGTTATCACTAGAAAAATTGGTGAATAGACTATTGTGCTAGCCTTAAAGTTACCCCTGAAACTCAATATAATAGTCAATGGAAAATAATCCTTATCTACTTGAATATTTTATGTATCTCCATTTGCAAAGTGAACATTGATTTCACAAAGAGTTGGTTATTATTGAGCTTATTGAATTCTTGAGAGTTGAAGTCATCAATATAAATAAATAGGGAATGAGAAGTAAAAGAAAATTGTGCAAAACCATGTATCCTAGCCACACCTAAAATTGGTATCATAATCCCATGTTCCCCTGCTGCTAGGCATATAGTATAGGGTCATGAGATAGCTGTCAATGTTGTAATCCATTTTGTGTTTTAATTGATGTCTATGACGGTAATGGACTAGTGAGAAATGTTTCAAAAATGTTAACAGATGAGAACTTGTTGAAATCGACTTTGTTCACGATGGAGGAATGTTTGGGAAAAAGTAGGACATCAGCAAATCTACCTTACCTTATTTTAATGATAATGTGTGTATCATTGATGATGTAGGATGTTCTTTCTTGGTGTGTAAAAATTTGGCAAAGGTGACTGGACGAGCATCTAAAGGAATTTTGTTATTTCGCCAACTCCCACATAAGTGGTTAGTCATGCACAAAAGAATTTTATTCGGTTGAATTTGATGAACAGGGACATAAGAGGATCTAATATTCATGATATTATTATTGTGAATGGGAGTGATGTATAATCACCACACAGACCTATAAGTGGTCAAGGAAATGAACCTTCAGGATCTGCAGGGCAATCTTCTAGTCATACTTCTCAGCGAGGGCTTCCTGGTGTATATGGAGCTACTGTTCGTCAGCCCGATGTTGGGCCTATGGTTTTCGTTATTGTCACTCCTATAATGCTTTGTCCTGGAAACACTCCTTGTGTTATTCGAGTTGCTTACCCTAAGCGACAACCAACTATGCATAGATAATTACGGAGAACGATTTGATCACTTTGGACTGCAAAGGTTCATTTGATAATATGTTTGTTGTCATCGTATCAATAGGAAATGATAAATGTTGATCAGTTGTACCATTGCTTAATATGCATATTTTCTTGTGTGCTATGAAAGAGATCATTTTATTCCTCGACTAAGATTGCCAAAGTTGAGGATGTTAATTGTCTTGCAAAGAATGATTTTGATGGGGATACATGTAAGAAAAAACTCAAATCCAAGCAGGAATGTTGCAATGGAATTCCATGGACTGAGGAAGAACACAGGTAAAAATTTAAGCCCTTATGCCTTTCCTCTCCAATAATTTTATTTTCAGTAAAATTCTTACAGACGAGTGTTATTCATTTTTCTTCAGTCCATTTGACAATTTGTTCCCTTTTTTATCTAATATATCAATATATTAAATTACTCTGAAAACTCTATATTAGATTGCCTTCAAATTGTATAGCTATCTGAGATTCTTTATCATTAGTTAATTGATCTAACCTATAAACTACCTCTAGGTTCTATCCTTGTGGACCTGTTATTATTATAAGGAAAAAAATTCTCGCGTAGCTTTTCTAACTTTATCTTTGTGAGAAGGGAATACAAATTTATATTCGTTTGGGTTTTTTGATGTTATCGTTTTCTTTTCTTATGAAAGAATTATTTTTTATGATGTTAAAATTGAACCCTTATATTCACTTGCACTTGGTTCTCTTTCACAATTTTTTTGATTGCCACTCTTGCTTTATGCCCTTAGGGTTTAATGAGGGTTGAGTATAGGAGAAGCTACTATTTATAAATTATAACCCAATCGAGTTCTGCATATTTACTGCAAATAGAGACTGCATGAGGATGTGGTGGTGGGCTATTAATGAGAATGCTTTTGATTGGCATGATGTGAATATGAACTTAGTATCTCAATTCATTCCATTTCCTACATGAAAATAAACAAATCAGACTGAACAATTCGATTTTTTCGATGGTATTCTTTATGGTGAGTATTTTGAAACTTTTTAGAAGGATAATGGTTTTGTTTCTCCTATATGGTTAATTTCTAGAGGGTTCTCCTACAAATTCAATAAAAAAAATTTATACAACCTAAAGTAGGTTATGACAACTGATAATTAAAATAAAAAATTCGTTTCCGAAGTAAAGTCTGTTCAATTAGGTTTAAGGCGCTATGAGATCCTGCATACATTAGCTCGAGTTGATCAAATTATTTCAAGGGGGAGATACTTGAGATATTCCCTTAAATGACTCCTTATGAAAACATGTACTTTGTCAAATAATCATTTCTCATCTCCTCTAAGTATTTTCAAATATTAAACTCAGAAATATAAATATTTGGACAGAATCATGGTTTTGGCCAAAAAGGTTTATTTCAGATAACTCTTTGCATTATATTTGATTGAATAGAAAATCTACTTACATAATAATAGAGTAGGAAAATCTTACCTTATAGGAAAATTAAATGGGGTCATAGATCAAGAATGTATATATGAACTTTTAATTATGGTGACTTGGTTTGGCAAAAAATGGCTCGAAAAATGATTCAAGAATTTGGCATTCTCTTGGAAAAAAACTTGGTAACTACAGTTGAAAATCAACAAAATGAAAAAGAATTGATGAATAGCCTATTGCGGTAAACAACTTTAAAAATTCCCTTGAAAATTTAATAAAAGTGAGTGGAAAATAATCCTTATCTACTTGAATAGTTAAAGTATCTTCATTTTCAAAGTGAACATTGAGGTCTTGAGAGTTGGCTGTGATAGAACTTAATGAATGCTTGAGAGTTGACGTCTTCAATCTCAGTAAATTGAGAATGAGAAGTAAAAGGAAATTGTGCAAAAACATGTATCCTAGCCACACCTAAAACTGGGATCATAACCTTGTGTTCCCTTGCTCCTAGGCATATAGTATAGGGTTGTTAGACAGTTGTAAATGTTGTAATCCATTTTGTGTTTTCAATGATGTCTCTGGTGGTATTTGTGTATCTTTGCTGATGTGGGATGTTGTTGCTTGGTCTAGAAAAAATTGGCAAAGTTGACGCGAGGAGCATCTCAAGGAATTTTTTTATTCTCGAACTCTCACACACGTGGCTACTCATGGACAAAAGTATTTTATTCGGTTGAATTCAATGAATATGGATAGAATATGATATAGAAATAGTGATATTCCTAGTGTGAATGCGAGTGATATATCATCACCACAAGGAACTACAAGTGGTCAAGGAAATCAATCTTTAGGATCTGCAGGGAAATCTCCTAATCATGCTTCTTAGCGAGGGCTTCCTAGTGTATATGGAGAGACTATTGGTCAACCCATTTTTAGGCCTATGGTTTCCACTATTGGCACTCCTATAATGCTTCCTCTCAGACATGATCCTTATGTTGTTCCAATTTCTTACCCTATGCCACAACCAGCTATACATAGATAACTAGAGGGTAGGATCTCAACACTTTGGACTATAAATCTTCATTTGGTAGTATGTTTGTTGTGATAGTATCAATGGGAGATCATGCATGTCAATTGAAATTATAAATGCTAATCAATTGGTGTATCATTTCGTAATATGCACCTTTTCCTCTCTTGTATCAAAGAGATCATTTTCTTCCTCCAGTAAGATTTCCAAAGTGGAGGATGTTAATTTTCGTACAAATAATCATTTTGATGGGGATACACATAAAAAAAAGCATGAGTTGCTATTATTTTATTATTTCATTTCTTCAATCAAAATCATAAAATAGAAAGCCTCTGGTCCTATGGATACATATAGAAATATTATATGATAATTGTTACAATTTGGTGCACAATATACAGATATGGAGATTCCAATAATGTTTCTCTATTTAGCATCAACATGACTTAGGATGGTTTGTAAACCTCTTTGTCTTTCACTACATGATCAAGGATTGTAGTTTATTCATGCAACATGCCCTCTACATGCAACATACTCTCTTTACAGAGGGAATTCAACACATCTATATATAGCAATATCAATGCATTTCCCACTTTGTACATTCTATCCAAGCGTTTTTAGGAGAAATCATTGTACCAACTATAGAATATTTCCGAGGAACATTCAATATGTGGAACTCAAAATTCTCGATTCTCAATCTGTTATCATTTTCATTTTCCTCAACAAAGGCTTAACGAGAATCTTCTCTATTGTAGTATACTACCCTCACAGGAACAACCAAGTTTTTTTTATTATCTAAGTCAGTAATCAAAGCTATCCATATTCACACATTTGTAGCCAAAAGACAAACCTAAATTCCAACACATTTATCCCCTGTGTTTCTATTTTGGGGGAAAAATGGATGCATATCTAGAACATATGGTTTCATCTCCAACGTATTGCTATCCTCATTCTTACCATTTATATCTTCACATTCAAACTCCATTCTAATTATTATAGTTGTTCTAGAATACAGAATTCAATGAGAATGATGATGGGAATGTGGGTAGGTGCCTAATAAGCATGCATTATGTTTGAGCCATGATCATCATCAACTCAAAATAAAAAACAAACGCATCCATACAGTGGAAGGAAAATATGGTTGCAGCACTATGAACTTTTATGATACTCGGAGGGTCCTTTGCCAATTTGATATTATGTGTCCCTAAAAAGCATCTTACAATTGATCATAAGCCTTGGAAAACTGCTCTAGCACAAACTTATGTGTCCCTAAAAGGCATTTTACAATTGATCATAAGCCTTGGAAAACTGCTCTAGCACAAACTTGTGCAAAATTTAAACACATATGCAAGTGTCATTGGAAATTCTTTACGATGTTTCCTTTGCAGCATATTGTGCAAATGCTAGTTATACCTAATTGAAATATTTTTGATTACATAAATACATGTAGATTAATATGTATGCTTATTTATTCATATTAGTATTATAATTTTTCTCCAAATATAATTTATATATATATATATATATATATATATATATATATATATATATATATATATATATATATATATATATATATATATATATATAGTAAGTAAACATATATGTATGATTGTATTAACTTTATTCTAATATTATAAATTTAGTTCAAGTATAACATATTATTTTTATTTATATATATCTTGAGGAGGTGTCTGAACGAACAGTATGGGACTTAATTCACAATTGGGTCCATGATTTAGTATGACACATGGTCGAATTTCTATCAATAGTTGAGAGGTGTGGTAGGGAAAAATTAGAGCCATCGAAAAGGAGAAGTATCGTTCTATATTGTAGAAGACAGGCGTTATGTGAATTTTTTTCTCACTTGGTATGGGAGGTGTAACATCGCCTCCTCTCACATCTACCCACTTTCACCGGCTTACTGTGGTAAACATAAGATTAGGGGCTACTATGTTAAGTTCCAACCTCCTAGATGACCTTAAAGAAATGGAGTCGACACAACTAGACCCTACTTGATTCCCTCGGGTGCGACAGGACCCCCATGAGAAACCTAACCCCTCCAAGTGTCTAATACATGATACAACTCACCTTTTCCCTAATGTAGATCCCCATTCACTCCCTTGCCAAGGCATCCATGTGATTATGGGTTCCTAGTCGCTCCCATAGGCCTGCATAAGTGTGACTGTGGCATTTTTCTTCTAGTGATGTGATAGTGATTGTGAGAGTTAATGCTATTTTTAGGCCTAGGAATTAGCCTCGGCCTGGAAAACTATGAAACTTCCAGAAGTCATAAAAGAAATCAAGGCAATGTTTGTAGACCAAACGCTACATCCAAGACTTGACCTACCCATCTACAGTCAGGATTCACATTTTCTGAAACAATTGGTAGATATACAACCTACAGGTATTGGATGTAAGTTTGAACATAAGGGACTGAAAACTTATATGAGGTTTAAAAGTAAGGGTCACTATGTTCTCTCATTTATTGTCTTAACACCAATTAGGTATTCATTCATTATTCATTCAGTGATGAGTGAAAACATGAAAAGAGCCATGACTAAGATCTGTCATAAAACCATGCTTATAAATAGCATATACCCAGATAAATAACCATAAGAGAACAATCATTAAAGCCATATAATAACCAATACATTCCCTTACGAAAATAAATAGAAATTTAGTTTTTATTAACCATAGGAATTACCAATTGGGTTTAGGACTTCCACGTTCCACCAAACCGTATATTGGCTGAACCAAATCTTTATTTTGGCCAATCACCCCCCTGCCATATTCAAAGAATGAATGTGTGATCTTATGGGATAAACCAATCCAGAAACATCCAAGGGAATTCAAGGGTTAAGGCACCTCCACTCTCACTATGGTGTGATCTCACCCAAACCACTCTTGAGATCAAAAAACTAAAGCAAGCTTGGATGCTTTAGAATTGCTTCACCATCCTTGAGGAATTTTATTGTCTCCACCCTAATGTGTTATTGTGTATCATGCCGTTACTAGTCGAAGGATTCCTAAGCCTTAGGAAAATTTCGTAAGACAACGTGACCCCATATTATGAAACAATGTGACAACCCAAAGCTCAAATTGAGAAAAATTCCATCAGACCATGGCTATCCAAAAATGGAAAGGATAGGGTAAAATCAACTATTGAATCCTGGAAAAATACATGCGAGTGATAAGAAAATAACCACGTACCAACATGAACATGTTAGAAAAATACTTAGACGGGGGGGGCAAAATAGTATTCTAAGTTAGTTAATCTTTATTTTTCTTATTCAGATTTAGTTACATGACTGTGATGCCAGAAAGTCGCATATATCTAGTTCAATAACTTTTTCAGTTAATTCATCATCTCTTTAACTTGAACCAATATATCAGTGCTTCCTTAAATATTATTTAAATAGTAATCATGTGAACTAAGACAAAATAAGTCATTACACACAAGAAACACATGAACACCATGACTTTTAGGTGGAAACCCAATGTGCGAAACAACCACTGTTGTTTTCATCTTTGTCTTTTTCTTTTATTATAAAGGGTAATTTCTTACAATACTTGTAATGGTGAAGACGCATACTAGTACATACAAAGCCACCTGTAGAAGGCTACAACATTCACTTATTTTCAGCTTCTACTAGAAGGGAACTGCAACCCCCTTATCCTTTGTTCCTTGCTGATAAATTTTCAAAACATTTCAAACTGGATATGTTCCAATTATCAGAAAACAATAATAAAACCAACATTGCATGAAATTACTAAACCAACTTAATCACCAAATCATTGAATAAATCAAATACTTAATCCCACACAAGAAAAGCAGCAAGATCATTCCAATTCACTCTATACCATTCATCAGAATGTCAACCCACATATTGTTAATAAAAAAAACATGATCTTGTGACTGTAAAACCTGGTCAACCTTATGTCACAATATACACATTATTATTACCAGACATACATGCGTATATACACACTTTGTATTAAGATAACCCATTAGAGATCTCAAAGCACTGAACCCTGAAACTGAACCACTACACTACTGAAACCAATCACTAAAACACACAGTGATCTCACAAACTTCTGAACAAAATATAGGTCATATCATAGAAGCATCACCTTATTCAATATTTCATAACATAATTGGTTTAACCTCAATAAACATTGTCAAACATAGATCATGATGGAAGACTTCATCAACAAATAACAACAAACATAAAAATACTGATCAAACATCATTTACAGCAAAACGCTGACATATGTACAGAACCCTTGTAAGGCACTTTCATGTATGTATGCATATTGGAAGAGGCATATCCATGTACAAATCTGTCCCCTACAAAATCAGTACGCTACTACCCAAAATTTGATCTTTGTATGTACATAATCTTTCTCAAGAAAAACATCTTATATATCTATAACTATTGAATAATACCTTCCTTTCACAAAATATCATCAATAAAAACCAAACCTTGGCAGATACTGTAAAAGACATACATCACAACATCATCATGACAAATATATCAACCCATAAGAAAATTATTTGATGTGTAATCATTTCAGATCTATAAGATTTGGTGCATCACTATAGTCCTAGATGCACACATATTTCAAATAAAATAATTCATCAATAAACCAAATATTGCACACATAACAATTTGATATCCGTCTCCTTATATAGCTTATGACTTAGCTAATACCTTAGGTAAATTCTGTAATTATATCGATGGTATTCTTTGATTATATCAAATTTCCATTGTCACACTCATTATTATTAGTCAGTACCATGGTAAATACCCATGGTATTAAGAATACTATGGTGGAAAAACCGTACACCACTTTTCTTCACAATACTCACGTATTGACATGTCTTTTCTTCTCAGAACTTATGTATACTTCTTCATACTTTATATTTATCATTCCTTTCTCTTCGAATTGATATTCCTTTGTCCAATATTTTTTTCACATCTATACTAGCCTAAATACTTATCCTACTATTACCATGTTGACATGTTTATTAAATAGGTTTTCATTAAGCACAACACATTTATCATAATGCCAACAATCTCCCCCTTTCGACTCAATCGCAACCACTTTGGTGTTTGGTCACCACCAACTATAGATAGTTGTTAAGACATTTGTAGATATACCAAGTTTCTCAAACACCAAGCTTCAAGCTTCTTCACCCCTTTGACATCAAGGGAAAATGATTGACCAATGTTGAATGAAGGTTTCTCTTCCTTTGTTGACTTGAGTGTTGTAGATCTGATTTGCTAAGTATGAACATTAAATACTGACCATGGTACCCATGAGCACATGCTAAATTTCTGAAGATATAGAAAGAAGTACATGAATCTATGACTCAATCAGAAATGACCTTTCCTATCATCAATGACTCATGTTTATGTTGATCACCCAACAAAGCGCGGTTACATATTTGACTTAACATTACATCACATGCCCAAAATGATGGGTTTACATAACTTAACCACAATAGTCCATTACTGAATTTTACAACAATTTATAACACAGGTCTTAACATGATCTTTACATCAAGATTCAGATATGGAATTTATAATCAAAACCAAAGACCTAAATAAGACCATGATATTCATCAATAAATATCAAAAACCATATCGGATCTACACCATAAGAATTTACAGTGACAAAAATACCTTCAGCAACATATGTTTCTTTAGTAGTTCATCAAAGCATCAATGTTATATTGCAGCAACTCGGAAACAATCATAAGACAACACCATTTGTAAGTAGCACCAATCAACATCAGGACCAAAATGCAAAATAATAACCATATGAAACATATCAGAGGCTTTACCTAAGTCTATCTAACTGTCTCTCAATCATATAAAAACACACATGACTATCCTTCATAATATTCACGTACGAAAAAAAAAAATGAATTTTATAACCACAACTCCCCCTGAGGCTGTATTGTCTGAACCTATTCATTGTTACTGCATCACATGTCTTGTCATTAATATAAGAAACATGAATATCAAAACAACCATGGGAGACATTATCAAAACAACATATTTATTACTCCCTCTGAATATGAAATATCTGTTCGAATAACCAATGAAGTGGTGAAGGAGAGTCCACTCCTAGATTATTTTTGAGATATTCGAAGGAATCACATGGAAGAGGCTTTGAAAATATATCTGCAACTTGTTCCTTTAGGGGAACATACTCTAGTTTGATCTTTTGTGCATGTACCTGTTCTATCAAAAAGAGATATTTGATTGGAATATGCTTTTTTTTTTAGTGCATGAAACGATTTTTAGAAATACTTATGGCACTTGTATTATCACACAAAATAGTTATAGGTTGAGGAAAAGTGATTTGAATATCTTACAATATTTGCATTATCCATAGAAGTTGAGTACAACAAGATGCAAGAAAAACATATTATGCTTCAGCAGTAGATAAAGCAAGGAAGCTTTATTTTTCATTGAACCATGATACCAAGTAGGGTCCAAAATAGAATGCTCCTCAACTAGTAATTTTTCAACTAAAAACATTACTTTCTTCATGTGCATCTATGTAAGCATGAAGAGAAAAATATGCATCTTTGGGATACCATAGGCCATAATATTGAGTGCTTTGTAGGTCGTTGAATATTCTCTTAACTCCATGGAGATGAGTTTGTTAAGGATTTTCTTGAAATCGTAGAACAATCTCAATTTCATGCACTATGTATGGTTTTGTGCCTCTAAGATAGAGAAATCTCCCAATCGTAGATATTTATTCTGGCTGATTTACTAAGGGAGAATCATCATGTGAACTGAGGTTATAACCCGTTACTATTAGTGTGCATACAAATTTTGTAGGTTTTAACCCTATATAAAAATTACATGCAAACGAATTCTTAAAAATAGAAAATAAAATTGGCAAGAACATAAAACATAAAAGAAATATACACACATATTTTCGCTTGGATCCTAAAACCAAGAATACCAGATTGATTTTTCATTATTTATTTCAATGCTAAAATACATATATATAGATACAAAAGCATCCATAAACCCCAATCGATTAACTGTGGATTAGAACATACCATAGTTCCCTTGACCAGATGTATAAGATACCATGGGCATAAAACCATCATGCCCAAAACCATGTGCAAAACCCATGCAAAAAACCATAGATAGCTTTGCCCACCAAATATAGGGTCCAAAAGTAACAAACACCCAATATGAGAGATAACACACATTAGAAAAAATATAACACACGCCCAAAATTCTCCCACTTCTTGTTTTCTTTGCACAGAGGGGGGTCAAAGGAGAGCTTAGTAATTGGTCCAACCCTACAATGGACACTGTTTCACTACACAAAAAAAATTCTCAGTGCTCAAAGACTTTGTCACTGCATCTCCAATATTCTTCAAAGTGTCCACCTTTACGAGCAACACCTTTTTTTCCTCAACCATATCCCTCACAAATCGATATTAAACATTAATTTGCTTTGTCTTTGAATGATTTGTAGGGTTCTTTGACAAGAAAATTTCACTTTGGCTATCACCATGTATCCTTATAGCTCGTTGTACTAACCCCATACTTGAACACAATCTCTACAACCAAAAATCTTCCTTGCTTTTATGAGCGGTTGCCATTTATTCTATCTCTGTAGTTGGAAGGATCACTATAGACTATCTCTTACTCATCGAACTAACTACACTTGCAAGTAGATTAAACAAATACCCACTTGTAGATCTTCTATAATCCATATCTCCAGCCCAGTCTACATCAACAAAGCCACGAATGTCCAAAAATCTACCCATTCATGGTCTTCCTTGGTAGCACAAACCATAATCACTAGTGCCATCCAAATACCTGAAAACCCGCTTCATTGTTGTCCAATGCTTCAACCCTGGTTTTGACATAAAACTCCTCGATACTCCCACTGCATCTACAATGTTTGGTCTAGTAGAGACCATTTCAGACATTGGGCTACTAAATGCACTTATATATGGAACACGAGACATGTCCTCTTCATCTTCTTACGTCTTGGGACACTGTTCAATAGATAACTTTACACCTACAGGAATAGGAACCTTCATCGGTTTACTATCCTACATATTAAATGTTCGTAGTATTTTCTTGACATACTTCCTTGTGTTTAACCAAAGCATCTTATTTTCCCAATCGCATTTAATTTCCATGCCCAAAATATAGTTTGCAGCACCAAGGTCTTTCATGTCAAATTTGGAGGAAAATTGGGTCTTGAATTCCTCAATAATTTCTTTGTCATTTCCATTCAACAAAATATCATCCACATACAAGACCAGATAAATAACACACTCACCAATTAATTTAAAATACACACAGTGATTCACTTTTCTTCTAGTAAAGCCAAGTCCCCATATAAATGTATCAAAATTTTGATACCGCATCATTGGTGATTGTTTTAACCCATACAAAGAATTTTATAACCTGCATACCATTTCATTCTTACCATTCACCACAAAGCGTTCAAGCTGCTTTATGTAAATCTCTTCTTTCAAATCTCCATGAAGAATTGTTGTCTTCACATCCATCTGTTCTACACCAAAATCAAAAGTAGTAACAACAGATAAAAGTAATATAATGGAAGCTACCTTAGCAACAACAGAGAAAATATCACCAAAATCAACTCTTGACACCTGGGAATAGCCTTTTTCTACCAATAGAGCTTTTTATTAATATTCTTCTTAAACACACATTTTCTTCAAGTGGGTCTCCTTCTATGTGGCATCCTCTGAATCTACTTCATCCATGACAATTATGGGATCATCATCGATAATAGATAAAGAAAAATTTGAATAGAAAGCCAATGGATTGTACATTTTTGGTTGCCTTCTTTCTTGAACTGGTCTTCTCACAACTAGAATTTGTGGATCTTCATATTCTAATTCCTCTTCTGCTGTAGAGTTTGATTTTCCCTCCTTTAGCTCAAACTCTATATTCTCATGTTCCTTTGGTAAGACTTCATTTTTAATAACATATTCCACCTCTATAAAAACCACATCTCGGTTGTACACAACCTTCCTTATCTATGGGTTCCAAATCTTATAACATTTTAAACCATCTTCATACCCAGTAAATTTTCATGTTAATGATTTAATATCAACTTGGCTCTTTTATCCTTTGGAACATGTACATATGCATCACATCCAAATACCCTCAGATGTGAAAGAGATGGCTTCTTACCATTCCACAAATCATGTGGAGACTTGTCCTCCAATGTTTGTGAACGTGATCAATTAACCAGGCAACATGCAGTCTCCACCGCCTCTACCCTAAATTCTTGTCTTAACTCGGCACCACCGAGCATGCTTCTTTCCGTTTTCGTAAACATTATGTTCATTCCTTTTGCAACTCCATTTTTCTGATGTGTGTATGGCGTAGTGTTTTTCTGTCTTGTACCACACTTCTTATAGAACTCTTCAAATTCCTTCTTGTAGAACTGTCCACCATTATCTGTCATCAACACATTTATCTTCTTCTCTATCTGGTTTTCCACCAGACCCTTAATTTATTTCAACATGTCAAAGAATTCATATTTATTCCTAAGGAAATATATCCATGTATTCCTTGAGAAGTCATCTATAGATGATATATAGTACATAGACTTATTGAGTGATGGAACCGACATAGGTCCAAACGCATGACTGTGCAAAAATTGTAATATTACTTTTGCCCTCTTAGCACCAGAGGGGAAACTCACCCAATTTTTCTTTCCATATACAAAATGTTCACAAAAATCAAAATCGAAAGAGAAATTAGACATAACTTCTACCATACCATTATCATGAAGTATTTGAAGGCCCTTCTCTCCAACATGTCCAAATATTTGATGCCATAGCATGTTTCTTTCTAGAGAGACCACTATATTTTCTCCTCCACTTTCAGGAACCACAAAACTATTGCACCCATTAAAAACAATGCTACACAGAACCTTGTACATAGTTCCAATTTGAACTCCCCACATCGATACCCGTGCTCCCCGAACCATGTTATAGGTATCATTATCAGACATTATTTTTACACCTGCATCATCCATATTGGTTAGAGAAATTAGATTTCTCACCAATGCAAGAATATGCAGAACACCCAAAAGTGTTCGAATTCTTCCACCTTGCAACTTCAACTTTAATTTTCTACATCCAATTATTCTATCCTTCCTGTCATCCCCTCAGAATACATCACCACCATCATATTTCTCATACTCTCAAAACCATTCCTAATGGCAAGTGAAGTGAAATAATGCACCTAAGTCAAGAAACCATGCCTCATGATCTACATTTGTAATTTATAAAGAAACCAAGTACATATCCCCACATTCATCTGAGGTGATTTTCTCCTCTACATAAGGAGCATCATTAGTTCCCTTTATTTTCTTAGGAGCTTTGGATATAAAGTCATATTTGAAGTGCCCTTCCCTTCCATATTTCCAACACACCTTTATAGGTTTTCATAGAGATTTAGATTTCCCTATAGATTTAGATCTCCCATTCAAGGACTTATTTGTATTTTTTTCTACGAAAATCGTCGTACAAAAAAGGCATATCCATTCTGTCCCTCCATATTTTTTCATCTCATCTCTTCCAAAAAGAATGATGAGACTATTTTGTCAAACTTCAAGGTAGCTGTATTGCGACCTCTTGCAACAACAAGACTATCTCATTAACCTAGTAGAAAAAACAAAAAATTGATGCACTTATATTCATCTGAAATTTTAATATCAACAAATAACAACTAACTTACCATAGTATTAAGGGCACCGATATTCTCTATCGTTGAATTTCCATCCTCATCCTCCGGTTATATATATTTTTTCGTAGGAATATTTTTTTCACTAGACACATAGATTGATACAAAGTCCCTAAATTCTCCCAAAAATCCTTTCTTGTAGCTTACCTAATACATTCAACAATACTATATCTAAGATACACAACTATATGTTACCGGGAATAGTGTCTATGTAGAACTGCTAATCCCACTAAGGCTGGTAGCTACCTTAGAAACAAACAAAGTAAAACTACTTTCGTTTTCCTTTATGAGAGGTAGATGAGAGAAGAATAAAGGAGACCAACCTCTGTCTTGCGCTTGGTTCCTTGCTCGATTCCTCTCTCTTTTGATAGTCCTTTGCTACTTGCTTTCTTGTATACCCAGCTTCACAGAGTACCTGAAGAATCAAAGCAGCATAACATTGTATGAGAACATAGATCTATTATCATAAACAATATAGGATCAGATGTATATTAACCATACAAATGCATAAAACATCAATCACACAAGTGTATGGAGGAAAACTTGAATAGCTTTATTGATAATCAAGAAAGAGCCAAGAGAATTACAACCAATTGTTCTGACCCAACATCATCCTCTCAGCAAGAAGCCCTTCTTCACCTCATGAAAAGCTTAGATCACCCAACACTATGATATTGCACCAATAAACCAGCAGCACTTCCTTACAAGATTCAAAATTCCAGCCTCCGGATCTCTGGGATGAAGGATCCATATATAGATGTCTGCAAGGGAGGTGAGTTAGCTTTTGAGATTTGATTAGTGTCTCCCCTCTGATAGTTCTTGATTCCACTTGGAGATTGATGATCTCTTACTCATCCCTGGTCGAATTCAGAGAGGGAAGTGTCACAGGAGAAGTTTCTGGAAGATTCCATGCTTCTCCACCTTGCGGATTGACCCTGCCATTTGTCCCTTCTTGCCCATCGCACCCCATAGAAGAGCGTTTTGACATGAAATGCACCTACTGTGTGTATTTAGGTGGGATGCAACACACTTTGCCTATGGAGCAGGTGAAATGATCCAATTTTGACCAGTTCTAAGTAGTTTTTCATGGAGAACTTCTGGGAGATGCTGTAATCAGTTGACCTTGTTATTTTAGGGGTTGGAACAACACCTTTAGGGACTTAGGAGCCCTTGGTTTATGGACATTTATGCTTGGGGTTGCAGTGCCCAAAAATGTCTATAACACCATATATTTCTCTTTACCTTCCAATCCAACTTCCCTTAGTCTTCATCTAACATTATCATTGGTTTAGTACTCGGATCTAATATTTAGAGATCTTCATCTAAAATTGTCGTTGGTTTAGTACCCGGATCTACCATGATCCACTAATATTTATCCACGCGCAGATCCTCCATCTTGAGTTTCCACAACTAAAAACTCTAACCATTAAATTTCTTGATCTCTATCTTTCCACTACTCTCCATCTTATTTCACCGCAAGAATTGATCTCACAGATCTCACACTTAACAGTGTCTACCACAAGGCGAAGAAAAACACCTCAGTAGAAAAGGTGTCCCCTTGAAACTGAAGCAACCCTCATACCAAATGTAAGTTTTAACCCTATATAGAAATTGCCTACAAACAAATTCTTAAAATTAGAAAATACACAATGGTGAGAACATAAAACATAAAACATATATACATTGAGATTTTCCCTTGAATCCCGAAACTAGGACTACCATGTTGATTTTTCATTATTTCTTTCAATGTTACAATACATATATATACATGTGGAAGCATCCATAAAAACCAATCCATTAACCCTAGGTTAGAGCATAACCATAGTTCTCTTGATCGGATCTAAAAGATACCATGGGCAGAAGACCATCATTCCCAAAACGATGTACAAAACCCATGCAAAAAACCATATGTAGGTCAACCCACTTAATATAGGCTCCAAAAATGACACACACCCAATATGAGAGATAACACACATTGGAATGAATATAAAACACACCTAACAAGTTTGTAGTCTTCCATTCCATACTTCTTTAAAATCTACTTTAGGTACTTAGTCTGTGAGAGAAAGATACCATTCTTTCCTTGTTTAATTTCAAGACCAATAAAATATGTTAGTTCACCAAGTAATGACATTTCAAATTATTTATGCATGACTGAGTCAAAATATTGACTGATAGAATCTTCATTGCTTCCAAATATGATATCATCTACGTAAGCAACAACTATTAAAATTTTTCCATAATCTATCTTTATATATTGATTTTTATCTACAGATCTGTTAGTCGAACCTTGTTGTTGAAGGTACTTGTCAAGGTTATAATACCATGCAGAAGGAGGTTTTTTTTTTTTTTTCTAATACAATTCCTTCTTCAGTTTGCAAACAAGGTTTTTATCATTTAGTAGAACGGACCATTGAGGTTTTCCAATATAAAATTCTTATTCTAGATCCTCATTCAGAAATTTAGATTTAAAATCCATTTCATATACTTTAAAGATATGAAAGCTTGAAAATGCAAGGAACATTCTTATGGCTTCAAGTCAGCTCCAGGTGCAAATGTTTCTTTAAATTCTATTCCTTGTTGTTTTGTTTCACCTCTGCATACAAGTCTTGATTTGTTTCTAATTACATCTCCATTTCCGTTTAGTTTGTTTTTTAATACCCATTTTGTGTCAATAACAATTGTATCATGAGGTCTTGGTACTAATTCCCATGCATGTTTCTTTTCTATTTGGCCAAGTTCTCCATTGATAGCCTTAACCCAACGTTCATATTCGTTATCTTGATTTAATTTTTTTGGTTCATTTCTGGATAATAAGTCTACATAACTAGTAGTTCAAATAAGAGTTCTTCTAGTTTGTACTCCATCTCCTTTATCACCTATAATTTGAGATTCTAGATCACTTTTATGAACATAGCTTGATGGAGTCATTTTTTATTCTTTTTTTCGTGTCAATTGCTTTATCTGATGCTTCATTGGTTCCTTCTCCAACATTCTTTTGCCTTTTTGTAGTAGTATTCTCATCATCTTGTTGGAAATAATACTGAGAGGGGGGGTGAATCAGTATTATCAGATCAATCAAACTTTTTCAATGCTCAGAAACATATACGCTACTTCAGTTAGGTGAACCAGCGTGTACACGCTACTGTGACTAAATAAAACAGCGTATAAGAAGAAAACTCATAATTCAGTTAGCTTATTCTTCAGTTCAGTTCATCAGGACATTATTCACCACATTAACAGTAAACAGGTGCAGTATAACAGAACAGATCAAAAGCCACACACATGAACACCAAGATGTAAGGTGGAAACCCAATGTGGGTGAAAACCACCTGCTGCAAGTTGTCTCTATCTTTCTTTAATATGAAACTTCAGTTTACAATCTTTTGTACTGGTGCAGCCTTATACCAGTACGCAGGCTACAACCTGCAGAAGGCTACAACCTTCTCTCGTTCTCCAAACTTCCTTGGAAGGGAGCTCCAACCCCCTTTGCTCTTGTACTAGCCAAGATACTAGTACGTAGGTGCTGACCTACAATCTTCTTTCCTTCAGGTACCACCTTTCATACATTTTCAGACTGGATATTCCTGAAGCACAACATTACAATCTGTAGACCCCAATTCATTCAACTTTCACAACAGATCATTGAAGCATAAAACAACCAATACTAGTATTATCAAACTTTGAATCACTGAACCACTGAACCCTGTCAATCACCAGATACCAGAACACAGAGCAGTCTACAGAACTCTGTAATAACAGACAGATCCAACTGCAAACCCAAAAATCAAGCTTTAAGAGATATACGCTACTTCAATGAGCGAAACCCGCGTATACACGCGCTTTTACCTAAGCCAACCTGCGTACAGATCTAAAAATAGATTCTCTCAACTTGCAGTTGTACCACACATCAGTTAGATCCAGAACATAATATTGCGACAGTATGCAGATCTAGAAATACGCATAATCAACCATATCATAATAGTGCATTTCAAACCATTAGATCCCGAGTTATCCTTAGATCTAGTCTTCCATCCACCGATGTGATTTCTCCTTAGCTCATATCAAGCAACCCAGACCCTGCATATCAGATCTCTTTCTCTCTTAGATATTCAAGCCTTGTCGAAAGATGATTTTGCCTAATGATCTTCTTCTCCTTATATAGCCTTAGGCCTTGCTCAATACCAAGAGCCAAAACCATAGTAACACAATACCATCAACTTCAAAACTAGGGATCGACACGCCCGTCGAGACACAATGGTCCGAAATCATAGGCACAACTTCCAAGGACTAACCACCATGGACCAAAGGTACTTTTCCACATACACGCGCTTTTTCTGAATCCAACTAGCGTGTACACGCGACTTGGGCTTAACGAACCTACGTATATGAACTTCCTTGGCATGCTGTACTAAGATCTGTCTTCTGATTAAGTTACCATCACCTGTACCAACCTCTGAGCACCTGTACCAACCTCTGAGTGAGTTGCCATCAAGGACAACACTTGAATCATAATGCCAACAATCTCCCCCTTTGGACTTGATGGCAACCACCACACCAAGTCACTCTCCCCCTTTGACATCAAGGGCAAAGGGCTGTGCTCCCCCTGAGGACATGCTGATACCTCTGCTTGGCTATGCTGACTCATGCTCCCCCTGACAGTAGGCCAGATCTGCAAAAGATGTTCTTCAACAAGAACCAAGACTTATACACCATAAGGGACCTTCCTATCACCAAAAGACTCAATACATACATCCATACTCCCTACCAAGAGGGGACATATCAGAAACAACCAATTATATTACAGCATTCATCCCAGGCATAGTGGGGAAACCAACAGAGGCCGTTACATGACCTTGACACCATAAAAGAGATATGACAAGAGAGATACATGACATAGAGACAACAGATCTAGACCAAGACTTATGAAAGTCACCAGCAGCATATGATAAACATCTTTTTAGATCAGCAACCAGGATTTCTTTCCGAGCTCCTTTTCCTGAAATCAACAACCAAAACATCTGAATGCCAACAATACTTTATGAGACTTTTAAGCTGCTCCCCCTGAACCTGTGCCTGCTGCACCCCCTGAAACCGTGCCTGAAGAGTTCTGACATACCCATTGCTGTTCAGAACTCCAGAGTTTGCCCTTGCTGTTCAGAACTTCATATACGCGATTTCTCCTGCATGAAACGGCGTATGGACGCGGATATAATCTCTGCAACATGCGTACACCATACACGCGACTTTCCCAGCATAAATCCGCGTGTATACGCGTATATACCTTTCGTAACTTGCGTATACCAACTTTTCTGTAGAACAGACAAGCTTCAACAGCAAGATGAAGCATCAACTACTCCCAGCTTTTGTCTGAGATATTCAAAAGTTTCCCTGGGCAGTGGTTTTGTGAGAATATCAACAACTTGTTCCTTAGAAGGAACATACTCCAACTTGACCTTCTGCTCAAGCACTTGTTCCCGAAGAAAATGGTACTTGATTGGTATGTGCTTGGTCTTTGAGTGCATGACTGGATTCTTTGAAATGCTGATTGCACTTGTATTATCACATAAGATAGAGACGGGTGGAGTGCAAGTGATTTGAAAGTCCTGCAAGGTCTGCATCATCCAAAGAAGTTGTGTGCAACAAGATGCTGCAGCCACATATTCTGCTTCAGCTGTAGATAAGGCAATCGAACTCTGTTTCTTGCTGAACCAAGATACTAATCTGGAACCCATGAAGAAAGCACCACCACTTGTGCTTTTCCTATCATCCACACTTCCAGCCCAATCTGCATCTGTGTAAGCATGAAGAGTGAGATCTGTATTTCTAGGATACCATAAGCCATAGTTTTGGGTCCCTTGAAGATATTTGAAGATTCTTTTGACTGCCTGAAGATGAGTTTCCTTTGGGTTGGCTTGAAATCTTCCAACCATTCCTACTGCATGTGTAATATCTGGTCGAGTACCTGTCAAATAAAGCAAACTCCCAATCATGGATCTATAAGTGGGTTGGTGAACTGCTGCTGATTCATCATTTGCACTGAGGCTGCATCCTGTAACCATGGGTGTACATACTGGCTTTGACTCTTCCATGCCATACTTCTTCAAGATCTGCTTGAGGTATTTGGTTTGAGACAAGAAGATACCTCCTTCATTTTGTTGGATTTGCAATCCAAGAAAATATGTCAATTCTCCAAGAAGTGACATTTCGAATTCTTTCTGCATAACCAAGGCAAAGTTTTGACTCATAGTCTCTTCATTGCTGCCAAAAATAATATCATCTACATAAACAACAAGAATTAGCAATTTGTTATTTTCAACTTTTATATAGAGATTGCTATCTGCTGATCCTTTTGAAAAGCCTTGTTGGTGAAGATATTTGTCCAACCGATAGTACCAAGCCCTTGGAGCTTGTTTGAGTCCATAGAGTGCCTTTTTCAATCTGCATACAAGGTTTGGATCATTCCCAAGAATGAAACCATCTGGCTGCTCAATATATACTTCTTCTTCTAAGTCTCCATTCAGGAAGGCTGATTTTACGTCCATTTGAAATACCTTGAAGTTTTGAACGCTTGAGAGAGCAAGGAACATTCGGATGGCCTCAAGTCTTGCCACAGGAGCAAAGGTCTCTTCAAAATCTATTCCTTCTTGCTGTGCATACCCTTTACAAACAAGTCTGGCCTTGTTTCTAATTACTTCTCCATTTTCATTTAATTTATTCTTGAAGACCCATTTTGTTCCTATTACATTCTTATCTTTTGGTCTAGGAACTAATTCCCAAGTGTTGTTCTTTTCGATTTGCTCAAGTTCTTCATCCATTGCTTTGACCCAACATTCATCTTTGCATGCCTCTTTCACATTTTGTGGTTCAGTGGAGGAGAGTAGTGCCAAGTAGCTTGAAGCTTCTGCAAGTGTCCTTCTTGTTTGTACTCCTGCTTCTTTCTGCCCCACAATCTGAGTTTCTGGATGATTCTTTTGAACATATCTGGATGGAGTCTTCTCTTCTATTCTTGTCTGCTCCTCTGGTTCTTCTTGAGATTCTTCTTCTTCTTGAGGTTCTTCTTCTTCATCATTTCACCTTTGAGAGTAACCTTCATCTTCTTCAATGTCTTCATGATGAACTTGCCTAGGAATATATCCCTTCTCATCAACAACTATATCAATACTGTCAACAATTCTGCCAAGTCTTTTATTGTAGCACTTGTATGCTTTGCTATGTGGAGAATAACCAAGAAGAATGCCCTCATCTGCTCTAGGTTCAAGTTTGCCAAGTTGCTCATCAGTATTCTTAATATAACATTTGCTCCCAAAGATTTTGAAATGCTTCACGGAAGGAGTTTTACCACTCCAAAGCTCATGAGGTGTTTGAGTGTTGTTTACTCGGACAGTTTTGTTAAGAATAATAACAGCAGCATGTGCAGCTTCACCCCAGAAGGTTGCAGGAGTACCTGATTCATCGAGCATAGCACGAGCCATTTGTTGGATAGTTCTGTTCATTCTTTCCACAACCCCATTTTGATGAGGAGTTCTAGCTGTAGAGAATTCTCTTCTTATCCCATGTTCATCGCAGAAATCGAAAAATTCATTTGATGTGAACTCCCCACCTTTGTCAGATCTGAGGCACTTAATTTTGTGTCCTGATTCATTTTCAGCCAATGCTTTGAAGGATTTGAATTTTTCGAATGCTTCATCTTTGTGCTTCATAAGCCCTAACCAAACAAACCTTGAGAAATCATCAATGAATAATATCAGATATTCTTCTCCTCGAGGTGTCCTTTTCCTAAATGGACCACATACATCTGTATGGACTAGCTCAAGAGGCAAGCTAGCTGATCCTTCCTTCTCTGGAAAGTTAGTTCTGGTTTGCTTTCCAAACTGACAAGATTTGCATATGGTGTTGTCTGGAATTTTGATATCTGGAAGATCGCGAACTGCCTGATATTTGCATGCTTTCCTTATTTGTGAGAAGCTTAGATGTCCCAACCTTCGATGCCATAACCAGTGCTCTTCATCCTTGCTAAGATAGCATTGTTGTTGTCCTTCTTCAAATATGTACAGATTATTTGGAGTTCTTTTGCCTTTGAGAACTGTTTTACCTGTATCAAGATCACGAACAAGACATCCATTCGATCTGAAAATAACCTCGGTTTTTTTATCACACATCTGGCTGACACTTAGTAGATTATGCTTCAATCCATCAACATACAAAACATTTCCAGCCTTGACCTTTTCTTTCAAAGGAGCAATACCTTTTCCTTTTATAGTTGCAGGAGTATCATTTCCAAAAGAAACTTTCTTTCCCTTTTCTAAAGTAGAATAAGATTCAAGTTTTTCTTTATCACCTGTCATATGTTTCGAACATCCACTGTCAATGTACCATAGATTTTCCTGTCCTTCTGCATAAAAAGCTATCCCACATCTTTCTGTTTGAGGTTCCTTTATTCTCCATTTTTTGGTGCTTGTGGCTTGTTCCTTTTTCTCCTGAAACCTGCTCCTGCATTCAGAGTCTTTATGACCAAAATTATTGCAAATAGAACATTCAACTTCATTTTCAAGAACCGAAAAGTTGTTATAGGTCCTCTTTGTAATCCCTGTCATACTTCTTTGTTTTTGAGCTTCCCTAGTCATGATTGTTTTATATGCAACACACTGAGCTGCTTTGTGACCAAAGTTATGGCAAGAAAAGCATTGTCCATTGAAGAAGCTTCTGCGGTTATTGAATCTACCAGCCAACTGATTGTAATTTCTATTTTCATCTATTCTTGAGCCAAACTGAGAAGATTTTACCTGTGGTTGGTTGTAGCTTTTGTTCACCCTTAAGAAGGATTGTCCCTGATAGTTTCTGTTTGTAATTCGTCCCTGCTTTACCTGATTATCTTCATTGTTCTTCTGCTCATTTCTTCTTGCTGCATCAAGATAACTTTTTGAGGTGGATGCTTGAGAGGTTTCTCCATTATAGCCCAAACCTGTCTTGTTTAGAGGAGACCGCTGCACATTGATAATCTCATCCAAAGTTTCAGATCCTTTGACAAACTTAAGATTAATAGCTTTTGTTTTCTCAATTTCTTTTCTGAGACCAACAATTTCACCTTCTAGTTTTTCAAGATGTTTTTCCTTTTCATCAATTTGAAATTGCAAAGTATCAATGATCACACTCTTTTCTTCTATGCATCTCTTGAGTCTAGTAATTTCATTATAGAGATTATCCACATCTACAGCATCCTCATAATCATCATCTTCAAATGCCATTAACAGCTTATATTTATTACCTTGTTCATCTTCATCACTGTTTGATAAGCCATCACTATCTTCATGGGTGTAGTAGCTTTTCTTATTTGCACTTTGTTTCTTGTTCCATCTAGCAGGTTCTTTTCCTTTATCCTTATAAGGACATTTTACAGCATAATGACCTACTCTTCCACAAGCAAAGCATTTGAAAGGTAGCTTACCTCTGAATCTTCCAGAACCCCTTTGAAGATTTCTGACAAAATTTGATTCTTCTTCCTCTTCTTCTGGAACATGGCTTGCTTCATAGTAATCTTCTTTTCCTGATGCCTTAAAAGCAGCTTCCCTTCTGTCAGATGGACCTCCCTTTCTCATTTCATAAGCAGTTAGAATTCCATGTAGTTGAGACATAGTGAGAACACGGAGATTTTCTTTTTCTTCTATTGCAGATACTTTAGATTCAAACTTGGGGGATAATGATCTTAGAATCTTTTGAACTACTATAGTCTCTTTTATTTCTTCACCAAAATTTTTCATGCAATTAACAATCTCATCTACCCGAAGAAAATAATTAGCCACACTTTCATCATTATACATCTTGAGAGTCTCATATTGAATCCTGAGAGTTTGAAGTTTAGCTTGCTTTACCTGTTCATCTCCTTCATAGCTAGTGATCATTTTGTCCCATATCTCTTTTGCTGATTTGAAGTGCATGACCTTCATGAATTCTGTTTGGGATATACTTCCTAATAGAGTACTGACTGCTTTTTCTCAGCTGGATCTGTAGGAGTAGCTGAAGGAAAAGCATAGCCTGTTTCTACAATGTTCCAAACTTCTGTACCAAGAGATTGAAGATATGCAGTAACTCTTACCTTCCAATAATTGAAATTTGTCCCATCAAAAATCGGTGGCTTGATTGATGCTTCTTTCTCGTAGTTGCTCATGATGAATGATCTACCTTCAAGCGATCAAGCTTCTCTGAAGGACCTGCTCTGATACCAATTGTTGGAAATAATACTGAGAGGGGGGGTGAATCAGTATTATCAGATCAATCAAACTTTTTCAATGCTCAGAAACATATACGCTACTTCAGTTAGGTGAACCAGCGTGTACACGCTACTGTGACTAAATAAAACAGCGTATAAGAAGAAAACTCATAATTTAGTTAGCTTATTCTTCAGTTCAGTTCATCAGGACATTATTCACCACATTAATAGTAAACAGGTGCAGTATAACAGAACAGATCAAAAGCCACACACATGAACACCAAGATGTAAGGTGGAAACCCAATGTGGGTGAAAACCACCTGCTGCAAGTTGTCTCTATCTTTCTTTAATATGAAACTTCAGTTTACAATCTTTTGTACTGGTGCAGCCTTATACCAGTACGCAGGCTACAACCTGCAGAAGGCTACAACCTTCTCTCGTTCTCCAAACTTCCTTGGAAGGGAGCTCCAACCCCCTTTGCTCTTGTACTAGCCAAGATACTAGTACGTAGGTGCTAACCTACAATCTTCTTTCCTTCAGGTACCACCTTTCATACATTTTCAGACTGGATATTCCTGAAGCACAACATTACAATCTGTAGACCCCAATTCATTCAACTTTCACAACAGATCATTGAAGCATAAAACAACCAATACTAGTATTATCAAACTTTGAATCACTGAACCACTAAACCCTGTCAATCACCAGATACCAGAACACAGAGCAGTCTACAGAACTCTGTAATAACAGACAGATCCAACTGCAAACCCAAAAATCAAGCTTTAAGAGATATACGCTACTTCAATGAGCGAAACCCGCGTATACACGCGCTTTTACCTAAGCCAACCTGCGTACAGATCTAAAAATAGATTCTCTCAACTTGCAGCTGTACCAGACATCAGTTAGATCCAGAACATAATATTGCGACAGTATGCAGATCTAGAAATACGCATAATCAACCATATCATAATAGTGCATTTCAAACCATTAGATCCTGAGTTATCCTTAGATCTAGTCTTCCATCCACCGATGTGATTTCTCCTTAGCTCATATCAAGCAACCTAGACCCTGCATATCAGATCTCTTTCTCTCTTAGATATTCAAGCCTTGTCGAAATATGATTTTGCCTAATGATCTTCTTCTCCTTATATAGCCTTAGGCCTTGCTCAATACCAAGAGCCAAAACCATAGTAACACAATACCATCAACTTCAAAACTAGGGATCGACACGCCCGTTGAGACACAATGGTCCGAAATCATAGGCACAACTTCCAAGGACTAACCACCATGGACCAAAGGTACTTTTCCACATACACGCGCTTTTTCTGAATCCAACTAGCGTGTACACGCGACTTGGGCTTAACGAACCTGCGTATATGAACTTCCTTGGCATGCTGTACTAAGATCTGTCTTCTGATTAAGTTGCCATCACCTGTACCAACCTCTGAGCACCTGTACCAACCTCTGAGTGAGTTGCCATCAAGGACAACACTTGAATCATAATGCCAACACATCTATTGTTGATTCATTGATCACAACATCAATGCATCCAACAATATTTTGAAGCTTTTGGTTGTAGAATTTATATCTTTTGCTTCTAGAGGAGTATCAAAGGATAGTTCCTTGATCAACTATAGCTTAAAACTTTCCAAATTTATCTTAATTATTCTTTATGTAACATTTACTCCAAAAGACTCTAAAATTCTTGAAAACTAGAGGTTTACCAAACCATAGTTCTTGAGGCGTTTTGTCACCTTTTACCCGAATATGGGCTTTGCTGAGTTTATTTAGTATTGTATTTGTTGCTCCCCCCTAGAACATATGAGGTGTTCCACACTCATCAACCATGCCATGTGACATTTGTTGGATTATTCTCTTCATTCTTTCTGCCACTCCATTTTGTTGAGGAGTTTTAGCTATAAAAAACTACCTCTTAATGCCATAGTGTTCACAAAGGTTGACAAACTCATTCGATATAAATTCTCCTCTTCTATGAGATCTAAGGTATTTTATTTTCAAATCTATCTGATTCTGTACTAGAGCTTTGAAGGCTTTAAATTTATCATATGCTTCATATTTATGTTTTAATAAGCCAATCCAAGACATGCAAGTAAAATCATAAATGAATAATATGAAGTATTGTTCCCCCCCGAGTAGACTTCTTTCTTGTATGACCACATAAATCAGTATGAATAAGGTTCAATGGCTTACTAGAAGTAACTTCTTAGTGCATTAAACTACACTCTGGTTTTCTTACCGAATTGACATGATTTTAATATGGTAAGAGAGATGTTACGCAAGCCGTGAACCGTTCCCACTTTGTTTGACCTCTATAGTTTACTGAAGCTTAGTTGTCACAATCCTCTATGTGAAAGCGAGATTTCTTTTGATTTCCTCAAGTAACAATGTTCTAAACCAACTCCGAAGATATAGAGATTACCTAGAGTTCTTGTTCCATTTTGTATGATTTTAACTATATCCATGTTTTGTACCACACTATTTTTTACCTAAAAATCACCTCATTCCCTTGATCACACATCTCACTAACACTCAATAAGTTATGTTTTAATCCATAAACAAGCAAAACATTTCCATCTTTAACCTTTTATTTCATCAGGATAGTTCCTCTTTGATAAAAGCACGTGAATTATTTCCAAATATTACATTCTTTTGTTTCTGTATTCCCTTAAAGGAAGTAAGCTTCTCTTTATCACTTGTCACGTGTTTTGAACATCCACCATCAATGTAACACCTTTTTTCCTGATCTCATGCATATAAATCTAAAGCAAAATCCTCATATTCTATGGTTTTCTTTTTCCATACCTTACATGTTGTTTTTGTTTGTTCATTCTGAAGAGTAGATCATATTTTTCTTCTGCATTCAGTTTTTTTATGCCCAAAGTTATTTAAAAAGGAGAATACAGATTCATCTTCAAGAGTTGAGAAGGTATTGTAAGATTATTTCTTTAACCTCGTCTTATTCTTTTGTAGTCATCATAGTTTTATAAGCAACACACTAAACAACCTTATGAAAAAAATTATGGAAAGTGAAGCATTGGCCATTAAATTAAAAGTTCCTTGCAGTGTGGTACCTTCTTATGTATATTTCCCTTTGATTGTGATAAGGTTTATTTCACTGAGAAACGTTTGATCTCATTCTCCTTTGCTGAGAGCTAGAATTGTGTTAACTCCTTACTTTTATTACATTGAGATAGCATCATGTACCTATTTCAGGAGATTTTACAGTCTTTTATGATTCTTGATTATATCTAAGACCCTTTTTTATAAGAGGAGAGTGTTTTACTTGGATGGTTTCTTCTAAGGTCTTAGATCCTTTGGAAAATCTAACTTTTAGACTTTTTTCTTTTTTAAGTTCTTTCGTTAGACATAGAACTTATAGTTCTAAATTTTCATTATGCCTCTCCTTTTCTAGGATTTGTTTCTTCAGAGCATATTCTATTAATTTGGCTTCTTCTAAATGCATTTTAAGCTGAGTTATTTTTTTATGAGATTATCCTTTTCTTCTAGGGCATCCATAAAAATATCATGAAATTCATCAATACATTTATCTTCAAATTCAATTAGTAGTTGATATTCTTGATTAGATAGACTTTCTTCTCCATTTGAAATACCATCCCTATCTTCATGTGTGGAGAAGATTCTCTTGTTTTCAATCCTTCTTCTAACCTTCATTTTTGTAGCATATTTTTCTTTCTCATGGTCTTCTCTATAAGGGAATTTAACAGCATAATGACCAACTCTTTCATAAGAAAAACATTTGAAAGGAATCTTACCTCTAAATATTCGAGTACCCACTTGGAGTTTCTCTACAAAATTCACCTCTTAAGTATCTGATACATAACCTCATTCCTTGGCCTGCTTCTTTTACTTTCCTTTAGAAGTAACATTGAATGTAGCTTCTCTTCTATTTGAGGGACCCCTTTTTATCATTTTGTAGGCTATTAAAATCCCATGAAGTTTTTCAATAGTAAGGTTCCTCAAATCTGACATTTATTCAATGGAAGAGACTTTTGAATCAAGCTTTGGGGTTAGAGATCTTATGATTTGCTCAACCAATAATGATTATTTTATTTTGTCACCAAGATTTCTCATAGAATTCGTGATGTCATCTACCCTAACAAAGAAACTTTCAATTTCATGATTATGCATTTTGAGAGTTTCATATTAAATTCTAAGAGTTTTAAGTATGGCACTCTTTACCTTGCTGTCACCTTTATAACTCTTGGTGATCTTGTCCCATATAGCCTTTCTAGTATTCAAGTGCATGACTTTGCAAATTTTGATTCTTCCAAGCTTCCTAACATAGCGTTTACAACCTTTGGATTTGTCTCATATTTTTCCTTTTTTATTTGATCTATGGGAATAGAGGATCGATATTGATATCATCCTTCAACGGTTCCCAGAAAATCCTCTGTAAGTGATTGTAGGTAAGATCTTGTTATGACTTTCCAAGAAAAGAGATTGGATCCATTGAACAATGGTGGCTTGATAAATGATGATCGTTCTCAGTTTATCATCTTTATGAATCTTCCTTTAAGTGATCAAGCCTATTCTTAAGGACTTGATATGATACCAAATGTTAGAAAAATACTGAGAGGGGAGGAGTGAATCGATATTATAAACTATTTAAACTTTTCCTTTTATTAATATTTCTGTATGAAACTTTCATGAAGTAAACCTACATATGTATATGACTGCGATGCAGGATAGCTGCATATATCCTATTCACTAACCTTTTGAGTTAATTCATCATATGTTTAACTTGAGGCAATATATAAGGGCTTCATTTAACATTAATTAAATAAGAATCGAGTGCATTAATAATAAAATAAGTCAGCACACACAAGCAACACATGGACACTAGGATTTTTAAGTGGAAACCCAATGTGGGAAAGAACCATCATTGTTGTCTTCTTTGGCTTCTTATTTTATTATAAAGAGAAATTTCTTATAATACTTGTATTGGCGCAAAATCATAATAGTTTGCAAGAACCCACATCCAGAAGGCTATAACATTCTCTTCTTTTTAAGCTTCTACTCGAAGGGAGCTACAACCCCCTTATCCTTTGTTCTTTTTGGATCACTTTTCAAATATTTGAAACTGGATCCATTCTGAATATCAGAGAATAATACTGAAACCAACACTGTATCAAATCAATGAACCAAATTAATCACCAAATCACTAAATAAATCAAATATTGTATCACAAACAACCAAAAGAACTAGGTCATTTCAATTCACTATACACTCTTCATCAAAATGTCATACCACCTAGTGTTCATCCCATAAACCAAATCTCGTCATTGCAAATCCTAGTCAACCTTATGTCAAAACATATACATTATTATTATGAGAAATACCTTCTTATATACTTTCTTTATCTTGAGATATCCCACGTACATATATCAAAACAGTGAACCCTGAAACTGAATGACTACACTACTGAAATCAATCACTGAAAGAAACATCGAACTTGTCACATATTTCTAAATGAAATACAGATCATCTCATAGCGACATCATTGCTACTAAAAATTTCATAACATAATGATCTCAATGTCAATCAACATTGTCAAACATAGATTAACACGGAAGACTTCATCGACATATAGTAGTAGACACAACAAGACTCATCATACATCATGTACGACAAAACCCTAGGATATGTACATGGACCTTCTAAGACACTTCTGCGTATGTATGTTGCTTTCAAGAAACATACCTACGTACAAATATGTCCATACTATAGAATCACTATACTACTACAAAAAAGTTGATCCATGTCTCTACACAATTTTTCTGAAGAAACAATGTGTATATATCTATAACTAAATAATAATACCTTCATTGCATAATAGATCATCAATAAAACCCAAATCTAGGCACATATTGTAAAAGACACATATCATAAGATCATCATCACAAATATATCAACCCATAAGAAGATTATTCAATGTGTAGTCATTCAGATCTATAAGATTTGATCCATCATCACACTACTGGGTGCATGCTTATTTCATATGAATCATTTCATCAATAGACTAAATCACGTGCACATAACATTTTGACCTTCATATCCTTATATAAGTTATCCCTTAGGAAACACCTTAGGCAAATTTTTTAGTTATTGCAATGGTATTCTTTGAATGGATCAAATATCCATTGTCGCGCTCATTATTATGGGCCAATACCATGACAATCCCTGGTATTAAGAATACAATGGTGTAGAAAATGTATCAGATTTTTCTTCATTATACTCATGTATGTATGCGAATTTTCTTCACTCACAAACCAAGTTGCAACAATCTCATCATTTCAGGTGGATGTGCTTTCTTCAACAGTTTCATCTCGTAATAAATTATAAGAAGGACATTAGCAACAAAGTGTCTAATATGCTATCTCGCCCTCCTATTTCTGCTTTTGTTATTTTTCATAATGCTTCATTATCTTCTGAATGTTATGCTGAACAATATGCTAACGATGATGACTTTGAGGAGATTTATGCAAAACTAGCCCATGGTTCACACGTGGACAACTATCACTTGTAGGGGAAATTGTTGTGTAACCTTAGAAAATGATGCATACCCACAGGAGAAAGGGTACATGTAATCCGAGAGGCCCACACCTCCCTTGTGTCTGG
Organism: Pinus tabuliformis; assembly: GCA_031772625.1. Lineage (NCBI taxonomy): Eukaryota > Viridiplantae > Streptophyta > Pinopsida > Pinales > Pinaceae > Pinus > Pinus tabuliformis. Next base: position 479,222,237 of record CM062812.1, on the reverse strand, counting down.
TCAATTTGGTGTCAAAAAAACTTTGTGTTATGTACAAAGATTTTATTTTTGGCCTCATATAAAGAACATTGTGACTCGCTATGTAAAGGGTTGTGTGATGTGTCGTGTTTCAAAGCCCTCGAATATAAAACTCGGGCCATACACACAACTCCCTATTCTGAGTCGTCCATGGGAAAGTGTGTTGATGGATTTTGTAGGAGGTTTTCCTTTGTCTAGAAAAAGTCATGACTATTTGTATGTCATTGTTGACAAGTTGTGTACTTTAATGCCTTGTAAAAAGCATATCACTGTAGAGAAAACTGCTTATATTTTCTTTCAGAATGTTTGGGTCCAATTTGGGTTGCCCACATCAATTGTGTGAGATCGAGACTCTCACTTTCTTGGAGAGTTTTGGACTAGCTTGTGGAAGATGATGGACACCAAGTTGAAAAGAATCATGACATTCCATCCACACACTGACAAATAGAAAGAGGTTGTAAACTGCACCGTGGTGCACTTGTTGTGAGGCTATTGCGGAAAACATCATAAGTTGTGGGATGAGCATCTTCCATATGTGCAGCATTCCTACAACCGAGCAGTGCACTCATCTATGCATCTTTCACCATTTGAGACATGTTTTGGCTACCTGCAAAAAGACCCTTTTGATATGGTCTTTGGGAGGGAAGATAACTCCAATGGACGTGATGACAGGGAAAAAGAGCAGCAGTTCATTCAGCGGATCCAGTTGAATCACCAAGCAATACAAGAGTAGTTGGATAAAAGTCAAGCATGGTATAAGGCTCAGAAAGACAAACACCAAGTTGACCATCAATTTGAAGTGGGCAAAGAAGTGTGGTTCCATATCAGCAAGGACATGATGAAGGGAGAATGCAAGAAGTTGTGACAAATCCAGTATGGTCCATTCATCATCTTAGAGAAGATTGGGAACAATGCCTTTCATCTCGATTTGTCGATATATATGCAAATGTCCTCCATAGTGAATGTGGAGAAGTTAAAGATGTATGATCCACCATTGATTATGGACACCGAGGAGGTGCGCACAGTTCCTACAGTTGATGACTTTGCACTAGAGTATCTCAATGAGTTACCTGAGGACATCATCCTTGATAGAAGAACCGGTACTTCAGGACGAGGAGATGTGGAATACCTTCAAGTTGGTTTCAAGGGGATGCACCCTAGCCAGGAAAAATGGCTAGAAAAAGAAAGAGTGAGGGAACAATTCCCTCACTTGCCAATTGAGTGATAAAGTTTTTGGCAGTCCAAAGGTTCCTCAATGGGGAGGATTGATCTAGTTGGAAATCCACACACAATGGCACGGAAAAATCTCAAAATTTACAGTGGTGAAAAGATGATGAAGTTGAGATCATATCGAAGTGCTCGTTGCCCTGATTCCAATGGTGTGAATGACACTCCAATCCGAGTCCGAATGAAGGAGATAGAGGTAGTCAAGTTTAGGTTGACTTTTGATGACTCGGCACGATTGATGAAGGTGCAATTTGGACTTTTCTTGGCAGATGAAACCCAGCCAACTCTGGCTAGATCTCGGGTGAAATTGTTGCCTCATTAAAAAGACTCCTTTGGTCCAAAACCAAATTTTCAAAAAACACGCAATTGGCTTTATTCAAGCAAAAAACTATTAAAAAAAGGGAGTGGCGGGCCACCAACCCCACCGCCCCAACTGAGCACACATAACAATATCGTTGTTTATGGAGGGGAGGGCCATGATCCCTGACACCTCCACACAACCCAAAGAATACAGAAATTAACACAGGGTGGGTGACCATGACCCCACCACCCCACACCGCGGCACTGTAACCAACAACGGCTGGTGGGCCGACCCTTGGGGCATGGACCCAACCACGCCCACACAAAAACAACCATCGAAATTTAAAGGACGACCGACGGAGGGAGGTACGGTGGGTGGGATGCCCAAGGCGGGCCCGACCCAACCAACAACCATTTTTTTATTAAAAAGAGGAATTTGTTATAAAAAAAGGAGGAGGCGGGGTTTGACTACCCAACCTCCTCCATAATAAACGAATCCTTAACCAACTGCGCCAATAACATTATTAAGAAACCAACCACCACAATTGATATTTAAAACACAGTTTATCAGTGCGCCCAAGGAGAGGAGGCAGTGCACGTAGTGTAGGGAAGAATTTTGCAGGAGGGCCAAATTTTCACTTTGTCATAATTTGACAAATTTTGTATGGTTTTAGCACTTCTTGACGCCACAAATGCGATGGTGTTGGCCGTTTCCCCATGAGAGTTCTGCATTTTTCGGTCATTTTTTAGTATGGATGTATAAAACTCCTTTTTTGTAACTCAGGCTCGTACTCTTCTTCCTCATGCTACTTAATGAATGAAGGCCAGCCCATTGATCGAGCAGTGCCCACAGACATAGTCCAAGTTAGACGAACTCTGTTATCAAGTCTTTTTGTCTTCTTTCATGCTTTATGTGTTTCTCCTCTTCTCTCATGTGCACATTAATTTTTCTATGTTAAGCTACAATTTATGCATGTAATTCTTTAACACATCTATAAGCAAAATATTTTCGTTCAATGAGGAAAAGCCTCGTGGGACATAAAGGCGAGATTTTCTAAGATAAACCTAGGAAAATGGATAAAAAGGACCCATAAAAATGGGACACCGCTAATGGAAACCATATCATGGAAGAGGGTACTAAATACACGTTGCATAGATCAATTGGAGGCAGTGGATCCATGGCAAGAATCTCAGCTTGGGAAGAATGAGAGGTGATTCATGGTTTGGTGGTGGTGTTCCATTTTCCAAGTGGTGTCCTCTCTCCTCATCTAATTGGATTCACTTGCATGGGGTGCACTATATGTTGGTTTCTTACACTTTATGTTTACTTCTTATTGCTGAAGTTGTTAAATCCTTGAGCTCAAAAGTATAGATGTTTGTGTTATGAGTATTTATGGGAGTCATTGCATTTTTTTGCATGTCACTCTTATTGCATCCAAGTGTAGAGTTGGTGGTGGAATCATAGTAGGTAGTCGTTAATACTTGTGCCAAGGAGCTAGCTTACTCACTATCAAATATGCATGTGACCATTGTGCAACAGTAGAAAATTGTGCATATTTGGGAACTTAATGAGATGGATGATTTATGAATTGTTCTTTTTTTGTTAGAGTACCTATGTAATCTAGGTCCTAATCTAAGCCCTCATATGAAATAAAACTACAGTTTGGATACATTGGTTTCCATCATCAATGAATCTCAACTACTCATATAATTAACTGTGATTGATTTGACAGTATGGACAATGAAAGTCTCCTACATATGATATGGGTTTCTTAAAATCCACAAAAGGTAGAAGGAATTAGTAGAAAATAAGTAGCATATTTGACATTATGTGAGGTACAACAATGGCACTCTATGTTCCATTATACTTAAGGTATTTTTAATCTGTTTGTGAGATGAGGTTTGATGCACATGATGAAGAGGAATATGTATAGGCTTTTCTAGAATTGTTTGAGCTTGTGTGGGCATGTAGTAAAAAGTAATTGCTACTACCATAATCTAGAAAAGAATAGGCATGACCTCGAGTTCCTCTTGATATAATAATTGAAGTAGTTTTCCGTTACACCAAAACCCACAGGTGTTGGTAAACATTCGAAACCAGTAACTAAGATCCCCAGGGTGGAAATTATGGATTCCATAGAGGTGCGATGATTCTTCTAACACCCCCCCTCAAATACAACTCGAGGGAATCGACCCTTGGTCTAGGCTCTAACACCATGTAAATGTGTTAGAGAACCTGCACAAATGAATCTAAATTACGGATTGCATAAAGGTGTGGTGATTCTTCCAACACCCCCCGTCAAACACAACTCGGGGGAATTGAACCTGGGTCTAGGCTCTCATACCATGTAAATGTGTTAGAAAACCTGCACAGATGAATCTAGCTAGTAAAGGTTAAGCACACAACTTTGCAGAGCAAAAACACTAAAAGAATCGAAAGAACAAAAACGATTATTGATTCAGAAAATAGGTTACAATGGTCATGATATAGCATCACTAGGTGAAGATCTCAAGGTAATGCTCCATAGTGCTGATCAATGAGAGGACTTGACACCTACATCAAGTTCCAGAGAGAACTAGTGAGTTGCAGAGTGAAAGGAGGAGAAAATGAGGGAGTAAATCGTGTAGAAAGTATCTTGCATGTAGTGATTAATGACAGGACTTGACACCTACAGCGACAACTAAGCAGTTGTGGAGTGAAAGGGGGAGCAAATCACGGAGTAAATCATGTAGAAAGGATCTTGCATGCAGTCCCATGCATGCATGGATATTCAAAGGCACCAATATGGTAAAGATTCCAATGTTGAAGCCTTGTATGTTAGTGAATGCTCTAACTAAGTGTCCACTAATGGAGACATGGTAGCTCCACTACCATGGTGCTATTGGTGAAACCTATGCCCTTGTGACTACTGGCAATACCTTTGCCTCTCGGACTACATCAACCATAGCTATTGCTGCTAGAACTAAGGCTTGAAAAACAGTCACCACTTGCAACAATGGAGTTTGACTCTCTTGAAACAAATCATTAAATTAGGAATGGAGACTATAAAATTTATACACGTGAAACTCTGAATTCGACCTTGTCCTGGATTTGCAAACAAATGAGGCCGATTAAAATCCAACCTCTCAAACTAGAGAATCACACTATTGCAATAAAAACTAACCTCCCAAACCACAAAATCCTTGCAAGCAAATCTAGCCTCCCAAACTAGGTGGATAGGGATTTGCATGGTTTATCATATGTTTTTTTTTATGGGTAAAATGTCATAAATAATTATTTTTTAAATAAATATTGGGCTAATTATAGTAAAGGGGTGTACTATAAAAAAAAAAATCAGCTCCAAAATATAAAACCCCTTAAATTTTTCCCTTGGGCTAACATTGGCCCCTAAAATTTTCTATGTTCTCAACCTCTGAGAGCCCAATGGGTGAGTCTCCATACCCAACCATCTTATGGAACTTCCCCCATAAGTTTAATATATCTTCTACTATACCCCTATATTCACTAGTCATCTAGGTTAGCATTATGGGTACAAAATGTATTCAATAGACAATTCTACAACTTGACCTTGACCTTGTATAAATAACCTTATGAGTAATAACAATTCTACAACTTGACCTTGTATAAATAACCTATACTTAAATTGTTAAAACATGACAAATAACACTAACTTCACAGTAAATTAAGTTGTTCTTAATAATTCTTCATCATTTGATTTTTACAAAATATAATAACATACTACAATTCACACCACAAACTTACATACACAAACACACAACCAACACTATATTCATATTACCACTAATATCTGTATAATAAACTAATATAACTACAATAAAGCGATCAACAAAGACTAAGAATTCTACAATCAACCACGTCCCAAATTTTCACGCCCACATTTTTAACGTCTAGAAATAGTCGGCTCTGAGAACAATTTCATAAACGAAATGTAATGCGGTCCTCTTCTGCTTCAGGTCATAAAATAGCAAGGCATGGGCACCCTCCAGGCTTTTGCCGCGAAGTTTGGTGATAACGAAAATGCAAATCATTATCACAAATGACTATGGTGCAGGCTATTGATCGAGGTCTTTTCATCCTACATGCAGCATCCACCGCGTCCATTTGGAGCTCCATCACATAAATATGGCACTATTTGGCTCTCGACTCTCCACGACGTCCTCATTATATGGCTTTATACTTGTCGACAGCGCCAAGCTTCTCGAGGTCTACAGCAAAGCAATGATGACAGTTGCTACGCTATATAACGCCGATGTTTGATATCCCTGTGCCGGAACGGCATCACAAAAATTGCTGCCCAAACCACTAACCTCGATATGATATGGTTGTTGGATAATAACAGATCCCAGTCCCTAAACTGGCATGGATAATACCTCGACACAGAGATCCACGAAACTGGTCACATAATCCACAATATGTTTTAACAACAGCGAAACAATGCTTCTGGATACAGGAAGAGAGATCCGTTAGCAAAATCGCGAAACCATTGGACGGATTTCAAAATCGTGAAGAAAATATTATTCCGCTTTGGCTGATCGTTGAAGCAAATTTTGACCATCATCGTATTGAAATTTGTCTATCGCCGCATCCCTGATTACCATAAGTGTGCGTGACAAACATAAAGATCACCATAAGTGTGGGTGACAAACATAAAGATCATTGAGTGGTGAACGACTCCTTTATAATTTGGAATGAACTCGCACGCCTTCTTAATTGGCCGAATTGCTCTTTCACATCGACTGAAGAATAAATTTGGATATCCTCTAACATAGAACCTCACAGGTAAATTTTCTAGGCAGCATGTAGAAGCTCTTTTCCATTGCCAATAATGAAACCGATATCGGGACGATGTAGGCTTTTAGGAGGGGGAGATGTAATGTTCCTCGTGAAAAGTTACTGTTGGTAAAAAGTAAAGTTAATCATGAACAAAAACTTTATTTGAAAAGTATAAAACTCTGTTGCTAGTATTATGATAATTAAAAAAACTGTGTTAGTACTATTTGATTTGAGCATATGATTAATCATTGTTAATAACTGTGAGCATATGATTAATCATTGTTAATAACTGTGGAGGAAGTTAAAATATAAAAGAAAACCCTAACTACCTTAAGGAGGTAGTTGAGTCCCCAGGGGAAAAGGGGAAAGATTGCCAAGTCTGGTTAGGATCAGATGGCAGAGAAAAAAATGTATGCTATGTTGATCAGATGGCATAGAAAAGAGGAAAGAGATTTTCCTGTATGCGCTCTGTCTGGTTAGGACCAGATAGCGAGATCTGGCAGAGCCAGTGAAACTGCAGTCAAGAGGGTCTGCAAAGTGCCTGGGGGTGGAAGATCAGGAAGAATCTTCCTACGGACGGGTGGATTGACAAGCATTACAAGTAGGTTGCAGATAAGCAGGTATGGCTTACTGTGTATATTTGCTGAGATGTTTCTTGCATGACTCTGTGCTAAAAAAGAAATAGAATAGAGGAAAGTAATTTGTCTATTCTTCTTTAAAAAAAACTAAGGAAAGAACATTAGATTCTGCATGGCAGATGGAAACAGAACTGAACTCGCATTCTTTATTTGAAATAAGAGTAGAAACATAATATACAGATTATTGTAACCATGGTGGTAGTAAAATTTATTAATAGGGAGTACATACAGTAACACCCTCTTTCCATAATCAAGAAAACGAAATGAGAAACTGGGACCGTGTATTCAGGAAAGACGAGAAGGATATGTACAAGTATTCTCTGCTGGAAGAAAACTGTAGTAAACACTATAATCACGAAATGAACCAGGAAGTACAGCTAGTGTGATACGCAGACCAATGCGAATCCATGTATCAAGCTACATTATACATCATAGAGAAATGGTGAAATACCACAAACCTCGGTCAAGTGGACCGTAAGATTTAACAGAAGTTGATAATAAAACAAGCTCACTACAATAACAAATCTGTATAACGCATAACTGTGTTGCAAGAACAGAAATATACATATTCATTCATGGCTAAATTAATACGAAACAATTAAGTATGTTCGCCGAGGAACGGGCACGATAACTGGGGTCTCATGCATCCTCGGCCAAACTTAGTTGCAAAACCCCGTTCCGGATGAACCACAACAGTCGGGCTGAAGCATGTGCTTAGCCCGCAGTGGGTACAAAGACGGAATCATGAAAAATACGAATTCATCATTAGGAAAGAAAACAATAGCCATATTCTGAAGATGAGATATTATAAAACAATAGGTCTGTAACATAACCCAGTTCAGAGAAGGCGGGTAACCGAAAAAACAACACTGTGAATAAAGCTGAAGTTTACGGGGTTACCCGTGTCTCAACTACATTATCTCAACAAGCTTTAACCAGGAAAATTAAATCCTCATGGTTCAGTACCTTAGTTTAATAATAATCATTGTCTGCGTTCAAAAGAAAATAAGTTACATAGCTATACGACAGTCATGCATGCTCAATAAGTTATAGCCAACAGTCAATGCTTAATAGGCAGTGCCTCTTAACAGAGGAGTTCCGCCTAAACAGGGGCAAGGAACCTGATAAGAAATAAGTAGAACCAGGAAGACCATTAACCGGGAGAACCCTGAGCCTGTACAGGGTCCCAAATCCGAGAGTGTAACACCCGGCAATCCTGCCCAAGTGGAAAAATGTTCAGCCATGGCCCTGAAAAGTCAAGCATAGCAAGCTACTACAGTAAATAAGCCTTACCTGGTTTTGGGTTAGCAAGTGGCGTGAAGAAGCTCCTTGACATCGAGGGCTAACGACCCGCTATTCTCCTGAACACATTAACCATTTCATTGAACGAAGAACCTGGTTAGAAAACAATAGAGACCAAACGGGAGCAGAGAAATTGTGCAGACGGTAGCCAAGCACTAGTGAGGCATAAACCATTAACCGAATCATCAAGCTTAAGAAATTGTGAACCAGATTAAAATTACATTATACCTGAGCTGAGGCGCGAAGCTGCTGGAGTAAGAAGGGTTTCAGAACCCGGGGATCACCATAGTGCTGCGAGCAGCACAGCCATACTAAAATGAAAATGGAATGAGTCGAAAAGTAAATATACTTCCACAGATATTTCATCCTCCTTCCGCATCGTGGCGAAATGTTGACCCTTGATCTGGAGCAGTCTCTCACCTCCGTCCGATGGCTTGTTGGAGTTCAGGAAGGATGTGGCGCGAAAGGGCAAGTCCAGAGCATCCGGCCGTATGGCGCTTATAGCCCGGGCACGCGATGTCACATGGCTGGTTTCCAGCTGACCGTTCATCCATCCAAATGGACGATGGAGATGCTGCCAGCGAAACTCAACGCACAGTGTAGATGTCTTGGAGTTATAAACTGTAGTTCGACGGTAGGTGCCATTAATTCCGCATTTAAGTTTGACAACCACACCATGCATAGCATAGGTTCCGCACCGTCGCAGCTGAATCGTATTATATCAACACATCTACTTTATCAATGTTCAACTATTAACAATCCTGGACATGGGTGATGACATAGAAAGGAGATATTTATATAATCAACGTAACCGTTAATTGTAACTTCGTAACCATTATATGTATATGTAAAGTATGCAAGTATGTGTATAACATTAATTGTGTATAGAACAGTATTTGATCAGTGCCGACTTAGTAACCGAGACTCATGTAAATATACAGAAGTATGTACTCGCGTGCATGGTTGATGCATGGTAGTTAATCATAAAAAAAAAAAATTTTACTATACCTGTAGAACAAGGGAGTGTGACAAATTGGTATCAGAGCCCAGGTTTACAACTCTGTGACCTTTGGGAAAATTTCAAGTTATACAGCAACATAAATATACATAGTATCATGACAAAAGTTGAGAGTATGCTAAAAACAAATTATATCTGTTTAACGAGTTATTCTTAAGCAGGTAGCAGCAGAATGAGGAGAGCAAATAGCGCTCCTTATGGAAATTTGGATCAACCCGATAATGTGGGGCCACCTCGGGGAAATCCTGAGCTTTGGGTGCAACTGGGAGCAGAAGGCCGCAATACTGATTCGACGTTAATGAGAACAGTTCAGGAACTGAAGGACGAAATGGCCCGGTTGCGCGCAGATAACGCAAGATTAAATGTGGAACAGGAGAGGATTCTGAAAAGTTTATCTGATAAGCAACATCAACAGCAGTCACAACCGAGGCCTGAACAGACACAAGTAACAGATGAACAGAGCTTTCACACTGAATAGGAGGAAGCAGAGGACAGAGCGGAGACGCGAGGAGAGAAGTCTGTTAATGCTTCTGAATATCAAGTTCCAAAAAGACCACGAATGGAACTACAAGGGGAGTTTCGGAAGATTAAACCACCTCATTTCGATGGGGAGTCAGAAGAAGCTGCAGAGGCGTGGCTGATTAATATGAATAAGTATTTTCAAGTATACGAGTATTAACATCATCTTAAAGCAAGGCTGGCTATATTCCAGTTGCAGGCCAAAGCCACACTATGGTGGGAGGAGGTCAAGATGGTGAAGGGAGTAAGTGAGCAGGACGTGACCTGGGAAAGTTTTCAAAGATATTTCAAGGAGAAGTACCTAACAGAACGCTTTTACAATGAAAAAGCGCGAGAATTTCATGATCTGCGTCTTGGACAGCAGACCATTGACGAGTTCGTAACTAAATTCACATCCCTGCTTCGTTATGTACCCTATATTCGTGAGGAGAAGGCTAAAGTACAAAGGTTTGTTAGTAGCCTACCTCTGGCAATGCGAGAAAGGATAGAGTTTGATAATCCGAAGATGATGGATGAAGCGATTCGGAAGGCGAGATTATGTTACCAGCAAAACAAGCAAAAAGGAGAAAATTCTGGGAAGCGTTGGACAGATAAGAAGGGCAGCAGAATGCCTGTGGGAACTAAAGGGAATCGCAACAGCTTTCAAAAAGGATTCTCAAAAGGGGCCAGTACTAGGAATCCAACCAAAAATCAGAATAGATTCAAGCCTCCTGCTGAATCTAAATATAGTGAATAGCAGGTTAGATTGGACAATGAAGGCTCAGCTAGGCCACCCGTCCAGTGCTGGGGTTGTGGTGGACCCCATTATATTAAAAATTGCCCTCATCGGAAGGAAAGCGATCAGTTGTCCCAGCTCTATGGAGCTTCTACAGTAGGGGACGTGGCCCGATCTATACCCAGAATAAATGCAGCACTGGAGGATCGACAAGCTGATTACCAGCCAACAATGATAGAGTTTGAAGGTAAGATCTTTGATCGAACTGTTTCTATTTTAGCAGACCCAGGAGCTACTTTAAGCTATGTAAGTCCCAAAGTTGTGGAAAGCTGTAGTTTGCAAACTATTAAATTTAAAAGCCCTTGGTTAGTACAGCTGGCCACTGGGGCCAAAAGACGAGTACTGACTAAGGTCAACAACTTTCCATTAAGGATAGCTGGACAAACAATAACAACTGAATTAAATGTACTCCCTCTTGGATCCTATCATGTGGTGATAGGAATGGACTGGTTGGAACAACGATGGTCTGTAATTAATTGTAAAACGAAAACAATTTCTTACCGAGATGAATTGGGAGTGGAAAAAGAGATTCAAGGCATCCAGAAACCAGTGCAGATCCGGCCAATCACGGCCTCACAGCTGGTTAAAAGTGTCCGGAAGAAATGCCAGATTTATGCAGTACAAGTAGGGTACGTAGATTCTGTGGATAAAGTTGCAACTGTTGAAAATATACGAGTAGTGCAAGATTTTGCAGATGTATTTCCTGAAGAGATCCCAGGGCTGCCGCCCAAAAGAGATTTAGACTTCACCATCGAGTTGGTACCCGGAGTAGCCCCAGTATCCCGAGCACCCTATCGGATGAGTGTGCCGGAATTAACTGAGTTAAAAATGCAGCTGCAAGAGTTGTTGGAAAAGAAGTATATCCGTCCCAGTGTATCCCCTTGGGGAGCTCCTGTGTTATTTGTGAGGAAAAAGGATGAAACTCTGCGTATGTGCATAGATTATAGACAACTGAACAAGCTGACAGTGAAAAACAAATATCCCTTACCCCGCATCGATGAGTTGTTTGATCAGGTGAAGGGGGCGACAATCTTCTCAAAGATCGATTTAAGATCTGGTTACCATCAAATCAGAATTAAAGATGAGGACATAGCCAAAACAGCTTTTCGTACTCGTTATGGACACTACGAGTTTGTGGTACTGCCTTTTGGGTTAACTAATGCACCTGCGACATTTATGTGTTTGATGAACAGTGTATTTCATCAATACCTAGACAAATTTGTGTTGATCTTTATTGATGATATACTTATATACTCCCGGAATATCAAGGAGCATGAGGAGCATCTGAGAATAGTGTTACAGACATTACGGGAGCATCAGTTATATGGTAAATTCAACAAATGTGATTTTTATAAAGAACAGATCCAGTATTTGGGCCACATTATTACGAAAGAGGGTATAGCTGTGGACCCCGAAAAGATCAAAACTATAATGGAATGGCCAATACCCAAGGACGTAGCAGATATTCGATCCTTCATGGGGCTGGCTGGATATTATCGGCGGTTTGTAGAAGGTTTTTCCAGAGTTGCCTACCCTATCACCTCTTTGCAGAAGAAGGGAAAAATATTTAAATGGACAGCAGATTGTCAACGGAGTTTTGAACAGCTCAAACACCTACTTACCACTGCACCTGTGCTGTGTGTGGCAGATCCCGAAAAAGAATATGTAGTTTGCACGGATGCAAGTAAAGAGGGCGTAGGTGGAGTGTTAATGCAGGAAGGTAAGGTGATTGCATATGAATCCAGGAAGTTAAAAGAACATGAGCAGAAATATTCTGCCTATGATCTGGAATTAACCGCGGTGATTCATGCATTAAAGATGTGGCGCCATTATTTAGTGGGGAGAAAATTTTTGCTGATGACTGATCACCATAGCTTGACTAGTTACTTTAGTCAACCAACTTTAAACGCAAGACAAGCAAGATGGGTGGACTTTTTGGGAAATTTCGATTTTGAAATTAAACACTTGAAAGGAAAAGAGAACAGAGTAGCTGATGCACTGAGCCGAAAAGTGCATTTCATTTATGAAATTGGTATTAGTCAAGGATGGTCCACCCTTGACAAAGAAATTGATGAGGCTACTGTACAAGATCAGATTTACTTACAAAAGAAGTAACTAGTACAAAATTCAAACACCCGCTTAATACAACAAGGGTACACCTTGAATGCAGCCGGAATTTTGTGCTACCAGCAGAAGATTTATGTACCCAATCAGAGAGGCATTAAAGAAAAGATTCTGGATGAATATCATAAAAGCCCTTATGCAGGACATCCAGGTTACCAGAAATTAATCACCTCGCTGAGGAAGGAGTATTACTGGCCAGGCATGAAGAGGGATGTGATAGAATACCTGGCGCGCTGCTTAGAGTGTCAACAGGTGAAGGCTGAACATCAACACCCTGCGGGTTTACTACAGCCATTACCCATACCCGAATGGAAATGGGAGACCATAACCATGGACTTTATTACGGGTTTGCCAAAATCCAAAAAGAACAATGATTCTATAATGGTGGTAGTAGATAAACTCAGCAAATCAGCCCACTTCATACCGGTTCAATCCACCTACCGTGCAGCTCAAATCGCAAACATTTTTATGAAAAATATATTTAAACTTCATGGGCTGCCAAAAATAATAGTATCTGACCGTGATGTTAAATTCACCTCAGTATTTTGCAGGACCTTATTTGAAGGCCTAGGAACTCAATTGAACTTTAGCACCGCATATCACCCGCAGACTGATGGGCAGACCGAGCGAGTAAATCAAGTGGTGGAAGACATGCTGAGATCTTATGTGATGCAGCAACCTACGCGATGGGAGGAGTATTTACATCTCGTAGAATTCGCTTATAACAATGGCTATCATGCATCCTTGAGGATGACCCCATTCAAAGTGCTTTATGGCCGGAAATGCCGCACACCCTCCAGTTGGGGTGGACCGGAGGACAAATTCCTGCTGGGCCCTGAGATGTTGGAGGAGATGAAAGTCATGGTGAAAAAAGTTCGAGCTAATTTAAAGATGGCCCAGGATAGGCAGAAAAATTTTGCAGATCGGAAAAGAACATTTAAAGAGTACCAGGTGGGTGAGCATGTGTACATCAGGATACGAGCTAGGAAAAGTACTCTCCAATGGAATGCTTGTGCCAAATTGGCACCGCGTTTCTGTGGACCATTCCAAATTCTGGCATGAGTGGGGTCAGTAGCTTATCAGCTCGCCCTGCCCAGCCATATTCGGGTCCATAATGTCTTCCATGTATCAGTTTTAAAGAGATATGTTTATGACCCTAGGCATATAATAAGTTGGCAGGACATTCAGGTAAGGGAAGACTGTTAATTGATATAAACTGAAATAGAATGTTAGTAAGCAGCTGATCTGATTATTATGTTTTGCAGGTGGAACCAGAAGGAGAATTCTTGTTCGAACCAGTGAACATACTAGATCGGAGAAGAGTCGAGCTGCGGAAAAAGGTCATCAACCAGGTTAAAGTGCAGTGGCAGCACTTTGGGCCTGATGAGGCCACCTGGGAAGATGAACAGGTTATGAGGGACACTTATCCCAGACTGTTTTTGAATGAGCAGCAACATCGGCACGATGTAGGCTTTCAGGAGGGGGAGATGTAATGTTCCTCGTGAAAAGTTACTGTTGTTAAATAGTAAAGTTAACCATGAACAAAAACTTTATTTGAAAAGTATAAAACTCTGTTGCTAGTATTATGATAATTAAAAAAAACTGTGTTAGTACTATTTGATTTGAGCATATGATTAATCATGGTTAATAACTCTGGAGGCAGTTAAAATGTAAAAGAAAACCCTAACTACCTTCAGGAGGTAGTTGAGTCCCCAGGGGAAAAGGGGAAAGATTGCCAAGTCTGGTTAGGATCAGATGGCAGAGAAAAAAATGTATGCTATGTCTGGTAGTGATTAGATGGCATAGAAAAGAGGAAAGAGATTTTCCTGTATGCGCTATGTCTGGTTAGGACCAGATAGCGAGATCTGGCAGAGCCAGTGAAACTGCAGTCAAGAGGGTCTGCAAAGTGCTTGGGGGTGGAAGATCAGGAAGAATCTTCCTACGGACGGGTGGATTGACAAGCATTACAAGTAGGTTGCAGATAAGCAGGTATGGCTTACTGTGTATATTTGCTGAGATGTTTCTTGCATGACTCTGTGCTAAAAAATAAAAATAGAGGAAAGTAATCTGTCTATTCTTCTTTAAAAAAAAAACTAAGGAAAGAACATTAGATTCTGCATGGCAGATGGAAACAGAACTGAACTCGCATTCTTTATTTGAAATAAGAGTAGAAACATAATATACAGATTATTGTAACCCTGGTGGTAGTAAAATTTATTAACAGGGAATACATACAGTAACACCCTCTTTCCATATTCAAGAAACGAAATGAGAAACTGGGACCGTGTATTCAGGAAAGACGAGAAGGATATGTACAAGTATTCTCTGCTGGAAGAAAACTGTAGTAAACACTATAATCACGAAATGAACCAGAAAGTACAGCTAGTGTGATACGCAGACCAATGCGAATCCATGTATCAAGCTACATTATACATCATAGAGAAATGGTGAAATACCACAAACCTCGGTCAAGTGGACCGTAAGATTTAACAGAAGTTGATAATAAAACAAGCTCAGTACAATAACAAATTTGTATAACGAATAACTGTGTTGCAAGAACAGAAATATACATATTCATTCATGGCTAAATTAATACGAAACAATTAAGTATGTTCACCGAGGAACGGGCACGATAACTGGGGTCTCATGCATCCTCGGCCAAACTTAGTTGCAAAACCCCGTTCCGGATGAACCACAACAGCCGGGCTGAAGCATGTGTTTAGCCCGCAGTGGGTACAAAGACGGAATCATGCAAAATATGAATTCATCATTAGGAAAGAAAACAATAGCCATATTCTGAAGATGAGATATTATAAAACAATAGGTCTGTAACATAACCCAGTTCAGAGAAGGCGGGTAACCGAAAAAACAACACTGTGAATAAAGCTGAAGTTTACGGGGTTACCCGTGTCTCAACTACATTATCTCAACAAGCTTTAACCAGGAAAATTAAATCCTCATGGTTCAGTACCTTAGTTTAATAATAATCACTGTCTGCGTTCAAAAGAAAATAAGTTACATAGCTATATGACAGTCATGCATGCTCAATAAGTTACAGCTAACAGTCAATGCTT
This sequence comes from Pinus tabuliformis, assembly GCA_031772625.1. Lineage (NCBI taxonomy): Eukaryota > Viridiplantae > Streptophyta > Pinopsida > Pinales > Pinaceae > Pinus > Pinus tabuliformis. Next base: position 479,206,447 of record CM062812.1, on the reverse strand, counting down.
AATAGGCCGTGCCTCTTAACAGAGGAGTTCCGCCTAAACAGGGGCAAGGAACCCGATAAGAAATAAGTAGAACCAGGAAGACCATTAACCGGGAGAACCCTGAGCCTGTACAGGGTCCCAAATCCGAGAGTGTAACACCCGGCAATCCTGCCCAAGTGGAAAAATGTTCAGCCATGGCCCTGAAACGTCAAGCATAGCAAGCTGCTACAGTAAATAAGCCTTACCTGGTTTTGGGTTAGCAAGTGGCGTGAAGAAGCTCCTTGACATCGAGGGCTAACGACCCGCTATTCTCCTGAACACATTAACCATTTCATTGAACGAAGAACCTGGTTAGAAAACAATAGAGACCAAATGGGAGCAGAGAAATTGTGCAGACGGTAGCCAAGCACTAGTGAGGCATAAACCATTAACCGAATCATCAAGCTTAAGAAATTGTGAACCAGATTAAAATTACATTATACCTGAGCTGAGGCGCGAAGTTGCTTGAGTAAGAAGGGTTTCAGAACCCGGTGATCGCCATAGTGCTGCGAGCAGCACAACCATACTAAAATGAAAATGGAATGAGTCGAAAAGTAAATATACCTCCACAGATATTTCATCCTCCTTCCGCATCGTGGCGAAATGTTGACCCTTGATCCGGAGCAGTCTCTCACCTCCGTCCGATGGCTTGTTGGAGTTCGGGAAGGATGTGGCGCGAAAGGGCAAGTCCAGAGCATCCGGCCGTATGGCGCTTATAGCCCGGGCACACGATGTCACATGGCTGGTTGCCAGCTGACCGTCCATCCATCCAAATGGACGATGGAGATGCTGCCAGCGAAACTCAACGCACAGTGCAGATGTCTTGGAGTTATAAACTGTAGTTCGACGGTAGGTGCCATTAATTCCGTATTTAAGTTTGACAACCACACCATGCATAACATAGGTTCCGCACCGTCGCAGCTGAATCGTATTATATCAACACATCTACTTTATCAACGTTCAACTATTAACAATCCTGGACATGGGTGATGACATAGGAAGGAGATATTTATATAATCAACGTAACCGTTAATTGTAACTTCGTAACCATTATATGTATATGTAAAGTATGCAAGTATGTGTATAACCTTAATTGTGTATAGAACAGTATTTGATCAGTGCCGACTCAGTAACCGAGACTCATGTAAATATACAGAAGTATGTACTCGGGTGCATGGTTGATGCATGGTAGTTAATCATAAAAAAAAAAAATTTACTATACCTGTAGAACAAGGGAGTGTGACAGCTTCGAAGCCATTGATATGAACCAAAACAACAAAACAAATTCCAGAAAGAAAAGCAGGAATAAGATGAGATGAGATGGTGCAGAGAACAAGTGGAGGTTAAAGTATAAATAGATATATGGGGCACGAGTCCAAATCTACTGCTGCTTAAGACAAATACGAAGGAAGTACATCACATAAAGTCAACGATAGCTGGCTCTACTAAATACCTGAGCTTCAATCTGAAAGACCACGAATCTATATACATAGGTGTTTATTGTGTAATATGGTTTATTATAAAAGCTATATTATATAAATGTCAGTTATATTTAAATAAAATAGAGTTAATATCGGGATAAAAATATATAAAATATTGTAAATAGAGTTAATATCGGGATAAAAATATATAAAATATTGTAATAATTAACTGTAATTTTTATGAGGTAGGTAAAATTTTTATTCATAAAAATAGATGTTTATTTTGAAATAATAATATTATAATGTCATTATATTATGATGTAGTATTAATGTGATAATGTTATATTTTGACTTAGTTATATTTAAGATATTCATAATATTAAAATAAATATAATATAGTAATATATATAAATGTCATAATTATTACTATAGAGAGAATTTTATTAGGGTATAGGTTAACAATTTAATGTGTAAAATATAAATCATAAATAAAATATTTCTGCCACAATTATATAAAGAAAAAGATAATCTTTATTTATTAAGAGTTTTATTTTTACTAGATTTGTAATTCATTCATTTTTTTCTTTAGAAGTCTTGTATAATCCATTATGAAAGAGATATTGTGAAGTGAATGACCTTAAAAAATAATAAAATAATACTTACTACAATATAGTAATAACAAAAAAAATTAATGTGACTCATTAAATAAAATCTTGAATTTGGAGCTTAATTTTAAGTCAACTCTATATTTAGTCACAAATTAATTGAAACTTTATAGAATTTTTTTATTATTAATTTCCCAAATATTCTGATTGCCATAGTCTAACTAGCAGGAGGAATTGCCCAAAAAGTTATGGAAATTCCAGTCATATTTAGAGAAAATCCGGCAATGATTTTTGTAAATCTAAGTTATGGTTGTTAAACTTCAAATTTTTAGGTGTGCTAGACATTTTTTACGGTGCTGAATCCATTTCCACCATCAAAAACACAATTCAAACAATGTGTATGCAATATTATTTTGAATTTTTTTTATCAAAAACACAATTCAAACAATGTGTATGCAATATTATTTTGAATTTTTTTTAAGCGGATTCAGATTCTGACCACTTTTGGGCCTTCCACAATTCTTTTGTAAATCTAAGTTATGGTTGTTAAACTTCAAATTTTTAGGTGTGCTAGACATTTTTTACGGTGCTAAATCCATTTCCACCATCAAAAACACAATTCAAACAATGTGTATGCAATATTATTTTGAATTTTTTTATCAAAAACACAATCCAAACAATGTGTATGCAATACTATTTTGAATTTTTTTTAAGCGGATTCAAATTCTGACCACTTTTGGGCCTTCTGCAATTCCTGACCACTTTTGGGCCTTCTGCAATTCCTCCACCTCGTTAGACAACTCCATTCTTATTTCAACTTAAGGTGGATGAGGATTTGTTTATTTTTTTAATTGAGAGCCTAGATTGATTCGCAAAAGAATCTGCTCAGCATATGCTTGGTATCAATGCTTATTAATAGTTGTAGCGTGTTACACAGTTTGTTAGTTTGCATTGACTTAGATTGATTCTCAAAAGATTATGCTCATCATATGCTTGGTATCAATGCTTATTAATAGTTGTAGTGTGTTACACAATTTGTTAGTTTGTGGTTTGTATTGACTTCTAATAAATTTTCAAAATTAGATTCTTTTGAGGTGGCTAGCTGCCTACAAATTTCTTAGGGATTATAGATTATTCCAATTCTATTAACTTCCTCCATCATAAGTTCCTCATTATTATTTATAACATTTACTTGTATATAAGAAAATTTTATTTAGCAAAATGGCCCATTACTTTTAATAAATTTAAAAAACTAGATTAATGTTACTTGGCTCCCCACCCACCGATTTACTAGGGATTTTCGATTATTTCAAGTCTAATAAGTTCATAATTATTATTTATAACATTCATTTATATATAAATAATTTTTATTTAGTAAAATAGACCAATCACATTAATATTTTTAATTTCGTTCTACTAGTATTACATGATATCTAACTCATTTTATGTTGAATTTAACTTTAATATTTATAACAAAAATATATTAATAACATAAAAGTATCTTAATAAACCAAATAAAACATTTCAATATCCATATTAAATAAGTTTTCATAAATTAAAATATAACACTTATATATAGAATAGAACCTATAATACAATATATGATTATAAGAAAATATTATAATATAATAGACTAAGCCACATTACCAAATATTTATTTTATAATTACGGCATAAGTGAGGCTAACTCCCCTCCCATACCACATGTAAAATTGTGAGTCATTGATTTTTCTCCTAGACGATAGAAATAATTTATGCCTTGAGCTTGTTTAGAAACCACTATTTGTCGGTTACAATTCATTACCAAATAGCCTCAGGCATCATGTGAGAAACTTGCAAGCTTGGTTACAGCTGAAGGTTATCCTGTGTGAAGCATATTCAACGTTATCCCGAAGGGTTGTGTGTCTCGTTGCATAACGCTTGTGGTTTCTCCGCTTTCTTCTTCATCCCTTTTGTTGTCCACCATGGTTATATTTTTCTGAAAGGTATATCTCTTATGGAATACTATTTTATCACTCCACAGATTTTGGGTTCTATGCTCTAACCCCCTCTTGATTATGAAGAGCGAGCTTACTCTGTATCATATTAATTGTTGTTGCATATGAGAGTTGTTTCACAAATAGGTACATGGATCAAATAATCCTCTTGATTTGTGGAATGCCCAGATTACATCTAGAAGATCTCATCAAATCATTGCAACTCACACACTTCCCCAATTACATGTTTTAGTTTCTCAAAAGTGAAGTGCAGATAGTCCTCGAAGTCAAATTTGTAATTATTATTACATTCTATGAGCTTGATGGTCCTATAGTCGATGCACTCCGGATGAGACTTCCTTCTATGCATATGATTGGCCCTCTTGTTTTACAGGAATAATCTGGAAATGATAGAATATTCGGTATCTCTACAAGCATGTGGACTGAGGAATCTGAGTGTATGAAATGGTTAGATTCAATCATTCGGAGAAAAACCTCATAATTTAGAAGAAAGGGTTTGGGGAAAGCCATGGATCTGATAACAAGAGTGAGTATTGGGTCTCCGAAAATCTGATGTTGGTGTTGCTGAAATGCTCTCAACGAGTGCCTTCGAAAACTGAAGATATTGAAAAATCTATACCAGAAAATCAATATAAAGAATATATTCCAATGGTGGCATATGTATGGAAGAGTCTTCATGAGGTGATATTGGAGTTGGTCTTTACCAGATTGCAACTGATGAATATCATGAGAATGAGAATAGTCTGTCAGTAGTGGAACATATTGTCATTGAGCAAGAGGTTTGCTGAAATTCATTTTATGCTACAAGCCCCGAGTTTCAAGAAATGTGTTCTTGTTCGATGTCGTTGATGGTGAATGAATACAAAGTTGTTGATAATGGAAGCGCAAAGAAAGGGCGAACCTATTCTTCTCTTTATGCGAATGTAGCATCTGAAAGTAATGGAACGGGAAAGGGGAGCTCCAAATCCAATGAGGAATGTCGCAAGGGAATTTGATCGACCCAGGAACAACACGAGTAAAATTTTTAGCCATGGATGCCTTTTATCTCTGATAATTATGAAATAACTATATAGAACAATGGTATTCACTTGGATTCAGTACATTTGACAATTCGTTCCCATGTTTTTATCTAATATATCAAGGTATTAAATTACATTGACAACATTATATTGATTTGGGTTTGTGTTTTTTTTGTGATTTTTAGAGCTTCAAAGTTTATAACTGTCAAGGATTCTTTATCATTAGTTTATTGATCTCACCTACAAATTGCCTCCAGGTTCTATTCTTATGGGCCTATTATTATTATAAGGAAAAACATTATGGTGCAGGTTTTCTACCTTTATCTTTGTCAAAAGGAAATACGGATATATATTTGTTTGGGTTTTTTGATATTATTGTTTTCCTTTTTCCTGAAAACACTATTTTTTTTATGCTTCACTTGTAGTTAGGTATCTTTCACAATTTATTTGACTGCCACTCTCACTTTATGCCCTTAGGGTCTTCTGAGGGTTGAGTACATGAGAAGTTATTGTTTATAAATTATAACCCAATCGAGTTTTTAATTTTTCCTGCAAAGAGTAACTGCAGGATGTGGATATTAACTTAGTATCTGAATTGATTCCATTTCCTACATGAAAATAAAATTGGATTGAAACATTCGATTTTTGTGATGGTTGTATTTATGATGAATATTTTGAAACTTTTTAGAAGGATAATGCTTCTGTTTCCCCTATCTAGTTAATTTCTTGAGGCCTCGTCCTATAAATTCAATAAACAAATTTAAGGCCAAGTGACTTAGGTTGTGACATCTGATAATTAAGATAAAAATTAGTTGCCAAAGTAAAGACTCTTAAAGTAGGTTTGAGGCACTATAATAGCCTACATTCATGAACTGGAGTTGATCAAATGTGTCCAGGGGGGAGACACTCTAGATATTACCTTAAATGACTCTTTATGGAAACATGTGCTTTTTCTAGTCATTTCTTATCTCTTGTGGGTATTTTCGAATATTAAACCATGAAATAGAAATATTTCGGCAGAATCATGGTTTTGGAAAAGAAGGGTTATTTCATACAACTCTCTGCATTATATTTGAATGAATAGCAAATCTACATACATAATAGTGTAGCAAAATCTTATTTTATAGGAAAATTAAATGAGATCATAGATCAGGTATCTTTGTGTGAACTTTGTAGTATGGTAACTTGGCTTGGAAAAAATATGGCTAGGCAAAAGGGTCAATAATTTGACATTCTCTTTGAAAAAACCTCGCTACTACAATTTAAAATCTGCAGAAGACAATAGTGGAAATGGGCCGAAATAGTTTCTCAATGAATCAATAACCAGTGAGTTCAAATTGTGAGTCTCATTAGTGATAATTGTGATCTGAAACATTTAAATATTCCCAAATCCTATAAATTTTCAATTCATATGGATCATTTATATGTTTATTGCTTCAAGTAGCAAATAGTCTTTGCAGGTCGCATAATACCCAATTGCTTTAAGAAAGTCCTTGGATATAGTGGGACGTTCTTTTACTCTAGTTTATATTTTCTTGTGTTGTCTAATGATATTTTCCAACACATTTTTCCCCTCTTTTCTAGAAGCTCAATACAAGGAGTGGTCTAAAACCATTCCTAGCGATCCTCAGACAAGTTGTGAGATGGTCCAGTAACCTCGAGTAGGAAAATTATCATCTCTTACTCCCCATAAGAAATGAATAAAATCAAGAGAAGTTTCTATTTTCAATCTCAAGTTGGGAACAAACCTTCTAACTAACTGTCCCTTATGTGCTACTTGTACTTTATGGTTTTCATCCATGTACCTTCTCTATTTCACCACCTATGGTCCTTCCATTTGAAAGTGTGCCCATTATCATAAACTAATCCTCACCTCTTGCCATTCCCCCAAACCCATAAGCTTGTACAATTTGATTTTGTTTGGGTTAAATTGTTATAAATTAGTTATCACCAGAAGAATTGGTGAATAGACTATTGTGCTAGCCTTAAATTTTCCCCTGAAACTTAATATAGTAGTCAGTGGAAAATAAGCCTTATCTACTTGAATATTTCATGTATCTCCATTTGCAAAGTGAACATTGATTTCCCAAAGAGTTGGTTATTATTCAGCTTAGTGAATTCTTGAGAGTTGAAGTCTTCAATATAAATAAATAGAGAATAAGAAGTAAAAGGAAATTGTGCAAAACCATGTATCCTAGCCACACCTAAAATTGGTATCATAATCCCATGTTCCCTTTCTACTAGGCATATAGTATAGGGTCATGAGATAGCTGTCAATGTTGTAATCCATTTTGTGTTTTCATTGATGTCTATGTTAGTATTGGACTAGTGAGAAGTGTTTCAAAAATGTTAACAGATGAGAAGTTGTTGAAATCGACTTTGTTCAAGATGGATGAATGTTTGGGAAAAAAAAACAACATCAAAAAATCTACCTTGGCTTATTTTAATGATAATGTGTGTATCTTCGCTGATGTAGGATGTTCTTGCTTGGTGTGGAAAAATTTGGAAATGGTGACTAGAGGAGCATCTCAAGGAATTTTGTTACTTCGGGAACTCCCACATAGGTGGCTACTCATGAACAAAATAATTTTATTCAGTTGAATTTGATGAAAAAGGACATAAGAGGATCTAATATTCATGATATTATTAGTGTGAACATGAGTGATGTATAATTACCACACAGACCTATAAGTGATCAAGGAAATCAACCTTCACGATCTACAGGGCAATCTTCTAGTCATACTTCTCAGCGAGGGCTTCCTCGTGTATATGGAGCTACTGTTCGTGAGCCTGTTGTTGGGCCTATGGTTTTCGTTACTGTCACTCCTATAAGGCTTCCTCCTAGAAATTCTTCTTGTGTTCTTCCAGTTGCTTACCCTAAGCGACAACTAACTATGCATAGATAATTAGAGAGAAGGAGTCGATAACTTTGGACTACAAAGATTCATTTGATAATAGGTTTGTTGTCATCGTATCAATAGGAAATGATAAATGTCAATTGATTTGGTAAATGTTTATCAGTTGGTGTACCATCGCTTAATATGCATATTTTCCTGTGTGGTATGAAAGAGATCATTTTATTCCTCCACTAAGATTGCCAAGTGGAGGATGTTAATTGTCCTGCAAAGAATGATTTTGATGGGGATGCATGTAAGAGAAAACTCAAATCCAACAAGGAACGTTGCAAGGGAATTCCATGGACCGAGGAATAACACAGGTAAAAATTGAAGCCCTTGATGCCTTTCCTCTCGAATAATTTTATTTTCAGCAAATTTTTTATGCGTGAGTTTTATTCATTTGTCTTCAATCCATTCGACAATTTGTTCCTTTTTTTTAATCTAATATATCAATATATTAAATTACTCTGAAAACTCTATATTGATTTGGGTTTGTGTTTTTTTGGGCTTTTTAGAGCTTCAAATTGTACAACTATCTAGGATTCTTTATAATTAGTTTATTGATCTAACCTACAAATTGCCTCTAGGTTTTATTCTTGTGGACCTGTTACTATTATAAGGAAAAAAACTCCACTGGTTTTCTAACTTTATCTTTGTGAGAAGGAAATACAGATTTATATTCAGTTGGGTTTTTTGATGTTATTGTTTTTTTTTTTGATGTTAAAACTAAACCCTTATATTCACTTGCACTTGGGTCTCTTTCACAGTTTTTTGATTTCCACTCTTTCTTTATGCGCTTAGGGTCTAACGAGGGTTGAGTATAAGAGAAGTTGCTATTTATAAATTATAACCCAACCGAGTTCTAAATTTTTCCTGCAAATAGTGACTGCATGAGGATGTGGTGGTGTGCTATTAATGAAAATATTTTTGATTGGCACGATGTGGATATGAACTTAGTATCTCTATTCATTCCATTTCCTACATGAAAATAGACGAATTGGATTGAACAATTCAATTTTTGTCATGGTATTCTTTATGGTGAGTATTTTGAAACTTTTTAGAAGGATAATTCTTTTGTTTCTCCTATCTGATTAATTTCTAGAGGGTTGTCCTACAAATTCAATAAACAAATTTTATACAACCTAAATTACGTTGTGACAACTCATAATTAAAATAAAAAATCGTTTCGAAAGTAAAGACTCTTAAATTAGTTTTGAGGCACTATAAGACACTGCATACATTAGTTCAAGTTGATCAAATGATTACAGGGGGGAGACACTCCAGATATTCCCTTAAATGACTCCTTATCCAAACATTTGCTTTTCCAAATAATCATTTCTCATCTCCTCTCAGTATTTTCAAATATTAAATTGGGAAATATAAATATTTGGACAAAACCATGGTTTTGGCAAACAAGGGTTATTTCAGATAAATCTTTGCATTATATTTGATTGAATAGAAAATCTGCTTACATGATAGAGTAGAAAAATCTTACCTTATAGGAAAATTAAATGGGATAATAGATCAGGTATTTGTATACGAAATTTTTAGTATGGTGACTTGGTTTGGCAAAACAATGGCTCTGAAAATGAGTCAATAATTTGGCATTCTTTTGGAAAAAAAACTTGGTAACTGTAGTTGAAAATATACAAAACGAAAAATAATTGGTGAATAGACTATTGCAGTAAACAACATTAAAAATTCCCTTGACCATTTAATAACAGTGAGTGGAAAATAATCCTTATCTACTTGAATAGTTAATGTATCTTCATTTTCAAAGTGAACATTGAGGGCTTGAGAGTTGGATGTGATTGAGCTTAATGAATGCTTGAGAGTTGACGTCTTCAATATCAGTAAATTGAGAATGAGAAGTAAAAGGAAATTGTGCAAAAACATGTATCGTAGCCGCACCTAAATCTGGGATCATAACCCCGTGTTCCCTTGTTCCTAGGCATATAGTACAGGGTTGTCAGATAGTTGTAAACGTTGTAATACATTTTGTGTTTTCAATGATGTCTTCGGTGGTATTGGACTAGTGAGAAATGTTTCAAAAATGCTGACATATGAGAACTTACTAAAATTGACATTGTTCAAGATGGAGGATTGTGTGGGTGGAAGTAACACATAAAATACTCTACCTTTGATTATTTTAATGATAATTTGTGTATCTTTGCTGATGCAGGATGCTCTTGCTTGGTCTAGAAAAAATTGGGAAAGTTGACTTGAGGACCATCTCAAGAAATTTTTTTATTCTCGAACTCCCACACAGGTGGCTAGTCATGGACAAAAGTATTTTATTTGATTGAATTCAATGAAGAGGGATAAAAGATGATATAGAATTAGTGATATTCCTAGTGTGAATGGAAGTGATGTATCATCACCACAAGGACCTATAACGCGTCAAGGAAATAAACATTTAGGATCTGCACGACAATCTGCTAATCATGCTTCTTAGCGAGGGCTTCCTACTGTATATGGAGTGACTGTTGGTCAACCCATTGTCAGGCCTATGGTTTTCGCTATTGGCACTCCCATAATGCTTCCTCTTGGACATTATCCTTATGTTGTTCTAATTTCTTACCCTATGCCATAGCCAGCTATGCATAGATAACTAGAGGGAAGGAGCTCAACACTTTGGACTACAAAGCTTCATTTGATAGTATGTTTGTTTTGATAGTATCAATGGTAAATCATGCATGTTAATTGAAATTCTAAATGCTAATTAGTTGGTGTATCATTTCTCAATATTCACCTTTTCCTATGTTGTATCAAAGACATCATTTTCTTCCTCCACTAACATTTCCAAAGTGGAGGATGTTAATTTTCTTGCAAATAATGATTTTGATGAGGATACACGTCAGAAAAACTTGAGTTGCTATTATTTTATTATTTCCTTTCTTCTATCAAAATCATAAAAGAGAAAGCCTCTAGTCTTGTGGATACATCTAGTAATATTATATGATAATGATTACAATTTGGCACATAGTACACAAATATGGATATTTCAATAATGTTTCTATATTTAGCATTAACATGATTTAGGATGCTTTGTGCACCTCTTTTTCTTTCACTACAGCATCAAGGATTGTAGTCTATTCATGCAACATGCCCTCTACATGCAACATACTTTGTTTATAGAAGGAATTCAACATAGGTATAGATAGCTATATCAATGCATTTCCCACTTTGTACATTCCATCGAGGTGTTTATAGAAACAATCATTATACCAAGTATAGAATATTTCTGAGAAACATTCAATATGTGGAACTAAAAATTCTTGCTTCTCAATCTGTTATCATTTTCATTTTCCTCAACAAAGGCTTGATCAAAATCTTCTCTACTCTAGTATACTACCCTCACAGGCACAACCAATTTTTTTTTATCATCTAAGTGAGTAATCAAAGCTATCCATATTCACACATTTGTAGCTAGATGACAAACCTAAATTCCAACACATTTATCCTCTATGTTTCTATTTTGGGGGAAAAATGGATGCATATCTGGAACATATGCTTTCATCTCCAACGTATTGCCATCCTCATTCTTACCATTTATATCTTCACATTGAAACTCCATTCTAATTACTACAGTCGTTCTAGAATATAAAATTCAATGAGAATGATGATGGGAATGTGGGTAGGTGCCTAATACGCATGCATTATGTTTGAGCCACGATCATCATCAACTTAAGATAAAAAACAAATGTAGCCATACAATGGAAGGCCAATATGGTTGCAAGACTATGAAATTTTATGATAATGAGCGCATCCTTTGCCAATTTGATATTATGTGTCCCTCAAAGGCATCTTACAATTGATCATAAGCCTTGGAAAACTACTCTAGCGCAAACTTGTGCAACATTTAAACACATTTGCAAGTGTCATTGGAAATTATTTACGTCATCTCCTTTGGAGCATATGGTGCAAATGCTAGTTATACCTAATTGAAATATTTTTAATTACATAAATACGTGTAGATTGATATGTATGATTATTTATTTATCTTAATATTATAATTTTTCTCCAAATATAATATATATATATATATATATATATTAAGTAAACATATATGTATGATTGTGCTAACTTTATTCTAATATTAAAAATTTAGTTCAAGTATAAAATATCATTTTTATTTATATATATCTTGAGTAGGTGGTTGAACGAACAGTATGGGACTTTGTTCACAACCGAGGCCCTGATTTAGTATGACACATGCTCAAATTTCTATCGACAATTGACAGGTGTGGTAGGGAAAAATTAGAGCCATAAAAAAGGAGAAGTATCGTTCTATATTGTAGAAGACGAGGGTTATGTGAATTTTTTTCTCACTTGGTATGGGAGGTGTAACATCACCTCCTCTCACATCTACCCACTTTCACTGGCTTACCAGGGTAAACATAGATTAGGGGCTACTATGATATGTCCCAACCTCCTAGATGACCTTAAAGAAATGGAGTCAACACAACTAGACCTTACTCAATTCCCTCAGGTGCGACAGGACCCGCAGGGGAAACCCAACCCCTCCAAGTGTCCAATACGTGATAAAACTCACCTTTTCCCTAACATAGATCCCCATCGACTCCCCTTCTAAGGCATACATGCGACTATCGGTTCCTAGCCTCTCCCATAGCCCTGCATAAGTGTGATTGTTGCATTTTTCTTCTAGTGATGTGCTAGCGACTGTGAAAATTAACGCTATTTTTTAGGCGTCGGACATAGCCTCGGCCCAGAAAACTATGAAACTTCCAGAAGTTAGAAAACAAATGAATACAATGTTTGTAGACCAAAATCTACAGCTAAGACTTAACCTGCCCGTCTCGAGTCGGGACTCACATTTTCTCAAAACATTGGTAGATATGCAGCTTACTGGTCATGAATGTAAGTATGAACATAAGAGATTGAAAACTTATATGAGGTTTAAAAATAAGGGTCACTATGTTCTCTCATTTATTGTCTTAACACCAATTAGGTATTGCATTCATTATTTATTTAGTTATGAGTGAAAACATGAAAAGAGCCATGACTAAGATCTGTCATAAAACCATGCTTATAAGTAGCATGTCACCAAATAAATAACCATAAGAGAACACTCATTAATGCCACATAATAACTAATACATTCCCTTACCAAAATCAAGAGAAACTTAGTTTTTATTAACCATAGGAAATTACCAACTGGGTTTAGGACTTCCACGTTCCACCAGACCATATATTGGCTGAACTAGATATTTCTTTTAGCCAATCACCCCCCTTCCATATTCCAAGAGCGAAAGTGTGATCTTATGGGATAAAACAATCCATAAACATCCAAGGGAATTCAAAGGTTAAGGCACCTCCACTCTCGCTATAGCATGATCTCACCTAAACCAGTCTTGAGATTAGAAAACTAAACTAAGCTTGAATGCTTTAGAATTTCTTCACCATCCTTGAGGAATTTTATTGTCTCCACCCTAAGGTGTTATTATGTATTGCGTCCTTACCGGTCAAAGGATTCCTAAGCCTTTGGGAAATTTCTTGAGACAACCTCACCCAATATTATGAAATGATGTGACAACCCAAAGCTCAAATTGAGAACAATCCCATCAGAGCATGGCTATCCAAAAATGGAAAGTATAGGCTACAATTGTCTATTGAATCATGGCAAAATCCATGCCAATGATAAGAAAATAACCACATACGAACATGAACATGTTAGAAAAATACATAAAGGGGGGTGAATTGGTATTTTAAGCTAGTTAGTATTTGTTTTTCTTATTCAGATTTAGTTACATGACTGTGATGCTGGAAAGTATCATAGATCTAGTTTACTAACCTTTCTAGTTAATTCATCATCTCTTTAAATTGAACAAATATATCAGTTCTTCATTAAATATTAATTAAATAGTAATCTTGTGTAGTAAGACAAAATAAGTTATTACACATATGAAACACATGACCACCATGACTTTTAGGTGGAAACCCAATGTGGGAAAAAACCATTGTTGTTTTCATCTTTGTCTTCTTCTTTTATTATAAAGAGTAATTTCTTACAATACTTCTAATGGTGCAGACTCATACGAGTACGTAGGAACCCGCCTATAGAAGGCTACAACCTTCTCTTATTTTCAGCTTCTATTGGAAGGGAACTACAACACCTTATCTTTTGTTCCTTGTGGATTACTTTACATAACATTTCAAACTGGATATGTTCCAATTATCAGAGAACAGTACTAAAACCAACATTGTATGAAATCACTAAACCAACTTAATCACCAAATCATTGAATAAATCAAATACTTAAGCCCACACAAGAAAAGCAGCAAGATCATTCCAATTCACTCTATACCCTTCACCACAGTGTCAACCCACCTATTGTTCATCACAAAAACATGATCCTATGACTGTAAAACCTTGTCAACCTTATGTCACAATAAACACATTATTATTATGAGACATACATGTGTATATACACACTTTATGTTAAGATAACCCGTTAGAGATCTCAAAACGCTAAACCATGAAAATGAACCACTACACTACTGAAATCAATCACTAAAACACACAGTGATCTCATAAAATTCTGAACCAAATATAGGTCATCTCATAGAAGCATCACTTTATTCAATATTTCATAACATAATTGGTTCAACCTCAATAAACATTGTCAAACATAGATCATGATGGAAGACTTCATCAAAAAATAACAACAAACACAAAAAGACTCATCAAACATCATTTATAGAAAAACCCTAGCATATGTACACAACCCTTGTAAGACACTTTCATGTATGTATGCATACTATAAGAGGCATATCCATGTACAGATCCATCCCCTACAAAATCAATACGCTACTACCCAAAATTTAATCTTCATATGTACATAATCTTTCTCAAGAGAAACATCTTATATATCTATAACTATTGAATAATACCTTCGTTGCACAACATATCATCAATAAAAACTAAATCTCTACAGATATTGTAAAAGACATACATCACAACATCATCATCACCAATATGTCAACCCATAAGAAAATTATTCGATGTGTAGTCATTTCAGATCTATAAGATTTGGTTCATCATCATAGTCCTAGATGCACACTTATTTCAAATAAAATAATTCATCAATAAACCAAATCTTGCACACATAAAAATTTGATATCCATCTCCTTATATAGCTTAGGCCTTAGCTAATACCTTAGGTAAATTCCGTAATTATGTCGATGGTATTCTTTGATTATATCTAATATCCATTGTTGCACTCATTATTATTGGCCAATACCATGGTAAAGACTAAGGTATTAAGAATACTAAGGTGAAAAAACTATACACAACTTTTCTTCGCAATACTCACGTATTTATGTGTCTTTTCTTCTTAGAACCTGTGTATACTTCTTCATACTTTATATTTATCATTCCTTTGTCTTTGAATTGATATTACTTTGTCCAATATTTTTGTCACATCTGTACTCGCCTGAATACTTATCCTGTTATTACCATGTTGACATCTTTATTATGTAGGTTTTCATTAAGGACAACACATTTATTGTAATGCCAACAATCTCCCCCTTTCGACTCGAAGGCAACAACTTTTTGTTTGGTCACCACCACCTATAGATAGTTGTTAAGACATTTGTAGATATACCAAGTTTCTCAAACACCAAGCTTCAAGCTTCCCCCCTTTGACATCAAGGGAAAATAGTTGACCAATGTCGAATGAAGGTTTCTCTTCCTTTGTTGACTTGAGTGTTGTAGATCTGATTTGCAAAGTATGAACATTAAATACTGGCCATGCTCCCATGAGCACATGCTAAATTTCTAAAGATATAGAAAGAAGTACATGAATATATGACTGAATCAGAAACGACCTTTCCTATCGTCAATGATTCATGTTTACATTGATCACCCAACAAAGTGGGGTTACATATTTGACACAACATTACATCACATCCCGAAAATCATGGGATTACATAACTTGACCACAATTGTCCATTACTGAATTTTGCAATGATTTATAACATAGGTCTTAACATGTCCTTTATATGAAGATTTAGATATGGAATTTATAATCAAAACAAAATACCTCAATAAGACCATGATATTCATCAACAAATATCAGGAACCATATCAGATCTACACCATAAGAATTACAGTGACAAAAAACAGTTCAACAACATATGTGTCTTTAGTAGTTCATCAAAGCATCAATGTTATATTGCAGCAACTCAAAAACCATCATAAGACAACACCATTTCTAACTAGCACCAATCAACATCAGGACCAAAATGCAAAATAATAATCATATGAAGCATATTAGAGGCTTTCCCTAAGTCTAAACCATTGTCTCTCTATCATATAGAAACACACGTGACTGTCCTTCATAATATTCACATACTAAAAGAAAATTGAATTTTATAACCACAACTCCCTCACAGGTTGTATTGTCTGAACCTATTCATTGTTACTACATCACATGTCTTGTCAGTAATATAAGCAACATGAATATCAAAACAACCATGGGAGACATTATCAAAATAACATATTTATTACTCCCTCTGAATATCAAAATATATGTTAGAATAATTAATGAAGTGATGAAGGAGAGGCCACTCCTAGATTATTTTTGAGATATTCGAAGAAATCACGTGCAAAAGGCTTTGCAAATATATCTACAACTTGTTCCTTTAAGGGAACATACTCCAGTTTGATCTTTTGTGCATGTACATGTTCTATGAAAAGTGACATTTTATTAGAATATGCTTGGCCTTTTAGTGCATGAAACACTTTTTAGAAATACTTATGGCACTAGTATTATCGCACAAAATAGGTATAGGTTTAGGAAAAGTGATTTGAATATCTTACAATATTTTCATTATCCATAGAAGTTGAGTACAACAAGATGCAAGAAAAACATATTATGCCTCAATAGTGGATAAAGCAAGAAAGCTTTATTTTTCGTTGAACCATGATACCAAGCAGGGTTCGAAATAGAAAGCTCCTCAACTAGTAATTTTTCGACTAAAAACATTACTTGCTTCATTTGCATCTATGTAAGCATGAAGAGAAAAATATGCATCTTTGGGATACCATATGCCATAAGATTGAGTGCTTTGTAGGTCATTGAATATTCTCTTAACTGCATGGAGATGAGTTTGTTTAGGATGTGCTTGAAATTGCCGAACAATCCCAATTTCATGCACTATGTATGGTCTTGTGCCTCTAGGATAGAGCAAGCTCCCAATCATAGATATTTATTCTGGTTGATTTACTAAGGGAGAATCATCATGTGAACTGAGGTTATAACCTGTTACCATTAGTGTGCATACAAGTTTTGTAGGTTTTAACCCTATACAAAAATTACCTGCAAACGAATTCTTAAAAGTAGAAAATAAAAATGGCGAGAACATAAAACATAAAACAAATATACAAACATATTTTCACATGGATCCTAAAACCGAGACTACCAAATTGATTTATCATTATTTATTTCAATGCTACAATACATATATATAGATATAGAAGCATCCATAAATCCCAATTGATTCTCTGGATTAGAACATAACCATAGTTCCCTTGACCGGATCTATAAGATACCATGGGCATAAAACCATCATGCCCAAAACCATGTGCAAGACCCATGCAAGAAACAATAGGTAGGTTTGTCCACCAAATATAGGGTCCAAAAATAACACACAACCAATATGAGAGATAACACACATTAAAAATAATATAACACACACCCAAAATTCTCCCACTTCTTGTTTTCTTTCCACACAGTCCAACCCTGCAATGGACATTGTTTCTCTACACCAACAAAAATTATCAGTGCTTACAGACTTCGTTAATGCATCTCCAATATTCTTGAAAGTGTCCACCTTTACGAGCAACACCATTTTTTCCTCAACCATTTCCCTCACAAATTTATATTAAACATTAATTTTCTTTTTCTTTGAATGATAAGTAGGGTTCTTTGACGAGAAAAGGCAAGCAAAAAACTATGGAAACTGTGCAGCAAGACCTTGAATCCGATTTCAGAGATGAAGCATTGATCACAGCAGCAGGAGAAAAAGGTACTGCTACACCTCATTTTAATTCTGAATCACATGGAGGAACTAGTTCAATAGATGAGTCTCTTCCTAATGAACGAAAGAGAACTGAGCTGTTTCATATTAGAGTTATCATAAATCATCCAAAAGAGGAAACTCTATTTGATATCGGATCCCAAGCAAACTTAATTTCAGAGTCCTTGGTAAAGAAGCTAGGCTTGGAAACCAACCCACATCCAAAACCTTACCGACTTGGATTGGCACATGATAAAGAAAAACTGAATGTAACTAAGGAGTGTAAGGTTAAGTTTGTGATCGCTTCTATGTTAGTGGATGAAGTAAAACTTGATGTGATACCATTGGACATCCATGGCATGGTGTTGGGGAGTCCATATCTATATGACAGAGAGACAATCTTCTTCCATCATGAAAACAAATACCAAATCACAAAAGGTGGGGTAAAATATATTGTAAGGCCTCATCAAGCTAAAATCAATGCCAACCTTGTATGTGTTGGACAAATGAAGAGGTTGGTGAATTCCAATAAGGGTTGCACGCTTATGATTATAAGGGGAAAGGATGCAAAATTATTCGATGCTTTCTAGGGTTGTGATCATGTGCATAAAAAGGAATTATGTGAATTAATTCCTAACTGTGATGAGATGTTCCAAGAATCAAGGGGATTACCTCCGAAGAGGGAAATCCAACATGAGATCCATTTGGAACATGGCACTCCTTTACCAAATATTAGCATGTACAAGATGTTGACCTTTGAGATGGAGGAGATCAAAAAGAAGGTGTAGGAACTACTGAACCAAGGGGTCATTACACCGAGTGGTGAGCACTAGTATTGCAACAATAATGTTGTAACTCCTAGGCTTTCTACTTTACTTTTATCAACCCTGTAGTTCGTAACAAACTTGGAAGCGATGGTGCTATATGCACAAGTACTAGTTCTTACTGCAGGCTATCACTTGGTCAACTGGCGCAAGATCACTAGGAGCTCAAGCCATCTTCTATGGATTCAGAAGAAGCTCTATATGTGATGAAAGAAAGGAAAGCTTACTCTACAGAGGCTACTCTACTTGCAGAAAGGAAAAGAAGATTGAAATGTAAAGTAAACCTAGAAAACCCTACTTAACCAACTAATTCTACTTTTGCAGAAAGAGAGATGAAAAAACATGAAATGAATGCCATTACTTAATCTAGGAAGTAAACAACATGTACTCAAGCTATTTCTAGAAGGAAATGAGAAAAAAACATCTTTTTATATTTTTTTGTGAAATTGTTATGCATGTAATTTATTTATTTGTGAATGTGGCAGTGATTTGGTGGTGATGAAGGGTCAATTTGGGATTTGCATATGTGTAGGATGGTGTGGATGGGTCCTAGGAGAGCTCAGATGGCCTTCTGGAGGCTTTTCCAGTAATCAGACTTCAAAATGAAGCCTACAGGAAAATCTATAGGAGGCTACAGGGGATCTACAAGAGGTCTACAGGAGGTCTATAGGAGGATGTCGAGAGCAGTTTTGGAGATTTTGAAGGTAGGAAAGCAGGAAGAAATGGTAACTTAAGGCTAGGATGATGTGTTGAGGTGTCTAGGGGCGATCAAGAATGATTACGTGAGAGAAAGATGGACAGATTTGTTCAAGGAAAGAGAGGAAAGTCTGAGGAAAAGTGCAAAAGCTAAGGTAGATTTAAAATGAACTATGGGCGACTTGTGGAGCATAGATCAAAGATAGATTGTGATGGCTAATTGGCTAACTTGTTGTCAGAAGATATTTGCTACTAGAGAACTTAAAATCAAACAATGAGATTAAGCAAGAAAGGAAACTAATTACATAAAAAAAACAACATTTTGCATCAAGCTAGTCCAAACTCTGATCTAGGAAAGTAAATGTTGGGAAATTCTATAATGAGAGAAAGCATGTAAGGAAAACTATTGCAAGATAGGAATGAGCATGGTGAAAGAGATCTACAGCAAAGCATTAACCTTCTAACAAACTTCAACACTAGAAGTCCTATGGAAAAGGCAAATCTGTGTTTCTTGTGGCAGCAAGAGGGTCTTGGCCTCAGTTCATGGTCCCAAAGGGAGGAAAGGAAGCCAAGGCCCTGTTGCTGGCCCTTTTGTATCTTCCTTATATCACTGTTAAACCTGTTATAGAAAACTTAAATGGAAACAACATTCTAAATCACCAAAAGAAACCTATTCTTAACCAACAAAGAAATTCATGTAACATCAACTAATCCATAAACTGAAACAAAGCATATAAATGCAAATAAGAGGAGCTTGGCTGCTTGGATTGGGCCCTAACCCAAGAGCTTCAGCCCTCTGTGGTAACTTAGTTCCAGCTCAAAAAGGACTTCATCTTTATTATCAAATTAATAATATGATTACATGAAACTGTCAACAAAGTAAGCTTGAAGTTGAGCAGAGAAAAGCTACAACAAAACTTCGAAAATTTGACTAACTTCCTAATGAGTCCCTAGGCCTCTCTACTTATACAACTGAAGCTCCCAACAACTTCCTTAAAGTTAGGGAGGCTTGGCTCCCAAAACTTGAGATAAACAGAAGTTATCCTCGACTTGCTTAGCTGCCTCTTTAGTGCATTGATGTGGTTGTTTGTGCTCCGAGCTACATGATGCAGAATTCAAGGTGGGGAGTCATAAATCATGGGGATACAATTCTATAAATCCTCTCCCTTGTCTACTACGAATTATTGCTGCCAATTGTCCATTAAATCTTTGACTTTATCTCCAAAATTGATCAAAAATCTGCTTTAAACACATATTAGACTCCATGGCATAATGACCAACCCAACTCACTCTATTAGCATAAATATAATAAAGAACATGCAATAAGCTAATGAGAATGGTTGATTGAACTATGTTAGGGGGCAAAATGAGCCCATATAATTACCCATTTATGGGGCTCATCATCACCCCCGTATTGAAGGTGTTGCCCATCCGCTGAGCAACCCAATCCATCTCCTCGTCTTTGATGGCCCTTATGGCCCCCCAACATCTCATGCTTCTCATGTGAGGTCCTCTTCTTTGTCATTGAATCCTGCCTTTCTGTCCAGCTCTTCCCACTGTTGTTGTTATTCTTCCTCTTTTCCACCTTCTAGGAGGCCTAGCAACAGTTGGGGACTTAATTTGAGGCCAATCCAATTGACCTTCAAATTCTGCATAGAGCACTTGTACAGGGGCACTCTCCTTAACGCTTCTTTCATCCTTGTCGGGGAGTGATACTCCCTGATCTGCAGACTGTGTGGTCGAGTGTTCGACCTCCTCATACAAGCATGAATATAGTCTTCCCTAAGTAACCTTTCCATGTCCTCAAAATGTGCAATGGCCTGAGCCTAATCATTGATATACTTAGGGGCATTTTTGGGATTATTTGCAAGTAGGTGGTGTGTGCTAACGAGAGCCATGGGGTCTGATGGCTTAGCTCTGATCATCAAGGGCTCATTTTGCTCCTTTATCAGCAACTTCCTTATCTCTACTGCCCTTAATTCCTCATGGTTCATCCATAATGCCATGGCCATTAGTTGTAGGTCCCCTAGCCTAGAATTCGGGTCCCACACGTTCATATCAGTGAGGGCCATGTTATGCAAACAGAACTCTATTATTTTTTCCTTGTCTTCTACTGAACTTTGGTCACATAGGTCCATAAACTGTTTATAATCTTGGAAAGGCATTGTGCCTCTCTATTCCAAAGTCTTGATCTGAAACTGCAGCCATTGGTCCTTGAGGTATAATCCATATGATTTTGTTGGTGTTCTGAATTGTTGTGCTTCGATAGACTAGTTGGCCATGCATGCTAATTGGGTCTCTCTCTCTTGCAGTTGTCCTCTAAGTAATGCATTTTCTATTTCCAAGTGTGTTCTTGTGATTACCTCTCTATGTCCTACAACACTTAACTCCCTGCCGATTTCTATAAGCTTGTTCTCGATGTGGCCAATATCCTCTACTCCCTTGGATTTGGCGATTTTCTTCCACCTATGGCTCCTTATTCTCTCTTTCTCCAACTCAAAGAAAAGTGGGATTGCAAATTTCTGAGGAATGATTCCCCCCCTCAAGAAGACTGTAGTAAGAGCCCAAACTAGGCTAGGGATCAGGTTCTTAAGTCCCAGTTGCTTCCTCCTTCCCCTATGACTGTCCTTCTAGTATCTTTTCAAGTTTTCCAGTCTCCTGTATTCTTGACAGGGTCTTCGGTCCCTTAGATTTTTTAGGTTTGGGTAGTGGAATTGGATTGTTTTTGGGTTTATTCTTCTTAGTCATTCATGCAAACAATTCAAATTTTTATCTCTACCATAAGTTCCTAACAATTCTGCTGGAAAGCGGGTAGGGGAGCAGGCATTTTACGTGCTCCATACGTAGGTTCTTACCTTCCATTTTTAATACCTAGTTCTCTCTCAACAGACAAGCATCAAACACCGACTTCAGTTTTTTGTAATTGTGCTGAAAAGCGAGCAGAGGAGCAAGCACTTTACTTGCTCGTTACGTAGGTTCTTACCTTCCGTTTTCAATACCCAATTCTTCCTCAACAACAATTATCAGATGTACATCACTCTTTGTAAATGGCTACACTCTCCCCAGGAATGGTGCCAAAATGTTGACTGATAAAAGGTGCCTTTTAAAACTCCTATTTATCCCACATTAATTATCAACCCGGGCAAGTCCTCTTATTTCAAGAGTGTACACAGTATGTGGCTGCTATTAATTCAGAGAGTAATGTTTCCTAAATCGTAGTATAGATCTTTTAATACAAGAGTAAATAGATGCATCTAATAAATTCCAATAGCAATTAAAGAAAACTCAATCCTCGAACAAAATCAAATCTTACAACAATTCAAGTAACAGCAACATCAGTGTCTTCTTCACTGATTTAATCTAAGTCAAACTTAATCTTCATTAAATAATCCAAATAGCAATGATATCAATCTGAAAGTCCAATAACGATAATTAAACCCTTTTACAATTTATTAAATCACTTCAAAAGTAATTCAATCTACAATGAAGGTAAACAGAATCGACAGTGCTGTAAATGATATAAAGCAGAGATATTCTGTCAATACAAGAAAACAATAAGCAACGAGGGAGATAAAATCACATAAAGCAAGAAAACTATCAAACCATCACACTTGTGAGAATCAGAAATGTACGGCACAAAGGAAGCAGTTAAATCCACCAGAGGCCGGGCCCTTAGCCGCCACCGAACACTGCTAAGTTACTTCAGATAACGTGAGGGAACAACAACTTCACTTATGTATTAATCATTGAACTAAAGAGAATTACAGTATATTTGTGTTCTTCTCAATAACGAGAGTCCGTAATTAAAATTATGATTTCAATAATAATAGGGATTCCTCCCTTTCTTCTTACAAACGTCTCCTTTTATAATCAGAAAGGGTGAAAGATAAATGATAAATGTGATCCCTCAGGATCTCTTGATCTTGAGGGATTCGCAACAGATTTCTAACTTCATACATCCTTTCCTTTCTCGCTCTCCCTTTTTGTTAGTGTGGAAGTTGAATGGACTCCTTTTGTCCATTCAGCTTCCACGCTAACCCATTGAGGATTAGGTGTCCAACATTCCCCCCCTTAATCCGAAGGGTTATGTATGAGTCCAAGAAGAGAGCTGTAATAAAAAATGTGCAAAAATGCATGGCAGCACTAGGCTGAATGTGGTCTCTGAAATGTTGGTATAAAGGGCGGTGGTCTAAGGATGACCACCAACACTGGAATGATTAGTGCAGTTCCCGGAACTCTTCCAAAACTGGCAAGAAGCTGAAGTCTTCTGCTAGAGGAAGTTCTCTTATTGTTTTGAAGAGGGAAACCTTCAACCAATAAAGGGAGGTCTCACACCACAGAAAAGGGAGAACTTCAACCTGAAAAGGGAAGTCTCAACCTGTTATGGTTTAAGGATTGCCACCAACTCTAGAATGCTTAATGCAATTCCTGGAACTCTTCGAAAACTGGCAAGAATCTGGAGTCTTCTGCTAGAGGAAGTGTTCTCAATTTTGTTCCTGGAATTCTTCCGAAACTGGCAAGAAGCTGAAGTCTTCTACTACAGGAAGTGTCCTAGATTACCCACTGAGGGCATGTTCATGGGCATCTTTGTTTCTGGATACAACTCTGAAACTGGTGTGGCAGGTTGTGGCTGAGGCTCGCTTGATGTGACTTTGAAGCTTGTAGATGACCATTATTTCCCCCCCTGTCAGATACAAGGTGAGATGATGGAGAAAACTCAACTACAAGACTGTTCAATACTTTGGAACATGTTGTAACATGTGTTTGGAATATCTTCTTGGTTGTTGATGCCCATTGCCAAGAAGCGATCCATCCAAGATGAATCTTTGTTCTTGCAGGAAGTTTGTTTCTGAAGCACCTCTGTGAAGAATGGGTGGTTTTATGACAATGCTTACATGGATTAAGATCAAAACAATGATCTTTCAAATGGCCAACTCGGTCACAGTGTTGGCATTTCACAATCTGTTGTTGTTGTTGTCGTGGAAGAGGGGAAAAGTATGGAACAGCTGAAGCTGAACTGTCATGAGGAGCAGGTGAACTGTCATGAATGAATCCAACACTCTGAAACTGGATGGGCTTAGCGTAGTTTGGAATATGAAAGGACAAGTCCTTTTCATATCCAAGACCAGTTTTGTGCTTGTTGTGGACAAGCTGTTCCCAAGGTCTGATGTTGGGCTTGGGAAGTGCAGACTGAGTTTCTACATCTGCATGTACAACTGCTGCTTTATTAGGTACTAAATCTGAACCAACTGTAACATTATTGACTTGTTGTTGATGGGTTGTTGTCTCAATGTTCTAAATAGAAACATGTTCAGAATGATGACTCCTCTGTTTTAATTCTTCTTGCTATAGCTAAGTTTTGAGCTGCAAAAAAACAATTTTCTCTTGTGCATTTTGTAGACAGACCTGAATGTCTGTGAGAGAAACTTTGCTGACTTTTAATGTATCATGATTAGTAGACAATATCAGATTTTTGAGGAACTCTAATACTTCACTGATTCTGGCCATTTTTTCTTCAATGTCATACTTACACCTTAAAAAACTGATCACAACTACTACTCAATGCAGAAAAGTAATACCCACTCATAGCACACAACAATATCCTTTATAAATGTGCAGCAAATGAATCAAGGAATCAATGCATATATATGTAGACAAAGACTATAATGAGTTTTAATACCACAACTGGGGAAGCAGCAACTGCAAACTTGCTTGGATCCTTCAAATACTCCTTCACTTTCAAATCAGAAGTGATGGCTATCAAAACTTCAACAATTATAGCACAATTCTCTGATCTTGCCACTTTCTGGGAATGAAGATAGGCAATGAGAGTAAATTCCAACAAGGACTTTCAGACCCAGAATGCTACTCCAACACTTACTCAAGTCATAGGCATTGGAATGAGTCTCTAGCATGCTGAAACAATAGTGATAGACCTCCTTAGATGTCCAAATACTTAGCAAATTGTATAATTTTTAGCAGTCCCTCTAGATAAAACAATCATAAGTCAAAGTGTTTTGATTCTCGAAATGATAGTGGAGCCCTCCACTCTGAAACAGTAATTTCATGGAAAGTAGAACCCTTCACTCCCAAGCAATAAATTCATGGAAATCTTGACACAGCAATTTTCACATAGACATCCTCCTAAACTTTTCAAAACACGCGCAGAGTTTCAGCATTCAAATAAGTATGGGACAGCGCATATGGGACAACACATTCAATTGATGTTTAACGTAGCGCAACAAAAATACAATGGAAGAATTCAGCATGGGCCAAGGAGCAGCGTTAAGGTAATACACAAAAAACTATTTATCAAAAGGTATCAACGTAATACAGCACTCCAACAGAGGTATATACTATACAACGCTCATCGTTCAACAAACTTTGATGGCAGGAGCTATTTTCATAATGCACAGGTTTGTGTCAAAATATCATGATGATGTTGCCTACTTGGAATCTTTCACCATGATGTGACAGAGATTATCACGATCAGTCCACAGTATCAATGATCCAATGGTCTGGCACTTCTCCTCGAACTCTGTAGTTAGTTTATGCCCTGAGATTTCTATGTGGGGATTGTTGTAGTCCCCAAGCTGCAGAAAGGTCGACTAGTTTGGAAAACTAAAACAATGAATAGAAAACACACACATTTTCGACCATTGTTCAAAGCTTGCAGTTCACCATTCAATGAGCATATTGGAATGGCTTTCAATGCATCATTCCCACGCTACATTCCCAGGGGCCAGCTTTCAATGTTGTATTCAACACTCCATTCCCATGTTGTATATGAACCAATTCACAGAGAATAATATACGCACTGAGATATTCAATGCGTCTTCATCGCACATACCTGAATGTAGAGATGATTTACGATGTGAACAAATGGAGAGCGCTATTTTTAGAAGAGTGGGTGAGATCAATGATACATAAAATGTTATTTTCGGTAATGGACAGATGCCAAAGTAGCGGATGGCAACATAAGGAGTTACAAGGGCAGTGGGATGCTAAATTGAGACCTGCACTCCGATACGCAGAGGAGTTCAACCGATTTTTTGAACCGAATTTCTCAATTCATACCACTGCACATCAATTTCATGCATCACAACATCAATGAAGTTTTATATGAAAATTCATGCAAGCGCCACCATACCTTAATCTGTTTGATCTCCTGAAATGTATCAATTTATGGACTGCACCTTTATGCATTCAGCTATACAATGCGGTTTTAATTATCATCAATGTGCACCTACAGATTCACAACGCAAATTCCACACATGATTTTACCTTCACTAACAAATATAAATAATTGCCAAGTCTGATCTACCTCACATGCTTTTCCATTTCCATCGTTTTGACTTAACGCCTCTGCCACTCAACAAGTTGTTTTCATTCACGCTCCATCTGCAATTTTCACTCAATACAAAACCTTCAACGCTAATAAAAATCTGTCCCCATATAATAAAATAGGGAATCAGTCCACAATTCAATCTGGCATTATAAATAGATTTTATCAAGTAGACTTATACAATTTTAAAACTGCCCAATTGATTTGTATTCGACTTTATACCACTGAATCCTGAAAGCTGCGTTCTTATTAACTTTGCTTTAAAAATCGATACATAATGGACTAAGTTTTCTTTAAAAAGTCTGCGCTTTTCATGTAATTACGCCATAAGAATTCACCGCCTTAACAAACCATTCAGATTCAAAATCAAACTAATCAATTTTAACATTCTGACAAACAGAGTTTTAATCTCTATTAATTAAATCTTCGGTCTTCCAACTGTTATACCAGATATCCAATATCTGAAGGTCGATTTCAGTACTGACCTTAAAGGCTCACTATTAATTATCGACTAGTGTTTGCAAAAACTCTGCTCCATATAGAACTTGCGACTAGTGATTCAGGGCACGCTCACAGAGAAAACGTTAATAGTCCAGATGGAATATGGCAGAGGCAGCAACGTTTATGGACAGTTTCCTTCTGGAAGATAGAGAGCGCAGGAAAGAAATATGGCAGTCAGAGGTCAGATAACGCAGAAGAGAGTCTTAAAATAGCCAGAGTCGGGTGCAGCGTATACAGTGCCAGAGGTTAGGCAGGAGAGGTAGAAGATTTCTGGCAGACAATGAATTAATGGAGCGTTATAGGTAATGGGAAGAACTGCTAGGTCTGCACATAGTAAAGCACTTTATAAGGTGACAATTCTTCTCAATTTTGATTAGGAGAAAGGTAGAACTGACATATATATAGAGACCACAAAACAAGTGGCTGAAATTGGAGCAGGACCAGCAATCACCTGCTCTGATACCATGTTAAACACACATGGACAGCAAGAGAAATATGAAAGATAAAACATGAGAGTGCAATTTTTTTTAACAAATGATTTACATTTATAGTACAATATGTGACCATTGGGTTTAACATCCCAAGGTCTCTTGGACTCCTTTTGTCCATTCAGCTTCCACACTAACCCATTGAGGATTAGGTGTCCAACAAAGTTAGCTAAATTGTAATTGCAAATAATTCCTTCATTTCTTACCATAATTCCTCAATAGATTAACGCATTAGGATACAAAAAAGATAAGAATAAAGAAAAAGGATGATTAGATTAGTAGTAAACACATACCCATTTCGTGACTCAACACCCAACTCTCTTGATCACCCTGTATGGCCCATAAAAACGGGGTTCTAGCTTTTCAGCCCCCTTCTGCTTTAGCGTGGACTGTCTGTATGGTTGTAGTTGTAGAAAGACCAAGTCCCCCTCCTCAAAATTCCTCTTGATCTTGTGCCTGTTTGCATACAATTTCTGTTGATTCTGGATTGTTAGCAGGTTGTCCTTGAGAGCCTTGAGGATATATTGGCTTTCTTGGATCCAATCTTTGGCCTTTGGGGCCTAACTATGTTCAAAAACAATGTCATCAAAAGATAAAGCATCATACCCATACAAAGCACTAAAAGGTGACATATTGATGGACATGTGATGGTTGGTGTTGTAGCAATACTCTCCCAAATACAATCACTGAATCCATGCTCGCTGCTGCCCTATCACATAGTTCCATAGTTATCCCTCTAGCCATTTGTTGACTCTCTCAATTTTCCCTTCTGTCTATGGGTGGTAACTGGTACTCGGGGCGAGCTCAGTGCCCACTAATCAGAAAATTTCCTGCCAGAATGCTACCATGAAGTGATTGGCCCTGTCACTGACTATGGTCTTGGAAAGACCATGCAAACAGAATACCTCTCTAAGAAAATAGCTCTGGTACTTGTGAAGTAGAGAACCGGGTTGGAATAGAAAATAAGTATGCATACTTGGTCAACCGATCCACCACCACATATATACAGTCTTTCCCTACACCATGGGAAGCTCTGTGATAAAATCCATAAAGGTACTTTCCCATTTCCCCTCAGTAATGCGAAGTGGCTGCAACAACCCAGTCGGATGGGTTAACCTTCCCTTGTTCCTTTGAAAAGCCTCACACTCCTGCACATGCCTCAACACATCTCCCTTGAGGCCCTTCCACATGAGGCCCTTCCACATGAAGCGTTCTCCTGTAGTCTTGACAGGCTTTCCTATAGAATAGTTTGTGCTTCTTGTAGAACAGTTTTTGAGTCCTTTAGTTGCACTCTTTCCTTCCAGGTGGAATATCTGGGAGTTCCTCTTTCATTTGTGATAGGGTTTTTAGATGGAGATTCTTCCCCTTTGACAGTGGGTGAATCTTCAATCACAATGGAAACTTTAGAAGAAGGTTGGGGCTTCCCTTATTTGATCCTTTTACTCTTCTGAGCCTTGAAGTACATTGAGTATTGCCTCTTCCTCTTTTGTTTGGGATTAACTGGGGTGCTGAGGGTAGTGAGAGCAGATGTTTCCTCCCTTTCTAGGGTCTTAGGAGACACTTCTATCTTTTCTGCCCCTTTTTCCCCTCCTTTCGTCTTCTCTATCTCTATTGGTTTGGTTTCCTCTTGCTCTGTTTTGGTCTCTTTCTCCTCTGGTTTAGCTTCCTCCTTATCTATTTTGGTGCCTTCCTCCTCCATTTTTCTTCAGCTTCCCCCCCCCCCCCCCCCCCCCCCCCCCCCTTCTCCCCCTTTCTACTCTTCCCCCTCACTATCAGAAGGACTGAGATCATATGTGAGGGCCTTTATATTATCTTCTACTGTCATGTTTCGGAAGATTTCCCATGCTATGGGGATTGTGAAGGTATGGAGGGCTTCTTCCACTAATAGTTTAATTAAGCCATGGTGAGCCAACTGATTTGGACCTCCTACCTTCAACTTAATGCTAGAGTCTATGAGGGGCTGCATGAGAAAATAGGGGATGCTAAGGTTCTGGGGTGTTGGAGTGTCCATGCCATATCTCAGCTCATGGAGGAGTCTGAAACAGTAGCTGTAAACTATGCTATACCTCCCTTCATAGGAAATATATTTAATAATCTGGTAACTGACCTCATCCCAAGGGTAAGGCATGCGTATCCTGCTGTTGAAGCCCTGAAAATTGGGTCGACAACAAGTGGGATACCCACCCAGTCCGGACCTTGGTTGGCAGCTCCTTATCCGTTTGGTATAGCGGGTCCGACTGGGGATAATGGGACCAGTTTCCCAATCTAAGGGTGTGTGTGTGCAGAGTTGGATTATGCTGATCTAATAGTTCTGATCTAAGCTATTTTAATCTAATTCTATGCTATTGTAATCTAATGAAAACAGCACATCTAATCTATGCTAACCCGGGGTGTATTTCCTCTATTATGCGATCTAAAGAGATTTCAAACAATAACTGGTAATAAAGATCATTCAGCTATCATAAGAATGGAAATCAATTAAGATGAACCACTTTGCATAAAAAGTTAAGCAAAACAGTTGTGAACAGCATATCGCATAATAAGTTATTCATATATCAAACATAAATAAATGACTCCACTGTACAAAAGTGCCAAATGGTAACTCACACATTCATGCAATAACATATAAACAACTAAAAACTGTATATCACTTCAAGAATATAAGTAGAAATGGCCAAGAGATAAAAGTACCATTTATGACTGGTCCTACTCATAAGCTTCAAGTAATAATGATTTATCTCTCCTTGTTCTGATATCTACTAAGAGTACAAAAGTGCAACATCAGTAGCAGACATTGAATGAAAAAATTAATAAACCTTGATCCATTCATTCATCAAAACCTCCTCTGAGGGTGCAGAAGTGCATGTTCTGAGGACAAGTTTTTGACAAATTTCCAGACCCTTCTCCAAATGCATGAGAAGGGTTTAAATACTGCTAACTAAGTAACTTAATTACATAAATTTCAGATACGGTTCAAAATGACCGCCCTTTATCTAAGTAAACTTATTTCTAAAAATTGAATTTAATTTCTAACTATTTCTGCATTTGCTCCTTAGTGCTGTGAGTATGCAACATTTGCCTGGGAAGAGTTGGCTGGTCGTCTTCTGCTTTTGTTTGAGCTACGAAAATAGAAATGACAAGTGCTGGCACCTCTTTTTAGTAAACTGGAAGATATTTTTGAGAATTATCTCCTGGTTGAGCGAATTTACTGCGTGTATGCTTGGTAACAACCCAGATTCCCCCTAGCTGCCTCTACTTTTTCTATCTAGGCTTCCGGACTCGTGGATGACTAAGCAAGTTAGGGACTTTGCTTTCTGAACAATTTTCTTAGCGATGCGCGATTAGCTCTAGGCGCTAATCATGCATCAAAAACTGCCTCCGTTCTTTGATCCGGGCCTTTCTGGTGCATTTTCCGCCTTTAGCGCTTATTCCTTTACCGGGCATGAGCTTCAGAATTTTGTAAACATGCTGCTTTTGTGAGTTTCTTGACCTTGAGTGTCGAATCGCCTATTGATATAAGTATTTGTTTAGTAACACTCTGAAATCTACATTTCTGTTGTATGCGGCATTAGTGTATGAGACCATCTCTTCCCTGTTCTCCGAGCATTGGCGCTTTCCCCTTTTTCTTTAGATGTTTCCTGCAGTTCACGCAAAGGAAAAAGTAATGATAATAAATTTTGACATGAAAGCTTCAAGTTCTACGAATGTGTAAAATCATGACACCCACAGTGAACTGACTCCTTGAAAAACACAAAACTATCCTTCATGAATACCTTGACGTACATTCATTAATTTTCTTTAAGCCGTGTGCTCAATTTTTGGTTTAGGGACAACTTTTCTTGGGTGCTGGGCCGAGGAAAATTTGCGATGGGTGATTTCTGTGACTCGCATAGATCGTAGATCGCATAGATCGCATATCGCATATCGCATATCGCAGTTTTGCGGCATCACAGTTATCGCATAGATCGCAGTGTTGCGGCATCGCAGATCGCGGCATCGCAGATCGCATATATCGCAGCAATTCGTCAAGTTATTCATGTGCTGCTTATGTGATGTTGCAATATGCGATATCACATATTGGCCATCGGAGATTTTCTTAAGATTAGTCATTTATGGGTGCTTCTCAATGTATGCGATGTGATGAATTTCGCGCCACTTCTTCGTAGTTGTTTTAATGTGCTCATAAAGGGAATGCTTGACTCTTCTTCGTGCGATGCATTTTTTAGGAGTACAATATATTACTAAGGGTCCCCACTTCTTTAGCGTTATTGCTAATACTAAAAAGAAGTAGGGGGGTTGTTGGTGGCCACAACAATGGCGATTCACTTGGAAGAACCCGTTATCTCTGCTTTTCTATTGAATTCTTTAAACTTCCAAAACAGAAAAATTTTCATAAATCTAAACTTTGTTATGGACAGACAGAGTACATTATGCCTTATTCTATCAATGATATTTTGTTTCAACTTCTTTCTTTTCTAATTGTTTGCTTCCTCAGTCTTGTCCTTGTATCTACATCACCCATTACTTGGTCATGAAAAGAAAAAAAAGAAAGTTTTCTCTGTGTGCTAGCCTTAAAATATGCTCGTTTGCCGTAGGTAGAGCCTCTACTGCCAGCAGGCGTCCATAGCCTCCACAGGGTTACCTGTTACCCAGCAATGATCCTTTATCCCGTTTAAGGTTACCTACAACCCTCAAAGAAAAATCCATTTTGACACTTTTTCCTTTTCTATTCTTAAAGAACAATGTCTTGGTTTGGTAGCCAAATTATGACACAGTCATTCACTTGATTTACACTTTTGCTGAACAAGCTGGCTCGTGATGAGACCCCTTGTCTTCTGATTTCAATAATCTTGAGTCATTGCCCTGTTTTGATGGACAGTGTTTGGAAAAGTCAGCAAAGTTATAATATATGTGATCATGATAAGCCGGCTCGTGATGAGACCTCTTATTCTTTGAGATATAGTGTTTCTTGGATATACCTCTGAATGTTGTGATTTTCTTTAACAGGGAGGATATCATTGTTTTCCTTAAGAAAGCTCTGGACGACAACAATAGAGTTTGCAAATAGAAGTTTTACAGAGAATCTTTATTTTGTTATTGATACCTTTCATTGTGCTGATATAAAACAATTCCTTCGCTAAAGGTTGCTTTCATCAATTTTTTTTTTTTTTTTTTTTTTTGAAGTTGAAACTAATATCATATCTAGGCTAAAGTTTTTAACTGTGTCTGTCAATAATAAAGATCAGATTTTCAAAAAAAAAATTGTTTATACAAGCGAAAAGCTCAAAATCTGAAAGAGAATTGGTGCCTTTTTCGCGAATACCGATAGTAACCATTAACAACCGGTTTTATTATGAAAGAAAGAAAAAGAAAAAGAAAAAGAAACTATTCTACAAAATAGAAGAATAATCTTCTATGGAAAATATATTTTAAGGACTTGACCATTCACAGGCAATGAATCCCTTCTACTTGCTAGATCCTATAAGACAAACGTTGATGGACCTATGACTTCAACAATCTGAAAAGGACCAAGCCACATCTTTTGAAATTTTGTATGTTTGCCCTTTTCTTCATGAGATTTATCCCATTTTAAAACTAAATCTCCCATCTGAAAAAATTTTCTGGTCATTTTGTTTGAATCAAAAGAGGATTTTATTAGCGCTTGATGATGAGCATGGGTTCTTTTAGCTT
This sequence comes from Pinus tabuliformis, assembly GCA_031772625.1. Taxonomy (NCBI): domain Eukaryota; kingdom Viridiplantae; phylum Streptophyta; class Pinopsida; order Pinales; family Pinaceae; genus Pinus; species Pinus tabuliformis. The sequence continues at coordinate 479,172,904 of CM062812.1, read as the reverse complement.
GTTCTTTTTGTTCTTCTAATTTGATTATTTCCATTTGTCTTAGCTGTATGGAGGAAGTAGGTACTTCATCAATGTACTGTATTAAAGACAAATAGGGAATGACTAAGTGAGTTGGAAGAACCGCTTCTTTCCCATAAACTAAATTAAAGGGGAAGTGCCGATCGAAGCTTTTTTTGTTATTCTATCTGCCCATAAAGCGTTTATCAAAGCTTTATGCCAATTCTTTTGGTTCTGGTCAACTGTTCTTTTAATAATCCTGATTAGGTTTTTATTTGTTGACTCAGCTAACCCATTACCTTGCGGATAGTAATTGGCCGAATATTTTAGTTTGAATCCCCTTTTAAGTGCGAACTCAGTCATTGCATTTCCAGAAAAGTATGATGCATTATCAAATATTAAAGCCATTGGCAATCCAAACCTAGTGATTATAAATTGATCTATGAATTCGATAATATTTTCAGAATTAGTTGTCTTGAGAGGAACTGCCTCTACCCATTTAGTAAAATAATCTGTTGCCGTGAGGATGTACCTATGCTGCTTAGAAGAGTGAGGAACGATCTCACCTATTATGTCCAAGCCCCACTGGCTGAATGGTTGCTCGATGTTTACCGGTTGTAGTGGCAGGGACGGCTTCTTTTGTTTTCCAGCAGTAGTTTGGCAGACTTGACATTTCCTCACGTAACTGTGTGAATCTTTGAACAACGTAGGCCAGTAATATCCTGCACGTAAAATTTTATGTGCAGTAGCATCTCCAGCATAGTGTCCGCCTGCTAGTCCATCGTGGAGTTCCTGCAAAACTTTTTCGGCTTTAGTATTATCAAGAAATCTAAGAAGAACAAAATCATAATTCTTTCTAAAGAGAATATCATTTATGAGCTGATATTGTTTAGCTTTCAATCTCAGAGCTCTTTTCTTAGTGTGATCCAGATGTGATGGAGCATACCCGTTCTTAAGATAATAAATGATATCAGCATACAATGATTCTGCATCGTTCAGGCTTACCTCATACATTTGTACCTCTTCGGATGGCATTTCAAGGATTTGCGATGCTCCAGCTAACATCTTGCAGAAGCCTTGACCTCTTACAATGTTTTCTGGTTTGATCTCAAGATCATATTCCTGTAAAGCAGTGATCCAATTCGCTCTTTTCTCGCCCATATCCTTCTGCACTAGAAGATTTCTTACCGCTGGAAACGGTACTATGATCTTAATATGGGTTTTGAGTAAGAAAGCTCTGAAATATTTAACCGCTTTGAAAACAACATACGCCTGTTTCTCTACGTCTGAATAATTGAGTTCAGCACCTTGTAGATTTGAGCTAAAAAATGCAATTGGAGCTTCTGTTTTTTCTTGATTGGCTTGGGTTAGAATTGTAGCATATGATTTTTCTGAGGCAAATCTGTATAAAACAAAAGATTCTGAAAAATTCGGGGTTGCTAATGATGGAGCATTAATAATAACTTGTTTGATCAGGTTGAATGCTTCATGTTCATCTTGACCCCATTTGAAGGTTGAATTCTTTTTAATCATGGTTTGCAAAGGAGACAATTCGTGAAAAATCTAGGACAAATCTTTTTACAAAATTGATTTGACCAAGGAAAGATTGCATGGCTTTTTTATTATGAGGTAGGGATATTTCTGAGATTTCTTTGATTCTGTCAGAACCAATGTGAATACCAGACTTTGACACTATGAATCCTAGAAGTTTTCCTTCACTTAATGTGAAAAAAGATTTCTTCGGGTTAAGTGAAATCCCATACCTTAAACATTGTTGAAAAATTTGCTTTAAATCTCTGAGATGGTCACTTCGCTTCTTGGAATACACTGTTATATCATCCAAATAAATCACTACAGATTTGTTGACTAAACCCTTAAATGCGATGTCCATGGCTCTTTGAAATGTAGCGCCATCATTAATCAAACCAAATGGCATCTTCCGATATGCGTATGTGTCCCATTTAGTTCTGAATGTGGTTTTCAACTGATCATTGGGATGCACCAGCACTTGATTATATCCTAAAAATATGTCCAAGAAAGACATTAGTTCTGAGCCTGCTACTGCCGGTAATATCTATTCCATAGGCGGAAGAGGAAAATTGTCTTTTTGACAGGCTTTGTTAAGATTCCGAAAATTGATACAGATTCTAATATCTCTGTTTTTCTTTCTAACGGGTACCATATTGGAGACCCACTTGGAATGTCTGACAGGGAAAATTATTCTGGCTTTTAATAACTTATTTAGCTCAGTCTTTATCTAATTTTCTAAATTGGGGTGGATCTTTCTCAATTTCTGTTGGACAGGTTTTTCGGCTTCAATCATAGGAATAGTGTGTTCAATGATAGAAGTGTCGTATGTCTTCAGCTCATTGTAATTCCAGGAAAAAAAAAATTTATATTGTCTCAAAAGACGAATATACGCTAGTTTTTCTTGAGGGGCCAGGCCTATGCCTAGATTAATGTTTTGTGGTTTATCATCGGTTCCTAGGTTTACTAATTCGTAGTTCAGAGTTGAACTGTAGAGCTTTGAATTGGTAGACCTTTTAAACCAATTTTTCAAATCGTACAAGTCTTCTAACTTAACCACCGATTTAGGTATAGCATTATTAGTGCTATTTTGTTGTGTTTTTCGATCATGATGGTCTTTGTCAATTATCTGATTAGAGTAGGATCCTTCAGAAGTGAGGAAATTTACAATATCAGGATCGTCATTGAATACTCTCCAATTTGTAATGTTGTCAGGGATGGATGGTCTAAAGATCAATTCTATTGAGAATCTATCTGGACTAAAATATTTGGAGGGAATAAGCCTAGAGGCTACGTTAGCTAAAAGGTCTTCACTCGCGTTTTGGAGTCTCAGGATTGAAGAGATATTAAATGTTATGAAATGCTCAGTCAGATCTTGTACTAAAGATTGATAGTGTTTTAAATGACCTGATAGGCAATGTATAGTGTTACGTACCTGTTTGACGATAATCTCATAGTCTCCAAAGACCTGAAGATACTTGACGTTTAACCCGATTGCTTTGTATAGGCCTTGCACCAAGGCCTCATATTCTGCTGTGTTGTTTGTGCAATTGAATTCGAGTCTGCATGTAAGCATGGTCTTGTTTCCTTCTGGACTAATCAGAACGCATCCTGCTCCTGCTCCTTCGTTAGATTTAGAGCCATCGGAATATAATTTCCAAAACAAAGATGTATTTACAGGTTCATCTACAAAATTAACACACTTTGAATTATCAGTTTGGGAAAAAATTTCGACTTGGGACAAAACTGAATTTTCTAAGTAAGGTGATGGGTGAGCATTGAAATTACCGAGAAAAGAATCTACCGAGTAATTTCCTATGATACTGTTTTTATAGGATACTGCTTCATTTTCTCCCTCTAATTCTGTTACTATGTATTTCTGGTGTAATTCTCGTTCAACCTTTATCTGATTCGGTTTACCGTTATAGAGTAACCACATGTGCGACCAGTCGGTTGCAAAGTATCCATGGAGTTTCTCGGACCAATCCCTGCTAAGAATTAATCCATAGAATTCTGGGATATCGACCTCTAGAATATCAATAACCTGACATACCTTCGGGTTAGATGACAATCTTATGGTTACTTGATTAATTTCACCAATCACTTCGACTTGAGATCGATCAAGCTGAACTATACGCACTGCGGATTTTTGTGGTTGAACATTTAGCTTAGCACATATTGATCTGGGTAAAATATTCGAAGAAGCACCAGAATCTACCAAACAATTGTGCACACTTTTGTTGAAAATATCGTAAGTGAGAAGAAACGGGGGAGTGTGAGATCCTGATCTTCCTCCAATTAAGGCGATATCATTTGGGTCAAGCTTATTGATTGCGTTAGTCGGAGGTCTTCCCATGTCATGGGAAGCTTGAGAGAGTACAGCGGCAGGAAAAGGTACAATAGGCACAACATGTAATTCTTTCATCATTATCTTCTGTTGGTGCTTCAATTTACTCAATTCATAAAGGGTAATATTAGCCCTAGTCTTTTTCATGTCATCAAAAATATTGTACTCCATTTCATCCGACACTATCAGTGTTTTTGATGGAGTTGTTTGATCTGCTCAGACTGGGCTAGACTGAGTCGCTTTAGTTGTTGCGACTTTATCTTTTGTTGTAGGGCTTGCGCCCTTCTGCTTATGGGTAGTTTGGGGAGGATCAAGCTAATTTTTGCTTCGTGTGCTAAGCGGAAATATTTCTTGATCCTCTTCTTGTGGGAGGATGAAATCCCACATTCCTTGTAATTCCACAACTTCTTCGTCATCAGTTTTCCCTTTAGTGGCACTTTCTTCTTCTTCCTCTTCCTCAGTTTCAGCATTGGAGATGCCATTGGGTGGTTTTGTATCCGTTGAAGGACCTCTTTTAAAAGTTTTGTAGGGCTTTTTTAAAGAAGTTTCTGCTACTTGTTTTTTTATGTCAATCATCTCATTAGACATGGTCTTTAATACTTTCTGCAATCCTTCCAAATTGAAAGGGTCTTTTGTTTGTTTCTTCTTGGGGTCTTCCTTGAAGGTGACTTTTTTAGACTTTCGTTCCTCTATCGCAGATCTCTTTTCCAGGGCTATTACCCATTTCTCTACTGCTATCACCTCTGTCATGTTTTCAACTAAAGTTGTTTTATTTGCTCTATCCACGAAGATTGCTACGTTTGATGGTAAAGCAGTAATATACCATTCACATCGTACTTCTTCGCTGGGTTGGGAAGCAGTAGGAATTTTGTTGAGAATTTTATTGAACCATAAATCGAAATCTTTGATAGGTTCTTTAGCTTGGGCCTTGAGATTGGATAGGTCATTGATTAATGTTGCTGTTGATCTGTCATCACCAAACATGATAAGGAATTGATTGTGAAAGATATCCCAACTTGTGATAGACCCGGAAGGTAATGAAAAATACCATGACCCGGCTGTTCCTTGCAGAGTGTATGGGAAAAGCCGAACAACAGCATCTTCATTAGTAACTCTATTGAGATTGATAGAAAGCATGAAATTGTTTATGTGTTCTTCTACTAGCATGCCTGCTTTTGGATTGAATTTAGGCAGCCATTTCTCAGGGTTGTTCCATGGAGATTGGGCCATCGTTGAGCTGCTAGTAGAGAAAAGTGCAGGAGATGATCTCTGCGGTTGGGAAGATGAGGATACTATGATCGTGGATGATTGAAGAGGGATTGTGGTAGACGGATGAATGATGGTTTTGAATGGAGGTGTGGGTGGTTGACTTCGCAGTGAGGTAGTTGAAATGGGTAATGTAGACGAAAGAATCTCACTGTCAGACTCTTGTGGTGATTTCCTTGCTCTTTTCCTGGTGGGAAGAGGCAACTCAGTCGGCTGGATGCCAAATTTTTCACTTTTCAATCTGGTTAGGGGATGAGCAGGATTGTACTGCAAAGTCACACTGCTTTGAGATTTATCATACCTCTGAGGAGAAATGGAAAATCCCTGAAGTTTGTGAATCAGAGATTCGACTTCAGGGGGTTTAACGACAAATTGGTCTGAAATATCAAGGTGTGCAGCAGTGATTGATGCTTGAGAGACTTCCGACTCTGGATTTAAATATACTGGAGAAGTCGGGGGAGATGATAAGGGCGATTTACTCTCAAAATGGTATTTAGATTTTGATTTAAGTGCTATTCATAGTTCGGGCCCTCCCTCTAGCGCCAAATATGTTGAAGCCCCGAAAATCGGGTCGACAACAAGGGGGATGCCCACCCGGTCCGGACCTTGGTTGGCAGCTCCTTATCCGTTTGGTATAGCAGGTCCGACTGGGGATAATGGGACCAGTTTCCCATTCTAAGGGTGTGTGTCTGCAGAGTTGGATTATGTTGATCTAAGAGTTCTGATCTAAGCTATTTTAATCTAATTCTATGCTATTGTAATCTAATGAAAACAACACATCTAATCTATGCTAACCCGGGGTGTATTTCCTCTATTATGCAATCTAAAGAGATTTCAAACAATAACTGGTAATAAAGATCATTCAGCTATCATAAGAATGGAAATCAATTAAGATGAACCACTTTGCATAAAAAGTTAGGCAAAACAGTTGTGAACAGCATATCGCATAATAAGTTATTCATATATCAAACATAAATAAATGACTCCAACGTACAAAAGTTCCAAATGGTAACTCACACATTCATGCAATAACATATAAACAACTAAAAACTGTATATCACTTCAAGAATATAAGCAGAAATGGACATGAGATAAAAGTACCATTTATGACTGGTCCTACTCATAAGCTTCAAGTAATAATGATTTATCTCTCCTTGTTCTGATATCTACTAAGAGTACAAAAGTGCAACATCAGTAGCAGACATCAAATGCAAAAATTAATAAACCTTGATCCATTCATTCATCAAAACCTCCTCTGAGGGTGCAGAAGTGCATGTTCCGAGGACAAGTTTTTGACAAATTTCCGGACCCTTCTCCAAATGCATGAGAAGGGTTTAAATACTGCTAACTAAGTAACTTAATTACATAAATTTTGGATACGGTTCAAAATGACCGCCCTTTATCTAAGTAAACTTATTTCTAAAAATTGAATCTAATTTCTAACTATTTCTGCATTTGCTCCTTAGTGCTGTGAGTATGCAACATTTGCCTGGAAAGAGTCGGCTGGTCGTCTTCTACTTTTGTTTGAGCTACGAAAATAGAAATGACAAGTGCTGGCACCTCTTTTTAGTAAACTGGAAGATATTTTTGAGAATTATCTCCTGGTTGAGCGAATTTACTGCGTGTCTACTTGGTAACAACCCAGATTCCTCCTAGCTGCCTCTGCTTTTGCTATCTAGGCTTCCGAACTCATGGATGATTAAGCAAGTTAGGGACTTTGGTTTCTGAACAATTTTCTTAGCGATGCGCGATTAGCGCTAGGCGCTAATCGCGCATCAAAAATTGCCTCCGTTCTTTGATCTGGGCCTTTCTGGTGCGTTTTCCGCCTTTAGCGCTTTTTCCTTTACCGGGCATGAGCTTCAGAATTTTGTAAACATGCTGCTTTTGTGAGTTTCTTGACCTTGAGTGTCGAATCGCCTATTGATATCAGTATCTGTTTAGTAACACTCTGAAATCTGTGTTTCTGTTGTATGCGGCATCCATGTATGAGAGCATCTCTTCCCTGTTCTCCGAGCATTGGCACTTTCCCCTTTTTCTTTAGATGTTTCCTGCAGTTCACGCAAAGGAAAAAGTAATGATAATAAATTTCGACATGAAAGCTTCAAGTTCTACGAATGTGTAAAATCATGATACCCACAGTGAACTGACTCTTTGAAAAACACAAAACTATCCTTCATGAATACCTTGACGTACATTCATTAATTTTCTTTAAGCCGTGCGCTCAATTTTTGGTTTAGGGACAGCTTTTCTTGGGTGCTGGGCTGAGGAAAATTTGTGATGGGTGATTTCTGTGACTCGCATAGATCGCAGATCGCATAGATCGCAGATCACATATCGCATATCGCAGTTTTGCAGCATCGCAGTTATCGCATAGATCGCAATATTGCGGCATCGCAGATCGCAGATATCGCAGCAATTCGTCAAGTTATTCGTGTGCTACTTATGCGATGTTGCGATATGCGATATCGCAGATTGGCCATCAGAGATTTTCTTAAGATTAGTCATTTATCGGCGCTTCTCAATGTATGAGATGTGATGAATTTCGTGCCGCTTCTTCACAGTTGTTTTAGTGTGCTCATAAAGGGAATGCTTGACTCTTCTTCGTGCGATGCATTTTTTAGGAGTATAATACAAAAATTTTATAAAATCTTTTTGGATTTTTTATTACTAAGGGTCCCAACTTCTTTAGCGTTATTGCTAATACTAAAAAGAAGTAGGGGGGTTGTTGGTGGCCACAACACCTGCTAATGCCATTTTTGTCTTCTATAGGATCTTCATTATTTTGGAAGAAGGTTTTCTTGACAGACTGTCCAATTGGCTTTTCATCTTTGCTACAAGGTAATCCAAAAGGGATGGGGCTAACCCTACTGATATATTCTGGGGTGATTTCCATGGAGAGTCCTCTCAATGTAACAGTGGCATAGGTCCTCGAATGGGGGACTAAAGAAAGGGCAAACTCCACAGCCACTTATTCATCAGACCCTCAGAATTTTTCAAAGAACGACATCCAATTTGCTCTGGTGAAAATTGCTACTAATTCGGGATGTTCATGGATCCTAGCTGAATTTGTGGGTTCCTTCCTCATCAATCCCTCTATCATTGTGATTATACCCTTTTTAACACCCAAGGTATAGATGGAGATAAAAATTTCGAAGAAATAGGAAAGCAGAGGAAAATTTGTGTTTTTTTAAGAAAACAGGCATAAAATTCTTATGTAATTTTTCTCCTTCTATGGACTCAATTTCTCCTTAAAATTGTATCATTCTTTGCACATATTGATAATAAAGGTGGGTATGCATAGAACCTACCTCCTCAATTCAGAAATCAAGCAAATACCCCGTGTTTTTTCCTTAAAAACTACTTACTGGCCCTCCTGTAGAATTGGTTGTAGGTGCTTCTGTAGAACCTGTTACTGCCCTTGTAGAGCACCAATAGCAGGAGGATGGATGAAAGTGTTGGAGAACAATGGTTTAGAGGCTATGGGGGTGGTATAGAGCTTGCTGTAGCTAAGTGGACGAGGATGAAATGGAAGAAAAGGTGGTGAAGGAGCTTCGAGGAGGAGTACTTATGTTTTCTTTGAGATATTTCCGGTGATGGGATGAGCTGGAAAAAATGTAGGTTGCCATATTTTGACCGTTGGTCCCCACTACACTATCATCATGGCTCTTTCCCACAATCACTTTCCATCATTGCATCAGAGTTTGCAGGCGCTCCACTACCTATGCTTTAGATGTTTCTGTGAGTTGACTATGCACACGTGTGGTGGCATCTCAGGATGAGTGCAGTGAACTGGATGAGGGTGACCAGTTAACTGGACACATTTTCTCGTTCAACCCTAACCATCTCATTTGCTCATGCATATTTTCCAATTACATAGATGCAGCAGAGCAGAGGGTTAGTCACTTACTTGCGAGTCAAATGTACGTGTCGTGAGGCATTTTGTTTCCTTTGCTGCTGCATGCTCGTATTTCAGTTGTTGCATGCCTGTATCTCCTCTGTTGTTATGCTTTCTTCTTCCTGATGTGTGGCTTGTTTGCTTTGTGCAGGTATCCTTTGGTTGTATCTAGTTTTGGATGTTTCCTTCAATCCTATGGCTGCACCTATTTTGCTGTTGTGGCTTGATTTTAATGGGATCAGCTGCTACAGGAATTCTTATAGGAGCTCCTGTAGCTGCTTCTCGCTTTAACATTTTTAGTTGATTTTTGTGCTGGGAGGTCGGAGGATGATGCTAGAGATGTTGATGAAGATGGAGAGGTACTTGGTAAGCTGTAAGTGAGATTTTTAGGTGCTTCTCCCTTTATTTTTGTTTTTCTTCTAAAAAATTGGTTTCGGTGTCTTTCGACAAGAAGGGAAAAAAATGAGGATGATGAGGTGGTGCAAGTGTGGGATGGATGGAAAGCATGTTGGATAGCTGGAGGAGGGTCTACATGCTCTTCATGAAATCTCTCAAGCCCTCAAATTTCTTTTTGAAACCATTTCTAGCTCTCTGTGATTTCTACAGGAACCTCCTGTAGAACAGATAGGGCCTCCTGTAGAACACACAATTTTCGAAAAAGAACACAGTGGGGTGGAATGAAGGTCAGAAATGATGGATAAGAGTGTGGGGGATATGAAGTAGGCTCAATGGCATCTTCTCTTGCTCCCTGTGGTCCACCTGTAACCTGTAATTCATATTAAAAGTCAATTCTCTTTTCCTTCTTTTCTTTGTTTTTTGTTCCTTTTTTTTCAAATAAAACTAGGGCACCTCAAGGAGGTTTCCACCCTGTTTGCCTACCCTGGGTGCCTCCAAGGGAGGTTTTCACCCAGGGATCTTATTCTCTTTCTTTTTTTTCTTTTTTTCATCACTGCGCTTCCTCAAAAGAGGTTTTCAACCCAATGATGGGACTCAAGTGCCTCATGGATGTTTTCACTTGAGTCCTTATTATTTTTTCTTTTTTCTGCTTCTTCGGTGAGTGGGGGAAGTGGAGGCTAAGACCTGCTCCACTACCATCACTATATTATTCACATCTTCAATGAACTCTCTCTTGGAGAGGGGCTTCTTGTAAATTTTCAACCTATGTCCATTCACAAGCATGGGGATGGCTTCCTCATCAATGGTTCTGATTAGAATTGAACGATTGTCATTACATTTTTCCACAGTGTAGGGTCCCAGCCATATTGTCTTTAGCTTGCCTTTGAAGTCTTTAAACCTTGAGTCATAGAGCAGTGCCCAATCTCCCTCTTGGAATTGCTTCTCCTTGATATTTTCGTCATGTTGTATCTTCCTTTGAAGTTGAACTACCTCTGTGTGGAGAAGGGCTTGCAATCTTTATTCATCCAATCCATTGAACTATAGTAGTCTTTCCCTCTGTGCATGGTTGAGGTCTAAGTCCAGCCGAGTTGCCATTCTTAGTGTATTGTATTCAAATTCTATTGACAACAAATCCTTCTTCCCATAAACCATTTCATGGGGCGTGAACCATATGGTGGTCTTCCATGTTGTGTTGTAGGCCCAAGTGGCCTCAACTAGTCTATCCACCCAACATTTTCTGTTGCTGCTCACTACCTTGGTCAGAATTCCTTACAAATCTCTATTAGTGACTTCTAGCCGCCCATTGCCTTGTGGATGGTAAGGGGTGGAAGTCCTGCACTTGATTTTATGATGTGTGAGTAGGTCTTCAATCAACTTGGCAGTGAACTAACTGCCTTGGTCTATGACCATTTCTCTTGGATACCCGAACTTATAAAATATGTTTTCTCTCAAAAACTCAGCTACCTTTTCCTCTTTTGCTACTTTGATTACTTTTCTTTCTACCCATTTTGTCAGATAATCAGTGCAAACAATGATGTATTGCTTCCGTCTTGAAGGAGGGTTGATAGGACCCACAAAGTCCATGCCCCACTTCTGAAACGGCTCAAAGGTCACTTGAGGTTACATGGGCATCTCATCCTTTGGAGTAGGTTTCCCCATCCTTTGACACTGCTCACATTGGTTGGTATACCTCCTCACACCTTGATGAAGAGTGGGCCAATAGTAGCCTGCTTACAATATTTTGAAGGCAGTCCTCTTTGCTGCAAAATGGCCTCCACAAGGCCCGTCATGTTAGGTCAGGAGAATGTCAAACACTTCCTCCTCCTTAACACATCTTCTCAAGATCTGATCTAGGCCAAGTTTGAATAGATTGCCCCTAATCCAAGTGAAAGGGGTGCTTTTTCTCACGATCTTGCTCTTCTCCTTTGAGGACACGTGTGGTGGGAACTATGCTGAAACCATGTAGTTCGTTATATCAGCAAACCATGGAGAGAGTACTGAGATAGCAAAGAGGTGTTCATCTAGCATTTGATCATCTACCATTCCTTCTTCACCTGTGGGAAAATTTACTCTAGACAAAAAGTTAGCAACAACATTTTCTTTACCACGCTTATCAACAATGGTCAAATCAAATTGCTATAGTAAAAGCAACCATCTAATAATGCGAGCATTTACATCTGGTTTGTTCATTAAATATTTAATTATAGCATGATAAGTATGGACAAAGGTTTGATAGCTTGTGATGTAATGTCTGAATTTGTTCAAGGAGTGCACTACAGCTAGGAGTTCCTTCTCGGTTACTGTATATTTTAACTCTTCCTTTGACAAATTTTTACTGATAATGTATATGGTATAAGGTAACATTTCATCAATTTGTCCTAAGGCTACTCCTATTGCTTTGTTCGAGGCATCTCTGTGAATGTGGAAAGGCAGGGCCCAGTTTGGGCCTCTCAAAATTGGGGCAGTCACAAGTTTGGTTTTCAAGGTAACTAGGGATTCTTGACAGTTTTCAGTCCATATGAACTCGACATCTTTCCCTAAAAGACCAAATAGCGGAGAGGCTAACTTATAGAAATATTTAATGAATCTTCTATAATATGCAGCTAAGCCTAGGAAACTTCAGACATATCTCACCTTTTCAGGAGGTGGGACCCTTTGGATGATGCCATTTTGTTGGGGTCCACCTGTAATCCTTGTTGAGATATTTCATGACCTAGCATGGTCCCTTCAGTCATAAAAAATTCACATCTTTCTGGACTGAGGGATAGGTTCATTTTAATCCACTTCTCCAAGACTTTTCCTAGGTTAGATAAAGCTTCCTGAAAGTTAAAACCATAAGGAGTAAAATCATCCATATATATTTCCACTGCATCATGAACCAAGTCATAAAATATACTCAATACTATCTCTAGAAAGTGGCTAGAGCGTTAACAAACCAAAAGGAAGGACTCGATACGCAAATGTATCCCAAGGAAATGTGAAAGTGGTACTATGTTAGACCTCCGAGCTGATTTGAATCTGATTGTACCCGCTAAACCCATATAGGAAGGAGAAAAAAAAATTCCCCGCCAGACCATCTAACACTTGATCTATGAAAGGCAAAGGAAAATGATATTTTTTAGTGGCTTTGTTCAATTCCTGATAATCAAAATAGATTCTCCACTTACCATTTTTCTTTGGCACTAGCACCAAAGGAGAGACCCATTCGTTGTCAGAGATGGGGTAGATGAATCCTGCATCAAGTAATTTTTACAATTCTTCCTTAACAATGTCTTTAAGGGTTGAATTCATCCTCCTTTGGGGCTGCCTGACTGGTTTTCAATCTTCCTTAATGTATATATGATGAGTACATACTAAAGGGTGCACTCCCTTCATCTCCTTATAACTCCAGGTGAAGGCATCTAAATGTTTTCTAAATAAGCTGCACAGCTCCTTCTCCTAGGAAGTGTATAGGGATGAATTAATTTTCAAGGTTCTTTCTGGCCAAACTCTATATTTTAACACGAAGAGAGGTCAGGTCGACCATACACAGAACAGTTAAGGGATTTTTTTGGGTTTCTTTCACTATATCTTCTAATGGCAAGGTATTGGGGGGTGGATTCTGAATTAAATTTTCAATGATATCATCCTTGTCTTGTGGTTTCCCCCCCATGGCAGTTTCTAATACATAAAGCGATGTAGAATAGACTTCATCCTCATCCTCCTCCTCCAACTAGATAGGTAGATCACGTTCTAGGAAGGGTTGGGCAGGAGGGTATAGGATTAACTACTTAGACATATGCCGTTATTGATGGTGATATTCCAGCTCGACAACTGATGTAGGCATTGGCAGTAACCAGCCAGGGCCTTCCCAGGATGCGAGAATACCCCGTGAGCTTTGCCCTAGGTTGGAGAACCAAGAAATTAGCAAGGTACTCTCAAGATTTAATGGAGACCATCACATCTTCCACAATCCTCTTATGGGTCACGATGGAGCGGTTTGCTAGCTGCAGTATTGTCGTGCTCTTCCTCATGGAGCCCTAGAGGTTAAGTTTGAGCATGGTGTCCTTTGTCATCACATTAATGGCAGCTCCTAGATCAATCAGGGTATGTGGGATCATGGTTCCATTGATGTGGACATCAACTACTAGGCTTCCAAGGTCCGGATATTTCAGAGAGATTAGCTGTCCCAACATCAGGTTGGAAAATTGTCCTATGACATTGATGGTTGGGGCATCTCTCTTGTGCCTTCCTGGATGCCTAAAGCACTTCTCTTTGATCAACCTATTGTAGATAGGCTCATCTTTTATGGCTTGGAGAAGTGTTATCTTCACACATAACTATTTCAGTTCTCCCAGAAGTTCCGTTTCTTCTGGGGTGGGCTCTGTTGTCCCAGATAGTCTCTCAGGAAAGGGTGGAATTACTTTAGGTTCGCTTTCCTCTTTCTCTTCCTTAACCTCCTTAGGGGGAGGGTGGCTATCTGGAAGGACCTTCCTAGATTGCAGGTCAATCTCTTGAATCTCCATAGCATAAGTTGGGCATGATGGTTCCCCACTATATACTTGTTGAGCCTGTCTGTTGTTTAGGTTCAGGTTCGACTGAGCTGACAATTGAGGTTGCCTTGGTGGGGCAGGAGGAAATAGTTGTGGTTGAGCAGGTGGTGGAGGCAAAAGAGCGGGAGGAGAGTTGTATTGGGGCCTCCACCGCTGATGAGTTTCATTCCACTGAGGTTGTGGCTAAGCATAGGATTGAAATGAATGAGTGGCTCGTTGCGCATGATACTAAGAAGGATAAGACCAAGGAGGAGGTGTGGACTAGGAAGGATGAGCAAGAGGGCCCCAAGAAGGCATGGCAGTGACTTGGCTGGGGTTGTAGTGTGCCTGGGATGTCCCTTGCATCCCCTGCTAGTATGGTCTAGGTCCATGTGGTCTCCTATGTTTCCTAAAATAGAGCGGTTCAATGGCTCCTTCAACTCCTTGGTATATAGCTTTAACTATGGGCAAGGAAGGGCACTCGTCTGTAGAATGATCTTCTTCACAGACTGAACAAAAATCTATAGAGTTAAATGGGCATTCGTTCCAAGGATGCCGCCTAGTGCACCTAGGACAAAAGATGGCCAAAGCCCTCTCTGCTTCCTCTTGTTTCCTTTTGATACGCAAGGTATCCATTTGCATGGCAAGAGTCTACAACATCTCACTCTTGAAGTCTTCCAGCATGTTTCCAAGTTCAACTTTGATGGATGAATTGGATGAGGAGGTACTGGCTATGGGTTGACTCCCCCTACCTCTCTTTGTTGCTGCTCTAGAATGATTTCTAAATATAGTCTTTATGTCCTCATAAGGTAGTTGGTAGATGTCTTCCCCAACCAGTAAATGGAGGGTGTCTTGAAGGTCTTCCAGAATTCCCTAGAGCAGGGCCAACTTCAGAGATTGATGGTCAAGTGTACACCTAGACCTTTTGTAACTGAGCTAGAACCTCTCTTCATAATCTTCCAAGGATTCATCACTTCCCATGGTCATTCAGAAGATTTATTCCTTGGTATCTTTTGACCTATAGTAGTCTCGGTATTTGTTATTAAAGGCGTACTGCAGCTAAGCCCAAGTTGTGATGCTATTGCTAGGTAAGCCCATGAACTAGCGTAATGCTGCATTCTTGAGAGTAGAAGGGAATAGTTTCAACTTTTTCTCATCTTCTGCATAGTCATAGGTTCGATAGTTAAGAGCAAACTCAAACAAAAAGAGGTCAAGGTCTTCTGTAGTCAAACCATGGAAGTGAGATAGGGCTGAAGGGCTTATGTTTTTCATTTTGGTGTCCCAATTGGTCTCTCGGATGGGAAAGGTACCCTCTACTCTTTCTCCATTCTCCCTAGCATTTTTGCTTTTAGCCATTGTCTCATGAGGGATGTCTTCTTCTTTTTCTTCCCCTATAGGTTCTTCAAATATCTCTAGTTGTTCACCTAAAGGTTATTCTTGATGATTGCCACTGAAGAAGAGAGAAGGGTGGCTATGTGATGTAGTGGGGGTGTTGGGCAAGAATTTTCCTGAATTATCTCTATTCCCACAAAGCATGAAAGGAAATATTTTGGTTGGTTTTGTGTTTTTTTCACTGCTTGTACCTACAAAACTGAAATTGATTGAACGAAAAAATTGCAACTAACTGAAATGAACTTGCTGAAACAAAATTGCTGAACTAAAAAGGAAAGCAAATGAAATGCAGAACTGAAAGCAAGGAAATGACTAATCTATTTTTGCTAAAATGAAATTGCAAAACTAAAAATGAAAGTAAATAGAAAGCAAGGAAACAACTACTCTACTTTTACTGAAAGGGAAATTGCAGAATTGAAATTGAAAGCAAGGAAATGCAGAAATTGAAAGAAACAACTACTCTACTTTTTCTGAAATAAACTACTTAGCAGAATGTTGCGATAGAGAAATAGAAGAAAGCAGTAATCACAAAATACTTTGACGCTTCCGAGGCAATGGCACCAAAAAGTGGTGAGAAACAGTATTGCAGCAATAATGCTACAAATCCTGGGCTTCGTACTTTACTTTTATCAACCCGGTAGTTTGTAACAAACTTGGAAGCAACGGTGTTGTATGCACAAGTACTAGTTCTTACTACAGGCTGTCACTTGGTCAGCCAACGCAAGATCACTAGGAGCTCAAGCCAACTTCTATGGATTTAGAAGAATCTCTATATGTGATGAAAGAAAATAAAGCTTATTCTACAAAGGTTACTCTACTTGCAGAAAGGAAAAGAAGACTGAAATGTAAATTAAACCTAGCAAATGCTACTTAATCAACTAATCCTATTTTTGCAGAAAGAGAGATGAAAAACCATGAAATGAATGCCATTACCTAATCTAGGAAGTAAACATCATCTACTCAAGCTATTTCTAGAAGGAAATGAGAAAAAAACATCTTTTTCGATTTTTATGTGAAAATCTCATGCATGTAATTTATTTCTTTGTGAATGTGGCAGTGATTTGGTGGTGACGGAGGGTGACTTTTGGATTTGCAAAGGTGAAATATCGTGTGGATGGGTCCTAGGAGGGATCAGGTGGCCTTTTGGAGGCTCTTCTAGCAATTGGAATTTAAAAAGAAGCCTACAGGAAAATCTACAAGAGGCTACAGGGGATCTACAGGAGGTCTACAGGAGGTCTACAGGAGGATGCCGAGAGTAGTTTTGTAGGTTTTGAAGGTAGGAAAGTGGGTGGAAAGGGTGGCTGAAGGATAGGATGATGCGTTAAGGTGTCTAGGGTCCATCAAGAATGATTGGGTGAGAGAAAGATGGTCAGATTTGTTTAAGGAAAGAGAGGAAAGTCTGTGGAAAAGTGCAGAAACTAAGGCTGATTTGAAATGAACTATGGGCTACCTGTGGGGTATAGATAAAGGAGAGATTGTGATGGTTAGTTGGCTAACTTTTCGTGAGAAGATATTTGCTTCCAGAGAACTAAAAATCAAACAATGAGATTAAGCAAGCAAGGAAACTAAGTACATTAAAAAAACAGAATTTTGCATCAAACTAGTCGAAACTCTGATCTAGGAAAGTAAATGTTGGGAAATGATATAATGAGAGAAAGCATGTAAGGAAACTTGTTACAAGATAGGAATGAGCATTGTGAAAGAGATCTATAACAAAGCATTAAACTTTTAGCAAACTGCAACATTAGAAATCCTATGGAAAAGGCAAATCTGTGTTTTTTGTGGCTGCAAGAGGGTCTTGGCCTCAGTTCATGGTCCCAAAGGGGTCAAAGGAGGAAAAGGCTCTGTTGATGGCCTTTTTGTATCTTCTTTCTATCACTATTCAACCTGCTATAGAAAAATTAAATGGAAACAACCTTCTAAATCACCAAAAGCAACCTATTCTTAACCAAGAAAGAAATTCATCTAACAGCAACTAATCCATAAATTGAAACAAAGCATATAAATACAAATAAGAGGAGCTTGGATGCTTGGATTGGGCCCTAACAGAAGAGCTTCAGCCCTCTAAGGTAACTCAGTTCTAGCTCGAGAAGGACTTCATCTTTATTAACAAATTAATAAGAGGATTACATGAAATTGCCAACAAAGTAAGCTCGAAGTTGAGCAGAGCAATGCTGCAACAAAAATTTGAAAATTTGACTAACTTCCTAATGAATCCCTAGGCCTCTCAACTTATACAACTGAAGCTCCCAACAACTTCCTTAGAATTAGGGAGGTTTGGCTCCCAAAACTTGAGATAAAGAGGAGTTATCCTCCACTTGCTCGACTGCCTCTTTAGTGCATTGATGTGGCTATTTGTGCCCTAAGCTGCATGATGGAGAATTCAAGGTGGGGAGTCATAAATGAGGGGGGATACCCTCCTATAAATCCTATCCATTGTCTACTTTGAATTATTTTTGCCAATTGTCCATTAAATCTTTGACTTTATCTCCAAAATTAGCCAAAAATCTGTATTAAACACATATTAGACTCCATGGCATAATGACCAACCCAAATCACTCTATTAGCATAAATATAATCAAAAAACATGCAATAAGCTAATGAGAATGGTTGATTAAACTATGTTAGGAGGCAAAATGAGCCCATATAATTACCCATTTGTGGGGCTCATCACCGAGCACTTCTCCATACGCCTCACTGATTGTCTTAGTGTCAAAGAAAGATGGCACATGGAGAATGTGCATGGATTATTGAGAACGAAACAAAATCACAATGAAAAATTGTTACCCTCCTCTCCACATTGATAACTTATTAGATCAGTTAAAGAATGCTATCTATTTCACCAAATTAGAATTGTGTAGTGGTTATCACCAGGTCTGAATTGCAGAGCAGGATGTGTGGAAAACCACCTTCAAGACCAAACAAGGGTTGTTCGAATGGACAGTGATGCCATTCAGACATTGCAATGCTCCAGCAACTTTCATGAGGGTCATGAATGATCTCTTTAGGCCTTTTATTGATGAATTTGTTCTTGTATATCTAGATGATATTCTTATATTAAGTAAAAGTTGGAATGAACATGTATGTCATGTGAAGAAAGTGTTTGATGTATTGAGAAACGAATAACTCTATGTAAAATTGTCAAAGTGTGAGTTTGGGAAAACCTCTTTGGTTTACCTAGGTCTCAGTGTTGGTCATGGTCAGCTAAAAATTGATCCTTCTAAAGTTGAATCAATTGTAAATTGGCCTAAACCTACTAGTGTAACTGAGGTTCACAGCTTTTTGCATGCAGTATAGTATTGGAGGAGATTTATTGCCAATTTCTCTATTATTGCAACACCTTTATACACATTGACAAGTGTAAAGCAAGTCATTCAATGGGGAGGAGAGTAGCAGAAGTCCTTCGAAAAATTGAAAGAAAAGATCAGCACTGTACCGTCCTTGACCTTACTAGATCTCCAACAACCATTTGAGATCGAAACAGACGCCAACAAATATGCCATGGGAGTTGTACTGATGCAACAAAAGAAGCTGATATCTTACCATTCAGAGAAGTACACTTAGGTTGTGATAAACTATCCCACTTATGACAAGGAGTTATATGCTTTGGTCCAGAGTGTGAAAAAGTGGAAACACTACATGATCGACAAGGAGACCATCATTCATATGGATCATCAGCCCTTGCAATATCTTCAGTTGCAAACCAAGTTGCAACAATCTCGTCATTTCATGTGGATGGGTTTTCTTCAACAGTTTCATCTGGTAATAGATTATAAGAAGGGCATTTGCAACAAATTGTCTGATATGCTATCTTGCCCTCCTACTTCTACTTCTGTTATTTTGCAAAATGCTTCGTTATCTTTTGAAATTTATGATAAACAATATGCTAACGATGATGACTTTAAGGAGATTTATGGAAAACTAACCCATGGTTCACATGTGGACAACTATCACTTGTAGGGGAAATTATTGTACCACCTTAGAAAATTATGCATGCCCACAGGAGAAAGGGTACATTTACTTCGAGAGGCCCACACCTCCCTTGTGTCTGGCCATTTTAGTGTCGAAAAAACTTTGTGTCATGTACAAAGATTTTGTTTTTGGCCTCATATGAAGAACATTGTGACTCGCTATGTAAAGGGTTGTGTGATGTGTTGTGTTTCAAAGCACTCTAATAGAAAACTCGGCCTCTACACACCACTCCCGTTTCCGAGTCATCCATGGGAAAGTGTGTCAATAGATTTTGTAGGAGGCTTGCCTTTGTCTAGAAAAAGTCACGACTATTTGTATGTCGTTGTTGACCGTTTTAGTAAGATGTGTATTTTTATGCCTTGTAAAAAGTAGATCACTGCAGAGCAAACTGCTTATCTTTTCTTTTAGAATGTTTAGGTCCATTTTGGGTTGCCCACATCGATTGTGTCAGATCGGGACTCTTGCTTTCTTGGAGAGTTTTGGACCATCTTGTGGAAGATGATGGACACCAAGTTGAAAAGAAGCATGACATTCCATCCATAGACTAATGGATAGACAGAGGTTGTAAACTGCACCATGGTGCACTTGTTGTGAGGCTATTGTGGAAAACATACTAACTTGTGGGATGAGCATCTTCCATATGTGCGACATTCATACAACTGAGCAATGCACTCATATATGCATATTTCACCATTTGCCAAAAGACCCTTTTGATATGGTCTTTGGAAGGGAAGATGACTCCAGTGGACATGATGGAAAGTACAAAGCGCACCAGTTCATTCAGTGGATCCAGTTGATTCACCAAGCAATACATGAGAAGTTGGAGAAAATTCAAGCCCGGTACAAGGCTGGACATGACAAACACCGAGTCGACCATCAATTTCAAGTGGGCGACAAAGTGTGGTTCCATATCAGCAAGGACAGGACGAAGGGAGAAGGGAAGAAGTTGTGACCATCCAGTATGGTCCATTCATCATCTTGGAGAATATTGGGAACAATGCCTTTCGTCTCGATTTGCCAATATATATGCAAATGTACTACATAGTGAATGTGGAGAACTTAAAGCTGTATGAGCCACCATTGATTATTGACATCGAGGAGGTCGGCATAGTTCCTATAGTTGATGAATTTGCACCAGAGTATCTCGATGAGTTACCTGAACACATCATCCTTGACAGAAGAACCAGGACTTCGCGATGAGGGGATCTGGAATACATTCGAGTTGGTTTCAAGGGGATGCACTCTAGCCAGGCAAAATGGCTGGAACAAGAAAGAGTGAGGGAATAATTCCCTCACTTGCCAATTCACTGATAAAGTTTTTGGTGGTCCAAAAGTTCCTTAATATGTAGGATTGATCCAGGTGGATCTCGAGACATAGTGGCATGGAAAGAGCTCAAAATTGAATGTGGTGTAAAGGCGATGAACTTCACATCAGATCGAAGTGCTCGTTGTCTGATTCCAACAATGAGAATGACACTCTAATCCGAGTCTGGATGAAGGAGATAGAGGTAGTCAATGTTAGGTTGAATTTTGATGACTGGGCACAATTAATGAAGGCACAATTTGGATTTTTTCTTGCGTACGCAACCCAGCCAACTCTAGCCAAATTCTAGGTGAAATTATTGCCTCATTAAAAAGACTCCTTCAGTCCAAAACCAAATTTTCAAAAAACGCCAATTTGTTTTATTTAAATAAAAAATATATTAAAAAGGGGGGGTGGGCCACTGACCCTGCCACCCCAACCAAACCTACATAACAATATAGTTGTTTATGGAGGGGAGGGCATGACCCCCGACCCCTCCACACAACCCACAAAATGCAGCAATTGACACAGGGTGGGCGACCATGACCCCGCCACTCCTCACCTCGGCACCGTAATCAACAACGAGTGGTGGGCTGACCCTTGGGGCATGAACCAAACCACGCCCACACAAAAACAACCACCAACATTTAAAGGACGACCGACGGAGGTGGGTACGGTGGGCGGGCTGCCCAAGGCGGGCCCGAACCAACCAACAACCATTTTTTTATTAAAAAGAGGAATTTCTTATAAAAAAAGGAGGAGGCAGGATTTGACTACTCAACCTCCTCCATAATAAACGAATCCTTAACCAACTATGTCAACAAAATTATTAAGAAATCTTCCAACACAATCTATATTTAAAACGTAGTTTATTAGTGTGCCGAGGGAGAGGAGGCAGTGCACACAGTTTAGGGTAGAATTTTGCAGGAGGGCCGAATTTTCACTTTGTCATAATTTGACAAATTTTATATGGTTTCAACACTTCTTGATGCCATGAATGCAACAACGCTATCCATTTCTCCATCAAAGTTCTACATTTTTCGGTCATTTTTTAATATGGAGTTATAAAACTCCTTTTTTGTAAATTATGCTTTTACTATTCTTTCTCATGCCACTTAATGAATGAAGGTCTCCCCATGGACCGAGCAGGGCCCAGAGATGTAGTCCAGGTCAGACGAACTCTCTTATCAAGTCTTGTTGTCTTCTTTCATGCTTTATGTGTTTTCCTCTTCTCTCATATGCACGTTAAGTTTTCTATGTTAAGCTACAATTTATGCATGTAATTCTTTAACACATCTATAAGCAAAAGATTTTGGATCAATGAGGAAAAGCCTTGTGGAGATAAAGGTGATATTTTCTAAGATAAACCTAGGAGAATGGATAAAAAATACCCATAAACATCGGACATCGCTAATGGAAACCATATCATGAAAGACGGTATTAAATAGTCGTTGCATAGAGATCAATTGGAGGCAGTTGATCCATGGCAAGAACCTTAGCTCGGGTGGAATCAAAGGTGATTCATGGTTTGGTGGTGGTGCTCTGTTTTCCAAGTGGTGTTCTCTCTTCTGATCTAATTGGATTCACTTGCATGGGGTGCACTCTATGTTGATTTCTTACACTTTATGTTTACTTCTTCATGTTGAAGTTGTTGAATCCTTGAGCTCAAAAGTATAGAAGTTTGTGTTATCAGTATTTATGAGAGTCATTGCATTTTTACGCATGTCACTCTTATTGCATCCAAGTGTAGAGTTGGTGGTGGAATCATAGTAGGTAGTCATTAATACTTGTGCCAAGGAGCTAGCTTACTCATGATCAACTATGCGTGTGACCATTGTGCAACAGTAGAAAATTGTGCATATTTTGGAGCTTAACGAGATGAATGATTTATGAATTGTTGTTTTGTGGGAGTACCTATGTAATCTAGGTCCTAATCTAAGCCCTCATAAGAAATAAAATTACAATTTGGATACATTGGTTTCCATCATCAATGAATCTAAACTACTCATAGAATTAATTGTGATTGATTTGACAATATGGACAATGAAACTCTCCTACCAATGATATGGGTTTCTTAAAATCCACAAAAGGTAGAAGGAATTAGTAGAAAATAAGTAGCAGATTTGACATTATGTGAGGTACAACAATGAAACTCTATGTTCCATTATACTTAAGGTATTTTTGATCAGATTTTGAGATGAGGTTTGATGCACACGATGAAGACAAATATGTCTAGGCTTTTCTAGAACTTTTTGAGCTTGTGTGGGCATGCAGTTGAAAGTAATTGCTACTACCATAATCTAGAAAAGAATATGAATGACCTCAAGTTCCTCTTGATACAATAATTGAAGAGGTTTTCCGTTACACCAAAACCCATAGGTGTTGGTAAACGTTCCAAACGAGTAACTAAGATCCCCACGGTGGAAATTATGGTTTCCATAATGGTGTGGTGATTCTTCCAACACCCCCCCTCAAATGCAACTCAGGGGAATCACAGCTGGGTCGAGGCTCTCATACTATGTAAATGTCTTAGAAAACCTACACAGATGAATCTAGCTAGTAAAGGTTGAACTCACAACTTTGCAGAGCAAAAACATTAAAAAATCGAAAGAACAAAACGAATTATTGATCGAGAAAAAAGGTTACAATGCTCATTATATAGCATCACTTGGTGAATATCCCAAGGTAATGGGCCATAGTAGTGATCAGTGAGAGGACTCGACACTTACAGCAAGTTCTGAAGAGAACTAGCGAGTTGCTGAGTGAAAGGAGGAGCAAATGAGGGAGTAAATCATGCAGAAAGGATCTTGCATGTAGTGTTAATGGGAGGACTTAATACGTACAACAATTTTGAGAGAGAACTAGGGAGTTGCGGAGTGAAAGGAGGAGAAAATCATGGAGTAAATCATGTAGAAAGGATCTTTCATGTAGTCCCATGCATGCATGGACAGTCAAAGATGCCAATATGTTGAAGATTCGAATGTTGAAGCCTTGCATGTGAGAGAATGCCCTAAGTGTCCACTATGTGCACCAATGGAGACATGGTAGTCCCACTACCATGGTGCTATTAGTGAAGTGTATGCCCTTATGACCACTCGCACTACCTTTGCCTCTCAGACTACATCAACCATAGCTATTGCTGCTAGAACTAAGGCTTGAAAAAGAGTCACCACTTGCAACAATGGAGTTTGAGTCTCTTGAAACAAATCACTAAATGAGGAATGGAGACTATAAAATTTATACATGTGAATATCTGAATTCAACCTTGTCCTCGATTTGCAAACAAATGAGGTCGATTGAGATCCAACCTCTCAAACTAGAGAACCACACTATTGCAACAAAATCTAACCTCCCAAACCACAAAATCCTTGCAAGGAAATATAGCCTCCCAAACTAGGTGGATAGGGCTTTGTATGGTTTATCCTATTTTTTTTTATGGCTAAAAAGTCATAAATAATTATTTTTTAATAAATGTTGGGCTAATTATAGTAAATGGGTGTATTATAAAAAAAATTGGGCTTCAAAATATAAAACCCCTTAAATTTTTCCCTTAGGCTAACATTGGCCCCTAAAATTTTCTATGTTCTCAACCTCCGAGAGTGCAATGGGTGAGTGGCCATACCCAACCATCTTATGGAACTTCCACCATATGTTGAATATATCTTCTCCTATACCCCTATATTCACTAGTTGTCTAGGATAGCATTATGGGTACAAAATGTATTCAATAGACAATTCTACAACTTGACCTTGACCTTGTATAAATAACCTATACTCAAATTGATAGAACATGACAGATAACAATAACTTCACATTAAATTATGTTGTTCTTAATAATTCTGCATCATTTGATTTTTACACCATATAATAACATACTACAATTCACACCACACACTTCATACACAAACACACAACCAATACTATATTCATCTCTTTGAAACCAATACTATATTCATATTACCACTAATATCACTATAATAAACTAATATATCTATAATAAATCGATCAACAAAGACTAAGAATTCTACAATCAACCACCTCCCAAGATTTTCACGCCCACATTTTTAACCTCTAGAAATAGTCGGCTCTGAGAACAATTTCATAAACAAAATGTAGTGCGGCCCTCTTCTGCTTCAGGTCATAAAATAGCAAGGCATGGGCACCCTCCAGGCTTTTGCCGCGAAGTTTGCTGATAACGAATCAGTTTCTCCTTTAGTCCGACAGACAATTGATCGAGGTTTTTTCATCCTACATGCAGCATCCACTGCGTCCATTTGGAGATCGATCACATAAATATGGCACTATTTGGCTCTCGACTCTCCACGACGTCCTCATTATATGGCTTTATACTTGTCGACAGCGCCAAGCTTCTCGAGGTCTACAGCAAAGCAATGATGACAGTTGCTCCGCTATATAACGCCGATGTCTGATATCCCTGTGCTGGAACGGCAACACAAAAATTGATGCCCAAACCACTAACTTCGATATTATATGGTTGTTGGATAATAACAGATCCCAGTCCCTAAACTGGCATGGATAATACCTCGACACAGAGATCCTCGAAACTGGTCACATAATCCACAACGTGTTTTAACAACAGCGAAAGCAATGCTTCTGGATACAGGGAGAGAGATCCGTTAGCAAAATCGCAAAACCATTGGACGGATTTCAAAATGCTGAAGAAAATATTATTACGTTTTGGTTGATCGTTGAAGCAAATTTTGACCATCATCGTATTCAAGTTTGCCTATTGCCGCATCCTTGATTACCATAAGTGTGCGTAACAAACATAAAGATCGCCATAAGTGTGGGTGACAAACATAAAGATCATTGAGTGGTGAACGACTCCTTTCCAATTTGGAATGAACTCCCACGCCTTCTTAAGTGGCCGAATTGCTCTTCACATCGACTGAAGAACAAATCTGGATATCCTCTTAACATAGAACCTCACAGGATAAATTTTCTAGGCAGCATGTAAAGCCTCTTTTCCATTGCCAATAATGAAACCGATATCATGGCTTCCATTAAAAGATAAGGTGAACAATCTACAAACAAAAAATAATAATATAATTTATTCACAAAACGCAATCTCCTATTTCATTTATTTATAGTAATAAAATTAAGGGGTTTCTCATATTTTAGCAGCAGTCAGGAGAGAATCTAGAACCCACTCTCATACCATGTTAGAAAATAGAGATAGAGGAGAGATTGTTCACACAACACAAATCATACAATAATTTTATTGATCTCACAAAGATTACATACATAAGAATACATGATACTTCTAGATCCAAGAATAGTGGTTGTAGAATACTAAAAATAGTTGATACAAGTCACACACTTACAAGTGGTGACAACTTAGGAGTCTTCCAAGCATTACTTCCAATAATTGGTTTTCACATAATATCTTTGGTGTCAACTCAAACCATTATACTAAATTTCTCTTATTTGCAATATGAGATTCCATTCATTCATTCGCTATCCAAGAGGGATAGGGCCCTTTAGGGCAATGAATCCACCATTTTTGCAAGCATGAATCTTCATCTATGAACTTCATCTCCAACTAAAATAATCATTTAAACTAGTAGCCTCAAATGAAATTGTTGCATGCTATCTACAACACTTAATGCCATGTCCCTCCACTAATGCATTATACCCCCACCTATTCTTTGACAAGCACCCCATCCAAGGAACTTCAATGTACAAGTTAATTCTATTTTATATTTATATATAGAGATATAAAGCAATTTATAGTGAAACATCTTTAATTTTCTCTATAATTGCCTCATTTAGTTGATATGTAATCACTACACCAAATATGGAGTTGACATGGACAATTTGAAACGATAATAGTATATATTTTACACCATGTGTAATTCATTCCATGCTAGATAGAGTTTACAAATAATAATTCCAAAAAATTATATGAATAAAAAAATAAATTCATAACCCTAATTAAAATATTTCAATGTTATGTAAACTTTATATAGAGATAAAGTAATTAAAGTTAAAAAAAAAAAATTACATTTTCACTTTTCATTATAAGGTAAATATATTATTTTTTATTATTTAAAAAAAATTAAATTCAATTTTCAATTAAATAATTTTATAGCAATAGTATATCTGTAAAGTACAAGAGATTAGCTTGCTTCCTATCCTTAGTATGTTGAAGAACAATAATTTATTTTGTTCTTAATATAGAGTTCATATGTGGCATTTAAAAAATAATAATAACAAAACTTGATATGAACATTAAGTAAACTAGTACAGCCACATTAAAAATATTAATGTGGTTGATATAGCCGAAGGCTTCATAAATATAACAAATTAAACAACTTCAACACACTAAAAATGTTTAACCAATGAACATATTTACCTTATTAATCATGTACAAAAAGCTTATGGGTAAACTGTAAGTTGAGGATGAAAATAAATTACACAACTTTAAGTTGAAGAGGAAAAGAAATTACATTTTATTGTCAAATGAGCTATTTTGTTAAATACAATTTTATTTTATATATAAATGAATGTTATAAACATTAATGAGAAAGTTATCATGGAGGGAATTATTATAATTGGAATAATGTCAAATACCTATGAAATTGGAAATTGGTGGGTCATGAGGCACTTGGCACACATCTAATCTTTTAAATTTATTTCTTAGAATTGGAATAATGTGAAATAGGAAATTAGTTCACAAACATCACCATGCATGACTATATTTTTCTAAATTTATTAAAAGTCAATGCAACCTATCAAACCTTGTAACACATTACAACCCTTAATAAAAAGTAACAATAAACATATGGTCATCATATTTCCTTTAGTGAATTAAAAAAAATTAAAAAATCAAAAGATGGTAATCCACCTTAAGTCTAAATAAATACATATTACTTGATATTATTACTTAAGTGTGTATTTAAAAATATATTATCCATCTAAAAAAACATGTTTTAATGACAACTATATGTATAATGTATTAAAAAAATTTATAGTGAAAACATTTTAGTGTGGATAATGTGCCTTTATATAAAATAATTCAATAGTCATTTTCAATCAAATATTTCAGTGTCAATATATACATAATCTACAAAATAATTAAAAAAAAAATGCTTAGAACCAAAAAGATGCTTAATTTTTTTTATAGTCAACATTGAATTGGTTGTTGATATATATATATATATATATATATCAAAAGAATGTTGAGTATAAGGAACTAGTATATATCCATCTTAATCTACTATTTATCAAATATTGAAATGAATCAAATCTTTAAAAAACAATTATAAATTCCTATAAGTTTAGGATTTATCATTTTTCTAAATGAATCAAATATTCTTCAAAATTTTCATTCTCAAAAAAAATTGCACTTTCAATAGATTTGAACGAGTAAACCCTCTATACAATGCAAAGTTAAAATAAATCTATATTAAATCCTAAAACAATTAAAAACAGTGAATAATATATTTCTTATAACTTAATCTCACTTCACATTTCGAAGAACTATGAATCTAAATTGAAAACTATATATTCAAGCATATTTGTAAAACACACAAATAAACATCAAAACCCTTAATATACCAAAATATTTAAAGAAGACACAAATAAATATTAAAACCTTTAATAGTCAACAAAATGTCCAAAACCTATTATAAAAAAAACACAAATAAATATTAACATTTAACAAAATCAATTAATAAATGACCATACATTTAACAGATCAATCATCAAAATAGCCTAACGCATAACATAATGAGCTATGGCACTTCTTATTAGCTAACAAACAAACCTAAACAGTGATAGAGTACTTTATATTATAAAATAATGAATGCTATTGCACTTCTTATTAGCTCCTAAACAAACCTAATGAATGCTATTGCAATTCTTATTAGCTCCTAAACAAACCTAAATAGTCATGGAGTACTTTATATAGATCCAAGTCTGCACCGAAACCACCCTCTGATGCACCAACAGCCCCCTCGGCTAAACCATGTGCGTCGGGAGGAGAGCAGGGCCGTGGGATGCACACATTATTGGGGCCGTTAATGCAGCAGTATCTCTCCGGATCCGGATCCGGATCCACGGTGGGACGATCTGTATCTGCCGTACGCATCAAACAATTTTACAATTAGTAATAAACTATTAAGAGAATATTTTACAACATAACTGAATTTTGTTTTGATATTTTTATATTTATATTACGGTTACTAAAATCACATATTTGACTATGTTATGAACCCTCCACATATTCAATAACATAAAATACTGAAGAGTTAGACATCGGCTGAGAGGACATTAAGATGATACAACACTCTAGTAATACAAGGGAAGTACATCACATAAAGTCAACGATAGCGGGCTCTACTAAATACCTGAGGTTCAATCTGAAACACCACGAATCTATATGCATAGGTGTTTATTGTGTAATATGGTTTATAATAAAAGTTATATTATATAAATGTCAGTTATATTTAAAAAATGAAGAAGTTAATATCGGGATAAAATGTTAATTCAGTCATATTTTTTTCTTTAGAAGTCTTGTATAATCCCATATGAAAGAGATATTGCGAAGTGAATGGCCTTAAAAAAAATAATAAAATAATATTTACTATGAAAGAGATATTGCGAAGTGAATAGCCTTAAAAAAAAAAATAATAAAATAGTATTTATTACAATATAGTAATAACAAAAAAATTAATGTGACTCATTAAATAAAATCTTGAATTTGGAGCTTACTTTTAAGTTAACTCTATATTTAGTCACAAATTAATTGAAATTTTATACAAAAAAAAAAAAATATTAATTGCTCAAAGATTCTTATTTCAACTTAACATGGATGAGGATTTGTTTATTTTTCTTAATTGAGGGCCTAGATTGATTCTCAAAAGAATATGCTAAGCATATGCTTGGTATCAATGCTTATTAATAGTTGTAGTGTGTTACATACTTTGTTAGTTTGCATTGACTTAGATTGATTCTCAAAAGAATATGCTGAGCATATGCTTCGTATCAATGCTTGTGTTACAAAGTTTGTTAGTTTGCATTGAATTTTAATAAATTTTCAAAATTAGATTCTTCTGAGGTGCCTAGCTACCCACAAATTTCTTAGGGATTATAGATTATTCCATTTCTATTAACTTCCTCGATCATAAGTTCCTCATTATTATTTATAACATTTATTTGTATATAAGGAAATTTTATTGAGCAAAATGGCCCATTACTTTTAATAAATTTAAAAGACTAGATTCATGTCACTTGGCTCCCCACCCACAGATTATTTCAATTCTAATAAGTTCATAATTATTATTTATAACATTCATTTATATATAAATAAATTTTATTTAGTAAAACGGTCCAACCAAATTAATATTTTTAATGTCGTTCTACTAGTGTTACATGATATCTAGCTCATTTTATGTTGAATTTAACTTTAATATTTATAACAAAAATATATTATTAACATAAAAGTATCTTAATAAACCAAATAAAACATTCCAATATCCATATTAAATAATTTTTCATAAATTAAAATATAACACTTATATATAAAATAGAACTTATAATATAATATATGATTATAAGACAATAATATAATATAATAGACTAAGCCACATCACCAAATATTTATTTTATAATTAAGATGGAAGGCGTTTCCCTCTCAGTCTGACTCCCCTCCCATACCAGATGTAAAATTGTGGGTCATTGATTTTGGTGTTAGACGATAGAAATAATCTATGCCATTAGATTTTTTAGAAGCCACTCTTTGTGAGTTACAATTTGTTACCAAATAGCCTCAGGCATCATGTGAGAAACTTGCAAGCTTGGTTATAGCTGAAGGTTATCCTGTGCGAAACATATTCAACTTTGTCCGAAGGGTTGTGTGTCTTGTTGCATAGCGCTTGCGGTTTGCTTTCTTCTTCAGCCCTCTTGTTGTCCACCATGGTTATATTTTTCTCAAAGGTATATCTCTTATCGAATACTGTTTTTTCACTGCACTAATTTTGGGTTCTAAGTTCTAACCCCCTCTCGATTATGAATAGCGAGCTTACTCTGTATCATATTACTTGCTGTTGCATATGAGAGTTGTTTCACAAATAGGTACATGGATCAAATAATCCTCTTCATTTGTGGAATGCCCCAATTGCGTGTAAAAGATCTCACCAAATCATTGCAACTCACACACTCCCCAAATTACATGTTTTAGTTTCTCAAAAGTGAAGTGCAAACCACCCTCGAAGCTAAATTTGTAATTCTTATTACATTTTATGAGCATGATGGTCCTATAGTCGATGCACTCCAGACGAGACTTCCTTCTATGCATATGATTGGCCCTCTTTTTATACATGCATAATCTGGAAATGATAGAATATCCAGTATCTTTGCAAGCATGTGGACTGAAGAAACTGAGTGTATGAAATGGTCAGATTCAATCATTTGGAAGAAAAACCTCAGAATTGAGAAACAAGGGTTTAGGGAAAGCCATGGATTTGATAACAAGAGTGAGAAATTGCGTCTCCAAAAATATGATGTTGGTGTTACTGGAATGCTCTCAATGAGTGCCTTCGGAAACTGAAGATACTGAAAAATCTATACCAGAAACTAGATACAAAGAATATATTCCAATGTTGCCATATGTATGGAAGAGTCTTCGTGAGGAGATATTGGAGCTAATCTTGGCCAGATTGCAACTGAAGAGTATCCTAAGATTGAGAATAGTGTGCCACTAGTGAAAAATATTGTCATTAAGCACGAGGTTTGCCAAAATTCATTTTATGCTGCAAGCCTCGAGTTTCAAGAAATGTGTTGTTGTTTGATGTCCTTAATGGTGAATGGAGAGAAAGTTGTTGATAATGGAAGCACCAAGAAAGGGCGAACCCATTTTTCTCTTTATGTGGATCTGGCATCTGAATGTAATGGAATGAGAAAGGGGAGCTCCAAATCTGATCAAGAACGCCACAAGGGAATTCAATCGACCCAAGAACAACACGGGTAAAATTTAAGCCATGGATGCCTTTTATCTCCGATAATTATGTAACTATACAGACCAATGGTATTCACTTGGCTTCATTCCATTTGATAGTTTGTTCCCTTGTTTTTACCTAATATATCGATATATTAAATTTCCATGACAACTTTATATTGACTTGGGTTTTTGTTTTTTTCGTGATTTATAGATCTTGAAAGTTTATAATTGTCAAGGATTATTTATCATTAGTCTATTGATCTGACTTCCAAATTTCCACCAGGTTCTGTTCCTGTGGACTTGTTATTATTATAAGGAAAAAAATTATGGTGTAGGTTTTCTACCTTTATCTTTGTTAAAAGGAAATATGCATATATATATTTGTTTGGGTTTTTTGATATTATTGTTCTCCTTTTTCGTGAAAACTCTATTTTTATTATGTTAAAATTGAACCCTTATATTCACTTGTAGTTGGGTCTCTTTCACAATTTATTTGACTACCACTCTCATTTTATAACCTTAGGGTATTCTGAGGGTTGATTACGGGAGAAGTTATTGCTTATAAATTATAAACCAATCAAGTTTTGAATTTTTCCTGCAAAGATTAACTGCACAAGTGATTCGAATTGGATCCTCAAACACTCTTACGGTTTCCTTAACTGTGTAAAACTCATAAGGAAAGTTTCAAAATGTTATGGATATCCATATTATCAGAAGTAACCTCTAAACAATGGAAATTTGTGGTCAGCACAGATCAACGAGGACCCTTGGTCAAAGCGTGCAGATCGTTGGCCCATGGTAACTGCGCACTGGTGCAAATTGGAAAATGAGAGGTCAAATCCAAAAATAGAGGTAGTTTCTCATACTCAATAATTGCATATTGTAGGGTGTCCCCCTCAGTGAAGTAAATCCCTGAGTGCTTGGTCACGAGGAAAAGCATAAAACTGTACAGAAATCATTGATTCTGTTGAAGGTGGGCCCCGCGATAAAACTGGTAGGATATCGGAAGGACCTCAAGCAATAAGTGGGTTCGAGTGAGTCTCACCCGATTGCATACACTAGGTGACACACGTCCATTAGATGAGAGAGAAAACCACTCAAATTGTGCGAGTAAAGGTCATGCTACTTATGTGGACAATATGGACGGAGACCATAGGATCTGGAGGCCCCAGATCAACGATAGAGAAGCAATACGATGGGTTACCGGATTTGACAGCGAAATATGCCGAGTCATATAAGATTTGAGATCTAGCATGACCGATGAGTTGGAAGAGGAATCAGTTTCGCGGGCAATCTTGGAGCAACGGAAATAATGACCATTCAAAGAGGACTGACACTCAGTTTGTGAGGAAACAGGTGGCCACCTCTTTGTTTCTGGGAAAACTAATGTGTTGTCGATTGACTAGCCCTGTAGGTTTGGCAGCTACCTTGGAAGCAATAGTTTAAAGCAATTCAACGATTTCCTCTATGTGTAATAGATAAGAGAAAGACAATGGAACCAACCTCAAACTTCCGCTTAATCCCCTGCTTGATCTCTCTCCCCATTGAAAGAGCTTGTAACTCCTCCTTGTACTTAACCTGCTTGGAGAGTACTTGCACAAGTACAGCAACAAAGAACCATCAAAGCATCGTGATCTATTACAACATAAACATTACAGAATCAAATATATAATGAACAAATGATAACATTCACAATTGCACAATCATATGGAAGAAAACTTTAAGAACTTTATTAATAGAAGGGAGAATTACAACCCAGTTGTCTAATTTAGCATCATCCTCCCACCATCAATCACTCTTCACCTCATGAAATAGCAATATCACACCAACAATACAATGCTCTTTCCTCAATTACAAACTATCAACACTTCCTTGCAGTTCATAATATTCCAGCCTGTAGATCTCTTAGATGAGGGATCCATTTATAGATGTGTGGAAGGGTGTGAGTCATCCATGGGGTTTCATTAGTGCCATTCCACTTGTTACAATTGGTTCCACTTGGAGATTTCTTGGACCTCTTACTCATCCTTGGGCGAGTTCAAAGAGGCAAGTGGCACAGGGGAATTTTCTAGAAGATTTCATGAGCAACTACCTAGCAAAATGTCTTAGAAATTTTTCCATCCTTGCCCATCACACCCTACAAAAGGCCTAATTAGTATGCAATGCACCCTAGTAGTGTACCACTCTGTATGCATCGCACATTGCCAGTGGAGAAGTCAGTATGGTTTAGTTTAGGTAATTTTTGGATGGTATCTCAGATGGAACTTTTGGGGAATGATGTAATTAGATGACTATGTTATTTTAGGGTATGAAACAACTCTTTTAGGGGTTGATGAGACCTAGTTTATAGACATATAAGTTTGGGGTTGATGTGCCTAAATATGTCTATAACAGTTTCCCCTTAAAGCATGAAGTCGTAAATATTGATGTCAGGTGAAATGCTTTATCACGAGGATCCGAGGTTTCGAACTAAAAGGTGACCTGCATAAGTTACAATACAATATGTCATCATAATATAATTTCATGATCTAGTTGAGGTAGGCATTCCCATACTCAACTTTATAGATTCATTTCATGTACATAGATTAGATAGTCATTTGTAGATGCACACGGGTGATTCTTCAGATGTAGAGTCACCATCCATGGTTCGGATGACAATCTTTGTAGTGCCTTTGTACATTTGATGTTTTTATATCCCTGAATATATCACAACCCAGATGGATGAAACTAGATCCGGGGTCTTCAAACTCGTTCAAACTTCGCTTGATGTACAAGTCAATCCATGTGAAGAGATGTTCTGAAGTCGAACATGGAAAGACATCGCCTAATTACCAGTCATTAATGTGAGCTGTTAACAAATGCGAGAGGAATCACTGATAATGATAATGACCCTCAAGGTACTACAGTAAAATTCACATGGTGTGAATATATGATTCGATGTCGAACACCATGCAAAAGCTTTTGGTCGAAGGCCATTAATGTCAACCTATCGCTGGAAGTGAGGAACTTGCCATTGATGTATGCAAGCTTCAAAGTGCTGAGAGGGTTGTTTCTAAGTCGACTTCTTGGATAATGAGATGATGTCGACAAGAAGTGACTCGTAGTAGGAGGGCCTTAATGTATCCCACATCTACGACATGAAATGAAGCAAATGATTTCTGGAGGTGAAAATAAACTGACGACACAAGGTTCAGGAATGGTTGTCATGAAAATTGAAGGCTGGAGGTATTGCAATGGATGAGACATTAACTGGATTGTGAATTCTCGACTGAATGACTCCTCTTGAACATGTTGGTGACACAGATGAATTGGTAGTGTTAACTGCAAAAGATGGATGGTGTGAAAGAACAATGGTGAGATGACCAGTGAACAGAATAACCCAACCCAACTCAATCATGGTGATGAAGTGAAAGTGTCATGTTCAAGAGCGACCTACTACCATAAATTCTTCCTTCTTTTCCCTTTTTCCCTATTCATTGCTAACCAGAAGCTCTTTATTTTTGTCAAGCTTGAGGAGGATAACATATGCTTGTTCTGTAATTTGCCCTTCAGGCAAACCTGTCGGTATGTTTTAACGAGTGTAGCGCCAATGAAACTCGGTCTCATCTATAATGGACAAGTTTGTCGCTATTGTTTTAATGAGTTTAACGACAAGGATAACTCTATCCTTTTCATGTTTAGAGAGTTTGAAAAGGGACGAAAAGGAAACTCCATAAGTTCTTTTTCGTAAAATAATCCCTCAAGTCCGAAAAATGATAAAATAATACAAAAGGGATGACTTTTCCAATCACTTTAATGAGATGAGAAAGACAGGTGCTCAAATTTTTCGTAAGCTAATCCCTCGGGTCTGAGAAAGTATAAAATCATAGAGGATGGATGACATTTCCAATCACTTTAACGAGATGGAAAGGCGGGCGCTCGACTTTTTCGTAAGATAATCCCTCAAGTCTGAAAAAGAATAAAATCATACAGGAGGGATGACATTTCCAATCACTTTAATGAGCTAGAAAGGTCAGCGCTCTACAATCTTTTCATATTTAATGAGTCTGAAAAGGGTTTAAAGGAGACTCAATTTTGAGGAACGAGTGATGTCTAGGGTAGTAACTAGTTCCGGTGAATTTGGAACTTCTCAAAACATGGTGAATTCTATGAAGAGGCTAGCTAATAAGATCACTCATTGCGACTGTTCCTCAAAAGGGGTAAAACAACCATGTGAGAGCGTATGATTGGCCAAAGGGATGGTGGTGATGGGAGGTACACAACCAAGGCTCAAAAGGCTAATAGAATGGCAATCACAAAGGTTATTTAGTTGAAGGTGGGTTCATTTTTTGATAAGCTTGAAACATGGGGGAGCTATGCTTAGATTCTATTTCATTTTTACATAAGCTTGAAATGAAAAACTATGCTTAGAGTCAGTTTCATTTTTGTACAAGCTCAAAACGACAAATCCATTCTTGACTTTCAATTTCATTTTTACACAAGCTCGAAATGGAAGACTAACCAACTGAAAAATAGAATGGCAATCACAAAGGTTAAAAATTGAAAATGGGTTCATTTTTTGACAAGATTGAACCATGGGGAACTATGCTTGAATTCAGTTTCATTTTTACACAAGATTGAAATGAAAAACTATGCTTGGATTTAGTTTGCATGCCCCCAGCATGATGAAAGGGAGAGTCTCTTGTAACCAGATGGAAATCACTGTGGTTAGGTAGGACAATTTCGTCCAAAATAGACAAAACACCTCCTTGGCTTTGTCCAGAATAGATAAAGGTAAATGGTATGTCAAACCAATCACATAACCTACACGGAAACTTATCTTTACAACTAGGTGTGTCCATAATAGACAACAGTGCATGCCCCCTAAGCTTCGTTACATCCACCAGACTACTCATGGTTATCAGGTGGATGGAATGAAGTTTCAAGTGATACCGTTGATGTATATGGACCATTTAGGGATGATTATTGACTCGGAGCTATGTTTGTGCCTGTAAATGAAAGCTGTCAATGGTGACTATCATACGTTCCTGTGGGAAACACATCACTCGGAAGAGTGTTGAAAGAATAGCTTCCATGTTATAAACATAGTCGCGCCCAAGAAGTAAATTGTAATCTAATGGTCCTGGGACTATCATCACCTTCAGATGAATGGTTTTCCCTCCCAATGTGACTGGTAACTTAGGAAGGATCCCTAATAGTCGACTGGTTTCTTTGTTAAAGCCTAAAAAATTTTGTGTAACAAGCATAAGCGATGGCGAACCAAGCACTTTCTAAGCAGTTGAGGGAAAGATACTCACTAATGCACCTTCATCTATAATAGAGCCAGACACGATCATTTTGCAAATTTGTAATATGATCCAGAAAGGTGCATAAGAAGGAAGGCGGGATCTTGCCAGTCGATTCCAATCAAAGGAAGTTACTAGATTGCTTGGAGGGGGTACCAAAGGAACGGGAGAATTGACCCATTGAGTTATGAGAACTAGAGGGTTTTCTTCCTACCTAGATGGAACAGGCAGGTTGCCCCCAGGTTCGTTAGGATCCGAAGTAACAAGGAGAACTTGAACAGTATCATTTTCACTCTCTTCTGGAAAGGTATGATTAGCTGAAGGTGAAGTTGGTTCAAATGTTGCCTCAACCTGCTAACTTTGGTCGGGTATAGACTCATTAGATTCACTTTCAAAGAGAGTGGTTTCAACCGACTGTTTTGATTTAAGTCCGTCAGGTTTTCAACTAGTGAAGGAGTTAGGGAGAGTTTCTTGTGTCCAGATGGAAGTCGCTGCGTTGAAGTAGGACGGTTATCCAACACTATTTTGGCTTCATCCAAAAAAGGACAATAATGAAGGGAATGATTACCTTCACATAACCTACATGGAATCCTGACATTTCCCTTCTGACCATGAACTTTACTATCACTAGTCAATGGTGTGTTACCAACATGATCTCCAGAAGTTGATGTCATGGGATGGTGTGAATGGGGAGACCATTCTTTCAAGATTCGAGGAAAGCAAGGGAAATCTCGATGAAAATGGTCTCTCGTACAAATTATGAATGGAATTTTTGGTTTTGTAACTTTAATGCGTGGATTTTCACCAGTTGATGTATTCAAAGCAATGGTTGATTGGTTGCCTCCTTGCTGAATTGGCTTCTTCTTCTTCTCCTTCCCTTTCTTCTTCTTCTCAGTCATTGGGTTACTATTATCACTACTTTCACCAAGCGAAGAGGAAGAACGGGAGGAGAAACAAACAAGGAAGAAGGCAAAGGGTCAACTTCAAGATCAACTAGAGGTGTATTCGCTTGCAGAGAAGTGACAACATTTTGAACCACAGAGGTTGAAAATAACCATACTAGTAGGCCAATAGTAATTCCTAGAATGGACAATGTAGCCATATAAGGAGCACCAATATTTCCCCAAGAAGTAAAAGGACTAGGATTCCCTTCGAAAGCGATTCCTTGATTGGTGGATTTTATATTTGTCTGCATATATCTCAACCTAAGATCAACTAAGGAATGAGGATGTTATTCTGAATTTAATTAATTTTAAAGACGCTTTGACACATCTTTTCTTTTTTAGTTTTTAAGAGTCGAGAAAAAGCTAAAGATGACTCTAGTCTCCTTTGATCTTTAATAAGCCTGAAAGGACAAGTGCTCAGATGGACCTTTTCTTTTAAAGAGTCGAAAAGGAATGAAAGTGACTACTCTGGAAAATCTAGACAGAGGGATTACCAAACCAATCGCAAAACTGCAATATACACCTTGGTGATAAATTAAAGAGAAATTAACAAGAACTTATGTATGGCACTCAATCTTTCCAAACGTCGTGTTTAGTGCATTGTGATCAATAAGGCAGCAGACTCAGCTTCCTATGGATAAATGATATAAGCCTATTGTGGTCTCCCAATATATATGAGATAGTATGGGGAGCACAATTCCATGCTATCACTTGTCATATCAAAGAGGAGGAATCACCGAACCTTCAATGAAGACAATAGTTACTAGTTTTAACGACACTGGAACACGTCTCTAGCCTAGACCTCTAGATATGTTGCGTTAAGTTCCAAAGCGTTGTTATGTTCATTGAAATTTATTTTAAAGTTGATCTTGTTTAAAGTTTTCCTTTCAATGGTTCACATGTGATGATTATTTGAAATTCCTAAAATGTAATCTACAATGATAAACAATCTTTGTTTATTTTGATCAATGAAAATCCTAGCTACTAGGGAAAGAAGATTACAAATCTTTCAACAAAGAGAAAAGAGCACAGACTAGTGTATTTTCCTAAATCATTTTTTCACACACAAACCAAAAATGCTAAATGCAAATGCATGTATTTGTTTTCGTTGTACTTAATGTGAGAAATGTCCAAAAGGAAAACTAAATGCAACAAAGATCTGAAAAATTTCTTTCGAAATGACATTTTCAACATTTTTTTCTTCAAAAGAGAAAGGAAGACTCAACGACACTTTTAAATTTTGAATAAAAATTCTTTTGACACTTCGAATAAAAAGAAATAAAATCATATACATGAAGAAAAACTCGATCGACTACCAAAGGAAGGAAGAATTCACAAAACTTGTCTTTTCGACACAAAAAGACAATTACGACATTTTTGTACCAAAGTGACAAATCGATTTAAACAACTTTTCGACAAAGGATTGTAAACGGTGACCAAATACACAAAAACATTCACTAATCCTAATCTAATGGAGGCTGATCTATGTGATACAAGCAGGCTTCAGTAAGTAGGCACTGTTCATAAGCAGCAAAACAACTAAACAAAACTAAAAACAAGGTAGGAAACCCTAAATTTCTAGAATGGAAAAAGAGTTCACTCAGTCATCACACCTGGGCTTCACACACTCTAGAGGTTCTATGCATACTAAGTCACAGTTGGAGACAGTGCGATGGTCTAGGGAGCACAACTGAAATGGGTTTTGGCTCAGATGTGCAACTGTTTTCAATGAGTAAGGTGGGTTTTGAAAAAAAAGTAAAGAGCAAAGTATGAAGGAGTGTCTTGAGAGGTTACTGAGCTACCAAAAGGGCATCTAGATTTTCTTGCAAATCAAAATTTTAATTCATAAAATAAACCAGAGATTGACTAAAGAAGAATTCATCTACTATGCAATTGCAGAGAAAGAGTAGTTCGAAGGCTACCTGGCTGACTTCAGGTTCTGTCTATAGTTTATAAAACAAAAAACATCAACAAACTAACATCTATTCGATACCCAGTGGAGTCACCAATTTGTTTCGAGGAAATCGAGTGTCTTGTCGAATGACTAGCCCTCTAGGTTTGGCAGCGACCCTAAAAACAACAGTTTAAAGCAATTCAATGATTTCATCTGTGTAATAGATAAGAGAAAGATAATGGAACTAACCAGGAAGTTCCGCTTAATCCCTTGCTTGATCTCTCTCCCCCTTGACAAAGCTTGCAAATCCTCCCTGTACTTAACCCGCTTGTAGAGTACCTGCACAGGTACAACAACAAAGAACCGTCAAAGCATCATGATCTATTACAACATAAACATGACATAGTCAGATATATAATGAACATATGATCGCATTCAAAAATGATAACATTCAAAATTGCACAATCATATGGAAGAAAACTTGAAGAAGTTTATTAATAGAAAGGAGAATTACAACCCAGTTGTCTGATCTAACATCATCCTCCTAGCTTCAATGCCTCTTCACCTCATGAAATAGCAAGATCACACCAACAATACAATGCTCTTTCCTCAATTACAAACTATCAGCACTTCCTTGCAATTCACAATATTCTATCCTCCAAATCTCTTAAATGAGGGATCCATTTATAGATGTGTGCAATGGTGTGAGTCATCCATGGGGCTTGATTAGTGTCATTACACTTGTTACAATTGGTTCCACTTGGAGATTTCTTGGATCTCTTACTCATCCTTGGGTGAATTTAGAGAGGCAAGTGGCTCAGGAGAAGTTTCTAGAAGATTCCATGAGCAACCACCTAGCAAACTGTCTCGGACATTTGTCCATCCTCACCCATCGCACCGTATAGAAGGCCTAATTAGTATGAATCGCACCTTGCCAGTGTACCACTCAGTATGCATCACACTTTGCCAGTGGAGCAGTCAGTATGGTTCAGTTTAAGCAATTTCTAGATGGCTTCTCAGATGGCACCTTTGGGGAATGATGTAATCAAATGATTATGTTCTTTTCGGATATGAAACAACTCTTTTAGGCATTGATGAGCCCTAGTTTATCGACATATAATTTTGGGGTTGATGTGCCCAAATATGTCTATAACACTCTCTGTGAAGTGTTACAGTGATGATGACGTAGAGCAGGGGAATTCTAGCAGAGAGAGGTAGGAGATCCAGAGAGCTGGGAAGACAAAATGAAGAGTCATGGAGTAGATTGGTTTTAACCCACAAACAGATGGAGGAAGCAGGGGAAGCAAAAAAGGAGAGCAAAGAGAGGAAGAAGCAAAAAATTACAGAGAACAAAGAAGTCGAGCTGACCTGCAAAGCAAATGCAGCATCGAGCAGACAGAGACAGAGAGAGTCCGAGAGTC
The DNA here is from genome assembly GCA_031772625.1 of Pinus tabuliformis. NCBI lineage: Eukaryota > Viridiplantae > Streptophyta > Pinopsida > Pinales > Pinaceae > Pinus > Pinus tabuliformis. Next base: position 479,131,792 of record CM062812.1, on the reverse strand, counting down.
TGTGAACTCTAGAGAAGGCTTGAGAGGTTCAAGCAACTCCTCTATGTATACTTGTCAGGTATTAAGTACCAAATTGGACTCATACCAGTGAGGCCGGTTGAGGTCGAGTTTCAGTAAGGGGAGTCTGTGTACTCTAGAGATGTGGGGGATCCAAGTATATTCCTACTGATCATCATCTGTTGAGTGTGACTCAATTTAAGCTCACTGTTGTAAAAATCTACTTTTTAAGACACAATAGAAAGGCCACCACTGAAGGCTGGACCAGGAGACATGGCCCAAAAGGTTTGGGTGAACTCCTTATTAATCTTGTTGTGTTTTATGTGTTTTCTATTGTGTTCTCTTATTGTTTCAGTGTGTGTATTTTGCAATCTTATCGATTGTTGTATAAAATAACATAGACACCCCCTAACACATAAGTCTATAATACCTTCATTAATTAACTGAGATCATTCACAAGTGATTTCAGATCAAGTGGTATCAGAGCAACTAGTTTGTTAAGGTTAGACAAGCTTGTGCTAGATTTTGTTGTTGAATGCTAACTATATCAAAGCTTAAATTATGAGAAGGAGAGTTGGTCGAAACTAACCCGGAAATTGGAAGAGTCTGTCCTAAGAAGAAAATGTCGGAAGAATGTCCCTTGGGACCAGACTCCCAATTCATGGATAGTTTCCTGGCCATGAGGTCCATCATAGAGGAAATGTATAGGGAGTTTAAGAAAGGTAAAGATGATGATTCATCACACTCCAAAGAAAAATGAGAAGAAGAATCTCTCCTTGATGACCACTCAAAAGGAAAAGGGAAAGAAGAAAACTTTCTCACACCTCCTAATAGCCCTGAACATAGAAAGAAGACATCTCTGATTAAATTAGATGTTAAATTTGATTTACCAATATATGATGGAGAGTTGAATGCAGAGAAGCTATATAATTGGATTAGACAAATTGATGTTTATTGCAGAGTGCAAAGTATCGACACAGACAAGAGTAAGATTTAGCTAGCCAACCTACACCTCGGAGGCACTACCTTGGTATGGTGGGAGGACAGGACATAAGCTGACATGAAGAAACATGGTAAGATTCTTTCTGTCTGGAGTGAATTTGTTTCTGCAATCAAAAAGCAGTTCTATCCACTAGCTTACATGCACCAATCCATGATGAGGTGGCAAACTCTTCGCCAATTGAAATGGAAAAGTGTACAAGGTTACACCCATGAACTTTTGAAAAGAGCTTTGATTTTAGGAATTTCATTAGACTCACCTGAGACTCTATTGAAGTACATAGGTGCTCTACACAGCTACAGGAGGCACATTATCCTCATGTTTAATCCCACTAGTATAGATCAGGTATTTGTTCAAGCTACGCATCTAGAACCTAGATGAAAGAATGGGAATCCAGAAGTTTGAGGATCATCCAAGCTCATTGGAAGTAAGAATAAGGAGAAAAGAAAACAAAAATGGAAAGAGAGGAAGGCCAAAAATGCATAGAAAAGCATGTCTTCATGCACTCACTGTAAGAAGGATGGGCATGATGATGAGCACTGTTGGATTCTGCATCCGAAGCTGAGACCTAAGAAGTTCGAGGGCAAGAAGAAGAAGACTCCTATAGCTATTCAGAAAGATTTGGGGTTGGACTCAGCAGATGAAACAACCATTGCAGCCACAGGTATAAAATGTAAAAATTTTGAAGAATCTATTACTAATTCTACACAATCTACTAATAATGAAGAAAATGAGAGAAAAAGACATGAGCTTTTCCATATTCGAGTTATTTCCAAGCATCAAAATATCGATACTTTGTTTGATAGTGGCTCACAAGTAAATTTAATTTCTGAAGCAATTGTAAAGAAGTTGGGATTATTGACTACACCTCACAAGAAACCATACCCATTAGGTTGGTTAAGTGATAAAGCACAACTACAAGTGACTAGACAATGTAAACTTAAGTTTTCTTTTGGGTCAACATTTGTAGATGAGGTTCAGTTAGATATAGTTCCTTTAGATATATGTGGAATTGTTTTGGGAAGTCCATAATTGTATGATAGAAAAAGCTATTTTCTGTAGAGTTGAGATCAAGTATCTACTCATTAAGGATGGAATCAAATACTTTGTAAGGGCTCATAAGCTCAAGAATAATTATACTCCCATAAACTTAAGGCAGATGAAACGAATTGTAAATTCATGCAAACAATTTTCACTGATGGTTGTAAAGGAAAGAAACCCGATAAAACCAACGTATTTGAGGGTCGTGATGCTAAACAATAAGTTGATTTAGGAAAAGTTGTTTAAAAATATTATATCTTGTTTCAAGAACCTAAAAGTCTGCCACACAAAAATGAAAAAGTGCATGATATTAATTTGCAGCAAGATGCTCCATTGCCTAACATCGGAATGTACAGGTTATCCATTTTAGAGAATGTAGAAATCAAGAAGTAGGTGCAGGAGTTGCTCGAGAAGGGGTTCATCAGAGCTAGCACATCACCATGTGGGTCTCCCATCGTTTTGGTGAGAAAGAAATATGGCTCGTGGAGAATGTGCATTCATTACTAAGCACTGAATAAGATAACGATCAGAAATCATTATCCCCTTCCTCGCATAGACAATCTATTAGATCAATTGAAAGAAGCTGTTTATTTTTCCAAGTTAGACAAGCATAGTGGATATCATTAGGTCAAAGTTGCAGAACAAGATGCATGGAAGACTACTTTCAAAAAAAAGCAGGGATTGTATGAGTGGCTGGTTATGCCCTTTGGCTTAACTAATGCTCCTGCTACTTTCATGAGAATAATGAATGGTGTACTTAGACATTTTCTTGATGATTTTGTTATGGTATATTTGGATGACATTCTTATATTTAGCAAAATGTGGGAAGAAAATTTAAAGCATGTTAAGCAGACACTAGATGTTTTTAAAAGAGAAAAACTTTATGTTAAACTCTCAAAATGTGAATTTGGGAAAACATGTTTGAATTATTTGGGTCATATAGTAGGGGGTGGTGAATTGAAGGTAGATCCCTCTAAAGTTGCAGTCATTGTAAACTAGCCGAAACCCAAATCTGCTATAGAGGTTAGGAGCTTCTTAGGAGCAACACAATATTGGAGAAAGCTCTTTTCTAACTATTCCTAAATTGCAACTCCCTTACATTCTTTAACAGGATTGAACAAGGTGTTTTAGTGGGGAGGAAAACAGTAGAATGCCTTCGACACATTGAAAGAGAAGATTAGTACAGCACTAGTACTAGCACTGCCTGATCTTCAAAGACCATTTGAGATCCAAACAGATTCCAGTGACTATGCCATGGGAGCAGTGTTGATACAACACAGTAAACCGATATGTTATCATTCTGAGACATTTAATTCTGCAGTAGTTAACTATCCCACATATGATAAAGAATTGTATGCATTAGTACAGAGTTTCAAAAGTCGAAACATTACTTAATGGGCAAAGAGACAGTTATACATACTGATCATCAACCACTTTAATATCTACACTTCCAAACTAAGTGACAGCAATCAAGACACTATAGATGGATGGGTTTTCTACAACAGTTTCATTTAGTCATCAGATATGAAAAGGGCATACACAATAAAGTTGCAGATATGTTATCTAGACCAATTATAAATGTATCTACTATACTTAAGCATAACTCAGTATTGCATGAGAGCTACATTGAACAATATGCTCAAGTTATAGATTTTAGAGATGTGTATGCAACTTTAAGTCAAAGCAAATGAGTAGGAGAATTGGATTATCATATTAAGGACCAACTCTTGTATCATTGTGGGAAGCTATGCATTCCACAAATTGAAAGAGTAAAGGTAATTCAAGAAGCACACACTTCTCTAATATCAAGTCACTTTGGGGTAAGTAAAACGGTTGCATAGCTGCAAAGATTTTGTTATTGGCCAAAAATAAATGAGAAAATTTCTAGATATGTAAGGGGGTGTACCATGTGTGCAAAAAGCCAGCCCAGCAATAGAAAACTAGGCTTGTACACTCCAATACCAGTTCCTTCTCATCCTTGGGAAAGTATTTCCATGGACATTGTTGGAGGAATACCTAACTCTAGGAAAGGTCATGACTATTTATATGTTGTTGTGGATAGGTTCAAAAAAATGTGTATTTTGATACCTTGTAATAGACAAATTACAGCTGAACAAACTGCAATGTTTTTCTTTCAGCATGTATGGGTTCATTTCAGATTACCCACTTCCATTGTATCTGATCGAGACACCCGATTTGTTGGGAAGTTTTGGTCGAGTTAGTGGGAGCTGATGGACACCAAACTAAAGAAAAGCACAACTTTTCATCCACAAATAGATGGCTAGAAAGAAGTGGTCAACCAGACAGTGATCCAGTTGCTCCGAGGCTATTGCAGCAGACATCCCAAAATTTGGGATGAACATTTGTGTTATGTGCACCATGCTTACAATGCAGCAAAACATTCTTCTACACAGAGATCTCCTTTGGTTACCTGTTTTGGTTTCACACGAAGGTCTCCCTTGGATTTTGTCTTTGGTAAAGACATAGAAGTTGATGGGCACAGTGATGTGGACAAGGAAACCAAGTTCATTGAACAAATCCAAAAGATTTACTAGGTAGTATAGGAACAGCTGGAAAAGAGTCAAGCCAAATAGAAGGCAAGGCATGACAAGCATTAGATGGAGCATTGTTTCCATGTTGGTGATTAAGTTTGGCTATATATCAGCAAAGACAGAATGCAAGGTGAAGGTAAAAAGCTAAAGCCAATAAGATATGGACCTTTCAAGATACTTGAGAAGATTGGTGAGAATGCTTTTCTCCTTGATTTACCAACTTACATGCACATCTACTCAGTCGTTAATGCAGAGTAGAGTCAATTGCCTTCTATTGACGATCTGTTACCTAAATATCTCAATGAATTGTAGGAAGATGCAGTTCTGGACAGGAAGGTGAGGACGATGCGTGGGCGGGATGTTGAGTACCTCAAGATTGGACTCAGGGGATTAAAGCCAAGCAGTGCAAAATGGATAGAGATTGGACAGGTGAGATAGTTATACCCTCACATAGTTGATGCTTGAAAACCAACTTTTGGTGGTCCAAATTTTTTTTCAGTGGGAAGGTCGTGATCCGAATTGCATCCTCAAACACCCTTATAGTTTCCTGAACTCTGTAAAACTCATAACGAAAGTTTCAAAGTGCTATGGATATCGAGCTTATCAGAAGTAACCTTTGAACAATGGCAATTTGTGGTCAGCATGGAGCAACGAGGACCCTCGGTGAAAGTGTGTAGACTATTGGCCCATGGTAACCGCGCACTGGCACAAATTGGAAAATAGGAGGTAAAATCATAAAATAGAGGCAGTTTCTATCGTGTACCATAGGGCATCCCCCTTAGTGAAGGAAAGCCCTGAGAGCTCGGTCACAAGGAAAAGCATAAAATTGTATAGAAATCGTCAATTCCTTCAGAAGGTGGGCCTCTCGCTAAAACCAGCAGGATATTGGAAGGACCTCAAGTGATAAGCAGGTTTGATTGAGTCCCGCTCGATGCCATACACTGGGTGACACGCATCCAACAGATGAGAGAAGAAACTGCTCACATCGTGCGAGTAAAGGTCATGCTACTTACCCGTGCAATATGGACGGAGACTGTAGGATCTGGAGTCCCCAAATCAACATTGCAGAAGCAATCCGATGGGTGACTAGATTCAACAGGGAAATAGGTTGAGTCATATAAGATTTGAGATCTGACATGATCGAGGGGTTGGGAGAGGAATTAGTTTTGTAGGCAATCATGAAGCAATGAAAATAACGACCGTTCAAAGAGGAATGACACTTAGTTCGTGAGGAAACAGGTGGCCACCTCTCTGTGAAGTGTTACAATGATGATGACACATAGCAAGGGAGTTCCATCAAAGAAAGGTAGGAGATCCAGAGATCCAGGAAGCAGAAACGAAAAATCAGGTAGCGGATTGGATTTAAGCCACGAACAGATAGAAGAAGCATGGGAAGAAGGAAATTAGAGCAAAGAGAGAGAGAAGAAAAAAATTGCATAGAACAGAGAAGTCGAGCTGACCTCCAGAGCAAAGGAAGCATCAAGCAGACAAAGACAGAGAGAGTTCGAGAGTCTGTGAACTCCAGAGAAGGCTTGAGAGGTTCAAGCAACTACTTTGTGTATCCCTGTTAGGTATTGAGTACCAAATTGGACTCATACCACTGAGACCGGTTGAGGTCAAGTTTCAGTAAGGGGAGTCTGTGTACTGTAGAGACGTGGGGGATCCAAGTACAGTCCTACTGATCATCATCTGTTGAGTGAGACTCAATTTGAGCTCACTGTTGTAAAAATCTTCTTTTTAAGACACAATAGAAAGGCCACCACTGAAGGCTAGACTAGGAGACGTAGCCCAAGAGGATTGGGTGAACTCCTTATTAAGCATGTTGCATTTTATGTGTTTTCTACTATGTTCTCTTACTATTTCAGTGTCGGTGTATTTCGCAATCTTATCGATCCATTGCATAAAATAACATAGACACCCCCTAGAACATAAGTCTATAATACCTTCATTAATTAACTAAGATTGTTCACGAGTGATTTCAGATCAATGAGGCTCTCACAGTGGGATATTAGTGAGAATATTTTTTATTGGCAGGGTGTGCATATTAACTTAGCATCTGAATTGATTCCATTTCCTACATGAAAATAAACAAACCAGATTAAACTATTCGATTTCTATGATGGTTGTATTTATGGTGAATATTTCAAAACTTCTTAGAAGGATAATGCTTATGTTTCTCCTATTTAGTTAATTTCTTGAGGCCTCGTCCTACAAATTAAATAAACAAATTTAAGGCAGCTTGACTTAGGTTGCGACATCTAATAATTAAAATAAAAATTAGTTGCTAAAGTAAAGACTCTTAAAGTAGGTTTGAGGCACTCTAATAGCCTGCATACATGAGCTGCAGTTGATCAAATGAGTCTAAGGGGGAGACACTCTAGATATTACCTTAAATGACTCCTTATGGAAACATGTGCTTTGTCTAGTCATTTATCATCTCTTGTGGGTATTTTCGAATATTAAACTAGAAAATAGAAATATTTGGGCAGAATCATGGTTTTGGAAAACAAGGGTTATTTCATACAACTCTTTGCATTGTATTTGATTGAATAGAAAATCTACTTACTTAATAATGTAGCAATGTCTTACTTTATAGGGAAATTAAATGGGATCATAGATCAGGTATCTTTGTGTGAACTTTGTAGTATGGTAACTTGGCTTGGAAATGATATGGCTAGGCAAAAAGTCAATAATTTGACATTCTCTTGGAAAAAACTTAGCTACTACAATTGAAAATCTCTAGAAGAGAGTAGTGGAAATGGGCCGAAATAGTTGCTCAATGAATCAACAACCAGTGAGTTCAACCCGTGAGTCTCATTAGTGATAAGTGTGATCTGAAACCTTTAAATATTCAGAAATCGTGTAAATTTTCAATTCCTATGGATCATTTATATGTTTATTGCTTGAATTATCAAATAGTCTTTGCAGGTCCCATAATTCCCAATTCCTTTAAGAAGTCCTTGGATATAGTGGGATTTTCTTTTATTCTAGTTTGTATTTTCTTGTGTTGTCTAATGACATTTTCCAATGCGTTTTTCCTCTCCTTCCCAGTAGCTCAATATAAGGAGTGTTCTAAAACCATTCCCGGCTATCCTCAGACAAGTTTTGAGATGGCCCAGTAACCTCGAGTAGGAAAATTACCATCTCTTACTCCCCATAAATGATGAATAAAATCAAGAGAAGTTTCTATTTTCAATCTCAAGTTGGGAACAAACCTTCCAACTAATTGTCCCTTATGTGTTACTTGTTCTTTATGGTTTTCATCCATGTACCTTGTCTATTTCACTACCTATGGTCCTTCCATTTGAAAGCGTGCCTGTTACCATAAACTCATCCTCACCTCTTGTCATTCTCGCAACCCCAGAAGCTTGTACAATGTGATTTTGTTTGGGTTAAATTGTTATGAATTAGTTATCACCAGAAGAATTGGTGAATAGAATATTGTGCTAGCCTTAATTTTTCCCCTAAAACTTAATATAATAGCTAGTGGAAAATAATCCTTTTCTACTTGAATATTTCATGTATCTCCATTTGCAAAGTGAACGTTGATTTCCCAAAGAGTTGGTTATGTTGATCTTAGTGAATTATTGAGAGTTCAAGTCTTCAATATAAATAGATGGAGAATGAGAAGTAAAAGGAAATTGTGCAAAACCATGTATCCTAGCCACACCTAAAATTGGTATCATAATCCCATGTTCCCTGCTACTAGGCATATAGTATATGGTCATGCGATAGCTGTCAAATTTGTAATCCATTTTGTGTTTTCATTGATGTCTCCGACGGTATTGGACTAGTAAGAAATGTTTCAAAAATTTTAACAGATGAGAACATGTTGAAATCAACTTTGTTCAAGATGGAGGAATGTTTGGGAAAATGTAGGACATCAAAAAATCTACCTTGGCTTATATTAATGATAATGTGTGTATCTTTGCTGATGTAGGATGTTTTTTCTTGGTGTGAAAAAATTTGGCAAAGGTGACTCGAGGATCAACTCAAGGAATTTTGTTATTTTGTGAACTCCCACATAGGTGGCTAGTCATGCATAAAATAATATTCTTCGCTTGAATTTTATGAACAGGGACATAGGAGGATCTAATATTCATGATATTATTAGTCTTAATGGGAGTAAACAGACCTATAATTGGTCAAGGAAATCAACCTTTAGGATCTGCGGGGCAATCTTCTAGTCACACCTCTCAGCGAGGGATTCCTGGTGTATATGGAGCTACTGTTCATAAGCCTATTGTTGGGCCTATGGTTTTTGTTACCGTCACTCCTATAATGCTTCCTCCTGGAAACATTCCTTGTGTTCTTCGAGTTGCTTACCCTAAGCGACAAGAACTATGCATAAATAATTATAGAGAAGGAGCTGATCACTTTGGACTGCAAAGATTCATTTGATAATAGGTTTGTTGTCATCATATCAATATGAAGTGATAAATGTCAACTGATTTGATAAATGTTGATGAGTTGGTGTACCAATGCTTAATATACATATTTTGTTGTGTGGTATGGAAGGGATCATTTTATTCCTCCACTAAGATTTCCAAAGCGGAGGATGTTAATTATCTTGCAAAGAATGATTTTGATGGGGATACATGTAAGAAAAAACTCAAATCCAACTAGGAATGTATTGCAAGAGAATTCCATGGACTGAGGAAGAACATAGGTAAAAATTTAAGCCCTTGATGCCTTTCCTTTCCAATAATTTTATTTTCAGCAAAATTTTTACGAATGAGTGTTATTCATTTGTCTTCAGTCCGTTCAACAATTTGTTCCCTTTTTTAATATAATATATCAATATATTAAATTACTCTTAAAACTCTATATTGATTTGGGTTTGTGTTTTTTTGTGCTTTTTAGAGCTTCAAATTGTATAGCTATCTGGGATTCTTTATCATTAGTTTATTGATCTAACCTACAAATTGCCTCTAGGTTCTATTCTTGTGGACCTATTATTATTATAAGGAAAAAAATTCTCGCGCAGGTTTTCTAACTTTATCTTTGTGATAAATAAATATAGATTTATATTCGTTTTGGTTTTTTGATGCTATTGTTTTCTTTTCTTATGAAAGCATTATTTTTATGATGTTAAAACTAAACCCTTATATTCACTTGCACTTGGGTGTCTTCACAATTTTTTTGATTTCCACTCTTGCTTTATGCCCTTAGGGTCTAATGAGGGTTGAGTATAGGAGAAGTTATTATTTATAAACTATAACCCAATTTAGTTATGAATTTTTCCGGCAAATAACGACTACATGAGGATGTGGTGGTGGGCTGTTAATGAGAATATTTTTTATTAGAACGATGTGGATATGAACTTAGTATCTCAATTGATTCCATTTCCTACATGAAAATAAACAAATTTTATTGAGCAATTCAAATTTTGCGATGGTATTCTTTATAGTGAGTATTTTGAAACTTTTTAGAAGGATAATGCTTTTGTTTTCCCTATCTGGTTAATTTCTTGAAGGTTGTCCTACAAATTCAATAAAAAAAATTTATACAACCTAAATTAGGTTGTGACAACTGATAATTAAAATAAAAAATAATTTCCAAAGTAAAGACTCTTAAATTATGTTTGAGGCACTATAAGAGTCACATACATTAGCTCGACTTGATCAAATGATTTCAGGGGGAGACATTCTAGATATTACCTTAAATGAATCCTTATGCAAACATGTGCTTTGTCAAATAATCATTTCTCATATCCTCTGAGTATTTTCAAATATTAAACTGGGAAATATAAATATTTGGACAGAATCATTGTTTTGGAAAACAAGGTTTATTTTAGATAACTCTTTGCATTATATTTGATTGAATACAAAATATACTTACATAATAGAGTAGAAAAATCTTACTTTATAGGAAAAGTAAATGGGATCATAGATCAGGTATGTGTATATGAACTTTTAAGTATGGTGACTTGGTTTGGAAAAAAAATGGCTCGGCGAATGAGTCAAGAATTTAGCATTCTCTTGGAAAAAAACTTGGTAAGTACAGTTTAAAATCTACAAAACGAAAAAGAATTGGTGAATAGACTATTGCAGTAAACAACCTTAAAAATTCCCTTGAAAATTTAATAACAGTGAGTGGAAAATAATCCTTATCTACTTGAATAGTTAATGTATCTTTATTTTCAAAGTGAACATTGAGGGCTTGAGAGTTGGTTTTGATTGAGCTTAATGAATGCTTGAGAGTTAACATCTTCAATCTCAGTAAATTTAGAATGAGAAGTAAAAGGAAACTGTGCAAAAACATTTATCCTAGCCACACCTAAAACTGGGATCATAACCCCGTGTTCCCTTGCTGCTAGGCATATAGAATAGTGTCATCAGACAATTGTAAATGTTGTAATCTATTTTTTGTTTTCAATGATGTCTCCGGTGGTATTGGACTAGTGAGAAATATTTCAAAAATGCTGACATATGAGAACTTATTGAAATCGACTTTGTTAAAGATGGAGGAATGTGTGGGTAGAAGTAGGACATCAAATACTCTACCTTTGATTATTTTAGTGACAATTTGTGTATCTTTGCTAATGCAGGATGTTCTTGCTTGGTTTGGAAAAAAATTGCAAAGTTGACTCGAGGAGCATCTCAAGGAACTTTTTTATTCTCGAACTCCCACACAGGCGGCTAGTCATGGAGAAAAATATTTTATTCGGTTGAATTCAATGAAGAGGGATATAAGATGATATAACAATAGTATATTCCTGGTTTGAATGGGAGTGATGTATCATCACCACAAGGACCTATAGCTGGTCAAGGAAATCAATCTTTAGGATCTACAGGGCAATTTGCTAATCGTGCTTCTCAGCGAGAGCTTCCTAGTGTATATGGAGAGATTGTTGGTCAACCCATTGTCAGGTCTATGTTTTGCGCTATTGGCACTCATATAATGCTTCCTCTTGGACATGATCCTTATGTTGTTCCAATTTCTTACCCTATGCCACAGCCAGCTATGCATAGATAACTAGATGGAAGGAGCTCAACGCTTTGGACTACAAAGCTTCATTTGATAGTATGTTTGTTGTGATAGTATCAATGGGAAATTGTGCATGTCAATTGAAATTCTAAATGCTAATCAGTTGGTGTATCATTTCTTAATATGGACCTTTTCCTCTGTTGTATGAAAGAGATCATTTTCTTCCTCCACTGAGATTTCCAAAGTGGAGGATGTTAATTTTCTTGCAAATAACCATTTTGATGGGGATACACATTATAAAAAACTTGTGTTGATATTATTTTATTATTTCCTTTCTTCAATCAAAAACATAAAAGAGAAAGCCTCTGGTCCTATGGATACATCTAGAAGTAATTGTTACAATTCCATGCATAATACACAAATATGGAGATTTCAATAATGTTTCTCTATTTAGCATCAAAATGATTTAGGATGCTTTGCGCACCTCTTTGTCTTTCACTACATCATCAATGATTTTATTTTATTCATGCAACATGCCCTCTCCACGCAACATACTCTCTTTATAGAGGGAATTCAACACAGGTATAGATAGCAATATCAATACATTTACCACTTTGTACATTCCATCCACGTGTTTTTAGAAACAATCATTGTACCAACTATAGAAGATTTCTAAGAAACATTCAATATGTGGAACTCAAAATTCTTGCTTCTCAATCTGTTATCATTTTCATTTTCCTCAACAAAGGCTTCATCAGAATCTTCTCTATTGTATTATACTACCCTCGTAGGCACAACCAATTTTTTTTTTAATCATCTAAGTCAATAATCAAAGCTATCCATATTCACACATTTGTAGCCAAATGATCAACCTAAATTCCAACACATTTATCCTCTGTGTTTCTATTTTGGGGGGAAAATGGGAGCATATCTTGAACATATTCTTTCATCTCCAACGTATTTCTATCTTCATTCTTACCATTTATATCTTCACATTGAAACTTGTTATTTTTTGGTATGTTCTATGCTTGAGCAATTTATTTAAATTTTCACAGTTAGCAATCACATCAACATTATGATAAACTGTAGATAGAACACAAACATAAAATGCAGAAGACAAGCCAAGGCAAGAGGACACAAGATATGGCGCGAACCAGGGACAAACCCCACAATATCTGGGGAAACCCTTTGATCAAATCTTCTTTTATCTTCAAAGTTCAGCAGAGAAAGAGAGAGAGAGAGAGAGAGAGAGAGAGAGAGAGAGAGAGAGTACAATTACAACAGAAGTCAACACTTTGACTTGTCTAGATCTAAGCATAGATCATCTTCTATAACAATGAGATCAGTTGAAGACATTCTGCTTCAACTGATACCTATCATCGTGCTGCATCTGGTCCTCTTGCTGTACCACTCATACTGCACCATACTACGTTGCTCATGTCCATGATCTTATCCATCATCATGCTGCCCTTCATTTCCATGATCTCATGCTGCCCATGTCCATGTTGCTTCATGCTGCTCACACATCATTATGCTTCATGCTGCCCATGCATCATGCTGCACTGAGTTCTTCCGAGACTATGAGACCACATCTATGTATGATCAATTTCAGTCATGATCTAGACTATGATCATTATCATTGTTCCTTGAATTATGATGAGAATGCTTCATGTTGTGATGATACATTCTCCTTCTTTGAGTATGTCAAGAATCTTTGTTATGATGGAAACGTCTTCCATGGCTCTGCAATACATCTTGTTGAGGCTGCTACAGGTATGTCATAGTGAAGGCAGTAGTAGATCACACACTGACTTATCTTTTATATCCATCCGAGGGCATCATTTTTATTATAGGTATGCCGAGAGGAGGCTGACCTAGATTTTTCTACTCCTTATATTCGAGGACACAACGTAACCCTAGATTTATCCCATCTAGAAATGTGGATTCATTTCCTTTGACTGCAGCTTCATTGTCCTTACTGCAGCTTCATTTCTATGACTGCAGCTTCATCGTTACCCTTATTGCGGCTTCATTAACATGACTGCAGCTTTGACAACCTTGACTGCGGCTCCAATGCTACTTCATTCCCTTAACGGTATGATTATTATAGTGGATAGAGTTTTGACATTTATCTTGTAACTACTCTTCAAAACATCAGAAGTATCCGATTTCGTATGACTATCTCCATGACTGCACATAGGTTTTTACTGCAGCTTCATTAACTTTGTATAAAGGTTTCCATGGACAGTGTATAATGTTATCATGCTGCGTGTATATATTGCCTTTATGAAAACATATGGACTGCGTGGATAAGGTCCTTCATTCCAGCGTATAATCTGCATGGATAATGTTACCATACTATGCATATATATAGCCTTCATTACAGCGTATGAACTGCATGGATAAGGTCCTTCCTTCCAGCGTATAATCTACGTGGATAAGGTTACCATACTATGCATATATATAGCCTTCATTACAGCGTATGGACTGCGTGGATAAGGTCCTTCATTCCAGCGTATAATCTGCGTGCTCAACGTATAGGAACTGCGTGGATGTCTTCAATGTCTGCGGGATTATGACTTCTGTTTATGCGTACATATATGTCTCCACTGCGCTGCCAGAATGACTGCGTATACATATATCCACGTATCTCTTAAACTACGCTGCCAGATCTAGGGCCTGCGTGATATGGTTATTGACTGCGGCTAGGTCTTGATGAGCAATGTATTTTATTCCTTCACGACTGCATATAGATCCTTAAACCACGCTGCCAAATCCTGTGTTGTTATGACAACGTTCTCCATTAGGGCATCATCTTAGGGCATCCTTCATTAGTGTCTCTCCTTCTCCAAAAACCCAAGACGTGGAGAGGAGAGCACATGAAGAATGTGCATGCCCAAATGACCTCAAGTCCTCTTCAATTTATACTAAAACGTAGGTGATGAATAGCCATGTCTTTTGGGCTTCTAAGCCATTGTTGGTCGGCTTGATAATAATTACATAAACAAAATAAATTCATATCTCCATAAATACTTATCGGAATCGGATGATCTTTGGATCAATCCTACACCTCTCGACGAGAGGGATCCAATAAAATTATCAGCTGCCATAAATAAGCTGACTCACATGGAGTTTGGCCCTAGTTGCCAATTTAACACTCCCTCTCAACTAGGGAGAACTCCATCCATTAATCCATAAGTCCGACTGTACTATCTCTGCCATTAGTGCCTTGCACTACTCTGCCTAGCTCTGTTGGCTCTACTCAGCTCTGCTGGCTTTGCTCTGCTCTGCTCAGCACTGCTGGCTCTGCTAGCTCTGCTCTGCTCAGCGCTGCTGGCTCTCCTGGCTCTGCTCTGCTCAGCTCTACTAGATCTGCTCTGCTTAGCTCAACTCTTCTAGCTTTGTTCTGCTGCCTCTGCTCTGCTCTGCTCATCTCCACTGAACTATCAAGAAGAAGAATTGATCGAGAATGAGTCATATCATTCTCCATTGACCTGAAGTCAGCTTCATAGTAAGTACCACTCCTACCACTGGTCCCAGACCAGTATCGCAGCCTCAAAGAGTGTACCACTGGTCCCAGACCAGTCTCAACTGACCCGAAGTCAGCGTCATAGTATGTACCAGTCTCACTGGTCCCAGACCAGTACTGCACTGACACGAAGTCAGTCTCGGAGTATGTACCACTGGTCGCAGACCAGTCTCAGCCGACCCGAAGTTAGCGTCATAGCATGTACAACTCCTACCACTACTCCCAGACTAGTAACATCCATCCCAGATCAATGGAGGACATCCTAGCTTAGGGAGTACGGTAGATACAACAATGCATCCATTGGTATTACTATGGCCACTAACTTCATTTCCCTGCTCATTGATCAGATGAGGGGTACTTCCCATGAGTCCCAGACTACATGGGTAGGATGCCTCGACAGGAGAACTTAATCAATCCTGTCCTCACAGGAGAACACATCAATCCTGCTACAATCGCCATGAACACATCAATCTAGGTTCACAGGGAGAACACATCAATCCTGCTACTCGCCAGGAGAACACATCAATCCACTACAATCGCATGGAGAAAACATCAATCCTGCTACTCACATGGAGAAAACATCAATCTTGCTACAATCGCCATGGAGAACACATCAATCCAAGCCTCACAGAGAACTAATCATCTTGCTACAAAAGAGAGTGAATCATCTTGTCCCACAAGACAGCAAATCATCTTGTTTCAGTGCGCACCACCAGGGGAGGGTGAGTCACCCTGTGGTCGTATGTTGCTCCAATAGAACTGCAAGCCCCCTAAAGCTCCTCGAGCTCAATTTATGCAGCATGTAGGACCCTTTTACAAAGGTCTCTCGACGACTCCAAGTCATTCGAGAAAATCACAAATTTCATCTTTCCTCATGGCTCTGTCCTGTACATCATCTCAGTGTGATGGAGCCTCCTTGATCATTGACATACCATATCCCAGATAAGGCAATAATTGATGTCCATCTGCTGGAGCAATTGTAAAATACTAGATTCCTCAATAATCGAATCGCATCTCTGGTTGTCACAGAGATTCACATTGATATTCATCATGTGTACAAATAGCTCACTGAAGAGCTTCAGCAACCAGACTGCCTCACAGAAGGCCATACTATCAGCAATGTATTCTGCCTTGGTGATGCTCAGAGTCATCGAATTTTGCTTCCTGCTCATTCAGGATATCAGGGAAGATTCCAAATAGCACTGAGAAGTGCTCTAGTGATCCTCCATACTTCCTGCCCACTCATCATTCGAATAATCATGTGGTTTCATATTTCCGACAGTGTATCTCAAGTCATGAGAGATTGTGCCCTGAAGATATCTTAGAAGATTCTTGGCACCAATCTAGTGAGGCTCAACCAAATATGAGCTCACCATACTAACTGCAACACAGATGTCTGGACGGAGGTTCTCCAAGAACATCAACACGAATGAGTTTATGAAACTCAGAGGCATTTCCCAAATCTGTTCCGACATCATTACCATATAACTTCTGAAAGTTAAGATCCTCGAGGCAGTCACAAGCTTGCAGCTTATCTTCTCACATTCAGAATCCAACTCCCTCTGTCTTCTATAAATGAGAGGGTCTACACCTGTCAGACATAGGTGCTGGTACGAGAGGTTTATCATCCACAACCTTCAAGTAATGGTTTGGATCGGTTTCACTCCTAGTGAATATCAGCTGCATTAGACAGCTATCAATCCTCTCATACTATGCCCGAGGGGTTTTCCTTCAAGCCATAGAGGGCTTTCTTCCACCTATATACATGAGATTCCTTGATCATGATTCTCAAACTCCTCGGGTTGTTCCAAACCTATGAACCTACTGCATGAGGGGAATGGTCCTTATAATATTTTCCTTCGGTACTTTTCAGATATGTACCTTCATGCTTCTTTTTGAATTCAGGCATCCAAGTCACCATCTAACTCATAGACCTCCGGTGCTGGGTCAATGGACATGGTCCCCAGTGGACTTCCTGCAACTTGATACAACCCTGAACTCAAAAACATCTTTAAAAGATCTATGTTCAAATACGTACCTTTCCATCGATAAGTGCCACCCTGTAACCTTTGACTCCCATTTCCGAGATGGACATCAAGTTCGATCAGGTACATAAAAGAGATTTTGGGGTTCCTTCCTTTCGTGGAAGAGTCAACCGTTTCCTTGATGACATGCATTACCAGTCATTCTTTTGATCATTGAAGATGTCCCAGGAATGATTGTTATCTTCATAAAGAGATGTGTCTCTGCCATTCGGACACTCCTTTGCATAACGGCCGAACTTATTTCAACAAGGCATCCACCTTTCCTTCCACCCTTAGATCCGAACTTCCCAATGAAGTGATTCTAAGATGGACCATCAGAATCTTCTGCTGTGCCATTCTGATAACATTCTCTTCTTTGACTTCACCTTAGGTGAATTATGAGGAACCCATTGATCCTTCTGTCTTGTCCCAACTGTCTTCGGTGATTGCTCTTTCACTCCTACTTGGGCATTGTCTTCACCTCAGCTCTGATACCATGTTATTTTTTGGTATGTTCTATGCTTGAGCAATTTATTTAAATTTTCACAGTTAGCAATCACATCAGCATTATGATAAACTGTAGATAGAACATAAATATAAAACGCAGATGACAAGCCAAGGCAAGAGGACACAAGATATGGCGCGAGCCAGGGACAAACCCCACAATGTGTGGGGAAACCCTTTGATCAAATCTTCTTTTATCTTCAAAGTTCAGCAGAGAAAGAGAGAGAGAGAGAGAGAGAGAGAGAGAGAGAGAGAGAGAGAGAGAGAGAGTACAATTACAACAGAAGTCAACACTTTGACTTGTCTAGATTTAAGCATAGATCATCTTCTATAACAATGAGATCAGTTGAAGACACTATGCTTCAACTGATAACTATCATCGTGTTGCTTCTGGTCCTCTTGCTGTACCACTCATACTGCACCATACTACATTGCTCATGTCCATGATCTTATCCATCATCATGCTGCCCTTCATTTACATGATCTCATGTTGCCCATGTCCATGTTGCTTCATGCTGCTCACACATCATTATGCTTCATGCTGCCCATGCATCATGCTGCACTGAGTTCTTCCGAGACTATGAGATCACATCTATGTATGATCAATTTCAGTCATGATCTAGACTATGATCATTATCATTGTTCCTTGAAGTATGATGAGACTGCTTCATTTTGTGATGATATAGTCTCCTTCTTTGTGTATGTCAAGAATCTTTGTTATGATGGAAACTTCTTCCATGGCTCTGCAATACATCTTGTTGAGGCTGCTACATGTATGTCATAGTGAAGGTAGTAGTAGATCACACACTGACTTATCTTTTATATCCATCTAAGGGCATCATTTTTATTATAGATATGCCCAGAGGAGGCTGACCTAGATTTTTCTGCTCCTTATATTTGAGGACACAACATAACCCTAGATTTATCCCATATAGAAATGTGGATTCATTTCCTTTGACTGCAGCTTCATTGTCCTTACTGCGGCTTCATTTCTATGACTGCAGCTTCATCGTTACCCTTATTGTGGCTTCATTAACATGACTGCGGCTTTGACAACCTTGACTGCGGCTCCAATGCTACTTCATTCCCTTAACGGTATGATTATTATAGTGGACAGAGTTTCAACATTTATCTTGTAACTACTCTTCAAAACATCAGAAGTATCCGAGTTCGTATGACTGTCTCCGTGACTGCACATAGGTTTTTACTGCGGCTTCATTAACTTTGTATAAAGGTTTCCATGGACAGTGTATAATGTTATCATGCTGCGCGTATATATTGCCTTTATGACAACGTATGGACTGCGTGGATAAGGTCCTTCATTCCAGCGTATAATCTGCGTGGATAAGGTTACCATACTGTGCATATATATAGCCTTCATTACAGCGTATGGACTGCGTGGATAAGGTCCTTCATTCCAGCGTATAATCTGCGTGGATAAGGTTACCATACTGTGCATATATATAGCCTTCATTAAAGCATATGGACTGCATGGATAAGGTCCTTCATTCCAGCGTATAATTTGCGTGCTCAACGTATAGGAACTGCGTGGATGTCTTCAATGTCTGTGGGATTATGAGTTCTGTTTATGCGTACATATATGTCTCCACTGCGCTACCAGAATGACTGCGTATACATATATCCACGTATCTCTTAAACTACGATGCCAGATCTAGGGCCTGCGTGATATGGTTATTGACTTTGGCTAGGTCTTGATGAGCAATGTATTTTATTCCTTCATGACCGCATATAGATCCTTAAACCACGCTGCCAAATCCTGCATTGTTATGACAATGTTCTCCATTAGGGCATCATCTTAGGGCATCCTTCATTAGTGTCTCTCCTTCTCCAAAAACCCAAGACGTGGAGAGGAGAGCACATGAAGAATGTGCATGCCCAAATGACCTCAAGTCCTCTTCAATTTATACTAAAACGTAGGTGATGAATAGCCATGTCTTTTGGGCTTCTAAGCCGTTGCTGGTCGGCTTGATAATAATTACATAAACAAAATAAATTCATATCTCCATAAATACTTATCGGAATCGGATGATCTTTGGATCAATCCTACACCTCTCGACGAGAGGGATCCAATAAAATTATCAGCTGCCATAAATAAGCTGACCCGCATGGAGTTTGGCCCTAGTTGCTAATTTAACACTCCCTCTCAACTAGGGAGAACTCCATCCATTAATCCATAAGTCCGACTATACTATCTCTGCCATTAGTGCCTTGCACTACTCTGCCTAGCTTTGTTGGCTCTACTCAGCTCTCCTGGCTTTGCTCTGCTCTGCTCAGCGCTGCTGGATCTGCTAGCTCTACTCTGCTCATCGCTGCCGGCTCTCCTGGCTCTGCTCTGCGCAGCTCTACTGGCTCTGCTCTACTTAGCTCAACTCTGCTAGCTTTGTTCTGCTGGCTCTGCTCTGCTCTGCTCATCTCCGCTGAACTATCAAGAAGAAGAATTGATCGAGAATGAGTCATATCATTCTACACTGACCTGAAGTTAGTCTCAGAGTGCATACCACTAGTCCCAGACCAGTCTCAACTGACCCGAAGTCAGCTTCATAGTAAGTACCACTCCTACCACTGGTCCCAGACCAGTATCGCAGTCTCAGAGAGTGTACCACTGGTCCTAGACTAGTCTCAACCGACCCGAAGTCAGCGTCATAGTATGTACCACTCTCACTGGTCCCAAACCAGTACCGCACTGACACGAAGTCAGTCTTGGAGTATGTACCACTAGTCCCAGACCAGTCTCAGCCGACCCAAAGTCAGCGTCATAGCATGTACAACTCCTACCACTGGTCCCAGACCAGTATCATTGATCCCAGATCAATGGAGGACTTCCTAGCATAGGGTGTACGGTAGATACAACGATGCGTCCATTGGTATTACTATGGTCCCTAACATCATTTCCCTACTCATTGATCAGATGAGAGGTACTTCCCATGAGTCCCAGACTACATGGGTAGGATGCCTCGACAGGAGAACTTAATCAATCATGTCCTCACAGGAGAGCACATCAATCATGCTACAATCGCCATGGAGAACACATCAATCCAGGCTGCCATGGAGAACACGTCAATCTAGGCCTCATAGGAGAACACATCAATCCTGCTACAATCGCCATGGAGAACACATCAATCCAGGCCTCACAGGAGAAAACATCAATCCTGCTACAATTTCCATGGAGAACACATCAATCCTGCTACAATCACCATGGAGAACACATCAATCCAGGCCTCACAGGAGAACTAATCATCCTGCTACACAAGAGAGTGAATCATCTTGTCCCACAAGAGAGCAAATCATCATGTTTCAGTGCGCACCACCAGGGGAGGGTGAGTCACCCTGTGGTCGTATGTTGCTCCAATAGAACTACAAGCCCCCCAAACCTCCTAGAGCTCAATGTATGCAGCATGCATGGCCCTTTTACAAAGGTCTCTCAACGACTCCAAGTCGTTCGAGAAAATCACAAATTTCATCTTTCCTCAGGGCTCTGTCCTGTACATCATCTCAGTGTGATGGAGCCTCCTTGATCATCGACTTACCATATCCCAGATAAGGCAGTAATTGATGTCTATCTGCTGGAGCAATTGTCAAATACGAGATTCCTCAATAATCGAATCCCATCTCTGGTTGTCACAGAGATTCACAGTGATATTCATCATGTGTACAAACAGCTCACTGAAGAGCTTCAGCAACCAGACTGCCTCACAGAAGGCCATACTATCAACAATGTATTCTGCCTTGGTGATGCTCAGAGTCACCGACTTCTGCTTCCTGCTCATTCAGGATATCAAGGAAGATTCCAAACAGCACTGAGAAGTGCTCTAGTGATCCTCCATACTTCTTGCCCACTCATCATTCGAATAATCATGTGGTTTCATATTTCCACAGTGTATCTCAATTCATGAGAGATTGTGCCCTGAAGATATCTTAGAAGATTCTTGGCACCAATCTAGTGAGGCTCAACCAAATATGAGCTCACCATGCTAACTGCAACACATATGTTCGAACGGAGGTTCTCCAAGAACATCAACGCGAACGAGTTTATGAAACTCAGAGGCATTTCCCAAATCTGGTCTGACATCATTACCATATAACTTCTGAAAGTTAAGATCCTCGAGGCAGTCACAAGCTTGCAGCTTATCTTCTCACATTCAGAATCCAACTCCCTCTGTCTTCTCTAAATGAGAGGGTCTGCACCTGTCAGACATAGGTGCTGGTACGAGAGGTTTATCATCCACAATCTTCAAGTAATGGTTTGGATCGGTTTCACTCCTAGTGAATCTCAGCTGCATTAGACAGCTATCAATCCTCTCATACTATGCCCGAGGTGTTTTCCTTCAAGCCATAAAGGGATTTCTTCCACCTGTATACATGAGATTCCTTGATCATGATTCTCAAATTCCTCAGGTTGTTCCAAACCTGTGAACCTGCTGCATGAGGGGAATGGTCCTTATAATATTTTCCTTCGGTACTTTTTAGATATGTACCTTCATGCTTCTTTTTGAATTCAGGCATCCAAGTCACCATTTGACTCATAGACCTCCGGTGTTGGGTCAATGGACATGGTCCCTAGTGGACTTCCTGTAACTTGATACAACCCTGTACTCAAAAACATCTTTAAAAGATCTATGTTCAAACACGTACCTTTCCATCGATAAGTGCCACCCTGTAACCTTTGACTCCCATTTCCGAGATGGACATCAAGTTCGATCAGGTACATAAAAGAGATTTTGGGGTTCCTTCCTTTCGTGGAAGAGCCAACCATTTCCTTGATGACCTGCATTACTAGTCATTCTTTTGATCATTGAAGATGTCCCAGGAATGATTGTTATCTTCATCAAGAGATGTGTCTCCGCCATTCGGACAATCCTTTGCATAACACCCGAACTTATTTCAACAAGGCATCCGCCTTTCCTTCCACCCTTAGATCCGAACTTCCCAATGACGTGATTCTAATATGGACCATCAGAATCTTCTGCTCCGCCATTCTAATAACATTCTCTTCTTTGACTTCACCCTAGGTGAATTATGAGGAACCCATTGATCCTTCTGTCTTTCCCCAACTGTCTTCGGTGATTGCTCTTTCACTCCTGCTTGGGCATTGTCTTCACCTCAGCTCTGATACCATGTTATTTTTTGGTATGTTCTATGCTTTAGCAATTTATTTAAATTTTCATAGTTGGCAATCACATCAGCATTATGATAAACTATAGATAGAACATAAATATAAAACACAGAAGACAAGCCAAGGCAAGAGGACACAAGATATGGTGCGAGCCAGGAACAAACCCCACAATGTGTGGGGAAACCCTTTGATCAAATCTTCTTTTATCTTCAAAGTTCAGCAGAGAAAGAGAGAGGGAGGGAGAGAGAGTACAATTACAACAGAAGTCAACACTTTGACTTGTCTAGATCTAAGCATAGATCATCTTCTATAACAATGAGATCAGTTGAAGACATTCTGCTTCAACTGATACCTATCATCATGGTGCATCTGGTCCTCTTGCTATACCACTCATAATGCACCATACTATGTTGCTCATGTCCATGATCTTATCCATCATCATGCTGCCCTTCATTTCCATGATCTCATGCTGCCCATGTCCATGTTGCTTCATGCTGCTCACACATCATTATGCTTCATGCTGCCCACGCATCATGCTGCACTGAGTTCTTCCGAGACTATGAGATCACATCTATGTATGATCAATTTCAGTCATGATCTAGACTATGATCATTATCATTGTTCCTTGAAGTATGATGAGACTGCTTCATGTTGTGATGATATAGTCTCCTTCTTTGTGTATGTCAAGAATCTTTGTTATGATGGAAACTTCTTCCATGGCTCTGCAATACATCTTGTTGAGGCTGCTACAGGTATGTCATAGTGAAGGCAGTAGTAGATCACACACTGACTTATCTTTTATATCCATCTGAGGGCATCATTTTTATTATAGGTATGCCGAGAGGAGGCTGACCTAGATTTTTCTGCTCCTTATATTCGAGGACACAACATAACCCTAGATTTATCCCATATAGAAATGTGGATTCATTTCCTTTGACTGCAGCTTCATTGTCCTTACTGCGGCTTCATTTCTATGACTGCAACTTCATCATTACCCTTATTGCAGCTTCATTAACATGACTGCGGCTTTGAAAACCTTGACTGCGGCTCCAATGCTACTTCATTCCCTTAACGGTATGATTATTATAGTGGACAGAGTTTCGACATTTATCTTGTAACTACTCTTCAAAACATCAGAAGTATCCGAGTTCGTATGACTGTCTCCGTGACTGCACATAGGTTTTTACTGCGGCTTCATTAACTTTGTATAAAGGTTTCCATGGACAGTGTATAATGTTATCATGTTGCACGTATATATTGCCTTTATGACAACGTATGGACTGTGTGGATAAGGTCCTTCATTCCAGCATATAATCTGCGTGGATAAGGTTACCATACTGTGCATATATATAGCCTTCATTACAACGTATGGACTGCGCGGATAAGGTCCTTCATTCCAGCGTATAATCTGCGTGGATAAGGTTACGATACTGTGCATATATATAGCCTTCATTACAGCGTATGGACTGCGTGGATAAGGTCCTTCATTCCAGCGTATAATCTGCGTGCTCAATGTATAGGAACTGCGTGGATGTCTTGAATGTCTGTGGGATTATGACTTCTGTTTATGCATACATATATGTCTCCACTGCGCTGCCAGAATGACTGCGTATACATATATCCACGTATCTTTTAAACTACGCTGCCAGATCTAGGGCCTGCGTGATATGGTTATTGACTGTGGCTAGGTCTTGATGAGCAATGTATTTTATTCCTTCACGACTGCATATAGATCCTTAAACCACGCTACCAAATCCTACGTTGTTATGACAACGTTCTCCATTAGGGCATCATCTTAGGGCATCCTTCATTAGTGTCTCTCCTTCTCCAAAAACCCAAGACGTGGAGAGGAGAGCACATGAAGAATGTGCATGCCCAAATGACCTCAAGTCCTCTTCAATTTATACTCTAACGTAGGTGATGAATAGCCATGTCTTTTGGGCTTCTAAGCTGTTGCTGGTCAGCTTGATAATAATTACATAAACAAAATAAATTCATATCTCCATAAATAGTTACCGGAATCGAATGATCTTTGGATCAATCCTACACCTCTCGACGAGAGGGATCCAATAAAATTATCAGCTGCCATAAATAAGCTGACTCACATGGAGTTTGGCCCTAGTTGCCAATTTAACAAAACTCCATTCTAATTACTACAGTTTTTCTAGAATACAAAATTCACTGAGAATGATTATGGGAATGTGGGTAGGTGCAAAATAAGCATGCATTATGTTTGAGCCATGACCATCATCAACTCAAAATAAAAGACAAATGCAGGCATATAGTGGAAGGTCAATATGGTTGCAACACTATGAGCGTTTATGATACTAGGAGGGTCCTTTGCCAATTTTATATTATGTGTCCCTCAAAGGCATCTTACAATTGATCATAAGCCTTGGAAAACTGCTCTAGCACAAACTTGTGCAAAATTTAAACACATATGCAAGTGTCATTGGAAATTCTTTACAACGTTTCTTTTGCAACATATGGTTCAAATGCTAGCTATACCTAATTGAAATATTTTTAATTACATAAATACGTGTAGATTGATATGTATGATTATGTATTCATCTCAGTATTATAATTTTTCTCCAAATATAATTTATATATATATATATATATATATATATATATATATATATATATATATATACATAGTAAGTAAACATATATGTATGATTGTATTAAGTATATTATAATATTATAAATTTAATTCAAGTATAACATATAATTTTTATTGATATATATCTTGAGGAGGTGGTTGAACGAACGGTATGGGACTTTGTTCACAACTGGGGCCTTGATTTAGTATGACACATGCTCAAATTTCTATCGACAGTTGACAAGTGTGGTAGGGAAAAATTAAAGCCATCGGAAAGGAGAAGTATCATTCTATATTGTAGAAGACGAGCGTTATGTCAACTTTTTTCTCACTCGGTATGGGAGGTGTAACATCGCCTCCTCTCACATCTACCTAGTTTCATTAGCTTACTGGGGTAAACATAAGATTAGGGGCTACTATGATATGTCCCAACCTCCTAGATGTCCTTAAAGAAATGGATTCGACACAACTAGACCTTACTCGATTCCCTCGGGTGCGACAAGACCCTGAGGAGAAACCCAACCCCCCTAAGTGTCCAATACGTGATACAAATCACCTTTTCCCTAACGTAGATCCCCATTCACTCCCTTGCCAAGGCATCCATGAGAATATGGATTCCTAAGAACTCCCATAGGCCTACGTAAGTGTGATTGTGGAATTTTAATTCTAGTGATGTGCTAGCGACTACGAGAATTAACGCTATTTTTTAGGAGTGGGACTTATCGTCAGCCCGAAAAAATATGAAACTTCTAGAAGTCATAAAATAAATGAAGATAATGTTTATAGACCAAATGCTACAGCCAAGACTTGGCCTGCCCATCTGTAGTTGGGACTCACATGTTCTCAAACAATTAGTAGATATGCGGCCTACAGGTCATGGATGTAAGTCTGAACATAAGGGATAGAAAGCTTATATGAGGTTTAAAAATAAGGGTCAGTATGTTCTCTCATTTGTTGTCTTAACACCAATTAGCTATTGCATTCATTATTTATTCAGTTATGAGTGAAAACATGAAAAGAGAGATGACTAAGATCTGTCATAAAACCATGCTTATAAGTAGCATATAACGAGATAAATAACCGTAAGAGAACAGTCATTAAAGCCACATTTACCAAAATCAAGACAAACTTAGCTTTTATTAACCATAGGAAATTACCAACCGGGTTTAGGACTTCCATGTTCCACCACACCCTATATTGGCTGAACCAAATCTTTATTTTATCCAATCGCCCCACTGCCATATTCAAAGAATGAATATGTGATCTTATGGGATAAACCAATCCATAAACATCCAAGTCAATTCAAAGGTTCAGGCACCTCCACTCTCATTATAGCATGATATCACCTAAAGTAGTCTTGAGATCAGAAAACTAAACTGAGCTTGGAGGGTTTAGAATTTCTTCACCATCCTTGAGGAATTTTATTGTCTCCATGCTAAGGTGTTAATGTGGATCGCATCATTACCGGTCAAAGGATTCCTAACACTTTGGGAAATTTCCTAAGATAACCTCAACCAATATTATGAAACAATGTGACAACCCAAAGCTCAAATTGAGAACAATCCCATCAGAACATGGCTATCCAAAAATGGAAAGGATAGGATAAAATCGATTATTGAATCCCGGAAAAATCCATGCCAATGATAAAAGAATAATGACATACCAACATGAACATGTTAGAAAAATACTTAGAGGGCAGGGATGAATCAATATTTTAAGCTAGTTAATATTTCTTTTTCTTATTCAAATTTAATTACGCGACTGTGATGCCGGAAAGTCACATATATCTAGTCCAGTAACCTTTTGAGTTAATTCATCACCTCTTTAACTTGAACCAATTTATCAGTTCTTCATTAAATATTAATTAAATAGTAATCATGTGCATTAAGACAAAATAAGTCATTACACACAAGAAACACATGAACACAATGACTTTTAGGTGGAAACCCAATGTGTGAAAAAACCACTATTGTTTTCATCTTTGTCTTCTTCTTTTATTATAAAGAGTAATTTCTTACAATTCTTCTAATGTTGTAGACTCATACCAGTACGTTGGAACCCGCCTATAGAGGGCTACAACTGTCTCTTATTTTCAACTTCTACTCAAAGGGAACTACAACCCCATTATACTTTGCTCCTTATGGATTAATTTTCAGAACATTTCAAACTAGATATGTTCCAATTATCACACAACAATACTAAAACCAACATTGTATGAAATCACTAAACCAACTTAATCTCCAAATCATTAAATAAATCAAATACTTAATCCCAATTCACTCTATACCCTTCATCGTAGTGTCAACCCACCTATTGTTCATCACAAAAACATGATCTTGTGACTGTAAAACCTGGTCAATCTTATGTCACAATATACACGTTATTATTATGAGACATACATGCGTATATACACACTTTATGTTAAGATAACATGTCATAGATCTCAAGGCACTGAACATTGAAACTGAACCACTACACTCATGAAATCAATCACTAAAACACATAGTGATTTCACCAACTTCTGAACCAATTATAGGTCATCTCATAGAAGCATTACTTTCTTCAATATTTCATAACATAATTAGTTCGACCTCAACAAACGCTATCAAACACAGATCATGATAGAAGACTTCATCAAAAAATAACAAAAAACAAAAAAAGACAGATCAAATGTCATTTACGGTAAAACCCTAGCATCCGTACACAACCCTTGTAAGACACTTTCATGTATGTATGCATATTGGAAGAGACATATCCATGTACAGATCTGTCCCCTACAGAATCAGTACACTACTACCCAAAATTTGATTTGTGTATGTACATAATCGTTCTGAAGAAAATTTTTTTATATATCTATAACTGTTGAATAATACCTTCGTTGCACAACATATCATCAATAAAAACCAAATCTCAGCAGATATTGTAAAAGACATACATCACAAAATCATCACCACAAATATATCAACCCATAAGAAAATTATTCGATGTGTAGTCATTTCAGATCTATAAGATTTGGTGCATCATCACAGTCCTGGATGCACACTTATTTCAAATAAAATAATTCATCAATAAAACAAATCTTACACACATAAAAATTTTGATATCCATCTCCTTATATAGCTTAGGCCTTAGCTAATACCTTAGGTAAATTCCATAATTATCTCGATGGTATTATTTGATTATATAAAATATCCATTTTGGCACTCATTATTATTGGTCAATACCATGGTAAAGACCCATGGTATTAAGAATACTAAGGTGCAAAAACCGTACACAACTTTTCTTCCCAATATTGATGTATTTACGTGTCTTTTCTTCTCAGAACCTCTGTATACTTCTTCATACTTTATATTTATCATTCCTTTGTCTTTGAACTGATATTCCTTTGTCTAATATTTTTGTCACAGATGTACTGGCCTAAATACTTATCGTACTATTACCATGTTGACATCTTTATTAAGTAGGTTTTCATTAAGGACAACAGATTTATCGTAATGCGAAAAATCTCCCCCTTTCGACTCGATGGCAACCACTTTGGTGTTTGGTCACCACCACCTATAGATAGTTGTTAAGACATTTGTAGATATACCAAGTTTCTCAAATACCAAGCTTCAAGCTTCTTCCCCACTTTGACATCAAGGGAAAATGGTTGACCAATGTTGAATGAAGGTTTCTCTTCCTTTGTTGACTTGAGTGTTATAGATCTAATTTTCTAAGTATGAACATTAAATACTGACCATGCTCCCCGTGAGCACATGCTATATTTTTGAAGATATAGAAAGAAGTACATGAATCTATGACTCAACATTACATCACATGCCCAAAATGATGGTATTACATAACTTGACCATAATAGTCCATTACTAAATTTTACAATGATTTATAACATAGGTCTTAACATGACCTTTTCATCAAGATTCAGATATGGAATTTATAATCAAAACAAAAGACCTAAATATGACCATGATATTCATTAACAAATATCAAAAACCATATCAGATCTACACCATAAGAATTTACAGTGACGAAAAACCCTTTAGCAACATATCTGTCTTTAGTGGTTCATTAAAGCATCAATGTTATATTCCAACAACTCAAAAACCATCATAAGATGCCCCATTTCTAAGTAGCACCAATCAACATCAGGACCAAAATGCAAAATAATAACCATATGAAGCATATCAGAGGCTTTCCCTAAGTCTATCCCACTGTCTCTCAATCATATAGAAACACACATGACTGTCCTTCATAATATTCTCATACTAAAAGGAAAAAATTGAATTTTATAACTACAACTCCCCCTCAGGCTGTATTGTCTGAACTTATTCATTATTACTACATCACATGTCTTTTTAGTAATATAAGAAACATGAATATCAAAACAACCATGGGATACATTTTCAAAACAACATATTTATTACTCCCTCTGGATATGAAATATTTGTTAGAATAATTAATGAAGTGATGAAAGAGAGGCCACTCCTAGATTATTTTTGAGATATTCAAAGGAATCATGTGGAAGAGGCTTTGCAAATATATCTGCAACTTGTTCCTTTAAGGGAACATACTCCAATTTGATCTTTCGTGCATGTACTTGTTCTATCAAAAAGTGATACTGGATTGGACTATGCTTGGTTTTTTAGTGCATGAAACAATTTTTAGAAATACTTATGGCACTAGTATTATCACATAAAATAGGTATAGGTTGAGGAAAAGTGATTTGAATATCTTACAATATTTGCATTATCCATATAAGTTGAGTACAACAATATGCAAGAAAGACATATTATGCTTCAGTAGTAGATAGAGCAAGGAAGCTTTATTTTTTGTTTAACCATGATACCAAGCGGGTTCCGAAATAGAATGCTCTTCAACTAGTAATTTTTTGACTAAAAACATTACTTGCTTCATCTGAATCTATGTAAGCGTGAAGAGAAAAATATGCATCTTTGGGATACCATATGCCATAATATTGAGTGCTTTGTAGGTCGTTGAATATTCTCTTAACTGCATGGAGATGAGTTTGTTTAGGATTTTCTTGAAATCCTCGAACAATCCCAATTTCATGCACTATGCATGGTCTTATGCCTCTAAGATAGAGCAAGCTCCCAATCATAGATATTTATTCTGGTTGATTAACTAATGGAGAATCATCATGTGAACTGAGATTATAACCTGTTACTGTTAGTGTGCATACAAGTTTTGTAGGTTTTAACCCTATACAAAAATTACCTATAAATGAATTCTTAAAAATAGAAAATAAAAATGGCGATAACATAAAACATGAAACAAATATACACACATATTTTCACTTGGAAACTAAAATCGAGACTACTAGATTGACTTTTCATTATTTATTTCAATGCTACAATACATATATATAGATACAGAAGCATCCATAAACCCCAATTGATTAACTATGGATTAAAACATAACCATAGTTCCCTTAACCGAATCTATAAGATACCATGGGCATAAAACCATCATGCCTAAAACCATGTGCAGAATCCATGAAAGAAAACATAGGTAGGTTCGCCCACCAAATATAGGGTCCAAAAATAACACACACCTAATATGAGAGGTAACACACATTAGAAGAAATATACCACACACCCAAAATTCTCCCACTTCTTGTTTTATTTCCACGCAAGGGGTCAAAGGAGAGCTTAGTCATTGGTCCAACCCTGCAATGGACATTGTTTCTCTACACCCAAGAAAATTCTTAGTGCTCACACACTTCTCGGAAAATAACTGGGTCGGAAGATTCTTCTCTCAAAAATAACTTGGGTCGAAGATTCTTCTCTCAAAATAACTATCATTCATATCTTATCAAATTTGGTCCTGAGGATGGACCCCCTATGGGGTTCGAAACATTGACATAAGAAGCATAATACTGCGGAGAATCCAGATAATGCTAATTCTTGAAATTGTCCACCTTTAAGAGGAACACCTTTTTTTCCTCAACCATATCCCTCACAAATTCATATTAAACATTAATTTGCTTTGTCTTTGAATTATAATTAGGGTTCTTTGACAAGAAAATTTCACTTTGGCTATCACCATCTATCCTTATATCTCATTGCAATAACCCCATACTTGAACACAATCTCTACAACCAAAATTCTTCCTTGCTTGCATGAGTGGTTGCCATGTATTCTATCTCTATAGTTGAAAGGATCATTATAGACTGTCTCTTACTCATCCAACTAGCTACACTTGCAAGTAGATTAAACAAATACCCACTTGTAGATATTCTCTAATCCATATCTCCAACCCAGTCAACAACAACAAAGCCATGGATGTCCAAAACTCTACCCATTCATGGTCTTCCTTGGTAGCATAGACCATAATCACTAGTGCCATCCAAATACCTAAAAACCTACTTCATTGTTGTTCAATGCTTCAACCATGGTTTTGACATAAACCTCCTTGATACTCCCACTGCATCTGCAATGTTTGGTCTGGTAGAGACCATTTCATACATTAGGCTACTGAATGCACTTCTGTATGGAACATGAGACATGTCCTCTTCATCTTCTTATGTATTGGGACACTGTTCAACATATAACTTTACACCTACAGGAATAGGAACCTTCATCATTTTACTATACTACATATTAAAAATTTGTAGTATTTCCTTGACATACTTCCTTGTGTTTAACCAAAGCGTCTTATTTTCCGAGTCTCCTTTAATTTCCATGCCCAAAATATAGTTTGCAGCACCAAGATCTTTCATGTCCAATTTGGAGGAAAATTGGGTCTTGAATTCCTCAATAATTTCTTTGTCATTTCCAATCAGCAACATATCATCCACATACAAGACCAGATAAATAACACACTCACCAATTAATTTAAAATACACACAGTGATTCGATTTTCTTCTAGTGAAGCCAAGTCCCCATATAAATGTATCAAAATTTTGATACCACATCCTTGGTGATTGTTTTAACCCATACAAATAAATTTTTAACTTGCATACCATTTCATATTTACCATTCACCACAAAGCCTTCAGGTTGATTTATGTAGATCTCTTCTTTTAGATCACCATGAATAAACGTTGTCTTCACATCCATCTATTCTACACCAAAATCAAAAGCAACAACAACAGATAAAAGTAATATAATAGAAGCAACCTTAGCAACAACAGAAAAAATGTCACCAAAATCAATTCCTGACACTTGGGAATAGCCTTTTTCTACCAACCGAGCTTTTTATTTCTCCACCTTGCCTTATGGATTAATATTCTTCTTAAACACACATTTTCTTGCAATGGGTCTCCTTCTACGTGGCATCCTTTGAATCTACTTCCTCCATGACAATTATGGGATCATCATCGGTAAGAGATAAAGAAAAATTTGAATAGAAAGCCGATGGATTGTACATTTTTGGTTTCTTTCTTTCTTGAACTGGTCTTCTCATAGCTGGAATTTGTGGATATTAATCTTCTAATCCCTGTTCTACTGTAGAGTTTGATTTTTCCTCCTTTAGCTCAAACTCTATATTCTCATGTTCCTTTAGTAAGACTTCATTTTTAATAACATATTCAACCTCTATAAACACCACATCTCGGTTGTACACAACCTTCCTTATTTATGGGTTCCAAATCTTATAACATTTTAAACCATCTTCATACCCAATAAATATGCATGTTTCTGATTTAATATCCAACTTGGTTCTTTTATACTTTGGAACATGTACATATGCATCACATCCAAATACTGTAAGAAGTGAAAGATATGGTTTCTTACCATTCCATAAATCATGTGGAGACTTATCCTCCAATGTTTATGAAGGTGATCAATTAACTAGGTAACATGCACTCTCCACTGCCTCTACCCAAATTTCTTGTCTTAACTTGGCACCACCGAGCATGCTTCTTTCCTTTTCCGTAAATGTCATGTTCATTCTTTTGAAACTCCATTTTTATGATGTGTGTATGGAGTACTATTTTTCTTTCTTGTACCACACTTCTTACAGAACCCTTCAAATTTCTTCTTGTAGAACTATCCACCATTATCTATCATCAACACATTTATCCTCTTCTCTATCTGGTTTTCCAGTAGAACCTTAAGTTATTTCAACATGTCAAAGAATTCATATTTCCTCCTAAGGAAATATATCCATTTATTCCTTGGGAAGTCATCTATAAATGATATATAGTAGATAGACTTACTGAGTGATGGAACTGACACATGTCCAAGCACATCACTGTGCAAAAATTGTAATATCCCTTTCACCCTTTTATCTCCCGTGGGGAAACTCACCCAATTTTTCTTTCCATATACACAATGTTCACAAAAATAAAAATCCAGAGAGAAATTAGACATAACTTCTACCGTGCCATTATTATGAAGTATTTCAAGGCCCTTCTCTCCAATATGTCCAAGTAATTGATGCCATAGCATGTTTTTTTTCTAGAGAGACCACTATATTTTCTCCTCCAATTTCAAGAACCACAAACACATTAATAATAGTGCTACAGAGAACCTTGTATTAGTTCCAATTTGAACTCCCCACATCAATACCTATGCTCCACGAGCCATATTATAGGTATCTTTATCAAACATTATTTTTACACCTGCATCATCCATATTGGTTAGAGAAATCAAATTTCTCGCCAATGCAGGAATATGCAGAACACCCATAAGTGTTCTAATTCTTCCACCTTGCAACCTCAACTTCAATTTTCTACATCCAACTATTCTATCCTTCCTGTCATCCCCTAAGAATACATCACCACCATCATATTTCTCATACTCGTAGAAGGATTCTCTATGGCGAGTGAAGTGAAATGATGCACTAGAGTTAAGAAACCATGCCTCATGATATACATGTACTTTATAAAGAAACCAAGTACACATCCCCACATTCACCTGAGGTGATTTTTTCCTCTACAGAAGGAGCATCATCAGATTCGTTTCTTTTCTCAGGAGCTTTGGATATAAAATCATATTTGAAGTGCCCTTCCTTTCTGTATTTCCAGCACACCTTTACAGGTTTTCACAGAGATTTATATTTCCCTATAGATTGAGATCTCCCATTCGAAGACTTATTTGTATTTTTTTCCTACTAAAATCCTCATACAAACAAGGCATCTCCATTCTGTCGCTCCATATTTTTCCGTCTCATCTCTTCCAAAAAGAACGATGAGACTATTTCGTCAAACATCATGGTAGCTGTATTGCGACCTCTTGCAATAAACACACTATGCCATTAACTTAGTAGTCAAAACAACAATCCAATGCACTTATATTCATCTAAAATTTTAATATAAAAAAATAACAACTATCTTACAATAGTATTAAGGGCATCCATATGCTCTATCATCGAGTTTCCATCCTCATCCTTGGGTTACATATATTTTTTCGTTGGAATATTTTTTTCACCAGACACTCAGATTGATACGAAGTCTCTAAATTCTCCCAAAAATCCTTTGTTGTAGCTTCCCTAATACATTCAACAATACTATATCTAAGATACACAACCATATATTTCTCTTTACCTTCCAATCCAACTTACCTTAGTCTTCATCTAACATTATTGTTGGTTTAGTACCTGGATCTACCATGATCCATTGATATTTATCCATGCGCAGATCCTCCATCTTGATTTTCCACAACTCAAAACTCTAACCATTAAATTCTCGATCTCTACTTTTCCACTACTCACCATCTTATTTCACCGCAAGAATCGATCTTGCAGATCTCACACTCAACAGGATCTACCACAGGCCTAAGAAAAACTCCTCAGTAGAAAAGGTGTCCCCTTGAAGCTGAAACAACCCTAATACCAAATGTAAGTTTTAACCCTATATAGAAATTACCTGCAAACAAATTCTTAAAATTAGAAAATACACAATGGCAACAACATAAAACATAAAACATATATACATTGAGATTTTCCCTTGAATCCCAAAACTAGGACTACTAGGTTGATTTTTCATTATTTCTTTTAATGTTACAATACATATATATACATGTGGAAGCATCCATGAAGACCAATCCATTAACCATGGATTAGAGCATAACCATAGTTCTCTTGCTCATATATGCAAGATACTATGCGCAGAAATCCATCATTCCCAAAACCATGTGGAAAACCCATGCATAAAACCATATGTAGGTCCACCCACTTAATATAGGGTCCAAAAATAACACAGACCCAATATGAGAGATACCACACATTGGAATGAATATAAAACACACCCAAAAAGTTTGTAGTCGTCCATTCCATACTTCTTTAAAATCTACTTTAGGTACTTAGTCTGTGAGAGAAAGATGCCATTCTTTGCTTGCTGAATTTGAAGACCAAGAAAGTATGTTAGCTCACCAAGTAATGAAATTTCAAATTATTTATGCATGACTGGGTCAAAATATTGACTGATAGAATCTTCATTGCTTCCAAATATGATATCATCTACATAAACAACAACTATTAAAAGTTTACCATAATCTATCTTTATATATTGATTTTTATCTACAGATTTGTTAGTTGAACCTTGTTGTTGGAGGTACTTGTCAATGCTATAATACCGTGCAGAAGGAGGGTTTTTTTTTTCCGATACAATTCCTTCTTGAGCTTTCAAACAAGGTTTTCATCATTTCCCATAATGTACCATTGAGGTTTTTCAATATAAAATTCTTATTCTAGATCCTCATTCAGAAATGTAGATTTAAAATCCATTTTATATACTTTAAAGCTATGAAAGCTTGAAAATGAAATGAAGATTCTTATGGCTTCAATTTGGCTCCAGGTGAAAATATTTCTTTAAGTTCTATTCCTTGTTGTTGCATTCCATATTTGCATACAAGACTTGATTTGTTTCTATTTACCTCTCCATTTCCATTTAGTTTGTTTTCGAATACCCATTTTGTGCCAATAACATTTGTATCATGAGGTCTTGCTACTAATTCCCATGTATGGTTCTTTTGTATTTGGCCAAGTTCTTCATCGATAGCATTAACCCAACATTCATATTCTTTATCGTGATTTAATTTTTTTGGTTCAATTGTGGATAATAAGTCTAGATAACTAGTAGTTCAAATAAGAGTTCTTCTAGTTTGTAATCCATCTCCCTTATCACCTAGAATTTGAGATTCTACATCACTTTTATGAACATAGCTTGATGGAGTCATTTTTTATCCTTTTTTTCTGTCAATTGCTTCATATGATGCTTCATTGATTCCTTCTCCAACATTCTTTTGCCTTTTTGTAGGAGTATGTTCATCATCTATTGTTGCTTCATCAATCACAACATCAATGCATCCAACAATATTTTGAAGTGTTTTTTTGTATAATTTATATCTTTTGCTTCTAGAGGAGTATCCAAGGAATTCCTTGATCAACTATAGCTTAAAACATTACAAATTTATCATAATTATTCTTTATGTAACATTTACTCCCAAAGACTCTAAAATTCTTGAAAACTGGAGGTTTACCAAACCATATTTTTTGAGGCGTTTTGTCATTGTTTACCCGAATATGGGCATTGCTGAGTTTATTTACTACTGTATTTGTTGCTTCCCCCCAGAAGTTATGAGATGTTCCACACTCATCAACCATGCCATGTCACATTTGTTGGAGTATTCTCTTAATTTGTTCTGGCACTCCATTTTGTTGAGGAGTTTTAGCTATAAAAAACTACCTCTTAATGCCATAGTGTTCACAAAAGTTGAAAAACTCATCTGATATAAATTCTCCCCCTCTATCAGATCTAAGGAATTTTATTTTCAAATCTATATGAGTCTCTACTAGAGATTTGAAGGATTTAAATTTATCATATGCTTCATATTTATGTTTTAATAAGCCAATCCAACACATGAAAGTAAAATCATAAATGAATAATATGAAATATTGTCCCCCCCGAGTAGACTTCTTTCTTGTACGACCACATAAATCAGTATGAATAATGATCAGTGGCTTACTTGAAGTAACTTCTTAGGGCATTAAACTACACTTTGGTTTTCTTACCAAATTGACATGATTTTAATATGGTAAGGTAGATGTTATGCAAGCCACGAACCGCTCCCATTTTGTTTGACCTCTATAGTTGATCGAAGCTTAGGTTTCACAATCCTCTATGCCAGAGTGAGCTTTCTTCTAATTTCCTCAAGTAACAATGTTCTAAACCAACTCCGAAGACATAGAGATTACCTAGAGTTCTTGTTCCATTTTTTACGATTTTAACTATATCCATATTTTGTACCACACTATCTTTTACCTGAAAACCAACACAAGCCCTTGATCAAATATCTGACTAACACTCAATAAGTTATGTTTTAATCGATAAACCAGAAAAACATTTCCATCTTTAACCTTTTCTTTCACCCAAATAGTTTCTCTTTGATAAAAGCACATGAATTATTTCCAAATCTTACATTATTTTGTTTCTTTATTCCCTTAAACAAACTAAGCTTATCTTTATCACCTGTCATGTGTTTTGAACATCCACTATCAATGTCACACCTTTTTTCTTGATCTCGTGCATATAAATCTAAAGCACAATTCTCATATTCTATGGTTTTCTTTTTCCATACCATACATGTTATTTTTGTTTGTTCATTCTGAAGAGTAGATCATATTTTTCTTCTGCATTCAGTTTCTCTATGCCCAAAGTTATTTAAAAAGGAGAATACAGATTCATCTTCAAGAGGTGAGAAGGTATTGTAAAATTATTCCTTTAACCTCGTCTTATTCTTTTGTAGTCACGATAGTTTTGTAAGAAACACACTAAGCAACCTTATGAAAAACATTATGTCAAGTGAAGCATTGACCATTAAATTAAAAGTTCCTTGGAGTGTGGTACTTTCTTGTGTAGATTTCCTTTTTATTGTGATAGGGTTTGATCTCTTTCTTTTTTGCTGACAGCTAGAACTATGTTGACTGCTTGCTTTTATTGCATTGAGATAGCTTCATGTACCTATTTCAGAAGATTTTACAGTCTTTTATGATTGTCGATTATATCTGAGACCCTTTTTTATAAGAGGAGAGTGTTTTACTTCGATGGTTTCTTCTAAGGTCTCAGATCCTTTAGCAAATCTAAGTTTTAGACTTTTTTCTTTTCCAAGTTCTTTCATTAGACTTAGAACTTGTAGTTATAAATTTTCATATCCTTTTCTAGGATTTATTTCTTCAGAGCATCTTCTAGTAATTTAGATTTTTCTAAATGCATTTTAAGTTGAGTTGTTTATTCTATGAGATTATCTTTTCTTTTAGGGCATCCATAAAATTATCATGAAATTCATCAATACATTTATCCTCAATTTCCATTAGTAGCTGATATTCTTGATTAGACACACTTTCTTCTCCATTTGAAATACCATCCCTATCTTCATGTGTGTAGAAGATTCTCTTGTTTTCAAGCCTTCTTCTAACCTTCATTTTTGTAGCATATTTTCCTTTCTCATGGTCTTCTTTATAAGGGAATTTAGTAGCATAATGACCAAATCTTTCATAACAACGACATTTGAAAGGAAGCTTACCTCTAAATATTTGAGTACCCACTTGGAGTTTCTCTACGAAATTCACCTCTTATGTATATGATACATAACCTCATTCCTTGACTAGCTCCTTTTACTTTCCATTAGAAATAGCATTGAATGGAACTTCTCTTCTATCTGAGGAACCCCTTTTTATCATTTTGTAGGCTATTAAACTTGCATGAAGTTTTTCAATAGTAAGGTTCCTCAAATCCTACATTTATACAATGGAAGAGACTTTTGAATCAAACTTTGGGGTTAGAGATCTTAAGATTTTCTCAAAAAAGTAATGATTCTTTTATTTCGTCATCGAGATTTCTCATAGAATTCATGATATCATCTACCCTAATAAATAAACTTGCAATTTTATGATTATGCATTTTGAGAGTTTCATATCAAATTCTAAGAGTTTGAAGTTTGGAACTCTTTACCTTGGTGTCACCTTTATAACTCTGGATGATCTTGTCCCATATAGCCTTTCTAGTATTAAAGTACATGAATTTAACAAATTTTTATTCTTCCAAGCTTCTTAAGAGAGAATTTACAACCTCTGGATTGGTCTCATATTTTTACTTTTTTATTTGATCTATGGGAATAGAGGATTGATATTGATAACATCCTTCAACGATTCCCAAAACATCTTCTCTAAGTTATTGTAGGTAAGATCTTGTTATTACTTTCCAAAAAAATAGATTGGATCCATTGAACAATGGTGGCCTCATAAATGACGATCCTTCTTGGTTTCTCATCTTTATGAATCTTCCTTTAAGTGATTAAGACTATTCTTATGGACTTGATATGATACCAAATGTTAGGAAAATACTGAGAGGGGGGGAGTGAATTGATATTTTAAACTAGTTAAAATTTTATTTTTATATTGATATTTTTGTATGAAACTTTCATGAAGTAATCCCACATATGTACATGACTGCGATGCAGGAAAGTAGCATATATCCAGTTCATGAACTTTTTCAGTTAATTCGTCATATGTTTAACTTGAGGCAATATATAATTGATTCATTTAACATTAATTAAAAAAGAATCGAGTGTATTAATAATAAAATAAGTCAACACACACAAGGAACACGTGAACGCTAGGCTTTTTAAGTGGAAACCCAATGTGGGAAAGAACCACCATTGTTGTCTTCTTTGGCTTCTTATTTTATTTTAAAGAAAAATTTCTTACAATACTTGTATTGGTGCAAAATCATAATAGTTTGCAGGCACCCACATCTAGAAGGCTATAACATTCTCTTGTTTTTAAGCTTCTACTAGAAGGGAGCTACAACCCCCTTTTCCTTTATTCTTTGTGGATCACTTTTCAGAATATTTCAAAGTAGATCCATTCTGAATATGAGACAATAATATCGAAACCAACACTATATCAAATCATTGAACCAAATTAATCACAAAATCACTGAATAAATCAAATATTGAATCTCAAACAACCAAAAAAGCTAGGTCATTTCAATTCACTATATACTCTTCATCAAAATGTCATACCACCTAGTGTTCATCCCAAGAACCAGATCCCGTCACTGCAAATCCTAGTCACACTTATGTCAAAACATATGCATTATTATTATGAGGAATACCTTCTTATATACTCGCTTTATCTTGAGATATCCCACGTACATATATCAAAACGGTGAACCCTGAAACTGAATCACTACACTACTAAAATCAGTCACTAAAAGAAAGATCGAACTTTTCACATATTTCTGAACCAAATATAGATCATCTCATAGTCACATCATTGCTATTAAAATTTCATAACATAATGAGTTCAACCTCAATCAACATTGTCAAACATAGATCAACATGGAAGACTTCATCGACATATAGTAGTAGACACAACAAGACTAATCATACATCATATATGACAAAACCCTAGCATATGTACATGACCCTTCTAAGATAGTTCTGAAGAAACACTGTGTATATATCTATAACTACTGAATAATACCTTCATTGCATAATAGATCTTCAATAAACCACAAATCTAGGCACATATTGTAAAAGGCACGCATCATAACATCATCATCACAAATATATCAACCAATAAGATGATTATTCAATGTGTAGTCATTTCAGATCTATATGATTTGATCCATCATCACACTATCGGGTGCACACTTATTTCATATGAAACAATTCATCAATAAACCAAATCACGTGCACATAACATTTTGACCTTCATATTCTTATATAAATTAGCCCTTGGACAATACCTTAGGCCAATTTTGTAGTTTTTCTAATGGTATTCTTCGATGGGATCAAATATCCATTGTCACACTCATTACTATGGGCCAATACCATGACAATCCCTGGTATTAAGAATACAATGGTATAGAAACTGTATGAGATTTTTCTTCATTATACTCATGTATGTATGCGAATTTTCTTCAGTCACAAACCAAATTGCAACAATCTCGTCATTTCAGGTGGATGGGTTTTCTTCAATAGTTTCATCCTGTAATAAAGTATAAGAAGGGAATTAGCAACAAAATGTTTGATATGCTATCCTACCCTCCTATTTCTACTTCTGTTATTTTTCATAATGCTTCGTTATCTTTTGAAAGTTATGTTGTACAATATGCTAACGATGATGAATTTAAGGAGATTTATGCAAAACTAATCCATGGTTCACACATGGAAAACTATCACTTGTAGGGGAAATTGTTGTATCACCTTATAAAACTGTGCATACCCATAGGAGAAAGGGTACATGTAATCTGAGAGGCCCACACCTCCCTTGTGTCTAGTCATTTTTCTGTGGAAAAAACTTTGTGTTATGTACAAAGATTTTGTTTTTGGCCTCATATGAAGAACATTGTGACTTGCTATGTAAAGGGTTGTGTGATGTGTTATGTTTCAAAGCCCTCTAATAGAAAACTTGGGCTCTACACACTACTCCCTATTCTGAGTCATCCATGGGAAATTGTGTCGATGGATTTTGTAGGAGGTTTGCCTTTGTATAGAAAATGTCACAACTATTTTTATGTCGTTGTTGACCATTTTAGTAAGATGTGTATTTTAGTGCCTTGTAAAGGCAGATCACTGTAGAGAAAACTACTCATCTTTTCTTTCAGAATGTTTGGGTCCATTTTGGGTTTCCCACATCGATTGTGTTAGATCGGGACTCTCGCTTTCTTGGAGAATTTTGGATCAACTTGTGGAAGATGATGGACACCATGTTGAAAAGAAGCATGACATTCCATCCATAGACTGACAGATAGACAGAGGTTGTCAACCACACCATGGTGCACTCGTTGCGAGGCTATTATAGAAAACATCCTAAGTTGTGGGATGAGCATCTTCCATATGTGCAACATTCCTACAACCGAGCAGTGACGTATATTTCAACATTTGAGACATGTTTTGGCTACCTGCCAAAAGAACCTTCTGATATGGTCTTTATAAGGGAAGATGACTCAAGTGGATGTGATGATAGGGACAAAGTGCAGTAGTTCATTCAACAGATCCAGTTGATTCACCAAGCAGTACAGGAGTAGTTGGAGAAAAGTCAAGCCTGGTACAAGGCTCGACATGACAAACACCGAGTCGACCATCAATTTCAAGTGGGCAAAAAAGTGTGGTTCCATATCAGCAAGGACGGGATGAAGGGAGAAGGGAAGAAGTTGCGACCAATCTAGTATGGTCCATTCATCATCTTGGATAAGATTGGGAACAATGCCTTTCATCTCGATTTGTTGATATATATGCAAATGTACTCCGTAGTGAATGTGGAGAACTTAAAGCTATATGAGCCACCATTGATTATGGACACTGAGGAGGTGGGCACAGTTCCTATAGTTGATGACTTTGCACGAGAGTATCTTGATGAGTTACCTGAAGACATCATCCTTGATAGAAGAACTAGGACATCAGAATCGGGAGATGTGGCATACCTTCGAGTTGGTTTCAAGGGGATGTACCCTAGCCAGGAAAAATGGTTGGAAAAGGAAAGAGTGAGGGAACAATTCCCTCACTTTCCAATTTCCTGATAAAGTTTTTGGCGGTCCAAAAGTTCCTTAATGGGGAGAATGATCCAGGTGGATCTCCAAATGCAGTGGCATTGAAAAAGTTCAAAATTGGAAGTGGTGGAAAGGCAATGAATTTGACATCAGTTCGAAGTGCTCATTGCCTTGATTACAATGGTGTGAATGACACTCCAATCCGAGTCTGGATGAAGGAGATAGAGTCAGTCAAAGTTAGGTTGACTTTTGATGGTTGGGCACAACTAATGAAGGCACAATTTGGACTTTTTTTGGTGCATGGAACCCAGCCAACTCTGGCCAAATTCCAGGTGAAATTCTTGCCTCGTTAAAAAGACTCCTTCAATCCAGGACCACCAACCCCACCACCCCAACCAAAACCACATAAAAATATAGTTGTTTATGGAGAGGAGGGCCATGACCGCTTACCCCTCCACAAAACCCAAAATATGCAACAATTAACACCGGGTGGGCAATCAAGACCCCGCCACCCCACACCTCGGCACTGTAACCAACAACGGGTGGTGGGTCAACCCTTGGGGCACGGACCCAACAATGCCCACACAGAAACAACCACCAGCATTTTAAAGATGATCGATGGAGGTGGGTATGGTGGGTGGGCCGCCCAAGGTGGGCCCGACCCAACCAACAACCATTTTTTATTAAAAAAATGAATTTGTTATAAAAAAAAGGAGGAGGCGAGGTTTCACCGCCTGACCTCCTCCATCATAAAGGAATCCTTAACCAACTGCACCAACAACATTATTGAGAAATCTGCCACCACAATTTATATTTAAAATGCAGTTTATCAATGCGCCCAGGGAGGGGAGGCAGTGCATGCAGTTTAGGGCAGAATTTTGCAAGAGGGCGGAATTTTCACTTTGTCATAATTTGACAAATTTTATATGGTTTCAGCACTTCTCGACGCCACGAATGAAATGGCATTGTTTGTCTCTCCATCAGAGTTCTTCATTTTTCGATCATTTTTCAGTATGGATGTATAAAACTTCTTTTTTGTAATTGATGTTTGTACTCTTCTTTCTCATCCCACTTAATGAATGAAGGCCTCCCCATTGATCGAGTAGGGCCCAAAGATGTAGTCCAAGTCAGATCAACTCCGTTATCAAGTCTTATTGTCTTCTTTCATTCTTCATCTGTTTCTCCTCTTCTCTCATGTTCACATTAAGTTTTCTATGTTAAGCTACAATTTCTGTATGTAATTCTTTGACACATCTATAAGCAAAAGATTTTGGATCAATGAGGAAAAGCCTCATGGGAGATAAAGGTGAGATTTTGTAAGATAAACCTAGGAAAGTGGATAAAAAGGATCCAGAAAAGCGGGACACTGCTAATGGAAACCATATCATGAAAGAGGGTATTAAATATGCATTGCATAGATCAATTGGAGGCATTTGATCCATGGAAAGAACCTCAACTCAGGGGGAATCAAAGGTGATTCATGGTTTGGTGGTGGTGCTCCATTTTCCAAGTGGTGTTCTCTCTTCTCATATAACTGGACTCTCTTGCATGGGGTGCACTATATGTTGGTTTCTTACACTTTATGTTTACTTCTTACTGTTGAAGTTGTTAAATCCTTGAGCTCAAAAGTACGCATGTCACTCTTATTGCATCGAAGTGTAGAATTGGTGGTGGAATCATAGTAGGTAGTCGTTATTACTTATGCCAAGGAGTTAGCTTACTCATGATCAACTATGCATGTGACCATTGTGCAACAGTAGAAAATTATGCATATTTGGAAACTTAATGAGATGAATGATTTATGAATTGTTCTTTTCTATGGGAGTACCTATGTAATCTAGGTCCTAATCTAAGCCCTCATAAGAAATACAATTACAATTTGGATACATTGGTTTCCATCATTAATGAATCTCAAC
Source organism: Pinus tabuliformis (assembly GCA_031772625.1). NCBI lineage: Eukaryota > Viridiplantae > Streptophyta > Pinopsida > Pinales > Pinaceae > Pinus > Pinus tabuliformis. The sequence continues at coordinate 479,087,106 of CM062812.1, read as the reverse complement.
TACTCGTATAATTGATTGTGATTGATTTGAAGGTATGGACAATGAAAGTCTTCTACCTATGATATGGGCTTCTTAAAATCCACAAAAGGTAGAAGGAATTAGTAGAAAATAAGTAGCATATTTGACATTCTGTGAGGTACAACAATGACACTCTATGTTCCATTATACTTAAGGTATTTTTAATCTATTTGTGAGATGACGTTTGATGCACACGATGAAGAGGAATATGTCTAGGCTTTTCTAGAACTGTTTGAGCTTGTGTGGGCAAGTAGTTGAAAGTAATTACTACTATCATAATCTAGAAAAGAATATGCATGACCTCGAGTTCCTCTTGATACAATAATTGAAGAGGTTTTTCGTTACACCAAAACCCGTAGGTGTTGGTAAATGTTCCAAACCTGTAACTAAGATCCCCAGGGTGGAAATTACAGATTCCGTAGAGGTGCAATGATTCTTTCAACACCCTCACTCAACTCGAGGGAATCGAACCTGGGTCTAGTGTTAGGTCCCTATAATACTAGTGATTACCCCATTACTATTGTAGTTGTATCCCTTATGAATATTGTTGTGCCCCTATTGTCCCCATATTGTTATTACTATACCCCATAGAATCCCTCTATTGTTATTTATGTGCCTTTATATTAATATTGTTATGTCGGCTGGGTTATATTATGACTCCCTAGACTCTTATATATAGAAAGGAGGTTTTTTCATTTGGATCATCGAAGAATTATTCATTTGTGTAATGTAAAGGAGGTTTCCCCCTCAAAGAGGCTGAATTATAAGGTGTTGATATATCTTTTATATCTTTTTGTGAACTGGTTTCATAACATTTGGTATTAGAGCTTTGAATTCTAGGGTTTCACTGCTCCAAACAAGTCATTGTGAAATTTTCATTATAGCTCTTTTTCTGCGACGTTTGAGACACTAAAAAAAACATTTGGTCCGAAATCATTCTAAACTGTAGGTCCAAATTTCAGACCTTTTCGCGTTATATCTACGGAGATATGATCTGAGGAAGTTGGAAATTTTGCAGACTCCCAAATTACATTCCAAACAGGTGACCTAGGGAAAATACTCATAACTTTTGTTTTGAGCATGAGATAGAAATTTCGTTAGAATTTACAGAAAGAGGACAAACTGTATTTTCCTATGTATAATTTTCATATCCTAAGGTCGAAACAGTGACACGTGGCACTTCCTACAACTTCGCTCTTCTCAAAAGGTCTATAATCAGGTAATCTTCGGAGATTGTGCATAACTTTGCCTTGGAAAATCTAAATTCAATCAGACTGGTGGCATTGGAAAGAGGACACAAAGGGCTACTGTAGGTTGCAATTTCACAACTAGTTATTTGAAATTACAAAGATACATCGGAGGCAATACCGAGTTCCTACAAAGTGAAAAACCGTAGATTTTTTTAAATTTTTGCTTAAGCTTGGTTTGAAAAATTATTTTGAAGGAAGTCAAAGGGCATGGTAGAGAATTATTATCGCTAAGTTATGCCCTAAGGAAAGAAAATTCAAACACCTAGTAAGCAACCTGAAAGCTCTAGCATGACTTATGAAGAAGAGGAAGAAATGCAACATGATATATAAAAATTACGAGACCAAGTGCAACAAATGTCACGCAGAAAAAGTAACATAATCTAAGATGGATGTTTTAAAGGAAGAAGTAGAAAATAAGATTAATGACGTGGAAGATAATATGGATGATTTGAAGATAGATTTGAAGACAGGCATCGCAGATTTGAAGACAGGCATCGCAGATTTGAAGACATATTTGACAAATTTTCTACAAGAAATACTTACTAATGGTGAAGGGGTAGTAAAGGAAACTCATGATGAGAACAAAAGAAATGTTAATCATGATTTCATAGACTCTAATGTTGTATTGAAGACCCACCATATTCCAAAAACCGATATGAGGAAGTTTGATGGCAAGGATCCCGCAACATGGATATTACAGATGGAGCAATTTTTCGATCTCAATAATGTGCAAAACACACAAAAGGTACGTATTGAAACTTTATATTTGGAACCAAATCAATTTGTATGGTATCAATGGCTTTGCTCTCATAAACAAATTATCAATTGGGCAATTTTTATAGAAGAATTGACATCACACTATGAGGATACAAAAAGCAACACTTTTATTAGCCAATTGATAAGTCTCAAACAAAAGGGTTCAATAATGGAGCACATTAAGGAGTTCCACAATTGAACATAAGGGTAAAAAATATACCAGAGGAGCATAGGTTTGATGTTTTTATAGGTACTTTAAAGGATAATATCGAACATGATGTTCACCTTTGGGAACTTGATTCATTAGAGAAGGCATTCAGGTTAGAAATAAAAATGGAAAGCAAAATTATGGCAACTAGGAAGCATACCACTCGCAACTATAAAGATTGAAGTGTTGTTGCCCCTAGCCTTCCACAACCTATAAGGTTGACACCACAACAATTAGAAGGAAAAATAGAAAAAGGGCTTTGTTATAGTTGTGATAGCAAATGCACTAATGGTCATAAGTGTGTTAAGAAGAAATTATTCTACATGGATTGTGAAGAGGAAGAAGAAAAGGAGCAAGAAAGGTCAAAAAAAGAGGATATACTCCAGAAACAAAGCCTAGACAAAGAAGAAATGAATCTGACCATATCTTGTAATACATTGGCTGGAATTACCACACCTCAAACCATCAAGATAGAAGGAAAAATTTAGAAGAAAAAGGTAATAGTGTTGAATGATTCGGGAAGTACCCACAATTTTATTCATTGTAAGATAGCAAAAGAATTGAATTGCTTCATATATCCAACACCAGAGTGTCAAGTGATGGTTGCAAATGAAGGAACAATAAATTGCTCTGGAAAGTTCCATAATATCAAGCTATCCATGGGAGAATATGTATTGACTAGCCCAATGCTTCCCATTCCAATGGGAGGTGTTGATGTTGTACTAGGAGTCCAATGGCTACAATCCTTGGGTACAATAGCTTTTAATTTTCAAGAACTTTTCATGAAATTTTCTGCGGAAGGAAAGGAAGTTGAATTAACGGGTATTACAGGGAAAAAAGGAAAGATAATCAGCTCTAATGGTATGATAAAGCTTCTAAAAAAGGAACAAAGAGGTGCAATTACACAATTATGTTCGCTAGATGTTTCCACATCGAAATCATATATTTCTCCAGATCTCCCAAAAGTCTTGGACAAACATTCCAAGGTATTTGAGACTCCCAAAGGTCTCCCACCTATTCATGATCATGATCATGCTATTCATCTGATTCCAGGAAGTGTTCCTCCAAACATCAGGCCATACAGATATCCCTATGCCAAAAAGAGTGAAATTGAATGTATGGTTGTAGAAATGCTAGAGGCGGGTATAATTCAACCTAGTCAAACTTCTTTCTCTGCTCCAGTGGTATTGGTGCATAAGAAGGATAGATCATGGTGCATGTGTCTTGATTATAGGGAGCTCAACAAGCTCACTATTAAAGGTAAGTTTCCCATTCCTATCATTGATGAATTACATGGATCAATTTTCTTCACCAAGTTGGATGTTCGTTCAGGATATCATCAAATCAGAATGAAGACTGAAGACATTCCAAAAAAAATATTTGGAACTCATGAGGGTCATTATGTCTTTTTAGTCACGCCTTTTGGCCTTACCAATGCACCTTCTACATTTCAAGGTTTGATGAATTCCATTTTCAAACCCTTCCTTAGAAAATTTGTGTTAGTATTTTTTGATGATATACTAATCTACAACAAGTCTTGGAAGGATGATGTTGAACATGTTGACAGGGTGCTACAACTATTGGAGGAGAAACAATTATATGAAAAATGATCCAAATGTTTCTTTGGAGTACAAGAGGTGGAATATCTGGGTCATATTGTATCTCATGAAGGAGTTAAGGTTGACACTAGCAAAATTAAAGCCATTAAGGAATGGGAAATGCTCACATCCATAAAGCATCCGCAAGGATTTCTTGGGTTGAAAGGGTATTATCGCAAGTTTTTTAAGAATTATGGGAGAATAGAAACACCTCTAACAACATTATTGAAGAAAGATGTATTTTCATGGACTCCAGAAGCAACAAAGGCCTTCGAACATACTAAAGAGGCAATGTGCCAAGCACTGGTCTTAACTACATCGGTCTTCACAAAAACCTTTACTGTGGAATGTGATGCTTCAGGAAATGTAATTGGTGTTGTTTTAATGCAAGATGAAAGACCCATTTCTTTTGAAGGTCGTCCAATCAAGGGAAAGTTTTTACACAAAGCTATTTATGAGAAGAAAATGTTGGAAATACTACATGTACTTAAGAAATGGTGACCCTACCTAATGGGAAGACACTTCAAGGTAAAAACGGATCATGATAGCGTTAAATACCTTTTAAAACAAATATTATCCTATGAAGAGCAACAAAAGTGGGTCACAAAGATGTTGGGTTATGACTTTGAAATCATCTACAAAAAAGAGAACCAAAATGTTGTGGCAGATGCACTCTCAAGAAAGGATGACGATGTGAAAGCATTGTTGTGCACCATTTCTATTATCAAACGAGATTGGATAAATGAAGCAAGGGAGCAATGGAAGAATGATGAAGATGTGTGGGCACTTATTCGAAAGTTACAACAAGATTCCAGTACATCTGATACATTTAGCTGGAAAAATGATTCGTTATGGTACAAAGATCGCTTATACCTCTATAAGAATTCCAAACTCAAACAAAAGTTTCTTATGGAATTGTACACTTCTCCCTTAGGAGGGCACTCAGGATTTTTTAAAACTTACTACAGGGTTAAGAAGGAATTTTTTTGGGATGGTCTTAAATCAGATATTAAAAAGTTGGTGGCGGAATGTTTGCTTTGCCAACAAAATAAAGTTGAAACAAATAAGACCCCAGGTCTATTACAACCTTTATCCATTCCAAGCCAACGTTGGGAGGAGGTTTCAATGGATTTTATCACAAGTTCACCCAAGTCTGAGGGAAATAGTGTCATCATGGTGGTAGTTGATAGACTTACCAAGTATGCACACTTTTATGCATTATCACATCCACTTAAAGCCAATACAGTTTCTACTGCATTTATGGAAACAATTCAAAAGCTACATGGAAACCCAAAGATTATTGTAAGTGACAGAGATCCCATTTTCCCTCGAAATTTTTTTGACAGAATTTTTTTCTTCTCTTGGTACTCAGTTAGCTCATAGCTCATCTTATCATCCTCAATCTGATGGGAAAATTGAGATAATAAACAAATGTTTGGAAGGATATCCTCTTTGCTTTGTATTCGATAAGCAGACACAATGGGTCAAATGGTTGCCTCTGGTTGAATGGTGGTATAACACTTCCTTCCATACAACAATAAAAATCGCCCCATTTATGGCAATTTATGGATATCAAACACCATCCATCACATCATATTTAAGAGAAAATTATAAGGTTCAAGCAGTGGAACATCACATCAAGCATCAACAACAAGTCCTCCAACTCTTAAAGAATAACCTCGTGTTGGCACATAATAGAATGAAACAACAGGCAGATCAACATTACAGCGAAAGAAGTTATGATGTAGGTGATTGGGTATTCCTAAGAAGGATAATAAATTATCACCAAAGTATTATGGTCTGTACAAGATGTTGCAAAAGATTGGTACTATGGCATACAAATTGGAGCTTTCTGCGGCTTCTCGAGTGCAACTAGTTTTCCATGTTTCATGTTTAAAGAAGGTTATAGGTGACAAGCTCCCAGTTCAAACAATATTGCTAGAACATGACGAGGAAGGAAAAATTGTAGTGGATCCAGAAGCAGTCACAAAAACAAGAACTCGACAGCTATGAAATCAATCAATTTCGGAGTATCTCGTAAAGTGGAAGAATTTATCCGTTGAAGATTCCACATGGGAGGATGAGAATTTTATACAAAAGCATCCAAAACTACTCAAGCATTGAGGACAACACTTTTATGAAGGAGAGGGGCATGTTAGGTCCCTATAATACTAGTGACTACCCCATTACTATTGTAGTTGTATCCCTTATTAATATTGTTGTGCCCCTATTGTCCCCATATTTTTATTACTGTGCCCCATAGAATCCCTCTATTGTTATTTTTGTGCCTTTATATTATTATTGTTAGGTCAGCTGGGTTATAAGGCATTGATCTATCTTTTCTATCTTTTTGTGAGCTGGTTTCATGACATCTAGGTTCGGATACCATGTAAATGTGTTAGAAAATGTGCATAGATGAATCTAGCTAGTAAAGGTTGAACACACAACTTTGGAGAGCAAAAACACTAAAAAAATCAAAAGAGCAAAAAGAATTATTGATTCAAAGAATAGGTTACAATGCTCATGATATAGCATCATTGGGTGAAGATCCCAAGGTAATGCACCATAGTGGTGATCAATGAGAGGATTTCACACCTATAGCGAGTTCTGGAGAGAATTAGCGAGTTGCACAGTGAAAGGAGGAGTAAATGATGGAGTAAATCATGCAGAAAGGATATTGCATGTAGTGATTAATGAGAGGACTTGGAACCTACAACGAGTTTGAGAGAGAACTACGGAGTTGCGGAGTGAACTGAGGAGAAAATCAGAGAGTAAATCATGCAAAAAGGATCTTGCATGTAGTCCCATGCATGCATGGAGAGTCAAAGTCTTCAATATGGTGAATATTCCAATATTGAAGCCTTGAATGTTGGTGAATTCTCTAATTAATTGTTCATTCGTTAATAGAGACATGGCAGCCCCACTACCATGGTGCTATTGGTGAAGCCTGTGCCCTTGTGACTACTGGCACTACCTTTGCCTCTCAGACTACATCAACCATAGCTATTGCTGCTAGAAGTAAGGCTTGAAAAAGAGTCACCGCTTACAACAATGATGTTCGAGTCTCTTCAAACAAATCACTAAGTGGGGAATGGAGACCATGAAATGTATACACTTGAATCTCTGAATTAGACCTTGTCGTGGATTTGCAAACAAATAAGGCCAATTGAGATCCAACCTTTCAAACTAGAGAATCACATTAATGCAACAAAATCTAACCTCCCAAAGCACAAAATCCTTGCAAGCAAATCTAGCCTCCCAAACTAGGTGGATAGGGATTTGCATGGTTTATTGTATTTTTTTTTTTATGGCTAAAGTGTCATAAATAATTATTTTTTAAATAAATGTTGGGCTAATTATAGTAAATAGGTGTATTATAAAAAAAATTCTTCTCCAAAATATAAAACCCCTTAAATTTTTCCTTTGGGCTAACATTGGCCCCTAAAACTTTCTATGTTCTCAACCTCACGGGGCCCAATGGGTCAGTCTCCATACCCAACCATAATGGGACTTCCACCATATGTTGAATATATCTTCTCCTATACCCCTATATTCACTAGTTATCTAGGATAGCATTATGGGTACAAAATGTATTCAATGGACAATTCTTCAACTTGGCCTTGTATAAATAACCTATACTCAAATTGTTATAACATGAGAGTTAACACTAAATTCACATTAAATTAAGTTATTCTTAATAATTATACATCATTTCATCTTTAGAAAATATAATAACATACTACAATTCACACCACAAACTTGCATACACAAACACACAACAAATACTATATTCATATTACCACTAATATATCTATAATAAACTAATATATCTATAATAAAGCGATCAACAAAGGCTAGGAATTCTACAATCAAACACCTTCCAAGATTTTCACGCCCACATTTTTAGCCTCTAGAAATGGTCGGCTCTGAGAACAATTTAATAAACAAAATGTAATGCGGTCCTCTTCTGTTTCAGGTCATAAAATAGCAAAGGCATGGTCACCCTCTAGGCTTTTGCCGCTAAGTTTGCTGATAACGAATCAATTTCTCCTTTAGTCCGACAGACAATGCAAATCATTTTCCCAAATGACCATGGTACAGGCCATTGATCAATGTTTTTTCGTCCTCTCCATGACGTCCTCATTATATGGATTTATACTTGTCGATAGTGCCAAGCTTCTCGAGGTCTACAGAAAAGCAATGATGGCAGTTGCTCCGCTATATAACGCTAATGTCTGATATCCCTGTGCGGAACGGCAACACAAAAATTGCTGCCCAAACCACTAGCCTCGATATTATATGGCTTTTGGATAATAACAGATCCCAGTCCCTAAATTGACATGGATAATACCTCGACACAGAGATCCACGAAACTAGTCACATAATCTACAATATGTTTTAGCAACGACGAAAACAATGCTTCTGGATATAGGGAGAGAGATCCGTTAGCAAAATTGCAAAACCATTGGAAGGATTTCAAAATCCTAAAGAAAATACTATTACACTTTGGCTGATCGTTGAAGCAAATTTTGACCATTAACGTATTCAAATTTGTCTATTGTCGCATCCTTGATTACCATAAGTGTGCGTGACAAACATTCATAAGTGTGGGTGACAAACATAAATATCATTGAGTGGTGAATAACTCCTTTCCAATTTGGAATGAACTCCGACACCTTCTTAATTGGCCGAATTTCTCTTTCACATCGATTGAAGAACAAATCTGGATATCCTCTAACATAGATCCTCACAGGAAAAATTTTCTAGGCAGCATGTAAAACCTATTTTCCATCGCCAATAATGAAACCGATATCATGGTTTCCATAAAGTCTTTTATCTCTTGGCTTCCATCAAAAGATAAGGTGAACAAATCTACAAAGAGAAAATGATAATATAATTTACTCACAAAACATCTTATTTATTTACAGTAGTAAAATTAAGGGGTTTCTCATATTTTAGTAGCACTCAAAAGACAATCTAGAACCCACTCTCATACTGTGTTAGAAAATAGAGATAGAGGGAGAGATTGTTCACACAACACAAATCATACAATAATTTTATTGATCTCACAAGGATTATATACATAAGAATACATGATACATCTAGATCAGAGAATAGTGAATATAGAATACTAGAAATAGTTGATACAATAATTTTATTAATCTCACGAAGATTACATACATAAGAATACACGATACTTCTAGATCCAAGAATAGTGGATGTAGAATACTAAAAATAGTTGATACAACTAATAACATAAGAAGTCACACACTTACAGGTGGTGACAACTTAGAAGTGTTCCAAGCATTACTTCCAATAATGGCTTTTCACATAATATCTTTGGTGTCAACTCAAACCATTATACTAAATTTCTCTTATTTGCAATATGATATTCTATTCATTCATTCCCTATCCAAAAAGGATAGGGCCCTTTAGTAGCAATGAATCCACCTTTTTTGCATGCATGAATCTTTATCTATGAGCTTCATCTCCACCTAAAATAATCATTTAAACTAGTAGCCTCAAATGAAATTGTTTCATGCTATCTACAACACTTAATGCCATGTCCCTCCACTAATGCATTATGCCCCCACCTATTCTTTGACAAGCACCCCATCCAAGGAACTTCAACGTACAAGTTAATTCTACTTTATATTTATATATAGAGATATAAAGCAATTTATAGTGAAACATCTTTAATTTTCTCTATAATTGCCTCCTTTCGGAGATATGTATTTAGTACACCAAATACGGAGTTGACATGGACAACCTGAAATGATAATAATATATATTTTACACCATGTGTAATTCATTCCATGCTAAATAGAGTTTACAAATAAAAATTCAAAAAAATTATATGAATAAAATAAATAAATTCATAACCCTAATTAAAATATTTCAATGTTATGTAAACTTTATATAGAGATAAAGTAATTAAAAGTAAAAAAAGAAATTACATTTTCACTTTTCATTATAAGGTAAATATATTATTTTTTATTATTTAAAAAAAATCAAATTCAATCTTGAATTAAATAATTTTATAGCAATAGTATATCTATAAAGTACAAGTGATTAGATTGCTTCCTAATCCTTAGCATGTTGTAGAAGAATAACTTTTTTTGTTCTTAATATAGAGTTCATATGTAGCATTACAAAAATAATAATAACAAAACTTGATATGAACATTAAGTAAACTAGTACAACGACATTAAAAATATTAATGTGGCTGATATAACTGAAGGCTTCATCAATATAACAAAATAAACAATTGCAACACACTAAAAATGTTTAACCAATGAACACATTTACCTTATTAATCATGTATAAAAAGTTTATGGGTAAACTGTAAGTTGAGAAGGAAAAGAAATTACACAACTTTAAGTTGTAGAGGAATAGAAATTACACATTTTATTGTAAAATGAGCTATTTTGTTAAATACAATTTTATTTTATATATAAATGAATGTTATAAATAGTAATGAGAAGGTTATCATGGAGGAAATTATTATAATTGGAATAATGTCAAATAGGAAATTTGTTCACAAACATCACCACCCATGAATATATTTTTCTAAATTTATTAAAATTCAATGCAACCTATCAAACCTTGTAATAGATTACAACCCTTGATAAACATTAAAAGTAAAGATATGGTCATCATATTTCCTTTAGTGAATTAAAAAAAAAAATCAAAAGATGGTCATCCACAATATTTAGGTAAATATTTCATATATATATATATATATATATATATATATATATATATATATATTACTTGATATTATTGCCTAAGTGTGTATTTAAAAATATATTAACCATCTAAAGAAACATGTTTTAATGACAACTATATGTATAATGTATTAAAAATAATTTATAGTGAAAACATTTTAGTGTGGATAATGTGCCTTTATATAAAATAATTCAATAGTCATTTTCAATAAAATATTTTAGTGTCAATATATACATAATCTACAAAACAATTAAAAAAAATGCTTAAAACCAAAAAGATCCTTAGTTTTGTTTATAGGCAACATTGAATTGGTTGAGGATATATATATATATATATATATATATATATATATATATATATATAGATATATATATATGAAAGGAATGTTGAGTATAAGGAACTAGTATATATCCATCTTAATCTAGGATTTATCAAATATTGAAATGAATCAAATCTTTAAAGAACAATATAAATTCCTATAAGCTTAGGATTTATCACTTTTCTAAATGAATCGAATATTCTTCAAAATTTTCATTCTCAAAAAAATTTGCACTTTCAATAGATTTGAACCAATAAACCCTCTATAAATCCAAAGTTAAAATGAATCTATCTTGAATCTTAAAACAATTAAAAACTATGAATTATACATTGCTTCCTTTATAACTAGAATTTATGTAATTGTTTAATCTCACTTCACATTTCCAAGACATATCAATATAAATAGAAAACTATATATTCAAAGATATTTGGAAAACACACAAATAAACATTAAATCCTTTAATATACCAAAATATTTACAGAACACACAAATAAACATTAAAAACTTTAATATACCAGTGAAAAATGTGGCCAAAACCTACTATAAAGGAACACACATAAATATTAACATTTAACAAAATCAATTATCAAAATGGTCATACATTTAACAGATTAGTCATCAAAATAGCCTAACACATAACACAATGAGCTATTGCACTTCTTATTAGCTCCCAAACAAACCTAAACAACGATAAGGTATAAAATAATGAATGCTATTGCACTTCTTGTTAGCTCCTAAACACACCTAATGAATGCTATTGCACATCTTATTAGCTCCTAAACAAACCTAAATAGTCATGGAGTACTTTATACAGATCCAAGTCTACACCGACAGTGCCCATCGGCTACACCATATGCATCTCGAGGATGGCAGGGCTATGGGAGGCACAAATTATTGGGGCCATTAATGGAATAGTATCTCTCCTGATCCGGATCCACGGTGGGACGATCTATATCTAGCGGTGACCACCATCTGATGCACCAACATCCCCCTCGGCTACACCATGTGTGTAAGGACCTACGATCCAGATGACTACCTCTGTGTGAAGTGCGAGAAGCTACGACCAAGATGTGTGAAGATACAAGTGTATAATGCACATGGATGGTGGAGCAATGAATTTTTTATAGCGTGGGGAGCGAGTTACATAACACATGGACCGACTCACATAGAATGGCAGTTTGAGCGAAGATTTTTAGCTGACCAACAATGAACAAGGGGAATAGACATGATGTGAGGGCGTTTGGCACGTGGTGGTCGAGTCAACTTTGGGCAACTCGACTCGCCCAACTACTCATATAAGTAACAAAGGCATTGGAGCATTTGGGGGATCAATCGACAAGAAATTTGAATGAGCATTCCGTGAACGCAAAGGAGAAGTGCAAAGAAGGAGTAGGTCATAGCAAAAGAGGTGTAGGTATTATGTGCCCACCTTTTGGTAGCACTACACGGTGAACACACAGAGTTTGGTTATCAGGTGAAGACGTGGGTGAAGGTGCCCATCGTTCGGAGGATACATGGGTGGTAACTCGGGTGAGGTCTCCCGCCCATCGTGCAAAGGTGAACGGGTGACTCGGGTGAGGTCGTCCGCCCGTCATGCAGAGGTAAATGGGTGACTCGGGTGAGGTCACCCGCCCGTTTTGTAGTGGTAAACGGGTGACTCGGGTGAAGTCGCCTGCCCGTCGTGCAAGGTTCAACAAAGTTTGATTGAGGAGTGTAGTTGCCGGCCTGTGGAAGGGCGCGCCCGCCCAAATCGGTCAAGGAACTTGGTTGGCACACGAAGGTGTGACATGCTGTAAATTTGGCTAAGTATGAAACCTGGGGTTTCCAAGTATACTTGTGGGTATTTGTAAAAGTTGATTAATATATTGAATTCGGGTAGACTCATTGTTTAGGGAGTTGCCCATCCCTTTATACTGTTGCAATTGTCTTGTTATTTATAATTAATGTGGATAATGAATGTGTATGGGTGTTCATTGGTATAAAGGAATAATAATAATACTTGGTTGAGAAACACAAACTAAGTAGACAAGTGGTTAGGCGTAGTCCATGAACATAAGTATTGGTGACAATAAATTTTTCGGTGGTGCCACACCTCATAATAAGCTGATACACACCTTGATAGGTGGTATGAAAGCAGGTTCACAGTGGGTGAAGCCGGTGTATGAAGAAGAGTTGATATCCTAGTTGATGGTGAAGAGTTGATACACACCTTGACAAGTGGAATCGAAGTAGATTCAGGGTGTTGAAGTTGCTGGTTTGTGACAGTGGAAACAGGTACTTGCAGGTGAAGGAAGTTGGGTTCACACAAGTGAAACACGAACTGGTTCAGGTTGCAAGGGACTTGGTGAAGCTGGTGGATGGTCTATACTAGATCACAAAGAAGGAGAGAGGAAGTAGAGATGGCAGGTGAAACTCATGTTGTATCGGATTAATCTAGCCACAATGCGAACGAGGCCTTTATTGAAAGGATACTAGAGAGAGTGGATGCATTGGAATCTTACTGGACTACAAAGATGACTCTGGTCACAAAGGTACTAGAGGATCATGTGTAGATGAGGGAAGAATTTGATGAACTCCGAACTCGACATGAGTACACTAATCTTAAGTGTACACAAGTTGAATATGTAGTCAAGGAGATTGGAGAGGCGAAGGATCAAGGTCTAGCAGAGATCTTGAACTTGCAAAAATCTCTTGACGATGCAACAGATGAGATCGCGGTGTTAAAGAAGGCCGTGAGACATAACTCAGGTGGAGGAGTGTATCATGTGAAAGTCAAGGAACTGAAACCTTATGATGGTATAATGAGCGCGAAGACTCTTAGTAACTTTCTCTGGGATATGGAGCAGTACTTGGAATGCTTGGGTCTATCTGATGATGAGACAAAGGTGGAACTGGCTGCTCAATTCCTGACAAAAGATGTAAGATGTTGTGGAGAAGACGGATGGATCAGATTGCTAATGGTAGTGTTGATCTTGGGATGATATGAAGAAAGCTTTGCAGGCTCATTTCAGTCCTCAGGATGAAACGTGGGAAGCAAAGATGAAGATTAAATTTATTAAGTAGATAGGGAACCTACGAACATATCAGCAAGAGTTTTCAAGTGCAGTTCTGGAACTTCCTGACCTAGTGGAGAGGGACAAGGTGTTCAACTTCATTATTGGATTGAAACCTTAGGTACTCAATGAAGTGAAGAGGCAGAAGATAAAGACACTTGAAGAAGCTTTTTCTGCCGTGGATTGATTGGTGGAGCACTATGATGAATATTCTGATGGAAGGAAGAAGTTTGATAAGCCGAAAGAAAAGAAGAAAGATGATGCTTTGAAATCAGATGAGAAAACGAAGACGAAGAAACCATTGAAGTGTTGGATTTTTGCTAAACCACATACGGTGAAGAATTATCCTTCTAGACCGAATGTGACTGGTATTGCACAATCTAATACAAAGAAAGAAGAACCTTTTGTAGGGATGATGCATATTCTTGGAGCTGCTACTGCTACAGAAGTTGTCTCTCGGAGAGATCCTGAAAGGAACAGGTTGGAGTATGTTCGGGTGAAGATTGGAGGTATGGAGGTACTCACTATGGTAGATAGTTGAGCTATTCATAACTTCATGACTGAAGATGTTTAGAGAAGAATTGGGCTGAAATTTGTACCGGTAAAGGCACAGATGAAGACGATGAATTCTCCTCCTAATTCTGTACTTGGTGTAGCTGAAAAGGTGGACACAACACTAAGTGAGTGGATCGAGAAAGTTGACTTCACTATAGTGTGGATTGATGACTATGAGGCTATGTTGGGGATGGAATTCTTGAGACAATATGATGCTATGATTGTTCCTCATTTGAAGAAGCTGTACATTTACGATGGAAGGGAAGATGTACCCATTGGTGTAACTAAGCCTGATTGTAAATGGCAGTGATGTAGATGAAGGATGAGAAGCAATTAGATAATGTATGTAAGCAGTTGTCTACTACTGAGGCAAAGCTTACCGAGTAGTCATTGGTTATCAAATCACTTTTTGATAGTATCTTGGATTTGACAAGAAGGCTTAGAGAAGAAGTGGAGGATGATGATGATCAAGAGTTTTATGTGAGACCGAATGTCCATCAGGAGGATCGAGTGGCATATTTGCAGAGGATGCAGATATAGGATCTTGACAGATAGATTGAGCTTATTAGTGAGGGTGAGCCTTTAAGCTCTACTCCCTCTACATCTTCTTAGATGACATAGAATATGGGGCTCATTGTTAGCTGTTCATAGTAGTGAGTCCTTAAAATAGGTTGAGCAGGTATGATAGATGGTGCAGGAATGGTTTGTCATTAGCATCATGACATGTTGCAGATGGGATGGAGTTTCCATGGAACTGAGCATGGGAGAGATTCTTGGTAAGACCAGGATGTGGCAAAGTCTAAGAAATACTAGTGTAGACATAAGGATGTGCATTCTTATGGTTTGAGTGTGACAATTGGACTGATCACTCCACTAGTTCAGATCATAAGGTCCGGAAGTGTGCAAAGAGATGTTGGCATTATGTTGGAGTATCTGATGGTAGTCCACAGGATGAGGATGACACATTATGGGGGAAGTTGTTCTACATATGTTGCAGGGATTTTTGCAGTGTATGGACTGGTTAATATCATGACCAAGAATGAGACTTTTGAGATGATGATCTTGCTGGTAGGATGGTTACCGGGATGGCTTATTGTCGAGGACGATAATGACTTCAGGTGCAGGAGGATGCAAGGACCTGCGATCTGGATGACTCCCTCCGTGCGAAGTGCGAGAAGGTACAACCAAGATGTGCGGAGAGACAAGTGTATAATGCGCATGGATGGTGGAGCGATGGATGGTTTATAGCATGGGGAGCGAGTTACATAACCCACGGGCCAACTCACATAGAATGGCAGTTCAGGCGAAGATTGTTGGCTGACCAACAATGAATAAGGTGAATAGACATGATGTGAGGGCGTTTTGCACGCAGTGGTCGAGTAAGCTTGGACAGCTCGACTCACCAAACCACTTGTATAAGTAACAAAGGCATTGGAGAATTTGGGGCATCTATCGACAAGCAATTTGAATGAGCGTTTGGTGAATGCAAAGGAGAAGTGCGAAGAAGGAGTAGGCCACAACAAAAGAGGCACAGATCTTATGTGCCCACTCTTGGGTAGCGCTACACGGTGAATGCATAGACTTTGGTTATCGGGTGAAGACGTGGGTGAAGGAACCCACCGTGAGGAGGATACACGGGTGGTGACTCGGGTGAGGTCACTCCCCCGTCATGCAGAGGTGAACAGGTGACTCGGGTGAGATCACCCTCCCATTCTACAGAGGTGAACGGGTGACTCAGGTGAGGTTGCCCACCCGTCGTGCAGAGGTAAATGGGTGACTCAGGTGAGGTCACCCGCCTGTCATGCAAGGGTGAACGAAGTTTGGTTAAGGAGTGCAGTTGGCGGTTTGTGCAAGGGCGCCTGCCCAACTCGGGCAAGGAACTTGGTTGGCACATGAAGGTGTGACACGTTGTAAATTTGGCTAATTATGAAACTTGGGGTTTCCAAGTATACTTGTGTATATTTGTAAAAGTTCATTAATATATTGAATTCGGGCAGACTCATTGTCCAGGGAGTTTCCCCTCCCTTTATATTGTTGCATTTGTCTTTTTGTTTATAATTATTGTGGATAATGAATGTGTTGCACAAAATATTATCACCATGACTTTCTGCAGTCATTATGAGTCTATCACCACTCATAATAAGTGGTTGGAAGACTACCGCAGGTGTAGGGACGTGACAGTTGGTATCGTAGCTAATCAGTTAGCTAATTGGGTCGACAATGAAAAGCTGATACACACCTTGATAGGTGGTATGAAAGCAGGTTCACAGTGGGTGAAGCCGGTGTATGAAGAAGAGCTGATATCCTAGTTGATGGTGAAGAGTTGATACACACCTTGACAGGTGGAATCGAAGTAGATTCAGGGTGTTGAAGTTGCTGGTTTGTGACAGTGGAAACAGGTACTTGCAGGTGAAGGAAGTTGGGTTCACACAAGTGAAACACAAACTAGTTCAGGTTGCAAGGGACTTGGTGAAGCTGGTGGATGGTCTATACTAGATCACAAAGAAGGAAAGAGGAAGTAGAGATGGCAGGTGAAACTCATGTTGTATCGGATTAATCTAGCCACAATGCGAACGAGGCCTTTATTGAAAGGATACTATAGAGAGTGGATGCATTGGAATCTTACTGGACTACAAAGATGACTCTGGTCACAAAGGTACTAGAGGATCATGTGTAGATGAGGGAAGAATTTGATGAACTCCGGACTCGACATGAGTACACTGATCTTAAGTGTACAAAAGTTGAATATGAAGTCAAGGAGATTGGAGAGGCGAAGGATCAAGGTCTAGCAGAGATCTTGAACTTGCAAAAATCTCTTGACAATGCAACAGATGAGATCGCGGTGTTAAAGAAGGCCGTGAGACATAACTCATGTGTAGGAGTGTATCATGTGAAAGTCAAGGAACTGAAACCTTATGATGGTACAATGAGCGCGAAGACTCTTAGTAACTTTCTCTGGGATATGGAGTAGTACTTGGAATGCTTGGGTCTATCTGATGATGAGACAAAGGTGGAACTGGCTGCTCAATTCCTGACAAAAGATGTAAGATGTTGTGGCGAAGACGGATGGATCAGATTGCTAATGGTAGTGTTGATCTTGGGATGATATGAAGAAAGCTTTGCAGGCTCATTTCAGTCCTCAGGATGAAACGTGGGAAGCAAAGATGAAGATTAAATTTATTAAGTAGATAGGGAACCTACGAACATATCAGCAAGAGTTTTCAAGTGTAGTTCTGGAACTTCCTGACCTAGTGGAGAGGGACAAGGTGTTCAACTTCATTATTGGATTGAAACCTTACGTACTCAATGAAGTGAAGAGGCAGAAGATAAAGACACTTGAAGAAGATTTTTCTGCCGTGGATTGATTGGTGGAGCACTATGATGAATATTCTGATGGAAGGAAGAAGTTTGATAAGCCGAAAGAACAGAAGAAAGATGATGCTTCGAAATCAGATGAGAAAACGAAGACGAAGAAACCATTGAAGTGTTGGATTTTTTCTAAACCACATACGGTGAAGAATTATCCTTCTAGACCGAATGTGGCTAGTATTGCACAATCTAATACAAAGAAAGAAGAACCTTTTGTAGGGATGATGCATATTCTTGGAGCTGCTACTGCTACAGAAGTTGTCTCTCGGAAAGATCCTGAAAGGAACAGGTTGGAGTATGTTCGGGTGAAGATTGGAGGTATGGAGGTACTCACTATGGTAGATAGTTGAGCTATTCATAACTTCATGACTGAAGATGTTTAGAGAAGAATTGGGCTGAAATTTGTACCGGTAAAGGCACAGATGAAGACGACGAATTCTCCTCCTAATTCTGTACTTGGTGTAGCTGAAAAGGTGGACACAACACTAAGTGAGTGGATCGAGAAAGTTGACTTCACTATAGTGTGGATTGATGACTATGAGGCTATGTTGGGGATGGAATTCTTGAGACAATATGATGCTATGATTATTCCTCATTTGAAGAAGCTGTACATTTACGATGGAAGGGAAGATGTACCCATTGGTGTTCCAACCATTGGTGTAACTAAGCCTGATTGTAAATTGGCAGTGATGTAGATGAAGGATGAGAAGCAATTAGATAATGTATGTAAGCAGTTGTCTACTACTGAGGCAAAGCTTACCGAGTAGTCATTGGTTATCAAATCACTTTTTGATAGTATCTTGGATTTGACAAGAAGGCTTAGAGAAGAAGTGGAGGATGATGATGATCAAGAGTTTTATGTGAGACCGAATGTCCATCAGGAGGATGGAGTGGCATATTTGCAGAGGATGCAGATATAGGATCTTGATAGATAGATTGAGCTTATTAGTGAGGGTGAGCCTTTAAGCTCTACTCCCTCTACATCTTCTTAGATGACATAGAATATGGGGCTCATTGTTAGCTGCTCATAGTAGTGAGTCCTTAAAATAGGTTGAGCAGGTATGATAGATGGTGCAGGAATGGTTTGTCATTAGCATAATGACATGTTGCAGATGGGATGGAGTTTCCATGGAACTGAGCATGGGAGAGATTCTTGGTAAGTCCAGGATGTGGCAAAGTCTAAGAAATACTAGTGTAGACATAAGGATGTGCATTCTTATGGTTTGAGTGTGACAGTTGGACTGATCACTCCACTAGTTCAGATCATAAGGTCCGGAAGTGTGCAAAGAGATGTTGGCATTATGTTGGAGTATCTGATGGTAGTCCACAGGATGAGGATGACACATTATGGGCGAAGTTGTTCTACATATGTTGCAGGGATTTTTGCAGTGTATGGACTGGTTAATATCATGACCAAGGATGAGACTTTTGAGATGATGATCTTGCTGGTAGGATGGTTACCGGGATGGCTTATTGTCGAGGACGATAATGACTTCAGGTGCAGGAGGATGCAAGGACCTGCGATCTGGATGACTCCCTCCGTGCGAAGTGCGAGAAGGTACAACGAAGATGTGCGGAGAGACAAGTGTATAATGCGCATGGATGGTGGAGCGATGGATGTTTTATAGCGTGGGGAGCGAGTTACATAACCCACGGGCCAACTCACATAGAATGGCAGTTCAGGCGAAGATTGTTGGCTGACCAACAATGAATAAGGCGAATAGACATGATGTGAGGGCGTTTTGCACATAGTGGTCGAGTCAGCTTGGACAACTCGACTCACCAAACCACTTGTATAAGTAACAAAGGCATTGGAGAATTTGGGGCATCTATCGACAAGCAATTTGAATGAGCATTTGGTGAATGCAAAGGAGAAGTGCGAAGAAGGAGTAGGCCACAACAAAAGAGGCACAGATCTTATGTGCCAACTCTTGGGTAGCGCTACACGGTGAATGCATAGACTTTGGTTATCGGGTGAAGACGTGGGTGAAGGAACCCACCGTTAGGAGGATACACGGGTGGTGACTCGGGTGAGGTCACTCCCCCGTCATGAAGAGGTGAACAGGTGACTCGGGTGAGATCACCCTCCCATTCTGCAGAGGTGAACGGGTGACTCAGGTGAGGTTTCCCACCCGTCGTGCAGAGGTAAATGGGTGACTCAGGTGAGGTCACCCGCCTGTCATGCAAGGGTGAACGAAGTTTGGTTAAGGAGTGCAGTTGGTGATTTGTGCAAGGGCGCCTGCTCAACTCGGGCAAGGAACTTCGTTGGCACATGAAGGTGTGACACGTTGTAAATTTGGCTAAGTATGAAACTTGGGGTTTCCAAGTATACTTGTGTATATTTGTAAAAGTTGATTAATATATTGAATTCGGGCAGACTCATTGTCCAGGGAGTTTCCCCTCCCTTTATATTGTTGCATTTGTCTTGTTATTTATAATTATTGTGGATAATGAATGTGTTGCACAAAATATTATCACCATGACATTCTGCAGTCAGTATGAGTCTATCACCACTCATACATTCCTCCTATGCAAGTCTTAAACCTCAGCTCTTCATGTCAAGCCTTGAAAAATAAGAGAAAGTCCTTAAAAATCTCTAAAACTCTGGTTCCACACTTTCTCTTAGCATTACCTGCGATCCCGCGCCCCCTGGTCATGTCCCCTGTGGACCTATCCGCTTTGTTTCTGTGTAATGGGTACAGACCCTTGTACAAGACAAAAATGCACAAGTACATTCTTAAAAACTCACTTTGGGTTATTTCTGGAAGCTTCTAGAGGGAATATTGAGGTGGCAAGTTCACTCCTTGGTGGTTCATGCATCCCATAACTAAAGGAGCTAACCCCTTGATGTGAGGAGCTTATCCCTTTGAAGGAGGACTCTATCCCTTCATAGGTGGACCTAGTAACTTCCTTCCTCTACATTATAAAATGAGGCATTTGGCTGGTTACTTTGGAGGTTGAAAGTTGAATATTTTAGAGGGTAAATGCTGTTGGAATTTAGACTTCCTAATTGAGCTTGAGAGGAGAGATTACATACCATTTGATCTCATTGGGAAGAGTGTGAAGCTTGTTAAAGTAGAGGAGATTCTTGCTTGGACCCTGGGAGGAGCTTGTACAACATCAAGGAACCAAGGTTGTAAAGTTCTTCTTTGTTTAAAGTTGTTGGACACCTAATCCTAAATGGCTTAGTGTGGAAGTCGAATGGACAAAAGCAGTCCAAGAGACCTTGGGATCTGAAACCCAAGAGTGACGTATTGTACTATAAATGTATATCTCATGTTAATAAAAAATGTACTGCATGATTTATCTTTCATATTGTGTTTTCTGTCCATGTGTGTTTAACATGGTATCAGAGCAGGCGTATTCCTGCCCTGCATAATTAATGTGAGCCATTTGTCTTATGGCCTTTCTGTGCAGTCATTTCTGCCATCAATTCTGCATCTAAGGAATATTTTCTCACGAATATTTCTTCAGCTAAATGTTAGCTGCTCCTGACACTGCCAGCGTTGTCCAGCGCTGTCCAAGCGGTTGTCCAAGTGGTTCTGAGATGTCTGTCTGTCATTTTGATTGATTGCGCCCTTTGTCATATGCGTTTTGAGTAAACGCTGAACGCTGTGGTAGGAACTCTGGTATAACAGCACTGTGATTATTCTCTGACTGTTGGACTTCCATATACTACGTTGCCCTCTCTCATGCTGCTGGCCTCATAGACGTTTAGATTCTCCTGCAACTCCTATTTTTCTGCCACATACTCTGTCCTGAATCCTGTGGTCACATCAATTCTCCTGCGCTAAACTAGGGACTGTGCATTTCTGCATTTCTGCTCTAATACAGTCCGGCCTGCGCCTTGCTCTTCTGTTGCGCTGACCTGATTTGAAACGTTTTCCTTGTACCTGCACTCTGGGCCTGACACGGTATCTCTGCACTTGTCAGCTATGTGTTTTAGGTGAATGAAGCAGTTGGCCTAACATGGAAAAGTTGCAACGAATATGTGTTGAAGTCTCTTTTGATGCCTAAGCGAGGAGTTGATATGAGTCACTGAGTTTTTTAAAACCATAAGTGTCCTTGTTACTCTTCCAGAGTGCTCACACGCCCAGTCTACAGTATTAACTTCGGAATCCATATATATCTATCCACAGTTCCTCCCATCAAAAACATTTCCTTCTTAGAAGCTACCAGAACTGGATTCTTGAGTCTGTTTGATTACATTCAAGGGCAGAATGCAGAACAAGCCAAGGTGCCGATGACGGCCCCGGTGTTCACAGAAATCTTTCCGTCAAGAGGCCCCTTCTGCGAGTCTTCCTTCGTCGTCAGTTTCTACGTGCCGGAAAAATTCCAGGAAAAGCCACCGGAAGCAGCAAAAGGCTTGGCATTGCAGGTCAGGAAATGGGATGTTGTCTATGCTGCGGTGAGAAGGAGCGGGAGGCATTGTGACTGAAGGTGCTCACGGTCTTGCGCAGTGGAAGCCTAGTGGAAGCCAACACGTTCTAATGCAGTGAGTGTTCCTCCATTCGTCATTAACCCTCCCGTTCTGGTGCGCGGGGTGCTGATTGATTGTCTTCTTCAATGAACAATGGCTACAACGTGACGGTATATGATGCTACACTAATGCTATACGCTGTTCATAAATTATTTTGAAGGATTAGTACTCCTCTTTGTTCCGTATTTTCAAAAAAGTAACCTACGTTTGGGTAAACATGTTTTTTCCCGAGTTATCTGTAACTAAAATTGCCAAAAAAAAAAAAAGGTTATCTGTTACTAAGGCATTTGATATCTATTCTCCAAAGCATGGAATTGTTTATAATTTGGCGGGATTCATACGGCTTGTGAGTAAGGGTTTTAAATTGGCGGATTTTGAAAGAGAGATCAGCGGATCTGAATTTCAGAGTTCGCACATCCGAATCGTGGAAGGACATATTGCTTTGCGTAAAGAGTTGAAATAAATAAAAATGAACGTGTTTAGGTTAATGACCCATTTGCTTTGCATTATGGTCTTGCTCCTCAAGATACATTCTATGAAATCATGTGCTGGGATGAGATTCTATCACTGTTGATGACCATAAATCAATTTTAAACGGGTAATTTATCGAAGTTTGGTTTGACAGTTCGAGTGCAGATTTTCATGGCGAGGATTGAAGACAAATACTCGCAAATCCCTGTTCCAAAGCGTGTGAAACGAAAGGGGAATGTGCTATAATCTTTCTCTATATATCCGTTAGATGTTCTGATCAAATACAGTGGTTAAATGGCTCAAAACCGTGGGCAGATGCGCCTGGCCCGGTTTCTTGTTTATACCAATGTACACATTGCCCAATTATTTATATAGTTTTGGCTATTTAGGTGATAAAAGATAGCAGCAGAACCAGGATAATCAGCAAGAAGGCCCTTGCCTCAGAGGAGGCTGCAGGAGCTGGCATCAGAGAAGGGAAAACTATTCTTGTCTCAGAGCCTGACTCGAATACAAAGAAGGCTTGTTGCTCACAGCAAGATTATATAATGCCTGAAAATACGATATTAGAGCTCAATCTCATTTTTGTATTTTGTTGCTGCAAGCTATTATTTGTTTGAGGAGCAATGAACATGACATCTACATATTTATTTAAGGACGGTGAAAATATTTGTTATTTATACGGCAACAGAAGTAACAATTTGCAGAGTCCACCTATATTAAACAATAAAGTTTGAATTTACCATAGCGCATTGAATTTTATGTGGGGCATTGGATATCAAAGTCTTTTTAAAGATTTTTGGTGGCATTTATCATATTGAAGACAAAGCGACCGAGAGCTTTTAATATCATTGCCATAGGAGGAATTTGTTTTCTGTTCTGGAAGATCATCATTTTCACACCACAGCAAGCCATTTGTAGTTTATGAGATTATGTACAACTCTTTCTCTAGCGATCTGTAATCCCACAATTGCAGCTGCTCCACATGCTATCATCAATAGTTACAAGAATGTATTAGCAGTCGCTATTGAAGTTGACTATTCTTTTCCACTGGCCGAGAAAGTGAAGGAGTATTTGAAGGATCCAAACAAGTTTGCAGTTGCTGCTGCCCCAATTGTGGCATTGTATTTAAAACTCATTATAGTGCATTGATTCCTTGATTCCACTGCTGCATAAAGATTTTGGTGAGCTGATTGTAATCCTTTATATTGCACACTGATCATTTGCTGACATTTATAAAGGATATTGCTGTGTACTGTGAGTGGGTATTACTTTTCTGCATTAAGTAGTAGTTTTGATCAGTTTTTAACGCATAAATGGCCAGAATCAGTGAAGTATTAGAGTTCATGAAAACTCTTATACAATCTACTGTTGATGACACATTACAAATCAGCAAAGGATCTCTCTCAGAAATTCAGACATGCTTATATAATGCACAAGAAAAGATTGATTTTTTACAGATTGAATCACAGCTACAGCAAGAAGAGCTACATCAAAATAGACACCATTCCGAACCTGTTTTTGTTCAGAAAATTGAGACAACCACCCATCAGCAGCATGTTAATACTGTTACAGTTTATTCAAATAAAGCAGTAGTTGTATATGCAGATGCAGAAACTCAGTCTGCACTTCCCAAGCCCATCATCAGACCTTGGGAACAGCTTGTCCACAACAAGCACAGAACCGGTCTTGGATATGAGAAGGACTTGTCCTTTCATATTCTAGACTATGCCAAGCCCATTCAGTTTCAGAGTGCTGGATTCATTCATGACAGTTCACCTCCTCCTCATGACAGTTCATCTCCAGCTGTTCCAGATTCTGCCCCTCTTCCACAGCAACAACAACAACAACATATCGTGAAATGCCAACATTGTGACCGAGTTGGCCATTTGAAAGATCATTGTTTTGATCTTCATCCATGTAAGCACTGTCATAAAACTAGCCATCCTTCACACAGATGCTTCAGAAACAAACGTCCTGCAAGAACAAAGATTCATCTTGGATGGATCGCTTCTTGGCAATGGGCATCAACAGCCAAGAAGATATTCCAAACACATGTTAGAACTTGTTCCAGAATATTGAACAGTCTAGCAGTTGAGTTTTCTCCATCATCTCACCTTGTATCTGACAGGGGGGGAAATGATGGTCATCTACAAGCTTCAAAGTGACATCAAGCGATCCTGAGCCACAACCTGCCACACTAGTTTCAGAGTGGTAGCCAGAGACAAAGATGCCTGAGCATGCCTTCAATTGGCAATCTGGGACACTTCCTCTAGCAGAAGACTTCAGCTTCTTGCCAGCCTTGGAAGAGTTCCGGGAACAAAATTGAGAACACTTCCTCTAGCATAAGACACCAACTTCTAGCCAGCTTTGGAAGAGTTCCAGGAATTGCATTAAGCATTCCAGAGTTGTTGGTTATCCTTAAACCATCACAGGTTGAGACTTCCCTTTTCAGGTTGAAGTTTCACCTTTTATGCGGGGTGAGACCTCCCTTTTATGGTTGAAGGTTTCCCTCTTTAAAACAATAGGATCACTTCCTCTAGCAGAAAACTTCAGTTTCTTGCCAGTTTTGGAAGAGTTCCGGGAACTGCACTAAGTGTTCCAGTGTTGGTGGTCATCCTTAAACCACTGCCCTTTATACCAACATTTCATAGAGCACATTCAGCCTAGTGCTACCATGCATTTTTTGCACATTTTGTATTACAGCTCTCTTCTTGGACTCATACATAACCCTTCGGATTAAGGGGGGAATGTTGGACACCTAATCCTAAATGGGTTAGTGTGGAAGTCAAATGGACAAAACCAGTCCAAGGGACCTTGGGATCTGAAACCCAAGAGTCACGTATTGTACTATAAATGTATATCTCATGTTAATAAAAAATGTACTGCATGATTTATCTTTCATATTGTGTTTGTTGTCCATGTGTGTTTAACAAAAGTTAATACAATCAAGTTTATTTTTCTAAATAAGCTATCCTCTATAGTTTATTTTAGGGATTCCTTGATCACCATGATGAATATGATTTATTATATTGGCTATGCAGGTGTTATTTGATGTGTGCTTGTTTGTGTTTCCAGGTTCTTTAAAAGGAAGCTCATTTGGACTGTCGAAGCGTGGCTGCCACAAACTAGCGTTGGACTTAAGGTAGGGTCTAAAAACACATTTTGGTTTTTATTTATAAATCACAATATTTAGAGAAAGGTAGATTTGCTTGTTCTGCTTGTCGCTAGATATCAGTTGATACTAGGGAGATCAGTCTTGTCCACAAGAACAATTTATCCGACCGACAAAATGGTGACTCCACTGGGGAATTGAACTTTGGTTTTTTGCCTTTACATTTACTTTGACTTGAGAAACTTTTTATTTGTTTCTAGTTTTTGCTTGATGTCTGTGGGATTGGGTAGTTATTTAGATTTTGAGTTTTTTTTTTTGTTTTTCACGCTTTTGAAAGAGGACTGTACGTTCTGTTTGTAACATAGTTTAGACATCCCCGCACTGTTGCTTTACTACATAGAGCAATACTGCACCTGGTTATACCGGACGCCTGCAGACCCTGTCAAAATTTTGAAAAACCTAATATCTATTTATCCAGTTAAGCTTAGGATTTGTTTATGTTTCTTTAGCCTCTGCCTAAATCTGCATGTGTCTTGTCAGAAACGTTTTGTTAGTGAGTTCCATTGGCATTTTGGTTTTAGGTGACTTTCTAGAAGTTTTTCCTACCTAGTTTGATTTTCGTTTGGTCTTTGTAGTAACTCAGAGTTTAGAAGCCTAAGAAACCTCAGATTACCCTGGTTTTTGCTGGTCTTCTTAATGAGTCGGACCGATTTGTGAAATCTACCTTTGGTGAGAAATAGATCTCGTTTTCTCTTTGCAAAGCTTTGAATGAACTTGTTTTGAAAGTTTTGAATTTCATTTTTAAAAAGAAAACATAAGCTGGGTGTTTTTTGATTAATTTGTTATTCTGAACGAATTAGTCCTTAGTTTGATGAATAACTACATAAAACATCCTCAAAAAGAAATTTTGAAAGCTTTTTATTCAATTAGGTTTTTAGAAGTTGTAGATCTCAAGATTAGATCTTTCATAGTTTTGAGTGTTTTCTAGAAATTTTAAAGTCTCTTTTGAAAAGAATTTGTTTTTGTAGTGTTTGAGTGTTGAAAAGAAAGGGATATTTTTCATGAGCAACATTAGTAGTCTCGTTTTTGAGTTTATTGAAAAAGACAAAAAAGTTTTTCTTTTCATTTGTTTGTTAAGGAAAGATTTGTTTGTCAAGAAATTGCATTCTCAACTCTTTCTTTAGATAGAAATTCATTGAAGAAAAAGGATTGTTTATAATCTTAGGTGCATTTTTAGTGTTTTGGAGTCGAGTCTTCACACCATAGAGTTTCATCTCCACACCTTTTGACTTAAGAAACAACCATAAAAATAAAGCTTAAAATAAAATATATCTAGAAATCTTTTATTTCTAAGGCTCTTTATCACCAACATAGCTTAGGATAGTATCTTAGATTAGGGAGTAATTAACTCTCCAAGATAGTTAGAACGAACAAGTAGCTATATCTTGCGGTAGGAGATAAATTCCAATTATTACATCTATGCTCTGGGAAGCTCCTCTTAAAGGAGTCAAGCATGAGATCATATCCGAACATGTAGGGTAATCAATCCTTCTTCATTGGGAATGATAGAAGATATACACATATTAAAAATGGTAAACCTTGGATTGACCATTATCGAGGAGCCTGGGGTCACTTGTTGGTAAACCTTGGATTATGTCAAGGAGCCTTCAAGGGGATTGAGCTTTGTTACTCTGCCCTTGCATGTGTATTGGAGTTTCCTGCAGCTTCTCGATTGCACCTAGTTTTCCATGTTTCATGTTTAAAGAAGTTTATAGGTGACAAGCTCCTAGTTCAAACAATAATGCCATAACTTGACGAGGAAGGAAAAACTATATTGGAACCAGAAGCAGTCACAGAAACAAGAACTCGACATCTACGAAATCGATCAATTTCAGAGTATCTTATCAACTGGAAGAACTTATCCGGTGAAGATTCCACATGGGAGGATGAAAATTTTATGCAGAAGTATCCAGAACTACTCCAGCGTTGAGGACAACACTTTTTTGAAGGAGAGGGGCATGTTGGGTCCCTATAATACTAGTGATTACCCCATTACTATTATAGTTATACCCCTTATTTATATTGTTGTGCCCCATAGAATCCCTCTATTGTTATTTTTGTGGCTTTATATTATTATTTTTAGGTCGGCTCGATTATATTGTGACTCCTTAGACTCCTATATATAAAAAGGAGGTTTTGTCATTTGTATCATCCAAAAATTACTCATTTATGTAATGTAAAGGAGGTTGCCCCCTCTAAGAGGCTGAATTCTAAGGCATTGATCTATCTTTTCTATCTTTTCTTGAGCTGGTTTCATAACATTTGGTATCAAAGCTTTGGATTCTAGGGTTTCGCTGCTCCAAACAGGTCATCGTGGCATTTTTGCTATAACGTTTTTTCTGTGACGTTTCAGAAGTCGCAAAAAAACCCATTTGAGAAGAAATCACGCTGAACCTTGGGTCTGAATTTCAGAGCTTTTCGCACGACATTTGCGGAGATATGATTTTAGGAATTTGGTCTTTTTGCAGACTCCTGAATTACATTCAAAACAGGTGACCTGGGGAAAATCGTCATAACCTTC
Source organism: Pinus tabuliformis (assembly GCA_031772625.1). Taxonomy (NCBI): domain Eukaryota; kingdom Viridiplantae; phylum Streptophyta; class Pinopsida; order Pinales; family Pinaceae; genus Pinus; species Pinus tabuliformis. The sequence continues at coordinate 479,058,607 of CM062812.1, read as the reverse complement.
TCTCTGGGGATTGGATGGAAATTTCATAAGAAGGTACAGAAAGAGGATAGACTTTAGTTTCTTGTATGTGTGCTTCAGATCCAAAGGTTGAAACAGTGACTCGTGGCACGTCGAACAAGTTCGTTGTACTGAACTAGTCTAAAAGCAAGTCACTGTGGGAGATTTCACATAACTCTTCCTTGGAGAATCCAACTTGGGTCAGACTTGTGGCATTGGAAAGAGGACACAGAAGGTTACTACAAGTTGCAATTTTAGAATTGGATGATCTGAAATTACAGAGATACATCAGATTCAATATCAGGCTTCTATAAAGTGAAAAAAGGTGTGTAGTTTTTTTTTAATTTTTGTGTAAGCTTGGTTTAACGGAATTCAAAGGGCATAGTAAAGCATTATTATCGGTAACTGATGCCCCGAGGAAAGAAAATACAAACACCTAGTAAGGAACCTGAAAGCTCTAGTATGACTCATGAAGAAGAGGAAGAAAGGCTACATGATATATCAAAATTACAAGAACAAGTGCAACAAATGTCATGCTCACAAAAGCTAACAGAAGCTAAGATAAATGGTGTGGAATATAAGATAAATGGCGTGGAAGCTAAGATGGACAATTTGAAGATATATTTGAAGACAGATTTGAAGAGAGACATGGCAAATTTGAAGACAGATTTGAAGACAGATTTGACAAGTTTTCTACAAAAAATACTTACTAATGGTGAAAAGGTTCTAAAGGAAACTCATGATGTGAACAAAAGTAATGTTAATCATGATTCCATAGACTCTAATGTTCGATAAAAGACCCACCATATTCCAAAAATCGATATGAGGAAGTTTGATGGCAAGGATCCCGCCACATGGATATTACAGATGGAGCAGTTCTTCGATCTCAATAATGTGAAAAATGCACAAAAGGTACGTATGGCAACTGTATATTTGGAACCAAATCAGTTTGTATGGTATCAATGGCTTTGCTCTCGTAAACAATTTATCACTTGGGCAATTTTTACGGAAGAATTGATAGCACATTATGAAGATACAAAAAGCAACACTTTTTTTAGCCAATTGATAAGTCTCAAACAAAAGGGTTCAGTAATGGAGCACATTGAGGAGTTCCAAAAATTGAACATAAGGGTAAAAGATATTCCAGAGGAGCATAGGATTGATGTGTTCATAGGGTCTTTAAAGGATAATATCCAACATGATGTTCGCCTTTGGGAACCTGATTCATTAGAGAAGGCATTCAGGTTAGCAAGAAAAATGGAAAGCAAAATTATGGCAACCAGGAAGCATACCACTCACAACTATAAAGACGGAAGTGTTGTTGCCCCTAGTCTTCCACAACCTATAAGGTTGACACCACAACAATTGGAAGAAAAAAAGCAAAAGGGCTTTGTTACAGTTGTGATAGCAAATACACTAAAGGTCATAAGTGTGCTGAGAAGAAATTATTCTACATAGATTGTGAAGAGGAAGAAGAAAAGGAGCAAGAAAGGTCAAAAGAAGAAGATATACTCCAGGAACAAAGCCTAGATGAAGAAAAAATAAATCCGACCATATCTTGTAATGCATTGGCGGGAATTACCACTCCTCAAACCATCAAGATAGAAGGACAAATCAAGAAGAAAAAGGTAATAGTGTTGATTGATTCAGGAAGCACCCACAATTTTATTCATTGTAGGGTAGCAAAAGAATTGAATTGCTTCCTATATCCAGCACCAGAGTGTCAAGTGATGATTGCAAATGGAGGAACAATAAATTTCTCTGGAAAGTGCCATAATATCAAGCTATCCATGGGAGAATATGTATTGACTAGCCCAATGCTTTCCATTCCAATGGGAGGTGCTGATGTTGTACTAGGAGTCCAATGGCTACAATCCTTGGGTACAATAGCTTTTAATTTTCAAGAACTTTTCATCAAATTTTCTATGGAAGGAAAGGAAGTTGAATTAAGGGGTATTGCAGGGAAACCAGGAAAGATAATCAGCTCTAATGGTATGACAAAGCTTCTAAAAAGGAGCAAAGAGGTGTAATTGCACAATTATGTTCGCTAGATGTTTCCACATCGGAATCATCTATTTCTCCAGATCTCCAAAAAGTCCTGGACAATCATTCCAAGGTATTTGAGACTCCCAAAGGTCTCCCACCTATGCGTGATCATGATCATGCTATTCATCTGATTCCAGGAAGTGTTCCTCCAAACATCAGGCCGTACAGATATCCCTATGTCCAAAAAAGTGAAATTGAACGTATGGTTGCAGAAATGCTAGAGGCTGGTATAATTCAACCAAGTCAAAGTTCTTTCTCTTCTCCAGTAGTATTGGTGCACAAGAAGGATGGATCATGGCACATGTGTCCGGATTATAGGGAGCTCAACAAGCTCACTATTAAAGATAAGTTCCCCATTCCTGTCATTGATGAATTACTGGATGAATTGCATGGATCAATTTACTTCACCAAGTTGGATCTTCGTTCGGGATATCATCAAATCAGAATGAAGATTGAAGACATTTCGAAAACGGCATTTAGAACTCATGAGGGTCATTATGAATTTTTGGTCATGCCTTTTGGCCTTACTAATGCACCTTCAACATTTCAAGGTTTGATGAATTCAATTTTCAAACCATTCCTTAGAAAATTTGTGTTAGTATTTTTTGATGATATACTAATCTACAGCAAGTCTTGGAAGGATCATGTTGAACATGTTGACAGGGTGCTACAACTATTGGAGGAGAAACAATTATATGCAAAAAGATCCAAATGTTTCTTTGGAGTCCAGGAGGTGGAATATTTGGGTCATATTGTATCTCATGAAGGAGTTAAGGTAGACCCTAGCAAAATTAAAGCCATTAAGGAATGGAAAATTCCCACATCCATAAAGCATCTGTGAGGATTTCTTGGGTTGACAGGGTATTATCGCAAGTTTGTTAAGAATTATGGGAGAATAGCAGCACCTCTAACAACATTATTGAAGAAAGATGCATTTTCATGGACTCTGGAAGCAACAAAGGCCTTTGAACATCTTAAAGAGGCAATGTGCCAAGCACCGGTCTTAGCTACACCGGACTTCACAAAAACCTTTATTGTGGAATGTGATGCTTCAGGAAATGGAATTGGTGCTGTTCTAATGCAAGATGAAAGACCCATTGCTTTTGAAAGTCGTCCAATCAAGGGAAAGTTTTTAAGCAAAGCTATTTATGAGAAGGAAATGTTGGCAATACTCCATGCACTTAAGAAATGGCGACCCTACCTAATGGGAAGACACTTCAAGGTAAAAACGGATCATGATAGCCTTAAATACTTTTTAGAACAAAGATTATCCTCTGAAGAGCAACAAAAGTGGGTCACAAAGATGTTGGGTTATGAAAAAAAAGGGAAGCAAAATGTGGTGGCAGATGCACTCTCAAGAAAGGATGAGGATGTGGAAGCATTGTTGTGCGCCATTTCTATTATCCAACCAGATTGGATAAACGAAGCAAGGGAGGAATGGAGGAATGATGAAGAAGTGTGGGCACTTATTCGAAAGCTACAACAAGATTCCAGTACGTCTGATACATTTAGCTGGCAAAATGATTCATTATGGTACAAAGATCGCTTATACCTCTGCAAGAATTCCCAGCTAAAACAAAATCTTCTTATGGAATTGCACACTTCTCCCTTAGGAGGGCACTCAGGATTTTTAAAAACTTACCACAGGGTTAAGAAGGAATTTTTTTGGGATGGCCTTAAATCAGATATTCAAAAGTTTGTGGCGGAATGTTTGGTTTGCCAACAAAATAAAGTTGAAACAATTAAGACACCGGGTCTATTACAACCTTTATCCATTCCAAGCCAACGTTGGGAGGAGGTTTCAATGGATTTTATCACAGGTTTACCCAAGTCTGAGGGAAAGGGTGTCATCATGGTGGTAGTTGACATACTTACCAAGTATGCACACTTTTGTGCATTATCACATCCATTTAAAGCCAGTACAGTTTCTACTGCATTTATGGAAACAATTCAAAAGCTACATGGAAACCCAAAGATTATTGTAAGTGACAGAGATCCCATTTTCACTAGAAATCTTTGGACAAAATTATTTTCTTGTCTTGGTACTCAGTTAGCTCATAGCTCATATTATCATCCTCAATCTGATGGGCAAACTGAGATAGTAAACAAATGTTTGGAAGGATATCTTCGTTGCTTTGTGTCTGATAAACAGACACAATGGGTCAAATGGTTTCCGCTGGCTGAATGGTGTTATAACACTTCCTTCCATACAACAACAAAAATGACCCCATTTATGGCACTTTATGGGTATCAACCACCATCCATCACATCATATTTAAGAGAAAATTCTAAGGTTCATGCAGTGGAACATCACATCGAACATCAACAACAAGTCCTCCACCTCTTAAAGGATAACCTCGTGTTGGCACAAAATAGAATGAAACAACAAGCAAATCAACATCGCAGTGAAAGAAGTTTTGATGTAGGTGATTGGGTATTCCTAAGGCTACAACCATATAAGCAAATGTCCCTAAAGCAAGCTAAGAAGGATAATAAATTATCACCAAAGTATTATGGTCCGTACAAGGTGTTGCAAAAGATTGGTACTATGGCATACAAATTAGAGCTTCCTGCAGCTTCTCGATTGCACCCAGTTTTCCATGTTTCATGTTTAAAGAAGGTTATAGGTGACAAGCTCCCAGTTCAAACAATATTGCCATAACTTGACGAGGAAGGAAAAATTATATTGGAACCGGAAGCAGTCATAGAAACAAGAACTCGACAGCTACGAAATTGATCAATTTCAGAGTATCTTATCAACTGGAAGAACTTATCCGCTGAAGATTCCACATGGGAGGATGACAATTTTATGCAGAAGTATCCAGAACTACTCAAGTGTTGTGGAAAACACTTTTTTGAAGGAGAGGGGCATGTTGGGTCCCTATAATACTAGTGATTACCCCATTACTATTGTAGTTATACCCCTTATTTATATTGTTGTGCCCCTATTACCCACATGTTATTTCTGTGCCCCATAGAATCCCTCTATTGTTATTTTTGTGGCTTTATATTATTATTGTTAGGTCGGTTGGATTATATTGTGACTCCTTAGACTCCTATATATAGAAAGGAGGTTTTGTTATTTGTATCATCCAAGAATTGCTCATTTATGTAATGTAAAGGAGGTTGCCCCCTCGAAGAGGCTGAATTCTAAGGCGTTGATCTATCTTTTCTATCTATTCTTGAGTTGGTTCTTTAGAGACTTTAGGTGGTTTTATTGAGATTTTTATTTGTTTGTGTGTGAAGTAATTAAAATATTTAATCGTGGTTGAATTACCGAGACAATCCCATAGGCTTTGGGGGCAACGTCCCGAGTATTCACCAAGCGAGCTTGAAGGGCTATGAGCTCTTGTAACTCCTAGTGACAATAGATTTGGATCCCCAGAAGAAAGAGAATATTCTTTAGTTGTTCATCTTGATTATCAATTTCAAGCAATAGAGTGTATTTCTGAACCAATTTCATTTTCCGAAGTTACTAGTAGTTTTTTTTCTACTAGTGAATTAGTCGAAGAACCTGAAATTTATGAGCCTGAAACTGAACCTATTGCTACTCCATCGGCAGGATTTTCTTCTCCAACTTCCAGTGGTCCTGGTTCACCCAGGGTAGGAGGAATCATTACCCAAAATCTTCCTTCTGGACTTATTGCTATTGAAGAACTTGTTAATCCTGAAGAAGGTATGATTATCCCTAAAAATCAACTAACTATAGAACTTAGGGAGCATGAATCAATCTTTTATAGTCCACCTAGGAGGGATGCTCGGTATATTTCATTGACCAACATTTTAGGAAATCTGGGTCTCAGTTTTTAACCACCTCGCATTCCTTTTCATCCAACACCTAGAGGTTATTATCCTCCTTTGAATATGTCGAGACAATCATCCATTTTTTCCCAATCACCAGAAACATTTTCGTATGGCGGTCCTTCTATTACTTCTCGGTATCAGTCACTCACTGGTACTTTTTTAGGAGCATCTCCTCAACCCATTGAACACGGGTTATTAATAGGTAATAATGGAACTAAACCATTGAGTGTAGAAGATATTCTTATGATGTCAGGTACCATTCCAAATACGCAACCTCAAGGTAGTCAGTTACCACCTGAGGGGCAACCTCAAGGTACTCAATTATCACCTGGGGGGCAACCTCAAGGTACCCAGTTACCGCCTAGGGGGCAACCTCAAGGACAATACATACCTTCGAGACAGTACGATCCTCAAGGTCAACCCTGGACTCAGTATGTACCTCAAGGTCAACCCCAGTATCAATAAGTATGTCAAGGTCAACCCCAGTTTAAGTACGTGCCTCAAGGTTATCAACATCAAGTTCAGTACCCAACAAAAGGTTTCCAACCACCTTCAGGTCAATCATTTGTCCAAGGAGCTGGAAATGTACCTTTGAATTATCAACCCTACCCTCAACCTAGTTATGGTCCTCAATATGCTCAACCTTCTATGGGTCCATACCTCATAATGAACATGGTGTGGGATCCATCTCAATCTCAACAAATCTTACAACCTAATCTACAGTTGTCATCTCAATCTGGACAACCTTTAGTTTTTGGTTCAACCCAGCAACCTGTCCAGCCTACTATTCAAACTTCTGCACCTAGTGTAGCTCATTAGTCTGGGCCTAGTTGACCTCGAACTCTGCCTCAAACGACTACTACAACTACTGCAGCATCTGTTCAATCTACCCCACCTACTTCTGGAGTATCGACAACTTTGGTTTATATTGTTCCTGCATCAACTCCTCAAGCATCTTTACCTCAGTTTGGACCTAAAATTCATACTTCAGTTCAGATGCCTGTAGGACAACCTCGTCCAAGTACAGTTGTCTCAAGTCAACCTCAATTTACTTATCAACTGTACCAGGGACAGTACCAATTTAGTCTTGTTGTTCAAAGCCCAGTCTATCAGTATCAACCGTACCTTGGATATACTTATCAGCAACCTCAACAACCCCAGTATGGTCCAGTTAATCCTAGTTTTCTGGGAGGATATAATATCCCAAATGCAATTCCAATTCCAAGGTATCTGGGATATCCTCCTCTTGGGGCTAGTCTTATGACCCAGGGTTTTCGAGACCATAATTGTCAGTTACCATCCATTGCAACTTTGGATTTTTCCTCATTTGTCATGCCTTACGAATGATTCAATTAATTATCTTCCGTTTTGGCCGCCAATGCCGAATAAGTTGCCCAGTGATATCCCAAAGTTTGAAGGTAAATCAGGAGAGGATCCGTCAAACCATGTGATGACTTATCACCTCTGGTGTGCATCTAACTCCATTATAGATGATTCGATTCGTTTACATCTTTTTCAATGCACTTTGATTGGTCTTGCGACCAAGTGGTACGTTGAGTTACCGCAAGCCTTTTTTTATAACTTTAGCCAGCTAGCTGCTTCATTCTTAACTCAATTTCAATCACCTGTCAGATATGACAATGGCACAAAATTGTTAACTTCATTAAAACAGTCAACGACCACTTATATTTCAAATCACATTCACGAATGGAGACGTCGACATCGTTTAGTGAAAGTTTTTATTTCGGATCAAATATTAGAAGAATGGTTTGTTAAATCATTATTACCTAAAATCATTGAGGATGTAGCAAAGGCAGGAGTTGTTACTGAAGAGCAAGTGATTTCTCAAGCTCAGTACCTTGACCTTGTTTATATGTAGTTGAGTACTTTACAAGAAAAAATCCCCGACCTTCCTAAACAAAATCAAATAACTGCAGCTCCTTCAAGGTCTCATGCCACTGATGGTATGATTGGTTTAGTTAACACCAAAAGTAAGAAGAAATCTTCAAAGAATTCTTCTCCCATTATAACTTTATCAGATTTCCTAACAGGAGAATCTTCCGCTGAAATTCCTACCAATATTCATGTCATAGAATCTCTACGGCCAAATCAAAATCTGGCGGTAAAAAGAATGGGAAGAAGAAAAATAAGCAAAATTTGAAAGAGAAATTAGATAAAACGGAATCTATCGATGAGAAACGTAAACTTTGTTATCCTTGTCTCATTTATGATGAAGGGCATTTTACAAGAGACTACCCTCATCACGCTGAGGTTGCGAAAATCGTCAAAGGTTCTCAAACGCCTGCTATCTTGAAGGATACTTTTCCTAATCAAGATAGTAAGATGATAGGCTCTTCCTAATGCCGCCTGCTAAAGGTATACTTCGAAAGTCACCTTTCAATCTGCATGCGAGAGCTGCTCAGAACTATAACATTGTTGAAGATTTAGCTATTTCCCCTTCAGCAATGTCGGCTTTGGAGGTGTTGCAATCATGTCTAGCACATTGTAAATTGTTGTTGTCGGCTATAGGAGGTGTTGATATTGAGGACTCGAACCTTGTAATCTTTGATTTAGAAAAGAGTACACCTCACTTACCTCATCAAATGGCTTTCCGGATTCCAGTGTTAGTCAAAAACAAACCTTGCTTTAGGACTGTGATTGATGAGGGAGCTCCAACGTGTATTATGTTGATTTAGTGTTGGAGATCGCTTGGTTCTCCTACACTCAACCAATACCTGATGATTCTAAAGGCTTTTGATGGCCGTGGGTTCCATCCTTATGGAATTCTACAAGATTTACCTATAGGGGTTGAAGGTAAAACTATTAATCTAGATGTGGAAGTGGTTGATGCCCCTCTATATTACAACCTTCTCTTGGGTAGTAGTTGCTCTTATGCTATGACTATTGTTGTTTCATTGGTCTTTTGGCTTATAAATTCTCCTCATAATGGAAAGATCGTATCTATAGACTAGCTAACATACTTTTCATCCGACCTAGCCTCTTCTAAAAGTATCCAACATGTAAGCAAAACAACTATCCCTTACGAGGATGTTAGAGTAGGATTAGTTAAAAATTCTGGTTTACTAGGAACATTTTCCTTTCCTCCTCCTAATGTATTGCTTTCTACTACAACCATTCATATGATTTCATCAGACACTATTTTTTATGATGATCCTTGGATCATACCTTCCGAATATGAGGTGGATTCATTTGGTGATGCAATGCCTTTGAGTCCCTATGAAATTGCGTATCAGGCTGTACAGTCATTTTCCGACTCATCTTCAACTGAAATTGATCTAATGAATGTGGCCCATGGGGAATCACTTTCAACATCAAACTCAGATTCAACAACATTTTCCGAACTCGTTCATACTGATGAGAAGATTCGTGAAATTTTGTCTATTGATGACTTACCATGGGAAGATCTCCATCATAGATCTTCGTTCTTACCTGAGATTGATCATTTTGAAAATGATTTTTCATCTATTTTTACTACTAATTATGCCAAAGAACCACAAAATCCAATGCAAAATCCTGATTCTGAGCTAAATTTGGGAAATATTTCTCGAACGGTTCCTATTGACATTTCAATTAGACCTGGAATTGTTGAAAACATTCAAATAGGTGCCTCCTGTACGGAAAATGAACTTCAAACATATAAGGCCCTATTTCAAGAATTCTATGATGTGTTTGCCTAGTCATATGAAGAAATCCCAAGAATTAATCCATCAATTGTTGTTCATGAAATCAAAACTTACTAAGATGCTAAACCTGTCTGGCAACATTTGTGTCAGATCCACCCACAAAAAGCTACTGCTATTAAAACAGAAATTGAGAAATTACTTAAAGCTGGTTTCATTTATCCAATTCCCTTAACGGATTGGGTATAAAATATCGTTCTTTTTAACAAAAAGCAAGGAACGATAAGAATATGTGTCGATTATAGGGATATTAATCGAGCTTGTCCCAAAGTCAATTATCCAACTCCCTATATCGATCAAATCATTGACGATTGTGCCAATAGTGAAATGTCTCCTTTATGGATCGTTTTTCGGGTTACAATCAAATTAACATTCTACCTGCTAATCAACCAAAAATGGCTTTCATTTGTCCATGGGGGACATTTGCTTATTGCAAATTATCTTTTGGGCTGAAGAACGCTCGAGCAAATTTTCAAATAGCTATGTCTTACGTATTTCATGACATCAAGAACATTATGCAACCTTATCTCAATGATTTACCTGCTCATTCATTACGTAGAGCCGAGCATCTCACTCATTTACGAGCAATGTTTATGAGATGTAGGCATTATCGAATTAGGTTGAATCCACACAAATGTGTTTTTTGTATAGAAACAGGTCATTTACTAGGATTTATTGTTTCAAAAGCTGGCATTTGTGTCGATCCCTCGAAGGTTGAAGCTATTTTCATATTGCCTCCTCCTTCGACTCTTTGCCAACTTCAAAGTTTGCAAGGGAAAGAAAACTTTTTACATCGATTCATTCCTAACTACGCCAAGATAACAAAGGGTTTTACCAGGTTGTTGAAACATAATACTCCATTCTTTTGGGATGAGATAGCTAACAAATCTTTTGATGCACTTAAACATGCGTTGACCCATGCACCATTATTGCATCCTCCCAACTACAACCAGGATTACTTCTTGTATCTCGCCACCTCTCATTCCACCATCGGAATGGTGTTAGTTCAGGAAGATGAATTCGGTAGTGAACATGTGATTTAGTCCCTTAGTCAAACTTTGAATCCAAATAAGTTAAAATATTCACATGTGAAGAAATTGTCCTTGGCAGTTGTTCAAGCTGTCCAAAGACTTTTTCATTACATCTTACTACACAAAACTACTGTAATTTCTGACTGTAACCCTATGATTTATATTTTGACAAAACAATTGCTAGGGGGCAAGTATTCCAAATGGATTGTTATCCTGCAGGAATTTGACTTGGAATTTGGAAAATCTAAGTCAAAGAAATCTTTAGCTTTTGCGGAGTTGATGTGTGACTTCCCGCGTGTTGATACTGAAACTCTAGCGGAAGAGCCCATTACGGACGAATCCTTGTTTCTTATCAACACTTTTGATCCATGGTATGGAGATATCATAGTTTATATCCAAACCCAATCTTTTCATCCTGCGATTTCATGATCTCTTTGACAGAAAATACGTTTCCAATCCCAACAATACAAAATTATTGGAGATACACTCTATCGTCATGTGGCGGATTCTATTTTCCGACATTGTTTAACTCATGAAGAAGCTGAAAAGGTTTTAAATGACTGTCACTCTGGAGCATGTGGCAGTCATGTATCTTGGTATGCCACAACCCAAAAGATATTGCGTGCTGGCTATTTTTGGCCGTCTTCGTTTAAAGATTGTATTTATGTCATCTGAAAATGCCACAATTATCTTATTTTTGATCGAAAGATGCGTGCTCCACCTGCTCTTCTCCACCCTATAGTTGTCATCGGTCCTTTTGCAAAGTGGGGTATCGACTTTGTTACATGTAACCCTTACTCGGCTGGGGGGCATGCGTATATCATCCTTGGGGTAGATTATTTTAACAAGTGACCGAGGTGATGCCTACATTTTTGGCAGACGGAAAAACTACTGCAATTTTCGCTTTCAATCATATAATTACTAGATTCGGTGTTCCACAAGTGATTATCACTGATCATGGGCGTCATTTTCAAAACATCATGATGACTGAACTAATAGATCAACTTGGCCTACGTCACGATAGTTCTACTCCATATTACCCATAGGCTAATGGTCTGGTTAAAGCCATCAACAAAGTTCTAGTCATTATGATCTGATGAATCATTGGGATTCATAGGTCGAATTAGCATCACATGTTATTTTCAGCACTTTGGCCGTATCGAACCTTAGTAAAAACATCAACTGGTTTAACTCCTTTCTGACTAGTTTATGGTTTGGAAGTTGTGTTACCCATTCAATGTGAAATCCCATCATTGAAAACAGCCATAGAATTACTTCCAGCCACTTCCGAAGAGGAGAAACATTTATTGTACTTGGCTCAGCTAGATGAGAATCGACGTGATGCTGCACTAGCAATCAAAACTCATGCCAAATGAATTAAATCTCAGTACGATCGAAATGTTACACCTCGTAATTTTTCAGAAGGAGACCTAGTCTTACTATACAGTCAAGCAAATGATAAGCTAGGGGCTGGAAAATTCGTACCTATGTGGCATGGTCCTTATGTTGTTAAGTGAAAGCTGGCAAAAGGGGCCTATGAATTGGTAGATTCTGACGGTGTCTCTTTAGGTAAGCCCAGAAATGGTCTTTATCTGAAGAGATATTCTGCTTAAATCTGGGTGTGGAGATTTTAGTTAGATTAGTTTTCTTTCTAGCTAGTGTGTTTTAGACTAGAAAAGTGTGCTTAGTTTAGAGAGTGTTTTTGTCATTTTTCCTAATTATCATGATTTTACTATTGATATCGCAGATGTCGACATCTTTTCAAACATACATTGGTTTTGTTGATGGTGCTTGTCGTAATACATGGAACATTTCTTCTGCAGCTTGGGTTATCTATTCACCCTCTGATGAGTTCGTATCTATGCATGGGGTAAGCCTTGGTCAAACAACGAACAACATTGCAGAGTATAGTGCAGTGATTGAGTTGTTATCTGAATCCATTTCATTTTGGATTCGGAGTTTGATTGTGAGGTTAGATTCTGAACTCGTTGTATTGCAACTTAATAGAGTTTATGCCATTAGAAATCCAATGTTATTAAGATTATTTTTGAGAGTTCGTCTCTTGGAATGTGAATTTGACTACATTGAATATGAACATATTCCAAGATATTTAAACACATTAGAAAATGCAGTTTCTTCTCAAATGTTAAGTAGACATTTGCAATAATCAAACAGTAAATTTAAAAACATTCCATAACATGTTTTACAAGATAGCCAATAATAGTGATATAGCATAGCATAGAAGTGTGTCAAATATACATCGTCTTCAATCATAGGTTTAAAAACACCTTATGATCGATAAAAATGATAGTAGAAAAAGAAAAAATGTCATATGAGTCTACAAAAGGTGATCATCCTATCACTGGTGATGATCACGATAAGAAACCACTACTTAGGCCACCCTACAAAGGAACCTCCTGAAAGGTCCTGGGACCCCAATCACATAGCACTGTAACCTAAGAGGAATTTCATCTATGCTAGTCTTTGGAATGTCTGTTGTCAAATGTTCTAGATGATTTTCCAATTCGGCTAGGGTATTTGTAGATTCGTCTCTTGGGGCTGGTACTACTGCATCTAGGTGTCTCCTCTCGTAGGGCCGGAGAGTGGTTGGTCACCGTGGACCTACATCTGCATTTGAAACTTTTTACTATCATTTTTGGATGATTTAAAAACAAAAAAAAAAATTAAATTAGAAAATGTTGAGAATGATTTTACCTGAGTCATCCCACTGCTCTCCTGGTGGAAGAGCCATGTCTGGGTCACCACGATAATCCATCCCAGCATAAGGAAAATCCTGAATCGCAAAAACTTGGTTCTCCAACCAATGAAAATACTCAGGATGAAATTGAACAACCTCTAAACCCTCCTCAGGATGACGGGCCATAACAAATAAAAATCATATTTGAATTAAAAAGAAGGAGTTACAGCTCACAGGTGAGTACTACACCTGGAGACTGTACTCAAACAAAGAGACTCTCTCCGTTCACTCTACATACATCAAATGAGAAATTACATCATTAAGTACATTACTAGAGATCAGGAAGTTGCAACCAAACTCCTAAACTCTAGGAACAAATCCTAAACTAAGGAGATACGTTACAACTGTTGTAACCATTTCTCCATTAATACAAGATAATATTAATTATTTTCAACTCCCCCCCTTAATGGAGAAAGGATTATCCTGATCTCCTAGCATCCCTCTAAACAATTCAAACTTTACACGCCCAAGAGGCTTAGTAAACATATCAACCATGTTATCACAAGTTTTACAATATGCAACACATATCTCTTTTGACTGTACTTTCTCTCGATGAAGCAGAGCTACTGTGTGCTACTTTTTGCTGCTCCATGCTATGACCCCGGAACCAATGCAGAATGCGTAACCTGTGATAGATCTTCGATAATCCAAGTTACTTGCCCAATTGGAATCTGAAAAACCTGCTAGAATAACCATTTTGAACCTTTCCAGCAAGCTTCTGGCATACTTCCCTTGAGTAAGAAAGGTTTGTCCAGAGTCTTTCCATCTCATACACTTGTGACATCTGATTTCTTTGATCAGATTGTTAGCATTCCCTGTTGCAATCATATCATCTACATACAAAGAAATCAAACTAATTTTCCTCTGTTTATTAAACTTGGTATACAGATTTGGATCATTCAAGCTCCTATGAAAGCCATGCTGTACAAAAAATGAGTCAGTTTTCTCATACCATGACCTGGGTGCCTGTTTTAAACCATAAATTACCTTTTTTAATTTACACACAAGATGTTCCTGCCCCTTTTTCAAAAAACCTTCAGGCTGTACTAAATAAATTTCTTCCTTTAAGTCACCATTCAGAAATGCAGACTTAACATCTAGCTGGTGTAACTTCCATTTGTGTTTTTTTGCTAAGGAAATTAACATTCTAATGGTGTTTAATTTGGCTACAGGAGAAAAGGTGTCATCGAAATCTATTCCATCTTTCCGTGAATAAACCTTTGCTACCAGTCTAGCTTTAAGTTTCTCTATACTCCCATCTGCATTTATTTTTAGTTTATACAGCCATTTGCATCATATCGGGGTTTTACCTTCAGGCAATTCAACCAAATCCCAAGTATTATTTCTGTTTATTGATTCTATTTCCTCATACATTGCAGCCCTCCATGCATCAGATTTACATGCTTCCTCATAATTTGAAGGTTCTACAATGTTTAAAAACTTTGACATTAATGCATAGTCTTTCAATTTAGAAGGTAATCGAGTATTCCTACTTGATCTCCTTGGTAGGGGACTTACCTCAAATCTGTCAATTTCAGCCTTTTCTAGGCTTGCATTATTGGTTACATTTACTGTTACTTCTTCTTCTTCTTTCTGCTCCTGCTCTTCATCTTCCTCACTGTTTTCTTCCATTAGCAATGGAATGTGCCAATCACTGTTAGAGCCATCCTTTCCTTCTTCAACCTTTTCTAGTTTTAACATTGTAAATTCCCCAGGATTCCCAAGATTGAAAGGACCAACATGTTTGCCCTCCATAAGTCACATAAGGCCTTCAACCAGATTAGAAACAAATTGGAAGCTCCGGGTATGTTTCCCATTTCCATAGACTGTCAAAGGCTCCTTGCACAAAGCCTGAGCAACAAAATTACTTGCAACCCGACCATCATCATGGCACATTTGCGGATTAAGAATTCGAGCACTCCAAACCTCAACATTTGCCCCAACACACTTGGCAATAACAAAGCCAGCTCCACCCATCACAGCAACTCGTAGGGACTTTCTCTTCAAACCTAGGAGCACTTCAGCCCCCGAATTCACCATCGAACCCGAATGATACTGAGAAAACCGAGAAACAGGAGTCTCATAAACAACTCGATGAGGTTTTTTGGGCACGAACCTTCCATTTTCATTAACATTAGAAGCTAAAAAACCACGTTGAAGGATAAAGAAAGTTGATGTGATGGCAATTCCTATCAAAATTAACAGCAACCGTTGCTCCCTGAGCAAATAATAGACTGGCCTGATAATAAACCACGCCTTTTCTGGCTTAAGAGAGTACTCATCACTGTTATTCATATTGGACTGATAAATTTCTGATCCTCTGATGAATCAGTCTTTAATGAGCCACCACCGGGCAAGTCTAATCTGCTGCCACCGAACAGATCAAGAACTCCAATGCGCCACCACCGGGCAAGTCCAATCTGCTACCACCAAACAGATTAGGAACTCCAATGCGCCACCACCGGGCAAGTCCAATCTGTAGCCACCCAACAGATCAGGAATTCTACTGCGCCACCACTGGGCAAGTTTGATCTGCTACCACTGAACAGATCAGGAACTCCAATGCGCCACCACCGGGCAAGTCGGATCTACTGCCACCGAACAGATCAGGAACTCCAATACGCCACCACCGGGCAAGTCTGATCTGTTGGCATTGAACAGATCAGGAACTCTAATATGCCACCAGTGAGCAAGTCTGATCTGCTACCACTGAACAGATCAGGAACTCCAATACGCCACCACCAGGCAAAGGTCGATCTGCAAAAATTGTAGATTTTTCAAAGAGAAAGAGGTTGGTGCTCTTCGACAGCGAAATACTTGCGCCAAAAACAAAATACACGCGTCTTACGAAATTGGCACGATTAAAGCTTTATTTTCTGTGCCAATAGGACTTTCTGGCGCGCTGGCGCGCTTATCACCCTCAAAGACATGCCAAGTGGCATGTCTGTTCCTTAAAAAACCGCGCTAGCTCTTCCTTTCACTCAAAAATGGCGCGACTGTTCGCGAAGAAACCGCGCCAAAACTTTCTTGCACTTAGAGATGATCAGTTATCTAAGACCTATGTTCCAGGTGTTACTGCAGTCCACCTGATCCTACGAATGCTTCTGTACACTCCACTACCACTACAGTTCTGTAATCAATGATGCATCGTAAAAAAAACTAAGGCTATCCCTACTCCGTGCTCTGATACCAAGATAAAAATTAGATTTGAATTAAAAAGAAGGAGTTACAGTTCACGGGTGAGTATTGCAATTGGAGATTGTACTCAAACAAAGAGACTCTCTCTGTTCACTCTACATACATCAAATGAGCAATTACATCATTAAGTACATTACTAGAGATCAGGAAGTTGCAACCAAACTCCCAAACTCTAAGAACAAATCCTAAACTAAGGAGATACGTTACAACAGGTGTAACCATTTCTCCATTAATACAAAATAATATTAGTTATTTTCAACTATAACTGCAACCCAATGCATCAGCTTGGGCTCTCGGGGAAGTCCAGATCCAACAGAAAGATGTTGTGGGACCAACATTGGGACCCTCTCTAGACCAAAGATCACAACTAAGAAACCATATCCAACGTTTTTTAGTTGTCTGTTCTTTTCTCTAGTCAGTTGGCCTTTTACACTAGCCAACACAGCTTCACACCTGTTGAATATGGTGCCTTGATAGTAGTCTACTGCCATTCGCATTTGGGATCCGGTGGCTACATGCAGTGTTGCGCTTCCGCAGAGTCTGGTGACAGTAAATGCAATCACTTTGACTTCAATACGGGAGATGGTTTTGATATCAATCCCTTCTTCCTTGGTTTGGTCGTTATAAAACTCTAGCCGAAGACTATCAACAGACTGGCCACCTGGCCTAGTCCTGAATAGAGTCAAATGTTCACCTCTCTTGGGCAAACCAGTCAAGAATCAAATATCCTTTGGCTCCATTTCGAGCTGGTGGCCACCAATAATGAAACATTGGTCCTATATATTCCATCTGTCCACTAGCCACTGCAAAAAGTCTACTTAGGCCCTCATGCCAGGTATGGCCCAGAATTTGAATAACTCGCATTCCTTCAATGCATCTATTGAATGTTGATGACTAATTGCAACAAGGTTCACATCTTTGTGCTCTCCTTCCTGCCAAATGAACATTGTGTATATCCTACATTGGAAGAAAAGGCGGATTAGAACATTTTAATTCAAAGTTTTTTGGCAGAAATTGAAAAAATTGAAGTTAGAAAATTTATGTCGCGGGGTCTGCACTGTTCAGTTAAGGACAATGCATAGGTCCACACTCTGCCTAAATAGCAGGTGCATGCCCCTGACTCTTTCCTTTCTAGGAAAAAGTCGGGGTCCGCAGGTTTTGCATGTTGAGCCTGCGGACCCCCACAAGCGTTCTTTTAAACTAAATTTTTCCTAAAAATCAAAATAGAAACCTAAAAACAAAATTCAAATGGTTGAAATGCAAGATTAAAGTGATTTGGATTACCTAGAGGTGACGGTTTTCAATTCCAACGGACGGATTTTCCGTAATCTTCATGGGAAGTTTCTTACCCAAAAGCTCTTTTTCTCACTTTGAAGTCAAATGGTAAAAATGAATTTACAAAAGCCCTTTTTAAAGGATTTTTTGAATAAATGAATTTTTAATTTGTTTATTTTTCACTTTAAAAAGGTAACCTTTTGATGCATTTTTATTTATTTTAAACAGGTATGAGTAATGTTTGAGTTTTTGTGAAGAATATCAGATTTTTCAGGCAAAATTGATCATTTTCAACGAAAAACATTTGAGTTCTCTTTGAGCTCTTTTCTGACTCGTAAAATATGAAAAGATTTCCGAGTTTTTCTTTTTAAGCTCGTTAAAATGGAATTAAAAGGACGGTCCACTTATAGCTCTTTTCTGACCGCATAAACATGAAAAGATTGCCAATTTTTTGTCGTTTCAAATTCAATATTGGTTATAAAACGACATGTCATTGATCGCTTTTTTACTTTTTCAGATCAGAGACACTAGTTATAAAAGTTACTCCTTGATCGTAATGGTCAAGCGTTTCTCTCAAGTATAATTTTATACTTTTTCGGGCTTGGCAGACACAAATTTACGAAAATGGACAACCATGGATTTTTCTTAAATTTTTCTTCTGACTCCCTAAAATTGAAAAATGCCAAGTTTCTCCTATACTGGACTCGTTAAAATTTAACAGTAAAGGACCTGTTCAATTACAAACAGGAACGGACCACTCCTTCTTAAGGTTCGAATTTAAACTAAGTTGGACTCATATGAAGGATGAGCTTATAACCAAGCAAATGTTATCCTCCTCAAGCTTGCCAAAAATAAAGACGTACTTGCCAGAAATGGTAGGGAAAAGAGAGAAAAATGAATGTATTTGTCATACTTTGTGTCTCAGAAAAACATTCAACCATTCTTCAACACGACATTTTTTGTTCACCTGGGTTGGGAAATCCTTCGCCTAACAGTTAATCAAACCATATTGAAAGTCTTTAGCCGGTTTCTGGGTATTAGCTTTGGGTCAATTGTTAGCAAACCATTTGCAGTGTCATTATGTGTTCAAGAGGTAAGTGCAAATAAACCATTCATCTGCAAAATATCTATCATCCATCTTGACCATCCCTGAGTCAGTCCTTGCAACTATATTTCTTCAAACTTGATCTATGATTTCGTGCTGTGGGCTTGCCTACGACGAATTGATTTCTATCAACTTCAGCTCATTATCTAGAAGATTATCTAGAAATTGTGAGTACCTTGGAATCTGCATGCCTCAATGGCAGGTTTCTTACCTTCGACGACAAGTTGCATCATTGACCTTTGATCAAAGGATTCCGTGAGATGTTCGACATCAACTCATCTATTCACATTTCATGGATTGTACTGAGTACTTTGAGGGCCATTGACATTACTGGTGGTTTCTCTCACACTTGTTAACAGTTTGCATCATTGACTAGTAATCAAGTGGTTTTTATCATGCTCGACTTCGACACATTCATTCACATGGATAGAATCGTACTATTTCAGGAAGTAGAAATCAAGACCCTAGATCTAGTTTCCACCATCCAGGCTGTGAGGAATTTTGTTATTCATTATACAATGGACTATTCATAAACAGATGGATGTGCCCATACTGTGTCTACATATGTCTATACTTATGATGTATTATAAGATCATTCCTATATCAGAGCAGTTTAGTTAGTTTTCTAGTCAGTTTTGATCTGAGTATGGGAATGCCTACCTCAACGATGATAGGATCACATATATATATTTTGTATTGGAATGTTTTTACAGGTTCCAACTAGGCTCTCCACAAGATGGTCTTCGAAATGATAAATTAATTCACTCTTCTTAGATGATAAATGAAATCCTCATCTATTATACACTTTGCACTTTAGGGGGCAATCTGTTGCATAAAATATTGTCACCATGACACTCTACAATCAGTATGAGTCTATCACCACTCATACTTTCCTCCTATGCAAGTATTAAACCTCAGCTCTTCATATCAAGCCTTGAAAAATGAGAGGAAGTCCTTAAAAATCTCTAAAACTCTGGTTCCACACTTTCTCTTAGCATTACCTGTGGTCCTGCACCCCCTGGTCATGTCCCCTATGGACCTGCCCGCTCTATTTCTGTGTAATGGGTGCGGACCCTTGTAAAAGTTAAAAAGGTGCAAGTACATTCTTAAAAACTCACTTTGGGTTATTTCTGGAAGCTTCTAGAGGGAATATTGAGGTGGCAAGTTCACTCCTTGGTGGTTCATGCATCCCATAACTAAAGGAGCTAACCCCTTGATGTGAGGAGCTTATCCCTTTGAAGGAGGACTCTATCCCTCCATAGGTGGACCAGGTAACTTCCTTGCTCTGCATTATAAAATGAGGCATTGGGTTGGTTACTTGGGAGGTTGAAAGCTAAATATTTTTGAGGGTAAATGTTGTTGGAATTTAGACTTCCTAATTGAGCTTGAGAGGAGAGATTACATACCTTTTGATCTCATTGGGAAGAGTGTGAAGCTTGTCAAAGTAGAGGAGATTCTTTCTTGGACCCTGGGAGGAGCTTGTACAACATCAAGGCACCAAGGTTGTAAAGTTGTTCTTTGTTTAAAGTTAATACAATCGAGTTTATTTTTCTCAATAAGCTGTCTTCTATAGTTTATTTCATGGATTCCTTGATCACCATGATGAATATGATTTATTATATTGGCTATGCAGGTGTTATTTGATGTGTACTTGTTTGTGTTTGCAGGTTCTTTAAAAGGAAGCTCATTCATATGATCAAAGCGTGGCTACCACAAACTAGCGTTGGACTTAAGGTAGGGTCTAAAAACACCTTTTGGTTTTTGTTTATAATTCACAATATTTAGAGAAAGGTAGATTTGCTTGTTCTGCTTGTCGCTAGATATTAGTTGATACTAGGGAGATCGGTCTTGTCCACAAGAACGATTTATCTGGCCGACAGAATTTGTATGGGTGTTCACTGGTATAAAGGAATAATAATAATAATACTTAGTTGAGAAAGACAAACTAAGTAGACAATTGGTTAGGCGTAGTCCATGAACATAAGTAATGGTGAAAAGAAAGTGTTCGGTGGTGCCGCACCTCGCTATAAGTGGTTGAAGGACTACTGCAAGTGTAGGGGCGTGACAATGTGCGTTGGGAGGGCAGGGCTGTGGGATGCACAAATCATTGTGGACATTAATTCTGTGATGCACAAATCATTGTGGTCGTTTGTGGCTCTGGGATGCACAAATCATCTTCCACAAATCATTATGGCCAGATCTGGATCCATGGTGGGACGAATTGTATGTGCCGTACACATCAAACAATTTTAGTAATTATATTTTTATTTTGTTTTGATATTTTTATTTTTGTATTAAATTTACTAAAATCATGCATTGGACTAAATATCAAAAGTTAAATCTAAAGCACAACACTAGTACCCAACACTAATACGAGTTTTGAAGCCATTGATATGAACCAAAACAACAACAAAAATTCCAGAAAGAAAAGCAGGAATGAGATGGGATGGTGCAGAGAACAAGTAGAGGTTAAAGTATAAATAGATATATGGTGCACAAGTCCAAATCTGCCGCTGCTTAAGCTGAATACGACGAAAGTACATCACATAAAGTTAACGATAGAGGGCTCTACTAAATACCTGAGGTTTAATCTGAAACACAACAAATCTATATAAATAGGTGTTTATTGTGTAATATGGTTTATTATAAAAGTTATATAATATAAATGTCAGTTATATTAAAAAGAAGAGTTAATATCGAGATAAAAATATATAAAATATTGTAATAATTAACTGTAATTTTTATGAGGTAGGTAAAAAATTTATTCATATAAATAGATCTTTATTTTGAAATAATATATTATATTGTGATAATATTATGATGTAGTATTAATGTGATAATGTTATATTTTGATTTAGTTATATTTAAGATATTCATAATATTAAAATAAATATAATATGGTAATATATATAAATCCCATAGTTATTACTTAAAATATATAAAGTGAATTTATTAGGGTATATGTTAACAATCTAATGTGTAAATATAAATCATAAATAAAATATTTCTACCACAATTATATAAAGAAAAAGAGAATCTTTATTTGATTAGGAGTTTTATTTTTAGTAGATTTGTAATTCATTCACTTTTTTTGTTTTAGAAGTCTTGTATAATCAATTATGAAAGAGATCTTGTGAAGTGAATGACATCAAAATATAATAACATAATACTTAGTACAATATAGTAACAACAAAAAAAATTAATGTGCCTCATTAAATAAAATCTTGAATTTGGAGCTTAATTTTAAGCCAACTCTATATTTAGTCACAAATTAATTGACACTTTATACGAAAAAAAATTATTAATTGCCCAAAGATTATTATTGCCGTAGTCTAACTAGCTCGAGGAATTCCTCCGCCTCCTTAGAAAACCCCATTCTTATCTCAATTTAAGGTGGATGGGGATTTGTTTATTTTTTTAACTGAGAGCCTAGATTGATTCGCAAAAGAATATGCTCAGCATATGCTTGGTATCAATGCTTATTAATAGTTGTAGCATGTTACACAGTTTGTTAGTTTGCATTGACTTAGATTGATTCTCAAAAGAATACGCTCAGCATATGCTTGGTATCAATGCTTATTAATAGTTGTAGTGTGTCACACAGTTTCTTAGTTTGAATTGACTTCTAATAAATTTTTAAAATTAGATTCTTATGAGGTGGCTAGCTACCCACAAATTTCTTAGGGATTATAGATTATTCCAATTCTATTAACTTCCTCCATCATAAGTTCCTCATTATTATTTATAACATTTATTTGTATATAAGGAAATTTTATTGAGCAAAATGGCCCATTACTTTTAATAAATCTGAAAAACTAGATTCATGTCACTTGGCTCGCCACCGACCAAGTTACTAGTGATTTCAGATTATTTCAATTCTGATAAGTTCATAATTATTATTTATAACATTCGTTTATATATAAATAATTTTTTTTTTTAGTAAAATGGTCCAACCACATTAATATTTTTAATGTCTCTACTAGTATTACATGATATCTAACTCATTTTATGTTGAATTTAACTTTAATATTTATAATAGAAGTATATTATTAACATAAAACTATCGCAATAAACCAAATAAAACATTTCAATATGCATAATAAATAACTTTTCATGAATTAAAACAAAACACTTATATATAGAATAGAACTTATAATATAATATATGATTATAAGACAATATTATAATATAATATAATATAATAAACTAAGCCACATTACCAAATATTTATTTTATAATTACGGCGTAAGGCATTTCCCTCTGAGGCTAACTCCCCTCCCATACCTCATGTTAAATTGTGAGTTATTGATTTTGTTGTTAGACGATAAAAATAATTTATGCCATCAGATTGTATAGAAACCACTATTTGTCAGCTACAACTTGTTACCAAATACCCTCACGCATCATGTGAGAAACTTGAAAGCTTGGTTATAGTTGAAGGTTATCCCTGTGAAGCATATTTAACGTTATCGCGAAGGGTTGTGTGTCTCATTGCATAGGGCTTGCGGTTTCTCCACTTTCTTCTTCATCCCTCTTATTGTCCACCATGGTTATATTTTTCTCAAAGGTATATCTCTTATCGAATACTATTTCTTCACTGCACTGATTTTGGGTCCTAAGTTCTAACCCCCTATTGATAACGAAGAGTGAGCTTACTTTGTATCATATTACTTGCTGTTTCATATAAGAGTTGTTTCACAAATAGGTACATGGATCAAATAATCCTCTTCATTTGTTGAATTCCCCAATTGCATGTAAAAGATCTAACCAAAACATTGCAACTCACACACTCCCCCAATTACATGTTTTAGTTTCTAAAAAGTGAAGCAAAAACCGTCGTCGAAGCCGAATTTGTAATTCTTATTACATTTTATGAGCTTGATGGTCCTATAGTCGATGCACTCTCGACGAGACTTCCTTCCGTGCATACGATTTTCCCTCTTGTTTCACAGGCATAATCTGGAAATGATAGAATATCCGGTATCTCTACAAGCATGTGGACTGAAGAAAATAAGTGTATGAAATGGTTAGATTCAAGAATTTGGAAGAAAAACCTCAGAAATTGAGAAGCAAGGGTTTGTGAAAAGCCATGGATCTGATAACAAGAGTGAGCAACTGGGTCTCTGAAAATATGATGTTGGTGTTACTAGAATGCTCTGAACGAGTGCCTTCAGAAACTGAAGATACTAAAAAATCTATACCAGAAAATCAATATAAAGAATATATTCCAATGCTGCCATATGTACGGAAGAGTCTTTGTGAGGAGATATTGGAGTTGGTCTTAGCCAGATTGCAACTGAAGAGTATCCTGAGATTGAGAATAGTCTATCACTAGTGGAACATATTGTCATTGAGCAAGAGGTTTCCCAAAATTCATTTTATGCTCCAAGCCCCGAATTTCAAGAAATGTTTTCTTATTTGATGTCCTTGATGGTGAATGCATAGAAATTTGTTGATAATGGAAGTGCCAAGAGAGGGCGAACCTATTCTTCTCTTTATGCGAATCTGACATCTAAAAGTAACGAAACAAGAAAGGGGAGCTCCAAATTTGATCAGGAATGTCCCAAGGGGATTCCATCAACCCAGGAACAACACGGGTAAAAATTTAAGCCATGGATGCCTTTTATCCCTGATAATTGTGTAATAACTATATAGACCAATGCTATTCAATTGGCTTCAGTTCATTTGACAGTTTGTTCCCGCATTTTTATCTAATATATCAATATATTAAATTACTATGACAACTTTATATTGATTTGGGTTTGGTTTTTTTTTGTGATTCTTAGAGCTTCAAAGTTTATAATTGTTAAGGATTCTTTATCATTAGTTTATTGATCTCACCTACAGATTGCCTCCACGTTCTATTCTTATGGGCTTGTTATTATTATAAGGAAAAACATTATGGCGCAGGTTTTCTACCTTTATCTTTGTCAAAAGGAAATACAGATATATATTCGTTTGGGTTTATTGTTTTCCCTTTTCCTAAAAACACTACTTTTATTATGTTAAAACTAAACCCTTATACTCACTTGTATTTGGGTCTCGTTAACAATTTATTTGACTACCACTATCACTTTATGCCCTTAAGGTCTTCTAAGGGTTGAGTACACGAGAAGTTATTGTTTATGTATTATAACCCAATTGAGTTTTGAATTTTTCCTGCAAAGAGTAACTCTACGAGGTTCTCGCAGTGAGATATTAATGAAAATATTTTTTATTGGCAGGATGTGGATATTAACTTAGTATCTGAATTGATTCCATTTCCTACATGAAAATAAACAAATCGGATTGAACTATTCAGTTTTTTTATTGTTGTATTTATGGTGAATATTTTGAAACTTTTTAGAAGGATAATGCTTCTGTTTCTCCTATCTAGTTAATTTCTTGAGGCCCCGTCCTACAAATTCAATAAACAAATTTAAGGCCACCTTAATTAAAATAAAAATTAGTTGCCAAAGTAATAACTCTTAGAGTAGGTTTCAGGCACTCTAATAGCATGCATACATGAGCTAGAGTTGATCAAATGAGTCCAGGGGGGAGACACTCTAGATATTACCTTAAATGACTCCTTATGGAAACATGTGATTTGTCTAGTCATTTCTCATCTCTTGTGGGTATTTTCGAATATTAAACTGGGAAATAGAAATACTTGGGTAGAATCATGGTGTTGGAAAACAAGGGTTATTTCATACAATTCTCTACATTATATTTGATTAAATAGAAAATATACTTACATAATAGTGTAGAAAAATTTTACTTTATAGGAAAATTAAATAGGATCATAGATTAGCTACCTTTGTGTGAACATTGTAGTATGGTAACTTGGCTAGGCAAAAATATGGCTAGGAAAAAGAGTCAAAAATTTGATATTCTCTTGGAAAGCTTGGCTACTACGATTGAAAATCTGTATAATACACTCGTGTAAATGGGCCAAAATAATTTCTCAATGAATCAGTAACTAGTGAGTTCAACCTGTGAGTCTCGTTAGTGATAATAGTGATCCAAAACCTTTAAATATTCACAAATTGTGTAAATTTTCAATTCCTATGGATCATTTATGTGTATATTTCTTGAAGTAGCAAATAGTCCTTGTAGGTCCCATAATACCTAATTCCTCTAAGAAAGTCCTTGGATATAGTGGGACATTCTTTTACTCTAGTTTGTATTTTCTTTTGTTTTCTAATGACATTTTCCAACGTGTTTTTCCCCACTTTTCCAGAAGCTGAATACAAGGAGTGGTATAAAACCATTCCTGGCTATCCTCAGACAAGTTGTGAGATGGCCCAGTAGCCTCGAGTAGGAAAATTATCATCTCTTACTCCCCGTAAACAATGAATAAAATCAAGAAAAGTTTCTCTTTTCAATCTCAAGTTGGGAACAAACCTTCCAACCAACTATCCCTTATGTGCTATTTGTGCTTTATGGTTTTTATCCATGTACCTTCTCTATTTCACCACCTATGGTCCTTTCATTTGAAACTATGCCCATTACCATAAACTCATCCTCACCTCTTGCCATTCCCCCAACCCCATAAGCTTGTACAATGTGATTTTGTTTGGGTTAAATTGCTATAAATTATTCATCACGAGAAGATTTGGTGAATAGACTATTGTGCTAGCCTTAAATTTTCCTTTGAAACTTAATATAATAGTCAATGGAAAATAATCCTTATCTACTTGAATATTTCATGTATCTCCATTTGCAATGTGAACACTGATTTCCCAAAGAGTTGGTTATTATTGAGCTTACTAAATTCTTGAGAGTTTAAGCCTTCAATATAAATAAATAGAGAATGAGAAGTAAAAGGAAATTGTGCAAAACCATGTATCCTAGCCACAACTAAAATTTGTATCATAATCCCATGTTCGCCTGCCACTAGGCATATAGTATAGGGTCGTGAGATAGCTGTCAATGTTGTAATCCATTTTGTGTTTTCATTGTTATCTCCGACAGTATTGAACTATTGAGAAATGTTTCAAAAATATTAATAGCTGAGAACTTGTTGAAATCAACTTTGTTCACGATGGAGGAATGTTTGGGAAAATGCAGGACATCAAAAAATCTACCTTGCCTTATTTTAATGATAATGTGTGTAAATTTTACGATGTAGGATGTTCTTGCTTGGTGTGGAAAAAATTGGCAAAGGTAATGGGAGGAGCATCTCAAGGAATTTTTTTATTTCGCGAACTCCCACATAGGTGGCTAGTCATGCACAAAAGAATTTTATTTGGTTGAATTTGATGAACATGGACATAAGAGGCTCTAATATTCATGATATTGTTAGTGTGAATGGGAGTGATGTATAATCACCACACAAACCTATAAGTGGTCAAGGAAATAAATCTTCAGGATCTGAGGGCCAATCTTCTAGTCATACTTCTCAGCAAGGGCTTCCTGGTATATATGGAGCTACTGTTCGTCAGCCCGATTTTGGGCCTATGGTTTTCATTACCGTCACTCCTATAATGCTTCCTCCTGCAAACTCTCCTTGTGTTCTTCCAGTTGCTTACCCTAAGTGACAACCAACTATGCATAGATAATTAGAGAGAAGGAGCTAATCACTTTGGACTACAAAGATTCATTTGATAATATGCTTTTTGTCATCGTATCAATAGGAAATGATAAATGTCAATTGATCTGATAAATGTTGATCAGTTGCTATACCATTGCTTAATATGCATATTTTTTTGTGTGGTATGAAAGAGATCATTTTATTCCTCCACTAAGATTTCCAAAGTGGAGGATGCTAATTGTCTTGCAAAGAATGATTTTGATGGGGATACATATAAGAAAAAACTCAAATCCAACCAAGAATGTTGCAAGCGAATTCCATGGACCGGGGAAGAACACAGGTAACAATTTAAGCCCTTGATGCCTTTCCTCTCCAATAATTTTATTTTCAGCAAAATTTTTACAGACGAGTGTTATTCATTTGTCTTCAATCCGTTCGACAATTTTTTCCCTTTTTTTATCTAATATATCAATATATTAAATTACACTGGAAAATGTATATTGATTTGGGTTTTGTGTTTTTTTAGGCTTTTTAGAGCTTCAAATTGTATAGCTATCTGAGATTCTTTATCATTAGTTTATTCACCTAACCTACAGATTGCCTCTAGCTTTTATTCTTATGGACCTGTTATTATTATAAGGAAAAAAATTCTCGCGTAGGTTTTCTAACCTTATATTTGTGAGAAAGAAATACAAATTTATATTCATTTGGGTTTTTTGATGTTATTGTTTTCTTTTCTTATGAAAGAATTATTTTTATGATGTTAAAATTGAACCCTTATATTCACTTGCACTTGGTTCTCCTTCACAATTTTTTTGATTGCCACTCTTGCTTTATTCCCTTAGGGTCTGATGAGGGTTGAGTATAGGAGAAGTTATTATTTATAAATTATAACCCAATCGAGTTCTGAATATTTCTCGCAAATAGAGACTGCATGAGGATGTGGTGGTGGGCTATTAATGAGAATATTTTTTATTGGCATGATGTGAATATGAACTTAGTATCTCAATTCATTTCATTTCCTACATGAAAATAAACAAATCAGATTGAACAATTTGATTTTCATGATGGTATTCTTTATGGTGAGTATTTTGAAACTTTTTAGAAGGATAATGCTTTTGTTTCTCCTATATGGTTAATTTCTAGAGGTTTGTCCTACAAAATCAATAAGAAAATTTTATGCAACCTAAATTAGGTTGTGACAACTAATAATTAAAATAAAAAATAGTTTTCGAAGTAAATACTCTTAAATTAGGTTTGAGGCACTATAAGAGCCTGCATACATTAGCTCGAGTTGATCAAATGATTTCAAGGGGGAGACACTCCAGATATTCCCTTAAATGACTCCTTATGCTAACATGTGCTTTGTCAAATAATCATTTCTCATCTCCTCTGAGTATTTTCAAATATTAAACTGGGAATTATAAATATTTAGATAGAATCATGGTTTTGGCAAACAAGGGTTATTTTAGATAACTCTTTGAATTATATTTGATTGAATAGAAAATCTACTTACATAATAGAGTATAATAGAGTAGGAAAATCTTACTTTATAGGAAAATTAAATGGGATCATAGATCAGGTATGTGTATATGAACTTTTAAGTATGGTGACTTGGTTTGGCAAAAAATGGCTCGAAAATGAGTCAATAATTTGGCATTCTCTTGGAAAAAAACTTGGTAAATGCAATTGAAAATCAACAAAATAAAAAAGAATTGGTGAATAGACTATTGCGGTAAACAACCGTAAAAATTCCCTTGAAAATTTAATAACAGTGAGTGGAAAATAATCCTTATCTACTTGAACAGTTAATGTATCTTCATTTTCAAAGTGAGCATTGAGGGCTAGAGAGTTGGCTGTGATTGAACTTAATGAATGCTTGAGAGTTGATGTCTTCAATATCAGTGAATTTAGAATGAGAAGTAAAAGGAAACTGTGCAAAAACATGTATCCTAGCCACACCTAAAACTAGCATAATAACCCTGTGTTCCCTTGCTGCTAGGCATATAGTACAGTGTCGTCAGACAGTTGTAAATGTTGTGTTCCATTTTTTGTTTTCAATGATGTCTCCGGTGGTATTTGTGTATCTTTGTTGATGCAGGATGTTCTTACTTGGTCTGGAAAAAATTGGCAAAGTTGACTCGAGGAGCATCTCAAGGAGTTTTTTTATTCCCGATCTCCCACACAGGTGGCTAGTCATGGACAAAAGTATTTTATTCGGTTGAATTCAATGAAGAGGGATAGAAGGTGATATCGAAATAGTGATATTCCTAGTGTGAATGGGAGTGGTGTATCATCACCACAAGGAACTATAACTGGTCAAGGAAATCAATCTTTAGGATCTGCAGGGCAATCTGCTAGTCATGCTTCTCAGCGAGGGCTTCCTAGTGTATATGGAGAGATTGTTGGTCAACCCATTGTCGGGCCTATGGTTTCCACTATTGGCACTCCTATAATGCTTCCTCTCGAACATGATCCCTATGTTGTTCCAATTTATTACCCTATGCCACATCCAGCTATGCATAGATAACTAGAGGGAAGGAGCTCAACACTTTGGACTACAAAGCTACATTTGATAGTATGTTTGTTTTGATAGTATCAATGGGAAATCATGCATGTCAATTGAAATTCTAAATGCTAATCAGTTGGTTTATCATTTCTCAATATGCACCTTTTCCTCTCTTGTATTAAAGAGATCATTTTCTTCCCCCACTAAGATTTCCAAAGTGGAGGATGATAATTTTATTTCAAATAATCATTTTGATGGGGATACACATCAAGAAAAACTTGATTTTCTATTATTTTATTATTTCATTTCTTCAATCAAAATCTTAAAAGAGAAAGCATCTGGTAAAGTGGATACATATAGAAATATTATATGATAATTGTTACAATTTGGTGCATAATACACAAATATGGAGATTTCAATAATTTTTCTCTATTTAGCATCAACATGATTTAGGATGCTTTGTGCACCTCTTTGTCTTTCACTACATCATCAAGGATTGTAGTTTATTCATGCAACATGCCCACTACATGGAACATCCTCTCTTTATAGAGGGAATTCAACACAGGTATAGATAGAAATATCAATGCATTTCCCACTTTGTACATTCTGTCCAAGTGTTTTCAGAAACAATCATTGTACTAACTATAGAAGATTTTTGAGAAAAAATCAATATGTGGAACTCAAAATTCTTGCTTCTCAATCTGTTGTCATTTTCATTTTCCTCAATAAAGGATTCATCAAAATCTTCTCTATTGTAGTATACTACCCTCAGCACAACCATTTTTTTATCATCTAAGTCAATAGTCAAAGCTATCCATATTCACACATTTGTAGGCGAATGAGAAACTTAAATTCCAACACTTTTATCCTCTATGTTGCTATTTTGGGGGAAAAATGGATGCGTATCTGGAACATAAGCTTTCATCTCCAACGTATTGCTATCCTCATTCTTACCATTTATATATTCACATTGAAACTCCATTTTAATTACTATAGTTCTTCTAGAATACAGAATTCAATGAGAATGATGATGGGAATGTGGGTTGGTTCATAATAATCAAGCATTCTATCTCAGCCATGATCATCATCAACTCAAAATGAAAAACAAATGCAGCTAGACATTGGAAGGCCAATATGGTTGCAGCACTATTAACTTTTATGATACTCAGAGGGTCCTTTTCCAGTTTGATATTATGTGTCCCTCAAAGGCATCTTACAATTGATCATAAGCCTTTGAAATCTACTCTAGCAAAAACTTGTGCAAAATTTAAACACATATGGAAGTGTCATTGGAAATTATTTATGATGTTTCCTTTGCAGCATATGGTGCAAATGCTAGTTATAACTAATTGAAATATTTTTTATTACATAAATACATGGATTGGTATGTATGATTATTTATTCATCTTAGTATTATAATTTTTCTCCAAATATAATATATATATATATATATATATATATATATATATATATATATATATATATATATATATATATATATATATATATAGATAGATAGATAGATAGATAGTAAGTAAGTAAACATATATGTATGATTGTATTAACTTTATTCTAATATAAATTTAGTTCAAGTATAACATATCATTTTTATTTATATATATCTTGAGGAGGTAGTTGAACAAATGGTTGAAAGGTGTGGTAAGGAAAAATTAGAGATATCGAAAAGGAGAAGTATCATTCTATATTGTAGAAGACAGGCGTTATGTGAAATTTTTTCTCACTTGGTATGCAAGGTGTAACATCACCTCCTCTCACATCTACCCACTTTCAACAGCTTACCGAGGTAAACATAAGATTAGGGGCTACTATGATATGTCCCAACCTCCTAGATGACCTTAAAGAAATGGAGTCGACACAAGTAGACCTTACTTGATTCCCTCGGGTGTGACAGGACCCCCAGGAGAAACCCAACCCCTCCAAGTGTCCAATATGTGATACAACTCACCTTTTCCCTAACATAGATCCCCATTCACTCCCTTTCCAATGCATCCATGTGACTATGGGTTCCTAGTCGCTCCCATAGGCTTGCATAAGTGTGACTGTGGCATTTTCCTTCTAGTGATGTGCTAGCAATTGCAAGAATTAACACTATTTTTTAGGCGTGGGACATAGCCTCAGCCTGAAAAACTATGAAACTTCCAGAATTCATAAAAGAAATGAAGATAATTTTTGTATACCAAAAGCTACAGCTAAGACTTGACCTGCCCATCTGTAGTCAGGACTCACATTTTCTCAAACAATTGGTAGATATGCAGCCTGCAGGTCATTAATGTAAGTCTGAACATAAGGGACTGAAAAATTATATGAGGTTTAAAAATAAGGGTCACTCTGTTCTCTCATTTATTGTCTTAACACCAATTGGGTATTGCATTCATTATTTATTCAGATATGAGTGAAAACATGAAAAGAGCCATGAATAAGATCTATCATAAAACCATGCTTATAAGTAGCATATAACCAGATAAATAACCATAAGAGAACAATAACTAAAGCCACATAATAACCAATACATTCCCTTAGCAAAATCAAGAGAAACTTAGTTTTTATTAACCATAGGAGATTACCAACCAAGTTTATGAATTCCATGTTCAACGAGACCATATATTGGTTGAACCAGATCTTTATTTTAGCCAATCACCACCCTACCATATTCAAAGAATGAACGTGTGATCTTATGGGATAAACAAATCCATAAACATCCAACGGAAATGAAAGGTTAAGGCACCTCCACTCTCACTATAGTGTATGCATATTGGAAGAGGAATATCCACGTATAGATCCATCCCCTACAAAATCAGTACACTACTACCCAAAATTTTATCTTCGTGTGTACATAATTTTTCTGAAGAAAAACATCTTATATATCTATAACTATTGAATAATACCTTCGTTGCACAACATATCATCAATAAAAACCAAATCTTGGCAGATACTATAAAAGACATACATCACAACATCATCATCACAAATATATCAACCCATAAGAAAATTATTTGATGTGTAGTCATTTTAGATCTGTAGGATTTGGTGCAACATCACAGTCCCAGATGCACACTTATTTCAAATAAAATAATTCATCAATAAACAAAATCTTGCACACATAACAATTTGATATCCATCTCCTTATGTAGCTTAGGACTTAGCTAATACCTTAGGTAAATTCTGTAATTATTTCGATGGTATTCTTTGATTATATCAAATATCCATTGTCACACTCATTATTATTGGCCAATACCATGGTAAATAACCATGGTATTAAGAATACTAAGGTGCAAATACCATACACAACTTTTCTTCACAAGAATCCCGTATTTACGTCTCTTTTCTTCTCAGAACCTGTGTATAATTATTCATGCTTTATATTTATCATTCCTTTGTCTTTGAACTAATATTCCTTTGTCTAATATTTTTGTCACATCTGTACTGGCCTGAATACCTATCCTACTATTACCGTGTTGACATCTTTATTATGTAGGTTTTCATTAAGGACAACACATTTATCACAATTCCAAGAATATCTCCCTTTCGACTCAATGGGAAACACTTTGGTGTTTGGTTAAGGCATTTGTAGATATACCAAGTTTCTCAAACACCAGGCTTCAAGCTTCTCCCCCCTTTGACATCAAGGGAAAATGGATGACCAATGTTGAATGAAGGTTTCTCTTCCTTTGTTGACTTGAGTGTTATAGATCTAATTTGCTAAGTATGAACATTAAGTACTGACCATGCTCCCCATGAGCACATGCTGAATTTATAAAGATATAGAAAGACATACATGAATTTATGACTCAATCAGAAACGACCTTTCCTATCATCAATGACTCATGTTTACATTGATCACCCAACAAAGTGGCATTACATATTTGACTTAACATTACATCACATGCCCAAAATGACGGGATTACATAACTTGACCACAATAGTCCATTACTAAATTTTACAACGATTTATAACATATGTCTTAACATGATTTTCACATCAATATTAAGATATGGAATTTATAATCAAAACAAAAGACCTAAATAAGACCATGATAATCATTAGCAAATATCATAAACCATATCAGATCTACACCATAAGAATCTACAGTGACAAAAAACCCTTCAGTAACATATGTGTCTTTAGTAGTTCACCAAAGCATCAATGTTATATTCTAGCAACTCAAAAACCATCATAAGACAACACAATTTTAAGTAGCACAAATCAACATTAGGACCAAAACACAAAATAATAACCATATGAACCATATCAGAGGTTTTTCCTAAGTCTATCCCACTGTCTCTCAATCATATAGAAACAAAAATGACTATCCTTCATAATATTCATGTACTAAAACAAAAAAAAAATGAATTTTATAACCACAACTCCCCCTCAGGTTGTATTGTCTAAACCTATTCATTCTTACTACATCACATGTCTTGTGAGTAATATAAGCAACATGAATATCAAAACAACCATGGGAGACATTAGCAAAACAACATATTTATTACTCCCTCTAAATATGAAATATCTGTTCAAATAATTAATGAAGTGATGTAGAAGAGGCCACTCCTAGATTATTTTTGAGATATTTAAAGGAATCACGTGGAAGAGGCTTTGCAAATATATTTGCAACTTGTTCGTTTAAGGGAACATACTCCAATTTGATCTTTTTTGCATGTACCTATTCTATCAAAAAGTGATATGTGATTGGAATATGCTTGGTTTTTTAGTGCATGAAATGATTTTTAGAAATACTTATGGCACTAGTATTATCGCACAAAATAGTTATAGGTTGAGGAAAAGTGATTTGAATATCTTACAATATTTGCATTATCGATAGAAGTTGAGTACAAAAAGATGCAAGAAAAACATATTATTCTTCAGCAGTAGATAAAGAAAGGAAGCTTTATTTTTCGTTGAGCCATGATACCAAGCGACGTCCGAAATACAATGCTCCTCAATTAGTAATTTTTCGACTAAAAACATTATTTTCTTCATCTGCATCTATGTAAGCATGAAGAGAGAAATATGCATCATTGGGATACCACAGGCCATAATATTGAGTTCTTTGTAGGTCGTTGAATATTCTCTTAACTGCATGGAGATGAGTTTGTTTAGGATTTGCTTGAAATCGTCGAACAATCCTAATTTCATGCACTATTTATGGTCTTGTGCCTCTAAGATAGAGCAAGCTCCCAATCATAGATATTTATTTTTGTTGATTTACTAAGGGAGAATCATCATGTGAACTGAGGTTATAACCTATTACCATTAGTGTGCATACAAGTTTTGTATGTTTTAACCCTATACAAAAATTACTTGCAAATGAATTCTTAAAAATAGAAAATAAAAATAGCGAGAACATAAAACATAAAACAAATATACACACATATTTTCACTTGGATTCTAAAACTAAGACTACTAGATTGATTTTTCATTATTTATTTCAATGCTACAATACATACATACATACATACATACATACATAGATATATATATATATATATATATATATATATATATATATATATATATATATATATATATATATACAGAAGCATCCATAAACCCCAATTGATTTACTATGGATTAGAACATAACCATAGTTCCCCTGACCGGATGTATAAGATACCATGGGCATAAAACCATCATGCCCAAAACCATGTGCAAAACCCATGCAAAAAACCATAGGTAGGTTTGCCCACCAAATATAGGGTCCAAAAATAACACACACCCAATATGAGAGATAACACACATTAGAAAAAATATAACACACGCCCAAAATTCTCCCACTTCTTGTTTTCTTTCCACACAAGGGGTCAAAGGAGAGCTTAATCATTGGTCCAACCCTACAATGGACATTGTTTCTCTACACCAAAAAAAAAATTCAGTGCTCACAGACTTCGTCATTGCATCTCCAATATTCTTCAGAGTGTCCACCTTTACAAGCAACACATTTTTTTCCTCAACCATATCACTCACAAACTGATATTAAAGATTAATTTGCTTTGTCTTTGAATTATTTGTAGGGTTCTTTGACAAGAAAATTTCACTTTGGCTATCACCATATATCTGTATAGCTCGTTTTACTAACCCCATACTTAAGGATAATCTCTACAACCAGAATTCTTCCTTGCTTGCATGAGTGGTTGTCATTTATTCTATCTCTGTAGTTGGAAGGATCATTATAGACTGTCTCTTACTCATCCAATTAACTACACTGGCAAGTAGATTAAACAAATACCCACTTGTAGATCTTCTCTAATCCATATCTCTAGCCAAGTCTACATCAACAAAGCCACGGATGTCCAAAACTCTACCCATTCATGGTCTTCCTTGGTAGCACAAACCATAATCACCAGTGCCATTGAAATACCTGAAAACCCGCTTCACTGTTGTCCAATGCTTCAACCCTAGTTTTAACATAAACCTCCTCGATACTCCCACTGCATCTGTAATGTTTGGTCTCCTAGAGACCATTTCATAGATTTGGCTATTGAATGCACTTCCGTATGGAACACGAGACATGTCTTCTTCATCCTCTTATGTCTTGGGACACTGTTCAACAAATAACTTTACACCTACAGGAATAGGAACCTTCGTCGATTAACAATCCCGCATATTAAACGTTTGTAGTATTTTCTCAACATACTTCCTTTTGTTCAACCAAAGCATCTCATTTTCCAAGTCTCGTTTAATTTCCATGCTAAAAATATAGTTTGTAGCACCAAGATCTTTCAGTTTGAATTTGGAGGAAAATTGGGTCTTGAATTCCTCAATAATTTCTTTGTCATTTCCAATCAACAACATATCACTAACATACAAGACCAGATAAATAACACACTCACCAATTGATTTAAAATACACACAGTGATTAACTTTTCTTCTAGTGAAGCCAATTCCTAATATAAATGTATCAAAATTTTGATACCACATCCTTGGTGATTGTTTTAACCCATGCAAATAATTTTTTAACCTGCATACCATTTCATTCTTACCATTCACCACAAAGCCTTCGGGATGCTTTATGTACATCTCTTCTTCCAGATCTCCATGAAGAAATGTTGTCTTCACATCCATCTATTTTACACCAAAATCAAAAGCAGCAACAACAGATAAAAGTAATATAATAGAAGCTACCTTAGCAACAACAACAAAAAATATCACCAAAATCAATTCTCGACACCTAGGAATAGTCTCTTTCTACCAACAGATCTTTTTATTTGTCAACCTTGACTTATCAATTAATATTCTTCTTAAACACACATTTTCTTCCAATGGGTCTGCTTCTACGTGCCATCCTATGAATCTACTCCATCCATGAAAATTATGGGATCGTCATCAGTAATAGATAAAGATAAATTTGAATAGAAAGCCGATGGATTGTACATTTTTGGTTGCCTTCTCTCTTGAATTGGTGTTCTCAGAGTTGGAATTTGCAGATCTTCATCTTAGAGTTTGACCTTTCCTCCTTTAGTTCAAACTCTATATTCTCATTTTCCTTTGGTAAGACTTCATCTTTAATAACATATTCCACCTCTGTAAAAACCACATCTCTATTGTATACAACCGTCCTTATTTATGGGTTCCAAATCTTATAATATTTAAAAACATCTTCGTACCCAATAAATATGCATGTTTCTGATTTAATATCCAACTTGGTTCTTTTATCATTTGGAACATGTACATATGCATCACATCCAAATACCCTCAAATGTGAAATAGATGGTTTCTTACCATTCCATAAATCATGTGGAGACTTGTCCTCCAACGTTTATGAAGGTGATCAATTAACCAGGTAACATGCACTCTCCATTGCCTCTAACCAAAATTCTTGTCTTAACTTGACACCATCGAGCATGCTTCTTTCCTTTTTCCTAAACTTCATGTTCATTATTTTTGCAACTCCATTTTTCTCATGTGTGTATGGAGTATTGTTTTTCTATCCTGTACCATGCTTCTTCCAAAACTCTTCAAATTCCTTCTTGCAAAACTTTCCACCATTATCTGTCAGCAACACATTTATCTTCTTCTCTATCTAGTTTTCCACCGAAAACTTAAGTTATTTCAACATGTCAAAGAATTCTTATTTCTTCCTAAGGAAATATATCCATGTATTCCTTGAGAAGTAATCTATAAATGATATATAGTACATAGACTTACCAAGTGATGGAATCGACACAGGTCCAAACACATCATTGTGCAAAAATTGTAATATCCCTTTTGCCCTCTTAGCACCAGAGGGGAAACTCACCCAATTTTTCTTTCCATATACACAATGTTCACAAAAATCAAAATCTAGAGAGAAATTAGACATAACTTTTACCATACCATTATCATGAAGTATTTGAAGTCCCTTCTCTCCAACATGTCCAAGTATTTGATGCCATATCATGTTTCTTTCAAGAGAGACCACTATATTTTCTGCTACACTTTCAGGAACCACAAAAATATTGCACCCATTAATAATAGTGCTACAAAGAACCTTGTACATAGTTCCAATTTGAACTCCCCACATCAATACCCGTGCTCTGCAAACCATATTATAGGTATCTTTATCAAACATTATTTTTACACCTGCATCATCCATATTGGTTAGAGAAATCAGATTTCTCACTAATGTAGGAATATGCAGAACACCCAGAAGTGTTCTAATTCTTCCACCTTGCAATGTCAACTTCAATTTTCTACATCTGACTATTCTATCCTTCTTGTCATCCCCTAAAAATACATCACCACCATCATATTTTTCATACTCGCAGAACCATTCCCCATAGCAAGTGAAGTGAAATGATGCACCTGAGTCAAGCAACCATGCCTCCTGATCTACATTTGTACTTTATAAAGAAACCAAGTACACATCCTCACATTCATTTGAGGTGATTTTTTCCTCTACAGAAGGAGCATCATCAGATACCTTCCTTTTCTTAAGAGCTTTGGATATAAAATCATATTTTTAAGTGCCCTTCTTTTCTGTATTTCCAACACACCTTTACATGTTTTCATAGATATTTAGATTTCCCTATAGATTTATATCTCCCATTTGACAGCTTATTTGTATTTTTTTCCTACGAAAATCCTCGTACAAACAAGGCATATCCATTCTGTCTCTCCATATTTTTCCGCCTCATCTCTTCCAATAACAACGATAAGACTATTTCGTCAAACTTCAAGGTAGTTGTATTGTGACCTCTTGCAACAACCAGACTATTCCATTAACCTAGTAGAAAAAACAAAAAACTGATTCACTTATTATGTTCATCTGAAATTTTAATATCAACAAATAACAACTAACTTACCATAGTATTAAGGGCATCCATATGCTCTATCGTCAAGTTTCCATCCTCATCCTTGGGTCATATATATGTTTTCGTAGAAATATTATTTTCACCGGACACTTAGATTGATACAAAGTCCCTAAATTCTCCCAAAAATCCTTTGTTGTAGCTTACCTAATACATTCAACAATACTATATCTGAGATACACAACAATATATTTCTCTTTACCATCTAGTCCAACTTCCCTTAGTCTTCATCTAACATTGTCATCGATTTATTACCTGGATCTACCATGATCCAGTGATATTTATCCACGTGCAGATCCTCCATCTTGAGTTTCCACAACTAAAAACTCTAACCATTAAATTTCTTGATCTCTATATTTCCATTGCTCGCCATCTTATTTCACCGCAAGAATCGATCTCATAGATCTCACACTGAACAAGGTCTACCACAAGCCTAAGAAAAACACCTCAGTAGAAAAGTTGTCCCCTTGATGTTGAAACAACCTTAATACCAAATGTAAGTTTTAACCCTTTTTAGAAATTACCTGCAAACAAATTCCTAAAATTAGAAAACACACAATAGCGAGAACATAAAACATAAAACATATATACATTGAGATTTTCTCTTGAATCCCAAAACTAGGACTACCAGGTTGATTTTTCATTATTTCTTTCAAGGTTACAATACATATATATACATGCAGAAGCATCCATAAAAACTAATCCATTAACCCTGGGTTAGAGCATGACCATAGTTCTCTTGATTGGATCTGCAAGATACCATGGGTAGAAAACCATCATTCCCAAAACAATTTGCAAAACCCATGCACAAAACCATATGTACTTCAACCCACTTAATATAGCATCAAAAAATAACACACACCCAATATGAGAGATAACACACATTGGAATGAATATAAAACACACCCAACAAGTTTGTAGTCTTCCATTCCATACTTCTTTAAAATCTACTTTAGGTACTTAGTCTGTGAGAGAAAGATACCATTCTTTGCTTGTTGAATTTGAAGACCAACAAAGTATGTTAGTTCACCAAGTAATGACATTTCAAATTATTTATGCATGACTGAGTCAAAATATTGACTGATAGAATCTTCATTGCTTCCAAATATTATGTCATCTACGTAAACAACAACTATTGAATGTTTACTATAATCTATCTTTGTATATTGATTTTTATCTACAAATCTGTTAGTCGAACCTTGTTGTTGGAGCTACCTGTCAAGGCTATAATACCATGCAGAAGGAGATTCTTTTTTCGGATACAGTTACTTCGTGAGTTTTCAAACAAGGTTTTTATCATTTCCTAGAACAGACCATTGAGGTTTTTCAATATAAAATTCTTATTCTAGATCCTCATTCATAAATGTAGATTTAAAATCCATTTCATATACTTTAAAGCTATGAAAGCTTGAAAATGCAAGGAGCATTCTTATGGCTTCAAGTCAGCTCTAGGCGCAAATGTTTCCTTAAATTACATTCCTTGTTATTGCGTTTCACCTTTGCATACAAGTCTTGATTTGTTCTAATTACCTCTCCATTTCCATTTAGTTTGTTTTTTAAAACCCACTTTTTTCCAATAACATTTGTATCATGACGTCTTGGTACTAATTCCCATGTATGGTTCTTTTCTATTTGGCCAAGTTCTTCTTCGATAGCCTTAACCCAGCATTCATATTTATTATCTTGATTTAGTTTTTTTGGTTCAATTGTGGATAATAAGTCTAGATAACTAGTAGTTCAAATAAGAGTTCTTCTAGTTTGTACTCCATCTCCCTTATCACCTAGAATTTGAGATTCTACATCACTTTTATGAACATAGCTGGATGGAGTCATTTTTTATGCTTTTTTTCTTGCTAATTGCTTCATCTGATGCTTCATTGATTCCTTCTCCAACATTCTTTTTCCTTTCTGTAGGACTATGTTCATCATCTATTGTTGATTCATCAATCACAACACCAATGCATCCAACAATATTTTGAAGTCTTTTGTTGTATAATTTATATCTTTTGCTTCTAGAGGAGTATCCAAGGACAATTCCTTCATCAACTATAGCTTAAAAATTTCCAGATTTATCATAATTATTCTTTATGTAACATTTACTCAAAAAGACTCTAAAATTCTTGAAAATGGAGGTTTACCAAACCATAGTTCTTGAGGCTTTTTGTCACTGTTTACCTAGATATGGGCTTTGCTAAGTTTATTTACTATTGTATTTTTTGCTTCCCCCCAGAAGGTATGAGGTGTTCCACACTCATCAACCATGCCATGTGACATTTGTTGGATTATTCTCTTCATTCTTTCTTCCACTCCATTTTGTTGAGGAGTTTTAGCTATAAAAAACTACTTGTTAATGCCATATTGTTCACAAAAGTTGAAAATTTCATCTGATATAAATTCTCCTCCTCTATCAGATCTAAGGCATTTTATTTTCAAATCTATCTGATTCTCTACTAGAGATTTGAAGGATTTAAATATATCATATGGTTCATATTTATGTTTTAATAGGCCAATCCAACACGTGCAAGTAAAATCATAAATGAATAATATGAAGTATTGTTCCCCCGTGTATACTTATTTCTTGTACGACCACATAAATCAGTATGAATAAGGTTTGGTGGCTTACTTGAAGTAACTTCTTAGGGCATTAAACTACACTCTCATTTTCTTACCGAATTGACATGATTTTAATATGGTAAGAGAGATGTTACGCAAGCGACGAACCGCTCCCATTTTTTTGACCTCTATAGTTTACTAAAGCTTAGGTGCCACAATCCTCTATGCCAGAGCGAGCTTTCTCCTGATTTCCTCAAGTAACAGTGTTCTAAACCAACTCCAAAGACATAGAGATTACCTAGAGTTCTTGTTCCACTTTTTTATGATTTTAACTATATCCATATTTTGTACCACACTATTTGTTACCTGAAAACCACCTCATGCCCTTGAACGCACATCTCACTAACACTCAATAAGTTATGTTTTAATCCATAAACAAGCAAAACATTTCCATCTTTAAAATTTTATTTCACCAAAATAGTTCCTCTTTGATAAAAGCATGTGAATTATTTCTAAATCTTACATTCTTTTTTTTCTTTATTCCCTTAAACGAACTAAGCTTCTCTTTATCACCTATTAATGTAAAACCTCTTTTCTTGATCTTGTGCATATAAATATAAAGCACAATTCTCATATTCTATGGTTTTATTTTTCCATACATTACATGTTGTTTTATTTGTTCACTCTGAAGAGTAGATCATATTTTTCTTCTGCATTCAGTTTCTCTATACCCAAATTTATTTAAAAAGGAGAATATAGATTCATCGTCAAGAGGTGAGAAGGTATTGTAAGATTATTTCTTTAACCTTGTCTTATTCTTTTGTAGTCATGATAGTTTCAGAAGCAACACACTAAGCAACCTTATGAAAAAAATTATGGCAAGTGAAGCATTGACCATTAAATTAAAAGTTCCTTGGAGTGTGGTACCTTATTGTGTAGATTTCCCTTTGATTGTGACAAGGTTTATTCCACTTAGAAACATTTGATCTCATTCTCCTTTGCTCAGAGCTAGAACTATGTTGACTGCTTGCTTTCATTGCATTGAGATAGCTTCATGTACCTATTTCAGAAGATTTTACAGTCTTTTATGATTCTCTATTATATCTGAGACCTTTTTTTATAATAGAGTGTTTTACTTGGATGATTTCTTCTAACGTCTCAGATCGTTTGGCAAATCTAAGTTTTATACTTTTTTATTTTTCAAGTTCTTTCGTTAGACATAGAACTTGTAGTTCTAAATTTTCATTATGCCTGTCCTTTTCTAGGATTTGATTCTTCAGAGCATATTCTACTAATTTAGCTTCTTCCAAATGCATTTTAAGCTGAGTTATTTATTCTATGAGATTATCCTTTTCTTCTAGGGCATCCATAAAAATATCATTAAATTCATCAATAGTAGTTGATATTCTTGATTAGACACACTTTCTTCTCCATTTGAAATACCATCCCTATCTTCATGTGTGTAGAATATTCTCTTGTTTTCAAGCCTTCTTCTAACCTTCATTTTTGTAGCATATTTTCCTTTCTCATGGTTTTCTCTATAAGGGAATTTAGCAGCATAATGACCAACTCTTTCAGAAGAAAAACATTTGAAAGGAAGCTTACCTCTAAATATTCGAGTACCCACTTGGAGTTTCTCTATGAAATTCACCTCTTAAGTATCTGATACATATCCTCAGTCCTTGACCTACTCCTTTTACTTTCCTTTAGAAGTAGCATTGAATTCAACTTCTCTTCTATCTAAGGGACCCCTTTTTATCATTTCGTAGGCTATTAAAATCCCATGAAGTTTTTCAGTAGTAAGGTTCCTCAAATCCTACATTTATTCAATGGGAGAGACTTTTGAATCAAGCTTTGGTGTTAGAGAT
This sequence comes from Pinus tabuliformis, assembly GCA_031772625.1. Taxonomy (NCBI): domain Eukaryota; kingdom Viridiplantae; phylum Streptophyta; class Pinopsida; order Pinales; family Pinaceae; genus Pinus; species Pinus tabuliformis. The sequence goes on along the minus strand of CM062812.1, from coordinate 479,014,942 downwards.
CTTAATATTTTCTCAACCACTAATGATTCTTTTATTTTGCCACCAAAATTTCTCATAGAATTCATGATGTCATCTACCATAACAAAGAAACTTGCAATTTCATGATTATGCATTTTGAGAGTTTCATATTAAATTCTAGGAGTTTGAAGTTTGGCACTCTTTACCTTGGTGTCACCTTTATAACTCTGGATGATCTTGTCCCATATAGCTTTTCTAGTATTCAAGTGCATGACTTTAACAAATTTTGATTCTTCCAAGCTTCCTAATTGAGCATTGACAACCTTTGGATTGGTCTCATAGTTTTCCTTTTTTATTTGATCTATGGGAATAGAGGATCGATATTGATAGCATCATTCAACGGTTCCCAAAACATGTTCTCTAACTGATTGTAGAGAAGATGTTGTTATGACTTTCCAAAAAAACATATTGGATCCATTGAATAATGGTGGCCTGGTAAATGATGATCCTTCTCGGTTTCTCATCTTTATGAATCTTCCTTTAAGTGAACAAGCCTATTCTTAAGGACTTTATATGATACCAAATGTTAGAAAAATACTGAGACGGGGGTAGTGAATCGATATTTTAAACTAGTTAAACTTTTCTTTTTATATTGATATTTCTATATGCAACTTTCATGAAGTAAACCTACATATGTACATGACTGCGATGCAGGAAAGTAGAATATATCCAGTTCACTGACTTTTTCAATTAATTCCTCATATGTTTAACTTGAGGCAATATATAAGTGCTTCATTTAACATTAATTAAATAAGAATTGAGTGTATTAATAACAAAATAAGTCAGCACACACAAGCAACACATGAACACTAGGATAGGTGGAAACCCAATGTGGGAAAGAACCACCGTTGTTGTCTTCTTTGGCTTCTTATTTTATTATAAAGATAAATTTCTTACAATACTTGTAATTGTACAAAAGCTTAATAATCTGTAGGCACCCACATCCAGAAGGCTATAACATTCTCTTCTTTTTAAGCTTCTACTCGAAGGGAGTTACGACCCCCTTATCCTTTGCTCTTTGTGGATCACTTTTCAAAATATTTGAAAGTGGATCCATTCTAAATATTAGACAATAATACTGAAACCAACACTGTATCAAATCATTGAACTAAATTAATCACCAAATCATTGAATAAATCAAATATTGAATCTCAAACAACCAAAAAAACTAGGTCATTTCAATTCGCTATATACTCTTCATCAATATGTCCTACCACCTAGTGTTCATCCCAGAAACAAGATCTCATCACTGAAAATCCTAGTCAACCTTATGTCAAAACATATAAATTATTATTATGAGAAATCCTTTCTTATATACTTGCATTATCTTTAGATATCCCACGTAGATATATCAAAATAGTGAACCCAAAAACTGAATCACTGCACTACAGAAATCAGTCACTGAAACACACACCGAACTTGTCACATATTTCTAAACCAAATACAAATCATCTCATAGCAACATCATTGCTATTAAAAATTTCACAACGTAATGAGTTCAACCTCAATCAACATTTTCAAACATAGATCAACATGGAATGACTTCATTGGCATATAGTAGTAGACACAGCAAGACTGATCATACATCATGTACAATAAAACCCTAGCATATATGTAAGTGTCCCTTCTAAGACAGTTTTACGTATGTATGTTCCTTTCAAGAAACATACCTACATACAAATATGTCCATACTATAGAATCAATATGCTACTACATAAAAGTTGATCCTTGTCTCTACGCAATTTTTCCGAAGAAACACTGTGTATATATCTATAACTACCAAATAATACCTTCATTGCATAATAGATCATCAATAAAACCCAAATCTAGGGACATATTGTAAAAGACACACATCATAACATCATCATCACAAATATATCAACCCATAAGAAGATTATTCAATGTGTAGTCGTTTTAGATCTATAAGATTTGATCCATCATCACACTACTAGGTACACACTTATTTCATATGAAACATTTCATCAATAAACCAAATCACATGCACAGAACATTTCGACCTTCATATCCTTATATAAATTATCCCTTAGACAATACCTTAGGCAAATTTTGTAGTTATTCCAATGGTATTCTTTGATGGGATCAAATATCCATTGTCATGCTCATTACTGTGGACCAATACCATGACAATCCTTGGTATTAAGAATACAATGGTGTAGAAACTATATGAGATTTTTTTTCATTATACTGGTGTATGTATGTGAATTTTCTTCAGTAACAAACCAAGTTGCAACAATCTCGTCATTTCAGGTGGATGGGTTTTCTTCAACATTTTCATCTGGTAATAAAGTATAAGAAGGGCATTAGCAACAAAGTGTCTGATATGCTATCTCGCCCTCCTATTTTTGATTCTGTTATTTTGCATACTGCTTTGTTATCTTTTGAAAGTTATGTTGAACAATATGCTAAAAATGATGACTTTAAGGAGATTTATGCAAAACTAACCCATGGTTCACACATGGACAACTATCACTTGCAGGGGAAATTGTTATATCACCTTAGAAAATTATGCATACCCACAGGAGAAAGCGTACATGTAATCCAAGAGGCCCACACCTCCCTTGTGTCTGGTCATTTTGGTGTCGAAAAAACTTTGTGTTATGTACAAAGATTTTTTTTGGCCTCATGTGAAGAACATTATGACTCACTATGTAAAGGGTTGTGTGATGTGTTATGTTTCAAAGCCCTCTAATAGTAAACTCGGGCTAGACATACGAATCCCTATTTCGATTCGTCCATGGGAATGTGTGTTGATGGATTTTGTAGGAGGTTTTCCTTTGTCTAGAAAAAGCCACGACTATTTGTATGTCATTGTTGACCGTTTTAGTAAGATGTGTATTTTAATTCCTTGTAAAAAGCGGATCACTGTAGAGAAAACTGCTTATCTTTTCTTTCAGAATGTTTGGGTCCACTTTGGGTTGCCCACATTGAATGTGTCAGATTGGGACTCTCGCTTTCTTGGAGATTTTTGGACCAACTTGTGGAAGATGATGGGCACAGAGTTGAAAAGAATCACGACATTCCATCCACAGACTGACGGATAAACAGAGGTTGTAAACCACACCGTGGTGCACTTGTTGCAAGGTTATTGTGGAAAACATCCTAAGTTGTGGAATGAGCATCTTCCATATGTGTAGCATTCCTACAACCGAGCAGTGACTCATCTATGCATCTTTCACCATTTGAGACATGTTTTGGCTACCTACCAAAAGACCCTTTTCATATGGTCTTTGGAAGGGAAAATGACTCCTATGGACCTTTCGACAGGGACAAAGCGTAGTAGTTCATTCAGCGGATCTAGTTGATTCACCAATCAGTACATGAGGAGTTGGAGAAAAGTCAAGCATGGTACAAGCCTCAAAACGACAAACACCGAGTCGACCATCAATTTGAATTGGGCGAAAAAGTGTGGTTTCGTATCAGTAAGGACAAGAAGAAGGGAGAATGGAAGAAGTTGCGACCAATCCAGTATGGTCCATTCATCATCTTGGAAAAGATTGGGAACAATGCCTTTTGTCTTGATTTGTCGATATATATGCAAATGTACTCCGTAGTGAATGTGCAGAACTTAAATCTGTATGAGCCACCGTTGATTATGGACACCGAGGAGGTGGGAATAGTGCCTATAGTTGATGACTTTGCACCAGGGTATTTCAATGCGTTACCTGAAGACATCATCCTTGACAGAAGAACTAGGACTTCACAACGGGGATATGTGGAATAACTTCAAGTTGGTTTCAAGGGGGTGCACCCTAGCCAGGCAAAATGGATGGAAAAAGAAAGAGTGGGGGAACAATTCCCTCACTTGCCAATTGACTGATAAAGTTTTTGGCAGTAGAAAGGTTCCTCAATGTGGAGGATCGATCTAGGTGGATCTCTAGACACAGTGGCATGGAAAAAGCTCAAAATTGAAAGTGGTGGAAAGGTGATGAACTTGACACCAGATCAAAGTGCTCATTGCCCTAATTCCAACTGTGTGAATGGCACTCCAATCTGAGTCTGGATGAAGGACATAGAGGTAATCAAAGTTAGGTTGAGTTTTGATGACTCAACATGATTAATGAAGGCACAATTTGGACTTTTTCCAACAGATGGAACCCAGCCAACTCTAACCAGATTCTAGGCGAAATGTTTTCCTCATTAAAAAGACTCCTCTGGTCGAAAACCAATTTTTCGAAAGATGCGCAATTGGTTTTATTTAAACAAAAAAAAATTAAAAAGGGCGTGGGAGGCCACCAATCCCACCACCCCAACCGAACCCGCATAATAATACAGTTATTTATGGAGAGGAGGGTCATGACCCCTGACCCCTCCACACAACCCAAAGAATGCAGCAATTAACATGGGGTGGGTGGCCATGACCCCGCCACCCCACACCTCGGCACCGTAACCAACAACGGGTGGTGGGCCAACCCTTGGGGCATGAACCCAACCACGCCCACACAAAAACAACCACCAGCAATTAAAGGACAACCAGTGGAGGTGGGTACGGTGGGTAAAGTGGGTAGGCCACCCAAGGCGGGCCCGACCCAACCCACAACCATTTTTTTATTAAAAAAAGGGAATTTGTTATAAAAAAGGAGAGGGCGGGGTTTGACTGCCCGACCTCATCCATAATAAACAAATCCTTAACCAACTGCGCCAACAAAATTTTTAAGAAATCTACCACCACAATTTATATTTAAAACACAGTTTATCAGTGTGCCGAGGGAGAGGAGGCAATGCACGCAGTGTAGGGAAGAATTTTGCAGGAGGGCCGAATTTTCACTTTGTCATAATTTGACAAATTTTATATGGTTTCAACACTTATCGATGCCACGAATGCAATGGTGTTGGTTGTTTCTCCATGAGAGTTCTGCATTTTTCGGTCATTTTTCAGTATTGAGGTATAAAACTCCTTTTTTGTAACTCATGCCATTTAATGAATGAAGGCCTCCCCATTGACCAAGGAGGGCCTAGAGACATAGTCCAAGTCAGACGAACTCCGTTATCAAGTCTTTCTGTCTTATTTCATGATTTATGTGTTTCTCCTCTTCTCTCATATGCACATTAAGTTTTCTTTGTTAAACTACAATTTATGCATGTAATTCTTTAACACATCTATAAGCAAAAGATTTTGGATCAATGAGGAAAATCTGCGTGGGATATAAAAGTGATATTTCCTAAGATAAACCTAGGAAAATGGATAAAAAAGACCCATAAAAGTGGGACACTGCTAATGGAAACCATATCATGAAAGAAGGTATTAAATACCCGTTGCATAGATCAATTGGAGGCACTTGATCCGTGGCAAGAACCTCAGTGTAGGCGGAATCAGAGGTGATTCATGGTTTGGTGGTGGTGATCCATTTTCCAAGTGGTGTTCTCTCTTCTCATTTAATTGGATTCAATTGCATGGGGTGCACTATATGTTGCTTTCTTACACTTTATATTTACTACTTACTGTTGAAGTTGTTAAATCATTGAACTCCAAATTATAAGAGTTTGTGTTATTAGTATTTATAAGAGTCATTGAATTTTTACACATGTCCCTCTTATTGCATCCAAGTGTAGAGTTGGTGGTGGAATCATAGTAGGTAGTCGTTAATACTTGTGCCAAGGAGCTAGCTTACTCATGATCAACTATGCATGTGACCATTCTGCAACAGTAGAAAATTGTGCATATTTGGGAACTTAATGAGATGAATAATTTATGAATTGTTCTTTTCTGTGGGAGTGCCTATGTAATCTAGGTCCTAATCTAACCCCTCATAAGAAATACAATTACAATTTGGATACATTGGTTTCCATCATCAATGAATCTCAACTACTCGTATAATTAATTGTGATTGATTTTACAGTATGGACAATGAAAGTCTCCTACCTATGATATGGGTTTCTTAAAATCCACAAAAGGTAGAAGGAATTAGTAGAAAATAAGTAGCATATTTGACATTATGTGAGGTACAACAATGACACTCTATGTTCCATTATACTTAATGTATTTTTAATATGTTTGTGAGATGAGGTTTGATGCACACGATGAAGAGGAATATGTCTAGGCTTTTCTAGAAATATTTGAGCTTGTGTGGGCATGTAGTTGAAAGTAATTGCTACTACCATAATCTATAAAGAATAGGCACGACCTCGAGTTCCTCTTGATACAATAATTGAAGAGGTTTTCTGTTACACCAAAACCTGCAAGTGTTGGTAAACATTCGAAAACAATAGCTAACATCCCCAAGGTGGAAATTACAGATTCCATAGAGGTGCGGTGATTCTTCCAAAACCCCCCCTCAAATGCAACTCGGGGGAATCAAACCTGGGTCGAGGCTTTCATACCATGTATATGTGTTAGAAAATGTGCACAGATGAACTAGCTAGTAAAGGTTGAATACACAGCTTTGCGGAGCAAAAACACTAAAAAAATTGAAAGAACAAAAACAATTATTGATTCAGAAAATATGTTACAATACTCATGATTTAGCATCACTAGCTGAAGATCCAAGGTAATGCACCATAGTGTTGATCAATGAGAGGACTTGACACCTACAACAAGTTCTGGAGAGACATGCAGAAAGCATCTTGCATGTAGTGATTAATGAGAAGACTTGACACCTACAACAAGTTTGAGAGAGAACTATGCAGTTGTAGAGTGAAAGGAGGAGCAAATCACAAAGTAAATCATGCAGAAAGGATCTTGCATGTAGTCCCATGCATGCATAGATCATCAAAGGCGCCAATATGGTGAATATTCCAATGTTGAAGCCTTGCATGTTAGTGAATGCTCTAAAGAAGTGTGCCCTAATGGAGACTCCTAGATTTGCAATCAAATGAGGCCGATTGAGATCCAACCTCTCAAACTAGAGAATCACACTATTGCAAGAAAATCTAACTTCCCAACCCACAAAATCCTTGCAAGCAAATCTAGCCTCCCAAACTAGGTGGATAGGGATTTGCATGGTTTATCCTATTTTTTTTAATGGCTAAAATGTGATAAATAATTATTTTTTAAGTAAATGTTGGGCTAATTATAATAAATGGGTGTATTATAAAAACAAATGGGCTCCAAAATATAAAACCTCTTAGATTTTTCCCTAGGGCTAACATTGGCCCCTAAAATTTTCTATATTCTCAACCTCGAGAGAGCAATGGGTGAGTCTCCATACCCAACCATCTTATGGAACTTCCACCATATGTTGAATATATCTTCTATGATACCCGTATATTCACTAGTTATCTAGAATAGCATTATGGGTACAAAATGTATTCAATAGACAATTCTACAACTTAATCTTGACCTTGTATAAATAACCTACTACTCAAATTATGGAAACATGACAGATAACACTAACTTCACATTAAATTAAGTTGTTCTTAGTAATTCTGTATTATTTGATTTTTACACAATATAATAACATACTACAATTCACACCACAAACTTGCATACACAAACACACAACCAATAATATTTGGCTCTCGACTCTCCATGACGTCCTCATTATATGGCTTTATACTTGTCGACAGCGCTAAGCTTCTCGAGGTCTACAACAAAGCAATGGTGACAGTTGCTCCGCTATATAACGCCGATGTCTGATATTCCTGTGCCGGAACGGCAACACAAAAATTGCTGCCCAAACCACTAACCTCGATATTATACGGTTGTTGGATAATAACAGATCCCAGTCCCTAAACTGGCATGGATAATACCTCGACACAGAGATCCATGAAACTGGTCACATAATCCACAATGTGTTTTAACAACAGCGAAAACAGTGCTTCTGGATAGAGGGAGAGAGATCCGTTAGCAAAATCGCAAAACCATTGGACGGATTTCAAAACCCTGAAGAAAATATTATTACGCTTTGGCTGATCGTTGAAGCAAATTTTGACCATCATTGTATTCAAACTTGTCTATCGCCGCATCCCTAGTTACCATAAGTGTGCATGACAAACATAAAGATCACCATAAGTGTGGGTGACAAACATAAAGATCATTGAGTGGTGAATGACTCCTTTCCAATTTGGAATGAACTCCCACGCCTTCTTAATTTGCCGAATTGCTCTTTCACATCGACTGAAGAACAAATCTGGATATCCTCTAACATAGAACCTCACAGGATAAATTTCCTAGGCAGCACGTAAAACCACTTTTCCATGGGCAATAATGAAACCGATATCATGGCTTCCCTAAAGTCTTTTATCTCTTGGCTTCCGATAAGGAGAACAAATCTACAAACAAAAAATAATAATATAATTTACTCACAAAACACAATTTCCTATCTTATTTATTTACAGTAATCAAATTAAGGGCTTTCTCATATTTTAGTAGCACTCAGAAGACAATCTAGAACCCACTCTCATACCATGTTAGAAAATAGAGATAGAGGGAGAGATTGTTCACACAACACAAATCATACAATAATTTTATTGATCTCACAAAGATTACATACATAAGAATACATGATACTTCTAGATCAGAGAATAGTGGATGAAGAATACTAAAAATAGTTCATACAATAATTTTATTGATCTCACAAAGATTACATACATAAGAATACATGATACTTCTAGATCCTAGAAAAGGGGATGTAGAATACTAAAAATAGTTGATACAACTAATAACATAAGAAGTCACACACTTACAGGTGGTGACAATTTAGAAGTGTTCCAAGCATTACTTCCAATAATGGCTTTTCACATAATATCTTTGGTGTCAACTCAAACCATTATACTAAATTTCTCTTATTTGCAATATGAGATTCCATTCTTCATTCCCTATCCAACAAGAATAGAGCCCTTTAGTAGCAATGAATCCACCTTTTTTGCAAGCATGAATCTTCATCTATGAGCTTCATCTCCACCTAAAATAATCATTTAAACTAGTAGCCTTCAATGAAATTGTTGCATGGTATCTACAACACTTAATGTCATGTCCCTCCACTAATGCATTATGCCCCCACTTATTCTTTAACAAACACCCCATCCAAGGAACTTCAATGTACAAGTTAATTCTACTTTATATTTATATATAGAGATATAAAGAAATTTATAGTGAAACATTTTTAATTTTCTCTATAATTGTCTCTTTCACGAGATATGTAATTAGTACACCAAGTATGAAGTTGACATGGACAATCTGAAATGATAATAATATATATTTTACACCATGTGCAATTCATTCCATGCTAAATAGAGTTTATAAATAGTAATTCAAAAAAAATTATATGAATAATAAAAAAAAATTCATAACTCCAATTAGAATATTTCAATGTTATGTAAACTTTCTATAGAGATAAAGTAATTAAAAGTAAAAAAAAAAAAAAAATAGATTTTCACTTTTCATTATAAGGTAAATATATTATTTTTTATTATTTAAAAAAAATCAAATTCAATCTCGAATTAAATAATTTTATAGCAATAGTATATCTATAAAGTACCAGAGATTAGATCGCTTCCTAATCCTTAGCATGTTGAAGAAGAATAATTTTTTTTTGTTCTTAATATAGAGTTCATATGTGGCATTTCAAAAATAATAATAACAAAACTTGATATGAACATTAAGTAAACTAGTACAGCCACATTAAAAATAAAAATATTAATGTGGTTGATATAATGGAAAGCTTCATAAATATAACAAAATAAACAATTGTGACACACTAAAAATGTTTAACCAATGAACACATTTACCTTATTAATCATGTATAAAAAGTTCATGGGTAAACTGTAAGTTGAGGAGGAAAAGAAATTACACAACTTTAAGTTCAAGAGGAAAATGAGCTATTATATATAAATGAATGTTATAAATAGTAATAAGAAAGTTATCATGGAGGGAATTATTATAATTGGAATAATGTCAAATCCCTATGAAATTGGAATTGGTGGGTCATGAGGCACTTGACACACATCTAATCTTTTAAATTTATTTCTTAGAGTTGGAATAATGTCAAATAGGAAATTGGTTCACAAACGTCACCACCCATGAATATGTTTTTCTAAATTTATTAAAAGTCAATGCAACCTATCAAACCTTGTAACACATTACAACCCTTAATAACATTAACAATAAACATATGGTCATCATATTTCCTTTAGTGAATTACAAAAATTAAAAAATTAAAAAAATGATAATCCACAATATTTACGCAAATATTTCATATATATATATATAGAGAGAGAGAGAGAGAGTTGCTTAAGTGTGTATTTAAAAATATATTAACCATCTAAAAAAACATGTTTTAATGACAACTATATGTATAATGTATTAAATTTTTTTTTTATAGTGAAAACATTTTAGTGTGGATAATGTGCCTTATATAAAATAATTCAATAGTCATTTTCAATAAAATATTTTAGTCTTAATATATACATAATCTACAAAATAATTATTAAAAAAATGCTTAAAACTAAAAAGATGCTTATTTGTTTTTTATAGTCACCATTGAATTGGTTGGGGATATATATATATATATATATATATATATATATATATATATATATAGATAGATAGATAGATATAGATATATCAAAAAAATGTTGAGTATAAGGAGCTAGTATATATCCATCTTAATCTACTATTTATCAAATATTGAAATGAATAAAATCTATAAAGAACAATTAAAAATTCCTATAAGCTTAGGATTTATCATTTTTCTAAATGAATCAAATATTCTTCAAAATTTTCATTCTCAAAAAAATTTGTGCTTTCAATAGATTTGAACCAATAAACCCTCTATAAATCCAAAGTTCAAATAAATCTATATTGAGTCCTAAAAAATTAAAAATTATGAATTATACATTACTTTTTTTATAACTAAAATTGATGTAATGTTTAATCTATCTTCACATTTCCAAGACCTGTAAATCTAAATAAAAAACTATATATTCAAAGATATTTAGAAAACACAAAAATAAACATTAAAACCATTAATATACCACTCAACAAAGTGGTCAAAACCTATTATAAAAAAAACACAAATAAATATTAACATTTAACCAAATCAATTATCAAAATGGCTACACATTTAACAGATCAATCATCAAAATAGCGTAACACATAACATAATGAGCTATTGCACTTCTTATTAGCTCCCAAACAAACCTAAACAGTGATAAAGTACTTTATACTATAAAATAATGAATGCTATTGCACTTCTTATTAGCTCCTAAACAAACCTAAACAGTCATGGAGTACTTTATATAGATCCAAGTCTGCACCGAAACCTAGCCTAATTATTCTATCTAGCGGTGACCACCATCTGATGCACCAACAGCCCCCTCGGCTACACCATGTGCCTCGGGAGGAGGGCAGGGCTGTGGGATGCACAAACCATTGGGGCCGGTAATGCAGCAGTATCTCTCCACGGTGGGACGTTCTGTATGTGCCATACACATCAAACAATTTTACAATTAGTAATAAACTATTAAGCGAATTTTTTCCAACATAACTGAATTTTGTTTTGATATTTTTATTTTTATATTACGTTTACTAAAATCACATATTTGATTATGTTATGAACACTGCATATATTCTATAACATAAAATGGTGAAGAGTTAGAGATCGGATGAGAGGACATTAGGATGATACAACACTATTGAAATAAGCGAGGAATTCCAAGCTTTTCAACTTTGCTGTGTAACATGTGATTGAGTGGTATTTTACCTGGTCGGGCTGTTACGGGAGATAACAGGAAAAGAGCGAAAATGCAAATACCCAACGCTAATACGAGCTTCGAAGCCATTGATATGAACCAAAACAACAAAACAAATTCCAGAAAGAAAAGCAGGAATGAGATGAGATGAGATGGTGCAGAGAACAAGTGGAGGTTAAAGTATAAATAGAGATATGGTGCACGAGTCCAAATCTACTGCTGCTTAAGCCGAATACGACGGGCTGTACTAAATACCGGAGGTTAAATCTGAAACACGAGGAATCTATGTACATAGGTGACGACGGATGTAGATAACAAAAAGTCAACGATCGCGGGCTGTAGTAGGTGACGACGAATCTATGTACATGGTGACGACGAATCTATGTAAATAGGTGACGACGAATCTATGTACATGGTGCAGAGAACAAGTGGAGGTTAAAGTATAAATAGATATATGGTCCACAAATCCAAATCTACTGGTCTACTAAATACCTGAGGTGCAATCTGAAACACCACGAATCTATATACATAGGTGTTTATTGTGTAATATGGTCTATAATTAAAGTTATATTATATAAATGTCAGTTATATTAAAAAAAAGGGTTAATATCGGGATAAAAAGTTAATTCATTCATTTGTTTTTCTTTAGAAGTCTTCTATAATCCATTAGGAAAGAGATATTGCGTGGTGAATGATCTTAAAAAAATAATAAAATAATACTTACTACAATATAGAAATAATAAAAAAATGTGGCTCATTAAATAAAATTTTGAATTTGGAGCTTAATTTTAAGTATATTCTATATATAGTCACAAATTAATTGAAATTTTATAAGAAAAAAAAATATTAATTTCCCAAAAATTCTTATTTCAACTTAAGGTGGATGAGGATTTGTTTATTTTTTTAATTGAGGACTTAGATTGATTCTCAAAAGAATATGTTGAGCATATGTTTGGTACCAATGCTTATTAATAGTTGTAGTGTTTTACACACTTTTTTAGTTTGCATTGACTTTGATTCTCAAAAGAATATGCTAAGCATATGCTTGGTATCAATGCTTATTAATAGTTGTAGTGTGTTACATAGTTTGTTAGTTTGCATTGACTTCTAATAAATTTTTAAAACTTGATTCTTCTGAGGTGGCTAGCTACCCACAAATTTCTTAGGGATTATAGATTATTCCAATTCTATTAACTTCCTCCATCATAAGTTCTTCATTATTATTTATAACATTTATTTGTATATAAGGAAATTTTATTGAGCAAAATGGCCCATTGCATTTAATAAATTTAAAAAACTAGATTCATGTCACTTGGCTCCCCACCCACCAATTTACTAGGGATTTCAGATTATTTCAATTCTAATAAGTTCATAATTATTATTTATAACATTCATTTATATATAGATAAATTTTATTTAGTTGTTGACACCTAATCCTCTGTGATTGGGTGAATTTGGAATGTGAATAGTCATCAAAAGATGAACTGAGTAGTCACATTCTTTGTATATAACAATAGCTACCTAATGAAATAAATTATATCAGTTTTCTGCCAAACTGGAGTTACTCCTGACCTGACATGGTATCAGAGCCAGTTCTCAAAATAGTTGTAACTCCCTTAATTTTTTGCTACTGTGGGTTGTGCGTTGGTCTGAGCACTGCCCACTGAACACTGTCCTCTGACGTTCTAACATGAGCACTGTCCTCAACGCCTCTGTCCTCTGCATTGTAATTCATTGCCTCACGCCTTTGTCCTCTGAAGGATTACTTTGGTGAATGATTACTTGGTGCGTCTGCGTTTTTTGAAGAACGCCTTTGTCGAGAGCGGAAGGCTGACAAAGGTGAATTGGTATTGCATTTTACTGCATTTTTGTATACATTTGACTACAATCCGTGTTGCACTGGATTGCCATGGGAAATCATGATATGAACGTTTGAATTAACGGTGTATCATTGCGGTGTTACATTGAACGCTTGAATTGACTGTGTATCTTCAATGAACATACGTTTTGAATGCTATTTCAAACAAATATGTTTGTTGTTGCTGTCGTTGTTTTGAATTCTATTTCAAACAAATACGTTTCCCTGTGTACCTAGAAGTCGACATCCTTGGAATAGGCCTTACCACTGAGGGCGTTACTGCTGGCGGCTTGAATTTCCGGATCGGTCACGGAAAGCTCCCTCGTACTTGTCCATGTGATTCATAAATATTTGCAGTGCGGAGTTAGAATTTTTTAACTTTCTGGAATAGTATGCAGTGTTGAATAGTATGCTGTGTTGAATGGTAGCGCAGTGGAAGCGTGGTATGCCACCGTATGTATATTGCTATTTTGTTTATAAATATCTATCTCTGTATTAAAGTTTTGTTAGTGCGGTGCATATTCATGAATGGTGTAGCTTCTTATTGGATGGGTGCATATTCATGATATGCGCCACCTCTAGTTTCATTCGAAAAAGTCCTCCCCTCGATTGAACGAGTATAATGTTGGCGCAGCGGATATAGTTTCAAATAAAGTTTTGAATGGTGTTGTTTCAAATGCACAGTTTTTAAATTACTGCTCAGTTCAGTTTGGTGTTCAGTTTGGTGCGTTTGGCTTGAATGATATTAACGCTTTTTTGAGTATTAACGTGGTGTGCATCCGGGGAAACGTTGTGGGTTTATAGATATGACCGTCCAAGTCTGTATATGCGTAGAATGGTCCAGTATATATATTGAATGATATATATTGAATGGCTTCGATTTGAATGCGTTGAATGGAATATGAATTGAGTATGGAATATGTTGGATATATTATATGAGGATGCTTTTATAAACATTGGAGGGATTTGAAGAAACATAGTGCATAAAGTATTTGAAATCTTTTTACCCCTTTGAGTACAATTTCACTGTATATCAGCAGAAGTATTTTTTTTTACAGAATGCATTCAATCATCTCTATAGTAGGAATAGTTCTCACTGGCAAGGAGAACTATCCTGAATGGTCCCAGATGATAAAACACACCCTCATCTTCAATGAGTTGTGGAAAGGAGTGTGTGTCGGAGAAGGAGACAATGACCGAGTACAGCCTAGCTCAGACAAAGAGCTCGTCATTTGGGAAAACAAGAACAGCAAAGCCGATGCATTAATCGCAGCATCTGTAAATGAAGAGGTGAGTCGCCATATTTCATCATATTCAACTGCCTTTGAAGATTTACAAAAGCTGAAAGAACTGTATGACTCACATTCTGCACTTGAAGTTGTTCAGCTCATGATTAAACTCTTCACTCCTGAACTGAAAAATAATGATCCTCTTGCTCTTGCATCTGAAGTAATGTCTCTAATGCATGATATCAAATCCACTAAGGTTGAGCTGGATATCCCTCTTATTGCTTTTCTCAAGGCACTCTATCCTACTTACTCCAATTATCTTGAGTCTTTGCAAGCAAATGGAAATCTCAAAGATATAACCTTTGACTCTCTTGTGAAAAAGTTTGATGAAAGAGAGGAAGCTTTTGGAAGGAAGACAACCCCTGAATCGTCTGAAGAAACTGTGTGCCTTACTCATAAAGAAAAGCATTCTGCTCAAGATTATACAAGAGGAAGAGGTGGACGAAGAGAAAGAGGAAGATATTTCAAAGGCAGGGGGGCAGACATTCTCAAGGAGAAAAGGCATATTTGCATTGCATTTACTGCAAAAGAAATGGATCACATGATGCCTCTACATGCAAGCTACCATGGGACAAAATTGAGCAGAAAAGAAACCAACAGAAAGGTAAAACTGATGATACAGACAAAGGTAAAGCACCTGAATCCACTCACTATATTGAGGCACAATGTAACATTGGAGTAAATGAAGATGTGTTTAATGCTTCACTTGCTTCTTCGAAAAATGATTGTTTGCTTGATTCAGGAGCATCCTGTCACATGACTCATAGAAAATAATTTTTTGAAGATTTCACTGACAATGTTGATGGAGCAGTATACTTTGCAGATCAGTCAAAAATCAAGCCATCAAGGCTTGGCACAATCAAGCTTAAACTGCCTGGTCTTCCAGACTTTCTTCTAGATCATGTTCTATATCTCCCACAACTCAAGAGAAACTTGTTGTCCTTGGTCCACATCCACCAGCAAGGTCACTCCATTCATATGTTTGATGGCAAGCTTGAGGTAAGAAAAGCTTCTGACCACTCACTTGTCATGAGGGGAATAGAAGAAGAAAGGCTTCTCAAACTGCAAGGAACCTCAGCTCATGCACAACATTTCTCATATATTTCTCATCATGAAGAAGGTACACTTCCATCAAGTTTATTATGGCATGCTAGATTTGGACATTTAAAATATGACAGCCTCCGCTTATTCAAGAAAAATGGTGTTGCTGGTTTGCCTACAATTCCTAGGAAACATAAGCAATGTGATGCTTGCATTCTAGGAAAGCATAGCAAACATTATTTTCATGATTCACATTCAAGAGCACATAGGAAGCTTAAACTCATTCATCCAGATTTATGTGGTCCAATGCCTGTTCCTTCTGCAAATGGAAATAAATATATCATGACATCTATTGATGATTACACCAGAATGTGTTGGGTTTATTTATTGAAGAACAAATCTGATGCCTTTCAAACATTCAAGAATTTTCATAAATGGATTGAAAATGATGCACAATCTCATATTGGGTCTATTCGTACTGATAATGGAAAAGAATATACATCAAATGAATTTGAAAACTATCTTCGCCAACATGGGATCAAACATCAAACAATTGTGCCTTATAATCCCCAACATAATGGTGTAGCTGAAAGAATGAATAGAACAATCTTGAATATGGTACGATCCATGCTTTTCTTCAAAAATGTAAAGATAATGTTTTCGGCTGATGCTGTTCTATGTACTGCATATATAAAGAATATATGTCCATCTAATGCTATAAGAAACAAGACTCCTTATGAATTGTGGTATGGACATGTTCCTTCGGTAGAACATCTCAAGATCTTTGGTTCCACCTATTATGCTTTGATACCAAAGGTACATAGAAACAAACTTGGTGCTAGTGGTCGTAAGTGTATCTTCCTGGGGTATTCAAACACCTCCAAATCATACCGCCTCTATGATGAAGTAAATAAAAGGTTTGTGTTATCTAGAGATGTAATTTTTCTTGAATCATCCAAATCTGACAATGTTGTTGAGCGGCAACTTGATCGCTTGGATAGATTCCCAAAAACAAAATCATTTCAATAATTTGATAATCAGATTCCACATCTTGAAGGGGGGATTCCTATACTATATCAACATGTGGAATCTTCATCTGAAGATCACTCTCCCCCGAATGAAACTCCAACAACGGATGATGCTTTAAGTGATGTAATTGATAGAATTGGGAGACTCAATCTTGATTCAGTCCCAACTCAATCAACAGAGCAGCCTAGACCATCTCAGAAAGGTCCCCCAAAGTGGGTGACAAAGACACTTGAAAGTGTTCATCCTGATGATGCAACAAAGTATAAACAACTTGTAGGAAGTCTCATCTACCTCACTACTACCAGACCAGACATTTCATTTGCTGTTGGAATCCTCTCCAGGTTTATGCAAAATCCTTGTGAGGGACATTGGTCTGCTGCAAAAAGAGTTCTAAGGTACTTGAAGGGAACTCAAGAACTTGGAATAAAGTATACACAGGTGGACAACTTCAGCTTGATTGGATACTCTGATTCAAACTTTGATGGAGACAAAGAAACTGGGGTATCTACTTCAGGATATGCTATGAGTCTTGGATCAGGAGTTGTCTCTTGGAGATCACGCAAACAATCAGTTCCAGCAGATTCCACAACAGAAGCAGAATACGTGGCAGCAGCTGAAGCAACAAAAGAAATTGTGTGGCTCAGGAAAATTCATGAAGATTTGCAGGTAAAACAATTACAATCAACTCCACTCATGATTTACAACACCTCTGCAATAAAGTTGGCCAAGAACCCAAAGTTCCATGATCGTACAAAGCACATCAATACTAAATATCATTTGATCCGACATCATGTTGAGGCCAAAACAATCCATCTCCTTCATTGTTCCACAAATGAGCAAATTGCAGACATCTTCACCAAAGCACTTGGAAGAGAAAAGCTTGAAAGATTCAGAACGATGCTTGGACTCACCAACATCCCTTCAGATTAGAGGGGGAATGTTGACACCTAAAACTCTGTGATTGGGTGAATTTGGAATGTGAACAGTCATCAAAAGATGAACTGAGCAGTCACATTCTTTGTATATAACAATAGCTACCTAATGAAATAAATTGTATCAGTTTTCTGCCAAACTGGAGTTACTCCTGGCTTGACATTAGTAAAATGGTCCATCCGCATTAATATTTTTAATGTCGTTCTACTAGTATTACATGATATCTAACTCATTTTATGTTGAATTTAACTTTAATATTTATAACAAAAAAATATTATTAACATAAAAGTATCTCGATAAACCAAATAAAACATTTCAATATCCATATTAAATAACTTTTCATAAATTAAAATATAATACTTATATATAGAATAGAAATTATAATATAATATATGATTATAAGATAATAATATAACATAATATAATATAATAGACTAAGCCACATTACCAAATATTTATTTTATAATTACAGCATAAGGGGTTTCCCTCTGAGGCTAACTCCCCTCCCATACCACATGTAAAATTATGAGTCATTGATTTTGTTGTTAGACGATAGAAATAATTTATGCCATCAGATTGTTTAGAAACCACTATTTGCCGGTTACAATTCGCTACGAAATAGCCTCATGCATCGTGCGAGAAACTTTCAAGCTTGGTTACAAATGAAGGTTATCCTGTGTGAAGCATATTCAACGTTATCTCGAAGGGTTGTGTGTCTTGTTGCATAGCGCTTGCGGTTTCTCCGCTTTCTTCTTCATCCCTCTTGTTGTCCACCATGGTTATATTTTTCTCAAAGGTATATCTCTTATCGAATACTCATTTTTCACTGCACTGATTTTGGGTTCTAAGTTCTAACCCCCTCTTGATTACGAAGAGCGAGCTTACTCTATATCATATTACTTGTTGTTACATATGAGAGTTGTTTCACAAATAGGTACATGGATCAAATAATCCTCTTTATTTGTGGAATGCCCCAATTTCATGTAAAATATCTCACCAAATCATTGCAACTCACGCACTCCCCCAATTACATGTTTTAGTTCCTCAAAAGTGAAGCACAAACCACCCTTGAAGCCAAATTTGTAATTATTATTACATTTTATGATCTTGATGGTCCTATAGTCAATGCGCTCTGGAGGAGACTTCCTTTCGTGCATATGATTGGCCCTCTTGTTTTACAGGCACAATTTGGAAATGATAAAATATCTGATATCTCTCCAAGCATGTGGACTGAAGAAACTGAGTGTATGAAATGGTTAGATTCAAGCATTTGGAAGAAAATCCTTGAAATTTAGAAGCAAGGGTTTGGGGAAAGCAATGGATCTGATAAAAAGAGTGAGCGATTGGGTTTCTGAAAAAATGATGTTGGTGTTGCTGGAATGCTCTCAACGAGTGCCTTTGGAAACTGAAGATACTGAAAAATCTGTACCGGAGAATCAATACAAAGAATATATTCCAATGGTGCCATATGTATGGAAGGGTCTTCATCAGGAGATATTGGAGTTGATCTTGTCTAGATTGCAACTGAAGACTATCCTGAGATTGAGAATAGTCTGTCACTAGTGGAACATATTGTCATTGAGCAAGAGGTTTTCCAAAATTCATTTTATGCTCCAAGCCCCGAGTTTCAAGAAATTTGTTCTTATTTGATGTCCTTGATGGTGAGTGCAAAGAAAGTTGTTGATAATGGAAACGCCAAGAAAGGGCGAACTTGTTGTTCTCTTTATGTGAATCTGGCATCTGAAAGTAATGGAACGGGAAAGGGGAGCTCCAAATCTGATTAGGAATGTCGCAAGAGAATTCCATCGACCCAGGAACAACACAGGTAAAAATTTAAGCCATGGATGCCTTTTATCTCCGATAATTATGAAATAACTATATATACCAATGGTATTCACTTGGATTCAGTCCATTTGATAGTTTGTTCCTGTGTTTTTATCTAATATATCGATATATTAAATTACTGTGACAACTTAATATTGATTTGGGTTTGTGTTTTTATTTTATTTTTAGAGCTTCAAAGTTTATAATTGTCAAGGATTCTTTATCATTAGTTTATTGATCTCACCTACAAATTGCCTCGAGGTTCTATTCCTATGGGCTTGTTATTATTATAAGGAAAAACATTATGTTGTGGGTTTTCTAACTTTATCTTTGTCCAAAGGAAATATGGATATATATTCATTTGGGTTTTTTAATATTATTGTTTTCCTTTTTCTTGAAAACACTATTTTTATTATGTTAAAACTAAACCCTTATATTCACTTATAGTTGGGTCTCTTTCACAATTTATTTGACTACCACTCTCATTTTATGCCCTTAGGGTCTTCTGATGTTTAAGTACAAGAGAAGTTATTGTTTATAAATTATAACCCAACCGAGTTTTGAATTTTTCCTGCAAAAAGTAACTGCATGAGGCTCTCGCAGTGGGATATTATTGAGAATATTTTTTATTGGAAGGATGTGGATATTAACTTAGTATCTAAATTGATTCCATTTCCTACATGAAAATAAACAAATCTGATTGAACCATTCGAGTTTTTTGATGGTTTTATATATGGTGAATATTTTGAAACATTTTAGAAGGATAATGCTTCTGTTTCTCCTATCTAGTTAATTTCTTGAGGCCCTATCCCACAAATTCAATAAACAAATTTAAGGCCACGTGACTTAGGTTGTGACATCTGATAATTAAAATAAAAATTAGTTGCCAAAGTAAAGACTCTTAAAGTAGGTTTGGGGCACTCTAATAGCCTGCATACATGAGCTAGAGTTGATCAAATGAGTCCAGAGGGGTGACACTCTAGATATTACCTTAAATGACTCCTTATGGAAACATGTGCTTTGTCTAGTGATTTCTCATCTCTTGTGGGTATTTTCGGATATTAAACTAGGAAATAGAAATATTTGGGCAGAACCATGGTTTTGGAAAACAAGGGTTATTTCATACAACTCTCTGCATTATATTTGATTGAATAGAAAATCTACTTACATAATAGTGTAGAAAAATCTTACTTTATAGGAAAATTAAATGGGATCATAGATCAGGTATCTTTGTGTGAACTTTGTAGTATGGTAACTCGGCTTGGCAAAAATATGGCTAGGCAAAAGAGTCAATAATTTGGCATTCTCTTGGAAAAAACTTGGCTACTACAATTGAAAATATGCAGAAGACAGTAATGGAAATGGGCCGAAATAGTTTCTCAATGAATCAGTAACCAATGACTTCAACCTGTGAGTCTCGTTAGTGATAACTGCGATCTGAAACCTTTAAATATTCACAAATCATGTAAATTTTCAATTCCTATGGATCATTTATATGTTTATTGCTTGAAGTAGCAAATAGTCTTTGCAGGTCCCATAATACTCAATTCCTTTAAGAAAGTCCTTGGATATAGTGGGACGTTCTTTTACTCTAGTTTGTATTTTCTTGTGTTGTCTAATGACATTTTTCAATTCTTTTTTCCCCTCTTTTCCAGTAGCTCAAAACAAGGAGTGGTCAAAAACCATTCCTAGCTATCCTTAGACAATTTGTGAGATGGCCCAATAACCTCGAGTAGGAAAATCATCCTCTCTTACTCCCCATAAACAATGAATAAAATCGAGAGAAGTTTCTCTTTCCAATCTCAAGTTGGGAACAAACCTTCCAACTAGCTGTCCCTTATGTGCTACTTGTGCTTTATGGTTTTCATCCATGTACCTTCTCTATTTCACCACCTATGGTCCTTCCATTTGAAAGTGTGCCCATTACCATAAACTCATCCTCACCTCTTGCCATTCCCCCAACCCCATAAGCTTGTACAATGTAATTTTGTTTGGATTAAATTGTTATAAATTAGTTATCACCAGAAGAATTGGTGAATATACTATTGCGCTAGCCTTAAAGTTTCCCCTGAAACTTAATATAATAGTTAGTGGAAAATAATCCTTATCTACTTGAATATTTCATGTATCTCTATTTGCAAAGTGGACATTGATTTCCCAAACAGTTGGTTATTATTGAGCTTAGTGAATTCTTGAGAGTTGAATTCTTCAATATAAATAAATAGAGAATGAGGAGTAAAAGGAAATTGTGGAAAACCATGTATCCTATCCACACCTAAAATTGATATCATAATCCCATGTTCCCCTACTGCTAGGCATATAGTATAGGGTTGTGGGATAGCTATCAATGTTGTAATCCATTTTGCATTTTCATTGATGTCTCCGATGGTATTGGACTAGTGAGAAATGTTTAAAAAATGTTAACAAATGAGAACTTGTTGAAATCGACTTTGTTCAGGATGGAGGAATGTTGAGCAAAAATCAGGACATCAAAAAATCTACCTTGACTCATTTTAATGATAATGTGTGTATCTTTGCTGATGTAGGATGTTCTTGCTTGGTGTGGAAAATTTTTGCAAAGGTGACTGGAGGAGCATCTCAAGGAATTTTGTTATTTCGCAAACTCCCACATAGGTGGCTAGTCATGCACAAAAGAATTTTATTCATTTGAATTTGATGAACAGGGACATAAGAGGATCTAATATTCATGAATTTATTAGTGTGAATGGGAGTGATGTATAATCACCACACAGACCTATAAATGGTGAAGGAAATAAACCTTCAAGATTTGCGGGACAGTCTTCTATTCATACTTCTCAGTGAGGGCTTCCTAGTGTATATGGAGCTACTATTCATCAGTGCATTGTTGGGCCTATGGTTTTCATTACTGTCCCTCCTATAATGCTTCGTCCTGGAAACGCTCCTTGTGTTCTTCCAGTTGCTTACCCTAAGCGACAACCAACTATGCATTGATAATTAGAGAGAAGGACCTGATCACTTTGGAATACAAAGATTCATTTGATAATATGTTTGTTGTCATCGTATCAATAGGAAATGATAAATTTCAACTAATTTGATAAATGTTGATCAATTTGTGTACCATTGCTTAATATGCATATTTTCGTGGGTGGTATGAAAGAGATAATTTTATTCCTCCACTAAGATTGCCAAAGTGGAGGATGTTAATTGTCTTGCAAAGAATGATTTTGATGGGGATACATGTAAGAAAAAACTCAAATCCAACCAGGAACGTTGCAAGGGAATTGGACCGAGGAAGAACACAGGTAAAAATTTAATCCCTTGATTCCTTTCCTCTCCGATAATTTTATTTTCAGCAAAGTTTTTATGGATGAGTGCTATTCATTTGTCTTTTGTCCATTCGACAATTTGTTCCCTTTTTTTATCTAATATATCAATATATTAAATTACTCTAAAAACTCTATATTGATTTGGGTTTGTGATTTTTTGGGCTTTTTGTAGCTTCAAATTGTATATCTATCTGAGATTCTTTATCATTAGTTTTGTTGATGTAACCTACAAATTGTCTCTAGGTTCTATTCTTGTGGACTTGTTATTATTATAAGGAAAAAAATTCTCGCACAGGTTCTCTAACTTTATCTTTGTGAGAAGGAAATGCAGATTTATATTCGTTTGGGTTTTTTGATGTTATTGTTTTCTTTTCTTATGAAATCATTATCTTTTTTTATGTTAAAACTGAACCCTTATATTCACTTGCACTTGGGTCTCTTTCAAAATGTCTTTGATTGCCACTCTTGCTCTATACCCTTAGGGTCTAATGAGGGTTGAGTATAGGAGAAGTTATTATTTATAAATTATAACCCAATCGAGTTCTAAATTTTTCCTACAAATAGCGACTGCATGAGGATGTGGTGGTGGGCTATTAATGAGAATATTTTTTATTGACACAATGTGGATATGAACTTAGTATCTCAATTCATTCCATTTCCTACATGAAAATAAACAAATTGGATTGAAAAATTCGATTTTTCCGATGGTGACCTTTATGGTGACTATTTTGAAACTTTTTATAAGGATAATGCTTTTGTTTCTCTTATCTGGTTAATTTCTAGAGGGTTGTCCTACAAATTCAATAAACAAATTTTAGACAACCTAAATTAGGTTGTGACAACTCATAATTAAAAAAAAAAATCGTTTCCAATGTAAAGACTATTAAATTAGGTTTGAGGCACTATAAGAGCCTTCATACATTAGCTCGAGTTGATGAAATGATTTCAAGGGCGAGACACTCTAGATATTCACTTAAATGACTCCTTATGCAAACATGTGCTTTGTCAATTAATCATTTCTCATCTCGTCTAAGTATTTTCAAATATTAAACTGGGAAATATAAATATTTGTACAGAATCATGGTTTTGGCAAACAAGGGTTATTTCAGAGAACTCTTTGCATTATATTTGATTGAATAGAAAATCTACTTACATAATGGATTAGAAAAATCTTACTTTATAGGAAAAATAAATGGGATCATAGATCAGGTATGTGTATATGAACTTTTAAGTATGGTGACTTGGTTTGGAAAAAAATGGCTCACAAAATGAGTCAAGAATTTGGCATTCTCTTCGAAAAAAACTTGGTAACTACAATTGAAAATCTACAAAATGAAAAAGTATTGGTGAATAGACTATTGCAGTAAACAAACTTAAAAATTCCCTTGAAAATTTAATAACAGTGAGTGGAAAATAATCCTTATCTACTTGAATAGTTAATGCATCGTCATTCTCAAAGTGAACATTGAGGGCTCTAGAGTTGGCTATGATTGAGCTTAATGAATGCTCGAGATTTGACATCTCCAATCTCAGTAAATTGAGAATGAGAAGTAAAAGGAAATTGTGCAAAAACATGTACCCTAGCCACACCTAAAACTAGAATCATAACCTCGTGTTCCCTTGCTGCTAAGCATATAATACAGGGTTGTGAGATAGTTGTAAATGTTGTAATCCACTTTGTGTTTTCAATGATGTCTCCGGTGGTATTGGACTAGTGGGAAATGTTTCAAAAAAGCTAACATATGAGAACTTATTGAAATCAACTTTGTTCAAGATGGAGGAATGTGTAGGTAGAAGTAGGACATCGAATACTATTCCTTTTATTATTTTAATGATAATTTTTGTATCTTTGTTAATGCGGGATGTTCTTGCTTGGTCTGGAAAAAATTGGTAAAATTTACTCGAGGACGATCTCACAGAAGTTTTTTATTCTTGAACTCCCACACAGGTGGGTGGTAATGGACAAAAGTATTTTATTCGGTTGAATTCAATGAAGAGGGATAGAAGATGAAATAGAAATAGTGATATTCCTAGTGTGAATGGGAGTGATGTATCATCACCACAAGGACCTATAATTGGTTAAGGAAATCAATCTTTGTGATCCGCAGGGCAATCTACTAATCATGCCTCTCAGCGAGGGCTTCCGAGTGTATATGTAGAGACTATTGGTCAACCCATTGTCAGGCCTACGGTTTCCACTATTGGCACTCCTATAATGCTTCCTCTCGGACATGATCCTTATCTTGTTCCAATTTCTTACCCTATGCCACATCCAGCTATGCATAGATAACTAGAGGGAAGGAGCTCAACACTTTGGACTACAAAGCTTCATTTGATAGTATGTTTGTTGTGATAGTATCAATGGGAAATCGTTCATGTCAATTGAAATTCTAAATGCTAAGCAGTTGGTGTATCATTTCCCAATATGCACCTTTTCATCTGTTGTATCAAAGAGATCATTCTCTTCCTCCACTAAGATTTCCAAAGTGGAGGATGTTAATTTTCTTCCAAATAATCATTTTGATGGGGATACACATTAGAAAAAACTTGATTTGTGATTATTTTATTATTTCCATTCTTCAATCAAAATCATAAAAGAGAAAACCTCTGGTCCTCTGGATACATATAGAAATATTATATGATAATTTTTACAATTTGGCACATAATACACAAATATGAAGAGTTCAATAATGTTTCTCTATATAGCATCAACATGATTTAGGATGCTTTGTGCACCTCTTTGTCTTTCACTACATCATCAAGGATTGTAGTTTATTCATGCAACATGCCCTCTACATGCAACATACTCTCTTTATAGAGGGAATTCAACATAGATATAGATAACAGTATCAATGCATTTACCACTTTGTGCATTCAATCCAGGTGTTTTTAGAAATAATCATTGTACCAACTATATAATATTTATAACAAACATTCAATATGTGGAACTCAAAATTCTCGCTTCTCAATCTGCTATCATTTTCATTTTCCTCAACAAAGGCTTCAACAGAATCTTCTCTATTGTAGTATACTACCCTCGCAGGCACAACCAATATTTTTTTATCATCTAA
This sequence comes from Pinus tabuliformis, assembly GCA_031772625.1. Classification (NCBI taxonomy): domain Eukaryota; kingdom Viridiplantae; phylum Streptophyta; class Pinopsida; order Pinales; family Pinaceae; genus Pinus; species Pinus tabuliformis. The sequence goes on along the minus strand of CM062812.1, from coordinate 478,988,922 downwards.
GTCAGTAATCAATGCTATCCATATTCACACATTTGTAGCCAAATGAAAAACCTAAATTCCAACATATTTAACCTATGTGTTTCTATTTTGGGGGAAAAATGGATGCATATCTGGAACACAAGCTTTCATATCCAACGTATTGCTATCCTCATTCTTACCATTGATATCTTCACATTGAAACTCCATTCTAATTACTACTGTTGTTCTAGAATACAAAATTCAATGAGAATGATGATGGGAATGTGGGTAGGTGCCTAATAAGCATGCATTATGTTTGAGCCATGATCATCATCAACTCAAAATAAAAACAAATGCAACCATACAGTGGAAGGCCAATATGGTTGCAACAATATGAGATTTTATGATACTGGGAGGGTCCTTTCCCAATTTGATATTATGTGTCCCTCAAAGGCATATTCCAATTGATCATAAGCCTTCAAAAACTGCTCTAGCACAAACTTGTGGAAAATTTAAACACGTATGCAAGTGTCATTGCAAATTCTTTACGACATTTCCTTTGCAGCATATGATGCAAATGCTAGTTATACCTAATTGAAATATTTTTAATTACATAAATACATGTCGATTGATATGTATGATTATTTATCCATCTTAGTATTATAATTTTTCTCCAAATATATATATATATATATATATATATATATATATATATATGTATGTATATGTATGTATGCATGTATATATAGTAAGTAACTATATATGTATGATTGTATTAACTTTATTATAATATTATAAATTTAGTTCAGGTATAACATATCATTTTTATTTATATATATCTTGAGGAGGTGGCTGAACGAGTGGTATGGCCCTTTGTTCACAACTGGGGCCCTGACTTAGTATGACACATGTTCGAATTTCTATCGATAGTTGACAGGTATGGTAGGGAAAAATTAGAACCATCGAAAAGTAGAAGTATCATTCTATATTATAGAAGATGGGCATTATGTGCATTTTTTCTCACTTGGTATGGGAGGTGTAAACATAAGATTAAGGGCTACTATGATATGTCCCAACCTCCTAGATGACCTTAAGGAAATGGAGTCGGCAGAACTAGACCTTACTCGATTCCCTCGGGTGCGACAGGACCCCCACGAGAAACTCAACCCCTCCAAGTGTCCAATACGTGATACAACTCACCTTTTCCCTAATGTAGATCCCCATTCACTCCCTTTCCAAGGCATCAATGTGACTATGCATTCCTAGTCGCTCCCAATAGGCCTGCATAAGTGTGACTGTGGCATTTTTCTTCTAGTGATGTGCTAGCGACTGTGAGAATTAACTCTATTTTTTAGGCGTGGGACTTAGCCCCGGCCCAGAAAACTATGAAACTTCCAGAAGTCATAAAATAAATGAAGACAATGTTTGTAGACCAAAAGCTATAGCGAAGACTTGACCTGCTCATCTCCAGTCAGGACTCACATTTTCTCAAACAATTGCTAGATATGCAACATACGGGTCACTATGTTCTCTCATTTATTGTCTTAACACCAATTAGGTATTGCATTCATTATTTATTTAGTTATGAGTGAAAGCATGAAAAGAGCCATGATTAAGATCTGTCATAAAACCATGCTTATAAGTAGCATATAAGCAGATAAATAACCATAAGAGAACAATCATTAAAGCCACATAATAACCAATACATTCCCTTACCAAAATAAAGAGAAACTTAGTTTTTATTAACCATAGGAAATTACCAACCGGGTTTAGGACTTCCACGTTCCACCAGACCATATATTGGTTGAACCAAATCTTTATTTTAGCCAATCACCCTCCTACCATATTTGAGAATGAATGTGTGATATTATGGGATAAACCAATCCATAAACATCCAAGGGAATTCAAAAGTTAAGGTACCTCCACTCCCACTATAGTGTGATCTCACCTAAACCAGTCTTGAGATCAGAAAACTAAACCGAGATTGGATGCTTTAGAATTTCTTCACCATCCTTGAGGAATTTTATTGTCTCCACCCTAAGGTGTTATTGTGTATCGTGTCATTACCAGTCAAAGGATTCCTAAGCCTTTGGGAAATTTCCTGACACAACCTCACCCCATATTATGAAACGATGTGACAACCCAAAGCTCAAATTGAGAACAATCCCATCATACCATGGCTATCCAAAAATGGAAAGGATAGGCTAAAATCCATGCCAATGATAAGAAAATAGCGACGTACCAACATGAAAATGTTAGAAAAATACTTACAGGGGGGGTGGGGTGAATAATTATTTTAAGCTAGTTAATCTTTTTTTTTCTTATTCAGATTTAGTTACACGACTCTGATGCCGGAAAGTCGCATATATCTAGTTCACTAACTTTTTCAGTTAATTCATCATCTCTTTAACTTGAACCAATATATCAGTTCTTCATTGAATATTAATTAAATAGTAATCATGTGCAGTAAGACAAAATAAGTCATTACACACAAGAAACACATGAACACCATGACTTTTAGGTGGAAACCCAATGTGGGAAAAAACCATTGTTGTTTTCATCTTTGTCTTCTTCTTTTATTATAAAGAGTAATTTCTTACAATACTTCTAATGGTGTAGACTCATACAAGTATGTAGGAACCCGCCTGTAGAAGGCTACAACCTTATCTTATTTTCAGCTTATACTGGAAGGGAACTACGACCCACTTATCGTTTGTTCCTTGTGGATTACTTTTTAGAACATTTCAAGCTGGATATGTTCCAATTATCAGACAACAATACTAAAACCAACATTGTATGAAATCACTGAACCAACTTAATCACCAAATCATTAAATAAATTGAATACTTGATCCCACATAAGAAAAGAAACAAGATCATTCCAATTCACTCTATACCCTTCATCAGAGTGTCAACCCACCTATTGTTCATCACAAAAACATGATCTTGTGACTGTAAAACCTGGTCAACCTTATGTTAGAATATACATGTTATTATTATGAGACATACATGTGTATATACACACATTATGTTAAGATAACCTATTAGAGATCTCAAAATAATGAACCCTGAAACTGAACCACTACACTGCTGAAATCAATCACTAAAACACACAATGATCTCACAAACGTTTTAACGAAATATAGGTCATCTCATAGAAGCATAACTTTATTCAATATTTCATAACATAATTGGTTCAACCTCAACAAACACTGTCAAACATAGATCATGATGGAAGACTTCATCAACAAACAATAGCAAACACAAAAAGACTGATCAAACATCATTTACAACAAAACCCTAGCATATGTACACAACCCTTGTAAGACACTTTCGTGTATGTATGCATATTGGAAGAGGCATATCCACGTACAGATCCGTCCCCTACAAAATCAATACTCTACTACCTAAAATTTGATCTTCGTATGTACATAATATTTTTGAAGAAAAACATCTTATATATCTATAACTATTGAATAATACCTTCGCTGCAAAACATATGACCAATAAAAACCAAATCTTGGCAGATACTATATAAGACATGCATCACAACATCATCATCACAAATATATCAACCCATAAGAAAATTATTCAATGTGTAGTCATTTCAGATCTATAAGATTTGGTGCATCATCACAGTCCTGGATGCACACTTATTTCAAATAAAATAATTCATCAATAAACCAAATCTTGCACACATAACAATTTTATATCCATCTCCTTATATATCTTAGGCCTTGGCTAATAACTTAGGTAAATTTCGTAATTATGTCGATGGTATTCTTTGATTATATCAAATATCCATTATCGCACTTATTATTATTGGCCAATACCATGGTAAATACCCATGGTATTAAGAATACTAAGGTGTAAAAACCATACAAAACTTTTCTTCACAATACTCATGTATTTATGTGTCTTTTCTTCTCAGAACCTGTCTATACTTCTTCATACTTTATATTTATCATTCCTTTGTCTTTGAACTGATATTCCTTTGTCCAATATTTTTGTCACATCTGTACTGGCCTGAATACTTATCCTACTTTTAGCATGTTGACATCTTTATTAAGTAGGTTTTCATTAAGGACAACACATTTATTGTAATGCCAATGATCTCCCCCTTTCAACTCGATGGCAACCACTTTGGTGTTCGGTCGCCACCACCTATAGATATATGTTAAGACATCTGTAGATATACCAAGTTTCTCAAACACCAAGCTTGAAGCTTCTTCCCCCCTTTGACATCAAGCGAAAATGGTTGACCAATGTTGAATGAAGGTTTGTCTTCCTTTGTTGACTTGAGTGTTGTAGATCTAATTTGCTAAGTATGAACAGTAAATATTGACTATGCTCCCCATGATCACATGCTGAATTTCTGAAGATATAGAAAGAAGTACATGAATCTATGACTCAATCATAAACAAACTTTCCTATCATCAATGACTCATGTTTCCATTGATCACCCAACAATGTCGGGTTACATATTTGACTCAACATTACTTCACATGACCAAAATGATGGGATTACATAACTTGACCACAATACTCCATTATTGAATTTTACAATGATTTATAACATAGGTCTTAACATGACCTTTACATCAAGATTCAGATATGGAATTTATAATTAAAAAAAAGACCTAAATAAGACCATGATATTCATCAACAAACATTAGAAACCATATCGGATCTACACCATAAGAATTTACAGTGACAAAAAATCCTTCAACAACATCCGTGTCTTTAGTATTTCATCAAAGCATCAATGTTATATTACAACAACTCAAAAGCCATCATAAGACAACACCATTTCTAAGTAGCACCAATCAACATCAGGACCAAAATGAAAAATAATAACCATATGAAGCATATCAGAGGCTTTCGCTAACTCTATCCCACTTTCCCTCAATCATATAGAAGCACACGTGATTTTACTTCATAATATTCACGTACTAGAAAAAAAAATTGAATTTTATAACCACAACTCCCCCTCAGGCTGTATTGTCTGAACCTATTCATTGTTACTACATCACATGTCTTGTCACTAATATAAGAAACATGAATATCAAAACAACCAAGGGAGACATTATCAAAACAACATATTTATTACTCCCTCTGAATATGAAATATATGTTAGAATAATTAATGAAGTGATGAAGGAGAGGCCACTCCTAGATTATTTTTGAGATATTTAGAGGAATCACGTGGAAGAGGCTTTGCAAATATATCTGCAACTTGTTCCTTTAAGGGAACATATTCCAATTTGAGCTTTTGTGCATGTACCTGTTCTATCAAAAAGTGATATTTGATTGGAATATGCTTAGTTTTTTAGTGCATGAAACGATTTTTAGAAATACTTATGGCACTAGTGTTATCGCACAAAATAGGTATAGGTTGAGGAAAAGTGATTTGTGTTGGAAATAATACTGAGAGGGGGGGGTGAATCAGTATTATCAGAACTATAAAACTTTTTCAATGCTCAGAAACATATACGCTACTTTCGTTAAGTGAACCAGCGTGTACACGCAACTGTGAATAAAGAAAACAGCGTATAACTAGAAATCTTATAATTCAGTCAGTTTATCTTCAGTTAAGTGCATGAGGACATTATTCACCATATTAAGAGTAAACAGATGCAGTAGAACAGATCACATAGAAACCACACATATGAACACCAAGATATAAGGTGGAAACCCAATGTGGGTGAAAACCACCTGCTGCAAGTCGTCTCTATCTTTCTTTAATATGAAACTTCAGTTTACAATCTTTTTGTACTGGTGCAGCCTTATACCAGTACGCAGGCTACAACCTGCAGAAGGCTACAACCTTCTCTCGTTCTCCAAACTTCCTTGGAAGGGAGCTCCAACCCCCTTTGCTCTTGTACTAGCTAAGATACTAGTACGTAGGTGCTGACCTACAATCTTCTTTCTTTCAGGTACCACCTTTCATACATTTTCAGACTCGATATTCCTGAAGCACAACATTACAATCTGTAGACCACAATTCATTCAACTTTCACAACAGATCATTGAAGCATAAAACAACCAATACTAGCATCATCAAACTTTGAATCACTGAACCACTGAACCCTGTCAATCACCAGTTACCAGAACACAGAGCAGACTACATAACTCTGCAATAACAGTCAGACCCAACTGTAACTCAAAAATCAAGCTCCAAAATATATACGCTACTTCAATGAGAGAAACCCGCGTATACACGCGCTTTTACCGAAACCAACCTACGTACAGATCTAAAAATAAATTCTATCAACTTGCAGCTGTACCAGACATCAGTTAGACCCAGAACATAACATTGCGTCAGTATGCAGATCTAGAAATACGCATAATCAACCATATCATAATAGTGCATTTCAAATCATTAGATCCCGATCTATCCTTTAGATCTAGTCTTTCATCAACCAAAGTGATCTCTCCTTAGCTTAGATCAAGCAACCCAGAACCTGCATACCAGATCTCTTTCTTCTTCAGATATTCAAGCCTTTACAAGATGATTTGCCTAATGATCTTCTCCTCCTTATATAGCCTTAGGCCTAGCTCAATACCAAGAGCCAAAACCATAGAAAACCAAAACCATCAACTTCAAAACTAGAGATCTACACGTCTGTCGAGGTACTTTGGTCCAAAGACATGGGCACAAGTACCGAGGACTAACTACCATGGACCAAAAGGAAACTTCCCGACATATACGCCCTTTTCTGTTCATGCATCTGCATGTATACGCGCCTTCGTATATAGCTCTCCTGCGTATACGCGACTTAGTATGCATATCACCAGCGTGTATACGCAACTTGGACTTGATTAACCAGCGTATATTAGATTTCTCTTTATTTTGTAGTCTGAACGGAGATCTGTCATCAAAGAGAGTTGCCATCAAGGACAACACCTGTATCAAACCGCCACACCTGTGCCAAAATGCCAACAATCTCCCCCTTTGGACTTGATGGCAACCTCAAGATCCTTAGAATCATTCTCCCCCTTTGTCATCAAGGGCAAAGGGCTATGCTCCCCCTGAGTACATGCTGATACCTCTGCTTGGCTGAGCTGAATCATGCTCCCCCTGTCTGTAGGCCAGATCTGTAAAAGATGTTCTTCAACAAGAACCAAGACTTCTACACCATAAGGAACCTTCCTATCACCAAAAGACTCAATACATACATCCATACTCCCTACCAAGAGGGGACACATCAGAAACAACCAATTATATTACATCAATCATCCCAGGCATAGTGGGGAAACCAACATAGGCCGTTACATGACCTTGACATCATAAAAGAGATATCACAAAAGAGATACATGACATAGAGACAACAGATCTAGACCAAGACTTATGAAAGTCACCAGCAGCATCTGATAAACATCTTTTAGATCAGCAACCAGGATTTCTTTCTGAGATCCTTCTCCTGAAACCAATAACCAAAACATCTAAATGCCAACAATGCTTTATGAGACTTTTAAGCTGCTCCCCCTGAACCTGTGCCTGCTGCACCTCCTGAAACTGTGTCTGAAGGATTCTGACATACCCATCTCAGACCTTTTCAAACCAGAGTTTGCCCTTGCTGCTCAGAACTCCATATACGCGATTTATCCTACACAAAACTACGTATGGACGCGGATATACTCTCTGCAACAAGCGTACACCATACACGCGACTTTCCCAGCATAAATCCGCGTGTATACGCGTATATACCTTTCGTAACTTGCGTATACCAACTTTTCTGTAGAACAGACAAGCTTCAACAGCAGGATGAAGCATCAACTACTCCCAGCTTTTGTCTGAGATATTCAAAAGTTTCCCTGGGCAGTGGTTTTGTGAGAATATCAGCAACTTGTTCCTTAGAAGGAACATACTCCAACTTGACCTTCTGCTCAAGCACTTGTTCCCGGAGAAAATGGTACTTGATTGGTATGTGCTTGGTCTTTGAGTGCATGACTGGATTCTTTGAAATGCTGATTGCACTAGTATTATCACATAAGATAGAAACTGGTGGAGTGCAAGTGATTTGAAAGTCCTGCAAGGTCTGCATCATCCAAAGAAGTTGTGTGCAACAAGATGCCGCAGCCACATATTCTGCTTCAGCTGTAGATAAGGCAATCGAACTCTGTTTCTTGCTGAACCAAGATACTAATCTGGAACCCATGAAGAAAGCACCACCACTTGTGCTTTTCCTATCATCCACACTTCCAGCCCAATCTGCATCTCTGTAAGCATGAAGAGTGAGATCTGTATTTCTAGGATACCATAAGCCATAGTTTTGGGTCCCTTGAAGATACTTGAAGATTCTTTTGACTGCCTGAAGATGGGTTTCCTTTGGGTTGGCTTGAAATCTTCCAACAATTCCTACTACATGTGTAATATCTGGTCGGGTACCTGTCAAATAGAGAAAACTCCCAATCATGGATCTATAAGTGGGTTGGTGAACTGCTGCTGATTCATCATTTGCACTGAGGCTGCATCCTGTAACCATGGGTGTACATACTGGCTTTGACTCTTCCATGCCATACTTCTTCAAGATCTGCTTGAGGTATTTGGTTTGAGACAAGAAGATACCTCCTTCATTTTGTTGAATTTGCAATCCAAGAAAATATGTCAATTCTCCAAGTAGTGACATTTCGAATTCTTTCTGCATAACCGAGGCAAAGTTTTGACTCATAGTCTCTTCATTGCTGCCAAAGATAATATCATCTACATAAACAACAAGAATTAGCAATTTGTTATTTTCAACTTTTATATAGAGATTGCTATCTGCTGATCCTTTTGAAAAGCCTTGTTGGTGAAGATATTTGTCCAACCGATAGTACCAAGCCCTTGGAGCTTGTTTGAGTCCATAGAGAGCCTTTTTCAATCTGCATACAAGGTTTGGATCATTCCAAAGAATGAAACCATCTGGATGCTCAATATATACTTCTTCTTCTAAGTCTCCATTCAGAAAGGCTGATTTCACATCCATTTGAAATACCTTGAAGTTTTGAAAGCTTGAGAGAGCAAGGAACATTCGGATAGCCTCAAGTCTTGCCACAGGAGCAAAGGTCTCTTCAAAATCTATTCCTTCTTGCTGTGCATACCCTTTACAAACGAGTCTGGCCTTGTTCCTAATTACTTCTCCATTTTCATTCAATTTATTCTTGAAGACCCATTTTGTTCCTATTACATTTTATCTTTTGGTCTAGGAACTAATTCCCAAGTGTTGTTCTTTTCGATCTGCTCAAGTTCTTCATCCATTGCTTTGACCCAACATTCATCCTTGCATGCCTCTCTCACATTTTGTGGTTCAGTGGAGGAGAGTAATGCCAAATAGCTTGAAGCTTCTGCAAGTGTCCTTCTTGTTTGTACTCCTGCTTCTTTCTGCCCCACAATCTGAGTTTCTGGATGATTCTTTTGAACATATCTGGATGGAGTCTTCTCTTCTATTCTTGTCTGCTCCTCTGGTTCTTCTTGAGATTCTTCTTCTTCTTGAGGTTCTTCTTCTTCATCATTCTGCCTTTGAGAGTAGCCTTCATCTTCTTCAATGTCTTCATGATGAACTTGCCTAGGAATATATCCCTTCTCATCAACCACTACATCAATACTGTCAACAATTCTGCCAAGTCTTTTATTGTAGCACTTGTATGCTTTGCTATGTGGAGAATAACCAAGAAGAATGCCCTCATCTGCTCTTGGTTCAAGTTTGCCAAGTTGCTCATCAGTATTCTTAATATAACATTTGCTCCCAAAGATTTTGAAGTGCTTCACGGAAGGAGTTTTACCACTCCAAAGCTCATGAGGTGTTTGAGTGCTGTTTACTCGGACATTTGTTTTGTTAAGAATAATAACAGCAGCATGTGCAGCTTCACCCCAGAAGGTTGCAGGAGTACCTGATTCATCGAGCATAGCACGAGCCATTTGTTGGATAGTTCTGTTCATTCTTTCCACAACCCCATTTTGCTGAGGAGTTCTAGCTGTAGAGAATTCTCTTCTTATCCCATGTTCATCGCAGAAATCGAAAAATTCATTTGAGGTGAACTCCCCACCTCTGTCAGATCTGAGGCACTTAATTTTGTGTCCTGATTCATTTTCAACCAATGCTTTGAAGGATTTGAACTTTTCGAATGCTTCATCTTTGTGCTTCATAAGCCCTAACCAAACAAACCTTGAGAAATCATCAATGAATAATATCAGATATTCTTCTCCTCGAGGTGTCCTTTTCATAAATGGACCACATACATCTGTATGGACTAGCTCAAGAGGCAAGGTAGCTGATCCTTCCTTCTCTGGAAAGTTAGTTCTGGTTTGCTTTCCAAACTGACAAGATTTGCATATGGTGTTGTCTGGAATTTTGATATCTGGAAGATCGCGAACTGCCTGATATTTGCATGCTTTCCTTATTTGTGAGAAGCTTAGATGTCCCAACCTTCGATGCCATAACCAGTGCTCTTCATCCTTGCTAAGATAGCATTGTTGTTGTCCTTCTTCAAATATGTACAGATTATTTGGAGTTCTTTTGCCTTTGAGAACTGTTTTACCTGTATCAAGATCACGAACAAGACATCCATTCGATCTGAAAATAACCTCGGTTTTTTGATCACACATCTGGCTGACACTTAGAAGATTATGCTTCAATCCATCAACATACAAAACATTTCCAGCCTTGACCTTTTCTTTCAAAGGAGCAATACCTTTTCCTTTTATAGTTGCAGGAGTATCATTTCCAAAAGAAACTTTCTTTCCCTTTTCTAAAGTAGAATAAGATTCAAGTTTTTCTTTATCACCTGTCATATGTTTCGAACATCCACTGTCAATGTACCATAGATTTTCCTGTCCTTCTGCATAAAATGCTATCCCACATCTTTCTGTTTGAGGTTCCTTTATTCTCCATGTTTTGGTGCTTGTGGCTTGTTCCTTTTTCTCCTGAAACCTGCTCCTGCATTCAGAGTCTTCATGACCAAAATTATTGCAAATAGAACATTCAACTTCATTTTCAAGAACCGAAAAGTTGTTATAGGTCCTTTTTGTAATCCCTGTCATACTTCTTTGTTTTTGAGCTTCCCTAGTCATGATTGTTTTATATGCAACACATTGAGCTGCTTTGTGACCAAAGTTATGGCAAGAAAAGCATTGTCCATTGAAGAAGCTTCTGCGGTTATTGAATCTACCAGCCAACTGATTGTAATTTCTATTTTCACTTATTCTTGAACCAAACTGAGAAGATTTTACCTGTGGCTGGTTGTAGCTTTTGTTCACCCTTAAGATGGATTGTCCCTGATAGTTTCTGTTTGTAATTCGTCCTTGCTTTACCTGATTATCTTCATTGTTCTTCTGCTCATTTCTTCTTGCTGCATCAAGATAACTTTTTGAGGTGGATGCTTGAGAGGTTTCTCCATTATAGCCCAAACCTGTCTTGTTTAGAGGAGACCGCTGCACATTGATAATCTCATCCAAAGTTTCAGATCCTTTGACAAACTTAAGATTAATAGCTTTTGTTTTCTCAATTTCTTTTCTGAGACCAACAATTTCACCTTCTAGTTTTTCAAGATGTTTTTCCTTTTCATCAATTTGAAATTGCAAAGTATCAATGATCACATTCTTTTCTTCTATGCATCTCTTGAGTCTAGTAATTTCATCATATAGAGATTATTCACATCTACAGCATCCTCATAATCATCATCTTCAAATGCCATTAACAACTTATATTTATTACCTTGTTCATCTTCATCATTGTTTGATAAGCCATCACTATCTTCATGGGTGTAGTAGCTTTTCTTACTTGCACTTTGTTTCTTGTTCCATCTAGCAGGTTCTTTTCCTTTATCCTTATAAGGACATTTTGCAGCATAATGACCTACTCTTCCACAAGCAAAGCATTTGAAAGGTAGCTTACCTCTGAACCTTCCAGAACCCCTTTGAAGATTTCTGACAAAATTTGATTCTTCTTCCTCTTCTTCTGGAACATGGCTTGCTTCATAGTAATCTTCTTTTCCTGATGCCTTAAAAGCAGCTTCCCTTCTGTCTGATGGACCTCCCTTTCTCATTTCATAAGCAGTTAGAATTCCATGTAGCTGAGACATAGTGAGAACACGGAGATTTTCCTTTTCTTCTATTGCAGATACTTTAGATTCAAACTTGGGGGATAATGATCTTAGAATCTTTTGAACTACTATAGTCTCTTTTATTTCTTCACCCAAATTTTTCATACAATTAACAATCTCATCTACCCGAAGAAAATAATTAGCCACACTTTCATCATTATACATCTTGAGAGTCTCATATTGAATCCTGAGAGTTTGAAGTTTAGCTTGTTTTACCTGTTCATCTCCTTCATAGCTAGTGATCATTTTGTCCCATATCTCTTTTGCTGATTTGAAGTGCATGACCTTCATGAATTCTGTTTGGGATATACTTCCTAATAGAGTACTGACTGCTTTTGCATTTGTTTCATACTGCTTTTTCTCAGCTGGATCTGTAGGAGTAGCCGAAGGAAAATCATAGCCTGTTTCTACAATGTCCCAAACTTCTGTACCAAGAGATTGAAGATATGCAGTAACTCTTACCTTCCAATAATTGAAGTTTGTCCCATCAAAAATCAGTGGCCTGATTGATGCTTCTCTCTCGTAGTTGCTCATGATGAACGATCTACCTTCAAGCGATCGAGCTTCTCTGAAGGACCTGCTCTGATACCAATTGTTGGAAATAATACTGAGAGGGGGGGGTGAATCAGTATTATCAGAACTATAAAACTTTTTCAATGCTCAGAAACATATACGCTACTTTCGTTAAGTGAACCAGCGTGTACACGCAACTGTGAATAAAGAAAACAGCGTATAACTAGAAATCTTATAATTCAGTCAGTTTATCTTCAGTTAAGTGCATGAGGACATTATTCACCATATTAAGAGTAAACAGATGCAGTAGAACAGATCACACAGAACCACACATATGAACACCAAGATATAAGGTGGAAACCCAATGTGGGTGAAAACCACCTGCTGCAAGTCGTCTCTATCTTTCTTTAATATGAAACTTCAGTTTACAATCTTTTTGTACTGGTGCAGCCTTATACCAGTACGCAGGCTACAACCTGCAGAAGGCTACAACCTTCTCTCGTTCTCCAAACTTCCTTGGAAGGGAGCTCCAACCCCCTTTGCTCTTGTACTAGCTAAGATACTAGTACGTAGGTGCTGACCTACAATCTTCTTTCTTTCAGGTACCACCTTTCATACATTTTCAGACTCGATATTCCTGAAGCACAACATTACAATCTGTAGACCATAATTCATTCAACTTTCACAACAGATCATTGAAGCATAAAACAACCAATACTAGCATCATCAAACTTTGAATCACTGAACCACTGAACCCTGTCAATCACCAGTTACCAGAACACAGAGCAGACTACAGAACTCTGCAATAACAGTCAGACCCAACTGTAACTCAAAAAATCAAGCTCCAAAATATATACGCTACTTCAATGAGAGAAACCCGCGTATACACGCGCTTTTACCGAAGCCAACCTGCGTACAGATCTAAAAATAAATTCTATCAACTTGCAGCTGTACCAGACATCAGTTAGACCCAGAACATAACATTGCATCAGTATGCAGATCTAGAAATACGCATAATCAACCATATCATAATAGTGCATTTCAAATCATTAGATCCCGATCTATCCTTTAGATCTAGTCTTTCATCAACCGAAGTGATCTCTCCTTAGCTTAGATCAAGCAACCCAGAACCTGCATACCAGATCTCTTTCTTCTTCAGATATTCAAGCCTTTACAAGATGATTTGCCTAATGATCTTCTCCTCCTTATATAGCCTTAGGCCTAGCTCAATACCAAGAGCCAAAACCATAGAAAACCAAAACCATCAACTTCAAAACTAGAGATCTACACGTCTGTCGAGGTACTTTGGTCCAAAGACATGGGCACAAGTACCGAGGACTAACTACCATGGACCAAAAGGAAACTTCCCGACATATACGCCCTTTTCTGTTCATGCATCTGCGTGTATACGCGCCTTCGTATATAGCTCTCCTGCGTATACGCGACTTAGTATGCATATCACCAGCGTGTATACGCAACTTGGACTTGATTAACCGGCGTATATTAGATTTCTCTTTATTCTGTAGTCTGAACGGAGATCTGTCATCAAAGAGAGTTGCCATCAAGGACAACACCTGTATCAAAGCGCCACACCTGTGCCAAAATGCCAACAATTTGAATATCTTACAATATTTGCATTATCCATAGAAGTTGAGTATAACAAGATGCAAGAAAAACATATTATGCTTCAGTAGTAGATAAAGAAAGGAAGCTTTATTTTTTGTTGAACCATGATACCAAGCGAGGTCTAAAATAGAATGCTCCTCAACTAGTAATTTTTCGACTCAAAACATTACCTACTTCATCTGCATCTATGTAAGCATCAAGAGAAAAATATGCATCTTTGGGATACCGTACACCATAATATTGAGTGCTTTCTAGGTCGTCGAATATTCTCTTAACTGCATGGAGATGATTTTGTTTAGGATTTGCTTGAAATCATCGAACAATCCCAATTTCATGCACTATGTATGGTCTTGTGCCTCTAAGATAGAGAAAGCTCCCAATCATAGATATTTATTCTAGTTGATTTACTAAGGGAGAATCATCATGTGAACTGAGGTTATGACCTATTACCATCAGTGTGCATACAAGTTTTGTAGGTTTTAACCCTATTCAAAAATTACCTGCATACGAATTCTTAAAAATTGAAAATAAAAATGGCGAGAACATAAAACATAAAACAAATATACACACATATTTTCACTTGGACCCTAAAACCAAGACTACCAAATTGATTTCTCATTATTTCTTTCAATGCTACAATACATATATATAGATACAAAAGCATCCATAAACCCCAATCGATTAACTATGGATTAGAACATAACCATAGTTCCCTTGACCGGATCTACAAGATACCATGGGCATAAAACCATCATGCACAAAACCATGTGCAAAATCCATGAAAAAAACCATAGGTAGGTTCGCCCACCAAATATAAGGTCCAAAAATGACACAGACCCAATATGAGAGATAATTAAAATTAGAAAAAATATAACACACGCCCAAAATTCTCCAACTTCTTATTTTCTTTCCGCACAAGGGGTCAAAGGAGAGCTTAGTCATTGGTCCAACCCTGCAATGGACATTGTTTCTCTAGAACCAAAAAATTCTTAGTGCTCATAGTCTTCATCAATGCATCTCCAATATTCTTCAAAGTGTCCACCTTTACAAGAAACACCTTTTTTTCCTCAACCATATCCCTCACAAATTGATATTAAACATTAATTTGCTTTGTCTCTGAATGATAAGTAGGGTTCTTTGACAATAAAATTTCACTTTGGCTATCACCATCTATCCTTATAGCTCGTTGTACTAACCCCATACTTGAACACAATCTATACAACCAAAATTATTCCTTGCTTGCATGAGTGGTTGCCATTTATTCTATCTCTGTAGTTGAAACGATCACTATAGACTGTCTCTTACTCATCCTACTAACTGCACTTGCAAGTAGATTAAAAACATACCCACTTGTAGATCTTCTCTAATACATATCTCCAGCCCAGTCTACGTCAACAAAGCCACGAATGTCCAAAAATCTACCCATTCATGGTCTTCCTTGGTAGCATAGACCATAATCACTAGGGCCATCCAAATAACTGAAAACCTGCTTCACTATTTTCCATTGCTTCAACCCTGGTTTTGACATATACCTCCTCGATACTCCCACTGCATCTACATTGTTTGATCTGGTAGAGACCATTTCATACATTAGGCTACTGAATGCACTTCTCTATGGAACACGAGACATGTCCTCTTCATCTTCTTATGTCTTGGGACAATGTTCAACAGATAACTTTACACCTACAGGAATAGGAACCCTCATCTGTTTACTATCCTACATATTAAAGCATTGTATTACTTTCTCGACATACTTCCTTATGTTTAACCAAAGCATCTTATTTCCCCTGTCTTGTTTAATTTCCATGCCGAAAATATATAGTTTGCAGCACCAAGATCTTTCATTTCGAATTTGGAGGAAAATTGGGTCTTGAATTCCTGAATAATTTCTTTGTCATTTCCTATCAACAACATATCATCCACATATAAGACCAGATAAATAACACACTCACGAATTAATTTAAAATACACACAGTGATTCACTTTTTTCTAGTGAATCCAGGTTGCCATATAAATATATCAAAATTCTGATACCGCATCCTTGGTGATTGTTTTAACCTATACAATTTTTTTTAACTTGCATACCATTTCATTCTTACCATTCACCACAAAGCCTTCAGGCTGATTTATGTACATCTATTCTTCTAGATCGCCATGAAAAAATGTTGTCTTCACATCCATTTGTTCCACACCAAAATCAAAAGAAGAAACAATAGATAAAAGTAATATAATAGAAGCTACCTTAGTAACAACAGAAAAAACATCACCAAAATCAATTCCCGACACGTGGGAATAGCCTTTTTCTACCAACGGAGCTTTTTGTTCCTCCACCTTGCCTTATGGATTAATATTCTTCTTAAACACACATTTTCTTCCAATGGGTCTCCTTCTACGTGGCATCCTCTGAATCTACTTCCTCCTAACAATTATGGGATCATCATCAGTAATAGATAAAGAAAAATTTGAATAGAAAGTCGGTGGGTTGTACATTTTTGGTTGCCTTCTTTCTTGAACTGGTCTTCTCACAGCTGGAATTTGTGGATCTTCATCTTCTAATTCCTCTTCTGCTGTAGAGTTTTATTTTTCCTCCTTTAGCTCAAACTCTATATTCTCATGTTCCTTTGGTAAGACTTTAATAACATATTCCACCTCTATAAACACCACATCTCGGTTGTACACAAGCTTCCTTATTTATGTGTTCCAAATCTTATAACATTTTAAACCATCTTCATACCCAATAAATATGCATGTTTCTGATTTAATATCCAACATGGTTCTTTTTTCCTTTGGAACATGTACATATGCATCACATCCAAATACACTCAGATGTGAAAGAGATGGTTTCTTACCATTCCATAAATCATGTGGAGATTTATCCTCCAACATTGATGAAGGTGATCAATTAACCAGGTAACATGCAATCTCCACTGCCTCTGCCCAAAATTCTTCTCTTAACTCGGCACCACCGAGCATGCTTCTTTCCTTTTCCATAAACGTCATGTTCATTCTTTTTGCAACTCCATTTTTTTGACGTGTGTATGGAGTAGTGTTTTTCTGTCTTGTACCACACTTCTTATAGAACTCTTCAAATTCCTTCTTGTAGAACTGTCCACCATTATCTGTCATCAACACATTTATCTTCTTCTCTATCTGGTTTTCCACCAGAACCTTAAGTTATTTCAACATGTCAAAGAATTCATATTTCTTCCTAAGGAAATATGTCCATGTATTCCTTGAGAAGTCGTCTATAAATTATATATAGTACATAGACTTACCGAGTGATGGAACCGACACAGGTCCAAACACATCACTGTGCAAAAATTGTAATATCCCTTTCGCCCTCTTAGAATCAGAGGGGAATCTCACCCAATTTTTCTTTCCATATACACAATTTTCACAAAAATCAAAATCTAGAGAGAAATTAGACATAACTTCTACCATACCATTATCATGAAGTATTTGAAGGTCCTTCTCTCCAATATGTCCAAGTATTTGATGCCATAACATGTTCTTTTCTAGAGAGACCACTATATTTTCTGCTCCACTTTCAGGAACGACAAAATTGTTGCACCCATTAATAACAGTGCTATAGAGAGCCTTGTACATAGTTCCAATTTGAACTCCCCACATCAATACCCATGCTCCGCAAACCATATTATAGGTATCTTTATCAAACATTATTTTAACACCCGCATCATCCATATTGGTTAGAGAAGTTAGATTTCTCGCCAATGCAGGAATGTGTAGAACACCCAGAAGTGTTCTAATTCTTCCACCTTGAAACTTCAACTTCAATTTTGTACATCTGACTATTCTATACTTCCTGTCATCCCCTAGGAATACATCACCACCGTCATATTTCTCATACTCGCAGACCATTCCCTATGGCAAGTGAAGTGAAATGATGCACCTAACTCAAGCAACCATGCCTCATGATCTACATTTGTACTTTATAAAGAAACCAAGTACACATCCCCACATTCATGTGAGGTGATTTTTTCCTCTACCGAAGGAGCATCATCAGATCCCTTTCTCTTCTGAGGAGCTTTGGATATAAAATCATATTTGAAGTGCCCTTCCATTCCATATTTCCAGCACACCCTTACATGTTTTCATAGAGATTTAGATTTCCCTATAGATTTAGATCTCCCATTCGAGGACTTATTTGTATTTTTTTCCTACGAGAATCCTCATACAAAAAAGGCATATCCATTCTGTCCCTCCATATTGTTTCGTCTCATCTCTTCCAAAAACAATGATGAGACTATTTCATCAAACTTAAAGGTAGTTGTATTGCGGCCTCTTGCAACAACCAGACTATCCCATTAACCTATCAGTCAAAACAACAAATTGATGCACCTATATTCATTTGAAATTTTAATATCAACAAATAACAACTAACTTACCATAGTATTAAGGGCATCCATATGCTCTATCGTCCCTAAATTCTCCCAAAAGTACTTTGTTGTAGCTTCCCTAATACATTCAACAATACTATATCCGAGATACACAACCATACATTTCTCTTTACCTTCCAATCCAACTTCCCTTAGTCTTCATCTGACAGTGTTGTTGGTTTAGTACCCGGATCTATCATGATCCACTGATATTTATCCACGCGCAGATCCTCCATATTGAGTTTCCACAACTGAAAACTCTAAGCATTAAATTTCTCAATCTCTATCTTTCCACTGCTTGCAATATTATTTCACCGCAAGAATCGATCTCGCAGATCTCACACTGAACAGGGTCTACCACAGGCCTAAGAAAAAATCCTCAGTAGAAAAGGTGTCCCCTTGAAGCCGAAAAAACCATGATACCAAATGTAATTTTTAACCCTATATAGAAATTGCCTACAACCAAATTTTTAAAATTAGAAAATACATAATGGCAAGAATATAAAACATAAAACATATATACATTGAGATTTTCCCTTGAATCCCGAAACTAGGACTACCAAGTTGATTTTTCATTATTTATTTCAATGTTACAGTACATATATATACATGTGAAAGCATCCCTTAAAGCCAATCCGTTAACCATAGATTAGAGCATAACCATAGTTCTCTTGATCGAATCTGCAAGATACCACTGGCAGAAAACCATCATTCCCAAAACCATGTGCAAAACCCATGCACAAAACCATATGTAGGTCCACCCACTTAATGTTGGCTCCAAAAATAACACACACCCAATATGAGAGATAACACACATTGGAATCAATATAAAACACACCCAACAAGTTTGTAGTCTTCCATTCCATACTTCTTTAAAATCTACTTTAGGTACTTAGTCTGTGAGAGAAAGATACCATTCTTTGCTTGCTAAATTTGAAGACCAACAAAGTATGTTAGTTCACCAAGTAATGACATTTGAAATTATTTATGCATGACTGAGTCCAAATATTGACTGATAGAATCTTCATTGTTTGCAAGTATGACATCATCTACGTAAACAACAACTATTAAAATTTTACCATAATCTACCTTTATATATTGATTTTTATCTGCAGATCTATTAGTCGAACCTTGTTGTTAAAGGTACTTGTCAAGGCTATAATACCATGCAGAAGGAGGTTTTTTTTTCCGATACAATTCCTTCTTGAGTTTGCAAACAAGGTTTTTATCATTTCCTAGAATAGACCATTGAGGTTTTTCAATATAAAATTCTTATTCTAGATCCCCATTCAGAAATGTATATTTAAAACCCATTTCATATACTTTAAAGCTATGAAATCTTGAAAATGCAAGGAACATTCTTATGGCTTCAAGTCGGCTCCAGGTGCAAATGTTTCTTTAAATTCTATTCCTTGTTGCTATGTTTCACCTTTGCATACAAGTCTTGATTTGTTTCTAATTACCTCTCCATTTCCATTTAGTTTGTTTTTGAATACCCATTTTGTGCCAATAACATTTGTATCATGAGGTCTTGGTACTAATTTCCATGTATGGTTCTTTTCTATTTGGCCAAGTTCTTCATCAATAGCCTTAACCCAACATTCATATTCATTATCTTGATTTAATTTTTTTGGTTCAATTGTGGATAATAAGTCTAGATAACTAGTAGTTCAAATAAGAATTCTTCTAGTTTGTACTCCATCTCCCTCATCAACTAGAATTTGAGATTCTACATCACTTTTATGAACATAGCTTGATGGAGTCATTTTTTATTCTTTTTTTCCTGTCAATTACTTCATCTAATGCTTTATTGATTCCTTCTCCAACATTCTTTTGCCTTTTTGTAGGAGCATGTTCATCATCTATTGTTGCTTCATGAATCACAACATCAATGCATCCAACAATATTTTGAAGTCTTTTGTAGTAGAATTTATATCTTTTGCTTCTAGAGGAGTATCCAAGGACAATTCCTTGATCAACTATAGCTTAAAACTTTCCAAATTTATCATAATTATTATTTATGTAACATTTACTCCCAAAGACTCAAAAATTCTTGAATATTGGAGGTTTACCAAACCATAGTTCTTGAGGCATTTTGTCATTGTTTACCCAAATATGGGCTTTGCTAAGTTTATTTACTATTGTATTTGTTGCTTCCCCCCAGAAGGTATGAGGTGTTCCACACTCATCAACCATGCCATGTGACATTTGTTGGATTATTCTCTTCATTCTTTCTGCCACTCCATTTTGTTGAGGATTTTTAGCTATAAAAAACTACCTCTTAATGCCATAATGTTCACAAAAGTTGAAAAGCTCATCTTAACTAATTTATCCTCCTCTATCAGATGTGAGGCATTTTATTTTCAAATATATCTAATTCTGTACTAGAGCTTTGAAGGCTTTAAATTTATCATATTCTTCATATTTATGTTTTAATAAGCCAATCCAACACATGCAAGTAAAATCATAAATGAATAATATGAAGTATTGTTCCCCCCGAGTAGAATTATTTCTTGTACGACCACATAAATCAGTATGAATAAGGTTTGATGGCTTACTTGAAGTAGCTTCTTAGGGCATTAAACTACACTCTAGTTTTCTTACCAAATTGACATGATTTTAATATGGTAAGAGAGATGTTACACAAGCCACGAACCGCTCACATTTTGTTTGATCTCTATAGTTGACTGAAGCTTAGGTGTCACAATCCTCTATGCAAGAGTGAGCTTTCTTCTGCTTTCCTCAAGTAACAATGTTCTAAACCAACTCCAAAGGCATATAGGTTACCTAGAGTTCTTGTTCCATTTTTTATGATTTTAACTATATCCATATTTTGTACCACACTATTTTTTACCTAAAAACCACCTCATGCCCTCGATCACACATCTGAATAACACTCAATAAGTTATGTTTCAATCCATAAACAAGCAAATCATTTCCATCTTTAACCCTTTCTTTCACCAAAATAGTTCCCCTTAGATAAAATCACATGAAGTAGCATTGAATGCAAATTCTCTTCTATCTGAGGGACCCCTTTTTATCATTTCATAGGCTATTAAAATCCCATGAATTTTTTCAATAGTAAGGTTCCTCAAATCCTACATTTATTCAGTGGAAGAGACTTTTGAAGCAAAATTTGGGGTTAGAGATCTTAAGATTTTCTCAACCACTAATGATTCTTTTATTCTGTCACCAAGATTTCTCATAGAATTCATGATATCATCTACCCTAACAAAGAATATTGCAATTTCATGATTATGCATTTTGAGAGTTTCATATTAAGTTCTAAGAGTTTGAATTTTGGCACTCTTTACCTTGGTGTCACCTTTATAACTCTGGATGATCTTGTCCCATATAGCCTTTCTAGTATTCACGTGCATGACTTTAACAAATTTTGATTCTTCCAAGATTCCTAATAGAGCATTGACAACCTTTGGATTGGTCTCATATTTTTCCTTTTTCATTTGATCTATGGGAATAAAGGATCGATATTGATAGCATCCTTCAACGGTTCCCAAAACATATTCTCTAAGTGATTGTAGGTAAGATCTTGTTATGACTTTCCAAAAAATAGATTGGATCCATTGAACAATGGTGGCCTAATAAATGATGATCCTTCTCGGTTTCTCATCTTTATGAATCTTTCTTTAAGTGATCAAGCCTATCCTTAAGGACTTGATATGATACCAAATGTTAGAAAAATACTGAGAGGGGGGGAGTGAATCGATATTTTAAACTAGTTAAACTTTTCTTTTTATATTGATATTTCTGTATGAAACTTTCATGAAGTAAACCTACATATGTACATGACTGCGATGTAGGAAAGTAGCATATATCCAGTTCACTAACTTTTTCAGTTAATTCATCATATGTTTAACTTGAGGCAATATATAAGTTATTCATTTAACATTAACTAGATAAGAATCGAGTGGAATAAGCACACATAAGCAACACGTGAACACTAGGATTTTTAGGTGGAAACCCAATGTGGGAAAGAACCACCGTTTTTGTCTTCTTTGGCTTCTTATTTTATTATAAATAGAAATTTCTTACAATATTTTTATTGGTGCAGAATCATAATAGTTTGCAAGCACCCACATCCAGAAGGCTATAACATTCTCTTGTTTTTAAGCTTCTACTGGAAGGGAGCTACAACCCCCTTATCCTTTGTTCTTTGTGGATCACTTTTCAGAATATTTCAAACTGGATCCATTCTGAATATTAGACAATAATACTGAAACCAGCGCTGTATCAAATCATTGAACCAAATTAATCACCAAATCACTAAATAAATCAAATATTGAATCTCAAACAACCAACAAAACTAGGTCATTTCAATTCACTATATACTCTTCATCAAAATGTCATACCACCTAGTGTTCATCCCAGAAACCAGATCCTATCACTGCAAATCCTAGTCAACCTTATGTAAAAACATATACATTATTATTAAGAGAAATAATTTCTTATATACTCGCTTTATCTTGAGATATCCCACATATATATATCAAAATAGTGAACCCAAAAACTAAATCACTTCATTACTGAAACCAGTCACTGAAACACACACCGAACTTGTCACATATTTCTAAACCAAATACAGATCATGTCATAGCAACATCATTGCTATTAAAAATTTCATAACATAATGAGTTCAACCTTAATCAACATTGTCAAACATAGATGAACATGGAAGACTTCATTGACATATAGTAGTAGACACAGCAAGACTAATCATACATCACATACGACAAAACCCTAGCATATGTACGTGACCCTTCTAGACAGTTCTACATATGTATGTTCCTTTCAAGGAACATACCTGTGTACAAATATGTCCATACTATAGAATCAATATGCTACAACAAAAAATATGATCCACGTCTCTACGCAATTTTTTTTCAAGAAACACTGTATATATATGTATAATTACTGAATAATACCTCCATTGCATAATAAATCATCAATAAAACCAAAATCTAGGCACATATTGTAAAAGACACACATCATAACATCATCATCACAAATATATCAACCCATAAGAAGATTATTCAATGTGTAGTCATTTCAGATCTATAATATTTGATCCATCATCACAGTACCGGGTGCACACTTATTTCATATGAAACAATTCATCAATAAACATAATCACGTGCACATAACATTTTTACCTTCATCTCCATATATAAATTAACCCTTAGACAATACCTTAGGCCAATTTTGTAGTTATTACAATGTTATTCTTTGATGGGATCAAATATCCATTGTCACGCTCATTACTCTGGGCCAATACCATGACAATCCCTCGTATTAAGAATACAATGGTGTAGAAACTGTATGAGATTTTTCTTCATTATACTCATGTGTGTATGTGAATTTTCTTCAGTCACAAACCAAGTTGCAACATTTTCATCATTTCAGGTGGATGGGTTTTCTTCAACAGTTTCATCTAGTAATAAAGTATAAGAAGGACATTAGCAACAAAGTGTATGATATGCTATCTCACCCTCCTATTTCTGCTTCTATTATTTTGCATAATGCTTCATTATCATTTGAAAGTTATGCTGAACAATATGCTAATGATGATGAATTTAACGAGATTTATGCAAAACTAACCCATGGTTCACATGTGGACAACTATCACTTGGAGGGGAAATTGTTGTATCACCTTAGTAAATTGTGCATACCCATAGGAGAAAGGGTACATGTAATCCGAGAGGCCCACACCTCCCTTGTGTCTGGTCATTTTGGTGTTGAGAAATCTTTGTGTTATGTATAAAGATTTTGTCTTTTTCATCATATGAAGAACATTGTGACCTGCTATGTAAAGGATTGTGTGATGTGTTATGTTTCAAAGCCCTCTAATAGAAAACTTGGGCTCTACACACCACTCCCTATAACAAGTCGTCCATGGGAAAGTGTGTCGATGGATTTTGTAGAAGATTTGCCTTTGTCTAGAAAAAGTCACGACTATTTGTGTGTCATTGTTGACCGTTTTAGTAAGATGTATATTTTAATGCCTTGTAAAAAGCAAATCACTGCAAAGCAAACTGCTTATTGTTTCTTTCAGAATGTTTGGCTCCATATTGGGTTGCCAACATCGATTTTTTTAGATCAGGACTCTCGCTTTCTTGGAGAGTTTTGGACCACCTTGTGGAAGATGATGAACACAAAGTTGAAAAGAAGCATGACATTCCACCCACAGACTGACGGACAGACAGAGGTTGTAAACTACACCATGGTGCGTTTGTTGTGAGGCTATTGTGGAAAACATCCTAAGTTGTGGGATGAGCATCTTCCATATGTGTAGCACTACAACCAAGTAGTGCACTCATCTACACATCTTTCACCATTTGAGACATGTTTTGGCTACATGCCAAAAGACCATTTTGATATAGTCTGTGGAAGGGAAGTTGACTCTAGTGGACGTGATGACAGGGACAAAGCGCATCATTTCATTCAGTGGATCCAGTTGATTCACCAAGTAGTATAGGAGCAGTTGGAGAAAATTCAAGCCTGGTACAAGGCTCGACACAAAAAACACCAAGTTGACCAACAATTTCAAGTGGGCAAAAAAGTGTGGTTCCATATCAGCAAGGACTGGATGAAGGGAGAAGGGAAGAAGTTGCGACCAATCCAGTATGGTTCATTCATCATCTTGGAGAAGATTGGGAATAATGCCTTTCATCTTGATTTGTCGATATATATGCAAATGTACTTCGTAGTGAATGTGGAGAACTTAAAGCTATATGAGCCACCATTGATTATGGACACCAAGGAGGTGGGCACAGTTCCTACAATTGATGACTTTGCACAACATTATCTCGATGAGTTACCTGAAGACATCATCCTTGACAAAAGAACCAGGACTTCATGACGAGGAGATGTGGAATACCTTTGAGTTGGTTTTAAGGGGATGCACCCTAGCTACACAAAATGGCCAAAAAAAGAAAGAGTGAGGGAACAATTCCCTCACTTGCCAATTGATTAATAAAGTTTTTGGCAGTCCAAAGGTTCCTCAATGGGGAGGATTGATCCAGGTGGATCTCGAGACATAGTGGCATGGAAAAATCTCAAAATTAAAAGTGGTGGAAAGGTGATGAACTTGACATTAGATCGAAGTTATAGTTTCCTTGATTCCAATGGTGTAAACGACACTCCAATCCAAGTCCGGATGAAGGGGATAGAGGCAGTCAAAGTTAGGTTGACTTTTGATGAATGGGAACGATTAATGAAGGTGCAATTTGGAAATTTTCTGGCGGATGGAACCCGGCCAACTCTGGTCAGATTCTGGGAAAAATTGTTGCCTCGTTAAAAAGACTCATTCAGTCCAAAACCAAATTTTCAAAAAACGCGCAACTGGTTTTATTTAAACAAAAAAAATATTAAATAAATGGGGTGCTGGGCTACCAACCCCACCACCCCAACCGAACCCGCATAACAATATAGTTGTTTATGGAGGGGAGGGCTATGACCCTCGGCCCCTCCACACAACCCAAAGAATGCAGCAATTAACACGGGGTGGGCGACCATGACCCCGACACCCCACACCTTGGCACCTTAACCAACAACGGGTGGTGGGCCGACACTTGGGGCACGGACCCAACTACGCCCACACAAAAAAAAACACCAACATTTAATGGACGACTAGTGGAGGTGGGTACGGTGGGCGAGCTGCCCAAGGTGGGCCCGACCCATCTAGCAACCATTTTTTTATTAAAAAAGGAATTTGTTATAAAAAAAGGAGGAGGCGGGGTTTGACTGCCCGACCTTCTCCATAATAAACGAATCCTTAACCAACTGCACCAACAACATTATTGAGAAATCTGCCACCACAATTTATATTTAAAATGCAGTTTATCAGTGTGCCCAGGGAGAGGAGGCAGTGCACGCAGTTTAGGGAAGAATTTTGAAGGATGACCGAATTTTCACTTTGTCATAATTTGACAAATTTTATATGGTTTTGGCACTTCTCGACGCCACGAATGCAATGGCGCTGTCTGTTTCTCCATGAGAGTTCTTCATTTTTTGGTCATTTTTTGATATGGAGGTATAAAACTCCTTTTGTGTAACTGATGCTTGTACTCTTCTTTCTCATGCCACTTAATGAATGAAGGCATCCACATTGATCGAGCAGGGCCCAGAGACATAGTCTAAGTTAGACGAACTCCGTTATGAAGTCTTGTTGTCTTCTTTCATGCTTTATGTGTTTCTCGTCTTCTCTCATGTGCACATTAATTTTTCTATGTTAAGATACAATTTATGCATGTAATTCTTCAACACATCTATAAGAAAAAGATTTTGGATCAATGTGGAAAAGCCTCATGGGAGATAAAGGTGATATTTTCTAAGATAAACCTAGGAAAATGGATAAAAAAGACCCATAAAAGCGATACACCGCTAATGGAAACCATATCATGAAAGAGGGTATTAAATACCCATTGCATATATCAATTGGAGGCAGTTGATCCATGGCAAGAACCTCAGCTCAGGTGGAATCAGAGGTGATTCATGGTTTGGTGGTGGTGTTCCTTTTTCCAAGTGGTGTTCTCTCTTCTCATCTAATTGGATTCTTTTGCATGGGGTGCACTATATGTTGGTTTCTTACACTTTATGTTCACTTCTTACTATTGAAGTTGTTTAATCCTTGAGCTCAAAAGTATAGAAGTTTGTGTTATCCATATTTATGAGAGTCATTGCATTTTTATGCATGTCACTCTTATTGCATCCAGGTGTAGAGTTGGTGGTGGAATCATAGTAGGTAGTTGTTAATACTTGTGCCAAGGAGCTAGCTTACTCATGATCAACTATGCATGTGACCATTGTGCAACAGTAGAAAATTGTGCATATTTTGGAACTTAATGAGATGAATGATTTATGAATTGTTCTTTTTTATGGGAGTACCTATGTAATCTAGGTCCTAATCTGAGCCCTCATAAGAAATACAATTACAATTTGGATACACTCGTTCCCATCATCAATGAATCTCAACTACTCGTATAATTAATTGTGATTGATTTGAGAGTATGGACAATGAAAGTATCCTACCTATGGTATGGGTTTCTTAAGATCCACAAAAGGTAGAAGGAATTAGTAGAAAATAAGTAGCATATTTGACATTATGTGAGGTACAACAATGACACTCTATGTTCCATTATAATTAAGGTATTTTTAATCTATTTGTGACATGAGGTTTGATGCACACGACGAAGAGGAATATGTCTAGGCTTTTCTAGAACTGTTTGAGCTTGTGTGGGCATGTAGTTGAAAGTAACTGCTACTACCATAATCTAGAAAAGAATAGGCATGACCTCGAGTTCCTCTTGATACAATAATTGAAGAGGTTTTTCGTTACACCAAAACCCTTAGGTGTTGGTAAACATTCCAAACCAGTAACTAAGATCCCCAGGGTGGAAATTACAAATTCCATAGAGGTGCAGTGATTCTTCCAACACCCCCCCTCAAACGTAACTCGGGGGAATTGAACCCGGCTCTAGGCTCTGATACCATGTAAATGTGATAGAAAACCTGCATAGATGAATCTGGCTAGTAAAGGTTGAACACAGAGCTTTGGAGAGCAAAAACACTAAAAAAAATAGAACGAACAAAGAGAATTATTGATTCAGAAAATAGGTTACAATGCTCATGATATAGCATCACTGGGTGATGATCGCAAGGTAATGTGCCATAGTGGTGATCGATGAGAGTACTAGACACCTACATCAAGTTTTGGAGAGAGCTAGCCAGTTGCAGAGAGAAAGGAGGAGCAAATGAGGGAGTGAATCATGTAGAAATGATCTTGCATGTAGTGATTAATGAGAGGAATTGACACCTACAACAAGATCGAGAGAGAACTAGGTAGTTGAAAAGTGAAAGGAGGAGCAAATCACAGAGTAAATCATGTAGAAAGGATCTTGCATGTAGTCCCATGAATGCATGGACAGTCAAAGGCACCAATATGGTGAATATTCCAATGTTGAAGCCTTGCACGTCAGTGAATGCTCTAACTAAGTGTCTTCTAATGGAGACATGGTAGCCACACTACCATGGTGCTATTGGTGAAGCCTATGCCCTTGTGACTACTGGCACTACCTATGCCTCTGGGACTACCTCAACCATACCTATTGTTGCTAGAACTAAGGCTTAAAAAAGAGTCACCACTTGCAAAAATGGAGTTTGAGTCTCTTGAAACAAATCACTAAATGAGGAATCGAGACTATAAAATTTATACATGTGAATCTCTAAATTCAACCTTGTCCTGGATTTGCAAACAAATGAGGCCGATTGAGATCCAACCTCTCAAGCTAGAGAATCACACTATTGCAAGCAAATCTAACCTCCCAAACCACAAAATCCTTGCAAGAAAATCTAACCTCCCAAACGAGGTCGATAGGGATTCGCATGGTTTATTCTATTTATTTTTATGGCTAAAATGTCATAAATGATTATTTTTTAAATAAATGTTGGGCTAATTATAGAAAATGGGTGTATTATAAAAAAAATTCAGCTCCAAAATATAAAACCCCTTAAATTTTTCCCTTGGGCTAACATTGGCCCCTAAAATTTTGTATGCTCTCAACCTCTGCGCAATGGGTGACTCTCCATACCCAACCATCTTATGGAACTTCCACCATATGTTGAATATATCTTCTGCTATACCCATATATTCACTAGTTATCCAGGATAGCATTATGGGTACAAAATGTATTCAATAGACAATTCTACAACTTGAACTTGACCTTGTATAAATAACCTTATGAGTACAAAATGTCTTCAATAGACAATTCTACAACTTGACCTTGTATAAATAACCTATACTAAAATTGTTAGAACATGCCAGATAACACTAACTTCACATTAAATTAAGTTTTCCTTAATAATTCTACGTCATTTTATTTTTACAGAATATAATAACATACTACAACTCACACCACAAACTTGCATACACAAACACACAACCAATACTATATTTACGTTGATATGTGTTCTCCCTATCGGAATCGGCGAGTTAATCATTTTCTTAATTAATATTTTTGATCTGATGGCCTGAATTGAAAGATGCCAGTATATTCTTATAGTCGTCACTAAATCAATGAATGAAATTCACTCCAGTAACTTTCTTGCATGTCTAGAACACATACTTAGACCATACTTAAATTATTTTTTTACAAAGCATGATTAAAAATTTACTGTGCCTCTTGTTGATAACCACGTATGTAGGATTAAGAAAAAATGAAATAAAAAAATTAGTTTCGAACACCCGTCTTTCACAGTGCCTTTGAAAGTGGTCTCTTTGCATTCTGAAACGTATGCATGGTTGAAGCATAAGGACATGTTTTTATCCATTACAATGATGTTTGAAGGATTTATGCCCGACAATCATCCATAACCATGACAATGAGGTATGTAGGCATAAGTTCGAGTAATAAGGACACGTTTCATGCATTAGAATGATGGTTGAAGCATTTGTGCCCGACAATCATCAATAACCACAACAATGAGGTATGTAGGCATCGATCAATGAAACATTTCTTTAATTTAGTTAATTACAGTCGAAATATGAAACGTTCTACCTATTTGTATTCTCCTCCACCACAGGTTCTGAGTTTTTAGTTGCATTACAAAAGTTCAAAGCTCATAGTATGGCCCATTTGATATATTATAATCAAACGCTACATGGATGCATGCATTTCTTTGTTAGCACTTAAGGTTGTTGGAATTGTTGAAGGATTACTGGAATGCTGGCTTCTCTTGGCTTCTATCTGGTAAAAAAGGTGGCAAATCTCATTGCGTTTTTAATTGTTTCCAAGCTCTCATGGATGTCTCTTATAATTTGGTGTAGTTTGTCTCTGATTGAATTATTCCCTACTATTTTTTCAAATTTCAGCATTGGAGAAATGCTTTCTCAGTGATTGTAAAACGCTTCGTGGATGCATGCATTTCTTTGTTATCACTTAAGGTTGTTAGAATTGTTGAAGGATAACTAGAATGTTGGCTTCTCTCAGTTTATATCTGGTAAAAAAGGTGGCAAATCTCATTGTGTTTTTAATTATTGCCAAGCTCTCGTGGCTGTCTCTGATAATTTGGTGTAGTTCCTGTTTGATTGAATTGTTTCCTATTATTTTTTTTAGTTTCAGTATTGGAGAAATGCTTTCTCACTAATTGTGTTTTTAATCGTTTCCATGCTCTCATGGCTGTCTCTAATAGTTTGGTGTAGTTCGTGTTTGATTCAGTTATTCCTTACTCTTTTTGGTCGTTTCAAAGCCGTTCATAAATCGATCTTACAGGTATGTATATTTTTTCTTTCAGCGATATTTTTCCACTTTAATTCAAATGATAGCCTTGTCACATTTCTCGAGGTTTAACCTCATCACAATCAACCATCGATCCTTCCATGGTTATACGTATATATATATGTACCTTCATCGCCCCTTCCACTCTGATATGCAATATCAGAGCGTTAACATATGTTTTAACATCAAACCACTTTAATGGAAATATATGGATTACACAGGAAACCTGCTACAAATCATATATATAACGGATCTCAAATTTTATAGATTCGTGACTATACGCCCATCGGTTCCGGGTCCCAAAGCCTTTCCAATGCGCACTCCAATCTGCACTTCCTCTGATTGCGATTTGCGATCAAATCTTGACCGTCGATCCCGTCTGTGATCTGACGCTTGAGATTAAGTCGCGCGATCGCATATCGCTCAAGCTTAATACCATACCGCTTCCACTTCCATACGCCGATCTGATATCTTTATGGACCCGATAGGATTATCCCATTACAAAACCTTTGGTTACATATGTTTTTAACATATAAATCTCTTATCAGCACATAGTTTCTTATAAACCATTTACAAAGGAAAATGCCTGCATAAACATACCTTTCCACCCTTTCGTATAGCCTTATCACGTTTCTCGAGGTTTGACCTCATCGCAATCGGCCATCAGTCCTTCCACAGTCATACATATATATATCTATCTTCATTGCCCCTTCCGCTCTGATATGCGATGTCAGAGCAGAAACGTATGTTTTAGCATTAAACCACTTTAACGGAAATATATGGATTACATAGGAAAGCCGCTCGAGAATCATATATATAGCGGATCTCAAATTTTATAGATTCAGCATTATACGCCCATCGATTTCGGGTCTCCAAGCCTTTCCATTGCGCACTCCAATCTGTGCTTCCTTCGATTGCGATTTGTGATCAGATCTTGACTGTTGTTTTGGTCCACGATCCGACGCTTGAGATTAAGTCGCGTGATCGCATATCACTCAAGCTTAATGTCATACTCCTTTTGCTTCCATACATCGATCCGATATCTGTACAGACCCGAGAGGGATATAAACCATTCCCTAAAATATTTCAAGTTTGGCAGTTCATTCCTACTGTGTTTTTCGCCATTTGTTTGTGTAATTGGGTTTTCTGCTTGCAGTAGTTAAATTGTATAATGAGCCCACCGATGCAATATTTCACCTTCACAATTTGATCTGCGATCCGATGGTGTAGATTAACTCGTGCAATCGCATATCGCTCAACCTTAATGCCAAACTCTTTCCACTTCCATATGTTGATCTAATATCTTTATGGACCCCATAGGGATATAAACCATTCCCTATTATATTTCAAGTCTGGCACTTGGTTCCAACTGTATTTTTTAGTGTTTCTTAGTGTAATTGAGTTTTTCACTTGGGGGAGTTAAACTGTATAATGACCCTGCCGATGTGATATTTCACCTTCATAGTTCGATCACAGCCATTGATCTTCCATGATCTAATGATTCCTGAGCATCAATATTTGCTCCTCCGCTCATTCCTTTTACTTAGAATTTATGCTAAGTCTTCATTTGTTCTCTTCTTTGAAGGTTTCGTCCCACTGTTATTTCTCCGCGAACTCTTCTGTCTGAGCTTTGATTGTTCCTTCTAATGGATTCAACACTCGATCTGAATCCTCCTCTTTATGTATTATCTATGTGATTACTACACTTCACCTACACACACACACACACACACACACATATATATATATATATATATATATATATATATATATCTATATATATATATATATATATATACATACATACAGAATGATATAGTTCACTCATCTTTCACCATTCGATGCTTACACTTATTCAATTTGGGATTAAATATTTGGACATATATATAAATCAATACATAATTAAAAGTAAGTGTAAGCAATGCAATTTGTATGTGACACTTTAAAAGTATTTCATCATTACTTATGTTTCTCGCATTTATACACAAATTATTAGTTAAGAAATCATAAGGTTCAACAGTCTCAAC
Organism: Pinus tabuliformis; assembly: GCA_031772625.1. NCBI lineage: Eukaryota > Viridiplantae > Streptophyta > Pinopsida > Pinales > Pinaceae > Pinus > Pinus tabuliformis. Next base: position 478,956,024 of record CM062812.1, on the reverse strand, counting down.
TGTTGCTTCACATATCAGCTCTTCAAACTGAACTTCATCTCATTCTTGCACAAAAACGTGTTCCTGTGTTGTCACAGTTTAAAATATCAATGTATTATCAAATTATTTTTTCTGCAATAAATCACTGCTTCTCTCATTTAACAAACATTCTCCATCCTCCTTTACTTGAGAGTTTTTTATCTTCTGAAAGATACTTCTTGATACTAGTGGTAGCTTCAGAAGATTGGTCATCCTCTATAAAACACTCCTCGGTTAGTGTTCCTTCTCCCAAGGTTAAATCATTTGCATAGGTTGCTTCCTTCTTAACATCTTTCAATAGATGTCCTTCCTTCTTAGTAACTGTCTCAACAACTTCCATGGCTATTTGCACTGTGTCTATCATCATGGTGGATTCATGATCCTTTACTATGTATTCAATTAACATAGTATCAACAAAATGGAAAATTGTGTGTGGTAAATTATGTATTTATTTTACTTTTAATTTTATTCAACATTAAATTATTTTGTTGATATCAAATGTCATTTTTTTTAACTGTTAGGTGATTTCACTGTTTCATCATGGATCCAGCTATTTGGAGTTCTCTTCCATTCGAAGTTCCTTAACTTGTCTTGTTGTGGCTCCCTTTCTTGGTTCTGATAAAGTTTGGCACTGTATGTAAAAAATGGAAGAATGCTTTTCAGAACCCTTCTTTCCTTTTACGTTGCAAGAATGTCTCCACGAACCGGTTTAGATTTCTCATTTGTTTCCTCAATAGTGGAGACAATTTTTTTGTTGCCCAATACCTTAATCAGAATAGCCACATATATCAATTTCATTTGGGATTAATAGATTCAAGGTACAACGTAGAGTGTGTTGTTGGACCAATGGTGGTTTTATCCTTACCAATAGAATGCTCCCAAACACACAACTATTTTGTAACGAATCCATTTACAAAGGCATTTAAAAACATAGGGCTGGTACGAATTGGAGACTCGGGGTTCTTTTCATTGTTGGAAAATGTAAGTAGCTAAAAATATGACTCGGTTGTTCTAAAACATATCTATGACGGAATGCAGTTTGAATTTTATGTTTGTAGTAGTCTTCAGAGTGTATGGAAAAGGGATGTTGTTCCATTTGGTGGGACTTCAGCCCCCAAGAATGTAGTGTTTTATAAAAGTAAATTGTTTTGGTTGTATCTCAACAAGGAGTATGAATATTATCCTCGGTACGGGTATACAATCTAATAGTTTGACGTAATAAAAAATGAGTTGGTTTGTCATTTGTTCCAATTAGTGATATACATTGTATGTCATTAGGAATATACATGAATCAATTGATATGTCTTGTCAATGATGGGTCCACTTCTGTATGGTCAATTGAAGGATTAGATCATTTCCAATTTGGTCAACCATATTTTGAATGAAGAATTGACTACTTTGAAGATGATTGGGGTTTCAGATGGAAGTTGTTGGAAGAAATTCCTGCAGATATAAATAGAAAATGTCTTGGCTATCTTCCGTTTTGAACAATCCATGGTCTGGCTCTTATGTGCAATTGTAGTGAAGTTCCTTTTATATTGTATGACATGGTAAATCACATCTGTTTTCCAATAGATATTGATAATTCAACTAATGAGGATATGTATCGGTTTTGGTACCTAGCACAAGAGGACTGCAATGATCTGATTGAGTATGGCGATTTTTTTGCAAATGCTGCCCGTATGGATTCTGTTGATGAGATTCAACCATTGGATATGGTGATGGATTCTTAGGATATTAGTATTGTTAGGAGTTCTTATAAATATTTCCAATTTATATACTCTCTGTGGTTGTGGAAAATATTTCCATTTTTGCCTCTATACATACTATGTGTCTTTATGGTAATACTTTCAAAAGATTATGTTTGTATCGATCTTTGTGATGTAAACTATTTAATATTGTTTCCGCTAAAGTTTTCTTATTCACATGTAGATGTTTCTCGATGCTATGCTTTTTTATTTCTTTGTATAATTATAATTCTATTATTTATGTTATACATTATATTTGTAATGGTTTTTGTCGTTGATTCTCAAACAGTTTTATATGTTTATGTTCATTTTAATATTTATATTTATATTTTGATAGTATATATAGTTCCAAATTTTTAGATTCTTGTGTCACAATAGTTTGGGTTCCATTTTTATTATGAAATGATACATGGAAATTTAGACTTCTTTTTTTGTTTGAGCCATTTGGAAGAATTCATTTGTTTTTTTTTGCCATTTTGAAATTTTTTGTTTTTGTTTTTAGGCATTTGGAAAAAGCCTTATACATTTTCATAAGTTTATATGGTTGGAAAAAAATTAAGATATACACTTTTTATGTTCCATGTTTCTGATTTCATAATGAATAATTATTATTCATTGTATACATGTCATCTGAAGGCACAAGCATGTATGCAAGAAAAAGAACTTTGTCATCAAAATCACTTGAGAGGTCTAATGAAAGTCATCATTTGCGGTATCAACAAAATAAGGATGCAATAAATCAGTGTAGGAGAACTGAATATAAGAGAAAAATGAGTGAAGCCACTCTTCAAAATGATTTTATAGTTCCTTGTAAGTATCGTAGTATGGACGATATAATGGAAAGAACATTTCTTGTTGATAGTTCATTATCAGGATATGCTCCTCCTCAACATAGTCTTGTTGTTCCATGCTCTTCTGAAAATTTTCATAACATTGGGGAAACATCTTGCAATCAGGAAGAATGCCATATCAATATTGTGCATGCAAATCTCCACCCTAACCCTTCTGTGTGTCCAATTGCATGTTCTGATGGCCAAAGGTTGCAAATAAGCCATGGTCTAGGTAATGATGACATTTTGTGTGATGGTTTGAATGATAGTTTACTTGGCCATTTGTTTGATAATTTGCATTCAGCTGCTTGAAACAAAATACCTTCAAATCCCGCTTCTCAAAGTAATGTGGTCCCACCAAGAGAATCAGTCATCCCTGGTAGCATTTCACGTGGCACAATGGAGGTAACACAATTATATTTTGGTTTTCACTGCAATAGTGGTTGCTCAGCTACATTCCAGACCAATGTAAATTTTTAGTGTTTTTGATTTGATTTTCATTTTTTAAATTTTTAGTTGCTTGGAGAATGGATTTTATGGTGTATTTTATTTTCTTTGAATAGGACAGAATTCATTGCAATAGGGGCATAGAAATTGACTTCATAGATGTTACGTCTACTGATGTTAGAAGTGAAGAGGAACTATCTCATAGCGTTCATCCAAATCGCCAAACAAATGTAAATGTTGAGTGGATTTGATATTTTTCTCATTTTCTCATTTACAATTGCCTTTAAATTGTGTTTTCTAACATTTCATGGAGAAACCATGATGTCATCTCGTTTAGTTGGCCAATTGGAATCCAAATGATCAAATTGTAAACTATTGTAGATGTATTTGATTTATTTTCACTTTTTGAATCTTTCTTTTTTGGACATTTAGTTTTATAACGTATTTTATCTTTTTGAAATAGGAAACAACTCATTTGAATAGAGGTAAAGAAACTACATGCAAAAATGTTTTGTCCACTGTTCTTAGAAACCAGGAGCAACCATCTCATAACGCTCATCTACGTGAAGACAAAATTGTAAATTTTCAATGCATTTGATTATTTTTCATTTTTTTCATTTATAATTAGTTGCAAATTAAATTTTAAAGGCTTTTATGACAAAGAGACCTTTATATCCTCTCAGATTCGCGAAATGCACACAATAAATTTGGAAACACATTCTCGTAGATGCACTCCACGTGCTTCAAATTTGCGAAGGGAATCTCATGTTCTTGAAATTGAAGTAAATGTTAGAAGAGATTTTACTCATTGAAATGGTTTTCAACATGGTTCAGTGAGTAGAGATCACATTCATTTTGATGAAGACATGATTGCACTGCATAAAAAGTTTCGAGCAAAGATAGAGAGCTTGTCAGTTTTCTAGATTTGCCACCTTTTCCAAGAATCATATCCCATAATCCTTCTTGTGAGACATTCTGAAGGACATGTTTGCAGATGATGTAAGAGTGAAAGAGGAGCCCAACATTTATGTCAGTATAATAACATGGATCCTAGTGAGAAACCTCATATTTTAAGAATCCTTACTCAAGCTGAAGAAATGCTAATAGCACATGTGAATCCCATTTTGTAAGTGACACATGCTTGAGGTGGGAAATATAAGTATAGTGGTCATACAATTAGCTTTCCTCAAAATATTTCTACAATTGTACGAATGGCTTCCCTGACATGTTGAAGATACTAACTTTCTAATTGTGAGGAGCAGGGAAAATTTTAAGAAGCCCCCCTAAATTTACATGTATAATAAATGGGTGAATCTCCATGGTATATAGGAAAAATGGAATGCGATTTTATCAATAATATGATATGTATATATAATTTTTTGGTGAATCTCTCACCAGGCATGGCGAATATTTTACTCAATTATAAAATCTTGTGTTTATTGAATACACAAATGAAATCATTGCATTTCTTTAAAATATCTTTTGAAATCAAAATTACTAAAATTACATATCGATAACCTAGTAGGTGTAGGATAAAATTCACCCATGCCATTCATAGAAATCATGAGAAAAAACCTAATACTATATATAAAACCAAGAAAAATTCAAATTCATCACTTTTAGCGAACTAGTAACCACCCTGCCAATACACAAGTGAAAAATCCTAATACTATATATAAAACCAAGAAAAATTCAAATTCATCACTTCTAGGGAACTAGTAACCACCCTGCCAATACACAACTATGTTCCTGTTTGCAATTAGAAAAATTACCCAAATTACAATCTGTTTACTCCAGCATATGTTGGAAAGTTATACAAGGATGACTAGTGTAATCAATCCATTCCTTTTAGCTCTAGATTTGTTTCAGTTTAAAACAGAAGTATACAAATATACTTGTCCAATGTCTATGCTTTAACCATTCACCTTAAGATGTTTTTACAATATAATTTCCTAAGTCTATTTAATATCTTCATTATCATAAAAACCAACCTATATCCATCTTAACTCCACATCTACCACTCTTAGGGGGATGAGATCTATTTATCCCTCTGAGCACTTGGTAGACCCATAATTAAGATAGATCTAAGATGATACAATTTCCCCTTTAAATAGTCTATGCTCACATGAATACCATGGTATTACCATGGGTCAATACCATGGGTTATCATAAACCTAGAGCTTAAAAATTACTATTAGTAATTTATAAAAATTAATAGAATTAATAGTTGATTTTTATTTTATTTTTTATTTTAACCAAGCTAAAATGTTTAACATACATTAAATTACAACATCCATTTTTACTCTTGATCGGATCAAATATTTTTTCACTCTATACTACTTTGCATATCACGATATATGATACCTTTCAGGGGTTAGTAGATCAATAAATATGGATCTATGCTAGTTTAATTCCCCCATTTAAATAAGCTACATTCCATGTGAATACCAAGGGTCAATACCATGTGCCATTTTGGTGAATACCAAGGGTGTGCCATTTTGGTGAATACCATGGGTCAATACCATGTGCCATTTTTATTTTTATTAATACTAATATTAGGGTTAATAATGCTTTTTTGCATGGTATTAATAACAATCTAGTCCATGGTATTTGTCCCATAGTATTTTGCCCATAGGTTTCACCTAAATATTTTGAGTGTTAGTAAATATAAGGTGACTTATGGAGTAAATATAAAAAAATGTTTTATTTGTTTACCATACCTCTCGTTTATCTATATTTTTATTAATTTACCATAACTCTTTTACAAATATGGTATTTGGCCCATAGGATTCACTTAAATAAAACCTCTTTCTTGAGCTTCATAAATAGAACGAGGGTTATGGACTAAATATAAAAAGAGGTTTTATTTATTTACGATGCATCTAGTTTATTTATATTTTTATTTATTTACCATACCCTTTGAGTAAGTATAAAAAAATGTTTTATTTATTTATCATACCTCCACTTTACTTATATTTTTATTTGTTTACACCCTTGCATGTATATAAGGTGACTTATGGAGTAAATATAAAAAATGTTTTATTTATTTACCATACTTCTCATTTATTTATATTTTTATTAATTTACCATACCTCTTTTATAAATATGGCATTTGGGCCTTTGGCCCATAGGATTCACTCAAATAAAACCTATTCTTGAAAATGGGCGAATGGATTCACTTAAATAAAACCTATTCTTGAAAATGGGCGAATGGAAGGTTGTAACTCCTAATTTCAAGGGCTAAATTTACCTTTTTTACCCTCTCCCTTAAAAGAAGGTGGGCTATTTGAGGTGATTTGTAAAAGTGTACTATGGTACAAAATAATCACCCACTAAAAATTTAAAACCCCTTAATTTCGCCAAAGGGCGAACATTCGCCCCTAAAATCACCCCTAGTGAGGAGACATGGCACTAAGTCTAAATATTATGAGTGTTATGTCAAAAGCTCTCGAGTGATGGATGCATTACTTTTCAAAATCCAGCGTGATCAATACTATCGAGATGTTGTAATTGATTATTATTCAGTGAATGCTTTTCCCGAAGGATCAACAGATGTCTTATCCAGGCTTAAATGTGTTGATTGTCATATTGAAGAATCTGAGATCAATAAAACTAATAATGAAGGGTTTCATGCTGAGCATTTTCCCTCTCATCCTTCTTCCTTTATTGCTCGCCTACCAAATGAACACAAAGAAGTGGAAGAAATTAGAGCATTTCTTGATAATGTTGATCCTTCACATGTTCAAGACATGGATTGGCCCACTATTGGAACCTCTCCAGTGAATGAATATAATACAGAGGGGTTGTTCGATATGGCATTCCCAACATTGTTCCCCACTGGTGGCGATGATTGGTTGCAACCACTTATTTGTAATGTTGAAGTTCATGAGTATGAATTGCATCTTCTTAGGTACTATGATCAGAGATTTGGAAGCCATGCTCGGTTTCGACATTACATATTAATCATGATAATGTGGCAACAAAGCCAAGGAACTGCTACAGTTTTTGTAAAGAAAAATTTACATGATAACTCACCTACAACAGTCGGGGAGTTGCATCACTAACTATCTGATTTACCAAATAATAAGTTGGTTGAACATCTTATGTAGTTTGGTTCTTCTCGGAGACGTACAACGGCATACTGGACTAAGTGTCAATCTGAATTGATGGACATGATTACTCAGTTAGGATGCCCATCTTTATTTTTTACTTTGAGTGCAACTGACACAAAGTGGCCAGAGTTGCATAACCTGATGCCCATACATTCACATTCTCGTTCTTCAAATGAGCATCATATGAAAATTGAGAATGTTATCCAGTACCCTCATATTGTTGCGGCACTTATTCACCATATATTCAATATATTTCGAGAGGAAGTTATCCAAAAATATCTTAAAGCTAAAGACTTTTGGTACAGGTTTGTGTTGAATATTTTTTCTATACTTTTTCAACTTTTATTGTGATTCTATTTATATTGTTTGTAGTAACTATATGTTCATTTATTTCAGATATGAGTGGCAACACAGAGGTTCAATGCATATCCATGGTTTCCTATGGTTAGAAGGTGCTCCTGACATGGAAATACTTGATTGGTCAAATAGTTCTGATGTAGAACTTGCAAAGATGTTCTTCAACAAATATGTAACTGCATGGAATCTGCGTGAAATACATCGTCGCAACATAATGGTTCCACGAAGCCGCAATGATGACCTTTTCCTGTTGAATACTGGTAAGATTTTCTATTGTAATCCTCATAATGATTATGAAGAATTGTTAAATCGTGTCCAAAGGCCCACAAAGTGTACTATGGATTCTTGTTTGCACAAAAAGGGCACTATTCTAACATGTCGGTACAATGCTCCATGGGATCTTTCTAGTGAATCAAGATTGTTCATAGATGATGAAGGAAGAAAAAAATATGAGCAAGCAAGAAATGATGACAGGCTTAATGTACATAGCATTGACCTTCTAACAATGTGGCGTGCAAATGTTGATTGCCAGCGAGTGCTTTCTCGCTATGCTGTGTTGAAATACATTGCTAAGTATGCATCGAAAGCAAAAAAATGGTCTGAAAGTTATCATCATATGTTAACTAGAATTTCAAATTCTATTGGCCCTGAGGATGGTGCTTTATGTGCATATAGAAAGTTTCTTACAAAAACGATTGTTGACAGTGACATTGGAGCACAAGAAACATGCCATATGTTGCTTAAGCTACCTCTTGTTGTTTGTAGTCAGAAATTTGTTTCCTTAAATGTTGGAAGAAAGCTTTTTAGGAAAATATCAAGGGATGGCTTGCAATGTTTATCTAAGAATACTTTCGTTCAACATTATCAAAAGAGACCTTTTTTCCTTGAACATCTATCTTTGATAGAAACAACAAGATCTTGGACATTTGATAGCAAGCGTAAACAAGATCCATGGAAGCCTAGAGATGTTCATGCTATTTTTCGGGTTTGGCCATAGTTTTATTCTATTCCTGATGATGCTTCAGAGGAATTTGAAACCTTTTATTGGTCAGAATTCCTATTGTACAAGCCATTTCGTGATATGTTTGCAGAAATTGGACTTACAGCTAAAGTTATTATTGAAAGTTGGAGAAATTTTCTATATCGAGCATGGAATATTGATCGACAGCCATCAACTGTAGACAATATTGAAGATGAAGAACATGGGGATTTTTCTAACAATGAAATGAATGTTGAAGATGATTTTCAAGAATGGCAGATTTTCTCTCGTTTGGTTCCACCAAACAATGTGAATGTTTCTGATCTACACACTCTTGGTCGAAGGGAATTTGATATATCCTTTGACTGGGAAAGTACAACTATTTCTAATGATGTTGTAGAGGAAGCTACTAATTTTATAAGGAATGCAAAATCAGTGGGTGATATTGTTGATCTTTGAAACAGAACATTTGCATCTCTGGATTCTTTGTTGGAAAAACAACGACTTGCTTTTGAGATTGTGTTAAGGCACTTTGCTGAATATGAAATTTGTGAAGATCTTCTTATGATTATTTAGGGGACTGTGGGCACTGGGAAGTATTTCCTTATCCATTGTATTTTTGAAGCTCTTTCTAATTCGTCAAGAGATGGAAGAAGCCCTTTTCTTCTTCTTGCGCCAACATGAATAACTGCTTTTAATATACATGCAAAAACAATACACTTGGCTCTAAAAATCACAATTAAAGATATGCAGCCACTACAGGGGCAATCACTTGCAATATTCCAAGAAGAAATGTCACATGCTAGATATATATTGATTGATGAAATGAGCTTTCTGGGATCAAGGTTTTTTATGCAAATAGATGCTCAATTAAGAGAAGCATTTCCAGAGAAAAGGAATTGTCCTTTTAGTGGGAGATCCATCATCCTTGTGGGTGACCTTGGGAAACTGCCTCCTATCAGAGATAAGCCTTTGTATGTAGGTAATACAACAGGGAAAGTCTTTTGGAACAAATTAAACCTTGTTGTCACTCTTGACACAATCTTTCGCCAACAAGGGAATAATGAGAAACAATCTTGTTTTTGTAGAGTCCTAAAAAAAATATGAAATGTATAATTTGTTCTTGAAGATTGGGACTTTCCTATGTCTCGGGCTGATATGAGGTTGCATCCTATAGAAAGAGATTTATTTAATGCAACAATTCACATGTTTCCAACAAATAATTTGGTTTCCTTGCATAATAGGCATATGTTGAAATCATTAAATTCTCCAATTGCATGATGTGTTGCTGAATATTCAAGGCATTAAGAAATTGGTGGTGTTGATGATGATCAATTGGACCGTGAAGTTTTGTTGTGTCGTGGTCAGCATGTTATGTTGACATGTAATTTATGGGTTGAAGGTGGCTTGGTGAGTGGTGCACTTGGTTTTGTTAAGGATATATTCTATCCACCTATCTCTAAGCAACCTCGACTTCCAATGTTCACAACTATTGTTTTTGATAAGTATGTTGGTGTTCCATTTGATGCAAGTGATCCAAACATTGTCCGTATCACCCCAGTGATAAGAGGAAATCGAAAACAAATTCCTTTGAAGATGGCATGGGCTCTTACAATACACAAGTCACAGGGATTGACTTTAGAGTGAGCGTCAATTGATATCGAGAATAAAGAGCAGCAAGGCCTTACCTTCACAGCCATATCAAGGGTGAAATCAATAGATGGTTTACGCATTGCACCACCTTTTGCTTTCCAATGTTATGCCAGGATGAAAGATAGCGCATATGTTACAATTAGGAAGAAGGAAGAGGAGTGATTGAAGTCCATATCACTATGAAATACAACTAATAACATTATGGCCTTATTTATAGTTTTGAACTTCAAGTTTGTAGTGGATTATTTGATGTAGACAAAACAAAAAATATATCTTAAAACTCAATGTTCTTTCTGTGGTTGCAATGATATAAATATTCTTATCTAAGGCAGGTAATTTATAAACAATGTGATCTCTGATTATTCCTAAAAGACAAATAATCATATAGATGGCTTACTTATCAAATAGAAAGATGCATTCATATAATTATTGCTTTGTTTAAGAAATTAAACAAACTAATTATAAAAACATTATCGCATTCATCAAAATAGATATATCGCTGGCATATATCCTTTGAAATATAACAATTCTGAATGTTCAGAAATGATACGATAAAGAATTATTTGAGAAAAAATACATATATCAGCAATAGCAATTTTTAAAGAAGTGTTCATTAACATATGGAAATAAGACAAAAACAGTGATAGAAGTATCGCATGCATTTGAATCCTTCCGATGTGAACAACACTTTGATTACACTTTCATGTTTGAGAAAACCTCCAGAAGATGCAAAAGTGAAAGTCTTGAAAATGCTTCTTCGTCAGCAATGTGGTTCTTATATTGGTTTTGGTTTAGGAAATATTAATATTGCCACAAGCATCTTAAACAACAGAGTAACATTTACTTCATTTTCAAGAACATGAGATTTTCTTCGCAAATTTGAAGCATGTGGAATGGATCTATGACAATGTCCTTATTCTACAACTTAAAAATATATAAATATTCTTATCTAAGCCAGGTAATTTATAAATAATGCGATCTTTTATTATTCCTAAAAGACAAATAATCATACAGATGGCTTACTTATCAAATAGATAGATGCGTCCATATAATGGTTACTTTTTTAAAGAAATTAAACAAAGTAATTATAAAAACATTATCGCATTCATCAAAATATATATATCGCTGACATATATCCTTTGAAATATAACAATTCTCAATCTTCAAAAATGATATGATAAAGAATTATTTGAGAAAAAATACATATATCAACAATAGCAATTTTTAAAGAAGTGTTCATTCACATAAGGAAATAAGACAGAAATAGTGATAGAAGTACCGCATGCATTTGAATCCTTCCAGTGTGAATAACACTTTGATTCCACTTTGCTATTTGAGAAAACCTCCAGAAAATGCAAAACCGCAAGTCTTGAAAAAGCTTCTTGATAAAAATGTGAAACCTTGATGCACTTTTTGAAAAAAAAGTATTTAGAAGTACAATAGTGCAACTTCCCAAGTCAAAATTTTATACAAATTGATGACCGTTTCTAAATACATCAAAGTGTCTTAAATAATAAGAATAAAAACTACTATCAACAAAAATCGCTATAAGTTGTTCAAATTGTGACATGAAAATATGGGATTTTGGTATAAAATTAGAAGTGTGATTGGCAGTTGAACTAATTCATTGAATCGACTTCTTCTACTGTGCTTGTAGCTCACAGATTGCTAGCATTGGATGGATTTTCAGAGGTTGACTCATCCTAGAATGTAGCTGGGATGTATAGGTGGCATCAGAGAGTTTGGGAGCCATGCATTTGACCACGTCAGACAGGAATTTCATGGCCGTCTACTGGCTATGAGGCTTGACTAGAAAAAACCATAATGCATCCTATGTCAAGTTTTGAACTTCTCCAATCTATTTTTCTCTGTTTGCCTGCTCCTATATTCAATGATGTTCCAGTTCCTTTGCTTTCAGGAGTTTACCTGGAGAGCAATTGAAAATCAAATTAGACATATGTAAATTGTTATTTACTAATTCGATTACACCATTCATTGTAGCTCTGGCTCTAGAAGTTGCTCTTTCGACTTTCATTAGCTGAGATTCCCATTACAAAAATAGGATTTCCTTGTGCGATTCTTGCATTTTTTGGTAGATTTGCAGCGATTCCTTCCTCTGAATTTTGCCAAGAAGAAAGTTTGTTATTTTTTCATCTTCTTTCTCCAATTCCAATCTTCTATCAACTGCATTCTCAATCAATGATGTAGAGATGTCACAAAAGGGGTTGGCCAATGATATATTATGGGAAAGGATGTTCAATTGTCGGGACAAGGCTTTGGTTATCTCCAAGGCTTCTTATTTGGATTCAGTAACCTGTGGATAACCCTTGTATTTTTCTATATGTAATTGTAGCTGTGCAATTTGATCATCCTTGGCCTTCTTTTCTTTCTCAATCGCTATCTGAAGGCTGCTTAGTTCTTGAGACAACTTATGTTGTTTCTCGAGAGCCTACTTATCAATTTTATGTTTCTCTAGATTCAACTGTTCTTTGAGTTGGTCATTTTTTTGCCTTTGCTCTGCTAGTTGTTGTTCTAGTTGATTAATCTTTTGTTGTTCTTCTATCGATTGCATCTCAAGCTGAGTGATGCGTTGATCTTTATCCCTAATTAGTTGACTCACCTCTAAGGCTTTGTCCATTCTTGTTGTTGTACAAGCACCTGCATACTGAGATAATTTAGTTAAATCCCCGGAAGGATTGACCTATGACTTCCATACCACATTCATCATTTCATCCTGAGGGGTTAAAAGAGGTCCTTGATCAGTTTTCCTCTTTTTCCTCTATCTTTTAACAACAGCCCTATGCTTTGGACTGTAGAATACATCAAGGGGTGGTATTTCTTCTATTTTTAGTACAATCCCTTCTGTGGGATTCTCAGGAATGATTTCCATATCCTGCTACATTTTGCGTAGGCCACTTGTCCCTTCAATCAGAATACTAATAACCTCAAACTGTTGTGTTGTGGGCTGCTTTTGTGTAGCGAGGTTTTGGGAGTTCTTTTACTTTGTCCTCTGCCTTTCAGGGCTCTTCTAATTTTTAGGAATCTTCTGGATAGTTTTTCCTTCACTTTTGCCTTCATGTTGTAGCGCATGGGTTGTATTTAATAAGTCCATCGGTAGAGTTTTCAACCTCATTGTTCTGAAGTTTAGAAATTATTCTACTCCCTCTACTCCCAATTTTATTTTTGCAAGTTGTTTTACTTGAGAAAATAACTCACGTGAGGTGAACAAATCATCATAATCATCTTTCTCATGTTCAAGCTTGGCAATTTTGACATGAGAGGTGAAGTTATAGGTTATTTCTTTTGGATCATATTGCCTCTTTGGAATGATTGCTAACTTTAGTGCTTTTATTTTCTCTGCTTCTTCCTCTACATGTTTGAAGTCATGCAGTGTGAAAGTACCAAATGGGAGGGGGAATGAAGGCCACATTTTCTTTTTTGACTCCTTTAGGTTTCTAGACATCCCTTCTTCTGTGATTTGATAAGCTATTTCCATAGAAAATAGTTTATCGGGAATGTATAAGGGGAGAACACGTGGAGCAATAGTGCTTCCAAAAATTCTAATGTAGGTGAACTTTTCTTCACCAAACCAATTGCCAATTGATGTTAAGTCGACACTGGCTTCATCAGATAACCGAGGAGCGGGTTTATTGAATATAGCATAATGAACAGGCAAGACAAAACCATGACAGATTCTATAAAGATGGCTTTTAAAATGGGTTATCCACAGTACCTTATGATAGATGTGAATGGGGGTTGGGTCTTGTGGAGTCCATTTCCAACCTAGAATGGGGTAATAGAAATTGAAACCGATAGTGTCCATAATGTAGGCACTCATATAAAATAGGGGTATTGCCTAGGTAGTCATGAACCTGTTTCTTCTATAATCGAGGATATGGTTGGCCATTTTATCAGACAAAATGGTTTCCCAATTCATGATATACGAGTTAACCACTGCCTCTATTAAAGGAACCATCAATTGAAAACCTAGCGGAATCGGAGACTCCAAAGAGTCTACATATCATAGCACCAACATAGCAGTAAAGAGATGCTAAGGAGTCAACAGAATACTTACTCGATGATTCATGCTTGTGTTTGTTTGGGTAATGCCTCCACTACCTGATAGGATTTGATTCCACGTCAATTTGTTTGGGAAAGGCTTCAATAAATGCCTTGTAGTAATGCTTCTCCAGTTCTGCCAAATGGTACATCTTTTTGATATCTTCTGCTATGAACAAGCCAAACATATTTCCATCAGCCGTAAAAAATGCTTTGTCTGTTATTTTGATGCTCACGATTACCCATCTAACTAAGTCATTGTAGGGTAATATTCTCGGGCGGGCAACTATTCTGTGGAGAAAAGAGCAGGCCAAAACCTTCAGAGTATTCTATGATTTGTCACTGGAATTAGCTATTCCCTTTTCTTCTTCAATTACTTCTGGATCTTCAGCTTCCAATAAATTGCATATGCTTTCCCATGAAGCTTTGTCGAGGCCAGCATAGGTAGTATCATGTATCAAGCCCTTATTTATTGGTTCCTCTTTGGTTAAGACTGGAATATTTACATTCTTTGATTTCTTCGAAATTTCTCCTGAATTGATGAATTCAAACTTACTCTGCAAAAGAAACAGATGACTGTAACAGAGGAGAAAATCTGTTACAAGACAATGCACAATACACAAGATTAACAATAATTAAGCGCAATAAGTGATATGAATTTGATATATTATGTTACCACGGATGAAATCCTCGAAGGATTCAACCATAACTGCTTTATTAATGATTTTGGCAACTACCCATCATGATCATTAAATGCCATAATGATATGTGGCATTACACATATTCATAACGATTCTTTAAAATAAATATGGTGAGTTTCCCGATCAGCAATTAACAATAATCGCATATCGTAGATCGAGAGTCCCAACTTTATTCTTTGGCCATTTCCTTCGTATAGCTCTGATTGGGATAAAGAGTGAGTTGTCATAGGGAGGTAGGATAATCTTGAAGAAATCAATAAATTGTTTATTTCTCATTACTAATGATTTATGCTCTTAAAGCCCGCAAGCATTTGTTTAACTGTACTATTTACACTATATTGACAAGCACACCTTTATTTATGATGATGAAATCGCATCGGCGGATCTCAAATGGGCATTCTTTATGTGTTTTGGGACCTTACCGATGGCTGATTGTGATCGCCTTGTCACATCGGCAGAGTTGTATGACTCCATGGAATGTTTCCTTAAGAAATTTGTGATATGCACTTTCCGATTGTGTTATCTTATCAGAGAATGCCAAAGGAAATGTTAAGTCTATCTTCTAGCCAAAGGATGTTCATGATGTTATAGTTTATCTTATGACAAGGTTTTGTTTTGTTTTTACATTGGATCAGACCTCATCATAAGGATTTTCATGTATCATATGGATTTTTTTGCAAAATGTGATTGTTATTGAAGTTATCCTACAAACAAAAAGACTTATTATTTAGAACTATCGATTTTAGCTAAGTTTATTAAAAAAGGGACCCATTTCTTGTTAAAAGTTTTATATAAAAATTTTGAAATGGGGAGGGTTGTTGTATATCACAACAAGTTTCTAATATTTTTCCCTTGGTTTTATTAATTCCCAATGGTTTGTAATATAAAATTATTGGTTTTCTTCGTTCTTCAACTTTTTAATATTAATAATTCCTTGGGTTTATAATCCCTTGAGGTTTTATTGTTAATCCCTTGGGTTTATTATATCAATCCCTTGGGTTCATTATTCCCTTGGGTTTATAATATCAATCTCTTGGGTTTATTATTCCTGAGTCAAACATGATTTATTATGATGTCGACCATGGACCTACATGGAATTGTGATAGGAATGGTATCAATATGTAAATCAATGATGGTCGATCATGTTTATTTTGATGTTTATAACATTAGTCCCTTGGATTTAATATTATTCCCTTGCGTTCATAATCCCTTGGGGTCTTAGTATTAATCGCTTCATTTTTTTATTCCTTTGGGTTTCTCATATTAATCCCAAGGGTTTATTATTCCCTTAGGTTTATAATATCGATCATGGTAAACCATGGTTGATTCTTGCATTCTCACAATGATTTTCTCACCATCAAACTAAATTATGTTTATTTTGATGTTTGTAGTATTTACATTTCGGTTTACCATTGTTGCGTTTATAGTATGAGGCCCTTCGGTCTAATATTATTCCATTGGGTTCATAATCACTTGGGATTTTAGTATTAATACCTTGGGTTTATTGTTCATTTCGGTTTATAATATCAACCCTTTGGGTTCATTATTGTGTTTGGTTTATAATATCAATCATTGTAAACCAACGTTGAATCACAGCCAAACATGGTCAATCATGGTTGAATGTCACATTGTGACAAGAATTGTCTCGCCATCAAAATAAACCATGTTTATTTTAGTGTTTGTAGTATTTATATTTGGGTTTACCAATTTGGTTTTATAATATTAGTCCCATGGTTGAATGTCGCATTTTGACAAAGATTGACTCACCATGAAAATAAACCATGTTTATTTTAGTGTTTGTAGTGTTTATATTTGGGTTTAACAATGTTGGGTTTACAATATTAGTCCCATGGGTTTAATATTATTTCCTTGGGTTCATAAACCCTTGGGGTTTTAGTATTGATCACTTTGTTTATTGTTCCTTTAGGTTTATAATATCAATCCCTTGGGTTTATTATTCCCTTCGGTTTATAATATTGATCATGGTAAACCATTGTCAACCATAGCCAACCATGGTTCAATGACACATTTTGACAACGATTTTCTCACTGTGAAAATAAATAATAATAGATTGGGTTTATTGTTGCTTTGGGTTTATTATATCAATCCCTTGGGTTTATTATTCCCTTGGGTTTATAATCCCTCAAGCTTTTAGTATTAATCTCTTGGGTTTACAGTTCATTGGAGTTTTAGTATTAATGCATTAGGTTTATTGTTCATTTGGGTTAATAATATCAATCCCTTGGGTTCGTTATTGTGTTTGGTTTATAATATCATTCATTATAAACCATTGTCAATCATAGCCAAACATGGTCAATCATGGTTGAATGTCGCATTGTGACAAGAATTGTGTCACCATCAAAATAAACCATGTTTATTTTAGTGTTTGTAGTATTTATATTTGGGTTTACCAATGTTGGTTTTATAATATTAGTCCCTTGGTTGAATGTCGCATTCTCACAAAGATTGACTAACCATGAAAATAAACGATGTTTATTTTAGTGTTTGTAGTGTTTATATTTGGGTTTAACAATGTTGGGTTTGTAATATTAGTCCCACGGGTTTAATATTATTTCCTTGGGTTCATAAACCCTTGGGGTTTTGGTATTGATCCCCTTGTTTATTATTCCTTTAGGTTTATAATATCAATCCCTTGGGTTTATTATTCCCTTTGGTTTATAATATCGATCATGGTAAACCATTGTCAATCATAGCCAACCATGTTTCAATGTAACATTGTGACAACGATTGTCTCACCATGAAAATAAATAATAATCCATTGGGTTTATTTTTTCTTTGGGTTTATTATATCAATCCCTTGGGTTTATTATTCCCTTGGGTTTATAATCCATTGGGCTTTCAGTATTAATCCCTTGGGTTTATTGTTCATTGGGATTTTAGTATTAATCCCTTGGGTTTATTGTTCATTTTTGGTTTATAATATCAATCCCTTAGGTTCATTATTCCGTTTGGTTTATAATATCAGTCATTGTAAATCATTGTCAATCATAGCCAAACATGGTCAATCTGGTTGAATGTTGCATTGTGACAAGAATTCTCTCACCATCAAAATAAACCATGTTTATTTTAGTATTTGTAGTATTTATATTTGGGTTTACCAATGTTGGTTTTATAATATTAGTCCCTTGGTTGCATGTCACATTTTGACAAAGATTGACTCACCATGAAAATAAATGATGCTTATGTTAGTGTTTGTAGTGTTTATATTTGGGTTTAACAATGTTGGGTTTATAATATTAGTCCCATGGGTTTAATATTATTTGCTTTGTTCATAAACAGTTGGGGTTTTAGTATTGATCCATTTGTTTATTATTCCTTTAGGTTTATTATTTCAATCCCTTGGGTTTATTATTCCCTTTGGTTTATAATATTGATCATGGTAAACCATTGTCAATCATAGCCAACCATGATTCATTGTCGCATTGTGACAATGATTGTCTCACCATGAAGATAAATAATAATCTCTTGGGTTTATTATTCCTTTGGGTTTATTATATCAATCCCTTGGGTTTATTATTCCTTTGTGTTTATAATCCCTTGGGCTTTTAGTATTAATCCCTTGGGTTTATTGTTAATTGGGGTTTTACTATTAATCCATTGGATTTATTGTTCATTTGGGTTTATAATATCAATCCCTTGGGTTCATTATTCCATTTGGTTTATCATATCAGTATTTGTAAACCATTTCCAATCATAGCCAAACATGGTCAATCATGGTTGAATGTCGCATTGTGACAAGAATTGTCTCACCATGAAAATAAACCATGTTTATTTTGGTGTTTGTAGTATTTGTATTTGGGTTTACCAATGTTGGGTTTATAATATTAGTCCCATGCTTCATTGTTGTTGGGTATATAGCATTAGGCACTTTGGTTTAATATTATTCCATTGGGTTTATAATCGCTTGGGCTTTTAGTATTAATCCCTTTGGTTTATTGTTCATTGGCATTTTAGTATTTATCCCTTCAGTTTATTCTTAATTTGGGTTTATAAGATCAATCCCTTGGGTTCATTATTGCATTCGGTTTATAATATCAATCATTGTAAACCATTGTCAATCATAGCCAAAAATGGTTAATCATGGTTGAATGTCGCATTGTGACAAGAATTGTCTCACCATCAAAATAAACCATGTTTATTTTAGTGTTTGTAGTATTTATATTTGGGTTTACCAATGTTGGTTTTATAACATTATTCCCTTGGTTGAATGTAACATTTTGACAAAGATTGACTCACCATGAAAATAAACCATGTTTATTTTAGTGTTTGTAGTGTTTATATTTGGGTTTAACAATGTTGGGTTTATAATATTAGTTCCATCGGTTTAATATTATTTCCTTGTGTTCATAAACCCTTCGGGTTTTAGTATTTTCCCTTTGTTTATTATTCCTTTAGGTTTATAATATCAATCCCTTGGGTTTATTATTCCCTTAGGTTTATAATATCGATCATGGTCAACCGTTGTCAATCATAGACAACCATGGTCAACCATGGTTAAATGTCACATCGTGACAAGGATTTTCTCACCATGAAAATAAAACATGTTTATTTTAGTCCTTCTAATATTTATATTAGGGTTTACCAATGTTGGGTTTATAATATTAGTCCCTTCGGTTTAATAATATTTCCTTAGGTTCATAATCCCTTGGGGTTTTAGTATTAATCCTTTGGGTTTATTATCAACTTGTGTTTTATAATATCAATCGTGCCCATCTTTATTAATCTCTTGTATTTGTAATATCCCTTAGGTTTTTAATATTTATCCATTGGGTTCAATAATTCCTTGGGTTTATAATATTAAAGCATTAGGTTTATTAGTTCCTCGGGTTGATAATATTAGTCCCTTTTGCTTATATTATTTTTTTTATGTAAAAAGATCTTGGGGGTTACCCAAAATCCCTTTCCTTAAAAAAATATCAATCTTGAGGCCTGTGGGTTATGGCCCACTAAGCCTATCAGAAGAAATTCTTTAGGCCTTGAGCCTTTCAACCATGGAATTACATTAAATCAGAGCTATATAACTTTATCGGGGCTTTTATACTATCGGAAGCATTAGATATATGCCTTTAAGCCTTAAAACCCCTATAAATCTTAACTTATGCATGCGGCCGCAATAACTATGAAATATTTGGAATTATGCAAATATGTTTTATAAAGAAAATATATAATAAAACATGTTTTTCCACTTCCAATATAGGCTCAGCACAATTCCCAAGGTATACTTCCCGTCGATTCATCCCTGTCGTTGATCTACGCGATAAGACGGATGCACTGAGTCATATAAAATATAGTGTATGAACTATTGGGTCCGGAACCTAATCGCTCATCGCAATTGGTGCTTTCATATATATATATATATATATATATATATATATATATATATATATATATATATATATATATATATATATATATATATATGTCTTACAGACCTGCCACAATTATAAAACAATGCTACATATCGTTTCGAGTCTGTCGTCGGAAATCATGATCAACAAAACCCATATGCATGCATATAAAGGGCTTTCAATACAGCAGACCCTACAAACTTTTAAAGACATTCTATATATTATTTTGGTCTGGCCCACCTGTATCGCAATCTGCGGAGTCATATACATGTAATGTAAGTGATTTACAGATGTCATTATAAAATATGGCATATATATTATTGGGTGCGGTGTTAATGTTTTAAGACTTGTTCCTTTGTTTTCCTTTGTAAAATCCGATATATTTCTCCATTTCTTTTATATTTTCATTTCTAATATACTTGCCTTATCTTTTTTTCAAAATATATTTCGAATGATTTTGAATGAAACAATAGTATATTATTATTATAAGATGGACGCGTTGAGTCATATAAAATATAGCGTATAAACTATTGGGTTCGGAACCCAATCACTCATCACAATTGGCACTTTCATATATATATATATATATATATATATTGTTGGAAATAATACTGAGAGGGGGGGTGAATCAGTATTATCACATTAATAAAACTTTTTCATTTCCATAATCAGATTCATATATGCTACTTCCACAACTTCTTATGATTCAGTTAGTTGAGTGTATTAGAACATTATCAATCATATTAACAGTAAATTGATGCAGTAAAATAGAACAGATCATCACACATAAGTCACACGCATGAACACCATGATATAAGGTGGAAACCCAATGTGGGAGAAAACCACCTGCTACAAGTCATCTCAATCTTCTTCTTAATAAGAAAATCCTTTTACAATATTTGTACTGGTGCAGTCTTATACCAGTACGGGAGCTACAAGCCCCTTTGCTCTTGTACTAGTCGATCCATTTACTAGTATGCAGACTGCTACCTGCTACTATGCTCCAAAGATTTCCTTTAGCTCTTGTACTAGCTTAGATACTAGTACGTAGGTGCTGGCCTACACTCTTCTCTCCTCTAGGTACCATGTTTCATCAATTTTCATACTGGATACACTAAAGCACAACACATAATTTGAAAGGCCACGTTTCATCCAATTTTCATACTGGACCCAACAACAACATTGAAGCTCATAATCAAACAACCTTCTGAATCACCCAATCACCAGATCAATACATATACAATGAGAGTTATCAACCAGATCTAGTCCACCAGATCATATAAGGATAAGTCATTATGAACCTGATCCATTCATCTAGCAATACTAAAGCTAATCATAATCATTCAATCAATCATTATTGTTATCAGAACATAATACCAGACATCACTTCAAAACCCAGAACACAACAATAATAAACAGGGGCAGCTAAATATATTTCATGAAAAGTCCGCAGCTTCACCCATAGACCACCTGCGTACATCCGCACTATTTCTAACTGCTCTCCTATGCACCCCCGCACTGTGTCTCACGGACTTCCTGCGCACCTCCGCTCTGTGTCCAATGGAATGCCTGTGCCACTCCGCATCTTCTACAATTCTGGGCCTGCGAACCTCCACACCCACAGTGCTTCTGGGCCTGCGTACCTACGCACTTTTCCTTCACTGTACTTGCGGTCCTGCAGGTATAGATAATTTCAAGACTTCAAGAATAACCCAGACTATCAGATCTACAGATCTGAACATGCGCCGAGGAGATATCAACCCATTAGTAGATCCGACTTGTAATTCTCATGTTTCTCCTTGATATTGATTCAACTCTCTCTCACAAACCGATTACAAGAATTTCAGATCTAGCTTCTCTTAAGATCTTCTTATTTCACAAGTGTCTAGCCAAATGATCTCCTTTGCTTTATATAGGCAAGCTCTTGCTAAAACCATGAATCAATACCATAGATAACCAATACAAGGGATTCAAACCGGGGCTAAATTGGATCCTATACCACGGGCCAAAACCATAGAATCAAGAACGGCGGGCTAAATACCACGGGCCAAACATAAGAAACCCCACGTGAGCGCGCTTCTCTGCCTTGAAGTGAGTGAACTGGGGTCCGCACCTTTTACATGATGTACCTGCGGGTATGTACGCACTTTATCTATGATATTCCTGCGGGTCCGCAGCTTTTGTACGGTGTACCTGCGTACCTCTTATTTTCTTCATTATTTGTGAGCTAATCATCAATCTCTGCTACTGACCTATTGTACAGTGATCCATCATCTGTGTGAGTTGCCATCAAGGACAACACTTTAGCCATAATGCCAACAATCTCCCCCTTTGGACTTGATGGCAAAGCTTACTTGTGAACTGTCATCTGATCCCTTTGAACTATCCTACATCCATGTATTCTATCATATCTGATATCTCTTCTGTGGATTCATCTGAATGTATACAAGTGAGATGATCTTCTATGAGAGGGTTGCCATCAAGTACAACACATGCATCATAATGCCAACAATCTCCCCCTTTGGACTTGATGGCAACAACACCAAATCACTCTCCCCCTTTGACATCAAGGGAAAAAGGTTTTTCTCCCCCTAAGAACATGCTCCAGATCTGCTGAAGTCTCTAAATGAGCTCCCCCTTTGTATATGCCATGGTGCACCAATATGATCATGATGGAATGCCTACTCTGTTATATAGTGTTGTTCATGCTCAAGCTCCCCCTGACAGTAACCAAGGTCTGCATGACCTTCCTATCACCAAAAGACTCAATACATATATCCATCACCCAACCAAGTGAGGATCATCCACCCAACCAAGTGGGGATACATCATAAATATTACATCTTCATCCCAGGTGTTAGACTCTGTCTTATCAGAGATTGATTCTTCTTCAAAACCCTGTTTTGAAGAAGAAATCATTAATGTGTTGTTTTAGATTATGTTATTTATTCTTCAACTCTTCAACTGGCAGCGACTTCAATTTGCAAGTGTCGTGCTGGCTATGATGATTCCGGGCCTAGCGCTTCTTCCTCCAAAGGCTTGTGTTGTGACAGAATGCGGTCTTATAATCCACACATTGCTAGTCTGCTATATTGAGAATCGATTAATTACCTATACTAGCATCTATTACTTTGGTTTTAATGATGCTGTTGCTACTCTGGATGCTATTGTGGAACCATATCCTGCTGCTGCCTCATGTTTCATCTCACGAAAGGTTTTCCAATGAAGATAATCGAGAATTTCTTTCTGCCTTGGCAAACATATATAATTTTCTGCTGCCTTTATTAAAGAATGGTTTTACTTTGACAATGGATAATGCCTTCAAGCTGTCGGTTTTTGTTTTGGTATTCTGCACCAAGTTCTAAAAGGACATGTTGGCACTTACTGGATAGGAGGTGCTCTATCGAAGAGAATTACTGAACCTGGTTTCCATTTGAAGATGGGTCTGTCCGTGGTGCTTGGGAGAAGATTGGAACTATTGTGTATTGTACAGATGTCACATAAAACTTGACGGAGCTGAATGTTTTAAATTTGAAGGCCAGTATTTTATTCCTATAAACATCATGAGTGCTGAACCTTTCAAGCAGTTGGTAAGGCTTGTTGCAAGGGCCCACGACTTCTAGATGCTATGGGAGCTCCTTTGGATCAAGGGCCTGGTCCATTACTTGCTTCAAATAACATAAGTGTGGCTAACTGCTTCGTGACAGTTAGTGCTCTTTATATTTGTGATCAGATTGTTCAAGCAAACAATATTGTCTGAGGGATTAGTTTTACAACCAGTAGTTAGATTGGATCTGAGCTCTGGAAGTTCTTCATTATCTCTGCTTCAGTGTTTAGCAAATCCATTAACAATTGCTTTTGCATCTGCCATTCCAACGCACAATGGAATTGATTGCCAGAAATCACAATTGACAACACAAAATGAGATCATTCATTTGGGAGTGGCTGGGTTGCAGGCTTTGGCTTCGTTTCCAGGATCCTTTTCACCCCTTACTGAAGAGAAATTCAAGGAAATCTTATTGTTTCTAATGTCTGTTCTATCAGAAAGGCATGAGCACAAGTTCTTATGGGAAAAAGCTCTTGACGCACTTCCAGTAAGGAATCAAAACTGGTCTAATGGCACATCAATTGCTTCTGTTTCACATCAGATAACTTCAGCTCACTAAAATGCAGAACAACACCGATTGAATACATTAGAAGGGGCAAACCAGATGCAGGTTTTGCTTTATTCGAGTCAGAGTCGTTGAAGTGGCCAGGTTTTGTAAAGTTTGATGATGTAAATGATGGGTCCTGTCTTTCAAATTTGCAGTGTGTGATGGGTTCTGATATTGAGGGATATGATAAGCTTGAGTCTGGCTTGATCACAACAGGGGCATCTATCTTTATTGATGGTGTTTTAGTAGCCAGTACAGGCTCGAAGCAGAAGGTGGAATTGAGGACATCAAAACTTGTTTTGATTGGGAGCTGTGATGCTGCCACATTTCCTGTTCAAAAGAAAAAGCAAGTAGAGAGTATCTGAGAAATGTAGCACATATGCGGCCTCGAACAAATACATTTGGTGCGGTTGCCCGAGTAAGAAATGCCCTCGCATATGCCACACACAAATTTTTCCCAGGAGATGGGTTTTGTCTGGGTTGCTAGTCCAATAATCACTGCTTCAGATTGTGAAGGTGCCGGAGAGCAATTTTGTGTCACATCTTTGCTTCCTAGCTCTAAGGAGGATGTGGGCTCTCCAATTAGCATGATCCCTAGCACAAAGGATGGTTATGTTGATTGGGCACAGGATTTTTTTTGGAAAATCAGCATTCTTGACAGTTTCTGGACAGCTCAATGGAGAGACCTATGCATGTGCTCTTTCAGATATATACACGTTTGGTCCCACATTTCGAGCAGAGCAGTCGAACACTTCACGTCATTTAGCTGAGTTCTGGATGATTGAACCAGAGCTTGCTTTTGCCAATCTGAATGATGACATGGCTTGTGCAACTGTCTATCTCCAGTGAGGTTTATTCCGGATAATTGCAAAGAAGATATGGAATTCTTTAATACTTGGATTGAGAAGGGGATAATTACACGTTTAAGTAATGTTGCAGAAAAGAAATTTGTGCAATTGACATATACAGATGCAGTTGAACTGCTTTTGAAAGCAAAGAAAAATTTTGAATTCCCGGTGACATGGGGATGTGACTTGCAGAGTGAGCATGAGCGTTATATAACAGAGGAAGCCTTTTCTGGTTCACCTGTTATTATAAAAGATTATCCCAAAGATATAAAATCTTTCTATATGTGAGAAAATGCGGATGGGAAGACTGTAGCAGCTATGGATGTTTTAGTTCCAAGGTTCCTCCTGCTGTAATCTCGGTAGAACAGCAGCGTTGGAGTATTGATGAAGCAACACGCCTTGATGTACTTCGTTTGGCTATAGAATTGGATGCCGACTATGTTGATGTGGAGCTCGAGGTGGCATACGATCTTGTCTTTGATGCTGTTTACACACCAAAGTTACTAGACTCTTACGAGAAGCAGAAGAGTGCCAAGGGTAAACGTGTAGTCTCAGTGCTATTCAAACGGCGCCAGAACAGCATAATGGGATTCGATTCCTATTTCCCAGATTTTAATCAATGCTTCAACAAGATCTGTGCTCTATATGGCTGCCTTTGTCATTCAAGCAAACTGTACCATGAGTATGCCGCGTGGCATGTTTGTGATTCTGTACTTGTAGCACATTTTGCCACCGTCAAATTTCATGTGGTATTTTTAAGCACTAAGTCCGATCCTCATTCATGTCACCAAGACAACAACCGCAATAGATTTCCTATTTCAAGACCGCAGAAACCAAAAAGAGAGGTGCTCCAGCATTTATGTTTTTATTAGTTAATCAGAAGATTTTTAGGGAGATGGTATTGTTTAATGATAGAAGGCTTTTCTATTTTCGATTTTTTTTGTAATTTCAGTTTCAAACAGCGCCCTGATTGTGGGGTCGAGCTGTTGCTTTTTGGTTTTTTTTTAGTTTAGTTTTATGTAATGTATAAAAAATATAGATATAATTTTTAGGTAGAGAGAGAGTGAGAGAGGGAGTTTTCTGAGCGCTGGGAGCTGCTGGAGAAGCAGAGAGCTTTGTATTGTACAGTTTTCTGCAGAGAATTTAATGGAATTTCAAAGCTCTGTTTGCTGAGATTCATGTGGTATGTTGATTTAGCATAAGTTTTTCCCTTTGTCTCATATGTAATCAGTATGTTCCATTTCATTTCATGACCCTTTCAAGCTGAACAAATGAAGTGATTAGGTAGGAATTCATAGTATTATATGCTCCTCCTATAAGTTTGTTCGCATTCGATGTTTTCTACTGTTTAAGGAGGATTCAGAGTTATTTTCTGCCCTCCTTAGCTCCTCACCAGTCTTGCCATCCCATTTGAAACCAGATTTGGTGTTAAATTGCATGCCTACCTTGCCTCAGTTGATAACCTATGTAGTCATTATATTTTTCTGTTTGAAGCTGTGATTTTGCCCATGTAGCCCAGAAAGCCCCGTCATTCCATTAAAAAACCCCAAAAAATCATTAAATCCAAACCCCCTATCAATTTACTAGCCTAAAATCCTTATTCTTAATTGGTGAGCCTAATCATATTGAAAGATCTATCGAATCTGACCTGAGAGAGCCTTCTCATACCTCGTAGGGCTAGCTACGAGGTGAAATGGTTTGATGTAGCCTTGAAGGTTTACCTTCCTCAGCCTAGGGTGAAATCTCAAGCGCTAACATATTGGCGACCATACTGGGGAGAACATATTAATCGTTTGCTCATTGATGTGTTTGTTTCGCAAGTCTTAGACGGAGCCTGAAGTTACGCCAGAAGCCTTCGAAAACGCTCTTGTTTTACATCAGCGCAAGTAGATAAACGCTGCTTCAGTCTATCTCCGTGGGATTTGTGAACATAGCGCTTCATTGACACTTTACCCCAGTACATATATCAAGTTCAGATCTGATTGTTGATAGTGGACAACGATCAGACACTTGAAAGGCTGAATCATTCACCTGGCGACTCCAACTCGATCCAGACATTCCAGTGCCTGTTGATATGTTCATGCAATGGTAGGGTATGTGGCAGACCCTGCACTTTGTGAAGTTCTAGATGGAGTTAGAGAAATGTTAGCGGATATTGAAATTAATGAAGAATTTTTCAGTATTTTCTTTCAATGTGTGAAATCTCCGAAGCTTCATCTTGAAGGCAAAACTAGATTTTATGAGTTAGTTGTTGAAAGAGTTGAAA
This sequence comes from Pinus tabuliformis, assembly GCA_031772625.1. Lineage (NCBI taxonomy): Eukaryota > Viridiplantae > Streptophyta > Pinopsida > Pinales > Pinaceae > Pinus > Pinus tabuliformis. The sequence goes on along the minus strand of CM062812.1, from coordinate 478,928,484 downwards.
ATGAAATTCAGTATATCGATGAACAGATCCAGTCTTATGATTTCCAAGACCCTAAAAAGTTTTTGGAAATCCTTCCTCCATCGAAACAAGAAATAATAGATTTGCCTATAGAGGTATACATTGACAATGTGCAGCTGGAAATATGCATTGCAGAGTTGGGGCAGCCAACAGAGGCCGGTGTCCGTGATCCTATTGCAGCATATATGGACAGGTTTTTCACTCTGATGGATAGATCAGGCTGTCTTTTCCGTGACCGGGCTCAGTATGTGCATGAAGGGCTGCCAGCAATTGCATCTGTGACTTCGTGGCAGCATTCTCAAGCGGCTTCATTTCCAGGTTTACTTGAATGGATAATTTGGAATTTTAGTATAACTTGATCTATTATATGTACAGCAGATTAGAGTAGGTTTTGTACATAAATAAGCAGCCACAAGGGCAGCATCTTGTTTCAGTTGGCTTTTAGTTTGTTTGAGTTCAATTTCAGTGTGAAAATAAGTCTTCAGCTGTGTTGATTTGTTGATGATGACTCCATTGCCCAATGGTGGAGGCACGGTCTGCTCTCCCAAAGTTCTGTGGTTCCTGGCACCTCCAGGAAGCTGCAGCTGCCATCCCAAATGGAGCTGATGTTAGACTTTGTCTTACCAGAGATTGATTCTTCTTCAAAACCCTGTTTTGAAGAAGAAATCATTAATGTGTTGTTTTAGATTATGTTATTTATTCTTCAACTCTTCAACTGGCAGCGACTTCAATTTGCAAGTGTCGTGCTGGCTATGATGATTCCGGGCCTAGTGCTTCTTCCTCCAAAGGCTTGTGTTGTGACAGAATGCGGTCTTATAATCCACACATTGCTAGTCTGCTATATTGAGAATCGATTATTTACCTATACTAGCATCTATTACTTTGGTTTTAATGATGCTGTTGCTACTCTGGATGCTATTGTGGAACCATATCCTGCTGCTGCCTCATGTTTCATCTCACGAAAGGTTTTCCAATGAAGATAATCGAGAATTTCTTTCTGCCTTGGCAAATATATATAATTTTCTGCTGCCTTTATTAAAGAATGGTTTTACTTTGACAATGGATAATGCCTTCAAGCTGTCTGTTTTTGTTTTGGTATTCTGCACCAAGTTCTAAAAGGACATGTTGGCACTTACTGGATAGGAGGTGCTCTATCGAAGAGAATTACTGAACCTGGTTTCCATTTGAAGATGGGTCTGTCCGTGGTGCTTGGGAGAAGATTGGAACTATTGTGTATTGTACAGATGTCACATAAAACTTGGCGGAGCTGAATGTTTTAAATTTGAAGGCCAGTATTTTATTCCTATAAACATCATGAGTGTTGAACCTTTCAAGCGGTTGGTAAGGCTTGTTGCAAGGGCCCACGACTTCTATATGCTATGGGAGCTCCTTTGGATCAAGGGCCTGGTCCATTACTTGCTTCAAATAACATAAGTGTGGCTAACTGCTTCGTGACAGTTAGTGCTCTTTATATTTGTGATCAGATTGTTCAAGCAAACAATATTGTCTGAGGGATTAGTTTTACAACCAGTAGTTAGATTGGATCTGAGCTCTGGAAGTTCTTCATTATCTCTGCTTCAGTGTTTAGCAAATCCATTAACAATTGCTTTTGCATCTGCCATTCCAACGCACAATGGAATTGATTGCCAGAAATCACAATTGACAACACAAAATGAGATCATTCATTTGGGAGTGGTTGGGTTGCAGGCTTTGGCTTCGTTTCCAGGATCCTTTTCACCCCTTACTGAAGAGAAATTCAAGGAAATCTTATTGTTTCTAATGTCTGTTCTATCAGAAAGGCATGAGCACAAGTTCTTATGGGAACAAGCTCTTGACGCACTTCCAGTAAGGAATCAAAACTGGTCTAATGGCACATCAATTGCTTCTGTTTCACATCAGATAACTTCAACTCACTAAAATGTAGAACAACACCGAATGAATACATTAGAAGGGGCAAACCAGATGCAGGTTTTGCTTTATTCGAGTCAGAGTCGTTGAAGTGGCCAGGTTTTGTAAAGTTTGATGATGTAAATGATGGGTCCTGTCTTTCAAATTTGCAGTGTGTGATGGGTTCTGATATTGAGGGATATGATAAGCTTGAGTCTGGCTTGATCACAACAGGGGCATCTATCTTTATTGATGGTGTTTTAGTAGCCAGTACAGGCTCGAAGCAGAAGGTGGAATTGAGGACAACAAAACTTGTTTTGATTGGGAGCTGTGATGCTGCCACATTTCCTGTTCAAAAGAAAAAGCAAGTAGAGAGTATCTGAGAAATGTAGCACATATGCGGCCTCGAACAAATACATTTGGTGCGGTTGCCCGAGTAAGAAATGCCCTCGCATATGCCACACACAAATTTTTCCCAGGAGATGGGTTTTGTCTGGGTTGCTAGTCCAATAATCACTGCTTCAGATTGTGAAGGTGCCGGAGAGCAATTTTGTGTCACATCTTTGCTTCCTAGCTCTAAGGAGGATGTGGGCTCTCCAATTAGCATGATCCCTAGCACAAAGGATGGTTATGTTGATTGGGCACAGGATTTTTTTTGGAAAATCAGCATTCTTGACAGTTTCTGGACAGCTCAATGGAGAGACCTATGCATGTGCTCTTTCAGATATATACACGTTTGGTCCCACATTTCGAGCAGAGCAGTCGAACACTTCACGTCATTTAGCTGAGTTCTGGATGATTGAACCAGAGCTTGCTTTTGCCAATCTGAATGATGACATGGCTTGTGCAACTGTCTATCTCCAGTGAGGTTTATTCCGGATAATTGCAAAGAAGATATGGAATTCTTTAATACCTGGATTGAGAAGGGGATAATTACACGTTTAAGTAATGTTGCAGAAAAGAAATTTGTGCAATTGACATATACAGATGCAGTTGAATTGCTTTTGAAAGCAAAGAAAAATTTTGAATTCCCGGTGACATGGGGATGTGACTTGCAGAGTGAGCATGAGCGTTATATAACAGAGGAAGCCTTTTCTGGTTCACCTGTTATTATAAAAGATTATCCCAAAGATATAAAAGCTTTCTATATGTGAGAAAATGCGGATGGGAAGACTGTAGCAGCTATGGATGTTTTAGTTCCAAGGTTCCTCCTGCTGTAATCTCGGTAGAACAGCAGCGTTGGAGTATTGATGAAGCAACACGCCTTGATGTACTTCGTTTGGCTATAGAATTGGATGCCGACTATGTTGATGTGGAGCTCCAGGTGGCATACGATCTTGTCTTTGATGTTGTTTACACACCAAAGTTACTAGACTCTTACGAGAAGCAGAAGAGTGCCAAGGGTAAACGTGTAGTCTCAGTGCTATTCAAACGGCGCCAGAACAGCATAATGGGATTCGATTCCTATTTCCCAGATTTTAATCAATGCTTCAACAAGATCTACACTCTATATGGCTGCCTTTGTCATTCAAGCAAACTGTACCATGAGTATGTCGCGTGGCATGTTTGTGATTCTGTACTTGTAGCACATTTTGCCACCGTCAAATTTCATGTGGTATTTTTAAGCACTAAGTCCGATCCTCATTCATGTCACCAAGACAACAACCGCAACAGATTTCCTATTTCAAGACCGCAGAAAACAAAAAGAGAGGCGCTCCAGCATTTATGTTTTTATTAGTTAATCAGAAGATTTTTAGGGAGATGGTACTGTTTTATGATAGAAGGCTTTTCTATTTTCGATTTTTTTTGTAATTTCAGTTTCAAACAGCGCCCTGATTGTGGGGTCGAGCTGTTGCTTTTTGGTTTTTTTTTAGTTTAGTTTTATGTAATGTATAAAAAATATAGATATAATTTTTAGGTAGAGAGAGAGTGAGAGAGGGAGTTTTCTGAGCGCTGGGAGCTGCTGGAGAAGCAGAGAGCTTTGTATTGTATAGTTTTCTGCAGAGAATTTAATGGAATTTCAAAGCTCTGTTTGCTGAGATTCATGTGGTATGTTGATTTAGCATAAGTTTTTCCCTTTGTCTCATATGTAATCAGTATGTTCCATTTCATTTCATGACCCTTTCAAGCTGAACAAATGAAGTGATTAGGTAGGAATTCATAGTATTATATGCTCCTCCTATAAGTTTGTTCGCATTCGATGTTTTCTACTGTTTAAGGAGGATTCAGAGTTATTGTCTACCCTCCTTAGCTCCTCACCAGTCTTGCCATCCCATTTGAAACCAGATTTGGTGTTAAATTGCATGCCTACCTTGCCTCAGTTGATAACCTATGTAGTCATTATATTTTTCTGTTTGAAGCTGTGATTTTGCCCATGTAGCCCAGAAAGCCCCGTCATTCCATTAAAAAACCCCAAAAAATCATTAAATCCAAACCCCCTATCAATTTACTAGCCTAAAATCCTTATTCTTAATTGGTCAGCCTAATCATATTGAAAGATCTATCGAATCTGACCCGAGAGAGCCTTCTCATACCTCGTAGGGCTAGCTACGAGGTGAAATGGTTTGATGTAGCCTTGAAGGTTTACCTTCCTCAGCCTAGGGTGAAATCTCAAGCGCTAACACCAGGCATAGTGGGGAAACCAACATAGGCCATTACATGACCTGAAGAGATCTTATCAAATGACTACAATAGATAGAGACGCAGTATTACATCATGAGTCGTGATATGACCTTTACAGAGATCAAACACCTAAATAAGATCATGATAAACATCAACAACAACATTGTATGATCTGCTTCATAGTATCTGTCAACAGCAATTAGTGCATGAATCATCAAGGTATGTCCGCATCAACAGAATTTCACATTCTATGTGAGAAACACCATAGCCATCATGAACTAAGTATCAACAATCTGCATTAATCATCATATGTATGAAACAATCCTATCATCATAAGAGCTCATTATCATCATGTCTCCAAATCATCCCTGTATCCAGCCAACAATCCTCATCCATATGAGCCAAGAATAAAAGGAATCATGCATCATAACTGTAATATATGATCTTTATGCATATGACGACAGCAGCATATGAGTGACTCATCATCAAGAAGATGTGAATTCAAGTTAAGTACTGCTCCTTATCCTTATGAAGATCACCATGCAAGCACCACATATGTAGCATCTGATCTGAAAATCAACTATGTAAACCCCAAGAATCATCTGAACAACTCATGACCATATCATAGCAAGATGAATCATTTATCCATATAAGCATCATCACCAAGTACTATTACCCATAATGCCAACAATGCATTAAAAACATATGCTCCCCCTAAACTGGTGCCATCTGTCAGATCTTATCAACAAGAAAAGTCAGCCAATAAATGCCTTAAGACAGATCCGCAGTTTCTCATTATATGGCATGGATGGCTCTGCACTTCACCTTCCTCTCCTCTGCGTATCCCCGCACTTGACTTTCTATGTTTCTGCGTATTCACGTAGAGAGCCTTCTACTACAGCGTGTACCCACGCACTGTTTCTTCAATCACGCCGTGTACTACTACTGTGGCCACGCACCCTCAGATGCTATCGCGCCGCGTATCTATGCACCTGCGGCTTTTGTAGCGCCATGTACTTTCATTGTGCCTACGCACCTAAACCTCTGTCACGCCACGTACCTCCGCACTAGGACTGTGCCTTCGTTGCGTATCCTCGCACTTTCACTGTGTATCACCTACGTTCCTCCGCACTGGAACTTTCGCTCTGCTGCGTGCGCCCGCACTTTCACAGAGAATCGATTGCGTACCTCTGATTAGAACCCAATTAAATGGTCCTCCAAGGTGCCTCTGACAGTCACATACACAAATCTAATCTTGTGCTCGAGAGATCATACTTCATAGATTCACTTCCAACTTCACTTTCCCTACTGCCTTTCTTCAAGCAATCATATATGCGATTGTGCAGTATCCAACTCACGTATATACGTGACTTCCCTTTATGGAGTTTTCATATGAGATTCAGGACACTGAAGTTTTGTACTTTCAGCTCCCTCTGATTCTGGTATGTCAGTACGTTGTGCTCTGCCGCCTTTTTCTGACTGTACTTCCTTTTTCCTCCATATCTTCAAGCGTGATGATGACATTTTCTCCTTTTGATATGGTGCCCACACTTTGTTCCTGCATTCTTTAGCTATATGTCCAAGCTTGTTACATGCATAAAATCTTACATGTTTCATATTCCTCCTGTAACAGTCAGCAACTTTATGACCATACATATTGCAAGCAAAGCAATATCCATTAAAGTACCTTGAATGTGATGATCTTTCTGCATAATGGTCTTGAACCCTTCTTCTTCTACATCTAGCTGCAACATGTCCAAGATTATGACATACATAACATTAAAAATTATTCATAGGAGGAGTAAAGGATTTTCTTTGAGGAATCTCTTTCCTTGGTTGATGATGAGATTGATCTTTCATTTCTTCGTTGATCACTTTAGATTTCTCTTTAGAGTTCCTTGCCTCACCTTGTGAACTAGATTCACCTTCAAAAGATTCATGGAAACCAAGACCAATCTTTATAGCAGGAGACCTTTGACTACTAAGAATATCATCCAAGACTTCAGAACTATCTTGAAATCGTAAAAGCTTATCCTTTTCTTCTAATATACCTTTCAAGATATTTACCTCAACCTGAAGCTGTTCTTCCTTTTCAAGAGATTGCTTTTTCAAATCTTCTTCAGCTTTCCTTCCTTCTTCCATTTGTTCCCTTAGCTTGAGAATCTCCTTTTCTTGTTCTTCATTCAGATCATGCTGCATTTGACGAACTCGGAAGGCACATTCCAGCTGAGATTTTAAGCTGATGACTTCGTTGTCTTGTTTTTCAATTGCTTGATGTAGATCTGCATTCTGCTTCTTTGATTCTTCAAGATCTCCTTTTAGTGAGAGGATTGTAGCTTCAATATTTTCATAGTAGCTGGATCTATCTTTGAGTTTCTTGATGGTTGTGCTTCTTTTGTTGACTTCTTTTCTTAATGATGTCACTTCATGCTGCAATTTTTGACATTGGTCTTCCTTGTCCTTGAGTAGTTTTCTTACTTTGTTTCCTTCTTCTAATTGGGCCTTTAGTTTGGTAGCTTCTTCTTTGAAGTCACATTCCCTTTTTTTCAATAGATCTTGTTGATCTCTAATTTTGTCTGTCAGCCTTTTAAATTCTGCCTCTATTTGATATCTTTCTTGTTCACCCATAAGAGCAAATTTAGTACTTTCGCTATCACTTTCATCTCTTCCAAAAGGAAAGATAGCTGGAACATCAGAGGATAATATATTCATACCTGATAATGATTTTGAATCTGATTCTGAATCTGAAGAGCTTCTTATACCTAATCCCCAATCGATTCTCCCATTGTCATAATTCTTCTGAGATGAATTCTTCTTTTATCAGTCGAGCCCCCTAAAGGGTCCTTAACAGTCGAGCACCTAAAGGTGATGGCGGCCTTAACAGTCGAGCCTGCTTACGCATCCTCTCCCTCTTGGTCGAGCACCTAAAGGTGATGGCGGCCTTAACAGTCGAGCCTGCTTACGCATCCTCTCCCTCTTGGTCGAGCACCTAAAGGTCCTTATGGTCGAGTACCTAAAGGTGATGGCGGCCTTAACAGTCGAGCCTGCTTACGCATCCTCTCCCTCTTGGTCGAGCACCTAAAGGTGATGGCGGCCTTAACAGTCGAGCCTGCTTACGCATCCTCTCCCTCTTGGTCGAGCACCTAAAGGTCCTCTCCCTATGGTCGAGCCTGCTTACGCATCCTTAACAGTCGAGCTTGCTTACGCATCCTTATCAGTCGAGTCGATGGCGGCCTTATTAGTCGAGCGTGCTACGCACCCTAACGGACCTCTCTTTTGGGGCCCCTCCCCCAAAAGAGAGTTGTTCATCTCCTCTCCTCTCGATGGCGGCCCTTAAGGTCGAGCAACTAAAGTTTCAATTTACTTATTGGGTGGGGGGGCTTAAGGTCGAGCCCCGTTGCCGGTTTGGGTTTGCTTATATAACCGATAGGGCAAAAAAGTATTCACCCCCTATTCAATAAGTGAACGGGCGAAGCGCTATGCCTTCCCCTATAGCCTGACTAGCTAGAGGTAGGGAAAGGTATAACCTCATCCGGAGAAAAACTGCTATATTGAGGGAACCCTAGTTTACACCATACGTTACGACACACTGATCCACCACGGGGTGGATGGGGGCACGGAGCAAGCACCGGCGGAACTGGTACCACGGAACACGGTTTGCTTTGAGGCTGGTCGAATAACCCCCGGCTGGGAGAAGAAATGAAACGGGACGAGACGGGAGGGACAGGCGGCCTGGTCGAATAAAGAAATGACCTCGAATGGAAGAGGAGGGCAGGTAGCTTTTTTTATCCACGTGATTTCTAATTGATTGATCGATTGACGGCCTACATAAATCTGTGGATTCTTCTTAAGCTTCTTTCCCATTATTTCACGGATCTCCTTCAAGCCATCAAGCTTCTGCCAAAGGACCTGCTCTGATACCAATTGTTGGAAATAATACTGAGAGGGGGGGTGAATCAGTATTATCACATTAATAAAACGTTTTCATTTCCATAATCAAATTCATATATGCTACTTCCACAGCTTCTTATGATTCAGTTAGTTGAGTGTATTAGAACATTATCAATCATATTAACAGTAAACCGATGCAGTAAAATAGAACAGATCATCACACATAAGTCACACACATGAACACCATGATATAAGGTGGAAACCCAATGTGGGAGAAAACCACCTGCTGCAAGTCATCTCAATCTTCTTCTTAATAAGAAAATCCTTTTACAATATTTTTACTGGTGCAGTCTTATACCAATACGGGAGCTACAACCCCCTTTACTCTTGTACTAGCCGATCCATTTACTAGTGCACAGGCTGCTACTTGCTACTATGCTCCAAAGATTTCCTTTAGCTCTTGTACTAGCTTAGATACTAGTACGTAGGTGCTGGCCTACACTCTTCTCTCCTCCCGGTACCACGTTTCATCAATTTTCATACTGGATACACTAAAGCACAACACATAATTTGAAAGGCCACGTTTCATCCAATTTTCATACTGGACCCAACAACAACATTGAAGCTCATAATCAAACAACCTTCTGAATCACCCAATCACCAGATCAATACATATACAATGAGAGTTATCAACCAGATCTAGTCCACCAGATCATATAAGGATAAGTCATTATGAACCTGATCCATTCATCTATTAATACTGAAGCTAATCATAATCATTCAATCAATCACTGCTGTTATCAGAACATAATACCAGACATCACTTCAAAACCTAGAACACAACAATAATAAACAGGGGTAGCTAAATAGATTTCATGAAAAGTCCGCAGCTTCACCCATAGACCACCTGCGTACATCCGCACTGTTTCCAACTGCTCTCCTGCGCACCCCTGCACTGTGTCTCACAGACTTCCTGCGCACCTCCGCTCTGTGTCTAATGGAATGCCTGTGCCCCTCCGCATCTTCTGCAATTCTGGGCCTGTGAACCTCCGCACCCACAGTGCTTCTGGGCCTGCGTACCTACGCAATTTTCCTTCACTGTACTTGCGGTCTTGCGGGTATAGATAATTTCAAGACTTCAAGAATAACCCAGACTGTCAGATCTACAGATCTGAACATGCGCCGAGGAGATATCAACCCATTAGTAGATCCGACTTGTAATTCTCATGTTTCTCCTTGATATTGATTCAACTCTCTCTCACAAACCGATTACAAGAATTTCAGATCTAGCTTCTCTTAAGATCTTCTTATTTCACAAGTGTCTAGCCAAATGATCTCCTTTGCTTTATATAGGCAAGCTCTTGCTAAAACCATGAATCAATACCATAGATAACCAATACAAGGGATCCAAACCGAGGCTAAATTAGATCCTATACCACAGGCCAAAACCATAGAATCAAGAACGGCGGGCTAACTACCACGGGCCAAACATAAGAAACCCCACGTGAGCGCGCTTCTCTTCCTTGAAGTGATTGAACTGGGGTCTGCACCTTTTACATGATGTACCTGCGGGTATGTACACACTTTATCTATGATATTCCTGCGGGTCCGCAGCTTTTGTACGGTGTACCTGCGTACCTCTTATTTTCTTCATTATTTGTGAGCTAATCATCAATCTCTGCTACTGACCTGTTGTACAGTGATCCATCATCTGTATGAGTTGCCAACAAGGACAACACTTTAGCCATAATGCCAACAATCTCCCCCTTTGGACTTGATGGCAAAGCTTACTTGTGAACTGTCATCTAATCCCTTTGAATTGTCCTACATCCATGTATTCTGTCATATCTGATATCTCTTCTGTGGATTCATCTGAATGTATACAAGTGAGATGATCTTCTATGAGAGGGTTGCCATTATGGACCGGCCGCAATTATAAAACAATGATACATATCGTTTCGGGTCCATCATCGCAAATCGCGATCGACGGAACCCATATGCATGCATATAAAGGGATTTCAATACAACGGACCCGTCAAACATTTAAAGATGTTGTATATATTATTTTTGATCTGGCCCACCCATATCATAATCGGCGGAGTTGAATACATGTAATATAAGTATTTTACATTGTTTCAGACCCACCGTCATTATAAAATATGGAATATATATTATCGGGTCCGATGTTAATGTTTTAAGACCTGTTCCTTTGTTTTCCTTTGTAAAATCTGATATATTTCTCCATTTCTTTTATATTTTCATTTTCGAATGATTTTGAATGAAAAAAAAAATATTATTATCATAAGATGGAAGCGTTGAGTCATATAAAATATAGCGTATGAACTATCGGGTCTGGAACCCAATCACTCATCGTAATCTGCACTTTCATATATATATATATATATATATATATAATATTGTCTTATGATCCTGCCGCAATTATAAGACAATAATACATATCATTTCGGGTCCATCATTGCAAATCACGATCGGCGGAACCCATATGCATGCATATAAAGGGCTTTCAATATAGCAGACCCGTCGAACTTTTAAAGACATTGGATATATTATTTTTGGTCCGGCCCACCCATATCGCAATCGGTGGAGTCATATACATGTAATATAAGCGGTTTACATTGTTTCAGCCCCATCGTCATTATAAAATATGGCATATGTATTATTGCAATTCTAAGCTTTTCAACTTTACTGTGTAATATGTGATTGAGTGGTATTTTACCTGGTTGGGTTGTTAGGGGAGATAATAGGAAAAGAGCGAAAATGAAAATACCCAACACTAATAGAAGCTTCGAATCCATTGATATGAACCAAAATGACAAAACAAATTCCAGAAAGAAAAGCAGGAATGAGATGAGATGGTGCAAAGAACAAGTGGAGGTTAAAGTATAAATAGAGATATGGTGCACGAGTCCAAATCTATTGCTGCTTAAGCCGAATACGACGGAAGTACATCACATAGAGTCAACGATAGTGGGCTCTACTAAATACCTAAGGTTCAATCTGAAACACCACGAATCTATATACATAGGTGTTTATTGTGTAATATGGTTTATAATAAAAGTTATAGTATATAAATGTCCGTTATATTTAAGAAAAAAAGGTTAACATCAGGATAAAAATATATAAAATATTGTAATAATTAACTGTAATTTTTATGAGGTAGGTAATATTTGTATTCATATAAATAGATGTTTATTTTGAAATAATATATTATAATGTGATAATATTATGATGTAGTATTAATGTGATAATGTTATATTTTGATTTAGTTATATTTAAGATATTTATAATATTAAAATAAATATAATATCGTAATATATATAAATCAGATAATTATTACTTAATATATATAGAGAATTTTATTAGGGTATTTGTTAACAATTTAATGTGTAAAATATAAATCGTAAATAAAATATTTTTGCCACAATTATATAAAGAAAAAGAGAATCTTTATTTGATTAAGAGTTTTATTTTTAGTAGATTTGTAATTCATTCTTTTTTTTTCTTTAGAAGTCTTGTATAGTCCATTATGAAAGAGATATTGTGAACTGAATGACCTTAAAAAATAATAAAATAATACTTGCTACAATATAGTGATAACAAAAAAATCAATGTGACTCATTAAATAAAATCTTGAATTTGGAGCTTAATTTTAAATCAACTCTATATTTAGTCACAAATTAATTGAAACATTATATAAAAAAAATATTAATTGCCCAAAGATTCTCATTTCAACTTAAGGTGCATGAGGAGTTGTTTATTTTTTTAATTGAGGGCTTAGATTGATTCTCAAAAGAATATGCTCAATATATGCTTCGTATCAATGCTTATTAATAGTTGTAGTGTGCTACACAATTTGTTAGTTTGCATTGACTTAGATTGATTCTCAAAAGAATATGCTCATCATATGCTTGGTATCAATGCTTATTAATAGTTGTAGTGTGTTACATAGTTGTTAGTTTGCATTAACTTCTAATAAATTTTTAAAATTAGATTCTTCTGAGGTGGCTAGCTACCCACAAATTTCTTTGGGATTATAGATTACCAATTCTATTAACTTTCTCCATCATGAGTTCCTAATTATTATTTATAACATTTATTTGTATATAAGGAAATTTTATTGAGCAAAATGGCCCATTAATTTTAATAAATTTAAAAAACTAGATTCATGTTACTTGGCCCCCCACCCACCAAATTACTAGGGATTTCTGATTATTTCAATTCTAATAAGTTCATAATTATTATTTATAACATTCATTTACATATAAATATATTTTATTTAGTAAAACGGTCCAACCACATTAATATTTTTAATGTCATTCTACTAGTATTACATGATATCTAACTCATTTTATGTTGAATTTAACTTTAATATTTATAACAAAAATTTATTATTAACATAAAAGTATCTTAATAAACCAAATAAAACATTTCAATATCCATATTAAATAACTTCTCATAAATTAAAGTATAACACTTATATATATAATAGAACTTATAATATAATATATGATTTTAAGACAATAATATAATATAATATAATATAATAGACTAAGCCACATTACCAAATATTTATTTTACAATTATGGCGTAAGGCGTTTCCCTCTGAGTCTAACTCCCCTCCCATACCACATGTAAAATTGTGAGTCATTGATTTTGCTGCTAGACGATAGAAATAATTTATGCCATCAGATTGTTTAGAAACCACTATCTGTTAGTTACAATTCGTTACCAAATAGCCTCAAGCATTGTGTGAGAAACTTGCAATCTTGGTTACAACTGAAGGTCATCCTGTGTGAAGCATATTCAACGTTATCCCGAAGGATTGTGTGTCTCGTTGGATAGCGCTTGTGGTTTCTCCACTTTCTTCTTCATCCCTCTTGTTGTCCACCATGGTTATATTTTTATCAAAGGTATATCTCTTATCGAGTACTGTTTTCTCACTGCACTGATTTTGGGTTCTATGTTCTAACCCCCTCTTGATTACTAAGAGCGAGCTTACTCTGTATCATATTACTTTTTGTTGCATATGAGAGTTGTTTCACAAATAGGTACATGGATCAAATAATCCTCTTCATTTCTGGAATGCCCCAATTGCATGTAAAAGATCTCACCAAATCATTGCAACTCACACACTCCCCCAATTACATGTTTTAGTTTCTCAAAAGTGAAGCGCAAACTACCCTTGAAGCCGAAATTGTAATTCTTATTACATTTTATGAGCTTGATGGTCCTATAGTTGATGCACTCCGGATGAGACTTCCTTCCATTCATATGATTGGCCCTCTTGTTTTACAGACATAAATTGGAAATGATAGAATATCCGGTATCTCTGTAAGCATGTGGACTGATGAAACTGAGTGTATGAAATGGTTAGATTCAAGCATTTCAAAGAAAAACCTCAGAATTGAGAAGCAAGGGTTTGGGGAAAGCCATGGATCTAATAACAAGAGTGAGCGATTCAGTCTCTCAACGAGTGCCTTCGGAAACTGAAGATACTGAAAAATATATACCAAAAAATCAATACAAAGAATATATTCCAATGGTGCCATATGTATGGAAGAGTCTTCATGAGGAGATATTGGAGTTGGTCTTGGCCAGATTGCAACTAAAGAGTATCATGAGATTGAGAATAGTCTGTCACTAGTGGAACATATTTTCATTGAGCAAGAGGTTCACTGAAATTCATTTTATGCTCCAAGCCCCAAGTTGCAAGAAATGTGTTGTTGTTTGATGTCCTTGATGGTGAATGCACAGAATGTTGTTGATGATGGAAGTGCCGAGAAAGGGCAAGCCTATTCGTCTCTTTATGTGAATCTAGCATCTGAAAGTAATGGAACGGGAAGTGGAGCTCCAAATCTGATCAAGAATGTTGCAAGGGAATTCCATCAACCCAGGAACAACACGGGTAAAAATTTAAGCCATGGATGCGTTTTATCTCCAATAATTATGCAGTAACTATATAGACCAATGGTATTCACTTGGATTCAATTCATTTGACAGTTTATTCTCGTGTTTTTATCTAATATATCGATATATTAAATTTCTGTGACAACATTATATTGATTTGGGTTTGTGGTTTTTTTGCAATTTTTAGAGATTCAAAGTTTATAATTGTCAAGGATTCTTTATCATTAGTTTATTGATATCATCTACAAATTTCCCCCAGGTTCTATTCTTATTGGCATGTTATTATTATAAGGAAAAACATTATGGCACAGGTTTTCTACCTTTATCTTTGTCAAAAGGAAATACGGATATATATTCGTTTGGGTTTTTTAATATTATTGTTTTCCTTTTTCCTGAAAACACTATTTTTATTATGTTAAAATTGAACCCTTATATTCACTTGTAGTTGGGTCTCTTTCACAATTTCTTTGACTCCCACTCTCAATTTATGCCCTTAGGGTCTTCCGAGGGTTGTGCACATGAGAAGTTATTGTTTATAAATTATAACCCAGTCGAGTTTTGAATTTTTCCTGCAAAGAGTAGCTGCCCGAGGCTCTCACAGTGGGATATTAATGAGAATATTTTTTATTGGCAGGATGTGGATATTAACTTAGTATCTGAATTGATTCGATTTCCTACATGAAAATAAACAAATCGGATTGAGCCATTCAATTTTTTTGATGGTTGTATTTATGTTGAATATTTTGAAACTTTTTAGAAGGATAATGCTTATGTTTCTCCTATACAGTTAATTTCTTGAGTCCCCATCCTACAAATTCAATAAAAATTAATTGCTAAAGTAAAGACTCTTAAAGTAGGTTTGAGGGAATCTAATAGCCTACATACATGAGTTGGAGTTCATCAAATGAGTCCTGGCGGGAGACACTATAGATATTGCCTAAAATGACTACTTATGGAAACATGTGCTTTGTGTAGTCATTTCTGATCTCTTGTGGGTATTTTCAAATATTAAACTGGGAAATAGAAATATCTGGGAAGAATCACGGTTTTGGAAAAAAGGGTTATTTCATACATCTCTATGCATTATATTTGATTGAATAGAAAATCTACTTACATAATAGTGTAGCAAAATATTACATTATAGGAAAATTAAATGGGATCATTGAAGGTATCTTTGTGTGAACCTTGTAGTATGGTAACTTGGCTTGGCAAAAATATGGCTAGGAAAAAGAGTCAATAATTTGACATTCTCTTGGAAAAAGCTTGGCTACTACAATTGAAAATCTATAGAAGACAGTAGTGAAAATGGGCCGAAATAGTTTCTCAATGAATCAGTAACTTGTGAGTTCAACGTGTGAGTCTCGTTAGTGATAATTGTGATCTAAAATATTTAAATATTCAGAAATCGTGTAAATTTTCAAATCCTATGGATCATTTATATGTTTGTTGCTTGAAGTAGCAAATAGTGTTTGCAGGTCCTATAATACCCAAGTCCTTTAAGAAAGTCCTTGGATATAGTGGGATGTTCTTTTACTCTAGTTTGTATTTTCTTGTGTTGTCTAATGAAATTTTCCAATGCATTTTTCCCCTCTTTTCCAGAAGCTGAATACAAGGAGTGGTATAAAACCATTCCTGGCTATCCTCAGACAAGTTGTGAGATGGCCCAGGAACCTCGAGTAGGAAAATTATCATCTCTTACTCCCCACAAACAATGAATAAAATCAAGAGAAGTTTCTCTTTTCAATCTCAAGTTGGGAACAAACCTTCCAACTAACTGTCCCTTATGTGCTACTTGTGCTTTATGGTTTTCATCCATGTACCTTCTCTATTTCACCACCTATGGTCCTTCCATTTAAAGTGTGCCCGTTGCCATAAACTCATCCTCATCTCTTTCCATTCGCCCAGCCCCATAAGCTTTTAAAATGTGATTTTGTTTGGGTTAAATTGTTATAAATTAGTTATCACGAGAAGAATTGGTGAATAGAATATTGCGCTAGGCTTAAAGTTTCCCATGAAACTTAATATAATAGTGAGTGGAAAATAATACTTATCTATTTGAATATTTCATGTATCTCCATTTGCAAAGTGAACATTGATTTCCCAAAGAGTTGGTTATTGTTGAGCTTAGTGAATTCTTGAGAGTTGAAGTCTTCAATATAAATAAATAGAGAATGAGAAGTAAAAGGAAATTGTGCAAAACCATGTGTCCTAGCCACACCTAAAATTGTTATCATAATCCCATGTTCCGCCGCTACTAGGCATATAGTATCGGGTCGTGAGATAGTTGTCAATGTTGTAATCCATTTTGTGTTTTAATTGATGTCTCTGACGGTATTGGACTAGTGAGAAATGTTTAAAAAATGTTAACAGATGAGAACTTGTTGAAATCAACTTTGTTGAGGACGGAGGAATGCTTGGGAAAAAGCAAGACATCAAAAAATCTACCTTGGTTTATTTTAATGATAATGTGTGTATCTTTGATGATGTAGTATGTTCTTGCTTGGTGTAGAAAAATTTGGCAAAGGTGGCTAGAGGAGCATCTCAAGGAATTTTGTTATTTCGTAAACTCCGACATAGGTGGCTAGTCATGCATAAAAGAATTTATTCGATTGAATTTGATGAACAGGGACATAAGTGGATCTAATATTCATGATATTATTAGTGTGAATGGGAGTGATGCATAATCACCACACAAACCTATAAGTGGTCAAGGAAATAAACCTTCAATATCTGTGAGGCAATCTTCTAGTCATACTTCTCAGCGAGGGCTTCCTTGTGTATATGGATCTACTGTTCGTCAGCTCATTGTTGGGCCTATGGTTTTCATTACTGTCACTCCTATAATTCTTCCTCTTGGAAACGCTCGTGTTCTTCCAGCTGCTTACCCTAAGCGACAACCAACTATGCATAGATAATTAGAGGGAAGGAGTTGATCACTTTGGATTGCAAAGAATGATTTGATAATATGTTTGTTGTCATCGTATCAATAGGAAATGATAAATGTCAACTGATCTGATAAATGTTGATCAGTCGATGTACCATTTCTTAATATGTATATTTTCCTATGTGGTATGAAAGAGATCATTTTATTCATCCACTAAGATTGCCAAAGTGGAGGATGTTAATTGTCTTGCAAAGAATGATTTTGATGGGGATACATGTAAGAAAAAACTCAAATCCAACCACGAACGTTGCAAGGGAATTCCATTGACCGAGGAAGAACATAGGTAAAAATTTAAGCCATTGATGCCTTTCCTCTTCAATAATTTTATTTTCAGCAAATTTTTTATGGATGAATGCTATTCATTTGTCTCAATCCGTTCCACAATTTGTTCCCTTTTTTTTATCTAATATATCAATATGTTAAATTACTCTGAAAACTCTATATTGATTTTGGTTTGTGTTTTTTTGGGCTTTTAGAGCTTCAAATTGTATAGCTATCCAAGATCCTTTATCATTAGTTTATTGATCTAACCTACTAATTGCCTCTAGATTCTATTCTTGTCGACCTGTTATTATTATAAGGAAAAAAATACTCGCGCAAGTTTTCTAACCTTATCTTTGTGAGAAGGAAATACAGATTTATATTCATTTGGGTTTTTTGATGTTATTGTTTTCTTTTCTTATGAAAGCATTATTTTTATGATGTTAAAACTGAACCCTTATATTCACTTGCACTTGGGTCTCTTTCACAATTTTTTTGATTGCCACTCTTGCTTTATGCCCTTAGGATCTAATGACGGTTGAGTATTGGAGAAGTTATTACTTATAAATTATAACCCAATTTAGTTTTGAATTTTTCCTACAAATAATGACTGCATGAGGATGTGGTGGTGGGCTATTAATGAGAATATTTTTGATTGGCACGATGTGGATATGAACTTAGTATCTCAATTCATTCCATTTCCTATATGAAAATAAACAAATTAGATTGAAAATTTTGATTTTCACAACGGTATTCTTTATGGTGAGTATTTTGAAACTTTTTAGAAGGATAATGCTTTTGTTTCGCCTATCTGGTTAATTTCTAGAGGATTGTCCTACAAATTCAATAAAAAAATTTTATACAACCTAAATTAGGTTGTGACAACTGATAATTAAAATAAAAAATCGTTTCCAAAGTAAACACACTTAAATTATGTTTGAGGCACTATAAGAACCTACATACATTAGCTCAAGTTGATCAAATGATTTCAGGTGAGCGACACTCTAGATATTCCCTTAAATTTCTCCTTATGCAAACATGTGCTTTTTCAAATAATCATTTCTCATCTCCTCTGAGTATTTTCAAATATTAAAATGGGAAATATAAATATTTGGAGAGAATCATGGTTTTGGAAAACAAGGATTATTTCAGATAACTCTCTGCATTATATTTGATTGAATTGAAAATCTAATTATATAATAGAGTAGCAAAATCTTACTTTATAGGTAAATTAAATGGGATCATAGATCAGGTATGTGTATATGAACTTTTAAGTATGGTGACTTGGTTTGGCAAGAAATGGCCTGGAAAATGAATCAAGAATTTGGAATTCTCTTGGAAAAAAACTTGGTAACTACAGTTGAAAATCTACAAAATGAAAAATAATTGGTGAATAGACTATTGCAGTAAACAACCTTAAAAATTCCCTTTTAAATTTATTAACAGTGAGTGGAAAGTAATCCTTATCTACTTGAAGATTTAATGTATCTTCATTTTCAAAGTGAACATCGAGGGATTGAGAGTTGGTTGTGATTGAGCTTAATGAATGCTTCAGAGTTGACGTCTTCAATCTCAGCAAATTGAGAATGAGAAGTAAAAGGAAACTATGCAAAAACATGTATACTAGCCACACCTAAAACTGGGATCATAACCTCGTGTTCCCTTGCAGCTAGGCATATAGTATAGGCTTGTCAGACAGTTGTAAATGTTGTAATCCATTTTGTGTTTTCAATGATGTCTCGGGTGGTATTGGACTAGTGAGAAATGTTTCAAAAATGATGAGATATGAGAACTTATTGAAATAGACTTTGTTCAAGATGGAGGAATGTGTGGGTAGAAGTAGGACATCAAATACTCTACCTTTGATTATTTTAATGATAATTTGTGTATCTTTATTGATGCAAGATGTTCTTGCTTGGTCTGGAAAAATTTGGCAAAGTTGACTCGAGGAGCACCTCAAGGAGTTTTTTATTCTCGAACTCCCACACAGGTGGCTAGTCATGGACAAAAGTATTTTATTTAGTTGAATTTAGTGAAGAGGGATAGAAGATGATATAGAAATAGTGATATTCCTAGTGTGAATGGGAGTGATGTATCATCACCACATGGACCTATAATTGGTCAAGGAAATAAATCTTTAGGATCTGCAAGGCAATCTCCTAATCATGCTTCTGAGCAAGGGCTTCCTAGTGTATATGGAGAGACTGTTGGTTAACCCATTGTTAGGCCTATGGTTTCCGCTATTGGCACTTCTATAATTCTTCCTCTCGGACATGATCCTTATGTTGTTCCAATTTCTTACCCTATTCCATAGCCAGCTATGCATTGATAACTAGAGGGAAGGAGCTCAATGCTTTGGACTACAAAGCTTCATTTGATAGTATGCTTGTTGTGATAGTATCAATGGGAAATCATGCATGTCAATTGAAATTCTAAATGCTAATGAGTTGGTGTATCATTTCTCAATATCCACATTTTCCTTTGTTGTATCAAAGAGATCATTTTATTCCTCCACTAAGATTTCCAAAGTGGAGGACGTTAATTTTCTTGCAAATAATCATTTTGATGGGGAGACAGATCAGAAAAAACTTGAGTTGCTATTATTTTATTATTTCCTTTATTCAATCAAAATCACAAAAGAGAAATCCTCTGGTCCTGTGGATATATCTAGAAATATTATATGATAATTGTTACAATTTGGCGCATAATACACAAATATGTAGATCTCAATAATGTTTCTCTATTTAGCATCAACATGATTTAGGATGCTTTCTGCACCTCTTTGTCTTTCACTACATTATCAAGGATTATATTTTATTCATGCAGCATGCCCTCTACATGCAACATACTCTCTTTATAGAGGGAATTCAACACATGTATAGATAGCAATATCAATGCATTTCCCACTTTGTACATCCCATCTAGGTCTTTCTAGAAACAATCATGGTACCAACTATAGAATATTTCTGAGAAACATTCAATATGTGGAACACAAAATTCTTGCTTCTCAATCTGTTATCATTTTCATTTTCCTCAACAAAGGCTTCGTCAGAATCTTCTCTATTGTAGTATACTACCCTCGCAGGCACAACCAATTTTTTTATTATTATCTAAGTCAACAAAAAAATATATCCATATTCACACTGTATCCAAATGACAGACCTAAATTCCAACACATTTATCCTCTGTGTTTCTATTTTGGGGGAAAAATGGATGCATATCTGGAACATATGCTTTCATCTCCAACGTATTTCTATCCTCATTCTAACCATTTATACCCTCACATTGAAACTCCATTCTAATTACTATAGTTGTTCTAGAATACAATATTCAATGAGAGTGATGATGGGAATGTGGGTAGGTGCCTCATAAGCATGCATTATGTTTGAGCCATGATCATCATCAACTCAAAATAAAAAACAAATGCAGCCATACAGTGGAAGGCCAATATGGTTGTAGCACTATGAGCTTTTATGATACTGGGAGGGTCCTTTGCCAATTTGATATTATGTGTCCCTCAAAGGCATCTTACAATTGATCATAAGCCTTGGAAAACTGCTCTAGTGCAAACTTGTGAAAAATTTAAACACATATGCAAGTGTCATTGGAAATTCTTTACGATGTTTCCTTTGCAGCATATGGTGCAAATGCTAGTTATACCTAATTGAAATATCTTTAATTACATAAATACGTGTAGATTGATATGTATGATTATTTATTCGTCTTAGTATTATAATTTTTCTACAAATATAATTTATATATATATATATATATATATATATATATATATAGTAAGTAAACATATATGTATGATCGTATTAAATTTATTCTAATATTATAACTTTAGTTCAAGTATAACATATCATTTTTATTTATATATATCTTGAGGAGGTGGCTGAACGAACAGTATGGGACTTTGTTCACAATCGGGGCCCTGATTTAGTATGACACATGCTCAAATTTCTATCGACACTTGACAGGTGTGGTAGGGACGAATTTGAGCCACATAATAACCAATACATTCCCTTACAAAAATCAAGAGAAACTTAGCTTTTATTAACTATAGGAAATTACAAACTGGGTTTAGGACTTCTAGGTTCCACCAGAGCATATATTGGCTGAACCAGATCTTTATTTTAGCCAATCACCCCCCTGCCATATTCAAAGAATGAATGTGTGATCTTATGGTATAAACCAATCAATAAACATCTAATGGAATTCAAAGGTTAAGGCCCTTCCACTCTCACTATAGCATGATCTCACATAAACGAGTCTTGAGATTAGAAAACTAAACCGAGCTTGGATGGTGTATAATTTCTTCACCATCCTTGAGGAATTTTATTGTCTCCTCCCTAAGGTGTTATTGTGTATCATGCCGTTACCGGTCAGAGGATTCCTAAGCCTTTGGGAAATTTCCTGAGACAACCTCACCCCATATTATGAAACGATGTGACAACCCAAAGATCAAATTGAGAACAATCCCTTCAGAACATTGCTATCCAAAAATGGAAAGGATAGGCTAAAATCGACTATTGAATCCCGTCAAAATCCATGACAATGATAAGAAAATAACCACGTACCAACATGAACATGTTAGAAATGTACTTAGAGGGGGGGTGAATGAGTATTTTAAGCTAGTTAATCTTTCTTTTTCTTATTCGATTTAGTTACACGACTGTGATGCCGGAAAGTCGCATATATCTAGTTCACTAACTTTTTCAGTTAATTCATTATCCCTTTTACTTGAACCAATATATCAGTTCTTCATTAAATATTAACTAAATAGTAATCATGTGCAGTAAGACAAAATAAGTCATTACACACAAGAAACACATGAACACCATGACTTTTAGGTGGAAACCCAATGTGGGAAAAAACCACTGTTGTTTTCATCTTTGTCTTCTTCTTTTATTATAAAGAGTAATTTCTAATAATACTTCTAATGGTTTGGACTAATACCAGTACGTAGGAACCCGCCTGTAGAAGGCTACAACCTTCTCTTATTTTCAGCTTCTACTGGAATGGAAATACAACCCCCTTATCCTTTGTTCCTTGTGGATTAATTTTTAGAACATTTCAAACCATATATGTTCCAATTATCAGACAACAATACTAAAAGCAACATTGTCTGAAATCAGTGAACCAACTTAATCACCAAATCATTGAATAAATCAAATACTTAATCCCACACAAGAAAATCAGCAAGATCATTCCAATTAACTCTATACCCTTCATTAGAGTGTCAACCCACCTATTGTTCATCACAAAAACATGACCTTGTGACTATAAAACCTGGTCAACCTTATGTTAGAATATACACATTATTATTATGATATGTACATGTGTATATACACACTTTATGTTAAGATAACCCTTTAGAGATCTCAAAACACTGAACCCTAAAACTGAACCACTACACTGCTAAAATCAATCACTAAAACACACAATGGTCTCACAAACTTCTGAACCAAATCTAGGTCATCTCATAGAAGCATCACTTTATTCAATATTTCATAACATAATTTGTTCAACCTCAAAAAACATAGATCATGATGGAAGACTTCATCAACAAACAACAACAGACACAAAAAGACTGATCAAACATCATTTACAGCAAAACCCTAGCATATGTACACAACCCTTGTAAGACACTTTCATGTATGTATGCATATTGGAAGAGGCATATCCACGTACAGATCCATCCCCTACAAAATCAGTACGCTACTACCCAAAATTTGATCTTTGTATGTACATAATCTTTTTGAAGAAAAACATCTTATATATCTATAACTATTGAATAATACCTTCGTTGCACAACATATCATCAATAAAAACCAAATCTCGGCAGATACTATAAAAGACATACATCACAACATCATCATCACAAATATATCAACCCATAAGAAAATTATTCGATGTGTAGTCATTTCAGATCTATAAGATTTGGTGCATCATCATAGTCCTGGATGTACACTTATTTCAAATAAAATAATTCGTCAATAAACCAAATCTTGCACACATAACAATTTGATATCCATCTCCTTATATAGATTAGGCCTTAGCTAATACCTTAGGTAAATTACATAATTAATTCAATGGTATTCTTTGAGTATATCAAATATCCATTGTCGCACTCATTATTATTAGCCAATACCATGGTAAATATCCATGGTATTAAGAATACTAAGGTGAAAAAACCGTACACAACTTTTCTTCACAATACTGACGTATTTACATATCTTTCCTTCACAGAACCTATGTATACTTCTTCATACTTTATATTTATCATTCCTTTGTCTTTGAACTAATATTCCTTTGTCTAATATTTTTGTCACATCTGTGCTGGCCTAAATACTTATCCTACTATTACCATGTCGACATCTTTGTTAAGTAGGTTTTCATTAAGGACAACACATTTAACATAATGCCAACAATCTCCCCCTTTCGACTCGATGGAAACCACTTTGGTGTTTGGTCACCACCACCTATAGATAGTAGTTAAGACATTTGTAGATATACCAAGTTTCTCAAACACCAAGCTTCAAGCTTCCTTCCCCCTTTGACATCAAGGGAAAATGGTTGACCAATGTTGAATGAAGGTTTCTCTTCCTTTGCTGACTTGAGTGTTGTAGATCTGACTTGATAAGTATGAACATTAAATACTGACCATGCTCCCCATGAGCACATGCTGAATTTCTAAAGATATAGAAAGAAGTACATGAATCTATGACTCAATCAGAAATGACCTTTCCCATCATCAATGACTCATGTTTACATTGATCACCCAACAAAGTGGGGTTACATATTTGACTCAACATTACATCACAAGCCCAAAATGATGGGATTACATAACTTGACCACAATAGGCCATTACTAAATTTTACAATGATTTATAGCATAGGTCTTAACATGACCTTTACATCAAGATTCAGATATGGAATTTATAATCAAAACAAAAGACCTAAATAAGACCATGATATTCATCAACAAATATCAGAAACCATATCGGATCTACACAATAAGAATTTACAGTGACAAAAAACCCTTCAGCAACATATGTGTCTTTAGTAGTTCATCAAAGCATAAATGTTATATTGCAGCAACTCAAAAACCATCATAAGACAACACCATTTCTAAGTAGCACCAATCAACATCAGGACCAAAATGTAAAATAATAACCATATGAAGCATATCAAAGGCTTTCCATAAGTCTATCCCACTGTCTCTCAATCATATAGAAACAAATGTGACTATCCTTCATAATATTCACATACTAAAAAAAAAAAATTGAATTTTATAACAAAAACTCCCCCTCAGGATGTATTGTCTAAACCTATTCATTGTTACTACATCACATGTCTTGTCAGTAATATAAGCAACATGAATATCAAAACAACCATGGGAGACATTATCAAAAAGACATATTTATTACTCCCTCTGAATATGAAATATTTGTTAGAATAATTAATGAAGGGATGAAGGAGAGGCGACTCCTAGATTATTTTTAAGATATTGAAAGGGATCACATGGAAGAGGCTTTGAAAATATATCTACAACTTGTTCCTTTAAGGGAAGATACTCTAGTTTGATCTTTTGTGCATGTACTTGTTCTATCAAAAAGTGATATTTGATTGGAATATTCTTGATTTTTAGTGCATGAAATGATTTTTAGAAATACTTTTGGTACTAGTATTATCGCACAAAATAGGTATAGGTTGAGGAAAAGTGATTTGAATATGTTACAATATTTGCATTATCCATAGAAGTTGAGTACAAGAAGATGCAAGAAAAACATATTATGCTTCAGCAGTAGATAAAGCAAGGAAGCTTTATTTTTCATTGAACCATGATACCAAGTGGGGTCCTAAATAGAATGCTCCTCAACTAGTAATTTTTCAACTAAAAAAATTACCTGCTTCATCTGCATCTATGTAAGCATGAAGAGAAAAATATGCATATTTGGGATACCATGTGCCATAATATTGATTTCTTTGTAGGTCGTTGAATATTCTCTTAACTGCATGGAGATGAGTTTGTTTATGATTTGCTTGAAATCATCAAACAATCCCAATTTCATGCATTATGTATGGTCTTGTGCCTCTAAGATAGAGCAAGCTCCCGATCATAGATATTTATTCTGGTGGATTTACTAAGGGAGAATCATCATGTGAACTAAGGTTAAAACCTGTTACCATTAGTGTGCATACAAGTTTTGTAGGTTTCAACCCTATACAAAAATTAACTGCAAATGAATTCTTAAAAATAGAAAATAAAAATGGCGAGAACATAAAACATAAAATGTAAATATACACACATATTTTCTCTTGGATCCTAAAACCGATACTACCAGATTGATTTTTCATTATTTCTTTCAAAGCTACATTACATATATAGATACAAAAGCATCCATAAACCCCAATCGATTAACTATGGATTACAGCATAACCATATTTCCCTTGACCGGGTCTATAAGATACCATGGGCATAAAACCATCATGTCCAAAACCTTGTGCAAAACCCATGCAAAAAACCATAGGTAGGTTCGCCCACAAAATATAAGGTCCAAAAATAACACACACCCAATATGAGAGATAACACACATTAGAAATAATATATTACACTTCCAAAGTTCCCCCACTTCTTGTTTTCTTTCCAGACAAGGGGTCAAAGGAGAGCTTAGTCATTGGTCCAACCCTGCAATGGACATTGCTTCTCTACACCAAAAAAAATTCTTAGTGCTCACAGACTTCGTCAATGGATCTTCAGTATTCTTCAAAGTGTCTGCCTTTACGAGAAACACCTTTTTTTCCTCAACCATATCCCTCACAAATTGATATTAAACATTAATTTTCTTTGTCGTTGAATGATAAGTAGGGTTATTTGACAAGAAAATTTCACTTTGGTTATCACCATCTATGCTTATAGCTCGTTGTACTAACCCCATACTTGAACACAATCTCGACAACCAAAATTATTCCTTGCTTGCATGAGTGGCTGCCATTTATTCTATCTTTGTAGTTGAAAGGATCACTATATACTGTCTCCTACTCATCCAACTAACTGCACTTGCAAGTAGATTAAACAAATACCCACTTATAGATCTTCTCTAATCCATATCTCCAGCCTAGTCTACATCAACAAAGCCATGAATGTCCAAAACTCTACCCATTTGTGGTCCTCCTTGGTAGCACAAACCATAATCACCAGTACCATCCAAATACATGAAAACCCCCTTCACTGTTGTCCAATGCTTCGACCCTGGTTTTGACATAAACCACCTCGATACTCCCACTGCATCTACAATGTTTGGTCTGGTAGAGACCATTTCATACATTAGGCTACTGAATGCACTTCTGTATAGAACACGAGACATGTCCTCTTCATCTTCTTATGTCTTGGGACATTGTTCAACAGATAACTTTACACCTATAGGAATAGGAACCTTCATTGGTTTACTATCCTGCATATTAAATGTTTGTAGTATTTTCTTGACATACTTCCATGTGTTTAACCAAAGCATCTTATTTTCCCAGTCTTATTTAGTTTCCATGCCCAAAATATAGTTTGCAGCACCAAGATCTTTCATGTCAAATTCGGAGGAAAATTGGGTCTTGAATTCCTCAATAATTTCTTTGTCATTTCCAATCGACAACACATCATCCACATAAAGACCAGATAAATAACACACTCACCAATTAATTTAAAATACACATAATGATTCGCTTTTCTTCTAGTGAAGCCAAGTCCCCATATAAATATATCAAAATTCTGACACCACATCCTTGGTGATTGTTTTAACCCGTACAAAGAATTTTTTAACCTGCATACCATTTCGTTCTTACCATTCACCACAAAGACTTTAGACTGCTTTATGTACATCTCTTCTTCTAGATCTGCATGAAGAAATTTTGTCTTCAAATCCATCTATTCTACACCAAAATCAAAAGGAGAAACAACAGATAAAGGTAATATAATAGAAGCTACGTTAGCAACAACAGAAAAAGTATCACCAAAATAAATTCCCGACACCTTGGAAGAGCCTTTTTCTACCAACGAAGATTTTTATTTCTCCACTTTTCCTTATGGATTAATATTCTTCTTAAACACATATTTTCTTCCAATGGGTCTCCTTCTACGTGGCATCCTCTGAATCTACTTCCTCCATGACAATTATGGGATCATCATCGGTAATAAATAAAGATAAATTTGAATATAAAGTAGATGGACTGTACATTTTTGGTTGCCTTGTTTCTTGAACTGGTATTCTCACAGCTGGAATTTGTGGATCTTCATCTTCTAATTCCTCTTCTGCTGTAGAGTTTGATTTTTCCTCCTTTAGCTCTAACTCTATATTCTCATGTTCCTTTGGTAAAACTTCATTTTTAATAACATATTCCACCTCTATAAACACCACATCTCGATTGTACACAAACTTCCTTATTTATGGGTTCCAAATCTTATAACATTTTAAACCATCTTCATACCCAATAAATATCCATGTTTCTGATTTAATATCCAACTTGGTTCTTTTATCCTTTGGAACATGTACATATGCATCACCTCCAAATACCCTCAAATGTGAAAGAGATGGCTTCTTACCATTCCATAAATCATGTGGAGACTTATACTCCAACGTTTATGAAGGTGATCAATTAACCAGGTAACATGCAGTCTCCACTGCCTCTACCCAAAATTCTTGTCTTAACTCGGCACTACCAGGCATGCTTCTTTCCTTTTCAGTAAACGTCATGTTCATTCTTTTTGCAACTCCATTTTTTTGATGTGTGTATGTAGTAGTGTTTTTCTGTCCTGTACCACACTTCTTACAGAACTCTTCAAATTCGTTCTTGCAGCATTTCCACCATTATCTTTCATCAACACATTTATCTTCTTCTCTATCTGGTTTTCCACAAGAACCTTAAGTTATTTCAACATGTCAAAGAATTCGTATTTCTTCCTAAGGAAATATATCCATGTATTCCTTGAGAAGTCATCTTTAAATGATATAAATTACATAGACTTACCGAGTGATGGAACTGACACAGGTCCAAACACATAAGTGTGCAAAAATTGTAATATCCCTTTCGCCCTCTTAGCACTAGAGCGGAAAGTCAGACAATTTTTCTTTCCATATAAACAATGTTCACAAAAATCAAAATCCACAAAGAGATTAGACATAACTTCTACCATACCATTATAATGAAGTATTTGAAGGCCCTTGTCTCCAATATGTCCAAGTATTTGATGCCATAGCATGTCTTTCTCTAGAGAGACCACTATATTTTCTGCTCCACTTTCAGGAACCACAAAACTATTGCACCCATTAATAACAATGCTACAGAGAACCTTGTACATAGCTCCAATATGAACTCCCCACATAAATACCTGTGCTCTGCGAACCATATCGTAGGTATCTTTATCAAACATTATTTTTACACCTGCATCATCCATATTGGTTAGAGAAATCAGATTTATCCCCAATGCAGGAATATGCAGAACACCCAGAAGTGTTCTAATTCTTCCACCTTGCAACTTCAACTTCAATTTTCTACATCCGACTATTCTATACTTCCTGTCTTCCCCCAAAAATACATCACCACCATCATATTTCTCATACTCGCAGAACCATTCCCTATGGTGAGTGAAGTGAAATGATGCACCTGAGTGAAAGAACTATGCCTCATGATCTACATTTGTACTTTATAAAGAAACCAAGTACACATCCCCACATTCATCTGAGGTGATTTTTTCCTCTACAAAAGGAGCATCATCAGATCCCTTTCTTTTCTCAGGATCTCTGGATATAAAATCATATTTGAAGTGCCCTTCCTTTCCGTATTTCCATTACACCTTTACAGGCTTTCATAGAGCTTTAGAATTCCCTATAGATTTAGATCTCCCATTCGAGGACTTATTTGTATTTTTTCCTACGAAAATCCCCGTACAAACAAGGCATATCCATTCTGTCCCTCCACATTTTTCCGTCTCATCTCTTCCAAAAACAACGATGAGACTATTTCGTCAAACTTCAAGGTAGTTGTATTGCGACCTCTTACAACAACCAAACTATCGCATTAAGCTAGTAGTCAAAACAACAAATTGTTGCACTTATTTTCATCTGAAATTTTAATATCAACAAATAACAACTAAGTTACCATAGTATTAAGGGCATCCATATGCTCTATCATCTAGTTTCCATCCTCATCCTCAGGTTATATATATTTTTTCGTAGGAATATTTTTTTCACCAGACACTTAGATTGATACAAAGTCCCTATATTCTCCCAAAAATCCTTTGTTGTAGCTTCCCTAATACATTCAACAATACTATATCTGAGATACACAACCATATATTTCCCTTTACCTTCCAATCCAACTTCCCTTGGTCTTCATCTAACATTTTCGTTGGTTTAGTACCTGGATCTACCATGATCCACTCATATTTATCCTCGCGTAGATCCTCCACCTTGAGTTTCCACAACTAAAAACTCTAACCATTAAATTTCTTGATGTCTATCTTTCTATTGCTCTCCATCCTGTTTCACCATAAGAATCGATCTCGCAGATCTCACAGTGAACAGGGTCTACCATAGGTCTAAGAAAAACTCCTCAATAGAAAAGGTGTCCCCTTGAAGCTAAAAAACCTTGATACCAAATGTAATTTTTAACCCTATGTAGAAATTACCTCCAAATAAATTCTTAAAATTAGAAAATACACAATGGCGAGAACATAAAACATAAAACATATATACATTGAGATTTTCCCTTGAATCCGAAACTAGGACAACCAGGTTGATTTTTCATTATTTCTTTCAATGTTACAATACATATATATACATGCAGAAGGATCCATAAAAAACAATCCATTAACCTTGGATTAGGGCATAATCATAGTTCTCTTGATTGGATCTGTAATATACCATGGGAAAAAAACCATCATTCCCAAAACCATGTGAAAAGCCCATGCACAAAACCATCATTCCCAAAACCATGTGCAAAACCCATGCACAAAACGATATGTAGGTCCACCCACTTAATATAGGGTCCAAAAATAACACGCACCCAATATGAGAGATAATACACATTGGAATGAATATAAAACACACCCAACAAGTTTGTAGTCTTCCATTCCATACTTCTTTAAAATCTACTTTAGGTACTTAGTCTGTGAGAGAAAGATACCATTCTTTGCTTGCTGAATTTGAAGACCAGCAAAATATGTTACTTCACCAAGTAATGAAATTTCAAATTATTTATGCATGACTGAGTCAAAATATTGACTGATAGAGTCTTCATTTCTTCCAAATATGATATCATCTACGTAAACAACAACTATTAAAAGTTTACCATAATCTATCTTTATATATTGATTTTTATCTGTAGATTTGTTAGTCGAACCTGGTTGCTGAAGGTGCTTGTCAAGGCTATAATACCATGCAAAGGAGGTTTTTTTTCCGATAGAATTCCTTCTTGGGTTTGCAAACAAGGTTTTTATCATTTCCTAGAATGGACCACTGAGGTTTTCAATATAAAATTCTTATTCTAGATCCTCATTCAGAAATGTAGATTTAAAATCCATCTCATATACTTTAAAGCTATGAAAGCTTGAAAATGCAAGGGACATTCTTATGGCTTCAAGTCATCTCCAGGTGCAAATGTTTCTTTAAATTCTATTCCTTGTTGGTGTGTTTCACCTTTGCATACAAGCCTTGATTTGTTTCTAATTACCTCTCCATTTCCATTTAGTTTGTTTTTGAATACCCATTTTGTGCCAATAACACTTGTATCATGATGTCTTGGTACTAATTCCCATGTATGGTTCTTTTCTATTTGGCAAAGTTCTTCATTGATAGCCTTAACCCAACATTCATACTCGTTATCTTGATTTAATTTTTTGGTTCAATTGTGGATAATAAGTCTAGATAACTAGTAGTTCAAATAATAGTTCTTCTAGTTTCTACTCCATCTCCCATATCAACTAGAATTTGAGATTATACATCACTTTTATGAACATACCTTGATGGAGTCCTTTTTTATGCTCTTTTTTCCTGTCAATTACTTCATCTGATGATTCATTGTTCCTTCTCCAACATTCTTTTGCCTTTTTGTAGGAGTATGTTCATCATCTATTATTGCTTCATCAATCACAACATCAATGCATCCAACAATATTTTGAAGTCTTTTTTTGTAGAATTTATATGTCTTGCTTCTAGAAGAGTATCCAAGGACAATTCCTTGATCAACTATAGCTTAAAACCTTCCAAATTTATCATAATTATTCTTTATGTAACATTTACTCCCAAAGACTCTAAAATTCTTGAAAACTGGAGGTTTATCAAACCATAGTCCTTGAGGCACTTTGTCACTGTTTACCCGAATATGGGCTTTGCTGAGTTTATTTACAATTTTATTTGTTGCTTCCCCCAGAAGGTATGAGGTGATCCACACTCATCAACCATTCCATGTGACATTTGTTGGATTATTCTCTTAATTATTTCTGTCACTCCATTTTGTTGAGGAGTTTTAGCTATAAAAAACTACCTCTTAATGCCATAGTGTTCACAAAAGTTGAAAAACTCATCTGATATAAATTCTCCTCCTCTATTAGATTTAAGGCATTTTATTTTGAAATCTATATGATTCTCTACTATAGCTTTGAAGGCTTTAAGTTTATCATATGCTTCATATTTATGTTTCAATAATCCAATCCAACACATGCAAGTAAAATCATAAATGAATAATATGAAGTACTGTTCCCCCCGAGTAGACTTCTTTCTTGTACGACCACATAGACTAGTATGAATAAGGTTCGGTGGCTTACTTGAAGTAAATTCTTAGTTCATTAAACTACACTCTGGTTTTCCTACCGAATTGACATGATTTTAATATGGTAAGGGAGATGTTACGCAGGCCCTGAACCACTCCCATTTTGTTTGACCTCTATATTTGATTGAAACTTAGGTGTCACAATCCTCTATGCCAGAGTGAGCTTTCTTCTGATTTTCTCAAGTAACAATGTTCTAAACCAACTCCGAAGACATATAGATTACCTAGAGTTCTTGTTCCATTTTTTATGATTTTAACTATATCCATATTTCATACCACACTATTTTTTGGCTGAAAACCACCTCATGCCCTTGATCACACATCTGACTAACACTCAATAAGTTATGTTGTTTCCATAAACAAGAAAAACATTTGTATCTTTAACCTTTTCTTTCACCAAAATATTTCCTCTTTCATAAAAGCACGTGAATTACTTCCAAATCTTACATTCTTTTGTTTCTTTATTCCCTTAAATGAACTAACCTTCTCTTTATCACCTGTCATGTGTTTTGAAGATCCACTATCAATGTAACACCTTTTTTCTTGACCTTGTGAGTGTAAATCTAACGCACAATTCTCATATTCTATGGTTTTCTTTTTCCATACCTTACATGTTGTTTTTGTTTGTTCATTCTGAAGAGTAGATCATATTTTTCTTCTTCATTCAGTTTCTCTATGCCCAAAGTTATTTAAAAAGGAGAATACAAATTCATCTTCAAGAGGTGAGAAGGTATTGTAGGATTATTTCTTTAACCTTGTCTTATTCTTTTGTAGTCATGATAGTTTTATAAGCAACACACTGAGTAACCTTATGAAAAAAATTATGGAAAGTGAAGCATTAACTATTAAATTAAAAGTTCCTTGGAGTGTGGTACCTTCTTGTGTAGATTTCCCTTTGATTGTGATAATGTTTATTCCACTGAGAAACATTTGATCTCATTCTCCTTTGCTGAGAGCTAGAACTATGTTGACTGCTTGCTTTTATTGCATTGAGATAGCTTCATGTACCTATTTCAGAAGATTTTATGTTGGGTCCCTATAATACTAGTGATTACCCCATTACTATTGTAGTTATACCCCTTATTTATATTGTTGTGCCCCTATTACCCCCATATTGTTATTTCTGTGCCCCATAGAATCCCTCTATTGTTATTTTTGTGGCTTTATATTATTATTGTTAGGTCGGTTGGATTATATTGTGACTCCTTAGACTCCTATATATAGAAAGGAGGTTTTTTCATTTGTATCATCCAAGAATTGTTCATTTATGTAATGTAAAGGAGGTTGCCCCCTCGAAGAGGCTGAATTCTAAGGCGTGGATCTCTCTTTTCTATCTTTTTGTGAGCTGGTTTCATAACATTTGGTATCAGAGCTTTGGATTCTAGGGTTTCGCTGCTCCAAACAGGTCATCGTGGCATTTTCGCTATAACTTTTTTCTGTGACGTTTCAGAAGTCGCAAAAAAAACCCATTTGAGAAGAATTGGCGCTGAACCTTGGGTCCGAATTTCAGAGCTTTTAGCGTGATATTGTCGGAGATATGATCTGAGGAAGTTGGTCTTTTTGCAGACTCCTGAATTACATTCAAAACAGGTGACCTGGGGAAAATCGTCATAACTCTCTCTCTGAGGATCGGATTGAAATTTCGTAAAAAGGTACAGAAAGAGGACGGACTGTAGTTTCTTGTGGGTGAGTTTCAGATTCAAAGGTTGAAACAGTGACTCGTGGCACGTCGTACAAGTTCGCTCTACTGAACTAGTCTAAAAGCAAGTCACTGTGGGAGATTTCACATAACTCTTCCTTGGAGAATCCAATTTGGCTCAGACTTGTGGCATTGGAAAGAGGACGCAGAAGGCTACTACAGGTAGCAATTTCAGAACTGGATGATCCGAAATTACAGAGATACATCAGATTCAATATCAGGCTTCTATAAAGTGAAAAAAAAGTGTGTAGTTTTTTTTTTATTTTTTGTGTAAGCTTGGTTTAACGGAATTCAAAGGGCATAGTAAAGCATTATTATCGGTAACTGATGCCCCGAGGAAAGAAAATGCAAACACCTAGTAAGGAACCTGAAAGCTCTAGCATGACTCATGAAGAAGAGGAAGAAATGCTACATGATATATCAAAATTACAAGAACAAGTGCAACAAATGTCACGCTCACAAAAGCTAACAGAAGCTAAGATAAGTGGCGTGGAATCTAAGATAAATGGTGTGGAATCTAAGGTAAATGGCGTGGAATCTAAGATAAAGGGCATGGAAGCTAAGATGGATGGCATGGAAGCTAAGATGGATGGCATGGAAGTTAAGATGGATGGCATGGAAGCTAAGGTGAATGGCATGGACGCTAAAATTGATGGCATGGATGATAAGATGGATGAATTGAAGAAGTTGCTACAAGAAAGGGTCACTAATGGTGAAAAGGTAGTAAAGGAAACTCATGATGAGAACAAAAGAAATGTTAATCATGATTCCATAGACTCTAATGTTGGATCGAAGACTCACCATGTTCCAAAAATCGATATGAGGAAGTTTGATGGCAAGGATCCCGCCACATGGATATTACAGATGGAGCAATTCTTCGATCTCAATAATGTGCAAAACCCACAAAAGGTACGTATGGCAACTTTATATTTGGAACCAAATCAGTTTGTATGGTATCAATGGCTTTGTTCTCGTAAACAATTTATCACTTGGGCAATTTTTACGGAAGAATTGATAGCACATTATGAGGATACAAAAAGCAACACTTTTTTTAGCCAATTGATAAGTCTCAAACAAAAGGGTTCAATAATGGAGCACATTGAGGAGTTCCAAAAATTGAACATAAGGGTAAAAGATATTCCAGAGGAGCATAGGATTGATGTGTTCATAGGGTCTTTAAAGGATAATATCCAACATGATGTGCGCCTTTGGGAACCTGATTCATTAGAGAAGGCATTCAGGTTAGCAAGAAAAATGGAAAGCAAAATTATGGCAACTAGGAAGCATACCATTCACAACTATAAAGACGGAAGTGTTGTTGCCCATAGTCTTCCACAACCTACAAGGTTGACACCACAACAATTGGAAGAAAAAAGAGCAAAAGGGCTTTGTTACAATTGTGATAGCAAATACACAAAAGGTCATAAGTGTGCTGAGAAGAAATTATTCTACATAGATTGTGAAGAGGAAGAAGAAAAGGAGCAAGAAAGGTCAAAAGAAGAGGATATATTCCAGGAACAAAGCCTAGATGAAGAACAAATAAATCCGACCATATCTTGTAATGCATTGGCGGGAATTACCACTCCTCAAACCATCAAGATAGAAGGACAAATCAAGAAGAAAAAGGTAATAGTGTTGATTGATTCAGGAAGCACCCACAATTTTATTCATTGTAGGGTAGCAAAAGAATTGAATTGCTTCCTATATCCAGCACCAGAGTGTCAAGTGATGATTGCAAATGGAGGAACAATAAATTGCTCTGGAAAGTGCCATAATATCAAGCTATCCATGGGAGAATATGTATTGACTAGCCCAATGCTTTCCATTCCAATGGGAGGTGCTGATGTTGTACTAGGAGTCCAATGGCTACAATCCTTGGGTACAATAGCTTTTAATTTTCAAGAACTTTTCATCAAATTTTCTTCGGAAGGAAAGGAAGTTGAATTAAGGGGTATTGCAGGGAAACCAGGAAAGATAATCAGCTCTAATGGTATGACAAAGCTTCTAAAAAAGGAGCAAAGAGGTGTAATTGCACAATTATGTTCGCTAGATGTTTCCACATTGGAATCATCTATTTCTCCAGATCTCCAAAAAGTCTTGGACAATCATTCCAAGGTATTTGAGACTCCCAAAGGTCTCCCACCTATGCGTGATCATGATCATGCTATTCATCTGATTCCAGGAAGTGTTCCTCCAAACATCAGGCCGTACAGATATCCCTATGTCCAAAAAAGTGAAATTGAACGTATGGTTGCAGAAATGCTAGAGGCTGGTATAATTCAACCGAGTCAAAGTTCTTTCTCAGCTCCAGTAGTATTGGTGCACAAGAAGGATGGATCATGGCGCATGTGTCCAGATTATAGGGAGCTCAACAAGCTCACTATTAAAGATAAGTTCCCCATTCCTGTCATTGATGAATTACTGGATGAATTGCATGGATCAATTTACTTCACCAAGTTGGATCTTCGTTCGGGATATCATCAAATCAGAATGAAGATTGAAGACATTCCAAAAACGGCATTTAGAACTCATGAGGGTCATTATGAATTTTTGGTCATGCCTTTTGGCCTTACCAATGCACCTTCAACATTTCAAGGTTTGATGAATTCAATTTTCAAACCATTCCTTAGAAAATTTGTGTTAGTATTTTTTGATGATATACTAATCTACAGCAAGTCTTGGAAGGATCATGTTGAACATGTTGACAGGGTGCTACAACTATTGGAGGAGAAACAATTATATGCAAAAAGATCCAAATGTTTCTTTGGAGTCCAGGAGGTGGAATATTTGGGTCATATTGTATCTCATGAAGGAGTTAAGGTAGACCCTAGCAAAATTAAAGCCATTAAGGAATGGAAAATCCCCACATCCATAAAGCATCTGCGAGGATTTCTTGGGTTGACAGGGTATTATCGCAAGTTTGTTAAGAATTATGGGAGAATAGCAGCACCTCTAACAACATTATTGAAGAAAGATTCATTTTCATGGACTCCGGAAGCAACAAAGGCCTTTGAACATCTTAAAGAGGCAATGTGCCAAGCACCGGTCTTAGCTACACCGGACTTCACAAAAACCTTTATTGTGGAATGTGATGCTTCAGGAAATGGAATTGGTGCTGTTCTAATGCAAGATGAAAGACCCATTGCTTTTGAAAGTCGTCCAATCAAGGGAAAGTTTTTAAGCAAAGCTATTTATGAGAAGGAAATGTTGGCAATACTCCATGCACTTAAGAAATGGCGACCCTACCTAATGGGAAGACACTTCAAGGTAAAAACGGATCATGATAGCCTTAAATACTTTTTAGAACAAAGATTATCCTCTGAAGAGCAACAAAAGTGGGTCACAAAGATGTTGGGTTATGACTTTGAAATCATCTACAAAAAAGGGAAGCAAAATGTGGTGGCAGATGCACTCTCAAGAAAGGATGAGGATGTGGAAGCATTGTTGTGTGCCATTTCTATTATCCAACCAGATTGGATAAACGAAGCAAGGGAGGAATGGAAGAATGACGAAGAAGTGTGGGCACTTATTCGAAAGCTACAACAAGATTCCAGTACTTCTGATACATTTAGCTGGAAAAATGATTCGTTATGGTACAAAGATCGCTTATACCTCTGTAAGAATTCCCAGCTAAAACAAAAGATTCTTATGGAATTGCACACTTCTCCCTTAGGAGGGCACTCAGGATTTTTAAAAACTTACCACAGGGTTAAGAAGGAATTTTTTTGGGATGGCCTTAAATCAGATATTCAAAAGTTTGTGGCGGAATGTTTGGTTTGCCAACAAAATAAAGTTGAAACAATTAAGACACCGGGTCTATTACAACCTTTATCCATTCCAAGCCAACGTTGGGAGGAGGTTTCAATGGATTTTATCACAGGTTTACCCAAGTCTGAGGGAAAGAGTGTCATCATGGTGGTAGTTGACAGACTTACCAAGTATGCACACTTTTGTGCATTATCACATCCATTTAAAGCCAGTACAGTTTCTACTGCATTTATGGAAACAGTTCAAAAGCTACATGGAAACCCAAAGATTATTGTAAGTGACAGAGATCCCATTTTCACTGGAAATTTTTGGACAGAATTATTTTCTTGTCTTGGTACTCAGTTAGCTCATAGCTCATCTTATCATCCTCAATCTGATGGGCAAACTGAGATAGTAAACAAATGTTTGGAAGGATATCTTCGTTGCTTTGTATCTGATAAACAGACACAATGGGTCAAATGGTTGCCTCTGGCTGAATGGTGGTATAACACTTCCTTCCATACAGCAACAAAAATGACCCCATTTATGGCACTTTATGGGTATCAACCACCATCCATCACATCATATTTAAGAGAAAATTCTAAGGTTCAGGCAGTGGAACATCACATCGAACATCAACAACAAGTCCTCCAACTCTTAAAGGATAACCTCGTGTTGGCACAAAATAGAATGAAACAACAGGCAGATCAACATCGCAGTGAAAGAAGTTTTGATGTAGGTGATTGGGTATTCCTACGGCTACAACCATATAAGCAAATGTCCCTAAAGCAAGCTAAGAAGGATAATAAATTATCACCAAAGTATTATGGTCCATACAAGGTGTTGCAAAAGATTGGTACTATGGCATACAAATTGGAGCTTCCTGCAGCTTCTCGATTGCACCCAGTTTTCCATGTTTCATGTTTAAAGAAGGTTATAGGTGACAAGCTTCCAATTCAAACAATATTGCCAGAACTTGATGAGGAAGGAAAAATTATATTGGAACCAGAAGCAGTCACAGAAACAAGAACTCGACAGCTACGAAATCGATCAATTTCAGAGTATCTTATCAAGTGGAAGAACTTATCCGCTGAAGATTCCACATGGGAGGATGAGAATTTTATGCAGAAGTATCCAGAACTACTCAAGCGTTGAGGACAACACTTTTTTGAAGGAGAGGGGCATGTTGGGTCCCTATAATACTAGTGATTACCCCATTACTATTGTAGTTATACCCCTTATTTATATTGTTGTGCCCCTATTACCCCCATATTGTTATTTCTGTGCCCCATAGAATCCCTCTATTGTTATTTTTGTGGCTTTATATTATTATTGTTAGGTCGGCTGGATTATATTGTGACTCCTTAGACTCCTATATATAGAAAGGAGGTTTTGTCATTTGTATCATCCAAGAATTGTTCATTTATGTAATGTAAAGGAGGTTGCCCCCTCGAAGAGGCTGAATTCTAAGTCGTGGATCTCTCTTTTCTATCTTTTTGTGAGCTGGTTTCATAACATTTTACAGTCTTTTATGATTCTCAATTATATCTGAGACCTTTTTTTATAAGAGGAGAGTGTTTTACTTGCATGGTTTCTTCTAAGGTCTCAGATCGTTTAGCAAATCTAAGTTTTAGACTTTTTTATTTTTCAAGTTCTTTCATTAGATTTAGAACTTGTAGTTCTAAATTTTCATTATGACTCTCCTTTCCTAGGATTTGTTTCTTCAGAGAATCTTCTACTAATTTAGCTTCTTCTAAATGCATTTGAAGTCGAGTTATTTATTCTATGAGATTATCCTTTTCTTCTAGGGCATCCATAAAAATATCATGAAATTCATCAATACATTTATCTTCAAATTCCATTAGTAGTTGATATTCTTGATTAGACACACTTTCTTCTCCATTTGAAATACCATCCCTATATTCATGTGTGTAGAATATTCTCTTGCTTTCAAGCCTTATTCTAACCTTCATTTTTGTAGCATATTTTCCTTTCTCATGGTTTTCTCTACAAGGGAATTTAGCAGCATTATGACCAACTCTTTCATAATAAAAACATTTGAAAGGAATCTTACCTCTAAATATTCGAGTACCCACTTGGAGTTTCTCAACGAAATTTACCTCTTATGTATCTGATACATAACCTCATTCCTTGACCTGCTCCTTTTACTTTCCTTTAGAAGTAGCATTGAATGCAACTTTGTTGTGTAATATGTGATTACCTGGTCAGGCTATTATGGAAGATAATAGGAAAAGAGAAAAAATGAAAATACACAACACTAATACGAGCTTTGAAGCCATTGATATGAACCAAAATAACAAAACAAAAGCAGGAATGAGATGAGGTGTTGCAGAGAACAAGTGGAGGTTAAAGTATAAATAGATATATGGTGCACAAGTCCAAATCTACTGCTCTACTAGACACCTCAGGTGCAATATGAAACACCACGAATCTATATACATAGGTGTTTATTGTGTAATATGGTTTATAATAAAAGCTATATTATATCAGAGGTTAAATCTGAAACACGACACTAATACCCAACACTAATATGAGCTTCGAAGCCATTGATATGAACCAAAACAACAAAACGAATTCCAGAATGAAAAGCAGGAATGAGATGAGATGGTGCAGAGAACAAGTGGAGGCTAAAGTATAAATAGATATATTGCGCACAAGTCCAAATCTACTGCTCTACTAAATACCTGAGGTGCAATCTGAAACACCACGAGTCTATATACATAGGTGTTTATTGTGTAATATGGTTTATAATAAAATCTATATTATATAAATGTCAGTTATATTTTAAAAAAAAGTTAATATCGGGATAAAAAGTTAATTCATTCATATTTTTTTTCCTTTAGAAGTCTTGTATAATCCCTTATGAAAGAAATATTGTGAAGTGAATGAACTTAAAAAATAATAAAATAATACTCACTACAATACAGTAATAATAATAAAAAATCAATGTGACTCATTAAATAAAATCTTGAATTTGGAGCTTAATTTTAAGTCAACTCTATATTTAGTCACAAATTAATTGAAACTTTATAAAAGAAAATTATTAATTTCCCAAAAATTCTTATTTCAACTTAAGGTGGATGAGCATTTGTTTATTTTTTTAATTGAGGGCCTAGATTGATTCTCAAAAGAATATGCTCAGCGTATGCTTGGTATCAATGCTTATTAATAGTTGTAGTGTGTTACACACTTTGCTAGTTTACATTGACTTAGATTGATTCTCAAAAGAATATGCTAAGCATATGCTTGGTATCAATACTTATTATAGTTGTAGTGTGTTACACAGTTTGTTAGTTTGCATTGACTTCTAATAAATTTTTAAAATTAGATTCTTATGAGGTGGCTAGCTACCCACAAATGTCTTAGGGATTATAGATTATTTCAATTTTATTAAATTCCTCCATCATAAGTTCTTCATTATTATTTATAACAATTTTTTGTACGTAAGGAAATTTTATTGCACAAAATGGCCCATTACTTTTAATAAATTAAAAAAACTAGATTCTTGTCACTTTGCTCCCCACCCACCAATTTACTAGGGATTTCAGATTATTTCAATTCTAATAAGTTCATAATTATTATTTATAACATTCACTTATATATAAATAAATTTTATTTAGTAAAATGGTCAAACCACATTCATATTTTTAATGTCGTTCTACTAGTATTACATGATATCTAACCCATTTTATGTTGAATTTAACTTTAATATTTATAAAAAAAATATATTATTAGCATAAAAGTATCTTAATAAACCAAATAAAACATTTCAATATCCATATTAAATAACTTTTCATCAATTAAAATATAACACTTATATAT
Source organism: Pinus tabuliformis (assembly GCA_031772625.1). NCBI lineage: Eukaryota > Viridiplantae > Streptophyta > Pinopsida > Pinales > Pinaceae > Pinus > Pinus tabuliformis. The sequence continues at coordinate 478,886,819 of CM062812.1, read as the reverse complement.
AGAATAGAACTTATAATATAATATATGATTATAAAAAAATATTATAATATAATATAATATAATAGACTAAGCTACCTTACTAAATATTTATTTTATAATTACAGCGTAAGGCATTTCCCTCGGAGGCTAATTCCCCTCCCATACCACATGTAAAATTGTGAGTCATTGATTTTGCTGTTAGACAATATAAATAATTTATGCCATTAGATTGTTTAGAAACCACTATTTGTTGGTTACAAATCGTTACCAAATATCCTCAGGCATCGTGTGAGAAACTTGCAAGCTTGGTTACAGCCGAAGGTTATCCAGTGTGAAGCATATTCAACGTTATCCCAAAGGTTTGTGTGTCTTGTTGCATAGCACTTACGGTTTCTCCGCTTTCTTCTTCATCCCTCTTGTTTTCCACCATGGTTATATTTTTCTCAAAGGTATATCTCTTATCGAATACTGTTTTTTCACTGCACTGATTTTGGGTTCTAAGTTCTAACTCCCTCTTGATTACGAAGAGCGAGCTTACTGTGTATCAGATTACTTGTTATTTCATATGAGAGTTGTTTCACAGATAGGTACATGGATCAAATAATCCTCTTCATTTGTGGAATGCCCTAATTGCATGTAAAAGATCTCACCAAATCATTGCAACTCACACAGTCCCCCAATTACATGTTTTAGTTTCTCAAAAGTGAGCGCAAACCAGCCTTGAAGCCAAATTTGTAGTTCCTACTACATTTTATGATCTTGATGGTCCTATAGTTGATGTACTCCGGACGAGGCTTCCTTCCGCACATATGATTGGCCCTCTTGTTTTACAGGCATAATCTAGAAATGATAGAATATCTGGTATCTCTGCAAGCATGTCAACTGAAGAAACTGAGTGTATGAAATGGTTGGATTCAAGCATTTGGAAGAAAAACATCAGAATTGAGAAGCAAGGGTTTGGTGAAAGCATGGATCTAATAACAAGAGTGAGCGATTGGGTCTCTCAAAATATGATGTTGATGTTACTGGAATGCTCTCAACGAGTGCCTTTGGAACTGAAGATACTGGAAAATCTATACCGGAAAATCAATACAGAGATTATATTTCAATGGTGCCATATGTATGGAAGAGTCTTCATGAGGAGATATTAGAGTTGGTCTTGGCTAGATTGCAACTGAAGAGTATCCTGAGATTGAAAATAGTCTATCACTAGTGGAACATATTGTCATTGAGCAAGAGGTTTGTCGAAACTCATTTGATGCTCCAAGCCCCGACTTTCAAGAAATGTGTTCTTGTTTGATGTCCTTGATGGTGAATGCAGAGAAAGTTGTTGATAATGGAAGCGCCAAGAAAGGGAAAACCTATTCTTCTCTTTATGCGAATCTGGAATCTAAAAGTAATGGAATGGGAAAGGGGATCTCCAAATCTGATAAGGAATGTTGGAAGGGAATTCCATCGACCTAGGAACAACACGAGTAAAAATTTAAGCCATGGATGCCTTTTTTCTCTTATAATTATGCAATAACTATATAGACCAACGGTATTCACTTGGCTTCAATCCATTTAACAGTTTCTTCCCGTGTTTTTATCTAATATATCGATATATTAAATTACTGTGACAACCTTATCTTAATTTGGGTTTGTGTTTTTTTTGTGATTTTTAGAGATTTAAAGTTTATAATTGTCAAGGATTCTTTATCATTAGTTTATTGATCTCACCTACAAATTGCCTCAAGGTCCTATTCTTATGGGCCTATTATTATTATTATAAAGAAAAACATTATGGTGCAGGTTTTCTAACTTTATCTCTGTTAAAAGCAAATACAGATATATATTCGTTTGGGTTTATTGATATTATTGTTTTCCTTTTTCCTGAAAAGACTATTTTCATTATGTTAAAACTGAACCCTTATATTCACTTGTAGTTGGGTCTCTTTCACAATTTATTTGACTGCCACTCTCAGTTTATGCCCTTAGGGTCTTCTAAGGGTTGAGTACACAAGAAGTTATTTTTTATAAATAAAAACCCAATCGAGTTTTAAATTTTCCCCGCAAATAGTAACTACACGAGGCTCTCACAGTGGGATATTAATGAGAATATTTTTTATTGGCAGGATGTGGATATTAACTTAGTATCTTAACTGATTCCATTTCCTACATGAAAATAAACAAATCAGATTAAACCATTCGATTTTTGTGATTGTTGTATTTATGGTGAATATTTTGAAACTTTTTAGAAGGATAATGCTTTTGTTTCTCCTATCTAGTTAATTTCTTGAGGCCCAGTCCTACAAATTCAATAAACAAATTTAAGGCCACCTGACTTAGGTTGTGACATCTGATAATTAAAATAAAAATTAGTTGCCAAAGTAAACACTCTTAAAGTAGGTTTGAGGCACTTTAATAGCCTGCATACATGAGCTAGAGTTGATTAAATGAGTCCAGGGGGGAGACACTCTAGATATTACCTCAAATGACTCCTTATGGAAACATTGTGCTTTGTCTAGTCATTTCTCATGTCTTGTGGGTATTTTCGAATATTAAACTTGGTAATAGAAATATTTTCGCAGAATCATGGTTTTGGAAAACAAGGGTTATTTCATACAACTCTCTGCATTATATTTGATTGAATAGAAATTCTACTTACGTAATAGTGTAGCAAAATCTTACTTTATAGGAAAATTAAATGGGATCACATATTAGGTATCTTTTTGTGAACTTTGTAGTATGGTAACTTGGCTTGGCTAAAATATGGCTAGGCAAAAGAGTAAATAATTTGACATTCTCTAGGAAAAAAATTGGCTACTACAATTGAAAATCTGTGGAAAACAGTAGTGGAAATGGGCCGAAATAGTTTCCCAATGAATCAGTAACTGGTGAGTTCAACCTGTGAGTCTCATTAGTGATAACTGTGAGCTTAAACCTTTAAATATTCACAAATCGTGTAAAGTTTCAATTCCTATGGATCATTTATATGTTTATTGCTTGAAGTAGCAAATAGTCTTTGCAAGTCCCATAGTAGCCAATTCCTTGAAGAAAGTCCTTGGATATAGTGGGACGTTCTCTTACTCTAGTTTGTATTTTCTTGTAGAATCTCAATACAAGGAGTGCTATAAAACCATTCCTAGCTATACTCAAACAAGTTGTGAGATGGCCTAGTAACCTCGAGTAGGAAAATTATCATCTCTTACTCTCCATAAACAATGAATAAAATCAGGAGAAGTTTCTCTTTTCAATCTCAAGTTTGGAACAAACCTTCCAAGTAATTGTCCCTTATATGCTACTTGTGCTTTATGTTATTCATCCATGTACCTTTTCTATTTCACCACCTATGGTCCTTCCATTTGAAAGTGTGCCTGTTACCATAAACTCATCCTCACCTCTTGCCATTCCCCGAACCCCATAAGCTTGTACAATGCGATTTTGTTTGGGTTAAATTGTTATAAATTAGTTATCACGAGAAGAATTGGTGAATAGACTATTGCACTAGCCTTAAAGTTTCCCCTGAAGCTTAATATAATAGCCAGTGGAAAATAATCCTTATCTACTTGAATATTTCATGTATCTCCATTTGCAAAGTGAACATTGATTTCCCAAAGAATTGGTTATTATTGAGCTTAGTGAATTCTTGAGAGTTGAAGTCATCAATATAAATAAATAGAGAATGAGAAGTAAAAGGAAATTGTGCAAAACCATGTATCCTAGCCACACCTAAAATTGGCATCATAGTCCCATGTTCCCCTACTACTAGGCATATAGTATAAGGTCATGAGATAGCTGTCAATGTTGTAATCCATTTTGTGTTTTCATTAATGTCTTCGACGGTATGTGACTAGTGAGAAATGTTTCAAAAATGTTAACAGATGAGAACTTGTTGAAATTGACTTTGTTCAAGATGGAGGAATGTTTGGGAAAAAGCATGACCTCAAAAAATCTAGCTTGGCTTATTTTAATGATAATGTGTGTATCTTTGATGATGTAGGATGTTCTTGCTTGGTGTGGAAAAATTTGGCAAGGATGACTCGAGGAGCATCTCAAGGAATTTTGTTATTTCGCAAACTCCCACATAGGTTGCTACTCATGCAGAAAAGAATTTTATTCTTTTGAATTTAATGAAGAGGGACATAAGAGGATATAATATTCATGATATTATTAGTGTGAATGGGAGTGATGTATAATCACCACACAGACCTATAAGTGGTGAAGGAAATCAACCTTCAGGATATGTGGGGCAATCTTCTAGTCATACTTGTCAGTGAAGGCTTCCTGGTGTATATGGAGCTACTGTTCATCAGCCCATTTTTGGGCCTATGGTTTTCATTACTATCACTCCTATAATGCTTCCTCTTGGAAATGCTCCATGTGTCTTCCAGTTTCTTACCCTAGGCGACAACGAACAATGCATAAATAATTAGGGAGGAGGAGTTGATCGCTTTGGACTGCAAAGATTCATTCGATAATATGTTTGTTGTCATCGTATCAAGAGGAAATGATAAATGTCAACTGATCTAATAAATGTTGATCAGTTGGTGTACCATTGCTTAATATGCATATTTTCCTGTGTGGTATGAAAGATATCATTTTATTCGTCCACTAAGACTGCGAAAGTGGAGGATGTTAATTGTCTTGCAAAGAATGATTTTGATGGGGATACATGTAAGAAAAAAACTCAAATCCAACCAAGAACATTGCAAGGGAATTCCATGAACTGAGGAAGAACACATATAAAAATTTAAGCCCTTGATGCCTTTCCTCTCCAATAATTTTATTTTCAACAAAAAATTTACGAACGAGTGTTATTCATTTGTCTTCAGTCTGCTCGACAATTTGTTCCCTTTTTTTATCTAATATATCAATATATTAAATTACTCTGAAAACTATATATTGATTTGGGTTTGTGTTTTTTTGGGCTTTTTAGAGCTTCAAATTGTATATCTATCTGGGATTCTTTATTATTAGTTTATTGATCTAAGCTATAAATTGCCTCTAGGTTCTATTCTTGTGGACCTGTTATTATTATAAGGAAAAAAATTCTCTCGCAGGTTTTCTAAATTTATCTTTGTGAGAAGGAAATACATATTTATATTCGTTTGGGTTTTTTGATGTTATTTTTTTCTTTGCTTATGAAAGCATTATTTTTATGATGTTAAAATTGAACCCTTATATTCACATGCACTTAGGACTCTTTCACAATTTTTCTTTTATTTCCACTCTTGCTTTATGCCCTTAGGGTCTAATGAGGGTTGAGTATAGGAGAACTTATTATTTATAAATTATAACCCAATCGAGTTCTGAATTTTTCCTACAAATAGTGACTACATGAGGATGTGGCGGTGAGCTATTAATGAGAATATTTTTGATTGACATGATGTGGATATGAAATTAGTATCTCAATTCATTTCATTTCCTACATGAAAATAGACAAATCGAATTGAACAATTCTATTTTTGCAATGGTATTCTTTATGGTGACTATTTTGAAACATTTTAGAAGGATAATGCTTTTGTTTCTCCTATCTAGTTAATTTCTAGAGGGTTGTCCTACAAATTCAATAAACAAATTTTATACAACCTAAATTAGGTTTTGACAATTAATAATTAAAATAAAAAATCGTTTCCCAAGTAAAGGCTCTTAAATTAGGTTTGAGGCACCATAAGATCCTGTTTACATTAGTTCGAGTTGATCAAATGATTTCATGGGGTAGACACCCTAGATATTCTCTTAAATGACTGCTTATGCAAACATGTGCTTTGTCAAATAATCATTTCTCATCTCCTTTGAGTATTTTCAAATATTAAATTGGGAAATATAAATATTTGGAAAGAGTCATGGTTTTGGCAAACAAGGGTTATTTGAGATAACTCTTTGCATTATATTTGATTGAATAGAAAATCTACTTACATAATAGAGTAGAAAAATCTTACTTTATAGGAAAATTAAATGGGATCATAGATCATGTATGTGTATATGAACTTTTAAGAATGGTGACTTGATTTGGCAAAAACTGGCTCGAAAAATGAATTAATAATTTGGCATTCTCTTGGAAAAAAACTTGGTAACTATAATTGAAAATGTACAACACGAAAAGGAATTGGTGAATAGACTATTGTGGTAAACAACCTTAAAAATTCCCTTGAAAATTTAATAATAGTGAGTGGTAAATATCCTTATCTACTTGAATAGTTAATGTATCTTCATTTTTAAAGTGAACATTAAGGGCTCGAGAGTTGGCTGTGATTGAGCTTAATGAATGCTTGAGAGTTGACGTCTTCAATCTCAGTAAATTGAGAATGAGAAGTAAAAGGAAACTGTGCAAAAAATTGTATCTTAGCCACACCTAAAACTGGGACCATAACCATGTGTTCCCTTTTTGCAAGGCATATAGTACAGGGTCGTGAGACAGTTGTAAATGTTGTAATCCATTTTGTGTTTTCAATGATGACTCTGATGGTATTGGACTAGTGAGAAACGTTTCAAAAATGTTGACATATGAGAACTTATTGAAATCGACTTTGTTCAAGATGGAGGAAAGTGCGAGTAGAAGTAGGACATCAAATACTCTACCTTTGATTATTTAAATGACAATTTATGTATCTTTGCTAATGCGGGATGTTCTTGCTTGGTCTGGAAAAAATTGGCAAAGTTGACTCGAGGAGCATCTCAAGAAATTTTTTTATTCTCGAACTCCCACACAAGTGTCTAGTCATGGACAAAATTATTTTATTCGGTTGAATTCAATGAAGAGGGATAGAAGATGATATAGAAATAGTGATATTCCTAGTGTGAATGGGAGTGATGTATCATCACCACAAGGACCTATAACTAGCCAAGGAAATAAATCTTTAGGATCTGCAGGGAAATCTGCTAATAATGCTTCTCAGCGAGGGCTTCCTAGTGTATATGGATAGATTTTTGGTCAACCCATTGTCAGGCCTATGGTTTCCACTATTGGCACTCCCATAATGCTTCATCTCGTACATGATCCTTATGTTGTTCCAATTTCTTACCCTATGCCACATCCAGCTATGCATAGATAACTAGAGGGAAGGAGCTCAATGCTTTGGACTACAAAGCTTCATTTGATAGTGTGTTTGTTGTGATAGTATCAATGGGAAATCATGCATGTCAATTCAAATTCTAAATGCTAATCATTTGGTGTATCATTTCTCAATATGTACGTTTTCCTCTATTGTATCAAAGAGATCATTTTCTTCCTCCACTAAGACTTCCAAAGTGGAGGATGTTAATTTCCTTGCAAATAATCATATTGATGGGGATACACATCAAAAAAAGCTTGAGTTGCTATTATTTTATTATTTCCTTTCTTGTATCAAAATCATAAAAGAGAAAGCCTCTGGTGTTGTGGATACATCTAGAAATATTATATGATAATTGTTACAATTTCGCACATAATACACAAAGATGGAGATTTCAATAATGTTTCTCTATTTAGCATCAACATGATTTAGGATGCTTTTTGCACCTCTTTTTCTTTCACTAGATCATCAAGGATTGTAGTTTATTCATGAAACATGCCCTCTACATGCAACATACTCTCTTTATAGAGGGAATTCAACATACGTATAGATAGCAATATCAATGCATTTCTGACATTGTACATTCCATCCAGGTGCTTTTAGAAACAATCATTGTAGCAACTATAGAAGATTTTTGAGAAACATTCAATATGTGAAACTCAAAATTCTTGCTTCTCAATCTGTTGTCATTTGCATTTTCCTCAACAAAGGCTTCATCCAAATCTTCTCTATTGTAGTATACTACCCTCGCAGGCACAACCAATTTTTTTTTAATCATCTAAGTTAGTAATCAAAGCTATCCATATTCAAACATTTGTAGCCAAATGACAAACCTAAATTCCAACACATTTATCCTCTGTGTTTCTATTTTGGGGGAAAAATGGATGCATATCTGGAACATATGCTTTCATCTCCAACATATTGCTATCCTCATTCTTACCATTTATATCTTCACATTGAAACTCCATTCTAATTACTACAGTTGCTCCATAATATAAAATTCAATGATAATGATGATGGGAATGTGGGTAGGTGCCTAATAAGCATGCATTAGGTTTGAACCATGATGATCATCAACTTGAAATAAAAAACAAATGCAGCCATACAGTGGAAGGCGAATATGGTTGCAACACTATGAGCTTTTACGATACTGAGAGGGTCCTTTGCCAATATGATATTATGTGTCCCCTAGAGGCATCTTACAATTGATCATAAGCCTTGGAAAACTGCTCTAGTGAAAACTTGTGCAAAATTTAAACACATATGCAAGTGTCATTGGAAATTCTTTACGACATTTCCTTTGCATCATATTGTGCAAATTCTATTTATACCTAATTGAAATATTTTTAATTACATAAATACATGTAGATTGATATGTATGATTATGTATTCATCTTAGTATTATAATTTTTCTCCAAATATAATTTATATATACATATAGTAAGTAAACATGTATGTATGATTGTATTAAATTTATTCTAATATTATAAATTTAGTTCAAGTATAACATATCATTTTTTTTATATATATCTTGAGGAGGTGGCTGAACGAACGTTATGGGACTTCGTTCACAACTGGAGCCCTGATTTAGTATGACACATGCTCAAATTTTATATTGATAGTTGACAGGTGTGGTAGGAAAAAATTAGAGCCATCGAAAAGGAGAAGTATCATTCTATATAGTAGAAGACAAGCGTTATGTGCATTTTTTTCTCACTTGGTATGGGAGGTGTAATATTGCCTCCTCACACATCTACCCACTTTCACCGGCTTACTGGGGTAAACATAAGAATAGGGGCTACTATGATATGTCCCAACCTCCTAGATGATCTTAAAGAAATGGAGTCGACACAACTAGACCTTACTCGATTCACTCGGGAGCGACAGAACCCCCAGGAGAAACCCAACCCCTCCAAGTGTCCAATACGTGATACAACTCACCTTTTTCCTAACATAGATCCCCATTCAATCTCTTGCCAAGGCATCCATGTGACTATGGGTTCCTAGTCGCTCCCATAGGCCTGCATAAGTGTGACTGTGGCATTTTTCTTCTAGTGATGTGCTAGCGACTACGAGAATTAACACTATTTTTTAGGCATGAAACTTAACCTTGGCCTAGAAAACAATGAAACTTCTAGAAGTCATAAAATAAATGAAGACAATGTTTGTAGACCAAAAGCTACAGCCAGGATTTGACCTACCCATCTCCAGTTAGGACTCACATTTTCTCAAACAATTGGTAGATATGCAGCCTATAGGTCATGAATGTAAGTCTGAACATAAGGGAATGAAAACTTATATGAGGTTTAAAAATAAGGGTCACTATGTTCTCTCATTTATTATCTTAACACCAATTAGGTATTGCATTAATTATTTATTCAGTTATGAGTGAAAACATGAAAAGATCCATGACTAAGATCTGTCATAAAACCATGCCTATAAGTAGCATATAACCAAAAAAATAACCATAAGAGAACAATCATTAAAGCCACATAATAACCAATACATTCCCTTACCAAGACCAAGAGAAACTTAGTTTATATTAACCATAGGAAATTACTAATCGGGTTTAGGACATCCACATTCCACCAGAACATATATTGGCTGAACTAGATCTTTATTTTATCCAATCACTCCCCTACCATATTCAAAGAATGAATGTGTTATCTTATGGGATAAACTAATCCATAAATATCCAAGGGAATTCAAAGGTTAAGGCACCTCCACTCTCACTATAGCGTGATCTCACCTAAACCAGTCTTGAGATCAGAAAATTAAACGAAGCTTGGATGCTTTAGAATTTCTTCACCATCCTTGAGGAATTTTATTGTCTCCACCCTAAGGTGTTATTGTGTATCGCACTGTTACCGGTCAAAGGATTCCTAAGCCTTTTGAAAATTTCCTGAGACAACCTCACCCCATATTATGAAATGATGTGACAACCCAAAGCTCAAATGGAGAACAATCCCATCAGACCATGGCCATCCAAAAATTGAAAGGATAGGCTAGAATAGACTATTGAATCCTAGCAAAATCCATGCTAATGATAAGAAAATAACCATGTACCAACATGAACATATTAGAAAAATACTTAGAGGGGCGGGGGGGTAAATCGATATTTTAAGCTAGTTAATCTTTCTTTTTCTTATTCAGATTTAGTTACATGTGTCACACGGAATGTGTCGATCTTGCAGACAAGATAGACCTTCCTAGAATCTAACGAATCTAGAGACAAGAAAGCAAATCAAAAACTATCTTTCTCTAAATATGAATTTATAAACAAAGGCAAACAAGTGTTTTAGGCCTACCTTGGGTCCAATGCAAGTTTGTGGAAGCCTTGCTCCTTCGATCCAAATGAGCTCCCTCATTGCGAATCTACAAACACAAACAAGCAAAAAAATTAAATAGCACCTGAAAAGCCAATATCATAAAACATATTTAACATGAAGATCAAGGAATTCATGAAACAAATGACGTAAGACAATTTGTTGAGAAAAATGAATCTGATTGTATTAATTCAAATCAAAGAATAACTTTACAAACTGTGCCTTGATGCTCTACAAGCTCCTCCCAGGGTCCAACAAGAAGTCTCCTCTACTTCGACAAGTTTCACTGTCTTCCCAATGAAGCCAAAAAGGTATGTGATCTCTCCTCTCAAGCTTAACTAGGAAGTCTCAATTCCACCAGCATTTACCCTCAAAAATGTTCAGCTTCTAACCTCGCTAGAAACTAGCGCAATCCCTTAATTTATAGTGCAATGGAGGGAAGTTACTAGGTCCTCCTTCAAAGGGATAAAGCCCTCCTTCAAAGGGATAGCTCCTCTCATGAAGGGATTATCTCCTTCTCTTTTGGGATGCACGAACCACCTAAGAGCAACCAATCCACGTCAAAATTCCTTCTAGAACCATCTACAAATTAACCCAAAGTGAGTTTTTTAGAATAAACTTGCACCTTTTTGACTTTCACAGGGGTCCGCACCCACTCCTTTAGGGACAGAGTGGGAAAGTCCGCAGTTTTTGTAAACAGGGGGTGCGGGACCGCAGGCAACAGTAAGAGAAAGTGCGGAACCAGTGCTTTGTTGATTTTCAATGTCTTTCTCTCATTTTCAAAGCTTGACTTGAAGAGCTGAGGTCTGAGACTTGCTTAGGAGGATAGTACAAGTGATGATAGACCCATACTGACTGCAAATAATGATGGTGACGATATTTTTGTGTAACAGATTTCCCCTTAAAGTGTGAAGTCTGTAGTAGATGAGGATTTCATTTATCATTTAGGAAGAGTGAAGTACTGTATCATTTCGAGGATCATCTTGTGGAGAGCCCGGTCGGAACCTATAAAAGCATTCAATGCAAGACATATATATGAGATCATATCATCGCTGAGGTAGGCATTCCCATACTCAGATCAAAACTGACTTAGAAAACTATCTACTGTTCTGATACAGGAATGATCTTGTAATACATCACAAGTATAGACTCATGTGGACACAGTATGGATGCAGCCATCTGTTTATGAATAGTCCATCATATAATGAATACAAAATTCCTCGCAGCCCGGATTGCGAAAACTAGATCCAAGGTCTTCATTTCTACTTCCCGAAACAGTACAATTCTATCCATGCGAATGAATGTGTTGAAGTCGAACATGGTAGAAACCACTTGATTACCAGTCAATGATGTAAATTGTTAACAAGTGTGAGAGAAACTACCAGTGATGTCAATGGCTCTCAAAATACCCAGTACAATCCATGAGATGTGAATAAATGTGTTGATGTCGAACATGTCACGGAATCCTTTGATCGAAGGTAAATGATGCAACCTATCATCAAAGGCGAGAAACCTACCATTAAGGCATGCAGATCCCAAGGTACTGACGATTTCTAGATCACCTTTCTAGATAATGAGCTGAAGTTGATAGAAAGCGATCAGTCTCAAGCAAGCCCACAACACGAAATCATAGATCAAGTTGAAGAAATTTAGTTGCAAGGACTAACTAAGGGATGGTTAAGATGGATGACAGATATTTTGCAGATGAATGGCTTTATTGGCAGTGACCTCTTGAACACATAATGACACAGCAGATGGTTTGGTGACGATTGACCTAAAGTTAATACCCAGAAACTGGCTGAAGACTTTCAATGTGGTTTGATCAACTGTTAGGGAAAGGATTTCCCAACCCAGGTGAATAAAAGTGTCATGTTCAAGAGTGGTTACAAAGCATGACAAACAAGCTCATTTTTCTCTTTTTTCCCCCACCATTTCTGGCAAGTACCTCTTTATTTTTGACAAGCTTGAGGAGGATAACATTTGCTTGATTATAAGCTCATCCATCGGAGGAGTCCAACTTAGTTTAAATTCAAACCCTAAGAAGGAGTGGTTCATTCTTGTTTGTAATTGAACAGGTACTTTACTATGAAATTTTAACGAGTCCAGTATAGGAAAAACTCGGCGTTTTTCAATTTTAAAGAGTCTGAAAAAACTTAAGAAGACTCCAGGGTTGACCTTTTTCGTAAATTTGTGTCTCCCAAGCCCGAAAAAGTATAAAATAATACTTGAGAGAACCACTTGATCTTTACGACCAAGGAGTACTTTTCGCAATTAGTGCTCCTGATCCGAAAAAGTAAAAAAGCGATCAATGACACGTCGTTTTATAACCAATATCGAATTTGAAATGACAAAAATCTGGCAATCTTTTCATGTTTTTACGTTCAGAAAAGAGCTGTAAGTGGACCGTCTTTTTAGTTCCATTTTAATGAGTTTAAAAAGAAAAACTCGGCAATCTTTTCATGTTTTAGGAGTCAGAAAAGAGCTTAAAGGGGACTCTAAATGTTTTTCATCGAAAATGATAGATTTCGCCTGAATAATCTGTTTTCCTGAACAAAAACGCAAACATTACTCATACCTGTTTGAAATGGATAAAAATGTTGCAAAAATTACCTTTCTAAAGTGAAACATAAACAAATTTGCAATTCATTTAGTCAAAAAGCTTATAAAAAGGGCTTTCGTCAATTCATTTTTACCGTTTGAGATTTGGGTGAGAAAATAGTGCTTTTGCTCAGAAACTTCCCATGAAGATTGCAGAAAATCCAACCGTCGAAATCGAACGCCGTCTTCTCCAGGTAATCCACATCATCCTACTCTTCAATTTCAACCGTTTCATTTTTTGTTTTAGGGTTTTATTTCATTTTTTGGAGGGTTTTTAGGCTAAAAACCCGCGCGCAGGGGCCTGCAGGTGTAACACTGGCAGCCCGCGGACCCCGACTTTTTCTAAATGGGGAAAAAGTCAGGGGTCTGCACCTTCCATGAAGGCAAGGTGCGAGCCACTCATTGTCTCTAACATAGGGGGTGTGGTCCCCGCAGCAAGGGTTTTTAACCCAAAAATTCTCAAATTTGACCCAAACAATTTAATTTCTAACATTCTAATTTGTCTTTTTATTGGATGTAGAGTGTACATCATGCTAGATTGGTGTGAACGAGAGCATGAGGACGTGGATCTTGCCACGTTGAATCACCAACCTTCGATTGATGCATTGAAGGCATGTGGCTTGTACAAATTCTGGGCCATACCTGGCATGACGGCCCAGGTGGATTTCTTACAGTGGCTAGTTGACAGACGGAGCATACAGGACCAGTGCTTCTTCATTGGTGGCCACCAACACGAAATCGAGCTGGTAAATATATACTTCTTGATTGGTTTGCCTAAGAGAGGCGAAGACTTGACTCTATTCGGGACTAGGCCAGGTGGCCAGTCTCTCGATAGCCTCCGGCTAGAGTTCTGCAATAGCCAGGCTAGAGACAAAGGGATAGACATTAAAACCATATCCTGTCCTGAACTCATGGTGATCGCATTTACTGTCACCAGACTTTGCGGGAGTTCCGCATTACATATTGCCACTGGATCCTAGATGCGGATGGCAGTTGACTACTTTCGAGGCACCATCTTCAACTTGTGCGATGTTGTGTTGGCCAATGTAAAAGGCCAACTGACCAGAGCCAAGAACGGACAACTGAAGACCTTTGGTTATGGGGCTTTGGTTGTGAGCTTTGGTCTGGAGAGAGTTCCAATGTTGATCCCGCAGCACCTTACTGTTGGAGCTGGGCTTCCTCAAGAGCCCAAACTGATGCGATGGGTTGCAGTTATGGCCCGTCATCCAGACGAGGGGATAGAGGTTGTTCGATTCAAACCTGAGTATTTCGAATGGTTGGAAAACTAGGGTTTTTCTATTTAGGACTTCCCTTACGCTGGGGTAGATTTTTGTGGTGACCCAGACATGGCTCTTCCACCAGGAGAGCAATGGGATGACTCGGGTAAAATCATTTTCAACATTTTCCTATTTTAATTTTTTTTTTATTTTTATATCGTCCCAAAACTGATAGAAAAAGTTTCAAATGCAGATGTGGGTCCACAGCGACCAACCACTCTCTGGCCTTACAAGAGGAAACAACCAGCTGCAGCCGTGCCAGCCCCATAGGACGAATCAGCAGAGACCTTGGCCGAGTTGGAGAGTCATCTAGAGCGCTTGACAGGAGACATTCCAGAGACCAGCAGAGATGACATTCCTCGTCGACTTTAGCGCTATGTGATTGGGGTCCCAGGACCTTTTAGGAGGTTCCTTTGCAAGGTGGCTCGTGCAATGGTTTCTTATCGAGATCATCACTAGTGATAGGATGATCGCCTATTGTAGGCACATATGACATTTTTGCTTTTTGTACTTATCATTTTTGCCGATCATAAGGTGTTTTTCAACCTATGATCGAGGACGATGTATTTTTGACACACTCCTATATATATATCACTATTACCGGCTTATCTTGTAAATGATATTATGGAGTGGTTTTAAATTTACATGTATGATTATTGCAAATGTCTACTTAACGTTCGAGAAGCAACTGCATCTGCTAATGTATTTAAAGATCTTGGCATATGCTGATATTCAATATAATCAAATTCACGTTCCAAGAGACGCACTCTCAAAAAAAAATCTCAATAACACTGGATTTCTAATGGCATACACTCTATTAAGCTGTAATACAATGAGTTCAGAATCTAACCTCACTATCAAACTCCGAATCCCAAATGAAATAGATTTAGATAATAAATCAATCATTGCACTATACTCGACAATGTTGTTAATTGTTTGACTGAGGCTTACCCCATGCATAGATACTAACTTGTCAGAGGGTGAATAGCTAACCCAAGTTGCGGAAGAAATGTTCCATGTATTATGACAAGCACCATCAGCGAAACCAATGTATGTTTGGAAAGGCATCGACATCTGTAATACCAAGAGTAAAACCAAGATAAGCAGGAATAATGACGAAAAACTCTCTCTAAGCTAAGCACACTTTTAAAACTAAAACACACCAGCTAGAAAGAAAACTATCCTAACTACAAAATCTCCATACCCATCCTTTAAGCATAATACCTCTTCAGGTAAAGACCATTTCTGGGTTTACCTAAAGAGTCCCCGTCAAAGTCTACCAATTCATAGGCCCCTTTTGCTAGCTTTCGCTTGACAACATAGGGACCATGCCACATAGGAACGAATTTTCCAGCACCTAATTTATCATTAGCTTGATCATACACTAAGACTAGATCTCCTTCCGAAAAATTTCGAGGGGTCACATTTCGATCATACTGAGCTTTCATATGTTTTGTGTGAGTTTCGATCGCCAATGCAGTATCACGTCGATTCTCATCTAATTGAGCCAAGTATAACAAACGTTTTTCCTCTTCGAAAGTCCCTGGAAGTAACTCGATGGCCATTTGCAATGACGGGATTTCACATTCAATGGGTAACACAGCTTCTAGACCATAAACTAGTTGGAAAGGAGTGAACCCTGTTCATGTTTTTACTGAGGTTCGATAAGCCCAAAGTGCTGAAAATAGCATGTTATGCCAATTCGACCGATGAATCCCAATTATTGGAATCCCATTAGAATGGTCTGCAAGTTTTTGGCCAAAAGGATTGGGTCTGGAGATAAACAATGATATCCCCATACCACGGATCTAAAGTGCTGATGAGAAACAAGGATTCGTCCGCAATGGGCTCCTTCGCCACAGTTTTCGTGTTAGCACGCGAGAAGTCACACATTAACTCCGCAAAAACTAAAGATTCTCTTAGACTTAGATTTTTCAAATTCCAAGTCAAACTCCTGCAGGATGACAATCCATTTAGAGTACTTGCCCCCTAACAATTGCTTGGTCAAAATGTAGATCATAGGGGTGAAATCAGAAATTACTGTAGTTTTACGCAGTAAAATGTAGTGACGAAAACATTGGACAGCTTGAACAGCTGCCAATGCCAATTTCTCCACATGTGATTATTTTAGCTTAGTTCGATTTAAAGTTCGACTAAGGTAATATATCACATGTTCAGTACTAAATTCATCTTCCTGAAATAAGACCATTCCAATGGTGGAATGAGAGGCGGCGAGATACAAGAACTAGTCCTGGTTGTAGTTGGGAGGATGCAATAACGATGCATGGGTCAACGCATGTTTTAGTGCATCAAAAGATTTCTGAGCTATCTCATCCCAATAGAATGGAGTATTCTCTTTCAACAACCGGGTAAAACCCTTTGTAACCTCGGCGTAGTTAGGAATGAATCGTCGTAAAAAATTTGCTTTCCCTTGCAAACTTTGGAGTTGGTGAAGACTCGAAGGAGGAGGCAATTTGACAATAGCTTCAACCTTCGAGGGATCGATGTGAATGTCGGCTTTCGAAACAACAAACCCTAGCAATCTACCCATTTCTATACAGAAAACGAACTTGTGTGGATTCAACCGAATCCGATAATTCCGACACCTCATAAAGATTGCTCGTAGATGGATGAGATGATTAGCTCGATGTAATGAATGACGAGGCAAATCATCGAGATAGGGTTGCAAAATGTGCTTGATGTCATGAAACGTATAAGACATGGCCCTTTGAATAGTTGCCTTGACATTCTTGAGCCCAAAAGGTAATTTGCAATAAGCAAATGTCCCCCATGGACAAATGAAAGCCATTTTTGGTTGATCGGCAGGTAGAATATTGATTTGATTGTATCCACAAAAACCATCCATGAAAGAGAATATTTCACTACCAGCACAATCATCAATGATTTGATCGATATAGGGAGTTGGGTAATTGTCCTTTGGACAGGCTCGATTAATGTCCCTATAATCGATACATATTATTATTGTCCCTTGTTTTTTGTTAACCGGAACAATATTTGATACCCAAT
Source organism: Pinus tabuliformis (assembly GCA_031772625.1). NCBI lineage: Eukaryota > Viridiplantae > Streptophyta > Pinopsida > Pinales > Pinaceae > Pinus > Pinus tabuliformis. Next base: position 478,869,575 of record CM062812.1, on the reverse strand, counting down.
CTGTTAACGGGATCAGATAAATGAAACCTAATTTGAGTAATTTTTCAACTTCTGCTTTAATAGCAACAACTTTTCTCGGGTGAATATGACGCAAACGTTGCTGGACGGGTTTAGCGTCTGGGTAAGTCTTGATTTCATGAACAACAATTGCGGGGTCAATTCCTGGCATTTCCTCATAGGAGCAAGCAAACACGTCACGAAATTCTTGAAATAGGGCCTTATATGTTTGAATTTCATCTTCTGTACATGAGGTACCTATATGAATGTTATCCACAATTCCAGGCTTAACTGAAATGTCAATAGGAATAGCTCGAGAGATGTTTCGCAAATTTAACTCTGAATCAGGATTTTTCATTGGATTCTGAGGTTCCTTGACATATTCAGTCGCAAAAAATGATGAAAAATCATTTTCAAAATGATCATTCTCAGGTAAGAACGAAGATATGTGATGGAGATCTTCCCATGGTGAATCATCTACACATAGGATTTCACGAATTTGCTCATCAGAGTGAACAAGTTCGGAAAACGTTGTTGAATCTGAGCTTGATGTGAAAAGTGATTCCTCATGGACCACATTCATTAAGTCATTTTTGGTTGAAGAGGGGTCGGTAAACGATTGCACGACCTCATACACAATCTCATATGGACTCAAAGGCATAACATTACCAAATGAGTCTATCTCAGATTCAAAAGGAACGATCCAAGGATCATCATAAACAATGGTGTCTGACGAAATCATATGAATGGTTGCAAAAGAAGACGATGCGGTGATCAGAGCAAAAGGAAAAGTTCCCAGTAAACCGGCATCTTTAACTAGTCCTACTCCAACATCCTTCTACGGGATAGTCGTTTTACCGACATGCTAAATACTTTCAAAAGAGGCTGGGTCGGATGAAAAGTAAGCCAACTGGTCTATTGTTATGATCTTTCCATTACGAGGAAACTTTATAACCCGAAAGACCGATGAAACGACATCTGTCATAGTGTAAGACCAAATACGACCCAAGAGAAGGTTGTAATCTAGAGGGGCGTCAACCACCTCCACATCTAGATTAACGGTTTTTGCTTCAACCCCTATAGGTAAATCCTATAGAATGCCAAAAGGATGAGACCCACTGCCATCAAAGGCCTTTAGAATCGTCGGGGATTGATTTAGTGAAGGAGAACCAAGCGATCTCCAACACTATATCGACATAATACATGTTGAGGCTCCCTCATCAATCACAGTCCTATGAATAGGCTTGTTTTTTACTATCACTGGGATCTAGAAAGCCATTTGATGAGGTAAGCGCGCTGTACTATTTTCTAGATCGAAAATTATTAGGTTCGAGTCCTGAATGTCAATAGCTCCTATAGCCGACAAAAGTAATTTATGTTGTGCTGGACATGATTGCAGCACTTCCAAAGCCGACATTGCTGAGGGTGAAACAGCTAAATCCTCAACAATGTTATAGTTCTGAGCTGCTCTCACATGTGGATTGAAAGCTGACTTTCGAAGTATACCCTTGGCGGGCGGTTTGATTACCAAGTCTGGATTAGGTTTCTCGATCTGTAGTGGATCGGAACCGGGAGCTGAGGTTGATGGGTTAGAATGAGAAGATTCTGCTTCTTTACCATCAACAGGACTTTTACTACCATAATTATGCAATCGAGTCACAATCCTAACATGTGACATCATCAATATGGGTTCTTCATTGGCACTCGAGGAAGAACCTATCATCTTACTGCCTTTACTTAGAAAAGGATCCTTCAAAACAGCAGCCATTTGAGAACCTTTGACAATCTTTGCAACCTCTGCACGATGAGGGCAGTCTCTTGTAAAATGTTCTTTGTCACAAATGAGACAAGGATAACGAGGTTTGCATTTTTCATCATTGGATTCCGATTTTTCAGGTTTCTCTTTTGAATTTTTATCCGTTTTATTTTTCTTCTTCCCTTTCTTCTTACCACCGGATTTTGATTTGGCGGTAGATGACTTTACAATGTGAATATCGGCGGAAATCTCTGCGGAGGAATCTCCTGTCAGGGAATCAGGCAAGGTTATGATAGGAGAAGAATTCTTGGAATACTTCTTACTTTTGGTGTTAACCGTACCAATCATACCATCAGCAGCATGAGACCCTAAAGGAGTTGCAGCGATTTGATTTTTCTTGGGAAGATGGGGGATTTTCTCGTGTAACGTATAAACCAAGTCAAGGTACTGTGCTTGAGCAACTACTTGCTCCTCAGTAACGACTCTGGCCTTAGCTACATCCTGAGTGATCTTTGGCAACAAAGATTTTACAAACCATTCAACCAAGATCTCATCCGGAATAAAAACCTTCACTAAACGTCGTCGACGTCTCCATTCATGAATGTGATCTAAAATGTAAGTGGACGTCAATTTCTCTAATGAAGTTATTAATTCTGTGCCATTGTCATATCTGACTGGAAACTGAAAATGAGTTAAAAACAAGGTAGCACTAAAATTATAAAAAGTGCCTTGCGGTAACTCAATGTACCACTTGGCCACGAGACCAATTAGAGTGTGTTGGAAAAGCCTTAGATGGATTGGATCATCTGAAATGGAGTTAGATGCACACCAGAGGTGATAAGTCATGACATGGTTCGACGGGTCCTCTCCTAATTTGCCTTCAAACTTAGGAATATCACTAGGAAACTTATTCGGCATTGGCGGCCAAAACGGAAGATAATTAATGGGATCATTCATTAGGCACGACATGTCGGGCAAGACCAAACTTGTGATAAACGGTAACTGACAATTAGGGTCCCTAAAACTCTGGGTCATGAGACCAGCCCCAGGAGGAGGATATCCAGGATAACTAGGAATAGGAATTGCATTTAGGATATTGTATCCTCCCGGAAAACTAGGATTAACCGGACTGTAATGGGGTTGTTGAGGTTGTTGATATGTGTACCCAGGGTATGGTTGATACTGATAGACTGGCTATTTCATAGCAGGACCGAATTGGTACTATCCCTCGTACAGTTGATAAGTAAATTATGGTTGACTTGTGACAACCGTACTTGAACCAGGTTGTCCTACACGCATCTGAACCGAAGTTTGAATCGTGGATCCAGACGAAAGTAAAGATGTCTGAGGAGTAGATACAGGAACAGTAGAAACCGGAGTTGTCGATACTCCAGAAGTAGGTCGGGTAGATTGAACAGATGTTGCGGCAGTTGCAGCAGTCGTTTGAGGCGGAGTACGAGGCATACTAGGCCCAGGCTGAGAAACTACCAAAGGTACAGAAGTTTGAATGGTGGACTGGACAGGTTGCTAGGGTGAACCAGAAACTAAGGGTTGTCCAGTTTGAGATAACAACTGTACATTTGGTTGCAAGACCTGTTGAGTTTGCGATGGATCCCATACTAAATTCATTCCGTGGTACAGACCCATAACAGGTTGAGAATATTGAGGACCATAACCGGGTTGAGGGTAGGGTTGATAATTCAAAGGTACATTTCCCGTTCCTTGAACATATTATTGACCGGAAGGTGGTTGGAAACCTTGGTTTGAGTACTGACCTTGGGGTTGATACCCTTGAGGCACGTACTGATACTGGGGTTGACCTTGAGGTACATATTGATACTGGGGTTGACCTTGGGGTAATATTGAGTCTGGGGTTGACCTTGAGAAACGTACTATCACGTAGGTATGTATTGTCCTTGAGGTTGCCCCCCAGGCGCAAATTGGGTACCTTGAGGTTGCCCCCCAGGTGATAATTGTGGATTTTGAGGCTACCCCCTAGGCAGTAACTGGCCACCTTGAGGTTGAGGATTCGGAATAGTACCTGACATCATGAGAATATCTTCTACACTCAACGGCTTAGTACCATTGCTTCCAGTTAATAACCCTTCTTCAATGGGTTGAGGAGATGCTCTGGAAAAAGTACCAGAAAGTGACTAATACCCAGAGGGAATAGAAGGACCGTTGTACAAAAAGGATTCTGGCGATTGAGTAAACATGGACGACTGTCTTGACATATTTAATGGAGGATAGTAACCTGTAGGTGTTGGGTGATAAGGAACATGAGGTGGTGAAAAACATAGCCCTGGGTTTTCCAAGAAATTAGTCAAAGAAAGGTACCAAGCACTACTCCTAGGTGGACTGTAAAAAATTGATTCACGCTCCCTTAGTTCAATAGCAGGTTGATTTTCAGGGATACGGATGCCTACTTCTTCTGGAGTAGCAAATTCTTCAATAGCTATAAGTCTAGAAGGAAGATTTTGGGTAATTATTCTTTCTACCCTAGGTGAACCAGGACCACTAGAAGCTGGAGAAGAAAACTCCGATGTTGGAGTAGCAACAAATTCACTTTCAGGTTCGGATATTTTAGGTTCCTCACGTATATCACTAGTAGATGAAAAGCTACCAGTAACTTCGGAAACAGACACTGGTTGTAGATTATAATCTACTACTAAAGCTTGAAAATCAGGATGTACCACCAAAGAAGACTCTCCTTCTCCAGGTGACCCAACTCTACTATCTATAGGAGTTACGAGGGCTCTTAACCCTTCAGGCTGGCTCGGTGAAAACTCAGGAGGTTGGCCCCGAAGTCTACGGGATTTCCTCTGTAATTCAGCCACGATTAAAAAATTTTAACTACTTCACACGCAAACAAAGTAAAATCTCAATGAAAACCACCTAAATTCTCTAAAGAACCAAACAAATTTGAATCACACGCCTAAAGAATCTAGGAGATCAAACACACACAAACAGTAACTTTCTATACTGAAAACACTAGTTGGTGATGAAGCCCAATGTCGTAGAGTTCAATACAGAAATTGCGGTTGGAACAGTTACCCCGACAACCTGCTTAATGAATATATTGGCACAAGTTCCTCCACTAAACCGTCTCGAGTGAAGAGAACCCCCCAGAAAATCCAAGTGAGTCTAGCCGACGTATGCTCCAAGTACAATGGGATCTTCCCACCACTGTCACCTTAGGAAGAATCCTAAAGAATATGGTCACTAAGGTTACCAACTGAAACAAATATACCTGGGGGAACAGTCTACGATTCGATACGCACGTAAGGGCAGCGTAACAAGCTCAATCCCCTTGAAGGCTCCTTGACATAATCCAACGTTTACCAACAAATGACCCCAGGCTCCTCGACAATGGTTAATCTGAGGTTTACCATTTTTAATACGTGAATATCTGGTGTCGTTCCCAATGAGGAAGGATTTATTCCCACATTGGTTCGGACATGATCTCGTCCTTCTCCTTTAAGAGGAGCTTTCCCAGAGCATAAATGAAACAATTGGATTTCTCTCCTACCGCAAGATACAGCTACTTGTTTTTTTTACTGTCTTGGAGAGTTAATTACTCTCCTTCTCCAAGACACTAGCCTAAGCTATGTTGGTGTATCAGAGCCCTAGAAATAAAAATATTACTAGATGAATTTTACTTTAAGCGTTATTTTTAATGGTTTTTGTTTAAGTCAAGAGGTGCAGAGATGAAACTCGTTGTATGAAGACTCGACTCAAAATCACTAAAAAATTCACTTAAGATGATTAAGCAATCTTTTCCCTTCAATGAACTTCTAACTAGGAAAGAGTTTGAGAATGCAAATACTTGTAAACACAAATGTTTCTTAACAAACAAATTAAAAGAAGAGCTTTTCGTCTTTTCCAATGCACTCAAAACGAGACAACTATTTATTTTCACCAAAATTTCCCTTTTCTTTCAAAACATTCAACCACTACAAAAACAAACTTTTTCCTAAAGAGACTTTTTTTACTATAAAACACTCAAAACTATGGAAATGACTAACTTTGAGATCTATAAATTATAAAAACCTATTTGAAGTCAAAGCTTACAAGATGTCTTTTTAAGGATGTTTTACTTAGCTAGATGTAAACTAAGGACCAATTTATGCAGAATCACAAATCAGTCAAAAAACAACCAATTTTTGTTTTCTTTTTTAAAAATGAAAATCCAAACTTTTAACACAAGCTTTTTGAAGTTTCGTAAAGAGAAACCACAAGGTGGATTCCTCAACAAAGGTAGATTTTTCAAATGGTCAGACTCATAAGAAGGCTGGTAAAAACCAAGGTGATTTGAGGTTCCTACAGCTCCTAAGCTCAGAGCTACTACAAGACCAAAATGAAAACCAAGCCCAACAATCAAAACTTCTAGGAATTTCACCTAAAACTCTAACACCAATGAAATTACTCTAAGGAAATCATTTGACAAGTTATATGCAGGTCTGGGTAGAGGTAATAACATCTAAACAAAAACTAAGCTGACTAACAGAGAAAATCTTAGATTTTCCAAAATTTTGACAGGGTCCGCAGGCCCACAGTTAACACAGGTGGGGTACTGCTCTGTGCTAAAAGCAAAAGTACAGATAGGTCGGCACTGTGTCAAAAGCCTAGGGTGTGGTCCTCTCCCAAAGTTATGAAAAACAAAAAATAACCCTGGATCTACTAATTCTACCCAATTCCACACACAACAAGCCAAAAACATAAACAAAAACACAGTTTCTCAGGTCAAAGTAAAAACAAGGAAAAAATCAAGTCCCCAGTGGAGTTGCCATTTTGTCACACGGAATGTGTCGATCTTGTGGACAAGATAGACCTTCCTAGAATCTAACGAATTTAGTGACAAGCAAGCCAATCAAAAACTATCTTTCTCTAAATATGCATTTATAAACAAAGGCAAACAAGTGTTTTAGGCCTACCTTGGGTCCAATGCAAGTTTGTGGAAGCCTCGCTCCTTCGATCCAAATGAGCTCCCCCATTGCGAATCTGTAAACACAAACAAGCAAACAAATTAAATAGCACCTGAAAAGCCAATATCATAAAACATATTTAACATGAAGATCAAGGAATTCATGAAACAAATGACATAAGACAATTTCTTGAGAAAAATGAATCTGATTGTATTAATTCAAAACAAAGACGAACTTTACAACGTGTGCCTTGATGTTGTACAAGCTCCTCCCTGGGTCCAACAAGAAGTCTCCTCTACTTTGACAAGTTTCACTCTCTTCCCAATGAAGCCAAAAAGGTATGTGATCTCTCCTCTCAAGCTTAACTAGGAATTCTCAATTCCACCAGCATTTACCCTCAAAAATGTTCAGCTTCTAACCTCCCTAGCAACCAGCCCAATGCCTTAATTTATAGTGCAATGGAGGGAAGTTACTAGGTCCTCCTTCAAAGGGATAAAGCCCTCCTTCAAAGGGATAGCTCCTCTCATCAAGGGATTAGCTCCTTCTCTTTTGGGATGCATGAACCACCTAAGAGCGACCAATCCATGTCAAAATTCCTTCTAGAATCATCTACAATTAACCCAAAGTGAGTTTTTTAGAATAAACTTGCACCTTTTTGACTTTCATAGGGGTTTGCACCCACTCCTTTAGGGACAGAGTGGGCACGTCTGCAGTTTTTGTAAACAAGGGGTGCGGGACCGCAGGCAACAATAAGAGAAAGTGTGGAACCAGAGATTTGTTGATTTTCAATGTCTTTCTCTCATTTTCAAAGCTTGACTTAAAGAGCTGAGTTCTGAGAATTTCTTATTAGGACAGTACAAGTGATGATAGACCCATACTGACTGCAAATAATCATGGTGATGATATTTTTTTGTAACAACATGACTGTGATACCGGAAAGTTGCATATATCTAGTTCACTAACGTTTTTAGTTAATTCATCATATCTTTAACTTGAACCAATATATCAGTTCTTCATTAAATATTAATTAAATAGTAATCATGCACAATAAGACAAAATAGGTCATTACACATAAGAAACACATGAACACCATGACTTTTTGGTGGAATCCCAATGTGGGAAAAAACCACTATTGTTTTCATCTTTGTCTTCTTCTTTTATTATAAAGAGTAATTTCTTACAGTACTTCTAATGGTGCAAACTCATACTAGTATGTAGGAACCCGCTTGTAGAAGGCTACAACCTTCTCTTATTTTCAACTTCTACTAGAAGGGAAATACAACCCCCTTATCCTTTGTTCCTTGTGGATTACTTTTCAGAACATTTCAAACTGGATATGTTCCAATGATCACACAACAATAATAAAAACAACATTGTATGAAATCACTGAACCAACTTAATCACCAAATCATTGATTAAATCAAATACTTAATCCCACACAAGAAAAGCAGCAAGATCATTCCAATTCACTCTATAACCTTCATCAAAGTTTCAACCCACCTATTGTTCATCACAAAAACATGATCTTGTGACTGTAAAACCTGGTCAACCTTAGGTCAGAATATACACATTATTATTATGAGACATACATGCATATATACACACCTTATGTTAAGATAACCCGTTAGAGATCTCAAAGCACTCAACCCTAAAACTGAACCACTACACTACTGAAATTAATCACTAAACCATAGAGTGATCTGACAAAATTCTAAACCAAATATAGGTCATCTCATAGAAGCATCACTTTATTCAATATTTCATAACATAATTGGTTCAACCTCAATGAACACTGTCAAACACAGATCATGATGGAAGACTTCATCAACAAACACAAAAAGACTGATCAAACATCATTTACAACAAAACCCTAGCATATGTAGACAACCCTTGTAAGTCACTTTCGTGTATGTATGCATATTCGAAGAGTCATATCCACGTACAGATCCGTCCCCTACAAAATTGGTACACTACTACCCAAAATTTGATCTTCGTATGTACATAATCCTTCTAAAGAAAAACATCTTATATATCTATAACTATTGAATAATACCTTCCTTGCACAACATATCATCAATAAAAACCAAATCTCGGTAGATAATGTAAAAGACATACATCACAACATCATCATCAAAAATGTATCAACCCATAAGAAAATTATTCGATGTGTAGTCATTCAGATCTATAAGATTTGGCGCATCATTGCAGTCCTGGATGCAAACTTATTTCAAATAAATTAATTTATCAATAAACCAAGTCTTGCACACATAACAATTTGATATCCATCTCCTTATATAGCTTAGGCCTTAGCTAATACCTTAGGTAAATTCCATAATTAATTCAATGGTATTCTTTGATTATATCAAATATCCATTGTCGCACTCATTATTATTGGCCAATACCATGGTAAAGACCCATGGTATTAAGAATACTAAGGTGCAAAAACTGTACACAACTTTTCTTCACAATACTCACGTATTTACGTGTCTTTTCTTCTCAGAACCTGTGTATACTTCTTCATACTTTATATTTATCATTCCTTTGTCTTTGAACTGATATTCCTTTGTTCAATATTTTTGTCACATATGTACTGGCCTTAATACTTATCCTACTATTACCATGTTGACATCTTTATTATGTGGGTTCTCATTAAGGACAACACATTTATCGTATTTCCAACAATATCCCCCTTTCGACTCGATGGCAACCACTTTGGCGTTCGGTCATCACCACCTATAGATAGCTATTAAGACATTTGTAGATATACCAAGTTTCTCAAACAACAAGCTTCAAGCTTCTTCCCCCCTTTGACATCAAGGGAAAAGGGTTGACCAATGTTGAATGAAGGTTTCTCTTCCTTTCTTGACTTGAGTGTTGTAGATCTGATTTGCTAAGTATGAACATTAAATACTGACCATGCTCCCCGTGAGCACATGCTGAATTTCTAAAGATATAGAAAGAAGTACATAAATCTATGACTCAATCATAAACGACCTTTCCTATCATCAATGACTCATGTTTACATTGATCACCCAACAAAGTGGGGTTACATATTTGACTCAACATTACATCACATGCCCAAAATGATGGGATTACATAACATGACCACAATAGTCCATTAGTGAATTTTACAATGATTTATAACATAGGTCTTAAGATGACCTTTACATCAAGATTCAAATATGGAATTTATAATCAAAACAAAAGACCTAATTAAAACCATGATATTCATCAACAAATATCAAAAATAATATCGGATCTACACCATAATAATTTAGAGTGACAAAAAAACCTTCAACAACATATGTGTCTTTAGTAGTTCATCAAAGCATCAATGTTATATTGCAGCCACCCAAAAACCGTCATAAGACAACACCATTTCTAAGTAGCACCAATCAACATCAGGACGAAAATGCAAAATAATAACCATATGAAGCATATCAAAAGATTTCCCTAATTCTATCCCACTGTCTCTCAATCATATAGAAACACACGTGACTGTCCTTCATAATATTCACGTACTAAAAAGACAATTGAATTTTATAACCACAACTCCCACCCAGGGTGTATTGTTTGAACCTATTCATTGTTACTACATCACATGTCTTGTCTATAATATAAGCAACATGAATATCAGAACAACTATGGGAGACATTATCAAAACAACATATTTATTACTCCCTTTGGATATGAAATATCTGTTAGAATAATTAATGAATTGATGAAGGAGAGGCCAATCCTAGATTATTTCTGAGATATTCAAAGGAATCACGTGGAAGAGGCTTTGCAAATATATCTTAAACTTGTTCCTTTAAGGGAACATACTCCAATTTGATCTTTTGTGCATGTACCTATTCTATAAGAAAAGTGATATTTGATTGGAATATGCTTGTTTTTAGTGCATGAAACAATTTTTAGAAATACTTGTGGCACTAGTATTTTTGCACAAAAAAAACATATTATGCTTCAATAGTAGATAAAGCAAGGAAGCTTTATTTTTAGTTGAACCATGATACCAAGCGGGGTCCGAAATATAATGCTCCTCAACTAGTAATTTTTCGACTAAAAACATTACCTGCTTCATCTGCATCTATTTAAGCATGAAGAGAAAAATATGCATCTTTGGGATACCATACGCCATAATATTGAGAGCTTTGTAGGTCATTGAATATTCTCTTAACTGCATGGAGATGATTTTGTTTAGGATTTGCTTGAAATCTTCAAACAATCCCAATTTCATGCATTATGTATGGTCTTCTACCTCTATGATAGAGCAAGCTCCCAATCATAGATATTTATTCTAGTTGATTTACTAAGGGAGAATCATCATGTGAACTGAGGTTATAACATGTTACTGTTAGTGTGCATATAATTTTTGTAGGTTTTAACCCTATACAAAAATTACCTGCAAATCAATTCTTAAAAATAGAAAATAAAAATGGCAAGAACATAAAACATAAAATAAATATACACACATATTTTCACTTGGATCCTAAAACCAAGACTACTAGATTGAATTTTGATTATTTCTTTCAATGCTACAATACATATATATAGATACAGAAGCATCCATAAACCCCAATCGGCTAACTATGGATTAGAACATAACCATAGTTCGCTTGACCGGATCTATAAGATACCATGGGCATAAAACCATCATGCCCAAAACCATGTGCAAAACCCATGCAAAAAACCATAGGGAGGTTCACCCACAAAATATAGGGTCCAAAAGTAACACACACCCAATATGAGAGATAACACACATTAGAAAAAATATAACACACGCCCAAAATTTTCCCACTTCTTGTTTTCTTTACACAAAAGGTGTGAAAGGAGAGCTTAGTCATTGGTCCAACCCTACAATGGACATTGTTTCTCTACACCAAAAAAAATTCTCAGTGCTCACAGACTTCGTCAATGAATCTCCAATATTCTTCAAAGTGTCCACCTTTACGAGCAACACCTTTTTTTTCTCAACCATATCCCTCACAAATTGATATTAAACGTTAATTTTCTCTCTCTTTGAATGATAAGTAGGGTTCTTTGTCAAGAAAAATTCACTTTGGCTATCACCATCTATCCTTATAGCTTGTTGTACTAACCCCATACCTGAACACAATCTCTCCAACCAAAATTCTTCCTTTCTTGCATGATTGGTTGTTATTTATTCTATCTCTATAGTTGAAAGGATCGCTATAGATTGTCTCTTACTCATCCAACTAACTGCACTTGTAAGTAAATTAAACAAATACCCACTTGTAGATCTTCTCTATCCCATATCTCCAGCCCAGTCTACATCAACAAAGCCTCGGATGTCCAACACTCTACCCATTCATGGTCTTCCTTGGTAGCATAGACCATAATCACTAGTGCCATCCAAATACCTGAAAACCCACTTCACTATTGTCCAATGCTTCAACCCTAGTTTTGACATAAACCTCTTCGATACTCCCACTACATCTGCAATGTTTGATCTGGTAGAAACCATTTCATACATCAGGCTACTGAATGCACTTCTGTATGGAAAATGAGACATGTCCTCTTCATCTTCTTATGTCTTGGGACACTTTTCAACAAGTAATCTTACACCTACAAGAATAGGAACCTTCATCGGTTTACTCTCCTCCATATTAAATCTTTGTAGTATTTTCTCGACATACTTCCTTGTGTTCAACCAAAGCGTCTTATTTTTCCAGTCTTGTTTAATTTCCATGCCCAAAATATAGTTTACAGCACCAAGATCTTTCATGTCGAATTTGGAGGAAAATTGGGTCTTGAATTCCTCAATAATTTCTTTGTCATTTCCAATAAACAACATATAATCCACATACAAGACCAGATAAATAACGCACTCACCAATTAATTTAAAATACACATAGTGATTTTCTTTTCTTCTAGTGAAACCAAGTCCGATATAAATGTATCAAAATTCTAATACCACATCCTTCGTAATTTTTTTAACCCATACAAAGAATTTTTTAACCTACATACCATTTCATTCTTACGATTCCCCACAAAGCCTTCAGGTTTCTTTATGTACATCTCTTCTTCCAGATCATCATGAAGAAATGTTGTCTTCACATCCATGTGTTCTACACTAAAATCAAAAGCAGAAACAACAGATAAAAGTAATATAATTGAAGCTACCTTAGCAACAACAAAAAAAATGTCACCAAAATCAATTCCCGACACCTGGGAATAGCCTTTTTCTACCAACTGAGCTTTCTATTTCTCCACCTTACCTTATGGATCAATATTCTTCTTAAACACACATTTTCTTCCAATGAGTCTCCTTCTACGTGGCATCCTTTATTCTACTTCATCCATGACAATTATTGGATCATCATCGATAATAGATAAGGAAAAATTTGCATAGAAAGATGATGGATTGTACATTTTTGGTTGGCTTCCTTGTTGAACTAGTCTTCTCACAACTGGAATTTGTGGATCTTCATCTTCTAATTCCTCTTCTTCTGTAGAGTTTGATTTTTCCTCCTTTACCTCAAACTCTATATTCTCTTGTTCCTTTGGTAATACTTCATTTTTAATAACATATTCCACCTCTATAAACACCACATCTCAGTTGTACACAAACTTCCTTATTTATGGGTTCCAAATCTTATAACATTTTAAACCATCTTCATACCCAATAAATATGCATGTTCCTGATTTAATATCCAACTTGGTTCTTTTATCCTTTGGAACATGTACATATGCATCACATCCAAGTACCCTTAGATGTGAAAGATATGGTTTCTTACCATTCCATAACTCATGTGGAGACTTATCCTCCAACGTTTATGAAGGCGATCAATTAACTAGGTAACATGCAGTCTCCACTGCCTCTACCCAAAATTCTTGTCTTCACTCGGCACCATCGGGCATGCTTCTTTCCTTTTTCGTAAACGTCATGTTCATTCCTTTTTCAACTACATTTTTCTGATCTGTGTATGGAGTAGTGTTTTTCTCTCATGTACCACACTTCTTACAGAATTCTTCAAATTCTTTCTTGCAAAACTGTCCACCGTTATCTGTCATCAACACATTTATCTTCTTCTCTATTTCGTTTTCCACCAGAACATTTAGTTATTTCATCATGTCAAAGAATTCATATTTCTTCCTAAGGAAATATATCCATGTATTCCTTGAGAAGTCATCTATAAAAGATATAGAGTACATAGACTTACCGAGTGATGGAACCAACACAGGTCCAAACACATCACTGTGCAAAAATTGTAATATCCCTTTCACCCTCTTAACACCAGAGGGGAAACTCACCCAATTTTTCTTTCCATATACACAATGTTCACAAAAATCAAAATCTAGAGAGAAATTAGACATAACTTCTACCATACCATTATCATGAAGTATTTTAAGGCCATTCTCTCCAATATGTCCAAGTATTTGATGCCATAGCATATTTTTTTCTAGAGAGACCACTATATTTTCTCCTCCACTTTCGACAACCACAAAATTGTTGCACTCATTAATAACAGTGCAATAGAGAACCTTGTACATAGTTCCAATTTGAACTCCTCACATCAATACGCTTGCTCCGTGAACCATATTAGAGGTATCTTTATCAAACATTATTTTTACACTTGCATCATCGATATTGGTTATGGAAATCAGATTTCTTGCCAATGCAGGAATATGCAAAACACCCAGAAGTGTTCTAATTCTTCCACCTTGCAACTTCAACTTCAATTTTCTACATCTAACTATTCTATCCTTCCTATCATTCCCTAAGAATACATCACCACCATCATATTTCTCATACTCACAAAACCATCCCCTATGGCGAGTGAAGTGAAATGATGCACCTGAGTCAAGCAACCATGCCTCATGATCTACATTTATACTTTATAAAGAAACCAAGTACACATCCCCACTTTCATTTGAGGTCATTTTTTCCTCTACGGAAGGAGCATAATCAAATCCCTTTCTTTTCTCATGAGCTTTGGATATAAAATCATATTTGAAGTGCCCTTCCTTTCCGTATTTCCAGCACACCTTTACAGGTTTTCATAGATATTTAGATTTCCTTATAGATTTAGATCTCCCATTCGAGGACTTATTTGTATTCGTTTCCAATGAAAATCCTCGTACAAACAAGGCATATCCATTTTGTCCCTCCATATTTTTCCGTCTCATCTCTTCCAAAAACAACGATGAGACTATTTCGTCAAACTTCAAGGTAGTTGTATTGCAACCTCTTGCAACAACTAGACTATCCCATTAACATGGTAGTCAAAACAACAAACTGATGCACTTATATTCATATGAAATTTTAATATCAACAAATAACAACTAACGTACCATAGTATTAAGGGCATCCATATGCTCTATCGTCGAGTTTCCATCCTCATCCTCAGGTTATATATATCTTTTCATAGGAATATTTTTTTCACCAGACACTTAGATTGATACAAAGTCCCTAAATTCTGCCAAAAATCATTTGTCGTAGCTTCCCTAATACATTCAACAATACTATATCTGAGATACACAACCATACATTTCTCTTTACCTTCCAATCCAACTTCCCTTAGTCTTCATCTAACATTGTCGTTGGTTTAGTACCCAGATCTACCATGATCCACTAATATTTATCCATGCGCAGATCCTCCATCTTGAGTTTCCACAACTCAAAACTCTAACCACTAAATTTCTCGATCTCTATCTTTCCACTACTAGCCATCTTATTTCACCGCAAGAATCAATCTTGCAGATCTCACACTAAACAGGGTCTACCACAAGCCTAAGAAAAGCTCCTCAGTAGAAAAGGTGTCCCCTTGAAGCTAAAAATCCCCTGATACCAAATGTAAGTTTTAACCATATATAGAAATTACGTGCAAATGAATTCTTAAAATTAGAAAATACACAATGGCGAGAACATAAAACATAAAACATATATACATTGAGATTTTCCCTTCAATCTCGAAACTAGGACTACCAGGATGATTTTTCATTATTTCTTTCAATGTTACAGTACATATATATATATATATATATATATATATATATATATATATATATATATATATATATATATATATATATATATATATATATATATATATATATATATATATATATATATATATATATATATACATACATGCAGAAGCATCCATAAAAGCCAATCCATTAACCATAGATTAGATCATAACCATAGTTCTCTTGATCGCATCTCCAAGATACCATGTGCAAAACCCATGCACAAAACCATATGTAGGTCCACCCACTTAATATAGGGTCCAAAAATAACACACACCCAATAAGATAGATAACAGACATTGGAATGAATATAAAACACACCCAACAAGTTTGTAGTCTTCCATTCCATACTTCTTTAAAATCTACTTTAGGTACTTAGTCTGTGAGAGAAACATACCATTCTTTTCTTGCCGAATTTGAAGACCAAAAAAGTATGTTAGTTCACCAAGTAATGACATTTCAAATTATTTATCATCAAAATATTGACTAATAGAATCTTCATTGATTCCAAATATGATATCATGTATGTAAACAACAACTATTAAAAGTTTACCATAATCTATCTTTATATATTGATTTTTATCTGCAGATCTGTTAGTCGAACCTTGTTGTTGAAGGTACTTTTCAAGGCTATAATACCATGCGGAAGGAGGTTTTTTTTTCCGATACAATTCCTTCTTGAGTTTGTAAACAAGGTTTTTATCATTTCCTAGAATAGACCATTAAGGATTTTCAATATAAAATTCTTATTCTAGATCCTCATTCAGAAATGTAGATTTAAAATCCATTTCATATACTTTAAAGCTCTGAAATCATGAAAATGCAAGGAACATTCTTATGGCTTCAAGTCGGCTCTAGGTGCAAATGTTTCTTTAAATTCTATTCCTTGTTGTTGCGTTTCACCTTTGCATAAAAGTCTTGATTTGTTTCTAATTACCTCTCCATTTCCATTTAGTTTGTTTTTGAATACCGATTTTGTGCCAATAACATTTGTATCATGAGGTCTTGGTACTAATTCCCATGTATGGTTCTTTTCTATTTGGCTAAGTTCTTCATCGATAACCTTAACCGAGCATTCATATTCATTATCTTGATTTAATTTTTTTGGTTCAATTGTGGATAATAAGTCTAGATAACTAGTAGTTCAAATAAGAGTTCTTCTAGTTTGTACTCCATCTCCCTTATCACCTAGAATTTGAGATTGTACATCACTTTTATGAACATAGCTTGATGGAGTCATTTTTTATGCTTTTTTTCCTGTCAATTGCTTCATCTGATCCTTCATTGGTTCCTTCTCCAACATTCTTTTGCCTTTTGTAGGTGTATGTTCATCATCTATTGTTGTTTCATCAATCACAACATCAATGAATCCAACAATATTTTGAAGTCTTTTGTTGTAGAATTTATATCTTTTGCTTCTAGAGGAGTATCCAAGGACAATTCCTTGATCAACTATAGCTTAAAACTTTCCAAATTTATCATACTTATTCTTTATGTAACATTTATTGCCAAAGAGTCTAAAATTCTTGAAAACTGGAGGTTTAACAAACCATAGTTCTTGAGGTGTTTTGTCACTGTTTACCCGAATATGGGCTTTGCTAAGTTTATTTACTATTGTACTTGTTGTTTCCCCCTAGAAGGTATGAGGTGTTCCACACTCATCAACCATGCTATGTGACATTTTTTGGATTATTCTCTTCATTATTTCTACCACTCCATTCTGTTGAGGAGTTTTAGCTATAAAGAACTACCTCTTAATGCCATAGTGTTCACAAAAGTTGAAAAACTCATCTGATATAAATTCTCCTCCTCTATCAGATCTAAGGCATTTTATTTTTAGATCTATCTAATTCTCTACTAGAGCTTTGAAGGCTTTAAATTTATCATATGCTTCATATTTATGTTTTAGTAAGCCAATCCAACACATGCAAGTAAAATAATGAATGAATAATATGAATTATTGTTCCCCCCGAGTAGACTTCTTTCTTCTATGACCACATGAATCAATATGAATAAGGTTCGGTGGCTTACTTGAAGTAACTTCTTAGGGCATTAAACTACACTCTGGTTTTCTTACCGAATTGACATGATTTTAATATAGTAAGAGAGATGTTACGCAAGCCACGTCCCGCTCCCATTTTTTTGACCTCTATAGTTGACTGAAGCTTAGGTGTCACAATCCTCTATGCTAGAGTGAGATTTTTTCTAATTTCCTCAAGTAACAATGTTCTAAACCAACTCCGAAGACATGGAGATTACCTAGAGTTCTTGTTCCATTTTTTATGATTTTAACTATATCCATATTTCATACCACACTATTTTTTACTTGAAAACCACCTCATGCCCTTGATCACACATCTTACTGACACTAAATAAGTTATGTTTTAATCCATAAATAAGAAAAACATTTCCATCTTTAACCTTTTCTTTCACCAAAATAGTTCCTCTTTGATAAAAGTACGTGAATTATTTCCAAATCTTACATTCTTTTGTTTCTTTATTCCCTTAAATGAACTAAGCTTCTCTTTATCACCTGTCATGTGTTTTGAATATCCACTATCAATGTAACACTTTTTTTCTTGATCTCGTGCATATAAATCTGAAGCACAATTCTCATATTCTATGGTTTTATTTTTCCATACCTTACATGTTGTTTTTGTTTGTTCATTTTGAGTAGATCATATTTTTCTTCTACATTCAGTTTCTCTATGCCAAAAGTTATTTAGAAAGGAGAATATAGATTCATCTTCAAGAGGTGAGAAGGTATTGTAGGATTATTTCTTTAACCTCGTCTTATTCTTTTGTAGTCATGATAATTTTATAAGCAACACACTGAACAACCTTATGAAAAAAATTATGGCAAGTGAAGCATTGGCCATTAAATTAAAACTTCCTTTGAGTGTCGTACCTTCTTGTGTATATTTCCCTTTGATTGTGTTAAGGTTTATTCCACTGAGAAACATTGGATCTCATTCTCCTTTGCTGAGAGCTAGAACTGTGTTGACTGCTTCCTTTTATTGCATTGAGATAGCTTCATGTACCTATTTCAGAAGATTTCACAGTATTTTATGATTCTCGATTATATGTGAGACATTTTTTTATAAGAGGAGAGTGTTTTTCTTGGATGGTTTCTTCTAAGGTCTTAGATCCTTTAGCAAATCTAGGTTTTAGACTTTTTTCTCTTTTAAGTTATTCATTAGACTTAGAACTTGTAGTTCTCAATTTTCATTGTGCCTCTCCTTTTCTAGGATTTGTTTCTTTAGAGCATATTCTACTAATTTAGCTTCTCATAAATGCATTTTAAGCTGAGTTATTTATTCTATGAGATTATCGTTTTCTTCTAGGGCATCCATAAAATATCATGAAATTCGTCAATGCATTTATCTTCAAATTCCATTAGTAGTTGATATTCTTGTTTAGGCACACTTTCTTCTCCATTTGAAATACCATCCCTATCTTCATGTGTGTATAATATTATCTTGTTTTCAAGCCTTCTTCTAACCTTCATTTTTGTAGCATATTTTCCTTTCTCATGGTTTTCTCTATAAGGGAATTTAGCAGCATAATGACCAACTCTTTTATAAGAAAAACATTTGAAAGGAAACTTACCTCTAAATATTCGAGTACCCACTTGGAGTTTCTCTACAAAATTCACCTCTTATGTATCTGATACATAACCTCATTTCTTGACCTACTCCTTTTACTTTCCTTTAGAAGTAGCATTGAATGCAACTTCTCTTGTACCTGAGGGACCCCTTTTATCATTTCATAGGCTATTAAAATCCCATGAATTTTTTCAATAGTAAGGTTCCTCAAATCCTACATTTAATCAATGGAAGATACTTTTGAATCAAACTTTGGGGTTAGAGATATTAAGATTTTCTCAACCACTAACAATTCTTTTATTTTGTCACCAAGATTTCTCATAGAATTCATGATATCATCTACCCTAATAAAGAAACTTGCAATTTCATGATTATGCATTTTGAGATTTCATATTAAATTCTAAGATTTTGGAGTTTGGCACTCTTTACCTTGATGTCACCTTTATAACTCTGGATGATCTTGTCCTATATTGGCTTTCTAGTATTGAAGTGCATGAATTTAACAAATTTTGATTCTTCCAAGCTTCCTAACAGAGCATTGACAACCTTTGGATTGGTCTCATATTTTTCCTTTTTTATTTGATCTATGGGAATAGAGGATCGATATTGATAGCATCCTTCAATGGTTCCCAAAACATCTTCTCTAAGTGATTGTAGGTAAGATCTTGTTATGAATTTCCAAAAAAACAGATTGGATCCATTGAACAATGGTGGCCTCATAAATAATGATCCTTCTCGGTTTCTCATCTTTAGGAATCTTCCTTTAAGTGATCAAGCCTATTCTTAAGGACTTGATATGATACCAAATGCTAGAAAAATACTGAGGGGGGGGAGTGAATAGACATTTTAAACTAGTTAAACTTTTCTTTTTATATTGATATTTTTGTATGAAACTTTAATGAAGTAAACCTACATATGTACATGACTGCAATGCAGGAAAGTAACATATATCCAGTTCACTAACTTTTTTAGTTAATTCATCATATGTCTAACTTGAGGCAATATATAAGTGCTTCATTTAACATTAATTAAATAAGAATTGAGTGTATTAATAATAAAATAAGTCATAACACACAAGCAACACGTAAACACCGGGATTTTTAGGTGGAAACCTAATGTGGGAAAGAACCACTATCATTGTCTTCTTTTGGCTTCTTATTTTATCATAAAGAGAAATTTTTTACAATACTTGTATTTGTGCAGAATCATAATAGTTTGCAGGCACCACATCGAGAAGGCTATAACATTCTCTTGTTTTCAAGCTTCTACTAGAAGGGAGCTACAACCCCCTTATCCTTTGTTTTTTGTGGATCACTTTTCAGAATATTTCAAACTGGATCCATTTTGAATATCAGACAATAATACTGAAACCAACACTGTATCAAGTCATTGAACCAAATTAATCACTAAATCACTAAATAAATAAAATATTGAATCTCAAACAACCAAGAAAACTAGGTCATTTCAGTTCACTATATACTCTTTATCAAAATGTCATACCACCTAGTGTTCATCCCAGAAACTAGATCCCGTCACTGCAAATCCTAGTCAACCTTATGTCAAAACATATACATTATTATTATGAGAAATAATTTCTTATATACTCGCTTTATCTTGAGAAATCCCATGTACATATATCAAAACAGTGAACCATGAAACTGAATCACTGCACCACTGAAATCAGTCACTGAAACACACACCAAACTTGTCACATATTTCTAAACCAAATACAGATCATCACATAGTGACATCATTGCTATTAAAAAATTTCATAACATAATGAGTTCAACCTCAATCAACATTGTCAAACATATATCAACATGGAAGACTTCATCGACATATAGTAGTAGACACAGCAAGACTGATCATACATCATGTATGACAAAACCCTAGCATATGTACGTGACCCTTCTAAGACATGTTCTGCGTATGTATGTTCCTTTCAGGAAACATAACTACGTACAAATATGTCCATACTATAGAATCAATATGCTACTACAAAAACGTTGATCCGCGTCTCTACGCAATTTTTCTAAAGAAACACTGTGTATATATCTATAACTACTGAATAATACCTTCATAACATAATAGATCATCAATAAAACCCAAATCTAGGCACATATTGTAAACGACACACATCATAACATCATCATCACAAATATATCAACCCATAAGAAGATTATTCAATGTGTAGTCGTTTCAGATCTATAAGACTTGATCCATCATCACACTACCGGGTGCACACTTATTTCATATGAAACAATTCATCAATAAACCAAATCACGTGAACATAACATTTTGACCTTCATATCCTTATATAAGTTAGCCCTTAGACAATACCTTAGGCCAATTTTGTAGTTATTCCAATGGTATTCTTTGATGGGATCAAATATCCATTATCGTGCTCATTACTATGGGCCAATACCATGATAGTCCCTCATATTAAGAATACAATTGTGTAGAAATTGTATGATATTTTTCTTCATTATACTCATGTATGTATGTGAATTTTCTTCAGTCACAAACCAAGTTGCAACAATCTCATCATTTCAGGTGGATGGGTTGTCTTCAACAGTTTCATCTGGTAATAAAGTATAAGAAGGGCATTAGCAACAAAGTGTCTGATATGCTATCTCGCCCTCCTATTTCTGCTTCTGTTATTTTGCATAATGCTTCGTTATCTTTTGAAATTTATTTTGAACAATATGCTAACGATGATGACTTTAAGGATATTTATGCAAAACTAACCCATGGTTCACACGTGGAAAACTATCACTTGCTGGGGAAATTTTTGTATCACCTTAGAAAATTATATATACCCACAGTAGAAAGGGTACATGTAATCTGAGAGGCCCACACCTCCCTTGTGTCTCATCATTTTGGTGTCAAAATAACTTTGTGTTAAGTACAAAGGTTTTGCTTTGCCCTCATATGAAGAACATTGTGACTTGCTATGTAAAGAGTTGTGTGATGTATTATGTTTCAAATCCCTCTAATAGAAAACTCGGGCTCTACACACCACTCCCTATTCCGAGTCGTCCATGGGAAAGTGTGTTGATGGATTTTGTAGGAGGTTTTCCTTTGTCTAGAGAAAGTCAAGACTATTTGTATGTCGTTGTTGACCATTTTAGTAAGATGTGTATTTTAATGCCTTGTGAAAAGCAGATCACCGTAGAGCAAACTACTTGTCTTTTCTTTCAGAATGTTTCGGTCCATTTTGGGTTGCCCACATCGATTGTGTCAGATCGGGACTCTCACTTTCTTGGAGAGTTTTGGACAAGCTTGTGGAAGATGATGGACACCAAGTTGAAAAGAAGCACAGTATTCCATCCACAGGCTGACGAACAGACAGAGGTTGTAAACCGCACTGTGGTGCACTTGTTGCGAGGCTATTATGGAAAACATCCTAAGTTGTGGGATGAGCATCTTCCATATGTGCAGCATTCCTAC
Source organism: Pinus tabuliformis (assembly GCA_031772625.1). NCBI lineage: Eukaryota > Viridiplantae > Streptophyta > Pinopsida > Pinales > Pinaceae > Pinus > Pinus tabuliformis. Next base: position 478,846,845 of record CM062812.1, on the reverse strand, counting down.
AACTGAGCAGTGCACTCATCTACACATCTTTCACCATCTGAGAGATGTTTTGGCTACCTGCCAAAAGACCCTTTTGATATGGTCTTTGGAAGGGAAGATGACTCTAGTGGATGTGATGACAGGGAAGAAGTGCAACAGTTCATTCAGCGGATCCTGTTGATTCACCAAGCAATACAAGAGCAGTTGTAGAAAAGTCAAGCCCGATACAAGTTTCGACACGACAAACATTAAGTCGACCATCAATTTCAAGTGGGTGAAAAAGTTTGGTTCCATATCCACAAGGATAGGATGAAGGGAGAAGGGAAGAAGTTGGGACCAATCCAGTATGGTCCATTCATCATCTTGGAGAATATTGGGAACAATGCCTTTCATCTTGATTTGTCGATATATATATGCAAATCTACTCTGTAGTGAATGTGGAGAACTTAAAGATGTATGAGCCACCATTGATTATGGACACCGAGGAGGTGGGCACAACTCCTATAGTTGATGACTTTGCACCAGAGTATCTCGATGAGTTACCTAAAGAAATCATCTTTGACAGAACCAGGACTTCATGACGAGATTTGGAATACCTTCGAGTTGGTTTCAAGGGGATGCACCCTAGCCAGGGAAAATGGCTGGAAAAGAAAAGAGTGAGGGAACAATTCCCTCACTTTCCAATTGATTGAAAAAGTTTTTGGCAGTCCAAAAGTTCCTCAATGGGGAGGATTGATCTAGGTGGATCTCGAGACACAATGGCACGGAAAAAGCTTAAAATTGAAAGTGTTGGAAAGGTGATGAACTTGACATCAGATCGAAGTGCTCGTTGCCCTGATTCCAACAGTGTAAATGATAGTCCAATCGAAGTCCAAATGAAGGAGATATAGGTAGTCAAAGTTAGGTTGACTTTTGATGACTAGGCATGATTAATGAAGGCGCAATTTGGACTTTTTCCGGCGGATAGAAGCCGACCAACTTTGGCCAGATTCCAGGTGAAATTGTTGCCTTGTTAAAAAGACTCCTTCGATCCAAAACCAAATTTTCAAAAAATGCACAATTGGTTTTGTTTAAACAAAAAAAATATTTAAAAAAGGAGGTGGCAAGCCACCAACCCCGCCACCCCAACTGAACCCGCATAACAATATAGTTGTTTATGGAGGGGAGGGCTAGGACCCGCGACCCCTCCACACAACCCAAAGAATGCAACAATTAACACAGGGTGGGTGGCCATGACCCCGCCACCCCACACCTCATCACCGTAACCAACAACGGGTGGTGGGCCAACCCTTGGGGCACGGACCCAACCATGAACACACAAAAGCAACCACCAGCATTTAAAGGATGATCGGTGGAGGTGCATACGGTGGGGTTTGACTACCCGACCTCCTCCATAATAAACGAATCCTTAACCAATTGTGCCAACAACATTATTGAGAAATTTGCCACCACAATTTATATTTAAAACATAGTTTATCAGTGCGCCCAGGGAGAGGAGGCAGTGCATGCAGTTTAGGGCAGAATTTTGCAGGAGGGCCAAATTTTTACTTTGTCATAATTTGACAAATTTTATATGGTTTCAGCACCTCTCGATGCCACGAATGCAGTGACGCTATCCATTTCTCCACCAGAGTTCTGCATTTTTTTGGTCATTTTTTAGTATGGAGGTATAAAACTTCTTTTTTGTAACTGATGCTTGTACTCTTCTTAATGAATGGGGGCCTCCCCATTGATCGAGCAGAGCCGAGAGACACAGTCCGAGTCAAACTAACTCTGTTATCAGGTCTTGTTGTCTTCTTTCATGCTTTATGTGTTTCTCCTCTTCTCTCATGTGCAAATTAAGTTCTCTATGTTAAGCTACAATTTATGCATGTAATTCTTTAACACATCTATAAGAAAAATATTTTGGATCAATGAGGAAAAGCCTTGTGGGAGACAAAAGTGAGGTTTTCTAAGATAATCATAGGAAAATGGATAAAAAAGACCGATAAAAGCACGACATTGCTAATAGAAACCATATCATGAAAGAGGGTATTAAATACCCATTACATAGATCAATTGGAGGCAGTTGATCCATGGCAAGAACCTCAGATCAGGCAGAATCAGAGGTGATTCATGGTTTGGTGGTGGTGCTCCATTTTCCAAGTGGTTTTCTCTCTTCTCATCTAATTGGATTCACTTGAAGTTGTTAAATCCTTGAGCTCAAAAGTATAGAAGTTTGTGTTATCAGTATTTATGAGAGTCATTGCATTTTTACGCATGTCACTGTTATTGCATCCAAGTGTAGAGTTGGTGGTGGAATCATAGTAGGTAGTCGTTAATACTTGTGCCAAGGAGCTAGCTTACTCATGATCAACTTTGCATGTGACCATTGTGCAACAGTAGAAAATTGTGCATATTTGGGAACTTAATGAGATGAATGATTTATGAATTGTTCTTTTTTGTGGGAATACCTATGTAATCTAGGTCCTAATCTAAGCCCTCATAAGAAATACAATTACAATTTGGATACATTCGTTTCCATCATCAACGAATCTCAACTACTCGTATAATTAATTGTGATTGATTTAACAGTATGGACAATGAAAGTCTCCTACCTATGATATGGGTTTCTTAAAATCCACAAAAGGTAGAAGTAATTAGTAGAAAATAAGTAGCATATTTGACATTATGTGAGGTACAACAATGACACTCTATGTTCCATTATACTTAAGGTATTTTTAATTTGTTTGTGAGATGAGGTTTGATGCACACAATGAAGAGGAACATGTCTAGGCTTTTCTAGAACTGTTTGGGCTTGTGTGGGCATGTAGTTGAAAGTAATTGCTACTACCATAATCTAGAAAAGAATAGGCATGACCTCGAGTTCCTCTTGATACAATAATTGAAGAGGTTTTCCGTTACACCAAAACCTGCAGGTGTTGGTAAACATTCCAAACCAGTAACTAAGATCCTCAAGGTGGAAATTACGAATTCCATACAGGTGCGGTGATTCTTCCAACACCCCCCCTTAAACTTAACTCGGGGGAATTGAACCTAGGTCCAGGCTCTGATACCATGTAAATGTGTTAGAAAACCTACACATATGAATCTAGCTAGTAAAGGTTGAACACAGAGCTTTATAGAGCAAAAACACTAAAAAAGTCAAAAGAACAAAAAGAATTATTGATTCAGAAAATAGGTTACAATGCTCATGACATAGCATCATTGGGTGAAGAGTCCAAGGTAATGTGCCATAGTGCTAGGCAATGAGAGGACTTGACACCTACAACAAGTTCTGAAGAGAACTAGCCAGTTGCGAAGTGAAAGGAGGAGTAAATGAGGGAGTAAATCATGTAGAAAGGATCTTGCATGTAGTGATTAATGAGAGGACTTGAAACCTACAGCAAGTTCGAGAGAGAACTAGGCAGTTGCCGAGTGAAAGGAGGAGAAAATCACGGAGTAAATCATGCAGAAAGGATCTTGCATGTAGTCTCATGCATGCATGGGCAGTCAAAGGCGCCAATATGGTGAAGATTCCAATGTTGAAGTCTTGCATGTTAGTGAATGCTCTAACTAAGTGTCCACTAATGGAGACATGGTAGCCCCACTACCATGGTGCTATTGGTGAAGCCTATGCCATTGTGACTACTCGCACTACCTTTGCCTCTCGGAATACATCAACCATAGCTATTGCTGCTAGAACTAAGGCTTGAAAAAGAGTCACCACTTGCAACAATGGAGTTTGAGTCTCTTGAAACAAATCACTAAATGAGGAATGGAGACTATAAAATTTATACTTGTGAATCTCTGAATTCGACCTTGTCCTAGATTTGCAAACAAATGAGGTCGATTGAGATCGAACCTCTCAAACTAGAGAATCACACTATTGCAAGAAAATATAACCTCCCAAACCGCAAAATCCTTGCAAGCAAATCTAGCCTCCCAAACTAGGTGGATAGGGAGTTGCATGGTTTATCCTAATTTTTTTTCATGGCTAAAATGTCATAAATAATTATTTTTTAAATAAATGTTGGGCTAATTATAGTAAATGGGTGTATTATAAAAAAATCGGCTCCAAAATATAAAACCCTTTAAATTTTTCCCTTGGGCTAACAATGGTCCCTAAAATTTTCTATGTTCTCAACCTCCCATAGCGCAATGTGTGAGTTTCCATACCCAAAGATCTTATGTAACTTCCACCATATGTTGAATATATCTTCTACTATACCCCTATATTCACTAGTTATCTAGGATAGCATTATGGGTACAAAATGTATTCAATAGACAATTCTACAACTTGACCTTGACCTTGTATAAATAACCTTATGAGTACAAAATGTCTTCAATAAACAATTCCACAACTTGACCTTGTATAAATAACCTATACTCAAATTGTTAGACCATAACAAATAACACTAACTTCACATTAAATTAAATTGTTCTTAATAATTCGGCATAACCACAAACTTGCATACACAAACACACAACCAACACTATATTGATATTTCCACTAATATCGCTATAATAAACGATCAAGAAAGCCTAAGAATTCTACAATCCACCACCTCCCAAGACTTTCACGCCCACATTTTAAACCTCTAGAAATAGTCGGCTCTGTGAACAATTTCATAAACGAAATGTAATGCGGTCCTCTTCTGCTTCACGTCATAAAATAGCAAGGCATGGACGCCCTCCAGGCTTTTGCGGCGAAGTTTGCTGATAACGAATCAGTTTCTCCTTTAGTCCGACAGTCAATGCAAATCATTATCCCAAATGACCATGGTGCAGGCCATTGATCGAGGTTTTTTCATCCTACATGCAGCATCCACCGCGTCCATTTGGAGCTCGATCACATAAATATGGCACTATTTGGATGATGCATCCTACATGCAGCATCCACAGCGTCAAGCTTCTCGAGGTCTACAGCAAAGCAATGATGACAGTTGCTCCGCTATATAAGGCCGATGTCTGATATCCCTGTGACGGAACGGCAACACAAAAATTGCTGCCCAAACCACTAACCTCAATATTATATGGTTGTTGGATAATAACAGATCCCAGTCCCTAAACTGGCATGGATAATACCTCGACACAGAGATCCACGAAACTGGTCACATAATCCACAATGTGTTTTAACAACAGCGAAGACAATGCTTCTGGATACAGGGAGAGAGATCCGTTAGCAAAATCGCAAAAACATTGGACGGATTTCAAAATCCTGAAGAAAATATTATTACGCTTTGGCTGATCGTTGAAGCAAATTTTGACCATCATCGTATTCAAATTTGTCTTCGCCGCATCCCTGATTACCATAAGTGTGCATGACAAACATAAAGATCACCAGAAGTGTGGGTGACAAACATAAATATCATTGAGTGGTGAACGACTCCTTTCCAATTTGGAATGAACTCCCACGCCTTCTTAATTGGCCGAATTGCTCTTTCATCGACTGAAGAACAAATCTGGATATCCTCTAACTTAGAACCTCACACGATAAATAAGGTAGCAATCTATTGAATAATGAAACCGATATCATGGCTTCCATAAAGTCTTTTATATCAAAACAAATCTAGAGTAATAGATATTTTAGTAGGAAGACAATCTAGAACCCACTCTCATAGCATGTTAAAAACTAGAGATAGAGGGAGAGATTGTTCACACAACACAAATCATACAATAATTTTATTGATCTCACAAAGATCACATACATAAGAATACATGGTACTTCTAGATCCGAGAATAGTGGATGTAGAATACTAAAAATAGTTGATACAACTAATAACATAAGAAGTCACACACTTACACGTGGTGACAACTTAGAAGTCTTCTAAGCATTACTTCCAATAATTGGTTTTCACACAATATCCTTGGTGTCAACTCAAACCACTATACTAAATTTCTCTTATTTGCAATATGAGATTTCATTCATTCATTCCCTATCCAACAAGGATAGTGCCCTTTAATAGCAATGAATCCACCATTTTTGCAAGCATGAATCTTCATATATGAGCTTCATCTCCACCTAAAATAATCATTTAAACTAGTAGCCTCAAATGAAATTATTGCAGGCTATCTACAACACTTAATGCCATGTCCCTCCACTAATGCATTATGCCCCACCTATTCTTTGACAAACACCCCATCGAAGGAACTTCAATGTACAAGTTAATTCTACTTTATATTTATATATAGAGATATAAAGCAATTTATAATGAAACATCTTTAATTTTCTCTATAATTGCCTCCTTTAAGAGATATGTAATCAGTACACTAAATATGGAGTTGACATGGAAAATCTGAAATGATAATAATATATATTTTACACCATGTGTAATTCATTCCATGCTAAATAGAGTTTACAAATAATGATTCAAAAAAATTATATGAATAAAATAAATAAATTCATAACCCTAATTAAAATATTTCAATTTTATGTAAACTTTATATAGAGATAAAGTAAAGTAATATATAATATATATATATATATATATATACTTTATAAGGTAAATACATTATTTTTTATTATTTAAAAAAAATCAAATTCAATCTTCAATTAAATAATTTTATAGCAATAGTATATCTATAAAGTACAAGACATTAGATTGCTTCCTAATCCTTAGCATGTTGTAGAAGAATAATTTATTTTGTTTTTAATATAGAGTTCATATGTGGTATTTCAAAAATAATAATAACAAAACTTGATATGAACATTAAGTAAACCAGTACAACCACATTAAAAATATTAATGTGGTTGATATAGCCTAAGGTTTCATAAATATAACAAAATAAACAATTGCAACACACTAAAAATGTTTAACCAATGAACACATTTACCTTATTAATAAGGTATAAAAATTTTATGGTTAAACTGTAAGTTGAGAAGGGAAAGAAATTACACAACTCTAAGTTGAGAAGGAAAAGAAATTACACATTTTGTTGTAAAATGAGCTATTTTGTTAAATACAATTTATTTTATATATAAATGAATGTTATAAATAGTAATGAGAAAGTTATCATGGAGGGAATTATTATAATTGGAATAATGTCAAATAGGAATTTGGTTCACAAACATATCCACCCATGAATATATTTTTCTAAATTTATTAAAAGTCAATGCAACCTATCAAACCTTGTAACACATTACAACCCTTAATAAACATTAAGGGTAAACATATCGTCATCAATCAAAAAATGGTAATCCACCTTAAGTCTAAATAAAAATATATAGGCAAATATTTGATATATATATATATATATATTATACTTGATATTATTGCTTAAGTGTGTATTTAAAAATATATTAACCATCTAAAAAACATGTTTTAATGACAACTATATGTATAATGTATTAAAAAAAATTATAGTGAAAACATTTTAGTGTGGATAATGTGCCTTTATTAAAATAATTCAATAGTCATTTTCAATAAAATATTTCAGTGTCAATATATACATAATCTACAAAAATAAAAAAAAAAATGCTTAAAACAAAAAGATGCTTAATTTTTTTATAGTCAACATTGAATTGGTTGTGGATATATATATATATATATATATATATATAGAACCTTGAGTATAAGGTACTAGTATGTATCCATCTTAATCTACGATTTACCAAATATTGAAATGATTCTAAATTCTTATAAGCTTAGGATTTATCAATTAATACATTGCTTCCTTTATAACTAGAATTTATGTAATTGTTTAATCTCACTTCACATTTCCAAGACCTATGAATCTAAATAAAAAAACTATATATCCAAAGATATTTGGAAAACACATAAATAAACATTAAAACTTTTAATATACCAAAATATTTGAGAAACACACGAATAAACATTAAAACGTTTAATATGGCAATCAACAAAGTGGCCAAAACCTATTATAAAAAAACACAAATAAATATTAACATTTAACCAAATCAATTATCAAAATGGCCATACATTTAACGGATCAATCATCAAAATAGCCTAACAAATAACATAATGAGCTATTGCACTTCTTATTAGCTCCCAAACAAACCTAAACAGTGATAAAGTACTTTATACTATAAAATAATGAATGCTATTGCACTTCTTATTAGCTCCTAAACAAACCTAATGAATGCTATTGCACTTCTTATTAGTTCCTAAACAAACCTAAACCGTCATGGAGTACTTTATATAGATCCAAGTCTGCACCGAAACCTAGCATAATTATTCTATCTAGCGGTGACCACCATCTGATGCACCAACATCCCCCTCGGCTACACCATTTGCGTCGGGAGGGCAGGGCCGTGGGATGCACAAATCATTGGGGCCGTTAATGCAGCAGTATGTCTCCGGATCTGGATCCGGATCCACGGTGGGAGGATCTGTATGTGCCGTACACATCAAACAATTTTAGAATTAGTAATAAACTATTAAGCGATTTTTTACAACATAACTGAATTTTGTTTTGATATTTTTATTTTTATATTACGTTTACTATTCTATAACATAAAATGGTGAAGAGTTAGACATTGGCTGAGAGGACATTAAGATGATACATTAGGATGATACAACACTATTGTAATAAGCGAGCAATTCCAAGCTTTTCAACTTTGGTGTGTAATATGTGATTGAGTGGTATTTTACCTGGTCCAGCTACTACGGACTTCGAAGCTCGTATTAGTGTTGGGTATTTGCATTTTCGCTGTGTAATATGTGATTGAGTGGTATTTTACCGTGGAACAGGAAAACAGCGAAAATGCAAATACCCAACAGTAATACGAGCTTCGAAGCCATTGATATGAACCAAAACAACAAAACAAATTCCAGAAAGAAAAGAAGGAATGAGATGAGATGAGATGGTGCAGAGAACAAATGGAGGTTAAAGTATAAATAGATATATGGTGCACGAGTCCAAATCTACTACTGGTTAAGCCAAATACGAAGGAAGTACATCACTAAATACCTGAGCTTCAATCTGAAACACCACGAATCTATATACATAGGTGTTTATTGTGTAATATCGTTTATTATAAAAGTTATATTATATAAATGTTAGTTATATTTAAATAAAATAGAGTTAATGTCGGGATAAAAATATATGAAATATTGTAATAATTAACTGTAATTTTCATGAGGTAGGTAATTTTTTATTCATATAAATAGATGTTTATTTTGAATAATATATTATAATGTGATAATATTATGATGTAGTATTAATGTGATAATCTTATATTTTGATTCAGTTATATTTAAGATTTTCATAATATTAAAATAAATATAATATAGTAATATATATAAATTTCATAATTATTACTTAATATATATAAAGAGAATTTTATTGGGGTATTTGTTAACAATTTAATGTGTAAAATATAAATCATAAATAAAATATTTCTGCCACAATTATAAAAAGAAAAAGATAATTTTTATTTGATTAAGAGTTTTATTTTTAGTAGATTTGTAATCCATTCATTTTTTTTTCTTTAGAAGTCTTGTATAATTCATTATGAAAGAGATATTGTGAAGTGAATGACCTAAAAAAATAATATAAAAATAATAAAATAATACTTACTACAATATAGTAATAACAAAAAAATCAATGTGATTCATTAAATAAAATCTTGAATTTGGAACTTAATTTTAAGTCAACTCTATATTTATTCACAAATTAATTGAAACTTTATACAAAAAAAAGTTATTAATTGCCCAAAGATTCTTATTTCAACTTAAGGTGGATGAGGATTTGTTTATTTTTTTAATTGAGGGCCCAGATTGATTCTCAAAAGAATATGATCAGCATATGCTTGGTATCAATGCTTATTAATAGTTGTAGTGTGTTAAACACATTGTTAGTTTGCATTGACTTCTAATAAATTTTTAAAATTAGATTCTTCTGAGGTGGCTAGCTGCCCACAAATTTCTTAGGGATTATAGATTATTCCAATTCTATTAACTTCCTCCATCATAAGTTCCTCATTGTTATTTATAACATTAATTTATATATAAATAAATTTTATTTAGTAAAATGGTCCAACCACATTACTATTTTTAATGTGGTTCTACTACTATTACATGATATCTAACTCATTTTATGTTGAATTTAACTTTAATATTTATAACAAAAATATATTATTAACATAAAAGTATCTTAATAAACCAAATAAAACATTTCAATATCCATATTAAATAACTTTTCATAAATTAAAATATAACACTTATATATAGAATAGAACTTATAATATAATATATGATTATAAGACAATATTGTAATATAATATAATATAATAAACTAAGCCACATGACCAAATATTTATTTTATAATTAGGCGTAACGCGTTTCCCTCTGAGACTAACTCCCTTCCCATACCACATGTAAAATTGTGAGCCATTGATTTTGTTGTTAGACGATAGAAATAATTTATGCCATCAAATTGTTTAGAAACCACTATTTGTGGATTACAATTCGTTACCAAATAGCCTCAGGCATCGTGTGAGAAACTTGCAAGCTTGGTTACAGCTGAAGGTTATCGTGTGTGAAGCATATTCAACGTTATCCCGAAGGGTTGTGTGTCTCATTGCATAGCACTTGCAGTTTCTCCGCTTTCTTCTTCATCCCTCTTGTTTTCCACCATGGTTATATTTTTCTCAAAGGCATATCTCTTATTGAATATTGTTTTTTCACTGCACTGATTTTGAACCCCCTCTTGATTATGAAGAGCGAGCTTACTCTGTATCATATTACTTATTGTTGCATATGAGAGTTGTTTCACAAATAGGTACATGGATCAAATAATCCTCTTCATTTGTGGAATGCCCCAATTGTGTGTAAAAGATCTCACCAAATAATTGCAACTCATACGCTCCCCCAATTACATGTTTTAGTTTCTCAAAAGTGAAGCACAAACCGCCGTCAAAGCTGAATTTGTCATTCTTATTACATTTTATGAGCTTGATGGTCCTATAGTCGATGCACACCGGACGAGACTTCCTTCCATGCATATGATTGTCCCTCCTGTTTTACAGGCATAATCTAGAAATGATAGAATATCCGGTATCTTTGCAAGCATGCAGACTGAAGAAACTGAGTGTATGAAATGGTTAGATTCAAGCATTTGGAAGAAAAACCTCAGAATTGAGAAGCAAGGGTTTGGGGAAAGCCATGGATCTCATAAAAACAGTGAGCGATTGGGTCTTCCAATATATGATGTTGGTGTTGCTAGAATGCTTTCAAAAAGTGCCTTTGGAAACTGAAGATATTGAAAAATATATACCAGAAAATAAATACAAAGAATATATTCCAATGGTGCCATATGTATGGAAGAGTCTTCATGAGGAGATATTGGAGTTGGTCTTGGCCAGATTGCAACTAAAGAGTATCCTGTGATTGAGAATAATGTGTCACTAGAGGAACATATTTTCATTGAGCAAGAGGTTTGCCAAAATTCATTTTATGCTCCAAGCCCCGAGTTTCAAGAAGTGTGTTCTTTTTTGATGTCCTTGATGGTGAATGTAGAGAAAGTTGTTGATAATGGAAGCGCTAAGAAAGGGAGAACCTATTCTTCTCTTTATGCGAATCTGGGATCTGAAAGTAATGGAACGGGAAATGGGAGCTCCAAATCTAATAAGGAATGTTGCAAGGGAATTCCATCGACCCAGGAACAACATGGGTAAAAATTTAAGCCATGGATGCCTTTTATCTCCGATAATTATGCAATAGCTATATAGACCAATGATATTCACTTGGCTTCAGTCCATTTGACAGTTTGTTCTCGTGTTTTTATCTAATATATTGATATATTAAATTATTGTGATAACTTTATATTGAATTGGGTTTGTGTTTTTTTTTTAATTTTTAGAGCTTCAAAGTTTATAATTGTCAAGGATTCTTTATCATTAGTTTATTGATCTCACCTATAAATTGCCTCCAGGTTCTGTTCTTATGGGCCTATTATTATTATAAGGAAAAACATTATGGCGCAGGTTTTCTACCTTTATCATTGTTAAAAGAAAATACCGATATATGTTCATTTGGGTTTTTTGATATTAATGTTTTCCTTTTCCCTGAAAACACTATTTTTATTATGTTAAAACTAAACCCTTATATTAAGTTGTAGTTAGGTCTCTTTCACAATTTATTTGACTACCAGTCTCGCTTTATGCCCTTAGGGTCTTCTGAGAGTTGAGTACACCAAAAGTTATTGTTTATAAATTATAACCCAATCGAGTTTTGAATTTTTCCTGCAAAGAGTAACTGCACGAGGCTCTCACAATGGGATATTAATGAGAATAATTTTTATTGGAAGGATGTGGATATTAATTTAGTATTTGAATTGATTCCATTTCCTACATGAAAATAAACAAATTGGATTGAACCATTCAATTTTTGTGATGGTTGTATTTATGGTGAATATTTTGAAACTTTTTAGAAGGATAATGCTTCTGTTTCTCCTATGTAGTTAACTTCTTAAAGCCCCATCCTACAAATTCAATAAACAAATTTAAGGCCACCTAACTTATGTTGTGACATCTGATAATTAAAATATAAATTAGTTGGCAATGTAAAGACTCTTAAAGTAGGTTTGAGGCACTCTAATAGCCTGCATACATGAGTTGGAGTTGATCAAATGAGTCCAAGGGGAGACACTCTAGATATTACCTTAAATGACTCCTTATGGAAACATGTGCTTTGTCTAGTCATTTCTCATCTCTTGTGGGTATTTTCGAATATTAAACTGGGAAATAGAAATATTTGGGTAGAATCATGGTTTTGGAAAACAAGGGTTATTTCATACAACTCTCTACATTATATTTGATTAAATAGAAAATCTACTTACATAATAGTGTAGCAAAATCTTACTTTATAGGAAAATTAAATGGGATCATAGATCAGGTATCTTTGTGTGCACTTTGTAGTATGGTAACATGGATTAGCAAAAATATGGCTAGGCAAAAGAGTCAATAATTTGACATTCTCTTGGAGAAAACTTGGCTACTACAATTGAAAATCTATAGAAGACAGTAGTGGAAATAGGACGAAATAGTTTCTCAATGAATCAGTAACCAGTGAGTTCAACCTGAGTCTGGTTAGTGATAAATGTGATATGAAACCTTTAAATATTCACAAATCATGGAAATTTTCAATTCCTATGGATAATTTATATGTTTATTGCTTGAAGTAGCAAATAGTCTTTACAGGTCCCATAATACCCAATTCCTTTAAGAAAGTCCTTGGATATAGTGGGATGTTCTTTTACTCTAGTTTGTATTTTCTTGTGTTGTCTAATGGAATTTTCCAACACGTTTTTCCCCTCTTTTCCAGTAGCTCAATACAAGGAGTGGTCTAAAACCATTCCTAGCTATCCTCAAACAAGTTGTGAGATGGCCCAGTAACCTCGAGTAGGAAAATTATCATCTCTTACTCCCCATAAACAATGAATAAAATCAAGAGAAGTTTCTCTTTTCAATCTCAAGTTGGGAACAAACCTTCCAACTAACTGTCCCTTGTGTGCTACTTGTGCTTTATGGTTTTCATCCATGTACCTTCTCTATTTCACCACCTATGGTCCTTCCATTTTAAAGTGTGCGTATTACCATAAACGCATCCTCACCTCCTGCCATTCCCCCAACTCCATTAAATTGTACAATGTGATTTTGTTTGGGTTAAATTGTTATAAATTAGTTATCACCAGAAGAATTTGTGAATAGACTATTCTTCTAGCCTTAAATTTTCCCCTGAAACTTAAAATAATAGTCAGTGGAAAATAATCCATATCTACTTGAATATTTCATGTATCTCCGTTTGCAAAGTGAACATTGATTTCTCAAAGAGTTGGTTATTATTGACCTTAGTGAATTTTTGAGAGTTGAAGTCTTCAATATAAATAAATAGATAATGAGAAGTAAAAGGAAATTGTGCAAAAACCATGTATCCTAGCCACACCTAAAATTGGTATCATAATCCCATGTTCCCCTACTGCTAGGCATATAGTATAGGGTCGTGAGATAGCTGGCAATGTTGTAATCCATTTTGTGTTTTCATTGATGTCTCCGATGGTATTGGACTAGTGAGAAATGTTTCAAAAATGTTAACAGATGAGAACTTGTTGAAATCGACTTTGTTATTTCACGAACTCCCACATAGGTGGCTAGTCATGCACAAAATAATTTTATTCAGTTGAATTTGATGAGCAGGGACATAAGAGGATCTAATATTCATGATATTATTAGTGGGAATGGGAGTGATGTATAATCACTGTACAAACCTATAAGTGGTCAAGGAAATCAACCTTCAAGATCTACGAGGCAATCTTCTAGTCATACTTCTCAGCGAGGGCTTCCTGGTGTATATGGAGCTACTGTTCGTCAACCCATTGTTGGGCCTATGGTTTTTGTTACCATGACTCCTATAATGCTTCCTCCTGGAAATGCTCCTTGTGTTCTTCCAGTTGCTTACCGTAAGCAACAACCAACTATGCATAGATAATTAGAGAGAAGGAACTGATCACTTTGGACTGCAAAGATTCATTTGATAATATGTTTGTTGTCATCGTATCAATAGGAAATGATAAATGTCAACTGATCTGATAAATGTTGATCAGTTGGTGTACCATTTCTTAATATGCATATTTTCCTGTGTGGTATGAAAGAGAACATTTTATTCCTCCACTAAGATTGCCAAAGTGGAGGATGTTAATTGTCTTGCAAAGAATGATTTTGATGGGGATACATGTAAGAAAAAACTCAAATCCAACTAGGAATATTGCAAGGGAATTCCATGGACAGAGGAAGAACACAGGTAAAAATTTAAGCCCTTGATGCCTTTCCTCTCCAATAATTTTTATTTTCAACAAAATTTTTATGAACGAGTGTTATTCATTTGTCTTCAGTCCGTTCGACAATTTGTTCCCTTTTTTTAATCTAATATGTCAATATATTAAATTACTCTAAAAACTCTATATTGATTTGGGTTTGTGCTTTTTTGGGCTTTTTAGAGCTTCAAAATTATATAGCTATCCAAGATTCTTTATCATTAGCTTATTGATCTAACCTACAAATTGCCTCTAGGTTCTATTCTTGTTGACCTATTATTATTATAAGGAAAAAATTCTCGCGCAGGTTTTCTAACATTATCTTTGTGAGAAGGAAATATAGATTTATATTCGTTTGGATTTTTTGATGTTATTGTTTTCTTTTCTAATGAAATCATTATTTTTATGATGTTAAAATTGAACCCTTATATTCATTTGAACTTGGGTCTCTTTCACAATGTTTTTGATTGCCACTCTTGCTTTATGCCCTTAGGGTCTAATGAGGGTTGAGTTCTGAATTTTTCCTGCAAATAGCGACTGCATGAGGATGTGGTGGTGGGCTATTAATGAGAATATTTTTGATTGACACGATGGGGATATGAACTTAGTATCAAATTTCTAGAGAGTTGTCCTAAAAATTCAATAAGCAAATTTTATACAACCTAAATTAGGTTGTGACAACTGATAATTAAAATAAAAAATCGTTTCCAAGGTAAAGACTGTTAAATTAGGTTTGAGGCAGTATAAGAGCCTGCATACATTAGCTCGAGCTGATCAAATGATCTCAGGGGGGAGACACTCCAAATATTCCCTTAAATGACTCCTTATGCAAACATGTGCTTTGTCAAATAATCATTTCTCATATCGTTTGAGTATTTTCAAATATTAAACTGGGAAATATAAATATTTTCACAGAATCATGGTTTTGGAAAACAAGGGTTATTTTAGATAACTCTTGGCATTATATTTGATTGAATAGAAAATCTACTTACATAATAGAGTAGAAAAATCTTACTTTATAGGAAAATTAAATGGAATCATAGATCAGGTATGTGTATATGAAATTTTAAGTATGGTGACTTGGTTTGGAAAAAAATGGCTCGGAAAATGAGTCAAGAATTTGGCATTCTCTTGGAAAAAAACTTGGTAACTGTAGTTGAAAATCTTGAAGAATAGACTATTGCAGTAAACGACCTTAAAAATTCCCTTGAAAATTTAATAACAATGAGTGGAAAATAATCCTTATCTACTTGAATAGTTAATGTATCTTCATTTTCAAAGTGAACATTGAGGGCTCGAGAATCTGCTGTGATTGAGCTTAATGAATGCTTGAGAGTTAACGTCTTCAATCTCAGTAAACTGAGAATGAGAAGTAAAAAGAAAGTGTGCAAAAACATGTATCCTCACCACACCTAAAACTCAGATCATAACCTCGTGTTCCCTTGCTGCTAGGCATATAGTACAGGGTCATTAGATAGTTGTAAATGTTCTAATCCATTTTGTGTTTTCAATGATGTCTCTAGTGGTATTGGACTAGTGCGAAATGTTTCAAAAATGTTGACATATGAGAACTTATTGAAATTGACTTTCTTCAAGATGGAGGAATCTGTGGGTAGAAGTAGGACATCAAATACTCTACCTTTAATTATTTTAATGATAATTTGTGTATCTTTGCTGATGCAGGATGTTCTTGCTTGGTCTGGAAAAGATTGGCAAAGTTGACTTAAGGAGCATCTCAAGGAATTTTTTTATTCTCGAACTCCCACACAGGTGGCTAGTCATGGAGAAAAGTATTTTATTTAGTTGAATTCAATGAAGAGGGATAGAAGATGATATAGAAATAGTGATATTCCTGGTGTGAATGGGAGTGATTTATCATCACCACAAGGACCTATAACTGGTCAAGGAAATCAATATTTAGGATCTGCAGGACAATCTTCTAATCATGCTTCTCAGCGAGGGCTTCCTAGTGTATATGGAGAGACTGTTGGTCAACCCATTTTTAGGCCTATGGTTTTTGCTATTGGCACTTCTATAATTCTTCCTCTAAGACATGATCCTTATGTTGTTCCAATTTCTTACCCTATGCCACAACCAACTATGCATAGATAACTAGAGGGAAGGAGCTCAACGCTTTGGACTACAAAGCTTCATTTGATAGTATGTTTGTTGTGATAGTATCAATGGGAAATCATGCGTGTCAATTGAAATTCTAAATGCTAATCAGTTGGTGTATCATTTCTCAATATGCACCTTTTCCTCTGTTGTATCAAAGAGATCATTTTCTTCCTCCACTAAGATTTCCAAACTGGAGGATGTTAATTTTCTTGCAAATAATTATTTTGATGGGGATAAATGCTAATCAGTTGGTGTATCATTTCTCAATATGCACCTTTTCCTCTGTTGTATCAAAGAGATCATTTTCTTCCTCCACTAAGATTTCCAAACTGGAGGATGCTAATTTTCTTGCAAATAATTATTTTGATGGGGATACACGTCAGAAAAAACTTGAGTTGGTATTATTTTATTATTTCCTTTCTTCAATCAAAATCATAAAAGAGAAATCATCTAGTCCTGTGGATACATCTAGAAATATTATATGATAATTGTTATAATTTGGCACATAATACACAAATGTGGAGATTTCAATAATGTTTCTCTATTTAGCATCAACATGATTTAAAATGCTCTGTGCACCTCTTTGTCTTTCACTACATCATCAAGGATTGTAGTTTATTCATGCAACATGCCCTCTACATGAAACATACTCTCTTTATAGAGGGAATTCAACACAGGTATAGATAACAATATCAATGCATTTCCCACTTTGTACATTCCATCCAGGCGTTTTTAGAAACAATCATTGTACCAACTATAGAAGATTTCTGAGAAACATTCAATATGTGGAACTCAAAATTTTTGCTTCTCAATCTGTTATCATTTTCATTTTCCTCAACGAAGGCTTCATTAGAATCTTCTATATTGTAGTATACTACCCTCGCAGGCACAATCAATTTTTTTTTTATCATCTAAGTCAGTAATCAAATCTATCCATATTCACACATTTGTAGCCAAATCATATACCTAAATTCCAACACATTTATCCTCTGTGTTTCTATTTTGGGGGAAAAATCGATGCATGTCTGGAACATATGCCTTCATCTCCAACGTATTGCTATCCTCATTCTTACCATTTATATCTTCACATTGAAACTCCATTCTAATTAATGTAGTTGTTCTAAAATACAAAATTTAATGAGAATGATGATGGGAATGTGGGTAGGTGCATAATAAGCATGCATTATGTTTGAGCCATGATCATCATCAACTCAAAATAAAAAACAAATGAAGCCATACAGTGGAAGGCAAATATGGTTGCATCACTATGAGCTTTTATGATACTGGGAGGGTCCTTTGCTAATTTGATATTATGTGTCCCTCAAAGGCATCTTACAATTGATCATAAGCCTTAGAAAACTGCTCTAGCACAAACTTGTGCAAAATTTAAACACATATGCAAGTGTCATTGGAAATTCTTTACAACGTTTCCTTTGCAGCATATGGTGTAAATTCTAGTTATACCTAATTGAAATATTTTTAATTGCATAAATATGTGTAGATTGATATGTATGATTATTTATTCATCTTAGTATTATAATTTTTCTCCAAATATAATTTGTATTTATATATATATATATATATATATATATATATATAGTAAACATATATGTATGATTGTATTAATTTTATTCTAATATTATAAATTTAGTCCAAGTATAACATATGATTTTTATCTATATATATCTTGAGGAGGTGGCTGAGCGAATGGTATGGGACTTCGTTCACAACCAGGGCCATGATTTAGTATGACACATGCTCAAATGTCTATCGACAGTTGACAGGTGTGGTAGGGAAAAACTAGAGCCATAAAAAAGGAGAAGTATCGTTCTATATTGTAGAAGACGTACATTATGTGAATTTTTTTCTCACTTGGTATGGGAGGTGTAACATCGCCTCCTCTCACATCTACCCACTTTCACAGGCTTACAGGGGTAAACATAAGATTAGGGGTTACTATGATATGTCCCAACCTCCTAAATGACCTTGAAGAAATGGAGTCGACACAACTAGACCTTACTTGATTCCCTCGAGTGCGACAGGACCCCCAGGAGAAACCCAACCCCTCCAAGTGTCTAATACGTGATACAACTGACCTTTTCCCTAACGTAGATCCCCATTCACTCCCTTGCGAAGGCATCCATGTGACTATGGGTTCCTAGTAGCTCCCATAGGCCTACATAAGTGTGACTGTGGCATTTTTCTTTTAGTGATGTGCTAGCGACTTTGAGAATTAACGCTATTTTTTAGGCATGGGACTTAGACTCAGCCCGGAAAACTATGAAACTTCTAGAAGTCATAAAATAAATGAAGACAATGTTTGTAGACCAAAAGATACAACCAAGACTTGACCTGCCCATCTCCAGTCGGGACTCACATTTTCTCAAACAATTGGTAGATATGCAGGCTACAACTCATGAATGTAAGTCTGAACATAAGGTATTGAAAACTTATATGAGGTTTAAAAATAAGGGTCACTATGTTCTCTCATTTATTGTCTTAACACCAATTAGGTATTGTGTTCATTATTTATTCAGTTATGAGTGAAAACATGAAAAGAACCATTACTAAGATTTGTCATAAAACCATGCTTATAAGTAGCATATATCCAGATAAATAACCATAAGAGAACAACCATTAAAGCCACATAATAACCAATACATTCCCTTACCAAAATCAAGAGAAACTTAGTTTTTATTAACCATAGGAAATTACCAACCGGGTTTAGGACTTCCACATTCCACAAGACCATATATTGGCTGAACCAGATCTTTCTTTTAGCCAATCACCGCCCTGCCATATTCCAAGAATGAATTTTTGATCTTATGGGATAAACCAATCCATAAACATCCAAGGGAATTCAAAGGTTAAGGACCCTGCACTCTCACTATAGCGTGATCTCACCTAAACCGGTCTTGAGATTAGAAAACTAAACCAAGCTTGGATACTTTAGAATTTCTTCACCATCCTCGAGGAATTTTATTGTCTCCACCCTAATGTGTTATTGTGTATCACGTTGTTACCGATCAAAGGATTTGTAAGCCTTTGGCAAATCTCATGAGACAACCTCACCTAATATTATGAAATGATGTGACAACCCAAAGCTCAAATTGAGAACAATCCCATTAAACCATGGCTATCCAAAAATGGAAAGGATAGGCTAAAATTGACTATTGAATCCCAACAAAATCCATGCCAATGATAAGAAAATAACCACGTACTAACATGAACATGTTAGAAAAATACTTTCAGGGGGGGTGGGGCTAAATCAGTATTTTAAGCTAGTTAATCTTTCTTTTTCTTATTCAGATTTAGTTACACGACTGGGATGCCGGAAAGTCGCATATATCTAGTTCACTAACTTTTTCAGTTAATTCATCATCTCTTTAACTTGAACCAATATATCAGTTCTTCATTGAATATTAATTAAATAGTAATCATGTGCAGTAATACAAAATAAGTCATTACACACAAGAAACACACAAACACCATGACTTTTAGGTGGAAACCCAATGTGGGAAGAAACCACTATTGTTTTCATCTTTGTCTTCTTCTTTTATTACAAAGAGTAATTTCTTACAAAACTTCTAATGGTGTAGACTCATACCAGTACGTAGGAACCTGCTTGTAGAAGGCTACAACGTTCTCATATTTTCAGCTTCTACTCTAAGGGAACTACAAACCCCTTATCCTTTGTTCCTTGTGGATTACTTTTCAGAACATTTCAAATTGGATATGTTCCAATTATCAGAAAATAATACTAAAACCAACATTGTATGAAATCATTGAACCAACTTTCACCAAATCATTAAATAAATCAAATACTTAATCCCACACAAGAAAAGCACCAAGATCATTCCAATTCACTCTATACCCTTCATCAGAGTGTCAACCCACCTATTGTTGACCACACGAGCATGATCTTGTGACTGTAAAACCTGGTCAACCTTATGTTAGAATATACACGTTATTATTATGAGACATACACGCGTATATACACACTTTATGTTAAGATAACCCATTAGAGATCTCAAAACACTAAACCCTGAAACTGAATCACTACACTGCTGAAATCGATCACTGAAACACATAGCAATCTCACAAAATTCTGAAGCAAATATAGGTCATCTCATAGAAGCATCACTTTAGTCAATATTTCATAACATAATTGGTTCAACCTCAACAAAAACTGTTAAACACAGATCTTGATGGAAGACTTCATCAAAAAACAACAACAAACACAAAAAGACTAATCAAACATCATTTACAGCAAAACCCTAGCATATGTACACAACCCATGTAAGACACTTTCATGTATGTATGCATATTGGAGGAGGCATATCCATGTACAGATCCGTCCCCTACAAAATCAGTATGCTACTACCCAAAATTTGATCTTCGTATGTACATAATCTTTCTGAAGAAAAACAACTTATATATCTATAACTATTGATTAATACCTTCATTGCACGACATATCATCATTAAAAACCAAATCTCGGCAGATACTATAAGAGACATACATCACAGCATCATCATCACAAATATATCAACTCATAAGTAAATTATTCATTGTGTAGTCATTTCAGATCTATAAGATTTGGTGCATCATCATAGTCCTGGATGCACACTTATTTCAAATAAAATAATTCATCAATAAACCAAATCTTGCACACAAAACAATTTGATATCCATCTCCTTATATAACTTAGGCCTTAGCTAATACCTTAGGTAAATTCCCTAATTATGTCGATGGTATTCTTTAATTATATAAAATATCCATTGTCGCACTCATTATTATTGGCCAATACCATGGTTAAGACCCATGGTATTAAGAATACTAATGTGCAAAAACCGTACAAAACTTTTCTTCACAATACTCACGTATTTACGTGTCTTTTCTTCTCAAAACCTGTGTATAATTCTTCATACTTTATATTTATCATTCTTTTGTTTTTGAATTGATATTCCTTTGTCCAATATTTTTGTGACATCTGTACTATCCTGAATACTTATCGTACTATTACCATGTTGACATCCTTATTAAGTAGGTTTTCATTAAGGACAACACATTTATCGTAATGCCAACAGTCTCCCCCTTTCGACTCGATGACAACCACTTTGGTGTTTGGTCACCACCACCTATAGATAGCTGTTAAGACATTTGTAGATATACCAAGTTTCTCAAACACGAAGCTTCAAGCCTCTTCTCCCCTTTGACATCAAGGGAAAATGGTTGACCAATGTTGAATGAAGGTTTCTCTTCCTTTGTTGACCGGAGTGTTGTAGATCTGATTTGCTAAGTATGAGCATTAAATACTGTCCATGCTCCCCGTGAGCACATGCTGAATTTCTAAAGATATAGAAAGAGGTACATGAATCTATGACTCAATCATAAATGACCTTTCCTATCATCAATGACTCATGTTTACATTGATCATCCAAGAAAGTGAGGTTACATATTTGACTCAACATTACATCACATGCACAAAATGATGGGATTACATAACTTGACCACAATAGGTCATTACTGAATTTTACAATGATTTATATTATATAACATAGGTCTTAACATGACGTTTACATCAAGATTCCGATATGGAATTTATAATGAAAACAAAAGACCTCAATAAGACCATGATATTTATCAACAAATATCAGAAACCATATCGTATCTACACCATAAGAATTTGCAGTGACAAGAAACACTTCAGCAACATATGTGCATTTATTAGTTCATAAAATCATCAATGTTATATTGCAGCAACTCAAAAACCAGCATAAGACAACACCATTTCTATGTAGCACCAATCAACATCAGGACCAAAATGAAAAATAAAAACCATATGAAGCATATCAGAGGCTTTCCATAAGACTATCCCACTGTCTCTCAATCATATAGAAACACACATGATTGTCCTTCATAATATTCATGTACTAAAAAAAATAAATTAAATTTTATAACCACAACTCCCCCTGAGGCTATATTGTCTAAACCTATTAATTGTCACTACATCACACGTCTTGTCAGTAATATAAGCAACATGAATATCAAAAAAACCATGGGAGACATTATCAAAAAAACATATTTATTACTCCCTCTGAATATGAAATATCTATTAGAATAATTAATGAAGTGATGAAAGAGAGGCCACTCCTAGATTATTTTTGAGATATTCAAAGGAATCACGTGGAAGATACTTTGAAAATATATCTGCAAATTGTTCCTTTAAGGGAACATACTCCAGTTTGATCTTTTTTGCATGTATTTATTCTATCAAAAACTAATATTTGATTGGAATATTCTTGGTTTTTTAGTGCATGAAACGATTTTTAGAAATACTTATGGCACTAGTATTATCGCACAAAATAGGTATCGGTTGAGGAAAACTGATTTGAATATCTTACAATATTTGCATTACCGATAGAAGTTGAGTACAACAAGATGAAAGAAAAACATATTATGCTTCAGCAATAGATAAAGCAAGGAAGCTTTATTTTTCATTGAACCACGATACCAAGCGGGTTCTGAAATAGAATGCTCCTCAACTAGTAATTTTTCGACTAAAAACATTAGCTGCTTCATCCGCATCTATGTAAGCATGAAGAGAAAAATATGCATCTTTGGGATACCATACGCCATAATATTGAGTGCTTTGTAGGTCGTTGAATATTCTCTTAACTACATGGAGATGAATTTGTTTAGGATTTTCTTGAAATCATCGAACAATCCCAATTTCATGCACTATTTATGGTCTTCTGCCTCTAAGATAGAGCAAGCTCCCAATCATAGATATTTATTTTGGTTGATTTACTAATGGAGAATCATCATGTGAACTGAGGTTATAACCTGTTACCATTAGTGTGCATACAAGTTTTCTAGGTTCTAACCCTATACAAAAATTACCTACAAACAAATTCTTAAAAATAGAAAATAAAAATGGTGAGAACATAAAACATAAAACAAATATACACATATATTTTCGCTTGGATCTTAAAACTGAGACTACCAGATTGATTTTTCGTTATTTCTTTCAATGCTACAATACATATATATAGATACAGAAGCATCCATAAACCCCAATCTATTAACTCTAGATTAGAACGTAACCATAGTTCCCTTGACTGGATCTATAAGATACCATGGGCATAAAACCATCATGCCCAAAACCATGTGCAAAACCCATGCAAAAAATCATACACAGGTTCACCGACCAAATATAGGGTCCAAAACTAACACACGCCCAATATGAGAGATAACACACATTAGAAAAAATATAACACACACCTAAAATTCTCCCACTTCTTGTTTTCTCTCCACACAGGGGGTCAAATGAGAGCTTAGTCATTGGTCCAACCCTGCAATAGACATTGTTTCTCTACACCAAATAAAATTCTCAGTGCTCACAGACTTCGCCAATTCATCTCCAATATTCTTCAAAGTGTCCACCTTTACAAGCAACACCTTTTTTTCCTCAACCATATCCCTCAAAAATTGATATTAAACATTAATTTGCTTTGTCTTTGAATGATAAGTAGGGTTCTTTGACAAGAAAATTTCACTTTGGCAATCACAATTTATCCTTATAGCTTGTTGTACTAACCCCATACTTGAACACAATCTCTACAACCAAAATTCTTCCTTGCTTGCATGAGTGGTTGCCATTTATTCTATCTCTGTAGTTGAAGGGATCACTATAGACTGTTTCTTACTCATCCAACTAACTGCACCTGCAAGTAGATAAAACAAATACCCACCTGTAGATCTTCTCTAATCCATATCTCTAGCCCAGTCTACATCAACAAAGCCATGGATGTCCAAAAATCTACCCATTCATGGTCTTCCTTGGTAGCACAGACCATAACCACTAGTGCCATCCAAATATATGAAAACCCATTTCACTGTTGTCCAATGCTTCAACCCTGGTTTTGACATAAACCTCCTCGATACTCCCATTGCATCTACAATGTTTGGTCTGGTAGAGACCATTTCATACATTAGGCTATTTAATGCACTTCTGTATCGAACATGAGACATGTCCTCTTCATCTTCTTATGTCTTGGGACACTGTTCAATAGATAACTTTACACATATAAGAATAGGAACCTTCATCGGTTTACTATCCCACATGTTAAACGTTTGTAGTATTTTCTTGACATACTTCCTTGTGTTTAACCAAAGTGTCTTATTTTCCCAGTCTCGTTTAATTTCCATGCCCAAAATATAGTTTGTAGCGCAAAGATTTTTCATGTCAAATTTCGAGGAAAATTGGGTCTTTAATTCCTCAATAATTTCTTTGTCATTTCCAATCAACAACATATCATCCACATACAAGACCAGATAAATAGCGCACTCACCAATCAATTTAAAATACACACAATGATTTGCTTTTCTTCTAGTGAAGCCAAGTCCCCATATAAATGTATCAAAATTCTGATACCATATCCTTGGGAATTGTTTTAACCCATACAAAGAATTTTTTAACTTTCTTACCATTTCATTCTTACCATTCACAATAAAGCCTTCAGGTTTCTTTATGTACATCTCTTCTTCCAGATCGCCATGAAGAAATGTTGTCTTCACATCCATCTGTTCTACACCAAAATCAAAAGCAGCAACAACAAATAAAAGTAATATAATAGAAGCTACCTTAGCAACAACAGAAAAAATATCACCAAAATCAATCCCCAACACTTGGGAATAGCCTTTTTCTACTAACCGAGCTTTTCATTTCTCCACCTTGCCTTATGGAATAATATTCTTCTTAAACACACATTTTCTTCCAATGGGTCTCCTTCTATGTGGCATCCTCTGAATCTACCTCCTCCATAAAAATTATGGGATCATGATCGGTAATAGATATAGACAAATTTGTATATAAAGCCGATGGATTTTACATTTTTGGTTTCCTTCTTTCTTGAACTAGTCTTCTCACAGCTGGAATTTGACGATCTTCATCTTGTAATTCCTCTTTTGCTGTAGAGTTTGATTTTTCCTCCTTTAGCTCAAACTCTATATTCTCATGTTCCTTTGGTAAGACTTCATTTTTAATAACATATTCCACCTCTATAAACACCACATCTTGGTTGTACACAACCTTCCCTATTTATGGGTTCCAAATCTTATAACATTTTAAACCATCTTCATACCCAATAAATATGCATGTTTCTGATTTAATACCCAACTTGGTTCTTTTTTCCTTTGGAACGTGTACATATGCATCACATCTAAATACCCTCACATGTGAAATAGATGCTTTCTTACCATTCCATAAATCATGTGGAGACTTATGCTCCAACGTTTATGAAGGTGATCAATTAACCAGGTAACATGTAGTCTCCACTGCCTCTACCCAAAATTCTTGTCTTAACTCGGCACCACCGAGCATGCTTCTTTCCTTTTCTGTAAACGTCATTGTTCATTCTTTTTGCAAATCCATTTCTCTAATGTGTGTATGGAGTAGTGTTTTTCTGTCCTGTACCACACTTCTTACAGAAATCTTCAAATGCCTTCTTGCAGAACTGTCCACCATTATCTATCATCAACACATTTATCTTCTTCTCTAATTGGTTTTGCACTAGAATCTTAAGTTATTTCAACACGTCAAAGAATTCATATTTCTTCCTAAAGAAATATATCCATGTATTCCTTGAGAAGTCATCTATAAATATATAAAGTACATAGACTTACTGAGTGATGGAACCGACACAGGTCCAAACACATCACTATGCAAAAATTGTAATATCCCTTTCGCCGTCTTAGCACTAGAGGGGAAACTCACCCAAGTTTTCTTTCCATATACACAATGTTCACAAAAATCATAATCCAGAGAGAAATTAGACATAACTTCTACCATACCATTATCATGAAGTATTTCAAGGCCCTTCTGTCCAATATGTCCAAGTATTTGATGCCATAGCATGTTTTTTTCTAGAGAGACCACTATATTTTCTGCTCCACTTTCAGGAACCACAAAGCTATTACACCCGTTAATAACAGTGCTACAGAGAAACTTGTGCATAGTTGCAATTTGAACTCCACAGATCAATACCCATGCTCTGCAAACCATATTATAGGTATCTTTATCAAACATTATTTTTACACCTGCATCATCCATATTGGTTAGAGAAATCAGATTTCTCACCAATGCAGGAATATGCAGAACACTGAGAAGTGTTCTAATTCTTCCACCTTGCAACTTCAACTTCAATTTTCTGCATCTGACGATTCTATCCTTCCTGTCATCCCCTAATAATATATCACCACCATAATATTTCTCATACTCGCAGAACCATTCCCTATGGCGAGTGAAGTGAAATGATGCACCTAAGTCGAGAAAACATGCCTCATGATCTACATTTGTGCATTATAAAGAAACCAAGTACACATCCCCACATTCATCTAAGGTGATTTTTTCCTCTACAAAATGAGCATCATCAGATCCCTTTCTTTTCTCAGGAGCTTTGGATATAAAATCATATTTGAAGTGCCCTTCCTTATTGTATTTCCAACACACCTTTACAGGTTTTCATAAAGATTTAGATTTCCCTATAGATTTAGTTCTCCCATTCGAGGAATTATTTGTATTTTTTTCCTACGAAAATCGTCATACAAACAAGGCATATCTATTCTGTCCCTCTATATTTTTCTATCTCATCTCTTCCAAAAACAATGATGAGACTATTTTGTCAAACTTCAATGTAGTTGTATTGCGACCTCTTGCAACAACCAGAATATCCCATTACACTAGTAGTCAATACAACAAACTGATGCACTTATATTCATCTAAAATTTTAATATCAACAAATAAAAACTAACTTACCATAGTATTAAGTGCATCCATATGCTCTATCGTCGAGTTTCCATTCTCATCCTTGGGTTATATATATTTTTTCATAGGAATATTTTTTTCACCAGACACTTAGATTGATACAAAGTCACTAAATTCTCCCAAAAATCCTTTGTTGTAGCTTCCATAATACATTCAACAATACTATATCTAAGAAACACAACCATATATTTCTCTTTACCATCCAATCCAACTTCCCTTAGACTTCATCTAATATTGTTGTTGGTTTAGTACCCGGATCTACCATGATCCACTGATATTTATCCACACGCAAATCCTCCATCTTGAGTTTCCACAACTCAAAACTCTAACCATTAAATTTCCCAATCTCTATCTTTTCCATGCTCCATCTTATTTCACCGCAAGAATCGATCTCGCAGATCTCACACTGAATAGGGTCTACCACAAGCCTAAGAAAAACTCCTTAGTAGAAAAGGTGTCCCCTTGAAGCTGAAACAACTCTGATACCAAATGTAAGTTTTAACCCTATATAGAAATTACCTGCAAATGAATTCTTAAAATTACAAAATACACAATGGCGAGAACATAAAAAATAAAACGTATATACATTAAGATTTTCCCTTGAATCCTGAAACTAGGACTACGAGGTTGATTTTTCATTATTTCTTTCAATGTTACAATACATATATATACATTCGGAAGCATCCATAAAAACCAATCCATTAACCCTGGATTGGAGCATAATCATAGTTCTCTTGATCAGATATGCAACATACCATGGGAACAAAACCATCATTCCCAAAACCATGTGCAAAACACATGCACAAAACCTAATATGAGAGATAACACACATTGGAATGAATATAAAACACACCCAACATGTTTGTAGTCTTCCATTCCATACTTCTTTAAAATCTACTTTAGGTACTCACTCTGTGAGAGAAAGATACCATTCTTTGCTTGCTGAATTTGAAGACCAACAAAGTATGTTAGTTCACCAAGTAATGACATTTCAAATTATTTATGCATGACTGAGTCAAAATATTGAATGATAGAATCTTCATTGCTTCCAAATATGATATCATCTACGTAAACAACAACTATTAAATTTTACCATAATCTATCTTTATATATTGATTTTTATTTGTAGATCTGTTAGTCGAACCTTGTTGTTGAAGATACTTGTCAAGGCTATAATACCATGCAGAAGGAGGTTTTTTTTCCTATACAATTCCTTATTGAGTTTTCAAACAAGGTTTTTATCATTTCCTAGAATGGACCATTGAGGTTTTTCAATATAAAATTATTATTCTAGATCCTCATTCAAAAATGTATATTTAAAATCCATTTCATATACTTTAAAGCTATGAAAGCTTGAAAATGAAAGGAACATTATTATGGCTTCAAGTCGGCTCTAGGTGCAAATGTTTCTTTAAATTATATTCCTTGTTGTTGCGTTTCTCCGTTGCATACAAGTGTTGATTTGTTTCTATTTACCTCTCCATTTCCATTTAGTTTGTTTTTGAATACCCATTTTGTGCCAATAACATTTGTATCATGAGGTCTTGGTACTAATTCCCATGTATAGTTCTTTTCTATTTGGCCAAGTTCTTCATCGATAGCCTTAACCCAACATTCATATTCGTCATCTTGATATAATTCTTTTGGTTCAATTGTGGATAATAAGTCTAGATAACTAGTAGTTCAAATAAGAGTTCTTCTAGTTTGTACTCCATCTCCCTTATCACCTAGAATTTTAGATTCTACATCACTTTTATGAACATAGCTTGATGGAGTCATTTTTTACGCTTTTTTCCTGTCAATTGCTTCATTTGATCCTTCATTGATTCCTTCTCCAACATTCTTTTTCCTTTTTTGTAGTAGTATGTTCATCATCTATTGTTGCTTCATCAATCACAACATCAATGCATCCAACAATATTTTGAAGTCTCTTGTAGTATAATTTATATCTTTTGCTTCTAGAGGAGTATCCAAGGACAATTCCTTGATCAACTATAGCTTAAAACTTTCCAGATTTATCATAATTATTCTTTATGTAACATTTACTCCCAAAGGCTCAAAAATTATTGAAAACTGGACGTTTACCAAACCATAGTTCTTGAGGCGTTTTGTCACTGTTTACCCCAATATGGGCTTTGCCGAGTTTATTTACTATTGTATTTGTTGCTTCCCCGAAAAGGTATGAGGTGTTCCACACTCATCAACCATGCCATGTGACATTTGTTGGATTGTTCTCTTCATTCTTTCTGCCACTCTATTTTGTTAAGGAGTTTTAGCTATAGGAAACTACCTCTTAATGCCATAGTGTTCACAAAAGTTTAAAAACTCATCTGATATAAATTCTCCTCCTCTATCAGATCTAAGGCATTTTATTTTGAAATCTATCTGATTCTCTACTAGAGCTTTGAAGGCTTTAAATTTATATTTATGTTTTAATAAGCCAATCCAACACATGCAAGTAAAATCATAAATGAATAATATGAATTATTATTCCTCCCGATTAGAATTCTTTCTTGTACGACCACATAAATCAGTATGAATAAGGTTCGGTGGTTTAGTTGAATTAACTTCTTAGGGAATTAAACTACATTCTAGTTTTATTACCGAATTGACATTATTTGAATATGGTAAGAGAGATGTTACGCAAGCCACAAACCGCTGCCATTTTTTTTGACTTCTATAGTTGATTGAAGCTTAGGTGTCACAATCCTCTATGCTAGAGCGAGCTTTTCTTCTGATTTCCTCAACTAACAATGTTCTAAACCAACTCCGAAGACATAGAGATTACCTAGAGTTCTTGTTCCATTTTTTATGATTTTAACTATATCCATATTTCTTACCACACCATTTTTTACCTGAAAACCACCTTATGCCCTTGATCACACATCTGACTAACACTCAATAAGTTATGTTTTAATCCATAAACAAGTAAAACATTTCCATCTTTAACCTTTTATTTCACCAAAATACTTCCTCTTTGATAAAATCACATGAATTATTTCCAAATATTACATTCTTTTGTTTCTTTATTCCCTTAAATGAATTAAGTTTCTCTTTATCACCTATCATTTGTTTTTAACATCCACTATCAATGTAACACCTTTTTTCCTGATCTCGTGCAGATAAATCTGAAGCATAGTTGTAATATTCTATGGTTTTCTTTTTCCATACCTTACATGTTGTTTTTGTTTGTTCATTCTAAAGAGTAGACCATATTTTTCTTCTACATTCAGTTTCTCTATGCCCAAAGTTATTTAAAATGGAGAATAAAGATTCATCTTCAAGATGTGAGAAGGTATTGTAGGATTATTTCTTTAACCTCGTCTTATTCTTTTGTAGTCATGATAGTTTTATAAGCAACACAACCTTATGAAAAATATTATGGCAAGTGAAGCATTGACCATTAAATTAAAAGTTCCTTGGAGTGTGGTACCTTCTTGTGTAGATTTCCATTTGATTGTGATAACGTTTATTCCACTGAGAAACATTTGATCTCTTTCTCCATTGCGGAGAGCTAGAACTGTGTTGATTGCTTCCTTTTATTTCATTGAGATAGCTTCATGTACCTATTTCAGAAGATTTTACAGTCTTTTATGATTCTCAATTATATCTGAGACCTTTTTTTATAAGAGAG
Organism: Pinus tabuliformis; assembly: GCA_031772625.1. Lineage (NCBI taxonomy): Eukaryota > Viridiplantae > Streptophyta > Pinopsida > Pinales > Pinaceae > Pinus > Pinus tabuliformis. The sequence continues at coordinate 478,815,526 of CM062812.1, read as the reverse complement.
TGTTTTACTTGCATGGTCTCTTCTAAGGTCTCAGATCCTTTAGCAAATCTAAGTTTTATACTTTTTTTCTTTTTCAAGTTCTTTCATTAGACTAAGAACTTGTAGCTCTAAATTTTCATTATGCCTCTCCTTTTCTAGGATTTGTTTCTTCAGAGCATCTTCTACTAATTTAGCTTCTTCTAGGATTTGTTTCTTCAGAGCATCTTCTTATTTATTCTATGATATTATCCTTTTCTTCCAGGGCATCCATGAAAATATCATGAAATTGATCAATGCATTTATCTTCAAATTCCATTAGTAGTTGATATTCTTGATTATACACACTTTCTTCTCCATTTGAAATTTCATCCCTATCTTAATGTGTGTAGAATATTCTCTTGTTTTCAAGCCTTCTTCTAGCCTTCATTTTTGTAACATATTTTCCTTTCTCACGGTTTTCTCTATAAGGGAATTTAGCAGCATAATGACCAACTCTTTCATAAGAAAAACATTTGAAAGGAAGCTTACCTCTAAATATTCGATTACCCACTTGGAGTTTCTCTAAGAAATTCACCTCTTATGTATCTGATACATAACCTCATTCCTTGACCTGCTCCTTTTACTTTCCTTTAGAAGTAGCATTGAATGCAACTTTTGTTCTATCTGCAGGACCCCCTTTTATCATTTCATAGGCTTTTAAAATCCCCTGAAGTTTTTCAATAGTAAGGTTCTCCAAATCCTACATTTATTCAATGGAAGAGACTTTTGAATCAAACTTTGAGGTTAGAGATGTTAAGATTTTCTCAACAACTAATGATTCTTTTATTTTGTCACCAAGATTTCTCATATAATTCATGATATCATCTACCCTAACAAGGGAACTTGCAATTTCATGATTATGCATTTTGAGAGTTTCATATTAAATTCTAAGAGTTTGAATTTTGGCACTCTTTACCTTGGTGTCCCCTCTATAACTCTGGATGATCTTGTCCCATATAGCCTTTGTAGTATTCAAGTGAATGACTTTAACAAATTTTGATTCTTCCAAGCTTCCTAACAGAGCATTGACAACCTTTGGATTGGTCTCATATTTTTCCTTTTTTATTTGATCTATGCGAATAGAGGATCGATATTGATAGCATCCTTCAACTATTCCCAAAACATATTTTCTAAGTGATTGTAGGTAAGCTCTTTTTATGACTTTCCAAAAAAACAGATTGGATCCATTGAACAATGGTGGCCTAATAAATGATGATCCTTCTCTGTTCCTCATCTTTATGAATCTTCCTTCAAGTAATCAAGCCTATTCATATGGACTTGATATGATACCAAATGTTAGAAATACTGAGAGGGGGGGAGTGAATCAATATTTTAAACTAGTTAAACTTTTCTTTCTATATCGATATTTCTTTATGCAACTTTCATGAAGTAAACGTACATATGTACATGACTACGATGTAGGAAAGTAGCATATATCCAGTTCACTAACTTTTTCAGTTAATTCATCATATGTTTAACTTGAGGAAATATATAAGTGATTCATTTAACATTAATTAAATAAGAATCAAGTGTATTAATAATCAAATAAGTCAGCACACACAAGAAACACGTGAACACAACGAGTTTTAGGTGGAAACCCAATGTGGGAAAAAACCACTATTGTTGTCTTCTTTGGCTTCTTATTTTACTATAAAGAGAAATTTCTTACAATACTTGTATTGGTGTAGAATCATAATAGTTTGCAGGCACCCACATCCAGAAGGCTATAACATTCTCTTGTCTTTAAGCTTCTACTGGAATGGAGATACAACCCTGTTATCCTTTGTTCTTTGTGGATCACTTTTAAGAATATTTCAAACTGGATCCATTCTGAATATTAGACAATAATATTGAAACCAACACTGTATCAAATCATTGAACCAAATTAATCACCAAATCATTGAACAAATCAAATATTTAATCTCAAACAACCAAAAGAACAAGGTCATTTCAATTCACTATATACTCTTCATCAAAATGTCATACCACCTAGTGTTCATCCCAGAAACAAGGTCCTATCACTGCAAATCCTAATAAACCTTATCTCAAAACATATACATTATTATTATGAGAAATACCTTCTTAAATGCTCACTTTATCTTAAGATATCCCATGTACATATATCAAAACAATGAACCCTGAAATTGAATCATTGCACTACTGAAATCAGTCACTAAAACACACATCGAAGTTGTCATATATTTCTGAACCAAATACAGATCATCTCATAGCGACATCATTACTATTAAAAATCTCATAACATAATGAGTTCAACCTCAATCATCATTGTCAAACATAGATCAACATGGAAGAATTCATTGAAATATAGTGGTAGACACAACAAGATTGATCATACATCATGTACGACAAAACCCTAGCATATGTACGTGACCCTTCTAAGACAATTTTGTGTATGTATGTTCATTTCAGGAAACATACCTACGTAGAAATATGTCCATACTACAAAATCAATATGCTACTACAAAAAATTTGATCTGCGTCTCCATGCAATTTTTTTGAAGAAACATTGTGTATATATCTATAACGACTGAATAATACCTTCATTGCATAATAGATCATCAATAAAACCCAAATCTAGGCACATATTGTAAAAGACACACATCATAACATCATCATCACAAATATATCAACCCATAAGAAGATTATTCAATGTGTAGTCGTTTCAGATCTATAAGATTTGATCCATCACCAGACTACTGGGTGCACACTTATTTCATATGAAACAATTCATCAATAAACCACATCACGTGCACATAATATTTTGACCTTCATATGCTTATATAAATTAGCCCTTAGACAATACCTTAGGCCAATTTTGTAGTTATTCCAATGGTATCCTTTGATGGGATTAAATATCCATTGTCGCACTCATTACTATGGGCCAATACCGTGACAATCCCTTGTATTAAGAATACAATGGCGTAGAAAATGTATGAGATTTTTCTTCATTATACTCATGTATGTATGTGAATTTTCTTCTCAGAACATGCATATACATCTTCAAACTTTAATATATTTATCATTCCTCTCTCTCTAAATTGATATTACTTTATCCATGATTTTTGTCACATTTGTACTCGCCTAAATATTTATTCTTCTATTATCATGCTGACATCTTTATTAAGTAGGTTTCCATCAAGGAAAACACATTTGTCATAATTCCAACAATACATACCATCTATGTCAAAACTAGCTAGGAAATCACACATGCAATCTGTTACCTACAAGTATTCTCACTGACGTTTGTTGATCCTTGCCTTCCTTTTCTTTCCTTGTCATTATGTTCTTTTCCTATCCTTTCCTTAGATTTCCTTTCCTTTCCTTTGATGCTTACTTTCTTTCTCCCCTTGGATCTTTCTCCTTTTTGATACAATTTTAACACTAAACTGACAAAAGGTCGTGAACTAATCCTTAAAATCCTTTTTTGTCATTCATCCCTCTATTTTCTTCAATTTTCCATTATTTTCCTCCATTTCCCTCCACAGATGAAACCTGTGACCTTTCACCTTTATTTTCTCCTAATTTCCTTTATTTTCAGAGATAATGAGCCAAAATACCTTTTTTCTTTTCTAAAGCCTTAGCCATTGCCTTTGCCAATTTACCCTTAGCCATAAAAACAATAAGTGATTCCCACTAGGATATTTTTCCCAACATTTTTTTTGTAAGCTACGGTGTTTCCATTTCTATTATATACAACAAATTTAAACTATACAAGCAAAGGTGACCTCAACCGGCCCCGAAGGGAAACAGGGTCTGTTGGTCCCTCAAAAATATTGCCTGAAGAAGTTTACTTATCCAACATAAAAACATAGTCTATAAAAAATCATGACAATATTCTATTTGCAATTTGTCCTTAGTTGTCTAGATTCAGAAACCTGACAAACTACCTTATACATAGGTTCACTACAGTTTATAACAACATGCAAAATTCAAAAAGAGTAACTTGGCAGACACTTCAATCTACCATAATTTCTTGCTTAGTCTCCTCTTCTCGCTTTGCCTTTGTCAGGTCCTTCAGCATACCTCTTATTTCCTTTATTTTGATGTCTTGTTTCTGAGTCATAAACTGCACACTGGCCATCTCTTTCTTCATATCTGGAACCCCTTGGGCGATCTCTGTCATCTCAACTGCAACTTGCTCCATGGCTCTTGCAAGCAGATGCTTCATCACCCAGTACATATGTAATGCTTGCTTGTACAGTGTTAATCTCCCTCTCATGTTCCCAGGGTCTGACAGCAGGGTATCCCACTCTTCCATTTCAGGATCGAAGGTTCTTCCAACACTCTGTTCTCCAACGCATCGATTATCCTCCTTATGTCATCATTTGTTCCTTTGATGTAGGCTGCCTGAGCTGCCTGCTGGATAGAACGCCGCCCTCTCTTCGGCTGATCAGGTGCTGGAGTCTCCCTTTCGCCATGTTCATCCTGCCTCATTCTTCCTTGTCCCCTACGTCTCCTTCCTTTCCCTCTTTTACCCGGCCTGCCTCTATTGTTGTTTCTGTTGCTCTGCCCAACTTCAAAAGTCACTCTCGCCCCGCCATCCTCCTTCCCTATCTCGATATCCTTCTCTCCAAAGCTGTCAGTCGCCACCGTAATTTGTTCCTGCTCTCTCCATGTGGTCTTCCCTTTGCCCTCGTTCTCTTGTCTTCCCCTTCTTCCTCCCTCAGCCATAATCCTTTGACAACACTTGAGTCTTTGTTTCGTGTCTCTCTGCTAGACTAATCCTTCCCTCTCCACCTTCCCCGGCTTTCGATTGTCTGTCATTCCTCCTGCATCTCTTCTTAAATGGGTTTCGCCGCCTAGCTTATGTTGCTGCAGATAATCACCGCTGGACCTTTCTCCTACCATTTCCATAATTTGTTCTGCTCCTTTCCTTGGTATGTGTACTGCTCCACCACCCTTCACCATAGCTCTATTAATGATCGCCGTTATGTGTGGCGCCTTCCGACCACCTCCCCATCCCATCACTGCCCTGAATTGACTGTAATTCTCCATCCCGATTGGGGCATGAGTGTTATCATGTTCATGGTTATATTGCTGCATTATAGTCATGTTCAATGATTCGGTCTAAGTATACCCATCTTGTTGTGGCTAGCTGGGAAGTCCATCTGATGTCCACTTGTTTCGTTGCATCCCCTGTTTGCCAGGTAATCTGTTGGTCTGTTGCCTTCTCTTCTTACATGGTGGATGACCTTGTATTCAATACTTTTCATAGTTTCTTCTAAGTCATGTACTATACCCGCCGTTCTCCAGCTCTTAGCCACCTGTTCCCAGGATTTGCCATGATTTAGTTTTCTGATTCTCTCTATTACCAAATTGGAATCTCCTTCTATTTCTAATTTCCTATATCCATTCCTTATGGTGATCCTGATTCCTTGGTATACCGCCATGAATTCGGCTTCGTTGTTACTCATTATACCTCCTCTGTCTATATAGATCCATCTGGTTTGACCTTGGCTATCTCTGAAGATTCCACCATATCCCATTGGACCTGGATTTCCTTTTGATGCTCCGTCGAAGTTAAGTTTCGTGAAGCCTTCTTGAGGGCGGATGAATACAGTTGGGCTTTCGTTTTTTGTAACCTGTTTCCTTTGGTGATGCGGGAAAACCATTTTTGGTTCCAGGTTTAACTTTCTTAGAATATAAGTCTCTTCCTTCGAGGTATTCCAATCTTCCTCAGCCCATGTTTCCAATAGAATTGTTTCTCTTATTTGGCTCTAATTTCTTTTCCATACATCCTCCAGTGTAGATGTCTTACCTTGAAAAATCCTTCTAATTCTCTCTTTCCAGATGTTCCATATGTTGAACCCCACTACCAGGTTCCAAGCTCTTCTGATCACTACGCTTTGGAATTTTCCCTTCCCCCATTGGAATATAGTTTGTGTTATATCCTGGGGATCTCTTTTTGTCTTTCTGAAGAGGCCTCTAGTTTCTTCCCATGGATATTGAGCTACGCTGCATCCATTAAGGATGTGTTCCTAGTCTTCTACATTTTGATTACATAAGCTACACCTTGGCGGTCCTAAGAACCCTCTTTTTTGAATTTGGTCCCATGTGAGTATGCATTTTCTTCCTACCAGCCAAGCAAACATACTGACCTTTGACCACCATCTATTCTCCCATAGTTGTTTCCAGTCTTGATTACGATCGGCCTGAGCGCATTTGGTTTTTATGGTATATGCCTCTTTGGTTGTGAATGTACCTTTTGTGTTTCCTCCCCATCTGAGGATATCTGGGCCATATCTACTTTTAATCCTTCTTAAGTCCAATTCCTTGTTTATCCGGGCTTTTCGATCTTCCTCTATGTTATTGTCCCATTCTTCCGGTCCTTTCCACGCTTTTCCACACCTCATTTTCACCTCCTTCCTTCAAGTAGTATTTTACTATGGTTAATCCTTTTGCCTTGGCTACCCTGTAGGTGTTTTGCATCTCCTGGATTTCCATCATTTTTCCCCTTTGTTGTTCGTCCATTCCTTATTTCCCAGAATGCATGCCCCCTTATGATATCTCTGTTCTGGCATGCCAATTCCCATATCGCTGAGCCTTTTGGCATTTCTTCCTTTCTCAGTATTTCTTCGGTTTCTGTGGGCATATTATATTTTTATGTCCATATTTCCTTCTAGAGATCTTTGCCTCCTTTCAACCACTGCCACCAAAGCTTCACTGCAAGGACTTGATTTAGGGTGTATGGATCTCTTAACCCTAGCCCCCCTTCCTCCTTAGGTTTTGTTAAGCTATTCCATGAGCATAGGGCCCATTTCTTCTGCTGCTCTAGTCCTCCCCATAGAAATTTCCTGTAAATATCATTCATTTTGGTGCAGACTCCTTTTAGTACTGCCATAACCAATAAGGGGTAAATAGGGATTGATTGTAGTGTCGATTTGAGAAGCACCAGCGTAGCTGCAATATTCAAAGACCGAAAAGACCATTTTTCAAGTCTATTTTTAAGTTTCTCTATAATGGGCTGCCAGTTGGCTATCTTTAGAGATCTTATATCGAGCATAGTTCCTAGATATTTGGTATGAAGTTCTCCCTTTCTGAACCCCAAGATTCTTGCTAGGTGGGTTTTAACAGTCTCTGGTGAGTTGAATATGAAAGTGCTCGATTTATCCTTATTTATTTCAATTCCTGATGCCTCCATAAATACCTCCAGGAACTCCTTTACCTTTTTCACTTCTCTCAATGATACTTTGCAGAAGATCATGATATCGTCAACAAACTATTGGTGTGTAACTGAGATGTTGTTTCCCCACAGGTGCAGCCCTTTAATTTTCCTTTCTCTTAGCTCTTTCTTGAAACACCTTCCCATCCCTTCAGCTGCTATTATGAACAAAAAAGGGGACATAGGGTCTCCTTAGCACAGGCTCTTTGTAGCATTAAAGATTGTTGTTGGTGTTCTGTTTAGGAGTATGGACAAGTTTGGTGTGGCTATCATGCTAAGTATCCATTTCACCCATCTGTTACAAAACCCATAGGCTTGAAGAATGGCTTCTAGATACTTCTAGTTCAATCTGTCATATGCTTTTGACAGGTCTAGCTTGATCATCATGCCTGGCTCTTTTTTTTGTTTTAAGGTATGTATAACTTCTTGAGAGACTACCAGTCCATCTAAGATTTTTCTTCCCTCCACGAACCCTGTCTGTTCAGGGGATATTATGTTAGGCAGGATCAGTTTGAGCCTATTGACCATTAAGGTGGCTATAATCTTGTAAATAACATTACATAGGGCGATCGGTCTGAAGCCTTCTGCTGATTCAGAGTGGGCCGATTTAGGGATTAGAGTTAATAGAGTGGAATTTAGCCCCGGCCATACTTTTTGATGAATGCGCACCTCCTCCACCACTTCTAGGATTTCTTCTCCTATGAAATGCCAACAAGCCTGGTAGAACTCCATAGTGTATCCACCAGGACCAGGGGCTTTATTTCTTTTCAAGCCCTTCACTACTTCCTCTACTTCCTCTAAGGTTGCTCTCCTCATCAGGGCTAGATTTTGATCTCCGGTTACTAACTTGGGTATGTCTTCTACTACCTTGGCTATTGCCTCTGATCTATTCCTTTGGGGTTCGTTGAGAAGGTATTTAAAATGATTTACCAAATTCTGTTCCATTTCCTCGTGCTGAATTATGCGCTGGCCTTCCTTGTTTTTGATTGAGAAGACCCTATTTCTCTGTCTGTGCTGAATCATAGCCTTGTGGAAAAACTTTGTGTTTCTCTCTCCTTCTCTAAGCCACTGGATTCTAGACTTTTGTTTCCATAAAATTTCTTCCTGTTTCCTTCGCTCTTCTAATTGGCCTATTATTATGCCTTCTTCTCTGGATCTCTCCTCGTTTTTGCCTTCCAATATATCCTTCTACTGCAGCTCACTCATTTTTTGTTCTAAGCGTTGTTGCTCCTTGAAGATGTCCCCAAATTCCTCTTTATTCCATTTTTTTATTCTCCCTTTTAGCTCTTTTAGTTTATGTTGAAAGGTTTGCATTTTGTTTCTACCTCTTTGTTCACTTTTTGTCGACCATTCTTCTAATTTCGGCAGAAACTTCTGGTCTCTGAGCCAGAAAGCTTCAAACTAAAAGGCCTACTTTTGGGGATTTGCTTAAGGTCAATCTCCAACTTTATTGGCCAATGGTCTGAGCCTAGTATTGGGAGGATCATGGCTTCTATAAACACATCTTTCATCATGATTTGTTCAGAGATAAGGAACCTATCCAGCCTTGAGGCTATTTGATTTGTCCCTCCTCTGCGATTATTCCATGTGTGGGATCCATTTATAGTTTGGATATCCACCAATCTTTGTTCTGTTATCATATCTCTAAACGCTTCCATAGCTGAATCTGTCCTTCTCAGCCCTATTCTCTTCTCTTCTATGGTCTTGATCATATTAAAATCGCCCCCTATAATCCATGGCCTCTCTGAGATAAGATTTCTCATTACTTTTATATTTTGCAAGAATCCTTTCCATTCTGTTGGGGTATATGGACCATACACTCATGTTAGAACGACATATTCCGATGATCCTATAACCTTGAATGTTGCCAATAAAATTCATGGGAGACTTATCTAGTTTTCAAATTGTATTTCTTCTGTGTTCCATATGATTGCCAATCCTCCTGCAGTGCCTATTGCATCCTGCCCCATTATTTCATATCTGGTATTGCCCTTGCTCATTATTTCTTTCATTCTTTCTGTGCTAATCTTTGTTTCTTGGATTATCATTATACTTGGTCTATCTCTTTTTAATCTCTCCTTCAGGTATCTTTGTTTACCTCTACTATTGAGGCCTTTGATGTTCCAACTTGTAATAATCATTTTAATAATTTTGGTGGTATTTGGAATACCTCTGATAGAGGTATGACCCTTCCGGAGTTTACCAATGTCTCTCCTACCTCCTGAATTGTCTCGCTCAACGTCCTCCTGCCCCTCTTTCTACCTCCTTTTCCAAAGGTGCTCATTCCTATGTTCTGGTTACCCTGTGGATCTACCGGCTCCAATCTGGTTGCTATTGCTACCCCAACTTTTTCTTTATATTTTTGAAATGCTTCTTTATACAGTTGCTTCTGCTCCTTTGGGATGAATCTTTCATCTAATGATCTCCACTCCTGTAGCAGCTTCCTCATTATGCGTTCCTCTTCTCCTCTATCTTTTTGAGGGTCTATCTCCATTTGTATTTGTTCATTTGGTTGTTCACTTTTTTCCTCTGCCTCCCCAAGGTCTGTGCCCTTTTGTTCTAATATTCATTTCCCTGATTCCTTTGGGTTTTCCATTTTCTCTTCGTCGTTGTCTTCTTTTTTCCCCATCTCAATCTCTTCTTCCTGGAGGACTTTGAATTTTTTCTGTCTCCAGGGTAATATTTTCCTTTGTCACTTGTCATTTTGTTTTGCTAGACCCTGATTTCTTTCTCTGTTAGACTTCTTTAAAACCTTCTTCCCCCTGTTCCATTTCCTCTGTTGTTGTTCTTTCTTCTTCCCTCCTCTCCTTTCCCTCCTCTGTTCTGATTAGAGGACATTTCATGAATAGATGCCCATATTCGTGACATCGTCTACATTGAAAGGGTATGTGCTCGTAGTCCACAGGTTGTTGCCAGATCTCATCATGATATTCCAACTCAATGAAGTCTGGGAGGGGTTCAGTTATATTCATATACGCACATATTCTAGCATATGATGTGTATCTTCCTCTTTTAATGGATTCTGCAACTTTCACAAAGGATCCTATTGTATTCCCTATACCTTTTAAGATTTATGGATCCCAAAACTCCATTGGAAGCCCAAAGAGTCTTATCCAAATCGGGGCTGCCAACATTTTCTCTTTGTCTGGGTTATAGAAATCTACCCAATGTTTCATAAATAAGCCTGTGTTGTTCATGAAGTAGGGTCCTCCCTCAAAGATCCTTTCCTTGTCTTCTATGTTGGAGAATATCACTGTAAAAAAACCCTTTGCGCCAAGTTTTAGTTCCACATGTCCCTTCGGTTTCCATCTCTGTTGTATCCATTTGGACAAATCTTTCTCTGATGGCTAGAACCCTATAAATTTACATATTAATGCATAGTCTTTCATGTAACTCCTATATTCTTCTAGTTTGTTGTTTGGTATTACGAACCTGGGTTTCTTCGAGGCCCTGGGCGGACATTTACCTTTCAGTCCCGTCTGCCAGTTTGCTCCGCTTGCTGAGTTTTCGCCGCCATTTAACTTCGTTCCTATCCTCGTGCGCTCCCTGCTTGCCTCCCCCATTTCCATTTTCTTGTAGGAGGGGATCTCTCCCCTCCCCCAGTTTGTTTGGCATTATGTTCTTTTCCTATCCTTTCCTTAGTTTTCCTTTCCATTCCTTTGATGCTTACTTTCTTTCTCCTCTTGGATCTCCTCTTGGATCTTTCTCCTTTTTGAGAAAATTTTAACACTAAACTGACAAAAGGTCGTGAACTAATCCTTAAAATCCTTTTTATCATTTATCCCTCTATTTTCTTCAATTTTCCATTATTTTCCTCCATTTCCCTCCACAGATGAAACCTGTGACCTTTCACCTTTATTTTCTCCTAATTTCCTTTACTTTCAGAAATAATGTGCCAAAAATACCTTTTTTCTTTTCTAAAGCATTAGCCATTGCCTTTGCCAATTTACCCTTAGCCATAAAAAAAATAAGTGATGCCCACTAGGATATTTTTCCCAACATTCATCTTGGAATAATTTTCCTTTTTACATGGTCTTATTTTCCCATTATTAACCTTTATTACATGAACTTTTAACCCGGGCCTGTTAGAGAACCATCTACCTTGGGGGACACTGTACTTGGTGTTATGTGACACCTACAACCAACAAAATTGTTGAAAAGAAAAACATACTTCCCATGGATCTTTATAACCATTTCATTGTATTATTTACAATGAATAACTTTCTCAAAAGAAAAACCACCATACCCCTTACTCAATATTTATAACACAACTCATTGCGATATTTACAATATAACCCACATATACTCATGCACATTTTCTTCAACTAGAAAATAACCATACTATCTATGGATCTTTATAAATCCATCTCGATATAACATTTTCAATAATATACACTTATACACATATGCACATTTTCTCAACTGACAAATTATAAAAGGATATGATGTTTGCATCCACAACAATGGAGTCGAAAGGCTCACACCTACACTCTCAAAGTAATACCAGGATTCACGCCCTTCCTAGGAGGTATGTAATCTAATACTGAATACAAGCCTGCATCCAATCCAACGTTACATTCCAATACATGACATTTTCCACATGGTTTTTGTTAAACACATCACATGCTTTATATATTTTTCCATGTTTTTCTACTAAAATAACCTCCCACGGGTGTAAATATAATTTAGATAACTCTTCAAACAATTTGAAAACATCCATCACACTCTCTCATTTGGCATACCTATTAGTAAGATTGAACCCATATATTTGAGTTTATTATCTTGCATAACATTGAACTTGACAACATGTGTATAGATTTGAGGACTCATATAACCAAGAAAAGTGGAAAGATGAAAGTTTTTTCTTTGAATCTCCCTTCGTGCCTCTTAAATTTGACAAGATTGAGTGTTGCAATGCATACTTTAATGAGAACTTGATCTCTGCCCACCTCCAGTACTAGGATTTCATAGCCTAAATGTAAAATGTCCATGGAAACCCCTTGTTCCTTGTAATTTCGTGAGTTCTACCCTACAATCACGATGAATTTCTTAGTATTTTGTCCCACTATTGTTATTGAATCAAAGATCGCTTTATTATTTTCCTTGTAGTTGACTAATAAATCAAAAGTTGAGAACTTTATTATTTAATACTATTAAAATTGTACATTTTCATTATAATGTTATCGAGCAATTAAACTAGCTAATCCCCTTTTCTTAGATTGTAGCCTACAAGAATCAACATAAGTTACTAAGTTTCTTCCTTTTAATATTAAAATTTGAAAGGGGACATTACAATCCTCCCTTCCTCAAATTTCATTTGCTCAAGCAATTTTAATCTAGGATGGTGCAACACATGTTCTCGTTCCCATGTATCATATCATATTCATAAGACTTTCTAATGCAATAGGTACTCCTTGATGATTATGCTCCTCACTCTCTTTCCCTAGTATCCAATATTTCGTTAGGAGTTAAAATGATTTTCCCTTCCTCAACCAATGGATGTAATTTTGCTGATGTTCTGACTTTCTTCCTTAGCACGCTCTTGAGGCATAATACATGAAACACATTATGGGTCCCCCTCTCCTTTAGTAATTCTATCTCATAAGACACGTATCTAATACTTTGTATGACTCTATGGAATCCATAAAAATGAGGTTTTATTTTTTCTTCTCCATTCCTCTTTATAGAGAACTAAATATAATATGCAAGCACATGTAAACTAAATCCCCCTCTTGGAATTTGCACTGGATTTGATTGTGGTCTATGGATAGTTTTTGTTGATTCTATAGTTTCTACAATTATTCATTAAGGATTCTTAGAATGTCCTATATCTTGTCTAACTAATCCTTGGTCATTGGTGCCTTATTATTGTAAAAATCCAACTCACTGAATGAAGGGGCATCATACCACTAGATCCACCCAAATAAACCTCCACCCATTTGTTTATGATTTTTTTATGTCCATCTATCCATGGACAATAACTAGTGTTTGGAGTCAACTCTTAAAACCATTCTAAATAATTATTTGTAGAGGATGCTAAGAAATCATCCATCCATATATTGACAATATGTATGGGTACTCCATGTAGCCTAAAAATCTCCCTAAAATATAATTCATCTATTTTCCCTAATGTCTAGCATAATGGGATGGCCATGAAGTGAGAAAGCTTAGCCAATATGACAAATACCTTACTCGATGTAATCTATGCCTTCAACCCTTGGAAGCCATCTAATTAAATCCATTAAATTATTATCTTATTTTTCATTTAGGATGGGGAATGTTTGTAACAATCCCACGAGATGAGTATGTTCTACCTTGTTCTGGACTCTACCACATGCCTCAATATATTTTCTTTGAGGTTCTTCAAACAAAATATTTCCCTAACCTGTCGATATGTTTTGAAATATCCATAATGACCAACCACAGGTGAATCATAAGAAACGTTCATGACTTTTTCATTAAGCCTTAATGCAAAGACTCAATAAAACATGCTTTTGTATAAAATAATTTACTATCTTGCCCATTTCATTCTAGATAATTCACTCCATAAAATGACATGCAAGTTTATTTTTAGAGTAATTTTTTATGAAATGTTCCTTTCAATTGATGGTGATCTCCATTTGTTAACAACCTTTGGTTTCCTTGCGAGGGCATCCACCACCACATTATTTCCCCCCTTGATATATTGATAGAGGGAATTACTCCCCCAGGGCTTTTTGGGTTGAAACCCTAGCAGACTGAAAGTTATCTATTCAAAGAAACATGCATTCATACAGCCATTATGCTATTATAAGAAAATTCTGTGATAAGGGTATGTACCTTTGGTCCTACGTTTGAGAAGGCCTTTAGGGTCCGAACCCTTCTTGGAGTTCCCGTCTTCTCTTTTGTCTTACAAAACAACCAATTCAAAGAACACAGTAGTATATGGACAAAAACTTATAAAGGAACTATCTTCATGTTATAAAGAAAGGTAGTTAGTTATGAAATCCAAACAACCTTTTGTATATGAATTCTAAACATGAATATCGTTAACATAAAGAAGATTCATTTCGGGAACCAAGACATGTGTTTCTTTTATTATAGACAAATAAAGTACATAGAAAGGAATATTTTCACCTGAGTCACCTTCAGCAAGCTCCAAGCATAGCTTCCTTCTAGATCCATTCCAGCCTCAAGCCTCTAACAAACTCCTTCCATGACTCTCTCCATGATGTCATAAATGGTGGATGAACATCAACACACAAGGAAACAAAGGTTTCTTGTACAAAATGGGGGAAGTGCAGAAGGCACAACGGACGTTAGACCTGGTCAAGGGAAAAATATCAGCATAACAACCTTTCTCACTCCTCTCTCCTCCTTTAGGCCTTCCCTTTGAGGTCTTTTTATACCATCCCCAAAGTAGTTTTTTAGTTAGGAGTTGGTTGGGAACAGTTGGGCCACGGGCACTAACAGGTGATCAGCAGGTAAAACCCATGATCTTCGCCCGAAATGAAGGAATTTTATATTTTTTAAGTGTTTTAATACATACACGCGGGTTGGATATACACGAACCCACATATACACGCGTTTAACTCAGGGCAATGTTGCGTATAAGGGATAAAACACTGTTTTTTAAATTTTAGGACCAGGTCTAGAAGGAGGGGTTGCCCTAGGCCATGAGTACATCTTCACAAACCATAAGAGTGAGATTTGGAGCTATAACAGATGCCCCCTAATATATGAGGTCAGAAGGGGTACATGATGGCCGAAATATATTATGCGAGTACATGGAAAGGAAGTCTGTCAAAAACCGAGGAGGACTTCACCAGAATTCAGCCTGCCAAGCCACCAAAGGAGATCAGAAAGAAACATTGTCTGAGGCGGGCATACCCATGCTCAGAAAAAGTAAAGCATGTCCGCATATCAAGTACTAGCGGATCCACTAAGTATACAAGTATGAATGACTGAAATATACATAATGGATCATCTGATCATAATGAACAAGTATATGTCTGAATATCACATATAAGACTGTCAATGATGCTGAAAGATGCATCGGATCACCGATATCAAAAACTGATCCCAAAAGGTACCACCTGAACATGATGGAATAGGATGGTACTACACTGCAAACTCAGGTGCCAGCATATAAGATGTCACCATGACTGACTGCAACATATAAAGTGGAGTGGTATCAACTAGTAGCAACAGGAGCAACTGTCAAGTGAACCAATGAATGCTGATACAACCTGAGGTCTTCACCGACTGCCGTGGTACATTTCTACACCATGGGAATAAATGATCTGAAGTCAACCATGTGAGAAATCGTTTGATTACCGGTCATTGATGTATACCATTAACAAATGCAAGACTACTCACCGCTAATGATAATGAGTGTCAAGGTACCCAGTACAATCTAACAAGTGTGAATAGATGAGCTGGAGTCGAACACCTGTAAGAATCTATCGATCAGGAGACAATGATGGTTTCCCACTGTCGATAGCGTAGGATCTACCACTAATGACTGCAAACCCCAAGGTACTGCCAAATGGACTCTAGATCTTTGCCCCAGAGCAATGAGTCAGAGTCAATAGGGAAAGATCCGCTAGAAGGAAGGCATTAAGGCATCCTTCATCAATCTAGCGCGAGTGTAACCCGTAGGCCAATAATGTGGAAGGAATCAGACGAAAAAGATGTAGTAACCCAACCGAAGTACGTTTCCGGCATACAAAAGATGTGGCTAGCACATGGCAGAAACCCTGTGAACCAACCAATAATGAAAGCTAACATAGAGGTGAGGTATCCACCAATAGGGTCAAATGGAAACCAAGGTACTGCATGAATCCCAATGTGTGATAATGTAAGTTGATGTCGAACACAAGGGAAACCACTCAGTCAAAGACCCATGATACTGATCGATGCTGAGCACAAGGTGACCTATCAATAATGAAAATAGGGCCAGGGTGGGGCTCTAGGCCTGTCCTCAGAGCAAGATGTCATCATCGATAAGGACAAGACCCGCCAGCAAGAAGTCAATGGGGACCTTCTCAAACCGGCACGAGTAAAGGACCAATATAACTGATGTGATGATAGACATGACACTGACAAACAGGGATGGCCGACTGAAAAATGAGTCAAGAGACACCGCAGAGAGGCCGACTCAGGCTAACTTCCCTTGAACAACAACACGAATCAATGTGCCTATGTGGCAGCATATGATGACTCTGTATAAGTTTGCCATGCAGGAGGCATGAATGAACCCTCCATATGATTGGAAGAGATGACCAATCGGTGGAGAACTAACTCAATAACAAGGTTATGGCGTACCTAAGTCAAACTAAATCCCACCCATACGGAGGAGACTTTGTTTTGAGAGCTGTTTTCAAGGGCGACGCGACTGACTCTAGCTGCCAACAATAAATGGAAATAATGTCCCGTTCCCGCTCTTTTTGGAATATTTAATTTTTTTGTCTTTTTCTATTAAGCCAGAAAAAGAATAAAAGAATGCTATGGTACAGTGGAAAGAACGAGTGTCAGTGAAACAGATGATCTAGTTCCTGGGAAAGGAATGTTCCTATGCTCAATGCAGGGAGGTGAAAACTGGTCAGTGACACTCAAAGGTATGTTCCTTCCATGGGTCAAGGTGTGTCAAGTTGCAGAAGTCAAAGGTATGCAAGGTTTATTTTGCAGATGTCATGGTCAAAAGTTGGCTTAAACACAAGTCCAAGTGAAGCCAGCGCTAGGACAAAAGGTGCAAGTGGTCAACATGCAATGTAGTAGTACAACTCAACACAAAGGAGCCTCTAGGGTATATGGCCAGAACAAAGCGGAGAAGCTAGGAGGAATGAGTCTTCAACACATAAGTCATGGTGGGACTACAGAGGACTCCCGAGCCTACTCAAAACGGAGCAGCATGGGCAACAAATGTCAGTGAGGTGCTAACTAGGATGCCCATGTAAAGGATGGCTCTACCATCATGTCATGATTTAAAGAATCGGCGAGTGAAGATGGCTTACGAACCATAACACGATGGGATCGACCCTATGGCAGATGTATCGGTCAAATGGAGGCTAGTATGCATAATGCAACGGAAAAATGGTGTCCCTAACCTATATGCCAGTGAGAACACGATACCTGCCATGACGGGTTAGTAGTCATGGAACCGTCTCGAATTGTCAAAAAACGTCCAAAATGTCCTGAAAAATAAACCAATCTCGACATTCCAAGCTCCCAAGTTAAAAGTCACATGAGGCCAAACAAAATAAAATTTTGAAAAGATTTTGCATTTTCAAAACTTATAAAAAGCATTTTGGACTCACCATTTTTACCATTTGATTTTGAGAGAAAAATATTTGGAGCAAAAGGAGAAAACTTCCCACAGCCAGATTCAACCTTTCAAATTCGTCAAATACCTCCACGTAACCCTTATACTTAACTTGCAATTGATTGTGACTGGTTTTAAGATCTTTGATTGATGTTTCACCATTGAACTTTTGTCAAAAATTCACTCGCAGCGTATACGCAGGTTGGTAATATTGAACCCGCGTACATGCGGGCCTTATACGCGACTGTGTGCACAGGGACCCGCGTATACGCCGCGAATCAATTTTAAACAAAAACTAACGGTTTACACTCGATTTTTTCTCAGGATGCCTGTCACGTGGCGTGAAAGAGAACATGCAGCGGTAGACAATGAAGTTATGAGCAGTCCAGAAGCATTAGATGCACTCCGGGGATGCGGTTTGCTTAAATTTTTCAAATTGCCAAATATGAAAGCGAACACCCGTTTGCTGGAGATGCTCATTGATTATTGGGATGTCGATGAGGAAGCCTTTATGATCGATCAGATGCCGCTCAGGGTAGAAGTGGAGGATATCTATTTTATCACGGGCCTTTCCCGAAGGGGAGAGGTAGTACAGTCCCGGGGCAGGACACGAAGTGCCCTTTCGATAGAGGACTATGTATAGATATACTGCCCGGGACATCCCAAGAAGGTTGGGAGCTAGATTTTCATCACACGTGTGGCGAGTTTATTACTTAGGATAATCCTATTTACCATGGCTCGAGTGAACAGATCATCCTCTCTGCATCAGGCATCACGGTAAAACATGAGCGTGGCAGTTGACTGTCTCACTACTATGTTCGACTGGTGTACTCCTCTTTTGGCCATCATGAAGAGCCAGCTCACTTCTATCAGGAGGGGTCAGACTAAAAACTTTGGATATGGGAGCATCTTGTGTACTTTCTTTTTCGAGAAGGTTCCCGCACTCCGCCCCAGGGTAGCAGTTTCCATCAACACCCCACGCGATCCACGCATGGGCCGGTGGGTTGATTTGATGAAACGTCTGGGGGGTGGGGAGGTCCCAAGGACTACTTTTGACGATGACTTCTTCACCTGGTGGGATTAGCAGATCATCACCGTGGATGAATTCCCTTATGCTGGGCTAGATTTCCGAGGAGATCCTAATCTAGCGTTACCACCAAATGTAGCATGGGGCGAGATTGGTAAGATTTTTTGATTTTATGATTTTTTTGGATTTTTCAAATATGATGAATTTTGAAAATTATTTTTGATGAGATTCAAATGACTGATATGATGATCATGTTCTAGACATCGGGCCGGTACGACCAGATGGATTCCGGCGGCATGGATGGTGCGGCCGAGGAGCCGAAGAGGCAGCTGCTGATACAGAACGGACTCTGAACAACGTCCAACAACACTTGGCGAGACTGAGCTGCCGAGTACCGATGGCCGTCATAGAGGACCTTCCTGAGGATATGCAACATCATGTGGTTGGCATGCCACGTGACTGGGTTCGAATTTTTCGGCATGTGGCCAATGCTACAATGACATACTTAGACGCTCATCCTGAGCCGAGGCATTAGATATGCCAGACATGATTATGGGCATTTGAGTCCCAATTTTGTATATTTTTTGGACACACATATGTACACTCGAGACGTTTTACGATATATATATATATATATATATACATATATATATATATATATATATATATATACAGTTTGACTTTTTGATGCTTGATTTTATTGTGATGAATGATTGATATGCCAGTCTAATGCTTGATTAGCGATAGAATCAGCTAACCAATTATGAGATCTTGGAATATGAAAATAATTAATATAAGTAAATGATCTTTGCAACAACCTCACCCTTAAATACTAGTGATATAAAGATGGATCCCGTACCCGATAAATGTTATTTAATTGAGACACTATCAATTGAGAATCAAGATATACTACCAATGAGTCGATCCCATGAGAGATTGCCTCGAATAATAAATTAATAACAGCAGTATACTCGGCCATATTGTTTGAAGGAGGACCGATGCACACACCTCTTGATGCCATCAATTGACCAGTTAGATAATAGAATACCCAAGATGCGGAAGAAAGATTCCGAGTGTGGCGACTAGCACCATCGGCGAACCCAAAATAGACCAAATCATCCATCAACACTTGCCACAGCAGACCAAAAAGTGCTAATATCAGAAAACTCTCGATGATATATGTACAAATATACATAAAATACAAAGAAGCCATTGCCTGGTCAAAACTAAGCAAAGTACTTCTTTAGGTAGAGCCCATTTCGGGGCTCCGCTAGCTTGCTTCCCTCAAAATCAATTAACTCATACGATCCTTTTCCTAAAACTCGTTTAATAATGAAAGGATCGTACCACATAGGCTTAAATTTTCCTCCCCCCAAGGCGTCCTTATCTTGGTCATAGACCAGGACAAGGTCACCTTCAGAAAAGACTCGAGGAAGGATAGACTTATCATACTACATTTTAACCCTTTTCTTATGGGCCTCATTCATCATGGTGGCATCTAGACGCTGCTCATCGAGATGTTCCAAGTGAACTAGGCGCTCTTCAAGACTCGAAGTCTCAGGAAGAAGCTCAACAACCAACTTAAGAGATGGAATTTCACATTCAACCGGAAAGATAGATTCCATCCAATAAACCTACTGAAAAGGAGTAAAACTAGTAGCCGTTTTGATGGAGGTTCGGTATGCCCAAAGAGCCGAATACAACATAATGTGCCAATTGGACCAATTTTTATCGATTGTCCATTGGAGTATCTTCTTAAGAGTTTTATTGACTGCCTCGACCTGTCCATTGGCCTGAGGATAATAAGGGGACGAATGCTCTTGGAAGAAACCTAATTTAAGAGCCAATTCGGACATCAGTTGATTCTGGAAATGACTGCCATGGTCAGTGACAATCTCTCTTGGGATACCGAATCTTGAGATAACCTGATTGAAAAGATACAAAGCTGCCGTGTCACTATTGTTCTTATAAGTAGGCATGGCCTCAGCCCACTTCGTAAAGTAGTCTACAGCCACGATAATGTACTTGTGATTTTCCGCTGAAGGTGGATTACAAGTTGTAAAATCAATACCCCACTTAGTAAAGGGACCGACGGAGACAACGGGAAAAATGGGAGCTAGATGCGTGCGCATCTTCCAAGTAAAAATTTGACACGGGTGACAGCATTTGACCGCTTCCACACAATCTTTAAAGAGTGAAGGCCAAAAGTAGCCGGCACGTAAGATGCACTGGGCTGTAGCAAGCCCTGATAGATGACTGCCACAAGCTCCACTGTGGCAATCATTGAGCACAAATTCTACTTCCTCTAAGGTTAAACAGTGCCGAAGGATTGAATCGACCCCTCGACAGTATAATGTGTCACCAATGATAACATAGATTTTAGCCAGGTGACTTAATTTTTGACGTTCATCCTTGGAGAAAGTAGAGGGAAACTTCGAAGTCTGGAGATAGACAATGATATCTCCATACCAAGGGTCGAGTGAAGAGATGAGGAATAAAAGTTCGTCAGGAAAAATTTCCTCATAAACAATATTCTCTCCACAAGGAAGCTCAGAAATTAGCTCCGCAAAAACCATGGATTTCTTAGACTTGGCAGACAAGAACTCAAGATCGAATTCTTGCAAAATGACTATCCATCTATTATATTTTCCCCCAATCACTCGCCTACTAAGGAAAAATTGAAATGGATTGACTGCCGCTAAGACAAAAGTTTTGCGTAGCAAGATATAATGACGGAGCCTCTGGACATCATGGACAACTGACAAGTCCAACTTCTCAACCGGAGAATAGCAAAGTTCAGGACCTATTAAGCCTCGACTCAAATAATAAATCACGTGCTCGGCGAGAGAATCGTCCTCCTGAACTAGAACCATACAAATGGTTGATTCTGCTGCGGCGAGATATAAAAGGAAGTCTCTACCATAATCTGGTGGACTCAAAAGCGGGGCAGAGACTAATGCCTTTTTCAAAGCATCAAACGACCACTGCGCAAAGTCATCCCACACAAATGGAACTTCTTTCCATAGCAAACGCATAAACCCTTTAGTGATCTCGGCATAGTTTTCTATAAACCGTCTTAAGAAATTAGCCTTCCCTTGAAGACTTTGAAGTTGTCAAACTGAGGACGGGGGAGGCAACTGAATTATTGCCTCCACCTGGAAGGGATCAACCCGAATCCCTTCATTAGACAAAATGAACCCTAACAACCGACCGGACGTAACCGCGAAAACGCACTTGTTGGGATTCAACCGGATTTTATAAAAATGACATCGTTCGAAAACCAATCGAAGATGACTAGGATGATCGGTTCTCTTTCGAGAACGAGCAGTGAGATCATCCAAGTATGCCTCGATGACATGTTTGATGTCGTGGAAAGCATATGACATGGCCCGCTGAAAAGTGGCTCCAACATTTTTAAGACCAAAAGGCATCTTTCTATTTGCAAAGGTGCCCCAAGGATATATAAAAGCTGTCTTATGTTGATCTTTAGGACGGATAGAGATTTGATTATAACCTAAAAAACCATCCATGAAGGAAAAAATTTCATTACCCACACACTCGTCGATAATTTGATCAATGAATGGCGTGGGGTAATTATCTTTCGGACAAGCCTTGTTTAGGTCCCTAAAATCGATGCATACTCGGATTGTTCCTTGCTTTTTGTCCACAGGGACTGGATTAGAAACCCAATCAGTAAGAGGAACAGGGTATATAAAACCCGCCTTTAGCAGCTTCTCAACCTCAGCTTTGATAACTGCAGCTTTCCTAGGGTTAACCGGTCGAACCCTTTGACGAACTGGTTTCGCGTTTTCATATGTCTTGATCTCATGTTAAACTATAGAAGGATCAATGCCAAGCATTTCTTCATAAGACCAAGCAAATACATCACGATATTCCTTGAACAGGTCGATGTAGATTTGAATTTCTTCAGGGGAACACTCAATTCCGATGAAGATATTCTCGATGACGCTAGGGTCCCTAGAGATGTTTATAGGTATTGTTTTTGAAATTACCAACATATTACCTTCGACACGAATGTGTGCTGGAGTCAAAGGGTTTGACACCATACAAACATCACTAGTGAGGATCTCGGAGAATCTAGATTCTACTTCCTGCAATGGAGGAAGAAAGTATGAATGATGGTGTAAGTCTTCCCAAGGACGATCTATACCCATCATTACTTCGAGGATTGCTTCTTCAGAAGGTAAAACCGAATCTAAGTAGTCCAAGGCAGAGGTAGAATCAAGGCTCCAAGCCGGGGCCACATGACCATCTAACTCCTCTTCGGAAAAAGGACTAGAATGGTTGTCTGCAGAGTCTACGATAGACTGATATCTAAGCTCAGTTCCAAGTATAGGGAATGCCATTCCATTTACTTGTCCTTCAACTAATGTGGTCATAGGTGAAGGCAAGGTCCAAGGGTCTGAAAAATAACGAGTTCGAAAGAACTCTTCTCGAGGAGACTCCTTTGATGATGAAATAGCATTGATTTTAGCGAAAGGAGAGGGAAGATCAAATGTACTCATCAATGAGGAATACATCCCTACTCCTAAATTCTCAGTTGACGGACGAGGGTTATCCACTAAAGGGACAGTAGAGTCAGAGCTTGCTTGAGGATCGACTGGACAATAGTCCAATTGATCAACCTTAACGATTTTCCCCTCATGAGGAAAGCAAATGACACGAAACAAAGTCGAAACAATGGCATCCATCTCGTATACCCAATTCCTTCCTAATAGGAGATTATAGTCTAGGTTAGCGTCTACGACCTCTACTTCAATATTGAATACCTTTCCCCCAACACATATAGGAAAGGTCGGGATAATCCCATGCGGCTTATGAGAATGACCATCAAATGCAATCAAGATGGTGGGTGAAGGAACAGCCGAGGGTGATCCAATAGCCTTCCAGCATGACATCGACATAACACATGTGGAAGCTCCTTCATCTATCACGGTGCGGAAAATATTGATTTTTCGGTATGTAGACTTTATTTGGAAAGCCATATGATGAGGGAGTCACTTTTTGACATTTAACATGTCAAAAGTGAGCACTAAAGAGTTAGCTGGATTGACTGCTCCAATTGCGGAGAGTAAAGCACTTCTCTGAGCCGGACACGACTGGAGAACCTCTAAAGCGGACATAGCGCACGGACTTTGAGCCAGATCCTCCACAATGGAGTAATTCTAGGCGGCCCGAGCATTAGGATTAATCATCGTGCATTTAGCAGAACCTTTCGGTATCTGTGGTATAGTCTCGATAGGGGGTCGCTCAATATGAAGGTCAATACTTCCGGGAACAGTCTTGTCCTTGGAAGTTTCGGCTTCACCATAATCACGTGACCAAGTAGCCACATTGACATTAGAACCCATCATGAAAACATTTGACGATTTTTCCCCTTCCTGGTTGCCCCCAGCGGAGGTTCCAGGGTTTGAACTCGCGCCAGCAAGAAGTTTCTGCCCTTGGGGAAACGGGTTGGTTAACACAGCTTGAGAACTAGAAGTCCCTTGCTATCCTAACAAGCACTGAGTGTCTTCAATCTTAGGGCAGAGATGAGTTAGATGGTCTCCACTGCACAATCTGTAGGGAAACTTAACTTTCTTTCTTGACTCATTTCTACCACCACCAACGTTGTTGCCGGATTTATTTGCATCAGGCTTCCCATCCTGGTTCTTTTTCTTACCTCGTCCTTTCTTTTTCCCATTGGAATTTTGATTTCCTTTGGGGTTATCAGATTGGACGACATTTATTGAAGAATTTTGGGAAGCGGGGGGATTAGACGATGTGACTTGGTTGTTAGAAGTAGCTTGCAAGGACAACTACTACAATTAACTCAACAAGTTCACTGTAGTTGTGTCTACTGACCCAATGATACCATCCGCGTGCAAACCTGGCTTCGACTTAGCTACGTCAACCGTAGATCCAGGAGCATCTGGCAAGTATTTCTGTAGGATCCCAGACTGAGAGTAGATCAATTCTAATTGCTGGGCCCTAAAAATGGCTTGCTCCTCAGAATAGACTCCAGACATGGAGACATCCTTGGAGATCTCGGGTTGTAAAGACTTCAAAAACCACTCGAGACGGTACTCCAGAGGGATTTCAGCTTTAATGAGCCTCTTTCTCCGTCTCCATTCCTGGATATGATCAGAAATGTGGGTTGCCTTATCCTGATGAAAGGTGGCCAGAAGTTCAGTTCCGGCATCATAGCAGACAGGCAACTGAAAATGATTTAAGAAGATATTGGCTAAGTTAGCGAACAATGTAAAGCTGCCCCCTGGCAACCCTATATACCATTTGGTCGCATTACCAGTCAAGGTGCGTTGAAAGAGTCTCAACCTAATCGAGTCATCGATAAGGGAGTTAGATGAGCACCACAAATGGAATGTGGTTACATGGTCGCCTGGGTCTTCACCACTCTTCCCTTCGAATTTTCAAATGTCCGAAGGGAGTTTGGTTGGGACCAGAGGCTAGACCGGATTGTACTTGATTAGGTCCTTTGTTAACTTAGTGAGATCTGGCAAGTTCAACGTTGCCAGAAACGGAAGCCTAGGAGGACCTTGGGGATTCCACCCAGACTGGGCAGAACTTCCAAAGCTCTGAAAAGATTGTCCTGGAATTTGGGAGGCACCAGGCTGCCCGAAGTAACCAGTAGAACCAGCTGAACCAAAAGGCAAGCCTTGTGGTCCAGTAGAATTCGGAGTTTGACCAACTCCAGCCGTATAACCTCCATAACCAGCAAAATTTCCTCCTAAAGGATTGTAAGGAGTTGATAACCCCTGATACGGATTCCAAGCCGAAGCTAGAGGAGGAATAGTTTGAAACAATCTAACCGTGGAGTACGGCCTATTCCCTTGTTGGCCGATAAACGGATTCCCAGTTCCCGCGCTACTAACCCTAGGGTTATTCCAACCTTGGAAAGGATTGCTGCTTTGTCCTACAAAAGAAAAAGGCATGGATCCTACTGTCGGGTTGGAATGTGGTATATGACCACTTCCAAAAGGAAAACCTTGGAATGAAGCCGATCTACCCATCATGGATGTAGCGGCACTAAACGGAACCGATGGAATACCCTATGAGTGGGTGCCCAATGGGAAGAATCCAGTACCAAAAGCATTGGTTTGGGCATTTCCACTCGTGGACGGAATGGAGGTAGACCCAACTAAAGATGTGCTAGCAAAATATCCAAACAAGGAAGCAGAGGAGACGGAAATGGTCCCTCCCCCTTGCACCGATGTTGGGGTTTTCATAGTCGTAGCACTTGTAGAAGCCATGATTCTAGTAGTGGTCATCGATGGTAAGCACGTAGCGTAACCTGGACTTGACGGTCTATGCGTCGGAGTCCCAACGTATTGCAATACGTCTGGATGACTAGATAGTAGTGGAGAATTTGGAGCCGCTAACGACTCTGAAAGTTCTTCTACCTCTATGTTATTCTCCGCTTGAAAGAGAACTCGAAAAAGGACTGGAGTTTCCCTCTCTTGTTCAGAAGTGCCAGGCCTTGCTTGGCCACTAATGCCCCCGAGAGGAGGATCAATCCCCGATGCGTCAACTCGCGTGGGACGGAACCCACCGGTAGTATTGCCTCTGTGCCTTCTAGGAGAACGCTCTAAACTTGGTGGCGAAAGACCACGAAGTCTTCGAGACCATCTAGGAGATCGGTCAGCCACTTTGAATTTTTTGTTATGATCTAACTAAAGACTCAATAAATTGAAAGCTAGGCCAACTAGGAGCACAGAGCATGCACTATAAAGTCCCTAAAGATACAGCCAGTCAAACAACTTCTAAGTATTTCCGCTCCGGGTGATTAAGACCGAACACCAAAATACGAGAAAGTGAAATAAGGGACCTTCCGAAGATAGTCTGGGATGATGAGGGCCCAGTCCTATCAGCGAAGGTATCAGAGGAAGTTACGCTGACCTCCTAACAACAGCCTGCGCCGATGCAAGCCCCCAAGCTTCGCAAGGGTGCCCTCTAGTAGTACTGTCGAGAGTGATGCAACGTTGACCTCAGGTGCCACGGGATTCCCCTCCGCAGCCACCTGTGTAGTTCCCTAGGAGCAGCAACTATGGATACCAACTCGTCGCAGAAGCCAGGTGGAACAGTCGTGAGGTAAGTTTGGACAAGTAGGAGAGGGGGTATCTCTCTTCCCTGTCTTCACAGACCCTCGTGCTTAACTCCCAGATTCGGAGCTTTCCTGGTCTTCCTAACGCTATTGGATTTTCTCTCGTTATTCAGACTCCTACGTTTGACATTTATATGGCCTTGGAGAGTTAACTCTCCACTCGCCTAATCCAAGGCCCTAAAATCCTAATCTTGTTGGTGTAACTGACTAAAACAAAAAGTTCTAGTGAATTTTAGTTAGCGCTTGATTTTATTAGGCTGTTCTTTAAGTCACAAGGTAACGGAAGTGAAACTAGTGGTGTTTTTTGACGCAAAAGAAATTAATAAAAACTTAACTACATGCACATGCACTTTTTCGTTTTTTGATGAAGAGCAATTTCTATAGGGTTCAGAGGTACTTCTAATAAAAAAAAAAATTCTTTTCGTTAATTCACACTTCACACTCACAAAAGCTAACAAAGCTATATATTCCTAAAAAGGGGATGCAAATCTATCCTAATGCGACAACTATATGTGGATGCAAGATTTAAAACTACTCTAAAAACAAAAAATGAAAGTTTATTGCTTATCAATCTTTATCTTGCCACTTAAAATGCCTAGATGGAATATGAGATGTTACCATTCATTTCGTCTAAACACTAAAAACAAGTACTAAGACAAACATAAAGCACTTTCACTTTACTAAAAGGAAACCAAATGAAAAGCAAGTTCAAGAAAGCAAAACTAAGATTTTCAAAAGATTTTCTTCAAAGCAACAAACAAAAGAGTCTTTTCAAAAGATGCTCTCAACACTGAAACTTGTGATTGAAGAATAGGCAATCAAACACTTTTTCGAATTGACATCACTCAATGGATGAAAACTCAACAAAAATAAATGTGTTTAAAATCGCTCTTAACAATCAAAAGCAGCAATGAAAGCTTTGGCAATGAAAACCAAAAGATCAAAAAGACAAATTCCAAGAAAGTGTCAAACAAAAACTTTCATGAAAGAAAGAAGTGAATGGTCACAAAAAGCGATTTTATCAAGCAAACAAAAAAGTCACCAAAAGCAAGATTAGCACAAAGATTGTGATCAATCTCCCTACTCTGATGAATCAGAGCAGCCAAGATTCCTAGAAAGAAATCTTGCGTGCTTTAGCAAAAAACGATGACGCTTGCAATCAACAAAAAATAAGACCAATACTCCTTATACTCAGAGAGAATTCAGAACGAGATGCTCGCTGTAAAACAAATAATTGATACTGGAAAATGACTGTTTCAGACTGACTCAAACCACCAGACAAACCTTCAGAGACTAACAAAATTTATAAATATTGAAAATTGCAATATATACGCGACTATACTGAAGTACAGATTGCGTGTATACGCAACTGTATCTAAGGAAACCTGCGTATACGTGGGTTTACTGAAAGAAGCAAGCGTATATACGCCTCTGTATCTAAGAAAAACAGCATATATGAAAAGCTTCAAGAAAAATAAAAAACAAACTGAAGAAACTAGCAAACCTTAAAGTTCAAGAACAGACCAGATAGTAATCAGCAAGCAGACAAGGCAGCTGAGCCCTGATTGGCTTGAAAAACACCCAAACTAGGAACAACTAGAGTGTTGTCCCCAGTGGAGTCGCCAATTTTGATAGAGGGAATTACTCCCCTAGGGATTTTTGGGTTGAAACCCTAGGAGACTGAAAGTTATCTATTCAAAGAAACATGCATTCATACAACCATTATGCTATTATAAGCAAATTTTGTGATAAGGGTATGTACCTTTGGTCCTACGTTTGAGAAGGCCTTTAGGGTCCAAACCCTTCTTGGAGTTCCCTTCTTCTTTTTTGTCCTGCAAAACAACCAATTCAAAGAACACAGTAGTATATGGACAAAAACTTATAAAGGAACTATCTTCATGTTATAAAGAAAGGTAGTTAGTTATGAAATCCAAACAACCTTTTGTATATGAATTCTAAACATGAATATCGTTAACATAAAGAAGATTCATTTCGGGAACCAAGACATGTGTTTCTTTTATTATAGACAAATAAAGTACATAAAAAGGAATATTTTCACCTGAGTCACCTTCAGCAGGCTCCAAGCAAATCTTCCTTCCGGATCCGTTCCAACCTCAAGCCTCTAACAAACTCCTTCCATGACTCTCTCCATGATGTCATAAATGGTGGATGAACATCAACACACAAGGAAACAAAGGTTTCCTGTAAAAATGGAGGAAGTGCAGAAGGCACAAGGGAATTCAGACCTGGTCAAGGGAAAAATCTCAGCATAACAACCTTTCTCTCTCCTCTCTCCTCCTTTAGGCCTTCCCTTTGAGGTCTTTTTATACCATCCCCAAAGTAGTTTTTTAGTTAGGAGTTGGTTGGGAACAGTTGGACCACGGGCACTAACAGGTGATTAGCAGGTAAAACCCGCGATCTCCGCCCGAAAATAAGGAGTTTTATATTTTCTTAAGTGTTTTAATACATACACACGGGTTGGCTATACACATACCCACATATACACGCGTTTAACTCAGGGCAATGTCGCGTATAAGGGATAAAACATTGTTTTTCTAAATTTTAGGACCAGGTCTGGAAGGAGGGGTTGCCCTAGGCCATGAGTATAGCATCACAAACCATAAGAGTGAGATTTGGAGCTATAACATATATTCAATTTCAATATCATAGTATTTTATCTTATGAACCCATTTATGTTTCCACTATTTCAAATATTTTTTTCTCTAAGAAGTAACACAAACTATTGTGGTTGATTTTGATGATCAACTTGTTGGCCGATAAATATTGTTCGAATTTGGCCAGTGTGTGCATGGTGAAAATATTTTTCTTGATAAAAGTGGAATAAGGTATATTTCTCAATTAAAATATATTAGGTGCTCATCCTAAATTAACACGACCACTATGCCTTCTCCTAATGTATCACATTCTACTAGGAAGGGGAAAGAGAAGTTAAGAAGTGCTAGGATTAAGAAAGAGTTCATCACCTCTTTGCACATATCAAAAGGTTTTTTTGCTTCTTTAGTTCATATCAATGCTCCCTTCTATGGTAAATGTTTTTGGACTCACATTATCTATGAATATGCTCTAAAAGATATTCTATAGTAGTTGAATATTACCATAAATCCATTTAACTCCATGAGGGGTCCTGGGCATTGTCCAATTAATGGTAGCCTAAAATATCTTTGATACATTTTTACTCCTTGTACACTAATAATATGTCCCAAATTCAAAATTTCCTTCACTCAAAACTCACATTTTGACTTAGTGAAAATAGAGTGTTCCTCCAGTATGATCAATACTTTATCCAAGTGTATAATATGCTCCTTCCAAGTCTTTCTATATATGTGGAGATCATAAAAAAATATTAATAACAAATTTCACAACTTCTTCTTGAAAATATGGTTCATGCATGACTCAATGCTTTCTTGTGTGATGGCTAAACCAAATGGGATGACAAAGAATTCATAATGTCCAAATTAACATCTAAATGTGTTCTTATGAAGATCCTTCTCACATGGCTTGATCTAGTAGAATTTATGTTAATTTAAGCTTTTTCCCCTAGAAGGAAACCATCAATTTATATGAGGGAATTTCCTTGTGGTTGTGTATTATTATTTTTTCCGACAATAATAGAGGACACTGTTGAGAGTAAAGAGGAAATTAGAGCAGATTTTTTGTAGGTTGTATCTCTTCATTTTCCTCGATAATATAAAAGGAAGGATTGGTTGTTTCTACCTGGATGTAGCCCAATTGTGTGAACCACATATATCTGTGTCTCTCTTTATTTATGTTTTTTTCTATTTTCTTTTCCACAATATTGTATGGCTTCTATCGCTCTGTTAAAAATTTCTAGCAGTTTGAGACAAGTATTTTTTACAAACATTCTGTATATCAAAAAATTATGATGCAAGTCTTCAAACTTCTAACTCAACTTATCTTATTATGATAAGGTATGATATAAGTATACTTCAGAAAAGGTTGTAGTCATGATGCATAACACTCATTCCAATGATCTAATAATTCATCAATCTTTAAATTAGTTCTCCCATTAAAGTATTTTATGAACGGAAACATTTATCAAGCTTGAATCCATTGCAAATCCATATAGGATTTTGATTAAAATTAAGTATCCAAGCATCTCAAAGGCCTTTATAGACAACATTAATTATGATAAGTTTCTTCCATGTTATTATATCCTCATCATCACTTTAAAGTCAAGATCCTCAGCCTTGAACATAACAATATTTATACTCAGGGCTCAGAACAATATACTGCAATGACTGAGCTTAACATCTATAATAGGTCTTCAAACTTGAAAACTTTATCATTATACTAGTGTGATCTATAATACTTCAAAATTTTACATAATTCATAATTTGGTCAAAACATCTTTGGCACATGGTAAATCGAAAAAATCACTTAATTACCAACTCATGGTATAGTTAACATAAGCTAATTTCCATATCTTGTTGGGTACCTATTACATGGAACGTATTAGCATCAACTACTTACCATATTTTGGTCACACTTACCCATGATATATATATTAGTCACCATCATCCTAGTCAATATCTCTTACTCATGGCGAATCTCGAAGGGCCTCACTCTTCATGAGTAATTTTTGGCTTAATGTTAAGTTTTATCCTCATCTTATCTAGTGATTTTTCATCTATTCCATAAAGGAACCCACTCAACTAAGTTTATGTGCCTCTAATACCATTATTGCTCATTCTCGTCAATATCTTTGACATGGAAAGAATGTTTTTCTTCTACAATGTCATTCTTGTGAAGGTAGTGTTACAAATTAATTAAAGGAGCAATGAAAAACATAATCTATTGTGGAAACACAAATATAGAAATTCATAGAACAAGAGAGACATAGATCAACGTGTTTCACCAAATTTGGGTTATATCCATGGAGAAACAACCAATCCTTCCTTTTATATTATACAAAAAATTGAAGAGATACAACTTACAATAGATCCACTGTAATTTCATTTTTGCTCGCACAATTCCCTTATATAAACCGAGTAGTTTCCTTCTATGGAAAAAGCATAAATTAAACATATCTTCTACCATGATCTCATATTCCAAATGAATGTCCCATATTGATTACAAAAGTACAATATTTTACAAGTTAATTTTTCATCTATTTTTATCTTCGGGGCGCTCTCATGGACCCCCAGGAAGCAATATATCAAGGGAATTACCCCACATGCCATTGTCAATGATTGGGATCCAAACGCAAGTGAAACAACACCATTGAATTAGGAACATAATCAGACTCCACATCGAAGAGGTAGAATGTTTGTTCCCTATGAGACCATTTTCCTAAGTTATAATGTTTGTCCCCTACTAGACTATTCTCCTAAGGTTGAATGTTTCTCCCCTGATGCTATCATATCAAAAATCTATACCATTCTCCTAATCAACTTGATCAAGAGATAATTTATATCGTTTATGTTCTTATCTCATCACAACCTCCTACTAAGAGAGATATGCTCAATCATTTCAAGATTTTCCTTAAAGTATATGAACATCGTCTCGGAATTAATATGTTTGACTATTGAACTAGAGCCATACTAACCCCTTTTGATTAATATATGTGTACTACATGTCAAGGTGACCCAACTTGTCATCATGATGTCACATGCACCTAATCAAATAACCTTGCAAGTAGTTTTTGAAGACCTAATGCTTCACAAATTCCATCCAACTTAGATATACTTGGTCACTACAATAAATAGTCTGACAGATGTTTGGTTAACTTCATATTCATAATAGAGACTAGACTAAAATGGTATCGTAATGTAATTTTTCTATTCTTATCAATCTCCTCCAAATCTAAATATGTGGTTGTACTTCAATATTTAAAAAAAATTTCAAAAAATAAATGAATTTTCCATGACCACCTGTAACATGTTGGCACACAAACCATTTTACTAGGTCTATCACCATAGTTTCTTCCCTATCATATTAACTATATGCTCCCTCTAACACTAAGACACATCCTATTTTTGCAATTATAGATAATCTCTCTACCACTGCAACATTTATCACAATTCCATTGACATTTGATAATTTCAAACTTGGAGATCTAATCTCTCCAAAGCTAGTACGAGGCTCTCTAACTTTTCCTAGAGTAAATGATTTCCACCACAATCACTCCCTATGACATAAGTCCTTCAGCTTTCGATAGAGACAAATCACATGAAATCAGCAAAACCTAGCATGTTTGATTGTAATAGTCTTCTTGTGAAATTGAGCTATTTATATTCATCTCTTCGAGTAGACAAAGATAATCTTAGTTTCTTTAATAGGCTTATATGTGATCTTCAACTTCCTTACTTCATCAAAGTTCTAATACCATGTTGATTTTTCAGTACAATTGATACAATATTGTAACAAAATTTATAATATAATATAGTATTAAAATATAATATTATATTTTAATATAATATACTAAGTCGTATTCTCATATTTATTTATTGTAACTATACATAGTTAAAAAATAAATAAATTCATAAACACATGTATATTGATATATATGCTTATTTATTCATCTTACTATTATATTTTTCTCCAAATATAACTTTTATTTATATTTTAGTTCTATTTTTTTGCTTGTTTTTCTATTAATGATTACTAAACATACATACATACATACATATATATATATATATATATATATATATATATATATATATATATATATATATATACACCTTGATGGGGTGGGTCAGTGAATGGTATGGGGCTTGGCTCTCGATGGGCGCTCTCATTTAGTATGAAACATGACCATATTTATATCGATGGATGAGATGTGTGGCAAGGGAAGGTGAGAACCATTGAAAAGCAGCATGATCATTATATATGTTAGAAGACGTGTTATCAACATTTTTTACTCTCTTGGTATGGAAGGAAGGGTAGGCAGTTTTAATGAGACTAGGTATTCACAAGATCACTACGTGTTCATGGCCTTTGTTTTGGGAGGTTTGAGTTTGCTTGGAGCTGCAGAAGCAAGGTATTTGTGTACTAGGAACATTGGTTGGGTGATGTGTAGGATAGTGTGGGATCTGAGAGAAATAAGTTTGGGTTTCTTGCAGATGATGATTGTGGCATCAAATGTAATATTTTGTGGGTGAATTTGAATTGCAATAATCATTTGATTTCAACGTTGAAGAATCTAGGGCACCTGAGTTATAATGAAATTCTTCTAGCAATGATAACAATTTGTGAAGCACTTTCAATTTTCTCGCTAACACAATATTCTTCTTAATACTATTAGTGTATTCTCTCATACTTCATCAAATAGTTACCAAAATACAGGAGACAAGAGCACAAGATGTTGGCTCTCAGCCAACACAAAACATCTATATCTTAGAGAGGAAAACCCTTCTTGAAATTTCTATTATTGAAGATTCTATTGATAAATTTCAAACCCTATACCATTGACATGTAGATCTGCCAACAACAAGCCAATCCTTTTGATGTGGGAGCATGTGACTCAGAGGGGAAGAATCTTCCAAATTATTCCAAAAATCCAAAAAAAAATTACAGGCAAGGGAGTCGGGTCCTTTAGCCTGCAATTTCTATGCTTTCTTAGTTAAAATTAGAATAAATTCTAGCAATAAATCATGCTATTTGTAACAGAGCTTTTCAAGCTTTAAATCACCTGTAAAGCATGCTTTTCTTTGTATTGGATAAGGACGAGAGGGCCTATCCTTAGTTATAAATAAAATGGCAACAAAGCTCTTAGCAGACAGAGGAGAGGGGTGAACGCCATAGTATTATTTTGGAAAATTTGTTCTCTTAGTGTCTCTCATTAATGACTCTGCCGCATGCATGAATAGATTATCGGATAGTGAGATGGTGTTGAATGGTTCCATTTCCATAAGTTGAAAATGATGTTTTTTAATCATTGAAATCGTTTCTCTTTCATTTTATGTTTATACGACTTTGATTTTCAATTACACATATGTCTCAGTTATCCTAAGAATCCTTGCAAATTCCATTTAATGGCTGTAGTGATTGAAAACTTATGACTGTAAGTTCTCACCGTCTCGTTTCAAGACCATATCGGCGTTGGGAGATCATTTGAAGCCGTTGGACGTGTGTTCCATTTACAAGCTTTTCTGTTGAAAAGGAGCGATAGTGTAATAGGGAGCGAGTTCCAAACCGGGAGCGAAACAATATAAATTGCAATTTATGATGATCGCTGAGTCCATCAGTTCAGAAGCAGTAAAGTGGTTAATTAAATCGATTAGCGAAAAGCGGAACTGGCGAAGTCTTAACCACGGATTATAGGTGTATCGGGTCCGTTTTAAAGACCATTGTTTGTGCGAGTGCGGTTCGGTTATACATCGGCCAACCTCAAGTTAAGTGGGGAAATATATAAGGCGATGTAGACTTGGTTATACATCGGAAAACCCAATTGAAGTGCGATATATATATAAAGTGTTGTATACATGTATACCGACCGAGAGTGGTAAAGAGAACAGGGGATATATATATGGCCGTGAGTCTTTCCTATAGTAAGGCCGGTGTGACATATGCATACGAGCCTTGTCTTTAATAAACGTGCCGTGGGTATATATAATGGAAGCATATATATGTTGTGTGGACCATTATAACAGGGAGTGTATGTAAATAGAAGCCCTCAAAAGAAGGATATCGCTTTTAAAGCCGTCTCCAAGAGCCAAGATTAATTAGTAAAGCATGATATTGGGACTTTGGAAGTGAAACATCAGTTTAATGACTGATGCACCCAGTCCAGAAGAAAAGGAAATTGACCAAGGCATAGAGGAACTCGCTGACAGATTAAGGAAATTGACCCTAACACCTGCACCCACGCCATCATTAGTGGTATCAGAGCCCACAACTGACACTGAATTGAATCTCAGGAGCAGAATAAGGATAGCTTTCAGAGTTGGAAGAGGACGAGGACATGGTGGAAGAGGACGACCTGCTGCAAATGCTGAACTATTGTAAACAGTGGAGGAGCTGCGAGCTAGAGTGGATTCTTTAACTTCAGATAGAAATATAGATGATGGAGATGTCAGTGAGCCTGAAATTGAAGCTGCTGAAGAAGAGGAAGCTGTACAGGTTACTCCTGAGATGAGATTCTTTCAGTCAGTGTTAAAATCCACAGCCAAGCCATGGAACCAATTAGTACCAGTGTATCAAGGAGGATTGAATCCAGAAGAATTGATCGACTGGATTAACAGCATGGAGAAATTCTTCGATTACGAGGAAACAGAGGATGAGAAGAAAGTAAAGTTTGTTGTCACCAAGTTAAAAGGCCATGCAACACTCTGGTGGGATGGTGTGCAAGCGGAAAGGAAGAGACTTGGTAAGTAGCCAATCAAGAACTGGAGCCGAATGGTAGCAAAGTTAAGAGGTAAGTTCTTGCCAAGTAATTATCAGTAAACATTGTTTAGACAAATGCAAAATCTTAGACAGAGAGCTTTAACAGTAAAAGAGTATACAAAAGAGTTTTATAAAGTAAGCATAAGAGCTGGAGAAGCCCAAGACACAGATGAGAAGGTGGCTAGATATATGAATGGCCTCAGAATGGACATTCATGATGAAATAAGCCTGCTGTCTCCTAAAACAGTAGAGGAAGCTTATCAGATAGCACTGAAAGCGGAGGAAAAGCTCATAAGGAAGCAGTCTGCCAAAGGGAGAGGGACTTTCAGAGGAAAAGGAAGTCAAGGTGGTAGAGGTAGGTCTACAGCACCTAG
Source organism: Pinus tabuliformis (assembly GCA_031772625.1). NCBI lineage: Eukaryota > Viridiplantae > Streptophyta > Pinopsida > Pinales > Pinaceae > Pinus > Pinus tabuliformis. The sequence goes on along the minus strand of CM062812.1, from coordinate 478,779,130 downwards.
AGATGGAGCTAGCAGTAGCTCAACCCAGCATGCACCCAGAGAAGGTGATGCAAGAGGCAGAGGGAGTTTTTCCAGAGGAAGAGGAGGCAGAGGAAGAGGTAGAGAAATAAGATGTTACAGGTGTAACAAGCTGGGACACAGAGCTTTTGAGTGCCCAGAGAATGCAGACACAAAACAGAGGAATGCAATTGTTGTTCCAGCTGAAGAAGAAGCACCAGCGGCAGCGGTAGTAGAAGAAGAAAACACACTAGAAAGAGGAGAATCTCTGGTGGTAAATAAAGTTTTACTTAAGCCAGTGAAAGAGGTTGCTGCTGAACCGCCACAAAGGAAAACTTTTTTCAGGACAGTGTGCAATGTCCAAGGGAAATGTTGCCAGACGATCATTGATAGTGGTAGCACTGATAATTTGGTCTCTACAGAGGTAGTGGAGAAATTGAGACTGAAGACAATGAAACATCCAACACCTTATAAGGTGTCATGGTTATAAAAGGGACATCAACTATTGGTAAGTGAACAGTGTGAAGTGGAATTTCAAGTGGGCAAGTACAAGGATAAAATTGTTTGTGATGTGATGCCTATGGACGTGTGTCACATATTGCTCGGGAGGCCTTGGCAATATGATAGAGGAGCCATACATGACGGGAAGCAAAACACCTACAAGTTTGGAAAAGATGGTGTTAATCATACATTGTTGCCTTTGCAAGAAGAAGATGTACCGGGACAGAAGACTGATCCAAAAACTCTGTTACTTGGAGGGAAGGAGTACTTGAAGCAGATTGAAGAAAATGAGGTAAACTTTGCTGTGATTTGCAAGCCCAAGGTAATATTGACTTCTACTAAAATTTCTGAATTACCCATTGAAATTCAAGAAATGCTGGAGAATTATTGTGATATTATTGTTGATGATTTGCCTAATGAATTACCGCCAATCCGGAAAATCAGTCATCATATAGACTTGATTCTTGGAGCAAGCCTACCTAACAAAGGAGCGTATAGAATGACTCCTGCAGAAAATGAGGAAGTTAAGACACAGGTGCAAGAATTGCTTGACAAGGGGTTGATTAAAGAAAGTCTGAGTCCTTGTGCAGTGCCAACAGTGTTGAGCCCGAAAAAAGATGGAGGCTGGAGAATGTGTACGGATTCAAGAGCCATCAATAAGATTACAATCAGGTACAGATTTCCATTACCCAAAATTGAAGATTTACTGGATTGTTTATCTGGCGCAAAATATTTTTCAAAGTTAGATCTTAAGAGTGGTTATCATCAGATAAGGATAAGAGAAGGGGATGAATGGAAAACTGCTTTTAAGACCAATGAGGGATTATATGAATGGAAAGTGATGCCTTTTGGGCTGTCCAATGCACCAAGTACATTTATGAGGCTTATGAATGAAGTTCTTAAAGAATTTATTGGTAAATTTGTAATAGTATGTCTGGATGATATATTAGTCTATAGCAGATCCAAGGAAGAACACTTGAGGCATTTAAATTATGTTCTACAGAAGCTGCAGCAAGAAAAAATATTGTTGAATCTGAAGAAATGTTTATTTATGAAAGAAGAGCTGGTATACTTGGGATTTGTTATCTCAGCTGAAGGATTGAAAATGGATCCAGAAAAGATCAAAGCAATTGTGGAGTGGCCTTCACCCAAGAGTATTTTTGAGGTAAGGAATTTTCATGGTCTTGCTAGTTTTTACAGAAAATTCATTAAGAATTTTAGTAAAATTAATGCACCTATTATTGAGACCATAAAGAAAGATAAACAACCATTCAAGTGGACTGCTGAAGCAGAGAGAAATTTTCAGCTGTTAAAGAGGAAAATAACTGAAAAGCCTGTTTTGGTTCTTCCTGATTTTAACAAAACTTTTCAAGTTAAGTGTGATGCCAGCGCAGAAGCAATTGGAGGAGTTTTGAGTCAAGAAGATAGACCAATAGATTACTTCAGTGAAAAGCTAAATGAGGAAAAAAGAAATTATTCTTCTTATGATAAAGAGTTTTATGCAGTTGTACAGGCACTAAAGAAGTGGAGGCATTATTTAATGTCAAAGGAATTTATTCTTTACTCAGATAATCATGCATTGCAGTTTATAATGCAGCAGCCAAAACTCAGCCAGAGACATGCTAAATGGGTAGAATATCTTCAAGGCTTTCATTTTGTGTTGAAATATATAAGTGGACAGTCAAACAAAGTTGCAGATGCCTTAAGTAGGAGGAGTATATTGCTGCAAGAAAGTCAAATCCAAGTGTTGGGTTTTGATTTTCTTAAGGAATTATATAAAATTGATTCAGATTTTAAGGAGGCATTTGAGGCTTGTGAAAATCCTGTTTTGGCAGACAGGAGCAAGTGGCTGGATTATTTTATACAAGATGGACTGTTATTTAAGAAAAATCAGCTGTGCATACCCAACTGTTCAATGAGAGAAAATTTAATCAAAGAGAAGCATAGTGGAGGACTTGCAGGACATTTTGGTAGAGAGAAGACCTTTGAACAGCTCAACAGATTCTACTTCTGGCCGAAAATGAAATCTGAAGTAGAGAAGTATGTAAGAAATTGTAAAGTCTGCCAGTATGCAAAAGGAAGGAGCCAGAACACAGGGTTGTATATTCCATTTCCAATTCCAGATAGGCCTTGGGATATGGTAAGTATGGATTTTGTGATAGGATTTCCAAAGACTCAAAGAGGCTATGATTCAATTTTTGTGGTAGTGGACAGATTTTCAAAAATGGCACACTTTATTCCATGTTATAAAACTAGTGATGCTTCTCATATTGCTAACTTGTTTTTTAAAGAAATTGTAAGGTTACATGGATTGCCCAAAAGCATTGTTTCAGACAGGGATTCAAAGTTCGTTGGACATTTCTAGAGAACACTATGGAAAAATCTGGGAACTAAATTAAATTTCAGTTCTGCCTATCATCCACAGACTGATGGACAGACTGAGGTTGTGAATAGAAGTTTAGGCAATCTTTTGAGGAGCTTTACTGCAGAGCATCCAAAGCAATGGAATCAAGTGTTACCACAAGTTGAATATGCATATAATGATTCACCGAACAGGAGCACAGGACAAAGCCCATTCCATATTGTTTATGGAATGCAGGCAATACATGAACAGGTGAAACAACAGCTACAAGACAGCAACATCAAATATAAAACCAGAGCAGACATGAGGAGAAGAGAAATGAACTTTGAAGTTGGAGACTTGGTTTTAGCACACCTCAGAAAAGAGAGATTTCCAAAGGGATTGTATAATAAATTAAAATCCAAGAAAATTGGACCATGCAGGGTACTGAGGAAATTCTCTGCAAATTCTTATGAGATTGAATTACCACCTGGTGTGGGAATATCAGCAATTTTTAATGTTGCAGACCTATACAAGTATGAGAATGAAGCTGCAGATGATATAGCACAGGATCAAAAGACTCCGAAGATTGACTGGGTAAAACAGTTACCCACAGCCAAGACTTTACAGCCAGAAAGAATTCTGGACAGGAAAGTGTATAAGAAGACAAGGGAACGAGAGTATTTCTAGTATCTGGTGAAGTGGAAGGAACAACCGATTACTGAAGCTACTTGGGTTATAGAAGACATTCTACAGAAATTGGGCAAATATGTAGATGAGCTCATGGACAGGAGCCCATGAAGAATTTTGTCCTCAGGAGTCTGATGCGGGAGCATGTGACTCAAAGGGGAAGAATCTTCCAAATTATTCCAAAAATCCAAAAAAAAAATACAGGAAAGGGAGTCGGGTCCTTTAGCCTGCAATTTCTATGCTTTCTTAGTTAAAATTAGAATAAATTCTTGCAGTAAATCATGCTATTTGTAACAGAGCTTATCAAGCTTCAAATCACCTGTAAAGCATGCTTTTCTTTGTATTGGATAAGGACGAGAGGGCCTATCCTTAGTTATAAATAAAATGGTAGCAAAGCTCTCATCAGACAGAGGAGAGGGGCGAATGCCATAGTATTATTTTGGAAAATTTGTTCTCTCAGTGTCTCTCATTAATGACTCTGCCGCATGCATGAATAGATTATCGGATAGTGAGATGGTGTTGAATGGTTCCATTTCCATAAGTTGAAAATGATGTTTATTAATCATTGAAATCATTTCTCTTTCGTTTTATGTTTATATGGCTTTGATTTTCAATTACACATATGTCTCAGTTATCCTAAGAATCCTTGCAAATTCCATTTAATGGCTGTAGCGATTGAAAACTTATGACTGTAAGTTCTCACCATCTCAGTTCAAGACCATATCGGCGTTGGGAGATCATTTGAAGCCGCTGGATGTGTGTTCCATTTACAAGCTTTTCTGTTGAAAAGGAGTGATAGCGTAATAGGGAGCGAGTTCCAAACCGGGAGCGAAACAATATAAATTGCAATTTATGCTGATCACTGAGTTCATCAGTTCGGAGGGAGTAAAGTGGTTAATTAAATCGATTAGCGAAAAGTGGAACTGGCAAAGTCTTAACCATGGATTATAGGTGTATCGGGTCCATTTTAAAGACCATTGTTTGTGCAAGTGCGGTTCGGTTATACATCGGCCAACCTCAAATTAAGTGCGGAAATATATAAGGCGATGTAGACTTGGTTATACATCGGCAAACCCAATTGAAGTGCGATATATATATAAAGCGTTGTATACATGTATATCGACCGAGAGTGGTAAAGAGAACAGGGGATATATATATGGCCGTGAGTCTTGCCTATGGTAAGGCCGGTGTGACATATGCATACGAGCCTTGTCTTTAATAAACGTGCCGTGGGTATATATAATGGAAGCATATATATGTTGTGTGGGCCATTATAACGGGGAGTGTATGTAAATAGAAGCCCTCAAAAGAAGGATATCGCTTTTAAAGCCGCCTCCAAGAGCCAAGATTAATTAGTAAAGCATGATATTGGGACTTTGGAAGTGAAACATCAGTTTAACGACTGATGCGCCCAGTCCAAAAGAAAAGGAAATTGACCAAGGCATAGAGGAACTCGCTGACAGATTGAGGAAATTGACCCTAACGCCTGCACCCACGCCATCACCTTTCTCCTTCTTCTTATGGCACTTCATCATCCTTCTTTCAACACTTCGTTCTTCTTTCGACAACTGATAGCATCCCTAGTTATGCTTGCACTAGAAGAGATATTTTTCTTTGTTCCTTAGTAGAATCCTTCCCTTATAAAGAGTAACTTATCCCTCTTACAATTAAGCTCTTCCTTGAGATATAGTTATAGGTCTGATGTAACAAGTATGTGGCCCTATTTCTTCACACGTGTGAGGGGATTCTTTCAAGAAACTGATGCTAGATCACTCTCCTTTCTTCGCTTGTGTGGTATTCTTATTTGCTTGAGTGAGAGGCCTAATGGCACTACTTTCTTAGCCCAACCAACAAGATTTTATGACTGTAATAGGAGGGTTGTTATGAAAGGAAAGAGAGCCTCCCTTTTCTTTGCACGTGTGACTGTAATAGGTCCTAAGACAACCCTATTAGCTTCAATTTTCTTCCATCCTTCTTCAAGACAGTAGAGGCTCCTTCTTCGTCCTTTTTTGTACCCTGTAGTTTTCCTTCATTTATTTTAGAGGTGAATTGGGTTGCTATGGAGGGATGGAATGACCCTTATATATAGATGTCTTATCCTTCTCTAGGATGAATTCAAGATGACTTGATGACTTGAGGCTGACTTGTCTTCTATGCTTCAGGTTGCTTCCTTTTCTGATTTCGTTGCATGGAGGAGGTTTGTTACTTGGCTTGGAGGTATTTAGTGGACTCTCATACATAAATATACATGGTGTAACATTCACTTAAGGGTATTCAACATTTATTTTGACTCTTTAACTTTCCTATAGAACTTTGACATGTGCTAGACCTATAAATAACAAAAATAATATTTCTTTTCTTTTATAAATACAAAGATCAAAATTAAATTTATGAAGACTGAAACTAGTTACACTTTCTTCAACTCTCCCTGTTAACTAGGGAGGTATTCATAAATCATTACAAGTTGTTAGGCTATTTTCAATATTAAGAATTCACACAAGAGAAATTAGATTGGTAATCCATCTATTATAGCATCATAGTAACCAACATTATTTCCACAATAAGGCCTTAACTGATAAATCTATCTCTCATTATATCATAGCATAATGTTGGTGAGACCAATGGCTATAGACACCTTCATCATTCTCTTTCAAGGTACGTACCCACCTGGGTGTTCACTCACTATGACCCTGTAGAACTACTCTCATTTTGGGTTCCCAACACTCAAAGAATATCAGTCCTCTTTCCTACTCTTGTCTTGGATGCCCTACACATCCTCAAAGAGCATCGGATACCAAATGATTACCCAATCCTCCATTATTTCTTCCAAAGTGAAGACAAGAATGTCATGTCTATATCTCCCTCTCAATAGGGGAAGATATACCCATTCCTTAAAGGAACGCACCCAAGCTCCGACTCACCAGGAACTTTCCCAAGGTCCCTTTCGATCACGAACTTTTTAGAGCTCTCTTTTAGATAGGGACTCTTCTACACATCAATAAGTTCTTCTTTGTGGGTCCTTCAGTTTCTTGATCAACTGCTCTCCTTGATGTTATGAAATTCGGTTGAGCTTCTTCTTTGTAGGTGATCTGAAAATGAGATCTTAGATTAATATTAAGGTATTACAGACTCATGTGCAAGATTTGCCTATATTACTTAGTGTAACGGATCAAAACGATTATGAATAATATAGACAATAAGCAGTTAGAGAAACATAACAAACACACACACATAACACAACAAATAATCAAGGAGTTCATCCAAAACTCTTGGGCTATGTATCTTAGTCCAACTTTCAGTCATGACCTCTCGATTATGTCTTCAATAGCAGAATTTTTACAAATGTGAGCTCAAATTGAGTCTCAACACAGCAGGAACAAACAACAAGGTTTTGCTTGAATCACTTAAGTCTTTCTGAGTACACAGACTCTCCCTCTCGCTCTTTGTCTTTGTTTTCTCTCTTTCTCAACATTGCCTGTCTCTGTCTCTGACACTAAGTGGCTTTTAAGCCTATTAGCACTTATCTGTTCGTTTTCCCTTTCGGACTCTCTGGCTCCTCGCCTCTGTTTGCTCAAATCTCCTCTGAGTGTTAACCAATCACGATGTAATGTCTTCAGGTATGGTGGCCAACTGTTATGAAATGGAAAGGACCACTGACACCTTGAAATCCCCAAAAATATCGTTTCTCTGCTTACACAGAGAAATACATAGAAATGTCAAAAAATCAGCCAAAACACTTTCTATCGGACTTCAAATATTATTGAATCTGCCCTAAACTCCATCGGGTCTGCCTTTATATCGCTATCGCAAGTCGCTAGTCACGAGTTCCTTTTTATTTGGGTTTATAATGAAAACCCACAAATACACATGAAAACTCATCAAATAGTTGCATATCAAACTTCAAATATTATGTATTTGCATCTATAAATTCCATCAGGTCTGGTTATATCGCATGTCGCATCTCCTTCAGGGTATCTGAATGTTGATTGTGCCGATCAACCTTATCGGCTATCGGTGCATTGTTATCCCATGATCGTTGGCCCCTTTGGTAGAGGGAATTACTCCCCTAGGGCTTTTTGGGTGAAACCCTAGCAGAATGAAAGTTGTCTATTCAAAGAAACATGCATTCATACAGCCATTATGCTATTATAAGCAAATTCTATGATAAGGTTACGTACTTTTGGTCCTACGTTTGAGAAGGCCTTTAGGGTCCAAACCCTTCTTGGAGTTCCCTTCTTCACTTTTGTCCTGCAAAACAAACAATTCAAAGAACACAGCAGTACATGGACAAAAACTTATAAAGAAACCATCTTCATGTATAAAGAAAGGTAGTTAGTTATGAAATTCAAATAACCATTTACATATGAATTCTAAACATGACTATCATTAACATAAAGAAGATTCAATTCGGGAACCAAGACATGTGTTTCTTTTATTATAGACAAATAAAGTACACAAAAAGGAATATGTTCACCTGAGTCACCTTCAGCAGGCTCCAAGCAAAGCTTCCTTCCGGATCCATTCCAGCCTCAAGCCTCTAACAAAACTCCTTCCATGACTCTCTCCATGATGTCATAAATGGTGGATGAACATCAACACACAAGGAAACAAAGGTTTCCTGTACAAAATGGGGGAAGTGCAAAAGGCACAAGGGACTTCAGACCTGGTCAAGGGGAAAATCTCAGCATAATAACCTTTCTCTCTATTCTCTCCTCCCAGGCCTTCCCTTTGAGGTCTTTTTATACCATCTCCAAAGTAGTTTTTTAGTTAGGAGTTGGTTGGGAACAGTTGGGACACGGGCACTAACAGGTGATCAGCAGGTAAAACCCACGATCTCCGCCCGAAAAGAAGGAATTTTATATTTTTTAAGTGTTTTAATACATACACGCGGGTTGGATATACACGAACCCACGTATACACGCGTTTAACTCAGGGCAATGTCGCGTATAAGGGATAAAACACTGTTTTTTAAATTTTAGGACCAGGTCTAGAAGGAGGGGTTGCCCTAGGCCATGAGTAGATCATCACAAACCATAAGAGTGAGATTTGGAGCTATAACAGATGCCCCCTAATATATGAGGTCAGAAGGGGTACATGATGGCCGAAATATATTATGCGAGTACATGGAAAGGAAGTCTGTCAAAAACTGAGGAGGACTTCACCAAAATTCAGCCTGCCAAGCCACCAAAGGAGATCAGAAAGAAACACTGTCTCAGGAGGGAATACCCATGCTCAGAAAAGGTAAAGCATGTCCGCATATCAAGTACAAGTGGATCCACTAAGTATACAAGTATAAATGAGTGAAAGATACATAATGGATCATCTCATCATAATGAACAAGTACATGTCTGAATATCACATATAAGACTGTCAATGATGCTGAAAGATGAAACAGATCACTGATATCAAAGACTGATCCCAAAAGGTACCAACTGAACATGATGGAATAGGATGGTACTACACTGCAAACTCAGGTGCCGGCATATAGAATGTCGCCATGACTGACTGCAACATATAAGGTGGAGTGGTATCAACTAGCAGCAACAGGAGCAACTCTCAAGTGAACCAATGAATGCTGATACAACCTGAGGTCTTCACCGACCGCCGTGGTACATTTCTACACCATGGGAATAAATGATCTGAAGTCGACCATGTGAGAAATCGTTTGATTACCGGTCGTTGATGTATACCGTTAACAAACGCGAGACTACTCACCGATAATGATAATGAGCGTCAAGGTACCGAGTACAATCTAACATGTGTGAATAGATGAGCTGGAGTCGAACACCTGTAAGAGTCTATCGATCAGGAGACAATGATGGTTTCCCACTGTCGATAGCGAAGGATCTGCCACTGATGATTGCAAACCCCAAGGTACTGCCAAATGGACTCTAGATCTTTGCCCCAGAGCAATGAGTCGGAGTCGATAGGGAAAGATCCGCTAGAAGGAAGGCATTAAGGCATCCTCCATCAATCTAGCGCGAGTGTAACCCGTAGGCCAATAATGTGGAATGAATCGGATGAAAAAGATGTAGTAACCCAACCGAAGTACGTTTCCGGCGTACACAAGATGTGGCTAGCGCACGACAGAAACCCTCTGAACCAACCAATAATGAAAGCCGACACAGAGGCGAGGTATCCACCAATAGGGTCAAATGGAAACCAAGGTACTGCACGAATCCCAATGTGTGATAATGTAAGCTGATGTCAAACACAAGGGAAACCACTCAGTCAAAGACCCATGATACTGATCGATGCTGAGCACAAGGTGACCTATCAATAATGAGAATAGGGCCAGGGTGCGGCTCTAGGCCTGTCCTCAGAGCAAGGTGTCGTCGTCGATAAGGACAAGACCTGCCAGCAAAAATTCAATGGGGACCTTCTCAAACCGGCACGAGTAAAGGACCAATATAACTGATGTGATCATAGACATGACACTGACACCCAGGGATGGCCGACTGAAAAATGAGTGAAGATACACCGCAGAGAGGCCGACTCAGGCTAACTTCCCTTGAACAAAAGCACGACTCAATGTGACTATGTGGCAGCATATGATGACTCTGTATAAGCTCGCCATGCAGGAGGTACGAACGAACCCTCCATATGATTGGAAGAGATAACCAATCGGGGGAGAACTGACTCAACAACAAGGTTATGGCGTACCTAAGTCAAACTAAATCCCACCCATGTGGAGGAGACTTTGCTTTGAGTGCTTTGTTCAAGGGCGACACGACTGACTCTAGCTGCCAACAATAAATGGAAATAATGTCCCGTTCCCGCTCTTTTTGGAATATTTAATTTTTTTGTCTTTTTCTGTTAAGATGGAAAAAGAATAAAAGAATGCTATGGTACAGTGGAAAGAACGAGTGTCGGTGAAACAGATGATCTAGTTCCTGGGAAAGGAACGTTCCTATGCTCAATGCAGGGAGGTGAAAACTGGTCATTGACACTCAAAGGTATGTTCCTTCCACAGATCAAGGTGTGTCAAGCTGCAGAAGTCAAAGGTATGCAAGGTTGATTTTGCAGACGTCATGGTCAAAAGTTGGCTTAAACACGAGTCCAAGTGAAGCCGGCTCCAGGCCAAAAGGTGCAAGTGGTCAACATGCAATGCAGTAGTACAACTCAACACAAAGGAGCCTCTAGGGTATAAAGCCAGAACCAAGTGGAGAAGCTAAGAGGAATGAGTCTTCAACGCATAAGTCATGGCAAGACTAAAGAGGACTCCCGAGCCTAGGGACAAAATATTAGCATGAGTGCCAAGTGACAACAAGGTACTAACTAGGGCACCCATGATAAGGTAGGCTCTACCACACAAGTCATGATACTTCTAAGCAATGAGAAGGTTCCGCACCATAACTTGGTGGGGTCGATCCTAAGGCCAAATGGGAAAGGAAACTGATAAGTGCACAATGCAGGCGAAAAAACCTGACCTATATGCCAGTTTCGAGAACCAATACCTGTCAGAACGGACCAACCATAAACTTCCAAAGGAGAAATCTTCCAAGTTCTGTAAACATAAATAGGAACACTAGACGAGAAGTTAATGCATCCCACATATAAACTTCATATAAGATCTTGTGTTATAGAATACAAAACTTGAAAATGCGTACCTCATATATACAATATGGTACAGGGAACCATGCAGCCTTGCAGCTTACGCATAATAGTTCTTCTGGACAAACCCCTTGCAGGGATCAGACCAAGGAATCCTTTGGTAGTCAAAACTCATGGCTTCAAAGAGTTCCTCCTGTGAAGGCAAAACAAGTTCTAAGAAATCATGAGAACTACAAGGATCAAAAGAGGGAATTAAGGGGTCCCATGTCCCTATAGGAAGAATCTCTTGGTCAACTGCCGGGACCAAGTCCCAAGAAGGAGAATAATAAGTCAAAGGATCCTTCTTAGAAGCAATTGAACATTGAGGATTCAATGCCACATAATTCACCCATGGTGGGGTAGAGTCTACTTGAACACTTGGAACAAACCAAGGGGCATTTTGCAGTAAAGTCGAATTAGGGTGGTGATTATTAGATGCAAGCTGATCAATAGTGACAATATTCCCATTATGAGGAAAGCACATTACTCGAAAGAGTGAAGATACCACAGCATTCATAGCATAGACATAATCACGCCCAAGTAGCATATTAAAGTCTAAAGGGCTATCAACCACCATCATATCGATTAAGACAGTCTTCCCACCTAAAGTGATAGGCAATTGAGGAAGAACACCCATAGATTCACCAGGTCTTCTATCATAGCCTAACAACTGACTCTGAGCTGTCAACAACTTTGGGGAACCCAAAGCTTTCCAAGTCAAAGAGGATATAATACTTGCAGAGGATCCTTCATCCACCATACATCGATAGACATTTGTGGAATTAACCCTGACCTTTATTTGGAAAGGTGCAGCGGAAGGAAGACGAGGCTCAATAAGACTATCCCAATCAAAGGAAACACTCTTAGAACTTGGAGGGGGAACATTTGAAGGAACATGAATGCCCCCTATACCAGAAGACTCGATACTAGAGATCAAACAGACTCTTTTGTTAGGCACTTCACCCCCCAAAAGAGGAGTGTAATCGGCCAGCGATTGCACTGTCTCGACCACATTATCAACCAATGGTTGATGGGATTGATGAGAAACCATATCGGATCTAGGAGTAGAAGTACTTTCAGACTCAGACCATATCCTTTGAACCTCTGGAATACCAGGGCATAAATGAGTAAGATGGTCTCCCTTGCATATCTTACAAGGGAACTTAGGTTTAAAACTTCTACATCCAGGTTTCTTATCAACCTCCATTCCGCCAACATGACTAGCAATGGTTCGCGGAGAGTCCTAAAAATGACTTGCAGAGGTCGGTGACTCTTTGCTATTATGACTCGTAGTGACTAGACTCATGCCCCCAGCATGACTTGCAGCGACTGAAGACTCATCTTCAACATGACTCGCAGAGGTTGATGATGAAGTGTTAGTGTGACTCGCAGTGACTAGACTTGTGCCCCCAGCATGACTAGTAGTGGTTGAAGGCTCATCTCCAACATGACTCGCAGAGGTTGAAGATGAAGTGCTAGTGTGACTCGCAGTGACTAGACTTGTGCCCCCAGCATGACTAGCAGTGGCTGAAGGCTCATCTCCAACATGACTCGCAGAGGTTGAAGATGAAGTGCTAGTGTGACTCGCAGTGACTAGACTTGTGCCCCCAACATGAATAGCAGTGGCTGAAGGCTCATCTCCAACATGACTCGCAGAGGTTGAAGATGAAAGGATAGAATTATTCTTCTTCTTTGACTTCCTTTTTCTCCTCTTTTTATATTTCTTGTGACAAGAAGGAGGAGAAGAAGGAACCCCAGATTTCTCTTTGAAAGAAGATGAACAATTAGCACCCATGTGATGCCCTTGAAATAAAGCATTCAACTGAGAAGCTTCAAGAGCATTTGGAATATTCGGAGTGGACCACAGCCAAATGGGTAGTCCAACATTCAACCCAGGAATATTCAAAGTGGCCATCAAGGGAGTACCAACGTTTCCAAAGAAAGGAAAAGCACAAGGATCCCCTTTTTGGAGGGCACCTTGGTTGGTTTCCACAGGAATATTGGCCATATCTAACTGTTCCAAAGACCCTTCCCCTACGGGAATATAGAAATAACTTTTCAAGGAATATGGATAAGCAATCAAAACCTTTGCCCTTGAGGAGGCAACTCCACAACTTCTGAAAGAACAACCAAAATCCTTTCAAGATCGGTAGAGTGGTAAGCCAGTCACTCAGAACACAAAGTCCAAACGTGACTAGGCAAAATACCTAAAGCCAACTATATACAAGGACAAAAGAGCACTCACTAAAATGTCCCTAAAGATATCAGCCAGTCAAACAACTTCCAAGTATTTCCGCTTCGGGTGATAAGGACCAGACACCAAAATACAAGAAAGTGGAGTCAGGGGCCTTCCGAAGATAGTCTGGGATAATGACGGCCCAGTCCTATCAGCGAAGGTAATAGAGGAAGTTACGCTGACCTCCTAACAACAGCCTGCACCGGTGCAAGCCCCCAAGCTTCGCAAGGGTGCCCTCCAGTAGTACCGTTGAGAGTGATGCAACGTCAACCTCAGGTGCCACGGGATTCCCCTCCGCAGCCACATGTGTAGTTCCCTAGGAGAAGCAACTATGGATACCAACTCGTCGCAGAAGCCAGGCGGAAAAGTCGTGAGGTAAGTTCATACAAGTAGGAGAGGGGGTATCTCTCTTCCCTGTCTTCAGAGACCCTCGTTCTTAACTCCCAGATCTGGAGCTTTCCTGGTCTTCCTAACGCTATTGGATTTTCTCTCGTTATTCAGACTCTTACGTTTGACGTTTATATGGCCTTGGAGAGTTAACTCTCCACTCGCCTAATCCAAGGCCCTAAAATCCTAATCTTGTTGGTGTAACTGACTAAAACAAAAAGTTCTAGTGAATTTTAGTTAGCGCTTGATTTTATTAGGCTGTTCTTTAAGTCACAAGGTAACGGAAGTGAAACTAGTGGTGTTTTTTGATGCAAAAGAAATTAATAAAAACTTAACTACATGCACATGCACTTTTTTGTTTTTCGATGAAAAGTAATCTCTACAGGGTTCAGAGGAACTTCAAATAAACAAATTTTTCTTTTTCTTTTCAAACTCCACACTCACAAAAGTTAACAAAACTATGGATGCCTGAAAAGGGGATGCAAATCTATCCTAATGCAACAACTATATGCTGATGCAACAAAAAAATGAAAGTTGCTTGCTTATCAATCTTTATCTTGCCACTTAAAATGCCTAGATGGAATATGAGATGTTACCATCCATTTCGTCTAAACACTAAAAACAAGTACTAAGACAAACATAAAGCACTTTCACTTCACTAAAAGGAAACCAAATGAAAAGCAAGTTCAAGAAAGCAAAACTAAGATTTTCAAAAGATTTTCTTCAAAGCAACAAACAAAAGAGTGTTTTCAAAAGAATGCTCTCAACAACACTGAAACTTGTGATTGAAGAATAGGCAATTAAACACTTTTGCGAATCAACACCACTTGATGGATGAAGACCCAACAAAAATAAATGTGTTTGAAATCACTCTTAACAATCAAAAGCAGCAATGAAAGCCTTGGCAATGAAGATCAAAAAGACAAATTCCAAGAAAGTGTCAAACAACAACTTTCATGAAGCAAAGAAGCAGATGGTCACAAAAAGCAATTTTGTCAAGCAAACAAAAAGTCACCAAAAAGCAAGATTAACACAAAGAATGAATACAATCTTCCTACCCTGATGAAACAGAGTAGCCAAGATTCCTAGCAAGAAACCTTGCGTGCTTTAGCCAAAAACGATGATGCTTACAATCAACAAAAAACAAGACCAACACTCCTTATAATCAGAGAGAATTCAGAACGAGATGCTCGCTGTAAAACAAATAACTGATACTGGAAAATGACTGTTTCAGACTGACTCAAACCACCAGACAAACCTTCAGAGGCCAAAAATATTTACAAATCTTGAAAATTAGAATATATACGCGACTGTACTGTAGTACAGATTGCGTGTATACACGACTGTGTTTGAGGAAACCTGCCTATACGCGGGTTCACTCAAAGAAACAAGTGTATATACGCTTCTGTATCTAAGAAAAACAACGTATATGAAAAGCTTCAAGAAAAATAAAAAAGACAAACTGAAGAAACTGGCAAAGCTTAAAGTTCAAGAATAGACCAGACAGTAACAACAAGCAGACAAGGCAGCTGAGCCCTGATTGGCTTGAAAAACACGCAAACTAGGAACAACAAGAGTGTTGTCCCGAGTGGAGTTGCCAATTCAGGTAGAGGGAATTACTCCCTTAGGGATTTTTGGGTGAAACCCTAGCAGACTGAAAGTTGTCTATTCAAAGAAACATGCATTCATACAGCCATTATGCTATTATAAGCAAATTCTATGATAAGGGTACGTACCTTTGTTCCTACGTTTGAGAATGCCTTTAGGGTCCAAACCATTCTTGGAGTTCCCCTCTTCACTTTTGTCTTGCAAAACAAACAATTCAAAGAACACAACAGTACATGGACAAAAATTTATAAATAAACCATCTTCATGTATAAAGAAAGCTAGTTAGTTATGAAATTCAAATAACCATTTACATATGAATTCTAAACATGACTATCATTAACATAAAGAAGATTCAATTCGGGAACCAAGACATGTGTTTCTTTTATTGTAGACAAATAAAGTACATAAAAAGGAATATGTTCACCTGAGTCACCTTCAGCAGGCTCCAAGCAAAGCTTCCTTCCAGATCCGTTCCAGCCTCAAGCCTCTAACAAAACTCCTTCCATGACTCTCTCCATGATGTCATAAATGGTGGATGAACATCAACACACAAGGAAACAACGGTTTCCTGTACAAAATGGGGGAAGTGCAGAGGGCACAAGGGACTTCAGACCTTGTCAAGGGGAAAATCTCAACATAATAACCTTTCTCTCTATTCTCTCCTCCCAGGCCTTCCCTTTGAGGTCTTTTTATACCATCTCCAAAGTAGTTTTTTGGTTAGGAGTTGGTTGGGAACAGTTGGGCCACGGGCACTAACAGGTGATCAGCAGGTAAAACCCACGATCTCTGCCCGAAAAGAAGGAATTTTATATTTTTTAAAGTGTTTTAATACATACACGCGGGTTGGATATACACGAACCCGCGTATACACGCATTTAACTCAGGGCAATGTCGCGTATAAGGGATAAAATACTGTTTTTTAAATTTTAGGACCAGGTTGGAAGGAGGGGTTTCCCTAGTCCATGAGTACAACATCACAAACCATAAGAGTGAGATTTGGAGCTATAACACTCTTGGCATCACCCCTTATACAGTTGTGATGCGATACATTGCAATCGCATATCGCCGAAACTTCGGGCTGCGGGTGAAGTCATTCCATGTGTTATATTAGCGATGCGATATTCCGCGGGTAGATCTAGACCATTGATCTGTGGGCTTGATCAACGGCCCTCATTTAATCATGTTGATTGCTATTGTGATTTCCATAAGGCTGCTTCTGATTAACTCCACTTGTCATCTCCGATTTCGATATGCCGATTAGATCTAGACCATTGATCAGCCAGATCCGACGGCTCATTTGTGATGTTGCATAAGCCTCCAATAGAATCCATTTTCACCATTTCTTCATGTCTTTCCCATCCGATAGTGTTTTACACCACTCTTGAAGGTTTATCCGATGCAATAGTGTTTATGTATTGAAAGACTTAGAGGTTTTTAGGGTCCATTTTGGATCACACCTTCCCACTGAAAAGCCTTTGGACCACCAAAAGTTGGTTTTTAAGAATCGATCAAGTGAGGATACAGCTTCCTCACTTGCCCAATTACTATCCATCGTGCATTGCTTGGTTTTGAGCCTTTGAGTTTGATCCTTAGTTCCCCAACATCCCCTTTGCGTGTAGTTCACACCTTCCTGTCCGGAAGTGTGTCTTCCTATAACTCATTGACTTCCTTGTTGGTTGTCTAGATCTATGTTGGTATCTGACTTCCTTGTTGGTTGCTTAGTAAAAACTAATATAAAGGGTGGTTTACACCCTATTGTACTTTTTTTGAGATATTCAGGCAACAAACCATCAATAGAAGGCAACTGACTTTGCTCTTTGGGATATTCAATCAATGAAGGTTCATATAGTCTCAAGTTCTCTACATCAATGACTAAATAGATATGCATATAAGCTGGAAAATCAAGGCGAAATGCATTTTCACCAATTCTCTCAAGTATCTTGAAAGGCCCATACCTTATTGGTTTTAGCTTCTTGCCCTAACCTTGCATTCTATCTTTGCTGATGTACAACCAAACTTGATCACCAACTTGGAAACTATGCTCAATTCGATGCTTGTCATTCCTTGCCTTGTACTTGGCCTGGCTTCTTTCTAGTTGTTCCTGCAATGCCTGGGGAATTTCTTGGATCTGTTCAATGAACTTGGTTGCTTTGTCCACATCACTGTGTCCATCAACTACTATGTCTTCACCAAAGACAAAATCCAAGAGAGACTTTGGTATAAAACCAAAACAAGTCTCAAAAGGAGATCTCTGAGTAGAAGAGTGCTTGGCACGTTTGTAAGCATGTTGCACATAACATAAATGCTCATCTCAAAGCTTGGGATGCTTGCTGCAATAGCCTTTGAGTAGTTGTATTGATCGCTGTCCTGTTGATCACCTGTTTGTGGATGAAATGTTGTGCTCTTCTTCAATTTGGTGTCCATAAACTCCCATTGAGTTGACAAAAACTTCCCAGCAAATCAGGAATCTAGATCAGATACAATAGAAGTAGGTAACCCAAAATGGACCCATACATGCTGAAAGAACAACTTCGTTGTTTGTTCAGCTGTAACCTGCTTGTTACAAGGTATCAAAATATACATTTTTTTGAACCTATCCGCAACAACATACAAATAATCATGATCTTTTCTAGATTTTGGAAATCCCCCAACAAAGTCAATGGAAACACTTTCCCAAGGATGAGAAGGAACTGGAAGTGGGGTGTACAAGCCTAATTTTCTATTAGTGAGCTTGCTTTTAGCACACATAGTACACCCTTTAATATATCTAGAAATGGTCTCATGCATTCTTCGCCAATAACAGAACCTTTGCAACTGTGAAGCTGTTTTACTTACACTAAAATGACCTGACATAAGAGAAGCATGTGCTTCTCGAATTATGTTAACTCTTTCAGTTTGTGGAATGCATAACCTTCCCAAATGATATAAGAGTTGGTACTCAACATAATAATCCAATTCTTCTACTTGCTTGCCATGACATTAAGTTGCATATACATCTTTAAAACCTACATCTTGAGCATATTGTTCAATGTAACTTTCATGCATTACTGAGTGATGCTTAAGTATAGTAGATGCATTTATGATTAGCCTTGATAACATATCTACAACCTTATTGTGTATGCCCTTTTGATATCTGATGACAAGATGAAATTGTTGTAGAAAACCCATACACCTATAATGTCTTGATTGCTGCAATTTATTTTGTGAGTGAAAATATTGAAGTGGTTGATGATCTATATGTATGATTGTTTCATTGCCCATTAGGTAATGTTCCCACCTTTTCACACTCTACACTAATGCATACAATTCTTTATCATATGTTGAATAATTAACTACTATAGAAGTAAATGTCTTAGAATGATAGCATATGGGTTTACCATGTTGCATCAACACTGCTCCCATGGCATGGTCACTGGAATCTGTTTCAATCTCAAATGGTCATTGAAGATCTGGCAGTGCTAGTCCTAGTGCTGTACTAATTTTTTCTTTTAAGGTGTCGAAGGATTTCTGTTGTTTGCCTCCCCACTGAAACACCTTGTTTAATCCTGTTAAAGCATGTAAGGGAACTGCAATAAAAGAAAACATAGCAATAAACTTTCTCCAATATTGTGCTGCTCCTAGAAAACTCGTAACTTCGGTAGTAGATTTGGGTTTAGGCCAGTTCACAATGACTTCAACCTTAGAGGGGCCTATCTTCAATTCACCACCCTCTACAATATGACCCAAATAATTTAAATATGTTTTGCCAAATTCACATCTAGATAACTTCACATAGATATTTTCTCTTTTCAAAACATCTAAAGTCTGCTTTACATGCTTCAAATGGTCTTTCCATGTTTTACTAAAAACAAGAATGTCATCTAAATATACAATTACAAATTCATCAATAAAAGGTCTGAGTATATCATTCATAACTCTCATGAAAGTGGCAGGAGCATTAGTTAAGCCAAAAGGCCTAACCAACCATTCATACAACCCTTGCTTTGTCTTGAAAGCAGTCTTCCATGCATATTTTTCTGCAACTCTGACCTGATGATAGCCACTATGCAAGTCTAACTTGGAAAAGTAAAGTTCTTCTTTCAACAGATCTAATAGATCATCAATGCGAGGAAGAGGATAATGATTCTTGATAGTTATTTTATTCAGTGCTCTATAATCAATGCACATCCTCCACGAACCATCAAAGTTTCTCACATGGTGTTGTGCTTGGTCTTATGAACCCTTTATCGAGCAACTCCTGTACCTGCTTCTTGATCTCTGCATTCTCTAAAGTGGATAACATGTACATTCCAATGTTAGGTAATGGAGCATCTTGCTGCAAATGAATATCATGTACTATTTTCCTTTTGGGTGGCAGACATTTAGGTTCATGAAATAGGATATCATATTCTGAAATAACTTTAACTAAATCAACTTTTTGTTTAGCATCACAGCGTTCAAATACATTGGTTTTATCAAGGTTCTTTTCCTTTACAACCATCAGCAAAAATTTCTTGCATGAATTCACAATTCTTTTCATCTACCCTGAGTTTATGAGAGAATAGTTATTTTTGAGTTTATGAGCTCTTACAATATATTCTATTCCATCTTTAGTGAGTTGATACTTATTTTCAGCTCTATAGAAAATGGATTTCCTATCATACAATTAACGACTTCGAAAAATAATACCACATATATCGAAGGGAACTATATCTAACTCAACCTCATCTACAAATGTTGACCCAATAGCAAACCTAAGTTTACATTGTCTTGTTACTTGTAGCTTTTCTTTATCACATACCCAACCTAATGGATATGGCTTCTTGTGAGGTGTTGTTAGTAATCCCAACTTCTTTACAATTGTTTCAGAAATCAAGTTTACTTGTGATCACCTTCAAATAAAGTATCAAACTTTTGGTGCTTGGAAATAACTATAATATGAAAAAGCTCATGTATTTTCCTCTCATTATCTTTATTATCAATAGATTATGCATAATTACTTGAAGATGCTTCAAATTTTTTACCTTTTATAAATATGGTTGTGACTGTTGTTTCATCACTTGAGTCTGACCCCAAGTCTTTCTGAATAGCAGCAACAATCTTTTTCTTCTTACCACCAAACTTCTTAGGTTTCAGCTCCAGATGCAAAGACTAGTAGTGTGCATCATCGTGTCCATCCTTCTTGCAATGAGTGCATGAAGGTTTGTACTTATGTACATCATTTGTCTTCGTCTCCTTCCATTTCGGCTTCTTCTATTCCTTGTTCTTACTTGCAGAGTGTTTAGATGATACCCCAACCTCTGGGTTCACATTCTTGCCTCTAGCTTCTAGATGTGTAGCTTGAACTGATACATAATCTAGGCTAGTGGGATTAAACATGAGAATGGTGTGCTTCAAATAGCTATGCAGACCACCCATATACTTCAATAAATTTTCAGCTGAGTCTAGAGATATGCCTAGAGTTAAAGCTCTTTTTCTAAATTCCTAGGTATAACTTTGTACACTTTGACCCTTTAATTGGCGCAGAGTTTGCCAACTCATCATTGCTTGCTACATATAAGCTAGAGGATAGAATTTTTTTTTGATGGCAGAAACAAATTCATTCCAGGTAGAAATAATTTTACCATGTCTCTTCAGATTAGCTTGTGTCTTGCCTTCCCACCACACTAGGGTAGTTCCTCCAAGTTAAAGGCTATCCAGCTGAATCTTTCTCCTTTTTGAATCAATATTCTGCACCCTGCAATATACATCAATTTGTATTATCTAGTTATATAGCTTTTATGAATCTAGTTCTCCATCATAAATTGGAAAATCAAACTTTACATCTAATTTAATCAAAGAAGTTTTCTTCTTTTTCTTATCAGGGCTAGCAGATGAGGATGATGAAGGTGATGGTGGAGGAGATGATGGAGGAGGCTTTTCCCCTTTCCCTTTTCCTTCTGGAGGGTCAACTAGAGAAGGTTCCTCTGTTCCATTGTCTTGTTTTTGTGTTGAGTTCTTTCACCTCGACCCTTCTTAAATTCATGATACATCTCTTCCACCATGGCTCGCATGGCCATAAAACTGTTCATGAACTGAGATTCTAATTCCAATGGAGCTTCCTTTTCCATTCTCCTCTGAGGATATACTCTTCCAATCTGTCAATTAGCCTCAACAAGTTCTCCTTCTCCTAGTTTGAGCTTTGACCTAGTTAGCATTCAAAATCCAGCACAAGCTTGTCTAACCTTAACAAAACCAAAACCAAAAGCTCTGATACCATTTGATCTAAAAATGAGATCTTAGATTAATATTAAGGTATTACAGACTCATGTGCATGATTTGCCTATATTACTTAGTGTAATGAATCAAAAAGATAAAGAATAATATAGACAATGAGTAGTTAGAGAAACATAATAGACACACACATAACACAACAAATAATGAAGGAGTTCACCCAAAACTCTTGGGCTACATCTCCTGGTCTAGATTTCAGTGGTGACCTCTCGATTATGTCTTCAACAACAGAGTTTTAAAAATGTGAGCTCAAATTGAATCTCAACACAACAGGAACAAACAACAGGTTTTTTCATGAATCCCTCAAGTCTTTCTGAGTACACAGACTCTCCCTCTCGCTCTCTATCTCGGCACTGCCTGTCTCTGTCTCTAACACTGAGTGTATTTTAAGCCTATCGGTGCCTTTTTGTTCATTTTCCCTTTCAGGCTCTCTTGCTTCTAGCCTCTGTCTGCTCAAATCCCCTATGAGTGTTAACCAATCATGGTGTGACATCTTAAGGTATGGTTGCCACCTGTTATGAAATAGAAAGGACCATTGGCACCTTGAAATCCCCAAAAATATTGTTTCTCTGTTTACATAGAGAAATACACAGAAATGCCGAAAAATTTGCCAAAATACTTTCTATCGGACTTCAGATATTATTGAATCTACACTAAACTCCATCGGGTCTACCTTTATAATGCTATCGCAAGTTGCTAGTAGCAGGTTCCTTTGTATTTGGGTTTATAACGAAAAACCCCCAAATACACATGAAAACTCGTCAAATGGCTGTGTATCGGACTTCAAATATTATGTATTTGCATCTACAAATTCCATCAAGTCTAGTGATATCACATGTCACGTCTTCTTTTGGGTCTCTAATCATCGATTGCGCTGATTGGCCTTATTGGTTATCGGTGCATCACTATCGCATGATTGTTGGCCTCTTGGCATCACCCCTTATACTGTTGCAATGCAATATTATGATGTGATAAGTCGCAATCGCATATCACCAAACCTTCGGGCCGAAGGTTAAGTCCTTCCCTATGTTATATTAGCGATGTGATATTGCGTGAGTAGATATGGACCATTGATCTGTGTGCTTGATCAATGGCCCTCATTTAATTGCATTGATTGCTATCCCGATTTCCATCAGGTCACTTCCAATTAACTCTACTTACCATCTCTGATTGCGATATGCTGATTAGATCTGGATTGTTGATCGGCCAGATCCGACGGCTCTTGTGCCATGTTGCTTAAGCCTCCGATAGACTCTATTTTCGCCATTTCTTCATGTTTTTCCCATCCAATAACGTTTTCCACCACTCTTGAAGGTTTATCCTTTGCGATAGTGTTTAAGTATCGAAAGACTTAAAGGTTTTTAGGATTCATTTTGGATCAGTAGGTCATCAGCTATAGATCACTTTCCTTCTTGGTTCATCATTTCATTACTTTATGGAAATACTAGTAGAAATTGATAAAATTAATGACTAGGTGATTAAAAATGTTAGTCACCGCAATCATTTCAAGTGAATTACCACTAAACTTGAGCAATTTTAAGTGACCAAACTAAAAATGACTAACTTAAACCACTAATTTAGTCTAGGGATAACGTATACAACTAGCTAATAGATGACTAAACTAAAAACGACTAACTTAAATGACTAATTTAGTCTAGGGTTTAAATATATGACTATATAATAAGTGACAACATTATTTGATGATGAGACTACCCTACAAGCCACCAAATTTAGATCACATCCATGAGGTCAACAACAATTTGTGGTTCAAGATATAGCTAATTTGGAACAAACTTACCTCTAGAGCCTAGGATTTTTTTTAACCTCTAATATTTATGGAAAAAGACATCAATTTCTAAAGCATGTGGGAACCAAACTGTCACCTTTCCCATGTTGACTCCCTCTATTGAAAATCATGGAAAATCTCCATATATTAGTTATCCTTACTAAAACCAACATTTCATTGGAAATGATAATTATTCCTATGATATTACTACTTCGGTATACATTTTGACCACACAAATCTTATTTTGATGTCTACCTTTCTCATTTCATGACAATATTACCCTACAAGCCACCAAATTTTCATCATATCAGTGAGGTCAACACCAATTTTTGGTTCAAGATATAACTAAGTTGGAACAAACTTAGCTCTAGAAGCTATGCTATTTTTCCACCCCTAATGTTTATGGATAAAGAGATATCAATTTTCTAAAGCATGTGAGAGCCAAAGTATTACCTTTCCCATGTTGACTCCTTCTATTAAACATCATGAAAAATATCTATAAATTAATTATCCTTATTAAACCAAACATTTAATTGGAAATGAGGATTGATCATTACGATGACATTAGTACTTTTCTGCACTTTTTAACCACACAAAACTTGTCTTGATATCACCATAATTCACTTTTGATAAATCAACTAGAACCCTCTCGATTGGTATTTGGTGACACAAAAACCTATTTTTTTATAAATTAATAACTATTTATAATAAAAAATACCTCCGATTAAATGAAAGAAAATATTCAACCTTTTATTTAATGGAATTTAATTCCCTTGATAAACATAAGAGCATTTCATTAAAGGTTTCATGTATTTATTCCTTTCAAATATTAAAATTGTTTATTTCCCTCCATTTGAAAGGTTTTTCCATGGGGAAGAAGGAGAAGGAAGGGCACATTCGGAAGGATCGAGGGTCGACACCTCTTTTGGCTTCACATGCATGCCAAATTTGAGATATATTCTTGAGGAGGGGCTTGCAGTGGGACTCCCAACGTCCCATAATGAGTTGTGGGCACAAGCATGAATCTTGTAAAACACATTCCTAATACATTCCTCTTGCGTCGAAGGGTATATGCAGCGAAGATCTTGTGGGCACAAGCATGCATCCTGTGAAACACATTCCTAATAGCGTCCTTGTGTTCATGTCCCTCTTGCATCAAAGGGTATATGTGGCGAAGAAGGCCATCACTGCAAACCCAAAGACATTCTTTCTTACTCTGCAAGTATCGGATTGAGGCCAGCCCTTGGCACCTTGTCTCTCACACATCTAGTCGCATGCCATGGAATGAAAGGGCTTAAGCGCTTTAAATTTTGCACCATTGTTAGAAACAGAGGTTTGATTCATACCCGCGATAAATAACTCCATAGATGATATCATCTATTTATTGCATCATAGAAATTACATTGTCATTTGTGCAAATTTGTGGGTTGAGTGAGATTCCCATATTCTTTCTTAGCCACAGACGAGGTCAACTAGATTCCACTTGAGAGAAGAAATTGGTCATTGAAGTGAGTCGTGAGTCTGTAACTAGAGTCCAACATGAATAACACACTAAATATATTCCCGTCAAGGATTTCTTCTTGTCCACCATTTTGGATTTGAAGAGCTTGTAGGTGGAGCATTTTTTCGACATTATCTCCCCTCCTACACCAAATGTAAACTATGTCATACTCAATTACAATGACACTTTATAGCACTATACATCACATGTACCTACGAACGTCACTAAAGACATTAGGGAGTCTTAGAGAAATTGTCATTTATAAATTTCCAAAAAATATTCTTCAGTTTTACATTGTAAGGAAGGAAAGGATGATTATGTTGTAATGGAGAAACCATATTTGTAGACATGGATGCAAGGTGGTCTAGACTATATAGTTTTGAAGAGATTTGATATTGTTGGAATTCATATCATTGGAAGTGTGTTTGGACAAAGTATTTCTCTCGACCATTTTTTTTGATAGGTTGATGATATGGTGGCAAAGTTTACAAATTTAAATTGAAGAATGGGAAAAATTGGCACATTTACCATGAAGCAAGAAAAACTCTTTGAACTTGTAGGAAAGGAAAATTCCAATCTCCCTCATGTAATTCTTAAACTTGGTCTTTTTGAAATGTTAGATATTTCCTGGAAAAATGCAAACTATGCACAAATTTGGGAGTATCTTCAAGATGAATATGAGCTAACCCAGCGGTTTGGCAGTTTGGACTTTAAACTCAAGTTTGTAGAGCATAATGTTCACTATTTCCTGGAAATACTGCAAAACATAAAGTCTGACTTCTTGGAGTGGCTTATCATAATATTGATAAGTGCAGAGATAGTTATTTCTATCTATAATTTTGTTTAGGAGATTGTATAACTTTGTTTGGGAGACTGAAATATCTCGAGTATAACTCATTCATGTGATACACCACTGGTACAGGGCTGGAGAAAACAAGTAAATCTTTCCCTACAGAAATGAAGCCCATGAAATTATTTTTGGTGGACTTCATGTGAATAGAGAAGACTGACTAAAGGCATTAATCTATCAATACAAATATCATATTTGGTATGGATCCTTTTCTCATTCTCGGAATCCCACTTCTGCCACTAACCAGTGACAAACTCAAGAGTCATAGTGGTTTCCTTTTGAGTTCCTGCTTCTTCAGGTTGGTGCACTTCTTTCAATAAATTTTTGGGCATATCTTCAACTACCTATTGTTTAAATTCCATGTCAACATCATTTCAGCCTTTAACTATCACTCGCTATGTCTGTCTTGGTCCCCTCCAAGTTTACAAGTATGATAAATTTATTGTGTGATGTTGCAATTTCAAGCCATGTTTCATTGGAAAAGTGGACCTTATGTGATTTGGGTCAACATTGTCTTATGATTTGATGTGGGTTTGAGATTTGGAAAATTGGCCTTGTTGTTCTTTAGATGTGGGTGTGAGGTGGGGTGGATGAATTTGATGTGGTTATGCATCATGGCCAAAGACAAGCCAATCCTCGATGTTTTTTGACTCTCACAATCTGAATCCAAAAATAGTAGTATTGCATAAAATGAGGAACCTCCTATTTGATCCTCATCCTCACTACCAGAATAGAGGGTGAAATCTTCTGGAATGAGTGCCTTGAAGGATTATTCTTCTTCCAAGAATCATCTAATGGATCAAAATTCAAGTAAGTCACATTCTCATGGTGTATCACAACATATGGCAAAGACCCATAGTAGCAATAATAATAATAGCAACTATAGCAGCCACGAGATGCTAATAGGGTAGTGTTGCTTGTGAATGATTTCTAGAGCGTACTTCCCTCTCCTGGAAGTGCCCACTGAGAGGGTCTCCAAAAATAGGGTCTAAATAATAGGCACTCCACCAACAATCCATTAAACAACATGGAATTCAATCATTTGATTCAATTAGTTGGGTTCTAAAGCCCACTTGAGCCCAACAGACCATGAAATATGAATAAAAATTTGCAGCAGACTTGGCAAGAAAAATGCATAAAGGAAGAACTAGTGGATTCTTATGACGTTCTTAATTTGGATAGAAGTAGGGCAGTGCAAGAAATGATTGAAATAGATGATGGGAACGGCAAGGAAGGGGAAAGAGAGCATGACCATGCTAAAATACATGCACAAGGGGGAGTAATTGTATACAATTCCAATCTTAGTCTACGTTGAGGATGACCACCAACTGTGAAGTGATTTTTGCAGAAGTTAACCCGAAGTGAACCATGAGCGATGGCGAGGAACCTACAAATAGTGAAGGAGTAAAAATTGAAGCCCTAACTGCATGTAGTAGGCTTTAACTTGACCATCCCTACATTTATTTTTTACATTTCAGTTGCAACTTCTTCAACATTGAATACTTTCAAAGTTAAATAGGAATCATTAGGTGCTATCCAAACACTATCCAATAGGCACCTACTATTACAGTGAGTAGGCTTTTAGAAATATAAGGCCATTCACCTCAAAATAGACAGTTTCAACTTTGGTTTCACTAATTAATTCAACCAACCATTCCAGTGCCTTTTGCTTATACATGTATAATAAATCCTTTTCACGCACACTATTTCATGATATTTTCTTTCATGGCTGATTTTTTCTAGAGTGTCTTTGTTACTTTCTATAAAGCGTGAGTGGTGTCGCTTTGTTTCTAGATTGTTGTTACATCTTTTTAATAAAGTCACAGTCCAAAAACATACAGAATATGAATATTTATTTAGATGAAGTCTCAAGACTACCTTTACATACAATTTTCTTTACAAAATAGAAAATGGAAATGTCCTAGGAAACTATCATGGCCATTCATTATTGTCTTTCCTATAAAATATTTTCCCTTTTAAATTTTATCAATTGTCATTTTTCTTTTTCAAGTATTTTGATTGTTTCTTGATTGCTGCCGAAACCATAGTTTTTGATACTATGTACTTGATAAAGCACCATTCTACTGGAAGAATGTGTTTTTGCAAACTGGTTATCTAAAGTAGATCTTGTTTCCTCTTTAATAGTAGATAAAATTGCAAATATACTCTTTATTTAAGATTGGATTGCGAGAAACTAAATTGAATCTATTAGGCTCAGTAACACACAATTCAATCCTAGATAAGATTAGATAAGGTGATTTTATTTATTTTCAATCCATGGTCACAAGAGTAGCTCAATGGGACTAAACAATACATCCAACAATGAAAAGGGAAATGTGGGAGTGTGAGAGACATTTCCTAGAACAAAAGTAGAATGAATTACAAGTACATGAAGGGATCTAAGTTCTAAATTATTTTTTTAAGTGATAAAGTCTAAGGTCAATGTAGTGCAACTGTAGATAGGATAACAGAAGACCATGTTTAATGTCTAACCAATGACCACAAGACTTAGTGGGATTCAAAAGTAGAATTAGTGCAATTAGTTCAAGTACATAATGGGTGTGCAAAATCAACTCCTAACCCTAATCTAGAAAAAATAAAAAACAACCAAAAGCTAATCCTTAATACTCCAAAATAATATAGATACAAAGAAAAACTCATGTCAAACATAATATGCAAACATTAGATGCTAATTGGATGTCTCATTAGAGCTAGAAGTAGGATGAGAGGAGGAAGAAGAAATAAACACGAAGTAAGAAATTGTTTTATAATAAATGGCTTCTAAAAACGTGTAAATGGTAGATATTTTTGCAAGAGGCATGCCCAGAGATGTGGCCTTGTTACCACTAAAACCAACAGAGGACCTGAAGGGGTTTCCAAGAGGGAAGTTGCTAGGTTAAGGGAAAGGGTGGAGGCTTAGCCTGCCATCACCACATCTAAGTCTCCTTGCTCTTTAAGGACTTTCACCAATGGGAGGATTCCTAGTAGTGTAGGGATCACTTGTAAAGTACATATCAATGGACAGGTGAGAAGTCACCTTGAAAACCCTTTCCCAAGGATGGAGTGAGGAATGGAACTTTCTTGATGTTTTCTTGATATTTAAGCAAGGGACTTGGTCCACTAGGGGTAAGGGGTGGGTATTGGAGGGTTGAGCGAGAAAGGATAGTCCTATAAACGAGGTTCTCAATCCCTATCATCCTTGGGAAAGTTGGATTCCCAAATGGTCCTTGAAAAATAATCTTTATTGAGAAGTGGGATCACACGGGGTGATGTGGACCCAACCTAGGTTCAGGGATGGAATGAAAAGTTCTTGAATTTTTAATGTTTTCTTGAGTCTAACCTATACATTTTACATCCTTTTTTTGTGCAACCTCACCGACCATCACTAGGAAGTACTCAAATTTAGAGTTACATAGATCACCATTTTTACCTCTGATTTCCGATACATTTTCTAGTCTTCATCTAAGATAACACATATTTTTATCATTTGATGTAGTTTCATCTATAGATGCAAGCTGAAGAGTTGTGTCCTCGAGATCAATGTAGAGATCCCCAAGTCCTATTGGAGCATACCCTACCACTTCTTGAGTGTCAAAATTTATAAGCACCTTGTTCGTACCTTCTAGGTTGAGAATGAATGTCAATGTGTGGAGGAATGGAGCTATATAGATAACCCAATTCATTTGAATAATTGTCCTCTGCGATGATCATCAAGCCCTACTTCCTAGTAACTGGGCAAATTCTACTCTCCTAATCTCTTCAGTAATTTACTTCCTTGCATTGAATTTCCTATGAGGTCTCTATTTTTTTTTGTCTTGTTTGGAATTTCCAATCCTCTAGGTTTTAGGAAAAACGTAAAAAACAATGGTCTTTATAGCATTAAATAATGCTTGTTTGATTCTAGTGAGTTTTGTAATTCACTGATTTGTGACTCACATTCATTTTTATGGGATGTTATAGTCTGCTAAAATTTCAACAAATTAATAATACAAACTTCAAGATTAATAGAGAACTAAATCCTCCCACACGCATACGCCTTACTATGAAAGACAATGTTAAGGGAAACATAGTGTTAGTGGAAACTC
This sequence comes from Pinus tabuliformis, assembly GCA_031772625.1. Classification (NCBI taxonomy): domain Eukaryota; kingdom Viridiplantae; phylum Streptophyta; class Pinopsida; order Pinales; family Pinaceae; genus Pinus; species Pinus tabuliformis. The sequence goes on along the minus strand of CM062812.1, from coordinate 478,749,303 downwards.
TGTAAATCTCTTTCATTGTGGGAAATTATGTTTTCAGAGATTGGAATGAAAACATGCATGTGTCTTTCATGGAGATGTCTAAGACATTTCTTAAATGCAAAAAATACTTCTGACTGATAATGGGGTACATGGCCTAAAATGTTACACTTTTCTCATTTGAAAATTAATGGTTGTTAAATCGAGGTATGCCTAACCACCACATTGACTTAATTTTTTCCAATTTCTTTTATGATTTTAAATAAATGTATTTAGTGATGCGATATAATGTGAGAGAAGTTTACAGGGTGGATATGAGTGCTTATTTAATCTATGTTATGTCTTTTAAAGTTGTACAGTGATTCTACTTCCATCATCTTAGTTCCCAAACTCTTGTAAATCCGTTGGGTCATTTCCCTTCACTTCTAAGACCTTTCCAATATTTGGTAAATCTTATAAGCATTCCCATTCTTTCTATCGAGAAAAACAAATCCTTTTACAAATTTATCAAAATACCATTTGCAACAAATAGGGAAAATATCAATATATATAAAGCATGGGTATAATCTCTTTTGGGATTTTCAATCCCTCTTTATAAGCTCTTTTCAAATTTTGAGCCCCCTAATCTCGACATGTCCTAGTTTAATCTGACCATTGGATACTAAAATTTTGTTTGTCCAAATCTAGGATTTGTTAATTCAACTGATCTTTGCAATTGGCTAGAAGGATGTCCATGTGCTTTTAACTCTAAATATTTTTGAAAGAAGAGAGCTGATATATCTTCAAAACTAAAACAAGAAGGTAGTGTAGGTGAATGCTCCATTCTAATTATTGTACTAAATTTGTCCTTCCAAAAGCTGTACACTTGTTCAAACCCCATCATACCTTGTGTCGATTATCCTATAGTTTGTTTCCCAGAATGCTCTAGATGTCCATGTTCAGAAAGGGAAGTATTGACCTTATATTCAAACATCTTCTCCTCTATGTGTTCGATTTGAATCCATGTATAAAAATTTGAAGTATCAGTATGAATTGGAAATAAAAACTACTTGTGTTATCAGTATTGGGAGAATGGAAAGTTGAATCCAGGGTCCGGACTCCAAGATATTGGTTCTTGAACATATGGAATCGTGCAAGTCTTAATTCCAATTCACAAATGGAACTCTTTTGTGTTGTCCTTCTTTGGAAAGATTAAAAAATTCCAAGGACATGATGCAGTGAAATTTCAACATCCTCTTCTTGCATCAAATATTGAAGCTGTCATCATAGCCAAAATGTTAACCAACAACTACTTTTGAGATTCTCATGTTCTTTCAAGTGCCCCAAACCCTGATTATTTCTAACTACAACATCTAGAGGCTCATAATAGACTGTTAATCTGGAACGTGTGCTTATGACAAGGAAAAGCTCTTTGTAGGCAACTTTAAGACATAGTGGCATTGAAATGTTGAAGCAATAAAATTATGTATTATTGAGGTACTTTGCATCTTGCAAAGAGGGCAAGGTAGATGTGGAAAGGACATAGTTTTTTAGTTGGAAAGAACTTGAGACCATTTTCATACACAATGATAACATAAATTATATTCACCTATTTCCTAGTTGGAGTTTACTTCAAAAAACTTTGACATTGTATCTCTTCAAGATTTTGCTACAATAACTTGAATCCACAATAGTTGGAGTTGTGGAGTGTTTCTTGGTTCACTGACCTGATCTTCTTGCTTTGGTTCCAGAACATCAGCATCATTTGTCACTGTTGGCTCCAATGCCTTTCTATCATTTTCCAGTTCAATGCTGCACATAGAATTAATGATAATGTCATACTTATACTCCAATTGGTGAAGCCTGAGGCCTCTAAAGGACAAAATTTTCCCGAAGCCTTTTTCTCTTAGTTTCATAAGCTAGTGATTCCTCAATGTGATCAATGATCTTCATAGGTTTGAGATGATATGATGGCATCTTGTAATGGATCAATATCAATTGTTTTTTTGGAATAGTGATTGTTTCCATGAATATAACAAGATAATTTGTGCACGAAAAGTTTTTTGGACTAGGAAAGGGCGTCAATGAAATTTTCAAACCCTAGAAGTCTAAAAGGATATGACCTATATTGAAATATTTCTCCCAGGTGTTTGTGAAACCATAGAAAAAGACCTAGAATGCTAAATTCTACAAGGTTAAAACTTAATTGTACCACATTAAAACTTACATTCTCAAAGCATATATAATACCTTCAACCACACTAAAATAATATAAGGCTAGATAGAAAGGACACCTGCTTACAAATAAATATTGTTCTTCTTATAAGCCTTTTGGAGAAAATCCACAAAGATATTCATAGGATGGAACTTTTCTTATCCTTTGACCAATGAGTTCTATCTCAAAAATATGCTCAAGAGGATATTTATGTGTAGAATCTAGATGTGAATGTTGGATCAAAGTTTTCATACCAGAGCTATACATATACTAGGGCTCTTGCAATCATCCATATTCCATTTAAGTAAATGCCCTTTGTTGTTCCTTATTTTTGAAGAATGGTAGATGCAGTCTTTACCAAGGCCCCATACGGACTCAACTTCCCAGATTTTGTTTCCTAATTGTTAAGATATCATTTGTCGATGTCCTTCTCCACCAACAACCATCTAGGGAAGTTCAAAATTGCTCCTTTTTTCTTAATATTCTCTGTGGTTTCCCAGATTTCATTATCATCATAGTAATTTATGTCAATCTTCACTTGTCAATAAGGCTCCTGGTTTACAATAAAATCATCTCCCTATCGATACACTACAAAATTGACCTCTTGCATTTATTATGTTTTATAGGGATTGTCATTGACCATTGATTTGTTTGTTACTCTAGATTGTGTTTTCATTTTTATTCATGTCACAATGTTAGTACACATTTCTTTGAGCTAGTATTTTCTTTTCATCTTAGTTATTTAGTTACATAGATGATTTATCTGTTTGAAAATCTAGATTTTGTTTTCCTGTTTAATCATCTCACTGTGTTACTGCATAGTGCTTAGTTCTCAAATCTCTCCTAGCACTTAATGGGAAGTTTTTGACATAGTATTTCTTTACCTTCTTGCTTCTCTACTGTTGCTTCCCCATCTGAAAGATATACTTTTCAATTCTTGTTTTAAGTGTTAGATTTTGGACCATTTTAAGCAGATTCTTCACTTGGGAAAAAATAACCCTTAACCTAGGTACCTTAAACCTCAGAAGCTTCCATAACAATGGAAATGTCTGATTATGTTAATATACAAACACACACTCTTGGAAATTACAATTATCAAATACATAGATCTAAACTCTCAATATTTCATCTATATTTTATTTACATGAGAGGAAAAGCTACACTGATGTAGCTCAAGACTTAAACACACCAACAAACACTGTGGTGCACCCTAGGTCTCTTTTATAGAAAAAGAGACTTGGATAATACAAGAATGTATCTAGTCCCATGCATGAAACACCCAAGGTTACTTAGTCAAACCAACCATAATATCTTTAGCCATTGTACCCTCTTGCATGGATAGAACTGTTAGAGATATTGTGTACCAATGTCGGATAAATGTCAATTGTTTTTGTGCAAACTTGTCCTTCGGATATTTTCCCTCATCAACTCATGCAAGTACCCTTGTAGTCTTAGGCATTTGCAACATACTCTAACAATAGATAATGCATGTAAACTTTGATATAACACTATTAAGGTGAACTAAAAAACTAAAACGTGATCTGTAAGAGATTGGAGTATGCATGATGGAGGCATGCATGTCCCCTTACTGTCTCTCTCCTATATCAACTCTAGTGCTACTCCCAGGAACACTAGTGTTGTGACTTCATACTAATCTCTTGCACCCTCATATTGACTGCCATTGAAAAAGAATTGAGGTATCCTGGGCGAAAATTGTTTTTCCATAAAGAATGAAACTTGAAACCGAGTAATAAGATAAAAGTAGTTCACATGAAGAGGTATTTGATGCACTTTCCATGTAAGGCCTATAGGAAATCCACAAAATTCCTCAACTACTAATATGTATTATGAACAATCTGAAATTAATCTCTTTTCATATAGACACAAAATTTCTCTACCTAATTTGTAGTGGAATAGGAGTAGAAATGAACAAAATCACACAATATAAACACATTTTTTCTAAGGAACCCCACTAGAAAAACCCTCTACTTGTTGAGAGTATTATTGATAAAAAAAATGAGCAATTGATGTCTTACAAAATAAAATTGTTTCAATCTGAAAGACACACTTGTCTTTCCTGCTTGATCTAAGCTTGAAACCCTTGCAAGACTATTGATCTCTCCTACACTCTACTAATCTATGCACAATCCTTTATTGCACACTCTTCCTCTCACAAGCTCTATGCACAAGCTTATGCTTCCTATTTCTTAGTCTCTCAAACTCGCGCCCACCAAAAAAATGATTAAAATTGTGCCTTTGTTCCTCCTTTTAAAGGTGCTTTTAATGGTTATATTAGTGAGTTTCTAATTAAGGAGTTTTCTTCTGTGATTGGTTAAGTTAACATGAGTTAATTGTTCATGCAAGTCGTCCTATTTCAAGTCAACCACTTGAAAATCAATTATTTGTGTTTTTCCTCAATAAAATCACAATAGAAATCAAAAGCTCAACTTTCAATTTCAGCACGTCATTTAACTATAACCTAACTCATCCTAATTTTTAAGGACATTCCTAAATTTTAGGAACTCGTCCCAATTTATAGTGAATCTCCTATTTTTTACGAATTAGAGCATGCATTCACAAGAAGAAAATAGTTGGGGTTCCTTTGATTAAGGAACAAGACTTTGGTCATGCCTTCATTCAGGTTGGAACCAAAGAGATGTTTTTGAGCCATGAAAATGATATCTCAAACGGAGACAACATTAATTCCCTCATTTCTAGCTTCATCTTCTCCTATCAAATCTTGACTGCATGCATTTACTTTCTCTTCTTCATCACATCCATGCTTGTACAATAGCTATTTTCAGTTATATGTCCAACAACAATCTTCCCAAAGGGCCTTCAAAATACTTGTGAGCTCAAAATGTTGGGCTTTGGAGAGGAACTATGGCAGAACTTGGTCCCTCATTTCTGGTCTATTTTTTATGTGGAATAGTTCCCTCATCAATTCTCTACAAATACGAATGGGTTTAATTATTAGTACTATGAACAAGAGTGAAATTACCACGAGTAGAGAATCTAAAGCCTCAAAAGACCTAGGCGAGATATCCAAACAACACCAACTATCTTCTAGTCCAATGTTAGAAATTTTCACATGTAGCTTTCAACCTAAGAATCTACTCCTTGAATATACAAGGAATTTCTGCATTATTATTCTATGAAACCACTCAAATGAAATATAGCATGCATGTTTCAATATACAATAGCTGATGTCCAGTGGAATTTTGTCCCAATCACATGCAATTTTTGCAAAACAACATACATGAGATCATACAGTTGGGCTTTGGAGAGGAACTTGGGTAGATCTTGCTCCCTTGTTCCTTCTCTATTTTTTATTTGGAATAGTTCCCTCAACAATGCTCTGTATCTATTAATGGAATTAATTGTTAGCACTATGAGCAAGAGTGAGATGACCATGAGTCTAGAATCTCGAGCCTCAAAAGGCCTAGGGCAGATCTCCAAACAACACCAACCAGCTTTGAGTCTAATGTTAGAAATTTTCTCATGTAGCTTTAAACCTAAGAATCTACTGCTAGAATCTACAAGGAATTTCCACATTGCCGCTCTACGCAACCATTCATATGAAATAGAACATGGATGTTTCAATCTGTAGCAATTGATGTCCAGTCAAAAGTTGTCTGAGTTCGCATGCAAACTTTGCAAAAGAACATACAAAATAACATTGCCACACAAAAACTACCAAGTTGCAAACTTAAATCATATTGATGAACCAAGAGTGTGTGTTAGCCCTCGGTTGGGAAGTGCACGCTAGTGAGGACTAATGGTCATGGATCTAAAATATCTTCTTCTCTAAAATGGGAATTTTATATGGTAGTGCGCATGCTACTTTTTTTGTTGCACTTGCTTCTTAGGATCTGAAATCCTTGGAATTTCTCTCCTATATGTTTTGGAATTCATTATTGAATCTCTTTAGATGAAGAATTTTTTACACCTTCCAATATAATCCTCAAGATGTCTCTTATTTTAAACATTGATACCAGGTAGTCAAGAAAATTACAAGAGCAGTACCGATCTACAAAAATCAATAAGTAGATGAGGGAATTGTTGTTCAAATTTTCACCATCTAGTGTCCTCTATTCTAAACATGTCTCACCATAATTTTTAGTTGTATTCACATAGATCTCCAACGTGCCTCTAGAATACAATGCATTAAAATTTAAAGTCTATCTAAATAACATGACACACCAAGTGGTTCCATCCATTCATGTTCCATTATGGTTGGACATCGCTTGCATCTAGAGAAAATATTAACATGTGGTTGCTAAGCCTTCTGGCATTGCACCCATCATCAATTACATTGTTGTTTCTCTCTACTTTTCTCCCCATTGTTGTGTGAATTGCATCCAAATTCCAATGAAATAACAATACAACTACTCCACATCATAACCAACAAAAGCTCATTTGTTGATTGTTCTCTGGTGTCTTTACATCACTATGGTCTTCAATCCATTCTTTCAGTTTTGGAGGTGCAGGGTGGCACATCACATATAGTTCATAGGTTCTCCATGTTGCTAGACTTACGCAGTGTAACAATATCTTCCTTTATTTTAGTAACACACATGGAGATAGATAGCCTCTTTATGCACAAATTTCATTGGGATATCATCATAGAACCATAGTTTTGTCCCTCTAGGAAAATCATCAATCATTCAGCATTTACTGCCACAAATTTCATCCTCACCTTCTCACCTTATTTCTCTATTCTTATCCTAGGGCGAGGGAGAAATGGTTGTTGTTGTTTTCATCACTTGTACCTTAGTTTCAACTGATGAGGTAGTAGTGCTACACTCACACTCTTTTCACTCAAAAGCTCCTCTACCGTAATCTAAGTGTAGTAAGCCCAATCAAGGCTATCATAATCATTATAGTTTTCCTTTGTTATCTTAAATGGGATGAGCATTGCTACCACAGTTAACTTGATGATCACCACAAAAATCAATCTGGTGATGTTCACTCTCAAATGCAAGGTGACTTTGAGGAAAAGATGAGTGGGATTGTTAATAACATCTAGCACTTGAGGATCAATGGAAACTCCATCAAAAATAAGACATCAATGATGAAAGGTAGTTTTAATTAGAGTTTGATTGAACTTACTAGTTTCTCTGGTTAAACATCCATGTTATAGTTTTTATTTTTTTGCTAGCCAAATGTTATTTAAAAAATTATTTTAATGGATTTTTAAAACATTTCTAAAATATTGTGAAACTGAAGTCTCAATTACTAAGGTTTTCTAGGTGTTAGAAACCTCCCAAGTAACACAAGATTTTGAAAAAATGTTTTGTTGTTTATTAATTCTATGTGTTGTCTTTACAAATGAGGTATTTATATTGTTTGATTTTTATGTGTAGCATATTATGTTGGGGACACACTCCTCACATGTTCCACCTAGGTTTGGTAATGGTTCCACTGTAGCAGATGGTCTTGGCCTACAACAATCTATCGATATGTATAAGTAAGTTCCAAATGGAACTAATTACCCAAATCCCAATGTCAAAGTGACTCCAAGGATGCAAGTAAGTGTTGAACTTCCTAATTCCACAGTAGTTGAGGCCTTCCAAAGGTAGCGCAAGATTTCACCCTAGGTATCATGTTCATTTATAAGATGATTTCATAGCTCTGAAAGTTATTCCTGTTTTAAGATATCTATTTTTTTGTACATTTGTTTGGGAGGGTAGATTTGACTAATTTTATAAAATAGAATACATGATTCTTTTCTTGTAAGAATTTCCAATGTTTTGGATGATGATTCGGATATTTTTTCAAACAATTTCTGACTCCTCAAGTATGTTTTCACATTCAGTTTTCAAATTCTCTTCCATATTTTATAAAATTGTTGCGGTTATACTAATAGTGGGAACATAGACAAGATTGTTAGACGAATGTTTGTCACTATGTATGGTATTGTTACATTTCTATGTGGGGTTTTTCTTGCAAAAATTTATGATTTGACTTTTTATAAATGGGCAGGTTGTCCTGAGGGCAATAATGATCCCACTCCTTTGACGAATTTTAACAAAAATTGATTTACATAAGAGATTATTCGAGAGGTAAGATTGTCTACTTTCTCATGCTTTCGATTGTATTTGTGAAATTTGTAGGTTAATTGTGTGTCTTCTCTCCTATAGATGAGTTACAATATTATTTATCCTAGTTTCTACAATTATTATTAGCAACTCTATTTTTATGTGATTGGAATCCCAGTTACTTGTTAACTAGCATAAAAAGTTATAATACATGATGTGTTTAGTGCCAAAATTACTTGTTTTTTATCCCTTCTACTTCTTTCAAGTACGATATTTTCTCTAGAGAGGAGCATATGTTCTAGATGTACTGCTATACACCATAAAAACTTCTCCTTGCTCTCTTGCTTGGCCTTCATGTAGTTGGGGCATGTTCGTTGGGGGATCATAGTTTGAGGGTGGCTTTCAAGTCACAGGACGGGTTCATGATTGCCAATGTTTTTTAGCCAACCATATATCTTTTGAAGAATCCCAATGATTTTGTCACATTTGCTTCAACAAGAAACCATGCGCATTGGAAATGCTTCTTCTTTGTTACTGATATGTTAAATTTTGTGATGTTTTCTGATAAACTAATAGCTGGGATTGTATTTAGAGTATTCAAGATAATTTCTAATACAAAATTTTTAATATTGTTTCAAATGTTGGATTTTTGAGCTACAAAATGTAGAATTCTCCTCCCCCACTCCAATATAGGCACAATCATGGCCTATTGCTCTGCAAAATCAGGACATAGTAGCCATTGCCAAAATAGGTTCTTGGAAAACATTACATTATCTTCCAGCTTCATTTATTCGTCTTTGACACAATTGTAACAACATTCATATGGGAAAAAATACTTGTTTTGGTGCCAACGTGAGAGCTTGCAACTCAAATACAAGAGGAAGTGATGCCTTCATGATGCCACCCAAAATGATGGCAAGCTTTTCAAACTTCTAGCATTCAATCATTTATACGTATTTATATTCCTTGCTATTCCACTTCACACCTTTTTCCTTCAAATACACTCAAAATGGGTGCTTTCACATCTCACACAGATATGCTCTTTCATGCATTCCCAACGCAACCATGTTGCAGCGGTTTTGCTCCTTTTCTGCGATGTTTTTATCTAGAAGACCACCTTATGGGGAGATCGTGAAGTCCACGACTTCATACAAACCAACCTATTCCAGTTTGAACAAAGGCGATAAAATATTAATTCATATTACTTCAGAAATATTTATATCCAAAGGTAATTCCCATACCATACCCATTTCCAAAAAGGAATTATGCCCTTTACTTTGGAACTCATCGCAACCCTTGCACAATAGAAAAATAATGACGTTCTAAGTCTTTGCAGACATTTTTTATTTTATAATTCCAACAACAACTTGAGTTATCAAAACCATAAGGTGAAATGTGTAGTGAGAGCACAAGATGCCACACTCTCCAGAAAATCAATTTAATAATGGAATTGTAAAATGCCAATGTATTCCTATACATATTTTGTAATGGAAATCAACCCATTAAATGAATTTTCAACATCAAACTCCTTCATGGCTTTAAATTAGATACAAGGATATTTTCCCTCCAATAGATATCTATTGGATGATCGTTTTTGCATATCCATTGCTATTTTCAACAACTGTCAAACGAAAAATATCTTCAATTCTTGAACCACATCTTCTCTAACACATCTCACAGGGACATTATACTTCATGACATTCAATTTCTATACTTACAACTTTATTGTAGAGATCACAAATCGACTATCCTCTCTCAGTACATCTCACATTTTCAAGAGACATATGTCTAATTGGAACACTAGGCATCCTTTAAATTTTTTCCTTTGGGCCTTCTAATATAGAGGTTTCTCTTTATGTATGCTAGTATTTCATATCATAATTGTATCCTTGAAATCATGAAATTGTCCATAGTAAGACTTCGCTACAGAATCTTGTGCTCATTTCATATACACAAAGTTTTCAACTGATTCAAAATGGTTATGATCTTCACCTAATCCCTTTCATTACATTTTCCTCTACGATGCCAACACCACCAATTTATGACTTCTACTCTCATTATAGTAGGGTAATTATATACAAAAAACTAACCCCCTTCTTGAATTCCCAAATGAATCTATCTGCTATCTTTATTTGTAATAAATATTCCTCATGCCTGCACCTTACTATTGTTGTTACTGTGAACTACAAGATGGGAATCATAACCCATTTCTACTTGACTATCATTCCTATAGATGAAGATATAAACAAACTAAAGGAAGACCATTATACAAAATTCCAACATTTGGTAAGATAGAAAACAACTTAGATGTCAGAAATGACTGGCTTATTGCTTTGTATGATGATTAGCAATCATGATTTCTTAGTTGGTGGTCTTTGCATATCCTACCCACTCTGCTCTCTCTATTATGCGGGGGGGTTATCATGGCCCTTCTTGATCTGGCTAATTTGGTCTATCAACGGTTTGTTCAACTCCTCAATAGCTCAATTTCTCCTTTGTTGTAGTTATCCAAATTTTCTGCTACTCACCTTGTGAATGGAGTTTGATGTTCTACATTATTTCTACTTCCATTGCCTTCTCCTTTAGCTACCCCCTTGAACTGGATAATATTGTATTATTTTCCTCAATTTTACATTCTTTTACTTGCGTTATGAGATGTTAGATTGCACCTACTCTAATTCTCTATCTTTAGTTGAGCAATTGGGGTAGTTGTTGCTTATTCTAGGGTACTTGGGAGACTTGAAGATAGTATTGAGGCTGATAATATTTGAGTGTGTTTCTATTGACCTTTCTACCTCTGTGATTTTCTTGCTTAGGAATATCAGGAATCTCACCGAAGGATATGAATCAATTTCCTTGTTTCCCGTGCCCGTTTATCTCATATTTTTCATTTTGTTTATTTTTGTGTAGGACATGTGAAATACATATGTTTGGTTGGTGTCCTATGAAGAGTACATGTGCCAAATGTGTCACACATGTATCCTCATGTATTGGCGTCTGACACTAGGATACAAGATATGGGGCTTATTTGCAAGTATCCTATTACTTAGTCACTAAGTAAAACACAACCTTATTTTTCAAAGTGCATTTAGCCTCCTACCTTGACTGCTCCTCAATAAAGTTCATTTATTGCTTCTATTGTAACCGTAACTATGGTGAAGAGGATTTTGACCATGTTAAGTGGTTTTCAGGCTCATGTCAACAAGAATGTTCTCTAATTCTATTTTTCAAAAGATTCAAATGATAACAGGTGGAATTGGAAGTAATGTTTTCTCATGCCATTCCTTTATTGAACTTAACTTAAAAATTTCAAATTTATTGTCTCACAATCACTAAAATTTTGAATACCTTTTTTATGTACTTTGTGTAGTGGGGTGAATGACAAGTAGTTTTTCATTTTGAATGACTTCAATGCTTGAGTGATCATGGTTCTCCTTGACCATTTCTTCAAGTTCTATTAAACACTTTTGATTACAATCTTCACAGGCTATAGAAGATTTGTTCAGGGGCTCCTTCCATGTAGGTTTCCCATAAAACAAAATATTCATCAATTAGGGGGAATAATATATTGATATTCAATGGATCTTCTTTTTCCACTAGGCTTTTATGGTTGAATGAAACAACATAAAGTGGTTGCAAATATTTTAATATTGCCTATAATAACTACAATGAACACAAATTAGAAATGAAATTAATTATTTTCTTCAGGTGGCATTAGAATAACCTCAATTTGGTTCAGAAGTAGAGAGAAAATAAAGCCACGAGAAAAGTTTTAGTTTTGGCAGGAAAAACTTGTAGAGCTGGAGAGTTGACCTTTTAAGGGTAGATCTTCGTCAATATTACTTAAAATTTCTATTATGACCCCAATATGAAAATGACATCAAAATGTTTCTTTGGATGACACTGGTTTGATTGAAATCAGGCTCCTAAACAAATTGAAATACTAAAGTCATTCCACAATATAATAATCAACTGATCTCATTTTTTTGGCTACGGTTTTGAGGCCACAACTTAAAATGGTTGCAACTTCCTTAGTATGGCTCATAATTGCAATTATAACCCAAATAGAAAATGGTGACATAAATTCACTTCTAACGGCATTTGGTGTGACTATAATATGGCTTCCAAGAAAGGATAAATTATACAGCAAGATAATCTGCAAAAAGGAAAAATAAAATGATTTCACATGACATAAATTGCTTCTTTGATACTACTTGTTAAGATCAATAGCACATAATAATAACAAGAATATAGGGAACACACAATTGAATATCAATGTATTTCTATTATCCACACTAATCAAGTGATGGTAAGCTCTCCCAACCACTGCAAAGGGGATGACCTCCAATACGAGTGAAAAATCATGATAGATAAAAATCCCTTGATTACATGAGGAGTACTCCATCACTAGTTAGAACCACTCTAGCTATTGTTTCACTAATACACCATTAGTTGACCTTACGTAATGAAAATAATGACTTTTATTTATTAACCATCATAGCAGGATTTTATTAGTGACTCGGCCAATTTACATTAATTAACCACAATACATCTATAAAATTTACTCTAATGGACATTTATGCCATTATTACATTATTATAGAGGTTCATGATGATAATTTCTTCTTGCTCTAGTGTTGGAGTGAAGTTGATAGAGGGGATTTTCACCCCTATATAAGATATTGTGTTTGACATAATATGTTAGGTCCCTATAATACTAGTGATCCCCCCATTACTATTATCATTGGATCCCTTATTGTTATTGTGGTGCCCCTATTGTCCCCATATTGTTATTATTGTGCCCCATAGAATCCCACTATTGTTATTTTTCTGCCCTTATATTATTATTGTTAGGTCGGCCTTGGTTGTATTGTGACCCCTTAGACTCCTTTATATAGAAAGGATGTTTTTTCATTTGTAGCATCCAATAATTATTCATTTGTGTAATTTAAAGGAGGTTTCCCCCTCAAAGAGGCTGATTTATAAGTTGTTGATTTAACTTTCTATCTTTTTGTGAGCTGGTTTCATAACATTTGGTATCAGAGGTTGGATTCTAGGGTTTCACTGCTCCAAATAGGTCATCGTGGAATTTTTTCTATAACCTTTTTCTGTGATGTTTCAGAAGCAAAAAAAACAACCCATTTGAGCCAAAATCACTCTAAACCTTGGGTCTGAATTTCAAATCTTGTCTCCCTCTATTTTTAGAGATATGATCCCAGGAAGATACGGTTTTTACAAGATCGTGAACTATATCTCAAACAGGTGACCGAGGGAAAATCATCATGACTTGCTTTTTGAAAAACTGATTGAAATTTCATAAGATGTTATAGAAAGAGGACAGATAGGATTTTATTGTGTATAAATTTCAAATCCTAAGGTCAAAACAGAGACACGTGGCACTTCATACAATCTCGCTCTACTAAACCAGTCTATAATTAGGTCATCGTAGGAGATTTGGCATAACTCTTCATTGGAGAATCCAATCTTTCTCAGACTTGCATGGTTAGAAAGAGTACTCAAAGGGTTACCACAGAAAGCAATTTCAGATGTTGGAGATCCAAAATTAGATAGATACAAGAGATTCAATATTGATGTCCTACAAAGTTAAAAAAGGTGTGTAGTTTTTTTAAATTTTTGCATAAGTTTGGTTTGAAAAAATATTTTGAAGGAATTCAAAGGGCATAGTGAAGAATTATTATCAGTAATTGATTCCTTGAAGAAAGAAAATTGAAACACCAGGTAAGCAACCTGAAAGCTCTAGCATGACTCGTGAAGAAGAGGAATAAATGCAACATGATATATCAAAATTATGAGACCGAGTGCATCAAATTTCACTTGCATGAAAGGTAATAGAAGCTAGCATGGATGGTTTAAAGAAAGACGTAGAAGCTAAGATGTATGCCTTGGAAGCTAGGATGGATGGTTTAAATAAAGACACAGAAGCTAAGATGTATGGCATGAAAGCTAAGATGGATGGTTTAAATAAAGGCATATAAGCTATGATGGATGGCGTGGAAGATGAGATGGATGGCATGGAACTAAGATGGATGATTTAAAGAAAGGCGTAGAAGCTAAGATGGAAGATTTGAAGACATATTTCACAAAGTTTCTACAATAAATTCTTATTAATGGTGAAAGGGTAGTAAAGGAAACTCATGATGAGAAAAAAATAAATGTTAATGATGATTTCATAGACTCTAACATTGTATCGAAGAACTACCATGTTCCAAAGATCGATATGAGGAAGTGTGATGGCAAGGATCTCTTATCATGGATAGTACAGATGGAGTAAATTTTCGATGTCCATAATGTGCAAAACACACAAAAGGTACGCATTGCAACTTTATATTTAGAACCAAATCAGTTTGTATGGTATCAATGGCTTTGCTCTCATAAACAAATTGTCACTTGGGCTATTTCTATGGATGAAATTATAACACATTATGAGGACACAAAATACCACACTTTTTTTAGCCAATTGATAAATCTCAAACAAACGGGTTCAATGATGGAGCACATAGAGGACTTCCAAAAATTGAATATAAGGGTAAAAGATTTTCTAGAGGGGAATAGGATTGATGTGTTCCTAGGGACTTTAAAGGATAAAATCCAACATGAGGTTCACCTTGGGAACCTGATTCATTAGAGAATTCATTCACGTTGGAAAGAAAAATGGAAAGCAAAATTATGGCAATAAGTAAGCCTACCACTGACAATCATAAATATGGAAGTGTAGTTGCCCCTAGCCATCCACAACCTACACAGTTGACACCACAATAATTAGAAGAAAAAAGAGCAAAAGGGATTTGTTACAGTTCTGATAGAAAATGCGCTAAAGGTCATAAGTGTGTTGAGAGGAAATTATTTTACATAGACTGTGAAGAGCAAGAAGAAAAGGAACAAGAAACATCAAAAGAAGAGGATATACACCAGGAAAAACCCTCGAGAAAGAAGAAATGAATCTAACCATGTCTTGTAATGCATTGGCTGGAATTACCACTCCTCAACTATCAAGATAAAATGTCATATCAATAAGAAAAAGTTAGATATCATTTTTGGGATTCAACTACGTTAAGTAAGTCATTCAAACGTATGACCATTTCCATGAGAGGTAGTCATAACTGACTAATTTCTCATGATTTTTTGAATAGTTCACTTAGCACTCATTGCATCGGGTGATGCTCACAGGGGTGAAGAAGTGGGATTGAAACTAGTGAAATGTGGAGAACGAATCACATAGCATCAATCATCACTTCCAGGGCTTGCACCCGGTAACCAGGACTTCCCAGGAGGTCACCCATCCTAGAACTCCTCTGGCTCAAGCGCGCTTAACTGTGGAGTTTTTCCACAATCAAGCCCACTTAGCTTGCTACCCCATTTGCAAAACCTTAGCAAGTATTGTGCCTCATGAACCATTCAAGTAGAGATCCATTGACTCTTTTTGATTCGGTTAATAGTGTTGATTGATTCGGTTAGTACCCATAATTTTATGAATTGTAAGATAGCAAAGGAATTGAATTGCTTCCTATATCCATCACCAAAGTGTCAAGTGATGGTTGCAAGTGGAGGAACCATAAATTGCTCACGAAAGTGCCATAATATCAAGTTTTCCATGGGAGAAAATGTATTGAATAGCCCAATGCTTTCCATTCCAATGGGTGGTGTTGATGTTGTACTAGGAGTCCAGTGGCTACAATCCTTCGGTACAATAAATTTTAATTTTCAAGAAATTTTCATGAAATTTTCTTCATAAGGAAAGGAAGTTGGATTAAGGGGTATCGCAGGGAAACCAGAAAAGATAATCAGCTCTAATGGAATGAAAAAGCTTCTAAAGAAATAACAATGAGGCATAATTGCACAAGTATGTTCACTAGAGGTTCCCACATCGAAATCATCTCTTTCTCTAGATCTCCAAGAAGTCTTGGAAAATCATTCCAAGGTATTTGAGACTCCCAAAGGCCTCCCTCTTATTCGTGATCATGATCATGCTATTCATTTGATTCCAAGAAGTGTTCCTCCAAACATCAAGCCTTACAAATATCCGTATGCCCAAAAACATGAAATTGAACATATGGTTGCAGAAATGCTAGAGGCTGGTATAATTGAACCTAGTCAATGTTCTTTCTTTGTTCCAGTAGTATTGGTTCACAAGAAGGATGGATCATTGTGCATGTGTCCAGATTATAGGGAGCTAAACAAGCTCACTATTAAAGATAAATTTCCCATTCTTGTCATTAATGAATTATTGGATGAATTGCATGGATAAATTCACTTCACCAAGTTGGATATTTGTTAAGGATATCATCAAATTGGAATGAAGACTAAAGACATTCCAAAAATAGCATTTAGAACTCATGATGGTCATTATGAATTTTTGGTCATGCCTTTTGGACTTACCAATGCACCTTCTACATTTCAAGGTTTCATGTATTCCATTTTCAAACCCTTCCTTAGAAAATTTGTGTTAGTATTTTTTGATGATATACTAATATACAACAAGTCTTGGAAGGATCATGTTCAACATGTTGACAGGGTGCTCAAACTATTGGAGGGGAAACAATTATATGCAAAAAGCTCCAAATGTTTCTTTGGAGTACAAGAGGTGGAATATCTGGGTCATATTGTATCTCATGAAGGTGTTAAGGTAGACCCTAACAAAATTAAAAACATTAAGGAATGGAAAATCCCCACATCCATAAAGTATCTACGAGGATTTCTTAGGTTGACAGGGTATTATTGCAAGTTTGTTAAGGATTATGGGAGAATAGCAGCACCTCTAACAACATTATTGAAGAAAGATGCATTTTCATGGACTCTAGAAGAAACAAAGGCATTTGAACATCTTAAAGATGCAATGTGCCAAGCACCGGTCTTAGCTACACCAGACATCACAAAAACCTTTATGGTTGAATGTGATGCCTCGGGAAATGGAATTGTTGTTGCTTTAATGCAAGAAGAAAGACCCATTGCTTTCAAAATTCGTCCAATCAAAGGAAAGTATTTACACAAAGCTATTTATGAGAAGGAAATATTGTAAATACTAAATGCACTTAAGAAATGGTGACCCTACCTAATGAGAAGACACTTCAAGGTAAAAACATATCATGATAGTCTTAAATACCTTTTAGAACAAAGATTATCTTCAAAAGAGTGGCAAAAATGCGTCACAAAGATGTTGGGTTATGACTTTGAAATCATATCCTAAAAAGGGAAGCAAAATGTTGTGGGAGATGCACTCTCAAGAAAGGATGAGGATGTGGAAGCATTTGTTTGGGCCATTTCTATTATCCAACTAGATTGGATAAACAAAGCAAGGGATGAATGGAAGAACAACAAAGAAGTGTGGGCACTCATTCAGAAGTTACAACAAGATCGCAGTACATATAATACATTTAGTTGGAAAAATAATTCGTTATGGTACAAAGATCAGTTATACCTATGTAAGAATTCCCAACTCAAACAAAAGATTCTTAGGGAATTTCACACCCCTCTGTTAGGAGCGAACTCAAGATTTTTAAAAACTTACCAGAGGGTTAAGAAGGAATTCTTTTGGGATGGCCTTAAATTGGATATTTAAAAGTTTGTGGTGGAATGTTTGGTTTGCCAACAAAATAAAGTTGAAAAGCTTAAGACACCAGGTCTATTACAATCTTTATCCATTCCAATCCAATGTTGGGAGGAGGTTTCAATGGATTTTATCACAGGTTTACCCAAGTCCGAAGGAAATAATGTTATCATGGTGGTAGTTGACAGAATTACCAAGTATGCACACTTTTGTGCATTATCTCATCCATTTAAAGCGAGTACAGTTGCTACTACATTTATGGAAACATTTCAAAATATACATGGAAACCCAAAGATTATTGTAAGTGACAGAGATTCCATTTTCACTGGAATTTTTTGGATAGAATTATTTTCTTGTCTTGGTACTCAGTTAGCTCATTACTCATCTTATCGTCCTCAATTTGATGGGCAAACTAAGATAGTAAAGAAACGTTTGGAAGGATATCTTCATTGCTTTGTATTTGATAAACATACACAATGGGTCAAATGGTTGCCTCTAACTGAATGATGGTATAACACTTCCTTCCATACTGCAACAAAAATGACCCCATTTATGGAACTTTATGGTCATCATCCATCATCCATCACATCATATTCAAGAGAAAATTCTAAGGTTCACACAGTGGAAGATCACATCGAGCATCAACAACAGGTTCTCCAACTCTTAAAGGATAACCTCACCTTGGCGTAGAATAGAGTGACACAACAAGCACATCAACATTGCAGTGAAAGAAGTTTGATGTAGGTGATTGGGTGTTCCTATGGCTATAACCATATAAACAAATGTCCCTCAAGCAAGCTATGAAGGATAATAAATTATCACAAAATTATTATGGTCCATACAATGTGTTGCAAAAGATAAGTACTATGGAATACAAATTGGAGCTTCCTGTAGCTTCTCGAGTGCTCCCAGTTTTCCATGTTTCATGCTTAAACAAGGTTATAGGTGACAAGCTCCCAGTTCAAGCAATATTGCCAGTACTTGATGAGGAAGGAAAAATCATATTGGAACCCAAAACAGTCAAAGAAACAAAAACTCAATAGCTACAGAATCGATCAATTTTAGAGTATCTCATTAAGTGGAAGAACTTACCCATTGAAGATTCCACATGGGAGGATGATAATTTTATACAGAAGCATCGAGAACTACTCAAGCATTGAGGACAACACTTTTTTGAAGGAAAGGGGCATGTAAGGTCCCTATAATACTAGTGATTACACCATTAATATTGTCATTGCATTCCTTATTTTTATTGTTGTGCCCCTATTCTCCCTATATTGTTAATATTGTGCCCCATAAAAGACCAATATTGTTATTTTTGCGCCCTTATATTATTATTGTTAGGTCGACCTTAGTTATATTGTGACCCCTTAGACTCCTATATATAGAAAGTAGGTTTTGTCATTTATCTCATCCAAGAATTTTTTATTTGTGTAATGTAAAGGAGTTTGCACCCTCGAAGAGGTTGATTTCTAAGTCGTTGATCTATCTTTCTATATTTTTGTGAGCTGGTTTCACAACATAATAATTGTGGATTATTTAGCTTTATGCAATTTACTAATGCTATAATATGGAAATTTAGCTCAACATAATGACATGGTATGGATGCTATTAGAATGTGGCTCATTGTGGGCTCTTTCATTGAAATTTAATATGTGTGGTTCGTTGAAGTTTAATGTGACCAACTAGCCTGTCTTTTGTTTACCTTATACGTTACTTTTATTTTTTTGGGCATACTTTCTAGGCCCTTGCTGTTAGTGATCTCTCTCATCTGACAACCTTCTTTTCCTTATTTTTTTCAGAAGTTGATGTGGAATTTGAGTATGTGTCATCTATCCATCGTAGTTTCTTTCACGTACTTCTATTTCTGTGCCAATCTTATTCTAGCATCCCTGGACTAGTATTGGCACGAGGGAAGAATCCATTCAATCCTTTTTGTGATGTTGCTTATTTCTTTTAATAAATATATGCAATGGTTTCTCTGCACTACCTTGCAACGACATTATTTATTTTCCTGAATTATACTTGAATTTCACTAATAATAACCCAAATTTATATATTTCTTTTAACACCAAACTACCATCAGGGTAAATAGATGAATATCCCATTAAATATGATCTAGATATGGTTAAAAAAATCTCAGCTTTAGCCTAATCATGTGGCATAGTAATTTCTGAGGTGTGAAGCTTTATTAAAGGCACTATTCGTTTGTTTTTGTTGGTTAGAAAAAGGGTTTGCTATTGGTTTTATGTGACTCTAAGTTTATCATTTGTAGCATGTTGAGAAATGGGTAATAATAATGTATGACATTTATCTTGCAGAAATAAATGTTGAATGAAAGGATACAGAGTTTAACCAAGCTACATTCTTCTTTGGTAAAGGTAGAGGAACATCTTAAAAGTATGCCTAAGAATACAACATATACAAAGTTTGAACACAAGTAATATATGGATTTTTCTCTTGCATATATGTTCTTTTTTCTACCCAAGTTATCAGAGAAAGAAAAATATTGATATCGTAGGAATGGTTTGAGGACCTCATTAAGGCTAATTTATCTGATGTCATTAATTGGTACCTTCTCATGACATGAAGGTTTTAAATATGAATTAATATGTTCCTGAAACAAATCAAATTCAAAATTTATAGATACAAATGATAATAATAAATAAATAATTCCTTTGTTTGATTGTCACTTGACTCTGGTGTGGCCATGTTACCAGAAATGGGATCAGAAAAAGGACATGGAGACAATGTAGAAAATGTTTTGGATATGAATCGTTTGTTGTTCAACATCCTTCAGGCACCTAAGCCATCAACTTTAGAAATGTTTCTAGTAGGGATTCTTGTGGTTTTTAATATTGTGATTCTTTCACCTCATGGTTATTTTGGGAAAGAAAATGTTTTAGGAATACTAGACATGACACTAGTGGATAGGTGAACAATTTGTTTATAATTGCAATGTTCATTCCATGATATCCTCTCTTTATCGCATGATTATATTTTTAACGTTTCTTTTAATTTTGGGTTGTCTTTTAACTATGAAATTGAAAATACTTAGTATTATGTACATTTAAAAAACATCAAAATCTTCAAGATGAGTTTAGTATTACACGATATTAATTGAAATCCTTTTAGTTGTTTTGTGTTAAAATATTTTCATGACTATTAAAAAAGATTACTTTCATGTTGTTATTTTGGCATAGTTTCCCTATATACTTGACCAAGGTCATGCATTACATAATGAAGTGTTGTTACGAATAAAACAAGAAGGATTAGACATCCCTCCTAAGATTATTTGTTTTAAAAATTTATCTATGGCTTGAGCTTTTTAGCACGTAACTTAGATGACATGATTGCGCCTAAGATTTCTCTAAAGGTTGAATGCTAAGTTATTAATGTGTTTTTTTATGTTCCTGTTTTATTAGGTTTTTTTTATACAGGTCATCAAGCTACATAGTGGACACTATTTCCCAACTAAAGAAAATTTGTTGGAGTCTGTTGCTTTATGGGGGATAATGGAACTGATATTGCTGATGTTGAGGTATATGTCGTATAAATATTTTATAGACTATTTTAGTTTATATTCAAGTATTCATTATCTTTCATGTCTTATACTTTGCATTGTATTTTCTTTTGTTTTCAAGAGAGGAACTCAGTATTGACGGTAAGAAGTAGGATTTAAGAAAGAGGAGAGAAATTACACTGGAGCGACAAATGAAAAAAGAGAGAGAAGAGAACCAATCTAGTGATACCCTTATAGCCCATATACTGCATAAGACACACACATAGAGATTGATTGTCAAGTTATCAGAGTTGGTGAACTCACTTGCAATGTCTTGGAAAAACATTGATAATGTTTTGAAGTGATAAAAAAATATTTCATGTGTAAAATGTTGTCCAACCAATATTTAGTTGGAAACTCATGTTATAATACTTGAAAATTTATATAATAAAATTTATGTGGTTGAAATTATTTATATTTTCACATGATATTATTTAGTATTGATTAACATATGTAACTTTGTGTTTTCATATTAGATGAATATGCACCTTGTATGACTTTTTTCTTAATTTAGTCATAAGATCATTCTAATTAATTTATGTTGATTAATAATGAACACCAAATCAATCTAAAACTACTAAACTAGTAGTTTATATTGATTAATGATGAACACAAATATAATTAATATATAACTAAATTAGTTGTTTATATTGGTTATTAGTGAGATCAAAATGAAATGAATAGAAACTACTAAATCCGTTGTTTAAATAATGAATATGAAACTACCAAAAAAATATACATGACTGGTGCAAATGATAAAATTGTCATTACAAATGACAACTAAAATTTGCATATATAGGACTATTAGTAGCTAATTTATAGTATCTTATAACACGAACAAAATTTATTCATATTTATTTGGACATTAATTGGTTTCAAACGATGACTAAAATTTGCATCTATATGACTATTAGTAGCTAATTTATAGTATCTTATCACATGACCAAAATTTTAGTCATATTTTTTTTGGCATTAATTGCAATAATTAATGACTAAATTGATGACTAAATATAGTACTAGACGATAAAATTGAGACAACCAATTAGTGACTAAGACAAAAAACACTAAAATTGATCAAGTTATAAGATACTATAAATTACCTATTACTGGTCACTGACTGAAAAACGGTCCTTTATATGCAAATTTTAGACATTTTTTAGTAACTAATTAGCCATTTTGTACTAGTGGAAGTGGACTTCTTGATACATGTCTAAATATTCCATCATAAATCTACTTTTATTCATCATGCTTCTCTCTGGAATATTCATCATATGAATGCTTAGTTGTACATGCATTTTCAATACTTTGTTCTAGTAGCCCTACATGACTTCATCCTGATATTTAAAAATTAAATGAAATAGTACTTTTCTAGATAGATTTTCATCATGACATCTAGTTCACTTGACTTAGTATCCTATATCTTCATATCTACAAGGCCTTTCTAAGTGTCAAGGGTCATTTGATATTTTTCTTCTGTTGTGAGAGTTCTCGAGCCTTCTTTTGGGAGATGACTTCAACGTATTTGTTAGGTGATTATTCCTAGTGACCATCATGTTTTTTCATCTTTAATATTTTTTCTCATATTCTTATTTATAGGTTGTTTATTCAACCGAATCATACTTCTTATGAGGGAATTTCTCATGTTGACCTTTATTGGTGTGTAAATCATACCTTTGAGCATGTAATTAATGAAAGAGATCTTCCCTAGTATTGACCATGTTTTTAGAGCCATCCCTAATGCTCATTAATACATATGTTGGCATCATTTTTAAACTAAAAACATCAATGCATACATACCTCATCTTCACTATTTCCTTGATCATCTTTTCTTCCTTTGATATATTTTTGAGATTGCCTCTTTCTTTTGCTTCATTTTTTTTTCTTGCCTCCATACCATCCTTTCTTGAATCCCATGAGTGGAATTCCTATTGAAGCATCTTATTTTCATGGAAAATTTTAGGGGTGAATTTTCACCCTTGGGCTAAATTATGGGGTTTTATATTTTTATTGGGTGAATATTTTGCATCATAGTACATTGTTACAAATCGCCTCAAATTTATTTTATAAAAAAAATAGGTTTGGAGGTTAGCCCACCTTATTTTAAGGGAGAGGGTAAAAACATTAAATTTAGCCCTTGAAATTAGGAGTTGCAATCTTCCATTTGCCCTCATTTTCATGAAAATGTATTTATGATAGTTATAAATAAAAATATAAATACAGTGGAGGTATGGTAAATAAATAAAAGCTCTTTTTATACTTACTCCAAAGGTATGGTAAATAAATAAAACCTTCTTTTATATTTAGTCCATAACCCTCTTTCTATTTAAGAAGGCTCAAAAATGAGGTTTCATTTAAGTGAATCCTATGGGCCAAATACCATATTTATAAAAGAGGTATGGTAAATTAATAAAAATATAAATAAACGAGAGGTATGGTAAATAAATAAAACATTTTTTTATATTTACTCCATATGTCACCTTATATTTATGAACACGCAAGCATGTAAATAAATAAAAATATAAATAAAGTGGAGGTATGGTAAATAAATAAAACCTCTTTCTATATTTAGTCCATAACCCTCTTTCTATTTAAGAAGGCTCAAAAAAGAGGTTTTATTTAATTGAATCCTATGGGCCAAATACCATATTTATAAAAAAGGTATGGTAAATTAATAAAAATATAAATAAACGAGAGGTATGGTAAATAAATAAAACATTTTTTATATTTACTCCATAAGCCACCTTATATTTAAGGACACTCAAAAAATGTGTTATATTTAGGTGAAGCCTGTGGGCCAAATTATTATTAATACCATTCAAAAAAACATTATTAACCCTAATATTATTATTAATAAAAGTAAAGATGGTTCATGGTATTGACCCATGGTATTCACATGGAATGCAACCTATTTAAAGGGGGGAATTAAACTAGCATAGATCCATCTTTACTCCGGATCAAATATCGTGATATGCAAACTAACATAGAGTGAAAAAAAATTTGATCCCTAGAGTAAAAATGGATCTTGTAGTTTAATGTCACTTAAACATTTTAACTTGGTTAAAATAAAATAAAAATCAATTATTAATTTTATTAATTTTTATAAATTACTAATAGTAGTTTTTAAGCTCCAGGTTTATGATAACACATGGTATTGACCCATGGTAATACCATGGTATTCATGTGAGCATAGACTATTTAAAGGGGAAATTCTATGAGCTTAGATCCATCTTAATTTCGGATCTACCAAGTGCTGGGAGCGATAAATAGATTTCATCCCTCTAAGAGTGGTATATGTGGAGTTAAGATGGATATAGGTTGGTTTTTATGATAATGAAGATATTAAATAGACTTAGGAAATTATATTGTAAAAAAAAATCTTAAGGTGAATGGTTAAAGCTACATTTAGTCACTTCACAAAATTTAGTAAAAAATACTGATATCTCCATTAATATTGGTTTTTCTCATTTAACAAAAAAAAAATCAAAACAATGAAATCTTAACCCTTTCCGCATCACCCTCGCAAAAGAGAGATAGTCGCTGCCCAGATTTCCCACCATTTTTCAAACATTCTCAGTAAGATATCTTCATGAAAAGGTTAAGGTATTGATCTTGGATTAGTTGTTTGAAAAATATGCTAGTTTGTACAACCTTTCATCTTCTCTGCTATTCTTAGTTTGTCGTAATGATCTATAGGTACTGATATTGGATTAGTTGTTTGAAAAATATGTTGGTTTGTACAACCTTTCATCTTCTCTTCTATTCTTAGTTTGTCGTAATGATCTGTAGGGGTTGGGTCACTGCACCATATTGTCCTAAAAGGCAGATATTGTGCACCAAAAAGAAAATTAATCCACATGTTACAACGCTGTTAAAAAAGGTATGAAGGTAGTGAATTATGCTAATAAGAAATTTAGATTGGGAGAGACGTAATTAAATTTTATTATTTAATTGAAGATTTCCGATTAAAATAATAATAAATATACATTTATATATTTATATATTTATATATTGATTGGAAGGCTTCTTACAATGGTCACATCTTTCCATTAGATCCCCTTCAGGCCTTTGGGATACCTACTACTTCATTATATTATATAGTTAGGGCTGGCTACTTGTTGACGTGTTGGGGTAAAAAAACTTGATGTGTTTTTTTTTTTTTTTTTATCTCGCAGTTGGAGTGTATGGAATAAAAAAGAAATTTATAGCTTGGCAAACGTGGTAGCTTGACAAAAGTGGTAGAGAAAACATTAATCTCTCCTACCATAACAAACATGGCCACTAAAACTTGCAACATTGTTTGTAGGAAGTGAAAATTATGTTTCTTTTTCCCAAACATGTATGTTAGTATATTACAGTCTAATGAATATGTTTTATTATTATCATATATGGTTTCATACTTTAACAAAACATTCTCCAAGACTTCACAATGTTTTATTATTCAGTGAAAGATTTTCCAAGATCTTACAAGATCTTATAATTCAGTGAAAGGTTCGCCATGACTTTACAAGATAATATAATCTGGTGAGAGATTCGCCAATATATATATATATATATATATATATATATATATATATATATATATATATATATATATATATTAGTGATAAAATTGCCTCTCATTTTTCCTATGTATCATGGGGATTCACCAATTTATTATACATATAAATTTAGGGTGGTTCTTAAAATTTTCCATGCTTATTTTTATTATAGTTATGAATCTTCTATTGAAGATACCACCAGAGGATCTTAGTAGTCCTGGTGCATATTCTTCTTCTTTGTTGATGATAGTGACTTTCTAATATTTTATCATGATCATTTCCTTTATACATTGATGAGGTCATTCAATAGCTACATCCTTTCTACATGAATATCTTTATCAAACATCTCTCTACATTATGCTCCTATATTCCTGAAGATACCACTTTTCCTAAACCATGCACTCTATCCTACTTGTACATGTCCCTATGATACGCAGAACATCTAAAGAAGACTTATGTAAAGAATTTGACTTAGTCATACTGTAAATCTAGAGGTCCTCTTTTTTTTGCTTCTTCTCTTCTTCTTTAACTTCTTGAGTAATGTGAGCTTCTTCTTTGTTCATATTATTATTGTCCTTCTAAAACTTGGGACAATCCCTTTTGTAGTGTACATATCCTTGGCAGCCAAAGCATTGGAGTTTGGAAATATATCTGTTACATGTACTTCATGGACCAAAGTTATCAAAGTTTCCTTTTTCTTGCGAGCATAGCAGCGAATTCCTTCTCCTTTGATCCTACAACATATTTATCTTTGAGTCTATTCTCCTTCCTTTTGCATAGATACTGAAGTTCATTTAGTGGGGTAGCTTCCTTCTTGACATATATACTTTATGTGAATTTTCTCCAATCCTTAGATAGAGCATTGAGTAGTACACTTGTCATTTCTCTATTAGACATGAGTTCTTCTAGCTCTAGTAGTTGATCTCTCATGTCAAATATTTTCATGAAGTAGGGAGTTATTCCTTCCTTTGATATCTCAATATTGTACAATTCATTACGTAATGATATCACTTCTCCAACTGTGCTAATTGATAATAGCTCTATCAATTTGCCATAGACTTCTTTTGATGTTTAAAGTTTGGAAACATAAGGAATGAAAGTTTCCTTCATGGATTATATTAGATCCTTTGAGCCCTTGTTTCATCATTATTATATTTTACTATGGCTGGATTTTATTCCTTAGAAGGGACAATGATACTCCTTTTGATGTGTTATAGAAGTTCATTCTGGTTGAGAAGTGAACTCCTCCTTTTCCATGCAAGGGAATTAGCAGTCTCAACCAATTTGTTGCTTCCCTTGCAAAAAGACATTGTCATTTGTTTAGAAGAGGACATACAAGTACATACTTGATAGTGTTGATGAGGAAGAATTCTTCCTCCTTCCTTGAATATTTTATTATTTGCCTTCTTAGATCATGGTGATCTTCAAATTGCTTCCTTCAAATAGATTTCTTGGTCATGAAGACTTCTTTTAATTGGAGTGATTTTCTTTTCTTGAAGATGATGCAACTTGATGTATATTCTTCTTTGAATGGATATTCTTGTAGGTTCCTTTATATGAAAGGCTCTTTGTATTTATTTGTAGTCTTCCTTGATGGAGCTAGAAGAGTAGATGATAGACCTCATCGTCCCTTATGGGTTAGAAACCCTTACCTTACAGAGTTGATGCTTCAACCTTGTATATTTTCTGAAGATGCCCTTCCTTGATGTGTCACATTAGCTCTGATGCGATGTTGAAGAATCTAGGGCACCAGAGTTATAATGGGTTTCTTCTAGAAATGACAACAATTTTTTATGCACTTTTACTTTTCTTGCTAACAGAATATTCTTCTTCTTATTATTAGTGTATGTTCTCTTACTTCATTAAAAAGTTACCAAAATACACGAGACAAGAACACAAGATGTTGGCTCTCAGCCACGGCAATACCTCTCTCTCTTAGAGAGGAAAACACTTATTGATATTTCTCTTGTTGAAGATTCTATTGATAAATGCCAAACCCTAGACCCTTCAAAAGAAGATCCTCCAAGCATAAGTCAAGCATTTATCCTTCTTCTTTCGACACTCCTTCCTCCTTATTCTAGAAATTCATTCTTCTTTTAATAGCCAATAACAACCCTAGTTATGTGTGCGCTAGAAGAAATATTTATATTTGTTCCTTAGTAGACTCCTTCCCTTATCAAGAGTACCTTAACCCTCTTACAATTGAGCTCTTCCTTGAGAAATAATTGTAGGTCTGATGAAACAGTGGTCTGGCCCTATTTCTTCGCATGTGTGAGGGGATTCCTTCAAGAAACTGATGTTATCTTTCTCCCCTTTCTTTGCTTGTGTCGTCTTATTCTTCACTTTAGTGTGAGGCCCAATTGGCACTCCTTTCCTAGCTGAAAGAATAAACTTTTATGACTGTAATAGGAAGGTTCTTATGAAAATACAAAAAGCCTCATTTTTTTCACACGTGTGACTTGAGGTCGACTTGATGACTTGAGGCCGACTTGACTTCTATGCTTCAAATTTCTCCCTTTTTTGATTTCGTTGCATCGAGGAGGCTTATGACTTGGCTTGGAGGTATTTCTTGCACTCTCATACATAAATATAGATGGTGTAACATGCTCTTAAGGGTATTCAACATTTATTTTGACTCTTTGACTTCCCTATAACAATTTGACATGTGCTAGACCTATGAAATGAGTAAGAAACTCATTGATATAAATAACAAAAATATTATTTCATTTCTTTTATTAATACAAAGATAAAAATTACATTTATGAAGACCGAACCTAGTTATAGTTTCTTCAATAGTCAGAAGTTTCAAATTGTTGTTAGAATTTGGGGAAGTGAAGGTTCTCACTCAGGCCTTTTGAGACAGTTGTTTTTTAAACATTCATTTATTTTAGGCATTGGGAGAGGTGGTTATTTGAGGCCCTCTCTCTTGCGAAGATTTTTCAATAGTATATTTCTTGGAGGGTGACAACAACTTGGTCCGCAATAAGCATGTCTTTGGCCTTGTGTATTATTTTTCTTGGGGAACTAGTGTTGTTAAGGTGTTCTGTGTCAACCCGCTTGAGAAACGTACTTTTTTAAATGGTAATTTTGTGAGAAGCTATACTTGCATCCATTGTGGGGGGTAGGTGATTGAAAACCCTCACAAGTGGTGGAATTGTATTGCTTGATCGAGTGCATGTGGCTCACGCATCCTGGTGCAATGTGAACATTTTAACGATGAACCGTTAGAGGGGTCATTCCTGGTGGGGTGATGGTGACAGGGGCTTGAGCATGTTTAGAGTTAACGAAGGGCAGGGAAGAGTCGATGAAGAGGGTGAGGTTACCCATAACCCTTCCTAGTCATTGGGTTGATTGGTGTCTCTTCCCTCACTTGCCTTAATTTTTGAGAAATTGTGGGAATTGGAGATAAGTCTTGATGTCCTGCATGAAAAATGGTATGAAGACTATATTTAAATTATTGTGTAGATTAACGATATTTAGTTAAACCAAGGGGAAATTCTAGAGCGTGTCGCCTCAGTGCATCAGATCAAACATATAATGAATGAGCGACTGGAAAATATAGAACCTTGTCTAGTTTATATCGACTTCCATGTGCACGGAGGTCATGGCCACCCTGTCACACAAGGTGTTGCTCAAGCACCGATTCCCCATTTGTAAATTCCATCTTCTGGTGGTTTTTTGGTGCTAATAGTTTTTTGGAATGTGATGCCCTTTTACCTATGTAGTTCATATTAAAGATAGAAATATCATCTATGTTTTTCTATTGCTCTCCTTGCTAAAAGAAATTCTCAGAGTAAAGTTGGGAGGTAGGGATAATATCGACTACAAGACGTATTTTTTTATGGCTTAATAAAGATTTTTGAATGAAATATATATCTATATATATATATATATATATATATATATATATATATATATATATATATATATATATATATATATATATATATATATATATATATATATATATATATAGATATTCTTCAAATAGAATTTTAATTATATCTTTTATGGGAAAAAACATTATAGATATTTTTCAAATATAAGTGATATATATATATATATATATATATTTCAAATATAACTATTATTTACACTTTTGTGAATAAAAATGAAAATCAAATTATAACATGTTATAAATCATAATCCAAATCAACCATCTATCTATATAATTAAAAATATTTCTTACCTAATATAATTAAATAAGAACAAATTATATATATATATATATATATATATATATATATATATATATATATATATATATATATATATATATATATATATATATAGATATATAGATAGATAGATATAGATATAGATATATATGTTATGTTATAAATCATACTTCAAAATAAACACCTATATCTAATTAAAAATTGTTTATACCTAAATATTATTAAAATATAATAAATTAATATAATTTCAAATATATTTTTATTTTAATATTATAATTTGTTAGACTATAAACCTAAGTTGCATTTTCATAAACGAAAATATAACTCTTATTTATATAATGTTGTTTATAATATATTATAATATGATATTACAAACCATATTCTAAAATAAATATTTATGGATATAACCAGCTTAGATCCTTCTTTACATTGGACATATCAAGAACCATTAAGGATTAAATCTCTCAAGGTGAAAAGCTATTTTTTGAATGTAGAACTTGAGAGATTTGACCCCTTTCAAAGCTTGATATAACTATAGTTAAGATGGGAGACTCATCTTAACTTTGAATGTATAAATGGTGAAGGTCAATCAAATCTCTGAAGGTGAAAACCTCTCTTTTGACTGAAAAACTTGAGATATTTTATCCCTCTAGGTGCTTGATAGATCTAGAGTTGATATGGATCTAAGCTGATTTCTGCATCATGTGACACTCTACATCTTATGTAACATACCCATGTAGACCTCATGGAAAAACACTCAATATTATAATTTTTTCATGGAATTTCCTCGCATGTATTATTCACAATCACTAATTCCATATTCAACTTACCATTAAGTGAAATCAATGTCATTACATAAAGTAACTTTAGAAAGGTGGTAGAAAGTTATGTAACATAACAACCATCATTTCAACATGTTAACATAAAGTTTTTTGTTGTAACCTTACATATTTGATGTTGTAAATGTCAATGTCATACAAGGTCGTAATATCATGAAAATGAAAAAATAGGTATACACATAAATGGACACTGATATACCCTCGAAACCTCAAAGGGAAAAACAAACAAGTGTTTATTTCATCAAACTTTTTTTGAGGGAGTTCACCCTTGAATTGATGGGAGCAGGGGAGATCATCCTTTGTCCACTATTATTTTTTTTACAAAGAAATATCATCTTACATTGTAACATAAATAAGTAGAAGCTATTATATTATTCATGATATCATTTACCCCACAATTCCTCTAGGAACTATGTTTTTATGGTCTCGCTGTTACCTGTAGTGTATTATCCTAGATTTGAAAATCCTTCACTCTACATGGACAATTACTTAATTTCTTTCCATAGTGTTAACTATAATCTATCTTTTAGTTCTTCTATAATGGATCAGTTAGAAACTATTAATCCATATTTCACGTAAGTCACAAATATTCTCTACATTTATTGTCCTTGGAAACCTGAGCATCATGATTATATAAATTATGTATCAAACCAAATAATAAATCTCTAATATATATGCTTTAAACATATTTTAATTTCCACATTCTTGGACATGAATTAATAAAATATACATCATTTCACAATCATTCCTATTTACCCATGCATTCTTACATAAAGGCTATGACACATGTCCATCTATCCAAATCTCACATGCATAAAGGAAAATGCATAAGGATTACCAAGGCATTCTCAACCACTTGACATGAGGAAATAGTTACATTTTACCTTTACCCGAAAGAAAATTGTAATATTTAAAAGAATCATCATGGTTCTAACTATCTCATCCTAAAATAATACATTCTTCACCAAAGAAAAAGGTCAGCACAACTATAGATATTTGTTTCAAATGAAAACTATAAAATTAGGCATTATCTTTGGGAATCCAAATACATATTCTCTTTCCAAAAGAAACTAGCATGACAACACTGATACAATAGCTATTATCTTTGATGCATCTGAACACATAATCTTTCCAAAATAAAAATGCAATAGTTATTACTTATGCGTATGTATATAACACATATTCTCCTTGAATAAAACTAATATAATTACTATTATTTCTTAGTAAATAACACATTCGTTTTCAAGAAGACAAATACAACATATATTATTTATGTGCATATAAGCACATATTCTTTTTAAGAAATCTAATACAATATTTATTCTTTAGTGCATGCAAATACATTTTTTTTTCCAAGAAATCTAACAAAATAGACACATATTCTTTTTCTAAAAAAATAACATGGTTAATTTTTCGTTTTACACATGGAACCATACAAATGTTTTCAGTAAATTAACATAATTAATAATTCTTCCCATACACATAATCCCACGACCCTTTCAAGGGTTTAATGCACAATAACCATACTTAGAATCTTAATGTAATTTATCTTTCATTCCACATACAAAATCCTGCAATATTTACAAGGCTTTAATGCATATAAATTCATGAAATAAATCTGACAAAGTAAACCTAGTTTACCTTTCTGTGTGTGCACAAGATTTCATGATTTATTTTCCAAAAATTTAATATAACTAACACATGCCTCAAAGTATTGTTGACTAAACTCTTCACCATGGATCGAGTATATTTAAATCATGATGTGTCTTCAAAAGTCTACTAGAATCCAAATCTAAATCCAATGAATCTGCCTGCCCTCCATTTAAATTTCTACCTCCACTCTGCACTCTAACCCTAGTCATCCTTGCTTCCAAAGAGATTGACTTTACTGCAAGTGTTAACTACCTAGTATAGAATTGTCACAATACAATCTGGGTCCAAATTCCATATTTGTAGTTGTAGGAGTGCCTTTCAAACTTCATTCAATTATTATTGTAATGTCAACAAATTCCAAGGGAGGTGTTCACTACATTCAATTATTGGTGTAATAACAAACAACCCCAAGGATGGGTGTCTGATGTGAACATATTTACATGGTTGGTGTGCTGATATATGACTGAACATGATTCCCAAAAAAACATCAAGCGATGGTAGCATGAAGACTTTTAACTGCAAGTTCATAGAGATGTTGCAGACTCATTACAAATTGTTTAATAACTCTTTCTTGAATTACATACTAATGGGTTTTTCTGCCGCATGCCAAATATGTTATTATAGTAATATTTTCATATTATTAAAATAACCAACACAAATATAGATTCTAGTGATATTACATCTGAATATCTTTTCAACTAATGTGTTATTTAAAAGTAATAAAATAATACTTACAATAACAATTTATAAAAGTAAAAATAACAAAAGAAAACATTTTCGGCCATAAATTATATACCTCAATTTCCACCTTAATTTTATATCCACTTGATATACAAATAAATTAATTGAAAGTAAGGGAAAATAATTACATTTTAATGTTAAGGAGATAAAATGATTGAAAGTAAAAAGTAAATTAGTTTATAATATTAAAGGGATTTGCAATTCTTTGACTACTTATTATAGAGTTGATAGATGTTATCTAAAAATAATATAAATGTTTTGTTGTTAGCTATCAATAAATTATTACATTGTCCATACGAAATAACAAAGTTTTATGTCAAGCTTGTATACAGAAAAACAAAGTAATTTAAATTAAAAGAATTCCTATATTTTTATGAAAATATTTTTATTTTTCATTGTAAGGCAGAGGCTTATTGATATATCACATTTAAAAAATATTACTAAAAAATTGATATGGCTTATATAGAGAGAGAAAGAAAGAAAAATCATATTCTATTAATAAGCTAATTTTGGTGATTTGTAACTCGTCCATAATTTAATATGGAGTTGGTATAATTTGTAGAATGTGTATCATAAGTAAAATACTTCAATATCATAGAAATGTTGTAGATTGATATTATTTGTGAAAATAATAAAATGATAATTATATTTAAAATCTAAAAGACTGTAATAACAAGAAAAAACTTTTGTCAACCATAAATACAATATTGAATTTCAAGCTTATAAAAAGATAACCTAATTAAAAATAAACATACAAAATTACTTTTCACTAGGAGAAAATATGTAATTCCGTCACTATTCCATATGGAGTTGACACAAGGCTTGTAAAAATAATAGTATTGATATTACATGATGTAAAATTGATTTTATATTTTATTCCCATAATATTTAAAACATAAATACATTATTAACATAAACATATTGTAAACAATCAAATAGAATATTTCAATATCCATATTAAATAACATAATATTATATTTGATATACAACTTTCAATTATATAATATAATTTATAATATAATAAAATTATGTTATATTATATTCTAAATCACATTCTAAATTATATATTTATGGAATTAAAAATATTACTCACTATTAAATTATAATTGATTATATATATATATATATATATATATATATATATATATATATATATATATATATATATATATATATATTATATTTTTTATCAATTTCCTTCAAATTATAAATTTATTTTTAGTTCAATGTTTCTTCTTAATTTTACGTGTTATAATAATAATGATTATAACACATATATCTATTATTTGCTATCTTTATTTTATTTTATTATTACAAATTTTGTTCAAATATAACACACACACACACACATATATGAAAATATAACTCTCTTTCTTCTATAATATAATATTATTATATTATAATATCTTATAAATCATCTTACAAAATATTTAGAACGTCTATTTATGTAGTTAAAAATATTACCTATTTAATAATAATTAATTTATAACTTTTATATATATATATATATATATATATATATATATATATATATATATATATATATATATATATATATATATATATATATTCTCATTTATATAATATGGTTTATTGTCACATACCCCTTGACCCAATATTAACAATCACCTACTAAGATCCATTACTTAATTTAACTTTGATTAAATTTAGATTCAATAGTTGCCACATGCATAAGTATACCATCATTTCATAAAAAGATAATATATCCAATTAAACTCATACATTTATAGGTTTGAAAACATAAAGAGTATGGAGTCAACATACATAATATACATGCCATTAAACTAGATTATCCACAACGATTATCACTTGGAAAACCAAGCACCACCACCCAACCTAAAACTAACTTCATCGAGTTCACCCCTGAGTTGAGATTTCTTTCCATGGATGAATTGCCTCTTGTTTATATCTTAAATAGTTATTTAATGCCCTATTTCATGATATGGTTTCCATTAGAAGCGTCCCACTTTTATGGATCTTTTTTATCCATTTCCTAGGTTTTTCCCATAAAATCTCACCTTTATCTACTACGAGGATTTTCACCATAAAATCTTGCCTTTATATTCCACAAGGCTTTTATGTTTTTCTTGACTTAACATCTTTCTCCAGCTAAGTAGCTTAATGGATATTTATATCCAACCCATTAAGCCTATATAGAATTTGATCTAGAAGTCTTATCACGAAATAATTATCCATTCCCATTCACCAATGGTATTTTGGCAAGAATCTCATATCTTGGTGTCTCATTTTCCAAACGTTTTACATTATTGTTAAGTATTTACTTTCATTGTTACACCTGGGACCTAGATTTTCTTAGCTTAAGTTAACAAAGTGTTAGTTACAATGGAGGGGTATTACATACTCCCCCCTTAAACTTACATTATCCTCGGTGTATTACTGCATCTTACAATGTATTTGCTTGTTCACACGTCTATGTCCTCAATTTTCAGGTTCCCATGGAATTCCCACCTGAATCAGATCTTCTGATACATCGATTACAAAGGAGTTTGACCAAGAGTCTCCTTCCATTACTACCTGTATATTTGTTTCAATCAACTTTGTGAGAGATATTCAGATGCAGAAACTCAATTTTCTTTACCATAGTTAATGTAAGAGTAACTATGCATTAATGGTGCCCTCCCTTTAACTATGATTCGTCATTTCCATTTTATTTAAATGCACATTCTTCCAATGCATTTGTGTTCTTTCGAAATGCTTGCTTCCTGTAGTTACCCTACATTAGTCATAATAATTCAAACTACCACATTTGACCAATCGACATGTATAAAATATCATGTCAAGTTAACACAAACATAACCATCAAAATCATAACCCATAAGTAACCATCACAAATCAAAATCGTATGTCATACGTATACTAAGACTAAAACAAAATACGGAAACCTATCCTTAGTTTGCACCTTTATCTTGCCTCTGTACTCACTCTGGAACAGTTTCCACACTAGGGAATCACCCAGTTCCTTCTCCTCAATAATGTGTACATCAGAGATGTAGTGTGCATCACACACATACTACTATATACGTCATCCAACATCATGCAATACTTTCATCCACACGAGCATCTGTACCACATGTACACAATACCACCTATAAACAATAGTCAATGTACATAGCATCATATGCATGAGATATCTTTTCAAACAATGTTAGTATTATTATCATAACATCAAGTCAACACTAAAATTTCCTTGATTTATTCATAATACCTTTAGAGAAATCCAATAAAATCATGATCGGTTTGTCGATTAGAGAATAAGGAATCCATGGACCTATTCACTTATGCAATGAGAGTATAACTGAATAATTTTATGTTAAAGTATTCAAGTGCTTTTATTTAGCTAATCCTTTTCATGTTTCTTGTGGTTGTAGGACAACTTCAGCAAAATAATAGCATAGATGTAATCGTGCATACTACAAATTTTTCATACCAATAAATTTGAGGTTTGGAATTTAATATGTCACTAGACAAGGTCTTAATAACAACAGAATGTGACCTTCCCCTACTGATAAAGTAGACTATTCACTATGATGGTTAGCCTAGTATGGATTTCAATGTTATATTTTAATAAGAATCTCAACCTTGCCTTTAGCCCATAAATAGTTGTTTGATACTGAAAAGTACTCCACACATAAACTTTTATGCCATATGACTTCTTGTTTTCTCTTTTTACCACTACTCCCAACACTTTGTTAGCCATGAATAGTTTAATGACTATCCAAAACCAATTGATCAATCACTATGCAAGTACATACACCTCCCCTATATGAGTGATAACTGAAGGTTACAACGTTCTCAATTTCACACCCACTAAGTCTTTAGGCACTATATGTTCTAGCATGTGAACCTAGGTTGTTAGTATGATGAGACCCTACTTTAACACTATACCATGGCATAGTAGAATATAATTCATTTCTTGAAACTCACTTCTTTCAAATAAATTTTAGAGTATTTTATGTCATAATTGATATGTTTTCATATTCAAAACTTGACAACATTATCCATTCAATTTGACAGCCAGAATTCTCCCATATTGCTTTATAGAAAATAGGTATCCAATTTATGCATTTTAAATGGTATGATTGCCAAATTTAATTGAATATATTTCTATATAGCATTTTATCGAACCAATTATCTTTCCCAATACCACTTAGCCATCAATATAGTGAATTCATCCTATTAATTTAACAACAAGTTGTGAGACAGTTTTCTATCCTCTTTCTTGTCTTACTTGATGAACGTAGTATTTTACTACTCACATAAAATCCTTAGATCATGATAAGCTCCATTAATGTGAAATATTTTGGTTCACAATTTTTTTTTTAATTAATTTGGACTAGTCATGCTCTGAATCTAGCGTATACTTCTTGTTAGTCGTTAGGGTGCTCTGAATTTATCTATATCTAGTTCAAGTGCATCCAACACCACCATATCTACTATATTTTTCATTTCATAAAGAATGTATAATTTGTTTATATATAGTATAAGCACACAGATCATTTTTATCTTATCACTTCCTATAAGAAGTACATTTGTAAGACCTACAATCATTATACTCAAAGCATCTTCTTCTTGTTATAGATTCGAAAGGTTCCTATTTGTAATATATTAATAGAACCACATCACTATCTCGATAGATATTCTCATGAGGCTTGTGTAGTGTGAGATTTCATACTTTGAGTTGCAATAATTTACATATTGGAATTTGAGTAAACATGAGAATGTGCCCTTCAGCTTGTATTTAATAATGCATTTCTTCTATTAACCGAGAAGCACTAAGAGTTGCTTTTACACTTCTATTATGTATTTAGACTAGATGTACTTTTTGGTTCCAATCCCATTGACCTACTTATGAGGTCATAAAATTATTAATGTATAATGTTTTCTTCAACATGTATACAATGATTTGTATTACATGTGTGCATACACTTCACAACTCTAACCCTTGTGCTCTCAAGATGACTCTTACATATATTACCTACAATTATTGGGATATTGATTTACTCAAAGAAAACCTATGGGTTCCAATCTATTCATATCTAATTATCTATGCAAGTTGCTACTAAATATTAGAATAATGACCTGGTAAAATTTAGTTCCCTCCAATAATGTATATCTGGAGCATTTTCCCACCCAGGGTGAATTAAACAGTACAACCACTGTCAAAACCATATCCAAAAATGAATTCCATCATTACATGTAGATGCACCAATCAATATTAAATCTTAAATGATCAGAATATATAGTCTCATACCACATGAGGGAGAGTCTTTCATTTTCTTAAGGATATTTCATGGGAATTTGAACATAAAACCTTGAGAATCTATTCTAGGTTAGAAACCAATTAATGAACCATCAATTCCTTCTACTATGTATAGAATGTTATAAA
The DNA here is from genome assembly GCA_031772625.1 of Pinus tabuliformis. NCBI lineage: Eukaryota > Viridiplantae > Streptophyta > Pinopsida > Pinales > Pinaceae > Pinus > Pinus tabuliformis. The sequence goes on along the minus strand of CM062812.1, from coordinate 478,710,590 downwards.
CTTATTTCAAGTGATTTATGTAGATTCCATATACATGCCTTTTATTTTATATTCCTGCTCATTTTGGCCATGATCTATGGCAAGAGAACTTGTCATTTTCTCTATTTTGTTTTCCAATTACCTCATACGAGTTAAACATTTCTTCTCTTCATATTTCATCTTTTCTTAGGATCTCTATAAGCATAACTATATTCCATTAAGTTATTTCCTTGACTAGATTATCTTTACCAGAATTAGTTGGTATTTTACTAAGCTATGTCCTTGTATAGCAATCATATAGCTCATAATTTAATCTTTTTATGAGTAAAAATAATATCATGACCATATCACTAAAATCCATCAAATTTTCAATACAATAACCATTCTTTAAAAATCACTTATCCACCACCATTATTTATTGATAACTTTCATTAGATAATATATAAATTATCCTTTCTAAAGCTGGTTATACACTTTACTCCTCTTATGTCGAGGCATTTAGCATTTGAGCCTTATGTTTTCGTCAATTTTAATGGTATATATTCTTATTACACATGTATTATTCGTTATCTAATTGGACATCTCATTAATACTATGGGTATCACATACCTCTTTGGATGAAATAACCATACCTTACAATTATTACAAAATTGTTTATTCCTCCTGCTCTAGTATGAACATCTAAACTATGTAAATATCTGAAATCAATTTTTAGTCATGGTATAAAGTATTCATGCCTTAACAACTTAAGCTTTTGGGAGAATTACACACATAAAATGAAATAAAATTTTCAATCTTGACATAATTTCTAACATTAATAAGTAAGAACAATAAAAATGGTAATATAATTATAGTTGACCATTTCTACTTATGTTATTTGTTGTCATTTATTTGCATTACTCTTTACTCTACCACAAGTCAGTGTTGCAACATTATTTGTTCCAATATATCCTTTCAGAGTTTCTCCTCCACACAATACTACTATAACTATCCAAAATACTTATGCTTGAGAAATTCAGTATAAATGCAAGGATTAAATCCAAAATTGTTCATTCCTCATGGTCGACTATAACTATTTAGCATCTTAAATCAGTTTTTTAAATCATGGTAATCTGTGAAAAGTTTGAGCCATTACACACATACATATAATAAATTATAAAATTACATATTCACAATAGACAGATTCAATTTTTATTATTATTAGGAATTAAAAACTAAGATCCACTTTATCACAACCACACAATAACTCTCTGCAGTGAAATAAGCTCCAGAAAAAAGAAAAAAGAAAAAATAAAAAATAAAAAATAAAAATAAAAAAGAAAAGAAAAAATAAAAAATAAAAAGTAAAAAGGAAAAAAATGTTTTTTTTTGACAGGCCATTTTTACAATGTGTATACTTTATAGTTCATATTTTCCTTGTAACTATTAAGTTAATATTAGCAATATCTATAACGAGTACTAAGTCTATTGCTCATTTAAATCTATATGAATGAAATCATTGAATACAATTTACAATAATCTCTCTATAAAAAGATCTTAAAAATTTAATAAACTTAAAACTAATCCATACGACACTCACCAATCCAGTTTTTAGTTTGTTTATACACATTGTGTATATTCGGCATACATTATTTAATATTGTGTGTATGTAACGAATACTTAATGCAGAAGAATCTAGAAATAATATCATCGCGTGGGACTTCAGAGGATCGAAAGTTTAACGAAGGTTAAAATTTTCGGAGATACTACTTGAGCCGTAGTGAACACTTTTTAAGTGAAAACTTGTCGTGACGATGAACCACACTAATTGGTTTGAAATGCGTCCACAAATGATATTCTATGTAATTTACGCTGAAAAATCTCTCATAAAAAGAGTTAACATTATAATAAAATCCTTGAGTTCAAACTTAAACTATAGAGAGTAAAGTTGGAACAAAGAGCCATGCGAGAGAACACATGCACATGTATAAGGCTCATAGCCTCTTCCATCAAATTGCTCTTTTTTCGAGGATTGAATCTCACTTTCAATATTTAAGAAAACAACATTAAAAAACTCGATCATATCACTCATGAAGGGATTGCTTTTAAACAATTTAGTTCAACAACACACAATTGTGTTTAAAAAATATTCCTTTCAGTCATGATATTACAGAGTTGTTTTAACATAGTCATTGTTTTCACATGGTCATTGTTTTAACATGATCGTGTGGACAACATTGCGGCACCAAACCAATGAGTCGACAATCGAGAACGGTAAACATGTTGGCCATACATATTACCTCATTGCCAAAAAAATTCCTCCATTTTCAGGCTACCAGAATGGTTCGACCTTTCTCGCTCAACTTTTAAGTTCTGATGCCCTCTTTTTGCCAGCACTATCATGGGGGATCAACCTTTGCTACCTTAACTTTCCACAGTGAAAAATATTCTTAATACCATTCATTGGCCATAGAACCAAATCATCATTACCACTTAATAATCTCCTATATCGAATGTGTTGGTTAAACAATCTCCTGTTACGAATCGTTTGCATAATCAGCCACAACATAAGTACGATACGGGCCATGGTGCATACAAGCCACCCATTGCAGAATTTGAAATTATAATATAGAAGAGGTGAATTTAAAGAATGGGTATGGGGATCTTTTATATATAGAAACTATAATTAGATCAAGACGATTGAACATACACCATGTTCACTCAACCTTCTCACACAGAGAAGATGAGATTTACAATCTCTTCTCATTGCAACTTGTCCAAGTGTAAATAAGGATAATCACTATCCCACTTAATTTATGTTATGGGTGAGACCATAAGGATAATCCTTTTCCATTGAATTATTTTTCAGAGTACAAGATTCTGCAGCAAAGGGTAAGCTCATTATGTACACTACTTGAACCTCTCTGGATCGGTGGATAATGCAAAATATTGACATTGCGGATAAAAAAAGAACCGAGTTGTCCTCAACAGGATTTTATCCGTTACTGCAATTAGAAAGGTTTTTCTTCTTTAAATATACCCATAAAACATGCCTCTAAAGTTGCCATAACTGGGTGTGCTTTAAAGCTCAAAGGCACAGATTTTGTAAAGTTCAGAAGCAACAACTTAATTTGGGCACAGGTGGAAATATTTATCAAATAGTACAATAGGTTGATAACCTAGCACTCTTACTTCTCAAACATTCGAATTGGTGTAGGACGACCCCCCTCTAATACCATTATACCATGATTGCTAATATGAACTAAAACCCTTTGTACATGAATTAATTATGCAGAGAAATTCAGGGATCGAGTACTTTACTGTCATGAACCAAGTAGGGTACCTTATGAACCTAATCGTGGCATACAAAGAGTTCAAGCCTATCCCGGGTTGTGAACACCAACTTGAGATGCTCACACAATTTCTAGGATATATCACCTACAACTAGCAGAGATATCTAGGTCATTGTTAAACGTGTCTTACCAATTTGCAACAATGATACGAATATTTCTTCCTAAGCTCTGGTCTTCATATAAAAGGCAGAAACCCATTTCAAATTTGAACCCAACACTACCACACATGAGAGGTGTTTAAGACAATATTTGAGACATTTTTGGGTAAATTGTCTCAACTTGAGACAAAAAAAAGACTTGTGTATTGTCTTAAATATTGTCTTTAAGCAGGTTTCTCAAATTAATTGTTTTAAAAATTCATCTCTATAAAGACAATATATAACACAAACTGTATTGTCTCTTAGGAGACAATTTCATTTTTGTCTCTCCAAACACAATATTTGGGATTAAAGAAATATTGTCTTTAGAGGGACAATAAGTCTTTAATCCTAGCTATTGTCTCTCTAAAGACAAAAAATTATATTTAAAAGAAATACAATATCACTTTTGTCTCTTTAGAGACAATATCAAACAATGAATCTAGAAAAATATCTCACCATTGAAATAAATCAGTATGAAAAATATCTAATTCAAAAATAAAATATAATTTCCTTCATGAATTCATTTTAGAGCACACTGAGATGAGATCGAACCACCAACCTCCTACTTATAAGGCAAGTGTTTTTCCATTAATCTAGCACCCTTTAAAAAATTATGTGATTTATAGCACTCCTTGAAATTGCATATGTAGACATTGGTTTAAAAAAAATACTCAACACATAATGGCATAGTATTTCTAAATCTATAATCATGCAACACCTATTTTTAACTTAATAAAAAATAACTCAATCAAGTTAGGTTAATTTCGCACCCTTGTAGCATGACCCATACAAAAAGTGAATAATATACAATAATCTACAAACAATTTAATCTAGTCCTAGAAAGAAAAGTAACTGGAATTAACACAAACTCTTAATATCATGCCACAACAATTAACTTTCATATTTCTTTCTACATAAGTTTTCATCAATAAAGAAATATAAAATAGGGTCCCAAAAAAGCTTCAAATCACTTCATTGACACCATTACCACTTGGTTTGATTGATTGCAACAAAATGAATAGTTCTTTTAACCCATTTGAACACTCATGTCTGTATGAAAAGCTCATTTAGCGAACTGAATAGCTCCTTTAGCTCAACCTACGCTCCTTCTTGCCATTTATATATGAAAACCTCGATTTTGCATATCTTTCAACAGATTTTAATATAAAAATGAAAACAATGAAAAGTCTCATACATGATCTTAGATACAAATTAATTTAATTAAATGCTTCAAACGAAATATTAATTTCATCTTAATTAATTTTCTTAAACAACCCCCTGTGTAGTAGTGCGTAAATCTTGCATATTTGTGTCTCCTGCTACCACTATTGCTATCATTGGAACTACTCAGAAGTATGTGATGAGGAGGATCATGTGGAAGAATTTTTTCAATCTTGGGCCTGACTTTTTCTGGAAGTCCTTGTTTGGGAACATGAAAGGGGCCATAATGAATTCTTCTCTCGGTGCCCACAACATCCCACCTGCATGAAGTCCAAAAAAATATTAGAAGTCTTGATAGATCACCATTAACAATAAACAAGAAATCCACCACCATGTCTCCGCCTTGCAATATTTTCCTATATGCTTCTCCTTGCAGTCAAGTTTTTTCATGAGTATATTATTCATTTGTTGAAAACCTTGTACTTTTGGAAATATTTCATTATATTTGTGAAAGGCCTCCCAAATCTAGCCAAATAATTACAAAATCTAATGCCTTAAATTTCTACAACTATCATTTAGGCATGTTGACAAAATTTCTACAACTATCATTGATCATCCTTCTTATATATCTCTTCAGTCTCTTCATTTTCAACAAGGAATAGATGATCCCCTTCTCTAATGACATCGATATCATCTATTTCTGTAGAATCTTCACTCAAAAAATTCACAAGAAAATAACCAAAATTTTCACCTGCGAGAACAACAATTCTATGAATGGCTAATTTTAAGTTCTTCTGCAACACTCTGATTTCAAATATTATAGGAAATATGAACTCATGAAATCATGAGTTCATATATAAAATAAATACTTACCACCAATTTTCAGTAGCTCCTGAATTTCATTTGGCAAGAGTATCACTTTCCCTGGTTGCTTATTTTCTTTGATGTAAATTGGGTGATGTCTGTAGATCGTCACTCTTTTAGGAAGAGAAGGGCTTGTCTAGCAGGAACACTTAATTGCATGACTCATGCCACCAACACTAGGGTTGGTGTTGGAAGGCATTGTGACTATACCAAAAAGAGAATTGTCAAAATTAGCAACTCTTTTCCTCTGCAATCCATTAGGTGGAGTGGAAATTGTATTTATAAAATGATGAATGCCATTTTCCTTTGCAGATCCTAAAGGGTTCGTGATCTCCGCATGATTTTTCTCATCTAGGTTTGATGGGACAGACGAATCTTTGATAGATAAACATAAGTGTGAATATGTTGACTGAGATTTTTCTTGAAATAATTCTCATATTTATTCATGTCCTTCATGCTCCTACCAAATATTTTGGTGTCAAACTACTAGAATCTATTTTGTTCAAGTCTGGTCCATGGTTGAGAAGATACTTCACTACCTCTGTCAATCCATCAATGGTGGAAACATGGAGGGATGAGTTCTCATATCCATTTGTTTCATTTATATCTGCTCCATAACTTAGTAAATCATTCAACATATACAAATCCTTATTTTGGACAACAGTGCAGAGGAAACTGCCAATAGTACCTGTCTGAAGATTTGCACCATTATCACAAAGTAATGTGGAAATTCGTTTATGTTGGCTTAGTATTGCTTCCCACAGATGAACACTTATATCTTGATTTGTTAATTTTATGAAATGCTAAATATATTCTGGTCAAATTCTTCATTTTATTAACAGTGCCAGCAGTTTGAAATTTAAAAAGATGTTGATTTCACTGAGCTTTAGAGAAAAATAAATACACTCCTTGATTGGGAAAACAACTAATGAGTACACAAGGGAGGGGAGAATATGATCTTTCTATTGACATCTGCTGCATATTGTAAAAGAAGGTTGAAACAATCTTTAAAGTCATTTTCCATAGCAATGTCCTTATAACAAAACAAAATAAAATAGAAAGTTTTATGCAGTTATCCCACTCATAGTAGTGTATGCTTTCAAATTAAAAGATGTACTTAAGTCAGGAACCACAAAAATGTAAAGAAAGTGTTGTGAATACCATGAAACTCTACTGATCAAAATGAATTTTAGTTTTGAAATTTACCAAGGGTGTGTGGCCATTATTGTCTGATTCATTAGGATCCATCCCTCTTTTCAATAATTCATCCATTAGAAGGGCGTCACCTATTGAAGCAACAAAACATAGACTAGCAGGTACATCCATTGTTCTTTTGGCTAGGAAGTCATCTATTTATTTTGAAAGTTGTCCAAAAGTTGGGTCCTCTAGTTCCTTCAGTTGCTAGAGTCATATCAACACGAAGTTAAGTTTTCCTACAATATTAACCAAGACATTACAATAATACATTTAATTAATCCTATTCCTAGAAAAACCTATTATGGTAAGTTCACTTGGCATATTTATCATAATTCTTTCTTGTAAACCTTAAGAAGGTTGTTCATGATGGTTGATCCATCTACGTTATTAGATTGTAAAATATTCATGAATGAATTGTGGTTCAATCGCAAAAGTTGAGAAAGCCTCTTTATATGGACTGTGTATTGTTGTGGTGTGTAACAGAGCACTCCAGTTTCTCGAAAAACATCTCCTGGATGGGGCTGCGTAAGAATCTGGAATGCAGAAAGAGACAAGTTCATAATAAAGAAACCATCTAACTTAGTTTTGTTATTTCAAAAGACTGTATGTGCTACTAATGTGTGGGGTAAAACAAACAAGTAATTTGGAATGAGATATGTCATTTTTGTACTTGAAATTTCCAATGTGACTAAAACATAAAGTGAAATAAATGGTAGTTCCAAATTTATTTGAAGATGAGATGCAAACATTATAATATCCATGCTTATTATGTAATGACTCTCCTAACAAGAAGATACTAGGAGTAAGAATAATCACTTAAATTTTAAAAAAATAGCTTGCCTGCTATGCTTTACCCTTGTCTTTGTGTGCTAGTATGTCCTGCAAAATGAAACAAAATTTCAATGTTGTTGTAGCTCCACATCAACATTTACAACGCTTTGTTGCATTTCTCTATTTGAAGACACACATTCGGAAAAAGAAATAAAGTGAACCACCTAAAAGTTCTGAAATTTTAGACTCTGTATCATTAAAAAAGATACCTAACACAGCACCAAACACTAACACATAAAAATTTGCAGGTACTTCATTCAATAAACTGACATCTTCCTTTTGGGGATATTACACTGCCTTCATCTCTGAAACCTTGCAAGCATAGGGTGAATATTAGGTTACTTTTTCCTCAAAGTTGTTGTATTGAAGCCCACTAGCAAAGACAAAAAATAAGGTATCCTTACCATAATTAGGTAGTACTTACCAACTTGAAAAGAAAATCATGTGACATTAATTGGAAAGGATACACTTTATCAACAATAGGAAAAAACAAGACGTTTGCAATGCTTGTGTGAATGGCTTTTGGAAGATAATTTAATGTTTCTTCTTTCTGCAATCCCTCTATCCTGAATTTGAAGCATATATGTGCCAACATTTGATATTGCGACTGCAATGGCGATTGATTCCTAAAAGAAAATCTTGAAGTTTCCTGAATTGTTTCCCTCTGCAATCAAAATGAAAGTCAAATCCTCATATGATGTAGCATTTTTGCATTTAAAAGATAGAATATGTAGGTGTAACTTTTCTATACACAAATCTATTAAAAATATATTCCTTACAATTTTCATTGTCCGACTTATGCCATGTACAATTAAATTTGTCATGATTCCTATGAATATGTAGTCAAACCTAGATTAAATAACATGTAGATGATATCAAATATTATTCCTCTCGTATTTTTAGCATGTAGGTCTCCATATCCAACAATGGTCAGAGTGGTAATCAAAAAATAGATTGCAGTAATATAGAGAATGCAAAGGCTTTGTTTCAAAAAATATGGAAATGTAGCACCAATCCATGTCCTACTTGGATCATGATATCTAGCAGCAAGTAGATATGAAAGGCATCCAGCACAATGAAATGCAAAAAGTGTTAACTACACTCTTGAGAAAATATGGTTTCAAATTCATTATGTGAGTGAATGTTATTTGCAATTAAAGATTGCCTTGCACTAAATTCAAGAAAAATGAAATTGTTGGCGTTAACTTATAAAAACAATCTTAAGACAGCATGTCCAGACAAATTTGAGTCAGATATTCTTTTCTGGTCTTAAGAATCGAGCACTCATCTGGAGTCTTGAGAACAGAGCACTGAAATAGCTGAGTTTGAAGCTATTTTCTTGGAAAGTTTCGTGCATCAAATCTCCCAAGTTTTGGATGAGTCAAAGTATTTGATACCAATGATTAAAATTTCATTTGAATAGCATTTCCTCTTTGTCGTAATTACAAATTTTGTTCTCATTCTGGAGGTGATCAAAAACTACCTGTATCTTTCTCAAAAGAAAATCCTTTTTCAAACTATATTGTTGTGTCTTCTCCAAATCAAAATCTTCTTTCAAACTAGATTGCCTAGAAGAGTCAAGAAAAGATAGTAACATGTCTGAATTAAAAACAAATAATAGCTATGTCCACTCAAAACTACCCAGTCCTTTGAAGTCCAAGCTCAAAACTATTTGGTCCTTTGAAGTCTAACAGAACATGGAAGATATGACCATAACCCCTCCCTCCCTCCAAGATACTAAGAACACTGCCACAGGTGCCAACAGTCATTAGAATTATAAGAAATAAGAACTTTGTCTACCTCACATCCGAAGGTGTTTGGTGGGAGCAAGAAAATACCCATCCTTGGGAGCAAGGTATCCAGTAGATGCAAATTTTTAACACAATGCATAACTTAGATCCGATAGTATTTGAAGCATATCCTTAACAGAATTTAGTTCAACAAATTTGAACTTTGATATGAACTGGTTGCAAACTTGTAAAAAATATAATACAGGGGGGCAAGATCCAAGAATCTTCTTTAATTATGCAAATAAGTTACCATATCTACTACACTTTATTCTTCTTGAAATTGCAAGACTTCCTTAGTTGACATGGTTATATGAATTGGTTGCAAACTTGTCAAAAATATAATATAGGGGGAAAAGATCGAAGACTCTTCTTTAATCATACAAATAAGCTACCATATTTTCTGCACTTTATATTGTTTGCAATTACACAACTTCCCTAGCTAACATGGCTGTCAAAGTTTCTTTCCTGAGAATCATTAATCAAATTCAGATGCATTCACAATCAAAGGCCCTTGCGAATTTGGGTATAGAATTTGTGACATCTACACTTAAACCTAAACCTATGTGTTACCAAATATAAAAATATACGCATGAACTAACCCCTCGGGTATTCTTTTTCCAAGGAATACTTTTCAAGGAATCCTACTAGATGCTTGTCCACTTTGGTGGATAGTGTCCCTAGTGAGCCTTACCCAGGAGAAGCTGAATAATACACTTGTGGGCATGAAATTAGCCAAGTGACCAGCAACATCACCAACAACTAGTTCAATTAATCCCTAGCATTCTATCACAAAATCCTAATCTCTTAGGGATAAACTCTTTGGGGTAGAAAAACTAAGCCATCAAACATCTCATTCACCATCTTTTTCTTGGATATACAATGGATCCAATGATCCAATATAGCATCATACAAAATCATCCACTTAGCCTTCACTTCCCTTTCATGATGAGTTGTCAACTGTTATAGATCTATAACCAGAGTCACAATGTCCTTGATATTATTCTCTTCTAATAAAAATTTAACCCTCATGTTTCTAGCTGCACAAACTCCCTAATCTAAAAATTAGTTTGAATTCCTTCTGATAGACTAAGTGCTATTCCTTTCTCCATCCAATCTGTCCTCACACCTGAGGTTGTCTGCACAAACTACCAAATCTAAAAAATAATATGAATTCCTCTGATTTCTATACCTTTCTCCCTACATTGCAGATTCCTAAGAATCACAATCACATAAATAACTTTGATACCATATTGAAATTGGATTGAGGAAATAGGTTGTTCAGTTTTATTTTACTGTGGGTATTTTTTATAACCTCTTAACATATGGTTTTAAAATATGTTGCAATTATTTCAATCAGCTAAATAGAATGTTCACCATTATTCATGTATATTGTAAGTAATTTAATTGGATTTGTTCACAATACGTATGAGTAGATAAGTATCCCCATTCCCTTTGTTATAGTTTTATATCATTCTATGCTCAATTATATTAAGATATTTGTGTGATCATATAAAATTCTTGTTAAGAGTAACAACAAAACCGATGCATTCATATGAGTCCACCAATTCTCTACTCTATTCTCTAACATGAAATCTAGAATCGCCTCTCTATACATGCTCATTAAATACATGTAGCGGAAATTTTCCATTTTTCCTAAGATCATGAATTGCAATGTAGTAGAATTTGCTCATTTTTCTAAGATCGTGAATTGCAATGCGGCACTCAAGGCGCAGGCTCTACCAAACTGTTGATACAAAAGCTCATGCTACTCTACGAGTCTAGTTAATATTGTTAGATGGAATCTCAAGTTGGATAACCATGCACATGCTTATATATAAGAAATCAAAGATCTCAGATTTATATATTATTTTTAACTAGTTTAGATATTCATACCTTTGTAGATCCCCCAAATATAGAATTGTGGGGGTGTAGGATATTTCAATCTTATGGATGGATGGGATTTGTCAACTCCCTTGGTCTAAGAAAATCAAATATAGTTTGAACTATTGAATTCTCCAATAGTTTTACATTAGCCACCCTTATCCCATAAAAATAATTGGATGCAACCTAGGGCTCCTGTAGAAATCACTGGACCACGATGGTTCATTCAATAAATCCTAATGAAAATAAACATGTCCATAAAATCTACTTCGTAATAAAATTGAAACATTCTTTTACTCTATCACTTATTTTTGAATGCAACATTGATTATGGGCATTATGAATTGTAATGTTGGGACTGCCCAAGAGTCTCGAATATAGCAGGAAACAAGTTTAGAGTAATGAAACTAATTGACTTAGTTTTGTGATTTCAAAATAATGTATGTGCTACTAATACCTGGGGTAAAACAAACAAGTCATTTGGAATGAGACATATCATTTCTATACTTCAAATTTTTGAATGTGACTAAAACATAAAGTGAAACAAATGGTTGTTCCAAATTTATTTGTAAATGAAATGCAAACATTCTAATATTCATTCTTATTATGTAATGAATCTCCTAACAAGAATATACTAAGACCATGAATAATCACTTTCCTTTAAAAAATTAGCTCGCCTACTATGTTTTACCCTTGTCATTGTCTGCTAGTATGTCGTGCAAAATGAAACAAAATTTCAGTGTTATTCTAGCTCCACATCAACATTTACAACTCTTTGTTGCATTCTCTATTTGAATACAAACATTCGATAAAATAAATACAATGAACCATCTAAAAGTTCTGAAATTTTAGACTCTGTAATGTTCAGAAAGATACCTACCACAGCACCAGACACTAACACATAAAAATTTGTGGGTGCTTCATTCATTAAAATGATATCTTCCTTTGGGGGGAAGTACTATGCCTTCACCTCTGAAACCTTCCAAGAAAAGGGTGACTATTAGGTTATTTTTTCCTCAAAGGTGTTAAGTGAAGCCCACTAGAAAAGACAAAAAATAGGGTATCTTACCATAATTATGGATAGTACTTACAAACTAGAAAACAAAATCATATGACACTCCTTGGAAAATCTAATATGTTTGTTGTGAATAGCTTCTTCTAGCTTCCATTACAATATATGAAGATATTGGATAGTCCTAACTTAGAAATTAATCAACAAACAACATGTAGAGTGGGAGACATAGATGGAAAGGTATTTTTGTCAGGCACAAAATTGGACAATCATAGACCCCAGGAGAGAAATGGCAAGTTTGAAAGTCATGACACAAAACTGAAACACGAGCTACATTGATCTAGAGTTTTGAAGTGTGGCACTGCATGATGAATTTCTGTCGAGGAGACTTTCATGAAAAAATTGCAAGTGTGCTTGATATTGCAAGTTGAATGAAAAATTGCATTACTTCAGTTGTGATCAATGATAATGTTTGTGCCAAGAATCCATGATAGACACAATAGGAACCCACTCTAGCATAGAAATTAAACATGTGGTATTAAAGGTTGTGAAGAGTATTGTGATTTTGTAGAAAATGTATGGAAAGCTATGGAAAAATGGGTAAAGAAGCTAGAGTGGGAAGGTGCTACATGCATGTCTATTGACCTGCTAATAGGAGAAGAGAGAATTCATTGTGCTATGGATTCTAGAGTAGCTTGGAGGTGAGATTTTGAGGATAATTCTGAATAAAATTGACACCAAGGAAACTGGAATTGCAGAACTCCCAAAGTAGTTAATCTAAGGTTTTGATACTAACTAATATTAGTACAGTCAACAACAACAAAAAATACTTACAAATGTGAAAAGAAATGTGAGTTATAAAATAATATTGTTTCAAATATGCATGATGTACACTCTATATTGTATTAGGTATTTATGAAAGCACAAAATTGGGGGAGAGTGATCATCTTTGGCCAAGATTCTCATGGTCATGAAATAAAAATTATAGAGTTAGCTGAGTGATCATTGTTGACCAAGTCATACATGAGATACTCACAATGAGGTGGGAGGGATACAAAATATAAAAATCCATTTCTATACATATTTGGTTTGGGTACACTCAAAATTAGTGACCAAGTCCCATCGGTACCTCCATCTCTTTCCATTCAGGATTACCTCCAACAACAAGTTAAACATAGTGGAGATTAAGTTAAAAAATAATGACATATCTCTGTCATGGATGTTACTAAAAATTATCCATAACAAAACTTAACAACTTCTGGTACAAAGGGCATGAATTCTTTAGTCTCATTCACCTTAGTTTAACTAACACTCGAAAGTGTGAATTGGCTGTAATAGCTCTACACATTTTTAGAGTCATGGGGAGATGTTTTATGTTGATCAAATTTTCCTGTGAGAAAAGTTATATTTCTTTCTGTTCTTCCTGAAACTATGCTAACAAACACATAAGTATCAACAAACCTTACACATCTTTAGATAGCATAATCATGTGCACGCGAATGTGTGTGTGCACATGTGTAAGAGAGAGAGTAGCCATTGCAAACCAGCCTAGTTATAATATGCAATTGAACTTGGTTTTCAATCTACTTTTAAATGGGAGATATAAGTTCAAATAAGATTATATTTAAAAAGTCATCTCTACCATGAATTCTTGATCCATAACTCTATTACAGTGTTATCGTTCCTTTTGAAATTTGGTGAGAAAAAAGGTTTAAACCGAACTGTTATTCATACTCTTTAGGTGCCTAGGTTCTGGCATGGCCGGGATGTATGACCCCTCCCTCATTTGAATCATAGAGTTGAAAGTAACTAAAGGAATTATTCGAGTCAAATACAAACACTTTCTAGCCTATTGACCGCTTGATGCATCTACATCAAACACAGGAAAATGCATATACATGGATAGATGGCTCCAGCGAGTGTTACCAGAAATAAGAGACAATAATGAAAATGGAGGCGGGGAGGGCGGAAATGAAATGATGATAGAAGGTTTCAACGGATGAGATACTTGACCCCCTTCAAGATGCGTCAATATATTACGTATTTGAAATTGATCGGAAATATTCTAATGTAGTATCAAGATGGTAACAGAAACAAGAACGCGAAACAAGCCTATTCACTACATGAAAAATGAACATTGGTGAGGGGCGAAAATTTTCACCATAAGCTCACTGGTGACGGTCAAAAGAGCATTCGTCACCAAAAACTCAACATCGGCAAAGGTGGTGTCGCCAAAAGTATAGGTGTTGTAGTGACATACAAATTCCATCACCAATAATGATTTATAATGATGGATAATGACCATCACCATTTCATATGAGCAATGGTGATAGACCATAGCCTCTGTCACCAAAAACTGAACGTCACCAAAGGTGGCATCGCCAAAAGTATAGGTGTTGCAGTCACATTTAATGTTCATCACCAATAATGATTTATAATTATGGATAGTGACCGTCACCATTGCATATGAGAAATGGTGATGGACCATAGCCTTGGTCACCAAAAACTGAACGTCACCAAAGGTGGTGTTGCCAAAAGTATAGGTGTTATGGTGACATTCAAGGTCCATCACGAATATTGATTATAATGATGGAGAGCGACCATCACCATTTCATATCAACAACAATGATTATTTGTGATGGACATTTAATGGCCATCGCTATTGGTGCATATATATGGTGACATTCATTGACCGTCACCAAATGCTGCATTTCCAGAAGTATAGGTGTTGTGTTGACATCCAAGCTCTGTCATGAATAATGACTATAATGATGGACATTGACTGTCACCATTTCATATCAACAAAAATGATTTATGGATACGATCCTTTGAGGGTTGTCACTATTGATGCCTATATATGGGGCGTTCGTTGACTGTCAGCATTTCATATTTTTGGTGAGCATCGAAAAATGTCACTAGAGATCATTAGTGGTGGTCAAAAGATTTGCCGCAAAAAAAAAATGACTGTCGCCATTTCATATGGATGTCAGGGCACGATGGAATCGAACAACCAACCTCTTGCTTGTAAATCAGGTTCTCTTCCATGGAGCTAGCACCCTTTAAAGAATTATACTTTTAAAAATTAAACCTTGAAACTTCATAAATTGTAAATTCTACAACTTACAATAAATTAAAGTCTCAGTAATATTTTACTAAACTAGCAAAGAAGCATTGAAGTAGCAGGTCCCTACCTAATGGTTATTGAAGTTATGAAAAGTAGGTGGAGGGAAAAATAATTATGTATAAGAGAATCAATATGGTCAGTTGAATGCTCAATTACAAGTGAAACTTTGAAGACATTTATAACCTATAAATGACCTATAACTAGCAAATGCACCGAATTTTGCAAAGGAAATGTCATAAGTGCATAGCATATAGAAGAAGAGGAAGGAGGGACTTGGAACCCTTGGACATCTTTGGATGCCTTAGCACTTGGCACATTTTATCTTGTTTGACATGTCTTCATACTATTTCACACATGTTAGCATGCCCTAGCATTCCCTAACACACCTTGGCAGTCATGACCTCACAACTAGCATTACATTTTTTCATGACTTGGGAACCTTACATTCACTAGAACACCTTGGCACTCCCTAGTTGTCATGCCCTCTTTTATCCTCCATAGTGTCTCGGGCTGATGAGGAGATCGACGAAGGTAACCACAAACCAAGCTTTTAGTTTGGTAGCTATCCCTACCAAACCAAAGAGGGCTCTCTCTATGAAATCATAGCCAAGAGATGACTGGAATGTAAAGGATTTTAGGCTAGGTAGCTAGGCTTAGGTGTGTTTTTGGAAAATTTAGAGATTTGGAACTCTATCCACTGGTGTCTTGTTTGGTAGGGACTTTTTCAAAGAGAAAGGACTTGGGACTCCGTCTAGGATAAAGAATCTAACGTGCATGACATAGGCTCCCTATAATAGAGTACCTCCTACATAGAAGGGTGTCCCCTACTCAAAATATAAAACCCTTATCTACTGTGCACTTTTCTTAAAGATAAATCTGTGCATAAAATAGAAATAAGAAAAACACCTAAATTAAGAAGAGTGAGCATCTAAGTCAAACTGTAAACGTATACTAAATATGGCTCTTTATACATTTGGGAAATACTAGACAAGCATTCTTGCATAAAAAAACCATAATATGCCTAAAATCGATGCACTTCTTTCATCATTGCTATACCCTCACAAAAAAATGGAACCTATAGCATCTACCCCAAGGCTGTATGCATCTGCTAAAGGTGTAGATTGAAAGGATCTATTGAAATGAAGTACTTTTGGAGGAGAAATGCTTTCAAAACAACACATAATGTCTGCTAAAGAAAAAAAACCTTTAGTGCAACATGGATAAAACTCTAATAGATATTGTCACTATGGCCTTAGTTGTAGATGATCTCATTAATATAGGTAACAACTTCAATAATTGAAAAACCAAAAGGTGAGCTGCATAGATCATTTGAAATGATAGATTTGGGCATACTTTATTATTGTTTAGGAGTGTTAGCATAGAAAATGCAAGGTAGCCTGTTGCATCTTTATGTCACAAGCAAAGGATGTGAAGAAATACATAAAATAATAAATATCATGGTATAAGTCAATTTCAGGTTCTTTTGAAATGGGAATGTAATTCTCCTTGTGTGGGTTCTAATCTAGTGGGTATAACTTTAAACAAGAAACTAGTAGTTATGGGGTTGGAATTGTCTCACAATTCATGAAAAGTCCCAAATTTGTTCACTAGAAAGAAGCAGAGTGAGTCGTCAGGTTTATGGAAGGGCGCACCCTATTTGCAGGAATGTAACTTGAAATTAGTCGGGCATATTATTTTTCATCTTCTTGCACGTGTGTGCTTTGAAAATATAACCACATCCAAAGTGTTGGGCATGGAATCCCCGCAAGGCATGTTTTAGGGCTCAAAGCCCAAGTTTTCACCCAATATTGTTGTAAAGACTCCGTGAATTGCAGGCGCAGAGCACGAAATATATGATAGAGTCACAAGGTTGTCCGCCCTAGTCTTGTAATGTAATTTCAGCCTACCTATGGTCCACAGGCCATGGGATTGTATAAATAGAGTGAGGCTCTAAGTGTAAACTATAGGTAAGTAATAGATGGAAAAGTAGAAGTGAAGAGAAAGAATCTAAGTGTCTAACTGTATATTGGGTCTTAGAGTAGGAAAAGGCTCTACAGCTGAGTGTGTAGAGGCATAGTAGTCGGAAGTTGAGTGCGCGGACTCTTGGAGCTGAGTGCACAGGGTGGAGTCGAGTCTGTAACCGGGGAAGAAAATAATAAAGAGAAGTTTTATCTTAATTCTGTGTATCTGTTCTTGGGTTATTACATGTTTGATATAATTTGCAAATATACTATTTATTTACTATGCGCAGTTGTATGAATGATTTATATTGATAAGTACAACTGAACACATACAAGTAGGCTAAGTTAATCAACTAACAGTGGAATACTAGTAAAGGCTTAGGAAATAACAACATTCGGCCCCCAAGTAGTGCTGCGCGAAGGGAGCATCTCAGGCTGCGAGGTACAAGTAAGCGCGCATAGCGATGTACACGCAGGGTCGAACCATGGACAACTTGAATTCATCAGACATCTCCAGGGTGGAGAAACCTGGTTCTAGCACCTTCCCATACTACTTAGGGTGAGACCTCAGTCCGCGCTCTGTGGACTGTTGCCGAAAGGGCCAATAGTACCGGGATTTGCTTGTTTAAATCTCCGCTGAACTTGGGTCAGGACGCAACAAGACAACAAATGGTTCCATTGCCAAGATGGGGATTCGCATAAGAGATGTCTGATGTCTTGTCACTGGAATCTGACAAAGAAGAAAATTGAAGAGTGGCTGGACAGAAAGATTCACGAGTTGGTGGCATAGGAAAACAATAATATGAGAGTATCGAAGGAACAATGGTTAGAGCACTACTTATATACGGAAATCAACAAAATTTTCTTTGTATCCTTCCCCTCTGAGTTGTACGAGTGGATCGTGAAGCTAGCAAATAGTCAAGGAAGGTATAGGCTCAAGAAACCTATTGTGTGGACTCCAGAATTGGTGTGCAGACTAGAAACATGAAGAGATAAGATCGCACGCATTGTGGACCATTGATGCGATCGAATTATCATATGGTTTATCACCGAGTTCGCAGTAGATATTTCAGTCAGCTACAATGAGGTGGAACGACACTTCTTTAAAGGACCATGAGGTAAGTACGTTAAATCTTTGAACAGTTGGATCAAAATTCTACTATGTGGAAAGCAGGTTATGTGAATAAATTTATGTTTGGGGCTACGTGAAGTGGGAGGATCTGTAGAAACAAAGGTAGTGCAGAGATAGAAACTAGCCCCTTGATTTCACCTTGGCAAGAAGGCGAGGAAGAACTTGTGAAGGTTTCACCAATAAGTGTAATCAGTCCGATAAGGGAGTGAATTCTGTGCATACCACCCCCACCTACACCACCACCAGTTTCGCCCTCTTCACCCCCATCTCTGCCCGCACCATGTCCGCCACCACCACAGTTCATTATGGCGAGTGCAATAAAGTTCGCGATGTTCAAAGGAGTAGGGAACGAAGATCCGAACCAATTTTGGTTCGTGGTAAAGGTTGTATGGGAAGCACATGGAATCACGGGTGACAACATAAAGAAGGAAATGTTGTTAAGCACACTGCGGGACCACGCACTGACATGGTACATTCAGCAATCTAATGGCAATCCAAACACAGGGATCGTGTATATCCAAGTTGCACTAAACAGGGAATTTAGGAGGCCAAAATCAAAGACAAAGTCGATTATTAGGTTTAAGGAAATCATGATGCTTCCAGGTGCGACCCCTTGGGAGATGGATCAGAGACTCAAGGGTATGATTTGTGAAGCCAACATGACCTTCACAGATGGGCAGAACCACGCATGATTTGTAGTGTCACTAATGCCGCATCTAAGGATGGCATTGTCATAGCAGAAGTTATTCACCCATCCCAAAGCTTTGGAGATTGCAATGAGATTGCATGAGACCCTAATACAAGATCCTAGCCTAGGATTCCAACAGATCCATGTGTAGTTGAAAAACCTGTGTCTAGAGATGCAAAGTTTGAAACAAGACAGGACAACTCACCCAGAAGCCCGTAAGGAGGTATGGTGCACAAAGTGAAAAGGCCAGGGACATGACAAGGACCATTGTCTAGTCTTTGTGAACTACCTCGTGGGAGGAGGGTGGATTCCATTGAGACCAGAGGCACAAGCAGGACTGAGCACGGTGCCTGCATTATGGTGCGCGATTTGTGAGATAGAGGAAAGCATGCTATATATAACTACCATCTATTACAGAAGTATACGTAGACGTCCCAACAGTTTTTTTGTAACTTATGTAGATCAGTAGGTCATGATGAGTGCACCTGTAGAAGTTATGAATTGATGATGGATTGGACTCCTACCTATAGAGTTTAGACCGAAATGCAATCCCTCGATCAAAATGCATGGATGGTGCGCACTAGATTTCAGGAGCGCAGACGAGGTTGAGGTGGAATGGGACTAGGAAGGGGTCACAGGAAGTTGATTTGTTACAATTGCGGAGGGCCAAGGCATTACGCCTACGATTGTACAAATCCAACGAGAGCATCATGTTTATATTGTACCTAGTTTGATCATGAGATGGAGGACTTCCCCATACTAATAGTGAGGTTGTGTGATAAAGCAACATTCCAACCTCCACTGACTAAGAGCCTACAAATGATGACGTCTGAGCTGCGTGAAGAAGACCCAAATGTAAACATCATGCTCCAAAGCAGTATCACAACAGGAGATGACAAGGGCAAGAAGCCTGAAGAAAGTGGCTAGGTTCACAAGGCTCCAACAAAGGAACTAGAGTTCGATTTGGAGTGCGCGAAGGAGACATTCATGAAGCTAAGAAGAGCTTCACGAAGTTCTCCACTTCATGTAGTAAAGATGAACTAGAACCGAAGATGGACCCATCAATGCTCACTACCTTCTGGAGACATGCATGAAGCTGTTGTGCA
This sequence comes from Pinus tabuliformis, assembly GCA_031772625.1. NCBI lineage: Eukaryota > Viridiplantae > Streptophyta > Pinopsida > Pinales > Pinaceae > Pinus > Pinus tabuliformis. The sequence goes on along the minus strand of CM062812.1, from coordinate 478,690,393 downwards.
ATAGCAAGGTTGTAAAGGGACTACAAGAACTCATCACTAGGTGCATTGGGTCAGGAGAACCACGCGTAGTCCGGAAGCTCAGAAAGCACCCAATGTGAATAGGAAGTGAGATGATATTGACTGTGCAAATCAAGGAATATGAAATGGATCAAGTAATTTTTGATCTAGGATCAGACGTGAACGTCCTGCCAAAGTAGACATGGAAGCGCATGGGCAGGCATGTGTTGCAATGGTCTCCTATTCAATTGCGAAAGGCGAACTAGCAAAAGATCCTACCAATGGGAAGATTTTAGGGAATAACAGTAGATATTGAAGGTGCAAGCGCGATTGCAGATTTCAAAGTGATAGAGATTGTCGATGATAGCAATCCCTATCTTGTGCTACTAGGAATGGATTGGGCCACTGACATGAATGGAGTGATAAATCTAAAGAAGTGCAAGATGATTTTTGAGAAAAAGTCACTACGCGTAGTGGTATGTTTAGACCCTGCGGAAGGATGGCACTACACAGAGCCAGTGTGCGACAATGAGATCAATGATGACCTAGACTGTATCTACAAGATCACCACTGAGAGCAGGATTGGGTGAATCCAATAGCGAATGGCAGGATTTTGTGGGAGTGTGAAAGCTCCTGCACATCAGATTCAGATAAGGAAATACAACAATGGAAGAACTGGTTACACGAGGTAGCCACACTCAATTGCAGCATGATGGTAAGATCACTGCACTGCATGACAACAGAGGTAAAGAGATTTTCCTATATATGATGGGTTGACAGCAGTGGATGATTTCATGAACAAATTTGAAAGAGAGGTGCCAGAAAAATAGTGTTTTGATGCTTTGAAATGGGTACTACGCGCTACGCCGACAAGGTGGTGGGGTACACATCAATGAAGTTTTGAAGACTGGCGTGAATGCAGAAGGATGATGCTCATACAGTTTGGGAAGCCTAAGATGAGGATGAAAGTTGGCTATGATAGATGAAACAGCATGCGCACCGACCTCTCCAGATGGGTACAGGTGTATGCTACGCAACATGCATGAACACACACTATTCTCGCGATAGGAAATGGGACCAACAAGCAGGAGCAGGAAAGATGATGGCACGAATGATGAAGTATGAGAAGACCAAGCGCGTTGAAGATTATCTGCATGGAAGACTTTGACAAAGTATGTGAAGTACTAAACACATTCCACCATGTGAGACACACTAACTGGGATGTGCACGTACCAATGGTTCTATGGGCTTACAGGACCATGTGCAAAAACCTGACTGTGTGGGCACTTCCGACATTGAAGTATGAAGGAGATGTTGTAATCCCTTTGGAGCAGGAAAAGCCTAGTCCGTGCATGATAGCACCCATAGATACAACGGTTCGTGAAGCCCAGAAAAAAGAAATCAGACATCCACAAGAGACAATATACATGAGACTCAAGGAAGAAATCTAATAGGGAAATCTTAGACTCTGTGAACTTGAAAAAGAAAGGGTACGGTTAAGAGAGAAAATCACTTTGATGGATGCGGAGGTCAAGAAGTTGGAAGATGAGATAAAGGAAGAGTTTCTCACCAAGAAAGCTAGGATGATCAGGCAAGATGCATACAATCATACTGACAAGTTTGAGAACTATCATTGTGAATTGGTTACTCTGATGCCTTGGCTTGGACCGCATATTGGTAAGAATAGTGACCAGGGTAGCCTGTTGCAAATGGTGAAGTGCGTGATGTCGACCACACCAATAGAAGGTGGGGATTCTCCAAGAACCATGATGGAGGACAGGATGGCGCTCCACACGGGTGGTGCAACCACCTGACTAGCCAAGGGAAGGATATTCTTAGCACTCCAGGCAGTTTGAAGGGAGTGCAAGACTATAAACTATCCTTCTCAGGAGTTGCAAGATGTTGGAGATGCGTGTAGAAGCAGAAAGTCACAATGTCCATGACCGCGCATGGGGGACTATGCTACCATGCAAATTGGCTAGAAAGTGACCATTGAAGTCACTGTTGATGATGGGCTGATTGACTTGAGGCCAAATGGAGCGGGCGACGAGCATTTAAGATGCAATTTATTGGCAGGATTTGGGAAAATTTTCCGCCAAGAAAGCATTAATGGACCCGCGTTGGGGGGAACAGTCAAATTCACATTCAAAAGGCACTATAAAACACAAAGGGTTGTCCAGCAAACAACACTTGGTCAGTTGAGAATTGAGCGATTGAGCAGAGCCTTGAGCATTGAGAGTCAAGAGAAAATTGATCCCTGAGTTCGCGAGTGACATAATACAGCCTAGATATGATGACAGCAACTAAGGATGGTCTAGGAATTGAAGAGGTAACTGTCGGCGAGGCCGTGAAAACCCTAATTGTGGAGGATTTTCTAGAAGGTGTTGGGGTTGTGGCAAAGATCCCCAAATCACCACGTACACCAAGACCCAAGAAGGATAAACAGGCAATGTCTCCAGTACTCGTGTCCCCGAGGAACCCACTACGCACCAAACTATCAATGGAAGAGATGGGGAAAGTTGTCATGATAGAAACATATGAGGAGGAAGAAGATTTGTAGGCCTTTATCATTGCAGAGGAGGAAGATGAAGACATGGAGGACAATCTTCAACATACATGCTTTGTGACAAAACTACCCGCATATGTCCCCCCGCAAAAGGGGAAGGCCAAAGTGCCCAAGGACCTGGACGAAACCAAGAGTTCACTCCAGACCCCACTCCTCCTAGATGGCATTGTGTTTGAAGGCATGCACTTAGGTCACATGCCAACCATTAAGTTTGAAGATTGGGACCTCACTGACTACGAGAAGTTCCCTCACCTGAAGAATAGGAATCTTAGGAAGCAGAACAACACGGGGGTGGTGACAACGTTAGAGCCACAGAAGTGGCTGCGTGGAGTGGAAAAGGCCAAGCTACTGAACCTACTATGGGTGCCGCATTTCCACCGCGCCCCAATAGCCATTTTCATCATCAAGCAGCTGCTTTGCCTGGTACATGATGGGTATCTATGGCTGGAGGAGCCTATCCCGATCACGGCAGACCTAATCCATCACATTTCCTAACTACCATATCACAAGGGAAGGGTAGTGATTTGGCACTCGTAGAGGCCATGAAGACAAAGTATAAGATGGATAAGAAGAAGTGTGGCTACGCTATCTCTAGCATTAAGGAAAGAGTTGTACGCATAGCTACCCAAATCCTGGCTGGCAAAGTCATGCGAAAATGTCACGGAGACGAGGTACCTACATCAGTGATCGCACTAGCCAAGCGGTGCGCGGAGGGGTTCAAGTTTAACTGGGCTGAATTCCTCTGCACGAAATTCTTGAAGAACTATCACGAAGCCCAGGAGCATGGTAAAACCTTCCACTGCACATGGTTGTTATTATTCATAGTACTTGTAGTGAGGGAACTACTGAAGGACAGTCAATTCCCACCAATTGACAAAGATTTACCAGAGGCCGCAAAGTATGCTTCACTCTAGGCCATGAAGGATACTAAAAGAATACGCAATAGCAAGATCTTCTGGGTCCTCATTGAGATGAACATCTGGATGTGGATCAATCGGAGGTCGTGCCTGTCATCCACTATGTACAGCAGTTTGCAGAGTTTTACAGAATTTAAAGCTGATATGCACAACATTTTTATCAGGGCGCACAAGGATCTGATGAAGCAGTGGACAAAGCTACCTATTGTAGCCACTTATGATGCCATTTTCACTATGTTGGAGGCATGGACCCAGGAATGGCATGCCCCAAATCTTGCAGAACTCGAGAAGGCGGCAGAACAAAAGAAAAAGGACAATGCCAAGCTGCATGTCACAGAGTTGGCCGAGAAAAGGTGGAAGGAAACAACAACAGCTGAGGTAAGAGCAGCTGGGGAAGTGACACAGAAAGACACCAAGCAGAAGAAGGCCACAAAAGCAGCAGCAATAGCACAAGCGATAGAGGCAGCAACTGCGAAGGTGGACAAAGGCCAAGCAACACCCTTGCAGAAGTAGGAGGCAGAGGAAGCAGAAACAACAGAAGGGAGTGCGGACCCAAGGACCGCATCCATACAATTAAAGTGCCCACACACGGTAGAGAGAGCAGGGCTGAGGAAGAAGGTCAAGGCCTCGAAGTTGGCCATTGGCCCGATCACATTAACCGAAGTTGATCTCCATGACATCGGTGAGATGATTCGCGATGTCACAAATGGGGCTCTTCAGCATTTTATGCAGGAGCACCAGACTATGTTGGGGGCCCTCAAAGCGTAGCTATAGGAGCTATAGGTGCATCCCCCTTAGGTGGGTACCCTTTCCACCCACCTCGTAGTAGGATCCTCGGCAGCAGAGTAGATGCTACGCGCATGGATGGAAAGCACAATAGTGTTGCCGGAAGGGGCCCTAGTAGTAGTGAATGAGGCCGATAGATTTTCGGTTAACATGATGAAAGGCCTTGGCCTTAATTTGGCTGCCCTTCCACATGAGACACTGTATCTACTACAGGATGGTATAACAACATAACTGTGCGCTAGGGATAGCCCTACGATCCAAGTTCTCAGCGAGCAAAAGATAAACATGTAATAGCTCAGTTTGCAGTGCGACAAATTGGTGTCGTAGAATCAACAGTTGGTGCAGGTGGTAGAGGACGCTTGCCAACCCATCTCGGTGCCGGCCATCCCAGTAGACCTACCAGTAGAGGTGAAGATCAATAGATTAACTACAAGAGTCCATGATTCCAGGGAAGAAACAACCAAGGTTCAGTGGGAGCTGAATCTTTAGATCACTGAGCTGCGGTTAAAGGCGCAACCATCCACTCCCCCGGTATTCAGAGAACAGCGCGCTAGCACTATCACAGTGGGACTGGAGGAAATTAGAGGTGTAGTACGAGACTATACTAGCATGTTGGAACAAGCACTTGAGGTCCTCACAACTCTGTAGGAGGACCGAAACATCCAATTCTTAAAGACAGAAGCACAATAACTGCAGTAGCAATACGACAGTGTCTAAGGAACTACGCAGACAGTGGTCCACACCCAAAGGCTTTCGAGGATGCAAAAAGCTAAAGCACTTAAGGAACAAGTAGATGTAGTGTGCCACAAGGAGGAAGTTCTCAAAGCACGTGTCCAACCGTGGATCGATGAGGCCTTCACTATCACGACGAACATTGAAGGAAAGCTAGTGCACATACAGGGAATGCACACATTAATGCAGAGAAGCATCCTAGAATCAAAAGTCTCAGAACAACGGATGTGAAGATATAGCAAGCGACAGTTCAGTGTGTTGTAGACCTGAGTACAGTTCGAGAATAGTTGGAGGGACTCGAGGGTGAGTCATGATGTTTGTGTTGGGGGCATGTTGGGCATGGAATCCCCCCAAGGTATGTTTTGGGGCTTAAATCCAAAGTTTTGACCCAATATTATTGTAAAGACTCCGCGAATTGCGGGTGCAGAGCATGAAATGTATGATAGAGTCAAAAGGTTATCTGTCCTAGTCTTGTAATGTAATGTCAGCCTACCCATGGTTCGTGGACCATGGAATTGTATAAATAGAGCAAGGCTTTAAGTGTAAAATATAGGGAAGTAATATATGGAAAATTGAAAGCGAAGAGCAAGAGTCTAAGTGTATCTTGGGTCATAGAGTAGGAGAAGGCTTTGCAGCTAAGTGCACAAAGGCCTAGTAGTTCACAACTGAGTGTGTAGACCCCTGCAGCTGAGTGCGCGGGGTGGAGTCAAGTTTGTAACCGAGGAAGAAAATAATAAAGAGAAGTTTTATCTTAATTCCGTGTATTTGTTCTTGTATTATTACATGTTTGATATAAATTGCAAATATACTATTTATTTACTGCACGCAATTGTACGAATGATTTATATTTCTAAGTACAACTGAACACATATAAGTAGGCTAAGTTAATCATCTAACATTGGAATACTAGTAAATTCTTGGGCAATAACACCATTCGACCCCCAAGTAGGAATGCACGAAGGCAGCATCTCAAGATGACAGCTACGGGTAAGCGTGCGTAGCGATGTATGCGCAGGGTCGAACCGCGAACCACTTGAACTCATCACACATCTCTAGGGTGTGGAAACCTAGTTCTAGCACCCTCCCATACTAATTCGGGTGAGACCTCAGTCCACGCTCCATGGACTGTTGCGGAATAGGCCAGTAGTATAGGGATTTGTTTGGCTAAATCACCTTTGAACCTGGGTCAAGCACCAACAAGCCAACACAAAGACTCAATAACAACTCTGGTAAAGTTTATTAATGTGAAGCACTTCTGAGAAAACCCATCACTTAATGACAATTGAGCTAGGAATATGTCGAGGGATTCAATCTTACACTCATTCATAAAAAGGAAGTTCGGGTATCGAACATCTTGCCAACAAACCGACTCCAACCATAATGTGAAAGGCAACTTAACTGTGAAACCTCTTTGCCACTTTGTATTATTGTTTCTTGTTGAATTCCAACAAGTATATGGCTACTTATTTCCACAAAACTCATGCCAGGTAAACTCTACATGATACAATTGTGACGTACAAGCTTGACACATGCTCTAGTTTCCCTCTAAAAGAGGGTAAGTGAAAATACTATGACAACCTTAACTTTAATTTTATCATACACTATTGAGGTATTACATGGAATAAACAATATAATATCAATTCACAAATGAAGAACTCAAAATAAATGAATTTCTCATTGCTACAATAGCGTCACTCTTGGGATTCTGAGATAAAGCTCCTAACCTGCATGGAAAAATATTCCTAGGATAGAGTACCTCCTACCTAGAACTATGTCCCCTGCTCAAAATATATAACCCTTCTCTACTGTGAACTTTTCTTAAAGATAAATGTGTGCATAAAACAAAACTAAGAAAAATACATAAATTAAGAAAAGTTAGCATCTAAGTCAAACTATAAAATAATACTAAATTTGGCTCTATCTAAGTTTGGGAAACACTAAGAAAGCATTCTTACATACAACAACCACATGATGCCTAAAATCCATGCACTTCTTTCATCATTGCTACACCCTCATAGGAAAACTATAATATAAAACATTAATCCCAAGGTTCCATGCATCTACTGAAGGTGCAGAACGAAAGGATCTATTAAGATGAAGTATTGTTGAAGGAGAAACACCTTCAAAACAACAGATAGAATCTAATGTGCATTGAACCCATCTGCACACAAGCCAAGGTTGCTACTGGGTACACTTTTCCCCTAAATGGAAGCTGCAGTGTATTGTTGATTTACTGAAGGAGAAACACCTTTAGGTCAACACAGATAAAACTCTAACACACATTGTCATTGTGGTAACGGTTGTATAAGTTCTCATCAATATAGGTAACAACTTCAATAATTGAAAAACCAAAAGGTGAGCTACATAGATCATTTGAAATGATAGATTTGGGTATAATTTATTACTTTTTTAGGATTGTTAGTATAAAAATTCAAGGTAGCCTGTTGCATCTTTATGTCACAGAACAAGGATGTGGATAAATACAAAAAATATTAAACAACATGTTACAAGTCGATTGCAAGTTCTTTTCAAACAAGAATGTAGTTCTCCTTATGTAGATTCTAATCTAGTGGGTATAGATTTAAATAAGAAATTTATAGTTATGGGGTTGGAATCGCCTCACGATTCATGGCAAGTCCCAAATTTTTTCACTCGAAAGAAGTAGAGCGAATCGTGAGGTTTATGAATGGGAACACCCTATTCACATGGAGATAACTTCAAATTATTCGCACATATTATTCCTCGTCTTCTTGTAAGTGTGTGCTTTGAAAAGCTAACCACCTCCAAGGACTCAAGAACAACTCCGGTAAAGTTTATAGGTGTGAAGCACTTCTGAGAAAACCCATCACTTAATGAAAATTGAGCGAGGAACATGTCGAAGGATTCAATATTGCACTCAATCATAAAAGGGAAGTTGGGGTATACAACATCTTGCCAACAAACCCACTCCAACCATAATGTGAAATCTAGGTTAGCTGTGAAAACTCTTTCCCACATTGTAGTATTGTTGCCTCTTGAATTCCAATAGGTATCTTCCTGCTTAGATCCACAAAACGTGTTCCAGGTTAACTTTTCGTGATACAATTGTGACATGCAAGCTTGACGCACACTCTAGTTTCCCTCTAAAAGAGGGTAAGTTAAAATATTATGATAGGCTTAATTGTAATTTGATCATACAATGTTGAGGTATTGTATCGAATAAACAATATACTACCAATGCACTAATGAATAACTCAAAATAAATGAATTTATTATTGCTATAATAGCACCACTCTTGTGATTCTCCAATGAGCCACTAATTTATACACATTTGGAATATTTACTTGGTCTAGAGAAAGATTAAGAAACGGTAGTGATCACTCTTTGCCCTCCCATATAAGGTCTATACAAAGTCAACAATAAATTGATTTAAAAGTGAGTTATATGCCTAACAAATAGGAGTCTCACTTTGCAAATCTAATTTAGTTGCATGGAAATATTCAAATGTAAATGCCTGATCTCATACAATGTAAATTTCTAGATAAATGGCTAGCCTAAATCTATCCATTGTCCACATATCCCAAAAAACTATGTATGTCTCGACTTTAGTTGTGTGTGAGAGAGGGGAGATCACATAAATAATCCATTATCAAAAGAAAAAGTTAAAGCACAACATTCTATGGAGATTTTTTTTAAAATTTTATTACATACCTTAGAAATTTTTAAAGGACAGAACTGAAGGTTCCCTTTCCTTCCACACTTCATTAAATATGCCCCTTTTCCAATGCAGATGTGGCCTGCAGAATCACAATCAACAGACATAGTATGACAAAGTTTAATGAATCAAAGTAGATTCGTTATACCTCAAGCAAATGGACTCTGAGAAATTGGACTAATTCTCTACAAAAGATGATATAGAAAGATCTAATCAAAATTTTAATTGGAAAAAAGGTAAATTGGAATCATGCTCTACAATAAGTGATATAATGAGATCTAATGATGTTTTCAACTGAAACAAAGATAATTTGACTAAGCCCAAGCTCCAAAATGATGGTATCCAACTTCTGAGTGGCAGTTACTGTATATATCTAGCTAGAGGCTATAACATAAAGATATTTGTTATTGTGAAGATAAAAAAATGAAAGGAATGTGAAATTTTGACCATCAATTATAAGTTCCTTTCAAGGACTAGATCAAACCATAACATTGTTATCAAGATAATCAATGCAACCATGCTAGTACGCTTCTAATAGTTTCATGATAAAACTCAAACTCAATAAACTTCAAACAACATAAATTAACCAATGATATGTCTGTGGTTGGTTACCTAAGGATTATATAATACTAAATTTAGGGCAAATTTAGTGGAACCATTGTCGACCTATTGAGGCTTTGAATGTTTTGAGGGTGGTATCTACTAATTTTAGTCATCCCAACTCATTGGCCTATAAAAATGACTAGATCTCTGTAACTTTTATGATATATTGAACCACGGAACAGGGAAAGAAAAAATACAAAATAAATAAATCTAAATGATAATGCTGGCATAAACAAGAGTGGGAGTTTTTATTGGGTAGCAAGACACACTGATGTTTCTGTTTAATTATTTGAAAAAATTCCAGCTAGTCGTAAGGACAATTATGAGATTATGTTTTTTTTAGTGCTTGTGACATGGGTAGGGCCCTGATGTTGAAATGAAATGAAGTGCCCACAGGGGTTTTCTCTCATGGCCAGCAGACAGTCTGCTAAGTCATTCGTGCCACTGTGAAGGTCACGAGTTCAAGTCTCGTCTTACCTGAGGGCCATTCTTGCAGGATGGGTGGTTCCTTCTAGCGGTTATAGTGGTTATCAATTGTGTCATTTGACGGATCCTCAACCTTAGGAAACCCTAGGTCAATATCAGACTTGAATCTAGATAGGTGTTTGTGAACGTCATATTCATGTAGTTAATGCATATTTTGGTTGCTTCATCTGTTGTAAGTGGTTGAAAGTATGACACAGGGTAAATAATTTTACAAAGATAATGTTATTGTAGCTATCGTAGGAATGTTCAAAAATTGACTATACCCTTGAATCGAGGGCTCTCCAAACTTGTTGTCACTTTATTGAGGGAGGTGTGAAACAAGTCGATATAAATGATTCCTAGCCAATTATGATATCAGCTTATCATATTCTAATTGAAAAAACCAAATGGTGACTGCTTCTTGCTACAACCTTCACCATATTGATCTTATGATGAAATCAATGATAATAGATGTACGACTATAATTCTCAATTCTAGAAATATATATAAATGATTGAGGGAAAAGAATGGGATTTATAATTATTCCTAATCACAAAAAGGACTATTGAGTAAAGAAAACGAGTTTAGGTAGTATTTGTGGGTAACAAAAATTCAAATTATGTAAACAAATTTTCAAAATGCATACAGAGAAATAAAGTACGACACATAAAAGCATACCAAATCAAACTTTTGGGGTCTATATCTTAAGTAGAAGTGAGAAAAACAAGGTCATAGGGTTTATATATAACAACATTTAAGGTGATTTCTATTTATTCAAAAATATATCTCCGAGAAAATCAAGAACACCCAAGATTTGCCTTTCCAAGATATCGGTCAAACAAGAAGGTTCAATTCCTTTGGGTTGCAGTTAAAAACTCAACTTTCCATAGAATAAGCCTTTGCTTGGTAGGTGCAACACCGAAGCCAGCCCCAAAAACTCTAAAATCAACTCTAAAGCCTCAAACAATTAACAATATAAATAGAAAATTCATCCACTATACCTTCCAAGTGACAATGATGTGATTTGGACTTTCTCAAGAACTAGAGGCAACCCAAGGGTATAGTCGAATATAAACTAGGCAATCAGCTAGGTAACACAACTTCATTGACAATGACTAACAACACATACCCCGTTAATGATTAAAGGGTAAAACAGGGACCCCATTCAAATTTCAGAAGAAATATAGTTTTCACAGCGAGGTTAGATTTTTCCATCCACAAATAAACCAATTTTTTAGTCGCATTATTTATTTCTCCTTTGGTAGTTATCACATTGTCTGACACTCATTTCTCGTGGTGTTGATAGAAGAAATGCAGTGTATGTAAAACTTATCGAAGAAAGCCTCTGTGCATGTCATCTATTCAATCAATCCTCAACCCCTCTGCTGGTCAACCCTCCTCCTACTATTGTTGATACCTAGGCAAAAAATTTCCACTCTAACCTATATTCCTACACCATTGGACTATCAATTTTCTCTCATTCCTCATCCCGCCTAAAATCCCCCTTGTCCTCACATCTAGATTCTAATATTCCCCCACTGGATCCCTATTCTTCCATCACTAACAAAAAATCTACTAAAATTAACCCTAACAATATTATTGATTATAATAATATCTTTTCTCTCTCTAATCCTAAAAGTGCTCCCCTAAGTTCCCAACTATTTTCCACCCCCTTCATTTATCCAACTTTAATAATATCCTCTACAATTATAACTCTCTTACTAATTATAATTTAATTAATAATAAAACCCTCATTAATAATAATTTCTCTAATAATACCCCTACCAATAATAATAAGAATAAGAAAACTAATAATTTTGTTAACATGTCTAATAATGTGAATAATATATATCTTAACAATAATAATAAATGTATTTTTAATAATAATAATACCTACCCTTAGTTAAGTTGGCTTTAAAAGCAAACCCATTTTATCATGAAATGCAAAAGAAGCACCATGATCAAGGAATGTGGTTAGAAATGCTAAGGGTACAAAATCCAAATGTATACAAATTAGGGCCAAACTCCATAGGACTCAGGGACAGGGATAAATGCACCAAACTCTTTTTTCAGGATCTTCAACAACAACATGCGTTATGTAGGTTCATTAAGAATAAAGATATTTTTCAGAAGCCTGTAGCCTACCTCAAACTGATATCACATCCAACACTTAAATGTGAAGTCTAATGAAGAGGCTTTGACTCAATGTTTACAAGTTATCCCTTTCAAATTTATTCACTTGGATAGGGGGGTTTGTGAGTTGCATTTTTTATTTGAACATCTCACGAGAGGAGTTTAACATGACCAAAAATAATTCAAAATAAAGCACTTTAAAATTATCACTATGTTCATGGATTGTAGAATAAAAATTAGAATCAAATACCTTATACAAACCCTTCAGCTTAAATGGAATTAGGAATATGCACTCACTGATTTGGTGTCTCCCCGTCCTTTTAGTTTTGCAACCAATGACCGAAATTTGACAAAAACACAAAAGCTAGTGTGAAAACCCTAGTAGTGCACATGACAAAAACACAGAAGCTAATGTGAAAACCTTAGCAGATTAGCCTTCCTTCTTTCAGGTTTCTTGTTTATTTTATATATATACACACTGAATTTATTGTACCTCTAAAATACAGTTGACAGCCAATTCCATGGATTAGTCATCAAACACTGTTCCTAACATTCCTAATCAAGAAAGTTGAGTCCTTAACACTATTCCTAACATTCCTAATCAAGAAAGTTGAGTCCTTAATTTGTGCGTAAGTTCCAAATTCCTTATGTAGGGCATGAACCATCATTTAGGGCCATAGAGATGTATTTTTTATGCTATCTTTTTTATATTAGGAGCTCATCTAGAAACTAAACAATAATACTAGAAAAATCAAAGGAAACTACAGAAACTTAGTTATAAAACATATTTGGAAGTATTAACTATTACCACATATCATTCTAGTGCATTGATTTAAAAGTTTCATGTTTCATTTCATTTCAATAAACAAATGATGAGTATGAACACAAAGTAATTATGATAATAGAATTGATTGAAGAGGTTCTCCTTACTATTACGCACTAGATGATGAGTGGAATCAGAAAGACTTCATGGTCATTCTCTAGATGTTCACGTGCAAAAGAAACTACCGAATGTATTATTATTTATCATTTACAACAACAAAAAAATAATTTTTATTCACCGCCACGCATCCATCCGGTGTCTCTCATTCATTCTTGTGAAATTGGACATGCATAGTCTCCACCGAATTATCAATTAGAGAAAAAACCATAATATTCACAAAAGATAGAAACAAATTAGTGCCAGTAATCGAAATCAGATTATCTTCTATAAATTTTTGATTTGATACAACTGATTTCTCACTACGCATATCCCAAACCGAGTCAGGCTAAACCTGATGATTCAATTGGTTCGAGTTCAATATGCGCATTTGAGCTTAGGCAATACTCGCTGAGGAAGGATGTGGGAGGAAGAAATCATATTGTAGATTTTCAAGTATGGTGTAAACTGTAAATTTCACCATCCTCTCCTAGGAGAACTTGACATGGCTCGTGTTCAACAGCCTATGAATTTGACTCTTGCAGGCTTCCAAAGATATGAGGGTGAGGCTACCTGCCCGTTCTATATGAAATTTGGAACTTGCAAGTATGATCATCCCCCTCCTGGAGAAGCTATAGCCAAAGCTGTTGCAATGGCTGCAACCACTGAGTAATCTGATGATACGTGTGCTTTATGAAATGTGCATTTGGTAAGCATGTTATCATAACCTTGGATGAATATTTGATAGTGATGCAATTATCGAATTGTGGATTTTTTATAGTTTACAAATAATTACAGACACCAATGGGTCAATATATGTTATAGTATATGTAAACTCCTCAGCAGCAGGCATGACAAAAACATAGAAGCTGATGTGAAAACCATAGTAGATTAGCCTTCCATCTTTCAGGTTTTTGGTTTATTTTATATATATACACACTGAATTTATTGTACCTCTAAAAATATAGTTGAGAGTCAATTCCATGGATTAGTCCACAAACATTGTTCCTAGTATTCCTAATCCAAAAAGTTGAGTCCTTAATCTATGAGTAAGTTCAAAAATCCATATGTAGGGAATGGACCATGGTTTAGGGCCATAAAGATATATTTTTTATGCTATCTTTTTTATATTGGAGCTCATCTAGAAACTAAACAACAATATTAGCAAAATCAATCGAAACTGCAGAAAAATAGTTGTAAAACATATTTGGAAGTACTAATTATTACAACAGATCCATGAGAGAAAAAACCATAATAATCACACAACATAGAAACACAGTAGTGGTAAACCAAATCATATTATATTATATAAATTTTCGATTTGATACAACATATTTCTCACTACCCATATCCCAAACCGAGTTGAGCTAAACCTGATGATTGAGTTGGTTCGAGTTCAATAGGCGCATGCAAACTTAGGCAGTACTCGTTGAGGAAGGACGTGGGTGGAAGAAATCAAATTGCAAATTTGCAAGTACAATTGACCATCCTCCCCTAGGAGAACATGACACGGCTCATTCTTAGCAACCTATGAATTTGACTCTTGCAGGCTTCCCAAGACGCGAGGGTGAGATACATACCCATTCTATATGAAATCTGGAACTTGAAAGTATGGTGCAACTTGCAAGTTTGATGATCACCCTCCTGGAGAAGATGTAGCCAAAGTTTTTTCAATGACTACAACCACTGAAGATAACGCAGTAGATTATGATAAGATTGACTCAGGGAACGTTGGAGCCAAATCTACAAATGAAAATATAAAAGATTAATGAACATTGCACAAAGTGGATTTAGGTCTTTTGTTTGAAGGAAGGAGACAAGAAGAAAGGTAGATTTGTTTTCAGTTGTAAGCCTTCACCACCAAACTACTATTTGGGGATGCAAGAAAATATGTCAAATTCATGGTTGTAAGGTTTTCTGGTGAAGGTGTTGTTTGGGAGTTTCTCTGAACATGTCAAAGTTTCCACGCATGCCTGATATTTTGAGCATTGAAATATGTATTTCAGTTATTTCATCTCTTTTAAGTGGTTGATTGTATAACATAGGCTAAAGAATTTTAAAGTGAAAATGTTGTTTTAGCTATCGCAGAAATGTTCATAGATTGATATTATTTCATAGAAAAAATATAATGTAAACCTAGAAATATAGAGATCGACTCAACACCACCTACATCGAATCCCATAGTAATAAGCAAAGAGAAAAAAGGAAACTACAAACTGTGTCACTCACCATTTGGTAACCTCCTTCCAAAAATTTCATGTCTACCCCTGAATCAACCAACCTTGTCCCAAATATTTCATGTGTACCCCTGAATCAAGCACTTGCAATAGGTCGATATAAGTGATTCCAAACCAATTACAATCTCATCTTTTCATATTCTAACTGAAAAAACCAAATCGTGAATGTTTCATGCCACAACCTTCATCATTTTGATCGAAAACCTGACCGAGGAAAAGCAGTGCCAGTAAAACTGATTGAAGAAGCCCTCTGCGCAGGCCATCCTTTCAGTCAATATTTTTGGTTCATCTCAATCCTGAAGCCCTCAGCCGGTCAATCCTCCTCCTACTGCTCAACCCTCCTACTGATGTTGATACCTCCCAAAACGATTTCCTCTATAACCGGTCTTCCTCCACCATTGGACTATGAAATTTTTCACATTCCTCATCCCACCTGAAATCCCCTTCGTCCTCACTTACTGATTCTAATATTCTCCCACTCAATCCTTATTCTTTCATCACTAATAAAAAATTTACTAAAAATTACTCTAACAATATTATTGATTATAATAATATCTCCTCCCTCACTAATCTTAATAGTGATCCCTTAAGTCTCCAATTCTTTTCCCCTCCCCTTCATTTATCCGACTTTAATAATATCCTCTTTAATTATAACTTTTTTACTAATTATAATTTAATTAATAATAATTTCTCTAATAAAAATCCTAACAATAATATTAATAAGAAGAAAACTAATAATTCTCTTAATATGTGTAATAATTTGAATAATATCACTCCTAATAATAATAATAATAACAATAATAACAATAATAATAATAATACCTACCCTTAGTTGGATTGGCTTTAAAAGAAAACCCATTTTATCTTGAAATGAAAAATAAGCACCATGATCGAGGCATGTCCTAAGAAATGCTAAGGAAACAAAGGTGTAAAAATTAGGGCCAAACTCCATAGGACTCAGGGACAAGGATAAATGAACAAAAGCCTTTTTTCAAGATCTTCAATAACAACAGGAGTTTGAAGACATCAAAGCTATTAAGAGTAAGAAATGTAGGCTCATTAGGAATAAAGAGATTTTTCAAAAGCTTGTACCCTACCACAAACTGATATCACATCCAACACTTCAATGAGAAGTCTAATGAAGAGGTCTTGACTCAAAGTTTACAAGTTGTCCCTTCTAATTTTTATCACTTGGATAGAGAGGTCTCTGAGTTGAACATCTCACTAGAGGAATTTAACATGACCCTAAATAGCATGGTTGATGGTAAAACTCCAAGAATTGATCGGCTTCCATGTGAATACGACAAAACCAATTGGGAATCCTTTGGGTATGTCTTGCTTAAAGTTTAAAAGAGGTTTTAAGATGCAATTTACTTGACATCATGATCAATCGGTAATACAAAAAATATTAAACTCATACTTAAATGAAGTGACCCTAAACTAACATCCATATGTATTTGAAAATCCTAGATAAAGACCTTTCAAGGAAAATTAAATTTATCCTTAAAATCCACCTCTAGACCCTTCTGGTATTTTAGGATCCATTAGGAAAAGGTTTCCCTATGGCACTGATATGATATGTCATGGCTATTGACGGTTGAGTTTCCACTATGAGGATGAACAATACGTGGCTCATCAAGATAATTTCACTGCACTTTATTCCTTTTTCCATTGCCCTTCCTAAAGACATAGTTTGTTGACCATTTTTTTCATAACCTTATAAGTTCTTATCAACACCTAAAGAGGGAAAAATGGGCCTTACCAAACTGAAATGGGAATTTTGTTGCCTTATCAAGAATGAGGAAGTTGGCTTCATTGATGTTTCCAAGTAAGGTGCGACCTTTTGTACTATATGGATTCTCAAGATCATCAAGGGAAACAAAAGCTAAAAAAATCTTCTACAACCTAAAATAGACAAAGGCACTCCCTAGATGTGTCACGTGAATGCAAACCTTTCTTCTACGATGGAAGATGTCTACCACGGAAAATATTTCAAACAACTTGTTTATATGGTGCATCATTTTTTTTATCTTAATAATATGTGTTTTGTCAGGGATCCTTGGTTTGATACCAATAGATTCAGTAAAAAGGGACTATAACCAATGTATATGATTACCAAATGCATGGGTTCCTTCAATTAAAAAAGCTTGAGAAAAATTTCAATCTCAAAACTACATCATAAAGTTTCTGACCTATTACCTCATTATACAGTTGTCGAGATAGCAATGAAGATTTATGATAGTAGTCAGAGAGATTGGATATAGAATTTCTACATACCTATCCTATGTCTATATTTCTCACCTTTAGAGTACTTTAAGGGTGCTTCGATAATGGGAGAATTATAGAAAATCTGGGGATGTGTGGTTATTGTTAGAGATGGTTATCATAATTCAATTATTTGTGGAAAATTTCCTTGGAGTTCAAAAAGGCCTTCTTTTCTTTTTCCCTTTCATAGCAAAGATCTCTCTACAAGATACAGGTTGTCCCATATTATATAATTTGTCAGAAGGAACAGTTGGATCTACATCTCTTTTCATTCTTCAACTTAGTTGTTTTGTGGACTTGAATCAGTGCTTTGGCTAAACCGCTCCTAGACTCCAACTTAGGTTGGTTGTTAAACATCTAGGAATTACAACACAATGGTCTATCACCATTTCACACTACATGAAAACTATTGAGAGTGGAGATCCTCTACTACATATAGAATCATAGCCATAATTTGATCTCTATGTGGCCTCACTGTTGGATTTCAACCATTAATTTTAAAAATCAGTGATTCACTTCTTGATTCTTCATATATATGTCCACATGCAAACAATATCCAAATCACTAGGGGTTACCTACTTACACTTCCAGCAGAAAAGTGCCCCACCCTCAATAGCTAGGAAGAAATAGGATAGTGAGCTTCTCCCAATTTGTAGGGAAATATGAAAAAAGTGGTTTAGGGGTGAATATTGTCAAAGTTATTGTGACAAGGCGTGATGCCAGAAACAAATATGGAGAGACCCCAGGCTCCCATAAATCATTTGAATTATATGTCTATTTTAGGAATATAACCTATCAACAAAGGATTTAATTTTGAAGTGTTTTTCAGTGAATTTGGACTCTCAGCCTAAACCCCCCTTTTCCAATTTTTGTTCCCTTGACTGCCAATGTTGGCCTAGTTTTTTTTTATTTATGACCCAACAAACTCGTGACTTAGCATATTATATACTAGGTTTCCCTCCTGGCATTAGTTTGTGATTGTCTATGTGTCTATCAAAGAAGAAGGGAGAGATATTGATGGTGTGCATAGGAAACATTTCCAATCAGTATAAGTATCATTCTCAATGGAAAAATGCAAGAAATATCAAAATCAAAATTCTATTAATGATTAAATTAAGGCCTTTAAATGAAACAAACCAAATCACCATGTATGAAGTGTCATGAAAGCTATTGGTGATAATCAACTTTATTAAATTATGTTGTTGGGTGCAGGAATTGCACTTAAGCAAACTCCTCAACACTTAATTCTCAACCCAGGGGATTCGTAAACTTAGAGACGAAGCACAGGCAATGCCAGAGATGGTATTAATTTTCTTGATAGAAGTTCATATTTTCTTAAAGAAAAGCTTGCAGAATCAAAAGAGTAAAAGATAACTGAATCATAAAAGTAATCTAGTGCTAGAACAAGAAAGAATGCATTTGGAAAGGAATCAAAATAAAAGGCAATCACTCCAACTAATCAATTTTTAATTACTAAGTAAGTGTTTTTGTTTAGCAGAGACACTTAGCAGTCTCATCAGATGGGCCCTTCAAACCTGCTTATGTAGAGATTTCCTTCTTGCACTAAATTGTCCTGGACTATCGCAATCTGCTTGCACTAGTGCAGGAACAGAGATTTATGGAGAAGGTATAAATGGTGTCTTTACCAAAGGATTTTTACTTCATGCAAGGGCTCGAACTTCTAGGGTTCAGAGCACTCAGATGTTATGACAAGAAACTAGTTCTTTCACCTGATCAGAGCTTGCTGCACTTAGCTATTAATTCTTAAAATGAGTGCTTAATTATTGCAAGTGTCAAATGAAATTGCACACATAAAAAGTGAATGTTCCTGATCTTAACAGAATGCAATAATGAAGAAACAATTAATATACATTTATCCTGTTGTAAGCATTTAATGAAACAAAAGATGATTGTGGGAAGTAAGCTAAAAATTCTTACTGCAACACACCAACGTGCACTGGTGCAGGTTCATTTCTCCTGCTTGGACCAGATGGAGAAAACCAATCAAACAGAATTGCAAGAAAGGAATATCACACCAATGTGCACTAGTGCAGGTTCACTTCTCCTGCTTGGACCAGGCGGGGAAAACCAATCAAATGGAATTGCAGGAAAGTAAATATCACATGAATGTGCACTAGTGCAGGTTCATTTCTCCTACTTGGACCAAGCGGGAAAAACAAATCTGAAATCAAGTGTGGAAAAAGAAATTGTAGGAAAAGGAAATTTATCTACTTCACACAACGGATCCGCTTTCACTCAAGCATGAATACATGTGCTTGAAATTAAATCACACTTGACAATATAAACATAAATTACAAGAAAGAAAAATGGGGTAAACATGTTGGGTTGGTTGAGCCCTAGCCAACCAACGCGTTTCCCTTTTAAATAAAAACACTACTCAGTAACTCAGATCAGACTCATTTGTTTAAAGGAACAAATATGATTCGAAAAGCATGAGGTGGAGCTCCTTATTCCTATTAATTCACAAAGGTGAAGTACATCATGAAATACAGAGTCCAGCCCAGATTCGGGCAATAACAAAAGGTACAATCTCCTATTCAGAATCACAGTCCTGTTACTGCCTCCCCATTTACGTGCATAATCGCTCCTCCTTTTATAATATGTTTACATGATAATTAATCGTATCCTTTGTAAAAAATCATAGGGATTTCATCCCAACTAATTCTAATTAAATGGAATATCATTACAACCATTCCCCTATTAAAAAAATAGAGATTTAATACAAATTTTCGAAATCTGGGTGTTTTCTAGATTTCTGGAAAAATTGGTATTTTTAACAAACTGCCTCCAAAGACCTCTTCCTATCTCCTCAACCATTACGCATTTTCGAGAATAGCTCACGTCTTACTCAACTTCCTATACTGGGAAAAAACCCATGTTTCAGAATTTTGAGATTCGCAACAATCGGCGTGGAAATGGAGGAGTAAATCAGCTGTTGGGAAACTACTATGAATTTGGGTGGATGTTGTAAAATCTGAACTGGTGCAGGAATGTGTGGTGCAGGAATCCTACCAGTACTAGTGAAAGAATATGTGGTATAGGAACTTTGCCTCTATCAGAATAAGCATATAACCAACTTTGTAGACATGCAAACACACAAACTATTATTAAATATGCCTTTAATGTTTAAATCTCATTAAAACAATGGAATAGCAAATACTTACTTATTATCTGTGAGAATGCACAAAACTATGACAATGACTAGTCAAGCTAAACAAAAGAATGAGTGATTTTGAGTAAAAGGTGATATAAAGCAAGGCAAAACAGATGCCCAACATCCCTCCATGTTGACCTTCTTGCGTGTCCTCATGCAAGGAAATCAGTTATCGCATTGTTGCTCCCTTGCAAAAAGCAAGATTAAAAACATTTATGGGCATTCATAACGATGTTTCCTACAATTCCATGTGATCACATTTCCTACGCTAGATAAAGCTTGTTTCAAGAATAGAGTTTTTGTTGGACTCTTTGATTATTTATACTAATTTCAAGAAAATATATAACAAAGACTACAATAAAAATACCAAATTGCAAGGATGGTGCGTGCTTGCACTGATCTGCTTACACCGTCTAAACTGTGCTACTTTACTGGCACTTTTCAGCTTGCACTACTGTATATTACAATGTGATTGCACTGGTGCAAGCATAAACTCTGGTAAAATAACAGGGAATTTTTGTAAAACATGGGATGGACTTTAACATGACTTCCTCAATTATACGGAAGGTTTTCCTCACCATTTCTTTGATTCTTGTGAGCATATCCTTTTGCACTTTCTCCAATAGATCCTACAATAAGTTCATGGGGGAGAAAAGAAGTGGGAAAAGGGAAAAATTTAGAATGGGAAGGAAGTTTATTACAGGGATTCTAGGAAAAGTGCCATCAAGAGGGCATAAACAGAAGTGGGATAGGAAAAAAAATTCAAGGGGTAAAGTGGGATTTACGAAACGGATCAGAAGGCAATCATTTTGGGATTGAAGAAGAAAACTGATGGAGAATTACGAAAATGGGATATGAAGAAAGGCAAAAAAATTTCTAGAAGGTCTACCTGCTAACCATGTTACATTTCTCATGAAAATATCAATTGCAAGAATGCAACAAGATTAGGTACAATAATAGAAATTATAGACAAAGAGTATGGTACATACCTGTTACCTTGTCCCAAATGAATTCCTTGTTTTGTTTCTGCCCAAAGTCTTTTAATGAAAATCAATTTTTTTTTGAAAAGGTTCAATCTCAAAATAACTACCACAAGTTCATGCACCTACTATAGAAATCTTGTACTTAGATTATGCAGTGCATATTTAGAGCCAACCACCCTCAATACACATTGTTGCCAACCAGCATCTTATGAGCAGTCATCATTGAGTAATTCATCACTCTAAATACCATGAAACTCAAAATGAGTTATGATACCAATTATCAACCTTTTTATTGAACAATCTAAATTCTGTTGTCATCCGGATTCAAACTAAATATCCTCTTAATATAGAACAAAGAATAACCTTTACTAAGGATACCACATCGTTGAAGATTCTTGATTTTTTAAAGATATAACTCAAAGAATCATGTTCAAATCATCTCTAAAACCATTTTCCAAAAAAAAGGATAATTTTAGGGGAAGAGAAAGATAGCCAAGAAAATCATAGTATGCAATTAGCTTTAATACCAACGACATAGCCCTGCTGCCCGTAGGTGTCCATAACCTTGGCAGGGGTGTCTTTTGACCCATCGAAATTTTTGTGTCCCACTTACTAGGCATGGATTCTGAGTTATCTTATTTTAATTTTAGATGCAGGCCACTGTTCTAGCTTCGTAACCAACTAATGGCAATGCCACTCACAAGAAGTAACATGGATGAACAAGTCGTCTTGTGATGAGACCTTCTGTCTTCCAACTTTTCAGTTGAAAGCCATTAGTCTAGCTTGGTGACCAGAAGCAGGTAATGTCATGTATGCTAGGTCTCATGATTGTGGTAGGTCGGCTCATCATGAGACCTCTTATCCTCCCCTAAATCTTTTTTATATTCTGATTATGATTAACCTAAAAGGGTACTTAATAAGTGGGGAGACAGATCTACTCCTTAAGAGTACGAGATGACATGAAAAGTTTCTAATGACTAATCATTACTCACTAGCTCCTCTGCCCCAAAGACTTATTAAAGATATCCCAGATAGTGACTAAAATACTCCTTGAATTAAGAATGCTAGTGTTCTCATGAATGGCTTATTATGATCTTAACAAGAGTGGTCCTCCATAGGGGGTTTCCTATAGTACCTTCTAAGGGAAACTAAAATCATATATATCAGATAATAACTTCTTAGAGTGATTAGTCATGGTTATTTTGAAAAATCATGAGGTATTAGAGTGAATCATACTCAACAAGATGTGTCATAGATGTGTGTGTTAACAACCAATGTGGATCAAAAGTAGTTTTAGTGACTACACTTTAAAAATCAAAAACCATAATAGCATCTTAACAACTTTATTCACCTACCCTACTTTACCTAAGAGGCGGAAGACTTCCTTTTATGTATAGGAGTACTTCCAATGAAGCAATGTGTGAATCAAGTGAAAATATATATTAATTCTCAAATTTAACATACAAACTTGAAAGTGTGCATGAGCATGAAAAACCAACGAATGTAAATGATATGACAACAAGAGTTTTAGAAGAGGATAATGTTGCCTTGCTTGAGTAGTTGTTTGGAACCAATGTTTGATGTAATCATGGTAGCCTTGGTCCATTTCTTGATTTGGCCCATGTTGCACATCTTCTTCTTCTTTGTCATGTTGATTGTCCTCCTTAGGGTGATTTGTCTCTTGAACACATTCTAGATCTGCTGATAGACATGTCAAGAACTTTTCGTGCTCAAGTTCGAATGAATATCCTTAGTTGATTATAGTGCATGATTCATTAGTGTCCTCAAAAGATATTTCTAAATCCTCTTGTGATGGTGGAGAAATGGAAAAGTCCTTGACTATTGCCAAGAAGTTTTATTCCTGAGAGGTAGAGATCAAGATCCTAGCAGTTGCTAGGGCTTGAGAGAGAACCTTCATACTTTTATCATATTTAAGTCCATCTGGTTGATTGATAGTCCCTGTCTCGACACACATATTAGTAACGACAATTCTTACAACACCCCAAAAATGGTATAACGCTAAATATTAGGATCTGAAGATAATTGATTTTAAAAGTTATTCGTTGAAATAAAGCTCACCACACTTGCATAAAAAATTTAAAAAGATAAAGGCAAACTTACCCCTATTGCATCAACAGAAAATTCTTACCAAATCAAATTGCCTCCCCAGCAACGATGCCAAAATGTTGGGTGTAGGAATTTCACTTAAGCAAACTCCTCAACACTTAATGGTCAACCCGGGGGATTCGTAAACTTAAAAGATGAAGCACAGGGAATGCTAGGGATGGTATGAATTTTCCTGATAAAAATTCCTAGTTTCTTAAAGAAAATATTGCAGAATCGAAAGAGTAAAAGATAAATGAATCATCAAAGAAAGAATGCATTTGCAAAGGAATCCAAATAAAAAGGCAATCACTCCAACTGATCAATTTTTAATTACTGAGTATGTGTTTTTCTTTAGCAGAGATACTTAGCAGTCTCATCATATGGGCCCTTCAATCCTGCTTATGTAGATATTTCCTTCTTGCACTAATCTGTGCTGCACTATCGCAGTCTGCTTGCACTAGTGCAAGAACAGAGATTTATGCAGAGGGTACAAATGGTGTCTTTACCAAAGGCTTTTTACTTCATGCAAGGGCTCGAACTTCCAGGGTTCAGAGCACTCAGATCCTATGACAAGAAACTAGTTCTTGCACCTAATCAGAGCTTCCTGCACTTAGCTATTAATTCTTAAAATGAGTGCTTAATTATTGCAAGTGTTAAATTAAATTGCACACATAAAAAGTGAATGTCCCTGATCTTAACAGAATGCAATAATTAAGAAACAATCAATATACATTTATCCTGTCATAAGCATTTAATGAGAGAAAAGAAAATTGCAGGAAGTAAGCTAAAAATTCTTGCTGCAACACACCAACGTGCATTGGTGTAGGTTCATTTCTTCTGCTTGGACTAGGTTGGGAAAACCAATCAAACGGAATTGCAGGAAAGGAATATCACACCAACGTGCACTGGTGCAGGTTCATTTCTCTTCCTTGGACCAGGCGAGGAAAAACAATCAAACAGAATTGCAAGAGAGGAAATATCACACCAACGTGCACTGGTGCAAGTTTCATTTTTCCTGCTTGGACTAGGCGGGGAAAACCAATCTGAAATCAAGCGTGGAAAAAGAAATTGCAGGAAAAGTAAATTTATCTACTTCACCCAATGGATCCGCTTTCACTCAAATAGGAATACATGTTCTTGAAATTAAATCACACTTGACAATATAAACATAAATTACAAGAAAACGAAATGGGGTAAATGTGTTGGGTTGGCTGGGCCCTAGCCAACCACCGCGTTTCCTTTTTAAATAAAAACGTTGCTCAGTAACTCAGATCTGAATCATTTGTTTAAAGGAACAAATAAGATTCAGAAAGCATGAGGTGGAGCATCTTATTCCTATTAATCACAAAGGAAAATTACATCATGAAATACAGAGCCCAGCCCAGATTTGGACAATAACAAAAGGTGTAATCTCCCATTTAGAAACACAGTCCTGTTACTGCCTCTCGCTTTACATACATAATCGCTCCCTTTATAATATGTTTACATGATAATTAATCGTGTCCTTTATAAAAAGTCATGGGTATTTCATCCCAACTAATTCTAATTAAATAGAATATCAGTGAAATCGTTCCCCTATTAAAAAAATAGAGATTTAGTACGAATTTACAAATGTGGGCGTTTTCTAGATTTCTGGAAAAATTGGTATTTTTAATAAATTTCCTCCAAATACTTCCTCATATGTCCTCAACCATTATGCATTTTGGAAAATGTTCCACGTCTTACTCAATCTCCTATACTAGGAAAAAAACCCATGTTTCAAAATTTTGATATTCGCAACGATCGGAGTGGAAATCAAGGAGTAAATCGGTTGTCGGGAAACTACTGCGAATTTGGGTGGAAGTTGTAAAATCTGAACTGGTGCAGGAATGTGTGGTGCAAGAATACTACCAGTACTAGTGCAAGAATATGTGGTGCAGGAACTTTGCCTCTATCAGAATAGGCATATAACCAACTTTGTAAACCTGCAAACACACAAACTATTATTAAATATGCCTTTAATGTTTAAGTCTCATTAAAACAAATGAATAGCAAATACTTATTATCTGAGAGAATGCACAAAACTATGACAATGACCAGTCAAGCTAAACAAAAGCATGAGTGATTTCGAGTAAAAGGTGATATAAAGCAAGGAAAAACAGAGGCCCAACATATGCATATAGAAATATACACCATCATGATAAGAAAATGCAAACTTAAGAATGAAACCAACATCCCATATCTAGACATGTGTATGACTATAGTGAGGACAGGTTTATATTCATGGAGAAATAGACAATATATGTAAACATGCTAATAAATCATTTACATAATTAACTTTCATAATGTTTCAATATCATTGGAATATCATACAATGTACACACAATTTCTTTTAGCCACAACCACACATACTATGGGGATCAATCAATACCTCTCATATAAGATAAAATTTTCTAAAAGATCTAATCAAAGAATTCAGTTTGATCTTCCAATTATGGAGCAACAATTGCAACTTGACATCAATAGTAAAAAGCTATATAATTTAAACCCTAATAACAATATGGAATTTCCTGAGCACGTTTCCTTGAGATTTCTAAAATAAAAAAGCGAATCATTTCATCGTTAGGTGTATGAAATTTAACTAGTTTGATTTTTCCTGAGATTGAACACAGAAAAAATTGAAACCCTGCCAAAATTTACAACTGAGATTCAAGATTTTGAATAACTTAAAGGCTTCAATGTGGAAACCTTCAACTTCACACATACTTGAATGACACTTTTGGCATATCAAATTTTGCTGAAAATTTCAAGGTGAAAGTAGCATTCACCTTATGGAAACTGATTTGGCAGTGCCTTTTTCAGTGTTGAGACGATGGTTCTTTCGATAACCGCTAGAAGGAACCTAGTCAATTGTGTCATTTGACGGATCCTCAACCTTAGGAAACCCTAGGTCAATATCATACTTGAATCTAGATAGGTGTTTGAAAACGTCATATTCATGTAGTTAATGCATATTTTGGTTGTTTCATCTGTTGTAAGTGGTTGAAAGTATGACACAGGGTAAATAATTTTACAAAGATAATGTTATTGTAGCTATCGCAGGAATGTTCAGAAATTGACTATACCCTTGAATCGAGGGCTCTCCAAACTTGTTGTCACTTTATTGAGGGAGGTGTGCAACAAGTCGATATAAATGATTCCTAGCCAATTATGATATCAGCTTATCATATTCTAATTGACAAAACCAAATGGTGACTGCTTCTTGCTACAACCTTCACCATATTGATCTTATGATGAAATCAATGATAATAGATGTACGACTATAATTCTCAATTCTAGAAATATATATAAATGATTGAGGGAAAAGAATGGGATTTATAACTATTCCTAATCACAAAAAGGACTATTGAGTAAAGAAAACGAGTTTAGGTAGTATTTGTGGGTAGCAAAAATTCAAATTATGTAAACAAATTTTCAAAATGCATACAGAGAAATAAAGTACGACACATAAAAGCATGCCAAATCAAATTTTTGGGGTCTATATCTTAAGTAGAAGTGAGAAAAACAAGGTCATAGGGTTTATATATAACAACATTTAAGGTGATTTCTATTTATTCAAAAATATATCTCCGAGAAAATCAAGAACACCCAAGATTTTCCTTTCCAAGATATCGGTCAAACAAGAAGGTTCAATTCCTTTGGGTTGCAAGTAAAAACACAACTTTCCATAGAATAAGCCTTTGCTTGGTAGGTGCAACACCGAAACCAGCCCCAAAAACTCTAAAATCAACTCTAAAGCCTCAAACAATTAACAATATAAATAGAAAATTTGTCCACTATACCTTCCAAGTGACAATGATGTGATTTGGACTTTCTCAAGAACTAGAGGGAACCCGAGGGTATAGTCGAATATAAACTAGGCAATAAGCTAGGTAACACAACTTCAATGACAATGACTAACAACACATACCCCGTTAATGATTAAGGGTAAAACAGGGATCCCATCCAAATTTTAGAAGAAATATAGTTTTCATAGCGAGGTTAGATTTTTCCATCCACAAATAAACCAATTTTTTAGTCGCATTATTTATTTCTCCTTTGGTAGTTATCACATTGTCTGACACTCATTTCTTGTGGTGTTGATAGAAGAAATGCAGTGTATGTAAAACTTATCGAAGAAAGCCTCTGTGCATGTCATCTGTTCAATCAATCCTCAACCCCTCTGCTGGTCAACCCTCCTCCTACTATTGTTGATACCTAGGCAAAAAATTTCCACTCTAACCTATATTCCTACACCATTGGACTATCAATTTTCTCTCATTCCTCATCCCGCCTAAAATCCCCCTTGTCCTCACATCTAGATTCTAATATTCCCCCACTGGATCCCTATTCTTCCATCACTAACAAAAAATCTACTAAAATTAACCCTAACAATATTATTGATTATAATAATATCTTTTCTCTCTCTAATCCTAAAAGTGCTCCCCTAAGTTCCCAACTATTTTCCACCCCCTTCATTTATCCAACTTTAATAATATCCTCTACAATTATAACTCTCTTACTAATTATAATTTAATTAATAATAAAACCCTCATTAATGATAATTTCTCTAATAATACCCCTACCAATAATAATAAGAATAAGAAAACTAATAATTCTGTTATTCCCGAATTCATAGTAGTTTCCCAACAGCTGATTTACTCCTCCATTTCCACGCTAATTGTTGCGAATCTCAAAATTCTGAAACATGGGTTTTTTCCCAGTATAGGAAGTTGAGTAAGACGTGAGCTATTCTCGAAAATGCGTAATGGTTGAGGAGATAGGAAGAGGTCTTTGGAGGCAGTTTGTTAAAAATACCAATTTTTCCAGAAATCTAGAAAACACCGAGATTTCGAAAATTTGTATTAAATCTCTATTTTTTTAATAGGGGAATGGTTGTAATGATATTCCATTTAATTAGAATTAGTTGGGATGAAATCCCTATGATTTTTTACAAAGGATACGATTAATTATCATGTAAACATATTATAAAAGGAGGAGTGATTATGCACGTAAATGGAGAGGTAGTAACAGGACTGTGATTCTAAATAGGAGATTGTACCTTTTGTTATTGCCCAAATCTGGGCTGGACTCTGTATTTCATGATGTACTTCGCCTTTGTGAATTAATAGGAATAAGGAGCTCCACCGCATGGTTTTCGAATCTTATTTTTTCCTTTAAACAAATGAGTCTGATCTGAGTTACTGAGTAGCATTTTTATTTAAAAGGGAAACGCGTTGGTTGGCTAGGGCTCAACCAACCCAACACGTTTACCCCATTTTGCTTTCTTGTAATTTGTGTTTATATTGTCAAGTGTGATTTAATTTCAAGCACATGTATTCATGCTTGAGTGAAAGCGGATCCGTTGTGGGGATCCGTCAAATGACACAATTGACCTAGGTTCCTTCTAGATTTATGGGTGGTTCCTTCTAGCGGTTATCAATTGTGTCATTTGATGGATCCTCAACCTTAGGAAACCCTAGGTCAATATCAGACTTGAATCTAGATAGGTGTTTGCGAACGTCATATTCATGTAGTTAATGCATATTTTGGTTGTTTCATCTGTTGTAAGTGGTTGAAAGTATGACACAGGGTAAATAATTTTACAAAGATAATGTTATTGTAGCTATCGCAGGAATGTTCAGAAATTGACTATACCCTGGAATCGAGGGCTCTCCAAACTTGTTGTCACTTTATTGAGGGAGGTGTGCAACAAGTCGATATAAATGATTCCTAGCCAATTATGATATCAGCTTATCATATTCTAATTGACAAAACCAAATGGTGACTGCTTCTTGCTACAACCTTCACCATATTGATCTTATGATGAAATCAATGATAATAGATGTACGACTATAATTCTCAATTCTAGAAATATATATAAATGATTGAGGGAAAAGAATGGGATTTATAATTATTCCTAATCACAAAAAGGACTATTGAGTAAAGAAAACGAGTTTAGGTAGTATTTGTGGGTAGAAAAAATTCAAATTATGTAAACAAATTTTCAAAATGCATACAGAGAAATAAAGTACGACACATAAAAGCATACCAAATCAAATTTTTGGGGTCTATATCTTAAGTAGAAGTGAGAAAAACAAGGTCATAGGGTTTATATATAACAACATTTAAGGTGATTTCTATTTATTCAAAAATATATCTCCGAGAAAATCAAGAACACCCAAGATTTGCCTTTCCAAGATATCGGTCAAACAAGAAGGTTCAATTCCTTTGGGTTGCAAGTAAAAACACAACTTTCCATAGAATAAGCCTTTGCTTGGTAGGTGCAACACCGAAACCAGCCCCAAAAACTATAAAATCAACTCTAAAGCCTCAAACAATTAACAATATAAATAGAAAATTCGTCCACTATACCTTCCAAGTGACAATGATGTGATTTGGACTTTCTCAAGAACTAGAGGGAACCCGAGCGTATAGTCGAATATAAACTAGGCAATCAGCTAGGTAACACAACTTCAATGACAATGACTAACAACACATACCCCGTTAATGATTAAAGGGTAAAACAGGGACCCCATCCAAATTTCAGAAGAAATATAGTTTTCACAGCGAGGTTAGATTTTTCCATCCACAAATAAACCAATTTTTTAGTCGCATTATTTATTTCTCCTTTGGTAGTTATCACATTGTCTGACACTCATTTCTCGTGGTGTTGATAGAAGAAATGCAGTGTATGTAAAACTTATCAAAGAAAGCCTATGTGCATGTCATCTGTTCAATCAATCCTCAACCCCTCCGCTGGTCAACCCTCCTCCTACTATTGTTGATACCTAGGCAAAAAATTTCCACTCTAACCTATATTCCTACACCATTGGACTATCAATTTTCTCTCATTCCTCATCCCGCCTAAAATCCCCCTTGTCCTCACATCTAGATTCTAATATTCCCCCACTGGATCCCTATTCTTCCATCACTAACAAAAAATATACTAAAATTAACCCTAACAATATTATTGATTATAATAATATCTTTTCTCTCTCTAATCCTAAAAGTGCTCCCCTAAGTTCCCAACTATTTTCCACCCCCTTCATTTATCCAACTTTAATAATATCCTCTACAATTATAACTCTCTTACTAATTATAATTTAATTAATAATAAAACCCTCATTAATGATAATTTCTCAAATAATACCCCTACCAATAATAATAAGAATAAGAAAACTAATAATTCTGTTATTCCCGAATTCATAGTAGTTTCCCAACAGCTGATTTACTCCTCCATTTCCACGCCGATTTTTGCGAATCTCAAAATTCTGAAACATGGGTTTTTTCCCAGTATAGGAAGTTGAGTAAGACGTGAGCTATTCTCGAAAATGCGTAATGGTTGAGGAGATAGGAAGAGGTCTTTGGAGGCAGTTTGTTAAAAATACCAATTTTTCCAGAAATCTAGAAAACACCGAGATTTCGAAAATTTGTATTAAATCTCTATTTTTTTAATAGGGGAATGGTTGTAATGATATTCCATTTAATTAGAATTAGTTGGGATGAAATCCCTATGATTGTTTACAAAGGATACGATTAATTATCATGTAAACATATTATAAAAGGAGGAGCAATTATGCACGTAAATGGGGAGGCAGTAACAGGACTGTGATTCTAAATAGGAGATTGTACCTTTTGTTATTGCCCAAATCTGGGCTGGACTCTGTATTTCATGATGTACTTCGCCTTTGTGAATTAATAGGAATAAGGAGCTCCACCTCATGCTTTTCGAATCTTATTTGTTCCTTTAAACAAATGAGTCTGATCTGAGTTACTGAGTAGTGTTTTTATTTAAAAGGGAAACGCGTTGGTTGGCTAGGGCTCAACCAACCCAACACGTTTACCCCATTTTGCATTCTTGTAATTTATGTTTATATTGTCAAGTGTGATTTAATTTCAAGCACATGTATTCATGCTTGAGTGAAAGCGGATCCGTTGTGAGGATCCGTCAAATGACACAATTGACCTAGGTTCCTTCTAGATTTATGGGTTGTTCCTTCAAGCGGTTATCAATTGTGTCATTTGACGGATCCTCAACCTTAGGAAACCCTAGGTCAATATCAGACTTGAATCTAGATAGGTGTTTGCGAACGTCATATTCATGTAGTTAATGCATATTTTGGTTGTTTCATCTGTTGTAAGTGGTTGAAAGTATGACACAGGGTAAATAATTTTACAAAGATAATGTTATTGTAGCTATCGCAGGAATGTTCAGAAATTGACTATACCCTGGAATCGAGGGCTCTCCAAACTTGTTGTCACTTTATTGAGGGAGGTGTGCAACAAGTCGATATAAATGATTCCTAGCCAATTATGATATCAGCTTATCATATTCTAATTGACAAAACCAAATGGTGACTGCTTCTTGCTACAACCTTCACCATATTGATCTTATGATGAAATCAATGATAATAGATGTACGACTATAATTCTCAATTCTAGAAATATATATAAATGATTGAGGGAAAAGAATGAGATTTATAATTATTCCTAATCACAAAAAGGACTATTGAGTAAAGAAAACGAGTTTAGGTAGTATTTGTGGGTAGCAAAAATTCAAATTATGTAAACAAATTTTCAAAATGCATACAGAGAAATAAAGTACGACACATAAAAGCATACCAAATCAAATTTTTGGGGTCTATATCTTAAGTAGAAGTGAGAAAAACAAGGTCATAGGGTTTATATATAACAACATTTAAGGTGATTTCTATTTATTCAAAAATATATCTCCGAGAAAATCAAGAACACCCAAGATTTTCCTTTCCAAGATATCGGTCAAACAAGAAGGTTCAATTCCTTTGGGTTGCAAGTAAAAACACAACTTTCCATAGAATAAGCCTTCGCTTGGTAGGTGCAACACCGAAACCAGCCCCAAAAACTCTAAAATCAACTCTAAAGCCTCAAACAATTAACAATATAAATAGAAAATTCGTCCACTATACCTTCCAAGTGACAATGATGTGATTTGGACTTTCTCAAGAACTAGAGGCAACCCGAGGGTATAGTCGAATATAAACTAGGCAATCAGCTAGGTAACACAACTTCAAAGACAATGACTAACAACACATACCCCGTTAATGATTAAAGGGTAAAACAGGGACCCCATCCAAATTTCAGAAGAAATATAGCTTTCACAGCGAGGTTAGATTTTTCCATCCACAAATAAACCAACTTTTTAGTCGCATTATTTATTTCTCCTTTGGTAGTTATCACATTGTCTGACACTCATTTCTGGTGGTGTTGATAGAAGAAATGCAGTGTATGTAAAACTTATCGAAGAAAGCCTCTGTTCATGTCATGTGTTCAATCAATCCTCAACCCCTCAGCTGGTCAACCCTCCTCCTACTATTGTTGATACCTAGGCAAAAAATTTCCACTCTAACCTATATTCCTACACCATTGGACTATCAATTTTCTCTCATTCCTCATCCCACCTAAAATCCCCCTTGTCCTCACATCTAGATTCTAATATTCCCCCACTGGATCCCTATTCTTCCATCACTAACAAAAAATCTACTAAAATTAACCCTAACAATATTATTGATTATAATAATATCTTTTCTCTCTCTAATCCTAAAAGTGCTCCCCTAAGTTCCCAACTATTTTCCACCCCCTTCATTTATCCAACTTTAATAATATCCTCTACAATTATAACTCTCTTACTAATTATAATTTAATTAATAATAAAACCCTCATTAATAATAATTTCTCTAATAATACCCCTACCAATAATAATAAGAATAAGAAAACTAATAATTCTGTTAACATGTCTAATAATGTGAATAATATATATCTTAACAATAATAATAAATGTATTTTTAATAATAATAATACCTACCCTTAGTTAAGTTGGCTTTAAAAGCAAACCCATTTTATCATGAAATGCAAAAGAAGCACCATGATCAAGGAATGTGGTTAGAAATGCTAAGGGTACAAAAGCCAAATGTATACAAATTAGGGCCAAACTCCATAGGACTCAGGGACAGGGATAAATGCACCAAACTCTTTTTTCAGGATCTTCAACAACAACATGCGTTATGTAGGTTCATTAAGAATAAAGATATTTTTCAGAAGCCTGTAGCCTACCTCAAACTGATATCACATCCAACACTTAAATGAGAAGTCTAATGAAGAGGCCTTGACTCAATGTTTACAAGTTATCCCTTTCAAATTTATTCACTTGGATAGGGGGGTTTGTGAGTTGCATTTTTGATTTGAACATCTCACGAGAGGAGTTTAACATGACCAAAAATAATTCAAAATAAAGCATTTTAAAATTATCACTATGCTCATGGATTGTAGAATAAAAATTAGAATCAAATACCTTATACAAAGCCTTCAGCTTAAATGGAATTAGGAATATGCACTCACTGATTTGGTGTCTCCCCGTCCTTTTAGTTTTGCAACCAATGACCGAAATTTGACAAAAACACAAAAGCTAGTGTGAAAACCCTAGTAGTGCACATGACAAAAACACAGAAGCTAATGTGAAAACCTTAGCAGATTAGCCTTCCTTCTTTCAGGTTTCTTGTTTATTTTATATATATACACACTGAATTTATTGTACCTCTAAAATACAGTTGACAGCCAATTCCATGGATTAGTCAACAAACACTGTTCCTAACATTCCTAATCAAGAAAGTTGAGTCCTTAACACTATTCCTAACATTCCTAATCAAGAAAGTTGAGTCCTTAATTTGTGCGTAAGTTCCAAATTCCTTATGTAGGGCATGAACTATCATTTAGGGCCATAGAGATGTATTTTTTATGCTATCTTTTTTATATTAGGAGCTCATCTAGAAACTAAACAATAATACTAGAAAAATCAAAGGAAACTACAGAAACTTAGTTATAAAACATATTTGGAAGTATTAACTATTACCACATATCATTCTAGTGCATTGATTTAAAAGTTTCATGTTTCATTTCATTTCAATAATCAAATGATGAGTATGAACACAAAGTAATTATGATAATAGAATTGATTGAAGAGGTTCTCCTTACTATTACACACTAGATGATGAGTGGAATCAGAAAGACTTCATGGTCATTCTCTAGATGTTCACATGCAAAAGAAACTACCGAATGTATTATTATTTATCACTTACAACAACAAAAAAATAATTTTTATTCACCGCCACGCATCCATCCGGTGTCTCTCATTCATCCTTGTGAAATTGGACATGCATAGTCTCCACTGAATTATCAATCAGAGAAAAAACCATAATATTCACAAAAGATAGAAACAAATTAGTGCCAGTAATCGAAATCAGATTATCTTCTATAAATTTTTGATTTGATACAACTGATTTCTCACTACGCATATCCCAAACTGATTCGGGCTAAACCTGATGATTCAGTTGGTTCGAGTTCAATATGCGCATTTGAACTTAGGAAATACTCGCTAAGGAAGGATGTGGGAGGAAGAAATCATATTGTAGATTTTCAAGTATGGTGTAAACTGTAAATTTCACCATCCTCTCCTAGGAGAACTTGACATGGCTCGTGTTCAACAACCTATGAATTTGACTCTTGCAGGCTTCCAAAGATATGAGGGTGAGGCTACCTGCCCGTTCTATATGAAATTTGGAACTTGCAAGTATGATCATCCCCCTGCTGGAGAAGCTATAGCCAAAGCTGTTGCAATGGCTGCAACCACTAAGTAATCTGATGATACGTGTGCTTTATGAAATGTGCATTTGGTAAGCATGTTATCATAACCTTGGATGAATATTTGAAAGTGATGCAATTATCGAATTGTGGATTTTTTATAGTTTACAAATAATTACAGACACCAATGGGTCAATATATGTTATAGTATATGTAAACTCCTCAGCAGCAGGCATGACAAAAACATAGAAGCTGATGTGAAAACCATAGTAGATTAGCCTTCCATCTTTCAGGTTTTTGGTTTATTTTATATATATACACACTGAATTTATTGTACCTCTAAAAATATAGTTGAGAGTCAATTCCATGGATTAGTCCACAAACATTGTTCCTAGTATTCCTAATCCAAAAAGTTGAGTCCTTAATCTATGAGTAAGTTCAAAAATCCATATGTAGGGAATGGACCATGGTTTAGGGCCATAAAGATATATTTTTTATGCTATCTTTTTTATATTGGAGCTCATCTAGAAACTAAACAACAATATTAGCAAAATCAATCGAAACTGCAGAAAAATAGTTGTAAAACATATTTGGAAGTACTAATTATTACAACAGATCCATGAGAGAAAAAACCATAATAATCACACAACATAGAAACAAAGTAGTGGTAAACCAAATCATATTATATTATATAAATTTTCGATTTGATACAATAGATTTCTCACTACCCATATCCCAAACCGAGTTGAGCTAAACCTGATGATTGAGTTGGTTCGAGTTCAATAGGCGCATGCAAACTTAGGCAGTACTTGTTGAGGAAGGACGTGGGTGGAAGAAATCAAATTGCATATTTGCAAGTACAATTGACCATCCTCCCCTAGGAGAACTTGACACGGCTCATTCTCAGCAACCTATGAATTTGACTCTTGCAGGCTTCCCAAGACGCGAGGGTGAGATACATGCCCGTTCTATATTAAATCTGGAACTTGAAAGTATGGTGCAACTTGCAAGTTTGATGATCACCCTCCTGGAGAAGATGTAGCCAAAGTTTTTGCAATGACTGCAACCACTGAAGATAACGCAGCAGATTATGATAAGATTGACTCAGGGAATGTTGGAGCCAAATCTACAAATGAAAATATAAAAGATTAATGAACATTGCACAAAGTGGATTTAGGTCTTCTGTTTGAAGGAAGGAGACAAGAAGAAAGGTAGATTTGTTTTCAGTTGTAAGCCTTCACCATCAAACTACTATTTGGGGATGCAAGAAAATATGTCAAATTCATGGTTGTAAGGTTTTCTGGTGAAGGTGTTGTTTGGGAGTTTCTCTGAACATGTCAAAGTTTCCACGCATGCCTGATATTTTGAGCATTGAAATATGTATTTCAGTTATTTCATCTCTTTTAAGTGGTTGATTGTATAACATAGGCTAAAGAATTTTAAAGTGAAAATGTTGTTTTAGCTATCGCAGAAATGTTCATAGATTGATATGATTTCATAGAAAAAATATAATGTAAACCTAGCAATATAGAGATCGACTCAACACCACCTACATCGAATCCCATAGTAATAAGCAAAGAGAGAAAAGGAAACTTCAAACTGTGTCACTCACCATTTGGTAACCTCCTTCCAAAAATTTCATGTCTACCCCTGAATCAACCAACCTTGTCCCAAATATTTCATGTGTACCCCTGAATCAAGCACTTGCAATAGGTCAATATAAGTGATTCCAAACCAATTACAATCTCATATTTTCATATTCTAACTTAAAAAACCAAATCGTGAATGTTTCATGCCACAACCTTCATCATTTTGATCGAAAACCTGACCAAGGAAAAGCAGTGCCAGTAAAACTGATTGAAGAAGGCTTCTGCACAGGCCATCCTTTCAGTCAATATTTTTGGTTCGTCTCAATCCTCAAGCCCTCAGCCCGGTCAATCCTCCTCCTACTGCTCAACCCTCCTACTGATGTTGATACCTCCCAAAACGATTTCCTCTATAACCGGTCTTCCTCCACCATTGGACTATGAAAGTTTTCACATTCCTCATCCCACCTGAAACCCCCTTCGTCCTCACTTACTGATTCTAATATTCTCCCACTCAATCCTTATTCTTTCATCACTAATAAAAAATTTACTAAAAATTACTCTAACAATATTATTGATTATAATAATATCTCCTCCCTCACTAATCTTAATAGTGATCGCTTAAGTCTCCAATTCCTTTCCCCTACCCTTCATTTATCCGACTTTAATAATATCCTCTTTAATTATAACTTTTTTACTAATTATAATTTAATTAATAATAATTTCTCTAATAAAAATCCTAACAATAATATTAATAAGAAGAAAACTAATAATTCTCTTAATATGTGTAATAATTTGAATAATATCACTCCTAATAATAATAATAATAACAATAATAACAATAATAATAATAATACCTACCCTTAGTTGGATTGGCTTTAAAAGCAAACCCATTTTATCTTGAAATGAAAAATAAGCACCATGATCGAGGCATGTCCTAAGAAATGCTAAGGAAACAAAGGTGCAAAAATTAGGGCCAAACTCCATAGGACTCAGGGACAAGGATAAATGAACAAAAGCCTTTTTTCAAGATCTTCAATAACAACAGGAGTTTGAAGACATCAAAGCTATTAAGGGTAAGAAATATAGGCTCATTAGGAATAAAGAGATTTTTCAAAAGCTTGTACCCTACCACAAACTGATATCACATCCCAAACTTCAATGAGAAGTCTAATGAAGAGGACTTGACTCAAAGTTTACAAGTTGTCCCTTCTAATTTTTCTCACTTGGATAGAGAGGTCTCTGAGTTGAACATCTCACTAGAGGAATTTAACATGACCCTAAATAGCATGGTTGATGGTAAAACTCCAAGAATTGATCGGCTTCCATGTGAATACGACAAAACCAATTGGGAATCCTTTGGGTATTTCTTGCTTAAAGTTTAAAAGAGGTTTTAAGATGCAATTTACTTGACATCATGATCAATTGGTAATACAAAAAATATTAAGCTCATACTTAAATGAAGTGACCCTAAACTAACGTCCATATGTATTTGAAAATCCTAGATAAAGACCTTTCAAGGAAAATTAAATTTATCCTTAAAATCCACCTCTAAACCCTTCTGGTATTTTAGGATCCATTAGGAAAAGGTTTCCCTATGGCACTGATATGATATGTCATGGCTATTGACGGTTGAGTTGCCACTATGAGGATGAACAATACGTGGCTCATCAAGATAATTTCACTGCACTTTATTCCTTTTTCCATTGCCCTTCCTAAAGACATAGTTTGTTGACCATTTTTTTCATAGCCTTATAAGTTCTTATCAACACCTAAAGAGGGAAAAATGGGCCTTACCAAACTGAAATGGGACTTTTGTTGCCTTATCAAGAATGAGGACGTTGGCTTCACTGATGTTTCCAAGTATGGTGCGACCTTTTGTACTATATGGATTCTCAAGATCATCGAGGGAAACAAAAGCTAAAAAAATCTTCTACAACCTAAAATAGACAAAGGCACTCCCTAGATGTGTCACGTGAATGCAAACCTTTCTTCTACGATGGACGATGTCTACCACAGGAAATATTTCAAACAACTTGTTTATATGGTGCATCATTTTTTTTATCTTAATAATATGTGTTTTGTCAGGGATCCTTGGTTTGATACCAATAGATTCGGTAAAAAGGGACTTTAACCAATGTATATGATTACCAAATGCATGGGTTCCTTCAATTAAAAAAGCTCGAGAAAAATTTCAATCTCAAAACTACATCATAAAGTTTCTGACCTATTACCTCATTATACAGTTGTCGAGATAGCAATGAAGATTTATGATAGTAGTCA
Source organism: Pinus tabuliformis (assembly GCA_031772625.1). NCBI lineage: Eukaryota > Viridiplantae > Streptophyta > Pinopsida > Pinales > Pinaceae > Pinus > Pinus tabuliformis. The sequence goes on along the minus strand of CM062812.1, from coordinate 478,651,312 downwards.
GAGAGATTGGATATAGAATTTCTACATACTTATCCTATGTCTATATTTCTCACCTTTAGAGTACTTTAAGGGTGCTTCGATAATGGGAGAATTATAGAAAATCTAGGGATGTGTGGTTATTGTTAGAGATGGTTATCATAATTCAATTATTTGTGGAAAATTTCCTTGGAGTTCAAAAAGGCCTTCTTTTATTTTTCCCTTTCATAGCAAAGATCTCTCTACAAGATACAGGTTGTCCCATATTATATAATTTGTCAGAAGGAACAATTGGATCTACATCTCTATTCATTCTTCAACTTAGTTGTTTTGTGGACTTGAATCAGTGCTTTGGCTAAACCCCTCCTAGACTCCAACTTAGGTTGGTTGTTAAACATCTAGGAATTACAACACAATGGTCTATCACCATTTCACACTACATGAAAACTATTGAGAGTGGAGATCCTCTACTACATATAGAATCATAGCCATAATTTGATCTCTATGTGGCCTCACTGTTGGATTTCAACCATTAATTTTAAAAATCAGTGATTCACTTCTTGATTCTTCATATATATGTCCACATGCAAACAATATCCAAATCACTAGGGGTTACCTACTTACACTTCCAGCAGAAAAGTGCCCCACCCTCAATAGCTAGGAAGAAATAGGATAGTGAGCTTCTCCCAATTTGTAGGGAAATATGAAAAAAGTGGTTTAGGGGTGAATATTGTCAAAGTTATTGTGACAAGGCGTGATGCCAGAAACAAATATGGAGAGACCCCAGGCTCCCATAAATCATTTGAATTATATGTCTATTTTAGGAATATAACCTATCAACAAAGGATTTAATTTTGAAGTGTTTTTCAGTGAATTTGGACTCTCAGCCTAAACCCCCCTTTTCCAATTTTTGTTCCCTTGACTGCCAATGTTGGCCTAGTTTGTTTTTATTTATGACCCAACAAACTCGTGACTTAGCATATTATATACTAGGTTTCCCTCCTGGCATTAGTTTGTGATTGTCTATGTGTCTATCAAAGAAGAAGGGAGAGATATTGACGGTGTGCATAGGAAACATTTCAATCAGTATAAGTATCATTCTCAATGGGAAAATGCAAGAAATATCAAAATCAAAATTCTATTAATGATTAAATCAAGGCCTTGAAATGAAACAAACCAAATCACCATGTATGAAGTGTCATGAAAGCTATTGGTGAGAATCAACTTTATTAAATTATGTTGTTGGGTGCAGGAATTGCAGTTAAGCAAACTCCTCAACACTTAATTCTCAACCCAGGGGATTCGTAAACCTAGAGATGAAGCACAGGAAATGCCAGAGATGGTATTAATTTTCTTGATAGAAGTTCATATTTTCTTAAAGAAAAGCTTGCAGAATCAAAAGAGTAAAAGATAATTGAATCATAAAAGTAATCTAGTGCTAGAACAAGAAAGAATGCATTTGGAAAGGAATCAAAATAAAAGGCAATCACTCCAACTAATCAATTTTTAATTACTAAGTATGTGTTTTTGTTTAGCAGAGACACTTAGTAGTCTCATCAGATGGGCCCTTCAAACCTGCTTATGTAGAGATTTCCTTCTTGCACTAAACTGTCCTGGACTATCGCAGTCTGCTTGCACTAGTGCAGGAACAGAGATTTATGTAGAAGGTATAAATGGTGTCTTTACCAAAGGATTTTTACTTCATGCAAGGGCTTGAACTTCTAAGGTTCAGAGCACTCAGATGTTATGACAAGAAACTAGTTCTTTCACCTGATCAGAGCTTGCTGCACTTAGCTATTAATTCTTAAAATGAGTGCTTAATTATTGCAAGTGTCAAATGAAATTGCACACATAAAAAGTGAATGTTCCTGATCTTAACAGAATGCAATAATGAAGAAACAATTAATATAAATTTATCCTGTTGTAAGGATTTAATGAAACAAAATATGATTGCGGGAAGTAAGCTAAAAATTCTTGCTGCAACACACCAACGTGCATTGGTGTAGGTTCATTTCTCCTACTTGGACCAGATGGAGAAAACCAATCAAACAGAATTGCAAGAAAGGAATATCACACCAATGTGCACTAGTGCAGGTTCACTTCTCCTGCTTGGACCAGGCGGGGAAAACCAATCAAATGGAATTGCAGGAAAGTAAATATCACATGAATGTGCACTAGTGCAGGTTCATTTCTCCTACTTGGACCAAGCGGGAAAAACAAATCTGAAATCAAGTGTGGAAAAAGAAATTGCAGGAAAAGGAAATTTATCTACTTCACACAACGGATCCGCTTTCACTCAAGCATGAATACATGTGCTTGAAATTAAATCACACTTGACAATATAAACATAAATTACAAGAAAGCAAAATGGGGTAAACGTGTTGGGTTGGTTGAGCCCTAGCCAACGAACGCGTTTCCCTTTTAAATAAAAACGCTACTCAGTAACTCAGATCAGACTCATTTGTTTAAAGGAACAAATAAGATTCGAAAAGCATGAGGTGGAGCTCCTTATTCCTATTAATTCACAAAGGCGAAGTACATCATGAAATACAGAGTCCAGCTCAGATTTGGGCAATAACAAAAGGTACAATATCCTATTTAGAATCACAGTCCTGTTACTGCCTCCCCATTTACGTGCATAATCGCTCCTCCTTTTATAATATGTTTACATGATAATTAATCGTATCCTTTGTAAACAATCATAGGGATTTCATCCCAACTAATTCTAATTAAATGGAATATCATTACAACCATTCCCCTATTAAAAAAATAGTGATTTAATACAAATTTTTGAAATCTGGGTGTTTTCTAGATTTCTGGAAAAATTGGTATTTTTAACAAACTGCCTCCAAAGACCTCTTCCTATCTCCTCAACCATTACGCATTTTCGAGAATAGCTCACGTTTTACTCAACTTCCTATACTGGGAAAAATCCCATGTTTCAGAATTTTGAGATTCGCAACAATCGGCGTGGAAATGGAGGAGTAAATCAGCTGTTGGGAAACTACTATGAATTTGGGTGGAAGTTGTAAAATCTGAACTGGTGCAGGAATGTGTGGTGCAGGAATCCTACCAGTACTAGTGAAAGAATATGTGGTATAGGAACTTTTCCTCTATCAGAATAAGCATATAACCAACTTTGTAAACATGCAAACACACAAACTATTATTAAATATGCCTTTAATGTTTAAATCTCATTAAAACAATGGAATAGCAAATACTTACTCATTATCTGTGAGAATGCACAAAACTATGACAATGACTAGTCAATCTAGACAAAAGAATGAGTGATTTTGAGTAAAGGGTGATATAAAGCAAGGCAAAACAGATGCCCAACATCCCTCCATGTTGACCTTCTTGCATGTCCTCATGCAAGGAAATCAGTTATCGCATTGTTGCTCCCTTGCAAAAAGCAAGATTAAAAACATTTATGGGCATTCATAACGATGTTTCCTACAATTCCATGTGATCACATTTCCTACGCTAGATAAAGCTTGTTTCAAGAACAGAGTTTTTGTTGGACTCTTTGATTATTTATACTAATTTCAAGAAAATCTATAACAAATACTACAATAAAAATACCAAATTGCAAGGATGGTGTGTGCTTGCATTGATCTGCTTACACCATCTAAACTGCACTACTTTACTGGCACTTTTCTGCTTGCACTACAGTATATTACAATGTGATTGCACTGGTGCAAGCATAAAATGTGGTAAAATAACAGGGAATTTTTGTAAAACATGGGATGGACTTTAACATGACTTCCTCAATTATACGGAAGGTTTGCCTCACCATTTCTTTGATTCTTGTGAGCATATCCTTTTGCACTTTCTCCAATAGATCCTACAATAAGTCCATGGGGGAAAAAAGAAGTGGGAAAAGGGAAAAATTTAGAATGGGAAGGAAGTTTATTACAGGGATTCTAGGAAAAGTGCCATCAAGAGGGCATAAACAGAAGTGGGATAGGAAAAAAAAACTCAAGGGGTAAAGTGGGATTTACGAAATGGATCAGAAGGCAATCATTTTGGGATTGAAGAAGAAAACTGATGGGGAATTACGAAAATGGGATATGAAGAAAGGCAAAAAAAATTCTAGAAGGTCTACCTACTAACCATGTTACAGTTCTCATGAAAATATCAATTGCAAGAATGCAACAAGATTAGGTACAATAGTAGAAATTATAGACAAAAGAGTATGGTACATACCTGTTACCTTGTCCCAAATGAATTCCTTGTTTTGTTTCTGCCCAAAGTCTTATAATGAAAATCAATTTTTTTTTGAAAAGGTTCAATCTCAAAATAACTACCACAAGTTCATTCACCTACTATAGCAATCTTGTACCTAGATTATGCAGTGCATATTTAGAGCCAACCACCCTCAATACACATTGTTGCCAACCAGCATCTTATGAGCAGTCATCATTGAGTAATTCATCACTCTAAATACCATGAAACTCAAAATGAGTTATGATACCAATTATCAACCTCTTTATTGAACAATCTAAATTCTGTTGTCATCCGGATTCAAACTAAATATCCTCTTAATATAGAACAAAGAATAACCTTTACTAAGGAAACCACATCGTTGAAGATTCTTGATTTTTTAAAGATATAACTCAAAGAATCATGTTCAAATCATCTCTAAAACCATTTTCCAAAAAAAAGGATAATTTTATGTGAAGAGAAAGATAGCCAAGAAAATCATAGTATGCAATTAGCTTTAATACCAAAGACATAGCCCTGTTGCCGTAGGTGTCCATAACCTTGGCAGGGGTGTCTTTTGACCCATCGAAATTTTTGTGTCCCACTTACTAGGCATGGATTCTGAGTTATCTTATTTTAATTTTAGATGAAGGCCACTGTTCTAGCTTCGTAACCAACTAATGGCAATGCCACTCACAAGAAGTAACATGGATGAACAAATCGTCTTGTGATGAGACCTTCTGTCTTCCAACTTTTCAGTTGAAAGCCATTAGTCTAGCTTGGTGACCAAAAGCACGTAATGTCATGTATGCTAGGTCTCATGATTGTGGTAGGTCGGCTCATCATGAGACCTCTTATCCTCCCCTAAATCTTTTTTATATTCTGATTATGATTAATCTAAAAGGGTACTTAATAAGTAGGGAGACAGATCTACTCCTTAAGAGTACGAGATGACGTGAAAAAGTTTCTAATGACTAATCATTACTCACTAGCTCCTCTGCTCCAAAGACTTATTAAAGATATCCCAGATAGTGACTAAAACACTCCTTGAATTAAGAATGCTAGTGTTCTCATGAATGGCTTATTATGATCTTAACAAGAGTGGTCCTCCATAGGGGTTTCCTATAGTACCTTCTAAGGGAAACTAAAATCATATATATCAAATAATAACTTCTTAGAGTGATTAGTCATGGTTATTTTGAAAAATCATGAGGTATTAGAGTGAATCATACTCAACAAGATGTGTCATAGATGTGTGTGTTAACAACCAATGTGGATCAAAAGTAGTTTTAGTGACTACACTTTAAAAATCAAAAACCCTAATAGCATCTTAACAACTTTATTCACCTACCCTACTTTACCTAAGAGGCGGAAGAATTCCTTTTATGTATAGGAGTACTTCCAATGAAGCAATGTGTGAATCAAGTGAAAATATATATTAATTCTCAAATTTAACATACAAACTTGAAAGTGTGCATGAGCATGAAAAACCAACGAATTTAAATGATATGACAACAAGAGTTTTAGAAGAGGATAATGTTGCCTTGCTTGAGTAGTTGTTTGGAACCAATGTTTGATGTAATCATGGTAGCCTTGGTCCATTTCTTGATTTGGACCATGTTGCACATCTTCTTCTTCTTTGTCATGTTGATTGTCCTCCTTAGGGTGATTTGTCTCTTGAACACATTCTGGATCTGCTGATAGACATGTCAAGAACTTTTCGTGCTCAAGTTCGAATGGATATCCTTAGTTGATTATAGTGCATGATTCATTAGTGTCCTCAAAAGATATTTCTAAATCCTCTTGTGATGGTGGAGAAATGGAAAATTCCTTGACTATTGCCAAGAAGTTTTATTCCTGAGAGGTAGAGATCAAGATCCCAGCAGCTGCTAGGGCTTGAGAGAGAACCTTCATACTTTTATCATATTTAAGTCCATCTGGTTGATTGATAGTCCCTGTCTCGACACACATATTAGTAACGACGGTTCTTACAACACCCAAAAAATGGTATAACGTTAAATATTAGGATCTGAAGATAATTGATTTTAAAAGTTATTGGCTGAAATAAAGCTCACCACACTTGCATAAAAAATTTAAAAAGATAAAGGCAAACTTACCCCTATTGCATCAACAGAAAATTCTTACCAAATCAAATTGCCTCCCCAGCAACGATGCCAAAATGTTGGGTGTAGGAATTTCACTTAAGCAAACTCCTCAACACTTAATGGTCAACCCGGGGGATTCGTAAACTTAGAGATGAAGCACAGGGAATGCTAGGGATGGTATGAATTTTCCTGATAAAAATTCCTACTTTCTTAAAGAAAATATTGCAGAATCGAAAGAGTAAAAGATAAATGAATCATCAAAGAAAGAATGCATTTGCAAAGGAATCAAAATAAAAAGGCAATCACTCCAACTGATCAATTTTTAATTACTGAGTATGTGTTTTTCTTTAGCAGAGATACTTAGCAGTCTCATCAGATGGGCCCTTCAATCCTGCTTATGTAGATATTTCCTTCTTGCACTAATCTGTGCTGCACTATCGCAGTCTGCTTGCACTAGTGCAAGAACAGAGATTTATGCAGAGGGTACAAATGGTGTCTTTACCAAAGGATTTTTACTTCATGCAAGGGCTCGAACTTCCAAGGTTCAGAGCACTCAGATCCTATGACAAGAAACTAGTTCTTGCACCTAATCAGAGCTTCCTGCACTTAGCTATTAATTCTTAAAATGAGTGCTTAATTATTGCAAGTGTCAAATTAAATTGCACACATAAAAAGTGAATGTCCCTGATCTTAACAGAATGCAATAATTAAGAAACAATCAATATACATTTATCCTGTCATAAGCATTTAATGAGAGAAAAGAAAATTGCAGGAAGTAAGCTAAAAATTCTTGCTGCAACACACCAACGTGCATTGGTGTAGGTTCATTTCTTCTGCTTGGACTAGGTTGGGAAAACCAATCAAACGGAATTGCAGGAAAGGAATATCACACCAACATGCACTGGTGCAAGTTCATTTCTCTTGCTTGGACTAGGCGAGGAAAAACAATCAAACAGAATTGCAAGAGACGAAATATCACACCAACGTGCACTGGTGCAAGTTCATTTTTCCTGCTTGGACTAGGCGGGGAAAACCAATCTGAAATCAAGCGTGAAAAAAGAAATTGCAGGAAAAGGAAATTTATCTACTTCACCCAACGGATCCGCTTTCACTCAAATAGGAATACATGTTCTTGAAATTAAATCACACTTGACAATCTAAACATAAATTACAAGAAAACGAAATGGGGTAAATGTGTTGGGTTGGCTGGGCCCTAGCCAACCACCGCGTTTCCTTTTTAAATAAAAACGTTGCTCAGTAACTCAGATCTGAATCATTTGTTTAAAGGAACAAATAAGATTCAAAAAGCATGAGGTGGAGCATCTTATTCCTATTAATCACAAAGGCAAATTACATCATGAAATACAGAGCCCAGCCCAGATTTGCACAATAACAAAAGGTGTAATCTCCCATTTAGAAACACAGTCCTGTGACTACCTCTCGCTTTACATACATAATCGCTCCCTTTATAATATGTTTACATGATAATTAATCGTGTCCTTTATAAAAAGTCATGGGTATTTCATCCCAACTAATTCTAATTAAATAGAATATCAGTGAAATCGTTTCCCTATTAAAAAAATAGAGATTTAGTACGAATTTACAAATGTGAGCGTTTTCTAGATTTCTGGAAAAATTGGTATTTTTAATAAATTTCCTCCAAATACTTCCTCATATGTCCTCAACCATTATGCATTTTGGAAAATGTTCCACGTCTTACTCAATCTCCTATACTAGGAAAAAAACCCATGTTTCAGAATTTTGATATTCGCAACGATCGGAGTGGAAATCAAGGAGTAAATCGGTTGTCGGGAAACTGCTGTGAATTTGGGTGGAAGTTGTAAAATTTGAACTGGTGCAGGAATGTGTGGTGCAGGAATACTACCAATACTAGTGTAAGAATATGTGGTGCAGGAACTTTTCCTCTATCAGAATAGGCATATAACCAACTTTGTAAACCCGCAAACACACAAACTATTATTAAATATGCCTTTAATGTTTAAGTCTCATTAAAACAAATGAATAGAAAATACTTATTATCTCAGAGAATGCACAAAACTATGACAATGACCAATCAAGATAAACAAAAGCATGAGTGATTTCGAGTAAAAGGTGATATAAAGCAAGGAAAAACAGAGTCCCAACATATGCATATAGAAATATACACCATCATGATAAGAAAATGCAAACTTAAGAATGAAACCAACATCCCATATCTAGACATGTGTATGCCTATAGTGAGGACAGGTTTATATTCGTGGAGAAATAGACAATATATGTAAACATGCTAATAAATCATTTACATAATTAACTTTCATAATGTTTCAATATCATTGGAATATCATACAATGTACACACAATTTGTTTTAGCCACAACCACACATACTATGGGGATCAATCAATACCTCTCATATAAGATAAAATTTTCTAAAAGATCTAATCAAAGAATTCAGTTTGATCTTCCAATTATGGAGCAACAATTGAAACTCGACATCAATAGTAAAAACCTATATAATTTAAACCCTAATAACAATATGGAATTTCCTGAGCACGTTTCCTTGAGATTTCTGAAATAAAAAAGCGAATCATTTCATCATTAGGTGTATGAAATTTAACTAGTTTGATTTTTCCTGAGATTGAACACAGAAAAAATTGAAACCCTGCCAAAATTTACAACTGAGCTTCAAGATTTTGAATAACTTAAAGGCTTCAATGTGGAAACCTTCAACTTCACACATACTTGAATGACACTTTTGGCATATCAAATTTTGCTGAAAATTTCAAGGTGAAGTAGCATTCACCTTATGGAAACTGATTTGGCAGTGCCTTTTCCAGTGTTGAGACGATGGTTCCCATGACCGATGGTTGACAACATTTTTTTTGGCTATTTCTTGCTCTTTGATTGTTGGAGTTTTGTCAGGGACTTCGAAGATTTGGATCATTAAGCTCAGAAATTACATGAGGATAAAGAAAAAATGGGTAGTTGTGTAAATGTAAATGAATTAAATTAATGTTTAAAAGAATGATTTATAAAGTGTTATATGTATTACGTTAAGTTTATTTGATAATTGATATGGTCAAATGTCATATTTCTGACAAAAAGTGAACGTTTGTGAGACATTAGGTAAACATTCAATTGTGCTGAGAATATAATTAGTGTGAGATATATGACTAATGTATTATATAATATCTTATGATAATTTTTTCCATCAGATATTTGATGAAAGTTGGGGCTTTTAAAAAAATTTGCAAATAAAATCCAACAACACGACCTAACTATCATAGTATAATGTCGGATTTTCCACCCATATGTACTAGTGAATTTTTCTAAATCCAACATAAAAATCAAATCCAAGAAAGGCCCCAAAGGTACTTAGGTCATTTCTTGAATACCCCAAGAGTTCTACACACACACACACACACACACACACACACACACACACATATATATATATATATATATATATCTTGAAATGTTTCAGTCGATAATGGAAATAATTTCACCAACATAATAGTGAAAGGCTAGAGAGAGGGTAGGCTCCTCATTATAGAGGTAACGTTAGAGAGAAAGAAGGGAATCCCAATCTGGGATATTGGTTAAAATATCTTGAGTTTTCATACCTTATTCCTTATGTAGCAATTTGTGGGGGGGTAAAATAAGGCTATTAATTCGTATTAAAATTATTAGGATAAAAGAGTCACGATTCATTATTTAAGTACTTTTTGGGTAGTTGTATTTTTGTTCCTAGACTAGGTTAGTCATTCACGTTAGTCATTTTTATTTGTATTACCTATTAGTTAGTTGTATATTTAAACCCAAGACTAAATTAGTCATTTATGTTAGCCATTTTTAGTTAGGTCACTTAGGATTTCTCATTTTTGGTAGTATTTCACTTGGAAAATCTGTGGTGACTAACATTTTTAGTCACCTAGCCACTAATTTCTAATTTTCTACTAGTGAGAGTGTGTGACAAGGAGAGTTAGTGAGTTCTAGGTGTGGTAAGGAGGGAGCAGAAAGATATGATATGTAGTGCAAAGGAATTCTAGAGTTCCAAGGCAACATACTGAGATGTGCCATGTGCCAGGGTGTGTCAATGCATGGAAGTGAATGTTAGGGAGTGCCACAGAAACAAAATGGAGAAATAGCTCAAAATTCATGCAAATTAAGAGTTAAGAGTGTGTGATAGGGAGTTTCAACAAGTTCCAAGTGTTCTGAGGGAGTGACAAGGTTATATGCTAGGCAGTTCCAAGGTATGCTAGAGTGCTAGGTAACGTCAGAGAGTGCTAGGGCATGCTAGGGAGTGAAAAGAATGCCAAGAAATTTAGGGGATGCTAACACACACCACATAGGGCTAAGGGATTGTTAAACATATCATATGTTATGGCATGTCAAGATGTAAATTGTGTTTCTTAGTTGTTTTATGGCCATGGTTGGACATGAGCCTAGAATTGGTAACTTGTTAAGTAGGATGAGCTAAGATTGGACATGAGTAGCCTAAGATGTCTTATAGGTAGTTCTCAGGTGAAAAAGGCATAGTCTAGTTGTATTAACTATAACTTGGTTAAGTTGTTGTAGTTGGGGATGGACTTGGTTGGGTTCCAGCCAAGTCTAAAAAAAGTAATGGTAGTTGTGAGGGCATGACAACTAAGGAGTGCCAGCGAATGCCTGGGAATGAAAAGGTGTTCTAACACATGGCAGACAGTGTCAATGGATGGTGATGAGTGTTAGGGAGAATCAGCGGAACACAAGGGTGAACTAGGTCAAAATGCTCGGAAATGAACAAACAAGAGTGTGTTCCAAGGAGTGTTGGTGAATTCTAGGTGTCCCAAGGATGAATTTTTTTAGGAGAAATTTAGAATGGGACTTGCAGGAGGCAATCCTATGGTTGTGATAAGTTGTGGACAAAGAAATTTTAGAGAAGGGGAGACTTTGGGTTGGGCACAATATTGTTTTGCTAATGAATTGGTTGGGTTCCTAAGTCGCAAAAAAGTAAGGTTATCCGTGGGGCGTTAGTGTCAATCAGTTCATCTAGTCACCAGTGATCAAATATGCTCTTACAAGGTGTTGTTAGTGTGTCAAGTCAAATTTTTTCCATTTCAGTGAGTCTTCAAATAAAAATTTGGTCACTCGCTAGTGTGTCTAAGGTTATTTCCACTCTCTCAAGAATTTCGTATGCTAGTCACTTTCATCACTCAGTTGAGTCTACCATCGTTGAAACATCATTAATATCACTTCAGTCACATCATCATGGTCTGCATTCATCTCAGTGTCACCATTAGGTAATTAGGGTTAAGGTCATAAAATCAGTCATTTCATGTATAAATTCGGCAAATGAGGAGTAGGAATAGGTAGATTTGCTCAATAACACTTGATTTCAAATGTAATTTATGTTTTTATATGTAATAATGTTCCTAAGGTTATAAAGATACAATAAGAGGTCCTAAGGCTACAAAACTAAAAAAGAATGTAAATTAGTGAGGTGGGCCATCCTACCCCACTAATCCCTTAGACTCCAAAAGAAAATTATATAAGCACATGGAGGAGCTCATTCACACTCATTTGAACTTGTCTACCATCCTAGCATCCATCTCCCCCTTCTCCTTTGCAAAAATTTGTGTTTCCATAGCCCTCACTGGCAAAACTTGACTCTCGCTATGAACAGAGAGCCTTCGTTGTGCACATGGACGACACACTGCACACAGGTAGCCTTCGTTGCGCATGGTGCAGGGTTGTCCCAAATTGCTATTTGACCACCAAAATTCATTTTTCAAAGCTCCTCTTCAGCGATTTCATCCTCTGGGCTCTATAACAAGTAATTTTAGTCATTTTCATGCCCTCCTTAGCCTCATATGTCAAGAAAATGATCAAATAGTTCTTCTTCTATGGTTTACATGATTTTCATGGTTTTGATCCTCAAATGATGAATTATTTCCCTAAACTCTAAATTCCTTGTCCCTACACCTCTATTTTCAACTAATACACGAATTCCATCCATCACAAAGCCTTATCCCCTCATTTTCTATCATTTTTCTCTAAACCCTAATCTACCTTATCTCTTTCTAGCATAGGCCTCTGTTTTGGCCTTTTCCACCCCCTACCCTCACTCATTTCCCAAAATTCTTTTTTCCCCTACCTAGTGACATCATCCCCTACCCTCCTAAATTCCTTACAAATTCAGGCAACTCCTAAGTCCATCATACCACCTCATTCCCTCAAAACGACAAATTTAACTATTTTTTCTTGCCTTTCACCTAGGGTTTGAAGTATGGCGCCCGACTCATCACCATCAGAGAAGAGGAAGTATAGCAAGAGGGAAAAGATACTAAGGTTTCAGCACTATAATTGAAATGAAATCACCTCCTCCCCATTTGTCATGAAATGCTTTGAAGATGTCAATTGTTTAGGGTTTTGTCAAAGAATGGAGGAAGTAGGTTACCATGAGCATCTCACAGGTATATTTTCCCTCACGTTGAAGGAATACAAGATCACCATTGTAGGGACTGATTTCATGTTTTAAGTGGATTCCATCTCTCAAGCTATAGGTATACCAAACCATGGTGAAAATTGGTTCAAACGCATGAACCTAGACCTAGAAGAGTATAAACCCTACATGAAATCATAATACAAAGGAGCTCACTCACATGTTTTCCCATTGAAATACTTGTTGGAGAGATATGCACCATTGATGAAGGCTATCATGAAGTTCTTCACATGTGAGGGCATATTTTCCAGGATATATACCACATAAGACTACTGATGCCCTTTACACCTGCCAAGTCTCTAAATTTGTCCAACTACTTGTATAGGAGCCTAAACAAAATGTCTGAAAGGGTGAAATTGAAAGGAAAAGTGCATTATCCCAGCCTATTTCACCATAGCCCAATCAAGGCTATAGTAATCCATCAGTTAACAGAGAAGAACATGACATGGGACACCTTCATTAAGGCATCCTTGAAAATGCATATAACCACTTCACCAAGCCAACACCAAACCATGGTAGTACATCCCATGGAGGTGGGGTCATCAAGCAAACACGATGAGATTTCCAACGAACCTAGGTCTAAGGTTACCAAGAAATATCAGAGAGGCATAAGGCTTGTGTTTTCTCCTCTAATTGAGGGAGGGACCAAGCCTACTACATCGGTAGAACAAGGATCACCATCACATCATGAGGCTTATTTGCATGATGAAGAGGCCATTGATAATGAATTTGACCTAGTTAAATTGCAGGAACATGATGAGAATTAAACCCTAAAACAAGTCATCAAAGATAAGGATTCTCAAATCATGGAGCTCAAGGAAAATTTGAAAAGGGCCAAATTCATCATTTTATTCCGTGAGCAAGAAAACAATCAACTAAAGGAAAAACAACTAATCATGGAGAAAGAGAAATTCAAAGCCAATAAACAAGAGAGGAAATGCAAGGAAGTAGTGAATCACGAGGAAACCAAGCAGCATGAAGGACATGTGGCAAGGAAGAGACCAAGGACAATGGGTCTTAGGAAGGCACTTCAGTGGGAAAGAGAACAAAAGCCACTAATGGAAGAATTGACCTTTGAAGATAGGATTGCCATGGAAATAAATGAGGATAGGGATTTTTGGCTTGACAAAGTCAATTTCCACCTTGATAAGCTCCTTTAAAATTCTAACATGGATAACAAGTTGAAAAATGAAATGGCCATCCATTATTACACAAGGAATCGGGTTGCTAAGGTCAAAATCAAGCAGTTGAAGGAAAAACTCAAGGAAACCCTAATCAGCCAATAGGAGAAGGGTAAGCTATATTATATTTCTTATGCATCCATGATTGAATAACATATCTCATTAATAATCTCTCGAAAATTTTTGGGAGGATTTGGAAAAACATTTGTGTTTTGGTGCAGACTTGTGCAAATTTGCAATGTTTTGGCAATTTTCTGTCTAGCAGCAAGCTCACGCTATGCTTCTTCCTCAAGGCTCCAAATGATGGAAAATATGAATTTTTATAAATATTATGAACCCCTCTCAAAACCCATTTTCCCACTTTCCTAGTATCAAGCTTATTTTTTTAGAAATTTGCAAAAAAGATGCCAAAAATCACCTTTCTTCCCCTCTTTTTCCATTTCGCTGCGCACCTAGAGACACCTTGGGACAATGGCCATATCTCAACCACAAATGGGTCATTTTGAGTAAAAAAATACTCTAAAGACACCTAAACTCTCCCATATGTCTAGAATAGGCTTCAGATATGGATTTTGACTTCATAAAGGCACTTAAAAATGGCCTCCAACAGATCTTTGCACACTTTGAAATTTCTGAGATTTTTGTAAACTTTTAACTGTATAATTTTTTGTAATTCATAGTTTGACCTTGGCAAAAGTAAAAAGGGTGAAGTAGATGAATGTGAGGGGTAAAATTAAACGTAAATAATGCATGGTTTGTCTTTGTAAGTTGTTTTGATGTAAATTTGACCTCATTTATGAGAGAGGTTGGAGTCAAAGTTAATTGTAGAAGTTATTTTTAACTTCCCTTGACATTAGGGTTTGGTTAGAACACCTCATGGAACAGTTCCTAGAGTCATGGATTCGACCCCTAAGAGTGGGGAGATGTTGTTTTGGTATTTATGTATCAGTTTCTTAGTGTTAAAACAGGTTGGATTTAAGAGGAGAGAATAGTAGCTTGTACTTGGACATTTTCTCGAAATCAAAGGACACAGTTTGTAGCTATTATCTAGGAATTCCTATGAAGTAAGTTTGTGATGTTGTTTTTTCTCTGTTATAGATTTATATGAAAGATATTCATCTTGCCTTTCCATTCATCAATTATTCAATGGTTTTCCTTATAGTTTATAAATAGAATTATTTGTATAAAGCTCTATTTTGATGGAAAAATCATTCATGTGTTACTTTCTTTCTTGCTTAATGAATTCATGTTTCATACTCATTAAGACCTTTTACTTCTTCTAAACACTACACTACACTGGGAAACCCTAAGATCCATCACAAAATGAATGCTACCTTTCTCCTTTATATCTTTTCTACTTTCACCCTTTGATCCACTGACCTAACTACCTCATTTTTCTCCCTTATCTAGCATCAAAACCCTAAATTTTCCAAAAGCCATCTAAGCTTAGCTATCTAGCCTAAAATCATTTACATTCCAGTTATCTCTTGCTATGATTTCATAGAGTGAGCCCTCCCTAGTTTGGTAGGGCTAGATACCAAACTAAAAGCCTGGTCTATGGTTACCTCCATCAATCTCCTCATCATCCCAGGACATTGTGGAGGATAACATATGGCATCACAACTAGGGAGTGTCAAGGTGTTCTAGTGAATGTAAGGTTCCCAAGTCATGGAAAAATGTAATGCTAGTTGTGATTTCATGACTACCAAGGTATGTTAGGGAATTCTAGGGCATGCTAACATGTGCCAGATAGTACAAAGACATGTCAAACAAGCTAAGATGTGCTAAGTACTAAGGCATGCCAATATGTAGAAGGGTGTGACAATGCATGTCGGGGACTGTCAAGGCAACAAAAGGGAGAAACAAGTTAAACAACAGGGAAATGAGCACATAATAGGGTTAATAAGTCATCAATTTACCTCTTCCATGAGGGTAATTCTAGGCACACCAACACTAGGTGGCCATAGGTGCCATGTGCCATGTGTCAATGCATTCTAAGTGCCAAATATTCCTCTATTTCTTCTCATCAGTTTCGAATAATTGATCTCAAATAACTTTAATATTAAACCATCCCAAAGCATACCAAGTCATCTCAACACATTCCAAACACACGAAGACTTTCCAAGTGCCAACATGTGCCAAGTATGAATGTGCGTCAGGGAGTGTGATGCATACTATAAAGTGGCAGAGCATACCAAAGAGTGCTAATTTGTGCTACAGAGTGTCAATGAATGCTGAGGAGTATTAGGGAGTGTCAATGAGTGCTAGATGTCATGCCAAGGAGGAAGTGACAAGGTATGCTAAGCATGAGTAAGGCATGCCAGGGAATATAAGGGAATCTTAATAAGTGCTAGAGTGTGCTAGGTGGTTCTGGGGTGTGCTAACATGTGCCAAATAGTGCCAAGGCATGCCAAGTGCTAAGACATGCTAGGATGTGTAGGACGCTAGGGTATGCCAATATGTGTCAAGGGGTTTCAAGGAAAAAAAGGAATAACCAAGGTAGAATGTAAGGAAATGAAAACATAAGAGGGTTAATAAGTCGAGACGTTATCTTTTTCAAAAGGGGCATTCTAGGCACACTGATAATATGTTCCAATACATTACAAGTTCCAATGTATGCCAAGCACTAATGTTTGTTAATGCAATATTATGAGAAGGTGTTCCAGGGCATGCTAGGGACTATAGGGCATGATAACACATGATAGAGGAGTGCTATGCTATGCTAGGGCATCCTACTGATGGCAAGATGTTCTAGGTATAAATATGTTCGAGGTACAAAGATGTTCCAAGACATGTGAGGTGCTAAGGAATGTTAGTGTACTGTTTCAAAGCATGTTAAGGTGTGTCATGAGTGTTGAGGAGTGATAGGTATCTCTCATTAATAGAATTGAAAAAGCTTTATTATGTATTAAATAATATAGTTCCTACACACACTAGTGGAACTTTATTTAAAGGAAGTTTTCTAGCTAATAAACCTAACAGAGATGAATCATGTGCTGACTCATAGGTAAACTATATTCTTATGACTTCAGGTAAATGACACACACTAATTCCTTCTTAAGAAATTGACTGACTATAACCACTATGACCTTGGACACATAATGAAAAAGAATCCACAACAATGGTCTTAAATCGTTATCTTTTGACAAAAAATATAGTAAAAGGTACATAAAGTCATCAAAAATGCATTGGAATGATAAATGATGATGAAATTTTTTTGAACATCACCAAAAGTAACCAAAAAGAGAATTGGTGAGGGTCAATAAAATATCATCACTAGAAGTCTCACTAAAGAGAGAATTAGTGATGGGCCTTTAACGACCCTCAACAAAAGTGTCACCAAAGAGAGAATTAGTGATGGGCATTTAATGACCCTCACCAAAAGTGTCATTGAAAATGGCTTTGGTGACAAACCTTAAAGTACCATCACTATATACACTTACAACAACGTTTTATTACAGATCGTGACCATATGCGACATTGGTGACAAACCTTGAAGGTCCATCATAGGCATGAAGTATCATAAAAAATGCATTGGAATGATCAATGATGACGAACATTTTTTGACTACCACCAAAAGTAACCAAAAAGAGCATTGGTGAGGGTCAATCATAGATTGTCACTAGAAGTGTCACTAAAGAGAGAATTAGTGATGGACCTTTAACGACCCTCACAAAAAGTGTCAGCAAAGAGGGAATTAGTGACTGGCCATTAATGGCCCTCACCAAAAGTGTCATTGAAAATGGCTTTGGTGACAAACCTTAAGGGACCATCACTATATACACTTACAACAATGCTTTTTTGAAGAGTGTCACCATATGCAACATTGGTGACAGACCTTAAAGGTCCGTCACAAGCATGACCATCACCAATGACTTTTTTTCTTCTAGTGTATTGGTTAATTGTCTCGTATCATAGGTTTCTATCATTACACTTCCTCAGCGTAGTTGCAAAGAGGAAAAAACTTGTTTCATTGCATGAATTATGTAATCATGAAAAGAACAGAGCCCCATCTGCAAACACCGTATTTTATTTGCAACTTCTGTATAATTTCACCAGTAACCCTAAATCCCTTTCCACACCCAAACTTTCCATATCGTGTAAATTGTCAACAATGCCCGATAGTCACCTTACTCCCTCAACATCCCCACCATCGTCCCCAAATTACTACTCGTGAAACCTTGCATTGGAAAAAACTTCTCGTTTTTTTCAATTGCGAGAATAGATTGATGTTATCGGAGTAGTGTGTGTGTATTTATCTTATTCCCTATTTGAGGATTTTGTTAAAGGGCTTTGTTTGAGAATTCACAAATTTTGTAGCATGTGCACTGAATACATTAAAAAGGAATGAAAAGAACCAGAATCCAGCACAAGATTTCTGAAAAAGAAAATATCCAAATTCAAAGTTAATTTTGTGATTTTAAAACAATGTATGTGCTACTAATGCCTGGGGTAAAACAAACAAGTCATTTGGAATGAGATATGCCATTTCTGTACTTCAAATTTTCCAATGTGACTAAAACATAAAGTGAAACAAATGGTTGTTCCAAATTTATTTGTAGATGAGATGCAAACATTATAATATTCATGCTTATTATGTAATGACTCTCCTAACAAGAAGATACTAAGAGCATGAATAATCACTTTCATTTAAAAAAAATTAGCTTTCCTACTCTGTTTTACCCTTGTCTTTTTCTGCTAGTCTGTCCTACAAAATAATCAACATTTAAATGTTAGTTTAGCTCCACCAACATTTACAATGCTTTGTTACAGTTTTCTCTTTGAAGACACAAATTCGGAAAAATAAATAAAGTGAACCACCTAAAAGTTTTGAAATTTTAGACCGTGTAACATTCAGAAAGATACCTACCACAACACCAGACACTAACACATAAAAATATGTGGGTGCTTCATTCATTAAAACGCCATCTTCATTTGGGAGGAAGTACTTTGCCTTCATCTCTGAAACCTTCCAAGCAAAGGGTGACTATTGGGTTACTGTTTCCTCAAGGTTGTTGTAATGAAGCCCACTAGAAAAGAAACAAAATAGGGTATCCTTACAATAACTAGACAATACATAACAACTGGAAAATAAAATCATGTGACACTCCTTGGAAAAGACACACTTATCAATAATAGGAAAAAGCAAGACGTTGGAAATGCTTGTGCGGATGGCATTTGGAAAATAATTTAATGTTTCTTCTTACTGCAATCACTTTGCCTTGAATTTCATGCATATATGTGCAAACATTTGATCTTTCAATTGCAGTGGCAACTAATTCCTAAAAGTAAATCTTGAAGTTGCCTGAATTTTTTCCCTATGCAATTAAAATGAGAGTAAAATCCTCATATGATGTAGCATTTTTGCATTGAAAAGAGAGATTATGTAGCTATAACATTTCTATACACAACTATACTAAAAATATATTCCTTACAAATTTTATGGTCCGTGTGTGCCATTTACAATTAAATTTGTCTTGTTTCCTATCAGGTATGCAGTCAAACCCAGATTAAATAACATGTAGAGGATATCAAATATTATTTCTCTCATATTTTAGCATGCAACTCTCCATATCCAACAGTGATCAGAGTGATAATGGAAAAATAGATTTCAGTAATATAGAAAATCCAAAGGCTTTGTTTCATAAGATGTGGCAGTACCAATCCATGTCCTACTCTGAGCATGATATCTAGCAGCATGCAAATATGAAAGGCATCTAGCACAGTAAACTATAAAAAGTGTTACCTGCACAATTGAGCAAATATGGTTTCAAATTCATTATGTCGGTGAATACTATTTTCAATTAAAGATTTCCTTCCACTAAATTCAGGAAAAATGAAATTGTTGGTGTTAAATTACACAAACAAGGTTAAAACAACATGTCCAAAAATAGTTGAGTAAGATATTATTCTCTAGTCTTGAGAACAGAGCAAGGAGGCTACCATCAATGGTGAGCGGAAAGGAGTTGATGCTAGAGTCATGGGCAGTTATGAATTTGATCCTCTTGAGGCCATAGCACTTGACTCTCATCTGCTCATGGTGCAAGCCTGAGAAGGCCAACATGAAGCTATTGGGAGCATGAGAAATAACACACAAACCCTTAGGGTTTTCCTTCATCTCAATATCATGCACCAACTTCAAATCCATGAAATTGTACACAAAAATCTTGTGCCCCAACACCACCACAATCTGATCCCATCTTAGCTTCACGACTCGAACCGCAGACCTAAATGATAATTCCATAATACAATGGCATGATGATCATCCCAGATCATGACCTTATTGGGTGGTACTGGGGATTTGAAACCCCACCCATGAGGGCCAAAATATTACTTCAGAATAACATCTCCACAACAACAATACCACCATTGTTGAAGTCCCTTCTAAAGGTTTCTCTGAATGGATCATAGTTGTAAACCTAGAAACCCTGCTCTGTGCCACAGGAAAAACAATTGAAGTCCAACCTGGAGACCCTACTCTATGCCACAGGAAAAACAGTCGAAGTCCAACCTAGAAACCCTACTCTGTGCCACAGGAAAAACAACTAAAGTCTTCGTTGGACGATACATAGAGCAATAGGATTATTCACTGGCAGTATCTGGAGAAGGCAAGGAATTTTGGATTTGGATTGAGAGATCATAGGGGAATTCTTATTGTTGGGCTATGACAAAGTTGTATTATCACGTTCCATACAAAAGAAAAAGAAAACAACCCAACCAAAACAAAGCGTTAAAATATAAACATCTTTCATCTTACAGAAAGGTCATAATTCAAGCTTTATTTTCTAAAATTAATATCATTGTATAGTTATGTTGTTTGTTCAAGTTAATCTCAAACATCAAATGTGATAATAATAAAATATCAGCATAAAATGTAATAATAATCAAATATGAACATTGGACATACATTATGCAAGAGTCCTCCCCAGATATTTTATCTTTTGGTCTTTCTTTCAATTTCACGTGCATGAGGGATTGCAATTTCTTGTAGCTTTTGGCCATTAAAAGAATACGACTATATGGAAGGTCAAATGATGAATCTATATTGGCTTAGTATGTTATTGCTTGTGTTTTTTATTGTTTGGAAATAATTTTGTTAGCATTAGTGATATTTAATAAAATTATTATTTGGCATGATAAAACTAATATAGAAATACATTATAATAAGGAAAAGTTAAAAGTTTCTGATTATTTGAGCATTGTTATTTTATGTATGCAACTTATATAGTTGTGTGTTTGATCCTGTAAATGGTGCAAAAAGAGTATGTTAGATTTTTGAAATTAGATGAATCTAGTGACAATTGATGTTTATTGATTTGATTTTGTAAGTGGTGGTGAGATGTTGCAAAATAACTATGTGATATTTTCTTATATTATATGTATCTAGTGCTCCCCAACAAAAAAGATTCAATTTTCATGAGTTTCCAAGGAGTTTTCAAAAACCACCACTAAATCTCTAAAAAACTTTTAGAGATAGTTTTGACAAGACTTTCGAAAGCCTAAACCACCCCTAAAGGTCTTTTTTGTAGTAGTGTTTTCATTATATGCCCATTACAAATAAGTTAACCAATATAAAATTGACATCAAATCGACATTCACAAGATTAATGAAGGGGAAAATAAGGGAATTTCAAATTTAGAAGGGCACAAGTTTTAGAGATATATCACGACAAAGATCAACAATCAAGATAGTCTACAAATTAGGGTTTTGAAAGGTACATAACTTAGCATTGGCATAACATTGATTAATATGTAAAATATAGTTGTACCCTATGTCTCCTATATAATATGGAAAATAAGGAAAAACCCTCGCGTAATGAAGCAATCATAACATAAGTGGAAAACATAGTTGAGAAAGATGCCCTAGAGGATATGGAACTTGATGATCTTGATTTGTCACCCATGGAAGAGGCTTGGAACATAAGGAGAGAGATCTAATGGAATTCCCATAATTTGGTTTTGTTGTAGTAGTTCGATCAGAAAGTCTCAAGAGAAAAATATATTTGGGTATGATTACCACATAGAGTTAGAATATTGAGATTGTAGTAGAGTTGAACTAGTTATTTAAAATCAAGAGAAGAGGAGTAGTTCAAGAAAGGAGCTCTTAAAAGGTTGGTTAATAAGATTTTGACATGGATAAATAATTTTGTAGTGGAAGAGGATTATGTGTCTTTTAGTTCTCCAACCATGGAAGTGTAAGCACCAATGCTCAGAGGCAACCTAGAATGGATTGACTGATATTGAATAACTAAGGGAATAAGGTGCCATGGAGGAAGCACATGCATTAAAGAGGGGAAAATAGGATTTTAATCAAAATGAAATAATTAAGAAGTGGTGGATGAATAGAATGAAGGGGATTCATCACAATACTATGGTAATGAAAATGAGTATTAGTGAGGATGGAAACATAGAGGCACAAGTAAAAGAGTTCAAAAGGTTTCAAAGGTGTCAAGAGAATACCAAAGATTTGTTCAAATAAGGGGATTTAATAATTGGAAAGAGCTTGGAGAGAAGAATAGGTGGGGATAATATGTCTAGAAATTTGGAAGAGAAAAAAGAAGTGATGGCACAAGGAGGTGAGCACATTCAGTTAGATGGATCATGATTGTCTAAAAGGAAGCCTCAATTTGTAAGGTATTGATTAGCCTATGGAGAGAGATATCATCACAAAGAAAGAAGAGGAAGAAATACTTAGTAATGTGTTCTAATTGTTTGAGCTAGAGGAAGGTCAAGTAGTGGACATGATATAGCCTAAGAAAAGTGGATCCAATCCAAACCAACCACCCTATGAATTTTAAAATCCTAGAGGTAATCCCAACTTTTTATTCTACTTTTGACTTGAAAGCACCTTTTCTTAGTAGTTTGGGATATAGTAGTAGTGAAAACAAAATGAAGGTGGGAATACAAGTAGAAGTGGCATATGTTATGTTTGAATTTTAGTTCAAGTGGGGGAGTAGGCCTAATTATTCAAACATGTCCATAAGGTTTTATCTTGGTGAACAATCCAACCAACGATATGGTTATAGTAGTTCCAAGAACTTTATGAAGGGTGATGGTGATGAAAAACCACATTGGTTCTTATGTGGATTCATCTCGAGAGTGAAAAGGATTGAAGTGCTAGTTTCTAAGTTGACAAAGATCATAAACCACATTGTGGGGAAAGCTTCTCTAATGGTGCATGAAGTTCATATAGATTTATCCCTAGAGTGTAGCTAAGGCCTTGGACTAATTAAAGGTGGTATTTATAGCTAATTTCTAGAGGCTAAACATTTAACAACAAAAAATCACTAAGCTGAAGGAGATTAAGAAAATGGTTGGAGAAAGTTCTCAGGAGCATGATGAAAAATTACAAAACTTGATCAACAAAATCTCCTATACTATCCATGAAACTCAACACAAAGAATGATCCATTCAAAGTTTGTTGCTCTTTAATAGTGTACCATTAATGCAATAGTCATGGGTGACATAGAGGGATGCCTTATCTTAGGCCATGAGGATAGAATATTTAAGGGTGAACATCCATTTTACTAAAAATTTTCATGCTTGGTAGGATCTAAGAGAGAATTATGTAAGGAGTTCCTTCTAGGTAAAGGACATTGGTATTACTATTGCTAAAGGGGGTGGCCTACGAGGATACATTGGTAGCTATTGATGCAAGAGCATAATTTCAACAATTTATTTCAAAATTTGTATTTGTCCTCGAGAAGGTCTTAGATATTTCTAGAAGAGGAAGTTGGTTTCCTTGTTGCCCTATAATTCTATAGAATTTCTAATTGCATCTTTAGGATAGGAAATTTTAGCAATTTTAGGTAGAAGTTAGGATGTTGTTTTATTTTTAGGGGATTTGAATTTATCTAGAGAGTTTTGGATCTTATTGTCTCATAATGTATAAATAAATCCCTTGATCATGAGAATGTAGCAATGGGAATGGTTAGAAAAGAAATTTGTAGTTTCATTGAATGGGCACAACTCCTAGCTCATGTTCCTATAAATTATTGTGTGATTGCATGTGAAATGAGTTTTACTATATGGTTATCTAGATCTATTAAGTTATACTATGGATGGATGAGATCATTTTGATCTCTTTTATTTACTATATTTTTGTTGTCTAACTCTAGTTCTCAATCTCTTTTGGTATCATAGTCAATAGTTGATGAATTGATAGTTAATAATCGATGTGCAAATTGTTAATTTCATGGTGATTGGTGATTGATTGGGAGTAATTTGGTTTTAGATATGCCTTAAATGTTGAACAAGGTCAACATATATAGACAATGCATCGTGAAAACATGGGATTAGAATGTTTGGGGGTTGTAGCATTCCAAGAAAAGGAAATCACATCAAGACTGAAGAAGGTTCGATATCACCAAAGCATTGTGGCATGTAACCATCCAAGAAAGGGATTAGGGGTTAATGAGTATAGGGGGTAGCTATAGTGTCCCTTTCAACATTACTTGGGTTTTTTTAAACCCCACTCCAAAAGCATAGCCTCTAAAAGTCAAGACTTTGAGGGCCATTTAAAAAAAAAATACATGGAAAAGCATAACTTCTAAAAAGTCAAGTATTTTAGGGGTGTTTATTGAAAATATATGAATATAATTTACAACAATTCTCTTAAGTGCAACAAAATTTGATATGGCAGCATGAATTAAACCCTTTGGTTTTGGTTCCTCTGTGGCCAGCTTTCCAATTTGTCAATGGAAAGGTTTCTATTTGCTAACTTTTTTTTTAATATTTAGAAACCAAATCAACTCACCACACAAACTTGGAGATTAAATTATATTTTGACATTGACAACTTTATGAATGTATGGATTCCATGTTAACATGCACACGTATGTAACTCTGAGTTTACTATATGTTCGAGAAAAAACTTGACACGTTTTGTTAATATGAGCTGCAATTTATATGACAAGATCTCACTTCCATAATCATTTATTTTTCAAAATCTCTCACAATTTTAGAAAGTTGGTTATAGGATTACGACCACATATTGACAACTTAGAGAACCCACAAATTCATTGAATCGAATAGCGAGCACCATGAATGGGAACCTAGGTATCTCAGTATGTGCCAGAATGTGTCCATAGGGTGACCAATAAGCCAATTGTAATCAATGTTTGGTCATAGAGTTCAATTGGTTAGTGAGTGTGCTTCATGGAGCATTTTTGACATGAGCAGGGATCTTTTTTCTAACTCCCTTGAAGCACACTGCCAAGCATGTTTGGTCAAAGAAGTTACTTTCGAGGGCTCCCAAATCCCCAATTCGCCTAACATCCTAAACTATCAATATCGTGTTCATATACAAATGCAAGTTATCCATGGGTAAAAAAATACCATTAGAGACAACCTCTCAAGGTCACCACATGGAAAACAAGACCTAACAAGCTCTCTCATATTGACGAGATCTCTAGTTATACCCACAGTTGCAGCAAACGAGTTGCTTCCTCTATTGTCCACAACTCATGATTATTTAATTTTGACTACTAAAGCGCTATGGCAGATCTAGTTCCTCTACTGTCCACCAGGTAATTCCTTATTTCCCTTGTTGCTACAAGAGAGCTACATAGATATATTTCTTGTTATCTTCTTATTTTCACCTAAGCCTTGTAATTCATGAGCAAACATGATTGTGATCACTTCATTTTAGTGTTCTAGGCATCTAGTCCACACTCACAATTGTGAATAATCAGTAAGAGATTTGGTAGGTAGATGGTCTCTGCAGGTAGAATACTAATGGAATATGTTATTTCTTCAGTCTCTTCAAGCACTGAAAATGGATTATTGAGACATCCAAACAAGTTCACAAGAATATACTGATTTGTTTACCAAATTTCCTTGAATACACCCATTTCAACATACAAAATCTGCGACAGGACACAATGCTCTTTCATGCTCCACTGTGAATTTTGCACAATCCTAATGATAAAAAATAGATTGCTCTACCAATCCATTATAGCCTGAGATATGAGTGACCACATGTTTCCATTGTTCCATGTTTAGGTCCTCATCACACACTTTCCCATCGAGATGCTCACAAACTATGACAATAATGCCCACACCAACATCCCATGAATATGAGATGAGAAGGAATCACATGCATGTCGGTGAATATAATTAAAATATTTTCCTTTACAAGGAGGAGGCCACATTGGAAACTTTTTTTACTGGTTAAGCTATAGTTCAACTTTGAAACGTGTGGAATTTTAATATTATTAATCCAATTTTGATGGGGAATAAAAGTAGGAATCAGTAACATGTCAGCAGTGCAGTTCTTTGAACTTCAATTCAATCCCTGTAAATTCTGGTAATGGAATAAGTTTCTAACTGAAAAAGTTATGGTAATCTAAACATAACAACTTGTATCTAGATTCTTTTCACATTCATTACACTTTTTCCATATGTTAAAAGAATCCTGGAAAGGAATAGCTATATGTGAATCATGAAAAGAAAAAGCTCTGTGCAAAATTATTGAGGGATAAGTGTGCGAAGGGATCATAACCGCAGCCCGTATAACAGTGAATAGAGAACCTGGCCCCTCGACCAATAAAATCTTAAAAGGTGTATTAAAGGTAACATAAAATATATAAAACTAGTGTATAAATTGATTATTGTTTTTTTAATTATTTAATGGGTATAAAACTAGTATATAAATCCCCTCTTGAAACTACCCCGATCTGGATCTGTGTAGTAAGTTTCAAAAATAATTTGAATAGACATATGAGTAAGATCAATCCTTTGCAATTCCAAATTCACCTTGGGAGGCCAACGTTGTGCTTGGGAGGCGAGCACTGCGCTCAGGAACATTGTGCTCAGGAAGACTACATTGCGGTTGGGCCAGAGTAGCTCAAATTTGCCTGAAACTCACCCAAATTTGATTTTTAAGCTTCCTAATCCTTTTTCTTGCAATCCTAAGCTCATCCACAAGTAAGTACACCATCTCACCCAACCTTTTGTTTTTCAAGATGAATTCAAGCCAAATATTTCTTTATTTAGGGTTTCTAGTGAATTTGTCATGAAATGATGCTAGGGTTGATGATGGTCATTTAGTTTTCTTGATTTTAAACATGTAAAACCTCATCCTATACCTCTACACATGTTTAAAATACATTATGAACCATTGAACCAACTACAAATGACCTAATTACTTCACAAAAAATGAAGCCCTAACTCATTCCTAAAGAATTTGGACATTTTTCCTAAAAACTTTGTTCTTCATTTTTTACAAATAATTCTTTACTTCATTCCACCTCATTTAAATAAGATGCTCACTATCCATATCCACCTCCTAGAATTTCCCTTGCCATTTTATCCACTCCACCTACCCAACATTTCATTTTTCACTCATCCCTCACTATTTATCCCCTTTCCTATCATCTAGGGTTTCAAAAATGAAATCAGATTACTTCACCAAGCCATCGCAAAGACACATGTGACATTAGCACAACTTATGGAAGTAGAGTTATCAAAAAAATCAGAGGAGGTTCCCAAGGCACCTAGACCTGAGGTGACCAAAGCATATCGAGATGTTCAAGAGAGGAAAGAGGCTTGTGATTTCTTCTCATGGTGAGAAAGGGGTCGAGCACGGATCGACAACATGAGATAGGGATATGGTTGAGCATGAATTTGAGTTGGTTGATTTAGAGGCAGAGGATGAAAATTAAAGCATGTAGCAGATGATCAGAGATAAATAATATCATATCAAGGAGCTCATGATTAAGATGGCAAGAGCAAGGCACATCATTTCATTCCTACAATAAGAAAACAATGAGCTGAAAGCTAAGAAATTAATCATGGAGAAAGAGAAAACCAAATTCTTGCAGCAGGTCGGAAATGGAAAAGCAATCATACAGACAAGTGATCCTAAAGGAACACAAGCAAAGGGTAAGAGAAAGAGGCCAAGAACAAAAGGGTTAAAGAAGGCATTGCAAGAAGAAGAGGAACACATTTGCTGAAAGAAGAGGTAGACCTAGAGGACATAATTACTCTAGAGGTCAATCAATATATGGAGCACTAGCTCAATAGGGTAAATGATCACTTAGAGAAGCTTCTAGAGAAAGAAAATAGAGACAACCAGCTGCTAAGGAAGATGGCACACCATTACCAGGCCCAAAACATGATCTGTAATGTCAAGGTCAAGCAGTTGGAGAACAAGCTCAAAGAAGCCCAAAATGACCAAAAAGATGAAGGAAACTTGGATATGCTTGCTGAAGCATCTATGAGGGCTTAACGTGCATCATTTTTCTACTCTTGGCCAATTTTGAGCAAATTTTGAGAATTTTTGGGTTTTTGCAAAGTTTGAGGCCTAATTCAGAAATTGAGCAGTTACAGGCGTGCAATGCCTTGGTGATGTGCTTTTTCCTCAGGCATCCATTTTACTAAAAATATACATTTTTAGAAATCTCTCACCATCATCTAAAAACATATTTGCTAGATTTTCTAGAAAAGTGGGAAAATGTGGCCAAAAACTAGCTTTCTGCACCATTTTTTGACAGGCGTTGCACTCGTGGAGCAAACTTGGGAGAATGGATTTTTGAAGGCTTTCCCATTGGTCATGTTTAAAAATTCAAAGTTTTATGGAAGCAAGACTTGAAAATCTAGTTGACCATTCTCTTAGATATTCATTTGGACCTTAGGAAGGCACCTGAGAGTGTACTCAAAGTTGGCACTGTGCTTCTGCAATTTCCTGTGTTTTTAATTGTAAATTTGACTGTGTAAAATTTCTAGTTTTCAGTTTGACTTAGTCAAAGTCAAAACTCTTTATGTAATGGCAGTTTTTTTGAGGCTAGGTGATGTAGGCATTAATAAATGTGCATGATAGGTTTTTTTTTTATGTTTAATAGGCCTCATTAAGGAAGAAAACTCCTAAAGAAACTCTCCAAGAAGTGTTTGAGTTTCACCTTCTCACTCTCACCTGATGGTTGAGAGAACCTTAGAGTCCGTTCCACCACCTAGGAATTCTACTCTTGGAGGTGGGAAAGTGGTATAAGAGAGTCTATATGTATCATTTCTCTTTTAGAGAGAAGGGTTGGAATTTTTGTGGAGGAGGCTTGCATGTAATCATCTTTTCAGCTAATACAGAGACAATTGCAGCGATTTTCAAGGAACTCTAGCCGAATGATTTCATGGTGTTTTTTCTTCATTATATTTGTTTTATAAAGGTTAAAACATATTTATATGCTTGATATATCTTATTTCTATGGATGCCTTACACTGAAATATACAAAATTCTTGTTTTTAAATCTCTCTTTATCTAGTTTTCATAGTTATGTTTATGTATCCCTAAGCTAATGAAATCATGTTTACTTATGCTCATTAGTTTTTTCTACACTTTCTCTTCTATACTACACTGATAATATTCTAAATACACCATGGCTTCTGACGTCTAGATCCTTCTCATAGTTTTTCGTGCATTCCTACAACTAGAGCTATTTGTGGCTCAAAACCCTAGTTCAACGAACCCTAAAACACAAATTTTCACAAACACACAAACAAATATATATATCTAGACTAAAATGAATTTGATTTAAAGTCATATCACTTATAACAAACTTAGATAGATTTCTCTCATGCTCAATAGGGCTAGCTACTGAACCGAAGTGGTTTGAGGTTACCCTTCTCGATTTCCTTTTCAGCCTAGGAAATTGTAAGGACTAACATCTTTTGTGTCGTTGTCGGAGAACGAAAGATCATATATTCCCTGGGAAAGAATGACAAGGATCATCTCTAATTCCTGATGGTGAACAATGATCAGACAGAAGAAAGGTTGTGCATCTTTCACCTCATGACTCCAGTGTCGAAGAATCCAAACGTTCATAACTTTCATGGCAACTCCACTAATCAAAAACTGGTAGTTTGAATATTTTCTTGGTGTCTTAATTGTTTTCAAGATGGATTCAACTATTCGAAGGTATGCTCCTATGAATGGAGCTCATATTCTTGGTTTTTTGAATCAATTTCCTTGTATAGATTGGTAGACAAGGCTATGAAAGTTTAAACATCAGGATGGAGAAGATACTAGTTTTCGTTTGGTCAAATTTCATTCTCATATTCACATATTAAAGGCTAAGTTTCCTGAAGATTGTATGATGAATATTTTCATGGCTACCTTGGAGGAAATTGTGAGGAAATGGCTATTTTCATTCAGTTTTCTTTCAACATTATCAAAGATGCAATTTTCCCTTATTAGTGATGGATAGATGTTGTGAGATTTCTGAAAATCTTATTCAATTTCTTGA
This sequence comes from Pinus tabuliformis, assembly GCA_031772625.1. Lineage (NCBI taxonomy): Eukaryota > Viridiplantae > Streptophyta > Pinopsida > Pinales > Pinaceae > Pinus > Pinus tabuliformis. The sequence continues at coordinate 478,621,129 of CM062812.1, read as the reverse complement.
AAATCCGTATGGGGATGAAGAATGTATGGAAGACAATATATTAGAAGCTCTTTATGATTTTTCCTCCCAACAAAATCAATAGTTTCCTCCTTGGACGAAACGGACTGTGATCAAAATAGATAAATGCCTACTCCTGATCTTGAAAATGAAAATCACCAAGCCAATGTTGACCTATATAAAAATCAGTGTTCTCCTCTGTTTGAAGATGAAATAGACTAGCTCATTAAAAACCATGTTATAGCCCAAGTTAAGGCAGGTTTGTAGGGCTCACAAAGTCAAGATTGTGTGAGTGAAATTTATTCCATTATTGAAAATGAAAATCCGGGTTTAAATGATGACAACCATGAGACTGATGAAACTATACATGAAGTTGTTGTGAGTAAGCCAATTTGTGATGTCGATTTCCTGTAAGGAGATCAACTAACAAAGACTATTTCCTTTCATTAAAAGGATAGGGCTGATCTGTTTAATAATTTTGAAGAATGTCTTTTGTTCAAGGATGATTTAGACTATGAAATGGAAGAGTATGAGTTTGATATAGACAACATGCCAAAGATAGAATCAGAGTTGCTCATGCTTCAAGAATTTACAGTCAACACTCAGGTGGAAGAAATTCATACTTCCCTATGCCTTCCTATGGATCAAAAACCAAGTATTCTTTCAAATCAAAATGAAAGGAGTACTTGTATATTTGCTGGATTTCAAGACAAGTAAACATTTCAGATTTTTAAGGATCCTTACACTGATTTTTTGTAGCCATTTGGGAAGATGGAATTTCTTGTATTTATGGATCATGAGGACATCTTTGGTGGATACTTGGGTTTCCTAGCTTTTGTCTACTCTACCTTCTCAAGGAAAGTACGAGAAAAAATCAAATAAGTAACCATTTTCTGGACTCGTTACAGTAGAGGGATCATTACACATGATTGTATATATATCTTCAGCAGGTGGGTCATTATCATTAGGATTTGAAGCCCAAGGTGAAGGCCCTAAGATCTCAATGGTCTCCTGCCATAAGTAAGTTCACTCAGTTTGTTCTTTATAGTCAAGTCAATTCAGGTAGTCAGTCCATTTTCAGTTTGAGTTTGTTCTTTTACATTTTGACTCCATGCCCAATGAGCAAGGCTACTAGGTCTACGGTGTTCTTGGCACCTCCAAGGAGCTGACATCCCCAACCGAAGCCAATGTTAGTGTCAGCCAGTTCAGCTTGTCACCAGTGATGAAATATGCTCTTACAAGGTGTTGTTAGGGTGTCAAGTCAAATTTTTGTCATTTCAATGAATCTTCAAATAAAAATTTGGTCACTAGTTGTTGTGTCTAGGTCACTACTACTACCTTCACTTACTCATGGTCTTAATCACTGATCATGGTCATTGTCCTCTTCGAGTTATCATTTCTTCATTTAAGAGTCTTGGGTCATGAAATGGTTAAATTCCTCATTGTAGGTCATGGTCTAGGGTTTCACTCCATATGTCATCATGATACCATATGTCAAAAGAAAAACATGTCCATCATGTGATTCAATGGCTAAAGGGAGTTATCAGCTTAGGGAAAGAAAAATAAAGGTAAAGGTAATGTTCTACTTCAAATAAGAGAATGTTGTAGTACACTACCTCGCCTCTCATAGGGACATGTTTGCTTCAAAATATGTTTATGAACAAATGGAGAAGAATTTTACAAAAGTGAAAGATATTTTTGTCCATTATAGTCCACGGAACAAAAACCTCCTTCAGTTTAAGGACAGGTATTACGATTTGAAAGAAATGCCCAAACTACACTTGCTACAGGAGAGTTGTTTCACTTCTGGACATATTGACTTAGAGATAGTTTTTCAAGGGTTTGTAGCGGGTGTTGGAAGTTCTTGAGGACACTATTGTATAGTAGACATCCTATTCTTTCCAATGGTACCTTCCTATTGTGATTTGGATTAGTGGAAGGCATCCAAAAGTTCTTTACAAGTTGATGCAACACTTTTGTCGGAGACACTATGGGTTTTTGGAGTGACCTTGGGAAAATTGATTTTTCTCCCTAATGGAGTGTCTAAATTACATGCCTCAAGAGTCCAACTTATATCAAACTTCAATAGATTTCCAAAGAGATATCAAGTTCTCAATTTAGAGAAGTTTAAGGCCTCCAAAAGTGGTTTTTAATATGATGTTGCACTTAGAGACATTGCATTGCACTTGGGAGGCCAGTGTTGCTGATTCTGAAACCTTTAGCTCGGCCACCAGTGACTGCTTGGCCCAACACTCACTTGTGTTGTGAGTGGAGATCTTATGGAACTCACACCACTTTCCCATGTCCTTTTACGGCTTCGCGGCACTGTTCTTTGCTTGCAGCTTTGGCGAGTTGTCTTGGGCCACCCCTCCTTAGCTTTGTCCTTTGTTCTACGGTTTGGGGGCACCTTTCCCTTGTTTCGGATTCACATATCCAAAGTCTCGCTTCTTCTATTTAAACTTTTTCTTGACCTTGATGGCATATCGGTATGTCATGCCGAGCGAGGAGATGTTCAGGAATTCTATTTCTTCCTAGATGTACTTATGCAAGCAGCCACAGTATCTGAGTACCAAATGTTTCTTCGTATCCTTGATACCCAACTTTGTGCAAAGTGTATGGAAAATATTGGTAAACTCTAGCACGTCTTGGTCGCTTCCCTGTCGCAGCGTGGTCCACTTTATGTATTGATCTTCATAGCTTCCAACAAGGTAGTACTGCTCCTTAATGGCATCCTGAAATGAATTCCAAGTGGGTGCGGCTGAAAATAGTGAATCTATACTTTCATCCTTCTGCTTGTAGTAGGTTTCCCACCAATCCTTCACGTGGGGGGCTGCTTTGAGAAGAGCGAAAATAATCTTTTCCCGACTGGAAAAATCATGAACAAAAAAATAACCCTCTAGCAGATTTAACCATTTATCAATGGCATTGGCATCTATCTGACCCTCGAATATCAGGATTTCAAAATTAAATTGTACCTTAAATGGTGTGGCTTTTCCAAGTAGCTGTTGGAAGCCGATGTGTCGCCCCTGGGTAGCTACTGAAGGATTTGGGAAAAGTTGTCCATGATCGTGTTCCTTTGTCGCTCGAGGGCTTCTTCGAGCAAGATTTTGGTAGGATCTCCTACCCCCTCATCTTTCTTTTCATCTGCCATGGGAGGTCGTCGGGATTTGCAAGGCTGGTCTTGCAAAGGTTCGACCAGTTCAAGCCCTAACTCCTTATATCCCGACCTGATTGTGGACATGCAAAGAAAAAAAGAGAAAAAAAACAGGCCGCTATGATACCACTCATCCGGATTTAAACAAGAACACAACAAATTACAGAGATAACCATAAACACAGAGATGCAACAGAAATAATACTTCATTTCATTAATGTAAAATACTGAAATATGCTTACAAACAAGAATGGAAATAAACCAGCTAGGGCGATGGTAGCTTATCTCTGAGAAGAGATGTGGCAGCTACATGCCTCTGAACTACCTTTTAATGAGGCTCAAGGGCCTTTTTATTATTGAACAATAAGAGCAAACCCTAAACAACCAAAACCCTAACCCGAGGAGATGTAACACCAAGAGTTTATGGGCCCCGTTGGGTTGAGTTGGAGAGCCAACTTCCCGGGGTCGCGACTTGGTCATATTATCTCTGTTTGACGCGCATGATAGCCCATTGGAAAGATCTCTTCGAGGACTACAACGAAAAGATTATTTTAGACAAAAAATCATTGGCCATATATTTCCAAGAAAACATCGTTTAGGGACTCAAAACAGCTCCAGAAGTTTAGGACCCGAAAACTGCTAAAAATAGTAAATTGTGCTACAATTAAGGAAACTGAAAAACTGAAAGAAGAAATGGTGGGGGTCCAAGTGGAATTGGCTGGTGGCCACTAATATCCACCTAGATCATGAAGTGCCTCGACAGCTTAATGGTTTTCCACTTCATCATTGAGTAGATCATCAAAGACCAGTGGCTTAGAAAGATCAACAATGAGTTAATCAGCACCATGATCGAATGGAGTAAAGAGATCACAAAAACCATTATCAGAAAATTCAAGATGTTCATCGGCATCCTCATGATCTGACAAATCATACAGAGGAGTTGATGAGAAACAAGGATGTTCACCCTCTTCGTTTCTGGAAATGACAGATGAAAGATTGAATGGATTTTCAGAGAAAGATGTGTCCTCTCCGTAATGAAATGAAAAACTGACATCCGGTGTGTCTTGTGAATGATTAGAAGTAGCAACATCTGGCGATGAGTGTTCATAAGGAAAATAAAAATTGGTAGAATCAAAAGAGATGTCAATATAGAGCAGATGAGGTGCAAATGGAAGGAAATCATCCTTCACTGCAGGCTCTTCTTCATATTCTTGCACACACTCGTCATGAGTGACAACGCAAGTTGGCTACACAACATCAAATCCATTGTCAACTTGATCCTCATGAACACAAGATGTGGAGTCCAGAATGTGAGAACACAACACAGTACAATCCAAAGGTTCAGTGGAATGAGAAGACGGAGGCTGAGAGAATAAGTTTACGTGACAACCATCAGGCTTGTAAGCCAAATCTGCGTAGATGTTTAAAGAAGGTGAGGTGTGAGGATGTGACAGTTGAATAGATGTGTGTGCACCTTCTCCCACCTCGCACTGTAGAGCTATAGCTGCTTGATGAGAAGAGGACGGATGGTTACTTGTGACAGCAACCTTTTCCATCTTAGATTTGGAAGATCTAACACCGAGGGATGTTGGGAGAGGTTCAAATGATTCTAAGATATGAAAATTCTCATATACGTCAAGAAGATACTGAAATATTTCATTGAGAAATTTCCAATCAATTTCATCTTCAGGGATTTGATATGCGAGATTACGAAAGCGTTTGTGAAATTGCTCAATGGATTCATCAGGTGCTTTCCGTAATTCCATAATTTTGTATTGACTGTTTTATTGTCATAACAATAGAAAACACATGTCAACTCTTGGATCAAGTGATCAAAAGATTGAATAGAGGCGTCAAGAAATGTGACACACCACATGAGTGTGTGCCCTCAAAGTGTGAATGTGAACAATGAGCAGGCGATGTAATCCTCATGGATTTCATGCCTTTCACAGAAGCCTGTGAAGGCAACTATGTGTCTAAGCAAGGTTTCTCCGCCTTCACCATCATATGTGTTACATGAAAAGTCATTCTAGATATCCTCTGATACTTCAAAATCCTCTCCATAAGAAAGACATGTCACAGGATAAACTGTAGCATAAGTCATGAAATATGTGCAAATATTCAAAACAGACTTTGAGTACTCATCTTGTCATCTGGTCTTCCTTCTAGCACAAAAAATGTTGACGGTTTTGGACCCACCAATATTCAGGGGATCTCCCCAGTATGAAGTTAAACCTCACACCATCTCGTGTAGGAGTCCCATCTTGTATGATGGCCCGGTTGATATTATCTTAGAGATTTTCCTTAGCTCTTGTTGTTCAGCACATGAGAATGTTATGCTTATAACTTTAAGAAAGCAAGGTGAGTATGCCTGGTGAGTGCGCAATGTAAATTTGTGTCCGGGTTCTCTTACTATAAGGGAGAGAGTAAAATTTAGCCTCTAAATGAGAGCTAGTAGTACAACCTAGGGAGAGACACACGCAAAAACAACACGATTCTTTCCAGCATCCAACAGAATAGTCCACAACGAATGCGGCTGTTGTTAAAACCAAAGTGCAAGGGAAAACATGTACACCATCCAGTAGAGCAGTCCACATAGGGGGTGACGATCGGTATAACCAAGGAAAGCAAGAATGGGATGTCTAATGTCCTGCCGAGTAGTCCACATGGATGAGACAACAGTGATAAACAATACAACACATCTTCAACAATGTAAGTACTAAATAACCAACGTATTTCAATTATCTTAGTACAAGTTAAGAAAACATGCATTATAAACATTTAAAGAGTAGTCTTACAAACATATACAAAACATGCATGAAAACGTGTTGGCCTGATACAAGCTTCTGAATTAAGAAAAAGTTCCAAGACACAATTGTACACCATACATCACTAGTCCCAGTAGTGGGACATTGGAGCCACTCCTCGCTCCTCAAAGAATAGACTATAGACTCTCAAGGCTATGTGGGAGGAGCCAAGGTGAAAATTCCTTTACTCATACATTGAGGGGCTATATATAGCCAAGGGTTATGCTTGACCCTTATGACTCTTGGACTTCCCTCGTGACCATTCAACTTCCTATGAATTTTCAACCGACGTGACTCTTCAACTTCATATGTGTGTCCATTGAACTTTCACTATACATTACATTTGATTACAACAAGTATGTCCCATAGTAGCGATGTGGCAGAGACAACTCATGACACAATCCGACATGACACTGCTAACATGTATTGGCTGACTATGGTGTCCATGTCAAGTTGCTATGCTACTGAGTGATGGATGTGCTCTTGGTGTGTTTTGTCTTCACCTCCACATGGAAAAGTGTTGTGCGGTCTTCGCTGGTTTTTCTCTTTGATTGATGGTTCAGTGCATGTATCCCTTTTGCTTGCTACTCAATGTGATTTGTATGTTCGTCCAACTACGAGCAAGTCTTCTAGCATGCGATCCTTCTCCATCCCATTCATCCTCACACCATCTTCCATAAATGTACATATTCCTACAATTCACTCATGACAGGACGACATCAAATAAAATAATCTCCTAGTCTAGCATGATGCATTGTTTCGGTTTTGGGTTGTGGTAATTAGGAGGGAGGACAAGACAACGAAACTATCTAGAGCACAACTTAGACTGAGATGAGGGAATCCATAGTACTATCTCGAAAAACTATGAAAAGGTCACTTGGAGGCAAAATTGTGCAATCAGGGACATCAGTGACACAGTAGGGTGGAACCCAACTAGGAAAAACTACGCAATTCCTAGAAAGAAGACAAGGTAGGGTCTTTGGGGGAACTGTTGGGCAATTCTGTGCAATTTTTAGGAGGAGGACTGAGTCGGTCACTCGGGTTCTAGTTCGGGATCTACGCAATTTCTTGGAGGGAGACATAGTGGGGTAGCAGGGGGCACTGGCAAGAAATTCTGCAAAATTCTCTGGAGCAGTGCATGTCTAGCTGCGAGGAGCTACTAGTCATAACTGTGCATTTCCAAGAGATAGTGTGGGACATGAAGCATTATGCAGTTTCCAAAAATATTTTAGAGCGGATTAGTAGAAGGTGTACCATTCAATACTATGCAATTTTCATGAGCAGAGTAGGGCAAGCCAGCAAGAGGCCTGACTTAGCATGATTGAGAAATTTTTAAAAGTAGTGCAGGGCAGGTACCTGGGCATGCCTATGGAATTCTAGAGAGAAGTGTAGCCCCGAATCAAAGTGCAGTGCATATTTCCTGTTGACCAAAGGGAGGCTTGATAACTGATGTTGCGGGAAGCACGAAGTGGATTGGGCTTGGAGACAACTTCTGCGCAATTCTGCAAGACAGTCAGCTTGCTCACTTCAAAGATTTCACAATGCAGTTGCCCTGAAGGACAGCCTCAAGCACTATGCAATTCTAGGAAGTAGAGTGGGGTCACTGAGAGCTGAGACTGCGCAATGCAACTCAATTAGGTTCTGGTTGAAGGGGTTTGTCCAGTCAACAGTTTTTTACGAAAAATGGCTAGGTGTGAGAGCAAGTGAACTTTTGTAGACGTGACATTGTCATCAAATACTTAGCATGACTCAACGACAGGACACCACAAACCAACAAGACAAATATGCGCTCAGTGAGATTGTCTTTAAGGTTGAGGGCGACAAGTGCGACACTTGAGATAGACCTTTGAATGACCGTGACGACACTTGCGCGACAATGCTTACAACTTTGTGTGTGAGTACGACCGATGTTCACGGGGTGAAGACAACACATGCACACAAAGACCAACCTTCAAAATTTCGAGAACAAGACCGCAAGCATGATAAAGAAATCCATATGCTAAGACAACCATTGGTCCATCAAGCGGCAAGAGCAAGACACATAAAGGGCACCTATGGAAGGACTATCATGCATGTCATTGAAGAGAGAATGATATTAGTACTTCAAGCTACACTAAGAGATGGATTTCAAAAGATGTACTTTACTTACCATACTTACCTTCTAGATGGTTATGCATCCGATGAAGTTTTCATGCAGTCCCGAACTTTTATCATTACTCGATTCCTTGTTCTTTCTCCTCAACTCCTTGGGAGTCAACTAGAATGTCATCTTTCCTTGTGATAACTGAGAGATACATCTGCATAGTTTCAGCAGGTAGTCACTACTACTGGGATGATGTCCTGGGAGGACACCTCTGCGCGTTTCTAGATGTAAGGCAAACTAGCCAACTGAGGACAACACTACCTAGTTTCTGAATGCAATACACTGCATCAGGATGGGGTCCTGATAGGACACCTCTACGCAATTTCAGATTGCAAGACAGACTAGGCAGCCGGGGACAACACTACGCAATTTTGGGATGCAAGACACTGTTGCAGGATGGGGTCCTCGGAGGACGCCTTTGTGTAGTTTCTGGATGCAAGGAAGACTGGGCAACTAAGGGACAATACTGCATAGTTTATGGCTCACAATCTCACCTCTCTATTTTCTCTCACAGTCTCACCTCTCTGTTTTCTCTCACAGTCTCACCTCTCTGTTTCTCGCTCACTGAATACACATCTATTTCACAGCCTCAAATACAATACCCTCATACAAAGAGAGGGGTTTCCTTCTAGGGAAAAAACCCTAAACTAAACATAAGTTCTACCGTCAGATCATCCGCCTAATGAACGACCTAGATTGACTATAAATTACTATACTTTTACAAGGCAATTTTACATTTGTTTTTAGCTTCACGGGGGCTGCCCCCGAGCCCCCGCCAGGGGGGATGGGTCCCCCCGCACCACCCCGCATGGAGGGGTGTACAAACTTCCTGGGGTATACATCTGGCTGAAACAAAGACCTTTGAACAATCATGCTCCACACACAACAATCTCCCACTTGGAGAATGATTGTTGAAACTCCACCGCTGCTTCATTTGCTGGACAATGACTCCTCTTTGGACCTGGCTATTTCTCATCTTCATCTTCATCCTTGAAGACCAATTGAAACTGAGCATATTCTTAGTTTCTCCCTGGTTACAACTTTTGTTAGCATATATGCAGGATTCTAGCTAGTGTGTATCTTTTCCAGCTTCAACTCTCCATCTTCCAACACTGATCGTATGAAATGGTACTTGAGCTGTATGTGTTTAGTCCTAGAATGAAATGCTGAGTTCTTTGCAAGATGAATGGCACTTTAGCTATCAATGTATAACGTGCCCATATCATGCTACTTACCCAATTCACCCATAAACCTTTGTAACCAAAGCATTTCTTTACTAGCCTTTGTAGCAGCAACATACTCTGCTTCTGTTGTTGAAAGTGCAACAACACTTTGGATTTTTGAAACCCAACTGACAGTTGTTCCTCCAACAGTAAATACATATCCTGTAGTGCTCCTCCTGTTATCTCTATCACCTGGAATATCTGCATCAACATATCCCTGTAGAGAAATGTTTGAACCACCAAAGCATAATGCTTGATTTGTGGTACCTTTCAAATATCTGAGAATCCATTTCACTGCCATCCAATGTTCCTTTCCTGGATTGCTCATGCACCTGCTTACAACTCCCACTGCATGTGCAATATCAGGCCTTGTGCAGACCATTGCATACATTAAGATTCCAACTGCTGATGCATATGGAACTTTAGACATATAATCCATGTCTTCTTGGGTCTTTGGGCACATTTCCTTGCTAAGTTTGAAATGGCTAGCAAAAGGTGTACTAACTGGTTTTGCATTGTGCATGTTAAATCTTTTCAACACCTTTTGTATGTACTCATTCTGAGACAATGTTAATTTACGATTTTTCCTGTCTCTAGTTATTCTCATACCAAGGATTTGTTTTGCAGCTCCCAAATCCTTCATTGCAAATGAATTTTCCAATTTTCTTTTGAGCACATTTATTTCCTGCATGTTAGATCCTGCAACAAGCATGTCATCTACATAGAATAACAATATAATATTGCTGCCATCATTTTGATTTTTCAGATAAACACAATGATTAGAGTGACATCTAGTATAACCTTGTTCAGACATAAACTTGTCAAATTTTACATACCACTGCCTTGGAGCCTGTTTTAAGCCATACAAGCTCTTCTTCAACCTGCACACTAGTTTCTCCTTCCCTTTCACCTCATATCCTTGTGGCTACTGCATATATATCTCTTCCTCCAAATCCCCATGGAGAAAGGTTGTCTTTACATCTAACTACTCACGATGCAATTCTTCAGCTGCTACAAGACTTAAAATAGTTCTGATTGAAGTAATTTTAACAACAGGAGAAAATATTTCATCAAAATAAATACCTTTCTTCTGTGCAAACCCCTTCACCACAAGTCTAGCTTTGTACCTTTGTTTTCCTCCATCTTCTTCCTTCAGCCTGTAAACCCATTTATTCTTCAATGTATTTTTTCCTGCAGGCAACCTGACTAAATCCCAAGTTTGGTTATGCATTAAGGAGTCCATCTCTTCTTCCATGGCTACCTCCCACTTCTTCCTGCTTTCAACCTGCATTGCTTCTTCATAACATTCGGGTTCACCAGAATCAGTCAACAATAAATAATATAATGAAGGAGAGTATCATTCAGGGGGTCTACTTATCCTGGTAGATCTTCTAACACCACTTTCAGGTGTTTGGGGTGCCTGTTGCTGTTGTTTATTATTATTATTTTCAGGCACCTTTACCTTTTCAGTGATGTCATCAAGAACTGTGTATTCCTTGTTTTCATTTTCTTTCTTCTTTTCCTGCAACTGATTCCTATACAAGACCTTTTCATTGAATATTACATCTCTGCTCCTAATGATTTTGTGATTTTCATAATCATATAAGCGATAACCAAAATCATTAACACCATATCCAATAAAGGTACATTTCTTTGACTTTGCCTCAAGCTTTGTTCTATTTTCTTTATCAATATGGACAAAAGCCTCACAACCAAAAGGCTTTAAAAAGGAGTAGTTTACCTTTTTACCTGTCCATGCTTCCTCCGGAACACCACCATCCAAGGAACTTGAAGTCCCTCTTTTTATTAGATAAATAGCAGTATCTACAGCATCTGCCCAAAACTGTAAAGGCAATCCTGCATGTAATCTCATGCACCTTGCACGCTCCATGATTGTTCTATTCATCCTTTCTGATACACCATTTTCTTGTGGTGTTCTTGGAACTGTCTTCTCTCTGCGAATTCCATGCTCTGAATAGTACCTATCAAACTATTTGCTGCAATATTCACCTCCATTGTCTGATCTAAGACACTTCAATTTCTTTCCTGTCTCAATCTCAACCAAAGCTTTCCATTTCTTGAAAGTATCAAATACATCAGATTTATTCTTAATACAATAAATCCAAGATTTTCTAGTTGCATCATCAATAAAGGTAACATAATAACGAGAGCCACAAAGAGATGATACCTGAGCAGGTCCCCATACGTCTGTATGCCCAAGCTCTAATTTTTCATTCTTCTTTTCTTTCCCAACTCTGAGAAATCTGACTCTCTTCTGTTTTCCGTAAATGCAGTTCTCACAGAAGTCCAAATCAACATTCTTCAAACCCAGCAACAAATTCCTTGAGTGAAGAATCTTCATCCCCTTTTCACTCATGTGTCTGAGCCTATGATGCCATAATGCTGCATCTGCTCCTTTGGAAGTTAAAGCATTAACAGAGTTAGAAATACCATTGCATAAATACAATGTACCAACCTTTTCACCTTTTGCTATTACCAGGGCTCCTTTGGTGACCTTCCAAGCTTTATCTGTGAAAGTTGTCACACAACCTTCACCGCCTAACTGCCCTGTTGAAATCAGATTTTTCTTTAGATCTGGAACATGCCTTACCTCCTTTAATAGCCATTGGTTTCCATTCTGTTGTTTTACAAGAACCTTACCCATTCCAACGATTTTACAGGGTTTATCATCACCCAGACGAACTTGTCCAAAATCTCCTTGAACATAGTCATAAAAGTATTTCTTATCAGGTGTGGCATGGAATGAAGCCCCTAAATCTACCACCCAGGAATCAGTAATATTTTCGAAAGAAAGAATCAAAGCATCTTGTAACACCTCACCTGTCACATTTGCTTCATGATTGTTTTCTTGCTGTGCATCTCCTTCTTTTCCCTTCCGAGATCTACAGTCTTTCTTTAGGTGTCCTTTCTTTCCACATTTCCAGCACACTATCCCCGATCTGGACTTGGATCTGCCTTTCCTTGATTTACTGCGATATCCTGAGCTCTTTCCTCTTTCCATTTTTCTTCCTCTAGACTCTGCACTCAAAGCATTTCCCAATGTCTCATCGGAGCTTTTCCGTCGCATTTCCTCGCTAAGGATAGCACTGACAACATCATCAAACTTTAAAGTACTAGATCCAGAAACGAAGTTACTAATGGCCATTACCAAACCATTCCAACTTTCTGGTAATGAGCACAAGAATAACAGAGCTCTAACTTCATCATCAAAGTTTACCCCTACAGAACTTAACTGACTTGTAACTGTATTAAAATCATTTAAATGGTTTGCAACAGATCCACCTTCCGACATATTCATATTAAATAACCGTTTCATAAGAAATACCTTGTTTGAGGCCGAGCGTTTTTCATATAGTTTTGAAAAACTTACCATCTTCCACCATTGCTCCCACTCGAACCAAGAACCCTTCTTTCCTGTGAGTTTATCAGCCAAATAGACCTTCGGCTCTGATACCAGTTGTTAGAAAATTATATATTATGGAGCAATGGAACACATAAAATATTGCAGAAATATAAACACAAAAAACGCACAAAACAAGAGAGACACAGATGTACGTGGTTCACACAGTTTGGGCTACGTCCACCCCGAACAGCCAGTCCTTCCTTTTTATTATCTAGCAAAATGAAGATACACAACCTACAACAAATCTGCTGTAATATCCTTTGTTTTCTTTCACAGTCTCACCTCTCTGTTTCTCCCTCACCGAATACACATCTGTTTCACAGCCTCAAATACAATACCCTCATAAAAAGAGAGGGGTTTCCTTCTAGGGAAAAAACCCTAAACTAAACATAAGTTCTACTGTCAGATCATCCGCCTAATGAATGGCCTAGATTGACTAGAAATTACTATACTTTTACAAGGCAATTTTACATTTCTTTTTAGCTTCGGGGGCACTACCCCCGAGCCCCCGCCGGGGGACCGCTGGCCCCCGGACTCCCCATGTCATGCGGAAAGAGTCAATTTTGCGGACAAAACTGAGCTCCCTAGAAGCTAAGGCTTTCTAGTGACAAACAAAACAATCAAGCACTATCTTTCCCTAAATATGCATTTAAAATAAAAGCAACCAGGTGTTTAAGGCTTACCTCTAGTCCAACGTTTGTTTGTTGTAGTCCAGCCTCTCTGATCCAGATGAGCTCCTTCTCCTTGAAGCCTGCATTCACTAACAAGCAAACGATTACATAGCACCTGAATAACTCATATAATAAAACATATTCATCATAAAGACCAAGGAGTATATGAAACAAATTATATAGAACAACTTGTTGAGAAAAATGAACTTAATTGTATTAATTGGAAACAAAAGAAACCATTACAACCAGTGCCTTGGTGTTGTGCAGGTCCCTCCCAGGGTCCAGCAAGAGTTCTCCTTTACTTTGATCAGCTCACCCACTTCCAAATGAAGCTAGGAAAGGATTGGAATCTCTCCTCTCAAGCTCTATAAGGGAGTCCTAATTTCAGCAGCATCTACCCTTAGGAATGTTCAACTTTCAACCTCCCCTCCCTCTGGCCCAATGCCTGTATTTATAGTGCTTTGGAGGAAGTTAATCAGGTCCACCATGAATGGGATAAGCCCCTCTTCCAATGGGATAGCTCCCCTCTTCATGGGATAAGTTCCTCTTTCATTGGGATGCATGAACCATCTGGAGGCGCTCAATCCACATCAAACCATCTTCTAGAATGCTCTAGAATCGACCACAAGTATCTTTTTTGGAGTAAAACTTGCGCCTTTTGACCTTTACAGGAGTACGCACCCACCCCTTTACAGACAGAGCGTACAAGTACGCAGGTTTTATGAACTTGAGGTGCGTACACACAGGTAAGGCTAAGAGAAACTGCGTAACCAGAGTTATATTGACTTTTGAGGACTTTCTCTCTTTCTTGGAGTTTGACATGAGAAGCAGAGGTATGAGACTTGCCAAGGAGGACAGTATGACCATTGACGGAGCCATACTGACTGCAAATAGTCATGGTGACAAATTTTAGTGTAACAGATTGCCCCCTAAAGTGCGAAGCCTGTAGTAGATTAGGGTTTCATATCATCTAGGAAGGGTGAAGTACTTTATCATTTCAGGGATTATCTTGTGGAGAGCCCAGTTGGAACCTGCAAATATTCAACACAAAATACATGTATGAGTTCATATCATCGCTGAGGTAGGCATTCCCATACTCAGATCAAAAACTTTAACTAACAAACTAACTACTGCTCTGATACAGGAATGATTTCGCAGTACATCATAATCATAGACTCATGTAGACACAGTATGGACGCAGCCATCTGTTTATAATTAGTCTACTATATAATGAATACAAAACTCCTCGCAGCCTGGATGGTGGAAACTAGATCTAGGGTCTTCATTTCTACTTCGCGAAATAGTACGATTCTATCCATGCGAATAAATGAGTTGATGTCGAGCATGGTAGAAACCACTTGATTACCAGTCAATGATGTAAACTGTTAACAAGTGTGAGAGAGACCACCAGTGATGTCAATGGTTCTCAAAGTACTCAGTACAATCCATGAGATGTGAATGAATGTGCTGATGTCGAACATGTCACGGAATCCTTCGATCGAAAGTCAATGATGTAAACTGTCGTCGAAGGCGAGAAATCTGCCATTGATGCATGCGGATTTCAAGGTACTGACGATTTCTAGATCATCTTTCTAGATAATGTGCTGATGTCGATAGAAAGCGATCTGTCGTAGGCAAGCCCACAACACGAAATCACAGATCAAGTTGAAGAAATGTAGTTGTAAGGACTGACTCAGGGATGGTCAAGATGGATGACAGGTATTTTGTAGATGAATGGTTTATTTGCAGTGACCTCTTGAACACATAACGACACAACAGATGACTTGGTGACAATTGACCCAAAGTTAATACCCGGCTGAAGACTTTCAATGTGGTTTGATCAACTGTGAGGCAAAGGATTTCCCAACCCAGGTGAATGAAAAGTGTCGTGTTCAAGAGTGGTGATAAGGTTTCTCTGAGACAAAGGATAACAAATAGGCTCATTTTTCTCTCTTTTCCCCCACCATTTCTGGCAAGTACCTCTTTATTTTTTAACAAGCTTGAGGAGGATAACATTTGCTTGATTATAAGCTCATCCTTCGGATGAGTCCAACTTCGTTTAGATTCGAACCCTAAGAAGGAGTGGTTCGTTCCTGTTTGTAATCGAACAGTCCTTTACTGTGAAATTTTAATGAGTCCAGTATAGGAGAAACGCGACATTTTTCAATTTTAGAGAGTCTGAAAAACTTAAGAAGACTCCAGGGTTGACCTTTTTCGTAAGTTTGTGTCTCCCAAGCCCGAAAAAGTATAAAATAATACTTGAGAGAACCGCTTGATCTTTACAACCAAGGAGTACTTTCATGATTAGTGTCGTTGACCTGAAAAGTAAAAAGCGATCAAGGACACATCGTTTTATTTCCAATATCGAATTTGAAACGACAAAAATCCGACAATCTTTTCATGTTTTTACGGTCAGAAAAGGGCTATAAGAGGACCGTCTTTTAATTCCGTTTTAATGAGTGTAAAAGAAACGCTCGGCAATCTTTTCATGTTTTAGGAGTCAGAAAAGGGCTTAAAGATGACTCTGATGTTTTTGTTCGTAAAAAATGACAAATTTTCCCTGAAAATCCTTTATCCTGCACAAAAACCAACACATTACTCATACCTGTTTACGATAGATAAAAATACCTTTTCATGGTGAAAAATAAACAAATTTACCATTTATTTACCCAAAAAACCTATAAAAAGGGCTTTTACCAATTCATTTTTACCATTTTACTGTTGAGGAGAGCAAAAGGGCTTTTGGCAAGAAACTTACCGTGGACATTGCAGAGAATCCGACCGTCGAAATCGAATGTCATCTCTTTCAGGTATTCTACAACATCCTCCTCTTCATTTTCATCCGTTTGGAATTCATTTTTAGGCCCTAGTTTCATTTTTTGGAGGCTTTGGGGTTTCAAGGTCCGCCTTTCGGGGTACGCAGGTGCTCCACTGGTGACCTGCGTACCCCAACATTTTCTCAGTTGGGAAAATGCCGGGCGTACACACCTTGCCTTAAGGGAACCCGCGTACCCACGCTCTGTTCCTAAAGGCGGGGTGCGTACCCCACAAAACGAGATTTCAAACCCCAATTTCTTGAAAATGGACCAAAACTTTTTGATTTCATTGAATCTAACAGATGTTTTTTGGTGTGTAGATTGCCCACCATGCTTGATTGGCGCAAGAGAGAGCACGAAGATGTTGATTTGTCTGCCATTAATCATCAACCATCAATTGATGCTTTGAAGGCATGCGGCCTTTACAAATACTGGGCCATACCTGGCATGAGGGCCCAAGTGAGATTTCTAGAGTGGCTGGTAGAAAGGTGGAATGTTCAGGACCAATGCTTTTATATTGGAGGGCACCAGCTCGAGATAGAGCCCTCAGATATTTACTTTCTCACTGGTTTACCCAAGAGAGGCGAACACTTAACTCTGTTCGGGACTAGGTCGGGTGGCCAGTCCATCGCTAGTCTCCGACTAGAGTGGTGTAACACTCAGAACCAGGAGAAGGGGATAGAGATCAAAACTATATCCCGACCTGAACTTATGTTGATTGCCTTTACGGTTACCAGACTTTGCGGGGCTGCTGCTTTGCACATTGCCACTAGGTCCCAGATGCGGATGGCGATTGATTGCTATCAAGGAACCATTTTTAACTGGTGTGATGCTGTGTTGGCCAATGTAAAAGGCCAACTAACTAGAGTCAAAAATGGGTAGCTGAAGACTTTTGGTTATGGGCCTTTAGTTGTCAGTTTTGCCCTAGAGAGGGTTCCGATGCTGATCCCACAGCAGCTCACTGTTGGTGTTGGGCTTCCTCGAGAGCCTAAATTGATGCGATGGGTTGTGGTTATGGCCTGTCATCCTGATGAGGGAACGGAGGTTGTTCGATTTACTCCGGAGTACTTTCACTGGTTAGAGGACCAGGTCTTTTCGATACAGGATTTTCCTTATGCCGGAGTTTATTTTCGTGGAGATCCGGACATGATTCTTCCACCGGGAGAACAGTGGGATGATACAGGTAACTTCATTTTCTACAAGTTTTTTAAACTATCTACTTTTTTTTTTTATATCGTCTCAAAACTGACAGTGACAATTTTTTAAAATGCAGATGTAGGCCCACGTCGACCAGCCAATCTCCGACCTTTCGAGAGGAGACTACCAGTTGCAGCGGCACCGGCCCCACAGAACGAGGCCACAGAGACTTTAGCTGAGTTGGAGCATGACCTAGAGCGTCTTACAACAGACATACCGGAGACTACTATAGATGATATTCCTATCAGGCTTCAGCGCTTTGTAGTCGGAGTCCCAGGACCTTTTAGGAGGTTCTTGTGTAGGGTGGCTCGTGCAGTGGTGTCATATAGAGATCATCACCAGTGATTAGATGGTCATTTTTGTAGACACATGTGACATTTTGGTTTTTTGTACTTATCATTTTTGCCGATCATAAGGTGTTTTTCAACCTATGATTGAAGACGATGTAATTTTTTGACACACTCCTATCTATATATATATCATTACCGGCTTATCTTGTAAATCATGTTATGGAATGATTTTAAATTTACATGTATGTTTACTGCAAATGTCTATTCAACATTCGAGAAGCAATTGCATCTGCTAATGTATTTAAAGACCTTGGAATATGTTGATATTCAATGTAATCAAACTCACGTTCCAAGAGACGCACTCTCAAAAATAACCGTAATAGCACTGGATTTCTAATGGCATACACTCTATTAAGCTGTAATACAACAAGTTCAGAATCTAACCTCACTATCAAACTTCGAATCCCAAATGAAATAGATTCAGACAATAACTCAATCACTGCACTGTATTCGGCAATGTTGTTTGTTGTTTGACCGAGGCTTACCCCATGCATAGAAACTAACTCGTCAGAGGGCGAATAGATAACCCAAGCTGCGGAATGGATATTCCGTGTACTTCGACAAGCACCATCAGCAAAACCAATGTATGTTTGGAGATAAGCCAGAATAACGACGAAAACACACTTTCTAAGCTAAGCACACTGTCTAAACTAACAAACACACCAGCTAGAAAGAAAAACCTAACCTAACTAAAATCTCCATACCCATCGTTTAAGCATAATACCTCTTAAGGTAAAGTCCATTTCTGGGTTTACCCAAAGAGTCCCCGTCAAAGTCTACCAGCTCATAGGCCCCTTTGGCAAGCTTTCGCTTGACAATATAGGGCCCATGCCACATAGGAACGAATTTTCCAGCACCTAATTTATCATTAGCTTGATCATATAATAACACTAGGTCGCCTTCCGAAAAATTTCGAGGGTTCACATTTCGATCATACTGAGCTTTCATCCGTTTTGCGTGAGTCTCGATTGCCAATGCGGCATCACGTCGATTCTCATCTAATTGAGCTAAGTATAATAAACGCTTCTCCTCTTCAGAAGTAGCTAGAAGTAACTCGATGGCCATTTGCAGTGACGGGATTTCGCATTCAATGGGTAGCACAGCTTCCAAACCATAAACTAGTTGGAAAGGAGTGAACCCTGTTGATGTTTTCACTGAGGTTCGGTACGCCCAAAGCGCTGAAAATAACATGTTGTGCCAATTTGACCGATGAATACCAATGATTCGTCGGATCATGATAACTAAAACTTTGTTGATAGACTCAACCAAACCATTCGCTTGTGGATAATAAGGAGTTGAACTATCGTGACGCAAACCAAGCTGGCCTGTAAGTTCTGTCATCATAATGTTTCAAAAATGGCGCCCATGGTCAGTGATTATCACTTGTGGGACACCAAACCTAGCAATTATGTGATTGAATACGAAAATTGCAGCTGTCTTGCCGTCTGCCTCGAATGTAGGCATCGCCTCGGCCCACTTAGTAAAATAATCAACCGCAAGGATGATATATGCATGCCCCCCGTCCGAGTGAGGGTTACATGTAATAAAATCGATACCCCATTTGGCAAAAGGACCAACGGCAATTATAGGGTGGAGAGGAGCAGGTGGAGCGCGCATCTTTCGATCAAACACTTGACAGTTGTGGCATTTTCAGACCGCAGTAATACAATCTTTAAACAAGGACGGCTAGAAGTAGCCTACGCGCAACACCTTTTGGGCTGTGGCATACCCAGACATATGACCGCCACACGCTCCAGAGTGACAGTCATTTAGAACCCTTTCTGCCTCTTCGTGAGTTAAGCAATGTCGAAAAATAGAGTCTTCCCCACGTCGATAAAGAGTATCTCCAATAATCTTGTATTGTTGGGACTGGAATTGAATTTTCCGACGTTCCAACTTTGAAGCTTCGGGCCGAAAGGATTGGGTCTGGAGATAGATGATGATATCCCCAAACCACTGATCTAAAGTGCTGATTAGAAACAAAGATTCGTCCGCAATGGGCTCCTCTGCCACATTTTCTGTGTCAGCACACGGGAAGTCACACATTAACTCTGCAAAAACTAAGGATTTCTTAGACTTAGATTTCTCAAACTCCAAGTCGAACTCTTGCAGGATAACAATCCATTTGGAGTACTTGCCCCCTAGCAATTGTTTAGTCAAAATGTAAATCATAGGGTTGCAATCCGAAATGACTGTAGTTTTATGGAGTAAAATGTAGTGACGAAAACGTTGGACAGCTTGAACGGTTGCCAATGCCAATTTCTCCACATGTGAGTATTTTAGCTCACATTTGTGTGGGTTCAACCGAATACGATAATGCCTACACCTCATGAAGATTGCTCGTAAATGGACAAGGTGATCAGCTCGATGTAATGAATGAGCGGGCAAATCATTGAGATATGGTTGCACAATGTGTTTGATGTCATGAAACGCATAAGACATCGCCCTTTGAAAAGTTGCTCCGGCGTTCTTAAGCCCAAAAGGTAATTTGCAGTAAGCAAATTTCCCCCATGGAAAAATGAAAGCTGTTTTTGGTTGATCGGCAGGTAGAATATTGATTTGATTGTAACCGGAAAAACCGTCCATAAAGGAAAATATTTCACTGTCGGCACAATCATCAATGATTTGAACGATATAGGGCGTTGGGTAGTTGTCCTTTGGACAAGCTCGATTAATGTCCCTATAATCGATGCATATTCTTATTGTTCCCTGTTTTTTGTTAACCGGAACAATATTCGATACCCAATCCATTAATGGGATCGGATAAATGAAACTGCTTTCAACAACTTTTCAACTTCTGCTTTAATTGCAGCAGCTTTTCGTGGGTGAATCTGACACAAACGTTGCCAGACGGGTTTAGCATCCGGGTAAGTCTTGATCTCATGAAAAACAATTGCGGGATCAATTCCTGGCATTTCCTCATAGGACCAAGCAAACACGTCGCAGAATTCTTGAAATAGGGCCTTGTATGTCTGAATTTTGTCATCTGTACAAATGTTTTCAACAATTCCGGGCTTTACTGAAATGTCAATGGGAAGAGTTCGAGAAATATTTCCCAAATTCAACTCTGAATCAGGATGTGTCATGGGATTCTGAGCCTCTTTGACATATTCAGCTGTAAACACTGATGAGAAATCATTTTCAAAACAATCATCCTCAGGTAAAAACGAAGATCTATGATGGAGATCCTCCCATGGTAAATCATCTATACACAGGATTTCACGAAGTTGTTCGTCAGATGACACAACTTTGGGAAATGCTATTAACTCCGAGGTTGATGTGAAAAGTGATTCCTCACGGACCACATTCATTTGGTCGACTTTGGTTGAACACGGGTCAGTAAAAGATTGCACGGCTTCATAGGCAATTTCATATGGACTCAACGGCATAGAATTACCAAACGAGTCTACTTCAGATTCGGAAGGAACGATCCAAGGATCATCGTAATAAATAGTGTCTGATGTAATCATATGAATGGTTGCGAATGAAGACGATGCATTGAGTGGAGGAAAAGGAAAAGTTCCCAGTAAACCGACATCTTTAACTAATCCTACACCAACATCCTTATATGGGATAGTCGTTTTACCGACATGCTGGATACTCTCTGAAGAGGTTGGGTCGGATGAAAAGTAAGTCAGCTGGTCTATTGTTACGATCTTTCCATTATGTGAAAACTTTATTACTCGGAAGACCGATGAAACGACTGCTGTCATAGCGTAAGTCCAACTTCGACCCAGGAGAAGCTTGTAGTCTAGAGGGGCATCAACCACCTCCACATCTAGACTAACGGTTTTTCCTTCAACCCCTATAGGCAAATCCTGTAGAATGCCAAAAGGACGAAACCCACGGCCATCAAAGGCCTTAAGAATCGTCGGGGATTGATTTAGTGAAGGAGAACCAAGCGATCTCCAACACTGCATCGACATAATACACGTGGAAGCTCCCTCATCAATTACAGTCCGATGAATAGGCCTGTTTTTGACTATCACTGGGATCTGGAAAGCCATTTGATGAGGCAAACGCAGTGTACTATTTTCTAGATCAAAGATTATTAGGTTCGGGTCCTGAACATCAACAACTCCTATAGCCGACAAAAGTAATTTGCGTTGTGCTGGGCATGATTGCAGCACTTCCAAAGGCGACATTGCTGAGGGTGAAATAGCTAAGTCCTCAACAATGTTGTAATTTTGGGCCGCTCTCGCATGTGGATTGAAAGCAGACCTTCGAAGTACACCCTTGGCGGGCGGTTTGATTACCAAGTCTGGGTTAGGTTTCTCGATCTGTAGTGGATCGGAACCGGGAGCTGAGGTTGATGGATTAGAATGAGAAGATTCTACTTCTTTCGAGCCATCAACAGGACTTTTACTACCATAATCTTGCGATCGAGTCGCAATCCTTACATGAGACATCATCAATATGGGTTCTTCAGTGGCACTCGAGGAAGAACCTATCATTTTGCTATCTTTCGGAAATGGGTCCTTCAAGACAGCAGGAATTTGGGAACCCTTGACGATTTTCGCAACCTCTGCTCGATGAGGGCAGTCTCTTGTAAAGTGTTCTTCTTCACAAATAAGACATGGATAAAAAGGCTTGCGCCTTTCATCATTGGATTCCGCCTTTTAAGTTTTCTCCTTTGGAGTTTTGTCTGCTTTATTATTCTTCTTGCCTTTCTTCTTCCCACCAGATTTTGATTTATCCGTAGATGACTCTACAGCATGAATGTCGGCGGAAAGTTCAGCAGAAGAATCTCCTGTCGGGGAGTCTGGTAAGGTTATAATAGGAGAAGAATTCTTTGAGGATTTCTTCTTGCTTTTAGTGTTCACCGTACCAATCATGCCATCAGCAGCATGAGATCTCGAAGGAGCAGCAGCGATTTGATTTGACTTTGGAAGATCTGGGATCTTTTCGTGTAACGTACCTGACTGAGTGTAAACTAAGTCAAGGTACTGCGCTTGAGCAATCACTTGCTCCTCAGTAACTACTCCGGCCTTAGCTACGTCTTCAGTAATCTTCGGTAACAACGATTTAACAAACCATTCAACTAAGATTTGGTCCGGGATAAAAACTTTCACTAACCGCCTTCGATGTCTCCATTCATGAATATGATCGAAAATATAAGTGGACGTCGATTGTTTTAATGAAGCTAGTAACTCCGTGCCATTATCATATCTGACCGACAACTAAAAATGAGTTAGGAACGAGGTAGCTAACTGGCTAAAATTATAAAAAGAGGCCCGTGGTAACTCAATGTACCACTTGGCCGCGAGACCAATGAGAGTGCGCTGGAAGAGACGTAAACGGATCGAATCATCCGAGATGGAATTTGAAGCACACCAGAGGTGGTAAGTCATCACATGATTCGACGGGTCCTCTCCAAACTTACCCTCGAACTTGGGAATGTCACTGGGCAACTTATTCGGCATTGGCAGCCAAAACAGAAGATAATTGATTGGATCGTTCGTTAGGCGCAACAAGTCTGGTAAATCCAAAGTTGCGATAAACGGCAGCTACCGATTAGGATCCCTAAAACTCTGGGTCATTATACCAGCCCCAAGAGGAGGATATCCAGGATAACTAGGAATAGGAATCGCATTCAGGATATTGTATCCTCCTGGAAAACCAGGATTAACCGGACCGTACTGGGGTTGCTGTGGTTGTTGATAAGTGTACCCAAGATACAGTTGATACTGGTAAACTGGCTGTTGGACAGCAGGACCGAATTGGTACTGTCCCTGGTACGGTTAATAAGTGAACTGTGGTTGACTTGTGACAACCGTACTTAAACCAGGTTGTCCTACAGGCATCTGAACCGTAGTTTGAATCGTGGATCCAGACGATGGTAAAGATGTCTGAGGAGTAGTTACAGGGATAGTAGAAACCGGAGATGTCGATACTCCAGAAGTAAGTGTGGAAGATGGAACAGATGTTGCGGTAGTTGCAGCAGTCGTTTGAGATGGAGTACGAGGCGAAATAGGCCCAGACTGAGAAACTACCGAAGGTACAGAAGTTTGAATATTAGACTGGACTGGTTGCTGGGGTGGACCAGAAACTAAGGGTTGTCCAGTTTGAGATGACAACTGTACACTTGGCTGCAACACCTGTTGAACTTGTGATGGATCCCACACTATATTTATTCTGGGGTATTGACCCATAACAGGTTGAGGATATTGAGATCCATAACCGGGTTGAGGGTAGGATTGATAATTGAAAGGCACATTTCCCGTACCTTGAACATAAGATTGACCTTGGGGTGGTTGGAAACCTTGACTCGAGTACTGACCTTGGGGTAGATACCCTTGAGGCATGTACTGATACTGGGGTTGACCTTGAAGTGTAAATTGATACTGGGGTTGACCTTGGGGTACATATTGAGTCTGGGGTTGACCTTGAGGTATATATTGTACCATAGGCATGTACTGTCCTTGAGGTTGCCCCCCAGATGCAAATTTTGTACCTTGAGGTTGCCCCCAGGCGTTAATTGAGGCTGCCCCCCAGGCGGTAACTGGCCACCTTGAGGTTGAGAAGCGGGAATAGAACCTGACATCATAAGAATGTCTTCTACACTCAACGGCTTTGCACCATTGCTTCCAGTGAACATCCTTTGTTCAATGGGTTGAGGAGATGCTCCCGAAAAAGTACCGGACAAAGACTGATACCCAGCAGGAACAGAAGGACCGCCGTACAAAAAAGATTCAGGCGATTGAGTAAACATGGACGACTGAGCTGACATATTTACGGGAGTATAAATACCCCTAGGTGGATAAGAAACACGAGCTGGTGAAAAACTCGACACTGAGTTGTCCAAATAATTAGTTAAAGAAATATACCAAGTAGTACTTCTAGGCGGACTGTAAAAAATGGATTCACGCTCCCTTAGATCAATAGTACGTTGATTCTCAGGGATAGGGATGCCTATTTCTTCTTCCGGAGCAAGCTCTTCAATAGCTATCAAACCAGAAGGAAGATTTTCGGTGATGACTCTTTCTACCCTAGGTGAATTAGGAGCACTAGAAACTGGAGAGACTAACCCCGATGTTGGAGTAACAGGTTCAGATATCTCAGGTTCTTCACCTATATCACTAGTAGATGAAAAACTACCAGCAAGCTCGGAAACCGAAACAACTTCAGGATTATAACCTGTTTCTAGACTTTGGTAATCAGGATGAACAACCAATGAAGACTCTCCTTCTTCAGGTGACCCTACTTTACTGCCACTAGGAGTTACAAGGACTTTCAAACCTTCGTAATGGCCCGGGACGTCTTCAGGAATTTGGCCCCGAAGTCTACGGGACTTCCTCAACAAATCAGCCACGGTTACAACCTCAGGAGACTGGCCCCAAAGTCTACAGGACTGTCTTGGTAATTCAGCCACAACTAAAAACTTTTAACTACTGCACACGCAAACAAAGAAAAATCTCAAAGCAAACCGCCTAAAGTCTCTAAAGAACCAAACAAATTCGAATCACACGCCTAAAGAATCTAGGGCGTCAAACCAAACACAAACAGTAACCTTCCGAACCGAAAACACTAGTTGGTGATGAAATCCAACATCGCCGAATTCAGTACAGAAGTGGCGGGTGGAACAGTTACCCCGGCAACCTGCTTAATGAATAGACTGGACCAAGTTCCTCCACTTTAACCGTCTTGAGTGAAGTCAACCCCCCAGAAAATCCAAGTGAGTCTAGCCGACGTCTGCTCTAGGTACAGTGGGATCTTCCCTCCACCGTCACCTTGGGTAGAATCCTAAAGATAATAGTCACTAAGGTTACCAACAGCAACAAATATACCTGGGGGAACAGTCTACAGCCCGATAGCACACAAGGGCAGAGTAACAAGCTCAATCCCCTTGCCGGCTCCTTGAAAATAATCCAAGGTTTACCGACAAGTGACCCCAGGCTCCTGGACAATGGTTAATCCGAGGTTTACCCTTTGTAGTACGTGCGTATCTGGCGTCTTTCCCAATGAAGGAGGATTGATTCCCTCACTGGTTCGGACACGGTCTCGTGCTTCTCCTTTAAGAGGAGCTTTCCCAGAGTACAAATGAAACAATTGGATTTATCCTACCACAAAATAAGCTACTTGTTTGGTTTTACTGTCTTGGAGAGTTAATTACTCTCCTACTCCAAGACACTAGCCTGATCTATATTGGTGTTTCAGAGCCCTAGTAAATAAAAAGTTACTAAGTTGATTTTACTTTAAGCGTTAATTTTTATGGCTTTTCTTTAGGACAAAAGGTAGCGGAGATGAAACTGATGGTTTGTAGACTCGACTCAAATCCACTAAAAAGATGCACCTAGGATGAAACAAAACAAACTTTCCTTTTTCAATGAATTCCCTAGCTAAGAGAGTTGGAGAATGCAAAATTTATAAAGACAACTTTCTTGGCAATGAAAATCAAAGAAACACTCTTTATCTTTTCCAAAGCACACAACACATGACCACTAATTATTGCACGAAAACTTCCTTTCTCTTTTCAAAGACTTCAAATGCTACTAAAACAAACTTTCCTCAAAAGAGATTTTGTATTTTTCCTATTTAACAAAACATTCAAAACTACTTAACAAAAACCATCTTAAGATCTATGATAATCAAATCAATCTATGATTTATGAAAACAAAAATCAATTTTAAGATCTATGCAAATCGAAGAGAAATTCACCTAAAAGAAAATCTAATGAGGTAAAAGCCTACAAAATATAATTCCAGGATGTTTTACTCAGTTACAATCCAACCAAGGACTAATTCATGCAGAATCATAAACTAGTCAAAAACAAAATAAAATGTTTTTGTTCTTTTTCTTAAGAATGAAATTCACAGCTTAACCAACAAGCCTTCTCGAAATTCCGCAAAGAGACAACACAAAGGTAGGTTTCTCACAAAGGTGGATTTTACGAAAGGTCCGACTTCTAAGAAGACTGAAAAGACCAGGGAGATCCAAGGTTTTTACAACTTCTAAAGCCAAAGTCACTACAAGACCAATGCAAAAATCAACCCTAGGGCTAGAATTTCTATGAACTTCACTAAAACCCTTGACGCTAATGAAACAAGCTTAGATGAAAACTTTTGACAGGTGAACAGTGGATCTGGGCAGCAAAAACAAGCTATAAACAAAATCTAAAAGATAAAAAAGGAAAAAATTGAAATTTTCTAAGCTTTTGACAGGGGTACGCAGGCAGCCTATTTGCACAGGTGCAACCACGCTCTGTGTACACAGCAAAAGTGCATACAGGTACGCACTGTGCTTAACGCAGAGGGTGCATACTACTCTCAAAATCAAGGAAAATAAAAACTAACTTAACCCTAAGCTATTCCACCCAAATTCACAGTCAATCAGTCAAAAACTAGAAAGAAATCAGAGTTTCTCAAATCAAAATATCAATCAAAAGAGAAGTCAATCAAATCCATGGATTCCCCAGCGGAGTCGCCATTTTGTCATGCGGAAAGAGTCAATTTTGCGGACAAAACCGACCTCCCCAGAAGCTAAGGCTTTCTAGTGACAAACAAAACAATCAAGCACTATCTTTCCCTAAATATGCATTTAAAATAAAAGCAACCAGGTGTTTAAGGCTTACCTCTAGTCCAACGCTTGTTTGTTGTAGTCCAGCCTCTCTGATCCAGATGAGCTCCTTCTCCTTGAAACCTGCATTCACTAACAAGCAAAAAATTACATAGCACCTGAATAACTCATATAATAAAACATATTCATCATAAAGACCAAGGAGTATATGAAACAAATTATATAGAACAACTTGTTGAGAAAAATGAACTTAATTGTATTAATTGGAAACAAAAGAAACCATTACAACCAGTGCCTTGGTGTTGTGCAGGTCCCTCCCAGGGTCCAGCAAGAGTTCTCCTTTACTTTGATCAGCTCACCCACTTCCAAATGAAGCTAGGAAAGGATTGGAATCTCTCCTCTCAAGCTCTATAAGGGAGTCCTAATTTCAGCAGCATCTAATCTTAGGAATGTTCAGCTTTCAACCTCCCCTCCCTCTGGCCCAATGCTTGTATTTATGGTGCTTTGGAGGAAGTTAATCAGGTCCACCATGAATGGGATAAGCCCCTCTTTCAATGGGATAGCTCCCCTCTTCATGGGATAAGTTCCTCTTTCATTGGGATGCATGAACCATCTGGAGGCGCTCAATCCACGTCAAACCATCTTCTAGAATGCTCTAGAATCGACCACAAATAACTTTTTTGGAGTAAAACTTGCGCCTTTTGACCTTTACAGGAGTATGCGCCCACCCCTTTACAGACAGAGCGTACAAGTACACAGGTTTTATGAACTTGAGGTGCGTACACGCAGGTAAGGCTAAGAGAAACTGCGTAACTAGAGTTATATTGACTTTGAGGAATTTATCTCTTTCTTGGAGTTTGACATGAGAAGCAGAGGTATGAGACTTGCCAAGGAGGATAGTATGACCATTGACGGAGCCATAGTGACTGCAAATAGTCATGGTGACAAATTTTAGTGTAACACCCCAGCTAGGGGGGATGGGCTCCACCGAACCCCTGCGGGGGGGACAAGTCCCCCCCGCACCCCCCCGCATGGAGGGGTGTACAAACTTCCTGGGGTATACATCCAGCTGAAACAAAGACCTCTGAACAATCATGCTCCACACACAACATGAATCAAGTTCCCAAAGACGAACCTCATGTTGGATGTTATATTTTAAAGTCCCTATGAAGACATCAATCTTATGCTCCTCTAAAATATTGGTTACCCTAATATTCAATTTTTTGAAGTCTTCAGTGTTCTCCATCATTGAACCCTTTTGTTTGAGATTTATCAATTGGCTAAAGAAGTTGTTTCTCTTTGTATCTTCATAATGCACTATCATTTTCTCCATAAAAATTGACCAGGTGACAAGTGTCTTAAGAGAAAAAATCCATCTATACCATAAAAATTGATTTGTTTTTAAATATAAAGATGAAATACGTAACTTTTGTGAGGGTTGCACATCCTGTAGATCAAAATATTGCTCCATTTGCAGTATCAAAGTTATTGAATCCTCGCCATCAAACTTCCTCATATCTATCTTTTGAATGTGGTGGTTCTTAAACCTAATGTCTGAGTCTCTAAAATCATAATTCATATTCTTTTTGTCTTCATCATGATTGTCATGCATTACCTTGTCAACACTCGGAATCCTTTCTTATAGTAACTCTGCCAAACCTTCCTTCAACCCCTCTATCTTAACATTCATCATTGCTTCCATGTTTGCTTTTAAACCATCATTCAAAACTCCCACGTCCCTTTTTATACCATCTATATTAACTCCCATGTCCCATTTAATACCTTCTATCTTAACATTCATCATGGCTTCCAATTCGTTTTTTGTTACTTTTTGCGAGAGAAAAATTTGTTGCACTTGGTCTCATAAATTTGATATATCATGTTGCATTTCTTCCTCTTATTAATCCATCATAGAAGAGCTTTCTGGTTGCTTAATAAGTGTGTCCATTTTTTAGTTTTGAGACATTTTGGAATCAAAAATTGATATCTATGCTTCAATATGCCCCTTGAATCACTTCAACCAAATTTTTCAAACAAAAGTTATGCAAAATTCAAAATATACACACCTTTTTCTTGATTTTTAGGAGCAAGATATTCCAACTGTTATATCTCTGTAATTGTGAATCTCCAAAATCTGAAATTTCGTTCAGTAGTAGCCCTCTAAGTTTTCTTTCCAGCCCAATAAGTCGTAACAATATTTGATTCTTCAAGAAATCATTATGTCAAATATCCCATGATGACCTAATTATAGACTAGTCCAGTAGAGAGAACTTGTACAGAGTGCCACGTGACACTGTTTTGACCTTCGACCCTAAGAATGATTCAAAAAAAACTAAAATATGTCCTCTTTCTGTCACTTTTTTCGAAATTCAATTCTGATGCTCAGTGAGAAAGTTATCATGATTTTCCCTAGGTCCCCTGTTTTAGATGGAATTCTTGAGCCTACAAAAGCCCTAACTTCCTCAGATCATATATCCAAAAATATAGCAAGAAAAGATCTCGAATTCATACATAAAGTTTAACAAAATTCTGGCTCCACATGGTTGCAATTTTAAACTCTGAAGCTTCATAAAACAAAGTTATAGCGAAAATTCCATGATGGCATGTTTGAAAGAGCGAAGCCCTAGAATCCAAAGCTCTGATACCAAATGTTATGCAACCAACTCACAAATAGATAGATCAGTGACTTAAAAATTATCTTCTTCGAGGGGGAAACCTCCTTTATATTACATAAATGAACAATTCTTGGAAGATACGAATGACAAGACCTTCTTTGTATATATAGGAGTCTAAGGGGTCACAATATAATCAAAGCTTACATAACAATAATAATGTAAGGGCACAACAATAACAATAGTGGGCTTCTATGGGGCACAACAACAATAATACGGGGGCTACATGGGCACAACGATAACAATAAGGGCGATGCACTAGTATTATAGGGACCTAACAAAAAAATTGTAGTTTCCTCGTTTTCTTGAATAGTTTCCCAACATGAATCTTTTTGCATAGGACAACCATAGTGACTACTTCGTTCTTCCAGTTTGGGCTCTTCTTGGAAAGGTTGCAACTAGACATATTCTTTCCATTTTCCCATAATAAAATATCCTTGTAAATATGCAACAAATTCTTCATCCTCTAAAATATACGTATCATATATTAGAGAATCCGTCGAGCAACCAAAACCCGCATCTGAAAGACAAGTATCATAAATGGGAGCACCAGAAAAATATACAAGAAAATGACCTTCAATGGTTTCTTTTTAGCTCAATCATCTCTTCTTTTCTTGGAATGAACTTATAAAAAAATAGTGTAGGGATTTCCATTTTAAAAACTTGAAAAACAAAACCCAAAGTGAAGACCATACATGATAATATACAACTAGTCACTAGTTCTTGTCACTCTTAAGAATCAATTCAAAACTTTATGAAATATAGGGAAACATTTTCTAATCCATTCCCCAACAATGGAGCCAATTTGATGTTGTTTCCCTAGAGATAGTTCATGGTTGTAAGGGAACCAGTGTCGAGGACATATAAATATTGATGACAAGTCTTAAAACCAGTGACCGGAGGGATAGGCCATGAGGGCTTGCAACAAAGCTTCTAATTCTTAAACCCTAACTTCCAAAAATAGAATGGACAAAAACCTTTCAAGGTTACAGGGTATTTGGATTAAAGGAGTGATTTGAAGAGAAATAAAGAAGATAGAGTTTAACCCAAGCAATTAAGAATATGAACATAAACTTCTGCAGAAGGAATACCGAAAGATTGAGAAAATGTGCATGATTTTCTTGGATGTGAAGTGATTCATTAATGGTTTCAAGTTTAAATAACATGAGTACCAACAAGTAAAATCATGAAAAATTAAGTTGAAATAACCAGTGGCATATTACACTATTCAACAGAAGAAAAACATAAATGAATGGTGAACACAAGAGAAAAGCAATGTCTACAATTAACCCCAAAGCACGAATTAAAACTAGTTCATGTTCTTAAATTTCAGAGAGATTTCTTTGTTACAAGAGATTCATGACTCCAAGACTTCCAACCGCTACAAAATTTCATTTTCTAACTTTTATTTTCCCCTCCTATCCTAACTATTACTAATCAGTTATAAAACGTATTCCTAAAAACCATTAGGAAATTGTTTATTTCGGAAAAGATTTGAAATAATAAAATTTCAATAACAGTATTTTGATATTATTTTATATAGATTACATAGATAGTATATATATATATATATATATATATATATATATATATATATATATTAAATCCCATTCTTATAATGTTTATACAATGTGCCACTTTGGATTTTGAGTACACTCATAAGATGTTAATAAAGTTAAAATATGCATAATGGTCGTGGGCCCTATTTTGTCCATCGCCACCTAGTTTCCAAAATTGTTGGCATATACTAATTTGTACTCTATATGGAGAAATATTAATTTTGGATCCTGAGAATCTCTGTGAAATGTTTGCATGAGACCCGTGGAAGAGACATACTTCTCTGTGGAAGAGACATGGCTTACTGCACTACGTGGAACGCTCTTAAATGTCCCACTCAAAACTCTTAATAAAATATGTTCTTCTCTATATACTTTGACTCACATAATGCTAATGAAGGTTGTGAATTCTCGAAACTCTAGCCCACTGAAACCAAGAATTGCATTCTCTTTTTTTTTAAGATCTCCCTTCCAAAAGCACATATGACATACCCTTTTTTTGCCTCATGAATTCCAAAAATTCATATATTAAATTTCAATTCCATTTGTTATTGATAAATAGAGTGCAAGACAATAAGTGTAGCCTTTGTTCACATTTGGAAAATACTTCGAAACCTTTTAATGGAGCACCGAATTTGGATGTTGTGACATGCTCACTGTTTCGGCTTTGCTTGCATGCTTGCATATATAATATTCACTAACCAATATTATAATTCAATGAGATGAGACCTTTGGCCATTAGAAGCCTTGTAATGGGAGATAATAACTGTATTCATTTATATGGGTGTGTCCAATGGTTTCTGTCTTATCCCACGTTGAGAAAACAAAGAATCTATCGGTGTGTATATAAGCCATCTCTCTCCCAAACTTTCATTGCATTGAGAAGAGATCATGCTCCCTCGGTGGGTTTTCTAGTTGTTACCCTATATTGGGCTTTATTGAAATTGGGGTTCAACTTACTTTTATCTTTTACATAAAAGCGTCTAAATCACTTTTTATCTTTTACATAAAATAAGACTAAGGTCATGGGACATGCATTCCAAAATCGTTGTTGGATAAATTATTCTAATGGGCATCACGTGTTGTTTATTATGGCTAAGGGGAAATTAGCAAAAGCAATGAAAAAGGCTTTGAAAAGGAAAAAAAGTCATTATTGGCATTTTATTCATGAAAATAAAGGAAATTAGGAGAAAAGGAAGGTGAAAGGTCACAGACTACTTGTGAGGAGGAAATTGAAGGAAAATAGAGGCAAAATGAAGAAATTAGAAGCATCAATAATAAAACGACGTTAGAGCATTAGTTTTGGGCATTTTGTCAGTTTTGTTTTGGAATTAGACTAAGAGAGGAGAAAAGCACCAAGAGGAGAAAGTAAGAAAGGAATGTAAGGGAAGGACAAGGAAAGCAAAGGAAAGTAAGGATCAAGAAAGGAAAGGCTGGATTAAGCAACTTCAGTGGGAATACTTGCAGGTAATAGGTTGCATGTATGATTTATTAACCAGTTTTGGCATGCATGGTATATGTATGTGTGTATTTGGTTCATTCAGAATCAATGGCACAGGCTTTGCTTAGTTTTGACGGTAGTTTCAGCCTTGCCTTGCCATTTCCGTATAGAAATGGTTGATGGGATTCATTCTTGGCTGAGCTTTGGATTACCAAAAGGTTTTGGATCCGGGTGAGGTGGTCTCAAGAAAATCCCAAGGGTTGGGGGTGGAGACAAGAAAAATCCTCAAGGGATGGTGAAGGAACACTGAGGAATCCAAGCTCATTTTGGTTTTGTGATCTCATGGCTGGTTTATGTGAGATCGCGATAGTGTGAGGGTGGATGTGGTTTAACCTCTAGATGCCCTTGTTTGTTTATGCATCAGTTTATCCCATGAGATCCAACATTCATGCTTGGAATATGGAACGAGGGTGATTGGCTGAAAGAAATATTCGGTTCTTCCCACTCTGTGGTCAGGTGGTACATGGAAGTCCCTTAATTGGTTGATTTTTCATATGGTTAATAAGAGTTAAGTTTCTCTTGTAATTAATGAGTAATTATACTTGTTATTATGTGGCTTTAATGGTTGTTTTATCTTTGTTATTTATCTGGTTATACGCTAATTATAAGCATAGTTTTATGACAGATTTAAGCTATGGATCTTAACTTGTTTTCACTTGTAAATGAATGGTTACTGAATGAATGAGGTAACAGATGTTATTGCAACTATTGTGAGAGTGCATTAGTCCTTCTTGGTAGACCTCATATAGGTTTCAGATCTCTATGTTTAGATATGCATTCATGACCTATATATTTCATATTTACCATGTGTTTGACGGAATGACTATCATGGTTACACCGGGTTAGGTTAAGTCCTTGCCTAATTTTTGTGTTAAAGGATTTTTTGTGTGTCATTCATCATTCTATAAAGTTTCATTAAGTTCTCGGCAAAAGAGTCCTAGCCCTAAAAAAGTGGCTTAGATTTGAGGGTCGTTGGCACATAACTGAGTGAAAAATTCTACAGTTGCTGGGATGTGGGCTCATGAGAGTGACCGAAGGATCTTAGCCAATGGATTTACTTGTCATGGGAGGGACTGAGAGCCTAGGCTTGTGAAAATCTAATTTAACTCAGGGTTTGGTTACCTGGATTGGTGGTTTAGTTCTTGGGGGTCCTATAGCACCTAAGGGAAGTCAGTAAAGTTTTGGTTTGTCAACTCCATTACCTTAAGGGGATATAGGAGGTTGAGTCATGTCATAGTATCACTTTGCTCATGTTTACCTTGACAGACCGATGGAAGTGGGTAAATGAGGGAGGTGGCATTACATAGTGGTATCAGAGCAGGTTCCACTCTTTTTGGGTGTTATGGTTATGGTTAGCCCATTCAATCCATGGGTTAGATGTATGTTAGGCATGCATTGTCATGGTTATGGTTGTCATGCATGAGGTCATGGTATGTAATTGGTATTTTCATACATGATGTTGGAATATTCGTATGATTATGATTATACATGTATCGTTTTAATTTGGAATGATTTTGCAAACGAAATAAGCCTCCCCTAAACATCATTGAGATATGATTTTGGTTATGGTATCTATTTGGTCTATCTGACATGGCATGATTGTAGGAAGAAGAGAATCAGAGATGACAAGAAAAATGGTAGACTACAGTTGGCTAACAAGGAGATGAGTACTCTCTTGATATAGAAGATACATTGAGGAGTTTGAGGGTAGAGATCAAAAGTTGCAAGGCAGATAATGACAGATTGATTAAGGCTCAAAAAATAATTGCAAAGGCTTAGGAAGGGAAGGAAGAGTTCAATGCAATGATTCTTCAGAGTTTTTTAGACTTGCAGAGACAGGGATAGCTAAGGGTTAGACAAGAGCAAGAAGAGAAGACTAACGGCACCTATGGTAACAGGTCTCAGTGGGGATACAGGTTGGATAGAGAGGACACAGTCAGAGGTGATAGATCATTGGATACACCTGACAGGCGGACTGGTATGTATGAGTATCATTCTAGTTCCTCGTCCAAGAGACAACATCACCATCATCACTGCCATCATCCTTATAGGAGGAGTGAGTACTTTACTGAGGATTTCAAGAAAGTCAAGCCCCCTACATTTGATGAAGAGATGAAGAAGACAGAAGATGTAGGGGCATGGTTGCTTGGGAAGAAGAAATTCTTCAATAGAATAACTACTTATAGAACATGAAATCCAAAATAGCTACCTTCAGTCTTAAACAGAAAGCATACATTTAGTGGGAAGATGTGAAGAATTTCAAGGGAATTCAAGAAGAAGAGTATATTTGGGATGAGTTCGAGAGATTCTTTTAAATAAGTATCTATCTAATAGATATTACAATGACAAAAGTAAGGATTTTTATGAGTTGCATATGGGTTTTATGATAGATGATGAATACACTAGCACGTTTAAGGAGCTTTTGAGGTATGTGCCTTACCTCAAGGATGAGAAACCAAGGATTCAATGGTTCATAAGTGAGTTTCCAATAGCATATAGAAATCAAATTGAGTTTGATGAGCCTAGGTCGTTTGAGGAAGCCATTAGGAAACTGAAGCATTTTTTTGAGTAGTCTAAGTGTAAAGCTGAGCCTAAGTGTGATTTGAAGGGAAATCATAAAGTTAAAGGGAAGTGACCACCAAAGCTTGGAAGACCTTAGGACGAAGGTGAGAAAGAAAATGTTTCTCCTTACAAGGATTTCAATTAAGTTGAGAAGGGACATGGGTCGCAGCCTAGAGAACAGCAGAATAGAAGTGATGGTAGGTGATCGTTGTAGTGTTGGATATGTGGAAAAGATCATCGCAAGAAGGATTGTCCATTGTACCAGGGTAGCACACCTCAGATCTATAGTACTCAGGAGGTACAGGCAGTTGGGGATGTGGGCCATATCATTCCTCAAATTTATGCAGTTGTGGACAACAAGCAGTCAAATCACCAACGGTCCATTATTCAGATGGAAGGTAAGCTCTACGATCAAGTTATTTCTATTATGATTGAATTTGGATATAATTATAATTATTTTGATCCTAACCTGGTGGATAAGTGTGGTTTGATAAAAGAGTACACGTAGAGTCTTTATTGGTGTAGTTGGCTATAGGTACTAGGAAGAAAGTTCATCATTGGGTAAGAACTTGTGTATTTGATCTGAATGGTATGCCTACTTCAACGCATTTGAATATGCTTCCATTGAGATCGTATAGTATGATTTTGGGCATGGGTTGGTTGTACCTCCACAGAACTAAAGTAGATTTTTATGACATGGATGTTGAGTGGCTAAATGATAATGGGGAAAGGAGAATCTTGCACAAAAATAAGAAGCCTACATCAGTGAGGATGGTGACAGATATGCAGGCTAAGCGCAACTGCAGGAAGGGGTGTGTATTATTTGCAGTGCATATTTCCATTGATAAGGGTAACAATGTTGAGGATGCAGAAATATTCAAGAGATACCCTGTCTTGGAGCAATTTTAGGATGTGTTCCCAGTAAATATTTCAGAGTTGCCACCTCATAGGGAAGTGGAATTTTCTATTGAGTTGGTACTAGGGACAATGCCAACATCAAAGGCACCTTAAAGGATGAGCACTCCAAATTTGGTGGATTTGGAGTTGCAATTGAAGGAAATTCTTGACAATGGATACATTAAGCCAAGTGTATTAGCTTGGGGTGCACCAGTGTTGTTCGTGAAGAAAAAGGATGGTACTCTTAGACTGTGCATTGACTACGTGTAGTTGGTGAAAATCAAGAACTGGTATCCATTGCAAAGGATAGATGACTTGTTTGATCAGTTGGAGGGAGAATAATTGTTCTTGATTACTGACTTGAGATCAGTATATGATCAAGTACGCATCGACGAAGAGGACATCTAAAACACTGCCTTCCAGACTAGGTATGGGCATTATGAATTTTTTGTTGTTCCCTTTGGTTTGAATAATGCTCTAGATACTTTTATGTGCTTCATCAATAGTGTGTTGCATCCTTATCTCAACAATATTTTGATTATATTCATTGATAATATATTGTTCTAGTCTAAGAATGAGGAAGAGCATGTAAAACACTTAGCAAGGTTTTTGAGATTGCCAAGAGAGCATCAGTTGTATGCCAAGCTTAGAAAAAGCAATTTCTTTCAGATATAGGTACATTACTTGGGACATGTTGTTTCTAAGGCATAGCAGTGGATCCATAAAATATAAGAGCCATCATGGAATGGGAAGCGCCTATAAATGTGGATGAAGTTAGATTATTCATGGGGTTAGCAGGTTACTACAGGAGGTTCATCAAGAACTTCTCATAGATTGCATGTTATATTACATCCTTGCAAAGGAAAGGAAATAAAATTGAATGGGTAGAGGAATGTGCAACAAGTTTTGAGCAGTTGAAGAAATTTGTTACAAATGCTCTGATGATAAAAATTGCAGATCCAGATAAAGAATTTTTGGCGTATACAGATACTTGTAAGAAAAGACTTGGTGGAGTCCTAATGTTAGAGGGAGAGGTGGTGTGCTATGAGTCAAGGAAACTGAATGAGCATGAGCAGAAATATGTGACACATGATCCTGAGTTGGCAGCGATAATCCATTCCTTAAAGATGTGGAGGCACTATCATCTTGGTTGGAGGTTTGTGTTAATGAGTAGCCACATTCGGCTGAGATACTTGTTTGACCAACCAAATTTGGATTTGAAGTAAGCTAGATGGTTGGATACCCTTAGTGAGTTTGACTTTGAGAACAAATACATTAAAGGAAAGGCGAACAAGGTTGCATATGCTCTCAGTAGGAGAGTGCGGGTAAACCATGTTGCAGTTGAGAGATTTTATGGGACATATATACATGATCAGATCTTACAAGAAGGATAGCATGATGATAGGTATCAGCATCTTAAGCATAGGTTACAACAGGTTATAGGTGAGAAGGATTTGTATTATCATCTCACAGTAGATGGCTTGGTGATATTTAGGGACGGGATCTATGTGCCAGATGACAGTGAGCTCAAGAAGCTTATCTTGAGGAAGTTTCATGTCAATCCATATTCAGGTCACCTGGGATATTAGAAGACATTGAGAATTGTGAATAAGTTCTATTTTTGACCAAATCTGAAGAAGGAAGTAGCAAGTTTTGTGGCTAGATGTTTGGACTGTCAGCAGGTGAAAGATGAGTGTAAGCACCCAGCTGGTTTGTTACAACTTATTCTGATTCCAAAGTGGAAATGGTATGTCATTTCCATGGATTTCATCACATGTTTGTCGAGAACATTGAATAAGCATGATTCAATCATGGTTATGGTTGGCAGGTTGAGCAAGGTATCTCACTTCATTTCAGTGAATACTACTTACTCAACTAGTAAAGTAGCACAGGCCTTCATTAGTGTGATAATGTAGTTATACAGTCTTCTAAAAAATATTGTGTCAGATAGAGACACTAAGTTCACTTCCAGGTTTTGGAAGGAGCTGTTTGCAGGTTTGGGTACAAAGTTGACCTTCAATACAACTTATCATCCACAAATATATGGCAAGACAAAGAGGATCAACAAGATTTTGGAGGACATTTTGATAATGTATATCATGCATTAGCAACAAAAGTGGGAAGAGTGTCTTCCACTGGTAGAGTTTTCTTACAACAATGGGTATCAGGAGTCACTGAGGATGAGTCCATTTGAGGCACTTTATGGGCAGAGGTGTAATACTCCTATCAGTTGGACTGATCCATTGAATAGGGTATTGATTGGACCAGACATCTTGGTAGAGATAAAATAGGAAATGAAAGTAATCAAGAATAATCTAAAGGGAGCATAGGATAGACATAAGATTTATGAAGATCAGCACACGACATATGAGGAGTTCGAGGTTGGGGAGCATGATTACTTATGCATCAAGCCCAACAAGGGCTCCTTGAGGATTAGGTCATGTGCGAAGTTTGAAGCTCAATATTGTGGGCCTTTCGAGATCCTTGAGAGGATTAGATGAGTTCCCTATAGATTTGCACTCCCTCCTACAGTGAAAATCCATGATTTTTTCCATGTTTCATTCCTTAAAATATATGTAAAATATGTTGGTTATGTCATTGATTGTTTTATATTGTAGGTGGAGCCTGAAGAATTCTAGCCAAAACCCTATTCCATATTGCAGCAGAAGCAACTCATGCTTCGGAATCGAGCAATCGAGAAACTTCAAGTGTGGTGGAAGCACTTTGGGCATGATGAAGATGTAGTATACCTAGGGGGGATAATATGGGGTATAGAGGGAGGTACCCAAGGGAATAATGTGAGGTAAGCATGATAAATAAATGGGCCATAATTAATAAGTAAAGTGGTTAGCCCACTTTACTCATGGGACCACAAATCGTTAGGGAAAAAAGTGATAAGCTCATTGTATTGGATGTATGGTAATTAGAGACCTATGGTATTGTATGTATGAAGACTATATAGAGACTAGAGACTCTCCATTGAGGGATGTCAAGTATTGGTTGTTTTTTGACAAGCATATGGTTTGTGGAGTGATATCCTTCCTCAAGGAGTAGTTGTATGGTGTTACCCTACCTCAAGGGTTTTGATGTTAATAAAGATTTGAAATTTTATCATCTATCGTGTTATTTCTTGTGCATATTTTCCATTGTTATATACTTACAGGTCATATTTATTATAGAAGCTACATGGGAGATGGTTGATTAGATGCAGGCTATGCATCTTTCATTATTTTTTAGTGGAGGAAAATGAGTTTCTGGTATATGTACATATTTGTGCATGGTTGTTATTTCAAATACTATAATGAGTAGTGTTATAAATCTCCAATAAGCAGTATGGTTGTC
Source organism: Pinus tabuliformis (assembly GCA_031772625.1). Lineage (NCBI taxonomy): Eukaryota > Viridiplantae > Streptophyta > Pinopsida > Pinales > Pinaceae > Pinus > Pinus tabuliformis. The sequence goes on along the minus strand of CM062812.1, from coordinate 478,581,302 downwards.
ATGTTGTCATTTTTTTCATGATGTTGTTACTTTTGAGAAGGTTGTTCATTGAAAATACCACATCGAGCTAAATTATAAATCTCCATGGGTAGTATGTTTTGGTTTCAGTAGTGTTGCTAATTATAGGTGTCATTGAGCACTAAGGACAATGTTCCACTAAGGGGGAGGGGTCTGTAACAACCCCGGGTTAAAATTTCATGTAATAAAGTTAATAAAGGAAAAATAATACCAAGGTCATGGGACACGTATTCCAAGTTGAATGTTTGGAAAAGTATCCTAGTGGGAATCACTTGTTGTTTATTATGGTTAAGGGGAAATTGGCAAAGGAAATGGCAGGGGCTTTGAAAAGGAAAAAAGACATTATTGGCATTTTATTTCTGAAAATGAAGGAAATTAGGAGAAAAGGAAACTGAAAGGGCATAGGTTGCATGTGAGGATAAAATAGAAGGAAAATAGAGGGAAGATGAAGAAATTATAGGTATCAATAATCAAAAGACAACAAAGCATCAATTTGGGACCTTTTGTCAAAAACAAATTGGCATTAGTATCAAAGAGGAGAAGAACACCAAGAGGAGAAAGCAAGCAATGAAAGTAAGGGAAGGACAAGGAAAGAAAAGGAAGGGCAAGGATCAAGCAAGGAAAGGTTGGATCAAGTGGATTTAGCGGGAATACTTGTAGGTAACAGGGTTCATGTATGATTTCCTAGTTCGTTTTTGCATGCATGGTATATGCATGTGTGTACTTGGTTCAGTCATTGTCATTGGCATGGGGTTTTCCTGGTTTTGGAAGTGGTTTCAGCCTTGGCTTGCCATTCCCAAATAGCCATGGTGTGATGGGGTTCATTATTGGTTGAGCTTTGAATTACCAGAAGGTTTTGGATTTGGGTGAGGTGGTCTCTAGAAAATCCTAAGGGTTGGGGGTGGATATGGTTTTCTTTGGGAAGCCCTTGACAGGTGGGCATAGATAGGAAAAATCCTCAAGGTTTGGTGAAGGAATACTAAGTCATCCAATCTCAGTTTGGTTTTGAGATCTTACGACCAATTTAGGTGAGATCACAGTAGTGTGAGGGTGGAGGTGGTTTAACCTCTGGATTCCCTTAGTTGTTTATGAATCAGCTTATCCCATGATATCCCACATTCATACTTGGAATATGGCATGAGGGTGATTAGCCAAAAGGTGGATTTGATTAAGCTCAATCTATGGTTGGCTGGTATGTGGAAGTCCTTGACTTGCTTTGTTTTGCATATGGTCAATAAGAGCTAAGAGTATCTTGTAATTTATGAGTAATTATACTTATTATTATGTGGGTTTAATGATCTTTATATCCCTATTATTTATCTGGTTATATGTTGGTTATAAACATGGATTTATGACAAACAAAAGTTGTGGCTCTTGACCCCTTTTCACTTGTAAATGAATGGTCATTAAATTCATGACCTAATAGATGTTATTGCAGCTATTTTTAGAGGAATTGGTCCTTATTTGTTAACCTCGTATAAGTTTCAGATCTCTATGTTTAGATATGCATTCATGACCTGTAGATTTCATATTCATCATTTGCTTAATGGAATGATTGTAATGGTTAGATTAGGTTAGGTCAATTCGTTGTCTAACTTTTGTGTTAAATTATTTGTTTGTGTGTCATTCAACATTCTAGAGAGTTTCATTAAGTTATGGGCAAAGGCTTGAGTCCTAGCCTTGAAAAAGTGGCTCAGATCTCAGGGTCTCTAGCACAGAACTAAGTGAAGAAATATATAGTCACTAGGATGTAGGCTCATGAGAGCAACTAAAGGGTCTTGGTCATTGGATTTCCTTATCATGGGAGAAACTAATAGCCCAAGTCAGTGAAAATCTAAGTTAAGTCAGGGTTTGGGCACCTTGAAGGGTGGTTTAGCTATTGGGGGTCTTGTAGCACCTGAGGGAAGTACGCAGAGTCTTGGTTTATCGACTCCATTTCCTTAAGGTGGTTTAGGAGGTGGATTCATGTCATAGTATCCCTCCACTCGTGTTTACCCAAACAACTGAGTGGAAGTGGATAAATGTGGGAGGTGGCATTACATTTTTTATGAAATATGCTACACACTGGACTTCATTTTTTAATAGGATTCATAACACTATCACATGACTTTTAACACAACGATCTCCCTTTAATTTTTACCATAGGCCCCTAGTTCACCTCCCATTTTTAATTTTTTTTACTATGCACATTCTAGCTACAACAAAGTGAAAGGGGTGACAATATTCTCTAAGATAGTCCTTCAGCTTAGATATCATCAGTTACACATAAGAGAAGGGGATATACCAAAAACAATGCTTAGAACCTGATATGGACACTGAGTTTATAGTGCTTCCTTTCAGGCTCAAAAAAGTGCCAACCAACTTTATGTGTTTAATGAGACTGTTTTTCATCAAGTTTTAGGCAAGTTTGTGTTAATATTTATTTATGATATACTCATATATTTTAAAACTTTGGATGAACACAAGAAACACCTAGAAATAATGTTGCAAACACTCTACAAAAATAAAATCTACGCAAAACTTAATAAATGTGAATTCTTTTAGAGTAAGATACAATATTTGGGGCATGTGATTTCAAAGGAGGGGATTGATGTGGACCCTAACAAGGTAAGGGAAATCCTTGAATGCTCAATACCAAAAAATGTAGCAGACATCAGATCATTTGGAAATAGCTAGTTATTATCATAGGTTCATAAAGGATTTCTTCAAGTTTGAACACCCTATAACTTCAACGCAAAGAAAAGGGGTAAAGTTCTTATGGACACCGCAGTGTCAATAGAGTTTTGAGAAAATGAAATATTTTTTAACACTCACACCAATATTAAAAATAGTTGATCCAAGGAATAATTTTGAGGTCTTTATAGATGTATGCCTTGAAGGGTTGGGAGGAGTGTGCATGCAAGGAGGGCATGTCGTAGCCTTTGAATCATGAAAATTAAAGGAACACACAAAAAAGTATGCCATGAATTATTTAGAGCTAGAAGCAATGATACATGCCCTCAAAATGTGGAGGCACCATTTGATCGAGAGGCAATTTAGATTAATTACAGATTCCCTAAGTTTAAAATATTTATTTAGTAATTTCTTGACAAGCTATAGATATTAATAGACCCGAGATCTTAATTTTCTGAACTTTATTTTTTTGGAAAACCAAACATTCTTCCACAAACTTCTGAATATCACATTTAAGGCCATCCAAAAAAAATCTCTTCTTAACCCTATGGTAAGTTTTTAAAAATCTTGAGTTCCCTCCTAAGGGGGAGGTGTAATTAAAAAATAATCTTTTTTTTGAGTTGGGAATTCTTACATAGATATAAGAAATCTTTGTACCATAATGAATCATTTTTCATGATAAATGTATCAAATGTATTGGGATCTTGTTGTAAGTTTTGAATGATTGTCCACACCTCTTCGTCGTTCTTCCATTCCTACTTTTCTTCAGTTATCAAATCAAGTTGGATAATAGAAATGGCCTAGAGCAATGCTTCCATATCACCATCCTTTTTTAAGAGTGTATCTACAACAACATTTTGCTTCCTTTTTTTGTAGATGATTTCAAAAGTCATAACCGAACATCTTTGTGACCCAATTTTTTTCTCTCCTGAAGACAATATTTGCTCCAAAAACTATTTAAGACTATCATGATATATTTTTACCTTGAAGTTTCTTCCCATAAGGTAAGGTCACCATTGCTTTAATGCATGTGGTATTGCCAGCATTTCCTTCTCATAAATAGGCTTGCGTAAATACTTTCCCTCAATTCGACTAATTTCAAAAGAAATGGGTCTTCCTTCTTACATTAAAACAACACCAATTCCATTTCCTGAGGCATCACATTCCACAATAAAGGCTTTTGTGAAGTCTGGTGTAGCTAAAAATGATGCTTGGCACATTTCCCCTTTAAGATGTTCAAAGGCATTAGTTTCTTCTGGAGTCCAAGAAAATGCATATTTTTTTAGTAATTTTGTTAGAGGTGCTACAATTCTCCCATTATCCTCAACAAACTTGTGATAATACCCTGTCAACCCGAGAAATCCTCGAAGATGGTTTAGGGTTGTGGGGATTTTTCATTCATTAATGGATTTAGTTTTGTTAGTATCTTAACAACCTCATCAGATATAATATGACCCAAATAATCCAACTATAGTCCAAAGAAACATTTGGAGGTTTTTTCATATAATGTTTCTCCTCCAATAGTTTGAGAACCCTCTCAAAATGTTGAAGATGATTCTTTCAAAACTTGTTATAGATTAGTATATCATCAAAAAAATACTAACACAAATTTTCTAAGGAAGTGTTTGAAAATGGAATTCATCAAACATTGAAATGTGGAAGGTGCATTATTAAGGCCAAAAGCCATGACCAAAAATTAATAATGACCTGCATGAGTTTTGAATTCTATTTTTGGAATGTCTTTAGTCTTCATTCTAATTTGATGATATCCAGAATGAATATCCAACTTCATGAAATAAATTTCTCCACGTAATTCATCCAAAAATTCATCAATGATAGGAATGGAAAATTTATATTTAATAGTGATATTGTTTACCTCTGTATAATCCAAACACATATTCCATGATCCATCCTTCTTGTGCACCAATACTACCAGAGCATAGAAACAAATTTTTTTACGTTAAATTATATTGGCCTCTAACATTTCTGCAATCACACATTAAATTTCACTCTTTTGGGCATATGGATATCTATAAGCCTTGATGTTTGGAAGAGAACTTCCTGGAATGAACCGAATATAATGATCATAATAACAAATATGTGGGAGGCCTTTGGGAGTCTCAAATACCTTGGAATGATTGTCCAAGACTTTTTGGAGATCTAGAGAAATGGGTTATTTCGATGTTTGAACCTCTAATGAGCATAATTTTTTAGTTATGCCCCATTGTTCTTTCTTCAAAATCTTTGTCATTCCATTAGAGCTTATCATCTTCCTTGGTTTCCCTATGATACCTATCAATTAAATTTCCTTTCCTTTCGTGAAAAGTTTCAAGAAACATTCTTGAAAATTAAAAGCTATCGTCCTCAAAGATTGTAACCATTAGACTCCTAATACAACATGAGCACCACCCATTGGAATGGAAAGAATTGGACTATTCAACAAATATTCCCCCATGATTAGCTTGATATTATGGCACTTTCCAAAACCATTTATAGTTCCTCCATTTGTAACCATCACTTGACACTCTGGTGTTGGATATAGAAATTATTTCATTTCTTTGGCTATCTTACAATGAATAACATTATGGGTACTACCTAAATCAATGAAAACTATTACATTTTTCTTCATGATATATCCTTCTATCTTGAGAGTTTGAGGAGTGGAAATTCTTGTCAATGCATTACAAGATATGGTCAAATTCATTTCTTATTTCTATGTGGTTCGTTCCTGGTGTATATCCTCATCTTTCGATGTTTTCTTTTCCTTTTCTTCCTCCTCTTTACAATCTATGTAAAAAAATCTCTTCTAAGCACAATTATGACCTTTAGTGTATTTTCTATCAAAAATATAACGAAGCCCTTTTGCTCCTTTTTTCTCTAATTTTTGTGGTTTCAACCTTGTAGGTTGTGGAAGGCTTGGAGTAGCAACACTTCCATATTTATAGTTGTGAGTGGTCAACTTCCTTGTTGCCATAATTATACTTTCAACTTTTCCTGCCACCCTGAATGGCTTCTCCAATTAATCAGGTTCCCAAATGAGAACATCATGTTGGATGTTATCCTTTAAAGTCCCTATGAAGAAATAAATCCTATGCTTCTTTGGAATATCAGTTACGTTGATATTCAATTTTAGAAAGTCCTAAATGTGGTATGGAATTGACCCCTTTTGTTCGAAATTTATCAATTGGATAAAGAAGGTGTTTCTCTTTGTATCCTCATAATGTGCTATCATTTCCTCCATAAAAATTGACCAAGTGATAAGTGGTTTACGAGAAAAAATCCATCTATACCATAGAAATGGATTGGGTTCTAAATATAAAGATGAAATGTGTACCTTTTGTGTGTGTTGCACATCATGTAGATCAAAATATTGCTCCATCTGTACTATCCATGTGACAAGATCCATGCCATAAAACATACTCATATTTATCTTCAAAATGTGGTGGGTCTTAAACCCAACATTTGAGTCTCTAAAATCATAATTCATGTTTTTTTTTCCTCATCATGATTTTCATGGATTACCCTATCACCACTGGGAAGCCTTTCTTATAGAAACTTTTCCAAACCTTCCTTCAACCCTTCTATAACAATGTAAACTTTGAAATAGGAACTATAAACTCAAATCGAGAACTCTAGCCAAAAAACCTCGAAAAAACATCAAAAATAGTGCTAAAAACGAAAAGTGTGTAGACTGGAACGATGGTTTTTTTTTAGGGTCAATTTTGAACATGTTTTAAAAATGGCAGTGAAAATGAATTATTTGTGCAAAAATTGTGCAAAAAACACCCTGAAAACAAAAAATGCTGATACTAGAATGATGATTTTTTTTAAGGGTCACTTTTCAACATTTTTAAAAAATGTCAGTAAAACGAAATTTTTATGTGCAAAAAAATGGTTGTCTTTGAGGAAAAAACACACTAATTTTTTTGGTAGAATAACATTTTTCTTTCCTAAGTATAATTTCAACATGTTTTAGTAATGACAATAGAGATAAAATAATGGGATCTGAAACACATTAAAATTCTATTAGTTTTCATCCATGTTGTTAAACATATAATAACATGACTCTAAAGATCGCTAAAATTCTAATTTCTTTCAACCATAACATTAAAGATACAAAAAAAATTGGAAATTTTTCAACCATAAAATTAAAAAACCATGACATTATGAACAAATTACATGACTAAATTAATCAAAATGTCATTATTTGTAGATTGAATGAAACATACATTATATCTCTAAGTTATTGTTGCATTGTAGATATTCTAAACAATAAAAATCATCATAATTAAAACATATAATCCAACAACATAAAAATGACTTCTGATTTAACACCATATGGAAATCAAAATTTTTATTTCAAGATACGATGCAAACATCAATTATATAAATTGGCTTAGACAATTATTTAAAATCACTCATAGTTTCTTGCACACCATCAGAATTCACACCTTCAGATGAATGACTGGATGCAGATGAAGATGTTCCATATTCTTCTCTTTCATCAATTATGCCCCATCTGAGTCCACATGCATGCCCACCATTTCAAGTTTCAAAATTCTTTTGGATCTACGACTGGTTTCAGCAGACTCCTATCTCAACATTGTTCCTTTTGGTAACAACCTTTTTAGAATCTCTATCATCTTGATGTGAAGAGTTCCTCTCTTTGTTAAATTGAAGTCATAAACGAGTATGTCAGCATCCTCTAATTTTAAGAGGTCTGTGTGGTGACGAGTTATATTTGTACCCTTTATTTTTCTCTTTCCACCAATTTTTTTATCAATAACCATCTATGGCTTATACACACCATTGAATGGGTGTGTATTTGTGGCATACCAATGTACTTCAACACCTATAACATCTTCATTTTTCGTAAGGACCTTTATAACCTTAGCAACCCATAATGGATAGCGATTGGGATCTCCATCTGATAGCATTACAATCATGCAACCCTCCTCAATATCCTCCACTGAACCCCTGTAAAGGTATTCCATGGCTTCACGTTGTGCACAAGATCTTCTGGAACCAATATACATCATCTCTCTTTCCTCTACCTATGAAGAATTAATAATACCTTGAGATCATTGTTCAACAATGTTTCTTTTCTCATGTTCATTTGACACATTTTGTGGCCAAATAAATGGATTTTTCAAAGGTATATCTTCATTTGTTGTTCTTGAAACGATATCACTTTGATTATTGAAAAAGGACCCCCACCAAACTTAATCAACAATATCAAAGTGCTCCTATGTATATCCAATACATTTTTTAATTTCTTCTAGGCAATCAGAATAATTTATATCTCTATTATGTTTGCATGCATTATGAACTTTAGCAACTGATTGTAATAACAACATATTTGATGCAAATATGAGATGATCTAGAATGAACTTCAAAAATTCCAAACCTGATGACGGTGCCCATTTTGCAGTAGCTGAATAATTCTTGCCCCATATTAGTTTTCTCTCATCAATTTTTTTGATACGAAATTGATGTTGTAAGCTAATTTCAATAAGTTGTTCAATGCATTTCTCCTTTCCATGCGATCCGAGAATAAACCTTCACATGTAAACAGTTTCTTCCAACACATCAGAAGTAGGCTCTAGCATGTATGATTTCTTAATACATTCAATTAATGATGGAAAGCTCCCAACTTCCTTCCTCCTCAATGTGACTGAAAAACGACTGAACATCTGATCAATTTGGTCATGAGTGTGCGCAAAAATAAGGAAACCAACCTCTACCTTCTGAAAAAATCTCAATTCAGCAAGCATGTTTAGATATCAAAAAACAATCTGATTTTTGTTTTCACGACAAGTGTTGTCCAATTGTAGATACAAAACTTTAGGAAGATTACCAGACCAATGAGAAAGAACATCATGAATTATGGTTATTTTCATATTTGCATCATTATGAATATTTGGGGCTGTGAAGTACACGCTTGGCAACATTTTCCCATTGAAGACCATACAACCGACCAAGTGATATTGAATAAAATTTTCCTCCTGTAAATTTCTGGGTGCGCGAACAAAATGTGGTAAAAGTGTTTTCTTCTGGTGCATACCATTATTTATCAAACCCAAATATTTATTCAAATTATCATAACACTTCTTTCGATGCTTGTACAAATTTTTCCTTTCACTTATTTGTTGTTCGTGATGCTCCTGAATTTATTTGACAATGAAATATACACAACATAGAAGAAAGTCATTAAGAAATATGTTTTCATAGTTGATGACTATACAATTTTAAAAGTTAAAGTTATGAATGCTTACCTCTTCTGAACCTTCACATTTATCCCTTTTTTATTTAACAGAAGAACATGTATTGCAAATCTCCATCCTTGTCTTCTTAAGAATACGGACATTGTTGAATTCTTTCTTCCATACCTTCACAAAATATTGATATGTAATAAATCGACCATGTCCCTCAGCACCTTCTGCATATTCTTTGTATAAGTTGTAGATATCCCGTCTTGAGATATTATCTGGAATATGTATTGTCTCTCTATTTGGCATACACTCTCCATGCCTTGAAAATAAATCTTTCATCCATGACATTGCAGTATTTGATAATGGCCCAAAATGTCGTTTGTGACGTACTTCTAAATAAAATGTGGGATCTTTTTCCAAATTTTCTTGGATTCATGAAAGAAGAAAATTACCCATTGAATGAAACATTTTGAAATCCTTTCTACAGATAAATAAAGACCCAATATGATAATCATAACCTGACAATGTAGATTGCATGCACCCCACTAAATATGAATTTTGCATGTTTAAATATTCATTGACAAATATATCTTCCTTTTATCTATTGCAAACTTGAAATCGATATGTTTCAAGCAATCTTTTTGACAACATTCACTTCAAATGAGAGCATTGATAAAACTTATTCTCATCAGATATTCTACTCTACCCCTTGTATAAATAGAACATCTTGGATTGATACGAAAAGTTCTGCTCCTACTCCTCGATACAATATTTCCTGGCAACATCTCCATCATTGGATCATCATTTGTATAAGAATTTTCATCATCATTTTGAGGAATGTTATCCTCACTACGATCATTTGTGCTTTTGAAATACTGACTTGGAGGATATTCTTCATCTTCCCCTTCTTCAGTGCTACTGTCATAGTCCTTAGAATTAGGACTAAATGGAAAATTTGACTCGATTTTTATTGGATATTCTTCATCATGTGCATTGTCAGTGCTGCTCTCATAATCCATAGGATTAGGAATACATTGAACATGTGACTATTTACTTACTAAAAATTCTACATCCTACCCTTTGTCACTGTTACTCTCATAGTCCTTAGGATTAGGACTAAGTGCTTCATCCTATCCTTTGTCACTATTAATCTCATAGTCCTTAGGATTAGGACTAAGTGGAAATTATGACTCTTTATTTATTTGAAAATCTTCATCATGGTCTTCATCAATGCTGCTCTCACAGTCCATAGGATTAGGACTAAATGGACACTGTGACACTCTATTCATTTGAAATTCTTCATCATGTTCTTCATCACTACTGCTTTCATAGTCCATAGAATTAGGACTAAGTGGACAATGTGACGCTTTATTCATTTGAAATTCTTCATCATGCTCTTCATTACTGCTGCTCTCATAGTCCATAGAATTAGGACTAGGTGGACACTGTGACACTTGATTCTTTTGAAATTATTCATCATGCTCATTATCACTGTTTCTTTCGTAGTCTATAGGATTAGGACTAAGTGAAAACTGTGACACTCTATTCATTTGAAATTCTTCATCATGCTCTTCATCACTGCTGCTCTCACAGTTTATAAGATTAGGACTAAGTGGACATCCTGACAGTCCATTCTTTTGAAATTCTTCATCATGCTCTTCAACACTACTACTGTCATAGTCCATAGGATTAGGACTAAGTGGACACTGCGACACTCCATTCTTTTGAAATTCTTCATCACTACTGCTCTCATAGTCCATAGGATTAGGACTAAGTGGACACCGTGACACTCCATTCTTTTGAAATTATTCATCATGCTCTTCATCATTGTTGCTCTCATAGTCCATAGGATTAGGACTAAGTGGACACCGTGACACTCCATTCTTTTGAAATTCTTCATCATGCTCTTCATCACTGATGCTCTCATAATCCATACGATTAGGACTAAGTGGAAACCGTGACTCTTTATTTATTTGAAATTCTTCACGCCATCTTTCATCAGCGCTGCTCTCATAGTCCTTAGGATTAGGACTGAGTGGAAGATTTGACTCTCTATTCATAGTGGAATAATTTCTGTTATATTCATCAATATGAATAGAGTTGTTACGCGATGAAGATGTTGATGCTTCACAAAGAAAAACTTCACTATCAGAAGAATCCATGCCTTTCAAACAAAATAAGTTGAATGATACAAATGTAGAATCTCCTAATGATAATATATAGCTTAAAGAATGAAAAATTCCCTCCAAAGTTTCCCTCCAAAAATTTTGTTTCATGTATTTCCCTCCATAATTTTCTTCTACAATTTATTGAAAAATTTTAACTAATTTTTTTTTATGAAATAAATATTTTAAATTAAAATTGTAAACTAAATATTTTACCTAAATTAATTTATTACTTAAACTATATAATATTTACTAAACAATTGAATGTTTTTTTTTAATTTTTATTATACCTTCTAAAACAAATTAATCCCACATTCAACATGTTGTAAAACAATTCCGTAATGTTTGCTTTATCATAATTCCCTATATCGCCATAACAAAATGTACATGTTAAAATTTTTATAAAAACAAATTAGTTCCACATTAGCTGTATGGTAAAACAATTCTATAATTTATGCTATATAATGAATTCCATTATCACTATTCCTCACATCACATCAACGTTTTTCGAGGTTCGTTAAAAGACTTGGAGCGAATTTCTAGAGCAGTTACATTGATATCAACAACATATTCAATGGAGGATTATCACATTTCAAAGGTTAGTTTCTTTTTTCCTATGTGCAAATTTTAAAATTAAGTAAGTTTAATGAATTTTGTTTTAGAAATTAAAAATTTCAATGATACAGATTTACCCACTACGTCTGCAGTGGGTGTGGTGGGCTTGATCATTCTTTCGGCGGCCCAACAGGCCTGTGGGGGAGGGGTAGGGGGGCTGGCTACCTAGCCATCCACCCCACCCCGGTGGCCTAACGGTCAATCAGGGCGGCGGGCTGTTGGTCCGCTAGGGTGGGGCGGGGTGGCTGGGGGTTGGGTCGAGCGATGTCGGTTGGGCTGCGAAGGTGGGGTAGGGGGGATGGCGCCTGGCTATATGCCCACTCTTGCAGGCCGATTTCTGGGGTGGGGCGGAAGGGGTTTTTTTTTTTTTTACTTTTTTAATTGTTATGTTCTACCAAATTAATTATCATTTATCATTTTGTTTGTTAATTTAAGCTATTATTTTTTTGTAATTTACTAATTTATATATGTGTCGTTTTTTGTAGGAAAATGGCATCAAAGAAGATTTCTCTGAATCTTTTTGGACCAAATATTGTTAAAGGTGGATCATCAAAAAGCACTTTTGAATGAACCAAACCTAATTTGATAGCTACAAATCTTTCAAGTGGCTAAAACAATAAGAAGACAAGTTCACACTGGAAGAAACAAAAAAAAGTGGAACTTCCAAAAAATATATGGTATGTGAAAGAAAGAGAAAGTGAATATGTGCAGATATATTTATATATTGATACCTAATGATAGTGGAATTTATGAGGTGCTGGGAAAGGTCATAGACATGTATTCGGTACTAGACAATGAATTTGTTTATATACTTACAAGACTGCCGAAGTCACATGAAAGGATTAAATATCAGTTATTATATTCATTGTATGACACAAGAGAGGTATCTACAAAGTTGTGTAAACAAATCGTAAATGAGATTACACAAAATATCATAAGTATTGTTATTTATATTTGTGTTTTGCGTTATTGTAACTGTCTCATTATATTTTTATAACTTAGTTTTTATTGACATATGATATTTTGTTTGATAGAATTTTGTTGAAAGTGTTTCAATTATGTTGGGAGGCATTCATTTCATAGAGCATGATATTATGAATGTTGTCAGCAGTTTCTACTCAGTGTCAGAAGAAGATATGGAAAACAAGCAAAAGGTAGTAATTCATGATGCTACAAAACTACATCCAAGGGATCAGAAAAAAATGCCTCTAGTGGATAAATCTAGCAAAGGTAGACAAGTTACTTTTGAAGATGAGGAAGTTGAAACTAACACTGAAGAATATGTTGTCGTTACTGAGGATGACATTGGAACTGATGTTAGAAAGGAGAAGAGTCGTAAAAGACCAAAAGTAACAATGCCCAAGAATAAATATGTTCTAGTTAATGATGAGAATGTTATGAGGAAGAAAAGTAAAGTTGAACATTCTCAAGTAGTCATTACCAACAGTGAAAATCATAGTGAAACTTCAAAACAAAGTAGAGAAATAATTGCACCAGGTGCTAATTTAGAGGATGGCCTTATTAAAACAAAACAAAATTCCATTCGACAGAACTTGACAAAGAAAAACTTAATTGAGGGTGGTCGTACATTTCATCTTAATGTGAGACAAATATATAAGGCAAGTGAAGGACAATGTAAATATCAAATCAGAAAGTGTTAAAATTGGCAACCAGGGAAAAACATCATGTGGGTCATCTTATTCATGGCTGATAATATTTTTATTAGATTCCTCTCGTCGAGAGGTGTAGGATTGATATAAAGATCATCCGATTCCGATAAGTATTCATGGAGATATGAATTTATTTTGATTATGGAATTATTATCAAGCCGACCTACAACTCATGTAGGCTCAGAATCCCAACAGTCGCATCTATTCACCCACCAACGTTGTGTATAAATATAAGAGGACTTTTCCTCATTTGGACTCACTCATCTCATCACATCTCTCTCTCTCTACTGCGCAAATATGAGTCTCTTCTCTACTCTATTGAAATGGGTCTCTCTCTCTCTCACATGTGAAGCCAGAAGCTGTTGAATTTGAAGCTGCAACTGCAGAAGTAAAGATTGACTTGCGTGGCCTAGAAGATCTCCTCATCTGAACTGCATTGTAGGTCTAAAGGCCGCAAATTTTTGTGGTGGAATGAAGTCAATCCGACGAACGGTTTGCAAGATATCGACTACCCTAGTTTGAAGCCGGAAACTGCTGAAACTGAAGCTGCAACTGCAGAAGTAAAGATTGATTTGCGTGGCCTAGAAGATCTCCTCATCTAAATTGTGTTGTAGGTTCATCTGAACCTCCTTTGAAAGCTGCAAATTTTGGTGGTGGAATGAAGTCAATCCGACGAACGGTTTGCAAGATATCGACTGCCCTAGTTTGAAGCCGGAAACTGCTGAAACTGAAGCTGCAACTGCAGAAGTAAATATTGACTTGCGTGGCCTAGAAGATCTCCTCATTTGAACTGCGTTGTAGGTTCATCTGAACCTCCTCTAGAAGCTGAAACTTTTGGTGGTGGAATGAAGTCAATCCGACTGTCGGTTTGTGAGATATGGTCTGCCCTAGTTTGATAATGAAGCCGCTAATGTTGATGCTATTGATCTAGGGTTTTCTACTGCTGATATGAATCAGATTTATTGTACTATTTCTTTCTACGAAATTATTGAAGATAAAAGAAGATTTGATCAAAGGGTTTCCCCACACATTGTGGGGTTTTTCCCTGGCCAGCCGCCACATCTTGTGTCTCTTGTCTTGGCTTGTTTTCTGTCGATCGTTTAATGTTCTATCTGCACTTTACTTTATGTACATGTGATTGTTAATCGGTGGAATATAATAAGAAAAAGAAGTAAACTGTTATAAGCATAGAACATACCATAAATTAACATGGTATCAGAGCTGAGGTGAAGACAAAGCCCGAGCAAGAGCAAGAGCAATCATTGAAGAGAAGATTGGCAAGGCGATCCTAAAAGAACTATGGGGTCCTCAACACTCTTTCCTACCGAAAACAAGCTCTGTGAGAAAGCTGACTATCATGGATGGAAGATGTCTATCGATCTAACCCTTGAAGATCAAGGAGTGCTGGATCATGTAAGAGGCAATATTGTTGAGCCTTCATCAAATGCATCTGCTGCTGCCTGGAACAAATGGAAAAATGGAGAAGTCAAAACAAAGAAGATCATCCGGGACTCTATCGACAATCGCTTGGTGGCCTACATCTCTGATCTAGACACCTCTAAGGAAATCTACAACAGACTGGTGAGTTTATTTAAAGTTAATGATGCAAATCAAGTTTTGTTTCTTAGAAATAAGTTGAGGGAAATCAAGAAGGGCAAAGATGAAAGTATGCAAGCATACTTCTTAAGAATCACTGAGATCAAGAACGATCTCCTATCTATTGGGGAAACCATTACTGACAGAGAAATGGCACTCACAACTCTCGGAGGATTACCATCTGAATGGTATGTGTTCAGGACTACTCTTCTGAACAATAATGTAATTCCTAGTTTCGAGGAATTAATGGCTAGATGCATTCAAGAAGAAACAAGGGAAGAAGTGCAAGAAATTCCCATGCCTAAAGGTCCTCCTGCTGCTTTTTCTTCTCATGCTAAGAAAAGAAATAATTTTGGGTCTAAATCGAAAAGAAAGGTTGGATTTAAGGGTGGAAAAAAAGGACGATGTTTCATTTGCAATAAAGCAAGTCACTATGCAAGGGAATGCCCTGATAGAAAGGACTCTCACAGTGACGATGATCGAAATCCCTCTGATGGCAATCAAAGGAATGACAAATTCAACAGCAAAGGTAAGAGGAGAGCTGGGAATCAAGGAAGAGGACAAGCATTCAAGAAGGCTAGAAATTCCAGGATGTATTAAATGCACCTGACCTCAAAAGGAACCTAGTGTCCATCTTGGCAATGGAAGATAGAGGCTACAAGGTAACCTTCAGCAATGGCAAGGTATGTATATGGAAAAATAATGTTAAAGATGCCTTTACTCTTGGGTTTAGTGTTGATTCATTATATCAGGTCGATGGAAGTCCGCTAGGTGTCATGTCTTGTGACACAACTCTTTAGTCCGAACTTTGGCATCGTAGGTTTTCCCACCTTCATTACAAAGCTCTACCCGATGTAAGACAGTTGGTAACAGGGATGCCCGAATTCCAAGTAGAGAAAGAAGGTGTATGCCCGGGATGTGCCAAAGGAAAGCTCAAAAGGGGACCATTCCCCTCAAGCCAAAGCAAGACCTCCGATATATTACAATTGATTTACTCAGGCATACCTGAGGTTGGCATTAAGAGGGAGACTACTACACCACATACTCCTGAGCAGAATGGTGTGGTGGGAAGGAAGAACCACACAATGATGGAAGTTGTCTGGGCCATGCTACATGATCAAAGACTTCCAAAGTTTCTATGGGCTGAAACTACAATCACCGCCGTATATGTACAAAATCAATGCCCTGATCAAGCATTGGGTTCCTAAACTCTTGAAGAAATGTTCACCACCAGTCAAAGGGAAGTTGTGATTAGTCATGATGTCACCTTTGACAAAGATATGGCTCTCAGCAAGGTGGACAATCTGCTGACTTTGAGTAGCTCTCAAGAAGCCGACACCAGGGAACCGAAAGAAAATGATGATGAATCAATGCCTGATGTAGAAGAACCCATGGATCCGATTGATCCTCATCCACATGAGCCTTCCTCTTCTAGAAAGAGCCCTTCATGGCTTAGGGGGATATTTGATGATGCTGAAGGACATGCTGCACCCTGAGGAACCTTCCATCAAAGTAAGAAACTTATCAGGTATCAGGGATACCTGACCATCATGAGCACGATCATACAAAATGAACCTTCATCATTCTCAGATGTCATCAAGCATTAAATATGGAAGGATGATATGACCATATAATATGAGTCTATTATGAAGAATGATGTCTGGGAAGTAGTTCCCAGACCCTGGACAAGATAATTGTTACTTCAAAATGGCTTTACAAGATAAAGCATGCAGCAGATGGAAGCACGGAAAAGTATAAGGCTCGTTTTGTTGCTCGAGGTTTCTCCCAAAAGGAAGGTATAGACTATGATGAGATATTTGCACCTATTTCCAGATATACGACCATCCGCTCGATCATAGCCCTTGCCGCTTCACAAGGATGGAACCTACATCAGATGGATGTCAAGACTGCGTTCTTTCATGGCTCGATCAAAGAAGAGGTCTACGTGGAGCAACCCGAAGGATTTGAGATTTATGATCGAAAATCTCATGTATGCAGGTTGAAGAAAGCTCTCTATGGGCTGAAGCAAGCACCCCGAGCATGGTATGAGAGGATCGATAGCTACTTGATGAAGCTGGGATTCACTAGGAGTGAAGTCGATCCTAACCTTTACTTTAAGGTTGAAGATGACAAGCCTCTCATACTGGTGTTGTATGTGGATGACCTCTTTCTAACAGGTGTAGACCCTCTCATTCACAAATGTAAGAGGGAGATGGCCTCTAAATTTGAAATGAAAGACCTAGGACTGATGCACTACTTCCTAGGACTTGAAGTGTGGCAAAATCCAGGAGAAATTTTCTTATCTCAAGGAAAATATGTGGTGAAGATATTGGAAAGATTCGGAATGGTGGACTGCAAGTCTGTAACTACTCCGATGGAGCTTAACTTCAAGAAGATAAGCGTAGTGTTGCTGGACCTGTTTTACGAAATGCTACCGAGTATCAGCAACTCGTCGGAGCATTAATGTTCTTAGTGAACTCCCATCTAGATATATGCTTTGCAGTCAACATGTTGAGACAGCATATGGTTGAACCCCACCACATACACTAGATTGGTGCCAAGAATATGCTGAGATACCTTCGTGCAACTATCACTTATGGGTTAAGATACATTGCCAGAGATGTGAGACTATTTGGATACACAGATGCTGACTGGGCAGGCAATGTGGAGGATCGTAAGAGCACTTCTGGTTACTGTTTCACCTTGGGATCTGCTTCGATATCCTGGATGAGTAGGACACATAAGTCGGTGGCTTTGAGCACCACCGAAGCAGGATATATTGTTGCTAGCATAACCTCGTGTGAGGCAGTATGGTTGCGAAAACTATTCAATGAGCTGTTTGGATTTACATTGAATACCACTGTGATTCTCTGTAACAACTAGAGGTGGGATTCGATTATTGAGGAATCCCATATTCGTCAATTGCTCCAGCAGATAGACATCATCTGGGATATGGTAAGTTGATGAGCAAGGAAGCTCCATCACATTAAGATGATGTACAGGTTGATACACCTTGTCAAAGCCCCGAGGAAAGATCTAATCTGTGATTTCCCAAACGACTTGGAGTCGGCAAGAAACCCTTGTACAAGGGTCCTGCATGTTGCATACATTGAGCTCTGGGAGCTCTGAGGGCTTGTGGTTCCTACTGGAGCAACATATGACCATAGGGTGACTCACCCTCCCTGGTGGTGCACACTGAAACAAGATGATTCGCTCTCTTGTGGGACAAGATGATTCGCTCTCTTGTGGAATAGGATGATTCGCTCTCATGTGTAGCACAATGATTAGTTCTCCTGTGAGGCCTGGATTGATGTGTTCTCCATGGCAGCGTGGATTGATGTGTTCTCCACGGCGATTGTAGAAGGATTGATGTGTTCTCCTGTGAGGCCTGGATTGATGTGTTCTCCATGGCAACGTGGATTGATGTGTTCTCCACGGCGATTGTAGCAGGATTGATGTGTTCTCCTGTGAGGCCTGGATTGATGTGTTCTCCATGGCAGCCTAGATTGATGTGTTCTCCATGGAAATTGCAGCAGTATTGATATGTTCTCCTGTGAGGCTTGGATTGATGTGTTCTCCATGGAAATTGTAGCAGGATTGATGTGTTCTCCTGTGAGGACAGGATTGATTAGTTCTCATGTCGAGGCATCCTACCCATGCAGTCTGGGACTCATGGGAAGTACCTCTCATCTGATCAATGAGCAGGGAAATGAAGTTAGGGACCATAGTAGTACCGATGGACGCATCATTGTAACTACCGTACTCCCTACGCTAGGATGACCTCCATTGATCTGGGATCAATGATACTGGTCTGGGACCAGTGGTAGGAGTTGTACCATACTATGACGCTGACTTCGGGTCGGTTGAGACTGGTCTGGGATCAGTGGTACATACTCTAAGACTAACATTGAGTCAGTGGAGGATGATATTGGTCTAGGACCATTGGAGTTATACTCACTATGACGCTGACTTCGGGTTTGTTGAGACTGGTCTGGCACCAGTGGTACATACTCTGAAACTGACCTTAAGTCAGTATGATACATCCTCGATCATTTCTTCTTCTTCATAATTCGGACAAAAGCAGAGTAGAACAAAACAATGCAAGAGCAGAGCGGAACAGAACAAAACAGTACATATCAGTGCAGGGCAGAAAAAGACAAAGCAGAACAAGAAAAATAGAGCAGAGCAGGGCAAGGGTCAGGCTGTACAGCACAGTGCATTTGATGGACGAATAGTAATGACTGATAGACAGATTGCAGATGAAGTTCTCCATGGTTGAGAGGGAGTGTTAAAATTGGCAACCAGGACAAAAATTCATGTGGGTCATCTTATTCATGGCTAATAATATTTTTATTAGATTCCCCTCGTCGAGAGGTGTAGGATTGATATAAAGATCATCTGATTCCGATAAGTATTCATGGAGATATGAATTTATTTTGATTATGGAATTATTATCAAGCCGACCTACAACTCATGTAGGCTCAGAAGCCCAACAGTCGCATCTATTCACCCACCAACGTTGTGTATAAATATAAGAGGACTTTTCCTCATTTGGACTCACTCATCTCATCACATCTCTCTCTCTACTACGCAGATATGAGTCTCTTCTCTACTGCGCTGAAATGGGTCTCTCTCTCTCACACATGTGAAGCCGGAAGCTATTGAATTTGAAGCTGCAACTGCAGAAGTAAAGATTGACTTGCGTGGCCTAGAAGATCTCCTCATCTGAACTGCACTGTAGGTTCATCTAAACCTCCTTTGAAAGCTGCAACTTTTGGTGGTGGAATGAAGTCAATCTGACAAACGGTTTGCAAGATATCGACTGCCCTAGTTTGAAGCCGGAAACTACTGAAACTGAAGCTGCTACTGCAGAAGTAAAGATTGACTTGCGTGGCCTAGAATATCTCCTCATCTGAACTGTTCTATAGGTTCATCTGAACCTCCTTTGAAAGCCGCAACTTTTGGTGGTGGAATGAAGTCAATCCGATGAACGATTTGCAAGATATCGACTGCCCTAGTTTGAAGCCGGAAACTGCTGAAACTGAAGCTGCAACTGCAGAAGTAAAGATTGACTTGCGTCGCCTAGAAGATCTCCTCATTTGAACTGCGTTGTAGGTTCATCTGAACCTCCTCTGGAAGCTGAAACTTTTGGTGGTGGAATGAAGTCAATCCGACTGTCGATTTGTGAGATATGGTCTGCCCTAGTTTGATAATCAAGCCGCTAATGTTGATGCTATTGATCTAGGGTTTGCTACTGTTGATATGAATCAAATTTATTGTATTATTTCTCTCTGCTGAATTATTGAAGATAAAAGAAGATTTGATCAAAGGGTTTCCCCACACATTGTGGGGTTTGTCCCTGGCTAGCCGCCACATCTTGTGTCTCTTGTCTTGGCTTGTTTTCTGTTGATTGTTTAATGTTCTATCTGCACTTTACTTTATGTACATGTGATTGCTAATCGGTGGAATATAATAAGAAAAAGAAGTAAACTGTTATAAGCATAGAACATACCATAACTTAACAGAAAGCCACACCACCTGCATGTTCACAACTTCAAGACATTGATGAGGTACAATCCATATGGTCATGTGGTTAATTATGTTTTTCTTGTTGGTCTAGTTCAAGTTCCCAACAAAGAACCATTCGATAAGTCAAAAAAATTTGAATACAATTCTTATGTGCTTGGGGAGAACCATTCTATAGAATCTCAAAGACAATTGATGGAGGAATATCCAATTAACCCACGTTTTGAAACAATAAAATGTATCATTTATGCTAGTTTATCAGATACAGAAGCAAGTTAGTGGCATGGGATCATAATTCAGATAATGAATATAGGATGTCCATGAATTTCATTCAAAGGGTTAGATTTATTCATAGTGAATTTGAAGAAAAATGTGGTGGTGATATGATAAATGTTACTATAGATTTCCAAAAGGAATATTGTATGGAAATAGGCTATCAAATTGAGGAGAAAATCAATTTAAAAGGTGACAGAGTAAATATTGATTTATTCAGAGGTATTGATAACATTTTCTAGTTGGCATTTAGAAGTGGAGAGATATGGGAATTGATTAATGATATGGGAGAAAATTGGCATTAAAAACCAGAAGGCCAAAAGGTCTAAAACATTGATATGTAGGAATAGTAAATCGGGTCCTAAAATGAAGCAGCTTCCAGAAGATATGACTATCACACCTTAGAGAACATTGCAAGGAGTGAAGAATGAAAAAATTATCAAAGAAATATTATCTCGTGTGAGGTCAAGGGAATTATCATTGAAGGAAATGTCTAAGGAATTTCAAAAGTAAGTTTGTTGAATTATTTTTACTTATTTCTAGATTATAATTTTCTTTTAAATATAACATATTGTTCTTGATAGTATGTGTTATAAATATCATTATATTAACTTTTTTTGCTTTATCTATGTAGTCACACAGTTTACATGAAAATACGAGAAAAAATGGTTAAATTTTTGAATGAATATAGTTGGGATGATGTTGTACGCAACTATCCAGATTCAAGTTCTACATCAACACAAAAAAAAAAAAAACTTTCGTTTAAAAAGCTATGTTGATTTATACATTCATTTTTATTCATTGGAATACTATTTTTATTTTATAACTTATACATATATTTTTTTATTTTATTAAAGATGAGGAAGGATGCAAATGAAGCACCAGATAGTTTCAGAAACTTTATTGAAAAAATTAAGATCAAAAGACTGAAGAAGTGACGTCTTAGGAATGTTGAACTTGATCCAACTCTTACTCATTTCATTTGGAATGGGCTTGACACTATTCAATATCAAGTAATACAAGGCCACTATGAAGACATTTATAAACTCATACCTAAAAGGGATTATGCCCTAATTATTGTAGATATTCCCCATGGTTTCAATATCCCAAACATTGACTATGATAGTGACCCCTATACTTATGAATCTCTTCGTAAAGTGGTTGCGGGATTTCTAGAAGTCACATCATCACCATTATGGAGATTTGTGACATTTCATTCAGACACACAATTGGAAATGTTATTGTCAAGCTTCAAGGGGAAAACAAACTCAAGGATGCAGCTTACATGGTAAGACGTTGAAAATGTATATTTAATTAATGTTAAAAAAATCATTTATGTACAAGTTAATTGAACTTTTACTATTTCATGTTACAAGAAAAAGTCAAATCTTCTTAACCGTGAAGATCAACCATTTATAAATGATTGTGAGTTCATTCATATTGATAGTTGGGCAAAAGATGATAGCTATATGTCTATGATTTTTAATCGGGTAGATGGAAAGAGTCATAGCCAAGTACTGGCTTATGATGTTGTTGTGAGAAAACTAACATATGAAGACAAAGAAGCCAAAGGAGAGATGGTTAACATTTATCAAAAACCACAGTTATTGATTAACTATCTTATAGACATATGTTGAAATTAAGGAGATTGGGTTCTGGATTTATTTTCTCGCTCAGGTAAGTTTTATTATATGGAATTAAATTTCAATATCTTCTCTCTTAATTTATAATCATTATACTAATTTACTTCATTATTTCTTTTGTGCTTGATAATTAGGTACAACACTAGCATGTTACCTTCAAAAAGGAAGAAATTGCATTTCCATTGAAAAAGATCCAGTACAATGCAATTTTATTCAACAAAGAATTAATGCTCTTCAATTTTTTCTAGATACAATGCAAGAAATTGGGTTGAAGAAAGAGGATTTTAGTGAATCACATGTGGCAAAAAAGGCAAAGGAACCTCAACCACCATTACATGGAATGATTGGAAAGGCATACATTGGGAGATTCGCAGACATCAAAGATCCATTAGAAGAGGAAAATGAGCAAAATGAAGCAGAAAATATTGTGGAAGAAGACAATGATGAAACTCTAGAGGATGAAGAGTTTGGATTACATGATATTGTTGATTAAATTTAAGTTATGTTTGGAAATCAAGCTCATTTTTTGTAACTATTAATTAGTTATACTTGTAATGTTTTGACTTTGACATTTTATGAGAAGAATAAGCATTCAATTAATGTTGTTATGTGTTCAATATTTGTATTATGTGATTTTCGCATTAATTTTTATGTTAATCATTATTTTTTGAAAAAAACAGTGATTATTATTATTTTTTTGACATGAAATTCATTAAAAAAACTACTATTCAACCATTTTTTTGTTAAATTTTTCCTATAAAAAGTGTGATTTTCACATGTCGTTTCTAGCAAAAAAATATCAAAATGAGTAATTTTTTAGTTATATTTATGTTGAAAATTGTTATTTTTATGTCAATTGTTAAAAATTATTGTTTTTTAGAGGCAATTATTTGATGTGCATTGAAAAATTAATTAACGATGTATAAATATGTAGAATATCGAAACTTTAAAATATTGACCTTCTTCTTTAAATATGCAAAACAATAAAAAACTCACTACAAAATATATATATATATATATATATATATATATATATATATATATATATATATATATATATATATATATATATATATATATATATATATGAAGAAGAAGACCACTTCCAATATTGTTAAATTTAGAAAATAA
Organism: Pinus tabuliformis; assembly: GCA_031772625.1. Taxonomy (NCBI): domain Eukaryota; kingdom Viridiplantae; phylum Streptophyta; class Pinopsida; order Pinales; family Pinaceae; genus Pinus; species Pinus tabuliformis. The sequence goes on along the minus strand of CM062812.1, from coordinate 478,557,780 downwards.
TTATTTACATTTCATACATTAGAAAATTTAAAGTAAAAAATATGGTCTTTTAAAAAAATGGCTTGATGCAGAATCACCAGTTTTTTAAATCAGCATGAAAATCACTAACATTCTAAAAAGTAATGTACATAAAAAAAATTAAAATGCCAAAAACTATGCTTAAAAAAAATATGTGTATTATGCATTGCCCCTTTTAAAAAATCGGGTCACTTTTTTGCTACCTCTATGAAATAGGTAATTGCATCAGTTCCCATTTCAAAGTTTACATTGTTCTATCTTGGCATTCATCATTTCTTCCATGTCTTCTTTTAAACCATCATTTAGAACTCCCATGTCCCTTTTTATACCATCTATCTTAACAATCATCATGGCTTCCAATTCATTTTTGGTTACTTTTTGCAAGAGCGAAATTTGTTTCACTTGGTCTCATAATTTTGATATATCGTGCTACATTTCTTCCTCTTATGCAAGTGTCATATTATAGGTGTTTGGTTTATTACTAGAGTTGTTAGAAAAAATTAATACTAAGAGGGGGGTGATGAATCAGTATTACGATAATATTATAAAAACTTGTCCAATTAAAGCATATTTAGAAATTCACTTCAACAAATACAACAATATCATGCACATGAAAAACACAAACAATCATCACATGTAGACACTTGGATTTTAGGTGGAAAAACCCCCCTCCAAGGAAAAAAACCATCTAACCATTTGCTACTTCTTCTTATTATCTAGTTCTTTAAAATTTTCTCATTTACATTACATTAGCTAGCCACCACTAGAAATGGAGCACACACCCCTTGACTGAAATGATAAATGTTGGCCACAACCAAATTGGAGCACCCACTCCTACAATATACAATTAACATGCACTTAGCTTGAAGCCCCCACTTCAAGTACAAACAATTCTTCTACAAGAAAATATAATTCGGAACCGAAAACATTGTTGCATAAAAAAACTATCATCAAATAAGCACACTCATGCAGTCACAATTTCTCACTCCAAATGAGAACAAAATCTCCACATGCACTCTCTTCAAGACTAATCTTCAATCTCTACACACAACTCTGAAACTATGTTGAAAAATAAATTCTGAAGCACACGTTGCAATGTTGAAGCTATGAAATCACACTATAATCATTGGTTTGTTAACTTTCTCTACATGCACACTCATACACTCACTTGGCTAGAGAACCAACCAAATGAGCCACTTTCCTTCTCATATTTGTAAATTCTCGAGATGGTTAAGTCAATAAATTTTTCGGCTGATGGAGCTCACCCAAAACATTTTCACATGCTTTGGATTTTATTTGAGAAGGAATATTGACCAAATCAAGCCACTTACTCCACGCCTTTTGATATTTTCAATTTTGATCATCTTCTAGATGTTCCTTAACCTTTTTCGGTCTTTACGTCAAAAATCCTAAAAAACACTACCGAAAAAACCAAAAAAATAGCTAACAAGCATGAGGAATGTGGGTAAAATCATCTCCAAATGGCATGCACTTTTTTCCTTCACAATAATAGCATATGTACGTTAGTTTCCTTCACCAAAATAGCGTATATATTTCAAAATTGATATTTTTAAAGAATTTTGTAGCCCTGCATTAGGAGGATACTTGGAACATTGAGATAGCCTTCCCCATGACTATGAAACAACATTACACTCACAAAAATCCTTCAAAACATGTTTACTACTTAGTACAAGACAGCAACAAGACCTCTATCAAACTTATATCGCAACTTCATATGAGAGCTTGGTACATCATGACACCTCCTCTACAAATTTTATGAGATTATAACAACACTTTACATTAGCATGACAACCCTCAACAAGTATATATAGACTCAATATGATACATAGGGACTCATGAGTACGTGACTTACAATAAGTGACAGCAATGGAAACACAAATATGCCAACAAACGTCCCCTTTTCCAATGATGTCAACCTATAACTTCTAAACATAAATATTGCTTTTACATACACCAATATAAAGCCGGGAACATACACAACTCACTCTGTATCCCCTTTTGACATCAATGGAAAGTAGTTTTACATGGAAATAGAAAATACATAGTAACAATTTGATACATATCCAAAAATTAAGTACTCCCCTTGAAGAGGTGCAAAAAATATTCCCCTTGAGATGTTGAGTATTCTCCCCATGAATATATTTGAGACTGCACCATCTTGAAGAAGAAATATACATGAAAAAGAAATACATCTTGAAATGAGGCAAGAAGTAAGAAAACAATTCATGATGCCTTGAAAATCATGTAAATAACTAATCACCACCCATTCTCCAAATTTTTCAGCTGAAAGTTCTCTTGATGGCAACCATATGGCAACAGCTAACTCCATGAAAAACTCGTCAATGCCTTCAAAAATATATAACACCCATTTTCTATCTAAGATATTCAAATTTCTCCCTTGGAAGTGACTTGGTGAAGATATTTGCAATTTTCTCATTTGAAGCAATAGATTCCAACTTCACAACTTTTTTGACCACTTGTTCTCTTAGAAAATGACATTTGATTCATATGTGCTTGATCTTGTAATGAAGAACTAGATTTTTGGAGATGATATGTTAGGTCCCTATAATACTAGTGGATCCCCCTTATTGTTATTGTTGTGCCCATGTATGCCTGATATTGTTATTGTTGTGCCCCATAGAAGCCCACTATTGTTATTTTTATGCCCTTACATTATTATTATTATGTAGGCTCTAATTATATTGTGACCTGTTAGACTCCTATATATACAAAAGATGTCTTATCATTTGTATTATCTAAGAATTATTGATTTATGTAATATAAAGGAGGTTCCCTCTCGAAGGGGATTATTTTTAAATATTTTATCTATGTTTTTGTAAGTTGGTTGCATAATATTTTGTATCAGAGCTTTGGATTCTAGGGTTTCATTGCTGCAATCAGGTCATCGTGGAATTTTCAATATAATAATTTTTCTACAAGGCTTCCAAATATGAATTTTTTACCACATGGAGCCGAGAGCTTGGTGACCTTCGTGTTAAAATTTCAGAGCTTGGGTCGCTATATGTTCAGAGATATGATATGCGAAAATTAGGGTTTTTGAAGGCTCCAAAATTCTGTCTCAAACATGTGACCTAGGGAAAATCATCATAACATTTGTTTCAGGAATCAGATATGAATTTTGGTAAAACGTAGATGAAAGTGCACGAATTGTAGTTTTTCATGTAGTAATTTTAGGGTTGCGGGTCAAAACAATGATACGTGGCACTTCATACAATTTTTCTTTACTGAACTAGTCCATAATAAGGTGATCGTGGGAGATTGGGCATAACTTTATCTTGAAGAATCCAAATTTGGTCTGACTTGTAGCATTCGAAATAAACTCCCAGGGATACCAAAGGGATGAATTTCATATCTTAGAGATCTAAAATTTCAAAGGTACAACAGTTTCAATATTGAACTCCTAAAAAGAAAGAGAAAGGCGTGTATTTTTTAAAAAATATTGCATAACTTTTGTTTGAAAAATTAGTTTGAAGTGATTCAAGGGGCATATTCAAACATAGATATCATTGTTTGATTCCAAAATTCCTTAAAAAAAATTGGACACACCTATAAAGAAACCAAAAAGATATTCTATGATGCATGAAGAAGAGGAAGAAATGCAACATGATATATCAAATTTACGAGACCAAGTGCAACAAATTTCGCTCTCGCAAAAAGTAAAAAAAAATGAATTGGAAGCCATGATGAATGTTAATATAGATTTTATGGAAACGGACATGGGATTTAATATAGATGGTATTAAAAGAGACGTGGGGGTTTTGAATGATGGTTTAAAAGCAGAAAAGGAAGCAAGGATGAATGCCAAGATAGAGGGGTTGATGGAAGGTTTAGAAAAGTTTCTAGAAGAAAGGCTTCCCATTGGTCACAAGGTAATCCATGAAAATCATGATGAATACAAAAGGAATATGAATTATGATTTGAGAGACTCCAATCTGGGGTTTAAGAACCAACACATTCCAAAGATAGATATGAGGAAGTTTGATGGCGAGGATCTGGTAACTTGGATACTACAGATGGAGCAATATTTTGATCTACACTATGTGAAACCCTCAAAAAAGGTACATATTGCATCTTTAAATTTAGAACCTAATCAGTTTTTATGGTATAGATGGCTTTTTTCTCATAAACCACTTATCACCTGGTAAATTTTTATGGAGGAAATGATAGCACATTATTAAGATACAAAGAGAAACACCTTCTTTAGCCAATTGATAAATCTCAAACAAAATGGTTCAATGGCAGAGCACATTGAATACTTCCAAAACTTGAATATTAGGGTAATCAATATTTCAGAGGAGCATAGGATTGATGTTTTCATAGGGACTCTAAAAGATAACATCCAACGTGAGGTTCACTTTTGGGAACTTGATTCATTGGAGAAGAAATTCAGGGTGGCAAGAAAAGTTGAAAGGAAAATTATGGAAACAAGGAAGTCTACCACTCACAACTATAAATATGGAAGTGTTACTGCTCCTAGTCTTCCACAACCTACAAGGTTGACACCACAACAATTGGAGAAAAGAAAGGAAAAAGGGCTTTCTTATAGTTGTGAAAGGATATCTGTAAGGATGGATCATGTCATATGTGTCTAGATTATAGGGAGCTCAACAATCTCACTATTAAAGATAAATTTCCCATTCATGTCATTGATGAATTGTTGGATGAATTACATGGAGAAATTTACTTCACCAGGATGTATCTTCGTTCAGGATATCGAGCAATTTACTTCACCAAGATGGATCTTCATTCAGGATATCATCAAATTAGAATTAAGACTAAATACATTCTAAAAGCAACATTCAAAACTCATGAGGGTCATTATGAATTTTTGGTCATGCTTTTTGGCCTTACTAATGCACCTTCCACATTTCAAGGTTTGGTGAATTCCATTTTCAAACCCTTCCCTAGAAAATTTGTGTTAGTATTATTTGATGATATACTAATATACAACATGTCTTTGAAGGATCATGTTCAACATATTGACAAGGTGCTCAAACTATTGGTGGAGAAACAATTATATGCAAAAACCTCCAAATGTTTCTTTGGAGTATAGGAGGTGGAATATTTGGGTCATATTGTATCTCATGAGGGTTTTAAGGTAGAATTTAACAAAATTAAAGCCATTAAGGAATGAAAAATCCCCACAAACATAAAGCATATTTAAGGATTTCTTGGGTTGATAGGGTATTATCGCAATTTTGTTAAGAATTATGGGAGAATAACAACACCTATAACATCATTATTGAAGCAAGATGAATTTTCTTGGACTCTAGAAGCAACGAAGGCCTTTAAAAATATTAAAGAGGCAATGTGGCAAGCACCGGTCTTAGCTATGCCAGACTTCAAAAAAACTTTTATTGTGGAATGTGATGCTTAAGGAAATGGAATTCATGCTATTTAATGCAAGAACGAAGACCCATTACTTTTGAAAGTCGTCCAATCAAAGGAAAGTATTTACACAGACCTATTTATGAGAAGGAAATGTTGGCAATACTACATGCATTAAATAAATGGCGACCTTACCTAATGGGAAGACACTTCAAGGTAAAAACAGATCATGATAGTCTTAAATACTTTTTGGAACAAATATTATCTTCAAAAGAGCACCAAAAATGGGTGAAAAAGATGTTGGGTTATTACTTTGAAATCATATACAAAAAAGCGAAGAAAAATGTTGTTGCAATGCACTCTCGAGAAAGGATGAGGATGTGGAAGCATTTCTTTTTGCCATTTCTATTATCCAACATAAGTGGATAACTGAAATAAGGGATGAATGAAATAATGAGGAAGAGGTGTGGTAACTCATTCCAAAGTTGCAACAAGATCCCATTACATATGATACATTTAGCTAGAAAAATTATTCATTATGGTACAAATAACGCTTATATCTTTGTAAGAATTCCCAACTCAAACAAAATATTACTTTGGAATTACAAACCTCTCCCTTAGGAGGGCACTCAAGATTGAAAAAAACTTACCATAGGGTCAAGAAGGAATTTTTTTGGGATGGCCTTAAATTTAATATTCAAAAATTTGTGGTAGAATGTTTGGTTTTCCAACAAAATAATGTTGACACAGTTAATACCCTAGGTATGTTACAACCTTTAGCCATTCCAAGTCATCGTTGGGAGGTGGTATCAATGGATTTTATCATAGGTTTACCCAAGTCTAATGGAAAGAGCGTCATCATGGTGGTAGTTAATAGACTTACCAAGTATGCTTACTTTTATGCATTATCTCATCCTTTTAAATCCAACACAGTTTCTATTGCATTTATGGAAACAATTCAAAAGCTTCATGGAAATCCAAATATTATAGTAAGTGAAGGAGATCCCATTTTCACTGGAAATTTTTAGACGAAATTATTTTCTTGTCATGGTACTCAATTAGCTCATAACTCATCTTATCATCGTCAATCTGATGGGAAAACTAAGATAGTGAACAAATTTTTGGAAGGATATCTTTGTTTCTTTGTATCTGATAAACAAATGAAATGGGTCAAGTGGTTACCTCTAGCTGAATGGTGGTATAACACTTCTTTCCATACTGCAGAAAAAATGACCCCATTTATGGCACTTTATGGATATCATCCACCATCCATCACATCATCTTTAAGAGAAAATTCCAAGGTTCAAGTAGTGGAAGATCAAATCGAGCATCAACAACAAGTTCTCCAACCCTTAATGGATAACCTCACTCTAGCGCAAAATCAAATGAAATAGTAGGTTGATCAACATCGTAGTGAAAGAATTTTTAGGGGATTGGGTATTTTTACGACTACATCCATACAAATAAATTTCTCTCAATCAAGCTAAGAATGATAATAAATTATCACCCAAGTAGTACAGTCCTTACAAGATGTTGCAAAAGATTGGTACTATGGCATACAAATTGCAGTTGCTTGCATCTTCCTAAGGACACCCAATTTTCCATGTTTCATGCTTAAAGAAGGCTATAGGTAACAAGCTTCCAATTCAAACAGTGTTTCTGAAACTTGACGAAGAAGGAAAAATCATATTTGATCCTGAAGCAGTCATGGAAACATGAACTCGATAACGACGGAATCGATTAATTTTAGAGTATCTCATTAAGTGGAAGAACTTACCCGCTGAATATTTCACATGGGAGGATGAGAATTTTATGCAAAAGCATACAAAACTACTCAATCATTAAAGACACCACTTTTTTGAAGGAGATGGGCGTGTTAGGTCCCTAAATACTAGTGGATCCCCCTCATTTTTATTGTTGTGCCCATGTATCCCCCAAATTGTTATTGTTGTGCCCCATAGAAGCCCACTATTGTTATTGTTGTGCCTTTACATTATTATTGTTATGCAGGATCTGATTATATTGTGACCCCTTAGAATCCTATATATACAAAGGAGGCCTTGTCATTTGTATTATCAAATAACAGTTCATTTATGTAATGTAAAGGAGGTTCCCCTTGAAGAGGATAATTTTAGGTCATTTATCTATATTTTTGTGAGTTGGTTGCATAACATGCTAATTGCACTTGTGTTATCTACCATGATGGGAATAGGCTATTTATACTCAACATGCATGTCTTGATGAGTTTTATTCATCCATAATATGTGTGTGCAACAAGTGGCTGCTACTATATATTCAACTTCGGCTGTGGAGAAAGAAATATAGTTTTTTTTCTTGCTTTCCCAAGAGACCAAACAATCTCCTAAAAAGTGAGTTGCTCCTGAAGTAGTTTTCCTTTCATCAATACTACCAACCCAATCAACATCATTAAAAGCAATCAAATTGAAATGTTTACCTTTGGGATACCATAATCCATAGTCAAGAGTTCCTTTAAGGTACTGGAAGATCCTCTTTACAGCATTAAGATGAGTCCCTTTGGTATTATCTTTAAATCTTGAGACTAATCATTCAACTTGCATGATATCAAGTCTAGAAGAAGTTAGATAAAATAATATTCCAATCATGGAATGATACATGGACTAATTTACTTCTATCGATTCATCATCCTTACTCAATTTACAACTAGTTACCAAAGGAGTGCATAGCGATCTGCAACCTTCCATGCCAAATTGTTTTAATTTCTCTCTAAGATACTTCGATTGAGAAATTAAAATGCATTTATCACCTTGAATAACTTGCAAACCAAGGAAGAATGTAAGCTCACCCAACATTGACATCTCAAATTCCTTTTTCATTTCTTGTGAAAAAATTTGGCCATATCCTCCAAATCACTCCCAAAGATAATATCATTTACATCCATAATGAGTAGTAGAAAATGATCACCTTCAAATTTTATATATAAATTATTTTCTGTGGATCCCTTTTGAAGCCTTGTTGTTGTAGATCTTTGCCTAGATTTGCATACCATGCCCTTGGAGATTTTTTCAATCCATAAAGGGAAATTTTCAACTTGCACACTTGATTCTCATCACCACCCAATAACAAACCTTCAGGATGCTCTATATAAACTTCCTCTTCTAGATCACCATTCAAGAAATTTGATTTTACTTCCATTTGATAAACTTTAATTTTCTTGTAGCATGCAAAGGCAAAAAAAAATCTTAGAGCATCTAAACTAGCTATAGGTGCAAAAGTTTCATCAAAATCAATACCTTCTACCTGAGTATACCCTTTACACACAAGTCTGCTTTGTTCCTTACCACTTTTCCTTCATCATTATCTCGTTCTTGAACACCCACTTGGTTCCAATGATGTTTTTGTCCTTTGGCCTTAAACAAATCTCCCATGCATTGTTCTTCTCATTCTAATCTAATTCTCCATTCATTTCTTTGACCCAAAGTTGATCTTATATAGCCTCATTGAAGCTTTTGGGCTCTATTTGACACAATAGTGCAAAATGTGCTTGATTGAAGATATCTAACAACTTCCTCCTTATTTGCACTCCAAGTTCTTTGCTTCCAAGAATTTTACTTTCCAGATGCTTCCTTTGGATGTGACTTGGTGGATCTTTCTTTGTAGTGGAGGTCTTCCTCTCTTATTCCTCTTCTTCAAAAATTTATTGGTTCTCATATTCTATGAAATCATGATCACCTACAATATCTTTGGAATCATTAGATTTAGGAAATATTCATCAACAATAATATCAATACCTTCAACTACTTTTTTTGGTTCTCTTGTTGTAGCATTTGTATCCCTTGACCTTGAAGGAATAGCCAAGGAATATGCCCTCATCAACTCTGGGTTTGAATTTTCCAAGCTTTTCTTCAGTTCTCTTGATGTAGTGCTTGCTCCCAAATATTTTGAAGTGGTCAAATTTTGTTGGTCTTCCCTTCCACAAGTCATAGGGAGTTTTGTCACTATTAGGCCTAAGAAGAACTCAATTGGAAAAATATACAGTTGTTTGAGCTGCTTCTCCCCAAAAGGTATATGATACACCAGCTTCACCTAATATAGCTAAGTCCATATATTGGACCAACATGTTTTTCCTCTCCACTACACCATTTTGTTGTGGTGTTCTAGTTATGGAGTATTACCTCTTGATCCCATGCACCTCACGAAAATCATCAAATTATTTGGACACGAACTAACCTCCTCTATCATATCTAAGAAAATTTATCTTTAGATCAACTTCATTTTCCACAAGTGCCTTGAAATATTTAAATTTGTTGAAAGCTTCAAATTTTTCTTTCATAAGCATAATCTAGCTAGCTCTAGTGAAGTCATCAACTAATAATATGAAATATATATATAACCTCTTGGAATTTCCTTCCTTGTAGTACCACATATATTTGTATACACTAGCTCCAATGGTCTGCTTATAGTGAACTCCATGGATTTGAAATGCACTCTTGTTTGTTTCCCAAATTGGCATGACTTGCATATTGTGCTATCTGGTTTATCCAACCTTGGTAATCCTATAACTACTCCAATCTTGCTAATTTTGATTAGATTATCAAAATTAACATGACTTAATCTTCTATTCCATATCCAAGATTATTATATTTTGTTCATGCAATAGTTGTGACTACTGTCATAAAAAATATACATGTTGTTGTCACTTCTAATGGCCTTTGCCACCAACTTTCCTGATTTATCATTTCTGATCTCACACTCTTTAGATCTAAAAGTCACCTCATGCCCATTATCACACATCTAACTCACACTAACGAGATTGTTCTTCAATCTATCAACATAAAGCAAATTTTGAGCTTCACTATTCTTGTCCAATCTACCTGTTCCCTTTCCCCAAATGCGAACTCCTGCATTATTTCCAAAACTGGCATTTCCTTTTTCATACTCTTTTAACTAGAATAATTTTCTCTTATCACGGATCATGTTCTTAGAGAAATGACTATCAATCATCCATTTCTCATGTTAATCATGAGTTATCAAAGCAAGCTCACAATTTTCAACCCTTTTCTTCCAGCGTTTCTCAACTTTCTGCTAAATAGATTTCTCTTTAGTGTGTTGCATGAAGGAGTTTGGAAATCTAGATCTACACTCACTAGCTTTGTGACCAAAGTTATTGTATATGAAACACTCGATATCATTCATTGGTGGAGCAAAAGAATTAATTCCATTAGCATGAAAAATATTTGGCCCTTGAGCAATTCTTGATCTATCAACATTTCTTCTAGGGAATATCTTCAACCTACAATTTATGGCTTTATGTCCAAAATTATTGCATGCAAAACAATAACCATAAAATAGTGTAGGATACCTGACTTTTTGTTGCCATGATGGAGTAATGAAATTTGAGGACATTTCTTGCTTCGTTTACTGATTTTTTTTATTTGATTTCAGCTTCATTCTTTTGCACATTCTTGCTAGTTGCATCAACATTTTCTTTATTTCGTTTTCCTTTCAAAGCATCTGGATAACTGGTACTTGGATGATATTTGACACTTTGTAGAGGAGGTTTGAACCCTAAACCAGTTTTATCGTCTAGTGACCTTTTCATGTTGAGAATATTTTGCAAAGTTTCAAATCCCTTGACAAATTTCTGACCTAAACATGGTTTAGTTTCCGCTTTTGATAGATATTTCCTTAATGCAACAATTTCTTCCTTAAGATTGTGACAATTTTCTTTCGATTCTTCTAGCTAATTTGTGAGAACATTTTCTTTAATTTTTACTTCTTCCAATTCTCTATTTAAGAAGATGGTGTCTTCTTCATTTTCACATGTAATAGGAGCTCCTCCGATACTCTGTTTCAAATATTCATTTTCTTTCTCCAACTCGACCAAATTATTTTTTTGAATCACAATTTGTTGTAGGAATTTTTCTTTGAATTTCTCAAGCTCATTTGACTAGGTCTTCAAAGAATTATCAACCAAAGAAGATTTATTCTCCCTTAGTTTGCATATTTCCTCTTTCAACAACTTATTTTCCTCACCCCAACTAGGTGTGTTGACTAATGCTATAACCATACTACAGACGAAAATAAAAATACCCAACTAGGAGACCCACATATGTATATGCCTTACATGCCAAAAAATAAAAAGAACTAACAAGACACTAGTTACCATAATTATTCATCTGAAGTGATAGAGGCAGGATTACCCAGCCCCATCCCTAGAGGAGGAGGTGGGTGATAGAGACAATGGACATGTTGTTCAAAGTGAGCAAGCCAGGATTCCAACTTCTCAATTTTCTTGGTCATAATATTTTTCCCACACCAGGCAACCACAAATTCGTTCATGAACGTGGCACTAAAAGCACTGGAGTTTCTCTAGTTTAGCCATAACGGCCTCCTGTTATTCTTTTTGAACACTTTCATGAGATTCCAAAGTATCGAAGATGGACTGAAGCATATATAGCTATGTTGAAGAGCTCCAAAGGCGACTAGCAGCTGCATGCCCTTGAAAGGCCACACGTTAGGTCCCACCACCCCGAACACAAGCACTCGATCCTTGACTAGGACTCGATATTCCACCCCTACATTCACCCCAATGGTCACCCTACAACCTCTACCACAGTTAGGACTACCTAACTATCTTCTCTATCTACCAACTTCACCACCACCGTTGGCTTTATCATGCTTGGGAGCTACACGACGACCCCTGCCAACACCAACAACTCTCTCTCTACCACCCCTGGCACTGTCGAACATAGGAAAACCTTCAGGCATGTTTTCTAACTCTGAATTTGACCCCATAAGACAACACATGGAGAGGCAGAGAGGCTTCATCCAGGTAGCCCTGCTTAGAACTAGATACCCACACTGAGCTCTAACAAACTTCCACCACCGTCGAGGCAACCCCAACACCATGCCCCCTTCAATAAGAAATCATGCTAGCCATCCGACCACCACCGCAAGCCAAACTCTCCAAGCCCTTGAAAGGAGAGCTGGAATTACATCACCCCACCAGGATCCTCCACCTCAATTCACTACACAATGGATATAAACCTTGGTGAAAAATGCCCAAAAACGTCTCACCAAGAGAACCCAGCGAAGAACCAACCAACTTCCCACATGAAAGAAGCAACCCCCATACTCCCAAAATCTCAGGTGACATTAGAGCCACCAGACTTCCTCAATGATAAATATGTGACCAATAACACCCAGACAAGAGAACCAGGAAAAGTCGAAGCTAAAGAACTCAATTATGGCCAACGTTAGAAATCCACACTGAGAGCAATTAACACCTACAACACACAGAGTGTTGTTTGCCATAGTGCCATCCACAACACATAGAGGACTAACCCAACACCACTTGGAATGCCAAAATACAGAATTACCGAGGCCCCAAAAAAAAATCCCAAAACCAATCAATCTCCACCTGACCAACCAGCTAAGCAAACCATGAAAAGGATGTATTCACCCAAAGCAAAAAGATTGACATTATTACCTTACAAAACTCATAGAATAAGGAGAACTGTATTTAGGCACACCACAATACCCACACGACCCAGTAAATCAAAGCCATGGAGCAATTCCAAACCCACTGAAATCCAAACTGCACTCTTGAAGTGGTGCAACCCACACTAAATAACCACCAGCATATGGATGTCATGAATCCTCATAAACCATCTCGCGTAGGTGAGGAATGAATGTTCGAACAAGAAGACTGAAGAGCATTAACCATTGTGTTATGGGAAGGTAATAAGCCTGCCCTCCATCACCTTTGCCTTATGCCAAGAGTCATACATGGACCATTGAGGAGTCACAGTTGTTCACCACCCCCATCAGGGATAAAATAAAAATATATTAATAACAAAAAAATATTTTTTGTTAGCTATGAATAAATTATTTCCATGTCCATATTAAATAACATAGTTTTGTGTCAAGTTTATATAAATAAAAACAAAGTAATTAAAATTAAAATAAATTCTTGTATTTTCATTTTTCATTGTAGGGTATATATGTATAATATATATATCATAGAAAATTTTAGGGGCGAATGTTCGCCCTTTGGCGAAATTAAGGGGTTTTAAATTTTTAGTGGGCGAATATTTTGTATCATAGTACATTTTTATAAATCACCTCAAATAGCCCACCTTATTTTAAGGGAGAGGGTAAAAAAGGTAAATTTAGCCCTTGAAATTAGGAGTTACAACCTTCCATTCGCCCATTTTCAAGAATAGGTTTTATTTAAGTGAATCCATTCGCCCATTTTCAAGAATAGGTTTTATTTAAGTGAATCCTATGGGCCAAAGGCCCAAATACCATATTTATAAAAGAGGTATGGTAAATTAATAAAAATATAAATAAATGAGAGGTATGGTAAATAAATAAAACATTTTTTATATTTACTCCATAAGTCACCTTATATACATGCAAGGGTGTAAACAAATAAAAATATAAGTAAAGTGGACGTATGGTAAATAAATAAAACGTCTTTTATACTTACTCAAAAGGTATGGTAAATAAATAAAAATATAAATAAACTAGACACATGGTAAATAAATAAAACCTCTTTTTATATTTAGTCCATAACCCTCATTCTATTTATGAAGGCTCAAGAAAGAGGTTTTATTTAAGTGAATCCTATGGGCCAAATACCATATTTGTAAAAGAGGTATGGTAAATTAATAAAAATATAAATAAACGAGAGTTATGGTAAACAAATAAAACATTTTTTTATATTTACTCCATAAGTCACCTTATATTTAAGAACACTCAAAAAATGCATTATATTTAGGTGAAACCTGTGGGAAAAATACTATGGGACAAATGCCATGAACTAGATTGTTAGTAATACCATGCAAAAAAACATTATTAACCCTAATATTAGTATTAATAAAAATAAAAATGGCACATGGTATTGACCCATGGTATTCACCTGGAATGTAGCTATTTAAATGGGGAAATTAAACCAACATAGATCCATCTTTACTCTAGATCTACTAACCCCCGAGAGGTATCAAATATCGTGATATGCAAACTAGCATAGAGTGAAAAAATATTTGATCCGATCAAGAGTAAAAATGGATGTTGTAATTTAATGTATGTTAAACATTTTAGCTTGGTTAAAATAAAAAATAAAATAAAAATCAACTATTAATTTTATTAATTTTATAAATTACTAATAGTAATTTTTAAGCTCCAGGCTTATGATAACCCATGGTATTGACCCATGGTAATACCATGGTATTCATGTGAGCATAGACTATTTAAAGGGGAAATTCTATCATCTTAGATCCATCTTAATTCTGGGTCTACCAAGTGCTCAGAGGGATAAATAGATTTCATCCCCCTAAGAGTGGTAGATGTGGAGTTAAGATGGATATAGGTTGGTTTTTATGATAATGAAGATAATAAATAGACTTAGGAAATTATATTGTAAAAACATCTTAAGGTGAATGGTTAAACCATAGACATTGGACAAGTATATTTGTATACTTCTGTTTTAAAATGAAACAAATCCAGGACTAAAAGGAATGGATTGATTGCACTAGTCATCCTTGAGTAAAAGGAATGGATTGATTGCACTAGTCATCCTTCTATAACTTTCCAACATATGCTGGAGTAAACAGATTGTAATTTGCGTAATTTTTCTAATTGCAAACAGGAACATACTTGTGTATTGGCAGGGTGGTTACGAGGTCCCTAGAAGTGATGAATTTGAATTTTTCTTGGTTTTATATATAGTATTAGGTTTTTTCTCATGCTTTCTGTGAATGGCACGGGTGAATTTTATCCTACACCCACTAGGTTATCGATATGTAATTTCGGTAATTTTCATTTCAAAAGATATTTTAAAGAAATGAAATGATTTTGTTTGTGTATTCAATAAACACAATATTTTATAATTGAGTAAAATATTCGCCCTGGTGAGAGATTCACCAAAAAATTATATATACATATCATATTATTGATAAAATCGCCTTCCATTTTTCCTATATACCATGGAGATTCGCCCATTTATTATACATGTAAATTTGGGGGGGTTCTTAAAATTTTCCATGGAAGATTGGATGGATTTTTGCAATGGGTGGCAAAGCTAGCTTGTAGGCAACTTCTCTAATGCGCTGAAGTACTTGATACGGTCCATAGAATTTTGGAGATAATCAACCCTTGTCTTTGAGTGATGTTTTCTTATATGGTTGCAGCCTCAAAAATACCTGATCCACTTCTTGAAATTAGCGTTCTGAGTGATGTTTATTTTCCTGTTGCTTCATGCGATTCTGGGTTTGATGAAAATTCTCTCTAAGGTGGGCCAACATGGTTGTGCGGTTCTATAGGATTTGATCCACTACTTGTACCTTCGAGCATCCCTTGATATAAGAAGTAGGGGAAGGAGGGAGTTGACCATAAATTGCCTCATACGGAGTCATTTTGGTGGTGGCATGATAGTTGGTGTTATACCACCATTCGGCTAGAGGTAACCACTATACCTAGAGATGTTGCTTTTCTTAAGTGAAACACCTAAGGTAGGTCTCCCGACATTTGTTGACTACTTCAGTTTGACCAGTAATTTATGGATGATAGGAAGTACTGAGTTGTAGTTGGGTACCTTGTAGCTGGAAGAGTTCCTGCCAAAAGTTACTGGTGAAGATCGAGTCACGATCAGACACAATGGAAGTGGGCATGCCATGCAATTTGAAGATCTGATCCATGAAATATTGAGCAACCAAAGTCAGTGTAAAAGGGTGGGGTAGGGCACAAAAATGAGCATACTTAGAAAGTTTGTCCACAACCACCATGATGACTAACTTGTTTCCTGACTTTGGAAGACCCGTAATGAAATCCATAGAAACCTCTATCCAGATTGAGGCTGGGATGGGCAATGGTTAATGTGCCCGGGGATTTGACAATTCCTCCTTTGTGGTGCTGACAGATGCCGCATTCAGCTACAAAAGTAAGAATTTCCTTTTTCATGTCTGTCCAAAAAAATGATCTTCGAGTGCGAGCATATGTCTTCTGAAAGCCTGAATGTCCTGCAGTGGGAGATGAGTGCAAGTCCGCCAAAATGAGGCTTTTGAGGGTGGATTTTGGTGATATTACGACTCTGTCCTTGTACCAAATAATCTCATCCTGCCACAAGTAGCCCGCTGTGGAATTTGGATCCGCCTGAAATTGATTAATGAGTTGGGAGAGCCAGGGATGTGAAAACCATTCCTTGCGAGCCTCTTCAATCCACTCTGGAATGGGAAGGGATATTGCGAGCAAGGTACTTTCCTTCTAAAATTGGCGAGATAATGCATCTGCTACAATATTTTTACGCCCTTTATTGTAAATTATCTCATAATCATATCGCAACATTTTGGCGAGCCATTTATTTTGTTGTGGCAAGGATAGGAGTTGCTCCAAAAAATATTTAAGGCTTTGATGGTCTGTGCGGATTTGGAAACATCGCCCCAATAAGTATGGTCACCAGGTATCTACTGCATGTAAGATGGCCATCATCTCATTTTCATAGGTAGATTGTCCTAGATTCTTCCCACTTAGTTGTTGGCTCATGAAGGCCAAGGGTTGGCATTCCTACATTAAGACTGCCCCAATACCCGTACCAAAAGCATCACATTCAATCACAAAAGATTTGGTGAAGTCGGGTAGTGCTAAGACTAGAGTGGAACACATGGCATGTTTGAGAGGTATAAAGGCCTGTTGTGCTTCATCATTCCAGATGAATGAATTTTTCTTGAGGAGTTGAGTGAGGGGCCTAGCAATGCGACCATAATTGCTGACAAATTTGTGATAGTAGCCTGTGAGACCCAAAAATCCTCTCAAGCTCTTCAAGGTCTTTGGTTGAGGCCAATCCTACATTGCCTGGATCTTTTTGGGGTCCACCCTGACACCATCATGCCCCACAATGTGGCCCAAATACTCAACTTCTTCCATGCCAAAAGAGCACTTGGACGTCTTGACAAATAATTTATTCTTGCGAATCAGTTGCAAGAGCAAATCTACAGGCTGAGGATGTGTGGCCCAGGTGCGACTGTAGATGAGGATTTCATCAAAGAAAACAAGGACAAATTTTCTGAGATATGGTTTGAGCAGGTGGTTCATAAGGCTCTGAAAAGTGGATGGGGCATTAAAAAGACCAAATGGCATGACCAGGAACTCATAATGGCCTTCATGAGTTTTGAAAGCAGTCTTTGGAATGTCTACTTCTTTCATGCAAATTTGGTGATAGCCTGAGCAAAGGTCAAGCTTAGTAAAGAATTGAGCCCCATTTAGTTCATCCAGAAAATCATCGACAACTGGGATGGGAAATTTATCTTTGAACATCAACTTATTGAGGGCCCTGAAGTCTGGACACATACGCCATTACCCATCTTTCTTGAGCACCATGACCATCGGCGATGAATAAGGACTAATGTTGGGACGAATGACGCCTACTTCCAAGAGTTCCTTGATGATTTTTTCAATTTCATTCTTTTGGGTGAACGGATATCTATATGGGCGCAAATTTGGTGGTTGGGCCCTTCGGACCAAAGTAATGCTATGATCACATTCCCCTCTCGAGGGTGGAAGCTCATGAGTCTTGTCAAAGACTGCTAGATGGTTGTTTAAGATCTATTGCATCTCAGGATGAATATGAAAAGAATTGGGTTCGAAGGCCTGAATGGCATTAAATTGGGCTATAACTCCATGGTGGCCCTTTTTTAACAATTTTTCCATCTAATGTGAGCTGATGATAGAGGGAGCTCCCACCTGGAGTCCACGGAGGGTATGTGCGTGGTTTCTTTGCTTAAATCTCATATATAACTCCTGGAAATCCATTGTGATTGGGCCAAGTGTGTGAAACCATTCAACACCTAGGACAATGTCGCAAACATGTGAGTCTTTAACTAATAATCTCCCATTTGAAGTTTGACATTTTCACAGTGGCCTTCACATTTCATTGTCCCCCCATCAGCAATTTGGACCTGGAAGTTAGAAACTTCTCGAACAAAAAAATGCACTGCTTCCGTGACTCTTTGATGGATAAAGTTATGTGTACTACGACTATCAATCAAGACTACTACTGGGTGATGCTTAATAAAACCTCAGATTTTGAGAGTTTGGGGAGAAGAAATTCTTGCCAAAGCATGCAGTGAGATAACTGGTTCTTCAAGCACATTGTCCTGCTTGTTTTCCTCTTCTTCCTCCTCAAGTTCTTCAAGTGGTGGGGCTTCCTTCAATGAACTATGATCAGTAGCATCAATTTGAAAGAATTTGGGCTCCTTGCATTTATGCCCAGGGGAGTATTTCTCATCACAGTAGTAACAAAATCCTTGATTTCTTCTTTCTGCCATTTCTGCTGGTGACACCTTTTGAACCTTGAGTGTTTGGGTAGTGCTTTGAGCCTGGGTGGGGCGAATCTTGGCTATGAAATTTGGGCCATTGGACTGGGCCACTAATGCACATTCTACTTCACGAGCTATCCTACAAGCATGTAACCATGAGACAAGGTGGTGCAGTCGAACGTAGGCTTGTATGGCTTCTTTGAGACCACTAACAAAACATTCCACGTAGAACTCATCTCGTAGACCTCCTGTGTGGAAAACTAAGACTTCAAAGGCTATAATATGTTCATTCACTGTTCCTATCCGTCAAAGCTTAGTGAGATGACCCAAAAAATTAGATTCATGGTCAAAGCGATCCGTATTTTTTTTTTGAATTTTTTCCAAGTCAAGGGCCTTCCATAGCAACATTAATTCCATTGCCACCATTGCCATCTTTCATTATCCAAGTGCATGCTACCCACACTAAGCTGAGTCGCATCATCCAAGATGTAACTCAGTGTGAAATATTGCTCCATTTGTGCTATCCATGCAGCCGGGTGAGAGCCATTAGATTTATACATGTCTAGCTTGGGTGGTCGCGGATGGGATTGTTGGTGGGTGCCAAAGAGGTGAAGAGACTGGCTAGACTCAACCTCAATGTTTTCATTGCCAATATATGCCTCCGCGCTTTCCTCCACCTTTCCCTTTGAGAGTGTTTCATTTAATTTCTTCAGCTACAACAGTACATCATTCAAATTTGATTCAAGTTTGTCAATCCTCTCATTTTCCATAGCTTGAGGTCTAGTTTGTACCATGCACCGATCCGATGTACTTGAAATTTGGGACCACTCAAAATTTTTGGCATTAACATTGAATGGTACCACCTTGCTCAGCTCGTCGACCTGATTCTTATGGGCTAAGTCTCCAATAAGAATCTGAATGGAGTTTTACTCCTTGCTTAGGAATACTGTAGTAGTCGAATCCCAGAAAATTCAATGCTGTCCAAAGTCCTACAAAAATCACACCCAGGTATAGGAACCCACACAATTAGTCAAATCTGAATGGCGGATCTGATTGTTAGGACGGCTACAGAGCCCAAACTGCTTGATCTGGATGGCGGATATGATGGATTTGATAGATCTAAATGGTTGATATAATAGATTTGAATGGCAAAACTGGTTGTTGCGACAAAACTCCACCTGTGATATCTAATCTAATAAAGCTGATGCATGATCTAGAGATAGAGAAGGGAACTATGGTCTCTAGGAATGTCAGGTGCTATAGATCACAATATACATAAGGGTCTGATAGTAGTACTCGGCCTAATCTTTCATGGCACTAACAAAGGAGGATCAACCGTACCCTTAACGGTACAACCCTACTACCCTATCATATGCGCAAGTAATCTCCCCGAGTGTTGTTCTCTGTGTACTGTAGCAGCAAGACGGTCAACGATTTATCTATGGTGACGTTTCAAGGGAGCTAGGGGGCTTCCGATATACCCAGAGGGTACTTGGAAGACAGTTCATGCGTGGTTCTATCTAATGTGCTAGTACTCGAAGGGGTACCCACAAGGGTTACAAGGGAGTCCAACAAGTGTGACCACCTCTTGTATTTCCTGCGTGCATGCCTCCCCAAATCTGTAGGTTTATGCACTCAATGACAAATCCCATGGTTTAAAGACGCTGGAACACGTCTCTAGCTAAAAATAAAATTTTCTAAAAATTGGAGATTCCGACGGCCCTGGAAAGTGCTCTGATACCACTTGTTATGCTCTTAACCTATAAGACGATACCAGAATACCAAATATGCGAAGAGATATACCCAGAACATAGAACAATGAAAAATAACAACAAATATTTTATTATTCAGAAAGCAATGTTCACTTGCCTCTTCAAGGGGACAACCTCCAATAGAGTTGAGCTCAATTACAAAATAAGACACGATGCTCCTCGAGGGGAGTCTCTATCCTTTATATAGGATTCATACATGCAATACCATTGGGCAATACCATGGTTCTTATTAATACCATCTATCTAATAGCATGGCCCATTTGCAACTAACTGTGGTCCCTTCATTAAATGTAGGTTAACCACTTACAATTATTAATATGCACTTTATTGACTCTATAACTATGACTCGATCCTATTACATAAATAAGGGGATTAGGGTTGGACCCTAACATGCAATGCCTTTGCTGTAGGTAACCGTTTTACCCAATCCACCTCTTGTTCTTCCTTGTCTTCTATTGTGTCATCTTCCTATCCATCTTCATACTTGTACAAATCAGCAACATTGAAAATTGGAGATATTCCAATACCATGGGGTAACTCAATTTCATATGCATTTGCAGAAAATTTCTTTAAGACTCTGCATGGTCCAATTTTCGTAAATTTTAACTTGTTATACTCCCTTTTTGGAAATCTCTCCTTCCTTAGATGTGCCAAATCCCACTCTCCAACTTCAAACTTAACTTCTCTCTTCTTCAAATCTTCTCTGTTCTTGTACTTTGTGTTGTTCTCATGTAATCGTTGTTTTACCTATTCATGTATTGCTTGAATCTCAGAAGAAAAATCTTCTCCTTGAGCACTCCTCATTTCAGCTTTACCAAAATATCTTAATTCATACACTCCTCTTGGGTGCATACCATATACTATATGGAATGGACTCTACCTTGTACTCCTATTAGGAGAATCATTATAAGCCTATTTAGCCTATGCCAAAACTTGATCCCATTGTTCTGGATGTTCACCTGCAAGACTTCTCAGAAGATTACCCAAGCTTCTGTTTACAACTTCAGTCTTCCCATAAGTTTTAGGATGATAAGTAGAACTGAAACTCAGTTTAGTACCAAGTTTCTTCCACAAGGTCCTCTAGAAATGACCAACAAATCTGGTATCTCTGTCTGAAACAATGCTCTTAGGTAACCCATGCAACCTTACAATTTCCTTAAAAAACAAGTTAGCAACATGAGTAGCATCACTGCTTTTATAACATGGAATAAAATGTGCCATTTTTGAAAATCTATCAACTACTACATAAATTGAATCATTGTCTCTCTGAGTTTTTTGTAAACCCAAAACAAAGTCCATACTTACCATATCCCAAGGTCTATCTGGAATAGGTAATGGAACATATAAGCCTAAGTTTTGGCTCCTTCCATTTGCATACTGGCAGACTTTACAATTCTTCACATACCTTTCTACTTCAGATCTCATATTCGGCCAGAAATAAAACTGGTTCAACTGCTCATAAGTCTTGTCTGCACCAAAATGTCCTCCAAGTCCACCATTATGTTTCTTCTTGATCAAATTTTCTCTCATAGAAAAATTTGGGATGCACAACTGATTTCTTTTAAACAACAGTTCTTCTTGCAAGAAATAATCTAGCCACTTACTTCTGCCTAACAAAATAGGATTCTTACAAGCTTCAAATGCCTCTTTAAATTCTAAATATTTCTCATATAATTCCTTAAGAAAATCAAAACCCAACACTTGAATTTGACTTTCTTGAACTAAAATGCTTTTTCTATTTAAGGCATCTGCTACTTTGTTTGATTGGTCAGTTATATGTTTCAACACAAAATTAAGACTTTGAAGATATTCTACCCATTTTGCATGCTTCTGGTTAAGCTTTGGTTGTTGCATAATGTACTAGAATGCATGGTTATCTGAATAAAGTATGAACTCCTTAGACATCAAATAATGTCTCCACTTCTTCAAAGACTGCACCATTGCATAAAAATCCTTGCCATAAGAAGAATATTTCTTCTTTGACTCATTCAGTTTTTCACTAAAATAAGTTATAGGTATGTCCTCTTGACTTAAAACGGCTCTAGTGGCTTCTCCACTGACATCACACTTCACTTGAAAAGGTTTATTAAAATTAGGCAAAATAAAAATAGGTTTCTCAATCATCTTTCTCTTCAACAACTGGAAGTTATTTTCTGCTTCAACAGTCCATTTAAATGGATTTTTTTCCTTCTTTATAGTGTCAATAATAGAAACATTGATCTTACTAAAATTTCTTATGAACTTCCTATAAAAGCTATCAAGACCGTGAAAACTTCTTACCTCAAAGACACTTTTGGTGAAGGCCAGTCCATGATTTCCTTGATCTTCTATGGATCCATCTTTAACCCATTAACAGAAACAACAAAACCCAAATATACCAACTCTTCCTTCATGAATGAACATTTCTTTAAATTTAACAGTAAATTCTCTTGTTGTGGCTTCTGTAAGACATAATTCAGATGTCTCACATGTTCCTCTTTTGATCTGCTATAAACTAATATATCATCCAGATATACTATTACAAATTTACCAATAAATTCTTTCAAAACTTCATTCATGAGCATCATAAATGTACTAGGGGCATTTGATAACCCAAAAGGCATTACCATCCATTCATACAATCCTTCATTTGTTTTAAAAGCAATTTTCCACTCATCTCCCTCTCTAATCCTGATTTGATGATAACCACTTTTTAAATCCAACTTTGTAAATATCTTCCTCCACTCAAAAAAATCTATCAAATCTTTAATGCTAGGTAAGGGAAATATGTACCTGATTGTTATCTTGTTTATTTCTCTTGAATCAGTGCACATTCTCCAGCCTCCATCTTTCTTTGGGCTCAACACTATTGACACTACACAAGGACTCAAACTCTCTCTAATCAGTCTCTTATCTAACAATTCTTGAACCTGTTTCCTGATTTCTTCATTCTTTGTGGGAGTCATTCTGTAAGCTGCTTTATTAGGTAGATTTTCTCCTGGAATCAAATCTATATGATGACTGATTTTTCTAATGGGTGGTAACTCATCAGGCAAATCATCTACAATGATATCACAATAACTATCTAGCATCTATTGAATTTCAATTGGTAGATCGAAAACTTTAGTGGAAGTATTTGTTACCTTAGGTTTGCAAATCAATGCAAAATTTACCTCATCCTCTTCAATCTGCTACAAGTACTCCTTTCCACTCAACAATAGGGTCTTTGAATCAGGTTTCCTTGATTCATCCTCTTCTTCCATAGGCAACAATGTATGATTGACACTATCTTTACTAAACTTGTATGTGTTCCTCTTTCCATCATGCATAGCTTCTCTATCATACTGCCAAGGTCTTCCAAGTAATATGTGACACACATCCATAGGCATCGCATCAAAAAGAATTGTTTCTCTGTATTTTTCCAACTACAACTCCACTTCACACTGCTCATTCACTATCAAATGATATCCTTTTTGAAGACATGACACCTTGTAAGGTGTTGGGTGTTTCTTTGTTTTCAATTTCAACTTCTCCACCACTTCTGTGGAGACCAAATTATCTATACTACCACTATCAATTATCATCTGACAACGTTTCCCTTGAACCTTGCACATATTCTTGAACAAGGTCTTTCTTTGTGTTGGTTAAACAATTTCCTTCGTTGGCTTTAACAAAACTTTGTTAACTACCAAAGATTCCCCTTTCTCTAGTACATTTTCTTCTTCTATTACCTTTGTTGCTTCCTCTTCAGTCTTAGCAACAATTGCATTCCTCTGATTTATTCCTATGTTTTCTAGGCACTCATAGGCTCTGTGTCCCAGCTTGTTACATCTGTAACATCTGACTTCTCTTCCTCTGCCTCTGCCTCCTCTTCCTCTGGAAAAACTCCCTCTGCCACTTGCATCACCTCCTATGGGTGCATGCTGACTTGAGCTACTGCTAGCTCCATCTCTAGGTGTTGTAGACCTTCCTCTACCACCTTGACTTCCCCTTCCTCAGAAAGTACCTTTATTTCTGGAAGATTGCTTCCTCATGAGTTTTTCTTCAGCCTTCAATACCATCTAATAAGCATGTTCTACAATTTTAGGAGACAGTACACTTATCTCATCTTGGATCTCCATTCTGAGACCATTTACATAACTTGCAACTTTCTCATCTGTATCTTGGATTTTTCCTACTCTTATGCTCACTTTGTAGAATTCCTCTGTGTATTCCTTTACTCTCGTAGACCTCTATCTAAGATTTCGCATATGTCTAAATAATGTCTGCTGATAATCACTTGGCAAAAACTTACCTTTGAACTTTTCCCACCAAAGTGCTGCATGTCCTTTCAATTTTGTGACAACAAACTTCACTTTCTTCCTTCTTCTGTTTCTTCATAATCAAAGAATTTCTCCATGTCATTAATCCAGTCTATTAATTCCTCAGGGCTTAAACTTCTAGTATAAATTGAAACTTCAAGTCTGGGTTTAGATGTGGATCTCAATACTGACTTAAAGAAGCTCATTTCAAGAGTTACATCTGCAGATTCCTCTTCTTCTACAACTCAAACTTCAAGTTCACTGACATCTCTAGCATCTGCATCTCTTCCCATTTCCATTGCTTCTAATCTAGCTTGCATCTGTTGCATAGCTTCCAACACTTTAGCATTTGCAACTGGTCCTCCTATCCTTTGACCACCACCTCTTCCTCCAACTCTGAAATCCATGTTGGATTTCGTTTTCTGATCCTTGAGATTTTGTTCAGTGTTAGTAGGCTACGTTGATACCACAAATGGTGGTCTGGTTGCAGGTGTGAGGGATAATCGTTCAAATCTAGAAATGATTTCCTCAAGCACAGGTGGAAGTTCTTCTTCAATTTCCTTTTCAGTTTCAACCATCCACCTCCAAACTTAGATATTCTACTAAACATAATTGCTAAAATTACCCAAAAATTAGTATATTTTCACTTACCCTAGAATCGAAAGGAAAACCACACCGATGTTCATAAACTTCTCGCATCCATCTTTCTTCCAACCTTTATCGCATTAATTCTCCACCATCGATCCTCTTTCTTCAATCCAACGGTTGGCACTTTCCCCACTCATAAACTAGTCGGTTGATCCCCCACAATTTATCAAGCCCACTTGATCCAACAGTTGATGCTAGATATCGTGTGGAATTCTTGTCGATGTTTATCAAGGAGAGAGCACATGAGAAAAGTAGTTTCTCTGTGCTACGTGTCAGCTGCTAAATGGAATCATGTGACTATCCCAAAATACTGCTTACCTCCTTGAGCCTGCGCGAAAATAGCTTTCGCCTATGAAGACCACTTTACTCCTCTATTTAACTTTGGCACTTGTTTGCACACGACTACCATAGATCTAATGGTTTTTTCGATCGGACAGTTCTAGGCTTCTTTGGGTTCCCTCATGAATTTATCATAATTTTCTCCTTTTGCTATGATTTTAGCGCTTCCACCAGGTTTAGTTCTTCTCTATGGAATTCTGGGCTTAGCTAACTAAACCTCTATGGTTTGAAACACATTTGATTTAACTTAATACACAGTGAATGAGGAATTAACGTGATAACACCAGATCATACAGAACTCTAATTTTACAAGCCAAACTGGAATTCAACAATACACAGAGATATTTCGAAGGAATTCAACCTCCGGGATTTAACCTTTCATGCATAGAATACACAGAGATACAGAGATATTTCAATTCTTTTACAATCTAATTCTCCATAGCCAAATCCTCTTACAATAGTTCAAAACTTACATAAATACCTTACATCCAACAATCCGATCCTCAATCAATGGATCGAATCTATCTAATCCTAGATAAATACCTAAACTATTTGATATTCCCCTTGAGAATCTCAACTAAGTCTGAACTACTTGGATTAATTACAAAATCATTCAAATACCTATACTCTAGCTCAAATCCTATCTAGAAGACTTTGTAAAATGACATCTAATGGACCCCACTCCTTTCCTTGTAATTTTTTTTTGGATTTTTGGAATAAAAACGAATCCTTTTGTCTTTAAGCCTCAAAATTATAAGTTTCAAGGAAGATAATGACAAAATCATTTAGTTGTGAGAAATACTTCTCATGGAACATGAAAAATAGGCATAAGTCAATGCAGTTATGCTACAAAATTTTTCAGGCTTGTAGAGACAGGGACAACCATAGATCAGTTATGGATAGGAGGATGTGAGTAATGGGGCATATGGTAGAAAATCTTGATTAGGGCACAGGTCAAACAAATATGACATAGTCAAAGATGGTAAGTTATTAGATACACTTGACATGAGAGGTAGTGGTTATGGGTTCTATTCTAGTTTTAGTTGAGACAGATATCTTGGTCACCATCATTATCCTACTTAGAGGAGGAGTGAGAGGGGATATTTGTGAGATGAGTTCAAGAAATCTAAGTCTCTTACATTTTATGGATATATAAAGAAATTGGAAGATCTAGAAGCATGCTTGCTTAAGATTAAGAAGTTCTTTGAGCGACATGATTATATAGAGAAAATGAAAGCTAGGATAGCCTCAAAGGGAAAGTATATATTTGTGGGAAGATGTAAAGCATGTCAAAGGTATCAAGACAGATGATTTCCATTAGCATGAGTTCAAGAGAGTCTTTCGAAAGAAGTATTTTTCAAAGAGGTACTATGATGGTAAGGCCAAAGATTTCTATGAGTTGAAGATGGCATCTATGATAAATGAGGAGTACACAAATAATTTCATGAAGTTGTTTATGTATGTGCCTTATCTTAAGGATGAGACGACAAAAGTCCAAAGGTTCATCAATGGATTTCCATTAGCATTCAAGGATCAAATTGAGTATGATGAGCCTCAGTCACTATAGGAAGTAATTGGTATGTTTAAGCATTGTTATGAGAAGTTGAAACATAAGTAAAAGAATAAGAAAGATTGGAAAGGGAATGAAAAGACTAAAGGAAATTGGCCATTGAAGCGAGCAAGACGTGAGGATGCATGTGAGAAGGAATATGTTGCTCCTTATGTTAGGTCCCTATACTACTAGTGTAACCTCCTATTTTTATTAGTGAAACCCCCTTATTGTATTATTTTGCCCACATAGTCCCCATGTTGTTATTATTATGCCTCATAGAAGCCCACTATTGTTATTGTTAGAAAATTATATATTACACAGCAATGGAACACATAAAATATTGCAAAAATATAAACACAGAAAACGCATAAAACAAGAGAGACATAGATATACGTGGTTCACCTAGTTTGGGCTACATCCACGGAGAAACATTCAGTCCTTCTTTTATTATATTATCCAGCAAATTGAAGAGATACAACCTACAACAAATCTGTTGTAACACCCTCTTCACTCTAAATCTCCTCTCTCTTCCTCACTCAGAATACAAATATATATAGACACAATACAATTCCCTCATATATAGTGAGGGGTTTCCTTATAGGGAAAAAAACCCTAAATCAAACATAACTTCTACCGTCAGATCATCTACCTAATGAACAACCAATATTGACTAGAAATTACTAGACTTTTACAAGGTAATTTTACATTTATTTTTAGCTTCAGGGGTGCTGCCCCTGGACCCCCCAGCCGAGGGGGATTTACACCCCCCCCCCCCCCCCACGTGGAGGGGTGTATAGTCTTCCTGGGGTATACATCCGGTTGAAACCTTTGAATACAAAAGATAATCAGGCTCCACACCCAACAATCTCCCACTTAGAGACTGATTATAGCAACTCCACCGCTACTTCATTTGCTAGACAATGACTCCACTTTGGACCTGACTATTTATCATCTTCTTCATCATACTTGAAGACCAATCGAAACTAAGAAGATTCTCAGTTTCTCCCTAGTTACAACTTTTGTTAACATATCTGCAAGACTCAAGCTAGTGTGTATCTTTTCCAACTTCAACTGTCCATGTTCCAACGCATACCGTATGAAATGGTACTTGAGCTGTATATGCTTAGTCTTGGAATGAAATGTAGAGTTCTTTACAAGATGTATGGCACTCTAGCTGTCACTATATAACCTGCCCAACTCCTTCTTCTTGCCCAATTCATCCAAAAACCTTTGTAACCAAATAATTTCTTTACTAGCCTCTGCAATGGCAACATACTCTGCTTCTATTGTTGAAAGTGCAACAACACTTTGGATTTTTGAAACCCAACTAACAGTTATTCCACCTACAATAAACACATACCCTGTAGTGCTCCTCTTGTTATCTTTGTCACCTACCATATCTGCATCAACATATCCCTGTAGAGCAATGTTTGAACCACCAAAGCATAATGCTTGATTTGTGGTACCTCTCAAATACCTGAGAATCCAATTCACCGCCATCCAATGTTCTTTTTTGGATTATTCATATACGTACTTACAACTCCCATTGCATGTGCAATATCAGGCCTTGTGCAAACCATTGCATACATTAAGCTTCCAATTGCTGATGCATATGGAACTTTAGACATATGAGCCATTTCTTCCTGACTCTTGGGACACGCCTCCTTACTTAATTTGAAATGGTTAGCCAAAGGTATACTAATTGGTTTTGCATTCTGCATATTAAACCTTTTCAACACCTTTTCTGTGTACTCACTTTGAGACAATGTTAATTTGCGATTTTTCCTATCTCTAGTTATTCTCATACCAAGGATTTGTTTTGCAGCACCCAAATCCTTCATTGTAAATTATTTTGCCACTTTCCTTTTGAGCACATTTATTTCCTACATGTTAGAACCTGCAACAAGCATGTCATCTACATACAATAACAATATAATATAGATGCCATCATTTTTCCTTTTGAGATAAACACAATGATCAAAGTGACACCTAGTATAACCTTGTTCAGACATAAACCTGTAAAATTTTAGATACCACTGCCTTGGAGTCTGTTTTAATCCATACAAGCTCTTCTTCAACCTGCACACTAGTTTCTCCTTCCCTTTTACCTCATATCCTTGTGGCTGCTGCATATATATCTCTTCCTCCAAATCCCCATGGAGAAAGGTCTTTACATCTAATTGCTCAAGATGCAAATCTTCAACTACTACTAGACTTAAAATAGTTCTGATTGAAGTCATTTTAACAATAGGAGAAAATATTTCATCAAAATCAATACCTTTCTTCTGTGCAAACCCCTTCACTACAAGTCTAGCTTTGTACCTCTATTTTCCTCCATCTTCTTCCTTCAGCCTGTAAACCCATTTATTTTGTAATGTTGTTTTACCTGCAGGCAACCTGACTAATTCCCAAGTCTGGTTATGTGTTAAGGAGTCCATCTCTTCTTTCATGGCTTGCTCCCACTTCTTCCTGGTTTCTACCTGCACTGCTTCTTCATAACATTCTGGTTCACCAGAATCAGTCAACAATACATAATATAATGAAGGAGAGTATCATTCAGGCAGTCTACTTATCCTGGTAGATCTTCTAACCCCACTTTCAGGTGTTTCAAGTGCTTGTTGCTGTTGTGGTTGTTGTTCTGGATATTGATCATTATGATTTTCAGGCACCATCACTTTTCTTGTGATATCGTCAAGCACTGTGTATTCTTTGTTTTCTTTTTCTTGTTTCTTTACCTGCAATTGATTCTTATACAAGACCTTTTCATTGAATATTACATCTCTACTCCTAATGATTTTGTGATTTTCATAATCATATAAGCGATAACCAAAATCATTAACACCATATCCAATAAAGGTACATTTCTTTTATTTTGCCTCAAGCTTTGTTTTATTTTCTTTATTAATGTAGACAAAGGCTTCACAACCAAAAGTCTTTAAAAATGAGTAGTTTACCTTTTTACCTGTCCATGCCTCCTCTGGACTACCACCATCCAAGGAACTTGAAGGCCCTCTGTTTATTAGATAAACAACAGTATCTACAGCATCTGCCCAAAATTGTAAAGGCAATCCTGCATGCAATCTCATGCACCTTGCATGCTCTATGATTGTCTTGTTCATCCTTTCTAACACACCATTTTCTTGTAGTGTTCCTGGAACTGTCTTCTCTCTGCAAATTCCATTATCTGAATAGTACCTATCAAACTCTTTGCTACAATATTCACCTCCATTATCTGATTTGAGACACTTCAACCTTTTCCCTGTCTCATTTTCAACCAAAGCTTTCCATTTCTTGAAAGTATCAAATACATCAGATTTATTTCGAATACAATAAATCCAGGTTTTTTTGGTTGCATCATCAATAAAAGTAACATAATAACGAGAGCCACCAAGAGATGATACCTGAGCAGGTCCCCATACATCTGTATGCACAAGCTCTAATTTTTCACTCTTTTTTTCTTTCCCAACTCTAAGGAATCTAACTCTCTTCTGTTTTCCATAAACATAATTCTCACAGAATTTTAAACCAACATGCTTCAAACCTGGAAACAAATTTCTTGAGTGAAGAATCTACATCCCCTTCTCACTCATGTGTCCGAGCCTATGATGCCACAATGTCGTATCTTCTCCTGTAGGGGTTAAATAATTAACATAAATAGAAATACCATTGCATAAATACAGTGTACCAACCTTTTCTCCTTTCGCTATTACCAGGGATCCTTTAGTGACCTTCCAGGTTTTATCTGTGAAAGTAGTTACGCAACCTTCACCTCCCAACTACCCTGTTGAAATCAGATTTTTCTTCAGATCTGGAACATGCCTTACCTTCTTCAATAGCCACTGATTTCCATTTTGCTGTTTTATGAAAACTATTCCCATTCCAATGATTTTACAGGGTTTATCATCACCCAATCGAACTTGTCCAAAATCACCTTGAACATAATCATGAAAATGTTTCTTATCAGGTGTGGCATGGAATGAGGCCCCTGAATCTACCACCCAAGAGTCAGTAATATTTTCGAAAGAAAGAATCAAAGCATCTCGTAACACCTCACCTATCACATTTGCTTCATGATTGTTTTCTTGTTGTGCATATCCTTCTTTTCCCTTCCGAGATCTACAATATTTCTTTAGGTGTTCTTTCTTTCAGCATTTCCAACACATTATCCCCAATCTGGACTTGGATCTACCTTTCCTTGATTTACTGTGATATCCTAAGCTCTTTCCTCTTTCTATTTTTCTTCCCCTAGAATCTACACTCAAAGCATTACCTGATGTCTCACCGGAGCTTTTCCATCGTGTTTCCTCACTAAGGATTGCACCGACAACATCATCAAACTTTAAAGTACTAGATATAAAGACAAAGTTACTAATGGCCATAACTAAACCATTCCAACTTTCTGGCAATGAGCACAGAAATAATAGAGCCTTAACTTCACCATCAAAATTTACCCCTACAAAACTTAACTGACTTGTAACTGTATTAAAATCATTTAAATGATCTGCAACAGATCCACCTTCTAACATCTTCATATTAAATAAACGCTTCATAAGAAATACCTTATTTGAGGCCAAGGATTTTTCATATAGTTTGGCCAATGCGTACATTAAACCCTCTGTTGTCGTTTCCTTTGAAATATTAAATTCTATTGACGTCACTAGGCATAGTTGTATTGTTCCAAGTGCCTTTTTGTCTAGAATATCCCATTCTGTGTCTGTCATACTCGTCGGCTTCTTTGTCTTTTTGCTCAGTGGCAGGCACAAATCTCGCTGATACAGACAATCTTCCATTGCATCTTCTACAGCTGGTAGTTTTGGCCATTGAATTTTTCAACCCTAAACCTACCATCTTCCGCCATTGCTCCCACTCGAACCAGGAACCCTTCTTTCCTATGAGTTTATCAGCCAAATAGATCTTCGACTCTGATACCACTTGTTAGAAATTTATATATTACAGAGCAATGGAACACGTAAAATATTGTAGAAACATAAACACGGAAAATGCATAAAACAAGAGAGACACAGATATACGTGGTTCACCTAGTTTGGGCTACATCCACGAAGAAACAGCCAGTCCTTCTTTTATTATATTATCCAGCAAAATGAAGAGATACAACCTACAGCAGATCCACTGTAACACCTTCTTCGCTCTCAATCTCCTCTCTCTTCCTCACTTAGAATACAGATATATATAGACATAATACAATTCCCTCATATATAGTGAGGGGTTTCCTTTTAGGGAAAAAAAAACCCTAAATTAAATATAACTTCTACAGTCAGATCATCCACCTAATGAACGGCCCAGATTGACTAGAAATTACTAGACTTTTACAAGGTAATTTTACATCTTTTTTTAGCTTCAGGGGTGCTACCCCTGAACCCCCACTAGGGGACCGCTAGCACTCAGAGCCCCCAGCTGTGGGGAATTTACCCCCCACGGGGGGGACAAGTCCCCCCTGCACCCCCCCACGTGGAGGGGTGTACAGTCTTCCTAGGGTATACATCTGGCTGAAACCTTTGAATACAGAAGATAATCAAGCTCCAAGCCCAATAGTTATTGTTGTGCCCCTACAATATTATTGTTATATAGGCTCTGATTGTATTGGGACCCCTTAGACTCCTATATATAGAAAGGAGGCCTTGGAATTTGTATCATCCAGCAATTGTTCATTTGTATAATGTAAAGGAGGTTTCGATGATCTATCTTTTCGATCTTTTTGTGAGCTGGCTTCATAACATTTGGTATTAGAGCTTTGGATTCTAGGGTTTCACTGCTCTAAACAGGGCATTGTGGAATTTTCACTATAACTTTTTTTCTACGAAGTTTAAAAAGCTACAAAAAAATTTTATTTGAGCTTAAATATTTCTTAACCTTGGGTCCGAATTTAAGATATAGTGTCTCTATATTTTCGGAGATATGATCTGGGGAATTTAGGGTTTTTGCAAGCTCCAGAATTCCATCTCAAACATTTCATCATGGAATTTTCACTATAATTGTTTTTCTACGAAGGTTCAGACTCTGAAATTAAAACCCATTTGAGCCGAAATGTTCATAAATCTTGGGTCCAAATTTCAAATCTTATTTCGCTATATTCTCAAATATATTTTGCAACAAATTTAGGGTTTCTATAGGCTCCCGAATTACATCCCAAATAGGTGACCTTGCGAAAATTGTCATAACCTTCTCTCTGAGCATGAGATTGAAATTTCATAGGAATTTACAAAAAGAGGACAGGTTGTACTTTTCTGTGTATTGTTTTTAGCTTCGAAGGTCAACACAGTGACACGTGGCACTTCGTACAATTTCGCTCTACAAAAAATGTATATAATATGGTCATCTTGGGAGATTGGGCATAACTTTTTCTTGGAGAATCCAATTTCAATCAGACTGGTGGCACTGGAAAGAGAATGTAGAGGGCTACTGGAAGTCACAATTTTAGACCTTGGAGATCCAAAATTTCAAAGATACAACAAATTCAAGATCGAGTTGCTAAAAGCAAAAAAAAAATGACTCGAATCAAGAAAATAGAAACACCTAGTAAGCAAAATTGGATGGATGATTTGAATAACGTGATTGAAGCTAAGATAAATAGTTTTATATGTGCCATGGAAGTTAATATCGATGGTATGGAATCATATTTTAAGAAAGGCATGGAATATTTGAAGAAAGACATGGAAGGTTTGAAGGAAGGTGGGACAAAGCTGCTACAAGAAAGGTCTCCTAATGACGGAATGGTAGTAGAGGACACTCATGATGAGAAAAAAAGAAATGTTAATCATGATTTCATAGAACCTAACATTGGATTGAAGACCCACCATATTCCAAATATCAATATGAGGAAGTTTGATGGCAAGGATCCCATAACATGGATACTACAGATGGAGAAATATTTTGATCTACATGATGTGAAACTTTTACAAAAGGTACGTATTTCATCTTTATATTTAAAACCGAATCAATTTTTATGGTATAAATGGCTTTGTTCTCGTAAACCACTTGTCACCTGGTCAATTTTCATGGAGGAAATGATAGCACATTATGAGGATACAAAGAAGAACACCTTCTTTAACCAATTAATAAATCTCAAACAAAAGGGTTCAATTGCAGAGCACATTGAGGACTCACAAAAATTGGATATAAGGGTAAATGATATTCTAGAGAAGCAGAGGATTGATGCCTTCATAGGGAATTTAAAGGATAACATTCAACATGAGGTTTGGCTTTGGGAATCTGATTCATTGGAAAATAAATTTAGGTTGGCAAGAAAAATTGAAAGCAAAATTATAACAA
The DNA here is from genome assembly GCA_031772625.1 of Pinus tabuliformis. Classification (NCBI taxonomy): domain Eukaryota; kingdom Viridiplantae; phylum Streptophyta; class Pinopsida; order Pinales; family Pinaceae; genus Pinus; species Pinus tabuliformis. Next base: position 478,523,213 of record CM062812.1, on the reverse strand, counting down.
CAATAAATTCTACCGCTCAAAATTATCAAGATCGAAGTGTTGTTGCTCCTGGCCTTTCCACAACCTACAAGGTTGACACCACAATAATTGGAAGAAAAAAGGGGAAAATGACCTTTGTTACAGTTTTGATAAAAAATACACTAAAGGTCATAAGTGTGCAGAGAATAAATTAATTTCCATATATGGGGAAGAGGAGAAAGAAAAGGAACTAGAAATGTCAAAAGAAGATGATATATACCAGGAACCAATCCCAAAGAATGAAGAAATGAATCTGACCATATCTTACAATGCATTGAGAGTGCTAGTGTCAGTCTTTGAAGCCTTCCACTAGTGATCAAACATGCTCTTACAAAGTGGTCTTAGGGTGTCAAAGACAAATTTTGTCATTTCAGTGAGTCTTCAAGTAAAATTTGATCACCAGGTCTTAGGTCTAGGATTTGTTTTCCAAAGTTTTCCAAGTTTCGATCCATGTCTCCATTCAACTGAGTGTACCATCATTCCAAAAGTTTTCATCATCATTTCAGGTTCCAATGGGTCATTTTACACCTTGTTCGTGCTTCAGTTGTACTTGGGTAAGGCCCATTTCCCTCTCCTAGGGTTTTGAAGGTAAATTTTCTTGGATGGCCAAATGATCAACAAAACTTGTGTCCTAATGTTCATACACCTTCCCCTATCCCTAATATACCTTCTTAAACAATTCCCATCACTGAAATCCCTCAAATTCGTCATTTTCCTACAAACCCTATCTTATTGCTACAATTTGACAATTTTCTAGGTTAGGCCTATGTTTTTCCCTTTTGGACCTCTTCCCGTCACTCAATATTTTAAATTCCACTTTTCCCTGCTTCCTAACATCCCTCCCTACTTCCCAAAATTTTCTCAATAATTTAGAAGCCCCTCATCCCCTTCATTTCCCTTCATTTCTACAAATCCCCTGTTCCACATATCGAGATAGGTTTTCTTCAAACTATGTTTCTGAGCAAGAAAAGATGAATTTGACAAAAGTGAGGGAAATTTTTTTCCATCCTTGACTGAAGAAGAAACACTTCTTTCATTTTTGACACAAGTTTCATGGTTTGGGAGAAATGTCGAAAACATTATTGGCCTTAGGAGGATTGATGCACTTCTGGAGTGACCTTGGGAAAATCACGATTTAACCTAGCTGGGATGACCAAATTACTGGCTTTATGAGTCAACTAATAACTATACAAATATATCTTTCCAAATAGCTATCATGAACTTAATTTGGAGTTGTGGAAGACTTTCAAAAGTTGACTACAACATCACTCTACATTTAGGCGGCCTCATTCTGCACATTTTGACCAGTCTTGGGAGATTTGACTTTTGACAGGGAAAATGAACTATAAATTGAAAAATTCAATATTTTTTGGAAATTAGACTCAACAAGATTTCCAATGAGCTATCACATGCTCAATTTGGACACTGGGAAGACCTTCAAAAGTTGTCTACAAAACGGGGTTTTGCATTAGGAGGTTGGCGCTGCACATTGGGCAGACGCTGTGCATCAGAGCAATTTTCCCTTTAGAAATTTGAATTGGTACTGCGCATTGGGTTGGTGGTGCTATGCATTGGTCTGTGAGGCTTCCAAACGCTTAAAACTCATATTCAATCATTTTCATTGCTTCATTCACCTCCGTTCAAGTAAGTATACCCTCTCCTTCAGTTTAAGCTAGGGTTTTCATGCATGTTTAATGGTTTATGCCTCTTAAATATCAAACCCTAATTTGTCTCTAAAATACCTCATACACTAAATACTATAGTTGCTTATTCCCTATTTCCTAATTTCAATTTCCCTAAACCTACCCCTTAATCCCATCTTCCCTAAGTCCTATTCCCTTCCCCCATTTTCACAAAAACCTAATCCCTTTATAAAACCCTAACCTTCATATTAAAACCCTACTCATTCCCTTACCTCACACCCTAACTATTTTTTCCTTTTGTAAATCTCTTCATACTCATCTTTCCATCACTCATTAACCCACCACTCATCAATTATCACAAGAAAGACAACCTTATACATGGAGAGGGACAATGAGTATGATTGTGACGAGGACACCCTTAGTGACAGTTATAGGGAAAGGAAATTGCAACAGGTAGACAAAGGGAAAGGAAAGGTCCCAGGAGAAAATCTTGATGATGATGTTGAGAGGAAGTTTCAGCTTGAGAAGCATGATGATGATTTTCCACCTCATCACACTCAGGTAATTGATCTTGAAAGCCCATCATTAGATCAAAGCATGCTTTTGAAAGAGAAAGAGGCCCATATTCACATGTTAAATGATAAGTTGGCTAGAGATAGATATATTATCAATTATTTAGAGCAAGAGAACAAGCAATTGGAAGATAAGCAAGTCCTCATGGAACTACAAATGATAAAGGAAGGCAGGCAAAAGATCAAAGAGGCCAATGTTCCATTAACTCTTGTTGAACAATAAATTGATCATGACCGAGAGACATGGCTTGAGAGGGTCAACATACACCTTGAGGGGCTTCTCAAGAACGAAAATAGAGATAAAAATATGCTTTGGCATATGGCCCACATCACTCAAACCAAGTGTCCATATTATTACATGTTCTATATAGACATGCACAATTGAACATTGATGGTAGAGATAGCACTGATGAGTCATGTGATGTGATTAAGGAGTATCACTTTTACATTAGTTATGATCGTGAACATGAAACATTGTTCATGCAACATTTCTTTGACCTAATTTATGAATCACTGAAAAAAATGGCATATCATTTAGGAAGCATTGGATATGGTCATATGGTTGTGTAGGGTAGTTCAAGTCAACACACACTTTTTACTGGTTGAGCCTACACAAGAAGAAAAAAATTCAACATGCTTGGAGCTACTTTGAAATATGATGTGGAAAGGGTGATGATGATGGTGCAGGTGATTGTATGAAGCGAACACTTAGGAGGTACTGAATGAGTCATGATGCAGATCGACTCAAATCATCACTGAAGGTGGTCAGCTGGTGCATATCCAATTTAGGACATCAAGGTCAAGAATCTATAAGGCATGTGCATAGGTTGTTCTGGAATATTGAACTTGGCAATGTGAATAAATCAACTCCTTGGTATTGTAATATAATAGAAGGAGAAAGCAAATTAAACTCAATGTGAGGCAAAGACAAGTGGGAAATATTTTCCATTGAGGCAAGAAAAATCACATGTTTTTGTGATTTTTGCAATGGTTTTGATGTATGTAGACTTTATCACTGTGAAAAACACGAGTTCATGAAAGGATGGAAATATGTCCCTCTTAATCCAAAGGGACCTCATCCAATTCCAAGGTAGCAAGAGATGCATGATGAAGAGGCCACCATTTCACTTAATCATGATCGAGTCTTTGGTCTTGTAAGAGAGGGTATGTGGCTCATCTATAATTAACAATTTCATCTATAAAATTAAATTCTTGAACGTATTTAATTAATACATATTTTATATTTTGGTTGTAGGCGATGTTTTTTCTATCATTTCCCCTGAAGGAAATGAAGAGAATGTGGCCTACCATTTGATGCGATTCACACAAGTGAAAAATAGGTTAGTGAGACCATACGATGTTGGAGAATCCACATACCAAATTGTTGACATGGTTGTGAAGGGCCATTCTTTTGAAAAGGGTAAAAAATATATTGATCACATCATTTATAGAGAATTTATGCCTGAATATATATATTTTCAATATAGTCATCCAGTCATAGCATCGCAGATCAATCTCATAGAAATACAAACAAAGAAAGGTGAACCAAGGAGATGGAAGATGACAAAATTAGACCATGAACACATTATGGAGACTTGCATGCCTATGAGCCATTGGTCAGATGAGCAGATGATGCAAATGGAAATCCCTAAAGCTGAGTATATAACCGTTAAGTGTAATCTAACCTAGTATAAGAGATCTCAAATGTATGATTTTTGTAATCTATAAATGTGACAGTTGAATACTCTTGTAATTTTATAATTTTGAATAGAGAAATGTTTCCCTCTTCTCTAGGATGGATTCATAATGGTGTACATATATCTTATATAAGCTTTAGTTTCCTCGAGGTGCTTAAGTTTCTAAAGTACACAAAATTTCAAGGAGGTGCTTTAGAATCAATAGGATTTAGATTTAGATTTAATTAAAAAAATTATTCTTAAATTTTTTAAATTTCATGTGTTATTCATGTTGGTTATGCAAGAAATTTTGCATATCTATATACATGTCATACATATTTGGTTTCTAGAAAATCCATTTCAATATGTAACAACCAAGTTGATATATTATCTTACTTAAAATGGAAATTCAACAATCTAGGTTATGAACAACTTTGAAATATTTTTATTTTATTAATAATAAATATGTCATGTGTCAGTTTGATATAAAACATGGAAAGAGTTACACACATGCTTCATATTGGAATGTAAGAAGTGCAACAAATAATATATATATTGTTATGACTATTAATGTCTTTCAGATAACCTCAAAAGAAATAAGTCAAATAAAACTTATTAGTAATTTACATCTTGACATCTAGCTAGAAGATAAAATTAGGCTTCTCACCTCCCTTGAGGAACTAAAAGCAAGACACCCTAGTATGCCCTGGATCGTTGCAAGAGATTTCAATATGATAAGATCTCTTATAGAGAAAAAAGGCAGTATCAGATAGCTAGGTAGAGACTCCATGGCCTTCTAGAACTTCATAAGGAACATGGGGTTAGTGGATACAGAAACAATCAATGGTACCTTCACTTGGAACAACAAGAGGGGAGGGGCTTCACAAGTCACCTATAAACTCAATAGATTTATTATTTCAGAGGACCTCTTTCTTTCAGGCCCTGCCATGTTAGCTTCTATTCTTCCCTTTGGAGGTTCAAACCATTGGCTTGTACAATGGAAGCCACTTTTATGGGTAGACCAAGAAACAGATCCTTCAGATTTGAAAATGCCTAGCTCTCTCACCCTGAATTCACCAGCAATATTGACAAATGGTGGAGAGAGGATTTGAACATTCAAGGCACCAGAATGTTCCTACTCCAACATAAAATTAAACATATCCAGGCTTAAAGACTGGAACAAAAAGGAATTTGGAAATATATTCAAAGCCAAAAGAGAAGCTGAGCAGAAACTACAAGAGATCAATCAAATCAGCATCACAGATGGCTTTACCGAGGAGCGGAAAATGCTAGCCGACTCTCTGCAGGAAGAATGGGAAGATCGGTGCAGGAAAAAGGAAATTTTTTGGAGATAGAAATCGAGGGTGTAGTGGATTAGAGAGGGAGAAAGAAACATGAATTTCTTTCATAAATCCACCATGGATCACAGGGCACACAACAGAATCACAAAGCTCAAACATTCTCAAGTGATAGAACTCGTCTCTCACAAAGATATGGAATCTGTCCTTGTTCAACACTTCCTCAGTATAGCAGAGGAGCCTCTGGTGGAGAGATCCAGGTTCAAAAACAATTTCACTCAATACATCCCTCGGCTGGTTACCAGAGAGGACAACCACAATCTTAACAGGCCAGTGTCGGAAGAGGAGGTTAGTGAAATGATTAATGAAATGAAAAATGGAAAAGCTCCAGGCTCGGACGGATTCAATGTAGACTTCTTCAAAGCCTGCTAGAAAATAGTCAAACAGGATATCCTTGAGGTGGTAGAAGACTCAAGAAGATCCAAAAAGGTTTTGAAGGCTCTTAATGCTTCCTTCATAGCTTTAATCCCAAAACAGGAAAAAGAAATGACTCCAGATGGATTCAAACCCATAGTTTTATGTAATGTGGTCTACAAAATTATTTCCAAGGTGATCGCCAATAGACTCAAGCCCCTCTTACCAGCTCTCATTTCAGAAGATAAAATGGGCTATGTGGAAGGAAGACAAATCCTCAATAACATCATCCAAGCTCACGAGGTGGTTCACTCTCTCAAAAGCAACAAACAAGCTAGTATGGTCATTCAGCTGGACCTAGCAAAAGCCTACGACAAAATAAGTTGGTCTTATATAAGGGCAATTCTTAGAGCATATGGCTTTGACCAAGAATTGGCAGGAGAAGGATCACATTCAAATGTTGGGGCATATTAAGGGCTCCCACATTTGGAACCTTGCCTTGGAAAATAAAGGTATTGTTCAACATCATATTTTCTGGGAGATCAGAGATGGGACCGTGGCTCGGTTTTGGGAGGATAACTGGCAATAGGAACCCAATGTGTACAAGGATGAATTAGCAGCTCTCAAGAATGATACCGATAACAAAGGTCTATTAATGGTAAATGACTTCTGCGACTAGGTAAGGAACAATGGAAAATGAAGAATTTGGAAGGATCTAGGCCACAATGAGGAGAGCCCTTTGAAGGCCCAGGCAGACTCTCTTACTCAGGAGCTAGAACATAGGAGGATTTTGGTATCCTCCTTGCCTGACCAACTAATATGGGGAAGGAACACCGAAGGAAAATTCAACCTCAAAGAAGCTAAATTGGTAATAACAGGGTTTAACTACCAAAACCCTAACCAATTATGGAAGAATCTTTGGCAGAGCCTACACTGGATGAAAATAAAGTTATTCATTTGCCTAGTTCATCAAAGGAAAATTTTAACTTGGGAGAATCTCCTGAAAAAAGGCTTCACTAGCCCAGCTAAATGTTACCTATGTGGATTACAAGAGGAGATGATGGATCACCTTCTCAACCTCTGCCCTTTCACCTCTACCATTTGGGAATGGGTGGCTTCAATCTTCAAGCACATTGATCAGGATAGACTCAGTATCTCCAACACTTTGAAGAATTGGAGGAAAAACTTCTCAGGGAATGAAATCACCTATAAATCCTGGACTCTGGTTCCAGGCTTTGTTATCTGGGATGTTTGGAAAGAACGTAATAGTAGGATCTTCAAGAACAAAGAAAGCAAGCCCCAGCACATAATTGATCAAATTTTAAGGTAGCTCAAAGACACAATTTGAAGCTTTTTGTGGAAACTTCCCAAGGACCCTCCTCTACCCCAAGATGCGTGTATACTACTGCATTTGGGTCTCAAGTCTATACGCCCATAAGGCATAATTAAGCGTGTGAGCCAAATAAATGCAGATATAAGTATTTGGAAGCCTCCTCCACATGGTTTCCTAAAAGTCAATATAGATGGAGTGTCTAAGGGAAACCCAAGGTTAGCTGGTTTTGGGGGTGTTATAAGAGATGAACAAGGATGAATAAAGGAGATCTTTCATTGCCACTTGGGGAAGGCCACTAATAACATGGCAGAACTCATGGCCTTAGAGCAATTCCTGGAAATATTGGTGGACTCAAATTCACACAATGTCATCATTGAAGCAGATTCGGAATTGATTATTAGAGCAGCCAAGAAAATATGCAATGGTACGACACCAGATAAAGTGTCGAAACATTGGAGGCTATCACAGGTCTTTCTCCATATTTATACCCATCTGCAAACCTTAAAAATTGTACACTTTGTCCATGTGAATAGAAAAGCTAATATGTTAGCTAATCATCTGACGAATGAAGGAGTGGTTAGTAAGGAAGGGGATACTCGGCACGTTTGGGAGCTGATACCCCCAGGCAAACTGTTATAGGATTGCCTCTGTCGGGCTGCCAAAGATAGGGATTGTTGGATTGACAGGTTGGATCCATGAGGCTCAGGAGACAGGTAGTAGTACATGGATGTTCAAACTGTTTTCTTATTGATAGGCAGCAGTTTGTAGATTGTATTGGCATCAGTTTTCCAATGAATTTGAGCAAATGGTTGAGATCAGCGAAGGAAGACCAAGGATGCAATGGCGTGGAGATTGATTTTGGACCGATAGATCTTGTTGGAATCAAATCTATGGTGTTTGTGCGAGGGAGCTACCTGACAGTTAACGAGAAGAAGTGGGTTGTAAAAACCCATAAGTGGATTTTGGGTGGAGGAAAGGCCGTAAGTGGTAATTCCCCCTTGGCTCCGATTCCATACACATAGTGACACGTAACAACAAGATGAAAGAGGGAAACCGCTTTTCGGGTGCATTTGGAGTGTGCAAGTTAACCGGTAGAAATAGGTGTGAGCCGTTAGATCTAGTGGAGCGATATCGATGATTGACAGATGAGGAGCTTGTTTCGAAGTCGGGAAGTGTTGTGACCATTGGATCTTGAATAGATCAATGGTGTAGAAGTTCTGATGATTCTTTTGAAGGGCAGATTTCAAACATTTATATATTTTTGTTTGAGTTACCATCGGGTCTGGAGCAGTAGAAATGGGTTTGGAAACCCACAAGTGGATTTTGGGTGGAGAAAATGTCGTAAATTGTATTTCCCATTTGGCTCTGATTCCACTCACTTAGTAACACGTTTCAGCGAGGTAAGAGAAGGAAACTGCTTTTCGGGTGGATTTGAAGTGTGCAAGTTAACCGACCAAAATACATGTGAGCCTTTAGATCTGGGGGAGCGATATCGACAGTTGACAGAAGAGGAGCATGTTTCGAAGTCGATAAGTGTTGTGACTATTGGATCTTGGATAGATCAATGGTGAAGAAGTTTTGTCGTTTCCTTTTAGGGGTGGATTTCAAATTTTTTAATCTGTGGTTTGTGTTACCATCAGGTTTGGATTAGTGGAAGTTTAGTGGAACTCTGCGACTTTTGGAGGGGTTTGTTAGCTTAGCAGAATCTCTAAAGTTATCAGTGGAAGGCAGAGAGTCCTTGGGAGTTTAACGCTCCTTCCTGTTTACAAGCTTTTGGAAAATCCGTGAGATTTGGTTTGATCTTGGCTTTGTTTTTCCTATTGATGGCATTACCACAACAGGTTGGTTCTTGTTTGGGTCTTTGCACTTGCAAAGACATGTAAAATATGTAATGTACTTATACGGTTAATAGAAGGCTCCATTCTTACTTGACCAGATTTACATCTTGACATCTAAATTAAAATCATTGTAATTTAACATACATTAATTGTACACTAAAAGACACTTTATACAAGCCAATATGATAACTAAAATTGCTATTTTGTAAAATTTTACTTCTTGAATGTTCTTAATTGAAGGTCTTAATATAAAAAATTGATTGAACTACTTGGATAGACAAGTAAATTTAGGAAAGTGCATAAAATTATAGAAACATATAATTAATTGTTTAAATTAACATACATTGACCATACTAAAAGACACTTTCTACACAATATTAAATTTATGTACATGATATATTTTAGTTCATTTTAAGTATTAAAGTGACTTGCATCATAGTAAGATTGTACATATTTCCTTAGTCAATTAAACTAGAATTCAAAATTGTTATTTTGTAAACTTTTACTTCTTGAATGTTCTTAAATGAATGTCTTAATTTAAGGAATTGATTGAAACATTTGATAGCCAACTAAATTTAGGAAAGTTCATAGGATTATATAAAATTATCTAAAAACTTGTCATTAATTATTTTTTGATATATTAAATTCCACTACATATGACTTATATCATGTTTTATGACTAACTTGGTGTAGATGATTTCAACATGCATAAAATTTAATAAAACAAGTTATTATTTGAACATTACTAGTTGAGGACATTTTTTAAAATTGAATTTAAAATATATTTCAATCCTATTTGTGTATTTTAATTGAACCATGAACATATATTTTAGTTCATTTTAAGTATCAAAATGACTTGCATCATAGTCTAAGATTGTACTTATTTTCTTAGTTTATTTCTTAAGAAGTCAAAATTGTTATCTTGTTAGCTATGTATGATAATAAACTATCAATATGAAGATATATAAAAATTACATTATACACATGAACATCCAAAAACTAAAATAAAAAGCATCCATAAACTGAAATAATGTTCATACATCCATGAATTTTCCATGTATGAAAATGTACAAAGTATTTACATCACATGTGAATATGCCCTATGAAATGGGCCTAAAAATATACAAAATATCTATAATACACTCTAGAAAGTATCACTTCTATAACTCTTATGTTTGTCCTACTGCACAGAGTGAGCATCCATAATCTGGTACTACAATATAACACATTCAAATTCAAATCAGTTAGAACATTATTTGTACAAAATAATTAATCTGGAAATATATGATTTTGAACTATGAATTTACATAATCCCCTATCTATGACTCAATCGAGTGCAAATGGAAGTCAGGTGGGATGGGGGTCTGATCAATCTCCATTTGGTGCTCCCCTGCTTATGAATCAATGCCTCCATACCTAGCATCCCACTCATGTGTCCACATAACTACAACATGAACACCAATCTGGATCTAGGTATATGTACACAATGGGAAAGATAAATTATAATTAGTCTATGAATTAATTAGAACACATACATTTAATTAAAAAAAATGTTGAAATCGCAAGAATAAAAAATTTCACCTCAACTGTTAGTCCATGAGTGATATGCAGTGGAGGTGTAGGTGGAGGTGACTAAGACATGGAAACATGGACTAGAGGAGGTTACTTTGGTTGGTCAACTACACCCTCAAATGACCTCAAAAGCTCATCTATGTAGATGGGTTGTGCATGTATGTTATCATGAAAATATTAATATAAATTCAATCCGATACAAACTTATTAATATAAATAATGTAAAACTTGATGATAAGAGTCAAAGGTTTCATATATATGTACCTGGTCTATGTCATGTGGGTTTTATGCCCTCCAAGTGTCATAGATGGTATCATGACATGTACGAGCATATGACAAAAGTTGGTCATGCTGTAGACTGTTGAAGTATGAATCATCATGTAATGCAACTGGTGGGCCACGAGGCAACAAAGGTGGTCTTCTCATCTCTCCCTGTAATGGGACATGTGCAATGGCCAATGTCCTCTACATGTTATCTATAATGGTATGCCTAGTCTCAGCGCCAAGATGTGATGACTACTCTAGCTCCGTCGAAAATACCATGCTCTGATATGGTCATGGAAACAATCTTGGAGGTGGTGCTACATGCACAAGGTCCCTACAAGCCCTGACACATTCATGACTATGTCCCAAACTAAGTCCATAAAACATAGATATGGTGTTGGTGTAATCCGGCCTCATATGTAGAACAAACTCTACAATATATGTTTTGCAAAGTAAACGAGGACCTAGTCATGGTGGGGGAACTGACCCCAAGCTCCAATGAATCGATCATAAACAAAAGGGGTTGCATCAACATTCTTAAAATAGTTTAGAGGAATTAGACTTGTATGTCTATGATGACATTTCAGAGGGATGTCAAACAACTCCCCATGAATATCATTTTTCTTGGTGGCATATTTCATTGCCTTCCAAGTATGTGGGATTCTAACCTCTAGCCTCCTAATCCTATGTATGGAATATACGAGGTGGCTTTGTGGGCCCTCCCTCTAGTATGTCTTGATCAAATTGTTTATGTTATCTAACATCAGAGACAAACTATTCCTAGTAGGTGAACTAGCAGATATTTTATCCACCTCTCATGTGATCCATGTCTGATGAGCCTAACATCCTCAATTTTGATACTAGCTATAGCGTCGTTCCATGGTGGGATCGACACTACAATTTGATCCTCGCCTTCACCTTGCTAACGGTCTGCATATCATAAACACACACACACACACATATAGATAAGCATAATAACATATATATTAAATTCAAACACATCAATTAAAGACAATTTAAAAATCAAAGACAATTTCAGGACATAAATACATAGAGTTTAAAGAGGATTTAAAATGCAAGATGTATACCTGCAATAGGTGAAGAAGGTCCACTATCCATAGCATGATTATCAACAAAGATAGAAACACTACCTCTGACACTCTCATTAGTGCTAGAGGGAGGATCTATGAGTGGAACAGCAACTCTAGTATGGATACATGATCTAGCTTGACCATGTATAACAAATCCCCAACACTCCGATGGGTTATGGTTTTGGGGGGTGCATGGGATATGGCTTTGAAAATTATGTATAATACATATAAACTAATCCAAGAAACAAATATTGACAAAGAAAGAATGTTGACAAGAAAACCATTTATAAACTCAAGTAGAATAATCTAGGCTAAAGTATTCAACAAAATGAAGTGTCTATTTTGATAAATTATTAACCAAAGTATGGAGTCCCATGTAAACAAAATAAAAAAATGTGATTGAAAATCTAACTTAAACACCTTTTCCCGTTTATAAATAATGCATTTTATTCATAGAGTAGAAATATGTAAATATATGTAAAAAATGAAATAAACCTATTTTCAAAACTGATTAAACTTCATGGCAACCAAATAATCCATAATACAAGTTTGATTTTGACACATGACATGTACTAGGTGCACGCACATGAAGACAATATTTTTGATACGACACATTACATAATGAAACAACATGGTACAAATTAGAAAGTGTCAAAATGCTTATATATTCAATTTAAATGCAATTTTCATCATGGATTTAATGTATGTATCAATCGTGCATTGTTGAAACTTAAAATTATATATATGTGCATGTGTGTTGTATGTTAGAGTTATTCTATGTTGCATTATATAGTTAAATAAAAATATAGGAAATGTAGGTTACAAAATCATTACTCAACTGATAAATTTAATAAGGGTGGGAACTAAGAGATATATAGTTATCATGTATCATTATATTAAATAATTCTACAAATATGAGTAATGGTAATTTTAAGGAAATTTACAGTTTATAGATCAACTCGCGTCTTAAAGAGGTTTTTCAGCATCACACATCTTATGTTACTATGAAGAGCACATTAACTTAAATAGTTATAAAACTATGTTAAATGTTATGTGTGTGTGTGTGTGTGTGTGTGTGTGAGAGAGAGAGAGAGAGAGAGAGAGATGTTATAACTATAACTATGTTAAATATCTAATTATATAGTTATGTTACATGTTATGTTATATTATATAATTATATATCTAGTTATGTTGTATATATATAATAGTTATAGTTATGTTATACTTTACAACTTTATATATATATATATATATATATATATATATATATATATATATATATATATAACAACAATGAGTACATTCCACTAGGCACAATTGGTAACTTCGTGCATGTGTGTGTGTATGTTATAGTTATTCTATGTTGCATTATATTGTTAAATAAAAATATAGGAAGTGTAGGTTATGTTGTGGCCAGCAAAAACCCCCCTTCTTATTTAGTATTATCATTAATACTAAATAAGTGGGGAGAAAAATTAAAAAAATAAATTAGGACTTTTATTCCTTTTTGAATAAATCTTACTATCATAAACTTAGGAGAATACCTGAAAAATCTAAAAGGACTTAAGTTTTATGATAAGTTCGAACAAAACCATTCTCTTAATAAAAAGCATCGCATTGCATCGCAAAAAGGTAATAGATTCTTTCCTACAAACAAAATCCTAATATTGCGAAATCATGATGTGAGATCATGCGTTGAAGACACTTATCGCATTGCAGTTTTAGTGTGCTTCAAGTGTCACTTAACATGAAATACCTCAAACCGCTGATATGCAATGGCGCGTCTCGCAAATCACATTGCACAGAAAACATATGGTAAATGATCGCCACACGTAATGATATTGCGATCTACGATATTGCGATCTGCGATATTGCGAAGAAAATCGTAAAATCGCCTTATTGCAGGTCTGTAGGGCTCGTCGTTCGAAAAATCTTTTCCACAAACCAATGCCCAGTTATACGTGTTAAGGTTAATTTAACGAGTTAGTTGGCAATCATTAATGAAATATGGTTTTGATCTGATCGAAGAGCCATTTCACGTAAGGTGATATATTTTATATGTTTTCAGCATTTAAAGCTTTCCTGTCACCTTTTTCTTATCATTACTCTTTCCTCATTTGCAAATTGCAGGACCGAAAAGCAGAGAGGTATACATAGAAGTGTTCAGAATATTATGGGAAAGAAAGGAAAGGCTTCGAGTTCTGAAGAGAAAGAAATGACGCCCTTATACACAGACACCGCTTGTAACAGAGATGCCGACATTACTACTTGAGAAGGCATGCACAGTCTACTCGAGGAAGAAAATCCCGGAGTAATGGAGGTTACAACTACTGCAGACTCACGGGGGACAAATGAGGCGTCAATTACAGAACTAACATGCTCGTTCTTACACTGGATAGCGGCAAGGCCCAAAATTCTTCCATACACGGACATGGTCAAATGGGTACTAGATAGTGCTGAGATAAAAAATAGACAGTTTAAGACTCAGAGCCAAGGGCTCATTGGCTCGTTCACTACACAACATTTGAGGCTCATGTATCATCTACCAGAGCCACAAGTGACCTATAATAAATAGTTCATGGAGAAGTTCGCTAAAGAAAATGAAGATTTGACAGAATGCACCAAGGACTGGTCAAGAACGGATGAACCAGTAAAAGGGATAAGCATGGTATGTATAGTACTGGTTCTCTCACCTCTTCATATTGCTTTGTTGCTGCTATGCTTTGTAGACTTTTTGGAAAGCCTGACGTTAGCAAATTTTCATCTGAATGGCTACCACTATTAGACGCCACCACTAATGCTACTATTGTGGATTGGGCTAAAATATTGTCTGACAATTTAGCCACAGCCATTTTGAATTATCGGTCCAAAGGAAATGCTCAGAGGATATATCCTCCTTTCTACTTATCTACTTATGTAATGGATGCGATCTGCTATGTTTCCAAGTTTCCTATGATGGGTTGGAAATGGACTACTCAGGACCCCTTACCCATTCATGTTCATCATGAGGAATTATGGGATTCCAAGTTCATTCTATATTTTTATAAGATTTGTCATGGAGTCATGCTGCCTCTATACAAGATGTTGTATAATAAAGACGCTCCAAGATTTTCTCCCGAAGCGGAGGTCGATATGCTTCCTCTCGAAAGATGGTTCGATGAAGAACTTTTCACCTATGTCAAAGTATTTGGAAGTCTCACTTCCCCTCATGTCCAACCTTTATATGTCCCTGATAAACTACTAGCACGAGAGACTGCCTACCAGACTTGCGGGGTAGGAGGAATGAGTAAAGAGCTGAAGGAAAAAATAAGGCCATTCGGCCACAATTTCCTGTTGCTTGTGGGGCCTTTTCACTATTTGAAGTAGGTCATGCATTTAAAGAAGTAAACAACATGTTATGTATACTATTGTTCAAATTTCCAGGAAGACAGTTTGACCCTTATGATATCGTTAAGAATTTCACTACTGTAGTCAAAATAAAAGTGTTTTCTAGAGAAGATGATCTTTTTGATGATACATTTCAGCAGAAAAATACACTTAAAGAAGTTCTGCATTCAGCCCAAATGCAATTTCCTCCAGCATAAGAGTACAAAATGTATAGAGAAAGGAGGTTAGCTAATATCCCTTTGGATAAATTACGCTTGGAACCAGTAAGGGAGCCAACTCCCAGTATCAGTCTCAATGGAAGTTCAGGCACAGACAAGTCCAGATCCAAGTCTGGGGGAGAAACACCAGAATTCTCCAAGAGGTCTGAGAGCAATCATAATAAAAGCAAAGGGTCAGTAAGGGATACTTCTCAGTCTAAAGAGTGCCCAAAACAACAAGTTTTGACCACTCCACATGAAAACCTTCCCCCTCTCATCATCCAGCCACCACCAGTTAGAACGGAGTTGGATAAAGAATGGGAGACATTCAATGAATTAATCAATACTGAGGGGCAGAGCACAAAGACACCTGAGAGTAATGTGCAGACAGTGGATGATATAGTCATTGGGACAACTAGCAATGTCCCAGAAATGGAGCACATTCCCATTACCCCATCTTTTGAAATTATGCTCAAAATAGAGGAAATTCCTCCTCTCGATGTATTTTATAGTCCGCAGCATAAGGCGGTAGTGAGAAGACAAAGAAAGAAAAGGAAATTGGAAAGCATGCTCTCTTCTGATGCAGAGCAATTAGACATCCTTTGGCAAGATCCTACCACTTACCCTACTGAAAATCTTACTAAATTATCTCAGATCGTAGGAGCATATGTGTTTGCAACCATTGATAAAGCATTCGAGGTACAATAATTATTGAAAGAAAAATAAGATCAAATATATATTTTGCAGCAATAGCTACACCAAGCCAGCGTCAACAGCGAGGAAGAGAAAAAGCTAGAAAAATTACAGTAGGACTTCCAACAAATGAAACTAGGATACCAAAACAGTTTGGCCGAAAGAGAAAAATAGTTACAGGTTATGCAAGAGATGCATATGGACGATCCTAAGCTTACGAATTTTTCACAGAATCCCTTTACTTAAATGATCAACTCCTACAGCAACAAGAAACATTGTGCCGAGGAATATCACAACGAAGCTCTTATTGTGAGATAAGCGATAGAATTACTAATCAAGTCATGGACTTGTGACGATTACGATTTAATTGATAAAAGAATTACTGAATATTTGGCTTGGCAAGAATCAAAGGAAGGGAAAAAGGCAAGCACTCCCGTGATCAATGAAGCCCACAAAGAAATGCTCTTTAATAAGTGGGATGCACAGATCAGGAAAGAAGAACAAGCGGCAGAAGAAGCGGCCACTACGGCAAACAATGTCATCGACTGTGTTAATGAAAATTTACACAGGACAAATCTCATATCAGGGACCACTCCAGGATTTCTACCAAATGTACAGCATCTATAGACAAGCTGGAGACAAAAGGCTCAAGAAAGAGCAGAGTCCATCAAAAGGTTAACCAAGTTAAATTGGGATTCTTACTGGCAGTACTTGGTTAAAACACACAGTCAGTCTCACTAATTATACCAAGAAGATGGCGCCAACACTTGTCGATTCCGTTTTCGCAGGATAGCTAAAGTCGGAGGTCGGCCAGCCAACTCTCCTCAAGCCAATGCTAGATGCTTGCGACTACAAAGATCAGATACATAGATAGTTAATTGCCAGTTTTACTTTTAGATTTAGTTTTAGTTTTAGTTTTGCCATATTTTTTCCTGAAAAGAGGACAGTCATTTAAACCGCCTCCTATATTTTTGTAATAAACTATTTTTAGATTTAGCTAGTAGTATTTAAACCCTTCTCATGCATTTAGTGAAGGGTCCTGAAATTTATCAAAAACTTGTCCTCAGAACATGCACTTCTGCACCCTCCGAGGAGGTTTTGATGAATGACTAGAAAAAGATTTATTGACATCTGTGTTTAATAGCTGCTACTGAAATTTCACTTTCGTACTCTTAGTAGATGTTGAATTAAGAAGAGATAAATCATTATTGCTGGAGCTCATGAGTAGAACTCGTTATAAATGGTACTTTTATCTCTTAAAAAATTTTGCTTATGTGTTATGGTGATATTCATGTTCAATTATTTATGTATGAATGCTTGAATGCTTGAGTTATCATTTGGCACTTCTGTACGGTGATAGCCATTTATTTATGCTTAATATGTGAGTGACTTATTATGCGATATGTTTTTCACAACTATTCCGCTAACTCCTTATACGAAACAGTTCATCTTTATTGAATTATTTTCTTATAGCAATTGAATGATCTTTATTACCAATTGATGTAGAAACTATTTTTGATCGCATAATTGAAAGATTAAATCCCGGGTTAGTTTTAGAATTAGATATTTCTATTCATTAGAATGTAATTGCATGTTGTTACATTAGATTTAGAATAAAAGCATTTTACTTAGAAGTTATTAGACAGGAAATATCAATTCGAACAAAACCATTATTTTAATAAAAAGCGTCGCATCACATTACAAAAAGGTAATAGATGCTTTCCTACAAACAAAATCCTAAGATTGCGAAATCGTGATGTGAGATCACAAGTTGAAGACACTTATCGCATTGCAGTTTTAGTGTGCTTCAAGTATCACTTAATGTGAAATACCTCAAACCACCGATATGTGATGGTGCATCTCACAAATTGCATTGTAAAGAAAACATATGGTAAATTATCGCCACATGTGACGATATTGCGATATACGATATTGTAATTTGCGATATTGTGATCTACAATACTGGGAAGAAAATCGCAAAATCACCTTATCGCAGATCTGTAGGGCTCGTCGTTCGAAAAAGCTTTTCCACAAACCGATGCCCAGTTATACGTGTTAAGGTTAATTTAATGAGTTAGCTGGAAATCATTAATGAAATATGGTTTGATCTGATCGAAGAGCCATTTCACGTAAGGTGATATATTTTATATCTTTTCAGCATTTAAAGCTTTCCCGTCACCTTTTTCTTATCATTACTCTTTCCTCATTTGCAAATTGCAAGAGCGAAAAGCAGAGAGGTATACATAGCAATGTTTAGAATATTATGGGAAAGAAAGGAAAGGCTCTGAGTTCTGAAGAGAAAGAAATGACGCCCTTATACACAGACACCACCTGTAACAGAGATGTTGGCATTACTACTTGGTAAGGCATGCACAGTCTACTCGAGGAAGAAAATCCTAGAATATTAGAGGTTACAGCTACTGTAGACTCACACGGGACATCTGAGACATCAATTACATAACTAACATGCTCGTTCTTACACTGAATAGCGGCAAGGCCCAAGATTATTCCATACACGGACATGGTCAAATGGGTATTGGATAGCACTGAGATAACAAATAGACAGTTTAAGACTCAGAGCCAAGGGTTCATTGGCTCATTCACTACACAAGATTTGAGGCTCATGTATCATCTACCAGAGCCACAAGTGACCTATAATAAATATCTCATGGAGAAGTTCGCTAAAGAAAATGAAGATTTGGCAGAATGCACCAAGGATTGGTCAAGAAGGGACGAACCACTAAAAAGGGATAAGCATGGTATGTATAGTACTGGTTCTCTCACCTCTCCATATTGCTTTGCTACTACTATGCTCTATAGACTTTTTGGAAAGCCTGAAGTTAACAAATTTTCATCTGAATGGCTACCATTATTACATGCCACCACTAATGCTATTATTGTGGATTGGACTAAAATATTGTTTGACAATTTAGCCACAACCATTTTGAATTATTGGTCCAAAAGAACTGCTCAGAGGACTTATCCTCCTTTCTACTTATCTTCTTATGTAATGGATGCGATCTGTTATGTTTCTAAGTTTCCTATGATGGGTTGGAAATGGACTACTCAGGACCCCTTACCCATTCATGTTCATCACAAGGAATTATGGGTTTCCAAGTTCATTCCATATTTTTATAAAATTTTTCATGGATTCATGTTGCCTCTATATAAGATGTTGTATAATAAAGATGCTCTAAGATTTTCTCCCGAAGCAGAGGTCGATATACTTCCTGTCGCAAGATGGTTCGGAGAAGAACTTTTCACCTACGTCAAACTATTCGGAAGTCTCACTTCCCCTCATGTCCTACCTTTATATGTCCCTAATAAACTACTGGCACGAGAGATTGCCTACCAGACTTGCGAGGTAGGAGGAATGAGTAAAGAGCTGAAGGACAAAAAGAAGGTCATTTGGCCACAATTTCCTGTGGCTTGTGGGGCCTTTTCACTATTTGATGTAGGTCTACAACATGTTATGTCTACAACTGTTCAAATTTCCAGGAAGATAGTTCGACCCTTATGATATCGATAAGAATTTCACTACTACAGTGAAAATAAAAGTGTTTTATGGAGAAGATGATATTTTTGATGATACATTTCAGCAAAAAAGTACACTTAAAGAAGTTCTGCATTCGATCCAAATGCAATTTCCTCCAACAGAATTTTAAGAGTTTAAGATGTACATAGAAAGGAGGTTAGCTAATATCCCTTTGGATAAATTACACTTGGAACCAGTAAGGGAGACGACTCCCATTATCAGTTTCAGTGGAAGTTCAGGCAGAGATAGGTCCAGATCCAAGTCTGGGGGAGAAACACCATAATGCTCCAAGAGGTCCGAGAGTGACCATAATAAAAGCGAACGGTTAGTAAGGGATACTGCTCAATCTAAAGAGCACCCAGTGTTAGGATATTCCGACACATAGGAAATAGTTAAGTACAACTTGGTCTAGTATAGAGTTAGGTAAAGTGTGTTTCTTTACCGTTGTACATTTTGTAACTTACAATCCGACGGTCATGATATGTAGTGATCTGACGGTTCATTCTCTCCTCGGTATTACCGACACTTGATCCGTGGCTTGACACCCGATTGGTCCATGAATTCTATTTAAAGCGCATGGAGGGTCATTTGTAGGGTAATCCGTGCATGAGAAAAGCTTATGTAAATTTTCATTCTTTGATTAATAAATTGCCTGAAGTGGCCGTGTTGGCTCAGGCCGTGGACTGTTTCCCTCTTTGAGGGTTTTAACCACGTCAAAAATACTGGTGTATTGATCTGTGATCTAGTTGTGAGCGGTGTCCTTTTGGTGTTCTTTCTGAGGAACTTACCCTGTAAATTCCTACATGGTATCAGAGCCAGGTTGAGGGCCGCGTCCGTTGGTGATCCAAATCTGAAGCCGATAGAACTGCATCCGACTGCTGTTTCCTAGATCTGCTATTTTTGACTGCTTTCGGGCCAAGAGGACTGCTCTGTTGTGTTCGGAGCATCTGTTCCAGTGAGGAACCCCTTTCGTTTCACGCGAAAAGGTTTCCGGTAGCCCTAGCTGCGTCTTTTTTAAGATCTGGAGGTATACAGTGTTTATTTGCAGTTTACTGTTATTTTCTCTCTGCTTATTTCGGTTTTGGTTTATTTAGATTTTTTTTAACCGGATCTATACCTTTCATTTCTGCGTATGCTCTTTGCCCTGCGACTCTGTGCAATCTGGGCAAATCATAAATAGAAAGGAAGGATTTTTCTCATGCGTATGCTCTTTTCCCTACACCTTAGTGTGATCTCAGAAAATCAGAAACATTGAGAAAAATATTTAGTTTTTCGGCTAAAGCTAACTTTGAGCCGCAAGGTTCATTTTTGAAAATATTTAGTTTTTTGGGTAAAGCTAACTTCAAGCCGTAAGGTTCATTTTCTTTGCATGTCCGTGTTGGGTTTTGTGTTTTGTGTTTTGTAGGGAAAAAGAGCTTTCTCAAGGCAAGAACGCAACCCAAGGCCCCCCCCTCTCTCTCTCTCCCTCTCTCTCTCTCTCAAATTTTTTGTATAGATCAATTGGTTCAAAGCTATTTTAAGAGAGTAGAGGTCTTGGGTTCAAGTCTCCATTTTGTGGGGGCGGACTTTTTCATTTCCGCACATTCCCGCACTTTGGCGGCAACTTCAACAACTTTTTTTCAAAAAGTCATAACTTCTTCATCCGGAAGCCTTTTTCAGAGCCGTTTTTTTTAAACCAGCCTAATTTTTCAAGATCTATCCATTGGAACACTTACTTTCAGCATCTTCAGCTTCAGTTTCTGTTGAAATGGAAATTCAATACCAGGTTACCCTTGACAGCACCAACTACTTCCAATGGTTGTCCTACATGGAGGATTTACTTAGAAGTAAAGGTCTCTACCGAATAGCCACAGGCCAAGAAAAGAAACCGAAAGATGAAGACAACGCTGCTAAATGGGAAAATAAACAAGATCAAGCACGTGGTTTGATAGGGATGTCTATTTCTCTAGATCTTAGATTCCATATTGCAGAACTTGAAACTCCTCATGAAGCAATGGAACAAATCAATAAAGTTTTTGGGATTAAAAATGAAATTAGAGCCCATCAACTTGAAAATGAGTTGCTTACATTGGACCCTAATAATTTTTCTTGCATTGAAGATTTCTTGTCTAAGTTGAAGACCCTTAGATATCTTTTGGAAGGTGTTAAGGTTAAGAAAGAAGATAGTAACCTTATTTATTCCATCCTTACTAAGTTGGGACCAACCTACTCTGTATTTGTTTCCACCTTCCATTCCACAAGAGAAGCCTTCATTTCTCAAGGAAAAGACTACAAGCCCCCTTCCTTTGACTCTTTTTGTGATTCTTTAATAAGAGAACAAGAAAAACTCTTACACCTTGGTCTTCTTAATCTTGGAAACTCTTCCAAGAAAGCGTTAGCCGCCCAACAACAACCAAATTCAAAGAATCCTAAGAAGTCATATCCTAAAAAGAATGGTCCTAAACCAAACAAGGGTCCTAAGCAATTTCAGCCCCAAAATGAAAAATCATTTCAGCAAAATGATAAGACCAATAAAAACAAATGGAAGAAGACTGATAGACATTGCAATTTTTGTAATCGAGATGGCCACTTAGAATCAAAATGCTTTAAAAAGATGGAAGCCTTGGAAGCAGCAATGAAGAAGCATAACATTCATTTGGGGCAATCTTCAACTTCAACTTCATCTTCAGGAATGGCACTTTTTGCATGTCATTGTCAATCATCTCGGTTTGGTTATGCATTAAATGTATCTTCTTCTTCTCATTCTCATGAGTGGCTCATTGATTCTGGAGCTTCTTATCACATGGCCAAAAACAAAGCCATGTTTTCTTCTTTAAATGATTGTAACACCAAAAATATATATGTTGGTGATGATAGATCTCTTAATGTTGTAGGGACTGGAACTATTCATCTAGACAATGGTCAGTTTAATGATGTATTATGTGTTCCAACCTTATCCTGCAACCTTCTATCTGTATATCAGATAACTCATTCAGGTGAAGGTAAAATCGTTGAATTTTCACCTCATGATGTTATAATCAAGGACTTAAAAGATCCTAAATAGATTTTGGCTACTAGCATTGCTGATGATTCTACAAGGTTGTATAAGTTTCACAACTTTGGGTCATCAAATCTTCCCTCAGTATTTGTTGCTCATAATGATGAAGTGAGCAAACTTTGGCATGAGCGATTTGGTAACTTAAACTATCGCTCCCTTCAGCATCTATGTAAAGAAAATATGGTGACAGGTCTTCCTATGGTATCTTGCAGAGATGGTGTTTGTTCTGGATGTGTACTCGGAAAACATCATCGGGATAGTTTTGAAAAACGTGCCTCTTGGCATGCCTCCGCCCCTTTACAGCTTGTGCATAGTGATTTATGTGGTCCACTTCCAGTTGTGTCATTCTCTGGTTGCAAGTATTTCTTAACTTTCATTGATGATTTCTCCAGACGCACTTGGGTATACTTCTTAAAACTCAAGAGTGAAGTATTTAACACTTTTTTGGCCTTCAAGGCCTTTGTTGAAAAACAATCTGGACATCAAATTCTTAAGTTAAGATCTGATAATGGTGGAGAATATGTTAAAAACACATTCATCAACTATTGCACTGAGAATGGAATTCAAATGCAACATACTGTTCCATATACTCCACAACAAAATGGTGTAGCTGAAAGGAAGAATCGCACCTTAAAGGAAATGGATAATTGTATGCTGCAATCTAAAGGACTTGGTCTTAGTTTTTGGGCAGAAGCAATTAACTGTGCAAATTATATAATAAATCACACTCCTACTAAGGTTCTAAAGAATATCACTCCAGAAGAAGCATGGAGTTCAATCAAACCAGATGTAAGTCACTTTCGTGTTTTTGGAAGTGAAGCATGGGCCCATATTCCAGATGAAAAGCATAAAGCTTTAGAACCTAAGAGTGAAAAATGTACTTTTGTTGGATATTCTGAAGATGTAAAAGGCTATAGACTTATTCCATTTAAGTCCAAAAATGTTATCATTAGAAGAGATGTAAAATTTGATGAAAATATATCGGCCTGCGAGCCTAGTCCGGCGGATGTGCCACCTCTCCCTATCTCTTCTACCTTTGAAAACATTTCTTCTTCAGATGATGAAAGTGAGGATGACAATCCTCCCCCACCATCTCAGGATCCTCCTTCAGCTCCTAAGCTTCCAAAATGGGTTCGTGCTACTCGAGATGCAGCAGGTGCTCTTGCCGGTGATCCTACAGATCAGCGGCGCACACGTTCTCAGTTCGAGAGAGCCTCTTCTTTACTGGCTCAAGCTCCAGTAAATTATGATCCTGACACCTTTGCAGAAGCTTCAGGCCATCCAGATTGGGAAGCAGCTATGAATGAAGAATATCATTCATTATTGGCAAATGATACATGGGATCTTGTTCCTTTACCAAAGGGACGAAAACTTGTTCGATGCAAATGGGTTTACAGAACCAAGTATGGACCAGATGGGAAAGTTGATAAACATAAAGCTCGTCTTGTTGCCAAGGGCTTTTCACAGGTTGAAGGCATTGACTACACTGAAACCTTCTCCCCTGTTGCCAAAATGAACTCTATCCGCCTTGTTCTTTCCCTTGCTGCCTCCTTCAAATGGGAAGTCCATCAGATGGATGTTAAATCTGCCTTCTTGCATGGGGACTTGCATGAAGAAATCTATATGGAACAACCCATTGGCTTCATACAAACAGACTCCAGCCTTGTATGTCGACTTAAGAAATCCCTTTATGGTCTCAAGCAAGCTCCTCGAGCTTGGTATGCCAAAATGGATAGCTTTCTTTTAGAATCTGGCTTTTCTAGGTGTCATTCTGACAATACTGTCTACACCAAGAGAGTGGGCAAGTCTCTTATCATCCTTGTTCTTTATGTTGATGATCTTATCCTCACTGGTAGTGATCCCAACCTTATAAACCATGTGAAGTCCAACCTTAAAAAGAAATTTGAAATGACAGACTTAGGACACTTACACTATTTTCTCGGTCTTCAAGTCTTGCAATCCAAGGAGGGTATTTCCCTTTCCCAGTCCAAGTATGCTTGTGATATTCTTCGTCATTTTCACATGGAAGACTGTAAGCCAGCCCCTTCTCCCTTTCAGTCTGGAGTCAAACTTTCAGTCACTTGTACTTCTCCTGAAGTTGATGCTATCTTATACCGTCAACTTGTAGGAAAACTCTTTTATTTAACCCATACTCGTCCTGAACTTTCCTTTGCTATTGGCCTTGTTGCTCGGTTTATGCAAAACCCACGTGAAAGTCATTGGAAAGCAGCTAAAAGAATACTTCGTTATGTTCGAGGTACAGTTCAGTTTGGGATTCATTACAGTGCCGAAGCAGCTCCTCTATTGGTGGGTTTCACTGATTCTAATTGGGCTGGTGACCCTGATGATCAGAAGTCTACTGCCGGTTATGTCTTCACTCTTGGTTCAGGACCTATTACATGGGCTTGCAAGAAACAGGGTGCCATTTCTCTTTCATCAGCAGAAGCAGAGTATCGTGGTGTCGTAGAAGCTAGTAAGGAAGCCTTGTGGCTTCGTCAGATCCTGTCAGAATTTGGCTTTCAGCAGCAGCATCCAACTACACTTTGGTGTGATAATCAAAGTGCCATTCAACTATGAAAAGATCCAGTTCAACATCAGCGCAGCAAACACATTGAACTGCACATGCACTTCATCAGAAAGCTCATTCACGACCATGTTCTTGAAGTGCAATATTGTTCAACAGATGATCAAGTTGCAGACATCTTCACAAAGGCTCTCACAGAGGCGAAGTTCACTAAACTTCGATTTATGGTTGGAGTTCAGGAAGTTGTCACTAAGGGGGGATAGGCTCTAGTGCCTCCTTCCTTCTCCTATTGTGTCATATTTGTAAATACTTCAATCCTATCCCAAGTTGTTCTTAAGGGGGGATGTTAGGATATTCCGACACATAGGAAATAGTTAAGTACAACTTGGTCTAGTATAGAGTTATGTATAGAGTTAGGTAAAGTGTGTTTCTTTACCGTTGTACATTTTGTAACTTACAATCCGACGGTCACGATATGTAGTGATCTGACGGTTCATTCTCTCCTCGGTATTACCGACACTTGATCCATGGCTTGACACCCGATTGGTCCATGAATTCTATTTAAAGCGCATGGAGGGTCATTTGTAGGGTAATCCGTGCATGAGAAAAGCTTATGTAAATTTTCATTCTTTGATTAATAAATTGCCTGAAGTGGCCGCGTTGGCTCAGGCCGTGGACTATTTCCCTCTTTGAGGGTTTTAACCACGTCAAAAATACTGGTGTATTGATATGTGATCTGGTTGTGAGCGGTGTCCTTTTGGTGTTCTTTCTGAGGAACTTACCCTGTAAATTCCTACACCCAGAACAATAGGTTTTGACCACTCCACAGGAAAATCTTCCCCCTCTCATCATCTAGCCACCACCAGTTAGAACCGAGCTCGATAAAGAATGGGAGAGATTCAATGACTTAATCAATACTGAGGGGCAGAGCACAAAGACACCTGAGAGTAATGTGAAAATAGTGGATGATATAATCATTGGGACAACCAGCAATGTCCCAGAAATGGAGCAGATTCCCATTACCCCATCTTCTAAAATTATGCTCAAAATAGAGGAAATTTCTCCTCTTGATGTATTTATAGTCTGTAGCATAAGGTGGTAGTGAGAAGAAAAAGAAAGAAAAGTAAATTGGAAAGTGTGCTCTCTTCTGATGCAGAGCAATTATACATCCTTTGGCAAGACCCTACCGCTAACCCTACTGAAAATCTTACTAAATTATCTCAGATCACAGGAGCATATGTGTCTGCAACCATTGATAAATCATCCAAGGTACAACAATTATTGAAAGAAAAAGAAGATCAAATACAGATTTTGTAGCAACAACTACACCAAGCCAGCATCAACAGTGAGGAAGAGAAAAAGCTAGAAAAATTATAGGAGGACTTCCAACAAATGTAGCTAGGATACTAGAACAGTTTGGGCGAAAGAGAAAAAAAGTTAGAGGTTATACAAGAGATGCATAAGGACGATCCTAAGCTTACGGAATTTGTCACAGAATCCCTTTCCTTAAATGATCAACTCCTGTAGCAGCAAGAAACATTATGCTGAGGAATATCGTAGTGGAGCTCTTATTGCAAGATAAGCGATAGAATTACTAATCAAGTCATGGACTTACTGAATATTTGGTTTGGCAGGAATCAGAGGAAGAGAAAAAGGCAAGCGTGCCCATGATCAATGAATACCACAAAGAAAAGCTCTTTAATAAGTGGGATGCACAGATCAGGAAAGCAGAACAAGTGGCAGAAGAAGCAGCCACTACGGAAAACAATGTCATCGACTGTGTTAATGAAAATTTACACAGGCCAAATCTCATATCAGAGACCACTCCAGGATTTCTAGCAAATGTGTAGCATCTACAAACAATCTGGAGACAAAAGGCTCAAGAAAGAGCAGAGTCCATCAAAAGGTTAACCAAGTTCAATTGGGATTCTTACTGGTATTACTTGGTTAAACCACATAGTCAGTGCATGACTCTGAAATGTCTCACTAATTCTGCCGAGAAGATGGCACCAGCACTTATCAATTTTCATTTTTGCAGGATAGCTAAAGTTGGAGGTCGGCCAGCCAACTCTCCTCAAGCCAATGTTGGATGCTTGCAACTACAAAGATTAGATACAGAGATAGTTAATTGCCAATTTTACTTTTAGATTCAGTTTTAGTTTTAGTTTTTCTATATTTTTGCCTGAAATAAGGACAGTCATTTAAACCGCCTCCTATATTTTTTTAATAAACTATTTTTAGATTTAGCTAGTAGTATTTAAACCCTTCTCATGCATTTAGAGAAGGGTCCTAAAATTTATCAAAAACTTGTCCTCAGAACATGCACTTCTGCACCCTCCGAGGAGGTTTTGATGAATGGATGGAACAAGGTTTATTGACATGTGTTTAATATCTGCTATTGAAATTGCACTTTTGTACTCTTAGTAGATGTTGAACTAAGAAGAGATAAATCATTATTGCTAGAGCTCATGAGTAGAACTCGTTATAAATGCTACATTTATCTCTTAACAAATTTTGCTTATGTGTTATGGTGATATTCATGTTTAGTTATTTATGTATGAATGCTTGAATGCTTGAGTTATCATTTGGCACTTCTGTACAATGATAGCCATTTATTTATGCTTAATATGTGAGTGACTTATTATGCAATATGTTTTTCACAATTATTTGGCTAACTTCTTATACAAAACAGTTCATCTTTATTGAATTATTTTCTTATAGAAATTGAATGATCTTTATTACCAATTGTTGTAGAAACTATTTTTGATCGCATAATTGAAATATTAAATCCCAGTTTAGTTCTAGAATTAGATATTTCTGTTCATTAGAATGAAATTGCATGTTGTTAAATTAGATTTAGAATAAAAGCATTTTACTTAGAAGTTATTAGGAAGGAAATATCAATTCTCAACACACACACATAGATTGGGAAACTGGTCCCATATCCCCAGTTGGACCCACTACACCAAACGGAAAAGGAGCTGCTAACCAAGGTCTGGACCGGGTGGGTATCCCCCTTGTTGCAGACCCGATTTTCGGGGCTTCAACAAGTTACGAAATCATTACTCAACTGATAAATTTAATAAGGGTGGGAACTAAGAGATATATAGTTGTCATGCATCATTATATTAAATAATTCTACAAATATGAGTAATGGAAATTTTAAGGAAATCTACAGTTTATAGATCAACTCAAGTCTTGAGGAGGTTGTTCAGCATCACCCATCTAAGCAAAATGACTTGCGCAGGTCGTGGCTAGGTTATTTGAATTAGAAATAATATTCGATCAAGCTATATCTTTTGATTGAGCTAATAGCTCAGTCGAGCCCTAACTCTTGATCAAGCTATTAACTTAGGTTAGAAAACGGCTCAATTAAGAGTTTGTTTAAATGCTTGATCGAACAATTCTTAAGTGCCTCAACAACTTGATCAAGCTCTTAAAAATTAGCTGATCGAGCACTTAAAATTGCTCAATCAAGCATATGTTTTTCAGTAAAACATTCCCTCCTTTCACTAAAGAGTGTAACCCAATTCTATGTTTTGACCAACTTTAGGTTTTGAGACTTTATAGTTATTTCAAGTGTAGGGGGACTATTTCATACCACATTAAATTCTTCTAGAGAGAAATCTAAGGCGTAGTTCCTTCATTGCCAGCATTAGATAGACATAAATGTAACATTTTTTATACCATATTAATAGAGAATTAGGCTAACCAAAAAAAACATAATTTTATATCAACTTTATATATAGGGACATAAATAAATTGAATGTAAATTATCCTTATATTTTTACTTTTGCAGTATGAACTAAATATATAACTCCTTCATGTTTGAATCTGTACTTTGAATAAAATATTTGAACATGCCTCTTAACTAATATTTTAATATCAATTTCATGCTTATATATATATATATATATATATATATAGAGAGAGAGAGAGAGAGAGAGAGATCACCATAAATAAAATACTATAGTACCCACCTAATGTAAAATACTTTTATATCAACTTGATAAGTGGTTTCTAACTCAGAGTATCTTCAATGCCTACTATGGAATCGACATGTAATATTTTATAATAATATTAATAATAATAAAAAATCAACGTGTGTACAAACACTCACAGAGTGTGTGTGACTTCCTATTTCATAAATACACGTTTTCTAATCCCTAATATGAGGGAGAATTCTATCTAAATATATTCCATTCTCAACTATGTAAATATTATATAAAGCAACTAAAAATTAAATTTCTTATAGAATTCGATCTAAATATATCTCATTCTCAACTATGTATATATTATAAAGCAACTAAAAATTAAATTTCTTATGGTTATAATTTTTTATTGGTGTGTTGCTCAAAATAAAAGAGATGTGGAATTATTTTTATGGTCAACTAGGAATTGACAAGTGGCACGCATACACACATATGACAAACATAGATCCATCTTAAGCTTGGATCTATCAAGTGTTGGGGGGAATCAAAGCTCTTGAGGTGAAAACCTTTTTCAAACTTTGTACTCTAAAAAAAGGTTTACACCTTAAAGAGATTTGATCCCTCTATGTTCTTGATAAATCTAAGCTTAAAATGGATCTATGCTAGTTATAATATAATTATTACTATATTATATGTATATATATAAAATAACATTTTACTATTATATTAATTAAATATTACATGTATATTAATAATGGAATACTAATAAGAAAAAATAAAGAGAAAAAATTAAAAGAAACTAAAAAATGAAAATTATATATATATGTGTGTGTGTGTGTGTGGAAAAAACAAAATTTAAATATTGTTTCTTCTAATCAATACATACATAAATATTGTTTCTTTTAATGAATATGTTAGCGCTTGGAATTCACCTAGGCTGAGATAGACAAACTCTCAAGGCTACATCAAACCATTTCACCTCGTAGCTAGCCCTACGAGGTATGAGAAGGCTCTCTCGGGTCAGATTTGATAGATCTTTCAATAGGATTAGGCTGACCAATTAAGAATAAAGATTTTAGGCTAGTAAATTGATAAGGGGTTTGATTTGATGATTTGTGGGGGTTTTGGTGGCAATTGGTGGAAGTGCAATTCAAAGTGCGGGGATTGAGCACAGTTTTCACAGGGGGATCTAAGGGGCAAGGTAGGAATGAGTGCTGATGTCTTAATCTGAGATGGATGATCAGAGATGATAGAGGAGAAGCTAAAGAGGTCAAACACACAATTCGAATCCTCTCTAGACAGTAGAAAACATTAAAATTGAACAAACTAAAAAGCTGAGCATGTCAAAACATGAGTTCAAACTTTACCACTTCATCTGTCCAATTTAGAAGCATAAGAGAGATGTGAAACACATAAACAAACTTACAAGAACATGTAGAGAACACACCATCAACAATCAGATCCACAAGAATCCTCAAAGATGTCTGTAAAACCCTGGCTTTCCTTGCCTTCAATTGCAGAAATAGATGCACAATATACAATAAAGCTTCCTTACACAAGAGTCCAACCATGAAAATGAGAAGGAGAGAGCATAATATAGACCATCTAGACCATCTAACTCCTTTCTCCACCTCTAGGGGCCGAGCTCAGCTTCCTAGGAGCAGTTTGAACTAATTCTAAACTAAGAACTAGAAAATAGGCAGCCAAACAACTTGCCTCTATTACTTAGCTAACTCATCCATGCATTAATTTTTCACTTTTTACATCATGGAAGCTTCTAGAAGGGTAAAGAGAGATAAAATCTATCAAAGTGCCATGAAAATATTACATTTATCCATCATCTACAAGTAAAAATAGTCAACCATAGTCAAAACAGTGTTTTTTGACCAAAAATGTGAATTCTGGCAAATCTGGAAGTTCTGGTCGCGCCCCTTCATAGCTGTTTTTGAGTGGGTTCCACTGGTCCAAATCAGGTGCAAGATGGCTCATTGGAAAGCTTGGCCTGTCTACTTTCCATCCCAAGTGGAATTTCTGAATTTGGTGTTGATTTGACCCCTACAAAACCATTTCTCCCAAGGTCACTTTCTGCAACTCAAAATGTGGGCAGAAAGTCATTTTTTTGATGTATTTTGAGCTTTTGGAGGCTCAAAACTCAAAACCAGGCTTCTCCCAAGCATTGGTAATTTTTCTTTTTGCATGCCCTTTCCAAAAATGCCAAGTTTTCAAAATTCCGAGCAGTCCTCCAAAATGGTCTCACCCGGGGTGAGACCAAACCGTGGGCAAAACCTGTAATTTTACCAAAAATTTGCAAAATGCTCCAAAATTCTCAAAATTTTCAGATTTTGATGCTAGATCAAGGCTAATGAGTACCATGATGAGTGAGGGATGCCTCAGCCAAGATACGGGGATTTTTCCTTTTCTTTTTCCTCATGAGAGCCTCGTTCAACCGCCGTTGAAGGATCTTCATCCTTGCTTTGTAAACATGCATTCTGGCCCAATAATGTGTTTTCATGTTGCGTAGCAGCTCTTTGTCATGATTTTCCTTCTCTAAAAGCCTTTGCTGTGTCTCAACCTCCGTTGAAGAAGACCGGTCATCACCTTGCTCATTAGTCTCATTGGTTGACCTGATGTTATTGAGCAAGGTGGAATCAACAAGTCAAAATGACCGTTGCCCTGCCTGCAAAATGCTGTGAAGTATGTTGTTTTCAAGGGGAAACATCATGAGGGATATGTTAGGGGAGGGAATTTACATATAGGAAAGGGAAAAATATATATAAGCAGGGAATTTTGAAGGAAAACATCACATAATGCTAAACATGTCATTCCATCTCTCACCATTTGCAAATCAATACTTTATTTAGGGAAACTGTGTTATGATCACCAAGGGAAAGGACAATATAAATTTTCATGATGGAGGGAATGAGAGCATTGATCATAGGGATATAAGGTAACATCAATAATGAACAATCAACAGGCTGCTCTTTTAATTTTGTCTTTGAATGTACTTTACTCTGTTTTTCCAACATTTTAAAATGACTTTGGATGCTAAGGGAAAAAGAGGTTTTGCTTGTATTGATCATAGGGGAGGGGAAGGGTTTATATGACAGATTTTGAAAGGGAAAAGAGATGAATGGCATGAAAGGGATTTAGGGAGATAGATGGAGAAAGGAAATTAGATTTTGGGACTAGGAAATACATTAACAATCCTTTGCCAACCATACTCTATAACAGCAGGTCTTTAAACAATACTTGCAGCTTCATGAATGCTTTTTGTCATAGGGGTTTTGTCATAGGGGAAATAAAGCTTCATTTACATGTTGACAAAAGGGAAGAGGGATTTCAATTGCACTGGGATTTTTAGGGAAAGGATAAGCAATTGAATTAGGGTTTTAATGAAGGGAAGGGTAGGAAAACAGAGTTTGAGGTTAGGGAAATATACCATGTTCTTATGCAAACCTTACCACAGCAAAATGTTCATTTTGACAACATGTACAGCTGTATATTGTTAACTTTGTCAACACAGCCACCTAGTTACCTTGCCTCTGATTTTTACACAGCAATATGTCTCTTTTGCTCTTGTCTTGTCTAGGCTATGCATAGTGATATTACTCTGTTTTTTGTGATATTCATATGCATGCATTTGCCATCATATTCCTTTTTCTTTTCACAATGTTTCTTTTTCATTTTGCTGTGTTTTTTTATACATAAATTTGCTGTGTGACAAAGTGTTAGGGTTTGAGTAGGATGCATGGGAGAAATTAGGATTTGAAATAGGGTTTAGGAGGGGTTAGGGTTTTTAGGAAATTGGGATGGGGTCTAGCATTAATTTTCAAATGAGATCAATGAAAATGACACTCTAACACATGTGAATTTATAATGGGAAACTAATGGAAGGGAATAAAGGAAAAATTACCTTGAAAAACAAACAATACAACCTAACATAAGCTTGCAAAGACATCAAGTCACTTAACCTATTTTTCATTAATTTATTGCATGATAAAATGACCATAACCCTCCTTATTCATCCATGGCATGATTATAAACATCATAAGGGAAGCATACCTTGAAGAAATCCGAGCAAATTTGAAAGAAAATTGAAGTTTGGGTGAGTTTTTGTGAAGGCAGACCAAATGGTCGCGCACCACCCTGGAATGGTCGCGCACCATTGGAATGGTCGCGCCCGTGTATTTTAACACAGCGCACTGCCCTCCGTTTGGTCGCGCACCACCCAGGTGGTCACGCACCTCCCCAGAATGGTCGCGCACCACTCCAAGCCCTGAAACTGTAGAAACTTTGCTAAAATCGCCTTTCAATCTCTCTTACTCGTATTCTCTTGCCTTTAAATGCATTATGATGACCTCCAAGGAGGGAATTTACCTTTATAAGCTCATATTTAAACAAATTTAACTCAAAAACTCACTTTATAATGTCTTGACTTTTGCATTTCTCTTTAACACTGTTTTAGAGTCTTTTTGTCCTGAAATGAGCCTTTTGACGCGTTTGACTCCGTTCTTTTTGCAGGTTGACCATCTGATGGACTGTGGCGAAGGAACCAGGGCTGTTGCCGGCACTTTTGCAAACTTTTGAAAATTTCTTTATTTTTACAAATTTGACATGACCTTGGACTTAAAAATTTTAAATCCAAGGCATAAAATGAGCTGTAGCTGATGAAAATAATAATGAAACATATGTACATACCTCCTTCTGGCTTGTTGGGCACTCACTGAACTTGAACTCATGACCTTGCAGTGATTTTGACTCAGAATCCTAGACCTAAGACCTGGGACCTCAAGACAAAAATAAAAACAAACATGACTCAATTTCATTGTGGTATGACCTGATCCAGCAAAGCCAAGAAGGGAACAAAGACCATCTCCTCCATTCAGTGTTATGGCATGCCTAGTGGGATGCAAAACTGACACTGATGAGACACCTATAAATGCATATGCAAAGAGTTATTGATCACTGATGGAGGGCTCAAGACCGACACTAACAGAATACATATGTATATATTCATTTTTTTAGTTGCATCATATTAATAATTAATACATACAAAATAGTATGAATAGATCCAATTATTGTAATTGTGTCATTATCTAATTTTTAATTGATAATTGTTCACATAAATTTAATTTTAATAGTTATTAAATTTCTTTTAGTTTACTCATTGATAATGTTTACCCCATCATATTAATTTTAACTATTCATTAAAGAAATTTTTTAATCCCAACTTTTAATTGTGGCACTCTACAACCTAATATAAGAAAGATGTTGTAATGTATACATTAAAAAAAGAAAAATAATAATAATAAAAAAAAATTTAAAAATTGTTAATAACAAAAAATAAATAATTTTTGTGCTAATACCCTCATATTCCAGAGATTTTGTTTTACATTAAAATAAATAAAATAGTAACAATATTAAAAATATAAAAAATATTAATAACAAAATAAAGTCTTTCAATATGATGAAAAGAAATTATTTCAATGTCCCCTATAAATAAAACAATTAAATGTCCATCTTAAATAACATAGACATAGTAATTGAGTAAAAAATTCTAATTTTGACTTCTACTTTTTAGTATGAGAGAGATGTGTAATTCCTTCACTAATTAACATGGAGATTAAACGTGACAACTAAAATAACATTGATATTACGATACACTATGAAGGAGATGTGAAATCCATTCCATGCCATAGAGTTTACATGTGATATTTAAATTACAAATACCAAGGACAAAAATAATCAATGTCAATAATAAATAAAATATTTCATTTTTTGTATTAAGTAACATAATTTTATATCAACTTTATATAGAGAGATAAATAAATGGAATGTAAAAATCTCTTATACTTTTACTTTTACAATAATAGTTCAATTTCCATATAAGTAATATAATTTTATATATTGAGACATAAAGAAATTGAATGTAAAAAAATTCTTCTATTTTTTGTTTTGCAATATGAGCTATCTATGTAACTCCATATTTCAATGTGTATTTTGAACAAAATATTTGAACATCCATGTTAACTAGTATTTTAATATCAATTTCCTACTTATATATAGAGAGAAAAAAATCAATGTTTACTATAAATAAAATATTGGAGAACCAAATTTATGTAAAATAATTTTATATCGACTTGATAATTGGTTTTTAATTCAAAGTGTGAGGAAGATGTGTAATTTCCATCAACATTTAAAATGGAGTTGACATCTAATTTTTTACAATAATTTTAATAACAAACAAAAAATCCTCCTGTTCACTTGTGTGTGACTTCGTGTGTGACATCCTATTCCATAGATACATGCTTTTTTATCCCCAATGAGGGAGAACTCTATCTATATAAAGTTCATTGTCAACTATGTATATATTTTATAAAGTAAAATCTGACCCCAATTTGAACTTAGTTTTTTTCTCTTTGGGCTTCCCCTGTCCTATGATTTTCTCAAATGCTCTTATGATAAAAAATCATTTCTTTAAATCTTCATATTTACCTTACATAAAATATATTGCTATAATAATCATTGCAACTTATAAAAAAATCGTTGTTATATTAAAGAAAAATTAAAATCTTAATTTTGAATTAATAATTACAATTATTATAATAATAAATTAAATTAAATTAAATTAAAACTAATTAATAGCTAAAATTAAATAATAAATTACAAAATTTCACTATAAATAAAAAAATAAATTAATAATTAAAATTTTAAAAAAAATTTGAATAAACAGTTAAACATTCTATAAATAAAAATTAATTAAACAAAATTAAATTAACTAAATTGCCATTTAAATTAACAAAATAAAAAATAAATAAATAAAAAATATTAAATATTAAAAACCAATTAATTAATCAAAATATATTTAATAAACATATAGCCTACCTCCCTCACCTCTTTATATTACAATCCATAAAATCAACGCTGATGCATAAAGGTATGTAAAGTGTAGTGGGTGGGAGTGGGTGTATGTAAAGTGTATTGGGTGGGAGTGGGTGGAGTGGGTGTGGGTAGGGGTACGAGTGGGGCATTATATGTGATCACTCGTGATAAAAAATCGAATATGGAAACATCATCTAAAACTAAATTTCGGCTAAATTTACACCATCATGTTTCTTCCAACGGCTAGGCTGGTGTAGAGCTTAACTTGCCCACGTTCTGTGGGCTAATCATACGATGGATAATACAAGAGCTTCTAATTTGTTTTTATGAATTTATAGGTTTTGAATTATAATATATAGTATGTATTATTGGATGAAATATATATATATATATATATATATATATTAAAATTAGGATATTATATATTCATATAATATATTAACTATATGAAATATATAAACCATATAAATTATAATATTTCGAACATATATATAATTGAAATATTACTAAAATAAAATGTTTGGAAAATTTATTTGAAATCTATATCAAAATAGAAATAAATGTAGAATTTATAATCGAATTTTATTTTAAATTTGAAAATGAAAATATATATACATTTTAGAGGTTTTTTATTTTAACTCAAAATTTTTATTTCTAATGGCTAGATGAAGAAATTGTGTAGTTGTCAATTTAATAGGAGAAGAGCGTTGAGATTTCATGGCAAGTTTTATAGAAATGTAAGCATTCAACATTTAAAAAGGAAAACCATATTGGATCATATATTACATTAAACGTCTTAGAAAATACATTCACATTAAATACATAATTTATAACCTATGTTTTATATAGTGGAAAAAAATTACTAGATCTCACCTAAGGTAAAAATAGAATTTCATTAATAATGTATGTGAGATAATATTATGAGGAGAACATTATAAAATGTAAGTTTATGGTTTAATTTCATTTATTATAATGTTTTATATTAGAAAATTAATGTATATATTTTCTTTTAATGCATGAAATATTATTGAAAGATTTTTTAACATGGAGAATTTGAATTTGAGCAAGAGTTCATTTAAATGATGAAATATGTATTACATTTAGTCAAAATAATTA
This sequence comes from Pinus tabuliformis, assembly GCA_031772625.1. Taxonomy (NCBI): domain Eukaryota; kingdom Viridiplantae; phylum Streptophyta; class Pinopsida; order Pinales; family Pinaceae; genus Pinus; species Pinus tabuliformis. The sequence goes on along the minus strand of CM062812.1, from coordinate 478,486,191 downwards.
TTATTGATGTAATTTCATTCGGGAAGTCACGGAAACTAAATGGGAAACGAATTCCCATAAATATAAAGAGAATGTAAGTGTTTCTTTTGGGAGCTTTTTGACAAGTTAGAGGATGGTAGCTATGAGGCTAAATGGTTATTAACTGTTACAACCATTTTGTTATGCTACAAATGGTTTCCTTCATGGTCACACTCAAGTTTTATTAATAATATTATAATTTATTTCTTCTATTTTCTTCTATTTTTTTCTATTTAATTTCAATTTTATGCACTGATTCGTTTTTCCAGAATGGTTTCTTCACTTGATTATGTATTATTCTTGAACCCATTAAATGATTTTAAATAATTTCCCATACTTGATATTTATGGTTTTACAATCATATTTTGAGTTTATTTGTTGCATGTTTAATTTAATATTTAGGGTTATGTGCACCATAATTTCAAATGCCATAAAAACCAAGTCTTTAAATTTTATTTCTTTGTAATTTTATTCTTTTTCTTCACTACTTTGGTGAAATTATTAGTCATTATTTGACTTGTTCATATTGTCTAATGTTTCACACATTACATTTAGTTAATATTTCTTCAATATTTATTATTAGAAATTATTAAATTAAATTAATATAATTATTATGTAGGTTAAATAATAATAATACTTGATGTTATGTTATTTAAACCACATAGTTCAACTAGATGTATTTAACACTAGTGTGCTTTAATTTTATTCTTTTCTTTACTTTTAATTGTATTCCTCACTAGCGCATGGAGGAGCTCCAACAAAGAATTGTCCAACAAGGTATCATAGATCATTTGAAGGAGAAGGAAATAGATCTTCAAAAATGGTGGGAGGAAAGAGCCAAGCATGAGGAAAAGCTTTGGAAGCAAAAATCTAGGGTTCATTGGCTCAAATATGGTGAAAGCAATTCCACATTCTTCCACCATTCCATGATCCAACATTGGAAAACCAACAGAATTCTAAGCCTCAGAACTATGGATGGGAGAATGGCCAACACCCATGAGGATGTCTCGGAGGAGATAAATAGCTTCCACAACAAACTCCTAGAGGTGCTCCATATAGATAGGACCTAGGACATCAGAGAAAATACCAGTAACATCCCCACCATCCTTAATTAGGATCATAACAAGATGCTCCTCAGAGGGGTTTCAATGCAAGAAGTGGAGGAATTTGTGATGGCCATTCCCTTGAGTAAAGCTCTAAGGCCTGATGATTCCAACATTGACATCTTTAAAACTTGTTGATCCTTCATCAAAGAGGAGGTGCATACCCTGGTGGAGGACTCTCGGATCCATAAAAATGTTCTTGGGGCATTTAATGCCATGTTCCTCACTCTAATTCCCAATGAGGAAGGAAAAAATCTCTAGATCGATTTATACCAATAGACCTCTATAATGTAATCTACAAGATCATCTCAAAGGTGTTAGAAAACAAGATTAATGTTGTATTACCCATTCTAATCTCGGACAACCAAGTAGGGTATGTGGAAGGAAGACAAATTCTTGATAGTATTATCCTCTCTAATGAAACTATTCACTTTCTCCAAACCCTCAAATGACTTGGAATGATGATACAATTGAATATGTCGAAATCCTTCAACAAAATTAATTGGGAATATATGCATGAAATCCTCAAAGCCTTTGGATTCCACAAGGACTGCATTGATTATATCATGGCTCTGGCTTAGGTGCTTTCTTCTCTATATTTCTCAATGGTTCTCCCACCAATCCCTTTACGCCCTCAAGAGCCATCAAGCAAGGAGATCCTTTGTCCCCCTTCCTCTTTGTCATCATAGCCAAGGGATTAAGTAGATTTCTCCAAACTGCCAGCATCAATATCATCCTCACTGGTCTTAAGCTTATTGACTCTGCCCCAACCTCCAATCATCAAAAATTCATTGATGACAACCTTTTGATGTGTATCCCAAATGCTTATGGAGTTGTTTCCTTCAAACTTTCTCTCAGGATTTTCTCTAAGACGTTTGGAACCTCAATTAACCTTGAAAAGTTGAAAATTGACTTATTTAACACCCACTTGGCTATTCAAGGAAATATAACTAGAATCTTGGGATTTCAAATATGCTCCTCCCCTCAAGATACTTGAGGTTCCCCTCACTAATAAATCGTATAGGAAACTAAATTATGAGGAGATTCTCAACATATTGTGCAAGAAAATCTCTAATTGAACCTTTAGATCCCTCGATTTGGCTAGGAGGCTTATCTTAGTTAAATGTATTCTTCAAACCATGCCTCACTATCTATTCCCGGCTCTAGCTTTCCCAAAATCGCTCACAGATGCCATCTGTAGCATCCAAAGAATATTCCTCTAGAGAGGCTCAGATACAAAGAAGAAATGGGCCATAGTGGGGTGGAATCTGCTCTACAAACCAAAGAACTTAGGTGGACTCGACCTCAGAGATACAGAACTTTAGGGAAAGTTCTTGTGGGCCAAAACCTAGTGGAGGTGGTTGGACAAACTAGGTATGCCGCGGGGCTAGATTTGGAAAGGAAAATACGCTCCCAATCACTCCAACAGGGACCTCATCATGATCTCAATTCAAGCCCAAGGCTCGATAATATGGAACTAGGTATGGAGGAATAAAAATATTATTGATTGAGGGGCACAACTTCTGGGATATTTGTAACAAGGAAAATGCCCTCTTTTGGGAGGACACCTAGCAACAACTTCTAATCCTCGACACTCCTAGAGCTCGATGGAGAGAATGGTCGGATATGCAGGAGTGGTATCCCTTATCCGAACATCTAGACTAGAAATTTTTTTATCAACTCCTCAGGGATCAGAAAATCTAGGTACACCAAGGGGAAGACAAGCTGCGATGGGGAAAAAAATCGATCGAGCATTTCAACCTCAAGGAGGCTTATGGCTACATAGCTAATCATGATCAGTCGAAACAACATCAAAGATGGAAAATCCTCTGGGGGACGTAGTGATGGCCCAAAACCATCATCTTCCTCTAGTTGGTCGTGCACAGTAAAATTCTTGCATGGGACAATATTTAGTGAAAAGGCTTCATAGGACCCTCTTGATGTCCTCTCTGTGAATCATAGGAAGAGACCACAAACCATCTTTTGAACACCTGCGACTACACCAACAAGCTCAGAGAATGGGTAGATGAAACATTTAAGACAATAGATAAAGACTGGGCCTCAATCCATACCACTCTCGACAATTAGCACTCGAGCATATCCCCCCACCCAATAGTCAACCGAGCATGGAATCTCATCCCAAGAACTCTCTGTTGAGCTATCTCAAAGGAACGCAACAGAATAAAATTTAAGAATGTAAAAAATTGAGGGAAAACCTTCATACCATTATCAAACAAAGCATCTATGAAATTGCTTCCATATCAAAACTTCCTCATGTCCAAGTCCCTCTGTCCCGTGGACTAGCGTATTCTCCATCTCCGATATTTGTACAACCTTTTCCAGGCCACACCTATCCCTTTAACTAGCTCCCCCAAAGCTACTGACCATTGGTCCCCCCCCGGAGAACAATTTGATAAAATTAAATTATGATGGCGTAACGAGAGGTAACCCAGGTGTAACGGGATTTGGTGGTGTCTTCAGAAATTCCAATGGGAGATTTAATGGGTTTACTTCGATAAATTATGGATTGCCACCAATAACGCAATGAAGCTTGATTTTATGGAGCATGGTCTCGCTATCAAAAAAGAGAAGTGCTTTAGCATCCTGATTATGGAAGGATACTCGATGCTAGCAACTCACGTTTCCCTTAAGCTCCAGCAAGGCTCTGTGGTCATCAAGGTAATAGACAACTAGAGACTGACCATAACTCTTCATCGTATCCAACAACACATTAGGGACATTAGTGGGCTCCACTTTTTGGTGGTCAGAAGGAAGGAAAATGGAGTGGGGATAGGCTTTCCAACAAGGGCACAACTAGTGGTGAAAGGATGCAATCCCTTGCATGTAGGGAGATAAGGGAAGGCCTCCTTAGACGTAAGTGTGAGGCAATTTATGCCAAGGACAATAAATGTAACAACAATAATTATTCTTCCACAGTACATCAGATCTCTAAGGCTCCAATGGTACATTCTCGATAATTTTATGTCATGAACCTTGCCTCTTGTATCAAATCCAATTATTATCCCATTGGACCTAGGATTTCAATCATGTTTCTAGGTAGAGATTTCCGCTCTATCCACCCAAGCACCTGTAAAATATCCTACATCGTTACGAATTCTTAGTAGATGGATCTAGCAAGAATTCATGGTTTTATTATCACCACCTTCCTCCTTGACCTCCTCATCTCCAGACTCTCCTATGAATACACTAGGACTGCATATCTTGCCCAGCATTCCCTTCGTTCTCGGTCCCTCTTTTTCAATCCCTTCTGTGCCCCTGGTTTGTGTCCCCTGCTCAGCTCAACCTACAACTCTTCTCTCACCTCGTTCATAAGTATGTCCTCTCAGCAAGGCAATCCTCCCTCTACTAGTCGTCACAGATGTAGGAATAGGGAAAGGTGGAATAAATCCAGAATGCGATCGAGAACTAGAGATGAGGTGATGTCTAGCGAGCTTCCCTCAATTACATCAACATTGTCCCCCCAGAGACTCGCGCACACATCTTAGAGATGGAGAATAAAGCCAAATTTATATGGTGCATAACTAACAATGAGGACATAAATGCTCATTTTGAGTGGATTCTTGATCCATGGTTCACTAGGGCCAGGGAAAATTTGTACAACTGCACCATCAAGCTTTCTTAGCAATTGAAAATAATTCTTGGCTTAGCGCTGCAGGAAAATAGTTAAGCCAACAAAACCTTGAAGGATAAGTTGGAAAAGCTTAATGACAAGTTTACGGTGTATGTGGAAACTTTCCACCACATGTGTTTCATCACTAAGGACTCCCCACACTACGCCCTACTGAAAAGAAGGATGATGACAATGCAGGCTAGACATGAAAGCATGGCCATCATCAAACAGGAGACATGAGGTGCTTTGACCAACCACCCTACTTTCGAGTACGCCCATGCTAGAGGAATACCAGAGAAACTAATTTTGTTGGAAGAGGACCCCACGAATTGATTAACATGGTGCATTATGAATCCCTTTGGTCTTGGTTTTGTGCCCTATGGGCAAGTCATTTTTGGTTTTTCTTACACTTTGTAGAAAATCAAGTGACATACAAGAGTAAGGATCACTATGTAAAGGATGTAATTATCACTAATTTTGTTAAAGTCCCTGGTTCTACCAATTTTTCCACCTATTTTGTAACAAACACGACCAATGCTCGTTGGTCCATAGCTTGAATGAAATTTATGTTTTGTAAAAGTAGAAACCCCAAGATGGAACACATGTTTTGTAAAAGCAGAAGCCCCAAGATGGAACACATGTTTTGTAAAGGAAGAAATCCCAGGAAGGCATTTTTTTTCCATTGATCAGGTCTCAAATCCAACCAACCAAAAAAGTTGGAAAGGAATTGTAATATTTAGTTTCATATAATGTAAAACAACTCCTTCTTACTTACAAAAAATAAAAAATAAAAAATAAAAAATTGCTAACCTGTGTGAATTATGATATATATTAATTTACATCATTTGTCATTAATGAAGTTTTAATTTAATAAGTTTTCATGAGTTATGTACCTGCCATCTCTTTTTCGCAAAAAAAAATATTTTATTTAAAACACTCTCTATTCAACAATCTTGCCCCTTTATTTGTTTAATTAGAAAAAATATTAAATTTGCATTATTTTACAATGATTATTTAATTCACATTATTATCACAGAATACCCCTCGTGGTGAAAGGAAGGCCAGTCCTTTTCACCTAGAGCGGGAGGATCTCAGATCCCTAGTGAATGTGTTCTCAGGTTGTCCTCAGTTACCGGGACAACTTGGTAACCAAAAATATATATGTATATATCAAATGTTGAGAAGAATCAAAGTTCTTGAAGTGCAAAAATTTTCTCAATTATATATATATATAATCTTAATCTCAGATCTATCAAGGGTTAAGAAGAATCAAAATTCTTGAAGAGTAAACTTTTTCTCAAACTTTACATTCTAAAAAAAAATTGGAAACTTAAGAGATTTTATCATTATAAACACTTCATAAATCAAATCTTAAAATAGATCTATATTGATTATTAACAAAATTACATTATTAAAATAGTTAATATAAACCCATTTTACGTTATTTTATAACTTTTATATATCAATAAATGCCATTATAAGTACAAAAGAATATCATTTTAAATCAAACATAAATAAATAAATATATAGGTAGATAGATAATACTTATCAACTAATATTGATTTTAAAATATTTATTCATATATATAAAATGACATTGATAATACTTATCCATTGATATTGAGTTTAAATTTTTTATTTTTATAGATTAAAAATAAGAAAATTATAAAAATATAGCATTCAATTATAGCACAATAATTACAAATAAGATGAATACATAAAGCTTTCACATAATAATTTAATTTTTTTTATCTTAAAAATAAAGATATCACAAAATAATTTTAAACCGTTATTTTTCCTTCTAAAGTTAGTTTTAATTACTTTAGTTTTCTTTAATATATAATTAATTTTTTAGTACATAATATAAAATAAATAGTAATTAATTAATTTTATAATTTAAATTTTATATATTAATTATTTTTATTTTAAATTTATAAAACTAACACGTGAATATTTAAGTAATTGTCTTCTCATTTAATTATCTAAAATAAATAATAATTAATTATTTTTATTTTTATTTTTATTATAATAATTCAATTCGAAATGTATTATTATTATCTGTGTGTTATTATTATTATTTGTGTGTACGTTAAGATATGTTTAATTTAATCAAAATTGGATTTATAAGTATTTATAGTGAATATTTGAGTGATTATGGAGGATGTAATTTTCTTCATCAGAGTACCTTAATCATCCAAACCAACTAGTTCTCAAATGTCACTGAAAAAACAGACTCCATAACTTAAAAATCATTAAAGCCACAATCAAAACTAGCCTACAACATTGCCCATGGACCCACCCAAAGATAGCTAACATATTTTCCAAGAAACATCGACACCAACATTCTAAAATCTATGAATGGTTTGCCCAGAACACATATAACCAAATCAAATTTTCGTGACCCATTTCTGAGACAAACAACCAGGAGATAAATGTCGTGATTGGTGATAGAGCATACAACAAAGGGACAAAAGAGATGACACATGCCCAACAAGATGGGCCAAGAACAACCACACATATTGCCATGCAAACAAGAAGGCCACCAAGGATACCAAGAATCCATACTATCCAACCAAAAGACCTCAGACAAAACTATCAAGTTGCACCTCCACCCACAAAGTGCTCTAATCATTCTAAGAAGAAGAAATATTGATTGAAGCCCTTACACTAGAACCAGTGAGACCCAACATATCCCCCCCATCTGATTCACATGCACTGTGACTTTCTATATGAACCAACAAAAAGTCAATTCTCTCCAAACAAGACCATTGGTTCCTGAGCGTTCTTTTTACATCTTCCAGGGATGTAAAGACAATATACTTCTCCACTTGTTTATCCCTCCAGACTAGGCCTAACAAGGTCTTCATTTTACAATGAAGGGACACTATGTTTAGGTATTGTTTCCTCCTTCACTTGTTGTGCCCAGGATCTGGAACCCAACCTAACATATCCTCCATGAGCTCTGAATCAAAGAGGGACTATCTTTCGACCCCCACCTGTGTCTCTAGATTCGAAATTTCTCTACGTGTTTCCAGCAAAAAAATGTTGAAAAAATGGAAGTCGAGGCATGAGCGAAACCCTGGCACCACGTTTCCCTTTCTGGACTCGGTCATCCCCTCCCCATCTACTCCTCACCCTCTGCCTCAATGAAATAGATGAATTAGGAGCAAGCTTCCAACAACTTCTATGAATGCCTCTACTTGCAAAAGAACATAAGAACAGACAAGACCCGATAGCTAGCAATACCAAGGAACCAACATATTAAATCATCATAGAAACTCCATATGCTAGATCCCGACACCATAGATGACACACCAGTTAGGACAGAAGGAGCGACTACCTCCTCCCCAAACTTTTCACCATTAACCATTAAGCCCAAAATAATCAACGAAAGGACTAGTATACTGCAAGACATAGTGAAGAAAATCCACACTCGAAATTTCTCTACCCAAAGTTGGACCCATATAAGACCACCAAATCCTACTGAGTCAATATAATATTAAAATTAAATAATATATAATTAATCTCTGAATTCAGGCTTCTGTGATCCATATTGAATGCTAAGAAAAAGTTTTCGGTAGTAATCACATCGGAAATTTTTTTCCCCTATTTAAATTGGTGCCAAGATCTGCCTCTTCATCTTAATCATTAAATTTTGCAGTCAAAATAACATAAATAATCAAGATAATGGCACTTAATTACAACAATATGAAAAATTAGAAAGAACGTTTTATTTTTTATTTTAATTTATTTTCAAGTAAGAGTAATGATATAATAAATAATTATTAATTTAATCTATATCTATATCTATATCAATATCTATAGAAAAATTCTTTTAGCTGCTACCAAGCTCAGCTTTTTCACCTATGGGATCATCCACATAAGTGATCAGTTCCTCTGTGTCATTCTCTTCTTCATCCAGGATCAGCACATCATTATCAACCTTGACATCAGTAGTGTTGTTGACCGCAACACCCCCAACCCAAAAAACTTCCTTTATGACCCCAATAGTTGTTGTTTCCACCTTAATTTCGATGTTGTCGACCTTCTGTTGAACACTCAATACATTTATTCACAAGCCTTCCATGGTATTCTTCAGTAGTTCCAAATCGTTTCCCATTCTAGATAATTGGGCATAAATAAAAACCATATTTTCATTCATTTCCTTGACGATATCCTTTACTACTTGTTTACAGGAACTCTCTATCAAGTTATCAACGCTTTTGTGCCCTGAACCATGGCCAAACTCCAAGCTAACAAGCCCTAAACCTCCACCACTTACATTTCATGCGGAGTACATATTTGCAGCAATACGCCTCTGAAGAATAACAATCTTTTGGTTAACTGGCCATAGCCAACTGAGATATATAATAGCCTGATCAATCCCTACATCCCCCCCGATCTTGTCCTTCATAAATGCAAGATGATTCAGAGTCTTGTCAATGCCAATTCCTTCCATATTTCCCACCGCCAGAAATAACCAGGATCGTAATACGATGGTACCTTCTTCCCCAGGAGGAGTAGATATATTATATATTCTGGTGACTAATCGAAGCTTCAACACCCACCTGTCCTCGTACATGATTTTCCTTCTAGCGGCACTATAACTATGCCTTAACTCACCACCTACTGACCCTGCAACCAAGGCACTGCAAAGGAACCTCAAAAATTTGGCCTTCTTAACTACCATCTTGCGAAGGAACCTCAAGGAGTTGGCCTTCTTAACTACCATCTTAATACTCTGACGACTTGTACCAACATAATACAATTCCAACCTGTTGCAAATGTTTATTGGATGTGACATGAAGAGTTGTTTTTATTTATGAAAATTTGACCTTGTTCTAATAACACCCCCGCACTGGCCTGACCATCCGCCATATGGTTATTGGCACGCAACATGTGGAACAAATAAACATTTTCAATTTTTTTTAGCAAATAAATAATCCTTACCATGATTGAGGAGGTTTCATCATCTAGGAGAATGATGTTCTCGAGGAGCTTTACACATTTTTGTATGATCATCGTGGAATCGCCAACTATGGATAGAGTTTTGATACCATTGGCCAAAGTTATCTTGAAACCCTGCCAAAGAGAAAGGACTTTCGCTTGATTATTCTTCATAATTCCAAGGCTCCATGCATACTTTACTTGTATTTTTTCTTCGAGGTTAATGATTACCCCTCCTACTCTAGCCACCCCAAAATAATTACTTATAATTATATGATATAAAATAATTAATTATTTTTCTAATTTAAATTTTCATACTAATTATTTTTTATTTCTAAATTTCTAAAACTAAAACTTACACGTGATTACTAGAAGTAATTGTCCTTTCATTTGATAATATAAAATAAATGATAATTAATTAATTTCTTATTAATATATTAATTCAATTTCAAATGTAATAATAGAAAATAAACAATGCATAATTATCATTAGTTTTTAAAGATGATATAATAGAAAATAATTAAGATGATGCCATTACATGGAGATGAACATATTTTTTATTTTTATTTATTTAAATTTTTTATTTTTTTTAATTTTTATAAAGTTAATTTATTTTATAATAAGTTAAAATGAACTATTCACTATTAATTTGGTAATTTGTTGTTATTGACGATGATTAATATCTATTAAAACTAATGTGGTTTATAGGACTTTAAGAAAATAAGAGATTAATTGAGATTGTTTAATATTTCATTTATATGATAAAAAATAAGGGAGAGAAGTGTTCCTAAATCACTATAGTTATGCTAATTTGGCAAGTCAAGAAGGTTGGTAATGTGGTAATTTTTTTGGAAATGAGAATGGATGTGAGTCAGAGTCGAGAAATCCAACAGAAAGTGTCTTTCATTTTCAACCCTCTTAGTATCATAAAGGTGATAGACACTTTTGTCCCAAGATGAAAGTGCTTTTCATTTTCAACCCTCTTAGTATCACAAAGGTGACACTTTTTTGTCCCAAGATGTTTTGGGAATAGACCAACGTGTGGTTTTACTTTTAAGCTCATGAGAATTATTTCTTATCTACTCAATGTTCATTTTGTTAACACTAATCATGACAAAAAGATAATTATGGTTAGCAAGAATGGGGTTGCTCACCTCCTTATAATACCTTAGTTTCCTTTTTTCCTCTAGCTCCTTATCATCCCACAACTTATCCTTAAATTGGAAGTAATAGAATTTTTAATATTATCTTTATTCTCCAAGATGATATCCTCCTTTGTCTTTGAATGGTCTAGCCAAGACTCAGAATCATTATATCAACCTCTCTTGAACTAAAAATAGGGATTTTAGTTAGAGTTAAAAGTAATTTTGGCTAACCTCTTAATTTCCATGTTATAAAGTTTCTTCTTATATATTAGATACCTAAATATAACCATACATTGAATGGAAAAAAAAACTTATTTCAATTAATAAAATATAATAAAAATATTTCTTTTAATCTTGGCATTATTTTAACTTTTTAAATTACAATCACTAAAAATGATGCGAAAAATTTCATTCAATGAAAATTTCAATGATTGAAAAAAATATTTTAAAATACTTTTTAATCTAAATTATTTTAATGTTCAATAGAAAATTCGATTTCAGACACGATAATATGAAATAAACAACTAATTGCTAATTTTATATTTTAAAGTTTTAAAAAATAATTTAAATTTTATTTTCATAGGATGACCCCTCTTTTATATATATTTAGATTTAGATTTAGAGAGATTGCTAATCAATTATATATATTTTTATTCATAATTGACAAACATTTACAATTTAGAAGTTATAATAATATAAAAATGAAAATGTAGGAAAATGATATCACATTCACTAATAATTACAATGATGTGAATATAAAATACATAATAATTAATTAATTTTTATAACAATTATAATATCTTGAATAAATATTTTGAAATATTTTTTTATTATAAATTAAAAAAAAAAATTATGGTCCTTGATTTGTAATAATATGAAATAAATAGTTAACGATAAGCTTCTTTTTTTTTTTTTTTAATTTATAATAATATAAATAGGATAATAAAATGTATTTGATTATAGAGATTAGCATAATTAAATTTATTTATTATAATATTTAATAATTATTGTTGTAATAGCTATTTATCTATGAATATTGTTGTATTAGATATTTGTGTGCTTGTCTAGTACCAACAACTTCATTTTAACTAACTCTCATAGAGAGACTAATTCCTTTCTTTTATATATATATATATATATATATATAATTTGGGTAAAGGAAGTTATTTAATGACCCTTTACAAAAAGGTTACGAACTATTTGAAAGCCAAAAAGCTATGAAGAAATCAAATTTTGTTGGAATAATATAGAAATCTAGAAGATTCTCCTAACAATAGAGCTTGTTATGTTTTTTTTGACTTTCCTAATTAGTAATTGATTAGTTGTCAAATGTTATATTCTAGGAATTTTTTCAACTAGATTGCAATACTACATATGTAAGTGATTGTTGGAATTGGTGAATATAAGTGTGTGAATGGTGTAGTCTCTTATGTGAGCAATTATATCACCAGGGAGTTGCATCCATTATTCACAGTTTGTATTCCATTTTTTGAGTTGTAATAGAGTCGCGTTGCGGATCGTGAGGCTAGGTTGTGTGGAGTGTGGTGCTCAGTGTGACCAATGAGGTTGTTGGGGGTGTGACATGTTGCGTGGAGCTACACCAAGGATAAGGCAAAATGACATGTGTTAAGAGCTATATGACGTGTGATGTGAATGGTATACATGTTATGTTGTCAAAAGAAAACATGGAAAGAGTTGATTGGGAGAAATGTTGACATATAGTGTAAGAGAGTTGTCTATGGTGAATGTGTGTGGATCAGTGTTGTGGCATGATGGAGTCATGCCTCTAATTCTGTGAGTGTTGTGCTGTGTTAAAGTTGTGGATTCGGATCATTGGAAAGTAGACGTACAATTGGCCTTACTTACTCTACAAACACACTCTTTTGGAGGTGTTGGGCTATGTAGCCAATTGCAGGAACATTTGGTGCTATGTAGGTAGTGTGTGTGCATGTTGTTTTTGTGTGAATTTGATGTTCGAATGTGGATGAAGTGTGGTGTTGAGATATGAGGAAGAGTATGGTGTGAGTAGTGGAACTAGACTATCTAAGCACTAAGAACTATCCAATGTTGTGCCGTAATATTGCTACGAATTGGGCATTGTGTGTTGAAGTAACTTTTTGAAGGAAATTGTTGCAGATGATTAAGAGAAACCAACTTCCTATATTGTGAAGAAGAAATTAGAGAGAAAACCTCAACAAAGGAGTGGAGCTATTGCATGGGTTGAATAACACAATGTTGTAAAGTGAACTTGCACCATGAAAATTATGGATTTCACCTATTGAAGAGTGCCCATCAGGGAGTGTGATAGACTTGATGCATGGAGGTATTGGAGTATGCGAGGAGCTGCTATGGAACTGCATAAATTTAGTTTGACGTTATGTTGTTTACTTGAACTTATTTTTTATTTTCCTTCCCCTTAAGGAGCTTAAAAACTATTGATTTATTTGAAAGTTGGAGAAACTTTTATTTCCAGATGGCTCATCCTCTAGCAAAATCATACCCAAACGAAGAAACCAAAGGAGATGGAACCAATTACATGAATCAGAATTTTAAAATGTAGACATTTATGGAATGATACAATGTTTCGTCGATAGGAAGTGGTGATGAAGTGAAGCCAAAGGTAGTTGCAGGAGCTACAACTGCACCAATTCAAGATTATGAGAAGAGAGAGACTAAGGGAAAATTGCTACTAAGGATGTCTATAAAAGAAAACATTAAACCGCATATTGTAGACTGCAAGACATCTAAGGAGACTTGGACAACACTTAAGGAAATTTTATTTCAAGATTTAAGGACATTAAGATAAACTTAGGAATATAGGTGAGGCATATATAACATTGACCTAGTCACTATAACCTTAAATGGAATGCTATATGAGTATCAAATGTTCATAATAGGTCTTGGTGATGTCTTGTAGCAAGGGCGAAGGCCCCCACTTTTAATGAGTTGGCAGGTATACTCGTGTAGGAGGAAGAACAACAAAGGAAACTTAAACCTAAAAGTTATGATTTAGCGTTAATGGAAAAAGGGAAAACACCTATAAAGAGGAAGCCTTGGGAAGGAAATAAAGGAGGAAATCCATAATTTGGTAAGCCGCCATTTTCAAAACCTAAACCATACATGTTGATGATCTTATTATAACAGGTGATTCTTCTAAGTTAATTGATGAAGGTAAAGGACAATTATCATAGGAATTTAAAATGAAAGACCTTGTTGAATTACATTATTTCTTAGGTCTTGAGATATGGAGAAAAAGTGGATATACATTGGTTACATAAAGTAGATATAGCAGGTAGCTACTCAAAAGATTCAAAATCGACTAATGTATGGAAATATCAATACTGTTAGAACACAATGTCAAACTCTATAGTGATGATGGGACAAGAGAAGTGGATGGTACATTGTACCTTCAACTAATGGGAATTCTAAATTATCTCACTACAGTCAGACCAGGCATAGCATATTCAATTAGTATCCTAAGGTAGTTCATGGAAAAACTTCTTGAAATCCATTGGAAAGTAGAAAAGTGAGTCTCTCAGTATCTTAAAGGAATTGTTAACTTTAGTATTAAATATATTAATGATTATAATGTTGAGTTGGTAAGTTATTTTGATTCATATTGGATCAAAAATCTTGATGAAAAAAATCTCAACTTCTAGATATGCATGCAACCTAGGATATGGGATTGTGGTTTGAAGCAGCAAGAAACAACCAATTATTTATTTCTCATTGACTAAACCTGGGTACAAAGATTTGTGTAGTGATACTTGTGAAGAATTTTGGTTGATGCAAGTTGTTGAAGACATGGGATAAGTACAAAAAACTTCAACAATGATCAAGTGTGACAACCGAAGCACCATCAAATTAGCCAACGGTCATGTGTACCATGCAAGATCAAAACATATTGAGACACATTATCATTGTGTCAAGGAAAAGATGAAATCTAAGGAAATTGGTTTAGTATATTGTAAAACCAATGAAAATTTAGTTGACATATTTACAAATCCTTTTGTAAAGGAAATATTTGAAGTATGTAGGAATTAACTGGGTGTGGTAGGAAATACAATTCTCCATTAAGGAGGAGTGTTGTAATAATGGATAAAATCTAGAAGATTCTCCTCATAATAGAGCATTTTATGTTGGTTTGGGTTGCTTTCCTGATTAGTCCATGATTTTTATATTCAAGAAGTAATGGATTAGAGGAGACACTAGTGCTGAGGGATGAATGGAAAGAAAGAATGAAAGGGAGATGTCTCCCAAAGGCTGCAACAAATACAAGGTTTGTGATCCCAAACAATAGTTTAGAGAACTTATGACAATTTATGAAAGATCATGCATCAATCTACAAATTTATGGACATTTGGCCATGAGAGTGGAATATTGTTATCTGGACTAAGCTAAAATGGCATCCAAAAGGATCAATGGAATTAAGATCATGAGCCAAGGCTTTTTTCACAGTTATTTTATTGGATCTAGATGATCGAAAGAGTTTTTTTTTAAATGGCCCATATTTTATGAATAATGTTGGGATCTTCATGAGATTATGGGAAGAATGTTGCAACCCAGAAAACGAATATTTTATGGAAGCTTTGGTTTGGGTAAGGCTCTTCTCTATGTTAGAGGATTTCGAGGAACCAATATTTTGGAAGGCACAGCAAATTCCATTGAAGATTTTGTGAAGATATCGGAGATCACAAAAAGGAGAAGGCATGCATCATATGTTGGGATTTGTGTTTATCTTAATATATCAAAACCCATCCTTGAATCAATTGAACTTGAATACAATAATCTGGTTTGGATGCAACTTCTTGACTACGAGCATGTGTCATTTAAATGTAGGTGATTCCATGAATATGGGCATCTCATTCAAGATTGCCCATTAACTATGGAAGAAGTGCAACGAAATAAAGAGATGGGTGAAGGAGAAACTAATGGAGATCAAAGGACCAAATAATAAATTGGTAGAGAAATCAAAACCTAAGTGAAAATCCCTAGAGGAATTGGAGGCTGATAGGGAGCTCAAAGAATTTTTGTTTCAAATAAGTAAGGTGTTGGAAGTGGCGAAAAAACAGGAAAACTCAGGATTAGATGAGAGTACTATGCTGTAATTTATTCACACTTGGGAAAGAATGGATTCTCTATATATCCCTCTGGATCATCTCTAGCACTTTTTCATTTATATGGTCAATGGCGGAAAAATAGTGTGAGTTCTGAGGGGGTCCACGAAAACCAAGTATGGAGAAGGGAAACAACTCTCAAGGTACACAAATTATCAAACCTCTTGAAATCGATAGGGGGGAAATAGGAAGGAAATCGACCAAGGAAGCCCTGAAGGAAGTTGATGAATACTTGTTAAACTCACGTAAGATGAATCAAATTACAAATTATTACCACCGAATTGATAGGAGAAAAATAGGAAGGAAATCAACTAGAGAAGCCTTAAAGGAAGCTGATGAATTCTTGTTAAACTCGGGTAAGAGGAATGAAATTACAAATTATTACCACCGAATTTCCCCAATCTCGAATTGAAATTGGTCTCTTGGAATATTCAAGGGTTGAATAGTAAAGGTAAATAGACATATTTGAAACATAAGGTTGAGCAAGAAAAGCTAGAAAATAGTTTTATTGCAAGAAACCAAGGTCTCCTGAGTGAAGTTAACTGTGATTATGGGACGATGTTGGAGGTGTTGTGAATTGGTGGCATTGTATGCTAGAGGTAGTGCAAGTGATCTCACGTTGGTTTTGTGTTAGAAATTAATTAAGGAAGCAAATAAATACATAAAATAGTGTAGAAACACAAATGAAAAAATGTGTAAAACAAGAGAGAAACATATACACATGCTCCACCCAATTTGGGCTACGTCCATGGAGAAAAAGATAGTCCTTCCTTTTATATTATCTAGTAAAATGAAGAGATACAACCCACAACGGATCCATTGTAAATTCCTCTTCACTCTCACATAGTCTCCTCTCTCTTTATAGCTTAGAATAATGATGCACAACTGCAATACAATTCCCTCATATAAACCAAGGTTTTGATTCAGTTTCTGGAGAATCCACAGTATGAACATTTTTATGCCAACGTTTCAAATCCCAACTGGGATCCATCATCAGGGCTTATGAATGATGATAAGAGAAGAGCCGCTAGGAA
Organism: Pinus tabuliformis; assembly: GCA_031772625.1. Classification (NCBI taxonomy): domain Eukaryota; kingdom Viridiplantae; phylum Streptophyta; class Pinopsida; order Pinales; family Pinaceae; genus Pinus; species Pinus tabuliformis. The sequence goes on along the minus strand of CM062812.1, from coordinate 478,469,197 downwards.
GGAAATAAATAATATTGAGGAAAATAAATTTTAGAATCAGCAGAAGTCGGCTGAATATTAATTATTAATTTATTTATTAATTAATTAATAATTCATTCAATTATTTTATTTATTTTATTTTATTTTAATCTTAGAGTTTTATATATTAATTTTTATTTATAGGTGAGTTAATAAATTAATTTAAAATTCAAAATCTAAATGGTAGAACTAATAATAATTTTAATATATGCTAAAAAAAAAAATTATTTTATTTAATTTAATTTTTAATTTCATGTTATTTATTCATTTAATTATTTTATTTATTCATTTAATTATTTATTGAATTATTTAATTATGATTCAAAAAGGGGGAAAAAACTTAATTATTCTTATATAATAGTATTAAAGATTAGAGAAATAAAAATATTGAAACCATATTAAGGTTATTTGATTTAAAATTATAATAATATTAATAATAATTAATAAATTAATATTCATAATAATTAATAAATTAATTAATTGTTATAAACTAACAAATAAATTAAATTAATCAATAAAAGTTAATAGAAATTAATAGGGATAAAAAATTAATAATACTTAATGAATAAAGTTAGTAAATATTAATACTTAATTAGTAAACATTTATTAACAGTAATTAACATTAATAATAATTAATATATTAATTAATTGCTATACTAATTAATATATTAAGCTAGTTAATATAAAAGTAAATGTTAAAATGTTAATAAATCAAAATTAATGATGATAAAAGATATTAGTAGAGTTAAAAATATTAATAATACCTAATTAATGCTTGTTAATAAATTAAATTAGTAATAACTTAATAATTAATTAACATTAATTAATATCAATAATAATAATAAATAATATATTAATTAATTGCTATATAAATTAATTAATATATTAAACTAATTAATATTAATAAATGTTAATAATGTTAATAAATCAATAATATTAATGATAATGGAAATTAATAACGCTAATAAATACCTAATTAATTACTTAATAATTAATGAACCAAAGTTAATATTAATACTTGATAATTGTAATTAATTAATATTACGACGTTATTAATAATGTCAATAAATAAAATAGTAACTTATTATTAAGATTTATATATTTATTAAGAATTTCTTTATTTATTTATTAATTATTATTATTATTATTATTATTATTATTATTATTTTATTTTATTTTATTTTTTATTGGCTTATTTATTATTATAGTTATTATTAATTTTTAGTAAAGAAATTTTTATATAGATAATAATAAGGTCGAAGATATGCTATACCTGGGACGTGTTGGCGATCTTGATCTCCCTAATTAAGGGAAGCCAGCTCACGCTAATCTCCACACTATTGTCTCTGTTCAGATTATGAGGATGTTTTATAATTTCAAGTGCTTCTCTGATCTTTCGTCTATGATGCTGCTCTTCCCTTGCGACAATTGAGGCACTTTCCAAGCAGATATGGTGTTTAGTTTTTGAGGAGTGCTCTGCTAAGGATGAAGTACGAGACCTTTCATTCCTAATATCAGCGCCATGTTCCTTGAGCCTTGTCTGTAGGGAGCGACCTGTTTCACCAATGTAGCTTTTTCCACATGAACAATCTATTTTATAGACTCCTTTAAGTTGATGTTTGTCAATATCATCTTTTACAAACCTCATACCTTGACTAATCGTTCCAGGGGCTGAGAAATGCGTGATTATGTTTTTCTTATTTAGGATTTTAGCGATTTTGTCTGTAACTCCATGGATATAAGGCAGAAAAACTTTACCACATTGAGGCTGGTCTTGAGCCTTAGGTTCATGAGATGACAACCTCCTCTCAACTGTCTCTATGGCTCTTTTAATCTCATGTTCCTTGTAGCCTATACTCTTAAATGTTGAAACTAAATGCTTCTTTTCTTCATTCAGATGCTCAGAGTCAGAAATTCGAAGGGCTCTGATAGCAAGAGTGTTTAGAACACCCTACTTCTAGGCCGGGTGATGGTTGGAATTAGCATGGAGGTAACTTTCTATGTGTGTTGATTTCCTGAACACCTTATGCCCCAAAGAGCCATCCTCTTTCCTGATGATGAGAACATCTAAAAATGGAATGCTCATGTTTTCTTCAAGTTCCATAGTAAATTTTATATCAGGAGAGATAGAATTTAGGTGCATGAAAAACTTGTCAAGTTCTGCTTTACCATGAGTCCATTTTATATTGGTATCATCGACAAATCGCTTCCACCAGGCTGGCTTTAAAGGGTATGATTCAAGGGCTTTCTTCTCAAAGTATTCCATGTATAGGTTGGCCATGATTGGCGAAAGGGGTGATTCCATTGCCACACTAGATGTCTGCTCATAAAATATTCCCCGGAAAGTGAACACCGTTGGCCTCAAGCAGACTTCAGCTAATCTTGCAGTCCCTGGATCAGTAACATCTTTTATGACTTGAATGGCTTCATCAAGAGGAATCTTGGTGAATAAGGATACTACGTCAAAGCTAACAAAAATGTCATCCCACTCTATCTTCTCATTTTTAATAAGCTTCACAAAGTCGTGGGAGTCTTTGATGAAGGACTCAGTGTTTCCGACAAGGGGCTTAAGGATTTTAGCAGCATACTTAGCAAGCTCATAGGTTGGGGAACCAATAGTATTAACTATTGGTCTAAGAGGAACCCCTTCCTTATGGATCTTGGGTAATCCATAAATTCTAGGGATAGTTTCACAAGAAGGGGTTAATTTCTTCTTCAATTTATCGTCAAGGTTGGAATCTGAGATGATCTTTTTTACATCTTTCATAATTTTGGGGATGGGATTATTGTTCAGTTTCTTATAACTGCCACACTTTAGGTGTTCATTCATTTTGCAAACATAGTCTTCTTTATCCAAGATGACTGCTGCTCCTCCTTTATCCGCCTTAAGAACCACAATCTTGTCATTGTTCCGCAAGGATTTGAAGGCTCTAAGCTCTTCTTTACTTAAGTTGCTTTTGGGAGTTTTGGCTTTCCTCATAATGAGAGAAAATTCTTGTCTTAATGTTTCTTTTTCTTCCAAAGGAAGGTTATAAATCCCCTCTTCTATGCTACAAATCATCTTCTCAATAGGAAGTTTTTTAGGGGTAATGGCAAACCCCATGCCTTTGCTGAGGACATTAATGACTTCAGCATCTAACTCTTGGGAAGATAGATTGACAACTTTTCTTTTTAAATTTGTCTCACAAGTGTTTGTTGAAGGCTGACTTTTTCCATTATGTAAATTTTTGACTGCACCTTGATTGCTATATTCTCCAGGTTCATCTTTAAAGTTAACCTTATCGCAATCTAAACCACGATTACCCATACAATTTTTGAAACTGCTGACATTCTCAGATGAGCCTACGCTACACTGATCACTGTCATCTGCATTGAGAGAATTGCCATCGCCGAGGGAGTTAAACGAATACAATTCATCTGCGCTGAGGGAATTGTCCAAGACGTTGCCTTCTAGGGAAAACAACCCTAAATTGACATAGCTTCTACCATCAGATCATCTGCCTAATGAACGACTTGAATTGACTACAAAATTACAATATTTTACAACGAAATTTTTCATCTATTTTTAGCTTCAAAGGCGCTACCCTCGAATCCCCGCTTGGGGGTTTTGGGGGGAGGGGTGGCCGCATAAAAGTCTTTGTTGCCCCACCCCCTAGACCCCCATGACAACGATCAAATGGGCGGTGTTGCTAGCCGATTAAGAATAGGGATCCAACATGACTGAAACAAAAAACCTCTGAACAATCCTGAAGATAATCAGCTTCCACACCTAACAATCTCCCACTTGGAGACTAATTATATAAAATCCATCGCTGCTTCACTTGTTGGAAAATGGCTCCACTTGGACCTAATTGTTTCTCATCTTCACCATCATACTTGATAACCAATTGAATATGATAAGAATCCCAATTTCTCCTTGGTTACAACTTTTGTTAACATATCTGCTGGATTCTGACTAGTGTGTATCTTTTATAGCTTCAATTGTCCATCTTCCAATAGTGACCATATGAAATGGTACTTGAGTAAATTTTGAGTTGTTTGCAAGATGAATGGCACTCTGACTTTCACTGTATAACATGCCCATCTCCTGCTTCTTGCCCAATTCATCCATAAACCTTTGTAACCAAATCATTTCTTTACTATCCTCTCTAGCAACAACATACTCTACTTCCGTTGTTGAAAGTGTAACAATTTTTTGCAATTTTGAAACCCAACTAACAGTTGTTACACCTACAGTAAACACATACCCTATTGTACTCCTCCTGTTATCTTTGTCACCTTCCATATCTGCATCAGCATATCCCTGTAGAGCAATTTTTGAACCAACAAATCATAATGTTTGATTTGTGGTACCTCTCAAATACCTATGAATCCACTTTACTTCCATCCAAATCTCTTTTCATGGATTGTTCATATACCTGCTTACAACTCCCACTGCATGTGTAATATTAGGCCTTGTGCAAACAATTGCATACATTAAGATTCCAACGACTAATGCATATGGAAATTTACACATACAATCCATCTCTTCCTAATTCTTGGGACACAACTCCTTCCTTATTTTGAAATGGATAGCCAAAGGTGTACTAACTAGTTTTGCATTCTGCATATTAAATATTTCCAACAACATTTCTATATACTAACTCTAAGACAATGTTAATTTGAAATTTTTCCTATCTCTATTCTCATACCCAAGATTTGTTTTGCAACACCATCCTTGCAAATGAATTTGCCAATTTTCCTTTGAGCACATTTATTTCCTCCATGTTAGACCTTACAAAAAACATGACATCTACATACAATAACAATATAATATAGCTACTGTAATTTTTCTTTTTAAGATAAACATAATGGTCAGAGTGAAATCTAGTATAACCTTGTTCAGACATAAAACTATTAGATTTTAGATACCACTGCCTTGGAACCTATTTTGAGCCATACAAGGTCTTCTTCAATTTGCACACTAACATTTCCTTTCCTTTGACCTCATACCCTTGTGGCTACTACATATGTTTCTTCCTCCCAATCCCCATGGAGAAAGGTTGTCTTTACATCTAATTACTCAGGATCCAAATCTTTTGTTGCCACTAGACTTAAAATAGTTTTGATAGAAGTCATTTTCATAACAGGAGAAAAAAATTCATCAAAGTCTATACCTTTCTTTTGTGAAAACCCCTTCACCACAAGTTTAGCCTTATACCTCTATTTACCTACCTCTTCTTCCTTCAACCTTTAAACCCATTTATTATGTGATGTTGTTTTACCTACACGAAACTTGACTAAATCCCAAGTCTAGTTATGCATCAAGGATTCCATCTCTTATTCCATGGCTTACTCCCACTTCTTCTTGATTTCTTCTTGCATTTCTTGTTCATATCTTTTTGGTTCACTAGAATCAGTAAAAAAATACATAATATAATGAAGGAGAGTATCCTTCAAGGGGTCTACTTATCCTAGTAGATCTTCTAACACCACTTTAAGGTGTTTGAGGTGTTTGTTTCTCTTGTGGTGATTGTTGTTTTTGTGGCTATTGATTGTTACGATTTTCAAGCACCTTTACTTTTTCTGTGATCTCATCAAGCACTATGTATTCCTTGTTTTCTTTTTCATGTTTCTTTCCCTACACTTGATCCTTATACAAGACCTTTTCATTGAATATGACATCTATTCTCCTAATGATTTTGTGATTTTCATAATCATATAAGCGATAAACAAAATCATTTACACCATATCCAATAAAGGTACATTTCTTTTATTTTTCCTCAAGCTTTGTTCTATTTTCTGTATTGATGTGGGCAAAGGCTTCACATCCGAAAGTCTTTAAAAATTAGTAGTTTTCATTTTTACCTGTCCATGCCTCCTCTAGGATACCACCATCCATGGAACTTGAATTCCCTTTATTTATTAGATAAAAAATAGTATCTACAACATCTTACCAAAATTGTAAGGGTAATCCTTTACACAATCTCATGCACCTTTCATGCTTCATGATTGTCCTCTTCATCATTTTTGACGCACCATTTTCATGTGGTGTTCCTGGAACTGTCTTCTCTCTATGAATTCCATGCTGTAATCAATAGCTATCAAAATATTTGTTGCAATATTCACCTCCATTTTCTGAACTGAGACACTTTAACTTATTTCCTATCTCATTCTCAACCAAAGCTTTCCATTTCTTAAAAGAATCAAATTCATTAGATTTATTTCGAATAAAATAAATCTTTGCTTTCATAGTTGCATCATCAATAAAAGTAACATAATAGTAATATCCACCAAGAGATGATACTTGAGCAGGTCCTCATACATTTGTATGCACAAGCTCTAATTTTTTTCTTTTATTTTCCTTTCCAACTCTGATAAATCTGACTCTCTTATGTTTTCCCTAAACACATTTTTCACAAAAATCCAAATCAACATGCTTCAAACTTGGCAACAAATTTCTTGAGTGAAGAAGCTGCATCCCCTTATCACTCATGTGTCAGAGCCTATGATGCTAAAGTGTTGTATCTACTCCTGTGGAGGTTAAAAAATTAATATAATTATAAATATTGTTGCATAAATACAATGTACCAACCTTTTCTCCTTTTGCTATTACCAGAGATCCTTTAGTGACCTTCTAGGTTTTGTCTGTATAAGTATTTACACAACCTTCACCTCCCAACTGCCCTATTGAAATTAGTTCTTTCTTAAGATATAGAACATGGCTTACCTCCTTCAATAGCCATTGATTTCCATTATTTTTCTTTATAGAAACCTTACCCATTCCAATGATTTTATAGGGTGTATCACCACATAGACAAGCCTGTCCAAAATATCCTTGAACATAGCCATGAAAATTTTTCCTATCAGGTGTGGCATAGAATGAGGCCCTTGAATCTACCACCCATACAATAATAATATTCTCTAATGAAATAATCAAATCATATTGCAATGCATCACCTCTCATATTTGCTTCATGATTGTTCTCTTGTTATCCATCACCTTCTTTTCCCTGTCGAGATTTACAATATCTCTTCAGGTGTCTTTTCTTCTCACATTTTCAATACCCTATCCCTAAATTTGATTTGGATATGCCTTTTCTTGACTTATTGAGATTTCCTAGGCTCATTCCCCTTTCCATTTTTCTTCCCCTAGTCTTTGCAGTCAAAGAATTACTTGATGTCTCACCAAAGCTTTTCTGTTGCATTCCTAACTTCATGATCAAAATTTACCCCTACAGAACTTAAATAACTCGTAACTGTGTTAAACTCATTTAAATGATGAGTAATAAATTCACCTTTTGACATATTGATATTAATTAGACACTACATAATAAATACCTTATTTGAGGCCGAGAGCTTTTCATATAGTTTGGCCAATGCTGTCATTAAATCTTCTGTTGTTGTTTCCTTTGACATGTTGAATGCCACTTACGCTACCAGACACAGTCATATTATTCCTAGTGTCTTTCTATCGAGAATCTCCCATTATGCGTCTGTCATACTAGTTGGATTCTTTGATTTTCCGCTCAATGGTAGGTATAGATCTTTCTGATACAAATAATATTCCATCTACATCTTCCATAGCTGGTAGTTTTGGACATTTAATTTCTCGACCCTAGACCTACCATCTTCTGTCATTGCTCCCACTCAAACCAAGACCCTTCTCTCCTACAATTTTATTAGCCAAATAAACCTTTGTCCCTGATACTAGTTGTTAGAAATTAATTAACGGAGCAATGAAATAGAAAAAACATTGTGAAAACATATATACAAAAATGCATACAACAAAAGAGACACATATATACATGGTTCACCCAATTTGGGCTACGTCTATGGGGAAACAACCAGTCCTTCCTTTTATATTATCTATCAAAATGAAGAGATAAAACCTACACTAGATCAGTTGTAATTTCCTCTTCATTCTCACACAATATCCTCTCTCTTTCTCACTCAAAATCATAATGTGCAACTTCAATAAAATTCCCTCATATAAACTTTGGGTTGTCTTCTAAGGAAAAAAACCCTAAATTAACATAACTTCTACCGTCATGTCATTTTCCTAATGAACGGCCCAGATTGACTACAAAATTACAATAATTTACAAGGTCAATTTTAATCTATTTTTAGCTTTAGATGTGCTACTCTCGGACCCCCACCAGGGTGGGAATATAAAATTCATTGTCACCCCGCTTGGACCCTGTAGCGGAAACAAAAAACCTCTAAACAATCAGGAAGATAAACAAACTCCAGGAAAAGCACTTTAGATCCTTAGGCGATTTTATTTCAATATTGGACAACATGCCCTAACATCCTCTCAGGTTGCTTTCATTGTTTTGTAGCTAATGAGATGATAATATTGATGTCAGTTTATGGCCCCACAATTCCTAGGAAAAAGGAATGATTCGCGGAGTATTTTAGGGAGATGCACTAGATTCACCAGGATAAGTGTTGTATCATTGGAGGATATTTCAATATGATCGGGAGATTGAAAGAAAAACAAGGGGGCATCGAGAGACTAGAACTAGTGGTGGAACTCTTCCAAGAAGTTATTTAGGACCTCAAAATCCTAGAAGTGGAGACAATCAATGGCATACACACTTGAAACAATATGCGAGGGGATCGTCACCAAGTAGCTTGCCACTTGGGCAGCTTCTTTCTCTATAAATAATCCCTAGTCAAGGATATGTTTATCGAAGCCAAAATTCTCCCAAGCATGGGGTATGATCACTAGCCAATCCGGCTTGAGATAGATTTGGAAATATATCCAAGAAATAAACCATTCTAATTTGAGAATTTTTGGCTTCAGAAAGGTGGTGGTGGGAAATTTCAAATCCAGAGGACATCTTGATGCAGGTATTCTAATGTAAATTGAAGGAGGTTAAAAAAAGAATAAAATCTTGGAATCAGAACAAGTTTGGGAACATTCATATTGAAAAAAGAGACTAGAAATGCGCATGGATCTAAGTCGTTGGTCGAAGAGGAAGGGAGTCTAATTCATGATTTGGATATGGCTATGACATGTTGAAGGTAATACCAATTTTTTTCACATATCTATGATTAAACATTGGCATAATAATAAGATATTTTCTCTGACTTCTAGAAAAGGTAGCATATTAGTTGAACATGAATACATGGAAGTAGAACTACTATCCTTCTTCCAGTATTTTATATCTGAAGGAGACCAAGACAGATCCAAAGTCATCAACATAGTCACATAATATATTCCCCACTTGATCACTCCAGATTTAACACATATTTTTACAAATATTGTTGGAACTTTATTGGCATCAACATTCCTGCCCTTGTCAAGGAATTTAGGAGATTGCAACAAGTATGTTCTAGATTAAATTTTATTTTTATTACTAACTCCTAAAGCAAATAACTCTAGTGATCCAAGTGGATATCGGCCCATTGCATTATGCAATGTAATGTATAAATACATTTAATCAATTATAGTGAGAAGGATGAAACACTTACTGAAGCATATAATAAGGCCAGAGAAAACATGGTTCATGGAAGTTTGTCAAATCTTAGATGGGATAGTGACCACCTGTGAGATAGTATATTCACTCAAGGAAAGTATGAGGCCTGAGATGGTGGTCAAACTTGATTTATAAAATTTGTATAACAAATTGAACTAGAGCTACTTACTACGAATTTTGGAGGCATTTGGCTCCTCTTCCCCATGGATTAGATGGTTAAGGTCATTAATTTACACTCCTTTCTTATCCATTATATTAGACATATATCCTCTGTATACTTTCTAATCCTCTAGATGCCTCAGTTAGGGTGGTCCTATCCCTCCTTTTCCATTCATCATTTTTGCAGAAGGGTTGGGAATATATATCAAGGTTGCAGTGAATATGGACCATCAAAATGTAATTCAGCTCTTAGGGAAGGATTTTCCAATTACATATTTGCATTTTATGGATGATAATATGATAATCAAGGAACCAATTATTCAGGAAGCCAAAAATTTGGACACAATCCTCTTAGATTTCTAGGATGCATTAGGTACCCTGATCAACGAAGATAAATTTAACATTTACTTCTTTAATACCAACAATCCAATTCAAATATATCTAGCCAAAACACTTGTATTTAAGTTGGGAACTCTGCCAGCCAAATACCTAGGGATGCCATTAGTGGTGAATCCCCTACAGATGAATTGTTGGTGAGAGACTCTCCATAACATATCCAAACACCTAGAGAAATGGTCCATTCACTCACTAAACATAACTCACCAAGCTACAATATTAAAGGAAGTTATGCAATATATCACTATTTACCAATTGACTATGTTACCAACACCTAAAGGGGTGTATAAATATATTGTCTCCAAAATACGTAAATTCCTTTGGAAAGGGACACAAAAAACCAAGAAATGGGTGTTGATATCTTGGGAAAATCTCTACCTTCCGAAATGGGGAGGGTGTCTTAGCCTAAGGGGCCCTAAGTTGATAAACAAGGTAATGGGAAGAAAACTATGGTGGCACTGGCCGCAAAGTGGATTTGAACTCTGGAAGATGATTTTGGATAGGAAATATAGTTCAGGTCACTCAAGGGAGTAAAAACTTAGGAAATATATTTACCCATCAGGATCCCCCATTTGGAACTTGGCTAAGGACAATAAACATGTTATCCACGAGAACAAATTATGGGAGATCCAAAATGGAAAAAATGAAAGTTTTTTGGAGGACTCTTGGTAGAAAATTTCAGACTTGGACCATATAGAGGATCTTCGGCTAATTAGCTACTTCACTATCTCCCAAGGTGCATATCAGGTTGCAGTTTTTTGGAAAGAGACTATACCATGCTCTCAGTGCAGAGAATGGAAGTCGAGGTATATTTGGCCTAGAAATGAAGCTATTTATAATTAGATAGTTCTACAACATTCTCTGCAAGAAAGGAGAATTCAAGTAGCAGAAGACAATGATTTATTAAGATCAGGGTATAAATATTCGAGTATGTTTACAACTAAGGAGGATTATGGCTTAATTGTTGAACATTTGGTGGTCCCTATGAATACTTATTAGAAAAATATTTGGTGGGTCAAATCATGGCCAAATATTTCTCACTTCGTATGGCTTATTAGGTGAAGGTGAATTCTAACTTGGGACCAACTCTAGCGAAGGGGTTTCACTAGACCATCTCGGTTCCCTCTATGTCATCATCAGGGAGAGGACATGGAGTAATTATTAAACACTTGTGAAGTGGAAGAGGAACTACATAATCAAGTGAGGATCACCTATGGGTACTTGGATTGCATACCTAACAGTCCTTGGGAGACCATCAAATCCTGTATAGGTTATCTATTTAAAAACCCAATGGTTAATTGGGCTTGGCTCCTTGTCTTAGGCTTCCTTCTCTAGAACTTATGGAAGGAGAGAAAAAAAATTATTATCTACAGGGTCCAAGGCAACACCTCAAGAAAAAATAAATTGGATCCTATATTAGGTTGGGCAAACCTGCCTATGGTTTTCGGTCCATGGTATTGGATGCTTCAGCATGTATAAATATGTATTGTAACATTGAAAGGAATATAATGAAAAATCAAATTGGTAGTCCTGGTTTTGGGATCCAGGGGAAAATCTCTGTGTATATGTGTTTTATGTGTTATGCTCTCGTATTGTTTATTTTATGTGTTTTAGAATTCGTATGCAGGTAATTTCTGTACGGGGCTAAAATGTACAAAGTAGTCTAAGTTTGATGTAGCCTCATCATGCCTACATCTTATGAGCTAGAGTGATATAGATCATCTCTCAAGCATCCTAGATAATAATAAGATTTCCTCGATGGGGGTGATAACTAGGAGAAGTGAGTGAATGGTGGGGGTCGTATCCTCCCCATCCATACAACATTAGACTTCTAGGAGCATGTCACACATGCTTCCATCGGATTGCAGGTGTCAAAGTTTTTGGAGGTATGCATGTTACTATAATTGTAGTAGATCTGAACTGCAAATATAATAAATTCTCTGATAAAATAAATCCAAGATCTAATACACAAATAAGATAGAAATGTTTCTCTTTATTAATCAAATCCTTGAGGTAGGTTAATGCCATATAATCATTCCTTAAGGAAGGAGAATACTCCACAAGCCATATTCTTGTCAATACAACAATAATTTACATCCCTCAATAGAGAGTCTCTAACCTCTATATATGCTTCATACATACAATACCATGCGTAATTATCATGGGTATCTCAATGCCATACATTCAATACAATGGGCTTGTCACATTATTTCCTAACTACTTGTGGTCCTTTTCATAATGTGGGTTAACCAATTTATTTATTAACTATGGCCCATTTATTTATTACATTATTACATCACAATATTCCCTTGGGTAACTCCCTCTATATCCCATACTATCCTCCCTAGGTATACTACATTCCACCCCTTGATCATGTTGTTGCCCTAAAACATGAGAAGAACACAAATAATAATATCCTCTCAAAAGAGTAGTCCACTGGTACCATGCACATGAATCTAGCCATCAAAGAGAAAGGTGAACACTTGATCTATCCAGTGCCTCACTTGCTACATATGGAAGTTGGTTATTGTGGTTCCTCTATGTTGATGTGTTGTGGGTGGAACATCACAGCTCTCTATGTGTCTTCTAGGGGTTGTATTCCTTGTTGCTAATTCTTTTCCACCTTGTTGGTTGTTGTATTGTTGGGTGGTGTAGGTGGTGATATGTTGAAGTTTTAACTAATGGTGTATCTTGCTTCAATTCCCCACCTAATGGAGCATGAGTGGTATCGGGTTCCCTTTGTGGTACTTGCTTTTGTTTCTTTTCTTCCATGATTACTTCCACCATGGACTCCTAATATGATGTGTTAGTACCTGTAGATTTTTTTGCTTAGGCCTCCTTGGACTCTACCTATTTACTGATGGAAATATCCTGAAAGTTAATTTTCTTCTTTTTATACCAAATCTTTAGGAATTTCTTTTGCACATTAATATTGATAGTACAAACAGATTCCATCCAAGGGTATCCCAAAACAAAATCCACATCAACCATATTTTGAAGCATAAAAATCAGAATGCAACACATAATTATTCATAGAAATATTGAAATATTAATAAATTTAAACATCCTGATTATCAACATGTGTGTTTTCAATGTGTTTTTCTGGAACTTGCAATTTTTTAGCCAAATTAACATTGATAAAATTATGCTTGCAACTAGTATTGATAGACACAATGATGTTCTCTTTTTGAATACTTCTATGAACCTGTAATATGGAAATATTAGCGGAAAATAACCCTTTATGGATCTTATTGTCTTTCTTTCTAGCATGAGACCACTTGTTCAAAAGAACCTTTTCAACCTCTTCATCGGAAAGTTCCCTTATTTGATCATGGTTAAGTGATTTCCACCATATGGAAACCTCATCCTTGGATTCATTCCATGCTCCATAGCTCCAAATTTTTGGACATTTTGATTTCTTATAAGTTATGTATTATTCAATAGTATGAACATCCATATTTTCTATATAAAAAATAGCCTTCTAGAACCCATAAAATAGAGTGAGGGTTTTAAAGAAAATCAGTTACTTTGGGAGAAAATTTAAAATGGGCACAACTCAGTTAATATAGCTCAAAATCCTTATTATAGCCTATTTTCATAAATGGAATGACCATTCTTCATCTTTCCATGTGGTTGAAAATTGTGATCTAGGCACTTTGAAAACTCATATCCATGTTGCAACTATCCGACCATCACAAAAAATTCCGAAAAAAAAAATAAAAAATAAAAAATAAAATAAAATAATAATAATATAATAATAATAATAATAAATAATAAATAATAAATAAAATAAAATAAAAATAAAAACAAATAAATAAATAAATAAATAAATAAAATAAATAAATAGATGATTTTAAATCAGTGATATCTCCCTCATCCAGACTCTGGTTCGACTAATTTTTTTTTTAAATTAGGTGTTTTTTGAGAGGACCTCAGGTCCGCAATTATTTTATTGCAATTATACACAAATATGTGAAAAAAATGACTGGAGATCTGTTGTCCACGAATTTCCGTTAAATATTCTTTAAAATAGTTGATTTTGAAGCAACGATATCTCCTCTATCCGGGCTCTGATTCAGGCGATTTTGTTTTTGAAATGGGGTATTGTTTCACAAGGAATTCATATATGCAATTTTTTTTTTTAAATTTTGCACCAAAATTTTTATATATGATATGCAAACTTGTTGCCCACTATTTTCCCCAAAACATTCCTGCAAAAAAACAAAATAAATTATTATCCTCGCTTTTCCCAATAAACTGCTCTAATACCACTTGTAGTAGATATGACCTGCAAATATAATAGATTATCTAATAAAATAAATCCAAGGGCCAATACACAAATAAGATATAAATACTTCTATTTATTACTTGAGGTGGGGTAACACAAAACAATCACTCCTTAAGAAAGGATAATACTGCACAAGCCATATTCTTGTCAATACAACAATACTTGACATCACTCAATGGAGAGTCTCTAGCTTCTATATAGGCTTCATAAATACAATACAATGGGTCTCTCAATACCATGCATCGACTACAATGGGCTCATGACATTATTTCCTAACTACTTGTGGTCCCTTGGATAATGTGAGCTAACCACTTTATTTATTAAATATGGCCCATTTATTTATTACATTATTACATCGCATTATTCCCTTGGGTACCTCTCTCTGTACCCCATATTATCCCCCCTAGCTATACTACAATAACTACTAGAGAATTTTTTCTTCGACATTTTTTGTTGTATATAGTTATGGTACGGGAGGTGACAAAAGGTATTAGATGTCTGAATTTGAAGGGTGGCATTCTGGCTATGCCTACTCCTACTCTTCAAATTGGGCAGTGCTGAGATAGAGCTCAAGTTGGCCCTAGGGGGGTTGTAAAACTAAGAAGGGCGTTGATCTGAAATGATGGTTTAACATCTTGCTATGCATACAAGAACCTCTCACTCCAAAGCTTAACACTTATTTGATCTAGCTTATGTTGACAATTGCGGATTTAAGTACTTGAAACAAGTGTATGTCTTTGTTTGTTTTCAACTATTTAAGTGCTTTAAGTTGATTTGTTTCTGCTGATATTAAACACACATAACAACCATATAATGCAGAAAATAAACATCAACACATAATAGAAAATTTAATCTAGGAGTTCACCTGAATATCGTGAGCTACGTCTCCCTAAGCTTCTGTCAATTTGACTTGGATCTTTGGGATTATGGATTCAATTCTTTTACAAGTTCCACACTCAACTCCATGGTTATTAATTGAACCAATGGGCTTAGAACACCATCTAAATCCCTGTCATGGATGTCATCATTCTATAAACAGATCTGAGATTCCTTAGACTTAATTCCTTCAATCGGTGCATTGAGCTTCCCCAAGCTTCTTGATGGCACCAACTCCTTCAAAATTCCTCAAATGTCTCTGAAACCTCTTCTACTATCTCCAACACATATCAGACATCAATAATAGATTGTTCATTTGCTCAAATGAGCACTGCATCCCCGATCTAAGCCTTCCTCCACAGTTGGCACTGGGCTACCTGAAACTTCCCTGTAGCATCTCAGCCTTTAGAAATCTTCAGATTCTAGCCCTTCCAATGGATTCAAAAGGCTCATTATCAAGAATGAATATTGGTTCACTGAGAATGGATACTGGTAGCTCCTTCAACCTTAGCGAAGGCGATAACATCTTCATAACTTCCTCATATGGTGTCAATTTTTTGAACCATCCACAGCGTCAGAATCAGGAAGATGAGATCTATCCAGACATTTAGGTTCGACACTCTTTTGAAAACTTTGAATTTTGAGCTATCATTAAAGTCCTGGATCAATATTTGATCACTCCTCCCCATAAGGAATCTTTTGGACCCCAAAAGACTAATATACTGATCTAAATAGTAGATGAGAGTACAGTACCCTCTTCTTTCAAACTTCATACACTTTCCTGCATGGCAGGTGCCTTTGAACCAAATCTTGAAGGTAGTTGACGCTTCCCTTCCTGGATGCACGTGTCCTCCTGTTAAGAATTATCTTCCTTGAACTCATTCAGAATGTATAGAAGGTAGCTGAACATCGCTTCCAAGCCACTTCCATGGTGACCTTTGCTGCTGCAAATCTCCTTCAGCAGATGATGTCAAAATACAAGAAAACAACTTGACGACATAAATTCTTGCTCCATCAAAAGAAACAAATTTCACATCATGTGAATCATCATCATGTCTTTACATCTTGTGTACAAATGATCGACTAAATCCCAAGCTGACAAAAATCATGCCTTTTCAAACATTTGACCCTTCAAGTCAAGCATGTACAAAAATAATTTTAATGATTCTTTTACAAAGATGAAACACTTCATCAGTATCTCCCTTTTACAATCTTGGAGACCAAATCAACTTTTCCAAGTCGACATGACATTACATGCATGTTTAAACAAAACAATATGATGGTTGATAGCTTTCCATCAAGTCAATTACATACATGTTCAAATACAAGGAAACCGTTAATGTTATGCTCTTAACCTGCAAAATGATACCCAATACATAATATGCGAAGAAAAGATACCCAGAACACAGAATAGCAATGATTTTATTATTCAGAGAGTAATGTTCACTTGCCTCTTCGAGGGGGCAACGTCCAATAGAGCAGAGCTCGATTACAAAATAAGACACAATACTCCTCGCAGGGAGTCTCTATCCTCTATATATGACTCATACATGCAATACCACGAGCCAATACCGTGGGTTTTATTAATACCATCTATCTAATACTACGGCCCATTTACAACTAACTGTGGTCCCGTCATTAATTGCGGGTTAACCACTTACAAATATTAATATGGGCTTTATTGACTCTTGATTATGACGTGATCCCATGACATAAATAAGGGGGTTAGGGTGGGACCCTAACATGCCCTGCCCCTTAAGACTAGCCTTGTCCTCAAGGCTGAAGCTGCGGAAACTGCTGAAGAATAGTGGTTGGTTCCCAAGTTGCATCTTCCGGAGAGGTGTCTTCCATTTGACGAGGACTTCCTTAATCATGTGGTCGCACAAGTGTTTGTCTCTTCTGTCTAGAACCTGTTCGGGTTGAAGCCAGATTGACCCTTCTTCGTCCAATTCAGGTAGACTAGTTTGAACTCGGCAATTGTTCCCGATCACTTTCTTGAGGCACGATACATGGAAAACTGGATGGATTTTTGCAGTAGGTGGCAAATCCAACTCGTAAGATACTTCTCCAATGCACTGAAGTACTTGGTATGGTCCGTAGAATTTTGGAGATAGCTTCTGACAACCCTTGTCTTTGAGTGATGTTTGCTTATATGGTTGCAGCCTCAAAAAGACCTGATCCCCTTCTTGAAATTGGCGCTCTGAGCGATTCTGGTCTACCTGTTGCTTCATGCGGTTCTGAGCTTGATGAAGATTCTCTCTAAGATGGGCGAGCATGGTTGCGCGGTGTTGTAGGAGTTGATCCACTGCTTGTACTTTGGAGCACCCCTTGAGATAAGAAGTAGGGGAAGGCGGAAGTTGACCATATACTGCTTCATAGGGAGTCATTTTGGTGGTGGCATGATAGTTGGTGTTATACCACCATTCAGCCAGAGATAACCACTATACCCAAAGGTGTTGCTTTTCTGAAGTGAAACACCTAAGGTAGGTTTCTAGACATTTGTTGACGGCTTCAGTTTGACCATCCGTTTGCAGATGATAGGAAGTACTGAGTTTTATTTGACTGCCTTGTATCCTGAAGAGTTCCTGCCAAAAATTACTGGTGAAGATCGGGTCGCGATCAGACACAATAGAAGTGGGCATGCCATGCAATTTGAAAATCTGATCCATGAAATATTGAGCGACCAAAGTTGGAGTAAATGGGTGGGGTAGTGCGCAGAAATGAGCATACTTCGATAGTTGGTCCACAACCACCATGATGACTGACTTGTTCTCGGACTTTGGAAGACCTGTAATGAAATCCATAGAAACTTTCTTCCAAATGGATGTCGGAATGGGAAATGGTTGTAATGTGCCTGGTGTGTTGACTGTTTCCCCTTTGTGGCGTTGACAGACATCGCATTCTGCTACAAAAGTAAGGATGTCCTTTTTCATGCCTGTCCAAAAAAATGATCTTCTGGTGTGAGCATACATCTTTTGAAAGCCCGAATGTCCTACAATGGGCGATGAGTGCAATTCTGCCAAAATGCGACCTTTGAGGGTGGATGTTGGGAATATTACGACTCTGTCCCTGTAGCGAAGAATATCATCCTGCCACGAGTAGCCCTTGGTGGAATTTGGATCTACCTGCAATTGAGAAATGAGTTGGGATAGCCTGGGGTGTGAAAACCATTCCTTGCAAGCCTCTTCAATCCATTCTAGAATGGGGAGGGAAATTGCTAGCAAAGTACTTTCTTTCTCAAATTAGCGAGATAATGCATCTGCTACACTATTGTCTTTCCCTTTCTTGTAAATGATATCATAATCATATCCCAGCATTTTGGTGAGCCATTTATTTTTTTGTGGGGAGGATAGGCGTTGCTCCAAAAAATATTTAAGACTGTGATGATCTGTGCGGATTTGGAAACATCGCCCCAATAAGTAAGGTCGCCAGGTCTCGACGGCATGTAAGATGGCCATCATTTCTTTTTCGTAGGTAGATTGGCCCAGATTCCTCCCACTTAGTTGTTGGCTTGTGAAGGCCAAAGGTCGCCCTTCCTGCATTAAGACCGCCCCAATACCAGTCCCCGAAGCATCACATTCAATGACAAAGGATTTGGTGAAGTCAGGTAGTGCTAAGACTGGAGTGGAACACATGGCGTTTTTGAGAGCGGTAAATGCCTGTTGTGCTTCCTCATTCCAGAAGAAGGAATTTTTCTTTAGGAGTTGAGTGAGGGGCTTCGCTATGCCGCCATAGTTGCGGACAAATTTACGATAATAGCCTATGAGACCCAAAAATCCTCTCAAGCTCTTCAAAGTCTTAGGTTGAGGCCATTCTTGCATTGCCTGGATCTTTTTGGGGTCCACCTTGACACCTTCACGCCCCACAATGTGGCCCAAATACTCAACTTCTTCCATGCCAAACGAACACTTGGACATCTTGACAAATAATTTATGCTTGCGGAGCAGGTGTAAGAGTAGATCTACATGTTGAAGATGTGCAGCCCAACTGCCACTATAGATGAGGATGTCATCGAAGAAGACAAGGACAAATTTCCTGAGATATGGTTTGAGAATGTGATTCATAAGGCTCTGAAAAGTAGAGGGGGCATTACAAAGACCAAATGGCATGACCAGGAACTCATAATGGCCTTCATGAGTTCGGAAAGCAGTCTTGGGAATGTCGACTTCCTTCATGCGAATTTGGTGGTGGCCTGAGCGAAGATCCAGCTTAGTGAAGAAATGAGCCCCATTGAGTTCGTCCAGCAAATCGTCAACCACCGGAATGGGAAATTTATCTTTGACTGTCAACTTATTGAGGGCCCTGAAGTCGGGACACATCCGCCACTCCCCATCTTTCTTGAGCACCATGACCACTGGGGATGAATAAGGACTAATGTTGGGACGAATGACACCTGCTTCCAAAAGTTCCTTGATGGATTTTTCTATTTCATTCTTTTGGGTGAACGGATATCGGTATGGCCACACATTTGGGGGTTGGGCCCCTAGAACCAAGGTGATGCTATGATCATGTTCCCCTCGCAAGGGTGGAAGCTCATGAGGCTTGTCAAAGACCGGCAGATGGTTATTTAAAATCTGTTGCATCTCAGGATGAATTGGCAGAGACTTGGTTTCGACGACCTGTATGGCATTAAATTGAGCTACCACTCCATGATTTCCCTTTTTTAACAATTTTTCATCCGATGCGAGCTGATGATAGAGGGGGCTCCCGCCTGGAGTCCACGGAGGGTATGTGTGTAGTTGTTCTGCTTAAAACTCATATATAACTCCTGAAAATCCATTGTGATTGGCCCAAGCGTGCGGAGCCATTCAGTGTCGAGGACAATGTCGCAACCCCCCATGTGTATGGCAAACATGTGGGTTTTCAACTGATAATCCCCCATTTGAAGTTTGACATTTTCACAGCGGCCTTCACATTTCATTGTGCCCCTGTTATGAAACCAGCTCAAGAAAAGATAGAAAAGATAGATCAACGCCTTAGAATTCAGCCTCTTCGAGGGGGCAACCTCCTTTACATTACATAAATGAACAATTCTTGGATGATACAAATGACAAAACCTCCTTTCTATATATAGGAGTCTAAGGAGTCACAATATAATCCAGCCGACCGAACAATAATAATATAAAGCCACAAAAATAACAATAGAGGGATTCTATGGGGCACAGAAATAACAATATGGGGGTAATAGGGGCACAACAATATAAATAAGGGGTATAACTACAATAGTAATGGGGTAATCACTAGTATTATAGGGACCCAACATGCCCCTCTCCTTCAAAAAAGTGTTGTCCTCAACGCTTGAGCAGTTCTGGATACTTCTGCATAAAATTCTCATCCTCCCATGTGGAATCTTCAGCGGATAAGTTCTTCCACTTGATAAGATACTCTGAAATTGATCGATTTTGTAGCTGTCGAGTTCTTGTTTCTGTGACTACTTCCGGTTCCAATATAATTTTTCCTTCTTCGTCAAGTTCTGGCAATATTGTTTGAACTGGGAGCTTGTTGCCTATAACCTTCTTTAAACATGAAACATGGAAAACTGGGTGCAATCGAGAAGCTGTAGGAAGCTCCAATTTGTATGCCATAGTACCAATCTTTTCCAACACCTTGTACGGACCATAATACTTTGGTGATAATTTATTATCCTTCTTAGCTTGCTTTAGGGACATTTGCTTATATGGTTGTAGCCGTAGGAATACCCAATCACCTACATCAAAACTTCTTTCACTGCGATGTTGATCTGCCTGTTGTTTCATTCTATTTTCTGCCAACACGAGGTTATCCTTTAAGAGTTGGAGGACTTGTTGTTGATGTTCGATGTGATGTTCCACTGCCTGAACCTTAGAATTTTCTCTTAAATATGATGTGATTGATGGTGGTTGGTACCCATAAAGTGCCATAAATGGGGTCATTTTTGTTGCTGTATGGAAGGAAGTTTTATACCACCATTCAGCTAGAGGCAACCATTTGACCCATTGTGTCTGTTTATCAGATACAAAGCAACGAAGATATCCTTCCAAACATTTGTTTACTATCTCAGTTTGCCCATCAGATTGAGGATGATAAGATGAGCTATGAGCTAACTGAGTACCAAGACAAGAAAATAATTCTGTCCAAAAATTTCCAGTGAAAATGGGATCTCTGTCACTTACAATAATCTTTGGGTTTCCATGTAGCTTTTGAACTGTTTCCATAAATTCAGTAGAAACTGTACTGGCTTTAAATGGATGTGATAATGCACAAAAGTGTGCATACTTGGTAAGTCTGTCAACTACCACCATGATGACACTCTTTCCCTCAGACTTGGGTAAACCTGTGATAAAATCCATTGAAACCTCCTCCCAACGTTGGCTTGGAATGGATAAAGGTTGTAATAGACTCGGTGTCTTAATTGTTTCAACTTTATTTTGTTGGCAAACCAAACATTCTGCCACAAACTTTTTAATATCTGATTTAAGGCCATCCCAAAAAAATTCCTTCTTAACCCTATGGTAAGTTTTTAAAAATCCTGAGTGCCCTCCTAAGGGAGAAGTGTGCAATTCCATAACAATATTTTGTTTTAGCTTAGAATTCTTACAGAGGTATAAGCGATCTTTGTACCATAATGAATCATTTTGCCAGCTAAATGTATCAGAAGTATTGGAATCTTGTTGTAGCTTTCGAATAAGTGCCCACACTTCTTCGTCATTCTTCCATTCCTCCTTTGCTTCGTTTATCCAATCTGGTTGGATAATAGAAATGGCACACAACAATGCTTCCACATCCTCATCCTTTCTTGAGAGTGCATCTGCCACCACATTTTGCTTCCCTTTTTTGTAGATGATTTCAAAGTCATAACCCAACATCTTTGTGACCCACTTTTGTTGCTCTTCAAGGATAATCTTTGTTCTAAAAAGTATTTAAGGCTATCATGATCCGTTTTTACCTTGAAGTGTCTTCCCATTAGGTAGGGTCGCCATTTCTTAAGTGCATGGAGTATTGCCAACATTTCCTTCTCATAAATAGCTTTGCTTAAAAACTTTCCCTTGATTGGACGACTTTCAAAAGCAATGGGTCTTTCATCTTGCATTAGAACAGCACCAATTCCATTTCCTGAAGCATCACATTCCACAATAAAGGTTTTTGTGAAGTCTGGTGTAGCTAAGACCGGTGCTTGGCACATTGCCTCTTTAAGATGTTTAAAGGCCTTTGTTGCTTCCGGAGTCCATGAAAATGAATCTTTCTTCAATAATGTTGTTAGAGGTGCTGCTATTCTCCCATAATTCTTAACGAACTTGCGATAATACCCTGTCAACCCAAGAAATCCTCGCAGATGCTTTATGGATGTGGGGATTTTCCATTCCTTAATGGCTTTAATTTTGCTAGGGTCTACCTTAACTCCTTCATGAGATACAATATGACCCAAATATTCCACCTCCTGGACTCCAAAGAAACATTTGGATCTTTTTGCATATAATTGTTTCTCCTCCAATAGTTGTAGCACCTTGTCAACATGTTCAACATGATCCTTCCAAGACTTGCTGTAGATTAGTATATCATCAAAAAATACTAACACAAATTTTCTAAGGAATGGTTTGAAAATTGAATTCATCAAACCTTGAAATGTTGAAGGTGCATTGGTAAGGCCAAAAGGCATGACCAAAAATTCATAATGACCCTCATGAGTTCTAAATGCCGTTTTCGGAATGTCTTCAATCTTCATTCTGATTTGATGATATCCCGAACGAAGATCCAACTTGGTGAAGTAAATTGATCCATGCAATTCATCCAGTAATTCATCAATGACAGGAATGGGGAACTTATCTTTAATAGTGAGCTTGTTGAGCTCCCTATAATCTGGACACATGCGCCATGATCCATCCTTCTTGTGCACCAATACTACTGGAGCTGAGAAAGAACTTTGACTCGGTTGAATTATACCAGCCTCTAGCATTTCTGCAACCATACGTTCAATTTCACTTTTTTGGACATATGGATATCTGTACGGCCTGATGTTTGGAGGAACACTTCCTGGAATCAGATGAATAGCATGATCATGATCACGCATAGGTGGGAGACCTTTGGGAGTCTCAAATACCTTGGAATGATTGTCCAAGACTTTTTGGAGATTTGGAGAAATAGATGATTCCAATGTGGAAACATCTAGCGAACATAATTGTGCAATTACACCTCTTTGCTCCTTTTTTAGAAGCTTTGTCATGCCATTAGAGCTGATTATCTTTCTTGGTTTCCCTGCAATACCCCTTAATTCAACTTCCTTTCCTTCCACAGAAAATTTCATGAAAAGTTCTTGAAAATTAAAAGCTATTGTACCCAAGGATTGTAGCCATTGGACTCCTAGTACAACATCAGCACCTCCCATTGGAATGGAAAGCATTGGGCTAGTCAATACATATTCTCCCATGGATAGCTTGATATTATGGCACTTTCCAGAACAATTTATTGTTCCTCCATTTGCAATCATCACTTGACACTCTGGTGCTGGATATAGGAAGCAATTCAATTCTTTTGCTACCCTACAATGAATAAAATTGTGGGTGCTTCCTGAATCAATCAACACTATTACCTTTTTCTTCTTGATTTGTCCTTCTATCTTGATGGTTTGAGGAGTGGTAATTCCCGCCAATGCATTACAAGATATGGTCGGATTTATTTGTTCTTCATCTAGGCTTTGTTCCTGGAATATATCCTCTTCTTTTGACCTTTCTTGCTCCTTTTCTTCTTCCTCTTCACAATCTATGTAGAATAATTTCTTCTCAGCACACTTATGACCTTTTGTGTATTTGCTATCACAATTGTAACAAAGCCCTTTTGCTCTTTTTTCTTCCAATTGTTGTGGTGTCAACCTTGTAGGTTGTGGAAGACTATGGGCAACAACACTTCCATCTTTATAGTTGTGAATGGTATGCTTCCTAGTTGCCATAATTTTTCTTTCCATTTTTCTTGCTAACCTGAATGCCTTCTCTAATGAATCAGGTTCCAAAAGGCGCACATCATGTTGGATATTATCCTTTAAAGACCCTATGAACACATCAATCCTATGCTCCTCTGGAATATCTTTTACCCTTATGTTCAATTTTTGGAACTCCTCAATGTGCTCCATTATTGAACCCTTTTGTTTGAGACTTATCAATTGGCTAAAAAAAGTTTTGCTTTTTGTATCCTCATAATGTGCTATCAATTCTTCCGTAAAAATTTCCCAAGTGATAAATTGTTTACGAGAACAAAGCCATTGATACCATACAAACTGATTTGGTTCCAAATATAAAGTTGCCATACGTACCTTTTGTGTGTTTTGCACATTATTGAGATCGAAGAATTGCTCCATCTGTAATATCCATGTGGCGGGATCCTTGCCATCAAACTTCCTCATATCGATTTTTGGAACATGGTGAGTCTTTGATCCAACATTAGAGTCTATGGAATCATGATTAACATTTCTTTTGTTCTCATCATGAGTTTCCTTTACTACCTTTTCACCATTAGTGACCCTTTCTTGTAGCAAGTTCTTCAATTCTTCCATGTCTGTCCTCAAATCTATCTTCAAATTTACCATCGAATCCTCCATCTTAGCTTCCATGCCCTTTATCTTAGATTCCACGACATTTATCTTAGATTCCACGCCATTTATCTTAGATTCCACGCCACTTATCTTAGCTTCTGTTAGCTTTTGTGAGTGTGACATTTGTTGCACTTTTTCTTGTAATTTTGATATATCATGTAGCATTTCTTCCTCTTCTTCATGAGTCATGCTAGAGCTTTCAAGTTCCTTACTAGGTGTTTGCATTTTCTTTCCTCGGGGTATTAGTTATCGATAATAATGCTTTACTATGCCCTTTGAATTCCGTTAAACCAAGCTTACATAAAAATTAAAAAAAAAACTACACACCTTTTTTCACTTTATAGAAGCCTGATATTGAATCTGATGTATCTCTGTAATTTCAGATCATCCAGTTCTGAAATTGCTACATGTAGTAGCCTTCTACGTCCTCTTTCCAATGCCACAAGTCTGAGCCAAATTGGATTCTCCAAGTAAGAGTTATGTGAAATCTCCCACTGTGACTTGCTTTTAGACTGGTTCAGTAGAGCGAACTTGTACGATGTGCCACGAGTCACTGTTTCAACCTTTGAATTTGAAACACACATACAAGAAACTACAGTTCGTCCTCTTTCTGTACCTTCTTACGAAATTTCAATCCGATCCCCAGAGAGAAAGTTATGACGATTTTCCCCAGTTCACCTGTTTTGAATGTAATTCAGGAGTCTGCAAAAAGACCAACTTCCTTAGAGCATATCTCCACAAATATCGCGCGAAAAGATCTGAAATTTTCACCCAAGGTTCAGCGCGATTTCTTCTCAAATGAGTTTTTTTTGCAACTTCTGAAACGTCACAGAAAAAAAGCTATAGCGAAAATTCCACGATGACCTGTTTGGAGCAGCGAAACCCTAGAATCCAAAGCTCTGATACCAAATGTTATGAAACCAGCTCAAGAAAAGATAGAAAAGATAGATCAATGCCTTAGAATTCAGCCTCTTCGAGGGGGAAACCTCCTTTACATTACATAAATGAACAATTCTTGGATGATACAAATGACAAAACCTCATTTCTATATATAGGAGTCTAAGGAGTCACAATATAATCCAGCCGACCTAACAATAATAATATAAAGCCAAAAAAATAACAATAGAGGGATTCTATGGGGCACAGATATAGCAATATGGGGGTAATAGGGGCACAACAATATAAATATGGGGTATAACTATAATAGTAATGGGGTAATCACTAGTATTATAGGGACCCAACAGCCCCCATCCGCAATTTGGACTTGGAAGTTAGAAACTGCTCGTACAAAACAATGCACTGCTTCTGCGATTTTTTGATGGATGAAATTATGGGTACTTCCACTATCAATCAAGACTACTACTGGGTGATGTTTAAGAAAACCCCTGATTTTGAGAGTTTGAGGGGAAGAAATCCCTGCCAACGCATGCAGCGAAATAACTGGTTCGTCAGAGACATTCTCCTTTGGGTTGTCTTCTTCTAGCGCCTCATGTTCCTCAAGTGGTGGATCTTCCTCTGTTGAGCTGTAGTCAGTGGCATCTATTTGAAAAAATTTGGGCTCCTTGCATTTATGACCTGGGGAGTATTTTTCATCACAGTCGTAACATAGTCCTTGCTTCCTTCTTTCAGCCATTTCTGCAAGTGACACCTTTTGGACCTTAAGTGTTTGAGTCGTGTTGTGAGCCTGTGGGAGACGACCTTTAGTGGGGAAATTTGGGCGACTGTATTGGGCTGCTAATGCACGTTCCACGTTACGGGCTACCTTGCAAGCCTCTGTCCAAGTGGGAGGGGGTCCCAGTAAGACTTGAGCTTTGATGGCTTCTTTAAGACCACTGATAAAACATTCCGTGTAGAAATCATTTGAGAGACCCCAAGTGCGGAAGGCTAAGGGTTCAAAAGCTGTAATATATTCATCCACGGTACCTGTCTGTCGGAGCTTAGTAAGATGACCCAAAAAAGAGTCCTCCTGTTCAAAGCGGTCTCGAAGAGTTTTGGTAAATTGGGTCCAAGTCTTAAAAGGTCCATTGCAATGTTGATGCCATTCCCACCATTGCCACCATTCATTGTCCAAGTACATGCTCCCCAACATAAGCTTAGTCGCATCATCTAAGATATGATTCAGTTTGAAATACTGCTCCATTTGTGCTATCCATGCAGACAGGTGAGAACCGTCAAATTTATGCATATCCAACTTGGGAGGTCACTGACTGGGTGGTGGGTGGGTGTGCCAGACGTGAGAAGAGTGGCTAGACTCACCCTCATTGTATTCATTGTCATTACACGCCTACTCGTGGGTTGGCTCCTTGCCCTTCGGGATTAATTGCTGGACCTGGAGAGATAGTCCGGTAAGCTACTTATTGATGGATTTAATGGATTCATCAAGTTTGTCCAGTCTTTCATTGGCCATTGCTTGAGCTCTAGTTTCTACCATACACCAACCTAATGAAAAATTGGGACCGCCTAATCAATACTGCAGTCGCCAAATCCTCAAAATGTCAATGCGGCCAAAAGTCCTGCGAAAATTATACCTAGGTATAGGAACCCTTCACAACAACTCCAATCTGGTGGATCTGAGAGATCTAAATGGTTGATCGGATAGTTCTGGGCAGTGGAACAGACTACTGCTGCGGATCGGCTGGCTCTAATAGATCGGAATGACTGATCTGCAAACTCGAGACTGTGGGACTGATGTTGGTTGCTTCTGCACCCCTTTGCACCAGCGGATCTGGAATAGATGATGTGCGATCCCCCGATAGAAAAGGGAACTATGGTCTTGAGGAGTGTCAGGTGCTACAGATCGCAATATACATAAGGGTCTGGCAGTAGTACTCGGCCCAATGTTTCAGGGCTCTAACTAAGGAGGATCGACTGTACCCTTAGTCGTACAACCCGACTACCCTATCATACGGGTGAGTAATCTCTCTAAGTGCTGTTCTCGGTGTACTGTAGCCACAAGACGGCCGACAGTTTATCTATGGCGAGGTTTCAAGGGAGCCTAGGGGCTTCCGATATACCCAGAGGGTAGGTGGAAAATAGTCCATGCGCGGTTCTGTCTAATGCACTACTACTCGAAGGGGTACCCACAGGGGTTACAAGGGAGTCCAACAGACGTGACCACCTCTTGTATTTCCTGCGTGCATGCCTCCCCAAATCCGCAGGTTTATGCGCTCAACGACAGATCCCGTGGTTTAAAGACGCCGGAACACGTCTCTAGCCAAAAAAAAAAAATTGCTAAGAATTGGCGATCCCACCGGCCCTCTAAAGTGCTCTGATACCACTTGTTATGCTCTTAACTTGCAAAATGATACCCAATACAGAATATGTGAAGAAAAGATACCCAGAACACAGAATAGCAATGATTTTATTATTCAGAGAGTAATGTTCACTTGCCTCTTCGAGGGGGCAACCTCCAATAGAGCATAGCTCGATTAAAAAATAAGACACCATACTCCTCGCAGGGAGTCTCTATCCTTTATATATGACTCATACATGCAATACCACGGGCCAATACCGTGGGTTTTATTAATACCATCTATCTAATACTACGGCCCATTTGCAACTAACTGTGGTCTCGTCATTAGTTGCGAGTTAACCACTTACAAATATTAATATGGGCTTTATTGACTCTTGACTATGACGTGATCCCATGACATAAATAAGGGGGTTAGGGTGGGACCCTAAGAGTTAACATCCCTGTGTTCATACATTCCATCCTCATGCATGTATTTGATTCTTCAACTTTCTCTTAAGTACAATCATAAGTACAAGATCCTCGACCACATGTACATGTACCTTCAAAGCTAAAATGAATATAATTTTGATACAATAAAATGAGTCTACATACTCAACTTTTCTATCTCGCAACTAGCATTCCATTAGCAAAGAAATTCAAATAAATGTGACACATTTCTTTTCTCATCAAAAGACATGTAACTTTAATCAGATAAGAACTCTAGCGATTTCTTACCAATTAACACCAAAGGTTCTTCCTTTAACTACACATTGATATCAACATGTGGATCATCCTAAATCACATCAATTATGGAAACTTCCTTTCCATTCTTACCATACTCTTTCTCCAGTTTCTTCAAATTTCATGGAAGCATTGTTGGTTTCAGAGTCCAACACCTTTCAACAATATGTCCTTGCTTATGGCAATAAGTACAACACATGTTCATCTTCTTGATGGCATAATTTTCCTTGTCCAATGGACCTTTGGATTCTTGCCTTCTTTCCTTCAAAAGTTTCTTGTATGTGACCATTCTCTTCCAACATCTAGAAACACAATGGTTAACCAAACCACAAAAGGAACATGCAATTCTTTTCCAATGCTATGTGGAAATTTATCATGCTTAACATAATAAAAAGAAGTGTGATGGAAATCAGATTTATACCTTTCTCTTTCACCTTCATTACCTTCATGAGGAGGTGAATCAAATGAAGAAGTAGCTCCCTTTGGAACACCATCAATCCCTTCAATGGTTTTAGAGCTTTCACAAATTTCTAGTTCAAGTGTATGTTTATGTACATCTTCTTCCTACAAATGATGTTTCAAACAATTGCATTCCCAAAGAATACAATCTTTACAAACTTGAGGTAGGGAACCTAAAATGAAACTCCTTCTAGGAACTGTTTCAATTGCCTTCATGGTTGCTTTGGAACTTTCTCTATAAGATTGTCCATAGCCAAGACCCAGATACTTAGGCCTTTCCTCAACCATTATTCGCTCAACAATACCCTGTGCATGTTTGCCCAATACTTTTCCTTCATAGCCCATTTTGGACATTAACTTGGACCCTATGCCTCTTGTATTTTTTTCAAAAGAACCAACATAAATATTCTTAGAGGAAATTGAAGACAAACTAGAATTGTTTACCTCTTCTTCAAGCTTATACTTGACTAAGGCTTCTTTGATAGCAAGGAGTTGTGTCTCCAAATCATGCATCCTTTCCAGATCCATATTTGTAATATGAAGTTGTCTCTCCATTTCCTGCAATTTGTCAGAAAGAAATTGCTTCTCTTCCTTCATGGAATTCAACTACTCTCGAAGTTCGGTACTCATTTCACTCACCATATCCATCATGATGAACAAGTCTCGCTTCATGTCTTCATCAAAGAATCTTGTGAAAGAGGAGGATTTGGAAAACTCACTTGTAGAAGTTGTCATTATCAAAATGAACAAAATAACTTCAACTAAATTTACAAATCTTTCAAAGAACTAATGACAAATTTCTGAACTAACTCAAGACAATGCTTGAATCATAAGAGGGTTCGATTCCATTGGACCTAAAAAAAATTTAACATGCCATTTCAGGGCCACGTGGCGGCCTTCAGGCTTGCCACATGTCAGCTCCTGATTGGTCGGTGAAAAAGGATATTCTAGGAAATATTCCAAGGAATATTCCTTGGAATATTCTTTTTTAATATTTTCCAAAAATCATTTATTCTTGGAAATTGCAGTTTACTAGACATTTTCAAATGGCAATAACTTCTTCATATGGTGTCATTTTTTTTAACTATTAGTGGCACCGAAATCAGGAAGACGAGATATATCCAGTTGTTCTGGTTCAACACTCTTTCGAACACTTTGAATTTTGAGCTATCATTAAAGTCTTGGATCAATATTTGATCACTCCTTCCCATTGGGAATCTTTTGGACCCCAAAAGACTAATATACTGATCTGAAGAGTAGATGAGAGTACAATACCCTCTTTTTTCAGCCTTTATACATTTTCCTGCATGGCAGGTGCCTTTGAACCAAATCTTGAAGGTAGTCGATGCTTCCCTTCCTGGATGCACTTGTCCTCATGTTAAGAATTGTCTTCCTTGAACTCATTCAGAATGTACAGAAGGTAGCTGAACATCACGTCCAAGCCACTTCCATGGCGACCTTTGCTGCTGCAAATCTCCTTTAGCAGACGATGTCAAAATAAAAGAAAACAACTTGACGACATAAATTCTTGGTCCATCAAAAGAAACAAATTTCACATCATGTGAATCATCATCATGTCCTTACATCTTGTATACAAATGATCAACTAAATCCTAAGACGACAAAAATCATGCCTTTCCAAACATTTGACCCTTCAAGTCAAGCATGTACAAAAAGAATTTTAATGATTCTTTTACAAAGATGAAACACTTCATCAGTATCTCCCTTTTACAATCTTGGAGACCAAATCAACTTTTCCAAGTCAACATGACATTACATGCATGTTTAAGCAAAAAAATATGATGGTTGTTAGCTTTCCATCAAGTCAATTACATACATGTTCAAATACAAGGAAACCATTAACATCCATGTGTTCATACATTCCATCCTCATGCATGTATTTCATTCTTCAACTTTCTCTTAAGTACATTCATAAGTACAAGATCCTTGACCACATGTACATCTACCTTCAAAGCTGAAATGCATATAATTTTGCAGCAATAAAATGAGTCTACATACTCAACTTTTCCATCCTACAACTTGCATTCCATTAGAAAAGAAATGCAAATAGATGTGACACATTTCTTTTCTCATCAAAAGACATGTAACTTTAATTAGATAAGAACTCTAGCCATTTCTTACCAATCCACACCAAAGGTGATTCCTTTAACTACACATCGATATCAACATGTGGATCATCTTGAATCACAACAATTATGGAAACTTCATTTCCATTCTTACCATACTCTTTCTCCACTTTCTTCAAATTTCGTGGAAGCATTGTTGGATTCAGAGTCCAACACCTTCCAACAATATGTCCTTGCTTATGGCAATAAGTACAACACATGTTCATCTTCTTGATAGCATAATTTTCCTTGTCCAGTGGACCTTTGGCTTCTTCACTTCTTTCCTTCAAACGTTTCTTGAATGTGGCCATTCTCTTCCAACATCTAGAAACACTATGGTTAACCAAACCACAAAAGGAACATGCAATTCTTTTCCAATGCTTATGTGGAAATTTATCATGCTTAACATAATCAAAAGAAGTGTGATGGAAATCAGATTTATACCTTTCTCTTTCACCTTCATTACCTTCATGAGGAGGTGAATCAAATGAAGAAGTAGCTCCCTTTGGAACACCATCAATCCCTTCAATGGTTTTAGAGCTTTCACAACTTTCTGGTTCAAGTGTATGTTTATGTACATATTCTTCCTGCAAATGATGTTTCAAACAATTTCATTCCCCAAGAGTAAAATCTTTACAAACTTGAGGTAGGGAACCTGAAATGAAACTCCTTCTAGGAACTGGTTCAATTGCCTTCATGGCTTCTTTAGAACTTTCTCCATAAGATTGTCCATAGCCAAGACCTAAATACTTAGGCCTTTATTCAACCATTATTGGCTTAACAATACCTTGTGCATGTTTTCCCAATCCTTTTCCTTCATAGCCCATTTTGGACATTAAATTGGACCTTATGCCTCTTGTATATTTTTCAAAAGAACCAACATAAACATTCTTAGAGGAAATTGAAGACAAACTAGAATTGTTTACCTCTTCTTCAAGTTGATACTTGACTAAGGCTTCTTTCACAACAAGGAGTTGTGTCTCCAACTCATGCATCCTTTCCAGATCCATATTTGAAATATGAAGTTGTCTCTCCATTTCCTGCAATTTTTTAGAAAGCAACTGCTTCTCTTCCTTCATGGAATTCAACTACTCTCAAAGTTCAGTACTCATTTCTCTCACCATATCCATCATGATGAACAAGTCTCACTTCATGTCTTCATAAAAGAATCTTGTGAAAGAGGAGGATTTGGAAAAATTCACTTGCAGAATTTTTCATTATCAAAATGAACAAAACAACTTCAACAAAATTCACAAAGCTTTCAAAGAACTAATGAAAATTTTCTAAACTAGATGGCAATAAAATCAAATTCTTATTCAAGCAGCCTTTTGTAAACAAACCCTCTTATGCTTCAAGGATTGTCTTGAGGTCCTTTGGGTAAGGAGAATGCCTTCAACCCTTCCTCCTACTTTTCCTCTCCTGGACTTAGCTTATCAGTAGCTTTCCCTTCACCTTTGCAAACTCAAACAATAATCAGTTTACAAACAATCAAACAGTAGAATCCTTTGTACTGTTTAAACACCTATCAAGTCAAACAAGAAATATTTTTCTCTGTCAATCAAGCATCCTACTCTGATACCACTTTATTTTAAATTAGGGTTTAACATCTTGTTATGCTTACAAGAACCTCTCACTCCAAAGCTTAACAATTATTTGATCTAGCTTATGTTGACACTTGCAAAATTAAGTACTTGAAATAGGTGTATGTCTTTATTTGTTTTTAAATGTTTAAGTGATTTAAGTTGATTTGCTTATGCTGATATTAAACACACATAACAACCATATAATGCAGCAAATAAACATCAACACATAATAGCAAATTTAATCTAGGAGTTCACTCGAATATCGTGGGCTACCTCTCTTTAAGCTTATGTCAATTTGACTTGGCTCTTTGGGATTATGGTTTCAATTCTTTTACAAGTTCCACACTCAACTCCAATGGTTATTGACTGAACAAATGGGCCTAGAAAACCATATAAATCCCTATCATGGCTGTCATCATTCTGCAAACAAATCTAAGATCCCTTAGACTTGATTCCTTCAATTGGTGCACTGAACTTCCCTGAGCTTCTTGATGGCACTAACTCCTTCAAAATTCTTCAACTGTCTCTGAAAGCTCTTCTACTATTTCCAACACATATCAGACATCAACAAAAGATTGTTCATTTTCTCAAAATGAGCACTGCATCCCCGATCTAAGCCTTCCTCCAAGGTTGGCACTGGGTTTCCTGAAACTTCCCTATAGCATCTCAGCCTTTAGAAGTCTGCAGATGCTTCTATAAACCCTTGCAATGGATTTAGAAGGCTCATTATAGTCTGAATGACTATTGGTTTGCTGAGAATGAATATTAATAGCTCCTGCAACTGCCTCCAACCCCTGGTGGCCATGAGCTCCAAAATATACCTGGATTAAAATCTCCTTGAAGATGGCTTCTTCAGCTTCTCTGGACTATTCCATTGGCTTCAGAAGGCCTCAATTAGCCTAGCTAGCTTCTTGTTTCACTGTCTTAGTGGTGGGCTCCAGTATTGTAGCAATAATGCTACAACTCCTGGAGCTTCCTTCTCTAATTTTATCAACCCGGTAGTTCGTAACAAACTTGGAAGCGACGGTGCTGTATGCACAAGTACTAGCTCTTGTCGCAGCTGTCACTTGGTCAGCTGGCACAAGTCCGCTAGGGCTCAAGCCAACTTCTATATGTTCTCAGAAGAAGCTTTTTAAGTGATGAACGAAGGCTATCTCAAAGGAAATTAACCTACTTTGCAAGAATAAACTGAGAGCCAACCAAACATGGAAACCCTAGTAAACCCTAATCTGACCAGCTTAATCCTTACAATGCAATGATGGGAATGCAACTCCTAACAATGATGCCATTACTTCTAGTGAGGTGAGATGCATGAATTTAAACTACTTCCATTGAAGAGAACACGTTTTTGTATTTTTGCTCAAGTGGTTGGAGTTATTATGATTGTGCTTCTTACTGGGTCTTGACTGTGCAGGGGTAGTTCAAAGTGGAGGAAGGCTTGGCAAAGGTTAGGAGGACTCTGATAGGTTCTAGGGGATCCCTAACATCATTCTACAGAAGTTCACAACGTTCAGGTGCCTGGCAACCGTGTTTGCAAGCTTCTACAGGATGTCTGCAGGGGATCCTACAGGAAGCTCGGGATTTCTACAGGAAGTCTGCTAACTTCTACAGGATGTTCTGCAGTCAGAATTTTGGGTGATGGAGAAGTGAATGAGATGTATGGGTGGATAGGTAGGATGAGAGGGGAGCTTGTGATGGCTTATGGACAGAGAGATGAGATGGAGAGAGGGTGTATAAAGCCGGTTGGTCGATAGAAGGGTAGAGGCAATGGAAGGCCGAAAAGATAGAGCAACGCGGATAAGAGAAGAGTTGGTGGGCAAAGGATCTAGATGGGAGATAAGGAGATGCCTTAGGCACGGCTGTGAAGGATAAGGAAGTGTTGAAGTGGAGCTGCGCAGTGTAAATGGAACAAATCACCTCTGTCTTGCACAAAACCGAGAATTCATCAACCTATTCTAATTGTTTTATTACAAACCAAAGAACAGTGATTGAAGTTAAGATAGAAATCGTGCATGGTGCTGAAAAAAAGGGTTATTGCTCAAGATCTAAATGCATGTACACTTCTACCAATGGGAATATGACTTTAAAGCTTGCATGAACATGTAAAACTGCGTTTTTTGGTGGTTGGCACGGTCTACACTCCCAATCTCTAAACAGAGGTGGGAGTGAGTGTACGATCAACCTTTTTCTGGAACTCTGATGAATTCTAATCCTCCTACTGTAATCTAAGCTGCTGAAAGCATGTTATCCATCAACTAACCTACTTAATCACCTCAAGAAATTCGAATCAGCAGACTGTGTTTTCCAAATGCATGCCAAAGCAAAGAAATGAAATGCTGAAAGGAAAGACAAGTAACAATACAAAGAAAGGAGGTCTATTGCTCTCAGGTTGGGCCCTAACCTGAGAGCTATAGCTCCTCTAAGAACTCAGAATTGAATCCAAATCTGCCTGCCTTTTATTAAAAGATCATAATCATGAGTCTAATAACATGCCAAAATGGCTTACAAATAGCAAAACAGAGCTATAGCTCGTGATTCAAAATCTGCAACAAAGGTTCAAAAGTCCCCATCGAAGGCTACAGCCTCAATATTTATACATTATGAGGGCCAAGCTGGCCTCCTAAATTAGTGGGGCTTGGCTGTCCAACTAAAAGTAAACTGTTGTTCCTGTAGAATCCGTTGGCTGCCTTCTAGCTCGGTGGTGATAGCTGTTGGGGCTCGGAGTTGGGGTGGAGATCACGAGGAAGGTCATTCAAGGCTATGGACAACCTTCCTATAAACCTGCAATGCCACCATGGTTGTCTCCTTGCCTCCATCTGCGTGGTTTTTGCTCCATTTAATGTCAAAAAACCTGAAATAATCGTGTATTAGCCACATAGGCATAATGACTGCCCTTCTTCCTACAAATAACATGAATATACTAAGAAATGATGCATAAGTGATAAAAAATGAAGGGTTCAGCAAGGTAAGTAGGCCAAATGAGCCCAAAATGTTACCAAAATTTGGGGCTCATCATCACCCCCCAGCTAAAGTATTTGCTCATCCTTGAGCAACTAGTCCAACTCTTCATCCTTCATTACCTTTACTGCTACTCTTACATCCCAAGCCTCTGTAGTAGTGTCCTCCTTGCTGATATGAAACCCAGTCCTTCTGTTTACCTCTTCCCACTGTTCATTATCATCTTTCTTTGTGTTGCCTTCCATCAATCCTAGCAGCAGTGGTGGGCTGAGTTTAAGGCCAATCCAGCTGGCCTGGAGGTTTTGCATGGATTTCTTATAGAGGGCTACCTGTACCAGAGCTTCCCTCATCCGAGTTGGGGTATGGTACTCTTGGATTTTCAGACTGTGTGCCAATGTATTCCATCTGCGTGTGCATGCTTGGACAGCATTGTCTCCTAACAGTCTCTCCATGTCCTCAAAATGAGCTATGGCTTGGGCCTGTTGATCCATATATCTTAATGAAGCTTGAGGGTCAGTGGACAAATGTTGGTGTGCCGAGATTAGTGCAACTGGATCCCCTGGTTCTGGTCTGATGAGCAATGGCTCATTCAGCTCTCAGTTCATGACCACTTTGGCTTCTGCTGCTCTTTTGTCCTCATGGTTCAGCCATGAGGCAAACGCCATTAAT
Source organism: Pinus tabuliformis (assembly GCA_031772625.1). Taxonomy (NCBI): domain Eukaryota; kingdom Viridiplantae; phylum Streptophyta; class Pinopsida; order Pinales; family Pinaceae; genus Pinus; species Pinus tabuliformis. Next base: position 478,432,669 of record CM062812.1, on the reverse strand, counting down.
TGCATATCTCCCAAGGCCGTATTGGGATCCCATGAAACTACATTAGGCAGGGCCAGATTATGGAGGTAGAACTCCGCTAATTTGGCCTTATCCTCTGATGAACTAGTACTGCATACTTCAGTGAATTGCTGCAGGTCTTGGAGCTGAGAGATGCCCCTCTGCGCCAAGGTATTGATTTGGAATTGCAGCCATTGGTCCTTCAAGTACATGCCATAGGATTTGGCCGGCTGCCTGCATTGGATAGCATCCATGGCCCAGCTGGCCATGCAGGCCAATTGTGCTTCTTTCTGCTGCAGCTGTTCTCTGAGAGCTTGCACCTCAATTTGTGCTTGTTGTTCTGCTTCCTGTAGATGTGTAGTTGGCTCCCCAAGACCGGTGTTCAGTTCCTTTTTTCCTTGCTGTTCTGCTGTGGTGTCCTTGGAGGATGTACCTGTCCCTGCCCTCAGCTCCTGCAACTGCAATCTCAGCTTTTGGTTTTCTTCCTGTAGGAACACGCGTTGGCAATTTGCCACGTGTTTAGCCATGGACAATTCACTTCTGGCCTCCTTGAGCTTCTCCTGTAAGGGACCTATGTCCGCGACACCCTTTGACTTGGCTATCTTCATCCACGTGTGTGTACGGACTCTTTCTTCCTCCAATGCAAAAAACAGTGGCACAGTAAATTTCTGAGGTATAATTTTGCCAGCCTCTAAAAAGGTGTAATATGAACTCAGACTTGGCTGAGGGCTGGGCTCTGGTATATGCTCTTTCTCCACTTCTTTTGGTGGTTCTACTTCACCCTCCCTCGGTGGTGATAAGGGTGCTTCCCCTTCCATTCTCTCAGTTTCTTTAAGCCTGGCTAAGGTTTCCTGTAGAGCATCTTCAGCATCCTGTAGCCGAGCTTTTGTAGTCAATTTGTCTAACCTTTCTTGCCACGTGGGCTACCTGGTCTGGTGTGCCTTCTTTCAACTTGGTGGCACACTCAATCAGAGACTGTAGTAGAAAGTAGGGGAGATTGAGCTTGTTTTCTACAGGTAGATCCATCTGGTGCCTTAATTCAGTGAGTAACCGAAAGTGGTACCCATATACAATGCTAAAACGGCCTTCGCAGGTGATGTACTTCATAATCTGCAGGCTAACTTCATTCCACGGTGGCAGTAAACTGGTTCTACGAACCCCATTTTTATCTTCTGAGAATTCCTCCTCTGGTGGAAAGAATTCTTTCTTAGCCTGTTGGCCCAATTTCCTTTCTTCTTTATCCCATGGTAATCCCATTGGGAGCTCCGTAACTCGGCTGATGAATTGTGGGGTGAGTTTGAGGCTCAAACCCCTGAAGTTAACGGTGGCCAATGTTTTAGATTTCGGCCTCAGAGCTTGCAAAAACTCCTCTGCCACTTCGTCGTCATAGCCCTGCAATTTTTCACAGAAGGATATCCATTGCGCTTGTGTGAAGAGCTCCACCACCTCAGGATTTTCTCTTCTCTTCGTTGAATCAGTGGGTTCCCTTTTGATGAACCCACCCGACATGGTGAAAAACTGCTGCGTTAGCTGGAGGTGGCGAATGCGGAAGAAATTTGGCCTACTGGGACAGAGCGTAGAATTACGCTTCTGTCATGCATATAATTCACGAAGCTTATCTCCTGAGGACATTAACACAGCTTAATTACACTGACATCCTGTAGGACGATAGTTCATGCACGACAGACAAAATTTGCAAAAATTTTCTACGACCAGACTGTAGACGACGATTCTGCCACCCTCAAAACCAATTGCATGGAGAGTTCAGGCTTACCCTTTTTAATCCGCCACCTTTTGACGTGAGGAACCCGATTTCCTATAGAAACAGCTTTCCTGTAGGAGCAGCGCGCAAATCCTGGAGGATACTGCAGTGGGTCTGCGCTCTTGGTGTTGCTTCACAGGCGTTCGAATGGCCAAAGACTTGGAGTGTCGAGCTGCAAAGGGATCCGGGTGATCACTTGAGTCTCAAACGGTGAATGATAAATGCATGGGGTGGCAATCTAGCCGATTAGATTTGAATCGGCGGAATCCGTGGCGCGGGGGTGAGCTGTCCCTGCCGGACCGTTGGACGACGTCATTCCATCATTCGCCTGCGAGTTCCCTTACTGCCGCATCATTCCCCGCAGATCCGCCACCGTCTCTTCTGTTAAAACTCGTTTTTCCCGACGGGATGGCTCTCACGTGTGCACTGCCCGTTTCTTTTGCCATGACCACCGCCCAAACATCTGACTAGACCACTAACTGGTCGACATGGCCAGTCGAATGGCCATACAACCGCTCAACCCATTCACTTCACACTTGCAAACATTTTCAAAGTAAAATTCATGCAATTCGACGGAAGAAAGGGTCGAGGCACTTACCTGTGCGGCCGCAACACGATTTTTCGGCTCTTGGACGACGATGAGTGGATTTATTTGCTGCTGGTGGATTTGCACAGGCCCGGAGGTTCATATTCGCAGGCCGCTGACGATGAATCAGATGCTTCGGCTACATGCGCCCGCGTTTTCATTGCATGTGGCAAGCGCTGTGAATGGTGTACACTCTAGCGGGCTTAACTGTTACGGGACTCCTGCAGGATGTCCTGTAACCGTTTTTCCTCCTCGGGTGCATGCTGCACGACGAAGGCAATGGCCGCACGATCACACTCACAGAGCTCATGGATGGCTGGGATGGATATAGTATGACATCTCAGCGTTTTTTCATCTTAAAAATTGCTTTCTCTTGATAACTCAATGATCTGCTTAGATGGTGCAGGTACTTCATTGCATGTCGACAAGGATTGTAGAAAGAGGTGACAGTAGTGTGTACGGTTGACAACAGTAGCTTGCATGCGTTCAAACCGATCCTTGGTCGTTAGATCTCCTCATAAAATGAATTCTTGGCCGTCCCGAACTTCTACAGGAAGTTTCCTGTAGAAATACAGAACTTCCTGTAGAAAGTTTGCATTTCCTGTAGAAAGTCTGCACCTTCCTGTAGAAAGTCTGCATCTTCCTGTAGAAGACTTAAGGTGTGATGAAATCGTGCCCATACCTTGGAGAAGATGAGTATTCTTGGAGGAGGTGCTGGTGAGGTCTCCTGGCAGCATGATAAGGATCTTTGGCTTTGCGTTAAAAGACCTCCTCTCCTTCATAGAACACCTGCAACCTGCATGCATTTTCACATTATAAACTTGCTGTCCTTGTCTTTTTTCTTATTGTTTTTTCTCCTTTTTTTTCTTTTTTCTCCTTTTTTTTTTTTTTTGAAAGATAGCAGGGGTGCCTTAATGAGGTTTTCACCCTTGCCATCTGCCTTAAGTGCCTCAGAGAGGTTTTCACTCAAGGATCTTTTTCAAATTTTTTCCTTTTTTTTTTTTTGAAAGACAATAGGGGCGCCTCAATGAGGTTTTCACCCCTACCACCTGCCTTGGGAGCCTCAGAAAGGTTTTCACCCAAGGATCTTTATTATTTATTTATTTTTTTTTTATTTTTTATTTTTAGATCTTTCAGGGTATGCCCGAAGCAGAGGCAGAACCCTTCTCTATGACCAACACTGATTTCTCCATAGTTTTAATGAACTCTTGTCTTGATAGAGGTTTCCTGTAGATCTTCAATCGATGCCCATTGACAAGCATGGGGATGGACTCCTCATCAATGGTCCGAATAAGAACAGATCCATTTTCATGACATTTTTCCACTGCATATGGTCCCAGCCATCTGGTTCTCAGCTTCCCCTTGAAATCTTTGTACCTAGAGTCATACAACAATGCCCAATCTCCTGGCTGGAATTTCTTGTCATTGAGGTGTTGGTCATGCCACACCTTTCTCTGAAGTTGAACCACTTCTGAGTGAAGGAGGGCCTGCATTCGGTGCTCGTCTAGTCCATTCAGCTGCAATAACCTTTCTTGTTGTGCATGGCTGAGATCTAGGTCCAGCTGAGCTGCCATCCTCAAAGTGTTGTATTCAAATTCAATGGACAGCAAAGCTTTCTTCCCATAGACCAGCTCATAAGGTGTGAAGCCGGTGGTGGTCTTCCAGGTGGTGTTGTAAGCCCATGTGGCCTCAACGAGGCGATCTGCCCAATCTTTCCTACTGCTGCTCACCACCTTAGTCAAAATCCCTTCCAATGCTCTGTTGGTGACTTCCACTTGTCCATTTGCCTGTGGATGATAGGGGGTGGAAGTCCTATGCTTGATTTTGTGATGAGCTAGTAGGTCTTCAATTAAGTTGGATGTGAATTGGCTTCCTTGATCGGTGACCAGCTCTCTTGGGTAGCCAAATTTGTAGAAGATGTTTTCTCTTAAGAACTCGGCCACCTTTTCTTCTGTTGCTGCTTTGATTGCTTTAGTCTCTGCCCACTTTGTCAGGTAGTCAGTGCACACAATGATGTAAGACCTTTGCCTCGAAGGAGGGTTGATTGGAACCACAAAATCCATACCCCACTTCTCAAATGGCTCAAGAGTCACTTGAGGTTGGAGAGGCATCTCATCCCTTTGAGTCGGTTTCCCCATTCTTTGGCATTGGTCACATTGGCTGATATACCTTCTGACATCTTGATAAAGTGTGGGCCAATAGTAGCCCGCCTGCAGGATTTTGAAGGTAGTCCTCTTTGCTGCAAAATGTCCTCCACAAGGCCCATCATGACAGGTGAGGAGGATATCAAAGACTTCCTCCTCCCTTACACAATGCCTTAAGATCTGATCAGGGCCAAGCTTGAACAGATTGCCCCCGATCCAAGTAAATGAGGCACTTTTTCTGATGATTCTGCTCTTCTCTCTTGAAGATAGGTGCGGAGGGAACTGTGCTGACACAAGGTAGTTTGCTATATCATCAAACCATGGAGAGAGTACTGAGATAGCAAACAGATGTTCATCGGGCATCTGGTCATCCACTGTTCCATCCTCATCTGCAGACAAATCCAATCTAGATAAAAAGTCAGCAACAACATTTTCTTTACCTGGTTTGTCAACAATGGTCAAATCAAACTGCTGTAACAAAAGTAACCATATAATAATACGAGCATTCAGATCTGGTTTATTCATTAAATATCTAATTGCAGCATGATCCGTATGTACAAAGGTTTGATAACCAGTAATATAATGTCGGAACTTGTTCAATGCATGGACCACAGCCAAGAATTCTTTCTCGGTTACAGTGTAATTCAGTTCAGCTTTGGATAAGTTTTTGCTAACAAAGTAAATGGCATATGGAAGTTTTTGTTCAAATTTTCCTAAAGCTGCCCCTATGGCTTTGTTCGAGGCATCAGTGTGGATGTGGAAAGGTAGGGCCCAGTTTGGACCTCTCAAGATTGGGGCTGACACCAACTTGTCCTTTAATTCATTCAAAGCCCTCTGACAATCGTCAGTCCATTTAAACTCCACATCTTTTACCAACAGGCCAAACAATGGCGAGGCTAGCTTGCTAAAGTCTTTAATGAATCTCCTGTAATACCCTGCTAATCCTAAGAAACTCTGAACATCCCTTACCTTTTGGGGAGGTGGAACCTTCTTGATGAGAGCAATTTTGTTAGGATCCACTTGTAACCCTTGGCAAGAAATGGTATGGCCTAGCACGGTCCCTTCAGTCATCAGGAATTCACATTTTTCAGGACTAAGGGACAGGTTCATCTCAATGCATTTGGTTAGGACCTTTCCCAGATTGGACAATACTTCCTAGAAGTTGGACCCATAAGGAGTGAAGTCATCCATATAGATTTCCACCGCATCATGGACCAGCTTCGAGAATATGCTCAAGACAACTCTCTGGAAGGTAGCAGGAGCATTGCATAGCCCAAAGGGAAGAACTTGGTAGGCAAAGGTACCCCAAGGACAAGTGAAGGTGGTCTTATCTTGGTCTTCCGGGCTGATTTGGATTTGGTTGTACCCGCTAAACCCATCCAGGAAAGAGAAGAACTTCTTTCCTGCCAGTCCATCCAACACTTGATCTATGAAAGGTAGAGGGAAATGGTCTTTCTTGGTAGCTTTGTTCAGTTCTCAATAGTCCACACAGATTCTCCACTTCCCATTTTTCTTGGGAACCAACACCAGAGGGGACACCCATTCACTAACTGAGATGGGGTAAATGAATCTGGCATCTAGCAGTTTTTGCAATTCTTCCTTGACGATGTCCTTAAGGGCTGGATTCATTCTCCTCTGAGGTTGCCTAACTGGTTTACAATCCTCTTTGATGTATATGTGATGGGTACAGACCGAAGGATGGACTCCTTTCATCTCCTTATAGCTCCAAGCAAAAGCATCTAGATGGCTGGCCAACAGGCTACACAGCTCCTTTTCCTGGGAGGGAGATAGGGAGGAGCTGATCTTTAACGTTCTCTCAGGGCCGAACTCCACATTCTTGACTCTGGGAGTGACAGGGTTGGTGGCACAAAGGTCCACTAAGGCGCTGGCTTGGGCATCCTCCACCAATTTCTCTAAGGATAGTGCACTGGAAGGTGGATTCTGGATCAAGGTCTCAATCAGGTCATCCTCGGTTGGGTGGTCTCTTCTAGTGGTATCTAGGGTGCACAAAGGTGCTGAGTACACCTCATCCTCTTCTCCTTCCTCCAACCACAGTGGTAAGTCATGCTCTAAGGAGGGTTGGGCAGGAGGGTATAGGACTAGTTGTTTGGACATAGGACCATTTTTGATGGTCATGTTTCCTGCATGGCAACTTATGTAAGCATCTGCAGTGGCTAACCAAGGCCTTCCAAAAATAAGAGGATATCCAGTAAGCTTTGCCTTGGGTTGCAGAACCAAGAAATCTGTAGGGTATTCCCAAGAGTCGACAGAGACCAAGACATCCTCCACAATCCCTTCGGGAGTCATGGTGGAGCGATTTGCTAGTTGCAGGACTGTCGAGGTCTTCCTCAAGGAACCCTGAAGATTGAGTTTGAGCATGGTATCCCTGGTCATCACATTAATGGCAGCCCCCGGATCAATCAAGGTGTGAGGTATGATGGTGCCATTGATGTGGACATCTACTACAGGACTTCCAGGATCTAGGTACTTTGGGCAGATGACTTGTCCTAACATAAGGTCAGACAGTTGTCCTAAGACATTGATGGTTGAAGCATCTCTCTTTTGCCTGCCTGGGTGTTTGAAACACTTTTCCTTAACCAGTTTGTCGTATATTGGCACATCCTTGATGGCTTGGAGAAGTGGTATTTTCACACACAACTGCTTGAGCTCTCCCAGAAGCTCATCCTCCTCTGGGTTGGGTTGTGTGGTGGCTGTTAGTCTCTCAGGAAAGGGTGGAATAGCCTTTGGTTCACTTTCCTGTTTGTCTTCCTCGTCCTCTGGGGGAGGAGGTTGGCGATCCGGAAGAGTCTTTCCAGATCGAAGATTGATCTCCTGGATCTCCACAGCATAGGTAGGGCATGATGTTTCCCCAGTGTATACCTACTGGGCCTGTCTATTATTGGGGTTCAGGTTCGGTTGAGTAGGTATTTGAGGTTGCCTTGGAGGAGTAGGAGGTAATGGTTGAGGTTGAACTGGTGGTGGAGGCAAAATCGTGGGAGGAGTGTTGTACTAGGGCCTCCACCCCGACTGAGCTGCATTCCAATGAGGCTGTGGCTGGGCATGTGAGTGATATGAATGAGTAGTGGGCTGAGTAGGGTACTGAGGTGGATAAGACCATGGAGGAGGCATAGACCAGGAAGGATGAGCAGGGGGACCCCAGGAAGGCATAGGAGTCGATTGGTTGGGGCTGTAATAAGCTTGGGGTGCCCCTTGCATCCCCTGCTGGTAAGGTCTAGGTCCTTGTGGCCTCCTTTGGTTGAGGAAATAGAGAGGTTCAGTGGGGGCTTCTGTCCCTTGGTACATGTCTTTAAGCCCAGGTAAGGTCGGACATTGATTTGTGGGATGGTCCTCCTCACAAACGAAGCACACTTCAACCGAATGCAGTGGGCATTCGTTCTTAGGGTGTCTCCTTGTACATCTAGGGCAGAAGATAGCCAAGGCCCTCTCAGCTTCTTCCTTCTTCTGCTGGATCCGGAATGTGTCAAGTTGTATGGCAATGGTTTGTCTCACCTCACTCTTAAGATCTTCTAATTGATTTGCAAACTCATGCTTGGAGAAAGGGATACCAGCTGAGAGGAGGTTTCCTCTACCTCGTTTCCGGGCTGCCCTAGAGTGGTTTCTAAACACAGTCTTGATGTCCTCATAAGGCAGTTGGTAAATATCTCCCCCAGCTAACATGTGAAGGGTATCTAAGAGGTCTTCAGGGACTCCTCGGAGCAGGACCAACTTGAGGGATTCAGGGTCAAGTGTGCACCTGGCCCGCTTATAGCTAAGTTGGAACCTCTCCTCATAATCCTCTAAGGACTCATCATTTCCCATGGTCATCCAAAAGATCTCTCCCTTGGTTTCCTTGGACCTACAGTAGTCCCGGTACTTGGTATTGAAAGCTTGCTACATCTGAGCCCAAGTGGTGATACTATTCCCAAGTAAGCCCATGAACCAGCGTAATGCTGCATCCTTAAGAGTTGAAGGGAAGAGTTTCAGCTTCTGCTCATCTTCAGTATAGTCATAGGTTCTACAAATGACAGCAAACTCAAACAGGAAGGTATCAGGATCTTCAGTAGTCAGTCCATGGAAGTGAGGTAGAGCGGAGGGACTAATGTTTTTCATCTTCATGTCTCCATTGGTTTCTCGGATGGGGAAGGCACCTTCTATTCTCTCATCTTCTCCTCTATTGTCAGCCATAGCTTCAGATGGGATGGTCTCTAATTCTTCTTCTGCTATAGTATCTTCGTATATCTCAAGAGGTTCACCTATAGGTTCTTCTAGATCACTGTCACCGAAGAAGAGAGAAGGGTGACTCAGTGATGTGGTGGGGGTGTTGGGTAAGAATTTTCCTATTTTATCTCGATTCCTACGAGGCATGAAATGGAAAGACTTTTTGATTGCTTTTGTTTTTTTTCTTTGGTACCTGCAAAACTGAAACAGATTGATCTAAAACTAACTATCTTGCTGAAATAAAATGCAGAATTGAAATGAAAGCAGGAAAGAACTAATCTACTTTGCTCAAATGGAATTGCAGGAATGGAAATGCTAGTCTACGCTTGCATAATGGAAATGCTAATCTATGCTTGCAAAATTGAAATTGCGGAATTGAAATGCTAATCTATGAAAGTAGGAAATGTCTATGCTACTTTTGCAGAATGGAAATGAAACAAACTACTTGGCAGAAGGCGAGAGTAGGAAAATAGAAGAAAAGCAACAATTACTAATACTCTGACGCTTCCCCGGCAATGGCGCCAAAAAGATGGTGGGCTCCAGTATTGTAGCAATAATGCTACAACTCCTGGAGCTTCCTTCTCTAATTTTATCAACCCGGTAGTTCGTAACAAACTTGGAAGCGACGATGCTGTATGCACAAGTACTAGCTCTTGTCGCAGCTGTCACTTGGTCAGCTGGCACAAGTCCGCTAGGGCTCAAGCCAACTTCTATATGTTCTCAGAAGAAGCTTTTTAAGTGATGAACGAAGGCTATCTCAAAGGAAATTAACCTACTTTGCAAGAATAAACTGAGAGCCAACCAAACATGGAAACCCTAGTAAACCCTAATCTGACCAGCTTAATCCTTACAATGCAATGATGGGAATGCAACTCCTAACAATGATGCCATTACTTCTAGTGAGGTGAGATGCATGAATTTAAACTACTTCCATTGAAGAGAACACGTTTTTGTATTTTTGCTCAAGTGGTTGGAGTTATTATGATTGTGCTTCTTACTGGGTCTTGACTGTGCAGGGGTAGTTCAAAGGGGAGGAAGGCTTGGGAAAGGTCAGGAGGACTCTGAGAGGTTCCAGGGGATCCCTAACATCATTCTACAGAAGTTCACAACGTTCAGGTGCCTGGCAACCGTGTTTGCAAGCTTCTACAGGATGTCTGCAGGGGATCCTACAGGAAGCTCGGGATTTCTACAGGAAGTCTGCTAACTTCTACAGGATGTTCTGCAGTCGGAATTTTGGGTGATGGAGGAGTGAATGAGCTGTATGGGTGGATAGGTAGGATGAGAGGGGAGCTTTTGATGGCTTATGGACAGAGAGATGAGATGGAGAGAGGGTGTATAAAGCCGGTTGGTCGATAGAAGGGTAGAGGCAATGGAAGGCCGAAAAGATAGAGCAACGCAGATAAGAGAAGAGTTGGTGGGCAAAGGATCTAGCTGGGAGATAAGGAGATGCCTTAGACACAGCTGTGAAGGATAAGGAAGTGTTGAAGTGGAGCTGCGCAGTGTAAATGGAACAAATCACCTCTGTCTTGCACAAAACCGAGAATTCATCAACCTATTCTAACTGTTTTATTACAAACCAAAGAACAGTGATTGAAGTTAAGATAGAAATCGTGAATGGTGCTGAAAAAAAGGGTTATTTCTCAAGATCTAAATGCATGTACACTTCTACCAATGGGAATATGACTTTAAAGCTTGCATGAACATGTAAAACTGCGTTTTTTGGTGGTTGGCACGGTCTACACTCCCAATCTCTAAACAGAGGTGGGAGTGAGTGTACGATCAACCTTTTTTTGGAACTCTGATGAATTCTAATCCTCCTACTGTAATCTAAGTTGCTGAAAGCATGTTATCCATCAACTAACCTACTTAATCACCTCAAGAAATTCGAATCAGCAGACTGTGTTTTCCAAATGCATGCCAAAGCAAAGAAATGAAATGCTGAAAGGAAAGACAAGTAACAATACAAAGAAAGGAGGTCTATTGCTCTCAGGTTGGGCCCTAACCTGAGAGCTATAGCTCCTCTAAGAACTCAGAATTGAATCCAAATCTGCCTGCCTTTTATTAAAAGATCATAATCATGAGTCTAACAACATGCCAAAAATGGCTTACAAATAGCAAAACAGAGCTATAGCTCGTGATTCAAAATCTACAACAAAGGTTCAAAAGTCCCCATCGAAGGCTACAGCCTCAATATTTATACATTATGAGGGCCAAGCTGGCCTCCTAAATTAGTGGGGCTTGGCTGTCCAACTAAAAGTAAACTGTTGTTCCTGTAGAATCCGTTGGCTGCCTTCTAGCTCGGTGGTGATAGCTGTTGGGGCTCGGAGTTGGGGTGGAGATCACGAGGAAGGTCATTCAAGGCTGTGGACAACCTTCCTATAAACCCGCAATGCCACCATGGTTGTCTCCTTGCCTCCATCTGCGTGGTTTTTGCTCCATTTAATGTCAAAAAACCTGAAATAATCATGTATTAGCCACATAGGCATAATGACTGCCCTTCTTCCTACAAATAACATGAATATACTAAGAAATGATGCATAAGTGATAAAAAATGAAGGGTTCAGCAAGGTAAGTAGGCCAAATGAGCCCAAAATGTTACCAAAATTTGGGGCTCATCACTTAGGTCAAAAATAACTTCTGTAGTGCATTTAATCATTATCTCCAAGAGATCCTCCACTAAATCTGGTTAATTGTAGTTATCTGTAGTTTTTGGAAAAATCCCTAAATGCCTCCTCTCCGCCAAAATTAACTATTGGGGTGACTGTTACATAACTGTCTCGACATGGATATGGGGCGGTCACACTGGTGGTTAGGGATAAGGTTGGTAATTTGGGTGGTTTTGATGGCCACGGTTTACCCCACGGTAATGTGACTAGTCTTTCGGTACCACTGGCGGGTAAGACCGTTGGCGATCCTAACCCTCAAGCCTCTGACCATTACAACATAAATATAACCCGGGACCCATAACTATTAAATAACAACGGTTAGTGGAGTTGGTAGCATGCTTGTTTAGTCAGCCAGAGGTCATGGGTTCGATTCCGTTGGACCCAACAAAATTTTAACATGCCATTCCAGGGCCACGTGGTAGCCTCCATGCTTGCCACATGTCAACTCCTAATTGGTCGACCAAAAGGAATATTTCGAGCAATATTCCAAGGAATATTCCTTGGAATATTATTTTTTTAATATTTTCCAAAAATAATTTATTCTTGGAAATTGCAATTTATTAGACTTTTTCAAATGGTGATAACTTCTTCATATGGTGTCATTTTTTTGAACCGTCCACGGCACATATCCGTTCATTTAGGTTTGACACTCTTCCGAACACTTTGAGTTTTGAGCTATCATTAAAGTCCTAGATCAATATCTAATGAGGTGTACCAACCCCAAGTTAAAATTTCATTTAATAAAGTTAATAAAGATAAATGAATAATACCAAGGTCATTGGACAAGTAATCCAAGTTGAATGTTGGGAAAATCACTATAGTGGGTATCACTTTTGGTTTATTATGGCTAAGGAAATTGACAAAGGCATTGGAAAAGAAAAGTAGCATTAATTGACATTTATTTATTAAAATAAAGGAAAATATCAAAAAAGGGAGATGAAAGGTCACATATTTTCATGAGAAAAAAATTGAAATAAAATAGAAAAAATGGATAAAATAGTGTCCTTAATGGTAAAAACGCTTATGGGGATCACGTCGCAGTTTTTGTTAGCTCAGTTTTGGAGCACTCTCTATTCACTCATACTCTTACACACTTAGAGAATTCTTAGAGCACTCAAGCAATGGAGAAAGGAAAACAAAGGAAGGAAAATGAAAGCAAAAGATAAGAAAGGATCAACCAGTTTCAACAGGAGGATTTTGCAGGTAACCAGTTGCATGTGTCATTTCCTAGCTAAATTGTGAATGCATGGTACATGCATTTGTGTATTTAGTTCATTTGTTGTCATTAACATGGGTTTTGTTGGTTTGATAGTAGTTTCAATATTTCTTTTCCATTTCCTGGATAACCATGGTGTGATGGAATTCTTTTCTGGTTGAGGTTTGGATTTTCATAAGGTTTTGGAGCTAGGCGAGGTGGTCTCAAGAAAATTCCCAAGGGTTGGGGGTGGAGGTGGTTTAATATTTGGGAAGCCCTTGATAGGTCTGTTGATATAGGAAAATTCCTAGAGGTAATGGTGAATAAACTTTGAAGCATCCAAGCTTGTTTTGGGATTTGTGATCTCTTAACAGGTTTTGGTGAGATTACAGTAGCTTGAGGGTGGAGGTAGCTTAATCTCCAGGAACAACGAAAATTTTAGGGGCTAATATTCACAGGTGGGTTAATATTCCATGATTTTTCCAAAGAAAAGATCTGCCAATTTCCATTTTTCTAAAAATGAATTCACCCAAATTTTATAGTATAAAATTATTTTACCTTAAAAATTGTCAATATTATATATTTTGTAATATAAAATAATTAGTAATCTAAACATGTTTACAAAATTATCATCAAACATTTTAAAATTTGGATACTAGGGACTAGTAAGATTCGCTAAGGTTGCTAAACTTTAAGATAAACTTCCATCCTTAAAATTTTCCCTGTCGAGGAAGCCCTAGTTATTTATGTCTTGAGATCCAACATTCATGCTTGGAATATGGCATAAGGGTGATCGGATGAAAGAAATATTTGGTTTAGCCCAATATATGATTGACTAGTACATGGAAGTCCCTGACTTAGTTGGTTTTTTCATACGTTAATAAGAGTTATTTTCCTATTGTAATCTATGAGCACTTGTACTTATTATTAATATGATTGGATGGTTGTTACATAATGGTTAATTATATTGTTATATGTTGGTTAAAGCATGGATTGGTTATTTAGGATCTGGTTATGTACTCTAGATATGTTTTATTCAAGATTTGATAACTATTTTATGGTTAAGGAATGCATGGGCTAACAAGTGTTATTGCATTTATTATGAGAGGGAATTAGACCTTCTTGATGATTATCGGATAATGTTAAGACTCCTATGATTAGACATGCATTCATGACCTGTAGATTATATTTTCACCATATGTTTGACAAAATGACCATCATGGTTAGGCCTGGTCAGGTCAAGTTATTGTTCAAGTTTTGTATGAATAACATTGTCATTATGCCATTTATCACTCTGAGAAGTTATATGCATTTATGGGCAGTGGTCTCAAGGATGGCCTGGAAAAGTGTCTAAGATCTTGGGACCGCACCCTCTGAACAAGAAATTTTGGGTTATAACTGCAAGGAAGGAAGATCGTGTGTGTGATTGGGGGGTCATAATTGCACCCTTGCAGTCTTGTGCATGTGGTTGTGGGACCACGTCAATAAAAATGTTATCTAGGTTAGGATTTGGTCGACTGAGTGGTTCTTTGGCCCCTGAGTATCTTGTAATCCTTGGGGGATGTCTGTAAGTTGTCAGTTATTGGCCCCACTTCCATAATTGAAGCTTGGATGTTGGTTCATGTCATAGTAACTCTTTGTCTCATGTTTACCCTGGAAAACCAATGAAATTGGGTAAATGTGGGAGGTGGTGGTTACAAGGTGGTATTAGAGAGGGTTTTGTTCACTTTGGCTGATAGCTGATACCATAGGGTGGTATCAAAGCATGGTTCAAATGCTTGGATTGGATGGGCTAGATACATGTCATAATGCATGCATTGTCATGATTATGGTTAACATGCAAGGGGTCATTGTATGTAGTTAGTATTATCGTTCATGATGTCAACATGTTGATATGATTATGTATATATATGTATCATGCTAATCTAGATTGATTTTGTAGATGAGATAACCTCCCTTAAACTTCATTGAGGTATGTTTATTATGTTTATATTCCTTTATTTGACATGGTATGTTTCTAGGAAGAAGAGTATCAAAGATGACTAGAATAATGGTGGATTACAATTCACGTGAATCTCCTAATAGTTCAAATGAGCAACCAAGAGATGAGTACACTCCTAACATATCAGATACCTTTCTTCCAACCTTTATTCCAACCTTTATCGCATTAATTCTCCACCATCAATCCTCTTTCTTCAATCCGACGGTTGGTGCTTTCTTTCCCCGCTCGCAAACTAGACAGTTAATCCCCCACCATTGATCAAGCCCGCTTGATCCAATGGTTGATGCTTAATATTGCATGGAAATCTTGTCGATGTTTATCAAGTAGAGACCATGCGAAAAAAGTAATTTCTCTGTGCTACATGTCGACTACTAAATGGAATTGCGTGACTATCCCAAAATACCACTTACCCCCTTGAGCCCGCGCAAAAATAGCTTTTGCCTATGAAGACCACTTTACTCCTCTATTTAACTCCAGCGTTTGTTTTCACGTGACTATCGTAGATCTAATGGTTCTGTCAATCGGACGGTTCTAGGCTTCTTCGGGTTCCCTCGCGAATTTATCAGACTTTTCTCCTTCCACTATGATTTTAGCACTTCCGCCAGGTTTAGCTCTTCTCTATGGAATTCAGAGCTTAGCTAACTAAAGCTCTGTGGTTGAGAACACCATAGAAAATTTTAGGGGCGAATGTTCGCCCTTTGGCGAAATTAAGGGGTTTTAAATTTTTAGTGGGCGAATATTTTGTATCATAGTACATTTTTACAAATCACCTCAAATAGCCCACCTTATTTTAAGGGAGAGAGTAAAAAAGGTAAATTTAGCCCTTGAAATTAGGAGTTACAACCTTCCATTCGCCCATTTTCAAGAATAGATTTTATTTAAGTGAATCCATTCACCCATTTTCAAGAATAGGTTTTATTTAAGTGAATCCTATGGGCCAAATACCATATTTATAAAATAGATATGGTAAATTAATAAAAATATAAATAAATGAGAGGTATGGTAAATAAATAAAACATTTTAATATTTACTCCATAAGTCACCTTATATACATGCAAGGGTGTAAACAAATAAAAATATAAGTAAAGTGGAGGTATGGTAAATAAATAAAACCTCTTTTTATACTTAAAAGGTATGGTAAATAAATAAAAGTATAAATAAACTAGACGTATGGTAAATAAATAAAACCTCTTTTTATATTTAGTCCATAACCCTCATTCTATTTATGAAGGCTCAAGAAAGAGGTTTTATTTAAGTGAATCCTATGGTCCAAATACCATATTTGTAAAAGAGGTATGGTAAATTAATAAAAATATAAATAAACGAGAGGTATGGTAAACAAATAAAACATTTTTTTATATTTACTCCATAAGTCACCTTATATTTATGAACACTCAAAAAATGTGTTATATTTAGGTGAAACCTATGGGCAAAATACTATGGGACAAATACCATGGACTAGATTGTGATTAATACCATGCAAAAAAACATTATTAACCCTAATATTAGTATTAATAAAAATAAAAATGGCAGATGGTATTGACCCATGGTATTCACCAAAATGGCACATGGTATTTAAATGGGGGAATTAAACCAGCATAGATCCATCTTTACTATGGATCTACTAACCCTGAGAGGTATCAAATATCGTGATATGCAAACTAGCATAGAGTGAAAAAATATTTGATCCCTCTCAGGGTGGATCAAGAGTAAAAATGGATGTTGTAATTTAATGTATGTTAAACATTTTAGCTTGGTTAAAATAAAAAATAAAATAAAAATCAACTATTAATTTTATTAATTTTTATAGATTACTAATAGTAATTTTTAAGCTCCAGGTTTATGATAACCCATGGTATTGACCCATGGTAATACCAAGATCTTACAATATTTTATAATTGAGTAAAATATTCACCATGCCTGGTGAGAGATTCGCCAAAAAATTATATATACATATTATATTATTGATAAAATCGCCTTCCATTTTTCCTATATACCATGGAGATTCGCCCATTTATTATACATATAAATTTAGGGGGGGTTCTTAAAATTTTCCCTGAGATATATATATATATATATATATATATATATATATATATATATTCTTTTTGGAGATTTATAATTAATTTATTTTTTAATATGGATTTGAGATATAACATTTTAAATATTAATAATATATATATATATATATATATATATATATATATATATATATATATTTAGAATGTCATGGGCATATGTTTTTTACTTCCAAATATGATGAGGGTATGTATTAACTTTTTATTGTGTAAAATTTGTACCATAAATAAAATATTTCAATGACAACTATATATATGAGAGATATGTTGTCACATGATGTTATATTAAAAAATAAAAAATAATACCTATATTAAAAAACTAAAAAATAGTACCTCGATGGGGGTGGGTGAACAGACAATATAGAACTTGGCTTCTAATGGGCATTCTCACTTAGCATGACACATGCTAGGAGTTCTGGCGGCAACTGAAACATGTGGTAGGGGAAATCCAAAACCATCAAGAAGGAGTAGGGTTGTTATATATGGAAGCAGGTGAGCATTATTGGCATTTTTTGCTGACTAGTTATAGGAGGAAGGTTAGGTGGTTTTAATGAGACAGATTATGCACACGACTACTACCTATACATGCCCTTTGGGTTGGGTGGTCTAAGTTCGCTCGATGTTGGCAAAGCATGGTCTGTGTGCAATGGGCATGTTGGTTGGGGGACTTGCAGGATAGTGTTGAATCAAGGATAAGGGTGTCAGGGCTACTTACTGACCAAGATTGCGATGTCCAAAGCTATTATAGTTGGTTCAATTTGAACTTTGTTTCTCATTTGAAGCCAAACATCTCAAATTCTAGTCAGAATTATGGTAAGTAATAGTTCACACTTAGGCTTTCACTATTTATCGTCTTCTGCTTTTGGTAAGTGCTTAGTGGTCATGGCTTTGTTGTTGTTTTGGCACTACCATGTTTTGAGTTACTAGGTCATTTGGAGTCTATTCTTTTTTAGTCATTGGCTCGGTCTAGGAATTGGGATAGGTGGTTATGTGGATGCCTCTTCCATCCCTAACCTTTTCCTTTCTGATTGTTTGAAAGGTGATGGCATTTTGGACCACAATAGGTGTGTATTTAGCTTTGTTGACTATTGTTTATGGAGAATTTATGGTGTTAGGGGGTCCTGTGTCAGGCCATTTTGGAAAACTTCCTATCGTAGTGGTCAATCTATGGTTGGATGCAGATGGATACATTGTAGGAGGCAGGTGGCTAAGTACCCTTAGTGGTGGAATTGTGCTAGTTGATGGAGTGGGAATGGCTTAGGTGTCTTAGGCTCTCGACATATATGGCATAGCATGCCCATTGCAGTTATGAACCGCGAGAAGGGGGGTTCTCAGTGGGGTGGCGATTTCAAAGGCTTGAGCAAGGAAAGATCCAACGAAGGGATGGAAGATTCGATGAGGAGGGTGAGGTTTCCCACAATCGTCTCCAATCACTGGGTCGAGTGGTGCAAGTTCCCTCAGTCGCTTCCATTGTTGAGCAGTTGTGGGACATGATGGCTAGTCTGGGAATTTTGTAGGAGAAATGGTATGATGACCACAATGAAATCATTATGTACATTAATGATCTTCATTTCAGCTGAGGGGAAACTTTGGAGTGTATCGCCTCGTTTCGCGAGAGACAACATAGGACCAATGAGCGATTAGATGAAACTAAAGCCCGTTTGTCCCATATTGATTTCCCTGGTCATGAAGGTTTGGGATTCCCAATCGGCCAAGGTTCTTAGGAACTAGACCCCCCTCTGTAAATGACATCCATACGTTTTTTTTGGTGTTCTTAGTTTTTTGGAATGTTATGCCTTTTCTCTATGTAGTTCATTTGAAACTTGGCAATATCTTATGTGTTTTTGTGTTATTCTCCTAGCTAATAAAATCAGTCGTAGTGAAGTTGAGAAGGGATGATCTGGATTGCAAGATGTACCTTTATGACAACTTGATCGAAGTTTTTTTTTATAACAACAACAACAACAACCTAACTAGAAAATAGTAATAACAAAAAAAAATGAATGTCAATCATAAATAAAATCTTCAATTTGAAGTTTAAATTTAAATAAACTTTATATAAAGAGATAAACTAATTGAAACTTAAAAACAAATAAAAATACTTTTGAGTATGCGGAAATATGTAATTTCTTCAATACTTAAAATGGAGTTGACACTCAACATGTAAAAATAATATTATTTATATTACATGATGTCTAATTCATTTTATGTTTAGTTGAAATATAATATTTAAAACATAAATATAAATATATTAATAACATAAAATTATTTTAATAAACCAAATAAAATATTTCAATGTCCTTATTAAATAACATAATTTTATATTTCAAATATCACTATATTTATATCATATGATTTATAATATAATACAATATAATATTATGCTATATTTTAAATCACATTCTAAAATATACATTTATGTATGTAATTAAAAATATTACCTACTTAAATACAATTAAATTATAATTAATTATTATAATATTTTAATATATATCTATATATATATATATATATATATATATATATATATATATATATATATATATATATTAGTATTATAATATTTTTCTAAATATAACTCTCATTTTTATTTTAACGTTACTTCTTAATTTTAATTGTTTTAACCATAATAGTTCTAAAATATAGATGTATTATTACGTTATCTTCAATTTTATATATATATATATATATATATATATAATATTATAGAATAATATTATTATAGTATAATAGACCATATTTCAAAATAAACATCTATTTATGTAATTTAAAATACTATCTACTTAAATATAACTAAATTACAATTAATTATTATTATAGTTTCTATAATTTTATTTTAATATTCTAATTTTTTTCCAAATATAACTCTCTTTTATATATGATTTATAATATTATATTCTAAATCATATTTAAAAATAAACACCTATGTACATTGTAATTAATTATTATAATATTTTATATATCTTTATTTTAATATTATAATATTTTTAAAATAAAACTTTCATTTATATGACATGGTTTATAATATTATAAACTATATTTCAAAATAAATACTTATGTATATAATTGTACTATATTCATTTGTACCCAAGATCTATGAAGTGACCAGAGGATTAAATCTCTCAAGCTATAAAACTCTTTTTTGATTGCAGAACTCTAGAAGCTTGATAAATTTGGAGTTAAGATGGAAGATTTATCTTAACTCTAGATTTATCAAACACTTTGAGGGATCAAATCTCAGAAGGTGTAATCCTATATGTTAAGTGTGTAACTTCAGAGATTAGATCTCTCTCAGTGGTTAATATCTCTGAAATTAAGATGGATCTAGACTAGTTTTTTAATATGGATTTGACATGTGACATTTTAAATAATAATAACTAAAATAATATATGTGTGTGGGGGGGGGCTTGTATTAACAAATTAATTTAATGTGTTGAATGTCAATCATAAATACAATATTCAAATTTCAACTATGCATATAATATATAAAAGAAGAAAAAAAAAGATATTTTATATATATATATATATATATATATATATAGTTAAAAATGTTTAATATGGATTATGTTGCACCTTAGAAGGATCAAATCTTAAATCCATAATGCAAAAGTTGGTGATGTAGCATCCCTTTTTTTAGGGCTAAAATTACATTTTTCAATCATAGCATTAAATACCAAATAGCATGGCTACGAAAGACATGAAAACATACGTTGAAATAAAGAAATTGTATGCAAAGTTACCTTTCTTTTAGGGTTAAAATTCAAACATTTTTGAACCCTCACATTATACAGTAGATATAAAGCCAATGAAAAGCTCCAATAATGAACACCTAAAATTTGTCTATTTTCCTCCTTCTACTTAATTTGTTCAATTTCATTTTATTTTATTTTTTTTCTTGAGGATAAAATTATGAAATATTTGGGGGGGGGGGGGGGGGGGGTGTTCAGAGCAAGAGGGATCATTTTTTGTCTGGGTGGAAAAATGGTGTCACAGTTTGCGTGGGGACTAGGGAGAACCACCAACAATCAAGTAAATTTTTTAGCATTATGGAAAGGGCTCGAGATTGAAGGGAAGCATAAAATCAATAAGATAAATATATTTGGAGACTCTATAATTGTCATCTGATAATTTACAAAAAGAGAAAATTTAATCACTAATGACTTGGCCCCAACTAGTCAAAGAATCATCTCCTTGTTAACCAAGTTTGAAGTTGTGTATTTTTCCATACCCTAGTCCCTTAACATGCAAAGATAGAGTATTTATTTTCCTATGGTTGTCAGGACATGAGGGTTAATGTTGGCTGACAGAATGTGTCATCAAGATCCTCTTCTCACAGTTCCCTTTCCCTATTTCCAACAATCCAGCTTAAACTTAGTTAAAAATCATTTAATAATTGTGAACATGTGACCGTCACAAAAAGATTCATATTGCCACCTTTTTCATGTATTAATTATGGAAATTCATATTGTAATCAATCTTTAATGGCGTAGTTGGGAGTTTGGAGCAACTTGGCTAGGTAAGTATTTATTTCTTGCACTTCTATCCATCCTAACTACTCATAGAAAAAGAGTGAGAGACTTTGAAATGGGGAAGGAAATCATTTCATTGTAGGGTGACTCATGCAAGGCTCATCACTAGAGGATTTTATCAATGGCCCTAGTCTCCACATTATACAAATGGAATTCTGAGAGAGCTCTTTGTGATATTCATGGGTCTCTGTTTGTTATACATAAAATTACCTCCTCATCAGCTTAGAGGAGAAGGACACTTTTACTGGAAGAAAACACTAACTTGTAGGCCCATTTTCCAAGGTAATGCACCCCAGAAACAAACAAAGGGAGTTATAATGTTGTCCATGACTCCGCAAAACATGTTAGTCCCCAGGTTAATGCTCTGTTTTTCCTAAAGGGAAGCGTTATTGAATATTTATGGGATTCTGAAGGTCAAAGAACAAGTTGATTGGCTGACACCCCACTTTTCACTCAAATGTTAGCTCGGAAATCAAGAAACATCTACCTTAGTCGTAACTAAGTATGTTGCTAATCCTAACCAAGATTTAAGCGAAGGGATTGAGCAATAAAATGAGGAAAAATTAAAGATTTTACCTCATCGGAACTCATGAAGAAATTGGCAAAGAGAGAGCCTCTCCTCATCTATAAATTATAGGCTTGGCCATTATAATGGGGATATGAATATTCATAAAATTATTGTTATGTTGTCGAAGAGTTGAGAGAGAGAGGGAAAGGAGCCAAGGAGCTAAGGGAAGACTTGATTTAGCAATCATGGTTGTAATCATTCTTCTCTCATCTAATAATATAGATATGCTAATATTTTGTCTACTTGATGGTGTTGAGACTTCTTTACTATATATGTTGATATGATTTCGAGATTGATGGTTCTCCTAGATGCATGCTATTTTTATATATTGTTGTATGTTAATTTTTTAATCGTTAAGGTATATATGTTGTGAAGGTTACTTCTTGTCTTTTCTATGTGCAGGTTCTGTTCTAGGAGTAGTAAAAGCGGTCCTCCCTTTGTCACACTGATATCTCTAGCAAAACTACACTAGAAGTTGAGAGGTAACTCTTCTCTTTTACTTTTTCGATTCTATATTAACATGAAAAGCGGGGTGTCAATCAGTCAACTCACGCTTTCACCTCTAAAATCCCATAAATATCCAGTAGCGCTTCTGTTTAGGCAAAACATAGCATTAACCTAGGGACTAACGCGTTTTACTGAGTCATGGACAACATTATAACTCCCTTTGTATGTTTATGGGGTACATTACCTTGGAAAATGACCCTATAACTTAGTGTTTTCTTCCATTCAAAGAGTCCTCCTCTGAGCTAATGAGGAGGTCATTTTGTGTATAAAACTCTTGAATCATTGTAATTTCAATTTCCCTTCTTTCCACAATATGGTGAATCCCCAAGAGACATTATTGAGGTTATAGAGAGAATGGTAAATGCAACTCAGGATCTCTTAGCCTCCATTAATAGGATAGAAATGACGGTGGAGTGAAAGTGAGACTCATTTCAACCTTTCTTGGAAATGAAAATTCTCGCTGATTGTGTGGATACAGAGGACTCACTTGATGACATTACGGAATAAATGCTTCTTCTCTCAGAGAGGGTGGCATATTTGGAGGTCTCTACACCTGTGATTGGAGGCCACTTGAGTGATGAGAATGTTGTGGGTATTCTACCCTCGAGAGTAAAAAAAAATTGTCTTCTGCATGGCCCTGATGAAGGCGGTCCCAGTGTTGGATGAGTACGGAAATATTCACTTGCTTTGGCAGCAAGATCAGTTTTTATCTATCATTACTCTATAATGAGCTTTTGTAAATGCATAATATTGTTGGGTACTTTTTTTAATAGTTATAGTTGAAAAATATTCTATGTAAACTGGTGTATTCCTTCTCTTCCTCAAAGTAAACTCTCAATTTACTTAGAAAATTATATAGATGATGTATCTAGGCTTTTATGTAAGGGTGTTGGACCTCTGCAGTCTTTTTTTTCTAATATAAATGTATAAATACTCATTCCTTTAAAAAAAATTATGAATTAATTTTCCCAAGGAGCAGCTCAATTGGTGATTGAGCTAATGTGAATCCTGAGAAAACTAAGATAACCAAAGTTAAAATACCCCGATCGTGATCCAATTTACATAGAGGAGAATAGGTCGTAGACCTTAGAGGTTTACTAGTAGCTACATGTTAGGTTGGTTGTTGGGTTCTTCTGAGAAATAAAATAAGAATAAAAAAATATAAATTAATTAACACTATGGTCTAGGCCACTATGAATCTATAACATTACATATATGTTTATGTAGTTATTTTACTATTATAATTTTTTTCTCAAATATAACTCTTATTTGTATTTTAATTTTGCTTATTTTAATTGTAATGGTTATTAAATGTATATGTATTATTGTATTATATTTATCTTAATATTATTAAGGCAAGTGATAAGAATATGATCTTCTTCCACAATCAGACAAAAAAAAGAAGAACAAGGAACCACATTGACACAATAAAAGTGGATGGAAATAAAGAAGTTAAAGATCAAGAAGAAATTAAGAGGCCTTTCAACACTTCCAAAGACTACTTTCAATGGAGGAAGAACCCAAAAGTTACTAGATATTTCTAAGGCACATTCCAAAACTAGTGACTGAAAGTGAAAATGCATCCCTTACAAAATTAATTGAGGAAAAGGAACTAATCTAAGAAATATGGAGCCTCCATCTAGACAAAGCACCTCGGCCAAATGGATTCTATATCTCTTTCTTTTTATCTTATTGAGATATCATTAAGAAAAACCTTCTAAAAGTTATTCATTGGGTTCAAAGGGAAAAAAAAGTGGGAGGAAATACCAATTCAACTTATCTTTCTCTTATTCCCAAAGAATCAAGACCTACCTCCTTTGATAATTTTATCCCGATATCACTATGCAACTCATATTACAAAATAATCACCAAAGTAATGGCCAACCATCTCAAACTCCTTCCGTGGTCGATTTTCGAAAATTAGGGTGGATTTTTCACTAATAGAAAAATTGTTGACAACATCCTCCTTGTCCAATAATCCATCCACTCAATCCAAACTAGAAAAGAGAAAGGATTTATTCTAAAATTAGACATGGCCAACACCTTTGACAGGGTTAGACATTCTTTCCTTCTAGATGTTCTCCACAAATTCAAATTTGCAAAAGAATTCATTGATCTTATAAAAGCTTGCATCCACAGACCTTGGATCACACCTCTAATCAATAGGAGACCTGAGAATTGTTTTCAAAGCACAAGTGGACTTAGGTAGGGCTGCTCAATCTCACCTTTCCTATTCATTCTGACGGAAAAGTCTTTCAGCAAAAAATTGGAAAATTACCGACAAAAGGGTCTTATAACAAGGATTTAGTTCAACAGAGGAACAAAAAATATGAACCATTCATAGTTTGTTGACGATACACTTCTCATGGGAGGAGCATCCTACATTGTAGCAAGAAGATTTAAAAAAAAATGGATAAATTTATGTTGCTATCAAGAGGCTCCATCAATAAGCTCAAGAGTTGTATCTATGGTTGGAATCCCCCCATTGGGGTCCTTCAAAGTATCTCACATATTTTCGGTATTCCTCTCAAGCTGAATTGGAAAGAATTTAAATATTTGGGAATGCCAATCTCAAATGGTTCATTGAAAGTTGAGATTTGGTAAGATGCATTAGACAAATTAAAGAGAAAAATAAAGCAATGGGGCATGCAATGGCTTAACTTAGCCGAGAGATACATCTTTATCAAGTATGTTCTTTTTACTCTCCCATTATATCAATTTGTTATTCTCCAAGCTCCATCAGAGGCTCAAAAACAAATTGAGATCATAACTAGAATTTTCCTTTGGTGGGGAGGTAAAAATGAGACAAAATAGTTCAGTCTCATAAGCTGGAAACAAGTCACATTAGCCTACAAAAACGGAGGCATAGAAATAAGGAATCATGGCCTTATGAATCTTGCTTTAGGAGCCAAAATCATTTGGAGTATTCTCTCTGGCAAAGCCTCTTGGTGGAAGCAGGTTCTAGAATACAAATAAATTAATATTCCTCGTCACCATCTCCTCACTATTTAAATCCCCAACAAACCTTTCTCTCATATCTGAAAACTATGCAAAAATAACTTTCCTTAATCATAGATAACACATCTACATTCCTTGGAGGAGGTTAGGATGTTAATATCAGGGAAGATAGTATAATGGGAAATCCATATCTTTCTTCCCTCCCAGAAATCAAAAACATTATTTGGTGGCTTCAAAACTCAGGGATCAGAACTTTGGATCAAATCTCTTCATGGAATTGAGAAGACAATTCTTGGGAAGGTTGGAAGATCCTTGTTGTCCCCCTCAATCGTCTTTATCAAAAAAATCTTCTGATGAGTTTACTTAAAGGAATAGGTCCTATCAGTTTTGAACATAAATATGGCTTAAAATGGAATCCATCAGGAAGTGAATATACAGTCAAAACTAGATATGCCAAGATTCAAGAAGATAATCAACGATCTCCCTCCTAGCCCCTTTGGAGATTGGTCTGGAAAGACGAGTATCTTTCAAAAATAAAAATATTCATGTGGACAATGTTGAAAGGTAATATCTTCACTGTGGAAAACCTCAGAAGAAGATGCATTCAAGGACCCTTTATTTTCCCTTTTTTCTCTCAGGCTGAAGAAACAGTCAATAATATCTTCCTATTTTTCTCTTTATTAATAAATTGTTGGTGTGAGATGACCAGTCCTCTTCTCACTTACATAAATCTCAGCCCCATCATTTCATAATTTATCTTCAACTAGAAATCCCATTATCTTAATACTTTAAAAAAAAAGGCTTGCTGAAGCGCTTCTACCTTTCAACATTTTTATGCTGGAAATTATGGGTGGAAAGGAACAAACTCATGTTTCAAAATAAAAAGACTGAGAGTAGGAAGATCATGGTTAAAACCTGCAGTTTGATGAATGAATCTATCCTTTAAAAAGGTAACAGAAAAATGGATCTAAACTCTCTGCAAATTGAAGAGAAATAGTGGTTGGGCTTCGCAATAGATAGAATTCCTCTATATCCTCCTATAAAAAAAACAAATATCAATCATGTCAGATGGAAGATCCACTTTAAAAACTAGCCTAGATCCATCTTAACTCTGGATCTATCAAGTGCCGAGAGGGATAAAATCTCTCGAGGTGCAACCTCTTTTTTGAGTGCAAAACTTGAGGAAACGTTTTCACCTCAAAAGATTTGATCCCTCTCGGCGCTTGATAGATTTGGAGTTAAGATGGATCTAGGTTGGTTTCAGTCGTGTTTGGCCAAATAAAATCTAATGAACATATTATTAATTTTATCAATTAATATGTAAATTCATCTAATGTTAATATAATCATTTTAAATATGTTAAATATGTCTCAGATTAATCTAGTCATTTTAATTTTAAATTTTCTTAGTTACCTCAGTTTGTTGAGATGATAAATATTGTTAATAAATTTAATGATGAAATACAAATTTTGCATGTAAATTAATAATATAATTGTGTTGAATGATAGAAAATGTGAATAGTAAGAATATAGTCAAGTACAAATAGTCTTCATTTTGATTAATCCCAAATTATTTTCTTCTATTATTCTTATTGTGGGCCTTGTTACATTTTTCATATTTTCATATGGATTGTCATCTTTTCGTACCGATTATATGAAAAGGAGAGGTTAAATCATAAACCATTTAAATATTTAGCTCGAGCTATTGTAGTAATCATCATACCTTGCCTCTCTTTCTCTCTAATATTAATAGGTTGAATTACTATAACACAAAAAATCAATGTACATTGTTAATAATTTTATTTGCTTACACTGAAATCAATGCACAATGTTCATCCAATCACTTTAAAATTAATGTTTCATCATACATCCAATTACATCAAATCAGAAAACATCTACACTGAAATCAATGCATCTAATGCAAGCAATCAAATAAGACTAGAAAACAACATTTACACAAAAATCAATGCATCTCATGTAAGCAATCAAATAGGATTAGAAATCAACATTTACACTGAAATCAATGCATCCAGTGCAAGTAAGTAAATAGGATTATAAACCAACATCTACACTGAGATCAATGCATCTAGTGAAAGTAAACAAATCAGATTATAAATCAACATCTACACTGAAATCAATGCATCTAGTGCAAGCAATCAATTAGGATTAGAAATCACCATCTTCTTTGAAATCAATGAATTTAGTGCAAGAAACCAAATAGGATTAGAAATCATCTACATTGAAATCAATGCATATCGCGTAAGCAATTAAATAGGATTATAAATAACCATCTACACCAAAATCAATGCATTTAGTGCAAGCAATAAAATAGGACTAGAAATTATCTACATTGAAATCAATACATCTAGTGCAAGCAATCAAATATCATTAGAAATCTACATCTTCACTAAAATCAATGCATCTATTGCAAGAAATAAAATAGGATTAGAAATCACTATCTACACTGAAATCAATGCATATAGTGCAACAAATATTCTTCCCTCTCCCCGCCCCCTCCATCTATATGTATATCTCCCTCCATCTCTCCTTCTTTGTCTCTCTATCTCAACCCCACAAACACACACACTCTCTCACTCCATATCTATCAATCTCTCTGTCCCTCCCTCCCTCTTTCCATCTCTCTCTTCTTCCCTCTCTTCATTTTCCATCTATATATGTATCTCCCTTTGTCTCTCTATATCACCCCCAAAACATACTTTTGGGTCCCTATAATACTAGTTATTACCCCATTACTATTGTAGTTATACCCCTTATTTATATTGTTGTGCCCCTATTACCCCCATATTGTTATTTCTGTGCACCATAGAATCCCTCTATTGTTATTTTTGTGGATTTATATTATTATTGTTAGGTCGCCTGGATTATATTGTGACTCCTTAGACTCCTATATATAGAAAGGAGGTTTTTTCATTTGAATCATCGAGAATTGTTCATTTATGTAATGTGAAGGAGGTTGCCCCCTCGAAGAGGCTGAATTCTAAGGCGTTTATCTATCTTTTCTATCTTTTCTTGAGCTGGTTTCATAACATTTGGTATCGGAGCTTTGGATTCTAGGGTTTCGCTGCTCCAAACAGGTCATCATGGAATTTTCGCTATAACTTTTTTGTGTGACGTTTTAGAAGTCACAAAAAAAACCCATTTGTGAAGAAACTGCATTGAACCTTGGGTCCTAATTTTAGAGCTTTTCGCACGATATTTACAGAGATATGATCTGAGGAAGTTGGTCTTTTTGCAGACTCCTGAATTACATTCAAAATAGGTGACCTGGGGAAAATCGTCATAACTTTCTCTCTGGGAATCAGATTGAAATTTCATAATAAGGTACAGAAAGAGAACGGACTGTAGTTTCTTGTATATCTTTTTCAGAACCAAATATCGAAAATTGTACACGTGGAACTTCATACAACTTTGCTCTTTTGGAAAGGTCTATAATCAAGTCATCTTGGGAGATTGTGCATAACTCTTTCTTGGAGAATCCAATTTGGATCAGACTGGTGGCATTAGAAAGAGGACATAGAGAGCTACTACAGGTCACAAATTCAGAGCTAGATGATTAGAAAGTACAGAGATACATCAGAGGCAATATCGAACTCCTACAAAGTGAAAAAAGGTGTGTAGATTTTTTTAAATTTTTGCTTAAGCTTGGTTTGAAAATTTATTTGCAATTCAAAGGGCATAGTAGAGCATTATTATCGGTAACTGATGCCCTGAGGAAAGAAAATGCAAACACCTAGTAAGGAACCTGAAAGCTCTAGCATGACTCATGAAGAAGAGGAAGAAATGCTACATGATATATCAAAATTACAAGAACAAGTGCAACAAATGTCACGCTCACAAAAGTTAACAGAAGCTAAGATAAATGGCGTGGAAGCTAAGATGAATGGCATGGAAGCTAATATGGACAATTTGAAGATAGATTTGAACACAAATTTGAAGATAGGCATGGCAGATTTGAAGACAAATTTGACAAATTTTCTACAAGAAATACTTACTAATGGTGAAAAGGTAGTAAAGGAAACTCATGATGAGAACAAAAGAAATGTTAATCATGATTCCATAGACTCTAATGTTGGATTGAAGAATCACCATATTCCAAAAATCGATATGAGGAAGTTTGATGGCAAGGATCCCGCCACATGGATATTACAGATGGAGCAATTCTTCGATCTCAATAATGTGCAAAACACACAAAAGGTACGTATGGCAACTGTATATTTGGAACCAAATCAGTTTGTATGGTATCAATGGCTTTGTTCTCGTAAACAATTTATCACTTGGGCAATTTTTACGGAAGAATTGATAGCACATTATGAGGATACAAAAAGCAACACTTTTTTTAGCCAATTGATAAGTCTCAAACAAAAGGGTTCAATAATGGAGCACATTGAGGAGTTCCAAAAATTGAACATAAGGGTAAAAGATATTCCAGAGGAGCATAGGATTGATGTGTTCATAGGGTCTTAAAGGATAATATCCAACATGATGTTCGCCTTTGGGAACCTGATTCATTAGAGAAGGCATTCAGGTTAGCAAGAAAAATGGAAAGCAAAATTATGGCAACTAGGAAGCATACCACTCACAACTATAAAGACGGAAGTGTTGTTGCCCCTAGTCTTCCACAACCTACAAGGTTGACACCACAAAAATTGGAAGAAAAAAGAGCAAAAGGGCTTTGTTACAGTTGTGATAGCAAATACACAAAAGGTCATAAGTGTGCTGAGAAGAAATTATTCTACATAGATTGTGAAGAGGAAGAAGAAAAGGAGCAAGAAAGGTCAAAAGAAGAGGATATACTCCAGGAACAAAGCCTAGATGAAGAACAAATAAATCCGACCATATCTTGTAATGCATTGGCAGGAATTACCACTCCTCAAACCATCAAGATAGAAGGACAAATCAAGAAGAAAAAGGTAATAGTGTTGATTGATTCAGGAAGCACCCACAATTTTATTCATTGTAGGGTAGCAAAAGAATTGAATTGCTTCCTATATCCAGCACCAGAGTGTCAAGTGATGATTGCAAATGGAGGAACAATAAATTGCTCTGGAAAGTGCCATAATATCAAGCTATCCATGGGAGAATATGTATTGACTAGCCCAATGCTTTCCATTCCAATGGGAGGTGCTGATGTTGTACTAGGAGTCCAATGGCTACAATCCTTGGGTACAATAGCTTTTAATTTTCAAGAACTTTTCATGAAATTTTCTACGGAAGGAAAGGAAGTTGAATTAAGGGGTATTGCAGGGAAACCAGGAAAGATAATCAGCTCTAATGGCATGACAAAGCTTCTAAAAAAGGAGCAAAGAGGTGTAATTGCACAATTATGTTCGCTAGATGTTTCCACATTGGAATCATCTATTTCTCCAGATCTCCAAAAAGTCCTGGACAATCATTCCAAGGTATTTGAGACTCCCAAAGGTCTCCCACCTATGCGTGATCATGATCATGCTATTCATCTGATTCCAGGAAGTGTTCCTCCAAACATCAGGCCGTACAGATATCCCTATGTCCAAAAAAGTGAAATTGAACGTATGGTTGCAGAAATGCTAGAGGCTGGTATAATTCAACCGAGTCAAAGTTCTTTCTCAGCTCCAGTAGTATTGGTGCACAAGAAGGATGGATCATGGCGCATGTGTCCGGATTATAGGGAGCTCAACAAGCTCACTATTAAAGATAAGTTCCCCATTCCTGTCATTGATGAATTACTGGATGAATTGCATGGATCAATTTACTTCACCAAGTTGGATCTTCGTTCGGGATATCATCAAATCAGAATGAAGATTGAAGACATTCCGAAAACGGCATTTAGAACTCATGAGGGTCATTATGAATTTTTGGTCATGCCTTTTGGCCTTACCAATGCACCTTCAACATTTCAAGGTTTGATGAATTCAATTTTCAAACCATTCCTTAGAAAATTTGTGTTAGTATTTTTTGATGATATACTAATCTACAACAAGTCTTGGAAGGATCATGTTGAACATGTTGACAGGGTGCTACAACTATTGGAGGAGAAACAATTATATGCAAAAAGATCCAAATGTTTCTTTGGAGTCCAGGAGGTGGAATATTTGGGTCATATTGTATCTCATGAAGGAGTTAAGGTAGACCCTAGCAAAATTAAAGCCATTAAGGAATGGAAAATCCCCACATCCATAAAGCATCTGCGAGGATTTCTTGGGTTGACAGGGTATTATCGCAAGTTTGTTAAGAATTATGGGAGAATAGCAGCACCTCTAACAACATTATTGAAGAAAGATTCATTTTCATGGACTCCGGAAGCAACAAAGGCCTTTGAACATCTTAAAGAGGCAATGTGCCAAGCACCGGTCTTAGCTACACCGGACTTCACAAAAACCTTTATTGTGGAATGTGATGCTTCAGGAAATGGAATTGGTGTTGTTCTAATGCAAGATGAAAGACCCATTGCTTTTGAAAGTCGTCCAATCAAGGGAAAGTTTTTAAGCAAAGCTATTTATGAGAAGGAAATGTTGGCAATACTCCATGCACTTAAGAAATGGCGACCCTACCTAATGGGAAGACACTTCAAGGTAAAAACGGATCATGATAGCCTTAAATACTTTTTAGAACAAAGATTATCCTCTGAAGAGCAACAAAAGTGGGTCACAAAGATGTTGGGTTATGACTTTGAAATCATCTACAAAAAAGGGAAGCAAAATGTGGTGGCAGATGCACTCTCAAGAAAGGATGAGGATGTGGAAGCATTGTTGTGTGCCATTTCTATTATCCAACCAGATTGGATAAACGAAGCAAGGGAGGAATGGAAGAATGACGAAGAAGTGTGGGCACTTATTCGAAAGCTACAACAAGATTCCAGTACTTCTGATACATTTAGCTGGCAAAATGATTCGTTATGGTACAAAGATCGCTTATACCTCTGTAAGAATTCCCAGCTAAAACAAAATATTCTTATGGAATTGCACACTTCTCCCTTAGGAGGGCACTCAGGATTTTTAAAAACTTACCACAGGGTTAAGAAGGAATTTTTTTGGGATGGCCTTAAATCAGATATTCAAAAGTTTGTGGCAGAATGTTTGGTTTGCCAACAAAATAAAGTTGAAACAATTAAGACACCGGGTCTATTACAACCTTTATCCATTCCAAGCCAACGTTGGGAGGAGGTTTCAATGGATTTTATCACAGGTTTACCCAAGTCTGAGGGAAAGAGTGTCATCATGGTGGTAGTTGACAGACTTACCAAGTATGCACACTTTTGTGCATTATCACATCCATTTAAAGCCAGTACAATTTCTACTGCATTTATGGAAACAGTTCAAAAGCTACATGGAAACCCAAAGATTATTGTAAGTGACAGAGATCCCATTTTCACTGGAAATTTTTAGACAGAATTATTTTCTTGTCTTGGTACTCAGTTAGCTCATAGCTCATCTTATCATCCTCAATCTGATGGGCAAACTGAGATAGTAAACAAATGTTTGGAAGGATATCTTCGTTGCTTTGTATCTGATAAACAGACACAATGGGTCAAATGGTTGCCTCTGGCTGAATGGTGGTATAACACTTCCTTCCATACAGCAACAAAAATGACCCCATTTATGGCACTTTATGGGTATCAACCACCATCCATCACATCATATTTAAGAGAAAATTCTAAGGTTCAGGCAGTGGAACATCACATCGAACATCAACAACAAGTCCTCCAACTCTTAAAGGATAACCTCGTGTTGGCACAAAATAGAATGAAACAACAGATAGATCAACATCGTAGTGAAAGAAGTTTTGTTGTAGGTGATTGGGTATTCCTATGGCTACAACCATATAAGAAAATGTCCCTAAAGCAAGCTAAGAAGGATAATAAATTATCACCAAAGTATTATGGTCCGTACAAGGTGTTGCAAAAGATTGGTACTATGGCATACAAATTGGAGCTTCCTGCAGCTTCTCGATTGCACCCAGTTTTCCATGTTTCATGTTTAAATAAGGTTATAGGCGAAAAGCTCCCAATTCAAACAATATTGCCAGAACTTGATGAGGAAGGAAAAATTATATTGGAACCAGAAGCAGTCATAGAAACAAGAACTCGACAGCTACAAAATCGATCAATTTCAGAGTATCTTATCAAGTGGAAGAACTTATTTGCTGAAGATTCCACATGGGAGGATGAGAATTTTATGCAGAAGTATCTAGAACTACTCAAGCGTTGAGGACAACACTTTTTTGAAGGAGAGGGGCATGTTGGGTCCCTATAATACTAGTGATTACCCCATTACTATTGTAGTTATACCCCTTATTTATATTGTTGTGCCCCTATTACCCCCATATTGTTATTTCTGTGCCCCATAGAATCCCTCTATTGTTATTTTTGTGGATTTATATTATTATTGTTAGGTCGGCTGGATTATATTGTGACTCCTTAGACTCCAATATATAGAAAGGAGGTTTTTTCATTTGAATCGTCGAGAAATGTTCATTTATGTAATGTAAAGGAGGTTGCCCCCTCGAAGAGGCTGAATTCTAAGGCATTGATCTATCTTTTCTATCTTTTCTTGAGCTGGTTTCATAACACATACATTGTCTTTCTCCAATCTATCTATATATCCATCTCTCCTCCTCTCCCTCTCTCTCTCTCTCTCTCTCTCTCTCTCTCACACACACACTCATCCCCTTCTCTCCCTCTCCCCTGCTTCTATCTCTATTCCCTCCTATTGTCCTCTCTTCCTTTCTCTCTATCCACCTTTCTCTCTCTCATTCTTTTTTCTTACCTCCTTCTCTCTACCCCTCCAACTCCATCTCTCTTTCTCCCCCTCTCTCCACTCTCTCACATCCTCTATCTCTTCCTTCCTATCTCTCCCTTTCTCTCCCACCTCTCTCTCTCTCTCTCTCTCTCTCTCTCTCTCTCTCTCTCTCTCTCTCTCTCTCTCTCTCTCTCTCGCTCTCTCTCTCTCTCTCTCTCTCTCTCTCTAACTCTGTTACTATATCCCTCCCTCTCTCCTCTCTCCTCCTCTCCCCCATTCTATCCATCTCTACTTCTTTGTGTCTTTATCTCATCCCAAAATATACACACTCCCTCTCCATCTCTCCCTCTTCACTGCCTCTCTCTCTCCACTTCTCACTCTTTATGTATTTATTCTTCCCTCGCCCTCCCCCTCTCCAAATCCATCTTCCTATCCCTCCCTCTCTCCTCATCTCTCCCTCCATCTCTCCTCCTCTCTCTCAAATCCTCTCTCTCATACTTTCCCTCTCTCCCCTTATCTACCACCTCCCTTTCTCTTCGCCTCTCTCTCTCTCTCTCTCTCTCTCTCTCTCTCTACCCTCCAATTCTCTCTCTTCCCCCATCACTCTCATCCTCTCTCTCAAGTCTTGTCTCTCGTCCTTCCTCTCTCTCCCTTTCTCTCCTACCTCCCACTCTCTTCCCCCATTGCTCTCTCTCTCTCTCTCTCTCTCTCTCTCTCTCTCTTTTCCCTCCAATCCTCCATCTTCCCCCATCACTCTCACTCTCACTCTCTCTCTATCTCCAAATATCTTACTATATCCCTCCCTCTCTCCTTATCTCTCCTTCTCTCCCCCCTTCTCTCTATCTCTCATTCTTTTTCTCTTATTTCCACCCCTAAACATACACACTCCCTGTTTATCTCTCCCTCGTCACTCCCTCTCTCTCTCCACTTCTCAATCTCCATTTCTTTCTTCTTCCTTCCCTCTCTCCCCCTCCAACTCCATCCCTATTTCCCTCCCTCCTCTCTCACAATTCCTCTCTCTCATCCTTCCTCTCTTGCAAGTCCTCTCTCTCATCCTTCCTCTCTCTCCATTTCTCTCCTACCTTCCTCTCTCTTCCCCCATCTCTCTCTCTCTCTCTCTCTCTCTCTCTCTCTCTCTCTGCCCTCCAATCCTCTCACTATCTCCCTCCCTCTTTCCTTATGTCTCTCCCCCCTCCATCTTTGTGTCTCCCTCTCCCTCTCTTACCCTTCTCTTCCTCTCTCACTCCTCTCCTCTTCATTCCTCCTCTCCCCTCTCCTTCAGTTTATTTCCATCTCTCCCTTGTCACTCCCCCTATCTCTTCACCTCTATCACTCTATTTCTTTATTATTCCTTCCCATATATATCACAAGTTAATATATATCATGATATATTAATATATATTATAATATAACAAATTTATTATTGTATTAATCCATATTTATTAAATTTAATAATATTAATATCATAATATATTAATATGAATATTAGATTTAATAATAATAATAATAATAATCTTTTAATATTAATATTAGGGTTAATAATGTTTTTTGCATGGTGTTAATAATAATTTGGCCCGTGGTATTTTGCCCATAGGGTTCACCTAATTAAAACCTCTTTTTTGAGTGTTAGTAAGTATAAAGAGCTTTACGAAGTAAATATAAAAAGAGGCTTTATTTATTTACCATGGTTTATTTATATTTTTATTTAGTTATCATATATCTTTCATTAACCATGGTATTTGACCCATATTCTTGGTATATAATTAGACGTTGTTTCTAATCCTATTTGATATATTTTTATTTATTTACCATACTTCTTTATACCTCTTTTATATTTTACTTATTTACCATACCTCTTTTATAAATATGCTATTTGGCCCATGGTATTAATAATTATTTGTCCCATGGTATTTGGCACATAGGCTTCACCTAAATAAAACTTAATTTTTGAGTTTTCTTAAATATAAAGAAGTTTATGGAGTAAATATAAAAAGAGATTTTATTTATTTACCATACCTCTAGTTTTTTTATATTTTTATTTATTTACCATATCTCTTGTTCATTTATATTTTTCTTTATTTATGGTACCTCCTTTTTAGTGTTCGTAAACCTCCTTATATTTTAAATTTATAGTGTTTATACATAATAATAATTAGATTGATTTTTAAATAGGACCAACATTAGATTAAAAAATGTTAGATGTTAAACATTACATTTACATTTTCATTTACATGTTTATGTGCTTACATTTTTACGTGAGATCTACCCCGATACTGAGTTATAGAGCGTCTCTCAGAGAGTTCAAAGAGTGGATTTAATCCCAAACGAGGACATGTTTGTTCTTTGATGGGGCCTCAAAATCCAATCTTTGTCATGTAGGTGTCGGGGGTATTATCATTTAATGTAGTGGAATTGAAATCTCCTCCTACAAGTGGGATTTGGGTCAAACATCAAACAACAAAGTTGAGGCTTATGGTCTTCTTCTAGGAGTTCAAATTCGAAGGGAGTTAAAAATCACAAATCCAATAATAATTGGTGCTTCTGCAATCCTTAATCAGCAAATGATTAAAAAGGTGATCCCCTCCAATGAGGGCCTCAGACAGATAATCTCCAGAAT
Source organism: Pinus tabuliformis (assembly GCA_031772625.1). Classification (NCBI taxonomy): domain Eukaryota; kingdom Viridiplantae; phylum Streptophyta; class Pinopsida; order Pinales; family Pinaceae; genus Pinus; species Pinus tabuliformis. The sequence goes on along the minus strand of CM062812.1, from coordinate 478,396,105 downwards.
TTAAAATCAGATAAGGAATCTGTGTGAGATCTCTTATTATCATGTTTAAAGGGAGAACAATGGTCAAGCTGATGAGATGGAAAATAATGCTTGTCTCAGACAACAAGGAGAATCAAGAATCAATAGAAATTTCTCATTCAGACACATCCCTTGAATATTGACACTTTTCTTTGTCTAAATCCTCTTTTTCCAAAGCTTTATGCCTCTCCCCTCGAATTCCCCTTTCATTCTATCTGTTTCATTAAATTTCGTTAGTATCTGGTATTACTGGATTCTTATGGCTCTCCTCCGACCTTCCTTCTTTGGCAGTGTGTGGCTCTCCTCCGACCTTCTTTGGCAATGCCTTTCTCTTCGACAAGTTGTGCCCCTCCTTTCGATCCCTTGCACATCCCTTAGCGCTTCTCCCTGCGCCCCCCCCCTGTCTTCCCTTTCTAAAGAAAATTTCTTTGATCCAATTTTATGCCTCCAAGCTTCCCTTTCTAAAGATGATCTCTTAGCTCATATTTCTTTGCACCTTGCTTTGTTTTCCCTTTTTCTTATTTCCATAGAAGCGCAAGATCTGATGTTGTATTTTCACAGCAATTGGATGGTCTGGTTCACTTCAAATGATGGAAACAATCCATATTTAAACAAAATTTGCCAAAGATCAACTCCCATTGTCGAAGGGGAAAATCTTAATCAGGGAGCAATTTCAAATGAACAAAAAGGTATTTCACAGTAGAAGGAAAACATGATGATTACTTAGCAAGAAGCTTCAGCAAGCAACAAAATTCAATATCAAGACATTTCCCTCCAACAAGTTCTAATCTAAATTTCTGGACTTTAATTATCAGTTATGAAATGTAAATTTTTGTTTCTCGTGAATCAGTTTGTTAGGGTCTATAAGACAAATGAGGTAGGCAAATCAAGCAACCATCGGTTGTATGTAAAAGAAGGAAAACAACACTCTTGGAGATTAGATCAGATCTCTGGAAAAAAAACTCCATGTATCAAGGCTTATGCCTCCTTTTTTAGAATCATGCCTCCTTTTTTAGAATCAATATAATACAACTAACTTCGATTAAAAAAATATAATAATAATTATTATTATTATTATTAATATTATTAATTTTAATATGATTGATAATATAATATAATATTATTTTATATTATATTATATTCTAAATCATGTTTCAAAATATACACCTATGTACCTATATTTCCTATTAAATATAATTAATTTAGATAGTATTATATACTTGTTTATTTATTTATTTTACTATTATATTTTTTTTTCAAAATATAGCTCTTATTTTTATTTAATATTGCCTTTTAATTTTACTTATTTTAATAATAATGGTTATAAAATGTATTTGTATTATTTTTATTTTAATATTACATTTTTTTTTCAAATATAACTTTTATATATATATATATATATATATATATATATATATATATATATGCGAAAATATAATTATGTTTATATTATAATATATTATAAATCATCTTCTAAAATAAATATATATCCATGTAATTATAAATACTACCTACCTAACATTATTGAATTACAGTTTTATATATATATATATAATATGATTTACAATATTATATTATAAATCATATTTCAAAATAAACATTTATCTATATAATAAAAAATATTGAGTATCTAAATATAATTAAATTATAGTTAATTATTATAATATTTTATATTTTTTTTAATATAGCACTCATTTATCTTTTCATAAATGAAAATATAATTCCCAAATATATAGTATGATTTATAATATAATATAATATTATGTTACTATTCATATTCCAAAATAAACATATATGTATATCACTAACCTAAATCCCTCTTTACACCTGATCTTTCAAGTTCCAAGTGGGATCAAATTGCTTAATGTGAAAACTCTGCATTTACCATAACACAATATTAATATATTATAAATCATATTCCAAAATAAGCATGTATCTATGTAATTAAAAATACTACCAACCTAAATATAATTAAATTGCACGTTTTATATCTTTTTATTTTAATATTACAATTGTTTTCACACACACACACACATATATATATATATATATATATATATATATATATATATATCCCGGTAACATCATACAAAAATACATAAGATTAGAAATGTTTAACATAATTTACTAGCACATACAACCACAATCACTTATTCCGTATTCCTGAACTAACCATTAGGTAAAATCATCATAACTACATATAATAAATTTGGGAATGGAATAGTAAGTTTCATAATGTAACAACCATTATTGTTGCTTATAACATCAAGTTCTTTGTTTTTATCTTACATCATTATCATTGTTCATTTAATTAAGCGAGTTAATCACATATATTATGATGTAAGTACCCATGTTAGGCAAGGAAGTAACATCAACATAATGACATTATAGGAAAACACATTATTGGACACCAATATACCTTATTAGCAAATGTTTATTTTATTAAATGTTTCGTGAGAGTGTTCACCACTCACTCAATGGCTCTAACGGAGTCCATCCCTTGAACATTATTAAAAATATTACAAATAAATATCAATTTTAAATTCAACATAACTAGCTAGAAGCTATTACATTAATCATGATACTGGCATGGGAAGCCTAGAGAGAAGAAGAGAGATAAAATGAGAGGGAATGAGAGATAAAGAGAGAGATATAGAGATAAAATGAGAGGGAAGGAGAGACAAAGAGATGTGTGTGTGAGAGAGAGAGAGAGCGAGGTTGGGAACAAAGTGGGAGATAGATGTACATTAACTAGATATATGATGTATGATGTATGATGTGCATTGATGTGAGTGTAAGCACAAAAAAATTATTGACAATGTGAATTGATTTTTGTGTTATAGTAACTCAACCATAAATAACATATTGGAATTTTCATCTTAAATAAAATGTTCACTTACCTTAAATGTTTGCTTCTTGAAACTATACACAATTTGTAATTGACTATTACTTTTTAATGTACCACGTGTCAACATCACGTTGAATATGGAAGAAATTACACATTCATATCATAGTGATAATTATTCCATTAAAATGAATAGAAACTAATGATCATAATTTTGAATTGATGCATTAGTTTAAGTGTGGTTAGATTAATTGATTCCATTGATTTCAGTGCATATTGTTGGAATGCATTGGTTTTAGTATTATTAATGAATTAGAGGGCAGAGAGAGATTGGGGAGAGAGATAGAGGGAGGTGGGAGAGAAAGGGAGAGGGAAGAAGGAAGAGAGAGAGGACTCCAGAGATAGAATGAGAGAGGGAGGGAAAGAGAGATTGATCTGGGGGGAGAGAGAGAGAGACGAAAGAAGAAATACATAGAGAGAGAAAGGTGGAGAGATAGAGGGGGGATGACAAAGAAGAGATAGAGACAGAATGAGGAAGAGAGGAGAGTTGGAAGGAAGAGAGAGAGGGAGAGAAGGGGAGAGAGAGAGAGAGAGATAAGGAGAGGAAGAGGTAGGGAGAGAGAGGTAGATAGATTTGGAGAGAGAGTGTGTGTGTTTGGGGGGTGATATAGAGAGATAAAGAAGGAGATATGGAGGGAGATATGGAGGGAGATAAATATATAGATGAAGGGTGGAGAGAAGGAAGAAGAGACAAACAAAGAGAGGGAGGGAGGGCGAGATAAATAGATATGGTGAGAGAGAGAAAGCATGTGTGTTTTGGGTTGTGAGATATGGAGACAAAGAAGGAGATATGGAGGGATTTATACATATAGATGACAAGGTAGAGAGAGATAGATGGAGGGAAGGAGAGGTGGAGAGAGAGAGACAAAGAGATGTGGGAGAGAGGGAAGGGTAGAGAGAGATAGGTTGGGGGGAGAGAGAATGAGAGAGGGAGGGAGATAGATGTACATTAACTAGATATATGATATATGATGTGCATGTATAACGTGCATTTATTTTTGTGTTACAATAATTCAACCATAAATAAAATACATGAATTTTCATATTAAATAAAATGTTCACTTATCTCAAATGTTTTCTCTTGAAACTATGAACTATTTGTAATCGACTACATGCTTATTATTTCCATTTTCCATCATTCATCATTGTTAGCAATTTTACATTCAAATGAGGTGATAGAGCACAACTACAATTGAAACTTACATGGGGTTTAACACCCCATAAGTCACAATGATTGACTTTGGATAAGGTTGCTATTAACATTGGAGAGCAAGAGAGAAAAGGTATGAAATTTACTACAATAGATTGAGTTAAATATTTAAATGATCTATGATTTCAATCACCCTTTTCATATGATAAATATTAAAAGATGGAAAAACTAATAGGTGTGACAATAAGAATAGTAGAAGAGGATAGTTTGATATTGATCACAATGAATACTATTTGCAATTGACTACATTCTTATTATTCACATTTTCTATCATTCAACACTTTTACACTCTGACTTCACATTCAAAAAAAAAACATCATTTTTCATCATTCAAGTTATCAAAGGTCTCTATCATCTCAACAAATTAAGATAAAAGAGAAAATTCAAAATTAAAATGACTATATTAATCTTATACATATTTAACATATTTAAATTATCAGAATAATTAGATGTTCAATGAATTTTTTTGCGACTGTGCATGATTGAAACCGGCCTAGATCCATCTTAAATTTGGATCTATCAAACACTGAGAGGGATCAAATCTATTAAGGTGCAAACCTTTCCTCAATTTTTGCACTCAAAAAGGAGGTTTACACCTCAAGAGATTTGATCCCTCTGGGAGCCTAATAGATCTAAGGTTAAGATGGATCTAGGTTGTTTACTAATAATGCATTAACTATAATAGCTGGTATTCATTGCTTATACATGCTAATGAATTTTATTTTAATGATAAATCATGATAAGAATGATTATAATGTTTTGTTTCTCCACATGTGATATGTGTTGAGATGATTATCATATTTATGATATTATGCTATAATGTTATGTTAACATGTGGTCCTATCTATTATGTGATGTAATGTTATATGCTTAATAAATATATACTATAGTATTATAATGGTCTTTCGTGATGTGATTTAACATGTGATAATTGCATGCAATTTTTATAATGAGATGTTTAATGATGACGTGTAATAGCATATGATGCCTTCCTATCTAAGATGCCATGATAATAATGATGTTGTATTATCATTATGAAATGTGAGATTTAGAATTTTGATGATTCTGTATGAGATGGTGATGATGTAATTATAACTAATGTATTGATTACATGTTGTGAGTTGGTTACTCACAAGATATGTACCAGTAGGCAAGTTTATTCAATGATCTTGTGAGATTCCATATCTATCAAGGAGAATATTTACAAGTAACACTTTATAGGATAGGGACAAACTCATTCAACTACTTATGCTAGTGACTATCAATGACACTTGGCACCATCATGATAAGATCAAGTTCTTGGGTCATAATCCTAATATTTGGAGTTTTGATATTGAATGTTAGAAATGGCATAGAGTGTTGTTCACTGGTGGAGTAATGCCTTAGTTTGTGTAACACCCCCTCCTAGGTTTACCAAAACTAACCATGCCAACCAGGGTAAACATGAGACAAGAGGTTGATATGATCTGATTCAACCTCCTATGTGACCTTAAGGAACTGGAATCGATGGAACATCACACACATTCATCTAATGTCATCAACAAAATCCTCACGAGACAAGTTAGCCACTCAGACAGCATGTCCCTAGGTTCCACTATTATTCTGGATCTCTTAGGCCATAGTTTATATCATGCTATGGACAAGGGAGTGACCAAAAACTTAAAGTCACTTTCACAGGCTTGCCTGCCAGTGACTGTGGACCAAAATTGCCAATTATGTGCCAATGACCCCGGGATTTAAGCCACTTTTCTAGCCCAGAAACCTGGCCCCTGCCCAAAACTTGCTACAACCTTCAGAATTCATTAAGGACATGATAGCAATATTGATAAATAAAAATCAACCTCATGACTAGGACCGAGCATCCCCAAACGCGACTGACATTCTGTCAAACACTTGGCATCAATGCAACCTACAAGCCTAGGATATAAGACAAAGCATAAGTGACTAAAAAAATTCATGAAACATAACCAGAAGGATCACCTCCTTCTCCATTGAACTACTACATCATCAATTAGGTCTTGCATCCATCCATTTAACAATTACAAGTAAATACATGAAATAACCATGACATGAACCAGTCATTTAACCATGCTTATAACCAACATAAAACCATGTAAATATTAGAGGTAAGAAAACCATTGAATCCACATATAAATCAATGAAAAAGTAAGAGAACTTAGCTTTTCTTACTCATAGGAAAATTTGACCAAGTTCGGGACTTCCACGTACTACCCAACCATAGACATGGCTGAACCAAATCTCTCATTCAGCCAGTCACCCCCGTGCCATATTCCAAGCATGAATGTGGGATCTCATATAACAGCCAATCCAAGAACAACCAAGGGAATCCGGAGGTTAAACCACCTCCACCCTCATCAATCTGTGATCACACCAAAACGGTGCTCTGATCACAACCGAACAGAACTTGAAATTCCATCTGGAATCCATTACCATCTCTGAGGAATTTTTTCTCTCCTTGTCTCTCAAGATTTACCGCAATCCAAACCCGGATCACTAGGCCCTAAACTGAGACTCATCCCTCAGGCTTTACTGTGTATGCCACAAAAACTAGTCAAGGGATTCCTAGGCCTTTGGGAATGGAACTTGAGACCACCTCTTCCCCAGATTCTAAAATCCATCTGACAAACCAAAGCTCAAAAACTGAAATAAACATCCCACTATACTATGGCATCTGGAAAAAGGCAAGGCTAGGCTGAAATCAACTATCCAACACGGAAAAACCATGTCACCAATAGCAAGAGATACATACACCAACATGCAAAGCCATGCATGTCCAAACCAACTAGGAAATCATACATTCAAAAGGTTACCTGCAACTATTCTTGTTGAAGTTGCTTGATCCTGCTTTCCTTTCCTTGATCCTTGCTTTCAATTTTCCTTTTCTTTGCTTGCTTTTCCTTTCCTTTTCTTGATTTTATGTTCCTTGCTCCAAACTAGAGTGCTCCAAGAAAACTCTAAGTGACCAAGAGTGAGAGAGATAGAGAGAGAGAGAGAGAGAGAGAGAGAGAGAATGAGAGAGCTCCAAACTTGAACTAGCAAAAGCCATGAACTGGTCCTCAGAAACCTTTTTATTGATGAGGTCTCTATTTTCTTCATTTTCCAATGTTTTCCTTCAATTTCCTACTCGCATGCAACCTGTTACCTTTTACCTTCCTTTTCTCCTATTTTCCTTTATTTTCATAAATAAATGTGCCCAGAATGTCTTTTCTCTTTTAATTCCTTTGCCTTAGACTTTTCCAATTTCCTTAGCCAAGAACACACATCTAATGAAGCCCACTAGGATATATTTTCTTAACGTTCATCTTGGAATAAGTGTCCCTTAACCATGGCCTTATTTTTCCTTTATTAACTTTTATTACATGAACTTTTCACTAGGGCTATTACAGAACCCTCCCCCTTGGCGACACCATCCTCGGTGTTAAACCACACCATGACCTCAACAAAATCATTGAAAGGAAAACATACTACCTATGGATCTTTATAACTTATCTCGTTGTAGTATTTAAAATGAAATGTATGTTTAAAGAAAAACATCATGAAAACATGACAACATATCGCATATTAGATATTTATAACACAACTCATTACAGTATTTACATCCATATACATATACATACATATATCAAAACATTAGCAAAACATATGTCAACCATATACCAAACATCAAACTGACACTGCTTTGCCTCAACTAGCAAACAATGAAGGATATAGGGCCCACATCTGATCCACCATCTCCCATGTAGCTTCTTTAGGCCCAAAGTGCTCCCACTACACTTTAACTTGCTCTATGGATCTGTTCCTAAGCATGAGATGTTTCTGCTACAATATGCACTGAGGCTTTAGTTGGAACTCGCCCTCTTGCTCCACCTGCAATACAGGCCATTCAATAACATGATAAACATCCTTTATATACTTCTTAAGCAATGAAATATGGAAAATATCATTGAAATTCATTATTGGAGGTAGTGCAAGTCGATATGCCACTGGTCCAATCCTCTCAAGGATCTTGAAAGGCCCACAATACTGTTGTGCCAACTTGGTACATGAACCAATCCTCAAAGAAATTATCTTCGGTTTGATACGTAAATACACATGCTCCTCAACCAGAAACTTCTTGAATACCCTATGTTGATTCGCATAACTCTTCTGTCTATCTTGTGTTTCCTTTATATTCCTCTTTATAACTTACATTTCCCGCTCCACGTCTGCCAACATGTCCGGTCTGATAAGTACCCAGTTCACTGGATCATTCTAGCTGATGGGAATATTACAACTCCACCCATACAATGCCTCGAAAGGACTCATCCTCATTGACTCCTGATACCCATTTTTGTATGCAAACTCAACCAGAGGAAGATACTCCTCCCATTTCCTCTACTGGTGCATCACATACATGCTCAACATATCTTCCAAGATCATGTTGACCCTCTCTATCTGTCCATCTATGTGTGGATGATAAGTTGTACTGAAGGCCAACTCTGTACCCAAGCCTGCAAATAGATCCTTCCAAAACTTGGAAGTGAACTTCACATCCTTGCCCGCCATAATATTCTTTGGGACACCATGTAGTCTTACTGTCTCTTTGATGAATACATGTGCTACCTCACTGGCTGAATATGTAGTCTTTACTAGAATGAAGTGAGCTACGTTTTTCAACCTGTCAACCATGACCATAATAGAATATTGTTGCTTCACTATCCTCAGAAAACTTGTGTTGAAATCCATGGAAATGACCTCCCATTTCCATTCCAGGATCACAATAGGTTGTAGTAGACCACCTGGATGCTTGTATTCTTCCTTTACCTACTGAAAATATAAACATATAGCCATGAACTCTGCCAGTTCCTTCTTTGGATTATGCCAATAGTATAACTTATTTACTGTCATCAATGTCTTATGATATCCTGGATGACCCTAGTATGGCTTTGTGTGAAACTCTCTCAAGTTAAGCTTCTTGAGCTCACTGCAATTTGGTACATAGATCCTGTTTCGAAATCTCACCAAGCCTTCTGACGTAATATGGTAGTCTACATCTTGATCATAGGTACCTGTACCTGCACCTATACCTATACATGTACCTACACCTGTACCTGCACATGTACTCTATTGTAACATGTGCATAATCTCCATGTATTTGTCATCCCGCTGTCCTACCTACAAGATCCTATCCTATAACTCTGTCCCATAAGAAATCATAGCTGCTATATGATTTACATGTACCTTCCTGCTAAGAGCATCTACAACCTGGTTCTCCTTCCCTTTGATGTATCTGATCTTGAAGTCGAAGTCACTAAGGGTAGCCAACCATCTAGCTTGCCTAACATTTGGATTTGGCTGGTCAAACAAATACTTCAACCCACTGTGATCGTTCCTCAGTACAAATATCCTACCAAGAAGATAATGCCTTCACATCTTCAATGCATGTATAATCGTTGCTAATTCAAGGTCATGTGTTGGGTAGTTTTTCTTATTCTCATTCAGTTTCCATGACTCATAGCTCACTACTTCTCCTTCTTGCATGAGAACTCCACCAAGTCCTTTCTTGCAAGCATCTATACACACTAAAAAAATTAGGGGATTTTTGAGGTCTAAAATGGGGCTCCTAAGGAAATTATAAAATAATAGTGGAAATAATAAAATAATATTATATTACATCATCAAATTTTAGAGGGAAAAAAGAAAAAACTATTTTTTAAACTCATATTTTCAACTTATCTCCCTATGGGTTTACTCAAATTTCGAGCGGCAACACTCGTTGGATGCAAAATTTGATTCCTCATCCAAGTAGTATCCATGTTGCAAACTTTTGATGGACCCTACTACACGAAAAATGAGAAATACATGAAAAATGTGATTGCAATCACATTTTTTCATGTATTTCTCCTTTTTCGTGTAGAAATGTCCATCAAAAGTATGCAACATGGGTACTCCTTGGCTAAGTAATTAGATTTTTCATCCAACGAGCACTCCCACTCAAAATTTGAGTAAAAACTTAGGGAGATAAGTTGAAAAAGTAGTTTTATTATTTTATTATCTTTTAATCTTTTTACTTTTTTACTCCAAAAATGGTGAATCATCCACCATGGTTGAAATCATCATCTTGAATCCTATTGGTTCTTATAAAGTTTATTTTGTTGTACATTTTTCTTAGGAGGCCCTTTTTAGACCTCAAAATTCCCCTAATGCTCCTGGTCCGGATCTGCAATCTTTAGTAGTGGTGCATGTGTCAAAAACTTCTTAAGCTGATCCAAACTATCCTCACTTTCCACTGTCCATTCAAGCTTATTACCTTTCCGCTACAATGATGTGATAGGATATGCAATGCGTGAGAAGCTCCTTATGAACCTCGTGTAGTAACCTGCCAATCCCATGAATGATCTTACCTCATCTACATTCTTAGGAGCTACCCATTCCATGATGGCCCTTATCTTTTATAGATCTACTACAATGCCTTCCTTCAAAACAACATGTCCCAAGTAATGTACCTTGGTCTGAAAGAATCTACACTTGCTAAGCTTAGCATACAATGAATGCTCTCTTAGCAATCTCAACACTGTTGCTAAATTCTCGGCAAGTTCCTCCTCATTCTTAGAATATACCAGTATGTCATCAATGAATACAAAAACAAACTTTTCCAAATAAGGATGGAACACACTATTCATTAAACACATAAATGTAGCAGGAGAATTATTCAAACTGAATGGAAAAACAACAAACTCATAATGCCCATACCTGGTCCTAAATGCAGTCTTGAAGATACCCTCTTCCTTGATGCATACCTGATGGTATCCCCATCTCAAGTCGATCTTAGAGAACATTGTTGCTCCCTTTATCTGATCAAACAAGTCATCAATCATCGACAAAGGGTACTTGTTCTTGATTGTTACCTTGTTTAACTACCTGTAATCAATGCACAATCTAAGAGTACCATCTTCCTTCTTTACGAACAACATTGGTGTGCCCCAAGGTGATACACTGGGTCTGATGTATCCTTTATACAACATTTCCTTCAACTACAACTTCAACTCTACCAACTCAAGTGTGCTCATCCTATAAGGTGTTTTTGATGTTGGAGCTACCCCTAGCACTAACTCAATAGAAAATTCTACTTTCTTGTGAGGTGGCAACTCTAAAATGTCCTCAGGAAATACATCCTAAAACTGCTACAATACTAGGTATCTTCTTAACACATCGGCATCCTCAACCTCCTTACCCTTGTCACTGGAAATGTGAACTGCGAACATCACACAACCTTTTCTGCAACCATGCTTAACTTGCATAGCAGTAACCATCCTCACTGATGTAGGCTTCTTCTTCCCCTACAAAGTCCTCTTTTCACCACTATCATCCACACACTCAATGGCCTTGTCGAAGAAATCCACTTTAGTAGTATGAAGGTATAGATAATCCATACCCAAAATCATACTATATGATCCCAATGGCAATACATTCAAATGCACTGTTGTAGGCATGCCATTTAACTCAAATGCACAAGCTCTTACCCAATGGTGAACTCGCTTCCTTGTACTTGTAGCCAACTATACCAACCAAGATTTTGCATGCACTTCTTTTCTCAAACCACACTTACCCACCAGGTTAGGACTATTATAACTATAGTTAGATCCGAGATCAATCAAAATAGAAACAACTTGATCACAAACCTTACCATGCACCTCAATGATCGATGCCTGATGATCCACCTACTTGTTTTCAACAACTACATAGATCCAAGGAATGTTATGACCAACATCACCAACTATATGTGACTCTTGAGAATTGTAGATTTGGGGTCTACCACCACTCTGATACTATGTACAATCCTTCTTGCGATGACCCTTACCACATATCCAACACTACAATGGTTCCCTACCACTGCCTCTAGCCTACTGCTCTCCATGTCCCTTCTTAGCTGTATTGAATCTCCTATAAGGAACTGCATTATCTTTCTCACTTGCATCTTGAGGTCTTCCTCGCTTTGGTGGCCATTATCCTTTAGGTTTGTGATTTATTTTCAAGTCATTCTTAGTCTCAACCTTGTGCTTTGACTACTCATAACAATGCTTCAACTTTCTTATGGTCTCCTCCAACGATCTAGGCTCATAAAACTCAATTCAGTTTTTGTATGCTACTGACAGTCCACTGATGAATCTCTGAACCTTCACCTCATCCTTCTTAAGGTAAGGCACATATCTCAACATCTCTAAAAACTTGCTAGTATACTCATCATATGTCATGGAACCCATCTGCAACTCATAAAAATCCTTAGCTCTGTCACCATAGTACCTCTTAGACAAGTACATCTTCTTGAAGAGCCTTTCAAACGCATGCCAAGTCAAATCATATTCATCAATACCTTTAACATTCTTCACATATTCCCACCAAATATCTGCTTTACCTTTGAGACTAAAAAGGGCTATCCTTGCTTTCATGTTTTTTGAATAATCATGCAATCTAAAGAATTTCCTCATTCCAAGCAACCATGCCTCTGGATCTTGTGATTTATTCATCTCTCCATCAAAGGTAGGTGGCTTTGCCTTCTTAAACCCATCTAGAAAGTATCCCCTATCGCTCCTCCGGTAAGGATGATAACGATGACGATCATGATACCTATCAAAACCAGAACTAAAATAATACTTGTGTCCAACGCCTCTCCTATCCGGAGTGTCCAACAACCTTCCATCCCTGATCATGTCAGATCTATCCGACCTGTGACCACCATAAGACCTGTGTCTTCTAGGATATCTACTGTCATATGCCCCATTAGTTTTGTCCTCTTGTCCATGGCTGATCTAAAGTGGCCCTTGTTGTTGCAATTCAGACAAACTTTGAAGTAATATTGCATTCACCTCTTCTTGTTTCTCTTGTGCCTGAATGATTTTGTCATTGTCTACTTTGCAACTCCTTATTTCTTCCCTCAAGCTTCTCAATGTGTCTGCCAAATCAGAATAATGCCCCACACCATGCTGCTCATCTAATGCATAGGGAGATTCTACGTAGACTACCACCTTGCTAGCCATTTGATCTCTTTTATGCAAGGCATACTATGTCATCTAAACCAAATCACAATAAATCAACATACCTTAGCATAACTCGGGGAGGATACCTTTTCTGCAAGATCATTAAATTAGAGCAATGCATGTACAACATAACCATAATAACATATAGACGTATATCAAATAAATGCATCAACACATAAACATCATACTAGCTAGGGTCCAGTCATCAATGCGAGACAATATCAACAATGCATGCTATGTCCTCACACATGACAACAACCATTATTCCATTGTAAACATTCCCTCATGCAACTATCAACCTACATAAGCAATGCCTATTCAACTACACATACACATAACTGCATGTAGTCGAGCAATAGCGATCAATTCTTGTAATCAACCTACAAGATTGATGCATGTAACCAAATAACCAAGAATGCAACCCAACATAAAAGGATGTAATCAATTTGCATATAATCATATATAACTAGTCATATACTCTTGACGATGCATTCCATAAAATCGACATCAAGTTCCTCATGATAACCTTACTTCTACCATGATCAATATGATGTAGTGCAACAAGCACATGGAACACAAGTGTAAGAGACACACACGCAATTGACATGCATGCATGACCAACACATTCACCCATATCTGTAGCATCAGATATGACCCAAAGAGAGCGTAACCTACTTTGATACCAACCTGTAACACCCCCTCCTAGGTCTACCCAAAGTAACTATGCCAACCAGGGTAAACATGAGATGAGAGGCTACTATGATCAGATTCTACCTCCTATGTGAACTTAAGGAAGTGGAATTTATGGAACATCACACACAATCATCCAACATAATCAACAGAACCCTTAGGAGACAAGTTAGCCACTCAGACAACCTATCCCTGGGTCCCACTCTTATTCTGGATCTCTTAAGCCATATTCACTCTCATGCTATGGGAAAGGGAGTGGCAAACAACCTAAATTCGTTGTTACAGGCCTACCTGCCAGTGACTATGGACCAAAATTTCTAGTTATGTGACCGCGACCTCGGGATTTAAGCCACTTTTCTAGCCCAAAATCCCGACCTCTGCCCATAACTTGCTACAAGCTTCAGAATTCATTAAGGACATGATAAAAATGCGGATAAATCAAAATCAACCTTAGAACTAGGCCTGAGCATCCCCAACCGGGACTAACATTATGTCAAACACTTGGCATCAATGCAACCTACATGTCTAGGATACAAGATAAATCATAAGTGACTGAAACAACTTATAAAACATAACCAGAAGGAACACCTATTTCTCCATTGAACTACAACATCATCAATTAGGTCTTATACCCATCCATTTAACAGTTACAAGTAAATACATGAAATAAGCATAACATGAACCAATCATTTAACCATGCTTATAACTAACATAAAACCATGTAAATATCATAGATAAGACAACCATTGAATCCACATATAAATCAGTGCAAAATTAAGAAAACTTAGCTTTTATTACTCATAGGAAAATCTAACCAGGTTCAGGACTTCCACATACCACCTGACCATAGACATGGTTGAACCCAATCTCTCTTTCATCCAGTCACCCCCATGCCATATTCCAAGCATGAATGTGGGATCTCATAGAATAGCTTATCCAAGAACAACCAAGGGAATCCAGAGGTTAAACCACCTCCACCCTCATCAAACTGTGATCACACCAAAATTGATGCTTCGATCACAACCAAATAGAACTCGGAATGTCATCTGAAATCCATCACTATCCTTGAGGAATTTTCCGGCTCCTTGTCTCTCAGGCTTTACCGCAATCCAAACCTAGATCACTAGGCCCTAAACCAAGACTTCTCCCTCAGGCTTTACCATGTATCCCACTAAAACCAATCAAGGGGTTCCTAGGCATTTGGGAATGGAACTTGAGACCACCTCCGCCCCGGATTCTGAAATCCATCCAGAAAACCAAAGCTCAAAAACCAAAATAAACATCCCAACATACCATGGCATCTAG
Source organism: Pinus tabuliformis (assembly GCA_031772625.1). NCBI lineage: Eukaryota > Viridiplantae > Streptophyta > Pinopsida > Pinales > Pinaceae > Pinus > Pinus tabuliformis. Next base: position 478,380,939 of record CM062812.1, on the reverse strand, counting down.
AAAAAGGCAAGACTAGGTTGAAATTCGTTGACCAACCAGGCAAAACCATGCCACCGAAAGAAAGAGAACCATAGACCAACATGAAAATCCATGTATGTCCAAACCAGCTAGGAAATCACACATGCAAAACGTTACTTGCAAGTATTCTTTCTGAAGTTGCTTAATCCTACTTTCCCTTCCTTGATCCTTACCTGCTTTTCCTTTTCTTTGCTTGCTTTTCCTTTCCTTTCCTTGTTTTTCCTTTCCTTACTCCAAACTAAAGTGCTCCAACAAAACTCTAAGTGACTAAGAGAGAGACAAAGAGAGAGAGAGAGAAAATGAGAGAGCTCCAAACTTGAACTAACAAAAGCCATGAACTGGTCCTCACAAGCCTTTTTATTGATGAGGCCTCTATTTTCTTCATTTTCCATTATTTTCCTTCAATTTCCTCCTCACATACAACCTCTGACCTTTTACCTTCCTTTTCTCCTATTTTCCTTTATTTTCATAAATAAATGTGTCAAAAATTCCTTTTGCCTTTTATGCCTTTGCCTTAGCCTTTGTCAATTTTGTTAGCCAAGAACACACATCCAGTGATGCCAACTAGGATATCTTTGCCCAACACTCAACTTGGAATACGTGTCCCTTAATCGTGGTCTTATTTTTCCTTTATTAACTTTTATTACATGAACTTTTCACCGGGGCTATTACTGTTTGTGTACCTTAATGAGTTGTGAAGAGAGCTAGGTTATCCTTTCAAGATTCTGAAGGTACATGAGTAGTAAGATAGATGTATGTTTTGGAAAATGGGGTCTAAATGCTTAAGGACATGACAAACCAATATAGCTTTAAACTTCATTTTTTGAAAGTTAGGAAGAAATGCTAGAGACTACTCATGATTCCAAGTTGTTATGCCAATTTCAATCCTTGTTGTGGTCACTTGAAGTGGCTTTATGCTAGTTCAATAGAGGGTGATGTGCAAGATATGAGGAGAAAAAAAATACAATAGCATAGTCAAAGTTAACTCTGGGATAAAGTTGATTTAAGGTGGGTGTATGTAATGCCCCATGTTATTATTAAATTAATAACATTAACAATAAGTAATAATCATAAATAATGGTAACTCAGAAAACATTTCATTAATTAAAGGAAATGGGTAAAATAAGAAAACATAATTTATGAAAAAAATAACTAAAGCTAATTAAAAAATAAAATGTTAAGATAAATGAATGATGACAAGTGGACAATGTGCATAGATTTTTTCTTTCCATTTGTATGCAAAGGAGAAAGATACTATTCATATTTTTTCCTAGAAAATAATTAACAAACATAGTTGATTGAGGGCTCAAAAATGTCCAAATATAAAAATATATAGTGTACATAAAACTATAGTTTGGTGGAGAGTCATCCCCTACCCATTGATTGTGAGCCATAAAATCAACACAAAAACTCATTTTTTTCATATTCATAACATTGCAAAGAGATTTATTCATCTCACAAGTTTCACACCACTCATTACTCTCATAATATCATTCCTCTCATGTAACAGGGAAAAGTGTCTATGCAGAACTGCTAATCCCACTAAGGGTGGTAGCTACCTTAGAAACAAACAAAGTAAAACTACTTTTGTTTTCCTTTATGAAATATAGATGAGAGAAGAATAAAGGAGACCAACCTCTGTCTTGCGCTTGGTTCCTTGCTCGATTCCTCTCTCTTCTGATAGTCCTTTGCTACTTTCTTTCTTGTATACCCAGCTTCACAGAGTACCTGTAGAATCAAAGCAGCATAACACTATACGAGAACATGGATCTATTATCATAAACAATCTAGGATCAGATGTAAATTGACCATACAAATGCATAAAACATAAATCACACAAGAGTATGGAGGAAAACTTGAATAGCTTTATTGATAATCAAGAAAGAGCCAAGAGAGTTACAACCAATCGTTCTGACCCAGCATCATCCTCTCAGCAAGTGAGCCCTTCTTCACCTCATGAAAAGCTTAGATCACCCAACACTATGATGTTGCCTCAAGAAACCAACAGCAATTCCTTACAAGATGCAAAATTCCAGCCTCTGGATCTCTGGGATGAGGGATCCATATATAGATGTCTGCAAGGGAGATGAGTCAGCTTGTGATTTAATTAGTGTCTTCCCTCTAATAGTTCTTGATTCCACTTGGAGATTGATGATCTCTTACTCATCCCTGGTCGAATTCATAGAGGCAAGTGTCACAAGAGAAGTTTCTGGAAGATTCCATGCTTCTCCACCTCGCGGATTGACACTGCCATTTTTCCCTTCTCGCCCATCGCACCCCATAGAAGGGATTTTTGAAATGCAACGCACCTACTGTGTGTATGTAGGTGAGATGCAACGCACTTTGCCTATGGAGCAGGTGAAATGGTCCAGTTTTGACCAGTTCTGAGTAGTTTTTCATAGAGAACTTCTGGGAGAAAATGTAATCAGTTGACCTTGTACTTTTAGGGGTTGGAACAACACTTTTAGGGACTTAGGAGCCCTTAGTTTACGGACATTTATGCTTGGGGTTGCAATGCCCAAAAATGTCTATAACAGTTGCCCCCTAAAGCATGAGGTCGTTAATCTTTTTTGATGTCGGGTGAAATGCTTCATCATGAGGATGAAGTCCTTTCAAGCTGGAAGGAGACCTGTAACAAGATATAATACAATACATTATCTTCATAATATTTTCATGATCTAGCTGAGGCAGGCATTCCCATGCTCAGCTTTATAAATTCATTTTCATGTACATAGGACAGACAATCGTCTGAGTGTAGACTGATGATTCTAGTAGAGCCATCATCCCTTAGATTGGATGATTATCTGTGCAGCAATGATGTACATTTGATGTCTTTATTTTCCTGAATATATATCACAGCTCGAATGGATGAAACTAGATCCGGGGTCTTCAATCTCATTTGATCTTCACTCAAAGTACAATTCGATCCATGTGAGAGATGTTCTGGAGTCGAACATGGAAAGACATCACCTGATTACCAGCCAATGATGTAAGCTGTTAACAGGCGCAAGAGGAATCACCGATAATGATAATGATCCTCAAGGTACTGCAGTACAATTCACGTGGTGTGAATAAGGGACTTGGTGTCGAACACCACGCAAAATATTTCGGTCGAAGGCCATTGATGTAAACCTGTCATCGGAAGTGAGAAACTTGCCATTGAGGCATGCAAGCTTCAAAGTACTGAAATGGGTGTTCCTAGATCGACTTCTTGGATAATGAGCTGATGTCGACAAGAAGCGATCCGTCATAGGAGGGCCTTAATGAATCCCACATCAATGACACAGAACGGAGCAAATGATTTTAATGGAGGTGAAAACGATCTGGTGATATAAGGTTCAGGGTGGCAGTCATGAAAGAATGGAGCGTAAATGTATTGCAGCGGGTGAGACACAGGTGAATTCTCTGAGTGACTTCTCTTGAACATATCAGCGACACTGAAATGATGGATTGGTATCATTAACCTCAAATGTGGATGGTGTGATGTGACCAGTGAATGAAACAACCCAACCCGACTTGGATGCGGAGTGAAAGTGTCATGTTCAAGAGCGACTTGCTACCAATAAAGTTTCTTCAAGTTTTCTTCCCAATTTTTCCCCAGTCATTGCTGACCAGTACCTCTTTATTTTTGTCAAGCTTGAGGAGGATAACATATGCTTTTTCTATAATTTTCCCTTCGGGCAAACCCATCGCTATGTTTTGATGAGCCTAGCAATAGTGAAACTCGTTCTTGTCTGCTATGGACAAGTTTGTCGCTAGTAGGTGTCAACGAGTTTAACGACAAAGATAACTCGGTCCTTTTCAATTTTAGAGAGTCTGAAAAGGGACATAAAGGAAACTCCAAAAATCCTTTTTCGTCATCTAATCCCTTAGGTCCAAAAAGGTATAAAACAATACAGAAGGGATGAGTTTTCGGTACTTTTAACGAGCCGAACAAAACAAGCACTCGATCTTTTTGTGTAATAATCCCTCAGGTCTAAAAAGATTAAAATCTAAAGGAGGGATAGAACTTCTGGTCACTTTAACGAGCTGGAGAGGCCAATGGCTTGGAAATCTTTTCATATTTTATGAGTCAGCTGAAAAGAGCTTAAAGGAGACTCGTTTTTCGAGGAACGAGTGATAAATTCGGGTAGCAGCTGATTCCAAGTAAGGTTTGGAATTTCCCAATCACGGCATTGTTACAAGGATGGCTAATAGAATCACTCTTCGCAGCTGTTCCTCAAAAAGGGGTAAACAATCAAGTGGAGGTGAATGATCGGCCAATACAAAGTGGAGGTGATGATGAGAACACGACCAAGGCTTCAAAGGCTGAAGTACTACATTCACGATGGTTATTTACCAGAAATTGGTTCATTTTTTAATGAGCTTAAATGCTGGGGGAAACATTTGCTCATTTCTTATGTTTATTTTTTAACGAGCATGAAGTCCGCGTTAAAACTGCTCGATTAATCCAGTCGTATAATAAGAATGTCTCATATATAAAAATGACATTATTTCAAAACTTTGCCCCACATCCTTTCTTTATGCAAGTTAGGAAATGACCAATCCTACGAGTTTAAAGGGTTAGAGGACCTACAAATTTAAAAAATAAATGGTCGCTCTTCGCTTGCATGCCAAAAGGTTTGCATGCCCTCAGGTATAGAGACATAGAGTTTCAAGGTTACCCCGCAATTTCGCAGACAAAACATTTGTTTTGCCAAAAAGGCCTACCTCTTTCAAGTTACCAAAGATTGTTCTATTTGTACCACAAACAAAACACTTCTTCGGTGATGTCTACCGAAATAGACAAAGGTGAATGGTGTAGACGCCTCCACTCACAGAACTTTGACTATGGAATCTTGTTCCAGTCCAACCACCTTTTCCAATTTCGGATGGGAGTGTCAGACTAGTCATATATCTCTCACGGAAACCTATGCTACCTGGAGTTTTCCTGCCGAAATAGACCAGGGTGCATGCCCCCTGGGTTTCAGTCATGTCCCCCGAATTACTCGCGCTCATCAGGTGGACAGACTAGGGATTGATGAGACATTCCTTGCCTGAAAAGACCATTCAGGGATGGTATATGACTATTTGTTATGCGTGAACCTGGGAATGAAAGCTGGTCTACGAGCTTGACCACTCTTCCTTCGTGCGGAAAACACATTACTCTAAAGAGTGATGAGACAATGGCTCCCATGCAATAAATATAGTCTCGCCCAAGGAGTAGATTATAATCCAGGGGTCCTTGGACTACCATTACGTTTATGTGAACAGTTTTCCCTCTCAATGTTATGGGCACATTGGGAAGGATCCCTAATGGTCGACTAGTTCCTTTGTCAAAGCCTGTTAGATTTCTCATCTTAGGCAAAAGCGATGGTGAACCAAGCGCTTTCCAAGCAGTCAAGGAAAGGATACTCACAGAAGCCCCTTCATCTATGATGGTACCGGCCATAACCATTCTATATATTTGAGCAATGATTCGGAATGGTATACTAGCCGGTAAACGGGGTCTCCCTAGTAGATTCCAGTCAAAGGAAAAAACTAGGTTTCTTGGAGGTGGGACCGAATAGACGGCCGAGTACGACTCTGACGAAATTCCTTCCTGCGGTAAAGGAATGGGTAAATTTCCCCCCTGTTCATTGGAGTTTTTGCTTACGAAAAGAATTTGGACGGTGTCATCCTTGTTCTCTTCAGTGATTGTATCATCTGAAGATGGAACCTCTGAAGGCAAGACCGGGTCAACTACTATCTCGACCTTTTGACTTTCGTCTGGTATGGATTCAAATGGTTTTTCTTCAGTAATAGATACTTCGGTCAACCACCTGGGCGTATCAGCCGGATTTTCAACTAGTGACGGACTCGGCAAGAGTTTCTTATATCCAGGAGGAAGTCGTAATGGTGAAACCGGACGATCGTCCAGAACTCTTTTAGCCTCGTCTAAGAAGGGACAACGGTGTATGGCGTGATTGCCTTCACACAATTTACAAGGAAATTTGTTTTTTCTTTTTTGTCCAAGGGCTTCACTTTCACTGGTCGACGTTGTATTATCAACATGATCATCAAAGGTTGACGACACCGGGTTTTACAAACGAGGAGACCAGTCCCTTAAGATCCGAGGGATGCAAGGACAATCTCTATGAATGTGGTCTCCCTTGCAAATGACACATGGCAATTTAGGCCTGGTCGGTACAGTGTGTGGATTTTCGCTAGACGATGCTTTGTTACCCCTTTTCGCCTTTGGCTCCTTCTTCTTCTTCTCTTTCTTCTTCTTTTCCTTCTTCTTCTCAGGTACTTGATTTTTGGCTTTACCAGCCCCATCAAGCGAAGAGGAAGGAGGAGAGGAGGAATTGGACGAAGTAGAGGGTTGGGGGGTAACTCTGGAATTGTCTAGTTGCTGACTTGATTGTTCAGGAATCGCGGTGTTCTGAACGACGGAGGTTGAGAAAAGACATACGGGAAAACCGATTGTCAATCCTGGAAGCGACAATGTGGCCATATGGGGTGCACCAACATCTCCCCAAGAAGGGACTAGGATTTCCTCCAAGGGGAACTCCTTGGTTGGTGGACTCCATTTTCCTCAACCTAAGACCAACGTAGGAAAGGTGATGATTATTCCGTTTAAAATAAATTTTAGACGCTTTGACACAACTTGTTTTTTAAATTTTAAAGAGTCGAGAAAAAACAAAAGATGACTCTAGTCGCCTTTGATTTTTAATGAGCCTGAAGTGACAAGTGCTTAGATGGACCTTTTCCGTTAAGGAGTCTGAAAAGGAATGAAATGGACTGCTCTAGAAATCTAGGCAGAGGGATTACCAAACCAATCGCAAAAATGCAGAATACTTTTTACGGTATGGCAGTCAATCTTCCCGAATGCTGTGTTCAGTGTGTTGCGATCGATAGGGCAGCAGACACGGCTTCCTATGGATAAAGGATTAAGCCTATTGTGGTCTCCCAAAATATACTCGATGGTACGTGGGAGCACAAGTACGTACTGGCACTTATCGTCTCAAAGTAGAGGAATCACCCAACCAACAGTGAAAACAACAGTTACCAGGCTTTATGATGCCGGAATACGTCTCTAGCCTAGACTTCTAGATGTTGTACATTAGGTTCCAAAGCGCTATTAGATTCATTACATTTATTTTATAGTTGATCTTGCTTAAGAAATTTTCCTTTCAGGTTCACCGCGTGATGTAGATGTACAATTCCTAAAATGCAATCTAAGATGATAAACAGTCGTTTTATCTTCTTTGTGCAATGAAAATCAGGGAAAATTTTAAGAACCCCCCCTAAATTTTTAAATATAATAAATGGGCGAATCTCCATGGTATATAGGAAAAATGGAAGGCGATTTTATCAATAATATAATATGTATATATAATTTTTTGGCGAATCTCTCACCAGGCATGGCGAATATTTTACTCAATTACAAAATCTTGTAAGATCTTGGCGAGTCTTTCACTAAATAATAAAACTTTGTAAAGTCCTAGTGAATATTAGCATAGGCTACATGCTGGTTTAATTCCCCATTTAAATAGGCTACATTCCAAGTGAATACCATGGGTCAATACCATGTGCCATTTTGGTGAATACCATGGGTCAATACCATGTGCCATTTTTATTTTTATTAATTCTAATATTAGGGTTAATAATGGTTTTTTGCATGGTATTAATAACAATCTAGTCCATGGTATTTGTCCCATAGTATTTTGGCCATAGGTTTCACCTAAATATAACCCATTTTTTGAGTGTTCGTAAATATAAGGTGACTTATGGAGTAAATATAAAAAAATATTTTATTTGTTTACCATACCTCTCGTTTATTTATAATTTTATTAATTTACCATACCTCTTTTACAAATATGGTATTTGGCCCATAGGATTCACTTAAATAAAACCTCTTTCTTGAGCCTTCATAAATAGAATGAGGGTTATGGACTAAATATAAAAAGAGGTTTTATTTATTTACGATACGTCTAGTTTATTTATATTTTTATTTATTTACCATACCTTTTGAGTAAGTATAAAAAGACGTTTTATTTATTTACCATACCTCCACTTTACTTATATTTTTTTTGTTTACACCCTTACATGCATATAAGGTGACTTATGGAGTAAATATAAAAAATGTTTTATTTATTTACCATACCTCTCATTTATTTATATTTTTATTAATTTACCATACCTCTTTTATAAATATGGTATTTGGCCCATAGGATTCACTTAAATAAAACCTATTCTTGAAAATGCGCGAATGGATTCACTTAAATAAAACCTATTCTTGAAAATGGGCGAATGGAAGGTTGTAAGTCCTAATTTCAAGGGCTAAATTTAGCTTTTTTACCCTCTCCCTTAAAATGAGGTGGGCTATTTGAGGTGATTTGTAAAAATGTACTATGATAAAAAATATTCGCCCACTAAAAATTTAAAACCCCTTAATTTCGCCAAAGGGCGAACATTCGCCCCTAAAATTATCCTTGATGAAAATCCTAACTACTAAGGAAAGAGAGACAGTATTCTTTCAGCAAAGAGCATAGAGCACACACTATATGCACTGTCCTAAATCAAACCAATCAAACAGTCTAAATGCAAATGCATATGCATGTATTTTTTTTCAGCCTTCTTAATATGTGAATGATAAAAAGAAAGCTAATGCACAAATCTGAATTATTTTTCAAAGCGACAATTACTAACAAGTTTCTTTTCAAAATCAAAATGAAGACAATGACAACACTTTGCGATTTGGAAATGAAAACTTGCTTTTGACACTAGAAAAACTACTAATTTAGATCAAATACAATAGTAACAGGGTAATCGACTATCAATAACAATCAGATTCTCTTCTATGACTGAAAATGACACTTGTGACACTTTCAAATCAAGAAACGACGGTACAATTACGTTACTTCTTTGTAAAGGAGAACTAAAAATGACTCAAAAAATGCATAAAAACATTTACAGTTCTTTGCACAATGGAGCCGGAATAACATCAAGGAAAGGGGTTTCAAACAGAGGTGTACTGACTATAGGCAGCAAAACTCTTGAATAGATCTGAAAAGAGTGAACACAGAAACCAAAATTTAGAAATAATGCCTAGTCTGATCAACACACCTATAACACAGTGAAACTGAAATGCAACACACCTACTACACTCAGGAAGTGCGCTAAATTTGAGATTCACAGAACAGACAGTGCGCTCGACCAGGGACAAGAATTTTATTGGGTTTCGGGTCACAGTTTGCAGTTCAGTTCAGGGATTTTGGCGGAGAAAGTGGTAATCAGTAAATCAATGACAGGGGTAGATCTAAGGAGGTTACTAGAGCCACCACGAGGGCAATTATAAAGCATGTAAATCAATTGTTTAATTCATAAACAAAACTCGGAGATTGACTGAAGCAGCATTGATCTACTTTGCACTTGCATAGCAAATGCAGTTCGAAGGCTAGCTGGCTTGACTTCAGGCTCCGTCTGTAAGTTTATAAAGTGAACAAAAGTAGATAAACAATCAATCTATTCGCTCCCCAGCGGAGTCGCCATTTTGTTACAGGGAAAAGTGTCTATGCAGAACTGCTAATCCCACTAAGGGTGGTAGCTACCTTAGAAACAAACAAAGTAAACTTACTTTTGTTTTCCTTTATGAAAGATAGATGAGAGAAGAGTAAAGGAGACCAACCTCTGTCTTGCACTTGGTTCCTTGCTCGATTCCTCTCTCTTCTGATAGTCTTTTGCTACTTGCTTTCTTGTATACCCAGCTTCACAGAGTATCTGTAGAATCAAAGCAACATAACACTATACGAGAACATGGATCTATTATCATAAACAATCTAGGATCAGAGGTAAATTGACCATACAAATTCATAAAACATAAATCACACAAGAGTATGGAGGAAAACTTGAATAGCTTTATTGATAATCAAGAAAGAGCCAAGAGAGTTATAACCAATCGTTCTGACCCAGCATCATCCTCTCAGCAAGTGAGCCCTTCTTCACCTCATGAAAAGCTTAGATCACCCAACACTATGATGTTGCCTCAAGAAACCAACAACAATTCCTTACAAGATGCAAAATTCCAGCCTCTGTATCTCTGGGATGAGGGATCCATATATAGATGTCTGCAAGGGAGATGAGTCAGCTTGTGATTTAATTAGTGTCTTCCCTCTAATAGTTCTTGATTCCACTTGGAGATTGATGATCTCTTACTCATCCCTGGTCGAATTCATAGAGGCAAGTGTCACAGGAGAAGTTTCTGGAAGATTCCATGCTTCTCCACCTCGCGGATTGACACTGCCATTTTTCCCTTCTCGCCCATCGCACCCCATAGAAGGGATTTTTGAAATGCAACGCACCTACTGTGTGTATGTAGGTGATATGCAACGCACTTTGCCTATGGAGCAGGTGAAATGGTCCAGTTTTGACCAGTTCTGAGCAGTTTTTCATAGAGAACTTCTGGGAGAAGCTGTAATCAGTTGACCTTGTTCTTTTAGGGGTTGGAACAACACTTTTAGGGACTTAGGAGCCCTTAGTTTACGGACATTTATGCTTGGGGTTGCAGTGCCCAAAAATGTCTATAACATCTCATAGATTATAATGCTTCATGAAATTTCTTTTATTGTTAGCCATTAAAATTATAAATTTTGATATTTAATTTGGTTTATTATTATATATTAGATTAACTAACTACACATTACACAAGGAAGAAAAGAGATGTTTATTATTAAATATGGAAGCTTGCGAGGCAGCTAGTCCCTGCCTGTGAATAGTAGGCACCCTATTCTTATAGCAGATGACCTTGTAGATAAAGCCATCACAGATCATTTTGTAGTTTTTATGTAGCTCATGCCTACGGAACTTGGGATACTTGTCATAAACAGGAATATTTCCAGCGAGTCAATCTGACTTATCCAGTTTAGCTTGAATTTTTGAGCAGTGCAAATCACCCTGAGAGGAGGAAGCTTGATTCTCTGATTTTCTATAACTAAACAATTTACCAAGATCCAAAGCATTTGGCATGGTCCAGATAGCAGGGTCTCTCTCTGTGCTTTGTACTTCCAGTGAATCAAGGTGAACAATGAAACACTGTGGGTGCCATTCTGAGCATATGAACAAGAGTTCGAGACATTTCCGTCTAGCAGACGATGAGGCTATTCGAGTCGGTCCTTCGCTGCCTTCGTAGGGCGATTTCAATAATTGTGGCACCTCATCGTAGCACAAATTCGTTCACTGCACAAAGCCCCTCTCCTTGAATGGCTCGTAACTTATGCTGAGCTTGTCGAAACTATTTTGGAGTATCCTGAAGCATATGTGGAGGTTTTGGACAAGGATGGAGAACCCCCAATTGTATTTGCACTGGCTACTGGAACACCTAACTGTTTAAAACCCTGATAAAGAGAGGAGCAAATGTGAATGCAAAGCTAAAAGAGGGCTTGGGCCCTTCTGTTCCTCATGTTTGTGCATTTCACGGCCAATTTGACTGCATGCAGGTAAGGCTTTCAAGTTTTGTTCAATAATATAGTTATAGAAGGATATAAGAATTTTTAAGCTGATTGTTTTTTAACATTATGTTTTGCTGGGCTGAATGACGTCAATTCATATGACCAGTAATTTCTTTGCGAAGCTGTTAACTAACTTTTAGACAACAGGAGCTCTTGTTGGCAGGGGCTGATCCTAATGCCATAGATGATGAGGCTGAGACTATTCTACACAGAGCTGTTGGAAAGAAGCACACAGATTGTGTAGTTTTGATATTGGAAAATGGAGGATGCAAATCAATGGGCATTTTGAATTCGAAGGAAATGACGTATGTATTTCTATCTTCGTTTCCTAAATGAGACTCTGCACATTCCCTAAGTAATAAAGAGTGTGTGCCAAAGATATATAATCAGTATGTAGAGCCATTACATATTGCATAAGCTATGGAGGCATTTACAAACTCCTATTGTACAAAGAATATGTTTGCTTTATTTATGCATTTCACTGTACAAGTTCTGGTTAACAAACAATTTTTTGGAGAAGTAAGATTTCATTTTTGTTTTGTTTTGCCTTTTAGTTTCCTTGAAATATTACTATTTCTCTTAGATCAGGAGGTAGATTAATGAAAATTGCAAGAATCTGTTACCTTGGTGACAGGCATCGCATTCTATAGAATTTGGAGACCTCAATGCATGTGATCTTCTGGAAGGAGCGATACTCCTAGCTGAAGTCAGACAACTCTTGCGTTCCTCCTCGATGGACAGTTCAATAACAAATCTAGAGTAGGCGGGTGAAGGTCCCAAGTAGTTAATGAATGACTGTAGATCAGTTCAAGTCCCTTTCATTGCACACACCAAAAATTCAGTGACATTCGACACATTCCTATGCTTCGGTAAATAGAGCCACCAGCTGAGAGTAAGTAGGTGATTATCTGTGCTTAAGTAGATAGAGCCTTTACACACTAGTGGAAGTAAGTACAAATAGTACGATAGATCGATGCCCACTGAGAGTTCAAATTGAATACTTCTTTCTGGAAACCTAAGTGTTCTAAGTTCTGAGGAGTTAGAATTCATGGCTATTAAGAAGTGAAAGCCATGTGTGATAAGGAAGCTCTACTGCTTAGCCTATTAGAATATCGGCCCAATCCTCCATATGCCTATTATCAATACCTATTAGATTAGAAGCTTGATCCTCCATATACGAAGACGAAGAGACATCTCAGATCTTGCCTTGATTGAGTGAGCCTATTTATTGATTGAGTGAGCCTATTCTCTATCAGCCCGATCCTCCATATCATATACTAAGACGAAGAGATATCTCATGTCTTGAATGTGGATTGAGCTAGAACCTCAATTTGGATTGTAGGGGACGATGGCAGAAAAATATATATCCGTCTAGTGCCTTAAAAATATGCATTCCCGGTTTCAGAGATACAATTAGAAATATCAATTAGAATGGCACATAGCAATGTTAACAATTGGAGTCTATTTGAAATTGAGTAAATAAAGAAAAAGTAGATAATCCTTACCATTACTGTGCCATTATCAAAATAGGACACTAGATCCGAGTGAATGGAATTACGTAATTTTGTCAATCAATTGGGAAAACGTAGAGTTTAAAATGTAACAAAATCAAGTAATTAGAATGATATGTTGATGTTGTATGAAAAATAAAACATAACCAGTAACCTAAGCAAGAGATATAACAGTACATTAATAAATTAATGTAGGCCCAAAAATTTATTTAATTGTTTTATAATAGCGAGCATGGAACACTAGGATGCATGTTGTAGAAATTTTGAATAATTTAACACATATTCAACAGAGATTATCCTAACCATGTACTATTGCGGAATACATACACAATACATAAGCTCCTCTATGTTGATCATCAATTTAGCACCATCAATAACAATAAAACATCAAGAGCATTCACACATTAACATAGTATGTAACCCGGGGAAAGCATCTCGCTAAAAACCCCAACTATCTGTATATTAATGATTGAGACTATGTAACATTACAAAGTACAATTATTATCACAAGAAATCTAGTACCATCTCCACCTGTTACACAAAATACAGTTAAGATCTGATCTCCAAATCTATTCCACTGCTTGCCTGCCTCCACTACTCAATACCTGCTCAAGAATGAATGAGAATGGTTTACCAAACTCGTATTTCACCTCCAAAGAATCACTCACACTATGTAAGACGTGAGCAGAGGCTATAATACTGGGAAAATACATGAGCAAACTCATTGGCATACTCAATCCCTTGATTGTGCAAATCCTCATGCACAACTATAGTCACAATTGCTAGCAATCTGATCCTCTAACACCTATCCTTGTTGAACTGAACATGCACTGACATGCAACTAAGTTAACTGATGTATTCTATAGTTGTATTATGAATTAATAATTAGTTTAACAACTCATCATTAGTCTATTTGCAGTTAGACTAATTACAACTAGTTTAACCAAGTCAAACTGAACACAACTCCATCAACTCCACAATCAACTTCATCGAACTCAACTGATTGAGTTCTAACTGAAGTCATGCATGCAACAACTCAACTGACTCATAAGAAAAGCATACTTCCTTCTGAAAGCTGCATGGGCCACATTTGTAGCTCAAACTGAAGTGCTCCAAGAGAATAAGATCAAGTTTATAGTCCAAATATTAATATGACACAATAATATTTGACTTTTCTATTTTGGACAGCCAGTTTAAAAATAGACTTTGATCACTCCTGCTGTGATCACTCCTGTTTTGTTCACTCCTACTGTGATCACTCCTGTTGTGGTCACTCCTGCTATGATCATCCCTGCTGTGGTCACTTCTGTTGTGATCATCCTTGCTGGGATCCAAAAATAGAACTTGTGCCATAATTTGCCTGCGGGCCCACTTAGTGAAGGCGACTCTTTTCACTAAGCTCCATCATCTTGTTGCAATCTCAACGCTCCCTCTCGACAAGATATGGATTATCAGCAACTCCTATCCTGCCTCGGTGGTACTCGAATTTGCTCCTGGTGAGAGCCTTCGTCAGAATATCAGCATCCTGATTCTCCGTTGGAATGTATGAAAGCAACATGATCCTCTGCTGCACACAATCTCTGATATGATGGTACTTGATGTCAATATGCTTAGATCTATCATGAAATACAGGATTAGCCGAGAGTTTAATGCAACTCTGGTTATCACTGTAAATCATAGTAGGATCCAAGTGATAACCGAACAACCAACCAAGATCTTCCTCATCCATATAGCCTCGCATGCAGCCAAACTTGCTTCCATATACTCGGCCTCCGCTGAACTGAGTGCCACGGATCTCTACTTCCTGCTGTACCAAGAAACTGCTGTCGATCCAATACTGAAGACCCCTCCTGATGTGCTCTTTCTGTCCGTTGGGCTCCCTGCCCAATCTGCATCTGTGAAGCCACATAGCTTCACCTCATCCTCCTGTCTGTACCACAAGCCATATCCTAATGTGCCTCTCAAATAACGTAATACATGCTTGCCCGCCTTCTAGAAGAGCTTGGTAGGCTTAACCATAGCTTGTGAAAGCTGGTTAACTGCATAGCATATATCGGGTCATGTATTGACCAAATACATCAGTGACCCCACCAACTGTCGATAAACAGTGGCATCCACTTCTTCTCCTGAAGTGGCATCCTCCTTCCTCCAACCTCCAGGAAGAGGAGTATCAACAAGCTTGCAGCCATGCATGTTGAACTTCTCCAGTATCTCCCGAGCATACTTGCCCTGAGAAACAAACAGTCCACCACTGCGCTGCCATATTTCCAATCATAGGAAATAGTGAAGGAGGCCCAAGTCCTTCATCTCAAACTCTGTAGCAAGATCCTTCTTACATGACAGTATCAATAGCTCATCACCCGTTAGAATCAAATCATCAACATACAGTACAATGATAAGCAACTTACCCTCCACCATAATCTGGTATAGGTTAGGATCTACTGGTTGAAGGGAAAGTACCCCTAGAGTCCTTTGGGCTGAGACTCTACCAGACTGAAAATTGCTTATACAAAGAAACACACACACACAGCCATCTTTTTAACTTTTAAGCAAATTCTAATGTTTTAGGGTACATACCTAAGGTCCTACGTCCGAGAAGACCGTTAGGGTGCAAACCCTTCTTGGAGTTCCCTTCTTCTTTCTCTGACCTGCAAGACAAACAAATCAAAGAAATCAACAGTACATGTATAGAAGTTTATGTATAAATCATCTTTATGCTATAAAGTTAGTTATAAATAATCTTTAAGTAACTACTTTCATAAGAATGCAACACAAGAATCTCATAAGCATAAAGAAAGATTATTCGGGAACAAAGACGTGTTTCTTTATATATAAAGGCAAATAAAGTACATATATCGGAAAGATATCACCTGAACACCTTCAGCAGGCTCCAAGCAAGCTTCCTCCCGGATTCGTTCCAGCCTCCAGCCTTCAACAAGAGCTCCTTCCAAGTCTTACTCAATGATGATGTCAAGGATGAATGATCACCAATACACATGGAAACAAGGGTTTCCTATGCAAAATGGGGGAAGTGCAGGATGCACCAAGGACTTCAGACCTGGTCTAAGGGAAAAATCTCAGCATAATAATCTTGCTCTCCTTTCTCTCTCCCCTTGGCCTTCCCTTTGATGTCTTTTTATACCCTCTCCAAAGTAGTTTTTTAGTTAGGAGTTGGTTGGGAACAGTTGGGCCACGGGCACTAACAGGTGATCCAGCAGGTAAACCCGCGATCACCGCCCGAAAAAGAGGAAATTATATTTTTTTAAGTGTTTTAATAGATACACGCGGTTGGGTATGACAGACCCGCGTGTACACGCGTTTAACACAGGGCAAAGTCGCGTACAGGGAATAAAACACTGTTTTTTAAATTTTTGGACCAGGTCTGGAAGGAGGGGTTGCCCTAGGCCATAAGTGCAGCATCACAAACCATAAGAGTGAGATTTGGAGCTATAACAGATGCCCCCTAATGTATGAGGTCAGAAGGGGAACATGATGGCCGAAATACATTAAGTAAGTACAAGGAAAGGAACTCTGCCGAAAAACCGAGGAGGACTTCACCAGAATTCAGCCTGCCAAGCCACCGAAAGGAGATCAGAAAGAAACACTGTCTGAGGCGGGCATACCCATGCTCAGGAAAAGTAAAGCATGTCCGCATATCAAGTACAAGCGGATCCACTAAGTATACAAGTATAAATGACTGTAAAAATACATAATGGATCATCTGATCATAATGAGTAAGTACATGTCTGAATATCACATATAAAACTGTCAATGATGCTGAAAGATGCAACGGATCACTGAAATCAAAGACTGATCCCATAAGGTACCAACTGAACATGATGGAATAGGATGGTACTACACTGCAAACTCAGGTGCCAGCATATAGAATGTCGCCATGACTGACTGCAACATATAAGGTGGAATGGTATCAACTAGCAGCAACAGGAGCAACTGTCAAGTGAACCAATGAATGCTGATACAACCTGAGGTCTTCACCGACCGCCGTGGTACATTTCTACACCATGGGAATAAATGATCTGAAGTCGACCATGTGAGAAATCGTTTGATTACCGTCATTGATGTATACCGTTAACAAACGCGAGACTACTCACCGATAATGATAATGAGCGTCAAGGTACCCAGTACAATCTAACAAGTGTGAATAGATGAGCTGAAGTCGAACACCTGTAAGAATCTATCAATCAGGAGACAATGATGGTTTCCCACTGTCGATAGCGAGGAATCTGCCACTAATGACTGCAAACCCCAAGGTACTGCCAAATGGACTCTAGATCTTTGCCCCAGAGCAATGAGTCGGAGTCGATAGGGAAAGATCCGCTAGAAGGAAGGCATTAAGGCATCCTCCATCAATCTAGCGCGAGTGTAACCCGTAGGCCAATAATGTGGAAGGAATCGGACGAAAAAGATGTAGTAACCCAACCGAAAGTACGTTTCCGGCGTACACAAGATGTGGCTAGCGCACGGCAGAAACCCTCTGAACCAACCAATAATGAAAGCTGACACAGAGGCGAGGTATCCACCAATAGGGTCAAATGGAAACCAAGGTACTGCACGAATCCCAATGTGTGATAATGTATGCTGATGTCGAACACAAGGGAAACCACTCAGTCAAAGACCCATGATACTGATCGATGCTGAGCACAAGGTGACCTATCAATAATGAAAATAGGGCCAGGGTGCGGTCTCTAGGTCTGCCCTCAGAGCAATGTGTCGTCGTCGATAAGGACAAGACCCGCCAGCAAGAAGTCAATGGGGACCTTCTCAAACCGGCACGAGTGAAGGACCAATATAACTGATGTGATGATAGACATGACACTGACAACCAGGGATGGCCGACTGAAAAATGAGTCAAGAGACACCGCAGAAAGGCCGACTCAGGCTAACTTCCCTTGAACAAAAGCACGACTCAATGTGACTATGTGGCAGCATATAATGAATCTGTATAAGTTCGTCATGCAGGAGGCACGAACGAACCCTCCATATGATTGGAAGAGATAACCAATCGGGGGAGAACTGACTCGATAACAAGGTTATGGCTTACCTAAGTCAAACTAAATCCCACCCATGCGGAGGAGACTTTGTTTCGAGTGCTTTGTTCAAGGGCGACACGACTGACTCTAGCTGCCAACAATAAATGGAAATAATGTCCCTGTTCCCGCTCTTTTTGGAATATTTAATTTTTTTGTCTTTTTCTGATAAGCCGGAAAAAGAATAAAAGAATGCTATGGTACAGTGGAAAGAACGAGTGTCGGTGAAACAGATGCTCTAGTTCCTGGGAAAGGAACGTTCCTATGCTCAATGCAGGGAGGTGAAAAACTGGTCAGTGACACTCAGAGGTATGTCCCTTCCACGGATCTGGGTATGTCAAGCTGCAGAGGTCAAGGGTATGCAAGGTTGATTTTTTGCAGACGTCATGGTCAAAAGTGGGCTTAAACACGAGTCCAAGTGAAGCCGGTTATAGGCCAAAAGGTGCAAATGGTCAACATGCAATGCAGAAGTACAACTCAACACACATAGGAGCCTCTAGGGTATAAGGCCAGAACGAAGCGAAGAAGCAAGGAAGAATGAGTCTTCAACGCATAAGTCATGGCGGGACTACAGAGGACTCCCGAGCCTACTCAAAACGAAGCAGCATGGGCAACAAATGTCAGTGAGGTGCTAACTAGGATGCCCATGTAAAAGGATGGCTCTACCATCATGTCATGATTTAAAGAATCGGCGAGTGAAAATGGCTTGCGAACCATAACATGATGGGGTCGACCCTACGGCAGATGTATCGGTCAAATGGAGGCTAGTATGCATAATGCAACGGAAAAATGGTGTCCCTAACCTATATGCCAGTGAGAACACGATACCTGCCATGACGGGTCAGCAGTCATGGAACCGCCTCGAATCGTCGAAAAATGTCCAAAATGTCCTGAAAAACAACTCAATCTCGACATTCCAAGCTCCCAAGTTAAAAGTGACATGAAACCAAACAAAATAAAATTTTGAAAAAATTTTGCATTTTCAAAACTTATAAAAAGAAATTTTGGACTTACCATTTTCACCGTTTGACTTGGAGAGCAAATTGTGGAGCAAAAGGAGCAAACTTTCCCCGTGACTTATTCAACCGTTCAAACTTGCCGAAAACTTCCAGGTAAGCACTAAACTTGTCTTGCAATCAATTGTGATAGTTTTTAGGAAGTTTAATTAATGTTTCACCGTTAGATTTTTGCAAAAAATTGCTCTGCGGCGTACACGCGGGTTGGATGTATATAAATCGCGTATACGACGGCCCTACACGCGACTGTGTATAGGGTAAACCGCGTGTGCGCAGCGAAAAATTTTTATATAAAAAACTAATGGATGAATTTGATTTTTTCTTCCAGGATGACTCTCACATGGCGTGAAAGAGAGCACTCAGCTGTAGATAATGAAGTTATGGAGAATGATGAGGCATTAGATGCCTTACGGGGATGCGGATTGTTAAAATTCTTTAAGTTGCCGAATATGAAAGCAAATGTGCGTCTGCTCGAGAGACTTATTGATTACTGGGATGTCGAGGAAGAAGCTTTTATGATTGATCAAATGCCACTCAGGATAGAAGTGGAAGATATATATTTCATCACGGGCCTTTCCTGAAGGGGAGAGGTAGTCCACTCCCGGGGCAGGACCCGGAATAGTCTCAGCGTAGACGACTATGTACAACTTTACTGCCCAGGTCATCGGAAGGTCGGGAGTCAGATCTCGATCCCACACGTGGCGAGTTTGTCACTGCGGATAATCCTGTTCACCATAGCTCGAGTGAACGGGTCATCTTCGCTACATCAGGCATCACGAGTAAACATGAGCGTAGCAGTGGACTGTCTCACCACGGTGTTTGACTGGTGTACTCCCCTACTTGCCAACATGAAGGAGCAGCTTGCTTCTATCAGGAAGGGACAGACCAAGAACTTTGGGTATGGGACCATTTTATGCACATTTTTCTTCGAGAAGGTTCCTGCACTCCGTCCCAGGGTAGCAGTTCCCATCAGTAGTCCACGTGATCCACGTATGGGCCGGTGGGCTGACTTGATGAAACGTCTGGGGGGTGGGGAAGTGCCCAGGAATGCATTCGACGACGACTTTTTTGCTTGGTGGGAGCAACAGATCATCGCCATAGACGACTACCCCTATGCTGGACTGGATTTCCGAGGAGATCCTGACCTAGTGCTGCCACCAGATGCAGCATGGGGCGAGATCGGTAAGATTTTTTGATTTTTATGATTTTATGATTTTTAGGATTTTTCAAGCATAATGATGAACTTTGAAAAATATATTTTTTTGATGAGATTCAAATGACTGATATGATGATCATGTTTCAGACATTGGGCCTGTGCGACCAGATGGATTCCCACGGCACGGACGGCGTGGCCGAGGAGCCGAAGAGGCGGCTGCGGATGCGGAAAGGACCCTCGCCAACGTGCAGCGACACTTGGCGAGATTGAGCTATCAAGTACCGATGGCCGAGATAGAGGACCTTCCTCCAGATATGCAGCGTCATGTGGTTGGGATGCCACGTGACTGGGTTCGCGTTTTTCGGCGCGTGGCCAATGCTATAGTTAGTTATTTAGCTGCTCATCCAGAGCCGAGGCATTAGATATGCCTGACATGATTATGGGCATTTGAGTCCCAATTTTGTATATTTTTGGACACACATATGTACACTCGAGACGCTTTGTGATATATATATATATACAGTTTGACTTTTTGATGCATGATTTTATGATGATGAATGATTGATATGCCAGTCTAATGCTTGATTAGCGATAGAATCAGCTAACCAATTTTGAGATCTTGGAATGTGCAAATAATTAATGTAAATAAATGATCTTTGCAACAACCTCACCCTTAAATATTGGCGATATAATGATGGATCTCTAACCCGATAAATGTTATTTAACTGAGACACTATCAATTGAGAATCAAGATACACTACCAACGAGTCGATCCCGTAAGAGATTGCCTCGGATAATAAATTGATAACAGCTGTATACTCGGCCATATTGTTTGAAGCAGGACCGATACACACGCCTCTCGATGTCATCAACTGACCAGTTGGGTAATAAAGTACCCAAGCTGCGGAAGCAAGATTCTGAGTGTGCCGACTAGCACCATCGGCGAATCCAAAATAAACCAAATCATCCATCAACACCTGCCAAAGCAGACCAAAAGTGCTGATATCAGAAAAACGCTCGATAAGATATGTACAAATATACATAAAATACAAAGAAGCCATTGCCTGGTAAAACTAAGCAAAATACTTCTTTAAATAGAGCCCATTTCGGGGCTCCGCCAGCTTGTTTCCTTCGAAATCAATTAACTCATACGATCCTTTTTCTAAGACTCGTTTGATAATGAAAGGACCGTACCACATAGGCTTGAATTTGCCTGCCCCCAAGGCGTCCTTATCTTGGTCATAGACCAAGACAAGGTCACCTTCAGAAAAAACACGAGGTCTGACAGACTTATCATACTGAGTTTTGACCCTTTTCTTATGGGCCTCATTCGTCGTGGCAGCATCTCGACGCTGCTCATCGAGATGTTCCAGATGAACTAGGCGCTCCTCGAGACTCGAAGTCTCAGGAAGAAGCTCGACAGCCAATTTCAGAGATGGAATTTCACATTCGACCGGAAAGATAGATTCCACCCCGTAAACTAACTGAAAAGGAGTAAAACCAGTAGCCGTTTTAACGGAGGTTCGGTATGCCCAAAGAGCCGGATACAACATAATGTGCCAATTGGACCGATTTTTATCGATTGTCCGTTGGAGTATCATCTTAAGAGTTTTATTGACCGCCTCGACCTGTCCATTGGCCTGAGGATAGTAAGGAGACGAATGCTCTTGACGGAAACCTAATTTAAAAGCCAATTCAGACATTAGCTGATTTTGGAAATGACTGCCATGGTCAGTGACAATCTCTCTTGGGATACCGAATCTTGAGATAACTTGATTGAAAAGAAACAAAGCTGCCGTGTCACTGTCGTTCTTATAGGTAGGCATGGCTTCAGCCCACTTCGTGAAGTAGTCTACAGCCACGATAATGTACTTGTGATTTGCCGCTGAAGGCGGATTACAAGTCGTAAAATCAATACCCCACTTCGTAAAGGGACCGACGGTGACAACGGGAAAAAGGGGAGCTGGATGCGCGCGCATCTTGCGAGTAAAAATTTGACACGGGTGACAGCGTTTTACCGCTTCCACACAGTCCTTAAAGAGTGAAGGCCAAAAGTAGCCGGCACGTAAGATGCGCTGGGCTGTAGCAAGCCCGGATAGATGACCACCACAAGCTCCACTGTGGCAATCATTAAGAACAGACTCTGCTTCCTCTAAGGTTAAACAACGTCGAAGAATTGAATCAACCCCTCGACGGTATAAAGTGTCACCAATGATAACATAGTTTTTAGCCAGGTGACGTAACTTGCGACGTTCATCCTTGGAGGAAGTAGAGGGAAACTTCGAAGTCTGGAGATAAACAATGATATCTCCATACCAAGGGTCTTGTGAAGAGATGAGGAATATATGTTCGTCGGGTAAACTTTCCTCATAAACAACATCCTCTCCACAAGGAAGCTCAGAAATTAGCTCCGCGAAGACCATAGATTTCTTAGACTTGGCGGACAAGAACTCGAGGTCGAATTCTTGTAAAATGACTATCCATCTATTATATTTGCCCCCAATCACTCGCCTACTGAGGACAAATTGGAATGGATTGACCGCCGCTAAGACAAAAGTTTTGCGTAGCAAAATGTAATGACGGAGCCTCTGGACAGCATGGACTGCTGCCAAGGCCAACTTCTCAACAGGAGAATAGCGGAGTTCAGGGCCTATCAAGCCTCGGCTCAAATAATAAATCACGTGCTCGACAAGAGCATCGTCTTCCTGAACTAGAACCATACCAATGGTAGATTCTGCTGCAGCGAGATATAAAAGGAAGTCTCTACCGTAATCCGGTGGACTCAAAAGCGGGGCAGAGACTAATGCCTTTTTCAAAGCATCAAACGACCGCTGCGCAAAGTCGTCCCACAGGAATGGAACTCCTTTCCGTAGCAAACGCATGAATCCTTTAGTGATCTCGGCATAGTTTGCTATAAACCTTCTTAAGAAATTGGCCTTCCCTTGAAGACTTTGAAGTTGACGAATTGAAGACGGGGGAGGCAACTGAACTATTGCCTCAACCTTGAAGGGATCAACCCGTATCCCTTCATTGGAAACTATAAACCCTAACAACCGACCTGATGTAACCGCGAAAACGCACTTATTAGGATTCAACCGGATTTTGTAAAAACGACATCGCTCAAAGACTAATCGAAGATGACTAGGATGATCAGTTCTCTTTCGAGAACGAGCAGCGAGATCATCTAAGTATGCCTCGATGATATGTTTGATGTCGTGGAAAGCGTAAGACATGGCCCGCTGGAAGGTGGCTCCAGCATTTTTAAGACCGAAGGGCATCTTTCGATATGCAAAGGTACCCCAGGGACATATGAAGGCAGTCTTATGCTGATCCTCAGGACGGATAGAGATTTGATTATAACCTGAGAAACCATCCATAAAGGAGAAAATCGCATTACCCGCACACTCGTCAATAATTTGATCAATAAATGGCGTGGGGTAATTGTCTTTTGGACAAGCCTTGTTTAAGTCCCTAAAATCGATGCATACGCGGATTGTTCCTTGCTTTTTGTCCACAGGGACTGGATTCGAAACCCAATCCGTAAGAGGAACAGGGTATATAAAACTCGCCCTTAGCAGCTTCTCAACCTCAGCTTTGATAGCCGCTGCTTTCCTAGGGTTAACCGGCCGAAGCTTTTGACGAATCGGTTTTGCGTTTTCGTACGTCTTGATCTCATGTTGGACGATAGAAGGATCAATGCCGGGCATTTCCTCATAAGACCAAGCAAATACATCACGATATTCCTTGAATAGGTCGGTGTAAATTTGAATTTCTTCAGGGGAACACTCACTTCCGATGAAGATATTCTCGATGATGTTAGGATTTTTAGAGATGTTTATAGGTATCGTTTTTGAGATTACCGACATATTACCTTCAGCACGTGTGTGTGTTGGAGCCAAAGGGTTCGATACCGTACAAACATCACTACCAACGAGCTCGGAGAATCTAGATTCTACTTCCTGCAATGGAGGAAGAAAATATGAGCGATGGTGTAAGTCTTCCCAAGGTCGATCTATACCCATCATAATTTCGAGGATTGCTTCTTCAGAAGGTAGAACCGAATCTAAGCAGTCCAAGGCAGAGTTAGAATCAAAGCTCCAAGCGGGGCCACATGACCATCTAGCTCCTCTTCGGAAAAGGGAGTAGAATGGTTATCTGCAGAGTCTACGATAGCCTGATATCTAAGCTCAGCTGCAGATATAGGAAACGCCATTCCATTAACTTGCCCTTCAACTAATGTGGTCGTAGGTGAAGGCAAGGTCCAAGGGTCGGAAAAATGATGAGTTCGGAAGAACCCCTCTCGAAGAGATTCCTTGGATGATGAAATAGCATTGATTCTTGCAAAAGGAGAGGGAAGATCAAACGTACCCATCAATGAGGAATACATCCCTACTCCTAAATTCTCAGTCGGCGGGCGAGGGTTATCCACCAAAGGAACAGTAGAGTCGGAGGTTGCTTGAGGATCGATTGGAGCATAGTCCAATTGATCAACCTTAACGATTTTCCCCTCATGAGGAAAGCAAATGACACGAAACAAAGTCGAGACAACGGCTTCCATCTCGTACACCCAGTTCCTTCCTAATAGGAGATTATAGTCTAGGTTAGCATCTACGACTTCAACTTCGATATTAACGACCTTCCCTCCAACACATATAGGAAAGGCCGGGATAATCCCATGCGGCTTGTGAGAATGGCCATCAAATGCAGTTAAGACGGTTGGTGAAGGAACAGCCGAAGGTGAACCGATAGCCTTCCAACAAGACATGGACATGACGCATGTGGAAGCTCCTTCATCTATAACGGTGCGAAAAATATTGATTTTCCGGTATGTTGACTTTACTTGAAAAGCCATATGATGAGGGAGTCTCTTTTTGACATTTGACATGTCAAAAGAGAGCACTAGAGAGTTAGCTGAATCGACTGCTCCAATGGCGGAGAGTAAAGCACTTCTCTGAGACGGACACGACTGGAGAACTTCCAAAGCGGACATAGCACATGGGCTTTGAGCCAAATCCTCCACAATGGAGTAATTTTGAGCAGCTCTAGCATTGGGGTTAATTGTCGCGCGTATAGGTTAGGATCTACTGGTTGAAGGGAAAGTACCCCTAGAGTCCTTTGGGCTGAGACTCTACCAGACTGAAAATTGCTTATACAAAGAAACACACACACACAGCCATCTTTTTAACTTTTAAGCAAATTCTAATGTTTTAGGGTACATACCTAAGGTCCTACGTCCGAGAAGACCGTTAGGGTGCAAACCCTTCTTGGAGTTCCCTTCTTCTTTCTCTGACCTGCAAGACAAACAAATCAAAGAAATCAACAGTACATGTATAGAAGTTTATGTATAAATCATCTTTATGCTATAAAGTTAGTTATAAATAATCTTTAAGTAACTACTTTCATAAGAATTCAACACAAGAATCTCATAAGCATAAAGAAAGATTATTCGGGAACAAAGACGTGTTTCTTTATATATAAAGGCAAATAAAGTACATATATCGGAAAGATATCACCTGAACACCTTCAGCAGGCTCCAAGCAAGCTTCCTCCCGGATTCGTTCCAGCCTCCAGCCTTCAACAAGAGCTCCTTCCAAGTCTTACTCAATGATGATGTCAAGGATGAATGATCACCAATACACATGGAAACAAGGGTTTCCTATGCAAAATGGGGGAAGTGCAGGATGCACCAAGGACTTCAGACCTGGTCTAAGGGAAAAATCTCAGCATAATAATCTTGCTCTCCTTTCTCTCTCCCCTTGGCCTTCCCTTTGATGTCTTTTTATACCCTCTCCAAAGTAGTTTTTTAGTTAGGAGTTGGTTGGGAACAGTTGGGCCACGGGCACTAACAGGTGATCCAGCAGGTAAACCCGCGATCACCGCCCGAAAAAGAGGAAATTATATTTTTTTAAGTGTTTTAATAGATACACGCGGGTTGGGTATGACAGACCCGCGTGTACACGCGTTTAACACAGGGCAAAGTCGCGTACAGGGAATAAAACACTGTTTTTTAAATTTTTGGACCAGGTCTGGAAGGAGGGGTTGCCCTAGGCCATAAGTGCAGCATCACAAACCATAAGAGTGAGATTTGGAGCTATAACAGATGCCCCCTAATGTATGAGGTCAGAAGGGGAACATGATGGCCGAAATACATTAAGTAAGTACAAGGAAAGGAACTCTGCCGAAAAACCGAGGAGGACTTCACCAGAATTCAGCCTGCCAAGCCACCGAAAGGAGATCAGAAAGAAACACTGTCTGAGGCGGGCATACCCATGCTCAGGAAAAGTAAAGCATGTCCGCATATCAAGTACAAGCGGATCCACTAAGTATACAAGTATAAATGACTGTAAAAATACATAATGGATCATCTGATCATAATGAGTAAGTACATGTCTGAATATCACATATAAAACTGTCAATGATGCTGAAAGATGCAACGGATCACTGAAATCAAAGACTGATCCCATAAGGTACCAACTGAACATGATGGAATAGGATGGTACTACACTGCAAACTCAGGTGCCAGCATATAGAATGTCGCCATGACTGACTGCAACATATAAGGTGGAATGGTATCAACTAGCAGCAACAGGAGCAACTGTCAAGTGAACCAATGAATGCTGATACAACCTGAGGTCTTCACCGACCGCCGTGGTACATTTCTACACCATGGGAATAAATGATCTGAAGTCGACCATGTGAGAAATCGTTTGATTACCGGTCATTGATGTATACCGTTAACAAACGCGAGACTACTCACCGATAATGATAATGAGCGTCAAGGTACCCAGTACAATCTAACAAGTGTGAATAGATGAGCTGAAGTCGAACACCTGTAAGAATCTATCAATCAGGAGACAATGATGGTTTCCCACTGTCGATAGCGAGGAATCTGCCACTAATGACTGCAAACCCCAAGGTACTGCCAAATGGACTCTAGATCTTTGCCCCAGAGCAATGAGTCGGAGTCGATAGGGAAAGATCCGCTAGAAGGAAGGCATTAAGGCATCCTCCATCAATCTAGCGCGAGTGTAACCCGTAGGCCAATAATGTGGAAGGAATCGGACGAAAAAGATGTAGTAACCCAACCGAAAGTACGTTTCCGGCGTACACAAGATGTGGCTAGCGCACGGCAGAAACCCTCTGAACCAACCAATAATGAAAGCTGACACAGAGGCGAGGTATCCACCAATAGGGTCAAATGGAAACCAAGGTACTGCACGAATCCCAATGTGTGATAATGTATGCTGATGTCGAACACAAGGGAAACCACTCAGTCAAAGACCCATGATACTGATCGATGCTGAGCACAAGGTGACCTATCAATAATGAAAATAGGGCCAGGGTGCGGTCTCTAGGTCTGCCCTCAGAGCAATGTGTCGTCGTCGATAAGGACAAGACCCGCCAGCAAGAAGTCAATGGGGACCTTCTCAAACCGGCACGAGTGAAGGACCAATATAACTGATGTGATGATAGACATGACACTGACAACCAGGGATGGCCGACTGAAAAATGAGTCAAGAGACACCGCAGAAAGGCCGACTCAGGCTAACTTCCCTTGAACAAAAGCACGACTCAATGTGACTATGTGGCAGCATATAATGAATCTGTATAAGTTCGTCATGCAGGAGGCACGAACGAACCCTCCATATGATTGGAAGAGATAACCAATCGGGGGAGAACTGACTCGATAACAAGGTTATGGCTTACCTAAGTCAAACTAAATCCCACCCATGCGGAGGAGACTTTGTTTCGAGTGCTTTGTTCAAGGGCGACACGACTGACTCTAGCTGCCAACAATAAATGGAAATAATGTCCCTGTTCCCGCTCTTTTTGGAATATTTAATTTTTTTGTCTTTTTCTGATAAGCCGGAAAAAGAATAAAAGAATGCTATGGTACAGTGGAAAGAACGAGTGTCGGTGAAACAGATGCTCTAGTTCCTGGGAAAGGAACGTTCCTATGCTCAATGCAGGGAGGTGAAAAACTGGTCAGTGACACTCAGAGGTATGTCCCTTCCACGGATCTGGGTATGTCAAGCTGCAGAGGTCAAGGGTATGCAAGGTTGATTTTTTGCAGACGTCATGGTCAAAAGTGGGCTTAAACACGAGTCCAAGTGAAGCCGGTTATAGGCCAAAAGGTGCAAATGGTCAACATGCAATGCAGAAGTACAACTCAACACACATAGGAGCCTCTAGGGTATAAGGCCAGAACGAAGCGAAGAAGCAAGGAAGAATGAGTCTTCAACGCATAAGTCATGGCGGGACTACAGAGGACTCCCGAGCCTACTCAAAACGAAGCAGCATGGGCAACAAATGTCAGTGAGGTGCTAACTAGGATGCCCATGTAAAAGGATGGCTCTACCATCATGTCATGATTTAAAGAATCGGCGAGTGAAAATGGCTTGCGAACCATAACATGATGGGGTCGACCCTACGGCAGATGTATCGGTCAAATGGAGGCTAGTATGCATAATGCAACGGAAAAATGGTGTCCCTAACCTATATGCCAGTGAGAACACGATACCTGCCATGACGGGTCAGCAGTCATGGAACCGCCTCGAATCGTCGAAAAATGTCCAAAATGTCCTGAAAAACAACTCAATCTCGACATTCCAAGCTCCCAAGTTAAAAGTGACATGAAACCAAACAAAATAAAATTTTGAAAAAATTTTGCATTTTCAAAACTTATAAAAAGAAATTTTGGACTTACCATTTTCACCGTTTGACTTGGAGAGCAAATTGTGGAGCAAAAGGAGCAAACTTTCCCCGTGACTTATTCAACCGTTCAAACTTGCCGAAAACTTCCAGGTAAGCACTAAACTTGTCTTGCAATCAATTGTGATAGTTTTTAGGAAGTTTAATTAATGTTTCACCGTTAGATTTTTGCAAAAAATTGCTCTGCGGCGTACACGCGGGTTGGATGTATATAAATCGCGTATACGACGGCCCTACACGCGACTGTGTATAGGGTAAACCGCGTGTGCGCAGCGAAAAATTTTTATATAAAAAACTAATGGATGAATTTGATTTTTTCTTCCAGGATGACTCTCACATGGCGTGAAAGAGAGCACTCAGCTGTAGATAATGAAGTTATGGAGAATGATGAGGCATTAGATGCCTTACGGGGATGCGGATTGTTAAAATTCTTTAAGTTGCCGAATATGAAAGCAAATGTGCGTCTGCTCGAGAGACTTATTGATTACTGGGATGTCGAGGAAGAAGCTTTTATGATTGATCAAATGCCACTCAGGATAGAAGTGGAAGATATATATTTCATCACGGGCCTTTCCCGAAGGGGAGAGGTAGTCCACTCCCGGGGCAGGACCCGGAATAGTCTCAGCGTAGACGACTATGTACAACTTTACTGCCCAGGTCATCGGAAGGTCGGGAGTCAGATCTCGATCCCACACGTGGCGAGTTTGTCACTGCGGATAATCCTGTTCACCATAGCTCGAGTGAACGGGTCATCTTCGCTACATCAGGCATCACGAGTAAACATGAGCGTAGCAGTGGACTGTCTCACCACGGTGTTTGACTGGTGTACTCCCCTACTTGCCAACATGAAGGAGCAGCTTGCTTCTATCAGGAAGGGACAGACCAAGAACTTTGGGTATGGGACCATTTTATGCACATTTTTCTTCGAGAAGGTTCCTGCACTCCGTCCCAGGGTAGCAGTTCCCATCAGTAGTCCACGTGATCCACGTATGGGCCGGTGGGCTGACTTGATGAAACGTCTGGGGGGTGGGGAAGTGCCCAGGAATGCATTCGACGACGACTTTTTTGCTTGGTGGGAGCAACAGATCATCGCCATAGACGACTACCCCTATGCTGGACTGGATTTCCGAGGAGATCCTGACCTAGTGCTGCCACCAGATGCAGCATGGGGCGAGATCGGTAAGATTTTTTGATTTTTATGATTTTATGATTTTTAGGATTTTTCAAGCATAATGATGAACTTTGAAAAATATATTTTTTTGATGAGATTCAAATGACTGATATGATGATCATGTTTCAGACATTGGGCCTGTGCGACCAGATGGATTCCCACGGCACGGACGGCGTGGCCGAGGAGCCGAAGAGGCGGCTGCGGATGCGGAAAGGACCCTCGCCAACGTGCAGCGACACTTGGCGAGATTGAGCTATCAAGTACCGATGGCCGAGATAGAGGACCTTCCTCCAGATATGCAGCGTCATGTGGTTGGGATGCCACGTGACTGGGTTCGCGTTTTTCGGCGCGTGGCCAATGCTATAGTTAGTTATTTAGCTGCTCATCCAGAGCCGAGGCATTAGATATGCCTGACATGATTATGGGCATTTGAGTCCCAATTTTGTATATTTTTGGACACACATATGTACACTCGAGACGCTTTGTGATATATATATATATACAGTTTGACTTTTTGATGCATGATTTTATGATGATGAATGATTGATATGCCAGTCTAATGCTTGATTAGCGATAGAATCAGCTAACCAATTTTGAGATCTTGGAATGTGCAAATAATTAATGTAAATAAATGATCTTTGCAACAACCTCACCCTTAAATATTGGCGATATAATGATGGATCTCTAACCCGATAAATGTTATTTAACTGAGACACTATCAATTGAGAATCAAGATACACTACCAACGAGTCGATCCCGTAAGAGATTGCCTCGGATAATAAATTGATAACAGCTGTATACTCGGCCATATTGTTTGAAGCAGGACCGATACACACGCCTCTCGATGTCATCAACTGACCAGTTGGGTAATAAAGTACCCAAGCTGCGGAAGCAAGATTCTGAGTGTGCCGACTAGCACCATCGGCGAATCCAAAATAAACCAAATCATCCATCAACACCTGCCAAAGCAGACCAAAAGTGCTGATATCAGAAAAACGCTCGATAAGATATGTACAAATATACATAAAATACAAAGAAGCCATTGCCTGGTAAAACTAAGCAAAATACTTCTTTAAATAGAGCCCATTTCGGGGCTCCGCCAGCTTGTTTCCTTCGAAATCAATTAACTCATACGATCCTTTTTCTAAGACTCGTTTGATAATGAAAGGACCGTACCACATAGGCTTGAATTTGCCTGCCCCCAAGGCGTCCTTATCTTGGTCATAGACCAAGACAAGGTCACCTTCAGAAAAAACACGAGGTCTGACAGACTTATCATACTGAGTTTTGACCCTTTTCTTATGGGCCTCATTCGTCGTGGCAGCATCTCGACGCTGCTCATCGAGATGTTCCAGATGAACTAGGCGCTCCTCGAGACTCGAAGTCTCAGGAAGAAGCTCGACAGCCAATTTCAGAGATGGAATTTCACATTCGACCGGAAAGATAGATTCCACCCCGTAAACTAACTGAAAAGGAGTAAAACCAGTAGCCGTTTTAACGGAGGTTCGGTATGCCCAAAGAGCCGGATACAACATAATGTGCCAATTGGACCGATTTTTATCGATTGTCCGTTGGAGTATCGTCTTAAGAGTTTTATTGACCGCCTCGACCTGTCCATTGGCCTGAGGATAGTAAGGAGACGAATGCTCTTGACGGAAACCTAATTTAAAAGCCAATTCAGACATTAGCTGATTTTGGAAATGACTGCCATGGTCAGTGACAATCTCTCTTGGGATACCGAATCTTGAGATAACTTGATTGAAAAGAAACAAAGCTGCCGTGTCACTGTCGTTCTTATAGGTAGGCATGGCTTCAGCCCACTTCGTGAAGTAGTCTACAGCCACGATAATGTACTTGTGATTTGCCGCTGAAGGCGGATTACAAGTCGTAAAATCAATACCCCACTTCGTAAAGGGACCGACGGTGACAACGGGAAAAAGGGGAGCTGGATGCGCGCGCATCTTGCGAGTAAAAATTTGACACGGGTGACAGCGTTTTACCGCTTCCACACAGTCCTTAAAGAGTGAAGGCCAAAAGTAGCCGGCACGTAAGATGCGCTGGGCTGTAGCAAGCCCGGATAGATGACCACCACAAGCTCCACTGTGGCAATCATTAAGAACAGACTCTGCTTCCTCTAAGGTTAAACAACGTCGAAGAATTGAATCAACCCCTCGACGGTATAAAGTGTCACCAATGATAACATAGTTTTTAGCCAGGTGACGTAACTTGCGACGTTCATCCTTGGAGGAAGTAGAGGGAAACTTCGAAGTCTGGAGATAAACAATGATATCTCCATACCAAGGGTCTTGTGAAGAGATGAGGAATATATGTTCGTCGGGTAAACTTTCCTCATAAACAACATCCTCTCCACAAGGAAGCTCAGAAATTAGCTCCGCGAAGACCATAGATTTCTTAGACTTGGCGGACAAGAACTCGAGGTCGAATTCTTGTAAAATGACTATCCATCTATTATATTTGCCCCCAATCACTCGCCTACTGAGGACAAATTGGAATGGATTGACCGCCGCTAAGACAAAAGTTTTGCGTAGCAAAATGTAATGACGGAGCCTCTGGACAGCATGGACTGCTGCCAAGGCCAACTTCTCAACAGGAGAATAGCGGAGTTCAGGGCCTATCAAGCCTCGGCTCAAATAATAAATCACGTGCTCGACAAGAGCATCGTCTTCCTGAACTAGAACCATACCAATGGTAGATTCTGCTGCAGCGAGATATAAAAGGAAGTCTCTACCGTAATCCGGTGGACTCAAAAGCGGGGCAGAGACTAATGCCTTTTTCAAAGCATCAAACGACCGCTGCGCAAAGTCGTCCCACAGGAATGGAACTCCTTTCCGTAGCAAACGCATGAATCCTTTAGTGATCTCGGCATAGTTTGCTATAAACCTTCTTAAGAAATTGGCCTTCCCTTGAAGACTTTGAAGTTGACGAATTGAAGACGGGGGAGGCAACTGAACTATTGCCTCAACCTTGAAGGGATCAACCCGTATCCCTTCATTGGAAACTATAAACCCTAACAACCGACCTGATGTAACCGCGAAAACGCACTTATTAGGATTCAACCGGATTTTGTAAAAACGACATCGCTCAAAGACTAATCGAAGATGACTAGGATGATCAGTTCTCTTTCGAGAACGAGCAGCGAGATCATCTAAGTATGCCTCGATGATATGTTTGATGTCGTGGAAAGCGTAAGACATGGCCCGCTGGAAGGTGGCTCCAGCATTTTTAAGACCGAAGGGCATCTTTCGATATGCAAAGGTACCCCAGGGACATATGAAGGCAGTCTTATGCTGATCCTCAGGACGGATAGAGATTTGATTATAACCTGAGAAACCATCCATAAAGGAGAAAATCGCATTACCCGCACACTCGTCAATAATTTGATCAATAAATGGCGTGGGGTAATTGTCTTTTGGACAAGCCTTGTTTAAGTCCCTAAAATCGATGCATACGCGGATTGTTCCTTGCTTTTTGTCCACAGGGACTGGATTCGAAACCCAATCCGTAAGAGGAACAGGGTATATAAAACTCGCCCTTAGCAGCTTCTCAACCTCAGCTTTGATAGCCGCTGCTTTCCTAGGGTTAACCGGCCGAAGCTTTTGACGAATCGGTTTTGCGTTTTCGTACGTCTTGATCTCATGTTGGACGATAGAAGGATCAATGCCGGGCATTTCCTCATAAGACCAAGCAAATACATCACGATATTCCTTGAATAGGTCGGTGTAAATTTGAATTTCTTCAGGGGAACACTCACTTCCGATGAAGATATTCTCGATGATGTTAGGATTTTTAGAGATGTTTATAGGTATCGTTTTTGAGATTACCGACATATTACCTTCAGCACGTGTGTGTGTTGGAGCCAAAGGGTTCGATACCGTACAAACATCACTACCAACGAGCTCGGAGAATCTAGATTCTACTTCCTGCAATGGAGGAAGAAAATATGAGCGATGGTGTAAGTCTTCCCAAGGTCGATCTATACCCATCATAATTTCGAGGATTGCTTCTTCAGAAGGTAGAACCGAATCTAAGCAGTCCAAGGCAGAGTTAGAATCAAAGCTCCAAGCGGGGGCCACATGACCATCTAGCTCCTCTTCGGAAAAGGGAGTAGAATGGTTATCTGCAGAGTCTACGATAGCCTGATATCTAAGCTCAGCTGCAGATATAGGAAACGCCATTCCATTAACTTGCCCTTCAACTAATGTGGTCGTAGGTGAAGGCAAGGTCCAAGGGTCGGAAAAATGATGAGTTCGGAAGAACCCCTCTCGAAGAGATTCCTTGGATGATGAAATAGCATTGATTCTTGCAAAAGGAGAGGGAAGATCAAACGTACCCATCAATGAGGAATACATCCCTACTCCTAAATTCTCAGTCGGCGGGCGAGGGTTATCCACCAAAGGAACAGTAGAGTCGGAGGTTGCTTGAGGATCGATTGGAGCATAGTCCAATTGATCAACCTTAACGATTTTCCCCTCATGAGGAAAGCAAATGACACGAAACAAAGTCGAGACAACGGCTTCCATCTCGTACACCCAGTTCCTTCCTAATAGGAGATTATAGTCTAGGTTAGCATCTACGACTTCAACTTCGATATTAACGACCTTCCCTCCAACACATATAGGAAAGGCCGGGATAATCCCATGCGGCTTGTGAGAATGGCCATCAAATGCAGTTAAGACGGTTGGTGAAGGAACAGCCGAAGGTGAACCGATAGCCTTCCAACAAGACATGGACATGACGCATGTGGAAGCTCCTTCATCTATAACGGTGCGAAAAATATTGATTTTCCGGTATGTTGACTTTACTTGAAAAGCCATATGATGAGGGAGTCTCTTTTTGACATTTGACATGTCAAAAGAGAGCACTAGAGAGTTAGCTGAATCGACTGCTCCAATGGCGGAGAGTAAAGCACTTCTCTGAGACGGACACGACTGGAGAACTTCCAAAGCGGACATAGCACATGGGCTTTGAGCCAAATCCTCCACAATGGAGTAATTTTGAGCAGCTCTAGCATTGGGGTTAATTGTCGCGCGTTTGGCGGAACCTTTCGGTATCCTAGGTACAGTCTCAACAGGAGGTCGCTCAATATGAAGGTCATTACTTCCGGGAACCGTTTTATCCTTAGATGTTTCGGCTTCACCATAATCACGTGACCGAGTAGTCACGTTAACGTTTGAACCCATCATAAAAACATTTGATGCTTTTTCCCCTTCCTGATTGCCCCCAGAGGAGGTCCCAGGATTCGAATTCGCGCCAGCAAGAAGTTGCTGCCCTTGGGGAAACGGGTTAGTCAACACAGCTTGCGAACTAGAAGTCCCTTGCTGTGCTAACAAGCGCTGAGCGTCTTCGATTTTAGGGCAAAGATGAGTTAGATGGTCTCCACTGCATAACTTGCAAGGAAACTTGACTTTCTTTCTCGACTCACCCTTACCACCACCAGCGTTGTTGCCGGATTTATTTGCATCGGGCTTCCCATCCGAGTTCTTCTTTTTACCACGTCCTTTCTTTTTCCCATCGGAATTTTGATTTCCTTTGGGATTATTGGATTGGACGGCGTTAATGGAAGAATTTTGGGAAGCAGGAGGACTAGACATTGTGACTTGGTTGTTAGGAGCAGTTTGTAATGACAACTGCTGCAATTGATTTAGCAAGTTCACTGTAGTTGAGTCTACAGACCCCACGATACCATCCGCATGCGGACCTGGCTTTGGCTTAGCTAAATCAACCTTAGATCCAGGAGCATCTGGCAAGTACTTTTGGAGGATCCCAGACTGAGAGTAGATCAGTTCTAACTGCTGGGCCCTGAAAATGGCTTGCTCCTCAGAATAGACCCCAGACATGGAGACATCCTTGGAGATCTCAGGTTGCAAAGACTTCAAAAACCACTCTAGACGGTACTCCGGAGGGATTTCGGCTTTAATGAGCCTTTTTCTCCGTCTCCATTCCTGTATGTGATCAGAAATGTGGGTTGCCTTATCTTGACGAAAGGTAGCCAGAAGTTCAGTTCCGGCATCATAGCGGACAGGCAACTGAAAGTGATTCAAGAAGATATTAGCTAAGTCTGCGAACGATGTAAAGCTGCCCCCTGGCAACTCTATGTACCATTTAGCCGCATTACCAGTCAAGGTGCGCTGAAAAAGTCTCAACCTAACCGAATCTTCGATGAGGGAGTTAGATGAGCACCACAAATGGAATGTGGTTACATGATCGCCCGGATCTTCACCACTCTTCCCTTCGAATTTTGGGATGTCCGAAGGGAGTTTGGTTGGGACCGGAGGCCAGGCTGGATTGTATCTGATAGGGTCGTTCGTTAGCTTAGTGAGATCTGGCAAGTTTAACGTTGCCAGAAATGGAAGCCTAGGAGGACCTAGGGGATTCCACCCAGACTGGGCAGAACTCCCCAAGTTCTGAAAAGATTGTCCTGGGATTTGAGAGGCACCAGGCTGCCCCAAGTGACCAGTAGAACCAGCTGAACCAAAGGGCAAGCCTTGTGGTCCAGCAAAATTCGGAGTTTGACCAACTCCTGCCGTATAAGCTCCATAGCTTGCAAAGTTTCCTCCTATAGAATTGTAAGGAGTCGATAACCCCTGATATGGGTTCCAAGCCGAAGCGAGGGGAGGAATACTTTGAAACATGCTAACCGTGGAATACGGCCTACTTCCTTGTTGACCGATGAATGGATTCGCAGTTCCTGCGTTACTAGCCCCAGGGTTATTCCAACCTTGGAAAGGATTGCTGCTTTGTCCTATTGAAGAAAAAGGCATGGATCCTACCGTTGGGTTGGAATGTGGAATATGACCACTTCCAAAAGGAAAACCCTGAAATGAAGCCGATCCGCCCATCATGGACGTAGCGGCATTGAACGGAACTGACGGAATACCCTGTGATTGGGTGCCAAAAAGGAAGGAACCAGTACTAAAAGCATTGGTTTGGGCATTTCCACTCGTGGACGGAATGGAGGTAGACCCAACCAAAGATGTGCTAGCAAACGATCCGAACAAGGAAGCGGAGGGGATGGAAATGGTTCCTCCCCCTTGCACCGATGTTGGGGTTTGCATAGTCGCAGCACTTGTGGAAGCCATGCTTCCAGTAGTGATCATAAATGGT
The DNA here is from genome assembly GCA_031772625.1 of Pinus tabuliformis. Lineage (NCBI taxonomy): Eukaryota > Viridiplantae > Streptophyta > Pinopsida > Pinales > Pinaceae > Pinus > Pinus tabuliformis. The sequence goes on along the minus strand of CM062812.1, from coordinate 478,343,711 downwards.
AAGCGCGTAGCGTAACCTGGACTCGCTGGTCTATATAATGGAGGCCCAACGTATTGCAATACGTCTGGGTAACTAGATGGTAGTGGAGAATTTGGAATCACTAATGATTCTGAAAGTTCTTCTACCTCTACGTTATCCTCCGCTTGAAAGCGAACTTGAGAAAAGACTGGAGCGTCCCTCTCTTGTTCAAAAGTACCAGGCCTTGCTTGGCCGCTAATATCCCCGAGAGGAGGATCAATCCCCGATGCGTCAGCCGGCGTGGGACGGACCCCACCGGTAGTATTCCCTCTGCGCCTTCTAGGAGAAGGCTCTAAACTAGGTGGCGAGAGACCACGAAGTCTTCGAGACCGTCTAGGAGACCGGTCAGCCACTTTGAATTTTTTGTTATGATCTTATCTAAAGACTCAAAAAATTAAAAGCTAGGCCAACTAGGAGCACAGAGCACACACTAAAAAGTTCCTAAAGATACAGCCAGTCAAACAACTTTCAAGTATTTCCGCTCCGGGTGATTGAGACCGGACACCAAAATACGAGAAAGTGAATCAAAGGGCCTTCCGAGGATAGTCTGGGATGATGAGGGCCCAGTCCTATCAGCGAAGGTATCAGAGGAAGTTACGCTGACCTCCTAACAACAGTCTGCGCCGGTGCAAGCCCCCAAGCTTCGCAAGGGTGCCCTCCGGAAGTACTGTCGAGAGTGATACAACGTCGACCTCAGGTGCCACGGGATTCCCCTCCGCAGCCACCTATGCAGATCCCTAGGAGAGGCAACTATGGGTACCAACTCGTCGCAGAAGCCAGGCGGAACAGTCGTGAGGTAAGTTCGGACAAGTAGGAGAGGGGGTATCTCTCTTCCCTGTCTTCACAGACCCTCGTGCTTAACTCCCAGATCCGGAGTCTTCCTGGTCTCCCTAACGCTATTGGATTTACTCTCTTTAATCAGACTCTTATGTTTGACGTTTTGTGTGGCCTTGGAGAGTTAACTCTCCACTCGCCTAATCCAAGGCCCTAAAATCCTAAACTTGTTGGTGTAATAACTAAAACAAAAAGTTCTAGTGGATTTTAATTAAGCGCTTGATTTTATTAGGCTGTTCTTTAAGTCAAAAGTAATGAAGGTGAAACTTGTGGTGTTTTATGGACGCAAAAGAAATTAATAAAACCTAGCTACATGCACATGCACTTTTGTTTTCGATGAATAGCAATTTCTATGAGGTTCAGAAGGCACTTGTAATATAAACAAAAATTTTCCTTTTTCTTTTCAGACTCCACACTCACAAAAACTAACAAAACTAAATATGCCTAAAAAGAGATGCAAATCTTTCCCTAATGCAAGAACTAAATGTGGATGCGCAATTCAAAGACTACTCTAAAAACAAAGAAGGAAAGTTGCTGCTTTACCAAATTTTGTCTTGCCACTGAAATGCTTAGATAGAAGATGATTTGTTACTAATCATTTCGTCCAAACAATAAAAACAAGTTTTAAGATAAAAAACAAAGCACTTTCACTTCGAAAAAAAAGGAAATCAGATGAGAAGCAAGTTTAAGAAAGCGAAACTCAAAAACTTTCAAAAGATTTTCTTTCAATCAAACCAAAAAGTCTTTTTCAAAGGAAAAACTCTCAAAAATACTGACACCAATGATTGATAAACAAACAACCAAACACTTTTGTGAATTGACACCAATGAAATGATGAGAACTCAACAAAAATAAAATGTGTTCGAAGTCGCTTTTGACAATCAAAAGCAGCAATGAAAGTCCAAGAAATCAAAAGACAAGTTTCAAGGAAATGGTAACAAACAACTTTCCCGAAACGAAGGAGCAAATGGTCATAAAAATGATTTCGTTAAGCAAACACAAATGTCATGAAAACAAAATGGACACAAAGATTTTAAGACAATCTTCCCACTCTGCCGAAACAGAGCAATCAAGATTCTTAAACAGAAACCTTGTGTGTCAAAAATCAATGACGCTTGCAATCAACGAAAAACAAGACTAGCACTCCTAGAGAGAGTTCGAAACAAGATGCCCCCTGTTAAACAGAGAACTGTCACTGGGAATTGACTGCTTTAAACTGACCCAAACCACCAGACAGACATTCAGCCAAAAGAAAAATTATAAATCTTGAAAATTATGTGATATACGCGCCTGCAATTATTTGCAGAATGCGTGTACACGCGACTGTAACTAAGGAAACCTGCGTATACGCGGGTTTACTTAGTGCAACTTGCGTATATACGCTTCTGTAATCCAGAAAAAGTGCGTATATGAAGTGTTTCAAGAAAAATAAAAAACACAAACTGAAAAACTGGAACAGCTTGGAGTTCAAGAAAATATCAAACAGTCAGAACCAACAAACAGAGGCACTGAGCCTAGATTGGCTTGAGGACTACCCAAACTAGGAACAACAAGAATGTTGTCCCCAGCGGAGTCGCCAATTCTGGTTGAAGGGAAAGTACCCCTAGAGTCCTTTGGGCTGAGACTCTACCAGACTGAAAATTGCTTATACAAAGAAACACACACACACAGCCATCTTTTTAACTTTTAAGCAAATTCTAATGTTTTAGGGTACATACCTAAGGTCCTACGTCCGAGAAGACCGTTAGGGTGCAAACCCTTCTTGGAGTTCCCTTCTTCTTTCTCTGACCTGCAAGACAAACAAATCAAAGAAATCAACAGTACATGTATAGAAGTTTATGTATAAATCATCTTTATGCTATAAAGTTAGTTATAAATAATCTTTAAGTAACTACTTTCATAAGAATGCAACACAAGAATCTCATAAGCATAAAGAAAGATTATTCGGGAACAAAGACGTGTTTCTTTATATATAAAGGCAAATAAAGTACATATATCGGAAAGATATCACCTGAACACCTTCAGCAGGCTCCAAGCAAGCTTCCTCCCGGATTCGTTCCAGCCTCCAGCCTTCAACAAGAGCTCCTTCCAAGTCTTACTCAATGATGATGTCAAGGATGAATGATCACCAATACACATGGAAACAAGGGTTTCCTATGCAAAATGGGGGAAGTGCAGGATGCACCAAGGACTTCAGACCTGGTCTAAGGGAAAAATCTCAGCATAATAATCTTGCTCTCCTTTCTCTCTCCCCTTGGCCTTCCCTTTGATGTCTTTTTATACCCTCTCCAAAGTAGTTTTTTAGTTAGGAGTTGGTTGGGAACAGTTGGGCCACGGGCACTAACAGGTGATCCAGCAGGTAAACCCGCGATCACCGCCCGAAAAAGAGGAAATTATATTTTTTTAAGTGTTTTAATAGATACACGCGGGTTGGGTATGACAGACCCGCGTGTACACGCGTTTAACACAGGGCAAAGTCGCGTACAGGGAATAAAACACTGTTTTTTAAATTTTTGGACCAGGTCTGGAAGGAGGGGTTGCCCTAGGCCATAAGTGCAGCATCACAAACCATAAGAGTGAGATTTGGAGCTATAACAGTGGCATCCACTTCTTCTCCTGAAGTGGCATCCTCCTTCCTCCAACCTCCAGGAAGAGGAGTATCAACAAGCTTGCAGCCATGCATGTTGAACTTCTCCAGTATCTCCCGAGCATACTTGCCCTGAGAAACAAACAGTCCACCACTGCGCTGCCATATTTCCAATCATAGGAAATAGTGAAGGAGGCCCAAGTCCTTCATCTCAAACTCTGTAGCAAGATCCTTCTTACATGACAGTATCAATAGCTCATCACCCGTTAGAATCAAATCATCAACATACAGTACAATGATAAGCAACTTACCCTCCACCATAATCTGGTATAGGTTAGGATCTACCTCGCTCTTGGAGAATCCAAGTCCTGTGAAATAGCTGTCGATCCGTGTGTACCAAGCACGTGGTGCTTGCTTCAACCCATATAGCACTCTCTTGAGCCTGCACACATGCGACTCGCTGCTAAAGACCTCAAAGCCTTTGGGCTACTCAATGTACACCTCCTCCTCAATGACTCCATTGAGGAATGCAGTCTTCACATCCATCTGATGAATGTGCCATCCCATTTGCGCTGAGAGAGCAAGAATCGTCTGTATGGAAGAATACCTTGCGACAGGTGCAAAGGTCTCCTCATAATCGATCCCCTCTATCTGTGAAAAGCCTCGGGAAACAAATCTTGCCTTGTACTTCTCTACACTCCGGTCAGCTGCCTACTTAACTTTGTAGATCCATCTCGAACCCACCACTGATTTCCCTTCTGGTCTAGGAACAATCTCCCATGCACTGTTTCTGACAATAGAATCATACTCATCCACCATGGCGTCTACCCATGCGGGATCCTCCACAGCTTCCTCCAAAGAGGATGGCTCAATCACAACACACTTGCTCATAAGAGCCATGTATCTAGTGTACCGATCAGGTGACTATCTCTGCTTGCATTGGGCTATAGGTGGTCCTACAACTTTCTCTGCATCTTGAGCCAGTTGCTCAGCTTCTGTCAAGCGCTTTCGCCCTCTAATGGTTGGCGCTACATGAGTGGTCTCTTCCACTCCATGAACCTCGTCCTGTGGCTAATCCACATCCTAAAGCTCATCCTTAGGAACTAATAGCTCCTCATCTGCATGCAAGTGTAGCTCCCTCTCAAGCGAACACTTCATGGCTTTCTCCTCCTGAAATTTTATATCCCGTCGCACGACAGTTTTACCACTGTCTCGCAAATACACATGATAGTTGTGGGGCGTATCAATGTACCCCACAAATATCCCAACCTCTGCGGTCGGCTCCAACTTCTTCCTAGCATCCTTCGTCACATGCATGTAAATGTTAGCACCAAAAATCCTCAAATGAGAAAGATCAGGCTTCTTACCATAATAAGCCTCCTCGGGTGTACTCATGCCAATAATCCTATGAGGACAACGGTTCTGCACATAAATTGTTTTATTGCATGCTTCCACCCACAAGTGAAGGGGTAGGCCCTGATCATGCAACATTGCCCGTGCAACACTCACAATCATTCTGTTCTTCCGCTCAGCTACCCCGTTCTGTTGTCGGTTATGGGGAGCTATGAGCTCTCTATGAATCCCTTCTGCCTTTCAGAAATCCTTGAACTCGTCCAAGATGTATTCACCACCATTATCGCTCCTAAGAGCCTTCACCTTCTTCGCTGACTCCTTCTCAACCAGTGCTTTGAATTCACAGAACTTTGAATATGTCGCTCTTCTTTTGCATGAAGAAGAAGCAGCACTTACGAGAGAAATCATCAACAAAAATCACATAATACATGTGTTTTGTTGTCGAAGCAACTGAGAAAGGTCCACACACGTCTGTGTGAATTCTCTCAAGGATCGTCGTGGTGCGACTATCCTTCTCGTGAAAGGTGGCTTTCACAAACTTCCCCAAAATACACCCCTTGCACTGATCTGACTGCGCAAGTGTGCCTTTAGGAAGTGTTGTAGTGATCTGCTGCAGTATCTTCAAGGCTCCATGGTGAAGGTGACCCAATCTCCTGTGCCACAACTCGCCATCATCCCGACTCACCAATCCTTCTGCCTTGCCTGCCATTGCTGCACATCCATCTACATGCAACTGATAAAGGTTCCTCACTCGAATCCCTATCTTCCGGGTCTCACAAGTTGTCTTGCTGCGCAGGAAGGCCTTCCCCTCGCTGAAAACAACATCATACCCCTTGTCTTCTAACATCGCCACTGAGATAAGATTCTTCTTCAATCTTGGAACATGCATGACTTCCTTCAATACGAAGGGTTTACCATACTTCTTCTCAAAGGAAATGGTACCGATACCAGTCGCACTATATCTACCATCATCTCCCATCTCGATGTGCACTCCATGATCTTTGTCCTCGAGATCAGAGAACAAATATCTACCTCCCGTCATGTGAAAAGATGCACCACTGTCCAAGAACCACACCGATCCCATCACACATGAAACCATGCATGCGATCAATGAAAAATCAAGCTCAAACTGTGAGGCTAGAGCCTCTCCTGCTGAAGATCCAGCAGCTTGCTTGTTCTTCTTCTTCTGCGGACAATTAGTGGCATAGTGTCCATGCTGGTGATAGTTAAAACACTTCACCTTGGACATATCCTGCTTCTTGCCTTTCGCACCAGACTGAGAATCTTTCTTGCTCTTCCCTTTCTTTGCTTTGGCAGCCAAAGCGCAATTCTCTCCATCAGATACCTTTGATGAAGATCCATTCTCACCTTTATTGTTTCTGAGTTTATCCTTGAGCGCCAGGTCGCTCTTGCTTTGGAATAACATTTGCAATCCGTTGAAAGACATTGTTGCGTTGCCACCAAGAAAACACTGCTACAAATTCGAATTCCACCAACAACCAACTCAACCGCCTCAGATCTAAGATTCGTGAGAACACAATATTTCTCGTACAGAGATTGACTGTATGGGCATTCACTGGATATCTCACCTTCCAAAGGAAGGATTAATCTAGAGGCTACCTGGCCCGATTACAGACTCTTCCTGAAGAAATAGAATGTAAACACTTCCTGAATAGTAGATCTAATGATCAACAACTCTAATACCATGTAGAAATTTTGAATAATTTAACACATATTCAACAGAGATTATCCTGATCATGTACTATTGTGGAATACATACACAATACATAAGCTCCTCTACGTTGATCATCAATTTAGTAGCATCAATAACAATAAAACATCAAGAGGATTCACACATTAACACAATATGTAACCCGGGGAAAGCATCTCGCTAAAAACCCCAACTATTTGTATATTAATGATTGAGACCATGTAACATTACAAAGTATAATGCTTATCACAAGCAATCCAGTACCAGCTCCACCTGTTACACATAATACAGTTAAGATCTGATCTCCAAATCTATTCCACTGCTTTCCTGCCTCCACTGCTCAATACCTGCTCAAGAATGAATGAGAATGGTTTACCAAACTCATATTTCACCTCCAAAGAATCACTCACACTGTGTAAGATGTGAGCAGAGGCTATAATACTGGGCAAATACATGAGCAAACTCATTGGCATACTCAATCCTTTGATTGTGCAAATCCTCATGCACAACTATAGTCACAACTGATAGCAATCTGATCCTCTAACACCTGTCCCAGTTGAACAGAACATGCACTGACATGCAACTGAGTTAACTCATGTATTCTATAGTTGTATTATGAGTTAATAATTAGTTTAACAACTCATCATTATTCTATTTGCAGTTAGACTACTTACAACTAGTTTAACCCAGTCAAACTGAACACAACTCCATCAACTCCACAATCAACTCCACCAAACTCAACTGATTGAGTTCTAACTGAAGTCATGCATGCAACAACTCAACTGACTCATAAGAAAATCTTACTTCCTTCTGACAGGTGCATGGGCCACATCTGTAGCTCAAACTAAAGTGCTCCAAGATAATAAGATCAAGTTTATAGTCCAAATATTATTATGAGACAATAATATTTGACTTTTCTATTTTGGACAGCCAGTCTAAAAATAGACTTTGATCACTCCTGCTGTGATCACTCCTACTGTGGTCACTCCTACTGTGATCACTCCTGTTGTGGTCACTCCTGCTGTGATCATCCCTGTTGTGGTCACTTCTGCTGTGATCATCCCTGCTGGGATCCAAAAATAGAACTTGTGCCATAATTTGCCTGCGGGCCCACTTAGTGAAGGCGACTCTTTTCACTAAGCTCCATCATCTTGTTGCAATCTCAACACATGTATTACATGTGGAGAGCATGGCGCATGTATTACACGTGTTACAACAACAATATTTGCATATGTACAGACCAACAGAGGTATTGGGGCTAGATTTTTCTTTTGTTGCTTTGTAAATGTGTTTTATTCTCCACATTGTAATGGCAAGGATCTTCGAGCGGGTTCCGTTGACAACGATCTTTGAGCACCTTCGCACCTTTTCTCAAACCCTCAGCAATATCGGTGCCGCCAGTGCAGAGCAGGAGCTCGACGACACGGTTAGCCGCACGCTAGCCATCTGGATTCATGCGCTTCAAAGGGTAAAACTCATTTGGCAGTTGAAGAGAAAACAACAACGGATAACCGGTCCTTGGGGCTCAGATTTGATATCACAAAAGCCATGGCCCATTTCAAGAGTGCCAGCTTGGTTCCTGACATGCTTCCGCTAACGTCAAGAACCGTAACAAGATTGATCAGCGCACGGTAGCCTGGATCTTTCACGGTATTTCCCTCGTAGTCTTCATAGTTACTATACTACTAATATGGCACAATTAAAAACAATTATGACTTTCACCATAGAATGTGGAATATGAGCTGCATGACTTTCCATCAATGTTAAACAAAATAAGTAGATCAGTCAGGTGAAGAAATATTTCTGCCATAAATATGATTATTGATTAATGATGGACCATTGTACTATTTCTTCATGCCCGGCTTGAGTACTGAGTAACCTCTTTTTGTCTTTTTGTCGAAAAACTTAATTGCAACAGGATTATCATTATTTGCCATTGAGCTGAGACTAATATTGGCATCTATCATTTTTTTGTGGGTAGAAGCTCATAGATTTCATGGTTTCTCATGCCAATGATCCATCAAAAGATTCTGAGGCTACTGGGATAGAGCCATCTCCCTCATTTGACTTGGAATTTGTACAGGATACTCAAAATGTTCTTCATCGTATGGTCTCAGAAGGGGATGTGGAAGGTGTTAGGTGATTTTCTTTACTCTCCAAAATTTTTGTTGTTTGCATGAATTTTTGTTCAAATAGATTTCTCAGTTATATGGTTGTAGTTTTATCTTTGACAAGCAATGAATTGCAGAGATTTACTTGTGAGAGATTCATCTGGAAGGACTGGAAACTCAGTTGGTACTCTCCTAGATGGTCGCAATGTTGAAGGACAAACTGCCTTACATTTGGCGTGCATGAGGGGTTATGTTGAGCTTGTCGAAACTATTTTGGAGTATCATGAAGCAGATGTGGAGGTTCTAGACAAGGATGGAGACCCCCCAATTGTATTTGCACTAGCTGCTGGAACACTTGACTGTTTAAAAACCCTGATAAAGAGAGGAGAAAATGTGAATGCAAAGCTAAAAGAGGGCTTGGGCCCTTCTGTTCCTCATGTTTGTGCATTTCATGGCCAACCTGACTGCATGCAGGTAAGGCTTTCAAGTTTTGTTCAATAATATAGTTATAGAAGGAGATAAGAATTTTTAAGCTGATTGTTTTTGAACATTATGTTTTGCTGGGCTGAATGACGTCAATTCATATGACCAGTAATTTCTTTGCAAAGTTGTTAACTAAATTTTAGACAACAGGAGCTCTTGTTGGCAGGGGCTGATCCTAATTCCATAGATGATGAGGCTGAGACTGTTCTACACAGAGTTGTTGGAAAGAAGCACACAGATTGTGCAGTTGTGATATTGGAAAATGGAGGATGAAAATCAATGGGCATTTTGAATTCGAAGGAAATGACGTATGTATTTCTATCTTCGTTTCCTAAATGAGACTCTGCACATTCCCTAAGTAATAAAGAGTGTGTGCCAAAGATATATAATCAGTATGTAGAGCCATTACATATTGCATAAGCTATGGAGGCATTTACAAAATCCTATTGTACAGAGAATATGTTTGCTTTATTTATGCATTTCACTGTACAAGTTCTGGTTAACAAACGATTTTTTGGAGAAGTAAGATTTCATTTTTGTTTTGTTTTGCCTTTTACTTTCCTTGAAATATTGCTATTTCTCTTATATCAGGTGAATTTACATACAAAAATTGTTTGACACACCTGATATATGTTATGGTCAAGAGCACCTGGCTAATCTGCATTTGAATATGGCATAGGCACCTTCTGCAGACTAACAGATTACAGGTAGTGATCCCCACAGCCACTCCGTCGCAGCCGAACCAACTGAGATCACAGGTTGAAGAGATGGCTCAGTCGCAGCCGAACAGACTAAGATCACAGGTAGCGATCCCCACAGCCGCTAAAGATAGCTGGAGCCGGCTTTTTTCGAGTCTCTTTCTTCCTGCTGCGAAAGCCTTAGATGATAGGGGGCAAGTCTGTCTCGGCGAGAGAGATAGGTTCTTCCTTTTCTGTCTCGGCATCTACATATAGCTTTGAGTCTGCATAGTAGATCTCGCATAGTCTGCATAGAGATAGGTTCTTCCTTTTCTGTCTCGGCATCTACATATAACTTTGAGTCTGCATAGTAGATATAGCCACCAAGGTGTTACAAAATAACCAGATGGCAGTGTCAAAGTACCAGATGGCAGTGTCATGTAACCAGATGGCAGTGTCATGAAGACAACAAGCAATCAACCAAATTTGATATTGCATTCGGTTGCATTCGTTACCTCCCATAGCATTTAATGCTTCGAACTAATACTAACATTAGTTTAACACTTTCAAAATGCAAATAAAATGTAAATGAAACCGATGAATATAATGAATATAGTATATAGTTTGGCCTCCTCGCCTCGGGAAGAGGCCAAATAACACGGTAAATTACAATATACTAAAAAGCTTTCAATATACACCATCAACCGCCATTAAGAAACAACTCACAAGCAGGTTAATTAACAGGAGCCCTTGTTGGCAAGGGCTAATCCTAATTCCATAGATGATGAGGCTGAGACTGTTCTACACAGATCTGTTGGAAAGAAGCACACAGATTGTGCAGTTGTGACACTACAACAAAACCCTATGATTAGCGTCCCTTTTCTCTTCCTTTTTTGCATCTAGATCCCATTTTTGGTGCTATTTGTGTCTGTTTATCAAATATGGTGCAAAAATTGATGCAAAGTTTGCATCGAGTTTTTCACCAAGTATTACACCAAGTTTAGCTCCAAATATTGTAATAGGTTTTGCATCAGGTTTTACACCAGGTTTTACGCCAGGTTTTATGCCAAGTTTTGTGCCATCCTTTGCACCATGTTTTGCATCAATTTTGGCACCTAATTTTGTTTCACCAACTTTTGTATCATTTATTGCATCCACTTTTAGTGCCTACACTTGCATCAAATTTTTCATCATCTCTTGCATCCTCTTTTGCATCATTTTTTAAATCGCTTTTTGCATCCATTTTTGCATCATTTTTTTCATCCCCTTTGCGTCAAGACTTGCATAAGGTTTTGTGTCTTATATTGAATCTACTTTTGCATCGAATTTTGTTGCATCATATTTTTCATCTTCATTTTCTTCTTCTTTTGCATCTATCATTACATCCACTTTTTTTGTGACACTATTTGTACCATATTTTGTACTTATTGTTGTACCCATGTTTGCTTCCAATTTTGCATCCATCTTCGCATCCACTTTTGCATCAAAATATTGCATCTATTTTCTCATCCACTTTTTTGTTGGGTTTTATATCTAATTTTGTATATTCTTTTGCATATACTTCCATTACATCCATATTTTTCATCCAGTTTTGAAATGCACATTTTCTTCCAATTTTGCATCCACATTTGCATCTTCGTTTGTGTCCAATTTTGCATCAAATAATTTTTATGTTTTTTGCATCCCATTTTGCATCTACTTTTACATCCACTTTTGATGCGTCCAATTTTGAATCTAATTTTGTGTCCACTATTGCACCCATGTTTGGTCCATGTTTACATCCATTTTTTAATCCAATTCTTCCTCCTTTTTGCATCCAAGTTTGTGTCTTTTTTTTTTACATTTTTGTATCCACATTTATTTCACAACAATTCATGCTAAGTTTTATGCCTACTATTACACCCATGTTTTCCTCTACTTTTTCATCCACTTTTGTGTCAATTTTTCTGTATTGTTGTGCATCTACTTATGTTGTGTCCACTCTTCATCTAATTTTACGTCTATTGTTGCCCCCATTTTTTTTTTTGACTTTTGCATCGATTTTCCAACACTCATATATTTTTTGCATTGATGATTTTTCTTATGACAAAAACAATTATGAACAACTGATGACAATGTCAATAATTATGATGATGATGATAATGAAGATGATGACGATAACATGAATTGTGATTATTATGATAATCAAAATGATGATAAAGATGATGGGGGTTATAATGACAATGATGATGATGACAATGATGATGGTGATGATAATGACCTTGGACAATCTTCCCAATTTTTAAATGTTGTCATGGTCATAATCATAATCATTATCTTTATAGTCATATTCCAAGTCATCATTAGTTGATCATCATTATCATTATTTTCATCTTGGTCATCATCAACAACAGTAATGGCATGAATGATGATTATGATGTTCATGACAAAGTTGACAACAATGATGATATAAATTACATTAATTATGATGATGGGGATGATGAAAATTATAATGACAACGATAATGGTAGTGATGATGATGATCATCGATCATATCTAAAAAATAGAGTTGTCATTTCTCTTTCATATATCGTGTCCTAACAACCCTTTCTGAGAACTTGTAATATTTTTTAGGTTGATGATATTTCTTACGATACCTATAATTATGAACAATTGGCGACAATGTCCATAATCATGATGATGATGATGATGATGATGACGACATGAATGGTGATTATGATGATAATGCAATGATGAGATTGATGGTGGTGATGATGATGATAATGAAGATGATGACACTCCCTCTAAACTAGGGAGATACTCATAATGAGACAAAAAAGTACTCTCAAGTTGAAATATTTATATAAGAAGGGATCTCGATTGATAAGCATCAATGATGATTTACATCATCATAGCCAACATTGTAAAAATAGAAAGGCCTTGAATAACAAGTTATATCTCTCCATTAGATCATAGCACAATGTTGGGAGGAATAAATTTAGACACAACTACCTCTTTAGGCACTTACCGCACTAGGATGTTCATCAGGCATGTCCTCGCTTGATCATTTCCTAATCCACTGTCATAATATTTGACACCAGGAAATGTCGATCCTCATGACTATTCTTATCTTGGATTAATGTACTTGAATTATGGCGGTTAGTCCTAGTCAAGGCACAAATTCTCAAAGAATATTGGTCCCAGATGTTTATCTAATCCATTGTTCTCCCTACTAGTGTATTTAGTAGGCTTATGATTGTTAGTCTCGGCCATAGTACAAGAAAAATGGATAATATGGTGTCAATGCTCACTCCCTCTCAACCAGGGAGGAGACATCCACAAGCATAACCGTTTCTCAATAATACCCATCATTTTCATAGGGAATAACATAATTAATTTGTTTTCATTGCATGACACCTTTATGATTAAGAATTCATAGATTTGTGGCAAAATATTTCCCCTTTTGTCATTTGTGATGAAAGAAAATCAAAAAAGTGAAAGCCAAAATCATTAAAGATACACTATAATGATTTATCTAAGTCTAAACTCTAAGGTTAAAGTGAAAATTTATGTAAATATTATATCCATGAGTTGTTGAAAACTTATGAAAACCTTATTCCCTAAGTCCTATATATAAGAAAAATAAGGCCCAATGAATGGTAACTCATGTATTCACACCCTCTTTAGAAAACATATGAATATATGTAGTCCTAGTCACACTTGATCACATGTTTGTGATGGTTAAATCATGAAGTCATCTTTTCCCCTTTCATTTTCACTTCATCATTTAAGCACCTAATTGAGGATCTAGGGAAATTTTCTTGCCTAAGGGTTTCATGTCTACTCTTGGTTTACTTATGTCACACTATGGTCAATCATGTGATGGAGTGAAATATTTAAGTTTGTGGAGTTATTAGAGCAGTGTATTAAGTTAGTCACCACACACACATGTATTACATGTCATTGATCCACATGTATGGGTTGGAGACTCATTGCTTGAGAACTTTAATGGATACTACTTTAGGGCCTTCATGGTATATCTTACAAAATCTCTTGGTAAACATTGTGGTTCATCCTTTCTTTTCTTTGAGACACTTGATAATATTGAAGTCACTCCCAATAATCCACGAAGATGGGGAGTATAAATTACTGGTGCTGGAAATAGAATTGAGAAATAGAGGTTTTCCATTTGCGATATTGGAGTCATAGACATTGGATACATGGTAGTAGTCCTTGATGTCAATTAACTAAAATTATATTGTCATAATGCGAAAAGAGGTAAACATATTGGTAATCTTGATGTCATGATTATTCCAAATAATAACCATTCCACCCAAGTATATCTAATCATCAATCACTACTACTTGGAAATTCCTTCCCCATTTTCTAATTATATCAGGTAGAACCTCACTTAGTATTTTTATTTCTTATAACAACATTATTGATGGGTGATTTGCGTACCTTTTTTCATTTAGGAGTAATTTTTTTCCTTAAATATTGAGGTCCCTCGTGTTCCATGAGACTATTTTCATGGAGAATTTACACAGAAAGGAAGTATAATGTGACTAAAAAAAACATGTTCCAAGATTTAAGTTATTGGACAATGCCACTTCATGACTCCTATATTTCCTTAACCTGGGACTAAATGGTGAACTTGATAGCCTTAAGGGAAATTAACCAATGAAAATCTCAAAAAGAGGTGGCTTTTGACTTTATCACATACAAGTTAATTTACTAAAAATAATATCCATAAAAATTTCATCAATTAATGAATTTTTTAAAAAAATATCTGAAACAATTTCATCAAGTAATGAAGCATTACATTATAAATTACAATCTATAAACTTTTTCGGAACTTTTTGCTAAACCATGATCAAAACCAACATATTTAATATTAATATTTAACAATAATATGGAAAACAACACATTTTCATAAATTAAATAACATGTTATCAATCCTAAGAAATGTTACTAACATAAAACTAAAAAGCATGCAACTAATGGGAGTGACCACTCAAGGCCACCATAAGACAATTAATCTATTAAGACAGTGATTAATGGGGAAAGAAATCTACAAAGGACAAAGGCAAACCTATTTTAAGTTTATTGTTTTATTAGGTGCAAGTTGAACATCTCAAGATATAATTAAGAGAAGAATTAATTTTATTGCATTAAGAAAACCCAAGCACATTCTATAACTTAGCAAGGAGAGATGTATAATACCCATCTTAGTGACACAATGCATGGCATTAAGTTACTTTTTTATATATAATTTAAACTTATATCATAAAATCACAAATTTAGCATGAATTGATGTTTAAAATCCATTTTTATAAAAAGAAAATATAATTTTTGTTATGAAAAAAAACTAGAAACTAAATGTTTTTTTTTAGAAAATAAAAAAATACTAAACTGAATATATATTTAAAAAAAAAAAAACTAAAATTAAGCAAATAAATTTATTCTTTTTTAATTTAAAATATTTTTTAGAATTTTTTTAAACACTTCCCTCCATTCTAAGAAGCAAAAATAATAATAGAAATAAGGACGGACCAAAAATATTCCTTTCCTTGGTAAGTGTTTCCCACCATTCATTTCACTCACTCGAGTTATTTCATAAAACAGAGATAAGTGTTATTTCACACTCTTTTGGCAAAGCCTATTGAGCTTCTCTTATGATATATCTATTCCTTGATGGAGTCCTTGATATATTGATCAAGTTTTGATTCCTTGGTGATTAATTAGAGCAAAGAAAACATGAGTACTCTTAATTCCAAGTTCAATGCCTCTAATGGTGGACACAAGGCAAGGGATGGGTTGCTATCGTGGTCATAACTCCAAGTTCATTGTCTCTAATGGTGGACGAGGCAAGGGAGGGGGTTGTGGTCATGGTCGTGGTTGTGGAGTTTTCTCTTTTACATTATATTTAGCGAGTTCAAAGCAATTTGAATGGAATCATTTTCGTCACTAGGTATAATGGATTAAGTGTGACAATGGATAAAATGAAGTAATTATTTGTGAGAATTTTTTCTTGAACGGACATTAGGATCCATCTTATTATAGAGAAAATTACATACATTAAAAACAACTCAATATTTCATGTGACATTCATATTGTATGTGGCTTATTTTTCATTAAAAACAATTTACTTTTTCATGTGACATTATTTTTTTGTTAAAATTTCTTCTATTTCTAATCTGAATTACAATTGTAATTTGAAATAAAGCTTCCAGTAAATATTAATTTACCAATTCTGCATGGAAATCATAAGAAACATTCACAATATAATATGAAGAACAAATGAGCACCTACTTCATATGGATTTAAAGATTCTTCTACTACTTAATGTGAATTACAAGTGTAATCTTAGTTGGATCTCCAATATATCTTAAGCCATATTTTCATTTTATTTTTATTATTATTAAATGTTATTATGTCATACCTCATTTTATTGTTAGCATCGTAATAAAAATATGCATTTTTCTATAGAATTTGTACTAACGTGTAATATTGATTTTTTTTCCAGAACGCTATAGGTAATGACCACGAAGATGATGATATAGAATATGTTTAGATTAGATCATATATCAAAGATGATGATGATGAGGATGACGATGGCATTGGTGATGATTATGTGGATGATATTATCAGGATGGTCAAGATGATGATCTGGGAAATGATCATGAGGATGAGCTTGACTATGATTTTCATGGTGCTAGCTAGCCATGCATTATTTTTTATATTTAGTTGGATGTCTTAATGTGGTAGTCATACATTTTAATTTTAGTTTATTTGAATAATGATGATGATACTATCGGTACTATCTTGTTACCTTATGAATATGTTGAAAATTGTTTACAATTTTTTTATGAAGAATTATTGTGTATGATGAGATTCCTATTTTTTTATGGATGTTGTGAATTTACCTTAGTATAATGATATCTATGAAACATTTTTATTTGGTAATCTTACATTGACTTTTAGTTGATTTGATTAAATATGATGATGATTTTTATCTTGTTATTTTATGTATATATTGAAAATTATCAACATTATTTTGATGGAGAATTGTTATGTATGATGATATTACTATATTTTGATGGATGTTGTGAATTTACCTTAGAATAATGGTGTTCATGAAATATTTTGATATGATAATCACACATTTCAATCTTAGTTGATTTGATTAAAGATGATGAGGATATTATTAGTATTATCTTTTTACTTTATATATGTGTTGAAACCTATCAATGCTTTTTTATAGAGAATGATTATGTAAGATGATATTATTATTTTGGGATGTAATGTTGTGAATTTACCTTGGAATAATGATATATGCGATAAATGTTGATTTAGTAGTAATATATGTATATTGAAAATTGTCAATGATTTTTTGATGGAGAATTGTTATATATGAGGATACTGCTATATTTTTTATGAATGTTGTCAATTGCCCTTAAATTTGTTTACAAATACTAAGTTATGAATTTTAATTGTGATATATTCTTAAATGTGTTATACATGAAAATACCTTCTCATCATCTTGGAGGAGAATACTATGTTGTTGGTTGAAATACCCCTTTCTCCTAAACTATATAAGCCTATAATACAAGTTATGTACCATGAGGACCACGGTATCCTAGTCTATAACAAGTTGTCCCCTTCATCTAAATTTTGTTACCAAAATTCTCACATTAGAGGAATTTTCAACTCAAAAAAAAACCACCTAAGAAAAAATTAAGAAACTAATGAAATAATGCCATGTAGAAAATTTTTTAATATACCATTTTTATTATTCTTTTACCAAAATTACCCAAATAAATGTCACATTTATCAAAATAATATATGTATTTTATATTTAAATTAATATATTAGCACAAGATTTAATAAAATTTAAATTAAAAAAGCAAATTCAAAATTTAAATGAAATTTAAATTTAAATTTAAAGGAAATTTAAATTACCCAAATAAACGTCACTTTTATCAAAAACAACCATCTACATGTATTTTATATTGAAATTAATTTGTTAACACAAGATTTAAGAAAATTTAAATTTAAAATATAAATTTAAGTTAAATTTAAATTTAAGTTACTAAAAAATATAACTGTTACTTTTGAAGTTAAGGAATGAAACATCTCACCTTTGCAGCTCTGCAACTCAAACCCTAATGGCGGCAAAGCGGTGAAAACCTAAGGAAATCGGAACAAAAGTGTGGACAACCGAGGCAGTCTAGTCCAGCAGAACTGTCAGCGGCCAAAGCAAAAAAGGAATGACAAAAAATGTCAGGAGGGGAGAGATCCCCTCCTACCGAGAAGTGGCGGCAGGAGACAGAAAAAGCAACTAGGAGTCAGAGGAACGGAAGAGCACGGGGCCGGTGCTAGGAGCAGCCTGGTAGTCAGGCCGCAGAGGAAAGTGCCTGCCATGTACAACAAAGAAACCCAGATATGTGATCCCAGCGAACAAGCTGGAAAAGTACCTAAGTTACATGAGGGACCATGCTCTTATCTGCAAGTTTGTCAGAGTCTGGCCATCGGAAAGGGACCTCACCAAGTGGATACAGTAGAAATGGCAACCTCAAGGCCACATCGAGCTCAAGCTGGGAACGAAAGGCTTCTTTACGGTAATCTTCTTTAACCTGAAAGATAGAGAACAAGTTTTTGATAATGGTCCATATTTCTATAATAATGTCGGTCTGTTCTTGCACTTCTGGGAAGACTGTTATAACCCAGACAAAGAAACCTTTCTAGCTGCTCCTGTCTAGGTCCCTCTATTTGGGCTCCCCACCGACTTCTGGGACCCGGATATCCTGGATGGAATAGGAAACTCAATAGGAAGCTTCCCGAAGATAGCAGATACTACAAAGAAAGGCAGATACACCTCATATGCCAGGATTTGTGTCTACATGAATCTTGCTAACCCCATCCCCGACACTATAGAGCTTGAATACCATGAAGAGATCTGGCAGCAAAGCATAGACTATGAGCACATTCCATTTAGGTGTCATAGATGCCATACCCATGGTCATCTAGCAAAGGAATGCCCAATAACCCGGGAGGAAGAAGAAATCAGAGGGCCCCAAAGAAACAAGAGAGAGTCGGATCAGGAGGAATTCCAAGAGGTGAGAAATAAAAAGAAAGCCAACAAGGAACCCCCCCAGAAAGATAGGAAAGGAAAACAACCTGACGCAGCGAAACCAAACAGTTTCACTATACTGCAGGTAGAAGAGGATGAGGAAGATCAGCACATGGAACATCAGGAGGATAAAGGCTCAGACTGCAGTGAAACTAGTGAAAGGATCCTAGCTAAAAGAAAGGCCCTGAGTGAGACACAAGAACAGGAGAAGGAAACAGAGGAACAAACGGATCAGATGGAGATAGACCAGGAGTCCTATAGGGAGGACCTAAGCCAGGAAGAGGAAGTGTTGGAAAATCTGCTGCATGAATGGAAGAACCTGGATGAGAGGTTTATCCCCGAAGATCAAAAGAAGTTGTATACTGAAACCTTCCAACAATACAAATCCAAATTAGAAAAAGGCAAAGCCCCAACAGCAGAAAACCAAGAGACTCAAAAAGAAACCAGATTAGATCAGACTGGTCAAAATAAAGGGGGGGAAAAAAGAGGAAGAAGAAACATCAAGGAAACCATACAACTTATGGGAGAAACCCTAGTCAACACTGGAAAAGTAGTTCCGCTTTCAGCGGTGTTCCAAACCCTCTCTCAAGTTAATCAATGATTTTGACCTCATGGAATATCAAAGGTTTAAATAGTAAAGGAAAACAGAGATATCTGGCAGCAAGACACAAACAAAACAAACCTCAGATCATGCTTCTCCAAGAAACAAAAATCCCCTGACAGAAAATGGAGGAAATCCTAAATAAAGTAAAACCAAGATACGAACATGTCACTATATACCCCGAAGGCAGTGCAGGAGGAATAGCTATCCTCTGGAACCCAACTAAAGTCCTCGCTGACTGGTGGATAGGAATGCCAAGAATACTCACTAGGCGATTCAGACTAATAGGACAAAGTGAATGGGTTGCAATCTCAGTGGTCTATGGGCCCCACACCCGTGCAGATAGGGACCTGTTCCTCACTTAGCTGACTAAGCTCCGAAGTTTACACCAGGAATAAAGATGGATCCTGGTTGGAGACTTCAACTTAATTGCTTCTCGAAAAGAGAAAAAAGGTGGAATAAGTAGGGAAGACACAGAAATGGAAAGATTCAGAGAAGTGCAAACAGAATTAAGAGTAGTGGATATCCCAACCATCAACAGAAAATACACATGGAATAACAGAAGAGGTGGTTCCAAATAGATTGCTTCAAGATTGGACAGATTCCTCATCTCAGAACACATAATTGAGCTGGATATCTTCTATGAAGCCTCTATCCTACCCTCAGCAGGGTCGGATCACTGGCCAATAAAGCTGGAAATAGCCTTAAATAATCAGAGCAAAAGGAGACCCTTCCGGTTCGAGTCCTTTTGGCTCCGAGCCCCTGACTTCCTAGACAAAGTAAGAGGCTGGTGGCAGGACAGCAAAAGTGGAAAGGAGGGCCTCAGCAAAATGCGCTCATTTCAGCAAAGGCTCAAAGAAATTAAAAGCAAAATTAAAAAGTGGAACAAGGAAGAATTTGGCAATATCCAGCAGGAACAGGGCAAACTCCAAGCCAGAATGGAAAGAATCTAGCAGCAAATCATCTTGGACAGCCAAAGTTAGGCTCTGGCAGAGGAGGAAGGTAGAGTAATCACCCAATTAGAGGAAAGGAGAAAACAAGAGGAAATCCTGTGGAAACAAAAATCCAGAATCCAATGGCTCAAAGAAGGCGACAAAAACTCCAAATTCTTCCACAAAGCCATGATAAATCACCGCCAACACAACAGAATATTCTCCTTGAAGGACAAAGAAGGAAACAGAGTGACTTAGTAAGATGAAATTGAACATCTTCTGGTGGAGCATTTCAAAGGTATTCTCTCTAAACCTAATATCAACAGAGCCGAGGACATAGACAAAATCAGCCACCATATTCCCAAGAAAGTCTCTAGAGATCAAAACCTGGCCCTTCTTCGGATAATCTCCAAGGATGAACTGGAGGAAGCAATAAACAAAATGGCTAAAAATAAGGCCCCAAGACCCGATGGATTCACCATTGAATTCTATCAGGCCACTTGGAGCTTCATAGGAAATGATCTACTTGATCTAGTGGAGGAATCCAGATGCTCCAAACGCATGCACCAAGGTTTGAACGCCACCTTCCTGGCGTTAATTCCAAAGTCTGGCTGCTCAGATGAACCGCAGGGTTTTAGGCCCATCTCCCTATGTAATGTGGTTTACAAAATCCTTGCAACTATCATTGTCAACAGGCTTAAGCCTATCCTGCTGGATCTCATTGCCCCAGAGAAAACTGGCTTTGTCTAAGGAAGGTAGATCACTGATGGCATCATTGTCGCCCGGGAAATGATCCATTTCCTGAAAAGCTCCTGAGCCCCAGGCATGCTTATCAAACTGGATTTGGCCAAGGCATTTGACAGGCTTAGCTGGACCTATCTGGAAGGTATCCTAAAAGCCTATGGGTTTGATCAATGATGGATAAATTGGATCCTATCTATGGTTAGCTCCCCCATCATGTCAATTCTCCTAAATGGCTCCCCCTCTGAAGCTTTCACTCCTTCCCGTGGGCTAAGGCAGGGAGACCCCCTTTCTCCTTTCCTCTTCATCCTGGCTGCAGACAGCCTAGGTAGACTGATTAAGGCTCAGGTTTCCAAAGATCAGATAAAAGGCCTCCGCATCTGTGGAGAATATATTCTGGTCTCACACCATCAGTTTGTGGATGACGTAATGCTTTACAGTCAGGCCACCCTAAAGGAAGCCCAAAGAATTATCAAATCCCTATCTCAATTTAGCAGAGCCTCCGGGATGGAAATAAATAAAGATAAATCGGAAGTGTTCTTCTTCAACACCTCCTTGGCAGTCCAAAGGTTCCTGGCTCGTACTCTAGGCTTCAACAGAGGATCCTTCCCCTCCAAATACCTAGGAATCATGTTAAATGAGCACCAATTCAGGTTGACCAACTGGAATATGTTGACCAATAAAATCCGCAATAGAATGGAGAACTGGACCCACCGCTCTCTAAATGCCCCAAGTCGGGTAACCTTATTGAAATCTGTTTTGCAGGCCATCCCAAACTACCAGCTCTCTTGTCAAGCAATTCTTAAGGCTGCGAGCCAAAAGCTAGTCTCCCTGTTCAAAAATTTCCTCTGGCAAGGGACTAGCAAAACTAGAAAGTGGGCCCTTATCTCATGGGAGTGGCTCTGTCGGCACCCTAAATATGGCAGTCTTGGACTTCGCGACCCCTTCGTCCTCAAACAAGTAATAGGTGCGAAGCTCTTATGGCGGTGGCTTCAGGGGGGGGCCAACCTGTGGAAGAAACTCTGGGAAAGAAAATACGACGAGACAGGGGAAATTGAAGACAAACTGAGAAGTACGATAGAGACCAGAGGTTCTGCAATATGGAACCTGGCTAGAGGCAACAAGGATCTGATAAGGGAGCACAGTTTCTAGGAAATCTGGGAAGGAGACAAAGCCAGATTCTGGGAGGAATCTTGGCAACAAAGAGACCGTCTCATTCAAAAAGAAAACCTCCATGCCATCCTTACCTTTTCGACCCAGGCAGGGGCTTCAACTATTGGCAACTTCTGGAAGCCTGACGAGGCAGGATACTGGAGAAATTGGAAATTTAAAGAAGACTGGGCAGGAGCACCAGAAACCGACAGATGGCAGGATTACTACACAGAGATGGCTTCGTGGAAAATAGCAAAGAAAATGGGGTTTGACATTCTCAGGTGGGGCAAACGCATAAAAGGAAATTTCACTACAGCAGAAGCCTACGACCTTCATATCAACAGCAACCTTCATCCGGGAAAAAATCAATGGAAAAATCTCTAGGAAATTAAGCATTGGCCTAAAATTTCTTTCTTCATTTGGACAATTCTACACGGTAGAGTGCTCACCTGGGACCAAATTCTTCGGAAAGGTAGCCAAGGCCCGTCTCGCTGCACCCTTTGCCTCGCCCAAGAGGAAACCATGGAGCACTTGTTGAACCGTTGTTCCTTCAGCTCCTCCCTATGGAACAACCACCGCAATTTGTTTGAGCGACAGCACCGTAACCAACAAAATATCGTAAGCACAATCATCAATTGGCCAAAGAAGCCTTACCTGAACCCGGTCGTTAACCGTGCCTGGCTCCTCTCCGCTAGATTCCTCCTCTGGAATATCTGGAAAGCCTGGAATGGGGCCATTTTCAAAGCAGAAACCAGAACTACCGCAGCAATCTGGGAACAAGTCATCAGAAACCTCCGGGAAACAATCCTTTCGGAATGCTGGAAGGACGAAGACTGGAAAGTCTCGAATACGGAAGAAACCATCCTGGAAAAATTAGAGGTCAGACAGAGTATGGTAAACTGTGGGGATTCTCGAGCCGATAAGGCCAAAGAGGTGACTGAAAGCAACCAGTACAGATGCCCTCCACATGGATTCACAAAATTGAACTTCGACGGAGCTGCAAAGCACAACCCAGGCGAGGCCGGCATTGGCGGAGTCTTTAGAGACGCAGAGGGAAACACTCTCAGAACTTTCGCGATGGACTGTGGAGAAGCTTCGAACAACGAAGCAGAGCTACACGCCCTGAAACGAGGACTGGAAATAGCTCTCCGGGCAAACTTTAAATGACTCCAAATCGAGGGGGACTCAAAGCTGGTAATTGACATGGTCAGGAAGCTCCAGAAGCAAATTCCAGTGGAAAGAATCAGCAAAAGCTGGAGAACCGCTTGGCTGGTAAGCGAAATTGGAAAGCTCATTCCAAAAATTGACTATCTCCTCCCGACCCACACCAGGCGCGCAGGTAACAAGCCGGCAGATTGGCTTGCGAATTGGGGCTGCCGGAACTGGGGCAAGGAAATTGATAGCGAGGGTCTGCCTCATTTGCATCAGGAGGAGAAAAACCAACTCCAACAACTTCTAAACGATGATGCAGGAAGGAAAAGCATGGGGAAAATGAATGGCCAAGATCAGGCGGCACGCAGCGGAGGCGGAGATAATCTTCATCAGCAAGGCTCGGACAGCTCCTACGTGGGAAAAGGTAGAGGGGTAAGGCAGGCACATGACAGGCAGGTGACGGGGCATGACCAGAATGGCCGAACAAGCGGAGGGGACATGCGAGCTGAGGCATCATTAAAGAAAAATCTAGAACCAGCTCCGGAACTCGAGATAATGAGCAGGGGAAGGACGACAGGTGGCAACAGGAGTCAAGTTAGGCTACGGCAAGAGCAGCCGGACAGAGAAAGGAATGATGATGCATGAAGTGGAAAGGACAATCCACGCCACTTTCCGAGATGGAAAAACCGGTTGGCGTGACAGAAAAATAAATGGACAAGCGGAGGCCGGAATTTCTATAAGCCAAGTGGCGGCATGCTCGACACGACATTGAGTTAATAAACCCGAGAAAATAGATGGCAGGCTCATTCCGCTCAGCAAGAAGAATGGAAAAGAATGGAAAGATGTCTGCTCATCTCTGCGACCAGCCCTCCTCATCGGCCTCAGCAAGAAAAGGTGGTATGTTTCCTTCTGTCCTCGTCCCTCAGGCATGCATGCTTGTTTTTCTGGTCTCTTGGTCTGGCTGGATATGCTTTGGCCCTGTAAGCAGACCCCCTGTCGCTGCAACGCTAAAGGTCCCTCGGGCTCCTTCTGGTTCCTCCTTTCCCAGTCCCTGGATGGGGAAGATTTGATTTATGGTAGTGCTATGTCCTGCTCCAAGAGTCAGGCAGTTTGGGGGGCTTCGCCGGGTTTCGCCATGCTTCTGGAGGGTCCTAGCACCCTTGTTATTTTCTTTTCTCTGGTTTTCTACCGTGGTTGGCTTCAATTCTGTTCCTCCCCTCCGCTGACCAAGGCCGTCTGGTCTCTTTGCTCTGTTGGTTGGGGGGATCTCCGGACTCCTGTAAGAAGGTGGCGGGTCTTTAACCAACGTGAACATAATGGCCCTGTTCTAATGTCACGTGAGACTTCCCATGCTAAGCTCGTCGCCAAAATGGACCAGACCCCGACCAGGCTCTATATCTCTTACACTGACTCTCGGCTTTCTGTTGTGACAGGTAGGACCAGAGGGAAAATGGCTCCAAGAAGGACCACTCCTAAACAGAAGAAGGAAGCCGACACCAGTAGTCACCCTAATAAAAGAGGCAGAAAGCCCGACTTCGATAAACTCCTTCACCTGATTGATGGGTACATGACTGGTATTTCTCCTGAGGTCCGCGCTCTCATCCATGAATGGGAACGCGAGCTGAGGGAAATAAGTGCGAACCAGGAGATCCCCCATGAGGACTGGGCTATAATCTCCGACCCAAGCACTTCCAGAGGCAGAGACTCGTTATTCAATAGAACGTTACAATTCTACTGGATCATGAAGCATGTGGTTGGCAGGGCCATGGAGGTTAACCAAGCGGTGCGCGAAGAGGAAGATGAAGAATGCAAGCAAGCGGAAGAACTCCTCAAACGCCAACTGACGGAAGAATCAGCCTCCATAAAGAACATTCTCTTGAAAGAACTTGCGGCAGTCCAAGTTCAAGTTTCCAGAAACCATCTGCTGCTAAAAAACATGGAGCAATTGACGTTGGAGCTCAAATGGGCAGTTGAGCAGAAGATCCTGAAGCCGGGTGACAACGACTCTAAGCTGGCCCCGGTGAATCTGTCGGATGAAGATTAGTGGTGTGTTTATTTTCTATACTATTTTGTGATGAATTTGAACTATATCTGGGTACCTTTCTCTGTTACAGTAGTTAGCCTCGCTTTGAATAAGCAGAACAGTGGTTATGATAGGAAGAAAGAGTTAAACATTTTTAAATTTTGGTCCGGCTTTCAAGCCAAAAGGTGGCGGTCTGGTTTCCCTCGGGCAGGCCAACCACCCGAACTCTAGTTTAATTGTATTTTGATGTTTATGGAATGAAGAATGCCTAACCTTACAAAAAAAAATTAAGTTACTAAAATAAATGCACTTTTATCAAAATAACCATATATTTATATTTTATATTTAAATTAATTTATCAATACAAAATTTAATAAATTTTAAATTAACAAAGTAAATTTAAAATTTAAATTAAATTTAGGATTTACGATTTTATATTTAAATTTAATTATTTAACATGCCATGATTTATGCTTCATTAAAAATATTCTCGATATTCTAACCTTTATAGATGAAGATATTAATTTCATTTTTAATATTTAATATAGTTTTGGGTTACTTGGGCACCATTCACAGTTAAATTATGTAAGTTATATTATTAAAAGAAAATCCACTGCCTAGTCACACCTATATGTCTTTTAAATTTCAAAGCATTTTGATTGGCTTACACATTATGACATGTAAATTCAATGTTAACATTTTAAAATGAAAATTCCTCTAATGCGAGGAAAAAAGCTCGAGTTAACTAGAATTTGACACTCTTGTTCACTTTCGGAAACTCATATTGTGGAATGTGATCTCTTTATCCTCATCTTTAGATTTTTCCTAAAAAAATAAAAGCATACAAAAGTGGGAAAGTGCCATAAAGCATGGGGAAGCTTTTTCCTAAGCACAAAAGCATCTAAAAAGTTGAAAATGCCATTTTTATATGAGGAAACATTATTCACCCAATAGCTTTTGCCAAAATTGAACTAATGAGGAATTTGGGAAATCTTCATGGCCTTCACTTTCCTATATATTGGAGGCTTCGTCATTGAGGAAATGATGGGAATTCATGTATTGTCACACTACTGAGATCTATCTTGAGAGGGAGAGTTTTGGAGCTAGGAGTTGGGGGAGGTGTTGTTGCAACTGCATTTGATGCTTGTAACTTTCCTCCAACTCCTTTATTAATATAGATTAGTTGTTATTCCTTCCATATGCTACTATTCATTCTTTACTTATCCTAATTAACCAATGAATATATGGGATTTTGGTTTATATTTATTTATTCAGAAATATTTATATGTTTATGATACTTTCAATTATCAAGATATTATGTTGTGAAGTTTTCTTTGTTATCTCTCTTGTGTGTAGGACCAAGATTTGGAGCTATCTAGGAGCGCTTCCTAGCTACACTAAAAACTCCAACAAGAGCTGCATGCAAGGACTCACATGAATTCATTCTTCTTTTCTTAATCTATACTCTACATCTTGATCTACTAAGAATCCTGAGACTTAGAACAACCTTTCTCTTAATCAATCTATCTTAGGTTTATGGGATAAACTGAGGGGGTTTTATGTTCATCTAACTGTGCATTAAATCCTACAGCAAAATGATATTTAGAAATTGTAATATATTTCCCTATGTAATAAAATTAGTGAAATGGAAGAAAAAGTAAAACTCTAAACATGAAGCCAAAAGTGGATGTAACCATTGATGCAAAATACGGAGTAGAATTGGATGTTAAACTAGCCATCAAAACAAGATGCAAAAAATGAGACAAAAAGGGTTTTAAAGTAGAATTAGAAAAAGGGTGCAAAACTAGACACAAAGAAGGGAACAAAATAGGGCATACAAAAAGATACCAAATTGGGCGCAAACAAGGATGCAAAAATGGACACCAAAATGAGGATGCAAAGAATGGTGTAAAATTAGGATGTAAAGTTCGATGCAAAAAGGATGTAAGAAAAGACACAAAAACAAGAAGCAAAATGGGACTAAAAAAGCGTGAACTAAGGATGCCAAAAATGATGCATAACTAGATTAAAATTCAAACTAAAATCTAGGTGCAAAATGAGATGCAAATGTGGACACAAAATGTGGCAAAAAAAATGATGCAAATTTGGATGTCAAAAAGGATGCAAAATTAGACACCAAAAATGATGCAAAATTGGACATAAAAATGGTGAAAAATTGGAAACAAAAGTAGAAAAACTCGTGCGAAAATAGGCATAAAGATGGCTCAAATTTGGATGCAATATTGGATGCAAAATGAGGTGCAAAAAATTAATCAAAACTTGGTGCAAAAACAAATGCAAAAATAGACGAAAAAATCGCTCAAAATTGAACGTAACATTAGACACAAAATGGAATTCAAAGCAACACATGGTCCAACATAGGGTGAAAATTTAGATGCTCAAACAGATGTAAAATTGAATGCAAGAAATGTTGTTAAAAATGATGCTAAATTGGATGCAACAAATGATGCAAAATTAGGTGCAAAATAGGATGCAAAAAAGGGAGACAAATGAAACGAAAAAGTGGATGAAAAAAATGGTGCAAAAGTGGATGAAATATTGGCATAAATTAGATTCAACATATGGTTTAAAATTAGATGCAAAATATGGTGTAAAAAAAGGCAGAAAAATTGGTGCAAAATTAGATGTAAAAATAAGTACAAAATTAAAAGCAAAAAATGGCATAGGACTAGATGCAAAAATTGGCACAAACTCGATACAAAAAAAGGTACTAAATCATATGCAAAAGATGGTGTAAAACTCTATGAAAACTACGACACAAAAATAGAAGCAAAGAATGACACAAAACAGGAAGCAAAAAATGATGCAAAAATAGATGCAAAAAATAAACAAACTAGAAGCAAAACCTGTTGTAAAACCAAATGCATATCTTGGTGCAAAATATGATGCAAAATTTGGCGTAAAAAAAAGATGCAAAATTTGGCACAAAAAAGGACGCTTTAAAAATTGTACAATAAAGCCAGATTTAGCGCCAGGCTGCTCATCCCAATGGAGAGAAAAATACACTAAAATCTGGTGCTAAATCTGACGTAAATTGTTTGTTTTGTTATAGTGTGATATTGGAAAATGGAGGATGCAAATCAATGGGCATTTTGAATTCGAAGGAAATGACGTATGTATTTCTATCTTTGTTTCCTAAATGAGACTCTACACATTCCCTAAGTAATAAAGAGTGTGTGCCAGAGATATATAATCAGTATGTAGAGCCATTACATATTGCATAAGCTATGGAGGCATTTACAAAATCCTGTTGTACAGAGAATATGTTTGCTTTATTTATGCATTTCACTGTACAAGTTCTAGTTAACAAACGATTTTTTGGAGAAGTAAGATTTCATTTTTGTTTTGTTTTTCCTTTTAGTTTCATTCAAATATTGCTATTTCTCTTAGATCAGGAGGTAGATTAATGAAAATTGCAAGAATATGTTACCTTGGTGACAGGCATCGCATTCTATAGAATTTGGAGACCTCAACGCATGTGATCTTCTGGAAGGAGCGATACTCCTGGATGAAGTCAGACAACTCTTGCGTTCCTCCTCGATGGACAGTTCAATAACAAATCTAGAGTAGGCGAGTGAAGGTCCCAAGTAGTTGATGAATGACTGTAGATCAGTTCAAGTCCCTTTCATTGCACACACCAAACATTCAGTGACATTCGACACATTCCTGTGCTTGGGTAAATAGAGCCACCAACCGAGAGTAGGTAGGTGATTATCCATGCTTGAGTAGATATAGCCTTTACAAACTAGTGGAAGTAAGTACAAATAGTACGATAGATCGATGCCCACTGAGAGTTGGAATTGAATACTTCTTTCTGGCAACCTGAGTGTTCTAAGTTCTGAGGAGTTAGAATTCATGGCTATTAAGAAGTGAAAGCCATGTGTGATAAGGAAGCTCTACTGCTTAGCCTATTAGAATATCGGCCCAATCCCCCATATGCCTATTATCAATACCTATTAGATTAGAAGCTTGATCCTCCATATACGAAGACGAAGAGACATCTCAGATCTTGCCTTGATTGAGTGAGCCTATTTATTGATTGAGTAAGCATGTTCTCTATCAGCCCGATCCTCCATATCATATACTAAGACGAAGAGAGATCTCATGTCTTGAATGTGGATTGAGCTAGAACCTCAATTTGGATTGTGGGGGACGATGGCGGAAAAATATATATCCGTCCAGTAAAAATATGCATTCCCGGTTTCAGAGATACAATTAGAAATATCAATTAGAATGGCACATAGCAATGTTAACTATTGGAGTCTATTTGAAATCGAGTAAATAAAGAAAAAGTAGATAATCCTTACCATTATTGTGCCATTATCAGAATAGGACACTAGATCCGAGTGAATGGAATTATGTAATTTTGTCAATCAATTGGGAAAACGTAGAGTTTAAAATGTAACAAAATCAAGTAATTAGAATGATATGTTGATGTTGTATGAAAAATAAAACATAACCGGTAACCTAAGCAAGAGATATAACAATACATTAATAAATTAATGTAGGCCCAAAAATTTATTTAATTGTTTTGTAATAGCGAGCATGGAACACCAAGACGCATGTATTACATGTGGAGAGCATGGCGCATGTATTACACGTGTTACAACAACAATATTTGCATATGTACAGACCAACAGAGGTATTAGGGCTAGATTTTTCTTTTGTTGCTTTGTCACTGTGTTTCATTCTCCACATTGTAATGGCAAGGATCTTCGAGCGGGTTACGTTGACGACGATCTTCGAGCACCTTTGCACCTTTTCTCAAACCCTCTGCAATATTGGTGCCACCAATGCAGATCAGGCGCTCGACGACACGGTTAGCCGCACACTGGCCGTCTGGACTCATGTGCTTCAAAGGGTAAAACTCGTTTGGCAGTCGAAGAGAAAACAACAACGGATAACCGGTCCTCGGGGCTCAGATTTGATATCACAAAAGCCATGGCCCGTTTCAAGAGCACCAGCTTGGTTCCCGACATGCTTCCGCTAACGTCAAGAACCGTAACAAGATCGATCGGTGCACGGTAGCCTGGATCTTTCACCATATTTCCCTCGCAGTCTTCATAGTTACTATACTGCTAAGATGGCACAATTAAAAACAATTATGACTTTCACCATAGAATGTGGAAAATGAGCTGCATGACTTTCCATCAATGTTAAACAAAATAAGTAGATCAGTCAGGTGAAGAAATATTTCTGCCATAAATATGATTACTGATTAATGATGGACCATTGTACTATTTTTTCATGCCCGACTTGAGTACTGAGTAACCACTTTTTGTCTTTTTGTCAAAAAACTTAATTGCAATAGGATTATCATTATTTGCCATTGAGCTGAGATTAAGACTGGCATCTATAATTTTTTTGTGGGTAGAAGCTCATAGATTTCATGGTTGCTCATGCCAGTGATCCATCAAAAGATTCTGAGGCTACTGGGACAGAGCCATCTCCCTCATCTGTCTTGGAATTTGTACAGGATACTCAAAATGTTCTTCATCGTATGGTCTCAGAAGGGGATGTGGAAGGTGTTAGGTGATTTTCTTTACTCTCCAAAATTTTTGTTGTTTGCATGAATTTTTGTTCAAATAGATTTCTCAGTTATATGGCTGTAGTTTTATCTTTGACAAGCAATGAATTGCAGAGATGTACTTGTGGGAGCTTCATCTAGAAAGACTGGAAACTCAGTTGGTACTCTCCTAGATGGTAGCAATGCTAAAGGACAAACTGCCTTACATTTGGCATGCATGAGGGATTATGTTGAGCTTGTCGAAACTATTTTGGAGTATCCTGAAGCAGATGTGGAGGTTCTGGACAAGGATGGAGACCCCCCAATTGTATTTGCACTAGCTGCTGGAACACCTGACTGTTTAAAAACCCTGATAAAGAGAGGAGAAAATGTGAATGCAAAGCTAAAAGAGGGCTTGGGCCCTTCTGTTCCTCATGTTTGTGCATTTCATGGCCAACCTGACTGCATGTAGGTAAGGCTTTCAAGTTTTGTTCAATAATATAGTTATAGAAGGATATAAGAATTTTTAAGCCGATTGTTTTTGAACATTATGTTTTGCTGGGTTGAATGACGTCAATTCATATGACCAGTAATTTCTTTGCGAAGCTGTTAACTAACTTTTAGACAACAGGAGCTCTTGTTGGCAGGGGCTGATCCTAATGCCATAGATGATGAGGCTGAGACTGTTCTACACAGAGCTGTTGGAAAGAAGCACACAGATTGTGCAGTTGTGATATTGGAAAATGGAGGATGCAAATCAATGGGAATTTTGAATTCGAAGGAAATGACGTATGTATTTCTATCTTCGTTTCCTAAATGAGACTCTGCACATTCCCTAAGTAATAAAGAGTGTGTGCCAGAGATATATAATCAGTATGTAGAGCCATTACATATTGCATAAGCTATGGAGACATTTACAAAATCCTATTGTACAGAGAATATGTTTGCTTTATTTATGCATTTCACTGTACAAGTTCTGGTTAACAAACGAGTTTTTGGAGAAGTAAGATTTCATTTTTGTTTTGTTTTGCCTTTTAGTTTCCTTGAAATATTGCTATTTCTCTTAGATCAGGTGAATTTACATACAAAAATTGTTTGACACACCTGATATATGTTATGGTCAAGAGCGCCTGGCTAATCTGCATTTGAATATGGCATAGGCACCTTCTGCAGACTAACAGATTACAGGTAGCGATCCCCACAGCCGCTCAGTCGCAGCCGAACCGACTGAGATCACAGGTTGAAGAGACGGCTCAGTCGCAGCCGAACCGACTGAGATCACAGGTAGCGATCCCCACAACCGCTAAAGGTAGCTAGAGCCAGCTTTTTTCGAGTTTCTTTCTTCCCGCTGCCAAAGCCGTAGACGATAAGGGGGGTGAGTCTGTCTCAGCGAGAGAGATAGGTTCTTCCTTTTCTGTCTCGGCATCTACATATAGCTTTGAGTCTGCATAGTAGATCTCGCATAGTCTACATAGAGATAGGTTCTTCCTTTTCTATCTCGGCATCTACATATAGCTTTGAGTCTGCATAGTAGATATAGCCACCGAGGTGTTACAAAATAACCAGATGGCAGTGTCAAAGTACCAGATGGCAGTGTCATGTAACCAGATGGCAGTGTCACAACAAGCAATCAACCAACTTTGATATTGCATTCGGTTGCATTCAGTACCTCCCATAGCATTTAATGCTTCGAACTAATACTAACATTAGTTTAACACTTTCAAAATGAAAATAAAATGTAAATGAAACCGATGAATATAATGAATATGGTATATAGTTTGGCCTCCCCGCCTCGGGAAGAGGCCAAATAACACGGTAAATTACAATGTACTAAAAAACTTTCAATATACACTATTAACTGCGATTAAGAAACAACTCACTAAGCAGGTTAACTAATGCTAGCATCGAGGTTTTCGATTACTATAGTCCTTGGCCATTGCCAGATGGCAGGGACTAATAAACATGCACAGCAAAAGATAATACTATATTAATGATGCTTCCACCTTTATCACCGAAAGCTAGATTCTTCCCTCACATGCCTCCTTACCCTTTTTTTTATGGATTTCCTATGGCTACAATTTTCTTTTAGAATTTTTAAAAAAATCAATACGAAAATTGTCCAAAATTGTGTTAAAGGTTAAGAGCCTTTAAAAGAGAACAATATAAATCCAAGCAATTTTTTTGCTCTTATGATTTCTTTTATAGGATATCTTCACCAATCGACTTCTTTTTCCTTTTTATTCCGATTAATAACTCATATTTATACCCGAGGAATGAATTTAAGATAGTTAGTTGCTAAAGTCAAGGTGTATGAAGATTCCATAATTTTCATTCCTAATGAATAATAATTGAAAACTCGATAATGAATTTAAGATAGTTAGTTGCTAAAGTCAAGGTGTATGAAGATTCCATAATTTTCATTCCTAATGAATAATAATTGAAAACTCGATCCCATTTTGTCAAAGTGTCTCAAATCTTTTTACGCAAATTCCAACTACTTTTACTGATTCAGACAATTCCTCCGCCTCGGTATCCTTTTCATTTCTGAGGAGCACAACAATTTTTCCTCACCCTCTTCTCTCTTATCTTTATTAAAACAAACGTGCTGATCGTTACTGGAAATTTTGATGTGTCACATGAGAAAAACATCTCTTGCATTCTTTTTCCATACAAACTCTACAAGTTATGGGGTTCACATTACACGTGCATCTCTCAAAAAATATCTAGTGAAAAATCCAAGAACTTCTTCAATATTGAAGGGAATATTAAAAAAAAAAACAAAAACAAAACAAAGCATTGGGAAATTGACACCTGAAAACACGTAGCCAAAATAATCTAAAAGCCAGTGCTGTGTAATGATCAGAGGGCCTGATTGATATTTTAAACGGATATGGAGACTGATAATGTTATTGTATCGTTAGGTTCAGGAGGAGGCGGCACGTTACATAGCAAACATGTGGTTGACATGCACGCAGCAACGTGTTTGTAGGAACACAAGAAACAATGCCAAGTAAGAGAGTCGATGACGAGACTGATTAAATAGGAAGTTGATGTCCATTCCAGGCAACAATTGTAACGTTGCAACAACTGGTTAGGCGAAGAAGAATTAACTTGCTGTTTTTACAATGGGCGAGGGCGAAGAAATAAAGACACGAGAGGACCCCAAAGTTGAGATTCAGGTAAAATCCTTGTATTTTTTTCATGAATGGTTGCTTGAGACAACTGTGGCAGTTTGAGCTTTTATGGAATTTTGATTTAAGATTTCATTAAAGTGTTTAGGGAATGAATTTTGATGTAAGAATTCACTAAAGTGTTCAGGGAATTTTGATGTGAGATTTCATTGAAGTGTTTCAATTTTGGCATAGGAACGAGGCGAGATATTTTTCTTCTATAGGCCCAAGGTCAATAAGGAGGAAGCGCACAGCCCAGATGATGTACAGAGAATGTACATTGTTCTCAGGCCGGAGTCTGGAGAAAGGAGGGAGGAGGGGAAGCAGTCCCCAGACTCTGGAAAGGAGGGTAAGTTCAAGAAATCTTCTGAGAGTGAAGCCCAAGAAGAAGAAGCCAGTGAAACCCAACAAAAGGGTAGTGAAGCTCAAGGTGGTGGCAATGAGGCCCAAGAAAAAGAGAGTGGAGATGCTAAGGCAAGTGGACATGAATCCAATGATCGCCAGGGAGGGCATGGAAGTGAGGTATGTAGAAAATTAGGTCTATTCTGTCACTTCCTTTTGATAAAATTTATGTCTTTGCTATCATTTGATTTTGATAGAATTTTGGTATTTGCTACCATTTCGGATTGATAAAATTTAACCTCTAGCATTTACTCTATTTCCATTGGGGTCTATAGGGTTGGTTTCAGTCTTGCCATTGTCTGGTAAGTTGCGAGGGGTTGCAGGCTCTATTGGTTAATGGGGTGAGTCGTTTTGTGTTGGGAATTATGGGTGTTGCTGTGTTGTTGTCTTTGCATTTATTCATATGACTTAATTCTTTCATTTCTGTCATTTTTCTCCCCATAAAAAGGTTTTTGGGTTTGAGCTTTGGGCTGGGGACTGGGTGTTGGGGTTTGTTTTTCATTCCTTCCCCTGGAATCTCGAGATTTTTGGTAGGAAACTATGTTTCCATAACGATGAAAGTCAAGCATACGCTTATTTCGGTGGACCCCTACTGGGAGACCATATAAAAATTGGCGGGCTTTTAATATTTTGATACCCAAAAATTTCTCCAAGAGAATGTTTTCCATCATTTTTGTTTATATATAATATGAAATTCCATCATTTTCGTTTATATAAAATAATCATAGGAATAAAATGATGTGAAAAAAATAATCATAGGAATAAAATGATGAGATTTTCAACTAAATGTACATTATAGCCACTTGTTCTTATGTTTAAATTATGATAATTCTATCTCTATATCTTCTCTTTGAAAGATATGAAATGATTTCCTAGCCTTGACTCAAACAAAATGATACAATGACCTTTTGTTAGCCTTAACTACAATCTGTATGAACTTTTGATCAAGTTGTCTCAGTCTCACTGTTTTCTTGAACGCTCCTCTATGAACTTTTGATCAGTCTCACTGTTTTCTTGAACGCTCTTCTATATTCTAAGATATAGTCTCCATGTGACTTTTTCTTAGCCTTAACTCCAACCTATAGGATCTCTCATGAACTGATACAATGACCATTTGTTAGCCTTAACTCCAATCTATATGAACTTTAGTTCTAGTTGTCTTGGTCCCCCTTTTTTTATTACACGCTTTTCCATATTCTAGTTCTTATTTTTAAAATATGAAAATTCTATCCCTATATCTTGTGTTTAAAATATATGAAACGAAATGATACAATGACCTTTTCTTAGCCTTGAACGAAATGATACAATGACCTTTTGTTAGCCTTAACTAAAATCTATATGAATTTTAGATCTAGTTGTCTTAGTCTATGTTTTCTTGAACGATCTTCTATATTCTAAGATATAGTCTCCATATGACCTTTTCTTAGCCTTGAACGAAATGATACAATGACCTTTTGTTAGCCTTAACTAAAATCTATATGAATTTTAGATCTAGTTGTCTTGGTCTATGTTTTCTTGAACGATCTTCTATATTCTAAGATATAGTCTCCATATGACTTTTTCTTATCCTTAGCCTTAACTCTAACCTATAGGATCTCCACATGAAATGATACAATGACCATTTGTTAGCCTTAACTCCAATCAATATGTTTTCTTAAACGATCTTCTATATTCTAAGATATAGTCTCCATATGACTTTTTCTTATTCTTAGCCTTAACTCTAACCTATAGGATCTCCACATGAAATGATACAATGACCATTTGTTAGCCTTAACTCCAATCAATATGAACTTTAGTTCTAGTTTTCTTGGTCTCTCTTTTTTCTTGCACGCTTTTCCATGTTCTAAGATATACTGTCCATATGACTTTTTCTTAGCTTCAACCCCAACCTATAGGAACTTATGAAATGATACAATGACCATTTGTTAGCCTCAACTCCAATCAATATGTTTTCTTAAACGATCTTCTATATTCTAAGATATAGTCTCCATATGACTTTTTCTTATTCTTTCAGCCTTAACTCCAATCAATATGTTTTCTTAAACGATCTTCTATATTCTAAGATATAGTCTCCATATGACTTTTTCTTATTCTTAGCCTTAACTCACCTATAGGATCTCCACATGAAATGATACAATGACCATTTGATTAGCCTTAACTCCAATCAATATGAACTTTAGTTCTAGTTTTCTTGGTCTCTCTTTTTTCTTGCACGCTTTTCCATATTCTAAGATATACTGTCCATATGACTTTTTCTTAGCTTCAACCCCAACCTATAGGAACTTATGAAATGATACAATGATCCTGTGTTTGCATTAATTCCTGTCTATATGAACCTATGAACCTTAGATCTAGCTGTCTTAGTCTGTCTTTTTCTTGCACGTTCTCCTATATTCTAAGATATGATGTCCATATTACTTTTTCTTGGCTTTAACTCCAACCTACAAGAATTTAGTTATAATAATGATTTTCCATACATGGTCTCCTATATGCTTAACATATTTTCGATGGTACGAAGATGTAAATCTCAGAATACATGTTCTTTATCATCTTCTTTCTCCTGCAAATCAATTCACATTGCCCCTGTATTGGTTCTTTTTTCCTTTGTTGTATACCAGCAAACTTTTCCCATGCTCACATTTCTTGTATACCAGCTAACTTTTCCCATGCTTACATTTCTTGTATACCAGCAAGGACCTATTAGCAAACAATTTACCCATCTTAATTTTCTTTTCATATTGGGCCTGCATAACAGATCCTGCAAATCTATACATCTTTCCCTGAATAAATCAGCTAGCCATACTTTCGTTGCATATGGCAGAGATCTTTTAAACCTTAAAGAGTTCATATTTAAGATTGACCCAAACCTTAAATAGTTTGAGTTCCATCTTCATAGTTAAGATGGACCTATTTAAATACTTAAAATAATTAATATTTTAATTTGAGCCCATCCATAATTAAGATGGGCTTATGCCCGTTCATAAAATAGTTTGAACTGTTTATTGTACCAGAAAATAATTACTTTGAGTCCATAATTAAGATGGACTTATGCCAGGGCATAAAACAGTTTGAACTCTTTTTATTGTACCATAGAGCGAGCTGCTCTTATGCTCACACAACCAATTCAAGCTATTGTGCCAGGTAGCTAGCTGCTCTTATACAACCAATTTATCCATCTTAATCACTTAGAGGTATCAATTTTTTTCATAGTGGGCCTGCATAACAGTTCCTGCAAATCTATACATCTTTCCCTGAATAAATCAGTTAGCCATACTTTCGTTGTATATGGCGGAGATCTATTAAAACTTAAAGAGTTCATACTTAGCTAGCCATACTTTCGTTGTAGATGGCGGAGATCTATTAAACCTTAAAGAGTTCATACTTAGATTGACGCAAACCTTATAGTTTTGAGTTAGTTTGAGTTCGAGTTCATAGTTAAGATGGACCTATGCCATGGACCTATGCCAGTACTTAAAATAATTAATTTGAGTCCATAATTAAGATGGACTTATGCCCGTGCATAAAATAGTTTGAAATCTTTATTGTACCAGAAAATAATTATTTTGAGTCCATAATAATTGTCCATAATTAAGATAGACTTATCCCAGTGCATAAAATAGTTTGAACTCTTTTTATTGTACCAGAGAGCGAGCTGCTCTTATGCTTATACAACCAATTCAACGTATTGTGCCAGGTAGCTAGCTGCTCTTATACAACCAATTCAAGTTTTTAAGACAGACCTTAACACAGGGCATTATTAACATATTCATCATTAAAAATGAACCTGAGCTAGTGCATGAAATAATTTAAAAAGAGTAGTTTTATAAAGATTATTTCCTATACCTAACAGCAATTTTATGAAGTCTTTGCTATACCATAGAGCTAACTTCTTTTAAGAGTCCGGGTTAGGAGATGTCTCCTTTTTCAAGAAAATGACCAAACAAGGTAGCATAAAACCTTTAAACCCTATTAGTTTGACTTTACCACAGAAAAGGTTCGTAGTAGTGTGACAGGATAGACCTGCATAACTAATGATTGAAATAAAAAAATCAGACTTCAAGTTGATTTCCCTCTTTTTCTCCAAGAACATCTTATGAGTTTAATGCCATGAACTGGAAGTATGAATTTTCGCCATAAGCTTGAGAAGAACTGGAAGTATGAATTTTCTCTCATAAGCTTGAGAAGAATTTTTGTTTCTGAGCTATAAGCTTGAGAAGAATTTTCGTTTTTGAGCTACGTAGTCATTCAAGAACTGGATATTCATATAATATATTTGTATTCTTATCTGATTACTTTTTTGAACTACTTACTCTTTCAAGAACTAAGTGGCTTTCTTCTCTGATTAGTCATTCAAGATTACTTTTTTGAACTACGTAGTCATTTAAGAACTAAGTGGCTTTCTTCTCTGATTAGTCATTCAAGAACTAGATATTCATACAATAAATTTGCTTTCTCATTTCCTTTTAGAACTAAGTTGTCATTCAAGAGCTAAGTGGCACCCTCTTAAAACTCTCTTTTTCTTTTCTCAAAATATATTTTGAGCTTTTGAGTCCTACTTCAATGCCATGAAATGGAAGTATAATTCTTATCTGATTACTTTTTTGAACTAAGTAGTCATTCAAGAACTAACCGGCTTTCTTCTCTTAAATTAGTCATTCAAGAACTAGAAATTCATACAATAAACTTGCTAACTGGCTTTCTTCTCTTAAATTAGTCATTCAAGAACTAGATATTCATACAATAATCTTAAATTAGTCATTCAAGAACTAGATATTCATACAATAAACTTGCTTTCTTAGCACTCTCTTTTTCTTTTCTCAAAATATATTTTGAGTTTTTGAGTCCTACTTCAATGCCATGAAATGGAAGTATAATTCTTATCTGATTACTTTTTTGAACTAAGTAGTCATTCAAGAACTAACGGGCTTTCTTCTCTCAAATTAGTCATTCAAGAACTAGATATTCATACAATAAACTTGCTTTCTTATTTCGTTTTTGAACTAACTTATCATTCAAGTTCTAAGTGGCACCCTCTTAGAACTCTCTTTTTCTTTTCTCAAAATATATTTTGAGTTTTTAGAGTCTACTTCAATGCCATGAAATGGAATTATAGTTCTTATCTGACTACTTTTTTGAACTAAGTAGTCATTCAAGAACTAACTACTTTTTTGAACTAAGTAGTCATTCAAGAACTAACTGGCTTTCTTCTCTTAAATTAGTCATTCAAGAACTAGATATTCATACAATAAACTTGCTTTCTTATTTCGTTTTTGAACTTTATCATTTAAGTTCTAAGTGGCACCCTCTTAGAACTCTCTTCTTCTTTTCTCAAAATATATTTTGAGTTTTTAGAGTCTACTTCAATGCCATGAAATGGAAGTATAATTCTTATCTGATTACTTTTTTGAATTAAGTAATCATTCAAGAACTAAGTGGCTTTCTTCTCTGATTAGTCATTCAAGAACTATAGATATTCATTCAATAACTTTGCTTTCTTATTTTGTTTTTGCAGTTGTCATTCGTATTCTAAGTGGCACCCCCTTAGAACTCTCTTTTTCTTTTCCCAAAATATATTGAGTTTTTGAGTCTGCTTCAATGCCATGAAATGGAAGCATAAATTGCTTGAAAAGATTGAAAAGCTTTTTATCCTGGGACCTGCAATATATAGCTAGATATTCATACATTGTATTTCTGTATTTTTCTGATTCGTTTTTGAAGAAAATAGTCATTCAAGAGAGGCCGTTGTTAAGGTTCATCGTGATGGGCCGCAAGAGCCTCCCTGACCCCTCCAAGAGGACTAGGCCTTACTGGGGTTTTGTGGAAATCGTCACAACAAGCATTGAAGACATAAAGAAAGCCCTCTCAGAAGGTATATATCTGCAATCAAGCATAAAGAACCATAACATCATTAATATACTCGATAACATTTTTCTTTCATTCAAAGTTCTTGTCTGAATTTTTCTTTCATTCGAAGTTCTTGTCTGCATTTTTCTTTCATTCAAAGTTTTTCTCTGAAATTTCCAATACTTGTAGACCAGTTTAATAGGGGCCTATGAATGCTCTGTATGTGCAGAGCAATACGAGACAGCTACCCGGGGAACGAGGTTGAAACCTGCTGCGAGGCCTCTGGCCGAAGGCGTGTACCGAATCCTGCGACACCACCCAACTGACTCGAAGAAGGGATTGCATACCCACCTGGTTTACAAGCTGGAGCTCCCTCGTCCCGAAGGGAAACATGAGCCTCAAGACTCTTTGAACGTGGAACCCGAGGGGTCCTTTATCATACAGATCAAGAACCCAGAGAAGGCCGCGCCACCATCTGCAGGTCTTCAGAGCAAACGAAAGGCGACCTTCCCTGCACACTTACAGGGGCGCATCGGCTCGTACCGCTTTGTGGCTGCAGATCCTCCCGACTTCCTCAACTACGAGGGCTGTGAATTCCTTCTCATTTCTGCCTCGGATGACATCGATGCAGAGCTTGGATTGGACGTGAAGACCGAAGATGGGGATGCTAATTGCAAGCCATGCTCTGATCTTGTCAACATGTTCGGTGAAACTTCAACTATCAAGCCTCTTATTGAGGGCACATGGGCCTAACTTAGTCTGCAGTTTAGTCACCTAGTTGTATTGAAGAAAGTATCACTTACTCTGGAAAAGCACAGGTGTTTTTGTTTCTGTCTGTTCAAGATTTTGTTTTGGGGCTTATTTTGGAGTGTATAGCAGTACTATGGTTTTTTTCCCTTGGAATAAAATTGCACGGTTGGGTTCACAATACTGAACTTTTGTTTGAGATGGGCATTGCGGTTATTGAAAATAACACATAAATTTCTATTGTAAAATATTCGATCCTTTGCCTTTCCAAACTCATACTAACCATGTCTGTCCGAACTTTATAGGATTATTCTTTTTTAATAAATAAAAAGAATTTTTGTTAGCAGGAGTAACAATCTCATGTTTCTTCCTTGATTCCCCAAAAGCATTTCAATCTTAAATATTATTTTTAACATAGGAGCTTTTCAATCCCAAAAACCATTTTTATTTGTCCGAATTTTATAGGATTATTCTTTTTTAATATCTTAAATATTATTTTTAACATAGGAGCTTTTCAATCCCAAAAACCATTTTTATTTGTCCGTTGTCCGAATTTTATAGGATTATTCTTTTTTAATAGATAATAAGATCTTTTGTTAGTAGGAGTAACAATCTCATGTTTCTTCCTTTCCCCAGGAGCATTTCAATCTTAAATACTATTTTTAATATAGGAGCATTTCAATCCCAAATACCATTTTTATTTCCCCCAAGACCATTTCAATCCCGAATACCATTTTTAATTCCCCCAGACCATTTCAAATCCCAAATACCATTTTTAACATAAGACCATTTCCATCTGAAATACCATTTTTAATTCCCCCAATACCATTTCCATCCCAAATACCACATTTATTTCCCCATACCATATTTATTTCCCCAAGACCATTTCATTCGCCATTTCAATCGGTCATAAGACCATTTCAATCCCTTAGACCTTTTTAACACACCCCTATGGAACAATTCCATAGGACCATTTCAATTCCAAAAAACATTTTTAATTCGCCCAAGACAATTTTAATCCCAAATACCATTTTTAATTTCCAAGACCATTTCAATCCCAAATACCATTCTCGACATAAGACCCTTTCAATCCCTTAGACCTTCGGTCCCAAGTACCATTTTTAACATAAGACCATTTGAATCCCTTAGACCTCTTTAACACACTAATATGGAACAAAAATCCCAGAGCGCATTACAACACACCAGTATGGAACAAATGATAAGACCATTTCAATCCCGACCTCTTTAACACACTAATATGGAACAAATCCCAGAGAGCATTACAACACACCAGTATGGAACAAATGATAAGACCATTTCAATCCCAAATACCATTCTCGACATTAGACCACTTCAATCCCTTAGACCTTCAGTCCCAAGTAGCATTTCTAACATGAGACCATTTCAATCCCTTAGACCTTCAGTCCCAAGTAGCATTTCTAACATGAGACCATTTCAATCCCTTAGACCTCTTTAACACACAAGTATGGAATGGAACAAATCCCAGGGAACATTACAACACACAAGTATGGAACAAATTGTTTATATGGTCTGAAGTCTCAACCGTTCTCATATAATAAAGGAATAGACATGGCACCTCACATATACATAGGAATAATAAATTGGGGATTACATAATCTAGTTATTTCCAAATTGTTTATATGGTCTGAAGTCTCAACCGTTCTCATATAATAAAGGAATAGACATGGCACCTCACATATACATAGGAATAATAAATTGGGGATTACATAATCTAGTTACAGCACATCAGAGCATAGAGTTGCCTCATACCTATATGGCCATCAAATATCAGTTTACGTAATTTATTCAATTCTTTGTATGTCCGTCAGGATCGGATCAACATTAGGATAATAGCCATCAGTATCAGTTTTCGTAGTTTATTGAATTCTTTAATGGCCATCAGGATCAGATCATGAGGATCAGCTCAACGTAATTAGAGCAAAGTCGACCATTGCATAGCTTATTAATTTTTATGTGTCCAATCCAAGTCATAATTTTATTGAATTCTTTAATGGCCATCAGGATCAGATCATGAGGATCAGCTCAACGTAATTAGAGCAAAGTCGACCATTGCATAGCTTATTAATTTTTATGTGTCCAATCAAGTCATAATTTTTTTTATATGTTCAATCCCAACCATTGCTTGGTTTATTTATTCAATTCTCCATATGCTCATCAGAAATCATAATTTATTTTTTTCAATTATATAAACTATTCAATTAACTACAAGCTTATCAGGGATCAAATTTGATGACATAATTTATTTATTCAATTCCCTATATGCTCATCAGGGATCATGATACATTAAATCTCCACCTCTACCAGGGATTATATGCTCATCAGGGATCATGATACATTAAATCTCCATCATCAGGGATCATGATACATTAAATCTCCACCTCTACCAGGGATTATATGCTCATCAGGGATCATGATACATTAAATCTCCATGGTCCTTTACCAGGGATCAAATTTGATGACATCATTGATATCCATGATATATTAAATCGGATCATGATACATTAAATCTCCATGGTCCTTTACCAGGGATCAAATTTAATGACATCATTGATATCCATGATATATTAAATCTTGATGCATCAAATTTGATGACATCATTGATATCCATGATATATTAAATCCTCATGGTCCTTTATCAGGTATCTAATTTGATGACATCATAGATATACATGGCCCTTTCGCCCCTCTAGAGAGTCCTTTTTACTTAATTCAGTTTTCTAAATTGGTGAAATCTTCATGGTCATTCGGCACTCCAAAGAGTCCTTTATTTATACAATTCTTTTGTCTTCTTGATAAAATCAACCGTTACATGGTTTATTATTTTTCTATATGCCCAATGCCAGGTTTATTTATCCAATTCTCTATATCATCAAGAATCAAATTATTATTTTTCTATATGCCCAATTCCAGGTTTATTTATCCAATTCTCTATATCATCAAGAATCAAATTTCTTCACATCTATATTGTCATCAGTGACCGAATTGATCACAATGGAAATCTCCATGGTCCTTTGACCGAATTGATCACAATGGAAATCTCCATGGTCCTTTGGCCCTGTCCAGGGATCAAATTGATCACACTGGAAATGAATTTCTTCACATCTATATTGTCATCAGTGACCGAATTGCAAACATTGGAAATCTCCATGGTCCTTTGGTCCCGTCCAGTGATCAAATTGATCACACTAGAAATCTTCATGGTCCTTTTGCCCAATTTTTCTATCTTATGGCCAATCCCTATCATTGCAATTTGTTTATTCAATTGTCTCTGTGGTCAAGCATTGCATAATCCCAATCATTGCAATTTGTTTATTCAATTGTCTCTGTGGTCAAGCATTGCATAGTTTATTCAATTCTCTCTATGGTCAAGCATTTGCATAGTTTATATATTCAATTCTCTCTTATATGGTGATCAGGGATCAAATTCGATGTTGTTTTAAACTTTCATGGTCCTTTGTAAATAAATTCTCTCCATCATCACGGATCAAATTTGATAACCTTTCAAATCTTCATGGTCCTCTGGC
Source organism: Pinus tabuliformis (assembly GCA_031772625.1). Classification (NCBI taxonomy): domain Eukaryota; kingdom Viridiplantae; phylum Streptophyta; class Pinopsida; order Pinales; family Pinaceae; genus Pinus; species Pinus tabuliformis. Next base: position 478,298,969 of record CM062812.1, on the reverse strand, counting down.
CCTCCAAAGAGTCCTTTCATGTTTCATATTCGAAATATTCATGGCCATAAGAGTTTCTTACCTTTTCAAAAGTCGTCCGGCCTTCAAAGAGTCCTTTACATTAAGTAACCCCAAGGATCCCTTATTTTTTTTAACATCTTCAAATTTTTTTTTTAACATCTCCAAATTGGAAGTCTACATGGCCCCTTCAATACGTCTACCACTACAACTATAATAATTGAAGCACTATACCTTTACAGGGATCATACTTGAAATTTTGATGACCCTCAATGATCCTTACCTTCTTTTACCTATTCAATTTTAAAGTCTTCAATATTCCACCCATACAAATTTCAAACCTTTCCAAATTTCACGTCTTCAGTACTCCATTTTTGCTCAAACCTTTCCAAATTTCAAGCCTTCTTTTACCTTACTAAACCTTCTTTTTCCTTGTCAATCCTTTCGAAATTTTAGATTTTAATATATTTTGAAATTTGAGGTATTCATGGCCACAAATAGTCCTCCCCCTCAACATCAAAATGCGAATTTGATGTCTTCATGGTTCCTTACTAAACCTTCTTTTTCCTTGTCAATCCTTTCGAAATTTTAGATTTTAATATATTTTGAAATTTGAGGTATTCATGGCCACAAATAGTCCTCCCCCTCAACATCAAAATGCGAATTTGATGTCTTCATGGTTCCTCAAATTTGAGGTAGTCATGGCCTTGAACAGTCCTCCACCTCGTCATCAAAATTAAAAGTTGATATCCTCATGGTCCTTAGGTAGTGGTTACTTTTGTAATTTATTCAGCAGTGATTTTTTTTTTTTTTTTTTTATACTTTATTCAATAGTGGTTTATCTTTTTTATATTTTTATACTTTATTCAATAGTGGTTTATCTTTTATATTTCCGCTGAAAGGCGTTTTCGTTTTCTTTGTGAGATTGGGTGGACAAAGACGGTTCACCCCACCCAATCCTAGTGCTTTATTTTCACCTTTCAAACCAAGTATATTTTGACACATTCGGTTAAATTTTGCAGATTTTTAGGAATGAATCCATCGTCCTTGCGGACGTTTATGAACCCATCGTACTGGATTGCTCATCTCAAAAATGGGCGGAGAATCTTGTCTTCGTTAATAGAATCCACAGAGTAGCTAGCACGGTAGGTCGTCGAGATCAAATCGACGGACTGGATCGAAAATTGAGCTTACGCGGACTGGATTGGAAACTAACTTAGCGCAGTCAATGTTTGAGTGGCGGGGCGGAAACCACAGTTGTGATGGCGAGGTCGAAGTTTTGATCCCTGCAGACAACAGGCTCTTGAGAGATTTGGTGTTCTTGCAAGGCTTGGCAGCAAGGGTCAGGGTTTCTTGAGCCGGAAGAAACCTGTTTCGTCTTCAAAGATGGATCCTTGGCAATAACATTGGAGTTCACCGCAATCAAATCTGAAACTACTAGATTGCTATTAGGAATCGTAAGCTTACGAAACTGAAAAGGAAGAAGCCATGGTTTCATGTTGGAGGTTAGCGTTGTCGTGTTGCTATTGGAGATGGTACCCTAGGTGCCTCCCAAGCTCGACAATCTCACTGTGGGTGGGTCATCGATCGCTACGACATCGAGGGCAACAATCACCTCTTTGGCCTCTTCTTCGTACCTGCATTGCCCACGAGTTCATCTTGACCGACAGGTCTCTGGTCAGGGCCACCACTAACAATCAGTATTTTGATCTCTTCTATGGGGTGCCATGGTCGCAGGGCTCCATAGGCTTGCTTGGAGGAGCCGAGTTTTAGCTCACTCCAATCAGTTCACTTTTGCTAGCGTTCTCTCCATAGGCTTGCTTGGAGGAGCCGAGTTTTAGCTCACTCCAATCAGTTCACTTTTGCTAGCGTTCTCCTTGGATGTGCTAATCTAGGAGCCCTATGACACGGTAAGAAGTTCTACAAAGACATAATTGGAAGAGGGTTATGTCCAATGTGTTTGTGGCAAGTGCTCTCATAGACATGTAATCTATAATGGAAAATGCGGGGGTTTGAAGGATGCGTTAATATTGTTAAAACATATATATGGAAGCAATATAGTATGAATGATAAGCATGAGAGTACATCTATTATTGATATCATATATATTTATAATACATAAGAGTGACCCTTGGTTTCATATTCCAAGTGGTTCCTTTGACTCTCTTTGGTTGTTCAGCTTCCACACCAACTCTTAGAGGATTAGGTGTCCAACATTCCCCCCTTAATCCGAAGAGTTATATATGAGTCCAAGAAGAGAGCTGTAATACAAAATGTGAAAAAATGCATGGTAGCACTAGGCTGAATGTGCTCTCTGAAATGTTCGTATCAAGGAAGGTGGTTTAAAGATGACCACTAACACTGGAATGCTTAGTGCAGTTCCCAGAACTTTTCCAGGTCTGACAAGAAGCTGAGGTCTTCTGCGAGAGGAAGTGCCTCTGATGGTTTGAAGAGGGAAACCGTCAACCTTGAAAGAAAGGTCTCACCCCGCATTAAAAAAGAGAACATCAACCTAAAAAGGGAGGTCTCATCCTGTGATGGTTTAAGGATGACCATTAACTCTGGAATGCTTAATGCAATTCCTAGAACTCTTCCAAAACTGGAAAGACGCTGAAGTCTTCTGTTAGAGCAAGTGTCCCCAGTTCTTTGAAAATGCATCACCAATCGAAGGCATGCTCAGGGGCATCTTTGTTTCTGACTACAACTCTGAATCTTGTATCGCAGGTTGTCGCTCAAGCTCGCTTGATGTGGCTTTGAAGCTTGTAGATGACCATCACTTTCCCTCCTGTCAGATACAAGGTGAAATGATGGAGAAAACTCAACTACAAGACTGTTCAATACTCTAGAACAAGTTCTGACATATGACTAAAATATCTTCTTGGTTGTTGAGGCCCATTGCCAAGAAGCGATCCATCCAAGATGAATCTTTGTTCTTGCAGGAATCTTGTTTTTGAAGCATTTCTTTGAAGAATGACTAGTTTTATGATAGTGCTTACATGGATGAAGATCAAAACAATGATCTTTCATATGGCCAACTTGGTCACAATGTTGGCATTTAACAACTTTTGACTGCGAATGTGAAGGAGCATAATCTAGAACACGTGAAGGTGAAGTCTTATGAAGAAATCCTACACTCTGAAATTTGATGGGGTTGGAATAGTTTAGAATATGAAAGGACATATCCTTGTCATATCCAAGACCAGTGTTATGCTTGTTATGGACAAGTTTTTCCCAAAGTCTGATGACCGACTTGGGAAGTGTAGGTTGAATTTTTGCATCTGCATGTAACTCTGTTGCTTCATTGGGTACTAAATCTAAATGAACTTCAACAATATTTACTTGCTATTGATGGGAGTTTATCTCAATGTTTTGAACAGAATGATGCTTACGATGTTGTAGCTCTTCTTGTTGTAACTTTCTCTCAAGTTGCAAAAACTTAATAGTTTCTTGTGCATGTTGTAAAGATGTTTGAATATCTCTGAGAGTGTCTTTGTTGACTTCAACTGTGCTTCCACCAGTAGATAAGATTAGAGTGCTTAATAACTCTAATAATCCATTATTTTTCTCCATTATTCAAACAATCAAATCAACAAATGACCAAAAATGCATTTGTAGAAACAATAATGGTTTTAGAAAATTAATCTTCCAACTTTTCAACAAGAATCAAGGCATTTTTTTTTTTCAAGGAGTATTTGATTGCTTACAAGGATATTTTTACAGCAGGGAAAAGTCACCTTATCTCCTCCCTTAAGGACAAAACCTCTGAAATCCTATTTTAGTATGAGTTCTGAAGTGATAAATCTGACCCATGTTCAACTTTCCTCAGACACAATTTTTGGACCTCTGTCTGCTCCTTTTACACAGAAAATTAGTCCACGACACAGTGACTTAGCTGAATGTACACACCCAAAATACAAGTGTTTCCTCCCTAAACAGTGAGTTGATACACAATCGGAAACAAGGTTTTTCTTGTAGGTATATTGCTCCTTTATGTGCTTACTCACCCAGAAATCTTGGCCTCCTCCTACTGCAATCTCAGCGTGTACCCAAGCATCAAGAAACGTGCTAAAAAAGGCTCGAAATTCACACTGAAAAACCCAGAAATCTGAGCAGTGACAAGCTTCGGTTCCTGTGCAAATTCTTTCCTTTTACCTCCACGATTTTAGCTGATAAATACACATAGCTCACCTTTCAGAAACATCACTACGATTCATCTATCATTTCAACCTTCTTGCCAGAAATATCGAAATGAAATTGGATCTTCACTACGCCATGTTTAACCTTGGAAGCATCGTTGAGGCCCCTTTAAAATACCATCATATATGACAATGCCTTTACATAACACTTCAATGCTTATGCTACGGTCCTTTTAAAAGAACACACCAAACCATATATATATGCACGACAGTCAACAAAGTGTTTAACGCACATACGACACCAATGTAGCTAACATAACTCGTGGATTTCAGAAATCTTTACGATATTTTAAACACAACATGGAAGTCTCATACCAAAGAAACATACGTTGTTATATAACTCATATGTAACATTGTAATTTCAACAAAACTTAGTGCATAGTCCATACGCATCAACAAAAGAAGAATACTCACGGTCTTCAACTCGATTTAACCAGCATTTCGGGCATACAAGTTGTGGTAGCAATAATAGAGTACAACATCAGCACCACCACCGTGCACCTCCACACAATCCCTGCTACCAAAACCATAGCCATACCCTGCTCTGCTTCTGCGACAATTTTTATTTTTGTGAGGAAAAAACTCGAACTCAAGATCTCAAGGAAGAGCTATCAGGCTACCGATTATCCAACGATCCAAACCTTTAAGGCAATGAAATGGTTGTCCTCAACCACGTGCAGAGCAATCAATTCGCTCGAGGTGGGCATTAATCAACAATCGCTCAAGGTATGGAGGTCGAAGGCACAGTTAGCTTGGACAAGTCGACATAAGACATATTAACAACAACTTTGAATAATAACAACTTTGTTATTTTGTTTATATTATAATGCACAATGCAACAGTTTTGCCCCAACGAGGCCACGACTATCAGAGGGTGGCATTTTCTGACACTATAATGCACACTGTAACAGTTCTGACGAGGCCCTGACTATGAGAGAGTGACATTTTCTGATACTATAATGCACACTCAATTCTCGCTTTATAAATGTTCCAAACAAGAATTCCAACGCAAGGCTTGAATGGAGCCCGGAAATGAACCATTGTACCGAAAGAATAAAGAGAGAGGATGTTGCAGAGAAAGAGCACTGGCAGTTGCAGAGAGCACCTAGAAATGAGAAGATGGATCTTTGACAGAGACCAAATTAGAGGAGCATTTGGTCAAGGGCGCAGTAAAGAAAAGGGTTTCTGACAAGAGGCAAATTTTGTGGAGTGTTAGAATCCCAATGGACGGGCACGGTGCACAATTAGAATGCTCAACTTATGTCAGTATATGATAGATTCAATATGGCAGAGGTGACATGCATAAAGGGGCCACAAAACCCATGGCTCAAATATGGGCAAACCAGAAACTCGACTGAAGCTCCAATACCATGTTAAACATATACATGGTAGCAACAAAGTATGAATGATAAGCATGAAAGTGCATCTATTATTGACATGATATACATTTATAATACATAGGAGTGACCCTTGGTTTCATATTCCGAGTGGTCCCTTGGACTCCCTTTGGCTGCTCAGCTTCCACACCAACCTTTAGAGGATTAGGCTTCCAACCAAAATGTTTGATAAAATGCCTCAACAAAATGTGGTGACTTGGAATTCCATGATCCTAGGATATGCATTGAACGACTGCATTGATGAAGCTATGAAATTCTTCGAGAGAATGCCCAAAATAAGTACATTGTCATGGAATTTGATGATTGCAGTGCATGCACAAAATGGGGATGTGGAAGAGGTTGCCAAACTTTTGGAGAAGATGCCTTGGCGAAATGTGGCTTCCTGGAATTTATTGATTACAAGATACGTGCAGAATGGGCGTGTTGAAGATGATGAGAAACTATTTCACTAAACGCTGTAGAAAAAAGTGATTTCCTGGAAGATAATGATTGTAGGTTATACAAAGAATGGTAACGTGGATGTGGCCCTAAAACTCTTCCAAAAAATGCCTCAACAAAATCTAGTCTCATGGAATACGCCGATCGCAAGACTTCAATAGAATGACCATGTTGATTATGCCCTTAAGCTCTTTCAACAAATGAAGTTGACAGGTGTAAAACCAAACTCTCTTAAGTTTGTTAGTGTTTTTCCTGCATGTGCCAACTTGACAGCTCTAGAGCATCGTAAGGAGGCCCATGAAGACACCATCAGAATTGGATCACACTTTGATGCCACTGTTAGCAACACCCTCATAGAGATGTATGCAAAATGTGGGTATACCGAGGTTTCACATACCGTTTTTGACAAAATGTCTGAACGAGTCACAAGTTCACGGAATGTGATGATTATGGGTTATGCTATAAATGGGTGTGGCCAAGAGGCTCCCCAAGTCTTTGAACAAATGCAACTCTCTGGTGTAAAGGAAAACTAGGCCACTTTTGTTGTTGTTTTGTTTGCCTGCCGCCATTCAATCATGGTGGATGATGGTTGCCGATTCTTTGATCTAATGAGTCGAGATTTTGACATTACACCTTTAGATGAGTACTATTGTTGCATGGTCGAACTTCTTGGTCATGCAGGGTAACTGGAAGAGGTAGAAAGCTTTATAAGAAAGATGCCTGTAAAACCTACCATCGTTGTTTGGAGGTCTTTGCTCAGTGCGTGTAGAACATATAACCATGTAGAAATGGGAGAACGTGTTGCAGAATACCTCTTTGAATTAGATCCGAATAATGTTGCACATTATGTGCTGCTTTCAAATATATATGTGACAACTGGCAAGTGGGATGGCGTACAAAAGCTATGAAACATGATGAAGGATAGGGGAGTAAAAAATATGCCAGCATATAGTTCGATTAAGAAGAATAACAAGGTTTATACTTTCCAAACATGACACATGCCGTGAAAGAATAGGATGAAAGCTTCTCTGTTAACCAATCGAGGAGTTTTCTATTATGAATAACCTGATCAATATAGCCTTATGGGTAACCGAACTGGGCCAGGAAGATCAACGTACCAATAATTTCATCTCTTGTCATGGCCTTAAGGCGTTTATATCCAAAAATTTACCTACTCCGACAACTTTGTTTTGTGTTCACCGTTTCTGGAGGACCTATGTTAGATCCAAGATATTTGTTACAAAGTAAATCATTACAACAATCATGCTTGGTTGGATGTTTAAACTTTACTATCTTGGATCTAAGTGATATTATTGTAGTTTAATGTTGTTGCTTCTTTGACAATGGATTTGGAGAGAATTTCTAATGTTATTTGATTTGATTATCAAGGCTATCAGGGAAATCGAGGTTAAGAATTCACTTTATTTGGAAAACAAGATTGAAGGATTTTCTATTCTATTTATAGTTTAGCAATGATTTTTTTGCACTTTTAGAGATGGTATTTGCATTAAGCAAAGTCTTTTGGTAGAAATCACATAAGAGAAATTTTTGGCTAACGCGTTTCGAACCAACAAGTGTGGTTCATCATCTGGTCGTGATGATGAACCACACTTGTTGGTTTGAAATTCGTCGGCCAAAAGTTTCTCTTATGTGATTTATACCGAAATAATTTGCTTAATTCATTATGGATCACAAAAGCTTGAATATGGCATTTGCATTTTGATTATTCTCCAAATATAAGGCAGTTGCCATTCCATTTATTAGAGTTTTAGCTCAAGCAGAATCTAGGGTTTGAAATGGAGATTGCAAACTTGCATAGTTATGAATGTTTGTTATTTTTGTAGAAAAATTAATGAAAACCCATGTATCTCAAGGCACAACATACCAATACACAGGAAAATATGCAATGTGTATTGAACATTTAAATCACAACTTGGAGATCAAATTAAGTTGATTTTTTGAAAGATTTTGAGAGCATAATTTCTTACAGTTCATTATCTGTCCTGTCAGCAGTGCTAATTCAAGGAGATTGCAACTTATTGGGAAGGGTGCCTCTTGTAGGTTGTGTGCCCCATGCATGCAAAACTCATTTTCTCTTCATGGTAATGCCTCATTACTGCATTATTTTCTCATGGTATCTTGTTTCAAGCATTTTCCTTGCAATTTGTCCTCTTATCAAGCAAATTGAAGGATTTATCACTTTGTATGTGCCAAGTAGGAGAGACACAGAAAGAAATTTACATTGACCTTAAGGATCTGGTTCTTCCAAGTTGAATCTACTATGTAAAATATTTTGAATGAGTTCCCACATATTTAAATGGTGAAGTTCAGCTTGTTAGGTGTTGTATATTTCAGGGGCTTTGTCTTCATAAATGCCCTTACTTGGTTTGAACATCTATTGCAGTGTCCTAGCATATTGGAATTCTCTTTGCAACATAGAAGCATATAGGGAGAAGGATATGGTGCCAACTGATGAAATTTTTTCTATGTACAGCTTGATCTGAAATATAATCTTTGTCAAAGACACATCCTTTCTCAATATAGGGGCCCAGGAGAATCAGTGACAGGGTCAAGTATAACCATTGCCTTTTCAAACTTGTAGTAACATTATTAAGGTCGACAAGTTTGGAGTCAAGGTGGCATATACTGAGCATTATTTGAGAATGATATGATGAATCCCAACCAAGTAATTTGCTCTAGCCCAACTGATTTTTGAATTTGAGTCATTTTGAAACCTGTTAAGTTGAATATGTTTGGAAAAGAAGTACCCTTCAAGGTATGAACAGGTAGATAATCCTTCACACCAATACACGGCCTGTATTCATAAATAGGTTTGATCAACTCTTATAAGGCACAATTTATGAAGAGATGGGATGTTCATTTTTCAAGAGATTTCTCTCATAGAAATAAATGGAGGCTTGTAGTGGTATGGAAAACAACACAATAGCATAACAGATTGATAGTGTGGAAGATATCAAGATCTATATATACATATTGCCAGTGATCCTTTGGATGCTTAAGGGGTTGGTCTGAAACATAGTTTAAGATGCTTGAACTGACTTTGTGAGCTATGACAATGAAATGGATTTTAGAGACACCACTTGCATTGTGATATTAGAGCCTTTAATGCCCACGTGTAGCACTTGGATCAATGCTAAAAGAATTGCCTGTATATTATGCTTGCATAATTGACGGAGAAGATCCACCGATGGGAAATTCCAGGAGGTTGAGTGAGCATTCTAGAAGTCCACTTACATACCTTGGATGGAACTTTGAAGTTAGTTATGCGTACTTTGTAGAGCATATACATTTAGGAGAGTCTTTGGAGGTTGCATGTTATGTGTTCAAGCCCTTATCTCTTGAAGGCTAAGTTACTAGGATTCAGATATGGATATGGATACAGATTTGGATCCACTAGTTTTTTGAAAATCCAGGATTCAGATACAACAAGGATACGTCAAGTACAAAATAATAAAATATAATAATATTTAAAAACTAAATAAAAACACTTAAGAGTTCAAAAATCAAATACTCCCAAAAACCATCAGACACTTTTAGAACTGAAACCATTAGATATATTATAAATATGAAGATTGAAACACTAGAATGATGCATCCTCCCTCACCCAAAGTAACAAAAAGGATCGTAATATCATAAATCATAATAGTAAATAAATTTACATATCCTCAATTGGATCTACATTGTCTTTTTCATATTGCAACTCTACATCATGAATAGATGATGGGGGTCTTGGAATGTAGGAAGTTGCATTAGTAGGTTGGACTGGTGGTGGAACAATATCCTCAAGTAGTTTGAGGTGAGTCATGGAATTCGGTGTCAGGTTCAAGTTAGATATCTCAGGCTCCACATCCCGCATCTTGCTCGGACCTTTTCTATACTCTGGTTTAACATGTGATATAAGACAGAGGTTGGAATAAACATACACAAGATTCTCAGCCTTTGTCGCTCTGAGCCTGTTTCGCTTCACTAAATCGATGAAGCCATATGCACTCCAATTCCTCTCAACTGATGAGGAACTAACAACTTGTGATAAAATCCCAGTGGCTACAGTGGAGAGATGAATGTTATCCCTACCATGGAAGCCCCACCAAGTAATAGGATCAAGATTCCCTCGATCATCTATAGCTGCTAGATCTGAAAAGATACCATTAGATTGTACAAATCCTCCAAACTCTTGGCGTAGTTCCATTCCAACTCCTATATCTCTATAAATTATCCTCAAAGTTGTCTTGTATACTTGTACCACTTCAGAATCCTTGTATGGCGTTGTTCTACCAGGTATAGAAAAAAATTGGAATGATAATATTTAGGGTGCAATGCATAGGCCAAAAAGTGTAATGGTGTGGTCATTTTGTTCCACCTTGCTGTAACTATGTCCTTCACTTCATAATAGAATGTTTCAAAAGGGTTATTTTCACTTGCCCTGATAATTTCTCTTATCCTCTCCAACATACTATCAATGTTTTCATAAACTTTCCCAAAGCAAGGTGTATCTGTGTCAAATGCTCTGATCAAAGTCCTATGAGAATTTCTGAATCTACACATCAGAAATATTATTGCAATCATTGATTTATCATCTCTTACTTGTTATTTACATTAAACAAGTTATTTAATTACATAAACAACGATGAAATTCACTATTGTAGCCTACACATACATACAAATCATGAACTGAAATAAACCGAGACAATCACACAAGGGGCACTATTATTTTTGGACAATCATCCCCGGAAAAATCCAATGCGGGAAAATCGGTGAAGCATATAGAGGGTTTGTATTATTAAAAAGATTTTTTAATACAACTAGGGTGCCAAGTTTGGCTCACCCAACAAAGAATAAACCTGGCAATCCAGCAACTCGATGATCAAACCCCACAGATGACAATTGTTGTTCCTAGTGTTGGGTAGCGATGGATGCTCCAAGCTCTGCGTCGGAACTACATCACCTCGTCTAGGAGTTATGTCACCGTCCCAGTGATCCTCCCTTGCTCAAAATTCGATATGATGAACTGCTGCTCTCTTTGCCGCACAAAACCCCCAGCGCTGCCTCTAAGGGACTGTGTTAGCCCCTCTAGTTTCTGTATCACCCTCTCTGGAGCTGCATTGTCTCTCCAGTTGTTTCTCTACCTCTCTGTTATGTATTCTCAGCCTTGGACTAAAGGCCCTCTGCCAAATTTCCCCTCTCTCTTTGCAACTCAAACCTATAGCTCAATTTTCTCAGCAAACCACGCCCCAGAAAAATCGAACTCTTTGATCTCTTAATGTCCCTCCAAATGACCCTCAAGCCTCCTCTTATACCTTTCCTGTTGATGAATCAACGATCGTTATCTAATCTTTAATCAATGGCTAAGATTAAAACATGCTTGATCCTCGTCACTTAGAACCTTCTCACCCATATTATTATTAATATACATTAATATTTTTATTTTCCTAAGTTTAGACTTAGGAACTCATTAAAAATATTAATTATTTTAATAACTCCTCATCCTGATGGAATTTCTCCAAACTATTTATGGGTTTTGGAGATCTCATGTGTTCTAACCCCTCCACAAAATTTTGGAGCTAGAGCACATTCGATGCTACCAAAAATCAACACTCCCTCTTAGCGAGGAATGTGCTCTAGTAACACTTCTCAACAAAAGTACTACAGTGATCCACTGCATCGGTCCTCTGTGTTGATGATGCTTGGCCTGCTGCCCTTCATCCACCACACTGTTGCTTCCTATACTGCTACCCACGACACTGCTACTGCCATTGCCGCATTTGTACTACAACTCCCTCTCGAAACGCTGCCTCATGATGCCCATAGCACTGTCACTGCTAATTTTTGCACTGTAACTTAGTTACTGACAAGTAAGTAACTGAAAAACTCACCCAAACACTAACATCCTGCTTAGTATGGATGCCTCGTGATGCTGAAGCTACCTCTACTACTAATCTGTCCTAACCCTCTGCTGCCACTGCGCTGCTGCAAACTACTTTGTGCCTCTCACACTGCTACAAAATCCACTGCGCTGCATCAGACTTTGGTACTCTAGCAATGCCACTGACGCTCCATCACAGCTCTATCCAACTGACATTCATCATTTTGATATTGTCATTAAGGGATCCCATAGCCGTATGTGATCCAAGAGTTTGGGAACCTTAAGGATCCTGCCCCTCCATGTAGTCCTCTCGACTACAACTCTATGTTGCCCCAACTCTTCTCCAGAGGCGCATGAGAACTCATGGCACAATCGTCATCCTCACCTTCCTTATTCGCTTTTGCTAGAGAAACCTTTGATTCAAAGATTCCCCCTTGCCCTTCTTACAGGGGCACTAAGTGGCATAATGTCCTAGTTCCCCACAGTTGAAGCATTTGACCTTGTTTATTTCCTTCTTCTTTCTCTTCTGCTGCACTTATTGTCCCAATGATGAGAGAGCTGCATCCTCCTCCTCCTCCTCCTCCTTGACCTGGGCTCCCTTGTCGCTACCTCCTATCTTGATCATCCTCTTGAGCTCTTCTTGTCGAAGCATTGCCCACATCTCCTTCCAATTGGGAAGAGTCACTCTACCCAAGATACTTTGGACAAAAGTCTCCCAGTCCTCGGTGATTGCATTTAGGGAAGTCCTGACCATGAACTCGGGATCTAGTGTAGACCACACAGAAGTCAACGAGTCATGAATCCCTTGCAATCTGAGAAGGAAGGGATCGATCTCCTCTCCTTTCTGCATCTGGTACTATCTCGACTGATTTTCTGATAGCATCTTCCGTTGGACGGAATATCCCCAATGCAAGGTTGTCAATGCCTCCCACATCTCCCTTATTGTGTTCTTCTCATAAATGTGTAGTATTACATGATTTTTGACCCCATCTAGGATCATGCACTTGGCCTTAGCTTAAGCCTCCTCGTACTTCTTCAACGGATCAATGTCAACCAGTTCAAAAACTACCTTCAAGGCATAGTCCTTGATGCGATGTTTATCTGAGATTGCCAGGATCTTGGCCTTCCAGATGACAAATTTGGATGCTGCATCCAATTTGTCCTGATCCCTCAACCCATTCATTTCCATCTCTGCTAAAAAATAATATTGGTTCTCTTCTCCCTCTCCTATTGCCAATCTAGCAAGACTTGGATCAAGATTTATTTGGTACTAGAAATCCTCTAAGGAACAAGCTCCTCTAGACTCCCTCTGATTCGTGATTTCCTTCACGAAAATCTTCCTGCCAACTGTCGAATCACTTCCTCTTTAATCCTCCTTTGTTGCCACAACCTAGATCTAGATTTCTTTGGCTAGAAATCTATCAAGGCAGTGACTCCTTCTACCTCAGCTTTGTCTCCATAAACACTGTTCTACACCAACAAAAACATTGTCCCACCAACTCCTCAAATCGAATATGCTCTACTTCCTTAGCCTTGGAAACTATCTGATTCGAACCTCTTAGGATTTGTGCTGGCCCAGAGAGCTGACACAGTCACTGTGTGGGCTCCTCTCTTTCTTTATGTTACCCTCTGTAGGCTCGAAATGCTGACACAGGCACTGCGTGAGCCTCTGTGTCACTCCTCTGGCTCTGCGTGACTCCTATAGCAGCTCTTCTGCCTTTGAAACAACGTTTTCACTGGGGACAAATGCTCCTCTGCAGCAAATTCTCTAGATTTCTTGGTTGGTGTCTTCAGTCTCCTATGATCTACAACACTTTGATACCATGTGAGAATTTCTGAATCTACACAACAGAAATCATATTGCAATCACCGGTTTATCATCTCCTACTCGTTCTTTACATTCAACAAGTTACTTTATTACTTAAACAACAATGAAAAACATTATTGTAGCCTACACATACATACTGATCATGAATTGAAATAAACTAAGATAATCACACAAGGGACACCGTTATTTTTGGACAATTATCCCCGGAAAAACTCAATGCGGGAAAACTGGTGAAGCATATAGAAGGTTTGTATTATTAAGTAGATTTATAAATACAGCTAGGGTTCCAAGTTCGACTCACCCAAAATAGAATAAACCTGGCAGAAGTACCTCTCACCAGAGATAGATATTTTAGCAATCCAACAACTAGATGATCAAACCCCACATATGACAACTCTTATTCCCAGTGTTGGGCAATGATGGTTGCTCCAAGCTCTGCGTTGGAACTACGTCACCTACTCTAGGAGCTGTGTCACCCTCCCAGTGAGCCTCAATTGCTTAGAAGTCGATATGTTGAATTGTTGCTCTCTCTGCCCCACAGAAAACCCTAGTGTTCCCTCTAAGGGACTGCGTCAGCTCCTCTAGCTTTTGCATCACCCTCTCTAGAGCTGCGTTGTCTATCCTATTGCTACTCTGCCTCTCTGCTATGTATTCTCAGCCTTGGACTAAAGTCCCTCTATCGAACTGCCCCTCTCTCTCTACAGCTCAAACCACTAGCTCAATTTTCTCAGCAAACCACGCCCTAGAAAAATCGAACTCTTTCATATCTTAATGTCCCTCCAACTGACCCTCAAGCCTCCTCTTATACTTTTCATGTTTATGAATCAACAACCGTGATCTAATCTCTAATCAGTGGCTAAGACTAAAACACGCTTGATCCTCATCACTTAGAACCTTCTCACCCATATTCTTATTAATACACATTAATATTTTTATTTTCCCAAGTTTAGACTTAGGAACTCATTCAAAATATTAATTATTTTAGTAACTCTTCATCCCGATGGAATTTCTCCAAATGATTTCTGAGTTCTGGATATCTCATGTGTTCTAGCCCCTCTACAAAATTTCGAAGCTAGAACACATCCGATGCTACCCAAAATCACTAGGTCTCACCATGCATCATCAAGAATGATAAACTTGGTTTTTTTCCCTCTATCAGAAGTGGAAGTCCATGATTCCCAAAGAGGGTCAATGACCATTGTCTGTAATGCTTGTCTCACCTCCAAAAGCCTCTTTATGACAAGAGTGTTGGAGGCAAAACGAGCTTCAACAACCTACAAGTTTGAAAATGTCAAATCTCAAATGAGAAATCATATATAAATTTATAAATAAAATAAAGAATTTTCAATACAAATTTGAAATAATATTGATAAAAAAAAAGTACCTTTAGTAGCTCCAACTTTGCAAAACCTCAATATATGGCCTGGGACATTGAATGATTGGTTATGAACATTTGGATTTCTTTTGCTGCTACATATATTCCTTTCAATCTCACTAATCTTGGCAAACATAAGGTTCAATGAATGTACTCCACATGGAGTCCAAAAGATGTGATTATATCGACTCTCCACAATCAAACATGCAACTTTACAATTGTCCTTAATGACTTGGACAACATTATGTGACCCCACAATTTCTATTGCATCAATAAGAATTGTGGATATGAAAGATGCATCTTTCTCTATTCCACTACAATCAACAACCTTGAAAAACATTGCCCCTTGGAGGCATACTGCAACAACATTAATTAATGGACATTTTCTTTAGTCTCCCCATCCATCAGAAGTGATGGACACCCTTGTTTCTGCCCATGTATCCCGGATTGCCTGTAGTTGTCTATCCACATATTGTCTCTCTGATGCCAACAAAGTAGTGCAGACCTTTTCATATCTAGGGCTTTTGTACCCTTTTGGCACTTCATTAACTTCTTTAATCATTTGTTGCCAATAAGGGGAACACACCAAATTGAATGCTTGCCCATTTTCACAGATGCAACAAGCTACATGTACCTGGGCTATGTCTCTACCTTGATTATTAAAGCATGTTTCAAAAGGGTCTAGAGTAGGCATTTTATTAGTTGTTGCAGCATACCTAGATGGAAATGGAGGCCTAGTTGTAGGCCTAGTTGTAGAGATTTTCACAGGGTGTTTTCCCTTTGCAAGCTTCCTATTAGTAGCTTCTTGCAAAGATGCATTGAATTTCATTTTTCCAGTACTCAAACCTTGGTCAAGTTTTCCATTTGTATCTTTTGGCGTGGTGCATACTTGTACCCCTGTGTTAGTTTGACCAGTGAGATGGGATTTCACTTTAGTATATGAGCCATTTTTTTATCTCTTGGCATTCATTTCACTTCCATTTAAATGAACCACCTCTAGGAATTTTTTTCAATAATCTCCACATAATGCCATAGAGGAGATTTTGAGTCTATTTTGATGATTTCCCCTTCACTATGTTCATGGTGTAATTGTTCCATAATGATAATCGTCTATAAATTACTGCATATAAAATTCAAATTATAATATATTATCAATAAACAATTAAAAATTAAAATACACAATTAGATACATAAAACTTAAAATACATTAAAATTTAAGAAGAAATATATTTAAAATTTTAAAGTAGTAAGTACTTTATATTTTCCAAAATTAAAAATTAAAATCACTGAGCCTACTTTAACAAACCAGCAATAAATAACTTCAAGGTGTCCACTATTGCCGTTTGGCCAATTTTCAATTGCAAGTTTGATATATTGATATCTTCTTTTTTTTTGTAGGCTAAGGTATGATTCATTAATATAAAAAATAGAGAAACTATGTACATATAAATTCCGTCACACCTGCCCCGAAGGGAAACCAGGCAAACTTCCAAAATCAGGCATGTCCAGGTGAGTATATGATCAGAGTGTCTAAACAAGAAAGAAAATACTACTTTTCAGCCATAACATACTAAGCAAAAACTGCGAGACTATGCATCCAAAACTAAAATGAAACAGCTCGCAAGGAGAACAAAACCAACGGAAAGAGTGGTTTATAAGAACCGTCAGACGCTACTGCTTCATGTCTTGTGGCTGGAGATCCGGTTCCACCTTAGCAATGCCAGCATCGCGAATGAGCTGAGTTAACTTATCAAGCTTCCTGTCCTGCATCATAAGAGTAATCTGGATGTTCTGCAGTTCGTTTTTCAAATTGGCTTGGGCAATGTCCACCATCTCTGCTGCTACATGTTCCATAGACTTTGCAAGCAGACGCTTGAGACCCCAATAAACATGAAGAGATTGCTTATATAGTGACATCCGCCCCCTCCGTCGTCATGGTAAGGAATGCCTTTAGTACACGTCGCGGGATGAGAACTGTGATATGATGAGCAGTGTGTCCTCCCGATGCCACCACATACCCACCACTGTATCCACACTGCCGTCGACCTTGAGAAGGGCAATTCCGCGCATGTCGGCAATAAATTATTCTGCCATATGGGTAGGTTTCCAAATTCATACCGAATCCCACCGCAGAGATATTTATGATGCCACTCCTCGCGCCCCCTGATCATTATATGGCGGATGCTAGACGGTCCTTTCACCCCCCATGGCCTCATCATTATCCTGACGGAGGATGACTGCCAGCTCAACCCAGCATGGATCCTCATGGATCGAGCCCCAACTACCATCCAACACCCGAGCTGAATCAGCAGTAGCCCAATTGGCTAGATAATCTGCCGCGCGATTACCACGACGTAATACATGAGTAAGTGTTATGTAATCTACCCTCCTCACCTGTTCCTCAATATCCTGAATAATAGCAGCAACCCGCCAGCTCTTGGCAACGTGATCCCATTGTTTTCCCCGCTGCAGTTTCCTCAGCATTTCGATAACAATTTGGGAATCACCTTCGACAACCAGATTATGATATCCATTCCTCACCGCAATGCAAAGGCCATGGTAGACCCCCCAGAGCTCGGCCTCGTTATTGGACATCTCCCCTCCCCATTCCGCATATGCCCAATGCGCCCTGCCTCGGCTATCACGGAAAATCCCACCCCAGCCTGCCTCCCTTGGATTACCCTTGGAGGCACCGTCAAAGGACAACTTAATTTGCTGCTCATCGGGAAGGCGAAAGAAGTTGGGGCTCTGCAAAATCGGTCGACGAAGCCGATCAGTGTTAGGGTATAGCATCGTAGAATCAATGCCCAATTTGAGTAAGATTCGCTGCTCAGCCATATTTAGTTGCCAATCCTCCTCTGCCCATGATTCAGAGAGGACAGTTTCCTTCAGCGACCTACAGATCACCTCCCATATGCCAGCCTCGCAGCAGCTGCGTCCCTGAAAAATTCGGCGATTACGTTCCTTCCACACCTCCCAAATGACAAAACCCAACGATAAACTCCATAACCTCCGGACAAGTTTACTGTGAAAATGTCCCACTCCCCATTGCATAATGGTACCCCTGAGACTGTTGGGGTCTCTATGCAAGTAACCAAAAAGACTCCGAATTTCCTCCCACAGGCTTTGAATATACAAACAGCGATTCAGCAAATGCTCTTGTGTCTCAAATTCCTGATGACAGAGAGAACAGCTGGAAGGACCGATCATACCTCGTTTCTGGAGATTATCCCACGTTAAAATCCTACCACGGCACACCAACCAGGCGAAAATTGTCACCTTGGGCCACCATTTTGCTTGCCAGAGTTTTTGCCAAGGCGTTGGGTCGACCATGGCATCATCCTTTGTTATCCAGTAGTAGGCCTCCTTTACCGTAAACATACCTTGCGATGCTTTCCCCCAGCGAAGGAGATCATTGCCTGGACGGATCCGAATTTTCCGCGTATCTAATTCCCTGCTATAAATTTGTTGGATGTCCTGATTGATTCTCACATTCCAGTCTGGAGGGCTCTTCCATACACGCCATACTTCATTTGGCCCTGCCGGGCGCCAATAATCCTGAACACATTCAAGGCCCGCCTGATGTGCACCAGCCTGTAAGGCATGCAGAGTGGGGTGACTCTCTAGCTTGGCCCGTTGCTGCCAAGCATCCTGCCAGAAACGTGCTAAATTTCCACCACGAACTTCCCAAAATGCGAAGTCCCGAACCAAATTTTTGTTATGTCGGGCAAGCTCCCAAATGTGCGATCCACATGGAGTGTCTTCAACGTGGAGGCGGCCTGCAACTGTATGTGGCATACGATATTTGTGATTCCAGATTCTCTTCCATATATCCGCACCCCCCTGCACCCATCTCCACCATAACTTAGCTCCTAAAACCTTATTAACGAACTCCAAATCCCTGATACGAAGACCACCCTCCTCTTTCCGTTTAATGATCTGTTGCCATGAAACCAATGTCCATTTTCGTTGCTGGTTGGGCCCTTCCCAGAGAAATTTACCAAAGAGTTCCCTAAATTTACAGAAGACTCCCTTAGGAGCAGGCAGAATGGATAATGGGTATTCATTTACATCACTAAACAAGAATAACCTAAACATTATGAGATTCTCATAAGAATGTAAGGCTTAAGCACAAAATATTTCTCCATATTTAGGTTACTAAGATTGAGTTCTTTCCATGATTAGCTATATATTGTAGTTCAAAACTCTTAGTTTGTGAATTTAGGTCTAGTTAGTTTTGTTTGAAGTCTAGTTACTTCTTGTTTAACTTTTAAAAGGCCTTAGTGTGTCTATTGTTGGTTTTGTTTTCAATTTAACCTGCTTTATCAACGTTAGTCCATTTATATTTTTGAAGAAAAAGGTTGTGTTTTTAAATTAACTTACATGAAAAAGGCATTTATGTGCTTTTGTTGTTTAGTAGGACATTGTTACAACCCCCACCAGGGTTGAATCCTCAAAAAAGAAGCCAGCATGCTCCCACAATGGGGATTTTCTATTGGTTGAGCCATCATGGGTGGACAGTCATAAATTATAAGTGAATATGGAATACAAAAAATTTAAAAAGGAAGAAAAGAAAACGCTGACACTGATGTCGATGCCCCCATTAAAACGCAGAAATGACATATTAACCATTACGGTTTACCTTTGTCTTGTTGAGTGTTCCTTTCAAGCTCCTCGCAGCTACAACCTTAACTTTTGTGTGTGCCTCTCAAGTTCTCATCGGTGACAACCGTCGGCGTGTTCCAAGGGCGAACTTCTTTTCAATTTCTGACCGACGACAGGTTCCTCGCGACAAATAGTTGCTCTGTCGTTGTGCAGTGTGTTTCTGTCCCTGTGCCAGTCGCATTGTTCCTCACGAGTCAGTGCTCCAACTTCTAACGAAAGAAATAGTCTATAATGCGATTTTTTGAAAGCTTTTTTGGCGGGTTTTTCCGGTTGAAATCCGGCAGGAATTTATTGAAATCGCAAGTTTGATAGTTAGTTTCTGCACAATGAAAGCGTCCCAGGGGTTTTCGAGGGTGCTGAATCCAAATATGCAGTTAAAAAACCATTTTAACTGCAACAAATCAAGATTTAACCTCAATTTCTTCTGCCAGATTCCGTCACTGAAATCTCCAAAAAGTCGCATTATAAACAACTCCCTAACGAAAGAGTTGATGCGTTGTTGTGTGACCTAAGGGCCCGGGGGTGATGAATATTTAACACTGCCTGGGCATGAATGCCAACAAAGGGAAGGGGAGCACACTTTAATAAAGATAAAAACCTAAAATGAAAATCACGTTATTAACTTTTAGTAGTTTACTTCAACCCATTTCAGTAGTTCCGACAACCTGAGCAACCTAGCTTGTGATGGCAAGAGCTATTTCCAACCCCATAACATATTTATGACGCCTAACATGTTCGGGAGATAGCCCTTTATAACGCGCAGCTTTTTATTTTTTTCTATAATTATCCGGACCCGTGTTATAAAAGGCTATCTCCGGCGCATGTCAGAGTGTCATAAATATGTTATAGGATTGGAAATAGGACTCGCCGCTCGTGATCCGTTTCCTCAGAGAATGCGATGTTTCCAAAAAATACAGATCCACATGAAACCGTATTTCACTCGTATTTCGGTGGATCTGGATTCGGATCCAGTTCATAGCTTGAAGGTGTCCTCCTCTATGTGGATTTTGATGTAAAAAATTTGTATATGTGGCTTGAGTGGCCCTTACTTTATGTAATTTAGCTTAGTCAAATTGGTGAAAAGGGATTTTACCCTACCACATGGTAGATTAGGGTATTTTACTCAAAAAATTAATATTTTATTGTAAAAAGAAGTTGAGCATCTCCCTATAAGTGGAGACACACTTCCTCTCATTTATGATTCCTTTAGCAAGTCTGAAATTTTTGAAATTTGTTGGAGTTCTTATATCTTGGATTTGGTGCTATGTATGGAAGACTCATGCACCTCATGGGGCCTTGGATCATTGGTGAGACTGAGGGAGTGTTGAGTCATTTACTAGGGTTCATTCCATTCTAATTATACTCCAGTCCACCCTAATACAATGTTGGAAATGGATGAGACTGGGTGCAAGTCCCAGGAAAATATGTCTGAGTAAATACCTCTCAGAAATGGAATCTAAGTTGGAAAGCCCTTGTTATGAGTTGTTGTCTCAATGGACATGTTTCTGGAAGCTTTTGCATAAAAAAAATCTATATTTTCATTTATTAAAGTAGCCATTCATTTTGTCTTTGTCATTTAATAAAGTCGCTATTCTTTTTCATTTATTATGGTAGCTATTCTATCTTTGTTTTACGAGCACAAAGTACATTTTTCTTTGTAGCCTTCCGAACAAGAAGGTAAGCATGTTCATTCCTTTCCTATGGTGCAACACTTATGCTTAAATTACACTATAAATGATCGTAGGCAAGTCATCTGTGTCAAATCTCATGGTTAGGTGGAAATATAAAATCTCTACTCAATAGGGAAATGTAGTTATTTTTTTCGTAAGTTTTTTTAAATTTATTCATGCTCATTCTGTAAAAAAGAGTAATTGAAACTTTGCCATAGATCCTACTTTATTGTTGTAATGTCAATGCTAAGGAATTTTATTTTTTGTCATGCCAGCATGAGAGGAGATGTAAAAATCTGATTCAGGTGTATACACAAAAGAGTGATTTACCACTTCCTATTTATTGCTGTGAAAATTTCAGAAAATTACATTCGCCAACTTACATATGTTTTGTTGAAGTCTTTGGGATTCAATATAAAGGGGGTATTACAAGAACTAAAAAGGAAATAGAAACGAATGTTGCCTGATTAGTATTACAGACACTTTGAAGCACAAGCTTGTGGGTTGCTACATATTCTGTTATGTGACACTTTGAAGAACAAGCTTGTGGGTTGCTACATATTCTGTTATGTGAATTGTGGTTTCTCGCCTGCTGCTTTGATGATAATGTTGTTAGTTTCTTATTGGGATACTTTATGACGAACTTATTGGAAATGTTTATGTCTCTCAAGCTATTGTCCCAAACATTTCTCCCTCTCAAGATGTTGGTTTTATTGTTTTGGCTTCTCTGGTTGAAGCCTCTCCAAGGAAAAGGGACAGAATACAAACAACCTCTAAAGAGAATGAGACTGCTAAAACAAAACAAAAATTGACAGCTAGTAATTCTATGAAAGTTGAAAATGGTCTGGGGAAAGTCAATTTTAGCATGGCATTGCACCGTCTATAAGATGGCATCGATGTTGCACCTTGACATGTCGTAAGGTGAAAGTTTCCTTCCACATTCCCCACTCCTCTTATCGGCATTCTCTCAATACAATTGCTAATTTTATAATTTATTGATGGGACGAGAAATTGGGGGTTGCCCAAAATCCCAATTCCCGAATAAAATTCGAACCTGGGACTGTGGTTTCTGGGCCCACAAGTCCTGACGGAAGCATTTTAAACAACTTTAAACCTTTTTATTTATTTGACGTGGATCTTCATTAACTATTGAGCCATCCCTTTATTCACTTAAAACAACATTGGGCGCTTTTGAAATACCCGCATTCATTTACGAAATGTGTCACGCAATAAAACTCTCTATCGGCGATGCCCGCCTCTATCAACGCATGCATTTTCAAACACCACGGAGGGGACGAATCCTGAACAGGATGTCAACCATTGCCATCGGATGAACCTGCGCCTTTGTCATACAGTAAAAGCATTTGAATGGAAGTTCGATTAAGCGATATCGATTCTACACTTCTCTCTTTGGAATTCTGATTGCGATCCAACCAGAATCGTTGTGGTTCAACTGGAAATTACATCGTAATTAAAAAGCGCTTCCACTTTAAAATAGATCACGTGGCCTTGTAACTTGGACTACTCACGGTCTTCATTCATACAACTATTTACTGAAACAATTAAACCAACCGCACGACACATGCATAGCTATAATCGACCACCATATATACCGGTTACACAGTAATTCAAATCGGCATTGATCCTGTAAGTGATCAATGGCAATCAAGTTCACAACACGACATTAACGCAATTATAAAACACACACAAATGTACGCAACAAACACTAACCCAGGGTTTTATATATCACATAAAACGGTTACATATTAAGGCATTTCAGCCTTAAGACCGAGCTCACGCTCGCTACATCCTGCCACTCACAAATGCTTCACCATTCAGATATCTCTACACGCCTATCATATTACATTTATATAAGAGGTTTAGGAAGGATTGATCCTATCCTCTCCTGATTTTTCTCGACAAAAGATGCATGCATGCTTTAAATCTGCTTTAAGTCTACTTTATCCGCTTTAAATCTATCTTTTCTGCTTTAAGGCAGACTTTCCTTTGTTCTGCTTCTGTGGCCCATGTTTGCTCACTTTGTTGCTGGGTGCTCCCGCATCATTTATTCAATTCTCTATATGCAGATCCTTTATCCCTTTCCTTCTTCATAATTTATTCAACTTTCTAAATTCTTCATGCCCATCCGGGATGTCCATATGTTCATATTTTTCTATATGGCCCTTAGGTATTAGAGGAGAACCATATTCAGCGTCTCTATATTGCCATTAGGGATTTTAGGGATCTTCATAGTCATATTCATATTTCTATATGGCCATCATGGATTCCTATATATTTTTTCTTTGACGCTTTCGTCCTTTGAGCCTCCCTCTTATCTTTTTAATTTAAATTTCAAATTTCAAGTCGAATACCCCTTCAAATTTGAAGTCACGACTCTTTCTGTATATTTTCTATAATTTTTCTTCCCAATTTTCTTCCGGATCAACAAAATGTAATTATTCATTATATCTTTATTATAATTAAAAAAATTAAAGTTTTATTTATATTATTAAATTAAGTATATTAAAATTAAAATAAATAATAATATTTATTTTTCAATAAAATTATAATAATTTTATAATAAAAAATAAATAATATTATTTAATAATCAAAATTATTTTGAAATATTTATTTCTCATTATCACAAATTGTAATGGAATGACAACAATTTTATATAACTTGTTTTTTATATTATTATAATTTTAAAAATAAATATTAACCAGGCCTGGTTCCCTGCCACTTAATTTAATAAAATATTTTAGTGTCATAATTTGTTGTGTGTACTCCAAACAATAATAAAATTAATTTATGAAGATTTTCTGAAAAAACACATTGCAATGTATTTTTTCCGAAAGTCTTCATAAATTAACTAGTTATGAACCACAAAAGTTTCAATTCGAATAATAAAATTGTAAAATAAATTATATGAATATTTTCTTTACCTTTTTTTAATTAATTTTTTTAATATAATTTAACAATTTTTTGTAGATAGAGGTTATATATATATATATATATGAGGAGAATAATTATATATTTAATATTGAATGATTGCAATTTTTTATATAATGCTCATGTCATTAGAGTATAGATTGATATAATGAGAGTTGTAAAAATTGTATGCATGTTATTTTTACATTTTTTTTTTAAATTTATATTTTTTAATTTTTTTTGTAAATTAAAAAGTAAAACCCATAAAAATTGTCCATTCAATACTTTACACCAATAAAAAATAAAATTTTTAGATTTAATTACAAACCATTCATGTTTATGGTACATAATAATTAATATATAATATATATTTGAAATAAATAAAAATAATTTTTATTTAAAAATAACAAATTTAATTTTATAATGTTAAATTTTAGATAGATTTTAATTTTTCCAAAAACACCTAATAACAAATCAATAAAAAACTGAATACCGTTATATTATAATAAATAACAGTGATGTATAATAATCATAATTTTACCCATATAAATAAATAAAATGATATAACTTTTATATAACTGGTCATTTATATTATTATAACTCTAAAAATAATTATTAATAAAAAATAATAAGTCAATTATGCACCATTTTTATCCACGTCAATGGAAAAGAATTCTCTCTATCTTTTCTATAGCTAATTTTGTCCGATGATGAGGTCATTCTATGTCCTTGGAATTTGAATCGCTTAATTGTTTATTATTTATTTTATATTATATATTATTACAATTAAAGTACATTAAAATATTTTTAAATAATATTGGTTATTTATTCACATCATTGTGATTGTTATGGAATGACATCATTTTTAATGCCCTATAAAATTAAAATATTTAATAATTTTGTGAATTATGAAGTCACTTTCTGTTATTAAATGACATGATTTTTATACCAGGCCTTTCTTCTTAATTTATTATAATAAATGATAGTTAATTGTTGGTCAATTTTGAAGTCACATTTTTCCATATAATTGAAAAGACAACTTAAATATGAGTAGAGTCACCCTCTTGATGAAGAATAAAGGCTGGAATCCTCCTGTTTGGTGGTCAAAGCCTTTGTTCAAACTTAAGTGTCCTAAAAAAGCTAGAATCTTTTTTTGGTGCGCCTTAAATCATAAGATTCTTACATGGGAAATTCTACAAGCCCGGTTTAAGCAGGGACCTGGAAGATGCCCTCTGTGTTTCGCTGATTCAGAATCCATTCACCATCTTTTCCTATCATGCCCTTTTACAAAGCAGGTCTGGAATGAAGCGGAAAGGCTCTTAAATGTAAAATTAAGGTGGGAGGGAGATAGTATGACCACAGCTTGGGAATATTGGTGGAACCATTTTCAAGAGAGGAACCTGAGGAATTTGCCTCCCATCATTTGCTGGGGTATTTGGATTGCAAGGAATCGTAGTATTTTTAGAGAAATGTCGACCCCTGTGGCTGCTATTGCCATTCAAAGCAATGCCATTCTTGATAGCATTCCTGTAAAGGAGGATCCTGCAAAAATTGATCTGCGGAAGGAGCTTCGCATTAGAGATGGGATACCGTGGGCTTTCTTTGACGGGGCAGCCCAAAACAATTCCACGGGTGCTGGGTTGTGCATACATCTTAGTGATTCTCACTCACTAAAGGCCTCTGTGGGAATCGGGATGGGAACAAATAACTTTGCTGAACTCACTGCCTTAAAGCTGCTCCTTTGTTGGCTCATCCACAAAAATATTCTTACAGTTCAGATTTATGGAGATTCGATGAATGTTGTTAACTGGGTTAATGGGAAATATAGATGCCAGCACTACATGTTGATGCCTTTACTAGAAGAAATACAAACCTTAAAACAACAGTTTAATGTTTTTTCTATTGACCACATCTACAGGGACTGCAACGAGGAGGCAGATCGGCTTTCTAAAGAAGGTCTGCAGCAAGCTGTGGGCACTTGGAGAGTAACAGAACAGTTTCAGGATCAGATCCGTGTGTCGGATCTCCCTCCAAATATATAATGTTTTGTTTTCCACTTATATGCACTAGATTATCTGTGTTTCATAAGATATCGGTGGCATATGTCAAATGTGTTTTTTCCTTTTATATACTGTTATGCTCTGGATTGATAGAGCGGATTGTGAACTGTTTACTGTATGGGTTTTTTCTGGGTTGTTTTCCTCATGAAAGGAGACCCAGGAGACACTGTGGACTTCAGCTCTTTTTTGGTTATGGCTTTTCAGGCCGAGTACAGGAGACTTTGTTTAGCGCTCTGTAGGGGTGCTGATGATCTTTCTCAGAGGAGCCTTTGCTCCTTATCAGGCAGTTTTTTGCAGAATGTTAACTCATATGCTTTGTAACTTTTTTATTCCTTATAAAAAAGTTCGCTTTTTTTCCTTGGAAAAAAATGAGCAGAGTCACCCTGTTATTATTATAAATTATTTATAAAATAACTAACCAATAATTAATTTTATCTTATTACACTTAGAAATTGAAAAATATTGCAAAAAATTAAAATAAAAAATAATTATATATAGTTGATTTTGAATTCAAATCTTCGTAATGGAATGACATGGTTATTTTAATACTGAAAATTAATAATTAATTAATTATTTAGTGTTTATTTTATATTTTAGAATGTAATGTTTAAAGAAAAATTTGTATTTTAAAAATTTTGATTTTATATATATATACTTGTCATCATGACCTTTTTTTGGTTGAGCATAAAAAAATACATCTCATTTATTTTGAGCAATGGATTCATAAAAAAGTTAAAAAAAAGAAATTTTAATTTTAATTTATGTTGAGTATGGAAATTTTACATTTCTTTCATCATGGGTTCTAATATCAAGTCATGTGTGATCTCCATGTTAAGAGGTGAAAGAATTACATATTTTTCATACTAAAAATAGAAAGAAACGCTTATGGATCAATTACTATATTTATGTTATTTACGGTGGGCATTGAATTCCTTTGTTTATGGCTGATATTGATTTTTTTTTTTAATTATCAATATTTAAAGATTTTCATTGTTATTAGTAAAAATTTTATTTTTTTGGTATTGTTATTATTTTATTTTTGTAAAGTAATGTTAAGTGACAATATATATTAGAATGTAGAGTTCCTCTCTCAACACAAAAATTATTATTTACAATTATTTTTAATATTATGTTGTTACTTTACCAAATTTGAAATAGAAAATAATTAATATATATAATATATAAAAAAAAAATTAATTATTTTATATAGATAATTTTTATTTAAAAAATTAATAAAGAAAATTAAAATAATTTTAAAAAATAGAGGACAAATTTTATTATAAACTATTTATTTTAAAATTGAATGAAATGAGTTTTATAAGTTATATTTTTTAAAACAATTATTTATTTTAAAAGTGAATAAATCATTTTAATAAATTTAAAAAAAATTAATATTTTATAATAAAAAAATATTTTTTTAGTAAATCTCGTTTTTCTATTAATTCAAGTGAGTGATACATTGTGAGGTTCTCCATGTTAAAAAATGTAGAAATAATGGTGTAGATTTGCAAATGCTCATGAAATTTTAATCAAATCATAGGACACAAACTTTACTGCTTTGCGGAATTCAATTCACAATTTAGAACATCAACCAAAAACATGAAATGAGAAATAACACACATGTACACAATATTTTTCCAGGGGAAAGCAATTTGATAAAAAACTCCTTTGCTTGCTTGCATTAATATGATGAATAGAGATGTATTACAATTCCTAGCTCAATCTGAGTTCAACCTGCAAGTGAATAACCTATCTCTCTGCTGACTGAGAAGCTCTAACTTAGACTTAGTCAATTTATGCCTCCGCTTGAGCCTTTATTTCCTTGTGAAAATCCTGAGGAAATTAGGCCCCTATTATTTAGAAATTTCGTCCAAAATGCTTGTGAAATTCCCAAGATTAATTACTTGACTGCATGCAACACCTTCACACTCAAGACTAGTTTATAATTGATGTTACACTACCTTGGAATCTCCACCATAGCTGGGGAACTCGAATTATCTACATGCACTAGTTGTTTCAGGTTGATTGATCAATTAACTAGACGATCACTAAGTTAGACTGAAGTCTCACAGCAGAACTAACCTTCCACAAATTCCTCCAACAATTAGAACTAGTTTATTGGAAAACAACTTGAAACATCTGACCTTGATTGCTACAAATTAGCAATCACACATGCCTAACTGAATTCCAACTCCTCTAACTTGCATTTACAAAACTGGGTGACACAAGCCATGTCGCACAAGTTAATTACATCCAAGTTGTCTGTTAATGTGGAAATTCAAATTTTCTCAATTTGACCAAAGAAAAATCAAATTGAGACTTTATTGCTCCATTTTTCAACAAAAAAACTCTTGGCCTTATTCCTACTAGACTTGTTGGCCAAAGGATAATAACATAACCACATAATGAACATAAACAGAGAACTAGAGTACCACATGAAGATAGCACAAAAGTACCAAATTTTTTCAAGAACTTAGTAGCAACCAATTTTCATCATTGATCTAGAGGGTGAGCTGGAGTTGGGTTATCGTGTTGATCAGTAGATAAATGTTGAGGTCTAAAACGGGCTTCCAAACAAAAATGTATAACCAAAATCAACTTTATAAGAACCAATAGGATTCGAGATGATGATGTCAACCATGGGCGATGATTCACCATTTTTGAAGTAAAAAAGTAAAAAATAAAAAAGATAAGATAAAAAATAAAAAAAAACTAATTTTTAACTCGTATTTTCAACTTTGTTCCTATGGGTTTTCTCAAATTTCATGCGGGAGAACTTGTGGATGCATAATTTAATTTCTCATTCAGGGAGTACCTATGTTCCATACTTTCAATGGACGCTTCTCATCGAGGGAGTACCCATGTTCCATACTTTCGATGGACGCTGATACAAAAAAATGAGAAATACATGAAAACATGTCATTGCAATCACATTTTTCATGTATTTCTCATTTTTCATGTAGTCCATCAAAAGTATGCAACATGGCTACTCCTTAGATGAGTAATTAAAATTTTCACCCAATGAGTGACTCAAAATTTGAATAAAACCGTAGGAAGATAAGTTGAAGATAAGAGTTGAAAAAGTAGTTTTTTCTTTTTTCCCTTTAAAATTTGATGGTGTAATCTAATCTTATTTTATTATTTATACTACTATTTTATAATATTCCTTACGAGGTCCATTTTATATCTCAAATTTTCTTTAATAGGTCTGGCAATGGGGGAGGGTTGAAATAAAAATGAACATGGTCTTCCATATACTCCAGACTACCTTCTAGTCACTCCATTCTCTCAAGAATAAGCTTCTGGCCGTGATGAAGAGAGGCTAGCATATCCATGATCCACCACCGATTTTGATGAAAGTTTTTCATGAGTCTGATCACCTCATTTTGTTCCCTATTCCTATCATAAGAAATTTGTTCGAGGTGCAGTATGATATGTTGAGGACATTCATCCAATGAGCCAAAAGGGGGAGGCAATTTGATAATGTTTGGATAACTAACTTGTTGCTGAAACACCTCCTCCCCTACATCTTGGTTATCTCCCAAATGTATTGGCCCATGGTCCCATGTCCCTACTCCCCAATAGGCGTGCCCACATTGCCGAAGCGTGGGACTAGATAAAACAGGTTTGCACCAACTTCCCAGAAAGAAACACCTCCACTGAAAACAACAAAATACCTCAACATTTTCATCCCTAGTCTCCCCAGTGAAAGGAAAATAGACATAACAAGAATGAAACCTAGTGTTAATTAATCGACTTCCCTCACTCAAAGACCCAATGCCTTTCTCAAAAGGGATCACACAATCCCTGCACACAAGCTCCTCTATGTGGGAATCCACCCTGCACAGCTAAACCCCTAGAAAAAACACCCCTTCAAACACAAAGACTGAGCTCAGAAACCTAAATACCAGAGACTAGAGATGTACCTTACTACTAACCTCCTCCACTCTTTGCTCCCTTTCAACAAACTCAAATGGGCATGACCAAAGCAATTCGATAGCCCAAATAGAGGTGTGCACAATCCAGCAAAAATAACTTACAAAATACAGTTTTGATACAATATATATAACACTTACCAGACTACCAAAGTTAAATTCATACCCCAACTCATCCACACTACTTTCCAGGACTCGCCACAACACGACTATCCTTTTCACACAAATGCTACATATAGACCAAGGATGCTATCATGAACCTATATCCCACACACGCTAGCATAGAACCTCCCTTTGTAAATTCCACCTTCCACACTTACCTAATTTCAATAGTTTACCACAGTAAACATTAAATGAAGAGTTACTATGAGATGACCTAATCTCCAAGCTTTAGTTATGGAAGTGGGGCTAACAACTAATTACTTACAAACATCCCTCAAGGATTACAGGACACTCAGGGGGCAAAGAACCACCCAGGTGACCAAACCCTAAGCTGGATATATTTTTTACTGACTTGGTCACACAACCACACACACAAGCTTATAAGGGTGCGGTTATGACAGCCCAATCGGACGCACAAGATTCCTTCCCTTGTGGTTATACTTCCAATTTAGAGAGTGCAGTCCTGAGATCTGAGCCACTTTTCTAGGCCAGCCTCCAGACCACCGCCCATAACTGCCTGTAACTTCTTAGACTGATAAGTGACATATTCACAATGTTATTCATACAAAACTTGAACAAGAACTTGACTTGACCAGGCCTAACCATGATGGTAATTTCTTCAAACATATGGTGAACATATAAGATACAGGTCATGAATGCATGTCTGATCATAAGAATCTGAAACTTATTTTAGAATCGCCAAGAAGGTCTAATTCTGTCTCGTAATAGTTACAATAACACTTGTTATCACATGCATTCATTAACCATCAAATAATGATCAAATCCTGAACAAGACATAACTAAATCACATTACCAATCCATGCTTATAACCAACATATAACCATATTATTAACCATGACAGAACAACCATAAAATCATCATAATAACAAGTAGAAGTGCTCATAAATTACAATAGGAAAATAACTTGTATTAACTTATGAAAAAGCCATCAAAGTCAAGGACTTCCACGTACCACCCGACCATAGGTTGGGATGAACAAAATCTTTCTTTTAGCCAATCACCTCATGTCATATTCCAAGCATGAATGTGATATCTCAAGACATAAACACCTAGGGCTTCTCAGAGATTAAACCACCTCCACCTTCAGGCTACCGTGATCTCGCCAAAACCAATCAAGAGATCACAAAGCCTAAAATAAGTTTGGACGCCTCAGAGTTTCTTGAGCATTACCTTGAGGAATTTTCTTGTCTCCACCCACCTATCAAGGGCTTCCTAGAGATTAAATTGTTGATATTTGTGTTTTTTGAGGCACTTTAAACCCTAGGCTTGAGGTTTGTGGAGGAATTGGCACACTAGTATGGCTTGTGGGCATGAAACCCAAGCATGTGAGATTTTCACCCAAGCATGTGGGTGTGAATCCATGAGTCCTACTAGGCATGTGATGGATGGAGATGATAGAGGACATTGAGGCAAACCAAAAACATAAAAAATCATTGAAATCTAAGCTATCTATGTGGAGATATTCATTTTTGAAGTTAGTGTGTGGGCTTGCATGAGAAGAAGTCAAGTTGGCTTAGTGTTAAGAAGCCTAAATATAGTTGGAAAGCCCTCTTGGATGAATTTGAGAATCCCTTGTATTGTGTATAAATAAACGGTGAGGTTGGAGTCATTTCTAACCATCCTTGTGCAACACAAAGTAAGAAAGGAGCTCACATAAGAAGGAAGAAATCTTTATTCAGGCCACAGATAAAAGAGGCAGTATCAAGGAAGGAGAAAAAGGATTGTAGGGACATATTCATGATTGTTTAGGATCTTATTTGTCTAGCAACAGGGTCATGTGAGAGGAGGAGTTTTTTAGATCTATTTTGGTGACATTTTTATGTGGGAAAACCTTTGTAAGAGGAGTGACATGGCTATGCAGAGATATGAAGCAGGTAGTAGCCCTAAGTGAGGGATGCAAGTTAGTTTGGAGGGATAGAAATAACCCAACACTCCAGGGTATAGGAGTAGCTCCCCAAAGGAATGAACCCGCAACTATAGAGATGAATTTTGGCTAGTAAAAGAGGGTTTGTAATGACTATGGTCATGCCCTAACCAAGTCAACTATGACAAAAAAAAAAGTAGACCCAAAACAATGAGAAAAAGGTATGTATTTGTTGTGTTCTTGCTAAGTGTTGGGTCTAGTTTTGGACCAGATTAGATGGAGTGTTTTCTATGACTATAACATCAATAGATAGGGTTAACGTGGGATATCAAATTCCCTAATCAGTGGGCAGACTCTATAGAAATATATTGGAGCCTAGATTTGTGCAATATCTCCTATATCGCAATGCAAAGAGTAGATCTTCAGAGCTCTATTCAGATGATGTTTGAGCAGATCTGAAGGGCATTGGTTGTTGGAGTTATATTGGGCATTTGAGGTTTATTGGAGGGAAACGTGAAAGTGCCCAAGTGTGAAGCCCTAAGTTCAGTGCACGGAAGGGAATTTGGCTGCTATAAGTGGGAGTTGTTAGAGCTCATAGGTCTGATAAGCCAGAGGAGTAGTTTGTTGTAGTTCATGTTCATCATTGGAGAAGTGACATTTGATGGTTATAGGTGGCATCCCTCCTACCCTATGTTAGTACTCATTGGAGTAATGCAGGAATACTATAGTGGGTTGAACTCCCTAAGTAGCTGAGTACTAGTGGGAAGTTGTGAGTTGTTCACAAACAAAGTTGTGAACAACTCGATATGAGTCTCGATATGTTGTGCCCTTGATGGACTAAGGCACAACTAGTGAGCAGATTGGATAGTTGAGTTTTAGTGGCCAGATGGACTTGGATCATTTATAGAGGAATTGCTACAGATTGGGAGCCGAAGGATCGGGAAAGTACATGGTACGACCAAGAGGAGCTATGAGTGCATGCTATATCAATTAGATGGTCAAAGTATCTTATTGAGGGTAGATTGGTTGTCGATGGACTGACACCAAGCCCCAGTTTTGTATCTTGTACTAGTGGATATTTGAGGGCCATTATCCCTGGTATGGGATGTTAGAAAATTATATATTATAGAGAAATGGAACACATAAAATATTGCAAAAATATAAACACATAAAACAAGAGAGACACAGGTATATGTGGTGTCGCGCGGAATGAGTCGATCTTGCGGACAAGATAGACCTTCCTAGAATCTAAAGAAGACCTAACGACAAGCAAACCAACCAGACACTATCTTTCTCTAAATATGCTTCAATAAACAATAGCAAACAAAGGTTTTTAGGGCCTACCTTTGGTCCAACGCAAGCTTGTGGGTGCCCTCTCTCTTTTGATCCAAATGAGCTCCTCTTCGCGAGTCTGCAAACACAAACAAGGCAAACAAATTAAATAGCACCTGAAAAACCAATTGCATAAAACATATTTAACATGAAAGTCAAGGAGTCCATGAAACAAATAACATAAGATACTTGTTGAGAAAAATGAGTTTGATTGTATTAATTCAAAAGAAGAATAACTTTACAACCTTTGCCTTGACGCTGTACAAGCTCCTCCCAGGGTCCAACAAGATGTCTCCTCTACTTTGACAAGTTTCACTCACTCTCCAATGGAACCAAGAGGTATGTGATCTTTCCTCTCAAGCTCAACCAAAGAGTCTTAATTTCACCAGCATTTACCCTCAAAATGTTCAGCTTCCAACCTCTCTAGTTCTCACCCCAATGCCTGTATTTATAGTGCAATGGAGGGAAGTTACTAGGTCCTCCTTCAAAGGGATAAAGCCCTCCTTCAAAGGGATAACTCCTTTAGTCAAGGGATTAGCTCCTTCTCTTTTGGGATGCATGAACCACCTCAGAGCGAACAATCCACGTCAAAATTCCTTCTAGAAAACTCTAGAATTAACCCAAAGTGAGTTTTTTAAGATAAAAATTGCACCTTTTGACTTTCACAGGGGTCCGCACCTGCACCGTTAGGAACAGAGCGGGTAGGTACGCAACTTTTGTACACAGAAGGTGCGGGACCGCAGGTGACCACGAGAGAAAGTGCGGAACCAGAGTTACATTGATTTTTAATGTCTTTCTCCCACTTCCAAAGCTTGATTTGAAGAGCTGAGGTCCTAGATTTGCTTAGGAGGACAGTACAAGTGATGATAGACCCATACTGACTGTAAATAATCATGGTGACGATATTTTTGTGTAACATGTGGTTCACACAATTTGGGCTACTTCCATAGAGAATAATCCAATCCTTCCCTTATATTATCCAACAAAATGAAGAGATACAACCTACAACAGATCCACTGTAATTCCCTCTTCACTCTCACACAATATCCTCTTTCTTTCTCGCTCAAAATACATGCATATCTCCAACCGTAATACAATTCCCTCATATATAGTGAGGGGTTTCCTTCTAGGGCAAAAAAACCCTAAGTTAAACATAACGTCCACCATCAAATCATGTACCTAATGAATGGCTCAGGTTGACTACGAAATCACAATATTTCACAAGGCAAATTTACATCTATTTTTAGATTCATGGGCGCTACCCCCGAACCCCCCCGGGGGGGGGGGCTCATAAAATCGTCGTCGCCCCCTTGTTAGACCCACTAACGACGGGTGATGTTATTGTCACATTGCAAACTAGGGTCCAACACAATGATACCTTTGAATAAAGAAGATAATCAGGATCCACATCCAACACGGGAGCCTTATGTTGTTTTATTATTCAAATATTGATATAACAATGCCAGGTTATTGTATATGTTCTATAAACAGTTGTGTATATTTTGTACACTAGTAGATTTACTACTTTTATATTCTGTTGTGCAAAGCAACTTGATTGTGATTCTTGGTTTGTATCTTCAATGATTTAAGATTCTATCCCAAACATTATGATCGTGGAAAAAAACATGGTAACAGGGCAACTTTGAGCTAATTTGAAGGTGTAGGTTTTAACCCCGTACAGAAATTACCTACATAAGAATTCTAAAACATAGAAAATAAAAAATATGAGAGTATAACACATAAAACACATATACAAAGAGATTTTCCCATGGATCCAAAAACCAAGACTACCAGCTTGATTTTTTCATTATGTTCCTTTCAATGTTACAATACATATTTATTCATGCTGAAGCATCCAATACCATGGACCGAAAACCATCGTGTCCAAAACCATGTGCGAAAATCATGCACAAAACCATAGGTAGGTCCGCCCAACCTAATATAGGGTCCAAAAACAAATTTTTCCATGCCGCTGCCCCTGACCCCATAGAGTGGGGTTACCTACACCCCTCAAACCCCCTGTGACCCCCCCGCTACGCAATCGACGCAACAAAAGGGGGGATTCGCCCCCCCTCTAACCCCCTGGTTAACTATGTGGGCTAGTTGTGGAAAGAATATAACACAACCCAACATTATCCCACTTGTTGTTTTCTTTCCAGAGGGGCCCACAGGAGAGCTTAGTCATTTATCCAACCATGCAATGCCCATTGTTTCTCTACACCAAGAGAACTTCTCAGAGCTCACAGATTTTGTCAATGCATCCATAGTATTCTTCAAAGTGTCCACCTTTACTAGCAAAACCTTTTTGTCTTTTATCATATCCCTCACAAAGTGATACTGAACATCAATGTGCTTTGTCTTTGAATGATATGCATGGTTCTTTGCCAAGAAAATTGCACTTTGGCTATCACAGTATATCCTTATAGCTCCTTGTACTAATCCCATACTTGAACACAATCTCTACAACCAAACTACTTCCTTGCTTACATGGGTGGCTGCCATGTATTCTGCCTCTATAGTTGATAGTGCCACTACAAACTGTTTCTTACTCATCCAACTGGTTGCACCTCCAAATAGGTTAAAGACATACCCACTTGTATATCTTCTCTGATCCAAATCTCCAACCCATTCTGCATCAACAAAGCCACGAATATCCAACACTCTGTCCAATCCTGGTCTTCCTTGGTAGCATAAACCATAATCACTAGTGGCATGAAAATACCTGAAAACCCGCTTCACCGCTGTCGAGTGGTCATTCCCTGGTTTTGACATAAACCTGCTCAATACTCCCACTGTATGTGCAATGTCTGGTCTAGTACATACCATTGCATACATCAAGCTACCGACTGCTCTTGCATATGAAACACAGGACATGTCCTCTTCCTCTTCTTGTGCCTTCAGACACTATTTAGTAGATAACCTCACACCTACAGGAATAGGAACCTTCATTGGTTTACTCTCCTGCATATTAAACCTCTACAGTATTATCTCAACATACTTCCTCTGGTTTAACTAGAGCTTCCTCTTTTCCTGGTCTCTTTTAATTTCCATGGCCAAAATATAGTTTGCAGCACCAAGATCTTTCATGTCGAATTCGGAGGACAATTGGGTCTTCAAATCCTCGATAATTTCTTTGTCATTTCCAACTAGCAACATATCATCCACATACAAGACCAGATAAATAACATGGTCACCAATTAATTTAAAATACACGTGCAGTGATTTGCTTTTCTTCTGGTGAAGCCAAGTCCCCGTATAAATGTATCAAATTTCTGATACCACATCCTTGGTGACTGTTTTAACCCATAGAGATACTTCTTTAACTTGCATACCAATTCTTTCTTACCCTTCACCGCAAAGCCTTCAGGTTGCTTCATGTAGATCTCCTCCAAATCCCCATGAAAAAATGTTGTCTTCACATCCATCTGTTCTACCTCAAAATCAAAAGCAGTAGCAATAGATCAAAGTAATCTAATAGAAGCTACCTTGGCAACAGGAGAAAAATTATCACCAAAATCAATTCTTGGCACCTGGGAATAACCTTTTGCTACCAACCGAGCTTTGTATTTCTCCGCCTTTCCTTTTGCATTTGTCTTCTTCTTGAACACACATTTTCTACTAATGGGTTTCCTTCCAGCTGGCAACTCCACT
Source organism: Pinus tabuliformis (assembly GCA_031772625.1). NCBI lineage: Eukaryota > Viridiplantae > Streptophyta > Pinopsida > Pinales > Pinaceae > Pinus > Pinus tabuliformis. Next base: position 478,261,566 of record CM062812.1, on the reverse strand, counting down.
AGATCCCAAGCCTCTTTTTTGTTCAAAGATGCCATTTCATCAACCATGGCCTCTTTCCAGAATTTTCTTCCTCTGAATCTACTGCTTCTTTCACAGTTCTGGGATCATCATTAGTAATAGATAAAGCAAAATTTGAACAGAAAGCAGATGGACTATACCTTTCTGGCTGCCTTCTTTCTCGAACTGATCTTCTCACACCCAGAGTTTGTGGCTCTTCATCTTCTGATTCCTCCTCTGTTGTAGAGTTTGATTCTTGCTACTTAAGCTCAAACTCTATCTTCTCAGGTTCCTTTGGTTGGACTTCATGTTTAATAACATATTTTACCTCTCTGAACACCACATCTCGGATATACACAACCTTCCTTGTTACTGGGTTCCAAAGCTTATAACCCTTTAAACCATCCTTATACCCAATAAATATGCACTTTTCAGATTTAATATCCAACTTGGTTCGTTTCTCCTTTGTAACATGTAGATATGCATCACATCCAAATACCCTCAGATGTGAAAGAGAGGGTTTCTTACCAGTCCATACCTCTTGTGGAGTCTTATCCTCCAACACTGATGAAGGTGATCTATTGACCAGGTAACATGTTGTCTCCACCGCCTATGCCTAGAATTCCTATCCTAACCCGACACCACTGAGCATGCTTCTTGCCCTTTCCATCAACGTCTTGTTCATTCTTTCTGCAACTCCATTTTGTTGAGGTGTATATGGAATAGTCTTCTACCGTGATATACCACACTTCTTATAGAATTCTTCAAATTCCTTACTGCAAAAATCTCCACCATTATCTGTCCTCAGCACCTTTATCTTCTTCTCTGTTTGGTTTTCCACCAGAGCCTTAAATTCTTTAAACCTGTCGAAGACTTCAGATTTCTTCTTAAGGAAATATATCCATGTATTTCTTGATAATTCACCTATAAATGATATAAATTACACAAAATTACCCAGTGGTGGAACCTTCACAGGTCCAAACATATCACTGTGCACAAGCTCTAGTATTTGTTTCGCCCTCTTACCACCAGAGGGGAAACTCACCTGATTCTGCTTCCCATATACACAATTTTCGCAGAAATCAAAATCCAGAGAGCTATTACTCATACCTTCTGCCATACATTTACCATCATGAAGTATTCGAAGGCTTGTCTCTCCAATATGTCCAAGCCTTTGATGCCACAACATGGTCTTCTCTCCAGAGACCACTAAATTTTCTGCTCCACTTTCAAGAACCACATAACTGTTGCACCCATCAACAACAGTGCTACCTTGCAGCTTGTACAGAGTTCCAATCCAAACTCCTTGCATCAATACCAGTGCTCGCCAAACTATCTTGCAGGTATCGTTCTCAAACACTGTTTTTACACCTGCATTATCCAGATTGCTTACAGAAATCAGATTTTTGGCCAATGCAGGAATATGTAGAACACTAGAAGTGTTCTAACCCTTCCACCTTGCAACTTCAACTTTAATTTTCTGCAACCAATGATTCTAGCCTTCCTATCATCCCCCAAGAAGACATCACCACCATCATATTTCTCATACTCACAGAACCACTCTCTATGGGGTGTGAAGTGAAAGGATGCACCTGAGTCAATCATCCATGCCTCATGATCTACATGTGTACCTGAAGAAGCCAAGTACATATCCCCACCTTCATCTGAGGTGGTTTTCTCCTCTGCAGAAGGAGAATCATTAGATCCCTTTCTTTTTCAGGAGCTTTAGATTTACAGTCCCTTTTGTAGTGCCCTTCCTTTCCACATTTATAGCACACCACCTTTACAGGTTTTCTTGGAGATTTAGATCTCCCTCTAGATTTAGATCTCCCACTCGATGACTTACTTTTGTTTCTGTTCTGGGACCGTCCTCGTACAGACAAGGCATCACCATTCTGGCTCTCCATATTTTTCTGTATCATCTCCTTCGTCGGCAAGGATGAGACTATTTCATCAAACTGCAAGGCAGTTGCATTGCTACCTATTGCAATAACTAGACTATCCCACGAATCTGGTAGATAATGCAACAAACTAATGCACTTATCTTCATCTGAAATTTTGATATCAACAGATGATAACTGACTTACCATAGTATCAAATGCATTCAGATGCTCTGTCACCGAGTCTCCATATTTCATCCTTAGGTTATATAGTTTTTTCCATAGGAACAATTTATTCACCAGAGGCTTAGATTAGTACATAGTCCTTAACTTGTCCCACAAAGCCTTCACCATAGCTTCCCCTGATACATTCAAAAATACTGAATCTGAGACACATAATCATATTGTGCTCTTTCCCTTCCGATCCAACTTCTTCCATTCTTCATTAGACACTCCCTTTGGTTTAGTACCCGGATCTACTGCGATCCACTGATCTTTATCCACCAACAAATCCTCCATCTTGAGTTTCCACAACTCAAAAATTTGACCATTAAACTTCTTGATCTCTATCTTTCCACTACTCATCATCTTCTTTCACCACCAAAATGGATCCCATAGATCTCCCACTAAATGGGGTCTACCACAGGCCCAAGCGAAACCACTCAGCAACAAAGGTGTCCCCTTGAAGCCAAAATAACTCTGATACCAAATGTAGGTTTTAACCCTGTACAAAAATTACCTGCATATGAATTCTAAAACAAAGAAAATAAACAATGAGAGAGCATAACACATAAAACACATATACACAAAGATATCCCCTGGATCCCAAAACTGGGACTATCAGCTTGATTTTTTCATTATGTTCCTTTCAATGTTACAATACATATTTATACATGCCAAAGCATCTAATACCATGTGAAAACCATCACGTCCAAAACCATGTGCGAAAATCATGCACAAAGCCATAGGTAGGTCTGCCCAACCTAATATAGGGTCTGAAAAGATTGTACAAGTTTTACAATTAGATTCTCTCACACATATTTCAGCCAACAGTCAAATGAAGATGGTACTCTCGTGTAGTTGAACGGGGGAGTACACTAGTGAAATACTGCTCCACCTACAGGGGGAGTTCAAATATATTTTGGAGAATATTGCCTCTCCTTTCAGCGAACAAAGGGGGGAAAATGTCAATGAATTTGACAAGTGGTATCAAATTGAAAGTCTTGACAACATCAGCGAAGCAGCCAGTGGGCTTCTTCATCAGCCAATGGGCGATTATCATCAGCAAATACGCCAGTGGGCATTCATCAAATTGTGTTAGTGGACACCGGATGTTGTTTTCGAGCAAAGGACAGTTGAATCCTTTTGTGGCTTGGCACATGATGGAGTTGTCAAGCGATATTCAAAGATGAATTAGTCATGCAGCTGACTCATGGTCTCTTCATATTGTAATTTCTTCAACATCCAGCTTTGGCGATTTTTCAGGCAAATGTTTTTTGAGGATCAACTTGAGAACTTGGAAGATGGTTCCTTGTTCATTTTGGATTTATCATTGGGGAGGGAATGTTAGCCTCACTTTCTTAAAAATAAATAATAAATCCAATTATTAAATTAAATAAATAAAATCATGAGAATTCTTCAAACTAAGGAGTCTATTTTGGATGAGAGATTCTCTCCAATTAGCTCTCATAAATTAGTGTGTAAGTTGAGAAATTGTCTCAACCAAGTGAGTCTAAGATAGACGCACTATATTAAGACCACTTACTCATGTATTTAAATATATTATTAATTTTTTTGAATAATGTGAATTACATTTACATGAGAGACCACATGATGGCTCTCTTCCTTTTCCGCTAGTTTAATTTTTGTCTGTTAATTTGCTGTGCATATGATTATATGGCTTTGTGATTATTCTTCATGTGGTATCAGAGCTCTATGGCCTGGCCCCTCATGGGAGTGCTAAAGGAAATAGAGAATATGTGTGTTTTTTGAGAAGTTTTTCGTTTGCTAGAGAGTGTGTTAGATTGTCCATCAAATGCGTGGTGAGAAAGAGACAATTGCATAAAGAGGAGGTGACCTGTTGTATCCCTGTTTTTGAATAGTTGCCAATGTGAAAGAGAGAATTGACGTATAAAGTTGAGCACCCATTACAAGATGGATCCACCCACGTGGAGGTGTGCATGTTTGCAAGTTTGGTATTAATCGATTTGGTGTTGTCCCGCGTGAATTTAATACTTCTCAGTGCTACACTAATCATGAAATTGATGTTGTTGTTGAAAGTGGATATCTCTCTTTCAATAGGAAGGATCTGCACACTCTGAAGATACGTTGGCGTCCCACTTTTTTCTGTTCTCTACATGAGTTCTTTGATTACAACTTCGGGCTCTTTCTCCCCTATAAGAACCAGATTCCTCTTCTTAACCTTTTGAAGGATTTCTATGATTCTTTTAATATTTTCGTTTCTATTGCCGTTGGCTTCAGCATCAACCCATGTATTTTGCAATCGAGGGTTCAAGTAGGGATTTCTCTAATAAATTGGGTGATAGCTCACATCTAAACTGGAATTATTTGATTCAATGCCAAACTTAGTGCGTAGGGAAGGACAATTCCAGTTTCTGACTTAAGTGTTCTCCATGGTAGGTGCAGTGATTATTCATTTCTTTGGATGGTTTGCATAGCGCAGCTACATCAGAATCAATACTCAGTGAATCAACTTGATATGAAGTGTGAATCCATTGTAGAATTGAAGCACAAAAGTGAAGGGAATTATCTGTTGGTGAGTTGCTGATCTCAACAAGAGCTGGAATGATGATTGTACATCCGAGATAATTATGGGCAGAACCTGGCACTCCAGGAGGCAGCAATGTGGCCCATGGGTCTATCAACTGATATTTGGATTTATATCAGGTAGAGCATGATAATCAAAGGACGTTACATCTATCCAGTCCAGATTGTCTGCCACAACTCGAATAGGGTACATGTGTACATAGAACATCAATTTCAATCATTGATGTAGCCCAATATTTTGGTACATTCCGCACAAGCTTAATGGATACATATTCTTTCTTCTCATGATCTCAACACTCCAGAACTCTCCCAAAGGTCCCTTTGCCCATTTTTCTCATGATATTATCTCACTGTTATCAATTCGAGGGCATTTATGAGGGCATCTATCACAGTCAGTGCTCCCCATGATTCAAAACCCAGACAAGACGACTACACAACATCAAGATGGATCTTCACAAACTTATCCACTTCACAACAACAACAGAGAAAGATTCAGATTACATAGCAATTCCAGCGCCGGTTTTGTTGGTCTTTTCCTTTTCTTTTTCAATTTTACATTAGAATGTTAAATTCACCAGTGGTCTTGGACCTTCAATAGAGCAACCGAATATTTGATCAACGACCATGAAATGAAAAAATTAAAGCAAATCCACTTTGTTGTAAGGCATTTGTCAACATTTGTACTAACTCAGGTTTCTTGATCTGACGATCTGGGGCAGATCTGTAGAATCTATTATTGTATTATCATGGTATGTCGATGCTGTGAATAATGGGTAATATGATAGAGAACCGAACCATAGAAAGCTCAAGGATTGGAGCACTAGAAACAAATGCTGCTATCATGTATCTACAGTCAGGCTGGACTAGGATTCGACAAGTGATCTGTGTATGATTTCCCTAGCCTCGAGCTTAACTATACACTTCCTCAAAAGAGCGATAGAGGTAATTTATGGTTGAAGTGATTTCATGATTTTTTTGGGAGTTTAAAAATATTGAAAGGGAAACTTTATTATTGGAGAGAGGAGTTTTTTTTTAGAAATGTTGGTAATTTTTTTTTTGGAGAAATAAGTGATAAGTTTTTTGGAGTGAGAAGTAAGAGGTGATTTTTGTAATTTTGGAGAGATAAGGAGTATTTGTATTTTTTTGTGATGGATTGATAAGTTATTTTGTGAAACGGAATTTTGGGCATATTTTGTATTTGGAGTGATAAATGAATTCTATTTTAGAGAAAAGTCATTGATGTACTCCAAAGTAATCTTTTACTTTGAGAGCGATTGAGCTAGTGCAGGCAGTTTTTTGAAGACAAAGTTTGCAAGTGTGACATTCTCATTGCTTGAGAAGTTGAAGGTTGATGTAATTAACTACTTAATAAAATCATAATTTTTTGGTGGTGATTGTGTTCTAGATCCGCCCGAAATTGAATAAGGGGATCTTAGGTACACCATGTGTATGTTTGTTATGGTGCATGATTCTTGCTATTTTTTTTGTTTTGTGTCTAGTTTTGACACTAACCTTCCTATGGTATCTTTCTAATATGGTACACACAACAAATTAGCATGCACATAGTCAATTCCATTCAAGCTTATGTAATCATGAAAAACTACAAGAAATCAAGAAGCAACAATACATAATCAAGTTGTCAATGACATTTCTACATCAACATCCAATCAAGCTGTCATCCACATCAACAATTTTTGCAGCAATTCAACAACAATTTTTTGGAAATTACACCTGAACCGTTTCTTTAATAAGATCAGTACAAAACTGTAACTTGAAAATCATAATTTGTAAGTTGAATTGTAATCAAATTCAAATTCAGTTGAATTGGACAGGTGCATTCTTGGTTGTAACCGACACCCTCATTTGATTTGTTACAGTGCATACATTAAGTCATGTCAGTTGTGACTTGAACATATATCATTTGGGTGAATTTTTGACAATGTTTGACACCCATAATTTTTTTTAGCACATTTAGTGCATCACTAAGTGCAATAATCACACAAGAGTTCAAGGCAACAAGTATTTCAAGCAAGTACAATCAAGGAAGTGAGCGTGTTCATAACAACAATCAAGCAAGCAAACGTGTTCATAAAACAATAAGCAAGGAAGTGTGAGTATTTCATTCAAGTGCGCATAAAACAATCAAGCAAGTTCAAGCACATAATCAAGCAAGAAATCATCTTCAAACGAGCATGGACTCTAATCTTCAAGTAAGCATCAAAACAAGCATGTGTCTACAACAAGCACCTTAAGATCAAGCGAGCATGTCAAGTAACCAAATCAAGTACAATAGTTCATCGCACAACAAGCGAGCCTATGTAAAGTTCATTAAAGCATTCATAACATTTCATTCAAGCAAAGCGATTGTCATCAAGCGAACGTACAATCAGTAGTTCAAGCAAGTGTTTAAAAGCATTAACAATCAACAACTAGTACAAGCGAGTGTGTCATTTCAATGATCGACTCAAGTGAATTTTTTTTTAAAGCACGACTTCTAAGAAAAGCGAGCCTAACTTCAAAGTAAGCAAGGCAACATGGCGACACACATTCAGTTGTCCCAAATTATTAACAATTTAATGTTATCATCAACCGATGACATGGTGCACATCAGCAAAACCACTCTTGCTGACATTCAAGTGCATATTCAACATGCACATGAAATGATTGAGTTCCTTCAACTGGAGTCGCAACTACAGAGAAATGAGTTGCAAGAGAAGCGTGTTGCTTCCAAGTCTTTGACCAATCCAGAGACAGCTGATCATTCGACTTCATTCATCCAACCAGCTTCAAGTGTTGAAGTTGTTCCAGTTCAACTTTCTTCCAAACCCATCATCAATCCATGGGAAGAAATTCAAAGTAATCAAAATCGACATGACTTAGGATATGTCAAAGATAACGACAACTTACATATCCCTGATTATTCAAAGCCCATTCAGTTCGTCAGTGCCAGATTACTTGAACAAATCACCTCAACAAGTTCTCAGCAACTTGCAGACCGACGTCAATGAACACAAACTGAAGTTATAGACAAATAGAAATGCACACAAACTCAAGTTACATACAAACCGAAATGTTCTCATTGTCAAAGAACCGATCATTTGGAAAATCAATGTTTTTATCTCCATCCTTGTAGCCATTGTGGCAAGTGAAATCATACATCAAAGAAATGCTGCAAACAACGACAGTTAACCAGATTGAAGATAAATTATTCATGGATTGATCCCTGGGAATGGTCATCCACAGCCAAAATATTGTACAAGTTTTAAAATCAGATTCACTCACACATATTGCAACCAATAGTCAAATGAAGATGGTACTCTCGTGCAGTTGAACGGGGGAGTACAATAGTGAAATACTCCTCCACCTATAGGGGGAAGTTCAGATATATTTTGGAGAATATTGCCTCTCCTTTCAGCTGACAAAGGGGGGAAAATGTCAACGAAATTGACAAATGGTTGTCAGACTGAAAGTCTCGACAACATCAGTGAAGCAGCCAGTGGGCATCTTCATCAGCCAGTGGGTGATCATCATTAGCGAATATACCAGTGGGCATTCATCAAATTATGTCAGTGGATAGGGGATGTTGTTTTCAAGCAAAGGACAATTGGATCCTTTTGTGGCTTGGCACATGATGGAGTTGTCAAGCGATATTCAGAGATGAATCATTCATGCAACTGACTCATGGTCTCTTCATATTGTAGTTTCTTCAACATCGAGCTTTGGCAGTTTTTCAAGCAAATGTTTTTTGAGGATCAACTTGAGAACTTGGAAGATGGTTCCTTGTTCGTTTTGGATTTATCATTGAGGGGGGGAATGTTAACCTCACTCTCTTAAAAATGAATCATAAATCCAATTATTAAATTAAATAAATAAAATCATGAGAACTCCTAAAACTAAGGAGTCTAGTTTGGATGAGAGATTCTCTCCAACTAGCTCTCCTAAATTAGTGTGTAAGTTGAGAATTTGTCTCAACCAAGTGAGTCTAAGATAGACAAACTATATTAAGACCACTTACTTATGTATTTAAATGTATTATTAAATTTTTTGAATAATGTGAATTACATGAGCATGAGAGACCACATGATGGCTCTCTTCCTTTTCCACCAGTTTAATTTTTGTTCGTTAATTTGCTATGCATATGGTTATATGGATTTGCAATTCTTCTTCAAGAGGCAGGGCCAGCGAAGGAGAAGAAGGCTTGTAAGGGCATCTTCATAACTGTTCAGAAACCGATTTTGTCTAGCAGTAGGGTCATATGAGAGGAGGAGTTTTCTACATCTGTTTAGTGACATTTTGTGTGGGAAAACCTCTGTAAGAGGAGCTGCGTGATTGTGTAAAGATATGATGTGGGCCGTAACCCTAAATGAGGGTTGCAAGTCCGTTTGGAGGGTGATAAAAAACCCAACACGCTAGCGTATAGGTGTAGCTCTCCAAATGTAGTAACGTGCAAATGTAGAGAGGTCTTCTCAGAAATAAAGAGGGTTGGTAACGGCTATGGTCATGCCCTAACCAGGTCAACTATGACAACAAAGAAGTAGACCCTAAATCTGTGAGAAAAAATTATGTATTTGTTGTGTTCTTGTTAGGTGTTGGTTCTAATTTTGGACCAGATTGGATGTATTGTTTTTTATGAGTATAGAAGCCAATAGATAGGGTTGACATGGATTGTCAGATTACCTAATCAGTGGGAAGATGCTACAACAATCTATTGGAGCCTAGATTTACGCAATATCTCCTTTATTGTATTGTAAAGGGCATATATCCAGAGCTCTAGTTGGATGGTGTTTGAATAGGTTTGAAGGACGTTGGTTGTTGGAGTTGGATTGGGCATTTGAGGTCTGTTGGAGGGAAATGTGAAAGTGCTTAAGTGTGAAGCCCTAATTGTAGTGCAAGGAAGGACACTTGACTACTAGGAGTGAAAATTGGTGGAGCTCATAGGTCTGATCAGCCAAAGGAGCATTTTATTGTTTCCCATGTTGCTCATTGGAGAAGTGACATTTGATGGTGATATGTGGTAGCCCTCCTACCCTATGTTAGTCTTCATTGGAGCATCACAGGAAGACTATAATGGGATGAATTCCTTAAGTAGCTGTGGAGTAGTAATGGGAAATTGTGAGTTGTAGACAAATGAAGTTGTCAATAACTCAACATGTGTCTTGATGTGTTGTGCCCTTGATAGACTTGGCACAACTAGTGAGCAGATTGGATAGCCAAGTTTTAGTGGCTAGATGGACTTGGATTGTTGATAGAGGCAGTCTTGTAGATTGAGAGTCAAAGGACCGGGAAGGTACAGGGTACGAGTGAGAGGAATTGTGAGTGCATGCTACATCAACCAAATGGTGAAAGTATCTTGTGGAGGGTAGATTGGTTGTCGATGGACTGACACCAAGGCCCAATTTTGTATCTTGTACTAGTCAATATATGAGGGCCATTATCCCTAGTATGGGATCCCTAGACTGTTCTATTATTTAGATTGATTAATATAACAAAGTTGGGTTATTGTACATATTGCATAAAAGTTGTGTATATTTTGTGTACTAGTAGATTTACTACTTTTATATTCCGCTGTGAAAAGTAGCTTCATTGTGATTTTTCATTTGGTAACGTCAGTGATTTAATATTCTATCCCAAACATAAGGATGATGGAAAAACAACATAAACCACCTTCACCCCCAACCCTTGGGAGTTTTCTTGAGACCACCTCACCCGGTTCCAAAACATTTCGGCAATTTAAAGCTCAACCAGAAAGGAATCCCATCACAACATGGATATCTAGGAGACGGTAAGGAAATGGTAAAAGCATTGTCAAACCTAGAAAAACCCATGCTAGTGACAACAAATAAACCAAATATACAAATGCATGCACCATACATTCATAAATCAGCTAAGAAATCACACATGCAACTTGTTACTTGCAAAATCCTCTGATTGAAGCTACCAACCTTCCTTTTTTTTGTGTAAATCAGCATTTTATACTAAGACAATAATACATATTTACAAAATGTCTGCTCGTGCAGACAGAAGACTACTTTCCTAGTCCGAATACACCCCGTCATGACCAAAATGATCTCCTACAAAACCCCAGGGCACATGACGCAGGGCAGCAGAGAAAGTCAGGGGTTGACAAAAAAACAAACAGTGAACAAACTGAGACCCACATAGAGCCTTGGACAGCTAGAGAAAAAATCAGAAAAATTGACAAAATGGATAAATTCCAAGGTCAATGATTGAATATACAGACCCATGGCCTAGGAACTCATCCAGTGCTTGCAGCAAAAACCCATTACATCTCGAGAACCACATAATTCTTGGAGGATTCCTGACCAGTTGGATCCTTGGCTCTGCCCGCCTGAGGTAGTGATGAGAGTGTGCCCTGACTGTTTCCCGTTTTCTCCTCCACCATTTCCCTAGCACCCATAGCTTCCTGACAAATGGAGTGACGCAGAAGACTGATCAAGACTATTAGCTTTTTTGAAATGCTATTGAATTGCTGCTCGAGACCGCTAATTTTAAATTCCAAGGCTTCCAAGATCGTCGCATGCTCCATAGAAGTTACAACAATAGAATGTTGAGCCTGTCGTGCTTGGCTAATATAATCACCTTGCATGCTTATGGATTTTGCCAGCATTGTCTTCATCCTCCACATTTCCTCTTTCTTGCAGACATATTGGGTGGCTCGAGTTGTAGAAGTTCCAGGGTCCTGGACCCACTCCATATCCTTCTCCAATTCATGCTCCTCCAAGTTTTACTCTTCCTCAGCCACTATAGCCTCCAGCTCCTCAATCTTATGTTTTTCCCTATGAAAGGTCCTTGTTTCATAAGTTTCCCGAGCTTGCTTGAGATCTCGGTTGGCAGAAGCATTTCTGCTACCCTCGCCCACCATTATCTTGAAATCAAGCACCGAACAACACCGTATTCTAAGGGCCGAGGAAAAGAGTTTCTGCAGACTAACCGAATACACGGTGGTGATGCTGTTATTGGGGACTGAAGATATAGAGGAGAGAGCGGGTGAGTCACTTGCTGCATTCCATCTTGTCACCTGCTGACCGCAAATCCCTTCATAATTATCCTTGCTTCATGGTTCACACTTTCGATGATGTCTCGGATTTTTGCTCTTAAGTTTGCCCCTCTTGAACCTCTCCGAAGCATGCCAAGTGTCCATACTTTTATATGGGCGCCGACGGAACTCATACTTTTCGTTCATGGAGCTGATGGGAGTGACTCCCGCCTGCTTGTGCATTGAATGCCCATTTCCTGCCTGTCCTTCATTCTTCTGCCGACCCTTAATTCTCCCCGCAGTACGATTGATAGTAATCATATCCCAATACCTGCATAGAGCGCCGTCCCTTTGGCCTTATCTTTCATTTACCATATCCTGCCTCGAGAGCAGGGTACACTTGTTTCTTACTTCCAGGCAGGTGACGTCCTGCCAACAGCTGTCCATGATGATAGTGGGGTTCTCTATACCATAATTTTCCAGATGATCCGCAATGGTATTAGCTTTGCGGCGAACAGCTTGAAAGATTAAACCATTCAAATGCCCAAGATGTTCGGCAATGCTCTCTGTCACCTTGGCCAGTCTCCAATGCTGTGTAACTTTGCTTGCTTTGGCTCCTGCATACATCCTTCTCGCTGCTGTGATTGCGAGCTGGGAGTCCCCTTCTACCACTGCTGCACCCGCCTGTAATTTCCCAAGAATTCTCAGACCCTGTTCCAGTGCTGCGAACTCCATCTCATTATTGGTTCCTTCCCCTAAGGCTCTGCTATAGATGTACTGAATTTCTCCTTCGCTGTTCCTGAGAATGCCTCTGATGCCGGCCAGACCTGGATTACCCCGAGAAGCACCATCGAAATTTAGCTTAAGGAAGCCTGAAGGTGGTCGTTTCCAGATACTTAAAGTGGTATTTATCTCCCGTTGGCGATTCACGGTAGCCGCGAAGGTTCCTTTATCTAGGTTGAAAGCTTTCAAGATTTGTAAGTCCCCAGTTGATGCTTTAGTATCTTGTTCTGGTCTGCCTTTGACAAGAACCAATTGCCTGATATTTTGTATAATAATTTCTATAGAGTGATTTATATTTCTGGTTTCATTTAAGAATACTCTCCTATTCCTTTCCTTCCAGATTGACCATGTAATGAACCCTGGCATGGTTTTCCAAATGATGTTAACCAATTGATTGCTGGAGAAATTGCCTCGCCAATTTTCGATGGTTTCTTGAATGGAATCTCTTATTTTGTCCGTTTGCTGCAAAGTGGTTTCTGCCCAATTCCACAGGAGGTTTGCCAACTCACATGTGTTGAAGAGATGATTCATTGTTTCTTCTTCCTTTTCACACATGGGGCATCTAGATGGGCCACAAAACCCTTTCTTTCGGAGATTCTCCCAAGTGAGAGTTTTCCTGTGCATTAGGAGCCAAAGGAAGGTTTTAATTTTCGGCTAGAACTGAGAATCCTAGACCTTGTTGCTCCATTTAACTTTTTCTTCTTGCTTCGAATCTTCGATGAAGTTTCTGGCTTCTTTGAGCGTGAAATTTCCCCCTCCTTGCTTTCCCCATCTTAGTTGGTCATTGTCTTCCGCCATTCTAATTCTTCTTTTGTTTAACAGTGTTTGCAAGTTCCTAATGTCATTGTTTGCTTCGGTCATGTGCTCTGTTTCATTGACTGCCCAAGTTCTCCACTCCTGGTCCCTATTATTAGGAGTCCAATAGTGATTCACCATCATTCTCCCAAGCTCCTGGTAATTTCTTTGAAGACCTGCAAACTCAGGCCTTTCCAACTTGGGGAGTTGTTTCCAGGCATCCTCCCAAAAAAGGGCAGTTTCTCCATTGCAAATTTCCCAGAAGCTATTCTTCTGTATAATGTGTCGGTTTTTTCTTGCTAGGTTCCAGATCGGTGAGCCTTCTGGATTCTCTTGCATTCTGATCAGGTGTTGTATACTATGCATTGGAGCATATTTTTCCTTCCAATGTCTAGCCCAAGGAAGTTTGGGTTCCTTCAGCCATTTCCACCACAACTTAGCACCACAGGCCCTATTGATGGTGGAGGGGTCTAGCAAGTTTAACCCTCCCAGTAGCAAGTTTAACCCTCCCAGTTGTTTGGGCTTACACATTTTATTCCATGCCACTAGTGCCCACTTTTTCTTCTCTGCATTTCCTAACCATAAGAAAGTTCTTTGAGTTATCCTCATTTGCTGAAGGACTCCTTTAGGAGCAGGAATTATGGAGAGCATATATTGAGGAATAGCTTGCAGGACTGCTTTGGTTAAGACTAGCCTACCAGCAAAATTGAGGGCTCTATGGGTCCAATGATGGCCTCTTTTCTCCAGGCTTTCTAGGATCTTCTCCAAATGAATTTTTACCAGGGTTTATCCGTTAGAGGAGCTCCTAGGTACCTAGAGGGCGGGCTGCTTCTCCAGAAGCCTAGGATGGTAGAGATATTTTTTTTGCATTGCTAAATGAGTATTGAAAAAGAAGATGTTGGATTTAGATAGATTAACTTCCATACCTGAAGCTTTGCTGAAAATATTGAGGATCATTTTGTAGCCCAAGGCTTCTTTGACTGTGGGAGTACCATGTAACATTGTATCATCAACAAATTGTTGGTGAGTGGTCACTGGAATGGAAGGCAGGGTCTACAATCCTTTGATACTTCCTTCCTCTTTTGCGCTGTGAATGAGTCTGCTTAAACCTTCCATTAGGATTACAAAAATGAAAGGTGATAATGGGTCTCCTTGCCTGAGCCCTCGTGAGGGGTAGAATTGATCGGAAGGGGCAATATTTACCAGAATAGAAAATTTAGTAGATTTGATCAGAGCTAAAATCCACACTATCCATTGATTGGCAAAACCGAAAGCTTTTAAAATTGCTTCCAGGTAATTCCAGTTGACTTTGTCATAAGCCTTTGATAAGTCAAGTTGCATCATCATACCTGTAATATTTCCGAAGTGAAGCGTATGAATCATTTCTTGAGCTAGTAAAATATTGTCCAGAACTTGTCTCCCCTCAACATATCCCAGTTGCTCTTTAGAGATGAGGCCCGGAAGAATTGGTTTCATTCTGTTAGCTATGACTTTAGAGATAATTTTATATATAACATTGCACAAAGCGATAGGCCGAAATTTTGCCGGGGTGTTGGCTTCCTCTTATTTTGGAATCAGGGCAAGGAAAGTAGAATTGAGGATTGAGGTAGAATGCCGAGAGTCTTCCACAACTTCCTAGACCTCTATTTTAACAATGTCCCAGCAAGCCTTATAGAAGTTGATGGTAAAACCATCAGGCCTAGGAGCTTTATCATTTGGCATATCCTTCACCGCTTCTTCCACCTCTTCCAAAGAAATTTCTCGAGTTAGTGCCAGGTTTTTCTCATTAGTGATTGTCTTGGGAATGGATTTGATGAGTTCATCAATTGCTTCTGTCTTGTCAACCTCTGGCTCTTGAGCTATGCTGCTGAAATGCGTAGTAAGCAGGGTTGAAACTTCTTGATGTGTCTGTAGAATGGCTCCCTGTTCATTTTTTAGACTGAGGATTTTGTTAGCTCCCCTGTGGTCCATTGCTGATCTATGGAATAATTTTGTATTTTGTTCCCCTTCCTTGAGCCACTGAATCTGGGACTTTTGTTTCCATAGGGTTTCCTCTTGTTGGCAACGAAGCTGCCATTGCTGCATCAACATTTTTTCTTTGTTTACTGTTTCTGGATTAATATCTCCAGTGATCCAACCTTTGTGTATCTGCTCTAATTGCTCCTCTAATTTGGCTTTTTCTTTGAATATGTTCCCAAAGACTATTTTATTCCATATTTTGATATTATTTTTGATGTATCTCAGTTTGCCTTGTAATCTGTACATTTTGGTACCTCTAATGTCCACTGGTTCATTCCACCATTTTTCAATAAGTTGAGTGAAGTCGGGATGGGTGAGCCAAAATTTCTCAAATCTAAACAGCTTGTTTCTTGGAGTGCCCTGGATAGCAGCAATCAGAGAAATGGGCCAATGGTCTGACCCTCCACTAGGGAGTATATCTGATTCTACTATAACTCCCTCCAATAGAATAATTTCGGAGATTAGAAATTTGTCTAGTCAAGAAGCAATTTGTCATTCACCTCCCCTTTTGTTATTCCAAGTGTAAGCCCCACTCTTTGGGTGGACATCCACTAGTTTAGCTGTTTTGATGAAATCTAAGAAAGCTTCAGAATCTTTGTTGAGTTTCCTTATCCCTCCTTTCTTTTCCATGAGGGTAGTTATCATATTGAAATCCCCTCTTATGTCTGCCTTCGCTCTGGAATATCTTAGCTTTAGATTTAGCAGAGTTCTCAGAAAAAGAAACTTCTCGTCTAACTTCTGAGGCCCGTAGACATTAGTACACAAATAGGTTTCCGAATTTCCTACCACCTGAGCTTCTACACCTATGAAAGATCTGGTCGCTTCAGAGGAGAGGATTTTGATTACTTGTGGATCCCACAAGGTAATTAATCCTCCCTCCCATCCATGGCTGGCAGTTTCGAGGTATTCCATATGTTTTCCTATTTTTTTGCTTACATTATCAATAGTACTACTTGCACATTTGGTTTCTTGCACAAATATAATGTCTGGTTTTTCCTTTTGGACCTTCTTCTTTAAAAGTCGCTGTTTTATTTGGCTATTAAGCCCTCTAGCATTCCAAGAGATGACTTTCATTTTAAAACAAGATTTAGTAGTTTAGAGAAAAAACTTCTAGAGCTTTCATCTTACCAGAGTTTAAGAGCATTTGTCCCAATTCCTGTAGCGCCTCATTATTGGTTCTGTTCCCTCTCTTTTTCCTTTGTTTGGAGATTGTGGAGGTTTGAGGTAGACCTTTTGTTCGGAGTCCCATTCCTTTGGCTATGCCCAGGTTCTTGCTTTGCATTTCGTGTTTGGAGTATATCATTAATTCTCCTAACTTCCTCTTCTGATATGTGTTCCATCCCCTTATTTTTCCAGTTTTCCACCATGTCTGGTAGATTAACTCCTTCTTGCTCTAGTATGTCAGTAAGTTCCATCTCATCACTTCCGATGTCACTTATGAGCATTTCTGAGTCTTCATCTACCCCTTTTGTTACCTCTTGATTCTGTAGTATAATGCTTGGAGGATTTTTCTCCATTTTTATAGTTTCAGGCTCTGTTGTAGTTTTGTTTGCTTTAGAGGTGTTTTGTTCCTTATTATTGTCCTCTGATTCGGTCTCAGTTTCCAAAACTTCTAAAGCATTGCTAGTATTACCTTGTGATGTGCTTGCTTTGGTTGGGCATTTCTTGTTGGCTCTTTATCTCGCTCTTGGTCGAGTGAAGAATTCCTTGTTCTTCTCTGCCTTATCTACCTTAAGGTCTTCTGCTGTTTTATTTAATGGGCATTCTATGATTAAATGTCCATGCTCATGAAATTTTCTGCATCGGAATGGGATTTTCTCATAATCAATGGCTTGGAAATAGTCCTCATCCCTATATTCCAGCCACAGTCCCTCATGCAATGCCCCCGACACATCCATTTCCACACAGATTTGGGCACAAGAGGTGTATCTTCTCTGCAGAGTGGCTTCTGAAGCTTTGATGAAGGTCCCTAATTTATCACCTATCTGTTTTAGAGCTGCATATCCCCAATAGTCTATTGGCAGGGAGAAGAGGTGTATCCAGACAGGCACCTGCTTGAAGGTTTCTTTTTCTAGCACAAAATTGGGCTTCCAAGGCCTAATGTATAGGCCCGCAGAAGCGAAGAAGTAAGGTCCGCCATCAAATATTCTATCCTTATCCTCTAGATTTAAGAAAAAAATAATGAAAAAACGTTTGGCTCCTAAGTGCAGTCTAACATCACCTTTGGGTTTCCATTGCTGCTTTATCCATTGGCACAACGCTCTTTCTGTTGGCCAGAGTCCCATGAACTTGCAGATCACTGCATGTTCGGTCATGTGATCCCGATAGGCTTGAATTTCTGGGTCTGTTATCACCACCCTTAGGGTTTCTGCTGCCTTAGGTTTACATGGGCCTTGAGTCTTTTTGCCATTGAATGTTTCTGTTTTGTTTCCTTATTCCTCATTCTCTTTATTCAGAGCCCCTTCTTCTTCTTCTGTCTGCTTCTTTTCTTGTTTGTTTTCATGGGCGAGATGTGCTTGCATAGCCTTCTCCCTGCCTCTGTTTTCTGTTCGGCCACCGTCCTCCTTTCCTTTTAGCTTTTGAGTGTTGTGTTCCTCCTTGCCCTCATATCTTTTCCTTCCCTTCCTGGTCCCATCCTCTTTCTGTGACCTTTCATACCCAGCTATTTGCACACCTTCCTGTGCTGTCTATTTATGCATCATTATTTGTTTATAAGATGGGGTCCCTATGGACCCCTCATTTACAATCTGTCGGGTCAGGATCTGTCCTCTTCTGTATAGCTCTGCCACTCTGACCCTGTTCTTATCCAGTTTTGAACCCTAGATCTGAAGAGTCCGTGAACTGCAAACCCCCGTTTTCACCAGGTCACGGCTGAGTCCTTCAACCGTCTCACCCCTCTCTTTCCTACAAGTTCATCCTTAAGGATCATGTTAACCCTCTATCAAACTACCAACCTTCCTTACCTGTCCATCACTTTGCTTTTATTTCCTTGTCCTTACTTTTCTTTCATTTCTCCAATGTTAGAGTTCTCTAAGAATTCTCTAAGTGTGCAATAGCATGAGAGAATAGAGAGCTTCAAAACAGAACTGAGAAAAGCTATGAACTGATCCTTAGAAGTCTTTTTATCACTAAGGCCTCTATTTTTTTTTTTTTTTTTTTTTTTCTATTTTCATTCAATTTTCCTCTCATGAAAATTTGTGACCCTTCATCTTGCTTTTCTCCTATTTTCCTTTATTTTCATAAATAAGTACCATTTAATGCCTCTATGTCTTTTCCAATGCCTTTTCCAATTTCCTTAGCCATAATAAGCTGAAAGTGATACCCACTATAGTTCTTTTCCCAACATTAAGCTTAGAATATGTGTCCCATGACGTTGGTCTTATTATTCTGCCTTTATTAACTTTATTACATTAAATTTTAACCTGTGGTTGTTACAAAATGCCTCACCCTTAGGGGAACACCGTCATCGGTGTTTTGTGACACATATGACAAGAAAATCGTTGAAAACCAAAACATAATTCTTATGGAGCTTTATAACTTATCTCGATGCAATACTTACAAAAAAAAACTGCAAATCATGACCAACATGACAAACATGAAAAGCATACCACTTATTGGAGTTTTATAACACAACTCATTGTGGACTTACAATAATAACCATACATAGATATGTACATATACCAAAAATTATTTGCCTCAACTAGCAAATGATGAAGGAAAAATATCTCGCAGCTGATAAACCATCTCCCATGTAGCTTCATCGGTGCCAAAGTGCTTCTACTACACTTTAACTTTCTCAATTTCTCTGTTCGGGAACATGAACTATTTCCACTACAATATGCACTGAGGTTCCAGTTGGATTTCTTCTTCTGGTTCCACCTACAATACAGACCATTCAATCACATGATAATTATCCTTCACATATATTTTAAGCAATGAAACATGTAAAACATCATGGACTTTCACTTTTGATGATAGTGCAAGTCCATAGGCCATTGGTCCAATCCTCTCAAGTTTCTAAAAATGCCCACAATACCAAGGTGCCAACTTAGCACATGATCCTATCCTCAAGGATATCTTCTTGGGCTTCATGCGCAAGTACACATGCTCCCCAACCTGAAACTCCCTAAATTCCCTATGTTGATTTGCATCACTCTTATTCCTATCTTGTGACACCTTTAGATTCTTTTTGATAATCTACATTTTGTATTCCATGTCATCCAACAGGTATGGTCCAATCAACACATTGTTCACTGCATCACTCCAGCTAACGGGAGTATTACAACTTTACCCATTAAAGTGCCTCAAACAAACTCATCTTCAAAGAATATTGATATCCATTGTTATAAGAAAACTCTACCAATGGAAGTACTCTTCCCACTTCCTCTACTGGTGCATAAGATACATCCTCAGCACATCCTGAAGAATCTTTTTCATCCTCTTCATCTATCCATCCACCTACGGATGATAGGTTGTACTAAAATCCAACTTTGTCCCCAAACCTACAAAAATCTCCTTCCAAAACCTGGAAGTGAACATGGCATCTTTGTTTGATATGATATTCTTACGAACACCATGAAATCTTATTATATTCCTGATGAAGACCTGAGCTACCTCACTATCTGAATCAGTATACTTTACTGGAATGAAGTAAGATAGCTTGGTCGACCTGTTAACCACAACCATGATGGATCATGTTGTCTAGATGTATTTAGGAAATCTGTAATGAAATCCATGGAAATGACCTCCCATTTCCATTATGGAATCAAAACCGGCTACAATACACCACCTGGATGCTTGCACTCTTCTTTTACCTATTGAAAATCCAAACACCTTGTGACAAATTCAACCACCTCTTTCTTCAAGTTCAGCCAATAGTAGAACTTCTTCAGAACTATCAAAGTCTTCTGATACCCCAAGTGGCTTGAATACAAATTAGCAAGAAATTCCCTCAAGCTAAGCTTCTTGAGTTCACTTTTGTCCTAAACATAGATGTTGTCCCTAAATCTCACCAAACCATCTTCCATGAGATGATAATCTACATCTTGATCACTTGTATTATGTTGATGTAAATTGTGCTTAAGTTTTTGGTACTTAACAAATTGTTTCCATGCCTGTAATATCCACTCTTGCAAATTTGTCCCATATGAACTCATAACTGCAATGTGATTTACCTACACTCTTCTACTAAGAGCATCTGCAACCCTATTCTCATTTCTATTGATGTACCTGATTTAGAATTCAAACTCACTAAGTATGGCTAACCATTTAGTTTTCTTGGCATTCAGATTAGGTTGGTTAAACAGGTATCTCAGCCCACTGTGATCACTCATAAAAAAACCTCCTACCAAGAAGATAGTGCCTCCATAGCTTCAATGCATGAATTATCACTTCCAATTCAAGATCATGAGTCACATAATTTTTCTTTTGCTCATTCAGTTTCCTTGACTCATAGGAAAGCACATGCCCTTCTTGCGTGAGGACTCCACCAAGTCCTCTCTTGCAAGAATTTGTACAAACCATGAACTCTTTATTTGGATCTATAATCTTTATATCTTGAGTGTTTGTAAGACACTTCTTCAACTACTCAAAACTATGTAGGTTTTAACCTTGTACAGAAATTACCTGCATACAAATTCTTAAACAAAGAAAATAAACAATGCGAGAGCATAACCCATAAAACACATATGCACAGAGATGTTTCCCTGGATCCCAAAACCGGGACTACCAGCTTGATTTTTCATTATGTTCCTTTCAATGTTACAATACATATTTATACATGCCGAAGCATCCAATACCATGGACCGAAAACCATCGCGTCCAATACCACGGACTGAAAACCATCGCGTCCAAAAAACATGTGTGAAAATCATGCACAAAACCATAGGTGGGTCTGCCCAACCTAACATATGGTCAAAAACCAAAATTTTCTGGGGCGCTGCCCCGGACCCCATAAAGTGGGGTTACGGGTGCCCTTCAAACCCCCTATTAACTACGTGGAAAGAATATAACACAACCCAACAATCTCCCACTTGTTGTTTTCTTTGCACAGGGGGCCACAAGAGAGCTTAGTCATTTTTTTAGCCCTGAGATTCCCATTGCTTCTCTACACCAAGAGAACTTCTCAGAGCTCACATATTTTGTCAATGCATCTGCAGTATTCTTTAAAGTGTCCACCTTTACCAGCAACACCTTTCTGTCTTCTATCATATCCCTCACAAAGTGATACTGAACATCAATGTGCTTTGTCTTTGAATGATAAGCAGGGTTCTTTGCCAAGAAAATTGCACTTTGGCTGTCACAGTCTATTCTTATAGCTCCCTGTACTAACCCCATACTTGAACAAAATCTCTGCAACCAAACTGCTTCCTTGCTTGCATGAGTGGCTGCCATGTATTCTGCCTCTGTAGTTGATAGTGCCACTACAGATTGTTTCTTACTAATCCAACTGATTGCACCTCCAAATAGGTTAAACACATACCCACTTGTAGATCTTCTCTGATCCAGTTCTCCAGCCCAATCTGCATCAACAAAGCCATGAATATCCAACACTCTGTCCAATCCTGGTCTTCCTTGGTAGCACAAACCATAATCACTAGTGCCACGCAAATACCTAAAAACCCGCTTCACTACTGTCCAGTGCTCCTTCCCAGGTTTTGACATAAACCTGCTCAATACTCCCACTGCATGTGCAATGTCTGGTCTAGTACAGACCATTGCATACATCAGGCTACCCACTGCACTTGCATATGGAACACGGGACATGTCCTCTTCCTCTTCTTGTGCCTTGGGACACTGTTCAGCAGATAACCTCACACCTACAGGAATAGGAACCTTCACCGGTTTACTATCCTGCATATTAAACCTCTGGAGTATTGTCTCGACATACTTCCTCTGGTTTAACCAGAGCTTCCTCTTTGACCAATCTCTTTTAATTTCCATGCCCAAAATATAGTTTGCAGCACCAAGATCTTTCATGTCGAATTTGGAGGACAATTGGGTCTTCAAATCCTGGATAATTTCTTTGTCATTTCCAACCAGCAACATATCATCCACATACAAGACCAGATAAATAGTACGGTCGCCAATTAATTTAAAATACACACAATGATCTGCTTTGCTTCTGGTGAAGCCAAGTCCCCGTATAAATGTATCAAATTTTTGATACCACATCCTTGGTGACTGTTTTAACCCATACATAGACTTCTTTAACTTGCATACCAGTTCTTTCTTACCCTTCACCGCAAAGCCTTCAGGTTGCTTCATGTAGATTTCCTCTTCCAAATCCCTGTGAAGAAATGTTGTCTTGAACACCCATTTGTTGCCAATGGGTTTCCTTCCAGCCGGCAACTCCACCAGATCCCAAGCCTCATTTTTGTGCAAAGATGCCATTTCATCGACCATGGCCTCTTTCCAGAGTTTTCCATCCTCTGAATCCACTGCTTCCTTCACAGTTCTGGGATCATTATCAGTAACAGACAAAGCAAAATTTGAATTGAAAGTAGATGGACTATACCTTTCTGGCTGCCTTCTTTCTTGAACTGATCTTCTCACAGCGGAGTTTGTGGCTCTTCATCTTCTGATTCCTCCTCTGCTGCAGAGTCTGATTCTTCCTCCTTTGGCTCAAACTCTATCTTCTCAGGTTCCTTTGGTTGGACTTCATGTTGAATAACATCTTTTACCTCTCTGAACAACACATCTCGGCTGTACACAACCTTCCGTGTGACTGGGTTCCAAAGCTTATAACCCTTTAAACCATCCTTATACCCAATAAAGATGCACTTTTCAGATTTACTATCCAACTTGGTTCATTTCTCCTTTGGAACATGTACATATGCATCACATCCAAATACCCTTAGATGTGAAAGAGAGGGTTTCTTACCAGTCATACTTCTTGTGTAGTCTTATCCTCCAACGCTGATGAAGGTGATCTGTTGATCAGGTAACATGCAGTATCCACCGCCTCTGCCTAGAATTCCTGTCCTAACCCGGCACCACTGAGCATGATTCTTGCCCTTTCCATCAACATCTTGTTCATTCTTTCTGTGACTCCATTTTGCTGAGGTGTATATGGAGTAGTCTTCTACCGAGCTATACCACACTTCTTACAAAATTCTTCAAATTCCTTGCTGCAAAATTCTCCACCATTATTTGTCCTCAGCACCTTTATCTTCTTCTCTGTCTGATTTTCCACCAGAGCCTTAAATTCTTTAAACCTGTCAAAGACTTCAAATTTCTTCTTAAGAAAATATATCCATGTATTCCTTGAGAAGTCATCTATGAATGATACATAGTACACAGACTTACCCAGTGATTGAACCTTCACAGGTCCAAACACATCATTGTGCACAAGCTCTAACATCTGTTTCATCCTCTTACCACCAGAGGGGAAACTCAATCGATTCTGCTTCCCATATACACAATTTTCACAGAAATCAAAATCCAGAGAGCTATTATTCATACCTTCTACCATACCTTTACCATGAAGTATTCGAAGGCCCTTCTCTCCAATATGTCCAAGCCTTTGATGCCACAACATGGTCTTCTCTCTAGAGACCACTATATTCTCTACTCCATTTTCAGGAACCATAGAACTATTGCACCCATCAACAACAATGCTACCTTGTAGCTTGTATAGAGTTCCAATCCGAACTCCCCGCATTAATATCAGTGCTCCTCGAACCATCTTGCAGGTATCTTTCTCGAACACCGTCTTTACACCTGCATCATCCAACTTACTTACAGAAATCAGATTTCTGGCCAATGCAGGAATATATAGAACACCCGAAAGTGTTCTAACCCTTCCACCTTGCAACTTCAACTTTACTTTTCCCCGACCAATGATTCTAGCCTTCCTATCATCTCCTAAGAAGACATCACCACCATTGTATTTCTCATACTTGCAGAACCACTCTCTATGGGGAGTGAAGTGAAAGGATGCACCTGAGTCAATCAACCATGCCTCATGATCTACATGTGTACTTGAAGAAGCCAAGTACACATCCCCACCTTCATCTGAGGTGGTTTTCGCCTCTGTAGAAGGAGCATCATCAGATCCCTTTCCTTGATCAGGAGCTTTAGATTTACAATCCCTTCTGAAGTGCTCTTCCTTTCCGCATTTCCAGCACACCACCTTTGTAGGTTTTCCTAGAGATTTAGATCTCCCTCTAGATTTAGATCTCCCACTCAATGACTTATTTTTGTTTCTGTTCTGGGACCGTCCTCGTACAGACAAGGCATCACCATTCTGGTTATCCATATTTTTCCGTCTCATCTCCTCCGTCAGCAAGGCTGAGACTATTTCATCAAACTGCAAAGCAGTTGCATTGCTACCTATTGCAATAACCAGACTATCCCACGAATCTAGTAGAGAACACAACAGACTGATGCACTTATCTTCATCTGAAATTTTAATATCAATAGATAATAACTGACTTACCATAGTATTAAACACATTCAGATGCTCTGTCACCGAGTCTCCATCTTTCATCCTCAGGTTATACAATTTTTTCTGCAGGAACAGTTTATTCACCAGAGACTTAGATTGGTACAAAGTCCCTAACTTGACCCACAAAGCCTTTGCCGTAGCTTCCCCTGATACATTCAGCAATACTGAATCCGAGACACACAATCGTATTATGCTCTTTGCCTTCTGATCCAACTTCTTCCATTCTTCATCGGTCACTCCCGATGGTTTAGTACCAGGATCTACTGCGATCTACTGATCTTTATCCACCAACAGATCCTCCATCTTGAGTTTCCACAACTCAAAATTCTGACCATTGAACTTCTCAATCTCTATCTTTCCACTGCTCGCCATCTTCTTTCACCACCAGAATCGATCTCACAGATCTCCCACTGAACAGGGTCTACCACAGGCCCGAGCGAAACCCTTCAGCAACAAAGGCGTCCCCTTGAAGCCAAAACAGCTCTGATACCAAATGTAGGTTTTAACCCTGTACAGAAATGACCTGCATATGAATTCTTAAACAAATAAAATAAACAATTCGAGAGCATAACCCATAAAACACATATGCACAGAGATTTTTCCCTGGATCCCAAAACCGGGACTACCAGCTTGATTTTTCATTATGTTCCTTTCAATGTTACAATACATATTTATACATGCCGAAGCATCCAATACCATGGACCGAAAACCATTGCGTCCAATACCACGGACCAAAAACCATCGCGTCCAAAAAACATGTGCGAAAATCATGCACAAAACCATAGGTGGGTCCGCCCAACCTAACATATGGTCAAAAACCAAAATTTTCCGGGGCGCTGCCCCGGACCCCATAAAGTGGGGTTACGAGTGCCCTTCAAACCCCCTATTAACTACATGGAAAGAATATAACACAACCCAACAAACTAGCTACACATTCCTCTATCCATTTAAACTTCTTTCCTTTCCTCTACAAATATGAAATAAGATAGGAAATCCATGAAAAGTTTCTGATGAACCTCGTGTAATTACCTGCTAACCCCATAAATGATCTAAACTCATTGACTTTCCTATGAATTTTGCATTCCATGATATCTTTGATCTTTTCAGGGTCCACTATTATGCCTTCCATGGAAAAAACATGTCCCAAGTAATGAACTTCAGTCTAAAAGAAACTACACTTACTAAACTTGGCATATAACTGATGCTCTCACAACAATATTAACATTATCCCAAGTGTTATGCATGGTCTTCCTCATTCTTAGAATATATCAATATGTCATCAATGGATACTATCACAAAAGTTTCCAGATAAGAACCTAACACACCATCATAAAACACATGAAAGTAGTTGGAGCATTAGTCAAACCAAAAGGAACCACAACAAACTCATTGTAATTCCCTACTTGGTTTGGAATGTTGTATTATAAATGTTCTCTTCTTTGATGCATACCTAATGATATCCTAATCTTAAATCAATCTTCGAGAACATTGTTTCTCCCTTCAACTGATCAAACAAATTATTAATCCTCAGTAACATATATATGCTCTTGATTGTCACCTTATTCAACTGCCTATATTCAATGCACAACCTAAGAGTATCATGCTTTTCTTAGAAAAAACACTAGTGTACCCCAGGGTAATACACTTGGCCTAACATATCCCTTGTACAACATTTCCTTGAATTGTAGCTTCAGTTCCACTAAATTTAGAGTTCTCATCCTGTAAGGTGTCTTTGATGTTGGTGTATCTCCTAGTACCAACTCAATAGAAAATTCTACTTCCCTTTAAGGAAAGTCTGAAATTTTTGTTGGAAATACATCTTGAAACTATTTCAAAACTAGATACCTCTTCAAGACTTCCACATCCTCAACATCCTTACCTTTATCGGTAGAAACATGCACTGCGAACAATACACACCCTTTCCTGCAAATGCACTTTGCCTGCATAGTTGTAACAATTTTCACTCATGTAGGCATCTTCTTACCCTACAAGATTATCTTATCTCCATCATCATCCAAGCACTTGATAACCTACTCATAATGATCCACCTTAGTCCTATGAAGGTATAACCAATCCATACCTAGAAGCATATTGTATGATCCAAATGGAAGCACATTTAGATGTGATGATGTAGGCATACCATTTAGCTCAAATTCACAAGCTCTTATCCAATGATGAACTATTTTCTTAGTAACCTATAGCCAACTGCACTAACCAAGACTCTACATGCACTTCTTTACTCAAACCAAATTTATCCACCAAGTCAAGATTAACATTAATATAATTATATCTAGGGTCAATAAAAATGGAAGCAACTCGATCACAGAGCTTACCTTCCATCTCAATAGTGGATGCTTGGTGATATGCCTGTTTGTTATCAAATGCTACATAGATCCAAGGAATCATTTGAACTACATCCCCAACTATTTGTGCCTCCTAAGCACTGTAGATCTAAGAGTTTCCACCCTAATACAACAAAAAATCCTTCTTGTGATGATATTTTCCACAAATCCAACCCTGCAACGGTTCTATACCAGTACCTTTATTCTGCTGTTCTCCAGGCTGGGGTCCATGTCATTTTTCTACCACATTAAAATTCTTGTAAGGTGTTGTGAAACTAGCTCACAAAAATATACAGAAGATAGATCAACGGATTCAAAATCAACCTCTTCGAGGGGGAAACCTCCCTTACATTACACAAACGAATAATTATTGGATGATACAAATGAAAAGACCTCCTTTCTATACATAGGAGTCTAAGGGGTCCCAATGCAATTAGAGCCTACATAAAAATAATATTATAGGGGAACGACAATATCAATACTAGGCTTCTATGGGGCATAATAATAACAACATGGAGACTATTTGGGAATAATAATACAATAAGGGGGTTGCACTAATAACAATAAGGGGTTACACTAGTATTATAAGGACCTAACATGCCCCTCTCCTTCAAAAAGTGTTGTCCTCAACACTTGAGTAGTCATGGATGCTTCTGTATAAAATAATCATCGTCCTATGTGGAATCTTCAGCGAGTAAGTTCTTCCACTTTTTGAGATACTCTAAAATTGATTGATTGTGTAGCTTTCGATTTCTTGTTTTTGTGACTACTTCTAGTTCCAATATGATTTTCCCTTCCTCATCAAGTTCTGGCAATATTGTTTGAACTGGGATCTTCTCACATATAACCTTCCTTAAGCATGAAACATGGAAAACTGGGTGCACTTGGGAAGATGCAGGAAGCTCCGATTTGTATGCTATAGTACCAATCTTTTGTAACACCTTGTACGAACCATAATACTTTGGTGATTATTTATTATCCTTCTTAGCTTTCTCAAGGTGTTAGTGTCGGTATCTTCATCCCTCCATCAGTGATCAAATTATCTTGTTGCATTGCATGTTAGGTGTCTCACTCGATCAACTGCATTCCGTTAGGGTCATGGATCATCTGATTGTAGTGGTATATTATACATTTTCCCTCATGTCCTTTACCTGCTGGCCCATTTTCATACATCTAGATCATCTGTAGTCAATTTTTGTCTTTAAATTTACAAAAGTCATTATTAGGGTTTTAGGTCTCATTAGGTCTAGGGTTTCGTCAATAAGGTCTTCAAAATGCTCAATAATAGTCAGCAGATGCATGAGGAGGTCAAATAAAGTTTTAGCAACAATAATTTCCATAATCACATGCTCAGTGATTAATTTGTCCTCAAAACTCTGTTTTGAGGAAAAACAGAGTTTTTTATGTTTTCATGTACAAATTTGATGTAATTTCATTTGTTCCATATGTAATAACTTTAGAGGTAGCCCTGGTCACTTTGCCAAGCCTCTGCAACTTCACCACCTGCAAAACAAAACAAAAAGTCAAAGCATTTATTCCATCAAAGGCAAAAATAAAGAAAACTACCCAAAAACAGAGTTTTAAAGAAAGTTAAAAGAAAACATTAGAAGAGTGGATTTTTGTAAATGAAAAAACAAAACTATATGTATATAAACTATTTTTCATGTTTAAAAAGTTCATTTGTGTCTTGAAGAGAAAGAGAGCAAGTGTATTGGTCTTCCAAGAGCCAAGAGAGTGAGTTTTGTGCTAAAACAAGAGAAAACACAGGCGCGGTGCATTCATCTAGCATGACACATTGGGCAAAAGTTGGCAGTGCAAGTTTGTAACGGGCGCGACGCATAGAGAGCGTGGCGCAGCTATGAGGTGGCACGACGCACAGGGCTACAAGGCTCAAAACCACTCCCAACCTCTTCCAAACTCACAAATTTGCTAAATTCCTCACTATCCAAATAAGTTGTCACTCCTTCATGGCCAATGAATGAGTTTATCTTGGTGCTTATGGTGATTTAATGGGAAAAAATTGAAATCCTACCTCCTAGCATTTTTTTGTCAAAAACAATTGCATAGGGTTTGTAAATTGTATTTCTTGCTGCTAATTCCACTCCTAAGCATTTTTCACTCCCTCACTCCTTCATTCCCTCATTCCTTCACTTCATTTTCAAACTATCTTTACATTCTCATCTACCATTCCATATTCCTCATATCCCTAAAAAAATAACCCTAAATCCCTAATCACATTATCCCAAACCCTAATTTTTATTCCCAAACTCTAAAAATCATCCCCTAGACCATTCTATTCCTCAAAAACCTATCAGAAACATTCCTAAATCCCTCATACACACTCCCTCCACAATCCCTCATACATTCATATCCTTGGCAGAAAAAAACCTAAAGACACCATAAAATCTCTTCATACTCATCTAAGAAAACTCAAACATTGGCAAACATGGAGTCAGATTCTTCCTATGACAGAGATGAGGAGACAGTCAATGATTCTTCTAGAGAAATGCATGCACCAAGGAGGCCTCACAAGGGTGGAAAACATAATCGGGACAAGCCTACTTCACTTGTCGAGCTGTTGGCCTGTCCTCTTGTTGTCACATGCTTTCAACACCAATCTTGTTATCAGTTCTGTGAGATGGTGGAGAGAGTCAAGTATCACCTTGAGCTGGCCAGATTGTTTGTGCTTCATCTTCATAATGGCCAAGTCACTTTCGCAGGTGTGACATTCACCTTGACACCTGAGACTATTGCTCAAGCAACCGACATTCCAAATGTACGTGAGCAATGGTATAAGAGCAGCTAATAGATAGAGACCATTATGAGCCTTACATCAAGGCTAGTTTTTAGAGACATATCAGTAGAGTTTTTCCTTTCAAGTATCTTCAAGACACATATGCTCCCTTCATAAAACTCATAATTAAATATTTCAGCTGCGAGGGAAGATTTTATCGTCTGTATGCCTATCATATCAGATTGTTGATGCACTTTACTAGGGTGAGGATGATGAACCTCCCTTATTTCATTTGCTGGAACATTGAGAAGATGACCACCTTAGTGCAAAAGAAGCCTCCTCAACAAAAGTATAACAGCATATATCATTTTTCACTAATCAAAATTGTGGTCTTGCATCAGCTTGGTTTACTGAACATCTCATTGGAGGATTTCATTGCACATAAGGTCTTTACAGGTCCTCAAGTACCCCCAACAATTTTTCATGAGGCGGGAGGGCCTTCACATCAGCAGGAGATTCATGAGACACAAACCACTAGTGTGCCAGTGTTTTTCACATATCAAAAGGGCACTAGAAGGTTGTTTGCAACAGCAAAATGAGTACTATCTCCATTCGGGGTGGAAGGGGTCTCTTTTCCTCCATCAATAGAGTAGGTACATGACAAGGGTAAGCAGCCCTTGCATGATCAGGGACCTTCAGGAGGCCATGAGACATATTTCATCCTCATTTAGGATGAGGAAACTGATTTGGGCTCACAAAGCTCAAAACTTAAAGAGATCATTCAGGAGTAGCAAGATGACATTCAACATTTGTCTCTTGACCTGGAAAGAGCCAAGTGGATCATTAATTATTTGGAGCAAAGGAAAAAGCATCTAGAAGATCAGAAAACCATCATGGAGCTCCAAAACATAAGGGTAAACTGGCAAGCTACCAAGAGGAGGAAAATCAAATTGACCACACTTGAGCAGGAAATTCAAGCTGATCGTGAATCTTGGCTTGAGAGGACAAACATGCACTTAGAAAGAATGCTAGAGAAGTCCAAAAATGAGAAAAACATGTTGAGGAACATGGCATACCACTACTTGTCAAGAAATATGGTGTGCAAAGCAAGAATTGGGAATTTGAAGGCCAAATTGAAGAAAGCCATGAGGAAGAGAAAAGAGAAAAATAAACTCCAGATCTTGGCTGAGGCTTCCTTAGCCTAACACAGCACTTGATGAGGAACACTTACCCCAAATTTCAAGAAATTTGCGAAACTTTTTGGAAATTTGAAATTTTTGGCCTAAAAAACAAGGTTTTCTGCCCAATGTGTCGCGCCCCTTGGCGCACGCTTTTGCTAGAGACCTCCTTTTGAGGAAAACTCAAGATTTTTGGATTTTTCATGGAAAAATATGAATTCCCTCACATGGCCAAGAAATTTTGATAGGTTTTGAGCTTCCAAAAAGGTCAAAAACACCTCAAAAATGGCCTTTCTGCCCCTTTTTGGACACACAGGAAGCAGTGTTGGGAGAACTCAATTTTGGATGGGCAAATGGAGGCAGAATTCAGAAATTCCACTTGTTTTGGAAGTTAGACAAGAAAAAATTTGAAACAAGCCCACTTGGAGAAAATTTGGTGCACGGGAAGGCCTCCAAAATCAGCTGCAAAAGGGTGCTATGCATAGGGAAATCAGTGCGGCGCATAGGAGGAAATTTGTTCATTTTGGCCAAAAAGCTCTGTTTTTTGCCTAGTTTATTCACAGTTTGAATTTTCTCTTTCTAATAGTCAAATTCATGATGTAATTTAATGTGACTTGATGGATTTTGATGTAATTATGCTAAATTTTCACTCATAGAGGTAGATTCATCATAAAAAAATAGTTTACAACTGAATGAATCAATTTCCTAGGTTTTAGAGGCATGCTGTTCAACTGCCTACTTTTCAGTTCTTAGTTTAGATCTTGTTGAAACAACTCCTAAAATCATCAACACGACCCCTAAAGCCTAGCATGAGTTGTTTAATGCCTATATATAGTAGTTTTTCAGTCATTGAGAAAGGTTGGACTCTTGTGAATGCTTTGAGCATTATTGTACATTCATTTTCAGTAGTTTGGCAAAGGAATTGACCATGGTTTGTAGCACTTTATGGGATTCTTGTGGCATATTGATTTGGCATTGTGTTTTCTTCTATAATTTCAAGTCTTACATGTGATTTATGTATGCCATTATCTCTCTTTGTTTCATTTTAACTAAATCAAACAAGGATAAAGGTAGAATACATTGAATTTGGAGTGCTCTACCTAGGGTTTGTTTAGTTATCTATGTTTTCAGCTATTTGAAGAGGATCCCTGAGACTTTCATGCCCTCTCCAACTGCTCACCAGTCTAAAATCTCTCCAACTCACTCAATTTTGAAGTGCTAAACCATTTGCCTACCTCGCGCCATAAAGATCTCTGCAAAACTGTGTCCATTCCTCGCACCCAAATCTGCCTTTCACAATTGAGCTAGCAAACCCATCTTAAATTCAATAAAACACCTCTGTACCTAGCCTAAAATTAGTCATCACATTATTCATCTCAAGTTTCATTGGCCATCTTTTCTGAGATTGCAAGGAGAGAGCCCTCTCCCGACCTGGTAGGGCTAGCTGCCAGGTTAAGCGTGGTTTGATGTTACCCTAGATCTTTCCTTTCTCAACCTAAGGTAGATTTAAGCCCTAACATAGTGGCGACTCCGCTAGGGAATGAAAGTTTATTATCATTGTTTTACTTTGTAGACTATAGACGGAGCCTGAAGTTAGCCAGGTAGCCTTCGGAATGCTCTTGCTTTGCATTAGCGAAAGTAGATGAATGTTGCTTCAGTCAATCTCTGGTCTATTTTATAAACTAAACAGCTGATCTAAATGATTACCCCAGTATCATTAAGCAATTCTAGACTTTGGATGATGAGTTTAGAATTTGATAGGCTAAAAAAGTTGATTTTTTCCATTTGATTTTTGGGATTAATTCAACACACTCGCTTCCAGACAACACACTAGAGCCAATTCTGATCTTGATCCTCCTCCTGTGTATGAAAATCCAAATCTCATCCCAAGAATTCTCCGACAAGAAAGTTCTGTGATTCCCGTGTTTAAATCTCGTTCATGTCTTGTTGTTTTTGAATATCTTGAAGATCTTGAATTTGACGAACGTTTTGATCTGTCATTGTTTGAGACTAAATCTAAAAGTGATGTTGGTTCCACTGTTTTAAATTCGGAGTTTGTCAAGGATCTTGAAACTGAAAGGGAAAATAGATCAATTGACAGTTACATTTTGAATCTTCAGACTTCCATTGTGGCTTCAAATATTCTCGAGTTCTTAGAATCTGCATCAGAAACTCTTGGTTCATCTGCAATTGTATCTAATTCAAGAATTCCTACTAAAAATCCATTCGTTCCCAGAATTCCCGTGCAGCCCACTAAATCAGATCAGAGACCTCCTATCTCTTCTCCCCCATCAACCCCATCAACACCTCAAACATCCCGTATTTCATCCCCTCCATCGACACCTCATACACTAAATACATCATCAGTTGCGCGATATGCACCCCTTGTGTTGCCTCAAAATTTGGATGACATGCCCGCTGACTACCAAAGCAAGATCCCATTGTTTGATGGTACTCCTCAAAGCATTATAGCTCAGCAGCATGTGGATAGGATGACAGATTTCTTTGATCTTCATGAGATTGATGCTGAAAATGTGACTATGAGATTATTTGTGCAAACTTTTGGAGGTGAAGTGAGAAAGTGGTTCAAATCTTTGTTGGCTGCAAGTATCGCTACAATGACAAATATTTAGAGACAATTATTGGATCGCTGGGAGGTAAAGAAAAACCCTCTTCAAATTCTTTCTGAATATGAGAACATCAAGAAGAATGTTGGTGAGAGTGTCCAAGATTATTGTGTCAGATTCAATACAATTTACAATGCAATTCTTGCTGATATAAATCCACCTATGGGCTTGGATTTGATTAAATTTCCTGATGGCTTCAACCGTGACATGGCATATCAATTGAGGGAAAGAGATTCGGCAACATCGGAGGACATGCAGAAAATTGCAATCAGCATTGAGGCAAATCTGCTTGCCAAGAGAGCTAGAGCAAAGGCTGAAAAGAAGGTGACCATAAAAGAGGAATCTTCTTCCTCTGATCATTTGCTTTGTAAGATTGAGAAGATGTTTGATAGGCTCACAATTACTGATAAGCCTGAAGCACAAGTTAGAAATCCAAACTTTCATGGCCAGCAACAACCACAATTCAGAATCAAGCAACGAGAACAAAGAGCATAAGACCAAGCGGCACAATAGCAAGTGAAGACACCCTTGCAGCAGAATTTTGTACATGGTCTGGAATCAGATGATGATGAGAACATAATTGGTGAGGAGAATCATTTCTTTACACCTGATGATCTGCTCATTTATAGCACCAAAGATGAAGAGTATTCAAAAAGCTCAGCTGCACAAAAAGATGAAAATTTCATCTTGGCAAATGAAACAGTTCTTGAAGAAGAGTCTAATGAATATCAAAGGGGATACATGAATACTTTGACAGCCCAACAGCAACAATATTCACTCAGGAGTAGAGAAGTTCCCATCAATCCAATTCAGAAGAGGAAGGAAGTGTCACCGTCAAAGAACGATTCTCCCATAGTGCAGAGAAAGGGAAAAGAGACCGCTGATCCTAACACCAACAAAACACAATCATCAAACGAAAGATCAAATCAGTCAATTGTATCAAAGGAAAAGAATGAAAAGAAGGATGCTCCAATCAAAGAGGTAGAGAAAACATCAGCCTTTAGCTGAGAAAATGAAATTTCTAAGTTGAAAGTGTCAATTCCTTTGACTGAATTAATGAAAAACAGCAGCTATAAAGGTCAGGTGTCTAAGATTTTGAATTTGGATCCATTATCTAATATGGTAAATGTGGAGGATGATCAACCTGAACTTATCTTTGGGCCAGCATTAGAAGTTCAGTCTGAGGACAGTGATGTAGCTCCATTTTACATCAGCCTTAGATTGCATTATTTTGTATTGCACAATGCCATGTTCGATTCTGGAGCCTCTCATAATCTCATGCCTAAAGAAATCATGGAAAAATTGGGTCTAGATATCACTTGCAAGTACCATGATCTATATTCCTTTGATTCTGGTAGGGTCAGATGCATTGGGCTTATTAAAGATTTGGTTGTCACTTTAGATCAGATCCCGGTGAAGAATGTTTTGATGGATGTAGTTGTGGCGGATATTCCTCCTAGATTTGGCATGCTTCTTTCCAGATCTTGGGGAGCAAAACTCAAAGGGACATTGCAGCTTGATTTCTCCTATGCTACTATTCCCGTGTTCGGCCAGTTGAGGAAATTATACCTGGAGAAAAAGATGAATTACATGATCACTAGCAAGGAGAAACCTCTAAATCATCCAATCATCTATGTACATACTAA
Source organism: Pinus tabuliformis (assembly GCA_031772625.1). NCBI lineage: Eukaryota > Viridiplantae > Streptophyta > Pinopsida > Pinales > Pinaceae > Pinus > Pinus tabuliformis. Next base: position 478,226,333 of record CM062812.1, on the reverse strand, counting down.
TTTGGAATCTTTTGTTTTATATTCTGATAGTTTTAATGATGTAAATAGTCAATTAGTTGAAGTAGAAGATATTCCAGAGATCACTGAAAATTTCAAAGTTGTACTAGATCAAGAAAGACGAAAACTTGATAGTACTGCTGAGCAATTAGCCTTCTGACAGTAGCAAAAAGTTGATGGGCAGCAAGCAAAAGAAGAAGAGCAAAATGAATTTCAGCATTTGGAAGATGAGGCTGGGTTGTGGAGCATGGACTTTGATGGCGTGGTAGGAAGAGAAGGTGCTGGAATTGGCATTTGGATACGAAGCCCTGCATTTCTTCCAAACAAAATGCCAAGTAATGTAAGGGTATGTTAGTATAAAATGGATTTTAATTGTTCAAATAATGAGGCTGAATATGAAGCTTCAATTGCTGCTCTGAAAATACTTAAGAAGTTAAATGCCAAAATAATTTCAGTATATTGCGACTCCGAGTTAGTTATCAAACAAGTGAAAGGTGAATACCAAGCTAAACATCCTCGCATGCGAGCCTATCGGAATGCGGTGCTAGATATTTTGAGATTGCTTCTAGATCACACTTTGACACGTGTCCGTCATGTTTAGAATATTATTGCTGATTCGCTTGCAACAACTACAAGTAATTTGAAGATTCTGATGAATTCAAACAATAAGTTTGAAATTCATGTGAAACATCGCCCTGTTGTCCCAGATAACCAAAGATATTGGTAGGTGTTTCAATATGATAAAGAGATTGAGGAATTTTTGCAAAATGAAGGCAAATACAAAGACACTTCTATAGATGGAGAAAATGATGATGGTGAAGTAGATATGGAATTAAATCAGATGGAAGTTTTGCATCTCAAGGACAATGTCATTCCTAAATGTCTAATACCTTTAGAGGAGTTGTTTTATCAAGATGATGTAGCCCGAAAACTGAGCTTGACACCCACCGAGAATTAGAAATGAGTTATGAGCCCCAAAAATTGATAATTATATGGGCTCATTCAACCTCCTAATTCGACTTAATCCACCATTCTCATTAGTTTATTGCAAGTTTTTGATTATATTTATGCTAATACAGTGAATTGGGTTAGTCATTATGCCAACAAGTCTAATGGGTGCTTTGTGCGGATTTTTAGTCAATTTTGAGACAAAATCAAAGGTTTTAATGAGCACTTGGTAGCCAAATTCATGGAATAAAAAGGGAGAGGATTTGTAGGAAGCTGTCCCCTTCATTTATGGGCCCTTACCTCGAATTCTCCACCATCAGCTCAGAGTTCAAGGACCACCAAATCGATTATCACAAGGGAAGTCGAGCAAGGGCTAGTAAAGGTGCTGTTAACTACAAGTTTTGGCAGTCGAGTTCCTAAGGTTTAGGAGGGCTGTTGGGGTCCTCAATTTGTATAAATAAGAAGGCTTAGGGCCTTATTTCAGTTAGTCACTTTGTAGGCAAAAGTTAGCTAGTTTGTAGTTCGATTTTAGTCATTTTTTAGTCATCTTTTAGGCAGTAGGTTAGCTCTGCATTTCAGCACATTTTCAAGCTTTTCCTTGTGGACAGTTTTTGATGTAACTATTATTCCTTGAGCAATAAAGATGAATCTAGCTTTGCACCAACTCTAAACTTCCTTAGGAGGCTGTAGCTCTTGGGGTTGGGCCCAACTCAAGTGCCCAGTACCTCCTTTGTTCACCTTTATCTGTTTTTGCTGCATTCTTAGAATAAAACCTGCTATTTAGATTTAAATCTTGCTTTGTTATTTAGATTTCTTTTGGTGATTAAAAAGGATTTTTATGTTCAGATTGATTTGATAGGTTATTAACAGGGAATATATTCAGAAAAAGGCCACCAAGCACCTCTGATCTCACCTCTCCCTCAGTGGGATCAGGAGTTGGGATCAAGGTGACCTTGCTGCCCAAAAACACTGTCTTTTCTTCGCCATGCAATCATTAGTGTTCGATTTTTATTCGAAAAAGTTGGTTACATGTTTAGATTCTTGATTGCTTCATTGCATAGTTATTATACATGGTTTCATTGCAAATAAAATTCTGTTCATTTCCTTTGCTGTTACTTAGGCCAGATTAGAATAAAGTAGCTAGGTCATCGGTTTTTCAAGTCATTGTTTGTTCAATTTGAGAAGTAACTTGCAGAGCACCTGTAACACCTCTCCATCAATCCCATCTTCTCCATTCCCTAAATCTGAGTCTTGCCTCACATTTGCTACACCTTGACCTAGTTTCCATATTTTTGTGCAACATTGCTCCACTCCTCCTTGAACAAATCCAGCCATCCTGATCTCTCCTCAGCTCCATCCTCCAAGTCCTAGACCTCCTCACACCATTATCCTACCTCCATGCTCACTCCTTAACCCTTCTCTCTCCATCCACCCTCCAAAAACCTCTTTTCGGAACATCCTATAGAAATTACAGAACATCTTGTAGAACCCCTGCAGAATTCTTGTAGAAGCTCACGAGAGTGGTTTCTTGATAGCCTAACTTTGTGAAACTCTATGGAAGGGTGCTAGGGACACCTTAGGCCCTCTTCTAACCTTCCCAACCTTCTGCAAGCATTTCCTCTCACCAATCCACCTCTGCACAGTCAAAAACCAGTTAAAAGCACATGCATGATAATTCTGACAACTTATTCAAAAATACAAAAAGATGTTTTTTTCAGATGTTACTATAGAAGTAGCTTAGACACATGCATTTTACCTTCCTAGAAGTCAATGGCATCTCTTTCAGTAGCTTGCATCCTCTTTCTTGCATCAGTAGGGTTAGCTAGTAAAATTAGGGTTTGCTAGGGTTTGCGTTTCCGTTCAGATTTCCAGTTTCTTTCTAGAAGTAGATTAGCCTCCTTTGAGTTAGCTTTCATCCATCAGTTAAAAATCTTCTTCTAAGAGCTCATAGAAGTTGGCTTAAGCTCCCAGTGGACTTGTGCCAGCTGACTAAGTGACAGCTGCGGCAAGAGCTAGTACTTATGCGTACAACACCGTCGCTTCCAAGTTTGTTACAAACTACCGGGTTGATAAAATTAAAGAAGGGAGTTCTAGGAGTTGCAGCATTATTGTTGTAATACTGGTGCCCACCAATGAGTTGAAGATGTAAACATTGGATCAGCAGAAAATCCTAAAATGGTCAAGTTATCAAAGGCTTTGCCTCCACAGGTAAAGGAAAAATACATTAGTTTATTATCTTCGTTTACTAATGTATTTGCTTGGGATTATTCAGATTTGAAGGCATATGATAAGAGTATAATTTAGCACATTATCCCAATCAAGCCAAATCAAACGCCTTTTTGACAGAAGCTAAAAGGATAAATCCAAAACTACTGCCCTCAATAGAGAAGGAAGTGAATTGATTATACAAATCTGGTATAATCATTCCCATAAGATTTTCAGATTGGATTTCTAATTTGGTGCCCGTGCACAAGAAAACAGGTGAGATTCGATTATGTATTGATTTCAAAACTCTGAATAAAGTATCTTTGAAAGATAACTATCCATTGCCCAAGATGGATCACATACTTCAACGAGTAGTTGGAGCATCTCACATGTTGCTACTCGATGGTTATTCCAGTTATAACCAAATTATGGTCCATGAGGATGATAGAGACAAAAACAACATTCACCACTCCGTGGGGAACTTTCCATTACGCCAAGATGCCTTTCGGATTGAAGAATGCTGGTGCAACTTTTCAGCAGGCTATGGACATTGCATTTGCAAATGAGAAAGATGTATTTTTAGTTGTTTATCTTGATGATTTGACAGTTTCTTCTAATTCAGATGAAGAGCACCTTTATGATTTGAAGATTGTATTTTAGCGGTGTAGAAAGTATGGAATATCCCTCAATCCAAATAAAATCCTATTTGCCATGGATGAAGGAAAGCTTCTCGGTCATATCATATCCAAGGAGAGCATCCGCATTAATCTAGCTCAAGTGGAGGCCATTCAGAAAACTGATTTTCCACGATGTAAAAAGGAGATCCAGTCATTTAACGATAAGATGAATTTCTTACGTCATTTTGTGTCAAATCTTGCAGAACATTTGAGGGAGATCACAAACATGTTAAAGAAATATAGTGTTGTGAAGTGGACCGAGGAAGCCATCAAGTCTTTCAATTTGGTAAAGCTAGCCCTCTCTTAAGCTCCAATTTTGATCAACCCGGATTATTCCCAAGATTTTATTTTGTTTTCATTTGCTTCGGATCGTACTATGGCAACAGTCTTAATGTAGAAAAGAGACCAGCTTGAGAAACCAATTGCTTTTTCAGCAGAACGATAAGAGATGCAGCTTTAAAGTATAATATTATTGAAAAGCAAGCCCTTTCTTTAGCAAAGGCATTGAAATATTTTCGAGTTTATATTCTGCATTCTCATATCCTTGCCTATGTTTCTAATGCTATCGTTAAAGATGTTTTAGTGCAAATAGATCCAGAAGGGAGACGAGGCAAATGGATCACTGCTTTTTTAGAATATGATGTGGAGATCAAACCAACAAAACTCATCAAAGGCCAGGGGCTGGCCAAACTGATGGCGGAATCTAATTTTCACGCCTTGGACATAAATCTCATTGTCGCTATGTCCGAAGACGATGAGGAAAGTTCTCTTGTTCAGGTAGCTGAAATGTTTTTACTTTCTCCTTGGTATTCGGATATTGTTTATGTGCTCCAACATCTTTCACCGCCACCCGGATTGGCTAAGAACAAAAGTAGGACCCTGAAATTAAAGGCTGCAAAGTTTTGTATAATGAATAATGCACTCTATTGGAAAGATCCTAGTGGTGTCTTATTGAATTGCTTGGTTGAAGAAGAAGCAAAATAGGTCACAGATGATTTTCACAAAGGGATTGTGGAGGTTATATATTTTGGAAGACAACAGCCAATAAAATTTTGAGAGCGGGATATTATTGGCCAACTCTCTTTTTTGATGTGTACAAAACAGTTACAAGCTGCCATGAATGTCAGATTTTTCAAGGTAAGAGAAAATTACAACCTTTGCCACTCAAACCGATTGAAGTAAGCGCTCCTTTTCAACAATGGGGTTTATATTTTATTGGTGATTTCAATCATACTTCTTCAGCACAGCATAAATGGATCCTTATAGTGACAAAATACTTCACTAAATGCATAGAGGCGATTCATACTCGGCAGGCCACTGATACGGTAATAATTCAGTTTCTTGAGAACAATATTTTGTCACATTTTGGTTGTCCTAATAAGCTGATTACAGATAATGCAACAACTTTTAAATCTAAAAAGATGATTGATTTTTGTAATAAATAGCAAATTACCTTGGGCCACTCAACTACATACTATCCACAAGGTAATGATTTGGCAGAATCCTCGAATAAATATTTAGTCAACATCATCAAAAAGCTGCTGGAAACAAACAAGAAGAGCTGGCACAACAAATTGGTCAATGCACTATGGGCAGATAGAGTGAGTTAGAAAAAGTCAATAGGCATGTCCCCTTTCAAGATCGTTTATGGTGGACACATTTCTTCCTACATCTCTTGCAGTTCTGGTTGTTAAACTACTGCAGGAAGCTGGTAGTGAGGAAGATCATTTGTAGCGGAGAATCAATCAAATGATCCATTTACAATAGACTAGAGAGGAGGTTTTTCAGAATACCTTCAAGCTGCAAGAGAGAATAAAAAAGATATATGATCGAAAGGCAAAGGCGGACAATTTTCAAATTGAAGACATAATGCTGAAATGGGATGCCTGAAACGAAGACAAAGGGAAACACGGCAAGTTCGAGAACCTGTGGAAAGGACCTTTTAGAATTGCTGCATACCGAGGTCATAATGCTTTCTTGCTGAAAGAAATGGATGGAGAAGATTGTCTTGGTGGGCCGGTCAATGGTCGACTTATGAAATGGTACCATCTTTGAAATATCTTTTGCTGTCATATGTATCACTGTATATACCATTTTATTCCCTTCATTGCAAGTGTGTACTGTAATCACTCATTCAGTTTGCGGCCTGAAGTGAAGGCTATAAAACTGAAGGTTTGATTTCATTTTTGGTTTGGATTGTTTGAGTCAGTCTGAGTTGGATTCCAGTCTTGAAATTGAGTCAATTTTGAGTCAGATTTCAGTCCTAAAATTGAGTCAAATATTGGTTTTAGTTTTTTGAAGTTATTGACTCCATAGCCCAATGGAAGAAGGCACTATCTACTTTCCAGAGGTCTGTAGTTCTTGGCACCTCCAAGGAGCTACAATCCCCATTGGAGCCAATGTTAGTGTTGGTATCTCCATCCCTCCATCAGTGATCAAATTCTCTTGTTGCATTGCATGTTAAGTATCTCACTCGATCAGCTGCATTCCATTAGGGTCATGGATAATCTGATGGTAGTGGTATATTTTACATTTTCCCTCATGTCCTTTACCTGCTAGCCCATTTTCATACATCTAGATCATTTGTAGTCAATTTTTGTCTTTAAATTTACAAAAGTTATTATTAGGGTTTTAGGTCTCATTAGGTCTAGCGTTTCGTCAATAAGGTCTTCAAAATGTTCAATAACGATCAGTAGACACATGAGGAGGTCAAATAAAATTTCAGCAATAATAATTTCCATAATCACGTGCTCAGTGATTAATTTTTCCTCAAAACTCTGTTTTAAGGAAAAATAGAATTTTTTGTGTTTTCATGTACAAATTTGATGTAATTTCATTTGTTCCATATGTAATAACTTCAGAGGTAGCCCTAGTCACTTTGCCAAGCCTCTACAACTTCACCACCTGAAAAACAAAACAAAAAGTCAAAGCATTCAGTCCATCAAAGGCAAAAAAAAGCAAACTGCCCAAAAATAGAGTTTTAAGGCAAGTTAAAAGCAAACATTAGAAGAGTGGGTTTTTGTAAATGAAAAATCAAAACTATATATATATAAACTATTTTTCATGTTTAAAAAGTTCGTTTGTGTCCTCAAGAGAAAGAGAGCAAGTGTATTGGTATCCCAAGTGCCAAGAGAGTGAATTTTGTGCCAAAACAAGAGAAAACCCAGGTGCGGCGCACTAGGGCATGGGCGCGGTGCATTCATTCGGTGCGATGCATTGGGCAATAGTTGGCAGTGCAAATTTGTAACGGGTGCGACGCATAGAGAGAGCGTGGTGCACCTGTGAGGTGGCACGGTGCACAAGGCTACAAGGCCCGCAATCACTCCCAACCTCTTTGAAACTCACAAATTTGCTAAATTCCTCACTATCCAAGTAAGTTGTCACTCCTTCATGGCCAATGAATGAGTTTATCTTGGTGCTTATGGTGATTTAATGGGAAAAAATTGAAATCCTACCTCCTTGCATTTTTTTGTCAAAAACACTTGCATAGGGTTTGTAAATTGTATTTCTTGCTGGTAATTCCACTCCTAAGCATTTTTCACTCCCTCACTCCTTCATTCCCTCATTCCTTCACTTCATTTTCTCCCTCTCTTTACATTCTCATATACCCATTCCATATTCCTCATATCCCTAAACAACCAACCCTAAATCCCTAATCCCATTATCCCAAACCCTAATTGCTATTCCCGAACTCTAAAAATCATCCCCTAAACCCTTCTATTCCTCAAAAACCTGTCAACAACATTCCTAAATCCCTCATACACACTCCCTCCATAGTCCCTCATACATTCATATCCGTGGCAGAAAAAAACCTAAAGACACCATAAAATCTCGTCATACTCATCTAAGAAAACTCAAACATTGGCAAACATGGAGTCAGATTCTTCCTATGACAGAGATGAGGAGACAGTCAGTGATTCTTCTAGAGAAATGAATGCACCAAGTAGGCCTCACAAGGGTGGAAAACATAATCGGGAGGAGCCTACTTCACTTGCCAAGCTGTTGGCCTGTCCTCTTGTTGTCACATGCTTTCAACACCAATCTTGTTATCAGTTCTGTGAGATGGTGGAGAGAGTCAAGTATCACCTTGAGCTGACCAAATTATTTGTGCTCCATCTTCATAATGGCCAAGTCACTTTCGTAGGTGTGACATTCACCTTGACACCTAAGACTATTGCTCAGGAAACCAACATTCCAAATGTAGGTGAGCAATGGTATAAGAGGTAGCTAATAGACAAAGCTCATTATGAGCCTTACATCAAGGCTAGTTTTCAGAGACATATCAGTAGAGTTTTTCCTTTCAAGTATCTTTAGGACACATATGCTCCCTTGATGAAACTCATAATTAATTATTTCAGCTGTGAGGGCAGATTTTCTCGTCTGTATGCCTATCATATCAAATTGTTGATGCACTTTACTAGGGTGAGGATGATGAACCTCCCTTATTTCATTTGCCGGAACATTGAGAAGATGACCGCCTTAGTGTAAAAGAAGCCTCCTCAGCAGCAGTATAACAACATATATCATTTTGCACTAATCAAAATTGTGGTCTTGCATCAGCTTGGTTTACTGAACAGCTCATGGGAGGATTTCATTGCACATGAGGTTTTTACAGGTCCTCAAGTAGCCCCAACAATTTTTCATGAGGTGGGAGGGCCTTCACATTAGCAGGAGATTCATGAGACACAAACCGCTAGTGTGCCATTGTTTGTCACATATCAAAAGGGCACTAGAAGGTTGTTTGCAGCAGCAAAACGAGTACTATCTCCACCCGAGGTGGAAGGGGTCTCGTTTCCTCCATCAAAAGAGTAGTTATAGGACAAGGGTAACCAGCCCTTGCATGATGAGGGACCTTCAGGAGGCCATGAGACAGATTTCATCCTCATTTAGGATGAGGACACTGATTTGGGCTCACAAAGCTCAAAACTTAAAGAGATCATTCAGGAACAACAAGATGACATTCAACATTTGTATCTCAACCTGGAAAGAGCCAAGTGGATCATTAATTATTTGGAGTAGAGGAATAAATAGCTAGAAGATCAGCAAACCATCATGGAGCTCCAAACCATATGGGCAAACCGACAATCTGCCAAGAGGAGGAAAATCAAATTGACCACACTTGAGCAAGAAATTCAAGCTGATCTTGAATCTTGGCTTGAGAGGAAACTTTGGCCTCCTTAATACACACCTGATGCTTGGTCTTTTCCACATGCTCTGCCAATGTTGAAGACTTGGATCTCCCATGTCTTAGGTCGGCCGCATGTTCGCAGATCCTTTGATGGATGGAGCGTCCTGTTTCCCCAATATAGGGGGTCCCACATGAACAAGGGATCAAGTAGACACCCTTCATGTCCTTAGGGTTAACGGGATCCTTCACCGATCGAAGGGAATTGCGAATGGTGCTGAGGGGCCTAAAGGTTGAGGGAATATCATACCTTTTAAGGATCCGAGCAATCTTGTCCGTGGTTCCTTGGACATAGGGAAGATGGACACCTAGACGGCGCTCTTTTGGCTCTTTCTTAATTAACGCATTTTTTGAGGCTTTATGGAAAGCCTTCTGACCTAAGCGCCTACTATATCCATTCTCCACAAAGACATTAAGGAGATGGAATCTCTCCTTATCAAATCTCTCACAATCAGAGATCCTAAGGGCACGAGATAAAGAGAGCTTTGATAGGAGAGATCCCATCTCCTTAATGTCTTTGTGGAGAATGGATATAGTAGGCGCTTAGGTCAGAAGGCTTTCCGTAAAGCCTCTAAAAATACGTTAATTAAGAAAGAGCCAAAAGAGCGCCGTCTAGGTGTCCATCTTCCCTATGTCCAAGGAACCACGGACAAGATTGCTCGGATCCTTAAAAGGTATGATATTCCCTCAACCTTTAGGCCCCTGAGCACATTCGCAATTCCCTCCGATCAGTGAAGGATCCCGTTAACCCTAAGGACATGAAGGGTGTCTACTTGATCCCTTGTTCATGTGGGACCCCCTATATTGGGGAAACAAGACGCTCCATCCATCAAAGGATCTGCGAACATGCGACCGACCTAATACATGGGAGATCCAAGTCTTTAGCATTGGGAGAGCATGTGGAAAAGACCAAGCATCAGGTGTGTATTGAGGAGGCCAAGTTTGTTGTCAAAGTTGCTCAGTTCCATCATCGTAAATTTAGGGAAGCTATTGAGATTGAAAAGAGGCCGAGCAATCTCAATAGAGATGATGGCTGGAAAATCAGTAGGTGCTGGATTCCAACACTCTCTTCTTAGTCGATTTTTCTGCCTCCTCCTTGTTTTTAAACTCTTATTATATATATATATATATATATATATATAGATATACATATATATAATATTTTTGTTTTATTATATATATATATATTAACAATAATTATTAAATAATTTAAATAAATAAGTAAATTATCTTCGTAAACTAACCAAAAGTATTTTATTTATTTTTTAATCCTAACTTTTATCTTAATAACCTAATATTATAACTATATATATATATATATATATATATATATATATATATATATATATATATATATTAATTAATTAATTAATTTTTTTAAAACTAACCATTAAAAATATTTTATGTATTAATATTAAAAATAATAATAATATTAAATTAATGAATAATAATTTGACCTGGGTCCGAAGGTCAAAATTAGCCGTTGGTCGATTTAGCCGTTGGAGTCTCTGCTCAGACTATTTAATATGCTAAGCTAGATCTGTTTCTTCAATTTCTCCTGACGATGAACCAGACTTGTTGGTTTGAAACGCGTCGACAAATGTCTGTCTACATGTGATTTACGGCAAAGTTATTCTTTCAAAAATTTTAAGTTTAAATGAAAAAAACTCTAAAATGTATATATATTTTCAGTTTCAAATTTAAAATAAAATTCGATTATAAATTCTAGATCTCTATTTTGATATAGATTTCAAATAATTTTTTCAAACATTATAAAACATACCCATTTTAGTAATATTTCAACTATATATATGTTCGAAATATTATATTTTATATGGTTTATATATTTCATATAGTTAATATATTATATGAATATATAATATCCTAATTTTAATATATATATATTTCATCCAATAATACATACTATATATTATAATTCAAAACCTATAAATTCATAAAAAACATTAAAAGCTCTTGCATTATCCATCGTATGATTAGCCCACACCCACTCCACCCACTCCCACCCAATACACTTTACATACACCCACTCCCACCCACTACACTTTACATACCTTTATGCATCAGCGTTGATTTTATGGATTGTAATATAAAGAGGTGAGGGAGGTAGGCTATATGTTTATTAAATATATTTTGATTAATTAATTGGTTTTTAATATTTAATATTTTTTATTGATTTGTTTTTTATTTTGTTAATTTAAATTGCAATTTAGTTAATTTAATTTTGTTTAATTAATTTTTATTTATAGAATGTTCAATTGTTTATTCAATTTTTTTTTAAAATTTTAATTATTATTTTTTTATTTTTTTTAATATTGAAATTTTGTAATTTATTATTTAATTTTAATTATTAATTAGTGTTATTTAATTTAATTTAATATAATAATAATTGTAATTATTAATTCAAAGTTAAGATTTTAATTTTTCTTTAATATAATAGCAATTTTATTATAAGTTACAATGATTATTATAACAATATGTTTTATGTAAGGTAAATATGAAGATTTAAAGAAATGATTTTTTATTATAAGAGCATTTGAGAAAATCATAGGACAAGGGAAGCCCAAAGAGAAAAAAACCAAGTTCAAATTGGGGTCAGATTTTACTTTATAAAATATATACATAGTTGACAATGAAATCTTTATAGATAGAGTTCTCCCTCATTGGGGATAAGAAAGCATGTATCTATGGAATAGGATATCATACATGAAGTCACACACATTGTGTACAGGACCATTTTTTTTTGTTATTAAAATTATTGTAAAAAATTAGATGTCAACTCCATTTTAAATGTTGATGGAAATTACACATCTTCCTCATACTTTGAATTAGAAACCAGTTATCAAGTCGATATAAAATTATTTTACATAAATTTGGTACTCCAATATTTTATTTATAGTAAACATTGATTTTTCTCTCTCTCTATATAAGTAGGAAATTGATATTAAAATACTAGTTAACATGGATGTTCAAATATTTTGTTCAAAGTACACATTGAAATATGGAGTTACATAGATAGCTCATATTGCAAAACAAAAAATAGAAGAATTTTTTTACATTCAATTTCTTTATGTCTCAATATATAAAATTATATTACTTATATGGAAATTGAAATATTATTATAAAAGTAAAAGTATAAGAGATTTTTACATTCCATTTATTTATCTCTCTATATAAAGTTGACATAAAATTATGTTACTTAATACGAAAAATGAAATATTTTATTTATTATTGACACTGATTATTTTTGTTCTTGGTATTTGTAATTTAAATATCACATGTAAACTCTATGGCATGGAATGGATTTCACATATCCTTCATAGTGTATTGTAATATCCATGTTATTTTAGTTGTCAAGTTTAATCTCCATGTTGATTAGTGAAGGAATTACACATCTCTCTCATACTAAAAAGTAGAAGTCAAAATTAGAATTTTTTACTCAATTACTATGTCTATGTTATTTAAGATTGACATTTAATTGTTTTATTTATAGGGGACATTGAAATAATTTCTTTTCATCATATTGAAAGAATTTATTTTGTTATTAATATTTTTTATATTTTTAATATCGTTACTATTTTATTTATTTTAATGTAAAACAAAATCTCTGGAATATGAGGGTATTAGCACAAAAATTATCTATTTTTATGTTATTAACAATTTTTTAAAATTTTTATTATCGTTATTATTTTTCTTTTTTTAATGTAATAATACATTACAACATTTTCTTTTTTTAATGTAATAATACATTACAACATCTTTCTTATATTAGGTTGTAGAGTGCCACAATTAAAAGTTGGGATTAAAAAATTTCTTTAATGAATATTCAAAATTAATATCATGGGGTAAACATTATCGATGAGTAAACTAAAAGAAATTTAATAACTATTAAAAGTAAATTTATGTGAACAACTATCAATTAAAAATTAGATAATGACACAATTACAATAATTATATCTATTCATACTATTTTGTATGTATTAGTTATTAATATGATGCAACTAAAAAATGAATATATACATATGTATTGATTAAAAGAAATAATATTTATGTATGGATGGATTAGAAGAAACAATATTTAAATTTTGTTTTTTCCATCCATATATATATATAATTTTCATTTTTTAGTTTCTTTTAAATTTTTCTCTTTATTTTTTCTTATTAGTATTACATTATTAATATACATATAATATTTAATTAATATAATATTAAAATGCTATTTTATATATATACATATAATATAGTAATAATTATATTATAACTAGCATAGATCCATTTTAAGCTTAGATTTATCAAGAGCATAGAGGGATCAAATCTCTTTAAGGTGTAAACCTTTTTTAGAGTACAAAGTTTGAAAAAGGTTTTCACTTCATGAGCTCTGATTCCCCTCAACACTTGATAGACCCAAGCTTAAGATGGATCTATGTTTGTCATATGTGTGTGTGTGCCACTTGTCAATTCCTAGTTGACCATAAAAATAATTCCACATCTCTTTTATTTTGAGCTACACACCAATAAAAAATTGTAACCATAAGAAATTTAATTTTTAGTTGCTTTATATAATATATACATAGTTGAGAATGAGATATATTTAAATTGAATTATATAAGAAATTTAATTTTTAGTTGCTTTATATAACATAGACATAGTTGAGAATGGAATATATTTAGATAGAATTCTCCCTCATATTAGGGATTAGAAAACTTGTATTTATGAAATAGGAAGTCACACACACTCTGTGGGTGTTTGTACACACGTTAAATTTTTTTTGTTATAAACATCTCCCTCATACTCTAAGTTAGAAACCACTTATCAAGTTGATATAAAAGTATTTTACATTAGGTGGGTACTATAGTATTTTATTTATGGTGAACTCTCTCTCTCTCTCTCTCTCTCTCTATATATATATATATAGATAGATAGATATAAACATATCTAAGCATGAAATTGATATTAAAATATTAGTTAAGAGGCATGTTCAAATATTTTATTCAAAGTACAAATTCAAACATGAAGGAGTTATATAGTTAGTTCATACAAACCAAATATTCATTAATTCTACTCTTGTGTGACTTCCTATTTCATAAATACATGTTCTAACACCTAATATGAGGGAGAATTTTATCTAAATATATTCCATTCTCAACTATGTTTATGTTATATAAAGCAACTAAAAAATACATTTCTTATAGAATTTGATCTAAATATATCTCATTCTTAACTATGTATTTATTATATAAAGCAACTAAAAATTAAATTTCTTATGGTTACAATTTTTTATTGGTGTGTTGCTTAAAATAAAAGAGATGTGGAATTATTTTTATGGTCAACTAGGAATTGACAAGAGGCACACACACACATATGACAAACATAGATCCATCTTAAGCTTGGATCTATCAAGTGTTGAGGGGAATCAGAGCTCTTGAGGTGAAAACCTTTTTCAAGCTTTGTACTCTAAAAAAGGTTTACACCTTAAAGAGATTTGATCCCTCTATGCTCTTGATAAATCTAAGCTTAAAATGGATCTATGCTAGATATAATATAATTATTACTATATTATATGTATATATATATATATAAAATAGCATTTTAATATTATATTAATTAAATATTATATGTATATTAATAATGTAATACTAATAAGAAAAAATAAAGAGACAAATTTAAAAGAAACTAAAAAATGAAAATTATATATATATATATATATATGGATGGAAAAAACAAAATTTAAATATTGTTTCTTCTAATCAATACATACATAAATATTATTTCTTTTAATCAATACATATGTATATATTCATTTTTTTAGTTGCATCATATTAATAATTAATACATAAAAAATAGTATGAATAGATTTAATTATTGTAATTGTCCCATTATCTAATTTTTAATTGATAGTTGTTCACATAAATTTACTTTTAATAGTTATTAAATTTCTTTTAGTTTACTCATTGATAATGTTTACCTCATCATATTAATTTTGACTATTCATTAAAGAAATTTTTTAATCTCAACTTTTAATTGTGGCACTCTACAACCTAATATAAGAAAGATGTTGTAATGTATTATTACATTAAAAAAAGAAAATGTTATAATGTATTATTACATTAAAAAAAGAAAAATAATAACGATAAAAAAAAATTTAAAAAATTGTTAATAACAAAATATAGATAATTTTTGTGCTAATACCCTCATATTCCAGAGATTTTGTTTTACATTAAAATAAATAAAATAGTAACGATATTAAAAATATAAAAAATATTAATAACAAAATAAAGTCTTTCAATATGATGAAAAGAAATTATTTCAATGTCCCCTATAAATAAAACAATTAAATGTCAATCTTAAATAACATAGACATAGTAATTGAGTAAAAAATTCTAATTTTGACTTCTACTTTTTAGTATGAGAGAGATGTGTAATTCCTTCACTAATCAACATGGAGATTAAACTTGACAACTAAAATAACATGGATATTACAATACACTATGAAGGATATGTGAAATCCATTCCATGCCATAGAGTTTACATGTGATATTTAAATTACAAATACCAAGGACAAAAATAATCAGTGTCAATAATAAATAAAATATTTCACTTTTTGTATTAAGTAACATAATTTTATATCAACTTTATATAGAGAGATAAATAAATGGAATGTAAAAATCTGAAATACTTTTACTTTTATAATAATATTTCAATTTCCATATAAGTAATATAATTTTATATATTGAGACATAAAGAAATTGAATGTAAAAAAATTATTCTATTTTTTGTTTTGCAATATGAGCTATCTATGTAACTCCATATTTCAATGTGTACTTTGAACAAAATATTTGAACATCCATGTTAACTAGTATTTTAATATCAATTTCCTACTTATATAGAGAGAGAGAAAAATCAATGTCTACTATAAATAAAATATTGGAGTACCAAATTTATGTAAAATAATTTTATATCGACTTGATAACTGGTTTCTAATTCAAAGTATGAGGAAGATGTGTAATTTCCATCAACATTTAAAATGAAGTTGACATCTAATTTTTTACAATAATTTTAATAACAAAAATAAAATCGTCCCGTACACAATGTATGTGACTTCGTGTGTGACATCCTATTCCATAGATACATGCTTTCTTATCCCCAATGAGGGAGAACTCTATCTATATAGATTTCATTGTCAACTATGTATATATTTTACAAAGTAAAATCTGACCCCAATTTGAACTTGGTTTTTTTCTCTTTGGGCTTCCCTTGTCCTATGATTTTCTCAAATGCTCTTATAATAAAAAATCATTTCTTTAAATCTTCATATTTACCTTACATAAAATATATTGTTATAATAATCATGGTAACTTATAAAAAAATCATTATTATATTAAAGAAAAATTAAAATCTTGATTTTGAATTACAATTTTTCCACTGGAAAAATCCGTAATTTTCATTAAGAGTGAAAATTACATATAGTAGATGCAAAAAGCATATGCACTGTCAGAGCCTTTAATTCAGATACGCCACACAGGGTGATCTGGTTTTGTACCAAAAGCATTATGTATAGTCAGTTAAACATCTAGCTGATATTACCGCGCAGGGTCCGTAGTATTCATTCTATATATCATAGAAACAGTAATAGCTATAAAACCATCAGATTTTCAAATCATTATGCGGTTCAGAGACTGTTGTTCCTTTGGTATCGCTGATCTATGTAAGGCCTGTGGTAATATCTGTATTCCTTAGATCCTTGCTGTTCTAGTATTATCCATTCGCCTCTGGGTAGTATCGTGGCCTCCTTGGATAATTGATCAGCGCTGTTGTTATGTTCCCTGTGAATGTGAGTACAAGAGATATGGGTAAATGCTGCCTTGAAATTGTGTGCTTCATACAATATGTTGCTGAGGGTGTGTATATGACATATTGAAGATTGATTGAACCAGTTCACTATATTCAAAGAATCCCCAAATATGTTTAGATGTAGACACTGATGTCCCAAAGAGAAATGTAGAAGGTGACGCAAAGTCATAAGTTCAGCAAAGTTGTTTGTACCCACTCCGAGTCCCAACTTGACTTTATATTTATGGTTTTCACTGATGTGTAGTATGAAGCCCCCCCACAACCGTTTTGGTTTGAGGCTTCGTCGAAGAAGGCCCAAGGGACGGTTCTGTCAATGATAGGGGGAGGATTTATGCTCCGCACCCTAGGGGGAGTAGGTTCAGGCAGTTCTAGATAAGAGGAGATGATGTTGGCTTCTGTTCTAGTCCAACATACAGTCTGGTTGTCGAAGATATATCTATTGTGCGCCTTCCAGATATGCCAAGAGACCACCGATGGTAGGTTCATTAGCTTGGATCGAGAGTATCTGCTACTCCAGTCTTCCCAAGCACTTTGTAAGTCACCGCCGTTCCAGGATCCAGTAAAACCGATAGACGAGATGTCTTATGGCTGTGCATTGGAGGAAGAGATGTACAGTGGATTCCGAATCTGCTTTACATAGTATACACCATGATGTACCATATATCGCTCTGTGGGTTAAATGTTCTCCCGTAGGTACAATATCCTTGAGAGCACACCAGAAAAAATGTCTGATGCGCGGTGGGGCAGCAAGCTTCCATATATCGCTCCACCATTTAATAACAATTTCAGGCTTTTTATGCTGAATAAGAGAGCAGTATCCAGGCTTCGGGGCATATATGCCATTGTCAGCCAAACACCATACTAATTCGTCAGTCCCCTATTTTATTCTAATATGCGATTCAGTTAAAGCAGAAATAAATTCCAGCCACTCCTGTTTCCACTGAGGGGGAAGATCAAGCTGCGCAGCTGACTTCCATGCCTGTGAGAAAATATTGGTATTTTGATGGTCTGCGATGTCTGCAAAAACCTTGATCTCCTGTGAATGAAGATGTCTGATGAGATCTCTGCTTAGTATATGCCTTCCCCCACTTCCAATCCAAGGGTCTTGTCCAATCCTACCGAGAGAGCCATCATTGATTCTCCAAACCAGGTGGTCTTGAATGTGAGGGAGAGAATGAATCAGTGCCTTCCACACCGATGAGCAACCGCTTGTCTGCCATGTAGGTAATCTGATCCAGTCAAGTAAACTCTGAGGCCATATGTATTTGTGATATGAAATATGTGCCCAGAGGTTCTGTCTTGTCATTAGAGACCAACCCATTTTTGCCGCTAAAGCTTGTGCAAAAGAGGGAAGATCTTTGAGTCCCAAGCCACCCCATTTCTTCGGAAGTGCTATCTTTTGCCAACTTATCCAGGCAAATATTCTTTTGTCCTGATTGCCATTCCAGAGATAACTGTTACAGATCTGTTTTAAGCGCCCAAGAATGCTCCTTGGTATCCATGCCAGTGCCATCCAAAAGACTGGTGTGGCTTCCAAGACGGATTTTATAAGAATCAATCTACCAGCCCTGGACAAGTATCTGATACTCCAAGCAGTAAGTTTCTTTTCCAGCTTATTAACCAGCCAAACCCAATCAGCAATTCTTTGGCATGTGGGTTTGAGCCAGTACCCTAAGTATTTGAGCCCTCTGTCCAATGGATGTATGCAGTAGGGAAAAGCCTGTTGTGCTACTTGAGTTTCTTGTACAGTAGTGCGAGAAAAAGTGATAGAGGATTTAGAGTGATTTGCAATCATACCTGTAGCAGAGGTAAAGAGGCGAAGAATATTGAAAAAATTCTTAGAATCCCGAATACTGCCATCCAATAGAATGAGCACATAATCCACGAATAGTAGATGAGTGAGGAAGCAATCGTCAGAGATCCGCAGCCCACGAATGTCTCCGTTCCTTTTAGCCAATGCAATTAGCCTGCTTAATCCTTCCATGACAATGAGAAAGAGCAGAGGTGACAGTGGACAACCTTGTCTCAGTCCTCGTTCCGAATGAAAGAATGGTGAGGCTGAGCCATTTATGAGAATGCTGAAGGATGGGGATGTAATGCAGGCCATAATCCAAGTGATGTAGCTGTGGGGGAATCCAAGGTGGATGAGCATCATCTTGATGTATAGCCAACTGACACGATCGAAAGCTTTAGATAGATCAATCTTGAGAATGATACTTTTGAGATGCTTTGTCCAGATTGAATGAATTGCTTCTTGTGCCGAACCAATAGCTTCATGAATCTGTCTAGAGTCCAGGAACGCAAATTGTTGGGGGGCAATATGTCTGGATAGAATCGGTCTGAGTCGGTTGGCTATGATCTTGGATATGATTTTGTACAGGCAGTTGCATAAGGAGATGGGTCTATAATCATCAAAGGAAGATGGGGAGTCAGATTTTGGAATGAGCGCAATGAAGGTCGAGTTAATGGCATGATATAAAGACCCCGAGATCCTGATTTCCTCCACAACCTTCAGCAAATCTTGACCTAGAATATCATAGAAAGCCAGGTAGAATTCAATGGTCCAGCCATCTGGCCCTGGGCTCTTGTCTTTTTTGAACCATTTTAATATACCTTCAAGTTCCCCAGAAGTAACTAGAGCATTAATCTCCTCTGCATCATCCTCCTCAACAAATCTCGGAAAGTGTCGAGCTATATTGATGATGTCAGGGAGGTTTGGTTCTCGGGGATTCTTATAGAGACCTATGAAATGAGTTATCCCAATATGAGCCAGCTTATTGAAGGAGTCAGCCATATCTCCTTCTGGCGTAGGTAATTGCCAAATAGTATTTGACACCTTTCTTCCTTTGGCATAACTGTGGAAAAATTTCGAGTTTTCATCCCCTGCTTGTAACCAGATTGCTCTGCTCCTTAGTCTCAGGGATTCCTCTCGCTCCTTTAGTATATATGCCTTCTGGTTTTCCAATTCGATCATACGTCCCTTATCCTCTACTGTTATGAATCCCAGCCCTCGCTCATCAGTAAGAGCGCTCAATTCTGATTCAATATGTGTGAGATGAGCTGTATCCCGGGCATGCTTTTCCTTAGCCCAGTTAATGGAGAGGTGTTTGATTTCTGAGAGATTTTTGAAAAACCCCCTAGCCAAAGATTCTCCACCAATAATGGGGTGGGCAAGCCAGTAATCAGAGATCATCTTAATGTAGGTCGGGTCTCTCAGCCAGGTGTGATTAAACTTGAATGGGGCCTTTGGTTTTTTGCAAGGCCCTTGAATTTCTAAATATATAGGCACATGATCCGATAAACCTCCCGATCCTACCCATTGCTCGTAATGGTGCAGCTGGTGAAGGAGCGAATCTTTCATGATGAATCTGTCCAGTCTATGGGCCAATGCAACATCCCCCACCCTTCTATTTCTCCAAGTCGGAAGGAGTTTTTGCATGGGGATATCAACAAAGTTTGTCTGCTCTAACAGGTTGGTCATATAATCTGTAATAGAGTCAATTTGAGCCGCCGATCCCCATGATTCTCTGAACCCTAGTGAGAAATTGAGATCACCTCCGATGATAGTCTTATCCCCTTCCATAAGAGAGAGGTGTAAGAGCCTCTGCCAGAATAGCTCTCTGTGATTACACGGGCCATATACTTTCACCATCCTGAGTTCCATGCCAAGGTCAGCCGAAAAGAAATCCAGACCCAAGAAACCAGTCCCTCCCCACGTGGCATCGACTCTAATAGAGCGGGGGTTAGTTCCGATTGCCAGTCCTCCAGATCTACCGACAGCATCTAGGGATATAAATGACCAACCTGGAGTCAGAGCTTGAAAGGTTTTGGAGATCTGATCAGCAGAGCAAAGAGTCTCTTGTAGCATAATAATATCAATAGATTCAGTCTCAATGAGACGCTTCAAGGCTAGTTTCTTAGGGGCACTAGCCAGCCCTCTACAATTATAAGATAAGCACTTCATGGAGGAACCCTACGCGGGGTTCGTCCAACTCTAAGGACCCCATCGATGGTAGATTGCCTCCCAGATACAACCTCCGCTCCAGCTTTCATAATAGCTTTTGAGAGATCAGTTTTCCTACCCCTGGTAGGCATGGGTCCGACCCCTAACCCAATGATACCAAGACCGGACTGGTGGACTGACGAGTCTGTGATATGAGATCGGGATCGAAGGAAGTATGAGTGAGGAGGAGAATCAGCAGAGGAAGATCGGGGGGGAGAAGATGAGAACAGAGAGGGCAATGAGGGTCCAGTGGTAGCAATAATGGGTGGAGATGGTACATAGAGAGGAGACTGAGATGGCTGAATAGATGATATAGCTGAAATATTAATCTGATCAGAAAAGGAGAGAGAGGGGTTAAGAAGAGTAGCCGTGGCTGATACTGTTCCTGCGGCTGAGCAAGCCCAGGTCATTGGAGGTGAAGAGTGCCTGAGATCGGGATCCGCCACTGGTGAGGAGGCCACCAGAGACAGTCCAGCAGAGATGGGTCGCGATGAAGTAGGAGAGGCTGTCCTGGAAGGGGCAGGAGTGTTCCTCGGAGAACCGTCTGATTTCCGAATGAGTGGGCATTCTTTGATAAGGTGCCCCACCTTGTGGCATCGCCTGCACCTGAACGGAACACCCTCATAGTCCAGAATCTGGGTCCTGATGTGTCTCCCCCACTGTAATGTAATATTTTCCTCCAGCCCTTCCTGAGTATCTAAATGTACCAATATACGAGCGAGTGTCCTGCTTCTGGATTCCACAAATGTGCGATCATGATCTAAGTAGGTGCCTAGAGCATTACCGATCCTGATGAAAACTTCTTCGCGCCAGTACTATAATGGAAGACCTGGCAATCGTACCCAGATTGGTCCAGCTCCGATTTGTTCACGTTCAGGGTCGAATAGTGGGCTCCATCTCTTGAGGAGGACCGGGGCCATTCCGATATGCCAATACCTAGCCAGAACAAGATTCGTGTAGCTTTCTTCAGAAAAATGGAGAGAGAACCATCCCCTTGGTAGAACATGTACTTCTTGCAGATCAATAAGCATTCCTCCCCAAATCTCATTCACCCATTACGACAGCCGTTTAGCTGAATATGCCCTACCCTGGACATGCCCTACCAGCACTGTATTGGCCATAATAGCAAAATCTCCTAAAATCGAATCCTCTACAAATCGGATGGTGATGTCTCTTGTAGTAGCCTTAATGCACTTCGACTTCTTCTTACAAGTACGGGGAGCTATCGGATGGTCGAACAGAGGGTTTGGTACACCATTATGAGGGGTGGGCTTGTTCGGCTTTTCCTTGACCACAGGGGGCTTGATGCACCCAAAAGGGTGAGATCCCACACAGGTAGTGTGCGACGGGGCCGGATCCGGGGGGTTAATCGACGGATCAAGGAAAAAAGATGGAGATAGAGGGTCGTAAGAGGGTGGAGGGGCCTCCGCAGCGGGGGGGTCACATGGAGGCCGAGAAAAGTGCGGAACCGAGTCGTGCTGGGGGAGTGTAACAACGGACGAATGATGATCAGATACCGGGCTGGAAGACGGCGAAGGCGGTGCAGACGGAGAACCAGTTGCAAAGTAGGGATTATGGAATATAACCCTATCCGGAAACGGTTCATCCGAATAGTCCACCGCCTCTGTCTCCATAATGTCGGCCATATATTCCACAGATCGAGAAGTGAAAGTGACGGGAGTCAGCGCCGGTCAGGACTGCAGGGAGCTATGCGCAGAACCGAGATGGGCTTCAGGAAAGAGATCGGAAGCCCTAAACTAACCCTAACCTTCACGAGCGCGGCCCTCCATTCTCCTCCCCAATTTTGAATTACAATTATTATTATAATAAATTAAATTAAATTAAAACTAATTAATAATTAAAATTAAATAATAAATTACAAATTTTCAATATTAAAAAAAAAATTAATAATTAAAATTTGAAAAAATGGAATAAACAATTAAACATTCTACAAATAAAAATTAATTAAACAAAATTAAATTAACTAAATTGCAATTTAAATTAACAAAATAAAAAACAAATAAATAAAAAATATTAAATATTAAAAACTAATTAATTAATCAAAATATATTTAATAAACATATAGCCTACCTCCCTCACCTCTTTATATTACAATCCATAAAATCAACGCTGATGCATAAAGGTATGTAAAGTGTAGTGGGTGGGAGTGGGTGTATGTAAAGTGTATTGGGTGGGAGTGGGTGTAGTGGGTGTGGGTAGGGGTACGAGTGGGGCATTATATGTGATCAATCGTGATAAAAAATCGAATATGGAAACACCATATAAAGCTAAATTTCGGCTAAATTTACACCATCCTCTGATTCCTGTCAAACCAAATATTTGGTAATTCTATTATCAATTAAATCATAATCATGTCGTAAGTCCACGATTTGATTAGTAATTCTATCGCTTATCTCGCAATAAGAGCTCCACTACGACATTCCTCGGCACAATGTTTCTTTCTGCTGCAGGAGTTGATCATTTAAGGAAAGGGATTCTGTGACAAATTCCGTAAGCTTAGGATCATCCTTATGCATCTCTTGCATAACCTATAACTGTTTTTCTCTTTCAGCCAAATTGTTCTGGTATCCTAGCTGCATTTGTTGGAAGTCCTCCTGTAATTTTTCTAGCTTTTTCTTTGCCTCGCTGTTGATGCTGGCTTGGTGTAGCTGTTGCTGTAAACTCTGTATTTGATCTTCCTTTTCTTTCAATAATTGTTGTACCTTGGATGCTTTATCAATGGTTGCAGATGCATATGCTCATGCGATCTGAGATAATTTAGTAAGATTTTCAGTAGGGTCAGTGGTAGGGTATTGCCAAAGGATGTCTAATTGCTCTGCATCAGAAGAGAGCACGCTTTCCAATTTCCTTTTCTTTCTAGGTCTTCTCACTACCACCTTATGCTGCGGACTATAAAATACATTGAGAGGAGGAATTTCCTCTATTTTGAGCATAATTTTAGAAGATGGGGTAATGGAAATGTGCTCCATTTCTGGGACATTGCTGGTTGTCCCAATGGTTATATCATCCACTGTTTGCACATTACTCTCATGTGTCTTTGTGCTCTGCCCCTCAATATTTATTAAGTCATTGAATGTTTCCCATTCTTTATCGAGCTCGGTTCTAATTGGTGGTGGCTAGATGATGAGAGGGGGAAGATTTTCCTGTGGAGTGGTCAAAACCTATTGTTTTGGGTGCTCTTTAGACTGAGCAGTATCCCTTACTGACCCTTCACTTTTATTATGGTCACTCTCGGACCTCTTGGAGCATTCTGGTGTTTCTCCCCCAGACTTGGATCTCGACCTATCTGTGCCTGAACTTCCACTGAAACTGATATTGGGAGTCGGCTCCCTTACTGGTTTCAAGTGTAATTTATCCAAAGGGATATTAGATAACCTCCTTTCTATGTAAATTTTAAACTCTTGAAATTCTGCTGGAGGAAATTGCATTTGGGTCGAATGCAGAACTTCTTTAAGTGTAGTTTTCTACTGAAATGTATCATCAAAAAGATCATCTTCTCCAGAAAACACTTTTATTTTGACTGCAGTAGTGAAATTCTTAACGATATCATAAGGGTCGAACTGTCTTCCTAGAAATTTGAACAATTGTAGACATTGTTAGAAAATTATATATTACGGAGCAATGGAACACATAAAATATTGCAGAAATATAAACACAGAGAACGCACAAAACAAGAGAGACACAGATATACGTGGTTCACCCAGTTTGGGCTACGTCCACCCTGAACAGCTAGTCCTTCCTTTCTATTATCCAGCAAAATGAAGAGACACAACCTACAACAAATCCACTGTAATATCCTCTGTTTTCTCTCACAATCTCACCTCTCTATTTCTCGCTCGCTCAATACACATCTATCACACAGCCTCAAATACAATACCCTCATACAAAGAGAGGGGTTTCCTTCTAGGGCAAAAAACCCTAAACTAAACATAAGTTCTACCATCAGATCATCTGCCTAATGAACGGCCCACCCGCACCCCCCCGCGTGCAGGGGTGTACAAACTTCCTGGGGTATACATCCGGCTGAAGAAAAGACATCTGAACAATCATGCTCCACACACAACAATCTCCCACTTGGAGAATGATTGTAGAAACTCCACCGCTGCTTCGTTTGTTGGAAAATGACTCGTCTTTGGACCTGGTTGTTCCTCATCTTCATCGTCATCCTTGAAGACCAATTGAAACTGAGCATATTCCCAGCTTCTCCCTGGGTACAACTTTTGTTAGCATATCTGCAGGATTCTGGCTAGTGTGTATCTTTTCCAGCTTCAACTCTCCATCTTCCAACACTGATCGTATGAGATGGTACTTGAGTTGTATGTGTTTGGTCCTGGAATGAAATGCTGAGTTCTTTGCAAGATGAATGGCACTTTGGCTATCACTGTATAACGTGCCCTTATCATGCTCCTTACCCAATTCACCCATAAACCTTTGTAACCAAATCATTTCTTTACTAGCCTCTGTAGTAGCAACATACTTTGCTTCTGTTGTTGAAAGTGCAACAACACTTTGGATTTTTGAAACCCAACTGACAGCTGTTCCTCCAATAGTAAATACATATCCTGTAGTGCTCCTCCTGTTATCTCTATCACCTCCCATATCTACATCAACATATCCCTGTAGAGAAATGTTTGAATCACCAAAGCATAATGCTTGATTTGTGTAACCTTTCAAATATCAGAGAATCCATTTCACTGCCATCCAATGTTCCTTTCCTGGATTGTTCATGTACCTGCTTACAACTCCCACTGCATGTGCAATATCAGGCCTTGTGCAGACCATTGCATACATTAAACTTCCGACTGCTGATGCATATGGAACTTTAGACATATAATCCATGTCTTCTTGGGTCTTTAGGCACATTTCCTTGCTAAGTTTGAAATGTCTAGCAAAAGGTGTACTAACTGGTTTTGCATTGTGCATGTTAAATCTTTTCAACACCTTTTGTATGTACTCATTCTGAGACAATGTTAATTTATGATTTTTCCTGTCTCTAGTTATTCTCATACCAAGGATTTGTTTTGCAGCTCCCAAATCCTTCATTGCAAATGAATTTGCCAATTTTCTTTTGAGCACATTTATTTCCTGCATGTTAGATCCTGCAACAAGCATGTCATCTACATACAATAACAATATAATATAGCTGCCATCATTTTGCTTTTTCAAATAAACACAATGATCAGAGTGACATCTAGTATAACCTTGTTCAGACATAAACTTGTCAAATTTTAGATACCACTGCCTTGAAGCCTGCTTTAAGCCATACAAGCTCTTCTTCAACCTGCACACTAGTTTCTCCTTCCCTTTCACCTCATATCCTTGTGGTTGTTGCATATATATCTCTTCCTCCAAATCCCCATGGAGAAAGGATGTCTTTACATCTAACTGCTCAAGATGCAAATATTCAGCTGCTACAAGACTCAAAATAGTTCTGATTGAAGTCATTTTAACAATAGGAGAAAATATTTCATCAAAATCAATACCTTTCTTCTGTGCAAACCCCTTCACCACAAGTCTAGCTTTATACCTCTGTTTTCCTCCATCTTCTTCCTTCAATCTGTAAACCCATTTATTCTTCAATGTAGTTTTTCCTACAGGCAACCTGACTAAATCCCAAGTCTGTTTATGCATTAAGGAGTCCATCTCTTCTTCCATGGCTACCTCCCACTTCTTCCTGCTTTCAACCTGCATTGCTTCTTCATAACATTCAGGTTCACCTGGATCAGTCAACAATAAATAATATAATGAAGGAGAGTATCGTTCAGGGGGTCTACTTATCCTAGTAGATCTTCTAACACCACTTTCAAGTGTTTGGGGTGCCTGTTGTTGTTGTGGTGGTTGTTGTTGTTGTGGTTGTTGGTTATTATTATTATTTTCAGGCACCTTTACTCTTTCAGTGATTTCATCAAGAACTGCGTATTTCTTGTTTTCCTTTTCCTGTTTCTTTTCCTGCAATTGATTCTTATACAAGACCGTTTCATTGAATATTACATCTCTGCTCCTAATGATTTTGTGATTTTCGTAATCATATAAGCGATAACCAAAATCATTAACACCATGTCCAATAAAGGTACATTTCTTTGACTTTGCCTCAAGCTTTGTTCTATTTTCTTTATCAATATGGACAAAGGCCTCACAACCAAAAGGCTTTAAAATAGAGTAGTTTACCTTTTTACCTGTCCATGATTCCTTTGGAACACCACCATCCAAGGAGCTTGAAGGCCCTCTGTTTATTAGATAAATAGCAGTATCTACAGCATCTGCCCAAAACTGTAAAGGCAATCATGCATGCAATCTCATGCACCTTGCACGCTCCATGATTGTTCTGTTCATCCTTTCTGACACACCATTTTCTTGTGGTGTTCTTGGAACTGTCTTCTCTCTGCGAATTCCATGCTCTGAACAGTACCTATCAAACTCTTTACTGCAATATTCACCTCCATTGTTTGATCTAAGACACTTCAATTTCTTTCCTATCTCAATCTCAACCAAAGCTTTCCATTTCTTGAAAGTATCAAATACATCAGATTTATTCTTAATACAATAAATCCAAGTTTTTCTAGTTGCATCATCAATAAAAGTAACATAATAACAAGAGCCATTGAGAGATGATACCTGAGCAGGTCCCCATACATCTGTATGCACAAGCTCTAATTTTTCATTCTTCTTTTCTTTCCCAACACTGAGAAATCTGACTCTCTTCTATTTTCCATAAATGCAATTCTCACAGAAGTCCAAATCAACATTCTTCAAACCCGGCAACAAATTCCTTGAGTGAAGAATCTTCATCCCCTTTTCACTCATGTGTCCGAGCCTATGATGCCATAATGCTGCATCTGCTCCTTTGAAAGTTAAATCATTAACAGAGTTAGAAATACCATTGCATAAATACAAGGCACCAACCTTTTCGCCTTTTGCTATTACCAGGGCTCCTTTGGTGACCTTACAAGCTTTATCTGTGAAAGTTGTCACAGAACCTTCACCGCCTAACTGCCCTGTTGAAATCAGATTTTTCTTTAGATCTGGAACATGCCTTACCTCCTTTAATAGCCATTGGTTTCCATTCTGCTGTTTTACAAGAACCTTACCCATTCCAATGATTTTACAGGGTTTGTCATCACCCAGATGAACTTGTCCAAAATCTCCTTGAACATAGTCATGAAAGTATTTCTTATCAGTTGTGGCATGGAATGAAGCCCCTGAATCTACCACCCAGGAATCAGTAATATTTTCAAAAGAAAGAATCAAAGCATCTTGTAACACCTCACCTATCACATGAGCTTCATGATTGTTTTCTTGCTGTGCATCTCCTTCTTTTCCCTTTCGAGATCTACAGTCTTTCTTTAGGTGTCCTTTCTTTCCACATTTCCAGCACACTATCCCCGATCTGGACTTGGATCTGCCTTTCCTTGATTTACTGCGATATCCTGAGCTCTTTCCTCTTTCCATTTTTCTTCCTCTAGATTCTGCACTCAAAGCATTACCCGATGTCTCATCGGAGCTTTTCCGTCGCATTTCCTCGCTAAGGATAGCACCGACAACATCATCAAACTTTAAAGTACTAGATCCAGAAACGGAGTTACTAATGGCCATTACCAAACCATTCCAACTTTTTGGTAATGAGCACAAGAATAACAGAGCTCTAACTTCATCATCAAAGTTTACCCCTACAGAACTTAACTGACTTGTAACTGTATTAAAATCATTTAAATGGTTTGCAACAGATCCAACTTCTGACATATTCATATTAAATAACCGTTTCATAAGAAATACCTTGTTTGAGGCCGAGGGATTTTCATATAGTTTCGACAACATTTGCATCAAACCCTCTGTCGTGGTTTCCTTCGAAATGTTGAAGGCGACTGACGCAGCAAGGCACAACCGTATTGTTCCGAGTGCCTTTCTATCGAGAAAGTTCCATTCTTCGTCTTTCATACCCGTCGGCATCTTTGTTTTTCCGCCCAATGGTAGGTATAGATCTTTCTGATACAGATAATCTTCCATCTGCATCTTCCACAGCGAGAAGTTTTGGTCATTAAATTTCTCGACCCTAAACTTACCATCTTCCGCCATTGCTCCCACTCGAACCACAAACCCTTCTTTCCTATGAGTTTATCAGCCAAATAGACCTTCGGCTCTGATACCAGTTGTTAGAAAATTATATATTACGGAGCAATGGAACACATAAAATATTGCAGAAATATAAACACAGAGAACGCACAAAACAAGAGAGAGACAAATATACGTGGTTCACCCAGTTTGGGCTACGTCCACCCCGAACAGCCAGTCCTTCCTTTCTATTATCCAGCAAAATGAAGAGACACAACCTACAGCAAATCCGCTGTAATATCCTCTGTTTTCTCTCACAGTCTCACCTCTCTATTTCTCGCTCGCTGAATACACATCTATCACACAGCCTCAAATACAATACCCTCATACAAAGAGAGGGGTTGCCTTCTAGGGCAAAAAACCCTAAACTAAACATAAGTTCTACCGTCAGATCATCTGCCTAATGAACGGCCTAGATTGACTAGAAATTACTATAGTTTTACAAGACAATTTTACATTTGTTTTTAGCTTCGGGGGCGCTGCCCCGAGCCCCCGTCGGGGGACCGCTGGCCCCTGCAACCCCCAGCCAGGGGGGGTGGGCCCTCCCGGACCCCCACGGGGGGGACAAGTCCCCCCGCACCCCCCCGCGTGGAGGGGTGTACAAACTTCCTGGGGTATACATCCGGCTGAAACAAAGACCTCTAAACAATCATGCTCCACACACAACAGACATAACATGTTGTTTACTTCTTTAAATGCATGACCTACATCAAATAGTGAAAAGGCCCCACAAGCCACAGGAAATTTTGGCCAAATGGCCTTCTTTTTGTCCTTCAGCTCTTTACTCGTTCCTCCTACCCCGCAAGTCTGGTAGGCAATCTCTTGTGCAGATAGTTTATCAGGGACATATAAAGGTAGGACATGAGGGGAAGTGAGACTTCCGAATGCTTTGACATAGGTGAAAAGTTCTTCTCTGAACCATCTTGCTACAGGAAGCATATCGACCTCCGCTTCGGGAGAAAATCTTGGAGCGTCTTTATTATACAACATCTTGTATAGAGGCATCATGACTCCATGACAAATTTTTTAAAAATATGGAATGAACTTGGAATCCCATAATTCCTTGTGATGAACATGAATGGGTAAGGGGTCCTGAGTAGTCCATTTCCAACCCATCATAGGAAACTTGGAAACATAACATATTGCATCCATTACATAAGCAGATAAGTAGAAAGGAGGATAAATCCTCTGAGCAGTTCTTTTGGACCGATAATTCAAAATGGCTGTGGCTAAATTGTCAGACAATATTTTAGCCCAATCCACAATAGTAGCATTAGTGGCGGCATCTAATAATGGTAGCCATTCAGATGAAAATTTGTTAACATCAGGCTTTCCAAAAAGTCTACAGAGCATAGCAGCAGCAAAGCAATATGGAGAGGTGAGAGAACCAGTACTATACATACCATGCTTATCCCTTTTTAGTGGTTCGTCCCTTCTCGACCAGTCCTTGGTGCATTCTGCCAAATCTTCATTTTCTTTAGCGAACTTCTCCATGAACTGTTTATTATAGGTCACTTGTGGCTCTAGTAGATGATACATGAGCCTCAAATCTTGTGTAGTGAATGAGCCAATGAGCCCTTGGCTCTGAGTCTTAAACTGTCTATTTGTTATCTCAGTGCTATCCAGTACCCATTTGAACATGTCCGTGTATGGAAGAATCTTGGGCCTTGCCGCTATTCGGTGTAAGAACGAGCATGCTAGTTCTGTAATTGACCCCTCAGATGTCCCGCGTGAGTCTACAGTAGCTATAACCTCCATTACTCTGGATTTTCTTCCTCGAGTAGACTGTGCATGCCTTCCCAAGTAGTAATGCCAACATCTCTATTACAGGTGGTGTCTGTGTATAAGGGCATCATTTCTTTCTCTTCAGAACTTGAAGCCTTTCCTTTCTTTCCCATAATATTCTGAACACTTCTATGTATACCTCTCTGATTTTTGCTCCTGCAATTTGCAAATGAGGAAAGAGTAATGATAAGAAAAAGGTGATGGGAAATCTTTAAATTCCGAAAACATATAAAATATATCACCTTACGTGAAATGTCTCTTCGATTATATCAAAACCATATTTCATTAATGATTGCCAACTAACTCATTAAATTAACCTTAACATGTATAACTAGGCATCGGTTTTTGGAAAAGCTTTTTCGGACGACGAGCCCTGCAGATCTGCGATAAGGTGATTTTGTGATTTGCTTCGCAATATTGTAGATTGCAATATCGCAGATCGCAATATCGTAGATCGCAATATCGTCACGTGTGGTGATCATTTACCATATGTTTTCTGCGCAATACGATTTGCGAGACGTGCCATCACATATCGGCGGTTTGAGGTATTTCACGTTAAGTGATACTTGAAGCACACTAAAACTGCGATGCGATAAGTGTCTTCAATGCGTGATCTCGCATCGCAATTTCGCAATCTTAGGATTCTGTTTGTAGGAAAGAATCTAATACCTTTTTGCGATGCGATGCGGCGCTTTTTATTAAGAGAATGGTTTTGTTCGAACTGATATTTCCTTCCTAATAACTTCTAAGTAAAATGCTTTTATTCTAAATCTAATTTAACAACATGCAATTGCATTCTAATGAACAGAAATATCTAATTCTAAAACTAACCCAGGATTTAATCTTTCAATTATGCGATCAAAAATAGTTTCTACAACAATTGGTAATAAAGATCATTCAATTGCTATAAGAAAATAATTCAATAAAGATGAACTGTTTCGTATAAGTAGTTAGCCGAACAGTTGTGAAAAACATATCGCATAATAAGTCACTCACATATTATGCATAAATAAATGGCTATCACCGTACAGAAGTGCCAAATGATAACTCAAGCATTCAAGCATTCATACATAAATAATTGAACATGAATATCACCATAACACACAAGCAGAATTTATGAACAGATAAAAGTACTATTTATAATGAGTTCTACTCATGAGCTCCAGTAATAATGATTTATCTCTTCTTAATTCAATATCTACTAAGAGTACAAAAGTGCAATTTCAGTAGCAGATATTAAACACAGATGTCAATAAACCTTGTTCCATTCATTCATCAAAACATCCTCGGAGGGTGCAGAAGTGCATGTTCTGAGGACAAGTTTTTGATCAATTTCAGGACCCTTCTCTAAATGCATGAGAAGGGTTTAAATACTACTAGCTAAATTTAAAAATAGTTTATTAAAAAAATATAGGAGGCAGTTTAAATGATTGTCCTCTTTTTAGGAAAAAATAAAGCAAAACTAAAACTAAAACTGAATCTAAAAGTAAAACCGGCAATTAACTGTCTATGTATTTGATCTTTGTAGTCGCAAGCATCCAGCATTGGCTTGAGGAGAGTTGGCTGGCCGACCTCCGCCTTTAGCTGTCATGTGAAAACGGAATTGACAAGTGTTGGTGCCATCTTCTCGGCAGAATTAGTGAGACATTTTAGAGTCATGCACTGACTGTGTGGTTTAACCAAGTACTGCTAGTAAGAATCCCAATTTAACTTGGTTAACCTTTTGATGGACTTTGCTCTGTCTTGAGTCTTTTGTCTCCAGCTTGTCTGTAGATGCTGCACATTTGATAGAACTCCTGGAGTGGTCTTTGATATGAGATTTGTCCTGTGTAAATTTTCATTAACATAGTCACTGACATTGTTTGCCGCAATGGCTGCTTCTTCTGCCGCTTGTTCTGTTTTCCTAATCTGTGCATCCCACTTATTAAAGAGAAATTCTTTGTGGGCTTCATTGATCATGGGTGTGATTTCCTTTTTCCCTTCCTTTGATTCCTGCCAAACCAAATATTCAGTAATTCTTTTATCAATTAAATCGTAATCATGTGACAAGTCCACGACTTGATTAGTAATTCTATCGCTTATCTCGCAATAAGAGCTCCACTGTGATATTCCTCGGCACAATGTTTCTTGCTATTGCAGGAGTTGATCATTTAAGGAAAGGGATTCTGTGACAAATTCTGTAAGCTTAGGATCATCATTATGCATCTCTTGCATAACCTATAACTATTTTTCACTTTCGGCCAAACTGTTTTGGTATCCTAGCTGCATTTGTTGGAAGTCCTGATGTAATTTTTCTAGCTTTTTCTTTGCCTCACTGTTGACGCTAGCTTGGTGTAGTTGTTGCTAAAAAATCTGTATTTGATCTTCTTTTTCTTTCAATAATTGTTGTACCTCGAATGCTTTATCAATGGTTGCAGACACATATGCTCTTGCGATTTGAGATAATTTAGTAAGATTTTCAGTAGGGTCAGTGGTAGGATCTTGCCAAAGGATGTCTAATTGCTCGACATCAGGAGAGAGCATGCTTTCCAATTTCCTTTTCTTTCTTTGTCTTCTCACTACTGACTTATGTTGCGGACTATAAAATACATCGAGAGGAGGAATTTCCTCTATTTTGAGCATAATTTCAAAAGATGGGGTAATGGGAATGTGCTCCATTTCTGGGACATTACTGGCTGTCCCAATGACTATATCATCCACTGTCTGCACATTACTCTCAGGTGTCTTTTTTCTTTGCCCCTTAGTATTGATAGAGTCATTGAATGTCTCCCAATCTTTATCCAGCTCGGTTCTAACTGGTGGTGGCTGGATGATGAGAGGGGGAAGATTTTCCTGTGGACTGGTCAAAACCTGTTGTTCTGGGTTCTCTTTAGACTGAGCAGTATCCCTTACTGACCCTTTGCTTTTATTATGGTCACTCTCGGACCTCTTGGAGCACTCGGGTGTTTCTCCCCCAGACTTGGATCTGGACCTGTCTGTGCCTGAACTTCCACGGAGTCAGATACTGGGAGTTGGCTCCCTTACTGGTTCTAAACGTAATTTATCCAAAGGGATATTAGCTAACCTCCTTTCTCTGTACATTTTGAACTCTTGAAATTATGTTGGAAGAAATTGCATTTCGGCCGAATGCAGAACTTCTTTAAGTGTACTTTTCTGCTGAAATGTATCATCAAAAAGATCATCTTCTCCAGAAAACACTTTTATTTTGACTGCAGTAATGAAATTCTTAACGATATCATAAGGGTTGAACTGTCTTCCTGGAAATTTGAACAATAGTAGACATAACATGTTGTTTACTTCTTTAAATGCATGACCTACATAAAATAATGAAAAGGCCCCACAAGCCACAGGAAATTGTGGCCAAATGGCCTTCTTTTTGTCCTTCAGCTCTTTACTTGTTCCTCCTACCCCGCAAGTCTGGTAGGCAGTCTCTCGTGCCAGTAGTTTATCAGGGACATATAAAGGTAGGACATGAGGGGAAGTGAGACTTCCGAGTACTCTGACATAGGTGAAAAGTTCTTCTCCGAACCATCTTGCTACAGGAAGCATATCGAACTCCGCTTCGGGAGAAAATCTTGGAGCGTCTTTATTATACAACATCTTGTATAGAGGCAACATGACTCCCTGACAAATCTTATAAAAATATGGAATGAAATTGAAATCCCATAATTCATTGTGATGAACATGAATGGGTAAGGGGTCCTGAGTAGTCCGTTTCCAACCAATCATAGGAAACTTGGAAACATAACAGATCGCATCCATTACATAAGTAGATAAGTAGAAAGGAGGATAAATCCTCTAAGCAGTTATTTTGGACCGATAATTCAAAATGGTTGTGGCTAAATTGTCAGACAATATTTTAGCCCAATCAACAATAGTAGCATTAGTGGCGACATCTAATAGTGGTAGCCATTCAGATGAAAATTTGTTAACGTCAGGCTTTCCAAAAATTCTACAGAGCATAGCAGCAACAAAGCAATATGGAGAGGTGAGAGAGCCAGTACTATACATACCATGCTTATCCCTTTTTAGTGGCTCATCCCTTCTCGACCAGTCCTTAGTGCATTCTGTCAAATCTTCATTTTCTTTAGAGAACTTCTCCATGAATTATTTATTATAGCTCACTTGTGGCTCTGGTAGATGATACATGAGCCTCAAATCTTGTGTAGTGAACAAGCCAATGAGCCCTTGGCTCTCATTCTTAAACTGTCTATTTTTTATCTCAACACTATCCAGTACCCATTTGACCATGTCCATGTATGGAAGAATCTTGGGCCTTGCCGCTATCCGGTGTAAGAACGAGCATGCTAGTTTTGTAATTGACGCCTCAGATGTCACGCGTGAGTCTGCAGTAGTTGTAACCTCCATTACTCTGGGATTTTCTTCCTCGAGTAGACTGTGCATGCATTCCCAAGCAGTAATGTCGGCATCTATGTTACAGGTGGTGTCTGTGTATAAGGGTGTCATTTCTTTCTCTTCATAACTCGAAGCCTTTTCTTTCTTTCCAATAGTATTCTGAACACTGCTATGTATACCTCTCTGCTTTTCGCTCCTGCAATTTTCAAATGAGGAAAGAGTAATGATAAGAAAAAGGTGACAGGAAAGCTTTAAATGCTGAAAACATATAAAATATATCACCTTATGTGAAATGGATCTTCAATCAGATCAAAACCATATTTCATTAATGATTTTCAACTAACTCATTAAATTAACCTTAACATTTATAACTGGGCATCGGTTTGTGGAGAAGCTTTTTCGAAAGACGAGCCCTACAGATCTGCGATAAGGCAATTTTACGATTTGCTTCTCAATATCGCAGATCGCAATATTGAATATCGCAATATCGTAGATCGCAATATCATTACGTGTGGCGATCATTTACCATATCTTTTCTGCACAATGCGATTTGCGAGACGCGCCATCGCATATCGGCAGTTTGAGGTATTTCATGTTAAGTGATACTTGAAGCACACTAAAACTGCAATGCGATAAGTGTCTCTAACGCATGATCTCACATCACGATTTCGCAATCTTAGGATTTTGGTTGTAGGAAAGCATCTATTACCTTTTTGCGATGCGATGCAATGCTTTTTATTAAGAGAATGGTTTTGTTCGAACTTATCATAAAACTTAAGTCCTTTTAGATTTTTCGGGTATTCTCCTAAGTTTATGATAGTAAGATTTATTCAAAAAGGAATAAAAGTCCTAATTTATTTTTTGAATTTTTCTCCCCACTTATTTAGTATTCGTGATAATACTAAACAAGAAGGGGGGTTGTTGCTGGCCACAACATAACCTACACTTCCTATATTTTTATTTAACAATATAATGCAACATAGAATAACTATAACATACACACACACATGCACGAAGTTACCAATTGTGCCTAGTGGAATGTACTCATTGTTGTTGTTGTTGTTATATATATCTATATATATATATATATATATATATATATATATATATATATATATATATATATATATATATATATATATATATATATATATATATATATATATATATATATATATATATATATGTATAGTTGTAAAGTATAACATAACTATAACTATTATATATATACAACATAACTAGATATATAATTATATAATATAACATAGCATGTAACATAACTATATAATTAGATATGTAACATAGTTATAGTTATAACATCACACACACACACACATATAACATTTAACATAGTTTTATAACTATTTAAGTTAATGTGCTCTTCATAATAACATAAGATGGGTGATGCTGAACAACCTCTTTAAGACTCGAGTTGATCTATAAATTGTAAATTTCCTTAAAATTACCATTACTCATATTTGTAGAATTATTTAATATAATGATACATGACAACTATATATCTCTTAGTTCCCACCCTTATTAAATTTATCAGTTGAGTAATGATTTCGTAACCTACATTTCCTATATTTTTGTTTAACTATATAATGCAACATAGAATAACTCTAACATACACACACACATGCACATATATATAATTTTAAGTTTCAACAATGCACCATTGATACATACATTAAATCCATGATGAAAATTGCATTTAAATTGAATATATAAGAATTTTGACACTTTCTAATTTGTACCATGTTGTTTCATTATGTAGTGTGTCGTATCATAAATATTGTCTTCATGTGCCTGTACCTAGTACATGTCATGTGTCAAAATCAAACTTGTCTTATGGATTATTTGGTTGCCATGAAGTTTTATCAGTTTTGAAAATAAGTTTATTTCAATTTTTTACATATATTTACATATTTCTACTCTATGAATAAAATGCATTATTTATAAATGGGAAAAGGTGTTTAAGTTAAATTTTCAATCACATTTTTTGATTGTGTTTACATGGGACTCCATACTTTGGTTAATAATTTATCAAAATAGACACTTCATTTTGTTGAGGACTTTAGCCTAGATTATTCTACTTGAGTTTATAAATGGTTTTCTTGTCAACATTCTTTCTTTGTCAATATTTTTTTCTTGGATTAGTTTATGTGTATTATACGTAATTTTCAAAGCCATCTCCCATACACCCACAAACCACAGCCCATCAGAGTGTTGGGGGATCTGTTATACATGGTCAGGCTAGATCATGTATCCATACTAGAGTGTCTATTCCACTCATAGATCCTCCCTCTGGCACTAATGAGAGTGTCAAAGGTAGTGTTTCTATCTCTGTTGATAATCATGCTATGGATAGTGGACCTTCTTCACCTGTTGCAGGTATAAATCTTGCATTTAAAATCCTCTTTAAACTCTATGTGTTTATGTCCCAGAATTGTCTTTGATTTTTAAATTGTCTTCAATTGATGTGTTTGAATTATATATATATATATATATATATATATATATATATATATATATATATATATATATGTTTATGATTTGCAGACCCTTAGCAGGGTGAAGGCGAGGATCAAATTGTAGTGTCGATCCCTCCATGGAACGACGCTATAGCTAGTATCACAATTGAGGATGTTAGGCTCATCAGACATGGATCACATGAGAGGTGGATAAAATATCTGCTAGTTCACCTACTAGGCGTAGTTTGTCTCTAATGTTAGATAACATCAACAATTTGGTCAAGACATACGAGAGGGAGGGCCCACAAAGCCACCTCATATATTCCATACATAGGATTAGGAGGCTAGAGGTTAGAATCCCACATACTTGGAAGGCAATGAAAGATGCCACCAAGAAAAATGATATTCATGGGGAGTTGTTTGACATCCCTCTGGAATGTCGTCATAGACATACAAGTCTAATTCCTCTAAAATATTTTAAGAATGTTGATGCAGCCCCTTTTGTTTATGATCGGTTCATTGGAGCTTGGGGTCAGTTCCCCCACCATGACTAGGTCCTCGTTTACTTTGCAAAACATATATTGTAGAGTTTGTTCTACATATGAGGCCGGATTACACCAACACCATATCTATGTTTTATGGACTCAGTTTGAGACATAGCCATGAATGTGACAGGGCTTGTAGCGACCTTGCGCATGTAGCACCACCTCCAAGATTGTTTCCATGACCATCTCAGAGCGTGGTATTTTCGACGGAGCTAGAGTAGTCATCACATCTTGGCATTGAGACTAGGCATACCATTGTAGATAACATGTAGAGGACATTGGCCATTGCACATCTCACATTACGGGGAGAGATGAGAAGACCACCTTCGTTGCCTCGTGGCCCACCAGTTGCATTACATGATGATTCATACCTCAACAGTCTACAACATGACCGACTTTTGTCATATGCTCGTACATGTCATGATACCATTTGTGACACTTGGAGGGCACAAAACCCACATGACATAGACCAGGTACATATATACGATACCTTTGACTCTTATCGTCAAGTTTTACATTATTTATATTAACAAGTTTGTATCGGATTGAATTTATATTAATATTTTCATGATAACATACATGCACAACCCATCTACATAGATGAGCTTTTGAGGTCATTTGAGGGTGTAGTTGACCAACCAAAGTAACCTCCTCTAGTGCATGTTTCCATGGCTCAGTCGCCTCCACCTCCACCTCCACCGCATATCACTCATGGACTAACAGTTGAGGTGAAATTTTTTATTCTTGAGATTTCAACATTTTTTTTTAATTAGTTGTATGCGTTCTAATTAATTCATAGACTAATTATAATTTATCTTTCCCATTGTGTACATATACCTAGATGCAGATTGGTGTTCATGCTGTAGTTATGTGGACACATGAGTGAGATGCTAGGTATGAAGGCATTGATTCACAAGCAGGGGAGCACCAAATGGAGATTGATCAGACCCCCATCCCACCTGACTTCCATTTGCACTCGATTGAGTCATAGATAGGGGATTATGTAAATGCATAGTTCAAAATCATATATTTCCAGATTAATTATTTTTTACAAATAATGTTCTAACCGATTTGAATTTGAATGTGTTATATTGTAGTACCAGATTATGGACGCTCACTCTATGCAGTAGGACAAACATAAGAGTTATAGAAGTGATACTTTCTAGAGTGGATTATAGATATTTTGTATATTTTTAGGCCCATTTCATAGGGAATATTCACATGTGATGTAAATACTTTGTACATTTTCATACATGGAAAATTCATGGATGTATGAACATTATTTCAGTTTATGGATGCTTTTTATTTTAGTTTTTGGATGTTCATGTGTATAATGTAATTTGTATATATCTTCATATTGATAGTTTATTATCATACATAGCTAACAAGATAACAATTTTGACTTCTTAAGAAATAAACTAAGAAAATAAGTACAATCTTAGACTATGATGCAAGTCATTTTGATAGTTAAAATGAACTAAAATATATGTTCATGGTTCAATTAAAATACACAAATGGGATTGAAATATATTTCAAATTCAATTTTAAAAAATGTCCTCAACTAGTAATGTTCAAATAATAACTTGTTTTATTAAATTTTATGCATGTTGAAATCATCTACACCAACTTAGTCATAACACATGATATAAGTCATATGTAGTGGAATTTAGTATATCAAAAAATAATTAATGATAAGTTTTTAGATAATTTTTTATAATTTTATGAACTTTCCCAAATTTAGTTGGCTATCAAATGTTTCAATCAATTCCTTAAATTAAGACATTCATTTAAGAACATTCAAGAAGTAAAACTTTACAAAATAACAATTTTGAATTCTAGTTTAATTGACTAAGGAAATATGTACAATCTTACTATGATGCAAGTCACTTTAATACTTAAAATGAACTAAAATATATCATGTACATAAATTTAATATTGTGTAGAAAGTGTCTTTTAGTATGGTCAATGTATGTTAATTTAAACAATTAATGATATGTTTCTATAATTTTATGCACTTTCCTAAATTTACTTGTCTATCCAAGTAGTTCAATCAATTTTTTTATCTTAAGACCTTCAATTAAGAACATTCAAGAAGTAAAATTTTACAGAATAGCAATTTTAGTTGACATATTGGCTTGTATAAAGTGTCTTTTGGTGTACAATTAATGTATGTTAAATTACAATGATTTTAATTTAGATGTCAAGATGTAAATCTGGTCAAGTAAGAATGGAGCCTTCTATTAACCGTATAAGTACATTACATATTTTACATGTCTTTCTAAGTGCAAAGACCCAAACAAGAACCAACCTGTTGTGGTAATGCCATCAATAGGAAAAACAAAGCCAAGATCAAACCAAATCTCACGGATTTTCCAAAAGCTTGTAAACAGGAAGGAGCGTTAAACTCCCAAGGACTCTCTGCCATCCACTGACAAATTTAGAGCTTCCGCTAAGCTAACAAACCCCTCCAAGGTCGCAGATTTCAGCTAAAATTCCACTAATCTAGACCCGACGGTAACACAAACCACAAATTAAAAAATTTGAAATCCACCCCTCAAAAGAAACGACAAAATTTCTTCACCATTGATCTATCCAAGATCCAATAGTCACAACAATTATCAACTTCGAAACATGCTCCTCGTCTGTCAACCATCGATCTCACTCCGCCAGATCTAACGGCTCACATGTATTTTGGCCAGTTAACTTGCACACTTCAAATCCACCCGAAAAGCGGTTTCCTTCTCTTACCTCATTGAAATGTGTCACTAAGTGAGTGGAATCGGAGCCAAATGGGAAATACCATTTACGGCTTTTTCTCCACCTGAAATCCACTTGTGGGTTTCCCAACCCGTTTCTACTACTCCGGACCCGATGGTAACTCAAACCAAAATATATAAAAGTTTTAAATCTACCCTTCAAAAGAATCATCAGCACTTCTACACCGTTGATCTATTCAAGATTCAATGGTCACAACACTTCCTGACTTTGAAACAAGCTCCTCATCTGTCAATCATCGATATCGCTCCACCAGATCTAACGGCTCACAACTATTTCTTCCGGTTAACTTGCACACTACAAATGTGCCCAAAAAGCAATTTCCCTCTATCATCTTGTTGTTACATGTCACTGTGTGTATGGAATCGGAGCCAAGGGGGAATTACCACATACGGCCTTTCCTCTGCCCAAAATCCACTTGTGGGTTTCTACAACCCACTTCTTCTCGTTAACTGTTAGGTAACTCCCTCGCCCAAACACCATAGATTTGATTCCACCAAGATCTATCAGTCCAGAATCAATCTCCATGCCACTGCATCCTTGGTATTCCTCCACTGATCTCGACCATTCGCTCAAATTCATTGGAAAACTGATGCCAATATAATCTGTGAACTACTGCCAATCAACAAGCAAACAGTTTGAACATCCATGTACTACCGCCTGTCTCCTAAGCCTCATCGATCCAACTTGTCAATCCAACAATCCCTATCTTTGGCAGCCCAACAGAGGCAATCCTATAATAGTTTTCCTGGGGGTATCAGCTCCCAAATGTGTCGAGTATCCCTTTCCTTACTAATCACTCCTTAATTCGTCAGACGATTAGCTAACATATTAGCTTTTCTTTTCACATGGACAAAGTGTACAATTTTTAAGGTTTGCAGGTGGGTATAAATAAGGAGAAAGACTTGTGATAGCCTCCAATGTTTCGACACTTTATCCGGTGCTGTAACATTGCATATTTTCTTGGCCGCTCTAATAATCAATTCCGAATATGCTTCAATGATGACATTGTGTGAATTTGAGTCCACCAATATTTCCAAGCATTGCTCTAAGGCCATGAGTTCTGCCATGTTATTAGTGGCCTTCCTCAAGTGGCCATGAAAGATCTCCTTTATTCGTCCCTATTCATCTCTTATAACACCCCCAAAACCAGCTAACCTTGGGTTTCCCTTAGACGCTCCATCTATATCGAATTTTAGGAAACCATGTGGAGGAGGCTTCCAAATATTTATATATGCATTTATTTGGCTCACACCCTTAATTATGCCCTATGGGCCTCTAGACTTGAGACCCAAATGTAGTAGTATACACACAACTTGGGGCAGAGGAGGGTCCTTGGGGAGCTTCCACAACAAGCTTCTAATTATGTCTTTGAGCTGCCTTAAAATTTGATCAATTATGTGCCGGGGCTTGCTTTCTTTGTTCTTGAAGATCCTACTATTACGTTCTTTCCAAACATCCCAGATAACAAAGCTTGGAACCAGAGTCCAGGCTCTATTGGTGATTTCATTCCCTGAGAAGTTTTTCCTCCAATTCTTCAAAGTGTTGGAGATACTGAGTCTATCCCGATCAGTGTGCCTGAAGATTGAAGCCACCCATTCCCACATGGTAGACGTGAAAAGGTAGAGGTTGAGAAGGTGATCCATCATCTCCTCTTGTAAGCCACATAGGTAACATTTAGATGGGCCAGTGAAGCCTTTTTTCAGGAGATTCTCCCAAGTTAAAATTTTCCTTTGATGAACTAGCCAAATGAATAACTTTATTTTCATCCAGTGCGGGCTCTACCAAAGATTCTTCCATACTTGGTTAGGGTTTTGGTAGTTAAACCTTGTTATTACTTGTTTATCATCTTTGAGGTTGAATTTTCCTTCAGTGTTCCTTCCCCATATTAGTTGGTCAGGAAAAGAGGATACCAAAATCCTCCTATGTTCTAGCTCCTAAGCAAGAGAGTCTACCTGGGCCTTCAAAGGGCTCTCTTCACTGTGGCCTAGATCCTTCCAAATTCTTCATTTTCCATTGTTCCTTACCTGGCCGCATAAGTCATTTACCATGAGTAGACCTTTGTTATCGGTATCATTTGAGAGCTACTAATTCATCCTTGTACACATTGGGTTCCTGTTGCTAGTTATCCTCCCAAAACCGAGCCACGATCCCATCTCTGATCTCCCAGAAAATATGATGTTGAACAATACCTTTATTTTTCAAGGAAAGGTTCCAAATGTGGGATCCCTTAATATGCCTTGACATTCGAATGTGATCCTTCTCCTGCCAATTCTTGGCATATTTTTGTGTCCAAAGCTTGGCCCAGGGGGTTGCCGATTCCTTGATCCACCTCCATTAGAGTTTAGCTTCTAAAACTCTGCTGAGGGTTTTAGGGTCATGAAGCCCCAAACCACCATGGCTCTTGGGTTTGCAGATCTTTTCCCAGACCACTAGAGCCAATTTCTTTTTCTATTCTCCTCTGCCCCATAGAAAATCCCTTTGTATGCTCCTAATCTATTGTTGAACTCCTTTAGGAGTAGGAAGAGCTGAGAACATGAAAATGGGAATTGCCTGCAAGATGGCCTGTGTGAGCACAAGGCGCCTCACCAAATTTAATGACCTACATATCCATTTTCTAATCTTGTCTGAAGTTTAATTATTATTGGCTCCCATACTCCCTTTCTTATAGGCTTATCTATGAGAGGTATGCCCAGATACTTGGAAGGTAACCGGTCCCTTTGAAACTCAAAAATCCTAGTGATGTTTCTCTGAATAGCAATGTCAGTGTTAAAGAAAAAAACTTTTGATTTTTTGAGACTTATCTCTGTGCCAGCTAATAGCAAAGTCATTTAAGATTTGTTTGATCGCTCTAGCTTCCCTGACTGTGCATATGCCCTGCAACATTGTGTCATCCACAAATTGTTGATGAGTATTTGCCTCTCCCTCCAAGGTGAGTTTGATACCCTAGATTCTTCCTTTAGCATTTTCCATTTTAATCGCTTTCCCTATCCCTTCCATCATGAGAACAAAGAGGAAGGGTGAGATCGGATCCCCTTGTCTGAGACCTCTGGAGGGTGTGAAAGTTCTTGAAGGAGCGCCATTGAGCAGGATGGAAAAACTGGTCGTGGTAGCTAGTGCCATAACCCATGTTATCCAGTTTTGGTCAAAGCCATATGCTCTAAGAACTGCCCTTATATAAGACCAAATTATTTTGTCGTAGGCTTTCGCTAAGTCCAGCTGAATGATCATACCAACTTGTTTGTTTCTTTTGAGAAGTGAACCACCTCGTGAGCTTAGATGATGTTATTGAGGATTTGTCTTCATTCCACATAGCCCGTTTTCTCTTCTGAGGTGAGAGCTAGGAAGAGGGGCTTGAGTCTATTGGCGATCACCTTGGAAATAATTTGTAAACCACATTACATAAAACTATGGGTCTAAAGCCATCTGGAGTCATTTATTTTTTTTGTTTTGGGATTAAAGCTATGAAGGAAGCATTGAGAGCCTTCAAAACCTTTTTGGATCTTCTTGAGTCTTCCACCATCTCAAGGATATCCTATTTGACTATTTTCTAGTAGGCTTTGAAGAAGTCTACATTGAATCCATCCGAGCTTGGAGCTTTTCCATTTTTCATTTCATTAATCATTTCACTGACCTCCTCTTTCGACACTGGCATGTTAAGATTGTGGTTGTCCTCTCTGGTAACCAGCTGAGGGATGTACTGAGTGAAATTGTTGTTGAACCTGGATCTCTCCACCAGAGGCTCCTTTGCTATACTGAGGAAGTGTTGAACAAGGAAAGATTCCATATCTTTGTGAGAGATGAGTTCTATCCT
The DNA here is from genome assembly GCA_031772625.1 of Pinus tabuliformis. Taxonomy (NCBI): domain Eukaryota; kingdom Viridiplantae; phylum Streptophyta; class Pinopsida; order Pinales; family Pinaceae; genus Pinus; species Pinus tabuliformis. The sequence goes on along the minus strand of CM062812.1, from coordinate 478,181,570 downwards.
TTGAGAATCTTTGAGCTTTGTGATTATGTTGTGTGCCTTGTGATCCATGGTGGATTTATGAAAGAAATTCGTGTTTCTTTCTCCCTCTATAATCCACTACACCCTCGATTTCTATCTCTAAAAAATTTCCTCTTTCTTGCACCGATCTTCCCATTCTTCCTGCAGAGAGTCGGCTAGCTTTTTCCGCTCCTCGGTAAAGCCATTTGTGATGCTGATTTGATTGATCTCTTGGAGTTTCTGCTCAGCTTCTCTTTTGGCTTTGAATATATTGCCAAATTCCTTCTTGTTCCAGTCTTTAAGCCTGGATTCAATATTTTTAATTTTATGTTGGAGGAGGAACATTCTAGTGCCTTAAATGTTCAGATCCTCTCTCCACCATTTGTCAATATTGTTGGTGAATTCAGGGTGAGAGAGCCAGGAATTTTCAAATTTGAAGGATCTGTTTCTTGGTCTACCCATAAAAGTGGCTTCCATTATACAAGCCAATGGTTTGAACCTCCAAAGGGAAGAATGGAAGCTAACATGGCAAGGCCTGAAAAAAAGAGGTCCTCTGAAATAATAAAACTATTGAGTTTAGAGGCGACTTGTGAAGCCCCTCCCCTCTTGTTGTTCCAGGTGAAGGTCCCATTGATTGTTTCTGTGTCCACTAACCCCATGTTCCTTATGAAGTTATGGAAGGCCATGAAGTCTCTGCCTAGCTGTCTGATACTGCCTTTTTTCTCTATAAGAGATCTTATCATATTGAAATCTCTTGCAACGATCCAGGGCATACTAGGGTGTCTTGCTTTTAGTTCCTCAAGGGAGGTGAGAAGCCTAATTTTATCTTCTAGCTAGATGTCAAGATGTAAATTACTAATAAGTTTTATTTTATTTTATTTCTTTTGAGGTTATTTGAAAGACATTAATAGCCATAACAATATATATATTATTTTTTGCACTTCTTACATTCCAATATGAAGCATGTCTGTAACTTTTTCCATGTTTTATATTAAACTGACACATGACATATTTATTATTAATAAAATAAAAATATTTCAAAGTTGTTCATAACCTAGATTGTTGAATTTCCATTTTAAGTAAGATAATATATCAACTTGGTTGTTACATATTGAAATGGATTTTCTAGAAACCAAATATGTATGACATGTATATAGATATGCAAAATTTCTTGCATAATCAACATGAATAACACATGAAATTTAAAAAATTTAAGAATAATTTTTTTAATTAAATCTAAATCTAAATCCTATTGATTCTAAAGCACCTCCTTGAAATTTTGTGTACTTTAGAAACTTAAGCACCTCGATGAAACTAAAGCTTATATAAGATATATGTACACCATTATGAATCCATCCTAGAGAAGAGGGAAACATTTCTCTATTCAAAATTATAAAATTACAAGAGTACTCAACTGTCACATTTATAGATTACAAAAATCATACATTTGAGATCTCTTATACTAGGTTAGATTACACTTAACAGTTATATACTCATCTTTAGGGATTTCCATTTGCATCATTTGCTCATCTAACCAATGGCTCATAGGCATGCAAGTCTCCATAATGTGTTCATGGTCTAATTTTGTCATCTTCCATCTCCTTGGTTCACCTTTCTTTGTTTGGATTTCTATGAGATTGATTTGCAATTCTATGATTGGATGACTATATTGAAAAGATATATATTCAGGCATAAATTCTCTATAAATGATGTGATCAGTGTGTTTTTTACCCTTTTCAAAAGAATGGCCCTTCACAACCATGTCAACAATTTTGTATGTGGATTTTCCAACATCGTGTGGTCTCACTAACCTATTTTTCACCTGTGTGAATCACATCAAATGGCCACATTCTCTTCATTTCCTTCAGGGGCAATGATAGAAAAAACATCACCTACAACCAAAATATAAAATATGTATTAATTAAATACATTCAAGAATTCAATTTATAGATGAAATTGTTAATTATAGATGAGCCACATACCCTCTCTTACAAGACCAAAGACTCGATCATGATTAAGTGAAATGGTGGCCTCTTCATCATGCATCTCTTGCTACCTTGGAATTGGATGAGGTCCCTTTGGATTAAGAGGGACACATTTCCATCCTTTCACGAAATCGTGTTTTTCACAGTGATAAAGTCTACATACATCAAAACCATTGCAAAAATCACAAAAACATGTGATTTTTCTTGTCTTGATGGAAAATATTTCCCCCTTGTCTTTGCCTCACATTGAGTTTAATTTGCTTTCTCCTTCTACTATATTACAATACCAAGGAGTTGATCTATTCACATTGCCAAGTTCAATATTCCAAAACAACCTATGCACATGCCTTATAGATTCTTGACCTTGATGTCCTAAATGGGATATGCACCAGCTGACCACCTTTAGTGACGATCTGAGTCGATCTGCATCATGACTCATTCGATTCCTCCTAAGTGTTCGCTTCACACAATCACCTGCACCATCATCATCACCCTTTCCACGTCCTATTTCAAAGTAGCTACAAGCATGATGAATTTTTTTCTTCTTGTGTAGGCTCAACCAATAAAAAGTGTGTGTTGACTTGAACTACCCTACACAACCATATGACCATATCCAATGCTTCCTAAATGATATGCCATTTTTTTGAGTGATCCATAAATTAGGTCAAAGAAATGTTGCACGAACAATGTGTCATGTTCACAATCATAACTGATGTAAAAGAGATACTCCTTAATCACATCACATGACTCGTCAGTGCTATCTCTACCATCAATGTTCAATTGTGCATGTCTATATAGAACTTGTAATAATATGGACACTTGGTCTGACTGATAATGATTGCTTTGTATATCTCTTTGATGAGAAAATCTACAATTATCAGCAAAGTCCACCACTAATAAGATTGTGCTTGGCTGAAATACTTCGTGAGAATGCTTAAATTCAAATGATTTCCATTTGGAACTGTGTGAGTGTTTTATATATTTATAGATTTGGTTTTGAAACACCCCCATGAATTGCGAAATAGGAATATCATCCTCAACATAGTTGATCCTCTTATCTGCCATAGTTGAAGAGGATGGTTGATTTACCATGACATACTCATAACGCTTCCATGTGATGGTGACATCTAACATCCCAGACTGGTTGGGATAAATAAGAAAGTTCTTATGAAACAATGCCAAATCACCACATTCAATGCATCTTCTCCCACCTATACATTTTTTCTTGTAATACAACTTTTTTGGCTCCCTTCTACACAATATTAACAAAACAAAATGACGCACTGTAGGAGGTGGATGGTCGTCATGACAATTCTTCTTGTAAAATTCCTAGAAAGTGTCATAATGAAGATGAATTCAACATGATATCGGAAACAACATGTGTGTAACAACCCTGGTTAAATTTCCATGTAAAAATAATAATAAGACCAAGGCCATGGGACATGTATTCCAAGCTGAATGTTGGGCAAAACATCCTAGTGGGTGTCACTTTGATTTATTTATAGCTAAGTAAATGGACAAAGGAATTAAAAAAGGAAAAGAGGCATTGATTGGCATTTAATTTATGAAAATAAAGGAAAATAGGATAAAAGGGAGATGAAAGGTCACAAATTTTCATGAAAAGAAAACGAGAGGAAAAATGAAGGAAAATGAAGAAAATAGAGGCCTCAATGATAAAAAAGGCTTTTGAAGATGAGTTCATATCTTTTTTTAGTGTTAGTTTTTATGAGTTTAGTTTTGGAGCTCTCATTATATTCTCTATCTCTCTCATACACTTGCACGCTTAGAGTATTACTGGAGCATGCTTGGAGCACTCTAGCATTCACTTAGGTTGGAAATAAGGAAAAGGAAAGAAGGAAAGCGCAAGGGAATAGTTGGATCGGCAACTATAACTGGATTGATTTGCAAGTATCGAGTTTCATGTATGGTTTCCTTGCTATTTTTTGCATGCATGCTACATGCATGTGGTTACTTAGTTATGATATGTCATTGGCATGGAGGATTTCCTAGATTGGCAGTGGTTTTTCCTAACCTTTCCATTTCTTGGATAACCATGATGTTGTGGGTTTTCTTATATTTTTTTTTTTTCTGATTGGTGCTCATGTTCCTTATAACTGTGGTTTGAGTTATTAGTTCCTAGAGCCTTAGTTGGAAAAATGCTCTGGAAGCCCAAGAACAACTTGGGTTGAGTTACTAGCACTGGAAGCCTTCGTTGGACAAACTATTTGGAGACCTTGATTCACTGAGTTACTAGCCCTGGAAGCCTTGGTTAGAAAAAATCTCTCGAGACCTTGGTGAATTGAGTTACTATTCCTGGATCCTTGGTTGGACAAACACTTTGGAGACCCAAGAAAATTGTGGGTTGACTTACTAGTCCTAGAACTGAGTTGGAACAAATGCTCTAGAGCCCTGGATAGCTTGGGTAGAGACCAATCTGGTGATGGTTAGTGATGTCTAACCATGAGGTTTGTGTTGGTTTGGCATTTGGAAGCCATGGTTTGGTTTTGTTTTGGTTATTTCATGAGATCCCACATTCATGCTTGGAATATAGCACGCTGGTGATTGGCTAAAAGAAAGACTTGGTTTAGCCCAATCTATGTTCGGGTGGTACATGTAAGTCCCTCACTTGGTTTGTACTTTGCATATGTTAATATGTGCTATTATTTATTGATGATCAATGAACATAATTGTTGACCTACTATTGTCTATATGATTTGTTGTTCGTGGCTTTAGTGTTGGTTAAGTATATGCTACATGCATTATGTATTTGTTATTATACAATGTGCTCTTGATCTGGATCTAATTCATGCTTTAATATGATCTTTGTTATTTTATATGGATGCATGAGCTAATATTTGTTTGTTTCAGCAAGTATGAGAGGGAAACAAGCCTTCTTGATGAAAATTTGATGAAACTAATGGAAGCTTTGGCCAAACTATGCATCCAGACTTATAGGTACTATGTATGAAAAGTGCTTGTAAAAATGAATAGCATGTGTTGGCAAGTTAGACTCCATTTCCGTAACTGCATCTTGGAAGTTGGGTCATGCATAGTAATTATCAACTCGTATCTACCCTGGTAAGTGTTTTAAAGTGGGTAAATGTGGGGTGGGTGTTACAGAGTGGTATCAGAGCTTCTAGATTCAAACACTTAGATTAGATGGGCTATATCATAGATGAAATGAAGAACAAAGGGATCAATGAGTACAGTCGATTTCATTTTTGTTATAAATTTTCTTTTGTGGAGTTTTAGAGGCTAAAAATTTGTCTATATTGGTGTTAATCCCACTAATAATGTGGTTAAAATTTCAAATATTGGTTCACAATATTTTAGGATTTATGATATCAGGAAGATGACCCTTCTGAATGCATCTTTAAACTTGTCATGTTGGAATTTCTATCATAAATTATCTTATGTTAGGTTCCAGAAGCTGAAAAATTGTCCACATTGAGGAGAAATACCTATTATTATGTGGTATAAATTTCCGATATTGGGTCGCAATATTTTAGGAGATATGGGTATAGGAAGTTGATCCTTATGAATTCTCCCAAAATAAGGCCTCAACAAGGACAAGTTGGAATTTTTGTTATAACTTTTCTTGAGGGTAGTCTCAGTTGCTGAAAATTTGGTCACAATGAGGGGATATCCCATTAATATTGTGATAAAATTAAGACATTGGGTTGCTATATTTTAGGATATATGACTAGTGGAACGCGAGCTTCTTGAATGCTCCTAGAATTATGCACCAAATATGACTGTGTTGGTATTTTTGCTATAACTTTTTATCTATGAAATCTCAGAAGTTGAGACTTGAACCATAGTGAGGGAGACTCCCACTAATCATATGGTTCAGTTTCCATAACATTCAATACAATATTTTAGGAGATATGCACTGGATCATTCACTATATTAGTTTCATGCAAAGTGTTTGATTAAATGCTTAAATAGTTAAATGGTCCATTGCATACAAATTGTTTGATGAAATTCCCTAATGAGTATGTGGTTTGTGGTTTGGGATAGTACGAATGTGTCATAGTATTTTTGTAGGTGATATATTCTTACTTGCATGCAAAGAGTTTGTTATAATAGTTTGCATGTAAAGTGTTTGAAGAAATGCTTACAGGCAAATGTAATAGTATTTGAAGAAAATTTAATAGTGTGGCAATTGTTTGAAGAAAATGTCATTTTTTGGATGGGATAGTATTGTAGTATGATAATATTGTTGTATGATCTATTCCTATTTGCATGCAAAGAATTTGAAGAGTTTCATGTAAGGAATTTGAAAGGTTGCATGCAAAGAATTTGAAAAGTTGCTTGTAAAGAAATGGAAAAGTGGCATGTTTTTAGTTAGTATGTTACAAGTGGAATAATTTCAATGTTTTTGATGTAATATCATACAAAATGTATGAGAAATGAAAATAAAATTGTGGCAAGTGTGGTTAAATTTAGTAGAGCTTTGGAGATCCCATTTCCATAATTGGACATTGGAGATTAGGCCATTATAGTAGCTGCCTCCTTCTACCTTAGTGTGGACCATGGATAATAAGGGGGTAGTTTTATAGGTTGTTTGAATGCTTGATTAAGTGCACGATATGATTATGTGATTAAATATTGCATGAAGGAATGCTCTTGTTTTAATATGGTTGTACTAACACAATATGTAATGAGAAAGTTGATATGCAATGAGTGCAAGTGGGTGCGAGCTGTAGCACTATGAATAATGAGTATGAGTTGATTGTAGACTACGACATGTTTGTTAGTATTGGTAAAGTATGTTTTCAAATTAATAGATGTGATGTCTTGATTTTTGGAACATGTGACTGACATGTGTGAGTAGTTATAAGGAAACATGCTTAGTAGTAGCATGACAATTTAACAGTTGATTTGTGTATATAAATAACACTTGGGTGAATGTGATAACATTTAATAGACTCAATTGCAGCAAGGTAAAAGGAATGAATTGGGTGAGAATTCCTTTGACTATGTGTTGAAAATAATACTAAGAAGGGGGGGGGTGAATCAGTATTATCAAAAAAAAATTCAACTTATATAAAGATTAGCAGATCTGACTAATGAAACTTATGTATACCTTCCTGACTTATAATTTAATTTATTCTTCAGATATTGATCATTAATCTATGTGTCAGAACCATATAACAGTAAGCAGGAACAGAAAACAAGAGCAGACAATCACACAAAGGAATACAAGATATAAGGTGGAAACCTAATGTGGGTGAAAACCACCTGCTGCAATATGTCTCTATCTTCTTTCAATTAGAAACTTCCTTTTACAATGATTCTGTACTGGTGAAGTCTTATACCAGCACGTAGGCTTCAACCTGCAGAAGGCTACAATCTTCTCTCGTTCTCCAGACTCTTCTGGAAGGGAGCTACAACCCCCTTAGCTCTTGCACTAGCTTAGGTACTTGTATGTAGGTGCTGACCTATAGAGGAATTCTCTTTTCTTCCAGGGACCACGTTTCATAAATTTTCAAATTGGATCCATGAATATCAATCAAACATCAAATAGATCTGCAATCAACCAACTTCCTTGTACAAATACTGAATCAATAAATTCTCAGAACACAGTACCAGTAACCAGACACCAAGTCAGACCCCTGAACACTGCAGAAATAGATAAAAGTAGCTAAAATATATTTCAAGGAAAAAGTCCGCAGCTTCACCAATAGAAACCTGCGTACGTCTGCAGTATTCCCTTCTTTACCATGCGGGTATCCCCACCTCCTCTGTGTCAAACCTGCAGTATCCACACCTGCGCTCTACCGGGGCTACGAGTATCTGTACCTCTTCTGTGTTGAACCTGCGGGTATCCGCACCTGCGCTGTGCTGAGCCTGCGGGTATCCGCACCTGCGATGTGTCGAGACTACGAGTATCCGCGCCTGCGCTGAGTTGGGCCTGCGGGCATAGAAATTTATCAAACTTTGATTATGCCCCAGATTATCAAATTTACAGATCTGATCACATGCCAAAGAGATCTCGACCCCTCAGTAGATTCGTCTTGTAATGCTCAGGTTTCTCCTTGATTCAGGTCCAGCTCACCAACCGATCACAAATATTTCAGATCTTACTCATCTCAAGATATTCAACACATTAGTTGCCCAAGCCAAATGATCTCCTTTCCTTTTTATAGTCTAGGCCTTACTCAAAACCATAGTCCAAAACCATAGATATCCAATACTAGGGACCCAAAACCTGGGTTCAATACTTTAGATGCAAAACCATAGGATCAAAAATGTCAGACTAAATACCATGGACCAACCATAAGATTTCCCACGTGTGCGCTTTTCTCTGCATGAAAGTGCATGTACTTTACGTCCACACTTTTTGATTGGAGAACCTGCGTACATGTTTGCAACTTTTGTTCGACGCACCTGCATACATCCGCGACTTCGTGAACAGGAACCTGCGGGTATCTCATTTTCTACTATTTTGAGAGCCTGAACTTGTGATCTGCTATTTGAGCGAGTTACCATCAAGGACAACACTTATGCCATCGAGCCAAACCTATGTCATAATCCCAACACTATGTTTGGAAACCACAATTCCAAATGAAAGAGTGCTTTGCTTGAATACAAAAAAAAATCTCAACCTTAATTTTGACTAACATTATGTGGATATATGGTATATTCATGAATATGTATTTTATAGGTTGTTATCTTAAAGTTGATATTTGAGATAAGAGGCTGAGTTGTAATCTTGTAAAAGAATTAATACAAGCATGAGATAATGTTGTGTGATGCAGGGAATCAAATGGAAAAAGAGACTGCTATAGATCTTGAAGAAGGCTTGGGCTGAGATTTCACTCATGAATCCTTTGAAGCACTGGGAAACCATGGGCGATTGAATCATGGTGTCTGTTGAAAGTTTTGTGATTTCGGTATTTTGTGATTTTTTTGCGCTTGATTTGCATTTTTTATTGTGTCTGGTGCATAGCCATGCTACTTTATTTTTGTGTTGTATTTCTATTAGTTTTTCATTGTTTTATTCTTTCTTCTTTCTTATTCTTTCCTTTATGCCTTGAGAGTCTCAGGAATTGGTTGGGGTAAGAGGAATGTCAGCGGAGCTCAAGAATATCTGAATGAAATCCAACAGGTAATGTTGGAGAGGTAAATCCCCTCTACGGATAGAGGCGATCCCTACTAGCCCAGAACGGGTCTAGCAACAATCAGTCAATGCTACTATGCAAGTTCCTAATTGCAATTAAAAGGTAGGCAATGGGCACCTACTTGGATTCCAACGCTATAGTTTGATGAAGAGATGCCGCTCTCGCTCCTTCGCTCTGGCCGGTCACGATCCTCCGTGATCTCCGCGAATAGATACCTGCACACACGAAGAGAAAGACAAACACAAGCGTGAAATCTAATAAAAGCAATTATACATCAGTCAGAAAGGATGTAATTCACACTAATCATTACAGAGACAAATGAGAATGGAACCATAATAGTAGTCATCTATTATTAATCAATAACAGAGAAGAGTACAACCAAATGTTCTGACGTCGAATCCTTCTCAAGAGGGTCCAGCCAGCAAGTCTCTTAAGCATTCACCCTTAGAGATAGATCTCCCAAGACAAGAACTCTCTCTCACACAAGCAACACTCCACAACCTTCCTTAAGCTATCTAGCAATTCCACACTTATCACACCAACTACCTATAGTAGCAGCAATCTGAGCACTATAAACTCCACACAATCCAAACTAGCTGCTCATGGCAATGGTAGAGGTATAAATAGGAGAAGGAGTCTCCATGAAAGGTGGGAGGATGAGCTTATCTCCAAGGAAGGTGGCTCAAATGACGAACAGACATGCCAGAGAAGGTAGGGCGACATTTGCAAGGCTAACAACCAGGTCTGGAGTCATCTGGAAGGCCGACTGTTAGAACAAACTCGCCCAAACAGGATCAGCGCGAGTGCATAACTGGACTGGAGCGCTGACATCGCAAAGTAATAATAGACAGGCCCATGTCAGCGCGACTTAATACAAACAGAGACTGCGCTGGCTCATGAAATTCGACCAGCGCGGAAAACTCGTGTGCTTCCGCGCTGGCAGCGCATGTGATCTGTTATGAAGCGCCAGTCAGCGCGGTTATTTTAATAACAGTCGCGCTGATGATGAAAACTTTGGCAAAGTGGGTCATTTGGCCAGTTTAGAGAGCATGAGCTTGATTATTTTGAACTCCTGACATAGTAGGGTGACTGACAGTGAGAAATTACTGTGTAACAGATGCCCCCTAAAGCATGAAGACCGAGAGAGTGGGAGGGGTGAAATGCTTTACAAAACTCGCTGAACTGGAACACCACCAGGAAGGACCGAATATCTCTGATAATCAAGTACATGCAGTCTAGGCATGGGCGCAGCCATCCAAAAGACATGCGAAGAAGGTCTGTGGAATGGACGCAGCCACCCAGCTAAAGAGACCATAGTAATGATAAGGTATGGTTGCAGCCATCCATGAAGACTCAGGTATGGGCGCAGCCATCCATCAATGAGTCATGTAATGATCATGATCATCCACAAAATCGTAGCCTGGATCATAACAGATAGAGATCCAGGGTCTTGTGCTCCGTCCTGACCCGAACAAAGTACAAGTCCAAGCATGTGAATACATGAGCTGAAGTCGAACATGCATGAACATCGTCTGATTACCAGTCAATGATGAAAAATGTTAACAGACGCGAGAGGTACCACCAATAACGACAATGGTCCTCAAGGTACTATAGGTACAATCCGCGGTGTGTGAATCAATGAGCTGGTGTCGAACACCCGCAGAATCATCCGATTAGAGGCCAATGATGAAAACCTCACGTCGAACACGAAGAACCTGCCATTGAGGCATGCAGGCTCTAAGGCACCTGAAGGGAGTCTCTAAGTCACCTTCCTGGATAATGAGCTGAAGTCGACAGGAAGTGACCTTGATCGAAGGTGGGCCATAATGTTTCCCACATCATCGACACGAGACAGAGATAAAATGTTTTGTGTGAGACATCAGAGGAGGTTGCACTGTTGCAGAGGTCAACTTCTCTTGAACATATCGGCGGCACGACAGTGGATTTGGCAGTATCTGACATCAAATGAGCAGAGGGCATGGTGACAAGGCAATGAGCAAATGAGAGGCCAAATAGGATAACCCGAACCCACGGAGGCTAGTGTAAAACAAGATGAGAAATCCCCACCCGACACGAATGCAGACCAGTGCCATGTTCAAGAGCGACATACTGCCGACACGACAATTATTACAGTTCCATTTTCCCCACCATTTCTGGCAGGTACCCCGATTATTTTTGGATGACAAGCTTGATGGGGATAGCATATGCTTGGAGAGTGTCATTTCGACAATGCCTGATGTCATTAAGTTTTAACGAGTCTGACAAAGGAAAAACTCGGCGTCTTTTCTTGTTTAGAGAGTCTGAAAAGACAGCGGAAAAGAAAACTCCAGGGGGGTCCTTTTTCGTAGAGTTGTGTCTCTCGAGCCCGAAAAAGTATAAAACAATGCTCGAAAGAACCGCCCGACCAGTATGATCGAGGAGTACTTTTCGTAAATAGTGACTCCGACCCGAAAAAGTAAAAAAGCGGTCGGAAGTACGTCGTTTTGGAGCCAATAACGAGTGCGAAACGACAAACACCCGGCAATCTTTTTAAGTTAAACGGTCGAAAAAAGAGCTTTAAAAGCGACCGCCCCTGATCCTTTTAACGAGCCGAGAGGAGGGCTCGGCCATCTTTTTCTTTCTTTACGTCGAAAAAGAGCTTAAAAACGACGTTGCGAGACCAAGTGTGTACAGGGCTATTATGACTCCACCGAGACGGAAATCTGCACAAGAACACTACCCACGTAAAACCTGTTCGACATGTTAAAAACATAGTAAAACATGTAGAAAATCATAGTACAGCGACATTAGCATGAAATATATGGCAAAAATTTAACAAAAACCCACATTTATGAGCTACCATAGTCAAATATAGATTTTTTACCATAAATAGGGGGGTAAAAGAACTATTTTTACCATTGTTACCATTTGAGTTGTGGAGAACGTTGTGAAGCTACGAAGTTGATGGAGTGAATTCCATCCCGTTCGGGCACCGTTCATCCTGCAACTTGTTCCAGGTAGGTTCTCCTCTCCCTGCGCTCCATTTTGAGTCCCTTTTTTAGCTTTTTCATGGTGGGATTTGGCCATTTGGGCGGATTTTTGGAGCGTTGATGCGCTCTCGGTCAGCGCGGAAATCGCCATCGGGTCCGCGCTGATCGATTTATTTTTACACACACCACCTCCGGGTCAGCGCGGAAAACACGTGTGCTTCCACGCTGACCCAGCGGAAAAAACAAAGGACTGCCATGATCAGCGCGACTGTTTTAAAAACAGCCGCGCTGACGCCGTAAAATTTTATTTTTGCAATTTTGAACGTATGAATCTTCATAGTCAGGCTTCTAATGTTTTTTAATGGCCATGCAGGGCACGATGGCATTTGTGTGGCAAGAGAGAGCCCATGATAACGAGGATATTGCTGCTTATGCCGATGCTGGGAGCCGCAATGCCATGCGGGCATGCGGATTTCTCAAATTCTTCCTCACTCCGCGCCTACGAGCGCAACCTGATCTTCTGGAGTTCCTGATCAGAGCCTGGAACCCAGTTGATGGAAAATTCACAATCCGAGGCCATGACATCGAGTTCGATTCCACAGATATTTATTTCTTGACTGGATTATCCCGCCGGGGTGAGATGCCCATTCTGGAGGGGCAGCGACCTAGCGGTGAGACCTTGGATATGTTGATGGCTCGGGTGTGCCCACAGGCACGCAAAACACGGAGTGGAAAGGTGTCCATTCCGTCAGTGGAGGACATCGTCCTTCGGAGCATACTTTTTATGGTGACCCGGGCAGCGGGCTGTTTGGCCAATCATGAGGCCTCAAAGACCCACCTACTACTGGCTCTCGAGTGTCTACAACCCACCATATTCAACTGGGCGGCAGCGGTAACCACTAGCATGAAAAGACAATTGAGCAACTGCCGACGCGGGGAGTCGAAGTAGTTTGGTTATGGGTCCATTCTAGTCCCGCTCATGCTGGAGCGAGTGCCGGCGTTACAGCTGCAGGACATGGCCCTTGATCCACCTAGGGGTCCCCGAGAGACGAGGGCCAGTCGGTGGGGCCATATCATGCCGCGAGGAGGTGGCAGCCGCCCAGTGGCATGGGGGCATTATTTCCGAGAGTGGCTGGATCGCCAGGTTATCTTTGTAGAGGACTGGCCATATGCCGGGATTGATTTCAGAGGTGACCCAGACATGCCACTGCCTGCGGGAGAGCAGTGGGATGATGGTGGTAAGCCACTCGATCTCTTTTTTAATTTTTTATGTTTTGTAATGTTTTTTTATTTTATTTTTCATGTACATGCCTTGATGATTAATGCTATGATATGCAGATGTAGGACCAACGAGACCCCTTGGCTTGGCTCCAGAGGCGAGGAGAGAGGCACAGGGCGCCGGAGTCTTGGCCCTGGCTCCTCTAGGAGTCAACATGCCCGAGATTGTAGTGCAGAACCTCGAGGGCTTACTGGAGGGAGTCCCAGATTACCAGGGGATCGAAGAGGTCCCCATAGCATCCCAAATTCACACAGTGGGAGTAGAGCCCAGGATGCACCACCTTTTGAGGCGAGTGGCACGGGCGGTAGTATGCTATAGAGAGCATAACCTACCACAGTAGTCTCCTAGGTTTTATTTCCACTGCTGTTTTTGAGAGACACTTGTCTCAGGTGTACTGAGGACTTCGGCCTTATCTTGGACATATACACTTATTTTTGAGCGCCTTAGTGCGCCACACGATATATATACATACCGATTTTGGGTGGATCTTTTTACATATGATGATGTTTTTATATGCTATGCAAATGTTTAATACAAATGTAATCTCATGTATCAGTTGCATAACACACGACCCACATATTTTAATTTTTTAATGCAAGCTTAAAAGCACACACCACACGCATGCAAACTATGCTTGGAAAAAGATTTTATTTACATATGTCTATTCTATGGTCCTATTATGCTTTCTATGTCTTCTTGTATAATGTTTATCTATTACGCAAATGTCTGTCTAATACATGGTTTGCCAATGCATCAGTCAATGTGTTTAATCGTCTCGGAATGTGTTGATATGTGATGTAATCAAAATTCCTTTCTAACAATCTTACACGTAGATACAACCTTAGGATGTGTTGGTCTCTGACGGAATAACGCCCGTTGAGCTGATGGACGACAAGTTGGGAGTCGAGGTTCACCACCAATGTACGGATGCCGAGATCAACTGCCTCAGCTAATAATTCAATCACAGCACTGTACTCGGCAACATTGTTAGTGGTACGTCCCAAGCACACAACTTGAAGATCCAATAACTCTCCATGAGGATCGTAGATCGCCCATGCCGCAGACGACAAATTGCAAGTGCTACGGGAAGCACCATCAGCGAAACCAACATAAGGTGCACTAGACATCTGCACAAGAAATAGAAAACACAATAAGAGGCAAGCACGCCTTCACACCAAAGCAAAACATGAAATCATACACACATCACACACCTGCTAAAAACACACGTATGTACAAACTAGGTGCATGAGATCATGCATAATATTTCTTCAAATAAAGCCCGTTGCGGGGCTTGTCAAGAGGATTTCCTTCATAGTCAATCAACTCATATGCCCCTTTCTGTAAAACTCTCTTCACAATATAGGGACCTAGCCACATGGATTTGAGTTTTCCTGCCCCCAACTTATCCTTAGCTTGATCATAGAGCAGTACTAGATCTCCCTCAACGAAGGAACGAGGTTGAATATTATGGTCGAAGTGAGCCTTAACTCTCTTCTTTTGCGCTTCGATAGCCAGAGAAGCTAAACGACGGGTCTCGTCTAACCGTTCTAGGTAAAGAAGCCGTTCCTCCACCGGAGTGGTGTTGGGAAGCAACTCGACAGCTAATTTCAATGAAGGAATCTCACACTCAACAGGAAGGGTGGCCTCCAGTCCATAAACCAACTAAAAAGGGGTGAAACCGGTGGCGTCCTTCACAGAGGTCCGGTAGGCCCACAAGGCGGGGAATAACATCAGATGCCAGTTAGACTTGTGTGTATTGACGGTACGTTGAAGCATGGTGATCAAGACTTTGTTCACAGCCTCAACTTGACCGTTGGATTGGGGATAGTACGGTGTCGAACTATCTTGACGCAAGCCTAGCTGGGTTGTCAATTCCGTCATCATGTGATTACGGAAATGTTTTCCGTGATCCGTGACGATAGCTTGAGGGACCCCGAACCGAGTAATGACATGATTAAACAAGAACTGCACCGCTGTGTGACCGTCTTCAGTCAATGTAGGCATCGCTTTGGCCCACTTGGTGAAATAATCCACGGCAACGATGATATACCCATGCCCCCCGGCCGAACGAGGGTTACAGGACGTATAATCGATGCCCCATTTGGCAAATGGACCGACGGTAACAACAGGGTGCAGTGGTGCAGGAGGTGCACGCATTTTCTGGTGGTAAACCTGGCATTCATGGCATGCACGGACGGCAAGGATGCAATCTTTGAAGATAGAAGGCCAGAAGTAACCAGCACGAAGAATTTTCTGGGTGGTAGCATATCCGGACATGTGGCCGCCACAAGCACCGGAGTGGCAGTCATTCAACACCCGCTCAGCCTCCTCGAGAGTCAAACATCGGAGGAGAACAGAATCAGTGCCGAGGCGGTACAAGGTATCGCCCAGAATGCGATAGGGTTGAGATTGGTGACGAATCTGCCGTTGAGCATCTTTCCATACGTTGGGATGAAAGGAAGACGTCTGCAAATATACTATAATGTCCCCATACCATGGGTCGAGGGTGCTGATGAGAAACAATGTTTCATCCGGGATATGCTCCTCCGAACGAGATGGTGCAGAATGAGAAGGCAAAGAACAGAGCAGTTTAGCAAAGACCAGAGACTTCTTAGACTTGGCCGCAGTAAATTCCAAGTCGAACTCTTGGAGGATTACGATCCATTTCGAGTATTTGCCCCCCAGCAGTTGACGCGACAAAATGTAGGTCATTGGGTTGCAGTCAGAAATCACAGTCGTTGTGTGCAACAGGATATAGTGCCGGAAATGTTGGACGGCGCAGACAGCTGCCAATGCCAACTTCTCGACATACACGTAACGAGTTTCTGTATCCAGAAGGTTGCGACTAAGGTAATAGATAACGTGCTCGTTGCTGGCATCATCATCCTGCACTAGAACCATGCTGATGGTGGTGTCAGCGGCAGCTAGATAGAGAGTATAATCACAGTGGTAGTTCGGAGGTCTTAAGAGCGGAGCCGAGACAAGGAGGTCTTTGAGTCGCTCGAAAGACTCCTGGGTGATAGTATCCCAACGAAAGGGTGTGTCTCGCTTTAATAACCGTGTGAAACCCTTAGCCACCTCGGCATAATTCGGAATGAATCGTCTAAGGAAATTAGCTTTGCCCTACAAGCTCTGCAATTACTGCAAAGAGGCAGGGGGAGGAAGGTCCAGGATGGCCTCGACTTTGAGGGGATCCAGACGGATGCCTTCTCGGGAGATGATGAACCGAAGCAGTCGGCCTGATTCTACGCAAAAGACACACTTGTGAGGATTGAGTCGAATACGGTAGTGTCGACAGTGGACAAAAATTTCACGAAGATGAGAGGGATGGTCCTGACGCTTGACTGAATGAGCCGGAAGGTCGTCCAAGTATGGTTGTACAATGTGACGTATATCATGAAAGGCGTAAGACATTGCACGTTGGAAAGTGGCGCCGGCATTCTTGAGATCGAAAGGGAGCTTCTTATAGGCAAAGGTGCCCCAAGGACAAATAAAAGCTGTCTTATGCTGGTCTGTGGGGGCTATGTTGATCTGGTTATAGCCTGAGAAGCCATCCATAAATGAATAAATCTCACTTCCTGCGCATTCATCAATAAGCTGATCGATGAAGGGCATAGGGAAGTTATCTTTCGGACAGGCACGATTGATATCGCGGTAGTCAACACAGACCCGGATAGTGCCCTGCTTTTTATTCACAGGGACTATATTAGACACCCAATCTGTAAGGGGAATGGCGTAAATGAAACCAGCTTTAAGAAGTTTTTCGACTTCGGCCTTGATGGCTGCAGCCTTTCGAGGGTGCACTGGGCGTAGGCGCTGACGGACAGGCTTAGCCCCTGGGTACGTCGGTATTTCGTGCACCACGATACTAGGGTCGATGCGGGGCATTTCCTCGTAGGACCATGCGAAGACATCACAGACTTCGCGAAATAGAGCAGTATAGAGTTGAACCTCCTCAGGAGTACACGTGACTCCAATGTAAATGTATTCGACAACCCCTGGTTTGACAGAGATGTCGATGGGTTGGGTTTGCGTGATGTTGCCCATATTGCCCTCAGAAGGCACTTGATACAGCTGAACAGTTGTTTGGAGGGGCGGGGATGGGACACATGAAGCAAACCGCTCGAGACATGCGACCATTTCCGAATGTGGAGGGAGAAACGGAGAGCGATGGTGGTGATCTGACCAAGGGAGCTCTTCGAGAGACATGGTCTCTATGATGGCTTCATCGGAAGGAAATATTTCCTTCAATGGATCCGAAGTAGCCTCATCGCCTAGCCAAGGGAAATGATCATATGAATCGGGAACACTGCTCGGAAGAGAAGGTTCATCAGGGGAAGTCGATGCAGTGACAATCTCAACGTAGTTGAGCTCGGCAGGGCTCAACGGCATCATATCACCCCAAGAGTCTTCCTGATTCGCGGGAGGAAGAACCCACGGATCAGAACGTACTGAGATCATGTTGATAGGGGCGAGATTCGGAGGTGGGAGGGGAAAGACTCCCATTAAAGCGAGATCTTTGAAAATTCCGGCACCCACACTCACTAATGACTTGGAGGTATGCTCCACGAATGGCACATTACCTTCAGAAGAAGAAGCGAAAAAGGAGAGCTGGTCCACCGTGACAATCTTCCCTTGGTGAGGGAAACGAACGACATGGAAGAGGGAGGAAGCCATGGCTTGCATGGCGTATGTCCAGCTACGTCCGAGAAGGAGGTTGTAGGTGAGATTGGCGTCAACAACTTCGACCTCCACCTCTACGGTCTTCCCTTCTAAAGAGATGGGTAAATGTTGGAGGATACCATAGGGACGAGATTCTCTTCCATCGAAGGCTTCTAAGGTCGTGGGAGACTGACTCAAAGTAGGAGAACCAATAGCCTTCCAGCAAGCAACAGACATGATGCAGGTTGAGGCACCTTCATCAATAACTGTACGATGAATCGTTTTGCTATTGATGATGACCTGTATAAGGAAAGCAACTTGGTGAGGCAGTCTCTGTGTAAAACCCTCGAGATCAAAAGAAATCAAATCTGAATCTGCCGGGTCGATGCCACCAATATTTGATAGCAAGGACTTCCTCTGGGAGAGGCAGCTCTAGAGGACTTCTAACGTGGACATAGCAGAGGGAGCCTGAGCTAAGTCCTCAACAATGCTATAATGCTGGGCAGCACGAGCATTAGGGTTATAAGACGACTTCCTGAGTACACCTTTTGGAGGGGGTCGGGGGATCGTCTCAGTGCTGGGCCGTTCGATGTGAAGGGGACCAGAACTGGACGAAGGAGCACTGGAGGGAACCTCCGGCTCTTTCCCGGCATGAGATGGATAATCTTTTGCTCGAGTTGAAACATGGATGGGAATCTTTCCAGCCATGAACAATTGAGAACCGAACGAGGAAGAGGGTTGAGACGGGTCTGCGACCATTTGAGTCTGCTGGGAAGGGAAAGGCTCTTTAAGCACAGCAGGAGGCCCAGGAGCACCTTTCAAAAGTCAACTAACTTCGGACCGCCTCGGGCAGTCTTTAGTGTAGTGATCCTCATCACAGATGAGACAAGGATACTTAGGTTTTCTTTTAGCTCCTTCCTCGGAGGGAGGCTTAGGGGGATCCTGCTTGGGCTGTCCAGATTTATCTTTAGCTTTCCCTTTCTTTTTCCCTTTTGAGGATTTATCCGCCGCGGTGGACTGAACGGCGTTTACCTGGAAGGTACTCCCATAATTAGATTGGCCCTGAGAAACATTTCCATTAGAAGCGCTCTGTTTTTGCTTCCCAGGGTTCGCGGCCGATTTCTTCGATGACGAGTTTACAGAGCCAATGACTCCATCAACAGATGGTTTCGGCGGAGCCTTGGACTGTCCAGGCCTCGGGGCATCTGGCAAATAATCATATAAAGTACCCGACTGAGAGTACACTAAGTCGAGGTACTGAGCACGCGCGATTGCTTGCTCTTCAGTTACACAAGCTCCCATGGCGATGTCCCGTGCAATTACGGGGACAAAGGAAGTCGTGAACCAATTGGTCAGGAACTGATCAGGAATCCAGAATTTGATCAAGCGACGACGCCTTCTCCATTCATGTATATGATCAAATATGTGCGTAGCCGTGTCCTGTTTAAGAGATGTGAGGAGATGTGTCCCCGTCTCGTACCGAATGGGTAACTGAAAATGAGTTAAGAACGCCATAGCCAGCGAGTTGAAATCTTGAAACGTGCCGCGATTTAGCTCAATATACCACTTAGTGGTTGAACCAGTGAGATTTCTCTGAAAGAGGCGAAGCCGGATAGAGTCATCAAGCCATGAGTTCGATGAACACCAAAGGTGATAGGTCATGACATGGGCTTGAGGATCTTCACCAGCTTTGCCATCAAATTTTGGACAATCACCGGGTATTTTGGTTGGAACTGGTGGCCAATACGGATTATGCAAAATAGGATCATTTGTCAACTTGGACACATCCGGAAGTTCCAACGTCGCTAAGAAAGGCAATTGAGGGTTAAAGGACATTTGTGGCTGCGGATTCGAGGCAGTATTAGGGTTCCAACCAGATGGTGGTTGCCCCCACGGACTTTGTCCAGATGGACCCGGCCCAAAAGGACCTGGCGCATAGGGACCATGCCCATAGGAGTTCTGTCCATATGGATTTTGGCCATATGCGGACAGTTGTCACTGGCTCTGCCCCCCAGCACCCCATGTATTAGCAACTTGTCTTGCAGGTGCAGCATACTGATAATTTTGGTAAGGGGTGACCTGCATCTGTTGATAATTTTGATAAGGGGTAAACTGAGTTTGCCCCTGGGGTTGCTGGTAGCCATACATTTGCTGGGCTCCATACTGAGCCTGATGAGAAGGCTGTGTTTGGTAAGAAGGTTGGGGCCGTGGCCCACCTTGCATTTGATAACCCATTTGAGTTTGGGGCCCAGAATAATGTCCTTGAACCGGTTGGGCTTGGATCATCTGGCCGGAAGGTTGACTTGGTTGGGTTTGGGATGGACCTGCTTGCCCAGAAGGACGCACTTGCTGGGTGCCAGGTTGTCCGTGAACCACCAAGGGTTGTCCTTGCGGAACAGATGGCCGAGCCGGCTGGACGGCTGGTTGACCCTGAGGTTGGCCAGCCTGTCCAGATGGATGATTAGGGCGGACAGCAGGTTGGCCTTGCTGCATAGAAGGCTGGCCCACCTGCCCGGAGGGGTGCACAGGCTGAGCAGTGGGTTGGCCTTGCTGTATAGAAGGCTGCCCCCCTTGCCCAGGAGGATGCGTGGATTGAGCAGTGGGTTGACCCTGCTGTACGTAGGGTTGCCCCCCTTGCTCAGAAAGATGACCAGACTGAACAATAGGTTGGCCCTGCTGTATGTAGGGTTGCCCCCCCTGCCCAAGAGGATACCCCTGTTGAACTGCTGGTTGACCTTGCGGAGTATAAGCTTGCCCAGCTTGTCCAGAGGGGTAACCCTGCTGGAGACCAGGTTGGCCTTGTTGGATGTAAGGCTGCCCTGGTTGTCCAGCCGGGTAACCTTGCTGGGTACCAGGTTGCCCTGGGTAACCAGAAGGTTGACTCTGATAGGAAAACGACGGACCACCAACGGCCGAAGGTTGTCCCGGATAGGGTTGTCCTTGCGGGCCCCCAGATTGTCCTGGGTAAGGCGGGCCATAAAGTGGTTGCCCCTGAGGGGTTTTCACATAAGGCGGCTGGCCTTGATTTAGCGGTCCTTGAGGCTGCCCAGGGATTGCCTGGCCCCCATGAAAAGAATGAGTACTGGTGTCCCAAGTGATGGATAACGGTACCGAGACTTCAACGAAATGTTGAAGAGGCGTGGATTGAGCGAACTGGAGGTACTGACCAGTAGAGTCATAATAAAAGAGGGGACCTTGATAATTCGGGTCCACAATGGGTTGCCCCTAGGCATCATAGGGCCCCCCTCCTGGAACAGGACCAGAAGAGAGTTGAGCACTTTGTGTAGGATCAACAACTCCAGATGAAAGTTCCGGCTGGCCATTACTCACCTGACTGTGAGAAGGACCAGCACCATTGTTCGTAGATGAAGACGCTGTCACGGTACTAACGACCGAAGTCGAGTACGCTACACAAACGGTTGGATTGGTGGGAACCGAGGTAACAGGCATATTAAGGGGTTGTGAAACAAAGGGTTCCATGGTGGAAATGACACTAGGATCCCATATAGTCGTAGAAGGACTCCTGGCAGCTATTCTATCCCTCATCGACTGATATCGCGGAGGGAGTGGAGAAGTAGCTGGAATGGGAGTGTCAATATTCGACACCACGGGTGTCTCACTTACGCTGGGAGATGTCTCATCCATGTGGGAAGTGGACATCGGAGACGACATAGAGGGAGGGGTAACAGGAATATCGTCCTCGTAGGGCTCCCAGATAGGGTTCCAATCTTCTTCGTAATCCTCGTCGCCCGGGGCACATACGTTGATAGGCTGGATACTCGGGATAACAGGAAGAGTATCGCTTACAACTAGTACCTCAGGAGCAACAGAAGATGGAGAACCTTGATCACTTAGACCAGGAGTTGACGGGTCAGCCAGGATGACAAGACCCCACACAAAACCTAAAGGAAACTAACGATAAAGACCCTACTCAAGCTAACGCACACAAGATCTAATCAGGTAGTGTTATCGTGGCCGAATAAATTTTTAAGACACAGGAACTAAACTTGACCTTTTCATGTTTCAAGAGTCGAGAAAAGGACGAAAAGATGACTCTAGTCTCCTTCGAATGTTTAATGAGCACGAAGTGACAAGACGCTCACTGGCACCTTTTCTTTTAGAGAGTCCGAAAAGGATCAAAAGTGACTGCTCTGGAGACTCTAGGTAAAGGGTTTACCAAGCAATCCGTAAAACTGCTTATACACCTTGGCAATCGTATGAGAACCAAGGACTTTCCGTACTGCAGTCAATCTTCCCGAATGCTGTGTTCGGTGCGTTACGGTTCACGAGGCGGCAGACTCGGCTTCCTATGGATAAAGGATAAAAGCCTAGTGGGGTCTCCCTATATACGCGACGGTACGTGGGAGCACAGTCCGTGTTAGACCACTATCGAGTCACAGAAGGAGGAATCACCCAACCATAATGTGAAACAATAGTGACTATGTTTGAAGACGCCGGAACACGTCTCTAACCTAGACCTCTAGATGTTTGCGTTAAGTTCCAATGCGTTTTTAGGTTTATTCAGTTTATTTTATGGTTGATCTTGAATTTAAGTTTCGATTTCAGGCCTTATCGTGTGATCTCTCACAATTACCTAGATGCAAGCTATATGCCAAAGAACACCATTTCGTTCGATGAATTATAACTATGAGAGGGTTAAGAGTTTTCAATCAAACAAAACGAACTCAAACAATCAAACAATCTAATGCAGCTAATGGCGAAGAAATGAGACTTTTCTTTTGAGAATACGAATCAACGAAATGCTCTTCTTTTCATTAACTATTGAATGCAAAAGATATTAGTTCGATTTCTTTTTCAATGGCAAAAAGCACTTAAAATGAATTTTGAGAGATAGCAACACCGAGTAAAGGGAAACAAAATCACTCAATGAAAAACACAACAAGCGTGAAAAGAGCTGGTTGAACCCAAGCAATCGTAATCCGTGTCTGGGCAGCGAAAAGTAATCGAAACAATCCAAAGACTGGTTCGATGACAATCACCTAAACAACCAAGCAAAGAAAGCAAAAGAGGAAGGTTTTCACAAAAGCAAAGCAAGTAGCAACGGATCTTTGTGAACGAGTGGTAAAACAAAATCAATCCAGCGAAAACGGGATGATAACACTAGGTCACCGGACACAAAACGAGGTCCGCCCAACAAGACTTCCCAAAGCAAGTTCTTCAATATCCAGACAATGAAAAACAAGTGATAAACCAGGTGAAAAGAACAGGGAATAGTCAAACCAACAGGCCCAGGAGGAAGAATTGGAAAAATTCAATTCTACAGGTGTCAGCGCGGGTGGTACACAACAACTATGCGCTGATCAGAGACCACGCGTAGCAACAATGCGCTGTCAGCGCAGAAGGACACGGGTTATCCGCGCTGGTTCGATTTCAGAACCGTCGCGACTGTTTAATGAGAAAGCGCGATGACCGCGAGACCCAAGAAACAGGCAGGCGATGTCAGCGCGACTGTTTCAATTAAAAACGCGCTGAGGCTAAAAAGCAAGCAGAAACAAGCTAAAAGCTTCCAAACCAGGGCAAGGGTTCTTCAAAAAATTAAAGCACTTCCCAAATTGAACCAGGAAATCCAAAAGAAGAAGACTAACCCCTAATCTTCAAAGAGAGAGCAATCAAGCAAACTCAAAGCAAGAATGAATGAAAAGGGACAAAGGCCAGTTCCCCAGTGGAGTCGCCAAATTGTTGGAGAGGTAAATCCCCTCTACAGATAGAGGCGATCCCTACTAGCCCAGAATGGGTCTAGCAACAATCAGTCAATGCTACTATGCAAGTTCCTAATTGCAATTAAAAGGTAGGCAATGAGCACCTACTTGGATTCCAACGCTATAGTTTGATGAAGAGATGCCGCTCTCGCTCCTTCGCTCTGGCCGGTCACGATCCTCCGCGATCTCCACGAATAGATACCTGCACACACGAAGAGAAAGACAAACACAAGCATGAAATCTAATAAAAGCAATTATACATCAGTCAGAAAGGATGTAATTCACACTAATCATTACAGAGACAAATGAGAATGGAACCATAATAGTAGTCATCTATTATTAATCAATAACAGAGAAGAGTACAACCAAATGTTCTGACGTCGAATCCTTCTCAAGAGGGTACAGCCAGCAAGTCTCTTAAGCATTCACCCTTAGAGATAGATCTCCCAAGACAAGAACTCTCTCTCACACAAGCAACACTCCACAACCTTCCTTAAGCTATCTAGCAATTCCACACTTACCACACCAACTACCTATAGTAGCAGCAATCTGAGCACTATAAACTCCACACAATCCAAACTAGCTGCTCATGGCAATGGTAGAGGTATAAATAGGAGAAGGAGTCTCCATGAAAGGTGGGAGGATGAGCTTATCTCCAAGGAAGGTGGCTCAAATGACGAACAGACATGCCAGAGAAGGTAGGGCGACATTTGCAAGGCTAACAACCAGGTCTGGAGTCATCTGGAAGGCCGACTGTTAGAACAAACTCACCCAAACAAGATCAGCGCGAGTGCATAACTGGACTGGAGCGCTGACATCGCAAAGTAATAATAGACAGGCCCATGTCAGCGCGACTTAATACAAACAGAGACTGCGCTGGCTCATGAAATTCGACTAGCGCGGAAAACTCGTGTGCTTCTGCGCTGGCAGTGCATGTGATCTGTTATGAAGCACCAGTCAGCGCGGTTATTTTAATAACAGTCGCGTTGATGATGAAAACTTTGGCAAAGTGGGTCATTTGGCCAGTTTAGAGAGCATGAGCTTGATTATTTTGAACTGCTGACACAGTAGGGTGACTGACAGGGAGACAGTGAGAAATTACTGTGTAACAGGTAATGTAAGACCCAGATGAAGTTCGATGCATGTACAATGGTAGTTGAAGGCAAGTGTATGACAATTAGTTGAGTTAGTTTGGTCCATTGGGGTAAATGGAAAATGGCAGGAAAGTCATGAGAAAGGTAATAGGAAAGGTAAAATAAATTGGATTAAGGTAACAAATGTCTTGGCTAAGTTGGGAATTGTTCTTCTCAATGTTGTGCATGTTATGCATAGATAAAGGGAGTTCTCTTAACCTAGACCTTATGATATCTAGTAATTATGTTGTGATCATGATTATGCTAATCTCTATATATGTATACATGTATGTATGTCATTGTCTAACAAAGTTGTCAAAGATCATTATTAGGGAGGAACGATTGCTTATGTTGGTGAATGGCATGAAGAGATTCCTGGTTTATGAGGAATCAAGTTGGAAGAGTAGCCTGACAGATCTATGAGGTCACTATCATGTGGATATTAATTGATATTATGTGTTTATACTATGCGTATGTTTATGTTATGGATAGGCTATGTTGAGGGATGTATTAGCTGAATGAAATCAACACGATCTCTTGCATGCTGGGACAAACATGGATAGTGGAAAGACACTAGAGGTAAGGTTTCCTAGTGGAGACAATATAGTATCTAGGTCTACAGTAATATTGATGTGTAGATGTTGTACATGTGGTGTTGTATACATGTCGTATATGCAGTGTTGTGTACATGTTGTATATGCATTGTTGGGTACATGTGGTGTGGTGTACGTGCTATACATATGGTTTTGTGTATATATGGTGTTGTGTACATGTTGTACATGCAGTGATGTGTACATGTGGTCCTAAGTACATGTTGTACATGTGGTTTTTTGTGCATGTGGTGTTGTGTACATGTTGTACATGTGGTGTTGTCTGCACATGGTGTTGTGTACACACTATGTAGGTGGTTCCATGTACATGTGGTATTTTGTACGCATTTTGTAGGTGGCACTATGTACATGTGATATTGTGTACACATTGTGCAGGTGGTATTATGTACATGTGATGTTGTGTACACATTGTGAATGTGTGTACATGCGGTGTTGTGTACATGTTGTGCATGTGGTACTGTGTACATGATTGTACATGTGGTATTGTGTACATGTCATACATGTTGTGTTGTATGCATGTGGTATTGTGTTATGTGAATTACGTAGTTGTTGTATCATGACATGTGTATTCATTGTTTTGTACTTTGTGTACCTATATGTATTGTGTTGTACATTGGGTGAACCTGTATGTGTTGTATTTTATGTTGGGTGAAGGTGCATACATTTTTTGTTATTGTATGTTTGGTGTGGGTCTATGTGTTGTGATGTACACTTTGTATATGTCTATTTAATTGAATAGAAGAGAAGTATTGGGTGATTTCCAGGTTTGGAAACTAATTTAATGTGTGTATAGAAAGGACAAAGAAAAATGGCATAAGAAAAGGACCGATCAAAGGATAAGTATCAATATTTTATTTCAATTTTGTTATGCATGTGATCTATGACTCTGATTTATGAGGGTTACATGTGATCTATGCCTCTAATTTATCATGATCACATGTTATTTATGATTTTTATTTATGATGGTTATGTTATGTGCTAACCTGATGTGATATGTTTATACATGATGATTTGATCAAACAACTAGTTTGAGTTGTTGTGACAGGAAGTAAACAAAATTGCAAGTGTACCTTATTGATGGGCCACCGATGAGGTATGATGTGAATTATTTCAATTTATTTAGAATATAATGGAAAATATGTGCTTGGTACATCAAAGCATGAAAATCCCCAGTTGGGTGGTTGGAACTAACTGCAAGAATTAGTAGCAGTAGCAAAAGGAATTGGAGCAGGTAGCAATATATTGTTAAATCATTCATGACTAGGGCCATTGTGGGACGCTGGCACCCAATATTGTCCATTGATTTCCATGATCATGCTATGACCAATATGATGGCTTTGAGGTAGGGATATTCCTTGGTTTCTGGACCTTCCGATGCGAGGAAACCTTGCCAAGGAAGGGGTTTCTTGAGGGACTATGTAGTAGAGAAGGGGATTCCCACATAACTTGGAAGATGTGTGACTGCATGGAAGGGGGTTATCAGATAGCTCGAGGGACTATGTAGTAGAGAAGGGAAGGCAAGGGAATACATTGATTTTGGTCATTAGCACTGCCAAATGGAATTAGAAGCACAATGGGAGTGTGCCCTGGAATAATGAGTTGGTAACTGTTCACTGAGAGGACAAGTTTTGCAGGATTGTAGCATTGGACATTGGATGCAGGTTTGACTTTGGCAGTGGATTCTGGACTTCCTGGAAGGAGGTTAATTTTGGTACTAATTTTGAGGGTGGAGGTGTGAGCCTGTGGATTCCCTTGTTATTGATACGGGTACTGTATAATTTTATTTGTTGTTTAGAGAAAATGTGCATATGTGTATATTATTGTAAACACCGTATCGATTTGTGGTTATAAATATCCATGGAAAGTATGACTATTTGTTGGTTGAAGAAAATGTGAATGAGTGTATATGTTGTTATTATTGTAAATACCATAGTGATTTGTGTTATAAAGCTCCATTAAATGGTACAATTGTCATGTTTTGAGAAGGATGTCATTGTAAATATTGTAACAAGTTATGTTATAAAGCTCCATGGGAAATATGTTTTGTTTTCAGTGGTTTGTTGGTTTATAGGTGTTATTGAACACTGAGGATGGTGTTCCCCCAAGGGGGGGGGTTCTATAACAACCCTGGTTGAATTTCAATGTAAAATAAAAAATAAGACCAAGGTAATGGGACACGTATTCTAGGACGCATGTTGGGAAAAACATCCTAGTGGGTGTCACTTCGGTTTATTTATGGCTAAGGAAATTGGAAAATGCATTAGAAATGGAAAAGAGCCATTAATTGGCATTTTATTTATGAAAATAAAGAAAAATAGGAGAAAAGGGAGATGAAAGGTCACAAATTTTGCATGAGAAGGAAATTAGAGGAAAAATGAAGGAAAATGAATAAAATAGAGGCCTCAATGATAAAAAGTCTTCTGAAGATCAATTCATGGATTTTGTCAGTTCAGTTTTGGAGCTCTCATTCTATTCTCTCTCTCATGCCCTTGCACACTTAGAGTATTCTTGGAGCATGCTTGGAGAACTCTAGTATTCACTTGGAATTGGGAAGAAGGCAAAGGAAAGTAGGAAAGCGCAAGGGAACAGTTGGATCAATTACTACAATTAGATTGATTTGTTGGTATTGAGTTTCATGTATGGTTTCCTTGCTCCTATTTTCATGCATGGTACATGCATGTGGTTACTTGCTCATGATATGTCATTGGCATGGAGGATTTCCAGGATTGATAGTGGTTTTACCTAGCCTTTCCATTTCCTGGATAACCATGGTTTTGTGGGTTTTCCTATCTTATTTTCCTATTGGTTTGCATGTTCCCTATGGCCATGGGTTGAGTTATTAGTTCTTGGGGCCTTGGTTGGACAAATGCTTTGGAAACCCTAGAACAACTTGGGTTGGGTTACTAGTAATGGAAGCCTTGGTCTGACAAACCCTTTGGAGCCCTTGTTGGGTTGAGTTACTAGTCTCGGAGCCTTGGTTGGACAAATGCTCTGGAGCCCTGCGACAGTTGTGGGTTGAGTTACTAGTCCTAGAGCTAAGTTGGAACAAATTCTCTAGATCCCTGGATAACTTAGGTGGAGATGTAGAAATTCCTTGTAGATTCAACTTTCTTATGTAATATGCTAAAAAAAAGACTTGAATCTACTCTACTCATTAGTGGAAAAAAATTAATCGGTTTAGAAATCAAGAAACCTGAACGACCGGATAGGTCTCATCCTCCTAATTCTAGCACTGTGAATGGTTCGAAAAATGGCCTCTGTATGCAGAAGTTATGCCAATTTGAAAATCACCCAATAACCTTTAATTTTGAATTAAAAAATAAAAATAAAAATAAAAAATTCTAGAGAATATTCCTGGAATATTCTTGAATATATTTCATTCAGGCAACCAATTGGGGGTGCCACATGGCAAGCCCGGAGGCCGCCACGTGGCCCCAAGGTGGCAATGGAATGGCATACAAAAAATATTCTAGCAGATCTGTGGGTCAAACACACGACCTCCCAACTACAACTGCAACGTTCTACCATTAGGCCATCGGGCGGGACTTGATATGGCTACGAACAAACTTATATGTGAAGTTTGAACTATTTAATGGGCGGGCCCAAAAGGGAGCCAGCCCCCTCCACATAAGACCTCGGCCTCGGAACCATGGTGCTAGACCTCCAGCGGTTAATGCTGGTGGTCCACATGATGCGGTCTCCCATGTAACCACTTCCACTAACCGCGGCAGCAAACAACCGAAACCTACCAGGTCAACAGTTAGCGTGCAATCCGAGGCACACTAAACGCGCCCATGTGACTACCATTAACTCCCAACTATAGTTAGCTCCTGCGGTCAAGGCTTAAATGGTGGGAATTTTGGCGGTGGCACCAATTTTGGTGGTCCGGCCATTTGGTAGACTTAACTGCCAGTTAACTAAACTTAGTTGGAGTTAATTCAGGGCCAACTGGCAGTTGGAGTAAATGTGCCATAACTTTGGCTAGGAAAGGCCTTTTGAGATGAATTTTTTTTATTTTTTTTTTATTTTGGGTCTCTTCAACATTCTAAATCCATTGGCATATTTTTCGTAGCCAACAGAGGTCATTTGTAGGTGTTTTTGCTTCGGGGAAGTTCTAGGAGCCACTAGAGCCTGTTCAGTGTTGGAGCTGCATTGGGTTGTGTGCAGCCATTGAAGGTGAAACGAAGGTCTATTCTAAATGTTTTCTATGTTTTGAGTCCATTTCTACAGCTCATTTTTCTTGTTTAGGCTTTCTTCTCACTATTTAACTTCAGGGAAGCTTTCAGGGCCACTAGGTCCATTCCAGTGCTTCAGCTGTTTGGGGGCTGTATTCATCTGTTTTCGATGATTCAAAATCCTACTTCTACTATATTTGACCTTCTGAGTCGATTGGCAAAGGTTTTAGAACCATTGGAGGTCATCTTCACCTCGAATTTATTCATAGAAGTATAAAGGGCCACTAGGGCCATTTGGAAAGTACTATTTAAGGTACAATTTCACTATTTAGTGCTTGGGGAAGACAATTCTTAGTTGTTTCTTATTGTTTGATTCTATTTTTATAGTCATATTTGTGTTTAGAGGCACTTACTTACTTGTATTAGCCTTATAAGCTTTCTTAATACAAGAGGACAAGCCCATTTTGGGAGGCTTGGTCCAACAGGTGTAGCCTAGGAGGGGTGAACTGCTTCATCATCTTTGTGTCATTATTTGTTGAAGATATCATGCTAAACAAATATGATATAATGGGTTAAATAACAAATTTAATACATAAACACTTAAAAAGCTACTCAAACTTATTTGTTTTATTCCGCAAGACATCAAGCTTCAAGCATGAGTATTTTAATGACATCTGAGTGTTTACTTCTATTATTTCTTTAGGCAGAGCCTATAGAGGGCCAAGTAGCCTCTGGAACTCATCCTCTCTTTAGAGGTGACATATCCAGTAAATGCCCCTACAGTCTATCCCTGTATTAGAACTAAGAAGTTCGCACATTTTTAGAGTTAACCTTGGAGTTGTTTGCACATTTAAAATTATTGAAAATGGATACCTTGCACCCTTTATTCAAGTACATTCTAGTTTCAGATCAAATGGTATCAAAGCAGGTTTTTACTGTTTATATGCTCTAGGAAAAGTTATATAAACTATAGATAGAGTCTGAAGCAAGCCAGGAAGCCTTCGAACCGCTTTTGTTATACAATTGCGTAGTAGATAAATGCTACTTCAGTCAATCTCTGGTTTAGTTTATATTTTGAGCATTTGTGCAATCAACCTTGACTATTTTATTGTGTGCATGAGTTTTCTTGAGCTCATTTTGGGATAGCTGGTGTTAACCCTCTCCAAGAGTTGAAGGCATTTGGTCAACAACTTGTCATTGTTGAAAGCTTTGAGAACTCTGTTTGAAGTTCCTTTTGTTATTTGACCATTTACATGATGTCAATTTCTTCTGCAAGTGAAGTTTCCTCCTTCACAAAACTCTTCAGTGATGACATGAAAGAAGAGTTCATTAAGGTGAAGGACATGGTGTAGATTCTCCTTGAGGATCAAAGGGAAAGTGTTCAGCTTCATGCACAATTGTTGGCTATGCAGGAAGAGAAGGAAATAATTCTCCAAAGACTCCATGACATGGAGAAAGAACTCCTGCAAGCTCAAGAAGCTTGGTCCAAGAAAATACCTCTTCTTCAGGACGTAAATCATGAGGTAAATCATTCAGATTTGTCTTTAGTTTCCTCTATTGAAAAGTGGGTTGGTTCTTTTGAAAGGCATGCAAGAGGTATAGGGTCCAAATTGATGTTGAAAATGGGCTATCAAGAAGGCAAAGGTTTGGGCAGGCATGCACAATGCATTATTGAGACTATTTGTGTTGTGGAGTGACCCAAGAATGTTGGTCTTGGATATGAGTAGTCTAATGGTAAAGCATTGATCACATGCATTCAAGAATGTGATGCAAATTTGAAGAGAACATTTCTCCCAAGTTCTCAATTGCATCAATGTCATGATGGAAATCTTCCTTACCATTGTTTGAAGCCTTTGTTGCAGCAAGAAGATGGTAGACATGCAGCTTATGGAAAGCATGCAATTTTAGGCAGTTTTCAAGACAAGAATGATGATGTTAGTTTGCAATTGAAAGCTGAAGCCTCTACTAGTTCATCTCCTCATGGAGGCAAAAAGGATGAACATGCAAAGCAGCACAAGAGGTATAAATCTTCTCATGATCAATTCGATTGTGTTTCTGCAAGGCATGATAATTTTACATGCTTTAATGGAAGAAAGATTTGTTGTACATATTGTGGTCAATTTAACCATCATGTTTCGAGATGCTGGATGAGGAAGAAAGCACACAGGAAACAGATGAAGCAAAGACTACCTTCAAAGAAGGTGCATAAGATTTGCACTTTTTGCCAAAAGAAGGGACATGTTGTCTCTCATTGTTGGACTTTACATCCAACTCGTCGTCCCACACACATGCAGCAAGAGGACAAAAAGATTGGCGAAGGTGAAACCACAGATGCCATTATTGATGTGAAAAGGGAAGTTTCACATGAGGAAGAATTGTAGCAGCAAAAATCGCCATGGAAGTGGCTTGGTGAGAAGTGGATGGACTTCTTGACACAATAAGATGTACTCCTTTTGTACATATACAAACTTTGGATGTATGCATGTTTTTTATGTTGTTGCAAAATTTCACCATGAAGGTAAAAGATGATTATGGTACTCACTATTATTGCATAAATGTCTTTCATTTAAGCTTTTTGTCACCCACATGTTGTTTTTTGGGTTGATGTACTTGTTTTTCTTTGAAAAGAAGAGTTGAAGTTGCACCTGTACATAGAGGTTGTAGGTGTATTTGTCGAACTGTATATAGTTCATTGTACATGATACATCCATATGTGTTTATAAATGTATCTTATTGTTGGTCAACTAGTGTCGCTTGTGAGCACACTTTTTACATTGTCGATTGTGTCACACAATGCTTATTGACTTGTGTTGATTGTGTTGCACCTTCATTATCGACTTGTGTTGATTGTGTTGCATATGTTTGTCGACTTGTGTCGGTTGTGTACACACTTGCTACATTTATGGTTGAGTCCATTGTTCAGCACATTTCAGGTCAACTTGTCATTGATGATTGTCTTGTTGCATAAGGTACCTTTGGTGTCATTTGGTGCAGGGAATGAAATTGTTACAAAGCAGTGCACAATTCCATGAGCTGGAAAAGCATGCAAGCAAAGAGGCCTCAAATTTCAGCATGGGTCTGTGCTTGGTTCATTATGGTTTGCTTACTTTTATTGTTCATGAATAGAACCATTGTACTTATTTTTGAGAAGTTTTTGCATCACGTATCCCAAGATTTTGGGATGAGCATTTGCATTACTTTCAGCATGCTACAACCGGTACAAGAATTCTTCTACAACTACTTAATTTTTGGAAGTTTGTTGTGGGTATTGGCCTAAGTCACCTTCAGTTTTCCTTCTGGAGAAGGAGGTGCCATTGATGGGCATAGTGATAGTTGGCAAGCCTGCATGTTCAGTGGAAGATTTCATCTTATACATCAGCAAGTTTCATTGTTGGTTTCTACAATTTTCAGATTTTTCTGGCGAGAAAGCTTGGTCAGGATTCAACAAGTACTTGGTTCATTCAGCCAAAATTCGCCATGACGATAGTTGGCAAAGCAGGACATTTTTGTATTTTTTCTGCTCATTTGGCTGAATGGAAGAGGATGTTTTGGTTCTGTCATTTGTTGTAAAGTTTAGTTTTAGAGTTTTCAGTGAGCTTTTGGGGTCCAAAAGCCTCTCATTTGGGAGGTGTGATTAGGAGCTTAAGAACAAGTGTCGAAAAATGCTCAAAAATGAAAGTGCTCAAAACTAGTTCAAACCTAAACGGCCGGATAGGTCTCGTCCTCCTAATTCTAGCGCCATGAACGGTTCGAAAAATGGTCTCCATATGCAGAAGTTATGCCAATTTGAAAATCACCTAATAACCTTTAATTTTGGATTTTTTTTTTAAATTGAAATAGAATATTCCAGAGAATATTCCTTAAAATATTCTAGGGAATATTCTTTAAAATATTCTTAGAATATTCCCAAAATATTCCATGCAGGCAACCAATAGGAGAGTGCCATGTGGCAAACCCGGAGGCTGCCATGTGGCCCCAAGGTGGCAATGGAATGGCATACACAAAATATTGTGGCAGATCTGTGGGTCGAACACACGACCTACCAACTGCAACTGCAACAATCTACCATTATGCCATGCGGCAAGACTTGGTATGGCTATGGACAAACTTATATTTGAAGTTTGAACTGTTTGATGGGCGAGACAAAAGGGGGTTAGACCCTAAGGGCCAACCCCCTCCACATAAGACCTCAGCCCCAAAACCATGGCGCCAGACCTCTGGCGGTTAATGTTGGCGGTCCACACGATGCAGTCTCCCATGTAACCACTTTCACTAACCGCGGCAGCTAACAACTAAAACCCGCAAGGTCAATAGTCAGCGTGCAATCTGAGGCACACTAATCGCGCCCATGTGACTACCATAAACTCCCAACTCTAGTTAGCTCTAGTGGTCAAGGTTTAAATGGCAGGAATTTTGGCGGTGGCGCCAATTTTGGTGGTCTGGCCATTTTGGCAGACTTAACTGCCAGTTAACTAAACTTAGCTGGAGTTAATTCAAGGCCAACTGGCAATTGGAGTAAATGTGCCATAACTTTGGCTAGGAAAGGCCTTTTGAGATGATTTATTTATTTACTTTGGGTCTCTTCAATATTTGAAATCCATTGGCATAGGTTTCACAACCAAGAGAGGTCATTTTCAGGTGTTTTTGCTTCGGGGAAGTTCCAAGAGCCACTAGGGCCTATTCATTGTTGGAGCTACATTGGGTTGTGTGCAGCCATTGAAGGTGAAACGAAGGTCTATTATAAATTTTTTTTATGTTTTGAGTCCATTTATACAGCTCATTTCGCCTGTTTAGACGTTCTTCTCACTGTTTAGCTTCAAGGAAGCTTTCAGGGCCACTAGGGCCATTCCAGTGCTTGATCTGTTTGGGGGCTATATTCATCTGTTTTCGGTGATTCAAAAGCCTACTTCTACTGTCTTCGACCTTTTGAGTCCATTGGAAGAGGTTTCAAAACCATTGGAGGTCATCTTCACCTCGAATTTCTTCATAGAAGTTTAAATGGCCACTAGGGCCATTTGAAAAAAAGTATTATTTATGGTACAATTTCACTATTTAGTGCTTGGGGAAGAGCATTCTTAGCTGTTTCCTATCATATGATTCTATTTTTACAGTCATATTTTCCTTTAGAGGCACTTACTTACTTGTATTAGCCTTAGAAGCTTTCTTAATACAAGAGGACAAGCCCATTTTGGGAGGCTTGGTCCAGCAGATGTAGCCCAGGAGGGGTGAACTTCTTCATCATCTTTGTGTCATTATTTTCTAAAGATATCATGCTAAAAAAATATGATATAATGGGTTAAATAGAAAAATTAAATAACTTGCCTTCACACATAAACACCTAAACAGCTGCTCAAACTTATTTGTTTTATTCCACAAGACATCAAGCTTCAAGCATGAGTATTTTAATGACATATGAGTGTTTACTTCTATTATTTATTTAGGTAGAGCTTGTAGAGGGCCAGGTAGCCTCTAAAACTAATCCTCTCTTTAGAGGTGACATATTCGGTAAATGCCCCTATAGTCTATCTCTGTATTAGAAATAAGAAGTTCGCACATTTTCAAAGTTAACCTTGGAGTTGTTTGCACATTTAAAATTATTGGAAATGGATACCTTGCACCCTTTATTCAAGTACATTCTAGTTTTATATCACCCCTATTAATTAGGAAGATTCCTCAATTAGAATTGCAAAATCCTCATAGGCCTTCCTCTCATTGTGTGCACCACCTGTAAAATTCGAATGATTATACAACTGATAGTACACTGCCCTTGAACTCCAATCTCAAGTAGGTAAATCTCACATTTGACATGCATGAGTTATTTATGAGTGAATCATCAGTTAACTAGTTGAACACATGAAGCAACACCCCATTGTCTAACGTCCTACTATTTCCTCCATCAGTTGGAACTAGTTTAACTAACTTTAAGTCAGTTAAACTAAATTAATTAATAACAACTCAAAATAAACTCAACTAGAGCTCCTATAAAGTAGGTGACACTCTACATTACTCTAGTTAGACCCTCGACTCAAATTAACTGATCCAACTATTTAAAATTAACTTAGTTAACTCGTACAAGTGGTATTATAATGTGGAGTTACAATTTTGTTCCTAATTTAATTCAAGGACTAAATTAAATTAAGACTTTCTTCTTGCATTTTCAACACTCTCTCTCAACAAGAAAGGGATTATCAGATATCCTAATCCTACCTCTATGGAACTCGAATTTTCCTCTTAACGGTGCCTTAGTCAAGATGTTTGCATCATGTTCCTCTATAGGAATGTAATCCAACAAGATGATTCACCTCTGCACATAATCTTGTAGATGGTGATACCAGATGTCGATATGCTTGGACCGATCATGAAAAATTGGATTCTCAGATATTTTGATTCAACTATGATTGTCACATTAAATCACTATAGGATCCATCTATTGACCAAATAACAAAACAAGAATCTTCCTCATCTAGATAGCCTCACAAGATTCTTGACTAGCATTCATGTACTCTGGTTCTGCTGAACTAAGTGCAACTGATCTCTTCTTCCTACTATACCAAGAAACTTCTATTGACCCAATAATGAAGATTACCCCTAATGTGTTCTTCTTGTCGTATGGAATCCCTACCCAATCTGCATATGTGAATCCTTGCAACTTCATTCCCTTTGTCCGTTTATACCAAAGAATAAACTGAGTGGTGCCTCTGAGGTATCTCAACACATGCTTAGTTTCCTTCCAATAGAGTTTGGTTGGATTAACCATTTATTGACTAAGTTGGTTAACTACAAAACATATGGTCATTCGTGTGTTCACCAAATACATAAGCGAACCCATACATTGCATGTAAATAGTAGCCTCCAGTACTTCACCTAAAGAAGCATCTTCCTTCCTCCAATTTCTTGCTAGAGGAGCCTCCATGGGTTTGATGCTCTCCATGTGGAACATCTTTAGTATCTTGTTGGCATACTTTCCCTAAGAGGAAAATAGTTCCTTGTCTCCTTGCCATACTTCCATACCAAGGAAATAA
This sequence comes from Pinus tabuliformis, assembly GCA_031772625.1. NCBI lineage: Eukaryota > Viridiplantae > Streptophyta > Pinopsida > Pinales > Pinaceae > Pinus > Pinus tabuliformis. Next base: position 478,144,890 of record CM062812.1, on the reverse strand, counting down.
TGCATGAGCCCCAGGTCCTTCATCTTGAATTCCCTTGCAAGATCCTCTTTGCAATATTTTACCAGCTTCTCATCATCTGTTAGAATTAAATCATCGACATATAAGACATTAATCAATAATTTACCTTCAACCACAATATAGTAAAGGTTCGCATCAGCTTCAATCTTAGTGAATCCCAACCTTGTGAAATAGTTGTCAATCCTAGTGTAGCAAGCACGAGGTGCTTCTTTCAATCCATACATCGCTCACTTGAGTATGCAGACATGCGAATCTCTATTAAAGGTCTCAAATCGTTCCAGCTTCTTCATGTACACCTCTTCCTCAATCACTCCATTGAGTAATTCTATCTTCACATCTGTCTGATGTATCTTCCATCCCATCTACGTTGAAAGTGATAGAATAGATCTTATTGAAGAGTACATTGCTATTGGAGCAAAGGTCTCCTCGTAATCAATTCCCTCCACCTGAGAAACCCTTTGGCCATAAATTTGGCCTTGTGTTTCTAAACACTCCCATATGCTACTTACTTTACCTTATACATCCATTTGAAACTCACCATTGACTTATCTTCTGGTCTTTTGACAACTTCCAAAACACTATTTATAATAATGGAGTCATACTCTACCATGGCATCAACCCATACTCATTTCTCCACTACTTCCATGAATGAGGATGGCTCAATATTTATACTCCATCTCATCAGATCCATGTAGCTAGTGTACCGATATGGTGACCGCCTCTGGATGTGTTGTGATGTGGGTGCTCCCACATTATCTCTAGTAGCATGCATCAATCTATCGGCTTGTCAGGCACACCTCCTTCCATCTCTGGAAGTCTCTGCATGAGTGGGTGCTTCCACTCTCTACTTCTCTACATGTGGCTGCTCCACATCATCCTGAGGTTCTTTCCTTGGGGCTAAAACCTCCTCATTTGCATGTAATTGAAGCTCCCTCTCAAGGGAACATCTCATGACATTCTCTTCATTGAACTTCACATCTTTATGAACCAATTTCATCCTGTGAGATAGAAGGTACACTCGATATTTTTGATATGTATCAGAGTACCCCACAAATATGCCCAACTCAGTTGTTAGCTCTAGCTATTTCCTTGCATCCTTGGTAACATGACAGTAAATTGATGAACCAAATATCATGAGGAGTGCCACATCTATTTTCTTACCTGAAAAATATTCTTCTTGTGTACTCATCCTGAGAATCCGATGAAGACATGCTCTACACATATACATCTGGGTTTCATACTTCAACCCACAATTACAATGGTAGGCCCTGATCATGTAACGTCGCCCATGCATCTCCCACAATACTTGTGTTATTCCTTTCAACCGCCCCATTTTGTTGTGGATTATGGGGTGTTATTAACTCGTGTCAAATGCCCTTTAATGCACACAAGTTCTTGAATTCATTCAACTCATATTCTCCACTGTTATTGCTCCTGAGAGCCTTCACTTTCCTCCCAGTGTATTTATCAATAAGTGCTTCAAATTCACAAAATTTAGAGAACGTATGATCTTTTTTTTGCATGAAGAAAATCCAACACTTACGTGAGAAATCATCTACAAATATTACATAATATGCATGCTTGGATTTTGAGGCCATCAATAACGGTCCACACACATCTGAGTGAACAATTTCAAGGATCTCTTGTTCTCAATTGTCCTTATCATGAAAGGTTCCTTTGGTGTAGTTACCCAATGTACACCATTTTCATGTATCTCTATACTCTAGTGCACCCTTGGGAAGTCCTGTAGAAATCTCTTGCATGATCTTCAAAGATCCATGGTGAAGATGGCCCAATATTTTATGCCATAATTCATTGATGTCTCATCTCTGCACCTTCTCTGCTTTTGTTCTCAATGCTACACAATATTCTATGTCCATTTTGTAGAGGTTCTTCACTTGTACCATGATCTGCTTCACTTTTCCTATGGCTATGTGATGAAGGAAAACCTTTACTTTTATAAATAGCATATCATAGCCATGATCCTCCAACATAGCAACTGAAACCAAATTATTCTTCAGACCCAAAACATACATGACATATTGTAATGTGAGAGGAGAACCAATTTCTCTTTGAAAAGTAATAGTACTAATGTCAATCATGTTACACCTTCCTTACTCTCCCATTTCAATGTGCATTTGGAGGTCCTTCTCCTCCAACTCACTGAAAATTTATTTGTTGTCGGTCATATGGAATGATGCTCCACTATCTAAATACCACACACTACCCGTCACCGATGTCTCCATGCAAGAAATGAGGGTGAAATCCAACTTGAATTGTGAAGTAAGATCTTCACTCATCGCTCCTCCTAAGGGCTTCTTGTCATCCTTCTTGTGTGGACACTTTGTGGCCTAGTTTCCAAGCTTATGACAATGAAAACATTTAATCTTAGGCATGTCCTTATTCTTGCTGCCTTGATTGGAATCTCCTTTGGATTGGAATTTCTTTCATTTCCCTTTCTTCTCCTTTCCATCTAAGGCACAATTCTCCTCATCATCATGCTTCGATGAGGTTCCATCTCTGGTGCTCCACATTATCTCTTCTTGCAGCAAGTCAGACCAAAAGCCCTCCCACTTTGGTAGATTCTCCCTCCCATTTACTAAATCCTGGTAGCTGTGCCAACTCTTGGGAAGGGATAGAAGTGTTAGGGTGACTAGATCATCTTTAGTAACTGTAATACTAACACTCCAAAGCTCATCCCGTAATTGGGTGAACCTACTCAAGTATTATGGTATTGTGTTGCCCTTCTCCATCTTCATCTTTTGAAGCTTTTCCTTCAATGCCAGCTTCATGTGATCATTGTTGTTCTGAAACAAGTCAATCAAGGCTTTCCACATTGCATATGGAGTATCTTTCCCATGGAGGTTACAGACAATATGATCTTGAACTCCATCTAGTATGATCCTTCTCCCCTTTGAAGCATGTTTTTTCCACTCTACCATATCTTAAGCATTTGTTGTTGAAGGCTTAGGAATATCATTGTTTATAAATTCCTTCAGGCTGTTGCCTTCCAACACTGCCTCCATCCAGTCCTTCCAAGCAATATAGTTTGAACTATCCTCAAGGGCATATTCAAGTATTATTTTGTAGAACGACATCCTGTTGGCTCTGAAGAATGATACTACAACTTCGATTTCACCTACAAAGACAAACTCATATTCTCCTCTTCTAGAGTGGTTTCTGCTCTGATACCATGTAGAAATTCATTGTAGATTCAACTTGCTTATGTAATATGCTAAAAAAAAGACTTACATCTACTCTACTCATCAGCAGAAACAATTAATTGATTGAGAAATCATGAAGCATACAAGAGAAAGAATCAATCAACACATTACACAATGATTTCCTAGGGAAAGCCATGAATAAAAACCATTTCTATTTGTATATTTCATTAGTTATAAAATATGAGAAGATTTCAATGCTTTGCTCAAGCCCGAGCAACCTCTGAACTATCTCTATCTGTCTCACAGCTTCCTAAACAATACTAGGCCAATAATTAACCAAATTTTGGCTTTCCAAATCACCTATTTCCTTGTGATGTTTCCTTTGGAATTAACCCCCTATTAATTAGGGGAATTCCTCAATTGGAATTGTGCAATCCTCATAGGGATTCCTCTGACTGCATGCACCACCTATACAATTTAGACGATTATACAACTAATAGTAAACTTCCCATGAACTCCAATCTTAATTGGATAACTCTCAGATCTGACATGCATGAGTTATTTATGTGTGAATCATCAGTTAACTAGTTGAACACATGAAGAAACCTACTAGTTCCTCCATTAGTTGGAACTAGCTTAACTGACTTTAGCTCGGTTAAGCTGAATTAATTAATTACAACTCAAAATAAACTCAACCAGGGCTCCTATAAAGTAGGAGACACTCTACATGGCTCTAGTTAGACCCTCTACTCGAATTAACTGAGCCAACTACTTAATTAACTCATACAAGTTTCTTGTGATGTGGAATCACAATTTTATTCCTAATTTAATTCAAGGAAAAAAATAAATTGGGATTTTCTTGTTGCATTTTCAACAAGACACCAATTTGATTATAATTAGGGATTTCAAACCATGAGGTGGAATCATTGGTTGAGGGTTCAGGTGGTTTGGCCTCTGGAAGCCCTGGTTTGGTTTTGTTTTGGTTATTCCATGAGATCCCACAATTATGCTTGGAATATGGCATGGGTTGATTGGCTGAAAGAAAGACTTGGTTCAACCCAATATATGGTCGGGTGATACGTGGAAGTCCCTAACTTGGTTGGTATTTTGAATATGTTAATATGTGTTATTCTTTAATGATGATCAATGAACATAATTTTTGACTTATTATTATTTACATTGTTTGTTCATGGCTTTATTATTGGTTAAGTGTATGATACATGCATGGTGTATTTGTTATTATATAATGTTCTCTTGATCTAGATCTAACTCATGGTTTAACAGGCTCTTGGTTATTTTATATGGATTCATAAGCTAATATGTGTTTGTTGCAGGAAGTATGAAATGGGAGAAAGCCTTCTTGATGAACATATGATGAAACTAATGTAAACAGTGACCAAACTATGTATCCATGACTTATGGGTACTATGTATGCAAAGTATTTGTAAAACTAAACAACATGTGTTGGCAAGTTATACCCCATATCCGTAACTACATCTTGGATTGGGTCATGCATAGTAAGTCTCAACTCATATCTACCCTGGTAAGTATTTTAAAGTGGGTAAATGTGGGGTGGGTGTTACAATATGTCACTGATTGTATTGGGCCTAATAAACCATGGCTTCAATTTATGAAACATGGAAATTTATTTCCTATTATTCCTCGAAGAATGCAACTTCTATCATTTCTACAATGTGCTTATATTGTTCCACATAGTCACCTTTAGCTATGTGATTTTGTACAACATGCTTTCTATCTAGAATAGAACGAGAATGGATTTCCCAAAACTCTACCACAAATGCTTTGATTCATGTTGTAAGATTGTCTTTGTAGAATTTCCTAGAGATAGGAGCCCAACAAGAAGATTCATCATTTTTATTCACTCGAAACCTGAATTTGGTATTCTTGTGCAAGGTGTTTCTCAAGACGTGGAGCAATTTTGACATTATTGCCAACTTTTATTGTCTTGATGTAATTTTGACATTATTGCCAACTTTTATTGTCTTGATGTACTTGGTGCAACAATAGTAGTTGTAATTTCCCTATGTGTAACTTGAACATTTGGTTTTCCTAATTTTTCATATATATTGAATCTCTTTGATATATTTTCAATGAAATTGATGTGTGTCTTCTTGATTTTAGCATCTTGGACACCCAAAATATTTGTAGCATGTTTTAGTTTCTTATGTTTGATCAACCCATGTAGTATTTGATATTGTGAAATAATTCAATGTTTCTCAAAATTTTGTTGCATGATGTTATTGACATGGTCTCTAATAGTTTGAGAATGGATAGACTCCCTAAGGTCCTCTATTGTTCTTGCATCCAAATTTTCTACAAACAATCCACCCCTTTCCAAACCATTTCAACTCTCTGTTATCATGACAACTTGAAAGCAAACAATTTCTTCTTACAATGGTTGATTAGCTTGATAGGGAAAATCTTCTTCCTTCATTGGGATATTATCTTTACATGGCACATATTGTTCCCCTAGTGATAGTTGATCAACTTGATAGGACACATGTTCCTCTAGTAGTTGATCGAGTTTGTTAATCAACTTGATGGATCACATCTCTCCCTCATGTGGTCATTCAATTTCCATCCTTGTATAGTGGAATAGAAAATATACTTGTAAGTAAAGTGGATCATCATCATAAGACAAGTGAATAGTAAATATATACATTTTTATTTAAGAAGTCACTATAGGTGGATGATCATGATATGATTTGATAGTAGGCAACTAGGTAGGAGAAGTTGACATGGAAAAAGGGTTATAAGTTGAAACATGAACAGAAAATGGTTTCGAGCTCAGGTAAACATGGGTAGAATAAGAGCACACCCGTAAAGGTATTGGTCCCTATGTCAACAAAAAAAGGTGATTCAAAATATTATGAAAGGTAAAAATAATCCTCCTCAGTAAATAAAAATCAATTTGGAAATGTTAGGGTTCAAGTCACAAACCCTAGGGAAAAGTTAAATGAAAAAGAAGTTGAAATTTGGAAACTAGGTAGCAGAAGCTGACATGAACCAAGGGTTATAAGTTTAAACATGGAAATAAAAGGGTTTCGAGCTCAGGGAAATATGGGTTAAAGAAGAGTGCACCGGTAAAGTTATGGGTCCCTATGTCAACAAAAAAGGTGATTCAGAATATGATGAAAGGAAAAATCATTCCTCCTCACTCAACAAAAATAAATTTGGAAACCCAAGGTTCTATTAAAAAACCCTAGGTAAAAGTTAAATGAAAAAAAAATTGACAATTGGAAACTAGGTAGCAGAAGTTGAAATGGACCAAGCGGTTTGAGTTGAAACATGGAAATAAAAGGGTTCCGAACTCAGGGAAAGATGGGTCGAATAAGAGACACTAGTAAAGGTATCATTCTTTATGTCAACAAAAAATGTGATTAAGAATATGATGAAAGGTAAAATCATTCCTCCTCACTCATCAAAAATCAATTTGGAAACCCTAGGGTTACCCTAGGAAAAGTTAAATGAAAAATAAGTTGACAGTTGGCAACTAGGTAGCAGAAATTGATATGGGCTAAGGTCTATAAGTTGGAACATGGAAATAAAATGGTTTTGATATGAGGGCAAGATGGGTTGAAGAAAAGTGCACCCGTAAATGTATCGATCCATGTGTCAACAAAAAATGTGATGCAGAATATGATAAAGATAAAATCCTTCATCCTCAATCAATAAAAATCAATTTAGAAACCCTAGTGTTCTAGTCACAAACCTTAGGGAAATGTTAAATGAAAAACAAGTTGACAATTGGCAACTAGGTAGTAGAAGTCGGCATGGACCAAGGGTTATAAGTTGAAACATGGAAATAAAAGGGTTTTTCTTAGGGAAAGATGGGTTGAAGAAGAGTGCACCAATAAAGGTACTGGTCACTGTGTCAAGAAAAAGGGTGATTAAGAACATGATGAAAGGTAAAAGCATTCCTCCTCACTCAACAAAAATAAATTTGGAAACCCTAGGGCTCTAGTCACATGGACCAAGGGTTCTAAGTTGAAACATGAAAATAAAAGGGTTTTGAACTTGGGGAAAGATGGGTCGAGGAAGAGAGCAGGTCAATAAAAGTAATGGTCCCTGTGTCAACAAAAAGGGTTATTCAGAATATGAAGAAAAGTAAAAGGTTCAGCATGTCTGAAAGGTAAAATAATTTTCATGATAATTTGACTTGTATGTAGGAGGCACCTGAAGATGATACAATCCTTGTGAAACATGTAAATCTATATAGATAAAACATGTAAATTATAGATAAAACAAAATCTATATATGTAAATTCATACAAATTTAATCAACTATAAGATAAATTGTGACTGAAAATCCATACAATGCATAAATACACACTCCATGATACATTAAGGAACCTATTCAGCTAATTTTTAAGTATGTTAATATTTAAAAGCCTACTATACAAAAGAAAATTAGTTGGGAAAAAATTCTTCATTAGAAGCACCATATCATTTAACATTTTAAAACATGTAACTAAAACTACCATAAAATAATAGTAAGAATATATTTCTTAAAGGAATAACTTATCATAACTATATAGAATTTCACAATTCCAAATAAAAAGTTGAAGAAATGTGGGATGAGAAGGACAATGAAATTGTTGATAAGAAAACAAAAAGAAATCAAGAGATAGAGGTTTTAGTGGTTTTAGAGAACAAGGAAGATGCTTCAAGGTCTTATCAACAGTGAATGTACATTGTTATCATTTGTGGTGAAGAGGGGCACAAACGATTTGAGTGTTTGTTGGGGAGAATGTACATGAAAATTTTAGCACAAAAATCAAGTAGGGCACAAGGAGGGGTAAGAGGATTTAAAAAACTATATCTTTCTACAACAAACCTTTTTTATGCACATGCAAAGATGGATATCCAATGTCTTTTATGTTTTCAATTATTTTCATCAAATATTGACAAAGTTTAAAATAAATAACTCTTTTTTACTTTTGAAGCATATTTTGCAATATATTTCATATGTTGAGAAATAACTAGATGAATATAATCGACATTAGATTGCCACACTCTAGGAATATTAACATTGTAAACATTTATATCATATCATTAATACATGCATGCTAATTTATTTATTTTTCATTTATTATTTATGAATTTAATATTGATTAGTCACATGAGTCTTCCATGGATCATTATAGTTATATTCAATAATACACTCATTTTTGTGCATGCACAAATCTACACTACACTTTGTATGTCTTTAAAAAACTTGTTATTTTTAAAAAATTCTCATAGCCTTCATGTGTGAATTGAAAGAAGAAACTTGTGAGGTTTTCAAAGGTAGGGATCATCATTTAGGCTCATGCACATTGGAAGTAGGGATATTCTTGCTCCTTGTATATCTTACCACATTTTCTCTTTTAACTCCTACTTTGGATATAGAACATTAATCAAACTAATGTTTATAGGTTTTGGAGCACCTATTTGACAACCATTCTTGCTAATCCCTCTTGTAAATAAATTTCCATGAATTGTAATTCATGTAAATAATATATGGAAATTATGTTTCGATGGTTTTCTTTGGTTAAATCACATCCTTAGTGTTTGTGGGCTATCTTAAACCATTACAATAAAAAGGTGGTTTATAATTTTCTTGAATTCAAGTGGTTTCAAAAATTTACATGGTTTCAAGTGGTTTTCAATAATTTGTATGGTTTCAAGTGGTTTTCTTTAGTTGTTGTTACATGTCATTTTTCAACTACATGGTATTACTTTCAATGATTTTTTTATCTTAGTTTTATTGTTTCATTCTCCATGTGCTTTTGGTTTTCAAACATATTTCTTAATGCATACAATATGGAGCAATTAATGCGATAAGTATGACAATTTGAATTACCTGTATTTGCATGAAATTCTTGTATTCTCAATGTATGATATCTTTTTTCACATCCTTTCTCCAGCTTTGTCTTGTATTTCCTCTATGGATGGAATTTCCTTTCCTTTTCTAGATCCAAATATCTAATTTCCCATGTTTTTCATGAATCTTTGTGTAATTTCCACGCTTTGATATTTCTATATGAAAGAATTTTTATTGTTATTTTTGCACAAGCGAATTTAGAAACTAAACTATTTGTTGATAGAAAAGGCTCGATCGAGCCCTTGATCCATATGATTCACCATTAATACCATTAATAAAAGTTGGTAAGGGCACTGGCAGGTTAGATTTTTAATGGCTTGATCGAGTCATTGAGCTCTATCGAGTTGTTGGTGAACCACGTATGTCACTCGATCGAGGGTTACTTTAACGCTCGATTGAGAAATTTTATTTTTTTAGTTTAAGTGCTTGATTGAGAATTTAAAATGCTTGATTGAGCTCTTTAAGTCCTAAAAAATACAGTTTCAACACCTCTTCTGCATATCTCTCTACAACCCTATTTTGTACCCTATCAGATTTACGGCAAAAACTATGCTTACATAGCAAAGTTAATTACATTTGATTCATGAAATAATCCTCTATCCAATGGCGTATGAATTTGACACTTTAGAATTCATATGATATTTTTCATCTAATTTCTTTTAAGCATAACACTTGAAATTATTTTGGACAATTTCAAAGGGGCTGAATAAAAAATCAACAACATAAAATATACACAACGAAAAAATTTCAAAAAATACCACTATCTTCGTTTATGAGTTCTCTTCAAAAACATACTCTTGGTTTTTCAATTTATTTAAAGAGTTGAAAAAATTATTACGTGAACACATGTGTCTCCAAAATGCAATTGAAATTTTACTTCACCAACATCAAAAAATAACAAAATAATATAATTTTGTCTTAAAGAATAAGTTTTTAATATGAAAAATTTAATTCACTCCATTTAGATCATGCTTATATATATATATTAAAAATTACACATTTTAAACTAATTTATGCTACGTGAACACATGCATACCTCTTAAGTTTTGCGAAAATTTGCAAGGACATATATTGCATTTAATGGAAAATTGGGAGATTATACGACACTAATTTTTTTTGAAAAAAATATCATTAGGAAAACAACATAATTCTCCACATTATTTTTTTTACTTTGAATCGAAATTCATAATTCTTATATGAATTTTGAGGGGTGCAATTCAATAAAAGAGGAAAAACTTGAAATTTCATTGCCACATTTGGCCCAAAAGAGTAGACAATATTCATGCTTTCACCCAAGTACAACATAGTAAAATAGAAGAGGCATAAAATCAGACAACTAAAACCTTATTAAGTAAATTAATTAAATTATTAATTAAATAATCCTTCTCCTAATTTCTGACCCAATAAAAAATAGTTGTTTCATTTTAACTGTTGGAATGATTTATTTGTTAAGGTCCAACCCTAACCCCCTTATTTATGTAATAGGGTTGAGTCATAGTTAGTTAAAGAGTCAATAAAGCCCATATTAATAGTTGTAAGTGGTTGGCCCGCATTTAAAGAAGGGACCACAGTTAGTTGCAAATGGGCCACTGTATTAGATAGATGGTATTAATAAGAACCATGGTACTGACCCATGATATTGCATGTATGAATCCTATATAAAGGGTAGAGACTCCAAATTGAGGAGCGTCATGTCTTATTTTCTAATCGAGCCCTACTCTATTGGAGGTTTCCCCTCGAGGAGGCAAGTGAACATTTCTTTCTTTTATGAATAATAAAATACATGTTGTTATTTCTCATTGTTCTGTGTTCTGGGTTATATTTCTTCACATATTTGGTATTCTATTATCTTCTCGCAGGTCAAAAGCATAACAAGTGGTATCAGAGCACTTTCCAAGGCCGGTGGGATCTCCATTTTTAGCAGAATTTTTTTTTTGGCTAGAGACATGTTCCAGCATCTTTAAACCACAGGATATATCGTTGAGCGCATAAACCTGCAGATTTGGGGAGGCATGAACGCGAGAAATAAAAGAGGTGGTCACGCTTGTTGGACTCCCTTGTAACCCCTATGGGTACCCCTTCGAGTAGTAGCGCATTAGACATAACCGTGCACGGACTGTCTTCCACGTACCCTCTAGGTATATCGGAAGCCCCCTAGGTCTAGCAAATGAATTCTACTTGGAATGTTTTATCAATGGTCTCAAAGATGCCATACAAGCCCACGTCTAGATGCACCACCCAGTCACATGGCAGGCAACTTGCATGAAAGCTTGTGAAGTAGAACGCGCGTTAGCGGCCCAGTCGACTCGTCCAAATTTCCTAGCCAAGGGACGCCCCACCCAGGCTCCAAGCACTACCCAAACACTTAAGGTCCAAAATGTGTCACTAGAGGAAATGGCATAAAGAAGAAAGCAAGGATTGTGTTACTACTGTAATGAGAAATACTCCCTGTTGGAGAGGTAAATCCCCTCTGCGGACAGAGGCGATCCCACTAGCCCAAAATGGGTCTAGCAACAATCAAACAATACTATCATGCAGGCTCCTAATTGCAAATTAAAGGTTGATTACGAGAACCTACTTGGATTCCAACGCTAGTGTTGTAGGAGAGTTGACGCTCCCGTTCCTTTGCTCCGGCCGGTCACGATCCTCATGATATTCGTGAATGGACACCTACACATGCAAAGAACGATACGAATACAAGCATAAAATCCAATAGATGCAATTATATATCGGTCAGAAAAGATATAATTCAATCATCATTATAATGAACAACAAGAATGGAACCATAATGATAGTCATCTATTATTGATAATCAACAAAGGAGTATACAACCGAAGTTCTGACGTCAAATCCTCCTTTGGCTAGGTGATCAGCTACACATATCTTGCAAAGCTTGTCGGGATCAGGAACAAGCCTCTCTCTCTCTTTGAATATGAATGCAAAGAAGACTCAACAACAATCTCTCAGACTTCTGACAGTATCATTCTCCCTCTACTCAAAAACTCTTACTATCACTCAAAAACTAGCACTATCACTAGCTTATCAAATGCATGAGGACAGGCTTTTATAGATGGAGGAGGGGAAGAAGATACAATGAATCAAGGCACCCATTATGGATTGGCATTATCCCCAAAAAGCCATTGTGGATAGATGTAAGGGATAGATGATGAATCTCGGCATCCAAGAGATTAGCATTATCCTCAAAAACTTCATGATTTGAAGGGAAAAAACATCCGGGCGCGCGTTTGTTAAAAATCTTTTCCAAACTCGGTTGGCGCGGGTGTAACTCTAAGACAGAGCGCCAACTGGCATGCCCTCTTTTGAGGATTTCGTTCATTGGCGCGGGTAGTACATTGTGGACCCGCGCTAATGGAAAAAAGGGCACTTTTCAGGGATATATTGCAGGAGATGTCTTCAAGGCACATGAAGTCCATACTTAGGGGAACATAATGCAAGTGTTTTTAAGTTATGTCACTGCTCACAGGTCCCAGAATGAGTCCTCCAAAGTGCGGGAAAGGGGTAACAGGGACGGTGACCAATGGTGACAAATTACTGTGTAACAGATGCCCCCTAAAGCATGAGGCCCAAGAGAGAGAGAGAGGGGTGAAATGATTTACAAGAACACATATAGCTGCCACCGGAGAATCTGCATAGAGAGATACAACTGATAGCTCAAGTACATGATATATGTGGTATGGTCGCAGCCATCCATAACAGAGTACATAATAATCTAGATCCATGGTATGGGCGCAGCCATCCGGTTAGGATCGATGAATAGACTCAGGTATGGTCGCAGCCATCCATTGAATGAGTCATGTAACAAGAATCCACAAAATCACAGCCTAGATTCCAACAAACAAAATCCAGGGTCTTGCGCTCCATCTCAACCCAAACAAAAGTACAAGTTCAAGCATGCGAATACATGAGCTGAAGTCGAACATGCATGAACATCGTCTGATTACCAGTCAATAATGAAAACTATTAACAGACGCGAGAGGTACCACCAATAATGACAATGCCCTCAAGGTACTATAGGTACAATCTACAGCGTGCGAATTAGTGACCTGGCGTCGAACACCCGTAGAATCATTCGATTGGAGGCCAATGATGAAAACCTCACGTCGAACACGAAGAACCTGCCATTGAGGCATGCAGGCTCTAAGGCACCGGAAGGGAGTCTCTAGATCAGCTTCCTAGATAATGAGTTGAAGTCGACAGGAAGTGACCTTGATCGAAGGTGGGCCATAGTGTTTCCCACATCATCGACACGAGATAGAGAAAAAATATTGTGGTGGATCAAAATTGTGTGAGCTATCAGAAAGAGGTTGTTACTCTGCAGAGGTCAACTTCTCTTGAGCATATCGGCGGCACGACAGTGGAATTGGCAGTATTTGACATCAATGGATCAGAGGTCATGGTGACGAGGCAATGAGCAGATGAGAGGTCAAACAAGATTACCCAAATCCACGGAGGCAAGTGAAAAATGAGATGAGATATCCCCACCAAGACACGAAAGCAGACAAGTGCCATGTTCAAGAGCGACATACTACTGACACGACAATAATTATGGTTCCATTTTCCCCTACCATTTCTGGCGAGTACCCCAATTATTTTTATTTACAAGCTTGATGGGGATAGCATATGCTTGTAACGTCATCTTGACGGACTCCAATGTCATTAAGTTTTAACGAGTCTGACAAAGGAAAACCTCGGCGTCTTTTCATGTTTAGAGAGTTTGAAAAGACTGTGGAAAAGAAAACTCCAAAGGTGTCCTTTTTCGTAAAGTTGTGTCTTTTGAGCCTGAAAAGGTATAAAAAATGCTCGAAAGAACCGCCTGACCATTACGATCGAGGAGTACTTTTCATAAGTAGTGATTTTGACCTGAAAAAGTAAAAAATCAATCGAAACCACGTTGTTTCGAAACCGTTAACGAACCTGAAACGACAAAGGTCCGACAATCTTTTCGTTTTTACACAGTCGGAAAAGAGTTTAAAGACGACCGCCTCTTATTTACGTTTAGCGAGTCAAGAGGGATAACTCGGCAATCTTTTCGTCTTTAAACGGTCGGAAAAGGGCTGAAAGTAGACCTCCATTTTTATTCTCTTTAACGAGTAAAAAAAAGGGAAAAATACTCGGCAATCTTTTCATATTTTACGAGTCAGGAAAGAGCTTAAAGGAGACTCTTCCTAGAGGAACGAGTGGTATAAAGGGTAGCAACTGGTTCCGGTAATGGTGGAACTGCTCAAAACATGTAATGGTCAAGAGGCTGGCTAATAAAATCACTCATCGCTGCAGTTCCTCAGGAAAGGAAAAACAGTCAAGTGAAAGCATATGATCAGCCAAAGAGATGGCGGCGATGGAATGAAACAACCAAGGCTCATCTAGCGGAATTTAGCGGATAAAAATGGCAATCACGAGATGTAAATTGGGTATGGGTTCATTTTTACACAAGCTTGAACCATGGAGAACTCTACTTGGATTCGGTTTCATGTTTACACAAGCTTGAAACGAAAAAATATGCTTGTTATCAGTTCGCATGCCCCCAGCATAATAACGCAAATCAAGGTACATGCCCCCCAAGCTTCATTGCATTCAACAAAGTGGATGGAATGAAGGTTCACTCTCGAGATCTAGGAAAGACTCGAATTGTATTTTACGAGATCTTAATCAAAAGACTCGATTTGGAAAGGGAGTTGTTTCATTTTTTAATGAGGTTGACACAGTAAAAGAACTATCCTCATAACCCTTGTTTCATTTTTTAATGAGCTTGACACAAGATCAGGAACTATGCTCGGCCCGACCTAGTTTCATTTTTCAAGGAGCTTGACATAGGAAAACGAACTATGCTCCGCCCAAGCCTAGTTTCATTTTTTAAGGAGCTTGACATAGGAAAACGAACTATGCTCCGACCAGTCCCAGTTTCATATTTTAAGGAGCTTGACACCGGAAAGGAACTATGCTCCGCCCGAACTTCATTAGAATGAACAGGAAGTCAGGGCTTCCAAGAGTGCCACTCCGGGTGGAAGGGTAATATCTCGGAAGTCAGGACCCAATGCCCCCAGGACACTATGCACGATGGCGGCATCAATGGATCCAGGCACGGGATAAGTGGCCACGTAGTTGATCTGTGGTGGGGCAGATGCAACTGGTGGATGAAAACCAGGAGGGGATGACAACTGCGCAGGAGGCACCCGGGGACGAACGAATGATAATTGATCGATAGTCATGATTCTTCCATCGTGTGGAAAGAAAACCACACGGAAAAGTGAAGAGACAAGGGCCCCCATGGCATAGACATAGTCACGGCCAAGGAGAAGACTGGAATCTAAAGCACCTTGGGTAACCGATATGTCTATATAGACGGTCTTGCCTCCCAAAGTAATAGGGAACTTTGGAAGGATCCCTAATGGTTGACTAGTTCCTCCGTCCAAAGCCATCAGATTCAGTGCGACTAGCACAAGCTGTGGGGAACCCAAAGCTTGCCAAGTAGTAGCAGGCATAATACTGACAGATGCACCCTCATCCAAAACAGTGTCAGGTATCGCTTTATTATAGGCGTGTACCATGACCCAGAAAGGCACATGGGATGGAAGGCGGGAGGTGGTCAAACGACTCCAGTCGAAGGAAACGACTGAACTACTTGGTGGGAGAATCGTATGATTGCCCCCTGCTCTAAAGGGACTGAAGCAGGACTCTCAGGGGCAGCTGGGATAGGAGAGTCATTTCCGGACTCAGGAGAATCTGAGGAGACAAGAAGAACATGGGAATTATGCTCTTTTGAAACAGAGTGATCGGGTGGTGAACTTGAGTCGACACTCTTTCCGACCAATGGTTGGTCTGGAACAGGCTTGGCAGAGCCAGGTTTAGGAAGAGGAGGCTGGACAAGAGAGGGATCTTGGTCGATCTCTTTGTCAGCAGGGGGGCGATCTACAGCCGCAGAGAGACGTTGATATCCAACGGGAAGTTGGGGTGAGGGAACTGTAAGACTTTCCAAGACAACAAAGGCTTTATCCATGAGCGAACAAAGGTGAAGGGGATGATTGCCTTCACAAAGTCTACAGGGCATTCGAATCTTCCCTTTTCCCTTACCATTTCCAGCTGATAGGGTAGCATCGCCGTGAACTTCAGAGGATAATGAGGGGCGAGCCGGATCGCAAGACCATACTTCTAAGACCTTGGGAATGCTAGGAAAATCACGAAGAAGATGGTCCTCCTTGCACAACCTACAAGGAAATTTGACCTTCCGTGGAGGAGCAAAAGGTGGCTCGACTTGAGTTGTACTTTTAACCTCTTGCTTAGGAGTCTTCTTCTTCATCGTCTTCTTCTTCTTCTTCTTAGCCACCTGGTTACTCGAATTTAGACTTTCGCCAGGCGAAGTAGAAAATGAGGACGTAGAAACAGGCGAAGAAGGGGAGAGGTCCACCTTAGAATCAACATGATGTTGTTCAGGTGGAGGGACTGATTGACCAGAAGTTGAGACGACAGGGACCAAAGAGGTTGGGAACAACCAAACAGGCAACCCAACAGTTAACCCTGGGAGGGACAACGTTGCCATATAAGGAGCACCAACATTCCCAAAGGGAGCGAAATGACCAAGGTTTCCGTCAAAGGGGATCCCTGGGTTGGTGAACCCCGGAAAGGTTGCCATCAAAAAAGAAGCCTACTCAAGCTAACGCAAACAAGATCTAACCGGGTAAATGTGAATCATGGCCGAATAAATTTTAAGACAAAGGAACTGAACTTGACCTTTTCACTTTTTAAAAGTCGAGAAAAGGACAAAAAGATGACTCTAGTCGCCTTCGAATGTTTAGTGAGCCCGAAGTGACAAGATGCTCAACTGAGCCTTTTCTTTTAGGGAGTCTGAAAAGGATCAAAAGTGATTACTTTGGAGAACTAGGCAAAGGGTTTACCAAAATATCCGTAAAACTGCATATACACCTTGGCAATCATATGAAAACCAAGGACTTCCCGTACGGCAGTCAATCTTCCCGAATGCTGTGTTCAGTGCATTACGGCTTGTAAGGCGGCAGACACGGCTTCCTGTGGATAAAGGATGGTAACCTAGTGGGGTCTCCACATATACTCGACGGTACGTGGGAGCACAAATCCATGCTAGACCACTATCGAGTCACAAAAGGAGGAATCACCCAACCATAATGTGAAACAACAGTGACTAGGTTTAACGACGCCGGAACATGTCTCTAGCCTAGACCTCTAGAATGTATGCGTTAAGTTCCAATGCATTTTTAGATTCATTTAGTTCATTTTACAGTTGATCTTTGATTAGGTTTCAGTTTTCAGGTCCTATCGTATGTGATCTCTCACAATTTCCTAAATGCAAGCTATATGCCAAAATGTATCATTCCATTCGATGAATGCTAACTACAGAAGAGTTAAGATCTTTCAAACAAACAAAATGATCATCAAATAATCAACAAAGATTCTAATGCAGCTAATGGCAATAAACGAAACTTTTTTTTTTTTTTAAAGTGACTAATTGCTAATAACAGTGAAGAATGCTAACTTCCATTAACTAATGCAATGCAAAAAGATCGTTTGTTTTTTTTTAATGGCATAATGCACTTAAACAAATTTTGAGAGATGATAACAAAGAGTAAACAGACAAATTTCACTCAATGAAAATAGAATCAAGTCTGAAACACCAAGACAATCTGTCAAGCCAAGAAGAATCACAAAGACCTCAATGAGCTATGTGATCTAAGCCCAAACGAAGCCAAGCGAAATCCAAACGAACAATAGGTAGATTGCTTGAAGCACACAATAAAAAGTTTTAACAATCACTGAACAAGTGCAAGAGAGTAACCAAAAAGTCGACTGAACCAACAGAAGGCCAAAACTCCTAAGGAAGGTTCGATGCACAAAGCCACTAGATGCCCTAGGGCTAAAATGTGAAATCGGTAGAAAAAAGCAAACACCCAAAGGGTAAAGGACAAAAACCAATCAAACAAGACTCTAACACACTCAAGTGATTGAGAGGAAGTATCCAGACACAAAAACCAAGCTTGGAAGGCTTAAAAAAAGCAAACTCTAAAAGGTTCCCTAGGCTGGTGCGACTTTTAGGCTAAAAGTAGCGCCAATTGAGGATTGGCACGGGCTGTACATTGACAAGTGGCGCCAATTGGCGCGACTGTCATGCAAAAAAGAGCACCAATCAATTTTTCTATGCTAAAATAAAAAATAAACAATCCAAGACTAGGCCAGCAGTATCCAGACAGACCAGGCAGCAAGAGACAGCAAAGAATCCAACATAGAAAGCTATCTAAGCAATCAAAACAAGAGAAAACCAAAGAGACAAGACAAACTCCAAGCTGTTTGGTTCATAAACCAAACCAAAGATTGACTGAAGTGGCATTGATCTACTTTTCTAATGCAGAGCAATAGGGTTTCGAAGGCTACCTGGCCGTACTTCAAGCTCCGTCCAAAGTTTACGAATCAAACAACAAATAGCTTCCCCAGTGGAGTCGCCAAATTGTTGGAGAGGTAAATCCCCTCTGCGGACAGAGGCAATCCCACTAGCCCAAAATGGGTCTAGCAACAATCAAACAATACTATCATGCAGGCTCCTAATTGCAAATTAAAGGTTGATTACGAGAACCTACTTGGATTCCAACGCTAGTGTTGTAGGAGAGTTGATGCTCCTGTTCCTTTGCTCCGGCCGGTCACGATCCTCACGATCTTCGTGAATGGACACCTGCACATGCAAAGAACGATACGAATACAAGCATAAAATCCAATAGATGCAATTATATATCAGTCAGAAAAGATATAATTCAAGTATGGGGGATTTACGCAGTGCATTATATTAGATATCATTTTTTTTTGGATTCAACTGCGTTAAGTAAGTCATTCAATCATCATTATAATGAACAACAAGAATGGAACCATAATGATAGTCATCTATTATTGATAATCAACAAAGGAGTATACAACCAAAGTTCTGATGTCAAATCCTCCTTTGGCTGGGTGATCAGCTACACATGTCTTGCAAAGCTTGTCGAGATCAGGAACAAGCCTCTCTCTCTCTTTGATTATGAATGCAAAGAAGACTCAACAAAAATCTCTCAGACTTCTGACAGTATCATTCTCCCTCTACTCAAAAACTCTTACTATCACTCAAAAACTAGCACTATCACTAGCTTGTCAAATGCATGAGGACAGGATTTTATAGATGGAGGAGGGGAAGAAGATACAATGAATCAAGACACCCATTATGGATTGGCATTATCCCCAAAAAGCCATTGTGGATAGATGTAAGGGATAGATGATGAATCTCGACATCCAAGAGATTAGCATTATCCTCAAAAACTTCATGATTTGAAGGGAAAAAACATCCGGGCGCGCGTTTGTTAAAAATCTTTTCCAAACTCGGTTGGCGCAGGTGTAACTCTAAGACAGAGCGCCAACTGGCGCGCCCTCTTTTGAGGATTTCCTTCATTGGCGCGGGTAGTACATTGTGGACCCGTGCTAATGGAAAAAAGGGCACTTTTTAGGGATATATTGCAGGAGATGTCTTCAAGGCACATGAAGTCCATACTTAGGGGAACATAATGCAAGTGTTTTTAAGTTATGTCACTGCTCACAGGTCCCGGAATGAGTCCTCCAAAGTGCGGGAAAGGGGTAACAGGGACGGTGACCAATGGTGAAAAATTACTGTGTAACACTCCCCTGGGCATAAATGCAAGGAACCCAAATTCTTTCAAATTGATGCCACTGATCACTGTTCATCTGAGGAAGCCCCACAATTTGAGGGACCAGAGGAGGAAGATGAGGACAACTAGCTGGACAATGAGCTCCCATCTACACTAGAAGAACCAGTTATCTCGCTCCATGCTGTTAAGAAATTTACTGCATAACATAAATAAATACTAAGAGGAATAAATATAAAATTAACCAGAAATAACCATAAACACATAAACACACATGTTTATCTGGGAAAACCCCAAATCCAGGGAAAAACCCAATCATAATGAAATTTCATTATCCTTGGCCAAAACCCTGGCCAATCTAGCCAAGTGAGCCTTCACCGCTCACCTCCAGGCCTTTTCATTACAATGAAGTCCTTCCAGCCTTTTATAGGCTCTATTACATATAATACCACGGGCATAATACCATGGGTGCACAATATCATGTGCCCCAAAACCATCACTGTTTATCCTGGTCAACTTTTGACTCTATCCTGAGTCAAGTTTACCTAACAATTCCCCCCTTAAACTTGACTTGGGGTTCCTTGATTAACTCCAGCCAAACCTGCTAAGTGAGCCAATCCTGCTCACTCTAGCTCTTACCCCCTTTAGAGTTTTTACCCGGGGTATTGTTAACCCGACATCCCCCCTATCACCTAGGTCTAACCCAGACTTTATCGGTGATCACCAAGGGGTACACATGCCTTACCGGGTCTTATAGTAGTATGCCCATTTACATGCAATAATTTTGACTTCATTAAATTTTTTTTTTTGTTTCTTGCTGCTGCGATTCTGATCCATCCTCTCTCAATTTGATTTGCTCAAAAAATTCTATCAAACCGCTCCAACTGCGAGCCTGATGAGAACCTTGTAGATTCTAGCACCAATGGCCTCACGTAGTAGAAAACAAACACTTTTTGAAGCTGCATGAACCCTGAACAATTCGTCAGAATGTTCCAAATCGGTAAATATCGCAAATGCACTACGATCCTTGGTGGTTACGGCACTATCTTCCGCACATTCTCCTTGAGGTTCTTTCGCGTACGATTGTTCCACCATTATTTTCCAGACCCAAATCTATAAAGAAAGGTTGCATTGACCTCATCAGGCACTATAAACCCCTGACATCAAAGAATCCCTTTGAAACCAATATCTGGCTCTGATACCAGTTGTTAACAAATTTATTGCATAACATAAATAAATACTGAGAGGAATAAATATAAAATTAACCAGCAATAACCATAAACACATAAACACACATGTTTATCTGGGAAAACCCCAAATCCAGGGAAAAACCCAATCATAATGAAATTTCATTATCCTTGGCCAAAACCCTGGCCAATCCGACCAAGTGAGCCTTCACCGCTCACCTCCAGGCCTTTTCATTACAATGAAGTCCTTCTAGCCTTTTATAGGCTCCATTACATATAATACCACGAGCATAATACCATGGGTGCACAATACCATGTGCCCCAAAACCATCACTGTTTACCCTGGTCAACTTTTGACTCTATCCCGAGTCAAGTTTACCTAACACATGCTTTGGTAGGCATTTCTTCTCCCCAAACTCTCAGAATCAAAGGTTTTATTAAACATTGCCCTATAGTAGTCTTGATTGATAGTGGCAGTACACATAACTTTATCCATCAAAGAGTCGCCAAAGCAATGCATTGTTTTGTCAAAGCAGTCTCTAATTTCTAGGTCCAAATTGTTGATGAGGGGACAATGAAATGTGACAGTCGCTGTGAAAATGTCAAACTTCAGATGGGGGATTATCACCTATAGACCCACATGTTTTCCATCAACATGGGTGGGTGTGACATTGTCTTGGGTGTTGAATGGCTCCGCACACTTGGCCCAATCACAATGGATTTCCAGGAGTTATATATGAACTTTAAGCCAAATGACCACACGGATACCCTCCATGGACTCTAGGTAGGTTCTCCTTCTATCATTAGCTCGTATAGGATGGAAAAGTTGTTAAAAAAGGGCCACCATGGAGTTATAACCCAATTTAATGCCATCTAGGCCTTTGAGCCTAGTTCTCTTCATATTCATCCTGAGATGCAACAAGTCTTAAACAACCATCTGCAGGTCTTTGACAAGCCTCATTAGCTTCCACCCTTGAGAGGGGAACATGATCATAGCATTACTTTGGTCCCGAGGGAACAACCACCAAATGTGCACCCATATAGATATCCTTTTGATCAAAAGAATGAAATTGAAAAAATCATCAAAGAACTCCTGGAAGCGGTGTCATTCGTCCTAGCATTAGTCCTTATTCATCGCTTGTGGTCATGGTGCTCAAGAAAGATGGGGAATGGTGTATGTGTCTAGACTTCAAGGCCCTCAACAAGCTGACAGTCAAAGATAAATTTCCCATCACGGTTGTTGATGATTTTTTGGATGAACTAAATGAGGCTCAATTCTTCACTAAGCTCAACCTTCGCTCAGGCTATCACCAAATTTGCATGAAAGAAGTAGACATTCCAAAGACTGCTTTTAGAACTCATGAAGGCCACTATGAATTCCTGGTCATGCCATTTGGTCTTTGTAATGCCCCATCCACTTTTCAGAGCCTCATGAATCACCTGCTCAAACCATATCTCAAAAAATTTGTTCTTGTTTTCTTTGATGACATCCTCATCTACAACCTCACCTGGGAAAAACATCTTTAGCATGTATACCTGCTCTTGCAACTGCTAAGGAAGCATAAATTATTTGTCAAATTGTCCTAGTGCTCTTTTGGCATGAAAGAAGTCAAGTATTTGGGCCACATTTTGGAGCGTGATGGTGTAAGGATGGCTACCAAAAAGGTCCAGGCAATGCAGGATTGGCTTCAACCAAAGACATTGAAGAGTTTGAGAGGATTTTTGGGTCTCACAGGCTACTATCGCAAATTTGTCTGCAATTATGGTCGCATTGCTAGGCCCCTCACTCACCTTCTTAAGAAAAATTCATTCCTCTGGAATGATGAAGTGCAACAGGCATTTATAACTCTCAAACATGCCATGTGTTCCACTCCCGTATTGGCACTACCCAACTTCACGAAATCTTTTGTGATTGAATGTGATGCTTCAGGTACGAGGATTGGGGTTGTCTTAATGCATGAAGGTCGACCCTTGGCCTTCACTAGCCAACAACTAAGTGGAACAAATTTGGGACAATCTACCTATGAGAAGGAGATGATGGCCATCTTACATGCAGTGGATACCTGGTGACCATACTTATTAGGGCGATGTTTCCAAATCCGCACAAACCATCAAAGCCTTAAATATTTTTTGGAGCAATTCCTATCCTCACCACAACAAAATAAATGGCTAGCCAAAATGTTGGGATATTATTATGAGTTAATTTATAAGAAAGGGCACGAAAATGTCGTAGCAGATGCTTTATCATGCCAATTTGAGAAGGAAAGCACCCTGTAGCAATCTCTCTTCCCATTCCAGAGTGGATTGAAGAGGCTCACAAGGAATGGTTTTCACATCCTTTGCTCTCCCAACTCATTAATAAATAGCAGGTAGATCCAAATACCACAGCAGGCTACTCTTGTTAGGATGAGATTCTTCGCTACAAGGACAAAGTAATGATATCACCAACATCCACCCTCCAAAGTTGCATTTTGGCAGAGTTGCACTCATCTCCCATTACAAGCCATTGAGGCTTTTAGAAGACTTATGCTCGCACTCGACGTTCATTCTTCTGGACAGGAATGAAAGAGGACATTCTTACTTTTGTAGTTGAGTGTGACGTGTGTCAGTGCCACAAAGGAGAAACAGTCAATCACCAGGCACTTTACAACCATTGCCCATCCCTACCTCAATCTAGACGGAGGTCTCTATGGATTTCATTACTGGTCTTCCGAAGTGAGGGAAAAAGTTAGTCATCATGGTGGTTGTGGATAGACTTTCTAAGTATGCTCATTTTTTCACCCTACCCCACCCTTTTACACCCTCTTTGGTGGCTCAATCTTTCATGGACTAGATCATCAAATTCCATGGCATGCCCACTTCCATTGTGTCTGATCATGACCCGATCTTCACTAGTAACTTTTAGCAAGAGCTCTTCAGGCTACAAGGTACCAAACTACAACTCAATACTTCCTATCATCCCCAAACAGGTGGTCAAACTGAAGCAGTCAACAAATGTCTGGAGACCTACCTCAGGTGTTTCACTTCAGAAAAGCAACATCTATGGGTACAATGGTTACCCCTAGCCGAATGGTGGTATAATACTAACTATCATGCCACCACCAAGATGACTCCATATGAAGTAGTTTATGGTCAACTTCCCCCTTCACCTACTTCTTATATCTCGGGATGCTCTAAGGTACAAGCAGTGGATCAACTCCTACAGAACTATGCAACCATGCTTTCCCACCTCAAAGACAATCTCCATCAAGCTCAAAATCACATGAAGCAATGGGCAGACCAACATCGTTCAGAGCGCACTTTTCAAGAAGGGGATCAGGTATTCTTGAGGCTGCAACCATATAAGCAAACATCATTCAAAGACAAGGGTTGTTAGAAATTATCTCCAAAATTCTACAGACTGTATCAAATACTTCAGCGCATTGGAGAAGTAGCCTACAAGCTATCCTTGCCACCCACTGCAAAAATCCATCCCGTCTTCCATGTCTCATGCCTCAAGAAAGTGGTGGGGAATAATTTCAGAATTCAAATCAGTCTACTGAAATTGGATGAAGAAGGTTCAATCTAGCTCCAACCTGAACAGGTTCTTAACACGTGAGAACGATACCTGCACGACCACATGATCAAGGAAGTCCTCGTTGAGTGGAAAAACACCTCTCCAGAAGATGCAAGCTGGGAACCAGCCACTGCTCTTTAGTAGTTTTCGCAGCTTCAGCCTTGAGGACAAGGCTATTTTTATGGGGGAGGGCATGTTAGGGTCCAACCCTAACCCCCTTATTTATGTAATAGGCTCGAGTCATAGTTATAGTTAGTTAAAGAGTCAATAAAGCCCATATTAATAATTGTAAGTGGTTGACCCTCATTTAAAGAAGGGACCACAGTTAGTTGCAAATGGGCCATGGTATTAGATAGACGGTATTAATAAGAACCATGGTACTGACCCATGGTATTGCATGATGAATCCTATATAAAGGATAGAGACTCCACATTGAGGAGTGTCATGTATTATTTTGTAATTGAGCCCTGCTCTATTGGAGGTTGCCCCCTCGAAGAGGCAAGTGAACATTGCTTTCCTTTCTGAATAATAAAATACATGTTGTTATTTCTCATTGTTCTGTGTTCTGGGTTATATTTCTTCGCATATTTGGTATTCTAGTATCTTCTCGCAGGTCAAGAGCATAACATTGTCTCTCTATTTAACTCATTGCCATGATCTGATTCTTGATCTTGTCTTGACGATGAACCACACTAGTTGGTTTGGAATGCGTCGACAAGTGAATCTTGATGTGATTATCACCAAAAAATATTTCTTAGAAACTAAAACCTTAGTAAAACTAGTAGAAAAAATGGTCATGATGGAGTTGGTATAGATGGGCCTGATTGATAACAAGTCTCCACCCTTAGCTTTCCATTAATCACATGATCTAGATCATATTCTATGAGAATAAGGCTACCACACTCTACACGAATATAAGTACAAGGATCAACAACAATAAAAGCCTACAATAATCTTTTCCTTGTGCACAAATCACAGTTTCCCCACAAGTCCAAATTATTCCCATGCCATTTCACAAAATCAAAAGAGAAAGGATGTTGTTCCTCACTCAGAAAGTTAGCATCAAATACATCTGAAACAAATATTTCAGTTCTCCCCTATCTGAAGGAAGGGATTCATTGAGCCTATTTTTGTTCAATGCCATGACATTTACATTGTTTTGAGTGAATTTGTTTTTGGGAGTGTAGCCCTCAAATCCATTAATATTTCTTAGAAACATTGAGGTATCGAGCAAGGGCCCATTAAATTGGTGTGTACTTAAACCCAAAGGAGATCATTTTTGTGGATATCTAGGTTCTGGAGGAATTCTTCCTAAATATTATTGAACCTCAAGTCTATTCTCCATAGCAACATCAATTGCCCAATAGATGGAGGAGGAGGTTCTTGTAACTTATTATCATTGACGTCAAGAAGGGATAGGATTTTGAGGCCTTTAAATTTAGTTGGAATGGTTCTTGTGTGCTTATTATAGCTGAGATCCAAGTGTTGTAAATTATTCAATTTGTCAATCTCTATTGGGATATTTCCATCTAGCAGATTCTAAGGAAAGCTTAGAACTTTCAATTTGATTAAGCCTAGATATTGTCCTAGTATTAAGCAAAGAAAAGTAATTTTGGATTTGAATACTAAATTATCCAAATATGGGGATAAATTACCAATCTTCCAGGCCTTTAGAAGCTCATCTTGTAGGGGAGCATCATTGTTCTTAGTCATCTGTCAGGTGGTGGATCACTCCTTATTTATCAACTATAGATCTAATGTTGTTTCTCTGCTAATTATCACCCATCAAGGGTGTGTCATGTAATGCAAGATTGTGGCAAGTGGTCCAAAGTGGGGGTGGGATATTTTTATCCTAGGCCAAGTCAAGTTGCATTGTCCCATATTGAGTCTGAAATTATTAAGCTTATCAGTTTTTTTTATTTCCTTCTCATCGAATGCGAGTAAGCATGGGAGTAGGAATGAAAGGCAAGAGTTAGACTACTTTCTCTATTTTGGCTACCAATTTCCAACTATGAGTGTATTTATAGGGATTGGTGTCACTTTTAATGATGTGTCCTGTGGGGTTGCTCGATGCCTCTTCTATTAGTTTTTTATTCTACCAAATGAATTGTTTATGTGTCCTAGTGGGTTCTTCCCATTGCACCTACACCCAATCACTATTGTTCCATTATGAGTTGGCTCTAACAGTGGCCACATTATCCTGACACCCATTCAACCCGTTGGTTCCTCTATGCACTTCCCAAAAGCTTCTTGGGTCCTGCCAGCAGAATGATGTCATGTTGATGTCACACATGCCACATGTTTCTTACAAAGTGATCCACATGTCACCTATAAATGACCCACTTTGCTACTTGAAAACCCCAAATCTACATGAAAAGTTTCCACATCTCATTGAGCCACATCATGATGATATCATCATCCACATGTGCACCCATTTTGATTCTATGGGATAATCTCATTGAGCCACATGTCCGATAGAGAGAAGAGAGAAAGAGGGTCCTGAACATTTGTTTTCATTAATTCCGTTTGTTAAATTTTCAAAGGAAAACCACTTAGTTCAAGCCTTTAATTTGCTTCCACCTTGCTTGATCTTGCTCCGTTGTCACAAAATCACTTGTGGTTTGTGCACCCCCCCCCCAAATTTGTTTATGGTTTTGAGGGTGGGGGGTTGTGCAATCAACCATATTCGTTAATCTTGCAAATCAAAAATTTATGGAAACAATTTTTTACTATACCCCCTTGTTCATTAACTGTAAGTTGCAGACCCCCACAAAATTTCTCACATGTCTTAATGGGGATGCATGTGGCCCGATATTTCCAACTACATGCAACATTTTTAGCTTTCAAGTGGGGGCCTCCTACACTATTACTACTAACTCTGCCACACTATCCCGACTCTCTATATATTAGTCCTTTCACTATTTTACTACGATGTTCACTCGGCCCACGTCATTTCAAATGTTCCCTTATGTGATCCTTAAGGTTTTTTCCCAAGGTACAACCACCAGGCTACTACCGACGGGTTGAGATGTTATGTGCACTATGCCTTTAGAAAATAATAATTCTCTCGTTGTGCCTGTTAGATCCACATCTACTCAGAGATTTTTTTTCCATTCTGCTAACCATCTTTGCCTTATGTGGCTATGTGCCAAACTTAAACATGCACCAAAAGTTCCTCTAACAAACTTTAATTCTCCACATTTGACTTTTAGGGTTCTTCAACTTTAACTCGTCCTAAATTATGATCCAGAAGGCCATTTCTAAACTTCCACATACCATTGGAAAGCTCTTTCAAATCTTTAGCCATCTAAGAGATTTCAAACTACTATTGAGTTGCTTATATATATATATATATATATATATATATATATATATATATATATATATATATATGTCTTCAATGTCTCTACACCATTTCACCTTTGTTGATCTTCACTTTTCTTGTGCCTGATCTTGAACACTTACCCACCTTTGTCGTCTTTGACATCTTTTGCCATCTATTGCCATAAATGACAACATAATTATAAAACAGGGTTTCCCTTTGGCACCTTATCAAGGTTGAGATTTCTGAAATCGTAACAAGGTAGGGACCATATTTTTGAGATGGAAGGAGAGGGATTTCAACTGCTAACAACCAATGGGGAGGTGTTTGGATATAAACATAGAGTTGAAAGAATTGCATTTTTCTAGTTGTTGCAGTTCTAGTATTGCATGGACCAAGGAATGATGAAAATAGTTTCTTTTAGCTTGCGAGGTTGGCTTTCCATAAAATGTCAAGTGAAGGGGATACACCATTGAATATTCAAGTATTTTCCTCCCTCCATATTTCCCATAGGAGGATGCCAAGGATGAGCTTCCAATATCTGTTTATGATTGGATTTTGAGAGGGGACATTTCTCAGATTTTCAAGAGAAGAAGTGACATTAGCTATGACTCTAAATTTTTAGAAAATGATTGCAATAATACATTTCCAAATTTTGTAGGAAAAAACACAAGTATCAAGGAGATGATTAGTGTCCTCAAGATTGGAATGGGAAAGTTGACAAATAGGGGAAACCTAAAACCCCCACTTTTATAGTTTGTCCTAAGTCAAGGTTTTATTCCATAAGAGAATCCATACAAAGAATATTTCCTTAACCAATTCTTGAGTTTCTAAAGTTTGGACAAGATATTGCATTCTTCAGTGCATTGGATTTTAGTGATGAGATTACATGCTTCATGAATGTTGAAGTTTCCTTGGTGGGGGTTACCCCTATCTCATAATTTTGTCTCCCTCAAGATTTCAAATATTTACATTGGGAATTTCATTGTAGAAGTGAGTTTCTTCTTGTTGGGAAAAGGAGTTAGGCCACTGAGAGAAGTTATGCGACTCTTTCCAAGGAGATTTGGAGGGTTGTAAATCCCAATAATGTTCAACCTAGGTGTAATTTTGTGAGATAAGGATATATTTCCCCTATTGAAGGTGCTCATTGGCTGAGAGGTGTGGCCATTGATTCTAGGAATATTCCCAAAAAAGTGCAGTGTTTCTATTACAAATTTCCCAAAACCATTGATCTTGAACCAACTAATTATTATGCTAAGCAACATTCAAAATATGAGATCCTATAATGCTTCCATCCATTTGAATGAGTTGTAATGGAGGAGTGTGGGTGGCATATTTATTCTTTCACATCTGATTCCATTGGGCGTTCAGGAATTTGAGCCACCTCCTCCAAGTTTTAGCATTGAGAGTTTAGATTAAGGAATTGGGGCCCCAAATTCTAATGCCACCTTTTTATTTTGGTTGATAGAGCTTCTCCTAGATGACCAAAGCCCATTTCCTTTATCTTTTGGCACCACCCCAAAGAATGGTGCATTGAATATTTATGAGCTTATTAACGATTATTTTGGAGTTTCCATGGCTCAAAGAAGGTAATTTTGGATGAATTGCATAACATATTTGAGTAAGGTAAGATGAAAAAAAATGATGAGAGCTTAGAAGGTCAGTTAGAGAGATTTAATTCAAATTTCGAAAGGAGGTCTTCCCAAACATTTTTATTTAAGGGGTTAGCTATTAAAGGGCCCCCAAGTGTTTGGATGGAAGGGAAATTAATTGAATATTAGTGAGACAAAGAATATGTGATTGGACTACTAGAGGGATATTGAAGAAGAAAAGTTGGGATTTGGATGAGTTTATGGGTATTCCTAAAGCTTTAGAGAAGGATTGAAAAATGTTCATGAAGGTAGTGGCTTAATTGAATGACAGAGTTCCCATAAGAATAATTTTGTTAACAAATTGTTGATGTGTAGATCTGTTTAAAGGAGTTCCCTCGGGTAGGCCTTGAAGTTGTCCTTGAGATAGAGCATGCTTTATACTTCGCCCTAAGCTTCCACCATGAGAAGAAATATATAGGGGGAGATGGGGTCACCTTGTTTGATACCACATGTGTACGCGAAGGTGGGGAGGAAGATCCATTGATGAGAATAGTGAAGAAAGATTTAGAGAGGAGATCCATTATCCAATGAATCCATTTTTTATGAAATCCAAAATTTCTTAGAACTTGAAAAATGAATTTCTAATTGGGATTATCAAAGGCCTTAGACATATACAATTTAATGAGAATGGGGGGGTGCTTGAGGGAGTTAAGAGAATGAATGTGTTCATGGGAGAGGATAATGTTATCTAGAATTTAGTGGCCTTCCACATAGATAGCTTGTTCGGGGGAAACAAGGGAGGAAAGGAGGGGACTTTTTGGTTGCAAATGACTTTGGAGATAATTTTATAAATTACATTACAAAGAGAAATGGCGTAAAAGTCATAGGGTGAAGTAGCTTTGGAGGATTTAGAAATGAGTGAAATAAATCTATTATCTAGCACAAAAAGGATGGAGGTTGAGCGATGGGAATCCTAAACCACCTTCCAAAGATCATGCCCTAAGATTTTCCATAAGTCTTGGTAGAAATATATGACGAATCTATCAAGGCCAAGGGATTTCCCCTTGGGCATTTCCATGGCAGTAGTTTCAATTTCTTAAAAAGTAATTGCTTTTAGAAGAAGAGAATTTGGTTCTTCTGAAACCAATTTGGAAATACTTTTGGTGTTTTTGTGGATAAAAGGTCTTTGATCAGAGATAGGTTCTTTAAGGATATTTTTAAATTAGTTTGTGATTTTATTCATAATATCCTCACAGTCCTCCAATCTTTTATTGAGTGAATTTTGGGTTCTTAGAATGTGATTCTGTTTTTTGTGGTTGATCATGTATTTATGAAAAAATTTGGTGCGTGTTTACCCTTATTTAAGCCATGTTATACAAGATTTTTATTTCCATAGAATTTCTTCTTGAGCTATTTGTTCGTCTAGCCTTTTCTGAATAGATTCTTATTTAGAAGTTAATTATACCGAGTGACCTTCCATTAGTATGGTATGTTGTATGTTTTCCATGGCATGTTATAGATGTTATTTCTCCTTCAGTATATTGCTAAAGCTTTTGATATTCCAATCTTTCATGTTTTGTTTAGTAGCTTGAATCTTTGCTAAAACTAGAACATTATAGTAGTAGAGATAGAGGTTGACACACTCCACCAAGATTCTGCAATAGAGAGGAAATTAGGCTTTTGCATCTAGAAATCTCAAATTGGAATGGTTTATTCCTAGGTGAACTTGACCAGTTGAAAGAAAGAAGAATTGAAAAGTGATTAGAGCCATAACTAGGAATACCTGAGGCTTCAAAATTGATGTAAAAAAGTAGAGATTCAAAAATGAGGAAATAATCAAGTCTTTAGGTAACTTATGAAGAGCCTCCTCTTCCTTTATTCCAGATTTAGAGACCATTAATGCTAGGAAGGTCCACAAGGCTAGAGTTGTTAGTGAAATCATTGAAGACTCGAGCTTTCTTCATTCAATCTTGTTAAACCAAACACATGGAATAGACAGATTATTAAAGATAAGCATGAGATTGCTTATATCATTGACATGATTTACATTTATAGTGGATGGTGTGACCCTTGGATTCATATTCCAAGTTGTCTCTTAAACTCTGATGGTTGTTCACATTCCACACCAACCCATAGAGGATTAGGTATCCAACATTCCCCCCCATAATCTGAAGGGGTATGTATGAGTCTAAGAAGAGAGATGTAATACAAAATTTGCAAAAATGCATGGCAGCACTAGGCTGAATGTGTTGTCTAAAATTTTGGTATAAGGGGGGTGGTTTAAGGATGACCACCAACACTGGAATGCTTAGTGCAATTCCCAAAACTCTTCCAAGTCTGGCAAGAAGCTGAAATCTTCTGCAAGAGGAAGTGTCCCTAATGTTTTAGAGAGGGAGACCTTCAACCTGAAAAAACGAGGTCTACAACCTGCATAAAAAGGGAGAACCTCAACCTGATAAGGGAGGTCTCAACCTGTGATGGTTTAAGGATGACCACCAACTCTGGAATGCTTAATGCAATTCCTGGAACTCTTCCAAAACTGACAAGAAGTTGAAGTCTTCTGCTAGAGGAAGTGTCCCCAATTCTTTGAAGGGAAGTCGTAACCCTGCATAAATGGTTTAAGGCCTACCACCAACCAAAGGCATACTTAGGGGCATATTTATCTCTAGATACACCTCTGAATTTGGTATGGAAGGTTGTGGCTTAGGATCACTTGATGTGTCTTTTAAGCTTGTAGATGACCATCATTCCCCCCTGTCAGATACAAAGTGAGAAGATGAAGAGATCTCCGCTGCAAGAATTTTCAATATTCAAGAACAATCCTATTGTATGAGATAAATATCTTCTTAGTTGTTGAAGCCCATTGCCAAGAAGTGATCCATCCAAGATGAAGCTTTGTTCTTCCAGGGGGCTTGTTTTTGAAGCATATGTGTGGAGAATGAACACGCTAACCACAATTATTGCACGAATGAAGATCAAAATAGTGATCTTTCATACGGACAACTCCGTCACAATGTTGGCATTTAACAATCTATTGTGGTTGTTGGGGGAGAGAACAAGAATCTGAAACACCTGAAGGTGAACTGTCATGAAGAAATCCAACACTCTAAAACTAGATGGGCTTTGACTAATCCGGAATGTAAAAGGAAACCTCCTTATCATATCCAAGACCTATTATGTGCTTGTTATGGAAAAGCTCTTCCCAAGGTCTGATGATCGACTTGGGAAGTGCAAGTTGAATTTTTGCATCTACATGTAACTTTTCCGCTTCATTGGGCACTGGATCTGAATCAATTGTAATATTATTGACTTGTTGTTTATGAGAGTTTATTTCAATGTTCTAAACAAAAACAGGTTCAGAATGATGATTATGCTTATGTAACTCATCGTTGTAGCTATGATTCAAGCTGCAAAAAATCAATCCTTTCTTGTGCATTTGGCAGAAAAGTTCGTATTTTTGAGAGAGTGTTTTTACTAATTTGGAATGTGATGTGAATAGTGGACAACATTAGAGTGCTTAATAACTCTAACAGATTATCAATTTTCTCCATTGTCTCGGCAAAAATTAAAGGCCTCAAAGATAGAAAATGACACCTAATCACTGTTTTCAGTATAAATCTGTATCAAGTGCATTGGCAAGGCCCTCCAACATATACAAATTTTATGTTTCAGTTGTGTAACTGCCAAGAGTTGCATCAGCCAAAAGCACGAAGGAAAGGAATTGGAAACTTTTTTTTTTTTTTTTTTTGGGTAAATTGTATATAATTTCAAAATATTCAACCAGGCTTTATGGTACCTGAACAAAAATCATTGCAATAAAAGTCACAAAAGAAGAATTTGATACCGAATTTCACGAAGCTGCATAAGATATCAATTATGGAGGCTGACTCTTCAAGGAAACTGCAAATCTTTACTGCAGGGAAAATTTTCACATGTAAATTCGATTAATTGTTATTATCTCACCAACGTAAAGGCTTCTTTTAGTCCTAGTGGGACTCATATACTGAGTGGATCAAGTGATGAAAATTTATTCATATGGCACGTAGACATGCTAGAAGCAAACCAACTGATTTTGGTAAGATTGCAACTTGTTCAGATGATTACACGGTCCGGGTTTGGATTACTAAGGATTGTACTCCATCTGCAATCCGTTGAATAATATCAACTTATCCATCTTCTGTCTCTCAAATATTATTTGATTCAGTCTTAAATCCACCTTATCTTCAAAGAGGAAAACCATTCCAGATTACTTTGGGACAAGTTGAAAATTATATTCTTAAATACATCAAGGCAGTTGAAGTAGTGTACACTATCCGTAGACCTTGATCATCCACGTGTGTTAGACCTTTTTTTGCGTGAAGCCTCCGGAAGAAAAATATGAGGTTGGTCTTCTCCTACTGCATCAGATGCTCGCTCTTGCTCTGTACAACTAGACCTACTCCGTAGTGATGATAAAATCGACTGCATCTTTAATGAAATTGATCTTTGATCTTGATACTCTGCTACTGGTTACTCCGGTCCTCTCTGCCACCGGTCTTTGTTAATATATAATCTAGGCCTGCAAACCATTGCTTAGTATTACTGCTTACCTCCCACTATTCCACTGGTTGACCTCCCCTCTGTGCAACAAAACTTTCTTTTGTATCTTCGATACCGCAACAACGCAGGCCTAAAAATGGTTGCGGCCTAAAAATGGGCTTAAATATTGGAGTTGCTCTACATTCTTGAGAAATTCAATTTTTTTGGGACAAATCTTTTGTTTTCTGAATATTATTGTGGAGATTTCGCATTTGGTATTAGATATCTCAGAAGATAAATAACACAAAATTCGTACCCTTCTCACAATGAAACAATCAGGAATGCCTTTAAATATGACATCCATATGGAAACCTTTGTTTCTATGCAAAAATCAACCAAAATTGTGGTCTTGGCTCACAGATTTTGAAACTTTAGGGGGCTGGATATGAAAATAACATCCCAATCATTGAAGAAAAACCAACTAATGAAACTGTTTAGGATCCTTTTAGTCAGAAAAAAAAAACAGAAAAGAAAGAAAGGATTCATAAGAATTGGCAAAGATGACTTAGGTGATGCAGCAGGTTTTGCAAGATTTACAACTTGCAGTGTTGGCAAATTCGATGAAAGGATTCCAAGTGAAAAAAACTCCAAAGCACCCTAGCAAGCATCAAAAGTTTCTACCAGTTACAAAACGATTAGGGATTAGCAGCTAGGAAAAACAACAATGTGAAAAAGTTCTTCAAAAAGAGATTTCTAGTCATAATCATGACATACTTAATTGGACAAGGCTGTTAAGGCTTTCACTGTTAAGGAAGAAAAAATACAAATCAGAAACGCAATGACAAACCTGCAACTTTAAGATATCCCAACCCAGGTGAAGGCTAAGGTTGGTGATGCATCACAGGGGGGGACAGAGAACAGAGTAGGGACCGTTTCCTTTTTTTGGTTTGAATTGATTAACATTGCATGCGACAGATACCAACGCTATTCAAGGAGAAGGAGAATACAAAACCCACGGAGAAGGCACACATCATGGCTCTAGGATTGAGACAGAGAATCATTAAAGCATGCAACAGACTAGTGCTATTTTTTTCTATTTCAATATTGTAGACAACGCAAGGAAGTAGCTGACAAAGGGACAATTCTGCACAAAATAGAGAAACACCCAAAATCACTATACCATAAAACTAGTGATTAAAATTAAAATTTGAGCATGGCGGGAAGGAACCCACTCTGATACCATATTAAAACACACACATGGAATAGAAAAATTATTAAAGATAAGCATGAGTTTGCATATATTATTGACATGATTTACATTTATAGTACATGATTTACATTTATAGTACATGGTGTGACCCTTGGATTCATATTCCAAGTGGTATCTTGGACTTCGATGGTTGTTCACATTCCACACCAACCAATAGAGGATTAGGTGTCCAACAAATCTCCAAATTCCTAATTTATTCTCCTAGAGATTATGAAGGAGGTTGAAGTCTCCCCCAGATATCCTTTGACAATTATCAGTTGGCTTGTAGGTAGCATGCAAATGCAAAATGAAGAGACTTTTATTAGTATGGGAATTGGGACCATGGCCATTTGAGATCAGATTAGATAAATAAGAACCAATAGGATGGAAGTTGGTAGTGAGAATTCTTGGAAGGGAGGAGGAACCTTTTAGGGGAATAATGAAGGGATTCCATACAATAATTAGACGACCCAAGGGACCCTGAGCACTTTGGGTTAGGTGATCCATTTTTTTCCATGTGTTAAACCATGTGAGAAAGGGAATTAGAAGATCACTTGATTTCTTGGATTAGAAAGATGTCAGGTTCTTCCAGGAGGATTTTTTGTTTTAGGATCCTTTTCTTGGATTTACTATTGAGGCCCCAATCATTCCATGAAATTACTTTCACCATTGGGAAGTGTTATAATTGTGGAACATGATGTGCATTGGGGCTAATCACTCAATATTGAAAAGGTAATGTCAAAGGTTATGAATGAGTTGATAGTTGGTTTTTGGGCCACATTTCTTTGGTTCCTTTCACGCAATTAAAGGAATTTTAGGAGAATTTCTTTTGGCACCCTAAGAATTGGAGGGAAAATAAAGGGGGGAGGGAATACCTAGGTTTTGAGTCTACTAAAGAAGTAGGTCTAGATGGTTGAGATAAGATTTGGTTACACTCTGGACTTGCTCTTATGAGGTTGAGGTTGGGTTTGTGTTCTTCCATTCTTCTGCTAGCACATGAAGGTCAATGTCCTGAAGCTCCATCTCCTCAACCTCATATGATTCTAAGGATTCTTGAAAGTCATGATCCATTTCTATGTTAGCTTGAGGAGGGTGTGTTGGGGGTATTTTAGTTATCATACTAGACAATTGAGGATTTGATTGTTCTAACTGATCTTTTTCTACTATTTTTGGTTCCTTTTCTCCTCTTTTAGGTGACTCATCCTGAATCTGCTAGAAAATTATTTATATATTCTTTTTTATATTTATTGGGTTATTGATGTCCTCTATGGGTTTTTTTGTACTTTTATGCTGGTTGGTAATTCTAGTGAATCCTCCATGGCTTGGAAATTAGTCGCCTTTCTCAGTTTGTTGTGCTTAGTTGCTTTAACATACTCTTAAAAAGTGGCCATATTCATGGTAGTGGTGACATCAAAAAGGAATTTCCTCATAGTCGATGGGTTGTGCCCAAATGATGCCCTCGGTACTAAGATGGATGTTGGCAGGGCGAGGTTTGGAGATATCGAGGTAGACATAAATTCGGGCATAGGTAATGTATCATCCCTGCTTTGTGGTGTCCACTGCCATGAAAAAATCCCTAATTTGTTGGCAATATGCTTGAGTATCTCTAGATCCCAGAGCTCCTATGGAAGAGAGTATAAATGGATCCATACTGGAATTGAATAAAAGTATTATTTCTCTGGATTGAAGTGGGGAACCCAAGGTTTCATAAACAATTTGATTGAGTTCATGAAATAAGGGTTACCTTAAAATATTTTGTCTCAATATTTAATATTGTTAAAAATGACAGTGAAAAACCTCTTAAGTCAAGTTTCAGTTCAAGATCTCCTTTCATAACTTAGTTCTTTCTGATCTAATTTAAGAGAACTTTCTCTAGAGGCCACAATATGATGAACTTGCATACTATCATGTGCTCCCTTATATGTTCCACATTTTCCTCAATTTTTTCTATAGGTATTTCTAGTAGAGGAGTGTTGGATGTATGCAGGAAGCAGGATCCATTGATCATGGAGTTGTTTGTTCAAGCAATGTTTTTCGATGTCAAAGCAATTGATTTTTCTGGTGCTATAGAGATGATACTTGCTAGTCTATGGCCTTTAGAGCTAGGTGTATTGCTAGACTTGCATGCAAGTTGTGGGTTATATCTACTCACCAATACATTTTGAAAGGAGGGACTTCCACCTACCCCCAAGTGGGGCACCACGGGAGAAATCACGTTTGAGGTGATACATAGATTTTCAAGTTTGAAACCCTAGAAACCACAAGGATCTGAGTTGCAGAGTTCAATTTGATTCCTTAACCTAGATATTATGTCCTTGTCTTTCATATATAATTATGTTATGTAATATCAAAAATGAAATATTTTATTTATTATTGATACTACTTTTTCTTTTCTGTTATCAATACTTATTTTTTAAATACCACATGTAAAATCTATGTTGAGCAAGGAATGGATTTCACATCTCCTTCATAGTGTGTTGCAATATGAATGTTATTTTAGATGTCATGTGTAATCTCCATTTTGAATGGTGACGGAATTACACATCTTTCTCATACTAAAAAGTAGAAAGCAACACTTATGGACGAAATTAGAAATTTTTTACTATCTATTATTATATATATGTTATCTATGGTGGACACTGAATTGCTTTGTTTTGGCCAACATTGAAATATATATTTTTTATCAATATTTATTTTCAACATTAACTTTTTTTCTTATTAACCATTTTTTTTTTTTTTTTTTGGCCAACATTGAAATATATATTTTTTATCAATATTTATTTTCAACATTAACTTTTTTTCTTATTAACCATTTTTTCTTCTTTTTTCTCTATGTGGTTCAATTGACGTGAGTTTTATGGCGTTTGTCAACATAGAAGAAATGAACCAGATTGAATCTCTTTAAATAGCCCAAGTTTTTTGGGATGGTCACTCTTGATGAGTTTTAAGGCTTTAATAGCCTTTAGATTCTTCCTCTGGCAAATAAGAACACATGGGAAACCTAAGGTTAACTAATGCAATGTATGTAGAAAATATACACTAATTGTTAAAAACTAACGATTAATAGTTAACAAATATAATATATATGTTAAATAATTAACAAAATATAATACAAAAATCAAATTGGAATTAATAACTAAAATATAATAAGTACTGGTCAAATAATACAAAAAGCATGATGCAACAAATAAAACACCCAGAAAATTAACATGATTGGTCAAAAATAATGATTCTATTATATTTGTTACAAGGTATTGACATGCAAACTAATTTTAATTTATATATGCAATTATAAATTAAAATTAATAGTAATTCTCAACACGAGTAAATAAAATATAGATAACTATGAAAATGTAAGTTACTTATATTTTAAATCAACATAAAGAAATCATTGTTCATTTTAATTATTCACTTCAAGAATTAATGACATATAGAGAAAACTAACTAATACTGACTATCCACTATTTTTCAGTTGAAATGAATTGGAGAGATGACTATAACTATTTCCAAAGATTTAAATGGTGTTTCAATTATCTCTTCATGAATCAAACCAATAAATAAATAACAAATTGTAAAAAAAATATTTGAAACAATTACAATGTATATATTAATTCAACTCATCTAAAAATAACATTCTTTGCAATCTTAATTCCTGGACACAATTTACAATCACTTGGATTGAAATAATGTTTGGATCAGTGTCACCCTTAGTAATTTGAACGATTATATGATCGATTATAAACAACTAGAATTGAATTAACAACAATGAAAACACATGCAAATATTTTTACTGTTCATGCATGGATCCAAGCCATAAAACAACAACATCCTATCTTCCCATGATTCAGGAATCAAATCACAGAACATTAATACGACCACAAACAAAAGTGACTATGGAAAAGAGGAATAACAGAAGTATCAATCGATTAAATGAAACCAAACCAACCACACTCACATTAAGGTTTCCAATTTAAATTTCCAGTCATATTGATCTTGGCCAACATTTCTTTTCAGTACTATCTCTCTTAGGATAACTCTACTCTCCCTATTGAAAATAAAATGGTTTATATATAGGTCCGAAAGCCTAATTCTGTTCTAAGCTAAAATTTAGAAAATAAAATTATTTTTACAAAATTACAATATTTTTGCGTTTCACCTATTGTTCATATCCTAACTACTTATAAGAAATAAACATAGAAGAACTAACAAGTAATCCTCGCATAGCTAAAGGGTATCCACCACAACTACTTGAATGAAACCAATATCATCAAAAGGACAACATGTCACGCAACAAAGTAGAAAAAATTACCAACTTATAAGCAGCCAAACAAAGGTTGGTACAGAATCAAGATTTCGTAGCAGCCATATTGAATTTAGTAAAAGTAATCAAAAGAAAACATAACTAAAAAATTTGTTGAAGTATAGATACACATAAGTCCTTTTAAGCACGATTCAAATATGGAGAAATGAAAACCTTTAGACTTGAATATTTAATGATGATATGAGTATCTTTGGAGTGATTTTTTACTTCAATTTTGGTAGATTTATGTTTACTTTGACTTTCCCTTGATTGATTTTCATCTTTAAGTTGGTCACTTTCCTGTAATAATTGGTTAATACGATGTTGCAAGCAAGGTATTGTAACAATAAATTGTTGGTCCAAATACATGTCCAACAAAGATGGATCGGAGCTAGAATTTCTTTGAGGAGTCTTTTCTGCCTTACAATTTACCATCATGCTAAAATTTATCATTGTTAGAGAAACCATAACTGTCTTTGGTCTTAGGTAAGTCTTCTTTGGTGAATGTTCAAGTGGTGCTTCTAAATTGATGAAGAACTCGTTTACAAGAGTGTTCTTCCACCTATTACACTTGCCTCTTGAAATCCTTCATTTTATCTGTTTCACCTTCATTTTAGATATTGAATTATGCTCACATTAACTATTTTTTTCTTGTTCTATAGGTTTGAGTCGAGGGCTCCTATCTAAGAGTTTTAACTCCTATTTTCTCTAATTATGGGTTTCAATTCCTCATAACTTAGCACTTTTAGCCATGCTCCTAGTAAGACGAGCTGGTGGAATTTTAGGCTTTACAACTTCATTGTCATTAGAATAATCTAGTTACTCTACATGAAACAACTCCTTATGATGATCCTCACATGGGAATTAGATAGAATTAGGTTGGAAATTGAAGGAATAGATGAAACCCTAGCTGTAAGGCCGAGTTACTCAGAAACCTAGGGTTTCTCATGTTGAAATATGTAATTAGGTTTAGTCTTCATAATGGCATATGTAATCATGATTTTTATGTATTTTATGTAATGAGAAAATAAATAAATTTATCTTTATTCTTGAGGCATGGGTTTCATGCTCAAGGAAATTTATTTTATAAGTCAAGCTCCCGTTAAGAGCTTCTAGGGGTTTTCATTGAGTCTACAAGTTAAGAAAGTCATTGTCATGTATGGAATAACCTTCTTGGGCATGTTACATATTGTAAAGTAAATTATTTGAGCCAAAATAGTGTCACCTGACCTTATAAGACCTTGTCAAAATGAAAGCAAAAAGTTGGCCTACCAAACAGTGACAAGTTGGCATAGAAGCAATGACAAGTCAACCTATTTTGAAGTGACTAGAAGCCTATATATACAAGACTAGTTGACCATATTTGAGGGTATCAATACAAACAAAAATAACTCAATATAGAGCACAAAATACAACAAATAAAAGTCTAGAAGACAAGACGAAGAAAAGGATGTATTTTTTGAAGTCTATTTTTGGGGTAAAAACTCTCACATGTGCACGATGAAATTAGGGCATCCACTATAGAACAAATAACAAATTCCAGTCATACCTATGATCCTGAATTCAGTGCTAAAATAGTTTGATTTGCAAGACGAGGTCTTGAGTAGAAGAAGCCTAGTCAAGAAAATGAATACAAGGATTCAAACTGTCACATACCTATCGCACGTGCAAAAATTGTAGAAGAGTACATGAAGTCTAGAAGTGCAAGAAGAAAGGCCGAAGTTGTAGTCTAGTATTCCACAGCTGAATTTGAGAATGAAGAAGATGTTGAACAAGCATCAAGGTCATGTTGGCTTATTTTGAATTGGCAAGAAAAAGGAAAAAGGTTGACTTGGACTTGGAGGGCCTTAGTCTAGGGTCATAGGTCTTAGAATTCATCAATTGAAGATCTATAAGAAGAGATGAATTATTGTAGGTTTTCCTCTTAGTTGGAGAGATTTTGGCCTTGGTGGATCACCTATATCTTGTGTCCTTTGTCTTATTGTTCTTGATGGTTTGGTATTTGTTTGATGAATAGAACTCTAATAATAAACAAGTGAAAGAATAATTTAATCAAGTTAAGTAAATATATATCACAAGTATTTATTGAAGAAAGAGAAACCATCTAACATAGATTCCCTTAGATTTCTCAAAATCTCAAACCCATTTCAAAGGAGGAACATATTCCACACATTGCCATTTTTAATTAAATAGTGCTTCACTAAAATATATATTTAACTATGGTGAAATAAGGACCTTTCAGGGTTCTTATGGTGAGACTAATAAGATTTGGCCATTTTGGTCGGGCTTTTATATAGAAAATATGGCACATCCAATTTATACCATTGAAACACCATGAGGTCGCATATATTATTAAAAAACACTAAGGAAAAACATCCCTCACATGTTATATAATGATGAAGGAAAAAAAAAGAGATATTTCCACTTAGGTGTTAGGAAGGTGACATGCATACCTTTAAAATCATATAAATAATTCTTGCTAGTGAGGAAATTTTTCCATTGAAGTTCATGATCCTTGTGGATATTTGTGTCCCCCCACCTATTCCACTTGGAACCCCAGAATTGTTTCTTTTTAGTTTCTTTAATTATAGCACAATTAATATTTTTGGCAATTTTTCAGGTCCTAAAATTCTGGAGCTGTTTTGAGGGGCTAAAAGATGTTTTTAGGGAAAGGGGAGAGACCAAAAAAGTGCCAATACTAGTTTATGCATTCGTTTTCGACCTCTTCTTTGAGATATTCGAAACGAGGTATTATGATAGTTAAATGGACATCATATGCCAAAGTTACGACCCCGGGAAGTTGACATTCCAACTTACCCCAACATGGCCCACAAGCTTTTCGCCCTTCATTTCCTAGGGTTATGTTTTTGGATGTTTAGGGTTTCTCATTGTTTCTCAATGATAAAAAGGCCACTGAGCATGTAATCGTCACATATCTTCTCAGAGATAAGCTACCATCACCCAAGTTAGTTTATTTCCATTATGTATGTAAGCATATTTAAGTTCTTTAATATTAATGAAATGAATTTTATTTTTGTTGCATCTTGGTGCTTATGTTTGTATCTATATTCTATTGTGTTCCTGTATAAGTCTGAGTCATTGGTATTAGAGCGGTCTTCTCTTTCCCTTTTTTTCTTTGAATGTCCCCAATGAGGTGAAGGTATAAGGGGTTAGGGCTCGAACTGGTTGAACCTTTGCAAGACCAACCTCACAAAATCTAATGACCTCCCATGGAAAAAGAAAAGAAATATGAGGGAGTAGGAGATCCTTTTAAAATATTGCCTGAGGAAGCCCTCAAGCGACAGAGGAATGCGATGATGGATAAATTTTCCTAGGTCCTTTGTTGTCTACCCAGAGGCAATGCATCTTCATCCAGCAGCCACTCTGGAGATGCAACTCTCTTTAAGGTACAAGTCAACTTTGACATTCCTGTATTTGAAGGCGAGATAGATGCAGATGTTATAGATAGATAATTAAATCTGTTGGAAGGATATTTTTTGGTTCATGACTTTTCCATTCAAGAAAATATTACTTTTGCACTCCTTAAGTCGCCCCCCTTGTCAAGGATAGGTGGGAAAAATACTGTGAACAAAAGGACAAGATGGAATCCTCACTCTTTTCAGCCGCACCCACTTGGGATTCTTTCTGAGATTCCATAAAGGAACAATATTACCCTATCGGGAGCTATGAAGATAAATACATAAAGTGGTCCACGCTGCAACAAGGAAGGGACCAAGACATGTCGGAGTTAACAAATATTTCTCATACCCTTCACCCAATGTTAGGTATAAAGTATTCTGCGTGGCATTTGGTACTCAAGTACTGTGGTTGTCTACACAAGTACATCTAGGATGAGATGGAGTTCCAGGACATCTCGTCTCTTGGAACTGCCTATCGATACATTGTCACAATCGAGAAGAAATTTAAACAGAAGAAGCGAGACTTTGGATCTGAGGATACAAAGCAAGGGAAAGGCGCCCCAAAAATGAAAACAAAGGACAAAGCCAAGGTAGGGTGGCCCAGAACAGCCTGTTGAAGGTGCAAATGGTGTCAGTTCCATAAGAGCCCCACTCATAACACAAGAGAGTGTCGAGCCAAGAAATCACTGGTGGTCGAGATGAAAGCTTCCAAATCAAATGCATGTTCTAAATCTGAGTTAGAAATCAACAAGGGGAATGAAGAAGGGAAGCATATTATTTATGTGGAGCCCAGTGACACCATTTCCACCACCAAGATCAAGAATATTGAGCTCGAAGATCCAGAGGACGAGGAGCGGCTCTTCCACTAACATATGTGGGTGAAGGGTTCTCTGTCGCAGTTCATTATTGACACTAGAAGTCAAAATAACCTCATTTAAATAGATTTCATGAAGCAGTTGGGCCTACTGACCACACCACACCCACATTCGTACACCATCGGGTCCCTTCACCAAGGATGAGATCTCTGCGTCATCCAGCAGTATCACCTTCCCTATACCATCAAGCCCTTCACAGATGAGGTATTGTGTGATATTTCTCCTCTTGAAGTTTGTGATATATTATTAGGCCAACCATACTTGTGGAAGTCTTGTTGGATTAGTAGGTCCTGACCCAGGTTTAAAGTTAAGGTTGCCAAACAAATCCCTACACTACTGGCCCTTTCGACATCAACCCATGGAATGCGTACTGAAGTCTCACTCGAAGAAATATGGGGGGATGCTAGAATTAAGTTTCCGCACCCAGAGATGAGTGTGATGTTGTCTTATGCCCTAAACTTTCCTCCACGTAGATCAATAAACCTTTAAGGCTTATTGATATAACTTCCTTTAACTAGCCTCTAGACCTTCACGAAGGTCTACGACTCTCTTTTGCAGACCCTAAACAGGTGACTCAACCACTTACATGCCTTTGTGATTACTCCTAATTCCGTATCTATCCAGAACGACTTAAGTGTTCGATAACTTTAGCATGCAACAAGTTGTTCTTCGCGTAAACAGTTACTATTACTTGCATTCATATAACAATATTAATCATGTAAAGTCATGCATCAAAACCCATCATTCATCACAACATAAAAGAGCATTCATTCATAACAAAATTAAATAGACAAAACACAGGAATTGTTGGAATAATCTCTTTATTAATACTTCAATTCTTCTTATAGACTCAAGACTTCCATGCGTACTCAGCTGCAAGGGTTAGCACACTCAGCTATGGACTCTACTCTAGGACTTTGCGTACACGGCTACAGATCTTCTCTTCTACTCTAAGACTTCTTCACTAACGCATTACATTCTTCTTCATCCTTCATTATCTACCTTAGACTCTCTAAGAATCTCCTACTTATACAATCCCATGGTCCGCGGACCATGGGTAGGTCTATACAAGACGACACAACTTACATAAAAGAAGGGTAAAACCCTTATGACACTTTACTATCTACACACTCCACGACCACATCTTGTGGAGAA
Source organism: Pinus tabuliformis (assembly GCA_031772625.1). Taxonomy (NCBI): domain Eukaryota; kingdom Viridiplantae; phylum Streptophyta; class Pinopsida; order Pinales; family Pinaceae; genus Pinus; species Pinus tabuliformis. Next base: position 478,099,982 of record CM062812.1, on the reverse strand, counting down.
TTTACATTATTTACAACAAAACATGGGCTTTTGCCCAAAAATTGACCCTCGAGGACCTTATCCCAACAGGCCCCCAACACAAATATTGTGACTTGCCCCCGAGTCACTTTGCTAGCACGGAGATCTTACTACCGAGACCGCCCAACTCTACTTGTGCTATGGCTACCTCAACCACATTCTATGTGGCAGCCTATTTGATTTTCTTCACCAGTTTCTCTGTTGCTGGTCTTGCATTGTCTTCCTTGAACTTCTACTGCATTCTCTATAGGCTTGCAAACATCTCCTCAATGTTGGCAGAGATAACATAGGCCTCATCCAACCTGTTAGAGTCGGTCTGGTCAGTCCTCCTTCAAAGATCAAAACTCTTTATGCATTTCATTTTTGGGTGTCCTGCTCCATTCACTCAGCTGCATTCCGCTAGGGTCATGCCATAATCTGACGGAAAATGTCATGCTAGTCATTTCCCCTCATGTCTGGCTCCTGCTAGCTTAGGTCTTTTGTCAATGATCACCAAAGTTCATGACAGTCAAGGTCTGGTCCTTTAATGGACAAAAGTCATTTTCGATCATTAGGTCTAGGGATTTATCAGTTTGGTCTTTAAATATGTCCAGTAAATCCATGCAGGCTAGAGAGAGGCCCTTACAAAGTAATGATTCACAGAGTTTCATCGTCATATTGATAAACTTTGACTGTTCTTCAAAACTCTGTTTTGAAGAAAAGTCAAACAGTGTCATTGGTGATAAAATTTTCAAAGAGATCGACAGTTGATTTCTCCAGGCGCAGTCATGGTTTCCATGGCCAAATGCCCTGTCATGCAATCCCTACAAAGAGTGCCAAAAATTTCATCATTTGAGCTAAAATTTCAGAGGAAAAGTGAAAATAAGGGTTGCTTTAAGCCAGTGAAAAAGTGTCAAAACATAACATTAGAAAAATGGGTTTTTGAAAAAAGCAAAATTTAACCCATGACTTCTAAGACTTTATATACAAGTTCCCACCAAAATCAAAGTCATTTTGCAAATCAAGTGCTTAAGGAAACATTACAAAGGTTTGAGTGTGCATCGTGCGTGGTTTGGAGAAATATTGGAGGCAATTTCAGGGCGCGGCGCATATAAACAGGGGCGCGGCGCACACAGAGCCGGCCCGCAGCGTATTTTTCTAACTGGCGCGGCGCACACCCAGGGTGCGGCGCACTAGGTTTTGCGCGCGGCGCACACAGACAGAGCGCCAAAACACTGCCAAACTTACTCAAAATTTTTGTGAAGCCCATCAAATCGGCAGGTAGGCTCTGTAACATCACTTGTTCATCAAATTTTATGAGTGATATGGTGGTTTATGCCCATGATTGAATGCAACAAATTTCATATCCCTAAACAAACTTCTCCCCATAACCCCTATTCCCATCACATTACTCCCCTCCTAATACTCCCTTTTGTTTCATTGTTCCCCTTGGTGGCAGATATCACAACAAAACCTAGCTTCACACCATCATCAAAGAGCAGCCTAAGTACAGTACATAAAAAGCAGTCATGGCATCTAAGGGTTCATCAGAGTATGAGGTGGAAACTCACAGTGATACAGCTTTAGGAGAACAGGCTCCCAGAGACATCAAAAGAGTGGAAAACATGTCAGGGATGAGCTAAACACCCTCACTAAATTGTAGGCATGCCCTCTTGCTATGTCATCTTTCCAGCACCTAGCATGTTTTGAATTTTGTCAAAGGGTGGTTAATGTTGAAGTTCATCATGGGTTGGCCCGTCTTTTTGTGCTTCACCTACATGGAGGTCAATCTTTCTTGGCTGGGGTCACCTTCACATTGACACCCGAAACTATCTCAGTGGCAACAGGCATACCAAATGTTGGAGAACAGTGGCATAAGAAGAAGAAGGTAGATAGGCAATACTATGAGCCTTACATTAAGGGCAGTTTTTTGAGGCATCTCACAAGAGTCTTCCCATTCAGATATTTGAAAGATGAGTGTGCTCCGCTCATGAAATTGATCATGAAGTACTTCAGTTGTGAGGGGAGGTTCTCTCGCCTATATGCCTATCACATCAGGTTACTCATGCACTTTACCAGGGTGCGGATGATGAACCTCCCATTTTTCATTTGCAGGAACATAGAGAGGATGAACAATTTCATGCAGCATAAGACCCCTCAGCAGCAGCTTAATAGTGTTTATCACTTTGCTCTTATCCAGAATTTGGTGGATCATCAGTTGGGATTGCAGGGCATTGCTTGGGAGGACTTCATCTCCCGTGATTTCTTCAGCACTCCAAAAGTAGTATTAGAGGCAGAGCATGAGATAGGTGGTCCGTCTCATCAGTATGAGCGCCATGAGACCGCTACTATGCCAGTTTTCATCACCTATCAGAGAGGTAGTAGACATTTGTTTTCAGCGGCAAAGCAAGTGTTATCTCCACCCGGGGTGGAAGGAGCCTCGCTTCATACATCGACGACACAGGAACAGGACAGAGGTAAGGAGACAATGCATGATGAGGGGCCTTCACGTGAGCCATCAGGTGAACGAGAGACAAAATTCGTTCTCCTTCATGATGATGAGACAGATACCGAACCAAAAAATGCAGAGCTTAGAGAGATCATCCAGGAGCAGCAATCACGGATTGAGGCCTTATCCCTTGACTTGGAGAGGGCTAAGTGGAACATGAAATACCTGGAGCAGAGGAACAAACAGCTGGAGGATCAGCGGGCGATTATGGAGCTACAAAACATTCGTGAGCATCGCCAAGCTGCACAAAGGAGAAGAGTTGAGCTCACATCATTGGAGCAAGAGGTCAATGAGGATCAGGAGGCCAATCTTGAGAGAGTTAACATGCACTTGGAGAGGCTGTTGGACAAGGCCGAAAAGGACCATGTCTTACTGAGACACATGGCCTTCCATTACAGGGCACGAAATATGAGTGCAAAGGCCCGGATAAAGAGCTTGAAGGCAAAATTGAGCAAAGCAACAAAAGAGGCAAAAGAGGTAAAAGAGCAAGATCGGCTTCGAATCTTGGCTGAAGCTTCCTTGGCATAGCATAGCACTTCATAGAGGACCTCCAACCCAAATTTCAAGAAATTTGGGGAAATTTTGGTCACATGAAAATTTTTTGGGAAAAACACAGGTTTTTTCTCCCAGTGGCACGGCGCTAAAAATTGGAAGCTCCAAATGAAGAATGGTTTGCATTTTTGGATTCAGCATGAAAAATCACGACTACTAGTGCTTGGACAAGAAATTTGGGCAAGATCTGAGTCTCCAGGAGGTCAAAAACACCCAAAAAATGACCTCTCTGCCCCTATTTTTGACACACAGGAAGAAGTCTTGGGAGAATGAAGATTTGGAGGGGAAAATGAGCACCAAATTCAGAAATTCCACTTGGGGTATGTTGAGTCTTGAAAATGTCATTCATTTCCATTACACTTTCACTATTATGTCCATTATATCACCTCCATTTCACTACTATGTCACCACATTCATCCCACTTTCATTATCATTGGGCCACCTTTATGTTTTTCCAATATTTATTATTTCTAAGCCTTTTAAGTGAATTTGTGGTTAAACATTAGAAAATAATGTGCATATGCTTATACCTAACAAATGGGTTGAGATTGTTGACATGTGTAGGTTGAAAGGAGGCTTCTAGAAGACCCTTATGTGGCACTCTAAGGCCAAATTCGAATTTGGTTGGAAAGAATCATGGGATCATGAGGATATGTGTCACATATCCTAATTGTATTATAACTCTAAAAAGACATGTGTCTTATCAGTTCCTATTGTGATTAGGACTCTAGAGGTAGAGGGAGAGATTCATGGACTATCATTAATGAGATGGCTCTCATCTTTTTGTATAAATAGGAGATCTCTCTCCTTCATTTTCTAGTCTTTCCTTTAGTCTTTTCTTAGTCCTTTTAGTTTGTTAGTCCCATGGCTTTTGAAAGCTTTGGAGAGCTTTGTTGTACTTTGCACTTTTGAAGAAATTGAATAAAGCTTTGATGTTCTCAACATGGAAGGAGATGTGAAGTAGATGTCATGGAGCATATTAGGATGTAAGTAGATTAGATTTCATTTTGTAAATATTGCTTTGTAGAATGTAAGGTAGATTAGATTTTCATTCATGCAATTTTAATTTATGCAAGTGTGTTTAATTTTGCTTTGATTTCATAGGTAGTAGGGGGCCCCTGCCTTGTACAGTTTGAATTACTGCATTTTATTTTCTCCCGGGATTGTGTGTCTTTGTTGTATTTGCTTTATATCTGATGGTATTTTCAGTTGACAGATTCAAAGTTGCTGCCTTTACTTTGATTTTCTAGCTTACTTCTAGTTTAGTTTCTCAAAGTTGTATGTTAACATATTGATGGTCTCTTTATCATAAATTGTTTATCTTTTAGAGATCAGAATACTAATAAATTACAGCTGGCTTTGAGTACTTTTTAGACTAATCTTTAACTACTTTCTAATCGTGCTTTACATAGTACCATATGTTAGAAGCAGAGAGTTAGAAAGAGCTGAATATTATAACTAGTCTTTAAAGTGGATTTTTCTCATTTTTGATCACTTTTTAAACTCATCTCTAGCTACTTCCTAATCGTGTTTTACCTAGTACCATATGTTGGAAGCAGAGAGTTAGGAAGAGATAAACATTATCATTGGTTTTTAAAGTGATTTTCTTACCTTTTTATTTGCAGCAGCATGAATGGTGTCTAGTGCCATTAGAAAGTGGTTTTTATGCTTTGCTTTCAGTTTCATTTCAAGTTATTTCTTTCAAGCTCTTTCTTTGCAAGTTTAAAGTTTGATTACTTTTTAGACTTATTTCTAACTACTTCTTAATCGTGTTTCACATAGTACTATATGTTGGAAGCAGAGAGTTAGGAAGAGTTGAACATTATAACTGGTCTTTAAAGTGGTTTTTCTTACTTGTCACCTTAGAGCTTGATTACTTTTTGGACTTATTTCTGACTACTTCTTAATCATGCTTAACATAGTACTATATGTTGGAAGCAGAGGGTTAGGAAGAGTTGAACATTATAACTTTATAAAACAACGAAGTAAGAAAGAGGTTAACTAAGCACATATAGTGCACCACACTTCATCAGTTTACGATACCCGGATTGATAATTTATGTAGAGCAATTTAAGACGTTAAATTGACTAGACATTTTGGCGCCGTTGCCGGGGAAGTGTAATTAGGAGACCTTATTTCTTACATCTAAAAAAAAAAATTAATAATCCTTGAGTATGCTCTCCTCTTGCACTTTGTGTGATCTGGAGGATCAGAAAAAGGATTGTTAAGTAAAAAAAGACAAAATAATAATTCTTGAGTATGCTCTCCTCCTGCACTCTGTGTGATCTGGAGGATCAGAAAAAGAATTGTTAAAAAAAAAAAAATTAGGAGACAAAATAAACTTCAAACATTTCAATTGATTCAATAAAAAAAAAAAATGAAAAAAAAAAAATGAAAAAATGAAACTCAACTGCTTTGATAGGTTCAAATTGTCCAAAATTGCCTGGTTATGCTTTGTAGTGGTCTTCAAAACACTGTATCATGTTCAAATAAGGTTTTGCAACTTAGCTGCAGAAACTGCCCTGATTCCGCAGCTAGCTGACAATTCCGCAGCTGTTTCAAGGTTTAACAGGTTACAGGCATCTAATGAAAAAACCGACCACATGGGCATCTCCAGAATTGTCCCGACATGGATCCTATCCTAGTCACTCAGCTCAGATCGATGAAAAACCAGCCTAGGACCTCAGTCAAAGTCATGTTTTTAGCATGTTTTTTTTTTTTGAAGCATTTGCTGCCTGAAATTGAAAATCATTAATCCTTTTTATAAAATTTTACAATTTCAGAAAAGAAAAAAGAAAAGCAATCTATGGCTATCTCCATTCCTAGTTTTCGCTGTGGTCTTTATTGATGATATCATTGCCCCCGTGCTTCATCCATGTTATCGTATCTCTGTCATACACTTGAGAATACAACACAGAGAAATGCTTCACGGCCAAGTGATCCTCCCAATCATTGGTGAGACTCTTATAAAATAACTCCCCCTATATGGTTATATTAAACGAATGAGGGAAGGCTAGTCTGAGAAAGGCTGCCAATCATTCAGATAATGCTAATAGGGGAAAGAAATACAAAACATCGGTCTCTCTTAATGGACACTTATTTGATCAATTTCTCATCAATGAGGCATTGGATATTATTGGGGCCGCCGGTGGTTCATTTCACCTGGCTAGATGTGAACTGGGTCAGACATCTGATGCCATGTCATATGCAGAAATTGAAATCAGCGCTAATGACAAGGATCTCCTGGCTCATATTGTGGACTTGCTGGCTGCTGTAGCTAACTCTGATAATGAGCGTGGAAATTGAGGCATGGAAAAGGAAATAAAGGAGTCCTCTGTAAGAAATAGAGTGTCGATTCATTACGAATGAAAGAGAATTCTAAAAAGAAATTTGCAGTTCTTATTCTTGGTGTTGAACCTGTACACACCTGCAAAACAGTAGATCAAACAAGAACAACGAATTTAGAACAGTAAAAATTGATAACTCAGAAAACGTAAACAGCAGAAAAACGTCAAACTTTACAAGCTCGATTTGCCCAAATGGTAGTGAATTTCAAAAAACTAAAACATGGGTTTCTTTTCCAGGTGGGTTAGTTAGATAACCCAGAAACCGTTTGAGAAAATTCGTGGTGGTCTGGGAGAAATCGTCGGTTCTTTGGAGCCTCTTTTTTTTGTCGCCGCGTGAAGAAATTGAGTTAATTAACTGGTTGTTTGAATGCTGATTTAATTCCGTGTGCCTGAAGAAGAAAAATCTAATTAGGAATCAATTATGTGCTGGACTCTTTGCCACCACGTCATCTGCCCATATGCCATCCGTTGCAATTTATTAAAAACAACAGTGATCCAAGTGAAGACGGCTCTGTTACGTAAGCCAACTACATACGGCTCTTCACAGCCGCATAACTCCCGCTGCAAACTACAATTCATCTTCACATTCTTCCCTTATATTTCGTTGCTGCGAAGTGCACGCTTTTCTTCTTGTTCTTCATCGTTTCTGCGAGATTCGAGCGCGTGACTCCAGTCATAGGCAGGGGAAGCACTTCAGAGCACAGCACAGTACTAATCACAAGTGACCGTCCTGGAGTGATTAAAGGAACTCGCTTTTCTACCAGCAACTGTTATGGCAAGTGTTTCAATATCATAAACATTTCTCCATGTTATGGCTTTGGTAGAATTTCTAGGACTTGGATGACACTCTTGAGGGTGAGGTTCATCAAAAAGCATTCACAATTCTTTCTTGCCAAATTTAAAGTTTAGCAAATATCTATACACAGATGGGGACTCGAAGAAGACCGTTTCTGGACCTAAATCAACCTCCCAGTGAAGAAGAAGATTCTGAAGTTTTCCATGCATTTCATTCACTCCTCCACATTTTTTTTTTCTCTTCTCTTCCACGCACACAGCCACTCCATTTCACAGTACTTATCTCTCTCTTTTGCCTTATTTTCCTTGTAAGCCTACCCAGATCATTACATTTGATGTCTTTAAGCATGATTAAGTGAACTTTGCTAATGTGTGACTGTTTTGTTTAGATTTTGACATATTTACAGAGATTCCGCAGCTGTCTGGCAATTCCGCAGCCATTCAGCGATTCCGCAGCCATCTGGTGATTCCGCAGCTGTTTTGTTAAACTCTAGGTTGTAGGTGTCATCAGGCAAAACAGGTCACATGGGTAGCTAGGGAAATGTCAGTACATGGATGGTGTCCTATTCATTCGGTCAAATTTGATGAAAAAGACCCCGGTCAAAGGGAAGTCAAATTGGGTGTTATCACAAAGTTGCCACACTAAGTCGCTGCATGTCAAGAAAAAAATAATAATTTTGAATCAATGAAATGAACAAGTTATTTTCTCACTTTTTTGAAGGTATTGATTAATTTTGGACTGATAATGAAAGTTGAATGGCTAACTTTTTATTCAATATTTTTAGCTACAGAGCTGTTCCCCAATTCCGCAGCCAGAAAAACCTCATTGTTCAAATCAGCCTATCTTTCTCATACAAAATCAGATTTTGATGATTTAAGTACCATTGGAAAGATCTCAACAAGATCTATACAATGAGAAATATATCATTAGAGTTTGAAATGGCAAATAATGAAATAAATTGCTGAAAAGAAGCAACATCAACTTGAGGCACTAATTCCAAAGCAGGTATAAATTCCTTTGATTTTTCCTTTGAGAACTTGTTTCATTAATACAAATTCTTAGTTTTGTGTGTAAATATCATAACTAGAGAGATTGGCCACCTCTCTCCTTTGATAATTTTACATTCCATTGCAGAAGAAGTATTAGTTTTTTTTTGCAGGTTCTAGGAGGAAGGACAAATGACTACAAGAGAATGGTGTCTCTCTAAGAGACCAATTTGTTTCATGAGAGGATGATCAGCAACAAAGAGGAAATATGTTGATGCAAAATCAGATCCAAACACTTGAAAAACTTTCAGATACTATTGTCTCCATCACATCCATACTTCATAATAAACCATTCACCTCATTCCACTCCATACTTTTCACTTACATTCACATACACTTTCCATCTCTTTTATCCATTCATAACCCACAAATAAAAGCAAGAGGCTCATTCACATGCTTATTGCCCATTGTCATTTCTGTTCTCCATTGCCATTTTCCATTTTCATTTTCCATTCCTTGTCATTTTCATTCCGCAAATAAGCCCTGCTTCAATGCAAATTATTGAGTCCATAGTCCTTTGAGTCTAAGTTCTTTGTAAAAAACCTTGAGGCTTGCATGCCTTAATGGCAAGTCCTCATGCTGACAAACAATGGGAATACATTAATGTCCTTTGTTCGTTAGATCTTCTAGGTGACTCGACATCAACAAATTCATTCGTACCTAGCAAGATGTGTTTGGCATCTTGACTCTCATTGTCATCAATGGTGAGAGTTCTCGTGTTGACTAGTGGCATCCATTAATGGTCACTAAGCCAACAATTTCCTACTATGTTCGACATCAGAACATCTTTTCACATAATAGGAATTGTGCCAATGAGTTTTGAAGACATGAAGACTATTATTTTCAGCATTTTGGAGCAGATTCAGCAAGTTTTAGTAGAAGCAATAAAAAGCCATCTTATCTCTCTATCCATGACTCCTCTTGTTCAGCCACTTGAAGAAGAATATGATCAGAAGATTTCAGCCACCACACATACAACTCATCCATTCCAAAGGGCAAGTGAAGGTACAGAATTTTCTAACTTTTAACCATAGAATTCCATAAAAAGCTAGAATGATAATTGTTGGAAAAACATTTCTCTTCTTCATTTCATAAAATTGCCAATACCATCAGTTGGGGGGGGAATACATTCATATTCATATCTTGCCATGTCCATATGATATTTACGAGCTCACATACTTCCAAAATATATTAATTATTACATTGCTATTATGAGCATACAATGGCTTTTGAAAAAGTGCTTAAAGGATAAATTGGATACAAACAAAATCATGGTTGTCACACAAGAACCAACCATCATGCAATCCAATAAAGATATACTTTGCAACAATAATCAAAATATCATTATGCAAAGTTCAAAGATCAAAATAGAAGGCAACAAAAGAAAAAAATGGTTGTAACACAAGAACCAACCATGTTGCAATTCAAGTGAAACACTTTGCAAAAATATGAAGTTATCAAATGATATCATGCAAAGTTAAGCCAAAGCTCAAGGATCAAAAGAGTTAATGTAATATATATTGCATGAGGACATGCAATAGCTTCAGTTGGGGGGTATGTTGAGTCTTGAAAATGTCATTCATTTCCATTACACTTTCACTATTATGTCCATTATATCACCTCCATTTCACCTCCATTTCACTACTATGTCACCACATTCATCCCACTTTCATTATCATTGGGCCACCTTTATGTTTTTCCAATATTTATTATTTCTAAGCCTTTTAAGTGAATTTGTGGTTAAACATTAGAAAATAATGTGCATATGCTTATACCTAACAAATGGGTTGAGATTGTTGACATGTGTAGGTTGAAAGGAGGCTTCTAGAAGACCCTTATGTGGCACTCTAAGGCCAAATTCGAATTTGGTTGGAAAGAATCATGGGATCATGAGGATATGTGTCACATATCCTAATTGTATTATAACTCTAAAAAGACATGTGTCTTATCAGTTCCTATTGTGATTAGGACTCTAGAGGTAGAGGGAGAGATTCATGGACTATCATTAATGAGATGGCTCTCATCTTTTTGTATAAATAGGAGATCTCTCTCCTTCATTTGCTAGTCTTTCCTTTAGTCTTTTCTTAGTCCTTTTAGTTTGTTAGTCCCATGGCTTTTGAAAGCTTTGGAGAGCTTTGTTGTACTTTGCACTTTTGAAGAAATTGAATAAAGCTTTGATGTTCTCAACATGGAAGGAGATGTGAAGTAGATGTCATGGAGCATATTAGGATGTAAGTAGATTAGATTTCATTTTGTAAATATTGCTTTGTAGAATGTAAGGTAGATTAGATTTTCATTCATGCAATTTTAATTTATGCAAGTGTGTTTAATTTTGCTTTGATTTCATAGGTAGTAGGGGGCCCCTGCCTTGTACAGTTTGAATTACTGCATTTTATTTTCTCCCGGGATTGTGTGTCTTTGTTGTATTTGCTTTATATCTGATGGTATTTTCAGTTGACAGATTCAAAGTTGATGCCTTTACTTTGATTTTCTAGCTTACTTCTAGTTTAGTTTCTCAAAGTTGTATGTTAACATATTGATGGTCTCTTTATCATAAATTGTTTATCTTTTAGAGATCAGAATACTAATAAATTACAGCTTGCTTTGAGTACTTTTTAGACTAATCTTTAACTACTTTCTAATCGTGCTTTACATAGTACCATATGTTAGAAGCAGAGAGTTAGAAAGAGCTGAATATTATAACTAGTCTTTAAAGTGGATTTTTCTCATTTTTGATCACTTTTTAAACTCATCTCTAGCTACTTCCTAATCGTGTTTTACATAGTACCATATGTTGGAAGCAGAGAGTTAGGAAGAGATAAACATTATCATTGTTTTTTAAAGTGATTTTCTTACCTTTTTATTTGCAGCAGCATGAATGGTGTCTAGTGCCATTAGAAAGTGGTTTTTATGCTTTGCTTTCAGTTTCATTTCAAGTTATTTCTTTCAAGCTCTTTCTTTGCAAGTTTAAAGTTTGATTACTTTTTAGACTTATTTCTAACTACTTCTTAATCGTGTTTCACATAGTACTATATGTTGGAAGAAGAGAGTTAGGAAGAGTTGAACATTATAACTGGTCTTTAAAGTGGTTTTTCTTACTTGTCACCTTAGAGCTTGATTACTTTTTAGACTTATTTCTGACTACTTCTTAATCGTGCTTAACATAGTACTATATGTTGGAAGCAGAGGGTTAGGAAGAGTTGAACATTATAACTTTATAAAACAACGAAGTAAGAAAGAGGTTAAATAAGCACATATAGTGCACCACACTTCATCAGTTTACGATACCCGGATTGATAATTTATGTAGAGCAATTTAAGACGTTAAATTGACTAGACAGGGTAGAAAGTAGACAGGACAGGATTTCGAACAAGAATGCTTGGGCACATTTTGGACTCCTGCAAGTGCCTCAAAACAGGCTCCAAAGTGGCACGGCGCACACAGAAAATGGTGCAGCGCATACAGGAAAAAAAGCGCATTTACCTCTGTTTCGCGAAATTTCGATTCGCGACTTCTCCAAGTGGGCTCGCTCATCTACATTTCAGTTTTTTTGGCACCTAAGGCGGAATTTAAAGTATTTTCACTCCAGATTGGCTTCTATCCAAGCGGCAAAGGAAGGCAAACAGTCACCCAAGCCATTTGTCATGTTTGTAACGCTGCACCTGTAGCTAATGGTTGCCTTTCCACTTCCATTTTGTAATGATTCGAGTAACTCCCCAACCCCTGGGCGTTCTATCTCTTCATGGCACATTCTATATATTGTATGCAAACTATTTGCAAAGGGTTGGTTGGCTTGTAACTTCTGGGAGACTGTGGGAAAGAAACTCTATTTCTTCACTGTATATTTTTGACAGAGAATTAATGAAAGACAGCGGCTTTGTTTGATGAGATTCATGTGGTTGTGAGTATAGTAAATGTGTCTCTTATGTTTCATATGTATCTTGTAATGTTCATAGTTCAATTCATATTCATTTCCAGTGAAATTTTCTCAGTTAGATAAGGTAGAATTCAATTTTATTGCTCTGCCTGTGGGAAAATTTCATGTTCAGTGTTCTTCTTCCGTTGAAAAGGATTCATGTACTTATGCTCTTTTCACTCTCCTAAGTTATCTCTCCATTCCGCATTATTTCGAACTAAATTGCTACACTTTCCGCCTGTCTTGCCTGCCGAAGTAATATGTGCCTTTGTATTAAATTCTTTGTTCATTGCTGTCCGTTGGTCCCATGACATCCCAGAAGCTCAGTCATTCATAAAAATTATTTTTTGTATCCATATTCACTTACTAGCCTAAGATCAATATTCCAATGTAAGTCATCTCAGACCATTTCATTTATCTATTCACTGAGCATGACTCGGAGAGAGCCCTCTCCTATTCTAGTAGGGCTAGCTACCAGACTGAGCGTGGTTTGTGGTTACCCTGAATTTTGCCTTCCTTCAACCTAAGGCTAATTTAGGTGCTAACATAGTGGCGACCATGCTAGGGAACTGAAATCAAATCCCCTTACTTCTTAATAATTCTAAGCTTTCGGATGATAAGTTTAGGATTGGATACGCTGAGTAAGTTGGTTGTGTCCTGTGATTTTTCTCAATAGCATGCTGGCTTCGAGATGATATACCAGAGCCAATCCAGACCCGGATCCTCCTCATATCTACGAAAACCCCAACTTGATTCCAAGACTCCTTCATCAAGAGAGCACTATAACTCCCGTGTTCAAATCCCATTCATGTCCTGACATTTTTGAGTATCTTGAAGAGCTTGAGTTTGATGAACGGTTTGAAATATCATTGTTCGAGACCAAATCCAAAAGGGTTGTTGACTATACTGTCCCCAATCCACAGTTTCTTGTAGACCTAGAAACCGAAAGAGCTAACTGGTTAATTGATAATTATATTGTGACACAGCCTCAAAATCCAATTTCTAGCCCCTTACAAACTGTGCACACTCCTCCAACACCTCTAAGGCCAAATCCACCAAGAGTGATGGCTGCCTATTTTGCACCCCTTGTTCTGCCTCAAGTTCTAGATGACATGCCCGCAGATTATCAAAGAAAAATCTTGTTTTTTGATGGCACTCCTAACAGTATTACTGCTCAGCAACATGTGGACAAAATGGCAGACTTCTATGAACATCATGAGATCGATGCAGAGAATGTGGCAATGAGACTCTTTGTATAGACATTTGCAGGAGAAGTGAGGAAATGGTTCAGAGGTTTGCCAGCAGTCCGTATCACTACCTTGGTCGAACTACAAAGACAATTTTTAAACCGATGGGAAGTGAAAAAGAATCCTCTTCAAATTCTGGCTGAATATGAGCAAATCAAACAAAACGCTGGTGAGTTGGTCCAAGACTATTGTGTTACATTCAATTCAGTTTATAACGAAATTCCAGATCATCTAAAGCCACCTGTGGGACTAGCTATGATGAAATTTTCGGATGGTTTTGATGCTGACATGGCCTACCAACTAAGAGAGAGAGAACTAGCCACAATGGAAGACATGCATAAAATCGTGGTCAACGTTGAAGCAAATCTGTTGTCCAAGAGAGCTAGAGCGAAAGTAGAAAAGAAAGTCACAGTTAAGGAAGAGTCTTCTTCGATCGATCAATTACTCAAGAAGGTAGAGCAGATGCTTGAAAGGGTGAAACTTGACAAACCGGAGCCACAAGTTAGAAATCCTAACTTTCGTGGTCAGCAACAACCACAATATAGAATAAGACAGAGAGATCAGCAAGCCCAAGAGCAGACAGCACAACAGCCAGTACAAACACCTTTGCAGCAAAATTTTGTGCATGGACCGGAGTCAGATGAGGACGGGAATATAATAGGTGAAGAAAACCACCTCTTTACTCCTAATGATTTGCCTATTTATCTCATTGAAGAGGAGGAGTATGCAGAAAGTTTGGTTGTACACAAAGATGTAGATTTCATCCTAGCAAACGACACCGTATTGGAGGAAGAATCAGATGAGTACCAAAGAGGCTATATGATGCTCTATCCGCCCAGCAGCAACGATATTCACTTAGAAACAGAGATGTGTCAGTCAAACCAATTCAGAAAAGGAAGGATGTTGAGGCATCAAAGAATGATTTATCAGTTACACAAAGGAAAGGAAAGGAGGCGGTTGGTCCAAAGAGAAGCAAATTACGATTAGTAGAACAATCACATTAGCAAGTTGCATCGAAAGAAAAGGAAAAGAAAGAAATCCCAGTCAAAGAGGTAGAAAAGATTCCCGCTTTTAGTTTAGAGAACGAGATTTCTAAATTGAAAGTATCCATTCCCTTGACTAAAATAATGAGGAACAACAGTTATAGAGGGCAAGTATATAAAATTTTGAATTTCGACCCAGTTTCCGACATGGTGAATGTCGAAGACAATCAACCTGAAATGATTTTTGGGCCAACATCGAATGGTGAGTCTCCTGATAGTGATGTGCCACCCTTTTATATCAGTTTAAGATTGCATGATTTTGTGTTACATAACGCCATGTTCGATTCTGGAGCTTCTCACAATCTCATGCCCAAGGCTATCATAGATAAGATTGGTCTGGACATCACCCGGCAATACCTGTAGGTTTTAACCCTATACAGAAATTACCTGCATACGAATTCTTAAACAAAGAAAATAAACAATGCGAGAGCATAACCCATAAAACACATATGCACAGAGATTTTTCCCTGGATCCCAAAACCGGGACTACCAGCTTGATTTTTCATTATGTTCCTTTCAATGTTACAATACATATTTATACATGTCGAAGCATCCAATACCATGGACCGAAAACCATCGCGTCCAAAAAACATGTGCGAAAATCATACACAAAACCATAGGTGGGTCCGCCCAACCTAACATATGGTCCAAAACCAAAATATTTTCCAGGGCGCTGCCCCGGACCCCATAAAGTGGGGTTACGGGTGCCCTTCAAACCCCCTATTAACTACGTGGAAAGAATACAACACAACCCAACAATACCATGATCTCTATTCATTTGATTCCAGCAGAGTAAGATGTATAGGACTCATCAAAGACTTGGTTGTGAGTCTGGATCAGCTCCCAATGAAGAATGTTTCGATGGATGTGGTTGTAGCAGATATTCCTCCCAGGTTTGGCATGCTTCTTTCCAGGTCTTGGGTAGCGAAATTGAAAGGGACACTACAGCTAGATTTCTCCTATGCAACGATTTCGGTGTTTGGACAAATGAGGAAATTGTATCGGGAAAAAAAATGAAATACATGATCACAAGCAAGGAGAAACCAATAAATCATCCAATTAACTATGTACATACAGACTTAGAGTCTTTTGTTTTGTATTCAGATAGTTTTAATGATGTAGATAGTCAGTTAGTTGAAGCAGATGATATTCCGGAAATAACAGAAATTTCAAAGAAATTTTAAAGAAAGAAGGATAAGAACAATAGAACAATGTTGGGCAATCAGCTGAAAGTAATGGACAACAAGCAGATAAGGCACAGCAAACAGATTTCCAGCACTTGCAAGATGAGGAAGAAGGTTTGTGGACCATGGATTTCGATGGAGCAGTGGGAAATGATGGCGCTGGAATTGGAATTTGGGTACACAGTCCTTTCTCCACCCCGAACAAAGTGCCTAGTAACGTATGGGTATGCTCTTACAAGTTGGCTTTTGAGTGTTCAAACAATGAAGTCGAGTATGAAGCTCTGATTTCTAGCCTAAAGATTCTAAGAAAGCTGAATGCTAAGAGGATTTCAGTATATGGTGACTCTGAATTGGTAATTAAGCAGGTCAGAGGCGAGTATCAAGCAAAGCATCCTAGGATGCGGGTTCACCGTAATGCAGTTCTAGACATCCTAAAATTATTTTCAGAATACACCTTGACATGCATGCCTCGTATACAAAATAGTATTGCTGACGCTCTTGCCAAGGCAGCAAGTAGTTTGAAGATCCCAATGAACTCTAGCAATAAATTCGAAATCCATGTCAAGCCTTGTCCAACCGTTCCAGACAATCACAGATATTTGCAAGTGTTTCAAGATGATGAGGAGATTAATGATTTTCTGCAAAACAAAGGCAAGTTCAAAGAGACCTCAATCGATATAGAAAATGACGATGGTAAAGGGAATGGTACAGATGAGGTGCAGATCAATGAAATGGACGTGTTGCAGCTGAAGAATAACGTTATACCTAAAGGCTTGATACCTTTAGAAGAACTTTTTGATCAAGATGATGTATCCCGCAAGCCAACATTGCAGCCAATAGAGAAGGGTGTGGAAGAGGTCAACATCAGAACAACTACTAATCCTAAGTTGGTAAAATTGTCCAAAGCATTGCCGCCAAAGATCAAGGACAAATACATCAGTTTTCTGGCTTCATTTGCAGATGTGTTTGCTTGGGACTATTCTGACTTAAAGACATATGATACTAATATAATTCAGCACACTATACCCATCAAGCCCAATCAAAAACCATCCAGACAGAAGTTGAGAAGGATAAATCCAAAGTTTCTGCCATCTATTGAAAAGGAGGTAAACAGGTTGTACAAATCAGGGATCATTGTGCCCATTAGATTTTCGGATTGGATCTCTAACTTGGTGCCTGTACGAAAGAAGACCGGTGAGATCCGCTTATGCATTGATTTTAGAAATCTCAATAAAGTTTCATTGAAGGACAACTATCCACTGCCCAAAATGGACCATATACTTGAGCGAGTAGTGGGAGCATCTCGTATGTCACTACTTGATGGTTATTCCGGATATAACCAAATTTCTGTCCATGAAGATGACCGAGACAAGACAACATTCACCACTCCATGGGGAACCTTTCATTATGCCAAAATGCCTTTCGGTTTAAAGAATGCAGGTGCCACTTTTTAGTGTGCAATGGACTTGGCTTTTGCAAATGAGAAGGATGTCTTTTTGGTGGTATACCTGGATGATTTGACAGTGTTTTCCAAATTTGATGAAGAGCACATGTGCCATCTAAAAATTGTCTTTCAAAAGTGCAGAAAATATGGTTTTTTGCTGAATCCAAAGAAGAGCTTGTTCGCAATGGAGGAAGGCAAACTACTCTGGCACATTATCTTAAAATATGGCATGCTTATTGACCCAGCACATGTGCAAGCAATTCAGCAAATCGATCTGCCCCGGAATAAAAAAGAGATACAATCGTTCAATGGTAAGATGAATTTTCTACGTCGCTTTGTACCTAATCTTGCTGAGCACCTAAGAGAGATGAAAAACATGCTTAAGAAGGATAGCCAAGTGAAGTGGACGGAGGAGGTTGTAAAATCTTTCAATTTGGTCAAATTGGCTTTTTCTTCAGCTCCAGTTCTAGTCAGCCCGGACTACACTTAGGATTTCATATTATTTTCATTTTCTTCGGAGCACACTATGGCAGCTGTTTTATTGCAGAAAAGAGATGATCATGAGAGACCCATTGCATTCTTCAACAGAGCTATAAGAGATGCAACCTTAAAATACAACATCATTAAGAAGCAAGCCCTTGCACTTGTGAAGGCATTGAAAGATTTCCGGGTATATATTCTACATTCTCATATTTTGGCCTATATTCCTAACGCTGTTGTCAAAGATGTTTTAGTGCAGACTGATCCGGAAGGAAGATGAGGCAAATGGATTGTAGCCTTGCTGGAATATGATGTGGAAATAAAGCCCACAAAGCTGGTTAAAGGACATGGATTGGCAAAGTTAATGGCCGAATCAAACTTGCACGCCTTGGATATAAATTTGATCACTGCTATGTCTGATGAGAATGAGGAAGGGTCTTCAATTCAGGTATCTAAAATGTTTTCTCTCTCTCCATGGTATTCAGACATTATATATGTGCTTAAAAATTTGTCACCACTGCCCGGCATGCCTAGAAACCGAGCGAGAACACTCAAGTTGAAAGCTGCCAAGTTTTGCATTCTTAATTCTGCACTTTATTGGAAAGATCCAGGTGGCGTTCTTTTGAATTGTTTGGTGGAAGAAGAAGCAAAGAACGTCATGGAGGACTACCACCAAGGAGATTGTGGGGGCCACCTTTTTTGGAAGTCAACAGCAAACAAAATTCTGAGAGCAGGGTACTATTGGCCGACATTGTTCGCTGATGTATATAAGATGGTCAAGCGCTGTCATAAGTGTCAGATTTTCGAAGGAAAGCAGAAGTTACAGCCTTTTCCACTTAAGCCTATTGAGGTGAGTGCCCCTTTTCAGCAATGGGGATTGGATTTCATTGGTGAAATTCATCCCGCTTCTTCTGGTCAGCATAGATGGATCCTCACAGCGACAAATTATTTCACGAAATGGATCGAGGCAATTCCCACTAGACAAGCTACAAATGCGGTAATCATTTCATTCCTTGAAAATAACATCTTGTCTCGTTTTGGTTGCCCGAATAAGTTAATCACCGATAACGCAGCAACTTTCAAATCAAAAAGGATGGTAGAGTTTTGTCATAAATATTACATCATTTTGGGTCACTCAACTGCCTATCATCCGCAAGGCAATGGCCTGGCAGAGTCTTCGAACAAATCATTGGTCAACATCATCAAGAAGCTGCTGGAAATAAATAAGAAAAGCTAGCATGAGAGGTTGTTCCATGCACTTTGGGCAGATCGGGTCAGTCAGAAAAAATCCATTGGTATGTCACCGTTTGAGCTTGTTTATGGAGTTGATACGGTATTTCCTACCTCTCTTGCTACCCTAGTAGTCAAACTTCTTCAAGAGGCCGGCAGTGAAGAAGATCCCATGCAGAGAAGGTTGAATCAAATGGTCCACTTGCAGCAGACAAGAGAAGAAGTTTTCAAGAACACATCCAAATTGCAGGAGAAGATCAAGAAAATTTATGACAGAAAATCAAAGGCATATAAATTTCAGTTGGATGATGTGGTGCTGAAGTGGGATGCAAGGAATGAGGAGAAAGGTAAGCACGGAAAGTTCGAGAATCTTTGGAAAGGTCCTTTCAAGATTGCAGCATATAGGGGTTAGAATGCCTTTCTTCTTAAGGAAATGAATAGGGAAGATTGTCCAGGAGGGCCGATCAATGGTCGGTTACTTAAGCGGTAACATTTCTGAGTTATTAACGCCGCTTCCATTGTCATTGTAAATATCATTTTTATTTTAGTTTGGTTTGAGTTTGTCAAGTTAGTCTTCAAGTCATTTCAATGTCAAGTTTGAGTCAATTTTTGGTCATTTTAGTTTCATAAATGATTCAGAGTCCTGTGTTGTTTGTCGAAATGATGACTCCATAGCCCAATGGATGAAGGCACTGTCTAGCTCTTCCAGAGATCTGCTATTCTTGGCACCTCCAAGGAGCTACCATCCCCCATTGGAGCCAATGTTAGAGTCGGTTTGGTCAGTCCTCTGTCAGAGATCAAAACTCTTTATGCATTTCATTTTTAGGTGTCCCACTCCATTCACTCAGCTGCATTCCACTAGGGGCATGTCATAATCTGACGAAAAAGGTCATGCTAGTCATTTCCCCTCATGTCTGGCTCCTGTTGGCTTAGGTCTTTTGTCAATGACCACCAAAGTCCATGACAATCAAGGTCTGGTCCTTTAATGGACAAAAGTCATTTTCGATCATTAGGTCTAGGGATTTATCAGTTTGGTCTTTAAATATGTCCAATAAAGCCATGCAGGCTAGAGAGAGGCCCTTACAAAGTAATGATTCACAGAGTTTCATCGTCATATTGATAAACTTCGACTGTTCTTCAAAACTCTGTTTTGAAGAAAAGTCAAACAGTGTCATTGGTGATAAAATTTTCAAAGAGATCGACAGTTGATTTCTCCAGGCGCAGTCATGGTTTCCGTGGCCAAATGCCCTGTCATGCAATCCCTACAAAGAGTGCCGAAAATTTCATCATTTGAGCTAAAATTTCAGAGGAAAAGTGAAAATCAGGGTTGTTTTAAGTCAGTGAAAAAGTGTCAAAACATAACATTAGAAAAATGGGTTTTTGAAAAAAGAAAAATTTAACCCATGACTTCTAAGACTTTATATACAAGTTCCCACCAAAATCAAAGTCATTTTGCAAATCAAGTGCTTAAGGAAACATTGCAAAGGTTTGAGTGTGCATCGTGCATGGTTTGGAGCAATATTGGAGGTGATTTCAGGGCACGACGCATATAAACAGGGGCGTGCCACACACAGAGGGCGCGACGCACATAGAGCCGGCCCGCAGCATATTTTTCTAACTGGCGCGGCGCGCACCCAGGGCGTGGTGCATTGGGTTTAGCACGCGGCGCACACAGATAGAGCGCCAAAACACTGCCAAACTTCCTCAAAATTTTTGTGAAGCCCATCAAATCGGCAGGTAAGCTCTGTAACATCACTTGTTCATCAAATTTTATGAGTGATATGGTGGTTTATGCCCATGATTGAATGCAACAAATTTCATAAAACCAACCACAAGAAAATGCCAAAAAGTCATTGTTGCTAGGGTTGTATAAGTGTGGTGTTGATGCCAAGGTTCCATTTTCCTTCCTTACCATCCCCCCTATGCCATTGTTTCCTATTCTCGCTACCCTAAAATACTACCAAACTCATACTCCTTATCCCCTCCACTATTTGGTCAATACAAACCCCAAACCCTACCTTGTCAAACTCCAAAACCCTACCCTATTAAATACCCAAACCCCCTACATATCCCTAAACAAACTTCTCCCCATAACCCCTATTCCCATCACATTACTCCCCTCCTAATACTCCCTTTTGTTTCATTGTTCCCCTTGGTGGCAGATATCACAAAAAACAACACCTAGCTTCACACCATCATCAAAGAGCAGCCTAAGTACAGTACATAAACAACAGTCATGGCATCTGAGGGTTCATCAGAGTATGAGGTGGAAACTCACAGTGATACAGCTTCAGGAGAATAGGCTCCCAGGAGACATCACAAGAGTGGCAAACATGTCAGGGATGAGCCAAACACCCTCACTGAATTGCAGGCATGCCCTCTTGCTATGTCATGTTTCCAGCACCTAGCATGTTTTGAATTTTGTCAAAGGGTGGCTAATGTTAGAGTTCATCATGAGTTGGCCCGTCTTTTTGTGCTTCACCTACATGGAGGTCAGTCTATCTTGGCCGGGGTCACCTTCACATTGACACCCGAAACTATCTCAGTGGCAACAGGCATACCAAATGTTGGAGAACAATGGCATAAGAAGAAGAAGGTGGATAAGCAATACTATGAGCCTTACATTAAGGCCAGTTGTTTGAGGCATCTCACAAGAGTCTTCTCATTCAGATATTTGAAAGATGAGTATGCTCTGCTCATGAAATTGATCATGAAGTACTTTAGTTGTGAGGGGAGGTTCTCTCGCCTATATGCCTATCACATCAGGTTGCTCATGCACTTTACCAGGGTGTGGATGATGAACCTCCCATTTTTCATTTGCAGGAACATAGAGAGGATGAACAATTTCATGCAGCATAAGACCCCTCAGCAGTAGCTTAACAATGTTTATCACTTTGCTCTTATCCAGATTTTGGTGGATCATAAATTGGGATTGCAGGGCATTGCTTGGGAGGACTTCATCTCCCGTGACTTCTTCAGCACTCCACAGGTAGTATTAGAGGCAGAGCATGAGATAGGTGGTCCGTCTCATCAGTATGAGCGCCATGATACTGCTACTATGCCAGTATTCATCACCTATTAGAGAGGCAGTAGACATTTGTTTGCAGCGGCAAAGCAAGTGTTATCTCCACCCGGGGTGGAAGGGACCTCGCTTCCTACATCGATGACACAGGAACAGGACAGAGGTAAGGAGCCAATGCATGATGAGGGGCCTTCACGTGAGCCATCAGGTGAACGAGAGACAGAATTCGTTCTCCTTCATGATGATGAGACAAATACTGAACTGACAACTGCAGAGCTTAGAGAGATCATCCGGGAGCAGCAATCAGAGATTGAGGCCTTATCCCTTGACTTCGAGAGGGCTAAGTGGAACATGAAATACCTGGAGCAGAGGAACAAACAGATGGAGGATTATCGGGCGATTATGGAGCTACAAAACATTCGTGAGCATCGCCAAGCTGCACAAAGGAGAAGAATTGAGCTCACATCATTGGAGCAAGAGATCAATGAGGATCAGGAGGCCAATCTCAAGAGAGTTAACATGCACTTGGAGAGGCTGCTGGATAAGGCTGATAAGCACCATGCCTTACTGAGACACATGGCCTTCCATTACAGGGCATGAAATATGAGTGCAAAGGACCGGATAAAGAGCTTGAAGGCAAAATTGAGCAAAGCAACAAAAGAGGCAAAAGAGGAAAAAGAGCAAGATTGGCTTTGAATCTTGGCTGAAGCTTCCTTGGCACAACATAGCACTTCATAGAGGACCTCCAACCCAAATTTCAAGAAATTTGTGGAAATTTTGGTCACATGACAAATTTTTGGGCAAAACATAGGTTTTTTCTCCCTGTGTGGCGCGACACTAAAAATTGGGAGCTCCAAATGAAGAATGTTTTGCATTTTTGGATTTATCATGAAAAAACACGACTACTAGTGCTTGGACAAGAAATTTGGGCAACATCTGAGTCTCCAGGAGGTCAAAAACACCCAAAAAATGACCTCTCTGCCCCTATTTTGACACACAGGAAGAAGTCTTGGGAGAATGAAGATTTGGAGGGGAAAGTGAGCACCAAATTCAGAAATTCCACTTGGGATAGAAATTAGACAGGACATGATTTCCAACAAGTAAACTTGGGCACATTTTGGACTCCTGAAAGTGCCTCAAAATAGGCTCCAAAGTGGCACAGCGCACACAGAAAATGGCGCGGCGCATATAGGAAAAAAAGCCCAATTTTACCTCCGTTTCGCGAAATTTCAATTCGTGACTTCTCCAAGTGGGCCCGCTCATCTAAATTTCATCTTTTTTGACACCTAAGGTGGCATTTAAAGTATTTTCACTCCAGATTGGCTTCTATCCAAGTGGCAAAGGAAGGCAAACAGTCACCCAAGCCATTTGTCATGTTTGTAACGCTGCACCTATAGCTAATGGTTGGCTTTCCACTTCCATTTTCTAATGATTTGAGTAACTCCCCAACCCCTGAGAATTCTATCTCTTCATGGCACATTCTATATATTGTATGTAAACTATTTGCAAAGGGTTGGTTGGCTTGTAACTTCTGGGAGACTGTGGGAAAGAAACTCTGTTTCTTCACTGTATATTTTTGACAGAGACTTAATGAAAGGCAGTGGCTCCGTTTCATGAGATTCATGTGGTTGTGAGTGTAGTAAATGTGTCTCTTATGTTTCATATGTATTTTGTAATGTTCATAGTTCAATTCATATTCATTTCCAGTGAAATTTTCTGAGTTAGATAAGGTAGAATTCAATTTTATTGCTCTGCCTGTGGGAAAATTTCATGTTAAATGTTCTTCTTCCATTGAAAAGGATTCATGTACTTATGCCCTTTTCACTCTCCTAAGTTATCTCTCCATTCCACGTTATTTTGAACTAAATTGCTACACTTTCCGCCTGTATTGCGTCACAGAGTAATCTGTGCCTTTGTATTAAATTCTCTGTTCATTGCTGTCCGTTGGTCCCATAACATCCCGGAAGCTCAGTCATTCATAAAAATTGTTTTTTGTATCCATATTCACTTACTAGCGTAAGATCAATATTCCACTGTAAGTCATCTCAGACCGTTTCGTTTATCTATTCACTGAGCGTGACTCGGAGAGAGCCCTCTCCTGTTCTGGTAAGGCTAGCTACCATACTGAGCGTGGTTTGTGGTTACCCTGAATTTTGCCTTCCTTCAGCCTAAGGCAGATTTAGGTGCTAACACAACCAAGGCCCCAATTTGGCCTTGAGGACCGCCTCTTTCCTCTTCAATACTTCCACCTGTTCAAGCAGTTGTTTCGCCTCATGTAGCTTGGCCAATCACTGTGCTATAGCAACGGTGCGCATCGTCGCTCTTGCTTCATCATACTACTGCTGCAATTCACGAGCTTCCATGTTTAACCTCTGCAAGTTAGGATCTTCCTGCAGTGCCATGACTACCTCCATGGACTACTCAAAGAGCGCGGTGTAATCCACCATTGTGGCATCCACTGTTACAGTGCCATCCTTTATAGCTGCTTCATGTTGTTCTCTGAACATCAAGGTAATGGCATAACCCACTTTTCACACAAGAGAATCTTAATCCAAGTATTCAAAGATCTCAAATACTTACCTAGCAGTCCCTTGAAGAAGTGTCGCTCTGCTTCGTTGTAGCTGACCAAGGTATTGAACGTAAATTCTATCACAAATCCTCTTATGACGCGATCAAGCCAGTGATCGACAGTGCGCATGATATTATCTTTAGAGCCTTCCAATTTCCACACTAACTCCAGGGTCCACACTATTGGGTCGTCAAGCCTCCACCTTCCTTGGTCATCTGCCAATTTAGCGATCCACTCGTATAGTTTGATCGGGAAGGAAAAAAAGAAAAATTTGTGTATCTCTATGTACAGATATATGTCCAACCAATGTTCTTTCGTCAGGCATGGATTTCTGTTTTCGTGCACTGCGAATTCATGGATCTTTCTATCCAACCACTCCTCAATTTCATTCTTAGTTGGATTCCAGTGATGTGACATCACACATCTCTTTATGCAGATCCTGGTCCTGGCAACAGAACCATTTGTTGGCCTAGTGGGTCCTAACCCAGGTTCAGAGTTAAGCTTTCCAAACAAATCCCCACACTACTGGCCCTTTCGGCATCAGCCCACAAAGCGCAAACTGAAGTCTCACCCAAGGCAGTATTAGGGATGCTAGAATCAATTTTCTATACCCAGAGATCAGTGTGATGTCGTCTTATTCCCTAAACATGCCTTCGCGTAGATCGATAATCCTTTAAGGCTTATTGATATAACTTCCTTTAACCAACCTATAGACCTTCGCAAAAATCTATGACTATCTTTTGTGGACTCTAAACAGGTCACTCAACCACTTACGCACCTTTGTGATTACTCCTAATTCCATATCTATCTAGAATGGCTTAAGGGTTTGATAACTTTAGCATGCAACAAGATGTTATTTGCATAAACAGTTACTATTACTTGCATTCATATAACAATATTAATCATGTAAAGTCACACATCAAAACCCATCATTCATCACAGCATAAAAGCGCATTCATTCATAATATAATTAAATAGAAAAAAGATAGGAATTACTGGAATAATATCTTTATTAATACTTCAGTTGTGCTTACAGATTCAAGAATTCCTTCCACACTCAGTTGTAGACTCTACTCTAGGCCTCTGCACACATAGCTGCAGAGCCTCTATTCTATTCTAAGACTTCTTCACTAAACCATACATTCATCTTCATCCTTCGTTATCTACCTTAAACTATCTAAGACTCTCCTACTTATACAATCCCATGGTCCACAGACCATGGGTAGGTCTATACCAGCCGACACAACTTACATAAAAGAAGGGTAAAACCCTTTATGACACTTTAGTATCTACACACTCTGCGACCACATATTGCGAGACTTTACATTTTTTATAGCAAAACTTGGGATTTTTGCCCCAAAACTTGGGCTTTTGCCCCAAAATTGACCCTAGGGGACCTTGTCCCAACAAGCATCATGTTGTGTATGAGTCTAGGCCTTGCACTATTTTTATTTCTTTGGGCAATAAATTACACAGGATACAGGATGTAGCACTACCTACCACTATCTCTTTCATCTTTGCGAAGAAATGCAGTAATATCATTTCCCAGAGTTGTAAATTTTTCTTCCTTATGATTCACCCTCAAGGAAAGAAGAATGTTGTGGGCACATTTGTGGCCTCCAGACATTGCTCCTCCGCACGACAATAGCAGATGGACAAGGTCATGCAGGAGTACAACGATATATTCACCTCACCCACAAGGGTACCCCTACACTGTTAGGTCAAGAAATCCATCAATTTGACCTCGGGCACACCACTACCAAACAGGACAATCTATGGACTCTTGTTCTGGAGAATGATGAAATCAAGAGGTAGATTTAGGAGCCATTGCAGAAAGGGTGCATCAAGCTAAGTTCACCACCCTATGGGAGCCCAATTGTCTTAGTACAGAAGAAAGATAAGACCTGAAGATTCTGTATTGACTATCGAGCATTAAATAAGATCACTTTCCAGTATAGGTATCCAATCCCATGGATTTATGACCTTCTAGACCAACTTAAGGGGGCCAAAACTTTTTAGCAAGATTGACTTGAATTTTGGTTATCACCGGGTACCAATAAAACCCTCTGATGTGTGGTATACTTCCTTCAAATCCAAGGAGGGCCTTTTCGAATGGCGGTCATGCCTCTCGGGTTGAAAAATTCCCCCACAACCTTCATGAGGATGATGGATGACATCTTATGACCCTTCACCATCTTATTTATGGTAGTGTACTCAGACAACATCTTGATCTTCAACTAGAGTTGGGAGGAGAATCTCCACCATATTCGACCGGTCCTCCAAACCCTATGACAACACAAATTGCATGCCAATCTAGAGAAATTCACTTTTGGTATGATTGAGGTTCAATATCTAGGGTACATCATTTATGACAAATGTGTGCATGGGGACCCAACCAAGATACAAGTTATTCAGGATTAGTCAACCCCAACCACTCTAACAGAGCTCTGCATATTTCTGGGTATTGCCAATTTCTACCACAGGTTCATGTTAGGGTTCTCTCATATCACTTGACCTTTGATTCAAGTCGCCAAAGGTGGAGCAAAAGAAAAATCAATTTTTTTTAAATCCCAACATAATGCATTTGTAGAGTTGAAGCATCATCCTTTCTCTTCACTAGTTCTCACATTACCAAACCTGCAACAACTATTTGAGATTGAGTTAAATGCCTTCGACTATGCTATTGGTGCAATTCTTACTCTGCATGGGCATCAAGTGTCATATCACAATGAGACACTTTCGAACACATTCTGAACTTATCCCACCTTTGACAAAGAGATGTATTCTATTGTGAAGGCATGCTGACAATGGAAGCATTACATTCTGGCGAAGGAAATGGTCATCCACATAGACCATCGGCCTCTGTAGTTCATACAAACACAAGGAAATTTGCATAATGATCACCATCATAAATGATCCACACACCTACAGCAGTTCCATTTGAACATTAAGTACAAAAATGGAAGCACCAAAAATAATGTAGATTACCTCGGCCGATCATCGTTCATGGCCTTGACTACTGTGCTCGAATCTTGTGGACACCATACTTTGGGGTGGCCACATCTTTACAAGAGTTATCCATAATAAGACAACACATACCAGATGCTCCTAGAAGGAAAGCAAGTTCCTAATTTTCAACTCCATGGTGCACTATTATGCCACTTGGGACACCTTTGTGTTCCTTCAAGAGATCGTGCCAAGATGATTGGGAGGCGCACTACAATCGGGTCGCTAGACATTTCAGAGTAGAGTAAAAAGTCACAGTGTTGCAGAAGTATTTTGATCGGATGAACCTTCGATAGGATGTTAGGAAGTACATCAAACATTGTACTTTCTATTCCATGTCCAAACCAACCATCAAGAAGAAAGGCCTATATAATCTTATACCTACTCCTAGTAGGCCTTGGGAATCCATCTCCATGGATTACATGTTGGGCCTTCCTTCTACTAAGAATGGCAACGACTGTGTTTTCATTGTCATCAATAGATTCTCTAAGATGGCCATTTTGGCAGCCTACAAGAAAATTATCATAGCAAAATCCACTGCAAAGCTCTTCTTTGAATGAGTGTGGATACACTTTGGTATCCCACAGTCCATATATCAGACTAGGATGGTAGGTTCTTGAGTGCATTTTGCTTAATCCTATGGTCGATGTTGGATACTAAGTTCATTAGGTCCATGGCCTTCCATCCCCAAACTGATGGCAAAACAGAGGTCATTAACAGGATGATCGTGCACATTCTGCACATGTACAAATCGAAGCATCCATGAACATGGGATGAAAGTCTCCCCTATTTCTAGCACAATTACAATAGATCTCCCCATAACACAACTGGCCAGAACACCTTTCACGTGGGATTGGGATTCTAACCATTATTTCCCATTGATTTTCATCTAATCACTTATATTTGGCTCATGTCCAGGCTGAAGCTAACAAAGCTAACAACTTCATTGAGCATATTCAACACATCCTCTAGCAGTTCCATGACATATTGGATAGAGTTAATGCTAAGTACAAGCAACTTCATAATTAGCATCAAGTCCCATAAAGGTTTCAGGTGGGTGACAAAGTTTGGTTACATTTGCAGAAGGAACATCTCACTAGGGCCCACCGAAAACTTCACCTACTTCGATATGGGCTTTACGCCAAAAATAAGGCCGTGGGAGAAAATGATTTTAAGCTCAACATTCCCCCATTTCTTGGCCTACACCTAGTGTTCAATGTGGAACACTTTTGGCCATACTTTCCACCATTATAGGACACATCAAACATTGAAAAAAAATTCACACCAACAAAGATAAACCCATACAGCAAGGAACAAGCCACAATTGATCATATCATGGACATGCAGATCAAGAACACTTGCCAACAGAAGCTCCAATTGTATCGAGTTATCAAATCTGGTAAACACCTCCACCAAGGCAAGTGGCTCACCAAGGACCAAGTTCAGCAGAAGTTTCTACATCTCATGGATGCACTCAACACAATGGTGACCATTTCTTCCTTATGGGGGAGGACTGATCCAGGTGGATATTGGTGGCCACCCGCCTATTCCACTTGGACCCCAAAAGTTGTTTCTTTTCAATTTCCTTAATTGTAGCACAACTTACTATTTTGGGCATTTTTTGGGTCGTAAACTTCCAGATCAATTTTGAAGGACTAAAATATATTTTTAAGGAAAACAGAGAGATTGAAAAAGTGTTGAACTAATTTAACAATTTTATTTCTCCCTCCTCATTGAGATCTTCGAAATGAGGTATTATGATAGCCAAACAAAGATCATATGCCAAAGGTACGACCCTGGGAATTTGACGTTCCAACTTACCCCAACGAGGCCCACAAGCTTTTGGTGCTTTATCTTCTAGGGTTATATTTTTAGATGTTTAGGGTTTCTCATTGTTTCTTAGTGATAAAAAGGACATCGAGCCTAATTGTAACACAGTTCAGAGGCATGTAGCCACCACATCTCTTCTCAGAGATAAGCTAGCATCGTCGAGATAGTTTATTTCGATTCTGTATATAAGCATATTTCAGTTCCTTGATATTAATGAAATTAATTTTTATTTCTGCTACATCTCGGCGTTTATGTTTGTATCTGTATTTTGTTGTGTTCCTGTATAATTCTGGATCAGTGGTATCAAAGTGGTCTTCTCTTTCTCTTTTTTTCTTTGAATGTCCCTAACGAGGTCAAGGTATAAGGAATTAGGGCTCGAACTAGTTGAGTCATTGCAAGAAAAGCCTCACAAACCCCAACGACCTCCAATGGCACAAGGAAAGAAAGATGAGGGAGTAGGAGATCCTTTCAAAATATTGCCCGAGGAATCCCTCGAGTGACAAAGGAATGTGATGATTGATAACTTTGAGGCATCCTCATCCAGAAGCCACTTTGGAGGCACCACTCTCTTTAAGGTACAAGTCAAATTTGACATTCCCATATTTGAAGGGTAGAATAGATGAAAATTCCACAGGTAGATAATTAAATCTATTGGAAGGATATTTTTCAATTCATGACTTTTCCAATCAGGAAAATATTACTTTGGCACTCCTTAAGGTCGCCCCCTATGTCAAATAATGGTGAGAAACCTACTGTGAACTGAAGGATGAGAGGAAATCATCACTGTTTTTAGCCGCACTCACTTGGAATTATTTCTGAGACAACATTAAGAAACAATATTAACCTATCGGGAGCTATAAAGATAAATCCATAAACTGGACCACGTTACGACAAGGAAGGGACCAAGATGTGTCAAAGTGCATAAATATTTTTCATACCCTTCACATGAAGTTGGGTATAAAGGATTATGAGCGGCATTTGGTACTCAAATATCATGACTAACTACACATTTACATCTGATATGATATGGAGTTCCTAGACATCTCCTCGCTTAGCATCGCCTATTGATACACTATCTAGATCGAGCAGAAATTTAAACAGAAGAAGAAAAACTTTATATTTGTGAATTTGAAGCAGGGAAAGGCGCCCCCAAACCATATAAAAAGGGACAAATCCAAGGTGGGGTGACCTAGGACAACCCTCTAAAGATGCAAACAAATAACAACACCACGAAGACAAAGAAGGAAAGAGGGAAAGGGTTTGACTTCCATAAGATCCCCACTAACAACACAAGTGAGTGTCGAGCCAAGCAGTCACTGGTGGTCGAGCTGAAAGATTTTGAATCAGATGCATGTTCTAACTCTAAGTCAGAACCTGACAAGGGAAAAGATGAAGGGAAGCACACTATTGATGTGGAGCCCAGTCTCACCATTTTCACCAGTAAGCTCCATAATATTGAGCCCAAAGATCCAAAGGAGGGGGGGCAGATATTCCACTGACAGATGTGGGTGAAGTGTTCTTCGTTGTAGTTCATTGTCAATAGTAGAAGCCAAAAGAACCTCATTTCAGCAGAGTCCGTGAAGTGGTTGGTCCTACCGACCACACCACACCCGCAGTCGTACACCATCGAGTGGCTTCACCAAGGATGAGATCTCTACGTCAGCCAGCAGTGTCACCTTCCCTACAGCATCAAGCCCTTCACAGATGAGGTATTGTGCGATTTTTCTCCTCTTGAAGTTTATGATATATTATTAGGCCAACCATACTTGTGGAAGTGTCATGTTGTGTATGAGTCAAGGCCTCACACTTTTATTATTCATTTGGGCAATAAGTTATACAGGATAATTGAGGTAGCAATGCCTACCACCATAACTTTGATCTTTATGAAGCAATGCAGTAAGATCATTTCCTAGACTGAGAAATTTGTCTCCCTTATGATTTGCACTCAAGGAAAGAAGAAGGTTTTGTCCACATCTGCAGCCTCTAGATAGGGCTCCTTTGCACGACAACAACATATTGACAAGGTTATGTAGGAGTACAAGGATATCTTCACCTCACCCACACAGGTACCCCTACACTATCAGGTCAAGCACTCCATTGATCTGACCCCAAGCACAATGCTACCCAATGGGTTGATCTATCGATGCTCTATTCTATATAACGATGAAATCAAGAGGTAGATTTAGGAGCTTTTGTAGGAAGGGCACATCTGTCCAAGTTCATCACCCTATGAGAGCTTGATCGTGCTGGTACAGAAGAAGGAATGGACTTGGCGACTTTGTATTAACTATCAACCGGTGAATAAGATCATTGGGTGGAATAGGTGTCCAATCCCATGGATTGATGACCTTTTGGACCAACTTAAGGGGGCAAAATATTTCAGCAAGATTGACTTGAAGTCTAGTTATCACCAGGTACCAATCAAACCCACCAATGTGTGGAAGATTGTCATCAAATTCGAGGAATCCTTTTCTAATGGTTGGTCATTCCTTTCGGGTTGACGAATGCCCCCACAACCTTCATGAGGCTAATGAATGGCATATTTTAGCCCTTAAACAACTCATTCATGGTAGTTCAATTTGGATGACATCCTGATCTTCAACAAGAGTTGAGAAGAGCACCTCCACCATATTTGACAGGTTTCCAAACTCCACGATAACACAAATTGTGTGCTTATCTGGAGAAAAGAAATTTTGGTATGAACCAGGTTCAATATCTATTGTACATCATTGATGAGTAGGGTGTGCATGTGGACCCAGCCAAGATACAATTTATTTGGGTTTGGACAACCCCAACCACTCCAGTAGAGCTCTGCATCTTTCTAGGTCTTTCCAATTTCTACCGCAGGTTTATGTTTGGGTTCTCTCATATCACTTGGACTTTAAGTCAAGTCACCATAGGTGGAGTGGAAGAAAAAATATTTTGGTTTGAATCCCAACAAAATGTTTCTTTCAATTTGAAACATTGTCTTTTCTCTTCACCAATGCTCACATTATCAGACATGCATCAACCCTTTGAGATTGAGACAGATGCTTCCGATTATGCTATTGGTGTAGTTCTTACTTAGCAAGGGCATCTAATGGCATATCATAGTGAGACACTTGCAGAAACAGTATAAAAGTATCCCACTTATGACAAAAATATGTATTCAATTGTGCAAGCCTGCCAATAATGGAAGCATTACATTATGGGCCCACACAATTCATATAGACCCAAGGATAATTGCAGAACGATCACCATTAGAAAAGGTCCACATACCTACAACAGTTCCATTTCAACATTAAGTACAAGAAGGGTGGTACCAATAATGTTGCATAATGCCTCACCTGACCATCGGTCATGGTGTCGACCACTGTGATCAGTTCTTGTCGACACGAGACTTAGGGGAGGCCACATATTTACATGAGTGATCCATAATTCGACAACATATACCAGATGCTCTTATAAGGCAAGCACGTTCCTAATTCTCACCTCTAGGGTGCATTGTTATGCCACGTGGGACACTTATGTGTTCCTTCAAGCGAGCTTGCCAAGATGATTTGGGAGGCGCACTACCATTGGGTCACTAGACATTTCAGAGTTGAGAAAAAAGTGGTAGTGCTGCAAAAGTATTTTTATTGGCTGAACCTTCAAAATCATGCTAGGAAGTACATCAAATTCTTCACTGCCTATTCCATTGCCAAACCAAACATCAATAAGTAAGGCTTGTATACTCCTCTGCCTAGTCCTAGTAGGCCTTGGGAATCCATCTCCATGGATTATATGTCAAGCCTTCCTTCTACTAACCATGATAATGACTGTGTTTTCATTGTCATTGACAAATTCTCTAAGATGGTCATTCTGGCGGCCTACAAGAAAATTATCACAATATAAGCCACTGCTAAGCTCTTATTTGAATGATTGTACGTACACTTTGGGATCCCACAATCCATTATCTCAAATTGGGACAACAGGTTCTTGAGTACATTTTGGTCAAGCTTCTAGCCAATGTTAGATACCAAGCTCACTAATTCCACGACCTTCCACCCTAAAACTGATGGCCAAACAAAGGTCGTCCACAGGATGATCGTGCATATTCTACACATTGTACAACTTAAAGCATCCATGCACATGGAATGAAAGTCTCCCCTATGTTTAGAAAGTTACAAAAAATCTCTCCATAACTCAACTGGCCACAACCTCTTTCAGGTGGGATTCGGATTCTAGCCACTATGTCCCATTCATGTGTCCATACCATATGCAGCTAATCAAGTGGATTCATCTCATGTCTAGGTTGAATTTGATAGAGATAACAACTTCATTGAGCACATTCAGCACATCCTCCAATAGGTCCGTGACATATTGGACAAAGCCAATGCTAAGTACAAGCAATGCCATGATTAACATCAGGTGTCACATAGGTTCCAGGTGGGTGACAAAGTCTCATTACATTTGTAGAAGGAGTGTCTTGTTGGGACCCACTGTAAGATTCACCCACTCTGATATAGGTTTTACACCATCACTAATGTTATGGGAGACAATGCTTTTGAGCTCATCATTCCCCCATTCCTTGGCCTATACCCAATGTTCAATGTATACTACCTTCGGGCATACTTTCCACCATTATTGGACACATCAGACATTGCAAAACATCTCATACCAATAGAACTAAACCAAGATTGCATGGACTAGGACACAATTAATCATATTATGGACATGCAGATCAAGAACACTCGCCAGCAGAACATCCAGTTGTATCAGGTTGTCAAATCTAGTCAACTCATGCACCAAGACAAGTGGCACACCAAGGATCAAGTTCAGTAGAAGTTTCCCCATCTCATGGAGGAACTTAACTCAATAGGGACCATTGCTTCCTAAGGGGTGAGGACTAATCCAGGTGGATATTGGTGGCCACCCGCCTATTCAACTTGGACCCCCACAATTGTTTCTTTGCAGTTTCCTTAATTATAGCTCAACTTACTATTTTTGGTGGTTTTTTAGGTCCTAAACTTTCAGAGCCACTTTGAGGGACTAAAATATGTTTTTAGGGAAAATAGAGAGACCGGAAAAGTGCCAAGTCAATTAAATTATTTGTTTTCACCCTCCTCTTCAAGATCTTCGAAACAAGGTGTTATGGTAGTTTAGTGTCTGCCTTAGAAAGGTTAGCTTTGTGACACTTAGAGAGGGTGATTTTGAGGTAGTTATATAAGATTATGCATGACAAACTTATGTACATGCTTATAGGCTATAGACCTAGTTTGTGTCACTTGGTTGCTATGTGTTTATGATAATTCTATCGTTGTTTGTATATGAACTAATTTTAGTTAAGAGCATATTATCAATGTTTTCTCTTTTGGTATCCTATTTTGGACATAATTGTATAACATGGATGGTAATCTAGGATTGAGACACATAGATCCATGGATGATCATGGTTATGTCAAACATATGGTTAATGATGATTTATAGATTATATATGATTTGTATGCTTATATATGCATAATATTGTAATAAGCAAGATGTGGCAGGGGACCTAGTTATTTGCAAACAAGGATGTTCAAATTATAAATGAATGTGGAAGTCATGATACATGAATTCTTATGATTATATATGCTTAATATTGTACTGAGTAGAATGTGACAGGGGACATGGTTATTTGCAAATAAGGATGTGAAAATTATAAATGGTTTCGGAATTCATTTCTCCATAACCAAAATGATTGTGGAAGTCATGCATAATCTTTGGTAAAATGTGAATAAGTTAATTATGAAATTTATTTGATTCCTCTGATCTATGGGATTGTAATGTGTGCAGGTCTTGCATCAAGGCCTTACCAACGAACCATCAGATGGGTATGATGTCACCATCAATACCTTAAGGTGAAGCACAAAGTTTCAAAGTATATTAGATAATAATCCATGGAAATTATGATGTGGAGTCCTAAATACATGAAAGATAAAGACATGGAATCTTGGATCTATAATTAAAGGATTAGGGTGCGGAGTCCTAAATCCATGAAAGATAAAGACATGGAGTCTTGGATATATAATAAAAGGATTGGGACGTGAAGTCGTAAATATTTAAAAGATCAAGGTGTGGAATCTTGGATCCTTGGAGTAGATCAGGGCTTCAGAGTGCTCAATATACTAAGGCATGAAGATTTATGCAATAGAGATGTGGAATCCCTATTCTTCGGAAGAAAAATACCACTCATGGGCATCTCATAGATGAATTCCCCTAATAAAATCTCATTTCTAACAGTTTTGGAGTGACTTTCTAAAAATAGAAATTCATGTCTAGCATCTCAAGTGTGACTTTCCAAAAATAGTAAATCACCTTACAACAATGGGTAATCAAGTATAGTTGAAGTAAAATCACTTAAATTATCATTAATAAATCCTATTAGTTCTATCTCGACTTAATCTTCAATATTATTAATAGTAATATTATTATTAAAAGGGAATTACAAGTCACCTTAATTTCCTCAATCACTTCACACTTTTCTCCTTGATGACTCTCATGGATCTATGTAAATATCTCTCTCTTTTAATAATACATTACACTCTTTTTTATGCACTCATCAAAGAATGACATTGTTGGAGAGGTAAATCCCCTCTACGGATAGAGGCGATCCCTACTAGCCCAGAATGGGTCTAGCAACAATCAGTCAATGCTACTATGCAAGTTCCTAATTGCAATTAAGAGGTAGGCAAAGAACGCCTACTTGGATTCCAACGCTATTGTTTGATGAAGAGATGCCGCTCTCGCTCCTTCGCTCTGGCCGGTCACGATCCTCCGCGATCTCCGCGAACAGATACCTGCACACACGAAGAGAAAGACAAACACAAGCGTGAAATCTAATAAAAGAAACTATACATCAGTCAGAAAGGATGTAATTCACATTAACCATTACAGAGACAAATGAGAATGGAACCATAATAGTAGTCATCTATTATTAATCAATAACAGAGAAGAGTACAACCAAATGTTCTGACGTCGATATCCTTCTCAAGAGGGTCCAGTCAGCAAGTCTCTCAAGCATTCACCCTTAGAGGTAGATCTCCCAAGACAAGAGCTCTCTCTCTCACACAAGTAACACAACCTTCCCTAAGCTATCTAGCACTTCCACACTTATCACACCAACTACCTATAGTAGCAGCAATCTGAGCACTATAAACTCCACACAATCCAAACTAGCTGCTCATGGCAATGGTAGAGGTTTAAATAGGAGAAGGAGCCTCCTTGAATGGTGGAAGGATGAGCTTATCTTCAAGGGAAGTGGCTTCAAATGGTCGAACAGACATGCCATAGAAGGGAGGCGATACTCACAAGGCCAACAACCAAGCCTGTAGTTATCTGGAAGGCTGGCTGTTGGAACAAATTCGCCCAAACTGGATCAGCGCGGGTGCATAACTGGTCTGGCACGCTGACATCACAAAGCAATAACAAACAGGGCCATGTCAGCGCGACTTAATACAAACAGAGGCTGCGCTGGTCATGAAATTCGACCAGCGCGGAAAAGTCGTGTGCTTCCGCGCTGGCAGCGCACGCGGTCTGTTGTGAAGCACCAGTCAGCGCGGATATTTTAATAACAGTCGCGCTGATGATGAAAACTTAGGAAAAGTGGGTTTTAGGCCAGTTCAGAGGGCATGAACTTGATTATTGTGAACTCCTGACACATTAGGGTGACTGACAAGGAGACAGTGACAAATTACTGTGTAACAGACATGTTCCTCTTACACTCATTAAAGACATGTCATAAAATATTCCTCGTATGCTCTCTGTAATGCATAAGTTACACTCTCCTTAACTAAGGCATGCATACCTCTCCTTAATGGCATGAGATACAATACTCTAAATGGAATACAAGGCATGCATACTACTCCTCCTTTATGGAAAGAATTTGTTTCTCCTCCTATATATGTGTCTCATGTATTATCATTTGAAAAGGGGGGAGGTGCAATGTAATACCAAGAGTTGGAGAGATTTGAAGAGGATTGTGAGAAGGAGAGTCATGGAGAGTAGGGAAATGTTGTTGAATGAATATGAAAATTCCTAAACTAAATTACTATGGAGTTCTACCTGGCGGAGTTGTCCATGAGTGGTATTGAGAGGAAGTGAAACTTATCTTCCTCAATTTTCCTTGTATATCTCTCTACTTCTATATTTTTGTACTTGTTGCGGGTGGGAACACCCTAGGGTCTTGGGTTGAAAACCCCAACAGAGCGGAGGGCATACAGCTGCAAGAAATGCACAAAAAAACAATTTAAATGCTTTAAGTACTAAACTAGGAAGAAGTGTCCTTACCTATAGGCCCTACGTTTGGGAAGATTCTGCAGGGTTCAAACCCTCTACTTCTTTTGATGCCTTTGAAACCCGTAAATTATCCAAGAAAAGCATATACAACAATAGTAATGGAAAGCATGTTCATGATATATACATTAGATCATGTACGAAAATGAACACTTATGCATTAATATAATATTTATAAACAAATAACAACATGGATTAATGCATAAACACGATAAATATCAGGAACATAACATCATTTCTTTATTGATGTAAGCTAAATGAAAGGTAGAAAACTACAACCTGAGTCTTCCTCCAGCTCCAAGTGGAACTATCCTTTGAATTCATCCTGTCCCGACCTCAGCAATCTTCCTCCATCAATATACACAAGGATATCATAAGAGGGATGAAGGATATCTCAAAAGAGGAAACAAGAGTTCCCTAAAGCTTGGGGAGTGCAGGAGGAATAGGGAGTTCTTTAGACTCGATCAGGGATCAATCAACTGTAATATCAATATCTCATCTCTCCTCCTCCTTTAGGCATTCCCATGGAGGTTCACTTATACTTCTCCAATTTTATTTTATTTTTTTCAGTTGGGAAACAGTTGGGCCACGGGCTATAGTAGGTGAATAACAAGTAAAACCCGTAAACTCTGCCCAAATTTAAGGAGATTTATTATTTTTAAGTGTTTTAACACATATACACGGGTTGGGTATATACTGACCCACCTGTACATGGTTTTAACACAAGGAAAAGTAGTGTATGGGAAATAAAAAATTGTTTTTTAGATTTTGGACCAAGTCTGGGAAGGAAGGGTTGCTCTAGGCCATAACCAAAGCATCAGATCTACCAATAGTGGTAAATGGTGCTATAACATATTCCCCCTAATATATGCGGTCAAACGGGGTACATGATGGTCGAAATGTATTCAGTGTATAGAAGGAATCATGCTGAGACCTGGGAGGAGTTCACCAGAATTTAGGCTGCCAAGCCGTTGAAATAGATCAAAAAGAAATTGTTGTCTGAGGTGAGCATACCCATGATCAGAGATAGTAAATCATGTCTACATGCCAAGTACAAAAGTGGATCCAATATGCATACAAGTATAAAGGAACTGAAAATACATAATGGATCATCCATTCATATCCAAATAAGTACATGTTTGAATATCACATATAAGAACTGATCAATGATGCTGAAGTATGAAGCTGATCATTGAAGTCATAAAGTTGATCCAAAAGTACCAAGTAAAATGACAGAACAAGTGGTACTACACTGCAACTCAGTTTCCAACATATAGAACATCACTATAAGGAACTACAACATATAAGGTGGATGGTGTCAACTAGCAGAAACAAGAGCAACTAACAAGTGAACCAAGAAATGTTGATGCAAACCTTAGGTCTTCACCAAATTCCATGGTACACTTCTACACAATGGGAATAGATAATCTGAAGTCAACAATGTGATAAATCATTTGATTACCGGTCATTGATGTATACTTTTAACAAATGCGAGACTACTTACCAATAATGATGATAAGAGTCAAGGTACCCAGTACAATCTAACAAGTGCGAATAAAGGAGTTGTAGTCGAACACTTGGAAGAATCTATCAATCAAGAGACAATGATGTTTCCCACTGTTGATAGTGAAGGAGTCTACCACTGATGACTGCAAACCCTAAGGTACTACCAAATGGACTCTAGATCTTGTTCCCAGAGTAATGAGTTGAAGTTGATGGGAAAATATCCATTAGAAGGAAGGCATTAAGGCATCCTTCATCAATATAATGCAAGTGTAACCCGTAGTGATCCAAGTGGATTTTGGTGGCCACCCACCTATCCCACTTGGACCCCACAACTGTCTCTTTCAGTTTTTCAGTTTCTTTAATTGTAGCAAAATTTACTATTTTTAGCAGTTTTTCGGGTCCTCAACTTCTGGAGCTGTTTTGAGGCACTAAACGACGTTTTTTGGGAAATATGGGAGAAACATGAGTCCATAAACCAATGTTTCTCTTCCCAAAGTTGTATTCCTCAAATAGATCTTTCTAATGAGCTATTTTTCACGTCAAACAGAGATCGTATGCCAAAGTTACAACCCCAGGAAGTTGATGTACCAATTTACCCGAAACGGGGCCCATAGTTTGGCATTTAATCTCCTAGGGTTAGCTTTTGGATGTTTAGGGTTTTCCATTGTTTCTCAACAATAAATAGGCCTTTGAGCCTCATTGTAACACAGTTTAAAGGCATGTAGCCTCCACATCTCTTCTCGGAGATAAGCTACCATCGCCCTAGTTGGTTTATTTACATTTCTGTTTGTAAGCATATTTTAGTGTTTTACATTAATGAAATGAAGTATTATTTCTACTGCATCTCTATATTTATGGTTATATCTGTAACTTGTTGCATTCCTATTTAAATCCAGATCATGTAGGCCAATAATGTGGAAGGAATCAGACAAATAAAGATGTAGTAACCCAACTAAAGCACGTTTCCAATGTACACAAGATGTAGCTAGTGCATGATAGAAACCCTATGAACCAACTAATAATGAAAGTTGACATAGAGACTAGGGATCCACCAATAGGGTCAAATGGAAACCAAGGTACTACGTGAATCCCAAAGTGTGATAATGAAAGCTGATTTCAAACACAAGGGAAACCACTCAGTCAAAGACCCATGATACTGATCAATGTTGAGCATAAGGTGACCTATCAATAATGAAATAGGGCCAAGGTGTGGCAGATCTGCTCTCAGAGAAATTTTTCGTAGTTGATAAGAGCAAGACGCATAAAAAAGAAGTCAATGGAGACCTTCTCAAACCAACACGAGAAAAGGACCAAATAGCTGATGTGATAATGAACATGACTCTGACAACTAGGAATGACTAACTGAAAATAGGTCAAGAGACACCGCGGAGAGGCTAACCCAAGTTTACTTCCGTTGAACAAAAGCACAACTCAACTGTGACTACATGGAAGCATATGATAACTTTGTATAAGTTTTTCATTTAGGAGGCATAAGAAAACTCTCCATATGATTGGAAGAGATAACCAATCGGAGGAGTACTGACTCAATAACAAGGTTAAGGCTCACCTAAGTCCAACTAAAGCCCACCCCAATGGAGGAAATACTTATCTTTTGAGTGCTTTGTTCAAGGGTGACACGACTGACTCTAGCTGCCATCAATTATGGAAATAATGTCATGTTCCTGCTTTTTTTAGGATATATTATTTTTTTATTCTTTTCATATGTACGAAGCTTCAAAAAGAATAAAATAATGCTATAGTACAGTGGAAAGAACGACTGTCCAAAAAGCAGATGCTCTAGTTCCTGGGAGAGGAATGTTCCTATGCTCAATGCAAGGTGATGAAACTGGTCAACGAGACTAAGTTCTTTCCACGAGTAAAAGGGTGTGTCAAGTTACAGAGGCTAAGTGATTGCAAGGTTGATTTTGCATAAGACATGGTCAAAAGGTGGCTTAAACATGAGTCCAAGTGAAGCCAGCTCAAGGCCAAAAGGTACAACAGGTCAACATGCAATGCAGTAGTACAACTCAACACAAAGGAGCCTCTAGGGCATAAAGCTAGAAAATAGTGAAGAAGAAAGAGAATGAGTCTCCAATGCACAAGTCATGGTGGTACTAAAGAGGACTCCCAAGCCTACTCAATATAGCAGCATGGGCAACAGATGTTAGCGAGGATCTAACTAAGATGCCCATGTAAAAGTTGGCTCTACCATCATATCATGATTTTATAAGTCGGCGAGTGAAAATGGTTTATGAATCAAGACATGATGGGGTCGACCCTATG
Source organism: Pinus tabuliformis (assembly GCA_031772625.1). Classification (NCBI taxonomy): domain Eukaryota; kingdom Viridiplantae; phylum Streptophyta; class Pinopsida; order Pinales; family Pinaceae; genus Pinus; species Pinus tabuliformis. Next base: position 478,058,684 of record CM062812.1, on the reverse strand, counting down.
GCAAAAAACTATTGCAGTATGGAGGCTAGTATGAAAAATGCAGTAGAAAGTCATATTCCCTAACTTATGTGCTAGTAAGAAAGTGATACCTTCCATGACAAGTCTACAATCATGGGACCGAAGCAAATTTTCAAAAAAATCTCCAAAATATCCTGTAAAAACAACCAATCCCAACACTCCAAGCCAAAAGGTCAAAAATCCCACAAAAGCAAGACCAACTTTAGAAAAAATAATTTCCATTTTTCAACCTATATAAGGAATTTTGGACTCACAGTTTTCTCATTTGTGTTTTGAGCAAGGAGCTGTGGAGAAAAACCCAAGTAAGATTCCTCCATCAAATTCAACCGTTCAAATTGCTTCAAATCTTCTCAGTAACCCTCAAATCATACTTTTTATTATTTTTTATTATTTTTAGATGTTTTTCATAAATTTGACTGCAAGGAATTACTTTGAAAAGAATTTCTCTACATACATGTGGTTTAGATACAGGTGACCCCCATATAAGAAGGCCCTATACGTGACTGTGTTAATAATGAACCCGCATGTGCGCGAGTTTAAAATTTTAAAAATGGATTTATTGATTTAAAACATCTTTTTTTGCAGGGTGACAATTACCTAGTGTGAAGGAGAGAATAGTGCCGTTGTTAACCAAATGATGGAGGATCAAAATCCATTAGATGCCTTGAGAGGATGTGGTTTGTTAAAAAATTTCAAAATTCCAAACATGAAGGTGAATACTTGATTGCTTGAGCTGCTAATCCACTACTGGAGTGTAGAAGAAGATGCATTCATGATTGATCAAATTCCCTTGAGGATCAAAATACAGGAAATCTATTTCATTACAAATCTTTCTCGCAGGGGGGAGAGGGTGCACTTAACCGAAAGGATGAGAGGTAGTCTCAGTGTAGAAGACTACGTCTGCATATATTATCCTAGAAACCCCAAAAAGGTTGGAATTCAGATTCCAATCAAGTATGTAGAGAGTTTATCACTAAGAATCCTACTATTTACCATAGCCAAGGTAAATGGTTATGTAGGTCTACATCATGCTTCGCATGTTTCCATGAGCCCTGCAGTGGATTGTCTCACTACAGTCTTTGATTGGTGTACACCTCTACTAACCAACATGAAGAAACAACTCACTTCCATCTAGAAGGATCATACGAAGAATTTTGGATACAAAACTATCTTATGTTCCTTCTTTTTTGAGAGAGTACTTGGGCTTTGTACCAAGGTATTAACCACCATCAGTAGCCCAAGAGATCCATAGATGGGCAAGTGGGCTAACTTGATGAAATGACTAGGGGGCGGTGAGGTCCCTAGGACTACATTTGATGGCGAGTTTTTTCCTTTGGTGGGAACAATAGGTCATTGCAGTCGAAGACTACCCTTATGCCGGAATGGATTTCCAAGGAGATACGGATTTAGTATTGCCACCAGACACAGCATGGGGTGCCATAGGTATAAATGATTTTTTAATTTTAATATTTTTTTGGATTTTCAATATAAATGAATTAAAAATCTTTTTGATGAGACAAAACACTTACAAAATTATTGATCATGACATAGATGTTGGATTGGTGAGACTTGATGGTCTTCCTTGACATAGGCGTCGTGGAAGAGATGTTGAAGGGGCTGTAGCAGAGACTGAGGGAGTCGTCCATGCAGTCCAGAGAAACTTGGTGAGATTGACTCACCAAGTACCTATGGTGGCCATACAAGATTTACCAGGGGAGATGCAGTGATGCATGGTGGGAGTACCACGGGATTGGGTGTGACTATTTCTGCGGGTGGCTAATGTCGTCGTTTTATTTCTTACTGCTCATCCTAAGAAGGACCATTAGATAGATGATCATATCTTTTTTTTTTTAGACACGATGATGGGCATAAGCCCAAATTTTGTAAGGCATTTTGTCACGATTTTGTATATTATTTTGGACACAAAAACTCTATCTATATACAGACGGTTTTATGATGATCATATATATAGATGATACTTCAATTATTTTTTATTTTTTAATGTGATGAATGATTTATATGATAATCCATGCTTGGTTAGCAATAGAATCTACTAAGGAATTTTCTGATCGTGGAATATGAACAAATATGATGTAAACAAATGCAATAAACGCACTCTCAGAAATTAGAAATACAAATAAGGATCTCTTACCCAATAGATCTTATTCAGTTGAGATACCACTAGTTGGGAATCCAAATAAACTACTAGTGAATCAATATAAAAAGGTATCACCTCAGATAGTAAATTAATAACAATAGTATATTCGGCAATATTATTTGAAGCGGGACTGATACATACTCCTCTTGAAACCATCAATTGTCTAGATGGATAATAAATCACCAAAGCTACGGAAGCAAGGTTCAGGGTGTGTCTACTGGCACCATTGGTGAACCCTATATATATCAAATCATCCATCAATGCCTACCAATGCAGATCAAAAATATAAACATCACTAAAACCGATAGATAGATATGTACAATCATACAATATATACAAAGAAGTAAATTTTTTACCAAAGCCTAATAAATTACTTCTTAGGGTAGAGCCCATTTCTAGGCTCCGCCAACTTATCAGGATTCCTAGAGATGTTCAGTGGAATAGTTTGTGAAATAATAGACATATTACCTTCGGCAAAAAACTGTGTTGGAGCCAAAGGGTTTGAAACTACATGAACATCACTAGTAGAAGAACTAGACAAACTTGATTCTACTTCTCGCAAATGAGGGAGAAAATATGAATGATGATGCGAATCATTCCATGGTCTTTCAACACTTCTCATTTCTTCTAGAATTTCTTCTTCCGATGACAAGACGATATCTAAGAAATCCTGAGCAGAAGTCAAATCTAGAGTCCAAGCTAGAGCCACATCCCCATCCAACTCTTCTGGTGAAAAAGGAGTAGGATCGGTGTCTGTAGATTTAACAATAAACTGATAAGAAATTTTGCTACAGACATAAGACATGCCATTCCACCTACTTTCCCCTCATCTAATGTGGTGGTAGATGAGGGTAAGGGCCAAGGATCCGAAAAATAATGAGTTCTAAAGAACTATCTTCGAGAAGGTTCCTTGGAGGATGTAGAAAATCTGTGTAGGTTAACTCGATAATGCAATTTAAATCAAAGCAGAATACTATAACCTACTTCTACTATCAATTTGCAGAAGCTTAAAGATCGAACTAAACAATATAACCAAAAGAAGAAGAATCAATGGCACCATACATATGAAAATACTTTGGGGAAAGCCTCAGCTAAAAAACCCACACTATTGTATTATCATATAGGTGGAAATTCATAGGAATTATACAAAGCCTTAGCTCTCACAGCTAGCCAGCTCTCAGTACAATCCTCACAAATTCTCGTAGGAAATCTTGGCTTCTCTCCAACCTTCCTCTCTACCCTCCAAGCTCCTATTTCCTTGCGCTGTTCCTTGTGGATGATTCTCCTTCAACCAAGTGGATGATCTCATCTCAAAACTGCGCAATCCTCAAGGATAAATCCTTGACTGCATGCATGAGTTTTCTCCATGAGAAAACACATGCAACTAATAGTACACTATCCTTGAACATTAATCTCAACTGGGTCTTTCTCAGAATAGACATGCATGAGTTTCTGATGAGGGAATCTTCAGTTAACTGGTGAAGCACTAGTTGAGTGCATTAATGCATCAACTGACTGTTAACTCACTATTAGTTCCTCAAACAATTTGGAACTAATTTAACTGGACCTAAGTTAGTAAACTAAGTTAACTAATTACAGCTCAAATATAACTCAATCTTATCTCCTTAATTTAAGGGATAACTCTTGCATGACTTCAGAAAGACTTCTAACTTGAATTTATCCAACTAATTAATTTAAAATAAATTAATTAATTATTTCCAAGCAGTTGTTAAGAATAAATTCGATTTTAATTCACAATTTAATTCAAGGACAAATTAAATTGGATTATTCTTGTTGCCATATTTCAACACTTCCTCTCAACAAGAAAGGGATTATCTGCCACCCCGATCCTGTCTCTATGGAAATCAAATTTACACTTTGACAATGCCTTTTTCAAAATGTCAACATCTTGTTCCTCTGTCAAAATATACTGCAACAACATATCCTCCATGCTACACAGTCTCTGAGATGATGATACCAGATGTCGATGTGCTTGGACCTATCATGAAATAATGGATTCTCAAAGAGTTTGATACAACTCTGATTATCACAACATATCATAGTTGAACCCATCCACTGATCAAACAAACCAACTAGTATTTTCCGCATCCACATGGCCTCCCATGCTGCCTAACTTGCAGCCATGTATTCTGCCTATACCAAGTGTAGAATTTTCTCTACAAATCAGCTAGCTCACTGATATCATGTAGAAATTGCACTTGCAGATCAAACTGCTATATGCAATGTACTAAAGCATAATACTAGATCTACATCTACCATAAACTTTGCGGAAGCTAATCAACCATGAGCAACATCAAGCATGAACACATATAATTGATAAGAAGGAATCAATCACACATAACACAGAAGAATTTATCTAGGAAAAGCCCCAGCCTAAAACCCCATCTCTATATTATCAATCAAGGAGAATCCTCAACAACATACAAAAAGAATCAGCTCAAAAGCTATCCTGCTCTCTCTGTACTCTGATGATGTAGATCATAGACTACCTGGGCCTCAATATATAGGCCACAAGTCCTCCAATCCCCTATTTCCTTACGCAATTTTGATTGGGGTCCAATTACATAACATGTGGGAATTGGCCCTAATCATACCCGCTGTCAACCTCAGGTCCAACTACGCAATCTTTGAGGACTCAATTTCCTCCTGCATGCAAGGAATATTCACTGGAAATATCCTAGCATCTGATAATACATTGTCCCTCATCTGATCTCAACTGGGTCTCTATCTGATCTGTCATGCATCAGTTATCCATGAGTGAATACACAGTTATCTAAAAATAATAGTTGTCACATGCATGCAAGCATCAACAAACTATATCTCATTAATTTAACAACTTGTTAAATTAATCTAATTGAACTTGACTAAGTTAAACTAAGTCAACTGATCCTCTCAATATAGAACTCATCCTTAATTCCTCAATCAGTGGAGCAAATCAAGGACACATTCCCCAATTAGTGGAGAAATATTTGCATGTTCTCACAAAGACTTCAAGTTTGATTTTCCTTAACTAATTAACTCAAACTGAATTAATTAATTAATATTCAAAATACTGGTAAGACCAAATTCGAATTTTACTTCTTATAGATAGACCAGCGACTGCTATAAATAGGAAGGGACCCATAAATACTATTTTTTAGAGGATGCTATTTTTAGCAGTTTCACCTCTCACCCAAGGTGGCCAAAATGCTCATTGGCCAAACTGCTATTTTTAGAAGTGCTATTTTTAGTAGTTCTATTTTTAGCACTTCCTAAATTTAGCATTTCTTGTTGCACACTTTTCAACACCGAGTTGAGTGCAACCGACCTCTATTTCCTGTTGTACCAAGAAATTGCCACTGACCCAAGATTGAAAATCTCTCCTGATGTGCTCTTCCAATCTGATGGACTCCCTTCGCAATTTGCATTAGTGAAGCCCTGTAGCTTCACTCCCTCTTTTCGTTTGTACCATAATCCATAATGAGATGTGCCTCTAAGGTATCTTAATACATGCTTTTCTGCCTTCCAAAACATCTTGGTAGGCTGAACTATCGCTTGACTTAGATGGTTCACCGCATAGCACAAATCTGGTCATGTGTTCACTAAGTACATCAGTGAACCCATAAGTTGCCTGTACACAGTAGCCTCTACCATTTCTCTTGAAGTAGCAACCTCATTCCTCTAGTTACGTACTAGAGGAGTCTGCATGGGCTTGCACTTCTCCACATGGAATCTCTTGAGTATCTCGTTGGCATACTTTCCCTGAGACACAAATAACTCCCCATCCTTCTACCACACTTCCATGCCAAGGAAGTAATGCATGAGACCCATGTCTTTCATCTTGAATTCTCTTACAAGGTCCTCCTTGCAAGACATGATCAACTGATCATCACTATTCAATATGAGATCATCAACATAAAGTACAATGATCAACAACTTACCTTTCACCATGATGTGGTACAAGTTCGCATCCACTTCACTCTTTGTGAAGCCCAACCCTGTGAATTAGTTGTCTATCCTGGCATACCAAGCATGAGGTGCTTGCTTCAACCCGTACAATGCTCTCTTGAGTCGGCACACATGCGACTCACGATTGAAGGTCTCAAAACCTTCTGGCTGCTCTATGTACACCTCTTCCTCAATCTGGCCATTGAGGAATGCAGTCTTCACATCCATCTGATGGATCTTCCAACCCATCTATGCTGATAGTGCCAACATAGATTTGATAGATGAGTACCTTGCAACAGGAGCAAAATTCACATCATAGTCAATCCCCTCGACCTGTGAAAATCCACGGGCAACAAATCTTGTCTTATGCTTCTCCACACTACCATCAGTAGCTTGCTTTACCTTGTAAATCTAATGGGAACTCACAACTGACTTGTTCTCCGATCTCGGAACCACGTCTCAAACACTGTTACGAACTATGGAGTCATACTCCTCCACCATAGCATCAACCCAAATTGGCTGCTACACTGCTTCCTCAAAGGAAGATGGCTCAGTCTCAACACATTCCCCAACAAGGGCCATGTATCTAGTGTACCTCTCAGGTGACCTCCTATGTATGTTCTGAGAAGATGGTGCTCGCACATTCTCTCTTGCATCCTCCAACAATCTATCAGCTTCTCTTGTGCACTTTCGTCCATCTTTGGAAGACTCTTCTTGAGTGGATGTCTCCACTCCTCGAACCTCTACATGTGGCTGCTCCACATCAGTCTGAGGCTCCTCCTCCTTAGGAACCAATAGTTCCTCCACAACTTGTAGTTGGAGCTCCCTCTTAAGGGAAACTCGCATGGCCTTCTTCTCATCAAACTTGAGATCTCTGCAAACCATTGTCCTCCAACTGGTAAGAAAGTACAACCGAGAGTTGTGAGGTGTATCATTGTACCCCACAAATATCCCCAACTTTTTTGTCATCTCAAGCTTCTTTCATGCATCCTTTGTCACATGGCAATATATTGATGAGCCAATGATCCTGAAGTGACCCAAATCTGGTCTCTTACCGGAGAAAGCCTCTTCTAGTGTCTTCATCCCAAGTATGCAATGTGGGCTTCTATTCTGAAAATAGACCGATGTGTTGCATGCCTCAGCCCACAAGTGAAGTGGTAGGCCTTGGTCATGCAGCATTGCCTGTGTTTCCCATACAATAGTTCTATTCTTCCTCTAGGCCACCCCATTCTGCTATGGGTTATGATGTGTCGTCAACTCTCTTTTAATTCCTTCTGCTGCACAGAATTCCTTAAACTCTTGAGAGACATATTTTCCACCGTTGTCACTTCTCAAGGCCTTGATCTTCTTCCCTGACTCTTTCTTGACCAATGCTTTGAAATCACAAAACTTTGTGAAAGTTTGGTCCTTCTTCTGCATGAAATAAATCCAGCATTTACGAGAATAGTCATCAATGAAAATGACATAATACATGTTCTTCGTTGCGGATGTCGCCAAGAATGGTCCACACAAATCAGTATGAACTCACTCTAAGATAGCCTCTGCTTGACTATCTCGATCATGAAAGGAAGACTTAGTGTACTTTCCCAAGGTACAACCTTTGCATGTGTCAACTTGCTCAAGTTTACCTTTGGGAAGTCCTTTAGATATCTGCTACATTATCTTCAAAGCCCCATGATGCAAATGGCTCAACTACCTGTGCCACAACTCACCAATGTCTTGGCTTTGCACCAATTATACTTTCATCCTCAATGTTGCACAATCATCCACCTCTAGTTTATAGAGATTCTTCACCCGAATCCCTATCCTCTTGGTCTTACCCATGGCTATGTGTCTTAGGAATGCCTTTCCTTTAATGAAGACAAAATCGTAGCCTTTGTCCTCCAACATCGTGACTGATACCAAGTTCTTCTGCAGTCCAGGCACATACATCACATTTGTCAAGGTGAGAGGAGCTCCATGCTTCCTCTAAAAAGCAACCGTGCCCACTCCTGAAACACTATACCTTCCATCGTCACCACCTCTATGCGCATCTTGAGGTCTTTCTCCTTCAAGGCACTCAATAAATTTTCATCACCGGTCATGTGGAATGAGGCTCCACTGTCAAGATAACAGACACAACACATCACCAATGACACCATGCATGCGATGAGGGTAAATTCCATTTCGAACTGAGAGGACAATGCCTCACCTTCCGATCCTTCCAAGGATCCCTTCTTGGACTTCTTCGATGGGCAATTAGTTGCATAATGTCCCATCTTGTCACAATTAAAGCATCTTCCCTTAGACATGTCACCCTTCTTCCCTCCATAAGAAGAATTTGATTTGAAATGGGAAGCTTTCCCCTTCCCTCTCCTTGCCTTACTTGCTAAGGCCAGATTGTCTTCATCATCATTCTTAGATGAAGAACCATCTCGTGTGCTCCTCTTGATCTCCTTCTGCATAATATTTGACCACAGTCGTTCCTAATCCGACAGTTTCTCCCTTCCATTCATAGAGTCCTAGTAGCTATTCCAACTCTTTGGAAGGCCAAGGAGAGCGAGGCTCACCATATCATCATCACCAGTAGTTATTCCTACACTGCCAAGCTCATCTCTACAGGTGGTGAGCTTGTTCAGATATGTGAAAATAGTATCGCCCTTCTCCATCTTGATTCTTCGAAGCTTATCCTTGAGCACCAATTTCCTCTGGTCGCTACTGTTCTGGTAGAGGTCCTTCAATTTCTTCCACATTTAAAATGGAGTATCCTTCCCATGGAGACTCGAGGCAATATGGTCTCAAACTCCCTCAAGGATGATTCATCTCGCCTTTGCCACACAATTCTTCCACTCAGCCAACTCTTGTGCATTATTTGATATTGGCTTTGGGATTTATTGATCAATGAATTCCTTCAAGCCATTGTCTTCTAATACAACCTCCATTCTATCTTTCCATGCTATGTAATTCTAGCTACCTTCCAAGGCATACTCGAGTCTCAAGCCATAGAATGCCATTAGCCAAACTTGAAGTATGATATGAATTCGATTTGCACCAGCAACCCTGAACTTCAAACTTCATATTCTCTTCTCAATATATTGTTCACAGCTCTGATACCATGTAGAAAATTTGTGTAGGTTAACCCGATAATGCAATATAAATCAAAGCAGAATACTATAACCTACTTCTAATATCAATTTGTGGATGCTTAAATATCGAGTTGAACAATATAACCAGAAGAAGAAGAATAAATGGCACAATACACATGAAAATACTTTGGGTAAAGCCTCGGCTAAAAACCCACACTATTGTATTATCATACAGGTGGAAATACATAGGAATTATACAAAGCGTTAACTCTCACAGCTAGCCAGCTCTCAGTACAATCCTCACAGATGCTCACAAGCAATATTGGCTTCTCTCCAGCCTTCCTCTCTACCCTCCAAGATCCTATTTCCTTGCACTACTCCTTGTGGATGATCCTCCTTCAACCAAGTGGATGATCTCCTCTCAAAACTGCACAATCCTCAAGGATAAATCCTTGACTGCATGCATGAGTTTTCGCCATGAGAAAACACATGCAACTGATAATACATTGTCCTTGAACATTAATCTCAACTGGGTCTTTCTCAGAATAGACATGCATGAGTTTTTGATGAGGGAATCTTTAGTTAACTTGAGTAGCACTAGTTGAGTGAATTAATGCATCAACTAATTGTTAACTCACTATTAGTTCCTCAAACAGTTTGGAACTAATTTAACTGGACTTAACTCAATAAACTGAGTTAACTAACTACAACTCAAATATAACTCAATCTTATCTCCTTAATTTAAGGGATAACTCTTGCATGACTTCAAAAAGACTTCTAACTTGAATTTCTCCAACAAATTTAATTTAAAATAAATTAAATAATAATTTCCAAGTAGCTATTAAGACTAAATTCGATTTTAATTCACAATTTAATTCAAGGACAAATTAAATTAGAATATTCTTGTTTCCATATTTCAACAGAGGATGAAAAAGCATTAATTATAGCTATAGGAGCAGGAAGATCAAAGGTACCCATTAAGGAAGAGTACATTACAACTCCTAAATTATCTATAGGTTGTTTGGGATTGTCCACTAATGGAACAGTAGACTCAGAAGATGTGCGGGAGTCACCCGGAGAATAATCCATCTGATCAATCTTTACAATTCTCCCTTCATGAGGAAAACAAAGGATGAAAAATATTGACAATACAATAAAATCCATCTGATAAATCCAATTCCTTCCTAAAAGGAGGTTGTAATCCAGATTCACATCAACTATTTCTACCTCAATATTTACCACCTTCCCCCAACACAGATGGGAAAGGCTGGAATAATCCCGTGTGTCCTATGAGAATGACCATCAAATGTTGTCAATAGAGTAGGTGAAGGAATAGATAGAGGTGATCAAATAGCCTTCCAACATGATATGGACATTACACATGTGGAAGCTCCCTCATTGAAAAAAGTTCGAAATATATTGGTCTTTTGATATGTAGACTTTATCTAGAAAGCCATATGATGCGGGAATCTCTTCTTGATGTTTGACAAATTAAATGTAAGTACAAGAGAATTTTTTGGATCAACTTCTTCGATTGCAATGAGTAACGCACTCCTTTGTGTGGGGCATGATTTGAGTACCTCTAACGCCAACATAACATAAGGACTCTGAGCCAAATCTTCTACAATCGAGTATTTTTGGGCTGCCTTAGCATTAGGGTTAATGGTCAAACATTTTGCGGAGCCTTTTGGCATCTGAGGTATAGAATCAACAAAGGGCCTCTTGATATGGAGTGCCTCTAAAGAATTGGGAGCAGACTCAGTCTTAGATGATTATGATTCACTGTAATCATGTGACCATGTAGTAATGTCAATATGTGAACTCATCATGTAAACATTTGATATATTATCCCCTTCCTGGTTTCCCCCTATGGGGGTAACAGTTCTAGAGTTCGCACCAACAAGTAACTGCTGCCCTTGGGGAAAAGTGTTTGTTAGGACAGCCTAGGGGCTAGAAGACCCTTGCTGAACTAATAAGTACTAAGCATATTGGATCTTAGGGCAAAGATGGGTCAAATGATCTCCATTGCATAACTTGCATAGAAATTTTACTTTTTTCTTAGACTCTTTTCTACCCCCTCCAACATCATTGTTGGGTTTTTTTGCATTAACCTTCCCATCCTGGTTCTTTTTCCTACCTCGCCCTTTCTTCTTCCCATCGGATTGTTTGTTTCCTTTGGGGTTAGAAGTTTGGACGACATTTATAGATGTAGGTTGAGAAGGCATAGGCACTGATGGCGATGCCTGCATAGAAGAAGCAGTTTGTAAAGACAATTGTTGCAATTGATTTAGCAGGTTAGTCATGTTAGCATCGATTGATCTAACTATCCCATCAACATGGGGACCTGGCTTCTGCTTGGCTATATCAAATTTGGACCTAGGAGCATCAGGAATTTTTTTTTGAAGAACCCCAATTTGAGAATATATAAGTTCTAATTATTCGGCTCTAAAAATAGTCTATTCCTCGGTGAACACACCGAAGAGGGACACATCCTTAGAGATCTCGGGTTGTAAATATTTAAGAAACCATTTAAGAAGGAATTCTTTTGGAATATCGGCTTTAATGAGCCTCTTCCTTCTCCTCCATTCCTGGATGTGATCTGAAATGTGGGTTGCCTAGTCCTAGTGAAAATTAACTAATAGCTCAGTTCCAACATCATAGCTTTCAAGAAACTGAAAATGGTTAAAAGAATATTGTAGCCAAATCACCGAAAGAAGCGAAGGTACCCCCTAGTAGTTCAATGTACCACTTGGCCACATTTCTAGTAGGTACATTGGAATAATCTCAACCTGATTGAATCATCTATCAAGGAGTTTGATGAACACCATAACTGGAAAGTGGTTACATGGTCACCTGGATCTTCACCAGTCTTCCCTTCAAATTTAGGTATATCTGAGGGAAGTTTGGTTGGGACCAGAGGCTAGGTCGGGTTATACCTAATCAGATCATTAGTCAATTTAGAAATATCTGGCAAGTTTAACGTTGCCAGAAAAGGTAGACGTGGAGGACCCTAAGGATTCCACCCAGTGTGAGCAGAATTCCAAACGTTCTAAAGATAATACCCTAAATTAATTCGTAGACCCACCTGAACCATAAGGATCTCCTTGTGGTCCAGAAAAAACTTGAGTTTGACCAACTCCTGCAGAAAAATTTCTATATCCAATGAAATTACCCCCTAGAGAGGTGTTAAAAGGATCAGAGAGCCCTTGGTAAGGGTTCCATGCATGAGCATAGGTAAAAACGTTCTGGAATGAACTGACATAAGATTACGTCATATTCCATTGTTAACCGAAGTAATATTGGTTCTCGACTCCAAGTCCACTAACTGCATGGTTAGTCCAACCTTGAAAAGGATTATAACTTTGACTCATAGAGGGAAAATGTATTGATCCTAAATATGGGTTGGAATGTGGTATATGACGACTCCCAAAAGGGAAACCCTGAAAAGAAGTTGACCCACTTGCCATGGAAGTCATAGACATGGAGGCAGCTAATGGAATACTTAACGGAACTGAAGGAATTGCGTTGGTTGGCATTCCAAAAGGGAAAAATACAATGCTAGAGGAAAAAGCTTGGGTGCCCCCACCTGAAGATGGAATGGAGGTAGATCCAAATATAGCAGTGCTAGGAGTAACGAAAGGAATGGAAATCGTTCCTCCTCCTTGTATGGATATAGGATTTTGCATAATAGTGTCACTCATGGTGGACACCATGCTCCCAACTGTTAGTAAATTATATATTACAGAGCAATGGAACACATAAAATATTACAAAAATATAAACACAGAAAACGCATAAAACAAGAGAGACACATGTATACGTGGTTCACCTAGTTTGGGATACGTCCACCCTGAACATCCAGTCCTTCCTTTGTATTATCCAGCAAAATGAAGAGACACAACCTACAGCAGATCCGCTGTAATATCATCTGTTTTCTCTCACAGTCTCACCTCTCTACTTCTCGCTCAGAGAATACACATATATTACACAGACTCAATACAATGCCCTCATACAAGAGAGGGGTTACCTTCTAGGGAAAAAAACCCTAAACTAAAAATAAGTTCTACAGTCAGATCATCTGCCTAATGAATGGCCCAGATTGACTAGAAATTACTATACTTTTACAAAGCAATTTTACATCTATTTTTAGCTTCGAGGGCGCTGCCCCCAAAACCCCCCACTAGGGGAGAGGCTCCCCAAAGGTCGCAGCTGCCCCCCTGGACCCTCCCTGTAGCGAATATTTTATAGGCGGTGTTGTCACCCCATTTCGAACTGGGGTCCAATGTGGCGATACCTTTGAATACAGAAGATAACCAGGCTCCAAACCCAACAATCTCCCACTTGGAGACTGATTATAGCAACTCCACTGCTGCTTCATTTGTTGGAAAATGACTCCTCTTTGGACCTGGCTATTTCTCATCTTCATCGTCATCCTTGAAGACCAATTGAAACTGAGCATATTCTCAGTTTCTTCTTGGTTTCAACTTTTGTTAGCATATCTGCAAGATTCTGGCTAGTGTGTATCTTTTCTAGCTTCAACTCTCCATCTTCCAACACTAATCGTATGAAATGGTACTTGAGCTGTATGTGTTTAGTCTTGGAATGAAATGTTGAGTTCTTTGCAAGATGAATCGCACTTTGGCTATCACTGTATAACGTGCCCATATCATGCTCCTTACCTAATTCACCCATAAAACTTTGTAACCAAATCATTTCTTTACTAGCCTCTGTAGCAGAAACATACTCTGCTTCTGTTGTTGAAAGTGCAACAACACTTTGGATTTTTGAAACCCAACTGAGAACTGTTCCACCAACAATAAATACATATCCTTTAGTGCTCCTCCTATTATCTCTATCACCTGCCATATTAGCATCAACATATCCCTGTAGAGAAATGTTTGAACCACCAAAACATAATTCTTGATTTGTGGTACCTCTGAAATATCTGAGAATACATTTCACAACCATCCAATGTTCCTTTCCTAGATTGTTCATGTAACTGCTTACAACTCCCACTCCATGTGCAATATCAGGCCTTGTGCAGACCATTGCATACATTAAGCTTCCAACTGCTAATGCATATGGAACTTTAGACATATAATCCATGTCTTCTTGGGTCTTTGGGCACATTTCCTTACTAAGTTTGAAATGGCTAGCAAAAGGTGTAGTAACTGGTTTTGCATTGTGCATAATAAATCTTTTCAACACCTTTTGTATGTACTCATTCTCAGACAATGTTAATTTACGATTTTTCCTGTCTCTAGTTATTCTCATACCAAGGATTTGTTTTGCAGCTCCCAAATCCTTCATTGCAAATGAATTTGCCAATTTTCTTTTGAGCACATTTATTTTCTACATGTTAGACCCTGCAATAAGCATGTAATCTACATACAATAACAATATAATATAGTTTCCATCATTTTACTTTTTCAGATAAACACAATGATTAGAGTGACATCTAGTATAACCTTGTTCAGACATAATCTTGTCAAATTTTAGACACCACTGCCATAGAGCCTGTTTTAAGCCATACAAGCTCTTCTTCAACCTGCACACTAGTTTCTCCTTCCCTTCCACTTCATATCCTTGTGGCTGCTACATATATATCTCTTCCTCCAAATCCCCATGGAGAAAGGCTATCTTTACATCTAACTGCTCAAGATGCAAATCTTCAACTACTACTAGACTTAAAATAGTTCTGATTGAATTCATTTTAACAACAAGAGAAAATATTTCATCAAAATCAATACCTTTCTTCTGTGCAAACCCCTTCACCACAAGTCTAGCTTTGTACCTATATTTTCCTCCATCTTCTTCCTTTAGCCTATAAACCCATTTATTATTCAATGTAGTTTTTCCTGCAAGCAACCTAACTAAGTCCCAAGTCTGGTTATGCATTAAGGAGTCCATCTCTTCTTCCATGGCTACCTCCCACTTCTTCCTGCTTTCAACCTGCATTGCTTCTTCATAACATTCGGGTTCACCAGAATCAGTCAACAATAAATAATATAATGAAGGATAATATCGTTCAGGGGGTCTACTTATCTTGGAAGATCTTCTAACACCATTTTCAGGTGTTTGGGGTGCCTGTTGTTGTTGTGGTGGTTGCTGTTGTTGTGGTTGTTGATTATTATTATTTTCAGGCACCTTTACTTTTTCAGTGATTTCATCAAGAACTGTGTATTCCTTGTTTTATTTTTCCTATTTCTTTTCCTGCAATTGATTCTTATACAAGACATTTTCATTGAATATTACATCTCTGCTCCTAATGATTTTGTGATTTTTGTAATCATATAAGCGATAACCAAAATCATTAACACCATATCCAATAAACGTACATTTCTTTGACTTTGCCTCAAGATTTTTTCTATTTTTTTTTATCAATATGGACAAAGGCCTCACAACCAAAAGGCTTTAAAAAAGAGTAGTTTACCTTTTTACCTGTCCATGCTTCCTCTGGAACACCACCATCCAAAGAACTTGAAGGCCCTCTGTTTATTAGATAAATAGCATTATCTACAGCATCTACCCAAAATTGTAAAGGCAATCCTACATGCAATCTCATGCACCTTGCACGCTCCATGATTTTCTGTTCATCCTTCCTAACACACCATTTTCTTGTGGTGTTCTTGGAACTGTCTTCTCTCTGCGAATTCCATGCTCTGAACAGTACCTATCAAACTCCTTGCTACAATATTCACCTCCATTGTCTGATCTGAGACACTTTAATTTCTTTCATGTCTCAATCTCAACCAAAGCTTTCCATTTCTTAAAAGTATCAAATACATCAGATTTATTCTTAATACAATAAATCCAAGTTTTTCTAGTTGCATCATCAATAAAAGTAACATAATAACGAGAGCCACTGAGAGATGATACCTAAGCAGGTCCCCATACATCTGTATGAACAAGCTCTAATTTTTCGCTCTTCTTTTCTTTCCCAACTCTAAGAAATTTGACTTTCTCCTGTTTTCCATAAATGCAATTCTCACAGAAGTCCAAATCAACATTCTTCAAACCCAGCAAGAAATTCCTTGAGTGAAGAATCTTCATCCCCTTTTCACTCATGTGTCTGAGCCTATGATGCCATAATGCTACATATACTCCTTTTGAAGTTAAAGCATTAACAAAGTTAGAAATACCATTGCATAAATACAATGTACCAACCTTTTCGCCTTTTGCTATTACCAAGGCTCCTTTGATGACCTTCCAAGCTTTATCTGTGAAAGTTGTCACACAACCTTCACCGCCTAACTACCTTGTTGAAATCAGATTTTTCTTTAGATCTGGAACATGCCTTACCTCCTTTAGTAGCCATTGGTTTCCATTCTGCTGTTTCACAAGAACCTTACCCATTCCAACAATTTTACAGGGTTTATCATCACCCAAACGAACTTGTCCAAAATCTCCTTGAACATAGTCATGAAAGTATTTCTTATCAGGTGTGGCATGGAATGAGGCCCCTGAATCTACTACCCAGGAATCAGTAATATTTTTGAAAGAAAGAATCAAAGCGTCTTGTAACACCTCACCTGTCACATTTTCTTCATGATTGTTTTCTTGTTGTGCATCTCCTTCTTCTCCCTTCCGAGATCTACAATATTTCTTTAGGTGTCCTTTCTTTCCACATTTCCAGTACACTATCCCCGATCTAGACTTGGATCTGCCTTTCCTTGATTTACTACGATATCTTGAGCTCTTTCCTCTTTCCATTTTTCATCCCCTAGACTCTGCACTCAAAGCATTACCCGATGTCTCATCGGAGCTTTTCCGTCGCATTTCCTGGCTAAGGATAGCACCGACAACATCATCAAACTTTAAAATACTAGATCCAGAAACAGAGTTACTAATGGCCATTATTAAACCATTCCAACTTTCTGGTAATGAGCACAAGAATATCCAGAAACAGAGTTATTAATGGCCATTACTAAACCATTCCAACTTTTTGGTAATGAGCACAAGAATAACAGAGCTCTAAATTCATCATCAAAGTTTACCCCTACAAAACATAACTAACTTGTAACAATATTAAAATCATTTCAATGGTCTGCAACAGATCCACCTTCCGACATCTTCATATTAAATAATTGTTTCGTGCATAACGAGAGTGAAACTGATGATGTTTTCAATGTAAAAGAAACCAATAGAAACTTAACTATATGCATGTAGTTATTTTCTTTTGATGAAGAGGGATTTCTACTTGGTTCTACGAAAATTTTTTATAAGAAAAATACTTTTCTTTTTCTTTTATTTTCATAAACACTCCACACACACTCATAATCTAAAAAGACTAAGAATGCTTATGATGCAAACTAACCTAATGCAAATTTAAATGATGATACAAGATCCTATTAATACTCACACTATAAGCAAAAGTGATTCTTTATAAGGTCAATAAGCCAACTTGAAAATGAAGAGGGCAAAAATTAAAAAATAAATTTCCCTCAAAACTAAGTAAACAAATTGAAAAAGATCACAATTGCTCCAAAACAAAACCAAAAGAAACAAAAGACCAAAATATTGGAAAGAAAAATAAAGGCAAAAGCTATGATTTTGTCTTTTTCTTTTAAGGAAACTAAAGAATTTTTTGAGGTCACAAATAGAACTACTAAATTCCAAAGATCAAGAAACAAGCACAAAGAGTCCTTAAACTTGGCAGGTTATAAAACTCATTAATAAATGAAACTTGAAACAAGAAGGACTACAAACTCATACAAATTGATCTAAACAGTAGCAAAAGACTTCAACAAATTGACAAAATGTTAGAAAGAAAACTCTCAAGATTGCCAAAGAGGCACTCAAAAAGGCATGAAAAACCACAAGGTCAACCAAAAGGGAAAGCCAAGCAAAGCAATTTGAAATCTGGGTTATAAATGAAATCAAAACCAATTTCTAGTTCTAGAAAACCAAAACATCCAAGAACTTCAAATAAAAGCCTTGAACACAAGACCCAAAACAATACCCTATTCAAAAAGCAATCCTAGTCCAACTAGGCTTTTCACTAAGAAGGAGATTCAAAATCGAAAACTTGCAAGAGAACTGAGTTCTACAAACAGTGGATGACCAAAAAATAGAAAAAGTCACCAGGAAACAAACCTAATTGATCAAAATATTTTGGAAAAACAATCCAAAATTATGTATACATGACTGTGTAAATACACAGAGGCATGCACACGCATTTCAAACACACGAAACTCGCATATACATGAGTCTGTTGGAGGAAACTAGAATGTATACACGATTGTACTCCAAGAAAAGTTCTTATAAAAAACTCAATCAAGAAAAACAACAAATCAAGGCCCGATCCAGAAGATCAGACTTGATGCCTGGGAAGCTAATAAGTCAAAGACACTACAAAAAACAAGTAATCAAGAAAAAAAACCCTGATCAAGAACGAACAACCCAAACTAGGAAAAACAAGAACATTTTCCTGAGTGGATTCGCCAATTCTGTTATGGGTAGGAACACCTTAGGGTCTTAGGTTGAAAACCCCAACAAAGCGGAGGGCATGCAGCAACAAGAAATGCACAAATAAACAATTTAAATTCTTTAACTACTAAACTGGGATGAAGTGTCCTTACCTCACGAGGTGTAGTAGGTGAGTAATAGGTAAAACCCATAAACTCCACCCAAATTTAAGGAGATTTATTATTTTTAAGTGTTTTGACACATATAAGAGGGTTCGGTATATATTGACCCGCGTGTACACGCTTTTAAAACAAGGAAAACTAGCATATGGGAAATGCAACACTGTTTTTTAGATTTTGGACCAATTCTGGAAAGGAAGGGTTGCTCTAGGCCATAACCAGAGCATCAGATCTACCAAGAGTGGTAAATGGTTCTATAATAGTACTTCTTGCAAGCTCTTATAGTTTGGGGGTTCCAGTGAGAGAATTTCTCCCTGGATATGGTTGAGAGGAAAACTGGATGGTTCACAATGAGTTGGTAAGGATATGCATACACTCAATGCAGCTGGAGAATATTCCCATGTTTTTGGATTTGTATAAATGCACAACCAGGTATGTTCATAAGCATTCTTGAAATTTACAGAGTTAATTTTGAGCTAACCAATAATGAATGGCAACTATAGTTGAGAATGTACATGTAGGGGGGTTAAAACAAGAATGTGTTGTTAAATTTTTTAAGTTCAGTTTATAATGAATTATTTTCTATTGCAGGTTGTCATGAGTAGATGAAAATATCATATTTGTGTAAATTTGGGTGTTCTTTCTTTGTGTGCAGTTGTAATTGAAGTTTTCACACTAAGTGTTTGACAAAAGAGATGAATGAGGTAGTGGGAATTTTTGTTTTTGTTGTTTAAAGAAATTACATCCTTGAGAATTTATGTTGCGATTTAGCTTAACATCAAGGGGTATTTGTACCATATGAACCTGTAATCCCCGACTTGATTCTAAAAACACACTTTTCAGAACCCATATTGTAAATCTGGGCGATTCTGCAGATTGTTACTACCAAATTTGTGCACATGTTGTCAAGTTTTGGGTGAAAGAATAAGATGATTTAGTCCCTATTTTAATATTTTGTCATTTGAAGAATTAATTTATAAATTTTATGAGATAAATAGGTTGAGGAAGAATCTTAGGTTCATGTCAAATTTCCTTAAGAGATTGTGGCTTCGAAGTGTTTGAAAAAATGCCTCAATGGTTGTAGATTGCATGCTTGAAAAGTGTTTGTCAAAACACCTCAATAGTTGTAGCTTGCAGATTGCATGCTTGTAAAGTGTTTTTCAAAAGGACTCAATGGATGTAGCTTTTGTGCATATAATTTTTTTAGAGTAAATTTCCTACTTACAATAACTTTTATGTACTAGAAAAGTTACGAATAGATTATTTAATTGATGTAGATTCCGATGTCTACAAGTTTTTCTATCAATGTGAAAATGAATTTAACAAGTTGTTGAAGTGTGAATAGAGAATAAGATAGTTGTTACTTCTATTATCTGAATCTTTCATTTAAAAAAGAGTTGTTGTTGGAAGCAATTTTACAATGACTAATTTTGTAGGATTTTGTGCAAGTGAGCATAATAAGTTTCGTTTGAGCTGCATGTATTCATGGGTGCAATCTTATATTTTAATGGTTGTAGCAAACAACTAGTATGCCCAATTTTGGCAAGTCCACTATTTTATTTGGCACTTTTTCAAGAATAATATGATTTTGAATTTGTAATAGTGGCCGCTCTTGTTGCAACATTCATTATATGAGTCTCATGATTGAAGCAATGTTATTGGGAATTTTTAACTGATGAATCAATAAACATATCATATTTATTATATTTACTGATGAATAGAGGCATATTCCTCCTTTATTTATCTTGTTACAAGTAAGTCAATACTCATACCCTTATATGTGATTTTTGTGATAAAAGCATAATATTTTAGCTTCTTGTGGCATACTTTTGTGGTTATGATGTCAAGATTCAATAAGTAGAAATTATTTATTAGAACCTAGGAGATCAAGTATGTTGATCTATCTTAATACTCACACATGGCATTATGGTGGATTTTATTTCATGTCTTACTTAGAGCTCACATCTAAGTATGAAAAGAGCACATGCTTCTTTTAAACTTGAGGAGAAATGTGTTTTGGAATTGGTTTTAAGGGAAAGTTATCCCCAACTTCTTATGTGATATTCTTATATTGAAATAGATAAAGGAACATGATTACATGATAACTAAGTCAAAAATCTTACAAAAAAAATGAGTATTAGTGATTAATGTGACCTATACTTCTCTATATTATTGATGGTTGGTAAGGTGGGACCTTACATATGGTATCAAAGCCAAGTTAAAACACTAGGGCCTAATGGGCCAACATTCTTGCTTGTAGGTTGATGCATGAATGTTGATTTTGCATGCATGTTGAATTATTGTGTATGTTGACTTGGAAGCATATTGGTTGCATAAAGGATATTATTATTATTATTTCATTTAGAAACTCATGAAAGAAAAATAATGCCTTCTTATATTCCTTTATATTTTTGTTAAGACAAATTATTAGAAATATGATAAAGGACTTAAAGACATGTTGGGAAAGGATGTGCTTGAGAAGTTGGGGTTAAACCCAAGCATGTGAATGGATTGATTGTCAATGGGTGAGTGAGATATGTGGAGTGGATGCATGGTTTCATAAATGTTTGATGCATCATTTTAATGTGATATGGGACTACTAGCCATCTTTATTAGCTAAAATTGTATCTACCAAGAAAAATATTGGTCTAATCTAAACTACAGTATGATGACCTTGGTGTGTATGCTTTGGGAATGTGTAACAAGTGTAAGGAAAAGATTCAATTAACATGATGATTGAATTCTTCATGTTAATTTTGACTCTTTTCTTACCTACACTAATGGAAACTTAACAGAAGCTACCTTGAAGGATGTCACTTTTAACTGTCAATGTAGATTCAAGAGAAATGTATGTGCATTAATTTGGTGTTAAAATATGATTTGGGAATACATTACTAATGAGTAAGAATGGAATTCCTATCATTTCTTTGACATGATTTTGTGTAGTTTGGGTTTACAATATGCATCAAATAACTTGAAATTACTCAAATACTAGGTTGAGGTATGACCTTCCTAATAAGCAAGAGGCTTAAATGACTTGTGCATGAAGGGTTGTGGAAGCCATTTTAAGGAACACTTGAAGGTTATATTTTCCTTAAGTTATGTATGGGTGTGGAATCCATACTAGCGTATATCTATGAGCTAATGTATGAGTGTGGAATCCATACTACTAGATATCTATGAGCAAATGTATGGGTGTGGAATCCATACTAACATATATCTATGATCTAAGTAATTATTTTAGTTAGAATGAACAAAATTATTTTGATGGATTCGCATAGACATGATTAAGGAGGATTGATTATGTGTATTAAAGTTAAATGGATAGAGATTCATAACATGATTCTGCGTGAGATTTAAATCCATTATTTTATTTTTATTACAAATGAAGATACTAATATTGGTATACTAAACACCATTAGATGGTTTAGAATGTTTGGAATAATTGATTTTAATATATGGATTCAAGTGTGAACTAGGTATCTATCCTCTAGTATTGTAATTATTTTGTATGTGTGGATTTAGGTAGAATTAAAATGATTTTCAAATGCTTGAAATGTAGAAAAATATTATTGTGATAAGCTAATGAAATATCTTTTCTATTTTCTTAAGACATATTAGGTCTAGGAAAACCATAATAGTCTCTTTAATGATTTTTTCAGTTGAATATTGGTTGAATTCTATTTAACCAAAATAATTAGATAATTTATGAGTGAACTCATCAACTGCTCTAAACTATTGTTAGTTAGGCGATCGAGTCGAAATTCATATTGCTTATGAACTTGATGAACTGATTTCTTGGAATTTGATTAACTTGTAAATTGTTAAGAGAATAACATGTTTAGAAGATAAATATTTTCTATGGTAAGAACTTTTTTATTTGAACTTAAAGAAAAAGGTATGTGGTTAATGAAAATCTTAGTTGAGTTCTTGTTTTACAGAATATGT
Organism: Pinus tabuliformis; assembly: GCA_031772625.1. NCBI lineage: Eukaryota > Viridiplantae > Streptophyta > Pinopsida > Pinales > Pinaceae > Pinus > Pinus tabuliformis. Next base: position 478,035,961 of record CM062812.1, on the reverse strand, counting down.
GCTTGTGATATTTTTTGAGGGAGAAATTTAAGGAGAGTGAGATCACATTTTGATGAATTGGAATTCTTGCATGATTTAGAAGCCTAAGATGATTGTATTATATGTGGAATGGAAGAGATTGATGGATTTGGAAATTTTGTGATTGGATGTATAGTTGTATGTTTAGTTAGTAATCCTGCAAAAGGTTATAATCTTTTGAGATATATCTATCTATCTATATATATATATATATATATATATATATATATATATATATATATAGATAGATAGATAGATAGATAGATAGATAGATAGGCTAGAAATGCATTTATGATCATCTAAATCTTATTTAAAATCAACAAGGTTCTTCATAGTTTGAGAAACGTACGGTTTTCATAGCTTGTTTTTTTTGTATGTATTAATAGTAAGGAATAAGACATGAAACCAAATGAATTGATTAATTATTGAATATAAATCATGAGTGATTTTATAGTGGGAAAATAATTTGACTTACAGTTATCAAGATAGATTCAATAATATAGATATTGTATTTGTATAATTATGAAAGTTGTTATTGATTACAAGCCACTTTCAAAAAGATATATTTAATTTTTTTTGGAATGAATATCTTCTAATTGAGTCATTCATAATTGATTCTCAAGTAAGAGAAGTGAATAATAATGAAGATTATGGGAATTCAAAGAATGGTCAATAATATAAAAGTGGGTCAATGAGGACTGTATGGAACCTTAGCTTGTTAATTTAAAAAATAAAAATAGAAACAACTATGTCTTGAACCTCACATTGTGATTTTTTCTACAGAGTAAACATTTAGTAAAAGATGTAGGTATATCTCAAAGATTTTGATTGCAAGGGTGCCTTATGGAATGAAAATGGAAAACTTGGATTGAGAAGACATAAATCAAGTGGGATGTAACAGTGGGTTATATATATGACAAGTTTTGTTGCATAGTTTCAATGGATATTGTATGTAGATTATTGTTTGCTTCTTGTATGCAAATTTGATTGTGAGATGGGGTGGAAAATCATTTTTGTTTATACAACTAATGTGAGAGTTGTTTGTGATTTTTCTATAGAAACCTAAGAGAATGGCACAACAAATACTATTGAATTCTTAATGCATTAGATAAGGAAAATAAAATCATTTCTAATGTGAGATCATTGTCAAATAATAGTATCTAGATATAATATTCTTGATTAGATGATTGTTTTGATATTGTATGTATTATAGTGTCTGTTAAAATCTATTTAGTATGGCATAAAAATGCATGGTACTTGATTAATAATGGTATTTTTGGTCTTCATGGACAACCCAATTGGATTTTAGAAAGATATATATATATATATATATATATATATATATATATATATATATATATATATATATATATATATATATATATATATATATATATATATATATGTATATATAGATATATATATCTATATATATATATATATATATATTAAGTGTGGTTCACGAACACCCTGGACAGTGAGTGGTCACTATGTCCACGAAAAAATCTGGGCTAATCGCCCCTCGGCCTACTGGCAAGACCTAACCCCAAAGGCTTCGAGCAGAATCGACCATGTGACCTCTCGATGATGAGGCACAGTTTTTGACCAACTGAGCTAACCCTTGGGGCTATATATTATAACAACTATAATAAAACTTCGAGCCAAGTTTAATCCAAGAGGGGGAGTATGTAGTATCCTACCTTGGCAAGGTTAGTTTTGTGACAATTAAAGAGGGTGATTTTGAGTTAATTATATAAGATTATGCATGATAGACTTATGTACATGCTTATATGCTATATACCTAGTTTGGGTCACCTAGTTGCTATGTTCTTATGATAACATATATGGTTGTGTGTGTAAGAAGTGAATTTGGTTAAGAGCATATTATCGATGTTTTCTCTTTTGGTATCCTAGTTTGGACATAAGTGTATGACATGGATGGTAACCCAGTATTGAGACACATAGATGAATGGATGATCATGGTTATGTGGAACAAATGGTTAATTATGATTTATGGATGATATATTATTTGTATTATTATATATGCATAATCTTGTACTAAGCAAGATGTGGTAGGTGACCTAGTTATTTACAAACAAGGATGCTCAAATTATAAATGATTGTGGAAGTCATGATACATGATTTGTATGATTATATATGATTAATCTTGTACTAAGATGTGTTAGGGGACATGGTCATTTGTAAACAAGGATGCTGAAATTATAAATTATTGTGGAAGTCATGCACAATATTTGGTAAAATGTGAAAAAGTTAATTACGAAATTCATTTGATTCCTTTGATCTATGATATTGTGATGTGTGCAAGTCTTGGAACAAGGCCTTACCAAGGAACCATCAGATGGGTATGAGCTCACAATTAGTACCTTAAGTTGAAGCACAAAGCTTCAAAGTAGAATAGATGATAATTAATGTAAATTAGGGTGCGGAGTCCTAAATTCGTGAAAGATAAAGATGTGGATCCTTGGATCTATAATAAAAGGATTAGAGTTCGAAGTCCTAAATCCATGGAGTCTTGGATCTATAATAAAAGGATTGGGACACAAAGTCCTAAATATTTAAAGATCAAGGTGTGGAATCTTGGATCCTTGGAGTAGATCAGGGCACATAGTCCTCAATCTACTAAGGAACAGATATGCATGCAATAGGGATGTGGAATCCCCATTCTCAGGAGGAAAAATAACCACTCACGGGAAGCTCAGGGATAAATTTCCTTAATAAAATCTCATTTCTAACACTTTTGGAGTGACTTTCTAAAAATAGAAAGTCATGTCTAGCATCTCAAGTATTAATTTCAAAAAATAGTAAATCACCTTCAATCAATGGGTAATCAATTATAGTTGAAGGAAAATGAATTAACTCATCATTAATCATTCCTAATAGTTCAATATCAACTTAATCCTCAATATTATTATTATTATTATTTATGAGACTATGATATTATTACTAAAACAGAATTACAAGTCACCTTCATCTCCTCAATCACTTCACACCTCTCTCCTTGTTGAATCTCATGGATATATGTAAATCTCACTATCTCTTAATAATAAATTACACTCTCTTTTATGCACTCATCAAAGAATGGTGTGTTCCTCTTACACTCATTCAAGACATGTCATAAAATATTCCTCTTATGCTTTCTTTAATGCATAAGTTACACTCTTCTTAACTAAGGCATGCATACCTCTCCTTAATGCCATGAGTTACACTCTAAATGAAATACAAGGCATGCATATTACTTCTCCTTTATGGCAAGAATTTGTTGCTCCTCCTATATATGTGTCTCTTGTATTCTCACTTAAAAAGGGAGGAGGTGCATTGTCATACCAAGAGTTGGAGAGGCTTGAAGAGGATTGTGAGAGGAAGAATCTTGTAGACTAGCCAAATGTTGTTGAAATGAATATAAAGTTCCCAAACTAAATTACTAAGTAGTTCTACTTGGTGGAGTTTTCCATGAGTGGTATTGAGAGGAAGTGAAACTTATCTTCCTCTGTTTACCTTATATATCTCTCTACTATTATATTTTGGTACTGATTGGGAGCTCTTATAGCTTGGGGGTTTCAGGGGGAGAAGTGTCAGGCTAGGCAGTAACTCCATAAGGCAAAAATGATTCGTTTTTTTTATTCCATCAGGAAGGTCTTCATTATATACATGAGGGAGAGACTGTTCAGTTCATCTCCCAATGACTGTTCATATTTCTAATTTATCTATTTACATAAATCCACCCAATCACAAGGATTAGGTGTCAACATTCCCCCCTTAATCTGAAGGGATGTTGGTGAGTCCAAGCATCATTCTGAATCGTTCAAGCTTTCTCTTCCAAGCGCTTTGGTGAAGATGTCTACAATTTTCTCATTTGTGGAACAATGACGGAGATGGATTGTTTTTGCCTCAACATGATGTCGAATAAGATGATATTTAGTATTGATGTGCTTCGTTCGATCATGGAACTTTGGGTTCTTGGCCAACTTTATTGTAGAGGTATTTTCAATCATGAGTGGAGTTTATTGTACTTGTTTTACCTGCAAATCTTCAAGAATTTTCCTGAGCCACCCAATTTCTTTTGTTGCTTCAGCTGCTGCCACGTATTCACCTTCTGTTGTGGAATCTACTAGAACTAATTGTTTGCGTGATCTCTAGGAGACAACTCCTGATCCAAGACTCATAGCATATCCTGAAGTTGATACCCCAGTTTGTTTGTCTCCATCGAAGTCTGAATCAGAGTATCCAATCAAGCTGAAGTCGTCCACCTGTGTATACTTGATTCCAAAGTCTTGAGTTCCCTTCAAGTACCTTAGAACTCTTTTTGTAGCAGACCAATGTCCCTCACAAGGATTTTGCATAAACCTGGAGAGGGTTCCAATAGCAAATGAAATGTCTGGTCTGGTAGTAGTTAGGTAGTTGAGACTTCCTATAAGCTGTCTATACTTTGTTGCATGCTCAAATTCTTTTCCTTCAATAGATGTGAGCTTTAAGTTTTGTTCCATTGGAGTAGTAAGAGGATTGCATTCTGTCATGCCAAACCTATTCAACAGATCTCCAATGTATTTCTTTTGAGAAAGAAATATGGACTTCTGATGTTGGGTTACTTCAATGCCAAGATAGTAATGAACATAGCCCAAATCAGTCATTTCAAAACTTTTCCCCAATTCCTTCTTTATGGATGCAATGTAGCTTTCATTGTTCCCTGTCATTAAAAGATCATCTACATATACCACAAGATATACAACTGTTTTGTCAACTTTCTTGACAAATAAAGTTGCATCATCAAGATTATAATGTTTGAAATTGAGTTTCAGAAGATGCTCAGTTAGTTTTTCATACCAGGCTCGCGGTGCTTGTTTGAGGCCATATAAGGACTTCACCAGTTTGCATACTTTATGTTCATGTCCTTTCACAGCAAATCCTTCAGGCTGGGACATAAAAACATTCTCTTTTAGATCTCCATTTAAGAAAGTAGTTTTTACATCCATTTGGTGGACTTTCCAACCGTTCTGAGCTGCTAGTCTAAAGAGTGTCTGGATGGTAGCCCATTTTGCTGTGGGGGAAAAATTCTCCTCATAATCGACCCCTTCCTTCTATGCAAAACCTTTTGCCACAAGCCTAGCTTTGTGCTTTTCAAGTGAGCCATCAGCTTTATACTTGTTCTTGTAGACCCACTTGCAGCCAATTGGTTTGGTTCCTAATGGAGGATCAACCAGCTTCCAAGTGCCGTTCTTTATAAGGGAATCATACTCCTTTTGCTTTGCTTCTTTCCATTCATCATGAGAAGCATCTTCTTTGAAGGAAGTTGGTTAAAAATCTGTAGACAAGTTCAATTCACAATCATAAGAAACATCCATATCAACAGGTGAATTAGAGTCATCCACATCACCTCCATTTTACTGGTTTGAATTTCTAGTTCCTGTCTTTCCAACCTCATCAGGATGAACACTTTCAAGTGTCTTTGTCAGCCACTTTGGGGGACCTTTCTCAGATGGTCCAGGCTGCTCCGTTGATTGAGTTGGGACTGAATCAATATTGAGTCTCCCAATTCTATCAATTACATCACTTAAAGCATCATCTGTTGTTGGAGTTTCATGCGGGGGAGAGTGTTCTTCAGAAGAAGATTCCACATGTTGATCTAGTATATGAATCCCCCTTCAAGATGTGGAATCTGATTATCAAATTCTTGAAATGATTTTGCTTTTGCGAATCTATCCAAGCGATCAAGTTGTCGCTCAACAACATTGTCAGTTTTGGATGATTCAAGAAAAATTACATCTCTAGATATAACAAACTTCTTATTGACTTCATCATAGAGGCAGTATGGTTTGGAGGTGTTTGAATACCCCAGGAAGATACACTTACGACTTCTAGCACCAAGTTTGTTTCTATATACCTTTGGTATCAAGGCATAACAGGTGGAACCAAAGACCCTGAGATGCTTTACCTAATGAACATGTCCATACCACATTTCATATGGAGTTTTGTTTCTTATAGCAATAGATGGACATCTATTCTTTATATATGCAACACATAGAACAGCATCAGCCCAAAACATTATCTTTACATTTTTGAAGAAGAGCATGGATCGTACCATATTTAAGATTGTCCTATTCATTCTTTTAGCTACACCATTCTGTTGGGGATTATAAGGCACAGTTGTTTGATGTTTGATCCCATGTTGGCGAAGATATTTTTCAAATTCATTTGATGTGTATTCTTTTCCATTATCAGTGCAAATAGACCAAATGTGAGATTGTGCATCATTTTCAATCCATTTATGAAAATTCTTGAATGTTTGAAAAGCATCAGATTTTTTCTTCAATAAATAAACCCAACACATTCTGGTGTAGTCATCAATAAATGTCATGATATATTTATTTCCATTTGTAGAAGGAACATGCATTGGACCACATAAATCTAAATGAATGAGTTCAATTTTTCTATGTGCTCTTGAATGTGAATCATGAAAAGACTGTTTGTTATGCTTTCCTAGAATGCAAGCATCACATTGCTTAAGTTTTCTAGGAATTGTAGGCAAACCAGCAACACCATTTTTCTTCAACAAGCGAAGACTGTCATAGTTATAATGTCCAAATATAGCATGCCATAATAAACCTGATGGAAGTGTACCTTCTTCATGATGAGAATTGTATGAGAAATGTTATGCACGAGCAGAGGTTCCTTGCAGCTTGAGAAGCCTTTCTTCTTTTATTCCCCTCATGACAAGTGAGTGGTCAGATGCTTTTCTTACCTCAAGCTTGCCATCAAACATATGAATGGAGTGACCTTGCTGGTGGATGTGGACCAAGGACAACAAGTTTCTCTTGAGCTTTGGGAGATATAGAACATGATGCAGAAGAAAGTCTGGAAGACCAGGCAGTTTAAGCCTAATTGTGCCAAGCCCTGATGGCTTGATTTTTGATTGATCTGCAAAGTCTACTGCTCCATCAACATTGTCAGTGAAATATTCAAAAAAATCTTTTCTATGAGTCATGTGGCAGGTTGCTCCTAAATCAAGCAACCAATCATTTCTCCAAGAAGCAAGTGAAGCATTAAATAAATCTTCATTTACTCCAATGTTACATTATGCCACAACATAGTGAGTAGATTCACGTGCTTTACCTATGTCTATATCATCATTTTTACCTTTCTGTTGGTTTCTTTTCTGCTCAATTTTTTCCCATGGTAGCTTGCATGTAGAGGCATCATGTGATCCATTTCATTTGCAGCGTATGCAGTGCAAATCTTCCTTTTCTCCTTGAGAATGTCTGCCCCCCTACCTCTGAAATATCTCCCTCTTCCTCTTCAACCACCTCTTCCTCTTGTAGAATCTTGAGCAGGATGCTTTTCTTTATGAGCAAGGCACACAGCCTCTTCAGAAGATTCAGGGGATATCTTCTTTCCAGAAGCTTTCTCTCTTTCAACAAACTTTTTCACAAGAGAGTCAAAGGTGATATCTTTGAGATTTCCATTTGCTTGCAATGACTCAAGATAATTGGACTAAGTAGCATAAAGTTCCTTGAGAAAAGCAATAAGAGGAATATCCAATTCAACCTTAGTGGATTTGATATCATGCATTATAGACTTTACTTCAGATGCAAGAGCAAGAGGATCATTATTTTGCAATTCAAGAGTGAAGAGTTTAATCATGAGTTGAACAACTTCAAGTGCAGAATGTGAGTCATAAAGTTCTTTCAGCTTTTGTAAGGCTTCAAATGTAGTTGAATATGACAAAATATGGTGACTCACCTCTTCATTTACAGATGCCGCGATTAATGCAAAAGATTTGTTGTTTTTGTTTTCCCAAATGACGAGCTCTTTGTCTGAGGTAGGTTGTACTGGTTCATTATCTCCGTCTCTGACACACACTCCTTTCCAAAACTCATTGAAAATGAGGGTGTGTTTTATCATCTGGGACCATTCAAGATAGTTCTCCTTTCCAATGAGAACTATTCATACCATGGATATGATTGAATGCATTCTGTAAAAATTACTTCTACCGATAGAAAAATACTTCTGCTGAAAAAACTGTATCAAACGCAGACCAAAGATTTGTCATTTCTATTTATACATAGGCCTTGTGCATGACTGAATTCCTCAAAGCTAGGTCTCTGCCTAGAATTGCGAAACAAATTAAAAATTGAAACGAACTTGACACCTATGGCTATATGCGGTCTCAACTGCCCAATAATTTAGGAAAACAGTGCCAACTATTAAAGCAACAGTCCTTTTATTCTATTTTTTGAGAAGTATATATTTCATTAAACCTTTCAGAAAAAGACATGGGTTGATATACGACAATATTCAGGTAAACTATCGCTGTGTCCCACCACTTGGAATAATGCAGGCGTAACACTTGGAATTTATCACTAATTTTTATGCATTCCTGGTGTGAAAGAATTGAACTCTACACTCTGCAAAGCCCAAGCACCATACCAGCTGAGAATTTAGAATTGCCAACTTTAAAAAAAAAAAACAGGCACATTACTTAATACAGAATCAGGCCACGTGAAGACAATGTCAACCTCTTAACATAACATTTTGGAGTCTGATAGGACAAGCTCATTATATGACTGAAGTCCTACGAAACCATCTCAGCTTTGACACAGAAATACAGTTTTTTTAATTACCATTGGAGCCATAGGCAGATTATCTCTAACCGCTCTCATCATTGAGCTCGCACAACGTTACCACAAAAATCGGGCCTTAAAAGCTCTCGGTGTAGTGTTAATTCATCTGCTTGAATGGAGTTCCAAGATACAACATTTTCCTGTATCGTTAGAACCTTGGCTAAGCGAATTCAAGACTTCTAACTTCGCATTTCAAGGCCTCAGCCGCTCCCGCTCCACGCTCATGGCACCAACATTCCTCAAACAGACTGCATGGACTCACAATAATGGTGGAGGAGATGTCTTTCAGTGAATAAGTATGGCAGAAAACGTTTGTGGATAGTCCAGAGAGCCAAAGAATGCAGATAATGCAGCGTTCAGACCTGCCCACTATGTCAGGCCTAAATATATGGAATATGGCAGACAGAGGGCGTAGGCAATGTCAGGAGCAGCTAATTGTATGGAGGAGAAGCGCAGGTATATGGAGAGCAGTCAAGGGAGTTACAAGGGATATAAGAGCTAAAAAAGGAGTTGGCTCTAATACCATGTCAGGCCAGGTAGTAACTTCATAAGGCAAAAATGATTTGTGTCTTTCATTCCATCAGGTAGGTCTTCATTATATACATGAGGGAGAGATTGTTCAGTTCATCTCCCAGTGAATGTTCATATTTCTATTTTATCTATTTACATAAATTCACCCAATCACAAGGATTAGGTGTCAACAAGAAGTTCTCCCTGGATATGGTTGGTTGGACAATTGGGTGGTTCACAATGATTTGGTAATGATATGCATACTCTCATTGGAGCTAGAGCATATTCTCATCTTTTTTGAGTTGTATAAATACACAGTCAGGTATGTTCATAAGAATTCTTAAAATTTTAGTTATTATTAGTTTAAAGTGTTGTAAAACTTTCAATTTATTGGAACTTTCTACTTGTGAATGTTTATGAGATATTTACAGAGTTAATTATTACCAAACCAATAATGAATGGCAGTTGTAGTTGAGAATGTACATGTAGGGGGATTAAAGCAAGAATGTGTTGTTAAAGTTTTTAAGTTCAGTTTATAATGATTTTTTGTCCATAGAAGGTTGTCATGAGTTGATGAAAATATCATATTATCATAAATTTGGGTTTTATTTCTCCATTTACAGTTGTAGTTGAAATTTTCACACTAATTTTTGAAAAAAGTGATAAATGAGATAGTAGGAATTTTTGTTTTCTTTAATAAATTGCACCCGTGAGCATTTCCGTTGTGATTCAGCTTAACATTAGTGGTTATTCATACTATATGGACTTGTAACCCTCACTTGATTCCAAAAAAACACTTTTCAGAACCCAGATCATAAATCTAAGGGATTTTGTAGATTATTGCTGCCAACTCTGTGTGTCCATTGTCAAGTTTTTGGTGAAAGAATAAGATGATTTAGTCCTTATTTTAATATTTTTTCATTTGAAGAATTAATTTAAATTTTTTATGAGCTAAATAGGTTGAGGAAGAATCTTAGACTCATGTCAAATTTCCTTAAGAGATTGTGGCTTCCAAGTGTTTGACAAAATGCCTCAATGGGTGCAGATTGCATGCTTGCAAAGTTTTTGTCAAAAAGCATCAATGGTTGTAGATTGCATGCTTTCAAAGTGTTTGTCAAAGGGAATCAATAATTGTAGCTTGTAGATTGCATGCTTTCAAAATGTTTGTCAAAAGGCCTCAATGGATGTAGTTTTTGTGCATATAAATTGTTAGAGTAAATGTCCTACTTACTATAACTTTTATGTACTAAGTTAGTTGTTACTTTTAATATCTAAAGATTTCATTTAAAAAAGAGTTGTTGGAAACAATTTTACAGTGACTAATTTTGTAGGATTTTGTGCAAGTGAGAAAAATAAGTTTCGGCTGAGCTGCATGTATTCATGGGTGAAATCTTGTGTTTTAATGGTTGTAGAAAATACCTAGTGTGCCCAATTTTGGTAAGTCCACTGTTTTATTTGGAACTTTCTGAAGAATAATATGCTTCTAAATTTGTAATAGTGATTTCTCTTACTGCAACATTCATTATACGAGTCTCATGATTAAAGCAATGTTATTGGGAATTTTTAACTGATGAATCAATAAAGATACCATATTTATTATATTTACTAATGAAGAGAGGCATATTCCTCCTTTAGTGATATTGTTACTAGTAGGTTAATACTCTACCCTTATATTCGATTTTTGTGATAGAAGCATAATATTTTAGGTTCTTGTGGCATACATTTGTGGATATGACGTCAAGAGTCAATAACTAGAAATTATTTAGCATAATCTAGGAGATAAAATATGTTGATCTAGCTTAATGCTCGCACATGGAATTATGGTATAATTTATTTCCAGTCTTACTTAGAGCTCACATATAAGTATGAAAAGAGCACATTCTTCTTTTAAACTTGAGGAGAAATGTGCTTTGGAATTAGTTTTATGGGAAAGTTATCCCAACTTCTTATGTGATATTCTTATATTGAAATAGATAAAGAAACATGATAACTAAGTCAGTAATGTTACAAAAAAAAATGAGTATTAATGATTAAAGTGACCTCTACTTCTCTATATTATTGATGGTTGGTAAGGTGAGACCTTACAGATAGTCAAACAAACATCGTATGCCAAAGTGACGACCTCGGGAAGTTGACGTTCCAACTTACCCAATGGGGACCATAAGCTTTTGGCACTTCATCTCCTATGATTAGGTTTTTAGATGTTTAGGGTTTCTCATTATTTCTCAATGATAAAAATGCCACCGAACCATATTGTAACATATTTTAGAGGCATGTAGCTTCCACATCTCTCCTCATAGATAAGCTACCATCCTCCGAGCTAGTTTATTTCCATTATTTATGTAAGCATATTTCAATTTTTTGATATTAATGAAATGAAGTTTTTTTTTTTTTTTTTGCATCTCAGAGTTTATGTTTGTATATGTATTCTGTTGCATTCTTGTATAAGTCGGGATTAGTGGTATCAGAGTGGCCTACTCTTTCTCTATTTTTCTTTGCATGTCCCCAATGAGGTCAAGGTATAAGGAGTTAAGACTCAAACTAGTCGAACCTTTGCAAGACCAACCTCGCAAACATCGACGACCTCCCATGGTGGAAGAAAAAAAAGACGAGGGAGTAGGAGATCCTTTCAAAATATTTCTTGAGGAATCCATCGAGTCAAAGAGGAATGTGATTATGGATAAATTTATCCAAATTCTTTGGTGGCTACCCACAAGTGACACATCTTCATCCAGTAGCCACTCTAGAGGCACCACTCTCTTTAAGGTACAAGTCAACTTTGACAATCCCATATTTGAAGGCCAACTAGATGCAAACATCATCGATAGTTGGTTAAATATGTTGGAAGTATATTTTTCAGTTCATGACTTTTCAAATCGGGAACATATTAATTTTTCACTCCTTAAAGTCGCCCCCCATGTCAAGGATTAGTGGGAAACCTACTATGAATAGAAGTAGGAGAGGGAATCCTCATTATCTTCAACCACACCCACTTGGAATTATTTATGAGATAGCATCAAGGAATAATATTACTCTGTCAAGAGATAATAATATAAATACATAAATTTCACCACCTGCGGTAGGGAAGGGACCAAGACATGTCAGATTTCACAAATATTTTTCATACCCTTTACACAAAGTTGGGTACCAAGGATTCTGAGTGGCATTTGGTACTCAAGTACCATGGTTGTCTACACAAGTACACACAGGACGAGATGGAGTTCCAGGACATCTCCTCACTTGGAACCGCCTATCGATACACTGTCAAGAATGAGAACAAATCTAAAAAGAAAAAGTGAGACTTTGGATCTGCAAATCCGAAGAAAAAGAAAAGTTCCCCCAAACCGTAGAACAAAGCACAAGGCCAAGGCAAGGCAACCTAGGACAAACCACTGAAGCTGCAAGCAAAGAGAAACACCATGAAGACAAAGAAGGAAACAGGGAAATGTTGTGATTTCCATAAGACCCCCACTCACAACACAAGTGAGTGTCGAGCTAAGAAGTCGTTGGTAGCTGAGCTGAAAGCTTCTGAATTAGATGCATGTTCTGAGTCTAAGTCAGAGCCCAACAAGGGGAATGACAAAGGGAAGCATATTATTGATGTAGACCCTAGTGCGACCATTTCCACGAACAAGCTCCAGAATAATGAGCCCAAAGATCTAGGCGAAGGGGTGTTGTCTAGGCAATCCTCTCTGCAGACAGAGATGATCCCTCTAGCCCAATGAGTGGGACTAGCAACCTATGTGACAATCTACTAGACACTTTCCTAAGTCACAATCGAAATAGGCGAAGAGGGAGATGACCTACCTCGTTCTAATGCTATAATGTACTCCTTTGTTGAAGCCCTTGAATCGCTTGCGACATGGTCTTAGTCCTATGGCTCATAGCGCTTAAATGCCTGCACAAGAGATCAAGACACAACAAATCATACAAGTACAAATAGCATAACCTAAAGTAACCTACTTAACAGATCAATGATAATTAAGATAGGTGATGCACTAACATACACATTTATGGAAAATGAACCAGAAGTTGTATATATTAATAGAATAAATGAGGAAGCATACAACCAAGCCTTGATGTCAATAATCTCTCCTTGATTGAATGTCCAAGTCCAAGCTCAAGCTCTCCAAGCCAAATGAGTAGCATGTAGGCACAATCTCACCATAACTATGAGAATAGCCAAAGACCAACCATTTGGGAGTGGGAGATGATGAATATATAGGCAGGGAAAGGGATTTTGGATCTCTCCAAAGACAAGAGAAGGCCGTCATCTCAAGGAGGCAAGTCATAAGGATAAGACCAAAGGGAAAATTTGAGAGCACTCAACCTCATCCACGTTGAACAACCTCCAGCTCGTCATTCTGGAAGCCTTTAGATCATGAAGCTTCCTATCCTCTTTGGGAAAATTGTCTTTTAAGGATCATTGCGGGTATCAAAGCCAAAAATGCGCTGGCATTGCAAGGCTAGTATAGTGCAACTAGCGACTAGCACGGTTTCCCAATGTCAGAGGAGCGATGATGCTAAAATTAGGGTTTTAGAGCCCTTTCTTCAGTGGAAGCTTTAAGGCTTTTTTCAATCAGTGTTTTAGGGAGGATCTGAGCTGCATATATGGATGATTACACTGCATGATGGTCATGTTTCAGGCACTTCAGGGTGTGTCACAAGGAAGTGTGGGAGGTGTGACAAAATATTGTGTAACAGATGCCCCCTAAAGCATGAAGGAAGAACAAGGAGTGATGGCTAAGATGCTTTACAAGATTTTGCAAGGACGAGAAAAAACACTATCAGGAGACTTGCAAATCAAGGATGCATATACATATACATATATGATATCAAAACATGAATCCATGGTATGGACACAACCATTCGGATAGTAAAGATTATGAAAGAGATCCACAGCATGGGCACAACCATCCGAATGAGAAGGATCATCTGTAAATCTAAGATCCAAGGTATGGACACAACCACCCAATATAGAAGGATGATCATAAATTTAAAGTATCACGGTATGGTCATTGTCATCCGTATAGAAGAAACATGTGTACAATCATGAACAATATATAACTCCACACAGCCTGAGTCATATCAAACAAAACTCGGGGTCTTGCACTCCATCCCAACTCGATCAAAATACGAATTCAAACATGCGAATGAATGTGTCGATTCTGAACATGCTATAAAACCACCTAATAACTGGCCAATTATATGGATCGTTAACAGGCATGAGAGAAACCACCAATAATGGAAATGGCCCTCAAGGTATTACAGTACAATCCATGAATGTGAAAAATGAAATTGAAGTCGAAAACTCATGGAATCGTCCAATAGAAGTCCAATGATGAAAACCTAACGTCAGATATGAGATCTTGCCATTAAGGCATGCAAGATCTAAGGTACTGAAAGAGAGTCTCTAAGTCATCTTCCCGGATAATGAGGCGAAGTCGAAAGGAAGTGACCCATCAAAGGAGGGTCGTGATGAGTCCCCCATCATCGACACGAAACGAAGAATAAAGTGTAATGTAGTGAATAGGATCCAAGGCTATAGAAAATGGTCAGATAGGACTTCTCTTGAACATCAGGGACACGACTCCGGAGTGTGGCAGCATTTGACTCAACATATTACCAAGGGTCATCATGACGAGATGGAATAGTCAGATGAGAGGCAAAATGGATTACCTAAACCCAGAAGGAAAAGTGACTAAGCAAGAATATCCCAAACCCGACACGACAAACAGATGAATGTCATGTTCAAGAGCGACATGATGCCTATACAAAGGATGTTTCACTTTCATTTTCCCCACTATTTCTAGTGAGTACCCCAAATATTTTTTATCACAAGCTTGCAAGGGATACCATATGCTTGTCATATAAGTTAATTTTTTGAATGATTCCATCCTAATAAGTTTTACGAGCCCTAGGAAGGAGAAACTTGGTCTCATCATGGTGATGAGTCTTTCGTCGTAAAATTTTTAACAAGCCCAATGAAAGAATAACTCAATATCTTTTTCATATTTAGAGAGTTTTAAAAAAATATGAAAAAGAAAACTCCATCATGTCCATTTTCGTAATTTGTCCCTCGAACCCGAAAAGGTAGAAAACAATATCCGAGAGAACCTCTTGACCATGTCGACCAAGGTGTACCTTTTTCATAAATAGTCAATCTCAGCCCGAAAAAGGGGTAAACGTATATCGAGACAACGTCAATTCATTTAATTTAACAAGTTTGAAAAGACAAGTAATCGGTGATCTTTTCATTTTTCAAGAGTCAGAAAAGAGCTTAAAGATTAGTCCAAGGGGTTCCTTTTTCGTTTATTTTTAACGAGTCTGAAAAAGAGATAAAATAAAACTCATTGAATCAGTCAAGAATGATCATTGTATCCACCAAAAAGTACCTATAACTGCACAAAGATAACCACACATCACTGATATTGAGGAAAATAATAAAATATTGGCAAAAATGAGTTTAAAACTTATAAATAGACTAAAAGTAAAAACATTTTTACCATTTCACTTGGAGTAAATTTGAGAGTGCATTTTTACCCCATTTTCTTCGATTTTTCAGGCGAGTAGTGTGGGAGATCCAGGGCATCGTTTCATGAATCGTAAGTTGTAGGTAAAAGCTCTTCCTTTTCTCTTGCATTTCATTGTGTTTTGATGCTTTTTTATTGATTTTTTGCTTGCCAGAGGGGAGGATTTTAATTTTTATAGCTGTGGTGTTCATTGCAGGTTTTCTAACCAGACACGCGATGGTCACCCCTGAGCTGAAAGGCCCCCACGTTGACATCACATTTTTAATAAAAACAAACGTGATGGCTACGAGGTGGAAATTTCAAATAAAATATTCCTCTTAGAATGAAATTTCTGAGTTTTTATCCATGGAAAAGCATTTAATTGATGTTTAATGATTGTTTTGCATGTGATTTCGACAACATGGTCACCGAATGGAAGGAAAGAGGCCATGAGGTAGAAGATCACGAGGCTGCCCAAGATCCCAAATGTGTGAATGATTTGAGGAACTGTGGGCTACTCAAATTCTTCTGAACCATAAGACTCAGGGCCGAAAACAAGTTGCTACAATACCTGATTAGTTTATGGGACATTGATCAAGAAATATTCACTATTGGAGACCAAGAACTAGATATGGAAGTAGCTCTACATCTACTTCATTACTAGATTGTCTAGAAGATGGGAAAGGGTTTAACTCTTCGGATCTCATCCTGGAGGTGAGAGCAGTAGTGCCCTAATCAGGAGACATTGTCTGGGTGCTAAACAACAGTGAGCGGGAAGGTGAAGATAATGATTGTCAACAATATTCCCTTAAGGATGATTCTACACACCATGGCTTGTATAGCCAGGTCACTAGCTTTACATGATATTTCAAAATATCAATTCCAGTATGTGGTAGACTTCCTTACCCCAACAGTATTCAACTGGTGTGATGGGTTGTTGTCCAATATGAAGAGGCAACTTACCAAAGGTAAGCGGGGAAACCTGAAGCAATTCAGCTTCGATTCGATCTTGGTCACTTTATTTCTAGAGTGAGTGCACCTACTTTGGTATCAGTGGACAGAGGTACTGGATCCTACTCCACAAGATCTGAGGCTGGTCAAATGGAGTGAACTCATGCCTCGTGGAGGAGGAGGAAAACAAATGAATTTCCCTCCATAGTTTTTTAGTTGGTTGTGTTTCCAACTTATTTTTATGGATGACTACACCTATGCAGGCATAGATTTCAAATGGGGTCCAGATCTACCTCTTCCACTGAGTGAATAGTGGAATGATGTAGGTAAAACTTGTTTTTGGATTTTTCAAGTTTTATGATTTTTTTATTAAAGTGAAATTGAGATTTAACTTGTGATAAATGTGAAGATGTTGGACCAGAAAGGCCTCCTGGTTGTTGCCGATAGCACTACGAGTAGCACGTCAGATAGAAGATGCTCCCTATTAGGAAGTAGAAGATCCCAAGGTGGAGATGGAACGCAATATGGAAGTGATCACCCGCGAGATTCCAGAATATGTGACTATAGACGACGTGCCACTATGATACCAAAGGCATACAGTCGGAGTGTCTGCAAGATGTCATGAGTTATTAGGCCGAGTGATTAGAGTGTTCTCGTGTTATTACAAGAATCATGCAGGCGAATAGCCTTTATATTTGTTTTTTGCACTGTTGTAGGCTTTGAAAGCCATGTGTCTCGGAACACTTTATTTTTTGAGATTTTGATGAAAAAACTTTGGCAGACATGATATATATCTATATCTATATATATATATATATATATATATATATATATATATATATATATATATATATATATATATATATATATATATATATATATATATTTATAATTTTCATGTATCATGATGATATGATCAGTTTTACAAATTATGCAAATGTCTATCAAGAACATAATTTTCTAATGCATCTGTTAGTGTACTCAAGTTACGTGGAATATGTTGATATGTGATAAAATCAAAATTTCTTTCCAATAATCGAACACGTAACTTGAGTACACTAACTGAGTAATGATTATTCAATTCTAACACAATGAGTTGTGAATCTAATTTAACAACTAAACTTCTAATGCCAAGAGCAATTTCTTCTAATAACAGTTCAATGACTACACTATATTTGGCAATATTATTAGTTGTCCGTCCCAGGAAAATACCTTGTAAATCGACCAACTCGCCATCAAGGGCAGAGAGTGCCCAAGCTGTGGAAGACAAGTTTTGTGTGCTATGACAAGAGCCATCAAAAAAACCAACATAATGGTTTGACAACATCTGCAAACCGAGTGGAAACCAAGGTAAGTAGAAAAAACATGTCTGCAAAGCAAACAATCACACCAAAAAATCAAAACCGCGAAAAAATGAATTCACACACTAATGTACAAAAGTAATTACATGGAACTCACGCATAATACTTTTACAAATACAACCTGTTGTGAGGCTGTAACAATGCACTTTCTTCATGATCTGAAAATGGATCTCTTAGGCTTCTTGTCCAACTTACAAGAACCACTCCCACTCTCAAAGCTTAAATATTCCTAAGTCTTATTGATTAACCAATGCATAATTAAGAAATGCTTGACAATATAGTGTATGCTAATAATTGTTTTACACTGATTATCTGTTTTAAAATCTATTGTTTGTGATGATATTTGAATGTGCTTAAGCTGATATATAAATGCATATAACAGTGAATAATTCAGCAGTAAAAAAACACATAAGACAACAAATTTATTAGGAGTTCACCCACAACTCTTGGGCTACGTCTCCATGAGGTCTAGTCAACTCGACTAGGCTCTCTGGGGTTATGGTATAAGTCCTTTTTACAAGTTCTTGGCTCAACTCCTACTGTTCTATGCAGAAACAGTGGATTCATACACCATTTTATCCCTTGGTTCTTGAAGCTCTGGCTCTTGGCTCTAGCTCCTGGTTCTGGCTCTTGGCTCTTGGTTCTGGCTCTTGGCTCTGAATTTAGCTCTTTGGCTCTGGCTCTAGCTCTCTAGCTCTTCGCTCTGGCTTTGGCTCTCTAGCTCTTCGCTCTGGCTACTTTCTACCATCTATCAGGTTACAACTCTCTTTGGGCTTTTCATTTGAACTCCAAGTGACTCCCTTGGCTGTTCTGTTGCTTCTACGCTGCCTCTTTGGCTTATGCATTGCCACTTTGGCTTTTGTGCTGCCTCTTTGCCTTAGCTTCCTGCTTTGGCTTCTGCTTCAGTAGAAAACCCCTCAAGGATCAACAACAGCAACCAACCCCCGTCCTCTGTCAGTCTGCGGCTTTTTAAGCCAAATCGGCGTTGTTGGTTCATCTTCCCTCTTGGACTCTCTATATTCTAGCCACAGTCCACTCAAATCCCTCTTCTAGCATTCAATAATCATTACATAACTCCTTTAGGGCAAGCAGCCTCCTGTTCCATAACGGAATGGACCCATCGGCGCTTGAAATGCTTCAAAAAAATTGTTCTCTGTTTACACTAAGAACGTTGTAAAACACGGGAAAATCCGCAGAGAACATTGTTCCCAGACTTCAATTTTTCATAAATGCACCCTAAACTCCTGTTGGGTCTGCCCACTAGTCGCTACGCATGTCGTAATGCCTGCTCCATGGTTTTCCCCTTTGTATTAAAAATACACTAAAACATTGGAAAATCCCATAAAGATGGCTTTATTGGATTTGAAATATTATTCATTTGCATTTTGGAACTCCATCATGTCTGGCTAATCACATCAAGCATATATATATATATATGTCTATAGCCGCTCCTCTATGTAGCTCCGATTGTGATCCGTCGATTTCGGTGATCGCACCATCGCATCACCCGGGATACCATCGTAGCCTTGTGGTATCGCCGATTGCGATCCGCCGATATCGACGATCACAGTATCTCATTGGCCCGGTCCCATCGCATGTTATGCTTCCGACTACCCACTGACTGCCACTGTCGATTGTGATTGCCGATCAGATCTGGACCATTAATCGGCCAGATCCGATGGCTCCTGTGCAAACATTGTTCAAGCCTCCGATAGCATTGTTTTCGTTGTTTTCTCATGTTTTTGGGTTCCGATAGTGTAATTCGAATTTTCCAAGACTTCTCCTTTTGCGATGGTTTTGCCCTTTTGGGAGATTTGGAAGACTTAGAGGGTTTTTAGGACCCATTATTAGGGGATTTTGCCTCTTTTTCCTTTGGAAAAAGGGCAGCTTCATTTTATGATAACTTCTCCATCTGAAGTCCATTTTTGCCCATTTGAGTTGCGTTGGATTCAGAATGAAGGGTCTCTGCAATGAGACTATTTCTGAGAGCAGCTTGCGAGTTTCATTTTCCTCTGATTTACAAAGGATTTGTGCCATTTGGCACCTTTTACCTCTTATATGAAGTCTTTTAGACTTGGAGGCTTATCCAAGATCCATTTTTGGATCACACCTTCCCACTAAAAGAACTTTTGGTCTCCAAAAGCCTGATATACTGATCTAAACAACAAATGAGAGTGACTCACCCTCTTCTTTTTAGCCTCCCTACACTTTCCTTTGCATAGTGCCTCTGAACCAAAGTTTCTGACCACTTCCCTTCCCTGGATGGGCTGGTCTTCTTGGGAAGAACTTTCTTCCTCCTTTCCTTCCTGCAGAACTTCTGCTGAAATGGTCATAGAAGGTGGTTTGAGCTTCTTTTCCTTGATCATTGATCCAAGGTGGCTCAACAAATGTGAAGTACATCTGCGCCACAAAAAATTTCATTTGTACCTGTTTGAAAAGCTACCAACAACAACTATTAACAACAACATGCATACAAACAACAACTAGATGGACTAAATTCCTGCTTCAACAAAGCAACAGATTTCACATCTTATGGACACCTCCATGTCTTACATCTACATACAAATGATTTACTAGGTAAAAAGCCCACAAAACATGTCTTTAAACAAATGACCCTTCAAGTCAAGTATGTAGAAAAAGACCATTAGGACTCTTTTTCAAAAGATGAAACACTTCATCATTATCTCCATTTGGAGACCAAGTTAACTTCTCCCAAGTCAACATGGTATCACATGCATGTCAAAGCAATCAACCCTGCAAGTTAATTACACATACATGTTCAAAAACAAGGAAATCATCAGCATCCATGTGTTCATACATCTCAAGCTCATGCATGCTTTTGATCCCTCAGCTTTTGCTTAAGCACACTGTACTTTCAACGCTGAAATGAAATATAATGTAGATGCATCAATAGAAATGCAATCTTAATTGGATAAGAACTCTAACCGTTCCATACAAATCCCTTTCAAAGGTACTACCTTTATCTGCACATCAGCATCATCATGTGAATCATTTTGAGACACATCATTCATGGAATCTTCACTTCCATTTCTGCCATCTTCTCTTTCCACTTTCTTCAACTTTGGTGGAAGCATTTTTGGATTCAGTGTCCAACATTTTGCAACAATATGTCCTTGCTTATGGCAGTAAGTGCACTGCATGTGCATCCTCTTGACAACATGATTTTCCTTGTCTAATGGACCTTTGGCTTCTTGCTTCTTTTCCTTCTTCTCCTTCCTGTATGTGGCCATTCTCTTCCAACATCTAAAAAAATCATGCCTATCCAAACCACAAAAGTAACATGCAACTCTTTCCCCATACTTATGTGGAAATTTATCATGCTTTACAAAATCAAAAGGAAAATGTTTAGAACCAAATTTATACCTTCCCCTTTCACCTTTATTGCCTTCATGAGGAGGTGAAGAAAATGAAGAAATGGCTTCCTTTAGAACACCATCAATCTCTTCAAGGTTGTTAGAGTCTCCCCAACTCTCTAGTTCAAGTGTGTGATTATGAACACCTACATCCTGCAAATGATGTTTCACGCTATTGCATTCCTTCGGAATACAATCTTCACACTCTGCAATGCAACCCATTCTTGGAGTTGTTTCAATGGCCTTCATGGCAGCTTTGGAACACTTTCCATAGGACTGTCCATAGCCAAGACCCAAATACTTAGGCCTTTCCTCAACCATTATTTGTTCAACAATACCTTGTGCATGCTTTCCCAAGCCCTTTCCTTCATAGCCCATCTTGGACATTAGCTTGGAACCTATGCCTTTAGTATGTTTTTCAAAAGAAACAATACAAGCGTTCTCAGAAGAATTTGAAGACAAACTGGAATGGTTTACCTCTTCTTCAAGATGATACTTGACTAAGGCTTCTTAGCAAACAAAGAGCTATGACTCCAACTCATGCATCATTTTCAGGTTCATATTTTCACTATGAAGTTTTCTCTCCATTTCCTGTAGTCTGCTAGCAAGCAACTGCTTCTCTTCCTTCATGGAATTCAGCTGCTTTCTAAGCATGCCACTCTTCCTTCCATCCTCATACATTTCTCTCACCATATCCATCATGGTGGGTAATTCTTGCTTCATGTCTTCATCAAAGAGTCTTGTGATGAAGAAAGAAGAATTTGAGGACTCATATGTAGAAGTTGTCATTATACCAATGAATCAAAAGAAATTCAACAAGATTAATAAAGAGCTTATTTCAGCAACCCTTTGCAACAAACCTCTTGTTCTTTAAGGATTGCCTTGAGGTCCTTGGGATAGAAGAATGCCTTCAACACTTCTTCCTTCTTGTCCTTCCTAGACTTATCTATCGACAGCTTGCCCTTCACCTCTGTAAACTAAAAAAATAGTCAGTCTGCAAAACAAGCATACAATCAGCCTCTTGTTGTTTAAACACCTTTTAGACAAGCAATCTTTGCTCTGTCAATCAAGCATTCTGATATAACCATTTTTTGAAGGTGTGGTTAATCAACCTTAAGCTCTGATACCACCTGATCTGAAAATGGGGCTCTTAGGCTTCTTTTCCAGCTTACAAGAACCTCTCCCATTCTCAAAGCTTAAATATTCCCAAGTATAATTGATTAACAAATGCGGAATTAAGAAATGCTTGACAATATAGTGTATGTTGATAATTGTTTTAGACTGATTATATGTTTTAAAATCTATTCTTTGTGTTGACATGTGAATGTGCTTAAACTGATATATAAATGCATATAACAGTGAATAATGCAGCAGTAAAAACAAACACATAAGACATAAAATTAATTAGGAGTTCACCCACAACTCTTGGGCTACGTCTCCGTGAGCTCTAGTCAACTTGAATAGGCTCTCTGGGATTATGGCATAAGTCCTTTTTACAAGCTCTTGGCTCAACTCTTGCTGCTCTACACAGAAATAGTGGGTTCAGACACCATTTTATCCCTTGTCTCTTTAAGCTCTGGCTCTTGGCTCTTGGTTCTGGCTCTTGGCTCTGTCTCTAGCTCTATGGCTCTTGGTTCTAGCTCTTGGCTTTAACTCTAGCTCTTTGGCTCTGGCTCTAGCTCTAGATCTTTGGCTTCTTTCTGCCTTCTATCAGGTTATAGCTCTCTCTGGGCTTTTCACTTGAACTCCAAGTGACTCCCTTGGCTGTTTTATTACTTCTGCGTTGCCTCTTTGGCTTCTACACTACCACTTTGGCTTCTCTGCTGCCTCTTTGCCATAGCTTCCTGCTTTGGCTTCTGCTTCAACAGCAACAAACCCCCATCCTCTATCAGTCTGCAGCTTTTTAATCCAAATTGGCGTTGTTGGTTCATCTTCCCTCTCGGGCTCTCTGTCTTCCAGCCACAGTCTACTCAAATCCCTCTTCTAATATTCAATAATCATTTCATAATGCATTTAGGGTAGGTGACCACCTGTTCTGTAACGGAATGGACCCATTGGCACTTGAAATCCTTCAAAAATAGTCATTCTCTATTTACACAGAGAATGTTGTAAAACACAGGAAAATCCGCAGAGAACACTGTTCTCGGACTTCAATTTTTCATAAATGCTCCCTAAACTCCCATCAGGTTCACACACAAGTCGCTATCACATGTCGCAATGCCTACTCCATGGTTTTCCCCTTTGTATTAAAATACACTAAAATATTGGAAAAACCTGCAAAGATGGCTTTATCGGATTTGAAATATTATTCATTTGCATTTCAGAACTCCATTAGGTCTGCCTAATCGCATCGCACATATATATATAGCCGCTCCTCTGTGTAGCTCTGATTTCCATCCGCCGATTTCGGTGATTGCACCAGCATCTCCCGGGGTCCCACCGTTGCCTTGTGGTATCGCCGATTGCGATCCGCTGATATCGGTGATCGTGGTATCACATCGGCGCGGTCCCATCACATGTTATGCTTCTGATTGCCCACCGATTGCGATTGACGATCGGATCTGTACCATTCATCGACCAGATCTGACGGCTCATGTGCAAACACTGTTCAAGCCTCCGATAGCTTTGTTTTCACTGTTTTCTCATGTTTTTGGGTTCCAATAGTGTAATCCAAATTTTCCAAGACTTCTCCTTTTGTGATGGTTTTGTCCTTTTGGGAGATTTGGAAGACTTATAGGGTTTTTAGGACCGATTATTAGGGGATTTTTCCTCTTTTTCCTTTGGAAAATGGGTAGCTTCAATTTATGATAACTTCTCCATCTGAAGTCCGTTTTCACCCATTTGAGTTGCGTTGGATTCAGAATGAAGGGATCTCTGCAATGAGACTATTTCTAAGAGCAGCATGCAACTTTCATTTTCCTCTAATTTACAAAGGATTTGTGCCAATTGGCACCTTTTACCTCTTATATGAAGTCTTTCAGACTTAGAGGTTTATCCAGGATCCATTTTTGGATCACTTCGCAGTCAACCAGCTCATAGGCACCCTTCTACAAGACACGTTTTACAATATATGGACCATGCCACATAGGTTCGAACTTTCTAACTCCCAACTTATCGTTGGCTTGGTCATATAGGAAGACCAAGTCGCCTTCAGTGAAAATGCGTGGAGAAATGGTTTGATCAAAATGTGCTTTAACTCATTTCTTTTGTCCTTCGATCACCATCGCAGCAATACAATGAGTATCATCAATCCTCTCAAGGTAAAGTAACCGCTCCTCTTTGGGTGAGGTATCAGGAAGTAGTTAGATAGCTAATTTCAATGAAGGGATTTCACACTCAATTAGGAGTGTCGTTTGTAAGCCATAAACCAACTGGAACAAAGTGAAACAAGTGGTTGTCTTAGCTGAAGTTCAGTAAGTCCAAAGAGCCGAGAATAGCATGAGGTTTCAATCCTTTTTGTGCTTACCAATGGTTCGGTGAAGCATAGTAATCAAAACTTTGTTAACTTCTTCAACTTAGCCATTGGTTGATGGATAGTAAGGAGTTGACTTATCATGGTGAAGAGCTAACTAAGTAGTCAGCTCTACCATCATGTACTGACGAAAATGTGATCCATGGTCTGTGACAATGGTTTAAGGGACGCCAAAATGGGCTATGACATGGCTGAAGATGTATTGAGTAGTAGTGATACCGTCAGCATTATATCTGGGCATCGCCTCAGCCCATTTAGTGAAGTAGTCGATGAAGATGATTATATAGCCATGCCCCCTAGTTGAGAGAGGGTTACATCTCATGAAATCTATGCCCCATTTAGCAAATGGGCCAATGGTAATGACTAGGTGTAAGGGTGCTGGTAGGACGCACTACTTGTGGTTATAAATCTGACATTCATGGCACCCCTCAATGAACATAATACAATCCTTGAAAATGGAAGGCCAAAAATAACTGGTGCAACGGATTGTCTGAGCAGTGGCATAACCTGACATGTGACCAACACATGTCCCAAAGTGGTAGTCATTCAAGACTCGTTCAACCTCTTCAAGTGTTAGAAATTTGTGAAGAATAGAGTCAACACCAACTCAATATAATGTATCACCAATAAGCTGATAAGGTTGAGACTAATACCGAATGTAGCGTTGGTCGGATCGAAACAACTCAGATTAGAAGGCTTCGGTCTGAAGATAAAAAATGATATCTCCATACCATAGGTCAAGAGTGTTGATGAGAAACAAAGTTTCATCAGGAATCTGCTGAGTAAAATTGGAGGAAGTGTTTGCGAAAGGAAGGGCACAAATCAATTCCGCAAAAACAAGTGATTTCTTTGATTTGGCGGAAGTAAAATCCAAATAAAACTCTTGCAGGATAAAAGTCCATTTAGAGTATTTTCCCCCAAGAAATTGACAAGTCAAAATATAAGTCATGGGGTTGTAGTCAGAAATCGTCATGGTCTTCCATAGAAGGATATCATGATAAAATATTTCAACATCATTTGTTGTCACCAAGGCAAGTTTCTCGATATGAGCATATCAAGTTTCAGTATCAATTAGATTTCGCCTTAAATAATAAACCAAGTGTTCATTATCATCATCATCATCTTGAACCAATACCATAGCAATGGTATTGTTGGTTTTGGCCAAGTAGAGGAAATAATCGCGGCGATAATCGGGGATATGCTATAAAGGAGCACTAATGAGCATGTTCTTTAGGGCATCGTTGGATTGTTGGGCAATTTCATCCCAAATAAATGGATCCCCTTTTTGATCAAGTGAGTAAATCCCTTGGTGATTTCCATATACTTAGGGACAAAGCAACAAAGAAAATTAACCTTTCCTTGCAAACTTTGCAATTTATGCAATGACGTAGGAGGGGGTAAATTTAAAATAGCCTCAACTTTTAGAGGATCTATTCGGATACCTTCTTGGGACACAACGAAACCCAAAAGATGACCATATTCCACGCAAAAGACACACTTATGCAGATTAAGACAAATATTATAGTGTCAATAGCACAAAAATATGGCTTGAAGGTGTCCCGATAGTCACGACACTTAACAGAATGAGCTGGTAAGTCATCTAGATAAGGTTGAACAATGTGTCAAATATCATGAAAGGGTAGCATCAGTGTTTTTCAAGCCAAAAGGGAGCTTCTTATAAGAAAAAGTCCCCCATGGAAAGATGAAGGTTTTTTTGTGTTGATCATTGGGTAATATGTTGATTTGGTTGTAACTAGAAAAAACCATTCATAAAATATAAAATATCACTCCCATCACATTCATCGATGATTTGATCAATAAACGGAGTGGGATAGTTATCTTTCAGGCATGCGTGATTGATGTCATGGTAATCAAAACAAACTCGGATTGTTCCCTTATTTTTAGTAATAGGTACAATGTTAGAAACCTAATCTATCAATGGGATATGGTAGATAAAAACATCTTTTAAAATGTTTTCAACTTCTACCTTAATAGCAGCAGCCTTCTTAGGATTCATGGGATGAAGTTGTTGATGAACATCCTTTGAGTCAGGATACATGGGTATTTCATGCACCACAATAGTGGATCAATACCATGCATTTCCTCATATGACCAAGCGAATACATCACAGAATTCTTTCAAAAGGTCATTGTAAACCCTGATCTCATCGGGAGAACAAGAAACCCCAATGTGAATGTTCTCGACAATCCCAGGTTTAATCGAAATGTCAAGAGGCATGGTTGCAATAATATTTCCCATATTACCTTCATACAAGACTTCGTGCACTAAAATAGGGGTTTGAAGTGGATGCATCAAGTTATGAGAAATCAAAGCTTCAAGGCAGGAAGGAATCTCACTTAGGCTTGGAAGAAATGAAGAACGATGATGAATATCGTTCCAAGGAGCTTCATCAAGAGACATAACCTCAATAATACTCTCGTTCGTGGGGAATGTCTCATTCAAAGGATCTGGAGAATCCCAAGAACCAAGACAAGGATATTGCGCATAGGTATCTAGGTTCATACTGAACACAACATGACTTTTTGAAGCAGCTACAGAAGCTGAGACAATTTCATGATAATCTTATTCCAATGGATTTAGCAGCATGGAATCACCAAATGAAACAATATGATCTGGAGAAAGAATAATCCATGGATCTTTAGAGATGGAGATCATATTGATCGAGGCGACATGTGGATGTGGGAGAGAAAAATTTCCCATTAAAGAAGAATCTTTAAAAATACCTGCCCCCACACTCTCATATGGAATTTTGGTATTTCCCGCATATGGGACATTGTCGTTCGAGGCACTAAAAGAGAGAAAAGACAATTGGTTGACGGTGAGAAAAATGATGCACCTGGAACAAAGAGGAAACCACACAAAACATGGCATGGGTCCAACTTCGCCCATGTAGAAGGTTGTAATTCATATTTGTGTCTACAAATTCCACTTCTAGCTCGACAGTCTTCCCTTCAAAAGTGATAGGAAAAATTGTGAGAGTACCATAAGGACGGGAGCCTCTGCTATCAAAAGCCTTTGAGGTGTTTGGGGACTGGTTAAGGGGTGGAGAGCCAATGGCTTTCCAACATGAAACAGACATGATGCAGGTGGAAGCACCTTCATCAATGATAGTCTGATGGATCATCTTTCCTTTTATAATAACTTGAATCATAAAAGAAATCTGATGAGGAAGACGAGGAACATGGTTTTCGAGATCGAAAGTAATCAAACTAGAATCAATAGGATCAATGGATGCTATAGTAGACAACAATGATTTCCACTGTGCTGGACATGTTTAGAGAACTTCCAAAGTAGACATCGTCGAAGGAACCTGAGCTATATCTTCGACTATACTGTAATGTTGGGCAGCTCTAGCATTCGGATTATAGGATGATTTTCGAAGCACGCATTTGGGAGGTGGTTAGAGAATGGATTCATTATTAGGTTGCTCAATATGAATTGGACCAAAACTGGGTGGAGTAGAAATAGAAGGTATGTCAGTGGCTTCTTTCTCCACCATATGCTTTTGAGGGGTTTGATAATCTTTCGATCAAGTAGCGATAGAGATAGGCAATGAACCCATCAGCATGAAAACTTGAGAACCAAATGAGGCAGAGGATTTCGGTTGGTCTACCAACTGAGTCTACTGAGTTGGAAATGGCTCTTTCAAAATAGTCAGAGTCCCTTTCAATAAATGACTAACTTTAGCACGTCGGGGACAATCCTTGGTATAATGGTCTTCCTCACAAATGAGGCAAGGATATTTCGTCTTTCATTTGTAGGCATCATCAGTGGATGACTTGGGAGGATCATGTTTCGGGGTATCATATTTTACTTTTCCTTTACCCCTTTTATTACCTTCAAGGCTTTATCTGTCGTGGTAGACTGGACGACATGGACCTCAAAGGTTTTACCAAGATTTGACGGATCTTTCGAAGGATGATTAGAACCAGTATCTAAAATAGACTTTTGCTTCAAAGAAGATTTGGTGGAATTCTGAGACCCTGATCCAATAATACCATCAACATGTGGTACATCGAGAGACTTTGAAGATGCTGGATCCAAAGATGGTCTTGGAGCATCAGGCCACATTTCATATAGTGTGCCAGACAGGGAATAGACTAAGTCTAAATACTAGGCACAGGCAATAACTTGGTCCTCAGTGATGCATCCACCCATTTTTATATATTTATCAATTTTGTTTATCAATTATTTGGTGAACCATTCAGTTAACAACTCATCAGGAATTTCTAATTTGATGAGGCGACGCCGACGTCTCCATTCATGGATGTGATCGGAAATATGGTTCACAGTATCTTGCTTTAGATATGTCAGAAAATGAGTACTAGTTTCATAATGAACCCCTAATTGGAAGTGGGTGAGGAAGGCCATAGCCAAAGAGTTAAAGTACGCATAGGTACCCCAAGGCAACTCAACATACCATTTTGCAGCAACACCTATCAAGGTTTGCTAAACGAGGAAAAGACAAATAGATTTGTCAACGTAAGAATTGGAAGAACACCATAAGTGATATGTCATCACATGGGCTTGAGGGTCCTCTTTATATTTCCCTTCGAACTTAGGGAAATCGCTTGGAATTTTAGTAGGAACTAAAGGCCAATAAGGCAAATGACTAACGCGATCATTAGTAAGCTTCGAGACATCGGGCAATTCCAATTTAGCTAAAAATGGCAATTTTGGATTAAAAGGCATGTAAGGCCTTTGAGGAGGCCCATCCTGCATGTTCCAACATTTTTGGTAAGGATTCTTCCCCCAAAGCGAAGGGTTTTGACCATAGGGGATTTGATTATGCCCCCACTGAGCGGTAACTTAACCATAAGGTTGATTCTATCTAGGGTAGGGTTGATATTGACCTGCCATAGGCTGTTGATAAGAATTATACGTGGCATATGGATTGTAAGGTTGTTGCATCTGTTGACCCTGGGTATGAAGTGATTGGCCCTACTATTGTAGGGATTGACCTTGTGTTTGCAAGGTTTGACATTTTTGATATACAAGTTTATCTTGTTGCTACAGGGGTTGACCTTGTTGTTGCAAAGGTTGGCCTTGCGGATACAAGGGTTGAGTGGTTATTGAACAAACTATGTTTGTTGTTGCAAAGGCTGTTGACACTACTGTAAAGGTTTCCCTTGCTGCTGTAATGGTTTTTGGACAGTTCCTTGAGGAATACCCTATGGGTATTGGTAATTTCTAAATGGAATTTGACCATATGCACTAGGAATAATAGATTGACCAAGTTGCACATGAGACCCTGCTTGTAGAATATAAGGTGGATTTTTCCATGCTTGTGAACCATATGGAATATAAGACTGTTGGAGTGGCATCAGGGTCATGTAAGGCTATTTATATTGGATATTACCTACCCCGGATGAACCAACGGGGTTAGGAATACCACCAAGATAAGGTTTATTGACTCCAACCATGTGAGTTTGTGATCCACTCACATGGGTTCCACCTGACGCAAGTAATATTTGGATTTTCCCCCAAGCTATGAATAAGGTGGTGGTATATTTTGTCCACTTAACGAGGGTCTGAGGAACTTATGGATGAATGAACCGAAACAGTCGGTTGTACCAGAATGGAAGGTTGAAACAATAGCAAAGGTTTCATCAAAATCATCATTTGAATGGAAATTGATGTAACGACAGTGTTCATAGGTATCTGAGAAGTCACGTTTGGAATAAATGAACCAGAAGTAGGCATAGCATTTGACAACCAAATAGGATTTTGTTACAAAGAGGAAGCACTGGGAGCTCCTAAAACTAATTGAGCTAAGGTTGTATAACCATGTGGAAGCATAGGCCCACTGGTTTCAGGAAGTGTTTGAGATGGGACTCTTCCTATAAAAGGAAATCGTTCTGGAGGAAATTCATATTCTTGCTCTTCATCAACAGGAGGAATGTGAGTAGTGGAAAATTCCGGAGGACCTTTAGGAGATGTTGGGATCTCACTTTCTGAATCCATGGGTGGAAACAGCTGGCGAGGAGGAATCTGGGATGTACAAGGAGATAACTCCAAAGGAACACCAGGTCAATCGTAAGGAATATAAGGACATTGAGGAGATATCACAAAAGAATCAAATAATGATTCGAAGGATATAAGACAAACCTCTGTGGACTCTCAGGGGTTTCTAGATCAGACTCCTGAGGTGACAAAGAATCTGAAGGTGGTGGACGAGAAGCAAGAGGTTGGATGATTGGCACAATCCTAAGTTCAAATTCTTGAGCTTTTAGTGACTGTGGAAGTTCTGTATGAACTCCTTGTTAAGACCCTTCAATATCAGACAATGAAGCAGAACTGTGGGGTGAACTCAATGGTTTAGTCACGATGACTTTCTCTCCAGAGCAGCAGAAGAAGAGATGATTCGTTGAGGGCTGATTAAAATTAAAATTTACAAGGAATTACTCAATATGAGGTCAAGAAGCAACTGCATGGGTTTGACATGTTATCATTGGCAGTTAATTTTATGACACAAAACAACAAATAAATCAAAATGGGTAATACTAGGCAAGAGGGTTTACCAAGTAACTGTGAACCATTATACACCTTAGCCGAAACCAAGGACTTGACGCATGATGGTTGATCTCCACGAATGTTGTGTTCGGTGTGTCACGTTTACAAGGCGGCTGACTCGGTTACCTGTGGCTAAAGGATAGCAACCTAATGTGGTCTCGCAATATATACACAATGGTATGGGGAGAATAAGTATGTGTTAGTGTTGCCTAATGTAGAACCATTTGATGAGAGCATCCCTATATACGTATCATACTAACGTTCCTCCGATATACCCGAAATTACTGGAGAACCGTCTATATACTTCCATATTGGGACATGATTTCACCCCCAGGATACACTACAGGAAGTTAACGACAACTGTTGTGTTTAAAGATGTCATAACACATATCTAGCCTAGACCTCTAGATATTTGGATTAAATGACAAATTCGCCTTAGGTTAATTGACGTAAATTTTCATTTTATCTTGGATTAAGTTTCAATTTGATGTCACTTGTTCCTATAAGGAAACTAAATGATGAAAATGATATCTTTTCATTTGATTAAGGCTAAACCAATGAAGGAAGAGAGACAACCAAATAATGCACCAAAAAAGAAAAATGCATCAAAACATAATTCTTTCCAATGCAAAATGTAAAAACGAAATCTAATCTTTCATTTCAATAAATGCAATGCCAAAATTCAATCCTATTAGAAACCAAAATCACTTTCCTTTCACTAAGATGCACTAATTATTCTTCTTTCACTTTGATGCAATCAATGCAAACTAATGCAATGAGCAAAGGGAAAAATGCAATCAACTCAATGAAAATGAAAATTTCTTTCACTTTAGGGTTTTGAATGCAAGAAATGTCTCAAAAATACTTAAATGATGAAATATTTCACTTTTTCTTTCTGAAACATAAGAATGAAGACAAGAAATTCCTTTTAGTCCAACCAAAGCAAACAATTTGTAATCTATGTTTGACAATGGAACTAAAGAAATCTTCAAAGCATCAACATGACTCGACACTAATGAAAACAACTTCACATCAATGAACTAAAAGCAACTTGAAAAAGATGTCATGTTGGCTTGAGGGGGCCTGACCCAGGTCTGGATTTAATTAGCCAAATAAATCCCTACACTACTAGCCCTTTCAGCAACAATCCACGGAGCGTGGACTAAGGTCTCACTAGAAGCTGTATGGGGGGATGTTGGAACCAAGTTGATGTACCCTTGAGATGTCTGAGGGGTCGGTTTAGTCCAACTATGAATACCTTTGCGTAGGTCACTTCGCGCATTGTCCTGACCTGCGAGATCTTTGCGATCTGTTATAATCACCTTATCACAACCCTAACCAGGGGCTGAGGTGCTTTCATGCTACTAAGGTGGCGATATGGCTATTTTCCCAAGTTACACCATGGATCTTACTTATCTTCTTATAATTGTTAGTTAACTTTGTGTAAATAGATACCTTATCTTATATTCACTTAATCATCACAATCATATATGTCGCGCAGCATATAAAAAACATAAATGTAATTTATACCCTATACATTCAATGCAGAAAACAAGAAACAAATACAAAGGAATGGTATAAAACTTCTCTTTATTAATGCTTCAATCGCTTACAAACTCAACCTGCCCTGCACACTCAGCTACAAGGGTCTGCACACTCATCTGTGAACTACTAGGACTTTGCGCACTCAGCTACAGAGCCTTCTCCTACTCTACGACCCAAAGACTTGACTCTACACTTAGATAAGACTCAATTCTCCTTCTATTGCTTACTTCTCTAACTCATTTACAACTTAGAGCCTCGCTCTATTTATAGAATCCCATGGTCTATGGACCATGGGTAGATCTCTAAAGTTGACATTACATTACAAAGATAAGGGTGGACAACCCTATGACTCATTTACAAGCTTGCGCTCCACGCCCACAAAACACAGAGTCTTTACATCGGATTTAGTCAAAATATGGGCTTTAAGCCCCAAAACTTCCCTTAGGGAATCCCGTGCCCAACAGGCCCCCAACACAAACATCGTGACTCGCCCTTGAGTCGCTTCATCGGTGTGGATATCTTCACGTGGAGACCTCCCAAATTTTCCCGAACTGCTGCAAGATCAGCAACACCCTAAGCAGCTGCCTGTTGTACCTCCTGCACGCACTATTCAAAGATTGTTGTATCTGAACTGCTTCCTTGGATCTTCTCCTGTGTTCCCTGCATTTGCACGATCTTGGCTTCGAACAAGGCTATAATTACAAATTCCTCATCGATCCAAGGTTGTGCATGCACCTTCAAAACCGCTTCCTTATGTCGCTCGCGTCTACCTACTCCTTAAGCGTTTTTGCCTGTTACATCCGTGCGAGCCTATCTATAAGGGCTACCATCTGCGTGGTCCATTTTATATCATCATATCTTTGTTGTAGCTCACATGCCTCTGTTTCTAAGTGTTGTATGTTTCGGTCTTTCTGCAGAGTGGTGAGGACCTCAAACGACTCTTCCAAAAGTTTGGTGCAGTCCTTCACCTCACTGTTGATCTCCTTTGTTCCTGTTGTGATGGCGCTGGTGCTTTGTCCCTCACCTCTAGTGGATTTGAAGGTTGCACCTTCAATTGAAACTCAGTTGTTTGAAGGTTCAACTCCAGTTGAACCTTAGCCATTTCTTCTCACGCCTCGCGCACCCATGTTGCTAACCTCCGAATGCGCACCTCTGCTGGTGCCTCTGGTGGGAAGGCCAACTCAGGGATCATTCGGTAGGCCTCTTCAACCACCTGCACTAGCCGCCTATTCTGTGTTACGACATCGTCATGTTGTAGGCTTAGTTGTTCCATGTTAATTCATTGTTCACTCAACACCTGTAGCATGCGACCCTCCCTAGCCCGCAGTTCTGCAGTTACTCCATCCTGTAGAGCTTAGAGAATCTCCTGAGGGAGCACAACCATGTTTATCCCCCCTCCTTTTAGTGCATTGACCATAGGCCTATCGACCTCATTTTCTGTAACCAGTGCCCCCTCTAGCAGCACTATAGTATTTTTTGTGTGGGCACACAGCATTTCCTCAGCTGCGACTGTGCCTAATGTGAGGTTGGTCGATAGAGTACTAGCCTGAGAAGTGTGCACATGCAACTCCTATATCTATGTCTGGAGGGCCCCCAATGCCATCTGATTTTCCTCCATGAACTGCTGAAGGGCCTCCGTGGTGACATCGCGCACCCTCTCCCCTATGTCATGCAGATCCCCCTTAGTGAGGGTGATTGGGTCGAAAGAAGTCTTGGATGCTTTTGGCTTCTTCCGCGACCCCACCTACTCTCTCGGGTGTTGGCGCTTCAACTATGTAGAAGTTGTCTGTGGGTTTGCACCGCCTTCCTCTGTCTCAGGCTCTTCCTAAGGTGACAATGACTTATGGCCCTCGCGCTCCTTCTCTATTGCCTATTGTTGTTCTGCGGCTACCTTCTGTTATTCTACTGCTACCTTCACAGCGTCCCACGCCTTCTGCGCCTTTGCTATTGCTGCTTCTTTTCTTCTCTTCTCTGCTAACTATGCCATCTACAATTTTGTCTCTTCCTTCTTCCTTTATGCAACCGACTCCTCCATTTCCAATGAGGAGATGGTTGTAGCATGCCACTCTATCGGCCACAACTCAAGTACAGTGAATATGACATTGTCTGTGGCCGGTATGAGAGCTCCTTCCAGTTCTTCGCAGGGTCCTTGCACGCCTTGATATACATGTGATGGAAGTCTTCCTTGAACTCCGTGAAGGTTTGTATACTATTATAGACAGTGGGTGATACTTGTGGCCTGCAGTTAATCCCCATTCTGATGTTCATCTCCATGAACACCCAAAATATCTTACTGTCTCAAATCCTCTGCGCGTCTTTAGTGCCCCACAGCAAAGCATACTTCGTTGCCTCTGAAAGATCCCACGCAATTGTGGCGAACTGTCTATCCTCAGGCAATTCCCAAGCCAACAACACTATGGACAGCAGAAGCCATGCATAGATGAAGGTCTTCCCCTGTTCCTATGCCTCGCAGCAATTCTCTAGGAACTCCTTACATAAGTACTCAAACCAGTTAAACTGGACCCCCTCCACACATTGTGCGGGAAGTGCTATCACTGGTGCCGGCATCTCATCCGCGCGGCACTTCCACATAATCTTTCCAGCCAGTATCTAGGTGGCAACTTTGACTGCCTTATTGTTGATACTGGAGATCGCATACCCTCTCTTCTTTTTCTCCAACTTGAATTTTTCCTTCATGACCTCCGCAATTCCCAAGTCATCGTTCTTACCCTTCAAAATATCCGTTGGGTCCTCCCCCTTGCAAGGGAGTCAGGTAATTATATGAATCAGGTGGTCCGTGATGGGGATGCTCTCCTCTAGCCATAAATACCCATCATGCACCAGGCAGAGCAACTGCCTGATGACAAATATAGTTACTAGGGTGCGATGGTAATGCGGCACCCAGAGCAAGTTTAACAACCCTGCTTTTTCTACTCCGCGCAACCACTTGTGCGGCTCAAACTCTATGACTCCTACAGCTGTATTTTTCTTCTACCCCATGAGCTGCGTAGTTGCTAAGTTTGGGAATTTCTCATGGTCCGCGAGATCCCAATCTTCAAACATTAGAGCTGGCACCCGTCCTAAGTGCGCTCCTTCAAAAATGATATCATCGGGGAACAGTGGAGTCTATAGAGAGCTTTTTCTCTCATCTAGGTCCTTAGGCACCCTTGCTTTCCCTTTCTGTGGAGGAACATACACGGGCAACTTGGTCAGAAGGTCAGCACCCTGGGTTTCTTCCTCCATTTCTTCCTCCTCCTCCTCTTCCACCAGGATTTCCTCAAGGTCTTCCTCCTCCTCATCAGTTTCCACATTAACCACTTTCCCATTCTCTTCCATGGTCAGTTTAATTCTCAGTGGGTTTCGAGCGGACACACACATTAGTACCATAAGTAGCTTATCTTTCTTGGGCCTCAGTGTGCGCAGCGATTTAGGGATTTTTGCAACTATCTCGGTGCTTTATGGGGTGTCTCCTATCGCCATGGCCTGCATGGCCTTTTCAGTGATAATTTCTCTGATATCCATGGCTTCCTCTGGCCTGGTCATACCACTATTCCACAAATCTCTCAATGGTTTAGGTAGGTGCTCAAATAATGCCTTCAACTTCAAAAGATCAAATAGATTTGGGTTCATAAATCTCTGGGTGCATAATAGCTTAATTCTCAAATGGCCAAGTGTTGTTTGCTGGGCAGTGCTTTGCAATTTATAGCATCTTTTGAATTCAAATTCGACTGTTCCCCCCAAATTTGGTCCATTAATGCTCCCTTGGCGACAGATTTTCCCAAACCTAGCCCATAAAGTTCACCTTAAATGCCTGCCACTCGCTCCATTTGGTCTCAAACCAAGCATCACATCGTGAATAGTGACTGCAACGGTCACTTCCCAACCGACCCACGCAGTAGTTGAGATACCATTGCACTGTCGCGGATCCTGTGACACTTCACTCTTGCGCGCAGTCTTGACATCACGCAGCTCCTGGGCAGAGTATTTTATAGTCTTGTGCTTCCTTTCAACTGCTTGGAGCGCTAATACTGTGCTTCCTGCAGCTAGTCAGATGGGAAGAGTTCGCCATTAACTTCACTACCGGTTACTTTTCCTATGAAGAGTCTGCCATTTGACTTCACTGACCCCTTTGCACCCCTATCCGAGGTCTCCTTAAAAACATATGGTCCAATCCAAGGCATCAAGCTGATCAACTCTCGTCGGTAGTCCCCAAGTTTGTCAACGTAATCGCACTCATCCTATTCTATCACCACGGGTTTTTAATCAAGAAAGTCCCTCTTTATTTCTTCCTCAAGCTTCTAGACTTCTGCTTCTGCCAGGGCACTTTTCTCCCTCAACCGAGCTCTTTCATTCATGAGTGCTTGGAGCCTAAGATCACCCTGTTGAATCTCTTCATCAGGTCCCAAGTGTTCTTCTTCGAGTTCTTCCAACTGCGCGATCATGTCTTCCAAGGCTCTGCGATCTGTCATATCCATGGGCGCTACTACACGCGAACTAGGCATGATATACCCCATCAGTGTTATAACATTTTCTCCATAGGCCAACCTAGAAGGCGCCTGTCCCATTAGTTTCTTACACGTTGTCCTATAAGCCCATAAAACTGCTAGTACACGCAAGTCCCAATCACTTCGCTACGCACTACATACCTTGTTTAGTGCTTCGCACACCTCGTTAAGTGCTTTCGCATGGATAACCTTCTGCGAGATCGTTCTCTCCACATTCTATCATTCCAACCTAAGGATTTATTTGCACAATTTCCCCCCCAACACATGCTTATTGACCATATCTCCCAATGCAAATTTCATGTGCATCCGCATAGGTTGTTTTCCATATGTCAGCATCCACCTGGCTAGATGTGTGTGTAGTTTATCCTGCCTGTTGCATTTATCTGTCAATCACACTCTAGGCTTCCCAAACTGTGTGCACATAATTCTTCTGCATTCACGCCAGTGCTCAAAGCTCCCTTTGTGCATACCCTACCACCTCACAGGCATAGCGCGCAGTACCCAATTCAAGGCCTGGAAACGTTGCTTTTTCGCACCTTCCGTTCAAACTTATTTAGGAAAGTATCTACCTCACTTAACCCATCATAAATAGGTAGATCCCTCACTTCTGTTGATATGTAGTGCAATGATCTTTTCATCATAATATAGTTCAGCGTGGTTACCTCGTGTAATCGGTTGTACCATCGCTCTATCTCCTCATCAGAATCGGACATATAGGAGCTTTTGCACTCCCATAAGATCCCTCCGTCCACGATGGGACTTACCTAGTCTTGCTCTCGCGCAATTATCTTGTAGATGCAGTCCAAATCGTCGTCACTTTCATAGTCGCACATTGGCTCGATGCAACTCAATTCCTTAGCAGGGTCTAAGGATATAACTATGCGCAAATACTTATTCTCAAAAATCATCTTGCACTACTTCAAATTAATCACCCTATTCATGTTAGTGGCCCAATCAATTCCTAAGAGTGCGGGGTAGGGATTGTTGTCATCAACAATCTCTATTACTTCAAAGTCTGCTAGTGCGTGGTGAGCACCAGTATTGTAGCAATAATGGTGCAACTCCTAGGCTGCCTACTTTACTCTTATCAACCCAGTAGTTCGTAACAAACTTGGAAGTGACGGTGTTGTATGCACAAGTACTAGTTCTTACTATAGGCTGTCACTTGGTCAGCTGGCGCAAGATCACTAGGAGCAAAAGCCAACTTCTATTGATTCCAGAAGAAGCTCTATATGTGATCAAAGAAAGGAAATCTTACTCTACAGAGGCTACTCTAATTGCAGAAAGGAAAAAGATTGAAATGTAAAGTAAACCTAGCAAACCCTACTTAACCAACTAATCCTACTTTTGTAGAAAGCACTATGAAAACCATGAAATGAATTCCATTACCTACTCAAGGAACTAAACAACATCTACTCAAGCTATTTCTAGAAGTAAATGAGCAAAAGACATCTTTTTTTATTTTTATGTATTTTTATGTGCAATTGACATGCATGTATTTTATTGTATATGAAGGTGGAAGCAAATAGGTGGTGTTGAAGGGTGACTTTAGGGTTTGAGGAGATGTAGAATGGTTTATATGGGCTCTAGGAGGTCTCGGGCGGCCTTCTGGAGGCTTTTCCCACACTCGGCCTTCAAAAGAAAGCCCACAGGAAAATCTACAAGAGGACACAGGGGATCTACAGGAGGATGCCAAGAGCCGTTTTGAAGGTTTTGAAGGTGTAAGAGTGGTTGGAAAAGGTATATGAAGGTTGGGATGATGTGTTAGGGTGCCTAGGGTCCAACAAGGATCACTAGGAGAGGGAAAGATGGTTGGGAGAGAGGAAGAAATCCTATGGAAAAATGCAGAAAACTAAGGCGGATTTGAGGTGAACTTTGGGCGACCTGTAGGGAATGGATCAGGGAGAGAATGTGCTAGCTGATAGGCTGATCTACTGTGAGAAGAGATTTGCTGCAAAAGAACTGAGATTCAACCAATGAGATCAAGCAAGCAAGGAAATGAGTACATCAAAAAAACAGAATTTTGCATCGAGCTAGTCTAAATTATGAGCTATGGAAATAAATTCTGAAAAAATGCTACAAGGAGAGAAAGCATGGAAGAAGATTTATTACAAAGACATAAATGAGCATGGTGGAAGAGATCTAAAGCAAAGCATTAACCTTCTAACAAATTGCAAACACTAGAAATCCTATGGAGAAGGAAAATCTGTGTTTTTAGGGCAGCAAGAGGGTCTTTGCCTCAGTTCATGGTCCCAAAGAGAGGAAAAGAGGCCAAGGCACTATTTCTAGCCTTCTGAATCTTCTTTCTATCACTACTTAACCTGTTATAGAAAACACAAGTGGAAACAACCTTTTAAATCACCAAAAGAAACCTATTCTTAACTAAGAAAGAAATTCATCTAACAACAACTAATCCATAATCTGAAACAAAGAATATAAATACAAACAAAAGGAGCTTGGCTGCTTGGATTGGGCCCTAACCCAAGAGCTTTAGCCCTTTGAGGTAACTTAGTGCTAGCTCAAAAAGGATCTCATCTTTATTATCAAAATAGTAATAGGATTACATGAAACTGTCACCAAAAGTAAGCTCGAAGTTGAGCAGAGTTTTACAATAGCAAAAGTACAACAAAAATCCAACAAAAATTTGACCCTAGTGAGGCCCTAGGCCTCTCTACTTATACAACTGAAGCTCCCAATAGCTTCCTTAAAATCAGGGAGGCTTGGCTCCCAAAACTCGAGATAAACATAAGTTATCCTCCACTTGCTCGGCTGCCTCCTAGTGCATTGATTTGGTTGTTTGTACTCTGAGCTGCATGAAGGGGAATTCAAAGTGGG
Organism: Pinus tabuliformis; assembly: GCA_031772625.1. Lineage (NCBI taxonomy): Eukaryota > Viridiplantae > Streptophyta > Pinopsida > Pinales > Pinaceae > Pinus > Pinus tabuliformis. The sequence continues at coordinate 477,995,708 of CM062812.1, read as the reverse complement.
GAGTAATAAATGAGGGGGATTCCCTCCTATAAATCCTCTCCTTTGTCCACTTCGAATTATTGCTGCCAATTGTCCATTAAATCTTTGAATTTGTCTTCAAAATTCAACAAAAATCTGCATTAAATAGATATTAGACCTCATGGCATCATAACTAACTCAACTCACTCCATAAACATAAATATAATCAAAAAACATACAATAAGCTAAGGGAATGGTTGATTTAACTATGTTAGAAGGTAAAATGAGCTCATATAATTACCCATTTATGGCACTCATCATCACCCCCTACTGAAGGTGTTGCTCATCGTCTGAGCAACTTTGTCCATCTCCTCATCTTTGATGGTCCTGGTGGCCTCTCTAGCATCCCAAGCTTCTGATGTTGTTTCCTCTTCCTTGTCATAGAAGCCTGTTTTTCTGTCTATCTCTTCCCATTGCTTCTGCTCTTCTTCTTCAGTTCTCCATTCTAGCATGCCTAACAGTAGTGGTGGACTTAGTTTGAGGCCAATCTAATTGACCTGCAGCCTCTGCATTGAGTTCTTGTACATTGGCACTCTCCTTAGTGCCTCCTTCATCCTCATTGGGGAATGATATTCCCTGATCTTCAAACTGCGTGTCAAGGCGTTCCATCTCCTCATACATGCATGCACATAGTCATCCCCAAGTAACCTTTCCTTGTCCTGAAAATGTGCAATGGCCTGTGCTTGATCACTTATATATCTAGGGGAAATTTGAGGATTCTTTGCAAGCAGCTAGTGTGTGCTGATGAGAGCCATGGGATATGATAGCTTAGCTCTGATCATCAGTGGCTCATTCTGCTCTCTAATCATCAACCTTTTTACTTCAGTTTCCCTTAACTCCTCATGGTTCATCCATGAAGCCATGGCCATTAGTTGTAGGTCCCCTAGCCTAGGATTGGGGTCCCACACATTCATGACTGTGAGGTCCATATTATGCAGGTAAAATTCTGCCAATTTTTCCTTGTCTTCTGTTGTGCTTTGGTCACACAGTTCCATAAATTGTCTGTAATCTTGAAAAGGCATTGTGCCTCTTTGTGCCAAAGTCTTTATCTAAAACTGTAGCCATTGGTCCTTGAGGTGTAATCCATAGGATTTTGCTGGTGTTATACATTGCAGTGCCTCCATGGATAAGCCAACCATACATGCCAGTTGGGTTTCTTTCACCTTTAGCTACCTTCTTAGCAATTCATTTTCAATTTGGAGTTGGCTTCTTGCAGTTGCCTCCCTATGTCTAACATCATTTAACTCCCTGCCCATTTCTCTAAGATTGTTCTCCATGTGGCCAACATCCTCAACTCCCTTGGATTTGGCTATTTGCATTCACCTATGTGTTATTGTTATTTCCTTTTCTAATTCAAAGAATAGTGGGATTGCAAATGTTTGTGGAATTATCCTTCCTCCTTCAAGGAGATGCTAATAGGAGGCAAGGCTGCACTCGGGATCAGGTGGCTCTGTAGCTTCCTCCTTCCCCTTTGGCTGCTCTTTCCTTGTTTTCTCAAGCTATTGGGTCTCCTGTAGCCTTGACAGTGTCTCCTGTAGAACTATCTGTGCCTCTTGTAGGACTATTTTTAGGTCTTGTAGTTGCACTTTTTCCTTCCAGGTGGAAGATCTAGGAGTCCCTCTTGCATATGTGATAGCGGTTTTAGAGGGAGATTGTTCCCCTTTGACAGTGGGTGAATCTTCAATTGTAATGGGCACTATTGAAGATGGCTGGGGTTTTCCTGTTTTTATCCTTGTGCTTTTCCTGGCCTTGAAATACATGGAGGCTTGCCTTTTTCTCTTTTCTTTTGGTTTAATTGGTGTGCTCAGGGCAGTGAGGGCAGTTGCTGCCTCTCTTTCTAGAGTCTTAGGGGACCCTTCTCTTTGTTTTGCCTCTGCTACCTCTTTTTCTCCTCCTTCTGCCTCCTTTTCTATCTCTGTTTGCTTTGTTTCTTCCTATTTTGTTTCTTCCCCCTTCTCCTCTTCTATCTTAGTTTCTTCCTCCTTTTCTTGTCCTGTTGAGTCATCAGTTGCTTCCCCTTCTCCCCCTTTTTGCTCTTCTTCCTCACTGTCATAAGCACTAATATCATAGGTGAGGGCCTTTATGTCATCTTCTACTGTCATGTTCCTGAAGACTTCCCATGTTATAGGGAGTGTGAATGTATAGAGGGATTCTTCCACTAAAATCTTGATTAACCCATGGTGAGCCAGCTAATCTATACTCCCTGCCTTAAACTTAACGCTGGAGTCTATGAGGGATTGCGGGAGGAAATTGGGGATGCTGAGTTTCTGGGGTGTTGGAGTGTCCATGCCATATCTCAGCTCATGAAGGATTCTAAAATGGTAGCCATAGACTATGCTATACCTCCCCTCACAAGAAATATATTTTATGATTTGGTAACTAACCTAATCCCAAGGGTAGGGTATGCTTGTCCTTCTAATGCCAATTGTATCTTCTACAGGATGTTCATTGTTTTGGAAGAAGTTTTTCTTGGCAGCCTGTCCAATTGGTTTTTCATCTTTTCTCCAAGGTAATCCAAGAGGAAGGGTAGTAACCCTACTGATAAATTCAGGGGTTATTTCCATGGAAATACCTCTAAAAGTGACAGTGGCATGGGTTCCTGAGTGAGGGACTAAAGAAAGGGCAAATTCTTGAGCAATTTCCTCATCAAACCCTCGGAATTTCTCAAAAAAGGTCATCCAATTTGCCCTTGTGAATATGGCTACTACTTGGGGATGTTCATGGAGCCTGGTTGAATTAGTGGGTTCCTTCCACATGAATCCTCCTGTCATTTTGCTTATACCCCTTCTGAACACCAAATGTAGAAATGGAGATAAGAATTTTGAAGAAAACAGGAAAACAGAGGAAAACTGTGTTTTTTTTTTAAACAGGCTGAAATTTTTTATGTAATTCCTCTTCTTCTATGGACTCAATTCCTCCTTAAAATGATATCGTTCCTTGCACATATTGATAATAAAGGTGGGTATGCATGGAACCTACCTCTTCAAGCTAGAAATTGAGCAAAAAACCCGTGTTTTCTTCTTAAAAACATCTCACGGCCCCTCCTGTAGCACTGCCTGTAGGTGCTCCTGTAGAACCTGTACGTGCTCCTGTAGGCAACGCGGAGAGTAGGAGGATGGGTGAGATCAATGAAAAATGATGGTTTTGAGGCTGTGAGTTGACAATGAGTTTGTTGCAGCTAATTTTACGAGGAGAGAATGAGGGAAAAGGTGGTGAGAGTGCTCGAGGAGAAGTACTTATTACTTCTTTTAGATATTTCCAGTGATGGGGGTGAGCTGGCAAAAATGTACGTTGGCCATATTTGGACTGTTGGTCCCCACCTACCTTGTCATCATGGTTTCTTCCCACAATCACCTCTCATTATTGCATTGGATTTTGCATACCGTCCACCACTTGTCCTTGGTATCTTTCTTGAGTTGACTATGCACACATGTGGGTGACATCTTCGGATAAGTGCGGTCAACTACATGAGGGTGGCCAAGTTAAGTAGCTACCTTTTCCTCATTCAACCTCAACCATCTCATTTTATCGGGCATATCTTTCAATTACACAAATGCAAATAGAGGAGCAGGTTAGTCACTTACCTATGAATCGAATGTATGTGTTGTGAGGTACTTTGGCTCCTTTTATTATTGCATGCTTGTATTTCCTTTGCTGCATGCTATCTGATTTCTGATGTGTGGTTTTTTTTCTTGTGTAGGTATCCTTTGGCTAGCTCTAAGCTTCATATGTCTGCTTCAATCCTCATGGTTTCACTTCTTTTGCTACTGTGGCTTAATTTTAATGGGATCAACTGCTATAGGAATTCCTACAACAGCTCCTATAGCTGCTTCTCCCTTTGAAATTTCAGCTTATTTCTGTGCTAGGAGCTATGAGGATGATTCCAGAGATGTAGATGGATATGGAGATATACTAGGTAAGCTGCAGGTGAGATTTGAGGTGCTGCTTCTTCTCTTATTTTTGTTTTTTTTCGTTTTACTAAAAACTGGTTTTCTTTGTTTTTCTGTGACAAGAAGGAAAAAAATGACGATGATGACGTGATGCAAGTGTGGAATGGATAGCAAGGAGTGTTGATAGTTGTAGGAGGGTATAAATGTCCTTTATAAAGCTTCCTTGCCCCTCAAACTACTTTATGGAACCATTTCTGGGTCTCTATAATCCCTACATGAGCCTCTTGTAGAAAACACAGGGCCTCCTGTAGAACACACAGTTTCTGAAAAAAAACACAGTGGGGTAGAAGAAAGGTTAGAAATTATGGAGAAGAGTGTGGAGGAGATAAAATAGGTGCTGGTGTGAATGTCAAGGCTCTGTGGCATCTCCTCTTGCTCTCTGTGGTCCTCCTACAAACCTGCAATGCACATTAAAATTCAATTTTCTTTTTCTTTTTTCTCTTTTTATTTTTTTTTGAAAACAAATAGGGCGCCTCAAGGAGGTTTTCTCCCTAATTGCTTGCCCTCGGTACCTCCAAGGTAGGTTTTCTCCCCGGGATCTTATTCTCTTTTTTCTATTTTCCTTTTTTTGAAAATAACTAGGGTGCCTCAAGGAGGTTTTCACCCTAATTGCCTGCCCTGGGTGCCTCTAAGGGAGGTTTTCATCCAGGGATCTTATTCTCTTTTTTATTTTCTTTTTTTTGACATAACTAGGCCGTCTCAGGAGAGGTTTTCAACCCAATGACAGGACTTCAAGTGCCTCATGGAGGTTTTCACTTGAGTCCTTATTTTTTCTTTTTTCTTTTCCTTTAGTGAGTGGGTGAAGTGGAGGCTAAGACATGCTCCACTACCATCACTGTCTTATTTAAATCTTCAAAGAACTCTTGCTTGGAGAGGGGCTTCTTGTAAATTTTCAACCGATGTCCATTGACAAGCATGGGGATGGCTTCCTCATCAATGGTTCTGATCAGAACTAAACCATTGTCATTGAATTTTTCGACAGTGTAGGGTCCCAGCCATCTTGTCCTCAGCTTGCCTTTGAAATATTTATACCTTGAATCATAGAGCAATGCCCAATCTCCTTCTTAGAATTGCTTCTCCTTGATATTTTTGTCATGCCATATCTTCCTCTGAAGCTGAACTACCTCTGTGTGGAGAAGGGCCTACAATCTTTATTCATCCAACCCATTGAGCCAGAGTAATCTTTCCTTCTATTCATGCCTAAGGTCTAGGTCCAGCTGAGCTGCCATCCTTAGTGTATTGAATTCAAATTCTATTGACAGCAAAGCCTTCTTCCCATAGACTAGTTCATAGGGTGTGAACCCTGTAGTGGTCTTCCATGTTGTGTTGTAGGCCCAGGTGGCCTCAACTAATCTGTCTGCCCAGTCTTTTCTGCTGTTGCTCACTACCTTAGTCAGAATTCCTTCCAAACCTCTATTAGTAACTTCAACCTGCCCATTGGTTTGTGGATGGTAAGGGGTGGAAGTCCTGTGCTTGATTTTATGATGTGTGAGTAGGTCTTCAATCAAATTGGAATTGAACTGACTACCTTGATTTGTGACCAATTCTCTTGGATACCCGAACTTGTAGAATATGTTTTCTCTCAAAAACTCAACTACTTTTTCCTTTGTTGCTGCTTTGGTTTCTTTTGTTTTTGCCCACTTTGTCAGGTAATTGGTGCACACAATTATGTATTGCTTCTGTTTTGAAGGAGGGTTGATAGGACCCACAAAGTCCATGCCCCACTTCTCAAATAGCTCAAAGCTCACTTGAGGTTGCATGGGCATCTCATCCTTTGAAGTAGGTTTCCCCATCCTTTGACACCAATCACATTGGCTGGTGTATCTCCTCACATCTTGAAGAAGAGTGAGCCAATAGTAGCCTGCTTGCAATATTTTGAAGGCAGTCCTCTTTGCTACAAAATGACCTCCACAAGGCCCATCATGGCAGGTCAGGAGAATGTCAAATACTTCCTCCTCCTTGACACATCTTCTCACTACAACAAAACCAGTGATTAGCGTCCCTTTTTACTTCTTTTTTTGCATCTAGAGCCCATTTTTGGTGCTATTTGCATCCATTTATCAAATATGGTGCAAAACGTGACACAAAATTTGCATCAAGTTTTGCACCAAATCTTACACCAAGTTTAGCACCAGGTATTGCAATAGGTTTTGCACCACGTTTTGCACCAAATTTTATGCCAAGTTTTGTGTCATCCTTTACACCAGGTTTTGTTCCAGGTTTTGCATCAAGTTTGGCACCTAATTTTGTTTGACATACTTTTGCATCCTCATTTGCATCCACTTTTTGCACCTACACTTGCATCAACTTTTGCATCGACTTTCGCATCCTTTTTTGCATCCTTTTTTAAATCATTTTTTGCATCCATTTTTTCATCCATTTGTGCATCCCTTTTGCGCCAAGTTTTACATCGTGTTTTGTGTCTAGTTTTGCATAAAATTTTGCATCTACTTTTGTTGCATCCACTTTGCCCTCTTGTTTGGCATCCATATTTACATCCTCTTTTGCATCTATTATTGTACCCACTATTGCATCTAATATTTTTGTGCCACAATTAGCGCCTAGTTTGGCACCTCCTTTTGCACCCACTTTTGATTATAATTTTGCATCCACGTTTGCATCCTCATTTGCGTCTAGGTTTTCATCAACTACTACATCTATTTTTGCATCCCTTTTTGTATCCAATTTTGGATCGGGATTTGCATCGGGTTTTGTGTCTCGTTTCGCATCTACTTTTGCATCGACTTCTATTGCATCCACTTTTGCACACAATTTTGCATCCACTGTTGCACCCATTTTAAATTTCACTTTTTGCATCCCTTTTTACATCTTCATTTGCATCATACTTTGATTCTTTTTTTGCATCTATCATTACATCCACTTTTGTTATGCCACAATTTGCACCATGTTTTGCACTCATTGTTGTATCCACGTTTGCTTCCAATTTTGCATCCATGTTCACATCCTCTTTTGCATCAAATATTGCATCTATTTTTGCATCCACTTTTATGTTAGGTTTATGCATTGGGTTTTGCATCTCGTTTTGTATCTACTTTTGCATCTACTTACATTATATCCATTTTTTGCATCCAATTTTGTTTTGCCTGTTGCATCAATGTTTGCTTCCACTTTTACATCCATTTTTGCATCTTATTTTGCATATTTTTTGTCTATTGTTACATCCACTTTTGTTGCACCATATCTTGCACCTACCATTGCAACCACATTTGCTTCCACGTTTGCATCCCCTATTGCATCCACTTTTGTTTCATCCATTTTTGCATATACTTTTGTTTCCGTTGTTGCATCCACATTTGTTTCACCACAATTTGTGCCAAGTTTTACACCTACCATTGGACCCATGTTTGCTTCCACTTTTGCCTTCATGTTTGCATCCAAGTTTGCATTGACAACTGCATCTACTTTTGCATCCACTTTTGTGTCAGGTTTTTCATGTTGTTGTGCATCTACTTATGTTGTATCCACTTTTCGTCCAATTTTATTTCTATTGTTGCCCCCATTTCTATGTTCGCTTTTGCATCCCTTTGCCAACACTCATCATATTTTCTGCATTGATGATATTCCTTATGGCATTCACAATTATGAACAATTGATGACAATGTCAATAATATTGACAATGATGAAAATGAAGATGATGGCGATGACATGAATTGTGATTATGATGATAAAGACGATAGTGGTTACAATGACAATGATGATGATGGCAATGATTATGATGATGACGATGCTAATGACGTTGGCGAATCTTCCCAATTTTAGATGTTGTCATTGTCATAATCATAAGCATTATCTTTGGTGTCATGATCATCATTTTCATCTAGGTCATCATCAAAAACAATAATGGCATGAATGATGATGATGCATGATTACAACAATGTCGATAGAAATTACATTAATGATGATGATGGGGATGATAAAAATGACAATGACGATGATAATGGTGGTGATGATGATCATCATCGATCATCTGTCAAAAATAGAGTTGTTATTTCTCTTACGTATATCAATGTGTCCTAAACAACCCTTTTCTAGCACTGATCACATTTTTTGGGTTGATGATATTTCTTACAACATCTACAATTATGAACAATTGCAAACAATGTCCATAATGATGATGATGATGGCATGAATGGTGATTATGATGATAATGTAATGATGGCAATAACAATGACAAGGATGATGGTGATGATGATGACAATGATTATGATAATGAGAATGAACTTACAATCTTATGGATTCGTGAACAATTACTAGTTTCAATACCATCTTCTGGATACGTATTACTATCATACTTTTTAAATTTTCTGTCTCTCTTGAGGTATGTTACTATAATGGTGTTGTCAACACTAGAAAGATATCTTGTTGTAATGGTGGTTCTAATGTTAGCACTAGCAAAGTTTAGTAGGGAGGATGCTACTACAAGAGGAATTCCTTCTAAGTGACTATGGCATTCAAAATGAGGCTTTATGGGCTGCTTGTTAACACATGTTCTCATGCTCATATAAAATTAATGTGAAAAGTTGCTTTAATTGGTTCCCATGCATAATTGATATTGATAATGGGGTGGTATAAAATTGTAATGGGCATATCCGTTAGTTAGTTATGATGGGTCAACAACGTTGAAACCATCCAAGTGACAATTCACCTTGGAACAATCGTCGCTCGTGCGAAAACACGAAGTTTATGTAAATGAAAGTTGTGATTGTAGTGGAATTAAAACCATCGAGAAATATCAAAGAAGACGCTGCCTACCAGTTTTGAAAGACAACCAAGGCATTGAACAACTATTTGCGTTAGGATGTAGTGAGGGAATCGAAGGAAATTTGGCAGCCCTAAGTTGCCATTACTATTGCCAATCACACATTCAATAGTAACCATAAAAGGTAGCCACATATAAACAAAACCTCGAGGTGTTGACAGTCAGAATCTATTGTAATAGCTTTGACGTATATATAGTTTTGTGTTTAGATGAGAATGAAGTGGGCTTCATCCAGGGTTCGGCTCAATCCTCGTCCATTCCATGCAGTGGTGTTTAATTCGCCAAGCAAGAGAATATTACGTGAGTGTTCAGAGTTAAATCAACAGAAATCAAGGACGTGTGATTGTCAAATTATTGCTCCTCCCTTATGATTGAGCGCTTGATGCGATGGTCATTATCCTTGGGTGATACTTTTATTCCCCATTTTCTATTGAAAAAGTAGCGTTTTTCTGTTCGATTATGATAGGATTGGATCATGAACGCCGGTTTGGGTGGATGTAGACCCATGTTTTTTTGTGGTGATCTTCAAATGTCTTGAGGATAAGAAAAAAATCCTTGACCAAGGTCCATGGTTTTGGGGATGAGTTGGTCTTCTAGTGAAGCCATGGTTTCCCAACTTCAATCCTCTCACTATGTTGCCGATGACTACTCTAGTATGGGTAAGATTCCCAGTTTTCCCATTCACTTTACCCATCTAGATCTCTTAGAAAAAGTGGGCAATTTTATTGGAAGATTCGTCAAAGTAGACAGGGAAAGACTTTTGAAAGGCATTTTCACCTATGTTTGCATATGTGTTTAGGTAGATCCCAATGAAGTTTTGCGAGATAAAATTGAGCTCAAGTGGATGGGAATTGTGTATTCTAGTTCAGTTATTCTGAGCTTTCAATGGAAAATTTTGACTCTATTTTGGCTTACAGGCAAGATTTCATAAACTAACGCTCTCTATAAATGGACTAGACAAGGTTGTGCTCAAAATTTTGTTTAAAAAATGGCAGAGTTTGGGAAGAAGTTCTTTAAGTTAATGGATCAGCATTCAGATGCATTTCGAGTGGTTTGATTGAATGATTTCTGTCTCAGTTCCGCACATTTAAAAGTTTTGGAGAATGGGAATTGATAATTCTGGTATTTGATGGTGTTCTATTCAAATTACACAGAAGAAGATAGAAAGCTAGGGCTCACAACCCCTACCTAAGAAATTCTGGTATTTGATGGTTTTCCCCCGACCAACCAATTGTTAGGCTCACAACCCGGCTAGGCAAGGTCAAGTTTAGGAACAACCTAGCTAGGCGAAGTGAGAGAGTACCGTAGTTAAGCGCTGCAGGGTCAAAGAGAGAAGGTGAAGGGTTGGATGCCTCACCGATCAATGGGCTAAAGTAGGGGTTGGGTGCTTTGTCAAGCCCCCCCCCGCTTCTTATTCACCAGTGTCGTGTCGAGAGCAAGGAACATTCTGGAAAATTCAATATTAAGCATCAATCTGCGATGAAACAGGGGATTCCTCTATAATCGGCTATGGGCTTATCTAGAAGGGCACCTCCTGGCCTTATGACTGGCATCTACACCTCCTTCCTTCCATATGCTAAGGTCAATGGTGAAGTGGGTCTAATATCTTGCTATGGAACTTCATGCATGGACAAGGAATCAATATCTACCTACTATGCCAAGGGGACTATTAGAAGGGTACTAAATAGGACCAAAGACTATTGGCTATTGGAATGGCTAAGTTATACTAGATCTAGATCTTTATCTCGGTAGAGAAGAGAGTAAAGAAGTGAAACGTAGAGATGCGAGTATCATATGTCTAGACGAGTATAATATGTATAGAGCTCGAAGAGAATGAAATTCTCTGAGAGCTAGCCATGGCTCAAAGAGCCTCTTTTTAGTTGTTGAATTTAATGTCGACTGCTTTCTCCTTTCCCTTATTTCCTCTCTCTTATTCTTTTTTCTTTTCTCCTTTCTCTTATTCCCTTGTCCTTTCCCCCCTCTCCCTACCCGTACCCCACCCTCGCCCAGACGGCCCTCAAGCGTGCCTTCCCCTATCCTCGCCCTATGATCGCTTACCGCTTATCTTTTTTCTTGAACTCGTACCTTTGGTGGCTCCTCCGGAGAGTGTTCCGTTCTCCTGCAGTGCCGCCCCTTACCTCTTTCAGAGTAAGATAGACTTCTTTCTTCAAACAAGTAACAGTTGTTCGAAAAAAAAGAACAACCAACAACACCCAAAGTACTCATACCGACTTTCTCTCCTACCGAACCGAAGCAAAGCGTAGGTAACCGACTTTCTTTCTCTTGATACGGCAACCGAAGCGAAGCGTAGGTAACCAACTTTCTTTCTCTCCTACCGAAGGTAACTACCAAAGGTAGGCATTCATCTACCGAAGGGAGGACGACAGGTAACTGACTTTCTTTCTCTCGATACGACAACACAACTACCAAAGGTAGGCATTCTTTCCAGCATCTTTCCAACTCTTGCTCTTACCTCTCTTTCCAAAGGAAGGAAGGGGGGTGTGGGGGAAGGAAGGATCAGCTTCCTTCCCACCGCCAATGAAGGAAGGGGGTTGTAAGGAAAATATTATTAGTGCCAAATGAAAATTTATGTTAGGGATGCTTTCACATAGTTAGTTTTGTAATTATTATAAACATCACATACATAACAACCACAAATAAAAAAAGTATGTAATATATAAGAACAAAACTAATGAAGTTGTTAGTACTAAAATGAGGCATATACCATCACATGTAATCTTAGATATACTTAGTGTGACACACCATGACATCAATGTCTGAGCAATTTGTAAATGTGCTACAAGGGCTCAATAGGGGGCTAATATTTATTTGATAGTCACGTTCTTGGCTTTGTTGCTTCATTTGAAGGAAGGAGGACACTATTGAATTATTTCAATTACATGGTTCACACCTTCCAAGTATTAGTTAACTTGCCTAAAAAGGTTCCTAACACAAGTGATCAATGCAAATATCACCCATAGGCTACTTTTGTTCACAAAACTTAACTCTCCCACTTTATTTTTGTAAAGACCCACTAATTCAAGTGTAGCCATGGTATTTGATGCACGACCTCATGTGCACCAAAAAACATCCCATAACCAACCTCCTCGAACCAAGCTTAACCTTCCACTCCTAACACCAAAATGTGCAACACTTATCATAGGGTCCAAGGGGTATTGTCCTTGGTGGCCTCTCATCACTATTGATAACTAGGGTTGAAATGTCACACCCCATGCTTGTGAAACATCTACATCATTTGGCACATTGAATTCCATCCATGTGCACCAAGTTCTAATATGCATGCATGCTTATCCTATATCTGCTTATATTTAGGAATGCCAACCATGACATAACCATTACAATATCTTTCTTCTTATTCTTCTTCTTCTTATTACTATAGAAAAAAAGGACCCTTTTGTTATTCACGAGGAAGAAAAAAAGCACAAACATTGACAAAAAGATTGTAACTTCTGTCATTACAATGGGTTGCCAGAAGACAAGGCATCACGACCCAGAAGAAGAGAAAAAGAAGTTGTCGTAAAACCAGGGTTTTACAATTTTTTTTCTTCTGCAAATTATAAGACTGACTAGAAATGACAATAGCATGCAACCAAAAATTGTAGAAAGTGTATTATACAACCACGAAGAGGGCCCTACTATGAGAAAAACAAAGACAGTGACTAGAAATGACATTAGCCTGTAACAAAAAATTCCCGAAAGTGTATTATACAACCATGAAGAGGCCCCTGTCAAGAGAAAAAGAAAGACATTGTATTTGAGGCTAATTGAAAGCTGAATGTAGACTCACTTGAAATTTATAGTAAGCTAGTTGATAACTAATTGAAAATTTGACTTAAAGCTGATCCATATTAGTATATGGGCATCGAATGAGAACTTTGAACTGGGTTGCCAACTAATTCATCATAATATATGTAACCTGTCTCCAGACAAATAATTCTTTTTTAGAGAGAATCTACAGTTGTATTTAGCTCCCTATGGATGTGATGGAAATTGATTTCCTAGAAGTGGTTCTTTAACTCCACAATTTTGCTTTTCCAGGAGGATAAACTTATAACTTCCTACTATGCTTTACTGTCATTATTTTTTGGCTCCATTACAATATTTGTATGTCAACAACATGGCACACTACAACCAAGAAGATGAACAATTACATCATTAAGAGTTACAAAACCATCTTGCCATCGAATAACCAACATTAATTAAACAACCATTTAACAACATAATAGCAATTACACTATATATATATATATATATATATATATATATATATATATATATATATATATATATATATATATATATATATATATATATATATATATATATATATATATAGATCAAATTACACGTATAAATACCGCATTTCAATAGAAGTTAGATGAATTGCGCTAGTCCCAAAGTTTTGCTTTGACTTGAAATTAAACTCTTCTTCACTTTGTGATTTTTGTGTTATCCACTAGCATAGACCCATCTTAAATATAGATATAATATGAGCGGAGAGGGATCCAATTTCTTCATTGGCAATTATTTTTTATGAGCAAACATTATTTAAATGTTTTGTATTTTTTTTTTTTTTTTTTTTTTTTTTAAATTTATTTTGGCCGACACTAGCAAAATTTCAACTTTGATGATGGACAAACATCGTTGTAACCATACTAGGCTGTAGAGTGAGCTTGGCATATTCATATTATTTTCATCCTCAACATTGAGGATTGTGTAAAGCTCAGTGGAAGATGCCCCTTGGAATGATGGACAAACATGGCTGTAACCATACTAGGCTGTAGAGTGAGCTTGGCATATTCATATTATTTTCATCCTCAACATCGAGGATTGTGTAAAGCTCAGTGGAAGATGCCCCTTAGAATAGTTTTGATGCCCCCAAAATGACTTCCATTCTCAACCCCTCCCCATGAAATTTGAACTTAAGACCTCGTAACAACTAAACCCCATACAAACCAACTACCCTACAACTTATCATGGATCAACCACAACAATACTTATTATAATAATTTAAAACCAATATTTCTAATTACTTTTCCATATTTATCTCATTTACAAATCCCTCAACCCCATCCCATTATTATTACAATAAACACAATAATATATCACCAAGGAAAGAGTTCAAAATTGCGAAAACAAAAAACGCACAACAACCTCTGGTCCCAACATGACAACATGAATGAAGTAGGCCTCTCATGTTGGAGATGATTTAGGGGTTATTCCATGGCCTTCTCTCCCTTTGAAACCCCCCAACCATCCCTGTAATAATTTATTATATTATCTTTAACGATGCTACTTTTACTCTCAATCTTTAACAGCTACCGGCCTTCCCTCTTCAAAACCCTTATATAGAGTGTTTTCTCTCCATCGACCTCAAAAACCCTTATATAGAGTGTTTTCTCTCCGTCGACCTCTTTGCCCTTTGCCTTCAAAGCATTTTTGCACAGTTAAATCCTTTGTCCAAAATCCTCGGGGTTTCGCATTCGTGTCTGATATTGGGCGAGTTTCTGGCATATTTTGGATCCATCGATTTCATTCGAGCCCTCCCTCTGTGCACTATCTGGTATTGGGATGGCTGGAACTCAGGAGGATCCTGTTCTTACACGGGCAGTAGATGACGATTCGAGAGAGAACGAGGATGATGCCGGAAAGGAAGAGGACACTGGAGCTTAGGTTGCACCCATTGTTAAGCTTGAGGAGGTTACTGTCACCACGGGCGAAGAAGAGGAGGATGTCCTTCTTGACATGTAAATTTCTTAATCCATGGCTATTTCATGATTTTGTTTTCTCAGTTGAAAGTTGTTTTCATGGCCTCTTCGGTGGCCCTTTTCCTGTGCACATAAATGGGACCTTGACTATAAGGAAGATGCATTTGGGCAGTTATTTACTTCTAATTTTTCTCCTTTTTAGTAAGATCTGTTTTTATCGGGTTCTCGATGTTTTGTTCGCCTATTGATGATGATCAGATTTGTCATTTCAATGGGGTGCTGAAGAAACTCTATGGTAGATGCATTTAGCGGGCTATGGTTTGTTTTATCGGGTAATTAGGGTTTTGCTTTTCTGTGTATTTTTGGTGGGATTTGATGCGCTTTGATGGCGAATTCGTTATATTTTGGATTCTTCACAAGATATTGCATGAAATTCTGAACACCAGAGAAAATTTACCCGAATATTGATAGTACCTTTATGGAACTTCCTGAGATATGAACACATACTGAATCATCAAGTTTGCTTTGTCTTTTCTGCTCTCAATACTGTTGAACTCCTTCGCAATGTTCTGTAATCGGAAAAACAGGGAATTCCGGAAACAACAAGTTCTGAATTCAAACCACGGGAGCTTTAGGTTTATCTTAGGGTTTAGAATTGAGGGTTTGTCATTCTTTCAGCGAGCGTTGATCATATACACAAGCAATATAAGCTCCCTTTCTATTTTAAATTAAATACACTTTCCTTCATCCAGTCATGCTTTTTGTCTTTCCATCGGAATAGTGGGGATGAAGCTTGATGAAATGATAAATGGGATTGAATTTCCACTTGCAGGAGTATGTTGTTGTACTTGTCTGTCATGGAAAGCAACAGGATCAGGCAAAGAGAGATCTGGATGCATTTCTTGGCAATCACAGTGGTGCATTTGTGGCATGGTATTTCAGTCTTTTCACAAATTTCTGTTTTCTCTGTTCTTTTGAGTCAGGATTATGAGGGCTTATTGCTCTTATATCAGCAAGCATAGAATAGAAATAACATGTTAGACTTTTCCAATATAACATTCAAAATGTATAATGTTTCGTATCTAACGGAGATAGGTTCATTTGACCAAATAAAACAATGCACATTATCATATTTGTCTTTACTTCACAAAATTCCAAAGTTTCCTCCAAAGCTATAAACAACAGCATTGCAATCAAAATAGCTATCTTGAGGTGCAGATGAATGGATCGGAGGCAGATATTTCTCTGGTCGACAACAATTAATGGTAATTCTAGACAAGATAATCTGTACCCGAAGACACATTTTTCAAGACAAAGTTGCGTTTGATGAATTGCAGTTATGTTTAATTTGTTCTTTAGACACTTCTTCAAAGAGGTAATGCTTTTGTCGTTTGCAAAGGATTTTTTTGATTTTATTTTTAAATTAATGCACATATCCTGAAACTAGGATTGTAAGGTGCTTCTGAGTAGAATATGAGAAACAATGTTGGCTATATTGTGATATCATAAACGCTCACTTACATGTATTTACTTGGTGGAAGCAAAACAAAACAGAGAAAATTAACATTGCGCAAGAACATCGGGCCGATCAGTTTCCTCAAACAGTTTCCTTTCATGCTTTATCTGATAGTCTCACTTGGTTGAGTTTTCTTATTTTGTAACCTCTTGCTTTGCTATAATATGATTTTGCACCTGAGGGCAACCTTACTTCCAGACTTTTTTCTTTTGAACCAGCTTCCTCTTATCATGATGGAGCAATGTGCCCAGATTTAGCGTTATAGGGAACCATTAGCACCTTTTTGTAGAATTTCTTTGAAAATTCTGCAACTGCTGTAGTGAACAATTCTGAAACTAATTTGTGACACCAAGACACAGAGTTTCTCTACTCTTTTGCAGCGGAATAAAAAAGAGTTAAAAACACATTCATACAATACAATAACACAGGATTTTTCTATGGAACCCTACATGGAAAACCCTCTGCTAGCTGTAGATTTTTATTGACAAAGTTGAGCAAATAAAATTAATTACAAGGAAAATTGTTTCACTACAGAACAAGGTTGTTCTTTCTGCTGACACTTAGCTGAAAACTGCTTGCAACAACCCTGTCCTTAGCTCCTAAATCCTTGTGCTGGCCTGCCCCTGTTTCCTTGTGCTGGAAGCCTCTATTTTCTAGTGCAATAGTGGCCCTATCTTCTAGGAATTACTCCTGATTTCTAGCGCACACTAGCATGGATTTTCTCTGCCAAAACTCTGTGCAGAGGCCTCTCCTTCACGCTCTTCCTAGCTCTGCCAGCTCACACACAAAACTCGCACTCTATTGTTTGGTCTCACAACCTATAAAATATTAATGTCTGCTCATGCTGTAGCCCACCCAGTTTCAAATTCTTGCAAGGTTTAATGCCCAAAACCCATCAATAGCATATGACTGATATACACATCATTTTATCATTTTCTGCATTTAACTTGAAACAACATAGAGGTACTCTACATTTCACTTTCAGCTGATAAGAGAAAAAATAAGGCAAGCACACACATGAATTTTACACTGTTTTTGGTCAACATGATCCTAGAAAAACCCCGCAGCGGGGAAAACCAGTTCTTCTAGGAGGATTTTATTTTGTTTCTTTGACGAAGCATCACTGAAATCCCATTCTCAAACTGAGTTCTGAACTGTCTTCAACAAATGTTCATGTTGAAATTACAGTCCTCTGAAATGCTCCTTCTTCTTAGGAATTCAAGCCACACTGACAGTCACAGGTTCCTTGAAACTCGGGTTCATCACAGCAAATATGCACAGGTTTTTTTATCAGCGTTTAACCTCCCTAGAATTTGAGCAAATACACTCGAAAACAGCTCTCTAAATATCATTGATATACCACTCAAACCAGGCTTGAGATTTTTGCTGGTCTTGGCCCAAGAATCTCACTGTGTCCCACATAAATACGCTGGCAGAGAAATATGCTGCTAAAACACTTGCCTACGGTGAGGAGTAACCAAACTTGACTCCTAATAAGCCTTTGACCTGTGTGCAACCACTGGCTGTGACAGTCTTCCAAAATTTCGTGCTCCCTTTTTAGCTTTAACTCGGCCTTCTAGGGATTTGATTAACTGTGGTCTTGTTCCTAGTTCTTGCTGTAGAATTTCTTCACAAAAATTCTCTTCCTCCTATCTCCTTTCCTCTCCTCAATAGTTCTCAAGAGGATTGAATGAAGGAGCTCTTCCTTGCTGCCTCCAAATGCAAGCTCCACAACATGGTTGCGTTCTGCTCTGATTTGAGTTCACCTTGGAACACAGCCTCCTCCTTTAGCTGTCTCGATCTCCTCTCAAGCTTCCCTACACCCTCCTCTTTCCTTTGAGAAGAATAATGAAGAATCATTCATTTCCTTTAACTTCTGTTTTTCTTTTGAGAGGGAAACCTAACCCTAAAGGCTAAAGATCAAGGGCTGAGATTAAATCTCAGCTAATGAGATCTATAGTTGAGATCAAGCTCCCATTAGACCCCTTTCTCATGATGACCCCTCACTTAACCTTTTAATGTTTTAGTACCATGGTCACTTTGTCACTCATAAAGTGAGTTTTAAAATATAAAGGTTACCTTATTAACATAAAGTGGACTTATTACTTTACACAAAGTCACTTTAATAACCCATGTGACTTTAATAAATTAGAATTACAAGGTACACACCTCATAAAAGCTTCTTTAGCTCCTTGACATTAATAAACACATAATGTCACTTAGAGAAAAGGATATTAATGTGTATTCCTAGGCCAAAAGGATAAATTCCTAGGAAACACTTCCTTGGTACTATATTCTCAACACAATGTTGTGCTCACAAAATAGTGATCCATTTTTGTGCCTTTGTCCTCCTTATAAGCAATTCACATCAACTAAATTTGGCAAGTTTATTTTTTGAACTCGGTCTTGTGATTGACTAGTTAACTGAGTCTAACTGACTCATGTAATTCGTCTTGCCTCAATTTAGAAACTGAAGCTCACTTGCTTGTCCTTTGCCAAAGATAACTCGCACTAGGAGACAAACAACTGAGCCTCCAACTATACACATGAGTTAAACTGCTTCATGAACTCGACCTAATTTTTAGGAACTCATCCTAACTTTTAGGAACTCATGCATGCTAAAGACATGAGTGCTTGTGGTCTCTTTGACTAAGGAACAAGTCAAAGAAGACCTTACTCGCTTCTATTTTCAACATTCCCTCTTAGCGAGAAAGGTGCTTTTGGAAGAACCTCGTCCACTTGGATCTATCTCCAATACTACCACGTTCTCCGTTGTTGCAGCTTCTTCCGCTGAACTAGAAGACTTTGCCTTCTTTTGCGGAACCTGATAAGACCTTTTCTTTCCCACCATGCTCTGCGAGTCTATCACTTCAGTCATAAGGGCCATGCACCCTGTGTACCTTTGTGGCTGCTTCCTTTGGTTGAAGGTGATATTGGAAGATCCAACTCTCCCTTGATCTCCCTTAAACAAATCCTTTGCCCACTTGGCTCAAACTCTCCCTATGCTGGGAGTCATTGCTTGAGTCGCTGCCTCGACTCGCCTTCGGCTATGCTCCTCATCATCTTGTTGGTTGGCCCAACTGCCAACTAGCTTATACTCAAATTGAGATACTGGCTGAGGCTTCATCTTGAGTAGCTTCTTCTCAGGTACTCTAATCTGCTCTTGCTCTAAGGACTCCTTAGACTTAAACTGAGATATTGGCTGAGGCTCCATCTTGAGTAGCTTCTTCTCAGGTACTCTAATCTGCTCTTGCTCTAAGGGCTCCTTAGACTTAAACAGACATATTGGCTGAGGCTCCATCTTGACTCTTGAGTAGCTTTTCTTAGGTACTCTAATCTGCTCTTGCTCTAAGGACTCCCTTTGGGTTTTGCTCTCCTCAACCATCAATTCTCTACTCTGAGCTCTCCTTGCCTTGCTGCTCAAGGTTGCACTTGTCTCTACCTAGAACTTGTAGTGATTTTTCATCCTCACACCTATCTGCTTCTTACATCCAAAAGCTAAGTGCTGGAGGTAAGCCTTACCTTTGCTGAAAATGACATCATAATCCTTGTCCTCAAGGGTAGTTATCCAAACAAGATTCTGCTTTAATCTTGGAACATAAAAGACATCTCTGAGATGGAGGGGATTACTTGACTCCCTCTGAAAACTGAGAGTACCAATTCCTCTCGATTTGAAACTACACGTCCTTCTCCTTCAGGTGTCTAAAATTTTTCTTTTTTTTTGGTCATGTGGAAGGATGTCATGTGGAAGGATGCTACCGAATCAATATACCATACACTGCTGTCTGCTGAGCTTGGCATGCAAGCAATCAATGATAAATATTTCTCGAACTGGGCAAAAAATGCATCTAGCTTTGCTGATGTAGCTACATGATCCTCACTGGACTCGTTCTTTCGCTTAGGACACTTAGTGGCATAGTGTCCAAACTCATGGCAATGGAAGCACTTGACCTTTCTTAGATCCTTTTACTTGCCCTTTTGACTAGACTCGACCACTCCTTGGCCCTCCGTGCCCTTGGTCTTGCTACTCTTGCTTGTTATGGAAAAGTTCTCCTTGTCCTCTGTCTTCATCGATCTACCATTTTTGGTCCTTCTTCGGATATCTTCCTGAACGTAGTCAGTCAATAGCATTTCCCAACTAGGAAAATTATCTCTGTCATTGACAACATCCTGGAACCCATACCAAGACTTGTGAAGTCGTAGAAGAGCAAAACTCACAAGGTCATGCTCTGGTATACTCATGAGTGAATTTTGACAAATACGTGACAATGGACTCATCCTTGTTCACCTAGATACTCCTTAGCTTCTCCTTAAGAGCAAGCTTCTTGGTATCGCTGGTACTCTGATATAGATCTAAAATAGTTTTGAACATCTCATAAGCTGTCTTCTTCTCATGGATATGAGGAAATATATGATCTCTGACCCCTTCTAGAATAATCGTCCTTGCCTTGATATCATTCTTAGTATGCCGGGTCAACTGTTGGGGATCTTGTAGTGGTGGTATAGCCTGCTTCACAAATTCTCCCACCCCATTATCCTTCAAAACTATCATGATCCTCCCTTTCCATGAAACGAAGTTTGATGCTCCCTCTAAACAGTTATCTGCTCTCAAACCTTGGTACGCCGTCCTGCTTTCCCAGAGAGCTCTCCAACACCTGCCCACTAATAGCTTAGTAGTCCTTCACAAGAGGCTGTACTTAGGGCACAATAGGGCAACTTCTAACAACCCTCCAACCTGTACACTTAAGCTGCCCACACAATTGTCCAATGGGACCTCATCCACTTAGTAGAACATCAACTTGAGAATAACATTCAACATACCTTAACCAATAGAGACTTCTTCTGCTTCTCTAGGTCACACCCCTGTGCAATTACCTGAAGTTTTCGACCCTCTGATTAGGGCATCTTGCACCTACGTCAACCCATAGTTTGTTGCCTCAAAACTTTGCAAACATTTCTCCACAGGTTCCTCTTCTATGCGTTAGCTCTTGTCCTCTTATATATTGTTGTTCCAGCTCCTTAAGAACATAGACCAGCCCTAAACTAGGGCTTAATCTCTCCTGTAACAACACATAAAAAACTTGGTCTGTTTTGCAAGTTGTTTGCACCACAAATAATGCACAAAAAGACTACCCAAAATGCTCCTCTTGCAAGCTACTTGCTCCTGCCTAACTTGGCCTAATTAGTTACAAGAAAAACGAACCAAAACCAATCCTCTTCTCCACTTTGCTAGGCTCCTTTGGGCTATGACTATTTCAGGGAGATTCTCCTTATGATGTTGCACTAGGATGTGCCAATCAACTTGTGTTGGTATTTATTCTGTTCCTTGCTCCGATACCATGTAGAATTTCCTTAAAAATCTTGCAACTGCTGTAGTAAACAATTTTGAAACTAATTTGTAACACCAAGACAGGATTTTTGTAGGGAACCGTACTAGGAAAACCCTCTGCTAGCTATAGAATTTTATTGAGAAAGTTGAGCAAATAGAATTAATACAAGGCAAATTGTTTCACTAGAGAACAACACTGTTCTTTCTATTGACACTTAACTGAAACCTGCTTGCAACAACCCTATCCTTAGCTCCTAAATCTTTGCGCTGGCTTGCCCCTATTTCCTTTCGTCGGAAGCCTCTTATTTCCTAGCGCAATAGTGGCCCTATCTTCTAGGAATTACTCCTAATTCCTGCGTACACCAACAAGGATTTTCTGTGCCAAAACTCTGTGTATAGGCCTCTCCTTCACACTCTTCCTAGCTCTCCTAGCTCACACACAAAACTCGTGCTCTCTATTGTCTTGTCTCACAACCTTGTGCTCACAAAACAATGATTCAATTCTGTGCCTTCGTCCTTCTTACAAGCAATTCACATAAGGTATATCTAGCAAGTTTATTTTTGAATCTCGGTCTTGTGATTGACTAGTTAACCGAGTCTAACTGAGTCATGTAACTCATCCTGCCTCAATTTAGATACTGAAGCTCACTTGCTTGTCCTTTTCCAAATATAATTCGCACTAGGAGACAAACAATTGAGCCTCCAACTATACGCACGAGTTAAACTGTTTTATGAACTCATCCTAATTTTTAGGAACTTGACCTAACTTTTAGGAACTCGTGCACGTCAAAGATAGGATTGCTTGTGGTCTCTTTGACTAAGTCACAATTCAAAGAAGACCTTACTCACTACTATTTTCCACACTTATATATATATATATATATATATATATATATATATATATATATTGAAATGTGGAAAGAAATCATTATGAATAAATGAGCAAGAACATTTACATGACAAACATAAATGACAAGCAATATTCCACCATCACTTAACCCCAATGTGGGGAAACTCTTGATCAATTCTTCTTATATTCTTCAATAATTCAGCAGAGAGAGAGAGAGATATTACAATTTACAGATCTGATAATTAATGACAGCGGCAAAAGAGACCTAACCAGAAAAGTCATTGCTGGTCAACAGGGCAGATTTGACCCTCATAAATTGGTCAACTTCAGTCAACTTCGGCCTCCAAACAACAAGATGAATCAACCCTCAAAAGAACCCAAAATCAGCGCAGTCAAATTTGGTCAAACAACCAACCTGTGGTTAGCCCTAGCTGCAGTCAACGTTGGTCAAAGTCAATGTTTGGCCTCAATTTCTGTGCCTAGAAATGCGGCTTGCCCAAATAGAGATAGCCCCCACAAAACGTAGTCAAAGGAGGTCAACTCATGTTGGTCAACGCTTGGTCAAACTGTCCAGAAATTCGGTCTCTTGAAATTTCGGCCTCTTGAAATTTTGCTTTCCTGAAATTTCAGACGTGTGGAGAGAGAGATGCCTAGAAATCCGTACCCAATGAACGAGGAGAGAGAGAGAGAGAAGTGTGAAGATGAGTGTATCCAAATGAGGCTAAGGCATCATGTATTTATAGCAAACGTTGAGGATGAATAGACGTGACTGTTGGGCTTCTGAGCCTACATAAGTTTGTTGGCCGACCTTGACAATTTGTCCATAATCAAAGTAAATTCATAACTTCATTTGTACATGTCAGAATTGGATGATCTTTAGATCACTCCTACACCTCTCGGAGAGAGGAATCCAAGAAAAATATCAGTTGTCATAAATAAGATGACCCATGTGGAGTTTGGCCCTAGTTGCCGATTTTAACATGATGAAACTACGTAATCCAAACTTTAAAATATGGTATGAAAAGCTTAGTGTGCCCAATCATTGATTTTTTGTTTGAGGGAAGGGTACAGTTTTGCTAAGGCAATGATAGAGGAGTCAAATAAGCAATATCACTAACATTGAGGTACATAAAGCACTTGGTGCTTTTGATTAATTGCCAATCCTGAAATCTCGAAAAATGTTAACTCTGTTGAATTTTGAATGGGATATGAAGTTCTACTTTCTCGATATGAAGTTAGAGGAGATGGGAACCGCTTTTAAACATCTCAAGACAATGAATGGTAATGTTAAAAATTTAAGTAAAGGTTTTACTTTAAGACTTTAACATTACCATTAATTGCCATCATTTTAACGCAAATTGAGAGTGAAACCCAGTCTTAAATAAATATTTCTAGTGTATGAAGTTTCTAAAAGTCTCATGAATTCATAATTATCCTCTAATTAGTTATTAAAACAAAAAAATGTTGTTCCCAACATTTAAATCAAGGCAAAATCAAACAAATTTCATTTAGAAACACGTTGTACAGATGTTGAAATGCATTTCCCATGTGAAATATGTTTCATATGAATTGAAATGCGTTTCTCATGTGAAATATGTTTCATATGAATTGAAATGTGTTTCCCATGTGAAAATACATTTCATATGAATTGAAATGTGTTTCAAGAGCATTTTAGTTGTGTTTCAGTGACTCGATATGAAAACGCAGCTGGTATGCAGGGGCGGGCCATGTTTCCTGCATCATAGATACCTTCTCATATTTGGAAATTTGTTTTTGTGGCTGATCAAATGTGTCGTTGGTTCTTCTTCACTTTGTTGTTCCCTTTGATGGGTTGCCTAGTCTATGATTTGATAGATGAGATGTCTAGTGGTTGTGGTTGCATGGTATAAAGGTTGGACATAAAGAGCTCCTCCACAATCTATGATTTACATGTTTAACAATCCTTTTCTTAAGTCCAATTATATACAAAATTACAAATCCTAGTGCAAGTGAAAATACGTTCTTCTTCAATGTTGCTTTTGTCAAACTAAACAAACAGGAAACAATTTATTTGACAGGTGGAAGAAGTGATAGGCTTAGAGCAATTGAATTGTAGGCCATGCTTCTTGACAAATTGATGAACAGATGTCTCCTTACTTGAGATTTAGGTTGGCACCATGGCACCATCCTGTCCATCATTATACACTAATCTTGTCATTATCTTCTTCACTATGAATGATTGGCCTGTTCCCTGCAAATAGATCTGGGCATAGAGGAGCCAATCCAAGAACAGTAATCTCTAGCACAAGACAATATTAATGATCTAAATACCTAATCCTGAAGCTTGAGTTTGATTTTTCTCTACTGGTTCTGAATCTCTGATTGAGAATCTCCCACTCGTCATTATCAAACCTTCTCCTTCATCATTGGCATCAGCTGCACTGCTGAGGTACTTTGGTTGGTTGTCATTGGACTTGAGAGCTTGAAGTTTCAAATGATTATAGTAACAGACAGCCAGAAAAGCCAGTCCACACCCACTCAAGTTTATGACTGTAACCTTTTCATTTATTACAGACAAAGATTATGTTATGAGCAGCCAGTCCTTGACAAGACCAGTAACATTCATAGTCAAGGCTGAAGTCTTTCCTATCAGAAGAAATACTGCAAGATTAAGAGCCAAGGCACAAGCAGAAATGTCATGTAATCCAAATCAAAGGAAGAGACCCTGATTATCAGAAATGGGTATTCTACTAAGGCCCAGGGGGTGCTGAGAAAAACAAGGCAACAAGGAGCAACAAAGATGTGATGGGATTCAACTTAATCCCTTTTGATGTTCGTGGAATTTGTATGAGAACCAATTGGGTAGTCTCACATGCCACTGCACTTAACTGGAGAATCACCTCCCATGCATTCATCTTGGCCTCCCCATAAGCTGAAATAGTAACTCCAATGGATATGGCCAACATATTGGCCTCGAGCTCACCTTTATAAGCTTCTTTCTTTAGGGAAACCACAATCAAATACACAGCAATGGGAATTAGAGCTTTCAGCATTTGAAATAATGATACTGAGAGGAAACATAGGCAGAATTTGAAAACCAGAGACCCAAAGAATACACTTATCAATACTATGGGTTCAACGAGCTTGAAGACTCTTACAATAGCAACAGCCAGTGTTGAGTAGAAGCCCATGTGAATCATGGTGGGACTGATCACACTAAAGTTGTCAAGCAATGGCAACTCCAATGGATATGGCTAACATATTGGCCATGGCCTCACCTTTATAAGATTCTTTCTTCAGGGGAACTGCAATCGAATGCATATCAAATGGGCACAAGAGCTTTCAACATTTGAAATATCAATACTTTGAGAGACATGCACCAAGGGCTGCATCATTTAGGATTTGTACTCAGTTTAGGTGTCATATTCAAGGGGAAGTTGTTATGCTTTCCACCACTTCATAGATTGTTAGAGTGATGAAACAAAAGAGGCTCCCTCTTGAGGCTAGATTATGTCATTCATATCAGTTGTGTTGTTGATGTCCTAGCTCAGCCAGGTCTTGCCAAAACTCTGTTGAGGTTCAAAATTTATTATAAACTGAAATGTCTTCACAAGAATTGACCTCATAAAATGCCATAATCACAAGATATGCCATACATGGCTGTGATTATGGCTCGCAAGACCCTTAGACTTTGAGCAATGAGGCTCGCAACATCACTTATGATTATGCACTCTACAATTCTGTGACCAGCTGAATGTCAAGCAATTGAACCGCGATTTAAATCCTATTTTGTCAGCAATAATTACTATACTTTGTCTTTATTTAGTGTAGAGAACCAAGCACTTATTCTGCTCATCTATAGAAGGGACAATGGTTGTTTGCCTATGAGGTATAAGGAAATCCTATCAGATGTTTTGTATTTTCGTATGGAATTGAATCATACTCCTGCACACTGTAACATTCATATATATCAACCTGTAGAGGCTTTAATAACACCTGGTATTCTGGTTAGTGATTTTATTGGACCTCATGTGCATATCCTACATGCACAGGATGGACTATTCATATGTTACAGGGTATTATTCTTATTATTTAGGGTGCACATCTTCAGGTGCTCAAGAACGATTACTAGAACAGTCAGTTAATTCTGCAATTTAAAGGATGAAAAAGGAGGTTATAGGAGTCTAGTTTTGGTTCTCATCCACAATGTCACACTAGTCTGCCTGGGCATGGTTCTCATGGTTTAATAGTGACTTGAGGAGTCATAATACCACAGATCACTAAACACGAACAGCTAAGGTAGCCCAAGGACAATAGCCATCTTTACACATTAATTAACAGGTCTTACATTAATTATCCTAGGGGGTTTTAATACTTCCAAATGCTTAAAAAACAGTTAGCAGAGCATTCACATTACACATTCCAGCAATCTTTTCTATAAACCAACCAAATGCAGTCAGGAGAGCCCTCCTTTTAAACTATACAACCTTATTGTTAGTATGATCAACCTTATTTTAATATATAGTGTGACAAACCGTATGTGACAGGCAGGTGGAAAATTTTTCTCGCAATTGACTAAGCGACGTCCTGCGAGCCAGACTTGAGACGGAAACCCTCGTCAGAAGTATATGCTTGGCTCTTTTCCAAACAAATGAAGAGTCAATGAGGTTTTGTGTAATCACTTCTGGTATCGTATTGGGTTATTGTTAGAAGCGATAATTGGATTCGGATTCTCATCGAGTGAGTTGTTCTGCTTTCTCAATTTGAGAGGGTTTGTTTGGAGGGAAAAATGAAAGAGGACATACGAGAATAGTGAGGGGAAAGATGCAGAGGAAGAGGATTGAGAACATCGCCAGCAGGCAGGCTACATTTTCCAAACGTAGGTGGATTGCTGAAGAAAGCTTACGAGCTCTCGGTGCTCTGCACTGCAGAAGTTGAACTTGTGATTTTCTCCCCAGCAGGAAAGCTCTATGAACTGTTTTTTAGTGCAAATCCTACTATTTTGATTCTAATAATCATGGCTATGCAAACCTCATGAGATTCTTACTAATAACCCAGGTGGTGCAAGCCCTAGTAAGCTCGATGTTGAAAAACTTAGTGTAAAACCTCCAAATCGCTGGTTTTGTTGTAGTGCTTATTAGAGAGTATATAAAAAATTTCACACCTTTTTATGAGATATGGGAGGAAAACATGTTAAAGATTTTTAATAAATATAAAATTTCCAAAATGATGCTAGTTACGTGTGATTCTTTTTTCATTGTTTGTGATTATGAAAAATGAAACTCGATGTTTTTTCATTAGTGCACACATATTTCATTATATAATTGCATATAGAAAAATCATTCCAGAGCCGATAACAATAAAAGTGAAGAATTTATGGTCCAACGTTATATTTAAGGGAGATGTTTAAGGATGACGTTTGAATTTTGTTTTTCATTTTAAGACATTTGGAGCAAATATTAGGAAGGACTTTGAGAAAGGATTGTCCTTCATTTTCGAAAATGGAGTTGTTCCTTTCCAGCCATATGCCCCAAGTGACCATCAAAGGGAGAGCTCATATGTTTTTTGGATGTTTTCTTTATAGCCATTTTTTTACACATATCCATAGAGTCCCCATGCCATTGATGTGAATTACTTGTTCGGTTTTTTTTAACCAACATTTTTAACCAAACAAGAAAAATTAAAAAAATGCCTCAAGATCAAAGACTGAAACAAAGACCTATTGACATACCTTTTAAAGTATGGAAAGAACTTGTAAAATCATATGAGAAGTTGGATGCACAAAGAAAAGCCGGAAATGAGAGCATTCAGGTATTGAATTTTTCATTAAACATTATTTAGAATGTATTAATACTTATAAGTATCTTAGACATGTATTTGTGTGAAAATAAATTGAATTGGTTTATGTTTAAGGACAAGGCATCCAAGGCGAGGTTAACCAAGACAAAAGTCACTTATCGTAGTGGCTAGAAAGGTTTAAAAGCACTGATAACAACCTTTGTAAGTATATTAAACATGTGATATTTTTTTAATAAATTTTGTACTAGAAGAAAGTCATTGTTATCTAATTTCTCCCTATTTACTGATTGATAGGAACTAAAATATGGAAGACCTCCAAATCATTTGGAAAAGGAGGTGCTGCAGCAAAAGAGATGGGTTGAATTTGTTGTTTGGATGGACTCTATGGTATGTAATCTTAGTTGGATTTCCAATATACTTTTAAACCATATTTTCATTTTATTTTTTAGTACTATTAGATATTATATCTTACCTCATTTTATGGTTAACATTGTATAACAAAAACATGCGTTGCGTTATGTAATTAATACTAACATGTAATATTGATTTTTTTTGTCAGAATGCTATAGGTAATGATTGCCAAGACGATGATCCAAATTATGTTCAACATATATCAGGAGATGATGAGGATGAGGATGAGGATGATGGTGGTGAAGGAGGAGATGATGATGATAGTTGCGGTGTTGGTGATGATGTGGATCAGAGTAATGAGGATGGTCAATATGATCATGAGGATGATCTTGGTGGTGGTAGCTATGCATGCACATGCATTGTTTTTTATGAAGAAATTATTGTGTAGAATGACATTGCTATGTTTAGATGGGTGTTGTGAATTTACCCTATATCAATGAGACATTTTGATTTTGTAATCATACGATGAGTTTGATTTATGTATGTTGTTAATTTATCGTAGAATAACGATATTCATGAAATATTTTGATTTGTTAATCATATTTGAATTTTACTTGTTTTGATTAAAAATAATACTGATTTTATTAGTATTATGTTGCTATTTTATACATGTTTTGAAAATTGTTAATGACACATTGTTATTTTTTTGGATGGATGTTGTCAATTTCTCTTAAATTTCTTTACAAATGATTTTGAATTGTGATATCTGCTTTAATGATATTTAGAAACTATCATATATTTCACTATGAATCTATAAAGGGGGTCATATATGTAAAGAAAAAATACTCTATATAAGAAGTCAAATGCGGATGTAACCATGGATGCAAAATTGAAAGTAAAATTGGATGTTAAACTAGGAATTAATACAAAAATGCAAACAATTGACATACAAAGTGTTTTAAATTAGAAGTGAAAAATTGTGCAATAGTTGACACAAAGAAGGGAACAAAACATGGCATACAAAAGGATATCAAATTGGGCAAAAACAAGGACACATAAATGGGCACCAAATTAGATGCAAAAAAAGACAACAACTAGATGTAAAATAAGATGCAAAGTTGAGCGTTAAAAAGAAGCAAAAAACGTTACAAATTAATATGCCAAATGATGATGCAAATAATGGTGTAAATTTGGGATGCAAACTTGGGTGCAAAAAAGGAAAAAAAAAGATGTAAGAAAAGACATAAAACAAGATGCAAAATGGGGCTGAAAAAAGGTGAAACCAAGGATGCCATATTGGATGTAAAAAATGATTCCTAATCACATGCAAATTTAGGCTCGAACTCAGACACAAAATTATATGCAAATGTGGACACAAAATGAGACAAAAAAAGATGCAAATTTGAATGGTGAAAACGATGTAAAACTAGACACCAAAAAAATGCAAAATTGGATGAAAAAGTCGGTGTAAATAATGGTGCAACATTCGACACAAGTAGACACAAAAAAATGGTGCAAAAAGGGGCATAAAATAGCTTAAAATTGGATGCAAAACTTGGTGCAAAAACTAATACAAAAGTAGACGTAAAAAATGGCTCTAAATTGAATGTACCATTAGACACAAAATAAGATGCAAAGGTGGACACAACACATGACTCAACATAAGATGCAAATATAAATGCAAATTTGGATGCTCAAAATGATGTAACATTAGATGCAAGAGATGGTGTTAAAAATGATGCAAAATTGGATGAAACAAATGACGCAAAATATGGTGCAAAATGAGATGGGAAAAATGGAGACAAATCAAACGTAAATGTGGATGTAAAAAATGGTCCAAAAAAAGATGCAAAAATGGGCACAAAAATGGATGCAAAATTTGGTGTTAAATCAAATTCAACACATGGTGCAAAGATAGGCACCAAAGCTGGTGCAAAAATAGAAGCAAAAACTAGTGTAAGACTAGATACAAAACATGGTGTAAGACTAGATGCAAAAATTGACACAAAATGGATGCATAAAAAGACGTTAAATTGGATTCAAAATACAGTGTAAACTTGATGCAAATGATGGTGCAAAAATGGAAGCAAAGAATGACACAAAATAGGAAGCAAAAGAGAATGAAAAATAGATGCAAAAAATGACACAAAACTAGAAGCAAAACCTGTCATAAAATAAGATATAAATCTTGGTTCAAAATTTGACGCAAAAAATGATGCATAGTTTGGTGTAAAAAATGATGCAAAATCTAGCGTGAAAAAGGATGCAAAATCAGGTGCAAAAAAGGACGCTTCAAAAATTGTACAATAGAGCCAGATTTAGCGCCAGGTTGCTCATCACAATTACAAAAAAAATGCACTAAAATCTGGCGCTAAATCTGGCGCAAATCGCTGGTTTTATTGTAGTGTCTCAAGATCTGATATGGGCCAAGTTTGAAGAGATTACCCCCAATCCAGGTGAAAGGGGCGCTTTTCCTTACTATCTTGCTCTTCTCTTTTGAGGAAAGGTGTGGTGGAAACTATGCTGAAACCAAGTAGTTTGATATATCAGCAAACCATGGAGAGAGTATTGAAATAGAGAAAAATGTTCATCTGGAATTTGGTCATCCACCATTCCTTCTTCACCTGCAGGAAAATTTACTCTAGACAAAAAGTCAGCAACAACATTTTCTTTACTAGGCTTATCAATAATGGTTAGATCAAACTGCTGCAGTAAAAGCAACCATCTAATAATGCGAGCATTTACATCTGGTTTGTTCATAAAATATCTAATTACAGCATGATCAGTGTGCATGAAGTTTTGATAGCCTGTGATATAATGTCTGAATTTCTTTAAGGAATGCACAACAGCTAGGAGTTTCTTCTTGGTCACTGTGTAATTTAACTCTACCTTTGAAAAGTTTTTTCTTATAAAGTATATGGCATAGGGCAACTTTTCATCAATTTGTCTTAACGCTACTCCTATTGCTTTGTTTGAAGCATCTGTGTGAATGTGAAAGGGTAGGGCCCAGTTTGGGCCTCTGAGAATTGGGGCAATTACTAACTTTCTCTTCAAGGTATTTAGGGCTTCTTAACAGTTTTCAAACCATATGAGCTCAATATCTTTGCCTAAAAGGCCAAACAAAGGAGAGGCTAGCTTACTGAAATCTTTAATGAATCTTCGGTAATATCCCGCTAAGCCTAGGAAACTTCTAACATCTCTCACCTTTTGAAGAGGTGGGACCCTTGGATGATGGCAATCTTGTTGGGATCCACCTCCAGTCCTTGTTGAGATATTGCATGACCTAACACGGTCCCTTCAGTCATCAAAAATTTGCATTTTTCTAGACTGAGGGATAGGTTCATCTCAATGCACTTGTCTAGAACTTTCCCTAGGTTAGATAAAGCTTCTTGAAAGTTAGAACCATAAGGAGTAAAATCATCCATATATATTTCCACTGCATTGTCTAGTCAATTTAACGTCTTAAATTGCTCTACATAAATTATCAATACGATTATCGTAAACTGATGAAGTGTGGTGCACCATATGTGCTTAGTTAACCTTTTTCTTACTTCGTTGTTTTATAGATTTTATTTTGTTTTGGAGTTTTGTTTTTGTTGATCTCCTAAAGTGTCTAATGCAAATGGAAATCCTATTCTAAGGTCTTAAGAATACTTTTAAAGGTCAAGTATGGATGTAGATTTCAAGACAAGGTTTATGTCCCTAATGGTAACTTCCAAAACTTAGCACTTCAAAAGATCTCAAAACATGTTATTGATGGAATTAGTACTTAAACAAAAGTGTAAATATGTAGCTACTTCAATCAAACAAAAGATGAAATACTGATCATGAAATCACTGTCTCTGCTACTTGTCTAAATATGGAAATAAAAGTTAAGTTATTGCACGCAAACAAATCAAAAACTACAAACTCATAAAAGTAAAACCAAATCACATCATTCATAGTTTGATTCCTCGCCAGGTAGTCTAAGCTATGGTTTTCGGAGATAATCGTCAATGATATGAGCAAGTTGATATCTAATTGCAGGAAAGTAAAACTAAAATCAAATCACATCATTCATAGTTCGATTCCTCGCCAGGTAGTCTAAGCTATGGCTTTCAGAGATAATCGTCAATGATATGAGGAATTTGATATCTAAACTATCTAACAAAGCAAATGAATAAAACTGAAATCAAAGCATAACTGAAATTGAAAAGCTAAAAAAACAAAGTCAGCAGAGAGGCAAATCTCATGTCACTATTTGATGCAAAAACATGTAAAGAAAAACTAATCTACAATCAACCGGTTGAACACACTTACATGAATTAAAATTGCATGAATGGAAAATCTAATCTATCAAACTTGAAAGCAATCAAATGACATAGTGAAATCAAAGCAAAATTACAAAATGAAATCTAATCTACCTTACATTCTAATATGCTCCATGACATCTACTTCACATCTCCTTCCATGTTGAGAACATCAAAGCTTTATTCAAATTCTTCAAAATTACAAAGTACAAAAAAGCTCTCCAAAGCTTTCAAAAGCCATCAAGGAAGAACTACAAACTCCAAGCTAAGCTAAGACTCACAAGCTAAGCTCTGAACTCTAAGCTAACAAATGAAGGAAAAAGATCTCCTATTTATACAAAAATATGAGAAGCCATCTCATTAATGAGATTCCATGAATCTCTCCCTCCACCTCTAGAGTCCTAATCAAAATAGGAACTGATAAGACACATGCCTTCTTAGAGTTTCAATACAATTAGGAGATGTGACACATATCCTCATGATCCCATGATTCTTTCCACTCAAATTCGAATTTGGCCTTAGAGTGCCACATAAGGGTCTTCTAGAAGTCTCCTTTTGACCTACACATGTCAAAAATCTCAACCCACTTGTTAGGTATAAGCATATGCACAATATTTTCTAATTTTTAACCACAAATTCACTTAAAAAGGCTAAGAATTAATAAAGTTTGGAAAAAAATAAATGTGGCCCAATGATAATGAAAGTGGGATGAATGTAGTGACATAGTAGTGAAATGGAGGTGATATAATTGACATAATAGTGAAACTGTAATGGAAATGAATGACATTTTCAAGACCCAACATGCATCATGAACCAGTTCAAAAAATATACTCAATACCACTCTTTGGAAAGTGGTTGTAGCGTTGCACATACCAAAAGGAAGGACCCAGTATGCAAAGGTACTCGAAGGACAAGTGAAAGTGGTCTTATCTCGATTTTCCGGCCTAATTTGAATATGGTTGTACCCACTAAACCCATCTAGGAAGGAGAAAAACTTTTTCCCCACCAGACCATCTAACACTTGATCTATGAAAAGCAAAGGAAAATGGTCCTTTTTAGTGGCTTTATTCAATTCTCGGTAGCCAACACAGATTTTCCACTTGCCATTTTTCTTTGGCACTAGCACCAAATGAGAGACCCATTCACTGTCAGAGATGGGGTAGATGAATCCTACATCAAGTAATTTTTGAAATTCTTCCTTAACAATGTCCTTAAGTGCTGGATTCATCCTCCTTTGAGGCTGCTTGACTAGTTTGCAATCTCCCTTAATGTATATATGATGAGTACATACTGAAGGGTGCACTCCCTTCATCTCCTTATAACTCCAGGCAAATGCATCTAAATGTTTTCTCAATAAGCTACACAGCTCCTTCTCATGGGAAGTCGATAGGGATGGATTGATTTTCAAGGTTCTTTATGGGTCCAACTTTATATTCTTAACACGGAGAGGGGTCAGGTCAGCCACACAGAGATTAGTTAAGGGGTTGTTTTTGGTTTCTCTCACTATGTCCTCTAATGGTAAGATACTAGGGGGTGGATTCTGAATCAAATTTTCAATCATGTCATCCTCATCTTGCAGTTTTCCCCCCATGGCGGTTTCTAATGCACAAAATGGTGCAAAATAGACCTCATCCTCATCCTCCTCCTTCAACCAGAGAGGTAGATCATGTTCTAGCAAGGTTTGGGCAGGAGCATATAGGATTAACGACTTGGACATATGCCCGTTCTTGATGGTCATGTTCCTAGTTCGACAGCTGATGTATGCATCAACAGTAGCCAACTAGGGTCTTCCCAGGATGAGAGGATACCCAGTGAGCTTTTCCTTCCACTCGAGAACTAAGAAATCAGCAAGGTGCTCCCAAGAATCAATGGAGACCATCACATGTTCCACAATCCCTTCAAGGGTCACGAGGGAGCGGTCTGCTAGATGCAGTACTATCATGGTATTCCTCAAGGATCACTAGAGGTTAAGTTTGAGCATTATGTCCTTTGTCATCACATTAATGGCAGCTCCCAAATCAATCAAGCTATGTGGGATCTTAGTGCCATTGATGTGGAAATCAACTACGGGGCTTCTAGGGTCCAGATATTTCAGACAAATTACCTGCCCCAACATCAGGTCGGACAGTTGTCCTATGACATTGATGGCTGGGGCTTCTCTCTTGCACCTTCCTAGATGCCTAAAGTACTTCTCTTTGATCAACCTATTGTAGATAGGCACATATTTTATGGCTTGGAGAAGTGGTATCTTCACACATAACTATTTCAGTTCTCCCAGAAGTTTAGTTTCTTTTGGGGTAGGCTTTGTTGTTCGGGATAGTCTCTCAGGAAAGGGTGGAATTTCTTTAGGTTCACTTTCCTCTTTATCTTCCTCAACCTCCCTAAGTGGAGGCTAGCTATCTAGGAGAACCTTCCCATATCACAGGTTAATCTCGTGAATCTCTACATCATAAGTTGGGCATGATGGTTCCCCACTATATACTTGTTGAGTCTGTTTGTTGTTCGGGTTCGGGTTCGGCTGGGTAGTCATTTGGGGTTGCCTTGGTGAAGCAGGAGGCAATGGTTGTGGTTGAGCAGGTGGTGGAGGCAAAAGAGAGGGAGGATAGTTGTACTGGGGCCTCCACCCCTGATGAGATGCATTCCACCGAGGTTGCAGCTGAACATAGGATTGAAATGAATGAGTAGCTGGTTGGGCATGATATTGAGATGGGAAGGACCAAGGAGGAGGCATGGACTAGGAAGGATGAGCAGGGGGGCCCAAGAAGGTATGGAAGTGACTTGGTTGGGATTTTAGTATGTGTGAGATTTCCCTTGCATCCCCTACTGGTATAGTCTAGGTCCATGCAGTCTCCTTTGGTTCATGAAATATAGTGGTTTTGTGGCTCCTTTAGCCCCTTGGTATACAGCTTTAAGTCTGGGCAAGGAAGGGAACTTATCTATAGAATGATATTCTTCACAGATTGAACAAACCGTTATAGAGTTCAATTGACATTCGTTCCTAAGATGCCTCCTGGTGCATCTAGGACAAAAGATGGCCAAAGCCCTCTCTGCTTCCTCTTGTTTTCTTTTGATATGCAAGGTATCCATTTGCATGGCAAGAGTCTACAACATCTCACTTTTGAAGTCTTCCAGCATGTTTCCAATTTCACCTTTAATGGATGAATTGGAAGAGGAGGTACTAGCTATGGGTTGGCTCCCCCTACCTTTCTTTCTGGCTACTCTAGAATGGTTTTTAAAAACAATCTTTATGTCCTCATAAGATAGTTGGTCGATGTCTCCCCCAGCCAGCAGATGGAGGGTGTCTAGAAGCTCTTCCAGAATTCCCCTGAGCAAGACCAACTTCAGAGATTCAGGGTCAAGTGTGCACCTGGCCCTTTTGTAACTGAGCTAGAACCTCTCTTCATAATCTTTCAAGGATTCATCACTTCCCATGGTCATTCAGAATATTTATTCTTTGGTATCTTTTGACCTACAGTAGTCTCGATATTTGTCATTAAAGGCCTACTGCATCTGAGCCCAATTTGTGATGTTATTGCCAGGTAACCCCATGAACCAGCGCAATGTTGCATCCTTGAGAGTAGAAGGGAATAGCTTCAACTTTTTCTCGTCTTCTGCATAGTCATCGGTTCAAAAGTTGACAACAAACTCAAACAAGAAG
Source organism: Pinus tabuliformis (assembly GCA_031772625.1). NCBI lineage: Eukaryota > Viridiplantae > Streptophyta > Pinopsida > Pinales > Pinaceae > Pinus > Pinus tabuliformis. Next base: position 477,959,460 of record CM062812.1, on the reverse strand, counting down.
GTGTCAGGATCTTCAGTAGTCAAACCATGGAAGTGAGGTAGGGCTGAAGGACTTATATTCTTCATTTTGGTGTCCCCATTCGTCCCCCGAATGGGAAAGGTACCCTCTATTCTCTCTCCATTTGCCCTATCATTTCTACTTTTAACCATTGGCTCAGGAGGGATGTTTTCTTCTTCTTCTTCCCCTATAGGTTCTTCAAATATCTCTGGTTGTTCACCTAAAGGTTCTTCTTGATCACTGCCACCAAAGAAGAGAGATGGTTGGCTGTGTGATGTAGTGGGGGTGTTAGGCAAGAATTTTCCTGAATTATCTATATTCCTACGAGGCATGAGAGGAAATTGTTTTGGTTGGTTTTTGTTTTTTTTCACTGATTGTACTTGCAAAACTGAAATGGATTGTACAACACAAATTGCAACTAACTAAAATGAACTTGCTGAAATGAAATTTGCAGAATTGAAAAGGAAAGCAAGGAAATGCAGAGACCAAAGGAAATGACTAATCTACTCTTGCTGAAATGAAATTTTCAAAATTGAAAAGGAAAGCAAGGAAATGCAGAAACTGAAAGAAACAACTATTCTACTTTTGTTGAAATAAAGTACTTAGTAGAATGCTGCAATAGAAAATAGAAGAAAGAAATAATCACAAAATACTCTGACGCTTCCCCAGCAACAGCGCCAAAAAGTGGTCAGCACCAGTATTGCAGCAATAACACTGCAACTCCTGGGCTTCCTACTTTACTCTTATCAACCCGGTAGTTCATAAAAAACTTGGAAGCGAGGGTGTTGTATGCACAAGTACTAGTTCTTACTACAGGTTGTCACTTGGTCAGCTGGTGCAAGATTACTAGGAGCTCAAGTCAACTTCTATGGATTCCAGAAGAAGCTCTATATGTGATTAAAGAAAGGAAAGCTTACTCTACAGAGGCTACTCTAATTACAGAAAGGAAGAAGATTGAAATGTAAAGTGAACCTAGAAAACCCTACTTAAAAAACTAATCATACTTTTGCAGAAAGCACTATGAAAACCATGAAATGAATGCCATTACCTACTCAAGGAAGTAAACAACATCTACTCAAGCTATTTCTAGAAGTAAATGAGCAAAAGACATCTTTTTCGATTTTTATGTAATTTTATGTGAAATTGACATGCATGTATTTTATTGTGTGTGAAGGTGGAAGCAAATAGGTGGTGTTGAAGAGTGACTTTGGGGTTTGAGGAGATGTAGGATGGCGTAGATGGGTCATAGGAGGTCTCGGGTGGCCTTCTGGAGGCTTTTCCCACACTCAGCCTTCAAAAGAAATCCCACAGGAAAATCCACAGGAGGACGCAGGGGACCTACAAGAGGATGCTGAGAGCAGTTTTGAAGGTTTTGAAGGTGTGAGAGTGGGTGGAAAAGGTATATGAAGGTTGGGATTATGTGTTAGGGTGCTTAGGGTCCACCAAGGATCACTAGGAGAGGGAAAGATGATTGGGAGAGAGGAAGAAATCTTATGGAAAAATGCAGAAAACTAAGGCAGATTTTAGGTGAACTTTGGGCGACCTGTAGGGCATGGATCAGGGAGAGAATGTGATGGCTGATAGGTTGACCTACTGTGAGAAGAGATCTACTACAAAAGAACTGACAGTCAACCAAAGAGATCAAGCAAGCAAGGAAATGAGTACATCAAAAAAATAGAATTTTGCATCAAGCTAGTCTAAATTATGAGCTATGGACGTAAATGCTAAAAAATTCTACAAGGAGAGAAAGCATGGAAGAAGACTTATTGCAAAGATAGAAATTAGCATGGTGGAAGAGATCTAAAGCAAATAATTAACCTTCTAACAAACTGCAAACACTAGAAATCCTATGGAGAAGGAAAATCTGTGTTTTCGGGGCAGCAAGAGGGTCTTTGCCTCAGTTCATCATCCCAAAGGGAGGAAAAGAGGCCAAGGCACTATTTATAGCCTTATGAATCTTCTTTCTATCACTACTTAACCTGCTATAGAAAACACAAATGGAAACAACATTCTAAATCACCAAAAGCAACATATTCTTAACCAAGAAAGAAATTCATCTAACAGCAACTAATCCATAAAATGAAACAAAGAATATAAGTACAAACAAGAGGATCTTGGCTGCTTGGATTAGCCCCTAACCCAAGAGCTTCAGCCCTCTAAGGTAACTCAGTGCTAGCTCAAAAATGATCTCATCTTTATTATCAAAATAGTAATAGGATTACATGAAACTATCACCAAAAGTAAGCTGGAAGTTGAGCAGAGTTTTACAATAGCAAAATTACAACAAAAATATGACAAAAATTTCAACCCTAGTGAGGCCCTAGGCCTCTCTACTTATACAACTGAAGCTCCCAATAGCTTCCTTAAAATCAGGGAGCCTTGGTTCCCAAAACTCGAGATAAACATAAGTTATCCTCCACTTGCTCAGCTGCCTCCTAGTGCATTGATTTGGTTGTTTGTACTCTGAGCTGCATGAAGGGGAATTTGAAATGGAGAGTAATAAATGAGGGGGATTCCCTCCTATAAATCCTCTCCTTTTTCCACTTCAAATTATTGCTGCCAATTGTCCATTGAATCTTTGACTTTTTCTTCACAACAAAAATTTGCATTAAACACATATTAGACCTCATGGCATCATAACTAACTCAACTCACTCCATAAGCATAAATATAATTAAAAAACATGCAATAAGCTAAGAGAATGGTTGATTTAACTATGTTAGAAGGAAAAATGAGCCCATATAATTACCCATTTATGGGGCTCATTAGCGCACTCGCTCCCTCAATATCCACGATGATTCCCTACAATCGCCCCATGGGTATTATCCTCTATTGGTTCGACATTTGCAGCCGAATAGGAGACCACTATAGTGTAGGACTTCCCATGTGCTACCATGTCTGCATCGCCAAAACATTCGTGTCCGATCATAAATCCAAAATTAGTTGGTCCATCTCATATTCTCCAGTCTACACAGTTAGCCTCATTTCTCTCCCTGTCCTAGTCTTGTGTTTTCCAATCTTTCGGACTACGCGTGGTTCTCTTGGTGTAGTCCCAACGCATCTCTTAATGAGTTCCTGCAATCCTTTTACAACCTTACTATCGTGTAGTAGCTTCATGCATGTTTCCAAGAATGTAGTAAGCATATATGGGTCCATTTCCGACTCCGATCTATGTTTTCTTTCTAAAGTGGAGGCATCAGCAAAGCTTTGCTTAGCTTCCATGAAGGTTTCCTTAGCACACTCCAAATCAAACTCTTCTTCTTTTGTTGGAGCCTTGCAAACCCAAGTATTATCTTCGAGTTGTTTTCCTTTATCATCTCCTGTCGTGATTCCACTTCGGAACACAATGTTCACATTTGGATCTTCCTCGCGTGGCTCAGACCTCATCATATACAAGTTCTGAGTCAGGGGAGGCGGTAGCGCTCCCTTGTCGTGTATCCTAGCTATCAGAGTAGGACAATCTTCCATCTAATGATTAGACAAGGTACAATACAGACATGATGGATGCGTTGGGTTCATACAAGCATGGGAATAATGTCCTGGCCCTCTGCAATTGTAGCATATCAGTTGTCCACGACCTCTTCTAGGTCCTCCTCCACCTCAGCCTCGTCTGTGCCCCTGAAATACGGTTCGCGCCACTCCTGCATTCTAGTCTAGGGGCCACGTTTTAGCCTGAACTCTATAGGTGTGAGTTCTATCAATCATCAGCTCATAACTTCTACAAGTGCACTCATCATTTCCAATTGATCTACAAAAATTACAGAAAAATTGTTGCAAATTTTGTGTGTACTTCTATAACAAATCGCAGTTGCCCGTAGCATGTTTTCCTCCTATTTGACAAATCGCGCACCACAAAGTAGGTGTCACGCTAGGTCCTGCTTGCACTTCCAGCCTTAACAGAATCAATCCTCCTCCCATGAGGTAATTCGCGAAAACAGGGTAGTGGTCCTTATCATGACCCTGAACCTTGCATTTTATGCACCACACCTCTTCACGGACTTCTGGTCGGGCTGTCCTGTCCTGTTTCAAACTCTGCATCTAAAGGCATAAGTTTTAAACTGCGCATGGATTTGCTGAACTCCCAAGTTAGGATCCTGCATTGGGTTTTCATGTAGCCTCATCGTGATCTATAAGGCCTCTACTTGAGTTGTTAAGTTCTGCTATGATAACGTGCTCCTCAGATGTGGCGTTAGCGACACTAAAAACCATTCGTGGTGTTTTCCATCTGTAAGATTCATATTAGCTTTGCGAATTGTGCACTTTAGCCTCTGATCCATCTCCCAAGGAGTCTCACCTGGTAGCATTGTGATCTATTTGAATCCAATGATCAACTGTGCTTCTGACTTCAACCTACTAAATGCCTAGTTTAGCACAATTTGGATATCTGTGATTCCCGCATTTGGATTGTCTTTAGAATTCTTAATATACCAGGTCAGTGCACAGTCCTGAAGGATGCTAACCATTGTAATTTTCTTTATATTGTTATTTTTAACTCCCTGTGCTTCCCATATGTCTCTTATCACAAACCAAAACTGGTCTGGATCCTCATTTCCTACTCCCTTGAACACAGGAAACTTTATTGTGCTTGCCATATTGACTCGTGGCGGTGGCGGAGGTGGTACGGATGAATATGGAGGTGAAGGTTGTGAAATTGGTGGTGGTGTGGGTGCGGGTGGTATGCACAAAATCCTTTGCCTTATCAAATGGATCGCACTTCGTGGAGAGACCTTCGCGAGCTCTTCCTCATCCCCTCGCAAAGGTGAAATCAAAGGGCTATTCTCTGGTCTCTTACTTCCTTTGTTTCTGTAGGTTTTTCCACTTCACATAGATCTAGAAATCAAGGTAATTGCATAACCCTCTTTTCACACAATAGCATTTTAATCCAAGTATTCAGAGACTTTACGTACTTACCTCGCGGTCATTTGAGAAAGCATCACTCTACCTCAGCTATAGCTGACTAAAGTATCTACCACGAACTCAGTAATGAATCCTCCTATAGTTCAATTGAGCCAGTGATCAACAGTGCACATGATCTTATCCTCTGATGCTTCCAATCTACGTACCAACTCTGGGGTCCACACAATAGGATTGTCGAGTTTCCACCTTCCTTTTCTATCTACTAACTTCGTGATCAAATCGTACAACTCAGTAGCGAAATATGCGAAGAAGACTTCATGGACCTTTGTGTACAGGTAACAATTTAACCACTCTTCTTTTGTCAGTTGCAAATTCCTATTTTCCTTCACCGCAAACTCGTGAATCCTCCTGTCTAACCAACCTTCAATTTCCTTCTTAGTTGGATTCCAATGATACAACATCAGACATCTCTAAGTAGATTCTGGTCCTGACAATGAAACCATTTGTTGGCTTGAGGGGGCCTGACCCAGGTTCAGAGTTAATTAGCCAAAAAAATCCCTACACTACTGGCCCTTTCGACAACAACCTGCGGAGCGCGGACTGAGGTCTCACCCAAAGCAATATGGGGGGATGCTAGAACCAAGTTTCCGCACCCTTGATTTGTCTAAGGGGTCAGTTTAGTCCAATTGTGAATACCTTTGCATAGGTCACTTCGCGCACTTTCCTGACCTACGAGACCTTCATGATCTGTTATAATCACCTTCGCGTATCCCTAACTAGGGGCTGAGGTGCTTTCACGGTGCTAAGGCGGCAATTTGCACTATTTTCCCAAGTTACACCACGAATCTTACTTATCTTCTTATAACTGTAGTTAACTTCGCGTAAATAGATACCTTATCTTATATTCACTTAACCATCACAATCATATATGTTCGTGCAGCATATAAACAGCAGAAATGTAATTTATACCCGATATATTCAATGCAGAAAATAGGAAATAAATACATAGGAATGGTATAAGACTTCTCTTTATTAATGCTTCAATCGATTACAGACTCAACCTGCCCTGCGCACTCAACTGCAAGGGTCCGCACACTCAGCTGCGGACTACTAGGCCTCTGTGCACTCAGCTACAAAGCCTTTTCCTACTCTACAACCCAAAGACTCGACTCTACACTTAGGTAAGACTCAATTCTCCATCTATTTCTTACTTCTCTAACTCATTTACAACTTAGAGCCTTGCTCTATTTATACAATCCCATGGTCCACAGACCATGGGTAGATCTCTAAAGCTGACATTACATTACAAAGATGAGGACGGACAACCCTATGACTCATTTACAAGCTCGCACTCCGCATCCACAAAATGCGGAATCTTTATATCAGATTTAGTCAAAATCTGGGCTTTAAGCCCCAAAAGTTCCCTTGGGGGATCCCGCACCCAACATGTCCTGATTGCAGGAAAGCTCTTGAAAAGGAGCAATCAATCTTAGAGAGGTCAACCAAATAATGAGTGGATGGTGACCTAGAGGCCCTAGAAACCCTAGAAAGCAATCAAGCTTCAAACACACATTAACAAATCAAGAGACAATTGCAATCATACAAGCATAACAAACCCGAAAAATACATTGTAGACAGACTAGAAAATCATTGACCGGGAGAAAAAACACTGAAAACAATAAGAAACCCTAATTTTTCTTTATCCTCAGGGATCAGCGCGCCTGTTGTAGGAAAAAGGGAAATGGAAGGGTAATCAGCGCGACTGTAATTAAAAATTAGCAATGACAATGTGATTGTTAAAGCTAAACCTGCTATGGACGAGAAAAATAGGGAAAATTGAAAAATATTCAAGACAATAACAGACTGAGTGTCCTCAAGTAATAATGAGTGAGTGCAAGTAGCTTCAGAGAAGCAAACAATCCAAGAAACTTACGGTTGGTCAAACTCATCATAGAATCTGATTGAAGGAATGGATGGAAAGGGTCATAGCCTCCTTAGTGGAGTCGCCATTTTGTTGTCAAGGCAATCCTCTTTGTGGAGATAGACGATCCCTCTAGCCTAATGAGTGGGACTAGCAACTACGTGACAATTTACTAGACACTTTCCTAAGTTACAATCGAAATAGGAGAAAAGGAAGACAACTTATCTTGTTCTGATGCTATAATGTCCTCCTTTTTTGAATACCTCGAATCGCTTGTGCCATGGGCTCAGTCCTACTTCTGATAGTGTTTAAATGCCTGCATAAGAGATCAAGACACAACAAAGCATACAAGTACAAATATCATAATCGAAAGTAACCTACTTAATAGATCAAGGAGCATTAAGATAAATGATGCATTAACATACACATTTATGGAAAATGAACCAGAAGTTGTATATATTAATAGAATAAATGAGGAATCATACAACCAATCCTTGACGTCAATAAGCTCTCCTTGATTGAATTTCCAAGTCCAATCTCAAGCTCTCCAAGCACTCCTTCTCCAAGCCAAATGAGTAGCATGTAGGCACAATCTCAGCATAAGGATGCAAATAGTCAAAGACCAAGCATTTGTGAATGGGAGAGGATGAATATATAGGTAGGTAAAGGGGGTTAAGATCTATCCAAAGATAGGAGAAGGCCCTCATCTCAAGGAGGTAGCTCATAGGGATAATACCAAGGGCCAAGTTGAGAGAAATCAACCTCATACACAGTGAAAAACCTCCAGCTCATCGTTCTGGAAGCCTCTAGATCACGAAGCTTCTTGTCCTCTTTGGGAAAATTTTCTTTTAGGCATCATCGCGGGTATTAAATCCAAAAGTGCGCTCACATTGCGAGGCTAGTATAGTGAAACTACTAACCGGCACAGGTTCCCAGTGTCAGGGAAGCGATGATGCTAAAATTAGGGTTTTAGAGCCCTTTCTTCAGAGGAGGCTTTAAGGAATTTTTCCATCAGTGTTTTAGGGAGGATCTGAGTTGCATATCTGGATGAGTACACTGCATGATGGTCATGTTTCGGAAACTTCAGGGTATGTCACAAGAAAGTGCAGGAGGTGTGACAAAATATTGTGTAACAGAGGGAGCTGCTCTTCCACTCATAAATGTAGGTGAAGGGTTCTCCACTGCAGTTCAATGTCAACAGTGCAAGCTAAAAGAACCTCATTTCATTAGAGGTGGTGAAGTGGTTGGGCCTACCAACCATGCCACACTCAAACTTATACACCATTGGGTGGCTTCACCAAGGATGAGATCTTCGTGTCAGCGAACAATGTCAACTTCCCTCCAACATCAAGCCCTTCACAGATGAGGTATTATGTGATGTTGTTCCTCTTGAAGTCTGTGATGTATTATTAGGCTAACCATACTTGTGGAAGCTTCATGTTGTGTATGATCCTAGGCATCGCACACTTATTATTTCTTTGGATACTAAGTTATACATGAAACCAGAGGTAGCACCGCCTACTGCCATCTCTTTGATCTCTATGAAGAAATGTAGTAAGATAATTTCTCAGACTAGGAAATTTGTCTTCCTTATGGTTCGCACTCAGGGAAAGAAGAAGGTTGTGGCCACATCCATGGCCTCCAAACATGTATCCTCCCCACGACAACAGCAAATGGACAAGGTCATGGAGAAATACAAGAATATCTTCACCTCACCCACAAGGGTGTGTCGCTACCCATTGGGCCCATCTATCAATGCTCTATTCTGGAGAGCGATGAAATCAAGAGGCAAATTCAGAATTTTTTGTAGAAATGACACATCAAGATAATTTCATCACACTGTGGGAGCTTGATCGTGTTGGTATAGAAGAAAGACGGGACCTAGAGACTTTGTATTGACTATCGGGTGCTGAATAAGATCATTTTATGGAATAGGTATCCATTCCCACATATAGATTAAATTCTCGACCAGATTAAGGGGGCCATATGTTTCAGAAAGATTGACTTGAAGTCCAAATATCACCAGGCACCAATCAAACCTTCTGATGTGTGGAAGACTACCTTCAAATCCAAGGAGGGAATTTTCGAATGGCTCGTTATGCCTTTCAAGTTAATGAATGCCCCAATAACCTTCTTAAGGTTGATCGATGACATTTTGCAGACCTTTTCCAACTTTTTAGTGTTATTTCACTTAGACGATATCTTGATCTTCAACCATAGTTGGGAAGAGCACCTCCACCATATTCAACAAGTCCTCCAAACCCAGTGAAAACACAAATTGTGGTTCAATATGGAGAAATGCACTTTTAGTATCACCCAGGTTCAATATCTATGGTACGTCATTAATGAGAGGGGTCTGCATGTGGACCCATAAAAGATACAAGTTACTTAGGATTGGTCAACCCCAACAACTCTAACAGAGCTCCAAAATTTCTTATTCTTGCCAATTTCTACTGTAGGTTTGTGTTGGAGTTCTCTCATATCACTTGGCCTTTGAATCAAGACACCAAAGGTGGAGAAAAAGAAAAATTATCTTTTCCTAAATCCCATCAAAAGTGATTTTTCAAGTTAAATCATCGTCTTTGCTCTACACAAGTGCTCACATTACTAGAGCTGCATCAACCATTTAAGATTGAGATAGATGCCTCCGACTATGTTATTGTTGTAGTTCTTAGTCAGTAGGGGAATCCGGTGGCATATCGTAGTGAGAAACCTTCAGACATAGTCTGAAAGTATTCCACCTATGACAAAGAGATGTATTCCATTGTGTATGCTTGCCAAAAATGGAAGCATTACATTCGGGGGAAGGAAATGGTCATCCACACAGACCAGCGACCACTACAATTCATATGTACACAAGGAAAGTTGCAAAACGATCGCCATCAGAAATGGTCCACATACCTGCAACATTTCCATTTGAACATTAAGTACAAGAATGGTGGCACCAAGAATGTTGCAAACTACCTCAGTTGACTGACTTTCATGGCACTAACCACTATGCTCAACTCTTGTGGACACAAGACTTCAGGGTGGCTGCATCTTTACAAGAGTGATTTGGAATTTGAAAACACATACTAGATGCTCCTGGAAGGAAAGAAAGTTCATGATTTTCATCTGCAGGGTGCACTATTATGCCATCTAGGACACCTTTGTTTACCTTCAAACGAGTGTGCCAAGATAATTTTGGAGGCGCACTACAGTTAGGTTGCTAGACAATTTAGAGTATAGAAAATAGTGGTAGTGTTGCCGAAGTATTTTTATTTTCCAAACCTTCGACAAGATGTTGGGAAGTACATCAAATCCTACACTTCCTATGCCATTTCTAAACTTACCATCAAGAAGCAAGACCTATATACTCCTCTGCCTACTCCTAGTTGACCTTGGGAATCCATTTCCATGGATTACATGTGAAGCCTTCCTTCTACTAAGCATGGCAACCACTGCATTTTTGTGGTCATCGACAAATTTTCTACGATGGTCATTCTGGAGGCCTGTAAGAAAAGTATCACAGCAGAAGCCACTGCTAAGATCTTCTTTGAATGAGTGTGGGTACACATTGGGATCCAATAGTCCATCTCATATTAGGACAGTAGGTTCCTGAGTACATTTTGGTCAAGACGTTGGTCGATGTTGGATACCAAGCTCACTAAGTCCACGACCTTCGAGCCCCAAACTGATAGCCAAACAGAGGTCGTCAACAAGATGACCATGCACATTATGCATATGTAAAACTCAAAGCATCCACACACATGGGATGAAAGTATCCCTTATGTATAACATAGTTACAACAAATCTCTCCATATCACAACTTGCCACAACCCCTTTCAAGTGGGATTGGGATTCCAGCCACTATGCCCATTGATGTGGCCATACCATTTGTAGCTACTCAGGTAGATTCGGCTCATGTCTAGGCCAAATCTAATAGAGCTAAAAACTTCAATGAGTGCATTCATCACATCTTCCATTAGGTCCATGACATATTGGTCAAATCCAATGCTAAGTACAAGTAGCATCATGATCAGCATCGGGTGCCACATAGGTTCCTAGCAAGCGAAAAAGTCGAGTTACATTTGGAGAAGGACTGTCTCGCTGGGGCCCACTGCAAGCTTCACATGCTCTGATATGGACCTTACACCATCACTAAGGTTGTGGGAGACAATGATTTTGAGCTCATTATTCCCCCATTCCTTGGCCTGCACCCAGTATTCAATATGGACCACCTTTGGCCATACTTTCAACCATTACTAGACACATCAGACATTGCAGGACAACTCACACCAACAAATCTAAACACAAACTACATATAACATGCCACAACTGGTCAAATTATGGATGCACATATCAATAAAACTCACGAGTAGAAGATCCAATTGTATCAGTTTGTCAAAGCTGGCCAACTCCTGCACCGAGGAAAGTGGCTCATCAGGGACCAATTTCAGCAGACATTTCCCCATCTCATGGAGGCACTGAGCGAAATGGGGACCATTTCTTCCTAAGGGAAGAGAACCAATATAGGTGGATATTGGTGACCACCTGCCTATTAAAATTGAACCCCCATAATTACTTCTTTTTGTTTTCCTAAATTGTAGCAAAACTTACTACTTTTGGTAGTTTTTCGGGTCCTAAACTTTAGAGTCATTTTAAGGGACTAAAAGACGTTTTGAGGGAAAAATGAAAGACTAGAACACTTCCTAATTGGCCTATTTATTTTACTTTGGCTTCCCTTTATAGATCTTAGAAACGAGGTATTATGATAGCCAAACAAAGATCGTATGCCAAAGCAAGGACCCTGGCAAGTTGATGTTCAAACTTACCCTGACGGGGCCCACAAGCTTTTGGCGCTTCATCTCCTAAGGTTTGGTTTTTTATGTTTAGGGTTTCTCATTGTTTCTCAATAATAAAAAGGCCACCGAGCCTCATTGTAACATAGTTCAGAGGCATGTAGCCGCCACATCTCTTCTCAGAGATAAGCTACCATCACCCGAGATAGTTTATTTACATTTTGTATGTAAGCATTTTTAGTTCTTTGATATTAATGAAATGAAGTTTTATTTCTATTGTATCTCATTGTTTATGTTTGTGGTCATATTATGTTGCGTTCGTGTATAATTCTAGATAAATGGTATCAAATGGGTCTACTCTTTCTCTCTTCTTTTTATATTTCCCCATTGAGGTTAGGGTATAAAGAGTTAAGGTGCGAACTGGTTGAACCTTTGCAATACCAGCATCGTAAACCTTGAATCCCTGCCATGGTGGAAGAAAATAAATATGTGGGAACATGAGATCATTTCAAAATATTGCTCGAGAAATCCCTCGAGCGACAGAGGAACACAATGATGGATAACTTTCCCTAGATCCTTTGGTGGCTACCCACAGGCAACACATCTTCATCTAGTAGCCACTCTGGAGGCGCCACTCTCTTTAAGGTATAAGTCAACTTTGACATTCCCATATTTGAAGGTCATATATATGCAGACGTCATAGATAGATGGTTAAATATGTTGGAAGGATATTTTCCAGTTCATAACTTTTCTAATCAGGAAAAGATTACTTTTGCACTCCTTAAAGTCGCCCCCCATGTCAAGGGATAGTGGGAAAGCTACTATGAATAAAAGGACCATATGGAATCCTCAATGTTTTCATCTATGTTGTAGCTCATTTTACTTTCATATGTATGTAGATATTTATGTATATGTATCAGTGTTTAAAGAAAAAAAATATACATAAAATAAATAAAATAAAATAAACCAAGGAAAATGTTTTAAGTTAGGAGTGATAAAAATTTTATCAAGTGTTGAATAAGATAGGTGGGGCCCAAAGATCAACGTCACCGTGTCAAAGATTAAAAGTCGGGAAAATTCAAAAGTGCAATGAATTAAAAGATTGGGGCCCTAAGGATGGAGTAAACCCAACGACACTACATGCCCGACAGTTAGCTCTCCTTGTCCCCCCGTAAAGATTATCAATGTAGATGTTTATCGATAGATCTATGGTGGTGGATGGTTTCGGGGGGACTCCTTCATGTTTCTCCCATACTAGAGTCTTCTCTCGTATGACGTCAGCAAGAGGAACATGTTCTGTTGGAAAGCGAGTGAGATGTGTCTGTTAATATTTTCCATTTCACTGTCACTATTTCACCTCTACCACCTCATCTTCCACGTCATCTACCCTGTCATCCATCACTTTGCTATCTCATGTTCCCTGATTTTCTCAAAATTACAATTAATGCCATTTACCTACTAGTTACTCCATTTCCCATAAAATATTGGTTTTCCTACATTTCCCTCTGTTATTTCCGTTCCTCCTATAAAAAATATTGAAGTGTACCGGTTAAATTCAGTTGTCATCACTAGCTATTGTCCCACCATCTGCATAGAGTCTCATCATTCAGTATTTGGATAAAATGTCGAAGAATAACACCATTACTGGTTCTACATTTCATATTCCTTTCATGGACACAGAAAGGTATGTTTTTGACCTAGTTCGTTCACTTGATTATATAGAAATCTATTATCAATTTTTTCTCAAACAAGATGAATCCCATGTGTATGCTATTGTTCTTAGGTCTGATGTCCTAGCTACCATAATTCCACAGACCTATAATTTCCATGAATTTACATATTGGCTTGTCTCTGCCCTTTATCCACATAAATGTTTTGTCATGAATAAATTAGGGGAAAATGTCTTTCAAGTGTCAAATTTGTTAATTCAGCAATCCCTATGTTTCCCATTTGCAAATTCTTATACTTCATTCTTAGAAGAATCTTTTCTTTCCACATTCCATGACTTTTTTGCTTCTAATTATGCTCAACTCAGTTTCTTTTTAATGCCTACTAGAAAAAATTTGCCTATGGAACCTCCTCAATTTCCTCTAGATACTCTTGTTGAAGACGTTAGAACTTTACTGCAAATTCTAGCCAAAACCTTAGGAAAGGAAGATACCAACAATGTGGATAAGGCCATCTTAGGAATGTTCAGTCTAATGATGAACCCAGAAGTAGTTTTTGATATACCTTCTTTCTGGGAAAAAAATGGTAAATTCTCAATTATCAGATCTTCCTCTCACTAGTTGATTTAGATTTCCATCTATTTTCACATATATCTTTTTATATAATCATGTGGAAAGGTTCATGCCTTTAGGTTTGAATATCATGAACCCTAGTAAAAACAAACAATCAGTAGTATTTTGGACCGATGTGATAAGTGACATGTGTAATGGCGAAGGATTGATGTTTTTTTTCCTCTTCTTTCCTATCAATTGTTTATTCAATTTTGAAAAATTCTCCTTCACCTTGTTTCTTGCCAAAATCCCAGTCTTTACTTCAACTCAACAAAGATGTCAAAGTGGGTGATTGGTTTCAATTTGAATATTATTTAGAAATCTGATCGTATGGAGCAGAAGTTGCCACTTTTAGACTTCCAGTTTTTGTACCTATGATGTTGTTTGCATTGAATTCATCAAGCAGAGCTTGAATGTAGAGAAGACAGTGGGACCTTTCATTGTAAACAATAGACAAGTTGTAGAAGAAGTATAGAAATTACTTGAGGAGATGGATTTACAATTGGGTGAAAAATGGGCATATGACCCACACCACATTATTTAAAAAATAAGTGTAGAAAATGGTTATGTTCCTTTTAATCATGAAGCTAAACTAGAGATAGAGAAATTAGCTAATGGAGGAAAATGTACCTTATCAGGAGATATGGAAATTGAGACTCCTCATCAGAGTGAGAAAAGTTTGAAAAGAGGTAGTGAGGATGTCATAGGCTTAGAAGAAGAAGCTGAGAGAAGTTAAAATAAGGCTAAGTTGTCTGAAGGTGGCAGCTTGTCATCATTTAAGCTACAATTACGAAAATTTGTTTGCACACCTTCTTCTCTTGTTCCAAAAGAAGCTAATCAAAGTTCAGTCTCCATGATTAAACATATGTACTCCCAGATTGAAGAAAGAAAGAAAAAAATCAGATAAAATATGGAGTCACAGGTCGAAGCACAATTTTTTTCAAGCTATCAAATAAGATTGCTTTGAGCCATGGATTTGGAAAGGAACCATCTTAAGTTAGCTTTCTCTCACCCTTCTGAAGTGTATCTTCTTCTTTTGGTTTTAAGACTATCAATTTGACAATGGATGCTAAGGAAATTCCTCTGCCTGATAAAATTAATCTACATAGGCAAACTGGGGAATTAATTTACAATGATTTGAAGAAAACCTCCTTGGCTGCCAGTAGAGAAGAAACTTTATTGGAAAAGGTGGTGAGCCAGTTAAATTTGGAAAATACTAATTCAAGAGCCTTAGTCACTAAAAATGAAGAATTGAATAACGATCATTAAAATTGGGGTGAATCCAGAAGATATAAGTGTTGTCCAGAAGTTGTTGTAGGGACCAGAAATAGAGGTTCAGGTATTGAGGAAGAAATTGAAGATGCCTACAATAGAACATGTAGTGGCACTAGAAGTAGCACAAGTAGAAAAGGAGAAATAAGTTTTGACTGAGGAGAAAGAAGCAAATATTGTTTTGCAATAAAATATTGAATGGCATGTTTGCACTATTGTAATACTAGCTGATTCAGAAGACCCATCTAATAAACTAAGCAGGGTCATGACTGAAATGAAGATTTCTGAAAATGAAAAGGAAAAATCACAAAGAGACTAAGAAACTACATTGAAAATCATAAAAGCTGATGAAAGGGAAATAGCCATGGCTAAGGAGAGTGCAGATAAATACAGGGATTATTTTCAAACTTCTTCTAAGGAAGTTAAAGATTTGAAAGAGAAGGTGAAGGGAAACATTTCCCTTATACAAGCTAGGGAAATTCTATGGAATGAAATTATTCATACTGTTAGAGATATATGGGAATCATTGTCCATAGTGGAAGAAGAAAATATCATCATGAGGGACCTAGAAAATATAATTGTTGCAAATAAATAAAAGTTACCACAAGGAGCTCAATTCACAAAGAAAATGATAGATTTCCTTAATTCACGATCTTCTTAGCAGTTAACGGAATTAGGGGTTGAAGACATAATTGAATATGTATTAGAGATAAACAAAATGATTATGAAGAAATTCTACAAGAAAACAATAGAGACAAAGTTAACAGAGGTCAAGGCAGTTGTAATGAAATCCAACACTACTTTTGATAAGAGAACAAGAGAAGGTGTGCCTTCATGTTGGGACCAACAAGGTAATTTATTACCATGGGAAACCTATGAGACTTTGTTGGTGGAGGAAAAAGGTAAAATTGGATATACTCATGAAAGAACAATAGTGTTGAAAGGAACAAATATTTCCAACTATTTTCAGAGAGATTTTTAGTTATTATGGTTGATGAGAACAATTTTTGTGGACAAGCCAACATACAGTAGAATTACAAATTTCAGGATGGCACATTCAAAGTTTGACAGAAGTCCTAGTCATAATACAACCATATGGAGAAAGTGCAGGGAATGGATGTCACCATCAACAACTACTACAGAAGCAGGACCTTCATCCACAACTCAATCTCAAGTCATAAAATAAAACAATGCCACTTGTCATTTATTTTTAGATCATATATTAATGTTTTACTTTTCATGATCTAAAGTTCGAAAGAAATATTAGTTTTGAAGTAGTTAGGATGTTATGAAATTTTGGGTAGTTGACAATTTTATAACTATCCTTTGAAATTTTGTATAAATATTTTTCAGAAAGATAAATGTAGGTTCCAAGTTCTTTGCTTGAGAAGCAGAAAACACTTGTATCTTTTCATCTTTATATGGAATTAAATAAATAATTTTGAAGTGATTCTAGAAACCTGTTAAGTACAAATGTATTTTCCTTTGCTTCAATTAATGTTTTCTTCATAGTAAAGAGTACTGAAGTTGTTGGTCTTTAATATTACAGTTCTTAAAATCAGTTCTCTGTAATTTAAAGTTAAAATTCCTTAATGATGCGCTCCTCTTTCATATTCTGATAATTACATTTTCTTCTAAAGTTGAAAACACGGATTCTGCCATAAGCAGCCTATGTTGGATACTTTCCACTATCCTTTTCCTTTCTTCTTTCATTTAAGTTGTAATCAACATCAGAAGGCCACTTCATACAAAGTGTTTCTTTCCATTAAAGATTAAAACACATTTCCTTTAAAAATAATCTCTCGGGTTTGAACAATGGGACAACCAATTTATTCTTTTACTATTTTGAATAAATGTCTTGGGCACTAACCTTGCCTCAGTCATATGTTGTCTTCCAAGGTACAACAAGTGCACCCACTTGGAATGCTTTTTAAGACATCATCAAGGAAAAATATTACCCTCTAGAGAGCTATGCATATAAATATATAAAGTGGACCATGCTATGGCAGGGAAGGGATGAAGATGTGTCAGAGTTCACAAATATTTTTTATACCCTTTGCACGAATATGTGTATCAAGGATTCTAAGAGAGATTTGGTACTCAAGTACCCCAGGTATCTACATAAGTAAATCTAGGATGAGATGTAGTTTCTATAAATATCCTTTTTTGGCATCATCTATGAATATGTTGTCTAGATCGAGCAGAAATTTAAACAGAAGAAGCGAGACTTTGGATCTCCAAATCTGAAGCAATGGAAAAGTACCCGCTAATCTACATAACAAAGGACAAATCCAAGGTGGGATGACCTAGGACAACGCGTTTAAGCTACAAGCATAGAAGAACACCATGAAGACAAAGAAGGTGTAATTTCCATAAGAGCCCCACTCATAACACAAGTGAGTGTTGAGCCAAGCGGTCACTGGTGGTTAAGTTGAAAGCTTCTAAATCATATGCATGTTCCGACCTTGAGTCAAAACCTGGAAAGCAGAACAACAAAGGGAAGCAGATTATTAATGCGAACTGAAGTGGCATTGTTTCCACCACCAAGCTCCAAAATATTGAGCTTGAATATCTAGAGGAGGGGCAGTGGTTCTTCCACTCACAGATGTGGATGAAGCATTCTTCGTTACAATTCATTATTGATAGTGGAAGCCAAAAGAACCTCATTTCAGCAAAGGTCGTAAAGCGGTTGGGCCTACCAACCACACCACACCTATCGTCATACACCATCGGGTGGCTTCAATAAGGACAAGATCTTTGCATCAGCTAGCAGTGACGCCTTCCCTACATCATCAAGCCCTTCACATATGAGGTATTATGTGAGGTTGCTCCTCTTCTAGTCTCTAATGTATTATTAGGCCAGCCATACTTGTGGAAGTTATTGGTTTCTAATTTTGCCTATTTTTACCCACATTTTTATCCCTTTCTTAAACTCATTTCATGCCCTTATTGGTCGATTTGAATTATAACACATATTGTTATGTCTTTGTGAATTGTTAATCATTGAAATGTAGTCATAGTGGATTATTGCCTAAAGTGACTTGATAACTTAAGTTTTCATGCAGATTTGGAGGAATGATGATCAAAGGCATGATTCATCATATGATGGTTGTTGAGTTGGCAACGCTATCTATGGATATCAGCTGCAAGTGGTGGATCAACCTCTCAGCCAGCACAAGTGATATCCTTAAATTATGTTGTATCTCAAGAAACCACTGTGTATTTGTAGGTAGAAATTTGTCGTGATCTTAGGCACTCTCAGTTGATTTATGAAATGTATAAGTATTGATTATGGGGCTAGGAAAGCCACCACTAGGAGATATATGATATTTTTTAGTTGTAACAACAGACCTCTGTAATGACATATTTTGATTAATACAATTGTTGATCCTTTGACTATTATATAGATCTCTATCTTGCCACATCCCTGATCAGGGAGCTAGGCCCACTCTCCTAACCAGGTGTTGTTGGATTAGACATGTGTGTGTAGGTTTAGTTTTTTTGTGTTATCTATTTTCTGTGTAATGATTTTTGTGTGTTGTTGTGAGTCTTAAATTTTTGTTACCCTTAATTTTTGTTACAGTTATAACTTGTTGTTACACATTGTTATGTTATGATTGAATGTTAAATGTTGGGTAGGGAACTTGTGGCCTGCATATACCTTGCATGGTAGCCTTGAAATATCCAATCGAGCTCTAAGTTGACAATTAATGTGGAATTTGGTGAATTGTATGATTCATATTTGAACACCGACATTTTTGCATCATTGTCGAGGAGGCTATACAAGGCACGAAAGTACGACCAGTATTGACCATAGGACCATTCTCTCATCCTGGGGAGGGAATTTTTTCACCCTGGTCTAGGTCTTGATAATTAGATTGTTTATTTCTTTCAAAATAACCATTCTCTCATCCTCAGAATGGAAGTTGTTTTTTACCCTGTTTCAAGTCCTGAGCTTAGAATTTTTTGGTTGGTTTGCTTTCCTTATTTTTCTTTCTTTCTAGGGATGACTCTCTCATCTCGGGGAGGGAAGTTTTCACCCTACTCCAGGTCCTAATCTTTCAATTTATTTGAATGTTTTCCTTTTATTTTTTGATTGCATGAACAGAGATACAAATAAAAGGGGCAGAGGAAGACCTCCAAAAAGAGAAAGGAAATATCTAGGAAGAAATACCTATATCCAAGAAATCATTTGAAGAGTTGAATCGTGAGCATCATCGTGAGCTATTGTTAGGGTGAGATCTCATACAAGATCTGGAGGGCAGACAGTTTAACAACTAGAACCTCCCCCACTAACAGAAGCACAATTCAAGGAAGAATAGTTAGAAAGCAGAGGATCGGGAGAATTGAACGCTGTGAGTTGAGAAGAAGAAGAAGAATTGACTGAATTCACTGCACCATTTGATTGAGGGAGTGATGTTAAACAAAATCAACCACACATTATAGAACAACCAAAATTTGTTAAGATTCCAAGTGAATATTAGAAGATATTCATGGCTCCTACAACTTCTTCGATCGAGTTTCCAATTTGTGATATCATGGGATATGCACCTATGAAGCCTATTCCTCTGACAACATTACCTAACTTTCATGGTCTTTCTTCTAAAGATTCAAACACCTTCCTGTTTGAATTCGATGTTGTCTGTTAGGGGTATGACTATATTTTTTATGCACATATTTTGAAGATATTCCCCGCCACTTGAAGGGAACATCTCTGAGATGGTTCATGGGTTTAGGAGGGAAACCTATTCCTACATGGGATGATATGAAAACGATTTTCCTCGAAAAGTATCAAGACTACTAAAAATCTCAAGATGTTAAGGAATACATTTTTAAGATTATGTAGAAAGAGGATGAGAACATGGAGGACTTTGTGGAATGTTTTCAATATAGCTTGCAGATATCAAGCCATAGTGATCTGGATAAGGACATCTTGAAAATATTTTTTCTCCAGGCACTAAGGGAGAAATCTTTGGAACTTTTGAATGTAGTAGGAAAGGGAAACATATCAAAGGAATATTTTGACACCATCTGTGAATTGTGCATTAAGTGTTCATGTGGAGCTACGAGGCAGAGGCAAGGGATATGAACCCTCAAGACATCCAGTGGTAGCATTATGAAAGAGGAAATTGGAAACTTGCTAGACAACTTGAGGACTAATATCTTGAGCAGACTATCATCATAGATGGACGTTTTATAGGCAAAAAAAAAAAAAAAGCAAATGGAAGCAGAGAATGCCAAGTCTATTTTCTGCCCTCGGTGCCGAAAGAACCATCTGCTGAAAGAATGTCCATTGAATACTGTCGAGACTTGTGTAATATGTGAAAAAAACCATTCTACTAACACTTGTCCATCTCTTCCTGGGCTAAAGGCGGCTTTTCTAGGAGAAAATGAAGAAGTAGATCAATTGTACTTCATGGGTTCAAGGAAACCATGGAAACCACAGCAACAAAACATGAATCAAGGTATGCCTCGAGACCCTTCCCAGTATTTTAATAACTTGAATTTGGGCCTCAGTCTATACCTTTTTCACCTTCATGGCTGCAGTCCTGTCAATATCCAATGCGCTAGCAACCATGGTTCCCTCAGTCTGGTCTAACTCCTTCATGGTCCCAGAAATGGTGTGGACCTCCTCCTCCTTGAGGACAATTCTCCCAGCCTATGCCACAATAGCAGTTACAGCTACCCTCTAATGCCTCCACTGGTAATCCTCCTCTTCATCCACAACTGCCTATTCAATCCATCCAAAATACAAATATAGGGGGGCTCAACAAGTTGAGACAGTCAACCTTCCTGCATACAATATTTCCGCCATGAAGTGTAACAAATTAAATCATTGGTCTATTCGAGTGGTAAATACCTAGACTTCACCAATAATTGTTGAACATACTGATGATGAAGTCTCAGAACCAGAACCTAGGAATCTTGTTGGAACAACTGGGGTTGAGTCAACACAAATTCCTATGGAACAACCCCCTTCTCAAACAATTGTACTAGAGGATGTTAGACTGGTCCACCTTATCCTAAGAGACTATCCTTGAGCAAACAAAGTCCTCATCCTGAATTTGACTTTTTAAGGGAATTTCAAAACTCATTTGTCAAAACTCCCTTACTTCAAGCTATGAAGGGCGTACTGGTTTATGCCAAAAAAATTGAAGAATACTTCTCTAAGAAACATGGAAGAAAACCAAAGGATCCACTCACTATTCATGTTATGGGAAAATTATCAGATATAATGTTGGCAAAAACTATAGCTGTTAAGTACAGGAATCCACGAAACATGATTGTTACAATACATATTAATGGGGTTGATATCCCAAATGTTCTCGTAGACTTGGGGTAGCAATTAATGTTATAACTTCTGCAACTGTGATTACCTTGGGTCTGTGAAACCTTCAACCAACTCCCACTATCCTAGAATTTGTAAATCGTTCTACTATAACACAGGTAGGGAAGTTGGAACATATAACCATTTCAGTGGACTCATGGAAGTACCATTTTGTCTTTTAGTGTTACACACCCAATCCCCGGTCGATGGGCAGCCTTTGATTTTAACAATAGCTTGGCTTGTGACCATAGATGCTTACAATGGGTGTCGATTGGGAAATATGGTAATATCCAATGGGGAAGTTACAAAGAATATCATTCTTTATCCCCCTACAGAACCGAGTTCATCAGATAAACTGGGATTTACCTTAACACGAAAACCTCTACCTGCAAAAGGGCTCGAATTGAAAAATGAAGAAATTAGACAAATTCTTACTATTCGTGAAGCCCTCTTATGAGTTGCAATGGTTAGGAATATATTGAACTAGAAAATGAAGTTGAAAACATTCCTATAATTGTACCCCGTAACAATATTCCTGTAGAAATTGAACCAACAAAGACATTGAACATTAATCTTGACCTTCCTAGACTGAATGGTTACTAAAATTCCTTCAGGAACAGAAAGAAGCCTTCACTTGGGAATATACAAACATGAAAGGGATCCCTATTGATTTATTCACTCATCACATATATATTAAATAAGAATGTCTACCTATTAGGGAACCACAGAGAAGAATGAATCTTGCTTTGAAGAACATTGTCAAAGGTGAATTATAGAAACTATTGGATGTGGGATTTATTTACCCAATCTCAGACAATCAATGGGTATCCCACTAGTCATTTTTCTGAAAAAGAATGGTAAGTAGCGGATTTCTGTTGATTATAGGGAATTAAATACAACAACTTAGAAGGATCATTTTCCCTTACCTTTTATTCACTAGGTCATTGATACATTAGCTGGAAAGAAGTTCTTCTCCTTTCTGAATGGATTTAGTGGGTACAACCAAATAAAAATAGCACCTCATGATAAAGATAAAACTACCTTTACATGCCCCTGGGGAACCTTTTCATACAAAGTCCTCCCATTTGGTCTCTGTAATGCGCCTACTACCTTCCAACAGGCAATATTGGGGGTTTTTTCTAATCTAGTCAATGATAGTGTTGAAATCTACATGGATGACTTCACCCCATATGGGGATTCCTTTGAAGAAGGTCTATAAAATGTAGATAAAGTCCTTAAAATATGTAAGAAAACACATGTTTCTCTTAGTACAATAAAATTCCATATGATGTTGAAGGAAGGAATATTGTTGGGACATCTACTCTCAGTTGCAAGAATTCCGGTTAATCTTGCCAAGGTAGAGGTAATATTAAATTTTCCTACACCTAAGAGACTGACATAGGTACATAGTTTCATCGGTTATGTTAGATATTATGGACATTTTATAGAAAAAAATTCTAAGATAGCATTCCCACTTGTTAGGACTCCGAATTGACCACTTTTGACCTTGTATTTTTGCTATAATATTACCCTCTTCAGTCCATAAGTTGAAAGCTTTTGATTATATAATGACCTAATCATTCCAAGGTATGAAGCAACTCTCCTCATTACTATATGTTTAATCATTCATTACATATTCATGTTATCTTTATAATTAATCTTTGGAAAAGTTAACCAAGTTGCTAAGTAACCGTCGAACTGTCTGTTGGCATTATGAGATAAGTGTTGTCCTTGATGGCAAACCTCACTGATGACAAATCATAGTACAGAAGGTCAGCAGCAAGGAATTGATGATCAGACTATAAGAAGAAGAGAAAGTTCATACACGCAGGTTCGTTAAGCCCAAGTCGCGTGTACACGCAGGTTGGCTTCAGCAAAAGCGCGTGTATGTGGAAAAGTACCTTTGGTCCATGGCGGTTAGTTCTTGGAAGTTGTGCCTATGGTTTCGGACCATTGTGTCTCGACGGGCGTGTCGATCCCTAGTTTTGAAGTTGATGGTATTGGATTTCTATGGTTTTGGCTCTTGGTATTGAACAAGGCCTAAGGCTATATAAAGGGAAGGAAATCATTAGGCAAGTGTATCTGAATTGTCTTGAATATCTGATGAAGGATTAGATCCAGTATGCAGGGTTATGGGTTGATGATGCATTGCTTGATCTGAGCTAAGGAGAGATCTCACCGGTTGATGGAGAACAAGATCTAAGGAGAGATCGGGATCAAATGGTTTGAAATGAACTATCTTTATGATGCTTATTCTAGATCTACATACTGACGCATGTATTGTTCTATAAGTGTTATGAGTATGACTGATGTCTGGTACAGCTGCAAGTTATGAGAAATTATTTTTAGATCTGTACGCGGGTTGGCTTTGATAAAAGCGCGTATACACGCGGGTTTGATTCATCGAAGTAGCGTATACATTGTAAATCTTAATATTTGAAGTTGCAGATGGATCTGATGGTTATTACAGAGTTCTGTGTCTGCTCTGTGTTCTGGTGACTGTTGTTAACAAGGTTTCAGTGATTCAGAGTTTGATGATTGTTTTGAGCTTCAATGATAGTTATGGGTCCAGTATGAAAATTAGATGAAAAGTGGCCTTACAGATTATGTGTTGTGCTTCAGTGTATCCAGTCTGAAAATTGATGAAACGTGGTACCTGGAGGAGAGAAGATTGTAGGCAAGCACCTACGTACTAGTATCTAAGCTAGTACAAAAGCTAAAGGAGATCTTTGGAGCATTGTAGCAGGTAGCAGCCTGCGTACTAGTAAATGGATCGGCTAGTACAAAAGCAAAGGGGGTTGTAGCTCCCGTACTGGTATAAGACTGCACCAGTACAAATATTGTAAAAGGATTTTCTTATTAAGAAGAAGATTGAGATGACTTGCAGCAGGTGGTTTTCACCCACATTGGGTTTCCACCTTATATCTTTGTGTTCATGTGTGTGGCTCTTGTGTGATGTTCTGTTCTGTTATTCTGCACCTGTTTACTGTTAATATGCTTAATAATGATCTGATACATTTACTGAAGATTAAGCTAACTGAATTATAAGATCTCTGGATATACGCGAGTTTCATTAGACACAGTAGCGTGTACACGCGGGTTCACTTAATTGAAGTAGCGTATATGTTTCTGAGTATGAAATTGAAAAGTTTGATTGATCTGATAATACTGATTCACCCCCCCCCCCTTTCAGTATTATTTCCATCACTGTCTAAAGTCTGCAGAAATTATAGTTCGTAGTTGCTGCAACACCAGAAACAGCAACTACGCAGTTGCTGCAACACTGGCAACAACAACTATCTAAAGCAGGGAAAACATTATTTTGCAACAACTGGAATACCGGAAATGACAAACAACAACTATCAGAAGATCGGCAGAGTTCCATGCTGATACAGCACGATCAGCAACTGTCCAGAAAGGGTAAAACACAGTCACAATTGCCGAAACACCAGGAACAGCATGAGTTTACTAAATTAGCAACAATGGTGAAGCGGCAAAGGTGGCTGGCAGATAGTACGAGGATTCCAAGAAGATGGTTGAGGATTGTTTACCAGCTGTGTAACAGTAAGAGACCCAGGAAAGAATACATCGTCACATTGTTGTAACGGCATCCTGTAACAAGGATGGATTTCTTATTTTTGAAAAAAAGGTTAAACTGAATGAACCATGACGGTCTATTGTAATAGATGTCTCCTCTATAAAGAGGAGACATCTACATTAGAAGGGGGGGAGAAAAACCAGTTGTAAGGGAAATTTTGAAAGACAAAAGCAAGTTTGAATCTTCATTGTAACTGGACATTTTGGCAGATGAATAAAAAGTTGTTCCGAGCATCTAATCCAGCGTCTGTGTTCTGGGGAATCTTGTGAGAGGGACAGGGCCCACCTTCTTCACAAGATTCACCCATTTATTTCATGTTAGTGTGTGAGTGTGTTTGAATTTTGTAGCATTATCTCTTTTGTTGATACTCTATTTGGATTCTATAGCACTACCTCTGATAATTTCCTTTTGCTGATACTCTGTTTTGTTAATACTTCACCGGTGATTAGAAATTGCAGTATGTGTTGGCAATTTGGTTACAGGGGCAGGTGCTGAACATCCTTACCCTGAGGATAGGGTCCTGATCCTCTGCTAACAGAGCAGCCATTATTTTTCTTTGCAGATTTGTATTCTTAGTTAACTGCTTTCATTTCATCTCTGCAATATATTTTAATTACTATAACATAGAGTAAGGAGTTGACAGAAGATAGGATTGTGTATACTACAGCTTTTAATGCTTTTAGAATTAAGTACATACAGTACGAGGTCACCTTTGAAATAAAAGGACTTTCCCGGGTTGACAAATTAATGTGGTACTCTGACTGTTTAATCAATAAACAATTCAAGTAGCCAACATTTTGGTGTCGTTGCCGAGGAAGGCGACCAGAAATTTTAAAAGCATTAATGATTTATTTTTAAGAATAACAGGTACATGAGAGGACGCAGGAAACCTAATCTCACAGGTGGCAAAGGCGGGGGAGGAAGAAAGACCTTCATTGACGAAATTATTTCAAAGGTCAAGACATCACAGAGGACGAGTTCCCGGAGACCTCAGATCCAGTATTCCTCACAAACAGATCGACAGACAGAGGAAGTACTAGGACTTGAAAGGAAGCTGGAAGTACCAGAGCACACTGAGGAACCGGTAGAAAAACCTGAGGAGACAGAAGATACTGAAGATAGAGCAAGCGATTCAGGAAAAATACCAATGGAGGATAACAGAGCAGAAGTAAGGGGGGAAAACTCACTCTCTACCCTGGAGTTCCCTATTGGGGAGCTCCCGAGAGGGGAAACCCCTATGAATAACATTCCACTTTCAGCATTACCCAACTTTCATGGGTTATCCTCTGAAGACCTGGATGAATTCCTCTTTGAATTTGATATACTATGTAGGAGTTATGATTATGTGAGCCCTAATTAAAAACTAAAATTGTTTCCAGCAACACTGAAAGGGAATGCGTTAAGGTGGTTTATGAGCTTAGGAGCTCAGGCAATCACTACCTGGGAACAGATGAAAGAAATTTTTCTGGCCAAATATCAGGATTACTGCCGAACAAGAGAAAGGAAGGAAGAGTTGTTTAAAATGGTTCAGAAGGAGGACGAGAATCTGGAGGACTTTGTGGAAAGACTGCAGTATAATCTGCAGCGGTCTGACCACCCTACCATGAGTAAATATATTCTGAAAACAATACTGTTGAAAGGGGTACGAGATGACTGCTTGGACATGTTGAATATGCTTGGAAAAGGGGAAATTTCCAAGGAACCATTTGATGAAATTATCAACCTCTGTATGAGATGTTCAAGAGGAGCAGTAAGCAGACCAAAAAGCAAGGACAGCGTATATTCAAGAGTCCAGAAGTCAGCAAGTGGAGGAGCAACAAGGGCTGAAATAGGTAATTTGTTGGAAGAATTTAAAACTGAAATGTTAAGCTCTTTTGCTTCACAAATTGATGCTATGCAGGTAAAAAAGAAATAGGCAGAAGCAGAAGCTGCCCTAGCTATTTTTTGTTCTAAATGCAGAGAAAAACACCCACTCAGGGAATGCCCACTAGATAAGATACCAGTCTGCACGATCTGTGAAAAGGACCATGAGACCCAGCAATGCCCCTCTCTGCCGAGAATAAAAGAAGCACTGCAGTCAACTGAAGAAGAAGCTGAAGCAGTGTATCTGATGACACAGAGGAGGCAATGGCCACAAAGACAAGGTATGAATTCTAACACAGCATTTAGTCGTTGGAATAATCATTCTCCTTTTCAAACGAATTACCCACCCATGAACCAAATGCAGTACACACCCTTTAATACGATGAATTTTTTACCCATGCAGCAACCAAGTCTTCCTTTTCCTGATCCTACCATGTGGAATCCTTGGGCTCCCTAGCAATCGTATTTTAATCAATGGAATCCGAACTGGGCAGCCTATCAGATGCCATTTCCTCAGCATCAACAATCTCTTTCCTTACCATCCAACACTCCTCCTAATAACCAAGAAATTAGACCACAGCTGCCCATGCAGCCTAACCCCAACCCAAATAATAATAAAGCTCTGCAAGTAATTGATGTTCAAAATCAGCCTGTCTCCCCTATGCAATGTAACGATATCCATCTCCGTTCAGGGAGAATTGTTGAACCCATCATTGATGACATTACTGACTTTGATAAATAGGAAGTTGGAAAAGAAAAACCAGCTAATAATAATGCTGAAACAGTTGAATCAGCATCTAACAACAATGCTCAAACAACAGATCCTCCATTCCCTGAACGTCTAGCTCTCACCAAAACGCTTGAGCAACCTGCTTTTAACCTTTTAGGTGAACTGCAGAATTTATATGTTAAAATTCCATTGTTACAAGCGCTAAGAGATGTTCCCATTTATGCTAGGACTGTTAGAGATATCTATATAAAAAAACCTGGAAGAAAAGCTAAGGACCCCCTCACAGTTCATGTGATGGGAGAACTGACTGCTTTAATGACAGAAAAAGATCCTCCTGTGAAATATGGTGACCCTGGTCACCCTACAGTAATAGTTCAGGTTGGAAAAACCTTTGTCTCTAAAGTTCTAGTAGATTTGGGTGCTGCAATAAACATTATGACGCTTGAAACAGCACAATTACTGCAGTTAAAAAACTTTATTAGGGAAACTCCAACCATTTTAGAGCTGGCTGATCGCTCTACAATTAAACCTGAAGGGGTCATTGAAGACCTAATAATTTCTGTAGAATCCTGGAATTACCCAGTTGATTTTGTGGTGTTACAAACTAAAACAAATTTGGGGGGTCATCCACTGATTCTAGGAAGACCTTGGCTAGCTACAACAGATGCTTTTATCAACTGTAGATCAGGATCAATGACCATCTCTAATGGGCAGGAAACCAAACAGCTTACCCTTTATCCTCATGCTACACCCATGATTAATAATGACAATTATGTATGGGTAGATTATGAGGATGAAGAAACCCAACCTATCCTGACTATCAGACAAGCTTTAACTTTCAAAGATTCTACCGAAGATGAATTAATCAGTAGCTTCATTTCTGAACCTTCTTTGGTCAGCCCAGAAATGTATAATCATTTTACTGCAATCTTGGAATCTGAATCTCAGCAGAACCTGAAAACTAAAAATTTATCTCAGACAATAGTAGGCAGCTCCTCCAAAAGTACAACAATAGAAATTGAGCCTGGCAAAACATTAAATATAAATCCTAACTTAACTGATAATGAAAAACAACAGTTAATAAAGTTACTCTGGGAAAATAAAGAAGCATTTGCATGGGATTATATAGACATGAAGGGGATTTCTCCTAAGCTATGCACCCACCGCATTTATATTAAAGAAGGATCCCGCCCTGTCTGTCAACCCCAGCGACAAATGAATCCCAATTTAAGGGAAATTGTGAAGGAAGAACTTCAAAAACTGTTGAATGCAAGATTTATATATCCTATATCTGACAGTGAGTGGGTTTCCCCACTTGTAATTGTACCCAAGAAAAATGGCAAATGGAGAGTATGTGTGGATTACAGAGCCTTAAATAAAGCCACCCAGAAAGACCATTTCCCTTTACCATTTACTGATCAAGTATTAGATAATTTGGCAGGTAAGAAATTCTTTTCATTTTTGGACGGATTTAGTGGATACAATCAGATTAAGATTGCACCCAAAGACCAGGACAAGACCACGTTTATTAGCCCATGGGGGACCTTTGCTTACAGGGTTCTTCCATTCGGGCTATGTAATGCTCCAACGACATTTCAAAGAGCAGTGATATGGATTTTTTCTGATATGCTAAATGACTCCTTAGAAATATTTATGGATGACTTTACTCCTTATGGAGTGACTTTTGAGGATGCACTGCAGAATCTTGAAAAAGTACTTAAGCGATGTATAGAAGCACAACTTGCCTTAAGCACTGAAAAATGTCATATGATGATGAATCAAGGTATTGTATTGGGTCACTTCATCTCATTCCTAGGAATTCAAGTCGATCCAGCCAAAATACAGGTAATTCAGACCCTCCCTATCCCCAAAACACAAACTGATGTAAGAAGCTTTTTAGGACATGCTGGATACTATAGAAGATTTATCAAGAATTTTTCCAAAATAGCTTCTCCTCTATTTGTGTTATTAACAAAAAATACTGAATTTAAGTGGACTGGTGATTGTGAAAAAGCATTTAATGAACTTAAACATCAGTTGTCTACAACTCCCATTTTGAGAGGACCTGATTGGACACTACCCTTTCATATATCCTCTGATGCCTCAGATACTGCAATTGGAGCTGTCTTGGACCAAGAAGAAAATAGTCTTCCCTATGCTATTTATTTTATCAGTAAGAATATGACACCAGCTGAATTGAATTATACAGTCACTGAGAAGGAATTCTTAGCAGTCATTTATGCTATCAATAAGTTTCGACATTATATTACTGGCTATATTACTTTTGTGCATACTGATCACTCGACCATTAAATATCTAATGAATAAATCAGTTACAAATGCTCGAGTTACTAGATGGTTATTATTATTACAAGAATTTGACATCACAATTGTAGACAGGCCAGGAAAAGAAAATGTAGTTGTTGATTTCCTTTCTCAATTAAAAACTGATGAAAACATTCTAGTAGATTATTCTTTTCCTGATGAATATTTATTTGCAGTATCTGCTCACTCACCTTGGTATGCAGACATTGCCAACTATCTAGTTGCAGGAAAATTACCATTGCACCTATCACACAGGGAAAAAAGAAAGATCATTCAGCAAAGTGCTAGGTACAGCTGGATAAGCGGGTGTCTCTTCCACACAGGACTCGATCAAGAAATCCAGAGATGCATTGGTGAAGATGAAATTTATGATGTGTTAAAAGCTTGTCACGATGACCCTTGCGGAGGGCATTTTGCAGATAAAAGAACAGCACACAAGGTACTCATAATGGGTTATTATTGGCCCTCACTCTTCAAAGATGCAAAGAAATATGTGAAGGCCTATGATATCTGTCAAAGAATGGGCCAGCCTAATCACAGGGATGAAATGCCACTCAAACCCCAGGTAATTCTTGAACCTTTTGAGAGATGGGCATTAGATTTTATAGGTCCCATTAATCCCCCATCCAATCAAAGAGTGTACATACTAGTGTGCACAGATTATATGACTAAATGGGTAGAAGCTAAGGCACTCCTTAAAGCTAATGAAGAATCAATACTAACATTTTTATTTGAAGAGATCTTTGTTAGGTTTGGATTGCCTAGAGAACTAGTCACGGATGGAGGACCTCCTTTCAACTCTCATGGCTTCATAGATACACTTCAGAAATATCATATTAAGCAAAAAAAGACTACACCTTATCACCCCCAGGCAAATGGGCAGGTAGAAAGCACCAATAAAGTCGTAGAAGCTATCTTGACAAAAACAATAAAGGAGAATACAAGGGACTGGTTTCAAAGGTTGCCTGAGGCATTATGGGCCTATAGAACTACTTGGAGGAATACTACGAGCTTTTCACCTTATGAATTAGTCTTTGGAAAAAATGTTGTTTCCCTGTAGAGTTTGAAATCAAAACTTTAAGAACTGCTTTAGCTATTAACCTTGACTTGACTGATGCACAGACAGCCAGGTTGCATCAGCTTCAAGAATTGGACGAGAAGAGACTGGATGCCATCCATCAAACAACCATGATACAGCAACAAAGAAGTAGGTGGCATGATAGAACCATCAAGCAAAAGCAGTTCCAGAAAGGTAACTGGGCTCTACTCTATGACTCCCGTTTTGAGAATTTCCAAGGTAAGTTAAGAACAAGGTGGTTAGGGCCGTATGAAGTAGATGTTGTTTTTCCAAATGGGACAGTCAGACTTTTAACGATTGATGATAACAGAACTCCACTACTAGTGAATGGGTATCGACTCCATTTGTATCAGCAGCCTGTTTCTAAAGAAGATTTTAAAACTACTTGCATGGCAGATATACACTATGATTTCCTGGGGGAACTTGCTATCTCTCAAAGCACTTAAATTTCTGTTCATTTATTTGTTTTTAGATTAGATATTATTTTCAACTAATAATCCCTGCCAAAGAGTTGCCATATTACAATTCATTATTTTGCAGATCTTAGTTTTGGAAAATGGCTGAGAACAAAAACTTCACTTTGCGGACTTGGGAACATTTTTTTTTGGACCATAAATCAGTCTTTCATCAACTCCCGTTGCTGCAACACCATTTCCCATTGTTGCAACACCATTTTCCGTTGCTGCAACACCATTCCTGTTGTTGCAACCCAACTCCCGTTGCTGCAACACCAACTCCCGTTGCTGCAACACCACTTTCCGATGCCGTAATACCTTTTTCAAGTATTTCTCTCATTTATACTAAAAAAGCACCAGTTTCTCCACTTTAGTCCCCAAGAAATGAATTATTATTTGCATAAAATATACCATTTCCTACCAAAAGAACCAGCCATACATTATGATGATTACAATCCTCCACTATTACTTCCCGTCAGTAATAAAAACCGCCAGTATTCTCACACTTTTAGACCCGCTTTAATCATTATTAATCTAGCAAAAGACAAGACAAGACCTTTCGAAGTAGCAACTAAAAAGGTAAAATATAAAGGTACGCATGATTATGTATGGATATTAAATAATAGTTAATGTGGAGACGTTGATAGGACTACCGAATAATCGTACTTCCAATCATATCACTTAGTCGTAGCTTTTGGGGGGGGATTACCAAAGCACTGTCATAATTCTATAGCATGCCAACTCCCGCCGCCCTTAACTCTCCCGGTAACATGTAAAAGTCACCTCATCGTGTCATGTTACCATTTGCAACGGTTTACTCTGGACTAAACTCGGAAACTCGGCTCTGTATTGAGAATTCTCACTGAAACAGCAGCTATGGGAGGAAATCTCATCACATACGAACCTGGCACAACAGCACTTCTTGAGCTCTATCCCGAGGCCTACCAAATCTTCCTGCAAGCAGGATGGCTATATTATTTTAGGAGACTTCCAAATTTCGACGCACAGTAAGTCCTTGAGTTTGCATGCAATTGAACAGAGGGGTTTTCCGTCGTTCAGGGAGTACAAATTCCAGTCACATAGGAAGTCATAGCCCAAGCTACCGGGTTACCAGCTAATGGCACGCGCAGGTTCAGTAGGAAGCACCTGATCCTCAACGCGCAGCAGGATTTTCTTCAACCAGGCGAGCAGGTGGAACCCAAGGGCAGAGGCGTAGCACTTCAATCACTGCCTCAACCATGGCCGAAAGTTGCTGAGTTTGTAAAGCAATACCTGACGTACGAAGGCCAGTACCAGGTAATTTACCAGCACGATTTCGTCTTGTTGAATCACTTGAGGCATGGTCAGTTGATAAATATGCCATACTATCTATTGGGATGTCTTAAAAATATGTCACGTTATACTGTCAACGCAAAGCATCCGCTCCATTCCTTGAAACACCACCGTCTAGCTCAATTATTGATAAATAAAGGCCTTGCCTTGAATAACCCCCCTCCCCCCATTAATCCCCAGCAAGAGGAAGAAATCCCTCAGCCAAAGCAGGAAATTCCTCATCAGGAAGAGGAAATCCCTCATCAAGTTGAGGACATACCTCAGCAGGATGAAGAAATTCCTCAGCAAACAGAGGATACTTCAGAGAAAATACCCCAAGAAACTCCCCCGCAAATTGCTGAAAATGTACAATCAGCAGTAGAAATACCCATGCAAACAACCCCATCCCCCAATAAAACCGACCCATCCACTCCCATACTTGGTATTTCTACCGACAACTCTGATGATAACATCCCTATTACCCTTCTCAAACGAAAGAAGCAGCAGAAAAATGAAACCCCACCGAAAAGAAGAAGAACTAGGGCTTCGGTCAAGGCAACTGTTATTTCCGACACTACCCTATTTTAAAGAAAGCTAGCCGAAAAAGAAAAATATCTGAATTCCCTGCTTCTCTACCCAAGAAAAGGACTCGGTCGTCTGTAACAGCTAAATCCCCTAGCCCCACTCTCCCTAGCTCTCCACCCATCTTGTTAAGAACCCGTACTCCCACCAGCCCTGAAAACTCCCCTTCCTCACCCTCTGGGGCTGAGATGCAGAGTGTTCACAGTTTCGTGACATTATCTTTTGAGGCAGCTGTCACACAAGAACCAGCTGCCGACACCCAAGGTAATATTGGCCAAGTGACTGCAACACAAGAAACAGCCACTACCCCACCAGGTGACACACAAGAACCACCTGTTGGGGGTATAAATGTTCAAATGAATGCTGAAACACAACCTCTGCCTCCACTGGAACCTGCAGTTCCACAAGCTCATCCTACCATATCTGCCCTGCAAGAAGAAATTGAATTTCTGAAATCCCAAATTCAGGATTATCAGGAGGAAATAATAAGGGTCAAAGAAGCTTATCAAAATGAGAGCAACCTGCACATTTTAGCATAGGTAGCGTCTGCAGCGGAGAGGAGTAAAGAGAGTGAGTATATGTGCACCGAGTGTGGTGAGCTCTACACTCAAGCAGGATACAAGATAGTTGCAGTACCAGTGACTGGAGTCATTCTAGAACCTTCTGCTGTTGTAGTTGAAATGAAAGAACCTGTTGTTACACAAATGGTAGAAGCAAAAACAGAACCACCACAACCCTCTGCTGATATAGAACAACCTGCTACAACACAAGAACCAGCAGGCTCTCCAAAAATTATGCAGGGGGGAACAGAGCAACCTGCTGCAACACGAACCAGTAGGCTCTCCAAAAATAGTGCAGGTGGAAACAGAGCAACTTGTTGTAACACAAGAACCAGTAGGCTCTCCAAAAATAGTGCAGGTGGAAAAAGAGGAACCTGTTGTAACACAAGAACCAACAGGATCTCCAAAAAGTGTAAAGAAAGAAGAAGAAGAACTTGTTGTAACACAAGAACCAGCAGGATCTCCAAAAAGTGTAAAGAAAGAAGAAGAAGAACTTGTTGTAACACAAGAACCAGCAGGCTCCCCAAAAATTACAGAACAAGAAAAAGAAGAAGCATTGGCTGTTACACAGGAATCAGCAGGAAATGGAGAGGAAGACATAAAATCACCCCGGCATACCCTAACTATTATGGATCAAGAAGAATAAGCATTGGCTGTTACACGGGAATCAACAGAAAATGGAGAAGAAGACATCGAACCACCCCGGCCTACTCCAATTATCACATAACAGAAAATTCTTGTTGATGCCTTTACACAAACTGAATCTCCCTCTGTCAGTGATGCATGCATAGAGACCGCTAGTTTTCAGGAATTAAAGGGAATATGGTGGAAAGAATATGAGTTGTCACAAGGGAAAGCATTCCAACAGCAAAAGGGAATCTGGTTCAATTATGCATATAAGAATTGGGAAGCACTTGAGCAGTCTAGAGCTCAGTACAAATAAATTAAGGAACTAAAAGCCAGACTGTCCCATATCTTTGATTTGGTTCAAAGAATACTTGCTACAAGAAAACCTTCCTTCAACTATGCAACATTTTTGAGGGAACGACTAACATTCTTATAGATAAAGGCAGTTAGAGATGGCAGACCTCATCAGGTGATTACATCAGAACAATTTATTGAAACCTTTGCAGAAGCACCCAAGAATGATCAGAATTTGTTGTGTGAGCTTTATCTCCACAATGAAGCTATGTCTGAAGACAGAAAAATGAATATACTCCCTCTTGTTGGCGACATACAACTCAGAGCTTTCATTTCCTTTCTAGCCAACCAACTCACTTGGCAAAACGCTTTCATCTCAGCACAACACAATGAACAGAACTGCCTCCTTTGGATTAGGGCTGAACCCCAAAATGCAGCTACTTTCATTGCACAACACCAAAGAATGTTAAGTGAACCTAGAATGACTGATCACATTAGGCAACTACAAGCAATGGTCTTGCGAGATTGCCAACACTATGTGAAAAAAAAGGCACCTTTGGCTATTAAAGCCAACAACCTATTCTGGGAAAACTGTCCCAAGAAAAGACAGTAGTATCATCCCTACAATCCTCCTAATCTACAGGCAGCAATTTCAAGGGTACCTTACTATGTTAGATGTATGGAACAATGTGCTAAGAAATGGATTGGCTACAGATTTAAATTTCCCCTCTTATGTTTATCTGGTCAGCAATACAAGGGTCAGTTTGGATCATCCAAAAAGGAAGAGGTGGCAGCATGGAGGCAACTAGAGAGTGTCTGTGGGTTCAGAGACAGGTTTGATAACACTTTCCATAGCTACTGTATCAGTAATTTACACTGTTCATCCCAGTACTCCGACTTAGATTCAGAGTAAGCATTGCATGAGGACATGCAACCCTTTCAGTTGGGGGGGATGTTAGGACTCTGAATTGACCACTTTTGACCTTGTATTTTTGCTATAATATTACCCTCTTCAGTCCATAAGTTGAAAGCTTTTGATTATATAATGACCTAATCATTCCAAGGTATGAAGCAACTCTCCTCATTACTATATGTTTAATCATTCATTACATATTCATATTATCTTTATAATTAATCTTTGGAAAAGTTAACCAAGTTGCTAAGTAACGGTCGAACTGTCTAAAGTCTGCAGAAATTATAGTTCGTAGTTGCTGCAACACCAGAAACAACAACTACGCAGTTGCTGCAACACCGGAAACAGCAACTATCTAAAGCAGGGAAAATGTTATTTTGCAACAACTGGAATACCGGAAATGACAAACAACAACTATCAGAAGATCGGCAGAGTTCCATGCTGATACAGCACAATTAGCAGCAGTCCAGAAAGGGTAAAACACAGTCACAGTTGCCGAAACACCAGGAACAGCATGAGTTTACTAAATCAGCAACAATGGTGAAGCGGCAAAGGTGGCTGGCAGATAGTACGAGGATTCCAAGAAGACGGTTGAGGATTGTTTACCAGCTGTGTAATAGTAAGAGACCCAGGAAAGAATACACCGTCACATTGTTGTAACGACATCCTATAACAAGGATGGATTTCTTATTTTTGAAAAAAAGGTTAAACTGAATGAACCATGACGGTCTATTGTAATAGATGTCTCCTCTATAAAGAGGAGACATCTACATTAGAAGGGGGGGAGAAAAACCAGTTGTAAGGGAAATTTTGAAAGACAAAATCAAGTCTGAATCTTCATTGTAACTGGACATTTTGGCAGATGAATAAAAAGTTGTTCTGAGCATCTAATCCAGCGTCTGTGTTCTGGGGAATCTTGTGAGAGGGACAGGGCCCACCTTCTTCACAAGATTCACCCATTTATTTCCTATTAGTGTGTGAGTGTGTTTGAATTCTGTAGCATTATCTCTTTTGCTGATACTCTGTTTGGATTCTGTAGCACTACCTCTGATAATTTCCTTTTGCTGATACTTTGTTTTGTTAATACTTCACCGGTGATTAGAAATTGCAGTATGTGTTGGCAATTTCGTTACAGGGGCGGGTGTTGAACATCCTTACCCTGAGGATAGGATCCTGATCCTCTGCTAACAGAGCATCCATTATTTTTCTTTGCATATTTGTATTCTTAGTTAACTGCTTTCATTTCATCTCTGCAATATATTTTAATTACTATAACATAGAGTAAGGAGTTGACAGAAGATAGGATTGTGTATACTACAGCTTTTAATGCTTTTAGAATTAAGTACATACAGTACGAGGTCACCTTTGAAATAAAAGGACTTTCCCAGGTTGACAAATTAATGTGGTACTCTGGCTGTTTAATCAATAAACAATTCAAGTAGCCAACACCACTTTTTCAATTGTTACCTAAGGATGCAAAATTTGTGTGGACAGATGAATGTGAAATGGCCTTTGTAAAAATCAAAGAACTAGTTTGCAAAGCTCCGATATTACGTGGTCCTGAATGGAAGCTCCAGTTTCATATCTCTACAGATGCTTCTCACACAAAAGTAGGGGCAGTCTTGGGACAACAGGAGGACAAGAAACCGTATGTGATTTATTACATCAGCAAGAATTTGACTCCTGCTGAACTGAACTATACAGTAACTGAAAAATATTTTTGGTTGTTATTTATGATATTAATAAGTTTCAGAATTGCATTACATGGTATCCCACTTTCCTGCACACTGATCATACAACCATCAGGTATCTGATGAATAAACCGATAATTCTTGGTTTTATTACGATATGGTTTTTATTAATTCAATAATTTGATATTACCATTATAGATAAGCCAAGGAAAGATAATGTAGTTGTAGATTTCCTATCTAGGCTGGATACAAGTGATGAAGGTGCACTTGTAGAGGATATTTTTCAACATGAACATATTTTTTCAATTTCTACTCACACTTCGTGGTATGCAAATATTGTTAACTACCTTGCTACAGGAAAAGTACCTCAACACTTACCATACAGAGAGAAACGAAGGATTATCCACCATAGTGTTCACTATTCATGGATAGAGGGATACCTCTTTTATGTAGAAATTTGAATAATATAACACTTATTCACAGAGATTATCCTGATTATACACTATTTGTGGAGTGCATGCATAATACATAACCTCCTCTACCATTGATCATCAATTTGCGGAATTAAAAAAACGATCACATGCGCACATTGAAACATCAATCACACATATCAACACAGTATGTAATGGGGAAAGAATATAGCTGAAAATCCCCAACTATATATATATATTATAATGATAGAGAACATGTAACAATACATAGTACAATACTCCTCACAAGTACTCAGTACTATCTCCACATGCTACACACAAACTAGCTCAGATCTGAACAAGTCACGGGTTCAAATCTCCTCCACTGTTTGCCTGCCTCTACTGTGCAATCCAAGTTGAGAATAGATCAGATCCAAGTTTGAATTCCCTTGGCTTGTACTATGCAATCCTCATTGGCAATATCAATCAATGATTGTGCAAATCTCATGCACAGCTATAGTCACAACTGATAGTAGTCTCACCCTTTCACCCACCTCTAACACTTGTCTCCATTGAACTGTTCATGCACTAAGTTAACTGATGTATTCTTTAGTTGATTTATGAGTTAATAATTAGTGAATTAATTAATAATTAATTCACATCACTCATCACTAGTGTATTTGGTAGTTAGACTAAATACAACTAGTTCAACTAAGTCAAACTGAACACAACTCCATCAACTCCTCAATCAACTCCACCAAACTCAATCACTTGAGTTCTAACTTAAGTCCATCATGCAATAGCTCAACTAACCCATAGGAAAATCATATTTCCATATGGCATTTGCATGTGCCACATCCATAGCTCGAACTGAAGTGTTGCAAGAGGATAAGATAATGTTTATAGTCCAAATATTATTAAGAGCTAATAATATTTGACTGTTCTATTTTTTTGACTAGCAGTCTAAAAATAGCCTCTGCCCATGTGTCTAAAAATAGAGGTCCATCTATTTTACCAACATGACCAATCATCCATAAATAACATCCTGCAACTCATAGACCATGATCCATATGTCTAAAAATAGACATAGTCTAAAAATAGACTTTGCACCAAAAATAGCCTGCGGGCCCACTTCGTGAAGGCGAATTCTTTTCACTAAGCTCCATCATCTTGTTGCATTTTCAACACTCCCTCTCAACAAGATATGGATTATCTGCAACCCCTATCCTGCCTCTGTGGTATTTGAATTTTCTCCTGGTGAGTGCCTTCATCAAGATATCAGCATCCTGATCCTACGTGGGAATGTATGAAAGTAACATGATTCTTCGCTGCACACAATCTCTGATATGATGGTACCTAATGTCGATGTGCTTGGATCTATCATGAAATACTGGATTAGCTAAGATTTTAATGCAACTCTGGTTTTCACAATAAATCACAGTGGGCTCCAAGTGTGACCCAAACAACCCGACCAGGATCTTCCTCATCCATATAGCCTCACATGCAGCCAAATGTGCTGCCATATACTCGGCCTCTGCTGAACTGAGTGCCATGGATCTCTGCTTCCTGTTGTACCAAGAAACTGCTATCGACCCGATACTGAATATCCCTCCAGATGTGCTCTTTCTGTCTGTTGGGCTCCTTGCCAAATCTGAATCCGTGAAGCCACATAGCTTCACCTCATCCTCCTGTATGTACCACAATCCATATCCCGATGTGCCTCTGAGATAACGCAATACATGCTTGCCTGCCTTCCATAAGAGCTTGGTTGGCTTAACCATAGCTTGTGAAAGCTGGTTAACAGCACAGCATATATCGGGTCGTGTATTGACTAGATACATAAGCAACCCCACCAACTGTCGATAAACAGTGGCATCCACTACCTTCGCTGAAGTAGCATCCTCCTTCCTCCAACCTCCAGGAAGAGGAGTATCAACAGGCTTGCAGCCATGCATGTTGAACTTCTGTAGTATCTCCCCGGCATACTTACCCTGAGAAACAAATAGTCCATCACTGCGCTGCCAAATTTCCAATCCCAGGAAATAATGAAGGAGGCCCAAGTCCTTCATCTCAAACTCTCTAGCAAGATCCTCCTTGCATGAAAGTATCAACAGCTCATCTCCTGTCAAAATAAAATCATCTACATAAAGTACAATGATCAGCAACTTACCCTCCACCACAATCTGGTATAGGTTAGGATCCGCCTCACTCTTGGAGAATCCAAGTCGGGTGAAATAACTATCTATACATGTGTACCAAGCACGAGGTGCTTGTTTCAACCCATACAACACTCTCTTGAGCCTGCACACATACCACTCGCTGCTGAAGATCTCGAAACCTTCGGGCTGCTCTATGTACACCTCCTCCTCAATGACTCCATTGATGAATGCATTCTTCACATCCATCTAATGGATGTGCCACCCCATCTGCGCTGAGAGAGCAAGAATCGTCCATATGGAAGAATACCTTGTGACAGGTGCAAAGGTCTCCTCGTAATCGATCCCCTCTATCTATGAGAAGCCTCGAGCAACAAATCTTACCTTGTACTTCTCCACACTCCCGTCAGCTGCCTGCTTCACTTTGTAGACCCATCTCGAACCCACCACTGATTTCCCTTCCGGTCTTGGGACAATCTCCCATGCACCGTTTCTGACAATCAAATCATACTCTTCCACCATGGCATCTACCCATGCAGGATCCTCCACATCTTCCTCGAAAGAGGATGGCTCAGTCACGACACATTTTCTCATAAGAGCCATGTATCCAGTGTACTGATCAGGTGACTGTCTATGTCTGCGCTGTGCTGTAGGTGGTCCTACAACCTTCTCTACATCTTGAGCCAGTCGCTCAGCTTCTGTAGTGCGCTTTCGCCCTCTGATGGTTGGCGCTGCATGAGTGTTCTCTTCCACTCCATGAACTTCATCTTGTGGTTGATCCACATCCTGAAGCTCATTCTTAGGAACTAATAGATCCTCATCTGCATGCAAGTGTGGCTCCCTCTCAAGTGAACACTTCATGGCTTTCTCCTACTGAAATGTGATATCCCGTCGCACAACAGTTTTGCGACTGTCTGGAAAATACACACAATAGTTGTGGGGCGTATCAGTGTACCCCACAAATATCCCAACCTCTGCAGTCGGCTCCAGCTTCTTCCTGGCATCCTTCATCACATGCATGTAAACAGGAGAACCAAAAATCCTCAAATGAGAAATATCAGGCCTCTTACCAGAATAAGCCTCCTCGGGTGTACTCATGCCAAGTATCTTGTGAGGACAACGGTTCTGCACATATACTGCAGTATTGCATGCCTCCACCCACAAGTGAAGGGGTAGGCCCTGATCATGCAACATCACGCATGCAGCACCCACGATCGTTCTGTTCTTCTGCTCAGCAAACCCGTTCTGCTGTGGGTTATGGGGAGCTATGATCTCTCTTGGAATCCCTTCTGCGCTGTAGAAGTCCTTAAACTCGCCAGAGATGAATTCACCACCATTGTCTCTCCTAAGAGCCTTCACCTTCTTCCCCGATTCCTTCTCGACCAATGCTTTGAACTCACAGAACTTTGAGTATGTCTCGCTCTTCTTCTACATGAAGAAGATCCAACACTTTCGAGAGAAATCATCAACAAAGATCACATAATACTTGTGCTTTGATGTCGAAGCTACTGAGAAAGGTCCACACACGTCTGTGTGAATTCTCTCAAGGATCTTCGTGGCGCAACTATCCTTCTCGTGAAATGTGGCTTTCACAAATTTTCCCAAAGTACACCCCTTGCACTGATCTGACTATGCAAGAGTGCCTTTAGGAAGCCCAGTAGAAATCTGCTGCAGTATCTTCAAGGCTCCATGGTGAAGGTGGCCCAATCTCCAGTGCCACAGCTCGCCATCATCTTGGCTCACCAATCCTTCTTCCTTGCATGCCATTGTTGTGCAGCCATCTACATGCAATTGATAAAGGTTCTTGACTCGAACCCCTATCTTCCAGGTTTCTCCAGTTGTCTTACTGCGCAGGAAAGCCTTTCCCTTGCTAAAGACAACATCATATCCCTTGTCTTCTAACATCGCCACAGAGATAAGATTCTTCTTCAAACCTAGAACTTGCATCACTTCCTTCAATACGAAGGGTTTACCAGACTCCCTCTCAAAGGAAATGGTATTGATACCAATCGCACTGTATCTACCATCATCGCCCATCTCGATGTGCACTCCAAGATCTTTCTCATCCAAATCAGAAAACAAATCTTGATCTCCTGTCATGTGAAAAGACGCACCACTTTCCAAGAACCATACCGATCCCATCACACTTGATACCAAGCATGCGATCAGCAAAAAATCCAGCTCAAACTGCGACGCTAAGGCCTCTCCCACTGCAGATCCAGCAGCTTGCTTATTTTTCTTCTTCTGCGGACAATTTGTGTCATAATGTCCGTGCTGGTGACAGTGAAAGCACTTCACCTTGGACATGTCCTACTTCTTGCCTTTCGCACCGAAATGAGAAGCTTTCTTGTTCTTCCCCTTCTTTTCTTTAGCAGCCAAAGTGCAATTTTTCTTCATCAGATGCCTTTGATGAAGATCCATCCCTGGTATTCTGCCTGATCTCGTCTTGCACAAGATCCAACCAAAGTCTCTCCCATCCTGGCAATTTCTCCCGACCATTGACAGAGTCCTGATAGGAATGCCAACTCTTCGGAAGACCAAGGAGAGCCAAGCTCACCAAGTCCTCATCATCGACAGTCACCCCCACACTTCCCAGCTCATCCCGGCATTGGGTGAACTTCATGAGATACTTGGGCATACTATCTCCTTTCTCACACTTAATTTTTCTGAGTTTATGCTTGAGCGCCTACTTCCTCTGGTCGCTCTTGCTTTGGAATAAATTTGTCAACGCTTTCCACATCAAGTATGGAGAATCCTTTCCATGCAGGCTGGATACAATGTGATCCTTCACGCCCTCCAACAGAATCCTTCGACACTTTTCTGTCTTCTTTTGCCAAGCCTCAACTTGAGCAGCATCAGTAGGCTTTGGGACCTCAACATCTATGAACTCCTTCAACCCATTGTCATCTAACACCGCCTCCATCCTGTATTTCCATGCAATATTATTCAAGCTGCCTTCAAGGGTATACTCCAATCGTAATCCGTTGAAAGACATTTCAACTTCAACACCAAGAAAATACTGCTGCAAATTCGAATTCCACCAGCTCAAAAATCAACCGCTTCTGATCTAAAATTCGTGAGAAAAAAGTATTTCTCATATAGAGATTGACTGTATGGGCATTTACCGGATATCTCACCTTCCAAAAGAAGGATGAATCCAGAGGCTACCTGGCCTAATTACAGACTCTGCCTGAAGAAATAAAATCTAATCACTTTCTGAATAATAGATCTGATGATCAACTTCGCTCTGATACCATGTAGAAATTTGAATAATATAACACTTATTCACAAAGATTATCCTGATTTTACACTATTTGCAGAATGCATTCATAATACATAACCTCCTCTACCATTGATCATCAATTTGCAGAATTAAAAAAAAAACAATCGCATGCACACATTGAAACATCAATCACACATATCAACACAGTATGCAATGGGAAAAGCATACAGCTGAAAACCCCCAACTATCTATATATTATAATGATAGAGAACATGTAACAATACATAGTACAATACTCCTCACAAGTACTCAGTACTATCTCCACAAGCTACACACAAACTAGCTCAGATCTGAACAAGTCACGAGTTCAAATCTTCTCCACTGTTTGCCTGCCTCTACTACGCAATACAAGTTGAGAATAGATCAGATCCAAGTTCGAATTCCCTTGGCTTGTACTGTGCAATCCTCATTGGCAATCTCAATCAATGATTGTGCAAATCTCATGCACAGCTATAGTCACAACTGATAGTAGTCTCACCCTTTCACCCACCTATCACACTTGTCTCCATTGAACTGTTCATGCACTGAGTTAACTGATGTATTCTTTAGTTGATTTATGAGTTAATAATTAGTGAATTAATTAATAATTAATTCACATCAGTCATTACTAGTGTATTTGGTAGTTAGACTAAATACAACTAGTTCAACTAAGTCAAACTGAACACAACTCCATTAACTCCTCAATCAACTTCACCAAACTCAATCACTTGAGTTCTAACTGAAGTCCATCATGCAACAGCTCAACTAACCCATAGGAAAAGTGTATTTCCTTCTAGCAGTTTCATGTGCCACATCCGTAGCTCGAACTGAATTGTTGCAAGAGGATAAGATAATGTTTATAGTCCAAATATT
The DNA here is from genome assembly GCA_031772625.1 of Pinus tabuliformis. NCBI lineage: Eukaryota > Viridiplantae > Streptophyta > Pinopsida > Pinales > Pinaceae > Pinus > Pinus tabuliformis. The sequence goes on along the minus strand of CM062812.1, from coordinate 477,915,299 downwards.
ATTAAGAGCTAATAATATTCAACTGTTCTATTTTTTTGACTAGCAGTCTAAAAATAGACTCCGCCCATATGTCTAAAAATAGAGGTCCATCTATTCTTACCAACATGACCAATCATCCATAAATAGCATCTTGCAACTCATAGACCATGATCCATATGTCTAAAAATAGACATAGTCTAAAAATAGACTTTGCGCCAAAAATAGCCTGTGGGCCCACTTAGTGAAGGTGACTTCTTTTCACTAGGCTCCATCATCTTGTTGCATTTTCAAAATTTTATACAGGACTTGATAAGCAAATCTGACATTACATATGTGAAGATGACATCTATGATGTCCTGAAAGCTGCTCGCGATGGTCCCTGTGGAGGGAATTTCACAAATAAGAGGACAGGTCATAAGTTGTTGCAAATGGGGCACTACTAGCCCTCTATTTTTTTTTAAGAAAGGAAATATGTATGAGGGTGCAATAGATTCCAGAAGATGGGACAACATGGTCAGTTGGATGAGATTTCATTACAGCCTCAACTAGTTCTTGAGCCCTTTAAGAAATGGGTTATTGATTTCGTTGGGCCATTCAATCCATCCTCACATCAGAAAGTCCACATTCTGGTCTACACAGATTATGTGACAAAGTGGGTAGAGGCCAAGGCTATTGTGAAAGCAATAGAACAGGTTTTCTCGGATTTCTTATTCAAAGAAATGTTGGCTTGGTATGGAGCTCCTGGAAAGATAGTTTCAGATGGAGGGGCACAGTTTACATGACATCCGATAGTAGGACTTATGAATAAGTATGGAATCAAGCATAGGGTGACATCTTCATATCATCCTTAGACGAATGGTCAAGTTAAGAGTACAAATAAAGTGTTGGAGAATATCCTTACAAAGACTGTAGAAAACCATTGTTGGAACTGGGCTAAAAAGCTTCTTGAGGCACTTTGGGCATATAGAACAGCATGGTGGAACACAACAAGATTTTCACCATATGAGCTTGTCTATGGGAAATTCCCTTTGTTTCCAGTGGAATTCGAAATTAAGATGCTCAAGAAAACCCTTGAATTAGGTTTGGATCTATCAAAATCCAAAAATCATCGACTGGAACAGTAAAATGAGTTGGATGAAATTCGTTTGGTAGTTGTCCAAAACATTGTTGCAATACAATAGAAGTGAACTAAATGGCATGATAAATTTATCAAGAAAAAGGTGTTTCAAAGAGCATATTGGGCATTTCTCTATGACTCTCGGTTCAAAGATTTTAAAGGAAAGTTCTGCTCTAGATGGATGGGACCATATGAAGTGGACACGGTGTTTGATAACGAGACTGTTAGACTCATAAAAATCGATGAGGCACATACTCCCCTGATTGTAAATGGACATCACCTCAGATTGTATCATCATCTAGTTTCCAAAGACTCATTTATTAAACATCTCTCTGATAATTCTGGTTTTGAAATTGTTAGTGCAGAGAATTCTTCCTCTACACCTCTTAAGTATATATATATATATATATATATATATATATATATATATATATATGTTTTTACTACTCTATTATTATTTTTCTCACAGGTACTTTGTTGGTGTTGTTACATCACTGGTGTTGTTACTCCTCTGGTGCTTATACTCTGCAAATGCTAATTTTGTTTAAGTACTTCACTGGTGTTGTTACTCCATTGGTGTTGTTGCTCCTCTAGTGTTGTTATTTTGTGGATGTTTATTTCGCCTAAGTACTACAATGATGTTGTTACTCCTCCGGTGTTGTTACTCCATTCATTGCAATTTCGTCCAAGTACACTGGTGTTGTTACTCCTGTGGTGATGTTACTCTGTTGTCATGATTTTGTCTAAGTACACTGGTGTTGTTACTCTGTTTGTCATGATTTCATCCAAGTACACTGGTGTTGTTACTTCGTTCGTCGTAATTTCATCTAAGTACACTGGTGTTGTTACTCCTTTGGTGTTGTTACTCCGTTCATCACGATTTCGTCTAAGAAAACTACTGTTGTTAGTCCTTTGGTGTTATTACTCCATTCTTCTTGATTTTGTCTAAGTACACTGGTGTTGTTACTCCTCCGTCACTGTTACTCCTCCGGTGATGTTACTCCATCAAGGTAAGTCATCAGGTGTGTCCCCAACTGACTTTGTGGATTTGATTGACATTTCACCTATCACATACATGACCACGAAAGGTCATCCCTTAGTTACGGTGAGGTACTATATTAATGTTAAACGTGTCATATTTCATAGCAATAATGATTCATCATCAATGTTGTTGAACCTTGCGCGAACTCGTACATTCCACATTAACATTTCGATCTTCACCATACCTCACATAATTATCTGTACACATTGGAACTTGAACTTTGTAAGATTGAATTGAATTATGGTCCTTTCCAACACAGTGTATAATTTCCATTATTTACCATAATCCACTATGGATTTTTCCATAATATTCCCCCTGATTTCCCTTTCACCGCATCCCTTACAATCGTAATCCCTGTCATCGCAACTTTACCAGCTAACGCTCTCCTCAATGGTTTTTCTACTACAGAGAAATTTGAAGAATGGGTGGGTAAGTTGTTAGGCATGAACCTAAAGACACAACGTAGGTTTGACACTATCCGGATGTATGGCAGGTTTTTTATAATGCAGGGTGGCATACCTATTTTTAGAGGTTGCAGGGATTTGATGAAGTCATTACAGTCAAATTTACATTGAACTTGGACGATAATTATTCCAGAGTTCGTGGGGTAGACATTCTTTTCATAGAGGAAGTTATTTCAACTGTTAGCGGATTTCCACAAGGTGGGCAGAAATGGTTCACTCAGAAATCGCCTCTACTAGAATTTCCTAAATTATTCTTGCAGGAAAGGGAGACTGTGGTTCAAAAGGGAAGGGGATATGATTAGAAGTCTTCGCCACATCCATGGGCCGATGTCGTGTATTTCATGGTGGGATACATCACTTGTGAAGGGTAGCTTGCTATCCTATTCAAATACCATTTCAAACTTATTAATGAAATGGGTCGATAGGGGTAGGAACCCCTGACCCCCACATAACCAACGACCCAATTATAACACACTGACTTAACCCACCAACCAATGAGTTTTATTTATTCCACCACCCTACCAATATTTAAAACCCATTACATTACATTCAAATAGTAGTGAACAACGATAGAGGGCTGATGGGACACATAAGGAACTCATAGTAGTTTGGGAACATGGAGGTTGACCGAACCTTTTCGATGAAACCTTGATGTGTGTACACTGAGAGGCATATTCCCATACAAAATCTGTAGTGGAATCTTGAGGATTCTTTGGCAGGTCTAGAGTTGAAGGTGGTAGAATATAATTAAGTTTATACTCATTTTACTCAGAATATCATAAGGATTTCAATGGTGCGGCAAGGTTTGGGATTTGAACAACCCATCTTCACGCTATTCTAAAAAATGGAGATATAATGATGTATTTTTCCAAGTACTTATTTTCATTTTTGTTGGGTTGAATGAATATGCCTCTCCACTTTGAGCCAAGCCGAGAGATGTAGTCCACACTTGATGAACTTCGTGATCAAACATTAGGTTCATTGTCTTTATGGTCTCCTTTTATGTTGCTTCTTCTCTAAGTGTTTGTGTATATGGTTTTTACATGCTATTTTATGTAATTATGTTAACATCAAATGAAGAAGAGGTCCCATATCATGTTGGTATCAGAGTGGTCTTCTTGTTGATGTGAATTGCAAGTATGGATGATAACCAAGGCCAAACTCAAAGATGGTGAAGGAAAACTCAATTATTTGACCTAAGATTGGGCGTGCAACACAAAGAAATCAAATGGATAATGACGATGTTCACACTGTGAATGAAAAAGCTTTCCATAAATCTTTCTACATGATGGGAGACATGGTAAAAAATTGTTTGCAGATTATGAGAATAGAATAGTAAAGAAGGAAAAGTAGAAGAAAGACAAGGCAGAGAATATTGAACTAAGAATACTACTACAATAAGCAAAAGAGGAGAAGTAGGGAATTCATCTTTAGTTACAAGCCATAGAAGAGGCCTTGGAAAAGTTGGAGTGCAATGGAGGCTTAGTGAAGCCATCATTACCCACTTCAAAATCAGCAACTAAGGTCGACAGTGTCCATGATTCTTCAATTTCATGTTCTTGTTATTATGATGATTTTGGTACATTTGAAAGGCACACCAAAGGCACTAGTTCGAAGCTAATGAAGAATATAGGATATCAAGGAAAGGGCCTATAAGTTAATGGGAAGTCATTGTGAATCCCATCTAAGTTGTGGAACTACCTCAATATGCAGGATTGGGCTATGTCAGAGAGGAAGTTGAAGAAAGACACTCCAAATCGACAAAGACACGAGAGTCTTCAAGTGACATGTCTGAGACAGTGCAGGATATTGAGAGCACATCAAAACCTTCTAGTGATAATGAGAATTTCAAAGGAATAACTAAGTCAAGTTCACCTCACTATAGCTACACCAAAGACAACCATTCAAGGAAGGTTATGTTTCCTAGGAAAGAGACATAAAAGAAGGTTAAGAAATTTTGGAGGAAGAAAAACCATTGAAACCATTACAACAAGGGTGGAAATAAAAAATCCATATGTTGGAAGCTCTAACTAGAGCTACACCCAAAGAGGGTCTGAGAGCATATGAAAAAACATGTGAAGGAACCAACCGATGAAGCAGTTCACTAAGAAATTCGGCTACAGGAAGAGAGCCCATTAGCCTAGTTAGGTAAGAGATGGGTAGTGTTTTTAAGTAGTTGAGCATGGCCACCATTGTAAATAACATGTTTCTTTTTAAAGACCCCATAGATGGGAAAAATCTTGTAAAAGTGATGAAGTGTATAACATCACTTGAGTATGCAACATCATGATATTTTGGCCTTTAGTTGGATAACAAGGGATATGGGTTATATTGTAAAACTTGACCGTGAGTGTTTTATAAACCTTGGCAAGTATGGTCTTGCTCGGAATATTTCAAGTTATACATGGATTAACAACTACAAATTTTCATATGGATACAACTGTTAGATTCATCATTCTTATTATTAAGTACAAAGGTGAAGGAGAAAAAAGTGTGGCCTGTCAAAGACATTTGTTATGCAAATCAGGAAATGGGGGAGTACATCAGCTTGTAGTTCCTCCTTATACTTTTGGAGGAACAAAATATATTCAGTGGGGAGAAATGATCAAGGAGGATCCCTAAAGTACTAAAAACAAAAGTCCTCTAATCTTAGTAAAACCATCATCGAATCGAAGAGCTCATCGCAAGGAATCTAACGACGCAAACAACATTGCAATATGAGTTCGTATACAAATGTTACACTGAGTCAAAGTTCCAATCAAACTTGGAAAAATGATAAGGTTCAGCTGGCTCCAGATAAATTTGTAGCATCATCAAATTGGCAGTTCAGACAAGTTATCGACTAAAGTTGGAGAAAATTCCACTAAATTTGGGGAAGGTTTTAGTTTTGGTTGAATTTGGAGGAACTGCCAAATATGGCGACACCCTAGTAGAGTCGGAGGCAAAATCATGGCCCAATGACATGGGGTCATGTGGCCCAATAGAATGGGGCCACATGGCCCAAGCAAATGTTTCCACATAGTGCCTAGTTGGCGGCTAGTTGGGCCCCAACTGACCCATGGCAACATTCCGGTTTAAACTCGGCGGACATTTTTCCAAATGTTTAAAATATATATAATTGTTAGAACGGTTTGACGTTTATTTAAAACAAACATTTGTTTTATATAATAAAATGGGTTTGTGGGGGTTGGAACCCATGCCCCCAACGTAAACAACAACTTAATTATAACATGCTGACCAACCCTGCCAGTTGGCAGGCTTTGTTTATTCCACTGCCCCACCAATATTTAAAACCCATTACATTTCATTCAAATGAGGGAGGGGGACAACGCTTTTGCACTGTCAGGTCATGGAGGTAACTTGAAGCAGTTTGGGAACCTAGAGGCCGACATAACCTTGTTGCAGAACCATTTGGTGTATAAACCAAGAATCATATTCACAATGAATATTTCCTAGAATATTTATACAATATTCCCATATAGAATATGTTGTGGAATATTAAAGATTCTATAAGGGTCTAGAGTTGAAGGTTGTGGAATATAATAGAGTTTATACTCATTTTACTTATAATTTCACAAGGATTTCACTAGTATAATCAGATTTGGGATTTGTGCAGGCCATTTTCAAGTCATTATAAAAAAATGGAGGTATAATTATGTATTTATCCATGTACTCATTTTTATTTTTGTTAAGATGAATGCATAGGCCTCCCAACTTTGTGGTAGTCTCGAAGATGTAGCCCACAGTGGACGAACTCCATTATCAAACATTGGTTGCATTGTCTTTACAGTCTTCTTTTATGTTGCGTCTTTTTTATGTGTTTGCATATATGGTCTTTACATGTTCTTTTATGCAATTCTACTAACATCAACCGAAGAAAATATTTTGGATCACTTATATTAACCAAGTTTTGGATGCTTTTGCAGGAAAGATGTTCTTTTCATTTCTGGATGGTTTCAACAAGCATAATCAAATCCAAATCCATCTTGTAGACTCAGATAATACTATTTTCACATTTCCATCAGGGAGCTTTTCTTATAAGGTCCTTCCATTCGGCTTATGTAATGCCCTGCCATCTTCTAGAGGGCAGCTTTAAGTATTTTGGCTAACGTTGTACGTGAACCAGTTGAGCTTTATATGGATGACTCCACACCTTATGAAGATTAACAAAGTAAACTACTGTTAGGTAAATTTGACTCGGGATAGAGTCAAAAGTTGACCAGGGTAAACAGTGATGGTTTTGGGGCACATGGTATTGTGCACCCATGGTATTATGCCCGTGGTATTATATGTAATGGAGCCTATAAAAGGCTTGAAGGACTTCATTGTAATGAAAAGGGCTGGAGGTGAGCGGTGAAGGCTCACTTGGCCGGATTGGCCAGTGTTTTGGCCAAGGATAATGAAATTTCATTATGATTGGCTTTTTCCCTAGATTTGGGGTTTTCCCGGATAAACATGTGCGTTTATGTGTTTATGGTTATTGCTAGTTAATTTTATATTTATTCCTCTCAGTATTTATTTATGTTATGCAGTAAATTTCTTAACAACTGGTATCAGAGCCAGATATTGGTTTCAAAGGGATTCTTTGATGCCAGGGGTTTATAGTGCCTAATGAGGTCAATGCAACCTTTCTTTACAGATTTGGGTCTGGAAAATAATGGTGGAACAATCGTACGCAGAAGAACCTCGAGGAGAATGTGCGGAAGATAATGCTGTAACCACCAAGGATCGCAATGCATTTGCGATATTTACCGGTTTGGAACATTCTGACGAATTGTTCAGGGTTCATGCAACTTCAAAAAATGTTTGTTTTCTGCTACGTGAGGCCACTGGTGTTGGAATCTACAAGGTTCTCATCAAGCTCGCAGTTGGAGCGATTTGATAGAAGTTTTTGAGCAAATCAAATTGAGAGAGGATGGATCAGAATCGCAGCAAAAAAAAAAAAAAAAATTAATGAAGTCAAAATTATTGCATGTAAATGGGCATACTACTGTAAGACCTGGTAAGGCATGTGTACCCCTTGGTGATCACCGATAAAGTCTGCGTTAGACCTAGGTGGTAGGGGGGATGTTGGGTTAAAAATACCCCGGGTAAAAACTCTAAAGGGGGTAAGAGCTAGAGTGAGCGGGATTGGCTCACTTAGCAGGTTTGGCTGGAGTTAGTCAAGGAACCCCAAGTCAAGTTTAAGGGGGGAATTGTTAGGTAAACTTGACTCGGGATAGAGTCAAAAGTTGACCAGGGTAAACAGTGATGGTTTTGGGGCACATGGTATTGTGCACCCATGGTATTATGCCCGTGGTATTATATGTAATGGAGCCTATAAAAGGTTGGAAGGACTTCATTGTAATGAAAAGGCCTGGAGGTGAGCAGTGAAGGCTCACTTGGCCGGATTGGCTAGGGTTTTGGCCAAGGATAATGAAATTTCATTATGATTGGGTTTTTCCCTGGATTTGGGGTTTTCCCGAATAAACATGTGTGTTTATGTGTTTATGGTTATCGCTGGTTAATTTTATATTTATTCCTCTCAGTATTTATTTATGTTATGTAGTAAATTTCTTAAAAACTACCAATTAGAATTGTACCGAACACCCATTTTTTTGAGGCAACAAAAAATCATCCAATTTTGAAAAGTGTTGATTTAGAATACACTTTTTTTTGGAGCATATTTTTGACACTTTAAATTTTCTTATTTAGTAAGTATGATCATTTTTTTTAAATGTTAGTCATTTTCATGCTGATTTTGAAAAGTGTTGATGCAACATCAACGTCTTTTTTTAGAGGGATTATTTTCGTCACTTTAAATTTTCTAATGTATTAAGTGTGGAATTTTTTTTTTTTTAAACGTTGGTGATTTTCATGTGGATTTTGAAAAACATCAACATCTTTTCAAGGCATATTTTTGACACTTAAATTTATGTCCTAAGTATGCACATTTATTTTCTTTTAATGTTGATTATTTAACCATTTTTCAAGTTGTCTTATTCCTCTTTTTGTTTTTCGTCATACGATATTTGGTTTTTAAGGGTTTTCCAAACATGTCTTTTTTGTTTTTCTTTGCAATGTTTTTTAATAATATTTTTATTTTTGTTCTTTTTCACAAAGTTAAAAAACTAATAATAACATTAATATTTTGAGGATAGAAATTTTTTATATATTTATATATTGTTAATTAATACTTCAATACACATAAAGCAATTGTCGCTAAAAAATAATAATTTTAAACACTCAACAAAAAATACACATTTTGTATATAGATATAATTAAAAAAATATGTATTTCAAAACTTTTTCTCTCAAAATGACGTGTCAAATAAAATATTTTTATGAAAAATTGAATAAGAAAAGTTGGAATAATAGCAAATTTTATGAAATTTTTATGAATTCTATACCGAAAGATGATGACATTTGAAGTCATTTTTTTTCCAGAAAAAATGATTTAGATAAAATTTGAAGTAAAAATAACAAAAAAAAAATGTTTAAAAAACAATTATACAATTAAAATAAAAACAAAATCCTTGAAAAAAAAAAAAACACACACACACAAATAATTAAAAATAAAATACAATAATATATATATATATAGGGAGAGAGAGAGAGAGAGTTGAAAAAAAACATTAAAAAAAATAAAAAATAAAAAAACACATTAAAAATAATTAAAAAAAAACAAAACAAAATTAAAATAAACTAATAAAAAAAGGACATTTTCAAAAAATTGATTTGAAAACACAAGTGAGGCCTTAGGGACCTAGGTGGGGGTGGGAAGGAGCGGGGTTGTGCAGCTCCCCCCTGCCCAATCTCATAGCCTCAGGGGCCCTAGGCATGGGCTGGCCATCAAGAATCATCCTTACCTCACCCAAGGCCAGTGGGGCTACGGTTTTTTTTTCATCTTTTTTAAATGTTTTTTATTAGTTTTTTAATTTTATTTTTATTATTTAAAAAATGATTTTTTAACTAAATTTTTAAAATGTTTTTTATTTTCTTAGTTTTATTTTAATGTTTATTTTAATATTTTTATTATTTTTTTGTTTTTAATTTTATTTTAATGTATTATTTATTTATTATAATGTTTTTTTATTTGTTTTTTCTAATTATTTATTTGTTTTTTATTTCACTATTATTTATTTGATATTTTTAATATATATATATATATATATATATATATATATATATATATATAATGTTTTCTTTTATTTTATTTATTTTTTGGGTCATGTTTTTTTTTTTTTTTTTTTTTCAATGTTCTATTTTTTTTGTCACCTTTTTTTTTTTAAGTTTTGATGTTTTAATATATATATTTATTTACTTCTTATTATTTTTTAAAACTTTTTGTGTTTTTTGTTTTGTTTTGGTTTTTTAATTTTTTTCAATGAATTAATTTGTTTTTTTTTTTTTTTTTTTTTTTTTTTTTTTTTTTTTTTTTTTTTTTTTTTTTTTTTCTGTATTCAAGCTTCTGTGATTCATAATGAATTAAGCAAAGTCTTTCGATGGAAATAACATAAGAGAATTTTTTTTGCCGACATGTTTCGAACCAACAAGTGTAGTTCATCATCAAGACCAGATGAAGAAGCAGACCATGGCAAAGGCTTAAATATAGAGCAATGTAGAGACATAATTTCAAGTAATGACTATATTTGAATAATAATATTTAAATTATAATATTAATATATTAAAAGCAAACATTAGTAAGCAATGGCTATATTAAACGGCTAGTTTTAAAATATATATATATATATATATATATATAATGATATTATTTCTTTTTCTTGGTAGCTAAGCACCCACGGGGATTTGAACCAGTGACCTATTGCAAGGAGTGTGTTAATAGTGCACCCATGCACCGTCAATCCAAAGCCCTGTGGAAATAATGATATTATTTCATTAATATAGCCATTACCTATTAATATTTTAATAAATTAATGAAATAATATCATTATTTAAATATTTTTTTCAAAAACTAGCCGTTTAATATAGTCGTTACTTAATAATATTTGTTTTTAATATATTAATAAATTAATATTATAATTTAAATATTATTGTTCAAATATAACTGTTACTTAAAATTATGTCTCTACATTTCTCTCTATTTAAGCCTTTGCCATGGTTTACCTCTTCATCTGGTCCTGATGATGAACCACACTTGTTGGTTCGAAACGCGTTGGCCAAAAAAAAATTTCTTATGTGATTTCTACCGAAAGATTTAATTTTGTTGGCATTATGATGCATATGTTGTACTTGATGGCAACCCACTCACCTCAGATAATAAATTATAATGTAGAGAAAATTTCACGCACTTATATGCAGAGAAAAGTTTATTTCATGTAGAGAAAAGTTCACGCACTTTTATGCAGAGAAAAGTTTATTTCATGTAGAGAAAAGTTCACGCACTTTTATGCAGAGAAAAGTTTATTTCATGTAGAGAAAGTTCATGCACTCTTATGCAGAGAAAAGTTTATTTCATGTAGAGAAAAAGTTCACGCACTTTCATGCAAGGAAAAGCGCGTATATGTTGGAGAACTTACCTTTGGTCCATGGTAGTTAGTCCTTGGTATTTGAACCTATGGTTTTGGACCATGGTACCTCGTCAGAAGTGTTGATCCCAAGTATTGTTTCATGGTATTAGTTCGACAGTTTTTGATCCTATGGTTTTGGCCCGTGGTATTGCATCCAAAAGTGTTGATCTCACGCACTTTCATGGTTGGTTCATGGTATTAGTTCGACAGTTTTTGATCCTATGGTTTTGGCCCGTGGTATTGCATCCAAAAGTGTTGATCTCACGCACTTTCATGGTTGGTTCATGGTATTAGTCCAACAGTTTTCTGATCATATGGTTTTGGACCGTGGTATTGAGAAAGGACTAAGGCTATAAAAGAGGAAGGAGATCATTTGACAAAGCATCTTCTGAATTATTGAATATCTGATAAAGTGCTAGATCTGGAATATTGTGATTGGGTTATGGTGCAGATCTGGATTTGAATGAAGAAGGAACCTGAGCATAAGGAGAAGGATAAGTTCTATTGATGGGTCAAAATCTTAAGGCTGGAATAGTGGTATCTCTATATGATTTTGATCTGTGATATGTGGCATACGCTTGATCTATAAATCTAATAATCTAGGTCTGAATTATTGATGCATGTTTTATTTTACACATGTTATGATCTGGGTATGTATGATGTATGGAACAACTGCAAAGTTATAAGGAAATATTTGCAGATCTGTATGCGGGTTGGCTTTGGTGAAATCAGAGATTGATGATGCAAGTGTAGTTGATGTTTTTTTTTATGTTCTTGGATCCAGTCTGAAAATTAATGAAAAGTGGTCCTTGAAAGAAAAGAATTAGGGGGTTGTAGCTCCATTCCAGGAGAGACTGGAAAACGAGAGAGAGAGTTGTAGCTCTCTGCAGGTTGTAGCCTGCGTACTAGTAAAGGACTGCACCAGTACAAAATCATTGTAAAAGGAGTTTCTTATTAAAAGAAGATAGAGACATATTGCAGCAGGTGGTTTTCACCCACATTGGGTTTCCACCTTATATCTGGTGTTCTTTTGTGTGACTATTTGCTTTTCTTGTTCCTGCTCATTATTTTATGATTCTGACATACAAAGTAATGATCAATATTTGAAGAATTATTCAAAGTATAAATAAGGAAGATATATTGAAAAGAATTTGATAATACTGATTCACCCCCCCTCTCAGTATTATTTCCAACAATTGGTATCAGAGCAGGTCCTTCTGAAGAAGCTTGATCGCTTGAAGGAAGATCTAACATCATGAGCAACTACGAGAGGGAAGCATCAATCAGGCCACCGATTTTTTATGGGACAAACTTCATATATTGGAAGGTAAGAGTTACTGCCTATCTTCAATCTTTGGGTACAGAAGTATGGGACATTATAGAAACAGGGTATACTTTTCCATCAGCTACTCCTATAGATTCAGCTGAGAAGAAGAAATATGAAACAAATGCAAAGGCGGTTAATACTCTTCTAGGATGTCTATCTCAATCTGAATTCGTGAAGGTTATGCAATATAAATCTGCAAAAGAAATATGGGACAAGATTGTTTTGAGCTATGAAGGAGATGAACAGGTAAAACGTGCAAAACTTCAAACCCTCAGGATTCAGTATGAGAATCTCAGAATGTATAATGATGAAAGTGTGGCTAACTATTTTCTTCGTGTGGATGAGATTGTTAATTGTATGAAAAATTTAGGTGAAGAAATAAAAGAGGCTGTTGTGGTTGAAAAAGTTCTAAGATCTTTGTCAACTAGGTTTGAATCTAAAGTTTCTGCTATAGAAGAAAAGGAGAATCTACAACATCTTAAAATGTCACAACTACATGGAATTCTAACTGCTTATGAAATGAGAAAAGGAGGTCCATATGACAGGAAAGAAGCTGCCTTCAAGGCTTCAGGTAAAGGAGAGTACTATGAATCAGGACATGGGTCAGAAGAAGAAGAAGAATCAAATTTTGTCAGAAATCTTCAACGGGGTGCTGGACGGTTCAGAGGTAAGTTACCCTTCAAATGCTTTTCTTGTGGAAGAGTAGGTCACTATGCTGCCAAATGTCCTCATAAGGATAAGATCGACAAGGGAAAGGAACCTATCAGATGGAACAAGAAACAGAATGCAAATAAGAAAAGCTACTACACTCATGAAGACAGTGATGGTCTATCAAATAGTGATGAAGATGAACGAGTAATGACTATAAACTTTTAATGGCATTTGAAGATGATGATTACATGGATGCTATAGATGTGGATAGGTTTTATGAAGAGATTTCTAGACTTAAGACATGTATAGAAGAAAAGAATATGATCATTGATACTCTACAATTTCAAATTGATGAAAAAGAAAAATATCTTGAAAAGTTAGAAGGTGAAATTGTTGGCCTTAGAAAAGAAATTGAGAAAACAAAGGCTATTAATCTTAAGTTTGTCAAAGGATCTGAAACTCTGGATGAGATCATCAATGTACATCGTTCTCCGCTAAACAAGACAGGTCTGGGGTATAATGGAGAAACATCTCAAGCATCCACCTCAAAGAGTTATCTTGATGCAGCAAGAAGGAATGAGCAAAAGCACAATGGAGATCATCAGGTAAAGCAGGGACGAAATACATCAAGAACGAACAAAGACTATCAGGTAAACCAGGGGCAATCTGTCTTAAGGATGAACAAAAGCTACAACCAGCCACAGGTAAAATCTTCTCAATTTGCTTCAAGAATGGATGACAATAGAAATTACAATCATTTGGCCGGTAGATTTGATAATCGCAGAAGTTTCTTCAATGGGCAATGTTTCTCTTGCCATAACTTTGGTCACAAAGCAGCTCAATGTGTTGCATATAAAACAATCATGACTAGAGAAGCTCAAAAACAAAGAAGTATGATCGGGATTACAAAAAGGACCTATAACAACTTTTCGGCTCTTGAAAATGAAGTTGAATGTTCTATTTGCAATAACTTTGGTCATGAAGATTCTGAATGCAGGAGCAGGTTTCAGCAGACAAAGGAACAAGCCTCAAGCACCAGAACATGGAGAATAAAGGAACCACAAATAGAAAGATGTGGGATAGCCTTTTATGCAGAGGGACAGGAAAATCTATGGTACATCGACAGTGGATGTTCGAAGCATATGACAGGTGATAAAGAAAAACTTGAATCATATTCTGCTTTAGAAAAGGGAAAGAAAGTTTCTTTTGGAAATGATACTCCAGCAGCTATAAAAGGAAAAGGCACAACTCAGTTAAAAGAAAAGGTTAAAGCTGGAAATGTTTTGTATGTTGATGGCTTGAAGCATAACCTTCTGAGTGTCAGTCAGATGTGCGATCAAGGAACCGAGGTAATATTTCAATCAAATGGATGTAGCGTTCGTGATCTTGATACAGGGAAAACAGTGATCAAAGGTAGAAGAACTCCAAATAATCTATACATATTTGAAGAAGGACAACAACAATGCTATTTGAGCAAGGATGATGAACATTGGTTATGGCACTGGAGGTTGGGGCATCTAAGCTTTTCAAAAATAAGGAAGGCATGAAAATATCAGGCAGTTCGTGGTCTTCCAGATATCAAAATTCCAGACAACACTATATGTAAATCATGTCAGTTTGGTAAGCAAACCAGAACCAACTTCCCGGAGAAGGAAGGATCAGCCAGCAGGCCTCTTGAACTAGTCCATACAGATGTATGTGGTCCTTTCAGGACGAGGTCACCTCGAGGAGAAGAATACTTGATATTATTCATTGACGATTTCTCTAGGTTTGTTTGGTTAGGACTTTTGAAGCACAAAGACGAAGCATTCGAAAAATTCAAATCCTTCAAAGCCTTGGTTGAAAATGAATCAGGTTACAAAATTAAGTGCCTCAGGTCCGACAGAGGTGGAGAGTTTACCTCAAATGAATTTTTCGATTTCTGTGAAGAATATGGGATAATAAGGGAATTCTCTACAGCTAGAACTCCTTAGCAAAATGGAGTGGTGGAAAGGATGAACAGAACAGTCCAACAAATGGCCCGTGCTATGCTTGATGAGTCCGGAACTCCCGCAACTTTCTGGGGTGAAGCTGCATATGCTGCGGTTGTTATTCTCAATAAAACAAATGTCCGAGTGAACAGCACTCAAACTCCTCATGAACTCTGGTATGGTGAGACTCCTTCGGTAAAACACTTCAAAATCTTTGGGAACAAATGCTATATTAAGAATACTGATGAGCAACTTGGAAAACTTGAACCTAGAGCAGATGAAGGCATTCTTCTTGGTTATTCTCCACACAGCAAAGCATATAAGTGCTACAATAAAAGACTTGGAAGAATTGTTGACAGCATTGATGTAGTGGTTGATGAAAAAGGATACATTCCTAGGCAAGTAAATCATGAAAATATCGAAGAAGATGAAGACTACCCTCAAAGACAGAATGATGAAGAAGAAGAACCTCAAGAAGCACCAGAGGAACAGATAAGGGTAGAAGAGAAGACTCCATCCAGGTATGTTCAGAAGAATCATCCAGAATCTCAGATTTTGGGGCAAAAAGAATCAAGTGTACAAACAAGAAGAACAATTGCAGAAGCTTCAAGCTATTTGGCATTACTCTCATCCACTGAACCACAAAATATAAAAGAGGCATGCAAAGATGAATGTTGGGTCAAAGCAATGGATGAAGAACTTGAGTAGATCGAAAAGAACAACACTTGGGAGTTGGTTCCTAGACCAAAGGATAAGAATGTTATAGGGACAAAATGGGTCTTCAAAAATAAGTTGAATGAAAATGGGGAAGTAATTAGAAACAAGGCCAGACTTGTTTGTAAAGGGTATGCGCAGCAAGAAGGAATAGATTTTGAAGAAACTTTTGCTCCTGTTGCAAGACTTGAGGCCATCCGAATGTTCCTTGCTCTCTCAAGCTTTCAAAAGTTCAAAGTATTTCAAATGGACGTGAAATCAGCCTTTCTGAATGGAGACTTAGAAGAAGAAGTATACATTGAGCAGCCAGATGGTTTCATTCTTGGAAATGATCCAAATCTTGTATGCAGATTGAAAAAGGCTCTCTATGGTCTTAAACAAGCTCCAAGGGCTTGGTACTATTGTTTGGACAAATATCTTCATCAACAAGGTTTTTCAAAAGGATCAGCAGATAGCAATCTGTATATAAAAATTGAAAATGACAAATTGTTGATACTTGTTGTGTATGTAGATGACATTATCTTTGGCAGCAATGAAGAATCTATGAGTCAAAGCTTTGCCTTGGTGATGCAGAAAGAATTCGAAATGTCCTTGCTTGGAGAATTGACATATTTTCTGGGCCTGCAAATCCAACAAAAGGAAGGAGGGATCTTCTTGTCTCAAACCCAGTATCTCAAGCATATTTTGAAGAAATATGGCATGGAAGATGCAAAACCAGTATGTACACCCATGGTCACAGGATGTAGCCTCAGTGCAAATGATGAATCAGCAGCAGTACATCAACCAACCTACAGATCTATGATTGGAAGTCTACTTTATTTGACAGGTACCCGACCAGACATCATGCATGCAGTGGGAATAGTTGGAAGATTTCAAGCAAATCCAAAGGAAACTCATCTTCAGGCAGTAAAGAGAATCTTCAAATATCTTCAAGGGACTCAAAATTATGGCTTATGGTATCCTAGAGATACAGATCTCACACTTCATGCTTATACTGATGCAGATTGGGCCGGAAGCGTGGATGACAGGAAGAGCACAAGTGGTGGTGCATTCTTTATGGGTTCCAGATCAGTATCTTGGTTCAACAAGAAACAGAGTTCGATTGCCTTGTCTACAGCTGAAGCAGAATATGTTGCTGCTGCATCTTGCTGCACTCAACTCCTTTGGATGATGCAGACCTTGCAGGATTTTCAAATCACTTGTACACCACCCATGTCCATCTTATGTGATAATACAAGTGCAATCAGCATTTCAAAGAACCCAGTCATGCATTCAAAAACCAAGCACATACCAATCAAGTATCACTTTCTCCGGGAACAAGTGCTTGAACAAAAGGTCAAGTTGGAGTATGTTCCTTCTAAGGAACAGGTTGCTGATATACTCACCAAACCATTGCCTAGGGAGACCTTTGAATACCTCAGGCAAAAGCTAGGGGTTGTTGATGCATCATCTTGTTGTTGAATCTCTTCTGATTGTTGGTTGTACGCAAGGTTCATCTGAAGTATATGTGTACATGTGCTGGGTTGCGAATTGGTCAAAGATCGAATGGCACAGGTTCAGGGGGAGCATATCATGCATTGTTGGCATTATGGAGGAAGTACAGAAGGAGATCATGGATGCTGGTCTGAATATTGCTGCAATACGTCTCTATCTCTTTCATGGTCATGGATTATGGTTCTTCTTTGCAGATCTGGTTTATAGTCAGGGGGAGCATGTTCTTAGGGGGAGCATAACCCTTTGCCCTTGATGTCAAAGGGGGAGAGTGATTGGTTGTTGTTGCCATCAAGTCCAAAGGGGGAGATTGTTGGCATTATGATACATATGTTGTACTTGATGGCAACCCACTCATCTCAGATAATAAATTATAATGTAGAGAAAATTTCACGCACTTATATGCAGAGAAAAGTTTATTTCATGTAGAGAAAAGTTCACGCACTTTTATGCAGAGAAAATTTTATTTCATGTAGAGAAAATTTCACGCACTTTTATGCAGAGAAAAGTTTATTTCATGTAGAGAAAAGTTCACGCACTTTTATGCAGAGAAAAGTTTATTTCATGTAGAGAAAAAGTTCACACACTTTCATGCAAGGAAAAGCGCGTATATGTTGGAGAACTTACCTTTGGTCCATGGTAGTTAGTCCTTGGTATTTGAACCTATGGTTTTGGACCATGGTACCTCGCCAAAAGTGTTGATCCCAAGTATTGGTTCATGGTATTAGTTCGACAGTTTTTGATCCTATGGTTTTGGCCCGTGGTATTGCATCCAAAAGTGTTGATCTCACGCAC
The DNA here is from genome assembly GCA_031772625.1 of Pinus tabuliformis. Taxonomy (NCBI): domain Eukaryota; kingdom Viridiplantae; phylum Streptophyta; class Pinopsida; order Pinales; family Pinaceae; genus Pinus; species Pinus tabuliformis. The sequence goes on along the minus strand of CM062812.1, from coordinate 477,897,240 downwards.
TTTCATGGTTGGTTCATGGTATTAGTTCGATAGTTTTTGATCCTATGGTTTTGGCCCGTGGTATTGCATCCAAAAGTGTTGATTTCACGCACTTTCATGGTTGGTTCATGGTATTAGTCCAACAGTTTTTTGATCCTATGGTTTTGGACAGTGGTATTGAGAAAGGACTAAGGCTATAAAAGAGGAAGGAGATCATTTGACAAAGCATCTTCTGAATTATTGAATATCTGATAAAGTGCTAGATCTGGAATATTGTGATTGGGTTATGGTGCAGATCTGGATTTGAATGAAGAAGGAACCTGAGCGTAAGGAGAAGGATAAGTTTTATTGATGGGTCAAAATCTTAAGGCTGGAATAGTGGTATCTCTATATGATTTTTATCTGTGATATGTGGCATACGCTTGATCTATAAATCTAATAATCTGGGTCTGAATTATTGATGCATGTTTTATTTTACACATGTTATGATCTGGGTATGTCTGATGTATGGAACAACTGCAAAGTTATAAGGAAATATTTGCAGATCTGTATGCGGGTTGGCTTTGGTGAAATTAGATATTGATGATGCAAGTGTAGTTGATGTTTTTTTTTGATGTTCTTGGATCCAGTCTGAAAATTAATGAAAAGTGGTCCTTGAAAGAAAAGAAGTAGGGGGTTGTAGCTCCCTTCCAGGAGAGACTGGAAAATGAGAGAGAGAGTTGTAGCTCTCTGCAGGTTGTAGCCTGCGTACTAGTAAAGGACTGCACCAGTGCAAAATCATTGTAAAAGGAGTTTCTTATTAAAAGAAGATAGAGACATATTGCAGCAGGTGGTTTTCACCCACATTGGGTTTCCACCTTATATCTGGTGTTCTTTTGTGTGACTATTTGCTTTTCTTGTTCCTGCTCATTATTTTATGATTCTGACATACAAAGTAATGATCAATATTTGAAGAATTATTCAAAGTATAAATAAGGAAGATATATTGAAAAGAATTTGATAATACTGATTCACCCCCCCTCTCAGTATTATTTCCAACAAATTTTTGTTTTCATTTTTGTTTTTATATATATATATATATATATATATATATATATATATATATATATATATATATATATATATATATATCTATATCATTTTATTTTCTACAGAGACCATGTCGATCCGCGACTATCAACCCAATCCCGTTTTATGTCAATTTGATAGTTGATTTTAAATTTTTTATTATAATGGATCGAGTTCGCCCCCACAATGTATCAATTTCATGGTTGGTCTTTAATTTTTCATTACAATGGCATGAGTTTGCCTACATTGCATGTTAATTTGATGGTTGATTTTTAAGTTTTTGTTGCAATGTGTCAAGTTGTGTTATGCTAAGATTTTAAAATTTCTATACTTATAGCATTTAAAAAATAAATTACTCTTGGTATCCATTTTTAAAGTTTTTTTAGTCTTAAATATTTTCCATAATGCCATGGTTGAAATATGTTGAACTTAAGGTCTTTTGTAGTCATGATCTTTGGTTTTAATTCCATGGTTGAAAATTTGTCAAAATTTTAAGGTTTTTCTAAGTCATAATATTTTATCTTTAATGCTATGGTTGAACATAATTATAAGTATTTTTTCTTGAACACCATGGTTGAAAATTGCTTCAATTAAGGGTTTTTGGAGATGTGATATTTTATCTTTAATGCCATACTCGAAAATCATTGAAGTTTTAAGGCTTTTTAGAGACGTCATATTTTATCTTTAATGTCATGTGTGAAAGCCATTGGAATTTGAAGGTTTTTCAGAGTCATGATATTTTATCTTTAACGTCATTATAAAACAAAATTGAAAGTTTAATCTGGAAAAAAAATGGCTTTTACTGCCATTTTTTTAAGATGTTGAAAATTTACCAAAAAAATTACTATTCCAGTATCAACACATTTCATTTTCAAGTTGTTTTTTCATGTTTTTTGGGGTTTTCAGCTACAATTCTCAATCTGCGTTTGTAGTTCCCATTTCATACTTTACTTTATTATATGCTTTCGAGGAGGTCCTCTCTAACTTGTGCCAAATTTTGAAAAGATGCATAGAAATGATTCTCTCTTTAAGCCCACAAAAGTGCCCATTTTTTATGAATGCAAAAATTGTTCTAGGCCACTTCCTCTCTAAGCAAGGGATTTAGGTTTTCCCTAGTAAGATTACAATTATCAGAAGGAATCTTGTTCCAAAAAAAAAAAAGGATGTTAGGAGCTCCCTAGGGCTCGCTAGATACTATAGGAGACTTATAAAAGATTTCAGTGAAATTTTTTCACATTTGTTTGGTTTACTAGTAAAAGACTCATATTTTTGTTGGACAAATTAGTGTTAAAAAGAATTTGAAGAGCTCAAGGAAGATTTGACAATTGCAACAATTCGCAGGGGCCCAAATTGGGCTTCTCCCTTCCACATTCACACACATGCACCAGATAAAGTAGTGGAGGCAAATTTGGGACAGTTGGAAGGTAAATTGTCTTATATTATCTATTTCATTTGTGAAACATTTTCCAAGGATGAACTCAATTATATAGTCACTAAAAAAAGGATTTTGTCTATTGTACATTCCTTAAATAATTTCAAACATTAGATTACAGGGTATCAATTCTTTGTGCACACGATCATGCGAATAATAAATATTTGATGAATAAACCTAATGTAAATGCTCAGACTATTAGATGGTTATTTCTATTACAAGAGTTTGATCTAACCATTCTTGACAAGCTAAAGAAAGAAAATGTCATTGCAGATTTCTTATCTAGACTAACTTTTTCAACATAGAATGAACATATGGTAGATGATCAGCTCGTAGATGAGCACCTCTTTGCCATATCATTGTTTTCACCTTGATTTTGTGATATAGAAAACTTCTTGGTTGCTGGCTAATTTCCTCCTAATTTGTCTTCCAAAGAAAAGAGAAAATTTGTCAAAAAAAGTGCGCCTTATACCTAGATTGGGGGAAACCTGTTTAGATTGGGGCCTGATTAAATCTTAAGGAGATGTGTAAGAGAAGATGAAGCCTTTTATAGCCTCTTAGCATGTCATGATGGACCCTGTGAGGGCCATTTTTCTGCTAAGAGGATAGTCTTCAAGATTCTTCAGGCAGGTTACTATTGGCCTACCCTGCACCAAGATGCTACAAGGTACACTTCTTAATGTGATGAGTGCTATAGGATGGGGAAGCCTACACAAAGGGATGAGATGCCCCTACAACCTAAACTAACTTTTGAGCCATTTGAGAAGTGGGGCATGGATTTCATTGGGCCTATTGACCCCCCACCTAGACAGAAGAAGTATATCATTGTATACACAATTTGTCTAGCCATGTGGGTTGAAGTGAAGGTAGTCAAGGAAACAACAAAGAAAAAAGTGGTAGAATTCTTAAGGGAGAACATTTTTTACAAATTTGGTTTCCCAAGGGAACTAGTCACTGACCAAGGAAATAAAATCACTTCCAACTTGATAAATGGGATAATGAGACAACATTATATCATACATAGGAAGTCCACCCCATATCACCCTCAAGAAAATGGGTAAGTGGAAGTGACCAGTAGAACACTAGAAGGAATCTTGACTAAGGTTAATATTAGCATCAACAAGAAGGACTGGGAAAACACTCTTGTTGAGGCCAGTAGGGCCTACAATAATAGATGGAAGAACACCACTAGATTCAGCCCCTTCGATATGGTATATGGTTAGAAATACCACTATCCATTGAATTTGAATATAACACGTTAATAATGGTAGCAGAACTTGATTTGGATATCACAAAAGCTCAGGAAGAGAGACTACAACAACTCATTCCCTTGATGAATTCAGGTTGCAGGCTCTTATGCACACTGAAGTGGTTCAATTGAAAAATTGGCATGACAAGCACGTCACGGATAGAACCTTCCAAGAGGGTGATTATGCCCTTTTCTAAGATTCTAGGTTCAAGGACTTCAAAGGGAAACTCATGACCTATTGGTTGGGTCCTTACCTGCTGGAGAAATTCCATGAAAATGTCTTGGTTCAGATTCAAACAATTGATGAAGAGGAAATGTCACTTATATTATTAAACGGCTACATATTGAAGTTTTATAAGAAACCCCTTTCAAAGGATACATTTACCAGTTCAATAAGAAGAGAGTTGAATGTGATTGAGAGCCTCAAGGCTCCCAATCCATTCAACCCTTGATGAAGCAGGAAGAGAAACGAAGAAAAGAAAAAAAGAAAAGAAAAGGAAAATACCCCAGTTGAAAACCTCTATGAGGCACTTGAGGTAGGGTCTTAGGCTGAAAACCTGCCTAAGGTAGCCCATGATACTAAAGAAAAGGAAAAAAAACAAGAAAATAAAAAGATCCCCGCGTGAAAACCTCCCTTGTGGCACCTGGGGAATACCTAGTTAGATTGGAAACCTCAATGAGGTAGTTTGTGGGTCTCATAATGAAAAATTCAAAGAGAAAAAAATAAATAAAAAGGACAAAGAGGAAGAAAAAATGAAAGACACCTATGTTTCATTTATCCTAATAATGTTGCAGGTGCAACAAAATTCCAACAACAGTCAAAGAAGGTTAGCTTCAAGGACTAAGAACTCACTTTCATGGCCTTCAAACAAACTCTCTACATCCATTTTTCTCATTCCCTCACCTTTTCCAAGCTTCTTCTATCATTTCCAAGTTCCTCTCCTTCATTTCAATCAATGTCCTGAAACGTTATAGGAAAGTTCCTTTATTGATATAGGAAGATACAGAGCATATAAAGGATTGAAAGACTTGAATTTTTTCACCTATGGTAAAGAAAGAAAGTATATGGAATCCCCTAACACATACCCACTCCATCAAGCTTTAATTTCTCACCACTATCCCACTAACCATTCACAAATAATTCATCCCTTCACTGCTTTTTCACCCATCACCCTCACAGAAACACTCTCCAACCACCACAAGAAATCTCACCACGAATTATAGAATTATTTAATGGCCACGCTCAGAGAAAATTATGAGCATGAGGAGCGTATGTGGCTATTACAAGAAAACACACAATCATGTAGTAGCTTGCATAAGCCCTACAAGCTTGAATTTGTAGCACTAGTCCATGAAATTTGAATACCACAACACTTCAAGACGCTTAGAAAACAAGCCTGGATAGCTACAAGATTTCTTATAGGCTACTCCAGGATCCATAATCATCAAGAATTAAAAGCACCAGGTCAACTACAACAATGATACTCTGATGACCTGAACAAAAGAAATTTCCATCAACAATAAAAACTACAAAATGCCTCCAAAGGGAATGAAGGGAATACTAAAGCTTGCATATTACATAACTAATAACTTCAGGACCACCAGGAGGAGTTCCAACAATCACATTAGAATTTCCACTAGTCACATCAACAACTATAGCTATCATATCACCAACTCCAACATCACCTACAAAAGCACGCCCAAACAAACCAAGGGTAAGTCTCGGGTATGCAATGTTATAAACCTCTATTACAAAATCATATTAGGTTAAAAAGTATTATCAGTGTATACAGGAAGAGGTTTTATTGGCTAAGTTTGGTATATTAGTCTTGACCACATTTAGTACGAAAATTCAATCATCTCCTACATCACCCACACATGCGGACAAAAAAGTGAATGAGGAATATGATAACTCAAAGAAGTTTTCCAACATGCTTAGTCATTACAGATTATGGAGTGTGGCGGTGGTAGGTGGGGCCCAGCAACATAATGCACTAAGCCCATCACCTCAACCACTAATTACATAAGTTGGAACCATGAACCTCATTTTGCATGAAAAAGTGTATTTTAAATATAAGGGAGGCCTTCCACTACTATAGGAAAATGACATAGCTAAGATATTTCTTTCACGAACTGTTACAAGAAGCTATAGGACTTGCACACCATTACTACAAGAAAGTTATAGGGTGCTACATGAAGCCCGATTTTGGACATTATTTCCATCCAAGCCGAAGGAATCAAGGAGAATCATTAGGAAAGGGGTAAGTTTGAATTCACTTTTCCATAATTTGGTATAAGGACTTGAAGAACCCTTCCAATTCTTAGAATAATACCCTGTAATTGCCACAACTTTAATTTCGGTGATGAAGAAAGATGAACTATTAAGTATTCTTGTGATGAACATAATAGGACGAAGGAGTAAGGTGTCTTGAGTTGCATTTTGAATTTTTCACTCTCCTCAACATTATAAAATAGATTGTCCATTTTTCCTTTGCCTTAATAGCCTCCACTGCACATAAATTTTCAAAATGCTATAGTATAAAAGGAAAATTTGCTATCCCACTTTGGTAAAAAAAAAAATTGAAACCATTGGGGAAGGAGTCAACTGAAGAGAACCCACATACCCCTCAATAATTCATGAGCACCCTGATTCCAGGAACACTTTCTCAAATCATCAGTGCTTAGGGTTTTCGAAAAATTTAGGGGCTTCGATGATGAAATTATCTAAGAATTTTCCTTGAACCTCCAACAACTAGAGGGACATGATGCCATAATTGTAGTTAGAGCATCATCATTTACTTAAATGAGGAATTTGTTACTAGGGTCACCACACTTCCCATGGGGTAAGATGGAGAAAAGAGGAAAGAACTGAGGCAATTACAACAAAGAAAAACTAATTTCTTTAAGAAGAGAAACCCATATAAGATAAGAATGCAATAAGAAGGGACAGTTTTCCCTATACTTGTGACAAAGTAGCCTACCATGTCCTAAAATATATCTCATGTGAAGGTAGACTTAGTATTGTGTATTGATACCAATGTAGGTTGCTCTATCAGCTTAGATTCCAAATGGACTTTCCTATCTAAGAAAAGCTAAGCATACCTAATTTCCTTCTTCAGTCAATCAAGGAATGAGCCTAAGGGTAAAAGGAGGAAAGAACTGATACTTAGCACACCATGGGATGATAAAATTGAAAAACTCATGGATGCTTTAGAGGGTATCCAAAACCCTATGCCTTCGGATGATTTTGGAGATATGGATAGAGAGGCCTTCCTAAAGACCCAAGCCCAAGCTTAGCTAGAACTAGAAGGAGCAACAACAAAATTGGAAATTGGGGAAGAGGAAGCTGAAATTAAATAAGAATAATTAAAAGGACAATTAAAAGAAGTGGAGAAGGAAGAAGAAAATACAAAGACACAAAATGAGTTAGAAATAGAGACAAAAGTGCCTAAAGAGGAGTTAGTCAAACGTAATGTATTATAATTAGAAGTACAAAAGACCCAAGAGGCCACTAGAGAATCATCCCAGCCACCGAATAAAAGGAGAATGGAGGAGAGATAAAGCACTCCAGAGGGGAACATAGAAGAGGAAATTATTTCCACCTTGGAAACCTTGATTACCCCCAATGAAACCTAAGGGAAGGAGACCAAGTCAAGGCCCAAAATACTTCAAAAGGAGGGAAAATAATCGGATAAGATAAGGGAAGCCTCAACCACCTTCTTCAAAGCCCATCACTATTAAAGAATTAGTTATCCATTGGGAGGAGTAATTTAAGAAAGAAAAGAAACAAACATAGGAAATAACCACCATGAAAGTAAAAGGAAAATGACCATAGATTTGATAAAAAAAGGTTGGGTACCAAGGAAACCAAGATTCCAAGACAATTCATCAAGCTACAAGAAGGGCCTATAACATTATAGGAAGGGCATGTAAAGCTATAGGAAATAACAAAGAAGTTATAGGAAGGACATGTAGAGATATAGGAAGAAATTATGCAACTAAAAGAAGAAATTGGCAGCTACAAGAAGAGACATAACAACTATAGGAAGGGACTGTAGGGATATAGGAACAAAATACAAAATTATAGGAGCTAAACCCCCAATTAGACCTCAGACTTTACTATGACTAGATTGAAGAAGGAATGATACTCCCTACCCACTTTGTAGTCCAACTATTCCTTGAATTATAAAAGGAGAGGGGTAGTACCCACTGATGGATGCAAATTGCAAAATTTGAAGATGTGGGTATTATGGAGGAGAAAATGAAGAGAATGGGGGAAGATATGACATACCTGAGCTTCAAGGAATCTAATATAAGGGACTACCCGCAAAAGGAGAATAAAAGGTTGAAGGTCCATCTACAAGAAAAGGAGGAACAACTTGTCACCATGGCTAGTTTATCGATGGAAGCCATAGTGACTATAGACATCCATAACAAACATACTCACTATTTCTCAAATACCAATGGTGTTAATTTCACGTTAGAGAATTGGCCTAAAAAGGCTCCCTTCCTTTCCAAGACATCAGAAAATTCATTGATTTTTTCCTTAGGTGTAGCATTAAAGAAGGCTAAGATGTTATAATTTTATATGTGCAATTTAATATTTCCTAATATGAATGTGTGGAACCCCAACCCTTTGCTAAGTGATGTTAAATTGATGGCCTTAGATTCCTGGATGACCCATGAAGAGACCATAATAGAATAAGTAAATAAAATCATGGCCAAAGAGGTGGAAGATCCTCTATGGATCAGGGTAGAACTACAAGGCCCTCGTCTCATCACTCTTAACCACAAACTTATAGAAAAAGTTCCAAAGATGCAAACTATCTATATAGAAAAACAAGAGTAGGAAATATTCCATTTTTAAGATAGCTTCAAAGTGTTGGGAGATGAGAGTCTGTGAGCATGTCAAAGAAGGTGGCATACCTTTCCACATAGTTTGAGAATAAAGGAATATCATGCATCAGAGAGGCTGAGGAATGATTTTGCTAGAACACCTTTATAAAAAATAATACTCTAGAGATTGGGAGTCAAGTCGATTTGACTCAATTTCATCCCCTTTTATTATTAGTATGACAAAAAAATAAGGACTAGACAAAGGAACACAAGAAATGGGCTGATATTGAAAAGAAATCAGGGTTTCACTTAGAAGAGGCCAACCCTTCTGATACAACTTGGGATATTAGGGATACCACCACGAGAATGAATTAGGTGCAGCTAGGCAACTAGGTTTCTTAAAGGGTGAGAAACATTTACAGTACGGGGGTACGTTGGGCCTCCCAAATAAGTATAATTTAAGCCTCATCTAACCATCATTTGGCATGTATAAACCTTTCCTTCTGAATTTTATAATGCCTTTTTAAAGCTATAATGTGTTCTTAGGAAGGTTAAGAGATATTTTCTATACCCTATTTCATAATAAATTAAATTTGAAAGATATTGATGATTTATTGTGCAAATGATGTTGGATACCAGCAGGAGTGAATCAAAAATCTTATTTCTTGCTACAGGCTAATCACAACTCGACTGGCTCATGAGCAGTTACTACCTCTCTATGGATATGAGTACAATAAGGGACCAAAACCACCTTTTTAGGAGTTTTGGAGGGAAGCATTCCTCCCTTAAAGGAGGCTACCCCTCCCCCACTATTTGTATAAATAATAAAGTCTAACAACTCAATAGGGATTCAAATTCTAGAGGAAAGATTGTGATCATCATAAAAGGAAACTTCATCCTATTATTTTAGTTGTCATGTTGCATTTTTGAACATTTTTTAGGTTAATGAAAAACATTTATTTGTTCTCAGCCTGATTTTTCTTCAATGGACTTGAGTCTTCTTGGGATAGGGCCCAACCCAAGCACTCAAGCCCCTTCCTTTATACATTTCTTTTGCATGGATTTAGTTTAGTTGTGATTTTCTTCAAATCCTTTTCATGAGAAAAGAATTATCCTTGTAGGTTTATAAGTGAGCTCCTTATTGAAGCTTGGTTGTGAACCTTGTGATGATAAGCACCAAAAACAGTTTTCTTTATGCAATAGTAGTTTCCACTATAAGTTCAACTCATCCTTTCCACTATCATTTTGTTTTCTACAATTAGTAGTTTGATAATTGCTTAATCGTCTTGTTTCTATCAACTTAACATATAATTTTCTTGCAGATGGAATACATTATTTGATATATTGAATTAGCATAATCTTTCATGCATTATCATCACCTTTTCCTTCACTATTCATTTTTGCAAACTGACCACATGTTAAAAACTACCTAACTGAGCTACATGAAGCTTTTAACCTCGTCTCTTCCCTACATAAGTTATATCATTGAGTGTGCCTTCACAACCCTTCCACAACCATAAAACTCCCTTTTTATCCTCCAACTTTCTCCTAAACTCCATAAAAGTGCTCTCAATTGCTTCTTGTAGAAAAATAAGGTACCCTGTAGAAAAACATAGATTTCTTCAAATAACCTACATAATTGCATCCAAAGTTTGTCCTTCATTTATCATCACTCTACAATGTCATTTAAACCTTGAATATGGATTTGAGATGACCAGATACACCCTAGGCACTTTGCTTTCATGGATGTAGTTTCATTCATGCAATTAGGTTATACTGCTTCTTATATTTATTAAATAGAATGAGATTGATTTACCTTCAAAATTCTTTAGAATTTTCTTTGTCTTCTTGCAAGTAGAATAAAGTTAATTCAGTAATTTCCGTTTCTTGTAATAGGATAGATTTACATTCTGCAAATTAAATTATGATTTCACTACGTCATTTGTCTTCTACAAAATAGATTAGGGTTTCATTTTGTCATTTACTTTCTGCAAAATATATTAGGGTTTATTTCTGTCATTTACTTTCATGCAATTAGATTAGGGTTTCATTTATGTCATTTAATTCTCTACAATATAATATGCTCCATTTCAAGCATTTCTTTCCTTGCAATGTTAAGATAGGTTTGTTTTCCATTTACTAAAAATTTCAAGTGTTTCCTCTATCATAGTGGTCTTTGTGTATCTTAGTTCACTTCACTAAATTAGATCAACCTAAGTAGAACATTTCCTATTGTACATATAGTAACGATACCTCTTAAGTTTGTACGGACCCCAGATTAATAATCAACCTTTTTTTAATGCTATAATTATGGTTGAGCTTGTGATAGATATCGATTCTAAGATATTTATATGAAATCACTTCTTCGAGGATTGTTTTTTCATTTAAAAAAATATCATAGATGATCTTATTGGATTTAATTATCATGACATTTTTTTGTCAATATTAATTTTCATACAAGTATTGTAGCAAAAATCCTTATGGATTCTTATTTTCTTGCAAAGATCACAGCGACTCCTAACCATAACAACAATATCATTAGTATAAAGAAGAAGAATGACTACTATACCAAAAGGAGTTGGGCTGAAAAAACCTACTTCTCCAAACAATTGTCCAAATTGTCAATGTATAAGCCAAAAATGGTGGGGGATAAGGACACCATTGCTTAACCCTCATATGAAATTTAATTTATTTTAAATAACACTAAATATTCCTAAAATTGGCAATAAAATTCTCATACAATCCTGCCATAATATCTTCCAAAACTATTCCAATGTTTTTTCCTAGGTACAACATCAAAATATTATATGAAGCCAACAAAACAACATATGAGATTTGTTTAATTGTTTCATAACTCATCCATAATGATCCTATGTGTAACAAGGTGGTCTATAGTTGAATGATATCTCTTAAAACTATCTTAGCCTTTAGCTCCTTTTTATGGATTTCTAGCCACATGCTAATCTTCCTTTCTAGAATACTTTTGTATAGCTTGGCTAAAAGGGGCTAATCATAATGCTCCTATAATTAGAGGGAAGGTTTTTATATTTGTTTCAAAAATAGGTAAAATGAGGCTTTGCTTCCAAGGTTGAGGGGAGCCCATATTGATTGTTAAATTGAAGAGATTGTGTATGTGAGGGAGGAGAATATGTTCTCCCATTTTGAAAATTTCATCTTTGCATCCTTCAATGTACTTAGCTTTCCATTTGAAATTTTCTTAAGCTCAGATTCTAACTCCTCCACAAAAAACCTCATTCACTTTAAGAATGCTTGGAATCATTGTCGATAATGTTAGGAAATTCTTAAATATTTTTAAGATAAGAATTCTAGTCCTTAAAGGGGAATCAAATTATTTTCTTTATCTTTACACATCATAATTTTCCTCTCGAACTTCTTAAGATTAATCTTAGATAGCTGGAAAATATACTCTTTCTTTCTATTAATGTATACATTTTATTCTTTTAATTAGGGGTTTCTATGTGTTTATCTTATTGAATTTTAAGGACTCATTAGAAGAATACGTAATGGAATTCCTAGCAATTCTACATTCATTATCATACCAAGGGTTGTGCTATTATTTTTCCTACATGGCATTTCAAAAGAGAATTTTTAATTGCAGGTAAAAAGGATTGTAAATTATGACAGGGGTCTTGAATGTTGTACATATAACTTACAAGATCTAATTTTATTATTTAAATTCTTTAATAAAATATCAACTTTAATTTTGTCAAAAGTAGGTGCCTTTGATTATCACTATTTATTCAATGGGGATTTTGTGCATGGAAAAGTTAAAAGTTAGCATTAAAGGACTATGACTAGAGTCAGGTACATGGTCATTTAATAGGTCAAAAATTACTTTTTGGTTGGATAGAAAGATATGATATCATATAGTCCATGGTAGTACTGACTAGCCCATCAATACAAGTGATGCAATTGGATTTTTTCCATTTCGTCACCACTACAAAGTATCAAGTCTTGGGAATTATAGAGGTTAACTAGCTTGGTGAAATATATCATATACATCTATAGCTAGCTTTTTTCCATGACGGTTTGACACTAGAGAAACTAGACCATTGGTGAAAAAGTATATCTTTTGTCCAAAAAATAACATGTAACTAAAAAATGGCCAAGCCAAATCTTGAGCATGTTGATAGCATTAATTTTATTAATGTAATACAAATATATAATCTAGCCAAAATTGTAGTAAGTGTATACCATATAGACAAGAAACATAAGTGTCCAAAATAGTATTGTTGCTAACAAAACTATGAGCCATGGAGTTGATCATGTGAAAGTGGAGATGTCAAATGGAGTTGTTGGTGTGCATGGTGATGTTGGGCCTTTTCCATAAGAAAGCATGGCCTCAATTTAGGATAACCAAAGGACCATGTCTTGGTTCTCAAGAGACATATCTCGATGTACAACTTGTATATCATCAATCTAGAGAGATATATCTCTCTCAGATTCATTTCTCTCTAGAAATAATTTGTTAAGGAGAGCCTTGATAGGCTAATACAATTCGATATTGTAGAGATATTGGATCTTCCACTCATGAGCATGATTAGGGTCAAGAATCTGGGCCAGAAATCCACTTAGCGATGGAGGCCAAAATTTCAACATCTAAGAATTCATATCTATCATCCATGGTTTAAGCTATTGCATGGTATAATTCAAATTAGATGTGGCCAAGAGTCAACATGTGAAATTGGTGGGAAACATAGTGGGCAAGTTGGTGCCATGGGCACTGTCCACAACCTAGATAGAAGATCCTCTATGACTTCTAGTTCGCTAACAATGCATGGTATCCAAGAAAGGAGGAAAAAGAGAGTGAAAGGGACTAATGAGTGCCAACTAGGGGAGTCAAGCACATATGTAAGGACAAGGTGGGGGAAGGGAGGAGATGGAGTCACTTAACCACATAACAGGGAAGCACAATGAGAGCAAAGCAAGGTGGCATGAGAGGGTGTCCATGAAATAAGATAGTAATGGGAAGAGAACTAAATTTCCATAGCACAAGGGATAACACTACACTAATATATAAATAGAGAAAACTACAAAATTACCACCAAAAAGGAAACTTTACCACCATATTGGATGAAAAACTGAGTACATATAGAAGTGGATTAGGTTACCAAAGTCCACATGTTATGGGACAAGTTGATGCTTTGAAATGAGGATCAAGCAAGAATACCATGCTTGCTTATCATGAATAGACCTACTACCATGACCTCAATCCCCCCTGCAACATTTCTTCATTTTACAACAACAATTCAGAGCCTCTGAGAATTACCGACCCGCCCATGTTAACAAACTAGCACTGAGTGGAGAACATTTTGGTGGAGGCCAAGTCAAGGGGACTTGGGTGTACCCTCTAAAATATCATAGAAAAATAAATCTAAGTAAGAAGGATGTCTAAGGAGTGGCAAGTTGTCACTATAGAAAATCAAAAATGACATTCTAAATTTCCTCAGGGAACATCAATAATAGTTTAAGCCATTCTAGATCCTTCATCAATCGACCCATCCTCTATAATTAAAGTGTCATGGTGGAGTGTTTACAATATTCATCATGACTTTGTATGTGAAACATGTGGAGGGTGGGATGGCTATGCCTCCCCCCTCAATTGAGCGGGGTGACGAAAATGAGTTTCTCAATATCCTTCACCCTGATTAGGGGTTTGAAAGTCCTTCTGAATAAGCTTAGAAAAATATTCCTCCTAGTCTAACATAGGGAGATCCTTCCAAGGGGAAGAAAGATAAGGGAATTGATAATCACAACCTGACTTAGACAAGTGATCAACTGGCCTATTTGTAGCTCTGTATATATGAGTGGGGATGGTGATAGGGATGTAAGTGAGAAGATGGGTGATTTTGTAGATGAATAGCTCTAATATCCAACTATTAGTTATCCTATCAATGTTATCTCCATTGGTCGGGTTTTTGAGAGTGGTAATGACAAAAAATGAGTCCCCTTTTTTTATGATCTTAGAGAAGCCATGATGAATAAAAAATTGTAGACCTTCAGAAAGAGCATGAAATTATGCTACATTATTGGAAGTTTTTCCTAGGGATCTCACAAATAGGAAGATTGGTTGACCCACTTGATCTTGAAATAGAGCACATCAATTGTATTTCCTTTGGAGGCTCTATTGAAATTGAGTTTGAGAAAATTAGGGGGTCGAGGGGAGATTAATAATAAAGGAAGGAAAGGGAGTATGAGGGAGGGGGAGAAGGGAGAGAAGAGGGAAGGGAGATGTTAAGTTTAACAATAATGGGAAGCTCCTTTGTAGAGGAGGAACGTTTAGAAGTTGGCCAATGAGAGGACATAATTGATTATCTAATACGAAGCAGAATAAGGGACCAATCTACATCAGTCGAAGATGAGGAATTCCTGAAAATTCTAACTATTGTTTCCTTATAGACCAACCAAAAAATAAATACAGGAAGAAGGGATGAAGCAAGATTGACAATGGGATTGTGGAAAGTATAACCATTCCATCCATTAATGGTTGACAAAAGATTCACCTTGCCCGAGTTCATTTTTCCAAACAGTTGTTTGACTTGGGTTCACAACACTTCAACAAATGGGAATGTATTGAACAAATGATCCATATTTTCTTTATCAAAGAGACACAGATAATAAAGAAAAGGTCCTTTTAAACCTATGTAGATAATTATAGAAGAATATATATTTACTCATTCAAAATTTCTCTAAATGCATGGCATAAATTACATCACTTTCAATGTGTATCAACACTAGATGCACTCAGTGTGTATATATATATATAAATATATATATATATATATATTATATATATATATATATATCTATATATATATATATATATATATATATATATATATATATATATATATATATATATATATATATATATATATATATATATATTTATATATTATATATATATTATATATATATATATATAGATAGATAGATAGATATAGATATAGATAGATAGATAGATAGATATATAAGTAAGTGTATAAGTTATAGTTAGGCATCAATGACCAATAAAGGCTAAATTAGTATACTCCTTGCTATATGGATTTTCATAAAATCTTAAATGATCCTAAAAGGTGGTTACCAATGGTCAATTTAGAATTATGTTGAAGAGTTCATGCATATCTTGAGGTGACAACCCCAAATATCCATGAGATATGTTTAAATGAATTTATTTTTTATTTTGAGTTACATTCAGGAGACTCGATAAAAAATGATGACAACATAAAGGAATTCAAAAAGCTACATCAAAAATGGTTGCAAAGTTTTAATTATAAGCATGTTATATTATTAGTGTGGTCAACTTTGTCTTATTTAATTTTTTAAATATATTTTCTTTTTATTTTCAGTGTATTATTTTTGTGCCGAGAGGCACTCTATAACTCAATGTGGGGTAGATGGAAAGTGTAAATGTTTAATATGTAACATTTAATAAATTTAACACTTGATAACAAATTTAATCTAATGTTAATGTCAACCCTAATTAGAAATAGATATAATTATTATGTATAAACAAAATATAAATTCAACATTAGTTGTACTAAATTTTGTTTCATATAATATAATATAATACGTTATGATAATTTTTTTATAAAATTACTCATTTTTTATTTGGCTGAGAGGTGCTCTTTAGCCCAGGATGCTAGAGATGTGTAATGTTAATGTAAACATTTTGACTCAGTAAAAATAAAAATAAAATATGATAGACATGTGTAACTTACTGTAATGTAATATAATGTAAACATTTTAACTTGGTGAAAATAGAATAAAACCCTATAAATAAGAATAATAAATAAATAAATAAAAATTGACCCATGGTATTCATGTGGAATATAACCTATTTAAGGAGGAAATTACACTAACCTATATCCATATACGTTTGATGGATATTTTCTCACTTGGCATTTGTATGTATATGTGGCCCTTTGTCTTTTTGTATGTTTTGTTTCTATCTTTGAATGGATGAATACATAATTGTTCCAGAGAGGGGCACTTGGAATTTGTATGGATATGTGACCCTTTGTATTTTTGTATGTTTTGTTTCTACCCTTGAATGGATGAATACATAATTGTTCCAGAGAGGGGCTCTCCAACCCAGTATGGAAGAGATGTTGTAAGGTTATCATGCCCGCTCTATAACCCAATATGGGGTAGATTTCAAGCGTACATGTTTAACATGTAACATTTAAAATTTAATAAGTTTAACATTTAGTAACAAATTTAATGTAATGTGGCCCTAATTAGAAATCTATATAATTATTCTGTAAAAACAAAATATAAATTCAACAATAGTTTTACCGAAATTCTATTTCATATAATATAATAATTTTTTAATAAAATTACTCAATTTTTATTTGGCCGGGGTGCTCTCCAGCCTAGTATGCTAGAGATGTGTAATGTTAATGTAAACCTTTTAACTTGATGAAAATAGAGAAAAATAATAAAATAAAATTAACCTTATAAAAATTATTAGAAATAAAAATAAAAATGACCCGTGGTGTTCATGTGGAATACAATGTATTTAAGGGGGGAATTAAACTAACCTATATCCATATTCGTTTGATGTTATATTTAGATACATAATTAGCTATAGAAAATGATGTCATTGAATCCATGTAGCGTGTAAAGATAAAACATTTTATTGAATCCATGTAGCCTGTAAAGGTAAAACATTTTTATGGATATGTTCACACTTTCCATTTGTATGGATCCATGGCCCTTTGTCTTTTTGTATGTTTTGTTTCTATAGTTGAATGGATGAATACATAATTGTGTGAGAGAGGGGCTCTCCAGCCCAGTATGAAAGAGATGTTGTAAAGTAATGTTATGTTATATGATGTCATGTTATGTTATGTAAACATTTTGACTTGGAAAAATTACATAAAATAACAATAAAAATAAAAATATAATATAATTAAAAAAATAAATAAAATGTTGTAATGTTTTTTCATGTCATGTTTAACATTTTTACATGGTCAAATTAACAATAATATAATTATTATTATTATTATTTTGACAATCCATGGTTTTCCCACAGTATTCTTAACCCATGGTTTTTCCCATAATATTATTCTCTAATGTAGCCTATTTCAATAGTTTCATAGTGTTTTTTAAAAATTACAATTCTCCAATTTTACCTGTCTGTGATTAATATTAGTTTCTTCATTTTTACTCTGTCTATTTTCCCAACTGATTTTCGTTGGTTGCAGAGTAGAGGAGAGATGGCTAACCAGTGATTTTGGATAACTAAGAAGGTAACCACTGAAATGGAAGAGTTTGTTGTTGTCTTGATTCAACCATTTTTCAATTTTAAAGTTCTTTCATAGTGATGTTGAAGGAAATTGAAAGGGTTTTAAATATGGGTTGTTTTAAATTTCTTTTGAAATTATTTCTTACTCCAACACATTTAAAGGGAGGGTTAATGAATCAAACTAGTAGGTTGTCCATTTCCTAAAAAAATAATATGATTGATTTCACATAAAATTTGAATTTATTTATCCACTAAGTGTTAATTAAATTTTGTATTTGAATTTTACATAAAAAATCAATAGACTAAATAGTAAGAAAACCTACTTATTAAGCAGAATATTTAAAAATTAACAAAGAAGAATACTCAACTAACAAAACATACTTCATTTATAAGGCAAATAAAGCATTTTTAATTGCTAAAATTACATTTCAAAATAATAATAATTATATTTAATAATTAAACTAGCTTAGATCCATCTTAACTCCGGATCTACCAAGCGTCGAGAGGGATCAAATCTCTTTTTACTCTAAAAAAGTTTCAAATATCTTTTTACTCTAAAAAAGTTTATCCCTCGAAAGATTTGATCCCTCTTGGCACTAGGTAGATCCGTAGTTAAGATGGATCTAAGCTGGTATATTAATTAAATATATTATTTATGTTTTTTAATTAAGGGGTTTTATTTATTTATTAATAAACTATTTAAAGTGTTTTTCTATAGTTGCAAGTAATGTTTATTTATTTTTGAATTTTTAAGTTTTCTTATCTTTTTTAAATTCATGATTTCATAAAAGTAGTTTAACTGTTTTTTAAAATAAATAAGATTCTAAGTTTTCTTAAGTCTTTCTTCATTAAATAATTTTTAAAACTAAAAAATATAAAAAAATATTTGATTTATCATGACAACATTTAATATATTTTTTTGTTTATTTTTTTAACAGAAATGAGAATTTTGTGTTTATATGCAAGTATGCATCTTGATAGTAGCAAATGCATTACATAAAACATATCTATATCTAGGGAAAATTTTATGGGCTAATATTCAAACTTGGGCTAATGTTCCATGTTTTTTCCATTTGTTTTTTTGTCAATTTCCATTTTTTCTAAAAATGATTTTCCCACATTTTATAGTATAAAATTAGTTTACTCTAAAGATTGCCAAAATTCTATATAGACTAATATCAAATCATTAGAAATATAAATATTTTTACAAAAATATTGCCAAACATTTTACAATTTGCATATTTGCCAAGGTTTCTAAACTTTAAGATAAACTTCCATCCTTGAAATTTTCCTTGGCTATATCTTCAAAAGGGGCTCTATAAATATAGATTAACTAATTTTTGAAACCAAAAAAACTCTATTTTTTGTTGATTAACTAATTTTTAAACCAAGAAAATATAAAAACATTTGATCTATCTAACAACATTTAAGATAGCATTGTTTTTTCTTTAACCATGATGGGAATTGTGTATTTATATGCAAGTATGTGCCTTGATTGCAACAAATACATTAAGTAGTACATATTTATATCTTCAAAAAAATTCTTAAACCCTCTTATTCAGCAAACTACAAACATTTCAATAGGGACCCAAAACTAGACAACAAAAAACATAGTTTTGTAGATATATACCTTAAAAATTTGACCCACCAAAAAATAAAATTTACATGTCATACTATAACTGATTGATAATACACTCCTTTATATGTGTGTAACATCACTCCATTCGTCTCTAAGGATTAGGGGAAGACTTGATTCTACCATTGGCCTTTAAATATTTCAATCACAATTTACACCCTTCATTAGCACCTAAGTTCGCAAATGGATAACCCTGAATCTTTCTATGGAATTCACAAGAACCATTAAGCTAGAGACTTTTTTCATTGAGATCACGGAGAACATGGAAATATTCTATTGAACCCTTTCGTTACTTTTCTAAAATTTTTCATAAGACTTTCCAATGCTTTGTCTTTGAGGGATATTTAGCTCTTCACTAAATGTTGAATAAGGAGGGAATCTTCCAAAACAATGATAGAAGTTACATGTTTTCTTTGGCTAAGTGAATCACTTGGTAGATATCATAAGCTTGAGATTGGTTGTTTGTCATGCATACTAAGCTCCATGAACACTCTATAATTGTAACTTCCTAGGGGTCATAGAGCACCCCTCTCCTTACAAAACATTTAAGATAATTACATGTAATTATCTTACAATAAATAAATATATATAATCGCAGAGGCTTGCATATAATCACAGAGGGTTTATATATCCTAAATTCTTCTCGGTCATTCTATCCGGTAGAAGCTCGCATATAATCGCAAAGGGTTTATATATTCTAAATTCTTCCTGGCCATTCTATCCAGCAGAGGCTCACATATATTCCGAATCTTGACTGAAAACATTTATATATTCGCATTTGAGGAGAAGCACGAGAGCCCGCCCTCGTAGACATCTCCTCTATTTATAAACTCACTTCAATTTCTTTATCACAACGTTTTTCTACTTGCGTCTGCATTTGAGGAGAAGCACGAGAGCCCGACCGGAGGACAACAATACGTGATTCTCAGTCATTATATTCGGCAAGAGCTCTGAATTTTCAATTCGTGAAGGTTTTACTACTGCATCTTTGTAAAGGTCTCGCGATATGATATGCTAGGGAAACTTGGGGCTGAAACCCAACTCGGTGCTCATAAGAGGCAGAGAATATTCTAAGGCTTGTAGATCATAAGTACGTGGTATACATTCTGACGGTTGCAGTATTCCAGAAAATTGCAACGACCATTGTTCTCGAGAAAATTGCTCCTGATCCAATCAGGTTTGTGGGCTGCAGTGGGCACAGGCGAGCTGCAGTCAGGTTTGTTGATATCAGGTGCACACATTCTTTATCTTTTTCTTTTTCTAATACATATTTGCTCATATATTTTCAAGTATGAATATTTCACCACAACTACCAAAGATTACCAAAGGCAAAACTAGCATAGTTACTCTACAAGGCCTTTATGAGTATATAGAGTCTTTAGAGAAACGTAGAGAAGAAAGAGAAGCCAAGCTACAAACAGAATTAGAAGCCATGCAGGAAAATAAATTTGCCTCTCTTGAAGACATGATCCAAAAACAAATAGAAAATAAAATAGAACTATTGGAGAATAAAATGGAGGCAATGGAGACTAGGTTGCAGGTTATAGAAAAACAAAACCAAGATACTAACCAAACATCTCAGCATGGAGATGATGATACTTTAGAGAGTCTTAAAATGGAACACATGATTAAAGAAATAGAAGAAAAATTTAATAGCCACCTCACCCTAAATAATGTGGCAGATAAATTAGATATCAAACCAATTAAAGATGAAATGAAAAAATTAATAGAATTAGACCACGAGCGTAACAAAAGGGCCTTGAACCTTATAATCTTTGGTTTAAAAGAGGAAGTAGATGAGGATACTTTAGCCATAGCCCAGACAAAATTACATAATAGATTACAAATTGAAACAATGTGTCTCTCAGAAGCAACAAGGTTGGGAAAATTAACCGAGAATAAAGGAAGACTAATCCGAATAAAGGTGAGCTCTACTGATCATAAGTATGACATACTTAGTAAAACCTCAAGTCTAAAAGGAACGGGAATATTTATAAATGAAGATCTCATTCCATAACATCAAGCATAATTGAGAAAGGAGGTTCAAAAGGTAAAAGAAGATAGAAAGCAAGGAAAATGGGCAATAATCAGAAATAGAAAAGCCTTTATTCGATATAGAAACCAAAAATATAGTAATAAATAGCAATTCAACATGCTCCAGATCCTTTCTTGGAACTGTCGGGGTTTTCCATGGAACAAAGGCTCCAAGCTAGGTTGGATCTCAAATGACATTGATATTATTTTTCTTATTGAAACTTGGGAGCACGAAGAATCTAAGGTCCCTAACATAGATGGCTTTACACTATGGTCTACCTGGAACAAGCGATCCTCCCATAGAGGCATGGGGGGAATAGCTTGTTACATTAAGAATAACATCCCCCCCATGCTAGGATTTATAAAAACAACCCTCACAACCATTATAGTTGGATAGAGATCAGTGACATTAATAATAAAAATACCTACATAGCAATATGTTACTTTCCCCCCATCAATTCTAACTTCTATAAGAAGAAGAATCTAGATAAAAATAGCCCTTACAATGGTTTAGAGAATGATATTTCTAGCCTAAGGAATGAAGGTAATATCCTTTTAATAAGTGACTTTAATACTCAAACTTCAAGCAACCAAGCTATTATTCTAAGCAATCATTCCAACCCTAATCCTCTTTGGTTAGACGAAGACCCTACTCTGGCTAGTAGGTACAAAAGGAGCTCTGAAGACCTCAGGGAAAATTTGTTTGGATGAGAGCTAGTCAAGCTCTGTAGTGCTCAAGATCTCATAATTTGCAACGGTCTAAAGAAGTGGCCCAATTCCAGCAAGATGACCTGCATCCATGGACTTGGTAGCAATGTGGTAGACTATGTTGTTTCCGATCTCCCATTATACAACAAAATAATAAATTTTGACATCTTAAATGACCACGAGCCTAACTCTGATCATAGGCCTTTACTTATAAATCTCAATTTTGTCATGCATAGAGATCCCATAGAAAATCATCTTTATAGCCAAAAGAACTTAATATTTGATAGAAATAAAAACGATCTATTTCTAAATGAATTAAAAACTAATTTTCTTCCTTTATCTAGTATAGACAACATAGAAGACCTCTATCATAATTTTACTAAAACCCTCTCACATTCTATTAACAAGTTCTCAATTGAACTTTCAAATAATAAAATAAATAGCAAAACCAACCCATGGTATGACAAAGATTTTAAAAGTGTGAGGAGAGAAATTAAGGAAGCTGTTGATGAATCTCTTAAAATGGGCAAGATAAAAATATACAAAGCACTAACTAAAAGGAAAAAGAGGTAGTACATTCATCAAAGACAAGAGAATCTCTTACACCTCTCTAAGGTAGCTCCTAGGAAATATTGGAGGCAGATTCTGACTAGGAAAACTAAAGATAATAATAAAATTGTTTTACACGATTGGAATTCCTATCTTAAAAGCCTTTATGAATCTCCAAATGTCATGGATAACTTGGAAACCCTGCTCACAACAAAAGAATTTTTCTCTTTAGAAGACATTGAGTTTGGGGTTAATCGTCTGGCTAATGGGAAAGCTAAGGACATTGAAGGTTACCAGGTGGAAATCTTAAAAATTGGAGGTCCTATCCTCATCCCCCACATCAACAAGATTTTCAAGCAAGCATTCAAGCAAGGGTTACCTAAACCCTCGACTGAGAGCCTCATTATCCCTATTTTTAAAAGTGGGGATACAAATGACCCCTCTAACTATCGGACAATTATGATCAGTCCTCTCTTAGCCAAGTTATATGGTAGTATTCTGGAAAAGAAGTTAAGCATATGGCTTGAAAGTGAAGGTAAGCAGGCTAAAGGCCATGCAGGTTTCAGAAGGCATCACTCAATAACAGACCACCTCATTATGCTTAGGATCATTGTGGAGGAATGTCGTAATGATAAATCCAATCTCTTTTTTTGCTTTGTGGACTTTAGAAAGGCTTTCGATACGGTTCCTAGAAACAACCTTTGGAATAGATTAGAAGAGCTAAAGGTTCCTTTCGAATTGAGAGCTACCGCTCTAAGGTTATACGAGAATGTAATTGCTAAGCTAAAGAGCAATGAGGGGTAGTTGAAAGATATTAAGTGTAATATCGGAGTTAAACAAGGTTTCCCCCTCTCCCCTACCCTCTTTGGCATTTACATCGACAAGTTCGAAGGCTATTTAGAGGAAGCAGGATGTGTTGGTACGATCTTAGCTGGGATAGTCGTCATCCTTCTTCTCTATGCTGATGATATTGTTCTTCTCTCAAGGTGCCCATCTGATCATGATAAGAAACTCAAGCTTCTTAAGGATTTCTGCTCTACCATGGGTATGATTGTTAACACTAACAAAACAAAAGTTATGATTATCAAATCCAAGAAGGACACTTACGCTAATTTTATGTATAACAATAATAACTTGGAGGAAGTGTATTATTACAAGTACCTAGGAATTGATATTCATCGCAAGCTCAACTGGAACTATAGCATTGAGAAAAAGATTAATGGGCGGTGGAATGCTTATTTTGTTCTTGAAAATAATTGTAAAACAGAAAACCTTGTAATGTGGGATAAAAAGAAGTTCCTCTTTGAAACTTTAGTCACTCCTGTTATCTTATATGGATGTGAGGTCTAGGGTTGCAACATCTCTAGAGAATCCTGGAGAAATATTGAGCAAATCCATAAGCGTTTTATAAGGTATAACCTGAAAATTAAAAGTAATACACCCTATCCTATTCTCCTTATAGAAGTAGGTCTTTGCCCTATCCAGAGCCTAGTTATGATTAGGCTTTTGTTGTATAACCACTAACTCAATAACATAGGAGATCATAGACTTCCTAAGCTAGCTTCAAATTCTAGCCAAAACCACCTAAGGCTCAAACGGGGGTGGTATAAAGACACGAGGGCCTGGTTAAACTATTGGGAGATCAACGAGAATGATGCATTACAAAACATTAATAACATTAAAGATATTGTTACTTCTAAGTTCAAAGAAAAAAATGTGGTGTGAGAAAGATTTAGCAGCTAAAATAAAATAAAGTTATTATAAGAAGGTCATCAACCCCACCCTAGAAGTTCAAAAGTATCTCTCTATTTTAACTAGCTCAAAGAAGAAAATTAATATAGCAAATATTAGAATTAATTCTCATGAGCTCCATAGTGAAACAAGTCGTTGGGCAGTTCCTAAAACACCATGGATGGAAAGGATCTGCCATCTATGTGAGAATAGGAACATCGAGGATGAAAACCACTTCCTCTTAGAGTGCCCCACGTACAACCACGTCAAATCTCAGTTTCATAATCTTTGTTGCAATACTGACCTTCCTAGCCTTTTACAATGTCAAAATTACAGTGAGCTTGGAAGGCTTCTCTCCAAGCTTTTTTAGCATAGGAATAAAATCTTAAATCAAACTAAATAATTTGTTTCTTTAGGTCCGATAGACCAAATTTTGGTCTCAACGGACGTTAACCATCATCATCATCATCATATATATCTATATATATATATATATATAGAGAGAGAGAGAGAGAGAGAGAGAGTTATATATAATATTATTCTAATATTAGTTATAATTTTATGTTTATTTAGTTAATAAAATACATATTAATTGCACCAAGTGTTACTCTGCATCCCAATATAGGAGAGATTTCATCACATGATGTTATGTTAAAAGAAAAAAAATAACAATGATATTAAAAAATTAAAAATATTAAGCCCCAAGGGTAATCTCATATGGTTGAATCCCCATCGTTAACGTAACTTTCATAATGATAGGTCATAGGTTCAATTTTATTAATACTCTCAGGGTTAGACTCCATAATTGAGCTGATGGGAAGTGATCCCTTGGGGTGGATCTTCCTGGTAGAAATATTCCATGGACATAGTGGTCATTAATCTCCAACATCTGTAGACCTATTGGCTACCCAACCAACTCCTTTCTCATTTTTGAAATGATATGGGCCCCCTTTTGATTTGTATGTTTCCTTTTAATTTTAATAAATAATTTTAAATTCAAGTATTGATAATGGTTTGAAGTATGGATTTTAATATAGATTCTAAGGTGACCTTCAGTTTATGATTTCTGTCTTGCTATAACCAAATAGAATACTTGTCTTTAATTTGTTGGCTTTGGTTACTGGTTGTTTTGTTACATGAGGTTGGATATTCTTTATTGTTGCAATAATAACTTTGCCTATGTTTTTAGAGTCACTTGATGGGGTCATAAGTTTATTTAACCTAGTCAACATGTTCTTATTAAAATTTCCACCTTGGTTTGTGTATATACTTTCGTTTTTATTTCTATTTCACATTACACGTAAGTCATGATCCTATTTATATTTCAATGGATTATATGAATTATATGGGTTTCAAACCTTATTATAACATTGTTTATTTACCATATGCGAAAGGTTTTATACTGAATTTAATGGTATTAATATTTTGAATTCATAAGTTTTATTAATTTCACGTCTTGCGTTAATATAGGTCTATTTGTTTTGGAAAAGGAATTTTATGTCTATATTTCAAACCTTGTAATTTCATGACCTTTTCAGAACATAGATCGTTATCAAAATTCTTGGTTAATGTGTCAACTTGTTGCAATGGTTTGATGATTGATGTATTCGATAAAAAAGCCTCTCGTTATGTGCAAGATTTAATATTTAATATTGGTATCCAAAATTCCCAATGTGTTATGATGAAATGATGTGTGGAAAGTAGATTTGGTGAGATTTATTTTGATTAAAATATTTGTGGTCTTTGAAGACTTGGTATAACATGTCTCAACTGATAACTACAATTTTTTCTACCTATTAAAACCATTTATTGTTAGTCAGCTCGAATTTCTGAGCCCTGGTACTTCTTAGGCTGTCACACTTATTACTTGGTATGTTTGGTCTTGTCATTCCATTGATTCATGTCTTACGGTTTTTTTCGCATCCAATGCATTTCATTCTTTTTGATCGACCTTTCCTTCCTACTCTAAGAACTGTTAGGGTTTCATAACCTTTGGCAGTTCTATCACTCCTTTCTGAGCCCAATTCCTATCAAAATTTCACTAGGATTCCACTATGTCATCTGTAATTTTAACTGATATAGTAAGAGTGGACCTCATTGAGACTTATGATGAGTATTTTCCATTGTTTTAATAGGTTGAGTGGTGGAAATTCATTCAATTTTTTCAGGGTTTCAATGCAGGAATGGTTAAGGACATTTCTTCTACCTTTGATGTAAAACAATGAGAGTGGGCAACCTGAAGATCCTTGTGGATGTTGGATTTATCAATGAAGTGACCCAAATTCCCACAGAGGGAGAATAATGGTCGAAGAATTTCCCAGTATTTGAAATGATCTAGACTTATACAGGAATGCAACAGAATACACAAACATAAACACCGAGATGCAACATAAATAAAACTTCATTTCATTAATATCAAATAATCGAAATATGCTTACATAAAGAATGGAACTAAACTAGGTATGGTGATGGTGGCTTATTTATGAGAAGTGATGTGGTGAGTACATGCCTCTGAACTGTGTTACAATGAGGCTCGGTGGCATTTTTAACATTGAGAAAAAATGATAAACCCTAAACATCCAAAAACATAACCCTAGGAGATGAAGCGCCAAAAGTTTGTGGGCCCCTTTGGGGTAAGTTGGAAGGTCAACTTCCCTAGGTCGTAACTTTGGCATACAATCTCCATTTGACTATCATAATGCCTCGTTTCAAAGATCTCAAAGAGAAGGCCGAAAATAAATGGGGGAATTTCTTTGGAACTTTTCTGGTCTCTCCTTTTTCCCTAAAAATTCCTTTTATTCCCTCTAAACGACTTCAAAAGTTTAAAAACCAAAAAACATCCAAAAATAGTAAGTTGTGCTACATTTAAGGAAAATGAAAAGAAACAACTTTTGGGGTCCAAGTGGAATAGGCGGGTGGCCACCAATATCCACCTGGATCGATCCTCCCCCCATAGGAAGCAATGGTCGTCATTGTGTTGAGCACCTCAATGAGATGGGGAAACTTCTACTAGATTTGGTCCTTGGTGAGCCACTTGCCTTGGTGCAGGAGTTGGCCAGCTTTGACCACCCGATACAATTGGATATTTTGTTGGCGAGTGTTCTTGATCTACATGTCCATGATCTGATCAGTTGTGGCTTGTTCCATGCAGTCTAGGCTTAGCTCTGTTGGTGTGAGTTATTATGCAATGTCTGATGTGTCCTATAATCGTGGAAAGTAATGATGAAGACGGTCCACATTGAACACTAGGTGTAGGCCAAGGAATGATAGAATGCTAAGCTCAAAAGAATTGTCTCCCACAACCATAGTGATGGTGTAAGGCCCATATCGAAGCGGGTGAAGCTTGCTTTGGGCCCCAACAAGATGCTCCTTCTACAAATGTAATTAGACTTTGTCACCCACCTGGAACCTGTGCGGCACCCGATGTTGATCATGATGCTACTTGTACTTAGCATTGACTATGTCCAATATGTCATGGACCTGTTGGCATATGTTTTGAATGCACTCAATGAATTTGTTAACTCTGTCAGCTTCGGCATGGACATGAGCCGAATCTACCTAAGTAGTTGTAAATGGTATGACCACATCAATGGGACATAGTGGCTGGAATCCCAATCCCACTTGAAAATGGTTGTAGTGAGTTGAGCTATGGAGAGCTTTGTTGTAACTATGCTAGACATAGGGGAGGCTTTCATCCCATGTGCATAGATGATTCGAGTTATACATGCGCAAAATGTGCACGATCATCATGTTGACGACCTCTGTTTGGACATCAGTTTGGGGGTGGAAGGTCGTGGACTTAGTGAGTTTGGTATCCAACATCAACCATAGGCTTGACCAAAATGTACCCAGGAACCTGTTGTCACTATCTGAGATAATGGAATGTGGGATTCCAAAATGTACCCACACTCGTTCAAAGAAAATCTTAGCAATGGCTTTTGCTGTGATACTTTTCTTGCAGGTCGCTAAGATGGCCATCTTAGAGAATTTGTCGATGACCACGAAAACATAGTTATTTCCATGCTTAGTATAAGGAAGGCCCAACATGTAATCCATGGAGATGGATTCCCAAGGTCGAATATGAGTAGGCATAGGAGTATATAGGCCTTGCTTCTTCATGGTTGATTTGGCAATGGTGCAGGTAGTGCGGGATGAGATATACTTCCCAACATCATGTTGAAGGTTCAACCAATAAAAATACTCCTGCAACACTTCCACTATTTTCTCTACTCTGAAATGTCCAACGACCCGACTATAGTGTGCCTCCGAAATCATCTTGGCATGCTCACTTGAAGGAACACAAAGGTGTCCCATGCGTAATAACAGTGCACCTTGGAGGTGAAAATCAGTAAATTAGTTTCCGAATTTTGGATCACTCTTTCAAAGATGTGGCCAACTTGAAGTATCGTGTCCACAAGAGTCGAGCACAGTGGTTAGTACCATGACCGACAGTTGATTCAGAGACTCAGAAACATTATTGGTGCTGCCCTTATTGTACTTAATTTTCAAATAGAACTATTGCATGTATGTGGACCATTTCTTATGGCAATCATTCTACAACTTTTCTTGTGTCTATATGAACTGTAGGGGTCGGTGGTCTGTGTGGATGACCGTTTCATTCCCTAGAATGTAATGCTTCCATTGTCATCAGGCTTGCACAATATAATACATCACTTTGTAAGAGGTGGGATACTTTTGAACTGTGTCTAGAAGTGTCTCACTATGATATTCCACTAGATGCCCCTTTTGAGTAAGAACTATACTAATAGCATAGTCAAAGCCATCTGTCTCAATCTCAAATGGTTTCTACAGGTCTGGTGTGGAGAAAAGATGATGATTCAACTTGAAAAACAAATTCTATTGGGATTCAAAAATAAAATAAAATTATTTCACTCCACTTTTTTTGACTTCACTTAAAGGCCAAGCGATATGAGAAAACCCCAACACGAACTTGCGGTAGAAATTGGAAAGACCCAGAATGCTACAGAGCTCTGTTAGAGTGGATAGGGCTAGCCAATCCAAAACAACCTATATCTTGGTTGGGTCCACATGTACAAACCTCTCATCAATGATGTACCCTATATATTGAACCTGGGTCATACCAAAAGTGCATTTCTCCATATTGGCACATAATTTGTGTTTTCGCAGGGTTTTGGAGGACTTTTCGAATATGGTGGAGCTTCTCTTCCCAACTCTGACTAAAGAAAAATATGTCATCCAAATACACTACCATGAATGATTTGGTGAATGGCCGCAAGATGTCTTCCCTCAACCTCATGAAGGTTGCGGGAAATTTTGTTAACCTGAAAGGCATGACCAACCATTCAAAAAGGCCCTCCTTGGATTTGAAGGTAGTATTCCACACATCAGAGGGTTCGATTGGTACCTGGTGATAATCAAACTTCAAGTCAATCTTGCTGAAATATTTGGCCCTCTTAGGCTAGTACAAAGGGTCATCAATCTAAGGCAGTGATCTTATTCAACACCTCATAGTCAATACAAATTCTCTAAGTTCCGACCTTCTTTTGTACCAACACAATCGGGATCCCATGGGGTGATGAAATTAGCCTGATGTGCCCTTTATGAAACAACTCCTGAATTTTCCTCTTGATTTCATTGTTCTCCAAAATAGAGCATCGATAGATAGACCCATTGGGTAGTGGTGTGCCCGAGGTCAGATCGATGGAGTACTTGACCTGATAGCATAGGGGTAACCCTGTGGATGAGGTGAATATATCTGTGTACTCCTCCACAACCTTATCCATTTATTGTTGTTGTGCAGAGGAGCCTTTTCTGGAAGTCACATATGTGGAAAAAACCACCTTCTTTCCCTGAGGAAAAATCATAAGGAAGACAAATTTCACAGTCTGGGAAATGATCTTACTGCATTGCTTCACAGAGATCAAAGAGATGGTGGTAGGCAGTGCTACCTCTGGTATCCTGTATAACTTATTTCCCAAAGAAATAATAACAATGAGAGGCCTAGAATCATAGAAAACATTACGCTTCCACAAGTATGGTTGGCCTAATAATACATCACAAACTTCAATAGGACCAACATCACACAATACCTCATCTATGAAGGGCTTGATGTTGTAGGGAAGGTGACACTACTAGCTGAAATAGAGATCTCATCCTTGGTGAAGCCACCCGATGGTGTTTCACCGCGAGTGTGGTGTGGTCGGTAGGCCCAACCACTTCACGACCTCTACTAAAATGAGGTTCTTTTGGCTTCTGTTGTTGACATTGAACTGCAACGGAGAACCCTCCACCCACATTTGTGACTGGAAGAGCCACTCCCCCTCTGGATCTTCAAGCTCAATATTCTGGAGCTTAGTGGTGGAAATTGTGGCACTAGGCTCTGCATCAATAATTTTCTTCCCTTTTTCATTCCCCTTATCAGGTTTTGACTCAGAGTCGGAACATGCATATGATTCAGAAGCTTTCAACTTTGCCACTAGTGACTTCTTGGAACAACACTCACTTCTGTCGTGAGTGGGGCTTTTATGGAACTCACACAATTTCCTTGTGTCCTTATTTGTCTTTGTGGTGTATTTTTTGCTTGCAGATTTGGCGAGTAGTATTGGGTCATCCCACCTTGGCTTTGTCCTTTGTTCTGCAGTTTGGGAGCGCCTTTCCCTTGATTCAGATTCACAGATCCAAAGTATCTCTTCTTCTATTTAAATTTTTGCTCAATCTTAACAGCGTATCAATAGGCGGTGCCAAGCGAGGATATGTCTAGGAACTCCATCTCATATTGGATGTACTTGGATCCATCTCATCTCCTCCTCCCACGTCTTTATTTACATCTACCACTGGAGGTCGTTGAGATTTACGAGGTTGGTCTTGCAAATGTTCAACCAATTTGAGCCCTAACTCCTTATACCCTGACCTCATTGGGGACATGTAAAGAAAAACAAAGAAAGAGCAGAACAATATGATACCATTGATCCAAACTCATACAAGAACACAACAAAATACAGATACAAACATAAACACCGAGATGCAGCGGAAATAAAACTTCATTTCATTAATATCAAATAACTGAAATATGCTTGCATATATAATGGAAATAAGCTATCTCGAGTGATGGTCTCTTATCTCTAAGAAGATATGTGGCAGCTACATGCCTATGAACTGTGTTACAATGAGGCTTGGTGACCTTTTTATCATTAAGAAAAAATGAGAAACCATAAACATCCAAAAAACTAACACTAGGAGATGAAGCAATAAAAGCTTGTGGGCCTTGTTGGGGTAAGTTGGAACATCAACTTCCCGAGGTGGTAACTTTGGCATACGATCTCCGTTTGGTTATCATAATGCCTCGTTTCGAAGATCTCAAAGATTAGATTGAAAATAAATATGATCTCCACTTAAAGTTTTTCTTGTTTCTCTATTTTCCTTAAAAACGTTTTTTCGCCCCTCAAAATGGCTCCGAAAGTTAAGGACCCAAAAAATTGCCAAAAATAGTAAGTTTTTCTACAATTAAGGAAACTGAAAAGAAACAACTGTGGGGGTTCAAGTGGAATAGGTGGGTGGCAACCAATATCCACTTGGATCAATCCTCCCCACTTAGGAAGCAATGGTCCCCATTGCGTTGAGTGCTTCCATGAGATGGAGAAACTTCTGCTAAACTTGGTCCCTGGTGAGCCACTTTCCTTGGTGCAAGAGTTCGACAACCTTGAAAACCAAACACAATTGGGTTTTTTGTTGATGATTGTTCTTGATCTGCATGTCCATGATCTGATCAGATGTTCTTGTTCCATGCAGTCTAGGTTTAGCTCTAATGGTGTGAGTTGTTCTGCAATGTTTGATGTGTCTAGTAATGGCAAAAAGTATGGTCAAAGGCAGTCCACATTGAACACTAGGTGCAGACCAAGGAATGGGGAATGCTAAGCTCAGAATCATTGTCTTGTACAACCTTAGTGATGGTGTAAGGCCCATATCAGAGTGGGAAAAGCTTGTGGTGGGCCCCGGTGAGAGTTTCCTTCTGCAAATGTAACCAAAATTTGTCGCCCACCTGGAACCTGTGTGGCACCTAATGCTGATGATGGCGTTGCTTGTACTCAGCATTGGCTCTGTCCAATATGACATGGACCTACTGGCGGATGTGCTCAATGAATTTGTTAGCTATGTCAAATTCGACTTGGACATGAGCCGAATCTACCTAAGTAGTTGCAAATGGTATGGCCATATCAATGGACATAGTGGTTGGAATCCCAATCCCACCTTAAAGGGGTTGTGGCCAGTTGAGCTATGGAGAGCTCTGTTGTAAATGTGCTAGACATAAGGGATACTTTCATACCATGTGTGTGTATGCCTCGAGTTGTACATGTGTGTAATGTGCATGATCATCTTGTTGATGACCTATCTTTGGCCATCAGTTTGGGGGTGGAAGGTCATGGACTTAGTGAGCTTGGTATCCATAATCGGCTATAGGTTTAACCAAAATGTACTCAGGAACATGTTGTCCCGATCTAAGATAATGGACTGTGGGATCCCAAAGTGTACCCACACTCATTCAAAGAAGAGCTTAGCAGTGGCTTCTGCTGTGATATGTTTCTTGTAGGCCGCCTGAATTGCCATCTTAGAGAATCTATCGGCGACCACGAAAACACAGTCGTTTCCATGCTTAATAGAAGGAAGGCCTGACATATAATCCATGGATATGGTTTCCCAAGGATAAAAAAAGATTAGGAAAAGGAGTATATAGGCCTTGTTTCTTGATGGTCGGTTTAGCAATGGCACAGATAGTGCAAGATCTAATGTACTTCCCCACAACCCGTCGAAGGTTCGGCCAATAAAAATACTTCTGCAACATCGCCACCATTTTCTCTACTCTGGAATTTCTAGTGACCTGACTGTAGTGCGCCTCCCAAATCATCTTGGCACGCTTGCTTGAAGGAACATAGAGGTGTCCTAGGTGTCATAACAGTGCACCCTAGAGGTGAAAATCAGGAACGTGGTTGCCTTCTAGTAGAATCTGGTATGTGTTGCCAAATTCTGGATCACTCTTGTAAAGATTCAGCCACCCCAAAGTCTCGTCTCAATAAGATTTGAGCACAGTGGTATGCACCATGACTGACGGTCAGCTGAGGCAGTCTGCAACATTATTGGTGCTTCCCTAATTTTAATTAATGTTCAAATGGAACTATTGCAGGTATGTGGAGCATTTCTAATGGTGATTGTTATGCAACTTTCCTTGTGTATGTATGCACTACAGAGGCCAGTGGTCTATGTGGATGATTGTTTCCTTCCCCATAATGTAATTCTTCCATTGTCGACAGGTCTGCAAAATGGAATACATCTATTTTTCATAAGTGGGATACTTTTGGAATGTGCATGAAAGTATCCCACTGTGATATGTCATTGGATGCCCCTATTGAGTAATATCTACGCCAACAACATAGTCAGAGGCATATGTCTCAATCTTAAACAATTGCCACAGGTCTGGCAATGTGAGCACTGGTTCATAACAAAGACGATGATTCAACTCGACAAATGCCTTCTATTGGGATTCAGACAAAAATCATTTTTCTTTCGTTCCACCTTTGGTGACTTAACTTAAAGGCCAAGTGATATGAGAGAACCCCAACACGAAACTACAGTAGAAATTGGCGAGACCCAGAAAGTTGCAAAGCTCTGTTAAAGAGGTTGCAGCTGGCCAATCCTGAATAACTTATATCTTGGTTGGGTCCACATGCACACCCTGCTCATCAATGATGTACCCCAGAAATTGAACGTGGGTCATACCAAAAGTGCATTTATCCATATTGGCACACAATTTGTGTTGTCGCAGGGTTTGGAGGACTTATCGAATATGGTGGAGGTGCTCTTCCCAACTCTGGCTGAAGAACGAGATTTCTCCCAAGTACACTACCACGAATGATTTCATAAACGGCTATAATATGCCATCCATCAGCCTCATGATGGTTGTGAGGGAATTCATCAACCTAAAAGGCATGACCAACTATTAGAAAATTCCCTCCTTGGATTTGAATGTAGTCTTCCACACATTAGAGGGTTCTATTGTAACATGGTGATAACCAGACTTCAAGTCAATCTTGCTGAAATATTTTCCCCCCTTCAGCTAGTCCAGAAGGTCATCAATATGTGGGATTGGATACCAATTCCAGATAGTGATCTTATTCAGCGCTTGATATTCAATATAGAGTTTTCAGGTCCCGTCCTTCTTCTGTACCAACAAGATCAGGCTCCCACAAGGTGATGAACTCGGCCTGATGTGTCATTTCTAGAACAACTCCTGAATTGGCCTCTTGATTTCATCATTATCTAAAAGAGATCATCAATAGATCAGACCATTGGGTAGCGGCGCGATTGATCCAGATTTAAACAGGAACCCAATAAAGTACAGAAATAAACATAAATATAGAGATACAGTGGAAATAATAATTCAGTTCATTAATGGAGAATACTGAAATATGCTTACAAATAGAAATGGAAATAAACTAGCTCGGGCAATGGTAGCTTATCTCTGAGAAGAGATATGGCAGCTACATGTCTCTGAACTACCTTACAATGAGGCTCAAGGGCCTTTTTATTATTGAACAATAAGAGCAAACCCTAAACAACCAAAATCCTAACCCGAGGAGATGTAACACCAAGAGTTTATGGGACGCATTAGGATGAGTTGGATAGCCAACTTCCTGGGATCGCGACTTGGTCATACTATCTTTGTTTGACACACATGATAATCTGTTGGAAAGATCTCTTTGAGGACTACGGCGAAAAGGACAATTTTAGACCAAAAAACATTGGTGGTAGATTTCCAAAAAAGCGTCGTTTAGGGCCTCAAAATGGCTCCGGAAGTTTAGGACCTAAAAAACTGCTAAAATAGTAAACTGTGCTACAATTAAGGAAACTAAAAACCTAAAAGAGGCAATGGTGGGGGTCCAAGTGGAATTGGTGTGCGGCCACCAAAATTCAACACATGATAGTCAATATAGAGTCTTCAGGTCCTGTCCTTCTTCTGTACCAACACGATCAGGCTCCCACAAGGTGATGAACTCGGCCTGATGTGCCATTTCTGGAATAGCTCCTGAATCGGCCTCTTGATTTCATCATTATCTAGAAGAGACCATCAATAGATCAGACCATTGGATAGTGGCACGATGGTGTCAGACCAATGGAGTTCTTGACTTGACAGAGTAGGGGTACCCCTATGGGTGAGGTGAAGATATCCCTGTACTCCACAACCTTGTCTATTTGTTGTTGTCGAGCGGAGGAGCCTTGTCTAGAGGCTGAAAATATGGCCACAACCTTCTTCTTGTCTTGAGGGCGAATCATAAGGAAGACAAATTTCTTGGTCTGGGAAATGATCTTACTGCATTACTTCACAAAGATTAAAGAGATGGTGGTAGGTTGTGCTACCTCCAATATCCTATATAACTTATTACCTAAATAAATAATAACGCCGTGATGCCTAGACTCATACACAGCATGACACTTCCACAATTATGGTTGGGCTAATAATACATCACAGACTTCAAGAGGATCTACATCACATAGTACCTCATCTGTGAAGGGCTTGATGCTATAGGTAAGGATACACTGTTAGTTGATGCAAAGATCTCGTCCTTGGTGAAGCCACCTGATGGTGTTTGACTGTGGTTGTGGTGTGCTCGGTAGGCCCAACCGCATCATGACCTTTGCTGAAATGGGGTTCTTTGGACTTAAGTTATCAACAATGAACTATAATAGAGAACCCTTCAGCCACATTGATGAGTGGAAGAGTCACTCCTCCTCCTCTAGTTCTTTTGTATCAACATTCTTGAGCTTGGTGGTGCAAACAGTGACACTGGGCTCCACATCAATAATTTGATTCCCTTTTTCGTTCATCTTGTCGATTTCCAACTCAGAGTCATAACATGCATCTAATTTGTAATCTTTCAACTCAAACACCAGTGACTGCTTGGCTTGTCACTCACTTGTTTTGTGAGTGGGGCTCTTATGGAAATCACACCATTTCCCTGTGTCCTTCTTTGTCTTTGTGGTGTTTTTCTATGCTTGCAGCTTTGGTGGGTTGTCTTAGGTTGCCTTGCCTTGGATTTGTCCTTTGTTCTACGGTTTGGGGGTGCCTTTCCCTTGTTTTGGATTCATAAACCCAAAGTATTGCTTCTTCTATTTAAATTTCTGCTAGATCTTGACAACGTATTGATAGGTGGTGCCAAGTGAGGAGATTTCTATGAAATCCATCTCATCCTAGATGTACCTGTGTACACAACCATGATACTTGAGTACCAAAAGCCACTCATAATCCTTGATACATAACTTCCTGCGAAGCGTATGAAAAATACCTGTGAACTCTAACACATCTTGGTCCCTTCCTTGCCGCAGTGTGGTCCACTTTATGTATTTATCTTCATAACTATTGACAAGGTAATATTATTCCTTGATGGCATCTCAAAAAGAATCACAAGTGGGTGCGGCTAAAAACAGTGAGGATTCACTCTCGTCCTTTTGTTCATAGTATCTTTCCCACTACTCCTTGACATCGGGGGTGGCTTTATGGAGTGCAAAAGTAATCCTTTCCTGATTGGAAAAGTCAGGAACCGAAAAATATCCTTCTAGCAGATTTAACCATCTGTATACGATGTCTGCATCTATCTGGTCTTCAAATATTGGAATGTCAAAGTTGATTTGTACCTTAAAGAGAGTGGCGCCTCCAGAGTGGCTGCTGGATGAAGATGTGTCGCATGTGGGTAGTTGCTGAAGGATCTTGGAAAAGTTATCCATCATCGCATTCCTCTATTGCTCGAGGGCTTCCTCGAGCAACTTTTTGAAAGGATCTCATACTCCATCATCTTCATTTTCTTCTGCCATGGGAGGTCGTCATAGTTTGCAAGGCTAGTCTTGCAAAGGTTCAACCAGTTCGAGCCCTAACTCCTTATACTCTTACCTCATTAGGGACAAAAAAAGAAAAGCATAGAAAGAAAAGACCGTTGTAATACCATTGATCCAAAGTTATACCAAAATGCAATGTAATATAGATACAAACATAAAAATTGAGATGCAGCAGAAATAAAACTTCATTTCATTAATATCAAAGAACTGAAATATGCTTACATATATGGAAATAAACTAGCTTAGGTGATGGTAGCTTATCTATGAGAAGAGATGTGGTGGCTACGTGCCTCTAAAATATGTTACAATGACGCTTGGTAGCCTTTTTATCATTGAGAAACAATGAGAAACCCTAAACATCCAAAAACCTAACCCTAGCAGATGAAGCGCCAAAATCTTGTGGGCCTCATTGGGGTAAGTTGGAATGTCAACTTCCTAGGGTCGTAACTTTGGCATACGATCTTCATTTGGCTATCATAATACCTAATTTTGAATACCACGAAGAGTAGGAAGAAAGAAAATGCATGAATTGATTTGGAACTTTTTGAGTCTCTCCATTTTCCCTAAAAAACATCTTTTAGTCCGTTGAAACAAATCAAAAAGTTTAGGACCCGAAAAACTGCCAAAAATAGTAAGTTGTGTTGCAGTTAAGTAAATTGA
This sequence comes from Pinus tabuliformis, assembly GCA_031772625.1. Classification (NCBI taxonomy): domain Eukaryota; kingdom Viridiplantae; phylum Streptophyta; class Pinopsida; order Pinales; family Pinaceae; genus Pinus; species Pinus tabuliformis. The sequence goes on along the minus strand of CM062812.1, from coordinate 477,859,223 downwards.
AAAGAAACAACTATGGGGGTCCAAGTGGTATAGGAGGGTGGACACCAACATCCGCCTAGATTCGTCCTCCCCCCTTAGGAAGCAATGGTCCCCATTGCATTGAGTGCCTCCATGAGATGGGGAAACTTCTGTTGAACTTGGTCCTTAGTGAGCCACTTTCCTTAGTGCAGGAGTTGGCCAACATTGACAACCCAATACAATTGGATATTTTGCTGGTGAGTGTTCTTGATTTCTATGTCCATGATCTAATCCATTTTGGCATGTTCCATGCAGTCTGGGTTTATCTTTGTTAGTGTGAATTGTTCTGTAATGTCTAATGTGTCTTGTAACGGTGGAAAGTATGACCAAAGGTGGTCCACATTAAACACTGGGTGCTGGCCAAGGAATGGGGGAATGATGATCTCAAAATAATTGTCTCCTGCAGCCTTAGTGATGGTGTAAGGCCCATATTGGAGCAAGTGAACCTTGTGGTGGGACCCAATGAGATAATCCTTCTACCAATGTAACCAGACTTGGTCACCCACCTGGAACCTACGTGGCACCCGACGCTGATCATGGTGCTGCTTGTAATTAGCATTGGCTTTGTCCAATATGTCATGGATCTAGTGGTGGATGTGTTGAATGTGCTCAATGAAGTTGTTATCTCTGTCAACTACAGCCTAGACGTGAGCTGAATCTTCCTGAGTAGCTGCAAATGGTATGGCCACATCAATGGGACATAGTGGCTAGAATCCCAATGCCGCCTGAAAGGGGCTGTGTCCAGTTGAGCTATGGAGAGATCTATTGTAATTGTGCTAAACATAAGGAATACTTTCATCCCATGTGTGTGGATTCTTTGAGTTGTACATGCAAAAAATGAGCATGATCATCCTTTTGATGAACATTGTTTGGCCATCATTTTAGGGATGGAAGGTCATGGACTTAGTGAGCTTGGTATCTAGCATCGACCATAGGCTTGACAAAAATGTACTTAGGAACCTGTTATCCCAATTTGAGATAATGGACTATGGGATCCAAAAGTGTACACACACTTATTCAAATAAGAGCTTAGCAATGGCTTATGTTGTGATACTTTTCTTGCAGGCCGCCAGAATGACCATCTTAGAGAATCTATTGACGACAACGAAAACGCAGTCATTGCCATGCTTAGTAGAAGGAAGGACTGACATTTAATCCATGGAGATGAATTCTAAAAGTGGAATAGGAGTAGGGAGAGGAGTATATAGGACTTTCTTCTTAATGTTCGGTTTGGAAATGGCACAGACAATGCACGATCTGATGTACTTCCCAACATCTTGTCGAACGTTCAGAAAATAAAAAATACTTATGCAGCACTACCACTATTTTCTCTACTTCGAAATGTCCAACGGCCTGACTATAGTGCGCCTCCCAAATCATCTTGGCATGCTCGCTCGAAGGGACACAAAGTTGTCATAGGTGGCATAACACTCCACCTTGGAGGTGAAAATTAGGAACTTGCTTGATTTCTAGGAGAATATGGTATGCGTTGTCGAATTCTAGATCACTCTTGTAAAGATGTGGCCACCCCAAAATCTCGTGTCCACAAGAGTCAATCATAGTGGTCAGCACCATGACTAGTAGTTGGCTGAGGCAATCTGCAACATTATTGGCGCTTCCCTTCTTGTACTTGTTCAAATGGAACTATTGCAAGTATGTGGACCATTTCTATTGGCGATCGTTCTATAATTTTCCTTATGTTTGTATGAACTGCAAGGGTTGATGGTCTGTGTGGATGAATGTTTCCTTCTCTATAATGTAATGCTTCCATTGTTGGTAGGCCTGCACAATTGAATACATCTCTTTGTCATAGGTTGGATACATTCAGATTGTGTTTGAAAGTGTCTCACTGTGATATGCCATTGGATACCCTGTTGAGTAAGAACTACACCAATAACATAGTCATAGGCATTTGTCTCAATCTCAAATGGTTGCTATAGGTCTAATAATGTGAGCATTGGTGCAGAGAAAAGATGATGCTTCAACTTGTCAAATCCCTTCTGTTGGGATTTAGACCAAAATATTTTTTCTTTCGCTCCACCTTTGGTGGCTTGACTCAAATGCCAAGTGATATGAGAGAACCCCAACATGAACCTACGATATAAATTGGCAAGACCCAAAAATTTGTGGAGTTGTGTTAGAGTGGTTGGGGCTGGCCAATCCTGAATAACTTTTATCTTGGTTGGGTCCACATGCAAAACCCGCTCATGTGTGATGTACCCTAGATATTGAACCTGGGTCATACCAAAAGTGAATTTCTCTAGATTGGCACACAATTTATGTTGTTGAAGGGTTTGTAGGACCTATAAAATATGGTGGAGGTGCTCTTCCCAACTCTAGTTGAAGATGAGGATGTCGGCCAAGTACACTAACACGAATGCATTTGTGAACGGATGCAAGATGTTTTCCATCAACCCCATTGTTGGCCTAGTGGGGCTTGACCCAGGTTCTGAGGTGATTTAGCCAAGAAAATCCCGGTACTACTGGCCCTTTCAGAAACAGTCTGAGGAGCGAGGACTGAGGTCTCACCCGAAGTAGTATGGGAGGGTGCTAGAACCAGGTTTCTGTACCCTTGGGATGTCTGATGGGCTTCTGGAGGTCCGCATTCTGACCTGTCGCTGTACGCACTTGCAATCCCTTCACGACTTGCGGTGCGGCTTCCACGCAGCCCTACTTGGGGCGCAACCCATATAATACCCATGATCCTTGCTAATTAACCGATTACTTAACTCGTGTGCGTAAGATTTATGGTTATTACAGCATATTTATCAACTATATCAGTGCGTGCAATACATAACCGAATACAAACATAAAGAAGATAATGCTCAACAAATACACAGGAATAGAAATCAACTTATCTTTTATTAATCTCCAATCTTGCTTAAAAACCCGTCACTGCCCTGCGCACTTAGTTGCAAGGGTCTGCGCACTCAGCTGCAAACTCTACTAGGCCTCTGTGCACTCAGCTCCAGAGTTCCTTCCTACTACTACAACCCAAGACTCTTAGAATGCTACTCTAAGATTGAACCATTCCTTTGGTATTCTCTCTATCCATCACTCGTTGACTAACTTTACAACTTAGACCCTCACTCTATTTATACAATCCCATGGTCCGCGAACCATGGGTAGGCCGACTTTGCACTATTTTACAATACAATGTTTAGGGCGGACAACCCTATGAATCAATTGTACACTTCATGCTCTGCACCCACAATTCACAGAGTTTTACAACATCTCTAACCAAAACTTGGGCTTTGAGCCCCAAAAACCTGTTGTGGGGGGATTCCATTCCCAACAAGCCCCCAACATAATCATCATGACTCGTCCCGAGTCACTTTGCTGGTGTAGAAATCTTGGCATGGAGCCCCTCCAACTGATCCTGCACTGCCCAGAGGTTCGTGACGCACTATTCTACTATTTGTTGGACCTGCTGTATGTGCTCTTCTGTTGCTTTTGCATCATCTATGTCTGACTTGTGTCCTTTCTTTGGTATCAGTTGCTAGTGCTTGTGTTTATAGTCCTGCGCCCTTGTCCAGCTCCTCGGGTCGTGAAGACTGTGCTTCGGTCGATTAGTCAGATAGCCGACCCACCCATGTAGGGCTTTAGGCGACTGTCGTTTACTTTTCTTGGGAAGGGTTCTCCATTAAGTTTGACTAGCTGGACCGTGCCTCTGTCTGTGACCTCTTTTACCACATATGGTCCCAACCAGTGCATTCTGAACTTTCCTGAAAATTTTTCGAACTTGTTTTCATATAGTAGCACTAAGTCGTTTACCTTGAAGGTGTGCAACTTGATATGGCAGTCATGCCAGGCCTTTTCACGTTGATTTTGTACCTGTTGGTGAAATCTAGCCAAAAACCGTTCTTCCTCGAGTTCTTCTAATTCCACGAGCCTTTCTTCCAGAGCTTCGTGGTCTGTCATGCCTGTGAACACTGCTATTTGCAAACTAGGTACGATATATTCCATCGGCATGACTGCTTCTGTACCATAGACCAAATGGAAGGGTGTCTGTCCCTTCAATTTCTTGCATGTTGTCCTGTACGCCCATAACACAACGGGTACATGCAGGTCCCAATCGTCCCATTGTGTGTTACATACTTTGGTTAGTGCAGTCTCCAGTTTTTTATTGAATACTTGTACTGTTCCATTGGCCTGTGGTTGGTATGGTGTACTTTTCTGGTGATATACCTGGAAATCTTCTGTGAAAGCGCTGATGGTTTCATTCAAGAAGTGTGTTGTGATCACTCATTAATATTTTCGGGCAGCCAAATCGTGTCAACACATTTTCGAACAAGAACTTTGTAATCGTAGCAGCTGTGCAGTCCTTGACTAGTTGTGCTTCTGCCCATCGTGTCAGGTACTCCATCGCGGTGATGATGTAGCGTGCACCCATCTTTCCCTGAGGTTTGATTGGGCCCACATAGTTGATTGCCCATTTATAAAATGGTTGCAGTGTCATTTGGGGATTTAGTGGCATCTCATCCCTTCCTAATGGTTTTCCCATCCTTTGACATATATCGTAGGCCTTACAATGCACTTTTGAATCCTGGTGCAGGGTCAGCCACCATAACCTTGCACGAAGTATCTTTTGTGTGGTCGCGCATCCTGCATAGTGTCTTCCTGTAGCGCCCCCATGTGCTTCCGTGAGGATCTAACCTCATTCAAATTCAGGTACGTATCTTTGCAATACCTCATCGTTGCCCATCTTGTAGAGGTGTCCCGCGATGACAGAAAGGTCTATCGTACACACCACTAATTCCTACTTCTATTGGATTAAGTACTCCTTTAGCACAGTCCCTGTTGTTAGAAAATGGACTATGTCTTCGAAGTGTCCTTCACGACGTGTACTACAAAGAGCTGTGCATCAAGTAGTCCCTCCTCCAAATTTGTTGGTTCCTCGCCCGTCTCAATTCATGACAAGTGGTATGGTCTTACGTTTAAGCATCTCGGCTTGACTATGACCTAAAAACCATATTCTTGAAATAGTAAAATCCATCTGCATATGTGCCCCCCCAACACAGGCTTGCTCACCAAAGTATTTCAACACGGAATGGTCGGTATACATCTTGAGATGTTCGCCAAGTAAATAGTGTCGGTATGTCTGGAGCGCATACACCATTTCCAACCCCTCACATTCGGTGGTAGAGTAGTTTTTTTCTGCTTTGGACAATCTTTGACTCACAGATGCGATCGGGTGATCCACACCCTCTGTGCCCTCCTGTGTGAGTACGGATCCCAATGCGATACATGACGCATCAACATGTACATGAAATTCCACATCCCATTTTGGGAAGACCAAGATTGGTGCGGAGGCCAGTTTCCCCTTTAGGACATCCAAACTCTTCATGCAATCATCATTCCAGCAATATGTAACATCTTTTTTCAATAGCTTTTCCATCGGCGCGGTTTTTTGGGCATAACTTTTAATGAACTTCATATAGTATCCAGTGTGTCCCAAGGTAGCACGCAATTGTTTAACACTTCACAGTGCTTCCAAATTCAGGATAACAACAATTTTTGCAGGGTCCACCATCAATCCTTGTTTGCAAACCACATGTGCCAGCAAGTTTCCAAAGGGAATGAGGAATGTATACTTCTTCAGGTTCAGCGCAATTTGGTGTCGGTGGCAAGTATCTAGCATCAAACGTAAGATTTCTACATGGTGCTTAACTAATCCAAACACAGTCCAATCATCTAGATAGACCTCTAAAAATTTGTGGATGTATTCTTTGAATGCAGCTACCACGATGCGCGAAAATATAGCTGGAGCATTCTTCAGTCCAACTTGCATCACAGTGTATTGAAAGCATCCCCATTATGTTGTGAAGGTCATTTTGCTCCTATCTTCTGGCCCGATCTTGATCTGATGGTACCCTGAGAACCCATCCATGAACGAGTATGCTTCCTGACTGCCAACATTCTCTAGTACTTCATCTGTGAATGGTTCTAGGAATGGGTCGTGTACACAGGCATCGTTCAGGTTCCTGAGGTCTACACATATTCTTATTTCACCCTTCTGTTTTTCTCCTGTACCACCATAGGACTCACCTAGTTGGATTCTTCCACTGGTTAAATAATTCCGGCTGGGAGCATTTTGTCTAATTCTTTGCGGACCTTTTCTTTATACTTTGGATTCAAGCAATAAGGCTACTGCTTAACTAGCTTCGCGTCAGGATTCAGGGTGATCCTCATCATCCATAAATCGCCCACGATCCCTTTTAAGTTTGTAATTTTGGTTGAGAACAGGTCTTGGTATTCACGGAGTAACTCAGCGACCTTATCGACCCTGGCATCGTCCCAATAGTCCCCAAGCGTTGCGTATTTTGGTTCCGCCCCTGTTCCAATGTTGACCTACTTTGTCTTTAGCGGCACAGTGATGTTGTGGTCTGCAAGTGATGGTCCGTGAATCTCGCAAGAGCCTTTTGTTTCTGAAATGTTAATGTTTTGTGGGTCCTCATCATCCTCCTCAAAATTCACGTTATAACACTCAAGTGCGCTACTTAACTATACCACCCATTCTAACTAAAGTACTTCCATTGGCTCCTGTGGTATTTTAAAGATAGCGACTTTCACTGCTTCTAGCACATCATCCACAGTATTGGACCAAAGATCTTCAAATGTGAATGTTAACAAGAATCTGTCATGCAAGACATCCCATTCGCCCATACCATGGCGTAGCTCTGTCTCTGTATACCAATTCATGGGTATGATGTCTAGGGTATGGTAGAATAGGTGCACACATTCAGGCTGTGGCTCTTTCCCATAGACCTTGGTCCATTTCGCGAGGTGCATGCGTGGATCATCTCGTCTATCATATTTGTCTACTAGTCATTCTCAGGGTTGTCCAAACCACAGGCGCATCATCCTTCTACATCTGCACCAGTCTTCAAAATTTCCTTAATGTGTACCCCACCATCGTGCGGGTGTTGCGCGCAATGCCCATTTCAGTACATCGAACCGCTACTACTCTGGTACTGCACTTTTGAATTTGCTCATAAATTCATTCACCGCTAACAATCCATCATATGTCGACAGCTCCCTTGCCTCGGTTTTTACGCAACGCAATGACCTAATCATCATGTTGTAGTTTAGCATTGTTACTTCGTGCAGCCAATTCTACCATCTCTCTATCTCTTCGTATGAATCCAAGGTGCACGAGCTTTCGCTTTCCCACAAAAACCTTCCATCCGCAGTTGGATTCATCCAATCTTCTCCTTGAGCAGTTATTTTGTAGATACAGTCGAGATTGTCATCACTATCGTCATCGTGCACCGGCTCAATGTATCGCGCTCCTTCGACTGGGTGTAGTGGTACTACTACGCGTAGAGACTTTTTCTCAAAGATCATTTTGCGTTTCTTCAGGTTTATGACTCCATTCATATTGGTAGCCCAGTCTATTCCTAGCAGTGCGGGATAGGGATTACTGTCATCGACAATCTCTATCACTTCAAAATCTGCCTGTGCGCTCACGCCTTCAATATCAACTGTTACCCCTTGCAATCTTCCCATGGGCAAAATCTTCTGTTGGTTTTCCATCTGTAATTGAATAGGGACCATTGCAACACGGGTCTGCCCATGCATTCCCACATTTGCTTTGGTAGTACATTCACGTCCGAACCCAGGTCCAGGATTACCTTATCCATTTCGTATTCGCCTTTTTGTGCAGTCAACCTCATCTCCCTTCCTATGTGCAATGCATGCTTTCCCAGTTTTTGGACCACGTGGGGTTCTCTTGGTCCCGCGCACCTAGTAATAAGTTCATGTAGTCCTTTGACTGCCTTATTATCAGGCAACAGTTTCATGCATGTCTCTAGAAAGGTAGTGAGCATTGAAGGATCCATCCCTAGTTCTAGTTGATCCTTACTACCTGAAGTGGAAGCCTCTGTAAAGCTCTTCTTAGCTTCCATGAATGTCTCCTTCGCGCATTCTAAATCAAACTCGGGTTCCTTTGTAGGAGCCTTACGAACCCACGCGCTTTCTTCTAGCTACTTCCCTTTATCATATCCCTATAGAAATTTTGAATAATAAACACTTATTCACAGAGATTATCCCGATTATACACCATTGCGGAATACATGCATAATACATAATCTCCTCTACGTTGATCATCAATTTAGCAGCATCAAAAAACAATGAAACATCAATCGCATGCACACATTAACATAGTATGTAACCTGGGGAAAGCATACAGCTGAAAACCCCACACTATCTGCATATTATAATGATTGAGAACATGTAACAATACATAGTACAATACTCCTCCACAAGTACTCAGTACTATCTCCACCTGTTACACACAAGCTGGCTCAGATCTGAATCAATCACAGGTTCAAATCTCTTCTGCTGCTTGCCTACCTCCACTATGCAATCCTGCATGAGAATAAAGATGAATGGCTGAAGAAAACTCGTATTTCCTTGGCTGAACCACGCAATCCTCATTGGAATTACTCAATTCCATTGATTGTGCAAATCTCATGCACAACTATAGTCACAACTGATAGCAATCTCAACCTCTAACACCTGTCTCCACTGAACTGTCCATGCACTGAGTTAATTGATGTATTCTTTAGTTGCTTTATGAGTTAATAATTAGTGAATTAGTTAATAATTAATTCACATCACTCATCACTAGTGTATTCTGCAATTAGACTAAGTACAACTAGTTCAACTAAGTCAAACTGAACACAACTCCATCAACTCCTCAATCAACTCCACCAAAACTCAACCACTTGAGTTCTAACTGAAGTCCACCATGCAATAGATCAATTGACTCACAAGAAAAGCGTATTTCCTTCTGACAGCTGCATGTGCCACATCTGTAGCTCAAATTGAAGTGCTCCAAGAGGATAATATAATGTTTATAGTCCAAATATTATTATGAGACAATAATATTCGACTGTTCTATTTTTAGCCTGGCAGTCTAAAAATAGAAGCCGCCCATATGTCTAAAAATAGAAGTCCATCTATTTTTACCAACATGACCAATCAACCACAAATAGCATCCTGCAACTCATAGACCATGATCCATATGTCTAAAAATAGACATAGTCTAAAAATAGACTTTGCGCCAAAAATAGCCTACGGGCCCACTTAGTGAAGGCGACTCCTTTCCACTAAACTCCATCATCTTGTTTCATTTTCAACACTCCCTCTCAACAATATATGGATTATCTGCAACCCCTATCCTGCAACTCTAGAATGTTCTGCATGCAACACATTTGCCCGGTCCACTTGCTCCAACAACACTTGGAACAAAAACACTCCCAACTGACCACTCTGTTGGGCTAGGAACATACTCTGATGCTGAAGCTCTACCTGCTGCTGACAAGTGCTCCCTCTCTGACATCTATGCTACCGCAACATCTCCATGCATCTCGCACCATTGCACACTTCTCTGTGACACCTAGCATTGTGCAAAACACTTGTGCCTCTCGCATTGTTGCAACCTGCTAGCTATGCGTTGTCCTGGGATTCCCTACACTGTCGCTCTCTTTGCCACTCCATCCGCATCTGTCTCTACCCAATCAATCAGTTCCTACTACTCCACATCGGGGCTCCCGTAGCAAGGTCTCATCCAAGAGGTTGGGTACCTCAAGGATCCTGCCCCTCTTCCTTGGAACAATCACTCTATATCGCCCCACCTCCTACCTGGAGGTATGGCTGCATGCGATCCCTCAGCCCACCTGGCTCGAAGTTTCCCCCTACTGGAGGTCTCTACATGAGTAGATGTCTCTACTCGATCTCCACTCAGCTTCCCTTGTTGTGGCTCCTCCACAACCTCCTGAAGCTACTGCACCAATTGTGGCTCCTCCACAATCGTCTGAGACTTCTTCTGGCTCTGCATTTTGAGAGGTAATATACGCTCCCTCTCAACCACCAAGTCTCCATCAGTTGCCTCACTACTCAAGGCTTTGCATGCATCTTGAACCTCAAGAGCATACAGGTTCTTGACCCGTGAACCAATCTGCTTCACCTATCTAGCGATGATGTGTCTAAGGAAAACCTTTCCCTTACTGAAGACTACATCATAGCCTCTATCTTCCAGCATCGCGATCGACAACAAGTTTCTCTTCAGTCCTGGTACATACTTGACATCGGTCAAGGTAAGGCGAGCTCCATACTCCCTCTGAAAAATAATCGTGCCTACACTTGAGACACTATACTTCTCATCATTACCCATCGCTATGAGTATCAGGAGATCTTTCTCCTCTAAAGTACTGAACAAACTCTTGTCACTGGTCATGTGGAAAGAAGCTCCACTGTCAAGAAACCAACAACTTCCCACCATGGATGAAACCATGCATGCGAAGAGTGTGAAATCCAACTCAAACTATGAAGCAAGTGCCTCACCTTTAGATCCTTCCCCGGATCCCTTCTTGGATTTCGTTTTTGGGCAATTAGTAGCATAATGGCCCAACTCATGACAACGAAAGCATCTCACCTTCGACTTGTCAACCTTCTTCCCATAATTGGAAGAACTGGATTCAGAAAGAGAAACCTTCTCCTTCCCCTTCTTCGCTTTGGTAGCCAAAGCGCAATTTTCTTCATCAGATACCTTTGATGAAGATCCGTACCATGTATTCCGCCTGATCTCCTCTTGCACAAGATCCAACCAAAGTCTCTCCCACCCTGGCAATTTCTCGACCATTGACAGAGTCCTTATAGGAATGCCAACTCTTCGGAAGACCAAGGAGAACCAAGCTCACCAAGTCCTCATCATCGACAGTCACCCCCACACTTCCCAGCTCATCCCTGCACTGAGTGAACTTCGTGAGATACTTGGGCATACTGTCTCCCTTCTCACACTTGATGTTTCTGAGTTTATCTTTGAGTGCCAGCTTCCTCTGGTCACTCTTGCTTTGGAATAGATCTGTCAACACTTTCCACATCAAGTATGGAGAAGCCTTTCCATGCAGGCTAGACACAATGTGATCCTTAACGCCCTCCAACAGAATCCTTCGACACTTTGCTGTCTTCTTTTGCCAAGCCACAGCTTCAGCAGCATCAGTAAGTTTTGGGACCTCAGCCTCTATGAACTCCTTCAACCCATTATCATCTAACAATGCCTCCATCCTGTCTTTCCATGCAATATAATTCGAGCTACCCTCAAGAGCATACTCCAATCGCAATCCGTTGAAAGACATTTCAACTTTGACACCAAGAAAACACTGCTGCAAATTCGAATTCCACCAGCTCAAAACTCAACCACTTTTGATCTAAAATTCGTGAGAACAAAGTATTTCTCGTACAGAGATTGACTGTATGGGCTTTTGCTGGATATCTCACCTTCCAAAGGAAGGATGAATCCAGAGGCTACCTGGTCCGATTACAGACTCTGCCTGAAGAAATAAAATGTAAACACTTTCTGAATAATAGATCTGATGATCAACTGCTCTGATACCATGTAGAAATTTTGAATAATAAACACTTATTCACAAATATTATCTCGACTATACACTATTGTGGAATACATGCACAATACATAATCTCCTATACGTTGATCATCAATTTAACAGTATCAAAAAACAATGAAACATCAATCTCATGCACACATTAACACAGTATGTAACCCGGGGAAAGCATACAGCTGAAAACCCCACACTATCTGTATATTATAATGATTTAGAACATGTAACAATACATAGTACAATACTCCTCCACAAGTACTCAGTACTATCTCCACCTGTTACACACAAACTAGCTCAGATCTGAATCAATCACAAGTTCAAATCTCCTCCGCTGCTTGCCTGCCTCCACTGTGCAATCCTGCATGAGAATAATGATGAATGGCTGAAGCAAACTCGTATTTCCTTGGCTGAACCATGCATTCCTCATTGGCATTACTCAATCCCATTGATTGTGCAAATCTCATGCACAACTATAGTCACAACTGATAGCAATCTCAACCTCTAACACCTGTCTCCATTGAACTGTCCATGCACTGAGTTAACTGATGTATTATTTAGTTGCTTTATGAGTTAATAATTAGTGAATTAATTAATAATTAATTCACATCACTCATCACTAGTGTATTCTACAATTAGACTAAATACAACTAGTTCAACTAAGTCAAACTGAACACAACTCCATCAACTCCTCAATCAACTCCACCAAAACTCAACCACTTGAGTTCTAACTGAAGTCCACCATGCAATAGCTCAACTGACTCACAAGAAAATCGTATTTCCTTCTGACAGCTGCATGTGCCACATCTGTAGCTCAAACTGAATTGCTCCAAGAGGATAAGATAATGTTTATAGTCCAAATATTATTATGAGACAATCATATTCGACTGTTCTAATTTTAGCCTGGAAGTCTAAAAATAGAAACCGCCCATATGTCTAAAAATAGAAGTCCATCTATTTTTACCAACATGACCAATCATCCAAAAATAGCATCCTGCAACTCATAGACCATGATCCATATGTTTAAAAATAGACATAGTCTAAAAATAGACTTTGCGCCAAAAATAGCCTACGGAGCCACTTAGTGAAGGCGACTCCTTTCCACTAAGCTCCATCATCTTGTTGCATTTTAACCACTCACGTTGTCACACTGCTCCTCAACATCATGTTTACATTTGGGTCTTCTTCGTGGTTTAGACCTCATCATTTGTAAATTCTAGGTCGGAGGGGGTTGGAGTACCCCCTTTTCGCGCATCTTCACTATTAGCGAAGGGAAATCTTACACCTCATGATCAAACTGCTTATAGTACCAACATGACATGCTAGTCAGGTTCATACAATCACGGGCATAATTCCCTAGCCCTCCGCAATTGTAACAAATTATCTGGTCGCGACCCCTTCTTGGTCCCATTCCACCTCGACCCCGACCGCGCCCCTGAAACCTAGCGTGCGCCATCCCTGCATTTGTGTCGAGGGCTCATGTTTCGGCCTGCACCCTATAGGCAGGGATCTGATCCATCATTAGTTCATAGCTTCGGCGGGAGCGTTCGTCATGGCCTACCAACCTGAAGAAATTACAAAACAACTGCTGGGACGTTTGCGTATACTTTTGCAAAAGATGGAAATTATCTGTGGTATGTTTTCCTCCTATCTAGCAGATCGCACACCATAATGCATATGTTGTGCTCGGCCCTACCTGTGCCTCCGGTCTTAATGGCATTGGCCCTCCTCCTGCCAAGTAGTTCGCGAACACTAGACAATAATATTTGTCGTGGCCCTGGCCTTTGCATTTTATGCACCATACTTCCTCGCGCGCCTCTGGCCGAGGTGCCCTATCCTATTTCAAACTTTGCATTTCCAGACATAAATTCTATAGCTGCATGTGGATCTGTTGGAATCCCAATCCAAGGTCTTGTATAGGGGTCTCATGCAACCTCATTGTCATCTCCAATGCTTTGGCCTGGGTGGAAATTATTTGCTGTGACAGCGCCATCCTTAAGTGTGGTGTAAGTGAGGCCACAAACCATGTGTGATGTTGTGCATCCATTAATGTCATGTTGGCTTCACGGATCATACTTTTCAGCCTTTGGTCCCGATCCTAGGGGGTCTCGCCCAGGAGCATCGCGATCTCTTTAAACCCAATGATTGATTGCATCTCTGACTTTGGCCTGCTAAATTCCCTGTTCAACGCGGTCTGGATCTCTGCAATTCCTACGTTCGGGTGGTCATTATAATTCTTGATGTACCACATTAATGTGCGATCCTGCAACACGGTCATTAGTGTAGCCTTTTTAATATTATCATCCACGACGCCCTGTGCTTCCCATATTGATCTTACCAAGAACCAGAATTGGTCTGGATATTCATTCCCTACTCCTCTGAATACTGGTAGTTTGATCATGCTCGCCATACTGAACTGTAGAGGTGGCGGAGGTGGAGTGGGTGGAGATGGAGGTGATGGGGGTGAAGTGGGTGGTAGTGTGGGTGGAGGTAGTAAACACGAAATTCGTTTCCTTATCAAACTGACCACGCTTCTCGTAGAAACCTTTGCGAGCTCGTCCTTGCTCTCCCGTGAGGGTGAAATTAAGGGCTTGTTTTTTAATTCTTCACTGCTTCCGCTTCTATATATCTTTCCACTCCGCGTAGTCCCAAACATTAATTTATTTGCATAACCCACTTTTCACATAATAGCATCTTAATCCAAGTGTTCAAATATTTAACGTACTTACTTTGCGGTCACTTGAGAAAACATCACTCTACCTTGTTGTAGCTGATGTTCGTGTCTATCGCAAACTCAGTGATAAATCCTCCTATTATTCGGTCAAGCCAGTGGTCCATAGCTCACGATATCTTATCTTCTGAGGCTTCTAGTCTGCACACTAGTTCCAGAGTCCACACTATTGGTTTTTCGAGCCTATACCTTCCCTGTCTATTTGATAACTTTGCGATCCACTCATACAGCTCAAATGGAAAAGATTCAAAGAAAATTTTGTGGATTTTAGTGTACAAGTAGTGATCCAACCACTGCTCCTTAGATACTCACGGATTTCTATTTTCCTGCACCGCGAACTCGTGAATCTTCTTTTCCAACCACTCTTAAATTTCTTTCTTTATAGGGTTCCAGTGGCACGACATCAGACATCCTTTATGCAAATCCCAGTCCTGGCAACGGAACCATTTGTTTGCCTAGTGGGGCCTGACCTAGGTTCAAAGTTGATTTAGCCAAGAAAATCCTAGTACTACTGGCCCTTTCGGCAACAGTACGTGGAGCACAGACTGAGGTCTCACCCAAAGTAGTATGGGAGGGTGCTAGAACTAGTTTTCCACACCCTTTGGATATCTGATGGGCTTCTGGAGGTCCACAGTCTGACCTGTCGTTGTGTGCACTTGTGATCCCTTCGCGACCTGCGGTGCGGCTTCCGCGCAGCCCTACTCAGGGCACAACCTGTATATTACCCGTGATCCTTGCTAATTAATCGATTACTTAACTCGTGTGCAAAAGATTTATGGTTATTATAGCATATTTATCAATTATATCAGTGTTTGCAATACATAATTGAATACAAACATAAAGAAGATAATGCACAACAAATACACAGAAATAGAAATCAACTACTCTTTTGTTAATCTTCAATCTTGCTTATAAACCCATCACCGCCCTGTGCACTCAGCTGCAGGGGACCACGCACTCAGTTTCAGACTCTACTAGGCCTCTGCACACTCAGCTGTAGAGCCTTTTCCTACTACTACAACCCAAGACACTTAGAATTCTACTCTAAGCTCGAACCATTTGTGATGCAGGAAAGTGTTCCCTCTGCGGACAAAGGCAACCCCTCTAGCCCTAGAGTGGTGTGGAGCACCTGGAAGGTATGTTTTTTTATAAGTAATCTAGCGGTTTTTCAATACTATTTCTAATATTTTCTGCATTATGAGCCTAAAAATATAAGGGTTTTGGTAAATTGTGTGAAAATGGACAAACGAAGCTCAATCACTAATAATCGATGTTTTCTATGCAGAAGGACGCGGAAATAGGGAATTATCGAGTAAACATAAGAAGCGCAAGGAAAGTAACTGCTGCCCCGTCGACAGGGAACCGGATGCGGACAAGATCAAGTAAAATTGGAGCCGAATAATCCAGGAAAAGAATGCAGGGCACCGTGACGGAGAACGCAAGAAGGAAAGAGGAGACCCGAACGATTAGCGAATCCCTCAGGATCTTCGATCCTGAGGGATCGCTGCTTTAAGCTTATCTTTTGTATCTAGACATCTTCGTCATTTCTGTTATATAAAGGTACCACGCCATCGAGCGTGGGGGGAGAAAAAAGGACGACTGTTATTATAATTATAAACTCAGAACGATTTTGATCACTGAGCTTTTGTAAGATCTGATTTTGTACACTTTTGTTAATGCAATCAATATAAAGGATTTGGTGTTCACTTCATTTCTGCATCTAAAGTAACTCTAAGCAGTGTACCATCGTAGCCAAGGGCCCAGCTCCGACGGTCACTTGCTGTTGTATCATACGGTGATTTGTGTGGTTTGCTTATTTCTTTTATTACAGTAATCCGATATATCCTTGCTATGATAGACTATGCTTCTTAATTAATACTTGAATCCGAATAAGTTCTTTAATTCATGTCTCTGTATTACACAAACTGAATCTATTCGAATTGCATCCATTTCCACAGCAAGTTATTGGTATGAATGTTATCATTATTGGATTCATATGAAATAAGTATTTGTGAGGCTTGAAGATAATATCACTTTGTTCAGAAACATAGTCGCATCATACATTACTCTCGGATCGCTACAGTAGTATAGACCGTGTACATACTTCGTGGTTTGCTGTTCCATTTGGGTTGTTGTTCCATTTGGATTTGCTGTTCCATTTGGATTTGCTGTTCCTTTTGGGTTTGCTGTTCCATTTGGATTTGCTGTTCCATTTGGGTTGCTGTTCCATTTGGGTTTGCTGTTCCATTTTATATGATTGACGTTTCCTGTTTATGATAGTTTGCTGTTCCATTTCATTACTGCTGTTCCATTTCATTACTGCTGTTCCATTTCATTACTGTTGTTCCATTTTAAGAATTGCTGTTCCATTTTACTTTCGTTAATCTGCCTTTATTGCTTTCGCGTGATAGCAGGCCTAAGGCTGTCGTGAGCCCAGCAAGACGCTGCCTAGCTCCCTGACCTATAAGCCCATGCTTTGGTTTCCTTTCTTTATCAGTTTCTAAAGGGAAGGGTTATTGGTTCCGTACCCTTGACTGAT
The DNA here is from genome assembly GCA_031772625.1 of Pinus tabuliformis. Classification (NCBI taxonomy): domain Eukaryota; kingdom Viridiplantae; phylum Streptophyta; class Pinopsida; order Pinales; family Pinaceae; genus Pinus; species Pinus tabuliformis. The sequence goes on along the minus strand of CM062812.1, from coordinate 477,842,530 downwards.
CATTTGCCTTGTGTGATTTCATTTCTGAATTGGTTTAGTTACAGCTTAGTGTTTGTTTCCTTTCAAATCATTAGAACGCTATACTACCGAGCACTACTTGGACAGAACAGCCTCGGATTGAGTTACTCCTTGAAAGAACAAAACGATCCCGGATTGACTTAATAATGTGGAATAATTGGTGGTGTGAGAGACCCTAGTTATCGCTCTACATTTTGGCGCCATTGCCGGGGAAGGGGTAATAGCCATTTGTCCTTTATAGAGTAGTGCGCAAATCTGCTAGGAGGGAGTTGGATTTTAAAAACGGAAGGTAAGAACCTGCGTACGGAGCATGTAAAAGCCCTGCTCCACCGTCCGCTCTCTTAGTAGAATTGCTGGTTAAATAGGATTTAGCAGTTTAATTGGAGTGCATGACTAAGCAGAAAAAATTAGAAAAAGATCAAAAACCTCCATCCAAAGCCAAGGGGCCGGTGACCCTTGGACGAACAACCTTTATAGACGAAATCTATAAGAAAGCCGACTCTCAGCCATCAGTAGGTTATAAGAAAGTCAATTCTAAACAGCCTACTAGTTCCCTTCAGGCCTCGGGATCACCATCTGAAGCCTTTGCTGAGGTGCACAGTCGAACAGAGGAGCAGGATTTTCAAGAAATTGAAAATTTGACTCCTGGACCATTGCACGAAGGGACCCAAAGTAACCTTTGTGAAGGAGAAGGAGAAACAGGGGAAATTGAGGAACCTAGATCTCCTATTGAATTAAACCAGCCTTTGAATAGCCCGGACAAGGGAAGCGCTGTGAAAATCCTTGTTGAAGGAATTCATTCACCGCAGACAGTTGGGGCCATTATCATCCCTGATCAAGGGAGTGGTGTCAAGACAATCCCTGTTAAGACTACCCCTCCTCAACCAAGGAACACTCTCTTGGAAATTCCTGAAGATTACTGGCATATATTCGATCCCATGGCGCAGAATCAGCCAAACACCCAGACCTCCACATTGCAATATCCGATAGTAGATTCTGCAGAAAATGCGCCCATGAAAGCCATTCCTCTCCAGCATATTCCCACATTTCATGGCCTCACATCAGAAGATCCGGACGCCTTCTTGTTCGAATTTGATGTATTATGTAGAGGATACGATTACACCACCGATCCCCAAAAACTGAAATTGTTCCCCTCTACATTAAAAGGGGCCGCGTTGAGATGGTTTATGGGCTTAGGTGGTGGGGTTATTAACAATTGGGATCAAATGAAAGAAGCCTTTTTAAAGAAATACCAAGATTACTGTAGATCGAGGGAATTAAAAGATGAAATCTTTCAAATGTCAGCCAGACCAAACGAAACCTTAGAAGAATATGTGGAATGTTTCCAATATAACTTGCAAAGATCCCCTTATGCATCACTACCTCTGCCTGATAACGTGTTGAAAACTGCATTAATTAGAGGTATGAGAGAGCAATGGATCGAAACGTTAAACATCATGGGGAAAGGAGACATTTTTCAGGAAAATTTTGCTGATATCATTGATCTGTGTATCAGGAGCTCAAGAGGCAGCACGAGGATAAAACCAGCGGAATATGATCGCTTCCCCAGAGATAACAGAACATTAACAGAGGGAGTAACACGGGTGGAACTTGGAAATTTGCTAGAAAATTTTAAAACTGATATCCTGGGAACATTAACTACACAACTTGACATTGTGCAGGCTAAACAGAAGCAAGCTGAGGCAGAGCAGAATCTAGCCATTTTTTGCCCACGATGCAGGAAGAAACACAGCCATAAGGAATGCCCGCTGGATACAGTCCAAATATGTGCTATCTGCACCAAGGAACACCTGACCGAAAGCTGCCCTTCACTGCCTGGTTTGAAGGCAGTATACAAAGAAGCAGAAGAGGAGTCAGAACCAGCATATTTTGTTAACCAGCGTCGTCAATGGCAGCCTAGGCAACCAGGTATGTTTTCAGATCCCTCCTCTTCTTTTCAACCCCCGCAGTTCAGTACACAGCAACAGAACATGTGGCAAAATCAGTCCCAACCCCCGTTTTCAAATTGGTCACCTCAAATGTTTCCTACTCCGAATCCTTGGATGTCCCAATTTGGTTGGCCAAACTGCCCTTATCCTCCACCATATTGGCAGAATAGTTCCTATCCTCCACAGTGGACCCCTTCCACTTCGCAAGGCTCATCCTGGCAGACAAGCTGGCCAAGATCGACATATCAGCCAGCAGGATCAATCCCACTCCCTCAACCAACTCTTCCAGCCTTACAACAAAATCCCCAGTCTAATCTGAGACCGCAACTCCCAGCCCAACCCAATCCCAACCCTAATAATAGGCCAGTCCAATCTATCCAAATCATAGACACATCAGAGATTGAGTCTGACCTAAGGGAGTGCAACGATCTTCAGTTAAGATCGGGACGAATAATAGAAACAGAGGGAGACAAAATGATTCATATTGAAAATCAGTTACCAGTAGAACAACCCCCACAACGGGAGGATGAAAACAAAGAGCAAAACAATAAACAAGCAAGTACATCCTCTCCTCCTTTCCCAGAACGATTAGTCATATCTCGACCTATACAACCTCCAGACTTTGACATTTTGGGAGAATTACAAAATTTGTATATAAAGATTCCATTCCTCCAAGCTATACAAGATATTCCTATATATGCGAAAACCATAAAGGAATTATGCATAAAAAAATCAAGGAGGAATACAAATACTAACCCTAGAGTCCAAGTAGTTGGTACTTTATCCGACCTATTATCAGGAAAGGAGACACCTATCAAATATGAAGATCCCGGGAACCCAATTGTAACCGTTCAAATCTATGGCCAAACCCTGACTAACGCTCTAGTCGATCTGGGAGCTGCAATCAACATTTTGACAACCTCCACCTGCCAAAAGCTTGGCATTACGTCAGTAGAACCTACCTCTACTCTGTTAGAATTGGCAGATCGATCTGTAGTTCGACCAGAAGGTACTCTGAATGATGTCATGGTTTCCGTAGATTCATGGGAGTATCCCACAGATTTCCTGGTAATTAATCCTAAAACCCGACTAGATGGACATCCGTTAATCCTAGGCAGACCCTGGCTTGCTACTGCCGATGCCTACATAGGCTGCCGGCAGGGAAACATGACTATAGCTAAAGGACCCGATGTTAAAAATTTAATTTTATATCCACCAGCTCAGCCAAGCCTGCCAATGATTAAAACTAACTCTTATCCTGTATCATATCTTGCTAACAACATCAGATCTCCATTAACTATACAGAAGGCGTTAGACTTCAAGGATCAAACAGAAGACGACACCATTAACAATTTTATTAGTCAAACTGAAGCTAGAAAACATATGCAGTGTCTTATGATAGAGGCAGCATTTGACAGTGAACTAGAAGAAGATCCCTTAAAAGATCCGCATGATCAGACAATACCAGTAACTGTTGTTGCTAATAGTAAAGTAGTGGAAATTGAACCTGGTAAAACTCTGAATATTAACGCCAATCTTACACCAGATCAAGAGACAAAACTTGTTAGTCTGTTACAAAAATACAAGGATGCATTTGCGTGGGATTACCCCGACATGAAGGGGATTGATCCTCAATTATGCACCCATCACATCTATATAGAGAAAGATGCAAGACCTGTCCGTCAGCCACAAAGAAGACTCAACCCTCACCTAAAGGAGATAGTGAAAGATGAACTTCAGAAGCTTTTAGATGTTAACTTTATTTACCCTATCTCTGACAGTAAATGGGTCTCTCCCCTTGTGGTGGTACCCAAGAAAAATGGAAAATGGAGGATTTGCGTCGATTACAGGGAGTTAAACAAGGCTACACAAAAGGATCACTTTCCCCTCCCATTTATAGATCAAGTATTGGACACGTTAGCAGGGAAGAAATTTTTCTCCTTTTTGGATGGCTTCAGTGGATATAACCAAATCCAAATTGCCCCTGAAGACCAGGATAAAACTACCTTTACGTGCCCTTGGGGAACGTTTGCCTATCGTGTATTACCCTTCGGCCTATGTAACGCCCCTGCTACATTTCAAAGGGCTATTCTCAGTATTTTTGCAGATCTAATAAACGATGGACTTGAGGTGTATATGGACGACTTCACACCGTATGGGGATGAATTTGATCCAGCTCTGGATACCCTGGAAAAAGTTCTACAACGCTGCATTGCTACCAGACTCTGCCTGAGCCACGAGAAGTGCTACATGATGATGACGGAAGGGCTCATTCTAGGGCACTACATTTCAGCAGCTGGCATCCAGGTAGACCCTACTAAAATTCAAATTCTTTTGCTCATCCCTACCCCCACTACTCAAACAGAGGTACGTAGTTTCCTTGGATTTTCCGGATATTACAGACGCTTTATAGAACATTATTCACGAATTGCAGCACCTCTATATGCTCTGACAGGTAATGTCGATTTTTTGTGGACAGATAAATGCGACCAGGCTTTTAAAGAATTGAAAAAGTTGTTGTCAATAGCTCCAGTCCTTCGAGGACCAAACTGGAATCTGCCATTCCAGATCTCATCGGATGCCTCGGATACAGCAATCGGTGCAGTCCTAGGACAAGAAGAGGATAAGAAGCCATACGCTATTTACTATATTAGCAAAAATTTATCCTCTGCCGAACTCAATTATACTGTTACTGAAAAGGAATTTCTCGCTGTAATTCATGCTGTTAATAAATTTAGGCATTATATTACAGGTTACCCTGTTGTGTTATATACAGATCATTCTGCTATTAAATATCTAGCAAACAAACCTGTCACGAATGCTAGAGTAACTCGATGGTTGATCCTGTTGCAGGAGTTTGACATCACAATTAAGGATCGACCTGGCAAGGAGAACCCTGTAGCCGACTTCCTCTCAAGAATACCCAAATCAATCGAAGCAGCAGCCGTGGAAGATCAATTCCCTGACGAACATCTGTTTGCCATTGCCATTCGAACACCCTGGTATGCTGACGTCGCCAATTACCTTGCAGTGGGTAAGTTACCAAAACACCTAACCCCTCCGGAACGAAAGCAAATTGTTCAAAAAAGCACACGATTTTCGTGGATTGGAGACCATTTATTCCATACAGGGGCAGACATGCAAATCAGAAGGTGTATTCGAGAGGATGAGATCCTAGACATCTTAAAGGCTTGTCACAGTGGACCATGCGGGGGGCACTTTGCCGACAAGAGAACAGCACATAAAATACTACAGGCAGGGTACTATTGGCCTACAATCTTTAAGGACACGAAAAAGTTTGTGCAGGCCTGTGATAGCTGCCAGCGAGCAGGAAAACCTGGTCAAGCTGATGAAATGCCTCTGAGACCACAAGTGGTTATTGAGCCATTTGAACGATGGGCTCTCGATTTCGTCGGGCCCATTAATCCACCATCAAACCAAAGGACATACATCCTGGTAGCAACAGACTATGTTACTAAATGGGTTGAGGCTGAATCATTAGCTAGGGCTACAGAAGATTCGGTAATACAATTTTTGTTCCATTTGTTTGTACGTTATGGACTTCCGAGAGAAGTAATTACAGATGGTGGACCACAATTTGTTGGAAACAAACTAGCTGCAACATTTAACAATTATCATATCCAACATAAGATCACTACCCCCTACCATCCGCAGGCAAATGGACAAGTAGAAAACAGTAACAAGATAATTGAGTCAATCTTAACAAAGACCGTCGCATCACACAGGCGTGATTGGGCTGCTCAGCTACCTGAAGCACTGTGGGCTTATAGAACCACATGGAGAAGTACGACAGGCTATTCACCTTATCAATTGGTGTTTGGGAAACAACCAATCTTTCCTATCGAATTCAAGATCCAAACACTACGAACTGCACAAGAGGTTGGCCTAGATCTGAATGAGGCACAGATCAATCGACTACGACAAATCAACGAATTGGATGAGATTAGGCTCTCTGCATTACAAAACACAGCATTAATCCAACAGCAGCGAGCTAAGTGGCACGATGCACTTATAAAGAATAAAGTCTTCCATGAAGGAGACTAGGCTCTGTTATACGATTCTTGGTTCCAGGACTTCCCGGGGAAACTCCAGACTCGCTGGCTAGGACCATATGAGATCCAGAAGGTGCACGACAATGGGACCCTCACTCTGATCACAATTGAAGGTTCTGGACATACGTTCAAAGTAAATGGCCACCGAGTTCGTCTCTATCGAAGACCTCTTACTCGGGAATCCTTTTGTCAACAGCTTCAGCAAGATACTGATTTGGAGATCCTAGCAGAGGAAGTGAAATCTTCCTCACCCATAACTTAAGCAATTTGTTTTTCATAATTTGTACATAACATCCTGTATATATGTTCTTTTCATCTTTGTTTTGTAGTATTTTGGTTACCTTATTTTGCACAGCACTGGTTTGATTTTGCTGTTCCTTTTCAAAAGGAACAGCACTCGTTTGATTTTGCTGTTCCTTTTCAAAAGGAACAGCACTCGTTTGATTTTGTTGTTTCTTTTCAAAAGGAACAGCACTCGTTTGATTTTGCTGTTCCTTTTTAAAAGGAACAGCACTCGTGTGATTCTGTTGTTCCTTTTCAAAAGGAACAGCACTTTTGGTGTTTTGTTGTTCCTTTGCAAAAAGGAACAGCACTTGTTGTTTTGTTGTTCCTTTGCGAAAAGGAACAGCACTTTTTATTTTGTTGTTCCTTTGCGAAAAGGAACAGCACTTTTGCGTTTTGGAATTTTTGTTGTTCCTTTGCGAAAAGGAACAGCACGTTTGTGTTTTGGAATTTTTGCTGTTCCTTTGCGAAAAGGAACAGCACTTTGGCGTTTTGGAATTTTTTGTTGTTCCTTTGGAAAAAGGAACAGCACTTTTTGTTTTGCTGTTCCTTTGCGAAAAGGAACAGCACTTTTTGGCTTTGCTGTTCCTTTGCGAAAAGGAACAGCCCGTGTGGATTTTTGCTGTTCCTTTGCGAAAAGGAACAGCCCGTGTGGATTTTTGCTGTTCCTTTGCGAAAAGGAATAGCACTCTTTGTGCTTTGCTGTTCCTTTGCGAAAAGGAACAGCACTCGCATATTTCTTTTTTTAGATGCAGAATTTGGTTAATTCCGCTATTTTCCGCAAGACGATTCATCCACATGCTTAGTGCAGAGAAGACACCATCAGAACCTTTCTGCTTCTATTTGGACGCTTTGCGATTATACTCTCCTAAATCCTTCAGATATAGCAATGACATTATGCAATGAACATAAAAGCATGATATACCGAAACCTGCATATCATAAATCGCTATTATTTTAACAGTCAGTATATATAAGAAGTCAAGAGGAAGGACATTAACTTTCGTCTTTACTGTCATTATCTTGTTCCTGAACCATGGTTTGGAAATTTTTATCATGTCGATATTCCTAAAAACTTTCTTGATCATTACTGAGGAATATGAGCAAACAATTTATATCTGTCTGTTGGGATTGTAAGACTTCTTCCACCATTCCCCGCTCTTAAGGAGTGCGGAACCACCCTTATGTGTAATTGAACAAAGAAAAAAGAAGTGTGCTGCAAAAGAAGAATAAAAGAAAAAATAAGAACAAGACATGAAATCGTCAAATGCAGGATAGGGGGTCTCATTCAGAGCCAGCCTACCATGATCATAAGGATGGAAGCGAAATGGCATTCCCATTACGGCCACCACACCAGGGATATGGTCCAAAGGTAAAATAACAAGCAAACCTTGGAACAGGAGGTCTCATCACGAGCTGGCCTGACCACGTTTCGTGCCTACCTTGTGAATGGCATTATGGTTATCTGGTCACCAAGCCAGCATAATGGCCTGCATTTTGACAAAGCACTCTTCAGTAGATACACAAAGGATAATGGTTCCGGAGGGTGAGATAAACAACTTTGCCAAGGTTATGAACACCTGTTGGCAGCAGAGCTCTGTTAATGGCATTGGAGTCGTAATATTTACACCAACAGGTATGATATTAAGTCTGTTTGTCTTTTATATCCTTTGCATGTATCATATGTCACACCCTGATATAATTATCGCATGAGCATTATCACCAATCATGGCAACGGAATTGACAATGACTACTGGAGACTTGGTACAGTTGACAGACGTCCAACCCTCGGTTCCTCATTATATCACACTCGCTTATCTTAAAAGCGATCCATTTTTCTGCCTCGGTTTCGGTACTTCATTGTCCTTTTACAACATGGCATAATTTCCACCTGCTGTACTTTATGATTTGACTCCCGACTGGCTGCTGCTCCTCTCTTTGACGGCTGGGGGCAGCCTATCAGATCGCGGGGGGGGAGGTGACCTCATTACTCCAATGGTTACGTGGCTGCACACCATTCGAGCAAAATAATAACACGATTTAACGGTATGATGATCTCATTCCACGGACTGCCACCCACGGTCTTTCTCTTTGCTGCATGCTCTGCGAAAATCCTTCCTAAAAATAGCATCGAGTACCCTCTCTGTTCGGTAAATACCGCGGACAGTTGCTGTGTCATTCCTGAATTCATTCCTGAGAGTAAGCTATGGGCGGGAAAACAATCCGAAGTGAACCACACAAGCTGACCGCGTCTGCTGCTGCCCGCGAAATTCTGGAAAATGCAGGATGGTTGAATTACTTCAACCGCCTGCAAGAATCGAACGAGGTTGTAGCGTTGGAATTCCTGCAAAATCTGCAGGAAAACCACTCTATAGTCAGAGGAAAGCGGATAGAAGTTACGGAGGACATTATTGCAGAAACCTCAGGATTACCAGCTGTTGGACCCAGATGGGAGCTGAAGAAGGAAAGACTGGAGAAAGCAATGGAAATTTTCCAAAGCGAAGGCCAAAGTCTGACAGTCAAAGGGAAAGGAGTTCTGCTGACAACACTGGGGGAACCCTGGACCGAGCTGGCAAAGATAGTGCAGAGCTATATCACCTGCAAAGGGAGAAAAGATGTGGTAAGGGCTCGTCACTTAAAACTTCTAGCTGTTTTGAAGGGAAAATGCTCTGTAAATCTCCCTGCCTTTTTAAATTCATTATTACATGATGCGGCCCGAAGTTTGAAGAAGGCTCAGCACACAGAGACGGTTGTTAGCCACCACGGACTGATTCGGCTAATAATAAGCCACAGTCTTGCCCAACAGCAAGACACCTGGGAGGAATTGGTCGAAACAGTTAAAATGGGACTGGCTTTACCTCGAACCTCCAGCACACTGGAACGTTCAGAAGAACACAAGGAGCCAGCAGCAGAAAAGCATGCTGTTTCAAAACGAAAGCAGTCCTCTAGCACGCCGGAACAATCAGAGAAACGTAAGAAGCCGGCGGCAGAAAAGCATGCTGTTTCGAAACGGAAGCGATCCTCCGATACGCCGGAACGACCAGAGGAACCTAGAGAACCTGTTGGCACTCCCAACCTGCCTGAAAGACCCAGGAAGTCAGCTCGATTGGTTCGAATATGGGGAAGGTTGGAAAAGATTCAGAAAACTGCGGCCCAACCAATTGAAATCGAGGACGAACCTTCGGAAGAGGAAGGTGAATTACCCGAAGGAAATGCTGAGCAACTAGAGGCTGGAACTAACCAGCCAGAAGAAGGAATTGAGGAACAAAACGCACAATCCATGGGGAGCCCGTTGCAAGACCATCCAGGAGAAGAGGAATTGGCAGCAGTTCTGGCCAATATTGGAGAATACGGCCAAGCCTCCAGTCCAGGAGGCATCCTTGACGGTCCCGCAGAAGAAGAATTACCTAAGGAAGGGCATGCAGAAGAGGCAGGGGAAGAAAACCTGCCTGTCTTTGGTAATGAAGCAGAAGACATCAATTCGGGGCAATCTGTCCCCAGGGCGCCGGAAGATGTTCCAGGAGAGGAAGAAGAAGTAAGATTGAAGGCCAAACCCTCTGCCGAGGCTAGGGAAATTGCAAAATTGAGGAAGAAGCACCAGAGGATGCTGGGCACGATAGCCAGACTTCGGCAACAAATCAGAATGTTGAAAGCCAGTCTGAGAATACAGAAAACTGCAAGGCAAAGGAAAAGGACCACGGCAGCAAGAACCCCGAGGGTTAGGGTTCGTTTTGATGGACGAAACCCCATCAGGAGACCTACTGTGGAGGAACAGTCCGCTGTTCCGAATGATAATGAGGAACAGGGTGCTGTTCCAATAGAAACTGCTGTTCCATCTGGCCCGGAGGAACGAATGGACATTCCAATGGAACAGCAAGAGGCTCCGGTGGTAGGAAGACCATACCAACCCTTTGTTCGCATCAAAAAGGAGACGGATAGCAAAGAGGTTCAAACGGAAGCACCCCCCTCAGGTGTAATTCGGGTCCAAAATTCCAAACAACGCAATAGGAAGGTCCAGGTTAAACTTCCAGCTTCTACGGCTGCCTGGAAGAAAGACCCGAAAACCAGAACCTTGCATAAAATGATGAAGGAAGCCCAGCAGGAGGCCGAGCAGTTACGAGAACAGACGGTCCCCAAGGAAAGATATGAGGAGCTCCAACAGCAACTTCGAAACATCAGTCAGTCTGAGAGCCAGGCCTTTGAAGGATGGCAGAAGGAGCAGGAAAAGGTTGCTAAGGTAACTCGTCGACTAGATAGTGTTGTTAAACAGATGGACACCTTGTGTTCCTTGTATACTGATGTTTTGACTTGTAGAGCCCCTGCTAAAAATTATGCTTTGTTTTTTCTTGAACGTTATTTGAGATCAAAAATAAAAGCTGTTAGGGCAGGAGCACCCATCCATATCAACACTGTTAATGATTTTATAGATTGCTGCAAGCACTATGGAGTTAAAGTTCAAAGGTTGTTATGTGAATTCTACTTGCACAATCTTGTCTTAGACCAGGAAACTGACTTGAATCCTGGCCCTTTCGTTGGCGATATACAATTTCAAGCCTTTATCTCATTTGGGGTGAATCAGTTAAAATGGCTTAAAGCTTACAACATCTTCCAGAGGCAAGAAAATAGTTTAGACCTTTGGGTACGAGCTGAACCTAGGGACCCAGCAGCATTATGGAGAGAGCATAGGAGTATGATGAGGATCCCAGGTGTCATGAAGATATTAGGTCCCATGCATGGAGACTTGATCCGAAATGGTCTGGAGTATTTCCTGACTATTAAAGACCAGGCCTTCCATGCTGCAAAGTTTCGCTACCAAACCTCTAACCCAAACATCCAGCTCAGGGAACCCTTTAACTTTGAGAATTTTGAATTGGCTGCCAGTCGATTGAGTCTCTATGGGGAACGGATTCTGCGAGCAGGACCATTGTGGTTGGGGTATCGGTTTCGCAGCCCAATTGTTTGGCATCCTGCACCTCGATATCAGGCCCTATATGAGATGCCTGCAGATCAGTTAGACCCGTTCTTTGACCATCTAGTTGCTAATCATGGTTGTCGGCCTCTTCGTGAGATCCCTTCTCCGGCCTACTCTCTCACAGCCCTGCATGTCAATTACAACGTTTTCATGAGGACATGAAACAGGGTAAGCAGGGGGGTTTGTGGAGCACCTGGAAGGTATGTTTTTTGATAAGTAATCGAGCGGTTTTTCAATACTATTTCTAATCTTTTCTGCATTATGAGCCTAAAAATATAAGGGTTTTGGTAAATTGTGTGAAAATGGACAAACGAAGCTCAATCACTAATAATCGATGTTTTCTATGCAGAAGGACGCGGAAATAGGGAATTATCGAGTAAACACAAGAAGCGCAAGGAAAGTAAATGATGCCCCGTCGACAGGGAACCGGATGCGGACAAGATCAAGTAAAATTGGAGCCGAATAATCCAGGAAAAGAACGCAGGGCACCGTGACGGAGAACGCAAGAAGGAAAGAGGAGACCCGAACGATTAGCGAATCCCTCAGGATCTTCGATCCTGAGGGATCGCTGCTTTAAGCTTATCTTTTGTATCTAGACATCTCCGTCATTTCTGTTATATAAAGGTACCACGCCATCGAGCGTGGGGGGAGAAAAAAGGACGACTGTTATTATAATTATAAACTCAGAACGATTTTGATCACTGAGCTTTTGTAAGATCTGATTTTGTACACTTTTGTTAATGCAATCAATATAAAGGATTTGGTGTTCACTTCGTTTCTGCATCTGAAGTAACTCTAAGCAGTGTACCATCGTAGCCAAGGGCCCAGCTCCGACGGTCACTTGTTGTTGTATCATACGGTGATTTGTGTGGTTTGCTTATTTCTTTTATTACAGTAATCCGATATATCCTTGCTATGATAGACTATGCTTCTTAATTAATACTTGAATCCGAATAAGTTCTTTAATTCATGTCTCTGTATTACACAAACTGAATCTATTCGAATTGCATCCATTTCCACAGCAAGTTATTGGTATGAATGTTATCATTATTGGATTCATATGAAATAAGTATTTGTGAGGCTTGAAGATAATATCACTTTGTTCAGAAACATAGTCGCATCATACATTACTCTCGGATCGCTACAGTAGTATAGACCGTGTACATACTTCGTGGTTTGCTGTTCCATTTGGGTTGCTGTTCCATTTGGATTTGCTGTTCCATTTGGATTTGCTGTTCCTTTTGGGTTTGTTGTTCCATTTGGATTTGCTGTTCCATTTGGGTTGCTGTTCCATTTGGGTTTGCTGTTCCATTTTATATGATTGACGTTTCCTGTTTATGATAGTTTGCTGTTCCATTTCATTACTGCTGTTCCATTTCATTACTGTTGTTCCATTTCATTACTGCTGTTCCATTTTAAGAATTGTTGTTCCATTTTACTTTCGTTAATCTGCCTTTATTGCTTTCGCGTGATAGCAGGCCTAAGGCTGTCGTGAGCCCAGCAAGACGCTGCCTAGCTCCCTGACCTATAAGCCCATGCTTTGGTTTCCTTTCTTTATCAGTTTCTAAAGGGAAGGGTTATTGGTTCCGTACCCTTGACTGATCATTTGCCTTGTGTGATTTCATTTTCTGAATTGGTTTAGTTACAGCTTAGTGTTTGTTTCCTTTCAAGTCATTAGAACGCTATACTACCGAGCACTACTTGGACAGAACAGCCTCGGATTGAGTTACTCCTTGAAAGAACAAAACGATCCCGGATTGACTTAATAATGTGGAATAATTGGTGGTGTGAGAGACCCTAGTTATCGCTCTACAAGTGGGTCTAGTCACAGCAAGGACAAAACAACAATTAATTCCCTTAAATAGTCATCGTTGGAGGCCTACCTCAAACTGGTGGTCAATGAAGTTCCGTTGCACTGCTCCAGCTTCCGTTTCCTTCTCCTTAATAAATGATTAACCTGAAACACCACAAAGAAACAACAGAGCACGTAACCAAGAAACAACAATGATCTATTTACACACAAAGTCAAGAAGTCATGAGCTATCAAGTAAATTACATACAAGACATAGGAAATCATCACTGATTGTATTAATAATAAATCAAGAGCAAAGCTTACAACCAAGTCTTGACGTCGCAAGCCTTCTCAAAGGGTCCAACCAGTGTGTTTCTTCAAGCATTCACTCTCAAAGATGGGTCTCCCAAATAGCAATATATCTCTCTCTCTTATTCACAAGCTTTAACACAAGGTTAAGAGCACTCCACACCCTCTAAAGCAATCCCACACTTGTCACACTCACACCAAAACTATCTACCAATCTCAAAAGCAGCAACAGTATTGTATAACCAAAAGAACTAAAAACTAGTAACTACCAGATCATAGCAATGGTGAGTGATTTTATAAGAGGAGAAGTCTCCATGAAATGAGGGAGAGGGAGCTTATCCTCAAGGGAGGTTGCTTCACGGGAGGTTGCACAAGAAGCAGAACCACCATCCCAGAGGTGGAAAGGCGACCTAAACTGACCCAAAAACTAGCTCCAGAAACATCCAGAAGGTCGACTGTTTGAACTAATTTGCCAAATATGGATCGTCGCGGGTCATGAACTGGGGACTAGTGACGATGTCACAATGATACAGTGCATTTCAAAGAACCGTCACTGATTTTAAGTGTTTACTAGCGACGATGCAAGAACTTTGTCAAAAAGGGTCAATCTTCAACATCAGAGAGCATTTGCTTAATATGAGCATGTTTTACTCGACACATGACACAGTAGAAGGATTGGGGTGAAGGCAGTGAAAAATTACTGTGTAACACCATTCCTTCGCTATTCTCTCTATCCATCACTCATTAACTAACTTTACAACTTAGAGACTCGCTCTATTTATACAATCCCATGGTCCGCAGACCATGGGTAGGCGAACTTTACACTATTTTACAATACAATGTTTAGGGCGGACAACCCTATGACTCAATTGTACACTTCGTGCTCCGCACCCGCAATTCGCGGAGTTTTACAACATATCTGACCAAAACTTGGGCTTTTAGCCCTAAAAACCTATTGCGGGGGGATTCCATGCCCAATACCCATTAAGGTTGCGGGGCCATTCGTCAACTCGAAAGGTGTGACCAACCATTTGAAAAGGCCCTCCTTAGATTTGAAGGCAGTATTCCACACATCGGAGGGCTCGATTGGTACCTGGTGATAACCAGACTTCGAGTCAATCTTGCTAAAATATTTGTCCCCCTTAAGCTGGTCCAAAAGGTCATCAATTTGTGGGATTGGATAACTATTCTGAACAATGATCTTATATAGTTCCCAAAATTCAATACATAATATCTTAGTCCCATCCTTCTTCTGTACCAACACAATCAGGCACCCACAAGGTGATGACCTCAGACTTATTTGCCCTTTCTACAATAGTTCCTTAATCTGCCTCTTGATTTCATCATTCTCTAGAATGGAGCGTTGATAGATCAACTCATTCGGTAGTGACACGCCCAGGGTTAGATCAATGGAGTGCTTGACCTGATAGTGAAGGCGTGCCCCTGTGGGTGAGGTAAAGATATCCCTATACTCCTCCATGACCTTTTCCATCTATTGTTGTTGTGCATAGGAACCCTGTTTGGAAGCCACAGATGTGGTCAAAACCTTCTTCTTTCCCTGAGGGTGAATAGCAAGGAAGACAAATTTCCCTGTCTAGGAAATTATCTTACTGCATTGCTTCATAAAGATCAAAGAGATGGTGGTAGGCGGAGCTACCTCTGGTATCTTGTATAGCTTATTGACCAAATATATAATAACAATGTGAGGCCTAGACTCATGCATAGCATGACACTTCTGTTGGTATTCATATATGAATCATACAATTCACCCAATTCCACATTAATTGTCAACTCGAGGCTCGACTAGTTATTTCAAGGCTACCATGCAAGGTATATGTAGGCCACATGTTCCCTACCCAACAATGAACATTCAATCATAACATAACAATGTGTAACATCAAGTTAAAAATGTAACAACAATTAAGAGTAACAACAAGTTAAGACTCACAACAACACACTAAAATCATTACACAACAAAGAGATAACACAATAGAAAATAAACCTACACACACATGCATCTAATCTAACTGCACCTGGTCAGGAGAGTGCGCCCAACTCCCTAATCAGGGTTGTAGCAAGATCGAGATATATATAATACTCAAAGGATCAAAAATTTTATTAATCAAAATATATCATTACATAGGTCTGTTCTTATAGCTTGAAAACATTGTATATCTCCTAGTGGTGGCTTTCCCAGCCCTCTAATCAATACTTATACATTTCATAAAGCAATTGACAGTGCTTAAAGTTACGACAATTGTTTGCCTACAAATACACAACAGTTTCCTAAGATACAACAGAATTCAAAGATAGCACTTGCGTTGGCCGAGAGGTTGATCCACTGCTTGCAGTTGATATCCACAAATAGCGTTGTTAGCTCAACGGTCATCATATGCTAAATTATTCCTTTGATCATCATTCCTCCAAATCTTCATGAAAACTTAAGTTAGCAAGTCGCTTTAGGCAATAATACCCTGTGACTACGTTTCAATGATTAACAATTCACAAATACATGACAATAGGTATACCTTCGCTGTTTAGAATGCAAATCGACTAACAAGGGCATGAAATGAGTTCAAGAAAGGCATAGAAAGGTGGGTAAAAATAGGCAAAATTAGCAAACAACATATCCCCCCCAACTAGCATTTCTGCATTTCCATCTGCAACTCGTCTCCCACGCAGATCTGTGTCAAAGCCACTGTGGTCAGCATGGAGCTATGCAAGGTCATACTTCGTAGCCATTTATGTTCCATGAACCTTATATCCATCTGATTGAAGGACTTCCTTCCACCAATACTTGTGTACCACGTAAGCTGGTGTGTACTCTTCAGCTGGCAACCAAACAATGGGAAAACAAAATCTCATACCCATCCATCACGTGCCACAGGTTTGAATGCATGCAATATACCATGGTATTCTTTCCAAATCCTGAACAAAATTAGGGACCCCAAAAGGTTTGCATATTCTTACTACAGTTGATGACAACACCCATTGTTTCTAACAGTCAGCCCGGTTCTCCTCTTGACAAGTAAAAATTTTCTTTGTACACATGTCAACACACCACTTCTACATTTCCAACATCTGACCCCTCCGTCCTTCTATTCCTAAGAAGGTACGATGTTTGTTAAAAATATTCACAACCTGACAATGTTCTGCCCAAACTACAAGTAGCATGTTCACATGGTTCTCTTCGAACGTGTCGAAGGCTTTCTTCCACTTAACTTGGTCAAGTGTGAAGGCAGTGAAGGCTCTCAACTAAATATCCTCCACATATGGCATTGACTTGAAGATTGATCGGTCCCTAGAAAATAATCATGAATGATCAATCGGTCAAATGCTGGTTTAGAATATTGTGTCCCTTCAAGATCCACAAAAACTGTATCGGATCTTCAATTTCATGACTTATCTCCCGATGGATGCTCTCCAAATAGAAGAACATGTGTTGTTCATGGAGTAACATATCATAACTATGAGCAGGAGGTTGGCATGCCATTACCTACTGTGCTAGAGCGAACATTCCATCTTTGTCAACCTTTACTAGCTGCACCTATTTTTCTAGTTCCTCAATTCTTTTCTTTTGCTTTTCTTGTTGCTGCTTGGCTTTATCCATCTCTGTCACATAATTTTGTCACTACTCTTGCAGCTTTTTCTTGAATCCTTTGCACTCCTTCCTTGTGGGCATCCAAAGAGATAGACCCCTGTTGAATACAATATGTGGTAGCCCACCATTTTTGGATTTCAGCGGTGAACAAGAATTCCTGCGACTCAAACATATGCCACAATGGTTTAGTGTGTACTATTGCTAAAGTGGTTTCGGCTCCAATATTTGCAACAACCTGACTGACATTCTTCTTGTGCTTCTTTACCTGTCTACGTAAGAGTAAAACTTGCTTCCTTAAATTAATAATCCCCAATTTTAATTGCGTATTTTCTTTGAATTGCGACCGGTACATTTCTTGGACAATGGCCTTTCTTTTTGCACATTGTTCAATAAATTCTTGCTTGATAACAATCTCCTCCACTAGTCTCGTAGCTGGTGTTGGATTTTTCGGGCTGATGTCAGGAAATTCATCCACCATTTCCTGCTTCACCCTTATTTCCTCTCTCTTCTCCTCAACTTAGGGGGCGGCCCCAACATTTTCCTCCGCAGGTCTTGAAACTTCTATGTTTTCTTCGAGGGGCTCTGGAGCCTCTACAGGCCCTTGTGGAGCAACATTTTCAACACCTTTTTCCTATGGCTGATCTAGGTGCTTTGGCTACTCTGTTGTACAGTTATCCTCCTCCATCCACTCAAAAATCAGTTATGGCCCTTGTGGGTCGATACCAACAGCAAAATTCTCTTCCAATGGCTCTGTGCGAACAACACCAGCCACAATTTCTTCAATTATTTGCTCAAAAATTGGTTATGATCCAAGCAGGTCGATACCAAAATAAATGTTTTCTTCTAATGACTCTGTGAGAACAACACTAGCCATGGTTTCTTCATATTTTCCCTCGGTCCACACTAGT
Organism: Pinus tabuliformis; assembly: GCA_031772625.1. Classification (NCBI taxonomy): domain Eukaryota; kingdom Viridiplantae; phylum Streptophyta; class Pinopsida; order Pinales; family Pinaceae; genus Pinus; species Pinus tabuliformis. The sequence goes on along the minus strand of CM062812.1, from coordinate 477,824,627 downwards.
TTTTGTGTAACATGTCGACCACTAGTCCTTCAATTTGTCTAGTTTTTCCACCAGTCAACATTGGTTCTTATGTGACAATGTCAATAATGGTGCCTCTAGCTATCCCTACAAATTTTAGTATTGAGGGAGAGATATTTCTTTCTCTGAGCATCTAGGGGTGTGAAATTTCCTTTCCCCTCTTGGCAGGGAGGTAGATTGCATAGAACGAGGGATGTCCTCCTCAATTTCCATCCTTTCTACACCTACTTCTTTAATTCCTTCTCCTTCCCTTGGATTTTTTTCTCTTTCCTTCTCCTTTTGCAGTGCCATCTACTTTTCCGGTTTGGCCGCTTGTTCGATAGTCGATGCTAGTTCTTGTGTAACAACTTGGACCATGACTTCCATGACTTCCACTGGTTTCTCCATCACTTTGGCAAGCGATGTTGGTTCTTGTTTAACAACACTGCCTGGAATTTCTTTTATTGTCGGAAATTCTTCCATCAACTTAGTGATCGACACTGGTTCTTCTGTAACATCTTCGACTACACTTCCTTCCACTTCCATCGCTCATGTTTGTAGGTCGGCATTTGATGTCGGTTCCTGTGTAGCAGTGTCGTCTGTACCCTATTCTACCTCCATTTCTTCTTCTGCTAGGTAAAAATTTTATGTCAGTTCTTGTGTAACAACATCATCTACGACCCCTTTCTCAATTGGATATTGTGTTTCACTCTACTCTTTAGTGAATGATTCCACTTGGTCAGCAGCTGACACTGGTTCTTGTGTAACAATGTCATCTGCAAATTCTTCTTTTGTCGTTAATCCCTCTTCCCCTCGTTCTGGCATCATGGCCACTAGTTCTTCTTCTACCATTTTAGTGAATTGTGGCCAAGCCACAAAAATTTGTGACAAGGCATGCACCAACAGCAGCTTGACAAGCCCGTGTTTTCTGAGGAATGCCAATGGTTCCTACGACCAATGAGCAGATCATGCCATTAATTGTAGATTATTCCATAAGAAATGTGGCATTTCCAGAGAACTCACACTACAAAACCGAAGGCATGCATAAAGCAAGTGTTTATTTTAAACAAACACCAAACCATTCTAAAAATTATAGATATTTTAAACATTTGAAAAATTGTATGCTAAGTGTAAATCAAAATCCTACCATGGATTGGTTGGGAACCAAATAGTTTCCAGTTAAGTGCCACTTGGAACCATTTGAGTGGAACACATGGCCCCATACTATTTGGCCACGATTTTGCCTCTAATTTTACTGGTGTGTTTCCATATTTGGTGGTTCTTTCGAAATTTAACGACAGCTAAAACCTTCTCCAAATTTAGTGGAATTGTTTCACACTTTAGCTGGTAGTTTTTCCAGACTGCCAATTTGGTGATGTTCCAAATTTATCTGGCACCAACTACACCTTTTCCTTTTACCAAGTTTGACTAGAACTTTGACTAAGCATAAATTTCATCTATGTACTTTGCATCGTTGGATTCCTTATAATGAGCTCTTCGATTTGACGCTACTTTCGCTGAGATTTGAGGACTTTAATTTTTGGGCCCTTAGGGATCCTCCTATATCCATAAGGTAACGGAAAGTGATCTTCCTTGGTAGGCTTATTAATCTCTCTATAATTAATTCAAAATCTCTATTTCCCATTCCTTTGTGGTACAATCACTAAAGGTAACATCCACTCACTGTTCAAAATAGGATAAATAAAGATTGCATCTAGAAATTTCTATAATTCCCCCTTTATAATGTCCTTAAGTGAAGGGTTTGTTGTTATTTGAGGTTATATAATAGGACTAAGTTCTTCCTTGATTTATATATGATGTGTATATACTGAGGGATCGACTCCTTTCATTTCTTTGTAATCCCAAGAAAATTCATTTATGATATGCCTTAAAATAGTGAGAAATTGTTCCTCTTGATCATCTGAAAGGAAAGGGTTGATTTTCATAGTTCTAGAGGGGATGATTTATATAAAATTTTGACATTATTTTGGTTAAAACCAACATTGATTAATTCTTCCTGTGGGTTATCTTCAAGCTATCGTAAAGGTTACTCTTTTATCCCATAGATTTGCATGGCAACATGATACTTGTTTTGCAAAAATTTGTCAATTATATTATCCTCGTCCAATTGCCTACTACCAATAGTGGCTTCTAATGTAAAAATGGGGTAGGGTGATTATTTATAAAGTTATTCCTCTTCTTCATCTTCTACCCACATATGAAAATCATGCTCAACAAGAATTTGAGTAGTGGGATATCATACAAGTTGTTTTGTGAGCTAGCCATTTTTAAATGTCATGTTTCCATCTCTATAGTTTATATAGGCATAAATAGTAGCTAAACAAGGTGTTCCTAGGATAAGATGGTAGCCATTGAACTTGGTATTAGGCTGGAGTACAAGGAAATTAGTGGGGTACTCCCAAGAATCATTAGAAACCATGACATCCTCAATAACACCCTTGGGTGCTACTATGGATCTATCTGTAAGTTTCAGCACTATGGTGGTTTCCCTTAAGGCTCCTTGGAGGTTAAGCTTGAGGATGTTATCCCTGGTAATGACATTATTCTAGCCCCTAAATCAGTGAGGGTGTTGGATACTACAATATTGTTTATTTGTAAGTCCATTATCAGGTTTCCAGGATCCAGATACTTTGGGATGATGACATTCCCAAGAATTAAGTCAGATAATTTCCCAATGACATTAATAGTGGGGGCACCCTTCATCTTCCTCCTAGACCTCCTATGGCACTCTTCTCTGATGAATTTTTTAAATATGGGAACATATTTAATGGCTTGTAGGAGAGGAATTTTGACATAGGTTTTTCAATTCTCCTAAAATTTTAGGTTCTTCTTGGGTGTGTGGTTTATGATGGATCAACCTTCAAGATCAGAAGGGTTGTTTGCTTGATGAGTGTTTTCTTCCTTCTCTTCTTCAAGATATTCTACTGGACAAAGTTGGTGAGAATTAGAAATTACCTTCACATATATCAATTTTATTTCTTTGATTTCTACAACATAAGTAGGATAAGAGGTCTTGCCATTGTAGACTTGTTGTGCCTGCTTATTGTTTTGGTTCATATTAGGGTGATCAAGCATTTGGGGTTGCTTAGGTGGATTGGTTTGGAGTAGTTAAGTTTGAGGAGGAGGAGGCATTAAGGAAGGTGTTTGGGTTGCCTGGAGCCTCCATCCTTGTGATGGATTACCCCATTGAGGATGTTGGTGCTCGTATGGCTAGAAATGGGGAATGACAGGTTGAGGAGGATAGGGCCAAGGAGAAGGAATGGACCATGGTAAGTTGTTTAGTGGAGACCAAGATTCAAAAGGTAGATTATGAATTGTATTGAAATAAGAAGGATAGTGTATGCCTTGTTGATACGGCCTACGGCCTTATGGCCTCCTTTGGTTGATGAAGAAAATTTTCTCCATGCCTCCTTCTGCTCCTTGATATATTGCTTTCAGACATAAAAGAGATGGACACTTGTAAGCTGAATGGTTTTCCTCATACACAAAGAATATTTCTATAACATTTAATGGGAACTCATTTCTAGGGTGCCTCTTGGTGTATCTAGGGAAAAATATGGATAATACCCTTTTTTCGTCTTGTTTTTTCTTAATATGCATTGTGTTCATCTGCAGGGAAAAATTATGTAATATTTCACTTTTAAAATTCTCTAACAAAGTTCGTATTTAATTCTTAATTGCTAAAGTATAAGGTGAAGGACTTAACAAACCCTGGTTGGATATACCTATTTTCCTTGCAACTCTAGAGCGATTTTCAAACATTGTTTTAATTTCCTCATAATTGAGTTGGATAGCATCTTTAGGGTCTCCATTAACTCTTATCTAACCCCTTGGAGTAAAACTAGATTCGTTGATTCTAGATCAAGGTTGCAGTTAGCTCTCCTATAGCTCAACTGAAATATTTCTTCAATGAGTGCATCGAGGATCTATGATTCCAAAAGATATTAGGAGAATAATATTATGAATTTGTGGTAGTAGTGGCCAATAAAATATATTTTAAGAGGACATAGAGTGGAGGTTATAACCTCCCTAATGGATGATTCCATGATCATCAACTAAATAGTTAGCACCAAAAGAATCATATGACTAGATAGTGTATGCTAAGGATGCATGCAAAGTGTTTGAGAGAATGCATCAATGAGATGATTTATCATGGATTCACAAAGAATGTGGCTACACATGAGTGACGAAAGCACTAGGTGTGGAAGTTCAGAGGATAATGGCATAATTGTTAGCACAAAAATTGTGTGTGTGTTTGTGTGTGTAATGGAGTCAAAACCTTTATTAATTGCATGTGTGTGTGTGTGTGTGTGTGTGTGTGTGTGTGTGTGTGTGTGTGTGTGTGTGTGTAATGGAGTCAAAACCTTTATTAATTTCATGTAAATAGGCATACAACTATAATATCTTATAAATATTGTTAATTTTTAGGGCTAGATTGTTCTCCTCTATAAATAATTGCAATTTTAAACTTTCTCAACATTTTCATATTACATTCACCCAATAACATCATTTCATCATTAATAATTATGTAGAGAGAAAAATAACATCAACAAAGTAGTGGAACAGTAAAGAATAATATAAGAAAAGCATGTGCAATAGAGACACTAGGATTTAGCTCAGAGACCAAGGGAAAACCCCACAAGGGGGGAAATCCAACCAGAGTCTTCTTCTATTAGATATTCACCAAATATTCAACTGAGATACAAAGTACAAATATCATGATACATAGGTTATTCATCGTCAATCACACTAGGTTGCCTAGGGTCAATCCATCAACAAACAAGTTTACATAGGCCTTCATATCACTATCATTTTCAAGTAGATCAATTTCATGCCATCATCAAGCCATACATCACTGCCATATCACTTATACTTCCAAATATCACACTGTCATAAGATTTATTACCAAAAGTAATGTTGTAACTGACATCAAGATTATTGTCACATATCTAGAGCAATGTCATGAGGATGTCACAAGTCAAGATAATTGTCATGAGGATGTTACAAGTCAAGATAATTTTCATATACATTGAGGTTACTTCCAAATACATTCATTGCCATATCAAAAGTCACTCTACAATATATTATCACATATGTATCACAGTTCATTGGTATGCCTTCATGTTACAGTCATATAGATCAAGAACATTCTCATAGTCATATACGTACCAAGATCACTCTCATGTATAAACGTTACAGTCATATATTAATTGTCATGGGTTATTGTTGTCATTCTCCATTGCCATATCCAAACAATATTACATAATCATTATACGAATTTCTTCCCCAAACATTATATATATAATCATGGATAGGTTGCAAATATTGTAAGGTTGCAAGACACAAACATAAAATTGACCCATCAAGCCACAACGAGATGAAGTAAATCATTTTCAATCCAAAAAGATACAAAATTCAAGCCATACAATGATGCAAAAGTTGAGCCATACAAAGATACAAAAGTCGAACCTTAGGGGTATGTTATCAAGCCATTGTATAAATAAGCCATTGTAAGTATATCCATACCACTGTATAAGATATGTGATGTCATTGTTGATGTGATGGCTCTGTAAGAGACGTGATTCCACTTGATGAAATGCCTCTGTAAGAGATGTGATGCCATTGTTTGATACGATGCCACTGAAAGTAACTATCCACGAAAAATGATATTTGAGACACACATAAATAAATGATGATCCTTAGTAATAGTGTGAACCGTATAATAATAGTGAGCCATATATATGTGTGTTATAGAGTGTGAGCTACAATGAGCCACTATAGATCATTCCTCTTAATGATGTGAAGAACCAAATGAGCCATAGGATCTTTTATTTATACAAAAAGATGTGATGTTTTTTGGTCCCATTGAATTCTGTTTCTTGTGAGTCTAACTTTCAAATATTAGAGGGAAATTCTTAAATTCGAATTTTGCACAAAATAATATTAAATATATATTTTTCACATGTCGTTAATGATTTCTTTCCCATGGTAATCTATACCACATTAATAATAATATTCCTTAGTCCATTTTGAAGCTAGTTTTTTGGCATGATGGGATTCATTTTAGGGCTATGGCGAAAATTGTCCCATAGCTACCCAAATTTCAACACTGCCGCTCAACTAGGGAGGAATTTCCAAATGCATCATTAGTCTCATTTTGAATGTATATGTGTATTTCATCATGTCTCATGTTGTCAAATCTCATCTCATGTCGTCTCATAGAAGAATAAAAATACACAACCGATGGTAAGCGAGGTCGATTAGATCCTCCTAACCATACAATCTCTAGGTCAAGTTTCATGATCTTCATCTTAGTTGGATAATGATGTCCCAATATAAAGAAGAAGAATCATCATAGGGGAGATAAATATGCCGCCATATATTCAATGAAAATAGGTAGGATACTACTTACCATGAGAGGTAATGATCACAACTATCTTATTGTCTTTTAATTTTCCCACCTTGACCATCATGAATCAAGTGGTAGAATACATACATCCACTACCTTGGGGGAGATACACACTTACCATAAGAGGTAAGGATAAAAAACACCCAAGACACTTGGGGGAGATACAAATTTGCCACAAGTGGTAAGGAATAGACACACCCTAGTCTCCTCAACCATTAGTCAGATGGGTGGCAATCCCAACAAGCCCAACTTGCCGGTAGGATTCATACTAGGGTATACTCGGTCAAGTACCAGACTTGATAGTACGGGAGATACACAGTTACCATTTATGGTAAGGATTAGACATGCCATACATTGACAATAAGGGATATACACTTACCATGAGGTAAGGATTAGACACACCTATTCTCCATGAGTTTCCTCAACCCCAGGAGCTCTCCGGCCACATTCCCACCCTATGAGTTTATATATGGGGGAAGAACATAGCTTAGTGTTCTCAATCAGTCATGACCACTTCTTGGCAAGGTCACCTCCACTAGTCTAAGTTTCTCTCTAAAGACCAAGAACTTCCCTTTCAGTAAAGGCTTGGTAAGAATGTCAGCAATTTGTTCATTAGTCGCAATGTGATGGATTCTCACTACTCCTTTTTGTACCATATCCAGGATATAGTGATATGTAATCTCAATATGCCTGGACTAGTCATGAAACATGTGATTCTATGAAAGTAAGATCCCACTCTTAATATCGCAATATATCACAGTCATTCCCAACACATGCTCAAATATCTCTCTGAATATATTTCTCAATGACACTTCCTCAACTATCCTCAAGGAAATTAATTTCTACTTCTGGCTTATCTAGGAAACCATGAAAGACCTCAAGCTAAAGCAACACCAAAATATGCTCTTTCTGTCAACAAACTTTTCAGTTAATCAACATCAGTTTATCCATTAAGTCTGGCAGTGTATCTTAGTTTATGATTAATAGTTGTCTCATCTTATGTCTAGCAACAATGCAATAAACATGTACATGATCTATCTGCCTCTAAGTACATAATACAAATAAAGGATCCATCTGGTTTCCAACCCATTATAGGATCCATCAAATATGAATCTGAAGAATACTCACTCTCAACTGATTTAGTTTAATCCATCATGTTAAGTGTTTAACAACATGCTCTCTTTGTCAAGAAAGTCCTCATCATCTCTCTATTACACTTCTAATATCAAACAGTTGATTATAGAGGCTCTGAGGTCAACATCCTCTGGTATTGAAGAGATGATTTGATCATGTCAGAAGTAAATTATTAGGATATATAAAATAAAACATCAAAGACATGCCTTCAATCATGAATATTGGTTGTATTATGCATCACATGCCCATCATTCCAGGCATGCAAAGTCTAGGTGACTTACTTGAGTCCGTTAGAAATTGTAGCAAGAAAGGATCAATTTGACTTGTGCCTTAGCCAAATTGAGTAATTTAATTTTCCACATTAGCAAGATGACTTGGATTGCAGTTAGCTTGAGTGACATGGCCTTGTCACTTAGTCATATTATCCAATTTGAGTTTGTAGGCTTGGAGTAGTTTTGTGTATGTAGTGATTTCTAAAATATAGAAATCTAGTTCAGTTATTTTCAGTTGAACTCAGTTAACTAAGATATAGTTACTAGTTGACTTAGTTGAAGGTTAGTTGAGTAGTTATGATTGTTGTTAACTCATTGATCTCTCAGTTAACTAGTCAATTAGCTAAAAATATCCCAAACATGCATGGAATTCGAATTTCCTAGTTGAGGTGGAGGAAAAGGCACATTGTAATCATAAATTATATACTAGTTGAGTGTATAGGCTTGGAAATTAAGTAGGTGATCAATTCCTTGGGATTTGAGCAAAGAAATAAGGAATTCCCATATTCTTTAGGAGCTCAATTTCTACAGGATTGTGCAAGGAAATATGAGGCTAGCCAGGGGCTTGAATAGGCTAAGTGTTGGCCAAAGATAGTTATTCAACACAAGAGTAGTTTTACAGAGACAGGTGTGATTCAAAGCTTGAAGCTAACATTGTAATAGATTCTCATTCTCATCTGATTAATGAAAATTAGTGAAGAGGTTTTTTTCCCAGTTGGGTTCCCCTGTAAATCATTTTTTTCCTTTTGTTTTGATGGTTTCATGTCATTGCATGTGTTTCTATCTTCTGATTTTCTATTGTGCAAACTGTGGAAGAAATTTGTATCTCTTGTTTTCAGTTTGAATTCATCAGTAGAAATTTCTTGCCATTTCTATAGAGTCCACATGGGACTTTCTTTAATATGTAATCATGAGTCTCATCTCATATGCCTCAAATCTTTGAGGTAGATCTAAGTATGCTACATCATGGAAGAAGAAAATTTCTCATACATTTGATAATAGTATATTCAACAATAGGTGCTAGTATGTTATCATGGTCTTCTCCCTATGAGAGCATCTTCCTTTATCGCAGTTGAAATTATTTTTACAAAAACAACTAAAATTACTACATCTCATCATCTAGAATGATCCTTGTATGAAAAGAATATAGCTCTCATAATCTCATCAAAACGACACATTCAACTTGACTATCTACTCCCTTTGAATAGGAGGCTTCTCAATCATAGCTATCAACCTGAGAGGCTAGGTTTCTTCCCTCAAGGTGTGACATATTGTCTACTTTCAAGCACCACTCTTAAACATGGGATGGCTCAACATCCTCATCAATTTTGATATAGAATATTTGGTCCTCACTTTCATAAAATATACTTGTTGATCCCATAAAACGAGGAAAAGAAATAATAGAAAAGTAAATAAGCATAATGAAAGTGTACTTGGTTATGAGGCAAGATTGTCATCCTTTTTCTAGATAGGAGAGTGGATTCTTCATTATCTTGCACCAACTCCCTCTTAGATCTTACTCTTCCTACACTATTTTGCATTCTGATGATCCTAAAGATCTTATTTCCTTGATCACATCCTCATCCAAAAATTTAGTGAAAGAATCATTGAAATATTCATGTAGGAAGAATAAATAATAGTCTGAAATGATAAATCTAAAGAAGAGAAGAAAATAACATAAGTCTTGAAAGTAACTATATTTCATGAGGATTGTAGGAAGTTATTAGCTCCCTCTTGATCTTGTACCACAGAACATCAACCATATGTCAAAGTTATCTACAAATTATTCCTCTTGAACACAACCTATATCCTTGATCTCTTTCATCAGTAGCCAAATCCAACTTATCAATCTACAAGATGATCTCTATATGTATCATATCATCTCTTATTCGGTAGAAGACAATTATGACTCAGGTTAATTTGAATCTATCATAGGTACTTAATTAACTCAATAGATTCCCACTGATCATAATCATACTAGGGTTCCAATACTCTAGGGCCCATGCCTTTTCCATATCCAAGCCCCTCATAGGGTTTCTCTCAAACTGTAAGTACAAAGGCTCCTTAAGTTTTCCTTCAAACCCTAGCATTATTTTAGGTATTTTCCATATTCATCCTCTTCTTTATGCACTTCATCATATGTGTCTTCAGGAGGGTGATGTCAATGAATTTTCTTCAGCCCAACTCTAATACCATGTTAATTTTTAGGGGTAAATTTTTCTCTATTCTAAATAATTGCAATTTCAAAACTTTTTCAACATTTTCATATTACATTCACCCCATAACATCATTTCATCATTATAAATTATGTAGAGAGAACAATAACATCACCAAAGTATCAAAACAGTAAAGAACAATAGAAGGAAATCATGCGCAATAAAGACACCAAGATTTAGGTCAGAGACTAGGGAAAACCCAACAAGTGGGGAAATCAAACTAGATTATTCTTCTATTATATATTAATCAAATGTTCATATGAGATAAAAAGTACAGATATCATGAGACATGTGTCTTTCATCATCAATCACACTAGGCCACCTAGGGTCAATCCAGTTCAGATAAGTTTATACAAGTCTTCATATCACGATCACTATCAAGTAGATCATTGTCATGTCATCATCAATCCATACATCATTGTCATATCACTATTATTACCAAACATCACATTTTCATAAGAGATCACCAAGAGTAATGTTGTAACTAACATCAATATTACTATCACATATCCAGAGCATTGTCATCAATATGTGATAAGTCAAGAGCACTTTCATATACATTAAGATTACTTCCAAATACATATGCATCTCATATATATAATATTAATACCAAATTCAATGCTATATCGAAAGTCGTTATGCCATATATTATTACAACCATATCACAAGTTATTGTTATTCCTTCATGTTGCAGTCATATAGATCAAGAACATTGTCATAGTCATATACCAAGATCACTCTCATATATCAAGCCACTATCTAAGCAAGCTACTATAAGTATAGAAATTCCATTGTATAAGAGGTGATGCCATTGTTGATGTGATGCCTCTGTAAGAGATACTATGCCACTTTTGATGTGATGCCACTACTGATGTGATGCCTATGTAAGAGATGTGATGTCGATGTTGATGCAATGCCACTATAAAGTAACAATACACACAAAATGATATTCGAGCCACTAAAAAATAAATAATGATCCTCAGAAATAATTTGAACCATATAATAACAGTGAGCCATAGAGATGTGGGTTATAGAGTGTGAGATACAACAAGCCACTATAGATCATTCCTCTCAATGGTACAATGAACCAAATGATCCATATGATCTTTTATATATACAAATCGATGGGGTGCCTTTTGATGCCAATGAGGTCATTTACTTTTGAGTCTGACTTGCAAATATTTGAGCGAAATTCTTAAACTTGAATTTCGCACAAAATAATATTAAATATATTTTTTTCACATGTCTTTAGTGATTTTTTGCCCATGTTAATTCATGACACATTAATAATAATATTGCTTTGTCCATTTTGAATTTTTTTTTTTGGCATGACGAGATTCTTTTTAGGTCTATATGGAAATTTGTCCTATAGCTGCCCAAATTTCAACAAATCATACACACCTCTATGAAATTATCAATAAAATATGGAATTAGGCCTAGGATATAAGGGGCATGCCAAATTATTGAATATCCTCAGATATAAACTTTGAGGGGGTAGGATTTGGAGGCGAGTGATGATGGCTCACATAGTTGGTTTGTCTAGACTTGGTCAATAAAAACCCTAACTCAAGGTTTAAGGAGGGATTCTTAGGTAAAACTTGACTTGGTGAAATAGCCAAATTTTCTCAATCAAACAGTGGTGGTTTCAAGCACAAGGTTTTGTTTTCCCATGGTTTTGTGCTAGTGGATTATATATAGTAAATCCTTTAAAAGGACAATAATACTTCATTGTAATGTACTAGGGAGTTGAGAAATGTAGGTTCACATGCTGACTTGGCCAGGTTTTGGCCAAGGGACTAACATAAGTATGTTAGTTCGTTTTTCATAGATACATATTTTCCAGGTTAAACATTGTGTTCATGACTGTGATTTGTTGCTAGTTGTTTGTAATCTTCTCTTGGTAAATTTATATTTCTCTCTAGTAATTTTTAACAATGATATCCTGCTCATGAAAAAGGAAAAATATCCCCGTTTAGAGCACAACCATGGCTAGGTACCTAATGGATAAGAACAAGTCAAACAACATGGAAGATAAGAGGCTTCATAAAATTTCTTAAAACTCTAGTGAAAACCACCTTCAACTTAAGCAAGGATGGCATGAGGATGCACAATCTTGGCTAAACCATTTTGGAATAACTAAAGAGATCAATTTGCAAAATAGGGATAATTTAAAAATGTTATTACATCAAATTTAATGAGAAACTATGTTCTGATAAAGAGTTAGAAGGAAAATGAAAATTAATACATTATAATAAGGTGATAAACCCTAACCTAGAAGACCAAAACTATTTATATATTATGATGAGTGTGAAGAAGAAAATAAGCATTGTTATAATAAGAAATGACTCTCATGAGCTCCATAGTGAAAGTGGGTGTTGATCCATTTCCAAAATGCCTTAGAATGAAATAGTATATCACATTGCTGACACTAAGATGATTGAAGATGAAAAACACTATCTTACAATGTCTTGCATATAGTGAAACTAGATCCCAATTTCAAAATATTTGTTACATAGCCAACCTTCTTTACGTTTTAACTCAATAAAACTATAATCACCTTGAAATGTTTCTCTTGAAAATTTGTTTCAATTTTTTTTTTTAATTCCAAATAAGAATTTCCCTTTTAAAGTCTATTAAATTAATTTAATATCTATAGATATTTTTTTGTGTAAGCTTGGCAGTACTTCCTTTTTCTATTAATTATATATAGGCAGGTAAAAACACTCTAACTATTAAATTTCTCGATCTCTATCTTTCCACTGCTCACCATCTTCTTTCCCCACTAGAATCGATCCCGCATATCTCCCACCGAACAAGGTCTACCACAGGCCCGAGAAAAACCCCTCAGCAGCAAAGGCGTCCCCTTGAAGCCAAAACAACTCTGATACCAAATGTAGGTTTTAACTCCATATAGAAATTACCTGCATAAGAATTCTAAAAAACAGAAAATAAACAATGGTGAGAAAATAACACATAAAACAAATATACACAACGATTTTCCCCTATATCCCAAAACCGGGACTACCAGATTGATTTTTTATTATGTTCCTTTTAATGTTATAATACTTATATATATACATGCCAAAGCATCCATAAACCATAATCCATTAACCCTGGATTAGAACATAACCGTAGTTCCCTTGACTAGATCTACAAAATACCATGGGCTGAAAACCATCGCACCTAAAACCATGTGTGAAAACCATGGACAAAACCATAGGTAGGTTCGTCCACCTAATATAGGGTCCAAAAAAAAATTCTCGGGGCACTCCCCCGAACCCCATAGGGGGGCTACTGCCCCCCTCAAATAGGGGGGGTTGCCACGCCCCTATGACCTCCCCCCCCCCCCCCCCCTATTGCGCATCGACGAAACAAAGGGGGGGCTCCAACCCTCATCTAACCCAACAATATCCTACTTGTTTTCTTTCCATAGGGGGCCACAAGAGAGCTTAGTTATTTATCCAGCCCTACAACGCCCATTGTTTCTCTACACCAAGAGAACTTCTCATAGCTCACAGATTTTGTCAATGCATCTGATGTATTCTTCAAAGTATCCACCTTTACCAGCAACAACTTTTTGTCTTCTATCATATCCCTCAAAAAGTGATACTAAACATCAATGTGCTTTGTCTTTGAATGGTAAGCAGGGTTCTTTGCCAAGAAAATTGCACTTTGATTGTCACAGTCTATCCCTATAGCTCCTTGTACTAACCCCATACTTGAACACAATATCTGCAACCAAACTACTTCCTTGATTGCATGAGTGGCTACCATGTATTCTGCCTCTATAGTTGATAGTGCCACTACAGATTGTTTCTTACTCATCCAACTAACTGCACCTCTAAATAGGTTAAACACATACCCACTTGTAGATATTCTCTGGTCCATATCTCCAACCCAGTCTGCATCAACAAAGCCACAGATATCCAAAACTATGTCCAATCCTGGTATTCCTCGGTAGCACAAACCATAATCACTAGTGCCACGCAAATACCTAAAAACCTGCTTCACTGCTATCCAATGCTCCTTCCCTGGTTTTGACATAAACCTTATCAATACTCCCACTGCATGTGCAATGTTTGGTCTAGTACAGATCATCACATACATCAGGCTACCAACTTCACTTGCATACGGAACACGAGATATGTCCTCTTCCTCTTCTTGTGTCTGGGGACACTGTTCAGCAGATAACTTTCCACCTATAGGAATAGGAACCTTCACCGTTTTACTATCCTGCATATTAAACCTCTGCAGTATTGTCTTGACATACTTCCTTTGGTTTAACTAGAGCTTCCTCTTTGCCCGATCTCATTTAATTTCCATGCCCAAAATATAGTTTGCAATACAAAGATCTTTCATACTGAATTTGGAGGAGAATTGGGTCTTCAAATCCTGAATAATTTCTTTGTCATTTCCAACTAGCAACATATCATCCACATACAAGACCAAATAAATAACATGATCACTAATTAATTTAAAATACACACAGTGATCTGCTTTGCTTCTGGTGAAGCCAAGTCCTCGTATAAATGTATCAATTTTTCATACCACATCCTTGGTGACTATTTTAACCCATACAGAGACTTTTTTAACTTGCATACCAGTTCTTTCTTACCCTTCACTGCAAATCCTTCAGGTTGCTTCATGTAGATCTCTTTATACCCAATAAAGATGCACTTTTCATATTTACTATCCAACTTTTTTCTTTTCTCCTTTGGAACATGTACATATGCATCACATCCAAATACCCTCACATGTGAAAGAGACAATTTCTTACCAGTCCATACCTCTTGTGGAGTCTTATCCTACAACGCTAATGAAGGTGATTTGTTGACTAGGTAACGTGCAATCTCCACTACATCTGCTCATAATTCCTGTCCTAACCCGGCACCACTGAACATGCGTCTTGCCCTTTCCATCAACGTCTTGTTCATTCTTTCTGCAACTCCATTTTTCTGAGGTGTGTATGGAGTAGTCTTTTGTCATGCTATACCAAACTTCTTACAGAACTATCCAAATTCCTTCTTGAAAAACTCTCCATCGTTATCTGCCCTCACCACCTTTATCTTCTTCTTTGTCTGGTTTTCCACCAGAGCCTTAAATTATTTAAACCTGTCAAAGACTTCAGATTTCTTCTTAAGTAAATATATCCATGTATTCCTTGAGAAGTCATCTATAAATGATACATAGTACATAGACTTACCCAGTGATGGAACCTTCACAGGTCCAAACACATAACTGTGCACAAGCTCTAATATATGTTTTCCCCTCTTACCACCAGAGGGGAAACTCACCCGATTCTGCTTCCCATATACACAATTTTCACAGAAATCAAAATCTAGAGAGATATTAATCATACCTTCTACCATACCTTTACCTTGAAGTATTCGAAGGCCCTTCTCTCCAATATGTCCAAGCCTTTGATGCCATATCATGGTCTTTTCTCCATTGACCACTAGATTTTCTGCTCCACTTTCAGGAACCACAAAATTGTTACACGCATCAAAAATAGTGTTACCTTGCAGCTTGTACATAGTTCCAATATGAACTCCTCGCATCAATACCAGTGCTCCTCGAACCATCTTGCATGTATCTTTCTCGAACACTGTTTTTGCACCTGCATCATCTAGCTTGCTTACAAAAATCAGATTTCTAGCCAATGCAGGAATATGCAAAACACCCAGAAGTGTTCTAATCCTTCCACCTTACAACTTCAACCTTACTTTTCTACAACCAATGATTCTAGCCTTCCTATCACCCCCTAAGAAGAAATCACCATCATCGTATTTCTCATACTCGCAGAACCACTCTCTATGGGGAGTTAAGTGAAAGGATGCACCTAAGTTAATCAACCATGCCTGATGATCTACATGTGGGCTTGAAGAAGAAGCCAAGTACACATCCCCACTTTCATCTGAGATGGTTTTCACCTCTCCAGAAGGAGCATCATTAGATACCTTTCCTTTGTCAGGATCTTTAGATTTACAGTCCCTTTTGTAGTGCCTTCCTTTCCACATTTCCAGCACACCTTTACAAATTTTCCTAGAGATTTAGATCTCCCACTCGAGGACTTATTTTTGTTTCTGTTATGGGACCGTCCTCGTACAGAAAAGGCATCACCATTCTGGCTCTCCGTATTTTTCTATCTCATCTCCTTTGTTAACAAGGATGAGACTATTTCATCAAACTACAAGGCAGTTGTATTGCTACCTATTGCAATAACCAAACTATCCCACGAATCTAGTAGAGAACACAAAAAACTAATGCACTTATCTTCATCTGAAATTTTAATATCAATAGACAATAACTGGCTTACCAAAATATTAAATGCGTTCAGATGCTCTGTCACTGAGTCTCCATCTTTCATCCTCACGTTATACAACTTTTTCCGTAGGAACAGTTTATTCACTAAGGACTTAGATTGGTACAAATTCCCTAACTTGTCCCACAAATCCTCCACTGTAGCTTCGCCTGATACATTCAGCAATACTGAATCTGAGACACACAATCATATTATGCTCTTTTCCTTCTGATTCAACTTCTTCCAATCTTCATCGGACACTCTCGTTGGTTTAGTACCTGGTTCTAATACGATCCACTGATTTGTATCCACCAACAGATCCTCAATCTTGAGTTTCCATAACTCAAAACTCTGACCATTTAATTTCTCGATCTCTATCTTTCCACTGCTCACCATCTTCTTTCACCACCAGAATTGATCCCGCAGATCTCCCTGTCACACGGAATCTGTCAAGGGTGCGGACACGACTGACCTTCCTAGAAGTCTAAGACATTCTAATGACAAACAAGACAAAATGGAGTGATCTTTCTCTAAATACACCTTTTACAACATGAAAACTACAAGTGTTTAGGCTTACCTTATTCCAAAACGCTGTTGTTGAAGTCCGTTCTTGACGATCCGGATGAGCTCCTCCTTCAAGTCAATTCCTGCAACCACAAACAATCAAACAATTACCAAGCACTTGCATTTCATATAATAAAACATATATTCAACATGCAGACCAAGGAACACATGAAATAACTCATTAACACAAGCTATTGAGAAAAATAAACCAGTTTGTATTAATAACGAAACAAAGAAACTCTTACAACCTGGCCTTGGTGTTGTGCAAGTTCCTCCCAGGGTCCATCAAGGGTTTTCCTCTACTTTGACAAAGCTCACCCTCTCCCAAGTAGAATCAAGTGAAGACAATCTCTCCTCACAAAGGCTCTAATGGAAGACCTAAATCCTGCAGCATTTACCCAAAGAAAATGTATAGCTCCAACCTCTTCTCCTTCTGGCTCAATGCCTTTATTTATAGTGCTGTAAAGAGGTTATTCAGGTCCACTATCAATGGGATCATCCCCCTCTTTGGGTGGGATAGCTCCCTTATTGATGGGATAAGTTCCCCCTTAATAGAGATACATGAACCAACTGGAGGCGCATCCATTTCATCAAACCGACCTCTAGAATGTTCTAGAAGTAACCACAAGTAACTTTTTCAAGATAAAACTCGCGCATTTTGCCTTTTACAGAGGGACGCACCTGTCCCTTAACATACAGAGCGTCCATGGACGCAGATTTTGTGAACATGGTCAGCGTCCCCGCAGGTAAGGCTAGAGAGAACCTGCGACCCCAGAGATAAACATAGTTTTTACAAGACTTTCTCTCTTCTTTGAGTTTGAGATGGATAACAGAGGCATGAGACTTGCCTAAGAGGGTAGCATGACTGTTGATTTGAGCCATACTAACTGTAAGTAGTCAAGGTGACATTTTTTAGTGTAACAGATTGCCCCCTAAAGTGCGAAGCCTGGAATAGAATAGGGTTTTGTAATTCTAGGAAGGGTGAAGCGCTTTATCATTTCAAGGATTGTCTTGTGGATGGCCTGGTTGGAACCTGCAATTTTCAACACAAAATACATGGATAAGATTATATCATCACTGAGGTAGGCATTCCCATACTCAGATTCAAAACTTTAACTAATGGACTAACTATTCTGATACATGAATGATCTTGCAGTACATCATTTTAATAGACTTTTGTAGACACAGTATGGACGCAGCCATCTGTTTATGATTAGTCTACATAGATAATGAATACAAAACTCCTCGCAGCCTGGATGGTAGAAACTAGATCCAGGGTCTTCACTTCTACTTCCCGAATTGGTACGATTCTAGCCATGTGATTAAATGATTCGATGTCGAACATGGTAGAAACCACTTGATTACCAGTCAATGATGTAAACTGTTAACAAGCGTGAGAGAAACCACCAGTAATGTCAATGGTTCTCAAAGTACCAAGCACAACCCGTGAAATGTGAATAGATGTTTTGATGTCGAACACTTCACGGAATCCTTTGATCGAAAGTCAATGATGTAAACTGACGTCAAAGGCGAGAAACCTGCCATTGATGCATGCAGACTTCAAGGTACTGTCGATTCCTAAGTCATCTTTCTAGATAATGTGCCGATGTCGATAGAAAGCGACCCGTTGCAGGCAAGCCCGCAACACGAAATCATTGTTCAAGTTGAAGAAATGTTGCCGTAAGGACTGACTCAGGGATGGTCAAATGGATGACAAGTATTTTGCAGATGAAAGTTTTGCTTGCAGACCTCTTGAACACATAACGACACAACAGATGGCTTGGTGACGAATAACTCAAAGTTAATCCCCGAAACCCGGTTAAAGACTTTCAAAGTGATTTGGTCAACTGTGAGGTAAAAGATTTCCCAACCCAGGTGAATGAAAAGTGTCGTGTTCAAGAGTGGTAATAAAGTTTCTTCTGAGACAAAAGGTGACAAACAGGTTCATTCTTCTCTCTTTTCCCCCACCATTTCTGGCAAGTACCTCTTTATTTTTAACAAGCTTGAGGAGGATAACATATGCTTGATTATAAGCTCATCCTTCGGACGAGTCCAACCTAGTTTAAATTCGAACCCTAGGAAGGAGTGGTTCGTTCCTGTTTGTAATTGAACAGGTCCTTTACTGTAAAAGTTTAACGAGCCCAGTATAGGAGAAACTCGGCGTTTTTCAATTTTAGAGAGTCTGAAAAAACTAAAGGAGACTCCACGTTGAACTTTTTCGTATATTTGTGTCCCTCAAGCCCGAAAAAGTATAAAATAATACCTGGGAGAACCGCTTGATCTTGCGACCAAGGAGTACTTTCATAATAGTGTCGTTAACCTGAAAAGTAAAAAGCGATCAAGGACACGTCGTTTTATTTCCTTATCGAGTTCGAAACGACAAAAACCCGGCAATCTTTTCCTGATTTTGCGGTCAGAAAAGAGCTAAAAGGGGACCGTCTTTTAATTCTGTTTTAACGAGTGAAAAAGAAACACTCGGCAATCTTTTCATGTTTCAAGAGTCTGAAAAGGGCTTAAAAGAGAACTCCAAGGTTTCACTTTTTCGTAAGTTTTAACGAGTTCGAAAAAGGGATAAAAATGTACTCATGGTTTTCACTTTTTCGTAAGTTTTAATGAGTTCGAAAAAGGGATAAAAATGTACTCATATGACCGACTTTCAATTTCATTTACGAGCAGGAAAAGACGGAAAGAACTCGGCATTTTCATTTGTTTTACGAGAATGAAAAATAGCAAAATAATCTCGGGATTTTCATGAGTTTAACGAGTCTTGAAAATAACTGAAATTGACTCGAGATAGGTTTCATTTTTATAAAAGCTTGAAACAGATAAAAACTATGCTTCAAATTAGTTTCATTTTTACACAAGCTTGAAACAGAGATAAAACTGTGCTTGATGCCCCCTAAGCATAACTGTTAGAGCGCATGCCCCCCAGCTTCATTTCATTCAACTAAGGTGGATGAAATGAAGGTTCAAGAACGAGATCATTTGAAAGACTCGACCTAAAACTGTAAGAAAATTATGCAAAAACTGAAATAACTAACCTAAACGTACAACCTAACATCTATGAGGTCTAGTCAAACTCTCGACTCAATTAGAGGAGGGTTTGTTTCATTTTTTAACGAGCTTGACACAGGAAAAGAACTATGCTCGGATTCAGTTTCATGTTTACACAAGCTTGAAACGAAAAACTATGCTTGTTACAAGTTCACATGCCCCCGGCATAATGATGCAAATCAAGGTACATGCCCCCCAAGCTTCATTGCATTCAATGAGGTGGATGGAATGAAGCTTTACTTTCAAAATCTTGGAAAGACTCGTGGGAGTTGTTTCATTTTTTAGCGAGCTTGACACAAGACGAGGAACTATGCTCATAACTACTTTCTACAATCTACCTAACAAAAACTCTACTCTAAAAACCTTGATTCATTTTTTAACGAGCTTGACACAAGACAGGGAACTATGCTCTAAAATCCTTGATTCATTTTTTAATGAGCTTGACACAAGACAAGGAACTATGCTCATGACTACTCTCTACAATATACCTACTTAACCTATCCTTGTTTCATTTTTTAACGAGCTTGACACAAGACAAGGAACTATGCTCAAAAAGTTCGCATGCCCCCAGTATAATGATGCAAAATGAGGTACATGCCCCCCAGGCTTCATTGCATTCAACCGGCTGGATGGAATGAAGGTTTACTTTCAATATTTAACTTGAAAAGGGAGTTGTTTCATTTTTAAGGAGGTTGACACAAGAAAAGAACTATCCTCAAAACCCTTGTTTCATTTTTTAAACGAGCTTGACACAAGATAAGGAACTATGCTCATAACTACTCTCTACAATCTATATAGCCTAAAATCTACCTGATTCATTTTTTAATGAGGTTGACTCAGTAAAAGAACTATCCTCATACTAGCCGATTTCATTTTTTAACGAGGTTGATACAGGGAAAAAACTATCCTCGTACTCACTGATTCATTTTTTAACGAGGTCGACACAGTAAAAGGAACTTTCCTCGTCCTCACTGATTCATTTTTTAACGAGGTTGACACAGTAAAAGGAACTTTCCTCGGACCATCCAATTTTATTTTTTTAACGAGGTTGAAAAAGGAACAAACTATCCTCGTTCTCCTTGTTTCATTTTTTAACGAGGTTGATACAAGAAAAAACTATCCTCGCTGCAGCCTGTTTCATTTTTTAACGAGGTTGATACAAGAAAAAACTATCCTCGTTACATTGATCACGGCTTCCAACTGGAGGAAAGACATGTCAATGGGCACACCTTGATCATGGCTTCCAAGAGGTCTTCATCCGAAGGAAGAATACTTCTTGGGAAGGAACACATGTCAAGGGACTCAAAAGGGATAAGAACATCGTGTTCAAGTAATCCCGTAGAGTTTTCCATGTCAATTACCGGAGCTAAATCAAAGGAAGATGAGCAAACAGTGAGAGGCTCACTTACATCGGTAACTGAAAACATGGGACCAGTTGCCACATAATTAACCCGTGGCGGGGTAGATACCACTTTAGAATCAGGAACATTTAGGGGTGTCATATTATTGGTAGTTGAAACAAGACTAGGGAACGAAAGTTGGTCTACAGTCACAATATTTCCATTGTGAGGGAAAGACATCACGCGAAAGAGTGTCGATACGACAGCTTTCATTGCATAAACATAGTCTCGCCCAAGGAGTAAATTGAAATCCAAGGGACCTCGAACTACCATAAGATCAATACAGACAGTTTTACCTTCCAAGGTAATAGAAAACTTAGGAAGGATCCCTAAAGGTTCACTAATGGTTCTGTTAAAAGCTTTCAGATTCTGCGTAATAGGCGCAAGCTGAGGGGAACCCAAAGCTTTCCAAACAGTTGAGGATAAAATACTAACAGAAGCACCTTCATCTACCTGAGTACGATGTATGTCCCTACCACCCGCCTTAACAATGATTTGGAAGGGGATGGAGGAAGGAAGACGAGGTTCTGTCAGTCTATTCCAATCAAAGGAAAAGACCTCAGTACTTGGAGGGGGTTCTGTAGAAACAGGTGAAATGCCCCCCGGCATAGAAGAATCCGATGTAACAAGAAGAACATCAGCGGTATGAAATTTACTCTCGAAAAGGAGAGTGTGATCGACCGAATGTGAAATTGAATCGACCACTTGATCAACTAATGGATCATCAACCTGAGTGACATGAGTTTCACTCTCCAATGGAAGAGTGTGATTGAGTGTATTTGAATTTGAATCAATCACTCCGTCAGTTGACGGTAGGTTGGGAGAAAGTTTACGGTAACCAGTTGGAAATTCTTGCTGTGGAACAATAAGGTTTTCCAACAATGTTGAGGCTTCATCCATGTGAGGGCAAATGTGAGTTTGATGACTCCCTTTGCATAACTTACAAGGAAACCTAACTTTACCCTTTTTCCCAGGAACCTGACTATCACTGGTTGATGGATCAACGGAAAGTTGATGAGATTTTTTCGACCATACTTCCAAGACCTTTGGAATACCAGGACAATTGACAAGGAAGTGGTCACCCTTACAAAGCCTGCAAGGGTATTTGGGTTTACGATGCATGTCGGAATTTTCCTCAACACAACTAACACTTACAACCATGGTCGGTTGGTTGACTTCTTTGTTATCTTGCTTCTTCTTCTTCTTCTTAACCTCCTGGTTACTAGCATCAAGACTTTTACCAGGCGAAGAGGAAGAAATGGAGGAAGAAAAATTAGGCGAAGAAGGTAAAGGGTCAGCAGAAAGTTGGTTATGTTGAGACGGTGAACTCTGTTGAGGTGAAGCATCCGGTTGAGATGGAACAATTGGAGTATTTTGGGCCAACGAAGTTGAAAATAACCATATCGGTAAACCTATTGTAAATCCAGGTAACGACAAAGTAGCCATATAAGGAGGACCAACATTTCCAAAGTAAGGAAAAGTACTAGGATTCTCATTAGGAGGGGTTCCTAGGTTGATAAATTCCGGAACATTTGCCATTATATTCAACTTCAGTGAATTTTATTAACAATTTAAAACTAAAATTAACAATTCACAATTCACACTTAACAACTAAAATTCACAATTCACACCTATGGTCTCTAAAAGTAAAAACAAACAAATTAACACGCGCTATCAAATCTAGGAGTCAAACCATGCACAAACAGTAAGCTCTCCGGACCGAAAACACTAGTTGGTGATGAAGCCCAACCTCGCAGAATTCAGTACAGAAATGGCGGGTGGAACAGTTACCCCGGCAACCTGCTTAATGAATAGACCGGCACAAGTTCCTCCACTTTAACCGTCTCGAAGTGAAGTGAACCCCCCGGAAAATCCAAGTGAGTATAACCAACGTCTGCTCCAGGTACAGTGGGACCTTCCCTCCACCGTCACCTCGGTAGAACCCTAAAGATTATGGTCACTAAGGTTACCAATGGCCACAAGTACACCTGGGGGAACAGTCTAAACTCCGACAGCACGCAAGGGCAGAGTAACAAGCTCAATCCCCTTACCGGCTCCTTGACAATAATCCAAGGTTTACCGATAAGTGACCCCTGGCTCCTCAACAATGGTTAATCCGAGGTTTACCGTTTGTAATACGTACTGTCTGGCGTCGTTCCCAACGAGGGGGGAATGATCCCCTCACTGGTTCGGACACGAGCTCATGCTTCTCCTTTAAGAGGAGCTTTCCCAGAGTGCAATTGAAACAATTGGATTTATTCTACTCAAGATAAACTATCTATTTGGTTTTGTAGTCTTGGAGAGTTAAGTACTCACCTACTCCAAGACCCTAGCCTAAGCTATGTTGGTGTTTCAGAGCCCTAGAAATGTAAAAATTACTAGATGAATTTTAATTAAGCGCTGTGTTATTAAGGCTGTTATTACTCAAATGGGTAAATGGAGATGAAACCAATGGTGTTATGACCCGACTCAACTGAATGCAATCGAATATGATAATGTAATCTTTTCAATTTGATGAATCCTAACTAAAGTAAGGAGAGAGTTTCCATTCACTTCCAACAATGCAAAAAATTGATCACTAAGAGAAAATATAACAAATTCTCTAATGCACTAATTTCATCAAGAAAAACTAATGCAAATCAATTCCAAACCAATTTTTATTTTTATTTTTGTGTAAATTCAAATCAAAGAAAGCTGATCTAAATCTACGATTGATTTTTCAGAATGTAAACTATGCAATTGTAATCTATGCACAATTCACATGAAAAGTATGCAAATGTAATCTATGCACATTTTTCATTCATATTCTGAAACTGAGAACTCTAATTATGCAAATGTGATCTATGCAAGAGAATTCTCAAACACAAGATGATTCTAATGTAATCTAAGAACCAATCAAGTGCAGGTCGAGAAAATTGGGTGAGAGTTCCAAAGATCAAAACATAAAAACACTCAAAGGCGATTAACACTCATACACAATTTAGCCCCCCCCGGCGAATGAGGGGGAAATTTTTTTGCAAAAACAAAAGCAAAAAGATGCAAAATTGTGAAAAGACTGAGAGAAACCTCCAAGTAATGACCAAAGGAAATCAAATTAAGAATTTCTCAAAAAAGAGACTCAAAACACCCAATTGATGAAAGCTAAAAGCAGGAATGCTAATGAAACAAGTTCAGGTGAAAATTTTTGACAGGGTACTAAAGGATCTGGGCAGAAAACACTAAGAAAAAACAAAATCTAAAAGCAATTAAAGCAAAAATGGAATTTTCTTAAATTTTACAGGAAGACGCAGGCCACCCGTTATCACAGGTGCGGGCCCGCTCTATGCAGACGGCAACAGCGCGTCCAAAGACGCACTGTGCAGTACTAAGAGGGTGCGTCCTTCTGGAAAAATAAAGAAAAACCAAATCTAACTAAATCTAAAGCTAAGCCACCCAAATACTAATTCTCACAGTCAAAAACCAGAAAATAAAAATGATTTTCTCAAAGCAAAGTTCATATAAAGGAAAAGACTCTCTCATTAATGGATTCCCCAGTGGAGTCGCCAATTTGTCACACGGAATCTGTCAAGGGTGCGGACACGACTGACCTTCCTAGAAGTCTAAGACATTCTAATGACAAACAAGACAAAATGGAGTGATCTTTCTCTAAATACACCTTTTACAACATGAAAACTACAAGTGTTTAGGCTTACCTTATTCCAAAACGCTGTTGTTGAAGTCCGTTCTTGACGATCCGGATGAGCTCCTCCTTCAAGTCAATTCCTGCAACCACAAACAATCAAACAATTACCAAGCACTTGCATTTCATATAATAAAACATATATTCAACATGCAGACCAAGGAACACATGAAATAACTCATTAACACAAGCTATTGAGAAAAATAAACCAGTTTGTATTAATAACGAAACAAAGAAACTCTTACAACCTGGCCTTGGTGTTGTGCAAGTTCCTCCCAGGGTCCATCAAGGGTTTTCCTCTACTTTGACAAAGCTCACCCTCTCCCAAGTAGAATCAAGTGAAGACAATCTCTCCTCACAAAGGCTCTAATGGAAGACCTAAATCCTGCAGCATTTACCCAAAGAAAATGTATAGCTCCAACCTCTTCTCCTTCTGGCTCAATGCCTTTATTTATAGTGCTGTAAAGAGGTTATTCAGGTCCACTATCAATGGGATCATCCCCCTCTTTGGGTGGGATAGCTCCCTTATTGATGGGATAAGTTCCCCCTTAATAGAGATACATGAACCAACTGGAGGCGCATCCATTTCATCAAACCGACCTCTAGAATGTTCTAGAAGTAACCACAAGTAACTTTTTCAAGATAAAACTCGCGCATTTTGCCTTTTACAGAGGGACGCACCTGTCCCTTAACATACAGAGCGTCCATGGACGCAGATTTTGTGAACATGGTCAGCGTCCCCGCAGGTAAGGCTAGAGAGAACCTGCGACCCCAGAGATAAACATAGTTTTTACAAGACTTTCTCTCTTCTTTGAGTTTGAGATGGATAACAGAGGCATGAGACTTGCCTAAGAGGGTAGCATGACTATTGATTTGAGCCATACTAACTGTAAGTAGTCAAGGTGACATTTTTTAGTGTAACACTCCCACTGAACAAGGTCTACCACAGGCTCAAGCAAAAACCCTCAACAACAAAGGCATCCCCTTGAAGCCAAAACAACTTTGATAACAAATGTAGGTTTTAACCCTGTACAGAAATTACCTACATACAAATTCTAAAAACCAGAAAATAAACAATGGCAAGAGAATAACACATAAAACAAATATACATAGAGATTTTCCCCTAGATCCCAAAACCGAGACTACCAGATTGATTTCTCATTATGTTCCTTTCAATGTTACAATACATATATAAACATACCGAAGCATCCATTAACCCTGGATTAGAACATAACCATAGTTCCCTTGACCAGATCTACAAAATACCATGGACCGAAAACCATCGCGCCCAAAACCATGTGCGAAAACCATGGACAAAACCATAGGTAGGTTTTCCCACCTAATATAGGGTCCAAAAAAAAATTTCTTTGGGTGTTGTCGCCCCCGCTGCCGATCGGTGCAATGAAGGGGGGGCTTTGGCCCCCCTCTAACCACCCGGTTTAACTACTGGGGCTAGTCATGGAAATAATATAACACAACCCAACAAACATGCCCAAGGAAACCAGATATGTTGGCCACCGATCAACATCATATTCCATCCAAAAAACAATTTGAGAATATCCATCCTTGCTAAATATACTATTGTATCTACTTTATGCTTCATCCTTCGACTTTTAAAGTAAATTCTATCCGACATAAAACCAAAAAATTTATTTCTGCTACTCTAGTCATTCATCAGATGACTCAACAAGGATCAAGTACTTTGCACTTGACCTGGGCACTTCATTATGCAACAAAGTTTGCATTTGTTTTTCAATTTTATCAAAACGAAGATTCTAATGATATTGTTGTACCTGCACCGCCTTAATCTACTTTTGGATGTCCTTTAGGATTGGCTCCTCCTGACGAGCTTGAATTTGTTCTTCTTGGTCCTTGTGTGTTTTCATGGCCCTAGCTAGCAAGTTCTTCATGACCCAATACTGTTGGATTGTCTGTCTAGACAGTGTTTGTCAGCCTCTGGTGTGCCTCGAATCTATGAGCAAGGGATCTCATTCCTCTGTTGGAACAGCTTCTTTCGCAACCTTGGTGTTTAGCTCTTCCTCCCAGGTTGAAATTATGCCTTTAACCTACATTGGAGTTCCTCCATGGTATGCATGCATTAGGTTCTGCATGCTTTCCTCTCCAAATTTCCTACCCTTTTTTGTTGGGTCTTGCTCGTCGAAGCCACCAGCACCTTCATTTTCTTTTATGTTTGTTTGTCGGCCCAAAGCTCCTTTTCTTCCCTGCCTAGCTTCTACCTTCACCATTTTATTTTCCTTATAAAGTTCTTCCAGCCCCCACCCCTCTCTCGTTCTTTCCTGCTCTTGGTATCAGAGCGTGAGAGTCAAAGTGGCAGAAGAGTTAAATAAACATGTAAGGGTAGCATAAGTACAAGCATTATAACCAGTTCATATTTCATTCATGGCCTTCAGCCTTTCCATGTAAATCACCTTTACAGAATAACGAATTCGAATTTGCAGGAGATGACCCAGGTACCCCCCAGTCCCTTCCCATCTTTCCTTCATCCTCACTATGTGCAATAGTAAGAGATTCTCTTCCCTCCACCGCTTGATTCCCCCCTTGGAGTCAGCTAACTGGGTTCCAGGCTGAGGTCTAACGACACTTAGGATTGCTAACAGGCAAGGCTTGGGGTGATAAAAATAAGAAATGTAGGAGTTTGGCTCTATTCTAACTGAAATTGCAAGCCCACTCGAGTCGTGATGCCCCGACTCATCCCTCATACCCCCGAGGATATTGACGCTACCCTGCAATCCACCTTGAACCAGAATGACAGAGAGATATGTTAAGAGCATGCCTAGATCTCCGCCCCCCCCCCCCCCCCCGGTCGGACTTACAGGCCTCTACCCAGTCATTTCCACCTGATTTTATTTGCCATGGCGGAATTACCAGCTGCACTGGGGTTCTAGTCCCCCACCTCACTATAGATGCCCCATTGCTTCTCCGGATTACCCGGGAGCCACGCTAAGACCAGTTGGTCGAGCTTACCACAATTAAGGTTCCCCAACACCCCTTTCCTACCCCCTTGGGTTTGCATGTCTCCCACTAACCAAACTAACCAGACTGAGCATATCTTCCACTTCCCATACCCCCCTCACACCCCTCGCTGGTTCTGGAGACTACCAGACTACCACAAGATCTGAGGGGAGCCTCGACCCCTTCTATATCCCAATATGTGGGTTTTCATGGTGGCCATTACCAATTTCATTCCCCAGGATCCGAGATTCCCTCCTAGCCCTCCATGGATCCCCTCTTTCCCCCATAGCCTTCCATAAATTGCAGCAAATAAAAAACTAGACATTAACAGCAGAATACTGAACCCGAATTCTCGCAATCTTCCACAAATTTCAAAAAATAAAAAACTAGACATCGATAGCAAAAGACTAAACCAAAAATCTCGTGAAACATTCGAAACCACCCCCATTTGATTCCAGACCAACCTCCATTCTTGCAGCATTGATTCCATATCTAGACTTAGGTAGGCTTGAATTACATACCAATCTCCTTCCAAGTCGTTGAAGGCGAATTCCAAGTGCAAATGACAGTCCCTTCTCCCATGGGCCTGTTTCTCCTCTTGGCTTCCAATCTTGTTGCCTGTCACCTATTTCCTCCTCCAGCCTTGCATGCATGCACTAACCACCCTCACCACCTTTCTACCTTGAAAACTTACCAACCTAACCTTTTGTTTTCCCGAGGCTGCCTCCACCTGCCTATCTCTCCCGGTACCTCATGTCACGCTCGTGTGGGATCCTTGGGTGGGCCGCCCACGTACCCTGTCCATTTGTCCTTCTCCCATGTCAACGATCCACTTCCAAATCCCCTCTCCCATCACACCCCATCAAGGTAATCTCTATAGATATTAATCATCATTATTAAGACTAATATATTGTTGTTATTATATTATTATAATATTTTATTTTTTATTAAATTATTTTTCATATATTAATATTATTTTCTATAGATATTAATCATCATTATTAAGACTAATATCTTGTTGTTATTATATTATTATAATATTTTATTTTATTTTTAATTATTTTTAATATATTAATATTAATAATATTATGTTAGTGCAATGTTAAAATATATATATAAAGTCTTTTACACAATAATCAAAATCTATATCTGATAATTAGGATAGCCGTGAAATTAATTGTCCCTTCCACATTATGATTATGTCCCCCATGCATTCCATGGTCAATTCCGTGCATGAATATTGGACCAATATCCACATGTGATGAATATGGAAGGAGGATCCATAAGCACCATCCATCTCTAATTTGAATAGTTTGAATATATGTAACATTAAGGGGTCCATTTAGTTTGAATGTGCTCGAGTTATGGATCCTATAAATGATGTGTAGACCTTTATGTAACATTAAGGGGGGAATTTAAATGTGTTTTGAGTCAGCATTAAGCGACCAATTTAGTAAAATGTAGACCAAACCTATATATAACATTAAAGGGCCCATCTAAACGTGCTTTGTGTTAACATTAATGGGTCCATTTAAATGTTCTTTGAATTAACATTAAGGTGCCCATTTAGTGAAGTGTAGGGTCCAAAGATCATTACATACATCTTGAGTTAATAATATTTAAAGTAGGGAAGACAGTTGTTTCTTCAATTTTAATTGAAGTTTGTTTTTTTTTAATTAGTTTACATGACAA
This sequence comes from Pinus tabuliformis, assembly GCA_031772625.1. Classification (NCBI taxonomy): domain Eukaryota; kingdom Viridiplantae; phylum Streptophyta; class Pinopsida; order Pinales; family Pinaceae; genus Pinus; species Pinus tabuliformis. The sequence continues at coordinate 477,794,915 of CM062812.1, read as the reverse complement.
ATATGTAAAGAATTTAAATAAATTATGATAACTATTAATTTCTCATAAAGAAATATAACATAATTGAATTACAAGTCTTTTTATAATTTTTTATCTATATATAATTTTTATTTTTTATCTATAGAGATGGTCACTTTCCTGGCTTAGTCATTTTGAAGGGCCAAATAAGGTTGCAATCCTTGAGATGGATCCACATGCTAGGACATGAGTCAAACTAAGATATATGGTGAAACCATTACTAAAATTCACAGTTTGCTAAAATTAGTCAAGCAATTACTTTCAATCATTATTAAAAAGCAGAGATCATACCATTTGTAGGTAGCATAGGTTTTCACATTGACACATATTAATAAGATATGTGTAATTCTATATCTCTTTTTGTTTTTCAACCATTGCTTGTTTACCTTCTTTCCTATGCAATAAGTCATCTCCACTCTTAATCAGCACCATTGATATCTAACTGACCCGGAATCAAAAGTTGACCAAGAAAAAGTGACATGCACCTGGAACAGAGTGGTTTTGGAAGTATGTATCACCAATATTTTAGGTTACAATTAGGGTAGGATCAATTTTTAGTTTCTTTTCTTTTTTATTTAAATTGTAAATTTCATAAATATTTTAAAATATGATAAATAAAAGTAATATCGGAAATATTTCCAAAATCTTCAGATCAATTCTAACTCTCCAAACCTAATAGCTCAAATACTTTAATAATAAAAAAGAGTAGTCTTTAAGTGTGACTTTTGGAAAGTTTTCTAGTTTATTTTCCTATCCAATTTAGCTAGAATCTCATAGGGATTTATTGAAATCACAAGTTTGATAGGTGAAATCTTCACAATTGAGGTGCCCCAAGGATTTTTGAGGGTTTTAGATCCATATCTGTAGTCAAAAAACCATTTTAAATAACACAAATTAATATTTGGGCACATTTGTTTTCACCGCATTCCGACCAGAAATCTGCAATAAAGTCCAAAAAGTAGTGTTACCCACCACCTGTGGGTAGTATGTATAGGAGAAATTGTTTCTCCTAGATGGTCCTCAGTCAGTAGCCAATATCCCCTTGCAACCACCAGATAGCTCGATGTTTCATTATTTTTGGCGCCTGAGCCAACCATGTGGTCCCTCGCCCACTTGTTATGGTCATATGTTGGAAGGTGGGCCTTCTGCCCCGAAGGTATGGCTTTCATTGGTGTAGTTGAGTAATTTTCCTTACTTTTCATGGCCACTTTTGGGCATGGACATTGGTTGTGTGGTTCTGCTTCTCGACACCACATACATCACCCCTTTGAACTCATTTTAGCCCTAGTCATCTCTTTTCCCATCCAGATCCACATGTGTCCACTGGGTCAACTTAGGCTTAGCCTCCCCCTCCCCTTGTCCAAACCTTGGCTTAGGCTTGGAACGATGCCCTGGAGGTTGATGTAGCTAAAAAGAAAAGAAAAAGAATAATTTGTCCACTTTCAATAGGAAAACTTCCATAAAATGCAAAATATGGTTGGGACATATGAATTTAACACGTGGGAAAAATCCCCCTCCATCATTATGGAACCCATGATTGTCCGAACCCCTAGTGGGAAATGAACCGTCCCACCTTAAGGGGATATCCACTGCTATATATTACACATCATGATCTCATCTATTGGAGCCCCAATTAGTTATGAAGAAGAACCAATTGAAGGAAAAAGGAATATGAAGAAGGCTGGAAAAATAAAGGTCAGGATAACTCATGTACAACAATTTGCTCCCTCCTACACTCATATACCTAGGTGTGGTATTCCCTTATTATAGCTACCCTTGTACCATGAAATGTGGTCTAGATGATTCTTATGATCCCCACTTCATTCTATTACTATATCATTTTCCACTTGACACTTGAGGGATGTACCATGGATATGTACCCCCCTTTAAAGGTCGAAACCACCTAATAGTGTCCTTAATTAACCCCTTATTGAGCTTGGAGACACTTGTACATGCCAAAGCCCACTATGGAAGGGCATGCCACCATGAAGTGCCCCATTGATTCCATGACTTGTATGCTCTTTTACTTGATTATTCTGAAGGTTTCTTGTATTGGAGGGAAAGGGGATTCATTGGATCTTATGCAGGATTGCAGGTGGGTCTCCATTTGGGGCTTCATCTCCCTATACAAGGTCCTATCCCTCCATAGGGAAACATTGGCACTTGTAGGGTGAGCATTGAGAGCCATGGGCCTCCACCATAGTAGAGAGTACTTCATGGATCTATTGCACCACTCATTTATTGCTCGTGTTCCACCTTTTGGATGAGGATGATGCACCTAGTTCACCATGCCCAACTGGTTCCACACATGCACCATACACTTGGAAGATATTCCAGGGTCCAAAGGATGTATCCCACTACATAGGGAGGGATTATGTCATCATCCTAACCCTTATAGATGGTTTACAGGCATTTTTGATCCACTTGGAGACCCATGCGGATGCCCTTGTGCCCCCTCTGCTAGTTGGGAGCACCATAGGTTCTTTCTTGGAAAACAAGGGGCCAACTACTTTTCCACTATGTTTGGAATCCAGTTTTACATCATGGAACACCTTGGACTTCATTAAGCCCCCTCAAAGGCCCAAATACTCACTATATTGATCATTCTTCCCTCTTGAGAGGCTTATTCTTATGTTATTGAGCTATTTTGGTGAGCTTGTCACCAAAAGTATTGTTATTATGCACATTATTTTATTTTAGGGGCATTATTAGTCCAAATTAAGCCATTAGAATCCCTTAGAGATTGTATAAATAGAAGAGAGGCATTATCTCTCAATGATCATCACTTAGATTGGATTATTTTCTCTTGTGATATTTTCACTATCCCTTTTGGGGGAGGAGTTTAGATGTTATGGATGAATTTTGATGTTTGGATATCTTTCTCTTATCTTAGAGCTTCATTATTGGCATAATATGATGATTGGATATATTCTTTTGCACATCTAAGTAATATTGTCATGTTAATTCTTGTTATTTAATTTGTCACATGAATGTTGTTGGAATTTGCACTATACAAGTCTGAAATTTCCTACTTTCTAGTACGAAGTTGTGGGAATTTTTTGTTGGGTGTGGAGCCTGATTATCTTCCTGATTGTTCAGAGGTTTTTGTTTCAGTTGTGTTGGGTCCCTGTTCCTAATGGGGAAACAACTCCACCCATTTAATCTCCATCAGTAGGGTCAAGAGGAGGCGATGACAACTTTTATGAACCCCCCCAGAAGAGGTTTAGGAGCAACACCCCTGAAGAAAAATAGATAAAAAATTGCATGATAAAATATTGTAATTTTGTAGTCAATCGGGTTTTTTCATTAGGCGAATGATCTGACAGTAGAAGTTATGTTAATTTAGGGTTGTTTCCCCTCGAAGGCACCCCCTCGGTTTATATAATGGAATTGTATTGCAGCTATGAATTATTATTCTGAGTGAGAGAGAGAGAGGACATAGTGTGAGATAAAAGAGGAAATTACGATGAATCTATTGTAGGTTATGCCTCTTCATTTTGTTGGATAATATAAAAGGAAGTATTGGTTGTTTCTCCATGGATGTAGCCCAAATTGGGTGAACCACGTATATCTATGTATCTCTTGTTTTATGTATTTTTGTATTTGTGTTTATGAAATATTTTGTGTATTTCATTGTTCCGTTAATTAATTTCTAACAACTGGTATCAGATCCGAAGGTCTATTTGGCTTATAAACTTGCAGGGGAGAAGGGTTCCTGGTTCAAGTGGGAGAAATGGCAAAAGATGATAGGTTTAGGGTCGAGAAATTTAACGGCCAAAACTACCAGCTATGGAAAATGTAGATGGAATATTATTTGTAGCATAAATATTTGTACCTAACATTGAGCGGAAAATCAAAGAAGTCGACGAGTATGACGGATGTAGAATGGGAGATTATCGACAAAATGTCAATAGGAACAATACAATTGTGTCTATAAATGTCAGTGGCATTTAACATTTCAAAGGAAATGACAAAAAAAGGTTTAATGACGTCATTGGCCAAACTATATGAAAAACCCTCGAACTCAAATAAGGTATTTCTTATGAAGCGTATATTATATATGAAGATGTTAGAGGTGGATCTGTTGGTGATCATTTAAATGAATGTAACATAATTACCAGTAAGTTAAGTTTTGTTGGGGTAAATTTTGATGATGAAGTTAGAGCTTTGTTATTTCTTTGCTCATAATTTGCTAGAAAGTTGGAATGGCGTAGTTATGAATATTAGGAACTTTGTTTCTGGATCTAGTACTTTAAAGTTTGATGATGTTGCTAGTCCCATCCTTAGCGAGGAAATATGAAGGAAAATATTCGATGAGACATCAGGTAATGCTTTGATTGCAGAGACTAGGGGAAGAAAAATGGAAATAGGAAGGAGCACAGGAAATCATAGTGAGTCCAAAAAAGCATATCCAATACAGATTAGGGATAGTGTGTTAGAAATGTGGGAAGAAAAGACACCTAAATAAAGACTGCAAATCTCGAAAAGAAAAAGAAGGACTTAGAAAGCAAGAGAACAATCATGAAGCTAATGTGACAAGTGATGTGTCACAATATGCTTTAATTCTTTCATTATAAAATATTATTGATGCTTGGGTGGTTGATTCAAGGGCTTCATTCCATGCCACACCTGATAGGAAACATTTTCATGACTATGTTCAAGGATATTTTAGACATGTTCATTTGGGTGATTATAAACCCTGTAAAATCATTGAAATGGGTAAGGTTTTTATAAAGAAACAAAATGGAAACCAATGGATATTGAAGGAGGTAAGGCATGTTCAAGATCTGAAGAAAAATCTAATTTCAATAGGGCAATTATGTGGTGAAAGTTGTGTAAATACATTCGCAGACAAAACCTAGAAGGTCACTAAAGGAGCCCTGGTAATAGAAAAAGGAGAAAAGGTTGGTACATTGTATTTATGCAATGGTATTTCTTATTATGTTAATGCTTTGACCTCCACGGGAGAAGATACGACATTATAGAATATTAGGCTCGGACACATGAGTGAGAAAGGGATGCAGATTCTTCACTCAAGAAATTTCTTGTCAAGTTTGAAGTATGTTGATTTGGATTTCTGTGAAAACTATGTTTACGGAAAATAGAAGAAAGTCATATTTATTAGAGTTGGGAAGGAAAAGAAGAGTGAATATTTAGAGCTCGTGCATACAGATATATAGGGACCTTCTCAAGTATCATCTCTCGATGGCTCTCACTATTATGTTACTTTTATTGATGATGCAACTAGATAAACTTGGATTTATTGTATTTGGAATAAATCTTATGTATTTGATACTTTCAAGAAATGGAAAGATTTGGTTGAGAATGATACAGAAAATAAGTTGAATTGTCTCAGATTAGAAAATGGAGGTGAATACTGCCACAAAGAGTTTTATATGTACTTTTCAGAGCATGGGATTCGTAGAGAGAAGACAATTTGTGGAACACCACAAGAAAATGGTGTGTCAAAAAGGATGGACATGACAATCATGGAGCGTGCAAGGTGTACGAGATGGCATGCAGGATTTCCCTTAACATTTTGGGAAGATGTTGTAGATAATGTTGTTTATCTAATAAGCAAAGGGCCTTCAAGTTCCTTGGATGGTGGTATTCCAAAGGAGGCATGGAAAGGTAAAAAGTTAAACTACTCATTTTTGAAGACTTTCGGTTGTGAAGCCTTTCTTCACATTAAAGAAAATAGAACAAAGCTTGAGGCAAAATCAAAGAAATGTACCTTTATTGGATATGGTGTTAATGATTTTCGTTATCACTTATATGATTATGAAAATAAATAAATAAATCATTAGGAACATAGATGTCATATTAAATGAAATTGCCTTGTATAAGGATCAGATGCAGGGAAATAAACAATAAAAGGAAAACAAAGAATAAATAGTGCTTAATGAGACCGCAAAAAAAGTAAAGGTGCTTGAAAATCATAATGATCAGCATCCAACACAACAATAATAACCACAATAGCAACAAGCACCTCAAACACCTGAAAGTGGTGTTAGAAGATATATCAAAATAAGTAGCCCCCTGAACAATACTCTCCAATATATTACGTGTTGTTGGCTGATTTTGGTGAACTGGAAAGATATGAAGAAGCAACGCGGGTAGAAATTAGGAAGAACTGGGAGCAAGCCATGGACGAAGAGATGGACTTCTTGATGCATAACAAGACTTGGGACTTAGTCAAGTTTCCTGTAGGTAAAACAACATTGCAAAATAAATAGGTTTATAGGTTGAAGGAAGAAGATGGAGGTAAACACATGTATAAGGCTAGAATTGTGGTGAAGGGGTTTGCACAAAACAAAGGTATAGACTTTGATTGATTTTATTGTTAAAATGACTTCAATCAGAACTATTTTAATTCTAGTGGCAGTAGAATATTTGCATCTTGAGCAGTTAGATGTAAAGACAACCTTTCTCCGTGGGGATTTGGAAGAAGAAATATATATGCAACAACCACAAGGGTATGAGGTCAAAGGGAAGGAGAAATTAGTGTAAAGGTTGAAGAAGAGCTTGTATGGCCTAAAACAGGCTCCAAGGCAATGGTATCTAAAATTTGATAGGTTTATTTTTGAACAAGGTTATACTAGATGTTATTCTGATCACTGTGTTTATCTTAAGAAACGAAATGATGGAATCTATATTATATTGATATTGTATGTAGATGACATGCTTCTTGTAGGGTCCAACATGCAGGAAATAAATTTTATCAAAGGAAAATTGGAAAATTCATTTTCAATGAAGGATTTGGGATTTGGGTGCTACAAAACAAATCCTTGGTATGAGAGTAACTAGAGACAAGAAAAATCACAAACTAACATTATCTCAAAGTGAGTACATAGAAAAAGTGTTGGAAAGATTTAATATGCATAGTGAAAAACCAGTTAGTACACCTTTGACTAGCCATTTCAAACTAAGGAACGAGATGTGTCCAAAGACTCTGGAAGAGATGGATTATATGTGTAAAGTTCCATATGCATCAGAAGTTGAAAGCTTAATGTATGCAATGGTTTGCACAAGGGGGGTTGTAAGCGGGTATATGAGCAATCCAGGAAAAGAGCATTGGATGGAAGTGAAGTGGATTCTTAGGTATTTGAGAGATACCACAAATCATGCATTAGTCTTTGGTGGTTCAAACATTGCTCTACAGGGATATGTTGATGCAAATATTGCAAGTGATAGAGATAACAAGAGGAGAACCACAGGGTATGTATTTACTGTAGGTGGAATAGTTCTCAGTTTGGTTTCAAAGTTGCAAAACATTGTTTCACTTTCAACAACAAATCAAAGTATGTTGTTGCTACAAAGGCTAGTAAAGTATTAATTTGGTTACAAAGGTTGATGGATGAGTTGGGAAAGAAGTAGAAGATGGGAAGGTTATATAGTGAAAACGAGAGTTCCATTCATCTCGCAAAGAACTCAGCATTTCATTCCAAGACTAAACATATATACCTCAAGTACCATTTCATATCGTCAGTGTTGGAATATGGAAAAGATACAGACTAGCCAAAATCATGCAGACAAGTTAACAAAAGTTGTAACTTGGGAGAAATTGAGATCCTACTCAGTTTCAGTTGGTCTTCAAGTATGATGATGAAGATGAGAAATAACCAGGTCCAAAGTGGAAGCATTGTCTAGCAAGTGAAGGAGCGATGGAGTTACTATAATATGTCTCCAAGTCGGATATTATTGGGTGTGGAGCCTGATTATCTTCCTGATTGTTCAGAGGTTTTTGTTTCAGTTACATTATATTCCTGTTCCTAACGAGGCGGAAATGCTGCCCATTTAATTTCCATCATGGGGGTCCAGGGGGGTTGACGACGAATTTTATAATCCCCCCCTAGCGAGGTCTCAGGGGCAGCGCCCCCGTGACCTTTATATCTACTAATTATGTTGTGATCATGATGGATTTATGTTATTTTTTATATATATGTATGTATGTATATATGTCATTGTCTGAAAGGATCATGATTTATATATGTGTGTGTGTGTGTGTGTGTGTGTGTGTGTGTGTGTGTGTGTGTGTGTGTGCGTGCATACCGTTGTGTGACAAGGTCATCAAGAATCGTTCTTATGGAGGAATGATTGCTTCTTCAGGTAAAAGACACAAAGTTATTCTTGTTTCATAAGGGATCAAGTGGGAAGAGTAGCCTGACAGAGTTGTGAGGTCAATATCATGTGGATATGAATTGATATTATGTGATTATATTATGTCTATGTTTATGTAATGGGTAGGCTAGTGCTGAGAGATACATCAACGAAATGAAAAAAGTGTGATCCACGACATGATAGGATAAGTATGGATGATTGAGAGGCACTCGAAGTAAGGTTGCTTCATAGAGGCAGTGCGGTCTTCGATGTGCAGTGTTAATGTTGTGTATGTTGTGCATATTTTATATTCAGTTATTGTACATATGGTGTTGCCTGCATATTTCATATGTTGTGTTAGGTATAGATGGTGATATGTACATGTTGGATATACAGTGTTGTGTGCATATCCTATTGTGTGCGTGATGGATATCTGGTGTTGTGTGCATATGGTGTTGTGCGCATGTTGGATATGCAGTGTTGTGTACATATGATGTTATGTACATGTTGTCTATGCAGTGCTATGTACATATGGTGGTGTGTGCATGTTGTACAAATGGTACTATGTACATATGGTGTTTTGTGCATGATTGTACATGTGGTGTTGTGTACATGTTGTACATGTGGTGCATTGTGCAGGGGGTGATGGTTACATTTCATGCATGTGATGTTGTGTACATGTGTGTCTTGTACAAGTCGTGTATGTGGTATTGTGTACATGTGGTATTGTGTACACATTATACAGGTGGTGTGGTGTACATGTGGCGTTGTGTACGCATTGCGCGGGTGGTTCCATGTACATGTGATGATGTGCACATGTTGTGCAAGTGGTACAGTGTACAAGTGGTACAGTGTACATGTTGTACATATGGTACTAGTGTACATGTGGTATTGTGTGCATGTCATCCATGTTGTGTTATGGGCATGCGGTACTATGTATGTGCATTTTGTAGTCGTGGTATCGTGACATATGTATTCATTGTGTTGTACTCTATGTAATTATTTGTGTTGTATTGTACATCGGGTGTAAGTGTATGCATTCTATTGTGGTGTACACTAGATGTAGGAGTATGTATTGTGTTGTGTTGTACACTAGGTGTAGGTGTATGTGTGGTATGTCAAGTGTAGGTGCATGTATTGCATGGTTTTTTATGTCATGTGTGGTTGAATGCGTGTGATGCACACTATGTGTATGCGTACATGGTTGAGTAGAAGGCACTAGGTGTTTATTGGGTGTGGCAACTGATCCAGTGTGCATACGAAAAAGGGACAAAGGTAGAATCTAAGAATTGATTAAAGGATAAGTATCAGTATTTTATTACAGTTTTATTATGCATGTGATTTATGATTCTTGTCTATGATGATTACATGTGATCCATGATTCTGATTTATGATGTTTACTGATGTTTATTATTTTGACCTATGATGGCTGTGTTTTGAGCTAACCTAATGTGATATGTTTATACATGATGATTTGGTAAAAGATGATATTTTGACTTGTTGTGACATGAAGTAAATAGGATTGCAAGTGTACCTTATTTACAAGCTACCAATGAAGTATGATGTGAGTTTATTTCAATTTATTTAAAATCTAGTGGAATTTATGTGCTTGGTGCAGGAAAACATGAAATTATCGATTGGGTGGTTAAAACTGATGAAAAGAATCAGCAACATTAGAAAAAGGAATTGGAACAGGAAGCAGTATGTTGGTAAAACATTCAGGAGTAGGGCCATTATGGGACACTGGTACCCAATATTGTCCATTTATTTCCATCAGCATGCTATAAACAATATGATGGTTTTGAGGAAGGTATATGCCTTGGTTGTTTGGCCTTACGATGTGAGGAATCTTTTCCAAGGGATGGATCTCCCGGGATAGGGGATGTTGGGGAAATTGAAAGGTGAGTGACTACACAGAAGGGGGTGACCGAATTTCCTGAGGGACTGTGTAACAGAGAAGGGATGTTCGGGGATGGATTTTTTTTGTCATTAGCATTTCCAGATGGAATCATATGCACATTGGGAGTGCACCCTGGAACAATGAGTCGGTAATTGTTCATTGAGAGGACAAGTGGCGCAACATTGTAGCGTTGGACACTGGATGCAGCTTTGACTTTGGCAGTGGATTCTGGACTTCTTGGGAAGGAGGTGAATCCTAGTACTACTTTTGAGGGTGGAGGTGTGAACCTCTATATTCCCTCATTGATTGATACGAGCATCGTATCCTTTTATTTGTTGGTTTAGGAAATGTGTATGTGTGTATATGTGGTTATTATTGTAAATATTGTAATGAGCTATGTTATAAAGCTCTAGCAAACTATATGTTTGTCATGTTTTAGCAGAAGGTCATTGTAAATATTGCAACGAGCTAAGTTATAAAGCTCCATGTGCAATATTTTTAGTTGCAGTGATCTTTTTGGTTATAGGTGTCAATGAACACCAAGGATGGTGTTCCCCGAGGGGGAGGGTTCTGTAACAGCCCTGGTTAAAAATTTGTGTAAAAATATATAAGACCATGGTCATGGGACACATATTCCAAGATGAATGTTGGGAAACGATATACTATTGGGCATCACTGGATGTGTTTATGGCTAAGGTAAATTGGAGAAAGCAATGGCAAAGGCTTTGAAAAGACATGAGGCATTAATTGGCATTTTATTTATGAAAATAATGGAAATTAGGAGAAAAGGAAGTTGGAAGGTCACAGGTTATATGTGAGGAGTAAATTGAAGGAAAATAATGGAAAATGAATAACATATATGCCTCATTGATAAAAAGGCTTCTGAGGATTAGTTGGCAAGCTTTTTCTCAGGCTTGGTCAATGTAACCTTTTGTCAATTCAATTTTTGGAGCTCTCTCATTATTCTCTCTCTCTCTCTCACTCTTGGACAATTAGAGTTTTCTTGGAGTATTCTAGCTTTAGAGCAAGGAAGGAAAAGAAGGACAAGGAAGGACAAGGAAAAGAAAGGAAATCAAACAGTAACCAAGGAGGAGCAGGATCACGCAACTTTAATAGGCATACTTGTAGGTAACATATTGCATGTGTGATTTCCTAGTTGGTTTTGACATGCATGGATTTTTATGTTGTTATATGGTTCTCTTATTTTCTATGGCATGGTTTTGTCAGGTTATGATAGTGGTTTTCAACCTTTCCTTTCCTTTTTTCGTATAGCCATGGTGTGGTGGGATTTTTTCTCGGTTTTGAGTTTTGGAATTATCGAATGGTTTCCAAATCTGAGGTGGAGGTGGTCTCAAGGAAATTTCCAAAGGCCTAGGAATTCCTTAATCAGTTTTGGTGGGATACACAGTAAATCTAGAGGGTGGAGTCTTGGTTTAGGGCCTAGTGATACGGTGTGGATTGCGGTAAATCCTAAGAGACAAGGAGATGGAAAATTCCTCCAGGATAGTGATGGAGTCTGGAGGCATTCCAAGCATGGTTTTTTTTGTGATCTCGGTGTCGGTTTTGGTGATATCATGATTTGATGACAGTGGAGGTGGCTTAACCTCTAGATTCCTTTGGTTTTTTTTATTGGTTTATCCATGAGATCCCACATTCATGCTCGGAATATGGCATGAGGGTGACTACCTAAAAGAAATATTTCACTCAATCATGTCTATGGTCGAGTGGTACATGGAAGTCTCAAACCTGGTTGGCTCTTGCTTATGTTTAGTAAAAGCTAAGTTCTCTTTCTTTTGTACTTTTTATTATTTGGCTATAATGGTTGTTATCTCATTGTAATTTACATGGTTTAATGCTTGTTATAAGCATGGTTATATGACTAGTTATAGTCATGGTTATTTCATGTATTTACTTGTAACTGAATGGATAATGGATGCAAGACATAATTGATGTTAAAATAGTTAAGGGAAGATGATGGTGATCCTTCTTGTCAAGTCTCATATTTGTTATCAGTAATTTATGCTCTATCTTATATTCATGTCCTGTAGATTTCATTGATGCCAAGTGTTTGATAGAATGTCAGTCTCGGTTGGGGATAGTTAGGTCTAGTCCTAGAGACAGTTTTTGGCTTGCAAGTCTTATTTGTCATGTAAATTATGGATTTTGAAACCTACAAGGATTTATGGGTAGTGACCCAAATTCTGGGCGTGTAGACTAGCACAAATCCTAGAGTCGCAAGCACAAGTCTGAGGATAAAATTCCCCATATGCACCCATTCCTTGTTGTGGGAGCATTTGGAGCCTCCCAGATGCACCCTTGTCCATATCAAGGAAGTTTCCAGGGGTTTGATTCACCAAAAACTCAGTGGGACCCAAGGACTAGTCATGGGGATGACTGGGAAGGCTTTTGTGAGTCATGTAGCAGGTATAGAAGGACTATGTTGTGGGTTTCCATTGATTCCACTTCCTTAAGGTCACCTCAGAGGTCGCGTCTTGTCATAGTAGCCCCTCATCTCATGTTTACCCTGGGTAATCTAGTGAAATTGGGTAGTTATGAGGGGAGGCGTCGTTACATAGCCACAAACTTTGCCACTTCCTTCTACAAATTCGGCCAATAGTAGAAATTATTCACTGATGTCAATGTCTTTTGATATCCTGGGTGACCTGAATATGGATTGACATGAAACTCCCTCAAGATAAGCTTCATAAGTCCACTATCATCTAATATATAAATCATGTCCCTGAATCTCACCAAACCATCTTCCATGAGATGATAGTCCACATCCTAATCACATGTACCCTATTGTAACATGTTCCTAAGCTTCCTCTACCTGTCATCCTGTTTTCGTCATTGTAAGATCTAATCCTGTAAATTTGTCCCATATGAGCTCACCGCTACAACGTGGTTCATATGCACTCTATTATTGAGAGCATTTGCAACCCTATTCTCCTTACCCTTAATGTATCTGATCTTGAAGTCAAACTCACTGAGTGTGGCCAACCACCTAACCTGCCTAACATTCATATTCGATTGGTCAAATATATATCTCAACCCACTGTGATCACTCATTAATACAAACCTCCTCCTAAGAAGATAATGCTTCCACATCTTCAAGGCATGAAAAAGATCGACTACCTGCAATGATAACTGTCAATGACTGGTGGTTGTCTATGAGTGTATGTATGATTCTAAGCAGGTGCATCATATATAACGAGCTTTAGTAAATCACTCTTGGGCTACACAAGGCTATAGCTAGGCCTGCTATTTTCCCCTGTTAAGAAGTGACTGGGGGACTGCTTATTTGACTGGATAAAGAAAAACCTGGTAAGCTTCTAGCTCTAGGTCTTATATATAATCTGAATATAGGGGATATGCAAGTGGGTCTGCTCGAATAGAGACTGGGTCCACCCTATTGATTATGCAAATTGAGGGGTTTTCTATTTTGGGTTTTGTTTTCCGAAGAAAAGAATCACCCCACTAACAGCCTCGGCCTTTTAGTTCTTCAAGTTGATGGCGGGGGCCCCTCCCCCAAAAGAGAGTTGTTCCTCTCCCTTTGATCGAAATAGCTTCCAACTCAAGATCATGAGTCACATGGTTTTTCTCATGCTCATTCAGTTTCCTGGATTCATAGCACACCACCTATCCCTCCTACATCAAGATTCCACCAAGTCCTCTTTTGCAAGCATCTTTACACACCACAAACTCTTTATCTAGATCTACAATCTTAAGAACTAGAGCATTTGTCAACAACTACTTCAACTACTCAAAACTGGCTGCACATTTCTCTGTCCATTCAAATTTCTTACCTTTTCTTTGCAATGATGTAATTTGATATGAAATGCATGGAAATATCCTGATGAACCTTGTATAGTAAATTGATAACCCCATGAATGATTTGATCTCATCGACATTCTTAGGAGTTGCCCACTTCATGATAGTCCTTATATTTTCTGGATCCACTGATATGCCTTCCTTGGTGATCTGGATCTTGGGGGAAGGCCCCCAAGATCTCAAAAAAATTGAAATGGATCTTGGGGGGGGGGGGGAGGCCCCAAGAGCTAAAAAATTGAAATGCTAGAAGAAAATAGGAGAACACACATTAAAAAAAACCACCAAGAAACTTTTTATTAAAATAGAATAACTGTAAATGCTACATTGTGGTGGACAATATGTCCTTTTACAAAATTTGACTTGTTGCTTATAGCATTTTTTAGTTATAATACCACAAATAAATTCCATGGGTGGGTAGATACCATGGCTGGATGCCACTTACAATACCATGAGTACATCTCATGAGTGGATAAATACCATGGGTTGATGAATACCATGGGTGGATGCCAATTTCCATTCAAATCACTTGGAAACAAAATGTCCCAAGTAAAGTACCTCTGTCTGAAATAAATTTCACTTGCTAATCTTCGCATACAAGTGATTCTCTCTTAGAAATATCAACACTGTTGCTAAATGTTTCAAATTCTCTTCCTCATTCTTAGAATATATCAATATATCATCAATAAATACAATAACAAACTCATCCAGATAAGGATGCAATACATTATTCATAAAGCACATAAAAGTAGTTGGGCATTAGTCAAATCAAAAGGAACCACAACAAAATCATAATGCCCATACCTGGTCTTGAAAGCAGTCTTGTAGATGTTCGCTTCCTTGATGTGTACATGATGATATCCTAATCTTAGATCAATCTTCAAGAAAATTGATACTCCCTCCAACTAATCAAACAAGTCATCAATCTTGGTACCTATTCTTAATTTTCACCTTATTTAGCTGCATGTAACCAATGTACAATATAATGGTACTATACTTCTTCCTCAAGAACAACACTGATGCACACCAATTTGATACACTTGGCCTAATATATCCCTTATCAAGAATTTCCTTCAACTACAACTTCAATTCCACCAACTCTAGAGTTTTCATCATGTAAGGTGCCTTTAATGTTGGTGTTGCTCCTAGTACCAACTCAATAGAGAATTCCACTTCCTTGTGGGGAGGAAACACTGGAATCTCTGCTAGAAACACTTCCTAAAACTATTGTAATACATGGTACCTGTTATCACTCCAGGAAACTCTCCTAGGTTGCAGCTCGGAGATGCCTGGTAACATATAATCTTCAATATTGTTCTTAGAACTATTGGAATGGATGATGGTTTCGATCAAGCTAGATAACCATTTCAACTTTGTTTTCACTCCAGACATGCATGAATACCCTCAGTTTGACAAGGCTTTAGACCACTAATGCTCAATAATTTATAGATTCAATGGATAGATGGAGAATATTGACTGTACCGGCAGATGCATACATAAACATATATGAATGGCTAGCTACAAGCAGTAAAATAAGCTTGCAAATCTAATTTATCAATGTAGAGATAAGATGACAGATATCTGGTATTAGACACAAAAGAAACATGAAAAACCTATTCAATGACAAATCCAATTTATCAATGCAGAGATAAGATGACAGTTATCTAGCATTAGACACAAAAGAAATCATGAAAAGACTATCCAAGTGCAAACTTAGAATAGAAGAGAAATGGATACTGAACATGTAACAGCAAAAGAAGCTTGTATTACTGGAATGAAGATGAGAAGTTGCAAAGGAACAGAGTAGCTACAGTCTCTAGAAGTTGAACCCTTCATACATTTAGCTTTCAGCCTTTTATGGGCCTTTTACAATGCTCCTGAGCTCTCAAAGGCTCGGAGTGTCTTAATCGTCCTTTCTGTCTTTTCAACAGTTTGATGCCCTGACTAGGCAAGTGTGGGCTCGAAAATTTCTTCTTTTGAGAGCAGAGTAACTACATTCTGTTAGTTTGTTGCATTGTCTAGGAGCTCTCTCATGCCAAAGATGCTCCATGATTGTTCTGTTTGTTTGGATGAGCTGCGTTGTCTGCTCCATGATCGCCTCTGTTTGTTTGGATGAGCTGCGCTATCTCCTTTCCCCTTCCAGCCTTCTATCTCACGATCTCTGTCTCTCAGCCTCTGCTAAGTGATGGAACGGGTCCGTGTGACTTTTGAAATCATTTCAACTGATAACCATGACTGTTTTCTATTTAATACAGAAAAACGTTGCAACAATGTAAAATCCCACCCATCTCTATTTGTTTCTGACTTCAAAAGCCCTCAAGTGTGGCTTATTCCTCTATCGGGTCCACCCTCTTGGTCGCTATCGCATGTCGCACATGGCATGTTACAATCTTCCCTTTGTATTTCTGGAATGTGTTAAAAAACACTAAAAACCATGAAAAATTGGCTTTGGCGGACCTGAAAAATTATATATTTTAATTCCCGAACCCTTTCAAGTCCGGGTCTTATCGCATCGGTGTTGCTCCAAGGTTCCCTTTGTATTTCGTAAAATATGCCAAACTACGAAAATATATTGAAAATGGCCTTCCTGTGAACCTGAAATATTATGAAATATTATGTATAATACCGTTGGTTCTGGCTCATCAGGTCGCACACATATATATGTAAAGGCCCCGCCCCTTAAGGTTTCTCCAATGTGATAAAGCAATGTGATCTGATCACAATTGCATATCGCTCAAGCCAGGGGTCTTTCCACATAACATGCCGTATGTCCCTGTCGATCGCGATTCTGCGATGCAATGTGGGCCGTTGATCTGCACGCAAATCAACAGTCCACATTGCATCGCTGATTGTGATCGCAAGTTCCACTCAGCCTGCACTTACTCCCCTTGCTTGACTCCATTGATTGCGACCCACTAATCCGATCATCGGAGATCGCTGATCGGGGGTGTCTTTCGCCCAATCTTAAGTCCTCTGTGCTGGCCGATTGTGATTTGCCGCTTAGATCTAGACCATTGATCGGCCAGATCTAACGGCTGCTGTGCATTGGACTGTGTATGCCTCCAATTATCTATTTTTTCATGGTTCTCTCTGGTTTTTGCCTCCCGATAGTGTTTTTCTGCCCTTCCAAGGGCTCTTGGCATGCGATTGTTGTGATTTTTGAATGATCCTTAGGCAAATTTTGAAGACTTCAGGAGTGTTAAAGAGCATATTTGGATCCATTTTTTGGCCATTTTCCAACAAGGCTAACACTAGCTCCTGCTGGGGATGAAATCCCCTTGTGAGGTTTCAAGAACTGTAGAATAATGCCTTTCCTGTAAAACCAAAATCAAATCTTCCTCCTAGTGTTCCATTGGGCATGGAGTCTATTTTGTAATGAAATAAAAAATGGAAAAACATATTTACAATACCAAGACTTTAAAGCCTTATATGAAATAAAGTTTGAAGAACCGCCCATTTATTGGGCTACCAAAAACACCTTGTCATTTGAGAACCCAATCACCAAACTGAAAATTGTCCCATTCAAAGGTTTCTTTAATCTTATTTTGATGAATTTCAACAAATTCATCAAATACTTGTAAAATCTTATTAATTTCATCATCCTCTTCAAAAACTTTCCAGCATTTGACGTTTTCAGGAAGAGATGGTCTATATTTCACCTCATCTCTGTATGCTTTCAGCCTTGGATGTTTTGCTTAGAAGGTTTTGTTCACCTGCTAAATGATAAGGTCTGCTTTGTATTCTGTTGTGTTATTTGTGACCTGAAAAGTTAATATGAAAGGTAAATGAATGCATTCCTGTGTGGGGGACACAAAGACTACACCTACCTTGCAGTTTCCTTAGAGCAACCTCCATCAAAGAACATGTCCCAAATCTGTGGGCCTTCTTCCTCTGTGATCTAGCCAACTGTTTTCTTAAGCTGCGTGGAGGCCAACTGAGATTCTTCAATCTAAAGAAAACAAGCTCCAAAATCAGTGTCGACAGCATAGATGGGATGATTAGTGGGATTCCTTTCATCGTTGATAATATAAGCCAACTAGGCCTCTCTGTAAAATCTCCTATTTTCACCTCCAAAAACTGGGACAATAGCATAGGACAGATCATTTTTCAATTTTCCACCTAATCTCTTGATCCAGCCTCTAGAGAGCAACATGCCAAACTTGGGGGGTACATCTACTACCACAATATCCATCATCATGCTTTTCATCGGTAGTTGATACAAGGTGATGGCTAGATCATTGAATAATCCCAAACATTTCACTTTTCTAGATTCAAAAGAAAACAGGTCATGATAAGGCTTGGTAATGTCAAGACCCAACTCATCCATGACAGCCTTGGGCATCAGATTATGGCTAGCTCCAGTGTCCAGAAGGCAGTTGTGAAGGATTTTATCATGAATAGTCAGAGAGACATAGAATGATGGGGAGTTATCTTCACAATTTTCAATCATTGGGCTAAGAATAATAGCTGGTTTGTCATCTTGAGGATTTACATAGTCAGTGGAGGCTTGGATGGCATTAGGCTCAAGGGCCTTGAGGATAGATCTTTTGAAGGACTCATTCTTCACTAGTTCAACCAAAGGTATAGGTATTCTTAGCTTCTGAATTTCTGATTGAAAACTAAAGGGAGAAGGAGATTTTTCAAGGCCTCTTATCTCGTGAGCTGGAGCTTTGAGGATGATGGGATCAACTGTCGGCTACTTCTGCTTATTAGCTTGTTGTACTACAGGGAAAACATCTCTTTGAATAGGGTTTCCTTGGCATTATTCATCTTCGACCTCAGATTATATCTTTGCTGATCTTCAGTTTGTAGAACAGCTTCACCATCCCACTCTTGGTTGATCTAGTCATTGAATAATGACTTTTCATAGGTAGCTAAGGTCAAAAAGGGGGCACTACCTATGTCTTCAAAACAATGAATCTCATCATCTTCTTCAAATTTCTCTTCCTCCATGACTGCGTTCTGAAAAGGGGTCTTTAGCCTTTGGTCTTCATGGGCATCTTTGCTTCTTTGCAGAATCTGCAACTGCTCATCGGTTCTTCTATATGGATTTGGATTTGGAGGAGCAAAGGTGTTAGGAACTCTTCCTTTCCCAGGGTGTTGCTCAACCTTTAATTTGGAGATTTCAGAGGCTAATGACTCTATCATCTTGGTCGTTTTATCTATCTTAGGATCTGAAAATGATGAAGACTCATCCCTTTGTCTTCTTCTATCAATATTTCCCTTGAGCTTCTCTACAGCCATGATGTTTGATTCTACTTCCAAGGCTGCATCCTACATATCAGCCAAAGTATCACATCACCTATCCCTTAATAGTAGGCAGAAGTTAGAATCAAAAGCACTGGCATAGGTGAGTTTAGCAGAGGTAGTGGTGGGTTTTACTTTAGCTAGTATCTTGTTGTACATGCGGTTAAACCTCTTATTAAAATTAGACAGCAACTCACCATTTTCCCTCTTTAAGTTCCCAAACTTAGTGTGGTAGTAGAGGAGATACTTCTTATCCCCCCAATGCTTTAGAAATGCATTATCTAAAGCCTTAATATCAGCTATAGATCTCGGGGTTAGTTCTTTGACCCATTTTCTAGCCTTTCCATCTAGGCTTTGGACAAAGACTCTCATCCAAACATCATCTTCACTAATGTCCAAGTTATCAACAAAGATATAGAATGATTCAAGATTTTCTTCAGCTGTAACACCTTCAATGTCAGTGAACTTAGGCATATACTTCTGATATTCTCCAGTAGGCATGGCATTCAAAGGAGTGGGCAGTACTAGAGGTCCATACCTAGCAGCTATGATTCTTTCCATTTTGGTGGGTGCTTATGGACCTGCCATAGCTATGGTGGCTATAAGGGTACTGGCAGTCTAAATGATAGAGGGCTGAGGAGTGACTGACAAGGCTAAAGGAGTATGATGGATAGGAGGTGAGGTTTCCTTTGGGCTTACAACAAAAGGAGAACCTAAAGAATAAGGAGCTTTATGAATCTCTAAGAGTTTTTCTTCACTGCTAGTATTAGATGTTATACTCTCAACATGTATTTGTTCTATTGTAGGATTTTCTTGAAGAGATATAGAATATTGTTTAGGTTTACCTGAACCTAATGCTCCTTTCTGCAATACCTTTCCTTCTTTGATGATTTTTTTAGGGTCAGATACTGGGTCAGCTTGTGGCTTCTTAGGATTTCTCTGAGTATGCCTCACAAACTGAGCCAAAACTATGAATTGGAGTCACCAAAAAGGTTTGACCTCCAGTAGAGTTGCCAGATAGATGATTACAACCAAAAAAGTGCCCAGAATTTGTCTATCATTAAAGTTTGATCTGTGTCGTCTACCAGGGAAGCTGAGCTTTAGTCTCTTCTCCCCAGCAATGATGCCAATTATGTTATCACTCAGGAAACTCTCCTAGATTTCATCTCAAAGATGCTTGGTAACATATAATCTTCAATATTGTTCTCGGAACTATTGGAATGGAAGATGGTTTGGATCAAGCCAGATAAACATTTCAAATCTGTTTTCACTCCAGACATGCATGAACACCCTCAGCTTGACAAGGCTTTAGACCACTAATGCTCAATAGTTTATAGATTCAAT
Organism: Pinus tabuliformis; assembly: GCA_031772625.1. Taxonomy (NCBI): domain Eukaryota; kingdom Viridiplantae; phylum Streptophyta; class Pinopsida; order Pinales; family Pinaceae; genus Pinus; species Pinus tabuliformis. The sequence goes on along the minus strand of CM062812.1, from coordinate 477,774,478 downwards.
GGATAGATGGAGAACACTGACTGTACTAACAGATGCATACATAAACATATATGAATGGCTAGCTACAGGCAGTAAAAGAAGCTTCCAAATATAATTTATCAATGCAAAGATAAGATGAAAATTATCTAGCATTAGACACAGAAGAAACATGAACAACCTATTCAATTACAAATCCAATTTATCAATGCAGAGATAAGATGATAGTTATCTAGCATTAGACACAGAAGAAATAATGAATAGACTATCAAAGTGAAAACATAGAACAGAAGAGAAATGGATAGTGAACATGTAACAGTAAAAGAAGCTTATATTACTAGAATGAAGATGAGAAGCTGCAAGGAACAGAGTATCTACAGTCTCCAGAAGTTGAACCCTTCATACATTTAGATTTCAGCCTCTTATGGGCCTTTTACAATGCTCTTGAGCTCTCAAAGGCTCGGAGTGCCTTAATCTTCTTTTCTGTCTTTTCAACAGTTTGATGCCCTGACTAGGCAAGCGTGGGCTCAAAAGTTTCTTCTTATAAAAGTAGAGTAACTGCATTTTGTTAGTTTGTTGCATTGTCTGGGATCTCTCTCATGCCAAAGATGCTCCATAACCGTTCTGTTTGTTTGGATGAGTTGCGTTGTCTGCTCCATGATCGCTTTTGTTTGTTTGGATGAGTTGCACTGTCGCCTTTCCCTTTCCGGTCTTCTATCTCACGGTCTCTGTCTCCCAACCTCTGCTAGGTGATGGAATGGGTCCACATGCCTTTTGAAATCGTTTCAACTGATAACCATGATTGTTTTCTCTTTAATACAGAAAAACGTTGCAACAATGTAAAATCCCGCCCATCTCTGTTTGTTTTGGACTTGAAAATTCCTCAAGTGTGGCTTATTCCTCTAGTAGGCCCACCCTCTGGGTCGCTATCGCATGTCGCACATGCCCTGTTACAATCTTCCTTTTGCATTTCTAGAATGTGTTAAAAAACACTAAAAACCATGGAAAATCGGCTTTCGAAAACCTGAAAAATTATATATTTTCATTCCTGAACCCTTTCGAGTCGAGGTCTTATCGCAACGATGCTGCTCCAGGGTTCCCTTTTTATTTCGTAAAATATGCCAAACTTCAAAAATACATTGAAAATGGCCTTCTTGCGGACCTAAAATATTATGAAATATTATGTATAATACCTTCGGGTCTGGCTCATTGGGTCACACACATATATGTGTAAAGGGCCCGCCCATTAAGGTTTCTCCAATGCGATAAAGAGATGTGATATTATCGCAATTGCATATCGCTCAAGCTAGAGGTCTTTCCATATAACATGGCGTATGTCCCCGTCGATTGCGATCTACGCTGATCGTGATCACAAGTTCCACTCAGCCCGCGCTTACTCCGCCTGCTTGCCTCTGTCGATTGCGACCCGCCGATCCGATCATCGGAGAACGTTGATCGAGGGTGTCTTCCGCCCAATATTAAGTCCTCTGTGCTGGGTGATTGTGATTTTCCGCTTAGATCTGGGCCATTTATCGGCTAGATCTGACAGCTGTTGTGCGTTAGACTGTGTATGCCTCCAATACTCTGTTTTTTCATGGTTTTCTCTGGTTTTTACCTGCCGATAGTGTTTTTCCGCCCTTCCAAGGGCTCTTGGCATGCAATTGTTGTGACTTTTGAATGATCCTTAGGAAAATTTTGAAGACTTCGGGAGTGTTAAAGAGCATATTTGGATCCATTTTTGGGCCATTTTCCAACAAGGCTAACAGTACCTCTTGAATATTTCTACATCCTTAACATCGTTACCCTTGTCACTAAAAATATGAACTACAAACATCACACTCCCTTTCCTGCAACTACGGTTAGCCTACATAGATGTAATCATTCTAACTGATGTTTGATTCTTCTTTCCCTGCAAGATTCTCTTTTCCCCATTATCATCTAGTTACTCAATGGCCTTGTCATAACAATCTATTTTGGTCTTGTGAAGGTACAACCAATCCATGCCCAAAATCATACTATATGATCCCAATGGCAGTACATTTAGATGTGTTGTTGTAGGCATACCATTCAGCTCAAATTCATAATCTCTTACCCAGTTATGAACTCTCTTCGTAGTACCTACAGCCAACTACACCAACTAAGAATCTGCATCGACCTATTCTCTAAAGCCACACTTATCCACCAAGCCAGGATTAACATAAGTATAATTAGATCCAAGATCAATCAAAATAGAAACAACTCAACCATGGAGCTTACTTTCCATCTCAATAATGATTTCCTGGTGATTTTCCTGCTTTTTGCCCACAACTGCATAAATATGAGGAATGTTATGACTAACATCCCCAACTATCCACGCCTCTTATTCATTATATATCTGACGTCTGTCACCCTGGAATAATGGGCAATCATTTTTGCAATGATATTTTCCACATATCCAACGCTGCAACAGTCCCCTACCATCACCTATGTTCTACTGCTCTCCAAGCTACAACCCATTTCCCTTCTCAACTGCATTGAACTTCTTGTAAGGAGAAAAAATTTCTTGCTCAACTACATCCTAAGGTCTTACTCGCTTCGGTGGCCATTTCCCTTTAACTTTTTTATTTCCTTTCAAATCACACTTAGGCTCATTTTTCACTTTCACTTCTCATGACAATGCTTCAACTTTAGGATGGCCTCTTCCAATGATCTAGTCTCATCAAACTCAATCTAGCCTCTATAGGTTGTTGGCAACCCACTGATGAATATATGAATCTTAGCCTTCTCATCCTTGAGGTAAGGCACATACCTCAATAGCTCTAGGAACCTTCTATTGCACTCATCATCTATCATAGAACCTGTTGGCTGTGGTTTTTTACCAATTTTTTGCACATTCTTTCCCCAGTTTTGACCTTTCTGTCCTCCAAGCCTATGACTTTACATGATCAAATTCCCTGTTTTCTTACCCTTTTAACCTAATTTATTGTCATGTTACTTTGTTGTATTTTACCGAATAATACGAGGCTTTATTCCTTTTTGTGGCTAACTGGGAGAGTATTGAAAACTTATTTTGGGAAGCTCTTCTTTTTAGGTGATGGCTCGCGGGAACAAAGCTATGAAGCAAATAGGTGGATTAACTGCAAAAAAGGGTAGAACTGTTCACTGTTACACCCTATATGCTGTTATAGGTTGTTGTTACACATTGGATGTTGTTACAGGTTGTTATTACACATTGGATGTTGTTACACCACGTGCTGATACAAGAATCCACCGTCACACCAAAAGCGTTGTCGCCAGTAATGCCGTAACATCCCGAACCACCATTCACTCGATGTTGTTGTGCCGAAGCTGGGAAATTTGGGTACGATTCCACATAACAGTTGTCAGCAGTAGGGATTGTTTATTTTTGAAGCAACAAGACCCAAGCAGTTGCAATCATAACCGATGTATATTTGTATTAGCAATAGGTTGTAACTACTTTTATTTTTTATCAGCATGAGAATCGTGAGATCCTCATCACTAATCTGTTTCTAATTTTGGGTTGTAATAACTATAAAGTAACTTGATTTTTAATGTACAAGGAAACAACATACAGAAAAGTATTCTTACTATGCTTCTATAATTCTAAGTTTATTTTTAATATCAATCAGCGTGGTGATGTTGTTACTATTCTTCAGTTGATTCATTAATCACTTTTGCGTTATTCCAAAGCCGCGTTGAGGAGGAAGGGCCCTCCTCTTTGGCAAGGATTTCAGTGATAGTAGTAGTGTACATTCTAGTTTAGTTAATTGATTTATGGTTTCTCGTTGTTGTTGTACAAATCGTGGATTACATTATCTATTGTTTCCATTTATACTATGTTGTTACACTGAGTTCATCAACAGAATGGTAGTAACCAACTGGAGTAGATATTAGTTCCTATGTGGTGCACCTTTACTTTGATAGTTGTGATTTGTGATTTAATTCTGTAGAGTGTTTTTATGTCTACATGCATGGTTTGATTCAGCAATTTAGATCAGCGACATCCTTTACTGTTTTCTTCATTTTATCATTATTGGCTGGAGTGTATCGGCATAGACAGCGCGAACTCCATTGAAACAGCAAGACCTACCCTGGGTTGACAATTAAATGTTACAGTCTCGTTCAATTAAGATTGATTAAAAAAGAACTACATTTTAGTGTCGTTGCCAGGGATGGAAGTTGGCGATACATTCAACTAAGTAGTTTGTTTGATATAGAGTGTCCCTAGTCCACAATTGCTTGGCGGTAAGATGAGAGGTAAGAACCTACGCATCTCTCTAACATACCTGGGTGGGCTCACTATTATAATTACTAGGAAACTTAGGACATTTTTATGTTTTGATTAGCATGTATTCAGCTCTTCTGTTGTTGGGCGATAAGACAAGAGGTAAGAACCTGCACATCTCTCTAACATACCTAGGCAGGCTCACCACTATAAGACTAAGACACTTAGGGTTCGATTTAATACACATAGGGTCCATGTGTGCTCTTGTAGGAATTAAAGAGATATTGAAATCACCCCCACTCTAATAAGTCACAGGAACGACGGGTCGTAAAAAGGAAAGGAAGGGTAAATTTTTGGGAAGGAAGACATTTATCCAAGAACTAATCTCCAAGGCAGAAAAATAATAGTCCAGCTCTCAAAGGAATGCAAGGAAAACAGGGCCGTAGAAATTTGTTACTCCCATAGCGAAAGCAGAAACCTCTAATTCCTCCATCTCGGGACTGTATCATTCTAAATCTAGCACCCATACTCCCAAGAACAAGGATTCAATTCATGAGAAATAAGGGGAAGCTAGTAGCCAGAATTTGAGGACTGAGTGGCAAGGGGAAACTAAGGGGGAACATCAGACACTTGAGATGGAAAAGCACCTGTTGGTTTATCAATATCCAGATACAGGTAGTGCGGTGAAACAACCAACCCCAGGGGTATCTGAGGCACTAATCACATATACAAGGCCATCACAAAAACAGTTTGAAGGACATCTGCTACAGCAATGGTTAGAAGAATTAGTCATGGGGACTACAATGACAACAATGCTAAAACAAATGCTACTATCACCACCTTTGAGTCCCCAATTGGGAATATTAGGGGTGAAGCTCCTATGAAAAATATTCCTCTATCATCCTTACCATCCTTTCAAGGGATGGCTGTGGAATATCCAAACACATTTTTATTTGAGTTTGATGTCTTATGTAGAAGTTAAGATTATACCGCAGATGCTCAAAAATTAAAGCTATTTCTTGCTACTTTAAAAGGGGTAGCCTTGAGATGGTTCATGGGATTGGGCTCCACTTATATTTCAAAATGGAATGATATGAAGGAGATGTTTTTATCAAAATACCAAGACTATTGCAGAACCAGGGACTTAAGGGAGGAGATATTTAGAATGACACAGAAGGAGGATGAAAGCCTGGAAGATTATGTGGAACGGTTCCAATATAATCTGCAAAGGTCTAAACACAATGATTTAGACCAATAAATCTTGAAGACTATATTTATCAAAGGGATGAGGGATGACTACCTTGACACCCTGAACCTACTAGGAAAATGGGATATATCGCAAGAGCCATTCACTGAAATTGTAAAGCTCTACCTAAGCTTCTCTCGAGGATCGTCCAAAGGGAGGAGTACAATTCGAGATGCCTCCGCCTGGATACAAAAATCTGTAGGTCAAGGATTAACCAGAGCGGAGATCGATAATTTATTCGAAAATTTCAAGACTGATATCCTAAGTACTCTCTTTGCCCAAATAAGGACATCATCCGTCAAGAAAACACAATCAGAAGCTAACACACCTTTGGTTGTGTTCTGCCTGAATTGTCAGAAGAAACATCCTTTGATGGAATGCGAATTGAACAACATCATCCTGTGTAATATTTACGAGATGGAGCACTCGACAGGGCAATGTCTGGAGCTTCCTAGACTAAAGGAAGTTCTCAGAGAGTCAAGCGAGGAGGTGCAGTCCTCTTATTTCATCGAACTAAGGAGGCCATGGCAACCACAACCTCTAGGTATGTCTCAAGACTTTTCCTCTTTCAATTTGTGGAACAATGCATATAATACTCAGCAATATCCGTGGTAATATCCTACCCCTCCTTTAGCACAGTTTCCTTCATCTTGGAACCGTTGGTCTCCATCTCCTCCTATTCAATATCCTCAATCTCAATCATATCCTTAGAACCATAATTGGGAGAGGAAATGCCTAGAATTCATCTCTACCTGGACTAGCCATGCAACAACAGTTGCAATTACCTCCTTTCCAAGCTCCTTCTCATCCACCACATGTGCGACCCCAACTACCTGTGCAAGCTAACCCAAACCCAAAGCATAAAGCAACTCAGGGCATAGAGGCTCTGATGACCTTCCAGACCTACCTTATTACCCCAGTGGGACTTAATGAAATACAGTTGCGATCGGGCAAGGTAATTAACCCAAGTCACTCCCCTATCATTACAGAGGAGGACTGTGAACCATCCATAGGACATGTTGGTTCTGAGCTAGCTATTGTTCCTACAACAACTGATATAGAGGAAGTTGTTACATCTGTAACAGCCGACCCATGAAAAATTGTAACTATTGTAACAGCTAATTCGCGGAAGGCTGATGCACCTGTAACAATAGATTTGACTATTGTAATGCAGGACCCCCCATATTCTCAAAGATTGGCTGAACCTAGGATGACGTCACATCCCGAATTTGATTTTCTTAGGGAGTTTCAAAATTTGCATGTACGAATTCCTCTGTTGCAAGCCCTTAAAGAATTACCTATTTATTCTAAGACAGTGAGAAATTTGTGCATCAAGAAACCAAGGAGGAAGCCTAAAGACCCTGCCACCATACATGTGATGGGAAAATTATCTGAATTAATGTTTTCTCATCCTCTCCTAACTAAGTAATGATCCAAGAAATCCTACGGTCACTTTCTACATTAATTATCAGCCCATAGCCAACACATTGATCGATCTCGGGGTTGCCATTAATGTAATGAGAAAGGACCTATTTATCTCTCTTGGGTTACAGGGACTCATACATACTTCTACTGTGATTTAATTAGTAGTTAGGTACCGTGTTAAACCCGAGGGGATGCTAGAGGATATAGTGATTACAATAGCTTCCTAGAGATATCCGTCTAATTTTCTTATCTTACAGCCCAAGTCCAATTTGGGGGGGAATCCTTTGATCCTAGGAAGACCTTGGTTGGCCACTACAGATGCATTTATAGGCTGCAGGATGGGATCTATGGTGATCTCGAATGGCCAGGCAACACAAAACCTTAATCTTTATCCCCCAAAACAAAATGTGGATGTGTACAACCCTTGGTGGGATGGGTTTGATCCTGAGTCAGATCTTTTCCTACCACTCCTCACTCTGGGGAAAGCCCATTATTTCAAAGATGAGACAGAAGATGATGTCATTAACGATTTTATTAGTAACTCAATTTCTGTCACTTATGTTAAGAATGCAAATGAGGAAGAAGAGGTGGAATATATAGATTTTGAACAGATGAGAACCACCCTAAATATTGATAGTAGTCCAATTGATATTGAATCTAGAAATATTTTGAATGTTAATCCCAACTTGACTGCTTAGCAAAACCAACGACTATTATAGTTTTTGCAGAAATATGAAAAGGCATTTGCATGGGACTATATGAATATGAAAGGGATCCACCCTAACCTATGCACCCACCATATTTATTTGAAATACAGCTGAAAACCAGTCAAACAACCACAGCGTCGCATGAACCCTGCACTAAAGGAGGTGGTGAAAGAAGAACTAAAAAAGCTCCTGAGTGCTAATTTTATTTATCCAATATCTGACAGTCAGTGGGTGTCACCGCTTGTCATCGTTCCTAAAAAGAATGGAAAGTGGAGAGTTTGTGTTGATTATAGAGAACTCAATAAGGCCACTCAGAAGGACCATTTTCCCTTACCATTTATAGATCAAGTCCTTGATACCCTCTCCGGAAAGAAATTATTTTCATTTTTGGACAGATTTAGTGGCTACAATCAGATACAGATTGCCTCGGAAGACCAGGATAAAATGACCTTTACTTGTCCTTGGGGAACCTACGCATACAAAGTACTTCCTTTTGGACTCTGTAATGTGCCAGCAACCTTTCAAAGGGAAATATTGGGAATTTTCTCTGACTTGTTGAATGACTGCCTGGAAATATTCATGGATGATTTTACACCTTATGGAGATGATTTTGAAACAGCATTAGTCAATCTGGAAAAGGTTTTGGAACGGTGTGTATAGACTAATGTTTCTTTGAGCACTGAGAAATGTCACATGATGATTACTGAAGGGATCATGCTTGGACACTACATTTCTGCTGACAGAATTAAGGTAGACCCCCCAAAAATAGAGGTAATACTAAAAATTCCAACCCCAAAAATGCAAAATGAGGTACATAGTTTCTTGGGGCATGCAAGGTATTATAGGAGATTTATAGAAAAAAATTCAAAAATTTCATCGCCATTATTTTCCTTGCTCATGAAGGATGTTGATTTCTTGTGGACAGGGAAGTGTGAGCAAGCCTTCTTAAAGCTGAAACGTTGTGTATCAGCGCTCTGGTCTTCCGAGGACCTAATTGGGAACTGTCGTTTCACATAGCTATAGATGGATCGAATATTGTTGTAGGTGTTGTTTTGGGCCAACTGAAGGATAAGAGACATTATACTATCTACTACATAAGCAAAAAAACTAACCCCGGCTGAGCTCAACTACACGGTGACTGAGAAGAAGTTCTTAGCAGTCATGCATGCCATCAATAAATTCTGACATTACATCACCTGGTATCAAGTATTTGTACACATTGACCATTCTTCCATTCGTTTTTTAATGAAAAAGCCAATTACCAATGGTAGGATTACACTTTGATTATTGTTGTTGTAGAAATTCCCACTGTAGATCAACAAATTATGCAATATACTAAAGAAAAATACAAGATCTACTTCTACAACAAACTTAAGGAAGCTTAATGGAATATGTGCAAGATCAAATAGAACACATATAACTGAGAATGAGAAATCAATCACACATGAAGACAAAAGAATAACCCGGGGAAAACCTCAGCCTAAAACCCCAATCTCTATATTATCATACAAATGGAAATATGTTCAGATTATAAAAAGAATCAGCTCACAAGCTATCCTGCTCTCTCTACAATCAAAACAATACAGATCACAGACTGAATAGACACTAGATATGCCTTCCCTCGGCCCTCCAAGCCTCCTATTTCCTTGTGTAGTTTTTCTTAGGGTCCAATGATGCCACCTGTGTGATTGGCCTCATCACACACTCACTAAACTAAAGAAGTAACTATGCAATCTCCAAGGAATGAATTCCTTCTGCATGCAAGAGATATCCTCCATGGAATATTCCTACAACTGATAGTACACTTTCCCATCATCTGATCTCAACTGGGTCTCTATCTGAACTAACATGCATGAGTTATTTATGAGAGAATATTCAGTTATCTAAACTGCAACAGTTACATGCATGCATGCATTAACTAATTGAACTCACAATTAGTTCAACAAACTATTTGAACTAATCTAACTGGACTTAACTCAGTTAATTGAGCTAACCAATTACAACTCATCCTTATCTCTTTAACTAAGGGATAAATTCTTCAATTAATGGGATAATTGTTGCATGTCCTCACATAGACTTCATGCTTGATTTTCTACAACTAATTAACTCAAGATGAATTAATCAATTATTTTGCAAACAGCTGCTAAGATCAAATTCAAATTTTACTTCTCTATTTTAGTTTAGGGACTAACTAAAATAGGAAGGTATCCCAAAATTCTATTTATGGCAGTGCTATTTTTATCACTTCTATATTTAGCATTTTTTGTTGCTATTTTCAACACTCCCTCTCAACAAGAAAGGGATTATCAATAACCCCAAATCTGTCTCTATGGAACTCGAACTTTCATTTTGACAATGCCTTAGTCAAAATATCTGCATCCTGTTCCTCGGTCGAAACATACAGCAACAACATGATCCTCTTTACCACATAGTCTCGAAGATGGTGATATCGGATATCAATGTTCTTGGACCTGTCATGAAAAACTAGATTCTCAGAAAGTTTGATACAACTCTGATTATCGCTAGTAGATCACGATTGGATCCATCCTCTGACCAAACAATCCCACTATAATATTCTACATCCAAATGGCCTCACATGTAGCCTAACTAGCAGCCATGTATTCATCCTCTGCTGAGCTCAGTGCAGTTGATCTCTATTTCCAGATCTACCTGGAAACTACAGTTGAACCAAGGTTGAAGATTCCTCCAAAACTTCTCTTCCGGTCTGATGGACTCCCTGCCAATCCGCATCTATGAAGCCCTGAAACTTCACTCCCTCTATCCTTCTGTACCCCAATCCAAACTGAGGTGTGCCTCTGAGGTATCTCAGCACATGCTTCGTTGCCTTCCAAAACAACTTGGTAGGCTGAACCATAGCCTGACTCAGTTGGTTCACAGCAAAGCATAAGTCTGGTCATGTGTTCACCAGATACATAAGTGGACCCACAAGTTGCCGATAAATAGTAGTAGCTACTACCTCACCTGAAGTAGCATCCTCCTTCCTCCAGTTCCCAGCTAGAGGAGTCTGCATGGGCTTGCACTTCTCCATGTGAAAGCGCCTAAGTATCTCATTGGCATACTTTCCTTGAGACACAAATACTTCACCATCTTTCTGCCACACCTCCATGCCTAGAAAGTAGTGCATAAGACCCATGTCTTTTCATTTCAAGCTCTCTTGCAAGGTCCTCCTTGCAAGACTGGATCAAATGATCATCACCTGTCAAAATCATATCATTGACATAAAGAACAATGATCAATGGTTTACCTTCTACCATGATGTGGTAAAGGTTTGCATCTGCTTCACTCTTGGTGAAGCCCAACCCGATGAAATGGCTGTCAATCCTGGTGTATAAATCACGGGGTGCTTGCTTCAACCCATACAAGGCCCTCTTAAGTTGGCACACATGTGACTCACGATTGAAGGTCTCAAAACCCTTTGGCTGCTCAATGTACACCTCCTCCTCAATTTTCCCATTGAGGAATGTTGTCTTCACGTCCATTTGATGAATCTTCCAACCCATCTGAGCTTATAGTGCCAACATTGATCTAATAGATGAGTACCTTACTACGGGAGCAAAGGTATCATCGTAGTTGATCCCCTCAACCTATAAGAAACCACGGGCAACAAACCTTGCCTTATGTTTCTCAACACTGCCATAAACTGCCTGCTTTACCTTGTAAAGCCATCTCGAACTCACCACTGACTTGTCCTAAGGTCTTGGGACAACATCCCACACAGTGTTCCAGATGATATAGTCGTACTCCTCTACCATTGCATCAACCCAGGCTAGTTACTGCACTGCCTCCTCGAATGAAGAAGGTTCGGACTCTACACACTCCCCAACCAGGGCCATGTACCCAGTGTACCGCTCGGGTGACCTCCTTTCTCTACATTGAGAAGATGGATGTCCCACATTCTCTCGTGCATCCAACATCAACCTGTCATCTTCCCTTGAGCATTTTCGCCCATCTCTGGAAGTCTCAGCATGAATGGATGTCTCCACTCCCGGATCCTCTACATGCGACTGCTCCGCATCAATCTAAGGCTCCTCCTCCTTAGGAACTAAAAGTTCCTCCTCTACATGCAACTTGAGCTCCCTCTCAAGTGATACTCACATGGCTTTCTGCTCATCGAACTTCAAATCCCTGCATACCACTGTCCTCTAACTGGTAGGAAGGTACACCCGATAGTTGTGGGGTGTATCAGTGTACCCCACAAGTATTCCCAACTCAGCTGTTGAATCTAGCTTCTTCTGGGCATCTTTGGTCACATGACAGTAAACTGATGATCCAAAGATTCGGAAGTGACTCACATCTGGTCGCTTCCCAGAAAAGGCCTCCATGGGTGTCTTCATTCCCAGTATACAGTGCGAGCTTCTGTTATGCAAGTATATTGTTTTATTGCATGCCTCGACCCACAAATGTAGTGGTAGGATTTGGTCATGCAACATCGCTCGAGCTGCCCCCACAATCAATCTGTTCTTCCTTTCAACCACCCCATTCTGTTGTGGGTTATGGGGTGCTGTCAACTCCCGTTTAATTCCTTTTGCAGCGCAGAAGTCCTTAAACTATTGGGAGACATACTCTCCACCATTGTCGCTATGCAAGGCTTTTATTTTCTTTCCAGATTCTTTCTCTGCCAAGGCTTTTAACTCACAAAAAATCAAGAAGGTCTGATCCTTCTTTTGCATAAAGTAGATCCAGCATCTACGAGAAAAATCATCAATAAAAATAACATAGTACCTTTGTTTAGCGGTGGAGGCTGTAGAGAAAGGTCCACAAACATCTGAGTGAACTCACTCCGGGATTTCTCTAGCTCTACTGTCCTGATCCGAAAAGGAATATTTCACATACTTACCCAAGGTACAACCTTTGCATGTATTCGTCTACTCCAGTTTTCCCTTGGGAAGTTTGGTAGAAATCTGTTGCATGATCTTCAGGGCTCCATGGTGCAAGTGGCCCAATATTCTATGCCATAGCTCGCCAACATCTTGGCTCTGCACCATCTCAGCTTTGGAACTCAATGCAGCACAGTCATCTACCTCCAGCTTGTAGAGATTCTTTACTCGAATCCTGATTCACTTAGTCTGTCTAGTGCCGATATGCCTCAGGAATACCTTTCCTTTACTAAAGACTACATCATAGCCTTTATCTTCTAGCATAGCAACAAACACAAGATTCTTCTTCAGACCTGGTACATACTTTACATCAGTTAGGGTGAGAGGAGCCCCTTGCTCCCTCTGAAACACAACCATACCTTCACCTGAAACACGTACTTTCCATCATCGCCCATCTCGATCCGCATCTGGAGATCCTTCTCCTCAAAGGTACTGAAAAGATTCTTGTCACCTAACATGTTGAAAGAGGCTCCACTGTCCAGGTACCGCAAAAATCCCACCATGGATGAAACCATGCATACGATAAGAGAGAAATCCAACTCAAACTGTGAGGCCAGTGCCTCACCATCAGATCCCTTCGAGGATCCCTTCTTGGATTTCTTCTGTGGACAATTCGTAGCATAATGGCCCACTTCATGACAATGAAAGCATCACACTTTCGATTTGTCAAACTTCTTCCCACCATGGGAAGAATTGGATTTGGAATGGGACGCCTTCCCTTTCCCCTTCCTCACCTTACTCGCTAAGGCTATATTTTCCTCATCATCTTGCTTTGATGAGGATCCATCTCTGGTGCTTCTTCTTATCTCCTCCTGCATTAGATCCGACCAAAGTTGCTCCTAATCTGGCAGTTTTTCTCTTCCATTGACTGAGTCTTGGTAGCTATGCCAGCTCTTAGGAAGACCAAGGAGTGCAAGACTCACCATGTCATCATCAGCTGTCATGATCCCTACACTTCCAAGCTCATCCTTGCAGGTGGTGAGCTTGTTCAGATATGTAGAGATTGTGTTGCCCTTTTCACACTTGATTTTCCGAAGCTTGTCTTTTAGTGCCAGCTTCCTCTAATCGTTGTTGTTCTAATATATATCTTTCAATGTTTTCCACATCGAAAATGGTGTCTCCTTCCCATGGAGGCTCGAGACAATGTGGTCTCGAACTCCCTCCAGGAGGATTCTCCTTGCTCTAGCCACACATTTCTTCCATTCCACCAATTTTGAAGCATCAGCCATTGTCGGCTTGGGAACTTCTTGATCAATGAAGTCCTTTAGACCATTATCCTCTAATACTGCTTCCATGCGATCCTTCGAGGCTATATAATTTGAGCTTCCACCAAGGGCATACTCGAGTCTTAAACCATTGAATGCCATTGGTGAAATTGAGATGTGATAAGAACTCGATTTCTATATTCAGGAACCACAAACTTTGAACTTCTCCCTTCTTGTATATTTTTCTTCACTTTGATCACCTTTGCTCTGATACCATGTAGAAATTCCCACTATAGATCAACAGAGTATGCAATATACTAAAGCAAAATACAATATCTACTTCTACAACAAACTTGTGGAAGCTTAATCGAATATGAGCAAGATCAAACATAACACATATAACTGAGAATGAGAAATCAATCACACATGAACACAGAAGAATAACCCAGGGAAAGCCTCAACCTAAAACCCCAATCTCTGTATTATCATACAAGTGGAAATATGTTCAGATTACAAAAAGAATCAGCTCACAAGCTATCCTGCTCTCTCTGCAATCAAAACAATATAAATCACGGACTGAATAGACACTAGATATGCCTTCCCTCAGCCCTCCAAGCCTCCTATTTCCTTGCGTAGTTTTTGTTTGGGTCCAATGATGCCACCTGTGTGATTGGCCTCATCACACACTCACTAAACTGAAGAAGTAATTGTGCAATCTCCAAGGAATGAATTCCTTCTGCATGCAAGAGATATCCTCCATTGAATATTCCTGCAATTGATAGTACACTGTCCCATCATCTGATCTCAACTGGGTCTTTGTCTGAAGTGACATGCATGAGTTATTTATGAGAGAATATTTAGTTATCTGAAGTGCAGCAGTGACATGCATGCATGCATTAACTAACTGAACTCACAATTAGTTCAACAAACTATTTGAACTAATCTGACGGGACTTAACTTAGTTCACTGAGCTATATAATTACAACTCAAATTACAACTCATCCTTATCTCTTTATCTAAGGGATAAATTCCTCAATTAATGGGATAACTATTGCATGTCCTCACATAGACTTCATGTTTGATTTTCTACAACTAATTAACTCAAGATGAATTAATTAATTATTTTACAAACAGCTGCTAAGATCAAATTCGAATTTTACTTCTCTATTTTAGTTCAGGGACTAACTAAACTAGGAGGGTATCCCGAAATGCTATTTATGGCAGTGTTATTTTTAGCACTTCTATATTTAGCATTTCGTGTTGCTATTTTCAACAGTTGTTACAAGAATTTGATATCACTTGTAGATAAGCCTGGAAAAGATAATGTAGTAGCTGACTTTCTTTCTAGGCTAACTATTGATGGCAGTTGCACTCCCACTGAAGATTCTTTCCCTGATGAATATCATTTTGCTATTTCTACTTACTCACCTTGGTATGTAGATATAGCCAATTATCTTGCTGCGAGGAAGTTTCCACAGTTTTTTTCCTCCAAGGAGAAAAGAAAGATCATATGCAAAGTGCTACATATACCTGGATAGATGGGAACCTCTATCACACTGGGCCAGATTTCCAGATCAAACTATGTGTTAGAGAAGATGAGGTCTTTGATATCCTTAAAGCCTGTCACGAGGAACCTTGTGGAGGACACTTCGCAGACAAACAGATAGGATACAAGGTCCTTTCAATAGGGTATTATTGGCCAACAATATTTCAGGATGCCAAGAAGTTTGTGAAGGGATGTGATAGTTGTCAAAGGATGGGCCAACCACTGCAATCAGACGAGATGTTGTTACAGCCCCAAATCGTCTTAGAACCATTTGAGAAATGGGCTCTAGATTTTGTGGGACCAATTAATCCTTCATCTAGACAAAGATCCTACATCTTGTTCTGCATGGACTATGACACAAAATGGGTTGAGGGGAAGGCATTAACTAGAGCCACAGAGAAGGTTGTCTCAGACTTTCTATTTGAAGACATCTTTGTTCAGTTTGGCATACCCAGAGAGAGTCACAAATGGAGGGCCCTAGTTCACATCTCTTAAGATCCAGGAGTTGGCCAAGAAATATAAAATCCATCACAGAATCACAACACCTTATCATCCACAAGCAAATGGCCAAGTGGAAAGAACTAACAAAGTCATTGAGGGGATCCTTACTAAGACTGGGTCTAGTCACCGAAGAAATTGGGCTAACAAACTTCCAGAAGTGTTATGGGCATATAGGACTAATGGAGGAATACCACTAGATTCTCACCATATGAACTTGTGTATGGTAAGAACCCTTTATTCCCCATTGAATTTGAAATCAAGGCACTAAGGACAGCATCCCAAGTCAATTTTGGATTTGGTTACAGCACAAAGGTAGAGATTGAACCAGCTCAATGAATTGGAGGAGAGATGGTTGGTTGCTATCCAGTAAATAGAGATTATCCAACAGCAGAGAGCTAAGTGGCATGAGATATTCATAAAGAAGAAAAAGTTCCAGAAAGGAGATTGGGCTATCTTATATGACTCAAGATTTAAAGACTTCAAGGGTAATCTCTACATCAGATGGCTACGTCCCTATGAGGTAGAGGCAGTCTTTGGCAATGGGACTGTAAATTTGGTGACAATTGACAGTGCGAGGACACCATTGGTTGCAAATGGGCACCATCTTCAGTTATATCACAAACCTACTTCAAGGGATTCATTTTTCAACATTGTCACAAATTCGGATCTACTAATTATAGGAACAGGGGAAATCCCCCTTGTGATGTAAAACTTTTAATTTTTCCAATAAGTGTAACAGCTAAAAATCAACTTCAGTTAGTGGCTGTTACACCTTCAAATATATATATATATATATATATATATATATATATATATATATTGATGATGATGGTTAACGTCCACTGAGACCAAATAATGGTCTATCGGACCTAAAGAAACAAATTATCTATTTTGATTTAAGATTTTATTCCTATGCTCAAAAAGCTTGGAGAGAAGCCTCCCGAGCTCACTATAATTTTGACATTGTAAAAGGCCAGGAAGGTCAGTATTGTAACAAAGATTGTGAAACTGAGATCTAATGTGGTTATACGCGGGGCACTCTAAGAGGAAGTAGTTTTCATCCTCGATGTTCCTATTCTCACATATATGGCAGATTCTTTCCGTCCATGGCATTTTAGGAACTACCCAACGACCTGTTTCACTATGGAGCTCATGAGAATTCATTCTAATCTTTGCTATATTAATTTTCTTCTTTGAGCTAGTTAAAATAGAGAGATACTTTTGATCTTCTAGGGTGGGGTTGATGACCTTCTTATAATAACTTAATTTTCTTTTAGCCACTAATTCTTTCTCACACCACATTTTTTCTTTGAACTTAGAAGTAACAATATCTTTAATGTTATTTATGTTTTGCAATGCATCATTTTCGTTGATCTCCCAATAGTTTAACCAGGCCCTTGTGTCTTTATGCCACCCTCGATTGAGCCTTAGGTGGTTTTGGCTAGAATTTAAAGCTAGCTTAGGAAGTCTATGATCGTTGATGTTATTGATTTTGTACTTGTACAACAAAAACCTAAGCATAGCTAGGCTCTCAATAGGGGAAAGACCTGCTTCTATAAGGAGAATAGGATAGGGTGTATTACTTTTAATTTTCAGGTTATAAGTTATAAAACTCTTCTGGATTTGCTCAATCTTTCTCCATGATTCTCTGGAGATGCTGCAACCCCAAACCTCACAGCCATATAAGATAACAGGAGTGACTAAAGTTTCAAAGAGGAACTTCTTTTTATCCCACATTACAAGGTTTGCTATTTTACAATTTATATATATATATATATATATATATAGCAATAATAATAATCTAGTTGTGAAAACCTTTCCCAAGCGCAGACAAACATTTTTGTAGTAGTTGAAATCCACCTGGTGGTGGCTGGCAGCTGTTACACACTCTGTAACAACATTTTTTATTTTGTCTTTGAGGATTCTGCGAGTTTCTTGATTCTGTAGCATATCTTCCAGATACATCACATTAGGTTTGTTTATAGTCGACATTTCGAACCAGCAACGATGGTTCATCATCAGGATGTGAAAAATTGTTGAAAGACTAATCCCATTTTTTTAAATATATAGAGATGTGTGAGATGTTTAGCCGTCTACATCTCTTCAAGAATGTGAGGTCAGTCTTCTTTTTCATTAAGAGCAATCTGTGTCGTTCAAATCTGCGAATTTCTTTCAATATCTCCCTTCCGTATTGGGTGAGTATTTTGTCTTTGAGGCTTCTGCGAGTTTCTTGATTCTGTAGCATATCTTCCGGATACATCGCATTAGGTTTGTTTATAGTCGACTATAAATAAACCTAATGTGATGTATCTGGAAGATATGCTACAGAAACATTTGTTATTTCAAAGAATATCTTACAATAAGTGTTGTAACATGCTCTTTTCTTCTTTATCTTTTTGTAGAAATTAAAATAATATATATCAGTCGTCTTGGCTATTACACCTGTAACAGCCGACGAATTTTCAGGAATAAACGAGATATTTTATTGTAATAAGTAGCAGAACATCACCATGATCCTCATCATCAGAATTAAGTTCGCGTGTCTCACTGTCGGAGCTTGGTTCGCTCATTTCGCCGCCCATTACTTCACCCCATGTCACCAGGTATGTCATCAAAAGGGTAATATTGAATTATTTTTATTTTGTAATTATGGAAACTTAACATGACTTTTGACGGCCAAGGACGACTATCATATTTAAGCCGGGGGGGACGAATCATATTGCGACATGACTATCGCATGATTTGTGATTATTCAAAAAATCCTGCAATTAAGGCATGATGACCTGGTAGTTATTGTTACTTAATGCTGATCATACCAAAAAGGGTAAGTGTACCATCAACGAGACCTCCCCATGACTCACCATTAAGGAAAAATTCATTGTGCAGTACGGACCATAAGTGCCAAATCCCAATTCGAAATCCTCACTTGTGCCACCCTACCACCCTACCATTTACCCCTGCTGGAAGCACTGAATCCCCATTCGGAGTGCTCAGAGAAGTGGAAGATAGCAGTGTAGGCTGAAACAGCTAGGTTGTGTGTCAACTACCCTGAAGCACCTAAAGGGAAGGAGAAGCAGTTGGAACAGCACTGAATTTGCATAAGCCATGGGAGGAGATGAAATACAGAAAGAGCCAAGGTCCACAGAAGCCTTGGAGGATTGCCCGGAAGCATTCCAGATTTTCAAGGATGTAGGCTGGTTCGAATTCTTCCGAAGGTTGGAAGGATCATACAGTGGTGTTGCCATGGAATTTGCAAAGAATCTAGAGAGAAACTTGATAGAGGTCAAAGGGTTGAAGTTGGAGGTCACGGAAGAGGTTATTTATAGAGTAACAAGCTTGCCAGTGGAATGGAATAGGTGGTTCAACAGGAAGGTCAATGACCCCTCACTGAAAGAGGATTTCCTCCAAGAGTTGAAGGTAAAGAAAGGAAGGGGAATTGGTAGACTGTCTCTCCCCCAGCCATGGGCGGATGTTGCCCTCTACCTCATCAACTACATTACTTGCGAGGGAAGGACAACAATTGTGTTTAATTATCACTTTCCATTACTGAACCACATCTGGCATCAGCAGCTGATCAACCTTCCTTATTTCTTGTTGGGAAACATTAGGCATATGGCTATGGCTATGAAAACAGCTGCGCATCCAGAAACGTGCGTCACCAACCATGGCCTGATAAAACTCATTGTGCTAGACAATTTGAGCCGACAGAGAAAGAACTGGGAATAATTCATGAGGAAGAGGCCCAGGACCACCCGCAGAAGGCAAACCGAGATGTCTGAGGAAGCTCTAGAGGTGACAAAGGATCAACCCCAGCCCTCGATAGTAAGAGTTAGCAAGAGGTTGGTTGATAAACCAATTGGTGACAGGAAGCCGAAGTAGAGGATAACGGTTAGTGCGCACCCAGATTCCCCATCCATGTCAAGAAAGAATAAAGAAGTAGACGAGAAGAAGGACGAGGAGCAGGTCATCCAGAGGAACCTTCTTCACCTGGTAAGAGTGAAATCCAATCTTTGTTGTCAAAAATTGAAATTCTAGAGAAAGAAAATAGAGAATTGAGGGAACAACTAGCAGAAGGAAACACAGAGCCAAGAGCCCCAGGGCTATATACTTTGGTAGAGGTCATGGACAGGGCCATAAGGGGAGATGTCCCAGGCACTCTATGCGTGGCCTGTGCTGAGAAGCTGGTGGCAACAGGATTTAAAGTCTGTGAAACAGATACCACCTCGAGGGAGACTCAAACTAAAATCTGGGAAGTTGTTACACAAGAACCCATCGAGGACATTGCTATTACACAAGAACCAGCAACCGAGATGACACAATCCATAGGAAGTGATCAGGTAATGGATACACAGGAGCGCTTGGTTGATACTGTTGTTTTAGCAGAACTAGCAATGGAGGAGGAAGTTGATCCGAAGAAAGACGGTGTACAGAAGTTTGTGGATAACACTGCTACTACACAAGAACCAACAATGAAAATGGAAGCTAACTAGGCAGATAAAGAAACTATGAAAAAATCCCCTGACGAATTTGTTGTTACACAAGAACCAGTAGCCGAGGTGGAATAGTTTCACCCTCAAGAGGTTGCTACACCCTTAATTGATAATGCATGTGGAAGAACACTGGGTCCTGACGAAGGATGGTGTTCTGAGAGATTGTTGTCGTTGTTGGAGCTGCAAAAGTGGAAGCATTTGGCGCTCTCTCTACAAGAGGGAGTGATTTCACTCAAAGTACATAAAAGAATGATGGATTCCCTGAGAGAAAAATGGCTAAAAGAAGAATGGGAAAGAGAAGAGGAAGCACAAAGGCACAAGAAAGTTATAAAGAAGAAGGATAAACAATTGTATCAGCTGCATCGACAGGTCTCAGACTTGATGAATGATAAGACCAAACTTCGTGACCTTGCTCTAAACCTACTAGCATGCAGGCGGTCATCCCCATCATACCTAGTGTTCCTTTGGGAACGTTATTACTTATTTCAATTAAAGGCAATTTTTGAGAATAGGTCCTATTTGGGTTCTTCAACTCGTACTTTTTTGGAAAATTTTCGCTCCTGTGACTTTGATGACCAGAGCTTGTTGTGCGAGTTGTTCTTGCATAATATCATGTGCGAATATGTTAGCATGAAGATGGTGGCGAGTGTCTTATCCTACATGGGGGATTTGCAGTTGCGGGCCTTCCTTTCATTCATGAGGAATCAGATTGAGTGGCACCTGGCCAAGAAAATAGTAGAAGCCAACAAGGAGAGAACAACATTGTGGGTCAGGGCTAAACCCGGGATGGCTTACGAACTCCGGCGAGAGTTTAAACTATTCCTGAGCACTCCAGAAATTAGAGAAAAATTGACCACCTATAGAAAAAGGATCATGAGGATCTATCTCAACTTGTATGCAGAGATGAAAAGTCGATCGTTGGTCAGATGTCTCAAGCGCACTGAGGCCTGTAGCACGGAGTTACAGGAAGGGGATCCCTTTGAGTATAGGAACTTCATGGCTGCTGTTACATGGGTGTCAGAATATGCTCGGATTGTGTAGACACTGGGGGCATTCTGGATTGGCCTCAGATTCAAATTTCCTTTGATATGGTTGCCATTGGATGAGTATCAGCCTGATTACCACTTATGTGACTACGAAGAGGAATCTTGGCCACGTCAGTTGATGGCCATTCAAGGATTCAGAGCTCCGGGTGAAGACACTATTGGTGCCTACAATCTCACACACTTGCATCTGGGGTACAATAGAAGGAACTGAGATTCTGCATGGGGACATGTAGTTGCTTCAGTCGAGGGGAGATGTTGGGTGTGGTTTTTTACCTATTTTCTACACATTCTTTCCCCAGTTTTGACCTTTCTGTCCTCCAGGCCTATGACTTTACATGATCAAATTCCTTATTTTCTTACCTTTCTAACCTATTCTACTGTCATGTTACTTTGTTGTATTTTACCGAATAATATGAGGCTTTATTCCTTTTTGTGGCTAACTGGGAGAGTATTGAAGAAGTATTTTGGGAAGCTCTTATTTTTAGGTGATGGCTCACAGGAAAAAAGCTATGAAGCAAACAAGCAGCGTGGATTAACTACAGAAAAGGGTAGAACGGTTCATTGTTACACCCTGGATGTTGTTACAGGTTGCTGTTACACATTGGATGTTGTTACAGGTTGTTGTTACACATTGGATGTTGTTACAGGATGCTGTTACACCACGCATTGATACAAGAATCCGTCATCACACCAAAAGTGATGTCGCCAGTAATGTCGTAACATCCTGAACCGCCATTAACTCGATGTTGTTGCGCCGAAGCTAGGAAATGTGGGTATTATTCCACATAATATTTGTCTACAGTAGGGATTGTTTATTTTTTAAGCAACAAGACCCAAGTAGTTGCAATCATAACTAATGTATATTTGTATTTAGCAATAGGTTGTAACTACTTTTATTTATTATTAGCATGAGAATCGTGAGATCCTCATGACTGATCTGTTCCTAATTTTGGGTTGTAATAACTATAAAGGAACTCAATTTTTCATGTACAGGGACACGACATATAGAAAAGTATTGTTACTCTGGTTCTGTAATTCTGAGTTTATTTTTAATATCAATTGGCACGGTGATGTTGTTACTGTTCTTCAACTAATTTGTTAATCACTTTTGTGTTATTCTTGTGCCCTGCTGAGGAGGAAGGGCCCTCCTCTTTGGCAGGGATTGCAGTGATAGGAATAGTGCACATTCTAGTTTAGTTAATTTATTTATGGTTTCTCGATGTTTCTATACAAATCGTGGATTACATTCGCTGATGTTTCCATTTATATTATGATGTTACACTGAGTTAATCAATAGAATGGTAGTAACCAGCTGGAGTAGATATTAGTTCCTGTATGGCACGCCTTTACTTTGATAGCTGCGAGTTGTGATTTAATTCTGTAGAGTGTTTTTATGTCTACATGCATGGTTTGATTCAGCAATTTATATCAATGACATCCTTTATTGTTTTCTGCATTTTCTCATTCTTGGTTGGAGTGTATCGGCACAGATAGTGTGAACTCCATTGAAACAGTAAGACCTACCCTGGGTTGACAATTAAATGCTGCAGTCTCGATCAATTAAGATTGATTAAAACAACACAACAAAACCCATCTGCAACTCATAAAATTCCTTAGCTTTGTCATCATAGTATCTCTCTGATAGGTACTTCTTATTGAAGAGTCTCTCGAACTCTTCCCAAATCAACTCTTCTTCTCGAATACCCTTGACATTCTTCACATCTTCCCACCAAATGTCTGCTTTCCCTTTAAGACTGATGGTGGCTATTTTGGCTTTCATGTTCTCTGAATAGTTATGCAACATAAAGGATTTCTTCATCCCAAGCAACAATGCCTCTGCATCTTCTAACTTCTTCATCTCTCCATCGAATGTAGGAGACTTGACTTTCTTGAACTCCTCAAGCAATTAATGACTCCTCCTATAAGAATGACGATGATGATGACAGTGATAATGTATCCTGGATGAGGAACTACAATGATGCCCATACATACCAATCCTCCTATCAGGTGTATCCAATGATATGTTTCCTCTCATTGTATCCCCTCTACCCAACCTGTATCCAGAACGAGACCTACTACCATAGGCTCCATTAGTTTTCTCCTCCTGCTCTTGATTGATCCTCAATTGGCCCTGTCTCTTCCAGTCTGACAAACTCTGAAGAATCACTAGATTGACTTTTCTCTACCTTTCCTGATCCCTTCCAAGTATTTCTTGAGCCTCAACCAACCTATCATTGTATGCTTTGCAACTTCTCATCTTTGCCCTCAAACTCCTCAATTTATCTTTATACCAGGAGAATACTTATCTCCTTGTTGCCCAACTAATTTGTTGGGAGAGTTATGAGAACTTTAGTCTACCATTTTACTCGTCATCCCTAATTATCTTCTTCCTGCAAGTGGGCCATATCAGATAAATGAAACAGATACCAAAATCAAAACCATACCTCGTGACGTTCAAGGGAGACTTATCTCATCTGCAAAATCTGCCCACATTAACATGATACATATATAATCATAAGCATACCAATATAACAACATCATGAATGACCATACAAACTATTTACCATGACCCCATGCATGACAACCATAACCTTGACAACATCATATTTTACCCAAAGAGAGCGGAACCCACTCTGATACCACCCCATAACCGCCTCCTCCCATATTTACCCACTTTCATTGATTTTATCGGGGTAAACATAAGCTGAGGGTCACTATGATAAGACTCAACCTCCTATATGACCTTAAGGAAATGGAGTCGACAACTTAAGACCTTACTGACTTCCCTCGTGTATTACAGTACCTCCAAGAGCTACCCAACCCCTCCAGGTGTCCACCAACCCCTGACCCAACTCTCTTTTTCACTGACCTAGATCCCTAGTCGCTCCCTTGACAAGGACTCCAAGTGACTATAAGCCTCTAGTCGCTCCCATAAGCCTACTTCCCAGCTACTGTGGACTTTTATAGTTAGTTTTGTGCCAGTGACCTTGAATTTTGAACCACTTTTCCAAGGCTGGGACTCAGGGCTCTGCCAAGAACTCAGTGAAACTTCCAAAAAAGATAAATACCATAGAGACAAAGCCTTTAAACTAGAAACTTGAACAAGTACTTGACCTGACCCCTCCCAACCAGGACATACATTATGTCAAACACATGGTAAACATGCAACCTAGAGGTCATGAATGCATATCTAAACATAGGGATTTGAAACTTATTTGACATTTAACAAGAAGTACCAATGCCTTCTCACAATAGTTTTCATAACACCAATTAGGTAATGCATTCATTAACCATACATTCATTAATTAAAATGTGATAAGAGCCATACTTAAATCTATCATATAACCATGTGTATAACCAACATATAACCAGGTAGATAATAATGATAGAACAACCATTAAAGCCACATAATAACATGTATAATTACTCATTAAAGACAAGAGAAACTTAGTTCTTATTAACCATATGCAAAAGCCAATCGAGTCAAGGACTTCAACGTACCACCCGACCATAGATTTGGATGAACCAAATCTTTCTTTCAGCAAATCACCCCTGTGCAATATTCCAAACATGAATGTGAGATCTCATGGGATAAACCAATCCATAAAAAACCAAAGGAATCCATAAGTTAAATGACCTCCACCCTCACCATACTGTGATTTCACCTAAATTTGTCTTGAGATAACCAAACCAAGCTTGGATGCCTCATAATTATTTCACCATCCCTTGAGGAATTTTCTTGTCACCACCCATATCTTGAGGGATTCCTAGAGAAAACCATCTCCACCCCAACCCTTAGTATTTTTTTGAGACCACCTCACCCAGATCCAAAACCTTCCGGTAATTCAAATCTTAACCAAGAAAGAATCCCATAACACCATGGCTATCCAAAAATGGAAAGGCAAGGCTACGATTACTGTTGAAACTTGGAAAAACCCATGATAATGACAACAAAGAAACCAAATAGACATATGCATATACCATGCATGCTAAAACTAGTTAGAAAATCATACATGCAACCTGTTACCTGCAAGTATTCTTGCTAACAATGCTTAATGCAACCTTTCATGGCTTGATCCTTGATTTCCTTATCCTTCCATTGCTTGCTTGATTTCCTTCTCCTCTTGGTGCTCTTCTCCTCTCTCAGACTAATTCCAACACTAAACTGAGAAAAGGCCCCAAACTGATGCTCTGATGTCTTTTAATTATTGATGCCTCTAATTTCTTCATTTTCCTTAATTTTCCTTCAATTTCCTCCTCACATGCACCATGTGACCTTTCACCTCCCTTTTCTCCTATTTTCCTTTATTTTTATAAAATAAATTCCAATAAATGCATTTTTGTCTTTTCAAAGTCTTTGTCATTTCCTTTGCCAATTTCCTCTTAGCCATAATACACAACAAGTGATGCCCAATAGGATACTTCACCCAACATTTTGCTTGGAATAAGTGTCCAATGACCTTGGTCTTATTTTTCCTTTATTAACTTTATTAAATGAACTTTTAACCCAGGGCTGTTACACAACCTTTAATTCCATTTGGTGAAGTATTTGGCTTGGTGCAATTAATCCAACAAATCATTCATCTGAGGCAAGGGGTACTTGTTCTTGAGCATAATTTTTCTTAACAACCTATAATAATCCAGGTGGATATTCGTGGCCACCCACCTATTCCACTTGGACCCCCAACATTGTTTCTTTCAGTTTTTCAGTTTCCTTAATTGTAGCACAATTTACTATTTTTTGCAGTTTTTTGGGTCCTGAACTTTGAAGCCGTTTTGAGGCCCTAAACGATAGTTTTTTTGGAAAATATCTAGCAAAAATATATTATTTGAACTCAATATTCATTGTTAGTAGTTTTATCCCTCGAATAGATCTTTCTAACGAGGTATCAAGTGCATCAAACGGAGAAAGTATGCCAAATATACGAGCCCGGGAAGTTGATGTACCAATTTACCCCAAAGGGGCCCATAGTTTGGTGTTTCATCTCCTAGGGTTAGGTTTTTGGATGTTTGGGGTTTTACATTGTTTCTCAATAATAAATATGCCTTCAAGCCTCATTTTAACATAGTTTAGATGCATGTAGACATCACATCTCTTCTCAAAGATAAGCTACCATCGCCTAAGCTAGTTTATTTCCATTCTGTATGAAAGCATATTTCAGTTCCTTGATATTAATGAAATGAAGTTTTATTTCTGCTACATCTCTGTGGTTATGGTTATATTTTTTATTTTTTGTGTTCTTGTTTAAATTCGGATCAGTGGTATTAGAGCGGTCTATTCTTTCCCGATCTTTCTTTGCATGTCCCCAATGAGTTCAGGGTATAAGGAGTTAGGGCTCGATCTGGTTGAACCTTTGCAAGATCAGCCTCGCAAACCCCGACGATCACCCATGGGGGAACAAAATAAAGACAAGGGAGCAGGAGATCCTATCAAAATATTGCTCGAGGAAGCCCTCGAGAAACAAAGGAGCACGATGATGGATAACTTTGCCAAGATCCTTCAACGGTTGCCCACCGATGGCACATCCACATCCAGCAGCCATTCTGGAGGCACCATTCCTTTTAAGGTACAAGTAAACTTTGACATTCCCATATTTGAGGGTCAAATAGATGCAAACATCATAGATAACTGGTTAAATCTGCTAGAAGGATATTTTTTTGTTCATGATTTTTCCAACAGGGAAAAGAATACTTTTTCTCTTCTCAAAGCCACCCCCCACATCAAGGACTAGTGGGAAACCTACTATGAGCAGAAGGATGAAAGTAAACCCTCACTTTTTTTAGTCGCACCCATTTCGAATTCATTCTGGGACGTCATCAAGGAGCAGTACTACCCTGTTGGTACCTATGAGGAAAAATACATAAATTTGACCACGCTGCAGCAGGGAAGGGACCAAGACGTTCCAAAGTTTACCAATGTTTTTCATACCCTTTGCACGAAGTTGGGCATCAAGGATTCTGAGAAACATTTGGTACTCAAATACCGCGGCTGCCTACACAAGTGCATCCAGGATGAGATGGAGTTACTAGACATCTCCTCGCTCGGCAAGGCATACCAACACGTTGTTAAGATCGAGCAGAAGCTTAAACATAAAAAGAATGAATTTGGATCTGTGAACCCGAAGTAAGGGAAATGTTCCCCCAAACTGCAAAAAAAAAGAAAAATCCAAGGCGGGGCAGCCCAGGACAACCTGCCAAAGCTGCAAGCAAGGAAAAACACCGTGAAGCCGAAGAAGGACACGGGAAGGTGGTGTGAGTTCCATAAGAGATCCACTCACAACACAAGTGAGTGTTGGGCCAAGTAGTCACTAGTGACCGAGTTGAAGGCTTTTGAATTTGATGCATGTTCCAACTCTGAGTCAGAGTCCCCCGACAAGGAGAATGACAAAGGAAATCAGATTATCAATGCAGAGCCCAACGCCACTGTTTCCACCATGAAGATCCAGAAGGAGGAACCTGAAGATCCAGAGGATGAGGAGTTCCTCTTCCACTCCCAGATGGGGGTAAAGGGTTCCCCTCTACAGTTCATTTTCAATACAAAGAGCCAAAAGAACCTTATTTTAGCAGAGATCGTGAAGCGGCTAGGCTTACTGACCACTCCACACCCACAACTATACATCATTGGGTGGATTCACCAAGGACGGAAACTTCGTGTCAGCCAGCAGTGTGGCCTTCCATACAACATCAAGCCCTTCATGGATGAGGTATTATTTCATGTTGCTCCTCTTAATGTGTGTGATGTATTATTAGGCCAATCATACTTGTGGAAGCAACATGTTATGTATGAGTCAAGGCCTCGCATTGTTATTGTTACCTTGGAAAAATAATTTGTACAGGATACCAGAGATATCACCGCCTACCACCATATCTTTGGTTACTGCAAAATAATGGAGTAATCTCATTTCCAAAATCGAGAAAAAAAAATCCTGATGATATGCCTACAGGGAAAGAAGAAGACAGTGGCCACGACCTCCAGACAGGGCCCCTCTACACGACAACAACAGATAGGCACATTCTTGGAGGAGTACGAGGACATCTGAACCTCCCCCATACGTGCGCCTTTGCACTGTCAGGTCAAGCACTCCATCGATCTAACCCCAGGTGTGTCATTTCACAATGGAACAATCTATCGACGCTCTGTTCTAGAGAACGACGAAATCAAGAGGTACATTCAAGAGTTGTTGCAGAAAGGTCACATTTGGCCGAGTTCATCACCTTGTGGGAGCTCAATCGTATTGGTACGAAAGAAGGATGGGACTTGGAGACTCTGTATTGACTATCGAGCGCTGAACAAGATCACTATTTGGAATAGGTACCCGGTCCCACGGATTGATGACCTTCGGGAGCAACTCAAGGGGGGGAATATTTCAGCAAGATTGACTTGAAGTTTGGATATCACCAGGTACCAGTCGAACCCTCTTATGTGTGGAAGGTTGCTTTCAAAGCCAAGGAGGGCCTTTTCAAATGGTTGGTTATGCCTTCCAGGTTGACGAATGCTCTTGCAACCTTCATGAGGCTGATGGATGACATCTTGCAGCCATTCACCAACTCATTTACAGTGGTATGCTTGGATGACATCCTAATCTTCAGCCATATTTGGGAAGAGCACATCCACCACATCCGATAGGTTCTCCAAACACTGTGGCAACACAAGTTGTGTGCCAATTTGGAGAAATTCACTTTTGGCATGACCCAGGTTCAGTATCTGGGATACATTATTAATGAATGGGGGGTGCATGTGGATCCAACCAAGATCCAAGTCATTCAGGATTGACCATCCCCAACCACTCTAATAGAGCTCCGCAGCTTTCTTGGTCTTGCCAATTTCTACCACAGGTTCATGTTGGGGTTCTCTCATATCACTTGGTCCTTGAGTCAAGTCACCAAGGGAGGAGCGAAAGCAAAATTCTTTTGGTCTGAATCTCAACAGAAGGTGTTCGTAGAGTTGAAACATTGCCTCTGCTCTGAACGAGTGCTCACATTAACATACTTGCAACAATCATTTGAGATCAAGATAGATGCCTTTGACTATGCTATTGGGGCAATCCTTACTCAATAGGGGCATCCAGTGGCATATCACAGTGAGACACTTTCAAACACAGTCCAAAATTATCCCACTTATGACAAAGAGATGTGTTCCATTGGGGAGGCCTGTCGACAATGGAAGAATTATATTTTCACACAAACCATCGACCCCTGCAGTTCATACAGATGCAAGGGAAGTTGCAGAATGATCATCATCAAAAGTGGTCCACATACCTGCAACAGTTCCATTTTAATATCAAGTACAAGAAAGACAACACCAATAATGTTGCAGACTTCCTCAGCTGACCAATGATCATGGTGTTAACCACCGTGCTAAACTCTTGTGGGCACAAGACTTCCAATTGTCCACTTCTCTACAAAAGCGACCCAAAATTCGACCACACATACCTTCAGGATGCACTGTTTTGCCACCTGGGACACCTTTTTGTTCCTTCAAGTGAGTGTGCCAAGATGATTTGGCAAGCACACTACAATCGAATTGTTGGGCATTTTGGGGTCGAGAAAACAGTGGCAGTACTACAGAAGTATTTGTATTGGCTGAATCTTCGACAGGATGTCGGGAAGTACATCAGATCCTACACTACCTGAACCATTGCCAAACCTACCATCAAGAAGAAAGGCCTCTATACTTCGTTGCCTACTTGATCTGATTTAGAATATTATATTGTTGTGCTAAGATCTTCCTCAGATTAGAAACAAAATTCTTTCATTGTGCTTAAGGATTCATGAATTTTTGCAAGTGAAAAATGAGTTTTTATGTTAATTCTATGAGAAATTAAACATAAATAAGAGACTGAATAGCAGCATAAGCATGTACAGAACATCATTAAAAACAAATTACAACGGGAACATGATAAAGAGTTCACCCCTAATGAGTTACATCTCCTTGGTCCATCTTCCAATGGCTTGGGCCTCTCTATTATGCTCAAAATTGTAAAAATATGTGTTTACAAGGCTCCAATGAGTCCAAAATATCAAAAAATGGTTACCTAGCCTCTTTTTGCATCTAATTTGGTGGAAAACTGAAGACGTTATGACCTCTCCTAGTTTTCCTAGTATTCGCTCCACAAATTGCACCATTTCCAGCATGATCCTACAATTTCGCTCCAAAAAACACTAACTAGACGTAAATTTCACCATGCGGCAGCCATAAGCTACCAACACCAACAAATCCATTGCAAATTGCAATCGCAAAGAACTGACGAGTCTTATGGTTTGCGAATGTGGTGTGGATGATACGCAATTGCAATAAGCGGCAGACCCGATGGACTATCAATTGCAGTATAACTGTATCGCATCTGGAATTTATCATAATCGGTGGAGCTAGGGTAATACATATAACAAGACTTGCATTGTGTGATATGCATTTGCAATATCACAATCACAACCTAATCTTGTCGAGGTTGATTCTGTAGTACTTCCCTTCTGCAATGTGTGATTGCAATTATCACATCGCACCGTGGCTTCTTCTGGGGCCGATTCTTTAACGTGGTAAATCATGGTGTTGTTGTGGGTGAGGTTGCGAGTTCGACCCCGACCTCCCCACCTAAAATTTTATTCAACCTTTGAGAGGGCGCGTGGCAGCTTCCGAGTTTGCCACCTGTCACCCTCTTTTTGTCCACCTGTATAGCCTTCAACCAATAGTATCCTGCTAACTCATGCCTGAACGAACATGCCACATGGAACTCAACCATTCACTGATGATATTACGGTGCCACGTCAACTGTACAGTCAATGTCAATTGGGCATCCTAGTCAGTAGTACGAACTACTGACTAGGTTATCTCCTTTTTTTCAAAAAATTACCTGTTTGCCAAAGTGAACAGAATGCATTTCTGAAGCCATACAGTTTCCATTTCACGCGAAACTAGTTGTGATAGATTCAGGATGACGAGCACTATGCAGTCATTCATGTTCCACACCTTTCTGACAACTTTTATTTTTTAGCACCTGACCACTCCTCCCCACTGGAAGCCTTTTGGACCCCAAAAGATCACTTTCAGTTTTCCAATAGGTGAGGGTACAGTTCCCTCACCTTTCCAATCTTGATCCATTTATCACTGACTTGGATCTTGTGATCTACACAATGATTTCTATGCCTTTCTTTGTACTTTCCTTTGCCCACTTCAAGTTGATCTTGCACTGTTTGATGTACCATTTGGAGTCATTCAATGAACTCTTTGGCTTTGTCCATGTTACGATCAATAGCAACATCCTTGTTAACAAGATGTTACAACACATTATGATGCAAATGGTAAACAATTTTCTCTACTTGATTCCTTTGACTCAAGCTTGAATATACATCTTGAAACTATGTATTTTTCTAAACATAACTTTCATGTAAAACAACATGATGCTTGAGGAAAGTAGTTATACAAACTATAATCCTAGAAAGTAGATCAACAAACTTGTCGCTTATACCTTTCTTATACCTTTTGACAGAGTGGAATAGTAGAATAAAACCCATCCAATGGAAGTGCCTTTGTTGCTACAACTTAAACACTTCACCATTGAAAATTTTTGAATGAAAAGAAATGGACTTACCACATTGCATAAAGACTACGCCCATGGCATAGTCGCATACATCAACCTGAAATTTAAATGACTTTTTCAAGTTTAGAAGAGTAAGTATAAAGGCTAAACTGATCTTTTGTTTTAAAGCATCAAATGCCTCTTGTTGTTTGCCTCCCCACTGGAAGACCTTTTGCACAACTGCCAAAGAATGCAAATGAGCTACAATAGAAGAAAAATTAACAAAATCTTTCCTCCAACATTGGGCTGCTCCCAAAAAACCTCTTATCCAAATGACTATCTTAAGCATTGACCAATCCATAATGGCATCAATCTTAGAGAGGTCTAACTTTAGCTCATCTTCTCCAATATCATGGCCCAAGTACATCAAAGAAGTTTTATCCAACATATACTTTGACATCTTCAAAAACAAATGTTCTTGACATATGACATCAAGTATTTTTTTCTCACACATGACATGTTCATAATGAAATTTTCTGAAAATGAAAATGTCGTCCAAGTAGACTATCATGTCTAGAAATGGCTTAAACACATCTTTCTTCATATGCATGAAAGTATTAGGAGCATGGCAAAGACCAAAAATCATAACAAGTCATTCAAACAAACCTTGCTTGGTTTTGAATGTCATCTTCCATATATCTCCTTCAACAACTCTACTTTGATGAAAACCACTTCTTGAATCCCATTCAATGAATAACATTCTTCTTGGGCGCAAAAAAAGAGGTGCACCACATGGTAAAGGAGAAGGTCAAATGGTCCTTTTATTCAACAATCCCTGGATTTGTTTTGTTATTTCTTCATTTTCCCTTCTTAACATCATGTGCATGTCAATGTTAGGAAGAAGACACTTTTGCTGCAATGGTATTTCATGTTGGATTCTCCTCTTGGAAGGAAATCCTTTTGCTTTCTGAAACACCTCATCATCATGGTTAACTACATCAACCAAATCAGTTTTCAAGTTTTAATTACAACCATCAAACGCTTCATAATCAATATCAACATTGGGTTTTATCATAAGAAGCACTAAATTCTTGCTTGAATTCACTAGTCTTTTCATTTTCCCTGCATTAACTAATGAAAGATTTAGTTTCTTGCGATGAGCTCTCACAATATACTCCACACCATCCTTGAACAAGTGGTACTTGTTTTCATGACAATAGAAGATTTCTTTTCTATCATAAAGGTAAGGACTACCCAAAACAATTCCTAATATATCAAGCGGTACAACATCTAATTCAACTTCGTCAATGAAGTTTGTTGTGATTGCAAACCGAAGAATACATTTTCTTGTAACCTGTAAATTTGTGTCCTTGCATATCCAACCCAATGGATATGGATTGGGATGTGAAATGGTTTCAAGATTAAGTTGTTTACCTAATTCATCGGATATCAAATTAGATTAAGACCCACTATCAAAAAGTGTGTCGATTTTTGTATGTTTTGAGATTACCCTCACATGAAATAATTCAATCCTTGTTTCTTCATTTGGATTACTAGTGTGACAAGTTGATATACTAGTGCTAGCAATGGATTCTTTTGCTTTTATACCCATGGCTGTAATTTTAGTTTCATCACCCGAATCAGATCCCAAATCCTCTTAAATGATGGCAGTTGTCTTTTCTTTTCCTTTGTTGTTGAATTTTTTTGGTTTCATTTCGGGATGAAACTTCCAACAATGAACTTCATCGTGACCCTCTCTGGAACAATGTTTACATATTATTTTCTCTCCTTCCTTTTTAATGGAAGAATTTTTCTTTCCCTTGAAACCATTTTCTTTCTCTTTACCCTTAAATGGAATTTTACTACCTTCTTCTAGAGTGTTTTTCCCTCTTGCCTCAAGATGAGTGGCTTGCACACACACATCATCTAGATTTTTGGGATTAAACATTAAGATAGTATACCTAAGGTAACTATGTAAACCCCCTGTGTACTTCAGCAATGTGTCATGTGATTGCAAATCTACACCTAACATTAAAGACCTTTTTTTTGAATTCTTGGGTGTAATCTTGCACATTTTTAACTTTAAGTTGTCTAAAGTTTTTCCAATTCATGATGGATTTCTACATATAAGCTAGAGGGTAGAATTGTCTTTTGATTTCAACAATGAAATCATTCCAACAAATTGATACCTTACCATTTTTTTTAATCGGCTCTTCGGTCTTTGATTCCCACCATACTAGTGCTACACCCTCCATTCTCAAGGAAGCTAACTGAATCTCTATTTCATCCTCAAGAAGGTTTTGGATCCTACAATAGACCTCCAACTGACGAATCCAATTATCAAGATTATCTGCATTCACTTCACCATTATACATGGGCAACTCAAATTTAACAAGTTTTTAAAAAGGTGATTTACCAATTCCTTTTGAAGTATGATGATGAGTATAAGGGTTGTGTTAGTGGAAGAGGGTGACGATGCTTGTGAATAAGAAGATGAAGAAGATGGTGGAGAGGGTGGAGGTTTGTCTCCATTTCCATTACCTTGGTTTCCATTACCTCCTCCTAAAAATCCTTCTCCTTTGGGAGGTTTGGAACTTTCCCCTTGCAGCTTGGTATTCCTCTCTTCATAGAGGACCTTCACCATCTTTGTCATATCAAAGAAAGCCTTTCTAAAGGTCTTCTAATCTTTTGTCATGTTTGTAGGTTCTCCTTCATAAGACATGACCTCTAGAGTCTTAACTATAACTCAAGGCTCAACTGGTGTTGGAGATTATGGTAACCTTGCTCTCCTTCCCCTTCACCCAACTTCAGGGCTTCTAATCAGCTTCCCTTCTCCTCTTTCAAGTTTTAACCTTGTAGCATGACATAAACTTGCAAACTGTTAAATCCTTCTTTCACAAAGAAAACCTAGAGCTCTGATACAAAAATGATCTGATTTAGAATATTAGATTGTTGTGCTAAGATCCTCCTCAGATTAGAAACAAAATTGTTTCATTGTGCTTAAGGATTCATAAATTTTTGCAAGTAAAAAATGAGTTTTTTATGTTAATTTTATGAGCAATTAGACATAAATAAGAGACTAAGAAGAAACATAAACATGTACAGAGCATCATCAAAAACACATTACAACAGGAACATGATAAAGTAGTTCACCCCTCTTGGGTTACGTCTCCTTGGTCCAGCTTCCAATGGCTTGGGCCTCTCTATTATACTCAAAAGTGTAAAAATATGTGTTTACAATGCTCCAATGCTTTTGAAAATAAAGAAGTTATGACCTCTCCTAGTTTTCTCAATATTTGCTCCACGAACTGCACCATTTTTGGCATGATACTACAATTTCACTCCAAAAAGCGCTAACTGGGCGAAAATTTCACCGCGCGGCGGCCATAAGCTATTAGCACTGAAAGCTCCATCACCAATAGAAATCAGCGAGAACTGGCAGACCTTATGGTTTGTGAATGCGACGTGGATGATACATGATTGTGATAAGCAATGGACCCGACGAACTATCAACTGTAGTATAATTGTATCTCATCCGGAATATATCGCAATCGGCAAAGCCAGGGTAATACATATAACGGGACTTGCACTGTGCGATATGCGATTGGGATATCTTAATCCCAACCTGATTCTGTTAGGGTTGATTCTATAATACTTCCCTTCTATAATGTGCAATTTTGATTATCACATCGCACCCTGGCTTGTTCTGGGGTCGATTCTTTAACATCGACCCGCCTGTGATATACTAGTTAAGAACCAACCTGCGGGCTTTGCAATAAATCTTGGTGTTATTGTGTGTGAGGTTGTGAGTTTGAACCCGACCTCCCCACATAAAAGTTTATTTGACCTTTGAGAGGGCACGTGGTGGCCTTTGGGTTTGCCATGTGTCACCCTCTCATTGGTCCACCTGTATAGCCTTCAACCAATAGCATCCTGCCAACTCATGCCTATACAAACATGCCACATGGCACTCAACCATTTGCTGATGAGATTACAGTGCCACCTCAGCAACACAATCAGCACCAACTGGGTAGCATACTCAACAGTATAGACTGTTGACTATGCTATCCCCTTTTTTTCCCAAAAATTTACCTATTTGCCAAAGTGAACATAATGCGTTTCTGAAGCCATACAGTGTCTGTTTCACACAAAATGAGTTGCGTCAAAGTCAGGATGACGAATACTATGCAATAGTTCAAGTTCCACACCATTCTGACGATTTTGATTTTTGAGCATAATTTTGAGCACCTGATCACTACCTCTAGTTGACCTTGGGAATCCATCTCAATAGATTACATGTCGGGCCTTTCTTCTACTAAGTATAGAAACGACTGTGTTTTTGTGGTCATCGACAGATTCTCAAAGATGGCAATTATGGCGGCCTCCAAGAAGAATATCATAGTAGAAGCCATTGCTAAATTGTTCCTTGAATGAGTGTGGGTACACTTTGGGATCCCGCAGACTATCATCTTAGATCGGGACAGCAGGTTCTTCAGTACATTTTGGTCTAGTTTCTGGTCAATTATGTACACCAAGCTCACTAAGTCCACAACTTTCCATCCCGAAACTGATGGTGAGACAGAGGTCATCAACAGGATGATCATACACATTATACGCATGTACAACTCAAAGTATCCACACACATGGGATGAGAGCCTCCCTTATGTCCAGCACAGTTATAACCGGGCTCTCCATAGATCAACTGGCCATAGCCCTTTTAAGGTGAGCTTGGGATTCCAGCCACTATGTCCCATTGATGTGGCCATACCATTTACAGTTACTCAAGCATATTCGACTCATGTCCAGTCTGAAGCTGACAACGAAAACCGCTTCATTGAGCACATTCAACACATATTGCAACATGTCCATGACATATTGGACAGAGCCAATGCTAAGTACAAGCAGCACCATGATTAGGTGCCACACAAGTTCCAAGTAGGCGACAAAGTTTGGCTACATTTGGAGAAGGAGCACCTTGTTGGGCCCCACCGCAAGCTTCTCCCGCTTCAATATGGGCCATACACCATCACCAAGGTAGTAGAGGACAATTCCTTCGAGCTCAGTATTCCACCATTCCTTGGTCTGCACCTAGTGTTCAATGTGGACCGCCTTCGGCCCTACTTTCCACCATTGTTGGACACATCTGACTTTGCAAAACAACTCACATGAACAGAGTTAAACCTAGACTGCATGGAATAAGTCACAACTGATCGGATCATGGACACATAGATCAAGAACACCAACAACAAAGGATCCAAATATATCGAGTTGTCAAAGCAGGCCAACTCCTTCAACAAGGCAACTGGCTCACTAGGGACCAAGTTCAATAGAAGTTTTATCCTCTCAGGGAGGAACTCAACGCAATGAGGAGCATTGATTCCTAAGGGGGGAGGAATGATCTAGGTGGATATTGGTGGGCACCCACCTATTCCACTTGGACCCCCACCATTGTTTCTTTCAATTTTTTAATTTCCTTAATTGTAGCACAGTTTACTATTTTTGGCAGGTTTTTGGGTCATGAACTTTCGGAGCCATTTTGAGGCCCTAAGTGATGCTTTTTGGAAAATCACCTCAAGTTACAAACTCATATTCATCGCCAATGAATATGATTTTTCAAATCGATATTCACTATCATCATTTTTAGTCCTCGGATAGATCTTTCTAATGAGGTATCGTGTGCGTCAAATGAAGATAGTATGCCAAATTTACGACCCGGGGAAGTTGATGTACCAATTTACCCCAACGGGACCCATAGTTTGGCATTTCATCTCCTAGGGTTAGGTTTTTGGATGTCTAGGATTTTCCATTGTTTCTCAATAATAAATAGGCCTTCAAGCCTCATTGTAACACAGTTCAGAGGCATGTAGCCACCACATCTCTTCTCATATATAAGCTACCATCGCCCGAGCTAGTTTATTTCCATTTTGTATGTAAGCATATTTCAGTTCCTTGATATTAATGAAATGAAGTTTTATTTCTACTGCATCTTGTTGTGGCCACCAACAAACCCCCTCTTTGTTTTGTATTAGCAATAACACTAAGCAAATGGGGACCCTTAATAAAAAATTCAAAAAACATTTTATAAAACTTTTTGTATTCTACTCCTTGAAATTATGTCGCATCGCTTGGAGAAGATAAAACACCCCCTTATGAGCATAATAAAAACTGCAAAGAAGCGACGCAAAATTCATCGCATCGCACACATTAAGAAGCGCTCTTAAATGAAAATCTTAAGAAATCTCCGACGGCCAATGTGCGACGTCGCATATCGCATAAGCAGCACACAATGATTTAATGACTCACGCGATCTGCGATAAACGCGATCTTGCGATATCTGCGATCTACGATAATCCGATCTGAAAAAAATTTGCGATGACACATCTAGGTAATGTGATGACGCGATGCTGCTATCGCCCATCGCAAATTTCCTCGGCTCAACATTCAAAAAAAGCTGTCTATAAACCAAAATTAGGCGCGCGCCTTAAAGGAAATTAATGAACATATGCCAAAGTGTCAGTGAAGGACAGTTTTGTGTTTTTCGAAGAGTCAGTTCACGATGGGTGTCATGATTTTATACATTCATAGAGGTTAGAGCTTTCGTATTAGTATTTATTATCATTACTCTTTTCCTTTGCGTGAACTGCAGGAATGAAAAACAGGAAACAATATGAAGCAATGAGCAGGAAACATCTAAGGAAAAGGGGAAAGCGTCAATGCTCGAAGAATAGAGAAGAGATGCCTTCATGAACGGATGTCGCATGCAACAGAACCACAGATTCCAGAGTATCACTCAACAGATGTTGAGGTCGATAGGTGATTCAACATTCAGGGTCAGAAAGCTCACAAAAGCAGCATGTTTACAAAAAATCCTGAAACTTCTACCCGGTAAAGGAAAAAAGGCGCTAAAGAAGGAAAACGCACCAAAAAAGCCCGGATCAAAGAACAGAGGCAGTTTTCGATGCGCGAATAGCGCCTAGCGCTAATCGCGCATCGCTAAGAAAATTGTTCAGAAAGCAAAGTCCCTAACTTGCTTAGTCATTTGCAATTCCGGAAACTGAAATAGCAAAAGCAGAAGCAGTTTGAGGGAAATTTGGGTTGTTGCCAAGTATATACGCAGTAAATTCACCCAACCAAAAGATAATTCTCAAAAATATCTTCTAGTGTACTAAAAAGTGGTGCCAGCGCTTGCCATTTCTGTTTGCATAACTCAAACAAAAGCAAAAGGCAACCAACCGACTCTTCCCAGGCGAATGTTGAATGCTCGCAACATTTAAGGAGCAAATGCAGAAATAGTTAGGAATTAGATTCAGTTTTTAGAAATAGTTTTGCTTTAGAAGAAGGGCGGTCATTTAAACTGTGCCCTAAATTTATGTAATTAAGTTAATTAGTTAGCAGTATTTAAACCCTTCTCATGCATTTAGAGAAGGGTCCAGAAATTTGTCAAAAACTTGTCCTCAGAACATGCACTTCTACACCCTCAGAGGAGGTTTTGATGAATGGATGGATCGAGGTTTATTAATGTTTGCATTTGACGTCTGCTACTGATGTTGCACTTTTGTACTCTTAGTAGATGTTAGAACAAGTAGAGATAAATCATTTTTGCTTGAAGCTTATAAGTAGGATCAATCATAAATGGTACTTTTATCTCTTGGCCATTTCTGCTTATATTCTGAAAGTGATATACAGTTTTAGTTGTTTATATGTTATTACATGAATGTGTGAGTTACCATTTGGCACTTTTGTACGGTGGAGCCATTTATTTATGTCTGATATATGAATAACTTTTTATGCGATATGTTGTTCACAATTGTTTTGCCTAACTTTTTATGCAAAGTAGTTCATCTTAATTGATTTCTATTCTTATGATAGCTGAATGATCTTTATTACCAGTTATTGTTTGAAATCTTTTTAGATCGCATAATAGAATAAATACACCCCGGGTTAGCATAGATTAGATGTGTTGTTTTTCATTAGATTACAATAGCATAGATTTAGTTTAAAAGTTTGAATTAGATTAGCTTTAAGTATTCTTAGATCAACAACATCCAACTCTGCACACACACACACACCCTTAGATTGGGAAACTGGACCCATTATCCCCAGTCGGACCCGCTATACCAAATGGATAAGGAGCTGCCAACCAAGGTCCGGACCGGGTGGGTATCCCCCTTGTTGTCGACCCGATTTTCGGGGCTTCAACATATTTGGCGCTAGGAGGGCCTGAACATAGTGTCTGTTGGAATGGTTTTCAATTGTAACATTTGAATTAGGATGGATGCTCACAAACTTCCCATTTGGAGTTGCATCCATGTTCGTGCCTCTTACAACACTCCACCTGAAGTGGTAAGACTCTTGTATCAGGTAAAATTCAATGGTAAGAATAATTCTTCTGCTTTTAATCATGCTCTTCAATTTATTCAAAGAGTTTCAAGTTCGAACGTTCAAAGAATTGATGAAGGCGTTTTATGCAGAATTTTTACTCTTACATTCACGGCGGAAGCTAGAAAATGGTGTAGAACCCTCCCAGTTGCCTCAATTCACAGTTGGGACCAATTCGTCAAGACTTTGATTTGTAAATTTGATTGTTATGACTATGACCAGGTATATGATGAAATTGATTATCTACGGAAACAAGATGAATCTGTTAGGGATTTTAATATGCGATTTCATCTTAATTGTCTAGAGTATGATCTTGAAAGTGAACTCACGGATGAAGAATCTTCAGATTATGCTGAGCATTCCCTGCCTCCTATGTCCGATCCAGTAGAAATTAGTCCAAGTTGTGTCTCATTTTCTTCTAATATGAATGAGAATTCCAATTTGAATATACAAATCACTCATGATGGAGAAGGTTCCCAAAGCCTAGGAGACATGCATGCTCTAATGCAAGAAGACGAAAGCGAGAATGATGGAGGAAAGCCTGCCTTGGAACCAGGAGATGACTTTGATACAAGGTCAGATAATATCATTGCAAGTCAACAAATGCAGATGCCAAGGTTAGAACAGCAAAATAATTCTCTTTCGAAAAGTATCAGTACACAAAGGTATGATCTAAAGCCCGATGTCTATGATGAATCTGATGAACAAAGATTTTTCCACGATGATATTTTCAAATGCATTGTTCCATAATCGCATTTTTCTCTTTATCCTGATGTTTTTAGTGATGATAATTTTTCCCCTCTCAATATTAAAGATATCTCAAAAGGTACAGAGGATTACTCAAATAAGTCATCATTAGGTTTTCAAGATAAAAAGACAGCTATAGAACATCCTTTGATCATTTTCAAATAAGAACCACTTGACCTTCCTTGTCTGAAAATATTCAATCAAAAAGAGAAATCTAGGGAAACCTGTAAAATCATTTATGATAGCTACTTTGATGACAATGATGTTGTTGATTTATCTCAAGTAACTCAACAAAGCTCAGATAATGAGAGATATTCTAACTTAAGAATCATATCAGTCAATCCTCATTCCAAATTAAAGGATCATTTGCATGATTTTACTATCCAAGACAATACCCCGATCTATGATTCATATCATGAAGAAACCCCCATGCCTATTCAAAATCATAACTTGTCTTCTGATTCACAAGACAAAATTCGAAATTGCTCGGATCCCATAATTCTGGCCAGTTCTTGTGAAAAAGAAGATATTTCAAGTCAATCCCAGTTGTGCTGTAACATTATTTGTACAGATAATCATTTCATTCTTTCTCACTTGCACTCATTTTGTAGAAAATCGGATTGTGTTTTAAATTTTCAGACTTTTGATAGATTACTATGGTATACTGAGCACCTTATCAAAGAACATTCGAAAGATGTGCTACCATTTTGGAAAACTAGATTGTGTCAAGGAAGTATAGAACTTTTTCAATTCCAAGATCAATCAATATCAGACTTCCTTAAAAAACTTCTATGTCCTCCAAGACATCATCGACGAAAGAAAGTATTTTTGGAAACTTGCCAACAATTTGC
Source organism: Pinus tabuliformis (assembly GCA_031772625.1). NCBI lineage: Eukaryota > Viridiplantae > Streptophyta > Pinopsida > Pinales > Pinaceae > Pinus > Pinus tabuliformis. Next base: position 477,732,719 of record CM062812.1, on the reverse strand, counting down.
GTTAATAGATAAATCTCTTGTCACAAATTTCTATCTATTCCTCATTAATTTATTTAGTGATTTATATATGGAAACTTTCCTTTTACAAGAAATTGCTAAAAGCTTGACTCTTACGCCTAATGGATTACAGGCCATTAAAACTGAAAAATCATATTCGCAACCTGGCTTGTCATCTTTCCTATTACATGATCACCAATCCATAACAGAAATTCATCCCGATTTTTATGATCCAATAGGTATCCAATTGGACAGAAGATTTCATAAGAAAGAAATTTCAAACAGGATTTCGACTGAAGTTACACTTTCTAATTTCACATCCAATGTTCACAATTCAAGAAAATCTTTGTTCTCAACACTGATGTTTAAAAGGTACATATGTGTATGAATAAAAATGAAAAGATGGTTCCACTAGAAATATCATTTTACCTAGTTAATTTTTCTGTGTATAATTAGAATAGGAGTAGGAGTAATTTAGCTAGGTTATTAGGTGGATAATTTGGTTTTTAAATATTGGTAGGCAAAATAAGAGAAGAGATTATCCCTATTATGTACATAATCCTAGGGAATTTCAACCTCTCATTTCTTTAAATGTTTTTGTTTCCTAATAAAATTTGTTGTGGTTAACAACATTTGTCATTTACTAAAGACACCATTTCTCTATAAGATTTTGAACTTTTGCTTGTATAAATAGCAAAAAAAAAAAAAAATTAGAAACTTGATCTTTATTATTAATAGATATAGTTAAAAACTTTAAACCAGATATGATACTAGTTTCAACTTCCAAAAAACTTAACGAAAGCAATCTTAGTGAAGAAATTGTTTTATATCAGTACATTGAAAGGTATCAATAACAAAATAAGGATCCCCTGTAGAAACATCCATTTCCAAAAAAAAAAAACTCTACTATTGTCGTCCAGAACTTTCTTAAGGAAAGCGATGATATCCTCCCTGTTTGAGAAAATCGCAGCATTCAGAGAGACAATCCAAGAAACACTATATCTCAAAGAATAAGAGGTCTCATCACGAGCCGGCTTATCATAATCACAGATACTATAAACTTTGCTGACTTTTCCATTACTGTCCACCAAAATAGGGCAACGACTTAAGATTATTAAAATCACAAGACAAGGGGTCTCATCACGAGCCAGCTTGTTCAACAAAAGTGTAAATCAAGTGAATGACTGTGTCATAATTTGGCTACCAAACCAAGACATTATTCTTTAAGAATAAAAAAGGAAAAAGTGTCAAATTGGATTTTTCTTTGAAGGTTGTAGATCACCTTAAACAGGATAAAGGATCATTACTGGGTAATAGGTAACCCTGTCGAGGCTATGGATGCCTGCTGGCAGCAGAGGCTTTACCTGCGACAAAGGAGCATATTTAAAAAAGCTGCTACACAGGGAAGACTTTATTTTTATCTTTACAAGACCAAGTAATGGCTGGTGTAAATGCAAGGACAAGCTGAGGAAACAAACAATTAAAAAAGAAAGAAGTTGAAACAACATATCATTGACAGTTTGGAGTATAATATGCTTTATCTTTTTATAATAAAGTTTAATTTTCTAAAGAAAAAAAATTTGTTGTTTCGGAAGTTTAAAAAATTCAATAGAAAGCAGAGATAACTGGTTCTTCCAAGTGAATCGCCATTGTTGTGGCCACCAACAACCCCCCTCTTTGTTTAGTATTAGCAATAACACTAAGCAAATGGGGACCCTTAATAAAAATTCAAAAAACATTTTATAAAACTTTTTGTATTCTACTCCTTGAAATTATGTCGCATTGCGTGGAGAAGATAAAACACCCCCTTATGAGCATAATAAAAACTGCGAAGAAGTGACGCGAAATTCATCGCATCGCACACATTAAGAAGTGCTCTTAAATGAAAATCTTAAGAAATCTCCGACGGCCGATGTGCGACGTCGCATATCGCAATATCGCATAAGCAGCACACAATGATTTAATGACTCACGCGATCTGCGATAAACGCGATCTTGCGATATCTGCGATCTGCGATAAACGCGATCTGTGATAAACGTGATCTGCGATCTGCGATAATCCGATCTGAAAAAAAATTGCGATGACGCGATGTTGCTATCGCCCATCGCAAATTTCCTCGGCTCAACATTCAAAAAAAAAAAAAGTTGTCTATAAACCAAAATTAGGCACGCGCCTTAAAGGAAATTAATGAACATATGCCAAAGTGTCAGTGAAGGACAGTTTTGTGTTTTTTGAAGAGTCAGTTCACGATGGGTGTCATGATTTTATACATTCATAGAGGTTAGAGCTTTCGTATCAGTATTTATTATCATTACTCTTTTCCTTTGCGTGAACTGCAGGAATGAAAAACAGGAAACAATATGAAGCAATGAGCAGGAAACATCTAAGGAAAAGGGGAAAGCGTCAATGCTCGGAGAATAGAGAAGAGATGCCTTCATGAACGGATGTCGCATGAAACAAAACCACAGATTCCAGAGTATCACTCAACAGATGCTGAGGTCGATAGGTGATTCAACATTCAGGGTCAGAAAGCTCACAAGAGCAGCATGTTTACAAAAAATCCTGAAACTTCTACCCGGTAAAGGAAAAAAGGCACTAAAGAAGGAAAATGCACCAAAAAAGCCCGAATCAAAGAACAGAGGCAGTTTTCAATGCGCGATTAGCGCTAGCGCTAATCGCGCATCGCTAAGAAAATTGTTTAGAAAGCAAAGTCCCTAACTTGCTTAGTCATTCGCAATTCCGGAAACTGAAATAGCAAAAGCAGAAGCAGTTTGAGGGAAATTTTGGTTGTTGCCAAGTATATACGTAGCAAATTCGCCCAACCAGAAGATAATTCTCAAAAATATCTTCTAGTGTACTAAAAAGTGGTGCCAGTGCTTGCCATTTTTGTTTGCATAACTCAAACAAAAGCAGAAGGCAACCAGCTGACTCTTCCCAGGCGAATGTTGAATGCTCGCAACATTTAAGGAGCAAATGCAGAAATAGTTAGGAATTAGATTCAGTTTTTAGAAATAGTTTTGATTTAGAAGAAGGGTGGTCATTTAAACTGTACCCTAAATTTATGTAATTAAGTTAATTAGTTAGCAGTATTTAAACCCTTCTCATGCATTTGGAGAAGGGTCCAGAAATTTGTCAAAAACTTGTCCTCAGAACATGCACTTCTGCACCCTCAGAGGAGGTTTTGATGAATGGATGGTTCGAGGTTTATTAATGTTTGCATTTGACATCTGCTACTGATGTTGGACTTTTGTACTCTTAGTAGATGTTAGAACAAGTAGAGATAAATCATTTTTGCTTGAAGCTTATAAGTAGGATCAGTCATAAATGGTACTTTTATCTCTTGGCCGTTTCTGCTTATATTCTGAAAGTGATATACAGTTTTAGTTGTTTATATGTTATTGCATGAATGTGTGAGTTACCATTTGGCACTTTTGTACGGTGGAGCCATTTATTTATGTCTGATATATGAATAACTTATTATGTGATATGTTGTTCACAACTGTTTTGCCTAACTTTTTATGCAAAGTAGTTCATCTTAATTGATTTCTATTCTTATGATAGTTGAATGATCTTTATTACCAGTTATTGTTTGAAATATTTTTAGATTGCATAATAGAAGAAATACACCCCGGGTTAGCATAGATTAGATGTGCTGTTTTTCATTAGATTACCATAGCATAGATTTAGTTTAAAAGTTTGAATTAGATTAGCTTTAAGTATTCTTAGATCAGCAACATCCAACTCTGCACACACACACACACCCTTAGATTGGGAAACTGGTCCCATTATCCCCAGTCGGACCCGCTATACCAAACGGATAAGGAGCTGCCAACCAAGGTCCGGACCGGGTGGGTATCCCCCTTGTTGTCGACCCGATTTTCGGGGCTTCAACACATCTCTGTGGTGATGGTTATATATGTAATTTTTTTCATTCCTATTTAAATTTGGATCATATAATCAATACACATCCACCAAGTCCCATAACTATTTGGCATAATGATTATTGTTGACCCACATGGTGAGGTACTTCATTGAATGACACTTGTTTCTAGTAGCATTTGCAACTACTTCTTTGCCTCAATTGATTCTATAACAGACTACCTATACAACCCAATGTTTGGTACTGGGGAGTTCAGCAATAGCTGGATCTCATGCTCCACTTCCCTCTTAGGTGTTGGCCCTTTAGGATCATAGAGCACATCCATGTATGCTTATAATAACTCTTCCAATTTTTATTTATGTTTCTTAGTACACCCCTCTAGGGATGAATTTCCTCTCACTAATTCTTCTATATAATGATTTTCTTTTCAAAATATTAAAACATACTTCTTGCTAGAACTGATCAGTTTCTTGACTTAGTTGGGACTTACTAGTGAAATATTTGACTTGTCCTTATGTGAATTGATAGTGAAGGATATTCCATCCTTGATGAGGTTGTTGTGGGGAAAAATGCCTATGCAGGACGATCCTATCCACCTAAGGTGTGACAGTGCCTTAGCAACAAATAGAAACAGTTATTCTAGTATTCTTCCTTTATGAATTAAGAATGAAGATAGATGGATGGACTAACCGGTGTCTTCCGTTTGTCCCTCGATCCGATTTCTCTTCTCTTTGAGAGTTCCCAGCTACTTGCCTTCCCACTCGCCCAGCTTCAACAGGTCTCTGCAAGATCACAAGAAGAGAACACTACACAAAGACATGGATTCATATTCATAACTAGTTCAGGATTAGAAATAAACTAAACATACTAATGCAATCATACATCAAAGATACATCAGTATATAGGAGAAACCAAGATAGCTTTATTGATGAATAACAAGGTTCAGGAAGAGATACAACCAAGAAGGCTCCAATCCAGCATCTCCTTCCCAGCAAATGGAATTCCTATCTTCACCTCCCTTCAAAGCATTAAGCACCCAATGATTCCAATCTCAAACCAACAGCAATTCTTTGCAATAACAAAATTCCAGCCTCTGGATCTCATGGAGGAGAGATCCATATATAGATGTTTGGAGAGAGGATGAGTCAGCTTGAGATCTGACTAGTGTCTTCTCCCTCTGTCAGTTCTTGTTTCCACTTGGAGGTTCTTGCTTCCACTTGGAGGTTGAGAACCTCTTACTCATCACTAGTCGAATTCATTGAGGCAAGTGTCATTGAGGAAGATTCTGGAAGCTTCCAGGGTCTTGACACCTCGTTGAATGAACTTGCCATTTGTCAATTCCCGCTCAGCGCACCCTGGTAGTGCTTCTACCTGTGTTGCAGTGCAGGTAGCCAGTGCAGACTTTGCATTTCAACGCAGACAGCTAGTGGAGCCTCTGAATTGATCCTGAATTGACTTGTTTTTGAGCAGTTTCTGGTGGAGAACTTCTGTGAATTGCTGTGGTTTGTTAGCCTTGTTCCTCTAGGGGTAGGAACAACATGTTTAGGGACTTTGGATCCCATAGATTATGGACATTTCATGCTCAATGTTGTAAGGCACAAAAATGTCTATAACAGTTGTCCCCTAAAGTATGAGGCCGTTTATCGGGTGAAATGCTTTATCAGGAGGATCCGAAGTTCATCCAATGCTGGGAGGAGACCTGTAATAAGATACAATACAATACATTATTTTTCATACTGTTTTCATGATCTAGCTGAGGCGGGCATTCCCATGGTCAGCTTTATAAATTCATTTTTCTGTACATAGAATAGACAATCGTCTGATAGTAGACTGATAATTTTGATTAAATTATCATCCTTTGGGTAGGATGATTATCTGCTGCAATGATGTACATGTCAATGTCTTTATCTTTCCTGAATATATATCGCAGCCCGGATGGATGAAAATAGATCCGGGGTCTTCAAACTCATTCGATCTTCACTCTAAGTACAAGTCGATCCATGTGAGAAATGTTCTGAAGTTGAACATGGAAAGACATCGCTTGATTACCGGTCAATGAGGTAAACCGTTAACAAGCGCGAGAGGAATCACCGATAATGATAATGACCCTCAAGGTACTGCAGTACAATTCATGTGGTGTGAATAAAGGATTTGGCGTCGAACACCACGCAAAATCCTTCGGTCAAAGGTCATTGATGTATACCTGTCGCCGGAAGTGAGAAACTTGCCATTGAGGCATGCAAGCTTCAAAGTACTGAAGGGGTTGTTCCTAGATCCACTTCTTGGATAATGAGCTGATGTCGACAAGAAGCGATCCGTCAAAGGAGGGCCTTAATGAATCCCACATCAATGATAAGGAACGGAGCTAATGATTTTGATGGAGGTGAAAACGATCTGATGACATATGATTCAGGGTGGCGGTCATGAAAGGATGAAGGATAATGTACGGCAGTGGATGGGACACGGTTGACTTCTCTGAACAACTTCTCTTGAACATATGGCGACACTTATGCGATGGATCGGTAGCATTACCCCAAATATGGATGGTATGGCGAGACCATGGTGATGTGACCGGTGAATGAAACAACCCAACCCGATTGTGGTACGGAGGAAAAGTGTCATGTTCAAGAGCGACTTGCTACCATCAAAGTTTTCTTGAGTTTCTCCCAATTTTTCCCCAGTCATTGCTGACCAGTACCTCTTTATTTTTGTCAAGCTTGAGGAGGATAACATATGCTTGTTCTATAACTTGCCCTTCGGGCAAGCCCATCGCTATGTTTTAACGAGCCTAGCGATAGTGAAACTCGTTCTCGTCTAAAGACAAGTTTGTCGTTATTTAATGATTTTAACGAGTCTAACGACAAAGATAACTCGGTCCTTTTCATTTTTAGAGAGTCTTAAAAGGTACGTAAAGTCAACTCCAAAAGTCCTTTTTCGTCATCTAATCCCTTAAGTCCGAAAAAGTATAAAACAATACAGAAGGGATGAGTTTTCGATAGTTTTAACGAGCCAAACAAAACAAGCGCTCGATCTTTTTGTGCAATAATCCCTCAGGTCCAAAAAGATTAAAATCTAGAGGAGGGATAGCACTTCCGGTCGCTTTAACGAGCTGGAAGGCCAAAACTCGGCAATATTTTCATATTTTATGAGTCAGATGAAAAGAGCTTAAAGAAGACTCGTCTTTTGAGGAACGAGTGATAAAACGGGTTAGCAGCTGATTCCAGGTACAGGTTGGAATTTTCCAATCACGGTAGTGTCACAAGGATGGCTAGTGTAATCACTCTTCGCAGCTGTTCCTCAAAATGGGTAAACAATCAAATGGAGGTGAATGATCGGCCAATGGAAAAGTGGAGGTGATGGTGCAAACACGACCAAGGCTTTAATGGCTGATAATTTACATTCGTAGTGGTTATTTACCGAGTAGTTCATTTTTTAACGAGCTTAAACGCGGATTGAAACACTTGCTCGATCTTATGTTTATTTTTTAACGAGCATGAACTATACGATAAAACTGCTCGGATCTTGCGTTTATTTTTTAACGAGCATGAACTGTGTGCTAAAACTGCTCGATATTATGGTCTAATTTTGATTTTTTACCATAACTAGCTTTGCCCTTTTCAAAGATAGTACTGTATCCTCAATTGCTGCATCAAACTAGTTAGAAATGAATAACATTTGCTCGAAAATGAGATCAAAACCCTAATATTTCGCTTTGAACTACGTAAAAAGCAATTAAAAAGTGTTTTTACCTCTCGTTTTACCATTTCATTTGAACTTGGTTTGTTGGAGCTTTGGAGGTGCCTCTTCCCCCTTGATTTTCATCAGCTGATTCCGGGAGATTCTGCGGACGATTTTCGGCGCCGTCTGGACCAGGTAGGAGCTAAACTTGAGCTCTTTCATTTCATGGTTTCATTTCTGGATTCTGTGCTTTTTTTCCTGTTTTCCTGAGCTCCTAGGGTTTTATTAGGTCGCTCTGCCATCAGCGCACCTGGTTCACTCGAAACCTGCGCTGAATGTCAAGCTGCATGAAGGCAGTTTGACCTTCAACGCAGGTGGAACACTGGCTAGTTGCGCTGGGCACAGAAAAATAGTTTTGTTGCACAGTTTTTGATGAAAATTTTGCCAGTTTCTCATCAAATCCAGGATCTAACTCCTCTCATGTTTGTTTTTTCAGAGATTATTGGAGCAAAATGACCCTTACATGGTGAGAACGAGAACATGAAGAAGAGGACATGATTGCCTTACATGATCCTGTCACGGTGAACGCGCTGCGGAACTGTGGTCTGCTGAAGTTCTTCCGTATCTCTAGTATGAGAGCGCAGATCTCCCTACTGCAGTATATGCTTGATGCTTGGTATCCTATCAACCAAGTATTTCAGATTAGGGGCAAATCTATCCCCTTGACCGTAGTAGACATTTACTTCTTGACTGGCTTGTCGAGGCGGGGTGCCCCCATTTCTTTGTCAGGTTCGGCCCGAGGGAGTGACTCTGTGAGAGATTATGTCCGCCAGTATTGCAGGGAAGGATCTCAGCCGAGCAGAGACAACAAGATCGTTATCCGTGAGATTGCTGACAGGTCTCTTAGGTCCATTCTGTATACTATTGGTAGGATGGCCGGTAGTGCATCTCTTCACGTTGCCAACAGATCCTATGTGCAGCACGCCTTGGAGTGCCTCCAACCGAAAATATTCAACTGGTGTGATGCAGTACTTCTTCAGATGAAAAGTCAGTTGACCAAGGTAAAGGACGGGAAGTTGAAGAACTTTGGATTTGGTTCTATTTTGAATGCCTTTTCCTTGGAGAAGATACCACTGATGCAGCCTCAGTACATTGCACTCGACTTGCCTTCTCCTACCGAGCCACGCATGCAGAGATGGGTTGATCACATGTCTAGGCATGCTGGTCAATCTCAGATTTCTTTCACTGATACCTTCTTCAGGTGGTTCGAGCGTCAGGAGATGGTCTATTCCGAGTATCCATATGTTGGCATGGATTTCCGAGGTGATCCGGATTTGGTACTGCCGGATGGCGAACAGTGGGGCGCTATTGGTAAAATCTTCGACCATATCACTGTTTACTGTTTTTATTTATAATGTCCTTGTGCTTTATTTTTTCAAGACTTTAATCAAACTCATGTGTGCATGCAGATGTTGGTCCTATTCGTCCAGCAGTTCGCCCGAGAGCGCCAGCCGCTGCCCCAGCAGGGGATACTGCTGGGAGGGTTATTCTTCAATACCTTGACGTGGCCGAGACCCTCACAGCTGTGCAGGAGCAGGTTGAGAGCCTTACTCTTGGCATTCCGGATGTGAGGATCGACGAGTTACCTCTACAGTTGCAGCGGCATACTACTGGTGTGCCTAAACGATGGACTCGTCTCTTACGCATGATTGCACAGGCCGTGACATGCTATCATGAGCATCACTAGGCTAGGGTGCCCCCTAGCATTTTTGAGTTTTTGGGTCATGCGACCAATTTTGTCTTGGTTACAGAACATTATATGTAAATGATAAACAGCTTATATATATATATATTTTGATTTTCGGGGTGTACTCTGGTTGAGTTATATGATCCATATGTACAACATTGATGATGTGTTTCTTTTTATAAATGTTGCAAATGTCTGTCTAACACATAGTTTGCTAATGAGTCGGTTAATGTGTTTAAGTTTCTGGAAATATGTTGGTATTGAATTAAATCAAACTGTCTTTCCAAAATCTTAACCCTTAGGAACATGCGATAAATAGCTCGGTTGCGGACAGAATATATACCATTGAGTTGTAGTATTACGAGTTGTGAGTCTAGCCTGACGATTAGTCGGCGTATACCATGGGTGATGGCATCAGAGAGTAGTTCTATCAACGCGCTATACTCAGCGATGTTATTCGTTGATTGACCAATACATACACCCCTGAAACTTACTAACTCGCCGCTTGGATCAAAAATGGCCCAGGCTGCGGAGGACAGGTTCCGCGAACTACGACTCGCTCCGTCGGCATATCCAACACATGTCTCCAAAAGGTTCGACATCTGCAATAAATGTAAAAAGATGGATTACTCGACCAAAACAACCACTTTAGCGAAAACAAAATACAACAAAAGCACATTGGTTACTATTTAAGCATAGTAACGCTTAAGGTACAACCCATTGCGAGGTTGCGCCAGTGGAATTCCGTCATAATCCATTAACTCGTAGGCTCCTTTTGCTAACACTCGTTTAACAATATAGGGGCCCATCCATAAAGAATTAAATTTACCTGCTCCCAATTTTTCGGATTCTTGGTCGTAAAGCAAGACCAAGTCACCTTCTGAGAAGACACGGGGTTTGACATTTTTGTCGAACTGCGCCTTGACTCGTTTCTTATGGGCTTCGTTAGCCAAAGTGGCATCACGACAGGTTTCATCCAATTGGACTAATTCTAAGAAACAGGCCTCTTCTTCTGAAGTTTCGGGGAGGAGATCGATTGCGAGTTTAAGAGACGAGATTTCACACTGGACTGGCAAGACTGCCTCCAGGCCATACACCAGTTGAAAAGGTGTGAACCCGGTCGCATTCCTTACCGATGTTCGGTAAGCCCACAAGGCTGAGTACAGGATTAGGTTCCAGCTTCTTTTGTGAACTCCGATCATCCTTTGCAACATACGCTTCAGGACCTTGTTGATCGCTTCAACTTGTCCGTTGGCTTGCGGATAATACGGGGTAGAGCTGCCGTGAGATAGCCCTAGCTTGGCAGCTAATTCAACCATCATGTGATTGCGAAAATGCGATCCATGATCTGTAACTATGGCCTGTGGTACGCCGAACCTGGCGACTACATGATTGAAAAAGAAAAGGGCAGCTGTTTCACCAGTGTTATCTAATGTAGGCATCGCCTCGGCCCATTTGGTAAAATAGTCAACGACAACTATGATATACCCATGCCCCCCGGTCGAGGTGGGGTTGCATGTCATGAAATCGATGCCCCATTTGGCGAAAGGCCCAACAGCAACTATTGGCTGTAAAGGTGCGGGTGGTTTTCTGGTTTTGCTATCAAAAATTTGACAAGCATGGCAACTTCTGACTGCGGTTATGCAATCTTTGAACATGGTTGGCCAGAAGTATCCTGCTTGTAATATTTTCTGTGCTGTTGCATATCCAGATTGATGCCCCCCACACGCGCCCGAATGACACTCATTCAGGGCTTTTTCGGCCTCCTCAAGGGTGAGGCACCTCCTCAGAACTGTATCGATACCACGACGGTAAAGCGTATCACCGACGATCATGTAGTCTTTTGCTTGGTATCGTATACGTTTCTGTTCAGAGTGAGAGGTGTTAGGCCTGAACTTTTGGGTTTGGAGATAAATTATTATATCTCCATACCACTCATTGCTTGTAGATATCAGAAACAAATTCTCGTCCACGATTGATTCTTCGGATGTTTCATCGTTGGACGACGATGGGAGATCGCACAATAATTCTGTGAAAACTAGAGCTTTCTTTGATTTGGATTTTACAAATTCCAGATCAAACTCTTGAAGAATCGCTATCCATTTTGAATATTTGCCCCCCAGCAACTATCGCGACAATATATAAGTCATGGGGTTGCAATCTGATAAAATGGTAGTTTTCTGAAAGAGGACATAATGTCGAAATATTTGAATCGCTTGAACAGCTGCAAGCGCTAGTTTTTCAACATAAGAATATTTTCTTTCTGTATCATTCAAGTTTTTACTTAAATAATATATAGGATGTTCAATTCCATCGACTTCTTGAACTAAAACCATCGCAATGGTCGTATCCGCTGCAGCCAGATACAGGTTAAAATCTCTTTAATAGTCTGGGGCATACATTAATGATGCTTTTACTAGAGAATCTTTCAGAGCGTCAAAGGAAGCTTGCGCCACCTGATCCCAGACAAAAGGTACATCCTTTTTCAAAAGACGAGTATAACCTTTAGCAAGTTCTGCGTAATTTGGAATGAACCTCCTCAGAAAGTTTGCTTTCCCTTGGAGTTTCTGAATCTGAAGCAAATTTGAAGGCGGAGGCAAATTAATGATTGCCTGAACCTTGCAAGGGTCGAGACGAATCCCATCCTTAGAGACTACAAAGCCAAGTAAACGACCAGAACCGACGCAAAATACACATTTGTGCAGATTGAGTCTTATCTTGTAGTGTCGGCAACGTAGAAATATCGCTCTTAAATGCTGCGGATGATCAGTCCGCTTTCGCGAATGAGCCGGAAGGTCATCGAGGTATGGTTGAATGATGTTCTTGATGTCATGGAAGGCATAATTCATTGCCCTCTGAAACGTCGCCCCTGCGTTCTTTAAACCAAAGGGTAATTTTCGATAAGCGAATGTGCCCCACGGACAAATGAATGCAGTCTTTGACTGGTCCTGTGGGCGGATATTTATTTGATTATACCCAGAAAATCCATCCATGAATGAAAAGATTTCACATCCGGCGCATTCATCAATTATCTGGTCGATGAAGGGTGTAGGGTAGTTGTCTTTCGGACAAGCTTGGTTTACATCCCTATAATCGACACACACTCTAATTGTCCCTTGTTTCTTCATAACAGGGACAATATTCGATACCCAATCGGTTAGAGGAATTGGGTAGATGAAACCAGCATGGAGAAGCTTTTCAACTTCTGCTTTAATGGCAGCGGCTTTCTTGGGGTGCACCTACCGAAGCCGTTGTCTTACTGGTTTGACATCAGGATACATCTTAATTTCGTGTTCAACGATACTCAAGTCAATGCCTGGCATTTCATCATATGACCAAGCAAAGACATCTCTGAACTCGTGAAAAAGAGCGTTATATATTTCCAGTTCTGAAGGAGAACAACCTTTGCCGACATAAATATTCTCTACAACATTTGTTTTAGTCGAGATATTTATGGCTATAGTCTCTTCAATATTGGATAAGTTTCACTCGGAATCCACCGTATTTACAGTATTTGATAGGAATTCAAAAACTGAAGGGTGATAAAGGTCATGTTGAGTATCTTCTTCATAATCTGGAAGAAGGGAACGATGGTGGCAATCATTCCATGGTGTCCCCTCAATCAACATTGATTGTAGGATTCCTTCGTCGGTTCCATGCACTCTCGACCAAGGATCTAATGGGGTACCATATTCTCTAGACCTATCTACCCAAACGCTCGATGAGCGTTGATTTGGGTTCGCCTCCCATGCCCGAAACATTGATTGCTACAATATTTCTATTGGGCTTGGGGGCAAAACCATTGCATGATCCATGTTGATATCGTCTTCTGAGATCTTCGTGGAAGATATCATGTTGCAGGCTCCTACCAACGCTACTTCTCCTATATAGATTGGAGGTGGAAGTGCGAAAGTTCCCATTAATGTGGGGTCTTTTAGTAGGCCTACTCCGATATCTTGAAGCGAACGGTTGCTTCCATGGATCATGGGAATGCTTCCTGTAACTTGTGAACCATTAGGGAGGAAGTTTTGTTGGTCGACGATCGTAATCCCTCCTTGAAAAGGGAATGCGATCTTCCTAAAATAAGTCGACACAACAGCTGCCATGGCATATATCCACGGTCTTCCCAGTAGGATGTTGTAATCAAGATTCCCATCGATGACCTCAACATCTATTTCTACTGTTTTTCCCCCTAGTTCAACCTTCAAGTTATTTAGGATACCTTACGGGGTATATGTCCTTCCGTCGAATGCTTTTAATGTCGTCGAAGATCGCGACAAGGTTGGAGATCCTAAAGTTTTCCAGCAACTCATCGACATAATACATGTAGATGCCCCCTCATCAATAATTGTTCGGTGAACAGTTTTGTTGAGGGCTTTCACTTGAATAAGGAAAGCTAGTTGAGCTGGTAACTGAGGATCGTATCCTTTGTGGTCAAAGGATACAAGATTGGAATCCTTAGGATCAACCCCACCAATGGCTGATAACAAAGCCTGCCTTTGGGATGGACAATTTTGTAGTGCTTCAAGAGTCGACATAGCGGACGGCGATTGGGCCAAATCTTCCACTATGTTATAATGCTGCGCCGCTCTGGCGCGAGGATTAAATGTCGACTTGTGTACTACTCCCTTTGGCGGTTTTATTGTTAATTCAGGAATGATGGGCGGTACAACTTCTGTCGAAGTTGTTGTCGAACTACTTGGTTGATCTTTACCTTTGTCGTTCGACAACTGCGGATTCCCGTAATCTTTGTTCCTTGTCGAAATCAAAGCATCATTTTGTTGCTTGGAGATCGACAACATTAGCACTTGCGATGGGGAAGCATTTCCACTATCAACCAGATTTTGACCTGGATTTGGAAACGGATCAGTTAACACAGCTGAGGTTTGCGAACTTTTGAAGAACCTTTTAAGCTCAGCTTTGTATGGACAATCGGTTGTCCAATGATCCTCGTCACATATAAAACATGGACTTTTTGGTTTCCCTTTCCCAGGAGGGTTTGAAGAAGTTTTTCCGGGAGATGACTCACCCTGTTTCTTCTTCTTCCCTTTGTTTTGCTTCTTCTTGCTTCCTGGTTGATTGGTTTCTTTGCCTTTATCTGCTGATACGGCATTTACTTCCGAAGCAAGAATTTCGTCTTTTGCATTTTGATCTGAAATCTTACGGGCTTTCTTGGACGAAGCCTTTGTCGATTTCGCGTTTGTCGTGCCAATCACGCCATCGCCGGCATGAGAGTCATTATTTGATTTAGGAGGAGGAGGAATTGAAAATTCCGGTCTAGGGGCGTCAGGTATTTTGTCGTAGAGCGTGCCAGACTGAGTGTAGACTAAGTCTAGATATTGTGCACGAGCAATAACTTGCTCCTCCGTTACGACTCCCCCCTTGGCCACATCTTCCGTTATGGCAGGAAGTAACGACTTGATAAACCATTCAGCTAATAGCTGATCGGGAACGTACGTTTTCACCATCCTACGACGACGACGCCACTCATGTATATGATCGGATATATGAGTGGCCGTTGTCTGTTTGAAGTTGGTTAAGATTTCCGTTCCCGTTTCATACCTTATCGGTAATTGAAAATGGGTTAAGAAAGTCGTGGCTAGGGAGCTAAAATTGTCGAACGAAGCTCTAGGTAATTCAATATACCATTTTGCCGCTGGATCCGTTAATGTCCTCTGAAAAAGGCGAAGCCTTATCGAATCATCGTTTAGGGTGTTTGATGAACACCACAGATGAAATGTCATCACGTGATTTGATGGGTCTTCACCTGGATTTCCATTGAATTTAGGAATGTCCGATGGAAGTTTGTGAGGAATCGCTAGCCACCAAGGGGCGTAAGCAATTGGATCGTTTATTAACCGGTGTAAATCGGTAACTCTAAATTTGCCACGAATGGTAACTGTTGATTCAGGTTAGGTGAAGCATACCCAGGGTACGATGGAATTGCCTGAGCAGTTGGCCTTTGCATACCAGCATAATGTAATTGATGCTGGTACGACTGATACGGTTGGTGGACTTGACCACTGTAAAGCGGGTTGTTTTGACCATTTTGAATATACGGTTGTCCACTGTTCGCAAAGATCTGTTGCTCAGAACCTTGGTATACTTGTTGGAATTGTGGTTGTTGGTATTGCACCAGCCACGGTTGTGAAGCCATGCTCTGGTGTGCTATACTAACCGTCGGACCAAGATGTGGGGTAATTGTACCCGTTTGGACCTGTGTCGCCCCACCAGTTGGCGATTGTGGTTGAGTCACAGGGTCAAGGGGCTGTTGCATTACAACCTGAGAAATCTGAGGCTGACATACAACAGGCATCGTTTGAACTTGTGACACTGTTACAATAGCTGGTGTTGTCGGGATGTTCGACATAGGTACACATTGTTGCATAGAATACACAACTCTTGGTTGTTGGGGTAGTATAGGTACCCAACCACTTGTCGTAACTCCAGTATAACCTGAATACAGTTGTGAACTCCCATATGGATATCCTCCCGGAGGGGGTAATGAAAGGGCATACTGCCCCCCATACGGTGGCAATCCGGAACTCAAGGGGATTGTTTGCCCTTGGGGACTGGATGGCCCAAATTGACCTCCAAATGGATCAATTTGTTGAGTCTCAACATAAGAGTTACCGGATATTATTCCGGAGGAACAAACAGGAACGGACCACACTGTCGAGATAGTCCCTGGATGGACTCCTTCTAGCGGTTGTGAGCCAGTTGGGACAGATGGTACGCCGGCAAACATTGTCGGAGTGACGGCAGGGAGTTCTGCTGTCGCTGTGTCATTCGACACAGTCCTAGATGTTGACGGTTGTTCAGACATTTTGAGTCTATCCAATAGATTGCCTAGCGATTCTATAGGAACTTCCACTGGTGATAGACTAACTTCTGATGTAGAAGGAAATAGAGTGACCCCAACTCCAAAATGTGTTGGAGTACTTGCTTGTGGATCTTCTACAATTTCTTCTATCGCAATCAAACCAGGTGGAAGAGGAAGACCGTCAGGTCTGTAAAATATTTCTGGTGCCGAAGAAGGGGTTGATTCGACAGCGACAGTTGTTTGAGGAGCAAGACCCTCTGAACCGGTCGCAGATGGAACTGGTTCAGTAACGCAAGTATTTGCTCTCAGACTAGGATCAATGTCACTGTCCCTCTGTGGCTGTTGAACTTCTTCTATAGAGGCAGGGTTTCCAGAAATGTTTGGAGTAACCGGAATCTCAGATGTTGTTGGAACACTTGTTCTAACTTTGATAGGAGATTTCGAACCGGTTAAACGAGTTTGCTTTGTCCGTACTGTTTTCGATTCCGGAGACAAAGACGGTTGACTCGTAAGCCTCCGCGAACGACGGGGTTTCAATTGACTTTCTTCCACGATTGCGGATTACTCGATCAACCAAAATACAAAAAGGGGAAAGCGTGTTTCCGAATTAAATGAATTTTTAGACGCTTTTAGACACAACTTGCTTTTTCAATTTTAAAGAGTCGAGAAAAAGCTAAAGATGACTCTAGTCTCCTTCGATGTTTTAACGAGCCCGAAGTGACAAATGCTCGGATGGACTTTTTCCGTTATAGAGTCTGAAAAAGGCCAAAAGGAACTGCTCTGGAGTTCTAGGCAGAGGGTGTGCCAAACTTTTCGCAAAACCGCAGAATACTTTTTAGGGTACGGGCGGTCGATCTTCCTGAATGCTGTGTTCAGTGCATTGCGATCAGTAGGGCGGCCGACACGGCTTCCTATGGATAAAGGTTATATTCCTATAGGGGTCTCCCAATATATACGCGACGGTACGTGGGAGCACAATCCGTACTGGTACTAATCGTCCCTCAGGAGGAATCACCCAACCATCAGTGAGGCGACCAGTGACCAGGTTTTACGACGCCGGAACACGTCTCTAGCCTAGACCTCTATGTTGTGCGTTATGTTGCAAAGCGTTGTTAAGTTCATTCGATTTATTTTAGGTTGATCTTTTTAGAAGTTTGCCTTTTTGGATCACCACGAGATGTATGATACAATTCCTAAATGCAGTCTAAAGATGATAAGCAAGCTTTTATATCTTTTCAACTATGAAAATCCTAGCTACAAAGGGAAAAGAAAGACACCATCTTTTCTCAAAGAGCAATCAGCACACTCTAATGCACTTTTCCTAAATCAAGCATGCAAACTATCAAGATGCAAATGCACAATGCTGGTGTTTGTTTTCCGCTTTCTTAATATTGATGCCTAAAAAGAAAGCTTTTTGTACAACTTTGAATTTGCTTTTAAATGACAAATACAAACAAGTTTAATTTTTCGAAATCAGAAAGGGTAGAAGAGAATACAACACTTTACGACTTTCGAAATGAACACTTGTTTCGACACTTAAAAGAGACAAACTCAAACCAAAAGAAAAAGTAAATGTATAATCAACTGTAAACAGCCAATGAACTCTCTCCTAAGATCACAATCAACAGATCTGAATCAAGGGCTACAGGATGATTATTTCACTCTTGCAAAGGAAAACTGTAAATGACGCCACAAACACATAAAAACACTCAGTCTTTTTGTACAAAAGGAGGCAGAATTTAAGCAGAGAAAAGGAGTTATCAGACTGGTACCTATGCTGGTTATAGGCTGCAAAAATCAGAGATCAAAAGAAGGCAAAACAGAGCAGAGAACCCCAGTTGCACAAGGCCTAACTGGATCAACGCACCCTCAACACAGAGGTTTTGACATTCAGCGCAGGTAGCCTTCACGAGACCTGCGTTGAAATGCAGAACCTCTTCACAGGGTCTGCGCTGAACGAGAAACGAGAGTTCCTCACTGGGTTCTGGGTCACAGTTTGCTTATTAATCTACGGTTTCAGGCCAAATAAAAGCAACAAGCAAGGTACAATCAAAGGGATGCTTTGAGGGAGGACTAAGATCTATCACAAAGGATCATCAAATCATTTGTGAGTCCATTGTTCAGATCATAGACAAATCCAGTGATTGGATCAAAGCAGCAGCTATCTACTTTGCATCTGAGAATAGCAGATGCAGTTCGATTGTTGCTGTTGAGTCTACGAAACAAACAATGATAGAGACACAGATAAAATGACTAAACAGATCTCCCCAGTGGAGTCGCCAATTTGTTGTGGGGAAAAATGCCTATGCAGGACGATCCTATCCACCTAAGGTGTGACAGTGCCTTAGCAACAAAGAGAACCAGCTATTCTAGTATTCTTCCTTTATGAATTAAGAATGAAGAGAGATGGATGGACTAACCGGTGTCTTTCGTTTGTCCCTTGATCTGATTTCTCTTCTCTTTGAGAGTTCCCAGCTACTTGCCTTCCCGCTCGCCCAGGTTCAACAGGTCTCTGTTGTTATAGACATTTTTGTGCCTTACATCACTGAGCATGAAATGTCAATAATTAAGGGATCCAAAGTCCCTAAACATGTTGTTCCTACCCCTAGAGGAACAAGGCCAGCAAACCACAGCAATTCACAGAAGTTCTCCACCTGAAAACACTCAAAAACAGGCCATTTCTGGATCATGTCAACTGCTCCACTGAGTATCTGCGCTGAATGTCAACTGCTCCACTGTCTACATGCGTTGAATGTCAACTGCAAAGAAGGCTACCTGCGCTGAGCGTAACTGGACAAGTGGCAGACTCATTTCTCAAGGTGTCAATGCCCAGGAAGCTTCCAAAATGACACTTGGGTCAAGGAATTCGACTGGTGATGAGTAAGAGGTTCCAAATCTCCAAGTGGAAGCAAGAACCTCCAAGTGGACTCAAGAACTGAAGTGGGAGAGGACACTAGTCACTTCTCAAGCTGACTCATCCTCTCTCCAAAACTCCTATATATAGATCTCTCTCCATGAGGTCAAAGAGGCTGGAATATTGTATTTGCAAAGAATTGTTGTTGGTTTGTGGTTAGATCATTGGGTGTTTATGCTTTGAAAGGGGCTGAAGAAGGAATTCTATTCTGCTGGGAAGGAGATGCTGGGTTGGAACCCTATGGGTTGTATCTCTTCCTGAACCTTGTTTATCAATCAATAAAGCTTCTTGGTTCTTTCCTATATGCTGGTGTTTATTGTATGATTTGCATTAGTGTATTTGATTTACTTCTAATCCTGAATCATTTATGAATATGTATATTTGCCTTTGTGTTGTGTCCTTCTCTCGTTGCAAGTAGTTGTTCTCTTGTCACAGGTAGCTGTTCTCTTGTGATCTCGTGAGGAGGCGAGTAGCTGTGGACACCCAAAGAGGAGAGGATCTAGATCGAGGGACAACCGGAAGATAACGGTAAGTCTACCAATCTCCTCTCTTTCATATTTCATAAAGGAAGAAACCGAAGTAGCTGTATTCGTTTGTTGCTAAGGTACTGTCACACCTTAGGTGGATAGGATCGTCCTGCATAGGCATTTTTCCCCACAAAAAATTGGCGACTCCGCTGGGGAAGAACTTTGTTTTAGTCATTTTGTTTGTTTGCATCATTGTTTACCTCATAGACTTAACAGCAACAATCGAACTGCTTTGCAAAGTAGAATGTTGCTGCTTTGATCCTTCACTGGGTTTTTGTCTATGATCTCAACAATGGACTCACAAATGACTTGATGATCCTTTGTGATAGTCTTTAGTACCCTCTCAAAGCATCCCTCTGTTTATACCTTGCTTGTGTTTCTGATTTGGCCTGAAACAGTTGATTTTTGAGCATTTTATGACCCGGAAACCAAGAGAAACGAGAGTTCCTCCTTTCAGCGCAGACACTGTGAAGACAGTCTGCATTTCAACGCAGGTCCCGTGAAGGCTACCTGCACTGAATGTCAAACTGACAGTGTTACACTTGCACTGAACCAGTGTGGCCTTGTGCAGCTGGGGTTCCTTGCTGTCTTTTGCCCTGTTTGATCTCTGTTTTTGCAGCCTTTAACCAGCATAGGTACCACCTCTGAAACCCCTTTTCTTTGCTTGAATTCCGCCTCATTTTTGTACAAAAAGACTGTAAGTGTTTTTATGTGTTTGTGGCATCATTTACAGTTTTCCTTTGCATGAGCGAAATAGTCATCCTGTAGCCTTGATTCAGATCTGATTGATTGATTGATTGTGATCTTAGGAGAGAGTTCATTGGCTGTTTGCAGTTTGATTATCATTTGCTTTTGCTTATTGGTTTGAATTTGTCACTTTTAAGTGTCGAAACGAGTATTCCTTTCGAAAAATCACAAAGTGCTTGTAATCTCTTCTACCCTTGCTGATTTTGGAAAAAGTAAACTTGTTTATTTTCAGTCATTTAAAAGCAAATTCGAAGTTGTACAAAAAGCTTTCTTTGTAGGCATTTATACTAAGAAAGTGAAAACAAACACCTGCATTGTGCATTTGCATTTTGATAAGTTTGCATGTGTGATTTAGGAAGAGTGCATTAGAGTGTGCGGATTGCTCTTTGAGAAAAGATAGTCGCTCTCTTTTCCCTTAGTAGCTAGGATTTTCAAAGTTGAAAGATTATAAAGCTTGCTTATCATCTTAGACTGCATTTAGGAATTTGTACCAATACATCTCGTGGTGATCCTGAAAGACAAACTTTAAAAAGATCAACTTAAAATATATTGAATGAACCTAACAACGCTTTGCAACATAACGCACAACATAGAGGTCTAGGTAGAGACGTGTTCCAGCGTCGTTAAACGTAGTGACTGTCGATCTCTAAGAAGGTGGGTGATTCCTCCTGAGGGACGATTGCACTAATACGGACTTGTGCTCCCACGTACCGTCGCGTATATATTGGGAGACCCCTATAGGCATATATCCTTTATCCTTAGGAAGTCGTGTCGGCCGCCCTACTGATCGCAATGCAGTGAACACAGCATTCACGAAGATCAACCACCCGTACCTTAAAAAGTATTCTGTGGTTTTGCGAAAAGTTTGGCACATCCTCTGCCTAGATCTCCAAAGCAGTTTCTTTTGGCCTTTTTCAGACTCTATAAAAGAAAAAGTCCATCCGAGCATTTGTCACTTCGGGCTCGTTAAAACATCGAAGGAGACTAGAGTCATCTTTAGCTTTTTCTCGACTCTCTAAAACTGAAAAAGCAAGTTGTGTCTAAAGCGTCGTTAACAATTTATTTTAAACGGAACAATCACCCTTATTCCCGCGTTGATCTTTAGGTTGAAAAGATGGAGCACACCAAACAAGGAGCTCCCCTTGATGGAACTCCTAGTCCTTTCTCCTCTTGGGGAGATGTTGGTGCGCCCCACATGGCCACATTGTCGCTTCCAGGACTGACAATTGGCCTACCAGTTTGGCTCTTTTCAACCAATGTCGTTCAGAATACCACCATTCCTGAACAGTCGAGTCAACAGTTAGATCAGACAAGAATTGCCCACGAGCCTTCTACTTCATTTTCCTCTCCTCCTTCCTCTTCGCTTGGCGGAACTGGTCGGTCAAAGAACCGGGTTCCTAGGGAGAAGAAGGAGAAGAAGAAGAAAGAAAAGAAGCAGAAGGAGCCTAAGGCGACTGGGGGCAAACAAGCATCATCTAACAAAAATCCACACACAGCACTCGTAAGGCCTAAATCGCCATGCGTCATATGCAGGGGAGACCACTTCCATAGAGATTGTCCATGTATCCCCCGGATACTAAGAGACTGGTCTCCCCGTTTGCACAATTCTGTAGCATCGACCTCTGATAGCCATGTCGATTGTTCACCGTCAACTAGTGGGAGTGAAGCTCCAGGACAGAACGGGAAAGCTAAATTTCCCTGCAGACTGTGTGAAGGCGATCACGCCATCCACCGTTGTCCTTTCTTAGACGAGGCGAAAAGAGTTCTGGAAGATCGCCCGATATTACGAGCGAATCTTCCTCCTGGATATCAAAAACTCTTGCCAAGTCCCTCACTAGTTGAGAATCCGGTTGACCCGCCCAGGTGGTCAGCCGAAGCACCTGTCATTGAAGATGAACCGTCTGAATCCATACCTGACGAAAGTCTAAAGGTTGAAACGGCAGTTGACCCGGTTTTGCCTTCAGAGGCTCTATCTTCGAATGACACCATCACAGAGGAGAATAAAGACGACACCGTCCAAATTCTTTTCATCAACACTGACTCTGATGATCAAGGCGGCAATGCCACCATTCCTTTATCGCAGGAAGGAAGTTCATCAGAGCGCTATCCGGCCGTTTACTCAGTCCCACCACCAAGCAACCTGGTTGTGTCCTTTGATTGGAACCAACTAGGCAGACCCCGCTTGCCAGCTAGCATACCGTTCAGAATTATTGTACAAATATACAGAATGGTAATGGCTGGTACAGTTATTGATGAAGGGGCATCTGTGAGTATCCTTTCCTCTATTGCTTGGAAAGCGCTTGGTTCGCCTGCGCTTTTGCCTGAAATGAGAAATCTATCAGGCTTTGATAAGGGAACCAGTCGCCCTTTAGGGATCCTCCCCAATGTGCCAATAACATTGAAAGGGAAGACCGTTCAAATGAACGTGATGGTCGTTCAAGGACCCTTGGATTATAACCTACTCCTTGGACGAGACTATATATATTGCATGGGAGCAATAGTCTCCTCACTCTTTAGAGTAATGTGTTTTCCGCATGAAGGAAGAATGGTCAAGCTCGTGGACCAACTTTCGTTTCCCGGATCACACATCGCAAATAGTCATATACCATCCCTAAATGGTCTATTCACGAAAGAAGTGTCTCAACCCATGGTCCGTCCTCCTGATGAGCGCGAGTAATCCGGGAGGATATGACTGGAACCTAGGGGGCATGCGTCCTGGTCTTCTTCGGCAGAGAACTTTGGGTATAAGGTAGGTTTCCGCGAGAGAATATGACTAGTCCGTACCCCGTCCGTCTAGGAAAGAGGGTTGTTCTAGAATAAGATTCTTTTGTCAAAGTTATGTGAGAGGACGGGACCCGTCGCTCACCTTTGTCTATTTCGGTAGGCATTGCCGAGGAAGTGTTTTGTTTAACGAGACAATCTTTAGGTAACCTGAAAAAGGTAGGCCAAGGAAGTGTTTTGTCTAACGAGACAATCTTTGGGTAACCAGAAAGAGGTAGGCCTCCCCCCAGTAAAACAAATGTTTTATCTTTGAGTAGTGTTCTTCTCTTGTCGCAAGTAGCTGCTCTCTTGTCGCAAGTAGCTGTTCTCTTGCGATCTTGCAAAAATCTATTGAAAGTTGGACTAACGAGAAGACAAGTAGCTGCTCTCTTGTAACCTCGTATAGACCCATTGAAACTGAACTAGCAAGACGACAAGTAGCTGTGAACACCCAAAGAAAAGCAGAGGTGAGAAGAAGGAGAGGAAACTTTGAAATTGTATTTTATACCTGGGGGCATGCAAACCTTTTGGAGTGCAAGCAAGGAGCGGTTATTTATCTGTTTTTTGGGTTAGCCGTTTCCAAACTTGCATAAAGAAAGGATGTGGAGCAAAGCGTGGTGAGATGAAGCTCCATAAAAAATAGCGATCTCCAATGAGACACTCTTATCATATGACTGGTATTATCGAGCAGTTTTACCGCGGAATTTATGCTCGTTAAAAAATAGAAAAGCGAGATCCGAGCAGTTTTAGCACATAGTTCATGCTCGTTAAAAAATAAACATAAGATTGAGCAGTGTTTTGGCGCATTCAAGCTCGTTAAAAAATGAACCCATCCCGGTAAATAACCATTGAGTATGTAACCTGATCAACCATAAAAGCCTTGGTCGTGTTTGTGCACCGTCACCTCCACCGTTCATTTGGCCGATCGTTTACCTCCATTTGATTGTTTACCCATTTTGAGGAACAGCTGCGAAGAGTGATTTCACCTAGCCATCCTTGTGACACTGCCGTGATTGGAAAATTCCAACCTGTACCTGGAATCAGCTGCTATCCCTGTTCATCACTCGTTCCTCGAAAGACGAGTCTTCTTTAAGCTCTTTTCAACTGACTCGTAAAATATGAAAAGATTGCCGAGTTTTGGCCTTCCAACTCGCTAAACGACCGGAAGAGCTATCCCTCCTCTAGATTTTAATATTTTTGGACCTGAGGGATTATTGCACAAAAAGATCGAGCGCTTGTTTTGTTCGGCTCGTTAAAAATACCGAAAACTCATCCCTTCTGTATTGTTTTATACTTTTTCGGACTTAAGGGATTAGATGACGAAAAAGGAATTTTGGAGTTAACTTTATGTACCTTTTCAGACTCTCTAAAAATGAAAAGGGTCGAGTTTTCCTTGTCGTTAGACTCGTTAAAATCACTAAATAGCGACAAACTTGTCTTTAGACAAGAACGAGTTTCCCTATCGCTAGGCTGGTTAAAACATAGCGATGGGCTTGCCCGAAGGGCAGGTTATAGAACAACCGTATGTTATCCTCCTCAAGCTTGACAAAAAATAAAGAGGTACTGGTCAGCAATGACTAGGGAAAAATTGGGAAAAATCAAGAAGTCTTTTGATGGTAGCAGGTCGCTCTTGAACATGACACTTTTCCTCCGTACCACATCGGGTTGGGTTGTTTCATTCACCGGTCACATCACCATGGTCTTTGCCACACCATCCGTACTTGGGGTAATGCTACCAATCCATCGCATCAGTGTCGCCATATGTTCAAGAGAAGTCGTTCAGAAAGAGTCAACCAGGTCCCCATCCACTGCCATACATTATCCTTCATCCATTCATGACCGCCACCCTGAATCATATGTCACAGATTGTTTTCACCTCCATTAAAATCATTAGCTCCGTTCCGTGTCACTGATGTGGGATTCATTAAGGCCCTCCTTTGACGGATCGCTTCTTGTCGACATCAGCTCATTATCCAAGAAGTTGATCTAGGAACAACCCCTTTAGTACTTTGAAGCTTGCATGCCTCAATGGCAAGTTTCTCACTTCCGGCGATAGGTATACATCAATGACCTTCGACCAGAAGATTTTGCGTGGTGTTCGACGCCAAGTCCTTTATTCACACCACGTGAATTGTACTGCAGTACCTTGAGGGTCATTATCATTATTGGTGATTCCTCTCGCGCTTGTTAACGGTTTACATCATTGACCGGTAATCAAGCGATGTCTTTCCATGTTCGACTTCAGCGCAATTCTCACATGGATCGACTTGTACTTAGAGTGAAGATCGAACGAGTTTGAAGACCCCGGATCTAGTTTCATCCATCCGGGCTGCGATATATATTCAGGAGAATAAAGACATTTGACATGTACATCATTGCAGCAGATGATCATCCTACTCAAAGGATGATAGTTTC
Source organism: Pinus tabuliformis (assembly GCA_031772625.1). Taxonomy (NCBI): domain Eukaryota; kingdom Viridiplantae; phylum Streptophyta; class Pinopsida; order Pinales; family Pinaceae; genus Pinus; species Pinus tabuliformis. The sequence goes on along the minus strand of CM062812.1, from coordinate 477,707,231 downwards.
GCCAGAATTATCAGTCTACCATCAGACGATCGTCTGTTCTATGTACCAAAATGTATTTATAAAGCTGAGCATGGGAATGCCCGCCTCAGCTAGATCATGAAAGCTGTATGAATCATAATGTATTGTATTGTATCTTATTACAGGTCTCCTCCCAGCAAATGGATGAACTTCGGACTCCCCTGGATAAAGCATTTCACCCGATAAACGGCCTCATACTTTAGGGGGCAACTGTTATAGACATTTTTGTGCCTTACATCACTGAGCATGAAATGTCAATAATTAAGGGATCCAAAGTCCCTAAACATGTTGTTCCTACCCCTAGAGGAACAAGGCCAGCAAACCACAGCAATTCACAGAAGTTCTCCACCTGAAAACACTCAAAAACAGGCCATTTCTGGATCATGTCAACTGCTCCACTGAGCATCTGCGCTGAATGTCAACTGCTCCACTGTCTACCTGTGTTGAATGTCAACTGCAAAGAAGGCTACCTGCGCTGAGCGTAACTGGACAAGTGGCAAACTCATTTCTCAAGGTGTCAATGCCCAGGAAGCTTCCAAAATGACACTTGGGTCAAGGAATTCGACTGGTGATGAGTAAGAGGTTCCAAATCTCCAAGTGGAAGCAAGAACCTCCAAGTGGACTCAAGAACTGAAGTGGGAGAGGACACTAGTCACTTCTCAAGCTGACTCATCCTCTCTCCAAAACTCCTATATATAGATCTCTCTCCATGAGGTCAAAGAGGCTGGAATATTGTATTTGCAAAGAATTGTTGTTGGTTTGTGGTTAGATCATTGGGTGTTTATGCTTTGAAAGGGGCTGAAGAAGGAATTCTATTCTGCTGGGTTGGAACCCTATGGGTTGTATCTCTTCTTGAACCTTGTTTATCAATCAATAAAGCTTCTTGGTTCTTTCCTATATGCTGGTGTTTATTGTATGATTTGCATTAGTGTATTTGATTTACTTCTAATCCTGAATCATTTATGAATATGTATATTTGCCTTTGTGTTGTGTCCTTCTCTCGTTGCAAGTAGCTGTTCTCTTGTCACAGGTAGCTGTTCTCTTGTGATCACGTGAGGAGGCGAGTAGCTGTGGACACCCAAAGAGGAGAGGATCTAGATCGAGGGACAACCGGAAGATAACGGTAAGTCTACCAATCTCCTCTCTTTCATATTTCATAAAGGAAGAAACCGAAGTAGCTGTTTTCGTTTGTTGCTAAGGTACTGTCACACCTTAGGTGGATAGGATCGTCCTGCATAGGCATTTTTCCCCACAACATCTGTAAGATCACAAGAAGAGAACACTACACAAAGACATGGATTCATATTCATAACTAGTTCAGGATTAGAAATAAACTAAACATACTAATGCAATCATACATCAAAGATACATCAATATATAGGAGAAACCAAGATAGCTTTATTGATGAATAACAAGGTTCAGGAAGAGATACAACCAAGAAGGCTCCAATCCAGCATCTCCTTCCCAGCAAATGGAATTCCTATCTTCACCTCCCTTCAAAGCATTAAGCACCCAATGATTCCAATCTCAAACCAACAGCAATTCTTTGCAATAACAAAATTCCAGCCTCTGGATCTCATGGAGGAGAGATCCATATATAGATGTTTGGAGAGAGGACGAGTCAGCTTGAGATCTAACTAGTGTCTTCTCCCTATGTCAGTTCTTGTTTCCACTTCGAGGTTCTTGCTTCCACTTGGAGGTTGAGAACCTCTTACTCATCACTAGTCGAATTCACTGAGGCAAGTGTCATTGAGGAAGATTCTGGAAGCTTCCAGGGTCTTGACACCTCGTTGAATGAACTTGCCATTTGTCAATTCCCGCTCAGCGCACCCTGGTAGTGCTTCTACCTGCGTTGCAGTGCAGGTAGCCAGTGCAGACTTTGCATTTCAGCGCAGACAGCTAGTGGAGCCTCTGAATTGATCCTGAATTGACTTGTTTTTTAGCAGTTTCTGGTGGAGAACTTCTGTGAATTGCTGTGGTTTGTTAGCCTTGTTCCTCTAGGGGTAGGAACAACATGCTTAGGGACTTTGGATCCCTTAGATTATGGACATTTCATGCTCAATGCTGTAAGGCACAAAAATGTCTATAACAGAGGTGGTACTCGTTTTCCCTCTACATGAAGATTTCATCCCCTATGTACATATAGGGACTTCCAAACACCACTCCACATATATCAAGGGGAACCACATCTAGTTCTTCATCAATAAAATAAACATTGATAGAAAATATAATTTTTCATTGTTTGGTTACTTTTATTTATGCATCCTTATTTGCCCATTCCAATGGATATGGGCTTGGATGATCATGAACTTCTAATCCTAATTTGTTGAAAATCACTTGTGATCCTGAGTCAAGCAGAGCATCAATCTTTGTCTTATTGACCTATATCTTTATATGGAAGAGTTAGGGCTTTTCATTCTCTTCGTGTTGCTAAAGGCTACATAGATTCACACCCCTTCTGCACTGATCTACAAACAATCTTCTTATCCACATATAAGTTTCTTTCAACCTAGTTGCTCAAATCAATGGCCATGAGGTTCTTGTTCTTTGCATATTTATTTATATTCTTTGGGTTAATCTATGTATGCAACTTCCAACACTTCTCCTCCATATGACCGTCAATTTTACAATGGTTGTTGGGATCTTTACTCTACTGTATTGTGACTATTCTCTTTCTATCTTCCCCCTTTGCACTTCTTCTTCCCCTCCTTAATACAATCTTAGTACTCCTTTTGAATTGAACCATTATATTTTCTTTTCTTTTTTCCTATGTTCTCTAGTTATTACACCTGTACCCAAGTCTCGTCTACCGATATAGGTTTGAAAACATCACTTGTTTCCACAGATGGTTGTGTAGAGCCCCCCCATATACTTAAGAAGTAGGCATGGATTATTTTTGGAGATACCCATCATTATGGCCATCTTTCTAAAATTTGTGGTGTACTACTATACACTCTACCCTTTCTCCTGCCTAAAGGAATGCCACTGGATCCACTGGTCTTCTGCATACATGATAAGGTAAAATTATGACTTTATGAGTGTTTTGAAATCCTCCCACTTAGTCACTAGAGGATCTCCATCCAACCTCAAGGTCTTTGTGTGGATTTCCCACCAAATCAAGGCATGGCCCTCTAATTTTAGTTGAGCAAACAAAATATTTTATTCTTCATCTATATGATGTACACTAAAATAAACTTCTACTTACTGCAACTGATAATTTAGCTTTAGGGAATCAATCTCACCTTTATATAACTTGATGTTGAACTTAGCTTCCATTTTGAATAGGGAGTGTTAATGGTTTATGGCACTTGAACTAGGTTGGTCCTTGTCGAGTTCTTTCTTCAATTCCCTCTTTGATTGTTCCCAATTTTCTAATTTCCCCTCTAATATGACCTCCACATTATGGCTTATATATGAAACTTGTGCTTCCATTCATGCAAACCTCTCATCTATGAGATCATGATGGATATTCATATATTGTCGATCATGACTAGGTTTTATGACTTTTGTCTTAGCCAATATAGATCCCATGCAACTCCCCACATCATACCCAAGAAACCTAGTCTAATACCAATATGATCTATAAACTACCTGTTGACGCTACGATCAACACCCTCAAAAAATTTTCCTAAACCTAAATTTTAGAGCATACTAAGGATCTTATGATTTTTCATTCCTTAGTTACTTCATGGTTGGTTGATGCTTTGTTAAGTGCTTAAACCTTTTTCTCATATTGTAAGTGTCAAATTCACTTGCTCACACATGCATGGTCCTTAATAAATGCATGAGCACACGTTTCTTATGCAAGGCTAGATAGTTGACACTCAATGTGCACTTCTCATTGATAGTCTTCCTCACTTTGTTTGCAATTGTACTTCTATTTCAGTGAGTTTTCTGATCCAGATCTTTTACTTCATTAATGCATTCAGAATCGCTATAAAAGAGCATGTAATCATAAAATGCATACACATAACATAATTAGAAATGAAAGGCCATCATGAGAACCAAAGCACAACATATTGATAACAGAGTACACTCAGTGTGGGCTATGTCTCTGGGCTCTACTCAAAGTGGGGAGGTCGCTTTCATTAATCTTCAACAAACATTAAATTACATGCATGTACAAAAGACATCTTATACCTCCATTTATGGGGATGGTCTGAAAATTCACAATTCTGCTGAAGAAATGGACTACACCATTGAATTCGTGGTGCGAAATTGGGTTAAATGATTGTAAACTTTATCCCTTTCTGACACTGTCAAAATCTAGACTCTCATAAATCTTGAAGATTTCCCAAAAATTCCTTCTCGCGGGTTGACTGGATTTCTGCATCTCGGATGATAATTCTGAGTTCACTACTACGCTCCTTGCAAAAAAACTGAGTAATTTGAGTATAAAGTTGACCTGGTTCTGAAACTATCAAAATTTGGCCCTTAGGAAATATTTTAGATTGCATAAAGATTCCCCTCTGCAATTTAAATGAAGATCTGCTGCTCAGATCAGAAAATTGATCACGGCATCAAACTCCTGGCAAAATTTTGGTTTCTTTGAGTATAAAGTTGGCATGATTCTATCGCTATGAAAAAATCACCCAAGGTAATCTTTTAGATTCCTCAAGATTCCACAAATATTCCTCTCTACAAGTTAACTAAAGATCTGATGCTTAGATAAGAAAACGGATCATGCCATCAGATTCCTTGTGGAAAACCAAGAAAAATGAGTATAAAGTTGATATATTTATGCCTCTATCAAAAAGCAACCTTCATGGTTCCCCTTGGTTTACACACAATTCAGGAATTTGTGCTCGACACTCCTCCTCCGTGAATGAGTGAGTTTTGGTTTTTATATCCTTCGGTCGGAGGGCTTGTCAAAGCTAGCGTCATTGGCAACTTGGTTGGCAGAGGTAATTTTAAGGAAAGATCCTGGGTTCAAACCCCAGAGGACCCCCGAATTGGTGTGGACCATTTTCTTTTGGCGATTTCTTTTTTTAAATATGGAGTCACCCATTTGGAGGGGTCCCGAGTCAAAGTCGTAGGTCCCAAACCCTATATATCTATATATATATATATATATATATATATATATATATATATATATATATATATATATATATATATATATATACATACACACACACACAATATCGTGTGGTAGCGAGGATGGTGGCCTGCCACGCCCCTTTTTTTTATATTTTTTTCTTTTATAAAACTAATAGTCAACAAAATTTCGACCGGATTTTTGGGTTTACCAGAAAAATTAAATAGGCGACAAATTCACCCATTCCGGTCGTCCGAATCTATCGTCGGTAAGTTCCAAATTGTTGCCTCATTAGTGGTTACCAATGGGCCTAGTTTGACCAAAATTTTGATTGGCCATAACTTTCACATACGAACTCAGATTGAGGCTTCATTCATGCCATTGGAAAGCTTGCAGCAAGATATTTTATCTGAACCTAGTTTCACTTCAATACAACAACTTTGATTTTTTAGCTTTTCCAAAGACACTTCTGAATTCTGAGTGTTTCTGGAGCCACCTGGATCATTTTCCCAGCTGTCGCTTTTGCACACCTTTTCTTTCATAAGTGTCACTTTCATGTCCGCAACTATCATTTTTTCTTTCTTTCACTTTTAAAGTGGTGTTTTAATGTTATCTTCACTTTGGCATGTGTCATTTTCAATTTCTTTAGTAATTTCCAGTGTCATTTTCACATTTTCTTAATGTCGCAAGAGTCGCTTTTCATTGTTTTCACTCTCGTATGTGTCACACATTTACACATCACTAGAGGAAGCTCTAGCACACTCTTTTGTATTAGATGGTCCTATATATCATAAGAATATGTGCTTGAAAAACTCCTACAACTTAGCGCACTCTCTGGTCATAATTGACACTTGTGTCGCTTCTAAGTGTTGCAATGTGTCATCTCAATTGTCGCACCTAGAAACAAGTGTCTCTTTGTTGTCGTTTCAAGGTTTGATTTATGTTCATGAGTCTTGTGCATTCCCCTAGCTTGTATTGATGGATTCCATGTGTGTGACATATGTTTGAGTCTCGTTCGGATTCTTTTCCCTCTCTTACCCTACTAATCCCACACCTAATCATTTTAGAGTTCTTCTTGTTTCTATTTCCCAGTGCAAGTTATGAAAGCTTCAATCTTTCCCCAGGTGATGAGAACTACCTATTCATGAGCCTTATTGATGAAATCCCTCCCTCCTAGACTTGTGCACTAAGCATTTCTTAAGGTAATCTCCTTTTATTGCAAGTTGAAAACCTTCAAAGCATATTCACGTAGCCCTTCTTGCTTGTACAGACTCACTGCACTGAGATTTAAGCATTATGCCTTGGATAACGCATGGAGTGTTTCTAGTGGCCCTTTGTAAAATAAAATTACAGCATGCAAGGTCTCTTCCCTCTCACAATGCATTAAGCCTCTTCATGGGCAAAGTGACTTGCCTTATACTACTTACCCTAGTTAAATGTGCAATCGCCTCTTCCAGTGAACCTTACTAGGCGCAAGGCGCACTCCTAGTAGACAGACAACCATTTTTGGAGAAAAATATGCTAGAATATGGCACAGGGTGAAGTTTTAGTGAAAAATCAACCATTGTTGAAGAAAAAAAATGCCTCCCCTTAAGTTGACCTCTCAATCATAATGCATTGTGTAGTTTTAGTCAGCAAGCCTTCAACCCTTGTCCACTAAAATTCCTCACTACACCAAGACTTATCTTGCCTTACCTCCTCAATGCATGGCATAGTTTTAGTGATAAATGGGGTAATCCCTTGTTCACTATCAAGCTCAACTATGCTATCATTCTCTCCTACTCCCTTGAGCCTAGTGCATGGAAAAATGTTAGTCAACAAGCTCATCACCTCTATCTCTTGCACTCGCCCACTGCGCAGGACCCTAAAAACCCCCTTCTCCTGGTGCATGGCATATTTCTAATGAGCAATGGTGATCTCCTCAGCCACTATTGATCTCAACTACATCATCCTCATCAACCCCTTCCTTCTCGGCCCTTTCACAATCCTATCATAAGCAGCTTCTTCCATGAGTAAAGTAGGGATAAAATAGATTATTTAAAGACTAATGTTGCCTTGTCATGAGTGATATTCATTGGTAGGTGTACCACCTCAACGTGTCAATATGATATGCTCAAGGAATATGTCAAGGCGAATAAACAAAAAAGCACTTGCAGAGAAGAAGCACAAAGAAGAATCACCTTGAAGACTTCAAGCAGATCCTGGACCATGATAAAATGAAGACATTTCATGATGACTCAGAAGGTATCGATGTTGATCCAAGACCCTTTAGAGGGTGAAGATGAAGTGTTGATTAGATCTATCATTAGAAAAACAAGACATATTAGCAAGGATAGTAGCTTGGCATTGTCACATCGTCATGAAGCTCCATGTCATTAATGCCAAGCCATGGCTTGTACAAGTGTCAACACAATGTCATATGTGTCAATGTGTCTTTCCACATGATGTGGAATGTAATGATCTAATTATGTAAAGGAAAATGACAAATTTTAATGTGTGGAAGTCCAAGAGTCACATGTGGAATATGAAGAGTCATATATGGAAAAAAAAGGCACTAGGAAAAGTCCAAAAGTGTTATGGAAATCCAAAAGTCATATGTGGAATATGTAAAGTCACATGTGGACAAAAGAGTCAAATGTAAGCTCAAAGGTCATTTAGGAGTCCAATAATCATGAGGGTAACTCAAGAGTCATAACGGGTATGAAAGGTCATTCCTCTTGTTTTAAAGAAAAGCTCATAACTCAAGCAAAGTGTTTTTGGATACTTAGACTTTGGAGAGCTAACCTTGGCTTCTTCAGCTTGGAATAGGAGAGAATATTATTCTTTTGGAGAAGCAAGAAGTGACTTAATGTTCCACTATTGGAGCTAGTGGCTCATCATTGTAACTGTGTACTTGGATATTTCACTTAATAATTGAAGCTCATTGAGCCAACACATTTTCATGCATGTATCGTGAATGTTGTAAGACTATTCTTTAGATGTTTGCAGTATATGTTATGTTCATATGTACTAAGGAAATTGAACTACTTCATTGGCTTTGGTACTTATATTGTTGAATGTGTGTTGTATTTTCTTTAATGATCATTGTGTCTATGTGAACTATTTCACTAGATAACTAACGAATCTTTCCTTTCTCTCATGTGCCTCTCTTAGGATAGTACTATTACTTTCCTTCCAGAGACTCACTTTTGTCTCCCTTCTCGTGAAGGTCTCCTTTTACACATTGCAATTGGTGTTTCACAATGTCAACTTACTTGTTTGTTCAAAGGTTATGTGTATAATCTCTTATGTTATCCATTGAAACCAAGGAAAACCTTAAGTTACAGTTGTCGGGATGATACTCTAGATGGGACTTCTACTCCAAGCAGTGTGAGGTCTAATTGGGACTTCACATCAGGGAAACCCCTTGTATGTTGATGGTATCCAACACCATCAACACTACTGTAGAATATTCTAATGATTAGTTTGTCACAACATATATAATAAAAGTAACCTTAAAATCTGAAATCTACTCTATAAGGGTTTATTTATCCTTATATTTTTGGATATGTTAATTACTACTTATTGCATATACATGCAAATTATAATTATATAGAAAATATAGAACAACAAAATAAAACTCACAAACCACAAATAAACACAAAATATAACTTGGGAAACCATTTCAAGAGAAAGCCTAGCTGGAAGGTGAAACCCTTTTGGGAGAAAACCCAACTGGAACGTGAGGTTACTTTTCTCTCTTTCTTTGAATGGAAAATGGATGCAAGTACAAAGAAGTGAGACTTGTGGCTCATGGGCTGCTATAGGACACAAATCCTCTCTGTTTCCTCTCTCCTTATCCACTCTCAGCTACTCTTCTCATATATGAAATAAAATGCACACAAATAGAATGGAACTCATTTTCCTCTTGGTGGCTCAGTTATAGCATAGCCTGATAGCCTACTAGTGGTTAATTTTGACTCCTTCAACTCTTAAATAGAGTTACCATATGGACTATAACTTCTGAGTGGTAGAAATTTTTCATACAAACTTCAATTGAGGTGATTCATGCGTTGTTGGAAAGGTATCTAAGTGTAGAATAGCACCTAATAGTGCACATTTGAGCAACAAAGTCCCCAAAAAACATTGTTTGTAGCCTCAAACTACTGTCGAAAGGTTTCAAACCCCAATTTTCCAAATTTGGTCCCGTCAATTAAAATATTCCTATGAGTTTATTCCTCCATTTTTCCACTCTAAAAGCTTCAATATGGATGAAAAATAATATAATGATCCAATCTAGATCAATTTCTGACTTATTTTTTAATTCTTCAATTATTCGTCACTTATTGGATTTTTTTTTTCATATATTAAGATTTTTTAGCATGTTTTATTAATTATTTATATGAATTTATTAACTATATAATTTATAATTGTATTTCTCAGAGATAACTCCCGCCTTCAACGCCTCCACATAATATTTGAACCAATGACCAAATGGAGACTAAATCCCACGTAAAATCAATGCAAACCAACTCATTTACACCTTATGGGTATATTGTGTTGCCTAAAAGTCTATACACAATACTCATTGTACAATCCCATAAAACTAATCTCAAATCGAATCAAAGTTCCAAACTCTAAAGTCTCCTTCCAAAACACTCATTGATCCATAATTGTCATTATTAGCTCTCAAATTTGATAGGAAAAAAGACACCACAATCACATAGAAATCTATGTAATAGAAATGATGCAATAAACCCACCATGGTATAATATCATTAAGACATTGCTTTACATTCTTTGATATTTTAGGTATATGAAATTCCTTCTAATCATCCAAAATTGAAGCAGTGGTTTCCTATGGAAGTTCTGAATTGATGAATCAACCCTTCATTCTAGGAAGATTAAATTTTATTAATAATATATTTAGAAGGGAAAAAACCAAAAGAATCCCAATTCTAATAATGTGCAAAGTGATAACAAGTGTGAGCTAAGTGGTATATTCTTCCTTTTACATGTTATCATAATTCTCGTTATTATTATTAATGATGCAGAATTATTGAAAAAAAAAATTATCTTCCATCTTCATTTTTTGGAAGGAATGATCATCATCTCTTTGGGTAGTTATTTTGAATATTTTGGAGGAATGTTGGGATGATCATGTATTTACATCCGTATGCAAGCTTTTGAGAAAATAGGTGTTTAATTGTAGGGATAGGCTTGAAGTTTCTTGGGTAGGGTTCAAACCTTCCTTGAATCACCTATCATAAGCTAGAAATAAATAACATAAAGAAGGCAAGATTGATTGCTAGTAGTTATTTTTTTTGTGATTCAAGATAGAGCATATCTAGACACTTGGTTATATCTTCATTCTATATAAGGTAGCATTTGATCCCTTATAGCCTTCATCATAGTATATAATCTATGGCTTTAATAATGAATTAGTATCTATCAATATTTTTAATTTTAGGAAAACCATAGTGCTTATTATTGAGTAGACTCTTTTGATAGAAAACAGATAAAGGTTTTGTATGTTTCTAGTCAATTATCCTCACACACGGAAAATGTATTAGAAGATAAAGGCCATTTTTAAGACTGGAAATAATTTAGCAATAATAAATGCACTGATCAACCCCATAGTATTAATATCAAGTCTTATGCAGTGATTTCTTATTGGTTGGGTGATCAAAACCTTTTAGATTAGTGGTAAAATCCTACTTGTACTAGTCATGGAAAATATTAGAATGACCAATATCTTTCATTTTGGCCCTATCATATATATCCCAACTTGGTAATATGACACAAAGACCTAGCCTAGATAGTTTGGACCTATATTGCAATACTTATACTGGAGAGAGCCCAAGAAACTAAAAGCACTTTAGATGGAATTGCTATAAGGCTTTTCCTTAAAATTTCATATGTGCTTGGATATTATCCCCAAGTGCAATTAATATGGGTACCCCAATAGAAAAATCATAGTAAGGACATGAAACAAAGAAAGAAGCACCTAATCCACCCCACCTAGCATCCCCGCTTGTTTGAGATCCTACATCATTTTTATATTGGTTATCATAACCCTTGGCTTCCCTTTGTATGATTCTAAATTCGCACATGACAAAGGTAGTTATTAACCCCATAACAACACTAGGTGAAGTTCAATGAGAATCTCTGATATCAAATTCATATGCATTAGTGAGAAATTGAGGCCTCATAACATTTCAACTGATGCATGGTCACCTTTCCTTATGGAATCACAAGTAACAAAGGTGGAGGTATAAGCATGTAGTATAAACATAGGAACCACCATCAGAAGAGTTGCCATTCCATCCAAATTCAAAGCTACCTTTACCAACCCCAAATTGAGAGCCCATGGCCTATATACCAGAAGAAATGAAAGTAGTATATCCAGTTTAGAGAACTTATTGTCGAACCAATTGAACTAGTTTCTTCACCATCACGAAGGGTATATGTTGTAGAAACAAGGGCATATGAAAGTCATGCAATGATTGAGATTGAACTCATCATTTCCATGATAAGTATGGGCCATATGCTTGGCACACTATTAAGTTTGAAACATGTGCATTTGCAGCATGCTAGATGGCATAAGAGTTGAGAGTGCATAAAGATATAATTATAGGTAAAAAAAATTATAGAGAAAATAATAGATATATTATGAATGGTGTGTAGTGAGTTAAGCAGAATCATGTGTAGTAGAGTCGATTGCCCCATATTTAAGAATTATGATAATAGCTAATATATACACAATTACTTCATTACACTCAATAAAGTGAAGGAAATCTCATTAGGAATTAAAGTTTCCATAGTACAAACCTACCTCCTTATAAGGACCTTGTATTAAAAAAGGAAAGCCCCCATTGACCCATGGTAAAGGGATCACGTTTCTACAACTGAAATCATATGTAGTAGATTTTATGTAGAAAGATTTCATAGGTTTCTAAAATTTTAAATGAACTACCTTTTTTATGGTTTTTTCATTTACTTTGTTCACTTGAATGCTCTATTATTATTTATAAACAAGGTTGCAGTTAGTAGTTGTTCATTAATCTTATATTCCATGTGTTGAAATTTCAAACCACCTTACATTGAAGCATTATCATTAACTCTATATGAATATATTGATCTAAACTAACGCTAAAATTCAATGTAGCATTATTTTATTCAACAATGTCTATTTTATTCTCTTATGTGATTTTTACCAAAAGACTTTGCTTAATTCATTATAAATCACAGAAGCTTGAACACAGAAATAATGTCTAACATTAATAAGAAAAAAGTCCCATAAATAAAAACTTTTTATATATAAAATATTAATTAAAAAATAATTAATATAAACTATAAATAAATCAATATCTGAATATAAAAAATAAAACATGGAATTACTAGAGTCCTTACCACTCAAAAGACGTGGACTATAATTATACAATTTATCATGTATTACTATTCCATTTATCAATAAAGATATTATCAATATTAGAAGGAGGTTAAACATGCGAGTGATATCCATTTTCATAAGGCTACTATTCCATCTAGTAATAAAGATATTATCAATACTAAAGGGAGGTTAAAGGTTTGAATAATGTCCATTTTCGTAACGTTATTTAGACTATTGAATAGCGTCAATGGTGGTTTAGTTGTTTGATTTTTATGTGTATGTACATTTTTTGTTATTATTTTTTGACTTGTTTTTATTGTGATTTTTTTGGACTTTCTCGTGTTGAAATTTGGCAAAAAAAATTGAGGTGAAATCTTGATTTGTGTTATTTAAATTGATTTTTTGACTACATATATGGATTCAGCACTATGAAAAACCCTTAGGGCACTTTGGTTGTGTAGGTTACCCATCAAACTTGTGATTTTAATAAATACATGCCGGATTTTAGAGAAATTAGACTGAAAAAACCCCCGAAAAAATTCCAAAAAATTGTGCTAAAAACAACTAGTTACTTTTTAAGTGAGTGGAAAATTTTATTAATTATTTTGTCACTGCCTTAACAGTGACATCTGTCGATGGGTAGAGGCAATTAGTTATCATCGTACAAAAACTTGGTCTCATGTCCATTCTCTGGCTTGAGGTGTTTAAACAATGTCGTAGTCTAACAATTATGCTTTTTTGTTCTAAAAGTTATAGAATTCCGACAATATTTTGAAAAAATACAGTAGGGATTTTTGTAAATCTAAATAAAAGTTATCAAAATTCATAATTTTAGGTGTTATAGAAGTTTTTGATGACGCTGAATCCATTTCCACCATCAAAAACATGATTCAAACATTACCTCTACAAGATTTTTTGAATATTTTTTACCCAAATTCCAACCACTTTTCACCATCAAGACAATTCCTCCGCCTTTGTAGACAACTCCTTAAACAATTGTGTATAGATTTAATTTTCAAGAAATCAGGTTTCGAGAAGTCATTTTTTCAAAAGCCATTGAGTCATGGTTTTTTACAACGAATTGTCTATCTAGGAAATTGAGGTGTTGTTTTGGAAATTTCAATTCTTACTGTTCTATGATTTGTTGGACGATGATGGTTTCTAGCCACGTTCATGAAATTCATCCGCTAAGATTATGATTCATTGATTCATGAAAATTTAATTGTTTTCCTGTAATTTCTATAAATTTAATGAAGTAGATAGAGGGTGGTTTTTTAGTGCAGTTATGGAGTATTTTATTAACTATGTACTTCAAAAAATAATGTTAGCTATGAAATTTAAAATATTCAAGAAAAAAATATTATCATTTTGATTGTCATTCCTGGTGTGCGCGACGATCGAATGGGGTGCTTTTCCTTGCCACAGCCTTCAGCCTATCAGCGAATCGTTAGCTGGTAAGCCAAACCTCACACAGGTGCGTTTACATGCACATTGACACCTGGAGATCTCTCTTTTCATCTTTCATGCAGCTATTATCTATATATTTCTCCTCGCTTCCGTCTGTTTAGTTTTTGCTTGTCGCTCCATTTTCCTGCCTCCTGCGGCGTCCTTTGACCTTCCCATAAACCTCTGATGCCCATCATTCGGCTGTTAATCATCCATACATATTACCACTCCGCCGAGTTTCTGCACGTCCATGCCTGCATGAAGGACTAGCTTCGGCTTCGCACTTCATCAAAAAGCACCCCATTTTTCGATCTGTCGGCATTACCAGGTATGTTTTAAAAGACTCCTGACTATATCTTTGTGTTTTTCGGATTGTTGTTTTAGAAAATTCTGCACTGGTTATTGGAAAATTAGGGACGTTTCATAGGTTAAAAATAACCTACTACTATGATATTATCCATGCTATCCATATTTAGCGGATTATAGATTTCTTTTAACGTGGTCTATGGACAATTTTCATGTATAAGCTCACGAGTATTTGCTGGTCTTGGGTCAAATGTTTCAGATTCCAGAGTTTCTGTTTCATATCTAAACCATGTACAGATTTCCGGTGTAAACTGGGACCATGGTGGTGCATATGTGACATATGTTTCTGTTGTTGTTTTACATGCCAGACCGATTTCTCATGAAGTTGTTTTTTCTTCTATAGACATCCTCCACAAGCTTACCTTGTTTCAGTCTCTGAATTTGCATTTTTCTCTGGTTTCTGTATCTGGTATTAGATCTCTGGTATTGCGGTTGTTTTTTCGGTAGGATTTTAAATTTTACCACCTTGGGACTAGCTGTATTTATGGCCTTTATCTACTCCTGACCGGTATAGGACCGATATAAATGAGGTTTGGTCTATTTCGCCGTCGATAGTTTATGAAATCCTTCCTGCAGAATCTATCTATATCTTGAGGATATCTTTGAGGGTGACTGGCATGTTTTTTTTAATCAGACTTTCCTTATCGAGTTAATGCTCAGCCCATCCTGAGGTGTACTTTGATTGTACTGTCTGAAGATCCTTTAGGATTGATCCATCCTGTTCCTGTCCTTCTCTTTATACGCCTCCTTCCAATGCAGTAAGCGATATACGGCCATATCCTTTTTTAGTCTTTCCTTGGATTTTATTGAGGTCATGTGTCAGACCTTTTATTCTGATGGAATTAAAATCTGACTCATCAGCCACGGAGGCTATGGTCCACGCGGCCATACAGGCTGAATCACTCCATAACAAAGCCAGACCGTCTTCTGACTGGCCTTCCACCTTGGATGATTTGTTGGTACAGCCATCGAACCCTCCACATGTTCCAGATGTTGATAAATATCATCATGGCAAAGTTCCTTCTGAGGATCGCTCCCGCAAGTGTCATAAGCCGGCAAAGACTTCTCAACCTCCGGGAGCTATTCGGATTGACAGCTCACAGTTGTCTGAGCGTATTGATAGTCTTCAAGATAAAGCCTTAATTGGGAGGTGGCATTTCCCGGTCCTGAACGACAATCAGATGAGAGACTGGCTAGAAGCTCAGTGGAAACCCATCATCGGGTATACCCCGATTATTGCTAAGCTCTTGAAAGAATGGTTTTGTTTCCATTTTCTAAATGCAGGGGATCGGGAAGCCATTTTAAAACACCAATGGGTATATGGCCGTAGTTTTCTTTCTCTGCATAGGTGGTATCTGGGATTCAATCCCCTTAGCAACACTCCTTCTAATAATCTTATTTGGATGAAACTTCCGGGACTACCTCTGGAATTCTGGTCTTCTGAGACTCTTTCTGAGATTGGTAATGCTGTTGGTAGATGTGTTTATGTTGATCCCTGGTGTCGGGGGGAGAAAGACAAACGTATTGCCTGGATTCTGATTGAAAGATCCTTCAGAGGCGGTTTCCCGGAGCATATCGACATCTGCTGGAGAGATTTGTCGATCAGACAGAGATTGGATTTCTGGGGTGTGCCATTTCGGTGTGCAGCGTGTCATCATACTGGACACCTCATTGTGCATTGCCCGAGAAGGCGAGCTTTGGGTCGAAAACATCATCGCCTTACTAAATTTTCAGAATTTCCTTTAAACTCTCTAGATCCTGTTAAGATACCTGAGAAATCTCTTTCCCCTATTATCTCTCCTCGCCCCCTCAGTTCAGATTCTCCGATCGGTGTTCATGAGAATACTCCCAATCGGCCTATTGTTCCTGATCCATTACTCCGGGTATCGCCGTCGATGCCGGAATTGGAGACAGCCTCCGAGTATGAGATGCCCCTTCCTCTGAATCATCCTGTGGAACCAATCGGGGATCAAAATGTCCCGATTTTGCCTCCTATTCCACTCTCTTCTGTCATAATTGATCACTGTACCCATCGCAGTCCGCTATCTCCTCATGTTATTGATTCCTCTCCTGGGGATAAAGGCGCCGAACCATTGATTACTCCCACTCCTGCTAACTCTCCGTCTCAATCGCCTATCAACTCGATTGGTAGCGATTTAGACTTTTTGTTATCCAAGAAATCTCTTGATCTTGTACCCCTCACTGTTCATAAGCCGAAGTCTCCTATTTCTCCAAGGATCAGCCCTTCTTCCGCTATGAATATCACTGTAAGAAGGAAGAACAACAGGGGTAGTAGACATTTCAGGGGGAGGGGTGTTGTATCTGATTGTTGTTTCAGGAATTTATCGCTGGTGGATGTTCCCATCACAGATGTCTCAGTTGACAGGCCTCTTAGAGCTGGAAAGGCCGATCTTCCTTCAAAATGAATTTTATCTTATCAGTAAATATTCGAGGCCTGGGAGCAGACCTGAAGTACTTGGCCTTAAGAAACCTTTTTTTGTCAATGAGTCCTAAAATTATTTTAATCCAAGAAACTATGCATCCGGTTCCTGTCACTATATCATATTTTCGGAAAATGCTTCCTAAATGGCACATCTCTGCAATTGATGCCATAGGATTATCTGGTGGTCTAGCTGTTTTGTGGGATCCACAGTGGATATGTGCGAAGGCATACAGCTGCTTAGTGGGCATTCTTATCTCTGCACATGTTAGAGGTCTTAGATGTCCCATCAACATTCTGAACATATATGCTCCATACAGGAACAGATCAGCATATTGGGAAGGCCTATTTGCATCGGAAGTATTTGATATTGATTCACTATTGATTGCAGGTGACCTTAATATTACTTTCAGCTCGGACGAAATATGGGGGAAAAGTAAGAGAATGGATCCAAATGCTTCTATGATCAGAAATGAATTTCTTATGAGAAACTTCATTGACATTCTTCCGCCCACTATTCTGCCCACCTGGGACAATGGAAGGTGCGAAGAGGCTTACATTGCAAAGCGGATAGACAGATTCCTTATTCATGCCTCCCTGATAGATATCCTCGGCATGCCTTTCTCTTTGGTAGAAAACTGCTTCATATCGGACCACCGGCCGATAGTTCTGGGATGGAAGTCCATGGGTATCAGGAAAGGAATCCCCTTTAAATTCAACAGACAATGCCTAGAGGAACCTGATTTTAATGACATTGTTGTAAAAGCGTGGCGAGAATTTGCAGATAGCGGAACTGATTCTCATCAGATGAATTTTATGAACAAGATGATCAAAATCCGGAAAATTGTTAAAGAATGGCAGTATCAGAAAAGAAGATCCAATAGAAAAGAACTTCAAGACATCCAAAAGGAATTAGATAATACTGCATATTCTTCGGATTATAACTCTTTATCCTTCGAAAGGAGACAACGCATCAAGAGTCTCCAAAAAAAGAAACTGCTTATTCTGAAGAAGGAAGAAATATTCTGGCGTCTGAAAAGCAGGGCCATATGGATGAAAGAAGGCGATAAAAACTTGAAGTTTTTCCATAGATTCGCCAATGCCAGAAGAGTCAAAAATACAATATGGAAAATTAAGGACGAGAATGGAGGATATCTATACTCTCTGCAAGACATTTCAAAGGAAGCAGTGGCTCATTTCAAAAAGCAATATCAAAGGATGGAATATAGAAGCTTTCAGGATATATTGTGGGGAATAGAAGTTTACCCAGTGATGTTTGATAACGAAGAAAACGACCAGCTGTTCCAGCCTATTTCAGAGGAAGAATTGAAGGCGACCATGAAATCTTTCAGCCGAGACAAGAGCCCTGGACCAGACGGCTGGTCTATAGAATTTTTTATACATTTCTATGAATATATAAAGGACGATCTATTAGAGATGCTGGAAGAGATCAGAATAAAGGGGAATATCAGCAGACAATTAAGTTCCACATATATAGCACTCATTCCCAAAAAAAGGAAGCACAGACTTTTCAGGACTATCGGCCGATTTCATTATGTAATACTACTTTCAAAATTTTATCTAAGATCATTGCAGAAAGGCTGAAAGGAGTGTTATCTGAGTCAATATCAAAAGAACAGTATGGTTTCCTTAAAGGGAGAAGCATCCATGACACTGTCGTTGGTACACAGGAGGCATTATTTTCTATCCACTCAAAGAATAGAGAGGCAGTCTTACTCAAAGTAGACCTCAGGAAGGCATACGATTGCATTGATTGGGGATATATCAGGTGTTTACTGGCAAGAATTGGTTTGAGGAGAAACATGATCAACTGGATCATGGCTTGTGTCGATCCTGTGGATTACGCTATTATTATAAACGGCATTCCTACTTCCTTTTTCAGTGCAGAGAGGGGGCTGCACCAAGGATGTTCTCTCTCCCCTTTATTATTTATTCTGGCTATAGACTCTCTCAGCTTACATATTCATAAGACTATGCAAGAGAAAGCATGGTGGCCTCTCAAAATATGCAGAAACATATCTCTGACTCATAATTTTTTTGTAGACGATATATTATTATTCGCTATGTTTTGCAGGACCACTTGGACGCGCTTTCATAAGATAATGGAAAATTTTCAAAGGGCTACGGGACTTTAGGTTAACCTGGATAAATCTTTTATATATCATTCTAATCTCAAGTAGGAAGATGTTCAATGGCTATCTAAGCTATTTGGTATAAAAGCCCATCATATCAGCAGTGGCATAAAGTATTTGGGTTTCCGGATAAAAGCGAATGGATACTCGAGAGCCGATTGGAACTGGATTGTGGACAGATTCTATAGGAGAATCTCCGCATGGGAGTATAGATGCCTTTCTTTGGCTGGGAGAATTATATTAGTACAATCCATTTTGAATCAACTCTCTGTTTATTGGGCGCACCTATACCATTTTCCGGTGAGTATTATCAACAATATGAATAGACTTTCTGCAAATTTCATATGGGGGGGTCATGCTGATAGGAGTAAATTTCATCTTATTAAGCTGTCCGGTATCACTCTTCCTAAGTCGATGGGCGGTTGGGGTTTAACCAATTTGAGAATCTTTGGTAGAGCTCTCCTGTGCAAGTCTTTTTGGAGAGCAATTCAAGGTGTAGGCCCATGGAGTCATACGATACGATCGAAGTATCTTGCTAAGAAGAATTTCCTTTTCTGGTACCGTAGAGGCTCTATTGGTGCAGCATATGGATCCCCCATATGACTTAGTTTTCAAAGGATTTAGGCGCTCTGCTTGAAACATCTGATCTGGCACTTTCAATCGGGGAATAACATCATTATAGGCAGTGACCGTTTCAAATGCGGGGCTGATGATATTGATATTCCAAATTCCCTTCTTCATCATTTCCACAGAAGCAGAATCTTTTATTGGGATAAATTGATAGCATAATGGAATGGCCCCATTCCACGATGGAAAGATGCAGCCGAATTGAACATCCCCCAA
Organism: Pinus tabuliformis; assembly: GCA_031772625.1. Taxonomy (NCBI): domain Eukaryota; kingdom Viridiplantae; phylum Streptophyta; class Pinopsida; order Pinales; family Pinaceae; genus Pinus; species Pinus tabuliformis. Next base: position 477,687,556 of record CM062812.1, on the reverse strand, counting down.
GAGATTGCGCAGCAGTGGCATAGCATAAGGTTGAGGCTACAGAATGGAGGTTTCTTCAGAACAAGCGATTCGGATTTCCTATCTTGGAACATCCCGAATGAGGCGGAGGATATATCAGGTAAGGGAATTTATCAGCAGTTGATCAGACAGTAATCTATTAGATCCCCTATTTTCCCACAAATCTTCTGGAAAGATGGTTGCCCTACGAAGATGATTCTGTTTTCATGGCTTGCATTTCACAATTGAAACCTTACCTGGGAGAACTTATTGAAGAGGGGATGGAATGGACCTAACATCTATTCTTTATGCAGAGAGGACGAGGAGTCAAACTTGCATATATTTCTTAAATGCAAGCAGTCATATCTAATTTGGCAGGAATTAGATAGAGTCTATGGCTTTAAGCTGGAAATGCAGGATTCGATCCAGGAATGGTTCATAAAATGCAGTGAGCACCATATCCTATGGCGTAGAATTTGTATTTTAACCATGTGGTATATCTGGAAATGGCGCAACCACTGCGTCTTCAACAGCTCAAAATTTTCATTTGCAAAAACTTTGGATTCTATCTCTGTTTGTTTGGAATCTCTTCCTCAGAAGAAAATCAAGTACCAAAACAATTTCCCAGACAGGTCATCAACTGTACAGCTTTCTCAGCCGACCGCATACTTCGACGGGGCTGCTCAAAAGGTTCAATGTGGATGTGGTTTCCACATCAAGATAAATGAATCTTCTCATTTTTCTTCATTCTGGCACGGTGGTCATGGTTCCAACAATTTGGCTGAAGCCTTAGCTCTCATAGGACTTTTAAAATTTTGTATTTTCCTAGACATACAGCAGGTGGCTATATATGGAGATTCGAAGTTATTGGTTGATTCGGTAAACAGGAAAAATACCATTTTGGTGCAGCACCTGACCGGTTGGAGAGACAGGATCAACTACTACTGGAGATGCATGGTGAATAGCACTATTCAACACATCAGCAGGGACAAAAATTCAACAGCCGATGCACTTTCTAAAATGGGTCTTTCCTCCTCACCTGGATTCTGGCATCTTGAGATAGTTTCGGATGAATCCACTTTTCATATCAAAGATTTTGTTTTACCAGACTTTTAGTGCTCTGTTTTGGAATTTAGCCGCACCATATGATATTTTCTCTTTATAATCATGTCCTCTCTGTACTAATTACGGAGATTTTGATAGCAAATAGTTTTTATGGCTACTTAGATATTATGTTTTCTCTATAGAACATAGGATTTTTTGAGACTATGCGGCATACAGATCAGAATTCAAACTAGTGGATATATTTTAGCAAATTTTGGACTTTTATATTCCTCATATAATATATTAATCTTTTTTCTCTCTGAAAAAAAGAAATTTAAAATATTAAGGTTTTAATAAAATGTTTTGCCTTGATAATGATGGCGTGGTGGCTAGGTAAAGTTTCTGATTCTTTGTTTTATTTTTCCACACAGGTTCTTGAGTCTGAATTGTATGAAACAAATGAGAATCTTATTTTCTGAAGAATCACAGATTGAGCCATAAGGTGGGCGGGGTCATAAAATCAAGAATTGATTGGTAAAAGTTTACTTAATATAATGAAAGTTTTGGCATGATTTAATGCCTTGGCTTTGAATGGTGGGAGATACCTAGTTTCCTTAAGTGAAGGCCGCCTTGAAATTTTTAAACGGGTTGAAGGCCCGATACTCATACCATACCTGATATTTTACCCAGCCTATTTGTTGGACCTTAAACGATCATATCACCGACCTGAGATTATCTTGATAAAGAAAGAGAATTGATACAATTGTATTGCATTTCAAAAATTATGTAAATTTGATTTGTTTTGATGGTTATGAAATTATTTAAAATATATATATATTATAGAAAGTGATTTCAATTTGTGTTGTGACAAGGTTGGATATTGAATATATATGGATGAAAGTTAACAATTAACTTTGCTCAAATACAATCAACATTATACTTTAATAAACATACCCCAATTTGTTATGAAATATATTAATTTTCAAGCCAGGAGGTAACTCCTCAAATCGAATTGTGTTTTTACATTAAGATTGATCATGGATATATACATGGAGGGAGGGACTATTGGGTTTCATCTCCCAGTGCCTCTTCATCTTCTAATTCTCCTTATTTTCTATTTACAAAATTTACATGGATTTACCTAATCTCAAATATTAGGTGTAAAAATTCCCCCCCGCCCCCCCTTAATCTGAAGGGATTGGTGAGTCCAAGCATCATTCTGAATTTTTCAAAATTTCCTCTTCCAAGTGCTTTGGTGAAGATATTTGGAATCTGCTCATTTGTGGAACAATGGTGTGGGTGGATTGTCTTGGCCTCAACATGATGTTGAATTAGATGGTATTTTGTATTAATGTTCTTTGTTTGATCATGGAACTTTGGGTTCTTGGGAAACCTTACTACATAAGTGTTGTCAATCATGAGAGCATTTGAATGCATTCGTTTCTCCTGCAAATCTTCCATAATTTTCCTAAGCCACACAATTTCCTTTGTTGCTTTAGTTGCTACCACATATTTTGCCTCAGTTGTGGAATCCGTTAGAACTAATTGTTTAGGATACAGCTCCTAATCAAGGACTCATAACATAATCTTAAGTAGATACCCCAGTTTCTTTATCTCTATCGAAGCATGAATCAGAGTATCCAATCAAGATGAAGTCGCCCACCTGTGTATACTTAAGTCCAAAGTCTTGAGTTCCTCTCAAATACTTTAGAACTCTTTTTGACATAGACCAAAAGGATTTTGCATAAACATGGAGAGGATTCCAACAACAAATGAAATGTCTGGTCTAGTAGTAGTCAAGTAGTTTAGACTTCCTATGAGTTGTTGATACTTTGTTGCATCCTCAAATTATTTTCCTTTAGTGGATATGAGCTTTAAATTTTGTTCCATTGGAGTGGTTAAAGGATTGCACTCAGTCATGCCAAACCTGTTCAACAGATCTCCAATGTACTTCTTCTAGGAGAGGAATATAAACTCCAGATGTTGAGTTACTTCAATACCAAGATAGTAGTGAACATAGCCCAAGTTTGTCATTTCAAAACATTTCCACAATTCCTTTTTTATGGATGCAATATAGCTCTCATTGTTCATTGTCATCACATAAACCACAAGATATACAATTGTTTTGTTAACTTTCTTGACAAACAAAGTTGCATCATCAAGATCATAATGTTTGAATTTGAGTTTCAGAAGATGCTCACTTAACTTCTCGTACCAGGCTCGTAGCACTTGCTTGAGGCCATACAATGATTTTACAAGATTACATAATTTATGTTCCTGACCCTTCACAACAAATCCTTCTAGTTGGGACATAAAAAAATTCTCTTTTAGATCTCCATTCAAGAAAGCAGTTTTTACATCCATTCAATGGACTTTCCAACCATTCTATGATGCCAAGGAAAAGAGTGTCCAGATGGTAGCCCATTTTGTTGTTGGGGGGGGGGTCTCCTCATAATCGAACCCTTCCTTCTATGCAAAACCTTTTTCCACAAGCATGGCTTTGTGCTTGTCAAGTAAGCCATCAGCGTTATACTTGTTCTTGTAGCCTATTGTTTTGGTTCCCAATGGAGGATCAACTAGCTTCCAGGTGTCATTCTCTATTAAGGCATCATATTCTTTCTGTGTCGCTTCTTTCCATTCATCATGATAAGTGGCTTCTTTGAAGGAAGTTGGTTCAAAATCTGTAGACAAATTCAGTTCACAATCATAAGAAACATCCATATCAATGGGTGAATCAAAATCATCTACATCACCTCGATTTTGTCTGGTTGAGCTTCTTGTTCCTATCTTTCCAACCTCATCAGGATGAACACTTTCAAGTATCTTTGTCAGTCATTTAGGAGGACCTTTCTGAGATGACCCAGGCTACTTAGTTGACTGAGATGGGGCTGAATCAAGATTTAGTCTCCCAATTCTGTCAATCACATCACTCAAAGTGTCATCAGTGGATGGATATTCATGCGGGGGAGAGAGTGTTTCAAAAGAAGATTCCACAAATTGATCCAGTATAGGAATCCCCCCTTCAAAATGTGGAGTCTCATTATCAAACTCTTGAAAATATTTTACATGACCAAATCTATCCCAGCGATCAAGTTGTCGCTCAACATAATTGTCATCCTTGGAAGATTCAAGAAATATAACATCTCTAGATATTATAAACTTCTTATCGACTCATCATAGAGACGGTATGTTTTGGAGGTATTTGAATACTCGAAGAAGATACACTTATGACTCCTTGCACTCAATTTATTTATTTATTCCTTAGGTATCAAGGCATAACAGAGGGAACCAAAAACCCTGAGACTCCTTACCAAAGGAATGTGTCCATACCACATTTCATAGGGAGTCTTGTTTTTTATAACATTAGATGGACACCTATTCTTTATATACACATCACATAGAACTACATCATCCCAAAAAATCCGTTTGACATTCTTGAAAAACATCATGGAACGTACCATATTTAAGATTGTCCAGTTCATTCTTTCAGCTACTCCATTATGTTGGGGATTATAAGGCATAGTTGTTTGATGTTTAATCCCATGCTTGAGAAGATAGTTTTCAAATTCATTTGAAGTGTATTCCTTTCCATTATCAGTGCGAATAGATCCAATATGAGATTGTGCATCATTTTCAATCCATGCATGAAACTTCTTGAATGCTTGAAAAACATCAGATTTGTTCTTCAATAAATAAACCCAACACATTTTGGTGTATTCATCAATAAATGTCATCATATATTTATTAACATTTGCAGAAGGAACAGGGATTGGGCCACATAAATCTGAATGAATGAGTTCAATTTTTGTATGTGCTTTGGAATGAGAATCATGAAAAGACTATTTATTGTGCTTTCCTAAGATACAAGCATCACATTGCTTAAGTTTCCTAGGAATTGTAGGCAAACCAATAACACCATTTTTCTTCAACAAACGAAGGCTTTCATAGTTCAAGTGTCCAAATCTATCATGTCATAAAAGACGAGGGAAATGTACCTTCATCATAGTGAGAACTGTATGAGAAGTTATGTGTACGAGTAGAGGTTCCTTGCAGCTTCAGAAGTCTTTCTTCTTCTATCCCCGTCATGACAAGTGAGTGATCTTATGCTTTTCTGACCTCGACCTTGCCATCAAATATATGAATGGAGTGTCCTTGCTGGCAGATGTGGATCAAATACAACAATTTTCTCCTCAGCTTCGGGAGATATAAAACATCATGTAGAAGAAATTCTGAAAGACCAGACAATTTGAGCTTGATGGTGCCAAGCCCTGATGGCTTGAGTTTTGACTTGTCTTCAAAATATACTAATACGTCAAAATTTTTAGTGAATTCTTCAGAAAAATCTCTGCTAAAATTCATGTGGCAAGTTGCTTCTGAATCAAGAAACCAATCATATTTCCATGAAGCAAGTGAAGCATTGAACAAGTCTTCAGTTACTTCATTGTTACCATGTGCCACAACATAGTGAGTAGATTCTTGTGCTTTACCTTTCGCTTTGTCATTGGTTTAACCTTTGCCTTCATTTCTTTCCTACTCAATTATGTCCCAAGGCAACTTACATGTTGATGCATCATGTCCACCTCCAATGCATCGTATGCAATGAAGATCAAAGTTTTCTCTTTGGAACTGTCTACCCCCTTGCCTCTAAAATTCCTCCTTCCTCTTTCTCTTTGGCCACCTCTTCCTCTAGAAGAATATTGTGCATGATTTTTCTCTTTATGTGCAAGACACACAGTGTCTTCGGAATACTGAGGAGTTGTCTTCTTCCCAAAATCCTTCTCTCTCTCAACAAACTTCTTTTCAAGGGAGTCAAAGGTAATCTCCTTAAGGTTTCCACTTACTTGCAATGACTCAAGATAATGTGAATATGTGGGATATAGTGCCTTGACATAAGCTATGAGAGGAATATCTATCTCAACCCCAGTGACTTTTATATCATGCATAATCGATCTTACTTCTGATGATAAGGAAAGAGGGTCATCATTTTTCAACTCAAAGTTGGATAGCTTAATCATCAATTGAACAACTTCAAGTTCAGAGTGTGAGTCATACAATTCCTTCAATTTAGATAAATCTTCAAAGGAATTTTCAAATTACGAAATATGTCGACTCACCTCTTCATTTACTGATGCAGAAATCAAGGCATAGGCCTTGTTGTTCTTGTTTTCCCAAAAGGAAAGCTCCAAGTTATTTGAAGTGGGATTTACAAGTGCATTGTCTCCTTCTCCTTCACAAACCCCTTTCCACAACTCAATGAAAATGACAGTGTGTTTTATTTTCCATGACCATTCAGGATAGTTCTCTTTTCCATAGAGAACTACTCCAACAATTTATATCATTGAATTCATTTTAAGGAATAAAAATTGTGTATTGTGTAAAAAAAATGCAGGTTGTTGGAAATATACGGTCTTCACACCTCCAGGCATACGCAGCGGTCTACAACACTACAGGACTACACCTTCATTCCTACGTGGAGGCACCCTCTCTAAGGCAGCGCTTGAACGCTGCCACAATTGAATGCAGATCTCAAAATATTCACAATCATTGCCACTGTCAGCTATCGCTCTTGAGCTCAAAGACCCCACAGCCAGCACCACGTTGTGGAAGATGAAATAATTCCACTCTTTCCATGGCACACCAAACTGCTTCTGAGGTATTGGTATTAGTCTCGTAGGTTGTATCAACAAATATGATTTATCATTCAATAGGAAGAGCCACATAGGCTCTAGGAACTTCGTGTAACCCTTGAAAGGCATCTACACAGTACCTCATTCAAAATAAATGGAAAATGTAGAGACTTTCACGTAGAGTTTATAGATGGAAAATTCCAAGACTATCACCCAGAGTTTAAAAATGGAAATCACCAAGAATATCATGCACTTATGTGTGAACTCCTGTCATTGATTTACGCTGAGCTTACAGGATGGGATCGACTATGGGCCATTGGCTCAAGGTTGAGACGTATGGTTGATTGGAAGGTAGAGGATGAGGCAGATCCATGGGAGAGTGTGTCGCCAAGCGAAGACGAAGAAGGTGAATTAACCGCCGGAGAATAGACTTAGGAGATATGGTGATTCATAAAACTGGAGGGATGTCAAAGGTGTCAGTCCATAGGTGTTGGTTCTAGTAGGCACAATGATAATGGCGTTGTTTAATAATTACAAGAGTGGTTAGGAGTTTAACTTTAGGAAAAAAAATAGTGAATGTTATTTAGGTGGATGGTTATATATATCAAAGTTATATAATTGGCGGAGTGGTTATGTGGTGGAGGGGGTAACTAATATGGAAAAGGGGTTATGTGGTGGAGGGAGTAACCTATATGGTGGTTTAGGGCCCCACGATAGGTGGTATGTGCAGGCACAAAGGGTGGTAAGCAGAGAGTGAGGGAGTGGTGTCGCAACAAAGAGGAGAGCAAGAGAGTGAGTCGTAGATGGGGGTTGAAGAAGCCCGAACGGAGACAGGAGGGAGCTACAAGGGTAGAAAGGAAGCCAAAAAGGGGTTAGATTTGATACCATGTCAAACGAGGAGGTAACTCCTCAAAACAAATTGTTGTCTTGCATTAATATTGATCATGGATGTATACATGGAGGGAGAGACTATTGGGTTTCATCTCCCAGTGTCTCTTCATCTTCTAATTCTCCTTATTTTCTATTTACAATATTTACATGGATTTACCCAAAGATTAGGTGTCAACATTAATTTTAATTTTTGAGACTTTCATTTGTACAATTTTTTTCAAGTAATTATTTATTTTGGTGATTGTTTAGTTGTTTTTTTGTTCCAGAGTTGGGATTTGATTCTTTTCCCATTCGTTTTCCTTTGGTGTATGTTCTCTCGTAGCCTTAGAGATCCTGTGACAGTTGGTGTTTGATTTGGAAATAGACAAGCAAGAAGAGAAACAAGATTGACTGGACTTGCAAGAGGAAACAACTTCATATGCACAACAATCCAATATGCAAACTTGAGGTTAGTGAGCTTAATTTCTTTGAACTTAATTTATTTTCTTTATCTCTATTGGAATTCAAAAAATTGGTTTTCTAAGCCAACTTAATTAGTTTTATATCTAAAAAATATTATATATATATATATATATATATATATATATATATATATATATATATATATATATATATATATATATATATATATATATATATATATAACGAAAACGAATATAGTTTGTATTAAAAGAGATCCAAAGCCTACTGGCCGATTACATTTAGGAAGCCCATGAACTGGCTATCCTCAACATATAGAAAAACTGACTTCCTAACCTTAATGTTCTAAATCCTCTTAGCTCTGTTAGTCAAGCCTATTTCCCTAATTTCCCCATGCTTGTGAATACAGATAAACTGCTGGAGTAAAAGACAATAATACACGAGAAATAGAATTAAGGGATTGGATCCCAATCTTCAACCCCATCTCTTATCCGGATGCCTGCAGGAAGGAGGATTGCTTTGTTGGCTTCCGCATCCGCTTCCTTATTATTCTGCCGAAGAATGTGGAAAAAATTCACCTAAAGAAAGGAACCAACTAGCTTCCTTATTCTGGCAACCACTCTTGCTAGCCGAAAGTCCCTCGGGGACGTGTTATCCACAAGAATTTGAATCAAGGATTGGGAGTCACCAAGAATATTGGCTTTCTCAATACCAAGAACCTGTAAATGCTTAAGACCCTGCAATAAATCCATGGCCTCAGCTTGCATGTTTGTATTGTGGCCCAGGCCCTAGGTATACCTGCTCTCTATGCAGCCATTCGCATTCCTGATGACACCTCCAGCCCCAACAGTTCCCGGATTTCCTTTGGTGGCCCCATCAAAGAATAAGGAAGAACTATCACAATTATGGAGCCAAATGCAGAAATCGCCCTCAGCAAGCCTGATCTGCCAGTTTTTCGTAGTTTGGAACTGTCTCTCATCCTCAGAAAACTGAAGGCCAAGCTTGCTCCCCCACGCCAGTTCTTGAGGATTTAAATTATTTTTTCCCAGCTTCTCAAATTTCTCACCGAGAAATTCCTTGAGCAGGTCGTTGGCTTTTGACAAAACAAGGTTTCCCTTCTGTGCTTTTTCTTGAAAAATTATGTGGTTGCGCTCAATCCATATTTGCCAGAAAATGAATTTTGGATAAACCATCCAAGCTGCCTTGAACCAGTTGTTATTGGGGAGTTTTCCGGGATAGAGATGAGCCCAATCAGCAAAGTATCCAGCAATCGAGTTTGGCAGATGAACAGAGGATCCCCATGAGGAAAACGCATCAGCCCAAATACTCTTGGCGAACCTGCATTCAATCAATAAATGAGTGGCATTTTCCTCATTTTCCAGACAAAGATTACATCTGGAAGGGCCCAGGAAGCCTTTCTTTTTCAGTCTATCCTCAGTTAAAATGTTGTTGTGGCACAACATCCAGCTGAAAAAATCGATTTTTGGCACACATTTCTGCCTCCAGAGTCCTCGCCAAGTCGCTGGGCAGCAAGGGACGTGGGGAATTTTCCTGAGTTGTGCATAGCCTTGTGCAACAGTATAAGAACCAGTTAGAGAGCCCCAACCTCTCTTGTCTTGTTTCCTGATGCTCATCGGGCTCATTCCCTTCAGCTTAGTCAGCAGGAATGACCACGCCTGATCTAGAGCATCCGGCATTTGAGGCTTCTTCCAACCTACCCACGAATTATCCTTCCAGCTAGAAATATCCCACAATGTTTTGATGCCACTGTTTAACGTCTAGCTTCGAAGCTCAGAGAGATCTTGGACTTCACCCAAAGGTTCTTCGCTCATGATTTTATCAGTCCAAATATTAATGAGCTTGCCATTACCCGGGATCCAATAGGAATGTATTTGAATCAGTGGTAAGGCCTTTATGCAAAGCCTGTGAATTTGAGAGCCTTTGCTATTGTGGGTGAGGTCATCCAAGCTTCGTAGCCTCTGACCCCTGAAATATTTCTTCCATAACGCCTTTTGGGCCTGGCCCAGTTTCAGAGCTATTTGTCTCCATAGAATCTTAGCCCCCATAGCAATATTTTGAGTCCTCAGGTCCTTGAAATTCAAACCTCCTTCTAGCAGAGGTTTGGCAACTTTGTCCCAACTGACAAGGGGGATCTTCCTGTCATTTTGCTTGCCTCCTTTCCAAAAGAACCTTCGAATCCATTCCTCCATCTTCTTGAGGATGCTGGAGGGAGCCAACATGGCTGAGAATTGGAAGATGGGCAGGCTAGATAGGACAGACTTAATAAGCATTGTTTTCCCTGCAAGGTTCAACCATGAGAAGCCCCAAGACTGAATTTTTTTCTTAAATTTCTCGACCATTGGGAGCCAATCTTTACTGGAGTGCCTCCTTTGGAAGATAGGAAGGCCCAAATAGATGAAGGAGTTCCAAGAAGCAAAGCCAGCGAAACCCATACATCTGGAAATTGAGGAGAGCTCGTTGTTGGAGATATTCCAGCCATAAAAATGGAATTTTTGTTCATTTAGTTTGCTGCCCGAAGTCCCACAAAAATCTTCCAACACTTTTCTGAATCTGGAGGCAAACTAAACGGAGGCAGCACCCAACAAAAGAGAATCATCAGCGAAAAATGCATGGTTGATATCCTTGACACCTCGAGCGATCCTAAGACCCATAATTTCTTGGTCTATCTGGCACTTTTCTAAATAAAAACTCAGAACTGAAGCTTGCAAAACAAAAAGAAGAGGGGAAAGAGGACAGCCCTGGCGCAACCCTCTAGAGGCTTTAAAGAACTTCGTTGCTCTTCCATTCACCAGAGGGGCAATCCAGGGCTCAGAGATGCAAGCCCGGACCCATCTGATAAACTCCTGACCAAACCCAAACTTGTGCATCACGCCAAAGAGAAACTTGTGACGAACTCGGTCAAACGCATTAGCAAGGTCCAGCTTGATCACCATACCTTTTTCTTTCCGCTGCAAGCTAGAATGAATCGCCTCTTGCACAAGGATTATGTTGTCCACGATTTGCCTGCCCTGAACGAACCCCCCTTGGTTTTCAGGAATAATGGAGGGCAAGAGGACCTTCAATCTATTGGCAATCACTTTTGTTATGAGCTTGTAGCCAATGTTGCATAACGAAATCAAATGAAATCCGTTAAAGGTGTTGGCTCCCTTCTCCTTTGGAATGAGGGCGAGAAAGGAAAAATTCATTCTTCCTCCAATTTTCTGGCAGCATTGAGATTTTGATACCATTCTGTGAAAATCCTTCTTCACTATTTGCCAACAGACTTGAATGAATCTGGTAGTGAAGCCATCCGGACACGAGGCTTTTTCTAGCTCCATTTCAGAGAGCACAACCTTTATCTCTTTTCTGGTGACATTAGCTTCCAGTTGTTGATTCATATTTGAAGAGATCTTGGAGGGGACAACATCCAAGAACATAGTGTCCTGGCTCATTCCCTCGACTTCACTATAGAGTTTCTCAAAGTGGGAGAAGGTAGCCCCTTTGATGCTTGTAAAGTCCTTATGGGTAACGTGATCTTCTTTTATTTCAGAAATTGTGTTGAAGGGCCTTCTAGCTTGGGCCTGTCTATGGAAGAAGGAGGTATTCCTGTCTCCCACTTTCAACCACAGGCTAAGGGATTTCTGCCTCCAATATTCTTCCTCTTGTAGACAAGCTTTGTGGAATTTTCATTGCAGATTTCGTTCTATGACTGTCGATTCCTCCGTGGGTTCCTCCTCTTCCATCTGCAGTTGGTGCTTCTCAAGGGAGGCATGGGCCATTCTCCTTTCATTAGCCGGATTTGGAAGATTTTTAGCCCATCTTTTCAAAGTAGCTTTTACTCTTCTTAATTTTTCTTCCCAAACAAAGAAAGGGGACCCTGTGACAGGCTGATTCCAGCTCTCTTTAACCTTATCGATAAAGTCTGGATACTTATCCATAGAGCATTGAATCAAAAAAGGAATGAGCCCAAAATTTCTATGTTCTAAGAGTTCCATCTTTATGGGTTTATGATCTCAAATACTGCCTGGCAGGATGTGCATCCTAGCTTCTAAACCAAGGAGTAGATAGGAACTTTGAATAAGAAATCTATCTAATCTCACAGCAATATGGCCAGGGCAAATTCTTTTATTTGACCAAGTATACTTACCTTTCATAGGTTTGATGTCGAGAAGATCCCAATCTTGCATGATATCCTCCACCCATTCCCTCGTTGGGTCTCTTACTATGATGCCACCTCTCTTCTCGAAGGAGCTTAGGGTTATATTCAGATCCCCTGCGATAATAACATTTCTCAACAATTCTTCCTCAACCATGAGTTTGATTGAGTCCCAACACTGCTTCTTTTCCCCTGCGTTTACCGGCACATACACATTAAAGAGGCTAAAGGCCTCCCTTATTTCTTGGCTTATAAGTTGCATAAGATGCCAGTGTGTATTCTGCTTTCCATTGACCAATTCCAACTTGTCTTCATTCTAGAGAGCTCCCAGCCCTCCCGATGCACCTCGGGCTAAGACAACCTTCCCTCCACCTTTTCTCCATAGGTTCCTGCTTACTTGGAGGAAGCTCTTCTCCTCCAACTTAGTCTCTTGGATCAGAAGGATATCTGGGATTTCTATTCTAATCAAACTTCTCATTGCTTCTTCTTTTTGCTTGCTCCCCAACCCCCTGTAATTCTAGGAGATAATACATTATTTACCTTTCTAAGAATGGGTGGCCCCTTTGGGCTCCTGTCCATGGCTTCTAGTAATCTTCGGTGTCTTTGCTAGCATCTTCTCCAACATTGGCTGGTTGCCTTAGAGTTTGTCTTTATATGTTTCTCATTCTCTTTTTTCCCGATCAATTTTCCTTCCTCTTATCGATCGGCAAGACAATGTTTGGGAGTCTCCTATTTCTCCTTCCTCCTCAGACTCTTCCTTATCTAGGTCTTCCTCTTCCATATATGTAGCCTTTTCCTTAGGGCTTATTGTTGTGCTCTCACCTTGCCTAGAATTTTCAAGGATCTCTTTCTCATTTGCCTCCTTCTATTGTTGTTCTATTTCATGCATTTCGATTGAGATAGAGGAAAGAGGGGCGAACACATTCTCTTGTGCCTTTGGTTGGCCACTAGAAGAAGGCTGCAGCCCTTTTCCTTTTGTAGCTCTAGGAGGGTTTGAGAGTTTAGGGTTAGCCCTTGACCTTTTGACCTGCTTCCATCCTTCTTCCTTTCCTTGCACCACCTCTTCATTTTTTGTGCAGTTCTTGGCAAAATGTCTGTATTCTTGGCACTTGCGGCACTTGAAAGGACGCTGCTCATAGTCAAGTTTTTTCACATGAGTCCAGCTTCCTACATTTATCTTTATAGCCTCCGGCAGTCCCACTTCTAGATCTACTTCGACACAGATCCGAGCGCAGTCATATTGATCCTTGGTGTTTGCGCAATCTATGAATTTGCCCAGCGCATTGCCTATATGTTGGAGGGAGTCCCAGTTCCAGCAATGCACAGGAAGATTCAGAAGCCTTACCCACACTGGAACCACTGACGAAACATCTTCAGCTGGATCAAAATCGAGATTCCATCTGTTCAAATAGAGACCTTGAGGACCCATAAAATAGGGCCCGTTCCTAAAGATTAGATCCTTGTCTTCTTTTGAGATAAACTCGAACAGGAAATAACCTCGCCCTAGAAAATACGAGGTGACACTTTGCTTGATTAATGGTCTCCAGTTTCTGCAGACCCAGGCTTCCGTGGCTTTGGGAGAAGGCCAAAGGCCAGTGAACTGACCTACCAGGGCCCTTTCTGCCAGCGACAGAGCAACCTTGATCGGCCCTTCCGAAGGAAGGGAGACCTTCGAAATGTTTTCCAGTTTTTTAACAAACTTCGAAGCATTCAGTTTCTTCTTGGCTGGCAGCAAAGCCAGAAGAGTCTTGAATGCGACATCTTCAGCTTTGGGGGAGGACGGAAGACTGATAGGAGGAGCCTGGGACGAGCCCAACTCATCCATGGCAGAGGGGCACAGAGGGGCACAGCCCTAGCACGGCCAACTAGCCTGTGAGAGCACAAACAACTCGCAGAGCTCGGGGAGGCAGAGGGCAGCGAAAATATGTATATATATATAAGAGTAAAGCAATATCTTTAAAAAAAACTGAATATTTCTTGAATTACTATATTTAATTGATATAGTTGGAATTGTGTCTTTAAGTTATCCAATGATGATTGTTTTTAATCCTAGTTTGATAGCTCATATCTATATATATATATATATATATATCACTGGCTTTTATTAAAATTAAAAATAATGGTTTCTAAAATAACACATATTATTATCATGTCGCCTAGCAGTATAATGCAATAGGTATTGCACTGACCCCAATTAGTTAGGTCAAACCTATGAAATTTGTTTTGATTTAACAAAGTTTAACTACATAATTTTTTTTATTTTCTACAATTTTTTTTATTAGTATTTATCTCTGCTACTATTGGCTGAGAATTTGAACATTTTATTGCACAATACATTGTAAGCTGTGATTTTGCAACCATTACCTTTTATTAATACAATGTACTCATTCTTGTCATATCAATACCTTTTATAAGCTAATAAATATATTTTAAAAAATGAATATTTTAATTTAAATTTATATATATTTGTGGGGTTAAAATCAAAACTAAAATTTTAATAAAATAAAACATACTCATTTTTATAAACTAAATAATAAATCAGTATTATTATTTTTTTTCAAATATAAATTCAAATTTTAAAAATAAAATATATATATTTTATAAACTAATAATTATATAAAAAGAATCTTTTATTGAATATTTAGTTCAAATTTTAAGAAATAAAATATATAATTTTTTACTTGGACAGACAACTTTGATTTGGACAATTTATGTAATTCAAATGTAAATGCAAGTATAGCATATTATAGTAATTAAAAGCTATGTTTGCATAGGCATTGAAATCGGGGTTTTGCACTTTAATTGCACAGACCGTGACTTGACCAATCAGTAAAACTCAAATTGATAGAATTCTAAACATTAACACTAATTTGAATTCAGTATTTTTACTGTAATTTAACTATATTTAAACTAAGCGGAAAAACTAGCTATTATATAGCGCTTGTTTAATTAGTAGTTTTTTCGTTCACCACCAATTCATTTGTAGTTTGAAACATTCTTAAATATTACAAAATACAATGGAAATTTAGTAATTATAGAACAAAATATGCTCTCTCTCCACATGGAACATGATATCATGTATCGAAATATCAAGAATATGACCAAAAAAATTGATTGATTTTTTTTTATGTGGTCGTATTTCCCTTTTCTTTTTTTAACAATCTAGTGAATACTAATTGATGATAAATATTATATAAATATTGATTTGATTATGATATTTTTTTTAAATAGATTATATTTTATTTATTTACAAATTAATTAAAAAAATATGTTGATTGGTATTTTGTTGTGATTTTAATAGTTAACGTAATTCTTTGTAATTTAAATTTTTTTTTTCACAAATTTCAATTAAAATGAATCTAGAGTCTATTTGTATTTATATATTTGTACATATTTTATTATTAAGAAATTGTTATGTTATTTTCTTTTGAAACATTATCTTTTTGTTCAAAATGTGGCAAAAATGTGTACACCTTCCTTAGTACTTGATGTCCTTTTGAATCTGAATTAGAAAATCGTGCAAACTTGTTGCTTGCTTAGATTATCTTTGGTCTATGTCTACTAGTACATTGAGCTTTAAGTGTTATGTGCTTAATATAAAATACTGTATTTTTATCACTTTTGTCTGTTTAATTGTATGATTGTGCATTGTCTTTGTTTGATAAATTATAGACAATGTTATATTCAAATTTCCTTATAGCTTGTTCTTCATCTTCTTTATCCCAGAACCACATGTTTGTGTTTGACTTGGTGGTGAACGAAAATAGAAAAAGAAAAGACTTATACCAATACAGTGAATTCCACATTGCTCTCCAATTGTAGTAAGTAATAGACCATTTAGCATATTCCATGCTTTTCCCATTCTAAGGCAATATTTCATTTGACACTCTGCCATATTTGCCCATTGGAGCACATGGAAATGAAAAATGTTTTTGCACTAAATGGGTCAAATTTGAAAGAAACTGATCACAAGTTATCTAGATTCAACTTATATAGACTACAACATTTATCCTACTATCCAGGGGATTGTCTTTTTTATTCTTTTGTTGTTCTTCTTCACTTCCACTATACCTCAATTGAAATCCGAGAAGGAATTGTTAATCACTTCCACCATTTCTTGAGTTGTCGACATGACGCTGCTTTGCAATCATTGCATACTGAACTAACTCCTGAGTATCTTGAATACCTACACCATGTTAGTGATGTTCATACATATTTGCAAGGATTGTCTACACCCTCTTCTCTTTCTACTTCTAATGGGGAGATTTTTTTGGCATCAAATGGTTCTCTAATTGGTTGTCAGTTCCATTCAATGTTTGGCTATTTACAAATGGGAAACCTTATCTTCAGTTCAATCAACACATTGATGGCTATCAGTATAATATTTTATTGCACAACCAAAATCTTGTGTGTGGCCATTTTGAACCACTCTTATTGCACTGCACAACGAACATCACATCTTTGATCCCTAGATGATTGCTCCATACAATTCACGATGCCAATGTTCCTCTAGACAATATGACATGTTCTCAATTGGACAAATCCTAATGCAACAAGGGTTCTTGATCTATGGTCATATTGTCAATGACTGCCATGACTCATTGTTTGAATCTATTTGTGCACTTGCTCCATGGTTTGACATGGTTTCTCTAAGAAAAACATTGGCACAAACCTTTTACAATTGTTTCATTCACAATGACATTAGAGCTATTAAATGTTTGCAACAACACTTTGATGCTAGGATCATTGAACAGGAGAAATGTATCAACAGTTGGCAAGGTTATATTATTAACTTATCAATGTCATATGCAAAGGGACATATAGAAGGAAACACTTTTACAATCCAATGGATATGTGAACTACTCAATGTTAACATATGCATTTGGAATGCAAAAATCAAAGATATTGCTTTTAGATTCTATCCATCAAAAAATTCATCCAAAGTGTTATACCTCATGTGTATTTAATTGTCCATATCGCATACACATTATTGTGCACTTACACTAATAAATAGTTCTTATGATATCAACCAAACTGGTAATATACAACTAGCATTTGAACAATGTCAAAGGAAAAAATTACAATGTCACGTCGGTTATTACTTCTAAGCATCTTGTTCAAAAAGAAACCAGTGATATTACATCTTTCTCTTTGCTATAGTTCCAATCAATTAATAATAAAGCATCAAAAAAGAGAAGGTATTCCAAGTTACTTGAACATCACAAACTATTATAACAAGATACACATTCTTTGTCATTAAAAAGGGACAATGATGGCAGGGGTGCAGGCGTTAGGGACAATCTCCCTAATCTGCCAGCAAGTTCTTCTATGTCTTGATCAACTTCCCTTTCCTCAGGCGTATCAGTCATTAATCTGATATTTCATTTCTTCCTCTAGAAACCCACTTTTATGCTTTATTAACAAACAGTGGCTTTATTCGGGAATTCTTAAAAGAATTACCCAAGTGCTATTGGCTTAAAACAGTGGCTGTAATTGTATCGGCAGTAATTCTAAAAGAATTACGCCAACACACTATCGGAGGCCTTATAAGAAAGGTTATACCCCAACACTATCGGCGGTGGCTTTGCAAATGGAGGACTTACACATATAATATATCCCGCCTTATATTCTCCCTTTCCCCTTTGGCCTAATGCGATACCGCATCGGCGATGGTTAGCGGCGGGGCTTTATAATGGACATAGGCTCCGATATTATGGACCCGACGGCTATATATATCCTCCCTCTATGCTGATTTCGAGTCTGATATATATATCGGCAATTGCCCAAATAGTGATCCTCGTTCCTCCGAACTAACGGACCCGATGACCCCTTTCCGAGCCACCGTATAAAGATTTCGGGTCCGGATCTTTTCGGCGGTCTCGTTAGTCACTCCCCCGAAGTGTTACAAGTCCTCCGCGGACCCGATCCACTTATATACACTGCCTTTATAATTTCGGCGAGTCCGCTTTTCGGCGGTCGCCACAATTAACAATTCTCCCACCTCCGAAATGACGGACCCGCCGATAAATATATCGTAATTTATATGACTTCGGCTCCGGATACGGAAAGCTCAGTCGGAGGTTTTGCAGACCCAACGCCTTATAGAAAGAGCTGAATGATATTTCGGTTCCGAATATCGGAGCTTGCAACCTAACTATGTCGAGGGTTCCTTTCGGACCCGAAAGGGTTATATGCTGCCTTTATAATATATCGGCTCTGGGATTTTCGAGCACACAATTATAATATCCAAAGGCCCTTTCCGACGCCGATATGGGTTCAAACCCGATAAGGGTAAGAACCAATCACTATAAGATCTCACGTCCGCCCCTGTTCCGCTTAAAGGAAAAATATCATAACTTCTCTGTATAAACAGAGTTATACACAGAACTTTAATAAAATGACTTTGAGAGCCTACGGAAGCAGCAGTGTAAAGGAGATAATCACCAAGGCTTTAGTCAAGCACTATGTGGAAAACAAGTCAATTTCACCAAATTCTTATGTACAGTAAATAACCATCAGAGACGCATACACAGTAACGGAACCATTAACAATCATAGAGCAGGCACTTCATACGTCCGAATATCATTAGAACTATGCATATATTAATCTGAACGCATTAATTTACATTGCAAGACTCCAGTTTCTCATACCTCACATATACACAGGCACGCAGGCCAAACATTCAATGCCTCCCTCTCTTACAGGCCAATTATCAATTCTAATGCCTCTCCCCTCTGTCTACTCTCTCTCTCTGATGAGAGCTTCGCTGCCTATTTATTTATAATCATGGATAGGCCTTCTCGGTCCTTATCCGATACAAAAGCATGCTTTACAGAATGATTTAAAGCGTGAAAAGCTTTACTACAGCTTATCCATCTAAGCATAAATAGCATGTTTTATTTCTACTTTATCCTATTTTTTAACTAAGAAAACATAGAAATTGCAGGCTAAAGGACCCCACTCCCTTGCCTGTAGATTTTTTGGATTTTTGGAATAATTTGGAAGATTTTTCCCCTCTAAGTCATATGCTCCCACATCAGACTCCCAAGGTAGAAAAATTTCATGATCTCCTGATCATGTGTTCAGATCTATATTTGCCTGGATCCCATATCTTGTGCTGCCATTTTCCACTTGTCGCTGCTTCTGTTTGTTGTTCCTCTCCAGGTCTCCACACTTTATGCTGCATCGCCGCACTGACTAGGCTTTCATAATCTTCTGCTATCTTTCTTTTGCTGCTTCTCCTTTGTTTTACTGTTGTTGTCCTCTTCTAGGATACTGCCATCATCAGTTTTCTGATGCTTTCAATCTCTTGGTCCAATAAATCTCCCGCGGTTGATTTCTTGCTTCTATGCTGGTCTCTGTTCTGACTGCCACCCGATCATCCACACCCTCTTGTCTTCTGGAACAGAGAACTTATTTTCCCTTCATTTGACTGCTCAACTCAGTCAAATGTTCCTCAGCACCGGCAACAATACCTGCTCTAGCTGTCACTATAGATGTTGCTGCCATTGATGTTGTTATCACTGCTGCCATAGATGTTGTTGTCACTGCTGCCATAGATGTTGCTGCCGCTGCTGGCATAGATGTTGCTGCCACTGCTGCCATAGATGTTGCTTCCTCCCAAACTTCCTGCCCCTCTACAACATTCTTTGGCTCACCATCTTCTTCTTCCCCTTCGACAATCTTCAGTAATTTTCCACCATCATCTTGATTAATTTTCTCAATCAAATCAAGTTCTTCAAACATTGTAGCCTCGTCTTTTAACATTGTAGCAGCTCCAAAATTCTGCATACTAGTCTTCTCTTGGCTATTTAGGTAAGCCAACTCTTTATTGTCACCCATAGAAACAAGTTTCTGCATATGAGACATGACTGTCTTATCTTCTTTTTGCAACATTTCTTCTTCTCTCGAGACAATTCCAAGTGATGGATTGTCTTCTACATCACCTGCACTCACAAAATACTTGTTAAAATTAAAAACACAAGGTTGTTGTGCCTTATCTTCTTTTGGCGATAATTCAATTTGCTGCTCTGTCTTCTCCTTCTCCTCTGTCAGCATATCAGCATGCTGATTCGAATTCTTAGCAAAATTCATGAGACTGTCCATTAGTCTTTCTTCTACACCATCTGTTATAATGATGCCTTCTTGCTCTTGTCCACTGTACTGAACTCTTTTATTTGCAATCTCCCTGTCATACTCTGGATTCTCCAACAAGTATTCCAACAATGCAATTTCTCTGTGACATTGTTGCAGCATTTCATCATCACTTATAGTCCCTGCATTCACACACAAACTGTCAGTTTGAAAATCACAAAGTTCAATAGTCTCAACTGTTGCTTCACTTATCTGTGCTACAGACTGATCTACTTCTTCTGCATCCATAAGAATTTCCTCTTGTGTTGTAGCAGCTTCACAAGATTGCACATCCTTTTCAACCCCTGTAACCATATCAAAAGTATTAGCTACATTATCCAAGTATTCCTTTCTTCCAAGTAACAGGGTTTTTTTATTACTCTTCTGTTTCAGCTCATCTTCTTCTTAAAAAGGCAACAATGTATGATTAACACCATCTTTTCCAAACTTGTAGGTGTTTCTCTTTCCATCATGTATGGCTCCTCTGTCATATTGCCAAGGTCTTCCAAGCAATATGTGACATACGTCCATTGGCATCATATCACAAACAATTTTATCTTTGTACTTGCCCACTTGAAACTCCACTTCACACTGTTCACTTATCAACAGTTGATGTCCCTTTTACAACCATGACACTTTATAAGGTGTTGGATGCTTCCTTATCTTCAACTTCAATTTCTCTATTACTTCTGTAGAGACTAAATTATCAGTGCTGCCACTATCAATGATCATCTGGCAACATTTCCCTTGGACTTTGCACACTGTCCTAAATAAAGTCTTCCTTTGTGGCGGTTCAGCCATCTCCTTTGCTGGCTTAAGCAAGACTTTATTAACTACCAGAGATTCTCCTCTTTCTCGTGTATTTTCTTCTTCTGCTACTGCTGCCACTGGCATCTCTCCCTCAGCTGGAGCAACAATTGCATTCCTCCGCTTTGTTTTTGCACTCTCTAGGCACTCAAAAGCTCTGTGTCCCAGCTTGTTACATCTGTAACATCTTATTTCTCTGCCTCCTCTTCCTCTAGAAAAACTCCCTCTGCCTCTTGCATCACCTCCTGTGGGTGCATGCTGGGTTGAGCTACTGCTAGCTCCTTCTTTAGGTGCTGTAGATCCTCCTCTACCACCTTGACTTCCTTTTCCTCTGAAAGTCCCTCTCCTTCTAGCAGACTGCTTCCTCATGAGTTTTTCCTCAGCTTTCAGCGCTATCTGATAAGCTTCCTCTACTGTTTTAGGAGACAGCAGACTTATCTCATCCTGATTGTCTATCCTAAGGCCATTCATATATCTAGCCACCTTCTCATCTATGTCTTGGGTTTCTCCAACTCTTATGCTCACTTTATAAAACTCTTATGTATATTCTTTTACTGCTAAAGCTCTCTATCTAAGATTTTGCATTTGTCTAAACAACATTTGCTGATAATTACTTGGCAAGAACTTACCTCTTAACTTTGCTACCATCCTGCTCCAATTCTTGATTGGCTGCTTACCAAGTCTCTTCCTTTCTGCCTGTACACCATCCCACCAGAGTGTTGTGTGGCCTTTTAACTTGGTGACAACAAACTTTACTTTCTTCTCATCTTCTATTTCTTCGTACTCGAAGAATTTCTCCATGTTGTTAATCCAGTCAATCAATTCTTCTGGATTCAGTCCTCCTTGATATACCGGTACTAATTGATTCGATGGCATGGCTGTGGATTTCAACACTGACTGAAAGAACCTCATCTCAGGAGTAACCTGTACAGCTTCCTCCTCTTCTGCAACTTCAATTTCGGGCTCACTGACATCTCCATCATCTATGTTTCTGTCTGAAGTTAACGCATCCACTCTAGCTCGCAGCTCTTCTACTGTTTCCATTAGTTCAGCATTTGCAACAGGCCGTCCTCTTCCACCACGTCCTCGTCCTCTTCCAACTCTGAAAGCCATCCTTCTCCCACTCCTGAGAATCAATTCAATGTCAGTTGATGGCTCTGATACCACTAATGATGGCGGGGGTGCAGGCGTTAGGGACAATCTCCATAATCTGCCAGCAAGTTCTTCTATGTCTTGATCAACTTCCCTTTCCTCAGGCATATCAGTCATTAAACTGATATTTCATTTCTTCCTCTAGAAACCCACTTTTATGCTTTATTAACAAACAGTGGCTTTATTCGGGAATTCTTAAAAGAATTACCCAAGTGCTATTGGCTTAAAACAGTGGTTGTAATTGCATCGGCAGTAATTCTAAAAGAATTACGCCAACACACTATCGGAGGCCTTATAAGAAAGGTTATACCCCAACACTATCGGCGGTGGCTTTGCAAATGGAGGACTTACACATATAATATATCCCGCCTTATATTCTCCCTTTCCCCTTTGGCCTGATGCGATACCGCATCGGCGATGGTTAGCGGCGGGGCTTTATAATGGACATAGGCTCCGATATTATGGACCCGACGACTATATATATCCTCCGTCTATGCTAATTTCGAGTCCGATATATATATCGGCAATTGCCCAAATAGTGATCCTCGTTCCTCCGAACTAACGGACCCGATGACCCCTTTCCGAGCCGCCCTATAAAGATTTCGGGTCCGGATCTTTTCGGCAGTCTCGTTAGTCACTCCCCCGAAGTGTTACAAGTCCTCCGAGGACCCGATCCACTTATATACACTGCCTTTATAATTTCGGCGGGTCCGCTTTTTTGCGGTCGCCACAATTAACAATTCTCCCACCTCCTAAATGACGGACCCGCCAATAAATATATCGTAATTTATATGACTTCGGCTCCGGATACGGAAAGCTCAGTCGGAGGTTTTGCGGACCTGACGTCTTACAGAAAGAGCTGAATGATATTTCAGCTCCGAATATCGGAGCTTGCAACCTAACTGTGCCGAGGGTTCCTTTCGGACCCGAAAGGGTTATATGATGCCTTTATAATATATCGGCTCCGAGATTTTGGAGCACACAATTATAATATCCAAAGGCCCTTTCCGATGCCGATATGGGTTCGGACTTGATAAGGGTAAGAACCAATCACTATAAGATCTCACGTCCGCCCCTGTTCCGCTTAAAGGAAAAATATCATAACTTCTCTGTATAAACAGAGTTATACACAGAACTTTAATAAAATGACTTTGAGAGCCTACGAAAGCAGCAGTGTAAAGGAGATAATCACCAAGGCTTTAGTCAAGCACTATGCGGAAAACAAGTCAATTTCATCAACTTCTTATGTAGAGTAAATAACCATCAAAGACGCATACACAGTAACAGAATCATTAACAATCATAGAGCAGGCACTTCATACGTCCGAATATCATTAAAACTATGCATATATTAATCTGAACGCATTAATTTACATTGAAAGACTTCAGTTTCTCATACCTCACATATACACAGGCACGCAGGCCAAACATTCAATGCCTCCCTCTCTTACATGCCAATTATCAATTCTAATGCCTCTCCCCTCTGTCTACTCTCTCTCTCTTTCTCTCTCTCTATCTCTCTCTGATGAGAGCTTCGCTGCCTGTTTATTTATAATCATGGATAGGCCTTCTCGGTCCTTATCTGATACAAAAGCATGCTTTACAGAATGATTTAAAGCATGAAAAGCTTTACTACAGCTTATCCATCTAAGCATAAATAGCATGTTTTATTTCTACTTTATCCTATTTTTTAACTAAGAAAACATAGAAATTGCAGGCTAAAGGACCCCACTCCCTTGCCCGTAGATTTTTTGGATTTTTGGAATAATTTGGAAGATTTTTCCCCTCTAAGTCATATGCTCCCGCATCAGACTCCCAAGGTAGAAAAATTTCATGATCTCCTGATCATGTGTTCAGATCTATATTTGCCTGGATCCCATATCTTATGCTGCCATTTTCCACTTGTCGCTGCTTCTGTTTGTTGTTCCTCTCCAGGTCTCCACACTTTATGCTACATCGCCGCACTGACTAGGCTTTCATAATCTTCTGCTATCTTTCTTTTGCTGCTTCTCCTTTGTTTTACTGTTGTTGGCCTCTTCTGGGATACTGCCATCATCAGTTTTCTGATGCTTTTAATCTCTTGGTCCAATAAATCTCCCCGCGGTTGATTTCTTGCTTCTATGCTGGTCTCTGTCCTGACTGCCACTCGATCATCCACAACCTCTTGTCTTCTGGAACAGAGAACTTCTTTTCCCTTCATTTGACTGCTCAACTCAGTCAAATGTTCCTCAGCACCGGCGACAATACCTGCTCTAGCTGTCACTATAGATGTTGCTGCCATTGATGTTGCTATCACTGCTGCCATAGATGTTGCTGCCGCTGCTGCCATAGATGTTGCTGCCGTTGCTGCCATAGATGTTGCTGCCGCTGCTGCCATAGATGTTGCTACCGCTGCTGCCATAAATGTTGCTTCCTCCCAAACTTCCTGCCCCTCTACAACATTCTTTGGCTCACCATCTTCGTCTTCCCCTTCGACAATCTTCAGTAATTGTCCACCATCATCTTGATTAATTTTCTCAATCAAATCAAGTTCTTCAAACATTGTAGCCTCATCTTTTAACATTGTAGCAGCTCCAAAATTTTGCATACTAGTCTTCTCTTGGCAATTCAGGTAAGCCAACTCTTTATTTTCACCCATAGAAACCAGTTTCTGCATATCAGACATGCCTGTCTTATCTTCTTTTTGCAACAGTTCTTCTTCTCTCGAGACAATTCCAAGTGATGGACTGTCTTCTACATCACCTGCACTCACAAAATACTTGTTAAAATTAAAAACACAAGGCTGTTGTGCCTTATCTTCTTTTGGCGATATTTCAATTTGCTGCTCTGTCTTCTCCTTCTCCTCTGTCAGCATATAGCATGCTGATTCGAATTCTTAGCAAAATTCATGAGACTGTCCATTAGTCTTTCTTCTAAACCATCTATTATAATGATGCCTTCTTGCTCTTGTCCACTGTACTGAACTCTTTTATTTGCAATCTCCCTGTCATACTCTGGATTCTCCAACAAGTATTCCAACAATTCAATTTCTCTGTGACATTGTTGTAGCATTTCATCATCGCTTATAGTCCCTGCTTTCACACACAAAATGTCAGTTTGAAAATCACAAAGTTCAACAGTCTCAACTGTTGCTTCACTTATCTGTGCTACAGACTGATCTACTTCTTCTGCATCCATAAGAATTTCCTCTTGTGCTGTAGCAGCTTCACAACATTGCACATCCTTTCAAACCTTGTAACCATATCAAAAGTATTAGCTACATTATCCAAGTATTCCTTTCTTCCAAGTAACAGGGTTTTTTTATTAGTCTTCTGTTTCGGCTCATCTTCTTCTTGCAAAGGCAACAATGTATGATTAACACCATCTTTTCCAAACTTGTAGGTGTTTCTCTTTCCATCATGTATGGCTCCTCTGTCATATTGCCAAGGTCTTCCAAGCAATATGTGACATACGTCCATTGGCATCACATCACAAACAATTTTATCTTTGTACTTGCCCACTTGAAACTCCACTTCACACTGTTCACTTATCAACAGTTGATGTCCCTTTTGCAACCATGACACTTTATAAGGTGTTGGATGCTTCCTTGTCTTCAACTTCAATTTCTCTATTACTTCTGTAGAGACTAAATTATCAGTGCTGCCACTATCAATGATCATCTGGCAACATTTCCCTTGGACTTTGCACACTGTCCTAAATAAAGTCTTCCTTTGTGGCGGTTCAGCCATCTCCTTTGCTGGCTTAAGCAAGACTTTATTAACTACCAGAGATTCTCCTCTTTCTCGTGTATTTTCTTCTTCTGCTACTGCTGCCACTGGCATCTCTCCCTCAGCTGGAGCAACAATTGCATTCCTCTGCTTTGTTTCTGCACTCTCTAGGCACTCAAAAGCTCTGTGTCCCAGCTTGTTACATCTGTAACATCTTATTTCTCTGCCTCCTCTTCCTCTAGAAAAACTCCCTCTGCCTCTTGCATCACCTCCTGTGGGTGCATGCTGGGTTGAGCTACTGCTAGCTCCTTCTTTAGGTGCTGTAGATCCTCCTCTACCACCTTGACTTCCTTTTCCTCTGAAAGTCCCTCTCCTTCTAGCAGACTGCTTCCTCATGAGTTTTTCCTCAACTTTCAGCGCTATCTGATAAGCTTCCTCTACTGTTTTAGGAGACAGTAGACTTATCTCATCCTGAATGTCCATCCTAAGGCCATTCATATATCTAGCCACCTTCTCATCTATGTCTTGGGTTTCTCCAGCTCTTATGCTCACTTTATAAAACTCTTCTGTATATTCTTTTACTGTTAAAGCTCTCTGTCTAAGATTTTGCATTTGTCTAAACAACATTTGCTGATAATTACTTGGAAAGAACTTACCTCTTAACTTTGCTACCATCCTGCTCCAATTCTTGATTGGCTGCTTACCAAGTCTCTTCCTTTCTGCCTGTACACCATCCCACCAGAGTGTTGCGTGGCCTTTTAACTTGGTGACAGCAAACTTTACTTTCTTCTCATCTTCTGTTTCTTCGTAATCGAAGAATTTCTCCATGCTGTTAATCCAGTCAATCAATTATTCTGGATTCAGTCCTCCTTGATATACCGGTACTAATTGATTCCATGGCCCGGCTGTGGATTTCAACACTGACTGAAAGAACCTCATCTCAGGAGTAACCTATCCAGCTTCCTCCTCTTCTGCAACTTCAATTTCGGGCTCACTGACATCTCCATCATCTATGTTTCTATCTGAAGTTAACGCATCCACTCTAGCTCGCAGCTCTTCTACTGTTTCCATTAGTTCAGCATTTGCAACAGGTCGTCCTCTTCCACCACATCCTTGTCCTCTTCCAACTCTGAAAGCCATCCTTCTCCCACTCCTGAGAATCAATTCAATGTCAGTTGATGGCTCTGATACCACTAATGATGGCGGGGGTGCAGGCGTTAGGGACAATCTCCCTAATCTGCCAGCAAGTTCTTCTATGTCTTGATCAACTTCCCTTTCCTCAGGCGTATCAGTCATTAAACTGATATTTCATTTCTTCCTCTAGAAACCCACTTTTATGCTTTATTAACAAACAGTGGCTTTATTCGGGAATTCTTAAAAGAATTACCCAAGTGCTATTGGCTTAAAATAGTGGTTGTAATTGTATCGGCAGTAATTCTAAAATAATTACACCAACACACTATCGGATGCCTTATAAGAAAGGTTATACCCCAACACTATCGGCAGCGGCTTTGCAAATGGAGGACTTACACATATAATATATCCCGCCTTATATTCTCCCTTTCCCCTTTGGCCTGATGCGATACCGCATCGGCGATGGTTAGTGGCGGGGCTTTATAATGGACATAGGCTCCGATATTATGGACCCGACGACTATATATATCCTCCCTCTATGCTGATTTCGAGTCCGATATATATATCGGCAATTGCCCAAATAGTGATCCTCCTTCCTCCGAACTAACGGACCCGATGACCCCTTTCCGAGCCGCCCTATAAAGATTTCGGGTCCGGATCTTTTCGGCGGTCTCGTTAGTCACTCCCCTGAAGTGTTACAAGTCCTCCACGGACCCGATCCACTTATATACACCGCCTTTATGATTTCGGCGGGTCCTCTTTTTGGCGGTCGCCACAATTAACAATTCTCCCACCTCCGAAATGACGGACCCGCCGATAAATATATCGTAATTTATATGACTTCGGCTTCGGATACGGAAAGCTCAGTCAGAGGTTTTTTGGACCCGACGCCTTATAGAAAGAGCTAAATGATATTTCGGCTCCGAATATCGGAGCTTGCAACCTAACTGTGCCGAGGGTTCCTTTCGGACCCGAAAGGGTTATATGCTGCCTTTATAATATATCGGCTCTGGGATTTTGGAGCACACAATTATAATATCTAAAGGCCCTTTCCGACGCCGATATGGGTTCGAACTCGATAAGGGTAAGAACCAATCACTATAAGATCTCACGTCCGCCCCTGTTCCGCTTAAAGGAAAAATATCATAACTTCTCTGTATAAACAGAGTTATACACAGAACTTTAATAAAATGACTTTGAGAGCCTACGGAAGCAGCAGTGTAAAGGAGATAATCACCAAGGCTTTAGTCAAGCACTATGCGGAAAACAAGTCAATTTCACCAACTTCTTATGTACAGTAAATAACCATCAGAGACGCATACACAGTAACGGAACCATTAACAATCATAGAGCAGGCACTTCATACGTCCGAATATCATTAAAACTATGCATATATTAATCTGAACGCATTAATTTACATTGAAAGACTTCAGTTTCTCATACCTCACATATACACAGGCACGCAGGCCAAACATTCAATGCCTCCCTCTCTTACAGGCCAATTATCAATTCTAATGCCTCTCCCCTCTGTCTACTCTCTCTCTCTCTCTCTCTCTCTCTGATGAGAGCTTCGCTGCCTATTTATTTATAATCATGGATAGGCCTTCTCGGTCCTTATCCGATACAAAAGCATGCTTTACAGAATGATTTAAAGCATGAAAATCTTTACTACAGCTTATCCATCTAAGCATAAATAACATGTTTTATTTCTACTTTATCCTATTTTTTAACTTAGAAATTGCATGCTAAAGGACCCCACACCCTTGCCTGTAGATTTTTTGGATTTTTGGAATAATTTGGAAGATTTTTCCCCTCTGAGTCATATGCTCCCGCACCAGACAATAGCAAGCTATTCTCCAATGCTTTTTCCAATAAATTCATTGGGAAACATATTTAATTGAATCAATTAAAACCTATAATACAGGCATAGGGTGAAGTGTTAAATCAAGAACATAGAAAGCATATACATTCAATTAAAACAATCGAGACATATTTGCATTCAATCTAAGACACACCGACTTATGCATGTTGCATTTGTGACAAATTTCATTTTACAAAAGACATGCAACACATTGACACATATCGACTCTACCGGATTTTATTACAAGAACATATACCAAAATCCATCAAAATCAATGACCAGATTTGAAAATCTTGCAATGTTCAAGTTCTCAATGCGAAGTTGCCTACATTTGCATCACCTTTGTACATTAGGAGAAATTCAGCATTGGTTTCTTTTGCAGAGTTGACACCTTCAGAGGAAATATTGGTGGAACCAAGGATGACCTTTGCACAAATAAGGAAAATTGGGTGCAAAAGATCACAGATTAGGTTAAAAGGAATGATTATAAATGTTCCTACCAATTTAGACAAAGTTCAAACAACCTTACCTAGAAATATCAATGAGTCCATGACACTTGCATTTATGCTAAAGAGAAAAATGGAATACAGGAATTCTTATTTGTTAGGAAACATTCGGCCAAAGAAAGTGATTATTGGTTTTCATGAATTATACAACATGGATCTATACAAAAATGAACACATAGGAATCAATAATGACTGGCAAAAACACCTTGACGAAAATAGAAAAAACCATGACAATAATATTTCGGATGTAGATGACATAGAATCACCAACTATTGATAGCGCTTTAGATCTAGAATATGAAACACTCGTGCACGGCTTCTCAAAGGCCCATTTAATCCATGATCTTGATACAACAATTCCACAAATTGCATATTCCAAAGGATTCCAACCATTAGGGATTTTTCAAGACAAAGTTTTTGAAGAGCTTAACTTCCTGACCTTGTTTTATGGCTTGGCTTGGCCTATTGATGTCATTAATTTTTTCTCCTATCAAAAAATTGCACAATGGGAACTGTTCCATGTTTGAGGACTTCTCGACGCACATTACAAATATACTTTTCAAAGAAAATTTGATCTTGATAAACCAGGCTTCTAGCTTAGCTTGGATTTCTATTCACAATGGAGAGAAAAAGGATAAAAACCACTTGCGAAATATGTCAAAAATCAAAATGC
Organism: Pinus tabuliformis; assembly: GCA_031772625.1. Lineage (NCBI taxonomy): Eukaryota > Viridiplantae > Streptophyta > Pinopsida > Pinales > Pinaceae > Pinus > Pinus tabuliformis. The sequence continues at coordinate 477,657,450 of CM062812.1, read as the reverse complement.
TCTTTGAAAAATACTATAGCCACCAATTGCATATCATTGTCTAAGAAACATTCACACATCTTGTGACTACTTTGAAACTATAAGAAAACACATCTTTGTAATGATACTTTAACTTGGTCCACCAACATTTTTTGTCACATTTACTAGTGTTGAGCATCTTTGGAGTCCATTGACAAATGAATTGAAGAAAAAAATGGGGCTCTACAATCAATGGCAATAAAACGTCCTCTGAAGATTCCATTGATGCGTTGATCAAAATTCAGTTATTTGCAACCGATACTACAAACATAGAATCACACACATGCTACTTTAATTAAAAAAAAAATAGTGAGTTGTTTGGAGAGGTGCAAGAATATTTTTTTATCACAAAGTTCCAAAGCAGAGGATCGGAACATGATAATGGATTGTTTTGGATTAAAAATGCACCAATATACCAACACTCTCCTGGTATAGAAGTCATTGCATTCATTTATCACTATTTGACTTGTGATTCAACATTGTTAGAAAATGAGATGACAAAAATAAAGACACATCATCACACAAATACTTTAAAAAGCATATGCATTTTTCATGTAGATTCGGTTTTCCTTTCCCGCCAATTCATGAAACTTGTATCTTGAAAACTTTGTGTAATGAAAACAATGACAATCAAGAAATGCAGAAAAAATATATATATATTCTCTTCTAAAAAAGAAAACCTATTAAAAAAACATTTCATTTGATTATTTCCTAGCCGATCTTGGAATTAAAAAAATGAAATACATGTTTATCCTTTGTTATTGTATCACTCGGTCGATTATGTTGCTCAAAATAAATCCTTGTGATGTATGGATAAATGCATTTGCAAAAAAAATCCACCATTGTGGCAAGCAAACACAGATGCCCGTTATATTTTGGATGCCTATGTTGTAGCAACATATTGTAACTCTTATATGAGAAAATTGGATTCCAATATGGCATAGGCATTCAAAAGAATCTGGGAAAATTGCTTATGCGATGAAGACGACAAAGTCGAAACCATTTGCAAACTTGGAAACACATTGCTAAACATGCAACATATGTCAAGTTGATAAGCATTTCATATTATTCTCTCATTGCCTCTTTACTCATCATCCAGAAAAAATAATTTTCATTAACACTAATGCCTCAGCTAAAAAACAAACATATGTGCTAAAAAGACCTATAATATTGTAACAAGAATCCGATAACTCTGAAGACATAGTGTCATGACAATCATTGATAAATACGCCACATGTCTTGCTAAACTTGAAAACATCTATTTAACTGAATTTTCTTCCTATTATTCAGCCACAAAAACAACCATAAAAAAAGGGTCAATGTGTCATATGCTTTATTTAGTGCAATGAACAAAAGGATAGCGAGAATCATTATAGAGAAAAAATTATGCTCGATATATCATATATAGAATCTGAACACACATTTAAAAGGCTAATCAAACATGAAATTAGGCATAGTTGTCCCAAAACCACATTATTTCTTCTACTAAAAAACAATTCTCCCATCCAATTTTATCATGGGGCGACATTGAACTTGCTTCAACCATAATTGTAAACAAAAACAATGAAATATTTGTGGTTCATTTTCCATTTGAACATGACACAAGTGCTCGTCCTGTTAAGGAGTATGATATTCAAGATGACCTAGTAGAAAAGATAAAATCTTAAAAAATGCAAACTGGATATACAAAGACTATTGAACCCATTGCACATCCCTTTGTTATGGACAAAATAACATATCATGGAATTAGAAGAAAAATGAAAGAAGAGAAACAGTCGATAAAAAAAGAAATATTACTATGGAAAAAAACAACCTATTTAAGCAGTTTTTTTTGTTAATATTACCGGAGGTGTAGGAGTGGGAAAAAAATTGACTACACAAACACTTTACCATGCACTGATGCAGTACTACAATAAGTACTTGCAAAGAGACCCATTAAAAAAAGGCCTCATAGTTGCATTTACTAGAAAATTTGCATGTATTACAAATGGTGTCACAGTCCACTCAACTTTGCATTTACCAATATCAACGTGCAACATGGTGTCATTGAGTTCTAACACACTTGATATATTGACCGAAGAATATGAAAAATTTAGACTTTTGATCATAGATGAAGCATCACTAATTGGCTTTCGGCTGTTATACAACATTAACAAACGACTTCTTGAAATCATGCACACTCCAACTTCACCAATTGGAAACCTTGACGTAATATTATGCGGTAAACTATGCCAAGCACAACCTGTACATGACCACTAGATATTTGAACACCTAATCCTTAATGGAACTATTTCTCCTTATAGATTCTATAAATCTAATGTCAGAATCTATGAGATAAAACAAGTAATGTGACAAGAAAACAAATACTTTATGTTCATACTAAATAGACTTAGAACTTGTTCACATACCGATCATGATGTTGCATTTTTTAACAAACATTTTTACAAATGTCCGACAAATGATCCAACATTTCCATATCTCTTCCACTTAAACAAAAATTTATAAGAACATAATGAAACAATGTTATCACTCATCAATACAAAAATTATCACACTAAATGCACATGACCAACGAACTTAACCAATAGATGCAAAATTCCATAGAAACATGAAGATGCAATTGTCAATTGCCATTATGTTGAAAGAAAACATGCTTGTTGAATTCATTGGTGGAAATTATGACATACAAGATGGCTTGGTTAACAATGTTGAAGGCATGTTTAAGGCATCGACAAAACTAGAAAACAATGACATCTTGATTGAATTTGCCAATCCAAAAATTGGCAATATACAATGAAAAAACATGCACCACACATTTAGAAATGGAATAATGCCCACTCGGACACCTATTACAAGAGTTTGGAAACATCAAGATTCAAACAACAAAATTTGTCTCACAAGACATCAATTCCCTGTTCAGTTGGCGTGTGCAAGAAACATACATCGATCATAGGGCTTGACCATGGATAGATTGGCTTTTGACCCAAATGGAGTCAAGCAACATGGAATTGTTTACACTGCACTATCCCATGTCAAGGATATGAAATATTTGTATCTATTAAACGAATTACGACCATAAAAATTCTCTCTTTGTGAAAAAATAGCCCTATAACTACAAAGACTTAAAGACACTGTGTGTTATCAAATTGAATACATCCTACATTCAATTGAAACATAGAACTGTTTGACAATATGTTCATTGAACACATGTAGCTTCTCATTGCATTTTGAAGATATTGTTGATGACTATAATTTGATGCAAGCTGACATCCTTTGTTTAAAAACTTGTTGATTTCTTCTTCTTCTTCTTTTGTATGAGTTGAATATCACATACAATTTGCTTACTTTTCTTTGCTTGTATTTTTGCTAGTAACAATGTCATTTTATTTTAAGATAGTTGAAGTTTTAACTCTTGTAATACTATGGTTTTTGCATATATTTTGTCTTTCTTCAACTTGGCTCCGCATGTCTAACACGTTAGTAAATTAATATGTCAATTTTTTCTACTTATTAGTCTTATTATCATCTTATAATGAAATAATATTCATGTTACAAATGAATCAATAATATATATATTAAATTTATATATTTCTTATTTTCATTGTAGTATTTATTGTAACATTGTAAAGAAAAAACAAGTACAATGACATCGTTACCACGTGGCACAGGTTCTTGACGACATGTTATGATAAATTAACTTGATATTTTCAATGTTTAAAATTATAATATCAATGTTATAAAATAAAAGATTTTTTTGTTAATTATTCTTAATTACATGTTAGTATAATTTGACTAGATATTGTTAATGTTTAAATTTATAATAGTAATGTTATAAATAATATATTGTATTAATATTTTTATATGATTATTATTTGAAATGTCAAAATAATTATTGAGTATTTTTAATTTTATTTATAATAATTTAATAAATTGTTTTCAATGTTAAGATTATATTATTAATGTGATAAGATAATATATTGAATTGATATTTTTATATTATAATAATAATATTGATAATGGTTGTCATTCATTGAAATTGATTTTTAATATTTTTTTCGAAATAAAGAATTAATAAATTAGATTTAAAGTTTTATTGTATACTTAAAAAAAAACTAAATATCTATAAATTTAATGAATTGATTGTTTAAAATGGTTGTTATCTTATAAATACCTGAATTTAAAATTTAATGTCATATATAAAATATTATGAAAAAAAAATATTCATTATTTTATTTTTTTAGTATCACAACAATAGTATTTTTTATTTTATTTTAATGTAATTTAAAAAGTAGTAACATTTCTTTTCTATTTTAATTTTTATATTTAATAATAAAATTATATTTATTATTATTTTTTGTTAATTAATATATTTTTATTTCAACATTTAGTTTATTTTAGAAGTTATTTTATGGTTTCTTATACATAGTTGTCTATTATCGGCTTTGTGAGAGGGACTCTTCCTCTTACTTTAGTCAAATTCTTTAAATAGTTCGTAAAGATTTTGGATCTACTACTATTCTCTTTCAATCACCTCATCTTCGACATCCTTTTCATAGAGCAACTATGCAAAGTGGGGTTTTTGGTTTCTCAGAGAAACCTTCGCTAGGTGCATCTTGGCAAGCTAGAAACCTAGGGCGTTGCTTGCCAAAAGTGATGCAAGATCAAAAATATGATTTTAAATCGAGCAAGATCAAAGAATATATTCAATATATGCGAGATCATGCTTTGATCTACAAGTTCATCAGACTATGGCCCTTTGAAAATTATTTGATTGGATGGATCAAAAAAAATTGAACCTCTAGGGTTCAATAAAACTGAAGCTAGGGTAAAAACGATTCTTCATAGTCATTTTCTCTATCTTAGAAGAGAGATTAGAGGTTTATAAAGAGGGACATATTTTTTTTATAATTCAAGGTTCTTCATGAAGTTTTGGGAGGAGCGATATAATCCATAGAAGGAATACTTCCATGCTGCCTTGATGTGGGTTTGACTCTTTTTTCTTCCAAAGGGATATTGGGAGGAGGAAACCCTTCAAGGCATAAGCAATGTTATTATTAGCTTTGTCAAGGTCTCAAAAGATACTAAGAAAGAAAGGTAAACATCATATACTCGAATCTGTGTTTATATGAATATATCGCAACCTCCTCTAGCTTCGATAGATATTTATTACCAAGATAGTCTTTGGAAGCATCCTATAGATTATGAACATGTCCTCTTTAGATACAGACGTTTTTATAATAAATTAACTTGATATTTTCAATGTTTAAAATTATAATATCAATGTTATAAAATAGGAGTTTTTTTTTTTAATTATTCATAATTACATGTTATTATAAATTGACTAAATATTGCTAATGTTTAAAATTATAATATTGAAGTTATAAAATAATATATTGTATGAATATTTTTATATGATTATTATTTGAAAGGTTAAAATAATATTGACTAGTTTTAACTTTATTTATAATAATTTAATCAATTGTGGTCAATGTCAAGATAATTAACATGTTATGATAATTTAACTTGATATCTTCAATGTTTAAAATTATAATATCGATGTTATAAAATAGGAGGTTTTTTTTTAATTATTCATAATTACATGTTATTATAATTTGACTCATGTTTAAATTTATAATATTGAAGTTATAAAATAATATATTGTATTAATACTTTGATATGATTATTATTTGAAATGTCAAAAAAATATTGACTATTTTTAATTTATTTATAATAATCTAATGAATTGTTTTCAATATCAAGATTATATTATTGATGTGATAAGATAATATATTGGATTGATATTTTCAATTTTAATTTTATTTATAATAATTTAATGAATTGTTTTCAAGGTCAAGATTATATTATTGATGTGATAAGATAATATATTGAATTGATGTTTTTATATTATAATAATAATAATAACAGGTTGATGATGGTTGTTATTTATTGAAATTGATTTTTATTTTTTTACATAAAAAATTAATTAAATTTAAAGTTTTATTTTATATTTTAAGAGGAACAAATCTAAATATCTATAAGTTCAATGAATTGATGGTTTAAAATGGTTGTTATCTTATAAATATATAAATATTTGAAATTAAAATTTAATGTTATATCTATAGGTTTAATGAATTGATTGTTTAAAATGGTTGTTATCTTATAAATATTTGAAATTAAAATTTAATGTTATAGATAAAATGTTATGAAAATAAATTATTCATTATTTTATTTTTTTAGTATCACAAAAATAGTGTTTTTTTAATTTTATTTTAATGTAATTTAAAAAGTACTAACATTTTTTTCTATTATAATTTTTATATTTAATAATAAAATTATATTTATTATTTTTTTTAATTAACATATTTTTATTTCAACATTTAATTTTTATATTTAATAATAAATTATATTTATTATTATTATTTTGTTAATTAACATATTTTTTATTTTGACATTTTGTTTTTTGGAAGTTATTTTATGGTTTTTTATACACAGTTGTCTATTATTGACTTTGTGAGAGGGGTTTTTCCTCTTTTTTTAGTCAAATTGTTTAGAGAATCCGTAAAAATTTTGGATCTACTAGTATTCCCTTTCAATCTCCTCGTCTTCAATATCTTTTTCATAAAGCAACTGGGCAAAGTGGGGTTTTTGGTTTCTCAGAGAAACCTTCGCTAGGTGCATCTTGGCAAGCTAGAAAACTAGGGTGTTGCTTGACAAAAGCGATGCAAGATCCAAAATATGATTTTAAATCGAGCAAGATCAAAGAATATATTCATGTATCCAAGATAATGCTCTAGTCTGTAAGTTCATCAGATTATGGCCCTTTGAAAATTATTTGATTGGATGGATCAAAATAAATGGAACCTCTAGGGTTCAATAGAACTAGAGCTAGGGTAAAAAGGATTCTTCGCAGTCATTTTCTCTAGCTTGGAAGAGAGATCAGAGGTTTAGAAGGAGGCACATATGTTTTTTATAATTCAGGGTTCTTCATGCAATTTTGGGAGCGATATAATCCATACAAGGAATACTTCCTTGCTGCCCCGATGCGGGTTCGACTCTTTTTTCTTCCAAAGGGATATTGGGAGAAGGAAACCCTTCAAGGCATAAGAAATTTCATTGTTAGCTTTGTCAAGGTCTCGAAGGATACTAAGAAAGGAAGGTATACATCATATGCTCAAATATGTGTTTATATGTGTTGGGCCTTAGTTTTGTTCTTATTTTTGCTCAAAGAAACTTACTTATCCATCCATTTTCCCTTCATTTATCCCATTTTGATGTATATTTGATATCCATTCAGGTATTTAATTTTAATTTTTCAATTTCTAAAGTTTTTATGAAAATTTGGTTTTTAGTGCAAAATTGGCAGATTCAGAAATTCCCGTAATATCTCTATGGTTGATATGGTTGCAGGACACTTGGGCACGAATGGAATGCATGGATGGACAGCTTGGGAACTAGGACTAATCCAGCAATTCTTAGTTCGAACAGAACAAGCTTTATTAGGCCCATTTGGTGCTAGTCAACCATGACTAGTCATGCAGGAATCCCATAGAAATAGGGCAGTTTTGAGATTTCATAGGAATGGTCATCTTTCTTGGGATGGGGATAATGAATTCGACTTAGATAGGTGGATGAGAGTAGATGGGTTTGTTTGAGTGAATATAGATCAGTTTGTTCATTTCTTATTTAAAGCCAAAACTTTGATGGCTTATGTATTGATTTTGTGATATACTTTTATGCTGTGACATCTTTGGATTGAGGAGTTAATTTGAAGACTTGTGTTATTATTATTTTGTTGTTCAATGCTATGGATGTGTGACTGATTTAAGCTTCTGATATCACCTCTCAAAGCGTGCAAGGCAAGAGTGGAGGGCCCCCATTCCAAGCTAAATACACTTCCTTGTTAACTAGTTTCATTTCCTTGTAATCTAGTTGATTGTAGCACTAGTTTTTCAAAGCTTTATTTCAGTTTGCTTTATGGTTTATCGATAGTGATTGATTTCATTAGTTAATAGCTTATTCATCACTTTATTGAGTTGGAAAAACAGGTGTTCAAGTTGGGCATCCCCTCTGCTAAAATGATGAATCAAAACTAGTTTCTCTTGTTTGCATGCAAGTAGTTTTATTTTCATTGAGATTTGGATATTGAGATGAATGAATTATGATGGAATATCTTATGTGTCTCTTAAGTTAAGAGCTTCTTTCATTAATAATTTATCCATCTTAAGCTTTTGGTTTCAATCTCTGATTCATTAAGTGATAATTGAGGTGAAGGTGGACTTCTTGAGGTCAAGAACCCTTTCAATATTTTTCTCTTTTTAAGCTGATTGAATTAGAGTTATAGGATGTATTACTTTTAGCTTTTGAATAACTTATCTTTCAAGGTTTGATTATATCTGATCTTCACATATAGTTAACTTGCCTCAAAGCAGAAACAACCCGGATTGATAATAAATAATTGTGTTAATTTAGGTCCACAAATTAGCTCAACATTTTGACGCCGTTGCCGGGGAAGCAAATATCGGCATAGTCAATAGAAAGATAAATTTCAAAACCACAAAAACATTAGTTACATTCCATTTTAGTTATGTTTCTTTATGCCTAGATATAGAGATCCTCAAGGTAGATTTATCAAAAACCCCCCACAAGTAGAAATAGGATCATCACACACCCCAGTTACTGGTAATCCAATAATTGAGGAGTTGGTAGAAAAACAAAGAACTGGCCAAAGATTAACCTTAATTGAAAGGAAAACTTTGTTAGCTTGGGAAGAAAAACAAAAACAATTCTCCACTTCCGGAAAACAAAAATAAAAAGGAAAACAACCTGTCTTTCCATCCATAAATCCTCCTATCTTCCAACAACTTGAAATTCCAATTGAAATTGAAATAAATCAATCAATGGCAGAAGAGGGACATGGATCCGTTATTCTCACTCCTGAACAACAAAGGGCTGAGTATGAAAGACAACAAAGAGAATGGAGAAGAAAGAGAGAAGAAGAGGCAAAACAAGAAAATGATAGGAAGCTAGAAAACGACCGGAAAAGACAAGAAGATGGAATTGATCAAGAAACTACTTTTGGTTTTCCAATAGTAGATACAAGTGCAATATTGGGAGAAGAAGTAAAAATGAAAAATATTCCACCTTCTGTATTGCCAAACTTTTATGGAATGTCTACAGAAGATCCTGATGCATTTATGTTTGAATTTGATATTCTATGTAGAACATACGGATATACTGATGACATTCATAAACTTCGTCTTTTCCCTACAACATTAAAAGCAGCAGCTTTGAAATGGTTTATGGGTTTAGGAGAACAAACAATAGCCTCTTGGGATGATATGCGATCTGTCTTCCTTAAGAAATATCAAGCTTATTGTAGATCTAGAGATTCAAAGGAAGATGTTTTTAGAATGATACAACAAGAAGATGAAAGTTTAGAAGAATATTTGGAAAGATTCGCATATAATCTACAGAAATCTAAACAACATTCTCTAAATCAAGAAACCGTTCGCACGATCTTTCTCAAAGGTGTAAGGGATGAATACCTTGACATTTTGAATGTGATGGGTAAAGGAGATATTTCAAACCTTCCATTCGATGAAATTGTTGAGTTATGTCAAAAATATTCTAGAGGAAGATCAAAAACCGGAAGAAGGGAAGTAAGTTCAAAAGTAGCAAAGTCAGCTGCAGGAGGGATAACAAGAGCTGAAATAGGAAGTTTATTGGAAAATTTCAAAACAGATCTCTTGAGTAAATTAGGGACACAAGTAGATGTGTTAAAGGTAAACAAGAAGAAAGAAGAACAAGAACAAGCTCTAGCAATCTTTTGTTCCAAATGTAAAAAGAAGCATCCTTTGAGAGAATGTCCTTTTGATAGTATTCAGGTTTGTGGTCTTTGTACAGGAAATCATTCCACAGAGAATCGTGTAAAATTGAAAGAATTACAAATGAACTCAATGGAAGAAGTGCCAGGGACAGAAGGTTTCTATTATGTAGCACCACGAAGACCATGGCAACCTAGGATGCCTCAACCAAATCAGCAACAATTCCCTCAACAAAATTATTCCTATCCACCTCACAATCCTTGGACCCCTCCAATGCCATGCAAGCTTGGCCTCCACAACAATATTCACAACAACCTGCACAAGGTTGGAGAGGATATGGTTATGGAAACCAGCAACCTCAACAGTATCAACAATAATACCAACAACCATTTGCATATCCACAATATCCACAATCCATACCCTTTCAACAACAACATTCTGTATATCCGCAATCCATCCCATTTCCACAACAGAATCCACCATCGTTGTTGACCCAGCCACAACAATTACAGCTACCCACAAATCAACCCAGACCAACTCAACTACCAGCCCAACCAATGGCCAATCAAAATAATAAGGTGGACAAATCTGCATACACTGTGGAGGAAGCAGCATGTTTTCCTACATATTCGATTCTTCATCTTAATGATGTCCATCTAAGGTCTGGAAAAGTGCTTAAAAAGGATTCTCCTCCAATCATAGAAGAACCAACTGAACAAGGAGAATCACCTGAAACATCACAAACTGAGATACAAAATCAGAAAGGAACAAATATTACAACACAAACACCACCTTATCCTGAAAGGTTAATGGAACAACAAAACAAAACAATCCTTCCTGAATTTGATATCTTAGATGAGTTAAAAAATTCTTATGTAAAAATTCCTTTGTTGAAGGCAATTAAAGAAATACCAATATATGCTAAAACAATAAAGGAATTGTGCATTCGGAAATCAGAGAAAAAGAAAAAGGATCCTACTACAATCCAAGTCATTGGTAAATTAGCAAGCCTCATGTCTACACAAACCATAGTAGAAAAATATATTGATCCTGGTATCCCAATGGTTACCATATCAATAAATAATTTCTCAGTACCAAATACATTAATAGACTTGGGAGCAGCTATAAACGTAATGACAATGGAGACAATGAAAACTTTGCATCTAAACAACATTAGATCAACTTCTACAATCTTGGAACTAGGAGATAGATCTAAAGTTGTTCCTGAAGGAATATTAGAAGATATCATAGTCTCCTTGGATTCATGGGAGTATCCTGTTGACTTCCTGATCTTGCAACCAAAGACAAACTTGGGAGGACATCCTCTAATCTTAGGCAGACCATGGTTAGCTGCCACTGATGCCTTCATAGGATGCAGATATGGAAGCATGATTATTTCACATGGAGATGAAAGGAAACATATCACTCTTTATTCACCTGCACAATCAACTTCTTTAGAATCAGTACTTGAAACTCAAGAAAAACAGCAAACAAAATCAGTTTTAAGTATGAATCAATTCTTTGATTTTAGAGAAGAAGAAGGGAATGAGGACTTAATGGATCTTTTCATTTCAGAACCAAGTATTTCAGAGCAGCTTAGGAAAGCTCAATATGAAGCTGCAAGTAACCTTTTGAATCAATGTTTTCAGGAAACATGTACAATTCAAACCTTGCAGAAATCTTTTATAGACATCTTTCTTGTAAACACAATCTCCAAGACAACAATCAAAACAATTGAGGTTCATCCTGGAAAACATCTAAACATTGGAAATGAATTGCAATCAACACAAGAGCAAGAGGTAATTGCACTATTACAGAAATATTCAAAAGCTTTTGCCTGGGATTATACTGATATGCAAGGAATCCATCCTAGCACATGTATCCACCACATCTATACAGATGATCAACTTAAACCTGTAAGACAACCTCAAAGACGAATGAATCCCATGATGAAGGAAATAGTGAAAGAAGAACTGCAAAAATTGTTAAAAGTTGGATTCATCTATCCTATTTCAGATAGTCAATGGGTTTCTCCACTGGTTATTGTACCAAAGAAAAATGGAAAGTGGAGGGTATGTGTGGACTACCGGGAATTAAACAAAGCTACACTCAAAGATCATTTTCCTCTACCTTTCATTGACCAAGTGTTAGACTCATTAGCTGGGAAGAAATTTTTCTCCTTCTTAGACGGGTTTAGCGGATACAACCAGATAAGAATAGCAACAGAAGACCAAGACAAGACAACATTTACTTGCCCATGGGGAACCTATGCATATAATGTTTTTCCATTTGGTCTATGCAATGCACCTGCAACTTTCCAACGAGTAGTACTTGCAATATTTGCTATTCTAATTCATGAATGTGTAGAGGTCTATATGGATGACTTCACAGTTTACGGAAACACATACAATGATTGCTTAAACAACCTTGAGAAAGTTTTGAAACGATGCATTGAAACAAATTTGTCATTAAGCAATGAGAAATGCTATATGATGTTGACAGAAGGAATAGTTCTGGGACACCACATTTCTGCTTCAGGAATAAAGGTGGATCCAGCAAAAATCCAAGTCCTAGTGAACTTAATGCCTCCTACAACACAGAAAGAGGTAAGAAGTTTCTTAGGATATGCAGGCTATTATAGACGATTCATTGAAAACTTTAGTAAAATAGCCCAACCTCTGTTCAAACTATTAGCAAAAGATATTGAATTTCACTGGACAAATGATTGTCAAAATGCATTTCAAATTCTGAAAGAGAAATTGTCAGTTGCCCCCATTCTTCGTGGGCCAAACTGGTCTTTACCATTTCATATATCAACTGATGCATCCGATACTGCGATAGGTGCCTCTCTTGGACAGAAAGAGAACTTGTTCACTTATGCAATATACTTTATAAGCAAAAATCTAACACCTGCAGAAATGAACTACACAGTCACAGAAAAAGAAATGTTAGCCGTTATACATGCAGTAAATAAATTCCGGCACTATATAACAAGATATCAAGTTTTCATTCATACTGATCATTCAGCAATCAAATACTTGATGAATAAACCCATCACCAATGGACGAATAACAAGATGGTTACTGTTACTGCAAGAATTTAATATCACAATACAAGATCGGCCAGGCAAAGAAAATCAAGTGGCTGACTTTCTGTCCCGCATACACTCACCCCACGATCCAAATCCAGTTGCAGATAACTTTCCAGATGAACATATGTTTGCCATCACAGTCAAAACACCATGGTTTGCAGATATTGCAAACTATTTATCATCTGGAAGGTTTCCAGCTCAATTCACTAAAAAGCAAAAATACAAAATTGTTAGAGCAAGCTCTAGATATACATGGGTCAATGGTGATTTATTTTATACTGGTTCAGACTTGATAATTAGAAAATGTGTACGGGAAGATGAAATATTAGACATTTTAAGAGCATGTCATGATGAACCATGTGGTGGCCATTTTGCAGATAAACGAACAGTGTATAAGGTGCTGCAACTGAGCTATTACTAGCCATCCATCTTCAGAGATTCTAAGAAATATGTCAAGCAATGTGACAGCTTCCAAAGAACAGGACGACCAATAACATCAGATGAAATGCCACTGAAGCCACAGGTTCTCATAGAACCATTTGAGCAGTGGGCACTTGACTTTGTTGGACCTATCAATCCACCATCAAATGGGAAGAGGTACATCTTAGTATGTACAGACTATGTAACCAAATGGGCAGAAGCAAAAGCAGTAAACAGAGCAACAGAAGATACAGTGGTCACCTTTCTTTTTGAAGAAATCTTTGTCAGATATGGAGTACCTAGACAAATTGTAACAGATCAGGGCACACAGTTTACATCAAAGCTGGTACGAGATCTAACGGAGAAATACAAGATCAAACATAGGAAATCTACACCATATCATCCACAAGCAAATGGGCAAGTCGAATCAACAAATAAAGTCCTAGAAAATATTATGACAAAAACAGTACAGATGAACAGAAAAGACTGGTCTGAAAAATTAAAAGATGCACTCTGGGCCTATAGGATCACTTGGAAAACTACAACTGGTTTCAGTCCATACCAGTTAGTATATGGGAAGGAGGCTCTACTGCCTATAGAGTTTCAGATACATACATACAGACTAGCATCTGAACTAGGACTCAACTTGACAGAAGCACAACAGCAGTGGATCATGGAACTGAATCAGTTAGATGAGCATCGTCAGCAAGCTGTGGAACATACTAAATTAGTGCAACAACAAAGAATGAAGTGGCACGACAGATATATCAAAACAAAGACATTTCACAAGGGAGACTGGGCATTGCTTTTCGACTCCAAATTCAAATACTTCAAAGCAAAGTTCACAACACATTGGCTAGGCCCATATGAAATTGACGAAATCTTTGATAATGGAGCAGTAAGGATCAAGACAATCAACCAGGATTCCACCTCATTTATAGTGAATGGACATAGGCTCAAAGTTTACAATAGGCCTATCAGTAAAGAAGCATTTATGAAACAACTGATCGAAGACACAGAACTGGAACTCATGGCATAGGATCAGCCATCTTCCAGTCTACTAGTTGAATAAAAAAAATATATACAAAAAAAAAAAAAACAACATAAAAAAAAACAACATAAAAAAACAAATAAATTGTTTGCAAGTGAAAACCAGGCAACTGGCACATTGCAAGCATGAATTCATAGGGGAAAACCAGGGCAACTTGGACTCTATGAATTCTTTCTACTTGTTCTATTGTTCTCAGATACATTTAATGCAGGTACACTCCACCAACCAATGACTTGAGGACAAGTCATATCTTCAACAAGGGGGGAGACTTGCATTCGCTCTTTAAGTGGACAGCTGAAGTTGCAAACATCAGCTCTTTAGCTGGAACGAGCTGGAACGCTGGAGTATAGACAGGACTTGTATTGTCAATAGAGGGACCTAATATAACAAATCATTGCCAAGGGACCTGAAAGACCTGCCAATGTCAACACAACATGTGCATATTTTGTAAGCAGTAAAAGGGACCTGAAACAACGAATCATTACAGAGGGACCTCATTATCAATTCAAGAATTAGAACATGAAGAACAAGGAGCAGCAATAAAGTCTACATTTGGATCCATCTATAACATCTGATCAATTGATTTCATCTCACTTGTACAGCCATCATCCAGGGGAGTATATGTAGTCATTTTGTGCTTTAAAAATTCAATTTTTTCTTAGAAATTTTTAGTTTTTGTTAAGTTGAAATTAGTACCTGGGGATATTCATTATCATTTATATCCTATATTCCTATAACCCTTATACATTATAACCCTATTCCCTTTCATTTCCATACATATTCCCTATTTTCATTAACCCTATTACCCCTAAGTATTTTTCTTTACGAGCTTAAAAAGGCCAAACTAGGACAACTTTCAACCTACACATACAACTCAAAGCATTAGTGGTGGTGATAATTTTAAATATCACCCCAATGGTCATTTTAAAATTATAAAGCTAGGTTATACAAGTCAAACAAACCATGCGCTATATGGAAACCAAACGTTATTATATATCATATTAATATATACCATAGTTCAAAAATGTGAATGCGCAAGTCATATCACCCAACGCATATAAGGTTTAAGGTATGCACAACATATGGTATATAATATAGTTATGAGACGACCGCATGATATGATATATAACAATGGTATGATATGAGAAGGGTTATATAACAATGCAATGGTATGATATGGTGAACGACCGCATGCAAACAATGAGAAAGCCCGTTGTTCGATCATCCAATCAACATTGAAGCATTACGGCGGGTGGTTGAAATATCATGGCATGCGACTCATTGCAACACAACCAATGGTCATATATCATAAGCGCATGACGGTGGGCATAATGGTAAAACAACTGTAATAAATAGAACAAACAACCACCGACCAGCACACAGGTACGAGCATTAACACGGTGGCACGATGACTTATGGTCATTGGACAGTATACGGTGCAGGGGGTCATGCATATGAGAACATGATTCGGCCATCCTCATGACACAGTCGGGCGACTGGTCAAACAGGACGGCCATGTAAACCACACATCGCAAACACCAATAGACACAAAGAGCAGTACAGCCCCTGAAACGGTCATGAACCGACTAGCTCATCGTTGTTTAAACAATAATCCTGCGTTGTTCAAACCATAATCCTCATCGCCGAATAGCTCAGAGAAATGGTGATTGAAGCCGCAGCCTGGTGAAAAGAAGAGTGAACTGAGTTGGGTGAATTTAAAGAAGAAAATTGTCCCGTGATTGACGTTCAGAGATAGCAAAGTTTTGGGGATTTGATCAGGTAAGGCGTTGTTTAAAGCTCGGCATACAGTGAATCGCGGTTATGAACTATCAGTTATTAATGGGAACGATTGCTTTGCCTTGCCACCAGTCAATTGCGTAGTTAAACAAAAATTTGGAGCGCCAGATATTCCTCAAAGCGCTCGTTGATCTAAGGTAAGCCGAAACTATAGCCTCCAACCTGTTGATTTGCTGCGTAAATCTTGGTATGAACCCTTAGTGGATCACGCTTCACTTAAATGCGAATGCAGTGCATGATGAACACGTTAGGATTTGGCATTATTATGAGGAATTGTTATGGTATGCCGTGTTAACTTGTTATGAACAAAGGAGGCATAAAACTTAAATTGTTATGGCGGTGAATGGTAATGTGAAGTGCTGTAGAATGCGCACCGTGTTTTGTTGTTGTCACACCTTGTTTGATTGTGCGCCATTTTGAACATGAAACGACATGCGTCCATGCCCTTGCTGCGCACTGTTGTTTCCATTTGTAGTTTTCATTTGCACCAAAACAGAGGACTGAAATGCTTAAGGATTGAAACGAGTAATGCCATGTGAAATGTCTGATTGCCAAAACAAAAAAACAGGGATTGATTGCCGAGCCATTTAAAATCTAATTTAAATGCGCTGTCATTTGTTTCTATCTGTGTTTTGAGGCCGAGAATTTTAAGTTTTTATGACATAGCCGAGAGCAGTTTTTGCAAATATTCTTGATGAGGCCGAGAGCATGTTGGGAATTGTTTTGTTTTATGATGAGATCGAGTGCCATATAAACACTCCTTAAGTTTTCTTGGTCGAACACACACACAGTAAAATAATGATTTGAATTTTGGCAATGAAATAAGGCGATGAGCATATGTGAACAATGTTTATATATGTATTTTTGTTTTCAAAAGCAGAGAGCAGCATATTGACAGGGTATACAGGCATTTGTTTGCATTGAACAGGGAATTAAAACAGTGTTGTTGCTGAGAGCAGAGTCAAACAGAGGTTAACAAAGTTAGAATTGAGTTGATTGAAAGGAGGAAGGTAAGGTTCTTTGCCTTCAAAAATTTCATTTTGAAATCAAACAAATAATTATATCTTTTTTTCAAAATGAAATTAGTAACAGCAGAGGAATTCATTCATTGGTTTACAGAAGCAATGTCAGTCAGAGTAGAGCCAAAATTCCAGATAGAGAGCTGGGGGAAGGAAACTATAGAAAAACTTTACCAAGCAGGGATGATAAGTTTCCTACAAAAATTTGATGGCCACTCTGAACAAATAACCAGGGATTTTATAAACAATTTCAGTCAAGACCAGACACGGGTGGGAGATGTCATTATTCCTGTAACCCAGGAATATCTTTCCCAAGCTTTAGATCTACCCATGATAGGTGAGAAGTATTACAAAGGCCTGCACTTCAAGGAGAAAGCTTGGACTTTCTTTCTTGAGAAAAACCGGAAAGGGACATTTGATAGAACAAAAGGGATACCCAAGGAATGGTTTAATGAACCATGGGGTGAGTTGGTTTTGGTTATCCAAAAGTTTTTGACCTGTGATAGAGGGTATAGCGTGGCTCACTTGTATCATGTCAGACTTCTGCAGCATATAAAAGGGGAGGATAGGATTAACTTGCCTTATTTCCTATATAGGAGCCTTTTGAGAATGATTGAAACAGTCAAACATGAACACAGGCCTAAAGCAGGACAGATATACCACCAAGGATTAATCAAAATCCTAGTTGAGTATCAGGTGAGATCACAGGGCATAGTGTGGCGAGAATTCATGTCTAAAAATCAATTCATTGAACAGGTTAATGAGGTACAGGATAAAACAGAGCAGGAAAACAGAGGATTGATGAACTCACCCTTGTATCCTAGAACAAGAGCCAAACAACAGAACAGCATGGCCATGCAAGAAAATGAAACATCTGTTATGTCTATTCCTAGACGATTTAGGAATAAGAGTCCCATTGATTTAGACAAGGAAGTAGAAACATATTCCCCAAGACAGCAAGTAGAGAATGATATTGCACAAGAGGTATTTGAGAAGGATTCTTCATATGATAATGCAGCAGCAGCATCACTAATGAAAACAACACAAGATTTTGAGAGAGAAATTAATTTGGGAAGAATCAGGGATTTAACTGACCAATTGGAAATTAGCAAAATATTAAAGAAGCAATTAAAAGAAGAAAACAAGGCAAATAAGAAAGATAATGCTAAATTGGTTAAGGCAAATGAAAAACTGAATGAAGAATTGGGGAGGCTGAAAAGGAAAAATGATCTACTTTCTAAGCAAGCATTTAAATGGCTAAAGGAAAAGAACATGTGGCAGGCAAAATATGAAAAACAAAAGGTCAAGGCAGCTTTGTTTAGGGAGAGACATGATACAGGTCTGGATTGTTTGGCCAGGGCAGCACAACAAGAAGCATCTACAGGTACAGCATCTACTACAGAAAGACGAAGGTCAAAGAGGAGCAAGCAAGCATGGGGACATGCTTGATGATAAGCAAGGGAGAGATGTCGGGCCTTAGTTTTGGTCTTATTTTTGCTCAAAGAAACTTACTTATCCATCCATTTTCCCTTCATTTATCCCATTTTGATGTATATTTTATATCCATTCAGGTATTTAATTTTAATTTTTCAATTTCTAAAGTTTTTATGAAAATTTGGTTTTTAGTGCAAAATTGGCAGATTCAGCAATTCCCGTAATAGCTCTATGGTTGATATGGTTGCAGGACACTTGGGCATGAATGGAATGCATGGATTGACAGCTTGGGAACTAGGACTAAGCCAGCAATGCTTAGTTCGAACAGAACAAGCTTTATTAGGCCCATTTGGTGCTAGTCAACCATGACTAGTCATGCAGGAATCCCATAGAAATAGGGCAGTTTTGAGATTTCATAGGAATGGTCATATTTCTTGGGATGGGGATAATGAATTCGACTTAGATAGGTGGATGAGAGTAGATGGGTTTTTTTGAGTGAATATAGATCAGTTTGTTCATGAGACTTCTTATTTAAAGCCAAAACTTTGATGGCTTATGTATTGATTTTGTGATATACTTTTATGCTGTGACATCTTTGGATTGAGGAGTTAATTTGAAGACTTGTGTTATTATTATTTTGCTGTTCAATGCTATGGATGTGTGACTGATTTAAGCTTCTGATATCACCTCTCAAAGTGTGCAAGGCAAGGGTGGAGGGCCCCCATTCCAAGCTAAGTACACTTCCTTGTTAACTAGTTTCATTTCCTTGTAATCTGGTTGATTGTAGCACTAGTTTTTCAAAGCTTTATTTCAGTTTGCTTTATGGTTTATGCATAGTGATTGATTTCATTAGTTAATAGCTTATTCATCACTTTATTGAGTTGGAAAAACAGGTGTTCAAGTTGGGCATCCCTTCTGCTAAAATGATGAATCAAAACTAGTTTCTCTTGTTTGCATGCAAGTAGTTTTATTTTCATTGAGATTTGGATATTGAGATGAATGAATTATGATGGAATATCTTATGTGTCTCTTAAGTTAAGAGCTTCTTTCATTAATAATTTATCCATCTTAAGCTTTTGGTTTCAATCTCTGATTCATTAAGTGATAATTGAGGTGAAGGTGGACTTCTTGAGGTCAAGAACCCTTTCAATATTTTTCTCTTTTTAAGCTGATTGAATTAGAGTTATAGGATGTATTACTTTTAGCTTTTGAATAACTTATCTTTCAAGGTTTGATTATATCTGATCTTCACATATAGTGAACTTGCCTCAAAGCAGAAACAACCCGGATTGATAAGAAATAATTTTGTTAATTTAGGTCCACAAATTAGCTCAACAATATGAATATATCACAACCTCCTCTAGCTTAAATAGATATTTATTATCGGGATAGTCTTTGGAAGCATCCTATAGATTATGAACATGTCCCCTTTAGATGCAGATGTTTCCATGAATACGAAAATCTTATTAGGTACTATCTAATGAATGCGAATGAATCGTCTAAATAAAACCCCTCTCAAAAAGAGAAATAATTTGGGAAAAGTACCCCAAAGAAGAAAAAAATTGAGTCCTTAAGGTGCCTCAAATCCTGATCAATTCCATAGCTCTGAAAATAGGTTTGAGTGTCTCTCCTCTCCAAAGGAGTCTTTTGAGCAAGATAATATTCAATCAAGCATGCAACTAGAATAAGAAAAAAACAATAAGTCCTTATTGAATCCTTTGGAGCTCATGCAAAAGTTTTTAGAAGAATACCAACAAAATCCATTACTACACGAAATGGCTCACTCCATATTGGAAGAAGTTAAAGCACAATCCCTACCAGAAGATATGGATCTAGATGATCCGCAACGAACTACTGTCACAAAAGAATGGCATGGAAAAATATATGAAGGACATGCTAGTTCATCATGCTAGGTTTCTCTACAAAGTCTATCTCGGATGCAAGGAAGAAGACCAGCCAAACTTGAGTTCTTCAAAGTCTTGTCTTGGGGTTCACATGAAAGATTTCAAGGTGGTCTCCATGTAAGACAAGGAAGCCAAAAAATGAGTCTGCAAAAGAAATAAGGCATTGATCAGAGGCATTTCCTCCCTTGAATTCATAAGTTTTCAAAGAGTTTTCTATATAGTAATAATTGTCATAATTAGTTTCTGATTATTTGTTATTGATAAATAGCTTATTAATCTCAGTCAAACTTAATAAGAAGAAACTCCTAAATTTTAACCCTCTTTTGGAAATCTTAACTTTATGTAAATTTTTCAAAATTATAAAAAGATCCATTAACTTAAAAAAAAAAAAAAAAAAAAAAACAAAAAACAAATTTACTATCTGAATTTTGAAAAACAAAAACAAAAACAAAAAAACATTTTTATATAGGAATTATGTATATTAGAGTTGAAAAAATAGATAAAAAACCCCTTTTTAAACCTTATAAATAATTATATATTTACCTAATGACATAGTTAACTTTAATATTTTTATTGGAATAAATAAATATTGAATAAATATTGATTATTAATGAATATAAATTATTTGACCTTAGGTTTAAAGGATAAATTATGTTATACCAATAATATTAGTTATACTATTATTAATAAACATGGACTTTATCAACCTTAAATTAGGGTATTTACCTTATAAGTAATAATATATTTACCTAAGGACTTAGTTAATTTTAATATTTTTATTGGAATAATTAAATATTGAACTAATATTGATTATTTGACCATTAGGTTTAAAGGATAAATTATGATATACCAATAAACTTGGACTTTAACAAACCTTAATTATGGTATTTACCTAATATAACTAAATTCTAGGAATAATAATTATTTAACAATTTGTTTGGAATTATAAACTATTAAATAGATATAGATTATTTAATAAACATATATTATTTTATTTTCGAATGGACCATTATATTTAAATAATAAATATGATATATTTTAAAGAACAAAATAGAGAAGATCTAACTTACCAATGGACAAATAAATAATTATTACACACTTACCTAATATAACTAAATTCTAAGAATAATAGTGATTTATTACCATTGGAATAACAATAAATATAGATTATTTAATAAATATGAACTATTATACGAGATATAATTTATTAATGACCATTATAATTAAAATATTAGATATGGATTTTATACTATGAATTCTCTTAATATTTGAGATAATAATAATAATATATCAATTTTTTAAATTAACAAATGAATTCCTTTATTTACCTATTTTAGCTATTTCTAGGAATATTAATTAACTAATTTAGTGGTTTGACCAGGATCCTTAGGTCAAATTAGCTGTTAGCATTATAGCTGTTGGAGTCTCTGCACACTCTATTTAATCAAGCTAAGCCGGATTGGTTCTTCAACTTGTCCTGACGATGAACCACACTGGTTGGTTCGAAACGCGTCGACAAAAGATTGGTTATGTGATTTTGCCGAAGATTATCTAAACAAGATAAAATATTATTAATTGTGTGTAATGGGAGTAGAGTTAGTTGCGTTATATAGAGAAAGATTTGAACATATCCATTAAAATATACAAACAATCTTACCTTTGATTAATTACACTCAATAAAGTGAAGGTAACTTGATTGTAAGTCAAAGGATCGTTGCATTTAGGGACCTTGTATCGAGGAAGGACAACACCAACTGCCCCTTGGTGTGGTATATGTTTCTAAAATCGTGAATGAATTACCCTTTGATGGTTTGTTCACCTAAAGGCTCTATTCACGTTTATACGCAAAGGCTTTATTCTCGTTTATACGCAAGATTCTAGCTAGCAATTGTTCATTGATTTTATTCTCTATGTATTGACGTTTCAAACTACTTTGTTTTGAAGCATCATTATTAGGTTTAAGATATTTTTTGATGTGAAGTTACTAGTTTAATTTTCGACACTGATTTATTGGACATGATAAAGATGTAGTCCTGCTAAGCTTACAAAAGAAATAATAAACTAAAAATATTTTAAAATTGTCAACAATTTTTTTTATGATTCCTTTTAAATTAATACAAAAAATTAAAAATAAATAAATTGTTAACTGAATTTATTTCGATTAATTGGGTAGAATGCTTGTTACCTTTTATACCAAAGTTTAAATCTCATTAATAGTGTGTTGAGTTATAATGTCTTGATAAATATTATTGTAATGGCTTCGTTCCTATGAATATTGTTGTACTAGCCTTGAGTCTTATAAACTCTTAAGTGAATATATTTACAAGTTGACTTGGTACCAACAATCTCACTATCTTAAATAATTATACATGTAGATTAACCTAATACTAATAATCTCAGTTTAACTCTCAAATTAAAAAAAAAAAAACAAAAACAAAAAAAAACAAAAACAAAAAAACAAAAACCAAAAAAAAAACAAAAAACAAAAACAAAAACAAAAACAAAAAACAAAAAACAAAAAAAAACAAAAAAAAACAAAAACAAAAACAAAAACAAAAAACAAAAAACAAAAAAAACAAAACAAAAACAAAAAAACAAAAAAACTAATTCTTTTCTCGAGAAAAATAAATAAATTATTTAAAAATAAAAAATAGCAATAATTCCTAATTCCTATAGCTTAGAAGGCATGGCTAATAAGAACCATCATTACTTTTATATATTCAAAAAATTTATCATATATTATTGTGTAAAGTATTATTGTTAATATTGTAATAATATAATTATTGTTATAATTACAATTTATATTATTGTGTAATGTATTATTGTTAATATTGTAATTTATTAAATAGGTTGAGGTTTTGAATGATATGTATTTTCATATGATATTAAATAATGTAGAGTGTATTTTAGTTGATTGATTTTTATGTGATTGAGGGTATTAAGTGTAAATGTGATTCAATTGATTGATGTTTTAAAAAGGAATGATATAGCTTTAAGATAATAAATTAGAAATAAATTGTTTGGTTAACCTCAATTACTAATAGCAATAAATCAGTTATTATAAATCAGTTGTTTGGTTGAATTCTGGTACAGGAAATGGAACCTTGGGACCAGACACGGCTCCATGATCTGGAACAGCCTGCGAAAAATCCATCCATTCTTCATTGAAAAATTCTACTGGACTTTATATTCAGGATCACATATTTTTATTGCTTTTGACCCTATCTTATCTGGCCGGGGGTTCACATTTCCTCTTACACTACTATATGATTTTCAAAGATTGGGGATCTTTACGTGGGACAAGTTAATCAAAGGTTGGTCTGGAGCCTCTCCAATTTGGAAGGATGGGGAGGAGCTCCATCTGCCTCGTCAGTCGACTCCTCTATGGCTGAGGGTAAAAGCGAGTCTTGATTGCTTGGGAATCTCCCGCTCGGGCACTAGAGACAATCTGGTATGGTCAATTCATAAACCTGTGAGCTTCAAGAACATATACGCGGAAATGATTTATGTTGCTGCTGGAAATCCTCCTCCTCTTTTTCCTCTATCTTATTGGAAAGCTCAATGCCCGATGAAGATGATCACCTTCTCCTGGTTGCTTTTTCGGAACAAAAATATTTCATGGGAGAATCTGCAAAGGAAAAATTGGCAGGGTCCAAGCAAATGCTACATGTGCCAAAATGCATTGGAAACAAATATGCACATGTTCTTTCAGTGCCCGACGTCCCTCACAATCTGGTATCAATTATCAACATATTTTGTTTTTCCTCTCATCTCTTTTTCTTCTGTACAGGAAGGTTTTCTCTGGTGGAGCAGACAATCCCTCTCTTGGAGATCGCTATTCATTATCACTTGCTGGCACCTGTGGAATTGGAGGAATGCGCATATTTTCCAAGATTCTAAGGAGCCTCTCCAGGCTATTCTACATCATATTTTGGCTTGCCATGATTCCTATCGTTAACATCTTCTGCTACAACATGAGATCCCATTAGTTTTGCTGTGGGTGGTGAACCTTGAAGTGGCTTTGTCTTCAGACTGTCACTCTTTCTTTTGTTTCTGTTTTCCTTTTCATAAAGCAAGATGTAGCTACCGTCTTCCTATGTGTATTTTGGATGGGATTTCCTTTTTGGAACAACCACTAAAGTTTTGTCTCATCTCCATAACTTATGATCCAGGAGATGCTTATATTTTGTCACTGTATTTGTCACTGTTTCTTCACATGTGTTCTTTTGTCAGGGTTTTTGTTATGATGATAGGTATTATCTGCTGCCATGGATTTAGTCTTGCATCATTATACAGAGGCCTGGGCATCCAAGCCAATCAGTCTCTTCTGAATATGTATATTTTGACCTTTATATTCTCTTAATATAAATCTATGTTGTTTTTTTTTCTTTGAAAAAAAATATTCTCGTGGATTAATAACATTCGTTTTTAATTTTATATATACATCAAATTTAGTATATATAAATTTACAATGATTAATAAAAATATTGTTAATTTTATGGAGAGGTTAAAGGTTCGAATAATATCAATTTTCACAAGGCTATTAAGTAATGTCAAGTGTGGTTTAGTTAATCGATTTATTCGCCTTAGCTATATATTTCGGGGTTGGGGTTCAAAGAGGCGGTGTTGATTTTTATTTAAAATGGACGGTGTGGATTGAGTGTCTTTATAATATTCTAGGAATATCCTTCGTCTCATACATAGATCGACAACAGCAGCGGAGGGGAGTGTGAAGCGTTCTAATATAGTAAATCGAAAAGGGAGCAAAAAAATGGTGAGCCGCCAAGTGGCGAGCGAGAATGTCAGCGCCACATAGAGAGCAAAATCTACAGAAACAAAGAAAACCACACAACGATTGGCTGCCAAAACCACATAGTTAATTTTTATATTAATATGAGTATTGAAAAGAAATTGCGGCATTTATTTTTTTTGGGGGGCAAGTAAAAGGCTTGCGTGGAGGCACGAAAATAAACATGGAGGTTTTTCTAGTAATTTTTTAAGGTAATTTGTAATAGTGATTTTGAAATAAGAAAGAAGAAGAAAGAAATTATTTAACGACCATGGGGCTAAAGATAGCCTATGGGACAGATTGGTTCTTCATTTGCGTGATGGATTCGGCCCTTTTTCTATGAAGCTTCAAAATAAATGCTCCCAGCTTCTCGACAAACCCCTCGCTAAATAGATTATCCCAAGAGCTAGCTGTCATCATATCTGAATAACTTTCCCTATTGTTTTTGAAGGCCTCACATTCTAAAATGAAATGTTTCTCTGTTTCCACTTTTCCGGAAGAACAAAAAATGCATACTCTTTCCTCCCACACTTCTTTTGGCATTTTCCAGCACCCTGTTTCACGATGAAGTTGATGAGAATTTGTCCTTAAATGAGCAATAAGAATTTTGGCTCTCCAAGAGATATTGGCCTCTATGTACACTTTTGGTTGATGACTATGAGTGGGATTAAACACTTCAATATAGTACTTTTTCTTTCTTCCTAGCTCCTTATCCCAAGTACGCTTGTGGAAATTTTCCATAACAAAAGCTTTTATCTCTTCGTTATTTATGGGACATGCGTTCAAGCAAATACCCCATTTACTAAACCATTTGTTATTTTGTTGCATCCAAGTTGTTTTTCTCTTGCACAATCTATCATTAAAGACAACCTTAAACCATCTACCCTCTTCCATTTGCTCAATATTTTTTAAATACCTTATGACTTGCACCATAGCAATTTTTTCAACAAGAGTAGTACCTATTTCACTTAACAAGATAACATAAGGAACAACACTTTTAATCTTGAATTTGTTTGTAATCAAACGCTTCTGAATTTTCTCAATTTGTCTCCACTGCATGTTGAATGTATTGTTGGCCCATAGTTCACAACCATAGAGAATCACCAAAATCACTAGAAGCCCAAAAAGAGTTTGAGTGGTTTTCCAGTCCCATAACTCTGCTTCTCTACACATATTTTGAAAAGCATAAAAAGATTTCCAACCCCCCAAATTTCTTTTCTTTCTACAACCATTCCAGCTTCGATTTTTGTTGAAGTTAGTTCCGAGGTATTTGTAATTTGCAACTTCTTCCACAATGTTGCCTTCAAGGTAGAACTTATGCTGGTTATGTTTTTTTTTCTTAGAGAAAACCACTACTTTCGTTTTACTAATATTGACTTGCATCCCCACACTTCTACAAAAATGCTCAAGGGATAGTAAGTGATCTTGCAAACCAAGAGCCAATTTAGCAATCAGAATAAGGTCATTTGCATACAAAGGAAGCCTTATAACAACCTTGCCCAAATATATACCATCATCACCTTGCGAATTTAACCACTCCTCAAGCTTGTCGATATATAAACCAAAAAGGGTAAGAGACAGTGGGCAACCTTGCTTGACCCCGATATTGCTTCTAAGACTTTCATAAATGCTTGTTGAGGTTCTAATTTTGACTTTCACCTCTTCACACACCCCATGCATAGCTGCTCTCAAATGTTTAGGAACCCCAAGTTTCTCATTTTTGTGTCAAAGCTTATCCCTAGGAACCAAGTCAAACTCTTTTCTGAAATCAACAAAGCAACAAAAGACTTATTCCTTTTTATCCCAAACCTTTTCAATGATGTGCCTTAAAGTTATACAATGATCAATTGTGGAATGTTTAGGTCTAAAACCTACTTTCCCTTTAGCACGCTTATCTCTTTCTTCTGCCCACTTGCTAATTTTGTTTTCTAGCATGCTTCCAAATAGCTTTGCAAACAAAGGGTTTATCATGATGGTCCTATAATTGAAGTGATTATTGACATCACCGCTCTTGAAAAGAGGTATTGCCAAAATATTTGTCCAATCTATGGGGAACTCCTGTTGTATGATGTTGTTGAAGATTTTTGTAATATGAGGTGCAAGGATCTTTGATCCCCACTTTAGATATTCTTCTTGGAGTTCAGCTAAGTCTTTTGCTTTTCCAACACCCAACTTCATGATACCCATCTCTACCTATTATACCGTGAAGAGTTCAATATCAGTGTTGACCAAGGGGTGAGGGTCAACCTTAGGAACCTGCTCATAGAGTTGTCTTGCATAATCAAACCATTTAGTAGCTGTAATACTATTTCCAGTTTGTATCTTTTTCGGTTGGATCTCCTTCCAAAATAATTTGGGATTATTTTTCCCAAGCAAGATTAGTTCTTACCTCCTTGAAACCATGAAATTCGTCTTTTCCTTGCTTAATAACTGCTTGTAAGCTTTGATCTTTATGTTATCCTTGTTTGACTCTTTCTACATTCTCCTTGCCTTTTTGCATTCCTCGTCAAACCAAGCATTAACCGGAAAGCAGTTTGTTTCAGACTTCTTAATATTTTCTCTTTTGCACTTTGCAAGTGTGCATTGAATTAAATGTGTTAATTCATGACTATGAAGGCAGTGAATTGTGGTTTTCTCCTTCTCAAAGAGACTCTTTAGCGTCATTTTGAAGGTATTACAATTTTTTGGGGTCAAAATAATTCTGCCCTATGGGAGATTTTGTTGGACATGCTGAATTTTTTACTCTAATTGTTTCTTTCCAATCCAAGAGAAACGTAAATAAATTGGCTTGTGATCTGATTTTAAGTCCCACAGCTGATCTCCAATCAAAACTTCCTCCATTTTTTCACACAAAACATGCGAGCAAATTACATAATCTACTACACTTGCTCCATTGTAAGTGTTGCAAGTGAAATTACTGGACTTTGCCTATCTAGTCAAGACATTACAAATGACTAAATCAAAGGCCCCGCCTAGAGTAAGCAATTGTTCACCAAAGAGATTGTAACCCTTGTCCTTTGAAATTATTTCCCACTAATGATTACTCTCTTCTATAAGCCAAATAGGGTTGCAATCATCTTTAAAACAAAGAATGCTAGCTTGCTCACTTGCAGTCTTAGCATTGAAATCACCCACTATAAGGACTTCACCTAGCTGCGAATATGTTGTAATATCCGCTTTTAAGGCTACAAATGGATCTTTGTGGTCAAGCCCTCTACCTTTGTAGATTTTTGAAACCTGTGGCGCAAAATAGCATGCTGCAATTCTGATGTGGTTTTCATTTTCTGATATTTTAAACCAAATGAATTGCTTATTTGAGTCTTCTTTTTCTAACTGAATGAGATGACCTTCTTTCTCCCTTACTAAAACCATGATACCCTTGTGACCTTTGTCATTCCCTGCTGCCTTGTTCCACACTGCCATCTTCTAGTATCCTTCAAACAGAGGTGTCTTGCACCCTTCATGATCATGTGTTTTTATGAGGCAAATTATGTCTCTATATTCCGGAATAGGCCCTAACCGAGGTCCTCATCTCCATGGGTAACCTCTGCAGTCACAACAAACTAATCTTAAGGAAACTTGGGTATGACTTGATTGCTATTTATTTTGACATGCAAGACTCATATTTGAGTCTGTGTCCCTGCTTTCCTAGACTGACCTTACTTTTTGATTTCTTGTTGAAGAGTTTGTTGCCTATTCTTTATTACCATCTTGCTGCTATGTTTTGGAAGGAGGTCCAAATCGTGTTATCACAGCTTTGTCTTTATAAATCCATGCTCTTTTTCCTTCATCTCTTGCTACCCTAACCTTTAAAATTTCCTCCCTTCTTTCCTCCTGTTGTTTTACAGTTAAATCTTCATCTAGGAAAAAATGAGACCCCCTCAAGAGATGTTTCTTGCTTAGAATGATTTAAATATATTTTTGCTTAAAAATATAGATGTATTTTAACTTAGAAATATAATTATTTTTAATATTTATTTAAATATAAAATTTTGAATAAATTTTAATATAGATTTTAACCTAGATTTGAATAATAAAAATATAGTATAATTTTATTTTGTATTTATATTGTTATAAAAAATGTTAATATATGTTTTGCATAAATTATACATAAAGTTAATATCAAAATTACCTAGAGCAAATGTAAATTAAGAAAATGTAAATATAAATAATTCAACAAATGTAAAAAATGTGAATAATTCAACAAATAAATGTTAAAGAATAAATTTAAGGAAAATAAATAGACAACCAGAACATAAATTTTTATATAGATTTTACATTAATTTTCATAATTTTGTACACAAAATTAATGTAATTTTTTTTTTTTATCATTCAAAATGGCTTTCATTAATTTTCAAAATAGCATAGCATAGAAAAACGATCTCAACAGTCCTCACTCTCTCATTCCGACCAGAGTTTTTGAGATTGGGGGCTGGAGAATACGAGGAAAGACACTTTGCATAAATTATTTCTGGAGGGAGTTGTGGCCTTAGCATACTAGGAGTAACACAAAAAGAGACTTGAACTAACAACATCATATCAAGGAGTGGGATAGGGGGTTATTACCGGGAAATCTGCAAAGTAACCAACACAATCATGAATATGGAAGTCCATATGTTCCACTTGTGCTTCCAAGCTACGGAAGTGGTCATTTGTGCAGCGATGATTGTGCTGGAGGTTATCGAGCTGCTCCATAATTGCATTTTGACTATATTAGATATTAGCAAGATGGGCCACAATTTCATTACGACCTTCATACCTATGGTCCCTAAGAATGTTGATGTCAAGTTGCATGTGCGGCAGCTGCTCTCCAATGGATTCCATGGAAGCGGAGGCCACAAGGTGGCTTGGCGAACTAGCTGGAGAAATAGCCTCATCGTCCTTTGTTTCATGGTTGGTTGAGTTGGCAGAGGACGAATGGTGACCTGGCTCGAGACGCCTAGCCTGGGCATCTTGGCCCCTCCTGCAGCGAGGACAGCCCCGTTGGTGTGGTACGCTACAAGTAAGAGTGGTTGACGGCCCGCGACAAGGAGAACCCACAAAGATACCTTTATTTAACCTGCAAAAAACACAACACTGCCCAATACCATGAACCCACTACCCCGAAAAAGTATGAATCACCTAACCAACACCACAACCAGAGGGGCAAGACAAGAAAGAATTTACCCAGATCAGATAGTGAAGCGGAGAAGCCCTCGTATACAACCTCAAAGCTTGACGCAAACAGAAAACACGACCCCAATTACAAAAGAAGAGAATTTTGTTGACCTCGGACCAGAGAGGAGACCCAAGCCAATAACACAATTTACAATAGACTAGAATGATACCCACGCACCTTTGAAGACCAGAAAGAGTCCTCGCAAATGACAATGGAACCATAAGCTACCGCAAGTGTGTAGATGGCATATAGCCAACGAAGGCATGGAAACTACACAAAATTGTGACTCTCTAGATGCCTGGATCCCAAGGGTAGACCAGGAGACATATCCCAACCCACGCCCGAAAACTACAATCATCGTCTGCACTCCTCACCCAAAATCGAAACCCCAGAGAGGCGTCATAGGCCCAGTCCCATACACCTTCACTCTCCATCCAACCCAAATTCATTGCCCAGACTACCACATTGAAGTAGACCACTTGCCAGGCTCAAAATTTAACCACTAATTGTGTGAGGGAGATCATCGCACAGAGGGAATGAATGTCAGGAAAACACATGAGGGGGAGTTAATACCCGTGTGGAGGAGGAGTAGACCTCGATGGCCTTGAACGAGACACTTGTACGTCTTCGTGATCACCCCATCAGGGGAATATAAATTTTTACATTAATTTTATATTAATTTCTAAACATTTATATTTTACGTAAAGTTAATATATATATATATATATATATACTAGTTCCATAGAGTTTGTTTTGCAAACAATTCCATGCGAGAAGAAGAAAAAAACACCTTTGCGAAAACCAATTTAACAGGAAAAAAAAAAACAAAAAAAAAAAAAAACTTTGCGTTTTTTTTTAGCCATGAGAAACCTTGGGTGCAGGGGTGAAAAAAGAAAAAATGAAAGGCTTTTTTAATGCCTTTCTTTAGTGTTTTTTTACGGTGGTTTTGAAATGATGGTAATTTAAATATTGGTTTTTTAAGTATTTTAGACTTTTGATAATAAAGAATATTAAATATGTTTAGATTTAAAAGAGATAAAATTGCCTTTTTTGTGCTTTTAGCAGCTGGGGTTTTCCAAACAGCGGAATGCATGGCATAAAAAATAGTCTATGAACATAAATATTATTTATGTTAGTCGAAAAAAAAAAAAATTTCTAACATTCAATTTTTGTTTGTGTATCAAAATTGTTCTAACGTCGCATTGTGATAACGATTGTGTCAATATGAAAATCAACCGTGGTCGACCATGATCAATCGTGATCGTCCATGGTCAACCATGTTTATTTTAGGGTTTATAATATTTATTTTAAAGTTTACATACTTTGGGTTTATAATATGTATCCCTTGGGTTTAATATTATTTCCTTAAGTTTATAATCCCTTAGGTTTATAATATTTATCTTAGGGTTTATATACCTTGGGTTTATAATATTAATCCCTTGAGTTTAATATTATTCTTTTGGGTTTATAATACTTTGGGGTTTTAGAATTAATCCCTTGGGTTTATAATATCAAACCCTTGGGTTTATCAATCTAAGGGTTCATATTCCTAGGGTATAATATTATTCATAAGATTTATAATATTAATCCTAGGGTTAATATAAATCCCTTAGGTTTATAATCATAGACAACCATGATCCAATGTCACTTTCTAACAAAGTTTCTCTCAATATGAAAACCAACCAATGTCGCATTGTGACAATGATTGTCTCAATATGAAAATCAACCATGTTCCAACATCGCATAGCGTTAAAGACTGTGTCAATATGTAAATCAACCATGGTAAACCATGCTAAATCATGGTCAACCATGGTCACATTGTGCAAATATTATCTCTTGGTCGAACATCACATTGTGACAAAGATTGTCTCAATATGAAAATCAGCCATGGTCAACCATGCCCAACCATTGTCCAACGTCGCATTGTGCCAAATCTTGTCTCAATATGAAAATCAATTATGTTCAACCATATTCCAACATCGAATTTTGAAAAAGATTGTGTCAATATGAAAATCAACCATGCTCAACCATGGTCAACCATGTTTATTTTAGGATTTATAATATTTATCTTAGGGTTTATATACCTTGGGTTTATAATATTTAGGGTTTAATATTATTCCCTCGGATTTATAATCCCTTAGGTTTATTATTCCCTTGGGTTTCTAATATTTATCTTAACATTTATATACCTTGGGTTTATAATATTAATCCCTTGGGATTAATATTATTCCCTTTGGTTTATAATACCTTAAGGTTTTAGAGTTAATCCGGGTTTATTATTCACTTGGGTTTATTAATCTAAGGGTTCATATTTCTAGGGTATAATATTATTCATAGGATTCATAATATCAATATTTGGGTTCAATATAAATCCATTGGTTTTATAATCATGGTTAGCCACGATCCAGCATCACATTGTAACAAATATTCTATCGATATGGAAACCAACCAATGCCACATTGTGACAACCATGGTCATCCATGGTCCAATGTCGCATTATGACAAAGATTGTCTCAATATGAAAATCAACCAAGGTCAACCATGCCCAAACATTTTTCAACGTTGCATTGTGCCAAAGGTTGTCTCAATATGAAAATCAATCATGGTCAACCATAGTCCAACGTCATATTGTGACAAATATTGTGTCAATATGAAAACCAGTCATGGTCAACCATGTTTATTTTAGGGTTTTTAATATTTATCTTAGGGTTTATAATATTAATCCCTTGGTTTTAATATTATTCCCTTGGGGTTTTAGAATTAATCTTGTGGGTTTATATTATCAATCCCTTGGACTTTGTCAATCTAAGATTTCATATCGCTTAGGTTTATCAATCCCATGGTTGACTATGCTCAATCATGATCAACCATGGTCACATTGTGACAAAGATTGTCTCTTGGTCCAACGTCACATTGTGACAACCATGGTCATCCATGGTCAGCCATGGTCCAACATCCCATTGTGACAAACATTGTCTCAATATGAAAAGCAATTATGATTAACCATGCCCAACCATTATCCAACATCACATTGTGCCAAAAGTTGTCTCAATACGAAAATCAATCATGGTCAACCATAGTTCAATGTCGCATTGTAACCAATATTATGTCAATATGAAAATCAACAGTGGTCAACCATGTTATTTTAGGGTTTATAATATTTTTCTTAGGGTTTATATACCTTAGGTTTATAATATTTATCCCTTGGGTTTAATATTATTCCCTTAGGCTTATAATCCTATGGGTTTATATTATCAATCCCTTGGATTTATCAATCTAAGGGTTCATATCCCTTGGTTTTATCAATCCCATGGTTGACCATGCTCAATCATGGTTAACCATGGTCATAGACCATGATCACATTATGACAAAGATTGTTTCTTGGTCCAACGCGACATTTGACAACCTTGGTCATCCATGGTCAATCATGGTACAACATCGCATTGTGACAAAGATTGTCTCAATATGAAAAGAAATCATGGTCAACCATGCCCAACCATTTTCCAACATCGCATTATGCTAAATGTTGTATCAATATGAAAATAAATCATGGTCAACCATAGTCCAATGTTACATTGCAACAAAGATTGTATCAATATGAAAATCAGTCGTAGTCAACCATGATCAACCATGTTTATTTTAGGGTTTTTAATATTTATCTTAGCGTTTATATAACTTGGATTTAAAATATTTATCCCTTAGGTTTAATATTATTCCCTTAGGTTTATAATACCTTGGGGTTTTAGAATTAATCTCGTAGTTTTATATTATCAATCCCTTGGATTTATCAATATAAGGGTTCATATCCCTTGGGTTTATCAATCCCCTGGTTGACCATGCCCAACCATTGTCCAAAGTCACATTGTGCTAAAGATTGTCTCAATATGAAAATCAATCATGGTCAATCATAGTCCAATGTCACATTGAGGCAAAGATTGTGTCAATATGAAAATCAGTCGTGGTCAATCATGGTCAACCATGTTTATCTTAGGGTTTATAACATTTATCTTAGGATTTATATACCTTGGGTTTATAATATTTATCCCTGGGGTTTAATACTATTGCCTTGGGTTTCTAATCCCTTGGGATTTTAGTATTAATCTCTTAGGTTCATTATTCCCTTGGGTTTATAATATTTATCTTAGTGTTTATATACCTTAGGTTTATAATATCAATTCCTTGGGTTTAATATTATTCCCTTTGGGCTTTAGAATTAATCTTGTGGGTTTATATTATCAATCCCTTGGATTTTATCAATCTAAGGGTTCATATCCCTTGGGTTTATCGATCCCATGGTTAACTATGCTCAATCATGATCAACCATGGTCACGTTGTGACTAATATTGTCTCTTGGTCCAACGTCAAATTGTGACAACTATGGTCATCCATAGTTGACCATGGTCAAAAGTCGCATTGTGACAAAGATTTTCTCAATATGAAAAGCAACCATGGTCAACCATGAAAAACCATTGTCCAATTACGCATTGTGCCAAAGGTTGTCTCAATACGAAAGTCAATCATGGTCAACCAAAGTCCAACGTCGCATTGTGACAAAGATTGTGTCAATATGAAAATTAGTCATGGTCAACCATGGTCAACAATGTTTATTTTAAGGTTTATAATATTTATCTTAGGGTTTATATACCTTGGTTTTATAATATTTTTCCCTTTCGTTTAATATTATTCCCTTGGGTTTATAATACCATGGGTTTATATTATCAATCCCTTGGATTTATCAATCTAAGGGTTCATATCCCTTGGGTTTACCAATTCGATGGTTGACCATGCTCAATCATGGTCAACCATGATCAATAGCCATGGTCTCAATGCGACAAAGATTTTCTCTTGGTCCAACGTCACATTGTGACAACCTTAGTCATAGTCAACCATGGTCCAACGTTGCATTGTGACAAAGATTGTCTCAATATGAAAAGAAACCATGGGAAACCATGCCCAACCATTGTCCAATGTCACATTGTGCCAAAGGTTGTCTCAATATTAAAATCAATGATGGTTAACCATAGTCCAACGTCGAATTATGACAAATATTGTGTCAATATGAAAATCAATCATGGTCAACCATGTTTATTTT
The DNA here is from genome assembly GCA_031772625.1 of Pinus tabuliformis. Classification (NCBI taxonomy): domain Eukaryota; kingdom Viridiplantae; phylum Streptophyta; class Pinopsida; order Pinales; family Pinaceae; genus Pinus; species Pinus tabuliformis. The sequence continues at coordinate 477,621,854 of CM062812.1, read as the reverse complement.
AGGGTTTATATACCTTGGGTTTAAAATATTTATCACTTGGGTTTGATATTATTCCCTCGGGTTTATAATCCCTTGGGTTTTAGTATTAATCCATTGAGTTTATTATTCCCTTGGGTTTATAATATTTTTCTTACGGTTTATATACCTTGAGCTTATAATATTAATCCCTTGGGTTTAATATTATTCCCTTGGGTTTATAATACCTTGGGGTTTTAGAATTAATCCCATGGGTTTATATTATCAATCCCTTGGATTTATCAATATAAGGGTTCATATCATTTGGGTTTATCAATCCCATGGTTGACCATGCTCAATCATGGTCAACCATGGTCACATTGTGACAAAGATTGTCTCTCGGTCTAATGTCACATTATGACAATCATGGTCAACCATGGTTCAAGGTTGCATTGTGACAAAGATTGTCTCAATATGAGAATCAACCATGATCAACCATGGCCAACCATTATCAAACATTGCATTGTGCCAAATGTTGTCTCCATATGAAATCAATCATGGTCAACCATAGTCCAATGTCGCATGGTGACAAAGATTGTGCCAATATGAAAATCGGTCGTGGTCAACCATGGTCAACCATGTTTATTTTAGGGTTTATAATATTTATATTAGGGTTTATATACTTTGGGTTTATAACATTTATCCTTTGGGTTTAATATTATTCCCTTGGGCTTATTAATCCCTTAGGTTTATTATTCCCTTGGGTTTATAATATTTATCTTAGGGTTTATAATATTAATCCCTTGGCTTTAATATTATTCTTTTGGGTTTATAATACCTTGGAGTTTTAGAATTAATCCCTTGGGTTTATAATATCAATCCCTTAGATTTATTAATCTAAGGGTTCATATCCCTTAGGTTTATCAATCTCTTGGTACAACGTCACATTATGACAACCGTGGCCATCCATGTCAACCATGGTCCAACGTCGCATTGTGAGAGAGATTGTCTCAATATGAATATCAACCATGGTGAACCATGGCCAACCATTTTCCAACGTCACATTGTGCCAAAGGTTGTCTCAATATGAAAATTAATCATGGTCAACCATTGTCCAACATCACATTGTGACAAAGATTGTGTCAATATGAAAATCAATTGTGGTCAACCATGTCTATTTTAGTGTTTATAATATTTATCTTAGGGTTTATATACCCTCGGTTTATAATATTTATCCCTTAATTTTTTAGTATTAATCCGTTGGGTTTATTATTCTCTTGGGTTTACAATATTAATCTTAGGGTTTATATATGTTGGGCTTATAGTACGAATCCCTTGGGTTTATAATACCTTGGGTTTTTAGTATAAATCCCTTGGGTTTATAATATCAAGCACTTGGATTTATCAATCTAAGGGTTCATATCCCTTAGGTTTATGAATCCCTTGGTCCAACGTCACATTGAGATAACCATGGGCAACCATGGTCAAACGTCGCATTGTGAGAAAGATTGTCTCAATATGAAAATCAACCATGGCAAGCCATTGGCCAATGTCGCATTGTGCCAAAGGTTGTGTCAATATGAAAATCAACCATGGTCAACCATAGTCCAACTTGACATTGTGACAAAGATTGTGTCAATATGAAAATCAATTGTGGTCAACCATGGCCAACCATGTTTATTTTATTGTTTATAATATTTATCTTAGGGTTTATATACCTTCGGTTTATAATATTTATCCCTTGGGTTTTTAGTATTAATCCCTTGAGTTTAGAATATTTATCTTAGGGTTTAGAAGTTGGGTTTATTATTTCCATGGGTATATAATATCACTCCCTTGGGTTTATTAATCTAAGTGTTCATATTTGTAAGATATATTGTTATTCATATGGTTTTAATATTACTCCTTGTGTTAATTATAAATCCTTAAATTTAATTAATTAAAAATTATTAATATAAATTATTTGAAAAAAACAATATTTGTATTAATAAATATTTATATTAATAAAAAATAGTAATTTATTATTACTATTTATTAATCCAAATTTAATAATGAATGGATTAATTATTTAATGAATTAATTATTTATTTAATAAATTAATTAATAAAAAAATTTAAATTATTTAATGAATTAGTTGATAATGAATGAAATAAAAATTTATGAATCAATTATTATTAATATTATTAATTAATACAGCTATTAAATTTGATTTAATAATGTTACTATTAATAAATAATGTTATTGAATAATAATATCAATTAATAATAGTAGCAATATTAATTAATAATAATAATCATAATTATAGGTGTATACCAATCACATTGACTAATGTGGTTGTGTATGTGATTAATATATACCTCCTGTGTATATCAACCATATTTACTAATGTGGTTGTGCTAGTATTAAGTAATGTCAAATGTGGTTTAGATAACCAATTTATATTTTTTTTCAATTTTTTTTATTATATATATAATTTTAATTTTATATTATAATTAATTTGTAAATTGTTGTGAATATTTTATTAGACAGTGTATCATAATAAATTTGATAAAATTATATTTATTATTTATCACCTTAGATTCATCTTAATTTTGGATTTATCGAGTGTCACGAGGGATCAGATTTCTTTTCACTATAAAAGAGATTTAATCCCTTTCGACGCTTTGTAGATCTAGAGTTAAGATGGACCTAGGTTGGTTTAGTTATTAATTATAACTAATTATAATTATAGTTTAATTTAATTTAATTTTTTATTTTGTTTTGTTTTATTTTTATTGAGTCAAAATGTATAACATGGCATGACAACAACTCTACCATACTAAGCTAGAGAGCGCCTCTAGTTGCAAAAATTCGAAATCCCCTCTATAAAGGCTAATTTATCTTTATATTTGTAGATTCGATAGATAAAATATTTTGAAAATAGAGAATGGTGAAATACAATTCACAAACTATAATGAACACAATATATGACATGGAAAACCCATTCGAGAGAAAACCCAACTGGAAGGTGAGGTTGTTGTTGTTTTTTTTTTTTTTGAATGGAAATGGATGCAAGTACAAATGAGTTAGACCCATGGTCTATGGGTTGCTATAATATACAAACCCTCTCTTTTTTTCTCTCTTTATCCACTCTTAGTTTCTCTACTCAGCTATGGAACAAAATACACTTGAATAGAATGGAACCCCTTTTCTTCACAATGGCTTGGTTATAACACAACCTGATAGCATATTAGTGGTTAGGTTGGAATCCTTCAATTCCTAACTAGAGTTACAATATCGATTCTTCTAGAGTCCTCTTCATTATGATCCATGTGGCTAACCTGTTTTCCATAAATAATGGGGGATGATGTGGCATCCTCTCAAATTTGAGGCAATTCTTATTCCATTGGAAATGTATGTGTGTAGAATATCTCTAGGGAGTATTACATTTAAGCGACAGAGTTTTACCCCCAAAAAATACCATTTGATACTTTAAGCTTTTTTTTTTGGAAGATTTCAGTTTCTAATTAGCTAAATTAAAATCCACTGATAAAAATAGTCCTATGAACTAATTCCTCCATTTTTTCTATTTTAAAAATAATAACAAAAATATAATAATCCTATCCCCGTTAATAATAATTTAATTAAATATTTTTTTATATATAAAATTATATTATTAATATTATAAAATAATATATTTCACTGACAATATTATACCAAATAATATAATAATCCTATCTCATCAATAATAATTTAATTATATGTTTTTTCTTGTAAAAAATATATTATTAATATTATAAGATATTATATTTAACTAACAATATTTTATGATTATTATTTTTTTATTTTTTTTCCGAAGGTGGTAAAACCTATCAACTCAGGTGTCAAACCAACAGTGAGGACAGCCATCTCTGGCTGCTATCCGCGAATGCTGGGTTTGACTCATCACTGTTAAATAGGAAAACCACGCCACCTGGCATAACCCTGCTGGTGGTCCGTAATCGGGAGCAGACTCTCACTCCTGCCAGATGCCTCTGGGTCTTGGGCCGTTAACCTGTTTCCTTACGTCCGAGGAAGACGAGCTCTTAGCCAAGCAGAAGCAGTTTTACGGCATACTCCAGGCCGATTTTATGATTATTATTATTTTTATGTTAAAAAATATTAATTATTTTTATGTTGATTTTGTAATAATTTAATAAGTGTTTTTAAGGTGAAGAATTGTATTATTGATATGATAAAATAATATATTGCATCGATATTTTTATGTAATGATAATGATGTTGATGGCGGAATCCAATAACTTTTATATATAAATAATTAAAAATTTCATTGCTATATTTGAAAAGAAAGGAGAGGAGAGTTTTTTTAACTTTTATGATTTTAAGGAATTGATAGTTTAAATTTAATGATATTGTTATAAATATTTTGAAATTAAAATTCAATGATATCGTTATAAATATTTTGAATTTAAAACTTAATGTGATATAGAAAGTGTTTTATTACACTATTTATTTAGTATTATAAAACTAACATAATTTTTTTATGTCGGGGATGATTTACCGACAACCAAGTTTTGGAAGGAATTATGATTTAATTTATAACTGATAGTTTTTCGTGGGGGTCATGATTGGAATGTGGATTTTTTGTTTGGTGTTTATGGTGGCAGCCCTTGGAGGTAGAGTTTGGCTATCTATTTGGCTCCGCATGGGCAGCATGTGGCGTGTCTTTGTTTCATGTTACGACAACCAACTACCCAATTCTTTTCAAATTTATTGCAAGACGATGGGAGATCGAGGTATTGTGCATGCCAATGGTTTCGGTCACTTATTCCCATTTGTCTACTCAGGAATGGATCATCCCTCCCATGGCAGATTGGAGGCAGTAAGGAATTAATCTGACAGTCAGAGAAGGTTCATTAATGAGTTCAATATAATATAGTGTCTTGGGATGGCTGAGAATTGGTGTACGCGGTACACTTGGCTGTCGTTATGGGAATTGTTGAGACTGTGGTTCTTTCCAGGTATCAGATACATTACATCTACAACTATTTATATAAGTTCTGCCAAGGTTTCAAGGTGGCAGCTAGAGGAGGTGGTCATGCTACCGATAACCTTCAGGTGCAACACTTATGTTTTAGTGAATGGTTAGTAGTTGATTGTGTTACAATCATGGAGATTTGTGTACGTTGTTGTTTCCTTGTGTGTTTCTAGTAGGGTTGTGTCCTTTCATGTTTCAACACTCGTTATTATTATGTTCAATAACCTTTGATGGTTGGGATATAAGTTCTTCTATGAAGTGTTTGTGGTTTCACGTAAGGTGTCAATGTTCTTCATGTTATTCTTACATAATACAGGGCCCAGACCCTCTTTTGAATTCGTCATTGTCCTTCCCTCGATGACATCACAGTCCCTTGACCTTGTCGGGATTTCGTTTAATTGCCCAATGTTAGTTTGCAAAGTGTGGTACAGAGAATCCTTTTCCATTTTGTTATGAAAAAGTCTTAGGCCTCATTACCCCTTTGTTAATTTAAACGTCTATAGTTGTGACACAGTCTCGTCCTCTTGCCATAGGGGTTTATAGGCAGTTGAATCAGTTTGTGGTTCTAGTAGGTAAGGGTTTTTTAGTAATTCGTGTTCAACAACACATAATCCTCCAAAGTGTACTTGATCACTTGTTGGTTCGGGTAGCAGTGAGGTCTCTCATTCCGGTCATCACCCATAAATTGTTAATTAGTGTTATCGTGGTGTCTTATTATCCTGGTGTCAATCGTAGTTGGATAGTTCAATTAGCCTAAACGGTCGTCTTGTGGTTGATTGCAGGTCTCAAGAACAAATGGATCCTCGTCAAATACTACCCATTCGTAGAGGTGGTGCTCTGGAAGTATTATCGTCCAGACATCGTAGGATATTTGTGTGGGAGTCGGTTGCAAACTTCTTCAATTTCGCTCCTATGGAGGTTAGAAAGGAGATTTTAGCTCTGGAAGTAAAGGAGTTTAGGGACCGGATGTATCATTTTGATTCAGAAATTGGTAGTAGTAGCCTCAAATGGGTTCCTGATCCAAGGAAGTTGAGGAAGAGAAGACTACATTTGATTCACTCAATAACAATGCACTGTCATATGGAGACATTACTCAGTATGGTAATTCGCAACAAACAGGTTGAAAACTACAAACTCTTTGTTGGTCAAGAAGAGTTAAATAAAATATTGAGGGACATCATGTATGATCTAGATAATATAGTAGTCAAATTATATCGAGTGGAGCACTTCATGGTTTCAGACTCGGAGACAGACTCCAACGATCATCAGAATGAGGTTGCAGTCATCAACATTCCACCCCTTAACATGGTCAATGCAAACTCCTCTCCTCACTCCCCGATTATCATCTTGGACTAGTAGGTCCACTACTTAATATGTTTTTACTTTTCTCTATTGGAAGTCACTTGTTGTTTTGTTATATAGATACTATTGTCTGGTTATGGATGCTAGTTGTGTAGATTTGTTAATTAGGTTACTTCAGGTCGACCGTTTTGTTTTTGAAAAAAAATACAATCTAAAGGATTCTATTTATGCAGTCAATGGTTCCCACATAGTGTATTCCTTTGGGTTGTCTAATCATGCTCAATTTGGTGGGTTTTTGTGTTGATCTTGAAAAATAGTTGTCATTCTACAAGAGAAATTTGTGCGTGAAAATTTACCCATAAAGTATTTTTTCATTCTACAAGAGAGTTTTGTGCATAAAAATTTACCCATAAAATATTTTTTTGATTACTAATAAAAATCAGTTAACGAAATTTACAAAACAAAAAACATATTCTTTTATGTCAATATATTTTAAGATTGTGTAACACTATTTTTATTTATATTTAATGATAAATAATTGGTTTTTATTTTTATTAATTAATATATTTATTATTTGAAATTTGAAAATTAACCTTAAGATTATTATTATTATAAAATTAATTAAATAATTTAATTCACTGCGTGATATAAAATTATTTTATTCAATATTTCTAATCTATATGATATAAATACCATATTTAAATATATAACATTCTACATATATACTTTTTATTTAATCAAATAATTTATTTTCTCTTTCAGGTTAATACAATTATTTTATTCCATATTTTTTAATCTATATGATATGATTATTTTATTCCATATTTTTTAATCTATATGATATGAATACCATATTTAAAGAAATAATATGCTACATATTAATCCAAAGTAAATTTAATAAGTGAAAAAACCCTTGAGAGGAATTATGTCCCATCCACACTACATGGTCAATTTAGTCATTGATAGTAATGTGAATGTGGGACCCACATACATTATGATGATCAGTATGAAGAGATGATCACATATACTATCTATGTATTATGTGAATTAGTTGTCAACCTCTTTGTAAGGTTAAGGGGCCCATTTAAATGCTCTATGAGTTGTAGACCTTGTTACCAAAGTGTAGTGTAGGGTCCAAAGATATCTTAATATATTTCAAGGTACTAAAGTTTAAATCATATAAGACATTGGTCTTTCACATCCAACTAGACTGAATAAATGATTAATTCCTATATATAGGACTGTTAAATGTTAAACAAACAAATTTTATAATATAATCTTCCGAGATAGGGTGAGAGTCTAATTCATTAAGTTTGATACTTGCATATGCCACAAGTGGGATATAAGAAACTTATAATTTTCTACATTTACTATCATACAAATTCGATGGCCAGTGCTTTAATATTTGGAACAAGATCCAGTTAATTATCCCTTAATAGAATAATTAATAAATTAATAAAATCAATGTAATACAAATATCAAGTTGAAAGGCTTTAGAATTTATTAATATGTTTTTATATATAAATCGGTATGATTGATCCTAATGGATTATGAATCTCAACTTTTACTAATATGATAAAAGTATCCTTTTTCTCAACACTTTATTCATGATGAGTGGTATTAAAATTTAATGAGTGATACTAAAATTTATTAAGTCTGAATATTTCTAAACTTACAATTTCCCTCTGACATATATATATATATAAAAGGTTGCACTTAAAGCCAAAGTTAAATATATGCAACTTACACTCAAATCATTTTAAATAGAATATGTATAATTCCAATGCCTCAACTGAGAGTAAAATATACAATATGACAACTGTGAAAAGGTTGTAAAATATATAATATGACAACTGTGAAAAGATTATATGACTGAAAATGGAGGATTACAATTGAATAGTATAAACCACTCAAAAGGTCTCATAAACTAAAATATAGTCACATTGAAATTGTGCATAACTTTATTCAACCTCTCAACATTCTTTCACTCTCAAATCATAATTGTGTACATGAAAATCTAGTCCCCATGACACTTTTCAAAATATTCTATGAACCACTCGCTAAAATTATTTTGTAAACCACTACTTTATAACTTAAACAATTTCATTGTGCTCAATAAGATATAGTTCATTTATATGCTTTGTCTTCCTTTACTTGTTAATTTAAAATTATTTTGTTTATAATTATTTTAGAACTTATTTACAACTCCATCCATGTTTACTTATAATTGAGTCAGGAGTAAGTTGAGTTTGGTTTATGATTGACATGAGCTTGGTCAAGTGCATTGATGGTATTTATAATTACATTGATGTTAGTTAAGTTAGAATTAAGAAGAATTAATTACATTGATGTTAGTAAAGTTAGAATTAAGAAGAATTTAGTAAAGTCAAGATTAATATAGTTTGATTTAGAAAAGTGATTTTTGTTGATTCATGTTAAGCTAGAATTAAGAAGAATTTAGTAAAGTCAAGATTAATAAATTTCGTAAAGTCAAGATTAATATAGTTTGATTTAGAAAAGTGATTTTTGTTGATTCATGTGATTTTGAAATAATATATTGATATGTGATTTGTGTTGATTGATGTGATTTTAAATAAAATAGTTTAGTTATATAAATTAAATGATTGGTAAATGCTCATAGATATCAATTCATAGTAATGATGAAAACACTTTATGTTAACTAATATAACTTTAAAATAATGTATTGATATGTGATTTGTGTTGGCTGATGGGATTTTAAATAAATTAGTGGAACTATATAAATTAAAGGGTTGGGAGCTCATTGGGGGGCAACTCAATTGTCTATTGTCATGTTATGAAGTATTATATAAATCATGAGATTCAAAGTTCAAATTCCCTGTGGGTCAAGCCAACAAAAAAGATGTTAGTAAATATCCATAGGCATCAACCCATGATAAATATCAAAACACTTACTTCATTATACATCTCAAATTGCTAAGATTAAAAAATCATAAAAGTTAACTCAATATGACTTTATTTTAAATTAGTATTATTACTATTATGAGAGGCATCAATATATGATAAGGATCAAAACAATGGCTTCATGATACATCTAGCATTGCTAAGATTAAAAAATTAGAAAAACTAACTAAATTGTGACTTTATTTTAAATTATTATTATTATAATGACAACATCATTTTTGGAATATTCTTCTAAAATTTTAATTTAATAATCAATAATTATTAAGTGGATGGTAAGGATACTTTAGGGACTATTTTAGAATATTCATAGTAGTATACACAATTTAAATATTAGATTTCTCTCCAAAGTAGTTATGTCATTTTTCTATTTTAATTAAATTGAATAATTAAAAAAAAAAGGCACAAATTAAGATATAGTTTTTTGGGTATGTGGTATTGATAGGCCATGGATGTGGCTCATGATTTTGTAACAAAGCCTATTTACATATTAAGAATGTCCATGGTAGAGTAAGAGTAAGCGTCTTGATACTTATTATGGTGCTTATCCACATATACCATAGATTTAATTTATATGGTTGTGCTAGTTATTAATTATAAAAAGAATTAATGTATGAGTTAAACATATATACATCCTCCACTTTACCATGGGGATTCTTATATACGCTTTGTTACAATACCATGGGTCAATACCACATGTCCAAAAAACCATAATTCATTAAAAGGGTAGAAAGGACATAACTATTTTTAAGATAAATTTCAACCTTTGATTTGTGAGAGGTTAAATATCTACCATCGATCGATAGGCATGTCTATTTTGGAATAGAGCTTCCACGATTTTAATTTAATTATCAATAGTTATTAGGTGGGTGGTAGGAATTTAATATCCATAGAATATTCTTAGTAGTATACACAAATCAAATGTTGAGATTTATTTCCAAAGTAGTTATGCATTTTTTGCCATTTTAGTTAAATTTATTAACTAAAAACAAAATTCATATGAAGAAGTGTCATATGAAATGAGTTATGGTTTTTGAGCATGCTGTAATGATGAGACATGGTATTGGTCCATGATATTGTAACAAAGCGTATTTACAATTATGAATCTCCATGGTTAAGAATCTTGTTACATGTTTTTAAATGTTGAAAAGTGTGCAACAAGAAATGCTAAATTTAGAAAGTGCTAAAAATATAACTACTAAAAATAGCACTTCTAAAAATCGCAGTTTGGCCAATAAGCATTTTGGCCACCTTGGGTGAGAGGTGAAACTGCTAAAAATAACATCTTCTAAAAATATCATTTCTGGGTCCCTTCCTATTTATAGCAGTCCCTGGTCTATCTATAGGAAGTAAATTCGAATTTGGTCTTACCAACAGTATAGAATATTAATTAATTAATTCTCCATGAGTTAATTAGTTAAGGAAAAGAAAACTTGAAGTCTTTGTGAGAACATGCAATTATATCTCCACTAATTGGGGAATGTGCCCTTGATTTGCTCCACTGATTGAGGAATTAAGGATGAGTTCTATATTGAGAGGATCAGTTGACTTAGTTTAACTTAGTAGAGTTTAGTTAGATTAATTTAACAAGTTGTTAAATTAATGAGATATAGTTTGTTGATGCTTGCATGCATGTGACAACTATTATTTTCAGATAACTATGTATTCACTCATGGATAACTGATGCATGTTAGTTCTGTCAGAGACCCAGATCAATTGGATGAATATTTTTCCTATAAAGGAAGCTCATCCATGATGAGGATTTATCTCCTTCAGGTTTGTGCAATTATTTCAGAGGTCAATGTTGTGTGTGAGGTGAGAATCACACAGGTTGCAACTAGAGGACCCAGGAAAACTATGCATAGAAATAGGAGGCTTAGAGGGCAAAGGAGAAGGTTTGTGAGAAGCCTTTAACTGTCTATGAGCAGTAGAGGGATTGTACTGAGAGCTGGATAGCTTCTAAGCTAAGGCTTTGTGTAATCCGGACATATTTCCACTTGTATGATAATGTAGAGATGGGGTTTTAAGCTGGTGCTTTCCCTTGGTTATATTTTTTGTGTTATGTGTGTTTGATTTCCATATCAATTATATTTGTTCTTATTGATGTTGCTCAGGTTTGATTAAGCTTCCGCTAAATTGGTTGTAGAAGTAGATCAAGTGTTTTGTTTTAGTACATTGCATTACTAAGTGATCTACAGTGAGAATTTCTACATGGTATCAGAGCTAGCTAATTTGTAGAAAAAATCTACAAAATTCTACATGGTATCAAAGCTAGCTTATTTGCAGAAAAATTCTACATGGTATCAGAGCACAGGTGATCAAGGAAGAACAGTATACTGAGAGGAGATTTCAAAGTTTTGAGTTTTAGGCCAAGAGTTTGCAGAGCAGATATGAAAATTTCTATACAATTTTTTTAGAAATAAATAGCAGATTTGGATTCCTTGCAGAAAAATACCCAAAATCGAAAAAAAAAAATCGGCTGAATCGAAGTTCAGATGAGGGAGATATCGTTGATTTAAAATCAGCTCTTTTTCTAGAAAATTTCATGACGGCGGCAAAGTGGAAATAGATTGGTGTGCTAGCCAAAAACCTGTATGCACTTGAGGTACAAGATGCATGCAAAGCCTTGAGGAGCAAGGCAAAGGTTAGATACTTGGTGGTTGAGATGGATAGTAAATTACCTCTCAACATGCAAAGCCAGAAGAAGTCTCGGACAATTGTGGAGGAGCCACGATTGGTGCAGTAGCTATAGAAATTTTGAATAATATGACACTTATTCACAGAGATTATTCTAATTATACACTATTGCGGAATGCATGCATAATACATAACCTCCTCTACATTGATCATCAATTTTGTGGAATTAAAAACAATGAAACATCAATCACACGCGCACATTAACACAGTATGTAACCGGGGAAAGCATACAGCTGAAAACCCCACACTATATGTATATTATAATGATAGAGAACATGTAACAATACATAGTACAATACTCCTCACAAGTACTTTGTACTATCTCCACCTGTTACACACAAACTAGCTCAGATCTGAATCAAGTCACAGGTTCAAATCTCCTTCGTTGTCTGCCTGCCTCTATTGCGCAATCCAAAGCAAGAATAGGAATGATCCAAGCTCGTTTTCCTTGGCTTGTACTGCGCAATCCTCATTGGCAATCTCCATCCATGCATGTGCAAATATCATGCACATCTATAGTCACAACTGATAGCAGTCTCACTCTTTCACCCACCTCTAACACTTGTCTCCATTGAACTATCCATGCACTGAGTTAACTGATGTATTCTTTAGTTGCTTTATGAGTTAATAATTAGTGAATTAATTAAAAATTAATTCACATCACTCGTCACTAGTGTATTCTACAGTTAAACTAAATACAACTAGTTCAACCAAGTCAAACTGAACACAACTCCATCAACTCCTCAATCAACTCCACCAAACTCAACCACTTGAGTTCTAACTAAAGTCCATCATGCAATAGCTCAACTAACCCATAAGAAAAGCGTATTTCCTTCTGACAGCTGCATGTGCCACATCCGTAGCTCGAACTGAAGTGTTCCAAGAGGATAAGATAATGTTTATAGTCCAAATATTATTAAGAGCTAATAATATTCGACTGTTCTATTTTTAGCCTGGCAGTCTAAAAATAGACTCCGCCCATATGTCTAAAAATAGAAGTCCATCTATTTTTACCAACATGACCAATCATCCACAAATAGCATCCTGCAAGTCATAGACCATGATCCATATGTCTAAAAATAGACTTTGCGCCAAAAACAGCCTGCGGGCCCACTTAGTGAAGGCGACTCCTTTCCACTAAGCTCCATCATCTTGTTGCATTCTCAACACTCCCTCTCAACAAGATATGGATTATCTGCAACCCCTATCCTGCCTTGGTGGTATTCGAATTTGCTCCTGGTGAGCGCCTTCAACAAGATATCAGCATCCTGATCCTCCGTTGGAATGTATGAAAGTAACATGATTCTCCACTGCACACAATCTCTGATATGATGGTACCTAATGTCAATGTGCTTAGATCTATCATGAAATACTGGATTAGCCGAGAGTTTAATGCAACTCTAGTTATCACAATAAATCACAGTAGGCTCCAAGTATGAACCGAACAACCCGACCAGGATATTCCTCATCCATATAGCCTCGCATGCAGCCAAACTTGCTGCCATATACTCGGCCTCTGCTGAACTGAGTGCCACGGATCTCTGCTTCTTTTTGTATCAAGAAACTGTTGTCGACCCGATACTGAAAATCCCTCCATATGTGCTCTTTCTGTCCGTTGGGCTCCCTGCCCAATCTGCATCCATGAAGCCACATAACTTCGCCTCATCCTCCTGTCTGTACCACAATCCATATCCCGATGTGCCTCTGAGATAACGCAATACATGCTTTCCTGCCTTCCAGAAGAGCTTGGTTGGCTTAACCATAGCTTGTGAAAGCTGGTTAACAACATAGCATATATTGGGTTGTGTATTGACCAGATACATAAGCGACCCCACCAACTATCGATAAACAGTGGCATCCACTACTTCTGCTGAAGTAGCATCCTCCTTCCTCCAACCTCCAGGAAGAGGAGTATCAACAGGCTTGCAGCCATGCATGTTGAACTTCTCCAATATCTCCCAAGCATACTTACCTTAAGAAACAAATAGTCCATCACTGCACTGCCAAATTTCCAATCCCAGGAAATAATGAAGGAGGCCCAAGTCCTTCATCTCAAACTCCCTAGCAAGATCCTCCTTGCATGAAAGTATCAACAGCGCATCACCTGTCAGAATCAAATCATCTACATAAAGTATAATGATAAGCAACTTACCCTCCACCACAATCTGGTATAGGTTAGGATCTGCCTCACTCTTGGAGAATCCAAGTCCAGTGAAATAATTGTCTATCCGTGTGTACCAAGCACGTGGTGCTTGTTTCAACCCATACAGCGCTCTCTTGAGCCTGCACACATGCGACTCGCTGTTGAAGATCTCGAAACCTTCGGGCTGCTCTATGTACACCTCCTCCTCAATGACTCCATTGAGGAACGCAGTCTTCACATCCATCTGATGAATGTGCCACCCCATCTGCACTGAGAGAGCAAGAATCGTCCGTATGGAAGAATACCTTGCGACAGGTGCAAAGGTCTCCTCATAATCGATCCCCTCTATCTGTGAGAAGCCTCGGGCAACAAATCTTGCCTTGTACTTCTCCACACTCCCGTCAGCTGCCTGCTTCACTTTGTAGATCCATCTCAAACCCACCACTGATTTCCCTTCCGGTCTTGGGACAATCTGCCATGCACTGTTTCTAACAATTGAATCATACTCTTCCACCATGGCATCTACCCATGCGGGATCCTCCACAGCTTCCTCGAAAGAGGATGGCTCAGTCACAACACATTTTCTCACAAGAGCCATGTATCTAGTGTACCGATCAGCTGACTATCTTTGTCCGCATAATCCTGTAGGTGGTCCTACAACCTTCTCTGCATTTTGAGCCAGTTTCTCAACTTCTGTAGTGCGCTTTCGCCCTCTGATGGTTGGCGCTACTTGAGTGGTCTCTTCCACTCCATGAACTTCATCTTATGGCTGATCCACGTCCTGAAGCTCATCCTTAGGAACTAATAGCTCCTCATCTACATGCAAGTGTGGCTCCCTCTCAAGCGAACACTTCATGGCTTTCTCCTCCTAAAATTTTATATCCCGTCGCGCAACAGTCTTGTGACTGTCTGGAAAATACACATGATAGTTGTGGGGCATATCAGTGTACCCCACAAATATCCCAACCTCTACGGTCGGCTCCAGCTTCTTCCTAGCATCCTTCGTCACATGCATGTAAACGTTAGAACTAAAAATCCTCAAATGGAAATATCAGGCCTCTTACCAAAATAAGCCTCCTCGGGTGTACTCATGCCAAGTATCCTGTGAGGACAACGGTTCTGCACATATACTGAAGTATTGCATGCTTCCACCCACAAGTGAAGGGGTAGGCCCTGATCTTGCAACATCGCCCGTGCAGCACCCACAATCGTTCTGTTCTTCCGCTCAGCAACCCCGTTTGCTGTGGGTTATGGGGAGCTATGAGCTCTCTTCGAATCCCTTCTGCACTGTAGAAGTCCTTGAACTTGCCAGAGATGAATTCACCACCATTGTCGCTCCTAAGAGCCTTCACCTTCTTCCCCCAATTCCTTCTCGACCAGTGCTTTGAACTCACAAAACTTTGAGTATGTCTCGCTCTTCTTCTGCATGAAGAAGATCCAACACTTCCGAGAGAAATCATCAACAAAGATCACGTAGTACCTTTGCTTTGCTGTCGAAACTACTGAGAAATGTCCACACATGTCTGCGTGAATTCTCTCAAGGATCGTCGTGGCGTGACTATCCTTCTCGTGAAAGGTGGCTTTCACAAATTTTCCCTAAGTACACCCCTTACACTGATCTGACTGCGCAAGAGTGCCTTTAGGAAGCCCAGTAGTAATCTGTTGCAGTATCTTCAAGGCTCCATGGTGAAGTTGGCCCAATCTCCTGTGCCACAGCTCGCCATCATCCCGGCTCACCAATCCTTCAGCCTTGCATGCCATTGCTGCCATCCATCTACATGGAACTGATAAAGGTTCCTGACTCAAACCCATATCTTCCGGGTTTCTCCAGTTGTCTTACTGCGCAGGAAAGCCTTTCCCTCGCTGAAAACAACATCATATCCCTTGTCTTCTAAGATCGCCACAGAGATAAGATTCTTCTTCAATCCTGGAACATGCATCACTTCCTTCAATACAAAAGGTTTACTAGACTCCCTCTCAAAGGAAATGGTACCAATACCGGTCGCACTGTATCTACCATCATCGCCCATCTCGATGTGCACTCCAAGATCTTTCTCCTCCAGATCAGAAAACAAATCTCAATCTCCTGTCATGCGAAAAGATGCACCACTGTCTAAGAACCATACTGATCCCATCACACTTGATACCAAGCATGCGATCAACGAAAAATCAAGCTCAAACTGCGAGGCTAAGGCCTCTCCCACTGCAGATCCAGCAGCTTGCTTATTTTTCTTCTTCTGCGGACAATTTGTGGCATAATGTCCGTGTTGGTGATAGTGAAAGCACTTCACCTTGGACATGTCCTGCTTCTTTCCTTTCGCACAGGAATGGTAAGCCCTCTTGTTCTTCCCCTTCTTTGCTTTGGCAGCCAAAGCGCAATTTTCTTCATCAGGTGCCTTTGATGAAGATCCATCACTGGTATTCCGCCTGATCTCCTCCTTCACAAGATCTGACCAAAGTCTCTCCCATCCTGGCAATTTCTCCCGACCATTGACAGATTCCTGATAGGAATTCCAACTCTTTGGAAGACCAAGGAGAGCCAAGCTCACCAATTCCTCATCATCGACAATCACCCCTACACTTCCCAGCTCATCCCTGCATTGAGTGAACTTCATGAGATACTTGGGCATATTGTCTCCTTTCTCACACTTAATGTTTCTGAGTTTATCCTTGAGCGCCAACTTCCTCTGGTCACTCTTGCTTTGGAATAGATCTGTCAACGCTTTCAACATCAAGTATGGAGAAACCTTTCCATGCAAGCTGGACACAATGTGATCCTTCACGCCCTCCAACAGAATCCTTCGACACTTTGTTGTCTTCTTTTGCCAAGCCTCAACTTGAGCAGTATCAGTAGGCTTTGGGACCTCAGCCTCTATGAACTCCTTCAACCCATTGTCATCTAACACCGCCTCCATCCTGTCTTTCCATGCAATATAATTCGAGCTGCCCTCAAGAGCATACTCCAATCGCAATCCATTGAAAGACATTTCAACTTTGACACCAAGAAAACACTGCTGCAAATTCGAATTCCACCAGCTCAAAACTCAACCGCTTCTGATCTAAAATTCGTGAGGACAAAGTATTTCTCGTACAGAGATTGACTGTATGGGTTTTTACTGGATATCTCACCTTCCAAAAGAAGGATGAATCTAGAGGCTACCTGGCACGATTACAAACTCTGCCTGAAGAAATAAAATGTAAACACTTTCTGAATAATAGATCTGATGATCAACTCTGCTCTGATACCATGTAGAAATTTTTAATAATATGACACTTATTCATAGAGATTATCCTGATTATACACTATTGCGGAATGCATGCATAATACATAACCTCCTCTACGTTGATCATCAATTTTGCGGAATTAAAAACAATGAAACATCAATCGCATGCGCACATTAACACAGTATGTAACCGGGGAAAGCATACAGTTGAAAACCCCACACTATCTGTATATTATAATGATAGAGAACATGTAACAATACATAGTACAATACTCCTCACAAGTACTCAGTACTATCTCCACCTGTTACACACAAACTAGCTCATATCTGAATCAAGTCACGGGTTCAAATCTCCTCCGTTGTTTGCTTGCCTCTACTACGCAATCCTCATTGGCAATCTCCATCCATGCATGCGCAAATCTCATGCACATCTATAGTCACAACTGATAGCAGTCTCACTCTTTCACCCACCTCTAACACTTGTCTCCACTGAACTGTCCATGCACTGAGTTAACTTATGTATTCTTTAGTTGCTTTATGAGTTAATAATTAGTGAATTAATTAACAATTAATTCACATCACTCATCACTAGTGTATTCTGCAGTTAAACTAAATACAACTAGTTCAACCAAGTCAAACTGAACACAACTCCATCAACTCCTCAATCAACTCCACCAAACTCAACCACTTGAGTTCTAACTAAAGTCCATCATGCAATAGCTCAATTGACCCATAAGAAAAGCGTATTTCCTTCTGACAGCTACATGTGCCACATCCGTAGCTCGAACTGAAGTGCTCCAAGAGGATAAGATAATGTTTATAGTCCAAATATTATTAAGAGCTAATAATATTCGACTGTTCTATTTTTAGCCTGGCAGTCTAAAAATAGACTCCGCCCATATGTCTAAAAATAGAAGTCCATCTATTTTTACCAACATGACCAATCCTCCACAAATAGCATCCTGCAACTCATAGACCATGATCCATATGTCTAAAAATAGACTTTGCGCCAAAAATAGCCTGCGGGCCCACTTAGTGAAGGCGGCTCCTTTCCACTAAGCTCCATCATCTTGTTGCATTCTCAATAGTAGCTTCAGGAGGTTGTGGAGCAGCCACAACATGGGAAGCTGAGAGGAGATCAAATAGAGACTTCTACTCATGCAGATACCTCTAGTAGGGGGAAACTTCAAGCCAGGTGGGCAGAGGGATCACATGCAACCATACCTCCAGGTAGGAGGTGGGGCGATGTGAAGTGATCATCCCAAGGAGGAGGGGTAGGATCCTTGAGGTACCCAACCTCTTTGATTCGACTTTGCTACAGGAGCCCCGATGTGGAGTAGCAGGAACTGACTGATTGGGTAGAGACAGATGCAGATGGAGTGGTAGAGAGAGCTACAGTGCAAGGAATCCCAGGACAACGCAGAGCATGCAGGTTGTAGCAATGCGAGAGGCACAAGTGTGTTGCACAGTGCAGGGTAGCACAGAGAAGGGTGCAACGGTGCGAGATGCATGGAGATGTTGCAGTAGTGCAGAGGTCAGAGAGGGAGCACTTGTCAGCAGCAGGTAGAGCTTTAGCATCAGAGTATGTTTCTAGCCCAACAAAGAGGTCAGTTGGGAGTTTTTTTTGTTCCGAGTGTTGTTGGAGCAACCGCACTTGGTAGATGTGTTGCATGCAGTACATTCCAGAGTTACAAGATCGGGTTCGAGAGGAAGCGTTTCTTGTTGAGAGGGAGTGTTGAAAAGTGTGCAAAAAGAAATGCTAAATTTAGAATGTGCTAAAAATAGAACTGCTAAAAATAGCACTTCTAAAAATAGCAGTTTGGCCAATGAGCATTTTGGCCACCTTGGGTGAGAGGTGAAACTACTAAAAATAACATCTTCTAAAAATAACATTTATGGGTCCCTTCCTATTTATAGCAGTCCTTGGTCTATCTATATGAAGTAAATTCAAATTGGTCTTACCGGCAATTTGGAATATTAATTAATTAATTCTCCATGAGTTAATTAGCTAAGGAAAAGCAAACTTGAAGTCTTTGTGAGAACATGCAATTATTTCTCCACTAATTGGGGAATGTGTCCTTGATTTGATCCACTGATTGAGGAATTAAGGATGAGTTCTATATTAAGACGATCATTTGACTTAGTTTAACTTAGTCAAGTTCAGTTACATTAATTTAACAAGTTGTTAAATTAATGAGATATAGTTTGTTGATGCTTGCATGCATGTGACAATTATTATTTTCAGATAATTGTGTATTCACTCATGGATAACTGATGCATGTCAGTTCTATCAGAGACCCAGATCAGTTGGATGAATATTTTTCCTATAAAGGAAGCTCATCCATGATGAGGATTTATCTCCTTCAGGTTTGTGCAGTTATTTCAGAGGTCAATGTTGTGTGTGAGGTGAGAATCACACAGGTTGCAGCTGGAAGATCGAGGAAAATTGTGCATAGAAAAGGAGGCTTGGAGGGTAGAGGAGAAGGTTTGTGAGAAGCCTTTGACTGTCTATGAGTAGCAGAGGGATTGTATTGAGAGCTAGATAGCTTCTGAGCTAAGGCTTTGTGTATTCCGGACATATTTCCACTTGTATGATAATACAGAGATGGGGTTTTAGGTTGGTGCTTTCCCCTGGTTATATCTTATGTGTTATGTGTGTTTGATTTCTCCATATCAGTTATATGTGTTCTTATTGATGTTGCTCAAGTTCGATTAAGCTTCCGCTAAATTGGCTATAGAAGTAGATCAAGTGTTTTGCTTTAGTACATTGCATTACCAAGTGATCTACAGTGGGAATTTCTACATGGTATCAGAGCTCGCTAATTTGTAGAAAAAAATCTACAAAATTCCACATTAAAATCCATATATATTTTTAACTTGTATATTAATTCATTTTCTCAATAATTATTATTATTATTATTTTAAATAAGATTATGTATTTTTTGTTTTTTGTTTTATTAATTATTTATTTATTTTAACAACTTGATATGCATTATGAAGTAAGTGTTTTGATGCTTACTATGGATTGATGCCTATGAGCATTTACAAACCATTTAAGTTATATAGCTACGCTAGTTGATAATTAAATTAAAATACTGGAAGCCCTATTAAAAAATAAATAGGATAATATATTGATATATTATATAAACCAAAAACACATTAAAAACATTTAATATTTAATTAAATTTTTTATTTCAAAATTATTTAATTATTAAAAATATTTTATCCAAATTTTGTAGTTAAAAATTTATTTATGATGATGATGATGATGATTAATTTCCACTAAGACCAATGTAGTCTATCGAACCTTAGAAAAAAAACTAATTGTGATTCTTCAAAATATTATTTCTATGATAAGAAAAGGGAAATAAGCGCTACAAAAACACTATAGTTGGGCTGACTTAACAAGTTAAGAAGATTGGAAGTGTGGCAGATGTTGGGGAAATGAGAGTGGATTTGAGTAAGAGTTGGGAAATCTAAGAGGAAGTGTTTTTCATCTTCCACCCTCTTAGTATTGCAAAGTTGACAGATTATATCATCCTAGGGTGTCTTGGGAGTATACCACCGCCCAGATTCACTTTGAAGCTGTTGACACCCAATCATAGGGATTGGGTGAACAATTGTAAATAGTGTAAATAAATAATAATATAAAATGGAGAGTCACCAGGAGATGAAACTAAACAGTCACTCCCTTATGTATATATCTATGAACAGCATAAATGAATAAACATAATCTCATTTTGAGGAGTTACCTCCTGGCCTGACATTGTATCAAAGCCAACTCTATTTATAAGCATTCCTGCCCTTGTAACTCCCTTCTGTCTATTCTGCCTATTCTGCCCATGTTATGCATTTCTGCAACCTGACACATCCGCCTTCTGCCAGCACAAATTCCTCAACCTTTCATCAAAGAGCTGAACCTCTCTTAGTTAACACTTTAGCGAGATTCCTTTTTTAATATGGCGATTTTGTTTCTGAGACGTTTGGAGGGAATAATGGCAACTTCCTCAACAATTTTCTTGTTGGTATGGAAGTCGAGTGTAATACGAGAGAAGTACCTCTCTTTTATCTGTTGAGAGGGTTGAGAGCGCCAGGAAGCACATCAATTGGTGGGAACGCAACCTCCGTTGCAGCGTTTATCCCTATCAAAGTTGTATCATCAAGATCATAATGTTTGAAATTGATTTTCAGAAGATGCTCAGTTAGTTTTCATACCAGGCTCACGGTGCTTGTTTGAGGCCATACAAGGATTTCACAAGTTTGCATACTTTATGTTCATGTCCTTTCACAGCAAATCCTTCAAGTTGGGTGATGCAGGGTTACCGCCGCACATACCCATAGTAAGAATAAGCATGCATAAACACATCTATCCCAGGAATTTAACTCTCAAAGGAGTCAAATCTTCTACCATAAATGGTTAAGGCCCCATTCATTAGTTCCTTTGTATCGGAACTCAATCACCCCGCTTAAACCTCCTATCAGGACTATTTACCTCCTCATATCCTTCATTTGAAAATTCGTTAAAGCCCTCCCCAAATCTCTCTTATCAGGACTGTTCAAAACCTTCGTAACCTTATTACAACACTTTCAGCCGCATATATATAACCTTTCCCTTTTATCATTGGTTATATATGTTTTATCGCATGAAATCTTCTATCGCCACATATTCCCGTTATAAACCTTTACAAAGGAAAATAACCACAAAACATACCTTTCCGCCTTTGTATGGCATCTGCACAGATCCCGAGGTTATCTTTATTGCAATCGCTATCTTCTCTTCCGCGTTTCATGCATACATATATGTCTCACTCCCCCTCCGACTCCAATATGCGACTATCGGAATCATTAACACCACTTTTTTTACATTCAGTGACTCAGCCACAACTCTTTCACAAATACATGGAAATACACTGAAATCCCGCTCCAAACACATATAGCGGATTTCAAATGTTATACATTCGCCACTATAACTCCATCGGATCTACACCATCCAACCATTCTACGGCGTTGCTCCGATCGCCGACTTATCACTATCGGCGTATCGGCGTTCCACCACATCGCGCTATCGCACTGTCCCTTGACTACTTCGATATGCGATTAGCGATTAGATCTGGACTGTCCATCTGAATCTCAATCTGACGGTCCACACTTAATCGCATGATTGCGATCACTACAATTCAAAGGCCCATTCCAATGTCTCCAAAAGGATTCCGCCGATGCGACTTAATCCTGACTGTTGACCTTAAAGATCCAACGGCTGCTGTGCGTCGATACTTCACTTCACTGTTCTTTCGCTTCACTTCAATTTTACGCCATTTCTTCAAGTTTTTATGGTTTCCAGGTTTTTCAAAGGTTTCTCCTTACGCTCTTTTGCTGCTCAATTCATTCCCACTTGATCTTAACTTCACATGCTCTTTTGATCACTGTCTTCTTGGATCCTTCGAATGGATTCAATGATCCATTATGATTCTTCCGAATCGTTCCTCTCCTCTGTGTATTTCTTCAGAACTCCGCCTTCTGCTTCTGCTACTCAACTTCCTCTGAGCTGAACTCCTCTGTGAATTCTTGCTTCACAACTTCTCCAGAGCTTACTCTGATCCTTCACTGGATTCTAAGATCCCTTTATGATTCCTCTGAATCATTCTGCACCTCTGCATATCCTTCAGATTCTGCCTGCAACCCTGTACAAAACCTACGAATTCACATGTAATGCATTCATAAATACTCATTTCACACACTGACACAGTCAGGAATAAACCTCTCTCTCTCTCTCTCTCTCTCTCTCTCTCTCTCTCTCTATATATATATATATATATATATATATATATAACAAATGATTACAATCGAGACTTCTCTATCTCTGACAGGCCTATTATTAAATATTACATTAACTTGAGACTTAGGAAACTACTTCTCTAAAGATACATGACCCCTTATGTCTACTTATTTACAATGATTTTCCTTGGGCTGATTGTTCCTACATCACCGGAACATAAAAACATTATCTTTTAGATCTCCATTCAAAAAAGAAGTTTTCACATCCAATTGACGGACTTTCCAACCGTTTTGAGCTGCTAGGGCAAAGAGTGTCTGGATGGTAGCCCATTTTGCTGTGGGAGAAAAAGTATCCTCATAATCGACCCCTTCCTTCTATGCAAAACCTTTTGCCACAAGCCTAGATTTGTGCTTGTCAAGTGAGCCATCAAATTTATACTTGCTCTTGTGGACCCACTTGCAGCCAATTGGTTTGGTTCCCAATGGAGGATCAACTAGCTTCCAAGTGTCATTCTTTAGCAAGGAATCAAACTCCTTTTGCGTCTCTTCTTTCCATTCGTCATGAGAAAGGGCTCCTTTGAAGGAAGTTGGCTCAAAATCTGTAGACAAATACAATTCACAATCATAAGAAACATCCATATCAACAGGCGAATCAAAGTCATCTACATCACCTCCATTTTTCTGGGTTAAATTTCTAGTTCATGTCTTTCCAACCTCATTAGGATGAACACTTTCAAGTGTCTTTGTCAGCCACTTTGGGGGACCTTTCTGGGATGGTCCAGGCTGCTCAGTTGATTGAGTTGGGACTGAATCAAGATTGAGTCTCCTAATTCTATCAATCACATTACTCAAAGTATCATCAGTGGTTGGAGTTTCATGTGGGGGAGAGAGTGCTTCAGAAGAAGATACCACAGGTTGATCCAGTATAGGAATCCCCCCTTCAAGATGTGGAATCTGATTATCAAATTCTTGAAATGATTTTGCATTTGTGAATCTATCCAAGCGACCAAGTTGCCGCTCAACAACATTGTCAGCTTTGGATGATTCAAGAAAGATTACATCTCTAGATACAACAAATTTTTTATTGAATTCATCATAGAGATGGTATGCTTTGGAGGTGTTTGAATACCCCAGGAAGATACACTTACGACTTCTTGCACCAAGTTTGTTTCTATGTACCTTTGGTATCAAGGCATAACATGTGGAACCAACGATCTTGAGATGCTTTATCGAAGGAATGTGTCCATACCACATTTCATAAGGAGTCTTGTTTCTAATAGCATTAGATGGACATCTATTCTTTACATATACAGCACATAGAACTACATCAGCCCAAAACATCAATTTTACATTCTTGAAAAACATCATGGAGCGCACCATATTTAAGATTGTCCTATTCATTCTTTCAGCTACTCCATTATGTTGGGGATTATAAGGCACAATTGTTTGATGTTTGATCCCATGTTGGCGAAGATAGTTTTCAAATTCATTTGAAGTGTATTATTTTCCATTATCAGTGCGAATAGAGCCAATATGAGATTGTGCATCATTTTCAATCCATGTATGAAAGTTCTTGAATGTTTGAAAAGCATCAGATTTGTTCTTCAATAAATAAACCCAACACATTCTAGTGTAGTCATCAATAAATGCCATCATATATTTATTTCCATTTGCAGAAGGAACAGGAATTGGACCACAGAAATATAAATGAATGAGTTCAAGTTTTCTATGTGCTCTGGAATGTGAATCATGAAAACACTGTTTGCTATGCTTTCCTAGAATGCAAGCATCACATTGATTAAGTTTCCTAGGAATTGTAGGCAAACCAGTAACACCATTTTTCTTCAACAAGTGGAGGCTGTCATAGTTCAAGTGTCCAAATTTAGCATGCCATAATAAACTTGATGGAAATGTACCTTCTTCATAAAGAGATTGTATGAGAAATTTTGTGCACAAGTAGAGGTACCTTGCAGCTTGAGAAGCCTTTCTTCTTCTATCCCCGTCATGACAAGTGAGTGGTCTAATGATTTTCTCACCTCAACCTTGCCATCAAACATGTGAATGGAGTGTCCTTACTGGCGGATGTGGACCAAGGACAAAAATTTTCTCCTCGGATGTGGGAGATATAAAACATGATGTAGAAGAAAGTCCGGAAGACCAGGAAATTTAAGCCTGATTGTGCCAAGCCTTGATGGCTTTAGTTTTGATTTTTTTGCAAAGTATACTACTCCATCAACATTGTCAGTAAATTCTTCAAGAAAATCTCTTCTAAAGGTCATGTGGCAATTTTCTCCTGAATCAAGCAACCAGTCATTTTTCCAAGAAGCAAGTGAAGCATTAAATAGGTCTTCATTTACTCCAATATTACGATGTGCCACAACATAGTGAGCAGATTCAGGTGCTTTACCTTTCTCTTTGTCATTAGTTTTACCTTTGGGTTGGTTTCTTTCCTGCTCAATTTTGTCCCAAGGCAACTTGCATGTGGATGCGTCATGTGATCCATCTCTTTTGCAACATATGCAATGTAAATCTGACTTTTCTCCTTGAGAGTGTCTGCCCCCCACTGCCTCTGAAATTTCTTCTTCCTCTTCCTCTTCGACCACCTCTTCCTCTGGAAGAATATTGAGAAATATTCTTTTCTCTATGTGCAAGAAATACAATCTCTTCAAAACACTAAGGAGTTGTCTTCTTCCCAAAATCTTTCTCTCTTTCAGCAATTTTTTTCACAAGGGAGTCAGAGGTAATTTTTTTGAGGTTTCCATTTTCTTGCAATGACTCAAAATAATTTGAGTAAGTGGGATAAAATGCCTTGACAAAAGCTATCAGAGGAATGTCCAGTTCAACATTAGTGACTTTGATATCATGCATAATAGATTTTACTTTTGATGTAAGAGCAAGAGGATCATCATTTTGTAATTCAAGGTTGAACAATTTAATCATGAGTTGAACAAATTCAAGTGCAAAGTGTGAGTCATAGAGTTCCTTCAGTTTTTGTAAGGCTTTGAAAGCATTTGAAAATGGAGAAATATGGCAACTCACCTCTTCATTTACTGATGCTGCAATCAAGGTCTGTTCTTCTTTTCCCAAATGGCAAATTCCTTATCTGAGGTAGGTTGTTCTGGTTCTTTGTCTTCGTCTCCAACACACATTCCTTTCCATAGCTGATTAAAAATTAGAGTGTGTTTGATTTTTCGTGACCATTCTGGATAGTTCTCCTTTCCAGTGAGAACCACTCCCACAATAGATATCAATGAATGCATTTTAAAATGACTGTGAACTATAAAAAAATATACTTTTGTTGCCAATATATAAAATATTTTCACTTCTAGTGTTAAAGAAAAAAACTACACTGTAATAGCAATATTCTGAAGAAGATAAAAAGTGCAATTCTAGTCAAGAATGCAGTTCTGGTAAAAAATGCATTACTGGTAAAAATGCAGTTCTAGTAAAAAATGTAGTTCTAGTAAAAAAAATGCAGTTCCGGTCAATACGGTATGGAGGGAGTAACGTATTGGAGGGAGCAGACAGTGTGGGATACATTTTGGTTGCCAAGGAGCAGCGCAACGAAGTTTTGGAGGAGGGGTCGTTTACATGTATGGAGAGGTCAAGGTAAGCATAAGGGAGGTCTACGTATGAGGCAACGGATCATCTTCTAAAACTCAATTTCAAACATTATGATCTTGATGATGCAACTTTGTTTGTCAAGAAAGTTGGCAAAACAGTTGTATATCTTGTGGTATATGTAGATGATCTTTTGATGACAGGGAACAATGAGAGCTACATTGCATCCATAAAAAAGGAATTGAGGAAAGGTTTTGAAATGATTGATTTGGGCTATGTTTATTACTATCTTGGTATTGAAGTAACTCAACATCCGAATTCCATATTCCTTTCTCAAAAGAAGTACATTGGAGATCTGTTGAATAGGTTTGGCATGGCTGAATGCAATCCTCTAACTACTACAATGGAAAAAAGCCTAAATCTCACATCCATTGAAGGAAAAGAATTTGAGGATGCAGCAAAGTATAGACAGCTTGTAGGAAGTCTCAACTACCTAACTACAACTAGACCAAACATTTCATTTGTTGTTGGAATCCTCTCCAGGTTTATGCAAAAGCCTTGTGTGGGACATTGGTCTACTATAAAAAGAGTTCTAAAGTACTTGAAGGGAACTCAAGACTTTGGACTCAAGTATACACAGGTGGGCGACTTCAGCTTGATTGGATACTCTGATTCAGACTTTAATGGAGACAAAGAAACTGGGGTACCTACTTCTAGTTATGCTATGATTCTTGGATCAGGAACTGTCTCCAATAAATCATGCAAATAATCAGTTCCAGCAGATTCCATAACAGAGCCAGAATATGTGGCAGCAATTGAGGCAACAAAAAAAATTGTGTGGCTTAGGAAAATTCTGGAAGATTTGCAAGTAAAACAAGTACATTCGACTCCTCTCATGATTGACAATACCTCGGTAATAAAGTTGGCCAAGAACCCAAAGTTCCATGATCAAACGAAGCACATCAATACAAAATATCATATGATTCGACATCATGTTGAGGCCAAAACAATCCATCTTCGACATTGTTCCACTAATGAGCAGATTACAGACATCTTCACCAAAGTGCTTGGAAGAGAAAAGTTTGAAAGATTTAGAATGATGGTTGGACTCACCAACATCCCTTTAGATTAAGGGGGGGAATGTTAACACCTAATCATAGGGATTGGGTGAAAATTTGTAAATAGTGTAAATAAATAATAAGAGAAAATGGAGAGGCATCAAGAGATGAAACTCAATAGTCACTTCGTTATGTATATATCTATGAACATCCTAAATGAATAAACATAATCTCATTTTGAGGAGTTACCTCCTGGCCTGACAGAAGCTCATGAGAATTAGTTCTAATCCTGGCAATGTTCATTTTTTTTCTTAGTGTTGGTCAAAATAGAGAGATACTTATGGTTATCAAGGGTGGGGTTGATCACCTCCTTATAATATCTTAGCTCCCTTTTACCCTCCAACTCCTTATCATCTCGTAGTTTACCCTTAAATTTGGAGGTAATAGTATCTTTAACACTATGCTTGCTTCCTAGGATGATCTCCTTCTTTATCCCTAGTAGTTGAGCCAAGACTAGGCATCCTTATGCCACCCATGCTTGAGGCGGAGGTGGGGGTTTTGACTAAAGTTAGAAGCAATTTTGGGAAGCCTCTTGGATTCCATGTTATAAAACTTCTTCTTATACATCAAATACTTAAACATATGGCATGCTTTCAATGGGGAAAAGGCCAACTTCGATCAGGGGGATAGGATAGGGAGTATTTCCCTTGATATTGAGGTTTGATTTTGAATCATCTCAATCTTTCTCCATGACTCTCTGGATATACAACAACCCCAAACTTCACATCTATATAAGACAATAGGGGTGACGAGAGTCTAAAATAGGAACCTTTTTTTACTCCAAAAACAAAGATAGACTAACTTATAATTGTTTTGAAGCTCATAATAAGCTTTCCAACCTCCAATAATCCTTTTCTCAATGCTATAATTCCAATTGAGTTGATGAGGAATGTCAATACCTAAATATTTATAAGAAGAAACTTGTTCTAAGAAATTGTTATCATAGATGAAATTACCATGGGTGATATTTTTGGATTTAATTATCATGACTTTAGTCTTGTCGGTATTAACTGTCATACCCATCTTGGAGCAGTAATCATGAAGAGCCTTAAGCTGCTTGTCTAGGTCATCATGGCTTCTAGCAAGAAGAATGATATCATCGGTATAAAGGATAAGAGTAATGATTATAACAACAAGCTCGATGCCCTTGCAACCCATAGTTTCCAAACACTCCTCTATCTTATTGATGTAAATGCCAAAATGGGTAGGGGATATGGGACACCCTTGATTAACCCTGATATTGCATTTACTATCTTTAGGCCACCCTTCGTTGGTCTTAAGCTTGCAACAACAGTCTCGCAGAGGTAAATCATAACAATCCTCAACTCAAGAGGAAACATTATCTCTTCAAGTCTTTTCCAAATCTTATCTTGAGGTATAGTGTCAAAATCTTTTCTAAAGTCCACAAAACAACATAAGAGATCGGTTTTACTATTGCGACATTCCTCGGTAATGATCTTGAGAGTGACAAGATGGTCAATAGTTGAGTGATGTCTCCTAAAACCCGACTGCCTTTTAGCTCTTTTACCATGGATTTCAAGCCAAAGTTTAATCTTTTTTTCCAAAATGAGACCATATAATTTGGCTAAGATGTGGCTAATCATAATGGTCTTGTAGTTAAAGGGAACATTTTGTCCCCCATTTTTGAAGATAGGCACAATAAGGCTTTGCATCCAAGGCTTAGTGAAGCCATGCTTTATTGCCAAATTAAGAAGCTTGTGGAGATGAGGAATGAGGATAGAC
Organism: Pinus tabuliformis; assembly: GCA_031772625.1. Classification (NCBI taxonomy): domain Eukaryota; kingdom Viridiplantae; phylum Streptophyta; class Pinopsida; order Pinales; family Pinaceae; genus Pinus; species Pinus tabuliformis. The sequence continues at coordinate 477,592,380 of CM062812.1, read as the reverse complement.
CTTCCCATGTTAAAGATTTCAGCTTGGTATCCTTCAATACCTTTAACTTTCCCATTAGTGAGCTCATTAATCCCAGACTCAACACCTTCTAGAGAAAATATATCTTCCTTAATATGAGTGTTTAAGATGGTGCCCATGGTGTCCGGAGAGTCATACAACTTCTTAAGATAGATGTCCCAATTCTCTAAGGGGATAAAATGGTTATCTTCTATTTTATATTTGTAATTATGCTTTTATTAAAAAATTAAATTCAAAATAAATCGCACATCAATTATATTTTAAATTTTAAATATTTTTTAAATAATATTTTGAATCAAATTTATAAGGGATTGTTTATTCTAATTATGTAATTAATGGTTTGGATGGTACTTCTTGAAACTAAATCCATTATTTTAGTGAACCATAATGACTTTTCCTTTTTCTTTTTATAACTAGTAGCCATATAAATTAAATGCATGGTAAATGTTGATAAGCATCATAACGCTTATCTCATAATACATCTCATATTGCCAAAGATTTAAAAAAATAATAATAATTAACTAAATTATAACTTCATTATTATTATTATTATTATGATTATTATTATTTATAGAAAAAATAATATATGTTTTAAATATATATACATTTAAAAAACCATGTAACAAGATTCTTAATCATGGAGATTAACCTCTTGTGAATATGTTTTGTTACAATATCATGGCTTACTAATACCACATGCCCAAAAAACCATACATCATGTTCATTGGCGCATGTTCATATGATATTTTTTTTAATTAATCAATTTAATTAAAATGACATAACTACTTTTGAGATAAATTTCAACCTTTGATTTGTGACTACTAATAAGAATATTCTAGAATATTCCATGTAGGTTAAATCCCTACCATCCACCTAAATTAAAATTATGGAATACCTATTCCAAAATAGACATGCATATAGACATAATTATTATATCATAATTTAATTATTAATAACTGTTATGTTTGTTGGGGGATTTAACCAAAAATATCATGATTTCACAAAAAAATGTTTCGCTGGATTCCAACCAAAAACTCCAAAATGTATAATACTTATACAATGCCGCCCAAGAGAGTGTTCCTTATACAAGTGTGTCAACCTCTCCAACAAATAATATAATAAATGAATGCCTTGAAAACTATGTCCACGAGTGGGGCTACACCACTAAATAGCTTCAGCCAACCCCAACTAACCCCTTCAAGTGTGAAAGGGAAGCCAATGAAGTGATGCACTCAAGCTATTAACCTTTATTTAAATACATTATATTAATTTAACTATTGAATAGTTAAATCAACTTGAACATATTTGCACAAAGGTTACTACTAAAATAAAACCATAGCCCCCTCCAATAGTCACCAATTAATCAAATCACCGTGAACATGTATGTTAATGAGGGTGAAGGCGGTGATAACAATAAAACATAAGGCCCAACCTGAGGTGCACCACCACCAAGAGATTATTATATCAAAACCATCATCAATAATTATTATATCAAAGTCATCATTCAAACACATTTCACCCTAGGTAATCTTGAGTAAATGTCACCTCATTAAGTTATATTACCGAGGAAAATTCCACATAGGCAACATGAATCATCCCAATATAGAAACATCATAAGAGAAGGTGACATAACAAAGTGTTATCCCATCCAATCATCGATCATGTTCTCTTTCACACATCCAACACCTAAGGACCATGTAGAATTCCCCTTCCTAATGACAACAACACCATATGGCATCTTCATGCAAAAGTCACTAGAAAACCCCAACAATCATGAAATATATATCTCCTAACACCATAATCATCTAGCCCCTTGGGGAGCTATAACTATCATCCATATTGAATTTAAGCATATCAACCATACCATAATGAGATAACATGCTCTATGTCAGAAGACCACCAAGTAGCAAGCACAGTCACCATCTAATCAAGGAGAAGTGAGACTCCCATAACAAAATATCTTCATGAAATGATAGAATGCAATGAAAAGGAGGGCCGCCATAAAAATGAATCCCCCCAAGTTAATCCAATAGCATCAAGGAGTAAGAAACAATTATCCATCAATGTCATGAAAATTACAAGGTGTAACCCCATATAGTATGACGTGTAATAAGGTGTAACTAATTTTGATTTAGCTTATAGTGATTGTTATGCAACACATTTTTTTTTAAATATCCCAATACTATATATATATAACAAATTGTTTATGAAAATATCTTTATACCATACATCATTATGTAAATTAATAATCAATTATCAAAGAAAACATTTTATATAGAAACTAATATAGATCTATCTTAACCTTGGATCTATCGAGCTCTCTGAGAGATCAAATCCCTTGAGGTGCAAACTTCCTTTTGAGTGCAAAACTCTAGGAAAGTCTTGCACCTCGAGAGATATGATCCCTCTTAGCACTTAATAGACTCCGAGATAATATGGATCTATGTTGGTTTTTTATAATATTAGTTATACTATATATAAATTTCACACATGCGATCGCACACACACATATAAATATTCTTATTTTTAATTCAATTAAAACCCTCATAAAACATATAACTACATACATATACATATGAGCATGACATTTTTATTTGACCTGTTTTATAAATTTTTAACTTAATTTTTTAATGTGATATAGATAACATAGATTATATATAGAGATATTATTTTAAATATCAAATTTTTATATGTTTATTAAATTAAATAAAACTATAAAATATCATCTTTATGAATATGAACTATTATTATTTCAATCTATTTGATAAAATAGATGTATTTGTTCTCAGGAGAGAAAAGATAGATATATTTATAGTGTATATATATTTTACATTTCTCTTTTTAGAAATATATTTATTTCTATTTCCTACTAAAACTGTGATAATATATATAGCTACATACATATGCTTATAGCATTTATTATTATTGTTGTTAATTATTTAAATTTTTAATGTAAAGTCCGATAAATGCAACAATAGTCAATCTCTGATAAGGAATTCCTCTCTGTAATTCGCAGTCTGTAATCTCTGCAATCTTCTGTCTGTAATCCATCTTTGTTTATGAAATAATATGAGTATACCATTCCGCATATGAATACCTCTGCGCATTTTTAATTGTCTACTGTGGTAGTAGTTGTGTTGCAATCTTCATTTGAAGTTCATAGGAAGTTCATCAGGAGTTCGCCAAAGAATTGAAGGGACACCAGATTGTTGTTAGGCGAGGAAGTCGTTTGTTGAGGTCGCAGAACGTGAAAGATTTGAGTAGGTTCACACTGAGTTCACCACCGGTTCACCATGAGTTGGTTCGCAAAGACAATCGAAGAGACACAGCAAGGCCAAGAGTCAGAGCAAGCTTGTGACAGAAGCCCCTGCTGCTAAACTTGGTATCAGAGCCAGTAACGTCTGGTTCAGAAGGTCGGTATTCTAAATCCAATACTCATATAAAGATGGATTCATTTAGGAAGTCTATTTCCTTCCGAGAACTTGAAGATAGAGAGTCATCTGCAGAAGAGAATCCCCTTAGAGATATGTTTGCGTCAAGTTCCAGTAGAGTTCTTAACCAAGCTGAACTTGAGTATGAAGAACCCCAACCCTCTACTCGTTGGCAGTTACCTGCAATCTTTGCATCAGAAGTATATAATGATCTGTCTATGTTTCATCTAAAGGTTGTTACTAGAATAAGTATTAAAGAGTCTACCAGTCAGATACAAGAAAATGCTGATAGTATCCAGTCCATTCCTTTACTGGATCCCAAAGCCCTACAGGCCAAGGCTAAAAGACTAAATACCCAATATCTACACTTGGGATGTATTATAATTGGAATCCACCCTTTAACACATCAAGGGTTAAATACTTTTGTGTTGGTCACTGTCCGAGATCTTACGCACAATAAGTACACTAATTCCTTAATCAAAGGAATTGTTGCTCCTCTGTCGCATGGCCCGTCCAGTTTGACTGTTATCCAAACTTTTATGTTTATGTCTTTGATGAAACTATCAGAGATATTTTACAATTACAAATTCAGACCTCAGGGTTTGATATGAAACATGAAAGACATAACATTGCAATACAGTTCAAAGGATGCTTTAGACATACAAATACCTTATGGCCGGCTATAAAACATACTCCCAGCCATCAATCAAAGTCTAGTATTGTTATTCTTACAGATCTAAAGAATCAAAAAAAGAACACCAGACTATCATGTGGGAAGACCTCAACTTCCCTTAGCACTGGGTAATAGCTAATCCAAAGCCTCATATTCCTAGAAGAATATCCTCTGTAGACATAAAAGAAAATCAGTCTTCTGCAATTTTATCATTTCCCAGAAGATCTACTATTGATCATAAAGGTATTGAGAAGGCCCGTAAGAGTTCCAAATACTATATAGATCCGTCCATTGTTGATACCGCATGTTCCACTTCCACTTCTTGTAAACATATTTCATTGTTTGAGTTTTCCCAGATAGTTAATTTCCATTCTTTAGAAGTAACATGTCCAGAGTGTCAAACTACTGTAAATTTGAGCATGCTTACTAAATCTGTCATTCACCTCAACCACCATCTCATAACTGGTGAAGCTCCTCCTTCTACCTTTGTTATTCCATGCCCTAATCCTAAATGTGCTGATATACCTTTCCCACATGAGTCAGATTTTGATCATGTCCTTATGATGCATGAGATCATAACTCTTGAAGGAGAAGACCCTAGATTGATAGAAATAATGAGTCTAATGAGACCTGCTAAACCAAAGTATGGTTTAGGATTTCTTGAGCAAGCAAAAGGCGTCATTCCAGCCTGTAGATTTGGTCCTATTCCAAATGACTGTAAGAAACCTTCAGTCATGGAAATGCATAAATTCTTCACTCTTATGACTGGATGTCTAAAATTAGAAGTGCCTGCCAAATGGATGAAAGCAATGATAAATTGGGATTTATTTACTAATCCAGAAGCAGAACAGTTTGATAGAAGTCATACTCCTAAAGAAAAGAAAGAACTAGTTGAAGATTGGAAACATTACATGGAAATCAATAATTCATGGATTTCTTTCTATGAATGGAAAAATAATGTTTCCCCTGTGCATGTATTAACTGGTTCATCTTCCTCTTCATCTGTCAAACATGCATGGACTGCTTTAGATGGTAGCAGAATAGAAACCCCGTCAACTTTCCCTCCATATAAAGGAATTATCATGGGGAAAACCAGAATACAGCCAAAGCCATTCCTCTAGTGCAAAAGGATGATAATGATTTAGGCATTGATGGGAGAATCTAGAAGGCGAGTGAACAACTTAACTGGACCAACACAGCCATTAAGGGCCTAGAAATAAATGTTGTAAAATCAGCAGAAATCAAAGAATAGTTTGATACTGTTCAAGTGTCAATAAATGAGGTCAATAGAAACCTCAATGATGTACAGTATGCTTCCTCAGTAGTTCGTTCATATGCTAAAGAATTTTTATCTAAGATAGAAGGAGTAGAAGACAAATTAGTAGATCATCTTGATACTACTAAAACTCTTATATCTGGTTTAGCTGATAAAGCTGAAAGAATCAGTTTGTCAAAAACAGAAAAACCAGTTCCTTCTTCTTTTTTGTATAAAAGAAATATAAAGATTCAGGATCCTGTTAAGCCAGTAAACAGGTTTCCAGCATTATTTCCAAAGGATGTAGCCACATCTTCAGAATCAGAGGCTACAGAAAAGATAACCATTGCCTCCTTGTTTAAGGAAGGAGAAAAAGAAAAAGAAAAAGAGTCTGATTCTCGGGCTTTTCCCATATATGAACCTCTTGAGAGTAGGTTCAATACATATCCTACACCTGATATTGCAGGAAAAGGAAAACTCCCAGAAGCACATACTTTCTTCCCAGAATCACATAGAGAATGGAACATTGATAATCTGAGCGTAGGCCAGATTAGACAGTTGATTGACATGATGTATACAGAATACAAGCTCATGTGTTTAAGGGGAAAAAGTGAAATTGAAGCCTGCAAAACAATTATCCAATGTTTTACAGGAACTTTACTCAGGTGGTGGGAGATAGAATCATCTCCAAAGCTGATAGCAAAAATGGAAGAAGAAGTGCTTAAAGATGAAAATGGAGATGTCATACATAATCCTGATGGCTCAACCATCAGTAACATGATAGGTGCTTTGACATCTATGATCCTAGAACATTGGTGTGGCAGCAAGACTGAAATTGCTGATAAGAATGAGGTCATTCTTATGAATTTAAAATGTCACAAAATGTCTCAGTATGATGATTTCCATAGAGATTGGATGCAACGGATATATGAAGTAAAGGATTCAAAGAATATGCTATGGAAACAAGTTTATCTTGCAGCCCTGCCATCTAGGTTTGTGGACTACATAAGACTGCAAGAAATCTTCCAATTACCATTTGAATCTTACACATGGGGTGAAATATATGCACATATTACCAAGTCCCTTGTAAGTCTCTGTACAAGTTCCAAAGTTAATAAATATTTGGAAAAGCTTTCAAGATTCCTAGATAAGAAGTCCATCTGCAGTAGATATGGACTTACAGTCGATGATCCCTTGGTTAAAAGGAGGAAAGCAAAGAAAAGGGCCAAGAAAGAGTATAAGCAGAAATTCAAAAGTTATAAAGATCGCAAGAAATTTCCTCAGCGATCTAAAGGCCAATCCTCTAAGGTCAGAAAAGGATATTACAGGTATGTGCCCAGAACACATTATTATAAACCTTCTGACATACATCTTCACACTTCAAAGCAGGAAAAATGGAACAAGATCACCTTCGCTGTGTGGAAACACTGGACATACATCATCTAGGTGTCCAGAAGGGGAAGAATCCAAACATAACAAAGGAAATAAATCCCAAGTTACTATCCAAAGAGGAAAACAAGTCAAACAAGAAGGACAAATCAGATGCATGAAATGTGGCTCACGTTCTCATACAACATAATGATGCCAAAATGTGGTCATCAGAGAACAACTTTAGCAACACCAATTTGAAGAATCATCTTTTGATTCTTTTGATTTATCATCTCAAGATGAGCTACAGGCACATATACAAGGAAATTCAGATTCAGAAAGTACATCTTGTTCCTGTGGTGAATCTGAAGAATGCGCCTGTCAAATGCATTATGATTCTGATTCAGAATCATATAGTGATTCAAGCTCTGAGGAAACTTTCTTCAAACCTCAGAAAGAAAAAATTCTAATGGCTGCAACAGAAGAAGATGAGATAAAAATATTATCTCAAATCAGAGCAATGGAAGATGGTGACATGAAGAACAGATTGACTGAAGCATTCATGGATCAACTCAGATCCAGCTCTTCCAGAAACTCAGGTAAAAAGCCATTGTTTATTGATGCTTCTTTTGAACAAAATACTAGATCTTTTCAAAGACATCAAGAGAAGCCTGATAAGGTGCGTTCCCTCACCTTAGGGGAAGTGAGTAGAGAAATTCACAATATTAAAGTAGAAATATCTGCTTTAAAAACTCAACTTTCTGAAATTAAAAAGGGAAAAAGGGTTACAGAAGAAAATGAAAAATCCCATTGGGATACTACAGAACATGCCAGAAATTCAAATGTTGAGATTATTGAAGGAAAAAGGGATCCAGTATATGGATTCCAGGAAATGAGGCTGCTAGCTATCTCTTACCAGCAACATCATGTCAAAATAAACATTTGTATTAAAGGTGAGATGTTTGAACTCACAGTACTCCTTGATTCAGAGCTTATGTGAATATTCCCAATAAAAAAGTAATACCAACAAAATACTAGGTTTCTACAGAAAGAAAGGTAGTAGGATTGGGCAAGAAAACGCTCAATTATGAAGTTCCCAAAGCTTCTATCTGTTTTGAGCATCATTGCATTACTTTGAAATTTGCAGTTGCAGATATTCCAGTAAACTGCATCCTAGGAAACATTTTCCTAGCAGTTTTTGAACCCCATGGGTCAACAAGATTGAAAGGAAATAGAGCTAGTTATTTTATATATGTTCCTACTTCGATAGGAATGACAAAAAGGGTCGAGTTACCTTACATCTCGAATCCTCGAGTTTCTACAATGGTGCAAACTGTCCAAAATTTTGACAAAGTAGAAGCCAAATTGACAGATCTTAAAGATCTGAACTTCACACTCAGGGTAGAAGACCAGTTGAAGAATCCCCAGGTCAGAAGAAAAATTGAGTTAAAGAAGCAGATCGAAGATGAATGTTGTTCTGAAGAGCCAAATGCATTCTGGCATAGGAAACAACATACAGTAGAGCTTCCATACAAAGAAGACTACTCTGGAAAGCCTTGCAAAAGCAGAGTCATCCCCATGAACAAAGAATATAGAGATCTCTGCGAAAAAGAGATCAAACAGCTTTTGCATAGAAAACTCATTAGAGAATCCAACAGTCCCTAGAACTGTTATGGATTCTATGTGAATAAACGAGCTGAACAAATCAGAGGAATACCCAGACTGGTAATAAATTTCAAACCTCTGAACTCTGTTCTTACTGATGATACATATCCCATTCCTCATAAAGGAGATTTGATCAGCAGAATTGCTGGAGCTAAAAAAATTTCTAAGTTTGATTTGAAAGCAGGATTCTGGCAAGTTGCTATTTCAGAGAAAGACAAGTTTAAGACTGCTTTTAGTATTCCAGTAGGCCACTACGAGTGGAACGTCATGCCTTTTGGATTAAAGAATGCTCCATCAAAGTTTCAAAAGGTAATGGACAAGATTTTCAAGCCATATTTTGATTGGCTTATAGTTTATATTGATGATGTTCTTATCTTTTCAAAGAACATCCAAGATCATTTAACGTATTCACATATTCAAACAATTGGTGAAACATACTAGTCTTGTTTTAAGCAAAAAGAAGATAGAAGTCTTACAGACTACTATCAAGTTTCTTGGCCATACCATTTCAAATGGCCAAATAGCTCTACAGAAACATGCACTGGAATTTGCTGACAGATTCCCTGATATTATCACAGACAAGAATCAACTGCAAAGATTCTTGGGATGTTTGAATTATGTTAGCAATTTTTATCAAGATTGTGCCAGTGACAGGAGCTTGTTGAATAAGAGGCTCAGGAAGAATCCTCCAGAATGGAGAGAGGCTCATACCAAAGCTATCCAAAATATTAAGGCCAAGGTAAAATCCCTTCCCATATTATATGTTGCTGATGATAATGCCTTCAAAATTGTGGAGATAGATGCAAGTAATATTGGATGGGGAGGAATCTTAAAACAAAGGATTGGTGACATTGAACAAGTTGTTCAGTATGCATCTAGGACTTGGAATCCAGCTGAGCAGAACTATTCCACAATAGAGAAGGAAGTTAAAGTTGCCTGGAACTGCATCAGCAATTTTGATGTCTATTTGATAAACAAACAGTTCTTACTCATAACTGATGCTTCAGCACTTCATAAAGTTTTAACAAAGGACATCAAAAAGCCCAGAGAAGCAAAGTTTGCCAGATGGCAAGCACTCTTTGCTAATTTTGACTTTCAGGTCGAACATATAAAAGGAGAACAGAACAATCTTCTAGATTTTCTCAGCAGAGAATACATCCAACCCTAGGATCATATTATGATCATAGTCACTGAATGGGACCAGGCCCAAAAGCAAGAAGTCCTTTGGACTATTCCTGACAACCAAGATTGGGAAGACTACAAGAAAAATTGGAAACCCACTTGGCAATTGAGAAATACAAAAGTACTAGATGCAAATTTATAGCCGCGTACAGATATACAACATCTCGTACCTGAAAGGAAAGTGTATCCAAAAGGTATCAAATGGATACATGATATGATATATGAAAATGCAAAAAGAGAAGCCAGATATGCAGAAGTAGCTTTACAGCAAAATTTCCATGATATATCCGGCATTTGGTATCATGGAGGGGCCCGGAGTGGAATATATGAGAAATATTTCTGCATACATCGCACCAGAAACTTATCATGGTCTTGGCCCACTCATAATGCAGCCACATGGCCGAAAGGAGATCCAAAGATTATTTTTCCTGACACTGTTTATGATTTTGCAGGATATAAAAAGTTGTGGTGGGATTTTCTTAATGTAGACGACAAAGAAGAAACGCATTATACTAAACTTAAGTTTAGTACAATTACATCTTTCCAAAGAAACCAGCAAGCTGATTGGTTTAAACAGTGGTGGATGGATTATGGGGTTAACAGAACAACCATGGATCCAATTTATCCTGAAAACTTTTGCAGGCAGCATTGTGACATATGCTTTGAGCATAATATCGTAGAATGCTTTCATACCCCATATAAAACTGTTAAAGAAATGTATGATGAATGGACACCATTCCATGATGTAAACAATTCCTTAAAAGAATACATGAAAGGTCATTATGAATGGTTAATCCTAACCAAGATCAAACATCAAATAGTTTGGGAAAACCCATGATTGTCAGGCGAATCTTTACTAAAGCCTGGGACGAATTGATGTATAAAAGGGACAGATTTCCAGAAATTAGAGTATTCTGACGGTTCTCATGGGCTTATCCGTAAAAACATCCATAGTGTAATTATGTTGTCCAGTCACAAGGACTTAATTGTGGCCAACTTTTCTCGTGGAATTTGTTGTACAAAAAGCATCCACACTGTAAATTTCCGACAATAATTTCTCGTGGGCTTTATCATATGAAAGCATCCACTTTGTAAACAACATATTTTCCGTTAGATTTACTTTTCCGCACTAGAATCTTTGTGCAGATGTCACCTCGGTGTTACCCGAAAGCAATGATTCCATCCACCTGTCCGATGCTCTACAGGAATGCTTGTCCCCTCTCATTTACTATATATTGAGGGTAAGGCTCATTCATGAGGCATTCGGAGTTTGAGTGTCTTAGAGTCTTAGAGAGTCTTAGAGATCTGAGAAGCCTGCGTATCAGTGTGCTCGGCACTGGTAAGAACCTAAAGTGGCCAGATCTATTAGCAGTCAGTCAAGTCTGTATATGAGTTGAGTTTGTATATTCTGAGGCAGAGCCTATCAGTTGCCAGGTAGCCTTCGGTATTGCTCCTTCCTTGCGAAGAGCATAAAGTCCGATAAATGCAACGATAGTCAATCTCTGATAAGGAATTCCTCTCTGTAATTCGCAGTCTGTAATCTCTACAATCTTCTGTCTGTAATCCATCTATGTTTATGAAATAATATGAGTATACCATTCTGCATATGAATACCTCTGCGCATTTTTAATTGTCTGTTGTGGTAGTAGTTGTCTTGCAATCTTCATTTGAAGTTCACAGGAAGTTCATCAGGAGTTCGCCAAAGAATCGAAGGGACGCCAGACCATTGTTAGGCGAGGAAGTTGTTTGTTGAGGTCGCAGAGCGTGAAATATTTGAGTAGGTTCACACTAAGTTCACCACTGGTTCACCAGGAGTTGGTTTGCAAAGACAATCAAAGAGACACAGCAAGGCCAAGAGTCATAGCAAGCTTGTGACAAAAGCCATATAGATGTAGTGTGGAAAAAACGTTTATAGTAAGTATTAAGTGTTTATATGGTTATTAATTAAAATTACATGTGAAGTTTTGAAATTTTAATGTTACCAATATAAATCATAATTATTTAAAAAAAATTGTAAATTTGACATTGGTGAGGCTACATCAAGGTCGTGTCCAAGAATAACCCCTGAATAGGACAAGGAATTAAACTGATAAATTAACATCTAAGAGTACCTTAACAACGCACTCAATCCATTTATCCAAAGCCCCATGAACTTATTCAAATTTATTTTAATTTCATACATATATTATGATTTATTTTGGAAAAAATAATATATAATTTTATTAATAAAAAACATAATTATAATATAACAAATTAAATTTAGTAAATTTATTATTTTTATTATTAATTATTTTTATTGAAATTAAATTACGTTTTATTATTATTATAACATTATTTGATGTAATGTCTTATCAATCTATCACTTTACTATAACATCTTTTTCCATACGACATCTTTTTCCATACTAAGTTGTAATGTACCTTAATTATATTGACTTTTTATTGATTTATCTACAACATATTTCCTACATTAAACTATATTCATAATTACCAAAGAATTCGACAACGTTTGAATTTTAATAATGTAAATATGAGGAAACTAGCTCAATTTTAAAGTTGTAAGAATATTGTGCAAATTGGACTTCATTAATTCAAATGGATATATAAAGGTGTAGGAATATGATGCAAATCAAACATTGTTAACTCAAATGGATATATAAAGGTGTAAGAATATGATGTAAATCAAACATTGTTAACTCAAACCGATATATCTAGACTTATTTCCCCTCTGAGCCAAGTGACATTGTACTAAAACCATGTTAGAGGGTGTCTTTTGGATGAACTAAAATGCCTCAAATGTTATCTTTTTTTTGTGAAACATATTTAACATGATAATATTTTTTTTATTTTTTTAGATTTTTTTTAAATGATGTTAATGTAATTTTATTCATGATATTTATTTTTTTAATATAAAAAAGAATATAAATCTAATATAAGGATATTTATGTAATTTCAGTGTATTATATATTTTTATGTATTTTAATTTTTCTTCAATATAAATCTATTTAAAAATATATAAAATAAATCTTTATTAGAATGAAATTTAATTTCACATCTAACACATATACATTTAGCATATACACACTACTTAATCTTTAATTTCTAGAAAAAATGAAATAGTTAATATTTTTCAATACATATGTACAACTTATTCCTCATAATTTCAATGTTATGTCACATCCTTTTCCTTGAATATAATGCACTATGTTATAAAAAAAACTTTGAATGTTTGTTTGTCATGAACATTGATAAACATCGATACTATACTATTTTTCAAAAATAAAATAAAATCCACACAAATTTTTTCATATTTTTATTTTTCAAAAAAATAGAATCAACACAATTGTTTTCATGTTTCCAATTGGAAACCCTATTTTTTAACCTTGTCCCACCTCTCACATTATTTTAATTGTAAATACTTCTCAACCAAAAAAATGACCTTTAGATTTTCTAATGTTATGATTGCATCTGATAATCCTTTTGCCCTCAGTTTTGCTATAAATGATATAACCAAAAAAAATTCTCTTTGTTTAAATATTGAGTTATCTCATCTCGTTTTTCATTCTAATTTTCTTTTCCTTTCTTATTTTAAATATTTATTTAGTTAGTTTTCCATTCTTTATAATTTATTGAGTTTCTATATCCTCATTCTCTAAACTGCAGTTAACGCCACATTACCAATATCAAGTTGTCAATATCACTTTTTAAGATAATATTATTTTTGTAACCAAATTTTCTATAGTATGTGTCGTGGGTCTATAGGATGAGATTAATATGCCTATAAGACTAAGAGTCTCTATCCCTTAAGGTTGTCCAATCTCTCCTAAAACAACTTTTTAATATGACATTAACTTTAGTTAAAAAACAATCATCTAAAAGTTGTGTTATTTATTTTTCATAGAGAAAATTTTAAGGAAGAAATTTTATTTTAAAATATAGAAAATTTTGGTGAATTTTACTAATTTTTAATATGTAAATTTTAAAATTATTGGTAATATTTTTGTAAAAAAATTCAAATATATATTAATGGTATATAGTTTTAATAAAGTTTTGGCAATTTTTAAGGGGAAATATTTTTATTCTATAAAATTTGGGAAAACTAACTTTAGAAAATATGGAAATTGGTGAATCTTTTTTTTTTTGGAAAAAAATATGGAGAATTAGTCCATTTGCGAAATTTAGCCCCTAATTTTCCTTGATTTCTAGTGGGTTTTCAAACCTACATCCAAACCAAATTTATGTTCTATATGGTAATGCATTTCTTTAATTTTTTTAGAGGTAGATAAAATTGAGTGAGCTAAGTAGGGCAAGTTGGCTGGAATCCCTGGCCGCCTTGGCCCTGGTTCGTGCCTCTGATGTTTCTCATCTTCCGAGTGGCGGGGGATTTTCATTTGCTGTGAAGCTGGAGTTGAGTTAACACAAGTTCCTTGGTGGTTTGCTAGTTTTGGTGGTTGGTTGCTTAGCTCACGGTGGTCTTTTCAGCAGGGTTTTCTTGTCATTGCTTGGATTTGTTGCTTCATGTGCTCTCTTGTGCATCACCATACTTATCTCGATCATTTTTTGTGCTTCTTTGCTCACCCTCCTTGCTTACTTGCAGGTGTTGCAGTTGTTAATGGGTGCCCTACTGTGGATTTTGGTTCTTGTTGGTCTTTGCCAAAGGTATTTTGGGTCATGCTTTTTCTGTTTGAAGGCCTACTGCCAGGGTTTGCACTACTTCCAGTTCCTTTCTGTTATTGTTTAGTGGTCCCATGATGCTTCTGCGTTTTCCAACACTGGGGAAGCTATGGGTTTCGGGGCTTTGTGCCCCTGTTTATTTGCGTCCTAGTGGACTTGCTTCGTTGGTGTGCGCGTCATGTCCACCTGGGGTTTTGTTGTGGACTTTGTGGGGTTTCTTTATCCTGGGTTTTTATGAAGGGGCTGGTTTTGAGCTTTCATTGTTAGTTGTTGCCATGGGTGCACACTATTTTAGGTGTAATGTTTTTTTATTCGCATTATGTCTCCCATGGTTCCTCTAGGTTTTTAACCTTGTTTTTTCTGATGCCCCGTCTCTGGGATTTTATCCCTATTTTTTTTATGCCTTGTCTTTGGGCTTATTGTTTCGGTTTTTGTGGGTGGATTATGCCCAATTTCAAGGCCTGTAGGAGTATCTCCAAGCATTTCTTACCAGTCAGAGTATCTTCTGGGGTTATTTTCCTTCTGGTCAAAGTATATTTTGACATTGATCATGAGGCATGTTAGGACATCTCTAGCCGCATCCATGTTTCCCAAAGCATATTTCGACTGTTATTTTGTTTGTGGGCCTTGCGCCCTTATTCCTTTCAGATTTATGTTGAGGTTTGTTGACCCGCATTGTAATGATTGGCTACCTTTTCTTTGGGCTATATGTGATGATCCCTAAAGGGTTCTTTAATGGGCCTACGTGCCCTACTATCTTGTTTTTTCACAATTTATGTAAAAAAAAAATCATTTTAATGAAAACTACTAATTTTTTCTTTCTGGAAAAAAAATGCATTTCTCACTTTTGTTTCAATAAAATTGAAGTAGAGGTAACAAAACTTGTAAGAAGGGGTCTAAACTTTGAATGACCTAATTGATGAATTGATTTATAATGTCAATTATCCCATGAAATAAAAATAATTCATTCAATTATTTGGTCAGTATAGAAGCCCTTTCTAGTTCCCTACATTATTTTCATTGGAAATAACTCCCAAAGAGACTAATAGGAACTTCTCCCCATTCTAACGGTAGTACCCAATGTAAAGTGAATATTGTAAACATAGTGCACTTAACCTCGAAGGAAATTAAATATGATACCAACAATATCCTAGCAACATTAGCACTAACTTTACAATGAAAAATAACATAGTATGTCAAATTACGAACAATATCTTAACAACATTAGCACTAACCTATTGAGCTAACCTTTAGAACTATGCTAATTCCCTATATTTTCAACTTCACTTATAAAATTATACTATATTCCCTTTCTTGAAATATGGATCACTTATATTTGAGTTGTTTATAGCAAAAAAACATCTCACCTTTTACCAACTTTGTTACTGCACTTTTAAAATATATATATATATATATATATATATATATATACTTTCATGTGGGCAATAGCTCGTTTATTTGTATATTATGTAACTTTTTTCATATAGTTGAATAGAAGGACCTAATCTTACTTGAGCAAAAAAAGAAGATGTTATGTAACTTTTTTCATATACACATATTTCCTCAATATAAATGAAGCATGTCATAATATAAATGAAGCATGTCATAACATCTTCTTTTTTTGCTCAAGTAAGATTAGGTCCTTCTATTCAACTATATGAAAAAAGTTACATAATATACAAATAAACGAGCTATTGCCCACATGAAATTCGAGCCCCACATAGCCTTTATACCCGGGCCTTGGACCCACAATCCGAGCCGAGTGGTGGGCTCCAGTATTGTAGCAATAATGCTACAACTCCTGGAGCTTCCTATCTCTAATTTTATCAACCCGGTAGTTCGTAACAAACTTGGAAGCGACGGTGTTGTATGCACAAGTACTAGCTCTTGTCGCAGCTGTCACTTGGTCAGCTGGCACAAGTCCGCTAGGGCTCAAGCCAACTTCTATATGCTCTCAGAAGAAGCTTTCTAAATGATGGACGAAGGCTATCTCAAAGGAAGTTAATCTACTTTGCAAAAATGAACTGAAAGCCAACCAAAACATGGAAACCCTAGTAAACCCTAATCTGACTAGCTTAATCTCTATGATGCAATGGTGGGAGTGCAAATGTCTAAGAAGGATGTCGTTACTTCTAGTGATATGAAATGCATGAACTTAAACTACTTCTATTGAAAAGAACATTGTTTTTGTATTTCTGCTTAAGTGGTTGGAGTTATTATGATTTTGTTTCTTATTAGGGTTTAGCTGTGCAGAGGTGGTGCGAAGGGAGAGAAAGCTTGGGAAAGGTCAGGAGGGCTAGGAGAGGTTCCAGTGGATCCCTAACATCATTCCACAGGAATCCACAACGTTCAGATGCTCGGCAACCGAGTTTGCAGGCTTCTACAGGATATCTGCAGGGGATCCTACAGGAAGCTCGGGATTTCTACAGGAAGTCTGCTAACTTCTACAGGATGTGCTATAGTTGGAGTTTTGGGTGATGGAGGAGTGGAGGAGTTGTATGGTTGGATGGGTAAGGTGAAGGAGGAGTTTGTGGTGGCTCAGGGACAGAGATATGAGATGAGGAAAGAGTGGGTACATTTGGTTGGTGAATAGAAGGGTGGAAGCAAGGAAAAGTGGAAAAGATGGAGCTACGTGAGAAGTAGAAGGGTTGGAAGGCTAATGAGCTGAACAGAGGTCGAGCAAGTGGCTTCAGGCGTGGTTGAGAAGAAGAAGAACACGATAAAGTGATGCTATGCAGTGTAAAAGAAACAAATCCTCTATATCTTGCACAAAACCGGGAATTCCATCAACCTATTCTAACTGTGTTATTAAACCAATGAACAGCAATGTAAAGTGTGGAGACAAATCGTGCATGGTGTTGGAACGAAGCAGTAGTGCTCAAGAGCAGAATGCATGGATGGATCTACAATTGAAATGACTGTGTGGCAGCTTGCATGAAAGCATAAGACTGCGTTTTTTTGGTGGTTGGTACAGCCCACACCCCCAATCTCTAAACAGAGATGGCAGCGAGTGCACTATCAACCTTTTTTGGAGCTCTAATGAATTACAATCCTCCTACTCTAATCTAAGCAACTAAAAGCACTTTAACCATAAACTGATCCTATCAATCACATTAAATAAATTAAATCAGCAAACTGTATTTTTTCCAATGCATGTCAAAGCAAAGAAATAAAGTGTTGAAAGGAAAACAAGTAACAATACAAGGAAAGGGAGGTCTATTGCTCTCAGGTTGGGCCCTAACCTGAGAGCTATAGCTCCCTTAAAAACTCAGAATTGAATCCAAAGCTGCCTGCCTTTATTAAATAATCATGAGTCTAACATCATGCCAAAACTGGCTTACAAAGAGCAAAAACCGAGCTGTAGCTCGTGCTTAGAAAGTGCAACAATAGTTCCAAAGTTCAAAAAGCTCCTATCAAAGGCTACGGCCTTCATATTTATACATAGTGAAGATCAAGCTGGCTTCCTCCATTCGTGGAGCTTGGCTGTCCAACTGAAAGTTAAACTGCTGTTCCTGTAGAATCCGTTGGCTGCCTTTAAGCTCGGTGGGGAGAACTGTTGGAGCTCGGAGTTAAGGTGGAAATCACGAGGAAGGTCATCAAGACTGTGGACAACCTCCCTATGAACCCGCAATGCCACCTTTGCTGTCTCCTTGTCTCCATTTGCGTGGTCTTTGCTCTCTTTAATGCCAAAAAACCTGAAATCATCATGTATTAGCCACATAGATATAATGCCTGCCCTTCTTCCTACAAATAACACGAATATACTAAGAAGTGAATGCATAAGTGTTAAAAGATGAAGGGTTGAGCAAGGTGAGTAGGCCGAATGAGCCCAAATTGTTACCAAAAATTGGGGCTCATCATCACCCCCCAGCTAAAACATTTGCTCATCCTTGAGCAATTTTGCTCTGGCTCCTTGTCCTTGGTCGAGAACTAGGCTCCAGAATACTCTCTTTCTTTCCTACTTTCGGTGGCTCTGCCTGTTCTGTCCTTGGTGGTGATGAGGGTGCCGCTCCTTCCCCCTTCTCTGTTTCCTTGACTTTGTGCCGGGCTTTTGAAACCGATTGGTCCAACCTCCCTTTCCAAGCAGTTGTTTTTGGGCTCCCCCTCTCGTAGGTGACCGATATCTTCGAGGGGGACCTCTCACCGGGTGAAGTAGGGGCATCCCCTGTAGTGGTTTGGCTGCTGGGTGGAGGCTGTGGCTTGCCCGTCTTTATCCTGACACTTCTTCGAGCCTCAAAGTATAGAGGGGTCTCCCTCTTTCTTTTCTCTTTTGGCTTAGGTGGCGTGCTGAGGGCGGCCAGCACAGCTGCTGCCTCCCTCTCACGAATATCAGCTTTCTTCTCCTTGGGTTTCACTTTGTCAGGGCTTCCTGTAGAAGACCCTGTTTTAGCAATTTTCGGGCTTCCTGTAGAAGACCCTTTTTCAACAGCTTTCGGGCTTCCTGTAGAAGACCCTTTCTCTGTTTTTGGGCTTCCTGTAGAAGCCTGTTTCTGCTTTCCTGTAGACACAGGTGTCGCCACCTTGGCTTGCTTTGCTGCATGGGTTTTGCTTTTTGGTTTGGTTGCGGGTGCTGATGAGGTACTTGGGCTGATGTGGACCTTCTCAGCTTTGTCCGTTCTGCTCTGCAACCTTTTCTCCCTTGCTGACAAGATGGGTGTGTCACCTTTTTCTTTGTCATCCTTTTTCTCATGCTTCTTCTTTTGCTCTTTCTTCTGCATTGTGGTCGAGGTCTTCTGGCCTGTTTCTCTCTTTCCCGCGGCCACTGATTCTTTTTCCTCACTGCTGGAGGAACCACTTTCCCTGGTCAACATCCTTATGTCTCCATCTCTTGTCAAATTTCTAAATGCTTCCCATGAGAGGGGAACCTTATATGAATGAAGTGCATCCTCCACAAGAAGTTTGATCAACCCATGGTGGGCTACCTGATCTGGTATGCCTTCTTTTAACTTTGTGGCACACTCAATTAAAGACTGTAGCAGGAAATAAGGGATGCTCAGTTTATTTTATACAGGAAGATCAATCTGGTGCCTCAATTCAGTGAGCAACCTAAAGTGATACCCGTACACGATGCTAAAACGGCCTTCACAGGTTATATACTTCATGATCTGCAGGCTAACTTCATTCCATGGTGGCAACAAACTTGTTCTACGCACCCCATTTTTGTCTTCCGAGAATTCCTCCTTAGGTGGAAAGAATTCTTTCTTGGCCTACTGGCTCAACTTCCTTTCTTCCTTATCCCATGGCAAACCCATTGGAAGTTCAGTAATTCGACTGATATATTGCGGGGTGAGCTTGAGGCTTAGGCCCCTGAAATTCACTGTGGCCAATGTTTTGGATTTCGGCCTCAAAGCTTGTAAAAATTCTTCTGCCACTTCGTCGTCATAACCCTGCAACTTGTCACAAAAGGATATCCATTGTGCTCGTGTGAAGAGCTCCACCACTTCCTGGTTTTCCCTTAACTTTGATGAATCAGTGGGTTCCCGTCTAATAAACCCACCCGGCATGATAAAAACTGTGGTTTTAACTAGAGGTGGCGAATGCGAAGGAAATTTAGCTTACTGAGACAGAGCGTAGAATTACGCTTCTGTCATGCACATAATCCACGAAATTTATCCCTGAGGACCTTAACACATTTTAATTATACTGACATCCTGTAGAACGACAGTCTATGCACAGCAGACAATACTTGCAACAACTTCCTATGACCAGACTGTAGACGACGATTCTGCCACCTTGAAAACCAATTGCATGGAGAGTTCAGGGTTACCTCTTTAATCTGCCACCTTTTTACGTGAGGAACCCGCCTTCCTGTAGAAACAGCGTTCCTGTAGGAGCAGCGCGTGATTTCTGGGAAAGACTGCAGTTGGTCTGCGCTCTCGGTGTTGCTTCACAGGCGTTCTGATAGCCAAAGGCTCGGGGTTCCGAACTGCAGAGGGATCTGAATGTTCACTTGAGGTTCAAACGGTGGATGATAAGTGCATGCGGGCAATCTAGCCGATTAGACTTGAATCGGCGGAATCCGTGGCGCGGGGGTGAGCTGTCCCCGCCGGACCGTTGGATGACGTTGCTCCATCATTTGGCTGCGAGTTCACTTACTGCCAATCATCCCCCAGCAGATCCGCCGCCGCCATTCTCGTTAGACTCGTTTTTCCCGACGGGATTTTTCTCACGTGCGTGCTGCCCATTCCTTTTGTCACGGCCGCCACCCAAACTTCCGACTGGACCATTAACCGGTCGACGTGGCCATTCAAGTGACCATACCACCGTTCAACCCGTTCACCTCACACTTTGCAAACAATTCAAAGTAAAATTCATGCAATCTGATGGAAGGAAGGGTCGAGACACTTACCTGCGCGGCTGCAACACGATTTTCCAGCTTTTGGACGATGATGAGTGGATCTATCTGCCGCTGATGACTTTACACAGGCCCGGAGGTTCATGTTTACAGGCTGCCGCCGATGGATTGGATGCTTTGGTTGCATGCGCCCGCGTTTCATTGCATATGGCCAGCGCTGTGAATGGTATCCACTCTAGCGGGCTTAACTGTTACAGGACTCCCGCGGGATGTCTTGTAACAGTTCTTCCTCCTTGGGTGCATGCTGCACGACGAAGGATCTGGCCTCACGATCATGCTCCCGGAGCTTCTGGATGATTGGGAGGGATATGGTATGAGATATCAGCCTTTGTTTATCTTAAAAATTGCTTTCTCCTTGATAACTCATCGATCTGCTTTGCTGGTGCAGGTAACTTCGTTGCATGTCGACAAGGATGGTGGAACAAGGTGACAACAGTGTGCAAGGGTGACAACAGTAGCTTGCATGCGTCCAAACCGATCCTTAGCCGTTAGATCTCCTCATAAAATGAATTCTGGCCTGTCCTGAACTTCTACAAGAAGTTTCCTGTAGAAATACAGAGCTTCCTGTAGAAAGTTTGCGCTTCCTGTAGAAAATCTGCATCTTCCTGTAGAAAGTCTGCATCTTCCTGTAGAAGACTCAAGCCATGATGAAATTGTGCACATACCTTGGAGGAACTGAATATTCTTGGAGGAGGTACTGGTGAGGTCTCCTGGCAGTATGATAAGGCTCCTGGGCTCTGAGCTGAGAGGCTTCCTCTCCTCCATAGAACACCTGCAATCTGCATGCAATTTCACATTATAAACTTGTTGTCTTTGTCTTTCTTGCTTATTGTTTTTTCTTCTTTTTTCTTTTTTCTCTTTTTTTTTGAAAGATAACAGGGGCGCCTCAATGAGGTTTTCACCCTTGCCATCTGCCCTGAGCGCCTCAGAGAGGTTTTCACTCAAGGATCTTTTCCAAAAAAATTTCTCTTCTTTTTTTTGAAAGACAATAGGGGCGCCTCAATGAGGTTTTCACCCCTACCACCTGCCTTGGGCGCCTCAGAAAGGTTTTCACCCAAGGATCTTTATTATTTATTATTATTATTATTTTTTTTAATTTTTTTTTAATTTTTATTTTTTTTTTAGATTCTTCAGGGTATGCCCAAAGCAGAGGCAGAACCCTTCTCTATGACCAATACAGATTTCTCCATAGTTTTGATGAACTCTTGTCTTGAGAGAGGCTTCTTGTAGATCTTCAATCGATGCCCATTAACAAGCATGGGGATGGCTTTCTCATCAATGGTCCGAATAAGAACGGATCCATTGTCATGACATTTTTCCACTGCATATGGTCCTAGCCATCTGGTTCTCAGCTTCCCCTTGAAATCTTTGTATCTGGAGTCATACAACAAGGCCCAATCTCCCGGCTGGAATTTCTTGTCATGGAGGTGTTGGTCATGCCACACCTTTCTCTAAAGTTGAACCACTTCCCAGTGAAGGAGGGCCTGCATTCGGTGCTCATCCAGTCCATTCAGCTGCAATAACCTTTCTTGTTGTGCATGGCTGAGATCCAGGTCCAGCTGAGCTGCCATCCTCAAAGTATTGTATTCAAATTCAATGGACAGCAAAGCTTTCTTCCCATAGACCAGCTCATAAGGTGTGAAGCCGGTGGTGGTCTTCCAAGTGGTGTTGTAAGCCCATGTGGCCTCAACCAGGCGATCTGCCCAGTCCTTTCTGCTGCTGCTCACCACCTTAGTCAAGATCCCTTCTAATGCTCTATTGGTGACTTCCACCTGCCCATTTGCTTGAGGGTGATAGGGGGTGGAAGTCCTATGCTTGATCTTGTGATGAACTAGTAGATCTTCAACCAGGTTGGAGGTGAACTGGCTCCCTTGATCAGTGACCAGCTCTCTTGGATAACCAAACTTGTAGAAGATGTTTTCTCTTAAGAACTCGGCCACCTTTTCTTCTGTTGCTGCTTTGATTGCTTTGGTCTCTGCCCACTTTTTCAGGTAGTCAGTGCACACAATGATGTAAGACCTTTGCCTCGAAGGAGGGTTGATTGGGCCCACAAAGTCCATACCCCACTTCTCAAATGGCTCAAGAGTCACCTGAGGTTGGAGAGACATCTCATCCCTTTGGGTCGGTTTCCCCATTCTTTGGCATTGGTCACACTGGCTGATATATCTTCTGACATCTTGATGAAGTGTGGGCCAATAGTAGCCTGCCTGCAGGATTTTGAAGGCAGTTCTCTTTGCTGCAAAATGTCCTCCACAAGGCCCATCATGACAGGTGAGGAGGATATCAAAGACTTCCTCCTCCCTTACACAACGCCTTAAGATCTGATCGGGGCCAAGCTTGAACAGATTGCCCCCGATCCAAGTAAATGAGGCACTTTTTCTGATGATTCTGCTCTTCTCTCTTGAAGATAGGTGCGGAGGGAACTGTGCTGAAACAAGATAGTTTGCTATATCAGCAAACCATGGAGAGAGTACTGAAATAGCAAACAGATGTTCATCGGGCATCTGGTCATCCACTGTTCCATCCTCATCTGCAGACAAATCCAATCTAGATAAAAAGTCAGCAACAACATTTTCTCTACCTGGTTTGTCAACAATGGTCAAATCAAACTGCTGCAATAAAAGTAACCATCTAATAATACGAGCATTCACATCTGGTTTATTCATTAAATATCTAATTGCAGCATGGTCTGTATGTACAAATGTTTGATAGCCAGTGATATAATGTCGGAACTTGTTCAGTGCATGGACCACAGCCAAGAATTCTTTCTCGGTTACAGTGTAATTCAGCTCGGCTTTGGACAAGTTTTTGCTAACAAAGTAAATGGCATATGGAAGTTTTTGCTCAACTTGTCCTAAAGCTGCACCTATGGCTTTGTTCGAGGCATTAGTGTGGATGTGGAAAGGTAGGGCCCAGTTTGGACCTCTCAGGATTGGGGCTGACACCAACTTGTCCTTCAATTCATTCAAAGCCCTCTGACAATCGTCAGTCCATTTAAACTCCACATCTTTTGCCAACAGGCCAAACAATGGCGAGGCTAGCTTGCTGAAGTCTTTAATGAATCTCCGGTAATATCCTGCTAATCCCAAGAAACTCCGAACATCCCTTACCTTTTGAGGAGGTGGAACCTTCTTGATGAGAGCAATTTTGTTAGGATCCACCTGTAACCCTTGGCAAGAAATGGTATGGCCTAGCACGGTCCCTTCGGTCATTAGGAATTCACATTTTTCAGGACTAAGGGACAAGTTCATCTCAATGCATTTGGTTAGGAATTTTCCCAGATTGGACAATGCTTCCTGGAAGTTGGCCCCATAAGGAGTGAAGTCATCCATATAGATTTCCACTGCATCATGGACCAGCTCCGAGAAGATGCTCAAGACAGCTCTCTGGAAGGTAGCAGGAGCATTGCATAGCCCAAAGGGAAGGACATGGTAGGCAAAGGTACCCCAAGGACAAGTGAAGGTGGTCTTATCCTGGTCTTCCGGGCTAATTTGGATCTGGTTGTACCCGCTAAACCCATCCAGGAAAGAGAAGAACTTCTTTCCTGCCAGTCCATCCAACACTTGATCTATGAAAGGTAGAGGGAAATGGTCTTTCTTGGTAGCTTTGTTCAGTTCTCGGTAGTCCACACAGATTCTCCACTTCCCATTTTTCTTGGGAACCAAGACCAGAGGGGACACCCACTCACTATCTGAGATGGGGTAAATGAATCTGGCATCCAACAGTTTTTGCAATTCTTCCTTGACAATGTCCTTAAGGGCTGGATTCATTCTCCTCTGAGGTTGCCTAACCGGCTTACAATCCTCTTTGATGTATATGTGATGGGTACAGACCGAAGGATGAACTCCTTTCATCTCCTTATAGCTCCAAGCAAAAGCATCTAGGTGACTGGCCAACAGGCTACACAGCTCCTTTTCCTGGGAAGGAGATAGGGAGGAGCTGATCTTTAACGTTCTCTCAGGGCCGAACTCCACATTTTTGACTCTGGGAGTGACAGGGTTTGTTGTACAAAGATCCACTAAGGTGCTGGCTTGGGCATCCTCCACCAATTTTTCTAAGGATAGTGCACTGGAAGGTGGATTCTGGATCAAGGTCTCAATCAAGTCATCCTCGGTTAGGGGGTCTCTTCTAGTGGTATCTAGGGTGCACAAAGGTGCTGAGTACACCTCATCCTCTTCTCCTTCCTCCAACCACAATGGTAAGTCATGCTCTAAGGAGGGTTGGGCAGGAGGGTAGAGGACTAGCTGCTTGGACATAGGACCATTTTTGATGGTCATGTTTCCTGCACGACAACTGATGTAAGCATCTGCAGTGGCTAACCAAGGCCTTCCCAAAATGAGAGGATATCCAGTAAGCTTTGCCTTGGGTTGCAGAACCAAGAAATCTGCAGGGTATTCCCAAGAGTCGATAGAGACCAAGACATTCTCCACAATCCCTTCGGGAGTCACAGTGGAGCGATCTGCTAGTTGCAGTACTGTCGAGGTCTTCCTCAAGGAACCCTGAAGATTGAGTTTGACCATGGTATCCCTGGTCATCACATTAATGGCAGCCCCCAAATCAATCAAGGTGTGTGGTATGATGGTGCCATTGATGTGGACATCTACTACAGGACTCCCAGGATCTAGATACTTTGGGCAGATGACTTGTCCTAACATAAGGTCAGACAGTTGTCCCAAGACATTGATGGTTGAAGCATCTCTCTTTCGCCTGCCTGGGTGTTTGAAACACTTTTCCTTAACCAGTTTGTTGTATATTGGCACATCCTTGATGGCTTGGAGAAGTGGTATTTTCACACACAACTACTTGAGCTCACCCAGAAGCTCATCCTCCTCTGGGTTGGGTTGTGTGGTGGCTGTTAGTCTCTCAGGAAAGGGTGGAATAGCCTTTGGTTCACTTTCCTGTTTATCTTCCTCATCCTCTGGGGGAGGAGGTTGGCGATCTGGAAGAGTCTTTCCAGATCGAAGATTGATCTCCTGGATCTCCACAGCATAGGTAGAGCATGAGGTTTCCCCAGTGTATACCTGCTGGGCCTGTCTATTGTTGGGGTTCGGGTTCGGTTGAGCAGGAATTTGAGGTTGCCTTGGAGGAGCAGGAGGTAATGGCTGAGGTTGAACTGGTGGTGGAGGCAAAATGGCAGGAGGAGTGTTGTACTGGGGCCTCCACCCCGACTGAGGTGCATTCCACTGAGGTTGTGGCTGGGCATGTGAATGATATGAATGAGAAGTAGGTTGAGTAGGGTACTGAGGTGGATAAGACCATGGAGGAGGCATGGACCAGGAAGGATGAGAAGGGGGACCCCAGGAAGGCATAGGAGTCGATTGGTTGGGGTTGTAATAAGCTTGAGGTGCCCCTTGCATCCCCTGTTGGTAAGGTCTAGGTCCTTGTGGCCTCCTTTGGTTGAGGTAGTAGAGAGGTTCAGTGGAAGCTTCTGTCCCTTGGTACATGGCTTTGAATCCAGGTAAGGTTGGACATTGGTTTGTGGGATGGTCCTCCTCACAAACGAAACACACTTCAACCGAATGCAATGGACATTCGTTCTTAGGGTGTCTCCTTGTACATCTAGGGCAGAAGATAGCCAAGGCTCTCTCAGCTTCTTCCTTCTTCTGCTAGATCCTGAATGTGTCCAGTTGCATGGCGATGGTCTGTCTCACCTCACTCTTAAGATCTTCTAATTGATTTGCAAACTCATGCTTGGAGAAAGGAACACCCACTGAGAGGAGGTTTCCTTTACCACGTTTCCGAGATGCCCTGGAGTGGTTTCTAAACACAGTCTTGATGTCCTCATAAGGCAGTTGGTAAATGTCCCCCCCAGCTAACATGTGAAGGGTATCTAAGAGGTCTTCAGGGACTCCTCGGAGCAGGACCAACTTGAGGGATTCAGGGTCAAGTGTGCACCTGGCCCGCTTATAGCTAAGTTGGAACCTCTCCTCATAATCCTCTAAGGACTCATCATTTCCCATGGTCATCCGAAAGATTTCTCCCTTGGTTTCCTTGGACCTACAGTAATCCCGGTACTTGGTATTGAAAGCTTGTTGCATCTGAGCCCAAGTAGTGATACTATTTCCAGGTAAGCCCATGAACCAGCGTAATGCTACATCCTTAAGAGTTGAAGGGAAGAGTTTCAGCTTCTGCTCATCTTCAATATAGTCATAGGTTCTACAAAGGACAGCGAACTCAAACAGGAAGGTATCAGGATCTTCAGTGGTCAGTCCATGGAAGTGAGGTAAAGTGGAGGGGCTAATGTTCTTCATTTTCATCTCTCCATTGGTCTCTCGGATGGGGAAGGCACCTTCTATTCTCTCATCTTCTCTTCCATTGTCAGCCATAGCTTCAGATGGGATGGTCTCTACTTCTTCTTCTGCTATAGGATCTTCGTATATCTCAGGAGGTTCACCTATAGGTTCTTCTGGATCACTGCCACCTAAGAAGAGAGAAGGGTGACTCAGTGATGTGGTGGGGGTATTGGGTAGGAATTTGCCTGTTTTATCTCGGTTCCTACGAGGCATGAAATGGAAAAGACTTTTTTTTTTTTATTGCTTTTGCTTTTCTCTTTGGTACCTGCAAAACTGAAACAGATTGATCTACAACTAACTATCTTACTGAAATAAAGATGCAGAATTGAATTGAAAGCATGAAAGAACTAGTCTACTTTGCTCAAATGAAATTGCAGGAATTGAAATGCTAATCTACGCTTGCAGAATTGAAATGCTAATCTACGCTTGCAGAATTGAAATTGCGGAATTGAAAGGCTAATCTAGGAAAGCAGGAAATGTCTATGCTACTTTTGCATAATGGAAATGAAATAAACTAATTGGCAGAAGGCAAGAGTAAGAAAATAGAAGAAAAGCAACAATTACTAATACTCTGACGCTTCCCCGGCAACGGCGCCAAAAAGATGGTGGGCTCCAGTATTGTAGCAATAATGCTACAACTCTTGGAGCTTCCTATCTCTAATTTTATCAACCCGGTAGTTCGTAACAAACTTGGAAGCGACAGTGCTGTATGCACAAGTACTAGCTCTTGTCGCAGCTGTCACTTGGTCAGCTGGCACAAGTCCGCTAGGGCTCAAGCCAACTTCTATATGCTCTCAGAAGAAGCTTTCTAAATGATGGACGAAGGCTATCTCAAAGGAAGTTAATCTACTTTGCAAAAATGAACTGAAAGCCAACCAAAACATGGAAACCCTAGTAAACCCTAATATGACTAGCTTAATCTCTATGATGCAATGGTGGGAGTGCAAATGTCTAAGAAGGATGTCGTTACTTCTAGTGATATGAAATGCATGAACTTAAACTACTTCTATTGAAAAGAACATTGTTTTTGTATTTCTGCTTAAGTGGTTGGAGTTATTATGATTTTGTTTCTTATTAGGGTTTGGCTGTGCAAAGGTGGTGCGAAGGGAGAGAAAGCTTGGGAAAGGTCAGGAGGGATAGGAGAGGTTCCAGTGGATCCCTAACATCATTCCACAGGAGTCCACAACGTTCAGATGCTCGGCAATCGAGTTTGCAGGCTTCTACAGGATGTTTGCAGGGGATCCTACAGGAAGCTCGGGATTTCTACAGGAAGTCTGCTAACTTCTACAGGATGTGCTATAGTTGGAGTTTTGGGTGATGGAGGAGTGGAGGAGTTGTATGGTTGGATGGGTAAGGTGAAGGAGGAGTTTGTGGTGGCTCAGGGACAGAGATATGAGATGAGGAAAGAGTGGGTACAGTTGGTTGGTGAATAGAAGGGTGGAAGCAAGGAAAAGTGGAAAAGATGGAGCTACGTGAGAAGTAGAAGGGTTGGAAGGCTAATGAGCTGAACAGAGGTCGAGCAAGTGGCTTCAGGCGTGGTTGAGAAGAAGAAGAACACGATAAAGTGATGCTATGCAGTGTAAAAGAAACAAATCCTCTATATCTTGCACAAAACCGAGAATTCCATCAACCTATTCTAACTGTGTTATTAAACCAATGAACAGCAATGTAAAGTGTGGAGACAAATCGTGCATGGTGTTGGAACGAAGCAGTAGTGCTCAAGAGCAGAATGCATGGATGGATCTACAATTGAAATGACTGTGTGGCAGCTTGCATGAAAGCATAAGACTGCGTTTTTTTGGTGGTTGGTACAGCCCACACCCCCAATCTCTAAACAGAGATGGCAGCGAGTGCACTATCAACCTTTTTTGGAGCTCTAATGAATTACAATCCTCCTACTCTAATCTAAGCAACTAAAAGCACTTTAACCATAAACTAATCCTATCAATCACATTAAAGAAATTAAATCAGCAGACTGTATTTTTTCCAATGCATGTCAAAGCAAAGAAATAAAGTGCTGAAAGGAAAACAAGTAACAATACAAGGAAATGGAGGTCTATTTCTCTCAGGTTGGGCCCTAACCTGAGAGCTATAGCTCCCTTAAAAACTCAGAATTGAATCCAAAGCTGCCTGCCTTTATTAAATAATCATGAGTCTAACATCATGCCAAAACTGGCTTACAAAGAGCAAAAACCGAGCTGTAGCTCGTGCTTAGAAAGTGCAACAGTAGTTCAAAAGTTCAAAAAGCTCCTATCAAAGGCTACGGCCTTCATATTTATACATAATGAAGATCAAGCTGGCTTCCTCCATTCGTGGAGCTTGGCTGTCCAACTGAAAGTTAAACTGTTGTTCCTGTAGAATCCGTTGGCTGCCTTTAAGCTCGGTGGGGAGAACTGTTGGAGCTCGGAGTTAAGGTGGAAATCACGAGGAAGGTCATCAAGACTGTGGACAACCTCCCTATGAACCCGCAATGCCACCTTTGTTGTCTCCTTGTCTCCATTTGCGTGGTCTTTGCTCTCTTTAATGCCAAAAAACCTGAAATCATCATGTATTAGCCACATAGATATAATGCCTGCCCTTCTTCCTACAAATAACACGAATATACTAAGAAGTGAATGCATAAGTGTTAAAAGATGAAGGGTTGAGCAAGGTGAGTAGGCCGAATGAGCCCAAATTGTTACCAAAAATTGGGGCTCATCACCGAGGGCCCACAAAACCTTTAAACGTTACCTCCATGGAACTAGAACTCTCCATGACCATTCAATCGTTCTACAAAGATCTAGCGGTTAAGAGGCTATATCGGGTGTCCATCATGCCCACCCTTTAACCATATACACGGACCCGAAAAAAGAATGTACCAACTCTAGTAACCATTTTGGGTCCAACTTGGGAGATAACCTCCGGGCTGTTTATCTGCCCGAGATCCACCGAATTCATGCGATCTCGAAAGGACTGATAAAATTGCACGGAACTTAACAGCACCTTTGGACCCAAAACATAGACACCGCCTAATTGCGTTTCAGGTCCAAATGGATGGTTAACAGTCTTGTTGTTTATCGCGTGAAAAGCATTGGATTACTACAATTTCATCGACCCACCCACTTTTTAAATAATCCCTCGTCACAAAACATTGAAGGGCCATATTGAATCTGTATCTGATACATTCGAAGATTAGACTTGTAAGTAGTTTCCCACCCGGAAACCAAAGGATTTTAGTGTTCTGGGTGCATTTTCCCACCCGAAGACCAGAGTAAAACTTCATCCTGCTCGTACTTCTTCCTCGTGTAGACCAAAACTCCTTTGTTTTCATCTAGCTTCACCCTTCTTATTTCTCCTGCTCTGATAGTATTCCATGTCTAAGGTCGCCTATCTGTGACACTCTTCCTGCAGTCATCCTTGGGGATTCTCTATCCAGTCATATCTTTTGTTGCTATTGGAACAGAGTATGCCTTCATTTGCCAAAATATCCGCTAATTTATTGGTTGTTCGTCGCACATGAATGAAACTAAGGGTTCTCATTGTGCGCAAGTGGGATTGAATAAGTTGATAGACTTGCAGTAACCTCCAATGTTTCGATACTTTGTCTGGTGCTGAGCCATTGCATATTTTCTTGACTGAATTGATTATCAACTCAGAATCAGCTTCAATTATGGTATTATGTAAATTTGCGTCCCTTAAAATTTCTACTCTCGAGTTGAACTCCTTATTGAGTTTGTAATGGGACTCTTCATCCATGCCCATAAACAATTTACAATAAAATGTATGACATATGATTGTGTCTCTCTTACTAAAACTTTTATTTTTGGTGATTTTCAATTAATTTTTTTTACATGTGTGCATATTTAATTTCCACTTACAAATATTAAATGGACTAAATACTTATTAGCTTAGTTTACTTTTCACATTAGATTTGTTCCTTATTTTCCTTCTACATTTATTATAGATAATAATTATTTTTATGTTTTTCTCATTAGCATTGTGTGTTAGCACTTGTTATTGGTACATTCCTCTTTTCTCTACATTTATATTTTTAATCGATACTTCTCAATGTTTATAGGACATTGAACCTTGGGCATTGACAAATTAATAACAACCTCACTGCAAAAGGTTGTTATCCATAATTATGTGTAAGTATGGATATAATATGGGTCATGATTATATATTCTGAAGGTTAGTTAAATTTTTATTATTAGTTTATTTTGTTTATTAGCTTAAAGTGTTGTCTACACGTTTAATTTATTTCTGAATAGAATGGTTGCTTATTTCAAATTAGATATACTAACATAGTAATATAAATTAAATGGACGAGATAAGACACTTATCTCGTGATACATCTCACATTACTAAGATTTAAAAAAATCAGAAGATTAACTATAACTAAAACTCTATTATTATAATAAAATTTAGACATGAGTTAAACATATATATATTTAAAAAAAATGTAACAAAAAAACATAGTAAAGCAACAATAAACAATAAGAGGTGCATGACGCATATGGACATGGATTTTTTTTAATTAAATTGAAAAGCAGAAATGACATAACTATCTTTGAGATAAATTTCAACCATCTATTCTCACTACTACTAAAAATATTCCATGGATGTTTTGTAGAGGTTAAATCCCTACCATCCAACTAATAATTAATGATAATTAAAATAAAAATTTGGACACCCTATTTTGGGTAATTAAGTCACTCTAACTTATTAGATTGTCAACTATTATTTCTATGATAACTGCATTGCTTTTACTTTTGATTTTATTCATTTTTCTTTCATGGTTTAATAATGAACCTCTTTATAATATGAAAATAAAAAAACACAACTCTTCGCGCGCTGCCCGCCCTTGCGCTCTGCAAGCTAGGGTTCTGGGAGCCATTCAGCGCCGCCCTGGCTGCTGCGCCCCTGCGCACAGCCTCGCCCTTCCCCTCGCAGCCAGATGGAGATCCCTGAGGGCTCTGCCCCCCCTGCTGATCCGCCTCCTGAAGTCTCTGCCTTCAGAAATTTGATTGCTTCCGGGACAAAACGCCCTCCTTCTGCAACCCAGCAGAAATTTATCAAAAGAATGGACACGATACCTTCAGTTGCCCTGCCAGAGGAGGATACCTGCAAAGCGGCATTGAACTTGGCAGAAAGAGGTCTCATAGGCCAGTTTACAGGCTTATGGCCTTCCCCCAAATCCGTGGAGGAATGGACTCAAAGAAACTGGAAACCTCTGATAAAAGACGGAGTTAAGAGCTACTTTGTGGGCAAAGGGTACTTTGTTTTTGTATTTGAAAACACGGAAGACAGAAGCTTAATATTCAGAAATGGCCCCTACTTCATGGGGCCGCAGGGTCTGTATTTAAATAAATGGACTCCAGACTTCGATCCCTCCCAAGACGTCCCATCTGCTGTGCCGGTGTGGGTGAGGCTCCCTCATCTGCCTCTTCATTGCTGGAATCAAAAATCGTTCCAGACCATCGGGAACGCGCTAGGCAAATATATAGATCAGGCTGTAAGAAGAGACCAATATTCTTGCGCCCGTATCTGTGTCGAAGTGGACCTTGAGGAAGGATTGCCTGAAGCGATCAAGCTCTCGGTGGCAGGTTGGACGCACATCCAAGAGCTCGACTATGAACAGCTCCCCTTTAAATGCAGACACTGTCATGGTCACGGTCACTTTGCTAAGCATTGTAAGAAGAAAGCAGAGGAGCAATCTGAAAAACATATCGGGGATCAATGGACCCTAGTCCAGAGAACAGCCCATGCAAAGAAAGATGCAGGAAAAAGCGCAGCAACAGGAGATAGGAACATCACCAATCCAACTCAGGAAGCGGGAGAAATTGCAAAAGGAACGGAGGAAGCACAGACCGATCCACCGAACAAAGCCCAGGAAAAAGAGAATCATGTGGAAGCCCCTCCTACAAGCAAAGAGGGAGGGGTCGACATCCAGATTGAAGCTACCCAAGGCAGCCCCTCTAACCCCACCTATGCAGAAATCATAAAGAAAAAGGCAGTCGAAAGCTCAGAGTCCTCAGAGGAAGAATTCTTTGAGCGACCAATAAAAAGAGCCGGAAGGAAATCCCGCAAGGAAAAAAGAGAAGAAGAAGCAGAAAGGCTCAAAACTCAAGGGAGCCAGTCCACAATAGAAATGACAATCGGAAGAAATAGCAGGCCCAGGTCATCCAAGGGTGGCTCCACCCCGCTCATAGGTAAATAATGAAGCTAGTCTCTTGGAATTGCAGAGGACTGGGGAACCCCGCAAAAATAGAAGCAGTAAAGGACCTTTTAAAGTCGGAACCTGCAGACATCCTCTTGCTCCAAGAGACAAAGATAGCAGGACAAGCTCTGCTAGAAATCAGCAAGTCAAAATGGAAGAAAAGCTCAGGCATAGCTGTCAGCGCTCGGGGCTCTTCGGGAGGACTGGCAACTCTCTGGAACGAAGATAAATTCCAGCTGATCAACACTCACGAGACCCTGCATTGGATATACACAGAAATAATCCACATTGCAAGTAAGTTGTCTATCTCTCTTGTCAATCTATATGTCCCTGTCAATTACTCCGAAAAAAGAGACTGCTGGAACTCTCTGGCAGCGTTTCTTGAGCAGGAAATCCCCAACAACATCATTCTTGCTGGAGACCTCAACATCGTTTTGAAAGCCAAAGAAAAAAGAGGAGGTACCAATTCCAAGGATCCCATGGTGGGTGTAGTGGAAGAGCTTGCTCAGCAATGGGATCTGCAAGATTTTAACCCAACACAAGGTCTATTCACCTGGTCAAACAACCGAACTGGAACAGATCACATTTCAGCTCGTTTGGACCGATTTCTTGTGCAAACCTCTCTCCTCATGAATAAGAAAATCATAACAACAAAAATTTTGCCCAAGCTGTCCTCTGACCACAAGCCAATTCAGCTCTGTTTAGAAGATGAAGAGGATTTGGGTCCCATTCCATTTCGTTTTTCTCCACAATGGATCGAAAGGGAGGGCTTCTTTGAGACGGTGAAAGCAGCTTGGGCCTCCTCCATTACAGGTTCACCAAGCTTCGTTTGGGAGCAAAAGCTGAAACTCACCAAAAAAGCTTTGAAGGATTGGATCAAGAAACCAGTCCCCAACCCCATCTCCCAAAGAGTTGCAGCAGTCCAGGCTTTGCACTCCCTACAAAACGACATGGAAAGCAAAAATATTAATGAAGATCTCCTGGACATGGAAACAAAAGCGCAGAGAGCAGCCTACCAATCCTTCAGAAAAGAGGAAGAATACTGGAGATTAAAGTCTAGAAGTCTGTGGCTAAAAGCCGGGGATCGCAATACCTCTTTCTTCCATCGGCAGTACCGGGCCAGATTGTCAAGGAATTATATAGCAGAAATTAAGACATCGACGGGCCAAACCTGCAAGGGCTCTCAACAAGTCAAAGAAGCAGCTGAAATACACTTCCAAAATCTTTACAATCCGGATGCTCAAGGTGAAGAAGCGGATGAAGCAGAATTCCTCACCCACATCCCTTCCTTAATCTCTCCGGAGGACAACTCTGATCTTTGCAAACCTGTTTCAGAGGAAGAAATAATCAAAGTTATTTGGTCTATGGATTCCGACAAGGCCCCCGGACCGGACGGATTCACCATTCATTTCTACAAAGTATGCTGGGATATCATAAAATATGATCTTCAAAAGATGATAAGGGGATTCATGAAAAAAGCTAAAGTAGGTGGCAGCACCAACTCAACCTACTTAGCTCTGATTCCCAAAGACTCTAACCCGGAAACTTTTGCCAGATTCAGGCCAATTTCGTTATGTAATGCCTCCTATAAGATCTTGGCAAAGCTGTTGGCCAACAGAATAAAGCCCTTGCTTCCTCGAATTATCTCTAGCTCCCAAGGAGGCTTCGTGGAAGGTAGACACATACTGGACAACGTCATCCAAGTGCAGGAGACCATACATTCAAGCAAGCAGAGAAAAGAGAAAGGTATGCTCATAAAGTTAGACATGGCGAATGCGTTTGACAGAGTCAACAGAACATTCCTCAGCAAAGTTTTGCTCTCCTTTGGCTTTTCCACACAGTTTGTTAACCTCATAAAAGCCTGCACGAATAACCCATGGATAGCTCCCCTCATAAATGGCAGGCCTGCCAACTTCTTCAAAGCCAAGAGAGGCATCAGGCAGGGATGCCCGCTCTCCCCCTTTCTATACATCATAATGGCTGAATCGTTAAGTCGAAAACTCGAAGCTGAAAGACTGTCAGGATCCCTTCCGGGCCTCAAACCCACCAGCAGAGTAAACCCTCTGAATCATGCACTCTTTGCAGATGACTCGATTCTTTTGGGGGGTGCCTCAACCAGAATAGCAAAGGCCTTCGACACGGTCATCAGAAACTATTGCAAAGTCTCAGGAGCTTTGGTAAATGAAAGAAAAAGCGAAGTCTACAGCTGGAATACTGATCAACAGGAGCTCAACATTATAGCTAATACTCTTGGATTCAAAGGGCATTCCCAATGGGACAGAATCAGATATCTTGGGCTTCCCATAATCTCAGGAGTGAACAAGAGGTCGCTTTGGAGCGACATAATATGCAAATTCAAAACCAAGATATCGAAATGGGGAGGATACTGGTTAACAAAAGGAGGTAAGGTCATTTTAATAAAATCTCAGTTGTCTTCCTTAATAATTTACCAAGCAGCTTTCTTGCTCGCCCCCAGAAATGTCATGGATCAAATCTCCTCTTTCCTCAGAGACTTCCTCTGGCAAGGAGGCAGGGGCAATGATAAGAAGCAACACCTGGTAAACTGGGATACTGTCAAGAAACCCATCGACGAAGGAGGATTGCAAATTCGCGACCCCTCCCTGGTCAACCTTGCCCTGGGCAGTAAAATCTTGTGGAAGATGATTAAAGAACCAAGTCATCCTGTAAGTGCCATATTGAGGTCAAAATACACTAATAAAGCTGAATTCAGAAACCTCCAGCTGGGATATACAGCCAACAGTACGCTGCTGTGGAAACTCTGTTATAAGAGTAGCAATTTCTTCAAACGAAATGCTTACAGAATTCCAGGGAACGGCAAGCATACTCGCCTCTGGCAGGATCGTATAATGGGGCGAAATCCACTAATCGAAAATGAGGAGATCTCCGATTTAAGGGACTGGCTAGTATCAGTTGGCAAGTTAAGCATTTTTTATATTTCCACTTGGGATCAAAGAGACGAATGGACCGGTTGGGCAATCCCCGATCCCCCTGCCCATCTGCAAACGCAATTGAACACATTTCTCGAACTGATGGAAGATGCAGCTCCGATACATCGCTCAATGCAAGACCGATGGGGCTGGGGCCATTCTGGGGAATACACAACAGCAGAAGGTTATAAAGCGCTTCAGACAACAGGAAACAACAAGCACAGTGCCGCGTTCTGGAAAAATGTATGGGAACCCCTAGCTCTCCCAAAAGTCAACTTTTTCTTCTGGACATTGATTCATAATAAGATACTAACCGGTGACAATCTGGCAAAAAGAAAGTTTGTTGGCCCACACTGGTGCGCTCTTTGCAGGTGTAACGCCGAGACAGCCCAACATTTATTCATTGATTGCCTGTTCGCAAAGGAAGTTTGGGATCTAATGCTCCAAGATTTTCGCATAAGCTCTCCCACTCA
This sequence comes from Pinus tabuliformis, assembly GCA_031772625.1. Taxonomy (NCBI): domain Eukaryota; kingdom Viridiplantae; phylum Streptophyta; class Pinopsida; order Pinales; family Pinaceae; genus Pinus; species Pinus tabuliformis. The sequence continues at coordinate 477,555,847 of CM062812.1, read as the reverse complement.
GATCTCTGTCCCGGATCTTTTCGCAGAATGGAGTCATCTTTACCCACATCGTATTCCTCATAAATCGCTTTGGCGCAAAGTCTGGAATGCCCTGCCCAAGTTTGTCTGTTGGCAGATTTGGTTGGCTCGTAACCAGAAGATTTTTAATGACCTGAATCACACTCCCTTGCAAGTAGCAGCAAAAGCCAGAACTCTCCTCCTAGAAGCGGCTCAGCAGCAGTATCACAAAGAGGACACAACACTCCAGCCGGTTGAGAAGAGGTGGCTCGGATCACTTGATCTTCAAAGCAGAAAGAACCTTCTCTCTCCTCAAACAGAGCCCCCAATCTGGAAAAAGAGAGACACTGATGAAACATTCCAGCACTGGTGGAGAGCTCAAAAATCCCACACAATCTTCTTTGATGGGGCTTCCAAAGGAAACCCCGGCCCCTCGGGTGCCGGAGGGATCATCTATTCCCCAGATGGGGTCTCCCGTGACACTTTCTACTGGGGTCTTGGCCTGAAGACCAACAATCAAGCAGAGCTGCTCAGCCTTCTTAAAGCATGTCAAATTGCCAGAGAAAAAGGGATCAGAGATATACAGGTATTTGGAGACTCGGAGATTCTCATAAAGAAGTTGAACGCTGGAGAGCAATTCAGAAATGCAGGCCTTAACAGAACGCTGGAAAGACTGAAAAGAGTCCTCTCTTTCTTTGCTTCCTACAAATTCTATCATATACTTAGAAGCTCAAATAGTGATGCGGATTCGATGGCTAACAAAGGGAGCGCATTGGATAAAGGGTTGTTGTTCATAAACGAGGATAGATTTGTAGAAATCCCATGCTAAAGCTCAGATAGAATAGCAGTTTCAGCTGTACAAGTATGATGTAAACAGGGCTGCTCTGGCAAAGCCCCACTCTCTTTATTCCTCATAAATAATAATAAAAAAAAAAAACATACTCGTTAAAGTTAAAAAAAAAATAATGAACCTCTTTGATAAATTTATAACCTTCTAACCTATGCTTTTATAATATTGTTCATGCAACTACAAGGAAAAAATGGAGCACAATTATTTTTTTTCCTAATGTTAGGATCTTGAAACACTAAGAAAGGTGGTTCGAAGAGGAAAATGTGCAATAGAGGTAAATGTGTAGTAGTTTCAAGTGTAGTGAGAAAGGCTAGGTCAACGTATGTACCAACAAGGATATATAGATGTGGCGAGAGAGATCGTATGGACGAGAAAATTGGGATGGATTCAATGGTGTTTGAGGAAAGGGAAGGATTCAGTATGTGATGAGAGCTACAGTGGTGTGTGTGATCACGACAATGGTGAGTGAACACCCTAAGGGTTTTGGTCCAAGGCAGGTGTATTTCCCCAGGGAGTTGTAAGACCTATTGTGTAGGCATAAATGTTGCATGGAAGCACGAATTGTTAAGGCCTTAAGACTTTGATCAAACATACATGTAGTGCAATGGCACATGGAGTCATCAAGTTGTGGAATGGGCCACTTGAATAGATAATAAGATACTTGTACACATGTCGCCCCGATACCTATCCAAATGGTCCATTTTACAATTCCATGACTCCATGCGCCACTACACTACATGTATTCCTGATCAAAGTCTTAAGGCTTTACAACATTCTGTGCTCCTGCACAACATGTATGCTTAAACAATAGGTTCTACAACTTCATGGGGAAATACACATGCCTTGGACCAAAACCCTTAGGGCGATCACACACCACTGGAGTGATCAAACACACCACTATGTCTCTCATCACATGCTGGCTCCTTCAATATCCTAAAAAACCATTGACTCCATCTCCATTTTCACATCCATACGATCACTCTCTTATTACATCTATATATCCATGTCGATCCATACCTTGACCTCACATTTCTTGCTACTCTTGAAACCGCTACACATTTACCTCTTAACTAACAGTTAAAAAAAGAACAACAAAAAAATAAATTGAAACAAATTAACTCATAAATTGGACACATAATTTATTTGGAAAACCCCATTCATAGAAAAATCCATGGGGAAAGATATTGGAGCTTTTTTATTACAATAACAATAAAAACATTACATTTCACTTGCTTCTCTTTTTACTCACACCCTGTAAAAATAAATTTCAATACAATACCATAGGTGTGGACAACTTTTACTTTGATTGGTCTCACACCTAAAACCTAAACCCTTTTCCTATGATGATAAGTAAAATATAATTAAAAATAGATTTAGTATCTTATGTGGTTATGGGTCATTAATTCTCTCCCCACCTGGTTTCAATCCCCGAAAATGACACCCATAAACTGTTATAATAACGCTGGAATGATAGGCATTTCGTTTGAGTGCTGGATCCCAACTCTAGTTTATAGTAGTCTCTCGACATCTTGGTCCTAGACTAAACTATAAATTTCAAATATATAACTTGCATTTTGTTGCATATATTTAGAAAAATTACTATTTTCTATCAAAAAATAAATAAAAATAAAAATTTAATATCTTAATATTTTTATTATTTTTATTATCGGTTATAAATCAATTATTTAAAATTTCATCACTAACTTGATTATATTGATTTTCATTTTGTTCACTTACCTCTCATATCACACATCGCTAATTCTCAATAAAATAATTCATCTCAAATGTCATGTTGTGATCATTTAAGAGGATCACATCCTATATCTTTGGTGTAATTGGTTATGAATAATATTTCTTTATAATTAAATTATATTTGATTTTTTTCATGATTTTAATTATTTTGTTACATTTAATTATTTTAGTTATTAATATAATATTATTTTTAAATTTAATTTTTGTTTTCTTAATCATTTATTTTAATTTAATTTCCTTTGTCATAATTTCTAATATTTAAAAAAAATATATCATTATTGAATTGAGGCTTTTGTGATCCATAATAGTTGAAAGAATAACTTCGGCATAAATCACATGTAGACAGACATTTGTCGACGTGTTTCGAACCAACGAGTGTGGTTCATCGTCAGGACAAGTTGAAGAAACAGATCCAGCTTAGCATGTTAAATAGTCTGAGCAGAGACTCCAACGGCTAAATCGGCCAACGGCTAATTTTGACCTTAGGACCCAGGTCAAATTATTATTCATTAATTTAATATTATTATTATTTTTAATATTAATACATAAAATATTTTTAATGGTTAGTTTTAAAAATTAATTAATTAATTTATTTATTAATAATCATTAATATATATATATATATATATATATAGTTATAATATTAGGTTATTAAGATAAAAGTTAGGATTAAAAAATAAATAAAATGCTTTTAGTGGTTAGTTTAAGAAGATAATTTACTTATTTATTTAAATTGTTTAATAATTATTGTTAATATAATATATATCTATATATATATATATATATATATAATAGGTTGTTAAGGACGAGAATAATTTCAATAGTTAGCTTAAAAGGTCATTTATTAATTTATTTATTAATTATCTCATATATATATATATATATATATATTATAATTAAAATCATAAAGTTAGGGTTAAAAATATAAATAAATAAAATAATTTAAATGGTTAGTTAGAAAAGGTAATTTAATTTAATTATTTATTATTATATATTAATAATATAGTCTTAATATAGGTAATTTATTTGTTTAATTAAATTATTTAGTAAATATAATTAATATTATATTAATAATATAGTCTTGATATTAATATATTAATAATATTAATAGTCAAATTATTATTTATTGATGATGATGATGATGATGATGGTTAACGTCCACAAAGACCAAATAATGGTCTATCAGACCTAAAGAAACAAATTATCTATTTTGATTTGAGATTTTATTCCTATGCTCAAAAAGCTTGGAGAGAAGCCTCGCAAGCTCACTATAATTTTGACATTGTAAAAGGCTAGGAAGGTCAGTATTGTAGCAAAGATTGTGAAACTGAGATCTAATGTGGTTATACGCGGGGCACTCTAAGAGGAAGTGGTTTTCATCCTCGATGTTCCTATTCTCACATATATGGCAGATCCTTTCCGTCCATGGCATTTTAGGAACTGCCCAACGACCTGTTTCACTATGGAGCTCATGAGAATTCGTTCTAATCTTTGCTATATTAATTTTCTTCTTTGAGCTAGTTAAAATAGAGAGATACTTTTGATCTTCTAGGGTGGGGTTGATGACCTTCTTATAATAACTTAATTTTCTTTTAGCCGCTAAGTCTTTCTCACACCACATTTTTTCTTTTGAACTTAGAAGTAACAATATCTTTAATGTTATTTATGTTTTGCAATGCATCATTTTCGTTGATCTCCCAATAGTTTAACCAGGCCCTTGTGTCTTTATGCCACCCCCGATTGAGCCTTAGGTGGTTTTGGCTGGAATTTAAAGCTAGCTTAGGAAGTCTATGATCGTCTATGTTATTGATTTTGTGCTTGTACAACAGAAACCTAAGCATAGCTAGGCTCTCAATAGGGGAAAGACCTGCTTCTATAAGGAGAATAGGATAGGGTGTATTACTTTTAATTTTCAGGTTATAAGTTATAAAACGCTTCTGGATTTGCTCAATCTTTCTCCATGATTCTCTGGAGATGCTGCAACCCCAAACCTCACAGCCATATAAGATAACAGGAGTGACTAAAATTTCAAAGAGGAACTTCTTTTTATCCCACATTACAAGGTTTGCTATTTTACAATTATTTTCAAGACCAAAGTAAGCTTTCCACCCCCCATTAATCTTTTTCTCAATGCTATGGTTCCAGTTGAGCTTGTGATGAATATCAATTCCTAGGTACTTGCAAGAATACACTTCCTCCAAGTTATTATTGTCATACATAAAATTAGCATAAGTGTCCTTCTTGGATTTGATAATCATAACTTTTGTTTTTTCAGTGTTAATAGTCATACCCATGGTAGAGCAGAAAGTCTTAAGAAGCCTGAGTTGCTTATTAAGATCAGACGGGCACCTTGCCAAAAGAACAATATCGTCAGCATAAAGAAGAAGGATGACGACTATCCCAGCTAAGATCGTGCCATCACATCCTGCTTCCTCTAAATAGCCTTCGAGCTTATCGATGTAAATGCCAAATAGGGTAGGGGAGAGGGGGAAACCTTGTTTAACTCCGATGTTTCACTTAATATCTTTCGACCACCCTCCATTGCTCTTTAGCTTGGCAATTACATTCTCGTATAACCTTATAGCGGCAGCTCTCAACTCGAGAGGAACCTTTAGCTCTTCTAATCTATTCCAAAGGTTGTATCTAGGAACCGTATCGAAAGCCTTTCTAAAGTCCACAAAGCAACAAAATAAATTGGATTTATCGTTACGACATTCCTCCGCAATGATCCTAAGCGTAACAAGGTGGTCTGTTGTTGAGTGATGCCTTCTGAAACCTGCTTGGCCTTTAGCCCGCTTACCTTCACTTTCAAGCCATATGCTTAACTTCTTTTCCAAAATACTACCATATAACTTGGCTAAGAGAGGGCTGATCATAATTGTTCGATAATTAGAGGGGTTATTTGTATCCCCACTTTTAAAAATAGGGATAATGAGGCTCTCAGTCCAAGGTTTAGGGAACCCTTGCTTGACTGCTTGATTGAAAAGCTTATGGATGTGGGGGATGAGGACAGGACCTCCAATTTTTAAGATTTCCGCTTGGTAACCTTCAATGTCCTCAGCTTTCCCATTAGCGAGGCGATTAACCCCAAACTTAATGTCTTCTAAAGAGAAAACTTCTTTTGTTGTGAGAAGGGTTTCCAAATTATCCATGACATTTGGAGATTCATAAAGCTTTTTAAGATAGGAATTCCAATCGTGAAGAGCAATTTTATTATTATCCTTAGTCTTCCTAGTTAGAATCTGCCTCCAAAATTTCTTAGGAGCTACCTTAGAGAGGTGTAAGAGATTCTCCTGTCTTTGACGAATGTACTGCCTCTTTTTCCTTTTAGTTAGGGCTTTGTATATTTTTATCTTGTCCATTTTAAGAGATTCATCAACAGCGTCCTTAATTGCTCTCCTTAATTTAATATTATTATTATTTTTAATATTATTATTATTATTATTATTTATGGAAATAAGTTAAATTAAGTAAAAATATATAGATAAATAAAATATAGTTTTTAAAAATTTTAATTTAATTTATTTATTTAAATTATATATATGTGTGTGTGTGTGTATGTGTGTGTGTGTGTGTGTAAGTTATAATATTAGGTTATTAAGATAAAAGTTAGGATTAAAAATAATAAATAAAATACTTTTAGTGGTTAGTTTAAAAAGATAATTTACTTATTTATTTAAATTGTTTAATAATTATTGTTAATATTATACATATATATATATATACATTTTTAATTAAAATTATAATAATAGGTTGTTAGGGACGAGAATAAAAGTAATTTATTAATTTATTTATTAATAATCTCTCTCACACATATATATATTAATTAAAATCATAAAGTTAGGGTTAAAAATATATAAATATATAAAATAATTTAAATGGTTAGTTAGAAAAGGTAATTTATTTAATTTAATTAAATTATTTATTATTATATATTAATAATATAGTCTTGATATTAATATATTATATATATTAGTAATATATTATATATATCAATAGAAATTAGTCTTAAAAAAAATAATAAAAAAATAGTAAAATAAAAATTATATATATATATATAAGAGTTCAAAAACAAGGAGGAGGCAGAAAAACCGACTAAGAAAAGAGTGTTGGAATCCAGCACCTACTGATTTTCCAACCATCATCTCTATTGAGATTGCTCGGCCTCTTTTCAATCTCAATAGCTTCCCTAAATTTACGATGATGGAACTGAGCAACTTTGGCAACAACCTTGGCCTCCTCAATACACACCTGATGCTTGGTCTTTTCACATGCTCTGCCAATGCTGAAGACTTGGATCACCCATGTCTTAGGTCGGCCGCATGTTCGCAGATCCTTTGATGGATGGAGCGCCCTGTTTCCCCAATATAGGGGGTCCCACATGAACAAGGGATCAAGTAGACACCCTTCATGTCCTTAGGGTTAACAGGATCTTTCACCGATCGGAGGGAATTGCAAATGGTGCTGAGGGGCCTAAAGGTTGAGGGAATATCATACCTTTTAAGGATCTGAGCAATCTTGTCCGTGGTTCCTTGGACATAGGGAAGATGGACACCTAGACGACACTCTTTTGGCTCTTTCTTAATTAACGCATTTTTAGAGGCTTTACGAAAAGCCTTCTGACCTAGGCACCTATTATATCCATTCTCCACAAAGACATTAAAGAGATGGGATCTCTCCTTATCAAAGCTCTCACAATCAGAGATCCTAAGGGCACGAGTAGCGAGGGTGTTAAGAACACCCAACTTCTGAGCAGGGAAATGATGGGAATCGACATGAAGATACTGCTCAGTATGCGTCTTCTTTTGGAACACAGAGTGGGAGAGGTATCCATCCTTACTCCGAGATATAAGAATATCCAGGAAAGGGAGGCAACCATTGACCTCTTTTTCCATGGTGAACTTAATGGCAGAGGACCGGCACCATGGAAAAAGAGGTCAATGGTTGCCTCCCTTTCCTGGATATTCTTATATCTCGAAGTAAGGATGGATATCTCTCCCACTCTATTGTTCCGAAAGAAGACGCATACTGAGCAGTATCTTCATGCCGATTCCCATCATTTCCCTGCTCAGAAGTTGGGTGTTCTTAACACCCTCGCTACTCGTGCCCTTAGGATCTCTGATTGTGAGAGCTTTGATAAGGAGAGATCCCATCTCCTTAATGTCTTTGTGGAGAATGGATATAGTAGGCGCCTAGGTCAGAAGGCTTTCTGTAAAGCCTCTAAAAATGCGTTAATTAAGAAAGAGCCAAAAGAGCGCCGTCTAGGTGTCCATCTTCCTTATGTCCAAGGAACCACGGACAAGATTGCTCGGATCCTTAAAAGGTATGATATTCCCTCAACCTTTAGGCCCCTCAGCACCATTTGTAATTCTCTCCGATCGATGAAAGATCCCGTTAACCCTAAGGACATGAAGGGTGTCTACTTGATCCCTTGTTCATGTGGGACCCCCTATATTGGGGAAACAGGGCGCTCCATCCATCAAAGGATCTGCGAACATGCGGCCGACCTAAGACATGGGAGATCCAAGTCTTCAGCATTGGCAGAGCATGTGGAAAAGACCAAGCATCAGGTGTGTATTGAGGAGGCCAAGGTTGTTGCCAAAGTTGCTCAGTTCCATCATCGTAAATTTAGGGAAGCTATTGAGATTGAAAAGAGGCCGAGCAATCTCAATAGAGATGATGGCTGGAAAATCAGTAGGTGTTGGATTCCAGCACTCTCTTCTTAGTCGGTTTTTCTGCCTCCTCCTTGTTTTTGAACTCTTATTATATATATATAGATAGATATATATAATTATAATTTTTATTTTATTATTTATTTATTTATTTTTTTAAGACTAATTTCTATTAATATATAATATATTACTAATATCATTAATATACGACTATATTATTAATATATATTATATTTAATAAATAATTAAATAAATAGATTACCTATATTAAGACTATATTATTAATATATAATAATAAATAATTTAATTTAATTAAATAAATTACCTTTTCTAACTAACCATTTAAATTATTTTATTTATTTATATATTTTTAACCCTAACTTTATGATTTTAATTAATATATATATATATATATATATATGTGTGTGTGTGTGTGTGTGTGAGATTATTAATAAATTACTTTTATTCTCGTCCCTAACAACCTATCATCATAATTATATATATATATATATAAACAATAATTATTAAACAATTCAAATAAATAAGTAAATTATCTTTTTAAACTAACCACTAAAAGTATTTTATTTATTATTTTTAATCCTAACTTTTATCTTAATAACCTAATATTATAACTTTAATATATATATATATATATATGATGATGATGATGATGGTTAACGTCCGCTGAGACCAAACATTGGTCTAGTTAAATTAAAGTTTTTAAAACTAACCATTAAAAATATTTTATTTATCTATATATTTTTACCTAATTTAACTTATTTCCATAAATAATAATAATAATATTAAATTAATAAATAATAATTTGACTACTAATATTATTAATATATTAATATGAAGACTATATTATTAATATAATATTAATTATATTTAATAAATAATTTAATTAAACAAATAAATTACCTATATTAAGACTATATTATTAATATATAATAATAAATAATTAAATTAAATTAAATAAATTACCTTTTCTAACTAACCATTTAAATTATTTTATTTATTTATATTTTTAACCCTAACTTTATGATTTTAATTAAAATATATATATATATATATATGAGATTATTAATAAATAAATAAATTAAATTATTTTTTAAGCTAACCATTGAAATTATTCTCGTCCTTAACAACCTATTATGATAGGAGCATCGAGGATGAAAACCACTTCCTCTTAGAGTGCCCTGCATACAACCACATTAGATCTCAATTTCACAATCTTTGTTACAATACTGACCTTCCTAGCCTTTTACAATGCCAAAATTATAGTGAACTCGGGAGGCTTCTCTCCAAGCTTTTTGAGCATAGGAATAAAATCTTAAATCAAAATAAATAATTTGTCTATTTAGGTCCGATAGATCATTATTTGGTCTCAGTGGACGTTAACCATCATCATCATCATCATCAATATTAACAATAATTATTAAATAATTTAAATAAATAAGTAAATTATCTTCTTAAACTAACCACTAAAAGTATTTTATTTATTTTTTAATCCTAACTTTTATCTTAATAACCTAATATTATAACTTTAGTGTATGTGTATATATATATATATATATAATTATTAATAAATTAATTAATTAATTTTTAAAACTAACCATTAAAAATATTTTAAATAATAATAATAATAATAATATTAAATTAATGAATAATAATTTGACCTCGGTCCTAAGTTCAAAATTAGTCGTTGGTCAATTTAGCCGTTGGAGTCTCTGTTCAGACTATTTAACATGCTAAGCTGGATCTGTTTCTTCAACTTATCCTGACGATGAATCACACTTGTTGGTTCGAAACGCGTCGACAAATGTCTATCTACATGTGATTTACGGCGAAGTTATTCTTTCAAAAATCTTATCCTAAATAATTTTAAAATTAGAATCCCCTCCTTGAATTTTTCAATCTTCCTTTAATGTTATATACACTTTTTCTTTTAATACTATACACTTTTTCTTTTCTAACATTGCACCATCTTCCTCATTTTGATAAGTATTTCCATGTCTCCAACTTGCTTAATAGTCTTATTTGGGACTTCCCATGATTTACCTTGCAATCCACCTTTTCCTCTCATGCCTCACCTTTTCCTTTCATGCCTCCAAGTCAACCTTTTCCTCTCATACCTCCAAGTCAACATTAATGTTTAGGAGTATGGTATGCATCTTCATATGAACAACTTGTGCTCCCTTTACCTTGGATAGAAATTTGGATTTTTTTTTTTTTAATATTTTGATCAAAATGATATTTGCACTTTTTAAATGGATTTCATTTTTTTAAATTTTATAATTTCTGAATATTAGAGTGCTCTTCATAACTTTTATATACATTTGCATTTAAAGAAATCACATTGTTTCTGATTCATTGAAATGGGAGGTAACATTTGGTTTTTTAGCTTTTCACCGGTTCACTTTGTGCATTTTCCTCACTCCTTTTTTATTTTCCTTTCGGTTACATGATGCGTACATTATTATAATTTGAAATTTGAAATGACATTATTGTAAACCAATTGTCTTATCAAATTTATTTTAAAATAAGATAAAATTCCAATATAATAATGTCTTTTTTATTTTTATATTTATATTAATATTAGAAATAATTTCAAGGTCTTATTTCCATAATAATTTTTTTTAAGGAAGAAATGAAAGAAAGTTAATGTAATAATATGTTTTTTATTTTTTTATTATTATTAGTATTATAGAGAATTTCAATGTAATGTTTTTTAAATAATATTTTAGGTAGAAACGAAAGAAAGTTAGATGTTTAAGTTAATGTAATAGTGTGTTTTAATTTTTATTTTTATATTAATCTTAATGTTATAGATAATCAATATCATATTTTTAAAATAATTTTTAGGAAGAAAGGAAAGAAAGTCAGTTTTTTTCTGATCTAAAGGCAATAACGTAACAAAGTTATTCTATTCCATAACATCAATTCTATTCCATAACATCAACATGTCAATTTACGAGACTTGATTCCACCCAACCACTCAAATCAAATTCAATTGACTATATTTTTTTGATATTTATTAATAAATACGTTTGATTACAATGATATATTTCTATGTTAAAACTTTTTATTGGAGTAGTCTTTAAGTGAAAAATTCCACCAGGTGAAATTTTTTTTTGTGGCCGTATCTTGATTTGTGTTGTTAAAATTTATTTTTTTATTGCATATATGAATTCAACATCCTGAAAACTCCCTCGGCCACTTCGATTATGAAAAGTTTACCTGTCAAAAAAATAATATAGTAAAAAGAAATCAACCCATCTAAATTTTAAATGGAAAATAAACTAATTTTTTTTCCAAAAAATAAAACTTAAAAACTAATCACTTTTTATTTTCTATATTATTTTTCAAAATAATATATAAATATTATTATGCAAGATAATAATGTGATATCATTTAAAAAAAACTTTGTTAAATCTTCTCTTACTATAGTTGTTGTAGTTTATTATATAAACATAATAATTTAATAAAATAAAATAAAATATATTTTATTTGATTAAAAATCATATATTTCATCAAATGTTCTCTCTAGGGTTGTTGCAGCTTTACCATCCATATATTGCCTCCTCATTAGGTACACTGCACATGCCATGTTTTTAGCTAACTTGGGGATCTCTTTTTCAATTATTTTTAATTTGTACATAAAGTCTGTGTGCAGTTAAGAATCCCTTACAAAGCAATCCAGGAAGGACAGGAATCCCTTGCCTATACGTTTAAACCTCTACATCAAATTATAGAGAGGGACCCCTGCAAACTAGTTTAGGCTTACGTTTCAATTATAGGGAGTCAACAAATAACGAGATACAACCACATGGCATGAAGATATAAGTTGCTTTGAAATTATGCGAGAATCAAATTTGGTATTTGAGATGACGTTGGACCACAATTTAATTGATTGAAAATAAGTATTTAGTGTTTATGAGGTATAAATTATAAATGTCAAAATGAAAATGAAAATGTTTGGAAAAAAATTCCAACCAATTAGAAATTATTTTCCATTTTATCATTTTGTAATTTATAAATTTATTTACAAAAAGCATATGATTGTTTAGATTGGGGGTTTATTAGATGCTTATTAGTCAAGATTGGTCTGAGATCAAATGCCATAAGCTGGATTATGGCATGCGTAGAGAACGTGAACTATGTTGTCATCATAAATGGGATCCCCTCTCCTTTTTTTCTAGCTGAAAGGGGGCTGCGTCAAGGGTGCCCCCTATCCCCTCTTTTGTTTATCCTTGCAATGAATTCTTTAAGCATTCATATAAACAGGGCAGTCTCGGAAAATAAGTGCAAGCCGGTGAAAATATGCAGGAACAACTACATATCGCACAATCTTTTTGTGGACGATGTGCTCATTTTTGCAATGCTCTGCAGACTCTCGTGGATTTGTCTAAATGACATTCTACATAGGTTCCAAAACGCTACTGGATTACAAATCAACAAGTCAAAATCTATTCTTTTCCACAATGATGTCAATATGGAAACAGTGATATGGATCTCGGGTCTGTTTGGGGTAGAGACGAGGTCAATCAAGGAGGGTGTCAAAAATTTGGGTTTTCAGCTAAAGGCTAAAGGTTACTCAAAAACGGATTGGCAATGGCTAATTGATAGGTACTATAAAAAAATCTCTCCCTGGGAATTCAAGTCTCTATCGCTGGCAGGAAGGATAATTCTATCCCAAGCAGTTCTATCGCAGCTTGCCGTATACTGGGCACACATATTTTATCTTCTTGCAAGTATAGTCCAGAAAATGAACAGGATTACTGCAAACTTTATTTGGGGAGGCAAATCTGAACAGAGAAAATATCATCTTACTAGTCTGGAGAAGATCTCTTTACCAAAAGCCTCAGGAGGATGGGGTTTAATGGATTTGAGATCATTTGGGAAAGCACTCTTGTGTAAATCCCTATGGAGAGGAATCTTTGGGGAAGCGCCTTGGAGCGTTACTATAAAAAAAAATACATGAAAGGCAAAGACATGGAACACTAGTTTAGAATTGGAAGGATCGGAGCCAGGTATGAATAAGCTATATGGCTCAGTTTTCGCAAAATAGAGCACTATTTTCTTAAGAATCTTTATTGGAGTTTACAAACTGGTAGCAAAATCCTTATTGGTATAGATCCCATCATGAGCGGGCGAGAAAGTATAATCATTCCCAAAAGGCTTCTGATCTTTTTTCATGCTAAAGGTTATTTCACATGGGACAAGCTCATACAAGCATGGCAAGGTCCTATTCCTCTCTGGAAGGAAGCTATCGATCTAGGTATGTCAGAGATCCTGGGAAGACAATGGAATTCTGTCAGGGATGTTTTGAGTAGCTGCGGATTTCACAAGTCCAGGCTGCATGATTACCTTATGTGGAAGACGCCCAAGGCAAATCCTCAGGTGTGTGTAAAGGATATTTATAAAGATTTGATGGACCAAAAGTCCATAAACACTGATTCCATGTTTCCATTAGTTTTCTGGAAAACAGGCTGTCCTCCCAAATTAATTCTATTTTCTTGGTTGGTGTTCCACAATAAAAATCTTTCCTGGGAGAATCTAAAAAAAAAGAAATTGGCACGGGCCGAGCAAATGCCTAATGTGTGGATCGGCCGAGGAAACAAACTTTCATATGTTCTTCCAATGCCTTTCTCTACAGAATATATGGCATGCTCTGGCTTCTTTATATGGTTTCCCTATAGTTTCTCATGTTTCTACGCACACAACTTTCTTATGGTGAAGCGGACAGAGAGAGTCATGGAGGCCATTTCTTATCATTGTCTTATGGTGCGCATGGAAATGGAGGAACAACATAATTTTCAAAGATATGAAACTGCCTCTCAAGGATATAATTCAACAAATCATTGCCATCTATGACTCTGTGCCGACAAAGCCACCCAAGCTGGAAAATGTTAACAGAAATCTACAGCTTGATCTTCTCTCAAGGTCCCCTAGGGCATTTTTTGATGGTGCCGCACAACAAGATTCTTGTGGATGTGGGTTCCATATTATTATGGACGAGAATCTTCAATATCTTATATCTTGGAATGGAGGAAGGGGCACAAATAGCATGGTTGAGGCGAGGGCTCTAGCGGGTCTTCTCGCTTTCTGCATTTTTCTTGATATTCAATCCATCTCAATTTTTGGGGATTCCAAAGTAATGATCGATCATGTCAATGCGAAGTGCCTTATCAGGAGTTCTCACCTCACAGGATGGATGGACAGGGTCATGTTTTATTGGGGTCTTGTAAAGGAATGCTCTATCCAACACATCTACAGAGAACTCAACCAGCAAGCGGACAGCTTGTCAAAGAAGGGTATTCTGTTAGAATCAAGCTCATGGTCCATGGAGGTAATTTTGGATGAGAAATCCTTTTTCATACAGGACTTCTCTCTCCCAGGCGCTTAATCTCTTCTGGTCTTTTCCTGATCTACTGTTTATTTCTCCTTTTGTTTTCTCCTTGTTCTGCCTCTTTCATCGTACTTGTATGATGTATATATTTCTTATCTATCTATGGTAACAGGACCTCATATCTGTATCTGCATATGGTTCATGATTTCTGCAGCGCTCCTTATATGAGATGTGTATATGCTCAAATTTTTTTTTGTTTTTCTTCTTTCTCGGAGGGTCACATCCCAGGTTTATGTTTCGAGGGGAAAAAGACCTCCGCAGCTTGTTATAGCTTTACATTTGTACTGATCTGTTATCTGTTATATTGTCTCAATATAATACATTATGCTTTTTCACTCTGAAAAATTATTTATTATAGAATTTTATTTATTATAGGTTTTGGAGTTTTTGTCAATTTTTTTCATCGAATTTGCTCACAATTTGGCAAGAAATTGTTGAAATGACAAGTTTGAGTAGTGAACTCTCCATAATTTAGGTGTCCCAATATTTTTTTTAGGGTGTTGAATCCATATATACAGTAAAAAAGGCACATATCAAATAACAATAAATTATGATTCGACCAAAAATTGTTTCACCTTATTCAGCCAAAAACTCCAAAACATATAATTGTTAGACAACACCTTATTTATCATTGATATTTATAATAAAAATTTTAAAATAATAAAACTTTAGACAAAAAGACTAATCTCCCCACGTAAACACCTATTAATCATTAATCATTGTGATATATTTTATTCTCCACCTAAATACCAATTAATGATCATGATCTATTTTGTTAGCTTAGAGTATAAGGGAATGCATACCTTAATGTTGACATTTGCTAACTCTTTCAACATTCTCCAATGTCCTCTTGTGCTCTTCATTGTGTTGCACTAGTCATGCATATTTTTGTCATGTTGTGTTTGTGTGTATATGTTTACTATTTTTTGTATGCTTTTGTGCTCAATGATCTATACAGAGTTCAAGATGTTTTAGCAAGAAGGACAACTCTAAACTACAGAGAGTTCGAGATGAAATAATAAAACCTTAGACAAAAAGACTAAATTCCCCACCTAAACAACCATTAATCATTAATCAGTGTGATCT
The DNA here is from genome assembly GCA_031772625.1 of Pinus tabuliformis. Lineage (NCBI taxonomy): Eukaryota > Viridiplantae > Streptophyta > Pinopsida > Pinales > Pinaceae > Pinus > Pinus tabuliformis. Next base: position 477,540,078 of record CM062812.1, on the reverse strand, counting down.
ATATTATTCCCCACCTAAACACCAATTAATCATTGCGATCTATTTTGGTAACTTAGAGTATAAGGAGATGCATACATTAATGTTGTCATTTGCTAACTCTTTTAACATTTTCCAATGTCCTCTTGTGCTCTTGCGTTGCACTAGTCATGCATATTTTTTGTCATGTTGTGTTTTTGTGTATGCATTTACTTATTTTTGTATGTTTTTGTGTGCAATGATCTATACAGAGTTTAAGATATTTTAGTAAGAAGGACGACTTTGATCTACACAGAGTCGAAGACAAAATAATAAAACCTTAGACAAAAAGACTAAATTCTGCACCTAAACACCAATTCATCATTAATCATAGTGATCTATTTTATTCCCCACTTAAACACCAATTAATCATTACGATCTATAATGAGATGCATAACTTAATGTTGTCATTTGCTAACCCTTTCAACATTCTCCAATGTCCTCTTGTGCTTTTCATTATATTACACTTGTCACACATATCTTTTGTCATGTTGTGTTTTTGTATATATGTTTACTAATTTTTGTATGCTTTTGTACTCACTGATTTATATAGAGTTCAAGATGTTTTGGCAAGAAGGATAACTCCAACGTTAAGAGAACTGAAAGTTACAAAAATCACCATGAACATGTAGAAATTTAGTTGTATTATTGATTAGATACATGTTCACAATTGAGACAAATGCATAACATTAAAGCTCTTCCACTGATTATCAAAATGGAAAAAATACATGATAATATGACTAACAAGGAGGGATGGGGACATCTCACATGCCAAAGTCTAGAGAAAATTTATGAGGAAAAAACTTATTTGCTAAGTAACTATTTAAAGAAAATATTTAAGAGAGGAAAGAAGATGCATGATACATATATTTATATTGATTGCAAAATGCTTGCCCTTTCATAACAACCTTGGGCAATAATTGATATTCTAAGTTATATGTGTGCACACAAAAAACTGAAAGTTGCACATGCAATGCTAGAACTTGGTGCATAAGCTTTATTACTCAATGCATGTAGTGTTCTCTGCATCAAATATTATAGAGGTTTTTAGGGCATTGCCTCTTTACCATGCCCATTAGCGGCAATGACAACGTGAAGATGCCAAGGGCATTACATCTCAACTCTAGTTGGAATTCTTGGTAATTGGGGTGCAAGGGTTAACCCACATAGTTGAGGGTGTTAAGGTGGTGTTTTATGTGCAACTTTCTATCTCTATGCTTGGATCACTCATCCTTTGTTGTGTTCTTATCGACAATATAAAAATTGTAGTCATGAAGAAAGTTCCACTGTGATTGATCCGTAAACTGTCGTGGGTATTCCACTGGATAGTTCATCACAACAGTTCTAATAATATTATATTTAAATTATGAGATTCTACACTATTATAGTTTTATTTAATTTTTAGATTTGTAGATTTTACTGTAGTTAGTGCATGCATGCGAATGGGAATTATGCAGAAAAGTAGAGAACGACAAAATAATCTCTCACACACACATAAGACACAAAATATGCTTTTTGGGAAACCCTTTCAGGAGAAAACCTAGCTGGAAGGTGAGGTTGCTTTGCTCTCTTTCTCTGTCTGGAAATATGGCTGCAGGTACAAAGAAGTAATGCTTGTAGCATGTGGGTTGCCACAGTGCACAAATCCTCTCTGTGTGCTCTACCTCTTATCTCTCCTCACTATCTTAGCTCAGTTATGGAACAAAATGCTCTTGAAAGAATGGAATGCCTCTTCCTCCTAGTGGCCCAGTTATAACACAACCTGATAGCCTACTAGTGGTTCATTTTGACTACATCAACTCTTAACTAGAGTTACAATATAGACTCCTCTAGTGTCTTTTACATCATAATAACGTGGCTAGCCTCTTTTCCATGAATAATGGGGGCTAGCGCAACACCCTCCCGAATTATAGGTGTGGAAATAGGAATGTCAACTTCTGAGTGGCATAACTTTTGCATACATACTCCGATTGGCGCGCTTCTTGTGTCGTTGGAAAGATCTATGTGTTTAGAATAATAGGAAATGGCGTGGCGCATAAGCGACAACGTTTTACCCCCAAAAAACATCGTTTGATGCCTCAAACACTCCTAGAAGGTTTTAGACCCCGTTTCACCAAACTAGGTCCCGCTGGTAAAAACGGTCCTGTGAGATGATTCCTCCACTTTTTCTATTTCGAATGCATAGAGATGGATGAAAAACAATATACTGATCAAATTCGGATCAATGATCCAAGTTCCATACATGGTGGAACACTATCATTATGGGTTTTGTTCAATTCTAAATCAACCCATATCCTTGAAACACTATTCAAAATCTTGAATTGATGAGAACTCTGACTTCCTACATAATCAAATTTGACCATTGAATGGAACTTTGCTACATGATTAGACTACTTCCATTTTGTGCTACTCTCCTTATCACATGCTTCGCAACTTTACATAATACTTTCTTGTAAAACTCATATTTTTCCATTCATGCTTCCATCTACCATGTTCTTCTTTTCATCACACTTCCATATCACACATTTCAACTTACAAAAGCGTTCTCCTACATCTTAATCAAGGATCAAATTTGAAGCATGCACAACCTTTCAAAAGTCCTTTATCCCTTCATAAAAGGATATTAAATAATTTCACTTGCAAAGGAAATTTAAAATAAAAATTTCCTTGTTCATCACGATGTAAGGTTCATTCCATCTGATTGCAACAAAAGGGAAAAAAACTCTTATAATTTGTCAATATTTAATTTTTAAGAATATAAAGAATCACTAGAGGGGAAATGGTAAGTGGTAGTATTAATGCTAACTCTATTTACAACCATTTTAAGCTAACCTTCTATAGATGTATATCACTACCCCTGTTACGACTAATCCTAATTAATAATAATGATAGTACCTAGAACATGATCATTCACTTCACTAAGATAGAGATTATTGTTTTTTCATCACTTCGTATGTTAACATTGGTAGACTTTTCCTCACTTCATTTGTCACCATTGGTATTATTGACTCTTCCTACTAATATAGGGATTTTGTGAAGTGGAAGAGGCAATCACTAGTATGCGAGAATTAATGGTTTTGCAAATGCAAAAAAGCAAAAAAAACATTTCATAAAATATGTTGAAACCCTTCACGAATATTTGTTTTTTGTTTTTTTGGATTTAAACTTTCTTGACCTTTTAAGTTAGCAAAATTATAGTGATTTTAGACTTTCTCTTGATATGCCATCATTTATATAATAGCTCTTCCTTACCAAGATAGAAATTTGTTATGTGAGAGAGGCAATCACTACTAGGATGTGGGAATTAATGGTTTTGTTAAAAAAAATAGAAATTAACATTACATAAAATATGTTTAAACCCTTAATATATAGATATTATTATAACAATAACACAATGTGATTTATTCTTAATATAAAGATATCATTATAACGATAATACAGTGTGATTTATTATTATTAATATAAAAATATCATTATCAAATATACATTTGTTTTGATAAAACCAAATATAACATTTTATAGTATAATATTTAGTGTATAATTATTTATTAAAAATTGATCTTGGCCTTCCATTTTATATTTTACATAATAAATGAAAGCGATAGCCACCGATTTAACACTTCCCTCTTACTCGTTCTTACTAAAGAAGTGCTCATCTCTATCATAATGAATGAGGGTGATGGCTAGCGGTCTAAATTTCAGGTCCCTTTCGTGGTGGGGTCAAATAATTGAACCAGTTTATGGTAGCTGAGAGAAATGGTACTTTATAAAATTTAGCGAAAATTGATAAAACTTTGAGGTCCGGGGGATTGATTCAACCTGTCACTGTCCATTGATTAAGACCGATAGAGGTTCTCTGTCATTCACTAAGGCGACCCATGAAGGTGGGGTTGAATATGACCAGAAAAAAACAATGGCGATATGATTGAATGCTCAGCAATATTTTATTTATTTATTCAACTTAAATATTTCTTTTTAATTTACCTGGGAATATGATTACGTGGGGCGCCCACTGCAAGCCATCCCCAGATTCCAACGGCTACCCACGTGACAGACACAACACGTACAGGACACGTGTTATAACGCATGGACCCGCTGGGAAAGTAGGCGGGCCCCGCAAATGATGGGACGTTGGCCGGACAAGCAATTTTACGGCATACCCTACTTTAACTGGGCAGGATTTAACCCGAGTTACGTGCGGTCGGCAATCCCAAAGCAGCGGGGTGAGGAGCTTAACACGTGTTACTAACACGACGGAATTAACTGAACCCTTGTTTTTAACATAATTAAGCACCGGCCAAGAGGTCGGGAGTTCGAAGCGCGGCAGGGTGTTTTGTACCTATGCGAACATGATTGGAGAGTGTTCCGGTTTTGGGTTTTAACCTGCGGGCGGTAAATGCCAAATGCAGGCTCTGGAGAGGCAATTATTGCGTGGGAGAGATTTTTATTTTTTTTCGCTTGACTGTAGGAGCACGTCAGCAAAAATGGTGATAGCGAAGGAAAAGGAATAAAGTTAGGATGGTGGTGGGGTTTGTTGCAGGAAGGGTTATAATTAGGGTGTTGGGGAATCGAAGCCCCGATAGAATTGCTCGGGAATTGGAGGACTCAGGCTTGTATTTAGTGGTTTGGTTTTCGCAAACCTCGATGCCCATTTGATCCATTGAACGTGACTCTGAGGAGTCTGACGGCTTTGTTCAAAGTTTCAGGCGTCTCGAGTTCAAGCGCCGGGCCTCCGCTAGTGGGCTGGAGCTTGTGGTTCGGGGATTTTTTCGAGTTTTATTTTTGGTATGATGCTGGGTAAGCGTTCGAGGCCCATACAGAAGCCGCAGAACAAGTTTCGTCTAATGTCTTCTGATAAAAACCGAGACCCGAGCTCCTGCAAATCCTCTGCATTTTTCCTGTTCACCGGTTTTACTACTACTAATAATATTAACAATAAATTTTCCGGATTCGACGAGGCGGAAGGTTCCAGGAGTCCGACTTCGCCTCTGGATTCGAAGAAATTCATAGATAATTATTATTCCAAGCAACCCAGATCTCCCAGAGGCTGCTGGGAGAAACCAGGCCTCGGAATCCTCGCAGCGCTTCATGGCGATAACAAGACTGCTGTTGTTTCGCCGAAGAATTCGACGGTGAAAATCTTTGCGGGAGCCTTTGAAAACCGCCATGCTCAATTGGGTGGTATTAGTGAGAACAAGCAGAGCCAGCCAATACCCATTCGGGGTTCCCGGTCACCAGTTTCTGGCGAGGAGCGGGAATCTGGGATGGAGTATTCGGAGAGTTATACCTGCGTAACGTCCCATGGCCCCAAGCCCATTATAAAACAAATATACGAGGGTCCTGCAGAGATTCAATTACAGCCCAAGTGCAAACCAGCTGTTTTCGAGGCCTCTAGCTTCACGGATTCTCCGGCTTTTCATGCTCCAGATTTTCTCAGTGCTTGTTATCTCTGCAGGCGGCAGCTGAGCCACGGGAAGGATATATACATGTACAGGTGTGTGTCCATATTTTCAGTTTTTAAGACAAGTCAGGACTTGAATAGATTTATCGTGTATATGTTGCGATTATGATTTTCAGATACCCATCTAAACCCTGGTTAACACTGGTCTGGTATACACTTCGAGGTGGTGAAGCTTGATGTCGAGATATTATACATCTGTTATATAGGCCCATTTAATCCCATGGTCTGATATGCACTTCGATGAGCAGCTTTACGTCCAGCTGTTTTACAACTATTATAGGCAGCTCTTTAATCCCTGGCCTGGTATGCATTTTGGGGTTGCGAATCTTGGTGTTGATAAATAATATAACTACGAACACATAATCCCTGGTCTGATATTCTCTTTGAGTTATAATCCCTGGTCTGATATTTTCTTTAGAGTTGTGAGGGTAGATGATGATCAATTATACATGTATTATACAAATTTATTTAATCCTCAGCGTTGTGAATCTTGATGTTGATAAATTATATAACTACAAACCCATGTAATCCCTGGTCTTATGTGGACTTTGAGTTTTGAGGGTTGAATTCAGTTCCTGGTTTTATCTGCAGTTTGAGTTTGTGAAGCATGATGTCCAGCTATGGTACAACTATTGTAGAAACCCATTTAATTCCTGGTCTGATGAACACTCTTGAGGTTTGAAGCTTGATGTAAGATGTTATTATAGCAACCCATTTAATCCCCAGTCTGACATGCACTTTGAAGTTGTGAAGCATGGTTTTGATCAATTATACAACTACTGATCAAATGGGTATCAATAGGTACTTCACGTTCTGTGTGGTTTTGACGGTATAGGTAAAACCCCTGGTTTGATATACATCTCGAGGTTTTGAAACCTGATGTCCACCTGTTGTCCAACTATTACGCAGACCCAAGTAATCTGTGGTTTGATATGCAGTTTGAGGTTGTGTAGCTGGATGTTCAGCTATTGCAGGCCCATTTAATCCCTCGTGTGATATACTCCTATAGATTAGGAAACTATACAATTACCATAAAAACCCGTCTTAACACATGTAATACCTGGCCTACACATGTAATACCTGGTCTGATATGCACTTGAAGGTTGTGAAGCTTGATGTTCAGCTAGTACAGACCCATGTAATCCCTGATCTGATATGCTCCTCGAGGTTAAGAATCTATACAATTAACATACAAACCCATCTCAACTCTGGGATGACAGGTGCTTTGAGGATGTGAAGCTCAGCTGCCTTGTGCTGAATTCCCTTGTATGTGTCTTTGTAAGCTGAAAGCGCACATTTTAAATTTATGTTTTCCCTACTGAAAACTTCCCAATTTTTGGCCACGGGGCGATGGAGATTTGGGTACGTCTCAGGTAGAGCCGTAATAGCCTCAGATAGAACCTGGATGATTTGAAGTTGAGTTCAAGTATCATTTAAAACCTTGATGATCTCGGGGAGAAATGATATAAACACGGTGTTTTGAGAATTAAACAATGTTGTCATAAACCTCCAATAGTTTATTTCTGTCAAAACACAGCCCAACTGACGATCCGGCAGTAGTGCATATTAGAACTGGGTGCAATCAACAATCTGGAAGCCCATATTAGAACTGGGTTTAGATGGGTCTCTCATAACTTAATCTCAAATTGGGTGAGAGTTTGCCCTTCGTTGTCATTACGTAAGAACACTTGGTTGTTTGCACACGCAAATCTGCAAAATCTGGTGGGAATACTCTGAAGCAAGCACACCACCGGATTTTTCAAATTTGCATGTGTTCCAAGACATTTGCAAAATCCAGTGGGCATGCTCTGAAGCAAGTTTACCAGTGGATTTTACAAATCTGCATGTGTGCAAAAAAAACTAAGTGTTTGTAATATCATATTCCATTAGTGTGTAATATCGTATATGATGCATCGAATGCACTGCCTAAAATTAGTGCAATTCAATGAACAATACTACACCTAAAATTAGTGCAATTCAATGAACAATACTACACTGCCATACACGATGCAGCTATTTCACAGCCTAAATTTAATGCGAATATTGCATGGACACACACATGAAATCATACAATGCACAGCCTAAATTCGATGTACAAACACGCACACAGTTGATGGATCATTTTCCACAGCCCTTGCTTCACTCAGTGCAATGAATGTTGAGTCTGATTGATTGTCTTTTGTTATTGCAGAGGTGACAGGGCATTTTGCAGTGTGGAATGCAGATACCAGCAGATTGCAAGCGATGAGAAGAAGAAGAAGGAGCACTGTTCATCTGCTGCAATGAAACATTCTGCCTCCCCTTCACCTCAGCAAAGGTCATGCTATCAAGGCAGGAACATATTCACTGCCAACACAATGGCTGCTGCTTAGAGTGGATGTAAACACATTATATATAGTATATATATATACATATATAAATATTCAATGTATCTTTATAGTTGTAGAGCGTGAGGGGGTTGGGGATGGGATTTTACTGTATTTTTACCACGGGGTTGGGATGTCCAGATATCAAATGCACGGTGAGAGGATGCGGCATATTGGAGTCTGAGAAAGATTCACAATGAGGATTAGCCCTCAGAGTATATATATAATATATAAACATTAAAATAAGAAAAAAAAGGCTCAGGACTATTAGTTATATGTTTATGTACAAGCAAGGAAAGTTTTGTTTTTGGCTTTGTACTGAGTGAAGATCAAAAGCAAAAGCGCTGGATATTGAGAGAAAAGGTAAAAAGAAAGAGGGAAATGCCATTAAAATGGTCTGAGAGTTCAAGTTGATAAATGATTTAAATTGCTGGTGGTGGTGATATAATGAAATATTGGTGGCAATATCTTGCATTAGCCATGGAGCTGGAGAGCGAAAGCTTTTTAATTGTATTATTAATTTTATGATGAAAGCCAAAAAAAAATTCGGGGGGTAGGTAGGTTGCATTTTTCTCTTGTTTCGATAAACAGATGATGCAACTTGCTTCTTGGGCATGCTAACAGGAAGCCGATTCCAGTGAGATGGTTTGATCGTTACATTTCTGGTAAGATTTGGTTCTGAAGGCTACATCGTGTGATTTAAGCCATGATGTGGAATGGATTTCATTTATTGGGCGAAGGAAAAGTTAAAAGCTTAGCAAAACGAAGTTAAAAACTCGGCAAAATTGATAGATGGGTCAGAGAGAGAAAATGATGTCATGGAATTCTGGTGCTGCAACCATTTTTCCATTTTTTTTTCCAGAGAAGCTGATGTATGGCATATCTTGTTATTTATGGAATGCTGTTGGCATATGTTGTGCAAGTTTTGTGATTTGTTTACATCAGTCTCCATTGGGTGTGTTTAGATGATGTCCAGTTCCACTGGAGTAAGATGGGTGTAATTTTTTGTCCACCATAGATCCCCAAGGATCTCTCATTCCAGTTAATAAAAATTTTGAATTTCAATATTATGACTAGGAGATTTTCCTTTTGGAAACAATTTAGGTGTTCAGAGAGCAACTTTCATTTAAATCGACTTGCATTATTGACATACAAATCTCGTTGTTATCTACAAACTTAACGTGATCATCATATTCAACATTTTGGAGGTCTTGTGGACCCTCTACATATTACAGCTCTAGTTGCATTATTGGTTCTCTATTTTGCAATTTTTTTTCTTAATATTTCAACATTTTGGAGGTCTTGTTGACCTTGTACATATTACAGCTTTAGTTGCATTACTGGTTCTCTATCTTGCGAATTTATTGCCACTGACATGTCAAGAAACTGCTAAATATTATTATTTTGCTTGTTGAGCTGGGCATATAATTCTAAGGTTCTGTGAATATGATATTCTGTATTACAATATATTTTAGTTTTTTAGCAAGTAAAGTCTATTCTTCTATGGGTTCTCTTATTTTGAAATATCACATCTAATTCAGCCTACTTCTACAAATGCTTTAAGGTTGTGACTTACTCGGAGGATTAATATAAAATGGTTGGAATTGTAAAACCTCACATATTGATGAATGTTATTTTACATTTTTCTACCCTTTTAGGGGGTTAGGGTCGACTGACTTGCATATCTATATGCTGGCACGAGGTGTCTTGCAATTTTCAAAGGAAAGGGAGGGAACTCGAGGTGTCTTGCAACTTAGGGAGCTTCACAGGAAGATAATGAGATAAAATATCAGGGAAACGAAGATGATAATTCACATTGAGTGGTAAATAACACATAAAAGAATGGGCGGGAGCTTCACCTTCATCAGTCATAAATGAAGATGATAATTCATATTGAGTAGTAAATACCATAAAAGAATGGGCGGGAGCTTCACCTCAAGGAAGATAACGAGATAAAAATATCAGGGAAGCAATGCTAAATAAATATTTAACAGCACTTATTCATCAATCATAAACAAAGAAGATAATTCACATTGAGTAGTAAATAACCTAAAAGAAGACTTTTCACATCAACAAAGATTTACCCATATCCATTAAGAAATCCATTAAGAAGAGAATCATTCACATCAGTAAAATTGATAACTAATTAGGAAGAGAGAATCATACACGTCAGTAAAATTGATTGCAAAAAAAATTAGGGAACAATAAGGAAGACCTTAATCATACGAAATACTTGTATGAAAATGTGATTTGCTTCGCTGTTATCATTACATGTAATCCGGGTGAAAAAGTGGAACTTCGCTTCGCTGTTTACCGCCTGAAAAGGTGGGATTTCGCAGGCGGTGAACAGCGGCATCCAAGATTTCATGATCACATGCAAAACTTAGCCAGAAATATATGTTCCATTTTCTCGAGCCTTTAGAAAGACTCTGCTGTTGTTATAGGTTCAGTCTGCTGGAAAATTTATTACTTGAGGTTCTGCTACAGGTTTGCAATAAGGTGGAAAGGTGGAACTTCGCTTCGCTGTTTACCGGCCTGACAAGGTGGGATTTCATAGGCGGTGAACAGCGGCATCTAAGATTTCATGATCACATGTAAAGCTTAGTCAGAAATATATTTTCCATTTCCTCAAGCCTCTAGAAAGACTCTGCTGTTGTTATAGGTTCAGTCTGCTGGAAAATTCATTACTTGAGGTTCTGCTACAGGTTTTGTAATATCCTGGGGTTTGGACGCCCATCATCCATTTAGTTCGTAGTCCCAAATCAGTCACTAGTTCGTAGAGTCCCAAATCAGTCACTACAGGGGGCACACATATTCTCGTGTATACCAACTCGAGCACTTTTTAACCATATGGGCTCAGAAACACCTTTTACTGCCAACCCTTGTTTTTGGTGACAGGCTTTCCTTAAATGATGAATACAAGAAAGGCAAGTGTGTCCTGTGTACTGGATCCGGCAATTGACATTGCAATGACAGGTTCGAGTACAGGCATAGGCATAGCTCCATAACCACGCATGAATTGCCGAATTCATCATTTGTTCCATAGTCGGGAGGCTAAAGGGTCTGGCCCGTCGAGACGGAGATGCTGTCTGGTGAACAGATGATCGAGTAGATGCCGGTATGGCATTGGAAGGAGAAAGAGGCAGCCATCATTATAGTGCCCATCTCTGATCTTGTATGTAAATGGAAGTCTAACTTCGAGGGCAGCTGAACAAACACAGCAGCCAAACATGTTGTATCCCCAGTCCCCTGTCCAATCCACAAGGTGCAACTCCTCCAAGGATGCCTATCATAATTACCACTTAGTGCCTAGATGAAGGGTGGATAACAGGTCCCAGAATCCGTGGGTAATAGGTCTAGAAGCCAAACTCAAATGATAGAATAGAAGGCAAATTCAAATGATAGAATAATAAAAAGAAGACACAGAGGAATGATAAAATGATAATAAACTCAGGTTTAAATGGGGAAAAGGATAATAAACTCAGGTTGAAATGGGGAGAGGATGAGAATGGAAGTTATTTTTGGGGAAATTAAACTAGCTCAAGGGGTGGCGAAGCTTTTAATTGAGTTGAGTTTTGCGCAATTTAGTGGGTAAATGTCTCTTGCATCTAATAGATGGACTGACCCCAATCTAAGCTTAAGCTCAGCGGTGTCGAAGCTTAATTGAGCTTTGTGCAATTCTGATGATAGCATCTTAATGGGTATATTGTTCTTTCATCAAATAGATGGACTGACCCCAATCTAATCTCAGGGGTGTTTGAAGCTTAACTGAGTTTTGCACAATTTTTAATAGCATCCCAGTGGGTAGATTATTCTTCCATCTAATGTTTTAACTGACCCCAGTCTAACCTCAAAGCTCATTGCATTTAAAAAAAAAAAAAACATAATAAATTGTTGGATGTGTTGGATGTGGGTAGGTTGTTCTTCCATCTAATATATTAACGGACCCCAGTGTAACCTCAAAGTTGTTATGCTCTTGACCTGCAAGAAGATATACCAGAAAATACCAAATATGTGAAGAACTATACCCAGAACACAGAACAATAAGAAATACCAGCATGTATTTTATTATTCAGGAAGGAAATCAATGTTCCCTCTTTGAGGGGGCAACCTCCAATAGATTTGGGCTCAATTACAAAATAAGACACGACTCTCTTCAAGGGGAGTTTTTATCCTTTATATAAAATTCATACATGCAATACCATGGGTTAGTACCATGGTTCTTGTTAATACTATCTATCTAATACCATGGCCTATTTGAAACTAACTGTGGTCCCTTTTTAAAATGCTGGTCAACCACTTACAATTATTAATATGGGCTTTATTGACTCTTTAACTAACTATAACTATGACTAGACCCTATTACATAAATAAGGGGGTTAAGGTTGGACCCTAACATGACATCCCCCATAAAAATAGCCTTGTTTTCAATGCTAAAGCTGCGGAAACTGCTGAAGAACAGTGTCTGGTCCCCAGGTCGCATCTTTTGGAGAGGTGTCTTTCCATTTGACAAGGACTTCCTTGATTGTGCGGCCGCGCAAGTGTCGTTCTTGCGTGTCCAGAACCTGTTCAGGTTGGAGCTAGATTGAACCTTCTTTATCCAATTCTGGTAGACTAGTTTGAATTCTGCAATGGTTCCCAACCACTTTCTTTAGGCATGAGACATGGAAGATGAGATGGATTTTTGCAGTGGGTGGCAAGGCTAGCTTGTAGGCTACTTCTTCGATGCGCTGAAGTATTTTATACGGTCTGTAGAATTTTGGAGATAATTTCAGACAACCCTTGTCTTTGAGTGATGTTTGCTTATATGGTTGCAGTCTCAAGAATACCTAATCCCTTTCTTGAAATTTGCGTTCTGAATGATGTTGGTCTGCTTGTTGCTTCATGCGATTTTGAGCTTGATGGAGATTCTCTTTGAGGTGGGCCAGCATGGTTGCACGGTTCTATAGGAGTTGATCCACTGCTTGTACCTTCGAGCATCCCTTGATATAAGAAGAAGGTGAAAGAGGGAGTTGACCATAAACTGCTTCATATGGAGTCATTTTGGTGGTGGCATGATAATTAGTATTATAACACTATTCGGTTAGAGGTAACCATTGTACCCATAGATGTTGCTTTTCTGAAGTGAAACACTTGAGGTAGGTCTTCAGATATTTGTTGACTGCTTCAGTGTGACCACCAGTGTGGGGATGATAGGAAGTATTGAGTTGTAGTTGGGTACCTTGGAGCCTGAAGAGTTCCTGCGAAAAGTTATTGGTGGAGATCGGGTCACAATCAGACACAATGGAAGTGGGCATGCCATGCAATTTGAAGATCTGGTCCATGAAAGATTGAGCCGCCAACGTTGGTGTAAAAGGGTGGGGTAGGGTGCAAAAATGAGCATACTTAGAAACTCTGTCTACAACCACCACGATGATTGACTTGTTGCCCGACTTCGGAAGACCCGTAATGAAATCCATAGAAACCTTCGTCCAGATTGAGGTTGGGATGGGCAATGGCTGTAATGTGCCTGAGGATTTCACTGTTTCTCCTTTGTGGCGCTGACACACATCACACTCAGCTACAAAAGTGAGAATGTCTTTTTCATCCCTGTCCAAAAGAATGAACGTAGAGTGCGAGCACATGTTTTTTGAAAGCTTGAATGGCCTGCAGTGGGAGATGAGTGCAACTCTGCCAAAATGCGACTTTTGAGGGTGGATGTTGGTGATATCAAGACTTTGTCTTTGTAGCGAAGAATCTCATCCTACCAAGAGTAGCCTGCTGTGGAATTTGGATCCACTTGCAATTTATTAATGAGGTGGGAGAGCAAAGGATGTGAAAACCATTCCTTGCGAGCCTCTTCAATCCACTCTGGAATGGTAAGAGAGATTGCTAGCAGGGTGCTTTCCTCCTCAAATTGACGTGATAAAGTATCTGCTACGACATTTTCGCGTCATTTCTTGTAAATTATCTCATAATCATATCCCAACATTTTGGCTAGTGAAGGCCAAGGGTTGACCTCCGTGCATTAAGACAGCCCCAATACTCGTACCTGAAGCATCACATTCAATCACAAAAGATTTGGTGAAGTCGGGTAGTGCCAATACGGGAGTGGAACACACGACATGTTTGAGAGTTATAAATCCCTGTTGCGCTTCATCATTCCAGAGGAATGATTTTTTCTTGAGAAGGTGAGTGAGGGGTCTAGCAATGCGACCATAATTGCGGACGAATTTGCGATAGTAGCCCATGAAACCGAAAAATCTTCTCAGGGTTTTCAAGGTCTTTGGTTGAGGCCAATCCTACATTGCCTGGATCTTTTTGGGCTCCACCCTGACACCTTCACACACCCCACAATGTGGCCCAAAAACTCAACTTCTTCCATGCCAAAAGAGCACTTGGACAATTTGACAAATAATTTATGCTTCTGGAGCAGTTGCAAGAGCAAATTTACAAGCTGAAGATGTTTTTCTTAGGTGACGCTGTAGATGAGGATGTCATCAAAGAAAACACGGACAAATTTTTTGAGATATGGTTTGAGCAGGTGATTCATGAGGCTCTGAAAAGTGAATGGGGCATTACAAAGACCAAATGGCATGACCAAGAATTCATAATGGCCTTCATGAATTCGGAAAGGAGTCTTTGGAATGTCTACTTCTTTCATGCGAATTTGGTGATAGCCCGAGCGAAGGTCGAGCTTAGTAAAGAATTGAGCCCCATTTAGTTCATCCAACAAATCATCAACAACCAGGATGTGAAATTTATTTTTGACCGTCAGCTTGTTGAGGGCCTTGAACTCTGGACACATACGCCATTCCCCATCTTTCTTGAGCACCATGACCACAGTCGATGAATAAGGACTAATGCTAGGGCGAATGACACCTGCTTCCTAGAGTTCCTTGATGATTTTTGCAATTTCATTCTTTTGGGCGAAAGGATATCTATATGGGCACACATTTGGTGGTTGTGCCCCTGGGACCAAAGTAACGCTATGATCATGTTCCCCTCTCAAGCGTGGAAACCATGAGGCTTGTCAAAGACAGACAGATGGTTGTTTAAGACTTGTTGCATCTTAGGATGAATATGAAGGGAAGTGGGTTCGAAGGCCCTGGATGGCATTAAATTGGGCTATAACTCCATGGTGGCCCTTTTTTTAACAATTTTTCCATCTTATGCGCGCTGATGATAGAAGGAGCCCCTGCCTGGAGTCCGCAGAGGTTATGTGTGCGGTTATTCTGCTTAAAGCTCATATATAATTCTTGGAGATCCATTGTGATTGGGCGGAGTGTGCGGAGCCATTCAACACCTAAGAGAATGTCACACCCACCCATGTTGATGGCAAACATGTGGGTGTTTAGGTGATAATCCCCCATCTGAAGTTTGACATTTTCACAACGGCCTTCACATTTCATTGTCCCCCCATCAGCGATCTGGCCCTGGAAATTAGACACTGCTCTGACAAAACAATGCACTGCTTCAGCGACTCTTTGATGGATAAAGTTATGTGTACTGCGACTATCAATCAAGACTACTACAGGGTGATGCTTAATAAAACCTCTGATTTTGAGAGTTTGGGGAGAAGAAATTCTTGCCAAAGCATGAAGCAAGAGAACTGGTTCTTTAGGGGTAGCTGGGAGCTCATTGTCCGACTGGTTGTCCTCATCTTCCTCCTCTGGTCCCTCAAATGGTGGGGCTTTCTCAGATGAATTGTGATCAGTGGCATCAATTTGAAAGAATTTGGGTTCCTTGCATTTATGTAGAAATTTTGAATAATTTAACACATATTCAACATAGATTATCCTGATCATGTACTATTGCGGAATACATACACAATACATAAGCTCCTCTATGTTGATCATCAATATAGCAGCATCAATAACAATAAAACATCAAGAGCATTCACACATTAACACAGTATGTACCTCGGGGAAAGCATCTCGCTAAAAACCCGAACTATCTATATATTAATGATTGAGACCATGTAACATTACAAAGTACAATGCTTATCACAAGCAATCCAGTACCAGCTCCACCTGTTACACACAATATAACTCAGATCTGATATCCAAATCTATTCCACTGCTTGCCTGCCTCCACTGCTCAATCCCTGTTCAAGAACTGATGAGAATGGCTTACCAAACTCGTATTTCACCTCAAAATAATCACTCACATTTTGTTGGACGTGAGCAAAGGCTACAACACTGGGCAAATACGTGAGCAAACTCATTGGCATACTCAATCCCTTGATTGTGCAAGATCTGGTGCACAACTATAGTCACAACTGATAGCAATCTGATTCTCTACCACCTGTCCCTGTTGAACTGAACATGCACTGACATGCAACTGAGTTAACTGATGTATTCATTAGTTGCATCATGAGTTAATAATTAGTTTAACAACTCATCATTAGTCTATTTGCAGTTAGACTAACTACAACTAGTTTAACTAAGTCAAACTGAACACAACTCCATCAACTCCACAATCAATTCCATCAAACTCCACTGATTGAGTTCTAACTGAAGTCATGCATGCAACAACTCAACTGACTCATAAGAAAAGCGTATTTCCTTTTGACAGCTGCATGTGCCACCTCTGTAGCTCAAACTGAAGTGCTCTAAGAGAATAATATCAAGTTTATAGTCCAAATATTATTATGAGACAATAATATTTGACTTTTCTATTTTTGACAGCGAGTCTAAAAATAGACTGTGATCACTCACACTGTGATCACTCACACTTTGATAAAAAATAGAAGTCCATCTATTTTTCCCAACTTGACCAATCATCCATAAACAGCGACCTGCAATCCATAGACATGATTCATATGTCTAAAAATAGACATAGTCTAAAAATAGACTTGCGCCAAAAATAGCCTGCGGGCCCACTTAGTGAAGGCGACTCTTTTCACTAAGCTCCATCATCTTGTTGCAATCTCAACACTCCCTCTCGACAAGATATGGATTATCAGCAACCCCTATCCTGCCTCGGTGGTACTCGAATTTGCTCTTGGTGAGAGCCTTCGTCAGAATATCAGCATTCTGATCCTCCGTTGGAATGTACGAAAGTAACATGATCCTCTGCTGCACACAATCTCTGATATGATGGTACTTGATGTCAATATGTTTAGATCTATCATGAAATACAGGATTAGCCGAGAGTTTAATGCAACTCTGGTTATCACAGTAAATCACAGTAGGATCCAAATGAGAACCGAACAAACCAACCAGGATCTTCCTCATCCATATAGCGTCGCATGCAGCCAAACTTGCTGCCATATACTCTGCCTCCGCTGAACTGAGTGCCACGGATCTCTGCTTCCTGCTGTACCAAGAAACTGCTGTCGATCCGATACTGAAGACCCCTCCTGATGTGCTCTTTCTGTCCGTTGGGCTCCCTGCCCAATCTGCATCCGTGAAGCCACATAGCTTCACCTCATCCTCCTGTCTGTACCACAAACCATATCCCGATGTGCCTCTCAAGTAGCGCAATACATGCTTGCCCGCCTTCCAGAAGAGCTTGGTAGGGTTAACCATAGCTTGTGAAAGCTGGTTAACTGCATAGCATATATCAGGGCGTGTATTGACCAAATACATCAACGACCCCACCAACTGTCGATAAACAGTGGCATCCACTTCTTCCCCCGAAGTGGCATCCTCCTTCCTCCAACCTCCAGGAAGAGGAGTATCAACAGGCTTGCAGCCATGCATGTTGAACTTCTCCAGTATCTTCCGAGCATACTTGCCCTGAGAAACAAACAGTCCACCACTGCGCTGCCATATTTCCAATCCTAAGAAATAGTGAAGGAGGCCCAAGTCCTTCATCTCAAACTCTGTAGCAAGATCCTTCTTGCATGACAGTATCAACAGCTCATCACCCGTTAGAATCAAATCATCAACATACAGTACAATGATAAACAACTTACCCTCCACCACAATCTGGTATAGGTTAGGATCCGCTTCGCTCTTGGAGAATCCAAGTCCTGTGAAATAGATGTCTATCCAAGCACGTGGTGCTTGCTTCAACCCATACAGCGTCTCTTGAGCCTGCACACATGCGACTCGCTGCTGAAGACCTCAAAGCCTTCGGGCTGCTCAATGTACACCTCCTCCTCAATGACTCCGTTGAGGAACGCAGTGTTCACATCCATCTGATGAATGTGCCATCCCATCTGCGCTGAGAGAGCAAGAATCGTCTATATGGAAGAATACCTTGCGACAGGTGCAAAGGTCTCCTCATAATCGATCCCCTCTATCTGTGAAAAGCCTCGGGCAACAAATTTTGCCTTGTACTTCTCCACACACCCGTCAGCTGCCTGCTTGACCTTGTAGATCCATCTCGAACCCACCACTGATTTCCCTTCCGGTCTAGGAACAATCTCCCATGCACTGTTTCTGACAATAGAATCATGCTCTTCCACCATGGCGTCTACCCATGCGGGATCTTCCACAGCTTCCTCGAAAGAGGATGGCTCAGTGACAACACACTTGCTCATAAGAGCCATGTATCCAGTGTACCGATCAGGTGACTGTCTCTGCCTGCGTTGGGCTGTAGGTGGTCCTACAACTTTCTCTGCATCTTGAGCCAGTCGCTCAGCTTCTGTCAAGCGCTTTCACCCTCTGATGGTTGGCGCTGCATGAGTGGACTCGTCCACTCCATGAACCTCATCCTGTGGCTGATCCACATCCTCAAGTTCATCCTTAGGAACTAATAGCTCCTCATCTGCATGCAAGTGTAGCTCCCTCTCAAGCGAACAATTCATGGCTTTCTCCTCCTGAAATTTTATATCCCGTCGCACAACAGTTTTACCACTGTCTCGCAATTACACACGATAGTTGTGGGGCGTATCAGTGTACCCCACAAATATTCCAACTTCTGCGGTCGGCTCCAACTTCTTCCTGGCATCCTTCGTCACATGCATGTAAACGTTAGCACCAAAAATCCTCAAATGAGAAAGATCAGGCTTCTTACCAGAATAAGCCTCCTCGGGTGTACTCATGCCAAGTATCCTATGAGGACAACGGTTCTGCACATAAACTGCTGTATTGCATGCTTCCACCCACAAGTGAAGGGGTAGGCCCTGATCATGCAACATTGCCCGTGCAGCACCCACGATCGTTCTATTCTTCCGCTCAGCTACCCCATTCTGCTGTGGGTTATGGGGAGCTATGAGCTCTCTACGAATCCCTTCTTCCTTGCAGAAATCCTTGAACTCGTCCGAGATGTATTCACCACCATTATCGCTCCTAAGAGCCTTCACCTTCTTCCCCGACTCCTTCTCGACCAGTGCTTTGAATTCACAGAACTTTGAATATGTCTCGCTCTTCTGCATGAAGAAGATCCAGCACTTACGAGAGAAATCATCAACAAAAATCACATAATCCCTGTGTTTTGCTGTCGAAGCAACTGAGAAAGGTCCACACACGTCTGTGTGAATTCTTTCAAGGATCGTCGTGGCGCGACTATCCTTCTCGTGAAAGGTGGCTTTCACAAACTTCCCCAAAGTACACCCCTTGCACTGATCTGACTGCGCAAGTGTTCCTTTAGGAAGCCCTGTAGTGATCTGTTGCAGTATCTTCAAGGCTCCATGGTGAAGGTGACCAATCTCCTGTGCCACAACTTGCCATCATCCCAGCTCACCAATCCTTCTGCCTTGCCCGCCATTGCTGCGCATCCATCTACATGCAACTGATAAAGGTTCCTCACTCGAACCCCTATCTTCCGGGTCTCACCAGTTCTCTTGCTGCGCAGGAAAGCCTTTCCCTCGCTGAAAACAACATCATACCCCTTGTCTTCTAACATCGCCACTGAGATAAGATTCTTCTTCAATCCTGGAACATGCATGACTTTCTTCAATACGAAGGGTTTACCAGACTCCTCAAAGGAAATGGTATCGATACCGGTCGCACTGTATCTACCATCATCGCCCATCTTGATGTGCACTCCAAGATCTTTGTCCTCCAGATCAGAGAACAAATCTTTATCTCCCGTCATGTGAAAAGACGCACCACTGTCCAAGAACCACACAGATCCCATCACACTTGAAACCAAGCATGCGATCAATGAAAAATCAAGCTCAAACTGAAAAGCTAAGGCCTCTCCCCCTGCAGATCCAGCAGCTTGCTTGTTCTTCTTCTTCTGCGGAGAATTTGTGGCATAGTGTCCGTGCTGGTGACAGTGAAAACACTTCACCTTGGACATATCCTGCTTCTTGCCTTTCGCACCAGACTGAGAAGCTTTCTTGCTCTTCCCTTTCTTTGCTTTGGCAGCCAAAGCACAATTCTCTTCATTAGATACCTTTGATGAAGATCCATTCTCACCTTTATTGTTTCTGAGTTTATCCTTGAGCGCCAGGTCGCTCTTGCTTTGGAATGACATTTGCAATCCGTTGAAAGACATTTTCAACAACACTGCTGCAAATTCGAATTTCCACCAGCTCCAACTCAACCGCTTCCGATCTAGAATTCGTGAGAACACAATATTTCTCGTACAGAGATTGATTGTATGGGCATTCACCAGATATCTCACCTTCCAAAGGAAGGATGAATCCAGAGGCTACCTGGCCCGATTATAGACTCTGCTTGAAGAAATAGAATGTAAACACTTCCTGAATAGTAGATCTGATGATCAATTCTCGCTTGATATCCTGTAAAAATCTCTTCTACAAATCAAGCAGCTCCAATACCATGTAGAAATTTTGAATAATTTAACACATATTCAACAGAGATTATCCTGATCATGTACTATTGCGGAATACATACACAATACATAAGCTTCTCTACGTTGATCATCAATATAGCAACATCAATAACAATAAAACATCAAGAGCATTCACACATTAACACAGTATGTAACCCGGGGAAAGCATCTCGCTAAAAACCCCAACTATCTGTATATTAATGATTGAGACCATGTAACATTACAAAGTACAATGCTTATCACAAGCAATCCAGTGCCAGCTCCACCTGTTACACACAATACAACTCAGATCTAATATCCAAATCTATTCCACTGCTTGCCTGCCTCCACTGCTCAATACCTGCTCAAGAACTGATGAGAATGGCTTATCAAACTCGTATTTCACCTCAAAATAATCACTCACACTTTGTTGGACGTGAGCAAAGGCTACAATACTGGGCAAATACGTGAGCAAACTCATTGACATACTCAATCCCTTGATTGTGCAAGATCTGGTGTACAACTATAGTCACAACTGATAGCGATTTGATTCTCTACCACCTGTCCCTGTTGCACTGAGCATGCACTGACATGCAACTGAGTTAACTGATGTATTCATTAGTTGCATCATGAGTTAATAATTAGTTTTAACAACTCATCATTAGTCTATTTGCAGTTAGACTAACTACAACTAGTTTAACTAAGTTACACTGAACACAACTCCAACTCCACAATCAACTCCACCAAACTCAACTGATTGAGTTCTAATTGAAGTCATGCATGCAACAACTCAACTGACTCATAAGAAAAACGTATTTCCTTCTGACAGCTGCATGTGCCACTTCTGTAGCTCAAACTGAAGTGCTCCAAGAGAATAATATCAAGTTTATAGTCCAAATATTATTATGAGACAATAATATTTGACTTTTCTATTTTTGATAGCCAGTCTAAAAATAGACTTTGATCACTCACACTGTGATCATTCACACTTTGATAAAAAATAGAAGTCCATCTATTTTTCCCAACTTGACCAATCATCTATAAACAGCGACCTGCAATCCATAGACATGATCCATATATCTAAAAATAGACATAGTCTAAAAATAGACTTTCGCCAAAAATAGCCTGCGGGCCCACTTAGTGAAGGCGACTCTTTTCACTAAGCTCCATCATCTTGTTGCAATCTCAACAATTTATGCTCCGGGGAGTATTTCTCATCACAGTGGTAACACAATCCTTGCTTTTTTCTTTCCGCCATTTCCGTTGGTGACACCTAGTGAAACTCGAGTGTTTGGGTAGTGCTCGGACCCTGGGTGGGGCGACCCTTGGCTATGAAATCTGGACGAGTCGACTAGGCCGTTAACGCGCGTTCTACTTCATGAGCTATCTTGCACGCTGCCAACCATGAGATTGGGTGTTGCAGTGGGACGTGGGCTTGTATGGCGTCTTTGAGACCATTGACAAAAAATTCAAAGTAGAATTCATCTCTTAGACCTCTTGTGCGGAAGGCTAATGCTTCAAAGGCGAATATATTCTTGCACCGTGCTTGTTTGTCGGAGCTTAGCAAGACTACCCAAAAGTTTAGATTCATGGTCAAAGCGATCAGAAAGGGATTTTGCGAATATCTGCCAAGTCACGGGTTTTCCATAGCAGCGTTGATGCCACTGCCACCATTGCCATCTTTTGTGGTCCAAGTGCATGCTTCCCACACTTAGCTTAGTCGCATCATCTCTGATGTGATTCAATGTGAAATATTGCTCCATTTGCGCTAGCCATGTGGCCGGATGAGAGCCATCATATTTATACATGTCCAGCTTGGGCGATCGAGGCAGGCACTGTTGGTGGTTTCCATGGAAGTGAAGAGAATGACTAGACTCACCCTCCAGGTTTTCATTAAATCACATGCCTCTGATTGTTCCCCTGACTTGCCCTTTGTGATTGTCCCTGTAAGGTCTGGCTCTGCTTCATTAATGCCTCCAACATTTGTTGAAGGGTGTGTATCTTCTCATTGGCCATAGCTTGAGCTCTGGTTTGTACCATGCACAGAGCCAGTGCACTTGTCGTTACTATGAAAAAAAAATTGGGACCACCTGAAATTTTGACGTTGACAAGTGAATGGTACCACTTTGCTCAACCCGTCGACCTGATTCTCATGGGCTAAGTCTCCTATAAGCGTCTTGGGAGTGTCTCTTTTTTTTTCAACTCCGAAAGGAGTTTTATTCCTGGCTTAGGAATACTGCAATAGCAGATTCCCAGAAAAGTTAATTCTGCGCAATGTCCTGTGAGAATCACGCCCAAGTATAGGAGCCATACAAATAGTTAGAACTGTTGGCGAAACCCTCAACTGCAGAGTATGAGTATAAATGTGGCAGTGATCGAACCCTTGCTGCTAGATCTGAATGGCGGAACTGATTGTTGTGGCTGTGACCGAACCCAACCTGCAAGATCTGATCTGGCAAAGATGATGTGTGATCGAGAGAGAGACAAGGGAATTAGGGTCTCAAGGAGTGTTAGGTGCTACAGATCGTAATATACATAAGGGTCCGACAGTGGTACTCAGCCCAATTTTTCAGGGCACTAACTAAGGAGGATCAACCGTACCTTTAGCCGTACAACCCGACTACCCTATCGTACGCGCGAGTAATCTCCTCGAGCGTTGTTTTCGGTGTACTATAGCGACAAGACGATCGACGGTTTATCTATGGCGAGGTTTCAAGAGAGCTTAGGGGGCTTCCGATATACCTAGAGGATACTTGGAAGACAATGCGTGCATGGTTTTGTCTAATGCGCTACTACTCGAAGGGGCAAGGGAGTCCAACAAGCGTGACCACTTCTTGTATTTATTGCGTGCATCCCTTCCAAAATCCGCAGGTTTATGCACTCAACGACAGATCCCATGGTTTAAAGACGCCGGAACACGTTTCTAGTGAAAAATAATCTGCTAAAAATGGAGATCCCACCGGCCTTGGAAAGTGCTCTGATACCACTTGTTATGCTCTTGACTTGCGAGAAGATACCAGAATACCAAATATGCGAAGAAATATACTCAGAACACAGAACAATAAGAAATCACAGCGTGTATTTTATTATTCAGAAAGGAAAGCAATGTTCACTTGCCTCTTCGATGGGGCAACTTCCAATAGAGCTGGGCTCAATTACAAAATAAGACACGACGCTCTTCAAGGGGAGTCTCTATCCTTTATATAGAATTCATACATGCAATACCATGGTTCTTATTAATACTATCCATCTAATACCATGGGCCATTTGCAACTCACTCTGGTTCCTTCTTCAAATGCGGGTCAACCACTTACAATTATTAATATGGGTTTTATTGACTCTTTAACTTGACTATAACTATAAAAAAACATAATAAATTGTTGGATCCCTATAATTTACTGTTAAATAGCCCAGAAACTATGGAATGACACACGATAATAAACTGTTGGATACATGTCTCTAACAGTTACAGGTATTTCTCTTTCTGTAATGTTAGGTTAGTAGATCCTGGCATTAGTGGTTCAATTTTGTATAATATGGACCAAACCTATCTCATTATGATATGGCTGGCTTAAGCCGGTATTTTAGACATACGTTTGAAGGTAGCAGAATACACAGATAATAAACTGTTAGATACATGTCTGACATTTTACAGTTATTTCTCTTTCTCTAATATTTAGGTTAGTAGATCCTGGTATTAGTGGTTCAATTTTGTATGTTATGGACCAAACCTGTTTTATTAAGATATGGCTTAAGCCGATATTTTAGACATACATTTGAAGGTAGCAGAACCTGAAATGTTGTGAACTAAATACACTTGAGAGGAAACCATTATTATTAATTTTTTTTTTTTTTTTGGGTTAATGGAGCAACCTGTGAAAGCAAGAAGCTAAATCAAAGCTTGTATACGAGCATATCGAAATGGCTTTCAAATCAGGTGAAAACATTAAGGCAAATCAGGTGAAAACATTAAGGACCGAATTTCTGTGGAATAATTATTTGATTTACTCTTTGGTCAAATTTGATAATAAGGTAGGTAAATATCTATTTTGAAATAGGAGAAAATATTAAGGGAGTGACAAAAAAAAATTAAATGGTTGGTAAAGGAGGATAAACCTTAATTTATAATAAATATTAAAGGATTTCAAAAAATTAAATGGTTAGTAAATGTGGATAAACATTAATTTATAGTAAATATCAAAAGTCAGTTAAAATTTAAAAAGCCATACAAATTAAATAAATTATAATTCTGTTTAAAGTAATAATTATTATGTTATTATTCATTAAAATATAATATATAAATTAAACAGGTATACATTTAAAAAATATGTAACAAGATTTTTAACTATGAAGATTTATTTGATTTTTAATTAGTAAATATAATTTGTTATAATACCGTGACTTGTCAATAACACATGTCAAAAAACCATCACTTGTTTCATGTTACACGTTTATATGACATTTTTTTAATTAATAAATTCAATTAAAAGGGCAAAAAAAAACATAACTACTTCGAAAATAAATCTCAACTTTTGATTTGTGTACACTGCTAAAAATATTTTAGAATATTCTCTAGAGGTTAAATTCCTATCATCTATTTAATAATTAACGATAATTAAATTAAATATTTGAAAGCCCAATTCCAAAACAAACATGCCTATCAACATAATTAATACTTTGGTCTAGTTACATGTGTTGAATATCCTATACTTTTTTGTGGGATAATGAGTTTTTACTATAAGAAGGTAGATTACATATTTTGAATTTGTAATAATACTAATAACTAGTTTTGTTATTTCAATTAAAAAGTTGATGTTGAGAGGTATTGATTCATAATAAATATCAAAGTATTTATCCTGTACATTTTTAATGACTGAAATAAAATAAAAAAATCTATTTTATTTTAAATTATTATTAATAACTATAATAATTATAAAAATAATTAATACATGAGATATACATTTAAAAAAACATAATAAGAAAAATATGATAAAATGACAATAAGCGATAAGATTTGAATGACAATTATAGATATAACATTAAAAAAAAAAAATTGTAAAACAAAATGGGCATAAGTGCCTTTGACATCAATTTGAACTCTATTTTTGTGAATAAGATTTGAATGACAATTATAGATATAACATTAAAAAAAAAAATTGAAAAACAAAATGGGCATAAGTGCCTTTGACATCAATTTGAACTCTATTTTTGTGAATATTCCTTGGAGGTTAAATCCTTGCCATTTAACCTAATAATTATTGATAATTATAGTAAAGCTTTGAAAGCCATATTCTTAGATGGACATGTATATGTATGTAAACCAATATTTTAACTGTTGAAACCATATATTAAATGGTTAGTAAGTGTAACTATATATTAAATGGTTGGTAAATGTGGATAGACATCAAAACACTTCTTTGCAAAAATTGAAGAAGAATTAAATCATAAATATTAAATAAATTATAATTTTGTTTTAAATTATTATAATTGGCTCCTCAATGACTGGGAAACATTATTCAAATGTAAAATGGCAGTAACTTAACCATTACATTTTTTAGCCAATATTGCATTATTTTGTTATTGACAAAAAAGATATATATATATATATATATATTTTGCATGTGGTTCATGGACCTCGGAGATTTGGTGACTTCTACGTCCACGAAATAAATGTACCAGGAAGATCCACCTGAAGGGATCACTTCCTACCAGCTCAACCATGAAGCATGACCAGAGTGTCGAGAGAATTAACCTGTGACCTCTCAATAGCAAAGGTTCTTTAACGACGAAGACTCTATCTATTGAGCTAACCATTAGGGCTAAGATAAATAATCATTTATAAGCCATTATTAACTTATTTTCGACAACTTTATTATTTGTAATTTACAGCAAAGTGTAACTACTTTGGGTTCGATATTTGTCTTCTATGCATCTAAGTAGATTCATTTCTCTCCATGTAATGCAAGAAGATATTCTACGATTAGAAAAATCATTATACTCAAGTATAAATATCTGGGCTATTTTCACAACATCATTAGAAATAAAATCTTTCCTTATGGGCCCACTTTTTTTGGATTAGTGAAACTTACCCTTATATGTGTACTCTCGTACACGCCTTTGTTTCGTATAGGCTTTAGCTAGAGTCATAAATCTTCCCGATTTGACAATGTTTCTAGGTCTAAAACTGCTCGAAGACATGTGAGGATGTATGACATATGCTAAGAGAAATGGGTTTGCTCATTATAAATGTTTGCTAGTTAACCACTCTCGGATAGTTTGACGGTCGTTGATGTTAATGGTTCATAAATATACATGGAAATGCGTTAGTCAAAGACACATCAAAGCGTGTCATAGGTCATAATTGAAATATGCACAAACAATTATAGTTATGTGTACCATGTACCGACTTTGCTCTAGTAATACCCTTGAACTAGATTCATGCTCTGATTCAAGTGGTCAAGGCAAGTGGTTTATTGAATGTCACTACCACAATGACCCTTTAACCAAATTAGAATCAAATATAGAGATTCACCAAAGGCTCAATAATGTATCATTCAATTTCAGGAGGTTGAATACATGATGTGTATGCTTTGTTCGTTGAATTGTTTAAAGAAAGTACTGCAGGAGTCAAGAACCCATTATTTAGGCATTTTTCTAAAGAAAACTTACAAAACAGAGAGCATCTGAAGCCACAACCAACCTTGTGTTTCATTTCCTCTATGTAGAGCGAACCATGAAACTCAAATGAAAAGAATGAGAAATTAATTGAATTGGTTACTGGGAAGGGGTTTGTCCAAGTTCCGCATTCAAGATTAAGGAGGGAAGGGAAAGTGGGCTTCATGCAAGATTGCACATTGATTAACCCTCATATTTCATTATCCAATCATCAAGTTTAATATAATTTCAAGTAATAATTATCACATTTTTTTACTTGTTTTAATGTTTTTAATATTTATAAAATTTGAAGGCGAGATAAATTTAAGTTGTATTAAAACTAAGAAAAATGTCTAAAAAGTGAAGTAGGGAAAATTAAATTTACATTTTTTAAAGCACGAGCTATACATTTTTTTAGTAATACCAATTTTCTTCTTGTTTATTTAAAGTCATAAATAAATTTGAAATGCATCATCAAATCATTATTTTATGTTTTATGCCCCTTACACTTGGTAAGATATTTTGATGTGTTAAAACCCTTGGTCCGTGTTTCAATATTTAAATTAGCAGGTACCAAGGCTAGTAATTGATGATTGATAGGCCACTCTTTAATTGACTTTGGTGTAATGATTTCTCTAGTCATAGAGTTCCTTTTTGCATTACCTACAGACAAAAGAAGATGGCCTTGGCCTGCTAAATTGATAGGCCACTATCTAATTCTCAAATTTATCACTCTATTTACAACTTTTACAAGTGTTTTAACTCTCCAATTTACCAAGCCAAGGCCATCTTCTTTTGTTTGCAAGTAACGCAAAAAAGAATTCTATGACTAAAGAAATCATTACACTTAAGTCTAGATATTTGTGTTGCGTTTCTAATACGATTGATTCAATATTTTCCTTTTGGATCATCTTGTGCGAAATAGTGGGACTTAACCTTTTATTTTCGCAGTTCCGTACATTCTTTAGTTCTGCACGTCTTTGTTCCGCTCAAACTTCAACTCCACATGGGTCTTCGTTCCGTGTAGACTTTGACCCTTCCCAAAATTTAGCTAGAGTGATGAGTGTAATGTTGTATGTTAGAAATTTATCTTCATAGGTAATTCCATTGCTAAGGCTTTTCGAAGCGGGGGAATTAGGGTGAGAGTCCAAGGAGCACACTATAAAAGTCCTGCTGTGCAATGACAAAGTTCTTCATTTATCATAAAAGTTTTTTTGTCTCTTCGTCCCTCCTAACCATGCTCCACTGTCTTACTATTAAGGGATAAGTGGTTACGTGTAGTCCCGCGATGAGACGTGAAACTTTTTGTTAAATGGCATAGAATTCCCCGTCTCACGACTCCTGTGCAAGAGAACGGGTGTGCAAATCAAGCAACACAAATTTGTTCCTTTCCCATGGAATTTGAGTCAAAATATATAAATTGATTCATAGGAAAATTTGTAGGAAAAATGTTTTTTTATTTTCTTTTAAAGGGTTCAATATAAGTAAGTTTGAAATATGTATTGAGTCTAAATTTTGTTTTGGTATATGGAAAACACGTTTAAGTGTTAAAATTGAAAAAATGTAAGTTTTTTCAATGCAATAATATAAATGCACATATTGGTTTATTTCACTGGTCCTCTTTCTATAACAAACCACTAGATGAATGTCCTTTTAACAATATGCAATTTTATAGTGTCACTATTGGTTTGTATGTTGATATATATATATATATATATATATATATATATATATATATATATATATATTTATTGTTTGTACCAATGATTTTTTTTTCATTTTTGTAAAGGAAGATAATATTTAGATCGTCAAAATGTTGGAAACATTGAGATATTTGATTCTTTTGATTGGACTTTTTGTTGAATTGCAAGGGAACAAATCATCTCCATTTAAGGTGGAACTTGTCCAAATTTCTTGGAGTCATTGCAAATATATACAATTTCCAATTGATACAGGATATGCACATTTTAGCAACATGTAAATGGTATTAATAGAAACTGTTTTTTCTAATATCCAAAAAAATTCACCTATTACTACTCTTTTTTGTGTTTGTTGTTATAAAACTATAATGTGTAGGTAGACAAAAGAAAAATATAACAAATGGATACCCTTGAGGCACAAAAAAAATAGGAAGATGGAGACAAGCATATCACTGAACTTCAGAAAATAGTTGTGCATAAAGAACTTGATATTAATGTTTTTTTTGGCAAAACACCATTTGAATTGTATAAACAACTTCAATTTCACTGTTGGATATTTCTTATTTAATTCTCTGTGAATGTTTTTGCATAATATATATATTTCTATAGGATTGAGACAATGGACAATACAACATTTCACACTTTTTTTGCAAAATAATTGCAACAAAGCATTATTTTGTCTTATAGAAATGAGTTAAATACATATTCATTGATGGAAATGCATAATGTTGATGATGGTGAGGTTTATGTTCAATGTATGCCATTGTCTGCTTCACTTGAGCGCCCAATGAATGAGAGGGGACTTTTAGGAGACATTTTTTGCATACGTTGGTTGCCAAACTAGCTCAAGATACCAATAAGAATTTGGTTAAAGCCACAAAAGAAGCCATACTTGCGTTTCAATTCATCTGTAGGCATGCACACATATGGCATATTATTTCATGGTGACAATTCCCTGGTGGGACATTTTGATCCACTCCCGTGAAAAAAAAATGTAGATATCCATGCTTCTAGAGGCAATGTAGATGCTTTGTGGCTAGCATTAATCGAACAACAATGGACACAAATAGAAGCCAAGATGCTATCACAAGGATTTAAATGAATGCAATTTTTCAAGGGTTCTTGGGGTGAAAGCTCATTTCAATGCATTTGTCATTTAATGCAACATGAATACGATGTGGGTTTCTTGCATCACATTATGGCCCAAAATTTTTCATACACAATTTTACAAGGTGATCATTTTACATTAATTTGCATAACCGCTACGACAAAGTTAACATACAGAAAAACGAAATTCTTTTTTTGGATTGTGAGTGTTATATTTTTATTTTGACACTGCCATATGAAAAAAGAGACATAAAAGGTGGTCCTTTTGTTTTTTCCTAGATGGCTTATGTTTTGCAGTTAGACATTTTTGTGTGGCTTGGAGACAGAGGAGATATTTTGACTTAATTAAACTTAGACAGGTCCAGATAAGTCACATTTAATGCTATTCAGAGTTAAAAAAATCCGACACAATGTTATTTTGAACCATTAGAACATAGAAACAATATATTTATGAATAAAAAAGTAGTAATAGTATGGAACACTAAAATAATTCCCTTCGAACAATAAAAAAGTTTCTTAGAAACAGGATTGAGGCAAATGATAAAAACATGAACATAAAATCAAAATTAGTTGCAATTCATGATAGGAAGAGAAAGTATAAATCAAAGAACATTGTCTCATTCACTGAAAAAGCATTTGGAAAAAAATTGTTGACATGCATATCTATGATTTCTCATGTTGTTGTTGAACTTTCTTTGGAAATGAGGTTATAAGAAATAAACAAATTGATTTTCAAACAAAACATGTTGAAACAAGAAACATGCCACTGGAACATGAATATGCTTGTAATCGTTGTCAGAAATTCTTGGATCATGGTGATATTACCATATTTTCATGCCCTAAAAAAATAGACATAATAAATGTATTTGCATCGTATGCAAATTATTGAGGTAGAAGAACGACTGATATCAATGCTCTTACCATTCATGAAAATTTGAGAACTGAACCACAAATATAGAGATCAAAAAATGAGTCTAACTAGAGGTGTAATCAATGTTCCCAGTGACACATATCACGTTCAACATGTGCTTTTTCTTGACAAAAAATATACTGATACAATTGTTGTGGAAATAAAGAGAAGACTCTGCTACGAAAGTGCTTATTCTTATGGTTGCATTCAACCTCATATGGTCATGAAAGTGTTGTATCGATTATGAAAAACCATACTTTATCAGATGGAGAGGATTGTTATAAATGAAAATTGGAAGAAAACCTTTTTGGAGGCCACAAACACACTAACAATTGAGATAGATACTGAAATAAACAATGATATCAATGGCAATAACGAGGAGCGAGTGAAAAAAACATTGTTGTATGGGTTCACAGAATGGAATAGTATTTATGTTCTTCAGAGTAATTAGTTAAATATTATGCCTAGTGAGGGATATAAGCCATTGGGAATTTTCTAGGACAAACATTCATAGGAAATGAACTACCCTACACTTTTTTGTGGAGAAAAACGTGCAAATGATATTACAAAAAAATCTACATATAAAAACATTGCATAATGGGAAATATTGCACAAGGATCATGACTTTGCATAACACATCACAAATTTGTTTTACAAGGTAGTATGCATTACACTCAGACAAGTTCTCAATTGTGTTTGGGTAAGAATAAGAAAATGACAACTAAAGGGAAGAGAACCATTAGCAAAATATGTTAAGTAAAATCCAAATCTAGATCATATTCTTAAATAAGAAGTTGGTTACATGAATCTAATAATATTCCACACATACCCATATTCCTTTCTTGGCTTACTTAGGAATGTTTATGCAATGATATGATAATTGGGCCCACCAACTTTTTTTTGTTTCCTTCAGATGTGGTGATCATCATTGGAAACCATTGGTCTATGTGATGCAAGTTATCAAAGAAAAACAAAAACCTTCTACTGACAATGAGATAACAGAAAACACGATTGAAACCTTATTAAGAAATTCTCCAGTAACATGTGTACATTACTACAATAATATGATAGCTCCCTATGACAACTAGTTTCCCATGATAAGAAGTATCTTGGTGAATTGCAAGACTATTTTTTTTGTAACAGAATTCCAAAACTGAGGATGCCAACATGACCATGCATTTCTATGGACAAAGAATGCACAAGTCTATGGAAAAAATACGAATACTAAGATAGGGAACTTTGTACATAGATATTTTTCTTGTGATTCACAAACTCTTGAAAATGATCTTAAAACAATTCAACATCATCATCATACAAAGTCTTGTAGAAAAAAAAAATGTTCATTGTAGGTTCAATTTCCCCATTCCTCCAATAAGGAAAACAAATTGAGTTCACAGATGACAAAATGAAGAAAAACACAAAACTTATTTTCCAAATGCTAGAACATGCCACATAATAAAACATATATGTATGACAACTTCTTGACATAATTGGGTTTGTCCGAGCATGAATACATTGATTCCATAAAATATAGTTTAAAACAAACAATGATTTCACTGAAAAGAAGATCCGCTGACACATGGAGTTTTTGTCGTCATGTTCTAAAAATGTGGAGTGTAAACACAAATGCTCAGTTTATGCTTGATTCTTATGGAATAGCCAATTATTGTAGCTTTCACATGAAAAAACTTGACAAAACCATGATAATAACTTTTAAACATATTTGAGAAGAATATTAGAAAACAAACCTTTATACGGTGCAAACAATCATTCGACTTGGAAAAAATTTGCTCAATTTACAACAAATGTCTACACACCAAGTTGTGTATATCGTTTTGTCCCTTTCTTTGTTTAGAAGTTCAAGAAAATATACTTCTCCCAAAGACAAAGGGTGTCTATCCTCAAACGACCAAAATAATTGCTGCAAGAACCAAATGATTCAAAGGATGTGTTTTGTGTTTCAATTATTGATTGTTATTTGCAACGACCTTAAGCTATTGAACACATTTTTTTAACATAGTTTTCATCAAGCTATACAAAAAACGACAAGGAACAAAAACATGGTGATGTGTCATTTGTCATAAGATTTGTGAGATATAATGAACATAAGGACCCAGACAACTTTTATAGAGAAAATTTGATTCTATATGTGTCATATAGGCTTTATGAACATGTATTTAAACATATGTATTCTAGTTGGATGAATTCCTATTTGAGTCTAAAAGAAACCATAAGAAAAAATGAACAAATGCTCACTTATCTAGATCCTATAGCATGGGGTGACCTTGATGACGCATCAACCATTGTTGAAATAAATGATTGTGAAGATTTCAATAGAGATGTGAAGGAAGAAGGAAATTCAATTTCCAATGGCCTTTTCTTGAACAAAATTAAATAATATGAAGAGTACAATATTGATATTGCCCTCCAATATTTTCATAGAATGAAATTCATAAAAACATTAGTTGATCAACACTTATCGTATTGTAAAACAACCACATATACTACAGAATGAAGAATTATATAGCATAAGAAGATAATTGAACAGAAAACAAGTGACAATAGTAAAATATATCTTGCTTAAGAAGAAAAAAGCTCCCTTAGAACCAATATATCTTTGCTTGACTAGGGATGTAGGGATTGGAAAGACATACGTTGCAAGAGCAATCTTCCAATATCTTGTGCAATTGTACAATAATAAAATTGAATACAATCCATTTACATTAAAGGGAGTAATAGAATCTTATACATGCAAAACAAATTTCAATCCTGGTGGTGTAACATTGCACTCTGCCTTTTCCATGCCTTTTAACAAATTTGAATACTTGCCTTTAAGCAATGAAAAGATGGATACATTGTCCAAACATTTTGAACATCTTCATGTTGTTATTATTGATGATATTTCTCTTGGTGTCTGTACACTTTTATACAATATTGATAAACAATTGCGTGAAATAAAACATACCCCTACTAAATACTTTGGAAATGTGTGACGAGTTGTATCAAGCCCAAGCTGTCAAATACTCTGTGATATTTGAACACTCGATGTCGAACAAATTGAGAGTGCCATATAATTTTTGGCAAGACAAAGTTAATTGTTATGTTTTACATATTCCATTGTGTCAAAAATACATAACTTTTGTTTCAATTTTGAACAACATGAGATTGAATGCACATTTAGATGTTGACATAGAATTTATCAATCATTTTGTTATAGGGAACCACCAATGCATCTACTTTTTCCATATCTATTTTACATAAATAAAGATGTGCAATGAAACAATGAAACAATGTTGTCACAAGTGGATAAAGATTTAATAGTCCTTGAAGAATTTGACAAAATTGAAAGCATTGAAAAAAACTTTACATCTTACGAAAACAATGATACTTCCAACAAAAGTACTACTAAAAATAAATATGCTCGTTGAATTATATGCTAGAAACTACGATAGCGAAGAAGGCCTTGTTAATGTTGTTGATGGAATATTGAAAGCTTATTCTTCAAATGGAGAAAATGGACAAGACGTAGTTTTGATATAATTTTTTGATTCATCCATCAGGGAATTACAAAGAAACAAATTCCAAGAATTATATGGTATAGATATTGAAAAACATGGACACCAATGTTCCCTGTTACAAAGCTATTACCATCATCTCGAAGAAAAGTCATTGCAAAAGACGAAGACAATTTCCAGTACAAATAGCTTGCGTTAGAATAATACATAGAGCATAAGGCTTGAATTTATAAAGACTTGCATTTGACCCAAGTAACATTAGGAAACATGTTTTAGTGTACACAACTCTTTCATGAGTGAAAACCATGGATTCATTATTCTTGCTTCAAAAATCAACACATGAAAATTTCCATGTTAGCAAAAAATTAGACAAAAATGATTTTCTTGATTGAAAATGCATTGTGGAACTTTGATCTTGTTTGTCACTATTTTGCAGATACCAATTTACTTACATTGGTCTCCTTGAACACTCATAGCTTTTGTGCACATCTTGATGACATTCAACAAAATGAAGACATTATGAACAATACGGTTATTTTCTTGCAAGAGACACACATAGATTTCCTATTTAATGAACATAAGTTTCATAGGCTTCAACTTGAATTCATCATACTTTGTTCATGGTGTTCTTGCATATAAAAATACAAACATATTTGAAACTAAAAACTTTTGAAATTCAAAAGTAAGCTTGTGATGTCACATATCTATGTAATACAATCAATTTGCATTATGAACATATATGCTACTCCCTTTACTCTTGTCTTTACAATCATTGAAATAATATCAATATCCAAATTACAAATTCTTCATGCCAACTATATCTTGATTATTATTGGTGATTTCAATGTTGACATGCATTTAAATAGCCAGAGAATAAAGCGACTAAATGAATATATGTAACTGATTCAATTGCATGAATTGACACACAATTATACTCCAAACTTAGAATCTCAAACAAACCATATTTGGATAAGTCTTGACTTTGGTTGTTGTCAATTCAGTTTATTCAATGCATATTGGAGTGATCATGATGTAGTTCATGCTAGCTTGTGCCTAAACTGAAGTTTTCTACAAATGGTTGCAATCTTATACCTATTTTGTTTCTTCTTTGAATAAGAAAAAAAGCCTAAAAATAACAACAAAAAATCACTTCGCTTGTTTTAAGTATTGTTTTCTTCATTGTCATTATTTGTTTTCTTGTTTGGGACTTGATACTTTATCATTTGAAATAGTACCAACATTAACCTTCATAAGATGAATTCAAATATCTAATGGAGGAATTCTATTAGACATATGTTGACTTGAACAATGTTTACTCTTTAAAACTCATATAGTTATAGCGATTCCATTGTACACTTGATGTTGTCATTAATTTGTGACCTTCTTCAACTCGTTCATTTCTATGCCTCGGTCTTCTTTGACAATTACAACTGTTGAAGCCTCTAATTATTTTGATTCAATTTAGGCAATGTTAAGAAAATAAATTATTTGCATAGAAATTGAACTAATTGTTAATCGAACATTGGAGTTACAGTCATTTGAACTACAAATTTTAGTCTTTCAATGTGTATTTTCGAAAGAAAGAATTTATAGAAACTGTGTTCTAATAGTGCCTTTTTTTAATGCAAATGAGTAAATTTGAACAATGGTTCCTCTTTAATATGCATATAAATAGAACTACAACATGTGTTTAACACTGCATATGTATTACTTAAATAGATTGATGAGATATGTTACACAATCACATATAATACATACATTTCATATTTAAAGTATCATGTGATATCAAATGATAAAGGATCATGTGATATTTAAAATTTCTCATCTTTAAAGGATCACATAACATATGTACATTTCTATTGAGTTTCTTTGAACAACTTAATGATAAATCAACATAATCTTATTTATAGACTCTCACAAAAACAATGTCTAGGGAATTTCTCAATTACATCTTGACTTTTTATAAGTTTAAATCTTATTTATAGTCTTACAAAAACGAATGTGCATGCAAGTTTCCAATTGCATCTTAACTTTTTATAAGCTTTATTCTATTTTTTTTTGCAATTATTTAATGCTTCCCTTGCTCTTTTTTTCTTACATTCTTATATCTACCACAAATTTAACACAAACAAACTATTGTAGATTACTAGAATCTTGAAACCAACTAACATGTTTTTCTCGCCATACAAGCCATTCTGCAACAACTGTAAACAACTCATTAGAACAATGGACTGTGCAATAGATAACATGTTTTATTGCACAGCTATGGTGACAAAAGGTTATTTTATAATGAACACAATTTGTAGTGTATAATCAAGGATGCAAATGGCAAGGTAGATTGCACGTTTCCAAAGGATCTTCTTGATCAATTCTTCCCAAAACTTTTGCAAATATCCTTTGTAAAATACAAATAAAACATCTCAGAGATTGTCTCCCTATTACGTGGATTCTTAATAACTAGAACCTTTACAATTCCAATGGACAATATCATTGCCAACATGAAAAACATTTGACATCCTTGATTACTCTATTGCAGTATAGTCTGATTTATTTTGTACATTCTGAGTCTGCTCATGAATGATGCAAAAAATTATGAGATAACGTTTTGTATGAAATGTCATATGGCTCTCATTCCTATGATAGTGGACATAAGTATTAATTGGCCATGAGTTTTCCAATATATTCTCTCAGCTTGTATATTATATCTAATCTTCTGTTGTTGATCAATATAAATATAAACACTGGACAAGAGTTTTTCAGTGCTAGATATGTGTTCCATGTATAATAATGATAAATCTGGTTTCAGTTGTTGCTTCTGTGGCTCTGTTGTTTGCTATGTCTTATTATGTTAATGAATACATAATGGACCTAGATTTTACTATTTATTGTTCAAGTTATTTTATGCATAATTGTTGAATGACATTGCAGAGATGCACTCCTTGTATAAATTATAGGAGTTGCATTGCTTGTTCTTAATTTATTTATTGCAACTTCATTATTTAACATTTACACCCAAGTCTAAATAACTAGGTCTATTTTTCAACATGATTATAAGTTATATATTTGGAATTTGATCGCACCTTGTGCAGAGCAATGGAACTTTCTCTTCTACCTCTATACATGCCTTATCTTCGCACATGCCATTTTACGCACATACCTTACTTCCAACAGTTTGAGTTAGTAGGATTTTTGAAGCAAGAAGAATTATAACACAAACCTATATATATTAAGTGTTATTATTGACTTATGCTTAATTTTTATATACATAACATTGAAAAACTTTTTGAGTGGAGTATAAAAAATTTAATAAATTCTTTTAATTAAATAATTTGTGAATTTAAAGTGAATTTACTATTTTTTCTTCTTTTTTTAACTTGCATGCGTCGAACTAAAATATAAAATACTGTGACTTCATGCTTCTGCAATATTGGGGTAAAAGTCAAATGATACTTACCCTTTTACCTATGCACATACTTTACCTCCACACATATTTCAACTAACTCCACACATCCCTAACCTCCACGCATCCTTGTTTCAAACAACACTTTGTCTTTTGCACACATTCACACCACCACACACATTCTCGTCTCTGTTGACTTCTTGCACACATGTCAATTTCCCACAACACTTCTTCCCTACACCCATTATGCATAATTTCTTTTTCACAATTGTGCTTGTCTATGTTCACGCCCTATAACTTATGTAAAGACATGATTTTAAAGGTTAATTTTAAAAGGAAGACATTAGTTGTGCCAAACACATCTAACACAATGTCACCACAGAAGTCATTCCCCGAGACGAACTCATAATTCATCATTTAACATGGCCAACGATTTGGGACTAGCAAGACTTGCGAGATAGGGATTTATATGTAATTTAACATAAAGGTTCATGTCTCATTGTGGGATTATATATAATTATTTACTCTTTAACATTAAGAGAGCATGACACAATTAACGAAAACCGAGAAACAAGAAAGTCTTTCATATCACAAAATTTAATGTCGCACATGGGATTTTTTTAGGGTTTTAGACATTAATTGTGTATGTTAGTTGCTGACATCTTTCCCATTGCACCACCAAACATATGTAAATTGATGATTTTAAATGTTAAGGCCAAAAAATAGACTTTAGCTGTGCACATGCCCTTTGTTCCATATGTTTTAGACATGTTGATATTTTTGAAAGCGAGTCATCTTATAAATTATATTTATTGCTTACATTCAAGCTCTGCACATTCCTAAAATTCACCTATCCTTGTCCTGCACAACGCTTCCTTTTCCGCCATGGAAAATTTTAGGGGCTAATATTCGTAGGTGGGCTAATTTTCCATGATTTTTCCAAAAAAAGATTCGCCGATTTCCATTTTTCTAAAAATGATTTGCCCAAATTTTACAATATCAAATTATTTTACCTTAAAAATCAGCAACATTATATAGACACTATACATAAAATCATTATAAATTTGAATAAATTTACAAATATATCAATAAATATTTTATAGTTTTCATATTAGGGATTAGTGAGATTCACCAATGTTTTTAAACTTCAAGATAATTTTGCATCCTTAAATTTTTCCATGTGACTTCTGCACACATTCTTAGTTCTGCACAACCACACACATTCTTGCTTCTCCATAGTTATTTTGTACATATCCATTACCCACAACACTTTTTTCACACATGTACTATGCATAATTGATTTTTTTCATTTTTCACAATTGTCTTTGCACATTCCACAAGACAAAGTCATAATGCATTGTTTAAAATTGTCGACGGCCATGGACTAATAAGAGCCACGTGACGAGGATTTCTATGTCATTTAAGAGAATGGTTCATGTTTCACCGTGGGACTGCATGTAAGGGTTTATTCCTTAATGGTAAGGGAGCAGGGCACAATTAACATGAATCGAAAGACAAGAATTATGATACAAAACATAAAAGTGGAAACAAGAATTGTGCTTGTTAGTTGCTGAAAACTTTCCATTGTAATTTTCTGCATTGTCTTACTCTTGTATCAACTTTCCAAATTCTATAATTGGTTGAACAATTTGTAACATAGTTTTGTTTTCTCATATCAAGTTTCAAAAAAAAATTAGAAGTCATGCTATAGAGGTAGGGATAGTTGCTTTGCATATATTTCTCTTGTTGTTATTATTAATAATTATAAAATAGTTAATATATTGGTTCAACATATATACATGTAGAAAAAACATGTAACAATATTCTTAATTATGGAGATTAATATCCACTTTACTAAGGGCATTTTTTCTCCATAAATAGCCTTTGTTACAATACCGTGGGTTAATACCATGATTTACAAAAACCACATGTCTAAAAAAACTATAATTCATGTTCATATGACACATTGTTCATATGGATTTTTTTTTATTTTTATTTTTTATTTTTATATTTATCAATTTAAAAGTGTATAACTACTACTACATCTAGTTTGTGACTTATATTAATAATATTGTAGAATATTTTATGGAAATTAAATCTCAATTATGCACTTAATAATTATTGATAAATAAAAAACATGAAATTCTTTTTTCAAAATAGACACATCTACGTGATTAATTCATATTCATCTTCATTTTTAAAAATAAAAATTTCAATAAAATAAATGAACAATATCCAAAATAAAATAAAAATATTATTAAAAATTGCTTATATACACTCTCAGTTACATTTACTCCTATTCAATAAACTCCTCTTGACAATCAAGGTGGAAGGATAATTATTAAAACCATATATCCATTTCCTTACTTTTGGCAAATGGTCTTTAGACCCAGTTTTGCAATTAATCATGGTCAAAGTGGATAATGGACCATGAAAGTAGAGTTGTTTGACTCTCTAACCATAAATGTTATAAAAAATAATTTTTTATAGAAATACTACAAGGTAATTATTGCAATTATATTTTAAAATTAAATAATTTTATTTATAATATATAAGCATGCATATCTTTTCTTAGAATCTATGCATTTATATTTTCATACATACTAGCATAGCTATATGAATTAAATAGTTGGTAAACATTTATAACTGTCAAAATGCTTATTGTTGGAAATATGTTGTCATTGATGGAAAAAGAAAAGGTAAAGGCAATTGCAAATATTGGAAAAGGAAATCAATGGCAATTGAAAATGCATTGGTAAATATGTTGTCATTGGTGACGAAGG
Source organism: Pinus tabuliformis (assembly GCA_031772625.1). NCBI lineage: Eukaryota > Viridiplantae > Streptophyta > Pinopsida > Pinales > Pinaceae > Pinus > Pinus tabuliformis. The sequence continues at coordinate 477,499,513 of CM062812.1, read as the reverse complement.
AAAAAGTAACAAAGGTGGGAAATGAAAGCATGACAATTACAAAACACTATAAATGGTGTTGTCATTATTGGAAAAGGAAATGGCAAAGGTGGAAAAGGCAAAGCAATGCAAAGGATAAGTCACAAGAAGATCAACATGTATGAGAATTGTGCAGAGACTTTGGAGCATCAAATCATGTTAGAAGTAGGTGGAACCCACACAAATGGAAAGAGCTCAGAAAGAGATTTCCAATGATATGTGGAAGATTGAAAATGGCCTCCTGGATCAAAAGGTAGAGCTAATCAAAGTTTGGTGACCTTAAGTCCATGATAACAGAGTTAAAAGGTGATTGGGAGAGCCTGTGGTGCCTAGCCAAAGTTGGCACAAGTGCCAAACATGATAAGAAAGGTTGGTGGAGCCATTGTACAAAGCTCCAGGTAGACGTGGCTGATAGTGAAACAACAGGAATCGTTTCTATTGGCGCAAGAGGAGCCCACATGACAACCTAGCCCGACGGAGTTGCCCCGACGATATAGTTATGATGCATAAGTCTAAGTGCCAAAATGAATGGAGCAGGATGATTCCATCTTGACGGACTTACCCCGATGGGTGCAACTTAGAGGATTGAAAAGGGTGCACAAAACGACGTCGGACAATGGATGTCGAAAAACTGTTTGGGGAGCACAAGGTTAAGTGTCGGGAGATAGGCACCGGGCCATGTGGCGACATTATGACATCCCTATAGATGGAAGTCTTGTCAGGCCTCAAGGTGTTGGGAGGTGGTTTCCCATACCATAGATCGTGTAGATCAATGACAAATAACCACTTTGGTACCACTCCCCCAATACCAAAAACCACAATGGAGTGGTGTTAAGGCTGGTTTCTTGAACCCCTTGCTTTTTTTATTGATAAAGGAAATTTCTCGCAAAACAAAGGTCTCGGGGACCCTTTCTCTCTCCTCCGATAGGACAGGTGGCAACATGAAATTGGCCCAAATGATGCAAGTGATGACATCAAATTTGGCCAATCAATAGTGGACATGTGGCAGTCATATTTGGCATTTTTGGGTACCCAAAGGGACCATATTTGAGTGACATGTGTCACCTATCACAGATTGACACATAACACAGTTGACGTCAGAATGACATCATCCTGCTGGTAAAAGTCCGTAATTTTAAAGAGCAGTGCACTAGGGAAGCGTTGCGAAAGAGGCATCGGGCTGATGAGGCTTGTGTCAGAGCTTACTAAGCCCAAGAGAAATTCTATTAACTCTTGTTGTAGCAGGGAGACCCCATCGAGACACCTCATCCCGTAAGGAAGGCCCCAGAATTTTATGAAGGGGCACAAGAAAAATGCGCTAGGAGACAAGCATCGGGACATGTCTGCATTGACAGGTTGGTAGAGTGGCAGCAAACGAGAATGAGGCTGGGCGGTCCCCATAGGACACGTTGACCCAATGGCATGAACTCAATGAGTGTATAAATAGGCACAGGCTTAAAGGGCCTGGATAGAAGGGGCTATAGGGTAAGCTCTGACCCTTGGTCATTTCACATAGAAATAGACCAAGGGCGTGGTGTATAATGAAGGGACACAAATAAAAGGTGTTAGGATTGGGAGCTCTGGCCTTAGCACCAACATGTGGTCATTTCACATAGAAATGAAACCATGGGCGCGATGGTTATAATGAGTTGCAGAGACTATTAAGGAAGCTAATCACTTTCCCATAGTCATTTCACGTATAAATAGACCAATGGTGCAGAGGATTAATAAAGGGAATTAATCCCGTGTAGGGAATAAAGAAGCTTAGCGCCCAAAGGCCTAGCCAATGATCGTGGTAAATGTTCATGGGCAACAATCCCTTTTAGAAAAGACTGATAAATGAGCTACCAAGGGAAAGAGTTCCTTTTAGCAGAGACAAATAAACGAGCAGGGGAAAGAGTCCCCTCCAGTGAGTACTGGTAAATGAGCAGGGGCAACAATCTCTTTTAGTGGTAGTTGATAAACGATCAGAGATATAAGTTTCTTTCAGTAGTAGCTTATGGGGCATTGATGTAATCAGGTTGAAGCTTGTAATAAAAAGAAGATTGGTGTCTTCTGTATGTGTTGCTCACGTGCTTGATGTTTATGATGTTATGTTCTACATGATTGAGTTGTGTTGTTGATCCATGAATAATTGTTAAAGTGATTGAAAAGTGTAATTTGTGAAGAATTTTATAATTTGGCCAAACTATTGATTCACTCCCCTCTCAGTAGTGTCCTAGTTTCCGTTGTTTCTTACAATTAGTATCAGGGCGAGTGTCCTTTAGGATCATTTTAACAAATGGAAGGAAGATCTGGGATCATGGAGAACCATGATTGGATTACCTTAGATGGAGTTCCATTTTTGAATGGATTAAATTATGCAACTTGGAAGGTAAGGATGAGAATCTACTTTCAAGGTCTTGATTTGGATGCATGACTATCAGTGGAGTATGGAGTAATAAATGATAATTTTGATAAATAATTTAGGAAGGAAATCATGAGAGAGTTGTCTAAGTCAAATATTGAAAAACTAATTTCTTTTAAAACTGCCAAGGAGATATGGGACAAATTACAATCCATCTATGAAGTAGATGTGCAAGTTGCATGTGTTGTCAAGAGGCTTTCCATGGAGGATGAAGCAATCAAAGATTCAAAGAGTGTTGAATATCATGAATTAGATGATGATTCTTCTGTATCAATAGGCCAAGTCGATGATAAACACTCAAAGGAGATGCAACCTACAAGTAAGTTGTTGTTTTTTTGTTATTATAGAATAATATAACATTTATCTTCAAACTGCTCAGCTGCAAGTACTGGTGAAAGTGAGAGTTTCTCATCAAGTTTTAGTGGAGAAAGGACCACCTTGATAGTAATATAAGACCTTGAAAATGGTCAAGAATACAATGGGTCCACCTCTGGTGAAGAGGAAGAAAGGACAACTTGTGTGTTAGTAAAATAATCCCTAGAGTCATCAAGGGAACAAACTCTTGAACAAGATGTGAGTAAAAATGACACTTGTCATGGATCTAGTTGCTCCTCTAGTGACTTGGAAGATCTTGATGAAAATATATATTTGAAGAGGAAACTCATATTAGCTCTTGAGGAGATCAAGAAAATAAAATCCAACAATATGGATATAGAGAAGGAGAGTAGAGCATTAAAAGAGCAGTTGATGAATATTTAGAAGGATTCAAATAATTCTGAAGCATTTGAATACATTGAGAAGAGTCATTGTTCCTCCTAGGCCGAGATAATGTTGGAATATGACAGTGCTAGAGAAGCATCATTAAAGAGGTCCACCATATTTGTAAAAAATAAATCCAACAACACTACAATGGTGGAGAAAAAAGGGTAGCATCAAGGAGATAAAAGGACTTCCAAGAATCAATATAAAGGTATGCATCCCCTTATATGTTTTTATTGTAGCAATGCAGGGCAATTTGCCTCCAAGTTTCCAAAAAGGAAAATGAAGGTGCAACAAAATAGGTGGAATGCTCCATTTTAGACACAACCATGAGTTACTGAGAGCAATTAAAACATCCAAGCACATAGAGCCTTTCCCATCAAAGGAAATATGACGATTGGTCTAATAATAACAAAAGAATAAGTATTAGTCCAAGAAATTGGATAAGAAGAAGCTTTGGTAAGATAAATAATTCCTTTTCCCCCTTCTTGAATAATTTTGAATGCTACAGGTGTAAGAAATATGGGCATAAAGCAGCTACATGCAAATTTGGCAAGAAAACCTCTTTTCAAAACACTACAATCAGAGGCATGGATTATGATGAGAACAAGCAAAGAGAACTACACAAGAGCTATTTTAGCACTTAGAAGAAAGACAGATCAAATGGTGCATGGAGGAAACACAAAACAATGTTTGGATTTGAATATAATTAAAAAAATGTTGATCTATCAAATTATGCAATTCTAGTAGTTGATCTCTCTTATATAATCTCCAATAGGCAGAGACTCCAACCAGATAAACGAAGCAACATCAACTGTGGCAATCCTCCAAAACAATACAGTGAGAAATAATATAAATAGGTAAATTGAAAATTGGATTTAATTAGTGCTAACAAGAAGAATGATCAATGGTCTGTATGCTCAGGAAATGGTAGAAAGCCACATAGTTAGGTGTTGTATCTGCTACAACACCACCCAAATTTTTGGGCATATTCAAAATTTTGGGTACCCCACCATTCACCTTGAGCTTCTAGGGTTTTTGATAAGACCCAAACTGGTTTCTCTCCTAGCGACCTTGCCTATCCAACCCCTTTGGTGTGCCCACTCACGTTTCATGCATCACATTCACGCATCATGTTTTATCTCAGATATAGGCCTCAGAATTGTATTAAGGTTTCAAAGGTCAATGGCTTCATTAATGCATTAAGAGTCTCTCATGATTTTAAAACTCATCTTCGCATGATACACATCGTGATCAGTGGATGTCCTATATTTTAACAAGCATGCGTTCAAGGTGGCTTCCCATAAGAGTGACAATATTAGAGTTTGGGAGAAACCCTATATTGTCAGAAGAGTGACCCCCCTCCTATTTCGATCTAAATCTCATCCCATTGAGAGTGCGTTTCCATCAACATTTTCGGGCATCATGGAAGAGATTGTTGCATGTCATATGAACCTAGGTCAACTATTGGTTCCTCATCTGAGCATGCATGTTAGTCTTCTTAACAAGGATTCGTCCCCATGTATATTCAAAACCCTAGATCGTGGTAACCAATAGGCCAACCGTTCTAAAGATTTCAAAGGACTCCCTCTATGAGTGCATCATCCCTCAGGAATTATGTGATATCAAAATCAACTGTAATTAATAGATCCATGAAAGTGCCAAAATGTTAAGTTGGCCTCCAAACTTAAGCATGCTTTTATCAACCAATATAATTTATAACATCTTAATTGGGGTCATTTATTGTTCAGGCTCCTCAAATGAATTAGTGTATTGATTCATTTTACTTTCACACGAAAATGTCACTATTGTAGAATAACTTATTTTTCATCTCGTCTTCTTTTTCAAGATGCCCTGGAAGTACCTCAGACTATGCTATAGCGGTACAAGTAGTCCCTTGGCACGACTTCACTAAGACGCTCTGATGCCAAGAGTTCCTCAATACGTGGAATGGTGGATGTTTGAAATTTATAGATGGGTTATGTTTTGGATTTCGAGCCACCATAATGCGCCCAAAAGTTGTACGAGAGGTCTCTACACTCAGAAAATTAAAAGCCATAAAATCCAACAAAAAATATGACACAAGGCATAAATAATAAAGGGGATGGTAAGCATATGACATTGAAAGTGCCATTAGAGGCATAGATAAAAGAGAATGCTTGAGCCCAACTCAGGTATTTAGATTCTAGGTGGAAGAAACATCTCGAGCACGAATAAAGGGTCATGCATTCCATATGTGCGGTGGCTATATCTATGCCAAAACAAACTTTGAAAGGGGATACTCAAAATAGTTGAGGTTAATCATGGAAAGGCGTTGATGAAAGCTTCATAGCATGATCTTGAAGCCCAATTTATTCATTCAACGACCTTTTGAAAATTCAACGCATTGCATGTCATTTTATTCGCCGAAGTCGCATCAAAATATAATCCTCCATGTATTTGGTTCTACATCAAGGCGGTTATCCTAGAAAAATGCAGATATAAATGTGCACTAGGATTGATATTTCTTGGTATGCACATATTATTGGAGAAGGAGTTGTTGCAGAAGTTGAATTCTGACTTGGACACATTATGCAAGTCGCAGTTTCCTTTATCAAGCTCAAAAGTTGCAATATCGCAATCCACAGGTAACCAAAGGGTGCGATTGTTATCACAGTGTGACCATACAACCCTAGGCAAGTCATATCTTCCCAGTCACACTCCATAAGGAGCAAGGAGGAGCAACCTATCTGGAATGCGACTTTGCGACCTCTAGCAAGTTGCATTTCCACACAGTCACATTATCGCAGGGATCTATTTATTTCATAAAGACCACTGACTTTATTTTATATATATGAAAGGGGCCACACCAAAGACAGTTGAGGTTAGAAATGTAGGGGTTTTGACAGAAGAACTGCAAACCGCAAACCTTGTAGAAGTCAACGTGTTTTTGAAAATGTGATGTTGTGCAACACATAGGAAGAAACACATTAAAATATAGGCAGGGTCTCCCACCCATACCACGCAAGGTTGGAGAAGGATTAAACATTCCACCAGTCGCCTGGAAGTCGCAAAATCACACCCTGAGAGGGTTGATGACTATGCGATCAGGCCTGCATTGCTGTTGTGTGATTTTCTTTTTAGGTCGCCCAGTCAAAAATCACAGTTTCAAAACACAATGATCAATGCAACCTGTCCTATGTTGCGATCGTGCGACCCCTCCCAAGGTAGCTAAGTCGCAAAATCACATTTGGAGCAGCCAACAATCCATGCGACTTGTCCTCTTTCATGGTCGTTAAAAATATGGATGTAGACGATGATCTTGGAAGCGAGTTGCACGAGGCCAATATGAAAAGGAAGCCTGCATTGCGACTGCTTGAGGAATTAAAAATTCATGCTTCATCCATTTATAGAATTGGCCAATGTCATAAAACTACAAATGTTGGGCACATTTTGGTGCTCTCTCAAAGAAGTGGGAATTGGGGTGCGTGAAAATTTGTTGCTTAAAGAAGCCTCCTGTTTAGTAGTGCAAAGAGAGAGAGTCGGTGATTGTTGGGCGGTGCCATGAGAAGCTCATTTGTCTATGTAGGGAGGGATTCATTCATGTCTCGCAAGTACGTGTAGTGATAACACCCATGGCTATTATTAAGGTAGACGATATTAATCAATCCTCTGCCTTATCTTCTGAAGAATAAAGCTGAAAGTGAAATAACGTTGTTTTGATGCGATGAAGGTTGGGATAATGTAACTGATATGAAGGTTTTGTCCTTATCATCGTAGGGGTGCGATTATGCGACCCTTGCCTAGATTTCTAAGTCACATAGCCACAGCCAGATAATCTCCAGGATAGTGCGACTCCCCTCAAAAGCAACTCTGCGACCTCTCCCAAGTTGCCAAGTTGCAAAATCACTCCCGAAGCAGACAGAGGTTGATGTGACTCCTCTTATTCTGTGACTGTGCGATGAGTTTTCAAATATCTCCTACATGAAGTTGCAAAATCGCAGGCATGACTAGCCATTAGAGTTGCGACTTCCAGCAAAATGCGACTATGCGAATTCTAAGTCGCAATTCTGCCCACCTTATTTAAGTTGCCCTTCTAAATGAGATCGATGTGAATACTCCATTCCAATTCGAATTTGCTTGCTTTGCTAATGGGGAAATCTCGACTAGGCATTTAAGGAATTCAAACAAGTGTGGGATGATTTTAAATGGGGCAATTTTCAGTTGGGCAGCCAGAGAACTTGTCTAATATCGAAGAGAATTCAAATGAGTATGAAGAGATATCATATTGGCTTGAAGAGTTCCTGAGGAAACTTCAGGGGATGCTACATTGTTTTGAGCAGGAAATAGGGGTTGATTATTTTCGACCAAGACTTTTAGGCTCTGATCCCCTCACATACGTCCTTCTACCAGAAGGGGCGACATTGTTGGCCTCACCGTTGTTGTTTCTGATACTATGTTTTGTTGTTGCTGTGACAATTCCAAGACCAATATCCTATCCCAAAGATGAGGGAGATATATACCCTATCCTAGGTAAAAGGAATCTATGCGTTGGTTTTGTTATTGTAGAGAAACTAGAAAGATGAAGAACAACCCATCACCAACACTCGCAAAAATGGACTCTTTCTTTCCCCTCAAATTGTTCATTCATTAATTTATCTCATTTATTTTCCTTTTACTACCATATGTTTATCATGGGTTTTAATTGATGATTATGTCCTTGCAGGATTATAGGGCATGAATGTCTCAATCATATAGATTCGCCACCAATTGGAGAATGATTCAAATTTATGAGCACACATTCATCAGTTACTTAAAGTTGCCTCGACCATAGAAGTTAGGAGCAGGGAAGCAAGATGTTGAGCTATGCAGCAGGATTACAATTTGTCATGAAGCTTGTATGGTGAGAGTTCCCCTTTAGCAAGCCATATTGTCCCTTGAAAACTTCAAGAACCCCTCGATAAACCCCAAGACACATCACCAGAGGATTGATGAACGAGAGCGAAGCATCCGCGTCATTATGAGATATATACATCAAGCATTCTAGGGTTTTCAATAACCCTCTACATCCCTCTCCTCTCTATTTTATCATAATGTAAATATAGCCCACCATTGTAGCAGCCACTATGTTGGAACTGAAGCAGACTTGCAACAATCAATTTTGGCTTGAGAAAGGAGTGGGTAAACTCAAGAGTCACGGGGGCAGCCGAAAGGGCACTAGGGAAGGCCAAGGGTCACGGTAGGTGAATAGTCACCTCGTCTCTATAAATATTCCCCCAGGCCTCATTAATAAGGACTTTAGCACTTGAGTTGAGGCTAATATAGATCATTGATTTATGCTTGAGAGCTAGGGACCACTTAGCTCTTGGTAGCTAGGAGAGTGGATTTGCAGCGGGGATAGGGTTTTGGCATTGGGCAATGGTATGAACATCCCATGTTCTACTATTCAGTATTGACCAATTGCATTATATGTATTTGAAGTTGCAGCATATTAATAAGATGTTTTCTTTTTATTTGGCACTGATTCCCATGCTTACTCATGGTGGTTGTATTAGCTGTCTGGTACCTCACCATATTTGTATGTGTGCTTTCATATACACAAGATGTTATGTACTGATACATAGTGGTTGCATGTATGTTTCGCTTTCAAATATGTGTTTACTTGTGCCTTGCCATGACAGTGACCTATTGTGAACTACTTCGCAATTGACCTCCACCATGTTGTTATTTATTATGTCTGATGGGGTTTTAGCTCACTAATCACTCTCATCGTTTACCTCTTCTTATTGTTGTCGTGACTTGTTTTCACCTCTTTCTGCAATTTGTCAATATTGGGCTGATTTTGTTTCGCTGCCTGACCATTTCATTCTTGCCCCACTCCGGCACCTTCTCATTTGATAACCAAGAGAAGAAAACATTCATGGTGGAATTCGGGCCCACATACCGGATGGGGCTCCTATCCCAAACGGTGTGAGGTATAATTGGGACTTCACACCGGGGAGACCCCCTTAGTCGTTGGCGGTACATTTTGGCCCATCAAAAAATTTGCGCTAGAAGGAGGGCCAGTTGACAGGTTGAGCCCTTGGAGCCTGCAGTTTAGTCTCATATCTGTTAATGGCTCCAACTAGAATCTTTCTCCCGGGGTGTTTATCTTGTTTGTCTATTTTTCGATTTTCCATCCCCTGGAAGAAACTCCATCACTTGTCTCAATTAAAGTTTGATGGTGAGGATGGAACACCCATAACCAAGCACATTTATGATTTCCTCGAGTTTTGTGAATCTTTTGAGATCGACGATGAAGAGTTTTCTTGTGTGGTCTTCTCCCTCACCCTTGAAGGTTGCGCCAAGCAATGGTGCCACACATTGCCAGTAGCGTCCATTCATTCGTTCGAGCAACTTGTTGGTAAGCTCCAACAAGTATTTGACAGGTACGATTTTCAAGATGTGTTAAAGAGGATAAATGAGCTTAGCATGAAACCTGAAGAATCTTTAGAGGGTTTTTCTTTCAGATTTCTGCATCTTTGTTTGAATTTCCTGAAAGTGATGTCGACTGGGTGTATTTGAATGTAAATTTTCAAGGATTGGTTATCATTTCTTTACAACATTTTTAATTAGAAGCAATTCCTATTTCGCATGAGTATCATCATTATTTGCAAATTACAAAGTGTCCATATTTTACCCGTAAATTTGTTTTTCCTATCTCTATGAATCTGGAACAACCTCAAGCCCCTGAGGAAGAGATTATTGTTTGTGGGATTTCTCATCCTCCTCTTGACTTGTTACATAATAAGATTGTGGCTGTAAATGGTTCAAACGATGAACAATTCTTTCTGGGAAATGGATCTGATGGTCTCACCTCTAAATCCCTCGTACATCTTTTGGATCTTGAATCTGAAAATTACATAACATCTCTTCCTACTGATGGAACCCCGATCGAGTCCATTCAACATACGTCTCACTATATCCCGGGATCTCATTCACTTGCACATGATGGCTTTGGTATTGGCTCAAGTAAAGTTGGATGTGCTATCAAATCCACGATCCACATCTGGTCTGCAAATCCGTCTTTCTCTTTGGCGAACATAAATGGGCAGGATGTGAGTCTGGTTCTGATAAGTGCCCCTTCATCTGACCCTGTGCATCCATTCTACCTTGATTTAGTCCACGGGTCTATTGCACTGGTGGTTCCTTCAGATCATTCACATATTTATCTTGATCGCATTGATTGCAATCATGTACATGGGTGCGATGTTTCACAGTCAAGTGATGCAGATCCTGAATCCCTTATGCCTGATATTTGCCACTCACAAGCTTTAACAGGGCAAGAAGAGGGCCATGCATCTCGCCTAACTCAATCTCGTTCTCTCATTAATCCCTCTTCACTCCAAATCCAAGAAGAGCCTTATGTGTCAGATACACAACTTGATCAAACTAGTGGTTTAAGCAATTCTCATTTTACAAGAAATATATTCACTTACGCCTCTATTGATTTTCTTACTTATTCGTCTATTGATCCTACGAAGCCCCCATAATTTGATGACCAACCTTTTGAATGTTTAGGGACTCATCAGGAAGTTGAGGCACTTCAGTTTCCCTTGATGGTTATGTCAGGTTCTCACGTTCATGATGAGACCCCTGAACCAAGTCAAATTAGGGTTTCTGAAATTATGGTTTCTACACAACACTTTCCTCTCAACATCATTTCGTTGGATGCGAGCTCATCTTGGAAATATTTTGATTCGAGCAATGTCTCTTTGAGAAAAATTTTCCATCACCTTTCAATTGATGTGCATCAACCTCTATACCATAATTGTTTTGCTGAAGGGAGTGCTCTCACCATTGTCTCAAATCATTTTGATTGTTTCCAAGCCAATACATTATGTCAACATACAGTATCAAACAATGTATTGCAATCTCCTATATGGGAAGGTGCCAATCACATGATATCCCCTCTGCTTGACACTCTTTCGGTTGATTCGGTTCATTCGTGGGAATCTAAAGAATCTCATTTGTCGAGCTGCCAATCTATAAATATCTAGACATTGGATCCAATCCACAATATTTTCACGGATAGTTGTCCGGTCACAACCAACGATAACCACATACATCCATCTACTAATATTGTGAAGCTACCAATATTTAATGGCGTGTCGTTTGAAGGTTCAGGGTTTTGTCAGGACGGTGAGGCACTTCAGCTTCCGTTGATGGCTATGTCAGATCCTCACACCCTTGACGAAGTCTATGAACAATTTCAAACTAGGGTTTCTACGTTTGAATCCTCAGGGATCTCAGTTACATCTTGAAGAAACCCCTCTTTTCTAAGTCGTCAAGTTGATCGACCTCTACATCATGATCGGGTTGCTGATTAGATTAATCTGGAAAATTCCTTCGCTAGTCGACAACATCTTGCCTTACTTGCATTATATTTAGGGTTAAGCATGAACGGATGTATCTCATGGCTAAATGATTATAAATTTCATGCCTGTGATTTAGTTTACCAAGATCGGGCTGCAGTTTGCCTTGAAAGGTATTTTTTGGCACGTTTCCCTGGAAGTAGACGAGATTTTCTTTCTATTGTGCATGCTTTACAGGTAAGCATTTTATTTTTTTCACAACTCTTTTCACAAATTCTGATTGTTGTCATCTTTGTTTTGGTAGGTCGGGAACTGCTGTGATGGCTGCATTGGAAGTTTGATTTCACATAACCCGACCTATGCTTTGGTTAAATTAGGATTTAGGGTTTAGACTAGTTAGGTTTTAGTTTTTTTATTAGTTGGCTGATTAGAATTTTCTTTATGATTTAAATTTGTCATGCTTCATTTTCTTTACTGTAGGTAGTTAGTTCCCTGCTTGTTTATTTTTTCACTCATGTCCTTGCATTTGTTTATTGTTGAATGGAATTCATGAAATCTCTGCATATGCATTGCATTGGTCCTTTAATTGCAATTAGTTGACCTCTTCTGCATATAGCATCACATTGTGTCATTAACCATGTCTGCTACATTGCATCATACACTTTCCTTCTCACTTGGCACATGCTCACCTTTGACCTAGCCTGGAAATTTCCCCTATGTTGCATGTCGCTACATGAGCCTTCATGAACCTGAATTTTTCAAACCTGTGGTGCCGTGAATAGCTTTCTCACACCTTTTGCTCTTGCTCTAGTGTCAATGTGCATTGCTTTGACCTCTTCACACCTGTTTGTAAACCCTATGAGAGTTTCGTGATCACCTAGCCCTAGAACTAAAACTCTAGCCCTATGATTGTGTGAAGTTGTGATGGTTATGCCAATGGGTAGCCTTTCTTAGAGCTAGTAATCAAACTTGCATCCTAGATATCTCTCCTACAAGTTTAATTTATTAAGAGGGAAAATAAGAAAAATTTGCTCATGGGGAACCCTAATCTGTTTGATTGACCTATACCTCATGCTCAACATGGTCTTCATTGTTTCAATGACTTGTGTTTGGTGTTCACTTGCTAACTGGAAATGATATGTGGAAGCTTGGCATAAGGGAAAACCTAAATCAGGATATCTCTTAGTTTGTAAAACAAGAAACAACCTCTCCTTCTCGTAAAATAAGTCGGGATCCCTCATCTGCCATGACGCAATGAATTCCCAGAAATAAGTGCAAATGCACACATAAAAGAAAATGAAACCAAATAAAGGGTAAAGGATCGAGAAAGTCTTCCTACGCAGGGAGGTAATTCAACAACTTTGTCGGGGTACTGACTAGGCTTGCTGGCAATGGAGAAACTTTTGTGATTTCTTGAAGTGACTCCACTGGGGTACTATCCAGGCCTGGTGGAAGTGGAGAAACACCAGAAAATTGCTTTTAAAATTCTGAATACAATAAGCCCTCTGCCCTATTCTTTGCATCATCATCAACTACCGACATGTGTGAACTATTAATTGGGTGTTTACTGACTAGAAAGACCTAGCTGAGGCATGAGGGAAGGCATATTTGCAAAGGTCATGGAAATGCAAGAGGTGCCCATAACATCTGTTCAATATTCCTTTGCATCATTATTTGCACTCAGACTACCACATGGGTGTTGATAGAGATCTTGGATTCTACCAATGGTTTGTCAATTATAGTAGTCGCTACAACACCACCCAAATTTTTGGGCATATTTAAAATTTTGGGTACCCCACCACTCACCCCAAGCTTCTAGGGTTTTTGATAGGACCCCAACCAGTTTCTCTCCCAACGACCTTGCCTATCCAACCCCTCTGGTGCACCCACTCATGTTTCATGCATTGCATTCACACATCATGTTTTATGTCAGATATAGTCCTCAAAATCACATTAGGGTTTCGAAGGTCAATGGCTTCATTGATGCGTTAAGAGTCTCTCATAATTTTAAAACTAATATTTGCATGATACACGTCGTGATCAGTGGATGTCCTATATTTGAACAAGCACGTGTTCAAGGTGGCTTCCTATAAGAGTGACAATATCAGGGTTTGGGAGAAACCCTAGATTGTCATAAGAGTGATCCCCTCCTTTTTCGACCTAACTCGCATTCCGTTGAGAGTGTGTTTCCATCAACATTGTCGGGCATCATGGAAGAGATTTTTGCATTTCATATGACCCTAGGTCCACGCTTGGTTCCTCATCTGAGCATGCGTGTTAGGATTCTTAACAAGGCTTCATGTCCATGTATATTTAAAACCCTAGATCGTGGTAACCAATAGTCCAACCGTCGTAAAGATTTCAAGGGACTCGCTCTATGAGTGCATCATCCCTCGGGGATCATGTGATATCAAAATTAACTATAATTAATAGATCCATGAAAGCGTTGGAATGTTAAGTTGGTCTCCAAACTTAAGAATGCTTTTATCAACCAATATAATTTCTAACATCTTAGTTGGGGTCATTTATTTTTCAACATACTCAAATGAATTAGTGTATTGATTCTTTTTACTTTCACACGAAAATGTCACTATTGCAGGATAGGTTATTTTTCATCTCGTCTTCTCTTTTAGGATTCCCTGGAAGTACCTCATACTATGCTACAGTGGCACAGGTAGTCCCTTGGCACGACTTCACTAAGATGCTCTGATGCCAAGAGTTCCTTAATACATGGCATGGTGGATGTTTGAAATTTATAAATGGGTTATGTTTTGGAGTTCGAGCCATCATAATGCGCCCAAAAGTCATACGGGAGGTCTCCGCACTCAGAAAATTAAAAGCCATAAAATCCAACAAACAATCTGAAGCAAGGTATGGGAACGTAAATAATAAAGGGGATGGAAAGCATATGAAATTGAAAGTACCATCTAAGGCGTAGATCAAAGATAATGTTTGAGCCCAACTCGAGTATTTAGATGCTAGGTGGAAGCAACGCCTTAAGCATGACTAAAGGGTCATGTAATCCATATGTGCAGTGGTTATTTATTTTCCAAAACAAACTTTGAAAGGGGATCCTCAAAATAATCGACGTTAATCATGGAAAGGCGTTGATGAAAACTTCTCAACATCAGCTTGAAGTGCAGTTTATTTATTCAACAAACTTTTGAAAATTCAACTCGTTGCATGTCTTGTTATTCACCAAAGTTGCATCAAAATAGAATCCTCCATGTATTTGGTTCTACATTAGGGCAGTTATCCTAGAACAATGCATATACGAATGTGCACTAGGAGTGATATTGCTTGGTATGCACATATCATTGTTGGAGGAGCTACTGCAGAAGTGGAATGCTGAATTGAACACATTATGCAAGTCGCAGTTCCCTTTATCAAGCTCGAAAGTCACAATATCGCAATCCACGAGCAACCAAAGAGTGATTGTTATTATAGTGTGATCATGTGATCTTGGGCAAGTCATATCTTCACAGTTGCACTCCATAAGCAACAAGGAAGAGAGAGAGAGTCGGTGATTATGTTGGGCGGTGCCCTGAGAAGCTCGTTTGGCTATGTAGGGAGGGATTCATTCATGGCCTACAAGTACGTGTAGTGATAACACCCATGGCTACTATTATTGTAGACCATATTAATCAATCCTCCGCCTTACCTTCTAGAGAATAAACCTGAAAATGAAATAACGTTGTTCCGACGCGATGAAGGTTGGGATAATGTAATTGATACAAAGATTTTGGCCTTATCATTGCAGAGCTTACCATGAGGGGTGCGATTGTGCGACTCCTGCCCAGATTTCTAAGTCGCATAGCCGTAACCAGATCATCTCCAGGATAATGTGACTCCCCTCAAAAGCAACTTTGTGACCTCTCCCAAGTCTTCAGGTCGCAAAATCGCTCTCGAAGTTGACAGAGGTTGATGCGACTCCTATTCTGCGACTATGTGATCAATTTTCAAATATCTCCTACATGAATTCTCGGAATTGCAGGCGTGACTGGCCATCAGAGTTGCGATTTCTAGCAAAATACAACTATGCAAATTCTAAGTCGCGATTCTGCCCACCTTATTTAAGTCGCCCATTTAAATGAGATCTGTGTGATTACTCCATTCCAATTCGAATTTTCTTTCTTTTCTCATGGGGAAATATCGAATAGTCATTTAAGGAATTCAACTGTGGGATGATTTTAAATGGGGAAATTTTCAGTTGGGTAGCCAGAGAACTTGTCTAATTTTGAAGAGAATTCAAAATAGTATGAAGAGATATCAAATTGGCTTGAAGAGTTCTTGAGGAAACTCCGGGGGATGCTCCATTGTTTTGAGTAGGAAACAGGGGTTGATTAGTTCTGACCAAGACTTTTAGGCTCTGATCCCCGCAAAGAACTTCTACTACCAGAAGGGGTGGCATTGTTGGCCTCACTGTTGCTGTTTTTGCTACTGTATTTTGATGTTGTTGCGACAATTCCAATACCAATATCCTATCCCAAAGATGAGGGAGATATATAACCTATCCTAGGCAAAAGGAAGCCATGCATTGGTTATGATGTTATGGAGAAAATGGAATGATGAAGAACAACTCATCACAAACACTCGCAAAAATCGACTCTTTCTTTCCCCTCAAATTGTTCATTCATTAATTTATCTCATTGATTTTCCTTTTACTGCCATATGTTTATCATGGGTTTTAATTGACGATTATGTTCTTGCATGATTATAGGGCATGAATGTCTCAATAATATAGATTTGCCACCACTTGGAGAATGATTCAAAGTGATGAGCACACATTCATTAGTTACTTAAAGTTTCCTCGACCATAGAAGTTAGGAGCAAGGAAGCAAGATGTTAAGCTATGCAATAGGATTACAATTTGTCATGAAGCTTGCATGGAGAGAGTTCCCCTTTAGCAAGCCAGATGGTCCCTTGAAAACTTCAAGAACCCCTTGATAAACCCCAAGGCACATCACTAGAGGATTGATGAACGAAAGAAAAGCATAGTGGCGAGAAAACAAATCAGTTTTAGGACCAAGCATCTGTGTCATTGTGAGATATAGGCATCAAGCATTCTAGGGTTTTCAATAACCCTCTACATCCCTCTCCTCTCTCTTTTATCATAATGTAAATATCTCCCACCATTGTAGCAGCCACTATGTTGGAATTGAAGCAGGCATGCAACAATCAATTTTGGCTTGAGAAAGGAGTGGGTAAACTCAAGAGTCATGGGGGTAGCCAAAAAGGCACCAAGGAAGGCCAAGGGTCACGGTACGTGAATAGTCACCTCGTCTCTATAAATATTCCCCCAGGCCTCATTAATAAGGAATTTAGCACTTGAGTTGAGGCCAATATAGATCGCTGATTTATGCTTGAGATCTTAGGGCCACTAAGCTCTTGGTATCTAGGAGAGTGGATTTGCAGTGGGGCTAGGGTTTTGGCATCGGGAAATGGTATGAACAGCCCATGTTCCACTATTGGGTATTGACCAATTCCATGATATGTATTTGAAGTTGCAACATATTAATAAGATGTTTTCTTTTATCTTTGGCACTGATTCCCATGCTTACTCATGGTGGTTGTATTAGTTGTCTGGTACCTCACCATATTTGTATGTATGCTTTCACATACGCAATATGTTATGTACTGATACATAATGGTTGCATGTATGTTTCGCTTTTGAATCTGTGTTTACTTGTCCCTTGCCATGATGGTGACCTATTGTGAACTACTTTGCAATTGACCTCCGCCATGTTCCTATTTATTATGTGTGATGGGGTTTTAACTCACTAATCCCTCTCATCATTTATCTCTTCTTATCGTTTTTGTGACTTGTTTACACCTCTTTCTGAAATTTGCGAATCTTGGGCCGATTTTATTTCATTTCCTGACCATTTCATTCTTTCCCCACTCTGGCACCTTCTCATTTGATAACCAAGAGAAGAAAACATTCATGGTGGCAGTCGGGCCCACATATCGAATGGGGATTCTATCCCAAACGGTGTGAGGTCTAATTAGGACTTCACACTGGGGAGACCCCCTTAGTCGTTGGCGGTACATTTTGGCCCGTCAACATCAGGGAAACCAACACAAGAAATCAAATGATATCTAGGTGTGGAACAAAAAGGAAGATAGTCTACTTAGGGGGAGTAAATACCTTGTTCCTCTTCATTGAAGAGAAGAGGATGGCTTCAAGGGAAGCCAAAAAGGTCAGATGGAAGGAGAAACAAGGAACATGCCAAGGAATTCATTTGAAGGATAAAAGAAGTGTTGAATGTTGTTGTCAAATTAGAACAATAGATAGATGGTGATGATCTATTTACTGCTATTGCAAGTATTGTTCGCAGATTCCTAATACCAAGAGGAAGCATGGCCATAGGGGGAGTAATACTCAAGTCAAGCTTTGAGTATCAAATTATGCGTTAACAATTGGTATCAGTTGTGTGTTGCATGATAGAGGCTAATGGTTTTGCTGCATGTTATCTTGAGTTACTAATATGATATATTGATTAACTATTATGATGTTGTTCCAATTGGTAATTGGTATCATACATAGTGGTGAAAGGAGCACTATTAGAGGATTAGGACACTTAGTTATCAATTTCTCAACAAATGCTAAAAGTAGCATTGATTCAACAATTGGAATCATTTTAAATTGGTATCAAAGGTACTATCAATTGGTATTTACAGTCATTAGATTCTTTGTCAAGAGTATGGTGTTCATGTTGTTTGTAAGTCCAAGTGTTGGTAGGAAAGTACTAATTTATATGATTATTTTTAATGATGAGTCAAAAGCATCAAGGTAAATATGCTATCATTAGAAGTTTGCCAGGAGAGATACAAGTTAAGTTGTTGGTCTAGGCATGCATTGATGAGAGTCCCTCTATGCTTGTCAAGTAAGCACTTCTAAGTGTTGTACTTTGTTGTTCATCAGTTGAAAATTGATGGTGTCATGCATAGGAAAGGTTGTTATTGTTGCTAGAGGTCAGGTGTATGTGTCTAGGTAGGTACTGTTATGAATGTAATCCTAGCTAAGATTTAAACTAGCAGGAATCATTTTCTCATGAATCAATTGCAAAAGCATGTGTTGTTGTAGCAAGATATCCCTTTTTCCTACTTGAGGCTGAGATTGGGAATAAATATTTCTTTTCCTTCAAATCAATCTTATGCATAGGATATATCAGATGTATCTGAGGTTTTCAGCATAATAAGAAGCAATTGGCAGGTCCACAAGATTATAAGACAGATGGATATTATTGACAGGGGGAGCATGTTAGTATCTTTCCCATTGATTTCAAAGGGGGGAAATTATTTCTGATCAAACAAAAGATGATAACGATCATTGGTAATGATGTGTTGTTTGATATTGGTGTTATCAACAATTCCAAAGGGGTAGATTGATGGAAATATGTTGTCATTGATGGCAAAGGTAAAGGTAAAGGCAATGGAAAATATTGGCAAAGGTGAGAAATGACAACTACAAATGCATTGATAAATATGTTATCATTGGTGACAAAGGAAAAAGTAACAAAGGTGGCAAATGAAAGCATGACAATTTCAAAGCACTATAAATCTTTTTTTCATTATTGGAAAAGGAAAAGGAAAATGGAATGGAAAAGGTGGAAAAGGCAAAGCATGGAAAAGGATCAGTCACAAGAAGTTCAACATGGATGAGGATTGTGTAGAGACTTTGGAGCCATTTTGGAGAAACGATTCATCTCATAAGTAGGCGTAAACCACATGGATGGAAAGAGCTCAGAAAAATATTTCCAGTGATATGTGGAAGATTGAAAATGGCCTCCTGGATCAAAAGATAGAGTTAGTCAAATTTTGGTGACCTTAAGTCCATGATAACAGAGTTAAAAGGGATTGGGCGATCCTTTGACGCATAGCCAAAGTTGTCAGAAGTGCCAAACCCAAAAGAAAAGGTTGGTGGAGCTGTTATATAGATATTTGGGCAAATTTTGACGACAACACAACAACGGGAAGCATTTCTATTGGTGTAGGAGGAGCTCACCTGGTAGCCTGGCTCAACGGAGTTACCCCAATGGTATAGATATGACACACAAGTCTTAACGCAAGGATGAATGGAGCGGGATGACGCCATCCCGACGGACTTACCCTGGCGGGTGTTACCTGGAGGATTGCAAAGGGCGGAAATTTCTAGGCGGTGGAAACTAGGACAAAATAATAGAGCAATGACTAATGAGGAGTCAAGCGAGAGGTCCCCACTATGACAGCTCAACCCACTGAGGGGGAGCCCAAATAAATGTTTGGGGAGAACAAGGTTAAGTGCTGAGAGATAGGCGCTAGGCCACGTGACAACATTATGAAATCCCTATAGATGGAATTCTTTTTAGGCCTCGAGGCATTGGGAGGTGGTTTCCCATATTGTCGATCGCGTAGATCAATGACAAAGAACCACTTCGAGACCACTTCCCCTAATACCATAAACCACAATGGAGTGGTGTCGAGGCTGGTTTCTTGAACCCAGTGGTTTTGTTATTAACAAAGGAAATTGCTTGCAAAACAAAGGTCTCAGGTGTCCTTTCTCTCTCCTCCGGCAAGATAGGTGGTAATATGCAATTGGCCCAGACGACGCAATTGATGACATCAACATTGGCCAATCAGTGCTGGACATGTGGCAGTCATATTTTGCATTTTCGGGTACCCAAAGGGCTCATATTTGAGTGACATGTGTCACCTATCACAGGTCGACACATAGCACATGTGACATTAGAATGACATCATCCTGATGGTGAGAGCTCGGAAGGTTAAAGAGCAATGCACCAGGGAAGCGTTGGGCAAGAGGCATCGGGCTAACGAGGCTTGTGTTAGAGCTGACTAAACTTGAGAGAAATTCTATTATCTCTTGCTACAATGGGGGGACCCCACTACAACAACTCATCCCGTAAGGAAGATCTCGACGGTTTACGAAGGGGCACAAGAAAAATTCTTTGGGAGATAAGCATCGGGATATGTCAGTATTGACAAGTTGGCAAAGCGGAAATAAATGAGAATGACATCGAGCGAACCCCATGGGACACGTTGACCCAAAGGCATGACCTCGACAGGTGTATAAAGAGACACATGAATAAAGCACCAGGATAGAAGGGGCGACACGGTAAGCCTCGACCCTTAGTCATTTCACGTAGAAATAGACCAAGGGCGCAATGTATAAAAAGGGGCACAAATAAAAGGTGTCGAGCTTGGGAGAGCTGACCTTAGCGCCTTAGCGTAGAAATGAAAGCAAAGGTGCGATGGTTATAATGATTCATGGAAACTCTTAAGTCATCTAAGCACTTTCCATTTTCATTTCATGAAAAGTAAACCATTGGCACAGAGGATTAATAAAGGGAATTAAGCTCGCATAGGGCATAAAGCGGTGTAGCACCCAAAGGCCTAGCCAATGGTCATGGAGACATGGTCTTATGGCAGAAAAATATGTAAAGGAATGAAAAATAGGTGCTAAAGGAAGAAAGGTAGAACTATTAGTTTGGAAATAGTTAAGCCAAATTAAATAATGGATAAAGCATAGAAGAAGCCAAACAAAAACCTGTAAAAGGCCATAATTGCTAAAATTAGTGAAAGGACTCAGTTTAACTTGCAGAGAATTTTTTTTGAAGGTTGATAACTTGGTGAACACAGTCAGAGGACTGGAATGAACATGACAAAGGAAAAAATTAAATGATATAGCGGTCAAACATGCCAAAAGACGACAATTGATCCAACAAGCGAAAGGGAGCAAAACACTTAGAGGAAACACATGGAATGATTTTGAGTGTTTGCAACCATACATGTCATTGAAGACATAATGATATGACAACAATAAGTTGTCCTTCATACTATGCTAAGAAGTGTATTTCATGAAGGATGTGCTTTGATTTTTGTACCTACCCTCCAAAGGGTTGTGAATCAGATGGAATCTTCATGCAGTCCCAATCTTCTATCATACCCTTGGGTTCCTTGATCTTCTTAACTGATGATTATCTTTTCTCCTCAACTCCTTGAGTGTCATCTAGTATGTCCTCCTTCTTCATCTCCTTCTTAATCATCTTGCCATAGCCTGGTAGAATTCATGTGTCTGTAATCCACTCATGACAAGACGAGATCAGTCTGGTAAACACCTAGTCTAAGATGTTGCATGATAATCCACTGACTGAGCCAGAACTAATATAAGGTGAGGGGGGAGAAGGCTTACTGACTGGGTTGGAATAAGGGATAAGACTACATATTTCCTACTGAGGGAAAGTTTTGTGCAGTGCTGATTGAGGAAAATCATTGTGCAGCTCAAGCAGGCAGTGGTTGCTTCAGGGTGAGGCCCTAGTGGACAAATCTACATAGTTTTCAGAGGCAAGGGGGACTAGGAAGTAGAGAGTCCTGGAGAACAAATCTACGCAGTTCTTTAGGGCAGTGAGCTCCGACTGAGGGAAGGTCACTAGAGGTAGCCTCTGCGCAGTTTTGGATGCCTAAGGTTGCTGGGAGTATTGCGCATTGCACAGTTCCATCAAGAAAGGAAAAATCTTGAGGGTTGTCGATGCAAACTGTGCAGTTTAGGAAGGTTGGATGAGGCTAGGTTGCTAGGAATCCTCGAGAATTTGGCTAAGTGTAGGATCAGTGGAACTAATCTGAATAGTGATAGAACTTGACTGTGACCACACACTTGGACACTTATTGATACAACATAGATCATCCAAAACATATGAAACATACTTCGCTTAATGAAACAACCTTTGTGGTAGCTTACGACAAGTGCGGCTCCGATGATAAACTTTACGAGGATGATGACTAAACTTGTGTAATAGTGCATGAAACTTTGGAATGAGTTTGAAACATGTCTACATGCCGGGAACA
The DNA here is from genome assembly GCA_031772625.1 of Pinus tabuliformis. Taxonomy (NCBI): domain Eukaryota; kingdom Viridiplantae; phylum Streptophyta; class Pinopsida; order Pinales; family Pinaceae; genus Pinus; species Pinus tabuliformis. The sequence continues at coordinate 477,477,151 of CM062812.1, read as the reverse complement.
ACTCATTTTCACAAAGATTTCCCCTTGAAGCAAACCAAAACTTCCCTTTGCGTGTCAGGCGATAACTCCCATGCCCAAAGATGACACTTGCTATATAAAGATAAAAGTGTAAACGACTCTTGTGATCGAAGAAGGGAGCTTGAAATCATCAACTTACCAATAAGTGAGTAAGGAACGACTGGTCGCAGGATCCATAGTATGCTCCAAAATTTGAGTGTAGGCCAAAATTTTGGAGGGTGTTGCAACCGCTACAACAATTTCTTGACTACGAATTTCATTTTATTAGGATATCAAAATGTTGGTACTGTGGTTTAATTTTGAGAAAGATATCGTGACAATAGGAGGTGAAGGGCTACGATTTGAAATCGCGGGTGCCAAATTTGGGAAATGAGAAGGGATTTGAGTGCCTGCATAAGGGTTCAATCAAACAAAAGGTCATATGGAAAGATTGGGTACAGAGAGAATAAGCAAGAATGTGCGTATGAGGGGTATAAGTATTTAGGGCTAGCGTAGATGAATCAATTAGATGCCTAGTGAATAAGACAACAAGTGATGATGGTGTGTGTCAAGGGGTTTCAATGAAAAATGCAACTTTTCTTTGTTGCAGACGAAGGATGTAGTCTTAGTCGGAAGTTGGGTTAACAGTGCAAGTCATAGCTGCAAGTCACATTTTCATATTGTAGCCTTAGTTAGAACTAGAGATGCAACTCATGATCTAAGGAGGGAGAACAAGCTTAGTGGCGGTTTAAATTCCTGGCTTCACTGTAAACTAAAAATGTAATTTGTGATGGGGAAGAGGGTCTTGCATCTAAAATATAGTTTTCATTTCCATTATGATAAAAATATGCAATATGCGGAGGTTCTACGAGTTTTATATATGTAATGTCAACATTTATCCATTTATTTTAGGATTGGAAATCATGTGGAAACTCATTGTTTTCCCACAATTCAATACTGCCGTTCCAAAACCAATGAAGCCTTTTCCTATTTACATTTTCCCTTGAGTCCTTCCTGTAGTTTGTTTCTTAAAGGAGTCATAATATATGGTGCCTTCTTCCATTTCACATAAAATGGTATCTTTTATTGCATAACATACATATCCTCCAGTGATATTTTTTTTTTTTTTGTCCTCTATGCATTGTACTATATCCATGGCTACTGACACACAATTTTAATTCAATGTAGTACTTCAATACATTGCTTTACACATTAGAAAATATCTCTCATGAATTTCCTTCGCATGCACGACCATTACGTTGTCTTTCACTCCATTGTTTTATCCCTTCATTGCGGCTTGTGTAATATTTCAATGCAACATATGCATTGACCCTTCTCAACGCATTTTGCATGGTTTTTCTAACGTTATTTTTTCATGAGGCAATCATCGACCTTGCAACCATTGACATATGGATTATCATGAGGCACGTAGAGGATAGGACACGTTGTTTTTGGAATGTTTTTTGGACATCACATTTCGTTCATAAGTCATACCACATGAAATTTGAAGCCAACCACAGTGGCTTTGCCATTACTTTGTGTACACCATACTCACTAACTCATGTGCAACAGGGTCATTCGAGGATGAACTTAAATAGTCCCTCACAATGTTATAATGACCTCGGTAACTCAAAAGGCACATCGTGGTTATGAACACTTCACATCATATTGACTTGTTATAATCTTCATCAAGTCTCAAGTATCAAGGCTCAATCTTTCCACATTACATGTGTCCTCTTCCTCATTTATATGGATTTCAAGTAGTTGAGGATGCATGTTTTTTCTTTAAGAAATGTACATTTCCATGTCTCTTCAAATGGCTTGTCTTTGAAAATAATTGTCTGCATTTGCTTTCGACCTTATGAGAAGCTCCTTGAAGTTGAATATAGAGCAAGTCTTATCGACGAAGTCCTTTGTAAACATTCTTAGTCCTTTCAGAAATTTATTGAGTATTGGTATAGCTATGGCATATGACATCATCCTCCCAAGATCCCATTAAATGCCAGATCTTAGTGCACATGCAAAACTCGAAAGGCTATCTTGTATGTGAAAACATAGGAAGAATCAGTAAGACTATGTAGCATAAGTTAAGCTTTTGCAAACTAAAATCCTAAAACTTTAAATTAGCATGGATTATTGAGATTGCAAGCATGAGATAGTTAAACAAGTCAATTTCATCAAAATGAGATGATGTAAAATTGCAAGATGTGGTTTTGCATGACTTTGTAAATACATGTGATATGGATGCTTTAAACAATTTTCTTAAAAATACGATATGCAGTGTAACATATGGAGCTTAAAAGAATTAATCTCGAATATGTGAACAAACATTTAACTCAAACCTATTTAACCCTCAAACATATGAATTGACTCAATAATTGAAGGTGGTATTGCTATGCAATGCAATTCCAATCATCATCATGCAGCAACTATGACTGTAAATGTCATAAAGCACTCGAGAGAAATCAAGTTAGAGGTGCACCTTAGAGGGTGGGAATTAGGGTAAAACATGCATGTCATAAAATTCCTTAGACACTAATGTAGTCATAAGAACATGAACCTGTAGCCCACCAAAAAGTGGGGTAATCCTTTGGAAATTTTTCTTTTTGATGTATCTTCCTTTAGCCAATAGCAACAACCCATAACAACCACTTGATAGCTTTGATGTGCTACTTTATCTCTGCCACCTAAGATAGCCATTTTGTACCCTTGCTCATCTGTCATGACTGTATGTTTGAAGGTGGGCCATTTGATCCTAAAGGTATTATTTTTCGTTATGTAATTGGGAGGTTAAGCTTGTTTTTCTTGGGCGCACTTGGGTATGGATTACTGGGTGACTTGGAAGGAGGAAGGGTTTTAATTGTAATTTTGTTCCCTTATCTTAACTAGGGGGTTAATCCTCAATACTAGTCACGTGAGATCTCCTTTATTGGCTACTAGCTTTAGGAATGAAACCACATGGGAAACCATGATTTTAGTTGTGTGGTCCCACTTCTCAATACCATATGTCTCACTCCCCTTTTCTCATTACAAGCCCTTTTCACATTTTCATAGTTGGGTCCACATTTGTCCATTGGGTCCATAAGGTGTTAGCATCCCCTTACCCTTCTCCACACCTTGGGTCGGACTTGGAAATGATGTCCTAAGAGGCTGATGCAATAAAAAAATGATTAAAAGAAAAAATGGCGAAAAGCAAGAATCAATAAGAAAAGAAAATCATAAAATGCAAAATATGGTCGAGACACACAAAAGCCATGTGGGAAAAAGTCAAGCATAAGCTCTACCCCTTCATCTGTGGCAATCACCCGATTCATGGGGCCAAATATGTCCTACCACATTATGGAAAGGAATCCTTACATGTCCCAACCCCTGATGGGAAATGATTTGCCCAACCTTAAGTGGGTAATAAATGCTGCCATATCATACAAAGCATGATCTTATCCTGGGAGTTTCAAGCAGTAATGCAAAAGAAAAATAAATAAAAAGAAAAAGGCATAATAGGGGTGGAAAAATAAAGGTTGGTATAACTCATGTATCCATGTATGTTCCCTCCTTACATTCATACACCTAAAATGTGGACTTTCCTTATCTTAGTTACCCTTGTACCATGGCATGTGGTTTGGAGCCTTCCCTTTGTCCTCGCTTCGTTCCATCATTATTTCACATGACACCTGCCATTTGAAGAATGTACCTTGGACATAGCATTCCCTTAGAGATTGAAACCACCTAATATGGTCCTTCATTAACCACTCCTACCCAAGAAGGTAACACTATTACATGTTCAAAGCCCCAAAATTGTAAGGGGACCTCACTATTAAGTCTCACTTTTGCATTTGATTAACAATCTTATTCACTCAATTGCACTAATGAACTATTGTATCTGAAGGTGAGGAGACACATTGGATCTTATACAAGATTGCAAGTGGGTTTCATCTTGGACTTGGCCTCCCTATACGGGATCCAATCCCTCCAAAGGATCATGATGGAAGTTGTACAGTGAGCGTTGAGAGCCATGGGCCTCAATTTATGTAGAGCATCAATTGCCACACAATGGGCTTCTTCAACACCATAATTTTCTTTTTTGTTGCCCCAGTTATTTGAGATGATGATGCACTTCGACCAGGATGCCCCAACTGGATACACATTGCATTGACACTTGGCAGTTGATCTAAGGCCTAGAAGAGGTTGTGTCTTTCCTAGGGATACATGGGAGGGCATGTGTCATCCTTTGAGCCCTCATTGATGGAGCATGGACATGATTTTGAGCCAGTTTGAGACCCATGAGACCCATTTGGATCCCCAAGTCCAAAATAGGGGTCTTGGAGATGTTTTGCAGCATAAGGAGGATAACACGCTCTTCATCATGATTTTTGAGGTCCTCTACTAAAATTATAGCACAAGATGCCTCAACGCTATCCTTGGAGAGAACTTTGCATGCATGAAGTCAACCCTACGTGGGCTAAAGACAGATTAAATTAATAATTATTTCATAAGCCATCTTGGTTAGCTTGTAACCAAGGGTATTTCACATCATTTGCTAGGTTTTAGGGGCTTGGCATTATGAATTTGATTTGTTAACTCATGTATAAATAGATGATACCTATCACTTCTGATCTCATCACCCTTGGGATTTTCGCATTCCTCATTAGAGAATTCAGAGCTGCAGTTTGAGGACATTTTGGATGTTCTCGGGATGAACTTTGATGTTTGGATCTTTGTTGCTATCTTTTTGGAGCCTCCAATGTATTGTTGATGGATGGCTATACTCTACATTGTCTTATAAGTATTTCTTTAGCAGTTGTCTATAACGCGACTTTTTGAAATCCTTTCCGGCGGGTTTTTCCGGTCGAAATCCGGCAGGAATTTATTGGAATCGCAAGTTTGATAGCTAGTTTCTTCACAATGAAAGCGTCCTAGGGGTTTTTCAGGGTGCTGAATCCAAATATGCAGTTAAAAAACCATTTTAACTGCAACAAATCAAGATTTAACCTCAATTTCTTCCGCCGGATTCCGTCACCAGAATCTCCAAAAAGTCGCATTATAGACAACTCCATTTCTTTATGGTGAAATTATCTTGCAAATAATGTCTAATGCATGGAATTTGTTCTCATGATAAAAATTCACAATTTGATTTATTCAATATTTTTCAAAATTGTAATCTTGGGAAGTTTTGCATGTGTTACTCATTGATAATTTGGAAAGAATGTTCCTAGTGGATAATGATTGCATTTAATCCATGAAACTCCATTAACTAATGCTAAAGAGGGTAATTGTTGAAAGGGGTAACTAGGGCTTCCTCTTTTAGCCTCCTTGAAGGTCAATTTAGCCAATTATAAGTACCCATGACTCCATACTCCCAATGGTCAAGGCACTAATCAAGTCCCTTAATGGTCACACATATTTTCCTTATTTTTCTCTTCTAAAAATTTGTCCCTTTAAGGATGAGGAGGCTATCTAGGGCTTCGTGCAAAATCTCTTGGAGGAGGAATTTTGAATTTCGCATGGAAAAAACTCTTCCTTTTTGTCTCCTCTAGAGGACTTCAAATTTTGGTGGAATTCCCACGGTGGATTCCCCATAAATTTTGATGCCCTAGCTTTCACATCAAGAGGGTACCCTATAAGCTAATCCTTCAACTTAGGGATTATTTATTGGTAAATTCTTTAGTACTTGGTGAAGTAAATATTACATTTCCTTTTCTCTTACCTACCTTGGGCTTGGATGCAAATATATCTCGTGTCAAATCTCAACCCTAGGTCTTGTGTAGCTATTTTCAAAAGGATTTTTCATGGAAAGTCTTACTAGCTTCTCCCAAGGCTTGCACCTTTGTTGAATCTTTCCATTGAATGAGTTGCCTTTCCTCACTTCAAACCTATCAAAGAAGCAATATCGCAAGTGAGTATCACTAGGAACCCTCCAGTCAGTAAAAGACTAAGAAGGGTAGAGGAATTATGTTGTGATGATGTTGGGCCTTTGTCTTAGGTGTTGTTGCGCCCTCTAGCTGTCGCCTTGAAAGGCACCCCCCTTTCACAAGACCTGCTAGTTTGTGTAGCAACATTTTTGGTGCCATTGTTTGGGGCATGAGACATGTTTCTTGCTCCTATACGGCACTATCAATATATCCTTTTGGCAACTCCATTAGAGGAAAGAAGCCCTTGTTCCTCATTGAACCTCAAATTGTAGGGGAAAGCAAGAATCTCTCAAGGCATTTTGAATTCACCTCGGAGATTCCCCATTGATTTTTTATGTGAAGCTCGAGGAAATGACTCCTTGGGATCCACATGATATTGATATTTCTCAATTCTTGCATATAGAAGAAGGAAAATGGGATATTGGTCATCACTTTGAAAATGATCCTATATATGACATTGACGATGGTCCTATTTTTCCTTCATGCCCTCATCCTTCCCATCATGTGTCTAAGGACAACGATGAGGATGATATATTTTTAAATAATGAATCCATACGGGTGGTTTTTATTGAGAAAGTGTGTGGAATGACTTGTTAACATGTTTTTAAACCCAACATTTTGGACTTCTAAGTGAGTCCATCATCAGGGGAACGCCTAATGTCTTGAGAAGATTAATGAATTGGAGCTAATGATTTATATGTATATGTATTTAAGTGAGATAATTTTTAATGGGAAAATGACTTAGTCAGCTAAATATTATTATAATTATTATATTAATTATTATAATATGTAAATATGTTTATGTATATAACTTTTTATTTAAATATTTTTAATATTTAATATAATTCTTTAAATATTATTATGTAATTTATTGGGAATTATAAGATGTATTAGGAAGAATTAATTTATTATGTGTTGTTAATGGTTTTTTTAATTGTTATCATTTAGTTATCATAATATGTAAATAAGTTTATGTATATAATTTATATTTAAATATTTTTAATATTTAATACAATCTTTAAATATTTATAATGTAATTTATTGGTAATAATTAATATTGGGAAGAATTAATTAATTTTATGATTTGAATTGTTTTTTTGACAAAGGTTTCCAAGTGTTGCTTAGTTTTAAGCCATCATCACGGTTCATGTTATTTTTTCTTTTTCCAATTTTTATGGCTTCCTTAATTTTTCTTTTTAAATGATGGTCATCTTTTATTATGAGTTTGGTTTCTTATATACAAATGTGGTGTGAGAAAGAGCAAGCATGCTATGCTAAGGCAGATTTTGAGGCTCTATCTCTACATATATCGACAACATGTTCAAGTCTGATGATGAGAGATCTACCAGTTTCTCCTATGTATTCTTTTCCGCGTGAACATGGGACAATGCATACCCCTTTTTGTAAACTAGGGTTTATAGGGTCTTTAATAGAGTCAGATAATTTTCTTATGGTGTTGTGGGGGGTGAAGGCCACATTGATATGCCCGAGTTGGTTCTTCATCAAAAGTTCATGAACTTGATTGTTGATATCTCAATATTTTGGCTGGAAGAGAGGATCCATTGGAGCAAGTTGAATCCCTCTTTTCCTTGATGATGCTGCATCTGATGGTTCTTATCCTTGTTCTTCAATTTACCACATGGGCGATTAAAGGGGTGAGTGTTTCTATATTGACCTAATGATATGTTGGTTAAATTGGCTATATGATTGTACTTACCATTTGCATAACGTAACCATGCATGCTAGAATAGGGTGCATTTCATATTGATTTATGCATAGCTAACATCATCATATCACGTTCACATGGTAGATTATATTGCATTTAGTTTAACTATGCATCTTAGAATAGATTTCATTTATTGTATGGTTTTATTTTATATTTGATGGAAAATAAAGGCAATTAAGGATGCCTAGTGCACATGATTTGAAACATAGTTTGTGATGTGCAGGTAATAGGTCTACAGATCTAGAGGATTGTTGAGGTTCTCATGACCTCCCAAATCGAGTATATGGATCATGTGCTCTACAATGAGCTCATGTATCAGCTGGAGCCAGATGTAGCCCTTTAGAAAGATTTCTTTATGATGTATCTTACTTCAACTGGAAGCAACAACCCTTGAAAGACACCTGATAGATTTGATGTGGTACTTTGTATCCAGCACCTGAGCCATTCATTGGCTACCCTTGCTCATATGTCATGATCGTATGTTTGAACATGGGTCATGTAGGAATTTACAGGGTAAGTTCCACAGAAAGAATACCAAAAGGACACCGCTCACAACCAGATCTCAAATCAATACACCAGTATTTTTGACGTGGTTAAAACCCTCAGAGTGCAAGGAGGGAAACAATCCACGGCCTGTCCCAACGTGGGTACTACAGGCAATTTATTAATCAAAGAATGAAAATTTACATAAGCTTCTCTCATGCACGGATTACCCGAACAATGACCCTCCATGCGCTTTAAATAGAACTCATGGACCAATCGGGTGTCAAGCCACGGATCAAGTGTTGGTAATACCGAGGTGAGAGTGAACCGTCGGATCACTACATATCGTGACCGTCGGATTGTAAGTTACAAAATGTACAACAGTAAAGAAACACAGTTTACCTAACTCTAACCTAACTCTATACTAGAACAAGTTGAACTTAACTATATCCTATGTGTCGGAATATCCTAACATCCCCCCTTAAGAACAACTTGGGATAGGATTGAAGGATTTACAAATATGACACAATAGGAGAAGGAAGGAGGCACTAGAGCCTATCCCCCCTTAGTGAAAACTTCCTGAACTCCAAGCATATATCGAAGTTTAGTGAACTTCGCCTCTGTGAGAGCCTTTGTGAAGATGTCTGCAACCTGATCATCTGTTGGACAATATTGCACTTCAAGAACATGGTCATGAATGAGCTTTCTGATGAAGTGCATGTGTAGTTCAATGTGTTTACTGCGCTGATGTTGGACTGGATCTTTGCATAGCTGAATGGCACTTTGATTATCACACCAAAGTGTGGTTGAATGCTGCTGCTCAAAGCCAAACTCTGATAGGATCTGACGAAGCCACAAGGCTTCCTTACTAGCTTCCACGGCACCACGATACTCTGCTTCTGCTGACGAAAGAGAAATGGCAGCCTGTTTCTTACAAGCCCATGTAATAGGTCCTGAACCAAGAGTGAAGACATAACCGGCAGTAGACTTCCGATCATCAGGGTCACCAGCCCAATCAGAATCAGTGAAACCAACTAACAGAGGAGCTGCTTTGGCACTGTAATGAATCCCAAACTGTACTGTACCTCGAACATAACGAAGTATTCTTTTAGCTGCTTTCCAATGACTTTCACGGGGGTTTTGCATAAAACGCGCAACAAGGCCAACAGCAAAGGAAAGATCAGGACGAGTATGGGTTAAATACAGGAGTTTTCCGACAAGTTGACGGTATAAGGTAGCATCAACTTCAGGAGAAGTACAAGAGACTGAAATTTTGACTCCAGACTGAAAGGGAGAAGGGGCTGGCTTACAGTCTTCCATGTGAAAATGACGAAGAATATCACAAGCATACTTGGACTGGGAAAGGAAAATACCCTCTTGGGATTGCAAGACTTGAAGACCGAGAAAATAGTGTAAATGTCCTAAGTCTGTCATTTCAAATTTCTTTTTAAGGCTGGACTTCACATGGTTTATAAGGTTGGGATCACTACTAGTAAGAATAAGATCATCAACATAAAGAACAAGGATGATAAGAGAGTTGCCCTCTTTCTTGGTGTAGACAGTATTGTCAGAATGACACCTAGAAAAGCCAGATTCTAAAAGAAAGCTATCCATTTTGGCATACCAAGCCTGAGGAGCTTGCTTGAGGCCATAAAGGGATTTCTTAAGTCGACAAACAAGGCTGGAGTCTGTTTGTATGAAGCCAATGGGTTGTTCCATATAGATTTCTTCCTGCAAGTCCCCATGCAAGAAGGCAGATTTAACATCCATCTGATGGACTTCCCATTTTAAAGAGGCAGCAAGGGAAAGAACAAGGCGGATAGAGTTCATTTTGGCAACAGGAGAAAAGGTTTCAGTGTAGTCAATGCCTTCAACCTGTGAAAAGCCCTTAGCAACGAGACGAGCTTTATGTTTATCAACTTTCCCATCTGGTCCATACTTGGTTCTGTAAACCCATTTACATCTAACAAGTTTGCGTCCCTTTGGTAGAGGAACAAGATCCCATGTATCATTTGTCATCAATGAATGATATTCTTCATTCATAGCTGCTTCCCAATGTGGATGGCCTGAAGCTTCTGCAAAAGTGTCAGGATCATGATTTACTGGAGCTTGAGCCAGTAAAGAAGAGGCTCTTTCAAACTGAGAACGTGTACGTCGCTGATCTGTAGGATCACCGGCAAGATCACCTGCTGCATCCCGAGTAGCACGGACCCATCTTGGAAGTTGAGGATCCTGAGAAGGTGGGGGAGGATTATCATCCTCGCTTTCATCATCTGAAGAAGAAATGTTTTCAAAGATAGAAGAGATAGGAAGAGGTGGCACATCCGCCGGACTAGGCTCGCAGGCCGATTTATTTTCATCAAATTTTACATCTCTTCTAATGATAACATTTTTGGACTTAAATGGAATAAGTCTATAACCTTTTACATCTTCAGAATATCCAACAAAAGTACATTTCTCACTTTTAGGTTCTAAAGCTTTATGCTTTTCATCTGGAATATGGGCCCATGCTTCACTTCCAAACACACGAAAGTGACTTACATCTGGTTTAATGGAACTCCAAGCTTCTTCTGGAGTGATATTCTCTAGAACCTTAGTAGGAGTGCGATTGATTATATAATTTGCACAATTAATTGCTTCGGCCCAAAAACTAAGACTGAGTCCTTTAGATTGCAGCATACAATTAGCCATTTCCTTTAAGGTGCGATTTTTCCTTTCAGCTACACCATTTTGTTGTGGAGTGTATGGAACAGTATGTTGCATTTGAATTCCATTTTCGGTGCAAAAGTTGATGAATGTGTTTTTAACATATTCTCCACCATTATCAGTTCTTAGCTTAAGAATTTGATGTCCAGATTGTTTTTCAACAAATGCTTTGAAGGCCAAAAAAGTGGTAAATACTTCGCTCTTGAGTTTTAAGAAGTATACCCAAGTGCGTCTGGAGAAATCATCAATGAAAGTTAAGAAGTACTTGCAGCCAGAGAATGAAGCAACAGGAAGAGGACCACATAAATCACTGTGCACAAGCTGTAAAGGGGCTGAGGCGTGCCAAGAGGCACGTTTGTCAAAACTGTCCCGATGATGTTTTCCGAGTACACATCCGGAACAAACACCATCTCTGCAAGATACCATAGGAAGACCTGTCACCATATTTTCTTTACATAGATGCTGAAGGGAGCGATAGTTTAAGTGACCAAATCGCTCATGCCAAAGTTTGCTCACTTCATCATTATGAGCAACAAATACTGAGGGAAGATTGGATGACCCAAAGTTGTGAAACTTATACAACCTTTTGGAATCATCAGCAAGACCAGTAGCTAGAATCTGTTTAGGATCTTTTAGATCCTTGATTACAACATCATGAGGTGAAAATTCAACAATTTTACCTTCACCTGAATGAGTTATCTGATAGACAGATAGAAGGTTGCAGGATAAGGTTGGAACACATAATACATCATTAAACTGACCATTGTCTAGATGAACAGTTCCAGTCCCTACAACATTAAGAGATCTATCATCACCAATATATATATTTTTGGTGTTACAATCATTTAAAGAAGAAAACATGGCTTGGTTTTTGGCCATGTGACAAGAGGCTCCAGAATCAATGAGCCACTCATGAGAATGAGAAGAAGAAGAAGATACATTTAATGCATAACCAGACTGAGATGATTGACAATGACATGCAGAAAGTGCCATTCCGGAAGTTGAAGTTGAAGTAGGCTCCACATGGATGTTATGTTTCTTCATTGCGGCTTCCAAGGCTTCCATCTTCTTAAAGCATTTAGATTCTAAGTGGCCATCTCGATTACAAAAGTTACAATGTCTATCAGTCTTCTTCCATTTGTTTTTATTGGTCTTATCATTTTGCTGAAATGATCTTTCATTTTGAGGCTGAAATGGTTTAGGACCATTCTTTTGAGGATATGACTTCTTAGGATTCTTTGAATTTGGTTGCTGCTGGGCGGCTAACGCTTTCGTGGAAGAGTTTCCAAGATTAAGAAGACCAAGGTGTAAGAGTTTTTCTTGTTCTCTTATTAAGGAATCACAAAAGGAGTCAAAGGAAGGGGGCTTGTAGTCTTGTCCTTGACAAATGAAAGCTTCTCTTGTAGAATGGAAAGTGGAAACAAATACAGAGTAGGCTGGTCCCAACTTAGTAAGGATGGAATAAATAAGGTTACCATCGTCTTTCTTAACTTTAACACCTTCCAAGAGATATCTAAGGTTCTTGAATTTGGACAAGAAATCTTCAATGCAAGAAAAATTATTAGGATCCAAAGTAAGCAGCTCATTTTCAAGTTGATGGGCTCTAATTTCATTTTTAATCCCAAAAACTTTAGCAAGTTTTTCTAATGCTTCATGAGGAGTCTCAAGTTCCGCAATGTGGAATCTAAGATCAGGAGAAATAGACATCCCTATCAAACCACGTGCTTGATCTTGTCTATTTTCCCATTTTGCCGCCTTGTCTTCATCTTTTGGTTTCTTCTCTTGGTCTGTGGCTATTCTGAAGAGACCTTTACTTCTAAGTAAATCTTCGATGTAGGCTACCCATTGGAAGTAGTTAGTGCTGTCAAGAATGACTTGGCATGGACTTTCCATTTTAAAAAAAAACTGAAGCTGAAGATGCTGAAAGTAAGTGTTCCAATGGATAGATCTCGAAAAAATAGGCGGTTTTAAAAAAAACGGCTCTGAAAAAGGCTTCCGGATGAAGAAGTTATGGCTTTTTGAAAAAAAATTGTTGAAGTTGCCGGCAAAGTGCGCGAATGTGCGGGAATGAAAAAATCCGCCCCCACAAAATGGAGACTTGAACCCAAGACCTCTACTCTCTTAAAATAGCTTTGAACCAATTGATCTATACAAAAAATTTGAGAGAGAGAGAGAGAGAGAGAGAGAGAGAGAGGGGGGGGGGGGCATCGGTTTGCGTGCTTGCCTTGAGAAAGCTCTTTTTCCCTACAAAACACAAAACACAAAACCCAACACGAATATGCAAAAAAAACGAACCTTGCGGCTCGAAGTTAGCTTTAGCCAAAAAACTAGAAATTTTAAAAAAAATCTCAAAGTTAGCTTTAGCCGAAAAACTAAATATTTTTCTCAATGTTTCTGATTTTCCGAGATCACACTAAGGTGCAGGGAAAAGAGCATACGCATGAGAAAAATCCTTCCTTTCTGTTTCTGATTTGCCCAGATCGCACAGAGTCGCAGGGCAAAGAGCATACACAGAAATGAAAGGTATAGATCCGGTTAAAAAAAAAAAGGCTAAATAAACTGAGACCGAAATAAGCAGAGAGAAAATAACAGTAAACTGCAAAGAAAAACACTGTATACCTCCCGATCTGAAAAATGACACAACTAGGGCTACCGGAAACCTTTTCGCGTGAAACGAAAGGGGTTCCTCACTGAAACAGATGCTCCGAACGCAACAGAGCAGTCCTCTCGGCCCGAAAGCAGTCAGAAACAGCAGATCTAGGAAACGACAGCCGCATGCAGTTCTACCGGCTTCAGATTTGGATCACCAACGGACGCGGCCCTCAAATAGCTCTGATACCATGTAGGAATTTACAGGGTAAGTTCCACAGAAAAAATACCAAAAGGACACCGCTCACAACCAGATCTCAAATCAATACACCAGTATTTTTGACGTGGTTAAAACCCTCAGAGTGCAAGGAGGGAAACAGTCCACGGCCTCTCCCAACGTGGGTACTACAGGCAATTTATTAATCAAAGAATGAAAATTTACATAAGCTTCTCTCATGCACGGATTACCCGAACAATGACCCTCCATGCGCTTTAAATAGAACTCATGGACCAATCGGGTGTCAAGCCACGGATCAAGTGTCGGTAATACCGAGGTGAGAGTGAACCGTCGGATCACTACATATCGTGACCGTCGGATTGTAAGTTACAAAATGTACAACAATAAAGAAACACAGTTTACCTAACTCTAACCTAACTCTATACTAGACCAAGTTGAACTTAACTATATCCTATGTGTCGGAATATCCTAACATCCCCCCTTAAGAACAACTTGGGATAGGATTGAAGGATTTACAAATATGACACAATAGGAGAAGGAAGGAGGCACAATCCTAAAGGTATAATTTTTAATTATGTAATTGGGTCTTTATGCTTGTTTTTCTTGGGCATTGTTATCACAATTCTAGAAATTAATTTTAAAGTGCTGACAGTTTCAGTGCCAGTGTCGATTTGTAATAAATAGGGTTAAAATGCTAACATATCGAATATCAACATTATTTTAAGTTTTGAAAAATAAAAATGTGTTGACTGTTGAGGAAAATTAATTACCTATCACTTAATTGTCAACGTGGGGGTTTCGTAAAACTTGCGAAGCATGCGTGCATTGTATATGCTAGAAATTAACTTCCAATTTAGATCAATCTAACTACAAAACCAAATAACAACAAACCAAATTCACCTATTCTAATTCAATAATCAATTCAAAAGAAATTATAGTACAATTATAATACAACGTTTGGAATTGAAATCTTAATCGACCACACTTACAGGAATTGAAATCTTAATCTACCACACTTGCAAGAATTGAAATTGCATGAAATGAAATCTAATCTAAGGGATAATGTGTGCATTATCAAATCAGGATCCTATGAAATGAATAATCAAACCACATGACATAAAAAGAAAGAAAAAACAATCACTCTTAACCTCTAGATATGAAAGAAAATAAAAACAATCGCTCTTAACCTCTAGATATGAAAGCAAATAAAAATAGTCTCTCTTAACCTCTAGATATGAAAGTGTTGACGGTGTTGGACCCGCCAATAGGTTAAGGGGATCTCCCTGGTAAGAAGTCCCAATTAGACCCCAGACCTTTTGGTGTAGGAGTCCTAACAGTGGGTCATAAGGTAATGACTTGACCGCGATGTCGCACAGAGGCAAGTAAGATAGCTCTGCCAGTAGCAGGGTGTGACTGCTGTAGTGAGTCAAGGAAGGTGAATGAGAGGTTCTAACACAAGTGGGTTGGGATGAGTGAACCCCTTGACAACCTGTATCAGTACTCTTCTGGGAAGGGAACACACAAGCGAAGATGCATCACAAGCTAGAAATCAGATCAGTCGACAATCCAAAGTGATGGTTAAACCAACAGCACATCTGCAACAAGATTCATATAATTGCAGATGAAGCAGTTCATACACAAATACATAAGTTTAAAAACATACATCATTAAAGCAACCAGAGCAGTCTAACTACAATAACAACATATGCATGAAAATGTGTTGGCTCTTATTATACTTAAAGAAGTGTAAGTTCCAATCATACAATACATCCATGTAAACCTGCTAGCCCCAACAGTGAAACGCTACAACCACATCTGCCTGCTCCTCCAAAGAGATGAACTAGCTCTGTGTAGTGGAGAATCCAGGGCGCGTTACAATATTGTCCAAGATCTTTCCAAGATAGTCTTATCAGAAGCTTGGCTAACCAAAAGCCCTTACAATGAGTTATGAGGGACTATTTATAGCAAAGGGTGGGGTGACCCTTGACATTCCCCTTTGTGATAGTTAAACTACCCTCATGACTCTTCACCTACTCTATGACTGTTACATTCAACTATTGACACTTGAGTTACACTTGACATGACGTTACATTACAATGCACATGTACTCATGTGAGACAACATGGCTTGATCAAGCCATGCAAGACATCAATGACACTTGGTCCGTTGTGGTGAGACCAACTCTTTGGCATTCTTGTGATGGTGAAGGTGGTGAGTTGATGCCAAGCTTGGTCATCCGTGATGGTATGCATGCACCTCATGCTGAAATCTTGCTGAAGCGAACACTTGCCTCCATTGCAACAGGTTCATGGGTTTCGCTCCTTCATCCAACTCGTCTGTTAACATGCGCATGGTCTTATTGGGTGCGGCTGAACTAGAAACACACTGATGCATAGTGTCCATGTGTTTTGGAGAATTTAGTATCTACGGATAAACACTAATTCACTAGAGAAGTAGTTGTACCTAGAACAACAGTTTAAAGTGTTTTAGACTTTTCCTATAATAAAAAAAGATAAGATGATAAGATAGAAGGCCTACTTGTAGTTCTGCTTTCCTCTCATCACCCTTGTATCGATTTTGTCACTCCTTCCCGTACTTAATCCGTTGAGAAGTACCTTGTAAAAACGAAAGAAGACAAAAAACCGATCAAAGCATACGATCCATTGAATATAAATGAAAGGAATAAGAAGCAATTCACACATATAAGCATTATGAAAGAACACAACATATGGAAAAAGGTTCAAACACTTTATTATATAGAAGAAAGAATTACAACCATCAATGTTTGATTCAAAGTCATTCCTTCAGCTTGGATTCCATCCACATCACATCAAAAGCAAGACAAACTTGTAGCATCACAACACTTGCTTCAAAGCCAAATATCATAACAACATTATCTCCTTACAATTCAACATAGTCCAACCCCTGATCACTTAGATTAGTGGTCAATTTATAGGAGGATGAAGGAGGTTTTGTCATTAATTGTGGCATTGAATGGCCTTCCATACTTAGAATTAGTTCCATGGAGGAAGGGATGAGAGGATAGGATGCACCTTAACTCATTCCTCATCCATTTTCAAGCTCATAGGAGTTGATAAGTTAGGGAAACTTCTAGATGACTCCAAAAGATAAGAATATTCCCCAAAACCTATGTGAATTTCTCTCATTCTTGCCCAACGTAGGTGAAAGGAAGCCTAAGTGCTCTACAGAGCACCCTGGCAGTGGACTTAACTGCTTTGCAGCACATCTTCATAAGGGCTTACCTGCACTGGTCCCTCTAGAGGCTATTTCTGGATGTCTTCAAGTCATGAAACTGTCTGGGAAGGATTCATTCAAAAGGGTGACTTGTTTAGGGCATGAAGCAACTGAAATTAGGGTTTGATGAGCCCTAAAACACTGATATGAATGTTGGGATTTGATGTGCCCAAATGGATCTGTAATAGCTACCCCCTAAAACATGAAGTTGGAAAAATGTCAATGTTGAATGAAATGCTTTACGATGTGATGAGGAGGTATCGAAGTGGAAGGTGACCTACATAAATTACAATATATATATCATGATATTTAATTTTACATGAATTGTTGAGGGAAGGCATATGCATGCTCAGATTATAAACTGTCATTACATGAACATAAACAGTCGTCTACAGATATAGACCCATGATCAGAATGACTATCAATGTAAAGCCATTGTAAATATGATTTAGTACTCCTGATATCGTAGCTTGGATGGATGAAACTAGATCTGGGGTCTTCAATCTCGTTCAACCGTTCACTCAAGTACGAGTCTGACCATGTGAATATGTGATTTGAAGTCGAACATGGGAAGGCACCATATGATTACCAACCAATGATGTAAGCTGTTAACAGATGCAAGAGAAATCACCGATAATGATAATGATCCTCAAGGTACCGCAGTACATTCTACATGGTGTGAATGGATGATTTGATGTCGAACACCATACAAAGTCTTTCAGTTGAAGGCCATTGATGTATGCCTATCACCGAAAGCGAGAATCTTGCCATTGATGCATGCAAGCTTCAGGGTACTGAATGGGTGTTTCTAATTCAAGTTCTTGGATAATGTGCTGATGTCAACAAGAATCCCTTGATGTATCCGACATCAACGATACGAAACAAGTGTAGTGATTTTAGAGATGGAATTTGACTGACGACACAAGGTTCAGGAATGGCGGTCATGAAAATGAAGGTTTATGGTATTGCAAAAGATGGATTTTGACTGGATGACTTCTCTTGAACATGTCGGCGACACTAAAGTGAATTGGTAGCATTGACCCAAAACAAAGTGATGGATGGTATGATAGACCAACGATGTGATAACCATCAAGCTAATAACCCAACCCAAATAGTCATGGTGATGGAGTGAAAGTGTCATGTTCAAGAGCGACCTACTACCATAAAGTGGTTTTCCCTTTTTCCCATCAAAAAACTACTTTGAAGAGCACTTAGATAGAAGGTTGGATGCTCTACAGCGCACTGTCTCTGTGTCTAGGCTGCGCTGAGCGCATTTCCCAAGTTTGTTTTAGCTGTTTGCTCCAAAATTTGCCTTGTTTTTTGCATGGAAAGGATCCTAATTTAGCTTATGATTGTGTTTCAGGCTTTCATTAGATCAAAATGTCAATTACATGGTGAGAAAGAGAGCATGAAGAACAAGATATGGTTGCCCTAAACAATCCGGGTATAGTTGAGGCCCTCAGGAATTATGGGTTACTCAAATACTTTAAGTTGTCCGGAATGAGGCAACAAATAGAACTACTGCAGTTCCTTGTTCGTGCATGGGATCCGACAGATCAGAATTTTCACATTAGGGACAAGATGGTCCCTATTACCATTGAGGATATTTACTTTCTTACCGTATCGTCGAGGCGAGGTGCCCCCATATCACGTTCTGGATTTGCCCGTGGAGGTGAATTGGTGAGAGATTATATTAGACAGTTTTGTCGGCCAGGTACATAGCCTAGCAAGGACGGGAAAATAAATATTAGGGATGTAGGTGATTTGCCTTTAATAATGATCCTCTTCACAATCCAAAATTGGCTGGCAGTGTGACACTACATCTGGTGAACAGATCTTATATACAGTATGCACTGGAGTGTCTAGAGCCAAAAGTTTTCAACTGGTACGAGGCTGTACTTTCGCTGCTGAAAGAACAAATGACTAAGGTAAAAAGTGACAAGATAAAGATTTTCTGCTATGGTTCGATCTTAATTGCTTTTGCCTTAGAGAAAATCCCATTGATGCAACCAGAACATGTATCATTGGTTGTGGCTGGTCTTAGAGATCCACGTATGCAGAGGTGGGTTGAATTGATGGCTCGACATGCTGGTCAGTCAACAATCATTTTCTCCCCTGCATTTTTCAGCTGGCTTGAGTGACAACATGTTGTTATCGAGAAGCATCCATACTCAGGGATGGATTATCGTGGAGATCCAGATTTGATTCTACCAATTGGAGCACAATGGGGTGCTATGGGTAAGTTGTTTGACCAAAGTGTTTTTTGATTTTTCAAGTTTCTACATGTTTTTTGTGTTTTCTTAATGTTTCCAAGACTAAACTAAAATTACTCTTATGCATACAGATGTGGGTACTGTTCAACCTGCGGTACACCAACAGGTTGCAGGTGGGCCAGCATAGAGAAACATCGGGAGAGTAGTTCTCCAGGACTTGGATTTGGCTGAAACCTTAGCAGAGTTGCAGGATCATATAGAGGGATTAACCCTTGGTATTCTAGATATCCGGATCGAGGAGTTACTTATGAGGCTGCAACGCCACACTATTGGTGTTCCTAATCGTTGGGTGAGGCTTTTTCACATAATAGCACAGGCTGTGACCTGTTACCATGAGCACCACTAGATCTACTTAGGATATTTTGTATGCATTTTTTGAGTTTTTGGGTCAGATGCCCAAATGTGTCTTGGGCACAAATTTTATAAAAACTTTTAAAATGCCTATCTATTTTACTTTCAGAGTTTTTTATGGTTATATGCAATCCTATTCAATTGATGATGTGAATTGAAAATACTACTTTTACATGTGTTGCAAATGTCTATTTAACACATAATTCACTAGAGAATCAGTTAATGTATTAAGATTTCTAGAAATATTTTGATATTGAATGTGTTCAAAACGTCTTTCCAAAATACTAACTCTAAGGAACTTTCAAAAATTTGTTGGATTTCGGACAATATAAATGTTTGTTAGTTGTAGTACAATGAGTTGTGAGTCTAGCTTAACGATGATTCAGCGAATTCCAAGTGAAATGGCATCAGAGAGTAGTTCAATCAATGCACTATACTCAACGATATTGTTTGTTGATCGACCGATACAAATCCCTTGGAAACTCACTAACTCGCCACTTGGAGCGAAAATAGCCCATGTTGCAGAAGACAAGTTCTATGTACTACGAATAGCACCACCAGTGTAACCAACAAAAGGTTTCGAAGACTCCGACATCTGCAACAAAGGAAAAGTGGATTACTAACAAGATAAATATCTCTAAAAGAAACACACACGCACACATGTAATGAAAGCATATATACAATGATTTTTACTACACTTTATCAAGCATAGTAACGTTTGAGGTACAGCCTGTTTCGAGGCTGCGACAATGGAATCCCATCATAATCTACTAACTCGTAGGTTCCTTTTGCCAGAGGAAGGTTGAAAACATAAGGACCCATCCACATTGGTTCAAATTTTCATGCTCCAAGTTTATCACCTTCCTGATCGTAAAGAAAGACCAGGTCTCCTTCTGAGAAGATACGAGGCTTGACATTCTTGTCCTATTGTACCCTAATACGTTTCTTATGCTCTTCGTTAGCCAATGCGGCATCACAACGGGTTTCATCTAGATGGATTAATTCCAAGAAACACACTTCTTCTTCAGAAGTGTTGGGTAACAGGTCAATCGCGAGTTTGAGCGATGAAATTTCGCATTGTATTGGTAAGATTGATTCCAAACCATACACCAACTGAAAGGGTGTAAATCCAATTGCATTTCTCACCGAGGTTCGATATGCCCACAAGGGAGAGTACATGATTAAATGCTAGTTTCTCTTGTGAACCCCTATCATTCTTTGCAACATTCGCTTCAGGACCTTGTTGATGGCCTCAACTTGTCCATTTGCTTGCGGGTAATACGGGGTAGAACTATCATGTGACAGTCCTAACTTAGTAGTCAACTCAGCCATCATGTGATTGCAAAAATGTGACCCATGATCTATAACTATGGCTTGTGGTACACCAAACCAGGAAACCACATGGCTAAAAAAGAAAAGAGTAGTCGTTTCGCCACTGTTGTTCAATGTTGGCATCACCTAGGCTCATTTGGTAAAATAGTCAATGACGACTATAATATACCTATGTCCCCCGGCCGAGGTGGGGTTACATGTCATAAAGTCAATGCCCCATTTGGCGAATGGGCCAATAGCAATGATTGGATGCAGTGGTGCAGGTGGTAATCTGGTTTTTCAGCCATATATCTGGCTTGCATGACAACTTCTGATAGCAATAATACAATCTTTAAATATAGTTGGCCAGAAGTAACCAGCACGGAGAATTCTCTGTGTGGTTGCATATGCAGATAAATGTCCACCACAGGCATAGGAATGGCAATCATTCAATGCTTTCTCGACTTCCTCATGTGTGAGGCACCTTCATAAAACCGTATCGATACCACGACGGTAAAGTGTGTCGCCAATGATCAGATAACCTTTTGCTTAGTAACAAATACATCGTTGTTGCGAGCGAGAGGTATCTTGCCAGAAAGTTTGGGTCTGGAGATAGATCAGTATATCTCCATACCATGCTTCAGATGACAAAATTAGAAACATAGACTCATCCGATATTCATGGTTCAGATGTTGAATCGATGGAGGTCGATGGAAGGTCACATAGTAACTCTACGAAAAGTAGTGATTTCTTTGATTTGGACTTGATGAATTCCAAATCAAATTCCTGTAGAATAACTATCCATTTAGAGTATTTTCTCCCCAGCAATTGATGTGACAAAATCTATGTCATAGGGTTTCAATCTGAAATGACAGTTGTTTTCCATAATAGGATATAGTGGCGAAATCTTTGAACAACTTGCACAACTGCCAAAGCTAATTTTTCGACATAAGAGTACTTACTTTCTGTATCGTTGAGATTACGACTCAGGTAATAAATAGGATGTTCAATCCCATTTTCTTCCTAGACTAAAACCATGCTAATGGTTGTATTTGCAGCGGTGAGATATAGGTAATAGTCATTTTGGTAATTTGGAGAGTACATTAATGAAGCTCTAATCAGGGTATCTTTAAGAGCGTCAAAGGAAGCTTGCGCAACCGGATCCCAATGAAAGGGTATCTCCTTTTCCAAAATATGTGTAAAGCCTTTAGCCATTTTAGCGTAATTAGGAATGAACCTCCTCAGAAAGTTGGCTTTCCCTTGGAGTCTCTGTAACTGCAAAAGATTTTAAGGTGGAGGCAAATCTAGAATTGCATGAACCTTTAATGGATCCAGTTGAATACCTTCTCAAGACACTACAAATCCAAGCAAGTTAACAGTTATCATCGCAAAATGCACATTTGTGTGGATTGAGTCGAATCTTGTAGTGTCGGTACCATAAAAATATTACTCTCAAGTGTTGCGGGTGATCAGTCCGCTTTCATGAATGAGCAGGTAAATCGTCAAGGTAATGTTGAACAATGTGCTTGATGCCATGGAAGGCATAATTCATTGCCCTCTGAAATGTGGCTCCATCATTCTTCAAATCGAATGGGAGTTTCCTATAGGCGAATGTGCCCCATGGACAAATACAAGTTGTTTTCGATTGGTCCTGTAGGCATATATTGATTTGATTGTAGCCAGAAAATCCATCCATAAATGAAAATATTTCGCATCTGGCACATTCGTCAATAAAGGGAGTAGGATAATTTTCCTTTGAACATGCCTGATTTACATCCCTATAATCGATTCACACTCGAATTGTTCCTTGTTTCTTCATGACAGGAACAATATTGGAAACCCAGTCAATAGGGTAAATGAAACCAGCCCGCAAAAGTTTTTCAACTTCTGCTTTAATTTCAGCGGCTTTCTTCAGATGAACAGGTCGAAGCGCTGTCTAACTGGCTTGAAATCAGGGTATATTTTGATCTCGTGTTCAACAATACTTGGGTTAATGCCTGGCATATCCTCGTAAGACCATGCAAATATATCTTTAAATTCACGAAAGAGAGCACGATAATTATCGAGTTCTGATGGAGAACAAGATTTTCCGACATGAATATTCTCTACAATATTAGGCTTGGTCGAAATATTAATAGAAATAATTTCTTCAATATTTGATAGGTTTTTCTTAGATTTGATTGTCTCTGAAAATTGAATTTGATAGGAAATCAACGACTGATGGGTGGTTTAGTTCGTTTGAATAATCTTCAATGTTATCTGGAAGATGGGAACGATGATGATAATCTTCCCATGGTTCCTCTTCTATCATAATTGATTGGATGATTCCTTCATCCGTAGAATTTATACGTCAAAAAGGATCCGAAGAAGTACCATATTCTAAAGACTAATCTACCCATACAATTGTTGAGTGCGGATTTGGGTTTGCCGCACAAGCCTGAAAATTTGATTGCTATGATGATTCAATGGGGCTTAATGGCATCACCCCAATATCACTATCAACTTCATATTTTTTGGTAATCCTCCTTAAATCAGATGAGGTGGAGGAAATCATGTTGCAAGTCTCTACTCTTGCCACTTCTGCCAAATCAGATCATGACAGTAGGGTAAAAGTACCCATTAGGGAAGGATATTTAAAGAGACCTACTACAACACTTTGAAGTGATAGTGGGTTTCCATGTACCAATGAAATGCTTCCTGTAGCCTGTGAACTATTGGCAAAGAAGGCTAGCTGATTAATGACTGTGATTCCACCCTTAAAAGGGAATGCAATAGTATGAAAATACATGGAAACCACAACAACCATAGCATATACCCAAGGCCTTCCCAGTAAAATGTTGTAATCAAGGGGTCCGTCAACTACCTCAACTTCAACAGTAACTGTTTTGCCCCCTAGTTCAATTTGCAGGTTACTCAAAATCCCACATGGAGTATATGTTCTTCCATCAAAATCTTTCAACATGGTTGGTGATCGTGACAACGGCGGTGAACCAAGTGTTTTCCAGCAGCTCATGGACATAATTAAAGTAGATTCCCCCTCATCAATAATAGTTCGGTGAACATTCTTATTGAGAGCTTTTACTTGAATTAGGAAAGCTAACTGCGCCGGTAAATGTGGTGTATATCCCGCAGGGTTAAAAACCACAAGATTTGAATCCATAGGATCTATTCCGCCTATTGCTAACAGTAAAGCCTGCATCTAGGAGGGATAGTTTTGCAACACCTCGAGTGTCGACATAGCAGAAGGTGATTTTGCAAGATCTTCCACTATGTTATAATTTTGAGATGCTTGAGCCTGAGGGTTAAATGTCGATTTGTGCACAACTCCCTTTGGTCTTTTTATTGTCAATTCTGGTACAATAGGTGGGACATTTTCAGATGCAGTTGAAGTCGAAGGATGAGGTTGATCAGTGGCTAGATTTGTTGGGTCCCTATAATACTAGTGATTACCCCATTACTATTGTAGTTATACCCCTATTTATTTTGTTGTGCCCCTATTACCCCCATATTGTTACTATTATGCCACATAGAAGCCCATCATTGTTACTGTTGTGCCCTACAATATTATTGTTATGTAGGCTTTGATTGTATTGGGACCACTTAGACTCCTATATATAGAAAGGAGGTATTTTCATTTGTATCATCCAAGAATTGTTCATTTATGTAATGTAAAGGAGGTTTCCCCCTCGAAGAGGCTGAATTCTAAGGCGTGGATTTATCTTTTCTATCTTTTCTTGAGCTGGTTTCATAACATTTGGTATCAGAGCTTTGGATTCTAGGGTTTTGCTGCTCCAAACAGGTCATCGTGGAATTTTCGCTATAACTTTTTCTCTGTGACGTTTCAGAAGTAACAAAAAAAACCCATTTGAGAAGAATTGGCGCTGAACCTTGGGTCCGAATTTCAGAGCTTTTCGCGGGATATTTTCGGAGATATGATCTGAGGAAGTTGGCCTTTTTGCAGACTCCTGAATTACATTCAAAACAGGTGACCTGGGGAAAATCGTCATAACTCTCTCTCTGAGGATTGGATTGAAATTTCGTAAAAAGGTACAAAAAGAGGACAGACTGTAGTTTCTTGTGTGTGTGTTTCAGATTCAAAGGTTGAAACAGTGACTCGTGGCACGTCGTACAAGTTTGCTCTACTGAACCAGTCTAAAAGCAAGTCACTGTGGGAGATTTCACATAACTCTTCCTTGGAGAATCCAATTTGGCTCAGACTTGTGGCATTGGAAAGAGGACACAGAAGGCTACTACAAGTAGCAATTTTAGAATTGGATGATTCGA
Organism: Pinus tabuliformis; assembly: GCA_031772625.1. NCBI lineage: Eukaryota > Viridiplantae > Streptophyta > Pinopsida > Pinales > Pinaceae > Pinus > Pinus tabuliformis. Next base: position 477,452,029 of record CM062812.1, on the reverse strand, counting down.
AATTACAGAGATACATCAGATTCAATATCAGGCTTCTATAAAGTGAAAAAAGGTGTGTAGTTTTTTTTTAATTTTTGTGTAAGCTTGGTTTAACGGAATTCAAAGGGCATAGTAAAACATTATTATCGGTAACTGATGCCCCGAGGAAAGAAAATGCAAACACCTAGTAAGGAACCTGAAAGCTCTAGCATGACTCATGAAGAAGAGGAAGAAATGCTACATGATATATCAAAATTACAAGAACAAGTGCAACAAATGTCACGCTCACAAAAGCTAACAGAAGCTAAGGTAAATGGCGTGGAATCTAAGATAAAGGGCATGGAAGCTAAGATGGATGGCATGGACGCTAAAATTGATGGCATGGATGATAAGATGGATAAATTGAAGAAATTGCTACAAGAAAGGGTCACTAATGGTGAAAAGGTAGTAAAGGAAACTCATGATGAGAACAAAAGAAATGTTAATCATGATTCCATAGACTCTAATGTTGGATCGAAGACTCACCATGTTCCAAAAATCGATATGAGGAAGTTTGATGGCAAGGATCCCGCCACATGGATATTACAGATGGAGCAATTCTTCGATCTCAATAATGTGCAAAACACACAAAAGGTACGTATGGCAACTTTATATTTGGAACCAAATCAGTTTGTATGGTATCAATGGCTTTGTTCTCGTAAACAATTTATCACTTGGGCAATTTTTACGGAAGAATTGATAGCACATTATGAGGATACAAAAAGCAACACTTTTTTTAGCCAATTGATAAGTCTCAAACAAAAGGGTTCAATAATGGAGCACATTGAGGAGTTCCAAAAATTGAACATAAGGGTAAAAGATATTCCAGAGGAGCATAGGATTGATGTGTTCATAGGGTCTTTAAAGGATAATATCCAACATGATGTGCGCCTTTGGGAACCTGATTCATTAGAGAAGGCATTCAGGTTAGCAAGAAAAATGGAAAGCAAAATTATGGCAACTAGGAAGCATACCATTCACAACTATAAAGACGGAAGTGTTGTTGCCCATAGTCTTCCACAACCTACAAGGTTGACACCACAACAATTGGAAGAAAAAAGAGCAAAAGGGCTTTGTTACAATTGTGATAGCAAATACACAAAAGGTCATAAGTGTGCTGAGAAGAAATTATTCTACATAGATTGTGAAGAGGAAGAAGAAAAGGAGCAAGAAAGGTCAAAAGAAGAGGATATATTCCAGGAACAAAGCCTAGATGAAGAACAAATAAATCCGACCATATCTTGTAATGCATTGGCGGGAATTACCACTCCTCAAACCATCAAGATAGAAGGACAAATCAAGAAGAAAAAGGTAATAGTGTTGATTGATTCAGGAAGCACCCACAATTTTATTCATTGTAGGGTAGCAAAAGAATTGAATTGCTTCCTATATCCAGCACCAGAGTGTCAAGTGATGATTGCAAATGGAGGAACAATAAATTGTTCTGGAAAGTGCCATAATATCAAGCTATCCATGGGAGAATATGTATTGACTAGCCCAATGCTTTCCATTCCAATGGGAGGTGCTGATGTTGTACTAGGAGTCCAATGGCTACAATCCTTGGGTACAATAGCTTTTAATTTTCAAGAACTTTTCATGAAATTTTCTGTGGAAGGAAAGGAAGTTGAATTAAGGGGTATTGCAGGGAAACCAGGAAAGATAATCAGCTCTAATGGCATGACAAAGCTTCTAAAAAAGGAGCAAAGAGGTGTAATTGCACAATTATGTTCGCTAGATGTTTCCACATTGGAATCATCTATTTCTCCAGATCTCCAAAAAGTCCTGGACAATCATTCCAAGGTATTTGAGACTCCCAAAGGTCTCCCACCTATGCGTGATCATGATCATGCTATTCATCTGATTCCAGGAAGTGTTCCTCCAAACATCAGGCCGTACAGATATCCCTATGTCCAAAAAAGTGAAATTGAACGTATGGTTGCAGAAATGCTAGAGGCTGGTATAATTCAACCGAGTCAAAGTTCTTTCTCAGCTCCAGTAGTATTGGTGCACAAGAAGGATGGATCATGGCGCATGTGTCCAGATTATAGGGAGCTCAACAAGCTCACTATTAAAGATAAGTTCCCCATTCCTGTTATTGATGAATTACTGGATGAATTGCATGGATCAATTTACTTCACCAAGTTGGATCTTCGTTCGGGATATCATCAAATCAGAATGAAGATTGAAGACATTCCAAAAACAGCATTTAGAACTCATGAGGGTCATTATGAATTTTTGGTCATGCCTTTTGGCCTTACCAATGCACCTTCAACATTTCAAGGTTTGATGAATTCAATTTTCAAACCATTCCTTAGAAAATTTGTGTTAGTATTTTTTGATGATATACTAATCTACAGCAAGTCTTGGAAGGATCATGTTGAACATGTTGACAGGGTGCTACAACTATTGGAGGAGAAACAATTATATGCAAAAAGATCCAAATGTTTCTTTGGAGTCCAGGAGGTGGAATATTTGGGTCATATTGTATCTCATGAAGGAGTTAAGGTAGACCCTAGCAAAATTAAAGCCATTAAGGAATGGAAAATCCCCACATCCATAAAGCATCTGCGAGGATTTCTTGGGTTGACAGGGTATTATCGCAAGTTTGTTAAGAATTATGGGAGAATAGCAGCACCTCTAACAACATTATTGAAGAAAGATTCATTTTCATGGACTTCGGAAGCAACAAAGGCCTTTGAACATCTTAAAGAGGCAATGTGCCAAGCACCGGTCTTAGCTACACCGGACTTCACAAAAACCTTTATTGTGGAATGTGATGCTTCAGGAAATGGAATTGGTGCTGTTCTAATGCAAGATGAAAGACCCATTGCTTTTGAAAGTCGTCCAATCAAGGGAAAGTTTTTAAGCAAAGCTATTTATGAGAAGGAAATGTTGGCAATACTCCATGCACTTAAGAAATGGCGACCCTACCTAATGGGAAGACACTTCAAGGTAAAAACGGATCATGATAGCCTTAAATACTTTTTAGAACAAAGATTATCCTCTGAAGAGCAACAAAAGTGGGTCACAAAGATGTTGGGTTATGACTTTGAAATCATCTACAAAAAAGGGAAGCAAAATGTGGTGGCAGATGCACTCTCAAGAAAGGATGAGGATGTGGAAGCATTGTTGTGTGCCATTTCTATTATCCAACCAGATTGGATAAACGAAGCAAGGGAGGAATGGAAGAATGACGAAGAAGTGTGGGCACTTATTCGAAAGCTACAACAAGATTCCAGTACTTCTGATACATTTAGCTGGCAAAATGATTCGTTATGGTACAAAGATCGCTTATACCTCTGTAAGAATTCCCAGCTAAAACAAAAGATTCTTATGGAATTGCACACTTCTCCCTTAGGAGGGCACTCAGGATTTTTAAAAACTTACCACAGGGTTAAGAAGGAATTTTTTTGGGATGGCCTTAAATCAGATATTCAAAAGTTTGTGGCGGAATGTTTGGTTTGCCAGCAAAATAAAGTTGAAACAATTAAGACACCAGGTCTATTACAACCTTTATCCATTCCAAGCCAACGTTGGGAGGAGGTTTCAATGGATTTTATCACAGGTTTACCCAAGTCTGAGGGAAAGAGTGTCATCATGGTGGTAGTTGACAGACTTACCAAGTATGCACACTTTTGTGCATTATCACATCCATTTAAAGCCAGTACAGTTTCTACTGCATTTATGGAAACAGTTCAAAAGCTACATGGAAACCCAAAGATTATTGTAAGTGACAGAGATCCCATTTTCACTGGAAATTTTTGGACAGAATTATTTTCTTGTCTTGGTACTCAGTTAGCTCATAGCTCATCTTATCATCCTCAATCTGATGGGCAAACTGAGATAGTAAACAAATGTTTGGAAGGATATCTTCGTTGCTTTGTATCTGATAAACAGACACAATGGGTCAAATGGTTGCCTCTGGCTGAATGGTGGTATAACACTTCCTTCCATACAGCAACAAAAATGACCCCATTTATGGCACTTTATGGGTATCAACCACCATCCATCACATCATATTTAAGAGAAAATTCTAAGGTTCAGGCAGTGGAACATCACATCGAACATCAACAACAAGTCCTCCAACTCTTAAAGGATAACCTCGTGTTGGCACAAAATAGAATGAAACAACAGGCAGATCAACATCGCAGTGAAAGAAGTTTTGATGTAGGTGATTGGGTATTCCTACGGCTACAACCATATAAGCAAATGTCCCTAAAGCAAGCTAAGAAGGATAATAAATTATCACCAAAGTATTATGGTCCGTACAAGGTGTTGGAAAAGATTGGTACTATGGCATACAAATTGGAGCTTCCTGCAGCTTCTCGATTGCACCCAGTTTTCCATGTTTCATGTTTAAAGAAGGTTATAGGTGACAAGCTCCCAATTCAAACAATATTGCCAGAACTTGACGAGGAAGGAAAAATTATATTGGAACCGGAAGCAATCACAGAAACAAGAACTCGACAGCTACGAAATCGATCAATTTCAGAGTATCTTATCAAGTGGAAGAACTTATCCGCTGAAGATTCCACATGGGAGGATGAGAATTTTATGCAGAAGTATCCAGAACTACTCAAGCGTTGAGGACAACACTTTTTTGAAGGAGAGGGGCATGTTGGGTCCCTATAATACTAGTGATTACCCCATTACTATTGTAGTTATACCCCTATTTATATTGTTGTGCCCCTATTACCCCCATATTGTTACTATTATGCCACATAGAATCCCTCATTGTTATTGTTGTGCCCTACAATATTATTGTTATGTAGGCTTTGATTTTATTGGGACCACTTAGACTCCTATATATAGAAAGGAGGTATTTTCATTTGTATGATCCAAGAATTGTTCATTTATGTAATGTAAAGGAGGTTTCTCCCTCGAAGAGGCTGAATTCTAAGGCGTGGATTTATCTTTTCTATCTTTTCTTGAGCTGGTTTCATAACAAGATTATTCGACGATGACGGTGGACTTCCATAATCTTTGTTTCTCGTTGACACCAAAACTTCGTTTTGTGGCTTTGTGATGGATAACATGAGTACTTGGGATGTGGAAGCATGGTTTGTTGCAACCAAATGAGTCTCCGAGTTTGGAAATGGATCAGTCAACACTGTCGATGTGTTTGAAGTCTTTAAAAGTTTAGAGACCTCGGAGCGGTGTGGACAATCTCTTGTAAAATGCTCATCATTACATATTAGACATGGATAACGAGGTTTCCCTGTTGAAGCAGAGGAATCAGATAATTTCTCTAGAGGGGAATTATCTTGCTTCTTCTTGTTTTTTCCCTTTTTCTTGTTTCCTGGTTGCTTTGGATTTTTTCGTTTGTCAGATGACACGGCATTAATTTCAGAAGCAAGAGTATTTTTTGATGTATTGGTCATTTGATTGTTAACGACAAGGGTTTGACTAGATGGTCTTCCTGCCGTTTGCGTGCTCGAAGAACTGATCACACCGTCGTAGGCATGAGAGTTCTTACTTGATTGTGGAGGAGGAGGAACAATGAAAGCTGGTCGGGGTGCATTAGGAATTTTATCATAAAGCATGCCGGATTGTGTGTAAATCAAATCCAAGTATTTGGAACGAGCAATTACTTGCTCTTCTATGACAACTCCACCTTTTGCCACATCCCCGGTGATTGATGGCAACAAGGATTTTATGAACCACTCAGCTAACAGCTGATTAGGAACATATGCCTTAACCATTCGACGACGAAGCCACCACTCATGAATATGATATGATATATGGGTAGCAGTATTCTGTTTAAAGTTGGTTAGGAGTTCCGTTCTAGTCTCGTATTTGATGGGTAACTAGAAGTGGGTCTAAAAAGTAGTGCCTAAAGTGGTGAAATTATCGAAAGAAGCTCTTGGTGACTCAATGTACCATTTAGCAGCTGGACAAGTAAGTGTTCTTTGGAAAAGACAAAGTCTAACCGAATCATCATTTAAGGAGCTTAATGAATACCACAAATGAAAGGCCATGACATGATTTGATGGGTCTTCTCCAGGATTTCCGTTAAATTTCGGAATGTCAGATGGTAACTTATGCGGAATTATCGGCCACCAAGGTGCATATAAGATTGGATCATTAGTGAGCCGATTTAAATCTGGTAATTCTCAACTTGCTACAAACGGCAACTGTCGATTCAAGTCAGGTTGAGCATACCCAGGATATGATGGAATTTCTTGAGCAATAGGTCTTTGCATACTAACATAGGGCATCTGCATTTGGTAATCTTGGTATGGTTTTTGTTGAACAAAACCAACAGAAGGTGGTTGTTGATAACCAGGTTGAATGTCTAGTTGTCCATAACCTACAAAGCCTTGTTGACTAGGACCTTGGTAAGCTTGATATTAACCAAACCCAGGTTGAGAATCTGAGCAAGTCCAAATTGGGGTTGGATTTGCTGGAATTGGGGTTGTTGAAATTGAGGCTGCCACGGTTGTTGAATCCACTATTGTTGTTGTTGATACAATTGCTGTTGATTTAACGGTTGTTGTTTCCCAGCAATGAAAGGCTGGTCAGGTTGTGAATAAACTATACTAGTGTAAGCTTGGGTCGGTCCAGATAAGGGTATACTAACCTGAGGTCGCTGCTGAACCTAAGAAACAAGTGGTTGTTGTATAACAACTTGAGGGATTTGAACTTCTTGACCCGAAACCTGTGGTTGCAAGGTAGAAGGATCAATTTGTACAGGTTGAGATACAACAGTTTGAACTTGTGACTGTGGTACAATAGTAACAACAGGTGTAGTAGGAATAGCTGACGCAGTTTGCATTGGTTGTGTTGGATACAAAAGCCTGGGTTCAACTAGCATTGTTGGTTGCCATTGACAAACTCTAATTCTAGATTTACCTAAATACTGCGGGATATTACCATATGATGGTCATTCGGAATAAGGAGGATACGGTGAATAAGCATATTTCTCTCCATATCGTGGCAATCTAGTATTTAATGGATACATAGGTCTTTGTTGACCAGTTTGCCCAGCTTGATATTGATATGCAGGATCAAACTATTGAGTTCCCGTTAGAGAAGAACCAAGTAAAATTCCGGTTGAGGACATGGGTGATGACCATGGGGTACGAGCAACCATTGAGTGGATTCCAGATAAAGATTGGTAACCAACCGGGACGGATGTTTCGCCATACAGGTGTGACTCAGGTGTGGTAGAAAACATCGAGGAGGTTGCACTAGAAGATTTTGCTGCAGCTGCATCAGATTATATAGTCTGAGATGTTGACGGTTGTTCGGACATAGTTAACTGACCCAAAAGTTGTTCGAAATATTCGATGGGTACTTGAAAATAGGCAGGATCAAACGGAGCAGTAAAAACAGGAGTATGAGGATAAAGATAAAGCCCAGTTCCAAAATGGAAAGGGGTTCCTGGTGTAGAATCCTCTTCCAATTCTTCCTCTATAGTAATTAGACCTAGTGGAAGAACTTCACTGTCAGGTTTGTAAAAGATTTATGATGTTGATAAAGTTGAAGTTTCAGTAGTTATTGATGTCTGAGGAGTAACTGGCTGATCGTCCTCTGATAAAGTAACGACTTCTGAATGTTCAATTTCAAAGTCTAGATGTTTAGGTAAATGAACAACAGTTTCAGTAAGAGGTTCCTGAACAATTTTAGGTTCAGATGTAACTTCCGTTTGAACTGGGATAAGTTCTGGATTAACTTCTGGTTGAACTGATTCAAATTCAGAAGTACTTTCTTATTGAGCAACTTCAAGTTGAGGATCAGCTTGTTGTTGAATAATTTCGGTTACTGTTTCACTAGGATTAGTGCTAATGTCATTAGGTAATTGTCAAACTTCTTCTTCAGGAACAGATGTACCGGAAATAGTTGGAGTAATTGGAGTCTCAGTACTTACCAAAATAGATGATTTAGGTAGTTCAGATGAAGAGCTAGGAGTTCTTGATGTACTAGACTCAGTTAAGCGAGACCGCTTTATCCAAATAGGTGTCGCTTCGGGAGGCAAAGGCGGTTTGCTCGCTGTTCTCCGTGAACGATAGGGTAAGGGTTGATGTTCCTCCACGATTGTTGATTAATTTTATTATCAAAAAAGAAATAAACAAAAAGGGGTATACTAGGCAAAAGATTTACCAAGCAATTGCGAACTGCAGAATACCTCCTAGCAAACCAAGAAGTAGGGGCATGCAATCTCCCCGAATGCTGTGTTTGGTGTATCACAGTTTACAAGGCGACTGACTCGGTTACTTAAGGATGGATAGCAACCTAGAGTTGTCCTCCCATATATACCCAAAGTAGGTGGAGGCCTAGTCCGTATAAGCGTTGTCTAATGCAAAACTGCACAGTGAGAGCATTCCCATATACTTTACGTACTATAACACCACCTTATATACTCGAAGGTACTGGACGAGCTACGATATACTCACGTACGTGGAATGAGATATCACACTCGGGATGTATTGCAGACAGGTTAGCGGCAGCTGCTTTGTTTTATGACGCTGGAACACATCTCTAGCCTATAACCACTAAATGTTCTCGTTAATGACAATGCTCCATTAGGTAAATTGATGTTAATTTTAAGTTGATCTTGCTTAGGAATTTTCCTTTCAAGTTCACCACGTGATGTATTATGAAATTCCTAGGAATGCAACTATCATGATAAGCATTCTTTCCATTCAATTTAATGATGAAAATCCTAGCTACTTAGGGATAGAGCAATCAGATTTCTTTTGATCAAAGAGCAAAGAGCACAATCTAAATGAAATTTCCTTACACTATTCCTATGAGCACACACAAAATTTTTCAATGCATCATGCATGTATGTCTTTTCAATTTCCCTAATGTGAATATGAACAAAAGGAAATATGCACATACAATCAATCAATCTTTCATAAGAACGAAGACTTTTATGACATTTCTAATTAGAAGGAAGAGAAGACTTTACAACACTTTCTTTCGAATGAAGATTAATCAATTATATCCTAACTTTGACTATTGATCGATGATGACAAAGAAAACATGAAGAAACATTAATCAATCCAATCAAAGTCAGGCTAGACCTGGAAATAAAAATTCATTTTCTGAGACATAGCATTCATTGATCAATCAACAAATAATCAAACAGAGAAAATTTAGCAAAAACTCTTTTCAAAGGTGGGAAACTGATCGTAGGAGGATCAGCGCAGCCCATAGTGGGACACAGTGCACTTCAAAGCACTGCCCCTAAGATAGGGGTGCTTTGCAGCGCACTATGTCTCTCACAATCCCGCGTTGGTGACAATAAGCCATTTCAAGAGGCAACGTGGCACAGTTTTGACCAATTTTTCAATGTAAACAGCTGAATTACAATCTATGAACACAAATGAGGTTTACAAGGATTTCTTAGGAGGTGGATAAGTTATTAGGAAAGAGGATTCTTCCCCAATGGAGTCACCAATTTGTTTTGGAGAATTTAGTATCTACGGATAAACACTAATTCACTAGACAAGTAGTTGTACCTAGAACAATAGTTTAAAGTGTTTTAGACCTTTCCTATAATTAAAAAAAAATATAAGATGAGAAGATAGAAGGCCTACCTGTAGTTCCAATTTCCTCTCGTCTCCCTTGTATCAATTCTGTCACTCCTTCCCATACTTAATCCGCTTGAGAAGTACCCTATAAAAACAACAAAAGACAAAAAATCGATTAGAGCATACGATCCATTGAATATAAATGAAAGGAATTAGAAGAAATTCACACATATTAGATAGAAGAAGGAATTACAACCATCAGTGTCTGATTCAAATTCATTCCTTCAGCTTGGATCCCATCCACATCACATCAAAAGGAAGACAAACTTGTAACATCACAACACTTGCTTCAAAGCCAAATCTCATAGCAGCATTATCTCCTTACAATTCAAGATAGTCCAGCCCCTGATCACTTAGATGAGTGGTCAATTTATAGGAGGATGAAGGAGGTTTTTTCATTAATGGTGGCACTAAATGGCCTTCCATACTTAGAATTAATTCCATGGAGGAAGGGATGAGAGGATAGGATGCACCTTAACTCATTCCTCATCCATTTTCGAGCTCATAGGAGTTGATAAGTTAGGGAAACTTCTAGATGACTCCAAAAGATAAGGATATTCCCCAAACCCTATGTGAATTTTGCTCATTCTTGCCCGGTGTAGGTGAAAGGAAGCCTAAGTGCTCTGCAAAGCACCCTGGCAGTGGACTTAAATGCTCTGCAGCATGCCTTCATAAGGGCTTACCTGTGCTGGTCCCTCTAGAGGCTATTTCTGGATGTCTTCAAGTCATGAAACTGTCTAGGAAGGAGGCATTCAAAAGGGTGACTTGTTTAGGGTATGAAGCAACTGGAATTAAGGTTTGATGAGCCCTAAAACACTAATCTGAATGTTGGGATTTGATGTGCCAAAATGGATCTGTAACACCATGCTGATCTTCAAGTGTGTGATGGTGGTCATGTGCATCAACTTTCCGAAGTACATGTTTAGCTCTAATTGGACTTGCTTCTTGTCTTCACCTTGGTGAGTGTGCTGAATGGGTTGGATTGCATGCATGTGCACAATGACATGCATGTTTCCAAATGCCTTGCATGTGATCAACAACACTGCTCACCATGTCTAGTCTGTGCCAGCTGGTGGGATGGATCTTTAACTTGTACGGCCACAGTTTCATCCGTGAGTGCATGTTGTGCCCATTGTTGTTCCTATTCCTGCCGAAACTCATTCATCTATCTTCAGGTGATCTTCATGTCGCGTCGTCACCTCATAGGCTGAGTCTCAGTGGATGTGCTTGATCTTGCAACTTTGTTCCACCTATGTGTCGTCAACAACCTTTCTCTTGCATTCATTGCATTCGCTGCGTTTGCTGCATTCGATATGTTGCCTTCAGCTGTTGTTCATGATGCTGCTCATTGTGATATCTTGATGCTCTTGTCTACGAACAACTTGATGTATTCGTGTGTAGGCATGCTCATAGACATTTGATCAATTACATCTCCAGGTGTGCTCTAAACGGTGTCTTTGACTTTGCCCCCTTGGAAACCATTGCACTTGCACTGTTGAGAGGTAGATGAACTCCTGCAATACCTTGAGACATGCAAACACTCATGGTAAGCATTATGTCAGTCAAAAACCAAAATGAACTTGAGAACTGACTCGCAACATACCTGTGCGACTGATCATGAAGGTTGCACAATTTCAGCAGGGAGGTCGGGAGATTGACTGCCAAGACTATGCAAGGCACAGTCTGGGCCGCCAAGAGATGGATTGACTACTAAAACTACGCAATGCAGAGTCCAGACTAGCTGCTGACTGCTGGAATTGCGTAATGCGCAATTTCCGCTAGCAATGGTTGTAGGTTGTTATAGACATTTTTGGGCACTGCAACCCAAATCATACATGTCCATAAACCAAGGTATCCTAAGTCCCTAAAAGTGTTGCTTCACACCCTAAAGGAACAAGGTCAGCTGATTACATCATCTCCCAGAAGTTATCCATAGAAAACTACTCAGAATTGGTCAAAGCTAGAGCATACAGACTTCCCAGTGTAGAGGGTGCGATGCATCTCACCTGCTCAGTGAAAATGGTGCGATGCATACTGGAAAGCCCTTCTGTAGGGTGCAATGGGCGAGAGTAGACAAATGGCAGAGGCAGTTTGCAAGGTGGATCGTCATGGAATCTTCCAAAAACTTCTCCTGTGACACTTGCCTCTCTGAATTCGCCCAGGGATGAGTAAGAGATCATCGATATCCAAGTGGAATCAAGAACTATCAGAGAGAGGACACTAATCAAAATCCCAGAAGCTGACTCACCCCCCTGCAATCATCTATATATGGATCCCTCATCCCAGAGATCCAGAGGCTGGGAATTTGGTATCTTGTAAGGAAGTGTTGTTTGTTTCTTGGTGGAATATCATAGTGTTGTGTGATCTAAGCTTTTCATGAGGTGAAGAAGGGCTTTCATGCTGGGAGGATGATGCTGGGTCAGAACAATTGGTTGTAATCCTCTTTGCTATTCTTGATATTAATAAAGCTATTCAAGTTTTCCTCCACATTCTTGTATGTTTGATAATATATGCATTTGTGTGGTCAATATATATCTGGTCCTATATTGTTTATGATTGTAGATCTCTGTTCTTCGATAGTATTATGCTGCTTTGATTCCACAGGTGCTCTTTGAAGCTGGGTAGACAAAGGAAAAGCGACAAGGATCTGTCAGAAGGGAGAGGAACCAAGCAAGGAACCAAGCGCAAGAATAAGGTTGGTGTCGTTCATTCCCCTCTTATCTAATTCTCATAAAGGAAAGGGAAAGTAGTTTTAGTTTTTTTGTTTCTAAGATAGCTACTAGTCTTAGTGGGACTAGCAGCTCCGAGTCGACACTAGATTTCCCGATAACACAGGCTTAGTGACGACATTGCGTAATTGTCTGGGCCAGCAGTCACTATCCCTCAAAAATATGCAAAACAGTCCTAGAGGACAGTGCATGGGCATAAATGCACATTTCCTGAGAGGAAGATAGAGCATTCCCTCTAAGGATTGCACAATGTTGTCTTGGTGAGGTTCTTGGTGAGGCAGAGTCCGGGCTAAGGTTGGTCAGACTTGTCGATGGGCAACTGAATGTGAATGTGAATACGAATGCATGTTGATACTCAGTGTAACCATAAGTGAATGATCATGCATACAAATGATAAATGACAGATTCAGAAAATGGAACCACATGCATGTGGGTGAGGCGAGTCGTAGAATCAGCGACCGTTCACCAAAAACAGTTTCATGCATGCGACAACATTGATATGTTGACAAAAACTGGAATAGTGCTAGGACAAGCTAATATACTTGTAAACAACAATAAGCATTCAACGAAACCAAGCAACAATACTCACACAAGCGAAAACACAAAAAACGACAAAAATGCAATACAAGGCATCAGAAGCAATCTTACCCCAAAACAGCTGAGCTAAATGTGCTGACAACTCCTAAATGTGATGTGGGATGTCAGAGCTACAAGGTTGATGTGAGGAACGAGCTCTGCAGCATCCAGTTGATGAGTTTTGATAACATCAAGGTTGTAACACGCATGCCACAAATCAAGGGAAAGTGACACTTGGTGGGAGGTTTCTGGAATGATCCTTGCATGTAACCTCCAATTGCTAAACATAGATCCCTGAAACAAGGGATGCCTTTGCATGTTGCCTTTTTCTATTCTGAGAAGAACTAGTGATGCATCAAGTTTCCTCGGTCCCTGGCGGAACTTAGGCTGCTCATGCATGCAACTGCTCAACTGCTTGAGAAAAACATGCATTCTTGGCTGGGAGTTGGGTTGAATGCCCAGGAGGATTGCATAATTTATGGGAAGAGCAGCTGACTGTTTCCCAGATTTTCACAAATCCTGGGCTGAGCAGCCCTATTGGGGAAATTTGCGCGATCCTGTTGGGAGTGTTGACTGGCAGGGTTGTGCAATCATGGAGCCCAACAGGCTGCCTGAGAGGATTGTGCAATTTATGGAGGGAAGATTGGTTTCCCTCTAGAAATGCGCAATTTTCAAGGGGAATTTGCTCAGCCTGTAGTTGGACCAAGTCTGGGTGAGAAGCCTATGAGAGGAATGGATCAAACTATGCTTGACAGACTACCTTAGTGCATGAAAAACACTGAAGCTTGAGTACTTGAAGAAACAATATAGGGTGTTGTGAAAGGTTGGTAGGGAGGGTCCAAAACGGGCTAAGGAAAAATTTTGGAGGGTGGTTGTAGCCGCTACAACACTTGGCGACACACTGGTAGAACTCCAGCTCTCTGAATGGACCTTGCTTGTGAAAAGCAAGTCTAACACCTCCGGAAGTATTGTTCAGTTCCCAGCTCATTTTGGTTTCACATTAGCTTGATTGTAAGATGTAGCATCTACCAAGATCTTGGTTGATTAACACACATTCCAAGCCAAGGCAACATAGTTGTTTCGATTGGGGTTGTGGGGTATATAGGTGCACAAGCAGTATAGTCGTCAGAGTCTTAGTTTCATCTCTGGTGTTGCTCCACTACCGGCAGGCCTGGACAGTACCCCTGTGGAGTCACATAGGAACACAAGCGTCGCTCCGCTACCAACGATCCTAGTCAGTACCCTGACGGAGTTACTTGCATCACCTCCCCGCGTAGGAAGCCTTTCTCTTCTTTCGCCTTATTCATTTTTCATTTTTTTTTTTTTTCAACTATGTATAGTACTTATTCATTTAAGAGGCGGAAGAGGGATCCCAACTTATTGAGAGCAGAAGAGGTTGTTCCAACAGAGAAGTAGTTTATTGTATCTTTGATGTGTATGTTAAGGATTCCCCCCTCACCTTACTCTACTTGACTGAGTTGACAAGGGTTAACCCAAAAACAACCGACTAGAGAAGGTGACACTAGTTAGCGTGAAAGCATTGTGTTTTCACCAAGGTTCACTTCGAACAATACGTATTTTCCTTTGACATATCATGGACTAAAAGTAAGAAGCTCTTCGTACAAAGGTAAGATGACAGATAACCAAGTAGTGATAGTTGTACAAACCCTCTTGTACTTCACCCAACTTGTTTCAAGAGTCATACACGATTTCATGCAAAACTAACCTACGAATGAAACAAATGAACCTACAAACATCAACGCAAAGCAAAAGCAGAAGCAAAAGTAAAAGCAAAGCAAGTAAGAAAACAAGCAAGCAGACAAACAAGCGAACAAAGCAAATAAGCAAACAAGCATGCAAGAAAACTGATTGAAAGAAAACACTACTCCTATTCCTACACTAACGGTGCATGGGCTTGATCACATGAAGTGATAGTTCCAATGCAGCCATCGGCACATTGGTTGACCCATGTTGGTGAAGGCTTGGTCCATGAGCAACCCAGTTGTGCGAACCAAAAAACAAGAAATATATAACAATGATTACTACCACACTTCATGTCTGACAGTTCCCACAGGACCTAAGCAAGTGCAAGTGCATGACAAGCAGTCCGTGGACTTATCATGGTGCTGAGTGACACTGCGCGCAACTTTGAATCATAAGCACACTCTTGACTGAGACATGCAAGAAAACGAAAGAAACAAAGATAACTTGCATTGTACATGTGTGCTTGCAATGTAAGATTCATCCAATGCAAGAGCGATGAGATTGTACAGTTCGAGTAGAGGAGATGTGATCCGTGTGTGAGATGGATCTTTAATGCTAACAGATGAGTGATGATGAGCCTTGGGTGATTGAACAATTTCATGATCGGAAGTGAGACTAATCGCAAGAGATCGAGGACCTGACATAACCATCAGCATGGGCTGAAGTGCCTCGACAGTCTTGGGTGTTTCAACTTCATCATTAGGTAGATCATCATAAATCGGTGGCTTCGACAGATCAACTATGATGGATTCATGATCGTGATCAAATATGGAAACAAATGGATCATGATCGCCACAATCAAAAAAATCAATGAATTCATCGGCATCCTCATGATCATATGTATCAAATAGAGGGGTAGATGAAAAGTAAACAAACTCATCCTCTGTGTTTCCAGAAAAGACAGATGAAATATCAAGCGGATTTTCAATGAATAACTTATCCTCTCCATTGTCGAATGATGGACCAACATCCGATAAGTCCTGCGAGTGATCAACAATGGGTGCATCCATGGATGAAGACACACATGCAAAATTTTGGATGGAAGGTTCACCAAAGATGTTAGGAAAGAACGGAGGGGGCTCGGACGGAAGGGAGTCCTCCTTCACCGAGTGTTGATGCTCAATCTCCCACTCATACTCTTCATGAATGACAATGCATGTTGGTTGTGCAACACCAACTCCATCAATGGGTTGTTCCTCGCTCACAACCAATGAAGAGTATGGAATGGATGGACACAAGACATCATCATTTGGAGGAACACCCGAGTGCGAAGACGGAGGTTGCAAAACAGAATGCATATGAGAACTCAAAGGACTCACAACCAAATCCGCATGAAAATTGAGTTAATGATGTTGGGAGAATGTGAAAACTGAATAGTTGTGTGAGCATGATCTTCAACATCACTAGGTAGTGGTGGAATTCTTGAATGAGATGGAGGCGGACAGTCAGTCAAGACAGTAACCACATCCACGTGAGATTACGCAGCTCCATGAATGGAGAATGTTGAGTGAGCCTTGATCTCAAACTTCCTCTTAGGACGAGCATATTTCTTAAGGCAATACTCGAACCAGTCCCAAAGATAAGAAAATTTCATCTGGCTCCTCGGAGCTTGAAATTGCAAGTCATAGAAGTGCTGCCAAAAATCAATAACTGATTCATGGGGAGCCCTACATTGTTGTAACATTTTCCAGTCAAGATGGTTTGGATCAAAATGATAGAACGTGTCTTCAATAAGATGACAGAAGTGCTCAAATGAGTACACGCTGTTAGCCGGTAGCTTGAGCAACCAACGAAATGGAGATTCACGAAGTGTGTGTGTAATTAGCAAGATGGCCTGTTTGTTAGAACACCCATCTTCCTCATGAAGCATGGAAATAAATCCATGTAAGTACTCATTCCAGGCCACTTCGCCTTCACCATCATATGTGAAAGTGGACAATAGATCGAAAAACTCCCTCATGATGGAGACATCTTCATGATTTGAAAAACACCGCGGGGGAATAAGAGTGAAAGTGTAAGGACCAGATCTCTCTCTCTCTCTCTCTATATATATATATATATATATATATTTTTTTTTTTTTTCAAAATAAATCACAATAAAATACAACCAGAAGAGAAAAACATTGGGAATTCAAATTTATTCAACACTATCTAACACATCCTTGAAGTTCATTTCATTGAACATATCATAAAATTTACATATATTTAACTAATGCCATGAAGAAACCATACAAAAGAATATTGTAACACATATGTACCATTCACCAAAAGACGAGACTCCACTTGATTTTCCGTTACTTGTCTTTCCTTGTTGTCGGCCACCTCAGAGTGTGAATGACGACGTACTTGATCCGAATGCAATGGCCCACTGGTTAACCTCCCACCCTACTCCTTGGGTACTCTTCTTCCCGTGGATCCCTGAGCTGCAATGGGGTTGTACAATGGAGGAATGCAATAGCTGGTAGAGGAGAGCACTCCTTGGCTCAAGAGTCCCCTCTCTAAAATCCTCTACCTCACCAAACTCACTATAGTTTCGTAATCACTACTCTGACATAGTCTCATCCATCCAACAATAGGGTTCCCAAAAAGTCCCTTCTCCCATGGCTTGCCCCTTCTTTTATAGGAGTCCTCATAGGTGACACTTGGCATGTCATGCATAATTAATTATTTTTTTTATAATTCAATAGTTTGATTATTCACCCACCCATGTGTCACTCTCTCATCAAGGGTCTCCAAAATTATTTACTTAAATTTTAATTTAAAACTAATATTTTCCTCACCTCAACAAGATTCCTATTTCTTCTCCTAGTTGCCTCTTGATCCCCCTTTTTACTCCTTAATTTGTGTTCATTACTAAAGTCAATTAATGAGTCAAGATTTGATCCCCTATCTACTCCCTAATTTAACTCAAGTTATCTCTTAGATGGATATTCTTGTGTTGGTTGTTGCCACATGGAGGTTCTCTACATTTCTCTAAAATTTAATTTATTAATCTTATTTTAATTCACCATCCTCTTATCTTAATTAGGTTTAACTATTTTAGGATTAATATTTATTCTTAAAATTATGTACCTCTTTCCCCTTTTACCTAATTAAACTACATAATCTATCTATTATTTTCCAACATGGGAAGGGTAGAGTTTTTAAGGTAACCTATTTTATTTCTTCTTATGATCCTCTTATCCCAAGTTTTATTTTTGATTTAATTACCTCGGTTTCTAACATCATTTACCCTTGACGTAAATTTCCCTAGTTTTCATTTCTTGATTATATTTATTAATTAATTTATTTTTAATGATTCCAATGGTGCCAAGTTTGCTCGTGCCCTTCAAGAACTTCCCTTGAAGTTCCAAGGGTGCCACACTTAATAGTTTATTTGTGATGCCAAGGGTGCCAAGTTGGTCATGCCCTTCAAGAAATTCCCTTGAAATTCCAAGGGTGCCACACCACTTGCCCTTCAAGCATTCAGTGACTACGAGGGGAAATTATAGGTGCAAAGACATAGACCACTATCATCTCTTTTGTTGCCTACTATAGTGAGACTGATGGTGTTAGGGATCAAGGACTCCGCCTTGATGTGTGCCCCCTGGTAAAATCCTCATGAGCGACCCAACTTTGGGACCTGCCCTCATGACATTGTGATCTTCAAGGCGAAGGTGTTTCCACCTTTCCAGCCCAAGTCATGGTGGGAGTGCTAATGGGTGAGATCAGGGACACTATCCCACCCCTCCCATGTAGTTTCATCCACTTGTACAACCCCATCAGCCATATGTGATTCATTCGGCCAAGCAACTAATCTGTGCCTGCAACCACTAACATCTCATCAAAATATAGATAAACATATATAGCAGGCTTCAAAATTGACTTTGAAATAAAATAATATATATTTTTTTTCACCAAACCAATTGTCGTCAACTCGTCATATGCGAGTGTCTCTGGTGGTTTCCTGCCACACTCAATAATCATCAGTAACAAGGTTTCTTAGTGTTAGTCATTGTCATAATAGCATCATTAACAACACCTAGTCATTCACATCATTGTTCATTGTAAGATCGAACTAATGAAAGTAGGTAACACAGGGGACACATCCATCATGGCTATCATCATCAAAACATCAATGGAAACATTCATATCCATCAAGCTATCAACATCGTAACATCAATAGAAATATACATATCCATCAAATTTATCATCATCGTGATTTTAATAGAGAGCATACATATCCTTTACTGCCATCATCATCATAAATTCAATAGAGGCCAAACTTAACCATTTAATGTTACAATCATCCTAATACCAATAGATAACATACATAACCATTCATGCTATCTTCATCATAATATCAATGGAGAACATACATAAACATCACAACCATGAATATCTCAATCACTAATAATAGCGTCATGTGCCCGGATCCTCAACCTGAGGTCCTCAAAGAATAATGTGTGAGTCTTAGGGCTAAATAAATGTTAGTGTCATATCATTGTCAATCAACTAGATCAAGCACTACATACACCCCCTCTTAATAATAGGCTTTGTCTCGAAGTCCTTGGAATAGGTAAGGAAAACTATGATGCATCTCCTCAGCATCCTCCTAAGTAGCTGAACTGGGACTATAATTGTCCCACTGGACCTTGACCTGGTCCACTAACTGTCCTCTAAGCTGCAAAGTACGCTGGTCTAGTATGCAAATTGGTTCGGTCATCACTGTTCCCTTGTCTGAAACCTGCAAATGACCAAAGTCAATAACATGCGAAGGATCTGAAATATAATGACGTAAAACAGAAACATGAAACACATCATGCATACGTGCTAAAGATGGAGGTAAGGCAAGCCTATATGCCACTGACCCTTTCCTTTCTAAGATTTCAAAAGGTCCCACAAATCGTGGAGACAATTTTTCTCCCTTTCCAAATTTTATAGAGATTTTTTGGGGCCTTACTCTCAGGAACACCCTATCCCCCACTTCATAACTTCGGTCTACTCGATGAGCATTAGCATAGCTATTTTGTCAATATTTTGCTTCTTTTATCCTCCTCCTAATCATATTCATTTGTTCTTCCATCTATTGCACCACTTATGGTCCTATTAATACTCATTCCTTTAGTCGGTCCCAACTAAGAGGTGTTATGCAAGGTCTTCCATATAAGAACTCAAATGGTGCCATCTTGATGGAACTATAATAACTATTATTGTAAGCAAATTCCAAAAGTGGTAAAAAATCCTCCCATCTCTTTTGTTGGTCCATCACATACATCCGAAGCATGTCTTCAAGGCTTTGATTGGTCCTCTCTGTCTACCCATCTGTCTCCAAGTGATAAGCAGTGCTGAAGTTCAATTGGGTTCCCAAAGATTCTTGGAAACTGGTCCAAAATATTCATGTAAACACTACTCCCCTATCAGATATGATCTTCCTAGGCAATCCATGCAATCTCATAATCTCATTGATAAAAACTCTGGCTATTTTTGGTGCCTTATATGTAGTCTTAACTGGTATGAAATGGGTGCTCTTGGTCAACGTGTCCACCACTACAAATATGGAATCATGTCTTCTTGAGGTCATTGGTAGACCTATAATGAAGTCCATTGATATAACTTCCCATTTATATTTTGGTATCTCATGGGGTTGCAATAAACCTGTTGGATGCCTGTGTTCAGCTTTTACTCGCTGACACTCTAAGCATCTTGCTACCAAGTTCACGATGTCCTTCTTCATCCCTTTCCAAGAGAAGAGTGGTTTTAGGTCCACACTCATCTTCTTAACACTAGGGTGTGCCATGTATACTACGCGATGTGCTTCATTTAAGATTAATTGGCATATATCTTCATTCGGTGGTACATATATCCTTCCCCAAAATCGTAGTAGCTCATCATTATCAAGGGAGTATTCTTCATATTTTGGGACCCTCATTTCATCCTCCCTCAAACTTTTGCTAACCTCTTGATACCAGGTGTCTTTAATTTGTAATTCAAGCAGTTTCTCCCTCAAATTTGTCTTTAAGGGAATCACTGAAAATATCCGTGGCCTCCTACTTAAAGCATCAACCACCCTATTTACTGTTCCTTTGATGTAAGTGATATCAAAATCATATTCACTAATTAGCTCAGACCATCGTCTTTGCCTTGCATTTAAGTGATATTGAGCGAATATGTGTTGTAGCCCACAATGGTCAGTCCTAAGATCAAACTTCCTTCCTAGAAGGTAGTGTCTCCAAATCTTTAGTGCATAAACAATTGCTGCCATTTCTAGATCATGGGTTGTGTAGTTTTCTTCGTGGGTTCTAATTTTCCTTGATGCATAAGCTATTACTCTTCCTTCTTACATCAACACACAACCCAGCCCTTCCTTGGAGGCATCAGTGCAAACCAAAAATTCTTGTTCCATATCCAGCACCTTCAAAATTGGTGTTGTCGTTAATAACACCTTTAACCTTTGGAATGCCTCTTCACATTTTTCAGTCCAAATGAATTTCTTTTCCTTTCTTTGGAGATCGGTAATGGGGTTTGCTATTTTTGAAAACCCTTCGAAAAATCTACGATAGTACCCTACCAAGCCCATGAAACTTCATATTTCATGAACATTGGTTGGTATTGGCCATTCCATGATGGCCTCAATCTTTACCGGGTCTACTGCGATACCATCCCCAGAGATAATGTGTCCAAGATAATGAATCTTGGGTTGGTAAAAGGAACACTTTGACAACTTCCCGTATAATTGGTTTTCTCTAAGACATAGTAGAACTATCCTCAAGTGTTTGTCATGCTCTTCTAGGGTCTTTGGGTATATCAAAATGTCATTGATAAAGACTTTTACAAACTTGTCTAAGTAATCCTAAAATATTCCGTTCATCAAACTCATGAAAACACCTGGGGTATTTGTTAGTCCAAAGGGTAAAACTACCAATTCGTAATGCCCAAATCTTGTTTTAAAGGCTGTCTTCGAAATATATTCTTCTTTGATTCTCAACTGATGATATCCCGACCTCAGATCTATCTTTGAAAACATATTCGCCCCCCTCATTTGATTAAATAAGTCATCTATCCTTGGAAAAGGGTATTGATTTTTTATCGTCACTTTATTCAACTAGCGATAATCAATGCACAGTCGCCAAGACCCATCCTTTTTCTTAACAAAAATCAGGGGCTCCCCATGGAGATATGCTAGGTCGTATGAACCCCAAGTCCAATAATTCCTTTAATGGATCTGCAATTCCTTTAACTCTGGAGCCGACATACGATAGGGTGCCTTTGCAATAGGCTCAGTGCCTGGTTTAAGGTCGATGGTAAAATAAATTTCCCTTTTTGGGGGTAGTCCGGGTAGTTCTTCGAGAAATACATCCTTAAATTCAACAAGGAATGGATGTTTATCAAGGTCTTCAAAGTCACCCTTATCGTTTAGAGCTACCATCAAGAACATTTTACATCCCTTTTTCCTAAATTTCATTAGTTGCATGGAGGAGATGAACCTCAGGGACACCCCTCAGTTCTTTCCCCTTAATGATTTTCTTTGGCCGTCATCGTCGGTGAAATGTAGAATCTTGTCTTTACAGTCTAGGAGCACCTCATGTCGCTCCAACCAATCCATTCCTATAACTACGCCATAAACTGATAAAATTGTTGAGTACAAGGATACCTTGGTCTTACATACACCCAGGTCCACCTCACAATCCTTTACCATCTTTCCTACATTTCTTTTCATACCACATGCCATTTCTACATGTCTAAATTCATATTGTGTAGTTTTTTTATGTTTAATAGTTGATAATGCATTTAGAGAAATCAATGAATCAGTAGCCCCTGGATCTATTAAAATGACAAAACTCATACCGTCAATATTACCTGAGGTTTCCAACACAGTGGACAGGTGTTCGACCTGGTGATTGTTCACTGCTACATGGATGTGATGAGCCTTCCCCAGATCCCCCACTCTGGTTGCATTCTTAGTTGAGTTGGTATTACCTATCTTTTGAGGGAAATCACTATCGTAGTGAGGACCTCCACAAGTCCAACACCCCCTCTTAGGGGCTTGGCTCCTACTACCAACTAAACTAGGAGTTGGTCTGGAACTTTGCTGGAAAGAAGATCGGTGTTGAGGTGGTGTGACTTGGTGTTGTCGCATAGGCCAGTGTGGTTGTGGTTGACGAGTTTGTTGAGGTACCCTGTGCGAATGTTGAGCTGGATGCCTATATGGTGTTCTTTGATTTCTTTTTGACCACCTTTGATGATTGAGTGCAGGACCCCCTTGCAAATTTCTACATTCCATATTGTTTCCCCTTTTATTTTTTTATTTTTTTCAAAATAAATCACAATAAAATACAACCAGAAGAGAAAAACATTGGAATTCAAATTTATTCAGCACTATCTAACACATCCCTGATTTTCATTTCACTGAACATATCATATAATTTACATATATTTAACTAAGGCCATGAAGAAATCATACAAAACAATATTGTAACACATATGTACCATTCACCAGAAGACAAGACTCTACTTGATTTTCCGTTACTTGTCTTCCCTTGTTGTCGGCCACCTCCGAGTGTGAATGAAGACGTACTTGATTTGAATGCAATGACCCACCAATTGACCTCCCAGCCTACTCCTTGGGTACTCTTCTTTCCCGCGAACCCCCGAACTACAATGGGGTTGTACAATGGAGGAATGTAATAGCTGCTAGAGGAGAGCACTTGTTGGCCCAAGAGTCCCCTCTCTAAAATCCTCTACCTCACCAAACTCACTATAGTTTCGTAATCACTACTCTGACATAGTCTCATCCATCCAACAATAGGGTTCCCAAAAAGTCCCTTCTCCCATGGCTTGCCCCTTCTTTTATAGGAGTCCTCATAGGTTACACTTGGCTTGTCATGCATAATTAATTTTTTTTTTATAATTCAATAGTTTGATTATTCACCCACCCATGTGTCACTCCCTCATCAAGGGTCTCCAAAATTATTTACTTAAATTTTAATTTAAAACTAATATTTTCCTCACCTCAACAAGATTCCTATTTCTTCTCCTAGTTGCCTCTTGATCCCCGCTTTTACTCCTTAATTTGTGTTCACTACTAAAGTCAATTAATGAGTCAATATTTGATCCTTTATCTACTCCCTAATTTAACTCAAGTTATCTCTTAGATGGATATTCTTGTGTTGGTTGTTGCCACATGGAGGTTCTCTACATTTCTCTAAAATTTAATTTATTAATCTTATTTTAATTCACCATCCTCTTCTCTTAATTAGGCTTAACTATTTTATTATTAATTTTTATTCTTACAATTATGTCCCTCTTTCCCCTTTTACCTAATTAAACTACATAATCTACCTACTATTTTCCAACATGGGAAGGGTAGAGTTTTTAAGGTAACCTATTTTATTTCTTCTTATGATCCTCTTAACCCAAGTTTTATTTGTGATTTAATTACCTTGGTTTCTAACATCATTTACCCTTGATGTAAATTTACCTAGTTTTCATTTCTTAATTATATTTATTAATTAATTAATTTTTAATGATTCCAAGGGTGCCAAGTTTGTCATGCCCTTCAAGAACTTCCCTTGAAGTTCCAAGGGTGTCACACCTAATAGTTTATTGGTGATGCCAAGGGTGCCAAGTTGGTCATGCACTTCAAGAAATTCCCTTGAAGTTCCAAGGGTGCCACACCACTTGCCCTTTAAGCGTTCAGTGACTACGAGGGAAAAGTATAGGTGCAACGACATAGACCACTATCATCTCTTTTGTTGCCTGCTATAGTGAGACTAATGGTGTCTGGGGTCAAGGAATCCGCGTTGATGCAAACCCCCTGGTAAAATACTCATGAGCGACCCGACTTTGGGACCTACCCTCATGACATCGTGATCTTTAAGGCGAAGGTGTTTCCACCTTTCCAGCCCAAGTCATGGTGGGAGTGCTAGTGGGTGAGATCAGGGACATTGTCCCACCCCTCCCATGTAGTTCCATCCACTTGTACAACTCCATCACCCATATGTGAGTCATTCGGCCAAGCAACTAATCTGTGCCTACAACCACTAACATCTCATCAGAATATAGATAAACATATATAGTAGGTTTCAAAATTAACTTTGAAATAAAATAATATAATTTTTTTTTCATCAAACCATTTGTCGTCAACTCGTTATATGCGAGTGCCTCTGGTGGTTTCCTGCCACACTCAATAATCATCAGTAACAAGGTTTCTAAGTGTTAGTCATTATCATAATAGCATCATTAACAACACCTAGTCATTCACATCATTGTTCATTGTAAGCTCGAACTAATGAAAGTAGGTAACATAGGGGACACATCAATCATGGCTATCATCATCAAAACATCAATGAAAACATGCATATCCATCAAGCTATCACATCGTAACATCAATAGAAATATACCTATCCATCAAATTTATAATTATCATAATTTCAATAGAGAGCATACATATCCTTTATTGTAATCATCATCATAAATTCAATAGAGGCCAAACTTAACCATTTAATGTTACAATCATCCTAATACCAATAGATAACATACATAACCATTCATGCTATCTTCATCATAATATCAATGGAGAACATACATAAACATCACAACCATGAATATCTCAATCACTAATAATAGCATCATGTGCCTGGATCCTCAACCTGAGGTCCTTAAAGAATAATGTGTGGGCCTTAGGGCTAAATAAATGTTAGTGTCATATCATTGTCAGTCAACTAGAGTGGGCACTAAAGAAAGACCCCATGAGAGATATGCAGAGCTTCAAAATTGGATGTGAGGACACAACTTGTCATCTGGCCCTCCTTCTAGTGCTAGAAATGTTGACGGTGGTAGACCCGCCAACATGTCAAGGGGGTCTCCCTGATAAGAAGTCCCAATTAGACCCCAGATCATTTGGTGTAGGAGTTCTAGCAATGGGTCGTACGATAATGCCTTGACTGCGATGTCGCACAGAGGCAAGTAAGATAACTCTGTCAGTAGCAAGGATGTGACTGCTGCAGTGAGTCAAGGAAGGTAAATGAGAGGTTCTAACACAAGTGGGTTTGGATGACTGTGCCCCTTGACAACCTGTATCAGTACTCAACTAGGAAGGGAACACACGAGAGAAGATGCATCACAAGCTGGAAAGCAGATCAGTCGAAAGTCTAAAGTGATGGTTAAACCAATAGCACATCTGCAACAAGATTCATATAATTGCAGACGAAGCAGTTCGTACACAAATACGTAAGTTAAAAAACATACATTATTAAAGCAACCAGAGCAGTCCAACTACAATAACAACATATGCATGAAAATGTGTTGGCTCTTATTATATAAAGAAGTGTAAGTTCCAATGATACAATACATCCATGTAAACCTGCTAGCCCCAACAGTGAAACATTACAACCACATATGCCTGCTCCTCCAAAGAGATGAACTAGCTCCGTGCAGTGAAGAAGCCAAGGCGCGTTACAATACTGTCCAAGCTCTTTCCAAGATAGCCTTATCAGAAGCTTGGCTGACCAAAAGCCCTTACAATGAGTTATGAGGAACTATTTATAGCAAAGGGTGGGGTGACCCTTGACATTCCCCTTTGTGACAGTTCAACTACCCTCATGACTCTTCACCTACTCTATGACTGTTACATTTAACTATTGACAATTGACTTACACTTGACATGACGTTACATTACAATGCACATGTACTCATGTGAGACAACATGGCTTGATCAAGCCATGCAAGACATCACTGACACTTGGTCTGTTGTGATGAGACCAACTCTTTGGCATTCTTGTGATGGTGAAGGTGGTGAGCTGATGCCAAGCTTGGTCATTTGTGAAGGTATGCATGCACCTCATGTTGCCATCTTGTTGAAGTGAACTCTTGCCTCCCTTGCAACTGGTGCATTGGTTCGGCTCCTTCATCGAACTCATCTGCTAACATGTGCATGGTCTTCTTGGGTGTGGCTAAATTGGCAACACACTGATGCATAGTGTTCGTGCTGATCTTCAAATGTGTGCTGTTAGTCATGCGCATCAAATTTTTGAAGTACATGTTCAACTCTAGTTGGACTTGCTTCTTGTCTTCGCATTGGCGAGTGTGCTTGTTATCGGGAAAACTAGTGTCCATTCAGAGCTGCTAGTCCCACTAAGACAAGTAGCTATCTTAGAAACAAACAAACTAAAGTCACTTATGTTTTCCTTTATGAGAGATAGATGAGAGAGAAGTAGAGAGTACCAACCTCAGTCTTTTGCTAGTCTCCTTGCTCGTTTCATCTCTCCCTTGATAGAGCTTTCGCCACTCCTTTCTCACTTGTCCCGCTTCAAAGAACACCTGTAGAGTCAAGGAAACAAAATACCATAAAAGCATAGAGATCTATAACCATAAATAATGTAGGATTAGATGTATGTTAACCATATAAATGCATATACAAATACAAATACAAGATTCAGAGATATACAAGCATGTGGAGGAAAACTCAAATAGATTTTTTGATAGAAGTAGTAGAAGAGAGGATTACAACTAGGCTGTCTGATCCAACATCATCCTCCTAGCATGAAAGCCCTCTTCACCTCATACAAAGAAAGATCACCCAACAATGTCTTCAAAGAGATACCAACAACACTTCCTTGCAGCTTACAAAATTCCAGCCTTTTGGATCTCTAGATTGAGGGATCCATATATAGATGTTTACAGGAGAGTGAGTCAGCTTCTGGGATTTTGATTAGTGTCATTTCACTGATAGTTCTTGGTTCCACTTGGAGATTTCAGATCTCTTACTCATCCCTGGACGAATTCAGAGAGGCAAGTGTCATATGAGTAGTTTCTAGAAGATTCTCTAGGTTTCCACCTAGCAAACTGCTTCTGCCATTTGTCTACTCTCGCTCATCGCACCCTACGGAAGGGCTTTCCAGTATGCATCGTACCCCCTGTGTAATAGGTGAGATGCATCACACCCTATGCATGGAGCAGTTTGTATGGTCCTGTTTTGACCAATTCTGAGTAGCTTTTCATGCAGAACTTCTGGGAGATGATGTAATCAACTGACCTTGTTCCTTTAGGGTATGAAACAACACTTTTAGGGGTTTAGAAGCCCTTGGTTTATGGACATATGTGATTGGGGTTGTAGTGCCCAAATATGTCTATAACAGTTGCCCCTAAAGCATGAGGTCGTAAATCTTTTGATGTCGGGTGAAATGCTTTATTATGAGGATCCGAGGTTTTTCGAATTGGAAGGTGACCTGTAATAAGATACAATGCAATACGTTATCTTCACAATATTTTCATGATCTAGCTGAGGCGGGCACTCCCATGCTCAGCTTTATAAATTCATATTTATGTACATAAGATAGATAACCATCTGCGTGGTAGACTGATGATTCTGGTAGAGCCATCATCCTTTAGTTTGGATGATTATCTGCGCAGCTGTGACGTACATTTGATGTTTTTATTTTCCTGAATATATCGTAGCCCGGATGGATGAAACTAGACCCGGGGTCTTCAAACTCGTCCAATCTTTGTCCGAAGTACAAGTCGATACATGTGAAAAGATGTTCTGATGTCGAACATGGAAAGACATCGCCTGATTACGAGCCAATGATGTAAGTTGTTAACAGGCGCGAGAGGAATCACTAATAATGATGATGACCCTCAAAGTACTGAAAGGGTTGTTCTTAAGTCAACTTCGTGGATAATGGGTTGATATCGACAAGAAGTGACCCGTCGTAGGAGGGCCTTAATGAATCCAACATCTACGACACAGAATGGAGCAAATGATTTTGTGGAGGTGAAAATGATTTGATGATATAAGGTTTAGGGTGGCGGTCATGAAAAATGGAGAGTGAAGGTATTGCAACGGATGAGGCGTTAGCTAGGTCGGTGAATTCTCTGAGCAAATTCTCTTGAACATACTGGCGACACTGAAATGGATTGGTAGCGTAAACCCCAAAAATGGATGGTATGGAGGACCAACGGTGATATGACCGGTGAACGGAATAACCCAACCCGACTCAATCATGGTGATGAAGTGAAAGTGTCATGTTCAAGAGCGACCTGCTACCAATAAAGTTTCTTCAAGTTTTCTTCCCAATTTTTCCCCAGTCGTTTCTAATCAGCACCTCTTTATTTTTGTTAAGCTTGAGGAGGATAACATATGCTTGTTCTATAATTTGCCCTTCGGGCAAACCTGTCGCTATGTTTTAGCGAGCCTAGAGATAGTGAAACTCGCTCTTGTCTGTAATGGACAAGTTTGTCGCTATTGTTTTAACAAGTTTAACGACAAAGATAACTCGATCCTTTTCAATTTTAGAGAGTCTAAAAAGAGACATAAAGGCAACTCCAATAGTCCTTTTTCGTAATATAATCCCTTAAGTCTAAAAAAGTATAAAATAATACAAAAGGGATGAATTTTTGATAGTTTTAACAAGCCGAACAAGACAAGCACTCAATATTTTTGTGTAATGATCCCTCATGTCCAAAAAGATTAAAATCTAGAGGAGGGATGGCACTTCCGATCGCTTTAACGAGCTGGAGAGGCCAATTGCT
The DNA here is from genome assembly GCA_031772625.1 of Pinus tabuliformis. Classification (NCBI taxonomy): domain Eukaryota; kingdom Viridiplantae; phylum Streptophyta; class Pinopsida; order Pinales; family Pinaceae; genus Pinus; species Pinus tabuliformis. The sequence continues at coordinate 477,422,892 of CM062812.1, read as the reverse complement.
CGACAATATTTTCATATTTTACGAGTCAGATGAAAAGAGCTTAAAGGAGACTCGTTTTTCAAGGAACGAGTGATGTTTTTGGATAGCAACTGGTTCCAGGTAAGGTTTGGAACTTTTCAATCACGACAGTGTAAAGAAGGTGGCTAATAGAATCACTCGTCGTAATTGTTCCTCAAAAGGGTAAACAATCAAATGGAGGCGTATGATCGGCTAAAAAAGAGTGGAGGTGATGGTAAGAACACGACCAAGGTTCAAAAGCTGATAATTATGCGATCGCAAAGATTATTTACTGAAGGTGGGGTTCATTTTTTAATGAGCTTAAACTCTGGGGGAACATTTTCTCATTGCTAGGTTTATTTTTTAATGAGCTTGAACTTTGCGTAAAACTACTCATGGCTAGGTTTATTTTTTAACGAGCTTGAACTTTGCTTAAAACTTCTCGTGGCTACATTTATTTGTTAACGAGCTTGAACTTCGCGTAACACTGCTAGTGCCAGTCATATAATAAGGAAATCTCTCATCAGTAGGTTCATTTTTTAGGGAGCTTGCCCCATGTGAAACTTTGCTTCGGAGCCTTTTGTATGCAAGCTAGGAATGACCAACTACTGTCCTAGGGGTTAAAGAACTACTAAGGTTAGGTAGGATAGCTTCTCGGTGGGAAACATCTCCTTTACTTTACCATTTCTGTTGGTCCCAGCAAAGGTGAATAGTTAATCATACCAATCACCTAACTTAAGTAGTTGAAGTTAGTAAAAACTAAGGTGTTTTGAATGACAAAGGTCGAGAAAAGCCATACTAACAAGCCAATTGTAAGTCCTAGAAGGGACAATGTAGCCATATGAGGTGCACCAACATCTCCCCAAGAGGAGAAGGGACTAGGATTCCCCCAAGGGGAAATCCTTGATTGGTGGACTCCATTTTCTCAACCTAAGACCAACGAGGGAACAGTGATGTTATTTCGATTAAAATAAATTTTAAGACGCTTTGACACAACTTTCTTTTTCAATTTTTAAGAGTCGAGAAAAAGCTAAAGATGACTCTAGTCGCCTTTGATTTTTAATGAGCGTGAAGAGACAAGTGCTCAGATGGACCTTTTCTTTTAAGGAGTCTGAAAAGGAACGAAAGTGACTACTTTGGAAATCTAGACAGAGGGATTAGCAAACCAATCGCAAAACTGCAAAATACTTTTTACGGTATGGCAGTCAATCTTCCCGAATGTTGTGTTCAGTGCATTGCGATTGATAGGGCGGCAAACAGGTTCCTAAGGATAAAGGATGTAGCCTATTGTGGTCTCCCAATATATACTCGACGGTACATGGGAGCACAAATTCGTACTAGCACTTGTCATCTCAAAGAAGAGGAGTCACCCAACCTACAATGAAAGCGATAGTTACCAGGCTGTACGATGCCGGAATACGTCTCTAGCCTAGACTTCTAAATGTTGTGCGTTAGATTCCAAAGCATTTTTATGTTCATTGAAGTTTATTTTACAGTTGATCTTTCTTAAGAAGTTTTCCTTTAAGGTTCACCACGTGATGTAGATATAAAATTCCTAAATATGCAATCTAAGATGATAAACAGGCGTTTACTTTCTTTTTGCAATGAAAATCCTAGCTACTAAGGAGAGAGAAATGAAATTCTTTCAACATAGAGTAGAGAGCACACACTAGATGCACTTTTCCTAAATCAACTTCAGCATGTAGTCTTAATGCAAATACACATGCATGTATTGTTTTTCAGTTTCCTTAATGTGAGAATGACAAAAAGAAAACTAAGTATAGATCTAAACTATCTTCTTTCAAAGCGATAATACTAACAATTTTCTTTTCAAAAAAAACGAAACTAAGGTCAAGTCGAGACTTTACAATTTTGAATTTAAAACTGCTTTCGACACCTTAAATACTAATGATTAAAATCAAATACAATGGAAAAAGTGTAATCGACCATCTAAAAGAGGAATGCTTTGTGACACTCTTTTTCTTGACTGAAAATGACACTTGCGACACTTTCAAATCAAAGGACGACAATTCGATTAAGCTACTATTTGCAAAGGAGAACTATAAATGATGAAAAATACATAAAAAAAAAAATTCACAATTCCATCTAATGGAGGCTGAATAATGCAAAGGAAGATGGTTTCAACAGAGATATACTGATCATAGACAACAAAACTACGGAATAAAGCTGAAGAAAATGAAGAAAAAACCAAAATATGGAGGCAGAAATAGTCTTAGTCAATCATCGCACCTGTAACACAGGGAAACAAGGATGCATATCACCTGCAACACACGGGAGTTGTGATGCATCCAGGTTTTCAAGAAGAGACAGTGCGATGGTCCAGGGATGAGATTGTGCTTGGTTTTCACTCACAGTTTGCAGCTAAGTTCAGGGATTTAGGCTGAGCTAATGATTGTCAGTAAACACAAAGTATAGGGGCTGATCTAATGAGGTTATTTGAGCTACCACCAAGGAACTTAGGATGTTTGCAAGCTAGATGTTCAGTTCATAAACCAACCTGGAGATTGACTGAAGCAACGTTGATCTACTTTGCAGTTGCATAGCAAAAGCAGTTCGAAGGCTAGCTGGCTTGACTTCAAGCTCCGTCTATGGTTTATAAAGCAAACAACAGTAACAAAACAAACAAACTATTGGTTTCCCGATGGAGTCGCCATTTTGTTATCGGGAAAACTAGTGTCCATTTAGAGCTGCTAGTCCCACTAAGATGGGTAGCTATCTTAGAAACAAACAAACTAAAGTCACTTGTGTTTTCCTTTTGTGAGAGATAGATGAGAGAGAAGCAGAGAGTACCAACCTCAGTCTTTCGCTAGTCTCCTTGTTCGTTTCCTCTCTCCCTTGATAGAGCTTTCATCACTCCTTTCTCACTTGTCCCACTTCAAAGAACACATGTAGAGTCAAGGCAGCAAAATAACATCAAAACATAGAGATCTATAACCATAAATAATGTAGGATCAGATGTACATTAACCATGTAAATGCATATACACATACAAGATTTAGAGATATACAAGCATGTGGAGGAAAACTCAAATAGCTTTATTGATAGAAGTAGTAGAAGAGAGGATTACAACCAGAATGTATGATCCAGCATCATCCTCCCAGCATGAAAGCCCTCTTCACCTCATACAAAGCAAGATCACCCAACAATGTCTTCAAAGAGAAACCAACAACACTTCCTTGCAAATTACAAAATTCCAGTCTTTTGGATCTCTAGATTGAGGGATCCATATATAGATGTTTACATTAGAGTGGGTCAGCTTCTAGGATTTTTGATTAGTGTCATTTCACTGATATTTCTTGGTTCCACTTGGAGATTTCAGATCTCTTACTCATCCCTGGGCGAATTCAGAGAGGCAAGTGTCATATGAGCAGTTTCTAGAAGATTCTTTGGGTTTCCACCTAGAAAACTACTTCTGCCATTTGTCTTCTCTCACTCATCACACCCTATAGAAGGGATTTCCAGTATGCATCGCACCCCCCGTGTGTAATAGGTGAGATGCATCACACCCTATGCATGGGGCAGTTTGTATGGTCCTGTTTTGACTAGTTCTGAGTAGTTTTTCATGGAGAACTTCTGGGAGATGATGTAATCAACTGACCTTGTTCCTTTAGGGTATGAAACAACACTTTTAGGGGTTTAGAAGCCCTTGGTTTGTGGAAATATGTGATTGGGGTTGTAGTGCCCAAATATGTCTATAACAATGCTGAATGGGTTGGATTGCATGCATGCACACAATGTCATGCATGCTGTTGAATCCCTTGCATGCAATCAACAAGATTGCTCACCATGTCTTCTTCGTGCCAGTTTTTGGGATGGATCTTTAACTTGTATGGGTGCAGATTCATCCGTGAGTGCATGTTGCGCCCACTGTTGTTCTTGTTCCTACTGCAACTCATTCGTTTATCTTCGCGCGATCTTCATGTCGCGTCGTCACCTCATATCCTGAGTATCAGTGGATTCTCTTGATCTTGCAACTTTGTTCCGCCTCTGTGTTGTCAACAACCTTTCTCTTACATTCATTTCATTGGTTGCATTAGCTGCATTTGGTATGCTGCCTTCAACTGTTGTTCATGATGCTGCTCTTTGTGATATCTTGATGCTCTTGTCTATGAACAACTTGATGTCTTCATGAGTAGGCATGCTCATAGACATTTGATCGACTGCATCTCCAGGTGTGCTCTGAACGATGTCTTCAACTCTTCCCCCTTGGAAACCATTGTACTTGCACTATTGAGGGGTAGATGAACACTTGCAATACCTGGAGACATGGAAACACTCATGGTAAGCAATCTGTCAGTCAAAAACCAAAATTAACTTGAGAACTAACTCGCAACATACATGTGTGACTGATCATGAAGGTTGCACAATTTCAGCCAGGAGGTCGGGAGACTGACTGCCAATACTGCACAAGGCATAGTTTGGATTGCTAGGAGACTGACTGACTATAGGAATTGCGCAATGCACAGTCCAGTTTGGCTGCTGATTTCTAAATTGCGCAATGCACAATTTCAGCTGGCAATGGCTGCAGGCTCACTAACTGCATTGCACAATTTTCTGGGCTAACAGTCACTGTCCCTCAGAAATGTGAAAAACAGTCTTGGAGGAGAGTGTCTAGGAAGAAATGTTCATTTCCGAGAGGAAGAGAGAGCCTTCCCTCTCAAGATTTCGCAATGCTATCTTGGTGAGGCTCTTGGTGAGGAAGAGTCTGGGCCAAGGTTGGCCAGACTTGTCGACGGGCAACTGAGTGCAAATGTCAATGTGAATGACCAAGTCTAGGTTAGTAGCCTATGAGGGGAATGGATCAAACTGTGCTCCACAGGTTGCCTTTACACATGAAAAACACTGAAGCTTGAGTTCTTGACGAAGCAAGACAAGGTGTTGTGAAAGTTTGGTAAGGAGGCTCAAAAACGGGCTAAGGAAAAATTTTGGGGGTTGGTTGTTACAATAGAAAGAAAATAAAAACAATCACTCTTAACCTCTCACACAGGAAAAGATATGGAAGCAAATAAAAACGATCACTTTTAACCTCTCACACGGGAAAAGATATGAAAGAGATAAATCTTAATCTATGAAAGCAATAAATCTTAATCTATGAAAAATAATAAATCTCACACATTATAGGTGGCCAATCCAAAATCATGAGAGATGGCAAGTTGAGAGGCTTCCAATGCAAGCATTACCAGAAAGAGGTGAACATCACTCATGAACATGGTGCTAAATCTAAATTCCATTCATAAGTAATATTAACTTGGACACCCGAGTATCTCCAACTTTACACATGCCTTTGAAAGGAGAAGGTTCTCCTATTTATACAAAAAAATAATAAGCTACTTCATTAATGGAGGTCCATTATTCTCTCCCTAGATCCCTAGAAAATCTCATAGAGTTACAATTCAAATAGGTAATGATGAGACACATATCCTCTTAGAGTTACAATTCAAATAGGTAATGATGAGACACATATCCTCTTTGGCCTTTATCCAAATCTTCTTCCATATCTTGAAGGGAATTCGAATTTGAGCATTGGAGGCCACATAAGGGTGCCTTGGAAGCTTCCAAATGACCTACACATGTCATGAAACTCAAGCCACTTTTAAGTATTAGCAAGTATATGTCATTTTTCTAAGTTTTAAACATTTAATTCACTTATAATACTATAAATAATTAACTTTTGGAAAACACAAATGGAACCCATATAATTATGAAAATGGAGGCTAATGAAAGGTTATATGGTCATGGAGTTGTGACATGTTAGTGAAATGGTGGCGATACAGATGAAAGTGGATGATATTTTGAATACATTTTGGAGGCTCTACACTGACATTCAGAGTAGCTACGCATATTTGTAAAAATGGTCAGTTAAAACTCTAACAGCTAGAGTATCAGCGTTGTTAGGTTCCTATACCAATAGGTGTCATAATTTTGAATTGACTTTTCCTCAAGCTCGTAATATGTACATACTTTGATTTTAGAAAATAGTTTTCCATATTTAAAAAATAAAAAGAACGAATGCCCTAAAAGAATAATCAAAGGACAAAAAAAAGAGACAAAAAGTCAATTTTTTTTTTTTGAAAAATATATATATGAACCCCAAAATAAAACAGACCATGAAAATGTGCAAGTCCAAATGCACTACTATTTACTTTTTCTTGCAAAATAATGATTGTATGTAGCTTGTTAAAATGCCATAATCCATGATAGTCAAATAGTGTAATCTTGACTATTTTATGTTTTAAATTTCATGTTATAGATAGAGAATAAATTATATCCAAACTGTTTAATATTGGCAGATTAGTAGATAGGTAGAGAAATAAAAATGAGCTCAACAGTTTAATCTGAGCCATTGGAAGAAATAAGGTTAGAGTTAGATAGTTTTATTCAAATAAAAAATAAGGCAATAAAGGGTTTTCTAGCTCAAGTGCACCCATGCCAAAGAAGAAAAATTGTTAGGTTAAGAAAGGGTAAGTAGAAGAAAACTTGCAGAATGGACCATGTGGTCAAAATATTAAGAACATTTTACATGCTCAAATCATAATGTGCAGGTACATTCATCAAAGTACAAAGCTAAGCAAAGAATAACTCCCCCTCATTTCAAAAGCTTCTCCCTCTCATGTTTATTAATTTCCTCACCATCCCGTAAAATACCCCTTTTCCCCTCCATTTTTACCCTTACTTCATTATCCCATATTTTCCCCTAGAAATTCCCTTTAAAATCCCTTACCCCTTGCTAAAATCATCATTACCTTTTCCTAGGGTAAAAACCCTTTTCCCCCTTTGTGAAAAGTTATTTTCCCCTTTTCTAATTAAAAAAGCCATAAATCAACTTATCCTAAGTTGAAAACCCTTCCACTTTGCAAAAACCAGCCCGATGTGTCATTTAAGTTAATCCGCGATTTAAAAAGTCAATTAAATAGGCTTAAGTGTATTTGATTAGGCGGGCCCCTCCTTAACCATTCCCCGAATCCCCTCTGTGCATCTTTTCAGCGCGACCACTGTCCAATCAACACCCATCTCATCTAACGGTTATCGCTCCATTTCACGTGCATGGAATTCCATTTTCGAGCTTTAATGACCCAATAGCACCCGAAATAGGCGGTTTTCCTGGACCCAATTTAGCGATGTGTCACCATCACATCATTTCGCATCCCCTCTGAATTTTACCATTCTGCCCCCAAAAGTGGTGCAAAGAAGGGAAAAACCACCCTCTCAATACCAGTCACTGTTCATGACCATTTTTCCCGCTTTTCTCAGTTCTCACCCAATAAAGCCCCGCCAATGCCATTTTTACTATTTTTCGACCATCTACACAGTGAAAGCTTGAGCTTTCTTGCGCACTTGAAATCTACAACCGCCAATTGACTACCAGTCGTCATCTTGCCTCCAGCACTCGTCCAGAGCCAATACCTTCATCTGCGACCTAAAACCTTGACCAAATTCACAACACCAACCTCTAATTTTAGGTATTCTGCAAAATACACCACATTTTCCCCTTTTAATGTAAAATTTCAGGTAATTTAAGAAAGAATTAAATTAAGATTTCTACCCTTGAATTAATTAATTTTCACCCAGACCCTTAAAAACTCTGTAAAACCTAGACCACTGGTCGAACCCTGCGAATTCAATTTCCGATTTTTACCTCTGTTCTCCACACAATGTCTACCCACATTTCCCTGAATGTTAAGCCCATTTCAACCCCCCACCTTGACCAAGATCACCTACCTTTGGTTGATAGATATTGATACATCTTTTGCCTCTGAAAGAATGAAGCTCCACTTCTGGAGCAAAGATAGAATTTTAAATCATGCTGATGACATTCACCTCTGGGAGTCAAATCTACCCCTCCACTCATTCCCAGAAGTCCACGGTCTCCCAGACATTATCCACCATTGTCAGACCTACTACATTCCCAGCAGAGGGTTGTAGTAGCCCCCAATCAACACCCGCTCTTCACTATCACTCTAGAATCCATCAATCAGATGTTACAGGTCCAGCCCAACCCAAATTTAGCTCCTTTGTCCATTGGAGGACTTCTAGAACTGTATAATTCTATTGATGAGAACAAAGCTAAGCAAGTGTTCAAGAATTTCATAGTTGCAAAAGACCATACACCAAGTTTTACTCCTCATACATAGCCCCCATATTTTCACAAATTTCCAGACATATTATCACCATGGTATCTTCCATCCATGGATACATGATAGAGGAACATGTAGATGAAGTCACTTTTGCATTCATGTCCCTTTTTACCCTTAGTAAACCTCCTTCCATCAAGTTTGATTATGCTCAGTTCATTGCAGACAAAATGCATGAACAACTCATCAGATTGCCCACTGAAAGAGTGTTTAAATTCTTTGCAGTATTGTATTATTTATTTTTGTACTACCAAACTGATAAATTCCCCATGAAGATCATAAAATGTGACAGTAGAGGAAAAGAGAGTTATGTGCTCTATTGGACACCTATTGTCTAGAAACATTCCACTGTCTCTGATTATTAGGACTTCGTAGATTCCTTTGTACACCCAGTAATGAATATGCTGACAGGGACTGTGCAACCTAAGATTAGTCCACAGATCAAAAAGGTACTTTAGCTGGCTAAAAACAGTAAGATAGGAGACTGGTACTTGTACCAAAATCACACAGAGATCAGAGTCTATGGTTGCAACCTGGCACCATATAAATTGCCAAAGTATCTTCCCTTGAAATTTTTTGCCTTGGAATATTTCAAACAAATCATTAACTCAGATGATGTCCTCTTCATGGCTGCAAAGAAGAAGACCCAATTCAGAGTGAAAAGTGAACTGGGCCCCTTTATTTGCAATAATAGACAAGCTGGACCAGAGGTAGACAGTATGTTACAGGATTTGAAAATTACCAAGATTTTTATGTGGTAGTGTGACCCTCATGGTGTAATAAGCAAAATTAGAACTAGGGTTAAACTAGCTTCTTATGCACATTATTTAGTACTTGAAATTGAAAGATATGCCAACCAAACTGAATGGTTGGAAAACACTTTGGTAGATGAAGATAGCACAATTATTAATGTTGAAAATTCTTTGTATGATATTGAGCAGCAGATTGACCTGAGTGAGTTCTTGTAGGTCCCAGATCAAGGTCAAAAGATGGATGCTCCCTCTGTATTGAAAACACCTCTGAATAAGGAGAAAAACCCTAAAAACAGAGAAGGGACTTCTAGTTCCTAGATGGAAATAGTGGATGAGCAAGCATACCCAAGGAAAAGGAGAAAACTGAATCCTGTTTCTAAACAGGAGGAACATAGTGAAGCAGAAAGGGTAGAGCTAGAAACAGAGTCAGAACTAATGCCAGAGATAGTGCCAAACACAGCATGATAGAAAGGAAAAGAGGCAATCAATAAACCCACAACTTCTAACACTCAGCTATTAGAGAGACAAAATTCTATAGAAGTTTCTTCCTATGTCAGACCAGCTGATAAAGAAAGAACCATCAAAGATAGATATAAGGAGATCAAAGTAAGAAATGAAAAATTGAAAGTTGAGACATATTCTCAGTATTTCAAGCATTCAGCTCCTAACCAGAGCAGACTAATGTCTACATTTGATATTGAGGAAGGAAAGATGCAAATGTCATATATGCATCCAACAGTGCCACAACCCAAATCTTCAGCAGATTATAAGAAGGCCACATTTGAAGTGTTGGCAAAGGACATCCATCCCTTGGACCAAATAGAGTTTCATAAACAAGCTGGAGAAATGATATACTCCACCTTGATTGGTAAGGCCATGGATGCATACAGGTTACAAGAGTCCTTAAATAATATAATTGCACAGATGAAGCTAGAAAAGGCCTCCTCTCAGGCCAAGGACAACAGGATTAAATCCTTAGAAGACCTGGTCATAGAAATGGGCCATGATCCTGTAGATATTAAGGCAGTAGAACAATTGATCAAAAAGAAAAATGAAGATATAGCAGCTTTGAAGAAGCAGTTAAAACTCCCTGCTTCATTACACCCACAGACCACAGAGGTGTTAGAGAGCCAAACTTCCCATGAAGAAATTCTTGACTTGGTGTTACAATTGAACACCCAGCTGAAAGAAATGGAGAGAGAAATGGACAAGTTGACCAAGCAAGCCAACCTCCAGGAAGCTGCAGCCACTGTCATCCCAACAATCACCACAACAGTACCATATACATTGGCTGAAACATTAGCTCCTACAACTCCAATGGCCACTGCATTACTTGCAACAACACCTTCTACTTTAGCAACAAGGTTGACTGCTGTGCATTCTATAGGAGAAGAAGCCAATAGGTTGGCTAAGGCAATGGAAGAGATGTCCCTTAAAGCCATTTAAATCAAGAAACTTGAAGAGAAAGTAAACAGTCTGGAGACAGACTGCAAACTTGCTCAAATAATGAATAAAGAGGAACAACAAAAGGTAGCAAGATTAACAAAGAACATAAAGAAACTAGAGAAAGAAATGACTCTAGGTGAGCCATTGGGACAGGCAAAAGAAAAACTTTGTACCAATATCATTGACTCTATCAATGATATTTGGCCATCTATTCGAGTAATTTTTGAGCAGATTGACCTGGTTAAAGAGGCCACAGAGACAATTCAAAAAGTCAGAACAGAGCTGGAAGGGATGCTAGAAGAGGCAACCAGGATCATTGACTTTTTGAATTCTAAAAACAAATACGAACTTGAAGAATTGGATATTAATGATAGGACAGGGACAATCCTAGAAGTAAAAAGAGTCCTTACTAAAAGGAATTTGATGCACAACCTAGAAGACAAGTGTCAAACCATGCAGCTTTCCATAGATAGATTTAAATTCAAGTTTGACACTTTGATACAGAAAGGTTTACCAAGTCCTTTGGTAATTAATGATAAATTGATGACACAGAAGGACTACGACAGGAAGCTCAAGGAAGTGGCGAGAGATCAAATCAACAAGGCAACCATCCACAACATAACAAAACAGGGGATGCCTTCTAGTAAAGTCCTTTACCAAGCTTTGGAGAACTTTTTTTACCTCTAGCATGAGGTAAAACACCTGTTTGTAAATAAGCCTACATTTACTAAGTACACAGAGGCTGATGAGGTCTTCAGAAAGTTGAAAAAAATCAGTTACCAACTGAAGAGAGATGGGAGCAACTAACTGACTTACTTTAATTCAAAGTAAGTCCAACAATTGACACGGTTTGGTAAAAATAAAATGGTGAAAGTAAATGGGCAGTTGTCCCAGTCAAAGAGTATCAGTGAAAGAAGATAAGTCGAAGAGTATCAGATGACAGCTAAAAGATCAATCAACTAAATATCAAAAGAAATCAGATATAATAGTGCCAAAAAGCAATCAGTTAGAAAGGTGGAATTATTTAGAATTATTTTTCTAAATAATTCTGTATAAATACTTCACAATTCGAAGTATGTAGGGTGGATTTTACTAGACATTTCTATAGACTTTTTGATCAAAAGACCCAGAGGGTTATTGTATCATTTGCTAAGCCAGCAAGTTGGATTGATGAATAAAGATCAGATATTTCAAAGGATTCATGTGTTGAACGAACTTCATAGAAGTATTCTCATGTGTTATTGTTATTTTTCTCAAGTTATTCATAATCTTTAATGTGTTTCTGAATCTAAATGTTATAACTGGAATAATACTTCAAAACTTGTTTAATTACACTCTATCTTAATAGTTATACATTTAAATGTTTTCTATTGATATCTAAGTTAAGGAATTCTTAATTGCTCCTTGGTTTAGATTGATTTCTTGAATATCCAGGTTAAAGTATTCTTAATTGCCCTTTGATCCCGATTACCCCTTAATTCCTCATTCATTATTCGTTCTGAGAACCCTTAATTTCTCTCTCACCCCTAGTGAAACTCTTTCACCCCTCTGTTTCAAATATCTGAAAAACACTCTACTATCTTGCCCTTTCAACATTCCCTTTAGTGAGTTAATCCAGTTTTGCTTCCTTATTGTTTGACTTCATAGCCCAATGGTCTAAAGGACATCATTCTATCCATCTATCTAAGTGATCCCACCACCCAATGTCAAATACAAATAAAAAACCCCTTGAACCATCATAACTAGCCTAAAATCAAAACAACAAAGTTAAATCATACACAGAGAGCCCTCTCAAAGTTTAGGTTGGCTAGAACCTACGCTCCAATGTTGGTTAGTGGTTACCTCAGAAAGTTCTTTCTTATGACAACTTCTAGAGAAATTACTGAGTGATAACATAGTGGCGACCATACTGGGGAATAGATCCTTAGTCTAAATAAAACTTTAAGAAAATTCTAATTTACATTTTAAGCCTCTTAAAGTCATTTGTTAGAAGTTGTTCTTAAAAAATTCCACAAAAACAATTAAAAAATTGAAATTCTGGCTTCTAGGAAGACTCATTATACTAGGGCTAATCTAGATCCAAACCCTGCCCCAGTAGTTGATAATCCAAACCTAATTTCAAGAAAATCTAAAAAGGAAGAAAGTCAGGTCAGCAATATACCATTAGTTAAAGCTAATTCGTGCCCTGATGATTGGTTAGTTTTAGAAGAACTTCCATTTGATGTACCATTTGATTTATCATTGTTTAGAACAAAATCTGAAAGTGCAATTTATGAAACTGTTTTAGATCCTGAGTTTATTGCATATATTGAAGTTCAACAAGCTAATAAATCAATTGATGAATACATTCTAAAATCTCCTCAATCATCTATCATTACTGCTGCTACCCTTGAGCTTTCTGAACAATCTTCCATTACTTTAGATTCACCATTATTCACTTCAAATTCATCCATAATACCCTTTGAAGTTCATTCTTCACATCCATTTGTACCTACACTCCCTCGCCAACCTATCATTACTCATTCATCATCTACTAGCCCCAGTACCTATTCCACCATAACTGGTACATCTGCCAGTATTCCTATTGCATCTATAAACACACCTATTGTATCATCTAGCATCCCTATTATATCTGCAAGTTCCTCATCCATTGCTGCATCATCTACAAGTATTGCAACTCCACATCTCAGTCAATCCCAATGTATAGCTATGGTAGCCAGATATGCTCCCTTTAACTTTAATGTAGCCCTGTCTCCTATGCTAGCAGATTACCAAAGTAAAATTGTTCAATTTGATGGCATAGGACATTACACTGCACAACAACATGTTAATAAGATGACATATTACTTTGAGTTGCATGAAATTGACATAGATGATGCTCAAATGAGGTTGTTTTCCCAGAATTTAGCTGGTGATGTTAGGAAATGGTTTAAAGCATTGCCTGCTAGTAGTATTGAAAATTTATATATGTTTTACCAGCTATTTTTGAACATATGGGAGAAGAAAAAGAATCCCCTGCAAATACTTTCAGAATATGATAGTATTAAAAGGGGACCTAATGAAACTGTTCTAGATTACTGCACTAGATTTAACAACATATATAATGCTATCCCAGTTAACCTTAGACCCCCACTAGATTTAGCACTAATAAAATTCCCTGATGATTTTGACACTGACATGGCATACCAACTTAGGGAAATAAACCCCCCAACATTAGAAGAAATGCAAAGTGTAGCAGTTAGTGTAGAAGCTAATCTGTTAGCTAAAAGAGCTAGAGTTAGAAATGAAAGAAGAGTAACTATAAAAGAGGAAACTTCATCATCAGACATTAAAATAGATAGTTTAGCCAAAAGTATGGAAATATTAATGGATAGGTTAGATAACATAGAAAGGAAACCCAAATGGGATAACCAGCAAGGTCCTCAAGTTAGAAACACAAATTTTAGGAAAAAACAAAACTAGAAAAGCTAGGGAAACTGGGACGGATCAGAACATCAAGCCACCTTTTCAAGAAAACTATGTTGAGAGTTCCCATCAAGAGGATATAGAAAATGACACGCAAATAAAATTAATGGGAGCAAATGATGAAGACCCTATTTTTCTGATCCAAGACGAACAGGAATTGTATATGTTGCAGCAATTATAGTTGCAGTCTAATGAGTCATTTGACTACAAACAGGGATATGACTCTGCCATCTTTGAGGTCCATAAACAGTATAATCTTAGGAGCAAAAAGAATGTTGATGTCCCTGATCAAACTAAGAAAACAACACAAAATCAAACTAAGAATACTCCAAATTCTCCCTAGGGAAAACCCAAAACCTTCTAGCCCTAGAATTGTTGACATAACCCCTGATCAACCTTCTGCATCCACTTCAAATCAAGTTTTTCTACCTAAGAAACTAATAAAAAAAGACCAAAACACTAGAAATGAAGTCTCACAAAAGGAGGTACGCAATGAAGAAAAAGAATACAAGTCTACTCAAACCTCTGCCCCAAGAATTCAAAACCCACAAACAAAAAAAATCTCCCTGCCATTTAATTTAAGAACAGAGATATCCAAACTAAAAATATCAGTTCCTTTAACAGAACTAATAAAAAATGAAAATTATAAATTGCAGATAACCCAAACTTTAGACATTGCTGAAAATGAGGATTTGGTCAACCTAGTTGATGACCAACGAGAACTCATATTTGGTCCAGATGTTAATAGAAAACCACAAGAAGGAGGAGTTCCACCTTTTTACATTAGCCTTAATATCCATGACAAAATTCTACATAACGTAATGTTAGATTCTGGGGTATCTCACAACTTAATGCCAAAAACAGTGATGGAGAAATTAAACCTAGACATTACAAGACCTTACAAATATTTATTCTCGTTTGACTCCAGTCACGTAAAATGTCTAGGATTGATTAAAGATCTGTGTGTCACTTTAGTTCAGTATCCTCCCAAAAGCATCCTTATGGACGTTGTAGTTGTTGATATCCCACCAAAGTATGGCATGCTGTTATCCAGATCATGGGGAGCCAAACTTCAGGAATCTTTACAACTCGATATGTCATATGCAACAATCTCTATTTTTGGTCAACCCAAGAAATTATACAGAGAAACCTTAATGAAGTATATGGTAAGTAGCAAGAATCGGCCTCAAAACTTTCCTATCTACTCCATACACTCTCAAATGGATTCTTTTATCCTATATAATACTAATCAAGCACAAGAGAAAATTAAAGTAATCAAGAACCAAATGAAATTGCAGTTGCTACAAAAAATGAAACAGGCAAAACTACAAAATTATCAAATGAACAAAATGTAGAAATTTTGAATAATATAACACTTATTCACAGAGATTATCATGATTATACACTATTTGCAGAATGCATGCATAATACATAACCTCCTCTACCATTGATCATCAATTTGCGGAATTAAAAACAATCACATGCACACATTGAAACATCAATCACACATATCAACACAGTATGTAATGGGGAAAGCATACAGCTGAAAACCCCCAACTATCTATATATTATAATGATAGAGAACATGTAACAGTACATAGTACAATACTCCTCACAAGTACTCAGTACTATCTTCACCCGCTACACACAAACTAGCTCAGATTTGAACAAGTCACGGGTTCAAATCTCCTCCACTGTTTACTTGCCTCTACTGCACAATCCAAGTTGAGAATAGATCAGATCCAAGTTCGAATTCCCTTGGCTTGTACTGCGCAATCCTCATTGGAAATATCAATCAATGATTGTGCAAATCTCATGCACAGCTATAGTCACAACTGATAGTAGTCTCACCCTTTCACCCACCTCTAACACTTGTCTCCATTGAACTGTCCATGCACTGAGTTAACTGATGTATTCTTTAGTTGATTTATGAGTTAATAATTAGTGAATTAATTAATAATTAATTCACATCACTCATCACTAGTGTATTTGGCAGTTAGACTAAATACAACTAGTTCAACTAAGTCAAACTGAACACAACTCCAACTCCTCAATCAACTCCACCAACTCAATCATTTGAGTTCTAACTGAAGTCCATCATGCAATAGCTCAACTAACCCATAGGAAAAGCATATTTCCTTTTGGCAGTTGCATGTGCCACATTCGTAGCTCGAACTGAAGTGCTGCAAGAGGATAAGCTAATGTTTATAGTCCAAATATTATTAAGAGCTAATAATATTCGACTGATCTATTTTTAGACTGGCAGTCTAAAAATAAACTCCGCCCATATGTGTAAAAATATAAGTCCATCTATTTTTACCAACATGACCAATCATCCATAAATAGCATCCTGCAACTCATAGACCATGATCCATATGTCTAAAAATAGACATAGTCTAAAAATAGACTTTGCGCCAAAAATAGCCTGCGGGCCCACTTAGTGAAGGCGACTTCTTTTAACTAAGCTCCATCATCTTGTTGCATTTTCAACACTCCCTCTCAACAAGATATGGATTATCTGCAACCCCTATCCTGCCTCTGTGGTATTCAAATTTGCTCCTGGTGAGCGCCTTCGTCAAGATATCAACATCCTGATCCTCCGTGGGAATGTATGAAAATAACATGATTCTCCGCTGCACACAATCTCTAATATGATGGCACCTGATGTCGATGTGCCTGGATCTATCATGAAATACTGGATTAGTTGAGAGTTTAATGCAACTTTGGTTATCACAATAAATCCTAGTAGGCTCCAAGTGTGACCCGAACAACCCGACCAGGATCTTCCTCATCCATATAGCCTCACATGCAGCCAAACTTGTTGCCATATACTCGGCCTCTGCTGAACTGAGTGCCACGGATCTCTGCTTCCTGCTGTACCGAGAAACTGTTGTCGACCTGATACTGAAGATCCCTCTAGATGTGCTCTTTCTGTCCATTGGGCTCCCTGCCCAATCTGCATTCGTGAAGCCACATAGCTTCACCTCATTCTCCTGTCTGTACCACAATCCATATCCCGACTTGCCTCTGAGATAACACAATACATGCTTGCCTGCCTTCTAGAAGAGCTTGGTTGGCTTAACCATAGCTTGTGAAATTTGGTTAACAACATAGCATATATCGGGTCGTGTATTGACCAGATACATAAGCGACCCCACCAATTGTCGATAAACAGTAGCATCCACTACCTCCGCTGAAGTAGCATCCTCCTTCCTCCAACCTCCAAGAAGAGGAGTATCAACAGGCTTGCAGCCATGCATGTTGAACTTCTCCAGTATCTCCAGGGAATACTTACCCTGAGAAACAAATAGTCCATCACTGCGCTGCCAAATTTCCAATCCCAGGAAATAATGAAGGAGACCCAAGTCCTTCATCTCAAACTCTCTAGCAAGATCCTCCTTGCATGAAAGTATCAACAACTCATCTCCCATCAAAATCAAATCATCTACATAAAGTACAATAATCAACAACTTACCCTCCACCACAATCTGGTATAGGTTAGGATCTGCCTCACTCTTGGAGAATCCAAGTCCGGTGAAATAACTGTCTATCCATGTGCGTTGTGCTGTAGGTGGTCCTACAACCTTCTCTACATCTTGAGCGAGTCGCTCAGCTTCTGTAGTGCGCTTTCGCCCTCTGATGGTTGGCGCTGCATGAGTGGTCTCTTCCACTCCATGAACTTCATCTTGTGGCTGATCCACATCCTGAAGCTCATCCTTAGGAACTAATAGCTCCTCATCTACATGCAAGTGTGGCTCCCTCTCAAGCAAACACTTCATGGCTTTCTCCTCCTGAAATTTAATATCCCATCACACAATAGTCTTGCGACTGTCTGGAAAATACACATGATAGTTGTGGGGCGTATCAGTGTACCCCATAAATATCCCAACCTCTGCAGTTGGCTCCAGCTTCTTCTTGGCATCCTTCGTCACATGCATGTAAACAGGAGAACTAAAAATCCTCAAATGGGAAATATCAGGCCTCTTACCAGAATAAGCCTCCTCGGGTGTACTCATGTCAAGTATCTTGTGAGGACAACTGTTCTGCACATATACTGCAGTATTGCATGCCTCCACCTACAAGTGAAGGGGTAGGCCCTAATCATGCAACATCGCCCGTGCAACACCCACAATCATTCTATTCTTTCGCTCAGCAACCCCATTCTGCTGTGGGTTATGGGGAGGTATGAGCTCTCTTCGAATCCCTTCTGCGCTTCAGAAGTCCTTGAACTTTCCAGAGATGAATTCACCACCATTGTCGCTCCTAAGAGCCTTCACCTTCTTCCCTGATTCCTTCTCGACCAGTGCTTTGAACTCACAGAACTTTGAGTATGTCTCGCTCTTCTTCTGCATGAAGAAGATATAGCACTTTTGAGAGAAATCATTAGCAAAGATCACTTTGCTGTTGAAGCTACTGAGAAAGGTCCACACACGTCTGTGTGAATTCTCTCAAGGATCATCGTGGCGTGACTATCCTTCTCGTGAAAGGTGGCTTTCACAAATTTTCCCAAAGTACACCCCTTGCACTAATCTGACTGCGCAAGAATGCCTTTAGGAAGCCCAGTAGAAATCTGCTATAGTATCTTCAAGGCTCCATGGTGAAGGTGGCCCAATCTTTGGTGCCACATCTCGCCATCATCCTGGCTCACCAATCCTTCTGCCTTGCATGCCATTGCTGCGCAGCCATCTACATGCAATTGATAAAGGTTCTTGACTCGAACCCCTATCTTCCGGGTTTCTCCAGTTGTCTTACTGCGCAGGAAAGCCTTTCCCTCGCTGAAGACAACATCATAGCCCTTGTCTTCTAACATCGCCACAAGGATAAGATTCTTCTTCAATCCTGGAACATGCATCACTTCTTTCAATATGAAGGGCTTACCAGACTCCCTCTCAAAGGAAATGGTATCGATATCGGTCACACTGTATCTACCATCATCGCCCATCTCGATGTGCACTCCAAGATCTTTCTCATCCAGATCAGAAAACAAATCTCGATCTCCTGCCATGTGAAAAGACACACCACTGTCCAAGAACCATACCGATCCCATCACACTTGATACCAAGCATGCGATCAACGAAAAATCTAGCTCAAACTGCGAGGCTAAGGCCTCTCCCACTGCATATCCAACAGCTTGCTTATTTTTCTTCTTCTGCGGACAATTTGTGGCATAATGTCCGTGCTGGTGACAGTGAAAGCACTTCACCTTGGACATGTCCTTCTTCTTGCCTTTCGCACTAGAATGAGAAGCTTCCTTGTTCTTCCCTTCTTTGCTTTGGCAGCCAAAGTGCAATTTTCTTCATCAGATGCCTTTGATGAAGATCTGTCCCTGGTATTCCGTCGGATCTCCTCTTGCACAAGATCAGACCAAAGTCTCTCCCATCCTGGAAATTTCTACCAACCATTGACAGAGTCCTGATAGGAATTCCAACTCTTCAAAATACCAAGGAGAGCCAAGCTCACCAAATCCTCATCATCGACAGTCACCCCCACACTTCCTAGCTCATCTCGGCATTGGGTGAACTTCATGAGATACTTGGGCATACTGTCTCCTTTCTCACACTTAATGTTTCTGAGTTTATCCTTGAGCGCCAACTTCCTCTGGTCGCTCTTGCTTTGGAATAAATCTGTCAACGCTTTCCACATCAAGTATGGAGAAGCCTTTCCATGCAGGTTGGATACAATGTGATCCTTCACTCTGTCCAACAGAATCCTTCAACCCTTTGCTGTCTTCTTTTGCCAAGCCTCAACGTGAGCAACATCAGTAGGCTTTGGGACCTTAGCATCTATGAAATCCTTCAACCCATCGTCATCTAACACCGCCTCCATCCTGTCTTTCCATGCAACATAATTCGAGCTGCCTTCAATGGCATACTCCAATCGCAATTCGTTGAAAGAAATTTCAACGACACCAAGAAAAGACTGCTGCAAATTCGAATTCCACCAGCTCAAAACTCAACCAATTCTGATCTAAAATTCGTGAGAGCAAAGTATTTCTCGTATAGATATTGAATGTATGGGCATTTACCAGATATCTCACCTTCCAAAAGAAGGATGAATCCAGAGGCTACCTGGCCCGATTACAGACTCTGCCTGAAGAAATAAAACGTAATCACTTTCTGAATAATAGATCTGATGATCAACTTAGCTCTGATACCATGTAGAAATTTTGAATAATATAATGCTTATTCACAAAGATTATCTTTATTATACACTATTTGCGGAATGCATGCATAATACATAACCTCCTCTACCATTGATCATCAATTTGCGGAATTAAAAACAATCACATGCGCACATTGAAACATCAATCACACATATCAACGCAGTATGTAATGGGGAAATCATACAGCTGAAAACCCCCAACTATCTGTATATTATAATGATAGAGAACATGTAACAATACATAGTACAATACTCCTCACAAGTACTCAGTACTATCTCCACCTGCTACACACAAACTAGCTCAGATCTGGACAAGTCACGGGTTCAAATCTCCTCCACTGTTTGCCTGCCTCTACTGCGCAATCCAAGTTGAGAATAGATCAAATCCAAGTTCGAATTCCCTTGGCTTGTACTACGCAATCCTCATTGGCAATCTTAATCAATGATTGTGCAAATCTCATGCACAACTATAGTCACAACTGATAATAGTCTCACCCTTTCACCCACCTCTAACACTTGTCTCCACTGAACTGTCCATGCACTGAGTTAACTAATGTATTCTTCAGTTGATTTATGAGTTAATAATTAGTGAATTAATTAATAATTAATTCACATCACTCATCACTATTGTATTTGGCAATTAGACTAAATACAACCAGTTCAACTAAGTCAAACTGAACACAACTCCATCAAATCCTCAATCAACTCAACCAAACTCAATCACTTGAGTTCTAACTGAAGTCCATCATGCAATAGCTCAACTAACCCATAGGAAAAGCGTATTTCCTTCTGGCAGTTGCATGTGCCACATCCGTAGCTCGAACTGAAGTGCTGCAAGAGGATAAGATAATGTTTATAGTCCAAATATTATTAAGAGCTAATAATATTCGACTGTTTTATTTTTAGATTGGCAGTCTAAAAATAGACTCTGCCCATATGTGTAAAAATAGAAGTCCATCTATTTTTACCAACATGACCAATCATCCATAAATAGCATCCTGCAACTCATAGACCATGATCCATATATGTCTAAAAATAGACATAGTCTAAAAATAGACTTTGCGCCAAAAATAGCCTGCGGGCCCACTTAGTGAAGGCGAATTCTTTTCACTAAGCTCCATCATCTTGTTGCATTTTCAACACAAAACAGTCAGATTGCTGTAATTGATGAAATTTTGTTGCACCAGATAGTGTAAATATAGATCACATTTAGATTTTGATGGATCAGTCAATAGGTTAGGAGCAGGAGCAGGAGTTTGGATATATAATTTAGAAAATGTTTACTCAGAAGGTCATGCATATAGATTAAATTTCAAATGTACTAATAATATGGCTGAGTATAAAGCCTTAATTTTAGGTCTTAGGTTAGTTAAAAATCTAGGAGCTAAAAGAGTTTCTGTCATGGGAGACTTTGAACTAATTGTAAAGTAGATTAATGGTGTATATATGACAAAAGACCCTAGATTAGGTTGTTATAGGGAAACTATTGTAGAATTACTTAACACTTTCCTTGAAACAGCTGGTGTGTGTGTTCTATGTTATTGAAACAACGGATCAATCAGATTGCCAATACATAGAAAATAAAATGGAAAGGTAGCAGAGAAATACAGTAAGCAACAAAGACACAAACAGTTTTAATAAGGAGTTCACCCTATTCTCCAGGGCTACGTCTCTGATCCAGATTCAGTCGTGGCCTTGTTTTATTGTGTCTTTCAGCAGAGAAATTACAATACAGGGACTCAATATGAGTTCTCCTGAAGTAGATTTTGCTTGGTAGGGTGGTTCTTGGATTCCCCAAGCCACTCGGAGTACACAGACTCTTCTTCTTCCTACCAGCTCTGTGACCCTTGGTCTACAGTGGAAAGAGCCAAATGTGATGCTCAGTCCGGACAGATTCCTCTATGGGAAGGGTTGAATATTTAAGCTCTATGGTGCTTGATGCTACCTATGGTCAGCTCGACCCTCTGTCTCTTCTACTTGGCTTTAATGTTCTCTGTGTTCAGTCCTCCTCTCAGGGTTCACTGTTCACTATCTCTCTTGGTCACTCGGATTATCCTTAATTCAGATTCCCAATCTCACTGATTCAGCTGTCTCTGTTCATGGCTTAAGCCATTCGATCCCTATGCCTGTTCAATTCCTCTTCCACCTGTCAACTCACCTTCTGCAGTTGCGCTTGGAGTTCCCTGCGTTCGGTGTCATCATGAACGCTCAAGAAGTGGCCACTTGTCCTCCTCTAAATGGTGCCAGCATGCTTCGTCAGTTTGTTTCGTCAGTTACGCCATGGATGCGTTCTTCCTCCACCGTGGTGGTAAAACAGATTCCAAATCCCTTTAGAACGCAGCTTAATTCCCTGTTGATTCCACTTCTTTCCATCGGGCACCATCTCAGCCATCCGATCTAGGCCCTCCAGATCCGACGCCATACGCACATTTCGCGCGGTTGACTTGCTCGACTGATAGCGCACGATCAACGGCGGTTTTCTCTCACCTTCGCCTGCCACACGTCGATCAGTGTATGGAATCGCTATGCTCCTATCCAAAAACTCTTACCGTTCAAGGGCGCCCTGATCAAAATTGCTGGTTTCTAGAGCGTGGGTCCCACCTTTGTACTTTAGTGCTTTTACCTTTTCCCGCCCGCGGTTCTCTGGTTCCCCCATGCGACCGGGTGCTCGAGCTTCCCCATTTTGGCCCTGTTCTCTTAGCAAATCGCGCATCAAAAACTTCGCCCTTTTTCCATTCTGGGGCTCCCAGGGGCTACTTTGGCCTCCTGCGCGGTCTCCATGGGCCTCGGTTAGCGTGCTTTGACCGAGGTCCTCGTAGTTACACATTGGCTGCCATGGCCATTGGTTCAGGGTGTTTTTGATATTGTTTTGGGTTTCATTAGAGATTTGTTCAACCTAATTCAGTCATGGTTCTTGACAGTCTTTCTATGGATCCAATTTGGATCATGGCCTCCCTACTGAAAAAGAATTTGGACCACCAAAAGTTGGTTTTTAAGTATCAACTAAGTGATGATATTCTTTCTTGACTTGTCCAATCTCAATCCACTTTGCGCTACTTGGCTTTGAACCATTGAGCCTGTTATGAAACCAGCTCAAGAAAAGATAGAAAAGATAGATCAACGCCTTAGAATTCAGCCTCTTCGAGGGGGCAACCTCCTTTACATTACATAAATGAACAATTCTTGGATGATACAAATGACAAAACCTCCTTTCTATATATAGGAGTCTAAGGAGTCACAATATAATCCAGCGGACCTAACAATAATAATATAAAGCCACAAAAATAACAATAGAGGGATTCTATGGGGCACAGAAATAACAATATGGGGGTAATAGGGGCACAACAATATAAATAAGGGGTATAACTACAATAGTAATGGGGTAATCACTAGTATTATAGGGACCCAACATGCCCCTCTCCTTAAAAAAAGTGTTGTCCTCAACGCTTGAGTAGTTCTGGATACTTCTACATAAAATTCTCATCCTCCCATGTGGAATCTTCAGCGGATAAGTTCTTCCACTTGATAAGATACTCTGAAATTGATCAATTTCGTAGCTGTCAAGTTCTTGTTTCTGTGACTGCTTCCGGTTCCAATATAATTTTTCCTTCCTCGTCAAGTTCTGGCAATATTGTTTGAATTGGGAGCTTGTCACCTATAACCTTCTTTAAACATGAAACATGGAAAACTGGGTGCAATCGAGAAGCTGCAGGAAGCTCCAATTTGTATGCCATAGTACCAATCTTTTGCAACACCTTGTACGGACCATAATACTTTGGTGATAATTTATTATCCTTCTTAGCTTGCTTTAGGGACATTTGATTATATGGTTGTAGCCGTAGGAATACCCAATCACCTACATCAAAACTTCTTTCACTGCGATGTTGATCTGCCTATTGTTTCATTCTATTTTGTGCCAACACGAGGTTATCCTTTAAGAGTTGGAGGACTTGTTGTTGATGTTCGATGTGATGTTCCACTGCCTGAACCTTAGAATTTTCTCTTAAATATGATGTGATGGATGGTGGTTGATACCCATAAAGTTCCATAAATGGGGTCATTTTTGTTGTTGTATGGAAGGAAGTGTTATACCACCATTCAGCCAGAGGCAACCATTTGACCCATTGTGTCTGTTTATCAGATACAAAGCAACGAAGATATCCTTCCAAACATTTGTTTACTATCTCAGTTTGCCCATCAGATTGAGGATGATAAGATGAGCTATGAGCTAACTGAGTACCAAGACAAGAAAATAATTCTGTCCAAAAATTTCCAGTGAAAATGGGATCTCTGTCACTTACAATAATCTTTGGGTTTCCATGTAGCTTTTGAACTGTTTCCATAAATGCAGTAGAAACTGTACTGGCTTTAAATGGATGTGATGATGCACAAAAGTGTGCATACTTGGTAAGTCTGTCAACTACCACCATGATGACACTCTTTCCCTCAGACTTGGGTAAACCTGTGATAAAATCCATTGAAACCTCCTCCCAATGTTGGCTTGGAATGGATAAAGGTTGTAATAGACCCGGTGTCTTAATTGTTTCAACTTTATTTTGTTGGCAAACCAAACATTCCGCCACAAACTTTTGAATATCTGATTTAAGGCCATCCCAAAAAAATTCCTTCTTAACCCTGTGGTAAGTTTTTAAAAATCCTGAGTGCCCTCCTAAGGGAGAAGTGTGCAATTCCATAAGAATCTTTTGTTTTAGCTGGGAATTCTTACAGAGGTATAAGCGATCTTTGTACCATAACGAATCATTTTTCCAGCTAAATGTATCAGAAGTACTGGAATCTTGTTGTAGCTTTCGAATAAGTGCCCACACTTCTTCGTCATTCTTCCATTCCTCCCTTGCTTCGTTTATCCAATCTGGTTGGATAATAGAAATGGCACACAACAATGCTTCCACATCCTCATCCTTTCTTGAGAGTGCATCTGCCACCACATTTTGCTTCCCTTTTTTGTAGATGATTTCAAAGTCATAACCCAACATCTTTGTGACCCACTTTTGTTGCTCTTCAGAGGATAATCTTTGTTCTAAAAAGTATTTAAGGCTATCATGATCCATTTTTACCTTGAAGTGTCTTCCCATTAGGTAGGGTCGCCATTTCTTAAGTGCATGGAGTATTGCCAACATTTCCTTCTCATAAATAGCTTTGCTTAAAAAATTTCCCTTGATTGGACGACTTTCAAAAGCAATGGGTCTTTCATCTTGCATTAAAACACACCAATTCCATTTCCTGAAGCATCACATTCCACAATAAAGGTTTTTGTGAAGTCCGGTGTAGCTAAGACCGGTGCTTGGCACATTGCCTCTTTAAGATGTTCAAAGGCCTTTGTTGCTTCCAGAGTCCATGAAAATGAATCTTTCTTCAATAATGTTGTTAGAGGTGCTGCTATTCTCCCATAATTCTTAACAAACTTGCGATAATACCCTGTCAACCCAAGAAATCCTCGCAGATGCTTTATGGATGTGGGGATTTTCCATTCCTTAATGGCTTTAATTTTGCTAGGGTCTACCTTAACTCCTTCATGAGATACAATATGACCCAAATATTCCACCTCCTGGACTCCAAAGAAACATTTGGATCTTTTTGCATATAATTGTTTCTCCTCCAATAGTTGTAGCACCCTGTCAACATGTTCAACATGATCCTTCCAAGACTTGTTGTAGATTAGTATATCATCAAAAAATACTAACACAAATTTTCTAAGGAATGGTTTGAAAATTGAATTCATCAAACCTTGAAATGTTGAAGGTGCATTGGTAAGGCCAAAAGGCATGACCAAAAATTCATAATGACCCTCATGAGTTCTAAATGCCGTTTTCGAAATGTCTTCAATCTTCATTCTGATTTGATGATATCCCGAACGAAGATCCAACTTGGTGAAGTAAATTGATCCATGCAATTCATCCAGTAATTCATCAATAACAGGAATGGGGAACTTATCTTTAATAGTGAGCTTGTTGAGCTCCCTATAATCCGGACACATGCGCCATGATCCATCCTTCTTGTGCACCAATACTACTGGAGCTGAGAAAGAACTTTGACTCGGTTGAATTATACCAGCCTCTAGCATTTCTGCAACCATACGTTCAATTTCACTTTTTTGGACATAGGGATATCTGTACGGCCTGATGTTTGGAGGAACACTTCCTGGAATCAGATGAATAGCATGATCATGATCACGCATAGGTGGGAGACCTTTTGGAGTCTCAAATACCTTGGAATGATTGTCCAGGACTTTTTGGAGATCTGGAGAAATAGATGATTCCAATGTGGAAACATCTAGCGAACATAATTGTGCAATTACACCTCTTTGCTCCTTTTTTAGAAGCTTTGTCATGCCATTAGAGCTGATTATCTTTCCTGGTTTCCCTGCAATACCCCTTAATTCAACTTCCTTTCCTTCCATAGAAAATTTGATGAAAAGTTCTTGAAAATTAAAAGCTATTGTACCCAAGGATTGTAGCCATTGGACTCCTAGTACAACATCAGCACCTCCCATTGGAATGGAAAGCATTGGGCTAGTCAATACATATTCTCCCATGGATAGCTTGATATTATGGCACTTTCCAGAGCAATTTATTGTTCCTCCATTTGCAATCATCACTTGACACTCTGGTGCTGGATATAGGAAGCAATTCAATTCTTTTGCTACCTTACAATGAATAAAATTGTGGGTGCTTCCTGAATCAATCAACACTATTACCTTTTTCTTCTTGATTTGTCCTTCTATCTTGATGGTTTGAGGAGTGGTAATTCCCGCCAATGCATTACAAGATATGGTCGGATTTATTTGTTCTTCATCTAGGCTTTGTTCCTGGAGTATATCTTCTTCTTTTGACCTTTCTTGCTCCTTTTCTTCTTCCTCTTCACAATCTATGTAGAATAATTTCTTCTCAGCACACTTATGACCTTTAGTGTATTTGCTATCACAACTGTAACAAAGCCCTTTTGCTCTTTTTTCTTCCAATTGTTGTGGTGTCAACCTTATAGGTTGTGGAAGACTAGGGGCAACAACACTTCCGTCTTTATAGTTGTGAGTGGTATGCTTCCTGGTTGCCATAATTTTGCTTTCCATTTTTCTTGCTAACCTGAATGCCTTCTCTAATGAATCAGGTTCCCAAAGGCGAACATCATGTTGGATATTATCCTTTAAAGACCCTATGAACACATCAATCCTATGCTCCTCTGGAATATCTTTTACCCTTATGTTCAATTTTTGGAACTCCTCAATGTGCTCCATTACTGAACCCTTTTGTTTGAGACTTATCAATTGGCTAAAAAAAGTGTTGCTTTTTGTATCTTCATAATGTGCTATCAATTCTTCCGTAAAAATTGCCCAAGTGATAAATTGTTTACGAGAGAAAAGCCATTGATACCATACAAACTGATTTGGTTCCAAATATACAGTTGCCATACGTACCTTTTGTGTGTTTTGCACAGTGAGATCGAAGAATTGCTCCATCTGTAATATCCATGTGGTGGGATCCTTGCCATCAAACTTCCTCATATCGATTTTTGGAATATGGTGATTCTTCGATCCAACATTAGCGTCTATGGAATCATGATTAACATTTCTTTTGTTCTCATCATGAGTTTCCTTTACTACCTTTTCACCATTAGTGACCCTTTCTTGTAGCAACTTCTTCAATTCTTCCATGTCTGTCTTCAAATCTATCTTCAAATTTTCCATGTCTCTCTTCAAATCTGTCTTCGCATCATCCATCTTAGCTTCCATGCCCTTTATCTTAGATTCCACGCCATTTATCTTAGATTCCACGCCACTTATCTTAGCTTCTGTTAGCTTTTGTGAGCGCGACATTTGTTTCACTTGTTCTTGTAATTTTGATATATCATGTAGCATTTCTTCCTCTTCTTCATGAGTCATGCTAGAGCTTTCAGGTTCCTTACTAGGTGTTTGCATTTTCTTTCCTCGGGGCATCAGTTACCGATAATAATGCTTTACTATGCCCTTTTAATTCCGTTAAACCAAGCTTACACAAAAATTTAAAAAAAAAACTACACACCTTTTTTCACTTTATAGAAGCCTGATATTGAATCTGATGTATCTCTGTAATTTTGGATCATCCAGTTCTGAAATTGCTACCTGTAGTAGCCTTCTGCGTCCTCTTTCCAATGCCACAAGTCTGAGCCAAATTGGATTCTCCAAGGAAGAGTTATGTGAAATCTCCCACAGTGACTTGCTTTTAGACTGCTTCAGTAGAGCGAAATTGTACGACGTGCCACGAGTCACTGTTTCAACCTTTGAATCCGAAACACATTAAAAAGAAATTACAGTCCATCCTCTTTCTGTAACTTCTTACGAAATTTCAGTCCGATCCCCAGAGAGAAAGTTATGACGATTTTCCCCAGGTCACGTGTTTTGAATTTAATTCAGGAGTCTGCAAAAAGACCAACTTCCTCAGATCATATCTCCACAAATATCGCGCTAAAAGCTCTGAAATTCAGACCCAAGGTTCAGCGTGATTTCTTCTCAAATGGGTTTTTCTTGCGCCTTCTGAAATGTCATAGAAAAAAAAGTTATAGCGAAAATGCCACGATGACCTGTTTGGAGCAGCGAAACCCTAGAATCCAAAGCTCTGATACCAAATGTTATGAAACCAGCTCAAGAAAAGATAGAAAAGATAGATCAACGCCTTAGAATTCAGCCTCTTCGAGGGGGCAACCTCCTTTACATTACATAAATGAACAATTCTTGGATGATACAAATGACAAAACCTCCTTTCTATATATAGGAGTCTAAGGAGTCACAATATAATCCAGCGGACCTAACAATAATAATATAAAGCCACAAAAATAACAATAGAGGGATTCTATGGGGCACAGAAATAACAATATGGGGGTAATAGGGGCACAACAATATAAATAAGGGGTATAACTACAATAGTAATCACTAGTATTATAGGGACCCAACAGAGCCCAATCTTGAGGTACTCAACTTCTCCCATGTGTGTTGTCCTCACCTTCCTGTCCAGCACTGTGTCTTCCTGCAACTCATTGAGGTATTCAGGTAGCAGGTCATCAATAGAAGGTAGTTGACTTTTCTCTTCAGGGTCCTCAATCATTGAAGGTTCAAACAATCTTAAGCAATTTGCATTTACGACTAAGTAGATGTGCATGTAGGCTGGTAGATCAAGGTGAAACGCAATTTCACCAATCTTCTCAAGTATCCTAAAAGGTCCATACCTGATAGGCTTTAGCTTTTTACTTTCACCTTGCATCCTGTCTTTGCTGATATACAACCAGAATTGGTCTCCAACTTGAAAACTATGCTCCATCCGATGCTTATCATGCCTAGCCTTATACTTGACCTGGCTCTTTTCTAGTTGTTCATGTACTACCTGATGGATCTCCTGGATTTGTTCAATGAACCTGGTTATCTTATCCACATCACTGTGCCCATCAACCATGGTATCTTTACCAAAGACAAAATCCAAAGGAGATCTTGGTGTGAAACCAAAGCAGGTCTCAAAAGGATATCTCTGTGTAGAAGAGTGTTTGGCCCTGTTGTAAGCATGTTGCACATAACACAAGTGTTCATCCCAAAGCTTAGGATGTTTACTGCAATATCCTCTCAGTAACTGGATCACAGTCCTGTTTACTACTTTTGTCTATCCATCTTTTTGTGGATGAAAAGTTGTGCTTTTCTTTAACTTGGTGTCCATCAGTTCCCACAGACTAGACCAAAACTCCCCCACAAATCGGGTGTCTCGATCAGATACAATGGAAGTGGGTAATTCGAAATGAACCCATACATGTTCAAAGAACAATTTTGCAGTCTGTTCCGCTGTGACCTATTTACTACAAGGTATCAAAATGCACATTTTGTTGAACCTATCCACAATAACATATAGATAATCATGACCTTTGCTAGATTTAAGCAATCCTCCTACAAAATCCATGGAAACACTTTCCCAAGGGTGAGAAGGAACTGGCAATGGAGTGTACATGCCTAGTTTTCTATTGCTGGGCTTGCTTTTAGCACACATGGCACACCCTCTTACATATCTAGAAACTGTCTCATTCATTTTCGGCCAATAGCAGAATATTTGCAGCTGTGCAACTGTTTTGCTTACCCCAAAGTGACTTGATATCAGAGAAGTGTGTGCTTCCCTAATTATCTTTATCCTCTCAGTTTGTGGAATGCAGAGTTTCCCACAATGGTATACGAGTCGGTCCTTTATATGATAGTCCAATTCTTCTACTATTTTCCCTTGACTCAAAGTTGCATATACATCTTTAAAGTCCATATCCTGAGCATATTGTTCTATGTAGCTTTCATGTAGTACAGAATTATGCTTAAGTATGGTAGATGCATTTATAATGGGTCTAGATAACATGTCTACAACCTTGTTATGTATGCCCTTTTTATATTTGATGACTAAGTGAAACTGTTGTAGAAAACCCATCCACCTGTAATGTCTTGATTGTTGCAACTTAGTTTGGGAGTGTAGATATTGAAGTGGCTGATGATCAATATGTATTACTGTCTCTTTGCCCATTAAATAATGTTTCCACTTTTTCACACTCTGAAGTAATTCATACAATTCTTTATCATATGTAGGATAGTTAACTACTGCAGGATTAAAAGTCTCAGAATGATAGCATATGGGTTTGTCATGCTGTGTCAACACTGCTCCCATGGCATAGTCATTGGCATCAGTTTGGATCTCAAATGGTCTTTGCAAATTTGGCAGTGCTAGTACAGGTGTTGTACTTATTTTTTCTTTCAAGGTGTTGAAGGCTTTATGATGTTTGCCTCCCCACTGAAACACCTTATTCAATCCTGTTAAAGCATGTAAGGGAGCTACAATCGTGGAGAAGTTAGAGATGAAATTCCTCCAATATTGTGCTGCTCCTAAGAAGCTTCTCACTTCTGTAGAAGACCTGGGTTTAGGCCAGTTTACATTGACTACCACTTTAGAGGGATCTATTTTCAATTCACCTCCCCCTACTATGTGACCCAAGTAGTTTCGAGATGTTTTGCCAAATTCACATTTTAAGAGTTTAACATAAATTTTTTCTCTTTTCAAAACATCTAATGTCTGCTTAACATGCTTTAAATGTTCTTCCCACGTTTTACTAAAAATCAGAATGTCGTCCAGATACACAATAACAAAATCATCAAGAAAAGGTCTGAGTACATCATTCATTAATCTCATGAAATTAGTAGGAGCATTAGTTAAGCCAAAAGGCATAACTAGCCATTCATACAATCCCTGTCTTGTTTTGAAAGTAGTCTTCCATGCATCTTGCTCTACAACTCTGACCTAATGGTATCCACTGTGCAAATCCAGCTTGGTGAAATAAACAACTTCTTTTAATTGATCTAAGAGATCATATATGCGAGGAAGGGGGTAACGATTCTTGATTGTTATCTTATTCAGTGCTCAGTAATCAATGCACATTCTCCATGAGCCATCTTTCTTTCTCACCAAAACGATTGGTGACCCACATGGTGATGTGCTAGGCCTGATGAAGCCCTTCTCGAGCAACTCCTGCACCTGCTT
Source organism: Pinus tabuliformis (assembly GCA_031772625.1). NCBI lineage: Eukaryota > Viridiplantae > Streptophyta > Pinopsida > Pinales > Pinaceae > Pinus > Pinus tabuliformis. Next base: position 477,391,377 of record CM062812.1, on the reverse strand, counting down.
CTTGATTTCAACATTCTCTAAAGTAGACAACCTGTACATCCCAATGTTAGGCAATGGAACATCTTGCTGCAAAATAATATCATGTACTATTCCCTTTTTGGGTGGCAGACCTTTAGGTTCTTGAAACAAGACATCATACTTTGAAACAACCTTTTCTATATCAGCTTGTTGTTCAGCATTACAACCCTCAAATACATTGGTTTTATCAGGTTTCTTTTCCTTTACAACCATCAGTAAGAATTGTTTGCATGAATTAATCATTCTTTTCATCTGCCCTGAGTTTATGAGAGTATAGTTATTCTTGAGCTTATGAGCTCTTACAAAGTATTCGATTCCATCTTTAACCAGTAGATACCTTTTCTCAGCTCTATAGAAAATAGCCTTTGTATCATACAAGTAAGGAATTCCTAAAACAATTCCACATATATCCAAAGGAATTATGTCTAACTCAACCTCATCTACAAATGCTGACCCAAAAGAAAACTTGAGTTTGCACTGTCTAGTCACTTGTAGTTGTGCTTTATCATTCAACCATCCTAACGGGTATGGTTTCTTATGAGGTGTAGTTGCTAATCCCAATTTCTTTACAATTTCTTCAGAAATAAAATTTACTTGAGAGCCACTATCAAACAAAGTATCAATCTTTTGATTTTTGGAAATAACTCGAATATGGAAAAGCTGATGTCTTTTTCTCTCATTTTCTTCATCAATAACAGATTGAGCATAATTACTAGTAGATGCTTCAGAATTCTTACCTTTTATACCTATGGCTATTATGGTTGTTTCATCTCCCGAGTCTGACCCCAAATCTCTCTAAATAGCTGCAGCTGTCTTCTTCTTCTTGCCCTCAGACTTCTTAGGTCTCAGCTCTGGATGCAGAATCCAACAATGCTCATCATCATGCCCCTCCTTTTTATAGTGAGTGCATGAAGCTTTGGCTTTTTGTGCAGTGTTAGCCTTCCTTGCTTTCCACTTCTGTTTTCTTTTCTCCTTGCTCTTGCTTACAGTGGGTTGGGATGGTCCCCCAACTTCTAGATTGCCATTCTTTCCTCTAGCCTCTAGATGAGTAGCTTGTACAGACACCTCATCTATACTAGTGGGATTAAACATGAGGATGGTATGCCTCATGTAGCTATGTAGACCACCAATGTACTTCAAAAGAGTCTCTAGTGAGTCTAGTGAGATACCCAACATCAATGCTCTCTTTCTGAACTCTTGAGTATACCCTTGTACACTTTTCCCCTTCAATTTCCAAAGAGTTTTCCAACTCATCATGGCCTGCTGCATGTAGGCCAATGGATAGAACTGTTTCTTGATTGCAGAAACAAAGTCACTCCAGACAGAGATGGTCTTACCATGGCTTTGCATATCATCTTGGGTTCTACCTTCCCACCAAACCAAGGCAGTGCCTCCTAGGCATAGGCTTGCCAACTGAATCTGTTGAGATTGCAACAAGATGATGGAGCTTAGTGAAAAGAGTTGCCTTCACTAAGTGGGCCCGCAGGCAAATTATGGCGCAAGTTCTATTTTTGATCACAGTGTGGATGATCACAGTGTGGGTGACCACAGTGTGAGTGATCACAGTGTGAGTGATCACAATGTGGGTGCCCAAAATGTGGGTGACCAAAGTGTGAGTGACCACAGTGTGGGTGATCAAAGTCTATTTTTAGACTGGCTGTCAAAAATAGAAAAGTCAAATATTATTGTCTCATAATAATATTTGGACTATAAACTTGATCTTATTCTCTTGGAGCACTTCAGTTTGAGCTACAGATGTGGCCCATGCAGCTGTCAGAAGGAAGTATGCTTTTCTTATGAGTCAGTTGAGTTGTTGCATGCATGACTTCAGTTAGAACTCAATCAATTGAGTTTGGTGGAGTTGATTGTGGAGTTGATGGAGTTGTGTTCAGTTTGACTTGGTTAAACTAGTTGTAGTTAGTCTAACTGCAAATAGACTAATGATGAGTTGTTAAACTAATTATTAACTCATGATACAACTATAGAATACATCAGTTAACTCAGTTGCATGTCAGTGCATGTTCAGTTCAGCAGGGATAGGTGTTAGAGAATCAGATTGCTATCAGTTGTGACTATAGTTGTGCATTAGATCTTGCACAATAAAGGGATTGAGTATGCCAATGAGTTTGCTCATGTATTTGCCCAGTTTGTAGCTTCTTCTCACGTCTTACACATTGTGAGTGATTCTTTGGAGGTAAAATACGAGTTTGGTAGACCATTCTCATTGATTCTTGAGTAGGTATTAAGTAGTGGAGGCAGGCAAGCAGTGGAATAGATTTGGAGATCAGATCTTAGGTGTATTGTGTGTAACAGGTGGAGCCGGTACTGGATTACTTGTGATAAGCATTGTACTTTGTAATGTTACATGGTCTCAATCATTAATATACAGATAGTGTGGGGTTTTTAGCGAGATGCTTTCCCCGGTTACATACTGTGTTAATGTGTGAATGCTCTTGATGTTTTATTGTTATTGATGTTGTTATATTGATGATCAACATAGAGGAGCTTATGTATTGTGTATGTATTCCACAATAGTACATGATCAGGACAATCTCTGTTGAATATGTGTTAAATTATTCAAAACTTTCTACATGGTATCAGAGCTGTTGATCATTAGATCTACTATTCAGGAAGTGTTTACATTCTATTTCTTCAGGCAGAGTCTCTAATCGGGCCAGGTAGCCTCTGGATTCATCCTTCCTTTGGAAGGTGAGATATCCAGTGAATGCCCATACAGTCAATCTCTGTATGAGAAATATTGTGTTCTCACGAATCTTAGATCCGAGGCGGTTGAGTTGGTTGCTGGTGGAATTCGAATTTGCAGCAGTGTTTTCTTAGTGACAACGCAACAATGTCTTTCAACGGATTGCGATTAGAGTATGCTCTTGAGGGCAGCTCAAACTATATTGCATGGAAGGACAGGATGGAGGCAGTATTGGATGATAACGGGCTGAAGGAGTTCATAGATACGGATATACCAAAGCCTACTGATGCTGCTGAGGCAGAAGTTTGGCAAAAGAAGACCGAAAAATGTCGAAGGATTCTGTTGGAGGGCGTGAAGGATCACATTGTGTCCAGCCTCCATGGAAAGGCTACTCCATATTTGATGTGGAAATCATTAACAGAATTATTCCAAAGCAAGAGCGATCAGAGGAAGCTGGTGCTCAAAGATAAACTCAGAAACATCAAATGCGAGAAGGGTGACAGTATTCCCAAGTATCTCACGAAGTTCACTCAGTGTCGAGATGAGCTGGGAAGTGTAGGGGTTACTGTCGATGATGAGGACTTGGTGAGCTTGGCTCTCCTTGGTCTTCCGAAGAGTTGGCATTCCTATCAGGACTCTGTCAATGGTTGGGAGAAATTGCCAGGATGGGAAAGACTATGGTCAGATCTTGTGCAGGAGGAGATCAGGCAGAGTACTAGGGACAGATCTTCGTCAAAGGGAGCTGATTAAGAGAATTGCACTTTGGCTGCCAAAGAAAAGAAGGGGAAGAACAAGAAGGCTTCTCATTCCGGTGCGAAAGGCAAGAAGCAGGACATGTCCAAGGTGAAGTGTTTTCACTGTCACCATCACGGACATTATGCCACTAATTGTCCACAGAAGAAGAAGAACAAGCAGGCTGCTGGATCTTCAGCAGGAGAGGCTCTAGCCTCACAGTTTGAGCTTGATTTTTCATTGATTGTATGCTTGGTTTCAAGTGTGATGGGATCAGTGTGGTTCTTGGACAGTGGTGCGTCTTTTCACATGACATGAGATAGAGATTTGTTCTCTGATCTGGAGGGCAAAGATCTTGGAGTGCACATCGAGATGGGCGATGATGGTAGATACAGTGCGACCGGTATCGGTACCATTTCCTTTGAGAGGGAGTTTGGTAAACCCTTTGTATTGAAGGAAGTCATGCATGTTCTAGGATTGACGAAGAATCTCATCTCAGTGGCGATGTTAGAAGACAAGGGATATGATGTTGTTTTCAGCGAGGGAAAGGCCTTCCTTCGCAACAAGACAACTGGTGAGACCCAGAAGATAGGGGTTCGAGTGAAGAACCTTTATCAGTTGCATGTAGATGGATGCGCAGCAATGGCGGGCAAGGCAGAAGGATTGGTGAGCTGGGATGATGGCGAGTTGTGGCACAGGAGATTGGGTCACCTTCACCATGGAGCCTTGAAGATACTGCAGCAGATCACTACAGGGCTTCCTAAAGGCACACTTGCGTAGTCAGATCAATGCAAGGGGTGTACTTTGGGGAAGTTTGTGAAAGCCACCTTTCACGAGAAGGATAGTCGCGCCACGACGATCCTTGAGAGAATTCACACAGACGTGTGTGGACCTTTCTTAGTTGCTTTGACAGCAAAACACAAGTATTATGTGATTTTTGTTGATGATTTCTCTCGTAAGTGCTGGATCTTCTTCATGCAGAAGAAGAGCGAGACATATTCAAAGTTCTGTGAATTCAAAGCATTGGTTGAGAAGGAGTCGGGGAAGAAGGTGAAGGCTCTTAGGAGCGATAATGGTGGTGAATACATCTCGGACGAGTTCAAGGATTTCTGCAAGGAAAAAGGGATTCGTAGAGAGCTCATAGCTCCCCATAACCCACAACAGAACGGGGTAGCTGAGCGGAAGAATAGAACGATTGTGGGTGCTGCAGGGGCAATGTTGCATGATCAGGGCCTACCCCTTCACTTGTGGGCGGAAGCATGCAATACAACAGTTTATGTGCAGAACCTTTATCCTCATAGGATACTTGGCATGAGTACACCTGAGGAGACTTATTCTGGTAAGAAGCCTGATCTTTCTCATTTGAGGATTTTTGGTGCTAACGTTTACATGCATGTGACGAAGGATGCCAGGAAGAAGTTGGAGTCGACCGTAGAGGTTGGGATATTTGTGGGGTACACTGATACGCCCCACAACTATCGTGTGTATTTTCTAGACAGTGGTAAAACTGTTGTGCGACGGGATATAAAATTTCAAGAGGAGAAAGCCATGAAGTGTTCGCTTGAGAGGGAGCTACACTTGCATGCAGATGAGGAGATATTAGTTCCTAAGGATGAGCTTCAGGACGTGGATCAGCCACAGGACGAGGTTCATGGAGTGGAAGAGAGCACTCATGCAGCGCTAACCATCAGAGGGCGAAAGCGCTTGACAGAAGCTGAGCGACTGGCTCAAGATGCAGAGAAAGTTGTAGGACCACCTACAGCCCAACGCAGGCAGAGACAATCACTTGATCGGTACACTGGATACATGGCTCTGATGAGCAGGTGTGTTGTGACTGAGCCATCCTCTTTCGAGGAAGCTGTGGAGGATCCCGCATGGGTAGACGCCATGGTGGAAGAGTATGATTCTATTTTCAGAAACAGTGCATGGGAGATTGTTCCTAGACCGGAAGGGAAATCAGTGGTGGGTTCGAGATGGATCTACAAGGTCAAGCAAGCAGCTGACGGGAGTGTGGAGAAGTACAAGGCAAGATTTGTTGCCTGAGGCTTTTCACAGAGAGAGGGGATCGATTATGAGGAGACCTTTGCACCTGTCGCAAGGTATGTTCTATGCTAGAGCAATTTATTTAAATTTTCACAGTTAGCAATCACATCAGCATTACAATAAACTGCAGATAGAACATAAATATAAAATCACAGAAGACAAGCCAAGACAAGAGGACACAAGATATGGCGCGAGCCAGGGACAAACCCCACAATGTGTGGGGAAACCCTTTGATCAAATCTTCTTTTATCTTCAAAATTCAGCAGAGAGAGAGAGAGAGTACATTTGCAACAGAAGTCAACACTTTGACTTTATCTAGTTCTAAGCATAGATCATCTCCTATAACGATGAGATCATCATGTTGCATCTGGTTCTCTAGTTGCACCACTGCATATTACATCATGCGGCTGTCCATGTCCATGATCTTGCTCAAACTAATGTGCATCATCATCATGCTGCTGCCCCTGCTAATGTATCATTGTGCTGCCCATGCACATGATCTCATAGTGCTGCCCATGCTAATGTATCATTGTGTTGCCCATGCACATGATCTCATAGTGTTGCCCATGCTAATGTATCGTTGTGATGCCCATGCACATGATCTCATGACTTCAAGTCCTCCTAGGAGAGTTTCTCCTAATCCATGTTGTCATCCGAACTCAAGGTAAACTGTAGTACTGCCTTGGAATAGCCTTAGCTGCTTGCTATGGCTTGTAGCCTAGCAAAGCAGCCAGCTATAGCTGTAGACTTCTTCAACAAGCCTAAACAAGATCCCAAATAGCAGCGTTTCCCTTTGTCTTCTAATCTAGTGACTGCTGCTCCCAAACGTACCTTATTCATGCCTTAGAATAGCAGTATTCCATGTTGCTCTTTTACGCTGATATGTGTCTTCTTTATGTTGCGGCTCAACTTCCTTGGCAATGTATAGAAGCTCCTTTAGATAGCTGTAGTTGTGACAGCAGATAAGAGCACCTTCAAGTCTGAGTCTTCTAGTCCTTCTTACTGTGGCTTAGAACAGCATATATAGGTCTGTCCTAGCTGTGTATATACATCCTCCTTGACTGCGACTAGATGATTACATGATTCCTTTAGGACAGCGTTTAGGGCACTTAAGGACAGCATAAGATTAGGTCTCCCTTGCCAGTGTTTAGACCTCCTTTATGTAGCGTATAGGATTCTTCATAAGCCTGCGGCTAGGGCACATTATGACTGTGGATTGGGCACCCACTGAACTGCACCTAGGGCATCTTCTTACCTGCGTTAAAGGGTCTCCTAGGACTGTGTCTATAGGGACAGCGAAGTCCCTCTTCTTGCTACATATAGAACAGCGTATAAGAATCTAATTACTGTGCCTTCATGGACTGCATATTGAGCCTCCCTTTGCTGTGACTTAGGGCATCTTATGGTTGCGTGAACAGGGCTCTGCGTATAGGGCATCATCTGCGTGAACAGGTCTCTACGTGAACAAATCTCTGCGTTTAGGAAAACAGGTCTCTGCGTGAACATGTTTCCTTCACCTTCTCTGCGTTTAGGAGTCTTCATTACAGCGTGATAATTCCTTCCCTTACTGCAGCTAGGTGTCTCCATTACAGCGTATAAGCTAGGGCATCATCTGCGTATAAGATAGGGCATCATACACTTGGCCCAACGTATCTTCTTGTGTGTCTCTCCTTCACCAAAAACCCAAGACGTGGAGAGGAGGAGATCACATGAAGAGATGTGTGTTTAAATGACATAAAATCCTCATCTATTTATACTAAAAATGTAGAGGTTGAATAGACACGTCGGTTGGGCTTCTAGAGCCTACATATGTGCTGGTCGGCTTGATAATAATTACATAAACAAAATAAATTCATATCTCCATAAATACTTATCGGAATCGGATGATCTTTGGATCAATCCTACATCGCTCGATGAGAGGGATCCAATAAAAATATCAGCTGCCAGAAATAAGCCAACCCACATGGAGTTTGGCCCTAGTTGCCAATTTAACGAATGCCATAATCCATGATAGTCAAACAGTGTAATCTTGACTATTTCATGTTTTAAATTTCATGTTATAGATAGGGAATAAAGTCTAGCCAAACTGTTTAATCTTGGCAGATTAGTAGAAAGGTAGAGAAATAAAAATGAGCTCAACAATTTAATCTGAGCCATTGGAAGAAATAAGGTTAGATTTAGATAGTTTTATTCAAATAAAAAATAAGGTAGTAAAGGGTTTTCTAGCTCAAGTACACCCATGCCAAAGAAATAAAAATGTTAGGTTAAGAAATGGTAAGTAGAAGAAAACTTGCAGAATGGACCATGTGGTCAAAATATTAAGCACATTTTACATGCTCAAATCATAATGTGCAGGTACATTCATCAAAGTAAAAATCTAAGCAAAGATGCGTTTAACTAACTCCCCCTCCTTCCACAAGCTTCTCCCTCTCATGTTTATTAATTTCTTCATCATCCCGTAAAATACCCCTTTTCCTCTCTATTTTTACCCTTACTTCATTATCCCATATTTTCTCCTAGAAATTTCCTTTAAAATCCCTTACCCCTTGCTAAAATCATCATTATGTTCCATAAATCCCTTTTCCTAGGGTAAAAACCCTTTTCCCCTTTTGTGAAAAGTTATTTTCCCCTTTTCTAATCAAAAAACCCATAAATCAACTTATCCTAAGTTGAAAACCCTTCCGCTTTGAAAAAACTTGCTTGATGGATCATTTAAGTTAATCCGTGATTTAAAAAGTCAATTAAATAGGCTTAAGTGTATTTGATTAGGTGGGCCCCTCCTTAACCATTCCCCCAATCCCCTCCACGCATCTTTTCAGTGCGACCACCATTTGATCAACACCCATCTCATCTAACGGTTATCACTCCATTTCGCACGCATTCCATTTCTGAGCTTTAACGGCCCGATAGCACCTAAAATAGGTGGTTTTGCCCAGACCCAATTTAGCGACGTGTCACCATCGCATCATTTCGCATCCCCTCCGAATTTTACCACCCTGCCCCCAAAAGTGGTGTGAAGAAGGGCAAAACCACCCTCGATACCAGTCACTGTTCATGACCATTTTTCCCGCTTTTCTTAGTTCTCACCCAATAAAGCCCCGCGAACGCCGTTTTTACTATTTTTCGACCATCTGCACAGTGAAAGCCTGAGCTTTCTGGCACACCTGAAATCTACAACCACCAATTGACTACCAATCGTCATTTTTCCTCCAGCACTCATCCAGAGCCAACACCTGTCGTCTGCGACCTAAAACCTCGACCAACTTCACAACACCAACCTCCGGTTTTAGGTATTCTACAAAATACACCACATTTTCCCCTTTTAATATAAAAGTTCAAGTAATTTAAGATAGAATTAAATCAATCTTTCTACCCCTGAATTAATTAATTTGCACCGAGACCCTTAAAAACTGTGTAAAACCCAAACCACTAGTCGAACCCTGCGAATTCAATTTCTGATTTTTACCTTTGTTCTCCACATAATGTCTACCCACATTTCCTTAAATGTTAAGCCCGTTTCAAACCCCCACCTTGACCAAGATCACCTACCTTTGGCTGATAGGGATTTTCAAATTAAAGATACATCTTCTGCCTCTGAAAGAATGAAGCTCCACTTCTGGAGCGAAGATAGATTTTTAAATCACGCTGAAGACATTCACCTCTGGGAGTCAAATCTACGCCTCTACTCATTCCCAGAAGTCCACAGTCTCCTAGACATTATCCACTATTGTCAGACATGTTACATTCCTAGCCAGAGGGCTGTAGTGGCCCCCAATCAACACTTGCTCTTCACTATCACTCCAGAATCCATCAATTGGATATTAAAGGTCCATCCTAGCCCAAAGTTAGCTCCTTTGTCCATTGGAGGACTTCTGGAACTGTACAATTCTATTGATGAGAACAAAGCTAGGCAAGTGTTCAAGAATTTCATAGTTGCAAAAGAGCATATACCAATTTTTACTCCTCCATACATAGCCCCCATATTTTCACACACTGCCAGGCATATTATTACCATGGTATCTTCCATCCTTGGATATAGGATAGATGAACATGTAGATGAAGTCACTTTTGCATTCATGTCCCTTTTTACCCTTGGTAAACCTCCCGCCATCAAGTTTGATTATGCTTAGTTCATTGCAGACAAAATGCATGAACAACTCATCAGATTTCCTAATGAAAGAGTATTTAAATTCTCTGCAGTATTGTATTATTTGTTTTTGTACTACCAAAATGATAAATTCCCCATGAAGATCATAAGATGTGACAGTAGAGGAAAAGAGAGGCTTGTGCTCTATTGGACACCTATTGTCCAGAAATATTTCACTGACTTTGATTATAAGGACTTCATAGATTCCTTTGTCCACCCACTAATGAATATGCTGACAGGGACTATGCAACCTAGGATTAGTCCTCAAATCAAATAGGTACTTTAGCTGGCTAAAAACAGTAAGATAGGAGACTGGTACTTGTACTAGAATCACACAGAGATCAGAGTCTATGGCTTCCACCTAGCACCATATAAATTGCCAAAGTATCTTCCCTTGAAATTTTTTGCCTTAGAATATTTCAGGCAAATCATCAACTCAGATGATGTCCACTTCATGGCTGCAAAGAAGAAGACCCAATTCAAAGTCAAAAGTGAACTGGGCCCCTTTATTTGCAATAATAGACAAGTTGGACCAGAGGCAGACAGTATGTTATAAGAGTTGAAATTTACCAAGAGTTTTATGTGGCAGTATGACCCTCATGGAGTAATAAGAAAAATGAGAACCAAGGTTAAACTAGCTCCTTATGGACATTATTCTGTACCTGAAATTGAAAGATATGTCAACCAAAATGAATGGTTGGAAAAAATTTTGGTAGATAAAGATAGCACAATTATTGATGTTGAAAATGCTCTGTATGATATTGAGCAGCAGACTAACCTAAGTGAGTTCCTGTAGGTCCCAGATCAAGGTCAAAAGATGGATGCTCCCTCTGTATTGAAAACACATCTGAATAAGGAGAAAAACCCTAAAAACAGAGAAGAGACTTCTAGTTCCCAGATGGAAACAATGGATGAGCAAACAAACCCAAGGAAAAGGAGAAAACTGAATCCTGTTTCTAAATAGAAGAAACACAGTGAAGCAGAAAGTGCAGAGCTAGAAATAGAGTCAAGACCAATGCCAGAGACAGTGCCAGACACAGTAGGATAGAAAGGAAAAGAGGCAATCAATGAACCCCAACTTTTAACACTCAACTATTAGAGAGACAGAAGTCAGCAGAACTTCCTTCCTATGTCAGACCGGCTGACAATGAAAGAACCATCAAAGATAGATATAAGAAGATCAAATTAAGAAATGAAAAATTGAAAGCTGCAACATATGCTCAGTATTTCAAGCATTCAACTCCTAACCAGATCAGACTAATGTTTGTATTTGATATTGAGGAAGGAAAGATGCAAATGTCATATATGCTTCCAACAGTGCCACAACCCAAATCTTCAGTAGATTATAAGAAGGCCACATTTGAAGTGTTGGCAAAGGACGGCCATCCCTTGGACCAAATAGAGTTTCATAAACAAGCTGGAGAAATGATATACTCCACCTTTGGTAATGTCATGGATGCATACAGGTTACAAGAGTCCTTAAATAATATAATTGCACAGATGAAGCTAGAAAAGGCCTCCTCTCAGGCCAAGGACAACATGATTAAATCCTTAGAAGACCTGGTCATAAAAATGGGCCATAATCGTGCAGATATTAAGGCAACAGGACAATTGGTCAAAAAGAAAAATGAAGATATAATAGCTTTGAAGAAGCAGTTAAAACTCCCTACTTCATTACATCCACAAACCACAGAGGTGTTAGAAAGCCAAACTACCCATGAAGAAATGCATGACTTGGTGTTACAGTTGAACACCCAGTTGAAAGAAATGGAGAGAGAAATGGAGAAGTTGACCAAGCAAGCCAGCCTCTAGGAAGATGCAGTCAATATCATCCCAACAGTCACCACAACAGTACCATCTACATTAGCTGAAACATTAGCTCTTATAGCTCCAATGGCCACTGCATTACCTGCAACAGCACCTTCTACTTCAGCAATAGGGTCAACCGCAGCGGATTCTACAGGAGAAGAAGCTAATAGGTTGGCTAAGGCAATGGAACGGATTTCCCTTAAAGCTATTGAAATCAGGAAACTAGAAGAGAAAGTGAACAGTCTGGAGACAGACTGCAAACTTGCTCAAATAATGAATAAAGAGGAACAACAAAAGGTAGCAAGATTAACAGAGAACATAAAGAAACAAGAGAAAGAAATGACTCTAGGTGAGCCATTGGGACAGGCAAAATAAAAACTTTGGACCAGTATCATTGACTCTGTCAATGATATTTGGTCATCTATTCAAGTAATTTTTTGAGAAGATTGACCTGGTTAAAGAGGCCACGGAGACAATTCAAAAAGTCAGAACAAAGCTGGAAGGGATGCCAGAAGAGGAAACTAGGATCATTGACTTTTTGAATTCTAAAAACAAATATGAACTTGAAGAATTGGATATTAATGATAGGACAGGGACAATCCTACAAGTAAAAGGAGTCCTTACTAAAAGGAATTTGATGCACAACTTAGAAGACAAGTGTTAGACCATGCAGCTTTCCATAGATAGATTTAAGTTCAATTTTGACACTTTGATACAGAAAGGTTTACCAATTCCTTTGGTAATTAATGATAAATTGATGACACAAAAGGACTACGACAAGAAGCTCAGGGAAGTGGCCAGAGATCAAATCAACAAGGTAGCCATCCATAACATAACAAAACAGGGGATGCCCTCTGGTAAAGTCCTTTACCAAGCTTTGGAGAACTTGTTTTACCTCCAGCATGAGGTAAAACACATGTTTGTAAATAAGCTTACATTTACTAAGTACACAGAGGCTAATGAGGTCTTCAAAAGTTGAAAAATATTAAGTTACCATCCGAAGACAGATGGGAGCAGCTAACTAACTTACTTAATTCAAAGTAAGCCCAACAATTGACACAGTTTGGTAAAAAAAGAATGGTGAAAGTAAATGGCCAGTTGTCCCAGTCAAAGAGTATCAGTGAAAGAAGATAATTTGAAGAGTATCAGATGACAGCTAAAAGATCAATCAGATAAATATCAAAAGAAACCATATATAATAGTTCCAGAAAGCAATTAGTTAGAAAGGTGGCATTATCTTTTTAGAATAATATATTTTTCCCTAAAATAAGTCAGTTTGGGATATTTTGTAAATAATTCTATATAAATACTTCACAATTCGAAGTATGTAGAGTTGATTTTACTAGACATTTCTATAGACTTTTTTATCAGAATACCCAGAGGGTTATTGTATCATTTGCTAGGCCAGCAAGCTGGATTGATGAATAAAGATAAAATATTTCAAAGGATTCATGTGTTGAGTGAACTTCAGAGGAGTATTCTCATGTGTTATTGTTATTTTTCTCAAGTTATTCGTAATATTTAGTGTGTTTCTGAATCTAAATGTTTTAACTGGAATAATACTTCAGAACTTATTTAATTACACTCTGTCTTAATAGTTATACATTTAAATTTTTTCTGTTGATATCTAAGTTAAGGAATTCTTAATTTCTCCTTGGTTTAGATTGATTTCTTGAATACCCAGGTTAAAGGATTCTTAATTTCCCTTTGATCCCGATTACCCCTTCATTCCTCATTCATTATTTGGTATGAGAACCGTTAATTGCTCTCTCACCCCTAGTGAAACCCTTTCACTCCTCTGTTTCAAAGATCTGAAAAACACTCTGCTATCCTTCCCTTTGAACATTCCCTTTAATGAGTTAATCCAGTTTTTCTTCCTTATTGTTTGACTCCATAGCCCAATGGTCTAAAGGACATCATTCTATCCATCTGTCTAAGTGATCCCACTACCCGATCTCAAATACAAATCAAAAACCCTTGAACCATCATAACTAGCCTAAAATCAAACAAACAAAGTTAAATCATATAGATACAGCCCTCTCTGAGTTTAGGTTGGCTAGAACCTATGCTCCAAATTTGGTTAGTGGTTGCCTCGGAAATTTCTTTCTTCTTACAACTTCTAGAGAAATTACTAAGTGATAACAAGCGCCAAAGGAAAAATTCAAATTAGTTATATGGTGATGTGACGTCATGGGTTTTCTAGTTCTGCCACTGAGAGGTAATGTTCAGTTAAAAAGTCATGATTGCACATTAAGATTTTTTGTAATCGCCTGTCAGGTTCGTTATATGATGTATCAGTCCCACACTATGAAATAATTTACTTCATATGGTAAAACCCGTATAACGCATGATTAAGTTGTATATTTTACGCCAAAAGAGGATATGTTGTTAACTTAACTTGGAAACCCTGGATCAAATTGCAATCCTGCTTCTGGTGCTACTGTTTAATGGTGAGAGTTATGGGAAAGAGAAAAAAACTACACAAAGGCAAGCCAAAGCACCCAACCTGCTTAAAGTCTTTCCATAGTTTCAACAACGTTTTTAGGAAGCAGGGTGGGAAGAATTCTTCTCTCGTTGTATAAGTGATCACGATGGAGTTTCGAGAGCTTTCGCGAAGGGTTTGTTGGGAATAATAATGAGGAGGGGGGGGGTGAATTAGTATTATCAAATCAATAACTTTTTCAATTCATAGTCAGATTTATATACGTTACTTCAGTGAAGGTAATTCGTGTGTGCACACAACTGTTCTTAAGGATACCAACGTATATCCAGTGAACTTATGATTTAGTTAATTCACCATATGTTGATCTTTAATCAGTGCATCAGTATTTTATTAAACATTAAACAGTAACCATGTGCAGCAATAACAAAATAACCATCACACATAAGCAACACACATGAACACCAAGATTTAAGGTGGAAACCTAATGCGGGAGAAAAACCACCTGTTGATGTTGTCTCTATCTTCCTTTTAATATAAAGAATAATATGTTTACAATATTGTACGAGTGCAGACTCATACCAATATGCAGGCACCCACCTGCAGAATTTTACAACCTTCTCTCATTCTCCAGCTTCTACTGGAAGGGAGCTACAACCCCCTAGCTCTTGTACTAGCCAATATGTTTACTAGTACGTAGGCATCGACATACAGAAGGCTCCAACCTTCACTCATTCTCCAGCTGCTACTAGAAGGGAGCTTCAACCCCTTGATCAAATCACCAACCACTACTGGCAGGAAGCTTCGACTTCCTCACTGAAGTCTCCAATCCTCAGCAGCCTCCATAGACCACGTTTCATAAATTTTCAGACTGGATACTCCTAGTACACAAAAACACAATATGAAGGCCACATTTCATCAAATTTTCACACTGGACCCATCAGTAACATTGAAGCTCAAAATCAATCACCACTGCAATACATCCAAAAAATACATCTGCATTAGCCAATCACTGAAACTCAATCATCAACCTTTGATATAACTAAAACCCAATCATCAATCTCTGAATCAACCACAACTGAATCAATCAATCACTAAAATGCATCAACTCTGAAACTCAATCATCAATCTCTTATGACACAATTGAATCAAACAATCATTGAACCTCTGACACAATTGAATCAATAAATCACTGGAATCTCTAACACAACTTAATCAACCATTCACTCAAAACCCAATCAACCATTACTTAATCAAAATTCAACCAATCAATTAGAACAATCAAATCATAGTAACCAGTACATAGATCTGAACCCAGAACACTGCATCAACAACCAAAACCGACTACAGCCTAAAAAATCATATGTTAGAATGTATACACTACTTTAATGAAGCCAACTTGCGTGTATATGCTACTTCCTTTAACCAAACCTGCGTATACCTCTAAAATTACTGAATCATAAAACCTCTGAATCAAAATTGTACCAACCAGTAACATTCTAAAGATCTACTGTCAAATTACAGAGATCTAAATAGACAGCAACAAAGATCACCCTTCTCACTTAATCAATCAATCAATCAATCAGACTCAATCTCCTTATACATTCAGTTCTACTTTTGAATCTAAGAAGACATCATTGACAGACAGTAGTAAAATAGCAGCACTAATCAGATAGATCAGTCATCTATGAACATCAAGCTTTTCTTTTGTATATGCTACTTGGAAGAGCCGAACCAACGTGTATACGTGCCTTCACCAAGGCGAACCAACGTATAGATCTGCAAATACTTACTTGTAACCTTGTAGCTATTCCAGACTTCAGACATACCCAAATCATAACATATAAAGGATAAACATGCGTTAGCATTCAGATCTAACTTATCCATTATCAGATCACATAAGTCATTTATGGTCTCATGATCCTAATCCATCATTAGATCTCATCCATCATCAAACACTCAAGTGCGTACTTAGTCCAGATCAAGAAAAGCATCAAAAACCCATAACATGCATAATTGATTTTGACCTAACACTTCATAAGATATTCATTACTTGTGCACTTAACCCTTTGATCTTCTCCTCCTTATATAGTTTTAGCCTTTCTCAATACCTCGGACCAAAACAACATTTAGAACATGTGGTATTCTTGGACGGGATCAAATAACCGTTACTCTGCGCAATATTCTGGGCTAATACCATGATGTGGACCCATGGTATTCTTTCACCTTAATTTCCTTAATTTTTCATCCCATATGTGTTTTTCCTCTTGTGAAAGTGTGTGCATACGTATACTCTCTTTTTGTACAGTGAACCCACTTGTATACGCTCTTTTTGTACATTGAACCCACGTATATAACTTAACATACTTGGAAACATTCTTTTTCCTCAATAGATTGATTATGATCTGTAGTCCTTTGTTCTATCATCCTGTTCTTTTGTACCATTACTTTGTTACCTCTTAATAGACCTGTTATAATGTGATTTTCCATTGTACATTACTTCTGAATTGATTCCTTTGAACTGCCCTGCATTTTGTCACATTTGTAAACACAACTGCCATGCATTCTGTCACATCATTTTTATATTTTTATCAATTAGTTCATTCATCAAGGAACAACTCTTATCAAGGACAACACACACTAACAATCTCCCTGTATCAAACCTTTAACCATTATTTTGATCCATCATTCTGTCACCTCTTATATCTCTCCTGTAGATTCATCTAGTTACCATATACAAGTGAGTTGTTCTACTACTAGTGGGTTGCCATCAAGTACAACACATGCATCATAATGCCAACAGGGTTTCGATAGTAAATAGGTAAGTGTTGGTGGAATCTTGTTTCTTGTTACCAAGGAGGTAATTGCAGAAGTCACAAGCCTACCTGCAGATGGAGAAAGAGCCTTCAAGAGTCATGTTTTGGTTGAAATTGATGTGTCATTTTTCTTGAAGGATGAGTTTAAGGAGATGATCTAGCACTCATAAATTCATAGGTCTCAGTTGAAGGATGAGTGGCATTGTTTCCTACATATTACCCAATCTTACTTCACATGCGAAGGACACTACAATCGGGTGAATCTCTACCATTTCTGGTTCCTAGCTCACATAGCATGTCAATTAAGGATGAACACTCCCTATTTTATATTAGAGAGCCTGAAGCATATGTTTGCTAGGGTTAGGGCAAGATGAATGTATCTACTCATTTCATATGTCATAAAGGTATGATTAAACTATTGATTGAAAGCCACTTGAGAATGGTACGGAGGACTTGGGAACATTTTCTATTTTAGGGAGGGTTTGAATTTCAAATTGTAAAACCAAAAATGGGGAAAAAGAAAGGAAGAAAAAAGAAAGTTAAATAACCCCAAAACCTAGAACATGGGATGTCATCTATGCAAACAAGGAGTCAACAAAAAGTAGAACTAGTTCCTCCTTTAGTTCTTGAATTACCAAAGGTTTATACCAGAAAGAGTGATAGGCTGAGAAAAACAAAAGATGCCCCTTTCCCCACTGTACCTCTACTTGCAGAAACAGAAGTCAACAAACAAATAAATAAGGGCAAGGTAAAAATTATTGAGCCTGAAACAGAGCAGATACAAGTTGACAAAGAACCCACCTTATCATAAATGTTCAAAGGTGGAAATAAGCCATGCACAAGACTGCAGAATAAGCTGAGATTGAACATCAAACTGAAGCAAGACCCTAAGTTGGCAAAAGAAGTCATCGATGTAGACAAAACCCCTTAGAAGGACTTAATTATAAACAAGGAGGATTCCACAAGCTCAAAGAAACCCAAGAAGACCAAAGGCTCAAGGAAAGGGGTTGCTACAGAGGCCTGGAGGACAAAGAAACCAAGAAAATCTAATCTAGACATTCCACTGAAGGCAAATAGCACACTTAGCTAGTTGTTTTCACAACTTAGTTTTGATTACCAAGTTTTCAGATGGAATTTTGAAAGAAGGTCGATAAATATCATGTTAGCGGTTTTCACTGTGAAATTTTGATAAGCGCTGATAGTTTCAGTGTCAACACAATTTTGTATCGATTTTCATAAAAGCGTTGACAACCAACCCATTAGAGATCCTGGCCATTATCCGGTTTTGAAAGAGTATCAGTGGATTAGTCATTGCTGGCAGATCTGGAAATCCCGAAAGGAGTAGAAGCATAACATATGCCATTTTTAGCATGGGGATGAGGCACAAATTCTAGGAAGCCAAACAGAATATCAGTCAACAATTTTGACCATAGTTTCTAGCCGATGTTTTAGCATATTGTTTTATTTTTAGATACATATATTTATGAGTTTATGTAGTATATTCGTGTATTAAATATGCATGCTTTATGTTTAGCAATTTGTAATTAAGAACATACGAGAAACCTGCTTTTTAGTTTGTAATTTTTCCTATAAAGACAAGCTCTTTAGAATGAAGAAGGGTTGGTTTTTTATCAGAATACTTATTGTGCACTGTATATTTCTCAAAGTTTAATGAAGGAAGCCTGATTCTGCAACAAAGATTCTTGTGTTGGGAAATTTGGATATGTGTTCTCTTGTTATGTTTTCCTTTCTACGTTGTCATATGTATGATCTTTTATGACTGATAATAATGAATGAACATAATTCACATGTACTATGCTTTCTTTATATTTTCAGTCATCTATATCTTTATGACTTATGTTTTATAGAATTCATCCTTGCGATGCTCTTATAAGTATATTGCTACCCTCATATTATGCATTCCATCTCATCAATTTAAAATCTTAAAGTATCTTTATTACCTTGCCTCTGTGAGCATTTTGGTTTATTTTCTTGTTAAGCTAAATATTTGACTCCATGCCCAAAGGAATTATATCAAACCCTACCACATTTTTCAAAGCCTTGTTATAGAAAATTTTACATTAATTTGGCCATAGAGCGTTTAACAGACCTGCTACCATTGTTACCTAGAGTAGTTGAGTTTAAGGGGAGACCTCCCTTACGATTGAGTGACCAACTTAAATACCAAAGTGGTTAGAGGTTACCTTAGAGTTTTTCTCCCACAACCAGGGCTTTCTCTAAATGATAATAGGCACACTTGGGTATGGATTACTGGGTGATTTGGAAGGAGGAATAGTTTTGAATCTAATTTTGTTCCCTTCGTTTAACTGGGGGGTTAAACCTGAATCGTAGTCCCATAGGATCTCATTTATTGGCTACTAGCTCTAGGAACTATTACCACTTAAACTAGAAAGGGGTCCTAGAGGGGCATTTACTAGGTCAAGAGCAACAATGAAGCTAAAACACATTGTCACCACAGCTAAAGCTTCCTACTCTTTATAGACTTTCACTTATGGGAGAAGACCCGATATATAGAGAATCACTAAGATGGATGTGAAGTGATCTTTGGGACCCTTTCCTAAGGGAGACTCAAAAATGGGACTGGCTTGCTTCTTAAGCAAGGTACACAGTTTTCTAGGAAAAGGGGATGAGGATTTAAGGGCTAGGAGTGTGAATTGTGAAGGAGATTCACAATCCCTAAAATGCTTATGGAACTTGGTTTCACAAGTGGTTTTTTAAAATTTAACTTTGACAAATTGTGGGACCACAAGGCACCAAGTGGACCCAGGTTAGGTCAAGAGGAAAGAGTTTATCAACCAATGATATATTTTACCTAAATAAGGAGGAGAAGGGGATCAAAGAAGAGATTTTCACTAATAGGTGAAAAATGATCCCTATTGGGAATTAGCCTAGGGAAACTTAGGGAAAAAATCAATCTTGAGGCTAGGGCTTGGGATATCTCACAACCCCACCATTGGAATTCCCTCAAATTTGTAGGAGGCCTAGGAGAGATACCAACATAGTAGAGCCCAAGAGATCGAAGATTTTATATGGGTAGTTTGTTGGGAAAATGATGCCCTAGGACCCCTAATGTGGTTAGACCTAGAATAAAGAAGAAGAGGTGAAAAAATGGTTCTTTAAGTGATCACTTTATGGTATACCAGTGCCTAATCCTTTGGGGATATTGGATTCTAGAAGAATATGAATATGGACTTCGTTTCTAGGTCAACGAGGCTTCAAGGACAACTTCGCTTGTCATTAGGGCAAAGGAGAGTGACCTTAAAGATTTCACACTTCGTTTTGTAAGGTAAGATGGCTTTTCAAGATCAATTCAACCATATAATTATCCCTAGGAGAATTCATTCAACATACATGGCCCATACATAGATATGCTATATAGAAACATAATTCCATAATTTTGCAGTAAATGCATGCAACAACTAGCCCTAGTATAGTGAAAATCTCGTTATCAATGTATGTGACAAAGTAAAAGAATAAATAACATTAAATTTGTACTTACATGTAAGAGAATATATCCAACCCCCAATATACTTGACAATTAAGGAGCTCCAAGATAAGAAAAGACAATCCATACATCAAAATTCATCCATGCTCCAAAATTTCATCCACCAAGAAGGAATAGCGAAAATATCAAGAGAGATACAAGTCTAAACCTATAATGAACTCATAATTTGTATTTATACACTCCTAATGATTTTTATTTAGCTACTTGAGTCTACATTAGCCCCTAAAATATAAATAATGTGCAAATAACTAATTTTTGGTGACAATCCCATGAAACTAGCTCATAAATAAAATAATAAGCCTCTCAAGAGATTGAATGATCAATAATACATGTCGTTGGACTCTCTAGGAAGCGTGATGAAGTCCATAAGTTCCATAATGATGAATAGGACTCCCAAAAGTAATCCACATAATAAACATGTGTTGCTCCTGACGGGTGTGAAGGCACACAAGTGACCTCATGGGTCTCCAAGTAAGTAGAAGATGCTTGTAGACCATCTGTAAGGGGTTAGATGATGGTATGAGTGATGCCACATCAACATACAAGTCTGGGTTCATCTTCCAAGTGCATGGTACAGCTGTGGGGCCGACTAGGAAAAGGTGAACCAGGTGCATTTACTTCGTCCAATAGGTGAATCTCGAGGAATCTCTAAACATATTTAGGGATCCATGGAGTGTTGTCTACTGCTCTGGAGGCCCATGGCTCTCAGAAAACACCCTACATGTGGCAATGCATCCCTCTGGAGGGTTATGACCTTGTATAGGGAGACAATCAAAATGTAGACCACCTACAATCCTGCATAAGATCCAATGTGCTCCCTAGACTTCAAGTACAATAAGTCATCAAGGAAATCGAGTAAAATAGCTTACAAACCATGGAAATCAAGTGGGGACTTCATAATGGCATGCCCTTCCATAGTGGGCTTTGGCATGTGCTAATGTCTCCAAGCTCCAAATGGGGTTAACCAAGTATCCTATTAGGTGGTTTCTACCTCTAAAGGGGATAGTATGTCCAAGGTAAATCCTTTAAAGGGTGGTGGCATGTGATAAAGAAATGAATGGAGTAGGGAATGAAAGGGGAAGCCCTAGGTCACATGTTGGGGTACAAGGATAGCTAATACAAGGGAATCCCACACTTGGGTATATAATGTGTAGGAGGGAGAAATCATGGTACATGAGGTGCCCCAACCTTTATTTTTCCATCATTCTTTATATGCATTTTTCCTTTTATGATTTTATTTAATTGACTACTCAGGGCTCAAGCGGTAAGAGCAAGATATGTGAGATATAGCAATGGATACCCCTTTTAAGGTAGGTTGGTTTGTTGCCCACCAGGGGTTGGGACAATCATTGTTTCCTAAATGATAAAGGAGACTCATCTAGGGCCTGTAAGAACAATGGTGATGGCCAATATGATGGGGTAAAGCTCATGTATTAGCTTTTTCCCACATGCTAAATGTGTTTGTCCCAACCATATTTTGCATTTTGTGGTACATTTTCCTGTTGAATGTGGCCAATTATGCTTTTACTTTTCTTTCCAGTTGCATCAACCTTCGAGGCATCATTCCAGGCTCGGCCCAAGGTGTGGGCAAGGGGAAGGGGAGGCTAATCCTATGTGGACCCAGTGGAGGGATGTGGACCTAGGTGGGAAAAATGATGAATGGCTTTATAATGAGTGGAAGGGGAGTAATATATGTGGATGAGGGAGCAAGACCACGCAATCAAAATTGGGGTTTCCCATGTAGTACCGTGCCTAAAGCCGAAGGGTCAGTAAAATTGATTCCACGGGATTAGAGTCTGAGGTTAACATCCAAAAGAGATCTAGGGACAAGAGCACATACCTAGCCAACACTTTTTGTTCAATCCCCCAATTGCTCCATGCCGATAAGTGTCCATGATAAGCAAACTACAATACTCAATTACCAAATAACAAGGCATACCTTTAGAATTGGGAGGCCCACCTTCAAACATACGATCATAATAGATGGGTGAGGGACCGCATGGTTGGCTCAGGTGGTGGAGAAATGGCACAACGAGCTAGTTGGTGGTTGCAAGGGGTTGCTGGCTGCTGGCTTAGGACCATCTTGCTGAAAAAATTTCTCCTAGGAATATCACCCACAAAATGGTGGGTAATAGGAAAGACACTACATGGGAAACCCTAATTTTGGTTGCATGGTCCTACTTCCAGATACCATATGTCTCACTCCCCTCCTCTCATTACAAGTCATTTTCACATTTTCCCATTTGGGTCCACATTTTTCCATTGGGTCCACAAGGTGTTAGCATCCCCTTCCTCTTGTCCACACATTGGGTCAGGCCTGGGAATGATTGTTAAAATTGGAAACTATTGCCAAACTCCATGTGGGTCATCTTATTTATGGCAGCTGATATTTTTCTTGGATCCCTCTCATTGAGAGGTGTAGGATTGATCTAAAGATCATCAAATTCCGATAAGTATTCATGGAGTTATGAATTTATTTGTGTTATAAGACAAATCGTCAAGGTCGGCTAGCAACCAAATATACCCCACATGTGCTCAACGTTTTAGTATAAAAGGAGATGACTTGATAGTCATTCTACACACACTTCTATCTTGATTACTCTCCACTTGTCTTGGGTTTTAGTGGAAGAGAAATCTAGGAGTGGAAGCCCTAGACGTTGGAGGATTGAGGCTACCCTAGCCGTAGTCAAGAAGAAGAACGATGCCCTAATCTATAGGACGTAGTCAAGTGAGAAGCCCTAACGCTACAAGGAGGACAACCCTAGTATCTATGCTGTCAAGAAGAAACCCTAGCCTATACGTTGGCCTCTACGCAACCAAGAAAGTGGCTGCCCTAGATAGCGTGCAAAAGAGAGGCTATTTGGGTGCTCTTGTAGGGAGAAAGACCGAAGTTTGAAACTTATGGCCACAACAAGAAGAGGAAATTCAGCGTGGGTGAAATAGGGATGTTCTGCAACCATTTTAGAAAGACTGGAGGGATGAAAGGAGGCCGAGTATCTTTCTAGAAGGCCAAGGAGAAAGGGAGTTGTTTGAGGGCTCATAGATGGTGGAACAATCCTCTAGTAAGGTTGCTGCAAGCCTGTTCTAAGGGTTGTAGGATGACACTGTAATGAGAGGAGGGTAGAGCCATTATTAAGGGCTAGAAGGCTGCCTAGAATTATAGCGAAGGGGATAGCCTTCCCTTGGAGGAAAATTGCATTAATTAAGGGAAAATTTGGGTAGATTTTAGGGGTTGTTTGGCTAGGTGTGTAAGGGCTACTAGATGCCCTAACCAGTCACCACATAAGCAGTAGTGAAGGCAGCATTGGAACAACAGTATTGTGGAAAACTGGGCAATGGAGCATGGTGGAACCATGATGCATGGACAACAAGACAGTAAGGCTGCCATTTGCCAAGAACAACAGTGTTTTGGGCATGACTGTTAGGTACAGTAGTGCAACAGTACAACTAGGACAGCTAGGCAATGGTACATACATATTTGAAGCAACGTAAGTATGTTATGTTTTTGTAGGGACAATAAAAATGTTGGGTTGTTGTGAGTATATTGAGATAACAAACTGTGATGGGACAACAATACTAGCAATAATGATATTGTGCCACAATGTTCAATGGGACAGTAGCATGATGAGACAAAACAATGATGGGACTGCCATGTCATTGTGCAGCAGTGGCGCAATGGGACAGCAAGCATGGACAACATGGCAAGCATGGTGCAGTATGGCAAGCATGGACAGCATGGATAGTTGTGGCAAGCACATGAGACATGCTGTATGACAACATGGTTCAACCATGGCATATGGGACAACAGTGCAACATTAGGTGCAGTAGTCATGAGGTCCAACATTGTGATGATGGGTGACACATGGTGCATCACGGTGAGGTGCAGCATGATGACGAGATGCAACACGATGATAGTTGAAGGAGTCATCTTGGAGAATCAGTTGAAGGAGATTGTATTCAACTGATCTCATGTATCATCTTCTTAGAGATTATCTATGCTCTTATCTAGATAGGTCAAAGTGTTGATTTCTGTTGTAAATGTACTATCTATCTCTCTCTCTCTCTCTCTCTCTCTATTGAACTATTGAAGAACATATAAGAAGAATTGATCAAGGGTTTCCGCACAATGGGGTTTGTCCCTGGATAGCACCACATCTTGTGTCCTCTTGCCCTGGCTTGTGTTCTGTGATTTATGTTTATGTTCTATCTGCAGTTTACTTTAATGCTGATGTGATTGCTAATCTAGAAAAGATATTGAGCTAATTGTGAAAATTGAAATAAATATCTCTAAGCATAGAATGTACCTAAAATTGACATGGTATCATAGCTGAGGTGAAGAAAAAGCCCAAGCAGGAGTGAAAGAGCAATCACCGAAGACAATTGGGGAAGGACAAAAGGATCAATGGATTCCTCATCCCTCTTCAAATTCACCAAGGGTGAAGTCGAAGTAGAGAATATTATCCAAGTGGCACAGTGGAAGCTTTTGATTATCTACCTTAAGATCACTTCAATGGGAAGTCCGGATCTAAGGGTGGAAGGAAATGCAGATGCCTTGTTTGTAATAATATTCAGCCATTATGCGAAGGAGTGTCTTAATAGTAGGGACACATCACTTGATGATGATAACAATCATTCCCAGGACATCTTCAATGATCAGAGGAATGACCAGTAATGCAGGTCATCAAGGAAATGGTCGAATCTTCAAGAAAGCAAGGAACCCCAGGTATGAAGAATCAAATTTTGTTTCTGCTAAGATAAAGAAGCATTATCTTGTATTGGCCCTCTCCTTCAGACTCTTTGGGAATCTAGGTTATTGATTGTAGTGCTTCAAGGCACTTCATCGGCTAGAAGGGTGCTCTCTCTAATTTGGTAGAGATGCAAACAATCGTGGGATTATACTTGGAGTCGATGCCACCTATCCCAGAAAGGGTGTAGGGAATGTTACCCCTAAATTTGGTGAGGGTAACTCGATTCATTTACAAGAATCTCTTTTATGTACCTGATCGCAAGAAGAACCTGGTGTTCATTTCGGCAATGGAAGTCAAAGGTTTCAGGGTAGCATTCATCGATGGAAAGGTAAGTGTTTGAAAATAGAATTTTCAAAGATGCTTTTACTCATGGGTTCAGGGTTGGCAATTTGTATCAAGTTGCAGGATGGTCCATTGGGACCATGTCAGTTGTCACATCTCATCTATAGCACCAGAGGTCTACTTTATGGGACCCTACCCGATGTGAGTCAAATGGTGATAGGGATGCCTGAATTCAAGAAGAGCATGAAGATACATGTCTGAGATGTACCAAAGGAAAATCTTACAAGGTGACCATTCCCCTCATGTAGGAGGTCCACAAGTTTGGAACAACCCGAGGGGTTTGAGATTCGTGATCGAGAATCTCATGTGTGCAGGTGGAAGAAATCCCTTTGTGGCTTGAAGCAAAACACCCTGGGCTTAGTATGAGAGGATTGATAGTTGTTTGATGAATATGAGATTCACTAGAAGTGAAGCTGAACCAAACCATTGCTCGAAGGTTGTGGATGATAGACCTCTCATACTGGCACCTTCTAAGGACGACCTATTTCTGACAGGTTCAGAACCTCTCACTTGCAGAAGTAAGAGGGAGTTGGATTCCGGATGTGGAATGGTAAATTTCAAGCTCGTGACTACCTCGAGGATCTTAACTTTCAGAAGTTATATGGTAGTGATGCCAGACCAGATTTTGGAAATGCCTCTCAGTTTCATAAACTCATTCGCGTTGATGTTCTTGATGAACTTCTGTCCAGACATATGTTTTGAAGTTAGCATGATGAGATCATACATGGTTGAGCCTCACTGGATTGGTACCAAGAATTGATCTAGGTGGATGTTGGTGGCCACCCACCTATCCCACTTGGACCCCCACAACTGTCTCTTTCAGTTTTTGAGTTTCCTTAATTGTAGCACAATTTACTATTTTTAGCAGTTTTTTAGGTCCTGAACTTCTAGAGCCATTTTGAGGTCCTAAACAATTTTTCTCATCCCAAAGTTGTAGTCCTCGAATATATCTTTCTAACGAGGTATTGTGCGCGTCAAACAAAGATCGTATGCCAAAGTTACGACCTCGAGTAGTTGATGTACCAATTTACCCAAACAGGGCCCATAGTTTGGTGCTTCATCTCCTAGGGTTAGGTTTTTGGATGTTTAGGGTTTTCCATTGTTTCTCAACAATAAATAGGCCTTCGAGCCTCATTGTAAGACAGTTCAGAGGCATGTAGCCGCCACATCTCTTCTCACAGATAAGCTACCATCGCCCTAGCTAGTTTATTTCCATTTTTGTTTGTAAGCATATTTCAGTATTTTATATTAATGAAATGAATTATTATTTCTACTGCATCTATGTATTTATGGTTATATCTGTAATTTGTTGCGTTCTTGCATAAATATGGATCAGTGGTATCAGAGGGTTCTGCTCTTTCTCTATTTTCTTTGCATGTCCCCAATGTGGTCGAGATATGAGTTAGGGCCTTAATTGGTCGAACCTTTGCAAGACCAACCTCGCAAATCCCGACGGCCCCCCATGGCAGATGAAAATAAAGACGAGGGGGAAGGAGATCCTATCAAAATCTTGCTCGAAGAAGCCCTCGAGTGACAAAGGAACTCGATGATGGAAAACTTTGCCCAGATCCTTCAGCGGCTACCCAGGGGTGACACATCTGCTTCCAACAGCTACTCTGGAAACGCCACACCCTTTAAGGTACAAGTTAACTTTGAAATCCCCATACTCAAGGGTTAGATAGACGCAAATGCCATAGATAAATGGTTAAATCTGCTAAATGGTTATCTTTATGTTCATGATTTTTCCAGCCGGGAAAAGATGGTTACTTTTTCACTTCTCAAAGCAGTCCCCCATGTCAAAGACTGGTGGGAAACCTACTGCAAGCAGAAGGATGAAAGTATGGGCTCACTATTTTCAGCCACATCCACTTGGAATTCATTCTGAGATGCCATCAAGGAGCAGTACTACCCTGTCAAGATCTATGAGGACAAATACATAAAGTGGACCACGTTGTGGCAAGGAAGGGACCAAGATGTGACGGAGTTCACAAATACTTTTCATGCCCTTTCTACAAAGTTGGGTATCAAGGATTCTGAGCTGAATTTGGTACTAAAATACCGCAACTTCCTACACAGGTACATCCAGGACGAGATGAAGTTCCTCAACATCTCTTCGCTCAGGACGGCATACCAATACGCCATCAAGATCAAGTAGAAGTTTAAACAAAAGAAGCGAGACTTTGGATCTATGAATCCGAAGAACTAAGGACATAGCCAAGGCGGGGTAACCCAAGACAACCCTTCGAAGCTGTAAGAAAAGAACAACACCACAAAGTCAAAGAAGGACACAGGAAAGTGGTGTGAGTTCCATAAGAGCCCCACTCACAACACAAGTGTTAAAATTGGCAACCAGGGAAAAACTTCATGTGGGTCATCTTATTCATGGCTAATAATATTTTTATTAGATTCCTCTCGTTGAGAGGTGTAGGATTGATATAAATATCATCCAATTCCAATAAGTATTCATGGAGATATGAATTTATTTTGATTATGGAATTATTATCAAGCCGACCTACAACTCATGTAGGCTCAGAAGCCCAACAGTCACATCTATTCACCCACCAACGTTGTGTATAAATATAAGAGGACTTTTCCTCATTTGGACTCACTCATCTCATCACATCTCTCTCTCTCTACTGCGCAGATATGAGTCTCTTCTCTACTGCGCTGAAATGGGTCTCTCTCTCTCACACATTTGAAGCCGGAAACTGCTGAAACTGAAGCTGCAGCTGCAGAAGTAAATATTGACTTGCATGTCCTAGAAGATCTCCTCTTTGGAACTGCGCTGTAGGTTCATCTAAACCTCCTTTAAAAGCCGCAACTTTTGGTGGTGGAATGAAGTCAATCCGACGAACGGTTTGCAAGATATCGACTGCCCTAGTTTGAAGCCGGAAACTGCTGAAACTGAAGCTACAACTGCAGAAGTAAAGATTGACTTACGTGGCCTAGAAGATCTCCTCATCTGAACTGCACTGTAGGTTCATCTGAACCTCCTCTGGAAGCCAAAACTTTTGGTGGTGGAATGAAGTCAATCCGACTGTCGGTTTTTGAGATATGGTCTACCCTAGTTTGATAATGAAGCCGCTAATGCTGATGCTACAGATCTAGGGTTTTCTACTGCTGATATGAATCAGATTTATTGTACTATTTCTCTCTGCTGAATTATTGAATATAAAATCAGATTTGATCAAAGGGTTTCCCCACACATTGTGGGGTTTGTCCCTGGCTAGCCGCCACATCTTGTGTCTCTTGTCTTGGCTTGTTTTCTGTCGATAGTTTAA
This sequence comes from Pinus tabuliformis, assembly GCA_031772625.1. Lineage (NCBI taxonomy): Eukaryota > Viridiplantae > Streptophyta > Pinopsida > Pinales > Pinaceae > Pinus > Pinus tabuliformis. Next base: position 477,362,771 of record CM062812.1, on the reverse strand, counting down.
TGTTCTATCTGCACTTTACTTTATGTACATGTGATTGCTAATCAGTGGAATATAATAAGAAAAAGAAGTAAACTGTTATAAGCATAGAACATACAATAATTTAACATGGTATCAGAGCTGAGGTGAAGACAAAGCCCGAGCAAGAGCAAGAGCAATCATTGAAGAGAAGATTGGCAAGGCTATCCTAAAAGAACTATGGGGTCCTCAACACTCTTTCCTGCCAAAGACAAGCTCCATGAGAAAGCTGACTATCACGGATGGAAGATGTCTTTCGATCTAACCCTTGAAGATCAAGGAGTGCTGGACCATGTAAGAGGCAATATTGTTGAGCCTTCATCAAATGCATCTACTGCTGCCTGGAACAAATGGAAAAATGGAGAAGTCAAAACAAAGAAGATCATCCGGGACTCTATCGACAAGCACTTAGTGGCCTACATCTCTGATCTAGACACCTCCAAGGAAATCTATGACAGACTGGTGAGTTTATTTAAAGTTAATGATGCAAATCAAGTTTTGTTTCGTAGAAATAAGTTGAGGGAAATCAAGAAGGGTAAAGATGAAAGTATGCAAGCATACTTCTTAAGAATCACCGAGATCAAGAACGATCTCCTATCTATTGGGGAAACCATTACTGACAGAGAAATGGCACTCACAACTCTTGGAGGATTCCATCTGAATGGTATGTGTTCAGGACTACTCTTCTGAACAATAATGTAATTCCTAGTTTCGAGAAATTAATGGCTAGATGCATTCAAGAAGAAACAAGGGTAGAAGAGTAGGAAATTCCCTTGCCTAAAGGTCCTCCTGCTGCTTTTTCTTCTCATGCTAAGAAAAGAAATAATTCTGGGTCTAAATCAAAAAGAAAGGCTAGATTTAAGGGTGGAAGAAAAGGACAATGTTTCATTTGCAATAAAGCAGGTCACTATGCAAGGGAATGCCCTGATAGAAAGGACTCTCACCGTGACGATGATCAAAATCCCTCTCATGGTAATCGAAGGAATGGAAAATTCAACAGCAAAGGCAAAAGGAATGTGGGAAATCAAGGAAGAGGGCAAGCATTCAAGAAGGCTAGAAATTCTAGGATGTATTAAATGCACCTGACCTCAAAAGGAACCTAGTGTCCATCTTGGCAATGGAAGCCAGAGGCTACAAGGTAACCTTCAGCAATGGTAAGGTATGTAGATGGAAAAATAATGTTAAAGACGCCTTTACTCTTGGGTTTAGTGTTGATTCATTATATCAGGTCGATGGAAGTCCGCTAGGTGTCATGTCTTGTGACACAACTCTTTAGTCCGAACTTTGGCATCGGAGGTTTGCCCACCTTCATTACAGAGCTCTACCCGATGTAAGATAGATGGTAACAGGGATGCCTGAATTCCAAGTAGAGAAAGAAGGTGTATGTTCGGGATGTGCCAAAGGAAAGCTCAAAAGGGGACCATTCCCCTCAAGCCAAAGCAAGACCTCCGATATATTACAATTGGTTTACTCACGCATACCTGAGGTTGGTATTAAGAGGGAGACTACTACACCACATACTCCTGAGCAGAATGGTGTGGTGGGAAGGAAGAACCACACAATTATGGAAGCTGTCCGGGCCATGCTACATGATCAAAGACTTCCAAAGTTCTATGGGCTGAAGCTGCAAACACTGCCGTATGTGTACAAAATCGATGCCCTCATCAAGCATTGGGTTCCAAGACTCCTGAAGAAAAATTCACCGGTAAGAAACCTGATGTTTCTCATTTTAAAATTTTTGGAAGCCCTGTATACTTTCATGTGCCGAAAGAGAAAAGAAATAAATTGGGTGCATCTGGAAAGAATGGAATTTTCGTGGGCTATGGTGAAAATACTAAAGGCTATAGAATCTATGTAGCCGGTCAAAGGGAAGTCGTAATTAGTCATGATGTCACCTTTGACGAAGATATGGCTCTCAGCAAGGTGAACAATCTTCCGACTTTGAGGAGCTCTCAAGAAGCCGACACCAGGGAACCGAAAGAAAAGGATGATGAATCAATGCCTGATGTAGAAGAACCCATGGATCCGATTGATCCTCATCCACATGATCCTTCCTCTTGTAGGAAGAGGCCTTCATGGCTTAGGGGGATACTTGATGATGCTGAAGGACATGCTGCACCCTGAGGAACCTTCCATCAAAGTAAGAAACTTAATAGGTATCAGGGATACCTGACCATCATGAGCACGATCATACAAAATGAACCTTCATCATTCTCAGATGTCATCAAGCATTAACTATGGAAGGATGCTATGACCATAGAATATGAGTCTATTATGGAGAATGATGTCTGGGAAGTAGTTCCCGGACCCTGGACAAGACAATTGTTACTTCAAAATGGCTTTACAAGATAAAGCATGCAGCAAATGGAAGTATGGAAAAGTATAAGGTTCATTTTGTTGCTTGTGGTTTATCCCAGAAGGGAGGTATAGACTATGATATTTGCACCTGTTGCCAGATATATGACCATCCACTTGATCATAGCCCTTGTGGCTTCACAAGGATGGAACCTACATCATATGGATGTTAAGACCACGTTCTTGCATGGTTTTATCAAAGAAGAGGTCTATGTGGAGCAACTTGAAGGATTTGAGATTTATGATTGAAAATCTCATGTATGCAAGTTGAAGAAGGCTCTCTATGGGCTGAAGCAAGCACCCCGAGCATGGTATGAGAGGACCGATAGCTACTTGATGAAGCTGGGATTCACTAGGAGTGAAGTTGATCCTAACCTTTACTTTAAGGTTGAAGATGACAAGCCTCTCATACTGGTGTTGTATGTGGATGACCTCTTTCTAACATGTGCAAACCCTCTCATTCACAAATGTAAGAGGGAGATGGCTTCTGAATTTGAAATGAAGGACCAAGGACTTGAAGTGTGGCAGAAGCCAAGGGAAATTTTCCGGTCTCAAGGAAAATATGTGGTAAATATATTGGAAAGATTCAGTATGATAGACTGCAAGCCTATGACTACCTCGAGGATCTTAACTTTTAGAAGTTATATGGTAGTGATGTCGGACCAGACTTGGGAAATGCCTCTGAGTTTCAAAAACTCATTCGCATTGATGTTCTTGGTGAACCTCCGTCCGAACATATGTTTTATAGTTAGCATTGTGAGCTCATATTTGGTTGAGCCTCACTGGATTGATGCTAGGAATCTTCTGAGATGTCTTCAGGACACAATCTCTCATGGATTAAGATACACTGCCGGAGATGTGAGACTACTTGGATATACTGATGTTGATTTGGCAGGCAGTGTGGTGGACCGTAAGAGCACTTCCGGGTACTGTTTCACCTTGGGATCTACTTCGATATCCTGGATGAGCAGGAAGCAGAAGTTGGTGGCTTTGAGCACTGCCGAAGAAGGATATATTGTTGCTAGCATAACCTTGTGTGAGGCAGTCTGGTTGCGAAAGCTCTTCAGTGAGCTGTTTGGATTTACATTGGATACCACTGTGATTCTCTATAACAACCAGAGGTGGGATTCGATTATTGAGGAATCCCGTATTCGTTAATTGCTCCAGCAGATAGACATCATCTGGGATATGGTAAGTCAATGAGCAAGGAAGCTCCATCACATTAAGATGATGTACAGGTTGATACACCTTGTCAAAGCCCCGAGGAAAGATCTAATCTGTGATTCTCCCAAACGACTTGGAGTCGGCAAGAAACCCTTGTACAAGGGTCCTGCATGTTGCATACATTGAGCTCTGGGAGCTCTGAGGGCTTGCGGTTCCTACTGGAGCAACATATGACCACAGGGTGACTCACCCTCCCCTTGGTGGTGCACACTAGAACAAGATGATTCACTCTCTTGTGGGACAAGATGATTCGCTCTCTTGTGGAACAGGATGATTTGCTCTCCTGTGTAGCAGGATGATTAGTTCTCCTGTGAGGCCTGGATTGATGTGTTCTCCATGGCAGCCTGGATTGATGTGTTCTCCATGGCAATTGTAGCAGGATTGATGTGTTCTCCTGTGAGGCCTGGATTGATGTGTTCTCCATGGCAATTGTAGCAGGATTGATGTGTTCTCCTGTGAGACCTGGATTGATGTGTTCTCCATGGCAATTGTAGCAGGATTGATGTGTTCTCCTGTGAGGCCTGGATTGATGTGTTCTCCATGGCAATTGTAGCAGGATTGATGCGTTCTCCTGTGAGGACAGGATTGATTAGTTCTCCTATCGAGGCATCCTACCCATGCAGTCTGGGACTCATGGGAAGTACCTCTCATATGATCAATGAGCAGGGAAATGAAGTTAGGGACCATAGTAGTACCGATGGACGCATCGTTGTAACTACCGTACTCCCTACGCTAGGATGACCTCCATTGATCTGGGATCAATGATACTGGTCTGGGACCAGTGGTAGGAGTTGTACCATACTATGACGCTGACTTCGGGTCGGTTGAGACTGGTCTAGGATCAGTGGTACATACTCTGAGACTGACTTTGAGTCAGTGGAGGATGATATTGGTCTGGGACCATTGGAGTTGTACTCACTATGACGCTGACTTTGGGTTGGTTGAGACTAGTCTGGGACCAATGGTACATACTCTGAGACTGACTTTGAGTCAGTATGATACATCCTCGATCATTTCTTCTTCTTCATAATTCGGACAAAAGCAGAGTAGAACAGAACAATGCAAGAGCAGAGCAGAACAAAACAAAACAGTACAAATCAGTGCAGGGCAGAACAAGACAAAGCAGAATAGGAAAAATAGAGCAGAGCAGGGCAAGGGTCAGGCTGTACAAGGCAGTGCATTTGATGGATGAATAGTAACGACCGATAGACAGATTGTAGATGAAGTTTTCCATGGTTGAGAGGGAGTGTTAAAATTGGCAACCAGGGAAAAACTTCATGTGGGTCATCTTATTCATGGCTAATAATATTTTTATTAGATTCCTCTCATCGAGAGGTGTAGGATTGATATAAAGATCATCCAATTCCGATAAGTATTCATGGAGATATGAATTTATTTTGATTATGGAATTATTATCAAGCCGACCTACAACTCATGTAGGCTCAGAAGCCCAACAGTCGTATCTATTTACCCACCAACGTTGTGTATAAATATAAGAGAACTTTTCCTCATTTGGACTCACTCATCTCATCACATCTCTCTCTCTATCTACTGCACAGATATGAGTCTCTTCTCTACTGCGCTGAAATGGGTCTCTCTCTCTCACACATTTGAAGCCAGAAACTGCTGAAACTGAAGCTGCAACTGCAAAAGTAAATATTGACTTGCGTGGCCTAGAATATCTCCTATTTGGAACTGCACTGTAGGTTCATTTGAACCTCCTTTGAAAGCCGCAACTTTTGGTGGTGGAATGAAGTCAATCCGACGAACGATTTGCAAGATATCGACTGCCCTAGTTTGAAGCCAGAAACTGCTGAAACTGAAGCTACAACTGCAGAAGTAAAGATTGACTTGCGTGGCCTAGAAGATCTCCTCATATGAACTACACTGTAGGTTCATCTGAACCTCCTCTGGAAGCCGAAACTTTTGGTGGTGGAATGAAGTCAATCCGACTGTCGGTTTGTGAGATATGGTCTGCCCTAGTTTGATAATGAAGCAGCTAATGTTGATGCTACTGATCTAGGGTTTGCTACTGCTGATATGAATCATATTTATTGTACTATTTCTCTCTGCTGAATTATTGAAGATAAAAGAAGATTTGATCAAAGGGTTTCCCCACACATTGTGGGGTTTTTCCCTGGCTAGCCGCCACATCTTGTGTCTCTTGTCTTGGCTTGTTTTCTGTCGATCGTTTAATGTTCTATCTGCACTTTACTTTATGTACATGTGATTGCTAATCGGTGGAATATAATAAGAAAAAGAAATAAATTGTTATAAGCATAGAACATACCATAATTTAACAACAAGTGAGTGTTGGACCAGTAGTCGTTGGTGCCCGAGTTGAAGGCTTCATAATCATATGCATGTTCCGACCATGAGTCAGAACCCGACAAGGGGAATGGCAAAGGGAAGCAGATCATTGACATGGATCCCAGCACCACTGTTTCCACCGCCAAGATCCAAAAGAAAGAGATCGAAGATCCAGAGGAGGGGGAGCATCTTTTCCACTCACAAATGTGGGTGAAGGGTTCGCCACTACAATTCATTGTCAACAGTGGCAGGCAAAAGAACCTCATTTCAATAGAGGTCGTGAAGAGGTTGAGCTTACCGACTACACCACACCCATAGCCGTACAGTATCTGGTGGCTTCACAAAGGACGAGATCTCTGATTCCGCCAACAGTGTCACCTTCCCTACAGCATAAAGCCCTTCACAGATGAGGTATTGTGTGATGTTGCACCTCTTTATGTTTGTGATGTATTATTAATCTAGCCATAGTTGTGGAGGCGACATGCCGTGTATGAGTCAAGGCCTCGCACTGTTATTATTTCTTTGGGTAATTCATTATACAGGATACCGAAGGTAGCTCCACCTACTGCCACTTCTTTGATCTCTGCTAAGAAAGGCAGTGAGATCATCTTCTAGACTAGGAAATTTATTTTCTGTCTAGTTCACTCTTAAAGGGGAATATCATAGCCACATCCATGGCCCCCGGGAAGGGTTCCTCCATGCAACAGAAGCAGGTGGATACGGTCATGAAATAATACAGGTACATCTTCTCTTCACCCACAGGGGTACTGTTGCATTCTCAGGTCAAACATTCATTCGATATGACTCCTAGAGCACCTCTACCCAACGGGCCGATCTGTCGCCACTCCATTGTGGAAAATGACAAGTACAAGCAACGACGTGATCAGCATCGGGTGCCACACAAGTTTCTTGTGGGCGAGAAAGTCTGGTTGCATCTACAGAAAGAACGCCTTACAAGAGCCCATTCGAAGCTCAGACCACTCTGATATGGTCCTTACACCATTACCAAGGTTGTGGGAAACAATGCTTTGGAGCACAACATTCCCCCATTCCTTCGCTTGCACCGAGTGTTCAATGTGGAACACCCTCGACCATGCTTCCCACCATTACTGGACACATCAGAGGTTGCAGAACAGCTCACCAGGGACCAAGTTCAGCAGAAGTTTCCTCATCTCATGGAAGAACTCAACACAATGGGGACCATTGCTTCCTATGGGGGGAGGAATGATATAGGTGGATGTTGGTGGCCACTCACCTATCCCACTTGGACCCCCACAACTGTGTCTTTCAGTTTTTCAGTTTCCTTAATTGTAGCACAATTTACTATTTTTAGCAGTTTTTCAGGTCCTGAACTTCCGGAGCCGTTTTGAGGCCTTAAATGATGTTTTTTGGGAAAAATAGGAGCAACATGGGTCCATGGACCGATGTTGCTCATCCCAAAGTTGTAGTCTTTGGATAGATCTTTCTAACGAGGTATTGTCTGTGTCAAACAGAGATCGTATGCCAAAGTTACGACCTCGGGTAATTGATGTACCAATTTACCCAAATGGGGCCCATAGTTTGGCGCTTCATCTCCTAGGGTTAGGTTTTTTGGATGTTTAGGGTTTTCCATTGTTTCTCAACAATAAATAGGCCTTCGAGCCTCATTGTAAGATAGTTCAGAGGCATGTAGCCGCCACATCTCTTCTCAGAGATAAGCTACCATCGCCCTAGTGAGTTTATTTCCATTTATGTTTGTAAATATTTTTAGTATTTTACATTAATGAAATGAAGTATTATTTCTACTGCATCTCTATATTTATGGTTATATCTGTAATTTGTTGTGTTCCTGCATAAATCCGAATCAAGAATCTTCGAGGCACAATCTCTCATGAATTGAGATACACTACCAGAAATGTGAAGCTGCATGATTATTCGAATGCTGACTAGGCAGGTAGTGTGGAGGATCTCAAGAGCACTTTTGAGTGTTGATTCTCTTTGGGTTCTGCTCGATATCCTGGATGAGCAGGAAGAAGAAGACGGTTTCTTTGAACACCGCTGACACTGAATGCATAGCTACACCTCGTGTGAAGCTACCTGGTTGCGGGAGCTCTTCAATGAGTTGTTTGTGCACATGATGGATACCACCGTGATCTTTTGTTTCAAGCAGGGGAGGTTCAATTGTTAAGGAATCCCGTATTCTATGATTGCTTCAGTATATAGACATCAGATACTACCTTATCTGGGATATGGTACATCAATGAGCGAGGAGGCTTTGTTGCATTGAGACTGGTGTAGAGGTCGCAGACATTCTGTCAAAGCCCTAGGAAAAGGTCAAATTTGTGACTTTCCTGAACGACTTGGATTCATTGAGAGACCTTCTTATGAGGGTCTTGCATGTTGCATACATTGATCTCTGGGAGCTCCAGGGGGCTTGGGATACTACTGGAACAACACGCGACCATAGGGCAACTCACCCTCCCCTATGTTGGGTTGTGTTATATTCTTTCCACGTAGTTAACAGGGGGTTTGAGGGGCACCTGTAACCCCACTTTATGAGGTTCGGGGCAGCACCTCGGAAAATTTTGGTTTTGGACCCTATGTTAGGTTGGGTGGACCCACCTATGGTTTTGTGCATGATTTTCGCACATGATTTTTGGACGCAATGGTTTTCGGTCCATGGTATTGGACGCGATGGTTTTTTGGTCCATGGTATTGGATGCTTCGGCATGTATAAATATGTATTATAACATTGAAAGGAAAAGAATGAAAAATAAAGCTAGTAGTCCTGGTTTTGGGATCTAGGGGAAAATCTCTGTGTATATGTGTTTTATGTGTTCTTCTCTTGCATTATTTATTTTCTGTGTTTTAGAATTTGTATGCAGGTAATTTTTGTACGGGGCTAAAACGTACATTTGGTATCAGAGCAGATTTGGCTTCAAGGGGACGCCTTTTTTCCTGAGGGGTTTCGCTTGGCCCTATGGTAGACCCTGTTCAGTGGAAGATCTTCGAGATCGATTTTGGCGGTGAAAGAAGATGGCGAGCAGTGGAAAGATAGAGATCGAGAAATTTAATGGTCAGAGTTTTGAGTTGTGGAAACTCAAGATGGAGGATCTGTTGGTGGATAAAGATCAGTGGATCGTGGTAGATCCTGGTACTAAACCAACGGGAGTGTCCAATGAAGAATGGAAGAAGTTGGATCGAAAGGAAAAGAGCACAATGCGATTGTGTGTCTCTGATTCAATATTGTTGAATGTATTAGGGGAAGCTACAACAAAGGCTTTGTGGGACAAGTCAGGGACTTTGTACCATTCTAAGTCTCTGGTGAATAAACTGTTCCTACGGAAAAAGTTGTATAACCTGAGGATGAAAGATGGAGACTCGGTGACAGAGCATTTGAACGCATTTAATACTGTGGTAATTCAGTTAACATTTGTTGATATTAAAATTTCAGATGAAGATAAGTGCATCAGTTTGTTGTGTTCTCTACCAGATTCGTGGGATACTCTAGTTATTGCAATAGGTAGCAATGCAACTGCCTTGCAGTTTGATGAAATAGTCTCAGCCTTGCTGACAAAGGAGATGAGATGGAAAAATATGGAGAGCCAAAATGGTGATGCCTTGTCTATACGAGGACGGTCCCAGAACAGAAATAAAAATAAGTCATCGAGTGGGAGATCTAAGTCTAGAGGGAGATCTAAATCTCTAGGAAAACCTGTAAAGGTGGTGTGTTGTAAATGCGGAAAGGAAGGCCACTTCAAAAGGGACTGTATTGAGAAGCACTAGTATTGATGTGGGGAGTTCAGATTGGAACTCTGTACAAGCTGCAAGGTAGCATTATTGTTGATGGGTGCAACAGTTCTATGGTTCCTGAAAGTGGAGCAGAAAATCTAGTGGTCTCTGGAGAAAATACCATGTTGTGGCATCAAAGGCTTGGACATATTAGAGAGAAGGGCCTTCGAATACTTCATGGTAAAGGTATGGTAGAAGGTATGAGTAATAGCTCTTTGGATTTTGATTTCTATGAAAATTGTGCATATGGGAAGCAGAATCGGGTGAGCTTCCTCTCTGGTGGTAAGAGGGTGAAACATATATTAGAGCTTGTGCACAGTGATGTGTTTGGACCTGTGAAGGTTCCATCACTGGGTAAGTCTGTGTACTATGTATCATTTATAGATGACTTCTCAAGGAATACATGGATATATTTCCTTAAGAAGAAACCCAAAGTCTTTGATAGGTTTAAAGAATTTAAGGCTCTATTGGAAAACCAGACAGAGAAGAAGATAAAGGTGCTGAGGACAGATAATGGTGGGGAGTTTTGCAGTAAGGAATTTGAAGAATTCTGCAAGAAGTGTGGTATAGAACGGCAGAAGACTACTCCATATACACCTCAGCAAAATGGAGTTGCAGAAAGAATCAACAATACGTTGATGGAAAGGGCAAGAAGCATGCTCAGTGGTGTCGGGTTAGGACAGGAATTCTGGGCAAAGGCGGTGGATACTGCATGTTACCTGGTCAATAGGTCACCTTCATCAGCTTTGGAGGATAAGAATCCACAAGAGGTATGGACTGGTAAGAAACCCTCTCTTTCACATCTGAGGTATTTGGATGTGATGCATATGTACATGTTCCAAAGGAGAAAATAAAAAAGTTGGATAGTAAATCTGAAAAGTGCATCTTTATTGGGTATAAGGATGGTTTAAAGGGTTATAAGCTTTGGAACCCAGTAACAAGGAAGGTTATGTATAGCCGAGATGTGGTGTTCAAAGAGGTGAAAGATGTTATTAAACATGAAGTCCAACCAAAGGAACCTGAGAAGATGGAGTTTGAGCTAAAGGAAGAAGAATCAGACTCTACAGTAGAGGTGGAATCAAAAGATGAAGAGCCACAAACTTCGGCTGTGAGAAGATTAGTTCGAGAAAGAAGGCAGCCAGAAAGGTATAGTCCATTTGCTTTCTGTTCAAATTTTGCTTTGTCTGTTACTGATGATGATCCCAGAACTGTGAAGGAAGCAGTGGATTCAGAGGATGGAAAACTCTGGAAAGAGGCCATGGTTGATGAAATGGCATCTTTGCACAAAAATGAGGCTTGGGATCTGGTGGAGTTGTCCAGTGGAAGGAAACCCATTGGCAGCAAATGGGTGTTCAAAAAGAAGACAAATGCAGAAGGAAAAGTGGAGAAATACAAAGCTCGGTTGGTAGCAAAAGGTTATTCCCAGGTGCCGGGAATTGATTTTGGTGATATTTTTTCTTCTGTTTCCAAGGTAACTTCTATTAGATTACTTTTATATGTTGTTGTTTCTTTTGATTTTTAGGTAGAACAGATGGATGTGAAGACAACATTTCTTCACGGGGATCTGGAAGAGGAGATCTACATGAAGCAACTTGAAGGCTTTGCGGTGAAGGGTAAGAAAGAACTGGTATGTAAGTTAAAGAAGTCTCTATATGGGTTAAAACAGTCACCAAGGATGTGGTATCAGAAATTTAATACATTTATATGGGGCCTTGGCTTCACCAGAAGCAAAGTAGATCACTGTGTGTATTTTAAATTAATTGGTGACCGTGTTATTTATTTGGTCTTGTATGTGGATGATATGTTGTTGGTTGGAAATGACAAAGAAATTATCCAGGATTTGAAGACCCAATTGTCCTCCAAATTCGACATGAAAGATCTTGGTGCTGCAAACTATATTTTGGGCATGGAAATTAAAAGAGATTAGGCAAAGAGGAAGCTCTCGTTAAACCAGAGGAATTATGTTGAGACAATATTGCAGAGGTTTAATATGCAGGATAGTAAACCAGTGAAAGTTCCTATTCCTGTAGGTGTGAGGTTCTCTGCTGAACAATGTCCCAAAACACAAAAAGAGGAAGAGGACATGTCCGTGTTCCATATGCAAGTGCAGTCGGTAGCCTGATGTATGCAATGGTCTGTATTCGCCCAGACATTGCACATGCAATGAGAGTATTGAGCAGGTTTATGTCAAAACCAGGGAAGGAGCATTGGACAGCAGTGAAGCGGGTTTTTAGGTATTTGCGTGGCACTAGTGATTATGGTTTGTGCTACCAAGGAAGACCAGGATTGGATATAGCGTTGGACATTCATGGCTTTGTTGATGCAAACTGGGCTGGAGATCTGGATCAGAGAAGATCTACAAGTGGGTATGTGTTTAACCTATTTGGAGGTGCAGTCAGTTGGATGAGTAAGAAACAATCTGTAGTGGCATTGTCAACTACAGAGACAGAATACATGGCAGCCACTCATGCAAGCAAGGAAGCAGTTTGGTTGCAGAGATTGTGTTCAGGTATGGGGTTAGTACATGAAGTTATAAGGATAGACTGTGATAGCCAAAGTGCAATTTTATTGGCAAAGAACCCTGCATATCATTCAAAGACGAAGCACATTGATGTTCAGTATCACTTTGTGAGGGATATGATAGAAGACAAAAAGGTGTTGCTAGTAAAGGTGGACACTTCGAAGAATACTGCAGATGAATTGACAAAATTTGTGAGCTCTGAGAAGTTCTCTTGGTGTAGAGAGACAATGGGCATTTTAGGGCTGGAAAAATGACTAAGCTCTCTCATGGCCACCTGTGGAAAGAAAACAACAAGTGGGAGAATGTTGGGTTGTGTTATATTCTTTCCACGTAGTTAACAGGGGGTTTGAGGGGCACTTGTAACCCTACTTTATGGGGTCCGAGGTAGCGCCTCGGAAAATTTTGGTTTTGGACCCTATGTTAGGTTGGGTGGACCCACCTATGGTTTTTTGCATGATTTTCGCACATGTTTTTTGGACGCGATGGTTTTTGATCTATGGTATTGGACGCGATGGTTTTTCGGTCCATGGTATTGGATGCTTCGGCATGTATAAATATGTATTATAACATTGAAAGGAAAATAATGAAAACTAAAGCTAGTAGTCCTGGTTTTGGGATCGAAGGGAAAATCTTTGTGTATATGTGATTTATGTGTTCTGCTCTCGCATTATTTATTTTCTGTGTTTTAGAATTTGTATGCAGGTAATTCCTGTATGGGGTTAAAACGTACACCCTAATGGTGCATTGTGTACAGGATGAATAGCCCAAGGCGACTTAGGGATAGGATGAATGGTTCTCCTGTCAAGGCATCCTACCCATGCAGTCTGGGACTCATTAGAAGTGCCTCTCATCTGTCCAATGAGCAGGGAAATGGGGTTAGGGACCATAGTAGTACTATCGATGGACGCATAGTTGTATCTACCATACTCCCTATGTTAGGATGACCTCCATTGATCTGGGATCAGTAAGAGTGGTTTGTGACACTCTCTTGTGATATTGATATGGTATCAATAAAACTAACTTCGGGTCAGTAGAGAATGGTATGAGACATTCTCGATCAATTCTTCTTCTTCATGGTTCAGTAGAGCAGAGCTCAGCAGAGAAGAGCAGAGTAGAATAGAGCTCAACGAAACAGAGCTCAGTAGAGCAGAGTAGAGCAGTGCAGGGCACTGATGGCAAAGATAGTACAGTTAGACATATGGATTAGCGGATGGAGTTCTCCCTAGTTGAGAGGGAGTGTTAAAATTGGCAACTAGGGCCAAACTCCATGTGGGTCATCTTATTTATGGCAACTGATATTTTTCTTGGATCTCTCTCATTGAGAGGTGTAGGATTGATCTAAAGATCATCAAATTCCGATAAGTATTCTTGGAGTTATGAATTTATTTGTGTTATAAGACAATTCGTCAAGGTCAACCAGCAACCAAATATACCCCAGATGTGCTCAACGTTTTAGTATAAAAGGAGATGACTTTATAGCCATTTCTACACACACTTCTATCTTGATTTCTCTCCACTTGTCTTGGGTTTTAGTGGAAGATAAATCTAGGAGTGGAAGCCCTAGACGTTGGAGGATTGAGCCTGCCCTAGCCACAGTCAAGAAGAAGAATGTTGTCGTAATTTATAGGACGTAGTCAAGTGAGAAGCCCTAACGCTACAAGGAAGACAACCCTAGTATCTATGCTATTAAGAAGAATCCCTAGCCTATATGATGGCCTCTACATAGCCAAGAAAGAGGTTGCCCTAGATAGTGTGGGAAAGAGAGGTTGTTTGGGTGCTGTTGTAGGGAGAAAGACAAAATTTTGAAGCTTAGGGCCGTAGCAAGAAGATGCAATTCAGCGTGGGTGAAATAGGGTTGCTCTGAAGCCATTTCAAGAAGACTGAAGGGATGAAAGGAGGTCAAGTATCTTTCTAGAAGGCCGAGGAGAAAGGGAGTTGTTTGAGGGCTCGTAGAGGGTGGAACAATCCTCTAGAAAGGCTACCGCAAGCCTATTCTAAGGGTTGTAGGATGCCACTGCAATGAGAGGAGGGCAGAGCCATTATTAAGGGCTAGAAGGCTACCCATAATTATAGCGAAGGGGACAGCCTTCCCTTGGAGGACAACCGCATTAATTAAGGGAAATTTTGGGGAGATTTTAGGGGTTGTTTGGTTGGGTGTGTAAGTGTTTCCAGATGCCCTAACCAATCACCACATAAGCAGCAGTGAAGGCAGCATTGGAACAATAGTGTTGTGGAAAACTAGGCAATGGAGCATGGTGGAACCATGATGCATGGACAGCAAGACAGCGAAGCTGCCATATGCCCAAAACAACAGTATTTTGGGCATGAATGTCAGGTATAGTAGTGCAACAGTACAACTAAGATAGCTAGGCAATGGTACATATATATTTGGAGCAGTGTAAGTATGTTATGTTGTTGTAGGGACAACAACAATGTTGGGTTGCTGTAAGTATATTGAGATCACAAACCGTGATGGGACAACAATGCTAGCAGCAATGATATTATGCCATAATGTTCAAAGGAACAACAACATGATGAGACAGAACAATGATGGGACTGCCATGTCATTGTGTAGCAGTGGCACAATGGGACAGCAAGCATGGACATCATGGTGCAACATGGCAAGCTTGGACAACATGGCAAGCATGGTGCAATATGGTGTTGTGCTCCACAACAACCCCCCCATTTCATAACATTTTATTTACAAAATTATTATATGAAATGGGTCCCTTTAGAAGTCAATTGGTATCAATTTTGCATTATTTGTAAAGGGTCCACAAACCAAATGAAGGCATTATATAAAACCTTTTGAAAAACCCATATTGAATCAAATATAACAATCTTTTATCATTGCGATAAAGCGATCGCAAGATCGCATATCGCAATGACATAGAAGACGCAAATAAGTGACATATGGGATCCCGCCGATGCGATATCGCTATCGGCTATCGGCAAAACTCCATGCACATCATAAAGCACCCCATGCATTAGTCCCGACGCGATGCGCAATCGGCGATATCCCATGTATAATAATAAGGCGCCTAGATTCTACCCCCGATGCGATGCGATTTCGCTATCGGCGGTCGGGGGTATGCTATTCGTATGTTTGTATAACACCTATTCTCCCGATGCGATGCGATATCGCTATCGGCGATCGGCGTTTCAAAATTTCCAACATAAAGATTTAAAGTGTTCCCGATGCTCGATTTCGATATAGCACGGATTTCGAAAAAGCCGTTAAATGGAGGGATATTATGATACATTCGTATTTAAAGTTTGATCTCTTAAATGATCCATCACCTGCACTCAACTGCCAAAATATCCATAGCACGCTTAAGCGAGTCATTCAACCGAATAATGGTGTAATGAGCATTTAAGGGGTGGCAGGCCTTAAACGGCCATTTAATGTATCTGTAAGATCTTCCCATGGATTGGATCCGCAGCCATTTTTAAGAGTTAATCTCTCAGCATGCTTTGATTGATATATCTTTCCCGTATTGGATTTTCATTAGCATATCTCTATGTTACGTTTATTCTCGCCGCTGTGTAGAATTCATCCATAGAAGGAAGCTCAAACAAGATGGGGAAGAAATCTAAGAAGACCGCAGGCGCTTCCACTACACCAGCTGCAGGACAAGCTCTCATGGACAAGAAGAAGGGCTTAATATCTGATACTACATGCACGGGTCTCACCAGAGTTACTTGGCAAGGCACTTACAACCTAATTGAAGCCGAAGAACCAGTAAAGACAGTAACAGAAGCTACTGCGGATCCTACTCGGAAGTCTGAATGTACTCTCAAGGATTTAGCCGACTCTTTCCTTCACAGAATAGCGGCCAGGGAGAAAATTCTCCCATACACAGACGTAGTGCGGTGGGCGATTCAAGAAATCCCAATCTTGGATAGAACTCTCAGCACTAGAGATGGAAGAATCTTCGGATCGTTCAGGCCGGATGATCTAAGGCAAATGTATCATTTGCCTGAGCCGGAGAAGATATATAATAAAGCGTTCCTGGAGAAGTTTGCAAGCGAAAATGAAGTTGAATCCGAACCCATCCGGGATTGGAGACAAAATCTAGCCAAACACAAACACGAATCTTCCGGTAAGTACTCGGTTGATTCTCTGGCTTCTCCTTATTGCTATGCGGGAATAATGATGTGTATATTATGGGGATTGCATGACTCTGCTAATTTTACCATAGAGATGGTTCCTCTAATGGAGGCAACTGTAAACGGTATAATTATGGATTGGGCCACCATCCTTTCTGACAAATTAGCACAAGCTGTGCGTGATTTTAGACATCAGACTGTTGTCACTGAAAGGAAAATTCCCCCATTCTATTACAGTACATATATCTTAGATACACTATATTTCAATTCTGAATTTCCCGTGCTCGGCTGGAGGTGGACGCCACAAGATCCCACGGCTATCCACATATACCACCAGAAACTATGGAATTCCTCTTACAAGCACCATCTGTACCAAATTTGCAATGGCTTTATGGTGCCTATTCATTATTCTATTTTTGATAAACCCATTCCCAAGATTTCCTATCAAGCTTCGTTTGATATAACAGCGGTAGCAAGTTGGTTTGGAGAGGAGAGATTTACCTACATAAGAGTTTTCGATAGCCAAGCCAACCCACATGTTCTCCCTTTGTATATACCAGATAAACTGCTAGCAAGAGAAATCACTTATCAAATTATGGCTGAGAGTGTTACACAGACTCTCAAGAAAGAAAAGAAGAGGGGTTGGCCCTCTTTTCCCTTGAGGTGTGGTGTCTATACTCTGCATGATCTCAAACATGTAGAAAAGGAAGCCACAAAGATTCAATCCTTAACTCTGGCGACTATCCCAAACAGGCCATATGATCCAAAGAAAGTTGCCTACAATGCACTAGAACAGGCCAAATTGACAAAATTTGAGCACAAAGAAGATATGTTTGATGACCTATTCGTTGCAGCCGAAACAATAGGTCAGGCTAAAGAACTCGCTCGAATGAAATATAATGATGAAGGGCTGACTGAGTTTAATAAGCTTAGAGAACAGAGGTTGCAAACTCTGCCTCTAGATTTACTAGCAACAACCCCGGCGACATCATCAAGCGAGCCTGTTCGGCAACAGTCAAAGGAACCTTCGGTTGTAACAAAGGATCATAAAAATGAGCAGGAGGAAAGGCAGAGAAAAGAAAAAGAAGAAAGGCAGAAGAGAGCACACGAGGAACAACAAAAGAAAGAGCAAGAGGAAAGGCAGAAGAAAGAACAAGAGGAACAACAGAAAAGAGAGCAGGAAAAGGTGCGGAAGGAGTCCCAAGCTGAAAAGGAAAAACAAACCACCACTGATGTCAATATAGATACTACTATTGACCCTAATTTGCTTCAAGAGTGGAAGCAATTTGACTCTATCATCAGTGGGTTGGAATGTTCCAAGGATACAGACACTTCCAAGACAAACGATATACAGGACATCACTTCACCTCAGGTTCTAAGTGGAACCAGCGGCCCACCCATTTCCAAGGATGTTGAGATAATACCGAAAGACCCCTCCGACCAGATCATTCTCCAGGTAGAAGATATTCCTCCCCTGGATGTTTTCTACAGCCCAAGGCATAAGGCAGTGGTAAAAAGACAAAGGAAAAGGAGGAAGATTGATCAACCTCCCCTTTTTCCAGAACAAACTGTAACGGGCAGTGTGGTTTGGAAGGAGGAATTTGACCCCTCCGATGACCTAACAAAACTATCACAGTATGCGGGAGCCTATTCGGCAGCAACAATCGACAAGGCATCGGAGGTAAGTCTTCTACTAAAGACTAAGGACCAAGAAATTTTCGCATTACAGGCAGAGTTGGCTGAATCAAAGCAGAAGGCAGAGCAGGCGGAGCAGCAGTTGTCGACACAACAACAATTGAACAGTCAATTAAATCAGCAATTGCAGGCAGAAAAGCAAAGGGTCGACCAAAACGCAATCCAGAAACAGAAAGAATTATCGGAGGCAGTGGCACAATTAAGGGCAGCAAACGAGCAAATGATGAAAACAAAAGATGAGCAAATCGCTCAATTGTCATCGCAGCTCGAAAAGATAAAGGGCGCTCAACAGGTGGGTGAATTCAGAGCAGAAGCAGTGCAAATAAACACTGCATTAATATCCCAAATTAGGCTCCTGTTTCAACAAATCGCTCAGGCAGAGCCATTGTGTGAGCTAACGACATCCATAAATCAGCAGGTAGAGAAGGCCAGGAATGAGTTAGACCAGGCCGAAGAGATCATAACCGGATATCTTGACTGGCAAGATTCTGATCAAGGAAGGGAAGCAAATTTTCCCAAGATTTCAAAAACATATAAAGACATACTTTTCACAGAATGGCACACTCAGGTAATGAAAGCAGAAAGGGTAGCTTCAAGATGTAAATCAACTTCTAGCAATCTGGTTGATCTAGTTAAAAACACTCTCTACTTAGCAAATATGATTTCCCAATGTACACCAGGAAAGATGACAACAACAAATACATTGGAACAATCATGCTATCCTGATTTAGAGGAGAAAGGGAGATTAATCGCTGGGATTAATAGTTTAACTATGGAAGCATATTGGCTCTTCTTGGTAAAGCCGCATACACAGAGAGCCGCCCTTAAGTGCCTAACAGATGCCATCGGGTGTATAATTCCCGATATTCAGGATGCCACCTATGCCGCGCAGCTCAGTTCACGCCTCAACAAACCTCCTGAAGTAGAGCCAATGCTTGCGATAAGTCAGCTCAGATTTAAAGGCAAATAGCCTACCTGATGAATCATGCCGCCGATTGCCAGATCGCTGAGGAAAATAGGATCAAAATTTATTGATACCGATTTAGTTGCATTTCAGTTTAATAGATATTTAGATTAATTTAGTATTTATAGACCCTTTCATTGTTTTGGAAAGGTCGTAAAGTTTTGTACCAGACTTAAAGACTGAAGTTTGCACTATTGTGCTTCAGTCAATATTCTTTTATGAAACTGGACCAGTTTTTCTTAATTCAACAAGGAGGCTTTTTATGCAATTGTGCACTATTGTCGTTGTTGTGAATGTTTCTGCGTTGAAGAAAGAATTACAAGTAGCGATTGATATCGGGAGTGTCAAAGCAGCTCATATGGTATTTCTATCTATGTCTGAATTCATTCCTGTTATGTGAATTGTTATTTGATTATCCTTGCTATTGTTGATTATATGCATGCGCTGTAACAGCAGATCTACATTCATACCACTATTGGATGTTTTATGATATGCTTTCCTTTTAATCATGTATATGTCGATAATATAAATGATGAGTGCGGTAATATTGTTGTAATCGCTGGGCTTAACTATTTAGGCACAGTAATCTTGAATGAATTAATATCTATGTCTGACCGATGGAGTCATCTATATGCCTGTCCTTAGACACAGACCATTAAACGCTGCACTTTAAAGTTCAATAGATTCCCGGGATAGGTTATAATTCTTGTATTCTTGTTAAATAGTTTAGTTATCCACCCATCGCTAGCTTAGTTTTATAAATCATCCATTCATCCCGATTATCTACTTTTGGGAAACTGGTCCCATTATCCCCAGTCGAAGCCACTATTCCAAACGGAAAAGGAGCTGTACTAAGGTCCGGACCGGGTGGTTATCCCCGATGTTGTTGCAGCGATTTTCGAGGCTTCAACATTTTTGGCGCTAGAAGGAGGGCCAACGACTGTGAATGGCACATAAGCCAAAACCCATAAGCCATTCTAAGAGTAATCCTCCCTCCGAATCCCCTCGATCTTCCTATTTGCATACTGGTTCGCCAGTACCCAAACAAGAAGAAGAGGAATCAACTGCCACTGCTCAAACCCATCATACTCCAGAACAATTAAGTCTTGAATCACCTGAAGTCCAGTCTCTTATCCACAAACTTCAGAGCTTCTCGATTTCACCACAGAAATCTGAGGTATCACAAAGCAGTGCGACTTCGCAGTTCAATTTACCTCATCCTCTCACCAGACTTCAGAGCGAAAAGCTCGGTATTGAACCCACTGAGTTCCCTTTACCCAAAAGGAAAAAGGTGAAGAAAAATACTGAAGGATCTGATAGTGAAGAGCTTTCATCCACATCCTCCATTGCATCTTCCCCTCTGCAAAGTCAACCATCCACTCCCCCATTACATATTGTTGTTCACCAGGGATTAGAAGCTTCAACATCTCAACCTGCCCACTCCTCAGTATTATTTCCTTCTCATACATCTGGAATTCCAACAGTAGTATCAACCACTGTTGCTATTACAATGGCAGATCCATGGACCAGACCTGGTGCAGTCAACATGCCTGCGCCATTGCATCCATTACCAGATTATCCTGAAAAATGGCTACCCAAGTTTAATCCAGATGATGGAACCCAAGCTGAGGAACACATCAATAATTTCATGTTAGCAATCAACTTGAAAGGAGTAACAGAACAAGATGTTGTTGTTAGACTCTTCCCTTACACCTTGCAAGGATCAGCAGGATCCTGGTATTTTTCTTTACCCTCTGGTTCCATTACCAGTTGGAACACTTGCCAAGAGCAGTTTCTTACCAAATATGGAGATGATAGGTCTTTGGCTACTTTAATAAACGATCTCTCCAATCTGAGAATAGAACATAGGGAACCAATTAAGGAATTTAATGCACGCTTCAATAAACTCCTAAATAAAATCCCTACAGCCTCCAAACCAAGCGAACAAATCCAGAGCGAATGGTATATAACAGCTCTACCTGCCAATATAGCCATCTTTGTAGATAGAGCAGGGAAACCTACCTTAGCCGAAAATATGAAAGAAGCGCTTGCTGTGGAAAAACGCATCAATGCCCTGGAAAAGAAAGCTGCCTTGGAAGACAGAAAAGCCAAAAAAGTCTCCTTCAAAGATGACTCAAAGAAGAAGACCCCAAAAGACCCATACGACATGGAAGGTTTGCAAAAGGTCTTAAAAACGTTATCAAATGAAATGGTCGAAATAAAGAAGCAGGTGGCCGAAACCTCAACCAAAAGACCCTTTAGAACTTTTAAGAGAAATGAGTCAAAACCCCCAAATGTCATATCTAACGCAGACTCAGAGCAAGAAGAAGAAGAGGAAGAGGAAACAATCGCACCGACTGATGATGAAGAAGAAGTAGTAGAATGTCATGGAATGTGGGATTTTATACTCCCCAACTCCGATACTGATAATGAAGAAGAGGCGTTCCCAGTTACTACTAGGAGCAAAAGTACTTCTGAACCTGTTCAGGTATCATCAAAGAAGAGGAGTGCAGGTGCCACTACAACCAAAGAAAAAACACCTGCAAAGAAATCACCTGCAGCAGTTCCCCAAAACCAGCCTTCAACTTCTAATACTCCTTCAACATCCAAAACATTAGTCGTATCCGATTCAATGGAGTATAATATTGTTGATGACATGAAGAAAACTAAAGCAAACATCACTATGTTTGAGCTTAGTAAATTAAAGCATCAGCAGAAATTACTTCTTAAGGAATTGAATGTTGTTCCCTCTACACCACTCCCCAGTGCAAAAGCCGCTAATGATTCAGGCCAACCTCCTCCAGGTATGGTTGAAGCTACTGATTCAGTCCTAATTGGAGATAGATCAAATTCTCATACTCCACCCTTCCTGCTAACATATGAGATTTATAACAGAAACCTGCACAACTGTTTAATTGACTCAGGGGCATCATCTAACATAATGCCAGCTTCAGTTTGCTCTAAACTGAACATTGAACCCCAGAAGTCTGCTATTCATATTGTACAGTTGGACAGGACCAAAGTGCAGGTTGTGGGAGAAATTAATTCCGTAACTATCAGGTTGTCTGCTGATCCCAGAGTAGTACAAAGGATTGACATCCTAATAGCCGATATACCTGAATTTTACGGTTTAATTCTGAGTAGGGATTGGTCCGAAAAATTGCATGGGTATATTTCCACTGATTGGTCACATATGTGGCTTCCCTACAAGGGCAAGCCAAATCAAATAAGGATCGATCGAGAGAAACATATGACCCACACAGTTACTGAATTTGAGCAAGAAAACCAACCTGTGGCGTTCAACAACAACATTTTGGGGAATTATTCGTCAGAGTCATTCTTTGGCAATTTTGTTGCCCAACCATCTGCTTTTTCAGTCAATCATTTTACATCTCAGATTGAAAATTTTTCACAAACTGATAAGTCTAGATGTTTCAATGATGCTGAGAAAACTGTAAATACTTTTGTTAATACCTCTTTATTTTGGTCTTTATATTTTGATGGCTCCAAGTCCAGCGAGGGCTCAGGAGCAGGTTGCATTTTGGTTAGTCCACAAGGAGAAAAGACAATGTTGTCCTGTAGGCTGGAATTTGAATGCACTAACAATACAGCCGAATATGAAGCCTTAGTCCAGGGACTGTATAAAGCGATCGGTCTTAAAGTGCAATATTTGAAAGTATTTGGCGATTCTGAAATTATTGTTAAACAGGTGAGGAATGCAATTCATTGTCTTTCAAATCACCTCAAGCACTATCAATCGCTAGTACAAGAACTTACTTCGCACTTTTCCGCGTTCAACATTTCCTCCATCCCCAGGTCCCAAAACTCGGCAGCCGATCTCCTAGCTAATGTAGCTTCCAAGCTTCTACCTTCTGAAGACTACAGCCTAGATAGATTTTCCGTAGAATTGCTTTTTAGGCCTTCAATTCCCGACAATGTCACTAATTGGAGAGTATTCAACCATGATGAGGATATTTTACAATTTCTAACTTCTGAAAAGTCCTATGACGATCAAATTATTGAGGAAAATGACCATGATCTACAAATGAAAGAAATACCTCAGGAAAATGCAATTCCTAAGCCTGTGGTAAAACTGGAAGATCTTTATGATATCAAAGACAGATTTAAACCTGTAATTAATGCAAAGCTCCAAAGTTCTACCCTTAGGTTCGAATTGATAAATCTAGGTACTGAACATGCCCCTCAAAATATTAATTTAGGATTAGGACTTTCCTTAGAAGAGAAGGAGGCATTCATCAAACTGTTAAGAAAAAACAAACAGGTTTTTGCTTGGAAATATGATGATTTGAAGACTTATGATACATCCATTATCCAGCATACCATTCCTATGCTTCCCGATCAGAAACCGATTCAGCAGAAGTTAAGAAAAATACATCCAAATTTGGAGAGCCAGATTAAATCGGAACTTAACAAACTCTTGAAGGCCAAGATTATTTTTCCTGTCCGACACTCAAACTGGGTCTCTAATATGGTGCCAGTCAGAAAGAAAAATGGCGACATTCGAATTTGTATTGATTTCAGAAATTTGAACAAAGCGAGCTTGAAGGACAATTTCCCATTACCTACTATGGAGCAAATACTCCAATCAGTAGTAGGCTCTGAATTGATGTCCTTTCTTGATGGTTTTTCAGGATATAACCAAGTTCTGGTTCATCCTGATGACCAGCTTAAAACCACATTCAGAACAAAATGGGGAACGTATGCATATCAGAAAATGCCTTTCGGACTTATAAATGCAGGAGCGACATTCCAAAGAGCTATGGATATAGCTTTTAGAGGGTTAATTAATAGAACAGTAGTCGTCTATCTAGACGATATTACTGTATTCTCTAAGGAGAGGTATAATCATTTACATGACCTAAATCAAATCTTTCAGCGTTGCAAAAGATATGGTATTTCTCTTAACCCTAAAAAGTCTTTCTTTGCTCTTGATCAAGGAAAACTCTTGGGTTTTATTGTGTCCAAAGATGGCATTTATATCGATCCTGATCGGATCAAAGAAATCTCTGAAATCCCTTTCCCACACAATAAAAAGTCGATGCAGTCATTTTTAGGCCAGATCAATTTTGTTAAAAGATTTGTTCCAGATTTTTCTCAAATTATTTTGCCACTTCAGACAATGATTAAGAAGAATGCAGTCTTTAAGTGGGGATCAGCAGAGAAGGAAGCTTTTGATCTAATCAAGCAATCAATAATCAATGCCCCAGCCTTGAATACTCCAAATTTTTCTAATCATTTTACATTGTATACGATTGCATCCGACTTGTCTTATGCTGCAGTACTCACGCAACTAAATGATCACAATTTGGAAGCACCCATTTCGTTTTTTAGCTCAAATCTTCAGGGTGCTGAATTGAATTACTCCGATGTAGAAAAACAAGCCTTTGTTGTATTTAAAGCAGTCAAGCATTATAGACCCTTCCTTTTGAAAACTCACACAAAAATTATAGTTCCTTTCCCAGCAGTTAGGCAACTATTAATCCAAAAAGAACTAGGTGAAAAAAGGGCAAATTGGGTCACAGCGCTTCAAGAGTATGACTTAGAAATTAGACCAGCAAAGATTGTTAGGGGCCAAGGTTTTTGCAGGATATTGGCAGGAGCATCCAACATTCCAGAATCAAGCGATACAAAGCAAACTGAAGAAATCAATCAGATAAGTGTTACTGATTCTGAATCACAATATGCAGATTTAATCTTTTATTTAAAGAATGGTTATGCACCTCCAAACTTATCTTACAAGAACAAAAGGGCCATTAGGTTGAAAGCAAAGAATTTTACAATTATCGATGATGTGCTTTTTAGGCAGAATTATGATTCTATTTTGTTAAGATGCCTTGAGAAACCTGAAGCCCAAAAGGTTTTGCAGGAGTTACATGATGGACCAGCGGGAGGACATTTTGGAGCTAATACAACAGCTCACAAAATTATTCATGCTGGTTACTATTGGCCTACTCTGTTTAAAGATGCCCACGAGTATGTAAGAAAATGTCTCAATTGTCAAACTGCTAGTGGAAGACAACGTAAATCAGCTTTCCCTCTGCAACCAGTCAACATTGAACAACCATTTGAGCAATGGGGATTGGAAATCATTGGGGAGATTACTCCACCATCTTCCAAACAGCATAAGTATATCCTTACTGCTACCGATTATTTTACTAAGTGGGTTGAGGCAATCCCTTTAAAGACAGAAAATTCTGAAGCAATCATTGAATTCATAGATCAATTCATCATTACCAGGTTTGGTGTCCCAAATGCTCTTGTTTTTGATAATGCATCTTACTTTTCAGGCAATGCTATGTTTGATTTCGCTATTAAAAGAGGATTTAAATTAAAATATTCTGCTAATTACTATCCCCAGGGTAATGGTTTAGCAGAGTCTACTAATAAAAATCTGATCAAAATCATTAAGCGAACTATCGAACAGAATCATAAAAACTGGCACAAATCTTTAGTGTTTGCATTATGGGCTGATAGGATAACACAGAAAGCTTCTATAGGATCTTCTCGTTCAATATTGTGTATGGAAAAGAAGCAGTACTACCCACAAATCTTGTTCTTCCTTCTTTAGCCCTAATACAGTTCATTGAGGAAAGTCCTTCCTCTTCTGTTCAGCTTAGACATGACCAAATTCTAAAATTAGAAGAGGAAAGAGAAAAAGCCAGGGTTATTCATGCCAAACATCAGCAAGTCATTAAGGCAGCTTTTGATTCAGTCTCATCCGGTTCAAAACAATTCCAAGTCGGTGATTTAGTTCTGAAATGGGACAAAGCCCATGAGGATAAAGGTAAACATACCAAGTTCCAGAAGATGTGGCTTGGACCGTTTCAGATCTGTGAAAAGATAGGCCATTCGACCTTTATATTGCAAGACTTATCAGGGTTGAGAGATTCTCTCCCTGTTAATGGCCTTATCTTGAAGAAATTCTTTAATTGAGGAGGTAACCCCTTCTCCTTCTAGTTTGATAGATTTTTATAGTTTGTAGGATTCGTAGAAATAATGTTGTAAGGTATCTACTATTGACCTTTGCTGTGTTTGAAAATTTGATCTATAGGAGTGCAGCGATATTTGCTTTTAAAATAATAGAACTCTTAACCAAATGGGATAATTTCTAGGAAATTAGGTATCATTGTATTCTGAAACTACAGTTCAAGTTTTGTGAATTCCTTTCAAAGTTTAAAAGTATTGTAAATCATTCTATGTTTTCAAATTCGTCTCAAAAGGTTATCAATATCAAGATAGAAGCCAATCCAACTTCAACACCTTCAACTCTTACCCTGTCATCCATTAACTCTTAAGGAGAAGATTGTTCATCCCATTCACTAAAGTTTATGATTACTCAGAGTGTAATTCTAAAATATCTGATATTAAAGATAAGAGGTCTTATTGCAAGCCTGCTTACCATGTTCATAGGGAAATAGTTTAACTGACATTACCAATACTGCATACCAAAACAGGGTAATGGCTTGAAATTACAAGACAAGGGGTCTCATCACGAGCCAGCTTGTTCAGTTAGACTACTACCAGTGAATGGCATTGTCAACAGCTGGCCACCAAACCAGGACAATGGCTTTTTATCTTATCAACAACAGAAAAGGAAATGAAATACAAAATATGAAAACATGTTTTGAATTCATTCTGTTAATCGCACTCTTAATTGAATGGAACAATGGACAGTAACATGGCTAAAAGGTATCCCTGTCGAAACTATAAATGTTTGCTGGCAGCAGAGGCTCTACCTATGACAGAGGAGTTCACTTTAAAAGCTGATTTGGAGAAGTTTTCTGTTTTATCATTATAAACTCAAAGAGGCTCATTTAAAACTTAGAATGTATCTATTTTCTTAAAAAAGAGAGGAAATTAGCAAAAATAGATTCATTTCACTTGGAATGCATATATACCTAGTTATATTAGAATTTTCTCCTTTGATTAGAACTCTATTTTTGAAAAAGTTTAAGTATTTCTATACTTTTCAGAGATAACTGTTTCTTCCAGCGAATCGCCAATTGTTGTGCTCCACAACAACCCCCCCATTTCATAACATTTTATTTACAAAATTATTATATGAAATGGGCCCCTTTAGAAGTCAATTGGTATCAATTTTGCATTATTTGTAAAAGGTCCGCAAACCAAATGAAGGCATTATATAAAACCTTTTGAAAAACCCATATTGAATCAAATATAACAATCTTTTATCATTGCGATAAAGCGATCGCAAGATCGCATATCGCAATGACATAGAAGACGCAAATAAGTGACATATGGGATCCCACCGATGCGATATCGCTATCGGCTATCGGCAAAACTCCATGCACATCATAAAGCACCCCATGCCATTAGTCCCGACGCGATGCGCAATCGGCAATCGGCGATATCCCATGTATAATAATAAGGCGCCTAGATTCTACCCCCGATGCGATGCGATTTCGCTATCGGCGGTCGGGGGTATGCTATCCGTATGTTTATATAACACCTATTCTCCCGATGCGATGCGATATCGCTATCGGCGATCGGCGTTTCAAAATTGCCAACATAAAGATTTAAAGTTTTCCCGATGCCCGATTGTGATATAGCGCGGATTTCGAAAAAGCCGTTAAATGGAGGGATATTATGATACATTCGTATTTAAAGTTTGATCTCTTAAATGATCCATCACCTGCACTCAACTGCCAAAATATCCATAGCACGCTTAAGCGAGTCATTCAGCCGAATAATGGTGTAATGAGCATTTAAGGGGTGGCAGGCCTTAAACGGCCATTTAATGTATATGTAAGATCTTCCCATGGATTGGATCCGCAGCCATTTTTAAGAGTTAATCTCTCAGCATGCTTTGATTGATATATCTTTCCCGTATTGGATTTTCATTAGCATATCTCTGTGTTACGTTTATTCTCGCCGCTGTGTAGAATTCATCCATAGAAGGAAGCTCAAACAAGATGGGGAATAAATCTAAGAAGACCGCAGGCGCTTCCATTACACCAGCTGCAGGACAAGCTCTCATGGACAAGAAGAAGGGCTTAATATCTGATACTACATGCACGGGTCTCACCAGAGTTACTTGGCAAGGCACTTACAACCTAATTGAAGCCGAAGAACCAGTAAAGACAGTAACAGAAGCTACTGCGGATCCTACTCGGAAGTCTGAATGTACTCTCAAGGATTTAGCCGACTCTTTCCTTCACAGAATAACGGCCAGGGAGACAATTCTCCCATACACAGACGTAGTGCGGTGGGCGATTCAAGAAATCCCAATCTTGGATAGAACTCTCAGCACTAGAGATGGAAGAATCTTCGGATCGTTCAGGCCGGATGATCTAAGGCAAATGTATCATTTGCCTGAGCCGGAGAAGATATATAATAAAGCGTTCCTGGAGAAGTTTGCAAGTGAAAATGAAGTTGAATCCGAACCCATCCGGGATTGGAGACAAAATCCAGCCAAACACAAACACGAATCTTCCGGTAAGTACTCGGTTGATTCTCTGGCTTCTCCTTATTGCTATGCAGGAATAATGATGTGTAGATTATGGGGATTGCATGACTCTGCTAATTTTACCATAGAGATGGTTCCTCTAATGGAGGCAGCTGTAAACGGTATAATTATGGATTGGGCCACCATCCTTTCTGACAAATTAGCACAAGCTGTGCGTGATTTTAGACATCAGACTGTCGTCACTGAAAGGAAAATTCCCCCATTCTATTACAGTGAATATATCTTAGATACACTATGTTTCAATTCTGAATTTCCCATGCTCGGCTGGAGGTGGACGCCACAAGATCCCACGGCTATCCACATATACCACCAGAAACTATGGAAGTCCTCTTACAAGCACCATCTGTACCAAATTTGCAATGACTTTATGGTGCCTATTCATTA
The DNA here is from genome assembly GCA_031772625.1 of Pinus tabuliformis. Lineage (NCBI taxonomy): Eukaryota > Viridiplantae > Streptophyta > Pinopsida > Pinales > Pinaceae > Pinus > Pinus tabuliformis. Next base: position 477,333,914 of record CM062812.1, on the reverse strand, counting down.
TTCTATTTTTGATAAACCCATTCCCAAGATTTCCTATCAAGCTTCGTTTGATATAGCAGTGGTAGCAAGTTGGTTTGGAGAGGAGAGATTTACCTACATAAGAGTTTTCGGCAGCCAAGCCAACCCACATGTTCTCCCTTTGTATATACCAGATAAACTGCTAGCAAGAGAAATCGCTTATCAAATTATGGCTGAGAGTGTTACACAGACTCTCAAGAAAGAAAAGAAGAGGGGTTGGACCTCTTTTCCCTTGAGGTGTGGTGTCTATACTCTGCATGATCTCAAACATGCAGAAAAGGAAGCCACAAAGATTCAATCCTTAACTCTGGCGACTATCCCAAACAGGCCATATGATCCAAAGAAAGTTGCCTACAATGCACTAGAACAGGCCAAACTGACAAAATTTGAGCACAAAGAAGATATGTTTGACGACCCATTCGTTGCAGCCGAAACAATAGGTCAGGCTAAAGAACTCGCTCGAATGAAATATAATGATGAAGGGCTGACTGAGTTTAATAAGCTTAGAGAACAGAGGTTGCAAACTCTGCCTCTAGATTTACTAGCAACAACCCCGGCGACATCATCAAGCGAGCCTGTTCGGCAACAGTCAAAGGAACCTCCGGTTGTAACAAAGGATCATAAAAATGAGCAGGAGGAAAGGCAGAGAAAAGAAAAAGAAGAAAGGCAGAAGAGAGAACACGAGGAACAACAAAAGAAAGAGTAAGAGGAAAGGCAGAAGAAAGAACAAGAGGAACAGCAGAAAAGAGAGCAGGAAAAGGTGCGGAAGGAGTCCCAAGCTGAAAAGGAAAAACAAACCACCACTGATGTCAATATAGATACTACTATTGACCCTAATTTGCTTCAAGAGTGGAAGCAATTTGACTCTATCATCAGTGGGTTGGAATGTTCCAAGGATACAGACACTTCCAAGAGAAACGATATACAGGACATCACTTCACCTCAGGTTCTAAGTGGAACCAGCGGCCCACCCATTTCCAAGGATGTTGAGATAATACCGAAAGACCCCTCTGACCAGATCATTCTCCAGGTAGAAGATATTCCTCCCCTGGATGTTTTCTACAGCCCAAGGCATAAGGCAGTGGTAAAAAGACAAAGGAAAAGGAGGAAGATTGATCAACCTCCCCTTTTTCCAGAACAAACTGTAACGGGCAGCGTGGTTTGGAAGGAGGAATTCGACCCCTCCGATGACCTAACAAAACTATCACAGTATGCGGGAGCCTATTCGGCAGCAACAATCAACAAGGCATCGGAGGTAAGTCTTCTACTAAAGACTAAGGACCAAGAAATTTTCGCATTACAGGCAGAGTTGGCTGAATCAAAGCAGAAGGCAGAGCAGGCGGAGCAGCAGTTGTCGACACAACAACAATTGAACAGTCAATTAAATCAGTAATTGCAGGCAGAAAAGCAAAGGGTCGACCAAAACGCAATCCAGAAACAGAAAGAATTATCGGAGGCAGTGGCACAATTAAGGGCAGCAAACGAGCAAATGATGAAAACAAAAGATGAGCAAATCGCTCAATTGTCATCGCAGCTCGAAAAGATAAAGGGCGCTCAACAGGTGGGTGAATTCAGAGCAGAAGCAGTGCAAATAAACACTGCATTAATATCCCAAATTAGGCTCCTGTGTCAAAAAATCGCTCAGGCAGAGCCATTGTGTGAGCTAACGACATCCATAAATCAGCAGGTAGAGAAGGCCAGGAATGAGTTAGACCAGGCCGAAGAGATCATAACCGGATATCTTGACTGGCAAGATTCTGATCAAGGAAGGGAAGCAAATTTGCCCAAGATTTCAAAAACATATAAAGACATACTTTTCACAGAATGGCACACTCAGGTAATGAAAGCAGAAAGGGCAGCTTCAAGATGTAAATCAACTTCCAGCAATCTGGTTGATCTAGTTAACAACACTCTCTACTTAGCAAATATGATTTCCCAATGTACACCAGGAAAGATGACAACAACAAATACATTGGAACAATCATGTTATCCTGATTTAGAGGAGAAAGGGAGATTAATCGCTAGGATTAATAGTTTAACTATGGAAGCATATTGGCTCTTCCTGGTAAAGCCGCATACACAGAGAGCCGCCCTTAAGTGCCTAACAGATGCCATCGGGTGTATAATTCCCGATATTCAGGATGCCACCTATGCCACCCAGCTCAGTTCACGCCTCAACAAACCTCCTGAAGTAGAGCCAATGCTTGCGATAAGTCAGCTCAGATTTAAAGGCAAGCAGCCTACCTGATGAATCATGCCGCCGATTGCCAGATCGCTGAGGAAAATAGGATCAAAATTTATTGATACCGATTTAGTTGCATTTCAGTTTAATAGATATTTAGATTAATTTAGTATTTATAGACCCTTTCATTGTTTTGGAAAGGGTCGTAAAGTTTTGTACCAGACTTAAAGACTGAAGTTTGCACTATTGTGCTTCAGTCAATATTCTTTTATGAAACTGGACCAGTTTTTCTTAATTCAACAAGGAGGCTTTTTATGCAATTGTGCACTATTGTCGTTGTTGTGAATGTTTCTGCGTTGAAGAAAGAATTACAAGTAGCGATTGATATCGGGAGTGTCAAAGCAGCTCATATGGTATTTCTATCTATGTCTGAATTCATTCCTGTTATGTGAATTGTTATTTGATTATCCTTGCTATTGTTGATTATATTCATGCGCTGTAACAGCAGATCTACATTCATACCACTATTGGATGTTTTATGATATGCTTTCCTTTTAATCATGTATATGTCGATAATATAAATGATGAGTGCAGTAATATTTCTGTAATCGTTGGGTTTAACTATTTAGGCACAATAATCTTGAATGAATTAATATCTATGTCTGACCGATGGAGTCATCTATATGCCTGTCCTTAGACACAGACCATTAAACGCTGCACTTTAAAGTTCAATAGATTCCCGGGATAGGTTATAATTCTTGTATTCTTGTTAAATAGTTTAGTTATCTGCCCATCGCTAGCTTAGTTTTATAAATCATCCATTCATCCCGATTATCTACTTTTGGGAAACTGGTCCCATTATCCCCAGTCGGAGCCACTATTCCAAACGGAAAAGGAGCTGTACTAAGGTCCGGACCGGGTGGTTATCCCCGATGTCGTTGCAGTGATTTTCGAGGCTTCAGCATATGGCAAGCATGGATAGTTGTGGAAAGCACATGAGACATGATGTATGACAACATGGTTCAACCATGGCACATGGGACAACAATGCAGCATTAGGTGTAGCGTCATGAGGTCCAACATTGTGATGACGGGCGCAACATGGTGCAACACAGTGAGGTGCAGCATGATGACGAGATGCAGCACGATGATACGTTGATGAGCCCCATAAATGGGTAATTATATGGGCTCATTTGGCCTCCTAAATTAGCTTAATCTACCATTCTCATTATTTTATTGCATGTTTTTTATTATATTTATGCTAATACAGTGAGTTAGGTTAGTCATTATGCCATGAAGTCTAATGTATGCTTTATGCAAATTTTTGGTAAATTTCGAGACAAAGTCAAACATTTAATGAGAATTTGGCAACCAATATTCGAGGAAGACAAGGGAGAGGATTTATAGGAGGGTGTCCCCCTCATTAATGACTCCCTATATTGAATCCTCCTTCAGAAAGATCGGAGCACAAGCAGCCACATCAATGCATCAAAGAGGCAGCCGAGCAAGTGAATGTTAACTGTTGTCTATCTGAAGTCTCGAGAGCCAAGCCTCCCTGATTTTAGGAGAGTTTTTGGGAGCTCCAGTTGTATGAATAGAGAGGCCTAAGGCCTCAGTAGGTTGTTGGATGTTAGTCAAATTTTCGCACTTTTGTTGCAGTTTTTGCTCAACCCATTTTGAGCTTACTTTTGTGGACAGTTTTATGTAATGTGACTATTATTTTGATAATGAAGATGAAATATTTTCTAAGCCAGCACTGAGTTCTTCCAGAGGGCTGAAGCTCTTGGGTTAGGGCCCAACCCAAGCTGCCCAGCACCTCTTGTTTTGTATTTATATGTCTTGTTGCAGTTCATGAATTAGTTGCTGTTAGATAGATTTCTTCCTTAGTAGAATAGGTTGTTTTTTGGTGATTTACATAGTTGTTTCCATTTCAGTTTGCTGAAATAGGTTAAATAGTGGTAAGAGAAAGATACAAAATGGCCATCAACAAAGCCTTGACCTCCTTTCCTCCCTTTGGGACCATGAGCTAAGGTCAAGACCCTCGTGCTGCCACCAAAAACACAGTTTTGCCTTCTCCATGCAATTTCTAGTGTTATAGTTTGATTTAGAGGTTAATGCTTTGCTTCAGATCCATTTTTCCATACTCATTTCTGTTTCTGCAATAAATCTCCATTCATGCTTTCCTTTCCATATAGCATTGTTCAGCATTCTATTTTCCTAAATCAGAATTTAGGTTAACATGAGATACAATTCTGTTTTTTGTGCAGCTAGTTTCTTTGCTTGCTCAGTTTCAGTGTTTGATTTGCAGCTCTCTTGTAGTACATCTCTGCTCATAATAAGTCAAAAAATCAGCCACCACCATCTCTCTTTGCTACATGTTCCACAGGTCATTCACAGCCCCTCATAAATCTACCCTAATTTTCTGCACTTTTCTCATAAACTTTCCTCCCTTTCCTTGAACAAATCCAACCACCTATCTCTTTCTTAATCCTCCCTGATGAACCTCGGACACCTTAACACATCCTTCTAGCCCTCAGCGACCCTTTCAAACCATTTTCCCACCTTCAAAACCTCTAAAACAGCTCTTGGCATCCTCTTGTAGATCCTCCTGTAGATCCCTTACAGCCTCATGTAGAAATTCCTGTAGGTGACTTTTTGAAGTCCGATTGCAGGGAAAGCCTCCAGAAGGTTATCATAGGCCTCCTAGGACCCATCCACTCCTTCCTACTCCTCTGCAAATCCCAAAGTCGCTACCCAATCACTGCCACATCCACAAGCAAAAAAATTACATGCATAACAATTTCACATAAAATACATAAGAATCCAAAAAGATGTTTTTTTCTTATTTCCTTCTAGAAATAGCTTGAATAGATATTGTTTACTTCCTAAGTAGGCAATGGCATGCATTTTATGGTTTTTCATCTCTCTTTCTGCAAAAGTAGGGTTAGTTGGTTAATTAGGGTTTGCTAGGGTTACTTTACATTTCAGTTTTCTTTTCCTTCCTGTAAGTAGGGTAGCCTCTGTAGAGTGAGATTTCCTCTCTTTCATCACACATAAAACTTCTTCTGGAAATTAGAGAAGTTGGCTTGAGCTCCTAGTGATCTTGCGCTAGCTGACCAAGTGACAACCTACAGTAAGAACTAGTACTTGTGCATATAGCACCGTCGCTTCTAAGTTTGTTACGAACTACTGGGTTGGTAAAAGTAGAGTAGGAAGCCCCAGGAGTTGCAGCATTATTGTTGCAATACTGGTGCTCACCACTTTTTTTTGGCGCCGTTGCAAGGGAAGTGTCAGAGTATTTTGTGATTACTGTTTTTCTTTTATTTTCTACTGCAATATTCTACTAAGTAGTTCATTTTAGCAAAAGTAGAGTAGTTGTTTCTTTCAATTTTTGCATTTCCTTGCTTTCATTTCAATTCTGCAATTTCCATTTCAGCAAAAGTAGATTAGTCCTTTCAATTCTACAATTTCCATTTCAGCAAAGGTAGATTAGTAATTTCCTTTCTTTCATTTCAATTCTGCAAATTCCTTTCAGCAAGTTCATTTCAGTAGTTGCAATTTGTTTGTTCAATCAATTTCAGGTACAAGCAGAGAGAAAACAAAAATCACCCAAAAAGATATTTTATTTCATGCCTCATAGGAACAGAAATAATTCAGGGAAATTCCTACCCAACACCCCCACCACATCGCAAAGCCACCCTTATCTCTTCTTCGGTGGCAGTGATCCAGAAGAACCTTTAGGTGAACAACCAGAGATATTTGAGGAACCTATAGGAGAAGAAGAGGAAGAAAACATCCCTCCTTAGATAATGGTTGAGAACATAAATGCTAGGGGGAATGGAGAAAGAGTAGAGGGTATCTTTCCCATCTGAGAGACCAATGGGGACACTAAAATGAAGAACATAAGCCCTTCAGCCCTACCTCACTTCCATGGATTGACTATAGAAGATCCTGACACCTTCCTGTTTGAGTTTGTTGTTATCTGTCAAACCTATGACTATGTAGAAGATGAGCAGAAGTTGAAACTGTTTCCTTCTACCCTCAAGGATGCAGCATTGCGCTGGTTCATGGGGTTACCTGGCAACAACATCACAACTTGGGCTCAGATGCAACAAGCCTTTAATAACAAATATTGAGACTACTATAGGTCAAAAGATACCAAGGAAGAAATCTTTTGAATGACCATGGGAAGTGATGAATCCTTGGAAGATTATGAAGAAAGGTTCCAGCTTAGTTATAAAAGGGCCAGGTGCACACTTGACCCCGAATCTCTGAAGTTGGTCCTACTTAGAGGAATTCTGGAAGACCTTCTAGACACCCTCCATTTACTGGCTGGGGGAGACATCTACCAACTACCTTATGAAGACATAAATACTATTTTTAGAAACCATTCTAGGGCAGCCAGAAAGAGAGGTAGGGGGAGTCAACCCACAGCCAGTACCTCCTCATCCAGTTCATCCCTTAAAGGTGAACTTGGAAACATGCTGGAAGACTTCAAGAGTGAGATGCTGCAAACTCTTGCCATGCAAATGGATACCTTACATATCAAAAGGAAACAAGAGGAAGCAGAGAGGGCTTTGGCCATTTTTTGTCCTAGGTGCACCAGAAGGCATCCTAGGCACGAATGTCCATTGAAATATATAGAGGTTTGTTCAGTTTGTAAATAATATCATTCTACAGATAAGTGCCCTTCCTTGCTCGGACTTAGAGTTGTATACCAAGGGGCCGAAGGAGCCACTGAACCACTCTATTTCATGAACCAAAGGAGACCGCATGGACCTAGACCATACCAACAGGGAATGCAAGGGACATCTCAGGCATACTACAACCCCAATCAAGCCACTTCCATACTTTCTTGGGGTCCCCCTACTCATCCTTCCTGGTCCACACTTCCTCCTTGGTCCTATCAATCTCAATATCATGACCAACTAGCCGCTCCTTCATTCCACTCCTATACTCAGCCACAACCTCAGTGGAATGCATCTCATCATGGGTGGAGGCCCCAATATAACTCTCCTCTCGCTCTTTTGCTTCTACCACCTACTCAACTGTAACCATTGCCTCCTGCTCCACCAAGGCAACCCAAATGCGTGCTCAACTGAACCTGAACCCAAACAACAGACAGGCTCAGCAAATATACAGTGGGGAACCATCATGCCCAACCTATGTTGTGGAGATTCAGGAGATTAACCTACGATCTAGGAAGGTTCTCCCAGATAGACAGCCTCTCCCTCAGGAGGTTGAGGAAGATAAAGAGGAAAGTGAACCAAAAGCAAATCCACCATTTCTTGAGAGACTATTTGGGACAACACAGCCCACCCCAGAAGAAACTGAACTTCTGGGAGAATTGAAACAGTTATGTGTAAAGATACCACTTCTCCAAGCGATAAAGGATGTGCCCATATACAATAAGATGATCAAAGAGAAGTGCTTCAGGCATCCAGGCAAGTGCAAGAGAGATGCCCCAACCATCAATGTCATAGGACAACTATCTAACCTAATGTTGGGGAAGGTAATATGTCTAGAATATTTAGACCTTGGAAGCCCAGTAGTTGATGTCCACATCAATGGCACCATGATCCCACATACCTTGATTGATCTGGGAGCTGCCATTAATGTGATGACAAAGGACACCATGCTCAAGCTCAAACTCCAGGGCTCCTTGAGAAAAACCACAACAGTATTGTAGCTAGCAGACCGCTCCACTGTGACCCCTGAGGGGATTGTGGAGGACGTGATGGTCTCCATTGATTCTTGGGAGTACCCTACTGATTTCTTGGTTCTCCAGCCGAAAGCAAAGCTCACTGGGTATCCTCTCATCTTGGGAAGACCCTGGTTGGCCACTATCGATGCTTACATCAGTTGTCGAGCTAGGAACATGACTATCAATAACGGGCATATGTCCAAGCAGCTAATCCTATACCCTCCTACCCAACCCCTGCTAGAACATGATCTACCTCTTTGGTTGGAGGAGGAGGATGAAAATGAAGTCTATTCTGCACCACTGTGTGCAATAGAAACTGTCATGGGGGGAAACTGCAGAATGAGGATGATATCATTGAAAATTTAATTCAGAATCCACCCCCTAGTATTTTTCCATTACAAGATCTAGTGAAAGAAACCCAAGACAATCCCTTAACTGATCTCTGTGGGGCCGGCCCAACCTCTCTCCATGTTAAGAATATAGAGTTCGGCCCAGAAAGAACCTTGAAAATCAACTCATCCCTATCCACCTCCTAGGAGAAGGAACTGTGTAGCTTATTGAGAAATCATTTAGATGCATTCGCCTGGAGCTATAAGGAGATGAAGGGAGTGCACCCTTCAGTTTGTACTCATCACGTTTACATTAAGGAAGATTGCAAACTAGTCAGACAACCTCAAAGGAGGATGAATCGAGCCCTTATAGACATTGTTAAGGCAGAATTGCAAAAGTTACTGGATGTAGGATTCATCTACCCCATCTCTGATAGTGAATGGGTCTCTTCTTTGGTGCTAGTGCCAAAGAAAAATGGTAAGTGGAGGATCTGTGTCGATTATCGGGAACTGAACAAGGCCACTAAAAAGGGCCATTTTTCTTTGCCTTTCATAGATCAAGTGTTAGATGGTTTGGCGGGGAAAAAGTTTTTCTCCTTCCTAGATGGGTTTAGTGGGTACAATCAGATTCAAATCAACCCAGAAGAACAAGATAAGACCACCTTCACTTGTCCTTGGGGTACCTTTGCATATCGGGTCCTTCCTTTTGGTTTGTGCAATGCTCCCGCCACTTTCCAGAGAGCAGTATTGAGTATATTTTCCAAACTAGTTCATGATGCAGTGGAAATATATATGGATGATTTTACTCCTTATGGTTCTAACTTCCTGGAAGCTTTATATAACCTGAGAAAAGTTTTGGACAAGTGTATTGAAATGAACCTATCCCTTAGTCCAGAAAAATGTGAATTCTTGATGACTGAAGGGACCGTGCTAGGTCATGCAATATCTCAACAAGGATTGCAAGTGGGCCCCAACAAAATTGCCATCATCCAAAGGGTCCCACCTCCTCAAAAGGTGAGAGATGTCTGAAGTTTCCTAGGCTTAGCGGGATATTATAGAAGATTCATTAAAGATTTCAGTAAGCTAGCCTATCTGTTGTTTGGTCTTTTGGGAAAAGATGTCAAGCTCATATGGACTGAAACCTGTCAAGAAGCCCTAGATACCTTGAAAAGCAAACTTGTGACTGTCTAAATTTTGAGAGGCCCAAACTAGGCCCTACCTTTCCACATTCACACAGATGCCTCGAACAAAGCAATAGGAGTAGCCTTGGGGAAGATTGATGAAAAGTTACCTTATGCCATATACTTTATAAGTAAAAAATTGTCCAAGGTAGAGTTAAACTACACGGTCACCGAGAAGGAACTCCTAGCCATAGTGCATTCCTTAAATAAGTTTAGACATTACATCACAGGCTATCAAACCTTTGTACACACTGATCATGCTGCAATTAGGTATTTAATGAATAAACTAGATGTAAATGCTCGCATTATTAGATGGTTTCTTTTACTGCAGCAGTTTGATTTAACCATTGTTGATAAGCCTGGTAAAGAAAATGTTGTTGCTGACTTTTTGTCTAGAATAGATTTTCCTGCAAGTGAGGAAGGAATGGTGGATGATCAAATGCCAGATGAGCACCTATTTTCTATCTCAGTACTCTCTCCGTGGTTTGCTGATATAGCTAATTATTTGGTTTCAGCATAGTTCCCACCACACCTGTCCTCGAAAGAGAAGAGCAATATCGTGAGGAAAAGCACCCCTTTCACTTGGATTGGGGGAAATCTCTTCAAACTTGGCCCAAATCAGATCTTGAGAAGATGTGTCAGGGAGGAGGAAGTTTTTGACATTCTCCTAACCTGTCATGACAGGCCTTGAGGAGGCCATTTTGCAGCAAAAAGGACTGCCTTCAAAATCTTGCAAGCAGGTTACTATTGGCCTACTCTTCATCAAGATGTGAAGAGATATACCAACCAATGTGATTGGTGCCAAAGGATGGGGAAACCTACTCCAAAGGACGAGATTCCCATGCAACCTCAAGTGACTTTTGAGCCATTTTAGAAGTCAAGCATGGACTTTGTGGGTCCTATCAACCATCCTTCAAAACAAAGGCAATACATCATTGTCTGCACTGATTACCCGACAAAATAGGCAGAGACAAAAGAAATCAAAGCAGCAACTGAGGAAAAAGTAGCTGAGTTTTTAAGAGAGAACATCTTCTATAAGTTCAGGTATCCAAGAGAACTGGTTACAGATCAATGTAGTCAGTTCACTTCCAATTTGATTGAAGACCTGCTCACACATCATAAAATCAAGCATAGGACTTTCAACCCTTACCATCCACAAGCCAATGGGCAGGTGGAAGTCACTAACAGAGCTTTGGAAGGAATTCTGACCAAGGTAGTGAGCAGCAGCAGAAAATATTTGGCAGATAGATTGGTTGAGGCCACCTAGGCATACAACACCACATGGAAGACCACCATTGAGTTCACACCCTATGAACTGGTATATGGGAAGAAGACTTTGCTGTCAATAGAATTTGAATACAATACACTAAGGATGGCAGCTCAACTGGGCCTAGACCTCAGCCATGCACAAAGGGAAAGGTTACTCCAGCTCAATAGATTGGATGAACAAATATTGCAGGCCCTTCTCCACACAGAGGTAGTCTAGCTTCAAAGGAAGATATGGCATGACAAAAATATCAAGGAGAAGCAATTTCAAGAAGGAGATTGGGTGTTGCTCTATGACTCAAGGTATAAATATTTCAAAGGCAAGCTGAGGACAAGATGGCTAGGACCCTACACTATAGAAAAATGCAATGTCAATGGTTCAGTTCTGATCAAAACCATTGATGAGGAAGCCATCCCATGCTTGTCAATGGACATAGGTTGAAAATTTACAAGAAGCCCCTCTCCAAGCGAGAGTTCATTGAAGATCTGAATAAGACAGTGTTGGTAGTGGAGCAGGTCTTAGCCTCCACTCCACCCACTGACTGAGAAAAAGGAAAAAATAATAAGGACTCAAGTGAAAACCTCTATGAGGTGCTTGAGTCCCATCATTGGGTTGAAAACCTCTTTTGAGGCGACCCAGTGATGACAAAAACAAAAAAAGAGAGAGAATAAGATCCCTGGGTGAAAACCTCCCTTGGAGGCACCCAAGGCAGGCAAGTAGGGTGAAAACCTCCTGGAGGCGCCCTAGTTGTCATTTCAAAAAAGAAACAGAGAAAAAAGGAAGAGAAATTTGACTTTTAAACTGCATTGCAGGTTACAGGTGGACCACAGGAAGCAAGAGGAAATGCCCCAAAGCCTATTACTCATCCTCTATCCTCTTCTCCATCATTTCTGACCTTTTTCCACCTCTCTGCATTTTTTTTTAAGATTGTACATCCTACAGGAGGCCTTGTGTGTTCTACAGGAGGCTCCTGTAGAAATCATAGAGAGCCCGAAATAGCTTTTAAAAACAGTTTGAGGAGTTGGGGAATTTCCTGGAGAGCATGTAAGTTATCCTCCAGCTATCCACCATCCTAACCCTCCATCCTACACTTGCACCACCTCATTTCCATTAATTTCTTTCCTTCCTGCAACAAAAACACAAAAACCAGTTTTTCAAAAAAATATAAGGAAATAAAAAGAACAGCACCTCCACAACTCACCTGCAGCTTATCAAATACCTCTCCATTGCCATCAGTATCTTCAGTAGCATCCTCACAGCTCCGAGCACAAGAATCAGCTAAACATTTTAGAGGGAGAAGCAACTATAGGAGCTCCTGTAGGATTTCTTGTAGCAGCCGATCCCCTTAAAATCAAGCTCCAGCGGCAAAATAGGTGTAGCCATAGGAATGCAGAGGATGTCCGAAGCAAGATTCAGCTAAAGGGCACCGGTACAAAAGAAACAAGCCACATATCAAGAAGCAAAGAGAACATGGCATAAGGGATACAGGCATGCAACACTGAAATCCGAGCATGCAGCAGCAACAGAACCATGCAGCACCGTAGCACGAACATTCGACCTGCAGGTAAGTGTCTAACCCTCTCCTCTATTGCATCTGTATAATTCAAAAATTGCATGAATGAATGAGATGGTTAGGGTTAAACTAGAAAGGTGGCCAGTTAACTGGCCACCCTCATCCAGTTCGACTGCGCTCATCTGGAGATCCCACACACATGTGCCTAGTCAACTCATAGAAAATCCAAAAAGACAGGTAGTGGTGGGTGTATAAACTCCAATGCAAATGATGGGAAGCGATTGATGGTAGAAGTCATGAGGAGTCATGATGACATAGGAGTGGGGACAAATGGTTTGAATAATGGCAACGTACCCTTTTTGCCACCTCACATCATCAATGGAAATATCTCTAGTAAACATAAGTACTCCTCCTTGAACTTATTCACCACCTTTGTTTTCATTTTATCATCGTCCCCGCGGCTGCAACAAGCTCCATACCACCTCCATAGCCTTGATAACATCGTTCTCTATCGTTTTCAGCCCTCCTCCTATTATCGGCGTTCTACAGAAGCATTATCGGATTCTACAGGAGCAGTAATAGGTTCTATAGGAGAACCTAAAACCATTTCTACAAGAGGGGCAGTAAGCAGTTTTACAAAAGAGAACACGGGGTTTTCACTCAAATTCGGACCTGAAGAGGTAGGCTTTGCACAAACCCACCTTAGATATTCATATGTACAAGGAATGATGTAATTTTAAGGACAAATTAAGCTTGAAAAGAAGAGGAATTGCATTAAAAAAAATTTGTCTGTTTCTTAAAAAAACACAGTTTTTCTCTGTTTCCTATTTCTGCAAAAATTGTTGTCTCCTTCTCCACCTGAGGGTGTTCCAAAAGATTATAAACATAATGACAGATGGGTTCACGAGGAAGGAACCCATAAATTCAGTCAGGCTCCATGAACATCCTGAGGCAGTAGCCATTTTTACCAAAGCCAATTGGATGCCATTTTTCGAAAAATTTAGAGGGTATGATGAAGAAGTGACTCAGGAGTTTTCCCTTTCCTTGGTACCCCACTCAAAGACCCATGCCACTGTTACTTTCAGAGGTCTCACCATGGAAATCACCCCAGAATTTATCAGTAGGGTTACCAGTCTTCCACTTGGACTACCTTGGAGCAAAGATGAAAAGCCATTGGGTGAAGTTGCCAAGAAAACCTTTTTCCAACCAAATGAGCATCCTGTAGAGGACAAAAATGGCATTAGAAGAACAAGCATACCTTACCCTTGGGATGAGGTCAGTTACCAAATTATCAAGTACATTTCCTGTGAAGGGAGGTATAGCATAGTTTATGGTTACCATTTTAGACTTCTGCATGAGCTGAGATATGGCATGGATATTCCCACACCCCAAAAACTCAGCATTCCCTATTTTCTCCTACAGTCCCTTATAGACTCCAGCATTAAATTGAAGGCAGGAGGTCCAGATCAATTGGCTCACCATGGACTAATTAAACTACTGGTGGAAGAAGCCCTCCACACCTTCACAATCCCCATATCCTGGGAGATCTTCAGAAATATGACAGGAGAAGATGATATAAAATCCCTCACATATGACCTCAGTCCTTCTGAAAGTGAGGGGGAAGAACAAAAAGGGGAAGATGAGGAGGAAACCAAAACAAAGAAGGAAGAACCTAAAACAGAGAAGGAAGAAACTAAAAAAGGGAAGGAAGAGACTAAAACAAAGGAGAAAAAGACCAAATCAAAGAAGGAGGAACCTATGACAGAAGAGAAAAAGACTAAAATAGAAAACAAAAATACTAAACCAAAGAAGAAAAAGACTAAAGCAGAGAAGGTAGAAACTAAACAAGATGAGAAGGAAACCAAAATAGAGCTAGAGGAAACAAAGCTAGCAGAGGCAAAAAAGACAAAAGAAGAGGAAAAAGGGGCAAAGAAGACATAAGTGTCTCCTGAGACACTAGAAAGGGAAGCAGTAGCTGTTCTTGCTGCCCTCAGCACCCCAGATAAACCCAAACAAAAGAGGAAAAGGCAACCATCAATGTATTTCAGGGCTCAAAAAAGCACAAGAATAAAAATAGGGAAGCCACAGCCATCCTCAAAAGAGCCTATCATAATTGAAGATTCCCTTACTGTAAAAAGGGAAGAATCTCCATCCAAAACCCCCATTACTTATGAAAGAGGAAGTCCTAGATCTTCCACTTGGAAGGAAAGAATAAAACTACAGGACTCAAAAACAGTCCTACAGGAGGCACAAATTGCTCTACAGGAGACCCTAACAAAGCTACAGGAGACTGAGAAACTTGAGAAAAGGGTAGAAGAGCAGACTAAGAGGAAGGATGAAATAGCAGAGACACAAGAACCTGACCCCCAGCCTAGTTTAGGCTCTTATTACAACCTTCTTGAAGGGGGGGAAATTATTCCACAGAAATTTGCAGTCCCACTTTTCTTTGAACTGGAAAAAGAAAGGGTAAGGAGCCATAGATGGATGCAGATTGCCAAGTCCAAAGGGGTGGAGGACATTGGCCACATGGAGAACAAGCTGAGAGAAATGGGTTAGGAGTTGAGCACTGTAAGACATATAGAAGCAATCAGAAGATCTCACTTGGAAGCAGAAAATGAAATGTTAAGAAAATAGCTGCAAGAAAAGGACACATAATTGGCATGCATGGCCAGCTGGTCTATGGAGGCACTACAATGCAGGCAACCAGAAAAATGATATGGAGTATACCTTAAAGACCAGTGGCTATAGTTTCAGATCAAGACCTTGGCACAGAGAGGCACCATGCCTTGTCAGGATTATAAATAATTTACAGACCTACGTGACCAAAGTTCAGTGAAAGACAAGGCAAAGATAGCAGAGTTTTATTTGCATAACTTGGCCCTCACTGATATGAACCTATGGGACCCCAATGCTAGGCTAGGGGACTTACAACTGATGGCCATGGCATCATGGATGAATCATGAGGAGAAAAGGGCAACAGAAATCAAAAATTTGATGGCAAAAGAGAAAAATGAACCCTTAATGATCTGAGCTGAGCCAGCAGACCCAATGGCTCTCATTAGTGTCCACCAGCTACTTGCAAATAATCCTCAAAGTGCCCCTAAGTATATCAATGAGCAGGCCCAGGCCATTGCACATTTTGAAGACATGGAAAGATTACTTGGGGAAGATTTTATTCATGCTTGTATGAGGAGGTGGAACACTCTCCCACACAGTCTACAAATCAGGGAGTATCACTCCCCAACAAGGATGAAAGAAGCATTAAGGAGAGTGCCATTGTACAAGCGCTCTATGCAGAGTTTGAAGGCCAATTGGATTGGCCTCAAATTGAGTCCTCCACTGCTTCTAGGCTTACTGGAAGGTGTAAAAGAGGAAAAAGAACAACAACAGTGGGAAGAGGTGGATAGAAAGGCAGGATTCCATGATAAAGAATAGGATCTCACATCAGAAGCATGGGATGTCAGGGAAACCATCAGGGCCATCAAACATGAGGAGATAGACTAGTTGCTCAGAGGATGAGCAACACATTCGGTAGGGCGGTGATGATGAGCCCCATAAATGGGTAATTATATGGGCTCATTTGGCCTCCTAACTTAGCTTAATCTACCATTCTCATTAGTTTATTGCATGTTTTTGATTATATTTATACTAATAGAGTGAGTTGGGTTAGTCATTATGCAATGAAGTCTAATGTGTGCTTTATGTAGATTTTTGGTCAATTCTGAGACAAATTCAAAGGTTTAATGAGCATTTGGCAGCCAATATTCGAGGAAGACAAGGGAGAGGATTTATAGGAGGGTGTCCCCCTCATTGATGACTCCCTACTTCGAATCCTCCTTCAAAAAGCTCAGAGCACAAGCAGCCACATCAATGCATTAAAAAAGAGGCAGCCGAGCAAGTGAATGTTAACTGTTGTCTATCTCCAGTCCTAGGAGCCAAGCCTCCCTGATTTTAGGAGAGTTGTTGGGAGCTCCAATTGCATAGAGAGGCCTAGGGCCTTAGTAGGTTGTTGGATGTTAGTCAAATTTTCGCACTTTTGTTGCAGCTTTTGCTCAGCCCATTTCGAGCTTACTTTTGTGGACAGATTTATGTAATGTGACTATCATTTTGATAATGAAGATGAAATCTTTTATGAGCCAGCACTGAGTTCTTCCAGAGGGCTAAAGCTCTTGGGTCAGGGCCCAACCCAAGCTACCTAGCACCTCTTGTTTTGTATTTATATGTCTTATTGTAGTTCATGAATTGGTTGTTGTTAGATAGATTTCTTCCTTAGTAGAATAGGTTGCTTTTTGGTGATTTACATAGTTGTTTCCATTTCAGTTTGCTAAAATAGGTTAAATAGTGGTAAGAGAAAGATACAAAATGGCCATCAACAGAGCCTTGACCTCCTTTCCTCCCTTTGGGACCATGATCTGAGGTCAAGACCCTCGTTCTGCCACCAAAAACACAGCTTTTCATTCTCCATGCAATTTCTATTGTTATAGTTTGCATTAGAGGTTAATGTTTTGCTTCAAATCCATTTTTCCATACTCATTTTTGTTTCTACAATAAATATCCACTCATGCTTTCCTTTCCATATATCATTGTTCAATATTCTATTTTCCTAGATCAGAATTTAGGTTAACATGAGATACAATTCTGTTTTTTGTGCAGCTAGTTTCTTTGCTTGCTCAGTTTCAGTGTTTGATTTGCAGCTCTCTTGTAGTACATCTCTGCTCATAATAAGTCAACAAATCAGCCACCACCATCTCTCTTTGCTACATGTTCCACAGGTCATTCATAGCCCCTCATAAATCTGCCCTAATTTTCTGCACTTTTCTCATAAACTTTCCTCCCTTTCCTTGAACAAATCCAACCACCTCTCTCTTTCCTAATCCTCCCTGATGAACCTCAGACACCTTAACACATCCTTCTAGCCCTCAGCTACCCTTTCCAACCATTTTCCCACCTTCAAAACCTCTAAAACAGCTCTCGGCATCCTCTTGTAGATCCCCTGCAGCCTCCTGTAGAAATTCCTGTAGGTGACTTTTTGAAGTCCGATTGCAGGGAAAGCCTCTAGAAGGTTACCAGAGGCCTCCTAGGACCCCTCCACTCCTTCCTACACCTCTGAAAATCCCAAATTCGCCCTCCATCGCCACCCAAACGCTGCCACATCCACAAGCAAATAAATTACATGCATAACGATTTCACATAAAATACATAAAAATCCAAAAAGATTTATTTATTTATTTATTTATTTTTATTTTTTTCCTTCTAGAAATAGCTTGAATAAATTTTGTTTACTTCCTAAGTAGGTAATGGCATGCATTTTATGGTTTTTCATCTCTCTTTCTACAAAAGTATGGTTAGTTGGTTAATTAGGGTTTGCTAGGGTTACTTTACATTTCAGTCTTCTTTTCCTTTCTGCAAATAGGGTAGCCTCTGTAGAGTGAGCTTTCCTCTCTTTCATCACACATAAAGCTTCTTCTGGAAATCATAGAAGTTGGCTTGAGCTCCTAGTGATCTTGCGCCAGTTGACCAAGTGACAACCTATAGTAAGAACTAGTACTTGTGCATACAACACCGTCACTTCCAAGTTTGTTACGAACTACTGGGTTGATAAAAGTAAAGTAGGAAACCCCAGGAGTTGCAGCATTATTGCTGCAATATTGGTGCTCACCATAGGTCAAGGAGTCACCTTGGAGAATCAGTTGAAGCAGCTTGTCTTCAACTGATCTCATGTATCATCTTCTTAGAGATGATCTATGCTTTTAGCTAGATATGTCAAAGTGTTTACTTTTGTTGTAAATGTACTCTCTCTCTCTCTCTCTCTCTCTATTGAACTATTGAAGAACATATAAGAAGAATTGATCAAGGGTTTCCCCACATTGGGGTTTTTCCCTGGCTAGCACTACATCTTGTGTCCTTTTGTCTTGTCTTGTCTTCTGTGATTTATGTTTATTTTCTATCTACAGTTTACTTTAACGTTGATGTGATTGCTAATGTGGAAAAGATATTGAGCTAACTATGAAAATTGAAATAAATTACTCTAAGCATAGAACATACCTAAAATTAACAATGATGCCCCAGGAGGTTGATGCAATAAAAAAAGGATTAAAAGCAAAAATGTCCACAAGCAAGAACTAATAAGAAAAGAAAATCATAAAATGCAAAAGGTGGTCGAGACACACAAAAGCCACATGGGCAAAAGCCAAGCATGAGCTCTACTCCTTCATCTATGGCCATCAGTTGATTTATGGGGTTAACTATGCCCTACCACATTATGGAAAGGAATCCTTGCATGTCCCAACCCTTAGTATGCGATGAGTTTCCCCACATTATGGGGGTAATAAATTTTGCCACATCGTATAAAGCATGCTCTTATCCTAGGAGCTTCGAGTTGTAATACAAAAGAAAAATCTATAAAAACGCAAAAGGAATAAGAGGGGTGGAAAAACAAAGGCCAAGGTAACTCATGCATCCATGTATGATCCCTCCTTACATTCATACACCCAAGGTGTGGGATTTCCTTATCTTAGCTACCCGTGTACCATAGCATGTGGCTTAGAGCCTTCCCTTTGTCCCTCTTTGTTCCATCATTATTTCACATGACATCTGCCATTTGAATGATGTACCTTGGACATGTCATTCCCTTAGAGGTTGAAACCACCTAATATGGTCCCTCATTAACCACTCCTACCTAGGAAGGTAACACTATTACATGTTCAAAGCCCCAAAATTGGAAGGGAAAACCATTATTAAGTCTCACTTCTGCCCTTGATTAGCAAGCTTATTCACTCAACCGCGCTAATGAATTATTGTATCTGAAGGTGAGGAGACACATTGGATCTTATACAAGATTGCAGGTGGGTTTCATCTTGGACTTGGCCTCCCGATAAGGGATCCAATCCCTCCAGAGGATCATGATGGAATTTTTAGGTTGACCGTTGAGAACCATGGTTCTCCATTCATGCAGAGCATTGATTTCCACACCATAAAATAGAGTTCACACACACACACATAAGACACAAGAAATGCTCTAGGAAACCCTTTCAGGAGAAAACCTAGCTGGAAGGTGAGGTCGCTCCACTCTCTTTCTCACTCTCACAATATGGTTGCAAGTAAAAAAAGTAAGGCCTATGGCCCTTGGGTTGCTACTGTGCATAGATCCTATTTGTGTTCTCTACCTCCTATCTTTGTTGGCTATCTTTGCTCAGCCATGGAACAAAATGCACTCGACAGAATGGAATGCCTCTTCCTCCCAGTGGCCCGATTTTAACATAGACCAATAGCCTACTAGTGCTTAAATTTGACTACAACAACTCTTAACTAGAGTTATAATATAAAATCTTATAGAGTCTTTTACATCAAAATCACACGGCTAGCCCCTTTTCAATGAATAATGGGGGTTGATGTGGCATCCTCTTGAATTATAGGTGTGAAAACAGGAAGGTCAACTTCTGAGTGGCATAAATTTTTCATACAAAATTTTATTGATGTGCTTCTTGCATTGTTAGAAAGCTCCTTTTGTGTAGAATAACATGTAAAGGTGTCACGTTGAGTGGCAAAGTTTTAACCCCAAAAAAAATTTGTTTGATGCCTAAAATCACTCCCACAAGGTTTCAGACCTAGTTTTGCCAAACTAGGTGTCGTCGGTGAAAACAGCCCCGTGAGCTTATTCCTCCATCTTTTCCACTCTAAATGCATCGAGATGGATGAAAAAAAATATAATGATCTAATTTGGATCAAGATGACACAGTTGTGAGACACAAGGAGAGTAATATCATTGGCGGATAGAGCTATCCAATTGTAAAGATCGAGCAGGGAAGAAGAGTTTGAGCCAGAAGGAGAGAAGAAGCAAGAGAGAGCAGCGAAAGAGAAATTTCGGAGGAATTTCCTAGTAATGTCCAGCTCCAGAGAGCCAGCAGAGAGGAGGCCAAAATATTTTGCAAGTCATCCAGTTGGTGCAAGTTACCCAGATAAGGAGAGTGAAGTGTTGGGAAGAGTTCAGATCAGTTTTCAGAGGCCATAAATTCATTCCAGAAGGCAAAGTGAAATATTCTAGTGGCAGGAGAAGGATAAATGGTCAATTTGGAGCAATTCCAAGAGGTCATACGAATTGCTCAGACCAACAGTGCAAGAAGCTATTCAGGCAGTGCAAGAAGCCAGTCAGGCAGTGCAAGTAGCTCAGAAGAGGGTAGAGTTGTTTTGCAAAGGGAGAAATTTTCTCCTAATTATTTTTGGAGATATTTTTGCTGGAGGATTGCTAGTCAGGAATCCAGATTATTGTACTCAAATTTTGTTGTTGCGTAATAATAAAATAAACCCTCATATATTGCACTAGTTTTCCCTTTGGGGTTTTTCCGGGGACTTTTGTCCGAAAATATTGGTGTCATTTTTATTATGTGTGTATCTATTTCTCAATTCCTAAGTTTATTTTTCGCAACGTAATTTCATTGTGAGAATTTCAGTGTGATTTATTCATTATTTGTCGTAACAAATAAACTACATAATTAATTAGTTAGAAGAATAAATTTCCAGTTGTTGTAATTTAAGGACATTTCACATGGTATCAGAGCATTGACGATCATATTAGAGGCTCAGTAGCGAGAAGGAGAAATTATGCAGGTTTTAAGGGAGTTATGAGCAAAATTTCTCAGATTTGCGCAGACCACTAGGAATTACAAATTTTCAGAGGCAAAGGGTTCGCTTTTCCAGTTGTAGGTGGAGGAAAATTTGATCATCCTTAGGAGAAAAAAATTGCAGGTTGTGCATTTGTTGGATAGAAGGTTCCAATGAGAAGATCAGTTAGTTCGTTGAGAAAATATTCCCGCAATTGATTTGCAACTAGTTTTGAAGCAATAGATCAGCACTAGGAGGAAGAGAAAATCACACTAAAAGTTATACTTAGGTGTCTTCAATAAAATTCTCAGATTTCTCCATTATAGCCATAGAGAGATTTAACATTCAATAGGCTATGAATTTATCTTCCAGATTAGAGGATGAATTCACTCAAATAGCTTGCCTCTCTAGCTCTACTTCACAGGGTGTCTGGTATATAGACAGTGGAGCGTCGACTCATATGATATGGATTAGAGAATACTTCTCCAAATATAAGGAGGAATAAATGGACTTTCAGATTCAGATGGGAAACAAAAGTAAATGTACTCTAGTTGGAGGAGGTACCATTGAGATTCAGCGGGAGTCAGGAGCAAGCACTAGTGTTATAGATGTGATGCATATGCCCAACTTGGGAATGAACCTTATTTCAGAATCCCAGTTATAGGATAAGGGATATGATGTATGCTTTGTAGGGAAGAAGGTTTTCATAAAACACCAAAATTGGAAGAGGGTAAGGTAGATTGGAGTTCATAGAAACAAATTGCACAAGTTGTAGCTCAAGTCTCAAAAGGCACTAGTTACAAACAACAACAGTGATAGCAGTAGCAGTGGAGAGACCTGAATGCGATATGGCATAGGAGAATAGGACATTTACATCATGGAGAACTTAGGATGCTTAGAGAGACTGTAATAGTTGCTCGGAAATTAGACACAAAACATGATGATATGTGTAGGGGGTGCATACTTGGGAAGTATGTTAAGGCAACATTCCCAAGAAGTGATAATAGAACAGATGGTGTGTTACAGCTTATACACTCGGATATTTGTAGTCCTATGTCCATTAAATATCTTGGATGGTATGAGTACTTCGTAACCTTCATCGATGACCATTCTAGGAAAACCAAGATCTATTTCTTGAAGACCAAGGATGAGGTCTTTAGTCGCTTCAAGCAATTTAAGGCTCTAGTTGAGAATGCGACAGGGAAGAAGATCAAGGTACTTCACTCTAATAATGGAGGAGAGTACACAGATAGTGACTTTGCGGGATTCTGTGTGAACGAAGGAATCAGGAGGGAGTGGACAACTCCATACAATCCACAACATAATGGTGTAGCGGAGCGAAAAATAGGTCAATAGTTGGGGTTGCAAAGGCAATGTTATATGACCAGGGTTTGCCCAAGCTTTTATGGGCAAAGGCATGTAACACGACTGTGTATATCCATAACAAGGTTCCTCACAAGGCATTGGGGAAGATAACAGGAAAAGAAGTCTTCTCGGGGAAGAAGTCAGAAGTAAGTCACTTTGGCAACGCCATAGCTTATTGCCATGTTCCAGATGAAAAACACACAAAATTGGATCAAAATGTAAAGAAGGGGTTCTTTGTTGGGTATAGAAAAACCTCAAAGTCATACAGTATCTACACTCCTAGTACCAGGAAGATTATCATGAGACGAGACATGAATTTCATGGAGGACATAGCCTTCAATAAATCTCGTAAGTTTCCAATAGATGATCAAAATGAGCCAGCAGGAGCTCCATTAGTCCAGTATAGGGGCAGCCACAAGGACAACCGCATGGACAGTCACCATGATCTAGTACAGTCACAAGTACTAGCACGATCTTGGACCGTTTCAGATCTGTGAAAAGATAGGCCATTTGACCTTTATATTGCAAGACTTATCAGGGTTGAGAGATTCTCTACTTGTTAATGGCCTTATCTTGAAGAAATTCTTTAATTGAGGAGGTAACCCCTTCTCCTTCTAGTTTGATAGATCTTTATAGTTTGTAGGATTCGTAGAAATAATGTTGTAAGGTATCTACTATTGACCTTTGCTGTGTTTGAAAATTTGATCTATAGGAGTGCAGCGATATTTGCTTTTAAAATAATAGAACTCTTAACCAAATGGGATAATTTCTAGGAAATTAGGTATCATTGTATTCTGAAACTACAGTTCAAGTTTTGTGAATTCCTTTCAAAGTTTAAAAGTATTGTAAATCATTCTATGTTTTCAAATTCGTCTCAAAAGGTTATCAATATCAAGATAGAAGCCAATCCAACTTCAACACCTTCAACTCTTACCCTGTCATCCATTAACTCTTAAGGAGAAGATTGTTCATCCCATTCACTAAAGTTTATGATTACTCAGAGTGTAATTCTAAAATATCTGATATTAAAGATAAGAGGTCTTATTGCAAGCCTGCTTACCATGTTCATAGGGAAATAGTTTAACTGACATTACCAATACTGCATACCAAAACAGGGTAATGGCTTAAAATTACAAGACAAGGGGTCTCATCACGAGCCAGCTTGTTCAGTTAGACTACTACCAGTGAATGGCATTGTCAACAGCTGGCCACCAAACCAGGACAATGGCTTTTTATCTTATCAACAACAAAAAAGGAAATGAAATACAAAATATGAAAACATGTTTTGAATTCATTCTGTTAATCGCACTCTTAATTGAATGGAACAATGGACAGTAACATGGCTAAAAGGTATCCCTGTCGAAACTATAAATGTTTGCTGGCAGCAGAGGCTCTACCTATGACAGATGAGTTCACTTTAAAAGCTGATTTGGAGAAGTTTTCTGTTTTATCATTATAAACTCAAAGAGGCTCATTTAAAACTTATAATGTATCTATTTTCTTAAAAAAGAGAGGAAATTAGCAAAAATAGATTCATTTCACTTGGAATGCATATATACCTAGTTATATTAGAATTTTCTCCTTTGATTAGAACTCTATTTTTTGAAAAAGTTTAAGTATTTCTATACTTTTCAGAGATAACTGTTTCTTCCAGCGAATCGCCAATTGTTGTGCTCCACAACAACCCCCCCATTTCATAACATTTTATTTACAAAATTATTATATATGAAATGGGTCCCTTTAGAAGTCAATTGGTATCAATTTTGCATTATTTGTAAAAGGTCCGCAAACCAAATGAAGGCATTATATAAAACCTTTTGAAAAACCCATATTGAATCAAATATAACAATCTTTCATCATTGCGATAAAGCGATCGCAAGATCGCATATCGCAATGACATAGAAGACGCAAATAAGTGACATATGGGATCCCACCGATGCGATATCGCTATCGGCTATCGGCAAAACTCCATGCACATCATAAAGCACCCCATGCCATTAGTCCCGACGCGATGCGCAATCGGCAATCGGCGATATCCCATGTATAATAATAAGGCGCCTAGATTCTACCCCCGATGCGATGCGATTTCGCTATCGGCGGTCGGGGGTATGCTATCCGTATGTTTATATAACACCTATTCTCCCGATGCGATGCGATATCGCTATCGGCGATCGGCGTTTCAAAATTGCCAACAAAAAGATTTAAAGTTTTCCCGATGCCCGATTGTGATATAGCGCGGATTTCGAAAAAGCCGTTAAATGGAGGGATATTATGATACATTCGTATTTAAAGTTTGATCTCTTAAATGATCCATCACCTGCACTCAACTGCCAAAATATCCATAGCACGCTTAAGCGAGTCATTCAGCCGAATAATGGTGTAATGAGCATTTAAGGGGTGGCAGGCCTTAAACGGCCATTTAATGTATATGTAAGATCTTCCCATGGATTGGATCCGCAGCCATTTTTAAGAGTTAATCTCTCAGCATGCTTTGATTGATATATCTTTCCCGTATTGGATTTTCATTAGCATATCTCTGTGTTACGTTTATTCTCGCCGCTGTGTAGAATTCATCCATAGAAGGAAGCTCAAACAAGATGGGGAATAAATCTAAGAAGACCGCAGGCGCTTCCATTACACCAGCTGCAGGACAAGCTCTCATGGACAAGAAGAAGGGCTTAATATCTGATACTACATGCACGGGTCTCACCAGAGTTACTTGGCAAGGCACTTACAACCTAATTGAAGCCGAAGAACCAGTAAAGACAGTAACAGAAGCTACTGCGGATCCTACTCGGAAGTCTGAATGTACTCTCAAGGATTTAGCCGACTCTTTCCTTCACAGAATAACGGCCAGGGAGACAATTCTCCCATACACAGACGTAGTGCGGTGGGCGATTCAAGAAATCCCAATCTTGGATAGAACTCTCAGCACTAGAGATGGAAGAATCTTCGGATCGTTCAGGCCGGATGATCTAAGGCAAATGTATCATTTGCCTGAGCCGGAGAAGATATATAATAAAGCGTTCCTGGAGAAGTTTGCAAGTGAAAATGAAGTTGAATCCGAACCCATCCGGGATTGGAGACAAAATCCAGCCAAACACAAACACGAATCTTCCGGTAAGTACTCGGTTGATTCTCTGGCTTCTCCTTATTGCTATGCAGGAATAATGATGTGTAGATTATGGGGATTGCATGACTCTGCTAATTTTACCATAGAGATGGTTCCTCTAATGGAGGCAGCTGTAAACGGTATAATTATGGATTGGGCCACCATCCTTTCTGACAAATTAGCACAAGCTGTGCGTGATTTTAGACATCAGACTGTCGTCACTGAAAGGAAAATTCCCCCATTCTATTACAGTGAATATATCTTAGATACACTATGTTTCAATTCTGAATTTCGCATGCTCGGCTGGAGGTGGACGCCACAAGATCCCACGGCTATCCACATATACCACCAGAAACTATGGAAGTCCTCTTACAAGCACCATCTGTACCAAATTTGCAATGACTTTATGGTGCCTATTCATTATTCTATTTTTGATAAACCCATTCCCAAGATTTCCTATCAAGCTTCGTTTGATATAGCAGTGGTAGCAAGTTGGTTTGGAGAGGAGAGATTTACCTACATAAGAGTTTTCGGCAGCCAAGCCAACCCACATGTTCTCCCTTTGTATATACCAGATAAACTGCTAGCAAGAGAAATCGCTTATCAAATTATGGCTGAGAGTGTTACACAGACTCTCAAGAAAGAAAAGAAGAGGGGTTGGACCTCTTTTCCCTTGAGGTGTGGTGTCTATACTCTGCATGATCTCAAACATGCAGAAAAGGAAGCCACAAAGATTCAATCCTTAACTCTGGCGACTATCCCAAACAGGCCATATGATCCAAAGAAAGTTGCCTACAATGCACTAGAACAGGCCAAACTGACAAAATTTGAGCACAAAGAAGATATGTTTGACGACCCATTCGTTGCAGCCGAAACAATAGGTCAGGCTAAAGAACTCGCTCGAATGAAATATAATGATGAAGGGCTGACTGAGTTTAATAAGCTTAGAGAACAGAGGTTGCAAACTCTGCCTCTAGATTTACTAGCAACAACCCCGGCGACATCATCAAGCGAGCCTGTTCGGCAACAGTCAAAGGAACCTCCGGTTGTAACAAAGGATCATAAAAATGAGCAGGAGGAAAGGCAGAGAAAAGAAAAAGAAGAAAGGCAGAAGAGAGAACACGAGGAACAACAAAAGAAAGAGTAAGAGGAAAGGCAGAAGAAAGAACAAGAGGAACAGCAGAAAAGAGAGCAGGAAAAGGTGCGGAAGGAGTCCCAAGCTGAAAAGGAAAAACAAACCACCACTGATGTCAATATAGATACTACTATTGACCCTAATTTGCTTCAAGAGTGGAAGCAATTTGACTCTATCATCAGTGGGTTGGAATGTTCCAAGGATACAGACACTTCCAAGAGAAACGATATACAGGACATCACTTCACCTCAGGTTCTAAGTGGAACCAGCGGCCCACCCATTTCCAAGGATGTTGAGATAATACCGAAAGACCCCTCTGACCAGATCATTCTCCAGGTAGAAGATATTCCTCCCCTGGATGTTTTCTACAGCCCAAGGCATAAGGCAGTGGTAAAAAGACAAAGGAAAAGGAGGAAGATTGATCAACCTCCCCTTTTTCCAGAACAAACTGTAACGGGCAGCGTGGTTTGGAAGGAGGAATTCGACCCCTCCGATGACCTAACAAAACTATCACAGTATGCGGGAGCCTATTCGGCAGCAACAATCAACAAGGCATCGGAGGTAAGTCTTCTACTAAAGACTAAGGACCAAGAAATTTTCGCATTACAGGCAGAGTTGGCTGAATCAAAGCAGAAGGCAGAGCAGGCGGAGCAGCAGTTGTCGACACAACAACAATTGAACAGTCAATTAAATCAGTAATTGCAGGCAGAAAAGCAAAGGGTCGACCAAAACGCAATCCAGAAACAGAAAGAATTATCGGAGGCAGTGGCACAATTAAGGGCAGCAAACGAGCAAATGATGAAAACAAAAGATGAGCAAATCGCTCAATTGTCATCGCAGCTCGAAAAGATAAAGGGCGCTCAACAGGTGGGTGAATTCAGAGCAGAAGCAGTGCAAATAAACACTGCATTAATATCCCAAATTAGGCTCCTGTGTCAAAAAATCGCTCAGGCAGAGCCATTGTGTGAGCTAACGACATCCATAAATCAGCAGGTAGAGAAGGCCAGGAATGAGTTAGACCAGGCCGAAGAGATCATAACCGGATATCTTGACTGGCAAGATTCTGATCAAGGAAGGGAAGCAAATTTGCCCAAGATTTCAAAAACATATAAAGACATACTTTTCACAGAATGGCACACTCAGGTAATGAAAGCAGAAAGGGCAGCTTCAAGATGTAAATCAACTTCCAGCAATCTGGTTAATCTAGTTAACAACACTCTCTACTTAGCAAATATGATTTCCCAATGTACACCAGGAAAGATGACAACAACAAATACATTGGAACAATCATGTTATCCTGATTTAGAGGAGAAAGGGAGATTAATCGCTAGGATTAATAGTTTAACTATGGAAGCATATTGGCTCTTCCTGGTAAAGCCGCATAAACAGAGAGCCGCCCTTAAGTGCCTAACAGATGCCATCGGGTGTATAATTCCCGATATTCAGGATGCCACCTATGCCACCCAGCTCAGTTCACGCCTCAACAAACCTCCTGAAGTAGAGCCAATGCTTGCGATAAGTCAGCTCAGATTTAAAGGCAAGCAGCCTACCTGATGAATCATGCCGCCGATTGCCAGATCGCTGAGGAAAATAGGATCAAAATTTATTGATACCGATTTAGTTGCATTTCAGTTTAATAGATATTTAGATTAATTTAGTATTTATAGACCCTTTCATTGTTTTGGAAAGGGTCGTAAAGTTTTGTACCAGACTTAAAGACTGAAGTTTGCACTATTGTGCTTCAGTCAATATTCTTTTATGAAACTGGACCAGTTTTTCTTAATTCAACAAGGAGGCTTTTTATGCAATTGTGCACTATTGTCGTTGTTGTGAATGTTTCTGCGTTGAAGAAAGAATTACAAGTAGCGATTGATATCGGGAGTGTCAAAGCAGCTCATATGGTATTTCTATCTATGTCTGAATTCATTCCTGTTATGTGAATTGTTATTTGATTATCCTTGCTATTGTTGATTATATTCATGCGCTGTAACAGCAGATCTACATTCATACCACTATTGGATGTTTTATGATATGCTTTCCTTTTAATCATGTATATGTCGATAATATAAATGATGAGTGCAGTAATATTTCTGTAATCGTTGGGTTTAACTATTTAGGCACAATAATCTTGAATGAATTAATATCTATGTCTGACCGATGGAGTCATCTATATGCCTGTCCTTAGACACAGACCATTAAACGCTGCACTTTAAAGTTCAATAGATTCCCGGGATAGGTTATAATTCTTGTATTCTTGTTAAATAGTTTAGTTATCTGCCCATCGCTAGCTTAGTTTTATAAATCATCCATTCATCCCGATTATCTAATTTTGGGAAACTGGTCCCATTATCCCCAGTCGGAGCCACTATTCCAAACGGAAAAGGAGCTGTACTAAGGTCCGGACCGGGTGGTTATCCCCGATGTCGTTGCAGTGATTTTCGAGGCTTCAGCATATGGCAAGCATGGATAGTTGTGGAAAGCACATGAGACATGATGTATGACAACATGGTTCAACCATGGCACATGGGACAACAATGCAGCATTAGGTGTAGCGTCATGAGGTCCAACATTGTGATGACGGGCGCAACATGGTGCAACACAGTGAGGTGCAGCATGATGACGAGATGCAGCACGATGATACGTTGATGAGCCCCATAAATGGGTAATTATATGGGCTCATTTGGCCTCCTAAATTAGCTTAATATACCATTCTCATTATTTTATTGCATGTTTTTTATTATATTTATGCTAATACAGTGAGTTAGGTTAGTCATTATGCCATGAAGTCTAATGTATGCTTTATGCAAATTTTTGGTAAATTTCGAGACAAAGTCAAACATTTAATGAGAATTTGGCAACCAATATTCGAGGAAGACAAGGGAGAGGATTTATAGGAGGGTGTCCCCCTCATTAATGACTCCCTATATTGAATCCTCCTTCAGAAAGATCGGAGCACAAGCAGCCACATCAATGCATCAAAGAGGCAGCCGAGCAAGTGAATGTTAACTGTTGTCTATCTGAAGTCTCGAGAGCCAAGCCTCCCTGATTTTAGGAGAGTTTTTGGGAGCTCCAGTTGTATGAATAGAGAGGCCTAAGGCCTCAGTAGGTTGTTGGATGTTAGTCAAATTTTCACACTTTTGTTGCAGTTTTTGCTCAACCCATTTTGAGCTTACTTTTGTGGACAGATTTATGTAATGTGACTATCATTTTGATAATGAAGATGAAATATTTTCTAAGCCAGCACTGAGTTCTTCCAGAGGGCTGAAGCTCTTGGGTTAGGGCCCAACCCAAGCTGCCCAGCACCTCTTGTTTTGTATTTATATTTCTTTTTGCAGTTCATGAATTGGTTGCTGTTAGATAGATTTCTTCCTTAGTAGAATAGGTTGTTTTTTGGTAATTTACATAGTTGTTTCCATTTCAGTTTGCTGAAATAGGTTAAATAGTGGTAAGAGAAAGATACAAAATGGCCATCAACAAATCCTTGACCTCCTTTCCTCCCTTTGGGACCATGAGCTAAGGTCAAGACCCTCGCGCTGCCACCAAAAACACTGTTTTGCCTTCTCCATGCAAATTCTAGTGTTATAGTTTGATTTAGAGGTTAATGTTTTGCTTCAGATCCATTTTTCCATACTCATTTCTGTTTCTGCAATAAATCTCCATTCATGCTTTCCTTTCCATATAGCATTGCTCAGCATTCTATTTTCCTAAATCAGAATTTAGGTTAACATGAGATACAATTCTGTTTTTTGTGCAGCTAGTTTCTTTGCTTGCTCAGTTTCAGTGTTTGATTTGAAGTTCTCTTGTAGTACATCTCTGCTCATAATAAGTCAAAAAATCAGCCACCACCATCTCTCTTTTCTACATGTTCCACAGGTCATTCACAGCCCCTCATAAATCTACCCTAATTTTCTGCACTTTTCTCATAAACTTTCCTCCCTTTCCTTGAACAAATCCAACCACCTATCTCTTTCTTAATCCTCCCTGATGAACCTCGGACACCTTAACACATCCTTCTAGCCCTCAGCGACCCTTTCAAACCATTTTCCCACCTTCAAAACCTCTAAAACAGCTCTTGGCATCCTCTTGTAGATCCTCCTGTAGATCCCTTACAGCCTCATGTAGAAATTCCTGTAGGTGACTTTTTGAAGTCCGATTGCAGGGAAAGCCTCCAGAAGGTTATCATAGGCCTCCTAGGACCCATCCACTCCTTCCTACTCCTCTGCAAATCCCAAAGTCACTACCCAATCACTGCCACATCCACAAGCAAAAAAATTACATGCATAACAATTTCACATAAAATACATAAGAATCCTAAAAGATGTTTTTTTCTTATTTCCTTCTAGAAATAGCTTGAATAGATATTGTTTACTTCCTAAGTAGGCAATGGCATGCATTTTATGGTTTTTCATCTCTCTTTCTGCAAAAGTAGGGTTAGTTGGTTAATTAGGGTTTGCTAGGGTTACTTTACATTTCAGTTTTCTTTTCCTTCCTGTAAGTAGGGTAGCCTCTGTAGAGTGAGATTTCCTCTCTTTCATCACACATAAAACTTCTTCTGGAAATTAGAGAAGTTGGCTTGAGCTCCTAGTGATCTTGCGCTAGCTGACCAAGTGACAACCTACAGTAAGAACTAGTACTTGTGCATATAGAATCGTCGCTTCTAAGTTTGTTACGAACTACTGGGTTGGTAAAAGTAGAGTAGGAAGCCCCAGGAGTTGTAGCATTATTGTTGCAATACTGGTGCTCACCACTTTTTTTTGGCGTCGTTGCAAGGGAAGTGTCAGAGTATTTTGTGATTACTGTTTTTCTTTTATTTTCTACTGCAATATTCTGCTAAGTAGTTCATTTCAGCAAAAGTAGATTAGTTGTTTCTTTCAATTTTTGCATTTCCTTGCTTTCATTTCAATTCTGCAATTTCCATTTCAGCAAAAGTAGATTAGTCCTTTCAATTCTACAATTTCCATTTCAGCAAAGGTAGATTAGTAATTTCCTTTCTTTCATTTCAATTCTGCAAATTCCTTTCAGCAAGTTCATTTCAGTAGTTGCAATTTGTTTGTTCAATCAATTTCAGGTACAAGCAGAGAGAAAACAAAAATCACCCAAAAAGATATTTTATTTCATGCCTCATAGGAACAGAAATAATTCAGGGAAATTCCTACCCAACACCCCCACCACATCGCAAAGCCACCCTTATCTCTTCTTCGGTGGCAGTGATCCAGAAGAACCTTTAGGTGAACAACCAGAGATATTTGAGGAACCTATAGGAGAAGAAGAGGAAGAAAACATCCCTCCTTAGATAATGGTTGAGAACATAAATGCTAGGGGGAATGGAGAAAGAGTAGAGGGTATCTTTCCCATCTGAGAGACCAATGGGGACACTAAAATGAAGAACATCAGCCCTTTAGCCCTACCTCACTTCCATGGATTGACTATAGAAGATCCTGACACCTTCCTGTTTGAGTTTGTTGTTATCTGTCAAACCTATGACTATGTCGAAGATGAGCAGAAGTTGAAAGTGTTTCCTTCTACCCTCAAGGATGCAGCATTGCGCTGGTTCA
Source organism: Pinus tabuliformis (assembly GCA_031772625.1). NCBI lineage: Eukaryota > Viridiplantae > Streptophyta > Pinopsida > Pinales > Pinaceae > Pinus > Pinus tabuliformis. The sequence goes on along the minus strand of CM062812.1, from coordinate 477,301,953 downwards.
TGGGGTTACCTGGCAACAACATCACAACTTAGGCTCAGATGCAACAAGCCTTTAATAACAAATATTGAGACTACTATAGGTCAAAAGATACCAAGGAAGAAATTTTTTGAATGACCATGGGAAGTGATGAATCCTTGGAATATTATGAAGAAAGGTTCCAGCTTAGTTATAAAAGGGCCAGGTGCACACTTGATCCCGAATCTCTGAAGTTTGTCCTACTTAGAGGAATTCTGGAAGACCTTCTAGACACCCTCCATTTACTGGCTGGGGGAGACATCTACCAACTACCTTATGAAGACATAAATACTATTTTTAGAAACCATTCTAGGGCAGCCAGAAAGAGAGGTAGGGGGAGTCAACCCACAGCCAGTACCTCCTCATCCAGTTCATCCCTTAAAGGTGAACTTGGAAACATGCTGGAAGACTTCAAGAGTGAGATGCTGCAAACTCTTGCCATGCAAATGGATACCTTACATATCAAAAGGAAACAAGAGGAAGCAGAGAGGGCTTTGGCCATTTTTTGTCCTAGGTGCACCAGAAGGCATCCTAGGCACGAATGTCCATTGAAATATATAGAGGTTTGTTCAGTTTGTAAATAATATCATTCTACAGATAAGTGCCCTTCCTTGCTCGGACTTAGAGTTGTATACCAAGGGGCCGAAGGAGCCACTGAACCACTCTATTTCATGAACCAAAGGAGACCGCATGGACCTAGACCATACCAACAGGGAATGCAAGGGACATCTCAGGCATACTACAACCCCAATCAAGCCACTTCCATACTTTCTTGGGGTCCCCCTACTCATCCTTCCTGGTCCACACTTCCTCCTTGGTCCTATCAATCTCAATATCATGACCAACTAGCCGCTCCTTCATTCCACTCCTATACTCAGCCACAACCTCAGTGGAATGCATCTCATCATGGGTGGAGGCCCCAATATAACTCTCCTCTCGCTCTTTTGCTTCTACCACCTACTCAACTGTAACCATTGCCTCCTGCTCCACCAAGGCAACCCAAATGCGTGCTCAACTGAACCTGAACCCAAACAACAGACAGGCTCAGCAAATATACAGTGGGGAACCATCATGCCCAACATATGTTGTGGAGATTCAGGAGATTAACCTACGATCTAGGAAGGTTCTCCCAGATAGACAGCCTCTCCCTCAGGAGGTTGAGGAAGATAAAGAGGAAAGTGAACCAAAAGCAAATCCACCCTTTCCTGAGAGACTATCTGGGACAACACAGCCCACCCTAGAAGAAACTGAAATTCTCGGAGAATTGAAACGGTTATGTATAAAGATACCACTTCGCCAAGCCATAAAGGATGTGCCATATACAATAATATGAGCAAAGAGAAGTGCTTCAGGCATCCAGGCAAGCACAAGAGAGATGCCCCAACCATCAATGTCATAGGACAACTATCTGACCTAATGTTGGGGAAGGTAATCTGTCTAAAATATTTAGACCCTGGAAGCCCAGTAGTTGATGTCCACATCAATGGCACCATGATCCCACATACCTTGATTGATCTGGGAGCTGCCATTAATGTGATGACAAAGGACACCATGCTCAAGCTCAAACTCCAGGGCTCCTTGAGAAAAACCACGACAGTACTGTAGCTAGCAGACCGCTCCACTGTGACCCCTGAGGGGATTGTGGAGGATGTGATGGTCTCCATTGATTCTTGGGAGTACCCTACTGATTTCTTGGTTCTCCAGCCGAAAGCAAAGCTCACTGGGTATCCTCTCATCTTGGAAGACCCTGGTTGGCCACTGTCGATGCTTACATCAGTTGTCGAGCTAGGAACATGACTATCAAGAACGGGCATATGTCCAAGCAGCTAATCCTATACCCTCCTGCCCAACCCCTGCTAGAACATGATCTACCTCTCTGGTTGGAGGAGGAGGATGAGAATGAAGTCTATTATGCACCACTGTGTGCAATAGAAACTGTCATGGGGGGGAAACTGCAAAATGAGGATGATATCATTGAAAATTTAATTCAGAATCCACCCCCCAGTATTTTTCCATTAGAAGATCTAGTGAAAGAAACCCAAGACAATCCCTTAACTGATCTCTGTGGGGCCGACCCAACCTCTCTCCATGTTAAGAATATAGAGTTCGGCCCAGAAAGAACCTTGAAAATCAACTCATCCCTATCCACCTCCCAGGAGAAGGAACTGTGTAGCTTATTGAGAAAACATTTAGATGCATTCGCCTGGAGCTATAAGGAGATGAAGGGAGTGCACCCTTCAGTTTGTACTCATCACGTTTACATTAAGGAAGATTGCAAACTAGTCAGACAACCTCAAAGGAGGATGAATCGAGCCCTTATAGACATTGTTAAGGCAGAATTGCAAAAGTTACTGGATGTAGGATTCATCTACCCCATCTCTGATAGTGAATGGGTCTCTTCTTTGGTGCTAGTGCCAAAGAAAAATGGTAAGTGGAGGATCTGTGTCGATTATCGGGAACTGAACAAGGCCACTAAAAAGGGCCATTTTTCTTTGCCTTTCATAGATCAAGTGTTAGATGGTTTGGCGGGGAAAAAGTTTTTCTCCTTCCTAGATGGGTTTAGTGGGTACAATCAGATTCAAATCAACCCAGAAGAACAAGATAAGACCACCTTCACTTGTCCTTGGGGTACCTTTGCATATCGGGTCCTTCCTTTTGGTTTGTGCAATGCTCCGCCACTTTCCAGAGAGCAGTATTGAGTATATTTTCCAAACTAGTTCATGATGCAGTGGAAATATATATGGATGATTTTACTCCTTATGGTTCTAACTTCCTGGAAGCTTTATATAACTGAGAAAAGTTTTGGACAAGTGTATTGAAATGAACCTATCCCTTAGTCCAGAAAAATGTGAATTCTTGATGACTGAAGGGACCGTGCTAGGTCATGCAATATCTCAACAAGGATTGCAGTGGGCCCCAACAAAATTACCATCATCCAAGGGTCCCACCTCCTCAAAAGGTGAGAGATGTTGAAGTTTCCTAGGCTTAGCGGGATATTATAGAAGATTCATTAAAGATTTCAGTAAGCTAGCCTATCTGTTGTTTGGTCTTTTGGGAAAAGATGTCAAGCCATATGGACTGAAACCTGTCAAGAAAACCTTTTACCAACCAAACTGAGCATCATGTAGAGACCCAAATGGCATTAGAAGAACAAGCATACCTTACCCTTGGGATGAGGTCAGTTACCAAATTATCAAGTACATTCCTGTGAAGGGAGGTATAGCATAGTTTATGGTTACCATTTTAGACTTCTGCAAGAGCTGAGATATGGCATGGATATTCCCACCCCCCAAACACTCAGCATTCCCTATTTTCTCCTACAGTCCCTTATAGACTCCAGCATTAAATTGAAGGCAGGAGTTCCAGATCAATGGCTCACCATGGACTAATTAAACTACTGTGGAAGAAGCCCTCCACACCTTCACAATCCCCATATCCTGGGAGATCTTCAGAAATATGACAGGAGAAGATGATATAAAATCCCTCACATATGACCTCAGTCCTTCTGAAAGTGAGGGCAAGAACAAAAAGGGGAAGATGAGGAGGAAACCAAAACAAAGAAGGAAGAACCTAAAACAGAGAAGGAAGAAACTAAAAAAGGGAAGGAAGAGACTAAAACAAAGGAGAAAAAGACCAAATCAAAGAAGGAGGAACCTATGACAGAAGAGAAAAAGACTAAAATAGAAAACAAAAATACTAAACCAAAGAAGAAAAAGACTAAAGCAAGAAGGTAGAAACTAAACAAGATGAGAAGGAAACCAAAATAGAGCTAGAGAAAACAAAGCTAGCAGAGGCAGAAAAGACAAAAGAAGAAAAAACAGGGGCAAAAAAGACAGAAGTGTCTCCTGAGACACTAGAAAGGGAAGTAGCAGCTGTTCTTGCTGTCCTCAGCACCCCAGATAAACCCAAACAAAAGAGGAAAAGGCAACCATCAATGTATTTCAGGTGGAAGTCAAAAAAGCACAAGAATAAAAATAGGGAAGCCACAGCCATCCTCAAAAGAGCCTATCATAATTGAAGATTCCCTTACTGTAAAAAGGAAGAATCTCCATCCAAAACCCCCATTACTTATGAAAGAGGAAGTCCTAGATCTTCCACTTGGAAGGAAAGAATAAAACTACAGGACTCAAAAACAGTCCTACAGGAGGCACAAACTGCTCTACAGGAGACCCTAACAAAGCTACAGGAGACTGAGAAACTTGAGAAAAGGGTAGAAGAGCAGACTAAGAGAAGGATGAAAAAATAGCAGAGACACAAGAACCTGCCCCCCAGCCTAGTTTAGGCTCTTATTACAACCTTCTTGAAGGGCAAGCTTATTCCACAGAAATTTGCAGGACCCTTTTCTTTGAACTGAAAAAAGAAAGGGTAAGGAGCCAAGATGGATGCAGATTGCCAAGTCCAAAGGGGTGGAGGACATTGGCCACATGGAGAACAAGCTGAGAGAAGGAGAGGAGTTGAGCACTGTAAGACATATAGAAGCAATCAGAAGATCTCACTTGAAAGCAGAAAATGAAATGTTAAGAAAATAGCTGCAAGAAAAGGACACATAGGTGCTTGGCATGCATGGCCAGAAAACCTCTATGGAGGCACTACAATGCAGGCAACCAGAAAAATGATATGAGTATACCTTAAAGACCAGTGGCTATAGTTTCAGATCAAGACCTTGGCACAGAGAGGCACCATGCCTTGTCAGGATTATAAATAATTTACAGACCTACGTGACCAAAGTTCAGTGAAAGACAAGGCAAAGATAGCAGAGTTTTTATTTGCATAACTTGGCCCTCACTGATATGAACCTATGGGACCCCAATGCTAGGCTAGGGGACTTACAACTGATGGCCATGGCATCATGGATGAATCATGAGGAGGAAAGGGCAACAGAAATCAAAAATTTGATGAAAAGAGAAAAATGAACCCTTAATGATCTGAGCTGAGCCAGCAGACCCAATGGCTCTCATTAGTGTCCACCAGCTACTTGCAAATAATCCTCAAAGTGCCCCTAATATATCAATGAGCAGGCCCAGGCCATTGCACATTTTGAAGACATGGAAAGATTACTTGGGGAAATTTTATTCATGCTTGTATGAGGAGTTGGAACACTCTCCCACACAGTCTACAAATCAGGGAGTATCACTCCCCAACAAGGATGAAAGAAGCATTAAGAGAGTGCCATTGTACAAGCGCTCTATGCAGAGTTTGAAGGCCAATTGGATTGGCCTCAAATTGAGTCCTCCACTGCTTCTAGGCTTACTGGAAGGTGTAAAAGAGGAAAAAGAACAACAACATGGGAAGAGGTGGATAGAAAGGCAGGATTCCATGATAAAGAATAGGATCTCACATCAGAAGCATGGGATGTCAGGGAAACCATCAGGGCCATCAAACTGAGGAGATAGACTAGTTGCTCAGAGGATAGCAACACATTCGGTAGGGCGGTGATGATGAGCCCCATAAATGGTAATTATATGGGCTCATTTGGCCTCCTAACTTAGCTTAATCTACCATTCTCATTAGTTTATTGCATGTTTTTGATTATATTTATACTAATAGAGTGAGTTGGGTTAGTCATTATGCAATGAAGTCTAATGTGTGCTTTATGTAGATTTTGGTCAATTCTGAGACAAATTCAAAGGTTTAATGAGCATTTGGCAGCCAATATTCGAGGAAGACAAGGGAGAGGATTTATAGGAGGGTGTCCCCCTCATTGATGACTCCCTACTTCGAATCCTCCTTCAAAAAGCTCAGAGCACAAGCAGCCACATCAATGCATCAAAGAGGCAGCCGAGCAAGTGAATGTTAACTGTTGTCTATCTCAAGTCCTAGGAGCCAAGCCTCCCTGATTTTAGGAGAGTTGTTGGGAGCTCCAATTGCATAGAGAGGCCTAGGGCCTTAGTAGGTTGTTGGATGTTAGTCAAATTTTCGCACTTTTGTTGCAGCTTTTGCTCAGCTCATTTCGAGCTTACTTTTGTGGACAGTTTTATGTAATGTGACTATTATTTTGATAATGAAGATGAAATCTTTTCTGAGCCAGCACTGAGTTCTTCCAGAGGGCTAAAGCTCTTGGGTTAGGGCCCAACCCAAGCTACCTAGCACCTCTTGTTTTGTATTTATATGTCTTATTGTAGTTCATGAATTGGTTGTTGTTAGATAGATTTCTTCCTTAGTAGAATAGTTGCTTTTTGGTGATTTACATAGTTGTTTCCATTTCAGTTTGCTAAAATAGGTTAAATAGTGGTAAGAGAAAGATACAAAATGGCCATCAACAGAGCCTTGACCTCCTTTCCTCCCTTTGGGACCATGATCTGAGGTCAAGACCCTCGTTCTGCCACCAAAAACACAGCTTTTCATTCTCCATGCAATTTCTATTGTTATAGTTTGCATTAGAGGTTAATGTTTTGCTTCAAATCCATTTTTCCATACTCATTTTTGTTTCTACAATAAATATCCACTCATGCTTTCCTTTCCATATATCATTGTTCAATATTCTATTTTCCTAGATCAGAATTTAGGTTAACATGAGATACAATTCTGTTTTTTGTGCAGCTAGTTTCTTTGCTTGCTCAGTTTCAGTGTTTGATTTGCAGCTCTCTTGTAGTACATCTCTGCTCATAATAAGTCAACAAATCAGCCACCACCATCTCTCTTTGCTACATGTTCCACAGGTCAATCATAGCCCCTCATAAATCTGCCCTAATTTTCTGCACTTTTCTCATAAACTTTCCTCCCTTTCCTTGAACAAATCCAACCACCTCTCTCTTTCCTAATCCTCCCTGATGAACCTCAGACACCTTAACACATCCTTCTAGCCCTCAGCTACCCTTTCCAACCATTTTCCCACCTTCAAAACCTCTAAAACAGCTCTCGGCATCCTCCTGTAGATCCCCTGCAGCCTCCTGTAGAAATTCCTGTAGGTGACTTTTTGAAGTCCGATTGCAAGGAAAGCCTCTAGAAGGTTACCAGAGGCCTCTTAGGACCCCTCCACTCCTTCCTACACCTCTGAAAATCCCAAATTCGCCCTCCATCGCCACCCAAACGCTGCCACATCCACAAGCAAATAAATTACATGCATAACGATTTCACATAAAATACATAAAAATCCAAAAAGATTTATTTATTTATTTATTTATTTTTATTTTTTTCCTTCTAGAAATAGCTTGAATAAACATTGTTTACTTCCTAAGTAGGCAATGGCATGCATTTTATGGTTTTTCATCTCTCTTTCTACAAAAGTATGGTTAGTTGGTTAATTAGGGTTTGCTAGGGTTACTTTACATTTCAGTCTTATTTTCCTTCCTGCAAATAGGGTAGCCTCTGTAGAGTGAGCTTTCCTCTCTTTCATCACACATAAAGCTTCTTCTGGAAATCATAGAAGTTGGCTTGAGCTCCTAGTGATTTTGCGCCAGTTGACCAAGTGACAACATATAGTAAGAACTAGTACTTGTGCATACAACACCGTCACTTCCAAGTTTGTTACGAACCACTGGGTTGATAAAAGTAAAGTAGGAAACCCCAGGAGTTGCAGCATTATTGCTGCAATATTGGTGCTCACCATAGGTCAAGGAGTCACCTTGGAGAATCAGTTGAAGCAGCTTGTCTTCAACTGATCTCATGTATCATCTTCTTAGAGATGATCTATGCTTTTAGCTAGATATGTCAAAGTGTTTACTTTTGTTGTAAATGTACTCTCTCTCTCTCTCTCTCTCTCTATTGAACTATTGAAGAACATATAAGAAGAATTGATCAAGGGTTTCCCCACATTGGGGTTTTTCCCTGGCTAGCACTACATCTTGTGTCCTTTTGTCTTGTCTTGTCTTCTGTGATTTATGTTTATTTTCTATCTACAGTTTACTTTAACGTTGATGTGATTGCTAATGTGGAAAAGATATTGAGCTAACTATGAAAATTGAAATAAATTACTCTAAGCATAGAACATACCTAAAATTAACAATGATGCCCCAGGAGGTTGATGCAATAAAAAAAGGATTAAAAGCAAAAATGTCCACAAGCAAGAACTAATAAGAAAAGAAAATCATAAAATGCAAAAGGTGGTCGAGACACACAAAAGCCACATGGGCAAAAGCCAAGCATGAGCTCTACTCCTTCATCTATGGCCATCAGTCGATTTATGGGGTTAACTATGCCCTACCACATTATGGAAAGGAATCCTTGCATGTCCCAACCCTTAGTATGCGATGAGTTTCCCCACATTATGGGGGTAATAAATTTTGCCACATCGTATAAAGCATGCTCTTATCCTAGGAGCTTCGAGTTGTAATACAAAAGAAAAATCTATAAAAACGCAAAAGGAATAAGAGGGGTGGAAAAACAAAGGCCAAGGTAACTCATGCATCCATGTATGATCCCTCCTTACATTCATACACCCAAGGTGTGGGATTTCCTTATCTTAGCTACCCGTGTACCATAGCATGTGGCTTAGAGCCTTCCCTTTGTCCCTCTTTGTTCCATCATTATTTCACATGACATCTGCCATTTGAATGATGTACCTTGGACATGTCATTCCCTTAGAGGTTGAAACCACCTAATATGGTCCCTCATTAACCACTCCTACCTAGGAAGGTAACACTATTACATGTTCAAAGCCCCAAAATTGGAAGGGAAAACCATTATTAAGTCTCACTTCTGCCCTTGATTAGCAAGCTTATTCACTCAACCGCACTAATGAATTATTGTATCTGAAGGTGAGGAGACACATTGGATCTTATACAAGATTGCAGGTGGGTTTCATCTTGGACTTGGCCTCCCGATAAGGGATCCAATCCCTCCAGAGGATCATGATGGAATTTTTAGGTTGACCGTTGAGAACCATGGTCCTCCATTCATGCAGAGCATTGATTTCCACACCATAAAATAGAGTTCACACACACACACATAAGACACAAGAAATGCTCTAGGAAACCCTTTCAGGAGAAAACCTAGCTGGAAGGTGAGGTCGCTCCACTCTCTTTCTCACTCTCACAATATGGTTGCAAGTAAAAAAAGTAAGGCCTATGGCCCTTGGGTTGCTACTGTGCATAGATCCTATTTGTGTTCTCTACCTCCTATCTTTGTTGGCTATCTTTGCTCAGCCATGGAACAAAATGCACTCGACAGAATGGAATGCCTCTTCCTCCCAGTGGCCCAATTTTAACATAGACCAATAGCCTACTAGTGCTTAAATTTGACTACAACAACTCTTAACTAGAGTTATAATATAAAATCTTATAGAGTATTTTACATCAAAATCACACGGCTAGCCCCTTTTCCATGAATAATGGGGGTTGATGTGGCATCCTCTTGAATTATAGGTGTGAAAACAGGAAGGTCAACTTCTGAGTGGCATAAATTTTTCATACAAAATTTTATTGATGTGCTTCTTGCATTGTTAGAAAGCTCCTTTTGTGTAGAATAACATGTAAAGGTGTCACATTGAGTGGCAAAGTTTTAACCCCAAAAAAAATTTGTTTGATGCCTAAATCACTCACACAAGGTTTCAGACCTAGTTTTGCCAAACTAGGTGTCGTCGGTGAAAACAGCCCCGTGAGCTTATTCCTCCATCTTTTCCACTCTAAATGCATCGAGATGGATGACAAAAAATATAATGATCTAATTTGGATCAAGATGACACAGTTGTGAGACACAAGGAGAGTAATATCCTTGGCGGATAGAGCTATCCAATTGTAAAGATCGAGCAGGAAGAAGAGTTTGAGCCAGAAGGAGAGAAGAAGCAAGAGAGAGCAGCGAAAGAGAAATTTCGAGGAATTTCCTAGTAATGTCCAGCTCCAGAGAGCCAGCAGAGAGGAGGCCAAAATATTTGCAAGTCATCCAGTTGGTGCAAGTTACCCAGATAAGGAGAGTGAAGTGTTGGGAAGAGTTCAGATCAGTTTTCAGAGGCCATAAATTCATTCCAGAAGGCAAAGTGAAATATTCTAGTGGCAGGAGAAGGATAAATGGTCAATTTGGAGCAATTCCAAGAGGTCATACGAATTGCTCAGACCAACAGTGCAAGAAGCTATTCAGGCAGTGCAAGAAGCCAGTCAGGCAGTGCAAGTAGCTCAGAAGAGGGTAGAGTTGTTTTGCAGAGGGAGAAATTTTCTCCTAATTATTTTTGGAGATATTTTTGCTGAGGATTGCTAGTCAGGAATCCAGATTATTGTACTCAGATTTTGTTGTTGCGTAATAATAAAATAAACCCTCATCTGTTGCACCGGTTTCCCTTTGGGGTTTTTCCGGGGACTTTTGTCCGAAAATATTGGTGTCATTTTTATTATGTGTGTATCTATTTCTCAATTCCTAAGTTTATTTTTCGCAACGTAATTTCATTGTGAGAATTTCAGTGTGATTTATTCATTATTTGTCGTAACAAATAAACTGCATAATTAATTAGTTAGAAGAATAAATTTCCAGTTGTTGTAATTTAAGGACATTTCACATGGTATCAGAGCATTGACGATCATATTAGAGGCTCAGTAGCGAGAAGGAGAAATTATGCAGGTTTTAAGGGAGTTATGAGCAAAATTTCTCAGATTTGCGCAGACCACTAGGAATTACAAATTTTCAGAGGCAAAGGGTTCGCTTTTCCAGTTGTAGGTGGAGGAAAATTTGATCAGCCTTAGGAGAAAAAAATTGCAGGTTGTGCATTTGTTGGATAGAAGGTTCCAATGAGAAGATCAGTTAGTTCGTTGAGAAAATATTCCCACAATTGATTTGAAACTAGTTTTGAAGCAATAGATCAGCACTAGGAGGAAGAGAAAATCACACTAAAAGTTATACTTAGGTGTCTTCAATAAAATTCTCAGATTTCTCCATTATAGCCATAGAGAGATTTAGCATTCAATAGGCTATGAATTTATCTTCCAGATTAGAGGATGAATTCACTCAAATAGCTTGCCTCTCTAGCTCTACTTCACAGGGTGTCTGGTATATAGACAGTGGAGTGTCAACTCATATAATATGGATTAGAGAATACTTCTCCAAATATAAGGAGGAATAAATTGACTTTCAGATTTAGATGGGAAACAAAAGTAAATGTACTCTAGTTGGAGGAGGTACCATTGAGATTCAGCGGGAGTCAAGAGCAAGCACTGGTGTTATAGATGTGATGCATATGCCCAACTTGGGAATGAACCTTATTTCAGAATCCCAGTTATAGGATAAGGGATATGATGTATGCTTTGTAGGGAAGAAGGTTTTCATAAAACACCAAAATTGGAAGAGGGTAAGGTAGATTGGAGTTCATAGAAACAAATTGCACAAGTTGTAGCTCAAGTCTCAAGAGGCACTAGTTACAAACAACAACAGTGATAGCAGTAGCAGTGGAGAGACCTGAATGCAATATGGCATAGGAGAATAGGACATTTACATCATGGAGAACTTAGGATGCTTAGAGAGACTGTAATAGTTTCTCGGAAATTAGACACAAAACATGATGATATGTGTAGGGGGTGCATACTTGGGAAGTATGTTAAGGCAACATTCCCAAGAAGTGACAATAGAACAGATGGTGTGTTACAGCTTATACACTCGGATATTTGTAGTCCTATGTCCATTAAATATCTTGGATGGTATGAGTACTTCGTAACCTTCATCGATGACCATTCTAGGAAAACCAAGATCTATTTCTTGAAGACCAAGGACGAGGTCTTTAGTCGCTTCAAGCAATTTAAGGCTCTAGTTGAGAATGCGACAGGGAAGAAGATCAAGGTACTTCACTCAGATAATGGAGGAGAGTACACAGATAGTGACTTTGCGAGATTCTGTGTGAACAAAGGAATCAGGAGGGAGTGGACAACTCCATACAATCCACAACATAATGGTGTAGCGGAGCGAAAAATAGGTCAATAGTTGGGGTTGCAAAGGCAATGTTATATGACCAGGGTTTGCCCAAGCTTTTATGGGCAAAGGCATGTAACACGACTGTGTATATCCATAACAAGGTTCCTCACAAGGCATTGGGGAAGATAACACGAAAAGAAGTCTTCTCGGGAAGAAGTCAGAAGTAAGTCACTTTGGCAACGCCATAGCTTATTGCCATGTTCCAGATGAAAAACACACAAAATTGGATCAAAATGTAAAGGGGTTCTTTGTTGGGTATAGAAAAACCTCAAAGTCATACAGTATCTACACTCCTAGTACCAGGAAGATTATCATGAGACGAGACATGAATTTCATGGAGGACATAGCCTTCAATAAATCTCGTAAGTTGCCAATAGATGATCAAAATGAGCCAGCAGGAGCTCCATTAGTCCAGTATAGGGGCAGCCACAAGGACAACCGCATGGACAGTCACCATGATCTAGTACAGTCACAAGTACTAGCACGATCTCAGGTGCAGGAGATCTTGTGAGTTCACAACAAATGGAGTAGCAAAGGCAAGATGTCGTGTTGGTAGATCCTCCCACCACTAGTGGACATACCAGGAGAGAGGTTCGTCAAACTTTGAGGGATGCAAAGAAATTCATAGGAGCTCCTAGGATGAACAAGAGAGAATGCAGACAATCAGACAAGTACCAAGCATTGGTGGCACAAGTTGTAAAACCTTCCAGCTATCCGAAGGTCGCACAACATCAGGTGTGGATAGATGCCACGGTGGAAGAGTATATGTCCATCATGAAAAATGATGTTTGGGAGGTAGTACCAAGGCCTGTGGACAAGTCTGTTGTGGGATATTGGTGGATCTATAAGATGAAGAACATTGTAGATGGCAATGTGGAGAAGTATAAGGCTAAGTTTGTGGCAAAGGAATATGCACAGAAGGAAGGCATAGATTATGAGGAGACCTTCGCCCCAGTTTCCAAATATACTTCTATCTAGTCGATTATATCTCTAGCAGCACAAATGGGATGAAAAATTCACCAGATGGACGTCAAGACAAATTTCTTGAATGGGGTGATAGACGAGGAGGTATATATCGAACAACCAGAGGGATTCAAGTCACATGAGAGGGGCACAAATGTGTGCAGATTAAAGAAAGATCTATACGAGCTCAAGCAGGTTCCCAGGGCATGGTATGGTCAGATGGACAACTCCTTGCAGTAGATGGGATTTGTCAAGAGTGATGCAGATCCCAACCTTTACTAAATTTCATGGTAGAGGATGAGCCACTCATCCTAGTGTTGTATGTGGATGACCTTGTAAAAATTTCATCTATCACAACAACTGGAAATTATTCTCCTAATTGTTAATTTATTTGCAGTTTTCTATGACAAATACCAAATAATTCACAATGTGATTTTCACAAATAAATACTGTGGAAAAAATAGTGTTGGATACTGAGAAAATAATAGCACACAGACACACATAAAAATGACACTGTTATTTTTGGATAAATGTCCCCTATTATTTTTGGATAAATGTCCCTAAAAAAACCTAATGTGGGAAAATCAGTGCAATAGCTAAGAGTTTTATTATTATGGTTAGTGAGAGAAAATATGAGTACAACTCGATGTTGAATCTGGAAATGCTACAGAAAAAAATACTGGAAAAATTCTAGTGAGGAATTTTCCTCACCCCACATGCAAATTCATGCTTTGACTGTAGCTCCAAGTGAGCTATCCAAACTGCCTTTGCGCAAGCCTGCGTCACCCTAACGCAGTCTCATCCCATGCACAGTCCTGTCTGCCACTAACTGAGGAACTTTCTATCCGGCCTTCTGGAACCCTTTCCTGGCCTCTGGAATTGAAACTTAGCTTCTCTCCAACAAAATCGAAGTGCCCTGTAGAGCCTTTTGCGCAACCCATGCATCAGCCTCACTATGGTACTTCTACCTCTCTGCAACTACACTGATTGGATCTGGAAGACTTCCTCCAACCTCACTATCCCTGCCCCTTACTCTCTACTTCGATCTCTAGCTCTCTGTAAACTGTTGTTTCTCTCTAAAAATCGATCTGCTAATGAAATCGAACTATTGGTGTATCTTCTCCAAGTGCCCATTGACTTATTCTTATAATCATCTATTGGAGCACCAACAACCAAGATTAGAACTTAATCAAAGGCTAGGATCATCTTGAAGTCGATCTGTGTGAGTTTCTAGACTATTCTCACCTTGACTTAATTATTTCTAATTAATTAACCAGTTTGCCTACATTTAGACTTAGGAAACATTAAAAAATGGGTTAATAATATAATTAAGTCATCTCTAGGTAGAATTTCCATAAACAATTTCTGGGTCTTAGAGATCTCATGTATTCTAGCCTCTCCACCAAGTTTTGTGGCTAGAACACATCCGATGCTACAAAAACTAAGACTCCTTCTTAGCGAGGATTGTGTTCTAGTGCTGCAAACCCTGACATAAAACTTTGTCTCTGTATCATCTCCTGTCACGTTGTTGTTTCCAACCAACCACAGCGCAACTCTGATGTTGCATCTGTGTTGTTGCTAACCCTCTTGAATTGTTGCCAACACTGCATCTGCATTGCAACTCCCTCTCATATGTTTTTGTTGCAACTGCAACTGAGAAGCATATGAGATATTGAATCAATTGTGTTCAATATGATGCCTCTATCTCCCGAGTCATGGCTGCTACTAGCCTATGCACTGTCACTGAAGAATTTGCATCGCTACTAACTCTGCATTGCGCTCCCCAACATCTGACTGCTACTAGTCTACAACTATCACTTTGGAATTCTGACTGCATCAAATGTCATTGATCCATCCTGCTACTGAATACCGTGGGCCCCTATAGCCAAGTAATGATCCATGAGATGGACTTCCTCAAGGACCCGTCCCATCTTTGTAGCTCTCTGGGGCTACAACTCCAAGTCACCCCACCTCACTCCTGGAGTTATGGCTACCAACATCGCGAAGTCTTCCTCCAACCTGGAGGACAGCTTGTCGATCTCAGCTGACATTGTCTACTGGTCCTGCTTCTCCTATTTTTCCTTCTTCCTGATGTGAAAATTCCTAAACCGGAAACCCTACTGCAATGATTGATGATATTTCTCCTACTTGTTAGATTAACATGAACAAGTTATTTCCAGTTTCCTATGGAAAATATTGAAATACATAAACTGCAGCCTTCACTTAATTAATTTATAAGCGGAAACAAGAGACTGAGCAAGAAAGAAAATACAACACAATAACATCATTATTTTTGGACAAATGTCCCTGGAAAAACCCAATGCGGGAAAACCGGTGCAACATATCTGAGGGTTTTATTATTATGCAATAGTAAATTTGAGAACAATTATTGGATGCTTAACTAGCAATCTGATACAAAGAGAAACTGGAAAAAACAAATGGTGAAGTGCTCTCACCTTGTCACTGGGAGAATCTGAGTCTGATCACGCTGAACTGGAGCATCTACGCAAAACTGCATCACTCCCACACAGTTCCTACGTCACCCTTGATGGGTATCACGTTTCTCCTTATTCGGACCCTCTGTTAGCTGGAAAATCTGAATCTCTACCTCTTGGTCTCACACCCCGGCTCCCAGCTACTAAAACTCGATTTCCTCAGCATGAATTCGATATCCCTCTAAGGCATGTGTTGCCAATGCATCAGCTCTGCGTGGACCAGCGCTTGCCTCTCTCTGGACATCGTTCTACCCTCTCTGCCTCGTACTCTCCGGGCCAGGAAAACTTCCTTCTTCCAGATACTCACTGCAAGAGATCTCTTCGATCACTCCTCTAGCAACTGTTGCATTGCTCTCTTTGAGAAATTTGATCTTCTTAATCTCTCTCGGTGTATTCTCCAAGTGTTCATCAAGCCTTCTCTTATAATCCTCTTGTTGATCAATCAACGGCCCATATTAGATTTTAATCAATGGCTAGGATCATATTGACTTGATCTCTTCCTTATTCTAGAAGTTTCACCCACAGTTTAGATTAATACCCATTAATTATTTCAATTTCCTAAGTTTAGACTAAGGGACCCATTAATTATTTTAATAAAACAGCCTCTTGGTGGAATTTCCCAAAACGATTTTTTGGTATTGGAGAATGCATGTGTTTAAGCCTCCCTACAAAATTTGAGACTTAGAGCACATCCGATGCTACCAGAAATCAAGACTCCCTCTTAGTGAGGAATGTGCTCTAGCAATGCCTCCTATTAAAGCATCACCCTAACTTCACAACATCGACCTCTGCGCTGCTGATGTCTGACCTGTTGTCCATCAATCACTGCGTAAATGTTGCAAGGTATTGATCTAAGAGGTGGACTCCTCAAGGATCCTGCCCATTTGTAGCTCTTTTGAACTACAGCTCCAAATCAGCCCACCTCCCTTGTGGAGGTATCTCAGCTATTATGGCAAACTCCTCCTTGATCTTCGTGGGCACAATCTTTAGATTGTGCTTCTCATCTTTGTCCTTCTTCCTGAGAGGACATTGAGTTGCGTAGTAACCCATCTCACCACACCTGAAGCACTTTATCTTCGAGATGTACTTCTTACATCTCTGCTGCTCCTGTTGTCCCTTCAATGTGAGGGTTGCATTATCCTCCTCCTCCTTGGGCTTCAACCCACTCCTGTTGCTCCCGTCAAACTTGCACTTGACCAAGTCTCTCCTTAGCTCCTCTTGCTTAAGAGCTGCCCACATCTCATCCCAATTTGGCAAAGTCGCCCTTCCCAGGATACTCTGGACAAAGACTTTCCACTCATCTACGATAGAATTGAGGGCCAATCTAACCAACTCTAAGTGTAGACCCCACATCAGATAACTCATCACGGGTTTCCTGAAGCTTCGTGAGGAATGGATCCACACACTCCCCCTTCTACATCTGAGCAGATCTTAGCTTTTTCTCTAAGTACATCTTCCATTGCTCGAAATATCACTAACATAACATAGACAACACATCCCACATCTCCTTAGCAGTCCCTCTACTAGGGATGTGACAAACAACATGATCCTTCACTTCATCGAGGATCATTCTTTTTGCCTTCGCCATCTCAGCTTGATACTTCTTCAGCGGATATGGATCTGCTGGTTCAGCCACCACGCTGTTGACATGTGCCTTGAGGGCATGCTCATCTAGAAGGAATGTCATCATTGCCTTCGAGATGACATAGTTGGATGTTCCGTCCAACCTATCCTAATCCCTCAAGCCACTGGTTGTCATATCTGCCACAAATAGAAAGTCGAATGACCTCCTCTCTCCTCTCCGTTGCTGCTGGGCTAGCCTACGCACTCCCAACTGGAGTTAGTAAACCTATTTCCCCTTGCTGCTACTCAGCTCGTGAGAATTCGAATTCCTTGGATAGGCATTCTCTAAGGCAGAAATTCCCTCAATTGTGCTTCTCTTCTCTCTTCTAAGGATTTTCTGCCCAACAAACTGCCTACAGAAAAATTTGTGTCCCACCAGCTTCTCCTCATGTTGAGGCTTCAGTATTGCTCCTTCTGCCCCAGTAAACTTTTGAACTAGGAGTCCTTCCTCTGTGTCGACTCACTCAAAGAGAGACTGCCTCGAAAATCAACCCTCCGGTTAGGATTGCGCAAACCCTTTGGGGTTTCGAATTGTTGCCTCTTGCATCTATTCGATCTCCCTCTTCTGCTCAGCGCTGGTTCTTTGGCACTTCTCTTCTTGTTCCACCTACAGCTCTAATACCATGTGAAAATTCCTAATCTCGAATCCATATTGCAGCAATTGAAGATATTTCTCCTACTTGTTAGATTAACATGAACAAGTTATTTGCAGTTTCCTATGGAAAATATTGAAATGCATACACTGCAGCCTTCACTTAATTAACTTATATGCGGAAACAAGAAACTGAGAAAGAAAGAAAATACAACACAATAACATCGTTATTTTTGGACAAATGTCCCCTAAAAACCCAATGCGGGAAAACCAGTGCAACAGATCTGAGGGTTTTATATTATGCAAATATGAGTACAATTCTTGGATGCTTAACTAGCAATCTGATACAGAGAGAAACTTGACAAAATGAATGGTGAAGTGCTCTCACCCTGTCACTAGGAGAATTTGAGTCTAATCACGCTAAATTGGAGCCTCTGCGCAGAACTACATCACTCCCACGCAGTTCCTGCATCACCCCTGCTGGGTATCACGTTGCTCCGTCTCTGAATCCTTTACTGGCTAGAAAATATGAATCTTTGTCTCCCAGTCTCACACCCTGGCTCCCGTCTACTGAAACTCGATTTCCTCAGCAGGAATTTAACTCCCTCTAAGTCATGTGCTGCCACTGCGTCAGCTCTGCATGGATCAGCATTTGTCTCTCTCTGGACGTTGTTATTCTCTCTATGCCTCGTACTCTCTGGCCCAAGAAAACTTCGTTCTTTCGGATACTCACTACCCCTTACTACAAGAGATCTCTTTGATCACTCATCTAACAACTGTTGTGCTACTCTCTCTGAGAAATTCGATCTTCTTGCTCTCTCTCGGTGTGTTCTCCAAGTGCCCATCAAGCCTTCTCTTATAATCCTCTTGTTGATCAATCAATGGCTAGGATCATATTGACTTGATCTCTGCCTTATTCTAGAAGTTTCACCCACAGTTTAGATTAATACCCATTAATTATTTTAATTTCCTAAGTTTAGACTTAGGGACCCATTAATTATTTTAATAAAATTGCCTCTGGGCGGAATTTCCTAAAACGATTTCTAGGTATTGGAGAATGCATGTGCCTAAGCCTCCCTACAAAATTTGAGACTTAGAGCACATTTGATGCTACTAGAAATCAACACCTGAGAGGATACTGAGTATTGTAGTGACCTTTGACAAGTCCTTAATCTACTTCCCTTTCCCTTGACTAGGACACTTTAACCCGAGGGCCAAATATTCCTCCTCATTCACCCCCTTCGATCCGTTGTTACTGCTATTATTGATGGAGTTATTTAACAAAGCCTGCTTCAACTCCTCTTACTACAAGTCAGCCCACATTTTTTCCTATCCTGGTAGCGTGTCTTTGTGTAATATAATTTGGGCGAAGACTTTCCAATCCTCCGGGACACTGTTTAGTGCCAACCGTACTAGCTCTGATGGTTTAGGTGTTGCTCCAACAATTGTAAGATGGTCTCGGATCTCCTGAATCCTTGTGAGGAATGGATCTATGCCTTCCCCCTTTTGCATCTTGATGCATCTCAGCCTTTCTTCCAGGAACATCTTTCGTTGTCGAAAGTACCCTGATATAGCATGGAGAGTGCATCCCACATCTCTTTGGTAGTTCCCTTAGCCTCTATATGTGACACTATATGATCTCGAACTCCATCCAAGATCAACCGCTTCGCCTTCGCCATCTCCTTCTTGTATTCTTTCTGTTGATATGCATCCTGGGGAACTGCGACCACATTATCTATGTAGGCATCAGGCCATATTCATCTACAAGGAATGATATCCTAGCCTTCCAGATGGCATAGTTGGAATTTCCATCCAACCTATCCTGATCTTTAAGCCCAATTGTGGCCATCTCTTATAAGTCGAAAATTCCATCTTTCCCTCTACTCGATTGCTACTCTGATACTCGCACTTCCTCCTGGAATGTGCAGATATGCTAACTGCTACTGCCAATCTGCAACTGGAAAATCGAATTTCTGAGACTCGAAGTTCCCTGAGAGAAATTTTCCCTCTGTTGTGTGTGCTTTTCTCTTCCACCCAATGTTTATTTTGCTACTGCAAAACCCTCTGCATCCAACCAAGGAATCTTCTTAGTGAAAATATGAGCTGCAGTTTCTCCCTCTCACTACTGGAATCACTAACCCAAGCAACTCGGCTTTTCTGCAACATTGCAACTGAAAATCGAATTTTTGCCTCAGTAATTCGGCCTACCTGTCTAAGTACTACGCTGCCTCTGAGAATTTCGACCTGTTGCTCCCTCTGAGCAGTGAAATTTTCTCCTCCGCTTCTAAGCTTCCTGGCTGATCACTCACGCTCAGATACCATGTGAAAGTTTCATCTATCACAACAACAGGAAATTATTCTCCTAATTTTTAATTTATTTAACAATTTATTTGTAGTTTGCTATGACGAATACCAAATAATTCACACTGTGATTTTCACAAATAAATACTGTGAAAGAAAAATAACGTTTAACACTAAGAAAATACTAGCACACACACATAAAAATGACACTGTTATTTTTTGACAAGTGTTCCTGGAAAAACCTAATGTGGGAAAATTGGTGCAGCAACTGAGGGTTTTATTATTATGCAACAGTGAGAGAAAATTTGAGTACAAATGGATGTTGAATCTAGAAATCCTACAAAGAAAAATATTGGCAAACTTCTAGTGAGGAATTTTCCTCACCTCACATGCAAATCCGAGCTCTAACTACATCTCCAAGTGAGTCTTCCAAACTATCTTTGCGCAGACCTGCATCACCCTAGCACAGTCTCGTCCCACACATAACCTGAATTAGTTACCCCCGTAGTTGTCTTGTCTGCCACTGGCTGAGGAACTGTCTCTCTGACCTTCTGGAACCCTTTCTTGGCCTTTGGAATTAAAACTTGGCTTCTCTCGAGCAAAATCAAACTGCCCTCTAGAGGCTTATGCACAGCCCTTGTGTCATCCTCATTGTTGTACTTATGCCTCTCTGCAAATGCACTCGTTGGATCTGGAAATTGAACTACTCTCTGACAACTGCTACTACTCTCTAGAAATCGATTTTCCAAAGAAATCGAACTATTGGTGTATCTTCTCCAAGTGCCCATCGACTTCTTCTTATAATCCTCTATTGGAGCACCAACGACTAAGATTAAAACTTAATCAATGGCTAGGATCATCTTGAAATCGATCCATGTGAGTTTCTAAACTATTCTCACCTTGACTTAATTAATTCTGGTTAATTAACCAGTTTTCATAAGTTTAGACTTAGGAAACATTAAAAAATGGGTAATAATATTATTAATTCATCTCTAGGTGGAATTTCCATAAATGATTTCTGGATTTTGGAGATCTCATGTATTCTAGCCTCTCTACCAAGTTTCATTGCTAGAACACATCTAATGCTACAAAAAATAACACTCCCTCTTAGCAATGACTATGTTTTAGTGTTGCACACCTTGTCACGACACTATGTCTTTGTATCATCTCATGTCACGTTTTTGATGTTTGGTTGTTATTTCCCACCAACCAATGTGCAACGTTGATGTTGCAGTTGTGTTGCTGCTGACCCTGTTGAACTGCTGCCAACATTGCATCTGCACTACAACTCCCTCTCATATGTTATTGTTGCATTTGCAACTTCTACAATTGAGAAGTATCTGAAATATTGAATCAACTGTGTTCAGTATGATGCATCTGCCTCTCGAGTCCTAACAACTACTAGCCTTTGCACTGTCACTAAAGACTTTGCACTGCTACCAACTATGCACTGCACTCCCCAACATCTGACTGCTACTAGTTTGCAACTATCAGTCTAGAATTCTAACTACATCAACTATCATTGATCCATCTTGCTACTGAATATTGTGGGCCCTCGTAGTTAGGTAATGATCCATGAGGTGGACTTCCTCAAGGACCCTGCTCATCTTTATATCTCTCTGGGGCTACAACTCCAAGTCACCCCACCTCACTCCTAGAGGTATGGCTTCCAACATCGCGAAGTCTTCCTCCAACCTGCAAGACAACTTGTCAATCTTAGCTGATGCTACGTGTTGGTCCTACTTCTCTTGTTTGTCCTTCTCCCTGAGAGGACATTGAATACTATAGTGACCAAGCTCACCACATCTGAAGCACTTGACCTTTGACAGGTCCTCCTTCTTTCTTTCCTCCCCCTTCCCTTGATTGGGACCCTTTTATGCGAGGGCCACATTTTCCTCCTCCTTCACCCCCTGCGATATGTTGCTACTGCTACTACTAATGTAGCTCTTTAATAGAGCTCGCCTCAACTCCTCTTGCTGCAAGTCAGCCCACATTCTGTCCCATCCTGATAGCGTGTCTCTGCCCAATATACTTTGGACGAAGACTTGCCAATCCTCCAAGACACTGTTTAGTGCTAACTATACTAGCTCTGATGGTTGAGGTGTTGTCCCTCCTAAATCCTAGTGACGAAGGGATCTATGCCTTACCCCTTCTGCATCCTGATGCATCTTAGCTTTTCTTCCAGGAACATCTTCCGCTGCTCAGAAGTACCCTGATATAGCGTGGAGAGAGCATCCCACATCTCTTTGGTCATTCCCTTGACCACTATATGCGACACTATATGATCTCGGACTCCATCCAAGATCAACTGCTTCGCCCTTGCCATCTCCAACCTGTATTCTTTCTGTTGATCTACATCTTGGGGAACTGCCACCACATTATCTATGTAGGCCTTTAGGCCATATTCATCTAGAAGGAAGGATATCCTAGCCTTCCAAATGACATAGTTGGAGGTTCCATCCAACCTATCATGATCTCTAAGCCCAACTATGGACATCTATTATTAAGTCGAAAACTCCCTCTTTCCCTCTACACAAATGTTACTCTACTACTCGCACTCCCACTTGGAATGTGTAGATCTGCTAGTTGCTACTGCCAATCTGCAATTGGAAAATCAAACTTTCAAGACTCGAAGATCCCTAAGAGAAATTTTCCCTCTGATGTTTGTGCTTTTCTCTTCCACCCAACATTGATTTTTTTGTTGCAAAACCCTTTGCGTCCAACCAAGGAATCTGCTCAGTAAAAATCTGAGCGAAACTGTTCCCTTTGACTAGTTGAATCACTAACCCAACCAACTCGACTTTTCTGGAACCTTGCAACTGAAAATCAAATTTTCGCCCCAACAATTTGACATGCATGTCTGGGTACTATGTTGCCTCTCAGAATTTCAGGTTGTTGCTCCCTCTGAGCAATGGAATTTTCTCCTCTAATTTTGAGCTTCTCGCTTGATCACTCACGCTATGATACCATGTGAAAATTTCATCTATCACAGCAACTGGAAATTGTTCTCCTAATTGTTAATTTAGTTGCAATTTTCTATGGCAAATACAAAATAATTCACATTGTGGTTTTCACAAATAAATACTGCGGAAGAAAAATAGTGCTGGAAACTAAGAAAATACTAGCACACACACACACACACACATAAAAATGGCACTTTTATTTTTAACAAATGTTCCCGGAAAAACCTAATGTGGGAAAATCGGTGCAATAGCTTAGGGTTTTATTATTATGCAGTAGTGAGAGAAAATCTGAGTACAACTGGATTTCAAATTTGGCGATCCTACTGAGAAAAACACTGGCAAAATTATAGTGAGGATTTTTCCTCACCCCACAGGCAAATTCGGGCTCTAACTGCAGCTCCAAGTGAGTTGTCCAAACTGCCTCTGTGCAGGGCTGTGTCACCCTAGCGCAGTCTCGTCCCATGCAAAGCCTGAATCAACTACTCCTGTAGCCGTCATGTCTGCCAGTGGTTGAGGAACTGTCTCTCTGGCCTTCTATAACCCTTTCCCGGCCTCTAGAATTGAAACTTAGCTTCTCTCCAGCAAAATCGAACTGCCCTCTAGAGGCATCTGCGCAGCCCTTGAGTCAGCCTCACTGTGGTACTTTTGCCTCTCTGCAAATGCATTCGCCGGATCTGAAAGACTTCATCCAACCTCATTGTCACTGCCCCTCCCTCTCTTCTTCAATCTCTGGCTCTCTGGCAACTACTGTTTCTCTTTGGAAATCGATCTACCAATGAAATCGAATTGTTGGTGTATCTTCTCCAAGTGCCCATCGACTTCTTCTTATAATCCTCTATTGAAGCACCAATGGCCAAGATTAAAACTTAATCAATGGCTAGGATCATCTTGAAGTCGATCCGTGTAATTTTCTAAACTATTCTCACATTGACTTAATTAATTCTGATTAATTAACCTATTTTCCTAAGTCTACACTTAGAAAGCATTAAAAAATGGGTTAATAATCTAATTAAGTCATCTGTAGGTGGAATTTCTTGAAACGATTTCTGGGTCTTGGAGATCTCATGTTTTCTAGCCTCCTCACCAAGTTTTGTGGCTAGAACACATCTGATGTTACAAAAAATAACATATCTCTTCTTGACTAGGTCATTAGGGCTCTTAGAGGATTGTAAGAGAAACCCGGCAGCAGAGTTTGACATGAAGGATTTGGGACTGATGTTATTTGCTAGGTCTAGAAGGATGGCAGAGGGATGGGGAGATCTTCCTTGGTTAAGGGAAATATGCTACAGAGATTCTAAAAAGGTTCAGGATGTAGGACTGTAGACCTATGTCTACACCTATGATTACGAATTGGAGGAAGATAGATGCATCAGAGGACGAGGACGTTGATCCCACCTTGTATAGGCAGCTTATCGGTTCCCTCACGTATCTCGTCAACACTAGGTCAAATATCTACTTCACAGTAAACACCCTCAATCAGTTTATGGTGGGACTGAAGAGAGTGCATTGGACAGCAGTAGGGCATATTCTGAGGTATTTGTGAGGCATTGTCGACTATGGGTTGAAGTATACTTGAGGTGATGGTATCAAGTTATGTGGTTTCACAAATGTAGATTGGGCAAGCAGTTCAGCGCATCAAAGAGCACATCGGAATGTTGCTTTAGCATTAGATCAGGGGTTTTATCTTGGTGCAGTAGGAAGTATTAGTCTGTGGCACTGAGCTATGAAGAAGTAGAGTACATGGCAGCTAGCATGGCCACATGCAAAGCTATATGGCTGCAGAAGTTGTTAGTAAGCTTGTTCAGTCAATGGCTAGAGGCGACCAATATCTACTTTGATAATCAGAGTTGCATCAGGCTCTCTGAAAATCCAGTGTTTCATGATAGGTTTGATATCACTTTATCATAGATTGTGTGCATCGTGGAGCAGTGCAGCTACAACATGTTCCCACAGAAAAGCAGGTTGCAGATATACTCACAAAATCTCTAGAGAGAGCTAAATTCATCTATTTCAGAGAACATATGGGTATAGTGGAGAACACTTTTCAGTAGTAGGAAGATCAATGTCAATAGGTGCAGCCAGATCTTGAGGGACAATTGCAGAGACTAGTTGCAATTAGTTACTTGAGGGGTGCAGAACCAGGCAAGGCACAGATAGTTACTCAGTAGACAGTTGCAGAAACTAGTTGTGGTTAGACCCTCGGGAGACAATTGTAAAGTTAGTATAGGTACACAATGGATCTATAGATTGGTTCTCAGTTGTAGTAGTTGCAGCAGTAGCAACATGAGATCAGATGCAGCGCAGGCAGAGTTGGCAACAGTGTAGGTGGCACAGTGCAATGTCAATAGTAGCACAAATGCAAGATGATTCAGTTACAGGGTTAGCAAATGAATCAGAGTATGCGCAGTGGCTTGGTGGACAGCGATAGGAAGTTACAGGTCTCTGACATCAATAGTGTGAGGGAAGATGTTATGGGAGAGAAGACCTTCCTTGTTGAGAGGGACTGTTATTTTTTGTAACATCATACAAGTTTTCTAGTCTTGATTTGTGTCAGAGCGGCTGAGAACACAAGATCTTCAAAACCCAAAAAAGGTTTCGCAAGATAAGCTTGTGAAATGCCTTAATTAAATTAATTAATCATCATTTAAATTTTTCCTAAGTCTAACTTAAGAAAACTGGTTAATTAATAGGAATTAGATCTTAGACTTTTGTGATCCATATTGATAATAGTATTGTCTTTCGGATTAATCACATTTTTTAGATTAATCTGAAAGACAATACTATTATTAATAGGAATTAATTAAGGAATGTCGAGAAAGCTCTGGAAACTCACATGGATCGAGTTTGAGATGATCTTAGTTGTTGATAATAATTTAATCATGGGCGTTGGTGATCCAACGAGAGATTATAAGAGTAGGTCGATGTGGTTGGAGATGACAAAATTGTGAGACACGGGGAGAGCGAGTTCCTTGGTAGATCGAGTTATCATGCTACAGAGATCGAGCAGAGAAGAAGAGTTCGAGCTAGAAGGAGAGAAAAAGCAAGAGGAAACAACAACAAAGAAATTCCAAAGGAATTTCCTAGTAATTTCTAGTTCCAAAGAGCAAGCAAGGGGAGGCTGAAATATTCTACAGGGAAGTTGTCCAAGTGGTGTAAGTTACCCAGATTAGCATAGGAAAGTCCCAGGAAGAAGTCAAATAAGTTGTCAGAGACCAGAAAGTCATTACGGAAGGCAAAGAGAAATTTTCTAGTCCTACGAAAAGGCTAGATGACCAGTTTGGAGCAGTTCTAGGAGGTCGAACGAACTGCAAAGGCTAGCAATGCGAGCAGCCAATCAGGTAGTGTGAGCAAGTCAGAAGGAAGAAAAATTGTTTTGCAGAGGGAGAAATTTTCTCCTAATTATTTTGGCAAGATTTTTGCCAAAGGATTGCTAATCATGCATCCAGATTATTGTACTCAAATTTTGTTAATGCATAATAATAAAATAAACCCTCATCTGTTGCACTAGTTTTCCCTTCAGGATTTTTTCAGGGACTTTTGTCCAAAAATATTGATGTCATTTTTATTGTGAGTGTGCATCTATTTCTCAGTTCCTGAGTTTATTTTCCGTAGCGTAATTTCATTGTGAATAATTACAGTGTGATTTATTTGTTATTTGTCGTAACAAATAAACTGCATAATTAATCAATTAGAAGAATAAATTTCCAATTCCAATTTAAGGAAATTTCACAATGTATAAATAGATGAGGCCTATCTCATCTCATCTCATCACCCTTGGGATTTTCGCATGCCTCATTAGAGAATTTTGACTTGAAATTTGAGGAGATTTTGGATGTTCTTGGGATGAACTTTGATGTTTGGATATATATTGCTATCTTTTTGGAGCCTCTAATGTATTGTTGATGGATGGATATACTCTACAATGTCTTTTAAGTATTTCTTTATGGCGGAATTATCTTGCAAATAATGTCTAATGCATTGAATTTGTTCTCATGATAATATTTTTTACTTTGTTTTATTGAATATTTCTCAAAATTGTAATCTCGGTAATTTTTGCATGTGTTACTCATTGAGAATGTGGAAACAATGTTCCTTGTGGATAATGATTGCATTTAATCCATGAAACCCCATTAACTAATGCTAAAGAGGGTAATTGTTGAAAGTGGTAACTAGGGCTTCCTCTTTTAGCCTCCTTGAAGGTCAATGTAGCCAATTATAAGCACCCATGACTCCATACTCCTAATGGTTTGGGCACTAATCAGGTCCCTTAGTGGTCACACATAAATTTTCCTTATTTTTCTCTTCTAAAAATTCGTCCCTTTAAGGATAAGGAAGTCATCTAGGGCTTGGTGCAAAATCTCTTGGAGGAGGAATTTTTTAGATTCGCTTAGACATAACTCTTCCTTTGTGTCTCCTCTAAAGGATTTCAAATTTTGGTGGAATACCCATGGTAGATTCTCCATAAATTTTGATGCCCTAGTTGTCAAATAGAGAGGGAACCCTAGAAGCTAATCCTTCAACTTAGGGATTATTTGAAGGTAAATTCTTTAGTGCTTGGTGAAGTAAATCATACTGTTGAAATTTCTAAGTCTAACTGTTAGAAATTTAATCTGTATTCTTCTGGTTTATTTCTTCTACTTGTTAATTTCAAACAAGTTATTTAAAACATTTAAATACCGAAATAAACACAATACAAACACAACATTTGCAGATCAACAACTGAAAGAAAACAAACACACAAGTGACACTGTTATTTTTGGACAAATGTCCCCAGAAAAACCCAATGCGAGAAAACCGATTAAGCTATTTTGAGGGTATATTATTATGCACTATTTCCTTGAGTACAACTAGGCGCCAATCTGGCTCACTCGACAGAGAATAATAACAGTAGCAATACATCTTTATTCAGAAAAAGGTATTCAAAAAACCTGTCCCACAAAACCCTCTTCAGCAGCTTTGAAGATTTGCGCTGGCCCTTTTGGCCTCTACGTCAGTCTCAAACGCCTCTGCGTCAGCCCTCTGAGGCACTGTGCGGCCTCTGGGACCCTCTGCATCGCTCCAGTTCCCTCTGCGTGGAGGACACAATCCCTCTGGCCTCTAAGTTGTCTCTGTTGGGCTCTGTGTGGCCTGCTCTCGCTGTTGCGTCTCGCTCTCTGCCTCTGCGCTGGTCTCTCGGCACTGTCTCTACCTCTCTGTCCAGTACTCACTGCCCCTCACTGTTGATCATTGATTCAACTTTGCTTAGCAACCCCGCTCTAGCAAAACGAATGACTAATCACTCTGGTGTATCTTCCAACTAACCCTCAAGCCTCCTCTTATACTTTTCTCGTTGGTCCTTCAACGGTCGAGATTAAATCTCTAATCAATGGCTAAGATTAGATTTGGCTTGATCCATGACTTTTGGAACCTTCTCTTGGTTTTATATTAATACCCATTAATATTTTATTTTTCCTAACTTTAGACCTAGGAACTCCATTAAAAATATTAATTATTTTACTATCTCCCAAACCAGTTAGAATCTACCCAAAGCATTGTTGAGTCTTGGAGATCTCATGTTCTTTAGCCTCTCCACCAATTTTCATGGCTAGATCACATCCGATGCTACCCCAAATCAACACTCCCTCTTAGACAGGACTGTGCTCTAGTAATACTCCTCATTGAGCATCAAACTGATTATCTAGCACTGGTACTTGTGCTGATGCTAGGCCTCCCCTCCCAATATCCTCTGCACTGCTACATCCTATACTACTTCCCATGGCCCTGCCATTGCTACGACTGCATCCGTACGGTAGCTCCTTCTGCATCCGTGCTACTGCTGGTCCATCCTCCCAGCACTGGAACCCCCTCTCATCATGTTGCATCGTGCTACTGCTAACCACTACTGCATTGCAACTCAGTTACTGAGAAGTAAATAACTAATCCACCCAACTTCTGACATACCTGTCAGGATAGAAACACTCCTGATGTTGAAGCTCTCTCTGCCGCTAACAAGTGCTCCCTCTACTGACCTTTGTGTTGTTGCAACAACTCCTTGCATCTCACACCACTGCAAACCTCTATGCACCATCCTACACCATTGCAACACTCTTGTGCCTCTCGCACTGTTGTAGCCTGTAAATAACTAATCCACCCAACTTCTGACATCCCTGTCAGGATAGAAACACTCCTGATGTTGAAGCTCTCTCTGCCGCTAACAAGTGCTCCCTCTACTGACCTTTGTGTTGTTGCAACAACTCCTTGCATCTCGCACCACTGCAAACCTCTATGCACCATCCTGCAGCGTTGCAACACTCTCGTGCCTCTCGCACTGTTGTAGCCTGTTATCCTTGCACTGCCTGGGGACTCCTACATTGTAGCACTCTTTGTTGCTTCATCCGCATCCATCTCTACCCACATCCACCAGTCCTGCTACTCTCTCTTTGGGGCTCCCATAGCAAGGTATAATCTAGGAGGTCAGGTACCTCGAGGATCCTTCCCCTCATCGCTTGTAGTTCGTCCGACTATAGCTCGATGTCTCCCCACCTCTTCTCTAGAGGTACATGAGCACTCATGGCACAATCGTCATCCTCCTTGACCTCCTTCTCTGCCTTCGCTAGCGCTCTTAGATTCAGAAGCCTCTCCCTTACTCTTCTTCCTCGAACACTGGTTTGCATAATGACTCAGTTCCCCACAATGGAAGCACTTGACCTTGGAGAGGTCCTTCTTCTTCCTCTTCTCCTGCTTTCCCACAGATGCTAGAGCTGCATCCTCTTCATCTTCCTTCTTGACCCTGACTCCCTTGTTGCTACTTCCCGTCTTGCTCAACCTTCTGATCTCCTCTTGGAAAAGAGTCGCCCACAATTCTTCCCAATCTGGAAGATCTGCCCTGCCCATTATGCTCTAGACAAATGTCTCCCACTCCTTGGAGACTGCGTTAAGTGCGGTCCTCACCAGCATCTCCTCATTCGGAGTGACCCCTATGGAAGTCAATTGGTCACGGATCTCCTTCAAACGACCGAGGAAGTGATCTATCTTCTCCCCCTTCTGCATCTGGTATGACCGCAGTTGATTCTGAAGTAACATCTTCCTCTACACAAAAGTATGTTGGTACAATTTCTTCAGGGCTTCCCACATCTCATTTGTCGTATTCTTCTTGGAAATATGTTGGACCACATGATCCTTGACCCCATCAAGGATGATGTATTTCACCCTAGCCATTGCCTCCTCGTACTTCTCATTTTCAGCTGGATCAATTGGGATCGCCACTGTTCTCAAGGCAAAGGCCTTGATTCGTTGTCTATCTAGAATGGACAGGATCCTGGCCTTCCAGACCACAATGTTGGACACTCCGTCCAGCCTGTCCTAATCCCTCAGCCCATTCATGGCCATCTCTCTGCTCTTGTATGTCGACTCCTCAAATTTTCTCTACTTCCCACCTGGAAGTTCTCTATTTGACTCCTACTGAGTCACTCTACTTCTCATCTGGAAGCTCTCTATTCGACTCCTACTGAGTCTCTCTACTACTTGTCCGGAAGTTCTCTACTAGACTCCCTCTGAGTCCTGATTTCCCTTTTGGAAATCCTTCTGCCAATCATCAAGTTTCCCCTCTCTGATCATCTATGCAACTGCAACACTGATCGGATTCCTTGGCTAGAAATCTACCTTTGTAGAAACTCCCTCTACCTTGGTTTTTCCCTATTAGGTATTGTTCTGACCACAGTACCCCACCAGCTTTCCTCCTGCAAACTTCTCACAACTTCCTATGCCCCAGCAACCGAAGGACTGAACCTCTTGGCTCTACACAATCCCAGCACTGGCAAAACAACTCACTCAGCCAACTGCGTCAACCCTCCTGGTCTTTGTGTGGCTCTGCGTGAGCCTTTTTCTACACTCATCGGCCTCTGCGTTGGCCTCTCTCTGGCCCAGACTGATGATGTAGTCCCTCTATGTCAACCCTTCCTCAGGTGCTTTCTGCAAAGAACAGCTTCTGTCACTCGGGACCGCTGATTCTGCTGCAAACGCAGGATCAACTTCTGTCACTCGGGACAGCTAATTTTGCTGCAAATGCTCTGCTTAGCTGATGCCTTCAGCTCTCTTGTGATCTGAAACCACCCTCTGATACCATGTTGAAATTTCTAAGTCTAACCGTTAGAAATTTAATTTGTATTCTTCTGGTTTATTTCTTCTACTTGTTAATTTCGAACAAGCTATTTAAAACATTTAAATACCGAAATAAACACAATACAGTCACAACATCTACAGATCAACATCTGAAAGAAAACAAACACACAAGTGACACTGTTATTTTTGGATAAATATCCCTAGAAAAACACAATGCGAGAAAACTGGTGCACTTATTCTGAGGGTATATTATTATGCAGTATTTCCTTGAGTACAACTGGGTGCCAATCTGGCTCACCCGACAGAGAAAAATAACCGGCAGCAATACCTCTCTATTCGGAAATAGGTATTCAGAAAACCTGTCGCACGAATCCCTCTCCAACATCTTTGAAGCTCTGCGCTAGCCCTTCTGGCCTCTGCATCAGCCTAAAACCCCTTTGTCTCAGCCCTTTGAGACACTGCGCAGCCTTTGGGACCCTCTGCGTCACTCCAGCTGCCCTCTATGTGGATGACGCAGTCCCTCTGGCCTCTACGTTGTCTCTGTTGGTCTTTGTGTGGCCTGCTCTGGCTGTTGTGTCTCGCTCTCTACCTCTGCATTGGTCTCTCAGCACTATCTCTGCCTCTTTGTCTAGTACTCACTGCCCCTCGCTGCTGATCACTTATTCGACTTTGCTTAGCAACCCCGCTCTAGCAAAACGAAGGACTGATCACTCTGGCGGATCTTCCAACTGACCCTCAAACCTCCTCTTATACTTTTCTCGTTGGTCTTTGAACGGCCGATATTAAATCTCTAATCAACAGTTAAGATTAGATTTGGCTTGATCCATGACTTTTGGAACCTTCTAACCCAATTTTATATTAATACCCATTAATATTTTATTTTTCCTAAGTTGAGACTTAGGAACCTCATTAAAAATATTAATTATTTTAATATCTCCCAAACCGGTTAGAATCTACCCAAACCATTTCTGGGTCTTGGAGATATCATGTGCTTTAGCCTCTCCACCAATTTTCATGGCTAGAGAACATCCGATGCTACCCCAAATCAACACATACATTGTATTTTCTCTTACCTACCTTGGCCTTGGATGCACATATATTCCGTGTCAAATCTCAACCCTAGGTCTTGTGTAGTTACTTTCAAAGGGGTTTTTCATGGAAAGTCTTACTAGCTTCTCCCAAGGCTTGCACCTTTGTTGAATCTTTCCATTGAATGAGTTTCTTTTCCTCACTTCAAACCGATCAAAGAAACAATATCATAAGTGTGTATCATTGGGACTCCTCTTGTCTGTAAAAATCTGAGAAGAGTAGGGGACTTAGGTTGTGGTGACATTGGGTCTCTGCCTTAGGTGTTGTTGTGCCCTATAGCTTTAGCCTTGCAAGGCACCCCCCCTTTCACAAGGCTTGCTAGTTTGTGCAACAACATAACCTGTTGGAAATAATACTGAGCGGGGGGTGAATCAGTATTATCAGATCAATAATTTAATTTCCCAAACATATTTATATACACTACTTCAGCTAAGTGAACTAGCGTGTACATGCGACTATACTTAAAGCAACCAACATATATGCAGAGAACTTTTGATTTAGGTAGTTTATCGTTTATTGAACTTTAACTAGTATATAAGAGATTTATTACACATTGCAGTAAAAGCAGAATAAAGCATCACACATAAGCAACACACATGAACACCAAGATATAAGGTGGAAACCCAATGTGGGTAAAAATCACTTGTTGTTGTTGTCTCTGTCTTCTTTTAATAATAAGAAAATTTGTTTACAATCTTGTACTGGTGCAAACTTATACTAGTACGCAGGCACCCACCTGCAGAAGGCTGCAAACTTCTCCCATTCTCCAGCTACTACTAGAAGGGAGCTATAACCCCCTAGCTCTTGTACTAGCCAATATGTGTACTAGTACGTAGGTGCCAGCCTACAGAAAACTCCACTCTTCTACCAGGGACCACGTTTCATGAATTTTCAGACTGGATACTCCTGGAACACAACACCACAATCTGAAGGCCACGTTTCATTCAATTTTCATACTGGACCCATCAACAACATCATAACTGTAATACAATCATCAAGTACATCTGCATCAACCAATCACTGAAACTCAATCATCATAACCTGAATCTGATCATTTAGAACACTGTCACTAGAATACAGTCACCAGAACCCAAAGCAGAACCCAGAACTCTGCAACAGCAAACAGAAACAACTGAAACATACTTTATAAGGTATACGCTACTTCCATGTGTCGAACCAGTGTGTATACGTGCTTTTATCAAAGCCAACCAGTGTACACATCTGTAAATATTAATTCATAATTTTGCAGCTATTCCAGACTTCAGTTATACCCAGATCATAACATTTACAGAATAACACATGCGTCAGTATTCAGATCTAGACTATACATGATCAAACCATATAATGATAATTCATTTCAAGCCTTAAGATCTCGATCCATCATTAGATCTTATCCCTCATCAACTGCTAAGGTTCATCCTTGGTTCAGATCAAGCAAAGCACCATAAGCCAATAACCTGCATACTAGATCTCACACTTCATCAGATATTCGATACTTGCACACCTTGGCCTAATGATCTTCTCCTCCTTATATAGTTTTAGGCCTTTCTCAATACCATGGATCAAAACCACTTTTGACTACCTGAAGGTGTGATTCCTTTGGATTTGCTTGGAATCTTCCAACTATTCCTACTGCATGCATGATGTCAGGTCGGGTACCTGTTAGATAAAGCAGACTGTCAATCATGGATCTGTAAGTTGGTTGATGTACTGCTGCTGATTCATCATTTGAGCTGAGACTGCATCCTATTACCATTGGGGTACATACCGGTTTAGAATCTTCCATTCCGTACTTTTTCAAGATCTGTTTGAGATATTTGGTTTGTGAAAGAAAAATACCATCTTTATTTTGTTGAACTTGTAGACCAAGAAAATAGGTAAGTTCACCAAGCAAGGACATTTCAAATTCTTGTTGCATTACTAAGGCAAAATTCTGACTCATGGATTCTTCATTGCTACCAAAAATGATATCATCAACATAAACAATAATAATTAGCAATTTATTAGTTTCAATCTTTGTATATAGATTGCTTTCTGCTAAACCTTTTGTAAAACCTTGTTGGTGTAGATATTTGTCAATACGGTAATACCAGGCCCTTGGAGCCTCTTTCAAACCATAGAGGGTCTTTTTTAGTCTGCATACAAGTTTTGCATCATTTCCAAGAATGAATCCTTCTAGTTGTTCAATATAAACTTCTTCTAAATCTCCATTCAGGAAAGCTGATTTTACATCCATTTGATATACTTTGAATTTCTAAAAGCTAGAAAAAGCAAGAAACATCTTTATGGCTTCAAGTCTGGCAACAGGTGCAAAAGTTTCTTCATAATCTATACCTTCTTGTTGAGCATACCCTTTACAAACAAGTCTGGCCTTGTTTCTAATGACTTCTCCATTTTCATTCAGCTTGTTTTTGAATATCCATTTCGTTTCTATAATATTTTTATCATGAGGTCTAGGAACCAATTCCCAAGTATCATTCTTTTCAATTTGCTCAAGTTCTTCATCCATGGCCTTGACCCAACATTCATCTTTGCATGCTTCATCCACATTTTGAAGTTCGGTGGAGGATAGTAATGCTAGATAGCTTGAGGTCCCTGTAATAGTTCTTCGTGTTTGTACACCTGCCTCATTTTCCCCTAAAATTTGAGTTTCTAGATGATTTTTCTGAACATACCTGGACGGAGTCTTTTCTTCTACCATTATCTCTTCTTCTAGTGCTTCATTGTTTCTTCTTCAATATATTTTTGATTTGATGTGGGAATATAGTCTCCATCTTCTTCATTGTCATAATCTTCTGTTTTTATCTGTTTCGGATTTTTGCATGCTTCATCAACTACAACATCAATGCTTTCAACACTTTTTCCAAGTCTTTTATTATAACATTTATATCCTTTACTTTTGGAAGAATAACCAAGAAGAATACCTTCATCTGCTCTGGGTTCAAACTTACCAAGTTTTTCATCAGTCCTTTTGATATAACATTTACTTCCAAAAACTTTAAAGTATTTTACAGTAGGGGTCTTACCATACCAAAGTTCATGTGGAGTTTGAGTGCTATTTACCCGAACATTTGCTTGGTTGATAATAGTTACGGCGGCGAATGCAGCTTCACCCTAGAAGGTTACAGGAGTTCCAGATTCATCTAGCATAGCTCGATCCATTTGTTGAACAGTTTTGTTCATTCTTTCTACCACTCCATTTTTCTGAGGAGTCCTTGCGGTGGAGAATTGCCTTTTTATTCCATGTTGTTCACAAAAATCAAAGAATTCATCCGAGGTAAATTCCCCTCCTCGATTAGATCTGAGGCATTTGATTTTTCGATCTGATTCATTTTCAACCAAAGCTTTGAAGGCTTGGAACTTTTCAAATGCTTCATCTTTATGCTTTAGAAGACCTATCCAACACATTCTAGAAAATTCATCAATGAACAAAATAAAGTATTCTTCTCCACGAGGTGAATTTTTCCTTTATGGTCCACATAAATCAGTATGAACAAGTTCAAGAATCTTACTAGCTGACCCCTTTTTTTCAATGAAGTGAGCTCTAGTTTGCTTACCGAATTGACATGGTTTGCATACTGTATTTTTAGGGATGATGATATCTAGAATATCACAAAAAGCCTTGAATCTGCATGCTTTTCTTATTTTAGAAAAGCTTAGATGTCCTAATCTTCTATGCCACAGCCAGTTTTCATCATTTTTTCTTAGATAACACTGTTGTTGTCCTCCCTTGAGTATGTATAAGTTGTTTGGAGTTCTTGTACCTTTGATCACGGTCTCCCCTGTATCAGGTTCACGAACAACACATCTGTTTGATCAAAACACCACTTCATTTTCTTGATCACACATTTGACTGACACTCAACAGGTTATGCTTTAAACCGTCTACATACATAACATTTCCAGCTTTAACCTTTTCTTTCAAGAAAACAAATCCTTTACCTTTTATGACAGCAGGAGTGTCATTTCCAAATGAGACATTCTTTTCCTTTTCTAAGGCATTATAGGAGTGAAGTTTTTCTTTGTCACCTGTCATGTGTTTTGAGCATCTACTGTCGATGTACCACTGATTTTCTTGTCCTTCTACATACAAGGCTATACCACATCTTTCTGTTTGAGATTCTTTCCTTCTCCATATCTTGGGATTTAATGGAGTTTGCTCATTTTGAGATGATTGCCGAAATTTGTTCCTGCGTTCAGATTATTCATGACCAAAGCTGTTATAGATTGAGCATTCTATTTCATTTTCAAGAAAAGAAAAGTTATTATAAGAACTTTTCTTGACCCCTATTACATTCCTTTGATTTCGTGCTTCTCTAGTCATGATGGTTTTGTAAGCAACACATTGAACAGCTTTGTGTCCAAAATTATGACATGAAAAACATTGCCCATTAAAGAAGTTCCTGCGACTATCGAATCGATTGACCTGGTGATTGTAGTTTCTATTGATATTCATGTTTGGAGAAAATTAAGTATGATTTACCTGAGATTGGTTGTGGTTTCCATTCATCCTTGGAATAAATTGAGTTTGATTTACTTAGTGATTTGCTTTATGCCTTTGCTGAAGATTGTCATACTATTCACTGGTCTTTGCTACATCAAGATAGCTTTTAGTGGAGGTTGACGGCTTTTGTGATTCAGTATATCCAAGACCTGTCTTTATCAGAGGAGAACATTGTACTTTGATAATTTCATCTAAGGTTTCTGACCCTTTAGCAAATCTAAGATTGAGAGATTTTGCTTTCTCAAGATCCTTTCTTATACCCACAATTTCACATTCTAATTTTTCATTGTGTTTTTCCTCTTCAGCAAGTTGGTATGTCAAGGTATCTATAATCATATTCTTTTCTTCTAAATAGATTTTGAGTTTAGAAATTTCTTCATGAAGGTCATCTTCTTCTAAAGCATCCCAAAAATTATCATCGTCATAAGCCATTAGAAGTCTATAGTCATTACTATTTTCATTTTCATCACTATTTGATAAACCATCGCTATCTTCATGAGTATAGTAACTTCTTTTATTTACAACTTGTTTTTTATTCCATTTTGCATATTCCTTCCCTTTTTCATATTTATCTTTATGAGGACATTTGGTAGCATAATCACTGACTCTGCCACAAGCAAAGCATTTGAAGGGTAGCTTACCTCTAAATCTTCTAGAACCCCGTTGAAGCTTCTTGACAGAGTTTACCTCATCTTCTTCTTCTGAAATATGTCCTGATCCATTGTGTGCTTCCTTTACTTTTGCTGAAGCTTTAAATGCGGCTTCTCTCATATCTGATGGACCTCCTTTTCTCATCTCAAAGGCAATTAAGATTCCGTGAAGCTGTGTCATAGTGATAGCCTGCAAATCCTGTTTTTCTTCTATGGAAAACACTTTTGATTCAAATTTAGCAGACAAGGATCTCAAAACTTTCTCAACTAAGGTAACTTCCTTTATATCTTCACCCAGATTCTTCATACAATTAACAACCTCATCTATACATAAGAAGTAACTAGCTATACTTTCATCACTATGCATCTTAAGAGTTTCATATTGAATTCTAAGAGTTTGAAGTTTAGCACGTTTTACCTGAGAGTCTCCTTCGTAGCTCAGAATGATTTTGTCCCATATTTCTTTGGCTGATTTGAGCTGCATGATTTTGACAAACTCTGATTGTGACAGAATTCCCAATAAGGTATTGACAACTCTGGCATTGGTTTCATATTTCTTCTTACCTGTCGTATCTGTAGGAATTGTTGTTGTAAATGTATATCCTCCTTCCACAATTTCCCAGACATCCGTTCTAAGTGATTGCAGATAGGCTGTGGTTCTTATTTTCCAATAAACAAAGTTGCTCCCATCAGAGATTGGCGGTCTGATGGACCCCACGCTTTCTTGATTACTGATGATGATGGATCTCCTTTCAAGCGATCAAGTTTTTTCTGAAGTACCTGCTCTGATACCAATTGTTGGAAATAATACTGAGAGGGGGGTGAATCAGTATTATTAGATCAATAATTTAATTTCCCAAACAGATTTATATACGCTACTTCAGCTAAGTGAACTAGCATGTACACGCGACTGTACTTAAAGTAGACATCATATATGTAGAGAACTTTTGATTTAGACAGTTTATCGTGTATTGAACTTTAACCAGTATATCATAGATTTATTAGATAGTGCAGTAAAATCATAATAAAGCATCACACATAAGCAACACACATGAACACCAAGATATAAGGTGGCAACCCAATGTGGGTAAAAACCACCTGTTGTTGTCGTCTCTGTCTTCTTTTAATAATAAGAAAAACTGTTTACAATCTTGTACTGGTGCAGACTTATACCCGTACGCAGGCACCCACCTACAGAAGGCTGCAACCTTCTCTCATTCTCCAACTACTACTGGAAGGGAGTTACAACCCCCTAGCCCTTGTACTAGCCAATATGTGTACTATTACATAGGTGTCAGCGTACAGAAAACTCCACTCTTCTACCAGGGATCACGTTTCATGAATTTTCAAACTGGATACTCCTGGAACACAACACCACAATCTGAAGGCCACATTTCATTCAACTTTCATACTAGACCCATCAACAACATCATAACTGCAATACAATGATCAAGTACATCTGCATCAACCAATCACTGAAACTCA
Organism: Pinus tabuliformis; assembly: GCA_031772625.1. Lineage (NCBI taxonomy): Eukaryota > Viridiplantae > Streptophyta > Pinopsida > Pinales > Pinaceae > Pinus > Pinus tabuliformis. The sequence goes on along the minus strand of CM062812.1, from coordinate 477,263,345 downwards.
ATCATCATAACATGAAATTGATCATTCAGAACATTGTCACCATAATACAGTCACGAGAACCCAAAGCAGAACCCAAAACTCTGCAACAACAAAATAGAAACTACTGAAACATACTTTATAAGGTATACGCTTCTTCCATGTGTCGAACCAATGTGTATATGCGCTTTTATCAAAGCCAACCAGCATACACATCTGTAAATATTAATTAATAGTTTTGCAGCTATTCCAAACTTCAGTTATACCTAGATCATAACATTTACAGAATAACACATGCGTCAATATTCAGATCTAGACTATACATGATCAAACCATATAATGATAATTCATTTCAAGCCTTAAGATCCTGATCCATCATTAGATCTTATCCCTCATCAACTGCTAAGGTTCATCCTTGGTTCAGATCAAGCAAAGCACCATAAGCCAATAACCTGCATACTAGATCTCACACTTCATCAGATATTCGATACTTGCACACCTTGGCCTAATGATCTTCTCCTCCTTATATAGTTTTAGGCCTTTCTCAATACCATGGATCAAAACCACTTAGGACCAATACCTTGGACCAAATACCTAGGGTCAATACCTCAGACCAAATACCTTGGACCAATACCATGGATCAAAATTTCTTCGACCAAATACCTCGGACCAAAAACTTAGTTTTCTAACATATACGCGTGTTTCCTTCTGTGAAAGTGTGTGTACGTATATGCTACTTGTGTTCAGGGAACCTGCATGTATACGTAGCTTGGTCAAGGTGAACCTGCGTATACCTCTCTTCATTCTGTGTACTCTGATCTGTAATTCTTTGTTGTTGACATGCTGCACCATGATCTTTCATCTGAGTGAGTTGCCATCAAGGACAACACTTGTATCATCATGCCAACATAACCAACATGAATCCATGTGGATAAATGCAACATACATCATGAGAGTATAAACTCCCATAAGGTGGCAAAAAGGACATTGAAAAATTTGGCCAATTCAAAGACACAAACCTAACCATTGGAACCTTGAAAAGCAGAGGAGGGTCCAAATTTTGGTGTTAGGCTAAAATTTTAGGTTTTGTTTTAACGACTATAACAGATACGTTTATATATTTGATGTCATTTTGTATTGGTTGTCCACTTTTGAGTATTTGATTGGATAGCTATCAATGTTCATTATTTAGTATCTAATGTTATTAAAAGTAGACCAATCATTGAACTAGTCAACCCCAAAAATGCGAAATGGACTAAAACCAGAAAATCACTGAAAAATTAAAAATAAAAATAAAAAATAAACTAGTCAACCAAAAAATACATAAAATATTTAAATTTAGATTTTAAAAACAAAACATTTATATTCCTGCACATCCATATGAATTCAAGCCATTATACATAAGTATGCAAAGTTTCTCATATATATAGCTAGGGTGCATATAACCAAAATAGCGCCAAGCAAAATCCATATCTAAACCAAAAAATATCAATAAAGAAGCTTTGAATGGCCTCTAGAGTTCAAAAAAAATCATGCTACAAAAAAGAACTACATATTATCAAAATCATTTCCTCTATTGGGATCCTCATCATCAATATCACCCTCTAAGCATTTAAATAAGATAGAAAAAATTTAACATGTCAAGTCAGTGATTAAATTTGATTGATGGGTACACTTTTACTACAGTCACGAAAAATTAGTTCTACAAGCAATGCCACCAACACCAAGGTACATAGAGGGCTTGGTGCTCTTGATTAAATGCTAGTTCCATACCCTCATACATGACAGAATCCAATGGAAATGTTGCAATCCTGCCAATCCTAAAATCTTGAAAATTATTAAGTCTGTAGAATTTTTAAAGGGATCTAAAATTCTACTTTCCCCATATGAAATCTAGTGAGGTTGGAACCACTCTCAAACATCCTGAAACAACTAATGGTAATGTTAAAAATTTAAGTACAAGGATGAAAATGAAAGATAAAGGAGAGTGTCACTTTTAGTAGGGTGAATGAATTGGAGGGGTGGGTGTCTCTTTCAATAGCATTAGAAGGGCCCTAGGTTACTTATTGTGCTTGCAAATGACTTATCATAATGCTTCTTTTTTTTTTAAATTAGGTTTTGGTGGTCCTTGGCTACACTACACCACATTGTATGAAACTAGTCAGTTCAGTACAGAACCAGCTAGTTCGATACAAAACTTGGTTTCCTACTAAACTGGCCATAAATGGTTTAGAGCACCCAAGTAGATCGATTTTGTCTCCAAATCGATTAGACCGGCTTGTTCCACAGGTTCCAGCTCGGTTCTAATAACAATGTTAGTATCGGCTTTGATGCATCAACTTTGATTTGGTATCCATTACATCATACAGATCAATGTTTTTTTCAATATTCACCTTCATCTTCCAATGTGTTTATTTGGCATTGTTGATGGTTTGTCTTTAGAAATTTGAAAAAAAAATGAATTTATTTTGTAATTTTTTAATGCTTGCCATGGTTTGTCGATTTTTGTCAACTTTAATGTTGCCAAAAAAAATATTCCAAACCCAAATCGATTTTTTGCCAATACTTATTTTTTCAACAATGATCCATACACCATGCACCCCACACCACATGAAGCACACCCAAGCATGGTGTAAAGAAGGTCAAAGTAACCCCAAAATCTAACACCATACTCTAATATGTATGGTTGACTTAAATTTTGATCAACAATAATCCATGCACCATGCTGATGGCGGTCTGGGTACGGGCAGGAGTATTAATCTCCCAAATTGTGAGATTGTATCTTCTACTTCCGTTTGCGGGTGTAAATGTTGGTTCAATGGGCTCTCTGTCATCCACCGATAACCTTTAGAGCTTCGCTAAGTTAGCAGCCCTCCAAAAATTGCAGAATTCCGCTAAACTACCACCATACCGGACCCGACGATAATACAAACCTTAGTTTAATAAAATTTGAAATCCGCCTTCTAAAAGCTCATCGGCGCTTCTCCACCATTGATCTATTCAAGATCCAACAGTCACAACACTCCCCGACTTCGAACCTACTCCACCTCTGTCAACCATCGATCTCACTCCACTAGATCTAATGGCTCACACGCATATCAGCCGACTAACCTACGCACTTTAAACCCGCTCGATAAGTGGTTTCTCTCTCTCTCCTCTCTGCTACGTGTCACGATGTGTATGGAATTGGAACGCTTACAGCCTTTCTTCCGCCCAAAATCCACTTGTGGTTTCTCCAACCCGCTTCGGCTTGTTAACTGTCGATTAACTTCCGCGCCCGAACACCGTTGATCTACCTCGACCAAGATCTAACAGTCCAAATTAAATCTTCACGTGCTGCATCTGTGGTCTTCCTCCACTGATCTCGACCATCCGCTCCACACTCAGAATTCATGAGAAACTCAGTTAAAAAGAAAACACGGAATTTAACACAGTCAACACAATTTCATTCCATCTCTCAGAATACCAATTAACCCTCGAATTTCACAATAAACATAGAGGTTTCGAAGGAGATTATCCTTCAGGATTTGACAGGGAATTTATCATTCACATACACAGAAACTAAATTTTCCCAATTTACTAGATTCGCTCCAGGAAAGCCAAATTTCTTCAACAGTCAAAATCCCTTTACAATAATGTGAAAATTACATAAGTATTGGTTCATCCTAACAACCAGATCCTAATTCAAAGGCTAAAATTTATTAACCCTATCTGTCCTGCGAGGCATTCTCCTAGAGAATCTCCACTACAGCTAACTAACTAAAACTTATTACATCATGATCAAATCCTATATTCTAGCTCTATGCTTAACTAGAAAAACATGAAAATTGATGGCTAAAGGATCCCACTCCTTTGCTTGTAATATTTTTTGTATTTTTGGAATAATTCTTCGAATTTGTCTTCAAGCCTTATGCTCCTGCATCAGACTCCTGAGGACAAAATTCTTCATGTGCTCTTTTCCATGAGCTCTTCTACAGAACTGCCCAATTTCTGTAGCATGTTTTCTGTTACCCAAGTAGCTTCAACAATTGGCTGATCCTTCCATTTGACCAAATATTGAAAGTACTCTTGTCCTCTGGTTTTCTTGATCACTTTCTTGTCTAAAATCCTTTCTGGCTATAATTCCTTTGTTGTAGGTAACTATTTTACCCAGTCAATTTCCTGTGTCTCTTGGACTTCTTCTGTATGTTTGGCAATTTCACCTTCATACTTGTACAAATCAGCAACATTGAAAATTGGAGATATTCCAACATCAGGGGGTAATTCAATTTCACATGCATTTGCAGAAAATTTCCTTAATACTTTGCATGGTCCAATTTTCTTGAACTTCAGTTTGTTATACTCCCTCTTTGGAAATCTTTCCTTCCTTAGGTGTGCTAAAACCAAATCTCCAACTTCAAAGTTCACTTCTCTTCTTCTCATCTCTACTCTGTTTTTGTACTTGATTTCGCTATCTTGTCACTGTTGTTTCACCTGTTCATGTATTGCTTGTATTTTTGAAGCAAAATCTTCTCCCTCTGCACTTCTCATCTCATCTTTTCCCAAGTTTCTTAACTCAGACACTCCTCTGGGATGCATTCCATAAACTATATGGAATGGACTCTGTCTTATACTCCTGTTAGGTGAGTCATTATATGCATATTCAATCTGTGTCAATACTTGATCCCACTGCTTTGGATTTTCTGCAGTAAGACTCCTTAAAAGATTACCCAAACTCCTATTCACAACTTCAATCTGTCCATCAGGCTTTGGATGATAGGCAGAACTGAAGCTCAGTTTAGTTCCCAACTTTTTCCATAGTGTCCTCCAAAAATGTCCAACAAATTTGGAATCCATGTCTGAGACAATACTCTTATGCAACCCATGCAATCTTACAATCCCCTTGAAAAACAAATTAGCAATGTGAGTAGCATCACTAATTTTATAACATGGAATAAAATGTGCCATTTTTGAAAATTTGTCCACTACAACAAAAATTGAATCATTTCTTCTTTGGGTCTTTGGTAAGCCCAAAACAAAATCCATACTTACCATATCCCAAGGCTTATCTGGAATTGGTAATGGAACATACAACCCTGTGTTTTGGCTTCTTCCCTTTGCATATTGACAGACTTTACAAGTTTTCACATACTTTTCCACTTCAAATCTCATTTCCGGCCAGAAATAAGATCTGTTCAACTGCTCATAAGTCTTATCTATACCAAAATGTCCTGCAAGTCCACCATTATGTTTCTCTTTGATTAAGTTCTCCCTCATAGAACAATTTGGTATGCACAGTGCATTTCTCTTAAACAATAATCCATCTTGTAAGACATAATCCAACCATTTATTCATATCCATCAAAACAGGATTCTTATCTGTCTCATACAATTATTTAAGAAAATCGAAACCCAACACTTGAATTTGACTCTCTTGAAATAATGTATTTCTCCTACTTAAAGCATCTGCAACTTTGTTTGATTGGCCATTTATATGCTTCAAGACAAAATGGAAACCCTGAAGATACTCTACCCATTTGGCATGTTTCTGGTTAAGCTTTGGCTACTGCATAATATACTGCAATGCATGGTTATCTGAATAAAGTATGAACTCTTTTGACATTAGATAATGTCTCCACTTCTTCAATGACTGCACAACTGCATAAAACTCTTTATCATAACAAGAATACTTTTTCTTTGAATCATTCAGCATTTCACTAAAACAAGCTATAGGTCTGTTTTCCTGACTTAAAACACCTCCAATAGCTTCTCCACTGGCATCACATTTCACTTGGAAAGGTTTACTAAAATCAGGTAGAACCAAAATAGGTTTTTCAGTGATCTTCTTCTTCAACAGCTGAAAATTCTTTTCTGCTTCAGCAGTCCATCTAAATGGTTGTTTATCCTTCTTTATAGTCTCAACAATAGGAGCATTGATCTTACTAAAAATTTTTATGAATTTCCTATAAAAACTAGCAAGACCATGAAAATTTCTTACCTCAAAGATACTTTTAGGTGAAGGCCACTCCATGATTGCCTTGATATTCTCTAGATCCATGTTCAACCCTTCAGCGGAAATAACAAAACCCAAATACACTAATTCCTCTTTCATGAATGAACATTTCTTCAAATTCAGCGATAATTTCTCTTGTTGTAACATTTGTAAGACATAATTCAGATGTCTCATGTGTTTCTCCTTAGACCTGCTGTAAATTAATATATCGTCCAAATATACTATTACAAATTTACCAATAAACTCTTTAAGAACTTCATTCATGAGTCTCATAAACGTACTTGGTGCATTTGACAACCCAAAAGGCATTACTTTCCATTCATACAATCCTTCATTTGTCTTAAAAGCAATTTTGCACTCATCCCCTTCTCTTATCCTTATATGATGATACCCACTCTTAAGATCTAGTTTTGTAAAATACTTTGCTCCACTCAAACAATCCATCAAATCTTCAATTCTAGGTAAAGGAAATACGTACCTGATTGTGATTTTATTAATGGCTCTTGAATCAGTACACATTCTCCAACCTCCATCTTTCTTTGGACTCAACACTGTTGGTACTGCACAAGGACTCAAACTTTCTCTGATCAGTATTTTTTCAAACAGTTCCTGAACCTGCTTTCTAACCTCTTCATTTTCTGTGGGAGTCATTTTGTAAGCTGCTTTGTTTGGTAGATTTTCTCCAGGAATCAAATCTATATGATGGCTAATTCTTCTAATGGGTGGTAACTCATTAGGCAAATCATCAACAATGATATCACAATAGTTGTCCAACATTTCTTGAATTTAAATGGGTAAATCAGAAACATTAGTAGAAGTCATTATTACCTTGGGCTTGCAAATTACAACAAAATTTACCTCATTCTCTTCAATCTGTTGTAAGTATTCCTTTCCTCCTAGTAATAGAATTTTTGGATCAGCCTTCTTTCCTAATGCATCCTCTTCTCCCATAGGCAGCAATGTATGATTGATACCATCTTTACCAAACTTGTAGGTGTTTCTTTTCCCATCATGCATAGCTCCTCTATCATATTGCCAAGGTCTTCCAAGCAATATGTGACACACATCCATGGGCATCACATCACATACAATTTTATCCTTATATTTGCCCAACTGCAACTCCACTTCACATTGTTCATTCACTAACAACTGATGTCCCTTTTGTAACCATGACACCTTGTAAGGTGTTGGATGTCTCATTGTCTTCAGCTTCAATTTCTCCACCACTTCTGTAGAGACCAAATTATCAGTGCTGCCACTATCAATGATCATCTGACAGCATTTCCCTTGAACCTTACACATTGTTCTGAACAAAGTCTTTCTTTGTGATGGTTCAACTATCTCCTTTGCTGACTTGAGCAAAACTTTATTGACTACCAAAGATTCTCCTCTCTGGTACATCTTTTTATGTCACTGCTACTGCTTCTTCCTCAACTTGAGCAACAATTGCATTCCTCTGATTTGTTCCTGCATTCTCCGGGCACTCAAAAGCTCTGTGTCCCAGTTTGTTACACCTGTAACATCTTAATTCTCTTCCTCTGCCTCTGCCTCCTCTTCCTCTGGAAAAACTCCCTCTGCCACCTGCATCACCTCCTGTGGTTGCATGTTGGGTTGAGCTACTGCTAGCTCCATCTCTAGGTGTTATAGATCTTCCTCTACCACCTTGACTTCCTTTTCCTCGGAAAGTACCTCTTCCTCTGGCAGACAAATTCCTCATGAGTTTTTCTTCAGCCTTCAGTACCACTTGTTAAGCTTCTTCTATTGTTTTAGGAGACAGTATACTTATCTCATCTTGAATATCCATCCTAAGACCATTCACATATATAGCCACCTTCTCATCTGTATCCTGAGTTTGTCCAGCTCTTATACTGACCTTATAGAATTCCTCTGTATATTCTCTCACTGTCATAGACCTCTATCTAAGATTCTGCATCTATTTGAACAAGGTTTGCTGATAATTACTTGGTAGAAACTTACCTCTTAGCTTTGCTACCATCCTATTCCAATTTCTGATTGGTTGCTTGCCAAGACTCTTTCTTTCTGCCTGCACTCCATCCCACCAAAGTGTTGCATGTCCTTTTAGCTTGGTGACAACAAACTTTACTTTCTTCTCATCTTTTGTTTCTTCATAATCAAAGAATTTCTCCATGCCATTAATCCAGTCTATCAATTCTTCTGGATTCAATCCTCCTGCATATATTGAAACCTCATTTTTGGCCTAGCTGTGGATCTCAACACTGATTGGAAGAATCTCATCTCATGAGTAACTGCTATAGTTTCCTCCTCTTCTTCAGTTTCAACCTCAGGCTCACTAACATCTCTATCATATATATTTCTCTCTGTTGTTAATGCTTCTAATATAGTCTGCATCTGTTGCATAGCTTCCATCACCTAGCATTTGCCACTGGTCGTCCTCTTCTACCACGTCCTCGTCCTCTTCCAACTCTAAAAGTCGTATTGGATTTCCTTCTTTTGCTTCTGAGATTCAATTCAGTGTCAACAGGTTGCTCTCATACCACTAATGATGGCGGTCTGGGTACAGGCAGGAGTGTTAATCTCCCAAATTGTGAGATTATATCTTCTACTTCCGTTTGCGGGTGTAAATGCTGGTTCAATGGGCTCTCTGTCATCCACCGATAACCTTTAGAGCTTCGCTAAGTTAGCAGCCCTCCAAAAATCGCAGAGTTCTGCTAAACTACCACCATACCGGACCCGACAGTAATACAAACCTTAGTTTAATAAAATTTGAAATCCGCCTTCTAAAATCTCGTTGGCGCTTCTCCACCGTTGATCTATTCAAGATCCAACAGTCACAACACTCCCCGACTTCAAACCTGCTCCACCTTTGTCAACCGTCGATCTCACTCCACCAGATCTAACGGCTCACATGCATATCGGCCGGCTAACCTGCGCACTTTAAACCCGCCCGATAAGCGGTTTCTATCTCTCTCCTCTCTGCTACATGTCACGATGTGTATGGAATCGAAACCAATCGGAAAATACCGCTTATGGCCTTTCTTCCGCCCAAAATCCACTTGTGGTTTCTCCAACCTGCTTCGACTTGTTAACTGTCGGTTAACTTCTGCACCCAAACATCGTTGATCTACCTCGACAGAGATCTAACAATCCAAATTAAATCTTCACGCGTTGCGTCTGTGGTCTTCCTCCACTGATCTCGACTGTCTGCTCCACACTCAGAATTCACGAGAAACTCAGTTAAAAATAAAATACGGAATTTAACACAGTCAACACAATTTCATTCCATCTCTCAGAATACCAATTAGCCCTCGAATTTCACAATAAACACAGAGGTTTCGAAGGAGATTATCCTTCAAGACTTGACAAGGAATTTATCATTCACATACACAAAAACTAAATTTTTCCAATTTACTAGATTCGCTCCAGGAAGGCCAAATTTCTTTAACAGTCAAAATCCCTTTACAATAGTGTGAAAATTACATAAGTATTGGTTCATCCTGACAACTAGATCCTAATTCAAAGGCTAAAATTTATTAACCCTATCTGTCCTGCTAGGAATTCTCCTTGAGTATCTCCACTACAGCTAATTAACTAAAACTTATTACATCATGATCAAATCCTATATTCTAGCTCTATGCTTAACTAGAAAAACATGGAAATTGATGGCTAAAGGATCCCACTCCTTTGCTTGTAATATTTTTTGTATTTTTGGATTAATTCTTCGAATTTGTCTTCAAGCCTTATGCTTCTGCATCACATGCACCCCAAATCACATGAATCACCCTGACCATGGTGTAAAGAATGTCAAAGTAACCCCAAAAGCTAACACCATACTCTATTACCTACGGTTGACTTAAATGTTGATGTGATATCTTTTCTCAACCCCTCCACTTTCAGTTATTTGTCTAAGTCTAATTTTTGTAAGGAAGCCAATTCAAAGATGACCCATTCCTCACCCTAGATGGTGTTAAGCTTAACCCTTCCTCACTTGCTTACAAAATCAGTCGTAGTCTAAACACACTAGATATGTACTTGTGCACTAGTAACCCATCTCTTGACCTAAAGGGAAACTTCAAGAGTTCTTTCTCCCCTTTCTCCAAGTAATATACAAGGTATTCCGCTTCCAATTTGCCACACAAATTTTAATAGTGCCCTACATTACAATAAAATATTTAACTATATAAACATTTAGATAAGATAAGATAAGATAATTATCTTATAGTCCAAAAAATGACCCAAGGAAGCTAAAGAAAAGAGTACAATCAATGATAATCACCTACAAAAGCACATAAGGATAAACTAATAGATACATGAGAAGTACATGAAAAATCATGTTCAAGTAACGTTGAAGTAAAGAAGAACTAGAGCAGGAGCTAGGTATCATATGAGACCCTAGCTCAATATCAACTCCATAGACAAAAATATGCATAGGGGTGGAGGGATGTGAACAAGAATCCTTATCATCATCAATGGTTGCGAAGGGACCAATGTGAAACCCAACAATGCCATTTAAAGGATTTGATGAAAACTCAAGTAGATGAGCAATGAATATCTCAACAAACATATACCATCTACTAAAACTCCCTTCACACTCAACATTGTTGGAAAGAATTTGGTAATGGAACTCTAAGTGGGCAATACAGTTTGAGAGGTGTGTCTAACTTTGTGGTCTCGTAGAGTTGGGATGTATTTCAAACCAATGGAATCAAACCTAATAGGTGTGTTTGTTACCCACCAAAAAGTGGGTAACCCTAGGAGAAATTTGTTCTCCTCCCTGGATAGTCAGCCAACCAACAACCCTATGATGATCAACACATAACATTATGCTAGGACTCTCCACCTATTGCTATGGTCGAATCTCTCTCCATCTTGCATTTCTTCGTGAAGGAAGGGGGGTCATTCATTGGAAGGTACATTAACCATTGTTGCAATCATGTGCTTTCATTTAATGTTATGGGCATACTAATATGGATCACAGATAAAACTAGATGATTGACCAATCTCGATTGTATTCTTGTTCCCATACTTCAACTAGGAGGTTAGTCTTTGACCCTAGTCTAGTGGGACCTCTTCGAAATCCTTATGGTTAGGAAGGGCACTATTGGGGAAGCATTAGTTGAGGTAATGTGTCCAAGATAATCCATATTTACCACTTTATTTCTCTCCCTATTATCCATCTCCATTCTTCAGGCTAGTAGTCATTGGTCACTAGGATTGGCACCTTGCATCTGCATCCTTGAGTCAGGATCCCAAAAACTTGGCCTCAGAGATTGATGTAGCTAAAAGAAATTTCAAAGCACATAAATCCATAATGAAAGAAAAATGTAAAATGCAAAAGATGGTTGGGACATTATTTAGCCATCACCCATTTCCTCAAGCATTTAATGCTTCATCTACATAAATGAACTCTTGAAAGTCCCAACCCTAATGAGCGAGAAACTACATCTTAAAGGGGTATTGGAAAACATAAAAGGCTCAAGATTGGGCTACTAAGTTATGCACCCAAATAAAGACAAATCATTAAAAGGCACACCAGAGGGATGGAAAAAGTAGGCCAAAGAAAGGGGTAACTCATATCTCTACAATTTCTCCCTCCTCACATCTATACAATCAAGACTTTGGATGCCCATTAGTTGGTCACATGGCTATGACACTTGCCTTGAAGTCTTTCCTACTATGTAACCATCAGTATCACACACTTATGGATTGATGGGCTAACCTGGGACAGTGACTCCCCTTAGAAGTTGGAAACACCTAATAGTGTTATTGACCTAATCATCCCTAATACAAGTGAGGTAACTTGTTTATGAGCCCTGATATAGTTAGACATTTGAAGGTGAGTTTGTGTGAAGTATTATTGTGCCCTTCACATTAGATATTGTCCACCATGATGCTTTAATGGTTATTGTCTCTAATGATTATTGATCTCGCTTGATCTTGAGAGGATTTTTTCAAGTGGTGTTATGAAAGTAGCAGAGACCCCTTGAGTCACAAGTCTAATCCTTGTCAGTAGCACTCTAGATGGTCGTTGTACCTCATTTAGACAACAATTCTGACATTGATTCCAGATGGTACTTGACTCCTATAGGTACCACCCTAGATGCTAAAATGATGAGAAAATAAGGCTAGGCATTGGACTATTAGATGATGTGTCCAGATGGACCTAGGACACCCCCAGGTTGGTCTTGACATTGTTTGATGGATGTTGCTTATACCAAAGCCCATATGATGGTTGATTATCCTTGAGATGGCATGAGAGGGTTTGCACATCACCTTTGGACCCAAATGCTTGAGCATGGTGATGCCACGTCATTCCTTTTTCCCTTAGGAGGGTGACATGGGACTCACTTATGATGACTTCATCATTTTGGAGGCGCTTTGAGCGAGCACTCATGATCCATTTTGTCACTTGATTGTGGCACCTTGAGAATTTATGGAGGATGATGTCATGGTGGAGGTCATTATTTCCAACATGTGTGGGCTATTTTTGGAATTTATGTTATGTTTTTTAGTTATGTTGAGGTTGGCTTGTGACCTCACTCTCGTTGAAAGCTTAAGCAAACTTGTTTTATGGATTTGCTTGTAAAAATTATGGAAATCATGTAAGTTAGACCCCATATAAATAGAGGAGGCCTTATTTCATTTTTTTTATCACCATCACTCATTACACTCTCCTCTCTTCGAGAGTGCGCATTAGTCTTCTTGCCTCTCCTTGGGCAAATGTGATTTTTTGTGGTGCAAGTTTCTCTTGGAGATGATATTTTGCTTGGAGATGGTTTCTTGGGATTGGTTGAAGTTATTCTTGTGGAAAATTTTGTAAGGTTATTGCATATTTTCTATATTTTACATGGTGTATTTGTGCAGTAGGGTTTCTACATGTGTCATGATATAAATTGCTAAATTTTATCTTGAAATCATGCTCCTCTATGATATGTAAAATTGTTTTCCTAGAATCTTTTAAGAGAACTCAAAGTGTTCATTTCTTAAATTTAAAATCCCTTCTCACAAGGAAATCATTAGGGTTTAAGAGTGGATTCCCTAGTCATCCCCCCTCCTTCAACAAGGTTGTTCTCATTGAATTTTCCATAAAAGACTCAATTAGCCCATTTAGAAGAAGGCACTAGTCATAGTGATGTTGATCAAACCTCATTCTTTAATAAATTTATCCTTTTGATTTCTAATTCAAAGATGTTTAGGGTTAAAGCTAGGGTTTTATGTGAAATATTGCTCAAAATTTATTATGTTTGATGTTTTGTTGCTCTTAAAGTAGGAAATGCACTAATAAATTATATAATAACAAAATCTAGCATTCTTCACATGATAAATCCTACCTTTAGGGCTGATGTCATAATTTTTGTGTTGTTTTAGGCACTCTTTGCAAATCCTAATCCTTGATATCTATTTCAAGATCTTATCTCTTTTTTTTATCTATCATTAAAAGACCTTTTCCTTCGGCTGTTATATGACATCCTTATCATTGAAAATATGCAAAACCCTAACTTATAACAGCCTTCTAATTGGTCTAGGAATAGAATACTTGAACTTACAAAGATTACTTAGGCCCTCTATGCTCTGCTGGTACTATATTTCAATCTTTAGACCTCATCCAATTACCTTGAGCCATTTTTATTGAATATATTTTAGGTAATCTTCTAGTGAAGCCTCCCTTGTGGTTAAATACCACTAAATAGCTAGAGAAAGGTTATTGAGGTGACAGTGGCAGCCAATCTCTTGTTGCCATAAGGTTTCGTTCCACTTAGTAAGGTTTGGTTCCACCTAGTGAGGCTTTGCACTAGGCCTACTAGATTTTGCAGCAACAGTGCCGTAAGTGAAGCCTCATAGAAGCAATAGTGGGAACCCATCTGCTAGCTGCAAGTCTAGAGAAAATGTGGGGACAACACAAAAATGAAAACTCTGGAACATCCGAATTCTGAACCTCAAAAACCACACCACAGAAATCTGCAAACCATCAATTTACAAGTTGATAACATATGGTATTCTACAGATCACTTATAGTGACTTACCATCATGATAAGGGGGGAAGAAAGAAGTAATCAATTTAGCAAGGTTTGTCTTGGGTGGACCCTGTAAAATTTGCCACCTAAACATTTGAAAGTTGCATATGAATAAAAATAATTTTGTAGTGAATTTTTTATTTTATTTTTTATTTTCGGAGGCACCTCCCGAGTATTTTTCTCAAGTCGCTGTCACCTCTTACTATTTAACCTCAGCAAATCATTCTTCAAGTCAAGTGTGGTAACTTTAGTTAATACAGCAAAGAGGCCCTCTTTGTTCACTCCAATGAATGTTGAAAGCCTTCAGACTCCGCAACGTTTGTCTAGGTCCTCAAAATGCCTCGTAGTATTTTAGTATAAAAATAGCCAATGACCTACCTGCGATGTATTGCAATTTGTAGGTTTATGGGCCTGGCCAGAGCCCCAATTTGATGTTAATGGCTTTCATGTAGAATCATAAAGATGCAATGCAACTGGAAATGAGTTGAAATTTGTTCTGCAAAAAGTTTTAAATTGGAATTCTTTCCACTGAGCTTCTTAAGTCTCACGGGTGTTTAAGTTAAAAACCCCAAAAAGAGAAATTTTGTAAAGCAAAATCGAAAGAACTAAGGTTTTCCTGAGTAAAAAATGAACAGAAAAGTCAGACATAACATAAAACACGGGCAAGTTTTATAATTTTTCAAAGCTCACTTGCTTGTCTGCAAAAACCAATAAAAGTAAAGATTCAGGTGCAACGATTCTCCCTCATGTAGATGAACAGAAGATTCAGCTATAGTCCACATAACAAGTATTGTTTTGTAATAGTCCAAAGTTCAAACCATTCCTGTATTTTTGAACTTGAATCGATACATGAAGACAACAAAGCATGGATCAAATCTTTATATTTCAAATATACAGAACCCTGGTACAGTCTGTACAAGAATGACAACGAAAAATGGATCTCAGAAGATGCCTGCTGAGCTGCCTTAGATTATTGATGAAGATTTATGCAACAAGGACTTAAATACCATATGTATCCTATGACATACAGCCCTTGTTTTCAATTCAACTCTGCTCTTTGCATTGTGCAGTCCATAGCAGCTTATCTGTGATCAACTTGATATCCAATACAAATATATCAGGAGAGCAGGGTTTCAATGATTCCAAAATAGCTGACCTTTCCTGAAGTGTTTTTTCAGGTAAAATCTTAGTAGTTTGGAGTATGTCCATTTCTCTCGATGCTTCTTATGTGGGTATTGCAATAGATTTTCAGCACTGACATGGAAATCCCCTTTTCCAAATGCCTCATAAACTAAAGGATCGGTCAATACATTGGGATAAAGGTTATGCACTCCAATTTGACTTAGAGCCAAGGAGAGCTTGTTGGCCATCTTGCCATTCAAGTATGAATCGATAATTGCACCAAATGTCACAATATCAGGAGCAATATTCATATGTTGCATGTGAAGGACACTAACATGAAGATCCCAAAACATCTCCATCCTTGAAAAGGCTAGAGCACGAATGTTGAAGGTTGTTAGGTCAGGCTTGAAACCAGCATCGACCATATTTAAAAATTCTCTTTGCAGATTTCTCATTTTGAAATTAGCAGCATATGACAGCAAGAGAAGATTCCAAAGAAGGTTGCCGACATTCTTCCTTTTGAGACCTACCTTTCTCACAAATTCTCCTAGCTGATAGAACCTTTCCTTTTGGATATAAGCAAACGCCATTTCCCTAATTGTTTCCTCCTCTAAAAAATATCTGTATGCTTTCAGGCACCTATAACTTTCTTCCATTCCTGTCAAAGAACCAGCAAAACTATAAGACCGCACAATAAGATTGACAGTCGATGAGTCAACACTGAACCCACCTGACCGCATTTCTTCAAAAATGTTTTCCATCAACTGAAGCTGCCCCCCCTTGCCATAGCAAGATATCATTGTAGTATAGATTTTGGCATCAAGGATATGACCCGTGGACTTGATTTCTTTGAAGATCCTAACTATTTCATTAAAAAAACCCATCTTTCCATAGGCATCCATTAACTCCATACATATAACAGTGTCAGGCTGGAAGCCACAATTTGAAATCTCATTCCAGAGATTCTGAGCCTGATCAGGAAACCCACTCTCCGCATAACATAGCATTAAAGTTGCCATAGTAGCAAGACTGGGTTGAATACCTTCATCTCTCATCTCATTGAAAAGATTCTGAGCTTGGAATGGCATTCGAGCTTTGCGCAAAATGTGGATGAATGGAGTGTAATAGTGTTCCTTAGCTCTGTAACCAACCTGGTTTTTCCACCATTGGAAAACCTAAAATAATCACCGCAAGGAAAGATCAATTACCTTCTAAACAGTAAAGGATAAGCAAACAAGAATTATATAGTACTAAATATGTCCAAGTCATACCCCCTTTCATATTTTCATACATTGATGTTAAGTATATGCGGTAAATCCACTGTATAAGAAAAAACTGTCATACTAAAGATAATTCAACAAGATCCCAAATGTCACTAGAATCAAAATCTTAGAAAATAGGCTATTGAATTATGAAAAAACCGTTTTAGGTGGCACTGCAAGACCTAAGATTGTTGCTCCCAAGGGGCTTAGTTTTTATAGCTAGAGTTAAATGAACGCACCAAGCACATCTTCATCTCGTTGAAAATTGAAAACTACGGATATGACCATAATTTCAGTCATTGATTAAACATATATCCAGGAAATGTTAAATTTATATCAAAACCACTTGTAGGTCCCTCAAAGAGATTGCTGGAAAGATTTTCAAATACATCTTTCAAAATGTTTAAATGAGAAACTATGTGAAGGTAGCTACATCAGCTCAATCCATCCAAAGAACAGAGAGCAACACAAACTATATAGAATGAAAAGGCTATATTGAATGATTCCTAACATGCTCAAGCAAGATTAGGATACTACTGACTCCTGAGTCACTGACTATTAATATTTCTTCTATGTGTAACAGTAATAGTAGTTTCACTCATAATGTCTGATATATGTTTGATAGAGGGAAGGACTGGATAGGGAATAAAAAGAATTACGGGACTATAAATCACATGCTAACTTAAATATCTTTGTTCAATTAGGACTTTTGGATTGATATCTGATACAAAAGATCAAAAGGGAGATTAGTGATGAGAAATCAATGTTGAAGATCTCACTTCATGAAATGACTTTGAGAAGCCAGGGTATAAGAGTTTAACCTGGACACAACAAAAAGTTGGAAAATATAATTGAATTTTTAAAATACGCAACTTGTATTTTTAAAAATAATAATAATAATAAGGTCAATTGGGTCTTGCTTGGGTGGTTGGGAGGAATAACTGTTATTATCCCCACCCAAGTTCTATTTCTGCATGTGACATGTTGTGCTCTTAATGAGTATATTGTTGTAACGATCTTGAGCCCTCTGTTCATAAAGCTTCAAGCTTCTGCAAAATCTAGTTTACCTTGGATACCATCTTCAGAATGAGAAATACCCAATGGATTTCCACAGAATGTGTATTTCAAGGAAAAATAATAACAACAATTTCACTAATATGAAATTTATCAGTGCCACACAATGCAAAATATCAATCTAAAATCCAAAATCATATATGTGGCTATGTCTAATCATTGATGCTATCATGATATTACATATTTGAAAATACCAACCATGGCATGAGGCAACATCTAAATAGTATGAACTAGAAACATCTGCCCCTGATGTCGATTGCTCAATATCAAGTAAATTCCCGATCCATAAAAAGGGGCTCTTCGGTATCTTGGATCCAAATAAATTGCTCCATGATCAATGCCTCCTATGGTGTTAATGTTGGAAATCTTACTTTTTGTATTAATAGAAAGAAAAGATTTGAAAATGATAAATAAGAAATAGTATATAATTGATACTCGAGACTCAATTCTCTGGCCTTGTCTCTGCCTAATGAAAGAAGAAAACACTGTTGGAAGAACACAAAATCAATGAGTCCTTGTGCTAATTGATTGCGCTAGAGAGGATTTTCTCATACATACTTCAGTTGGAACTTGGACCCACAAACAAAAGCACTGCAGGTCTGCATTAAGATAACTACAGAAAAGTTTGGATTTCAAGGGTATCATTGCCAAAATTATTCCATTATAGACCTAGCATAGAGAATATACCATATTACATGAATAATAAAACCAAAAGAAATCCAAAGAAATCAAGAAATCAAGATTAAAAATTTATGAAATTAGATACAAATCCAGATACAATTTATAGCTTCAAGGAAGGACACAAATACAAATATGGATACTAATTCCAATAAGGAATCAGAATGTGAGGATAGTCATTAACATTGGTAAAGTTTAAAGGTTTGAAAGAAATCATCCAACCAATGAGCAGGATCTAGAACAGCCATGTTGATTGAAGCTGGGTTCAAGAGATTATCTTCAAACAACCACCATAAATCTTCAACAATAGTATGATCTGATGTGCTTGAATTCCCAACTTTATTCAGTCTTCTTCTACAGTTCTAGGAACAGATGAAGAAAGCATTGGGAGGATGTTCTTGTGGAATACCTCTTAGGCACAAGTCACTTTGTGGAGTTGCCAGATGAGCTCTTATAACTAGATTTTAATTTGAATTCAATGCTCTTCAACAAATGAATCTTAAGTATTCAAGAAACGAGATAACAGAATTTGTCCTTGGCAATAGCACCAAAATGTCAATGCCTAGGTTCTCACTTAATGTGAAAGTCCTAAATCATAAGTGTGAAACACTAGGGATGACTTAGATAAGCTACCCACTGTCACCTCAATAGCCTTATCTTTCTCTTTTTAGGCTAGCTCTCCTCTACCTCAAGTGGGGAACCCTTAAGGCAATCTAAATCCAATTGTTATCTCTCAAACTCCCCCTAAAGGAAATATCCCAACCTCACTCAAGGGGAAGCCTAAGGATACTATCAAGTGAATCACTACCTGTCACTTTAGTGATGCACTCCACTCTTTAGGCCAGGAAGATCCCAGCCAAGGGAGGATTCCCTAAACTAAACCTAAGCTTGAATGTAGAGGGGAAAGACTTAGCTTAGGTCTAGCTCACTTAGACCACTAACTCAGCCAAAGATGCAATTCCTAGAGTCCCAAGGACAAAGAAAGTTACCAAGGGTGAGGACCTAAACCCAAATGGATTGTGCGAGTGTAAGTGTTGACTGAATAAGTTCCCCAGTGATATTAGAACTGGTGGACCGTGGGATTGATATTTATTGTGCAAAGTGTGGATTGTTATGAATCAAGTAAAAAAGGTGTTTACAATATGCAATGAAAACTCAGCAAAAGAAATCTTAATGTGAATACCAAATTCAAGTAAATCCACAGAATAAAGTGACATGCTGCTGCTATAGCATTTAGCAAAGTGTACTTGTGAACAGTCCTTACTAGAAATCTTATGGAATTTGTTTAGGAGAACATTGTTCATTAGTTCATTAAACCGCAGAAATGGAAAAATTATACCCACATATGCAAACTTTGCTGAAATAACTTATCAATAATCCAGAGTTTCATATGCAATTCATAACCATAAGAGATTCAATATATATGAATCCAGCAACCATGAAATGTTTACAAAATATCGTGAAAGTAGAACAAAAGAACCATTAATCAACTAAGAATTATAGCGCTCTGTTATATGAATAAACCACAGAAGGAAATCACCGGTTGCATGTAAATACACTGATGTATTTGCTCATGAAACCTATGCATTAATATTTGGACAAAAACATCATTGGATCAAGTGCGTTACATCCACAGATTATTATTTTATGTGTTTGGTATCATAAACTTGCTAAACCGGAATGTATGCAATCACCCTTTCAATATTATAAGCACCTTAAATCATGTGAAGAGCATGTGAATATACCAACAGTAAAGAATAGTAACTCAGACTCTATCATCAGCAGTCAAATAATCCATCATTCATTAAATAAGATGTGCTAGCAAAGTAGTATCATTTTGAGAAAATATGCAGGAATTCCTCATTGAATTATTTGCGCCCACTGTAGATTAAACAGATTTAACTATTCCCATGTGTGGTATGAAAAGATATATTAAGTTTCAGTTGAAGGATAGATCATGTCACCATAAAGAGCATCAACTTCACTTAACTGTATTTTCAAACTAGATGAAATCAAATATTGTAGAATGGTGAAACATCCACAATCACTGCCAAACCACACTTAGATTTTATCACCATGCATGCATTAGTGCCATATATTCACTGGACATTGTTAAGATTAAGTTTAGTTGTTGAATTTACTTACGTGCCAATCAGGTGAGTAATCTTTAACCCGCAAATAAAACTAAAGGCACCATTATCAAGTCAACTATTTCAGAAATAAAATGGAACCCTAGTCAAACTTGAAAAATCCAAGTTAAACCAAAAAATTCAGCAATGTAAATTCTTGGGTGGAGTAAGTTATTATGCGATTTAACTCGAAATAATCCTCGACACTCTTAGAAAATTAAAGGAAGGAAATATAATTTTTTGTTTAAAGATGACGAGGAAAGATTGCCTACCATTGGGCCATGGGTCATCTACTCCTTTGATGATGTCCCCTTGCTGAAATGTTGAAGTCTTCTCACACCTAGAGTTGTGAGAAAAACATAAAATCTGAAAAGCAATAGGCTAGCAAATATATAGGGGATTAAATCTTTTAAAAGAAATTAACCAAAATAATTACAGATATTTTTTTTAACCAAGCATGATATAAGAGAACAAAATCATAAAGATATTCATTCTAAGTACATACACAAATCAAATTAAAGAATATTGAAGCAAGAAAGAGTCAAACTTATACCTCTTTAAATATTTGTCTTTCCCTCAATAGCCGTTACCATTTCAATATTGTAGGCTGTAGCTATATTAATTCTCCTTAGAAACCATGAAATATCACTCAATAGAAAATAAGAGATACTTGGGACAAATAGTAGGAAAGTTCTCCACTTTATTCTCAACTGTTGAAGTTTAGCAGAAGACAGGTTCTTCTGCATAGGCTAGGTGTTGAGCATGCAAGAGTCGTCCCAAGTCTCACTTATTAAACTTGCTTAATTAACATCAATTACTTGAGTAAGTCATTTTTATACTCCTAAGTCTTACTTAGGGAAAGTGCATTAATGAAATTCGATTAATTAATGTTGGCTATGTTGCCACACAATCTAGCAAGGGTCCTAAGAGAGGTACCTAAGGGACAACTACTAAACGAAATGACAACAATGGGACAAAGACCCACTGTCACCTCAGTCAGTGTCCCCTACTCTTTACAGACCTTCACCGATGGGAGGAGTCCCAGTATGGAGGAAATCACTATTGATGATAGAATGAATGACAAGGTATAATGTGATTTCCAAGGCCCATTCAAAGGAGAGGCTCAAAATAAAGGCTCAATGCTTCAAGAGAAGCTAAAAGCTCTTCCTGAAAGAGCTATGAGGAAACCTAGACCTAGGGTTAATGATATCCAATTATGACAAGGAGGCCTAAGGTCAAGGCTCCAAAGATGATTAGGACCTCTCAAGAAGCTTTGTATGATGCTTATATGCCTTTGAACAGGCCTTCGCTTATTCTTGAGAGACATAGAATGGGACCACATGAGACCTAGGGTTTATGAATAACCATGGGAGAAGACCATCCAAGGAGCTCACTAGGTCAAGTAGTGTAGGGAAAGGGTTTTGAATGATTTATTCCACCAAATACTATGTGCAAAACCCTCAAGAAGACCTCTTACCAAGACGTTCAAGATGATTTCTAGGACAGTGTTGCACGAAGCGCCCCCCCCCCCCCCGGTTCCAAGCCCCGAAGCGCGTCCCGTACGGAAGCGCCTAGGAAGCTTGGCCGGAAGCGCGCTTCCGAAATTTTTAGACGCTTCCTGGAAATTTGGAAGCGCTGGCGCTTCCGAAGCGCCGAAGCGCGCTTCGTACGGCGCTTCCCAGGCGCTTCCCAGACGCTTCCGTACACTTCCAGAAAAGCTTCCGGAAAAGCATTTAGAAAATCGTTTTTTTTTCAAATTTTTTTTAAATTTTAGGTGAGTTTGCTTGTTGGGGGTGGGTCCACCTTGGGTTAGGGTGACAAATGAAAGCAAAAAAAAATATAAATATAGCAGATGCTCCCTCATGGTAATGTTAAATTCTTAAAGTAAAAGTGACATTCTCCTTTATTTTTCATTTTCAACCTTTTACTTAAATTTTTAACATTACCATGAAATGACTCAGAATGTTTGAGAGTGGTTCCAGCCTCATTGGACTTCATATGGAGAAAATAGAATTTCATATCCTATTCAAAATTCAGCAGACTTAACAGTTTTCAAGTATTCAGGATCAATGGGATTGTGGCATTTCATTAGATTATATCAAGTATGAAGGTATGCGATTAGCATTTAATCAAGAGCACCAAGCCCTATATGTACCCTGGTGTTGGTGGTGTTAATTGTTGAACTCCTTTGTCACGCGGCACGCCCTTAGCAAAAAATTACCTTTCAATCAAGTCAAAATCATCGATCAAACATGTTAAGCTTTTTCTACCATATTTTAAGTCTTGAATTAGGTAGTTTGATCAAAGTTGGGCAATGTTGACTAATATCCCTAGACAATCGAGGTAGAGGCAAAGGCTAGACAAGAGGAGAAGAATCTAGATTCTAGATCATTAATGTACAATGGATGTTATATCTATCTTGATTTATGCAAAAATATGCATGTTTTCATGTCTTCTACAATTAATTTGGTATTTGGAATGTTTGTTTTGAGTATAAATGCAAAAAAATATAAATATATATATATATATATATATATAGCAGACGCTTCCGCGGACGCTTCGCTTCCTAGATTTTTGGAAAATGACGCTTCGGCGTCCCCGCTTCCAAAAAACGCTTCCGCTTCGCTCCCACTTCGTGCAACATTGTTCTAGGAACGCAACTAGGGTTTGAGTTTTCTCATAATCCAACAGTGGAAATTGCCTCAAATATGGAGGAGAGCTAGAGGAAACACCAACACAGTAGCTTGTCCAAGTGGTTTTGCAAGAGCTCCTTTCTAATGCAATTTGTAGGAGGCCCTAGTTGGTAGTCTAGGAGAGGGGCTGAAAATTTTTGGAAGGAGAAAAAGAGAAGGGAAAAGGGGGTGATCACCAAATTTACTTGGATTAGTGCCTTACCCTTGGGTTATGGAGTCTATGTGATTCGAAATTTGGCCAAAATTGTCTTCAAGGAGGCTAAAAAGTGATGCCCTAGCAAGCACTCTTTAACATTTACCCACCCAAGATCTATGGATTTTCATGGAAGAAAAACAAGTTTTACTCCACTAGGAACATTCATCTACTTGTTATTAATGAGTAACATGCACAAATTTGCAATCTAACAATCTTTTACAATAATATTCAATAATTAGGGCACAAAAGAAAGAGCTAGTTACAAAATTTCCACATTAGACATTTTTCATGTAAAAATCTTCAACAAGATAACAAGAGATATATCCAATCCAAGATTAAGAAGATGGCTCCAAGAAAGAACGGAATTTCAGCTCCAAAAAAATCGAAATGCATCAAGAGATCTCCAATAGACAACCAAGACAAGTGTGAAATTCCTTAAGAGAATTAGATCCAAGTGTGATGATGATGAATGATACAAAAGAGGCTTAGCTTTATTTATATGGGACTCTTCTAATTTGAATTAGCCTAAGATGCCCCTAAAAATCTTTTAATGTACAAAATAACATAACTTTGGTGACAAACCCACCAAATAGCTCATAAAGTGTAGAATAAGCCATCCAAAACGAAGCCAAAATGAAGAAGCAATGGTGTAGGAGGGTCGTTGAAAGGCCTAATCAAGTCCTCAAGGTGCCATGATGAAGAAGAGGGCTCCATGAACGATGGTCAAGGGGGTGGCCCCTTGATCTCCAAGTAAAACATCATGTGGTGCTCCAAGGTGGTTTTGGGCCACAAGTAGTGGTCTCATGGGTCTCCTGGTGTAAAATAACCCTGTAGACTGCTCCAAATGACAACACAAAAAATGGTGCTTGCCCTCCCATGTCTCAAGGATGAGACAAACCTCCTTTGGGCCTTGGATCAATTGCCAAACCCTGTACAATGCTAAGCCGACTAGGGGCACTATTGGTCCAAGTGCATCATCTCGCATCTAGGGCAATGAACAAGTTGTTGAAGGTGTTGAGGTTGCCTATGGCATGAGGTAACACTTTGTCGCATGATGGAATCCCATGGCTCTCAACGCTTCCCCTACAGGTGTCAATATGATCCTCTGGTGGGGTTGGGCCCCAGTTAAGTTGCTTAGCCAATGATGAACCACCTGCCAAATAAGTATAAGATTCAATGCATCTGCTCACCTTCAAATACAATAATTCATTAGTGCAATTTAATGAATACGGTTGTTAATCAAGGGCAGAAAAGAGACTTCATATTGGCCCTTCCAAATTTGGGGCTTTGAACATGTATTGGTGTTACCTCCATTGGTACGAGTGGTTAATAAACAACCCTATCAGGTGTTCCCAACCCCTAAAGTGAAGGACATGTCCAAGGTACATCCCTTAAGTGGTTGGTGTCATGTGGATAATGATGAGGTGAATGGGGACACAAGGGTCTCAAGGCCAAATGCCATGGGCTCAAGGGTGGTAATGATGAAGGATGTCCACATATTTGGGTATGAATGTAGGATGGAGCAATCTTGGTACATGAGCTACCCCGGCCTTTATTTTTCCACCCTTCTTCATTTTCTTTTTGCCTTTTATTGACTTTTTTTTTATTTTACTGCTCGAGGCTCCAAGGGATAAGAGCATGATGTGTATGATATAGTAGTGATTATCCCTTTAAGGTGGGGCAGTTCATTGCCCACCAGGGGTTGGGACATACATGGGTTCCTTAATAATGTAGGGGGCACTCATAGGGGCCTAGGAACTAGGGTGATGGCCATAATGATAAGGGGTAGAGCTCATGTTTGGCTTTTGTCCACATGCTAAATTTTATTGTGCCAACCATCTTTTGCATTTTGTGGTATTATTTCCTTTTGTATGTGGACATATTATGATTTTATCCTTTTTTAGTTGCATCAACCTCTGGGGCATCATTCCAAGCTCGACCCAGACATGTGGACAAGGGGAGAGGGAGTACCAAAGCGTTGTGGACCCAAAGAGGGAAGATGATGAAATAGGGGCTTGTAATGTGCGGAGGGGAGTGAAAAATGTGAAACGGGAAAATAGCACCGCGCTATCAAAATCAGGGTTTCCCAAGTAGTGCCCATCCTTAAGCTGCAAGCTAGTAGTGGAGATCCCACGGGACTAGGGTTGAAGATTAACCCTTCAGTTAAGGTAAGGGAACAAGACTACAGTCAAAACCCTTCCTCCTTCCAAGTCACCCAATAATCCATACCCAAGTGTGCCCAAGAAAAACAAGCATAAGCACCCAATTGCATAATGAAAAATCATACCTTTAGGATTGGATGGCCCACCTTCAAACATATGATCTCGACAAATGGGTGAGGGGACATATGACTGGCTCAGGGAGTGGAGACATCTAGCACAATATCGGCTACACTGGTGGGTATCAGGCGCTATTGGCTGCTAGCTGAAGACAAATTTAGGTGAAAAATTCTCCTGTGTGGTCACCCACAAGTGGTGGGTAACAAGCTATTGAGCTAGGAAAGTCTAATGAAATGTAAGTTAAATACATTAGTGACTTAGACATATCTCAACCATTGATCTCAAATGAGGTTACATCCAATCTAAATCGTCAATCACTTCGGAGATTAGGGTTAGGGGTTTAGCTAAATAAATAATTATAAAATGCATCCTAAGGAGAGAAGAAGGTAGATTTGAGAAAAACATTTTCCCGGTGAGTGAGAGAGCCCGATTGGTGAAAAAGGAGTTTTGCCTAAGTATCTAGACTCAAGCCAAATGAAGAATTTGTAGTAGTATTCTAGTAGAGAGGAATTCCATACAGGAGGAAATCATAAGAGGGTTCGATGGTGGAGTTTCCAATCGACAAGAAGGTCGAGTTAACAACACCTATATGGTTGAGCTAGTCAAGCTCACTCATGGTCATACAACAGGATTTCTCGGGAGCCATATAGGGATTTTCTAGGTTTTATCTTATGTAAAATTTTGTTATGAGTTGTAAATTTCTTCAAGACCATTTTCTCAGTTAGGGAGCCCTAATTGTTCTAATGGTGTGGAGTTGGAAACCATTTGTCAACGAAACCACTGCAGAATTGGGAGCCATGGTTACGAAATATGCAGAACCGCCATTGTTACAACACTGTGCAGATAAGGGTGGTATGGTCACATGCCACGGGTCTAAACGGCATGCACCGCTCCAAGCCATGGGATACCACCATCAGAGAAGTTGTAACTATATGCTAAGTTTGGAAACCATATGAACGTGCCGAAGTTTAATATGGTTGTTGTTAATATGCCATATTTGTATGGTTTCGTGCATAGTTTCCATTGCACCGAAACGAAATGTAATGTTAAATATGGTGCAGTTTTGAACTGTATCTTATGTTTAACAAATTTGCAACCAATTTCCATGTATAGAGTTTCAAAAGATTATAAATTAACATTACACCCATGTGCCATGAAAGAAGAGAAGTTGTGACATTTTTTTGTGCAACAGAGAAGAGCTTCGTAGCAGCTTTGGAGATTTGGAGGCAGAACTTTGCAGGTTTATTCCGGGAGTTGTAAGAGGTTTTTTCTGAGCCGTCAGTTGCGTTGGATTCTGAGGTCGAGCAAAACACAACTGGACCAGCCAGGGATCTTGTTGATGTAACTTTGATGTTTTTTTTTGGCTTTGAATTTCTAATATAAAGGCCTCCCCGTTGAAGACCAGGGCCCGGAGATGTAGGCTTGAAGATAGTCGAACTTCGTTAATAATCTCTTGCGTCACTTTTCTTCTCATCTAAGTTGCACGAAGCGCTGAAACGTTTCAGACTTTCCGAAACGGGTACGTTTAAAAATGTCACCTCCCAAAAATGGAAACATCGGCCGAAACGTCGCTCGAAATGTCATATATATATATATATATATATATATATATATATATATATATATATATATATATATATATATATATATATATATATATATATATATATATATGATATATATATATAAACATATATATATATATAGATATAAACATTATAAATAAATGAATAACACAATATCTTGCAAGAAAAAAAGGGAATAAGACCCATAGATGAAAATTTAGAAGGAAAACCAAGTCTATATTAATTCTCATAGATGATTACATTATGGTCGAGTTTCGACCGAGTTTCAAAGTTTCGGGTACGGGTCTCGAAATGTCGGGTTCCTAGAAGTGTCGTGCAACATAGCTTCTCATGGTTTGTTGTTCTAATATGTTGCAGTTCTTCATGCTTATGTATTTAATGGTGTTTTTAAATCATGCATTAACAATTTCTAAACAGTGAATGAATCACATTTCAATTAAAGATCTTTTTGGGGATCAATGTGATGGAGCATCAAGTGCTCAAGGAACTGGGTGATGGCTAATGAGGGGGGTAGAGCTCATGCTAGGATTTTCCCACACAATAATTAATGTTCCGACCATCTTTTGCATTTTAACTTTTCTTTTTTCTTTCATTGTGGCCAATTTATTCTTTTATCGTTCTTTTAGTTGCATCATCCTCTAGGGCAAAGTTTTTCGGCCCAAACACAAGGATGAGAATAAGTGTGTGTCAATCCCTATGAACCAATGACCACAAGCCTGAAGAATGGAGGTGAAATCTCGAGAACAATGGAAAGTGGTAACTGTGAAATATCATGGACACACTACTTCAATCCAAATTTCCCAAGCAGTGCCCCTCCTATAACCCTAAGGGCTCAAGGAATTCCCACTAGACTAGGGTCAAAAACTAACCTCCCCATTGAAGTGAGAGAACATGTTTACAGTGTATGTGCAAAACAAGAGTCCTCATAAGGTCTTGGAAGACAAGACACTAGAAGAAGCTTTCTTTGGAATGCAGCCGAAAAATGGCCACTTTCGCATTTTCCATTGTCAAGTTTATGCCTGTGTATCAATAGAGAAGAGGACAAAGTTGAAGCCCTCAGGGGAGAAGGGCATATTTGTGGCCTATAATGAGACCTCAAAGGCATATAGCGTCTTTATTCCAGCACAAAGGAAGACCACAGTGAGTCGGCATGTCAAGATGAGGAGATCTTGGCATTCAAGAAGTCGCATGAGTCCCATCCAGAGACAAAAGACAAGGAGCAAGTGGCTCCAAAGATTGAGGAAAGTTCATCGCCACGCACTTTAGGGACTCAATCTTCAAGTCAGGAGGAGGAATTGGAGGCTCCTTCCAATTATGTCGAGAGGAGGCCTCATTGGCTATAACAAACATTAAGGGATGCTGAGGAGCATGTGGAGGCTCCTAGGAGTACATTTAGGGAGAGTAGGCCATCGAGGAAGTTTCCCAACTATATGGATCTCATAAGTAGCATCATTAATTCCGAGACTACCAATTTTGAGTAAGCATCAGATCAACGGGCTTGGATGGATGCCATGATGGAGAAGTTTCACTCCATTATAAAGAATGATGTGTGGCATATAGTTTCAAGACCAAAGGGAATGTCACTGGTGAGCTTAAGTGGATCTTCAAGCTAAAGCATGCTGCAGATGGCAGTGCAGAGAAATACGTGAGGTTTGTGGTGAGAGGGTTCTCCCAGAAAGAGGGAGTTGACTATGAGGAGACTTTTGCTCTAGTCGCCAGGCATACTTCCATTCAAGCTATCATATCTATTGCCTTAGTCATGGGGTGGAAGATACATCAGATGGATGTGAAGACAACATTCCTCAATGGACTTATTGAGGAGGAGGCATACATTGAGCAACCTCAGGGCTTTGAGATACATGGGAGGGATTCTCATGTAGGCAAGATTAGGAAGGCCTTGGATGGACTCAAGCAGGCATCGGGGGTATGGTACTCTAGGATTGATGGGTATTTTCTTAGCATGGGCTTCACCAAGAGTGAAGTGGATCCCAAGTTGTATTTCATACTTGTTGAGGATGATCCACTTATCTTGGTATTGTATGTTGATGATCTATTTCTCACGGGTGCAAAGAAGTTCATTGTTATGTGCAAACAAGATTCGACTTTAGAGTTCCAAATGAAAGACATCAGCTTGATGCATTACTTCTTAGGGTTGGAGATGTGGCAACAGCTAAGCGAGATCTTCCTTGGACAAGGGAAGTATGTAGTTGATGTTCTGAGGAGATTCAGGATGGTGGATTGTAAGCCTATGACTACACCTATGATCACCAATCCGATGGAACTAAGCACTTCAAATTCAGAGTTGGTGGATACCACATTGTAAAGGCATTTGATTGGTTCCTTGACGTATCTAGTCAACACTAGGCTAGATATCTAATTTGTTGTAAGCATTCCAAGCCAGTTCATGGTGGAACAGAGGCAGGTGCATTAGATTGCAAGAAAGCATATACTCAGACAATTGCTTGGTACAATGGAGTATGGGATGAGATATGTTGGGAGTGATGGAATGAAGTTGCAGGGGTATATAGACTCAGGTTGGGATGGGAGTGCAATAGATAGGAAAAGCACCTCAAGGTGTTGCTTCAGCTTGGATCAGCAATGATTTCATGGTTCAGCAAGAAGCAGCCTTTTCGTCACACTTAGTTCAATAGAGGAAGAGTATACAGCAGTGAGTTTAGCAAGTTGGGGAGCTATTTGGATTCGCAAGTTACTTACTAGGCTATTTGACCAGGAGTTGGAGCTTACATTGATTTATTGAGATAATCAAAGTTGTATCAAACATTCTGAGAATAGTATTTCATGATAGGTCCAAGCATATTGAAATCAGGTATCACTTCATCAGAGATAGGATCAAGAGAGGAGTTGTGAAGCTTCAATATATCTCCATAGATAAGCAAGTTGTAAATACTCTGACAAAGCCCTTCGTAAAAGGGAAGTTTGTCTTCTACAAAGATAAGCTAGGAGTGGTGCAGAATATTTTCCTTGCTAAGAGGGAGTGTTGAAGTTTGACAATGGATAGGTTCTTTTGCATAGGCTAGGCGTTAATCATGTAGAAGTCGTCCCAAGTCTCACTTAGGAAACTTGTTTAATTAACCTCAATTAATTGATTAAGTTGTTTTTTATAATTTTTCCTAACTTTGGGAAAGCACATTAGTTATAGTCAAATAAATAATGTTGGATATTGAGCTAGGAAAGTCTAACGAAATCTAAGTTAATTACATTAATGATTTAGACTTAATCTCAATCATTGGTCTCAAGTGAGGTGAGGTATAATTTCAGCCGTCAATCGCATTGGAGATTAGGGTTAGGGGTTGGCTCAATAAAGAATTATAAAAGGTGGCCTATGGAGAGAAGACACAAATTTGAGAAAAAAAATATCTCGGTGAGTGAGAAAGAATAATGGGTGAAAAAGGAGTTTTTGCTAAGTATTCAAACTTAGGCCAAAGGAAGAATTTGCAACGGTATTTCCAGTAGAGAGGAATTTCATACAGGAGAAAAACAAAAGAGGGTTTAGTGGTGGATTTTCCAGCCAGAAAGAAGGCCAAGTTAGCAACAGCAGTACAACTGAGCCAACTAGGCCCACTCATGGTTGTACAACAGGATTTCTCAGCAGCCATACATGGAATTTCAGGTTTTATCCTCTGTAAAATTCTGCTGTGAGTTGTAAATTTCTTCAAGGTCATTTTCCCATTTAGGGAACCCTCATTGTTTTGATTAATAAAGTGAAGTTCAATTGGAGGGTAAATTTTTGTGTGTGAGAATTATTTTCAGTGTTTGCTTCCACTGAAAATTTCTGAGTTAAAATTTCAGTGTATTTCTTATTCAGTAGATTCAGATTTAATTTTCTAGGTTCATAATATACTACGAATATTAAATGAGATCTGGAATTAGAAGTTTAACATCAACAAGTAAATATGAAAGAGGTGCCCTCCATATATACGAAAAGAGGCGTTCAATACCACATATACAATGTTATGAGCTAGTGTGAAACCATGAGTTCATACCATGTGCTAGGTAAAACCATGAGATCATACCATGTGCCCAAGTCAAACTATGGAAAAGTCCAAATTTTGTTACAACAAACCCTTAGTCAAAGGAGTGCCTTGCTCAAAGTGAGCGAATCCCACACACGTGGACGTCAAGTGGTCAAAATACGCAGCAATTTCTACAACATCATGACTTGGTCAATTTTTATCTGATTTTTTGTTATGACCCAATTTTACAAATGCCATGGCCAATTTGCATGTAATGGCACTACTCTAGTGCAATTATAGGCACTATGCCAAAAGATAACAACCGTTGGAGTTGGCCGCCCTTAAGAAATGTACTCTAATGGTCCACGTGTGTGAAAATTTTCCTATAAGTGGCTCATGCATGCTCCATATGCTAATAAGTGGGCGATGTGTTGATATGAACACCTTAATGATGATGTGGCATCCATGTTGTCACAAATCCCAAAGTAGGTACATGAATCCCAAGGCACAATACATGAACTCCAATATATTGTGCCCAACCTATAATGATGAAATATATATCCATATCCATTGAAGGAGGTCATATATGGCTTTCCATTGATCCTATGTAGTAGAGATAGAAATGTCATACATATAAGCTTGGAGAGGTTGGTAAGGCAATTCTTCAAATGGTATTTTTTAATTTTCATATATGTGTCTGTACCCTAATGTAACCCTATCCCTTGTTTCAAGAGTGTTGTATGCATCCCTGTATAATACCAACCCACATACCTATATTAACTTAGACCAAGACCTTCCATTTCTTCAGCAAACCTGTGTAGCTAATCAACTCCTCCTCTATTGGAAAATTAACCAATCCCACCTTTAGAATCGTCTCACGCTCCTCTCTAAGATCATATGGATGACATCTCCATCCCTCAATAAGATCATGGAAAGACATATATGACCTCCTTTAGACCATACTCTAGGCCAAGGCACTGATTTAGAGAAGAGTGTGCCACCCCTTGTCCAAGGAAGAATTATAGGTTTCCCCACACCTCCTACTACAAGGAATTTTAGTTGAAGATATTCATCTTGGGAATAGCTTCTACTTAAGTGGGGACAAAATGATGAGTACAATGAAACGCTTTCTTAAGCTTGCATTACATGCAAGTACTCATCTTGCTATAAAATATACGATATGTATCTTTTGAATTTCCTAATTGTATCCAGATTCTATCGAGATGTAAATGGTGCCACACATCCCTATGATTAGGGGACTATATAAAGGCAAGTGAAATCCAAAGTGTAGTGTAAATATAACATTAGTGGAACATTAGAAGAAGACATGTGGCATTGGTCCTAAATGTAATACATTGCAGGTAACATTAGTATAAAGCTAGCAAAATCGATATGGCACCATTCAATCTCATGGAAAATTTAATAAAATCTATCTATCTATCTACCTACCTATCTATATTTGAAGGATCTCAACTTCCATATACATTCATTTAAAAGTTGTGAACATAGCTTTACTATCATCCCAAATAAGAATAGTATCCTTGTGATCTACTATAGGAGTTTTGCTTAATCCTCCACACCTTGCTCCACCTCACATAATATTAAGTCCACTCCTATTATTGGCAATTGGATAATTTAATCCCATGACATAGAGAAATGCTCACTAGGAGCAAGTAATACAAGCATAGTCCAGGAATTGACAGTTCGTCAGTTGTACAAGAAGGAAGCCCACGTCTTCACATGTAATAACGACACTCAACCTTCCTAAGTACTATTTACCATTGGCTATTTCAACGTGAATTATATATATTTGATGAAACATGACAATAAATTCTTGGACATAACCAAGGCTCAAATGCATGCGTTGCACTTGTTAGATGCCCACACTCTAAAATGGCTTAAGAGATATACACCAGCACTGACCTACTATGAGATTGTCATGGTTTTAAAGACCTGGGGAATTCTCCTAATTGCCTCCAAACGTCTTGAAATACTTAAAAGATATGCGCAATTTAGTCATACTAGTTCAAATTTATCCTTAAAATAAATTTTACCAACATGCGGCCATAAACCCTTTTTGGATAATCATTCTATGATTATGGATGACATCCCTAGCAAAACATCTTGGTGTATACTAGTAGCCTTACTCGAACCGGGCACTTGCTTTCACAAAACTAGCCAAATGTCCAGCAACATTGGCAACAACCAGTTGAGCTAATACCTTGAGCTCAAATTTTCATGGTTATTTCAAAGAATAATGACAATAATATCAAGATTCAAAACTCATACACCACTAACAAACAGTTGCCTACACAAGGCTACCATAGCAATCACTCACAACAATTTCCTCTACTCTCCAATCTATAATAATCCTAGGTCCTCTTGTGAGGGAGTCAAGCCCATACCTGCTCTGATACCATGTTAAAAAACCCAAGTAGACACATAGTGCACACACTAAAGAATGTGTCAAGCATTCTATTAATCCAATGAAATAGAGTACATATCAATACAACAAGCTTTGTCTCAAGATAGACGAACTACCTTGATCATGCAATCTATTAGTTGAGGAAAAATCTCAACCTTACACCAAACTAGAAAGCATATAGTTGGAGAGAATCTCCCATACCAACTAAATCTAACAACTCTCTAAAGCCTAGAAACAGACTATTCTCATAGAGATGAACTCTACCTAATAATGACTAACTATCCTAACAATCCACACATATGATCACACGTAAAACAAGTAAAAGTTGCATATTCAACACTCCCCTTAACGACTACTTGTCTTAACCTTTGAACGACTACTTGTCTTAGCCTTTGAACGGATGGCTACTCCTCTCTTTTCACATAGCAGCTTGATCAATTACATCTATCTTTCCAAAAGATCTGATGGAGAAAGGCATACACCACCGACAAACAGTTGTCCACACAAAGCTACCATAGCAATCACTCACATCATCAGTGGCCTAAGACTCTGTTTCTTTCATTGAAAACTAAAAAAAGAGTGGGATTTAACCTGCTGAATTCATAGAAAACTAGCGAAAACTTAAAATGGGTGCGATTCAATTTTGTTTTTTCCATTGGAAATTAGCAATACCTAGTTTCCATGGTTCCTTCAAATAATCATTACAAGAATATCAAGACTGTTCATTTTAACGAGATGGATGATCTTCACTCCTGTTGACTTTACTAAAATTATCCAAAAATATAAAACGGGTGGTCTTCAATCTGTTGACTGCAGTGACAATTAAAAAAAATTAATAGTGCGAGACATTCCACTGTGGTGATTTAATTGTAAACTGGCAAAACATTCCTACCCAATTGATATGGCAGAGGATAGGCCGAAGGAAATTTACCTGCAAAGCGTCCTCTGTCCGGTCACGAGCCTTGAGATAATCTACCACTGCCCAAAACTGTACTGGGTCCCCTCCCTGCACGTTTTGAAGGATTTGATGAGGGCAACTACCTTGCTTCAGCAAGCGCAGCACTGCGGCCCTCCTCCTCTTTCCAGGCAATTTCTTCATATCAATTTCGCAATCAGTCAAAGAATGAACAACGCTAACATCAGTTCTCGTATATAATGTCATTTTCATTCTGCTCAATCTCAACCTTGTAAGTCCTCTTGATAGCAAAATCCTATCGTCGCATGGTGCTGCCATAGGGCAACTCACCGTCAGCATTTTCCCTTGTAAATCATTCAAACACCCTCTTTGAAACCAGTCCAAATCCCCAATTGCCAAAAACAGCGGTCAGAAACAACATTTTTCACATCTCTTCTGCTGAAGCAGCGGATTATTGACCTTTGGTTATAAGAATGTCGATGGCATAACCTTCGTCATACAAATCCTTTAAGCTATTCACGAGAATGCACCAGTTTGAGTTTAAGTTTTTGGTGACTCTGTTAATTTGAGTGATCCTTGTAAAAAAAGATTATTAAAATTTAAATTAAAATATATGACAGATGATGGATAGAGTCATTATCTGCATAAATTACAATTTTATTTTAGAAATCTCTAAAAATAAAAAGTTTAACAAATAGGTTTTTTTTAACCAATAGGTTATATATTTACAAATCATAAATTATCTTTTATACATATTAATTCAATTTTAAATAATAAAATTTCAAATTATTAATTAATATTCTATTAACTTGAATATAAAAACTGTTTATTAGTCGTAAACCAACGGATAATATTCTTAAAATAACTTCTTTGATTAGAATTACTTTCTTACACCAATACAAGTATAAGTTGGAGAGCGGGCGTAATTATTAAAAATATGGGTTTTATTTTCAAAGGGTACATGCTCCATTTCTTTCATGGTGGAGATTAGAGTAGAGTATGTTAATTGTTATCTCTTAATAGTAGTGTGGGGATGGATTGGAAGGTTCATTTCTACATATGAGATAGAGAGTGGGATGATTTATATTTTTGAAATGGATTTTAACATTCAAAAAAATTGGTTGTCATTCCTCTATATGAGTTATATGAGATAGAGAGTGGGATGATTTATATTTCTGAAATGGATTTCAATATCCAAAAAAATTGTCATTTCTCTATAATCCAAAAAAAATGTTATTCTTCTGTAATATACCAAAAACATTATAAATTGGGTCAAAACTTCATGATTGAATTTCTTTGAAGACAATTGATTGCCCATACTTCTTTATATGAGGGATACTAATATGCCTTCAAATGTGGGAAAGGGAACACCGAAGTGACTCGGGTTGGTGATATGGGAAAGGGAACACCGAAGTGACTCAGGTTGGTTATGTGGGAAAGGGAACACCGAAGTGACACAAGTTGGTTTAAATAAGTTGTTTAAAGATTAGATCTTTTTTAGATGGTCAATGAATAATAAATAGAGGATTTGTTGAATTAGGTTTATGAATAACTAATTAAAATTTAAAAGGGGTTTTTAGTGAGTATGTATGGTAAGAGGATGTGATGAAGGAGGAAGTGAGATGTTTTTTAATGATAAATTAGTGCCAATGGTTGGGGTTTTTAATGGTATTATTACAATGTTGCAATAAAAAGTTTAGTTGCTAACTTAAACAAGAATAATAACTATAAAGCAGTGAGTGTCTACTTTAAGACTACTTGTTATAATTCTAAGAATCAGCCTAGATCTATCTTAACTCGAGATCTATCAAGTGTCAAGAGGGATTAAATTTCTCAAAATGCAAACCTTTTTTTTCAGTGCAAAACTTGAAGAAAAGTTTGCACATCCAGAGATTTGATCACTCTCAGTGCTTGATAGATCTAAGTTCAGCTGGATCTAGGCTGATTTAATTATTAATAATTATTGATTATAATTATTAATTTTATTAATTTATTTTATTTTTATGTAATTTGATTGAGTGAAAATGTTTAGCATAACATGACTTTACAACATCTCTTCCATACTAAGCTTGAGAGTGTCTAGACACAATAAAATAAACATTATAAATTAAAAAATATATTATTATATTTCTTTAAATTGAAAAATCAATATATTTATATTTATATTTAGAAATTTAAAATATATATATAATTTAAATTAGAAAATTGAATATTTATAAATATCTATAAAATAATAATAATAAATTTAATAAATTTAATTATAATAAAATATTTAAAAACAATTTTTTCCCAAACATTTTATATCAAAATAAAACATATATTCTCAAAAAAATTACGATTATGGAAAAAACTAAATGCGAAATGTTCCTTTGAAAATGGAAGAATAAACAT
This sequence comes from Pinus tabuliformis, assembly GCA_031772625.1. Classification (NCBI taxonomy): domain Eukaryota; kingdom Viridiplantae; phylum Streptophyta; class Pinopsida; order Pinales; family Pinaceae; genus Pinus; species Pinus tabuliformis. The sequence continues at coordinate 477,226,659 of CM062812.1, read as the reverse complement.
GAATATTATAAAATACATAAAAAATCATTACATGAAAAAAAACATCTATCCTAATGTTGCCACAAACAATATTACCCTTTGTCAAATATTTTAACACATAAGTGTTGAATTTTGTAACTAAGGGTGGTTTCCATAATGTATATTTGGTCACTTGTTTTATTTATATTGATTATTGTAAAGCATATTTTTAAATGCTAGAGTCAAAAGAAAATTATATTTTGAGTCAAGTTCCATTTCGACTTTTGAAAAAAGAAAAATTGAATTTTTGAATTTGAAATTTTTGGCTCCAATTCAAGTCAGCCCCAGGAAAAGGACACACCCATTCGACCCAGCAAACCATTACATAAAGGCAACTTGACCTCATTCTCTTACCACCAATTCGCACTCTCTCAAGAAGAAAGTTTTCGGGCATCCTAGCAAAGATCAAGAAGGACAAGGAGGATAAAAAAGAAGATGAATTGCATCTATTTCCCTCTCTCTCAAGCTCGCACGTGCAGATAGAATCTCCCTCTCTGCAACTTGCATATTTATGAGCAGTTTTTGTTGCAAGGCCAAAATTTCTGGGCAATTGGAGGGGGCCAACATTCCAGGATTTTGGCAGCTACAGGAGGGCCAAAATTCTAGGTCAGATCAAGCAAAGTGAAGCACTAGATCAGGTTGGGAGGCTTGACTTGGAGCGTTTGACCAAGTGTGACCTAGTTGATGTCTAGAAGTTCTAGGTGTGTCTCTTATTGAACAAAAGAATTTCTCTATTGAAAAGGTTGTTGGATTTTTCCCCTTAGTGGGTTTTCCCAAAGTAAATCGTGTGTCTTCTTTGTGCATCGTGATCTCTATTCTTCTATTGTTCTTGTATGGTTGAATTTCTGAAGTATAACTACTAAATGATATATTGGAATAATTAAAAAAAGATCAACATCAAAAGTAATTATTAGTTTTTCAAAAATATGGTGCTAGTCTCTATTGCACTTAGAAAATCAACATGGTATCAGAGCTTGGTGAAGGAAGGAACACAAAGATCACCTTTGAAGAAACCCAACTTTGAGATCATTCTTGTTGAAGTCCTTCTTGATGACTTGCATCCATGGCTTCTTCTATGAGATCAAAAAACAAGTTAGAAGGAGCCTCAAACTTCAGAGCTTGGAAGACTAGAATTGATCTTATTCTTGCAAAGAACAAGGTTTTGGATATTGTGACAGGGAATATTATAGAACCAACAGATATTGCAAGAAAGGAGAAGTTCAAGGAAGACAACATCACTACCATGAGTCTTATTGTGAACTCTTGTAACACCCCACCCCACATTTACCCACTTTTACAAGCTCATAGGGGTAAACATGAGCGGAGAGTTACTATGCATGACCCAACATCTAAGATCTATTTATGGAAGTGGGGTCCACTTGTGCAACTTACTGCAGCACTCAAAGACACGTGATCACACAGATGTCAAACAATTTCCACTAATGACCTTTTCCCTAAGCTGGAACCACATTTTGACCTAGCTTACATCCCAGCCACATGCAAGAAGGCTAGTCAGTGTGGCCAATGGCCTCCAGCCACACGCATAACCCATACTCAGTGTCGCTACAACCGGATTTTCCAAGTTAAGACAGTGTGGCTAGGGACTTTGTTCTAGAATTTTAGGGCTAGCCTATAGGCCAACTGCCCATAACTTTATCAACAACTTGTATAAGGATTCAAGATCTAATCCTAAATTTTATTCTTGCTCAAGCTTACATAACACATAACAGTCAATTATACAAACACTTTGTAAACATAGTACCTATAGGTCATGAATGCATATTTGTTCATTGTTTCATTAGTTTCATCAGAGGTTCATCAAGAAGGCTTATTGCACCCTCAAATTAGCTACAATAATCACATATTAGCTCATGCATCCATATAAAACATTCAAGAGCCTATCAACCATGAGCAAGATCAATAACAAGAGCTCCTCACATCATAAGAAATATACCATGCATGTAACCAACATTTAACCAGAATGGAACCATGAAAAACTAATCACACATTAAAAATACAACTTGTGATCATTGGTCTCATTAAAGAATACCACATATTAACATATGCATAGTGCCAACCAAGTCAGGGACTTCCACGTACCACCCAACCATAGATTGGGTTGAACCAAATCTTTCTTCCATCCAATCACCCTCGTGTCATATTCCAAGCATAAATGTGAGATCACATGGGATAAACTAAACATAACCATACAAGGAATCCCAAGGAAACCACCTTCACCCTCATACCATAGATGATTTCACCCAATACCAGGTTCGGAAATCACCAAAACCAATACAAGCTTGGATGCCTTAGAATTTTTTCACCATAACTAAAGGAATTTTCTTATATCCACCTACCTGTCAAGAGCTTCTTGGAGAAAATCATCTCCACAATCGACTTTTGGGATTTTTCAAAGACCACCTCAACTAGGATCCAAAATCTGCCGACAATCCAAATCTCAATCAAACAAGAAACCCTCTACATCATGGTTATCCAGGAAATGGTATAAGGAAAGGTTATACATGATTGTCAGTCTAGGAAAATCCCATGCCAAAGATAGAAAAAATGACCAACAAACCAATGCATAAACCATGCATTCAATTCCCAGCAAGATAATCAACATGCCTCGGGGATGTTGGAGCGGGAAGGGTAATTGTTAACCTCGAAGAAAAAATAGAAACAAAGTATGCATGGGGTCTTGGCATTGCAACAAACAATCAAGCAAAAGCCCTTTCTCTTTGGCAGGGTCTGAAAATCAGTTTGGCTAATGGTATCAAAAATTTGTCTATAGTTGGCGACTCCATGATGATTATTCAAAAATGTATGAAGCTCCTTGAGAACGTCAATCTTCTCAATGATGAAACCTCCTCAATCATGGCAAGGATTATTTATCTGTTAAAAAAAATTGAAAAGGTAAATTTTTTCCATGTGTTGTGTGCCAATAACCACTTGGCAGATGGCCAAGCCAATGCGGGGGTGATGCTGGAACAAGGTAGTTTATGTATAAATCAAGACAAAACCTCATGTCACATCCCCTGATTTGTAGCACCAGGTCGGCATTGTACTGCAGGGGTACGAGTCTTCAAAGAATTAAGTTGGTAGTTAATATGGTTAGCTCCCTGATGTTCCTTCGCAATGCTTTGGAAGTTGGGATGGTTGGTTTCGAGTTAATGCACAGGTGTGGTTCCATTGGAATGCAGATCATGTACGAGGACATGTGGGCATCATGGTTTTGGTTACTCACCGGGATATGCAATATAGCCATCCCTACTGAGGAAGATGGTACCATCGCATTACGATTCTGGTTAATTCTGGCGATGGAAGAAATGGAGGGAATTTGCCTTGACAAGACTCTGAATCGGCTAGCATTTATGAAGGGTAAGTTTAGGAGGAATGTTGGGGTTGAACAGGCCATTATATATGGTAGTTAGCTACGATCAGTTAATCAAAGGATAGTTATTGTCTAAAGGCGAATTGCTGCAAAGATGGTCTCCGCACGTAACGACAGTGGTGGAAGCTCTAGGTTCAGAAGCTCGGGGTCTCATCATGGCAATGGTGGAAGCATCAAGAATTTGGTGGAGAATTCTTGTAAACAAGTTATAAAGGATAATGTTAAGGAAATTAACTAAAGTATGACAGTTCTCTATGCTCAATTATCTAGATTAGGTAAATATATGGAATTATTATAGAAGACAATGGAATGCATGTGTGTCGATGTGATTAGTGTACATCAGAATGTGGATAACATCGAAATAATAGTGGAAATTGCTATTGTCGGTGTTTTAAAGGAAGTTTTTGGCGTTAGGGAAGCCACGGTCTTAAACGATTTTGGTGTTGAGGTTGTTGTTGTTGCTGCTAAGGTTGATGATGGAGAGGATGTCACGGAGGAATTGATGACTAATGTGGATGAATATGCAGGAGAAGAATTCAATCTCGATAGTTGCTGAAAGTTTTCGTTTAAATATTATATATATGGTATGTCAATGTATAAAATATAGTGGTGTTTTCTGGAGAGTCTACAGTTATAGTTATGCTCAAAGACTATATGTAAATAATGTCGGTAGCAAGAAGGTCCCATTCCAATGTAAATCGATGGAAATTGCTAAGAGAACAATCTTGAATTTTGTATGGGACTTGGCCCTTTTCCAGTGTATATAATGAAAATGCTACCCATTTCTTAAAAAAAAAGATAATCAACATGCACAATGTTACCTGCAAAATCCACAACTATTTTTTGCCTTTGCTTGTTGTTGTCCAAACCTTCCTCTTAGTTATCACATGAATTCCTCTTGCGCTCCTTGCTTTCCTTACTTGTCCAAAAAATTGGTTTCCGTTCCTCTATAATATACGAAGGTATTGAAGCCTCGAAAATCGTTGCTACAACATGGGGGAAAACCACCTAGCCCAGACCTTGGTTGGCAGCTCCTTTTCTGTTTGGTGTAGTGGCTCCAACTGGGGATAATGGGACCATTTTCCCAAAATAGATTTTGATAGTGTTGATGGGGTGATATATGATGTAATGGGGGGATGATTAAGCTAAGTGTAATCTAATCTAAACTATTTAAACACATGCATATATCCTAGTTTAAACATTATTAAACTATAACTATACTCGGGAATAAAGTAAAGTATGTGATCTACAATAATGTCCTATAACAATTGGTAATAAAGATCATTCAACTACAATAAGAAGTGAAACCGTTTAACAATAATCGTTTTGGATAAATAGTTAGCCAAAACGATTGTGAAAGATATATCGCATATAGAATCATTCATATATTCAGCAGAAAATTAAAGCCAACACCATACAAAAGTGTAATAATGCTAACCGAAATTCAAACTTTCATACATAAAACAATTAAAGAAAGTTATTGCCTGATACATAAATAAAATAGAACCACAAGATAAAAGTACCATATATGATAAATTCTGGTCATGTGTTTTAGCAATATCGACCTAATTCGAATCAATCCAACATCATCTAAGAGTGCAAAAGTGCAATTTCAGTAGAACATGCCAGATATTCAAAATAAAATAGATATTGTTCCATTCATTCCACCAAAACCTCCTTAAAGGTATAGAAGTGCATGTTTTGAAGAATTTTTCTGATAATTTTTTTGCACCCCTCTCTAAATGCATGAGAGGGGTTTAAATACTAAAATTGTAGGTCCTAAAATAGATTATTACAAAAATAGTTGAGGAAGCTTAAACGACCTTCCTCATATTATTCTAAATAAAAATAAAATAAAAATAAAACAAAGTGACTAACTTCTTTGCATTTGATCCTTAAGATCGCAAATATCTGTCATTGGTTTGAGTTGTGTCGATTGGCCGATTGCAAATTTCAACTGTCTAGTAAATATAGCATTTGTCAGTGTTGGCACCATTTTTGTGTGGAGGTAGTTAGGCATCGCAAGTTCATCTACTAGCTATATGGTTTGACTAAGGATTGCCAGTATGCTTCCCAGTTCAACTTGCTCGTTTGTCTAATCACCTCCTCCCTTTCCTTTGCTGCTTGTCTCCATTGTTGCTCTAGTTGATTGGCATTTGGAAGAAATCCTAGTATAAATTCTACAACTAGGTTGGCGCCATGTAGATTTTCATTAATGGCTTCAATGATGTTGTTTGTCGTTGCTGCCCTTTCTACTTGCTTGAGCCAAGAATCCTAGTCTGCAAATAGAATTTCTTCATGCAATTCCTCTGGTTTTGGCAAATCAGCCTTTCTCCCATCTTCTTATTCTTGCCAGGTGATAAAGTTAGAAATCCTTTGATGCACGTCATCATACTCAAGTCTCATGTCGACGAATTGGCTTGTTAGCCTATCATTGAGCTTGCAATAAGGACTTATTTGCGAGATTTTCTGGCACAGAACTTCCTTTTGTTGCATTAGTTGGGCGTTAAGGCTGAGTACTTCTTTTATGAATTGACTGATTTGGGGACTATCTTTATACTTCTCTATCATAGCTTGAATCTGTGAATCCTTTTCTGCTAGGCTGGCTTGATGTTGTATTTGCATATGTTCAAACTCTTGCTGTAGTTTGGCTATTTGTAACTCTACTTGTTCGTTATATTATTCTTGCTCTAATTGTTGTTCCAATAGTAGGATCTTTTGTTCCTTTTCTCTTAGAAGCATTTGGACCTCTGTTTCTTTATCAATAGTTGCCGTAGCATAGGCTCCTGCAAATTGCGACAGTCTCGTAAGGTTCTCAAATGGGTCCATGGGCGAATCTTTCCAAACAATGTCCATTGGTTCGTTGTCAGGAGTGGTAATAGCTGTAGCATCTAACTTTCTTTTCTTCCTCTGCCTTTTGATGACAGATTTATGGGTAGGGCTATAAAACACATCTAATGGAGTAATTTCATCAATTCTCAAATAATTTCATAAGTGGGGGTGGTAGGAATGAGCTCCACATCGTGAGTGCCTACAGTTTTCTCCACTGTAATTTCTCGAGTTGATTTGTGTTGTGGAGTCTGTATTGTTGAAAATAGCAACAAGAAATGCTAAAAATAGCACTGCTATAAATAAAAGTTCGGGTACCAGTGTTGGACATAGCAATAAGGAATGAAAAATGGAAGTGCTAAAAATAGCATTGCTAGAAATAGCATTTCGAGATACCTTCCTATTTTAGTTAGTCCTTGAACTAAAATAGAGAAGTACAATTCGAATTTGATCTTTGTAGCTGTTTGTAAAATAATTAATTAATTCATCTTGATTTAATTAGTTGTAGAAAATCAAACGTGAAGTCTATGTGGGGACATGCAACAGTTTCTCCATTGATTGAGGAATTTATCCATCAGTTAAAGAGATAAGGATGAGTTGTAATTAGTTGGCTTAGTTAACTGAGTCAAGTCTAGTTAGATTAATTCAAACAATTTGTTGAATTAATTATGAGTTCAGTTAGTTAATGCTTGCATGCATGTAATTGCTGCACTTCAGATAACTGAATATTCTCTCATAAATAACTCATGCATGTCAGTTCAGTCAGAGACCCAGTTGAGATCAGACGAAGGGACAATGTACTATCAGTTGGAGGACTTTTCCTATAAAGGAAACTCATCCATGCAGAAGGAATTATCTCCTTCAGGTTTGTGCAGTTATTTCTAAGCCAAGTGAGTAGTGTGAGGTGGGAATTCAGACAAGTGGAAGCACTGGACCCCAGGAAAAACTGCGCAAGGAAATAGGAGGCTTGGAGGGCAGAGTAGAAGGTTTTTGAGAAGCCTTTGACTGTCTATGAGCAGCAGTTGGATTGCAGAGAGAGCAAGATAACTTGTGAGCTGATTCTTTTTGTAATCTGAACATATTTCCACTTGTATGATAATACAGAGATTGGGGTTTTAGGATGAGGCTTTCCCCGGGCTATTCTTCTATGTTCATGTGTGATTGATTTCTCATTCTCTGTTATATGTGTTCTAAATTGATCTTTCTCATATTTGATTAAGCTTCCGCAAAGTTTGTTGTAGAAGTAGATCTTGTATTTTGCTTTAGTATATTGCATAATCTGTTGATCTACAGTGAGAATTTCTACATGGTATTAGAGCAAAGGTGATCAAAGGAGAGAACAATATACAAGAAGGGAGAAGTTTGAAGTTTGAGGTTCCTGAATATAGAAATCGAGTTCTTCTCACACCTAAATTTCACCAATGGAGTTCAATGGTTTAAGACTCGAGTATGCCCTTGATGGCAACTCAAATTATATAGCCAGGAAGGATCACATGGAAGTAGTACTAGAGGATAACGGTCTAAAGGACTTCATTGATCAAGAAGTCCCCAAGCCGACTAATGCTACTAAATTGGCAGAATGGAAGAAATGTGTGGCTAGAGCAAGGAGAATCCTTCTAGAGGGAGTTCAAGACCACATAGTCTCGAGTCTCCATGGGAAGGAGACACCATTTTCGATGTGGAAAATATTAAAAGATCTATATCAGAACAGGAACGATCAAAGGAAGCTGGCGCTGAAAGACAAGCTTCGAAAAATCAAGTGTGAAAAGGGCAACACGATCTCTACATATTTGAACAAGCTCACCATTTGTAGGGATGAGCTTGGAAGTGTAGGGATCATGACAGTCGATGATGACATGGTGAGTCTTGCACTTCCCAGTATTCCTAAGAGCTGGCATAGCTACCAAGGCTCAGTTAATGGAAGAGAAAAACTGCCAAATTGGGAGCGACTTTGGTCGGACCTGATGCAAGAGGAGATAAGAAGAAGCACCAGAGATGGTTCTTCATCCATGGAGGATGAAGAAAATTGTGCCTTAGCGAGTAAGGCAAAGAAAGGGAAGGAGAAGGATTCTCATCCCAAATTGAGTTCTTCCCATGGTGGGAAGAAGTTTGATAAATTGAAAGTGTGATGCTTTCATTATCATAAGGTGGGCCATTTTGTTACAAATTGTCCACTGAAGAAATCCAAGATGGGATCCAAGGAAGGATCTGAAGGTGAGGCATTCGCCTCACAGTTCAAGTTGGATTTCACCCTCTTCGCATGCATGGTTTGATCCATGGTGGGATGTGGTTGGTTTCTTGACAGTGGAGCTTCTTTCCACATGATTGGTGACAAGAGTTTGTTCAGTACCTTGGAGGAGAAAGATCTCCAGATACTCATAGCGATGGGTAATGATGAAAAGTATAGTGTCTCAGGTGTAGGCACAGTTGTTTTTTAGAGGGAGCATGGAACTCGCATTACCTTAACCAATGTCAAGTATGTACCAGGACTGAAGAAAAATTTGGTGTCGATCGCTATGCTGGAAGACAAAGGCTATGATGTAGTCTTCAATAAGGGAAAGGTTTTCCTTAGACACATCACCACTAGATAAGTGAATCAGATCGGTTCACGAGTCAAGAACCTGTATGCTCTTGAGATTCAAGATGCATGCAAAGCCTTGAGGAGCAAGGAAACTGTTGGAGACTTGGTGGTTGAGAGGGATAGTACATTACCCCTCAACATGCAGTGCCAGACGAAGTCTCAGAAAATTATGGAGGAGCCACGATTAATGAAGCAACTTCAGGAGGTTGTGGAGTAGCCACAACTAGAGAAGCTGAGAGGAGACCGAGTGGAGGCATCCACTCATGCAGAGACCTCCAGTAGGGGGAAATTTCGAGCCAAGTTGGCAGAGGGATCACATGCATCCATAACTCCAGGTACGAGGTGGGGCGATGTGCAGTGACAGTCCCAAGAAGGCTGGAATAGGGGCAGGATCATTGAGGTACCCAACCTCTTTGATTAGACCTTGCTACGAGAGCCCCGATGAGGAGTAGTAGGATTGGCTGAGTGGGTAGAGATGGATGCGGATGGAGCGGCAGAGAGAGCTACAGTGAAGTAACCCCAAGATAGTGTAGAGCTAGCAGGCTGCAACAATGCGAGAGGCACAGGAGTGTTGCACCAGTGCAGGATGGCACAGAGAGGTGCGTAACAGTGCGAGATGCATGGAATATTGTAGCAGCTCAGAGGTCAGAGAGGGAGCACTTGTCAACGGAAGATGGAGTTCAGCATCAGAGGGTGTTTCTACCCAACAAGGAGGTCAGTTGGGAGATTTTTCTGTTTCTAGAGTTGCTGGAGCAACAACACTTGGGAGAAGTGTTGCATGCAGAACATTCCAAAGGTTCAGGATCGGTTTCGAGTTGAATGCCTTTCTTGTTGAGCGGGAGTGTTGAAAATAGCAATAAGAAACACTAAAAATATCACTTCTATAAATAGCAGTTCGGGTACCAGTGTTGGACATAGCAACAAGGAATGAAAAATGGAAGTACTAAAAATAGCATTGATATAAATAGCATTTCGGGATACCTTCCTATTTTAGTTAGTCCTTGAACTAAAATAGAGAAGTAAAATTCGAATTTGATCTTAGCAGCTATTTGTAAAATAATTAATTAATTCATCTTGAGTTAATTAGTTGTATAAAATCAAACATGAAGTCTATGTGGGGACATGCAACAGTTTCTCCATTGAATGAGGAATTTATCCATTAGTTAAAGAGATAAGGATGAATTGTAATATTGAGTTGTAATTAGTTGGCTTAGTTAACTGAGTCAAGTCCGGTTAGATTAATTCAAACAGTTTGTTGAATTAATTGTGAGTTCAATTAGTTAATGCTTGCATGCATGTAACTGCTGCACTTCAGATAACTGAATTTTATCTCATAAATAACTCATGAATGTCAGTTCAGTCAAAGACCCAGTTGAGATCATAGGAAGGGACAGTGTACTATCAGTTGGAGGATTTTTCCTATAAAGGAAACTCATCCATGCAGAAGGAATTATCTCCTTCAGGTTTGTGCAGTTATTTCTGAGCCATGTGAGCAGTGTGAGGTGGGAATTCACACAAGTGGAAGCATTGGACCCCAAGAAAAATTGCGCAAGGAAATAGAAGGCTTGGAAGGAAGACGAGAAGGTTTGTGAGAAGCCTTTGACTGTCTATGAGCAGCAGTTGGATTGCAGAGAGAGTAGGATAGCTTGTGAGCTGATTCTTTTTGTAATCTTAACATATTTCCACTTATATGATAATATAGAGATTGGGGTTTTAGGTTGAGGCTTTCCCTGGGTTATTCTTATATGTTCATGTGTGATTGATTTCTCATTCTTAGTTATATGTGTTCTAAATTGATCTTGCTCATATGCAATTAAGCTGCCGCAAAGTTTGTTGTAGAAGTGGGTCTTGTATTTTTCTTTAGTATGTTGCATAATTTGTTGATCTACAGTGAGAATTTCTACATGTATCTCAAATGTTTGTTCCTCTATATGGAGCTTCTTATTAAAATGATACCATTATTTTTCTAAATCAACAACTAGGGGTTTCGTCGATTGAGTGGAAGTAGAGGGAAGTTCAGCCTGTTTCTTTGTCGAGGTTTGTTCGGTTGCTTTTTTCTGTGGTTTCGGCTGTGCCCCTTTTGGACTCTCTATTTTTATTTCCCCCATTTTGAGACTGTACCTGTGAGTGCTCTAACTCACGAGTAGACTTTTCCTGTGACTCTCCATTGGAATTTTCTCTGGAGCTTTCGTCTAAGCTTACACTAGGAGTTGGCTCCCTTATTGGTTCAATTTGTAGCAGGTCTAATCGGACCTGTAATAATCTCCTTTCCCTATATTCACGTAAGGCTTCAAGATCATCTGGGGCAAAAGTAGTGATGCCATATGCGTCACTTATGAAAATGTCTCTTTTTGTAGGAAGAGGTCATTGAAGGCATCTTCCTCATGGGTGAATGGTTTCACTTTCACCATAGTATTGAAGTCTTTGGTGGTGCCATTTGGGTCATAATGTCTTCTTGGGAATGTAGTCAATTTCAAATATTTCATAATCTCTGCTTCCTTGCATGCATGTCCAAAATCGTGTAGTTAAAACACACCACATTGCAACGGAAATGTAGGCCAAATGGCCTTTTTCTGTTCCTTCAATCCTTTTCTCAGCCCACCTTCCCCCGTTGTTTGGTAGGTTATCTACCTAGCCATTAACTTATCGGGGACATAGTATGGGAGGACATGTGGTGAAGCAATGCTCCTGAATACTTTGATATATGTAAATGTCTCCTCTCCAAACCATCTGGCTATAGGCAAGATATCTACTTCAGTTTCTCTAGAAAATCTAGGGGCATTCCTATTGTAGACTTGTTTAGGAATAGGTAGGATAACTCCTTAACAAATTTTGTAAAAATGGGGGCGAAACTGAGACTCCCACATACTCTTATGATATATATGGATAGGAAGCGGGTCTTGGATAGTCCACTTCCATCCCATGATAAGAAATTTGGAACCAAAACAAATAGCGTCCATTACATAGGCACTCATGAAAAATGGAGGGTAAACCCTTGAAGAGATACTCCTCTTTCTCCTATACTCCATTATGAATTTCACCCAATTTATCAGACAAAATTTGGGCCCAATTCATTATTGTTGCATTTACGGCTACATCTATTAATGGTAGCCATTCTGGGGAAAATTTAGTACTATTGTTATACAAAATTTTTGGGCACTGCAACCCCAATCAAACATGTCCATAAACCAAGGGCTCCTAAGTCCCTAAAAGTGTTGTTCCATCCCCTAAAAGAACAAGGTTAGCTGATTACATCATCTCCCAGAAGTTCTCCATGAAAAACTACTCAGAACTGGTCAAAACTGGACCATCTCACCTGCTCCATAGTCAAAGTGCGTTGCATCCCACCTAAATGCACACAGGAGGTGCGATGCATACTGAAAAGCCCTTGTATGGGGTGCGATGGGCGAGAGTGGACAAATGGCAGAGTCAATTTGCGAGGTGGATGATCATGGAATCTTCCAGAAACTTCTCCTGTGACACTTGCCTCTCTGCATTCGCCCAGGGATGAGTAAGAGATCATCAATCTCCAAGTGGAATCAAGAACTATCAGAGAGAGGACACTAATCAAATCTCAGAAGCTGACTCACCCCCCTTGCAAACATCTATATATGGATCCCTCATCCCAAAGATCCAGGGTCTGGAATTTTGTATCTTGTAAGGAAGTGTTGTTGGTTTCTTGGTGTAACATCATATTGTAGGGTGATCTAAGCTTTTCATGAGGTGAAGAAGGGCTTTCTTTTTGAGAGGATGACGTTGGGTCAGAACAATTGGTTGTAATCCTCTTTGCTATTCTTGATATTAATAAAGCTATTCAAGTTTTCCTCCACATTCTTGTATGATTGATGATATATGCATTTGTGTGGTCAATATATATCTGGTCCTATATTGTTTATGATAGTAGATCTCTGTTCTTGGATAGTGTTATGCTGCTTTGATTCCACCGGTGCTCTTTGAAGCTGGGTAGACAAGGAAGCGAGTGGAAAAGATCTATTAGAAGGGAGAGGAATCAAGTAAGGAACCAAGTGCAAGACAGAGGTTAGTCTCCTTTGTTCCCCTCTTATCTACTTCTCATAAAGGAAAACGAAAGTAGTTTTAGTTTGTTTGTTTCTAAGATAGCTACCAGTCTTAGTGGGACTAGAAGCTCTGCATAGACACTAGATTTCTTGATAACAAAATGGCGACTCTGCTGGGGAGCGAATAGATTGTTTGTTTGTCTATATTTGTTTGCTTTATAAACTTACAGATGGAGCCTAAAGTCAAGCCAGCTAGCCTTCGAACTGTATTTGCTATGCAAGTGAAAAGTAGATCAATGCTGCTTCAGTCTATCTCTGGGTTTTGTTTATGAACTAAACAATCGATTTACAAACTCTCTAATTGCCCTTGTGGTGGCTCTAGTAACCTCCTTAGATCTACCCCTATGATTTATTTACTGATTATCACTTGCTCGGCCTAAATCCCTGAACTGTGCTGCAAACTGTGATCAAGAACTGGATCAAAAGTCTTGCACTGTACCATCGCACCCTCTCTTCAAGGATATCAGTATGCATCGCACTTCCCGTGTGCTGTAGGTGGGATGCATACTGGAATCCCTGTGTAACAGGTGCGCTGATCAGAAAAGGCTAATTTTGCCTCTAGACTTTGGTTTTTCTTCACTCTTTTCAGCTCTATTCAGGAGTTTTGTTGTCTGCAGTCAGTATACCTCTGCTGGAAACCCCCTTCCTTGCCATTATTCCACCTCAATTGTGCAAAGAACTGTAAATGTTTTTATGTATTGTGAGCCATTTTCAGTTCTCTTTTACAAAGAAGTAGCGTAATTGAACTGTTGTTTCTTGATTTGGAAGTGTCGCAAGTGTTGTTTTCAGTCATAGAAGAGAATCTGATTGTTCTTGATAGTCGATTACACTGTTACTCTTGTATTTGATTTGAATTAGTAGTTTTTCAAGTGTTGAAAGCAATTTTTCAATTCCAAATCACAAAGTGTCGTCATTGTCTTCATTTTGTCTTGAAAAGAAGCTTGTTAGTAATGTCACTTTGAAAAACAATTCAGATTTGCACATAGCTTTCTTTTTATCATTCACACATTAAGAAGGATGAAAACAAATACATGCATGTGCATTTGCATTTAGACTGTTTGTTGGTTTGATTTAGGACAGTTCATATAGTGTGTGCTCTCTGCTCTATGTTGAAAGAATATCATCTCTCTTTCTTTAGTAGCTAGGATTTTCATTGTAAAAAGAAGATTAAACGATTGTTTATCATCTTAGATTGCATTTTAGGAATTGTATATCTACATCACCCGGTGAACTTGAAAGGCAAATTTCTTAAGCAAGATCAACAGTAAAATAAATTTAATGAATCTAAAAACACTTTGGAACCTAACGCACAACATTTAGAAGTCTAGGCTAGAGACGTATTCCGGCATCGTAAAGCCTGGTAACTGTTGTTCTCATTGCTGGTTGGGTGATTCCTCCACTTTGAGACGACAAGTGCCAGTACGGACTTGTGCTCCCATGTACCGTCGAGTATATATTGGGAGACCACAATAGGCTATATCCTTTATCCATAAGAAGTCGTGTCTGTCGCCCTATCGATCACAATGCACTAAACACAACATTCGGGAAGATTGACTGTCATACCGTAAAAAGTATTCTGCAGTTTTGCGATTGGTTTGGTAATCCCTCTGTCTAGATTTCCATAGTAGTCTCTTTCGTTCCTTTTCAGACTCCTTAAAGGAAAAGGTCCATCTGAGCACTTGTCACTTCAAGCTCATTAAAAATCGAAGGCGACTAGAGTCATCTTTTGTTTTTTCTCGACTCTTAAAAATTGAAAAAACAAGTTGTGTCAAAGCGTCTAAAATTTATTTTAATCAGAATAAACATCACCTTTCCTACATTGGTCTTAGGTTGAGAAAGATGGAGTCCACCAACCAAGGATTTCCCCTTGGAGGAAATCCTAGTCCTTTCTCCTCTTGGGGAGATGTTGGTGCACCCCATATGGCCACATTATCGCTTCCAGGACTGACAATCGGCCTGCCCGTATGGCTCTTCTCGACCTCTGTCGTTCAGAACACCGTGATTCCTGAGTAATCAAGTAAGAAACTAGATGATACCAAAGCTACCCCCCAACCTTCTACTTCATCCGATTCTCCCTCTCCTCCTTCCTCTTCGCTTGATGAAGCTGGTAAAGCCAAAAGTCAAGTAACTAAGAAGAAGAAGGAGAAGAAGAAGAAGGGGCTGAAGACGACAGGGGGAAACCATGCATCATCTAGTGAAAATACACACACTGCACTGTCAAAGCCTAAATCTCCATGTGTCATTTGCAAAGGAGATCACTATCATCGAGATTGTCCTTACATCCCTCGGATCTTAAGGGACTGGTCTCCTCGTTTGCACAATCTAGTGTCAACAACCTCTGATGATCATGTTGAAAGTACACCGTCAACTAGTGAAAGCGAAATGTCGGGACAAAAAAAGAAAAGTAAATTCCCTTGTAAACTATGTGAAGGCGATCATGCCGTCCACCGTTGTCCCTTCCTAGACGAGGCTAAAATATTTTTGGACGACTGTCCGATTTCACCGTTACGGCTTCCTCCTGGATATAAGAAACTCTTGCCAAGTCCATCACTAGTTGAAAATCTGACTGACATGCCATTGAGGTTAGTCGAAGCGTCTATCATTGAAGATAAACCATCTGAATCCACACTAGACGAAAGTCAAAAGGTCGAGGCCGCAGTTGACCCGGTCTTGCCTTCAGAGGATCCATCTTCAGATGATACAGTGACTGAAGAGAACAAGAACGACACCGTTCAAATCCTCTTCGTAAACACAGACTCCGATGAACATGGGGATAGTCTACCCATTCCTTTACCGCAGGAAGGAATTTCGTCAGAGTCATATCCGACTGTCTATTCGGTCCCACCTCCAAGCAACCTAGTTGTTTCCTTCGATTGGAATCTACTAGGCAGACCCCGTTTATCGGCTAGTATACCATTTCGAATCATTGCTCAAATATACAGAATGGTCATGACTGGTACCATCATAGATGAAGGGGCTTCTTTGAATATCCTTTCCTCAACTGCTTGGAAAGCGCTTGGTTCGCCATCGCTTTTTCCTAAGATGAGAAATCTAACAGGCTTTGACAAAGGAACCAGTCGACCGTTAGGGATCCTTCCCAATGTGCCAATAACATTGAGAAGGAAAACCGTTCACATGAATGTAATGGTAGTCCAAGGACCCCTGGCATATAATCTAGTCCTTGGAAATGACTATATTTATTGCATGGGAGCCATTGTCTCCTCACTCTTTAGAGTAATGTGTTTTCCGCATGAAGGAAGAGTGGTCAAGCTCATAGAACAGCTTTTATTCCCTGGTTCACACATAGCAAATAGTCAAATACCATCCTTGAATGGTCTTTTCATGCAAGAAATGTCTCATCAATCCCCAGCCCGTCCACCTGATGAGTGCGGGTGATTCGAGAGGACATGACTGAAACCCAGGGGGGCATGCACCCTGTTCTGTTTCGGCAGGAAAACCTTGGGTATAGGGTAGGTTTCCGCGAAGGATATATGACAGGTTTATGAGATTAGACCGGAATAAGATTCCTTCGTTAAAGTTATGTGAGTGGAGGCAAGTTGCACCGCTCACCTTTGTCTATTTCGGTAGACATCGCCGAGGAAGTGTTTTGTTTGCAGTGCAGATAGAACAATCTTTGATAACCTGGAAATTTTTCGCTATACCTGGGGGCATGCAAACCTTTTGGCATGCAAGCGAAGAGCGACCATTTATTTTTTAAATTTGTAGGTCCTCTAACCCTTTAAACTCGTAGGATTGGTCATTTCCCAACTTGCATAAAGAAAGGATGTGGGGCAAAGCTTTGAAAAAATGCCATCCTAGATGAGACATCCTTATTATACGACTGGATCAAGCAGTTTTTATGTGGAGTTCAAGCTCTTTAAAAATTAAACATAAGCAGTGAGCAAATGTTTCCCCCAGAGTTTAAGCTCATTCATTAAAAAATGAACCAATTTCCGGTAAATAGCCATCGTGAATGCATTATCATCAGCCTTTGAAGCCTTGGTCGTGTTCTCATCATCATCTCCACTCTGTATTGGCCAATCATTCACCTCCATTTGATTGTTTACCCCTTTTAAGGAACAGCTACGAAGAGTGATCATGTTAGCCATCCTTGTGACACTGCCGTGATTGGAAAATTCCAAACCTTACCTGGAATTATCTGCTACCCGATTTATCACTCGTTCCTCGAAAAACGAGTCTCCTTTAAGCTCTTTTCATCTGACTCGTAAAATGTTAAAATATTACTGAGTAATTAGCCTCTCCAGCTCGTTAAAGTGACCGGAAGTGCTATCCCTGATCCAGGTGGATATTAGTGGCCACCTGCCAAGTCCACCTGGACCCCCACCATTGTTTCTCTCAACATTTTCAGTTTCCTTAATTGTAGCACAACTTACTATTTTTAGTAGTTTTTCGGGTCCTGAACTTCTGGAGCCGTTTTGAGGCCCTAAACGACGTTTTTTGGGAAATCTGGGGGTAACATGGGTCCATGGATCGATGTTGCCCTTCCCAAAGTGGTAGTGCTCGGATAGATATTTCTAACGAGCTATTGTACGCGTCAAATGGAGATCGTATGCCAAAGTTACGACCCCGGGAAGTTGATGTACCAATTTACCCAAACGGGGCCCACAGTTTGGCGTTTCATCTCCTAGGGTTAGGTTTTGGAATGTTAAGGGTTTTCCATTGTTTCTCAACAATAAATAGGCCTTCGAGCCTCATTATAACACAGTTCAGAGGCATGTAGCCACCACATCTCTTCTCAGAGATAAGCTACCATCGCCCTAGCTGGTTTATTTCCATTTCTGGTTGTAAGCATATTTCAGTATTTTCCATTAATGAAATGAAGTATTATTTCCATTGCATCTTTGTGTATATGGTTATCTCTGTAATTTTTTGCGTTCCTGTTTAAATCTGGATCATTGGTATTAGAGCAGTCTGCTTTTTCTCTATTTTTCTTTGCATGTCCCCAACAAGGTCGGGATATAAGGAGTTCGGGCTTGAACTGGTCGAACCTTTGCAAGACCAGCCTCGCAAATCTCGACGGCCTCCCATGGCGGATGAGAAGAAAGACGAGGGGGCAAGAGATCCCATCAAAATCTTGCTCGAAGAACCCCTCGAGCGACAATGGAACACGATGATGTACAGCTTTGCCCAGATCCTTCAGCGGCTACCCAGAAGCGACGCATCGGCTTCCAGCAGCTACTCTGGAAATGCCACGCCCTTTAAGGTACAAGTTAATTTTGAAATCCCCATATTTGAGGGTCAGATAGACGCAGATGCCGTAGATAAATGGTTAAATCTACTAGAGGGTTATTTTTCTTTTCATGAATTTTCGAGTCGGGAAAAGATTGTTTTCGCTCTTCTCAAAGCAGCCCCCCACGTCAAGGACTGGTGGGAAACCTACTGCGAGTAGAAGGATGAACGTACTGACTCACTATTTTCAGCCGCACCCACCTGGAATTCATTCCGGGATGCCATCAAGGAGCAGTACTACCCTGTCGGAAGCTATGAGGATGAATACATAAAGTGGACCACGTTGCGGCAGGGAAGGGACCAAGACGTGTCGGAGTTCACCAATCTTTTCCATACTCTTCGCACAAAGTTGGGTATCAAGGATTCGGAGCAACATTTGATACTCAAATACCGTGGCTGCCTGCACAAGTACATCCAGGAAGAAATACAATTCTTGAACATCTCCTCGCTCGGCGCAGCATACCGATATGCCGTCAAGGTCGAGCAAAAGTTTAAACAAAAGAAGCGAGACTTTGGATCTATGAATCCAAAGCAGGGGAAAGGTGCCCCTAAACCATAGAACAAAGGACAAAGCCAAGGCAGGACAGCCCAAGACAACCCGCCGAAGCTGCAAGCAAAGAACAGCGCCGCGAAGCCAAAAAAGGACACTGGAAAATGGTGTGAGTTCCATAAGAGCTCCACTCACAACACAAGTGAGTGTCGGGCCAAGCAATCACTGGTGGCTGAGCTAAAGGTTTCAGAATCATATGCATGTTCCGACTCTGAGTCAAAACCCGATAAGGGGAATGACAAAGGGAAGCAGATCATTGATGCGGATCCCAACGCCACTGTTGCTACTGCCAAGATCCAGAAAAATGAACCCGAAGATCCAGAGGAGGAGGAGCGTCTCTTCCACTCCCAGATGTGGGTAAAGGGCTCCCCGATACAGTTCATTGTTGATAGCGGGAGTCAAAAGAACCTCATTTCGGCAGAGGTCGTGAAGCGGTTGGGCTTACCGACCACAGCACATCCACAACCATACACCATTGGGTGGCTTCACCAAGGAAGAGATCTTCGCGTGAGCCAGCAGTGTCGCCTTCCATACAACATCAAGCCCTTCACGGATGAGGTATCGTGTGACATTGCTCCCCTTGAAGTTTGTGATGTATTATTAGAACAACCATACTTGTGGAAGCGACATGCTGTGTATGAATCAAGGCCTCGTGCTGTTATTATTACATTGAGAAATAAGTTGTACAGGATACCAGAGGTAGCACCACCTACCGCCATCTCTTTGATTACTGCAAAACAATGCAGTAAGATCATTTCCAAAACCAGGAAATTTGTTTTCCTGATGATACGCCCTCAAGGAAAGAAGAAGACGGTGGTCGTGGCCTCCAGACGGGGTCCCTCTGCACGACAACTACAGATGGACAAGGTTGTGGAGGAGTACGAGGACATCTTCACCTCCCCTGTAGGGGTTCCTCTACACTGTCAGGTCAAGCACCCCATTGATCTGACCCCAGGTGCGCCGCTACCCAATGGACCAATTTATTGGTGCTCCGTTCTGGAGAACAATGAAATCAAGAGGCAGATTAAGGAGCTCCTGCAGAAAGGTCACATCCGTCCGAGTTCATCGCCTTGTGGGAGCCCGATCGTGTTGGTACAGAAGAAGGATGGGACGTGGAGACTCTGTATTGACTATCGGGCGCTGAACAAGATCACTGTCCGTAATAGGTACCCGATCCTGCGGATTGATGACCTCCTAGACCAACTAAAGGGGGCGAAATATTTCAGCAAGATCGATCTGAAGTCAAGATATCACCAGGTACCAATCGAACCCTCTGATGTGTGGAAAACTGCCTTCAAATCCAAGGAGGGCCTTTTCGAATGGTTGGTTATGCCTTTCGGATTGACGAATGCTCCTGCAACCTTCATGAGGCTAATGGATGACATCTTGCGGCCATTCACCAACTCCTTTGTAGTAGTATACTTGGATGACATTCTGATCTTCAGCCAGAGTTGGGAAGAGCACCTCCACCACATCCAACAGGTTCTCCAAACACTGCGGCAACACAAGCTATGTGCCAATTTGGAGAAATGCACTTTTGGCATGACCCAGGTTCAGTATCTGGGATACATCATTGATGAACAGGGGGTGCATGTCGATCCAGCCAAGATCCAAGTCATTCGAGATTGGCCATCTCCAACCACTCTAACAGAGTTCCGCAGCTTTCTAGGTCTTGCCAACTTCTACCGCAGGTTCATGTTGGGGTTTTCTCATATTACTTGGCCCTTGAGTCAAGTCACCAAGGGAGGGGCGAAAGCAAAATTCTTTTGGTCTGAATCTCAACAGAAGGCATTCATGGAGTTGAAGGATCGCCTCTGCATGACACCAGTGCTCGCGTTACCAGATTTACAACAACCATTTGAGGTCGAGACAGATGCCTCTGACTATGCTATTGGGGCAGTCCTTACTCAACATGGACATCCAGTGGCATATCACATTGAAACACTCTCAGACACGGTCCGGAAGTACCCCACTTATGATAAAGAGATGTATTCCATTGTACAGGCTTGCCGACAATGGAAGCATTACATTTTGGGGAAGGAAACGGTCATCCACACATACCACCGACCCCTGCAGTTCATACAGACCCAAAGGAAATTGCAGAATGATCGCCATCAGAAGTGGTCTACATACCTGCAACAGTTCCACTTGAATATCAAGTATAAGAAGGGCAGCACCAATAATGTTGCAGATTGCCTTAGTCGACCACCGATCATGGCATTAACCACCGTGCTCAACTCTTGTGGGCACGAGACTTCTGATTGGCCACTTCTCTACAAAAGCGACCCAGAATTTGGTCACACATACCAGACACTCTTGGAGGGTCGGCATGTTCTAGATTTTCACCTCCAGGATGCCCTGTTATGCCACCTGGGTCACCTTTGTGTTCCTTCAAGCGAGCGTGCCAAGATGATTTGGGAAGCACACTACAATCGGGCTGCTGGGCATTTCGGGGTCGAGAAAACAGTGGCAGTACTGCAAAATTATTTCTATTGGCCGAATCTTCGATAGGATGTTGGGAAGTACATCAGATCATGTACTACCTGTGCCATTGCCAAACCGACCATTAAGAAGCACGGCCTCTATACCCCGTTGCCTACCCCTAGTCGACCTTGGGAATCCATCTCCATGGATTACATGTCAGGCCTTCCTTCCACTAAGCATGGAAATGACTGTGTTTTTGTGGTCGTCGACAGGTTCTCGAAGATGGCCATTATGGCGGCCTGCAAGAAGAATATCACAGCAGAAGCCACTGCTAAACTCTTCTTTGAACGAGTGTGGGTGCACTTTGGGATCCCACAGTCTATCATCTCAGATCGGGATAGTCGGTTTCTCAGCACATTTTGGTCTAGTCTCTGGTCAATGCTGGACACCAAACTCACGAAGTCCACAGCCTTCCATCCTCAAACTGATGGCCAGACAGAGGTTGTCAATAGGATGATTGTGCACATTCTGCACATGTATAACTCAAAGCATCCACGCACATGGGACGAGAGCCTCCCCTATGTTCAACACAGCTACAACCAAGCTCTTCACAGCTCCACTGGCCATAGCCCTTTTCAGGTGGGTTTGGGATTCCAGCCAATATGCCCCATTGATGTGGCCATGCCACTTGCAGCTACTCACATAAATTCAGCTCATGTCCAGTCTGAAATAGATAAGGCCACCAGCTTCATTGAGCACATCCAACATATTCGCCAGGAGGTCCATGACATTCTGGAGAAATCAAATGCCAAGTACAAGCAGCGACATGATCAACATCGGGTGCCACACAAGTTTCAAGTGGGCGACAAAGTCTGGTTGCATTTGCAAAAGGAACGCCTTACTGGAGCCTATCGGAAATTGAGACCACTCTGATATGGTCCTTACACCATTACTAAGGCTATGGGAGACAATGCATTTGAGCTCATCATTCCCCCATTCCTTGGCCTGCACCCAGTGTTCAATGTGGACCGCCTTCGACCATACTTTCCACCATTGCTAGACACATCCGACATTGCAGAACAGCTCAAACCCACAGAATTAAATCCAGATTGCATGGAACAAGCTGCAACTGATCGGATCATGGACACACAGATCAAGAACACTCGCCAAAAGAATATCCAACTGTATCGAGTTGTCAAATCAGGCCAACTCCTTCAGCAGGGGAAGTGGCTCACCAGGGAACAAGTTCAGCAAAAGTTTCCTCATCTCATGGAGGAACTCAACGCAATGGGGACCATTGCTTCCTAAGGGGGGAGGAATGATCCAGGTGGATATTGGTGGCCACCTGCCAAGTCCACCTGGACCCCCACCATTGTTTCTCTTAGCATTTTCAGTTTCCTTAATTGTAGCACAACTTACTATTTTTAGCAGTTTTTCGGGTCCTGAACTTCTGGAGCCGTTTTGAGGCCCTAAACGACGTTTTTTGGGAAATTTGGGGACAACATGGGTCCATGGACTGATGTTGCCCTTCCCAAAGTGGTAGTGCTCGGATAGATCTTTCTAACGAGCTATTGTACGCGTCAAACGGAGATCGTATGCCAAAGTTACGACCCCGGGAAGTTGATGTACCAATTTACCCAAATGGGGCCCACAGTTTGGCGTTTCATCTCCTAGGGTTAGGTTTTGGAATGTTAAGGGTTTTCCATTGTTTCTCAACAATAAATAGGCCTTCGAGCCTCATTGTAACACAGTTCAGAGGCATGTAGCCACCACATCTCTTCTCAGAGATAAGCTACCATTGCCCTAGCTGGTTTATTTCCATTTCTGGTTGTAAGCATATTTCAGTATTTTCCATTAATGAAATGAAGTATTATTTCCGCTGCATCTTTGTGTATATGGTTATCTCTGTAATTTTTTGCGTTCTTGTTTAAATCCGGATCAATCCCTCCTTTATATTTTAATCTTTTTGGACCTGAGGGAATATTACACAAAAAGATCGAGCGCTTGTTTGTTCGTCTCGTTAAAATTACCGAAAATTCATGCCTTTTGTATTATTTTTTACTTTTTCGGACTTAAGGGATTATATGACGAAAAAGGATTGTTGGAGTTTTTTTTACGTCCCTTTCAGACTCTCTAAAATTGAAAAGGACCGAGTTATCTTTGTCGTTAAACTCGTTAAAACCGAATAGCGACAAACTTGTCCATACAGACAAGAACGAGTTTCACTATCGCTAGGCTCGTTAAAACATAGCGATGGGTTTGCTTGAAGGAAAAATTCTAGAACAAACATATGTTATCCTCCTCAAGCTTGACAAAAATAAAGAGGTACTGGTCAGCAATGACTGGGGAAAAATTGGGAAGAAAACTTGAAGAAACTTTATTGGTAGCAAGTTGCTCTTGAACATGACACTTTCACTCCGCATCCGAGTCGGATTGGGTTGTTCCGTTCACTGGTCATATCACCATTGGTCCATCACACCATCCACATTTGGGGTTAACGCCACCAATCCATCATGTCAGTGTCGCCGATATGTTCAAGAGAAGTCGCTTAGAGAATTCACCTATGTCTCATCCACTGCAATACATTTACGCTCCATTATTTCATGACCGCCACCCTGAACCTTATATCATCAGATTGTTTTCACCTCCAAAATCATTTACGGCGGGTCGCTTCTTGTCGACATCAGCTCATTATCCAAGAAGTCGACTTAGGGACAACCCTTTCAGTACTTTGAAGCTTGCATGCCTCAATGGCAAGTTTCTCACTTCCGGCGACAGGTTTACATCAATGGCCTTTGACCAAAAGATTTTGCGTGGTGTTCGACACCAAGTCCCTTATTCACACCATGTGAATTGTACTGTAGTACCTTGAGGGTCATCATCATTATCAGTGATTCCTCTCGCACCTGTTAACAGCTTACATCATTGGTTGGTAATCAGGTGATGTCTTTCCATGTTCGACTTCAGAACATCTCTCACATGGATCGACTTGTACTTTGAGTGAAGATCGAATGAGATTGAAGACCCCGGATCTAGTTTCATCCATCCGGGTTGCGATATATATTCAGGAGAATAAAGACATCAAATGTACATCATTGTTGCACAGATAATCATCCAATCAAAGGGACGATGGCTCTACCAGAATCATCAGTCTGCACTTAGACGATTGTTTGTCTTATGTACATGAAAATGAATTTATAAAGCTGAGCATGGGAATGCCCGCCTCAGCTAGATCATGAAAATATTATGAAGATAATGTATTGTATTGTATCTTATTACAGGTCGCCTTCCAGCTCGAAAAAACTTCGGATCCTCATGATAAAGCATTTCACCCGACATCAAAAGATTAACGACCTCATGCTTTAGGGGGTAACTGTTATAGACATTTTTGGGTACTGTAACCCCAATCAAACATGTCCATAAACCAAGGGCTCCTAAGTCCCTAAAAGTGTTGTTCCATCCCCTAAAAGAACAAGGTCAGTTGATTACATCATCTCCTAAAAGTTCTCCATGAAAAACTACTCAGAACTGGTCAAAACTGGACCATCTCACCTGCTCCATAGTCAAAGTGTGCTGCATCCCACCTAAATGCACACGGGAGGTGCGATGCATACTGAAAAGCCCTTCTATGGGGTGTGATGGGCGAGAGTGGACAAATGGCAGAGTCAATTTGCAAGGTGGATGATCATGGAATCTTCCAGAAACTTCTCCTGTGACACTTGCCTCTCTGCATTCGCCCGGGGATGAGTAAGAGATCATCAATCTCCAAGTGGAATCAAGAAATATCAGAGAGAGGACACTAATCAAATCTCAGAAGCTGACTCACCCCCCTTACAAACATCTATATATGGATCCCTCATCCCAGAGATCCAGGGGCTGGAATTTTGTATCTTGTAAGGAAGTGCTACTGGTTTCTTGGTGTAACATCATAGTGTTGGGTGATTTAAGCTTTTCATGAGTTGAAGAAGGGCTTTCTTGCTGAGAGGATGACGTTGGGTCAGAACAATTGGTTGTAATCCTCTTTGCTATTCTTGATATTAATAAAGCTATTCAAGTTTTCCTCCACATTCTTGTATGATTGATGATATATGCATTTGTGTGGTCAATATATATCTGGTCCTATATTGTTTATGATAGTAGATCTCTGTTCTTGGATAGTGTTATGCTGCTTTGATTCCACAGGTGTTCTTTGAAGCTGGGTAGACGAGGAAGCGAGTGGCAAAGATCTCTCAGAAGGGAGAGGAATCAAGTAAGGAACCAAGCGCAAGACAGAGGTTGGTCTCCTTTGTTCCCCTCTTATCTACTTCTCATAAAGGAAAACGAAAGTAGTTTTAGTTTGTTTGTTTCTAAGATAGCTACCAGTCTTAGTGGGACTAGCAGCTCTGCATAGACACTAGATTTCCCGATAACAACTATCAGGCTTGC
Source organism: Pinus tabuliformis (assembly GCA_031772625.1). Taxonomy (NCBI): domain Eukaryota; kingdom Viridiplantae; phylum Streptophyta; class Pinopsida; order Pinales; family Pinaceae; genus Pinus; species Pinus tabuliformis. The sequence continues at coordinate 477,201,115 of CM062812.1, read as the reverse complement.
CAAACATTCTACATAGCATGCCTGCTGCAAAATTATGAGGGATAGAGATATATGTTGTAGAATACGTACTCGTCTTATCCTTTTTTATCTTACCTTTATTTTTAGTCCAGGTCCGTGTGACATCTGCTGGGTCTTCATTCTCCTTAGAACATTTCTCGAGGAACTGTTTATTATAGAGATTTTGTGGCTCTGGTAGATTGTACATAAGCCGCAGACTGTCCGGTGAAAAAGATCCCATAACCTCCAGCCTGCTATTTTTGAATTCTTTGTCTGAGATGTCCACCTGATCGATTATCCACTTAACCATATCTGCATATGGAATTATCTTTGGCCTTGCGGCTATGCGGTGCATAAATGAGCATGTTGTCTCGAAGAAGGAGGCGTCGGAGGAAATATGACCATCGGCTGTGGCCTTTGTTACCATAGGTCTTGGTTTCTCTTCTTTTAATAAATCATACATGACCTCCCATGTTGAGGTTCCTCCGTCTTTGTTGCATGTAGTGTCAAAGAACAGAGGGATCATTTCTGATTTTTTAGATGCGGCTGGCTTTCCCTTCTTTACCATTGCTCCCAATAACTCTTGTTGTGGATTTTTCCTAAAAATGGAGTGAAGCAGAAGCTATCGGATAGACACAAGTAAAAATGAACATAAGAATGAATGATACAGATGACTTTGAAAAGGTGACAAGAAATGAGATTTTATTAAACACAAGTGAGAAGATATCGTATCACGTCAAACAACCTTTCAAACGAAATGCCATTCACTCGTACTAAATGCCCACTAATGGTTCATTATCCCTAGATTTATTGCTCATTAATGTTTTGCATCGTAAGTCAGGAAAGAAACTTATTAGGGTGGCGAGATTTTTAATTGCGAAAATGTCGATTTTGCAATTTGTGTTGCAATATCGCAGATCGCTTTATGAAATTTCGTGTGTGCGCTTTCTTTCCCATTCCTTTGGTTTCTGCGAAATGCAATATGTGGGGAGCTCTTTATTAGTTTTCAAAGCATAGGTTATTTGATAGGATTTTCTTTGTAAAGCCTTTTCTTCATTGCACAGCAGACTTGAGTGTTTTTTATAACATAGTTGGCAATCGGGTCCAGGGTCCCATCGCATTTCACAATATCGCAGGGTTGATAAGGTTTCAGATCTTTCTTAAGGGTTTCCAATGTGATGTGATAAGGGTGAACGTGTCATCGCAATATCACATATCGCATGGTTAAAGATACTTTGTGAGGGTGCACTCTTTGCAAGTGGCGATATGCGATGCGGGCCTTACTTTAATAAGAAATGTTTTAGGACTTAGTTCAAATGAAAAGTCTAATAGTTTCAAGGTTAAGCGTGGTAATCCCTTTTGATTGCTTTTTCGCGAGTTTTGGTCGTTAATAGGGCTTTTGACATGCTTGATCATGCGATATGTGAAAAGGCAAGCATTTGCTAGCTTTTCAAAGGGTTTCATCTTGATATCTTGCTTTATTCAAAAAATAACAAGAAAATGCCTAAATGTTAAATTTATTTTTTTGGAAGGAATTTTTAAGGGTCCCCATTTATTAATAGAATATTAGCTATTATGTTAACAAATGGGGGGGTTGTTGAATAGCACAACAGTTGGCGATTCGCTGAGAGAACTACTTATCTCTGATAGTTTTTTTGTTTTTTTGTTTTGTTTTGTTTTTTTTCCCTAAAAACTTCCAAAATAAAGGTAGTTTAGAAAATGAAAGATACATGAAATATAAGATAAGTAACATCACTCTGAATCATAAAAAAACAAATTCTACCTAACTATCATTCTTTTGATCATCCTTTTCAATATGAAAGTTGCTTTGTCTACATCAGTCATTACTTGGTTTTAAAGATAAAAACAGGTACTCAGTTGTAATAGGTAGATCCTCTGCTACCAACAGGCATCCATAGCCTCGAAAGGGTTACCTTTTAACCAGAAACGATTCAGTATCCCATCTAGATAAGAATGCAATCCTTAAAGATAAGTTCAGATTTATATACTTGTTATTCTTTTCCTTTTTTCTAAACAATTCTCTTTTCTTTAAATTTTTCATTTTACTCCTTAAAGGAAATTGTCTTGGTTTGGTGACCAAATTTGACAACGCCATTCACTGGTTGTAACTTAGTTGAACAAGCTGGCTCTTGATGAGACCCCTTGTCTTTTGATTGATACAATCTCAAGCCATTACCCTGTTTTGATATGCAGTATTGGTAATGTCAGCTAGTTATTTCCCTATGATCATGGTAAGTCAGCTCTTGATGAGACCTCTTATCCTTTAAGTTTAAGCATATTTTAGAATTACACTCTAAGGATGAAAGCTTACTAGATGGGGAGAATCATTGACTCCTTAAGAGTTTTTGGATGACAATTGTAGAGTTAAAGATGCTTTTCTGTAGAGAGACTTTGCTTTGTTATAGATACTTTTCTTCACTGATGGTAGAGCAAAGGTTTCTTTATAAAGTCAAGGTTTAGCAAAATACAAATAATTTTGGCAGAGAAAAAGCAATTTTCGAGCAATAAAACTTAACCCATGTTTCAAATGTGAAAGTAATCTTCTTAACCATCTCTACTTATACAAGAGAAAAGTCAAAATATAAAAGAGACTATTATTGGTAAAGCCAAAAGTAAATGCTACTCAAATTTTATTTTTCCTAAAAAGTAAAGGCAATAATATACAAGGAATAGAAGAAGTGGTCTTCTATGAAAAATATTTCTTAAGGATCTGCCCATTAACAGGTAGAGATTCTCTCTTGCTTGATAAATCTTGTAATAAAAAGGTTGATGGGCCTATTTGTTCCACAATCTGAAACGGGCCAAGCCACATTCATTGGAACTTGGTATGCTTACCTTTTTCCTCATGTGCTTTATTCCATTTCAATACTAGGTCTCCAAGATGAAAGTATTTTGTACTTACAGAATTTGCATCAAAGGAAGCTTTGAATAATTGTTGATGATGTGCTTGTGTAATTTTGTCATTTTCTCTTTCTTCTTCGAGCTTAAGGATTTGTAATTGTCTCACTTTCATAAAAGAGGAAGGAGTTTCTTCAATAAATTGAACTAGGGCTAATGAGGGAATAGCTACATTTGTTGGGAGGAAAACTTCTTTCCCATATACCAAATTAAAAGGAGAAGTGCCTATGGAGGCCTTTTGTGTTATTCAATCTACCCATAGAGCAAATATTAAAGACTTATGCTAGTTTTTTGACTTTGATCAACGGTTCGTTTAATGATTCTTATGAGATTTTTGTTTGTAGATTCGACTAAGCCATTTCCTTGAGGATAATAGTTAGCAGAGTATTTAAGTTTAAAACCTCTTTTAAAAACAAATTTTGTCATAGCATTTTCTGAAAAATGAGATGCATTATCAAACATAAGGGCAGATGGTAGACAAAATTCGGTAATAATAAATTGATCGATGAATTCAATGATGTTTCCATAATTGGTTACCTTAAGCGGAATTTCTTCCACCCATTTTGTGAAGTAATCAATTGCTGTAAGAATGTATCTATGTCGCTTAGAGGAGTGAGGAACGATCTCACCTATTATGTCCAGTCCCCATTGTTCAAATGGTTGTTCAATGTTGACTGATTGCAATGGTAATGAGGGTTTCCTCTGTTTGCTAGCAGTTGTTTGACAAACTTTACATTTCCTTACATAACTGTGTGCATCCTTGAATAAGGTTGATCAATAATAGTCAACATGTAGAATTTTATGTGCGGCTGTTTCCACTCCAAAATGTCCACCGGCTGGTCCATCATGGAGTTCCTGCAAAACCTTTTCTGCCTCAGATTTTTCAGGACATCTAAGAAAAATAGAATCATAATTTATTCTAAATAACACATTATTGATGATTTGGTATTGTTTAGCTTTTAGCCTTAAAGCCATTTTTCTTTGGTAACTTAGTTGTGTAAGGGCATACCCATTTCTTAAATAAAAGATGATATCAACACATTTTGATTCAGTGTCATTAAGGTTTACCTTGTATACTTGTATATCATCACCTGAATCTTGTAGCGCTGATAAGTTGGATGCTCCTGCTAACATTCTGCAAAAACCTTGACCTTTTACAATTTTAGCTGGTCTGATTTCAATGTCATATTATTGCAGCGTCGTTAACCAATTTGCCCTCTTCTCACCGACATCCCTTTGTATTAATAGATTTCTCACTGCTGAGAATAATACTACTACCTTTGTGTGGGTTTTGAGGAGGAAGGGTATGAAATGCTTTATGGATTTGAAAACAACAAAAGCTTGTTTTTCAAGATTTGAATAATTCAATTCAGCCCCCTGTAAATTGGAGCTAAAGAAAGAAATTGGTGCTTCGACCTTATCTTCATTGACCTGTGTTAATATAGTTGCATATGATTTCTCGGAAGCAAAAGTATATAAAGTGAAATGATTAGAAAAATTCGGAGTTGCTAAAGAGGGAGCATTTATGATTGCTTGTTTAATCAAACCAAAGGCTTCATTCTCTGTGTGTGCCCATTTAAAAAGAGAATTTTTCTTAATCATGGATTGAAGAGGTAAAACAATTCGTGAAAAGCCACGAACAAATCTTTTGACAAAATTTATCTAGCCTAGGAAAGATTGCATAGACTTTTTGTTATGAGGTAAAGGAATTTAAGAAATTTCTCTCATTCTATTAGGGTCAATGTGAATCCCTTCTTTGGATACAATGAATCCAAGGATTTTTCCTTCACTTAACACAAGGAAATATTTCTTGGGATTAAGAGAAATTATGTACCTCTGACAATGCTCAAAGATTTATTTTAAATCTCTCAGATGCTTACTGTGCTTTTTGAGTATACAGTTATATCATCTAAATAGATTACCACTGATTTGTTAAAAAACCTTTGAAAGCTATGTCCATGGCTCTTTGAAACGTTGCACCAACATTGATTAATCCAAATGGCATCTTTTGATAGGCGTAGGTGGCAACAAGAAATGCTATAAATTGAAATGCTATAAACAACATTACTATAAATAGCATTTCAGGTACCAATGTTGGATATAGCAATAAGGAATGATAAAATAGAAATGCTAAAAATAACATTTCAGGATAGATTCCAATTTTAGTTAGTCCCTAAACTAAAATTGAGAAGTAAAATTCGAATTTGATCTTAGCAGCTGTTTGTAAAATAATTAGTTAATTCATCTTGAGTTAATTAGTTGTAGAATATCAAACATGAAGTCTATGTGAAGACATGCAATAGTTTCTCCATTGATTAAGGAAGTTATCCCTTGATTAAGGAGATCAGGATGAGTCGTACCTTGAGTTCTAATTAGTTAGCTCAGTTAACTGAGTTAAGTCTAGTTAAATTAGTTCCAACAGTTTGTGGAACTGATTGTGAGTTCAGTTAGTTAATGCATGCATGCATGTAATTGCTGCACTTCAGATAACTAAATATTCTCTCATAAATAACTCATGCATGTCAGTTTAGTTAGAGACCCAGTTGAGATCAGAGGAAGGGACAATGTACTATCAGATGGAGGAATTTTCCTATATAGGAAACTCATCCATGCAGAAGGAATCATCTCCTTCAGGATTGCGCAGTTACTTTTGAGTTTAGTGAGTAGTGTGAGAGGTGAATTCACACAGGTGGCAGCATTGGACCCTAGGAGAAACTACGCAAGGAAATAGGAGGCTTGGAGGGCAGAGGAGAAGGTTTGTGAGAAGCCTTTGACTGTCTATGAGCAGCAGAGGGATTGTACTGAGAGCTGGATAGCTTGTGAGATAAATCTTTGTGTAATATGGACATATTTCCACTTGTATGATAATACAGAGATCAAGGTTTTTAGCTGAGGCTTTCCCCAGAGTATTCTTTTGTGTTTCATGTGTATGATTTCTTCTTCTCTGTTATATGTGTTCTGATTGATCTAGCTCAAATTGATTAAGCTTCCACAAAGTTTGATTGTAGAAGTAAATCTAGTATTTTTCTTTAGTATATTGCATTATTAGGTGATCTACAGTGCGAAATTCTACATTTCTCACTGCTGAGAATGGTACTACTACCTTTGTGTGGGTTTTGAGGAGGAAGGGTATGAAATGCTTTATGGATTTGAAAACAACAAAAGCTTGTTTTTCAAGATTTGAATAGTTCAATTCAGCCCCCTGTAAATTGGAGCTAAAGAAAGAAATTGGTGCTTCGACTTTATCATCATTGACCTGTGTTAATATAGTTGCATATGATTTCTCGGAAGCAAAAGTATATAAAATGAAATGATTAGAAAAATTCGGAGTTGCTAAAGAGGGAGCATTTATGATCTCTTGTTTAATCAAATCAAAGGCTTCATGCTCTGTGTGTCCCCATTTAAAAAGAGAATTTTTCTTAATCATGGATTGAAGAGGTAAAACAATTCGTGAAAAGTCACGGACAAATCTTTTGACAAAATTTATCTATCCTAGGAAAGATTGCATAGACTTTTTGTTATGAGGTAAAGGAATTTAAGAAATTTCTCTTATTCTATTAGGGTCAATGTGAATCCCTTATTTGGATACAATGAATCCAAGGAGTTTTCCTTCACTTAACACAAGGAAATATTTCTTGGGATTAAGAGAAATTATGTACCTCTGATAATGCTCAAAGATTTGTTTTAAATATCTCAGATGCTTACTGTGCTTTTGGAGTATACAGTTATATCATCTAAATAGATTACCACTGATTTGTTTACCAAACCTTTGAAAGCTATGTCCATGTCTCTTTGAAACGTTGCACCAACATTGATTAATCCAAATGGCATCTTTTGATAGGTGTAGGTGCCCCATTTAGTTCTAAATGTAGTCTTTAGCTGGTCACCTGGATGTACTAGAATCTGATTATAACTTGAAAATCCATCCAAGAAAGACATTAGTTTTGAGTCTGCAACTGATTGCAATATCTGTTCCATAGGAGGCAACGGAAAGTTGTCCTTCTGACAAGCTTTTTTGATATTGCGGAAGTCTATACGTATTCGAATATCACCATTCTTTTTCCTGACTGGGATAAGGTTGGAGACCCACCTAGAATGTTTGACTGGGAAAATAATCTTAGCTTTCAATAGTTTATTCAATTCAGATTTAATCTAATTTTCTAAATTTGGATGTTCATCTTTCTCAATTTCTGTTGTATAGGTTTTTCATCATATGTCATGGGGATGGTATGTTGAATTATAGAAGTGTCGTATGTTTTAAGATCTTCATAGTTCCAAGAAAAGACATTCTTATATTTCTTCAACAAATGTATGAAGGCTGATTTTTCATCTGATGTAAGACCAAGGCCTAGATTGATATTTTGAGGTTTAAGGTTAGTTCCAAGATTAACTAATTCAAACCTCAAAGTTGAACTCTGAAGTTTTGAGTTGGTCAGTCTTTTGAATCTGTCCTTAAGGTCATATAAATCTTCTAGCTTAACAACAAACTTAGGTATAACATTCATTGTTGCTTCTTGCTTAAGCTAGTCGTCATTTTGATCTTCATCAATTATCTGGTCATCATAAGAACCTTATGATGTCAAATATCTTATGATATCTAGATCGTTATTAAAGACTTGCCAATTGGTAACAGTGTCGGGAATAGAAGGCTTAAAAACCAATTTAATAGAAAAGTGACCGGGACTGTAACTGCTGGTGGAATGAGCTTGGAGGCCACATTAGCCAAAAGATCAGCACTTGCATTTTGGAGTCTTGGGATAGAGGAAATATTAAATGTTGTAAATTGAGAAGTAAAGTCTTGGACTAACGATTGATAATGTTTCAAATGTCCAAATAAACAGTGTATAGTATTTCTTACCTGTTTTATCACAATTTCCGAATCCCCAAACACTTGAAGGTGTTTGATATTAAGGCTGATAGCTTTATACAGGTCTTGAACTAATGCTTCATATTTAGCAATGTTGTTTGTGCAATCAAATTCAAGTCTGCATGATAACATAGTTTTTTCCCCTTTTGGGCTAACTAATATGCATCCCGCTCCTACTCCATCGTTGGATTTAGATCTGTCAAAAAATAATTTCCAAAATAAAGAGCTAACTACAGGTTTATCTACAAAATTTATACACTTAGAAGTATTTGTTTGAGAAAAGTTTTCAACTTGCAATACAATAGAATTTTCCAAGAAAGGTGAAGTATTTGCATTGAAATTTCCTAGAAATGATTCAATTGAGTAGTTTCTGATGATATTGTTGCTATGCATGGCTGGTTCGTTCTCTCCTTCTAATTCTGTAACAATATACTTTTGATGTTTTTCGCGATCAACCCTTATTTGATTTGGCTTGCCATTATAGGGAAGCCACATGTGAGACCAGTCAGTGGCAAAATAACCATGGAGCTTCTCTGACCAATCTCTACTAAGGATTAAGCTGTAGAACTCAGGAATATCAACTACAAGAATGTCAATGACTTGACACACTTTAGGGTTCGATGAAAGTCTAATGGTAACTTGATTAAGTTCCCCTATAACTTCGACTTGGGATCAGTCTAACTGCACAATGTGCACAATGGATTTTTGAGGCTAAACATTCAATTTCGCACAAACTATTCTTGGTAAAATATTAGATGAAGCTCCAGAGTCAACTAAACAGTTGTGTAGATTTTTGTTGAAAATTTCAAAAGTCAACAAAAATGGAGGAGTATGGGATTTAGATCTTCCTCCGATTAGAGCAATATCAGTAGGATCGATTCTGTCTAGTGAAGTACTAGGGGGCCTTCCCATTTCTTGGGCAACTTGTGAGACTACAGTGGTAGGAAGAGGCAAAGTAGGGACTACTTTGAGTTCTTTCAGCAACAACTTCTGTTGATGTTTCAACTTGCTAAGCTCATGAAAGGTAATGTTTTCCCTAGTCTTTTTCATATCATCCACAATGTTGTATTCCATTTCATCGGATACTATCAGGGTCTTAGCTGGAGGTGAAGAATTTGATTAAAGAGGAGTGGTTTGGGTAGATTTGGATGGAGACTTATTACCTGTTGTTTTGTCCTTGGGATTCGGAGTTGATACCTTCTGCTTTGGATTTGTTTGAGGTAAATCAATAGGGTTTCTACTCTGGGTCGCAACAGGTAGTGCTTATTATGTATCTTCATTGGGAAGGATAAAGTCCCACATTCCTTGTAATTCAACCACTTCTTCATCATATGTTTGTTCTTCAGTTGTTGAGACATCATCATCCTCCATACCTGATTCAACATTTTATATAGTGCTTGTAGGATTAGGACTAGTGGAGGGATTCCTTTTATATGGTCTGAAATATTTCTTTGAGGAAGTCTCTGCTACTTGTTTCTTGATATCAACCATTTCATTAGACATGGTTTTGAGAACTTTTTGTAAACCTTCAAGATCAAAAGGATCTTTAGGTGCTTTTTTCTTGGATTCATCCCTAAAAGTCACTTTCTTGGATTTTCGTTCTTCTAAAGCATTTTTCTTATCTAAGGCTAGAATTCGTTTTTCTACAGCTATTGCTTCTTTCATGTTTTCTGCCAAAGTTGGTTTGGCAGCTTGATCAATGAAAATAGCTACGTTTGAAGGCATGGTAGAAATGTACCATTCATTTTAGACTTCATCGTTGGGCTTGGATGTCGTTGGTATTTTATTCAATAACTTGTTGAAATGAGAATTGAAGTCTTTGATCGGTTCTTTAGGTTTGGATTTCAAATTGGAGAGATCGTTGAGAAGGGTAATCGTGGATCTGTCATCTCCAAATTTGGTTAGGAACTGCTCTTGAAAGGCATCCCAACTATTAATAGAACTTGATGGTAATGAAAAGTACCATGATCTTGCTGATCCTTGTAAGGTATAAGGGAATAATCTTACAACTGCATCTTCTTCTACTACTTCATTTAGGTTAATGGACAACATAAAATTGTTTATGTGTTCCTCAGCTAGTAGGCCATTATCAGGATTGAACTTTGGTAGCCACTTTTTGGGATGGGTTGGCAATTGGTGTAAAGGCCCTATCATTCGTACGGCTCCTAGATTTGTCCATGGCCTTGGAGGGTTTTGAGACATCGTTGGTAACTGTGTAGAGGAAGATTTTACAGTGGTTGAAGGTGATTGGGTAGAGGAGGCTTGTGCTCCAGTACCTGTGTAAATCACGATCTAGAGTTGTGAGGTGGGTGATTGACCTTGTGATGATATGGATGAAATGAATGAGGATGATTGAGGTGATGATGAGAGAACCTCACTATGGTATTCAGATGGTGTCTTCTTATACCTCTTACGTCTTGGTAGAGGGAATTCGATTGGAGTGATCCCAACCTTTTCACTTTGTGCTGTAGTCAATCTTTGAGATGAGAGAAACTTAGAAGTAACGCTATCTTGGGATAACTTAGATTCTTCTTGAGATATTGAAATCCCCTGTAACTTATGAATCAGAGATTGGACTTCAGGGGTTTCTATAGAATAAGAATGAGATAGCTTCTGTAGAATTTCAATACTGGGTTCTAAGGGTGTCTTTACAACTTCTCACTTAGGATTTGGAGATTTGGAATGCGATTGAGAAGTTAGAGGTGAGGGAGAGGGAGTTTTACTCTTAGAATGGCATGTTGGTTTGAATTTACTTGCCATTCATAGTTAGGCCCTCCTTCTAGCGCAAAAATGTTGAAGCCTCGAAAATCGTTGCTACAACATGGGGGAAAACCACCCGGTTTGAACCTTGGTTGGCAACTCCTTTTCCATTTGGTGTAGTGGCTCCGACTGGGGATAACGGGACCAGTTTCCCAAAAGAGATTTTGATAGTGTTTGATGGGGTGATATATGATGTAACGGGGGGATGATTAAGCTAAGTGTAATCTAATCTAAACTATTTGAACACATGCATATATCCTAGTTTAAACACTATTAAACTATAACTATGCCCGAGAATAAAGTAAAGTATGTGATCTACAATAATGTCCTATAGCAATTGGTAATAAAGATCATTCAACTGCAATAAGAAGTGAAATCGTTTAATAATAATCATTTTGGATAAATAGTTAGCCAAAACGATTGTGAAAGATATATCACATATAGAATCGTTCATATATTCAGTAGAAATTTAAAGCCAACACCATACAAAAGTGCAATAATGCTAACCGAAATTCAAACTTTCATACATAAAACAATTGAAAAAAAAGTTATTGCCTAATACATAAATAAAATAGAACCACAAGATAAAAGTACCATATATGATAAGTTCGGCTCATGTGTTTCAGCAATATCGACCTAATTCGAATCAATCCAACATCATCTGAGAGTGCAAAAGTGCAATTTCAGTAGAACATGCCAGATATTCAAAAGAAAATAGATATTGTTCCATTCATTCCACCAGAACCTCCTCAAAGGTACAAAAGTGCTTGCTTTGAAGAATGTTTCTGATAAAATTTATGGACCCCTCTCTAAATGCATGAGAGGGGTTTAAATACTAAAACTATGGGTCCTAAAATAGATTATTACAAAAATAATTGAGGAGGTTTAAACGACCTTCCTCAGATTACGCTAAACAAAACTAAAATAAAACTAAAATAAAGTAACTAACTCCTTTGTATTTGATCCTTAATATCACATATATCTATCATTGGTTTGAGCTGTATCAGTTGGCTGATCGTAGATTTCAATTATCCAGTAAATATAATGTTCGTTAGTGTTGGCACCATTTTTTGTGTGGAGGTAGTTAGGCATCGCAAGGTCATCCACTGGTTGTATGGTTTGACTAAGAATTTCCAGTATGCTTCCCAGTTTAGCTTGCTCGTTTGTTTGATCACCTCCTCCCTTTCCTTTGCTGCTTGTCTCCATTGCTGCTCTAGTTGATTGGCGTTTGGAAGAAATCTTGGTATAGATTCTACAACCAAGTTGGTGCCATGTAGATTTTCGTTAATGGCTTCAATGATGTTGTTTGTTGCTACTGCCGCGACCGTTGTTGCCCTTTCTGCTTGCTTGAGCCAAGAATCCTAGTTTGCAAATAGAATTTCTTTATGCGATTCCTCCAGTTTTGGCAAATCAGCCTTTCGCCCATCTTCTGATTCTTGACAGGTGATAAATTTAGAAATCCTTTCATGGAATTCGTCATACTCAAGTCTCATGTTGATGACTTGGCTTGTTAGCTTATCACCGATCTCGCGATAAGGACTTATTTGCAAGATTTTATGGCACAAAACTTCCTTTTGTTGCATTAATTGGGCGTTAAGGTTGAGTGCTTCTTTTATGAACTGGTTGATTTGTGGACTGTCTTTATACTTCTCTGTCATAGCTTGAATCTACACATCCTTTTCTACTAGGATGGCTTGATGTTGTATTTGCATATGTTCAAACTCCTGTTGTAGTTTGGCTATTTGTAACTCTGCTTGTTGGTAAGATTTTTCTTGCTATAATTGTTGTTCCAACAACAGTTCTTTTGTTCCTTTTCTCTTAGCAACATTTGGACCTTGTTGCTTTAACAATAGTTGTTGTAGCATAGGCTCCCACAAATTGCGACAGTCTCGTAAAGTTCTCATATGGGTCCATGGGCGAATCTTTCCAGACAATGTCCCTTGGTTCATTGTTGGGAGTGGTAATAGCTGCAACATCTAACTTTCTTTTATTCCTCTACCTTTTGATGACAACTTTATGGGTAGGGCTATAAAACACATCTAATGGAGGAAGTTCCTCAATTCTTAAAATAATTTCATAAGTGGGGGTGGCAGGAATGAGCTCCACATCCTGAGTGCTTACAACTTTCTCCACTGTAATTTCTTGAGTTGATTTGTGTTGTGGACTCTATATCTCAGATGTTTGTTCCTCTGTATGGAGCTTCTGATTAAAATGCTCCCATTCTTTTTCTAAACCAACAATTGGGGGTTTCGCCAACTAAGTGGAAGTAGAGGGAAGTTCAACCTGTTTCTTTGTCCAGGTTTGTTCGACTACTTTTTCTATGGTTCCGGCTGTGTCCCTTTCAGACTCTCTGTTTTTATTGCCCCCATTTTGAGACTGTAGCTATGAGTGCTCTAACTCACGAGTAGACTTTTCCTTGGACTCTGCTTCGGAATTTTCTTTGGAATTTTCTCTAGAGCTTTCGTCTAAGCTCACATTGGGAGTTGACTCCCTTATTGGTTCAATATGTAGCAGGTCCAATGGGAATTGTAATAATCTCCTTTCCCTATAGTCACGGAAGGCTTCAAGATCATTTGGGGAAAAAAGTAGTGATGCCATATGCGTCACTTTTCAAAACGTCTCTTTTTGTAGGAAGAGATCATCGAAGGCATCTTCCTCATGGGTGAATGGTTTCATTTTCACCATAGTAGTGAAGTCTTTGGTGGTGCCATTTGGGTCATACTGTCTTCCTGGGAATGTAGTCAATTTCAGAGATTTCATAATCTCTTCTTCCTTGCATGCATGTCCAAAATCGTGTAGTGCAAATGCACCACATTGCAACGGAAATGTAGGCCAAATGGCCTTTTTTTGTTCCTTCAATCCTTTGCTCAACCCACCTTCCCCTGCTGTTTGGTAGGTTATCTCCCTGGCCATTAATTTATCGGGGACATAGTATGGGAGGACATGCAGTGAAGCAATGCTCCCAAAAACTCTGATATATGTAAATTTCTCCTCTCCAAACCATCTGGCTATAGGTAGGATATCTACTTCAGCTTCTCTAGAAAATCTAGGGGAATTCCTGTTGTAGACTTGTTTATGAATTGGAAGCATAACTCCTTGACAAATTTTGTAAAAATGGGGCGAAACTGAGACTCCCACATACTCTTATGATATATATGGATAGGAAGTGGATCTTGGATAGTCCACTTCCATCCCATGATAGGAAATTTGGAACCAAACAGTTAGAGTCCATTACATATGAACTCATGAAAAATGGAGCGTAAACCCTTGAAGAAATACTCCTCTTTCTCTTATACTCCATTATGGCTTTCGCCAAATTATTAGGCAAAATTTGGGCCTAGTTCATTATTGTTGCATTTAATGCTGCATCTATTAATGGCATCCATTTTGGGGAAAATTTAGTACTATCGGGCTTGCCGAACATTCTACATAGCATGGCTGCTACAAAACTATAAGGGGGAGAGATAGATGTTGTAGAATACATACCCGTCTTATCCTTTTTGGTTTTCAGTACAGGTCCGTGTGACATCTGTTAGGTCTTCATTCTCCTTAGAAAATTTCTTGAGGAACTATTTATTGTAGAGATTTTGTGGCTCTAGTAGATTGTACATAAGCCGTAGACTGTCTGGTGAAAAAGATCCTATTGTAACATATTTTGACACACTGAAATTTTTTATTTTGCAGTGTGAAATTGCCATTCCTTCTGAGTTAAATACTGAGGCATATATAAATTTTATGCTTTCGGATGACTTATTTATATAATTTTAATTTTTAAATAAATTATTTTTAATAAAAATATATAAGTTTATATTTTTTATTAAAACAATTTATTTAAAACATTAATTTTATGTTTAAGTGGGCCAAGCCTTAGTTGCCGACCCCACAAAATCTCATTCCATTTAATTACCGGGACCCATAGCTGTCACCTCCGCCTTTGCAATCATGACCCCACCACCATTTCCGCTCATGTGTTAAACACCCATCACCTCACCTCTCATCCTGCACACCCTTCCATCATTTGATGGCCCACGACCCTTTTCGACCCTCATTCGTTGTCCGAACTTTATTGGCGGGGGGTTCCGAAATAGGCAGTTTGCCAAACTGTTGTCATAAACAACCTTTTCCACATTTTAGTGTTGCGAGACTTAAAATCCTGAAACCATTTACCACCTCAACTTACTCCCGAACGCGGTTTACATCTATTGCATTACCGCCGCTCCTATGTCATTGTCCACATCTGTTCTCCTATCCGTTGTGTTCATTCCACTTCATCTGCCACATCATCCATCTCCTTCCCTTCATCCAATAAAACTTCACCATGTCAGTTGCCTGTTGCGCCACAATGCTCCCACTCCATTGCTTGTCTCATGGTCATTGAAACTATGTTTTATCTATACACATCATTGATTTAAAACATGGTTTTCGAACCCATGAGAACGTATTTTCAGAAACTTAAAGAGGTTTTTCATCCAATATCCTTATTAACAAAAACCTCTCCTAGTTTTGTAACAACTCTTATGGTTTGGGAGATTTTAAAGAAACTTTGAAGACATATGTTCCCAGATTTTTCCTGTTTAGTCATATTTTTGCAAAACAGATTGTGGCCAATAAAAGATGATTCTTGAGAAACTGAAGGAGGTTTATGTTCCTAAGATGCTAAAGTAAAATAACCTACTTCAAATTTTACACAACTATTACATAATCAGAGATACAAGTACATATTCACAGCCTATGTTTTGGATTGTGTAAATTCCTTTTTAGACATCTTTTTACAGAACGTATTGTGAACGACTGGAGCTGAATTTGGGGAAAATGAGAGAGGTTTATCTCAAGAACATATTAATCTACAATAACCTCTCTCAATTTTTACAGAACTATCTCAGATTGAGATATACAAAGGCATGACTGGACCCTATTTTGCAGGATTTCGAGAGGAAAATGCTCAAAGACAGTTAGTGACTTGGAGGCCACCTCATCAAATATGAGTTGTAAACAAATTCGAATTGCTCTTCTTAGCAACATAAATCCTCAAGGATAGTACCAGAACTCTTCAAATAGTTTTAGTTACCTTTATTTGTGTTCTATTTTTGTAATACAGTTTTCAGATATTTGTAGTAGCCCTTGATATTTTTATCAAGATATTTTGTAATAAACTTTATAAATACTTCATCAATTGAAGTAATAAGTGTTGGATTTTGATGCCACAAACTCTTCACTCTATAATAAATCTTATGTTTTAGTTTTTCTAATGAAAGCCTTATGGCTCTAGGTTTGACATAATTTTGTGCTTCGAGTATGTTTTTCCAGTTTCTCTTATCTTATTTCTACACATGATAAAAGTGTTTATAGGAAGGTTTTCAGTTTCCCAAAATGCGATCATAAATAACCTTTTCTACATTTTAGTATTTCGGGACTTAAAATCCCGAAACTATTTACCGCCTTGACTTACTCCCAAACACGGTTTACATCTATTCCATTATCGCTGCTCCTATGTCATCATCCACCTCCGCTCTCCTATCCGTTGCGTTCATTCCACTTCATCTGCCACATCATCCATCTACTGCCCTTCATCCAATAAAACTTCACCATGTTAGTTGCCCGTTGCGCCACAACGCTCCCATTCCATTGCCTGTCTCATGGTCATTGAAACTATGTTTTTCCTATACACCTCATTGATTTAAAACATGGTTTTTGAACCCATGAGAACGTATTTTCAGAAATTAAAAGAGGTTTTTTCTGCCAATATCCTTATTAACAAAAAACTCTCCCAGTTTTGTAACAACTCTTATGGTTTGGGAGATTTTAAAGAAACTTTGAAGACATATGTTCCCAGATTTTTCTTGTTTAGTCATATTTTTGTAGAACAGATTGTGGCCAATAAAAAATGATTCTTGAGAAACTGAAGGAGTTTTATGTTCCTAAGATGCTAAAGTAAAATAACCTACTTCAGATTTTACACAGCTATTACATAATCAAAGATACAAGTACATCTTCACAGCCTATTTTTCAGATTGTGTAAATTCCTTTTTAGACTTGTTTTTGCAGATAATATTGTGAATAGTTGGAGCTGACTTTGGGGAAACTGAGCGAGGTTTATCTCAAGAACATATTCATATACAATAAACTCTCTCATTTTTAACAGAACTATCTCATATTGAGATATATAAAGGCATGACTGGACCCTATTCTGCAGGATTTCGGGTGATCTGAATTTGAAACTACTTGTAAATGGTTTGCAAGGTATTCAATTCAGATATATACATGTTTAAAAGATGTCCATGTCTTGCAGAAAAGAAACAAATGAAATTTTCAGCTGTTCATGACCCATTTAAGTATAGCCGATTTATTTCATTTTACTGTTTAACACACTAAAACGAATTTGTTCTGCAAAATAAATCAACCATAGATGCAAAAGAAGTTGATGAAGTAGTTCACCCCTCCTGGGCTACGTCTGCTGGGTCCAAGGCTCCCAAATGGGCCTGTCCTCATTTTAATTAAATGCTCAAATTGAATATACAGCTGAATAGAAGCATCTACAGGTGGAATAGATGGTAAAAACAGATTCAGAACACTTGAATCCTTCAGGATTGACTACTGGTTCACCTCAAATGGGTACCTGCAACCCTATACAGTCTTCCCAATATTGGGCCCTAGTGGCTCCTAGAACTTCCAAGGCTCCAAAACCTCTTCAAATGACCTCAGATGGCTGTAAGACCTATGCCAATGGCTTTAGAAGGTCGAAAATACCCAAAATAAAAAAAAAAAAATTCATCCAAAACCGCCTTTCCTAGCCAAAGTTATGGCCATTTACTCCCAACTGCCAGCTTGGCCTAAAAAAACTCCAATTAAAACTGGCTGACTGCCAGATAACCCCACTAACTATGGAGCGACC
The DNA here is from genome assembly GCA_031772625.1 of Pinus tabuliformis. NCBI lineage: Eukaryota > Viridiplantae > Streptophyta > Pinopsida > Pinales > Pinaceae > Pinus > Pinus tabuliformis. The sequence goes on along the minus strand of CM062812.1, from coordinate 477,183,680 downwards.
GCCAAATTTGGCGCCACCGCCAATTCCGCCGCTAACTGACCGCCGGTTAACTTCATTTTTAGCATGCATGTGACCGAAATATCAGGTTGGTGGTTTGCATGGGATTCCGTGCCAGGGGTTAAGGGTCTAGGCCCACGGTTTTGGGCGTAAGGGCATATGGAATGGGGGTTGGCCCCCTTAGGGCCACGCCCAAACCAAATTTAAAATTCTTAAGGAATTTATTCCGCCCTTATATTAATGGTAAACTGTATGGTCTAATGGTAAGGCATTAGAGTGTTATGTAGTTGGTTGTGGGTTCAATCCATAATTCTGCCAAAAGTTTTAACATGCGCCCATTATTGCTGACGTCACCCCAGCCATGTGGCAGCCTTCGAGCCTGCCACGTGGCAGTTTTCTATTGGCTGCCCAAATGGAATATTCCCTAGAATATTCCAAGGAATATTCTGTGGAATATTCTTTTTTTTTTTTTTTTTTTTTTGAAAAATTCAAAATTTCAATGTTATTGAGAAATTCTTCTTTTTGGCATAACTTTCTCATACGGCGACCGTTTTTTGAACCGTTCACAGTGTCGGAATCAAGAGGATGAGAACTTTCCAGTCATTCAACTTTGAACCAGTTCTAAGCACTTTCATTTTTGAGCATTTTACGACACTTAGGACATGAGCACCTGATCACGCCTCCCCATTGGGAAGCTTTTGGACCCCAAAAGCCTTCAACTACCTGTTAAAGAGGTGAGGGCACAGCTCCCTCACTCTGTCCACCTCCATCCACTTTGCCTTGTTCGGTTCGCTGCCTTTGAAACCAACCCGAACATAATCTACATTGCCCCTCCTTGAAGTGCGTGTCCTTCTGTCAAGGATTGTATCTTCTTTCAGCTCATCTAAGTATTCTGGCGAGAAATCTTCTATAGATGGCAGCTGAACATCACTTTCATGATCAGCAATCAAAGGAGGTTCATACAAACGTAAGTTCTCCACATTGACAACAGAATACATTTGCATGTAGGAAGGCAAATCTAATTGAAAAGCATTATTTCCAACCTTCTTGAGGATTTTGAATGGACCATAACGAATAGGCTTCAGCTTTTTACCTTCTCCTTGCATCCTTTCCTTACTAATGTACAGCCATACCTCATCCCCTTCTTGAAACTTGTGATCGACTCTATGCTTGTCGTGTCTTTCCTTGTACTTGCCTTGACTCTTCTCAAGCTGTTCTTGAATTTGCTAAATTCTTTCAATGAATGAATGAGCTTTGTCAATATCACTATGTCCCTCAATGGCGACATCTTTCTCAAGAATGAAATCAAGAGGTGATTTTGGCAAGTAACCAAAACAAGCTTCAAACGGTGAGGTGTTTGTGGAAGAGTGCTTGGCACGATTGTAAGCATGCTGTATGTAGTGCAAATGTTCATCCCAAAGCTTGGGATGCTTGCTGCAATAACCTCTCAAGAGGTGCACAATGGTTCTGTTCACAACTTCTGTTTGCGGATGGAAAGCAGTACTTTTCTTCAACTTTGTGTCCATCATCTCCCATAGGTTGGACCAAAAATTCCCCACAAATCTAGAATCCCTGTCACTAATAATGGAAGTAGGCAAACCAAAGTGAATCCATACATGATGAAAAAATAATTCAGCAGTTTGTTCAGCAGTTATAGTTTTCTTACAAGGCATAAGTATACACATTTTGCTGAAATGATCAACTACTACATATAAATAATCATGCTGCTTTCTAGATTTTGGAAACCCTCCTACAAAATCCATAGAGATGCTCTCCCATGGTCTAGAAGGTACCGGCAAAGGAGTATACAAGCCAAGCTTCCTATTACTAGGCTTGCTTGTAGCACATAATGAACAACCTCTTATGAATCTTGAAACAGAATCTACCATGCGAGGCCAATAGCAATACCTCTATAGATGTGCAACTGTTTTGCTTACCCCAAAATGGCCAGCAATAAGAGAATAATGAGCTTCTCTTATGACATTTATTCTCTCCCCCTGTGGTATACACAACTTTCCCAAATGAAACAGCAAATTGTTATGCATGTGATAGTCATTTTCCTCTACATGATTCCCTTTACTCAAGTTAGCATACACATCTTTAAAGTCATCATCAGATGCATATTGTTCTATGTAACTATCATGTACAATGGAATCATTCTTAAGTAAAGTAGCAGCACCAATAATAGGCCTTGAAAGCATATCAACAACTTTATTCAGAGTACCTTTCTTGTACCTTATTACCAAATGGAACTGTTGCAAGAAGCCCATCCATCTGAAGTGTCGTGACTGTTGTAACTTTCTTTGTGATTGCAAGTACTGTAAGGGCTGATGGTTGGTATGTATAACAGTTTCTTTGCCCATCAAATAGTGTTTCCACTTTTTGACGCTTTGTACCAATGCATACAACTCCTTATCATATGTAGGATAATTTACAACAGCACCATTAAAAGTTTCAGAATGAAAAGCAATAGGCTTACCATGTTGTAGAAGAACTGCACCCATGGCATTATCACTAGCATCTGTTTGTATCTCAAATGGCTATCTCAAATCCGGTAATGCAAGGATTGGAGCTGAACTAATCTTCTCTTTCAAAGATTCGAAAGCTTTTTGCTGCTTGCCTCCCCATTGGAAAGAATGCTTCACACTTGTCACTGCATGCATAGGAGCTGCTATAGAAGAGAAGTTAGAGATGAAGTTCCTCCAATATTGAGCTGCACCCAAAAAACTTCTTACCTCTGTTATGGATTTGGGAGTAGGCCACTTCACAATAGCCTCAATCTTAGCAGGATCAATTCTCAAAGCACCTCCTCCTACTATGTGTCCCAAATAAACCAAAGAAGTCTTTCCAAATTCACACTTTGAAATTTTAAGAAATAACTGATTCTTCTTCAAAACATCAAGTACTTTCCTAACATGCATGACATGATCTTCTCTAGACTTGCTGAAAATTAAGATGTCATCTAAGTAGACAATAACGAAATCATCAAGAAAAGGATGCAAGACATCATCCATTACCCGCATGAAAGTTGCAGGTGCATTGCACAAACCAAATGGCATCACAAGCCACTCAAAGAGTCCTTGTTTGGTTTTAAAGGTTGTCTTCCAAATGTCACTTTCTTCAATTCTTACTTGATGATATCCACTGCGCAAGTCTAACTTAGTGAAATATCGAGCATCTTTCAGCTGGTCTAACAAATCATCTATCCTTGGGAGTGGGTAACGATTCTTTACCGTTATCTTGTTCAAGGCCCTGAAATCAACACACATACGCCAAGTGCCATCTTTCTTTGGGATCAATACAACCGGTGACCCACATGGCGAAGTACTTGGCCTTATGAAACCCTTGTCCAACAAGTCCTTGATTTGCTTCTTTATTTCAACATTCTCCATAATAGACATGCGGTACATGCCTATGTTTGGAAGAGGACAATCTGGATGCAAATGGATTTCATGCTGAATCTCCCTCTTAGGAGGCAAACCTGTTGGCTCTTGAAACATCTCATGATATGCATCAACTACATCATACAGTTCTGACTTAAGTTTTGGATCACAATTGTCAAATGACTCATGATTCACATCAACCTTGGGCTTAATCATAAGAAGAACAAGATTCTTACTTGAATTGACCAGCCTTTTTACCTATCCTGCATTCACCATCGCTACATTTGTCTTCTTGCGATGAGCTCTAACAATGAACTCCTTGCCATCTTTGAAAAGATGATATTTGTTTTCATGGCGATGAAAGATAGCTTTCCTGTCAAATAAGTAAGGACTTCCCAAAACAATTCCTGCTATATCAAAAGGTACCACATCAAGTTCAACCGTGTCAATAAAATGTGCAGTAATTGCAAAGCGCAATGTGCACTTTCTTGAAACTTGTAAATTTGCATCCTTGCAAATCCATCCAAGTGGATATGGCTTCGAATGTGGAATGGTCTCAAGTTTAAGCTGCTTGACCAAGTCCTCTGATATAAGGTTTGCTTGTGACCCACTATCAAAAAGTGTGTCAATTTTAGTATGTTTTGAAATCACCCTCACATGAAACAGTTCAATTCTTTCTTCCTCATTAGGAGCTTGTACATGGTAGTTTGAGGTACTAGTGCTGGCTTGAGTTTCAATTTCTTTTCCCTTCAAGTTTTTCAAACCCATGGCTGCAATTTTGGTTTCATCACCTGAATCATCCCCTAAATCCTGTGGTGTAGATGTAGTAGCAGCAGTTTTCTGTTTCCCTTTGGATTTGTTAGATTGAGGTCTTTTTCAGGATGTAATTTCCAACAGTTTTTCTCCTCATGGCCTGGTTTAGAACAGTGTTTACAGATCACTTTCTCACTCTCCTGTTTGACAGATGCATTATTTTTGCCCTTTCCCTTGGAGGTTTTCTCTTTGTTTTTCCCCTTGGGGGGCTTGTTTCTACCCTCTTCAAATGTGTTTTTTCCCCTTGCCTCTAAATGTGTAGCTTGGACACAAACCTCGTCTAGGCTAGTAGGGTTAAACATCAAGATGGTGTGTCTAAGGTAGCTATGCAAGCCACCAATGTATTTCAGCAAGGTTTCATGAGTCTGTAAATCTACCCCTAACAAGAGAGCCCTTCTCCTGAATTCTTGGGTGTAGTCTTGGACACTCTGACCCTTAAGTTGTCTGAAATTTTGCCAGTTCATAATGGCTTTCTGCATGTGAGAAAGAGGATAAAACTGTTTTTTAATGACTAACAGAAATTCAGGCCATGTTAAGGTAACCTTACCAAATTTCTTGATCTCCTCTTTAGTCTTGGCCTCCCACCAGACCAATGCTGCTCCATCCATTCTCAAAGAAGACAACTAAATCTTTGTGGTATCATCATGCATATTCTGGATCCTCAAGTAAACTTCTAACTGCCTAATCCAGTTGTCAAGCTTTTCTACATTCACTTCACCATTAAACATAGGTAATTCAAATTTTACATCAAGCTTCAAAAAAGGACTTTTTCCAGAGGATCTATGCTTATGCACAAAAGAAGAAGACGAGGATGAAGAGGAAGAAGGTGACGATGGGGGTGGTGGATCACCATTACCTCCATGTCCTTTCTTGGAATGATCATCATCCTTCTTACCTCCTGAAGAGCCCTCTCCTTCATGTGGATGTTTGGACCCTTCTCCAGCCAATTTCTCATTTCTTTCTTGGTACAATATCCTCACCATTTCAGTGAGGTCCAAGAAAGCCTTTCTGAAGACTCTTTCTTCTTCTTTTGGATCCATGTCTGCAGGAATTTCTCCTTCATGTGCAGACATTCTTGAAGCTTCTGTTGAGACTCTTGAGGGTGAAATTGAAGGTGGAGGTGATGGCTCTCTGGCCTTCCTTGACTGAGGATTCTCTCGTTCTCTAGTCAACTATCCTTCCCATCTTTTAAGTTTCAACCTGGTAAGCATCAATACTTGCAAGACAGTTAGAAGATCTTTGCACAAAAACAATCAAAAGACAACTACACCAGAGATTGACTGAAAGAGCATTTATCTACTTTGCAATTGTATAACAAGAGAATTTCGAAGGCTTCCTGGCTCGTTTCAGGCTCTGTCTATAGTTTATTTGACTGCTTTTGATACAAAGAAACAACAACATAGCTCCGATGCCAACTTGATCTGAATTTGAAACTACTTGTAAATGGTTTGCAAGGTATTCAATTCAGATATATACATGTTTAAAAGATGTCCATGTCTTGCAGAAAAGAAACAAATGAAATTTTCAGCTGTTCATGACCCATTTAAGTATAGCAGATTTATTTCATTTTACTGTTTAACACACTAAAACTAATTTGTTCTGCAAAATAAATCAACCACAGATGCAAAAGAAGTTGATGAAGCAGTTCACCCCTCCTGGGCTACGTCTGCTGGGTCCAAGGCTCCCAAATGGGCATGTCCTTGTTTTAATTAAATGCTCAAATTGAATATACAGCTGAATAGAAGCATCTACAGGTGGAATAGATGGTAAAAACGGATTCAGAACACTTGAATCCTTTAGGATTGACTACTGGTTCACCTCAAATGGGTACCTGCAACCTTATACAGTCTTCCCAATACTGGGTCCTGGTGGCTCCTAGAACTTCCACGGCTCCAAAACCTCTGCAAATGATCTCAGATGGCTGTAAGACCTGTGCCAATGGCTTCAGAAGGTCGAAAATACCCAAAAAAAAAAAAAAAAAATTCGTCCAAAACCGCCTTTCCTAGCCAAAGTTATGGCCATTTACTCCCAACTACCAGCTTGGCCTAAAAAAACTCCAGTTAAAATTGGCTGACTGCCAGATAACCCCGCTAAATATGGAGCGGCCGCCAAATTTGGCGCCACCGCCAATTCCGCCGCTAACTGACCGCCGGTTAACTTCATTTTTAGCGCGCATGTGACCGAAATATCGGGTTGGTGGTTTGCATGGGATTCCGTGCCAGGGGTTAAGGGTCTAGGCCCACGGTTTTGGGCGTAAGGGCACATGGAATGGGGGCTGGCCCCCTTAGGGCCCCACCCAAACCAAATTTAAAATTCTTAAGGAATTTATTCCGCCCTTATATCAACGGTAAGCCATATGGTCTAATGGTAAGGCATCAGAGTGTTATGTAGTTGGTCGTGGGTTCAATCCACAATTTCGTCAAAAGTTTTAACATGCGCCCATTATTGCTGGCGTCACCCCAGCCACGTGGCAGCCTCCGAGCCTGCCACGTGGCAGTTTGCTATTGGCTTCCCAAATGGAATATTCTCTGGAATATTGCAAGGAATATTCTGTGGAATATTCTTTTTTTTTTTTATTTTTTTTTTGAAAAAATCAAAATTTCAATGTTATTGAGAAATTCTTCTTTTTGGCATAACTTTCTCATATGGCGACTGTTTTTCGAATCGTTCGCGGCACCGGAATCAGGAGGACGAGCACTTTCTAGTCATTCAACTTTGAACCATTTCTAAGCACTTTCATTTTTGAGCATTTTACGACACTTAGGACATGAGCACCTGATCATCGGGAGGAAAATGCTCAAAGATAGTTAGTGACTTGGAGGCCACCTAATAAAATATGAGTTGTAAAAAAATTCTAATTGCTCTTCTTAGTAACAAAAATCCTCAAGGATAGTACCAGAACTCTTCAAATAGTTTTAGTTACCTTTATTTGTGTTCTATTTTTGTAATACAGTTTTCAGATATTCGTAGTAGCCCTTGATATTTTTATCAAGATATTTTATAATAAACTGTATAAATACTTCATCAATTGAAGTAATAAGTGTTGACTTTTGATGCCAAGACTCTTCAATCTATAATAAAGCTTATGTTGTAGTTTTTATAATGAAAGCCTTACGGCTCTAGGTTTGATAGATTTTGTGCTTCGAGTATGTTTTTCTAGTTTTTCATATCTTATTTCTACACATGATAAAAGTGTTTATAGGAAGGTCTGCAAAATCATTATCTTTAGAAAGAGATTTTTTTATTGGATTGTTTATTCATCATAACTCCTCTTTAACTAGTTTTTGTTTCGTGCTTTCTGACAGCCATTAAAATGGATTATCTTATTAGGCTATTTCTTTGAAATAGCTCCTCTTAGAATTGGTTTTAGTCTGGCCATTTTTTTTCCCTTTAAATCTATTTTGTTGGGCTATAGAAATCTTCTACACGCATCCAAATCTTCCTAGTGGTCAAGTAATCAGTCTGGCTACTCAATTATTAGGAATCTCCTTACATTCTTCTACCAAATTCTTATACAAATCAAGTTGTTCTGTTAGGTTGGAAGCTGACACTTACAAAAGGAACCCTTTTAGAGAACCTTTAAATCATGAGTAGGGATTATCATTGATCACCAACCACCCCCAATTAAAACCATAAATCTGGCCATTATACTTCAAAGGTTGTTGTTCAGTGACAGGTGAACAATGTTAAACAAAGCCTCATAACAACTGAGGGAGTCCCCTCTGGTTCAAGGGCCAACTTGAACCTAAAGGCTGGTTGAGTTGGTTTCCTTGCATAGTTTTTGCAGCTAAGGACTGCCTACGAGAAACAAGTACAACAGATCCCATAACCTCCTGCCTGCTATTTTTGAATTCTTTGTCTGAGACGTCCACCTGATCGATTATCCACTTAACCATATCTGTATATGGAATTATCTTTGGCCTTGCGGCCATGTGGTGCAGAAATGAGCATGTTGTCTCGAAGAAGGAAGCATTGGAGGAAATATGACCATCGGCTGTGGCCTTTGTTACCATAGGTCTTGGTTTCTCTTCTTTTAATAAATCATACATGACCTCCCATGTTGAGGTTCCTCCATCTTTGTTGCATGTAGTGTCAAAGAATAGAGGGATCATTTCTGATTTTTTAGACGTGGTTGGCTTTCCCCTATTTACCATTGCTCCCAATAACTCTTGCTATGGATTTTTCATAAAAATGGAGTGAAGCAGAAGCTATCGGATAGACACAAGTAAAAATGAACATAAGAATGAATGATACAGATGACTTTGAAAAGGTGACAAGAAATGAGCTTTTATTAAACGCAAATGAGAAGATATCGTATCACGTTGAACAACCTTTCAAACAAAATGCCATTAACCTGTACTAAATGCCCACTAATGGTTCATTATCCCTAGATTTATTTCTCATTAATGTTTTGCATCGTAAGTCAGGAAATAAACTTATTAGGGTGGTGAGCTTTTTAATTGCGAAAATGTCGATTTTGCGATTTGTGTTGCAATATCGCAGATCGAATTATCGCATTTCGTGTGTGCGCTTTCTTTCCCATCCCTTTGGTTTCTGTGAAATGCGATATGTGGGGCATTCTTTATTAGTTTTCAAAGAATAGATTATTTGATAGGATTTTCTTTGTAAATCTTTTTTTTCGTTGCGCAACAGACTTGAGTGTTTTTTGTAACATAGTTGCCAATCGGGTCCGGGTTCCCATCACATTTCACAATATCGCAGGGTTGATAAGGTTTCAGATCTTTCTGAAGGGTTTCCAATGCAATGCGATAAGGGTGAACGTGTCATCTCAATATCACATGGTTAAAGATACTTTGTGAGGGTGCGCTATTTGCAAGTGGCGATATGCGATGCGGGTCTTACTTTAATAAGAAACATTTTAGGAATTAGTTCAAATGAAAAGTCTAATAGTTTCAAGGTTAAGCGCGGTAACCCCTTTTGATTTCTTTTTCGTGAGTTTTGGTCATTAACAGGGCTTTTGACATGCTTGATCATGCAATATGCGAAAAGGCAAGCATTTGCTAGCTTTTCAAAGGGTTTCATCTTGATATCTTGCTTTATTCCAAAAATAACAAGAAAATGCCTAAATGTTAAATTTCTTTTTTTGGAAGGAATTTTTAAGGGTTCCCATTTATTAATACAATATTAGCTATTATGTTAACAAATGGGGGGGTTGTTGAATAACACAATAGAAGGACATTATAATTGTGTCAAAACTTCATACTTTTGACATATTAAAGTTGTTTTTTTTATTACACCTTAATATTAGGATCTTATGCTTAGAGGATCCTTTGAAGACAATTGATTGTACATACTTCTTTATATGAGGGATACTAATATGCCTTCAAATGTGGGAAAGGGAACACCAAAGTGACTTGGGTTGGCTAAGTTGTTTAAAGATTGGATATTTTTTTTAATAGTTAATGAATAACAAATAGAGGATTTGTTGAATTGGGTCTTGAATAACTAATTAAAAGGGGCTTCTAGTGAGGTAAGTGTCATTAGACATATGGCAGGAGGATGTGATGAAGGAGGACGTGAGATGTTTTTCATTGACAAATTAATGCGAACTCAACAGTTGTTGGGGTTTCTAATGGTGTTATCACAATGTTGCAACAAAAAATTTAGTTGCTAACTCAAACAAGAATAATAACTACAAAGCAGTTAGTCCCTACCATAAGACTCCACATTATAATTTTAAGAACCAACCTAGATCCATCTTAACTCCAGATCTATCCAACGTCGAGAGGGATTAAATCTCTCAAGATGCAAACCTATTTTTTGAGTGAAAAACTTGAAGAAAAGTTTGCACCTTGAGAGATTTGATCCCTCTCGGCTCTCAATAGATCCAAAGTTAAGATGGATCTAGGTTGGTTTAATTATTATTATAAAATTTATTATTTTATTTTTATTTTTATGTAATTTGATTAGTGAAAACATTTAAGATAACATAACCTTACAACATCTCTTCCATATTGAGCTTAAGAGTGTCTATTGAAACAATAAAATAAATACTATAAATTAAAAACTATATTATTATATTTCTTTAAATTGAAAAATAAATATTTTTATTTTTATATTTAGAAATTAAAAATAATAATAATATATAATATAATTTAAATTAGAAAATTCAATATTTAAAAATATTTTAAGAATAATAATAATAATACTTTTAATTTATAATAAAATAGTTAAAAACAATTTCATTTTTTAAAAAACATTTTATATCGAAAAATAAAGCATATATTCTCATAAATTTTATGATTATGAAAAAAACTAAATGCAAAATGTTCCTTTAAAAATGGAACAATAAACATGAGTATTATCAAATCTATAAAAAATCACAACATGAAAAAAACATGTATCTTGATTTTGCCATAGACCATATTACCCTTTGTCAAATATTTTAACACATGAGTGTTGAATTTTGTAACTATGGTTGGTTTTCATAATTTACATTTGTCCAATTGTTGTATTTGTATTGATTATTATAAAGCATATTTTTAAACGCTGGAGCCAAAAGACAATTATATTTTTAGTCAAGTCTCATTTGGACTTTTGAAAGAAGAAACATTGAATTTTTGAATTCAAAATTTTTGGCTCAAAGTTTGTCAAGTCGGCTTCCCTCCAAGTCAATTCGGCCTAGGAAAAGGGCACACCCATTCAACCCAACAAACCACTATATAAAGGCAACTCGACCTTGTTCTCTCACCACCAATTCACACTCTCTCAAGAAGAAAGTTTATGGGCATCCTAGTGAAGATCAAGAAGGAAAAGGAGGATGAAAAATAAGATGAATTCAATCACTCTCTCTCTCTCTCTCTCTCTCTCTCAAGCTTGCACATGTGGACAAACTCTCCCTCTATACACTTTGCATATTTTTGGGAAGCTTTTGTTGCAGGGGTTGAAATTTCTAGGCAATTGTAGGGGGGCAAAATTATGGGATTCTAGCAGTTGCAGGAGGGCCAAAATTTTGGGTCATATCAAGAAGAGCGAAGTACTAGATCAAGTTGGGAGGCTTGGATTGGATGGTTTGACCAAGTGTGACCTAGTTGATGTCTAGAAGGTCTAGATGTGTCTCTTGTTGAACAAAAGAATTTATTTATCGAAAAGGTTGTTGAGTCTTTTTGTGTCCTCTTTGTGCATTATGATCTCTATTGTTCTATTGTTCTTATATGGTTGAATTTATAAAGTATAATTATTGAATGATATATTGAAACAATTAAAATAAGATCAACATCAAAAGTAATTATCAATTTTTCAAAAATATTGTGCTAGTCTCTATTGCACTTAGAAAATCAACATGGTATTAGAGCTTTGGTGAAGTTAGGAACAAATAGATCACCTTTGACGAAACCCTACTTTGAGATCACTCTCTTGAAGTCCTTCTTATTGACTTGCATCCATGGCTTCTTCTATGAAATCAAAAAACAAGTTAGAAGGAGCCTCAAACTTCAAAGCTTGGAAGACTATAATTGATTTAATTCTTGCAAAGAACAAGGTTTTAGATATTGTGACAAGGAAGAATGTATAACCAGCAAATACTGTGGGAAAAGAGAAGTTCAAGGAAGACGAAATCACTAACATGAGTCTCATTGTGGAATCCATTAGAGATCATCTAATCCCTTATATTGCAAAGCTTGACACCTATAAGAAGATGTATGATGCCCTAACTAATATATTTACTATCAAGAACGTTGGTCAAGCCATAAGCTTGAAGAATGAACTTCGTGATGTAAGGATGACGAATGATGACACTGTTGCTTCATATTTCACTATGATTTCACAAATAAGAGATCAAAACCAAGAAATTGAAGATATTGTTTTTGAATAGGAACTTGTGATTACAACAGTCAATGGTTTACCTAGATCATGGGATGCATTTACTGTAGGAATTAGAAGTAGAAAATAAAATCCTTCGTTTGAATAATTGTGGACATCTTGTGCTCAAGAATAATCAAGGCTTATATTAAGATATAGAAAGGAAGAAGCTTCTCAAGAAATTATAGCTTGCTTCAAGAAGAATATGGATTTCAAAATAAGAAGTTAGGAAGAAGATCACCTCCTCCCCAAAGGAAGAAGGATATGTCAAGAATTAAATGCTATAGTTGTCATAAAAGGGATTGTCCTGAGATGGCTAATAAGAAAAAGAAAAATGGAAAACAACATGCTTCCACAATCGACATTGACGATGAACATCCAAAGAAGCCTAAAGGTGACAAGTATTTATTTGCCTTTTCCACTCTAACAAGTTCTATTACAGATGATGATGATATGTGGTTGGTAGATAGTGGTGCTTCAAGGCATATGACAGGAAATTGTGGAAATCTCACTATCATGATGGAAATAAGACTATCTCAAAGGGTGGAGCTTGGAGGCAACCACAACTAGGCAAACAAAGGAGTTGGAAAGGCATCCATTAAGTTGGAATCTAGTAACAATGTTCATCTCAACAATGTCCTATATGTACCAAGTTTGAAAAAGAATATAGTATTTATAACATGTTTAGAAGATAAAGGAGATAGAGTATCTTTTTTGGATGGAAAATTACGTGTATGGCCCAAGGGATCTAGTATAGATAATGCTAGATTCATTGGAATTCATGAAGGAAGATTATATAGGTTCATGAGGCAACCAACCCAAGCCCTAGTACATGATGAAATCAATCCAAGTGAACTATGGCATATGAGATATGGTCACCTTAATTATAGAGCATTACATGGATTAAATCAAATAGTTTTAGGTGTCCCTGAATTGTAGATAGATCATGAAGTTGTATGTCAAGGTTGTGCTATTGGAAAAAATATCAAGAAACCATTTCCAAACAGTGACAATAGAACTAAAGAAGTCTTGGATTTGATTCATTTTGACGTATGTGGTCCTATGCATGTGAGATCACTTGGAGGTTTGTTATACTATGTGACGTTTATTGATTACTTCTCTCGTAAAATATGGATCTATCTCATGAATACCAAGGATGAAGTCTTCACCAAATTCTAAGAATTCAAAGCTGAAGTGGAAAACATGATAGGTAAGAAGATCAAAATTTTTAGATCTAACAATGGAGGAGAGTACACTTCAAAAGAATGTGTTTCTTTCTGTAAAAAGTTGGGGATTTAGAGGGAGTTTATTATTCCCTATAATCCACAACAGAATGGTGTGGCAGAACAAAAGAACAAATTGGTTGAAGAATATGTTAAAGCTATGATGCATGATCAAGATTTGTCAATGTTCTTATGCGGAGAAGCATCATTGATAGTTGTATACATTCAAAATATAATTCCTCATTGAATTCTAGAAGATATGACTCCTGAAGAAGAATTCACCAGTCAAAATCCAGAGGTTGGATACATGAGAATCTTTGGTTACCCTATTTACATCCATGTTTCTAAGGATAAAATGAACAATATTGAAGCTTCAGGAATGAAAATTATATTTTTTGGTTACAATGATTCATCAAAGGCCTTCAAAATATACATTCCAAAGCAATGAAAAATTGAGGTTAGTTGAGATGTCACCTTTGATGAGAAGGTTGTATATTGGAATTCTAAGGAAGTTTCCATGGACTCCCTCAAATAAGTAAAGCATGAATCTTTTAAGGAAGAATGTTCAAGTTCTACATAATGTCCAAGAGAGCCAGAAGAACCTTGTGAACATGTAGAACTAGTTGTTGTTCCAGAAATTAGGAAAAGACCAACATGGCTTAGATCTATGTTGGAGGAAGTATAAGTGCACGCAACTCCATATGGAACATCTAGAGAAAGTAAGAAACCCAATTTTTTTTTCTACTTATGCATCTCTTATGACTAACCTTATTGATGCAAAACCTTCCACTTATGAAGAAGCAACTAGAGAACAAGTATGGAAGGAGGTCATGAATGAAGAATATCAATCCATCATGAAGAACAATGTATGGGAGATTGTGTCAAGGCTGAAAGGGAATTTCGTGGTGACTTCTAAATGGATATATAATATCAAGCATGTTGCAGATGAAAGTATCAAAAAATACCAGGCGTGATTTATGGCTAGAGGGTTCTCCTAGAAAGAGGAAGAAGATTATGATGAGACCTTTGCTCCAGTTGCAAGGTACACCTCCATTAGATCTATTATTTCTCTTTCTATTTCCTTGGGATGGAACTTACATCAAACTAATGTGAAGATTGCTTTTCTCAATAGTGTAATTGAGGAAGATGTGTACATAGAGCAACCTCAAGGGTTTGAGTTGCATGGAAATGAATGCCATGTTTGCATGTTAAAGAAGGCCTTGTATGGACTCAAGCAAACTCCAAGTGCTTGGTATGCTCAAATTGACATTTATCTAATAAGATTGGGATTTACCAAGAGCGATGTCGATCCAAGCCTCTATTTTTAAGGTTGTGAAGAATGCACTTGTGATCATATTGTTATATGTTGATGATTTTTTTCTAACAGGTGATGAGCCTCTCATCATTCAATGTAAAAAACATTTGGATTTTGAGTTTGATATGAAGGATCTTGGTTTGATGCATTATTAATTGGGACTGGAAGTATGAAAAAAAACCGACAAGGTTTTCCTTGGTCTAGGAAAGTATGTTATTGAAATCCTTTAGAAATTTGGCATGATGGACTACAAATCCATGGCTACTCACATCGTGACTAACTCGAAGAAGTTAAGAGGATTTAAATCCACATTGGTATATCCATCTATGTAATGGTGATTGATTGGATCATTGATTTATTTGGTTAACAACATGCCAAACATTTTCTTTATAGTAAACACATTGAGTCAGTTCCAGGTTGAACCAAGACATGAGCATTGGATTGCAACAAAGCATATTTTGAGATATCTATGTGGTACTATGAACTATGGTTTGAGATATGTCACAAACAAGGATGTACAACTCCAAGATATACAAATTTTGATTGGATAGGAAGTGTTGATGACAGGAATAATACTTCAGGGGTATGCTTCAATTTGAGCTTCACTATGATATCTTGGATGAGGAGGAAGAAACGATCTATCACACGTTGCACTGCAGAAGCAGAATATATTGTGGCCAATAAAGCATGTACAAAAGCAATATGGCTTCGAAAATTATTTGTAGGATTGTTCGGCCAAGAGTTGAAATTGGTCGTGATACACTATGATAATCAAAGCTATGTGAAACTTTCAGAGAATCTCATGTTCCATGACAGGTCAAAGCATATTGAGATCAAGTACCACTACATCCAGGACATGGTACAGAGGAGAGCAATAAGGCTCGAGTGCATCTCCACTGATGAGAAAACAATTGATATTTTGACAAATTTGTTGCCAAGAGAGAAGTTTGTGTACTTCAGAGACAAATTGGTGCTTGTGGAGATTACCCCTCTTGTTGAGAGGGATTGTTGATATGACATCATCATGGATGGACATTCTCCCAAAAGGGAGAATGGTTTGAGAGGCTTAGAGTGCTCCCCAGATAAGGTTGAGTAAGTGACCCTCGGTGAGAAGACCTAATTACTCCCCATGAAGGGCTGAGTAAGGTCTAGACCCGATCACTCCCCAAGAAAGGGTTGAGTGAGTTCTATCAACATTGAGACCTGATCACTCCCCAAGAAAGGGTTGAGTGAGGTCTGTCAGCATTGAGACCCGATCACTCCCCAAGGAAGGGTTGAGTAAGTTATTTCAACATCAAGGCCCAGAGTGCTCCCCAGGAGGGTTGAGTGAGTCCTTGCTAGTACTCCCCAGGAGGGTTGAGTTTAAGCAATTTTGCCTCGTGAGAGGCCTTGAAATTTGAGGATCTATAGCTCTAAGAGAGTGAGTCTTGATATGATGATGATATGCCACGGATTAAGTACCAACCAGGATATGGCTACTAATGAATGTTGATGGTAGTTGATGATGCTAATTATGATGAGGTCGATGATGATTTGATATATAACCTTTTCCTTAGAGAAAATTTCCAACTCGAGGACATCTAGGACAATCATTATGAATACTTCCTAGTTAATAGGGACTGTTGAATTTTGTAACTATGGTTGATCTTCATAATGTATATTTGGCTACTTGATGATTTGTATTGATTATTGTAAAGCATATTTTTAAATGCTAGAGTGAAAAGAAAATTATATTTTGAGTCAAGTCCTATTTGGACTTTTGAAAGAAGAAAATTTGAAATGTTTTGCTCCAAGTTTATCAAGTCAACCTCCCTCCAATTGAAGTCATTCCAAGAAATGGACACACCCATTTGACCCAACAAACCACTATATAAAGGCATCTTAACCTCATTCTCTCACCACCAATTTGCACTCTCTTAAGAACATAGTATTTGGGCATCCTAGTGAAGATTAAGAAGGACAAGGAGGATGAAAAAGGAGATGAATTGCATCTCTTTTTCTCTCACTTAAGCTTGCACGTGTGGATAGACTCTCCCTCTTTGCAGTTCACATATTGCTGGGCAATTTTTGTTGTAGGGGCCAAAATTTCTGGGCAATTGCAGGGGGCCAGAATTTTGGGATTCTGGTAGTTACAGGAGGGTCGAAATTCTGGGTTAGATCAAGCAGAGTGAAGTACTGGATCATGTTGGGAGGCTTGACTTGGAGGGTTTTACCAGGTGTGACCTAGTTGATGTCTAGAAGGTCTAGGTGTGCCTCTTGTGAATAGAAGAATTTCTCTATTGAAAACGTTGTTGGGTTTTCTCCTTTACTGGGTTTTTCGAGAGTAAATCTTGGGTCTTCTTTTCATGTTGTGATCTCTATTGTTCTATTATTCTTGTATGGTTGAATTTTAGAAGTATAATTATGGAATGATATATTGGAATAATTAAAAGAAGATCAACATCAAAAGTAATTATTAGTTTTTCAGAAATATTGTACTAGTCTCTATTACACTTAGAAAATCACAATAAGTATGCGGAGTTTCTTTATTTATGGCGATGGAAGCAACAAAAGTTATTTATCAAAATATTTACTATAAATTTTGAACATATTCAAAAAATTTAAATGTTTTTTAATAATGTAGTGTTTTTTCTTATATTTGTGATGCCTTTAAATTTTAAATTTTAATTGATACTTGTCCAAGATGTCTTGGATAGACAGTGAAGGCACTAGTTCAATTCCCCACCCCAATCGAGGTGATATATTGGACATGATAAAGATGTAGTCCTGCGAAGCTTACAAAAAATATAAATTAATTGATACTCATACAATTTTAAATTTTAAGTGAGGCTTCTTGCTTTGTTTTATTTGTATAGAACAAAATTAAAAGTATTTCTTTATATAAATGATTATAGGTGCAAAGACACAAATAAATATGATCAATTTTTAAAATTTTAAAGAGAGAAGATGGTGGTTTTATGTGAGAAAAATGTGGGTAAGTAGTCAAAATAAGATAAATGGTATTTCTATTAAATGATTTTTTTAAAGGTATTATAAATTTTTGTGATTTTTTTTTTTAATTATAAATTTTGCTAGATTAAGATTTTATATAATATTATTAAGCTTTTTTACAACGAGATTAAAAGGTTTAATATAATATAGGGGGATTTCTTACAATGAGATCAAGAGGTTTAGTACAATATAGAAGCAACTTTTTTATTTTCATTATTATCTTAAAATAGATTTTGTCCCAAATTTTTTATTTTCATATTTATAAATGGTTGATTTACTACCAATTTCATTGTCAAAGAGAAAATATTTACGAGTGTTTTGAATATAATTATATGTGTTGATTTGTTCAATTTTGAATACCAATCAAACAAAACTATTACCTCAAAATGAGAATTCTAACAAAAAAAATCCAAAAAAAACACAAATGTTGAGGCTGGAATAAAGTTTTTTTTGGGTAAATTTTCAACATTTTTTAAAAATGGAAGTAAAAGGCAATTTTGTGTGTGCAAAAAGCACCCTCAACATCTTTTAATAATGACATTAAAGATAAAATATCATGACTCTAAAAAAACTTAAAATTTCTACAATAGACATGACATTAAAGATAAAATATCAAAAGTCTTAATGATAGACATGACATTAAAGATACAATATCAAAAGTCTTAAAATTTCAACCAATTTTAGGCATGGTATTAAAGATAAAATATCATGTCTCTGAAAAGCCTTAAAATTCCAAGGATGACATTAAAGATAAAATATCACCTCTATGAAAATCCTTAAAATTCCAACAATTTTCAGCCATAGTGTCAATATTATTTTAGAAAATTATTACTATTTAATTTATATTAATTTATTTTTATTTTAAATTTATCATATTAATAACAAGTTATTGAATATAATGTCTTTTTTATATAATGTAAACACTTTAGTTATGATAAATGAATCACTTTACAAAACAAATGAATTTATATGTGATTTTGGAGGTTTTGATACTCTCTGCAATAAAACATTTATTTTTCCGGAAATTTGTGTCAATATTTTATTTTTAAATAATTTTGAAATTTGCAAATTGGTTTTTTAAAAACTATATTTCATTATTGAGAAATATATATATTTTTATTTTATTTTCATATAATAATAATATCAATAATATTAAATTTCTTTTGAATTTAATAAATCGAAACTAATAAACATATTAAAGATTTTGCAAAAAAAATTGTCATTTCCATAATCATATCGATTGCTAAGAAAATACACCATAAAAAAAATAAAAATAAAATAATAATAATAATAATAATAATTGTTCTCCGAGACTTATTATTTCTACATAATTTTTTTATTTTGACATATATATCCAATCAAATATATTGAGAATACGAAAACATTGAAAAAAATAAAAAATAATAAAAATAACAAGTAAATAAAAATATATATTTTAACATAAAAGAATTAAAAACATGACAAAAAAAATACAATATAAAAAATTCAAACATAAAAAATAAACAAAGAAAAAATAAAAAAACATAAAAAATGAGATTAAAAAAAAGAAAACTAAAAAACGTAATTTAAGAATTAAAAAAAAAATACAGAAAAAAGGAAACATAAAAAATAAATAAATAATATTGATGAGATAAATTAAAAAAAAAACAATTAAAAAAAAGAAAAATTAAAAAAACTTTAAAAGAAATAATTAAAAAAATAATAAAGCATTTAAAAATTAAACTGACAAAAAAAATATAAAAAAATAAATTGAAAAAAAAATAAAATAAAAAAGAAGGAATAAAAAATAAAAAATAAAATATTTAAAAAAACATTAAAAACTAATATTAAAAAATATTGAAAATAATAATTAAAAACATGGGAAGAAAAACATTAAAAGGCTTTTTTTTTTTTTAATTAAATAACAAAAAAAATAAATTAAAACAAATAAAAAACATGTTAAAAAAATTAAAATCTATTAAAAATAATTAAAAATAATAATTTACGAAATATAAAATAAAAATAATAATTAAAAAACAAATTCATTTAAAAATAAAAATTAAAAAATAATCTTAAAAAAATGGAATTTACCCTGCCCACGTCGCCGCGGGCCGAATTCCATTGTTATTATTATTATTATTTTTAATTAATTAATTAATTAATTATTTATTATATATATATATATATATATATATATATATATATATATATATATATATGCTAAGTTATGCAGATATGTTGGCATCTAGCTCTTGGGATAATCTATTTAGCTAGGGATTTGTCGAGACATTGGGAGCATTTATTGTGAAGCTTCACATAAAAAGGGTCGAATACATCAAGCAGATGAAGAAGCAATCGGTCCCATAGGCTATCTTTAGCGTGGTGGATGTTAAAATAATTTCTTTCTATATTTTTTTAAATTATGTTTGTTTGTTTGTTTGTTTGTTTGTTTGTTTGTTTTTTTTTTTTTTTTTTTAACTTTAAAGAAAATGATTTTGATGTTTTTTTCTTTGAAGTATGTGCTTTTTTGAAATTCTTCCGCATTTTCATTTATTTATTTTTTGATATTTTTATTTTTTATTTTTTGTTTAATTTTTTATTTATTTTTACAAGTTGATTTTGTTTTTGTTTTTGTTTTTGTTTTGTTTTGTTTTGTTTGTTTTGTTTGTTTGTTTGTTTTTTTTTTTTTTTTTTTTATGTTTTATTAGCAAGATGAGAATCATCAACATTTAAAAAATATCGACGCTGAATACATTAGAAAAATTAAACTATAAAAAATAAACCCTCTAAACAAAAAGGGTTGATGTTGCATCAACACTTTTTAAAATCAAGATGATAATCGCTAACATTTAAAAAAAAATGTTCATACTTGATACATAAAAAGAATTTAACATGTCAAAAAGAAGCCCTAAAAAAATGTGTTGATGTTGCATCAACATTTTTCAAAATCAACATGAAAATCACTAACATTTTAAAAAATATGTTCATGTTTGATACATAAGAAACTTTAAAGTGCCAAAAATATGCTAAAAAAAACAAAGGTGTATTCCGAATCACCACTTTTCAAAATCGAGTGATTTTTTGCTACCTCAGAAAAACGGGTAGTAGGTAATTTTCTCATTAGATCGGTAACGATGTTGGATTTGTTCTTTATTAATAGTTAAGGATTATAAGTTAAAGATAGAACGCGAGGAGTACTACTATTCATGAGTTTTAACATTTGAGGTCCCTATCCACCAATATATCATGAATTTTACAGATATGAGGCCTAGTGGTTGTCCTAGGTGAATTTGGTGAAATGATTATCCTACCACAACCTACCATAGATACATTTTTATGGCATTTTCAAAATTTAAAGTATAAAAGATATAAAAGTTTAAAATAAAATACAACAAGGATGTGCTTCCAAGAACTTCTAGAATTGTTCTTTTTTGGAAAGTACTCCACAATATTGTGAGGGTTTTTAGAACACTCAACGAGTCTCCTATAGTTTGATGGCCACTAGCTTAGGTGGCCCTTCTTCCCCAACCCCTCTATCGACACCTGACATAGATGCATTCAACGCTATAATCTCCAATGGGTTAAATTCCATAATATGAAGCCCTACGCTTTATCAAAAAGTTTGAGGATATTCTAAAGATAGAGATAAATGCTTATCATTTTAGAACAATGGCTCTTTAGCTTGTGGAATGAGATTTAGTGGGTTAGTTCATGGGGATTTAGCCTTCCCTACGCTCCTTGAAGAAATGGGTAAATAAAACTTGGCAGCCACTGATAAAGGGTCAAGTTTCCTCTTCTTTCTATGAGAGAGGGTTTTATACCTTCTTCTTCGAGAATAAGGAAGACTGAGACTTGATCTTTAGAAGAATTACTCATTTCATGGGTGCATAGGGCCTCTATTTAGATCAATGGAGCTTGGATTTTAACCTAGAATGTGATGTTCCTTCCATGGTTCTAGTCTGGTTAAACTCCCCTTCTTTCCTCTACATTGTTGGAACGATGCCACTTTTAATAGTATTGGAAACACCCTAGGTAAGTATATTGATTGTATCAAGCCACAAGAGGGTTTGTTTTCTTGTGCCATGACCTATGTGGAAGTACATATGGATGAAGTGAATCCGGTTGTACTAAATCTCAACCTAGATAAATTGTTCCAAATCCAAGAGCTAGATTATGACCAACTTCCTTTTAAGTGCAAGGTTTTTCATGAGTACATATTCCTTGCTAGAAGCTACAAAATGAAGATCGAGGACTAACAAAATCAGGTGGAAGAACAAGATTAATGGTAACAACCCAAAAGGAAAAGAGAAACATCAAAATTGACTAACAACCAGCCATGATAGAGTGATCTAACAACAAAAAAGGCAAGGGATCAACCACTCCATCCCAAGCAAAATTAGCTCTAGGAGAGGGTACTAACAATTAGGGTGTAGTGAAGGATAATAGAAATAATTTCAAAGTGCTCAACTTGGTTGAAGAGGAAGTCAAGGTTCCCTCGAGAAATGTCCCCCCCCCCCCCTCATAGAGCTTCCAAGTATCCTTCCAGGTCCTCACACATACAAGGTACCAAACTTGACATCCTACAACTACAGGCTCACAATCCCCATCCACGGGAACCCAAGTGGTGCACACCCTTTTTTGCATCTACAAGCTATCGGGCTATGGCACCACCTTCTAGGGAATATTACTAAGTTGAACATGAATGTTCTAGATAGTGTTTATGTTTTCTGTTGTTGTTGTTGTTGAAATTTTGGTAATATAAGATGTATCATGGTGTTTTGATTTTTGTCACGAATTGATGCTTATCGACGCTTACCATGCATTTAATTTATATGGGTATGCTAGTTGTGGCTGATATCAAAATTGTAGCCTAACAAATTGGTGATCCACTTTTGATACTTTTGTGAAGACAACCTCTACTCCAAGAAATATTTCAAACTAAAATGGTTTTATCTTAATCTATAAATGATGTCTAATTAAGTAGGGATGCCATGTATCAATTGCATGAAGAATATCCATCATTTCATTTTCATAGGTCATTTTGCCTAGGTTTTTATCACATAGGTGTTTATTGGTGAATGCCATTGGGAATCCCTTTCTGCATTAACAATGTCGTAATACCTTAACAATGTATGCATTCAGTAGTTGGCTACCTAAAATCAGCGGACCATCCTTATGTTGATTGTAGATTCCAAATATTTAGTAAATTGAGTAGGCATGAGCAAAATCAACCATGTGAATTTTCTCATGCTTGTTCGATTTTTAGAGTATTCCAAAATTTGTAATTGACATAGGCTCAAACGATCTGGTTTATACAAGGAATGAAATGAAATGGAACACACACATATAAATATAGCAGAGAGCATAACAATATAGTGAAAACCTAACCTCTATTGATAAATAAAACAATAGAATATTGTAGAACTCAAATTAGCTAGAATAGTGGTAGCTATCTCTAAAGGGATAGAAATGGTGGATACATTCCTTCAAAAAAAGTCATTACAAGAGGATGAAAGAATTTAAATTTAACATAGAGAAAGAAACCTAGAGGTATAAAATCCTAACCCTAGAGGATGAAGCAACAAAAGATTTATGTGCCTCAAGGTGGTTATTTGGTACATCAACTTCTCGGGGGTGCAACTTCATAAAATATACATTTGGGGTGCACAATAACACATTGGAAATAACTATCTCAGGATTACAAATTTTGGTTGGGGCCATGGTTGCATACTTTAGCCCCTCAAATTTCCAAAAAACATTATTTAGGGCCTCAAAACAACCTTGAAAGTTTGGGACCCAAAAACCATAGAAAAATTGCCAAGGAGATAGAGAACCACTAAGAAAGTGGAAGAGGTGGGTGGCCATCGATATCCAATTTTTTGATCAATCCTCCCCCCTTAGGGTGAATTGGTCTCCATTGTGTCAAGTTTCCTCATCAGATGGGGAAACTTCGATTGAATTTGGCTCCTAGTGAACCACTTGCCTTTGATAAAGAAGTTGTCATGCTTTGACAATCTGATAGAGTTGTATGTTTTGTCAGTGAGGATCCTTCATTTTGGTGTCCATTATTCCATTCGATATAGCTTATTTCATGTAGTCATGAATGAGTTATGTGGGTGATAATTTCTCGGATGCTTTTAAGGTGTCTAACATAGGTAGAAAATATGGTCAAAGAAACTCCACATTAAATACTAGGTGCAAGATGAGGAAAGGGGGAATACTCAATTCAAAAGAATTTTCACCCATACAGTTGTGAATGTGTAAGGCCCATATTGGAGTGATTTGAGCTTCGTATGGGGGCTTGTGAGGCACTGTTTCTATAAATGCAACCACCCCTTATCAACAACTTGAAACTTGTGTGGAATCCTATGCTAGTCTTGTTGCTACTTGTACTTGGCACTAACTTTCTGTAGGATATCATGAACATGTTGTTGGAGGTGTTGGATCTATTACACAAATTTTTCCACCCTAACTTGAACATGGGAGGAACCTTCTAGTGAAAATGTAATGGGAAGTGCTACATAAATTGGGGCAAATGGTTGGAACCCCAACCAAACCTGAAAAGGACTCTGATCAATAGAGCTCTTGAAGGCTATGTTATAGATATGTTGAACATATGGAAGGATTTCATCCCATGCACATGGATGCTTGGAGTTGTACATGTGTAAGATATGCACAATCATCCTGTTGGCCACTTCTCTTTTCCCATTTGTTTGGGGATGAAAGGTGGTTGATTTGGTTAGTTTGGTATCCATTAGAGACCATAGGATGAACCAAAAGGTACTAATATATATATATATATTTAAAATATTTGTCTGAAATAATGGTTTTGAGGTAGCCCAAATGAACCCAAACATGCTCAAAGAATATTTTAGTAATGGATTTGAATATGATATTCTTATTGCATAGTTCTAGGATGGCCATCTTAGAGAACCAATTAACAAGTTCCACGAATACACAATCATTATCATTCCTTGTGGAGGGTAATCCTGACATGTAATCCATGGAGGTTGAATCCTAGGGATTGTATGGGGTAGGTAGAGGAGTGTACAATCATTGCTTCTTGATGGATGGTTTAGCAGTGGAACATATAGTTCATGATATGATATACCAAATGATATCCTATTGAATATTTGTCTAGTAGACTCAATAATTATGAAGTACTACTACTGTTTTCTCCACATTGAAGTGTACTACCACCCAACTATAATGTGCCTCCCAAATTAGCTTAGCACGCTCGCTTGAAGGAAAACAGAGGTAGTCCAGGTAGCACAAGAAATCATCTTGGAAGTAGAAGTCTGGAACTTGTTTACCTATGATCAACGTATGGAATGCAACACTTACGTTAGAGTAAATACTATATAATTTTCACACCACTGAAAGGTCTCATGCCTAAAAAAAGTTAAGAACTATGGTTAGCACCACAACTGGGGGATGATTGAGGCAATCTGCAGCATGGTTGGTGTTGCCTTTCTTGTACTTGAGGTTCAAGTGGAATTGTTGTAGGTATGTGGATCACTTATGGTGGAGATCATTCAGTAGCTTTCCTTTTTTGTGCATGAATTGCAAAGGCCTATGCCTAGTATGGATGATCATATCCTCCCCCATAATATAATGCTTCCATTGTTAGAATGCTTGTACAATGGAGTACATTTCCTTGTTGTATCTGGGGTATCTTTGGAAAATATCAAAGAAGCCTTCACTGTGATAGGCCACTGGATGTCCTTGTGCAGTGACGAATATACCAATAACATAGTTGGAAGCTATTGTTCCAATCTCAAATGGCTATTTTAGGCCTGGCTGGGTGAGGACTATTGTAGAGCAAAGGTAGTGTTTCATATCCTCGAATACTTTCTATTGTTATTTAGACTAAGAAATATTTTATTTAGCTCCACCCATTATCACTTGAATTAAGGGCCAAGTGATACAAGAGAATGCCAACACAAACCTTTGGTAGAAATTAGCAAGGCCCAAGATGTTGCAGAGCTCTATTAGGGTCATTGGGGCTAATCAATTGTGGATGGCTTGGATCTTGGTTGGATCCACATACAATCCATTTTCATCCACAATGTACCATAAGTAATAAATTATAACATACCACATGAGTATCTATCTAGATTGACATATAAGTTATGTTTTCGTATGGTGCTCAGGACCTATGGAATACATTGCAAATGTTCTTCCTAGTTTATGCTAAAGAAGAGGATGTCATCCAAATATACAACCACAAAATAGTTTGTGAATAGTTGTTTGATATCACCCATCATCCTCATGAATTTAGTTAAAGCATTAGTCAAGCCAAAAGGCATGAACAAACACTCAAAAAGGCCTTCTTTAGATTTCAACATTGTTTTCCATACAATAGTTTTCTCAATTAGAACTTGGTGGTAGCCTAACTTTAGATCAATCTTACTAAAGAACTTGTCACCCTTAAGATGATAAAAAATATTGTCAATATGGGGGATCAAGGATATATTCTTAACAATTATTTTTTTTAGAGCTATATAATCAATGTAGGGTCTCCATGTCCCATCCTTCTTCTACAAAACACAATTGGGCTCCCACAAGGTGAGGATCTTGGTCAAATGTGGCCCTTTTGTATGAGCTAGTGAATTTGACATTTTATTTCCTAATTCTCTATGAGAGAGCATCTATGTATTGGGCCATTAAGTAAATGATCACTAGGTATCAAGTCAATTGAGTTTTTGACCTGGCTGTGCAAAGGCATTCCCATAGGTGAAGTGTAGATATCAACTCTGTATGTTTCTACAATCTTGTCCTCATGCTTCTATTTTGTAGATATCCCTTGTGCTAAGGCTATGGTGCTTGCAATGAATTTCCTTTCACCTTATAACCAATCCATGGAGACTCCAGAGGGAAAACTTTTCACTCTGAGAGATTACCTTTTAGAACTATTTTGATGATATTAGTGAAATTACAATAGTAGAAACTAGGTCTAGTATCCTGTAGAGATATCCCCCTAGATTCACAATGACACTACGTGGATGGAACTCAAAAAAATCATGACTTTTCCACATATAAGGTTTTCCTAAAAGAACATCGTGAACTTCGAGTGGGGTAAAATCACACAACACCTCATCTTTCAAGGGGTTGATGCAATAGGACAAGCAACATTACTGACTGATACATACGTCTTGTCCATGGATCAACTGTTAGGCCCCTATAATACTAACGCATCCTCCTTATTGTTATTGTAGTGTAGCCCCCTATTGTTATTGTTGTTGTAGGTTTTAACCCTATACAAAAATGACCTGCATACAAATTCTAAAACATAGAAAATAAACAATGTGAGAGCATAACACATAAAACACATATACATAGAGATTTCCCCTGGATCCCAAAACCAGGACTACCAGCTTGATTTTTCATTATTTTCCTTTCAATGTTACAATACATATTTATACATGTCTAAGCATCCAATACCATGGATCGAAAAACATCACGTCCAAAACCATGTGTGAAAAATCATGCACAAAACCATAGGTAGGTCTGCCCAACCTAATATAGGGTCCAAAAACAAAATTTTCCGGGGCACTGCCCCGGACCCCATAGAGTGGGGTTACCTTCACCCCTCAAATCCCCTGTGACCCCCCCCGCTATGCAATTGACGCAACAAAGGGGTTAACTATGTGGGCTAGTTGTGAAAATAATATAACACAACCCAAAATTCTCCCACTTGTTGTTTTATTTCCACAGGGGGCCACAAGAGAGCTTAGTCATTTATCCATCCCTGTAACGCCCATTGTTTCTCTACACCAAGAGAACTTCTTAGAGATCACAGAATTTGTCAATGCATTTGTAGTATTCTTCAAAGTGTCCACCTTTACCAGCAACACCTTTTTGTCTTCTATCATATCCCTCACAAAGTGATACTAAACATCAATGTGCTTTGTCTTTGAATGATATGCAGGGTTCTTTGCCAAGAAAATTTCACTTTGGCTGTCACAGTCTATCCTTATAGCTCCCTGTACTAACCCCATACTTGAACACAATCTTTGCAACCAAACTGCTTCCTTGCTTGCATGAGTGGCTGTCATGTTTTTTGCCTCTGTAGTTGATAGTGCCACTACAGATTGTTTCTTACTCATCCAACTGACTGCACCTACAAATAGGTTAAACACATACCCACTTGTAGATCTTCTCTGATCCATATCTCTAACCCAGTCTGCATCAACAAAGCCATGAATATCCAACACTCTGTCCAATCTTGGTCTTCCTTGGTAGCACAAACATAATCACTAGAGCCACGCAAATACCTGAAAACCCGCTTCACTGCTGTCCAGTGCTCCTTCCTTGATTTTGACATAAACTTGCTCAATACTCCCATTGCATGTGCAATGGCTGGTCTAGTACAGACCATCGCATACATTAGGCTACCGACTACACTTGCATATGGAACACGGGACATGTCCTCTTCCTCTTCTTATGTCTCGGGACACTGTTCAGCAGATAACTTTACTCCTATAGGAATAGCAACCTTCACCGGTTTACTATCATGCATATTAAACCTCTGCAATATTGTCTCAACATACTTCCTCTGGTTTAACCAGAGCTTCCTTTGTTTGATCTCTTTTAATTTCCATGCCCAAAATATAGTTTGCAGTATCAAGATCTTTCATGTCGAATTTGGAGGAAAAATGGGTCTTCAAATCTTGGATAATTTCTTTGTCATTTCCAACCAGCAACATATCATCCACATATAAGACCAAATAAATAACACAGTCACCAATTAATTTAAAATACACACAATGACCTGTTTTGCTTCTCGTGAAGCCAAGTCCTCGTATAAATGTATCAAATTTCTGATACCACATCCTTGGTGACTGTTTTAACTAATAGAGAGACTTATTTAACTTGCATACCATTTTTTTCTTACTCTTCACCGCAAAACCTTCAGTTTACTTCATGTAGATCTCCTCATCCAGATCCCTGTGAAGAAATGTTGTCTTCACATCCATTTGTTCTACCTCAAAATCAAAAGCAGTAACAACAAATAAAAGTAATCTAATAGAAGTTACCTTGGAAATGGGAGAAAAAATATCACCAAAATCAATTCCCGGCACCTGGGAATAACCTTTTGCTACCAACCGAGCTTTGTATTTCTCCACCTTTCCTTTTGCATTTGTCTTCTTCTTAAACACCCGTTTGTTGCTAATGGGTTTCATTCCATTCGGAAACTCCACCAGATCCCAAGCCTCATTTTTGTGCAAAGATGCCATTTCATCAACCATGGCCTCTTTCCAGAGTTTTCCATCCTCTAAATCTATTGCTTCCTTCACAGTTCTGGGATCATCATCAGTAATAGATAAAGCAAAATTTGAACAGAAAGCAGATGGAATATACCTTTCTGGCTGCCTTCTTTCTCGAACTGATCTTCTCACACTCAGAGTTTGTGGCTCTTCATCTTCTGATTCCTCCTCTACTGTAGAGTCTGATTCTTCCTCCTTAAGCTCAAACTCTATCTTCTCAGGTTCCTTTGGTTGGACTACATGTTTAATAACATCTTTCACCTCTCTAAACACCACATCTTGGCTGTACAAAACCTTCCTTGTTACTGGGTTCCAAAGCTTATAACCATTTAAACCATCCTTATACCCAATAAATATGCACTTTTCAGATTTACTATCCAACTTGGTTCTTTTCTCCTTTGGAACATGTACATATGCATCACATCCAAATACCCTCAGATGTGAAAGAGAGGGTTTCTTACTAATCCATACCTCTTGTGGAGTCTTATCCTCCAACGCTGATGAAGGTGATCTGTTGACTAGGTAACATGCTGTCTCCACTGCCTCTGCCTAGAATTCTTGTTCTAACTCGGCACCACTGAACATGCTTCTTGCCCTTTCCATCAACGTCTTGTTCATTCTTTCTGCAACTCCATTTTTCTCAGGTGTGTATGGAGTAGTCCTCTGCTGTGCTATACCACACTTCTTGTAGAATTCTTCAAATTCCTTACTGCAAAACTCTCCACCGTTATCTGTCCTCAACACCTTTATCTTCTTCTCTGTTTGGTTTTCCACCAGAGCCTTAAATTCTTTAAACCTATCAAAGACTTCAGATTTCTTTTTAAGCAAATATATCCTTGTATTCCTTAAGAAGTCATCTATAGATTATACATAGTACACAGAATTACCCAGTGATGGAACCTTCACAGGTCCAAACACATAACTATACACAAGCTCTAATATCTATTTTTCCCTCTTACCACTAGAGGGGAAACTCACCTGATTCTGCTTCCCATATACACAATTTTCACAGACATCAAAATCTAGAGAGATATTACTCATACCTTCTACCATACCTTTACCATGAAGTATTCGAAGGCCCTTCTCTCCAATATGTCCAAGCCTTTGATGCTGCATCATTATCTTCTCTCCAGAGACCACTAGATTTTCTGCTCCACTTTCAGGAACCATGGAACTGTTGCACCCATCAACAACAGTGCTACCTTGCAGCTTGTATAAAGTTCCAATCCGAATTCCCTGCATCAATACCAGTGCCCCCTGAACCATCTTGCAGGTATCCTTCTCGAACACTATTTTTACACCTGCATCATCCAACTTGCTTACATAAATAAGATCTCTGGATAATGCAGGAATATGCAGAACACATGAAAGTGTTCTAACCCTTCCACCTTGCAACTTCAACTTTAATTTTCCGCGACCAACAATTCTAGTCTTCCTGTCATCCCCCAAGAAGACATCACCACCATCATATTTCTCATACACGTAGAACCACTCTCTATGGGGAGTGAAGTGAAAGGATGCACCTAAGTCAATCAACCATGCCTCATGATCTACATGTGTACTTGAAGAAGCCAAGTACACATCCCCACCTTCATCTGAGGTGGTTTTCGCCTCCGCAGAAGGAGCATCATCAGATCCCTTTCCTTTATCAGGAGCTTTAGATTTACTCTCCCTTTTGTAGTGCCCTTCCTTTTTGTATTTCCAACACACCACCTTTACAGGTCTTCCTGGAGATTTAGATCTCCCACTAGATGACTTATTTTTGTTTCTGTTCTGGGACCATCCTCATACATACAAGGCATCACCATTCTGGCTCTCCATATTTTTTCGTCTCATCTCCTCTGTCAGCAAGGATGAGACTATTTCATCAAACTGCAAGGCAGTGGCATTGCTACCTATTGCAATAACTAGACTATCCCACGAAACTAGTAGAGAACACAACAAACTGATACACTTATCTTCATCTAAAATCTCAATATCAATAGATAATAACTGACTTACCACAATATTAAATGCGTTCAGATGTTCTGTCACCGAGTCTCCATCTTTCATCCTCAGGTTATACAACTTTTTCTGTAGGAATAATTTATTCACCAGAGACTTAGATTGGTATAAAGTCCCTAACGTGTACTACAAAGCCTCCGCTGTAGCTTCCCCCTGATACATTAAGCAATACTGAATCTGAGACACACAATCGTATTGTGCTCTTAGCCTTCTAATCTAACTTCTTCCATTCTTCATCAGACACTCCTGTTGGTTTAGTACCTGGATCTACAAGGACCCACTGATCTTTATCCACCAACAGATCCTCCATCTTGAGTTTCCATAACTTAATACTTTGACCAATAAATTTCTCGATCTCTATCTTTCCACTGCTCGCCATCCTCTTTCACCACTAGAATCGATCCCGCAGATATCCCATTGAACAGGGTCTACCACAGGTCTGAGTGAAACCCCTCAGCAACAAAGGTGTCCCCTTGAAGCCAAAACTGCTCCGATACCAAATGTAAGTTTTAACCTCGTACAGAAATTACCTGCATACAAATTCTAAAACACAGAAAATAAACAATGCGAGAGTATAACACACAAAACACATATACACAAAGATTTTCCCCTGGATCCCAAAACTGGGACTACCAGCTTGATTTTTCATTATTTTCCTTTCAATGTTACAATACATATTTATACATGCCAAAGCATCCAATACCATGGACCGAAAACCATCGCGTCCAAAACCACATGAGAAAAATCATGCACAGAACCATAGGTAGGTATGCCCAACCTAATATAGGGTCCAAAAACAAAATTTTCTGGGGCACTGCTCCATACCCCATAGAGTGGGGTTACCTAGACCCCTCAAACCCCCTGTGACCCCCCCCCAGCTATGCAATCGATGCAAGGAGGGGGGGGGCTCCGCCCCCCTTCTAACCCCCCGGTTAACTACATGGGCTAGTCGTGGAAAGAATATAACACAACCCAACAGTTGTGCCCATGTATCCC
The DNA here is from genome assembly GCA_031772625.1 of Pinus tabuliformis. Taxonomy (NCBI): domain Eukaryota; kingdom Viridiplantae; phylum Streptophyta; class Pinopsida; order Pinales; family Pinaceae; genus Pinus; species Pinus tabuliformis. Next base: position 477,151,888 of record CM062812.1, on the reverse strand, counting down.
CCATATTATTATTGTTGTGCCTATATATCCCCCATATTATTATTGTTGTGCCCAATAAAAGCCCACTATTGTTATTGTTGTGCCCTTACATTATTACTGTTATGTAGGCTCTGATTATATTGTGACCCCTTAGACTCCTATAGACTCCTATATATACCAAGAAGGTCTTATCATTTGTATCATCCAAGAATTGTTCATTTATGTAATGTAAAGTAGGTTTACCCCTCGAAGAAGATGATTTTTAACTCGTTGATCTATCTTTTCTTATGTTTTGTGAGCTGGTTGCATAACATTTAGTATCATAGCTTTGGATTCTAGGATTTCACAGCTTCAAACAGGGCATCTAAAATTGTGACCACGTGGAACCAAAATCTTCATGAACTTCTTGTAAAAATTTCACATCTTGGTTCACTATATTTTCTAAGATATGGTCTGAAGAAGTTAGGATTTTGCATGCTTTAGAATTCAGTCTCAAACAAGTGACCGTGGGAAAATCATCATAAATTCCTATACGAGCATCATATTTTAATTTCATAAAAAGTTACTGAAATTGCACAAACTTTAGTTTTTTGTTTATCATTTTTAGGGTCGAAGGTTGAAACAATTACATGTGGCATTCATTGCAAGTTTGCCTTACTAAACCAGTCCATAATCAATTCATCGTGGGAGATTGGGCATAACATTATCTTAAAGAATCCAATTCTGGTTTAACTTGTGGCATTGGAAAGAACACTGAAAGGGATACCACAAGACGGAATTTAAGACCTTGGAGATACAAAATTATAGAGATACAACAATTTCAATATCGAGTTCCTAAAAAGCAAGAAAAATGTGTGTATTTTTTTAAACATTTTGCATAACCTTTGTTTGAAAAAAACATTTTTAAAGTGATTCAAAGGGCAGAGTGAAGCATAGATATTGTTGTTTGATTCCAAAATACCTTGAAGTAATAAAATGGACACACCTATTAAGCAACCAAAATGCTATACTATGACACATGAAGAAGATGAAGAAATGCAACATGATATATCAAAATTACGAGACCAAGTGCAACAAATTTTTCTCTCGCAAAGAGTAACAAAAAATGAATTAGAAGCGATGATGAATGTTAAGATGGATGGTTTAGAAGTAAAACTAAAAAGGGACATGGAAGGTTTGAAGGATGGTTTAAAAGCAGACATGGAAGCAATGATGAATGTCAATATGGAAGGGTTGACAAATTTGTTGCAAGAAAGGTTTTCCAATGGTGACAAGGTAATCCATGAAAATCATGATGAGGAAAAAAGGAATATGAATTATGATTTTAGAGACTCCAATGTTGGGTTTAAGACCCACCACATTCCAAATATCGATATGAGGAAGTTTGATGGCAAGGATCTAGTAACATGGATACTACATATGGAGCAATATTTTGATCTCCATGATGTGCAACACACACAAAAAGTACGCATTGCATCTTTATATTTAGAACCCAATCGATTTGTATGGTATCTATTTATATGTTCTCGTAAACCACTTGTCACTTGGTCAATTTTTACAAAGAAAATGATAACACATTATGAGGATACAAAGAGAAACACCTTCTTTAGCCAATTGATAAATCTCAAACAAAAGGGTTCAATGGCGGAGCACATTTAGGACTTCCAAAAATTGGATATTGAGGTAAATGATTTTCTAGAAGAGCATAGGATTTATTTCTTCATAGGGAATTTAAAGGATAACATCCAACATGAGGTTTTCCTTTGAGAACCCGATTCATTGGAGAAGACATTCAGGTGGAAATAAAAATTGAAAGAAAATTTATGGCAACAAGGAAGCCTAACGCTCATAACTATTACGATGGGAGTGTTGTTTCTCCTAGCCTTCCATAACCTACAAGGTTGGCACCAAAAAGACTGGAGGAAAAAAGAGCGAAAGGGATTTGTTACAGTTGTAATAGAAAATACATTAAAGGCCATAAGTGTGCTGAGAATAAATTATTTTACATAGATTGTGAAGAGGAGGAAGAAAAGGAACGGAAACATCAAAAGAGGAGGATATATGCTAGGAACCAACCCCACAGAAAGAAGATATGAATCCGACCATATTTTGTGATGCATTGGTGGGAACCACCACCCCTCAAACTCTTAAGATATAAGGATATATCAAGAAGAAAAATGTAATGGTGTTGATTAATTCGGGTAGTACACATAATTTTATTCATTGTAAGATAGCCAAGGAATTGAATTGCTTCCTATATCCAACACTAGAGTATCAAGTGATGGTTGCAAAAGGAGGAACTATAAATTCCTATGGAAAGTGCCATAATATCAAGCTAACCATAGGGTAATATGTATTGAATATTCCAATGCTTTCCATTCCAATGGGTGGTGCCGATGTTGTACTGTGAGTCCAATGGTTACATTCTTTGGGGATGACAGATTTTTATTTTCAAGAACTTTTCTTGATTTTTTTTTGGGAAGGAAAGGAGGTTGAATTAAGGGGTATTGCGGGGAAACCAAGAAATATAGTCATCTCTAATGGCATGAAAAAGATTATGAAGAAATAGCAACAGGGTGTAATTGCACAATTATGCTCACTAGAGGTTGAAATATCAAAATCATCTATTTCTCTAGATTTTCGAAAAGTATTGGACAATCATTCCAAGGTATTTGAGTCTCCCAAAGGACTCCCACCTATTTGTGATCATGATCATGATATTCATTTGATTCCAGAAAGTGTTCCTCCAAACATCATGCCTTACGGATATCCCTGTGCCCAAAAGAGTGAAATTGAATATATGGTTGAACAAATTCTGGAGGCCAATATAATTCAACCTAGTCAAAGTTCTTTCCTTTCTCCAGTAGTATTGGTGCACAAGAAGGATGGATCATGGTGTATGCATCTGGATTATAGTGAGCGCAGCAAGCTCACTATTAAAAATAAATTTCCCATTCCTGTCATTGAAGAATTTTTGGATGAATTACATGGAGCAATTTACATCACCAAGTTGGATCTTCGTTCAAGATATCATCAAATTAGAATGAAGGTTGAAGACATTCCAAAAAAAATATTCAGAACTCATGAGGGTCATTATGAATTTTTGGTCATGCCTTTTGGACTTACTAATGCACCTTCTACATTTCAATGTTTGATGAATTCCATTTACAAACCCTTCCTTAGAAAATCTGTGTTAGTCTTTTTTGATGATAGAATAACCTACAACAAGTCTTGGAAGGATCATGTTTAAAATGTTGACAGGGTGCTCAAACTATTGGAGGAGAAACATTTATATGCATAAACCTCAAAATGTTTCTTTGGAGTACAGGAGGTGGAATATTTGGGTCATATTGTATCTCATGAAGGTGTTAAGGTAGACCCTAACAAAGTTAAAGCCATTAAGGAATGGAAAATCCCCACAACCATAAAGAATCTCTAAGGATTTCTCGGGTTGACAGGATATTATCACAAGTTTGTTAAGAATTTTGGGAGAATAGAAGCACCTCTAACAACTTTACTGAAGAAAGATGCATTTTATTAGATTCTAGAAGAAACTAAGGCCTTTTAAAATCTTAAAGAGGTAATGTGCCAAGCACCGGTCTTAGCTACACCAAATTTCACAAAAACCTTTATTGTGGAATGTGATGCCTTAGGAAATGGAATTGGCATTGTTTTAATGCAAGAAGGAAGACCCATTGCTTTTTAAAGTCACCCGATCAAAGAAAAGTATTTACACAAAACTATTTATGAGAAGGAAATTTTGGCAATACTACATGCACTAAAGCAATGGCAACCTTACCTAATGGGAAGGAACTTTAAGATAAAAACAAATCATGTTAGTCTTAAATAATTTTTGGAACAAATATTATCTTTAGAAGAGAAACAAAAAGGTCACAAAAATGTTGGGTTATGACTTTGAAATCATCTACAAAAAAGGGAAGCAAAATGTTGTTGTGGTTGCACTCTCAAGAAAGAATGAGGATGTGGAAACCTTGCTTTGTGCCATTTCTATTATCCAACCTGATTAGATAAATGGAGCAAGGGATGAATGGAAGAATGATGAAGGGGTGTGGATACTCATTCAAAAGTTGTAGCAAGATCTTAGTACATCTGATACATTTAACTGGAAAAATGATTCATTATGGTACAATGATCGCTTATATATTTGTAAGAATTCCCAACTCAAACAAAAATTCTTTTGGAATCGCACACCTCCCCCTTAGGAGGGCACTCACGATTTTTAAAAACTTACCACAAGGTCAAGAAGGATTTTTTTTGGGATGGCCTTAAATCTGATATTCAGAAATTTGTGGTAGAAGGTTTGGTTTTTCAACAAAATAAAGTTGAGACAATTAAGACCATGGGTTTGTTACAACCTTTAGCAATTGCAAGTCAACGTTGGGAGGAGGTCTCAACGTATTTTATCACAGGTTTACCTAAGTTTGAAGGAAGGATTGTCATCAAGGTGGTAGTTGATAGACTTACCAAGTATGCACACTTTTGTGCATTATCTCATCCTTTTAAAGCCAATACAATTGCTATTGAAATTATGGAAACAATTCAAAAGCTACATGGAAACCCAAAGATTATTGTAAGTGATAAAGATCCAATTTTCACTGGAAATTTTTAGACGAAATTATTTCCTTGTCTTGGTACTTAATTCGCTCATAGTTCATCTTATCATCCTCAATCTGACATACAAACTGAGATAGTGAACAAATGTTTGGAAGGATATCTTCATTGCCTTGTATCTGATAAACAAACACAATGGGTCAAGTGGTTACCTCTATTTGAATGGTGGTATAGCACTCCCTTCCATACCGCAACAAAAATTACCCCATTTACGTCACTTTATGGATATCATCCACCATCCATCATTTTATCTTTAAGATAAAAGTATAAGGTTTAAGAAGTGGAAGATCACATCGAGCATCAACAACAAGTTCTCAAACTCTTAAAGGATAACATCACTTTGGTGCAAAATCGAATGAAACAATAGGAAGATAAACATCACAGCGAAAGAATTTTTGATGTAGGTGATTGGGTATTTTTACAGCTACAACCATACAAACAAATTTACCTCAAGCAAGCTAATAAGGATAATAAATTATCACCCAAGTACTATGGTCCTTACAAGGTGTTGCAAATAATTGGTACTATGGCATACAAATGGGAGTTTCCTGAATCTTTGCAAGTACACCTAGTTTTCCAAGTTTCATGCTTAAATAAGGTTATCGATGACAAGATCCCAGTTCAAACAGTGTTGCTAGAACTTAATGAAGAAGGGAAAATCATATTTGAGCCTGAAACAGTCACGGAAACAAGAATCTAATAGCTACGAAATCGATTAATTTAAGAGTATCTCATTAAGTGGAAGAACTTAATCGCTGCAGATTCCACATGGGAGGATGAGAATTTTATATAGAAGCATCAGGAACTACTCAAGTGTTGAGGACAACACTTTTTTGAAGGAGAGGGGCATGTTAGGTCCCTAAAATGCTAGTGTATCCCCCTTATTGTTATTGTACTGTGGCCCCTATTTTTATTGTTGTGCCCTTACATTATTGTCATTATGTAGGCTTTGATTATATTGTGACCCCTTAGACTCCTATATATACCAACGAGGTCTTATCATTTGTATCATCCAAGAATTGTTCATTTATGTAATGTAAAGGAGGTTTCCCCCTCAAAGATGATAATTTTTAAGTTGTTGATCTATCTTTTCTTCTGTTTTGTGAGTTGGTTGCATAAAATCAAACAACCAATGGTGTATGGACGGGGGTTTGGCACTATCAACAACTTCAATATTTTTATGACCTTGTCTAAGATCAAGTTCCTTTGAATCCCCCTGTTAACAATGAAATGTAGTGGGGTCCCCTTCACCCACATTTATGAATGGAAGATGTTATACCCCTCCTCAGGCTTCTCTGGTTCTTTTGGTTTTTTGTTGCCACGATAGCACTGGGTTCTACATTGATGATACACTTTCCTTTATCATGTTCTGAATCAGAATTTGAACTAGAGTACACTTCTTTCTCTTTAACTTTGACCAACAATTATTTTTTTTAGTTACATTCATCAATTTGGTGCTATGGTAATTTGTGGAATTCACACCACTTTCCAGTGTCCTTCAACTTCCCATTATCTTTCTTTGCTTGTGAATTGGGACAATTGTCTTAGGGTTGGGTCTCCCTGATTTTTCCATTGCTCTGTGAGTTAGGGACACCTTTTATAGGCTTCTATTGTAGTTAAATTATACCTTGAAGGGTGTAACACCTTCTAAATTTCTACTTTTTGAAGGTTCCTTGGCTGTTGTTTCTAGTCATCAAAGGATCTAGGTGAAATTTTCCATCATCTCATTCCTTTATCGCTTGAGTGATTCCTGGAGCAAAAATTGATAATATCTCTTACTTCATTATCTCTATTTTATTTCACCATGGGATGCCACTTGGGTTGGCAAGAGCAGTTGTTCTTATGTGAAATTGCTCAAGACCCAACTCTCTAAACCCTAACCTCGTCAAGGACAAGAACAAGGAAACACCAAAGAGATGATTGATTTGGTACAATTTATTTGATTTGTATAAGAAATGAAATGAAATATAGGAAAGGAAATGGAACACACAAAGAAATATAGTAGAGAGTACAATAACATAGTAAAAACCCAACTTCTTTTGATAAATAAAATAACAAAATAACGTAGAAATCAAACAGACCAAAATGGTTGAAGGGAAAGAGACGACAATTATAATCCTTTGCAAAGAGCTATTACAAGAGACCAAAAAAATGGCCATTTAACATAAAGAAATAGCCTAGAGGTACAAAACCCCAATGCTAGAACATTAAATGCCAAAAGGTTTATAGGCCTTGAGGTGGTTAGTTGGTACATCAACTTCCTAGGGTCACAAATTTTGCATACAATATTTGTTTGGGGTCAAAAATAGTCCATTTGAAATAACTATATGAGGATTGCAACTTTTGGTTGGGGCTAAGGTATGCCAGGGAAATCCCTAGCCAATTCTTGCCCCCCCAAAACACCAAAAAGTATCATTTAGGGCCTTAAAATTGTCTGGAAAGTTTGGGAGATGAAACACCTTTAAAACGTTGTGAAGAAGATATAGAAGAATTGATAAAGTAGAAGAGGTGGGTGGCCACTAATATCAACATGGATCATTAAGTGGATCAATGGGATGCTATGATCATGCTCACTGTTAGCCTCCTGCTGCAGCAGGTATTCATTTTTCATGATTGAAATTTTTACATGCCAAATATGTCATACGTTGCAAGCTGCAGTGTTCCATATTTCCACAAGAAGCAATGAAAGTGTGCTGGTCCAAATGCCACTGCTGTATTCCATTTTTGATGAGTTTTTTCAGTTAAGGGAAGGCCAAACAGCTAAATCTTGGTCTCCCTAGATTTCAATTTCCTATTGTAGAATATAGAGAATGTATCTGTCCAAACAGCTAAATCTTGGCAGATTTGTAGATAAGTAGAGAATCAAAGGGACCCAACTGTTTAATCTGGGCCCTGGAAGAAATAAGTGCAGATTCAGATAGGAAACATTCAAAAGAAAAATTGTAATTCTGGGTTTGCAAGTCTAAGTGCACCCTAATCAGAAAAGAAGAAAAAATGTTAGGACAATACGCTGGGTAGGTAGCTGTTTGGTGGCAGAATGATGACTGATGATAAATTTTGTGTCTCGCAATGTCTTATCTTTTCAGATCACAGTTATTAGACAGTTTTATTTCAAAGGAGGTACTCAAGCTGGAATTCACTAACCTCCCCTTCTTCTTATTTCCCCCAAGTCACTTACTAACATCCCCCAAGAGGTCAAGATCTTCTTGAGCCTCTCAGTTTCATCATTTCCATGACATTCGCCTTGGTGAGGATCTGCTTCACCCAAGGATTGCTCACTCATCTTCTGTGAGCCTTCTTTTCCCAACAAAGCCTAAGGTCTCATACCTTAGCGCCCTCTGTTCATCTCCATATTAACTACTAACTTTATTATATAACTCCCTATCAGTTTTTTCCTTCCCCTATTAAAATCATGTATATAAAACTCCCCTATGTAAATATTCCCTCCCTGGAAATATAGCCATATTTTTATAAGCCCGGGAAAAAATGGTCCATCTGGGGCTATTTTTAGCCCATCCGAGTCATAGCAGGGATTAATCTGACACCTGGTCAGACTAATAACCTCTTCCCTAACTCTAAAAACCCTCAAAACCCACTTTTTATCCCTTCACCCCAAGTTTGGGCATAAAATGCTAACCTGCGCTGAAAAACCCATAAATCCGCCATTTCCTAAGTCTAAACCCACCCGCGCGCTATATTTAAATGGGAATATTCCCGCGAATATCCCCGCCCACTAACCCGCCGCCGCCTCGCGCCTACCGCCAACCGTTGGATCTTCTGCCCCGCAGATCGAAGGTGGGTGGGCCGTCCCATCTCCAAAACGCCCGAGCTTTAGCATCCGGGAGATGGGCGGTATTGCTGCCGTACCTCCCGCCACGCATCAAGCGTTGGGCCGTGGCAGAGCCCTCTCCCCCGAAACCACCGTTGACCATAAGCGGTGCGCCACAAAACCGGAAACCGCCCCTGCCTGCATCACCCGCCTGCCCAGTGACGTCACCCCCTGCCCAGTCACTATGTCGAGTCACCTGCCTACGAGGCCTCCTGCAACGTCATTGCCACGTATCCCTGCCACCGTACCTGCCACGTCACCATCCGTACATGATGATGTCATGCTGACATCATCCTGCCACATCGTCCTGCTGACGTCACCCGCTGTACAATGTCACATCATGCTAACGTCATGCTGACGGCATCAGCACTTTTTGGGCGCAAAGGCGCGAAAATCGCACTTCGGAGCCCCGGAATCCGATTCTGAGGCAGTTTTTGATGAGCGATTTGCGCCTAGATTTTTTGGGCCTGAATGGGGAATCTTCAGGGAATATTTTCATTCTGCGGCCCCCAGCAAGCCCGAAAGACGTCGAATGACCCATTTTTCCTCGCGAAGCTTGCCGGAAGGAGCAGAAAGCAGTTTCGAAAGAAACAGAGGCCGAACATCGGCCATTTATTTGTGAATAAGACCCACAGCACCTCAAAACAGCATCAATTTATTGCCAAAGGGTATCAGAGGAAGAAGGAGAGCCAAAGAGTATCAGTCGAAGATTTTTTAAAAAGGGCTCGAAGCACTTAAACATTGATGAGCCCCCCAAAAAGTCAAATCAAGAGGGGTAAGCCCACCCTAGCTCTCAAATCACAGTGAGAGGCATTTAAAACCGCCGAACAGCAAGGGTGCAAAGACCAATGCATAGTTATAACAGATGAAGAACACAGAGCCACCAGGACAGATATTAACTCATTATGATACAACTGCCCCCAGCAAGGCTCAAAGATATTTTCTGGCATTTATTTCTAGATAGGATTAGGTTAAAGTAATCAATTTTCTGTCAGACCTATTAGGTCGGCTGTAATAGATAATTTTGAATAAATCTTCCCTATATATACCACCCTCTGTATTGTTTAAAGGGTTGGTTGGTTGATAGTTTTTCAGTGGAGACTCGCACTGTATACCTGATATGTTTTCTGTAATCAAAGACTGCTGAAAAGCTTGGAGGAAAGACTGTCTGCTCTATGTCTAATGGTTTCAAGAAGTGATTTTGGAATTCATGTGCTGCGACATGACTCAATAAGATTTTCCTATCTCTATTTTTTCCATTTGATATACCGTCTAAATAGCAGAAAGAAAGAATAGTCTAGAATTGGTTTAACTGCCCTCTATGCTCAGTTTCTGCTGTTTCTTTATGTTTTCCTCTGGATCAGTCATGAATATGAATTCCCTTCGGCTCATATTTCCCCTAATCCATTCATCTTTGACAGTTGTCTAGGAATTCTTAACTGCTCCTAGATAGAGCTCATTCACTTTCCCCCTTTAAGCATAGTGCGAGATTCTTTGTTGCCTCTCATTCCTTATCCCTCATTCCATCCTTTTAAGCTTTAAGTGTTGTTTCATGAGCAACTACCTTGCTCTTTATTTCTCTTGTGACCAAGAAAACGCACCAGCAGTCCGACTCCTAGACTCCACGCCCAATGGTTTGAAACTTCCAGACTATGCCTTGCCTCTCTGTTTGAAAACATCAATTTTTCCACCAAAGACAAAACAAAAACCCTCTGGACTCGAGACCTAGCCTAAAATCCTTTTAAACAAAGCTAAATCATAAAGAGAGAGCCCTCTCTGATTGCAGGTTGGCTAGAACCTGCAATCCAAAGTGGTTTGTGGTTACCTCGGCCGTATCCTTTTCCGGAGCTTTAAGGACAACCTGAGTGATAACATAATGGCGACTCCACTGGGGACCTTCCTCAGATAATTTCATAAAGTGTCACAAAGAAAGTTGGAAAGCTCCACTAGGAGGAACTAAACCTTCACAACTATTTTTCAAGTCTAGTTCTGATCTTTGATGGTGGACAGAGATCAGGCACTCAAAGTTAATATATCCACCTGGCGACTCCACATCATCCTCATAATAAAGACTCCACTGGAGAAATGAACCCAAAAGAAATTTATGAGCAGATCAGGCTTTTGACCTGGATTATTATCCAAGAGGTCATGTTCTTTCTCCTCCATAAAATTTTGCTGTACATATGGTTTGAACTTGACTTTTATGTTTTTCCCATAGAAAATGTTGAAGAAAGCCCTCCTTGCACATTAGAACAACAGCCTCTAAATGCTACTGATGCTCACCTTATAGTCAAGGGGGACACTACTGTCAAAGCAAATCATCCTATCCTTGTTCACACCGAACCCAATCATTTAGCCCCTGTACACAATCCCCTGCCTCGTAAGGTTCCTGATAGATATAAGCCACTCATTTTGCCTCCCGTGCTTAAACCTTTTCCCAAAAATCATCCCATGTATCTCCCAAGATTTGATGGAGAGAATGGAGTTACTGCCCAAAAGCATATCCAGGCTTTTGATGATTATTTAAACATTTTTGAAGTAGAAGATGAGGATGTTAGTCTTAGGCTGTTTGCCCTTTCTTTGCAAAGTGAAGTTAGGACTTGGTTTAAAGCATTGCCTGAGGCAAGCATCTCAAATCTCCAGCAGTTATTCAAACTCTTCCTTGATAGATGGATGATCAAAGTCAATTTCCTTGCGCTCATAGAAGAATATAATCAGTTAAAAAGGATTCCAAATGAATCTGTTCAGCAATTTTCTGACCGATTCAATCAAGTTTATCATTCTATACCATTGAATATAAGACCTCCCCCTGATTTGGCCCTATTACATTATCCAGCAGCATTTGATCCAGAAATAGAATTCCATCTGAGAGAAAGGAGCCCCTCTACTATGCGACAGATGCAGAACATGGCAGTAGATGTAGAGGTTAATCTGAAAGTTAGGGAGGAGAAGTTGAAAGCAGAAAAAGAGGATGAACTTGATATCTTTGTAAAGAAAGCAGAGGAATTAAAGCAGATGTGCACAACAGAAGTTGAACATTTAGAGCACCAGAACAGATCTGTTTTGCGAAAGGAAAGTAATGATATACATGCACAAACCTGCCACAAAACAGATGACATATTCATACCTCCATACTTAATGGAGCAGTCTGCTGATATAATGTATGAATATAATAGCTTCTCTTCTTTCGACAGTCTGCCCAAATATGATCGGTATGATGATGACTGTGAGCCTAACGACCAAATCAGCCTTACAGAGGAGTCAGGCATTATTCTGGTAGAAAGCTCAGTTCAGGTTCAGCTGCCTGAACCCAATGATCAGAATGCCCGTCTCAGCCATGAAGAAAAGGAAGAAAGCGCAGAATGTGTTGATTTCAGCGAAGGAACTTTACCATTTTGTTTCAAGTCTTTTCAATTTATTAGGGAAAATTATCATGCTATTAATAATCAAGTGTCACCATGTTCTGGTACTGATCAGCTAGAGGAAAGTCCAGACCCTGATCCTAAAGGATTAACACTGGATTTGCAGCCCCAAAGTGCCAGTGAAGGTCAGATTGAGGAAGACTCAGAAGCGGCAGCATGTGACCAAAAAATCCAACTGGATTTCCCACCTATCGGTTTTCAACCATCTCAGATATTTGAAGAAGAAAAGGAGCAATCAACACAAATTTGTCAAGTGCCATCTGAGCCATCTTTCAAAGAATTACAGCTACCATCCCATGTTTTGCATAATTCATCTGATGGTAAACTACGTGATGAGGTAAAACACTACTCTTCTCCGCTAGTAGGCTGCGAACCACGGTACCAAATGGTTGATGATCCCTCAATTCTAAAGCATGATAGCTCTCCCAAACTTTTGTACAGTTCTTTAGTTCAGTCCAGCAATAATGTATATATGCTACAGGACCCTTTTGTACAGTTTCTTGTTTCAACAAAGAAGGTCAACAGCTTCCTGATCTTCTCAAAGATTAATAGAGCCATATCATATTGCAAGATCTCCATTTCAGGTAACAGTAAGCACAAGCAGCAGGGGCCATTCATATTTATAATGCTTAAGTGGCTGCATTGGCTGTTTCATTTCACCTAACGGCAAGTAAGTACTGGTTAGGGTAGGTAGGTAGGATTAATAAGGCAACTGGCCAAGCAAATTTTGCAGAATACAGCAGCAATTGAAAACAAGGCAGTCTGACCTGCTGTTCTTGGCTTTTCACAAGGAAAAGCCATCCCCAAGTGGAGCCACTGTTAGCCTCCTGCTGCAGCAGGTATTCATTTTTCATGATTGACATTTTTACATGCCAAATATGTCATACGTTGCAAGCTGCAGTGTTCCATATTTCCACAAGAAGCAATGAAAGTGTGCTGGTCCAAATGCCACTGCTGTATTCCATTTTTGATGACTTTTTTCAGTTAAGGGAAGGCCAAACAGCTAAATCTTGGTCTCCCTAGATTTCAATTTCCTGTTGTAGAATACAGAGAATGTATCTGTCCAAATAGCTAAATCTTGGCAGATTTGTAGATAAGTAGAGAATCAAAGGGACCCAACTGTTTAATCTGGGACCTGGCAGAAATAAGTGCAGATTCAGATAGGAAACATTCAAAAGAAAAATTGTAATTCTGGGTCTGCAAGTTTAAGTGCACCCTAATCAGAAAAGAAGAAATTTTTTTAGGACAATAGGCTGGGTAGGTAGCTGTTTGGTGGCAGAATGATGACTGATGATAAATTTTGTGTCTCGCAATGTCTTATCTTTTCAGATCACAGTTATTAGACAGTTTTATTTCAAAGGAGGTACTCAAGCTGGAATTCACTAACCTCCCCTTCTTCTTATTTCCCCCAAGTCACTTACTAACATCCCCCAAGAGGTCAAGATCTGCTTGAGCCTCTCAGTTTCATCATTTCCATGACATTCACCTTGGTGAGGATCTGCTTCACCCAAGGATTGCTCACTCATCTTCTGTGAGCCTTCTTTTCCCAACAAAGCCTAAGGTCTCATACCTTAGCGCCCTCTGTTCATCTCCATATTAACTACTAACTTTATTATATAACTCCCTATCAGTTTTTTCCTTCCCCTATTAAAATCTTGTATATAAAACTCCCCTATGTAAATATTCCCTCCCTGGCAATATAGCCATATTTTTATAAGCCCGGGAAAAAATGGTCCATCTGGGGCTGTTTTTAGCCCATCCGAGTCATAGCAGGGATTAGTCTGACACCTGGTCAGACTAATAACCTCTTCCCTAACTCTAAAAACCCTCAAAACCCACCTTTTATCCCTTCACCCCAAGTTTGGGCATAAATTGCTAACCCGCGCTCAAAAACCCATAAATCCGCCATTTCCTAAGTCTAAACCCACCCGCACGCTATATTTAAATGGGAATATTCCTGCAAATATCCCCGCCCACTAACCCGCCGCCGCCTCGCGCCTACCGCCAACTGTTGGATCTTCCGCCCCGCAGATCGATAGTGGGCGGGCCGTCCCATCTCCAAAACGCCCAAGCCTTAGCGTCCGGGAGATGGGCGGTATTGCCGCCGTACCTCTCGCCACGCGTCAAGCGTTGGGTCGTGGCGGAGCCCTCTCCCCCGAAACCACCGTTGACCATAAGCGGTGCGCCACAAAACCGGAAACCGCCCCTGCCTACATCACCCGCCTGCCTAGTGACGTCACCCCCTGCCCAGTCACTATGTCGAGTCACCTGCCTGCGTGGCCTCCTGCCACGTATCCCTGCCACCGTACCTGCCACGTCACCATCCGTACATGATGATGTAATCCCGCCACGTCGTCCTGCTGACGTCATGCTGACATCACCCGCCATACAATGTCACATCATGCTAACGTCATGCTGACGTGATAAGCACTTTTTGGGCGCAAAGGCGCGAAAATCGCACTTTGGAGCCCCGGAATCCGATTCTGAGGCAGTTTTTGATGAGCGATTTGCGCCTAGATTTTTTGGGCCTGAATGGGGAATCTTCAGGGAATCTTTTCATTCTGCGGCCCCCAGCAAGCCCGAAAGACGCCGAATGACCCATTTTTCCTCGCGAAGCTTGCCGGAAGGAGCAGAAAGCAGTTTCGAAAGAAACAGAGGCCGAACAACGGCCATTTATTTGTGAATAAGACCCACAGCACCTCAGAACAACATCAATTTATTGCCAAAGGGTATCAGAGGAAGAAGGAGAGCCAAAGAGTATTAGTCGAAGATTTTTTAAAAAGGGCTCGAAGCACTTAAACATTGATGAGCCCCCCAGAAAGTCAAATCAAGAGGGGTAAGCCCACCCTATCTCTCAAATCACAGTGAGAGGCATTTAAAACTGCCGAACAGCAAGGGTGCAATGACCAATGCACAGTTATAATAGATGAAGAGCACAGAGCCACCAGGACAGATATTAACTCATTATGATACAGCTGCCCCCAGCAAGGCTCAAAGATATTTTCTGTCATTTATTTCTAGATAGGATTAGGTTAAAGTAATCAATTTTCTGTCAGACCTATTAGGTCGGCTGTAATAGATAATTTTGAATAAATCTTCCCTATATATACCACCCTCTGTATTGTTTAAAGGGTCGGTTGGTTGATAGTTTTTCAGTGGAGACTCGCACTGTATACCTGATATGTTTTCTGTAATCAAAGACTGCTGAAAAGCTTGGAGGAAAGACTGTCTGCTCTGTGTCTAATGGTTTCAAGAAGTGAATTTGGAATTCATGTGCTGCGACATGACTCAATAAGTTTTTCCTATCTCTGTTTTTTCCATTTGATATACCGTCTAAATAGCAGAAAGAAAGAATAGTCTAGAATTGGTTTAACTGCCCTCTATGCTCAGTTTCTGCTGTTTCTTTATGTTTTCCTCTGGATCAGTCATGAATATGAATTCCCTTCGGCTCATATTTCCCCTAATCCATTCATCTTTGACAGTTGTCTAGGAATTATTAACTGCTCCTAGATAGAGCTCTTTCACTTTCCCCCTTTAAGCATAGTGAGAGATTCTTTGTTGCCTCTCATTCCTTATCCTTCATTCCATCCTTTTAAGATTTAAGTGTTGTTTCATGAGCAACTACCTTGCTCTTTATTTCTCTTGTGACCAAGAAAACACACCAGCAGTCCGACTCCTAGACTCCACGCCCAATGGTTTGAAACTTCCAGACTATGCCTTGCCTCTCTGTTTGAAAACATCAATTTTCCCACCAAAGGCAAAACAAAAACCCTCTGGACTCGAGACCTAGCCTAAAATCCTTTTAAACAAAGCTAAATCATAAAGAGAGAGCCCTCTCTGATTGCAGGTTGGCTAGAACCTGCAATCCAAAGTGGTTTGTGGTTACCTCGACCGTATCCTTTTCCGGAGCTTTAAGGACAACCTGAGTGATAACACTCACAACATGAGGGTGGTAGTTTGTGGGATAGTTCAAATACCTATTGTTGTTTTTCCAAAATCAAATGTTAGTTAAAATAATTTGATTAGGGAGTATCCTCTAGGACTTGGATGGAATTGAATTATGCAATAATGCCTAAGTGACTGTTATTCAAAATAGTTTCCATATAGATGTTTTTTGGAGAGCCTCCTTTGAGTCCTTTGAGAGTATAGTAATGCCTCTCCTTTTTAAATTTCATGTATAACCACAATTAATCCATGGTAATGGGATCTATTTTTTGTAGAAATTCTCACTGTAGATTAAATTGATTATGCTGTTAGAAATTATATATTATGGAGCAATGGAACACATAAAATATTGCAGAAATATAAACATAGAAAACACATAAAACAAGAGAGACACAGATATACGTGGTTCACCCAGTTTGGGCTACGTCCACCCCAAACAGCCAATCCTTCCTTTCTATTATCCAGCAAAATGAAGAGACACAACCTACAACAGATCCGCTGTAATATCCTCTGTTTTCTCTCACAGTCTCACCTCTCTATTTCCCGCTCACGGAATACACATCTATCACACAGCCTCAAATACAATGCCCTCATACAAAGAGAGGGGTTGCCTTCTAGGGAAAAAAACCCTAAACTAAACATAAGTTCTACAGTCAGATCATCCGCCTAATGAACGACCCAGATTGACTAGAAATTACTATACTTTTACAAGGAAATTTTACAGCTGTTTTTAGCTTCGGGGGCGCTGCCCCCGAAACCCCCCATGGATCCCCCTTCAGCGAATATTTTACGGGCGACTTTGCCACCCCCATTTCGAACTAGGGTCCAATGTGGCGATACCTTTGAATATAGAAGATAATCAGGCTCCACACCCAACATATGCAATGTACTAAAGCAAAATACTTAATCTACTTCTACAGTCAAACTTGCGGAAGCTTAATCGATTTTGAGCAAGATCAAATAGAACACATATAATAGAGAAGAAGAATCAATCACACATGAAACACAAAAGAATACTCTGGGGAAAGCCTCAGCTAAAAACCCCACTATCTGTATTATCATACAAGTGGAAATATCTAAGGATTACACAAAGACAAGCTATCCAGCTCTTAGTACAATCCCTCACTGCTACTCATAGATAGAATAAACAACACATATGCCTTCCTTCGGTCCTCCAAGCCTCCTATTTCCTTGCACACTTTCTCCTGGGTCCTCCAGCTGCAACTTGTGTGATTCTCACCTCACACACAACACTAACCTCTGAAATAATTGCACAATCATGAAGGAGATAATTCCTTCTGCATTGATGAATTTCCTATATAGAAAAATTCCTCCAACTGATAATACACTGTCCATTCCTTTAATCTCAATTGGGTCTTTCTCTGAACTGACATGCATGAGTTATTTATGAGAGAATATTCAGTTATCTGGAGAACACTAGTTGCATGCATGCATGCATTAACTGATTGAACTCACAATTAGTTCCTCAAACTGTTTGGAACTAATTTAACTAGACATAACTCAGTTCATTGAGCTAACTAATTACAACTCAAATACAAGTCATCCTTATCTCCTTAATTAAGGGATAACTTCCTCAATCAAAGGGATAACTGTTGCATGTCTTCACAAAGACTTCATGTTTGATTTTTCTCCAACTAATTAACTCAAGATGAATTAATTAATTATTTTTCAAACAACTATTCAAATTTTAATTCAGGGACTAATTAAAATTGGAATATATCCTGAAATGTTATTTATAGCATTTCTATTTTTTGCTATTTTCAACAGAGTTGGAGTATATCCTGAAATGCTATTTATAGCATTTCTTGTTGCTATTTTCAACATTTTTCTTGACAATTTTTCACCCAAAATGATATCACAACATTTCAATAGAAAACATGTGATTTTTTAGGAAATAATCACTGATTTGGAGTTTCACATTATCACACTTGTCACCACTTTTCTTAGATCCTCCAATTACTAGCATGATTTCAAAGTTATTAACTACAATGTTATAACATTTTACCTGTAATGTGATGTTTGGAAACCCTTATCTATGTGATAAGGAGACATGCCCAATATTTTACATATGAGAAAACAAATATTTCTTTGTTAGAGGTAGTGGGACCTAGTTCATCAAGCTACACAAGATAAATAACCTAAAAGGTTTTTATGAGAGGGAAAACTTTTAAATGTATAGGATGTGAAAGATGACTCAAATAAAAAGTTGGGAACATTGTGATTTCATGTTTTTCATAATTGAGTGATTGTAGGAACCAAAAGCCTCCCAAATGGGGAATTGTGATTAAAATTGCTCAAAGAACCAAGTCAACTAAAAGAGATAAGAATAGAAAATTTAGCAAAGAGATATTAGATAACCTGTGATAGGGAATATTTGAATATTTTCTAAAACATAAATGATCAGTAGCTCTGTGAGTGTAATCCACCTTGTTACATAATTACAAATTGTTAAGTGTCTGGGATGACTGTCCAAAAACATTATTGATTGTTGTGAGGGTTCCATAAAGAGAAAAGGATGTCCATAACTTTGGCAGGGAAACTTAAACACTCACTCAGAATTTTCATGTGAAATAACATGGGAAAAACAAATGCAAGCATTGCATTAACTGTACTTCCCACCAAGGAAAAAAAAAAAACAAAACTTGGTATAAAGGAAGCCACAATAGCAAGCAAAACAACACTGCTCCCACGAGGAGAATAATTGCCAATTTTTATATTTGCTAGGACAATAAGCAAACCTTATGTAACCATCATGTGGCCATGAGCTTACCATTAAAAATTTCTTGTATAGGGTGCATCATCACAGGATATGTCAAGGTAAGGGCAATGCACAACCCTACCTTCACACCAACTATACACCAACCATTTAGCAGATTCAACTTTATTATTTCTGAGGTGTGGCTGCCATATGCAGCATATCCATTGAAGCCAAAGCCTGTGTAGACAACAACGAGGACCAGAATAATAGACCCAACACCCTTCCAAGCTGTTCAAACTTCCTCATTAAGGATTCAAAGGAAGGGTTATGCTGAATCACTCATAAGAAAACACCGCAACTCCCGTAGCAAAGAGAAAACATCCCTAATCATTGAATTCTGAGACTTCATTCCATCCTCTAAGGCTTTGAACATCAGCCTTGATTACCATGACCATGGCCAAAACATTGCAGGCATCGCCCAAGAGGCTGATAGGTGAAAGTGATGGTAAGAAATGGATCCATGACAGTGCAATTTCTATGTGAATATGAAGATATATAATCAACGGGCATTTTTTAATTGATCCTATGAAGATGGAGGATAAGTTTTGAGCTATGAAGACTCGATTCTATATGTAAATATGTCTAACATATGCAATCTGGCTAGTGCTAATGATTCTTACTAGCGTCCAGAATTTCAAGTCAGAGCGATAAAACAAAAACATGAGACATATTTTAAGTTAAATATGAATCATTTCCACGTCAAGATGGAGTGATAGAGAAAGAACTAGGTTTTCACATGAGGTTGTTGGTGCAACAGAGAATTTCTCGAATGGGATCAATTGATGGTCATGTGGCATCTACGTTTTAACAGGGGGCTAGCACACAACACAAGATATCTTATACAACTTAGACATGTCAGTGTGGAGGGATTCAACAACAACATAAAATGATTTATAACTAATGAAAACTACTAGATTAGCCAATTTTCCTATAATTTAATAGGTTATAGTTGTGGATTCTCATACATATTTATCTAGAATGTATACCTCATTACAAGTGTTGAAAAGGTTTTCCAGTGAGACATTAAAAGAAACAACAATTTCAATGTACACAGTTTCTCTGCTTAATCCATCTAGTAAAGAAAATATCGGTAATCAGAAATGCTTTGGCAAGAGAGTTCAAGATACAACCACCTTTAAAATGTATTTCTAAAGGGAAACCCTTAACATCCATAACATGGCCTCTTCTCTCAGGTTTATGTTGTGTGTTTCTAATGGAACAAGGTTATATTTATTACCTAATGGATAACTTATTGCTGACAATTTCCATCCCAATATTTTAGGTTAGGGTCTGACAAATTATGATGATGATACATTTTCAGACTAGGTATCAGTTTTAAGATCGATTTTGTGTCATGAACCTCATTACACACACTGTATACAACATTGCAATATTAAAGCAACCATATGAACACTCATATTTCTTGAATTTTGAAGTACTATATCAGTTAGAATATTATAGTTCTACACTACCAAGAACATGCTTCAGAGAGGGTCGTATATTATGGCCTTAAAGGTAAGTCGATAACTCAACATTACAAATGAAACCAATATAATCTCATCAATAACCTGAGATTGGACAGGTAGGCATTAAATCAACGGCATAAAAGGAACCATGTGCTAAGCACATAATTAATAAAATGTCAAGTTAATTAACATGAACATGATGAACCACACTCCAACATTCAATAATCATAACACTATGTTTTATAACATAGATTTTTATGGCATATGCTAAATGGACTAGACACTTATCTGGAAGCATGAACTAGAAACTGAGTCTATGGATTTTATTTTTGCACCCAACCTTAGATTAGGAAACACTATGGTTTTTATTACAACCCAATCAGCCTTGAGCCAGATTCCAAAGCATGGAGGGAAATTGATCAAAATATTGAACCAAGATTACTTAGCTGGAATAGGGACTCCATATGTTCACTTACTTCCACCCACCCTCCAAAACACAACACTCATCTCTGCATAGGGACATTTGGTAATTTTACAAAGTCAATGACTCATATTTACTCAACACTTTCTCATTATTCTTAGTCATATTTTCCAAAAGTTTCTTGAAGGTTCTCTACATCACATTTTTATCTTATTTCTTTCTTAATGCTCTTCCAATTTCAGTTCCGTTTTCTTTTGTATTTTTATCCTTGTCTGTGTAGTCATTTCCAAAAGACCTAAAAATTTATTCATGTCTTAATTCCATGCAACATATTTCACGAACTACCTCACAGACCTTAGATATTTGTTGGGTCTTAGACTATCTCAAATAAGGCCAAAATATATCTTAGAAGAGGTGTAACACCCTCCTCCCATATTTACCTAAGCTAACCAGTCCAATGGGGTAAACATGTGAAGAGAGGTTGATGTGATTCAACCCCCCAGGTAAAGTTAAGGAAGTGGAACCAAAAAAACAAACCCAATCCGACCTTACTCAGGAACTACAGACCCTTAAGGAGACAACCAACTCTTCTAAGTGCCTAACCCATGAGAAAACTTGTCATTTTGCTGAGATAGACCCCCAATCGCTCCCATGACAAGCCATGCATGCAACTGAGGCCCTCTAGTCACTCCCATAGTAAGGCTTGCCAATGACTATGGCCTTTTCCAGGCAGTTTTGTGCCAACGACCCCAAATTTTGTGCCACTTTTCTAGGGCTAGGACCCAGGTCACTTCCCAAAACTCCATGAAAATTTCAGAAATGTTAAATAACCATGAATTTAAGCTACTAATGCAAACATTGGTACAAGGATTTGACTGGACCCCCACTAGACATGTCAAGCATTTCGTCAAACATATCACAAATATGAAATCTACAGGTCATAACAATAGATCTGAGCATAGGGGTCTCATACTTATCTGAGATTCGTAAAGAAGGATTGATGCCTTATCACAATAAATGCATTATCATCTATTAGGTTATATATTCATTCACATTTCATATACTGATCAAATCATGATGAGAGCCATAATCAAAGTCTGTCATAAACCATACTTATAACCAACATAAATAACAAGGATATAACAACCATAAGACCACATATGAACTAGTAAATTTACACATGAAATACCAAAGGAGAAGGAGTTCTTATTAATGAATGCATAAACCAACCAAGACAAGGACTTCCACGAACCACCCAACCATAGATTGGCTAAACCAAATCTTTCTTTCAGCCAATCACCTTGTGCCATATTCCAAGCATGAATGTGGGAACCACAACAAGACAAACAAAGTTTCCTCAAGATTTACCATATATCCCACCAAGGGATTCCTAGGCCCGAAACCCTCATCAATACAACCAGGCTTTACCACAATCCCACTAGATCATTAGGTCTATACCATGTATTCTGCCATTATTGGTCAAGGGATTCCTAGGCTTATGAGGTCACCACCCTCTAGACTTTACCATGTATCCCTCCATTACCAGTCTGTTGGCATTATGATACAAGTGTTGTCCTTGATGACAACTCACTCAGATGAAAGTTCACAGTGCAGCAGGTCAACAATAAAGTATTACAGATCAGACTCCAAATAATGAAGAAAGATAGGTATACGCTGGTTCACTTTGTCCAAGGAGCGTATACACGTGGTTTAATAGAACAAAAATAACATATAATGTATACGCGCACTTTCACAAGAGGAAAAGCACGTACATGTTGGAAAACCAAGTTTCTGGTCCAAGGTATTTGATCTAAGGTATTTTGGTCCAAGGTAATTGGTCTGAGGCATTTGGTCCAAGGTACTGACACTAGGTATTAGGTCCAGGGTATTGGTCCTAAGTGGTTTTGGTCCAAGGTATTGAGAAAGGCCTAAGAGTATATAAGGAGGAGAAGATCATTAGGCCATTGTGTGCAAGCAATGAGATTCTAAGGAATACTTTTATCTGAAGTATATATTATGTTGTAGGGTTATCTTTGGGACTGGATCTAAAATATTCATGTGCAACTTGATTTCAAAATTAGATTAGGAATCATGAGACTTGAAATGACTTATTCTTGAATGATATAATATTGGTTGAGACCAGATCTGATGTTTTGCGCCTGTTCTATTTGTTATCTATCATGATCTAGGTTTGTCTGAAGTCTGGAATTGCAGCAAGTTCTGAGTCAAAATTTACAGATCTATACGTAGGTTCATCTTGGCCAAAGAGCATGTACATGCATGTTCGACTCTTTCAAGTAGCGTATACAAAGAAAAAGCTTCTTTTTAGATCTGACTGATCTATCTGATCAAATTTTGTTGTTTTATTGCTGTCTGTCAATGGAGTCTTCTTAGGTTTGAACTTAGAACTGTTGTATTAGGAAATTGAGTCTGATTGATTGATTGATTGAGAAGGAAGGGTAATCCTTGTTGCTATCTGTTTTGAACTCTGTAATATGGCAGTAGATATTTAGAATGTCATTAATTGCATTTTGTGGTTCAAAAG
The DNA here is from genome assembly GCA_031772625.1 of Pinus tabuliformis. Taxonomy (NCBI): domain Eukaryota; kingdom Viridiplantae; phylum Streptophyta; class Pinopsida; order Pinales; family Pinaceae; genus Pinus; species Pinus tabuliformis. The sequence continues at coordinate 477,128,870 of CM062812.1, read as the reverse complement.
TTTATGATTCAGTATCTTTAGAGATATATGCAGGCTGGGTTAAAGGAAGTGGCGTATACATGCAGGATGGGTTCAACCAAATAGCGTATACACTATAATGCATGATTTTGAGGTTACAACTGGTTCTGGATGATAATGCAGGGTTCTGGGCTTCAGCACAGTGTTCTGGTGTCAATGACCTGATTGTTCAGATTATCTGAATATTGGTTGATGCAGTTTAAGTTTAAAAGGCTTTGATGGGTCCAGTGTGAAAATTTGATGAAATGTGGCCTTAAGCTTGTGGTGTTGTGATCCAGGAGTACCCAGTCTGAAAATTCATGAATCGTGGTCCCTGGTGGAAGAGTGGAGTTTTCTGTAGGCTGGCATCTACGTACTAGTAAACATATTGGCTAGTATAAGAGCTAGGGGGTTGTAGCTCCCTTCCAGTAGAAGCTAGAAAATGAGAGAAAGTTGTAACCTTCTGCAGGTAGAAGCCTGCATACTGGTATGAGTCTGCACCAGTGCAATATTGTAAACAAATTTTCTTATTATTAAAAGAAGATAGAGACGCAGCGGCATGTGGTTTTTACCCACATTGGGTTTCCACCTTAAATCTTGGTGTTCATGTGTGTTGCTTATGTGTGATGCTTTATTCTGCTTTTACTACACTGTCTAATAAATCTATGATATACTGGTTTAAGCTCAACACATGATAAACTGCCTAAATGACAAGTTCTCTACATATACGCTGGTTTCTTTAAGCACAGTCGCGTGTAAATGCTAGTTCACTTCACTGAAGTAGCATATAAAAAGCTATTTGGGAAATAAAATTATTAATCTAATAATACTGATTAACCCCCCTCTTATTATTATTTCCAACAATTGGTATTAGAGTAGGTCCTTTAGAAGAAGCTTGATTGCTTGAAGGGAGATCCATCAACATGAATAATCAAGAAAGCATGGGATCCATCAGACCACCAATCTTCGATGGAAGAAACTTTGTTTATTGGAAAATAAGAACCACAACCTATCTACAATCGCTTGGAACGGATGTCTGGGAAATTGTGGAGGAGGATATACATTTCCAACAATAATTCCTACAGATACGACAGGTAAAAAGCAGTATGAAACCAATGCTAAAGCTATCAATATGTTATTGGGAAGTCTGTCACAATAAGAGTTTTTCAAAGTCATGCAACTCAAATCAGCCAAAGAAATATGGGACAAAATTATTCTGAGCTACGAAGGAGACTCTTAGGTAAAACGTGCTAAGCTTCAAACTCTCGGAATTCAGTATGAAACTCTTAAGAGGCATAGTGATGAAAGTATAGCTAGTTACTTCCTACGTATAGATGAGGTTGTCAATTGTATGAAGAATATGGGTGAAGAAATTAAGGAAGTTACCTTAGTTGAGAAAGTTTTGAGATCCTTGTCTGCTAAATTTGAATCCAAAGTGTCTGCCATAGAAGAAAAACAGGATCTGCAAAATATCACTATGACGCAACTTCACAGAATCTTAATTGCCTTTGAGATGAGAAAAGGAGGACCATCAGATATGAGAGAAACCACATTCAAAGCTTTAGCAAAAGGAAAGGAAGAACACAATGAACCATGACATATTTTAGAAGAAGAAGATGAGGTAAACTTTGTTAAAAAGCTTCAATGGGGTTTTGGAAGGTTTAGAGGTAAGTTACCCTTCAAATGCTCTTCTTGTGGTAGAGTCGGTCATTATACTGCCAGATGTCCTCATAAAGATAAATTTGAAAAAGGAAAGGAATATGCAAAAGGAAATAGGAAACAAGTTGTGAATAAAAGGAGTTACTATACTCATGAAGATAGTGATGGTTTATCTAATAGTGATGAAGATGAAACTAGACAAGATTGTAGACTTCTCATGGCTTATGATGATGATAATTTTTTGGATGCTTTAAAAGAGGAAGACCTTCATGAAGAAATATATAAACTCAAAATTTGTTTAGAAGAAAAGAATATGATTATAGATACCTTAACATACCAACTTGCTGAAAAGGAAAAACACAATGAAAAACTAGAATGTGAAATTGTGGGTCTAAGAAAAGATCTTGAGAAAACAAAATCTCTCAATCTTAGATTTGCTAAAGGATTAGAAAATTTAAATGAAATTATCAAACTTCAACATTCTCCTCTGATAAATACAGGTCTTTGTTATAGACATTTTTGGGCACTACAACCCCAATCAAACATGTCCATAAACAAGGTCTCCTAAGTCCCTAAAAGTGTTGTTTCATACCCTAAAGGAACAAGGTCAACTGATTACATCATCTCCCAGAAGTTCTCCACAGGAAACTGCTCAGAACTAGTCAAAATTGGACCATACAGGTTGCTCAGTGCTAAGGGTGCGATGCATCCCACCTGCCTAGTGTAAAGGGTGCAATGCATACTGAAAAGCCCTTCTGTAGGGTGCGATGGGCGAGAGTGGACAAATGGCGGAGATAGTTTGCGAGGTGGATGATAATAGAATCTTCCAGAAACTTCTCCTATGACACTTGCCTCTCTGAATTCGCCCAGGGATGAGTAAGAGATCATCAATCTCCAAGTGGAATGAAGAACTATCAGAGAGAGGACACTAATCAAAATCCCAGAAGCTGACTCACCCCCCTGCAATCATCTATATATGGATCCCTCATTCCAGAGATCCAGAGGCTGGAATTTTGTATCTTGTAAGGAAGTGTTGTTGGTTTCTTGTTGGAATATCATAGTGTTGGGTGATCTAAGCTTTTCATGAGGTGAAAGAAGGGCTTTCATGCTGGAGGATGATGCTGGGTCAGAATAATTGGTTGTAATCATCTTTGCTATTCTTGATATTAATAAAGCTATTCAAGTTTTCCTCCACATTCTTGTATGTTTGATGATATATGCATTTGTGTGGTCAATATACATTTGGTCCTATATTTTTTATGATTGTAGATCTCTGTTCTTCGATAGTATTATGCTACTTTGATTCCACAGGTGCTCTTTGAAGCTGGGTAGATGAAGGAGAAGTGGAAAGGATATGTCAGAAGGGAGAGGGATCGAGCAAGGAACCAAGCACAAGACTGAGGTTGGTGTCCTTCATTCCACTCTTGTCTACTTTTCATAAAGGAAAACACAAGTAGTTTTAGTTTGTTTGTTTCTAAAATAGCTACCAGTCTTAGTGGGACTAGCAGCTCCGAGTGGACACTAGATTTCCCGATAACAAAATGGCGACTCCATTGGGAAGAGAATAGATTGTTTGTTTGTCTATATTTGTTTGTTTTATAAACTTACAGATGGAGCCTGAAGTCAAGCCAGCTAGCCTTCGAACTACATTTGCTATGCAAGTGCAAAGTAGATCAATGCTGCTTCAGTCTATCTCTGGGTTTTGTTTATAAATTGAACAATCGATTTGCAAACTTTCTAATTGCCTTAGTGGTGGCTCTAGTAACCTCATTAGATCAGCCCCTATGATTTCTATTTACTGTACATCACTTGCCCGGCTTAAATCCCTGAACTGAGCTGCAAACTGTGACCCAGAACCCAGTTGAAGTCTCATCCCTGGACCATCGCACCTTTTATTCTTGGGAATCTGGATGCATCGCACTTCTCATGTGCAGTAGGTGCGCTGCATCGCACTTTCCCTATGTTACAGGTGCACTGATCAGACAAGACCTCTTCTGCTCTCAGATTTTGGTTTCTGTGTTCACTCTCTTCAGCTCTATTCAGGAGTTTTGCTGTCTATGATCAATATACCACTGTCGAAACCCCCTTCCTTTCCATCATTCCACCTCCATTGTGCAAAGAACTGTGAATGTTTTTATGTATTTTCCGCCATTTTCAGTTCTCTTTTACAAAGTAGTAGCATAGTCGAACTGTCGTCTTTTGATTTGAAAGTGTCGCAAGTGTCGTTTTCAGTCAAAGAAAAGAATTCTATTGTTCTTGATGGTCGATTATACAGTTACTCTTGTATTTGATTTGAATTAGTAGTTTTTCAAGTGTCGAAAGCAGTTTTCAATTCAAAATAGTAAAGTGTCGTTATTATCTTCCTTTCGTTTTTGAAGAGAAATTTGTTAGTACTGTCGCTTTGAAAAAATAATTCAGATTTGTACTTGGAATTCTTCTTGTCATTCACACATTAAGAAAGCTGAAAACAAATACATGCATGTGCATTTGCATTTAGATTGCTTGTTGGTTTGATTCAGGACAGTGCATCTAGTGTGTGCTATTTGCTCTATGTTGAGAGAATATCATCTCTCTTTCTTTAGTAGCTAGGATTTTCATTACAAAAAGAATATTAAACGATTGTTTATCATCTTAGATTGCATTTTAGGAATTATACATCTACATCACGCGGTGAACTTGAAAGGCAAATTTCTTAAGAAATATCAACTGTAAAATAAATTTAATGAACCTAAAAATGCTTTGGAACCTAACACACAACATCTATAAGTCTAGGCTAGAGACGTATTTCGGCGTCGTAAAGCTTGGTAACTGTTGTTTTCATTGTTGGTTGGGTGATTCCTCCTCTTTGAGACAACAAGTACCAGCACAGACTTATGCTCCCACGTACCTTCGAGTATATATTGGGAGACCACAATAGGCTATATCCTTTATCCATAGGAAGCCATGTTTGCCGCCCTATCAATCGCAATGCACTAAACACAACATTTGCGAAGATTGACTACCATACCGTAAAAATTATTCTGCAGTTTTGCGATTGGTTTGGTAATCCCTCTGTCTAGATTTCCAGAGTAGTCTCTTTCGTTCCTTTTCAGACTCCTTAAAGGAAAAGGTCCATCTGAGCACTTGTCACTTCAGGCTCATTAAAAATCGAAGGCGACTAGAGTCATCTTTTGTTTTTTCTCGACTCTTAAAAATTGAAAAAACAAGTTGTGTCAAAGCGTCTAAAATTCATTTAATTTGAAAACATTTTCCCATTTATTTTTAGTTGATCGAGTAATCCGCAATCATGGAAGAAAGTCAATTGAAATCCCGTCGTTCGCGGAGACTTACGGGTCAACCGTCTTTGTCCCCAGAATCAAAACTGTTTTGGACAAAGCGAACTCATTTAATCGGCTCAAAGTCCCCTGGTTGGGTTGGAAAAAGTGTTCTGATACCCTCAAAGACTCCGATTACTCCAAACATTTTTGGTACCCCTGCCTTTACAGAAGAAGTTCCGCAGCCACGAGAGGAGAGTAGAACTGATCCTAGTGTGAGGGTAAACACTTCTATACCTGAACCGTCTCCATCCATAGCTGATTCGGAAGGTGTTGTTCCCCAAACATCAGTCGCTGCAGAATCTATACCTTCTTCGGCACCGAAATATTTTATGGACATGACGGTCTACGTCTTCCACCCAGTTTGATTGCTATAGAAGAGATTGTGGAGGATCCACCATCTAGTACTCCATCGCAATTTGGAGTAGGGGTCACTCTATATCCTTCTTCATCAGAAATTAGTCTACCGTTATCAGAAGTTCCTGTAGAATCGCTAGGAAACCTTTTGGATAGACTAGATATGTCTGAACAACCGTCGACATCTAGGACTGTGTCATCTGACACAACAGCGACAAAACTTCCTGCTGCTACTCCGACAATGTTCGCCGGCGTACCATCTGTCGCAACTAGCTCTCAATCACTGGATGGAATCCATCCAGGGGCTATTTCGACGGTATGGTCTATTCCCATTTGTTCATCTGGAATAATATCTGGAATCTCTTATGTTGAGTCTCAGCAAATTGATCCTTCACAATGTCAATTTGGGCAGTCCGATCCTCAAAGGCAAATAATTCCCTTAAGCACCGGATTACCGTCGTATGGAGGGAAATATGCCCTTTCATTGTCGCCTCCGAGAGGTCAAACATACGAGAGTTCACAACAGAATTCAGGTTATGCTGGAATTACATCTAGTGGTTGGATACCAATACTGCCTCAACAACTAAGAGTTGTATACTCAATGCAACAAAGTATGCCTATGTCAAATATCCCCACTACACTAGCTATTGTGACGGTGTCTCAAGTACAAGCATTACCTATTGTATGCCAACCTCAAGTCTCTCAGGTTGTAATCCAACAGCCCCTTGTCCCTGCGACGCCACCACAATCATCGGTTAGTGGCTCCTTAACTGGAGTGACCCAGGCTCAAACAGGTACCATTACTCCTCATCTTGGTCAAACAACCAATATTGGGCAACAACACATGGTCTCACAACCATGGTTGGTGCAATATCAACAACCACAATTCCAACAAGCTTACTAAGGATCTGAGCAACAAGTCTTTGCAAGTAATGTGTAGCCGTATATTCAAAACGGACAACATCAACCATTTCATAATGGTTATGCCCATTAACCTTATCAAAGTTACTAGCATCAAATGAACTATATTGGTATGCAAAGACCCACTGCTCAGGCAATCCCATCTTATCCTGGGTATGCTTCACCGAACCTGAATCAACAGTTAACCTTCATGGCAACTTTAGAGCTACTAGATCTAAACTGCAAATGATCCAATCACTTATGCCCCTTGGTGGCCAACGATTCCTCATAAACTTCCATCAGATATTCCTAAATTTAATGGAAATCCAGGTGAAGATCTGTCGAATCATGTGATGACCTTTCATCTATGGTGTTCATCTAACACTCTAAACGATGATTCGATCAGGCTTCGCCTTTTTCAACGAATGTTAACTGGTCCGGCAGCAAAATGGTATATCAAATTGCCTAGAGCTTCGTTCGATAACTTCAGTACCCTAGCCACAACCTTTTTAACCCATTTTCAGTTACCCATAAGGTACAAAACGGGAACAGAGCTTCTTACCAATTTCAAGAAAACGACGACCACTCATATATCCGATCATATTCATGAGTGGCGACATCGTCGTAGAATGGTAAAAACATATGTTCCTGATTAGTTGTTGGCTGAATGGTTTATTAATTCTTTGTTACCTTCTATTATGGAAGATGTGGCAAAGGGAGGAGTCGTCACTAAAGAGCAAGTAATTTCTCTTGCGCAATATTTAGACTTGATCTATACTCAGTCTGGCACGCTCTAAGATAAAATCCCTTATGCTCCTAGACCGGAATTTTCTGTTCCTCCCTCTCCTAAATCAAACAAAGACTCTCATGCTGGGGACGGCATGATAGGAACGACCAACATGAAAACCGTAAAGGCTAAGTTGAAGAAGGCTCGTACGGTTTCAGGTCAAAATGCAAATGAAGAACTTCTCGCCTCGGAAGTAAATTCTGTATCAACTGACAAAGGCAAAGAAACCAAGCAACCAGGAGGCAAGAAGAAAATGAAAGGGAAGAAGAAAAAACAGGAGGAGTCATCCCCTGAAAAATCTTCTACAAACCCTTTTGGAGATAGGAAACCAAATCGTCCATGCCTTATATGTGATGAGGATCATTGGACAAGAGAGTGTCCGTATAAAGCTGAGCTTAGAAAATTCTTCAAGAATTCGAAAACCTTGGCGGTATTGACTGATCCGTTTCCAAATCCAGGAACAAATCTGGTTGCTAGTGAAAATGCTTCCCTGTCCCAAGTGCTAATGTTGTCGGTTTCGAAGCAGCAAAACGATGCTTTGATATCGACAAGGAATAAATATTATAGGAATCCACAGCTATTGGACAACAAGGCCAATGATCAACCTAGTAGTTTGACAACAACTTTGACCGAAGTTGTGCCACCCATCATTCCTGAACTAACGATAAAACCACCAAAGGGAGTAGTACACAAATCGAAACTTAATCCTCGTGCCAGAGCAGCACAACATTATAATATAGTGGAATATCTGGCCCAATCGCCATCCGCTATGTCAACACTTGAGGTACTGCAAAATTGCCCCTCACAAAAGCAGGCTTTATTATCAGCGATAGGTGGGATTGACCCAACAGATTCCAATCTTGTGTACTTTAATTACAAAGGATATGACCCTCAGTTACCAGCTTAACTAGATTTCCTCATTCAAGTGAAAGCCCTCAACAAAACTGTCCATCGAACAATTATTGATGAGGGGGCATCTACATGTATCATGTCGATGAGTTGCTGGAAAAATTTAGGATCTCCACCCTTGTCGCGATCTTCGACGACATTAAAAGCATTTGATGGACGAACATACACTCCATACAGGATTTTAAGTAACTTACAAGTTGAACTGGGGGGCAAAACAGTAGAAATAGATGTTGAAGTTATCGATGGAAACCTCGATCACAACATCCTACTGGGAAGGCCCTAGATTTATGCTATGGCTGAAGTTGTGTCGACATACTTTAGAAAGATTGCATTTCCCTTCTAAGGAGGGATTACGATCATCGACCAACAAACCTTCCTCCCCAATAGTTCACAAGTTACGGGAAGCATTCCAATGATCCATGGAAGCTCTCAATCGCTTCAAAATGTCGGAGTAGGCCTACTAAAATACCCTACATTAATGGGGACTTTTTCCCTACCGCCTCCAAATAATCTGGTGGAAGTGGCCACAGTGGGAACCTGCAATATGATATCTTCTATATCTAAAAGATTCGGAAGATTCCTGAACATTTTGTCAGCATGGATCATCACCCTAATAGAAATATTGTAGCAATAAATTTTCTTGGCCTGGGGGGAAAGCACAAATCAACGCTCATCGAGTGTTTAGATAGATAGGTCTAAGGAATATGGCACCTCTTCAGATCCTTGGTCGCATGTACATTCTACAGACGAAGGAATCATTCAATCAAAGATGATAGGAGAGGCACCATGGGAAGATTACCACCATTGTTCCCATCTTTCAGATTACCACGAATATTATTCTGGCAACCTTAATCATCCTTCAGTTCTTGATTTTCTTTCAAATACTGTAAACATGGTGGATTCCGAGGACGGTTCCTATCTTGTGTCAACCTCATTAAAAAATGAAACAAATCCCTTTCCAAGTCGAGTCTTTCAAAGATATCGAAGGTAAACCTTCATTCCAACCACCGTGTTGAATGCAATGAAGCTTGGGGGTCATGCACCTCGATTTGCGTTATTATGCTGGGGGCATGCAAACTTATCACGAGCAGTGTTACAGCAGGGTTCAAGCTCATTAAAAAATAAACCCGCCACGAGCAGTGTTACTGCAGGGTTCAAGCTCGTTAAAAAATAAACCCACCACGAGCAGTTTTTATGTGGAGTTCAAGCTCGTTAAAAATTAAACATAAGCAATGAGCAAACGTTCCCCCAGAGTTTAAGCTCATTAAAAAATGAACCAATTTCTGGTAAATAACCATTGTGAATGCATTATCATCATCTTTTGAGCCCTGGTCGTGTTCTCATCATCACCTCCACTCTGTTTTAGCCGATCATTCACCTCCATTTGATTGTTTGCCCCTTTTTGAGGAACAGCTGCGAAGAGTGATCCTGTTAGCCATCCTTGTGACACTGCCATGACTGGAAAATTCCAAACCTTACTTGGAACTAGCTGCTACATGAAATTATCACTCGTTCCTAAAAAACGAGTATCCTTTAAGATCTTTTCACCTAACTCGTAAAATATGAAAAGATTGTCGAGCGATTGGACTCTCCAGCTCGTTAAAGTGACCAGAAGTGCTATCCCTCCTCTAGATTTTAATCTTTTTGGACCTGAGGGATTATTACACAAAAAGATCGAGCACTTGTCTTGTTTGGCTCGTTAAAATTACCGAAAATTCATCCCTTTCATATTATTTTATACTTTTTCGGACTTAAGGGATTATATGACGAAAAAGGATTATTGGAGTTTCCTTTACGTCCCTTTCTGTCGACATCAGCTCATTATCCAAGAAGTCGACTTAGGAACAACCCTTTCAGTATTTTGAGGCTTGCATGCCTCAATGGCAAATTTCTCACTTCCGGCGATAGGTTTACATCAATGGCCTTCGACCGAAATATTTTGCGTGGTGTTCGACGCCAAGTCCCTTATTCACACCACGCGAATTGTACTGTAGTACCTTGAGGGTCATCATCATTATTGGTGATTCCTCTCGTGCTTGTTAACAGCTTACATCATTGGTTGGTAATTAGGCAATGTCTTTCCATGTTCGACTGCAGAACATCTTTCACATGGATCGACTTGTACTCCGAGTGAAGATTGAACGAGTTTGAAGACCCCGGATCTAGTTTCATCCATCCAGGCTACGATATATTCAGGAAAATAAAGACATCAAATGTACATTGTTGCTGCACAGATGATCATCCGAATCAAAGGATGATGACTCTATTAGAATCATCAGTCTCTCGCACAGACGGTTGTCTGTCTTATGTACATGAAAATGAATTTATAAAGCTAAGCATGGGAATGCCCACCTCAGCTAGATCATGAAAAATATTATGAAGATAATGTATTGTATTGTATCTTATTACAGGTCGCCTTCCGGCTCGAAAAAACTTCGGATCCTCATGATAAAGCATTTCACCCGACATCAAAAGATTAACGACCTCATGCTTTAGCGGACAACTGTTATAGACATTTTTGGGCACTGCAACCCCAATCAAACATGTCCATAAACCAAGGGCTCCTAAGTCCCTAAAAGTGTTGTTTCATACCCTAATGGAACAAGGTCAGCTGATTACATCATCTCCCAGAAGTTCTCCACATGAAACTGCTTAGAACTGGTCAAAACTGGACCATACAGGTTGCTCAGTGCTAAGGGTGCGATGCATCCCACCTTCCCAGTGTAAAGGGTGTGATGCATACTAAAAAGCCCTTCTGTAGGGTGCGATGGGTGAGAGTGGACAAATGGCAGAGATAGTTTGCGAGGTGGATGATCATAGAATCTTCTAGAAACTTCTCCTATGACACTTGCCTCTCTGAATTTGCCCAGGGATGAGTAAGAGATCATCAATCTCCAAGCGGAATGAAGAACTATCAGAGAGAGGACACTAATCAAAATCCCAGAAGCTGACTCACCCCCCTGCAATCATCTATATATGGATCCCTCATCCCAGAGATCCAGAGGCTGGAATTTTGTATCTTGTAAGGAAGTGCTGTTGGTTTCTTGTTGGAATATCATAGTGTTGGGTGATCTAAGCTTTTCATGAGGTGAAAGAAGGGTTTTCATGCTGGAGGATGACGCTGGGTCAGAACAATTGGTTGTAATCCTCTTTTCTATTCTTGATATTAATAAAGCTATTCAAGTTTTCCTCCACATTCTTGTATGTTTGATGATATATGCATTTGTGTGGTCAATATACATCTGGTCCTATCTTGTTTATGATTGTAGATCTCTGTTCTTCGATAGTATTATGCTGCTTTGATTCCACAGGTGCTCTTCGAAGTTGGGTAGACGAACGAAAAGCGGCAAGGATCTGTCAGAAGGGAGAGGGATCGAGCAAGGAACCAAGCACAAGACTGAGGTTGGTGTCCTTCATTCCACTCTTATCTACTTTTCACAAAGGAAAACGAAAGTAGTTTTAGTTTGTTTGTTTCTAAGTTAGCTACCAGTCTTAGTGGGACTAGCAGCTCCGAGTCGACACTAGATTTCCCAATAACAATCTTGGATATACTGAAGAAGCATCTCAATCACAGAAGCTGTCAACCTCCACCAAAATCTATCTTGATGCAGCAAAGACCGGTGAACAGTATGAAAATCGTCAACAAAGGCATAAAGCATATCACCAAGTAAATTAGACTCAATTTACTCCAAGGATGAATAGGAGCCACAACCAACCTCAGGTAAATCATACTCAATTTGCTCCAAAGATGAATATCAATAGAAACTACAATCACTAGGTCAATAGATTCGATAATCACATGAACTTCTTTAATGGGCAACATTTTTCATGTCATAATTTTGGACACAAAGCTGCTCAATGTGTTGCTTACAAAACTTTCATGACTAGAGAAGCACGAAATCAAATGAATGTAACAGGGATCAACAAAAGTTCATGTTAGGACCCTATACTACTAATTTAACCCTTTATTGTTTTTTTCTTTTCACAACTGGTTCACGGATACCCATGGTTAGTGGGTCCGCTACGTCCAGGATCAAACAACGCTAGGGTGGACCCCACCCGAAGGGGGTCACACCCCTCAGCCTATTTACTGACCTGACCCCAAGAGCTTTCGGGTTTCGACCCTATGACCTCCCATTAGCGAGGCACTTGATTGACCGATTGAGCTAACTCTTGGGGCTATAACCCTTTATTGTTATTTGTACAACCCCCTTATTATATTGTTGTGCCCATGTAGTCACCATATTGTTATTATTGTGCCCCATAGAAGCCCACTATTGTTATTAGTGTGCCCTTAGATTATTATTTTTATGTTGGCTCTGATTATATTATGACCTCTTAGACTCCTATATATAGAAAGGAGGTCTTGTCATTTGTATCATCCAAGAATTGTTCATTTGTGTAATGTAAAGGAGGTTGCCCCCTCAAAGAGGCTTATTTCTAAGTCGTTGATCTATCTTTTCTATCTTTTTGTGAGTTGGTTCCATAACATTTGGTATCAAAGCTTTGGATTCTAGGGTTTCGCTGCTCCAAATAGGTCATCGTGGAATTTTCGCTATAAATTTTTTCTGTGATGTTCTAGAAGCTAAAAAAAACCCATTTGAGAGGAAATCACGCTGAACCTTAGGTCTAAATTTCAGATCTTATCTCGCTATATTTTCGGCGATATGATCTGAGGAAGTTAGGGTTTTTGCAAGCTCCATAATTTCATCTAAAACAGGTCATCGTGGAAGTTTCGCTATAACTTGTTCGCTACGAAGTTTTAGAAGCTAAAAAAAAACCCATTTGAGAAGAAAGCGTTCTGAACCTCGGTTCTGAATTTTAGATCTTGTCTCACTATATTTTAGGATATATGATATGAGGAAGTTAGGGTTTTGCAGACTCCCGAATTACATCTTAAACAAGTGACCTTGGGAAATTCGTAATTTCTTCCTATAATAATAAGATTATGACAATGAAGAAGATGAGGATTATTTTTCCACATCAAATCAAAATCATATTGAAGAAGAAACCAATGAAGCACCGGAAGAAGAAATAATGGTAGAAGAAAAGACTCCGTCTAGGTATGTTCAGAAAAATCATCCAGAAACTCAAAATTTAGGGGAAAAAGAGGCAGGTGTATAGACAAGAAGAACTATTACAGGGACCTCAAGCTATCTAGCATTATTATCATCCACCGAACCTCAAAATGTAAAAGAAGCATGTAAAGATGAATGTTGGGTCAAGGCCATGGATGAAGAACTTGAGCAAATTGAAAAAAATGATACTTGGGAATTAGTTCCTAGACCTCATGATAAAAATATTATAGGAACTAAATGGGTATTCAAAAACAAGTTGAATGAAAATGGAGAAGTCATTATAAACAAGGCCAGACTTGTTTGTAAAGGGTATGCTCAACAAGGAGGTATAGATTTTGAAGAAACTTTTGCACTTGTTGCCAAACTTGAAGCCATAAGGATGTTTCTTGCTCTTTCTAGCTTTCAAAAATTCAAAGTATGCCAAATGGATGTAAAATCAGCCTTCCTAAATGGAGATTTAGAAGAAGAAGTTTATATTGAACAACCAGAAGGATTCATTCTTGGAAATGATGCAAAACTTGTATGCAGACTCAAAAAGGCCCTCTATGGTCTGAAACTGACTCCAAGGGCTTGGTATTACCGCCTTGACAAATATCTACACCAACAAGGTTTTACAAAAGGTTCAACAGATAGAAATCTATATACAAAGATTGAAACTGATAAATTGCTAATTATTATTGTTTATGTTGATGATATCATTTTTGGTAGCAATGAAGAATCCATGAGTCAGAATTTTGCTTCAGTAATGCAACAAGAATTTGAAATGTCCTTGCTTGGTGAACTTACCTATTTTCTCGGTCTACAAGTTCAACAAAATAAAGATGATATTTTTCTTTCACAAACCAAATATCTCAAACAGATCTTGAAAAGGTATGGAATGGAAGATTCTAAACCTGTATGTACCCCAATGGTAATAGGATGCAGTCTCAGCTCAAATGATGAATCAACAACAGTAAATAAACCAACTTACAGATCCATGATTGGTAGTTCGCTTTATCTAACAGGTACCCGACCTGACATCATGCATGCAGTAGGAATAGTTGGAAGATTTCAAGCAAATCCAAAGGAATCACACCTTCGGGCAGTCAAAAGAATTTTCAAATGTATTCAAGGAACTCAGGACTTTGGTTTATGGTATCCTAGAGATGCAGATCTTACTCTTCATGCATATATAGATGCAAAATGGGTAGGAACTGTTGAAGACAGAAAAAACACTAGTGGTGGTGCATTCTATATGGGTTCCAGGTTAGTGTCTTGGTTCAGCAAGAAACAAAGTTCAATTGCTTTATCTACAGCTGAAGCAAAATATGTGGCCGCTGCATCTTACTACACACAACTACTTTGGATGATGAAAACCTGGCAAGAAATTCAGATCACATATACTCCACCCATCTCCATTCTATGTGATAATACAAGTGCCATCAATATTTCAAAGAATCCAGTCATGCACTCGAAGACCAAGCACATACCCATGAAATACCATTTTCTATGTGAACAAAAACAAAAAGTCAAATTGGAGTATGTTTCCTCCAAAGAACAGGTTGCTGATATATTCACTAAACCACTAGCCAGAGAAACATTTGAATATCTTAGACAAAAGATGGGAGTAGTTGCTGTATCATCCTGCTGTTAAATCTAATTTTTCAGAGAAAGGTTATTATATGCATGTTTCATGAAGTTTAGTCGCGTACACACGCGGGTTTCTGTGGGACAAGGAGCGTATCTATTTTTCAGTCAAGAAAAGCAATGGGGCAGGCTCTGATATGGATGCTCTGTCTGATGTTGATGATCACAGTCTATTGATATGCTCTGTTCATTAATTTTTATCTAATTGACAAAGATGCCTTGATCATTGACTTGTTAACAATGCACAGGTAGCACAGGTTCAGGGGGAGCATTAGCCTTCACTCGCATTCTGCATTGTTGGCATTATGATTGTTGAGTCCAGCTATGGCTTCAAATATTTATACCTTTTGTTGCTTAAGTCATGTAAAAGTCTAGCGTGTGATATGTCGTCTCATACATTTGAATGAGTCCTATTGGACAAATGATGTAATTTGTATCCCCACTTTTCATGGGATGGATGATGTAATTATATTTTTGTCATGTATAAACAATTTGTATATCCCCACTCGGTTGGGTGGATGAGTAAAATTTAGTATATCCCCACTGGGTTGGGAGATGGATGTATGTATGCTTCATTGGTGATAGGAAGGTCATACTCACATAGTTGAGTTATAGAGTCATGTTATTCTTTTGGAGAATATTTTTGCAGAATTTGCCTGTCCTCAGGGGGAGCATGGACGGTTTTAGTGCATCTTAGCATGTACAAAGGGGAGCTCAATCAGTGAATTCAGCATGTAATCAGGGGGAGCATGAACAACATAGGGAGAGAGAATATCTTGGTCTGCCCTTTTGCCCTTGATGTCAAAGGGGGAGAGTGTCTTGGTGTTGTTGTTTCCATCAAGTCCAAAGGGGGAGATTGTTGGCATTATGATGCAAGTGTTGTCCTTGATGGCAACTCACTCAGATGAAAGTTCATAGTGCAACAGGTCAACAACAAAGGATTACAGATCAGACTCCAAAGAATGAAGAAGAGAGGTATACGCTAGTTCACTTTATCCAAGGCACGTATACACGCAGTTTAATAGAACAAAAGTAGTGTATAACGTATACACGGACTTTCACAAGAGGAAAAGCGCGTACATGTTAGAAAACCAAGTTTTTGGTCCAAGGTATTTTGGTCCAAGGTAATTGGTCTGAGGCATTTGGTCCAAGGTATTGACCCTAGGTATTGGTCCTAAGTGGTTTTGGTCCAAGGTATTAAGAAAGGCATAAGAGTATATAAGGAGGATAAGATCATTAGGCCATTGTGTACAAGCAATGAGATTCTAAGGAATACTTCTATCTGAAGTATATATTATGTTGTAGGGTTATGTTTGGGACTGGATCTGAAATATTCATGTGCACCTTGAGTTCAACATTAGATCAAGAATCATGAGACTTGAAATGACTTATTCCTCAATGATCTGATATTGGTTGAGACCAGATCTAATGTTTTGCCCCTGTTCTATTTGTTATCTATCATGATCTAGGTTTTTCTGAAGTCTGGAATTGCAGCAAAGTTCTGAGTCAAAATTTGCAGATCTGTACGCAGGTTCATCTCGGCCAAAGAGCATGTACATGCAAGTTCGACTCTTTCAAGTAGCATATACAAAAAGAATAACTTCTTTTCAGATCTGACTGATCTATCTGATCAAATTTTGTTGTTTTACTATTGTTTTTCAATGAAGTCTTCTTAGATTTGAATGTAGAACTGTTGTATAAGGAAATTGAGTCTGATTGATTGATTGATTGAGAAGGAAGGGTGATCCTTATTGCTATCTATTTTGAACTCTGTAATATGACAGTAGATCTTCAAAATGTCACTGATTGGTACAGTTTGTGGTTCAGAGTTTATGATTCAGTATCTTTAGAGATATACGCAGGTTGGGTTAAAGGAAGTAGCGTATACACACAGGTTGGGTTCAACCAAGTAGCGTATACACTATAATGCATGATTTTGAGGTTACAGTTGGTTCTGGATGATAATGCAGGTTTCCGGGTTCAACATAGTGTTATGGTGTTAGTGATCTGATTGTTCAGATTATCTGAATATTGGTTGATGTAGTTTAAGTTTAAAAGGCTTTGATGGGTCCAGTGTGAAAATTTGATGAAACATGGCCTTCGGCTTGTGGTGTTGTGATCCAGGAGTACCCAATCTGAAAATTCATGAAACGTGGTCCCTGGTGGAAGAGTGGAGTTTTCTGTAGGCTGGCACCTATGTACTAGTAAACATATTGGCTAGTACAAGAGTTAGGGGGTTGCAGCTCCCTTCCAGTAGAAGCTAGAAAATTAGAGAAGGTTGTAACCTTCTGCAGGTAGAAGCTTGTGTACTGGTATGAGTCTGCACCAATACAAGATTGTAAATAGATTTTCTTATTATTAAAAGAAGACATGGATGACAATAGGAAGTGGTTTTTACCCACATTGGGTTTCCACCTTAAATATTGGTATTCATGTGTGTTTCTTATGTGTGATGCTTTATTCTACTTTTACTACACTGCCTAATAAATCTCGAATATACTGGTTTAATCTCAACACATGATAAACTGTCTAAATCACAAGTTCTCTGCATATACGCTGGTTTCTTTAAGCACAGTCGCATGTACACGCTAGTTCACTTCACTGAAGTAGCGTATATAAAGCTGTTTGGGAAATAAAATTATTAATCTAATAATACTGATTCACCTCCCTCCCAGTATTATTTCCAACACAGTCAAGGGATTCCTAGGCCCAATCAAGGTATTCATAATCAGGCTTTACCGTATATCCCACCTCAGGATTCCTAGGCCTTGTGATAAATCCTGAGACCACCCCACTCAGCTTCGAATCCATCCGACAATCCAACTCAACCAAAACAAGAGAAATTCATCACACCATGGCTATCTGGAAATGACAAGGCAAGGTTGAAGAACACTATCACACCTGACAAAACCCATGCCAATGACAAGAAAAGAACCAAAAACACACATGCATGTGTCATGCATGCCAAAACTAGCAAGGAAATCATATATGAAACTCGATAATTGCAAGTAATCTCGTTGTAGCCGCTTGCTCCTGCTCTTCCTTGCTTGATCTTTGCTTCCCTTTTCTTTTCTTCCTCCAATGCTAAAATGCTCTAAGAATTCTCTAAGTGTCCAAGAGTATGAGAGAGAGAGTAGAGAGAGAGAACTCAAAAACTAAACTGAGAAAAGGTTGTGAACTAATTCTCAGTAGCCTTTTTATTAATGAGGCCTCTATTTTCTTCAATTTCAATTATTTTCCTTCATTTTCCTCCTCACCTGCAACCAGTGACCTTTTACCTTACTTTTCTCCTAATTTCCATTATTTTCATAAATAAAATTCCAATTAATGCCTTTTTTCCTTTCCAAAGGCCATGCCATTGCCTTTGCCAATTTCCTTATCCATAATAAACCAAATGAACACCCACACTAGGATGTTTTTTCTGAACATTCAACTTGGAATACGTTTCCCATGGCCTTGGTTATTATTTTTCCTTTATTAATTGCATTACATGGAATTTTTTACCAAGGCTATTACATAACCCTCCCCCTTGGAGGAACACCATCCTTGGTGTTCAATGACACCTACCACAAACAAGACCGTTGAAAAGAAAAACATATTGCCCATGGAGTTTTATAATTTGGCTCAATGCAGTATTTACAATGATCAAACTGTTGAAGGGTAAACCAACATGACCAACATAACCAACATAACAAAATGAAAATCATAACGACATGACATCCATACTGCTTATTGGAGCTTTATAACATATCTCATGGTGGTATTTATGTCCATATAAATATATATAAAAAAAACATTTTCTCAACCAGCTAATACAGAAGGATACATATCCCACATCTGATCAACCATCTCCCATGTAGCTTCATCGGGCACAAAGTTCTTCCACTTCACTTTATCTTGCTTGATCACTCAGTTCTGGAGCATGAGCATCTTTCTCTACAAAATACACTGAGTTTTTGGCTGGAATTATCCATTTGGACCCACCTGCAATATAGACTAGTGAATCACATGTTCAACATCTTTAACATACTTCTTAAGAAAGGACAGGTAAAAAACATCACAAACTTTCATTGTCGGAGGCAATGCAAGTCGATGGGCCACTGGTCCAATCCTCTCAAGAATCTTGAAAGGTCAACAAAATAGAGTTGTCAACTTCACACATGATCCAATCTTGAAGGATATCTTCTTGGGTTTGATGTGCAAGTACACATGATCCCCAACCTAAAACTCCTTAAACATCCCGTTCTAATCTGCATAAATTTTTTGCATGTCCTGTGCTGCCTTTAGATTCTTCTTGATAACCTGAATTTCTTGTTCCACCTCTTCCAACATATCAGGTCCTATCAACACCCTGTTCATTGGATCACTCCAACTGATGGGAGTATTACAACTCTGCCCATACAATGCCTTGAACAGACTGATCTTCAGTGAATCCTGATAACCATTGTTGTAAGAAAACTAAACCAATGGAAGGTACTCCTCCCATCTCCTCTGTTATTGCATCACATACATCCTCAACATGTCCTCAAATATCATGTTGACCCTCTCTGTATGTCCAAATGTATGTGGATGATAAGAAGTGCTAAAGGAAAACTCTATCCCCAAACCTATAAACATCTCCTTCCAAGACTTCGAAGTGAACTTAACTGTTGGAAATACTGAGAGGGGGGGTGAATCAATATTTATTTTTAATTGTTACTTTCACCAGTTAGTTCACTTATATTTAGACCACAAAATGAACAATAGAAATAAATGATTTTATTAATATAATCTTTAAAATGAATCAAGTACAATATAGGTAGGGCTCCAACCTAGGATGTGCCAAGCACCTACTGAAATTTAGTGAGGCTTCGACCTCTAGGGCTTTGACCCTATCTTATCCAAGGCACCAAACTTGAGTTTAGGAGTACCAACTCCAAGGACACAAATCCTATAGCTTCGCTTTGTCAATATATGTTTGGTTTCACGATTCCCAAAGTATTCTTCATCGAGCCCTGTCAATCTTTAGTTATCCCTTCACTTAGTCTCTACGCCACATCATGAATGACAACCTTATCATACAGAAAGTGTCACCACTTTTCTTCATAATACCCAATCAATCTCTTCAAGTTACCTCATCATGACATCAACACTGCATTATGATCTTCAATACAACACTTTAGTGTGTCTTCAATGAACTGCACGAAGTTCTACACCAACTTTAATAATAGTTTTGCACCTTCTTCAAATCTGGTCCAAGGTTAGTCCCAAATATTACTTCAAGTTACCTCCAAAGGTCTACACCAAAGTTTGCACCATGACTTTTGCACTGCACCAATATTTCAACACCAAATTATCTCAAGACTACTGGACCACTGCTGCACCAAGACTTCAACACTAGATTGTGGAATTTCTTCTTTACAAATGTCCTTGCACCACATTGCACTAGACCACTATTCAAATTGTTCCAATACTCCTACTCAAGGATTTATACACCATACTGCAACATCTATTCTGCACCACACTTCTTCATCAATTTTGCACTAATGTTCTTGCACTAAGACTTCAACACTGCTCTAAGATTTTAGTACTGCACCAATACTTCTACACCACAACTTGACCAATGTCCTTACTGCACCAAAACTTCAGCAATAATATTCTGGTACCATGCTGCACCAATTTACTAATCCAAATTTCCAAGTTTATCTAACACACAACCGTCATAAAAAATATTATACAAAATCTGCAATCCAACATAGTCCGAGGGCTAATTCTCCAAAATTGTCCACAATCCATATCCAATACTTCAACACAGTCCGAGGTTTTAACGCTCTAGCACAGTTCAGAGAGCCCAAGCCCCAATCCATATTCTTTTACTCCTCTTGATCCTGATCTTATGGGGAGGCCCCCAAGATCTAAAAAATTGAAATGCCAGAAGAAAAAGAGGAGGATGCCCAATAAACAAAACCACAAAGATTTTTTTTATTAAAACGGAGAATAACTGTAAAAGTTACATTGTGGCGGACAAATTGTCCTTTTACAAAATGTGACTTGTTACTTATAGTATTTTTCAGTTACAATACCATGGTTCAATTCCATCAGTGAATGAATACCATGGGTGGATGTCACAATACCATGGGAAAATACCATGGGCGAATGAATACCATGGGTGGATGTCACTTACAATACCATGGGTGGATTCCACTTACAACACCATGGGTAAATTCCATGGGTGGATGAATACCATGGGTTGATGCCATTTTCTATTCGGATCATTCCCCCCTCCTTAAGAAGAAATGGTCCCCATCACATGAAGTTCCCTCCTGCGAAGCCTTTGTTGAAAATGAAGACCCACTAAAGAGAAGGGTTTTATGTGGTTAACCCATAACCATGATGAACAAAGATCTGAGGATAGAGATACCCTATAATGCTTGTGACCAACTGTGATACTAACAGTCTGCGGCCTAACAAATGGACTTCGATGAAGTGTGGGTTTATGGATGACCCATAACCATGATGAACGAAGATTTGAGGATATAGATACCCTGTAATGCTTGTGACCAACTATGATGCTAATAGTGTGCGACCTAGCAAATGGACTTCGATGACAAGGATTTTGTGCGGTTGACCCATAATCGTGATGTTGGTTGTTGATGAAGTAGCAGGTGCCTACATAGCCTAGGGTGGGATGGCACGTCTCCAAAGAACCGAAGCCGAATGCTGCTATGATGAAACTGATGAATGTGAAGTAGGTGCCTAATAAAGTGGGCTAGGAGGGCATGTCTCCAAAGGGAATTCACTTCGAATGCTGCTCTAGAATTAAAATGGACATAACTTGGTCAATATAACTTAGAATATTTATTATAACCTATTTTTGGAAATAGAAGGACCATTTTGCATCTTCCCATGTGTTGGAAATCCTTATCTAGACACTCTACAATCTCAGATTCGTGCTGCAACTTTTCCACTTTCACAAATTTTTTGAAAAAATAGCTGATTTTAAATCAGCGATATCGCCCACATTCGAATTCCGGTTCGACCCATTTTTTTTTTTGAAATTGAGAGATTTTTCGAGAGGAGCTCAGATCTATAATCACTTTTCTGAAATTTTGTACCAAAATTGCAAAAAATATAGGAGAGCCTCCATCCACAAATTGCCATCAGAAACATTTCTGCAACATCGTTGATTTTAAATCAAAGATATCTCCCTCATTCAGACTCGGATTCGATTGTTTTTTTTTTTTTTTTTTTTTTTAATTTGAGTATTTTTCGCAAGGAATCTAGATATGTTATTTGTTTTTGTAAAATTTTCACCAAAAATTTCAGATATGATCTGCAAACTCACCGCCCAAAAACATTCTTGCAAAAAAATGAAAAAATAAAAACTCTTCTCGCTTGGCCCAAGAAAATGCTTTGTGGAAGATGTAGCACATGTCTGAAGTTTGTTGAATATTCCTGCAAAATTTGAAACTGAAATATGCATCAAACCCTCATTCCCATGGAATCATAACCTCTCTGATACCACTGATCTAGATCTTGGTGTGAGGCCCCCAAGATCTAAAAAATAGAAATGTGAGAAGAAAAGGAGGAGAATGCCCAATAAACAAAACCACAAAGATTTTCTTTTGTTAAAATGGAGAATATCTGTAAAAGCTACATTGTGGTAGACAAACTTTCATTTTACAAAATGTGACTTGTTACCTATAGTATTTTTCAGTTACAATACCATGGGTGGATGTCACAATACCATGGGAAAATACCATGGGTGAATGCATACCATGGGGGGGTGTCACTTACAATACCATGGGTGGATAAATACAATGGGTGGATGCCACTTACAATACCATGGGTAAATTCCATGGGTGGATGAATAACATGGGTGGATGAATATCATGGGTTGATGCCATTTTCTATTCGGATCACCTTCGAAATTGGTATAAAACAGACTCGTAGTGCAATAGAAAGAAATATCTTTAAAATTAAGTTATAACCAAATCCACAAGCTGTCAGACCAGACAGTAACTCCTCAACCGAAATTGATTCATGTGTATTATTCCTTTAGGTAGGTATTCATTATATACATGAGGGAGAGACTGTTCACTTCATCTCCCAATGACTGTTCATATTACTTATTTATCTATTTACATTATATTCACCCAATCTTGAGGATTAGGTGTCAACATTCCCCCCCTTAATCTGAAGGGATGTTGGTAAGTCCAAGCATCATTCTGAATCGTTCAAGCTTTTATCTTCCAAGCTCTTTGGTGAAGATGTTTGCAATTTTCTCATTAGCGGAACAATGATAGAGATGGATTGTTTTGGACTCAACATGATGTCGAATCAGATGATATTTAGTATTGATGTGCTTCGTTTGATCATGGAACTTTGGGTTCTTGGCCAAGTTTATTGTAGAGGTATTATCAATCATGAGCGGAGTTGATTGTACTTGTTTTACTTGCAAATCTTCAAGAATTTTCCTGAGCCACACAATTTCTTTTGTTGCTTCAGCTGCTGCCACGTATTCTGCTTCTATTGTGGAATCTGCTGGAACTGATTGTTTGTGTGATCCCCAGGAGACAGCTTCTGATCCAAGACTCATAGCATATCCTGAGGTAGATACCCCAGTTTCTTTGTCTCCATCGAAGTCTGAAATAGAGTATCCAATCAAGCTGAAGTCGTCCACCTGTGTATACTTGATTCCAAAGTCTTGAGTTCCCTTCATGTACCTTAGAACTCTTTTTGCAGCAGACCAATGTCCCTCACAAGGCTTTTGCATAAACCTGGAGAGGATTCCAACAGCAAATGAAATGTCTAGTCTGGTAGTAGTTAGGTAGTTGAGACTTCCTACAAGTTGTCTATACTTTGTTGCATCCTCAAATTCTTTTCCTTCAATAGATGTGAGCTTTAAGTTTTGTTCCATTGGAGTAGTAAGAGGATTGCATTCTCTCATGCCAAACCTGTTCAACGGATCTCCAATGTATTTCTTTTGAGAAAGAAATATGGACTTCGGATGTTGGGTTACTTCAATGCCAAGATAGTAATGAACATAGCCCAAATCAGTCATTTCAAAACTTTTCCCCAATTGCTTCTGTATGGATGCAATGTAGCTTTCATTTTTCCCTATCATCAAAAGATCATATATATATACCACAAGATATACAACTGTTTTTCCAACTTTCTTGACAAATAAAGTTGCATCATCAAGATCATAATGTTTGAAATTGAGTTTCAGAAGATGCTCAGTTAGTATTTCATAAGAGGCTAGTGGTGCTTGTTTGAGGCCATACAAGGACTTCACAAGTTTGCATACTTTATGTTCATGTCCTTTCACAGAAAAGCCTTCAGGCTGAGACATAAAAACATTCTCTTTTAGATCTCCATTTAAGAAAGCAGTTTTTACATCCATTTGATGGACTTTCCAACCGTTTTGAGCTGCTAGGCAAAGAGTGTCTAGATGGTAGCCCATTTTGCTATGGGGGCAAAAGTCTCCTCATAATCAACCCCTTTCTTCTATGCAAAACCTTTTGCCACAAGCCTAGCTTTGTGCTTGTCAAGTGAGCCATCAGATTTATACTTGTTCTTGTAGATCCACTTGCAGCCAATTGGTTTGGTTCCTAATGGAGGATCAACCAGCTTCCAAGTGTCGTTCTTTATGAGGGCATCATACTCCTTTTGCATCACTTCTTTCCATTCATCATGAGAAGCAGCTTCTTTGAAGGAAGTTGGTTCAAAATCTGTAGACAAGTTCAATTCACAATCATAAGAAACATCCATATCAATAGGTGAATTAGAGTCATCCACATCACCTCCATTTTGCCGGTTTGAATTTCTAGTTCCCGTCTTTCCAACATCATAAGGATGAACACTTTCAAGTGTCTTTGTTAGGCACTTTGGAGAACCTTTTTCAGATGGCCGAGGCTGCTCTGCTGATTGAGTTGGGACTGAATCAAGATTGAGTCTCCCAATTCTGTCAATCACATCACTTAAAGCATCATCCATTGTTGGAGTTTCATGCTGGGGACAATGTTATTCAGAAGAAGATTCCACATGTTAATCTAGTATAGGAATCCCCCCTTCAAGATGTGGAATATGATTATCAAATTCTTGAAATGATTTTGCTTTTGAGAATCTATCCAGGCGATCAAGTTGCCGCTCAACAACATTGTCAGTTTTGGATGATTCAAGAAAAATTACATCTCTAGATATAGCAAACTTTTTATTTACTTCATCATAGAGACGGTATGCTTTGGAGGTGTTTGAATACCCTAGGAAGATACACTTACGACTTCTTGCACCAAGTTTGTTTCTATGTACCTTTGGTATCAAGGCATAACAGGTGGAACCAAAGACCCTGAGATGCTTTACCAAAGGAACATGTCCATACCACATTTCATATGGAGTCTTGTTTCTAATAGCATTAGATGGACATCTATTCTTTATATATGCAACACATAGAACAACGTCAGCCCAAAACATTATCTTTACATTTTTGAAGAAGAGCATGGATCATACCATATTTAAGATTGTCCTATTCATTCTTTCAGCTACACCATTCTGTTGGGGATTATAAGGCACAATTGTTTGATGTTTGATCCCATGTTGGTGAAAATAGTTTTCAAATTCATTTGATGTGTATTATTTTCCATTATTAGTGTGAATAGACCCAATATGATATTGTGCATCATTTTCAATCCATTTATGAAAATTCAATAAATAAACCCAACACATTCTGGTGTAGTCATCAATAAATGTCATCATATATTTATTTCCATTTGCAGAAGGAACAGGCATTGGACCACATAAATCTGAATGAATGAGTTCGAGTTTTCTATCTGCTCTTGAATGTGAATCATGAAAACACTGTTTGCTATGCTTTCCTAGAATACAAGCATCACATTGCTTAAATTTCCTAAGAATTGTAGGCAAACCAACAACACCATTTTTCTTCAACAAGCGGAGGCTGTCATAGTTCAAATGTCCAAATCTAGCATGCCATAATAAACTTGATGGAAGTGTACCTTCTTCATGATAAGAATTGTATGAGAAATGTTGTGCACGAGCAGAGGTTCCTTGCAGCTTTAGAAGCCTTTCTTCTTCTATTCCCCTCATGACAAGTGAGTGGTCAGATGCTTTTCTTACCTCAAGCTTGCCATCAAACATATGAATGGAGTGACCTTGCTGGCGGATGTGGACCAAAGATAGCAAGTTTCTCTTGAGCTGTGGGAGATATAGAACATGATGTAGAAGAAAGTCTGGAAGACCAGGGAGTTTAAGCCTGATTGTGCCAAGCCCTGATGGCTTGATTTTTGATTGATCTGCAAAGTATACTGCTCCATCAACATTGTCAGTAAATTCTTCAAAAAAATATTTTCTATGAGTCATGTGGCAGCTTGCTCCTGAATCAAACAACCAACCATTTTTCCAAGAAGCAAGTGAAGCATTAAATAAATCTTCATTTACTCCAATGTTACATTGTGCCACAACATAGTGAGCGGATTCAGGTGCTTTACCTTTGTCTGTATCATCATTTTTACCTTTCTATTGGTTTCTTCGCTGCTCAATTTTGTCCCATGGTAGTTTGCATGTAGAGGCATCATGTGATCCATTTCTTTTGCAGCGTATGCGGTGCAAATCTGCCTTTTCTCCTTGAGAGTGTCTGCCCCCCCTGCCTCTGAAATATCTTCCTCTTCCTCTTCGACCACCTCTTCCTCTTGAAGAATCTTGAGTAGGATGCTTTTCTTTATGAGCAAGGCACACAGCCTCTTCAGAAGATTTAGGGGCTGTCTTCTTTCCAAAAGCTTTCTCTCTTTCAACAAACTTTTTCACAAGAGAGTCAAAGGTGATATCTTTGAGATTTCCATTTGCTTGCAATGACTCAAGATAATTGGAGTAAGTAGGATAAAATGCCTTGAGAAAAGCAATAAGAGGAATATCCAATTCAACCTTAGTGGATTTGATATCATGCAATATAGACTTTACTTCAGATGCAAGAGCAAGAGGATCATTATTTTGCAGTTCAAGAGTGAAGAGTTTAATCATGAGTTGAACAACTTCAAGTGCAAAATGTGAGTCATAGAGTTCTTTCAGCTTTTGTAAGGCTTCAAAGGCAGTTGAAAATGACGAAATATGGTGACTCACCTCTTCATTTACAGATGCTGCGATTAATGCATAAGCTTTATTGTTCTTGTTTTCCAAAATGACGAGCTCTTTGTCTGAGGTAGGCTGTTCTGGTTCATTGTCTCCGTCTCCGACACACACTCCTTTCCACAACTCATTGAAAATGAGGGTGTGTTTTATCATCCGGGACCACTCAGGATAGTTCTCCTTGCCAGTGAGAACTATTCCCACAATAGATATGATTGAATGCATACTGTAAAAAAAACTTCTGCTGGAAAAAAAAATCTGTGTACTGTAAAAATACTTCTACTGGGAAAATGTGCTTCAAAATACTATAGCCTTATTCTTCCTTCTTCATTTAATATACAAAGATCAAAACTATATTCTATGCATATAGACTATCACAATTTTTTTTTTTGTATTACAATATGGTTGCAATTCAAGAGAAATAATATATAAGTTATTATATAAGTCTTCAAACTCAGCTTCTGGACTTTTGAGCGAGTCTTCAAACTCAGCTTCTGGACTTCGTATATATGTGAACAGCTTCTGGACTGTGTATTTGGAGCAGTGTTCATATACGTTAATTGGAGCAACGTTCAACTCTTCCACTGCGCCACTCTATTGTGAAGTCAGATGCAATAGCATTCACGGCTGTATGCATACCACACTGCCCTCAAAATTGAAGACTTTGAATGGTGTCCATAGTCAAGCACACCATAGTAGGTCACATCAAAAGGAAGCTGGTTGTCGTCATTGTGGTTGGAATGGACGCGCACCAGTGGCAAGACAACACTGTTGCATCGACTTATTGCTCACACAAAGACATCAGAAATATGAGGATATGTTTTGAATCTTGACCCTGTAGTGATGACTCTGCCTTTTGCTGCTAATATCGACATTCGAGACACTGTCAAGTACAAGGAAGTAATGAAAGAGTTTAACCTCACATGAAGCATCGTGAAGATGCCATTTCTGTTCACATTCCCAGCTTGACCATTACCTTCTCACACCATTAAATTATCTCATCTATATATATAGGTATAGGCCGGTGGGCAATACTAGTAATTCAATAGGAGCAGGTGCGCCACATTTGGTAGAAAAACAACAATGTGTTTATGCTATCAATTTTCAAAGTAAAGTAAAGCAATGGATAGAGAACCAGAGGATCACCAGTTCCTCATCATCATGGGAATCAGTGGAGAGGCCTTCAAGGTCATTCAAGGTCCTACCAGCAGTGGCGTCGTAATTTGGGAACCATTTCACCTTCAAAACGTAAATGGAGACACCAAGATCAACATGAAACATGCCAATGACAGATTACAGGACCAACGTGTATTCAACGTTTAGAAAAACGCAGAGAACACTTTTCAAATGTCAGATTACAGGACCAACGTGTATTCAATGTTCAGAAAAACATAGAAAATGCTTCTCGAATGTCAGATTACAGGACCAATGTGTATACAACGTTCAGAAAAATGCTGCTACTAGGTCAGGGAGGTCAGTTCTGCAATATGGGCAGAAAATAGGCCAGGCAGAAAAGGGAGTTACAAGGGTAGCAATACTGAAAATAAAGCTGGCTTTGATACCATGTAAGACCAGGTAGTAACTCCTCAACCAAAATTGGTTTGTGTGTATTATTCCTTCAGGTAGGTCTTCATTATATACATGAGGGAGAGACTGTTCACTTCATCTCCCGATGACTGTTCATATTACTTATTTATCTATTTAAATTATATTCACCCAATCTTGAGGATTAGGTGTCAACACAAGCCCTAATCCGTAGTCATATAATTGTAAGGAAAGGGACTATGACAATTATAAACATTCAGCAATAATTCTGAATTGGAGAATCCCTAAGCTACCCACAGAAGTTCGCATGCTCCACAAAGATATTCCGCACTTTATACATGAGTTTTTTTCTTCTTCTTCTTCTTCATTTATTCATTCGAACAATTCTGCCTTCTAAATCCAACGAGGACCTCCTATATATATAGTTTTTATGCATGAAATGAACAGACACGTCTTTTAGTTTAAGCCTACATGAATTTTGTTTAGGCATAGGTTGGCTTACTGGCAGAAAGTTAATTTTAACTTAAAAAATTAATAACTTTCAAACCGCTTGGAGATTTGGGCTGAATAATAGCTCATTGGAAAGATAAAATTATGCTCTTCAAGATGGTGTAGGTCTCATGGTGAGGTTCTGCCTCTAAGGTGGAGAAAATTGATTTTCTTTGTGACTGTCCTTAAATTTTTGTGCATAAAATATTTGGAATAGTATGAGGGATGTTTTGGGACAGCGTGGCTTCTCCATTGTTTTGCACCAATAATGTCATCATGATAGTATCCAACATCATGATGAAGGTATAACATCATGTATCCAATGATAGTGCAATAATATGTCATAGTGCAACCTTCATTAATTTGTCAAAGACGCCAAAGTAGTCTTCCAATTATGTCAAAGTGTGGTCATTCTTTAAAGAGTATGACATTATCACGTGTATGATTTCATCATTTATAGTCCTCCACTTCAAAGGCTTGTATATTGGCACCTAGGGTCTAGATCACCAATCAAGGCACATGATTGGAACTCAACAACATTATAGTTAGTTCAAGGACTTGTTCGGGCAAGACTTCTTCATTAGTTGTTTGACATCTTCTTCAAACAAGAGTTATGACATCACCATTTGGAACCGGGAATCTCAAGAATATTTTCCATCTCGGTTAGTGCCATATTGACATCAATGGCAACCTAGACTAACATTAACATCCCCGTCTAACACAATATTCCTTGGAACATCATGCAACCTCACTACATATTTAATTAAGGCATGTGCTACATCATTAGATGAATATGTAGACTTCACTGGAATGAAGTGCGCTACCTTTGTCAACCTTTCCACCACAACCATGATAGAATCATGTTGTCAAGATGTCCTCGGAAAACCTATAATGAAATCTATGGAAATGACCTCCCATTTCCATTATGGAATCAGAATCCTGAAAAACCCTCCTGGAAGCTTACACTCTACTTTCACCTGCTGACAGCTCATCTAGCCACAAACTCTACCACTTCTTTCTTCGAAGTTGGCCAGTGATAAAACTTCTTCACCACTATCAATATCTTCTGGTATCCTAGTTGACCTGAATATGGTTTTACATGAAACTCTCGCAAGATATTCTTCTTGAGTTCACTGTCATTCAATACATAAATATTGTCCCTAAATCTGACCAAACCATCTACTGTAAGACGATAGTCCACATCCTGATCACTTGTACCCTGTTGTAACCTATGCATAAGCTCATGTTCCTGTCATCTTATTGTCCCGCCTGCAAGATCTGATCCTATAAGTCTGTCACATAAGAACTCATAGCTACTATTTGATTCACATGTACTCTCATGCTAATACCATTTGCAACCCTATTCTCCTTACCCTTGATGTAGCTGATCTCAAAGTCAAACTCACTAATGCCAACCATCTAGCTTGTTTGGAATTCAGATTTGGTTGATCAAACAAGTATCTCAATCCACTGTGATCTCTCATCAATATAAACCTCTTGCCAAGAAGATAATGTCTCCACATCTTCAATGTATGGATGATTGTTGCCAACTCAAGATCACGTGTCAGATAATTCTACTCATGCTCATTCAATTTCGTGACTCATAACATACTATCTATCCTTCCTACATCAGGACTCCACCAATTCCTCTCTTGCAGGCATTTGTACACACCACAAACTCTTTGTCTAGATTTGCAATCTTTAGCATTGGAGAATTTGTCAATAACTGCTTCAACTGCTCAAAACTTGCTGCACATTCCTTTATCCATTAATATTTCTTACCATGTCTCTGCAGTGATGTAATATGATATGAAATTCGAGAGAAGTTCTTGATGAACCTCTAACCTACTAGCCCCATAAATGATCTTACCTCATCCACATTTCTAGGAGTTTCCCATTCCATGATAGCTCTTATATTGTTTGGATCCACTGCTATACCTTCCTTGGAAACAACATGTCCCAAGTAATGTACCTCTGTTTAAAAGAAACTGCATTTACTAAGAGTAGCATATAATTGATGCTCTCTTAGCAATATCAATACTGCTGCTAAGTGCTCGGCATGATCTTCCTCATTTTTAAAATATATCAAGATGTCATTAGTAAACATAATAAGAAACTTGTCCAGATAAGGATGCAACACACTATTCATCAAGCACATAAAGATTGCTGGACCATTAGTCAAACCAAATGGAACTACAACAAACTCATAATTCCCATACCTATTTCAGAAAGCAGTTTTCTATATTTCCTCTTCTTTAATGCATATCTGATGTTATCCGGATCTCAAGTCAATCTTTGAGAACACTACTACTCCCTTCAGTTGGTCGAACAAGTCATCAATCCTTGACAATAGATACCTGTTCTTGATGATCACCTTGTTCAACTGCCTGTAATAAATGCATAACCTGAGAGTACCATCCTTATTCTTCACAAACAACACTTTCTCACCCCAAGACGATACACTTGACCTAATATATCCCTTGTCAAGCATTTCCTTCAACTGCAATTTCAACTCTACTAACTCTGGTGTGTTCATCCTGTATGTTGTCTTTGATGCCGGTGTCGCTGATGGGACTCCAAATTAGACACAAATTAAGGCCCATCTAACCTTTCTCAGGCACATGAAAAGTATATTAAACCTCTCCTTCTACGCTTAATAATGTTTTTTTAGCTTTAATATGTTCATTAGGAAGGTTTAGAGATGATTTCATATTTATGCCTAATATTATTTATTTTTGTAAAATATTGCGAGAATATTGGGAAAATTATGAAGATTTGGAGGAGGAGATAATTTAGGGACTTTCTCCCTACTACAGGAGGATCAATATTGGATAATGAATCAACAAGATATCCTGAAATCATGCACAAATTCTCGAGCTCCAATGATTTAGAAAATCTAGGAATGTGTTCCCTGTCATTTAATGCAGATTCCTAGTGTGAGGAATTAGATCCAATATTTGAGGGATTTTGGAGGGGAAAGCTTCCTCCTTTCATGGAGAATGCTTCTTAATCATTTTTTATAAGTACCATTTCGAATTTTCCTCTAGGGTTTGGTTTTTCTTAGTACTCTTATGGAGAAAACTTGTATTTTTGCAGCTCCACTTTCATTTCTTGTAGGGATGTAATTGCATTGATGGAAATAATGAAGTTTGGTACCATTTTCAGCTTCTAAATATTGGTATTCTTCTTAGGATTCTGAGTTTCCTTGGGCTTTCCCATCCTAGGAGCCTCAGAGCCCTTTTGTATACTTTACTTTTCTTCTTTTCACTCCTGACTCACATGCATCTTCTGTTCTTGTTTTTGTTCCTATTTCTGCATTTAGTATTTATGATTTCTTGTTGTAGGATTGGGTTAAATGGTTGAAGTAAGTTATTTTATAGGATCACAAGAACGATTTCATCCTTGGAACATATTTGGAAGGTCATAGTAAGAATTGAGCTACTTGGATTAGTTTGCTTATTCCCAAATCTAAATTTTTGGAAGTCCCTTGTGGCAAATAGTAGTAATTTTCTGCTATTTTTTAGAATATGCTAATGATGTTCAATTGAGGTGATTCCACTTGCATTAGATCACAAAAACATTCAAGTTAATAACAAAATTCACCCCATGGAATTTTCACTTGATTAAATTAGGCATTTGATAGATTAACTAGCTCACTAGTTCTCAACATTCTAGATTTTAGACTAGTAATTTTTTGCTTTTTTTAGCATGTGTTAATAGGCATATTTTTGAGTGATTCCGCTTGTAATGGAGACCTAAGACACCCTATTCAATACAAAAATTTGTTCCATCCAACTTGGATTTGATTTGCTTGGTAATTTAGTGAATTATATATTCATGTAGCAAATCTTGTAACTTCCTGTAGCAGCCTGTAACTTCCTATATCAACACCTATAATTTCCTGTAGCACTCTTCTAGCATGTATATACTTGCCCATATTTGCTCAAAAAACTTCGTTTTTGTCTCTTAGGCTTGAATGATGACACCGAAGCTCAAAATCAATGGTTGAGGAAAAATAAAGACCAATTAGGACATGCCTTTTTACAATGCCGATTAGGCCTATTTATTTGAATTCATGCTCTTAGGATTTCAAATAAAATTTGTTGTTCTTGCCTAGGATTAATTTCTTTTCAAAGTAACATTTCCATTTATGCAATTAGTTTAGGATTTGATTTCATTACATTCACTCCATTACATCATGGCAGCGAAGGAAAGGCACATTGTATGTTGCACATATAGTGTTGATACCTCTTAAGTTTGTACAAACTTCGAGTTGATAATTAAATTTGGTAGCCTGGGGAGTTGCAACATTATTGTTGCAATACTAAGGCTCATCACTTTTTTGAACCGTTTTCGGTGAGGTGTCAAAGTATGCATTGTTTTATTCCATAGTTGATTCATTTCTTTTACTTTATGCAAAAATACACAAAATTTGCATTAGGCATCTTTCATTTCAAAAACAAAAAAGTGCACTGCATTAGTGTTTTCCTTTAGTCATAAAAAATAAAAAATTTCTCCAACACCAAACCCCCCCCCGCCCCCCCATTTGAACACGTGGTGCAATAAGAGCCACATCACCATTCATTTTTGTAGGTAGAAGAAGAAGAGGTGATGGAGAAGGTAGGATAAATGGATGGAGATGATGACAATGAGCAAGATCCTCTTGGATTTCCCATTAAAGATACTGATGTTAGTGTGCACATGAAGAACATCTCTCCATCTTTTCTTCCAAACTTTCATGGTCTAATGTCAGAGGACCCAGAAACCTTTCTCTTTGAATTTGAAATACTTTGTAGATCTTATGGTTACTTACTAAACACTCAAAAGTTGAGATTGTTTCTGAAAACATTGAAGGATAGAGCTCTTAAATGGTTCACGAGTTTAGGGACTAAGTCAATAAGATCATGGAATGATATGCAAAAGATATTTCTAGAAAAATATAAAGATCATGATCTTAAAGAAGAAATATTTAGAATGAATCAAAATGAAAATTAGAGCCTTGAGAATCTAATAGAGAGGTTCATGTATAATGTTAAGAGGGAAAAATTACATCATTTAGGATTTGACACAGTGAAAACCCTCTTACTTAGAACAATTAGGGATGAGTGGATTGATCTGCTTGATCTCATAAGTAGAGGTGATGTATACCGATTATCATTTGAAGAATTTGTGAAACATGCAAACACATATTAAGAGGAAGGGCAAGAGTAAGTAAATCAACATCAAGATCGGTAATCAAGCTAAACTTGGGAATTTGTTTGATGAATTTAAAGCATAAATTCTTAGCAATATAAGCAAACAAGTAGAGATATTAAGAATGCAAGATGAAGAAAAAGAAGACGTTGATATTTTTGTTGTCCATGCAGAATCAACTGCTATTAAATATTTCCCATCATTACCAAGGTTGAAGGAAGTTTACCATGAGGACAATGGAGCAAGCCAATCCCCAAAGAAACTAAGTTATGTAGCTCCAAGAGGAGCATGATAGCCTAGTCAACCTAGTATGATGTAAGAGCCTAACTCACAATTTCAAGATTATGCACATCCATCTCAAAGTAATTGGAACACACCCTTTCCTTGGAAACTTTGACCATCTCAACCCCAAAACCAACCTTGGAAACAAGGTTAGCAAGGAACTTATGAGAAAAATCCATAATATCTTGAATATTTTCCTCAATATCCCCCCCATACCCAACTCCAGGTTATCCCTACCATCCACCTCCACCACAACCACAACCCCAACCACATCCATCTCAAAGATCCACTCCCACTCAACTACCTGTACCACCATTTCCAAACCCACACAAGGAAGTAGCTCAGCCCACTTACAATGCTGAGGTACAACAATTCCAAACATATCCTCTTGATCTCAATGGTATTCATCTTAGCTCAGGAAGAGTATTGCAAAAAAAAGATTCTCTTGGTGCCATTTAAGGAAAACATACAAGAAAAGAAGATTTAAATGAGAAGACCAAAGAATCAGGGGCTACACTTGATGAAGAGCAAACATCAGAATCAAATATTTAGAAAGTTGCCTCATGTTTACCATCAGATCCTCCATGTGTTCAAGAGAATAATCTGCAAAAAGAGGAAGATTTGAATGTCATGGTAGAAGAAGACATCCAAGATGATCCAAATCAGCAAGTGGATCAGGGGCATCACAACTATATTGAAATATGGTTCCAGACAATCATTAAGTTGCAACAACACACTCTTCTTCAACAATTCCTGATCTCATATCAGTCAAAATATTTGGTCTCTTACATTCACGTACATGTCAAAGAATATGTTTCGAGCCTACACATGATTTTATTTGTCATCCAGTTATGCAAGTGGTTCTATTGGAAGTATTCCTAGACTTGAAAATTATTTTGTTTTTTTCAAGTAGAGTAGGATAGGAAAAAAATGAAAAATAAGAGAAAAAAATAAAATCTCAGGTGAAAAAATCCTTTGAGGTGCCTGAGATTGACTCATTGATTGAAAACCTCCATGAGGCGGTCAATGGGTTGGAAAAAAGAGAAAAAAGAGAAAGAAAGAAAAACGATCCTAGGTGAAAACCTCCTTTGAGGCGCCTAGGTAGACCTACTAGTTGAAAACTTAATTGAGGCAGCTGGTAGGCCTAAAAGAAAAAAAAAAAAAAAATGAAAAGAAATAATTCTTTGCCCCATGTATCTCTCTCTGATGAATGTAGGTGCTCTCCAACCTTTGCAAGCAACAAGAACACTTTAGCACCAAAAGAAAAAGTTGGTCAAAATTCTAGTCAAAAGAAGTCAAACTTAGATTTTCTCCTCCTTTTCTCAGATGCTCCAGAAGGACCAAGGCCATGCAAATCCATCACCCTCATCTATTTCCACCATCCACCCATCATTCCCAAGCTTTTCCCATTCATTTTCCTCACTGTCCTAAAATGCTACAAGAGGGCTCTGTTTTGCTACAAGAAGCCAAAATACACAGAGCATAAAATTATTTGTCATATCTTGAAAACCGTGCATCCATTCTCCATTATGTTTCAGGGGGAGATGCATATGGATGATGATAACATGCTTAGACAATTTCAGCAAATTCCAGTGCATACTTTTCCAGAAATTGACCTCCATCACCTACAACCATTTTTAATTTTTCTCAATATTCATGCATCCATTGGCCGAGTTGTTTCATGGGGAGATGCATATGGATGATGGTAACATTCTCAAGCAATTTCAGAAAATTCCAGTGAACACTTTTCAAGAAATCGACTTCCATCACCTACAACCATTTTTATTTTTTCTTGAGATTTGTGCATCTGTTGGCCAAGATTTTTTATGGGGAGGTGAATAAGGATGATGGAAACATGCTCAAAAAAATTCAGCTCAATCCAATTTACTGTTTGGGATATATGGAAAAAACAAGTATGCTACAAGAGGTTGTCATGAATTACTTCAGGAAGATCATGTAGCACTATAAGATGGCCGATAAGAAACTACATGAGGCGATCCGATTGGAGAAAGGGGTAAAAATGTCATGCCTTCTTTAGGGAAGGTTGAGAGAGGTCCCCTAACACCACTTTCATCACTCATCCACTCCATCTACCCAAAATTCCTCTTCAAATTCCACTCTACCTTACATGAAAAAAATAAATCAGAAAAAGCTTTGTCATCAACTTTTCCACCACCTACACCACCTCTTGATGATTTTAAGCATGTCCTTATACCTCCTGTGACTTTCCATCAGTCCCACATGCAATAATAAGGCCTCAAAGAGGAATTAAATGATTACTAAAGGAAGATGATTCCTCTTGTAGCAGCCTGCACAGTTCCAACAATATCTTCAACCAATTTTTGCAACTCCAAAATAGAAGATCCAACCACCTCGAGGCATTATGAGGTTGTTCCTGAATCTTAGAAGGGCCAAACCATCCATGAAGAGTAGATGTAAGGGCATCCATCAACTCAAACAACAACAGTTTGAACACCAGAAAGAGGCTTGCACAAAAAAAAGATTTCATCAGTTAAAAAAAGCATAATGCTATGAAGACCTATGCATCAACAAACAAAGGAAGTCAACACCTCCGAAATCATCATGTTATGAAGCTCAACAACAACATTTTAGCCAAGGATGTGAAGAAGCAACAACACAATAAAAAAACCTAGGAGACCTCCAGATTCAAGGCTATCAGTGATAAGACCTCCAACAGATTATTAGATGCAACTTCAAGATCATTAGTAGCAACTTTAGGACCACCCAAGGCAACTTCAAAATTCATATTAGTAGCCTCAATATCACCTGCAAAAACACATCAAGGGTATGGCTCAGGTATGTAATCCTTTAAACCTTTCCTATGAACTTATTTTAGCTTGAAAAATATTGCAAGTGTATGAAGGAAAAAGGTTTTTATAGCCAAGATTAGTAGCAGAGAAACCTCGACCTTATCTAGAAACTAAATTCACTTTTCCACTAAGACACCTGCACATAAGGGAGAGAACAAGACAAAAGTGAAGAGGACTTGAGAAAGTGGGGTGTAACCATTTAATCATGATGGAAGACAAGGAGTGTGAAGGGGTAGGTGAGGGCCAACTCAGTTAACTCAAAGCACTTTGAGTTTATTTTGCATGCAATGAAAAAAATAGAGAAAAGTTGAAAAAAGAGAAAAAATAATGGGAAAAAGAAAAAGAAAAAAAAAGAAATAAAAGGTGGACCCACCACCTCTTGGCATGCAAAATTTAGTTTCTACAAGATTCAGGTTGCATGCATCTCATGTACTCACCACTCTCCATCATCCCAATATCCCCCAAATCAAATTTCATCCCCTCTCTGGATTGCTACAGGAAGATCCAGTAGCACTACAGGAAGGCCAAGAAACTGCTACAAAAGCTAACAGAGTGCTACAGGAAGGCAAATTTCCATTAGAGCCTTGGGAAGAAAGGAAACATTCAAAGGAAATGGAAAGGGTGCAAACAAAAGTAAGGGGGTATGATGATGGGATTGCATTTGAGTTTTCAATCAATTTACATGATCCAAGTGGCCAAGAAGATGAACCAAAAGCAAGGTGTTGCCCTAATGATCCAAGATCTTTTGCTTATAGATGCATTAAAGAATTACATGCATAAATTGTAGCTTAATATATAAATTTATTGTGCACATGAGAGAAGAGGGGAACACATAACACATGAGATAAGACAATAATACTTGATAACAAAGTTCGTCTGACTTGGAATACGTCTCCGGGCCCTGCTCAATCAATGGGGAGGTCTTCATTCATTAAGTGGCATGAGAAAGAAGAGTACAAGCATCAGTTACAACAAATGAGTTTTATACCTCCATATTGAAAAATGGCTGAAAAATGCAGAACTCTGATGGAGAAATGGACAACTTCATTGCGTTCATGGCGTCAAGAAATGCTAAAACCATATAAAATTTGTCAAAATCTAACAAAGTGAAATTTCGGCCTTCCTGCAAAATTCTGCTTTGAACTCCATGCACTGCCTCCTCTCTGCCTGGGCGCACTGAAAAATTGTGTTTAAATAAAATAATGGTGACAAATTTTCCCAATTTGGTGGTTGGCTGAGTTGGTTAGGGATCCGGTTAATATGGAGGAGGTTGGGCGGTCAAACCCCGCCTCCTCCTTTTCTTATACATCGAATCTTTTTTTTTAATTTTAACCAAACTCCTTTTTTTACATTATGGTTGGGTTGGGCCCGCCTTGGGCGGCCTGTCCCCCATACCTACCTCTACAGGCCTCTTGTAATAAATGGTGGTGGTTGGCTTGTTTCGGGTTGGGTCTGTGCCCCAAGGGACAGCCAACCCAACTCCGCATTGTTTGTGTTTATGTTCCCTGTGGTTTCATTTTGGGGTGGCGGGGTTGGTGGCCCACCACCCCCTTTTTATATATATTTTTTGTTTTAATAAAAACAATATGCCATTTTTGAAAAATCAGATTTTTGACCGAAGGAGTCGTTTTAACCAGGAAACGATTTCGCCCGAAATCTGGCCAAAGTTGGAAGGATTACATCTGTTGGAAAATTCCAAATTGTTCCTTCATTAATCCTGCCTAGTCATCAAAAATTCAACCCAACTTTGACTGCCTCTATCTCCTTCATCTAGACTCGGATTGGAGTGTCGTTCGCATCATTGGAATCAGGGCGACGAGCACTTCGATCTGATGTCAAGTTCATTGTCTTTCCACCACTTTGAATTTTGAGCTTTTTCCATGCCACTGGTGTCTGGAGATCCACCTAGATCAATCCTCCCCATTGAGGAGCTTTTGGACCCCGAAATCATTTACACTTAGTACACTGTTTGTGTCCTTTCAACCCACACTTTCGATCCTCTGCATGCAAAACTAGTGCATGTTTTTGCAATCATGCACACCACACATGACTTAACAACCCTTCCTTGCCAAGAGTTTATAGCACACACTCCTTGGCCAAGGATTACATAAAAAGTAATCAATACCTCAACTACTAGTAAAGAAAGGCCAAAATATCATTGTTGCGGTTTGAAGTGATATGAAACACACCATCACTTTTACATTTACTTACAATGTATGATTTACAATGGTGGCCATAACAAGCTACTACCTTAGAAAAACCAACTTAACAAAGTAGACCACCGTGAATGGGGAGGTTTCATTTGCTAAACATGTTCACCTTCTGGCTTCTCCAGTGATGTTTACAGAGCATGGAGCATTGGACATGCGGTTTGTTGGTGTCCCTCTTTGTTGCAATGACTACAACGATTCTTTTTCCTCCAAATTTTTGGGGTTGCCTTGGGGCACTTTCCCTTGGTGTTCCTCCGATAAGTGTTTATGGGGCCCCCACTATCGCTGGACTGTGAGGAGGGAATTTCATCATCTGTCGTTGGTTGGTTACTAGTTGTATTGGAGCTTTCTACCATTTCCTTTCTGGTGTATCTAAGTCCTGCACGACATGGCAATTCCTCGACTTTGATGGGGTTTACGATGCCTTGGCCTTTGATCTCGAGGCCCTTTCCTTGATACCCCATCTTTTTCTACAGTTTGGATCCAATCCCTGTAGTATGTTTTTCAAAAGCAGCGAATTCATCATCATGAAAATCATATGAAATCGAGGAATTGCTTTTTACCTCCGGATAGTGATGTTGTAGCTTTACCAAGGCATCATCCTTGGCTTGCAACTGGCATAGTAATCTTTGTTTTTCTTCCCTTGCCTCCTGTAGAAGCCTCCTTAGCTCAGCATTCTCTGCTTGGATGCGGTGGTTAATCTCTTCAAGTTCTCGGAGTCCTGTTGCGAGGAGTGCCCTTTTCATTATGTCTCTTGAAATCCTTGATTCATGGCCAGAATCAGACCCGAAATCTATGGGTCTTCCTACCGCGATCCCAAGGGTTGCAAACTTCGTTTCATTGCCAGAATCAGACCCCAAGTCAATGGAACTACCTCGTGCAAATCCTGCAGCTGTAGCCTTTTCATCTTCCTCTGACTTAGAATCTTGGTTTTGTTGCACAGTGGTGACGACCTTTTACTTCCCCTTTTTGTCATTCCTTTCAAGTCTCAGCTCAGGGTGCAACTTCCAACAATTTTCTTCATCATGCCCCTCTTTCTCATAATGTGTACAAGAGGGCTTTGCTCCCCTTCTCTTGGCTACTGCGGCTCTCTTTGGGTGGTCATCCTGTTCAGGTGTTCCCCTATTTTCCAGATGAATGGCCTTTACACTAGCCGAGTCAATGGTAGTAGGTTCAAACAATAATAATGAATGTCTAAGGTAACTATGTAATGATCCAATATACTTAATTACTACTTCAGGTGAATCAAGTGCAATGCCCAAATTAAGTTCTTATTTTCTAAACTCCTCGGTAAAGCTTTGAACATCCTGACCTCTGCCTTGCCTTAAGTATTACCAATCCATTAAGGATTTTTTCTTATAACCCAAGGGATAAAATTGTTCCTTTAATGCAGAAATGAAACTAGGCCATGAGGAAAGAAGATTACCCACACTTTTACTGCTTCGCAATTTGCTCTCCCACCAGATGAGCGCGGTGCCACTCAATTGAAGAGAGGCCAACTAAATCTTTGCTTCATCCTCTTCAATTTGCTAAACCCTGCAGTAGATATCAATCTGCCTAATCCAATTATTAAGCTTTTTTGCATTACTTTCACCGTTATACATGGGAAGTTCAAATTTGACATCTAATTTAAAGAAATGTTTCTTAGATGTATCCTTTGAATTTCTACGATGACGATGATGATAGGAAGAAGAGCTTTCACTCGTGGAAGGAGAATAAGGGGGTTCTTCTTCACCATTTCCATGCAATGAACCTACTTCTTCTGTCTTTTTCCCTTCTACTTTCTCCAGTCTTGAAAGCAACTTACTTACATTTTCTGCCATTTCATAGAAGGTTT
Source organism: Pinus tabuliformis (assembly GCA_031772625.1). Taxonomy (NCBI): domain Eukaryota; kingdom Viridiplantae; phylum Streptophyta; class Pinopsida; order Pinales; family Pinaceae; genus Pinus; species Pinus tabuliformis. The sequence continues at coordinate 477,087,733 of CM062812.1, read as the reverse complement.
TGCAGAAATTGAGCTCCTCTTCATGACGAGCCTCTTCATCTGCCATGTTTCTCCTTCAATGTGCACGCCCCACTTCAAGATTGAAAGACTTGAGTTTCCCTTTGCCTCTTCGGATCCTGTTTCTTGTTAGCATACAAACATGCAATTCACATCTAAAAAGACTTGCTCTCATACCACTTGATCCAAGATCTTTTGCTTATAGATGCATTAAAGAATTACATGCATAAATTGTAGCTTAACATAGAAATTTAATGTGCACATGAGAGAAGAGGAGAAACACATAAAGCATGAAAGAAGACAACAAGACTTGATAACAGAGTTCGTCCGACTTGGACTACATCTCCGAGCCCTGCTCGATCAATGGGGAGGCCTTCATTCATTAAGTGGCATGAGAAAGAAGAGTACAAGCATCAGTTACAACAAAGGAGTTTTATACCTCCATACTGAAAAATGGTTGAAAAATGTAGAACTATGATGGAGAAACGGACAGTGCCATTGCATTCATGGCATCGAGAAATGCTGAAACCATATAAAATTTGTCAAAATTTGACAAAGTGAAATTTCGGCCCTCCTGCAAAATTCTGCCTCGAACTGTGTGCACTGCCTCCTCTCTGCCTGGGCGCACTGACAAACTGTGTTTAAATAAAATGATGGTGACAGATTTTCCCAAGTTGGTGGTTGGATGAGTTGGTTAGGGATGCTATTAATATGGAGGAGGTCGGGCGGTCAAACCCTGCCTCCTCCTTTTCTTATACATCGGATCTTTTTTTTTAAATTTTAACCAAACTCCTTCTTTTACATTATGGTTGGGCTGGACCTGCTTTGGGCGGCCCGCCCCCCATACCTACCTCCGCAGGCCTCTTGTAATAAATGGTGATGGTTGGCTTGTTTAGGGTTGGGTCCGTGCCCCAAGGGCTGGCCCACCCAACTCCGCATTGTTTGTTTTATGTGCCCCGTGGTTTCGTTGTGGGGTGTCGGGGTCATGGCCACCCACCCCATTTTCGTTGCTAGTTCCGTGGGAGGGGCCGGGGGTCGTGGCCCACCCCTCCACCTATACACATTTGTTAGATGGTACGGGTTGGGGTGGCGGGGTTGGTGCCCCGCCACCACCTTTTTTTTATATTTTTTGTTTTGTTTTAATAAAAACAATATGCCATTTTTAAAAATTAGATTTTTGACCAAAGGAGTCGTTTTAACCAAGCAATGGTTTCCCCCAGAATCTGGCTGGAGTTGGCCAAATTCCATCCACTGGAAAAGTCCAAATTGTTCCTTCATTAATCCTGCCTAGTCATCAAAAAGTCAACCCAACTTTGACTACCTCTATCTCCTTCATCTGGACTCAGATTGGAGTGTCGTTCACACCATTGGAATTAGGGCGATGAGCACTTTGATCTGATGTCAAGTTCATCGTCTTTCCGCCACTTTTAATTTTAAGCCTTTTCCATGCCACTGGTGTCTAAAGATCCACCTGGATCACCTAAAAAATAAAACTCATTACAATTGAAGAATCACTTGAGAGAAAGAAGCAACCTCAACCTACAATGAGGCTTCTTTGGGAAATTGAGATAGGGAAAAAAGGAAGTAGCAAGAAGAGTAGCAGAAAGAGCATTAAATAGACCAACAAACAAAGCATGAAACATGTCAGCATACATGAAGAACAACAGGGCAAGGAGGATGGATAGGTTGCTCAAAGGATGAGTAACAGTTTCAGTAGGGGGGTATGATGGGCCTCCAAATTAGACACAAATTAAGGCCCATATAACCTTTCTTAGGCACATGAAGGCTATATTAAACCTCTCCTTCTACACTTAATATTTTTTTTTAGCTTTAATATGTTCATTAGGAAGGTTTAGAGATGATTTCATATTTGTGCCTAATATTATTTATTTTTGTAGAATATTGGGCAGATTATGAAGATTTAGAGGAGGAGATAATTTAGGGACTTGCTCCCTACTAAAGGAGGATCAATATTGGATAATGAATCAACAAGATATCATGAAACCATGCACAAATTATGGACCTCCAATTATTCAGAAAATCTAGGAATGTGTTCCTTGTCATTTAATGCAGATTCTTAGTGTGGGGAACTAGATCCACTATTTGAGGGATTTTGTGTAGGAATTTACAGGGTAAGTTCCTCAGACAGAACACCAAAGGACACCGCTCACAACCAGATCGCAGATCAATACACCAGTATTTTTGACATGGTTAAAACCCTCAAAGAGGGAAACAGTCCACGACCTGAGCCAACGCGGCCACTTCAGGCAATTTATTAATAAAAGAATGAAAATTTACATAAGCTTCTCTCATAGATGGATTACCCTACAAATTACCCTCCATGCGCTTTAAATAGAAATCATGGACCAATCGGGTGTCAAGCCACGGATCAAGTGTCAATAATACCGAGGAGAGAATGAACCGTCGGATCACTACATATCGTGACCGTCGGATTGTAAGTTACAAAATGTACAAGGTAAAGAAACTTTACCTAACTCTATACTAGACCAAGTTGTACTTAACTATTTCCTATGTGTCGGAATATCCTAACATCCCCCCTTAAGAACAACTTGGGATAGGATTGAAGGATTTACAAATATGACACAATAGGAGAAGGAAGGAGGCACTAGAGCCTATCCCCCCTTAGTGACAACTTCCTGAACTCCAACCATAAATCGAAGTTTAGTGAACTTCGCCTCTGTGAGAGCCTTTGTAAAGATGTCTGCAACTTGATCATCTGTTGAACAATATTGTACTTCAAGAACATGGTCATGAATGAGTTTTCTGATGAAGTGCATGTGCAGTTCAATGTGTTTGCTGTGCTGATGTTGGATTGGATCTTTGCATAGCTGAATGGCACTTTGATTATCACACCAAAGTGTAGTCGGATGCTGATGCTGAAAGCCAAATTCTGACAGGATCTGACGAAGCCACAAGGCTTCCTTACTAACTTCTACGGCACCACGATATTCTGCTTCTGCTGAAGAAAGAGAAATGGCACCTTGTTTCTTGCAGGCCCATGTAATAGGTCCTGAACTAAGAGTGAACACATAACCTGCAGTAGACTTCCGATCATCAGGGTCACCAGCCCAATCGGAATCAGTGAAACCAACCAATAGAGGAGATGCTTCGGCACTGTAATGAATCTCAAACTAAACTATACCTCGAACATAACGAAGTATTCTTTTAGCTTCTTTCCAATGACTTTCACGTGGGTTTTGCATAAACCGAGCAACAAGGCCAACGACAAAGGAAAGGTCAGGTCAAGTATGGGTTAGATACAGAAGTTTTCCTACAAGTTGACGGTATAAGGTAGCATCAACTTCAGGAGAAGTACAAGTGACTGAAATTTTGACTCCAGACTGGAAGGGAGAAGGGGCTGGCTTACAGTCTTCCATGTGAAAATGGCATAGAATATCACAGGCATACTTGGACTGGGAAAGGGAAATACCCTCCTTAGATTGCAAGACTTGAAGACCGAGAAAATAATGTAAGTGTCCTAAGTCTGTCATTTCAAATTTCTTTTTAAGGCTGGAATTCACATGGTTTATAAGGTTGGGATCACTACCGGTAAGGATAAGATCATCAACATAAAGAACAAGAATGATAAGAGACTTGCCCACTTTCTTGGTGTAGACAGTATTGTTAGAATGACACCTAGAAAAGCCAGATTCTAAAAGAAAGCTATCCATTTTGGCATACCAAGCTCGAGGAGCTTGCTTGAGACCATAAAGGGATTTCTTAAGCCGACATACAAGGCTGGAGTTTGTTTTTATGAAGCCAATGGGTTGTTCCATGTAGATTTCTTCATGCAAGTCCCCATGCAAGAAGGCGGATTTAACATTCATCTGATGGACTTCCCATTTGAAAGAAGTAGCAAGGGAAAGAACAAGGCGGATAGAGTTCATTTTGGCAACAGGGGAGAAGGTTTCAGTGTAGTCAATGCCTTCAACTTGTGAAAAACCCTTAGCAACAAGACGAGCTTTATGTTTATCAACTTTCCCATCTGGTCCATACTTGGTTCTGTAAACCCATTTGCATATAACAAGTTTTCGTCCCTTTGGTAGAGGAACAAGATCCCATGTATCATTTGCCAATAATGAATGATATTCTTCATTCATAGATGCTTCCCAATCTGGATGGCCTGAAGCTTCTGCAAAGGTGTCAGGATCATAATTCACTGAAGCTTGAGCCAGTAAAGAAGAGGCTCTCTCGAACTGAGAACGTGTATGTCGTTGATCTGTAGGATCACCGGCAAGATCACCTGTTGCATCTCGAGTAGCACGAACCTATTTTGGAAGCTGAGGAGCTGAAGGAGGATCCTGAGATGGTGGGGGAGGATTGTCATCCTCACTTTCATCATCTGAAGAAGAAATTTTTTCAAAAGTAGAAGAGATAGGGAGAGGTGGCACATCCGCTGGACTAGGCTCGCAGACCGATATATTTTCATCAAATTTTACATCTCTTCTAATGATAACATTTTTGGACTTAAATGGAATAAGTCTATAGCCTTTGACATCTTCAAAATATCCAACAAAAGTACATTTTTCACTCTTAGGTTCTAAAGCTTTATGCTTTTCATCTGGAATATGGGCCCACGCTTCACTTCCAAAAACACGAAAGTGACTTACATCTGGTTTGATTGAGCTCCATGCTTCTTCTAGAGTGATATTCTTTAAAGCCTTAGTATGAGTGCGATTTATTATGTAATTTGCACAGTTAATTGCTTCTGCCCAAAAACTAAGACCAAGTCCTTTAGATAGTAGCATACAATTAGCCATTTCCTTTAAGGTGCGATTCTTCCTTTCAGCTACACCATTTTGTTGTGGAGTATATGGAACAGTATGTTGCATTTGAATTCCATTCTCAGTGCAAAATTTGATGAATGTGTTTTTAACATATTCTCCACCATTATCAGATCTTAGCTTAAGAATTTGATGTCCAGATTGTTTTTCAACAAAGGCCTTGAAGGCCAAAAATGTGTTAAATACTTCACTCTTGAGTTTTAAGAAGTATACCCAAGTGCGTCTGGAGAAATCATCAATGAAAGTTAAGAAATACTTGCAGCCAGAGAATGAAACAACTGGAAGTGGACCACATAAATCACTATGCACAAGCTGTAAAGGGGCTGAGGTGTGCCAAGAGGCACGTTTTTCAAAACTGTCCTGATGATGTTTTCTGAGTACACATCCGGAACAAACACCATCTCTGCAAGATACCATAGGAAGACCTGTCACCATATTTTCTTTAGATATATGTTGAAGGGAGCGATAGTTTAAGTGACCAAATCGCTCATGCTAAAGTTTGCTCACTTCATCGTTATGAGCAACAAATACTGAGGGAAGATTTGATGACCCAAAGTTGTGAAACTTATACAACCTTGTAGAATCATCAGCAATGCCAGTAGCTAAAATCTGTTTAGGATCTCTTAGGTCCTTGATTACAACATCATGAGGTGAAAATTCAACGATTTTACCTTCACCTGAATGGGTTATCTGATATACAGATAGAAGGTTGCAGGATAAGGTTGGAACACATAATACATCATTAAACTGACCATTGTCTAGATGAACAGTTCCAGTCCCTACAACACTAAGAGATCTATCATCACCAACATATATATTTTTGGTGTTACAATCATTTAAAGAAGAAAACATGGCTTTGTTTTTGGCCATGTGATAAGAATCTCCAGAATCAATGAGCCACTCATGAGAATGAGAAGAAGAAGATACATTTAATGCATAACCAGACCGAGATGATTGACAACCACATGCAGAAAGTGCCATTCCTGAAGATGAAGTTGAAGTTGAAGATTGATCCAAATGGATGTTATGTTTCTTCATCGCTGCTTCCAAGGCTTCCATCTTCTTAAAGCATTTGGATTCTAAGTGGCCATCTCACTTACAAAAGTTGCAATGTCTATCAATCTTCTTCCATTTGTTTTTATTTGTCTTATCATTTTGTTGAAATGATTTTTCATTTTGAGGCTGAGATTGCTTAGGACCCTTGTTTGGTTTAGGACCATTCTTTTTAGGATATGACTTCTTAGGATTCTTTGAATTTGGTTGCTGCTGGGCGGCTAACGCTTTCTTGGAAGAGTTTCCAAGATTAAGAAGACCAAGGTGTAAGAGTTTTTCTTGTTCTCTTATTAAAGAATCACAAAAAGAGTCAAAGGAAGGGGACTTGTAGTATGTTCCTTGAGAAATGAAGGCTTCTCTTGTAGAACGGAAGGTGGAAACAAACACAGAGTAGGCTGGTCCCAACTTAGTAAGAATGGAATAGATAAGGTTACTATCTTCTTTCTTAACCTTAACACCTTCCAAGAGATATCTAAGAGTCTTGAACTTGGACAAGAAATCTTCAATGCAAGAAAAATTATTAGGGTCCAATGTAAGCAACTCATTTTCAAGTTGATGGGCTCTAAGTTCATTTTTAATCCCAAAAACTTTATTGATTTGTTTCATTGCTTCATCAGGAGTATCAAGTTTTGCAATATGAAATCTAAGATCTGGAGAAATAGACATCCCTATCAATCCACGTGCTTGATCTTGCCTATTTTCCCATTTAGCAGCCTTATCTTCATCCTTTGGTTTCTTTTCTTGGCCTGAGGCTATTCTGTAGAGACCTTTACTTCTAAGTAAATCCTCAATGTAGGACAACCATTGGAAGTAGTTGGTGCTATCAAGGGTAACTTGGTATTGACTTTCCATTTCAACGGAAACTAAAGCTAAATATGCTGAAACTAAGTGTTCCAATGGATAGATCTCGAAAAATTAGGCTGGTTTAAAAAAAACGGCTCTGAAAACGGCTTCCGGATGAAGAAGTTATGGCTTTTTTAAAAAAAATTGTTGAAGATGCCGACGAAGTGAGGGAATGTGCGGAAATGAAAAATCCGCCCTCACAAAAAGGAGATTTGAACCCAAGACCTCTACTCTCTTAAAATAGCTTTGGACCAATTTGATTGAGAGAGAGAGAGAGAGAACAAAACAAAAAACAAAAAACCCAACACGGACATACAAAAAAAAAAACAAACCTTGCGGCTCGAAGTTAGCTTTAGCCGAAAAACTAAATATTTTCAAAAATGAACCTTACAGCTCAAAGTTAGCTTTAGCCGGAAACTAAATATTTTCCTCAATGTTTCTGATTTTCCGAGATCACACTAAGGCGCAGGGAAAAGAGCATACGCATGAGAAAAATCCTTCCTTTCTGTTTCTGATTTGCCCAGATCGCACAAAGTCGCAGGGCAAAGAGCATACGCAGAAATGAAAGGTATAGATGCGGTAATAAAAAAAGGCTTAAATAAACCGAAACCGAAATAAACAGAGAGAAAATAACTGTAAACTGCAAATAAACACTGTATACCTCCAGATCTTAAAAATGACGCAGTTAGGGCTACCGGAAACCTTTTCGCGTGAAACGAAAGGGGTTCCTCACTGGAACAGATGCTCCCAACACAACAGAGCAGTCCTCTCGGCCCGAAAGCAGTCAGAAACAATAGATCTAGGAAACGACAGTCAGATGCAATTCTACCGGCTTCAGATTTGGATCACCAACGGACGCGGCCCTCAAATAGCTTTGATACCATGTAGGAATTTACAGGGTAAGTTCCTCAGACAGAACACCAAAGGACACCGCTCACAACCAGATCGCAGATCAATACACCAGTATTTTTGACATGGTTAAAACCCTCAAAGAGGGAAACAGTCCACGGCCTGAGCCAACGCGGCCACTTCAGGCAATTTATTAATAAAAGAGTGAAAATCTACATAAGCTTCTCTCATAGACGAATTACCCTACAAATGACCCTCCATGCGCTTTAAATAGAAATCATGGACCAATCGGGTGTCAAGCCACGGATCAAGTGTCGGTAATACCGAGGAGAGAATGAACCGTCAGATCACTACATATCGTGACCGTCGGATTATAAGTTACAAAATGTACATGGTAAAGAAACTTTACCTAACTCTATACTAGACCAAGTTGTACTTAACTATTTCCTATGTGTCGGAATATCCTAACATTTTGGAGGGGAAAGCTCCCCTATTTTCATGTATAATGCTTCCTAATCATTTTGCATAAGTACCAATTCGAATTTTCCTCTAGGGTTTGGTTTTTCTTAGTCCTCTTATGGATAAAACTTGTATTTTTGTACCTCCGCTTTCATTTCTTGCAGGGATGTAATTGCATTGATGGAAATAATGAAGTTTGGTGCCATTTTCAGCTTCTAAATCTTGGTCTCCTTCATAGGACTCTAATTTTCCTTGGGCTTGGCCATCCCAGGAGCCTCAGATTCCTTTTGTATTATTTGCTTTTTTTCTTTTCACTTCTGATTCACATGCATCTCTTGTTCTTGTTTTTTTCCTATTTTTTGCATTTAATATTGATGATTTCTTGTTGTAGCATTTGGTTAAATGGTTGAAGTAACTTATTTTTTAGGATCAAAAGCATGATTTCATCCTTGGAACAACTTTGGAAGGTCATAGTAATCATTGAGCTACTTGGATTAGTTTTTTTATTCCCAAATCTAAATTTTTGGAAGTCCTTTGTGGCAAATGGTAGTAATTTTTTGCTATTTTTTTTTTTCCCGAAGAAAAAAGCCGAACTTTTCTATTAATAAAAATAAAAAAGTTACAATCAGATGAATGAACATTCAGCAGAAAACTGCTTGAGGCAGAAAGATAAACAATCCTTCTCCATGATGTCATCAAGCATGTCTTTTACAAAAACCCAAAAGTTCTTCTGAACTCGGCCTGAACAGCCATACCAAAAATATTTAAGGCTGTCTAGAATGTCTGGGTCTCCTTGTTATAAGGAAAACAACCCGCATAATAAAAACCAAAGGTTTCTGTCGAGCTTCTTCATATTTGAAAAGAGAGAGATGAGATAGTAAAAGAAAAAGCAAAAATATCATGTGCAGCCAGTACCAAAAAATATGTCCATTTGATCCTGGAGCACTTACAGCCATGAAACAAAAAAACATTATGTGTAAGGGGCCAGATCCGTCTCACGGATCTGGTCCTGGACCTGCTCTGTTATCCTCCACGAACCCACAGCCTGTTGTAAACCTGCTTTAGAATACCTGTCTGCTTCATCATTTTTGTCCCTGTAAATATGACCAAGAGAGAAAACAGTAAATAAAGATTTTAGATTTTGAACTTCTTCTAACAGAGGCATCAACATATAATTCCGGCATCTAAATTTTCCATTGACCCAGTTTACAACATTTGAAGAGTCTCCAAAAATCTGAACTGTGAGGACCTGTCTATGAATGAGCCAGCAAAGGAGAAGTTTTAAGGCTGATAGTTCGGCAAAATTATTTGTGCCCATCCCGAGACCCACTGAGGCTTTTAACGAGTGCGAGGGACTAAGATGAATAATGATTCCAGCTCCAGTGGAGTTGTTTTGTGCTGCCCCGTCAAAGAAAGCCCAAGGAATGCCTTCTTTAATAAGAATTTCCTTCCGCTGGATCAAGGATGGAGGGCCTTCCGGCTCAGGAATGCTAGCAAGGATGGCTGAGCTTTGGATTGCGATTACTTCCACCGGGGTTGCTTTTTCTTTAAAGATGCTACGATTCCGGGCAATCCAAATGCCCCAGCAAAGGATAGGAGGAAGGTTTCTCAGGTTCTTCTCGGGATAGTGGGACCACCAAAATTCCCAAGCTGAAGGGAGATCTTCCCCTTCCCATCTGGAGTTAATGTTCAAGAGTTTTTTTGTTTCATCCCAGACTTGTCTAGTAAAGGAGCATGCCACAAATAAGTGAGGGATGGATTCAGAAGCTGCAAGGCATAAAGGGCATCGACTCGGCCCCTGCTTGAAGCGTGCTTGAAGGATTTCCCAAGAAGGGATCTTGTTTTTAAGCGCACACCAGAGAAAAATTCTGGCTTTTTTGGGGCATTTCAGTTTGAACAGAGGCTTTGCCCACCAAACAGGAGGATCCCATCCCTTTCTCTTCATCAGGAAATTATAGCCAGCCTTTGGGGAATAGAGACCTGTCTCAGCATGAGCCCACACTAGGGAGTCTGGATTGTCCTTTATTCTGACATTTGACCGCTTGAGTTCCTGAATGAAAGCCTGCCACTCGATTCTCCAGATGGGATCAATGCCCAATTCCTCTTCAGATTTCCATGCCTGTCCCCAAATGGAAGATAACTCCATGTTTGCTATCTGACTTAATCTATGGATTCCCTTTGTGTCTAGATGAGCGAGAAGACCAGGGGATAATGCAAAAAGATCGATAATTTTTTGCTATTTTTTAGAACATGCTAATGATATTCAATTGAGGTGATTCCACTTGCATTAGGTCATACAAGAATTAAATTTAATAAAAAAATTTACCCCATTTGATTTTCACTTGATTAGGTTATTCATTTGATAGATTAACTAGCTCACTAGTTCTCGAATTTCTAGATTTTAGACTTGTACTTTTCTGCTATTTTTTAGCATGTGTTAATGGGGGTATTTGTAAGTGATTCCACTTGGAATGGAGACCTAAGACATCCTATTAAATAAATAAATAATTTCCCATCCAATTTGGATTTGATTTTCTTGTTCATTTGGTGAATTATATCTTCTTGTAGCAAATCTCGTAACTTCTTGTAGCAAACTGTAACTTCCTGTAGCAGCACATGTAACTTCCTGTAGCACTCTTCTAGCACATATATACTTGCCCAGATTTGCTCAAAAATCTTGGTTTTTGTCTCTTCAAATTGAATCATGACCCCTAAGCTCTAAATCAATGGTTGATTAAGAATAAACACCAATTAGGACATGCATTTTTACAATGTAGATTAGGTTTATTTATTTGAATTCATGCTCTTATGATTTCAATTACAATTTGTTGTTCTTGCCTAGGATTAATTCCTTTTCAAAGTAACATTTCCATTGATACAATTAGTTTAGGATTTGATTTCATTACATTCACTCCATTATATCATGACAGTGAAGGAAGGACACATTGTATGTTGCACATATAGTGCCAATACCTCTTAAGTTTGTATGAACCCCGGGTTCATAATTAAAGTTGGTAGCCTTGGGAGTTGCAACATTCTTGTGGCAATATCGAGGCTCATCAAATTCCCCTGGTACAAACTCAATAGAAAAGTCCACTTCTCTGTGAGGTAAAAACTCTGAAATCTCTGCTGGAAACACATCTTGAAACTACTGCAAGATCGGGTACCTACTCAATACCTCTGCATCCTCAACATCCTTACTTTTATCACTAGAAATATGCACTACAAATAACACACACCATTTTTTTGCAACTGCAATATACCTGCATAACTGTCACCATTCTAACTGATGTTGCCTTCTTCTTATCTTGCAAAATTCTTTGTTCTTCGTTGTCATCCAAGAATTCAATGGATTTGTCATAACAATCCACCTTAAACCTGTGAAGATATAACCAATCCATACCCAAAAGCATATTATATGATCCCAAAGTCAATACATTCAAATATGTTGAGGTAGGCATATCTTTCAACTCAAATGCACAAGCTTTTACCCAATGATGAACTATTTTCTTTGCACTTATATCCAACTCCACTAACTAAGATTCTGCATGCACTTATTTATTCAAACCACACTTATCCACCAGGTCGAGATTAACATAACTATAATTAGAGCTAGGGTCAATCAAAATAGAAACAACTTGATCGCAAAGCTTAACGTCCATCTTGATAATAGATGCTTGGTGATCTGCATGCATGTTATCTAGCGCTGAATAAATTCGTGGAATGATCTGCCCAACATCCCTAATTGTTTGTGCTTCCTGTGCACTATAAATCTAAGGCCTACCACCTTGATTTTGTAGACAATCTCTCTTGAGATGCTCCTTTCCACATATCCAACCCTGCAACTGTCCTTTGCTATCACCTTTATTCTTCTGCCCTCCATGCTATGACCCATTAGACTTCTTGTAAGATGCAACATTTTTTTTTTCTCTCCTGCATTCTAAGGTCGTGTTCTTTTTTGTTGTCATTTACCTTTAGCTTCGTTTTTCCCTTTCCAACCTTGCTGATATTTTATCTTATGCTTTTATTTCTCATAATGCTTCAATTTCCCAATGAACTCCTCAAGCAACCAAAGCTCATCATACACAATCCGATCTCTAAATTCTAATGTCAATCCACTAACAAATCCTTGAAATTTGGATTTTTCATCCTTAAGATATGGTACATACCTCAACAACTCCAGGAACTTGGTCATATACTCGTCATCAATCATCATTCCCATCTTTAGCTCATATAATTCCTTGGATTTGATGTCATACTACCTCTCTGACAAGTATGTCTTCCTGAAAAGTCTCTTGAATTCATGCCAACTCAACTCCCCTGTCGTGATGTCTCTGACCCACTTCACATCTTCCCATGAGATATCTGCTTTTCCTTTGAGGCTGAAGATAGCTATTCTATCCTTCATGTTCTCTGTGTAATCATGCAGCTCAAAGAAATTCTTCACCCCAAGTAGTCATGCCTCTACATCTTATGGTTTCTTCAAATCCCCATTAAAGGTAGGTGGCTTGGCTTTCTTGAACTCATCTAGAAAATACCCCATGTCACTCCTCCTATAAGAATGATAACGATGATGATCATGGTACCTGTCAGAACTAGAACCTTAACTAGAACTATCTGGTGTATCCAAGAGCCTACCATCTCTGATCATATCGTTTATATTTGACATGTGACCACCATGATACCTACTGCCATATGCTCCATTAGTTCTATCCTCCTGCCCATGGCTAATCCTAAGTGGCCCCTATCTACGCAATTATGACAATCTCTAAAGGATTACTGCATTAACTTCTGCTTGTTTCTCCTATGCCTGAATGATTCTGTCACTATCTACTTTTCAACTTCTTATTTCTGCCTTCAAACTTCTCAACGTGTCTGTTATGTTAGAAGAGTGGCCAACACCATGCTGCTCATTTGATCCATAGGGAGAGTCTCGTGAACTGTAGTATACCATCTTGCTAGCCATCTTTGATCTTCTTCCTGTAAGTACCAAAACATAACATAATCAACATACCTTTGTATATTTTAGGGGAGGATATCTCGTCTGCAAGATCAACCAAATTAGCGCAATACATGTATAAACATAATCATATCAGCATATAATCATCATTTCAACCATCATCTAGTTACCATGCATAACCATATCAACCACATACCATGATCTCATGCATGACAAATATAACGATGTCAATGTATGCATAATGACATATAGGCACTCACATGCATAACAAGTGCATAACTAACATACACTCACGACAAATACATCCAAAAAAAACACCATCAACTTTTATATGGCGACACAACTACAATCATGCCTACACAACAAGTACATAGACCACAAGAATAAATAACACATATGCAACCAACATGTATGCATGACCAACACATTCTACCCATCCAGTCCAAGGGGTGAACCATACTCTAATACCACTCTGCAACACCCTCCTCCCACATTTACCCAAGCTAATCGGTCCACTAGGGTAAACATGTGGTGAGAGGCTACTACGATGTGATTCAAAATCCACATGTACAATTAAGGAAGTGGGACTCATAAAACAAACCCAATCTAACCTTACTTGGGAACTATAGACCCTTTAGGAGACAACCAACCCTTCCAGGTGCCTAACCCCTGAGACAACTTGTCATTTTTCTGAGCTAAACCCCCGACCACTCTCATGACAGGCCATGCATGCGACAGAGGCCCTTTGGTCACTCCCACAATAAGGCATACCAATGACTGTGGCCTTTTCCAGGCAACTTTGTGCCAGCAACACCAGATTTTGTGTCACTTTTCCAGGGCCAGGACCCAGGCCACTTCCTAGAACTTCATCAAACTTCCAGAAATGTTAAATAACCATGAATTAAAGCTACTAATGAAAACATTGGTACAAGGACTTGACCAGACCCCCACTAGACTCCATGACAGACATTTCATAAAACATATCACAAATATGAAATCTATAGGTCATAACAATACATCTAGGCATAGGGGTCTCATACTTATCTGGGATTCATAAAGAAGGATTGATGCCTTATCACAATAGCTACATTATCATATATTAGGTCATATAATCATTCACATTTCATATACTAATCAAATCATGATTGGAGCCATAATCAAAGTCTGACATAAACCATACTTATAACCAACATATAATTAATAGAAATTACAAGGATATAATAACCATAAGATCACATATGAACAAGCACATTTACACATGAAATACAAAAGGAGAAGGAGCTCTTATTAATGAATGCATAAACCAACCAAGCCAAGGACTTACACGAACCACCCGACCATAGATTCGCTGAACCAAATCTTTCTTTCAGCCAATCTCCCCCATGCCATATTCCAAGCATGAATGTGGGACTTACAACAAGACCAATCAGGATTCCTTAGGTTTTACCATATATCCCACCAAGGGATTCCTAGGCCTGAAACCCTCATCAATTCAACCAGGCTTTATCGCAATCCCACCGGATCACTACGCCTATACAAGAATGGATGCCTCTAGATCTCTCCACCTAAACCGTGAGGACTTTGTCCGTCTCAACCTCTCGACCATATCGTGTATCACACCATTACCGATTAAGGGATTCCTAGGCATAATTAAGGGTATTCACAATCAAAATTTATCGTATATCCCACCTCGAGATTCCTAGGCCTTGTGATCAATCCTGAGACCACCCCACTCAACTTCAAATCCATTCGATAATCCATCTCAACCAAAACAAGAGAACTCCATCACACCATGGCTATCCGGAAATGGCAAGGTGAGGTTGAAGAACATTGTCACACCTAGCAAAACCCATGCCAATGACGATAAGAGAACCAAAACACATATGCATGTATCATGCATGTCAAAACTAGTAAGAAAATCATACATGCAACTCAATACTTGCAAGTAATCTCGTTGTAGCTGCTTGATCCTACTCTTTCTTGCTTGATCTTTGCTTCCCTTTACTTTATTTCTCCTTCCTTTTCCTTTCTTCCTTTAATGCTAGAATGCTCCAAGAATGGTCTAAGTGTCCAAGATTATGAGAGGGAGAGTAGAGAGAGAGAGCTCCAAAACTAAATCGACAAAAGGTTGTGAACTGATCCTCATAAGCCTTTTTATTAATGAGACCTCTATTTTCTTCATTTTCCATTATTTTCCTTCATTTTTCTTCTCACATGCAACTTGTGACCTTTCACCATCATTTTCTCCTAATTTCCATTATTTTTATAAATAAAATGCAAATTAATGCCTCTTTTCCTTTCCAAAGCCTATGCCATTGCCTTTTCCAATTTCCTTAACCATAATAAACTAAATGAACACCCACACTAGGATGTTTTTGCCCAAAATTCAACTTGGAATACATGTCCCATGACCTTGGTTATTATTTTTCCTTTTTAAACTTTATTACATGGAATTTTTTACGAGGGATGTTACGAGAGGGATCTTTGCTCTGCCATGCATTGAGTCTCATCCAACGCCATTGTCACATGATCGCTCAAACTTTCTCATCATGAAACTTGCTATGGAATCACATCCTCTTCATCAAGCGATTAACCAGAACATAGAGGAAAAATCATTGGTGCATCCAAACAGTGGGGATCCTTTAGACCATATCCCTCACTGCTTAAAGTGATTGATCATATTGCTTGAAAAATGCTTATTGTCTGGTAGTTAGTACCCATTATGGCCTAGACCCTCTGGACCAATGAAAAGTGTCCCATTTGTCCTATGTCTCTAGATTTTTGTGATGGTTAGCCCTGTCATCAAATTTTTGTGCCAACCCAATCTTGTAGGTCAATCAACCTCATGCCATTTCGTCATTTGTCCCTTGTGCACACTTATCAGCCTCCATGGCTACCATCAACATCCCAAGCAATTCCTCCACTTCCTCAGCTCTTGAATATGTGTCCCTAAGTCAACCTATTTTTAAGAAATATAACCGGGCTGTCACATACTTTTAAATAGATAAGATGTGAAAGAGGGCCAACATAAAAAGTTGGGAACTATGTGTTTTCACTTTTTCATAATTAAGTAATTTAAGAGCCAAAAAAAATTGTAATAAAAAACTACTCAAAAAACCAAGTCAACTAAAAAAATAAAATACAAATTCTGTTGTTAAATTCCTTATCTTATTCAAGTGTTATTTTTAAACCTAACCATAGTTAAAAAAAAATTAAAAATCTAAATCCAAATAATAAAAAAACATTAACAATTTATAAATAATGTAAAAAACATATTACATTTTTTTTTTCCCTACTCCAAACCTAAAAACATAATCAATTGAAAGAATGCAATTACTTTATCTTTTAGATGCCTATCCTATCAAATTTATTCAAACCACTATCATCCAAAAAGTACAACACTGGTGCAATTCCATATAAACACACCTTAAAACCTCTATAATGTAAGTATTTTATTGAGGTATTTAAGATTTTATAAATTTCAACTTAAAATAATAGAATTTTTAGATGATTTTTTGTCCTCTATTTAAATTACATCAGTTAATTTAAATTTTATTTTTTAGATTTCAAGCTGGTAAAGTGAACTCTCAACTACTTTCGAAGTAACGCACTCAACCAACAAACTTGAACAACAATCTAAAAATGCATGTTATTATTATGAAAACGAATACAATATCCGAGAATTCCTGCTAAAAATATCAACTTATGCACGTTGCGATACTTGCAGACGTAAGTTACAGGAAAAATAATTATTCTTGTCGCACCAGGAACCAACCAGATGGACTTGAACTAGCAAGGATACAGGGAGTGGTCTAATGAGGTCGTTAAAAATGGTAGGAATTTGAGTAAATCAGGCAGTGTTTGATTAGTGTTTTGATAGTAGAAATAGATTCAGTAGGATCAAAATTTTTTAAAACACTTAAAATTTTAAAGTTTAATAATTATAACTTAAATTTACAAAAATCCTTACCGCATTTTCTTTAAATATAATTAAATTTTAACTCTTCGACTAAGGATAAAAATAAGTACCCGATGGACGTAAACTTCTGACACACTCACTTTTTGAAATTTGACGGATTGTTGCGTCCTTCAACGTTTGCTGCGTCGGATAAAGCTTTTGAATTTGACAGATTGTTGTGTCCTTCAACGTTCGTTGAACGTTTGCTGCGTCGGATAAAGCTTTTGAATGATAAATCATACAAAGGAAGACGGCACCCGAATAATATCTAATACTGTATTATAGGCATAGCATGGAGGCCGATTAGATTTTATCCTACTTAATCTTGTATATGAGTTTGGATCCACTGGCTTTATGTTATTCAAATATTAAATTATGATGATAATGACGTCGTTAACGTTGAGACAACGTTTATTTATTTTGCTGCGTCGGATATAAGCTTTTGTAATTTGTTGTAACAGAAATTGAGATTAATGTGTCCTTCAACGTTTTCGTTGAACGTTTCACTATGCTCATGCGGCTATATTAAGAGCTAGTTTAGAAGATACTTTTGATCTTCAAATGACATACAAAGACGAAAGAACGAAGTAACACCAAAGCATGAATTGAAATATCTAATAAGCTGGTATTATAGGCTTATATGCATGGAGGCCGATTAGCTATCTTATCCTACTTTTAATCTTGTATATGAGTTTGGATTCTACTGGCTTTATGTTGACTTCAAATATTAAATTATATGATTAATGATGTAGACTTTGGGTGGGTTGGAGAGTTTAATGAAAATTTTTGTATCATAAGTATAGTATGGCGGTTGATTAGATTTTATTTTACTTAATCTTGTATATGAGTTTGGATCCATTCGTTCTATGTTATTTAAATATTATATTATATGTCAATGATGTATAGTTTGGATGGTTGGGAGGATTTAATGATAATCCCTAGCATGACATGATTATGTTGAATAATTCTGAAAAAAGTTCAATATTGATTGATATCCTAAAATAAATTTTGATCATTTGTGAAAATAAAATAATTTTTTTTTTTTCCTGATATAATAGAATGTTATTTCTTTATTAGATTTTAAATTTTAAAAGTATTTTTGATTCTTTATCAAAAAAATTAAAGCTCTCTGTTCTCGTAGAGTTTTAGCTTTTGCCAAATTATTTTACATATATCTAGCTTAATTATATTTAATATATCTAACTTAGTGGCTATTGAATATACTTTTGGACTTCGCCCATATTACTTCTTCACTATCTTACTCAACCATAGTAATATTGTCATCAGTGACCATTCAATATTTTGAAAAACATTAGTATATCCTACTTGTTCATTTGTGAAACTCCTCCGATACATGCATTTTTAGTGTTCTCACAGCAGAAAAACCACATTGATCAAGTCATGGGTACCATTTGGTACTCATTCCAACATCCCAACGCAGCATGTTGAACTTCATGGGCACTCATAAATTCCTGCTTGAGGAGTGGCATGACTGTTAATTGTTTGAAAATCAATCTGACTGATTAAACGAATTCAAGCTAGAATACTAGGTTCACTGAAGAAAAGGTGACTTTGTTTTTTTGGTGGCTCATCTTATAATGCCAAACAAAAGTTTTTAAAAAATTCTATGACAAAACTACTGGGAAAAAACATTGTAATCTAAAAGGTCCGAGAAAGAAATTAATAAGCACAGTCTCTCATTGACACTGCTTTTTCATAATTGACATGAGATGCTCATGCTCTTATTAATGAGGAATTATTACACGTCTCTTTTACTTTAAAAAAATGTGAATTTCTTCCAGCAAGTTTCATTTAGATGGATTATTACACGTTTGTTTTATTTGAAATTTTGAACTTCTCTTGAGTCATGCACGGGGAGTTTCAGATGTCATTTGTTTTTATTTGGTTTAATAAGGAGATGTCATTTGTTTTTATTTGGTTTAATAAGGTTTAATAATGTATGGGATATTTTTTAGATGGGTTTATTATTAGATGATTTTTTAAATTTTTGAAGATATGAGAAAATTTATCATAATTTAGTTGTCAAATTAATATTGGAAAGAACCATCACTCGTTACTATCCACTAATGCAAGTTGACTCATCATTGTTATTCAAAGAAAACCCTGCCATGTGGAATTATTGATAGTCTGTAAGGGGTAGGGTTTCACTTTTACCAGATGCCTATGAGTTTTGGACAGCTACCCTATTTCCTTACATATAATAAAAACGAGCTTTTAACTAAACAAAAATAGTAATAAATATTTTTTTAATTATTGTAAAATATGCATATTTTAAAATATAATAAATGTATAAACATTTTAAACTAAATATAAATATTATTTCATGAATAATATAGATATATTTTCACATTTCTAAATTTATACTTTTAATTACTAAGTTAAATAAATAATAAAAAGTTCCCCCATATATATATATATATATATAAATTTCTTAAAATGAATTATATTAATCTTTTAAAAAACATTAATCTTGTGTCAACTTCTTAAAAAACATAAAAACATATTAACATTCAATTAAACCAATTTGATATGAAAACATATTAACGTTCAATTAAATCAATTAATATTTTATTTGATGGTTGGAGGTGTTGTTCTCGTTCTCATGTACCCAATGCCATTATTTAGGACATAAGGACCATATTTCATCCCCTAATCATATCTAGGGCATTAAGATTCATACTTGGTGCTTAAGATACTCAAATGATGCATATATACGTACTTATAGGGTAAGAATTCCCTCAAAAAAAATTATATGATGTTTCCAAGTGTCATTACTATCTTTGGATGCCTAAAATATTCATTTAGGGTCAATCACTCAATTTTCCTTCCCTAACTATATCTGTGGACGAGACACCTACTTAGTGCTCAAATATTTCAATTAGTACCTATATTCCACTAAAAGTTGAATAATTCCCTCTAGAAGTCATATATGGTGAATCAAGGTATCATTAATGTCCTCGAATGCTTGGAAGCCTTGTTTAGGGCCTAAGGCCAAATTTTTCTTCCTCAACCATGTTTAGGGCTTAAGAAACCTATGTAGTACTCAAAATATCCATGTGATTCCCATATCCCCACTCAAAGGCCAAGGATACTCTTGTGAGATTGTGTCAAGTAGTTTGAGGCATCACTAATGTTTTTAGATGCCAAAAAGCACAATTTAGGGCCTCAGACCCAAGTTTCCTCCCTTGACCACATTGAGGGCCTTAAGGCACATATATAGTGCTAGAAAACAATATTGGTTACAATATCTCCACTCGGAGGCCAATGATACCCTCATGAGATCATGCGTGGTGATTTGAAGCATCATTAGTGTTTTTGGTTTCCTCCCTTGCCCATTTCTATGACCTCAAGACCCATACTTGGTGCTCAAAACATCCAAATTGATGCTAAGGATACCCTCAAGAGGTTTTGTGTGTTTTTTTAAGGTGTCATAACTATCCCAAGGGGCATAAAAGTCTCATTTAGGGCCTAAGACTTGAGTTTGCTCCACTAACTATGTTTATAACATTGATACCTAGTGCTCAAGCATCTAAATGCCATCCATGTGTCCCCTAAGATGTATTCATTTATTGGGTTAATATTAACTCAATAATAAAGTAGTTAAGATGTCATTTGAGTTTGTTGGTTCAAAAATGGAAATTTAGGACCCCATGGTATTAGGTACCTCATGGTATTACATATGATGAAGCCTATTTAATGGATTGAAATACTCCATTGTAAAATGCATCATGTAGCCTAGTGTTTGGTTGGATTATCCAATGTTAATAAAATAAACATCTATATGGGTGTTTGTTTTCTTAGACAATGATTTTTGGGTAAATTTTGGCTCTTTGTGTTTCCTATGCATATCTTTGTCTAATTTATTTCTCTTCAAATTTTAACATGTGGCATCAAAGTTTGGTTAGCTTAAACCCTTTCATAAGAGTGGTAGCATGTTGAAAGCCATTATTTATGGTGAAGAAGCACAAAGTTGTTGGATGTGTTGAGTGCAAGTATAAATCCTATGAGATTTGTCACATCTATTATTTGGAGTTAGGATACCTAGATCTTATGTATATCTAATTGGATTAAGGAGACGTGCGTTAAGGCTCAAGATTGTTTTGTAGTTGGTAACACACTACCCATTTTATTGGGACATAGAGAAGTGCTTGAACCAATTTGCTTGCAAAAATGTACACTACATTTTGTAGCATGAGATTTGCATACAATGCTTTGCAATAAGAGAAAGGATTCGACCTAAGGATCAAAGCTAGATATGTTCATGGAGGTTGTGGAAGGTCATTGTTGAGAAGAATGATAATTACAAGATGGAGGATATAACACTAGTATTTGGTCGCACAATGTGTTGTTGTTAACATCAATTAGATAACTGAAAATATGCTAATGTTGTGTAAGAGAAATTTTTGATGATTACATTAAGATTTGTCAATAATGAATTGCATTCCTAGTTATGTTATATCGATGAAGAGAAGATTGGTCTATGTATTGAGGAAATAGGGAGTCTTGATCTCTTCATATATGGACAATTGAAGTAAGTCACATTTTTGAAGAAGAACAATATATAACGATCTCTTCATGTGGTAATACAACTTACATCTATTTATAGTGATTTTTCAAATTCATCTATGATGAAACAACCAAGGGTGTTGATGTGGGACTTTTATGAGTTATCATCCTAGTAGATAGAGATAAATACCTCACATGCTTGAATAAATTTAATTAGCTTGGGTGGTTGGGAAGAATCATTATGATCCTCACTACCTAGGTTCAAGTCATGTAGTTTGACATGTTGTAGCTATGGAATAGAGTAACTATGTTGTGCTCTTAAGTGAGTTTATACTATGGGTTGGCTAAGTACCAACAACCTCTCTCTTGCCTTTACGCTGAGAGGGAGGCCAATTTATTTCCTTGGGCGATCCCCATTTCCAAAATTTTATACTCAACTAGGGTTATCTCGGGTGATTGAGCAAAATGGTAGTTATCTTCACCGCCTAGGTTCAAATCCCCACAAAATGACATGATGATCTATAATGCCTTGATAAATATTGTTGTAATAACTTTATGCCGATGAATATTGTTGTACTGGATTTGAGAATAGTGAACTCTTAAGTGAGTATACGAGTGGGATGGCTTAGTACAAACAACCTCACTCTAACCCTTAAGATGAAAGGGAGGATGATTTCTTTAATAGATCCCCCATTTTCTAAAATGATTGAAAGTTGTTAACAACATGAATATAACAAGGTACATGTTATGTGATGTTTGGAAGCCCTTATTTATGAGATAAGGAAACACAATCTTTTACATATGATAAAATAAATATTTCTATGTCTACTTCATCAAGCCATGCAAAGTAAATAATAAAAAAGGATTTGGTAAGAAGTTAATGGATAACAATTACTGATATATATATATATATATATAGAGAGAGAGAGAGAGAGAGAGAGAGAGAGAGAGAGAGAGAGAGAGAGAGAGGACTTCAAGAAAAAGTTGAGAGTTGCATGCTTTCATCTTCTTTAATTAAATGTTCATGGGACCCAAAAACTTGCAAATGTGGAAGTGTCATCAAAACTAATAAAAGAATCAAGTCGACTAGAGGGGATAAGAATATCAAATTGGCTAAATGCATATATGTAGAAAAACAACTAAGTTTGTTGGTGGCAAGGCCAAGGATTCAGGTAATATGCCTATGTGAAATGTTTTTGGTAATCAAAGTTTAGACAATTTAGTTAGGAATTGTCTAACTATTTACTATTTTACTTTTTGATCTATTTTAGTAATGATTTGATTGAATTTGGTTAGATATAGGTCAAAAAGAAAAATAGTTAGACTACCCCAATAACTTATGGTTCGATTATTGAATTAAGAATTTTTTATTTTATTTTTTTTTTTTTTTTTTTTTTTTTTTTACGTAAAGGCTAAATCTATTAAAAAAGAGAAAATATTTACAGAGAGGTTAAGACCTCATAGGAGGCTAAAGCCATCCAACAACCCTGACCTAGGGGCCATAAGACCAGATGCCTTGATAGACAGATAACCATGTGACACCAATCCCGGGATTGAGAAAACTCAATACATGGTTTCCAGAGACCTTACATATAAAAATGCGAACCAAAGTGGTGAACAGCACTACATAACAGTTAAGAACTATGGCTTTACTAATAATTGTGCTGCCCTGATAGCCATATACAAAACTTAACAAAAACAAGGGCTTTCTGAGCCAGGACCTGATACAAAGCATTAGACTATAATGGATGATAACTATACCTAGCCAGAACCTGATAGAAAACATAATTGACATAATCCAAAGAAGCATAGCAATAGGATATAAAGACCAGAAGGGAAGCTGCCATCAGTAGGCGCGGTACTGTATATTTCAAGCATGTTTCAGAGAGTCCGGAGCATCCTTTTCCACCCGGCAAGGAGAGCCCATCCACATGTCAACGACATTGTCCCCATCTCCCGTGTCGCAGCCACCTGGAGGAACTACCAAGTTCAGATTGCCATCAGAAGGGTGCACCGGCTCGACCGCAGGCAAATTGTGCTGAGCAATATCAACTGGAGGCTGAGGGACCTCAGGAACATTCCCCGCATCATGCAAGTCATCACAATTAAACACAGTTCCTACCACATCTCCCTGGAGCACACTGTCGTCCTGAGACTGTGAAGGTGAGGTATGGACTGAGTTGCTGGGCTTATCTTCTTCCTTAGCCAAAATGACTGCAATGCTAGCTGAGAGAATTGGTTTATTGAGCAGACTGTGAAATTTAAAACGGGTGGTTTGAAATGAGTTATGCGGGAAGGGCTTGCCATGATCAGAGGACGGGGAAGCTGAAGCTAGAGGAATGATATTCTGGGGAGCAGGCTGAGAGCGACCACGATTACCACTGGTGCCTCCATGGCGAGAAACACCACGGCGGCGCACCATCTTCAGGAAGACAGAGAGACCTGAGAAAGGGACTAAACAAGACCAGACAGAATAGGGCCAAGGGTGGGCAAGCCAGGTAAAGAACAGACTCCGGAGAAGCCCCCAAGCTGCCAGAGCAAAACAGGGATGCAGGAATAATGGCAGACGGATATGGAAAGACCCGATGAGAATGATAACCAAAACCAGAGACTGAGCCATGATTAAAACAGCCTGCGCCAGATCTCGAACAGGGAGCGCATTCAATGCCGAATGCTTAACGAGCTGCCTGTACCATAATACATTCATTTCAATCGCAGGAGGGTAATGAGCGCCGTGCCAGATCACCAGGTGCGAAGCCAGCTGCCGGCGCAATATTAACCAGCCTTGGATGCGCCTCGGGAGCACCCGCATCTAGGTTATTGAATTAATAAAAGTTAATACAACATGTCCATACTAAATATCTTCACTAATTGAAGTCTACTTCCTATTGACAAATTAGTTAGGAATTATCTAAATGCTTTAGATTGTGGAGCTAGATGGTGCTAATCGAATTTGATAATGATTTGACTAGATTGATAGGAGATGGGTCCAAAAAATAAAATAGTTACACTGCTCCAATTAGTTATTCCTATGGAATTGAATTAATAGAAGTCAATGCAATATGCCCATGTGAAATGTCTTAACTAATGAAAATTGTGAAATTTGAAAGTTGATTAGGTTATGGATCTAAAAATTAAAATAGTTAGACTACTCCAATTAGTTATGTCTCCATAATTAAACTAATAAAAATCAATGCAATATGACCTAGATGCAATATGACCTAGATGGGTTGTAATTGGTTTTTATATTGATTTGACTAAATTTAACCAAATATAGATTTAAAAAGAAAAATGGTTAGACTACTCCAATTAGTTATGCCCTAAATATTAAATTAATAAAAATCAGTGCTACATGTCCTTGTGAAATATTTTCACTAATCAAAGTTGACATTGTATAAACAAATGGTTAGACATTGTCTAAGTGTGTTCTATTTTTCTGCTCATTGCTTGTGAATTTGGTTAAATATGGATGGAATTGAGTTGCCAATTGTAAATTAACTATTTTATTATAATTAATTGTTATTTTTATGTAATTTGATTGAGTCACTAAATTACATCTCTTCCATATAAATAGCAAAAATAGAATTAATAAAAATTAGTATACGATGTTCACATGAAATATCTTAAATCAAGATTTTCTAAATCTTTTACCTTTTAAATATATTTTAATTAAGATTAAATCTTGATAATAATCTAATTATATATAAATCTTAAAAAAAATTAATTAAGTTATTTCCTTGATCTAAATTAAAAAAAAATAATATAAAATATTTAATTATTATTTACAAATGTTTGAAAAATAATTTGATTTTATATTATCTAATTAAAAAATCATTTAACACTTAATGAGTTAACCCTTTTAATTATATTAAAGAAATAACTAAATTTTGAGAGTACCGAAAATAACCATCTTTATTTTGTTGAGTCGAGAAGCTCAAACTTTATTTTGTAGGGTAGTGACTTTCTAAAGGTTAGTTATTATGCAATGTAGATTTAATCAACAATTTTTTTTATAAATATATATAATTAAAATTAAAAATTAATTTGAAACTTTACTTTTCAACATAGATTTAAATTTAAAAAAAAAAACTAATTTAATAAATATTTTATTAATATATTTAAAATTTTATAATTTAAATTTAATTTAGTAAATATTTTATTGAGATATTTAAATTTTATAATTTTTTTGTTTTCCAATGTAATATCCTCACATCATGTAAATATTTTTAATCGCTGCAAATCAAATAAATTATTTATTTTCTTAGTTATAAAAAAAAAAATTGGAATTTTTTTTTGAAAATAAATTAGTTATCAGTAAATGTTATTTTATTTGTTAATTAGTTAGAGAGACAGTTACCTGTCCCTAACTGATTTCTTGAGGATTTATTCAAGAATATCAAGAGGATAGGGATATCTGAGATCAGGAAAATGTTGAGTAAAAGGAAAAAATTGTGTTGAAGTGTTAGGCAGTTTTATGTGGCTATGTCTGGTTTGGACCAGATAACTGTGAGACTGTGAGTTCTCCTAGAAAAGAAGTTCCTGTACACATGAACAGCTCGAGGGGAGACTATTTGGCATAATAGAATCAAGGTTGGGAGGCAAAGAAACTAGAAGTAAGGTTTGGTTGTAGACTGAAATAGGAAAAATCTGAGACTGTGAGTTCTCATAGAAAATAAGTTCCTGTACACAGGAACATATCAGGGGGAGACTATTTGGCATAATAGTCTCAAGGTTGGGAGGCAAAGAAACAAGAAGCAAGGTCTGGTTGTAGACCGAAATAGGAAAAAACTAGGAAACATCGGTCCAGATAAGTGAAAATTTCTCATGTTTAATAGCTAGACATTTATCCTGTATATTGATATAATCTATGCATGATAATCATTATCAGAAATTAGGAAATTGACTAGTTAATTTATGGTAATTACATAAGGAGTTCATGAATAGATATTCCATGTAAGAAAAGAATTTTTCAGTGCTTAGTTAAATACCATAACCAATTACAATAAAACATTACTAGAAAGACAGACAAGGATTGTAAGAAAAACTATCATGGTTATAAGTTGAAACAATTAAGCGCTAACTAGAATAACAAGTCTTCACTGACAGAGATTGTCAAAGAAATTAATTCAATAACTAGGAAACCAATCTTTACTAACAGAAGTCATCGTAAGTAGTAGAATAAACCTTTTATTACAACTTAAGCATTTAAGGCACTAACTAAAGTAAGAAAGGGCAAATTCCGAGTACAGGTATTACCGGAACCTGAGTTTCGAGGAGTACTCAAGTACCATTTTTTAACTATGAGTGCGGAAGAAAAACAAACTGTGAAATTCAAATAGAATTAAGGGAAATGAATACATTAAAAATCCTAGACAAGGCCTAGCTAAATAACTACATAAGTGATGGAGAATGCATGCATAGAAACAATTTAAACATTCAAGTACTAAAAGAAAATCATGGTAGTAAACCCCAAGGAATCATCCTCTAATTATAAACCCTAACTACTGTAAAGGAATAAGGCATACAACCATTCTAACAATAATTCAAATGCATATAGCAAATAGAAAAACGACATTATCAACAAAACCCATTTATACAAAATTTTAAACTAGATAAAGAAAATCCACATAGAGGCACTGTGGGTAGAAATACCGCCTCTAGATTAATGAAGAGGTTAGATGAATGAAGCATATTGAGAACTATAAATAATTCACAATATTTATGAATGTCCAAACTGTCATAAGTCGAGCCAGGGTTGGACTCACCAACCATCGACAATTCATACAATTACCGACTTGCTTGTCTACAGGCTGGCCTAATCAAAATAACTATAACAAACTATTAAAGAAGCCACGAGGCCGCATAAACCCTTAATAATCACAAAAGCTCTCGGCTTCCCAAGCAGTCGATAATGTTCGAGAGAAAACTATACAGACACAGTAAGCAATTTATACAACGAACTCCTTAGAGTTGAAACCCCAACCAAATAAATCAAGCAGAGAACCATAAACAACGCAAAATACCTAGAGAGAGTTGAGACGACCCTTGTCGTGATTAGAAAGCTAAGCGAGGGTTCCATCCAGCCCTTTGCCAAATCTCTGCAAAACCCTTCCATCCCAACTGGGAGGAAGACGGTGGCTTAAAACCAAAACACGAATGAAGTAAAGACAGAAGGAAACCATACCAAGGAAAATATTGAGAAAACCATATGTGGATTAAGCTCAGCAGAGGAATCTTTCCGTAGTCGAAGTGAGCGCCATGAAACCCAAGCCCTAATAAGTTAGCCGAATTTTAGATATCGTGAAACTCCCATTGTAAATAAATGTAGAATTACAGTCACCGCATCATGAATGTAAAACAATATCCGAGCAACAAGATAGACCTCCGCAGAGTACACTGGAGCCACCACCCGCATAGGAAAGAATGAAAAGGTAAACACACCAAACCAGAGGCATAGAACCTCGAGGTTCACCTCCTCCATCTGATTCATGAAATGACTAGAGGTCGTCGATCCAGAGTGAATCCCAAAGCCAACATCAAAGCATAAGTGCAATAAAGGCTCCAGCAAGGAGCCACCTCCACCTAGGTCGAGTAACCGCAGCCAGTTAATGCGAAGTGGGGTTCGAAAGGTGGGAAAGTAAATGCAGCTTAGAAGTCCGGACAGTCACCAAGGGCGGAGTAAATACATAGTATAAGGTTATTAAACTGATATACGAAATGACAAATGGTGTAATGTAAACAAAACTGACATGCCAGAGTGACAGGTGGCTTGAACTCGATAGTGAACCCTCCAAAGTATGACTTAACACCTAAGTCATGGTTGTGGCAATTATTAATCCGCTCAATTGCATTTGAAATATAATAAAAATTCAATGTTATATTGAGAATAGTTTATAACGAATAATTGCAATGATGAATTCATAAGTGTTAAATTAGATTCTATGGATACATAGTATGTTTGTAATTTTTTTTTATGTGCAATGTTAACTTGTGGATATGTGACATATGGTATTAGAGCACTCAGGTTGCCAAACTGAGACCTCTGGAATAAAGAAATAACAAACTTGGTGATGTGCACGTAGGAAGAAGTGAGCAGACAACATGAGGAAAACTGGGAATCTACCACATAGGTCTGTACTGGGAGTAGGACCAGCATCATTTCAGGAAGGTAATCCTGAGTTTTAGGTGCAGGTGGGCGATGAGCCGCGAAATACCAATACTGATATCATGGTGACTGTACAAGAATTAAAAGAAGAAATGGCCTGGCTATGAGCAGACAATGAGAGGCTGATGCATGAGTGAGAAAGAATTATGAAGAGTCTATCTAATAGATAGAATCATCAGCCACTAGTCCCTAGCCCTGAACACGGAAATATAACAGGTGAACAAGAGTTTCGAACTGAGAATGTGGAAACAAAAGGTGGTGAAGAAAATCATGAAGAAGAATCAGATAATGTGTCAAGTCACAAGACACAGAAACGACAGAAAATGGAACTTCAGGGGGAGTTTCAAAATATAAAGCCTCCTCTCTTTGATGGTGAATAAGAAGAGGTGGGCGAAACATGACTCATTAATATGAACAAGTATTTCCAGTTGTACGAGGATGACCATAATCTAAAGGCTCATCTGGACATCTTTCAACTGCAAGGGAAAGCCACATTATTGTGGAAGGAAGTAAAAATAGTTCGTGGAGTCAATGAAAAATGCATAACCTGGGAAAGATGTCAGAGATATTTTAAGGAAAAATATCTAACATAGATATTTTATGATGAAAAAACAAAGGAGTCGCATGATCTTTGACTAGGTCAAATGTCCATGGATGAGTCCATAATAAAGTTCATGTCATTACTTCGGTATGTCCCTTACATATGCAAAGAAAAATCAAAGGTGCAACGGTTTATCAATAGCCTCCCACTATTCATGAAAGAACGACTAGAGTTTTACAAACCAAAAACCATGGACGAAGTTATTCGTAAGGCACGGATCTGTTACCAACAAAACAAACCAAAAGGAGATATGAGCAAGAGGTGGGTTGACAAAAAGGGAAGTAAATTTGTTCCCATCCACAAGGGGAATAAGGGCATGGGCAACAAAGGATTGTTTAAAGGTCAAACTAATCGGAATTTGAATAAGAATCAACCCAGATTTAAAGTACTAGGCGAAACCAGGATGAATGAGCAAGCTCACAAAACTGAAGCTAAATTAACTAACATACCACCTGTACAGTGTTGGGGATGTGGAGGCCCACATTATTTCAAAAACTGCCCACACTGCAAAGGAGTTGATCAGATTTCGTAGATACAAGAAGCATATACCGTGGGAGAAGTGGCAAGAAGAATTCCTAAAATTAATGCTACCCTTGAAGATCATCAAGTAAAATTTCAACAAATAATGGTTGAATTTGAAGGTAAAGTTTTTGACCGAACTATATCTATTTTAATTGATCCCGAGGCTACCTTGAGTTATATTAGCTCCAAGATAGTGGAACAATGTAAATTACAAGTTGTTTAAAAATCCTTGGCCAGTACAACTAGCCACAGGAGCAAAAATAAGAGTTTTGGCCAAATTCAATAATGGCCCTCTAATATTAGCTAATCAATCTATCGTGGCAAATCTGAATGTGTTACCCATGGGGTCATATGACATCCTTATAGGTATGGATTGGTTGGAAAAACATTGGTCCCTTATTAATTGTAAGACCAAAACCATTAATTACCGGGATGAGAAAGGAGAAAGGCAGGAAATTCAAGGTATTCAAAAACCTCTGCAAATAAGACCTATAACAACCTCCCAATTAGCAAAATGCATCAGAAAAGGCTGCCAAGTTTATGCAATACAAGTAGGGTACGCTGACTCTAAAGATAAATCTGTTTCATTAGAAAACATACCAGTGGTACAAAATTTTCCAGATGTATTCCCTGAGGAAATCTCGGGCCTACCCCCGAAAAGAGACATAGATTTCACCATTGAGCTAATTCCGGGAGTTGCCCCAGTCTCTCGAGCCCCTTACCACATGAGCATACCAGAGCTAACAGAATTGAAAATGCAACTACAAGAGCTGCTTGATAAAAGGTATATCCATTCGAGTGTGTCCCCATAGGGAGCTCCAGTGCTCTTTGTTAAGAAAAAGGACAGAACATTGCGAATGTGCATGGATTACTGTTAGTTAAACAAGCTAACCATTAAAAATAAATACCCTCTACCTCGTATAGATGAGTTATTTGATCAGGTAAAGGGTGCAACCGTATTCTCAAAGATCGATCTCCGCTCAGGTTATCATCAGATCTGGATAAAGGAGGAGGATATAGCAAAAACAACATTCAGAACTCGTTATGGACATTATGAGTTCGTAGTACTACCTTTTGGACTAACTAATGCCCCAACAACCTTCATGTGGCTCATGATCAATATATTTCATTAATACTTAGACAAGTTTGTATTAATCTTGACATATTAATCTACTCTCGGAGCATAGAAGAACATAAAGAGCATCTCTGTATTGTTCTACAAATTCTAAGAGAGCACCAACTGTATGCCAAATATAGTAAGTGTGACTTCTTTAAGGAACAAATCCAATACTTGGGACATGTCATCACCAAGAATGGAATCGCAGTAGATCCAAAGAAAATAAGAACTATCATGGAATGGCCGGTACCAAAAGATGTAGCTGACATAAGATCATTCATGGGTCTAGCTAGATATTATAGACGATTTGTGGAAGGTTTTTCTAGGGTGGCATATCCTATTACCTCTTTGCAAAAGAAAGGAAAAGCCTTTAGGTGGATCCCCGACTGTCAAAGGAGCTTTGATCAGCTCAAACATCTACTTACCACTGCACCCATTTTGAGCATTTCTGATCCCAATAAAGAATACATGGTTTGTATGGATGCTAGCAAGGAGGGTGTAGGTGGCATATTAATGTAAGAAGGCAGGGTTGTTGCCTATGAGTCAAGAAAGATTAAAGAGTATGAACAAAATTATTCGGCATACGACTTAGAACTGACAATGGTGCTTCATGCCTTAAAGATGTGGCGACATTATTTAATGGGTAAGAAATTTCTGTTATTGATCGATCATCATAGTCTAACAAACTATTTCAAACAACCCACTTTAAATGTCAGGAAAGCTTGTTGGGAAGACTTCCTGAGTGAATTCGATTTTGGAATCAAACATTTGAAAGGAAAAGAAAATCAGGTTGCGGATGCCTTGAGTCACAAGGTAAATTGTTTATATGAAATTTCTTTCAGTGAATCACGAACAACTTTTGATGAGAAGATTCATGAAATATCCATGTAAGATTTAGCATATAAACAATTATGGCAGTGAGCAAAAATTTCGAACAACCATGAACAACAATTGGGATATGAGGTAAATTCAGAAGAATTTCTTATTTATAGGAAACTACTATATGTGCCTAACCAGAAACATCTTAAAAATTTAATTTTAGATGAATATCATAAGATTCCTTATGCAAGCCACCCCAGATAGTAGAAAATGATTTCTTCCCTGAGGAATGAATTTTTCTGGCCTGGTATGAAGAAGGAGGTAGTAGAATATTTAGCCAGATGTCTAGAATGCCAACAAATAAAAGCTGAGCACCAACACCCAACAAGATTATTCCACCCCCTGCCTATTCCTAAATGGGAATGGAAAACCATATCTATCGATTTCATTACCGGACTGCCTAAGTCAAAAAAGAAAAA
This sequence comes from Pinus tabuliformis, assembly GCA_031772625.1. Taxonomy (NCBI): domain Eukaryota; kingdom Viridiplantae; phylum Streptophyta; class Pinopsida; order Pinales; family Pinaceae; genus Pinus; species Pinus tabuliformis. The sequence goes on along the minus strand of CM062812.1, from coordinate 477,055,579 downwards.
TGACTCCATCATGGTGGTAGTGGACAAATTGAGCAAATCTTCTCATTTCATACCAGTCCAATCAACTTATAATGCGGTACAAATTGCTAACATTTTTAAATTACATGGAATACCCAAGATGATCATTTCTGGCCGTGATGTGAAATTCACATCATCCTTTTGGAAGACCCTTTTTGAAGGTTTGGGTACACAACTACACTTCAGCACCACATATCATCCTCAAACAAATGGAAAGATGAAGTGAGTAAATCAAGTAGTTGAGGACATTTTGCGAACTTATGTAATGCACCAGCGATTGAAATGGGAGGATTACTTGCACTTGGTAGAATTTTCCTATAACGATGGATACCATACATCTTTAAAGATGAGTCCCTTTGGATTTTTATACGGACGTAAGTGCAGAACACCCTTGAGTTGGAGTGGTCTAGAGGACAAGTTGATGTTAGGACCATATATGTTAGAAGAAATGGAGGAGATGGTGAAAAAGGTACGAGACAATTTGAAAGTCGCTCAGGACCAGCAAAAGAACTTTGCTGATCATAAAAGAAGCTTCCAGGAATTCCAAGTAGGGGATCATGTTTACATTCGAGTGTGAGCCAAGAAAAGCACCTTGCAATGAACCGGATGTGCTAAACTAGCACCCCGATTTTGCAGGCCTTTCCAAAATTTAGCTCAGATCAGACCAATGGGTTACCAACTTGCCTTACCCAACCATATTCATGTGCACAATGTCTTTCATGTTTCTCTACTTAAGAAATACATTTATGATCCTAATCACGCAATCAATTGGCAAGACATTCAGGGAAAAGATTTAAGAAGTTTATCTTTTAATACAAATTTATTAAACAAGTTGGTTGATGACTTAAATTGTTTTGTTGCTATGTATAGGTCGAACCAGAAGGAAAGTTCTTAGTCAAGCCTCTAGTTATGCTAGATCGGAGAGAAGTAACGTTGCGAAACGAGTGCAATGGCAGCACTATGGGCTGGAAGAGGCCACCTGGGAAGATGAGAAGGTTATGAAGGAGACCTTTCCAGATTTGTTTTTAGAGGGAAAACATCGGGACAATGTTACATCTTGGGGGGGAAGATGTGATATCCCCAGATCATGTAAATATTTTTAATTACTGCAGATCAAACAAACTGTTTATTTTCTTAGTTATAAAAAACTATTTTTGGAATTTAATTCTTTTTGAAAATAAAACATCAGTTATAAGTAAATATTATTTTACTTGTTAATTAGTTAGAGAGATAGTTACTTGTTCCTAAATTATTTCTTGAGGATTTATTCAAGAAGATCAAGAGGATAGGGGTATCCAAGATTAGGAGAATGTTGAGTAAAAAGAAAAATATGTGCTAAAGTGTCAGGCAATTTTATGTGGCTATGTCTGGTTTGGACCAGATAGTAGTGAGACTGTGAGTTCTCATAGAAAAGAAGTTCCTGTACATAGGGACAAATCGGGGGGGTATAATAGACTCAAGGTTGGGAGGCAAAGAAACCATAAGCAAGGTCTAGTTGTAGACTGAAATAAGAAAAATGTGGGAAACAACAGTCCAGATAAGTGAAAATTTCTCATGTTTAATAGCTATATATTTATCCTGTGTATTGATATAATCTATGCATGCTAATCATTATCAGAAATTAGAAAATTGACTAGATAATTTATGGTAATTTCATAAGGAGTTCATAAATAGTTATTTCATGAAAGAAAGTAATTTTTCAGTGCTCAAAAAGACCATAGCCAGTTATATTAAACCATTACTAGAAAGACAGACAAGGATTGTGAGAGAAACTAACATAGTTATAAGTTGAAAACAAGTAAAGTGCTATCTAGGACAACAATTCCTCGCTGACAGAGATTGTCAATGAAATACATTCGAAAACCAGAAAACTAATATTATTGACATAAGACATTGTAAGTGGTGGAATGAACCTTTTATTTCAACTTAAACATTTAAGGCACTAACTGAAGTAAGAAAGGGCAAACTTTGAGTACAAGTATTACCGGAACCTGAGTTCTGAGGAGTACTCAGGTACCATTTTTAACTCTGAGTACAGAAACAAAATGAACAATGAAATCCAAATAGAAATAAGGGAAATGAATACATTAAAAATCCTAGAGAAGACCTAGCTAAATAACTACATAAGCTACGGAGAATGCAGGCATAGAAACAATTTAAACATTCAAGTACTAAAAGAAAATCATGGTAGTAAACCCAGGGGAATCATCCTCTAAATTATAAACCCTAACTGTTGTAAAGGAGCAGGGCATAACCATTCTAATAGTAATTCAAATGCATAGATCGAATAGAAAAATGGCAATATCAAGAAGATCCATATATACAAACTTTTAAACTAGATAAAGAAAACCCACGCAGAGGCACTGCGGGTAGCAATACTGCCTCTAGATTAATGATGAGGCTAGACAAATGAAACATATAGAGAACTGTAAATAATTCGTAATATTTACGAATGTCCAAACTGTCATAAGTCGAGCGAGGGTTGGACTCACCAACCCTCGGCAATTCATACAATTACCGACTCGCCTGTCTACAGGCCGGCATAATCAAAATAAACTATAGAAAACTATTAAAGAAGCCAAGAGGCCGCATAGAACCCTTAATATTCACAAAAGCTCTCAGCTTCCCATGCAGCCGATAATCTTCGAGAGAAAACTATACAGACACAGTAAGCAGTTTATACAACGAACTCCTTACAGTTGAAACCCCAACCAAATAAACTGAGCAAATAACCATAAGTAACACGAAATAGCTAGAGATTGTTGATACGACCCTTGCCATGATTAGAAAGTTGAGCGAGGGTTCCATCCAGCCCTTCGCCAAATCTCTGTAAAACCCTCACATCCCAACTGGGAGGAAGACAGTGGCTTAAAACCAAAACACGAATGAAATAAAGATAGAAGGAAACCATACCAAGGAAAATATTGAGAAAACCATATGTGGATTAAGCTCGGCGGAGGAATCTTTCCGCAGTCGAAGTCGGTGCCATGAAACCCAAGCCCTGATAAGTTAGCCGAATGTTAGATATCGTGAAATTGCCACTGTAAATAAACGCAGAATTATAGTCACCGCATCCTGAATGTAAAACAATACTTGAGCAAGAAGATAGACCTCCGCAGAGTTCGTCGAAACCACCACCCGCAGAGGAAAGAATGAAATGGTAAACACACCAAACTATGAAATGGTAAACACACCAAACTATAGGCATTGAACCCCAAGGTTCACCTCCTATGTCCGATTCATGAAATGAAAAGAGGCTGTCAATCCAGAGTGAATCCCAAAGCCACCATCGGAGTAGAACTGCAATAAACACTCCAACAAGGAGCCACCTCCACCTAGGGCGAGTAACTACAACCAATTAATGCGAAGTGGAGTTCGAAGGGTGGGAAAGTAAATGCAGCTCAGAAGTCTGGAAAGTCACCAAGAGCAAAGTAAATACATAGCATAAGGTTATTAAACTAATATACAAATCAACAAATGGTGTAATATAAACAAAATTAACATACAAGGTGACATGTGGCTGGAACTCGACAGTGAACCCTCCAAAGTATGACTTAACACCTAAGTCATGGTTGTGGCAATTATTAATCCGCTTGATTGCATTTGAAATATAATGAAAACTCAATGTCATATTGAGAATAGTTTATAACACATAATTACAATGATGAATTCGTAAGTGTTAAATTAGATTCAATGGGTAAATAGTAAATTAAGTGGAATTTTTTTTATGTGCAATGTTAACTTGTGGATATGTGACACTAGATGGGAGTGACGAACTTCTTAGAGAAATATTAAAAAAAATGCATGTTATAATTATAAGGACAGTATCCAATAATTCATGCTTATCTCATGAATATAAAAATGCATATTATATTAAAAAGTAGAGTATCCAACTTATCTTTTTGTAGTGCTTAAAAATGTGAATTTATGCACGCTGTGGATACACATGTTTTGTAGTGCTTAAAAATGTGAATTTATGCACGCTGTGGATATACATGTTCATGCTTATCTTATAGTGCTTAAGAATGTGAAAAATGTGAATTTAGGCAAGCTGTGATATATGTAGATGTAATAAAAATTTACGTAGTATTTAGATTATTTTAAATTTAATAATTTAAATTTGTGATTTTAATAAATTTTATATTTTAGTAAAAAAATATATATTAAGTTTGTTTAGAGTAGTTTAAGTAGTAATAGTTGTGGAATGAAGTCTCACATAATTGGAGATTTTGGGTTCGAATTTTACTTTACCCTCCTAGTAATGAAATGAATAATAAACATGTAAACTAGAAAATCAAAAAATCCTACCAAACTTACAATATATATAAAAAAACAAAATCTTACATTATAACCCAAAAAAATATTTTTATCAGATCAGTAACTAACCACATTAACTTGAAGTGCCAACGATAAGTACCAGATGGACGTAGTTACGTTCGAAATGAAACTTGTGACACATTTGGGACACTTGCTTTTTGAAATTGACGGATTGGTTTGTCGTTCAACGTACGTTGAACGTTTGCTGCGTGGGATAATGCTTTTGAATGATAAATCATATCAAGGCTGACGGCACCCGAATAATATCTAATATTGTAGGGCATATCATGGCGGCTGGTTAGACCTTATCCTACTTAATCTTGTCTATGAGTTTGGATCCCTTAGCTCTCTGTTCCTAAAATATTTTAAGTTGATATCAAAGTTAGCTTGGTTTAGTTTTTCAAGAGTTCGGATCCCTTAGTTCTATGTTCCTAAAATATTATAAGTTGATGTCAGAGTTAGCTTGGTTTAGTTTTTCAAATTAAAAAAATGTTTTTTGGAATAATTTAGTGGTAGGTATAATGACATGTTATTTTTTTTCTATTTTTTTTATGACTCCTTATTATAAGGTTTAAAGAATAGGCTCTCCCACTTTCATGGAATTTTGGTTTTTGTCTAATCATCTCGAATATATTTGGTTTAATTATACCTAATATATCTAATTTATAAATAGTTAAATATACTCTTAAGTCTCTGCCTAAATTACTTCTTCACCATCTTACTCAAACATAATAAAATTATTACCCATTTACTATTTAATAGTTTCAAAGAGATTGGTATATCCTACTCCACAAAGGAACTCTTCCAATAACTGCTTTTTAATGTTCTAAAAGCAGAAAAGCCACATTGATCAAGTGGATAACATTTCCATCCAGTGGGTAGGCCTTAGACCATCCCAAGACAGCAGGTTGAGATTCATGGGCAATCAAATTCCTGTTTGAGGAGTGCCATGGTTATTAATGGTTTGGAAATCAATCTGACTGATTAAACGAATTCAAGATAGAATATGAGGTTCAGTGAACAAAGGGACTTCGCTTTTTTGAAGTCAGTTGTAAGCAAAAGTTCTTGATTTTTTTTATAAAAGTTTTGTTACAAACTACTGGAAAAAAACATACTTATCTCGAAAGTCCGAGAAAGGAATTAATAAGCAGTCTCTCAATGACACTGCTTTTACCTAATCGACATGAGATGATCACATGCTCTGATTCATGAGGATTTATTACACGGTCGCTTTCACTTTAAAAAAATGTGAACCTCTCCTCACTAATGCAAGTTTCATTTACATGAATTATTACAAGTCTCTTTTACTTTGAAAAATGTGAACCGCTCTTAAGTAATGCGAGTTTCATTTAGAGGTCATTTATTTGGTGTACAGTACTTGGTTCCCTAATCTATAGGTTGATTTTTTTTTATTTTTTTTTTTATTTTTTTTTTAATTTAATTTAATTAAATTAATATATATGTTTTTTTCAGGGAAGTTTAATTGATTAATGATTTTTTAATTATTATAAAATGTATATAATTTTAAATGTATAAATATTTTAAAATAAATGGAATAATTTATGTTTTAAATTTGGGAAAGTTTTTCTCTATATATTTTAGTTTTAATTTGTATAGAATGTGGCAGGAGAATATGGTAGGAATTTTTCACAATCCAAGTTCCCAAAGAGTTTGGGTGTTGAATCTATATATGTCATCAAAAATCCATTTTAAATAACAAAAATTAAGATGCCAAAAACTCCAAAACATAGATATTTAAACAATGTCATAAATATATCTTCTACATTTTTTAAATGTGTACTCCTTGTTACTACAAAATAATAAAAAATATCCAAAAACAATAATTAATATATACTTATTAATCTTTTAAAATGAATTATATTAGTCTTTAAGAAAAAAATCACCCTATTTTAACTTCTTGAAAAAATGAAAATATATTAAGATTCAATTAAATAAATTTAATAATTAATGATTTTTGTTTTCAACAAGTGAAACATTTCTTTAGTTAAGTATAAAATTCTTAGTTAATGGGTTCAACATAATAAAAAAATGTGAGCCAAAACTTACAATTGTGTAATATCATTTCTTCCTTAATACTTAAGAATATTAGAGTTTGTTAATCACTTATTCAAATTCCTAAGGATCAAAGGGTGCTCAAAATATCAAGATGGAAACCATAACCTCGCTTGGAGGTGAAATATCTCATTAGAATATCTTATATGGTGGTTGGAGGTGTCATTCTCATCCTCATGTCTCTAATAGCCTTATTTAGGACATAAGGCCCATATTTCCTCCCCTAATCTTATCTAGGGCACTAAGATTCATACATGTCATTAGAGATACTCAAATGGTGCATATATACCCACTTATAGGGTAAGGATACCATCAAAAAATCTTATGCAATGTTTCCAAGTGTGAGCGAAAAAGAAGGTCCTTCTATCTATAATGGGTGGGATGAACCAGGAAATTGCGTCAAATCATATAATATGATGAACCATGAACTATATAAGTCATGGTGGTACCCAAAGTAAGAATATATCAACAGTCAGTGTTATCGAAGCCTGTACAAGGATGCTCTGTATTCTCCATGCCATATAAACCTAGCTTGGCGGAGTTTCTCAATTTCAGCTTTGATAGTTGGGGCTTTATAGGGGTGTAAAGGTAATTTCTTCTGTATTACTAGAGAGGCATTAGGCCATGTGTCGATAGATGCCTAAAAGGTTCATTTAGGGTCAACCGCTCAATTTTCCTTCCCTAACCATATCTATGGACTTGAGATAAGTAATTAGTGCTAAACAATTTGTAGTACCTATATTCCACTAAAAGGTGAATGATTCCCTCCATAAATCATATTTGGCAACTCAAGGTCGTTAATGTCCTTGAATGCTTGGAAGCCTTATAGGATCCAAGGACAAATTTCTATAAGGCCGAATTTTTCTTCCTCAACTATGTTTGGGGTCTCAAGAAACCTATGTAGTACTCGAAATATCCATGTGATTCCCATATCCCCACTCAAAGGCTAAGAACACTCTTGTGAGATTGTGTTGGGTAGTTTGAGGCATCGTTAATGTCCTTCGATGCCTAAAAGAATAATTTAGGGTCTCAAGCCCAAGTTTACTCCCTTGACCACATTGAGGGCCTTAGGGCACATATATAGTGCTAGAAAACAATAGTGGTTACCATATCTCCATTTGAAGGCCAATAATACCCTTATGAGATCATGAGTGGTGGGTTGAAGCATCATTAATGATGGTGGTTTCCTCCATTGACCATTTCTATGACCTTAAGACCCATACTTGGTGCTCAAAACATCCAAATTGGAGGCTAAGGATAGGTTTTGCATGTTTCCTTAAGGTGTCATAACTACCCCAAGGGGCATAAGAGTCTCATTTAGGGCCTAAGTCTTGGATTTCCTCCTCTAATCGTGTTTATGACCTTGATACCCAATGCTCAAAGCATCTATATGCCATCCATATGTCCCCTAAAATGTGATGTACCATTATTAGGCTAATATTAATTTTTTCATAGAGTAGTTAAGACACCCTTTGAGTTAAGATCAAAATATAGATCAATAAAAATGCATTTATCTATAATAAAATTTAGATTATCCACAATAGTTGTCATAATACAAAGTAAATCCATCATCCTGATCATGGATCCACTTTGAGATTGGAAACTTTAACAAATTATAACAACTATGACAAACAATGTGGATAATCCATAGATCCACTTTCAAATTGGAAACATCCACAAATTATGACACAAATTATGACAGCTAAAAAAGAGAAAATAATCATAAAATTTATTATTTTTTTAATAAAATAGAGTTTAATTGTTTTTTTGTTATTCAAATTATATTTTCTATTTTGAAATAGTAATGTAAACACGTGACTACTTAAAAGCAACCCGATTGAGTTACTTTTCCTCGATTACTTATACATGAAGAAAATAAATACTTCTCCCTCTGAATATTATGAATAAAGAGCAATCTGAGAAATCATGTTACTATTGTGAATAAAGTCTCAAGAAGTCATGCTCGTCTCTTTAATAGCGCCTAAAAATGTTGACTGATTCACGTTGCCATACATGCAAACGTAACTCACAGGAAAAATATTTATTCTTACACACCAGTGACCGACCAGGTGAACTTTAAGTACCAAGAATAAGTACCAGATCGACGTAGTTACGTTCGGAATCAAACATCTGACACCTTTACGACATTCGCTTGTTGGAATCGACTCACTATTTTGTCATTCAATGTTTGCTGCGCCGGATGACCTTTCGAACAATAAAATCATTTAGAGCCAGACCGCATCCAGATAAGATTCTATTATTGTGTGGGGATGGCGTGGCGGCTGGGTATATCTCATACAGAAGGCGGATGGCATCAGAGAAAATCTAATAGCGGATGGTGAAGGCATGGGTTGGCTGGGTAGATCTCACACTAGGGTTGGTATTTGGAGACAATTTGAAGATTTTCACAGAGAAAATCTAATAGCTTATGGTGAAGGCATGGGTTGGCTTGGTAGATCTCACACTAGGGTTGGTATTTGGAGACCATTTGAAGATTTTCAGAGAAAAAAATGGTTTTTATTTTTTATTTTTAATAATTAGAATAGTGAAAGATGGTTTAGATATTTTTGGGTCAAGGTTTTTCAAGCTTTAAGTCAAGTCTCTAGAATAACAAAGAATTTGACAAACAAAAAAATTAGAATAGTAAAATATTTATTGTATTTCATAATTAAAATATTCAATATGTTGTGATTGTTTTATTAGAATTTGATTATATAATTTTGAATGATATGTAATTTTAGTTTGTTTAAATTATATAAATAAATTTATTATTTTGAGTTTACTGGGTCTTGGTTTGACTGTGATCATATGTTCTGTTAAGACACTTCTAGATGTCGGTTCAATTCCCTGTCAAAAATTCATCATCTTAAATTGTTTTTATCAAAACTTAACTATTTAAATATATTTTTGTTATGAAATTTAAAATAAAATCCATTCTAACTATCTCAAAGTAAAAACAAAACTACACTATCATCTTCATTCACAATTAAAAAATAATAATAAATATGATATACATAATAAAAAAATATCTAATTACAATAAAACCCATTTATACCAAAATTTTATGATTCAAAATAGTCTCACATGTTTTATCTTGATTATAATATAAATGTTAATATTAATTGTTTTGATCTAAGGAATGGAGTAACAATTATTATTAAGGAATGGAATAACAATTATTAAATAATGAAATAAATTTTAAGGTTGGAATTTCAAAACTGAACATTACTTTGAATTTAAAGTTCACGTGTTTGTTTTAACAATTTTATTAAAGAAAAGTTAACTGATATAAATATTTTTTAATTATTTTTGACAAACTAATCCCTTTATAAAAAGTAATTTGCTTGTCAAATTTTATTTCTAATAAATTTAGAAATTATTTCTGATAACTTTATATATAAATAAATAAATAAAGCTGTATATGTTTTGAAATCTTAGACTACAAGTTTATATGGGGTATCTAAGTAATAAAAATATTTTGGGATTGCATTTGCCTAACAACCCTTAATAGAGGTGGAGGAAATTCGGCAAAAAAAATTCAAAAAATCTTGTAGAGACAATGTTTGAATCATGTTTTTGATGGTGGAAATGGATTCAACACCATGAAAAAAACGTCTAGAGCACCTAAAATTGTAAAGTTTAACAACTACAACTTAGATTTACAAAAATCCTTCAAAATATGGCCAAAATTTCCATGACTTTCAAGGCAAAAAAACAGTCTACTTAGACTCCGACATTTCAAACTAGTAACTTTCACATCACAGAATGCCTTAACATTACAAATAATGCCTTAACTTTACACTCCATTACCATCTATTTTACACACCATAAACTAATATAAAAATATATTATAAAAATTATATTTATAGTTCAATTTAAATATTAAAAAATAATTTCAATACTTAAAATTTATTTATTAATACCCAATAAATTTATTTAAAATATTAAATTTAATCCTTTATAATTAATTTTAAAATAAATTAAAACTAAAATATTATTTTACTTAAATAAACCTATCATTTCGAACCAAATCCCAGACAAATCTTTCATTTTCTATATTTAACTACTTTTCCTAACCAAATCTAATCCCTTTGCTTTCGTTTTAACTGCCTTTCCGGACTAAATCTCTTTTTTTTTTCCTTCTATTTAACGACTTTACCTGCAACATGAACACACCAGACAATCCAGGTCATTCCTAGCTTTTTTAATTAAATAAAACTATAATTACTCACCGAATCCCAACCAAACCGAACTCATTTTTTTTTTTCATTTCACTGATTTACCTGCACTACAAACTGTTAATGTGAGACTTTGACCAGAGAAACCTGTACCATAGAATCTAACACTTTTTTTCGTTGAAACACGGCCACATTTTTGTTGAAACACGGCCACATCGATAATGCGCGCCTGTTGGTATGGATAAACGTGACATTATAGAGATAACCAGGAGAAACACGACCATGTTCTTCCATAGTCATATCCAAATTCAATTGATAAGGGATAGACATGGCACGTCTGCAATTCTCTAAAGTAGGCTTCAAATCATTTGATAGACATATGCCTCGTCTTATCCAACGCCTATAAATAAAAGCTTAAACACCAGGCCAGGCAATGAATTAAGCAGCGAGACTTGCAGAGATTTTAATATCAAAGCAATCAGATGGAGAATGTCAGATATTTTTCCACGCTATTTTCACTGTGTTTTTGGGTATTCTGGACATTACACTGTAAAGTGGATGCCAGTACAAGTGTTAGCTATGATGGCAGAGCTTTGCTCATCAATGGACAGCGCAGGGTCTTAATCTCGGGATCCATACATTACCCAAGAAGCACTCCAGAGGTGGGTTTGCAATAGTTGTTTTTTTGTTTTTTATTATGAAAAGTAAGAAAATTTTCTGTGAAAATCATATTTTTGAAATTTTGCTGAAGTTTTTCCAATCATCTAATATAATTCATCATCTATCATCGATAATTTCAAACCATCTAATATAATTCATTATCTATTATCTATTGAATTGTTCTACCAAAATTTTTTCTGTAAAAATCATATTCTAAAAAATTTACGAAATTTTTTCAAACCATCTAATATAATTCATCATCCATCATGGATCGATTGCTATTTTTATTTATTATTATTAACTCTACCCTTAAATTTGGTTGTATGCTATCAAGCAGATGTGGCCAGATCTTATTGCCAAGTCTAAGGATGGGGGAATCGATGTTATTGAGACCTATGTCTTTTGGAATGGGCACGAACCTGAGAAACGCCAGGTAATAAGCATTTTAAACCTTTATAAAGCTTTTCATGCCTCTGGTATTTGCAGATTGTACTATTCAATTTGGATAAATTAATGGTAGCCCATAATTTTATCGCAGTATAATTTTTGGGGAAGATTCGACTTGGTGAGATTTCTGAAGACTGTGCAAGAAGCAGGCCTTTATGCTCACCTCAGAATTGGTCCATATGCTTGTGCAGAGTGGAATTATGGGTATGATATTTTTTTTGATAAAAATTATATTTAAAATGTTAAATTGAAGTTTTTCGAACCAGTCAATGTATTTTATCATAATTATTAACTGAAAAACTGAAAAATTGTTTGTAAAATTATTTTTCATACATAAATTTTGAGAAAGAAGAGAAAGCAATTTTCATACAAAAATTCTGAGAAAGAAGAGAAATGCTTTCTGATATAAGGATTACCCGTTTGCTGGTGTCTTATGGTAACACCCTGCGTGTATTCCGGTTGAAATAAAGCGTCAGGCTAGCAAGACAAGATTTTGTTACTCACTGAATAGGAAAATCTATTCATTTTAAGAGAGAATATTTAATATTATGTTGACAACTCACTTTAATTTTTTCCCTGGTAAAAAAGTGAGAGATTATATTCTTTTATTACATATAGTCTTAATCTAAAGATTATGTCATTTGTCTTGAAAGTTATGGAAATTTCGGTTGTATTTTGAAAAAACTTGACAGGGATTTTTGTAAATCCAATTAAAAGCTGTTAAAATTCATAATTTTAAGTGTTCTAGATTTTTTTGATGATACTGAATCTATTTCCACCATAAAAACATAATTCAAATATTGTATTTACAAGATTATTTAAATTTTTTTTATCTAAATTTCGAAAATTCCTCCACCTCCTTAAATGACTCCAAAAATATATCTATTTTTAAAAATGATATATAGCTTTTTTGACCCGGGAATATATCGTCGTCACCAATCTTGTATTTCTATTAGGTATTCGTGTTTTCAAAGTAATTACGTCTAAACTTATATAATATGTAACTTTGTTGATTAAAAGAATCTCGCGTCAAACCCGGAGTGTATTTGTTTTCGGTATTCGTGTTTTGTAAGCAAGTACGTCTGATTTCATTAAATACTAGATTTTTGTTTTTTTGTGTTTTTGTTTTTTTTTTTTTTTCTAATTTCATTAAATATTATATTTCTTTTTTGAGTTGTTAACGAAGATTTTATAATAAATTAGAAGTTAAAAAATAGTAGTTTATTGAGGTGATTTATTTTTTTATTTTTTTCAAAATTGTTTTAAATTGTTGAAACTGTGACTTTTTAATATTACAATTTAAAAGAAAGCTACTTTTAAATCGTTAAATTGTTAGAATTTTAATATTCTAATTTTTTTTATTTAAAAAATATAATTTAAATTATAAAACATTTTAATTTTACCGAAATTAATGAAAAGAAATAAAAATCATTCATAAAACTAAGTTGTTAGGAAGTGTAATTACCAAAATTAACTAAAAAAAGTCACTTTTAAAACTAAGTTGTTAAGAAAGTATAACTAATTGGTTAAAATAAGTGTAAATGATTTAGTTATTTTTGCCTAACCACTCTTAAATAAATTCTATAAAATTCATGCTTTAAAGTTTATTAGGTAGGTATAAAGAGTAATTAAGTATTAAATATGATTTTATTAATTGTTTTAATAACTTTATAAAACTAAGTTGTTAGGAAAGTGTAATTACCAAAATTAACTAACGAGAAAAATCACTTTTAAAACTAAGTTGTTAAGAAAGTATAACTAAGTGGTTAAAATAAGTGTAAATGATCTAGTTATTTTTGCCTAACAACTCTTAAATAAATTCTATAAAGTTCATGCTTTAAAGTTTATTATGTAGGTATAAAGAGTAATTAAGTATTCAAATCTGATTTTATTAATTTTTTTAATAACTTTTTTTTTATCATGGAGATTATTTTCACTAAAATCTTTGAAATGTTGTGACTGTGTAGGGGTTTACCTGTTTGGTTGCATGCTATACCAGGGATTGCCATGAGAACAGACAATGAACCTTTCAAGGTAATTTTAATGTGTTTTTTGTTAAATTACATTTATTACATTAATTTTTTCAAGGTAATTTTAATGTGTTTTTTGTTAAATAATATTTATTACATTAATTTTATCTGAATAGATAAATTTTAAAAGTACATTTTTCCATATTTAAATGTTTAAAAAAAATAGTTAGTGTGTATATATATATATATATATATATGTTTTGCATTAATTAAATTTATTTTGAATGGTTAAGAGGGATGATTAAATTATTAAGTAATATGATGAATTTTGATGTAATGATTTTAAGTTTAATTATTAAAAATAAATAATCCCTCATAAACAAAAGAATATGTAATATTTTTCACATAAAAAAAGATGAAAAAAATATCTTTGTATTTGTGTTTACATTGTCATGTTCTAGAAATCTGATTTATTTATTATTAATATGAACAAAACTTCAAAATGAAGATGATGAAAATTTAAAACCTAGAAACTTTTTGGAGAGCAAGGTAAATCCTTATAGTGTTTACCTTTTATATATGTACTGCTAATTCTCCATATTTGAATTGTTTTGTTTAGTATGAGATGCAAACCTTTACAACAAAGATAGTAGACATGATGAAAGAAGCAAACCTTTTTGCATGGCAAGGTGGACCTATTATCTTAACACAGGTCAGTATTCTCTTCTAATGATTATTTACTTTGTTGCATGTATAATGAAATATGGCTTTCTAATTTTATTCATGGTTGTTTGCAGATAGAGAATGAATACCAACAAGTAGAACAATATTATGGAGAAAAAGGAAAGTCATATGTAAATTGGGCTGTCGACATGGCATTATCATTAAATACAAATACTCCATGGGTGATGTGCAAACAAACTGATGCTCCAGGCCCAATTGTGAGTATAGAACTATATACCATCTTGAGCACTAAGAGAAGTCTTGCTTTCCACATAAATTATTTATATATATAGGTTTTGCAAGTTGTTGAAACTTCAGGCTCGTACTGATATATGAATCAATTCTTTTATAGATCAATACCTGCAATGATTTCTACTGTGACTACTTTCAACCTAATTCCCCTGGAAAGCCAAAGATGTGGACGGAGAACTGGGCTGGATGGTAATGATTTTTAATCTTTATATTAACTATTATAATGTGAGTTTTTAATTTTTTAAAAGTATATATTAAGCATTTTTTTAGTCTAATTTTTATTATATCAAAACATTTTGGGATTGCACTCAGCCTAGGCCACAATCTTTGCCCACAGAATCAATAACCTTCACATCACGGAGTGCCCTAACAGTGTACCCCATTATAGTCTATTCTACACCCCATAAACTAAAAAATGTAAAAAATGCATCATTGCAGATTTCCAAATATTTTAAAATTTTGATACACAATATACATCAGATTTATAAAATATTCTAAAATCTACGATCATCATACCAAAAAAAAGCAACCAGACTAATCATTTGGAGCAGTGTCCGATGACTGCTATATAGAGAAGAATGAGATTGATAGTCAGTCCTTGTATCATGAATTGCGTCTACTGACCAGATTTACATAAAATTAAGAGTAAACATAGATTGTTCAATGTAGATAAATTTCCCGGGCTTTAAGGATAGAGTTCCCAGATGAGACTCTTTAACCTGCTCAAAGGATTTAGGATGTATACTTAAAACACCTGTGTTTTATTTTTGAAGGTTGTTGATTGGAATCTAGACATGTACATATCAATTAAACCGTGAAATTATCATGTTGGGGAGAAATTCCAAACAAAATCATTTCATACATTGATTTATTTAATGTCTAACTAAACCATAACATAAGGGAAATGACTATCATTTTTTAAATCTGCTCTGTTTTCATAGTGATATAAATTTCCTCTGTTTACAGTAACAACAATATGTATAAAAAGAACCTGCACACTATTGCCAAGTCCAACAGCTGACTGTTCATCCTGTTTAAACATCGTTTTTATATGACAGGTTTCAGACATTCGGAGGAAGGACCCCTCACAGGGCTGCTGAAGATGTTGCGTTCGCAGTAGCCAGATTTTTCCAGAGAGGAGGAACATTTCAGAACTATTACATGGTGGGTTCTGGTCTTCTTTTGTCTTGAGGTCGAGGTTATATGCATTTATATTGAGGTAATTAAAATTTGAACCATTACCTTGATGCTTTTTGTGTTGCAGTATCATGGAGGAACAAACTTCGGCCGGACAAGCGGAGGTCCATTCATTACCACCAGTTATGACTACGATGCGCCTATTGACGAATATGGTATGCAAGAGTTTACCATGCCAAATTTTGTTCTGCACTGAAAGACTGTGGGTGCTGTTTTTTTTTGTGGGGGAAGGAGGGGGATTCTGTGCACCATGATTGTATAGCACTGAAAAATTAGTCTGGTTCAATTATCCTTTCAAAATCAGAAAAGCTAGGAACCATTGTAAGTCCATATTTGGAAAATTTTGGTACTCTGTTCCATATTTGCTTTATTTTTGGTACTCTGTGCCCACTGGATTGTGGTCTAGTCCAAGTAGTAAAGTGATAGGTCTTGTATTAAGTTAGATGATGGTGAGTGTAAGTTTTGAGTGACTTTTACTGTAGATGTGCCCCTCACAACCTTGCAGCTTAGCTAAAAAAAATCTATAAAAATCATTCTCCAAACTAAAAACAAATAAAATATATACCTCTGTATAATCGTGTTACTCTGTAATCCTTACAGGCAATATAAGACAACCGAAGTGGGGGCATCTGAAAGAGTTGCACAAAGCGATAAAACTATGTGAAGCTGCTCTACTCTATGGAGACGTGAATACCATTTCACTGGGCCAAGGCCTTAAGGTTGGTCATTCAATTGAATATTTTTTCTGTAACAAGATTAACACATTATTCCATTGCATATAAGCGTTTATTTCTTGCAAGGGAGTGTCGTTTTAAAAGCTGTTGAGATGGAAACTAATCACTGACTGGTAGGCATCAAACTTATGCTGAATATGCAGGCAACAGTCTATTCTACAAAGAATTCTGGTGTATGTGCTGCCTTTCTCAGCAACGTCCACAGGAAGCAGGATGCAACTGTGCAATACAATGGAGCATCTTATAATCTACCTGCTTGGTCTGTCAGTGTCTTGCCAGACTGCAAAAATGTGATCTATAACACTGCAAAGGTTAGTGATATTTTATATTGATTGTCATCAGAATAGCTGAGGTGATGATAAAAGTTGTAGGATTATATAGGAGGAACTCTAATCAGATGTGTATATAATGTTACAGGTTAGTATACAGACTTCCCTAATGGGAATGGAGCAGGTCAGCATGGAGTCCCTTCATCCTGTTGCAACATCAAGTGGAGATACAGGAAAAGTATCTGTATACTGGTCATGGCACAAAGAAGATGTTGGAATATGGGGACAAGATAAATTCTCTGCCCGGGGCTTGTTAGAACAGCTAAGCACAGTTTTAGATAAAAGTGATTATCTATGGTACACAATCAGGTATTGAGAACCTGTGATAATCTGTAATTGAGACGATAGGACTACTAATTCTCAAATTTGTTAGGATTTTGATTCCGTATTTTATCAATACAGTGTCAATATCCCTGAAGATGAACCCTTTTTGAAGAGTGGAAGCCAGCCAATCTTGCATGTGGATAGTCGAGGACATACACTTCATGTGTTTGTGAATGGGAATTTCGCAGGTGAGTAAGATGTTTAATATTTCTGTATAATTTCTAGGGCATTTGCCTATTTTTGGTTGATTTAGCACAGGAAAGCTAATTTCTTAAATTTCTGTTATATCTGAACTGAATACTTTGATATAGGATTGGATTGATGGATGGGTTGGTTAAAATCAGAAAAGACTATAAACATGATGATGATGTTATGCAGGAACTCAGAGTGGAGATTATTCGAAATGGGGATTTACGTTTGAGAAGCCAATTACACTGCAAGCTGGAGAGAATCAGATAGCTCTGTTAAGCATGACAGTTGGATTGCAGGTTCAATTCTATACCTGAGTGCTTAGAAGATAGAAATATGGAAATGATAATTCATTGCTTTCAACTAAACAAGGACTTAAAAAGATATCTGTTATTGAGGCTATCTCAGTCAATTGATCTGAGCATGAAATAACATGAATTGTTGTTTTGGGTGAATAGAACATCGGTCCTTTCTTTGACACATGGACGACAGGAATAGGTGGTCCTGTGAAATTGCTGGGGCTTAGAGATGGTCCAATGGATTTGAGCTTCTGGACGTGGTATTACCAGGTATTTACTGCCAAACTAGGTTATGCTATCCATTTGTTGTCTGCCACTTTCTCATCTGGTTTTCACAAGTAATAATCCCAGCGCATTGTAGCTAGGAATGATTGATCTCTGCTCGGTATATGTGTTCATACTCAATTAAAATTCGCCTGCTAACATCGAGGCCTATCCATTTTCCTTTTAATCACAGATAGGTCTGAAGGGAGAACACTTACAACTATATTCAGACACAGGAGCAAATCAAGTCAAATGGATTTCAGGGATAAACCCTCCCAAACAAGCTGCTCTCATGTGGTACAAGGTAATCGGTGTCTTTCATTTATCTTCAGACATTAAATCTCTTTTTTCATTTGTTCCTCTCTACCTTTAAATAAGGGAGTTCAAATGCCTTCAGTAGCACACACAGGGGTTTTACATCAATCAAAGTTTGAACTTGGGCTGAGCCTATACTAGCATAGATGGATTCATCCTAGTTATGGTGGTAGCCAGAGCTTTGCTGATCGTTTTATTGATGGGATCATGCAGACTGAGTTTAACGCACCTGAAGGAACAAATGCAGTGGCTCTGGACCTAAGCACCATGAGCAAAGGGCAAGCATGGGTAAATGGAAATCATATTGGGCGCTATTTTGTGTCATTGAAGGCTCCCACCGATGGCTGCTCCAATGTATGTGATTACAGAGGGACTTATTACTCATCTAAATGTGTCACTAACTGCGGACAACCCACTCAAAAATGGTAATTATTAATTAGCAAAGTCCATAGAAATTTTCATTACTAGACCAAGCTTCTTTATAGATTTCTTAGTGATATACCTCCTGGAGTATGATATAAAACTGCTTCAGGTGTGCTAATCACAGCAGAGTAGGTTAATTGTTACCTGAGAGGGAACCTTAGGCACAGCAGACATAACCTGGGGATGTCTGTCAGTGGAGTACCTTTATTAGGCATTGACCAGGCTTTTGCTGCACACATCTGATGTACCAGAGGGGCTAATTTGAGAAAATGCTCCTTCCTTTTCCTTAGTTAAGCTAGCTTTAGCAGATTTTTCCCTGCTTCAGAGTTAAAAAATAGGATTTCATATTGATACTAATCAGAATAACTACCTCAATCAGGTACCATGTTCCTCGCTCATGGCTGCAGCCAACAAAGAATGTACTAGTTTTGCTTGAGGAAGTAGGTGGTGATCCTTCTGGAATTTCATTCAGAACAAGATATGTTGATACTGTCTGCGCCCATGTGTCTCAAGCTCATCCCACCTTCAACTCATTGACTTTGCCAGAGCTTCGGCTCCAATGCTCTTCAGGGCAACACATATCATCCTTAAGCTTTGCAAGCTTCGGAAATCCAAGTGGGTCTTGTGGAAATTTCATCAAGGGTTCTTGCCATGCAGTGAATTCAACTTCCATTGTAGAGAAGGTACATGTTTAAACTTCTTTACTTCTAAAGTAATCTTCCAATACATGGTTTTGAATGAGTAAGATAAGGTCTGCTCACATAATTATTTTTTATGCAGGCATGCCTCGGGAAGGAGACATGTTCCATCTCTGTTTCTGAGGACTCGTTTGGAAGCGCATGCGCCAATAATCTCAAGTCTTTGGCAGTTGGGGCAGTTTGCAAATATTGAACTAGGGCCGCTGCTAGGAAAATTGTCAAATAAATATGTAAAATAGAACACTAATCCTCTCCATGAAATAATTTTATGTGTACGCCTGCAAAAATGATCTTGCAAAACTGATCAATTACAAGGTTGGACACATGAGAGTGTGTGCACAAATCTTAACATTAACATAGAAGCAAAGCCCAAAACCCAACGGGAAACCTAATGTGGATGGAAGAATTCCCAAAGTTTCACATTCCATTCTACTTCAAATCTTTCTTTGTTCAAAACGATTCTGAACACCGTTGAGGGGGTTATGTGCATCATGACCTTTGTATTTAATCAACTTAGCTTTCATAATTTAAATGTCTCATTTGATTTTGATAAGCCTTTGCAGGCATGAAATTTGCTTTATAATCCTAATATGCCATCAATAATCTCTGGTTTCTCTGCTATTGTGATATATATACAAATTTATTTGAAGAGATTATATCTTACTGATTTATTAGCAAAGCCTAATTCTGAAGATGTTTAAAAAAATTAATCTTGTGATCTCCCATTACCAAAATGAACTCAACAAACTGAACGAACCTTCAAATAGATACATTTATATAAAATAATATATAAATATTATTATTAATTAAAAAAAATATATATATATATATATATATATATATATTTTTTTTTTTTTATATTTTGCAGAGTTGTATTTTATTAAAAATTTATAATTAAATTTTTTTCATAATATTAATTATATTATTAATATTAAATGAAATCCATAATATTAATAATATTATAACCATATAAATGAATAATTTTTATTTAAATCCATTATTAAATAAATCTACATGACATACATATTAACATACCACCAACATCACATACATTATTTACTTATTTTCATTTTTCATATAAATCTTATTATTATATTATTTTCATTTTTCATATAAATCTTATTATTATATGTGAAATGTTAGTGTGGTATTGTAGTAGGGATTTTATAACTAAAATACATTTAAATATAATTAATAATTTTTGTTTAGTGACAAAATTGATCATTTTTAAAAGTTCAGTAAATTTTATAAAAAATATTTATGTAAGTAAAATTTATTATAATTATTTAAAATATATTGTTAATAGATTTTAATAAATTATATAAAATGTATTGTTAATAGATTTTAATGAATTATAGTAATAAAAATGTGAAAAAGTATTTTTGGTTTTTTAAACATTTTTATTAAAATAAATATATATTTATGATTTTTTTTGCGAATATTTATTCTCATTTTCTCTTTTTTATTTTTAATCTCATACCACCTCTAAAGAAATGTCTGCAATGACTAATTGTAATTCAAAAGTCTATACATCATTATTTAAAGGCAAAGCTAATTCTTTATCAAAATCAAAAGTATTGAATTGAAGAAGTCTTTTCATTTTTTTTTTAGAGGGATTCATTTGCAATTACCACCATTAAGGAAGAAACACTAGTATTCATGTTTTATTTTCCATGATCAATCAACATTTCTAGACAAACAATGTTTTCCTTCTCTGGAATGGAATATTGTTGATTAACATTGTTTTGATTTGGTTCATCTTTCGGATATGGTTGCTCACACACTTTCCAACTTTTTAGTTTAGATTTATGTCCCTTTTCCTCTTGAACAAATATGCAGATGAGGACAAGAATCTTGAATATGCTCGGGGTGTTAGCAATGCTAACACTAAAAAGGTGGTATTTTCATAATCTAGAACTTGAACCATCTAAACTTTCCCCTTTGTAAGAACATGATTCTTGTTTGGTAGATCCTTTAATGATATCAATCTCAACACATATATTAACATATGTAAAAGACCCAGTTTAACCAGTTCAAGATTTGATTTGATGTAATTGCTCAAAGTATTGTTGATGCCTATAAACATTGATAAACAAAAAAATAAAAGGGTAGATTTGGGCATTGGATCCAAATTGACAATTTTTTTATAAATGTAATGGTCAGATTTATTGAAAGCTAGAAACCAAGAAATAACAAAAATATCTATTCTACCGCAAAACGAGAGGTCCTCTAAAATTCTTCCATAATCAGCATGATTTTCAAATCCAACAATAAAGAAGCCCTTGAAGTTGAGATAAACTTGAGACTGTCATATCCATGCTGAAAAAAATATATTGATACAAACATGAAGAGAAAGACTACAAACAATTGAACCCACATATTAGAAAAGATGAATTATAAAATGAAAGAAAATATGTAAAGACCTACAACGTGGGCACTTCTTATGATTTCTCCAAAATATACACATTAGACATAAGAGGGTTCACTCTGGCTAAATTAGCTTTGTGTGGAATCACATCTTTAAATGAAAGAGGATTTTGAGGATGATGATTCACCATACCTAATTGCACCACCATGCAAACAAAAAATCAAAGTGAGTGTTGAATCTTTCACAATTTTAAAGTCAGATAACAAATAATTATCATCAAATTGTTCCCCTTTCTCAAATGGAAATTTGTGTTTACTATCTACAACATAAGTAGAGGAGTGAATCTACAAATATAGTTTTTTTTTTGTTTTTCCTTGCAACATTTTCCTTAAGAAAATATCCATGATCCTTTTTCTTCTACAGAAAGACGACCAATTTCTTTTTAAATATTTAATGGAAATTATAATTTCTAGGTGCATATTGTACTTACAAGAATATTATTACATAACTAATATACACGTCATTTCTGTCCTTTTGAAAAGTATTCATCTATCCTACATTATTTCCTTTTCTTCTTTTTAACCTCACGCCGCCCCTTGAAGATGGGTTCATAGTGACCAATCTTAATTTAGAAGTTTAGAGTCTAGTATTAAGAGAGGAAGCCATTTCCTTGTCTAAATCAAATGTATCAAATTTGTGAAGTTTATTCATTTTCCATGGATGGGGATTCATTTAAAACTACAACTCTCAAGGGGGAAATCCTAGTAATCGTGTCTTCTTCACGATCATCAATCAACACTTCAAGAAATAAATGTTTTCCTTCTTTGGAATAGTAGATTGATGATTGGAATTGTTCTATTTTGCTTCATCATTTGGATATAGTTGCTTACATGCTTGCCATATTTTTGGTTTATATTATGTCCATAGTTTATTTTTGAATAGGCATGTGAATGATGTAGAAAATCACGTAGATTCACAAGCTCATGTAATCTACTAAAACAAGAGACAAGAATCTACTTCTACTCTTTACAGTGGAAGCACATAAATATCGAGCAAAACAATAATCGACAAGAGGAAGAACATCAATGGCACATAACATAATAACTATCCGGGGAAAGCCACAACTCAAAACCCCACTATCTGTATTGCATTAATCAGAAATCCAAGATGATAATAAAATGGTTGTTCTCATAAGAACAATCCTAACACTTAGTAAAATCAATCTCCAACTCACAAGCAAACTCTTGGCCAACACTTAGCCAATTCTCCTTCTCTCTAAGTCCCTATTTCCTTGCGCCCTTGGTCAAAGAATTCATATGAATACAATATGCTCTGCTCAACCTTGAGATTAATCTGCACAAGTATTTCCTATCCTCCACCTGATGACTTCCTTTGGCCAATAGTTAGCCAAATTTCCAAGCCTCCAAGCTTCTAAGTCTTTGCACAATTCTAGAGAGAATTAGCCCGTATTTTAAGAGAAATTCCTCAGTTCCTGAATGCATGCACTATCAATGCGACTCATAAAAATCTAAAACAAATAGTACATTGTCCCTGCACTCTAGTCTCCACTGGGTCTTTCTCGGAAGCAACATGTATGAGTTTCTGATGAGGGAATAGTCAGTTAACTGGAGTAGCACTAGTTGAGTGCACTATTGCATCAACTAACTCTTAACTCACTATTAGTTCCTCAAACAGTTTGGAACTAATTTAATTGGACTTAACTCAATAAACTGTTTTAACTGATTACTACTCATACTTAACTCATCTTGGACCCCTATAATATAGGGAGAACACATGACTTCAGAATGACTTCCAAATCGAAATTCCTACGTGAATTAAACTTAATTAACTATTTACAAGTTGCTATGAGAAAAGAATTACAATTTAATTCAAGGACAAATTAAATTGGAATTTTTGGATTCTATTTTTAACATTTCTTATTGCTATTTTCAACAAATGAGGACAAGAATCTTGAAATCCGTGAGGTTTTTATAGAGAAAACATAACAAGTGATAATATTCTCATAACTTAGAACATGATCCCATTTAAATTTTTCTCTTTGTAAGAACATGTTTCGTGTTTGGTATATCCTAACTGATATCAAGACACATTTTTGCATATGTGAAAAGACCCAATTTCATCCACTCTAGCTTTGATCTATTATAATTGCCAAAGTATTGCCAATGCCTTTAAGAATTGATAAATGCCAAAAATGAATAGGTAAATTTGGGAGACACAAACAAAAATTGGCATTTTTCTTATAGACATAATAGAAAGATACATAAAAAGGATATATCAAAAGCAGGAAACCAAGGAGTAACAACAAAACCTACTCACTCCCAAAAATAAGGCCCTCCTCTAAAATTCTTGGATAATCAACAAAGTTTTCAAGCTTAACAATAAGAAAACCTTTGGAGTAGAGATAAACCTTAGAGTGGTATGTCCATGTTGAAAAAATACATTTTATGAATCTGTAGATTAGTGCTGGGATGGGGTCCCTCGGGTTAAGTTTTGGTAAAATTTTGGGTTAAATTTTGTATAAAATTTAAAGTCTCCACGAAATGTGGAAGAGGAGTGCAAAGATAATATGAGTTAAAGGGGCTTTAGTCCCTTAGGTGGGTAAGTGATAGGGAGGTTTTGATACCCGCCCACGATCCGCGAACCATGGTATTGTAAGCGAAAATGCTATATATATAGATGAGTCATAGCAAGTTTAGGAAAGTAACTAAGATAGAAGAATCTTTGTAAGGGAAAGTAAGCTAAGGCAGGAAAGGTCTGTTTCTTGTGTTTAGGTGAAGGGGAAGGCTCCTGCAGCTAAGTGCACGAAGACCTTGGTAAGTCCATAGGCTGAGTGCACGGGCCCCTGCATCTAAGTGCACAGGGAAAATAAGTTTGTATTTGAAAGATTATACTTAATAAAGTCAGTTTTGAGCAAATTATTGTGCATTTGTGTATTATTTCTTACTTCTGCAAGTTTTTATATTTTCGCTCTGTAATACAAATTGTCTGAGTTAATGCTTATCTAGTGCATGAAAGTAATAGATCAGTACTATTTATGCATGTTATGAATGATTAAAGGCCTTCGTGAAGATCTAGATATTGTTTAAGAGAATTTACGATAATTATATGTTTCAGAAGGAGTAGGGTTCGCGAAGATAGAAGTAAGCCCCGGGAACCATATGAACCTATCACATTGACCTTTGGATGCAGAAACTTGGTTCTCTTATCCCCCAATACTGCATCGAGTGAGATTGTAGCTTGCTCTATGAGGATTGTTGCTGAAAGGCTAGCAGTTAGGGTTTTTTTGGTTGGCGCAACTAACGTTGAACCTGGTTCAGGCCCCATCAAGCCAACAATTAGTAAAAAGGAATTGTAAAATGAAAGCAAATTCATAACCTCAAGTTTAGAGACCTCAAATTTGAGCATCTCTTTGGATTTCTCCACAATATACAAATTAGGCACGAGAGTTTTTGAGGTCACTTAATTACATTGTTTGTGTTGAATCACATTTTTGAAGGCAAAAGGGTTTGAGGATGATTTTCACCATTACTCACCACACGATTGTGCAAGTAGAGGAACTAAAGTGAGGGTTGAATATCTTACAATTTAATAGTCGCATAATAAATATTTATTATCAAAGTTATTTACCTTCTAAAGGAAGTCGTTGTTCGACCACTGAGATCCCCTACTTGAGTGCCAATTTTTGTTTAATAACTACATCACAAGTAGAAGAGTGAACCTACAAAATTAAGAATTTCTATCTTAAACACTTGACCATGATTTGAAACTGAAAGTGTGATCATAACACTCTATATTTAATTCCATCCCAATAATGATTGATTGGTAATAAACATTACATCAAACACTATCATTAAAACATTTTGTAAAGTACTTGGCATGCACTCATACTATCAATCATTTTTCATGCAATACTTTCACGAAACACGACTAGTTCCCTCAAATGCTTTGACTTCTAGTTGACAGTCTTACTACTGTTCTTCTCATGCTTACTCTTGAAATCCTTAAGGTTGAAGCTAGAGGTTGTTGAAAACACAATGGGTTAAAAGATTTTTACCCAAACCTCCCATACCCATGACTAAAATAACTCAAGGGCTGCCCTCCTTTAACAACAATTCAATAATATGATTAATATTTCTTCAATGCCCACAGTCTCAGATTCTTTGATGGGTTGAATATGCGGTATGTGGTATGAGGAATGAAGTTTGCAGCAAAGAGTGTTCATGAGAGGCGTTGTGCCAGGGATAAAGGTGGAAAATGGGAAGAAGCAAGGAGGTTTTTTCGAAGTTTTACCCTAGATTCCTAGAGTATATAGTTGTAACTAGTAGCAAAAGGCCTGAACCTACTAGCGGTTTCAACGTAGACTTTGTGGCAAGTCTTCTATGAAGGGATTTTTCCAACTGGAAGATGGTTGGGATGGAGGGAACAAGGGGTAAAATGGATGACTTTTTGATCACCATGTAAGGCCCTAGTGCGAAAAAGGAGGAATTCTAATGACAATGATTTCAAAATTTTGGCTAAGCCCCCAACTCATTTCTTTGATATGGAAGGTGTACCAAAAGTTCCAATTGAGGCCCGGGCAGACATGGAGGTTCAAATTAAGTCTTCCCCGGGAGAGGAAGCCAGGAAGGAGGTTTGGAAGACATATGTAGGTTCAGGAGAAAATAATCCAAATGTGAAGGCTCGCTTGGGGAAATTAGAAGGGCACCAAGTCAGGGAGAAGTGGATTGGAGCCATGGCTTCACTGGCATGATATGGGTTTCATCGGAAATTCTGATTCCTTCAATGTCAAACTTCCTTCTGTCTATTCTTGGTTAAGAACTGGAAAACTCTCTATATAAACCATTTATAGGTCTATCAGAGGGTTTCATAGAAAGTGAGTTTTTTTTCTCACAAGGAGACATACCTGTCAGCTCCCCCCCCTAATTTTCAGCTCCACCACACTAGAAAAACAACCTTCTGAAGGATTTCCTTATGAAAGAGGAAGATAAGGGCCAAAATGTGTTGGGCCTTGAAGGTAGGGTTGTTGTGACAAAGCTAATTGATGTATCTAAAGGAAAAGGAAGCCATATTTCCAACCAAGAAAGGGGTAGTAAGCGAAAGAAATCTCAGTGTGTTAAGAGGGAAAAAAATGAAGGTCTCTCGAGTTAGGGTTGGATGTTCCAATGCAGAAAGCACAAGAAATAGCAGAGAAAACTTTGGTAGGATAGGTCTGTGGTAGGAGGTTCAACTTTCCCATGTTGAATGAATGGGTAGCCAGAGAAGTAGCAACAATAGACAGGAACCCTTTCGGGGTGGCACAACTAGCTAGGGGTTGGATCCATCTAAAAATCTATGACTCGGAGGACACGAAGAGGGTTTCCCAAAATGCATGGAAAATTAAATCCTCTCCAATGATATTTAACTTTTGGATGCCATTTTTAATGCCAAGGAGGAGAGAATGGATTTAGTGCCATTATCGGTAGGATTGTTGGGTCTGCCATTAAATTTATGTGATGAGCACATTTTTATCGAAAATGGGAACAACTTGGAAAAGTATTTGGATGACGAAAATTCATATTTGGAGTTGGAAATTATGGTTATAGCAACATTCTAGTTCTAGTGTATCTAAGGGAAGGATTACTGGAAGAAATAGATTTAGGAGTTAGGGAAGAATTAATCGAAGAGATGGATAATGAGGGCATCCCTTTCAGGTTTTGGAGGTGCCACAAATATAGGCATTTTTTCAAGGACTGTGATCTTTAGATACATGGGAAGTCACGGGTTTCCCCTCCAAGCAATTTGACCCAAGCCTAAAAATTAAGAATAAGGCTTAGTTCCCGAAGACAATTGAGGGTATGAACATCTCTAGCCATCAAGAATTTTCTAAAAAGGGTTCGAATCTGATGTTGGAACACTCAAGAAGGCACAACTGGAATTGAAAAGTCATTATTGATTCAAGGCACCTCTTCTGATCATTATTCAAGTTTCTCTGCTCTGGTTTATAATAAAAATGAATTTTGTTCATCAAACTCTATTTATGGAAATCTTAGGCCATATAAGGTTTTAAATCTTTCCCTGTCCCTAATTCAAACCTCTCTCCCTCTTTCCATGGTAGCACAAGTTGTCTGCTCATGCCCTCCTGTTCTGAGTGATTTCTCCTCTCCGATGACCTCTCCCTTTGAAGACTCTTCCAACCTGATTGGAGCAAGAGATATGGTGCACAATTTATGCTCTTGGATGGTCACCTCTCATAATGATTTTTTTTTCTTGGGGTTGGGATTCTCAACTTAAATAATCCTGAAGGATAGGGCTGAGGCAAAAAATCTAGATTATTGAAATGAAAAGAACAAGTTAGAGAAGACTTGATTGCTGGAAATCCCTAGGGGTGGTTTCCAAATGAAACTACTCTCTTTCGATTGTCGAGGGTTGGGATGTCCCTCCAAAAAACATGTGTTGAGAATATTGGTGGAGATTATCAGCCCAAAAATTATATTTTTACAAGAAACCCTTGGGGAAGGGAAGTCAATAGTCAAATTTCTTAAATCATTGCTGAGGGAATGATTTTTTTTGGGGATCGATGATAATGGTAGATCAGGGGGGTCTTAGCAGTAGGATGGAGGTGCAAGAATGTTAGGGGGCTTAGTAGTAGGATGGAGGTGCAAGAATGTACATGTCTCTTACTCTTAGAGTGTACATTCAACCACTGGGATTGAAATTTTCTTAGAAGAATTAGGATCCTCATTAACTTTGTTAAACATTTTCGGGCCCTCCAAAACTAGAAAGGAGTTATGGGACAAACTTTTGGGAAGTTCTGTGTTCAAGATTAGGAAAGAGTCTTTAGGTGGAGATCTAAACTTTTCCCTGGGTGGTGCTAAATCATGGAAGCGAAGTCTTGGACTCTCTGACTGATTATTTCTCAAGCAAGCTTGATGAGAGGGAGTTAGTGGACGTGGAACTGGTAAATATTTCTCCCACATGGAGAATTATGCGACCATATGATGGTAAAGTGTCTAAACAAATTGAATTCCTTCTACTCGTGGAAGGCCTTGTTGACCAATCTCCACTCATCAAACAATGGGTAGGGATGGGTGTAATATTGGATCACTCCCAATATTTCTGGAATTAAAAGGAGATTTTCAAAATCATGCTAGCCCATTTAAGACGAATTCATCATGACTGAAGGAGGAGGAATTTCTAGCTTTAGTACAATTGCATTGAAGAGCCTATGACCCTCGTTGGGCCCATCAACAACTACTCAATTTGAAGCCAACCTAAAACTCATTAAGAAAAAATCGAAGGAATGGGAAAAATATAAAATAATGGATGAGACTCAAGAGTTGGTAGACATTGAAAACAAGATATAAGATATTGCAAATAAGGAAGACAAAGGATTTAATTCTCAAGGTTGGAAAAATGGACAAAATATCTATTAGCAGTAAGGGAGGTGGAATGGAGGTTGAAGAGTAGAGCCATTTGGCTAGAGAGCAGAGAAGAGAATGCCAAGTTTTTTTAGGCCTATGCCAAGGGGAAAAATGTGTAATACCATTTTGAGGCTTAAGGACCAAGAGGGCAGAGAGGTGGAGGAATTCAAAGGTTAGCAGGGATGGGGCATAAAAATTTTGAAAATCTATTCAAAGCTCCAAAAGGGGATACTATTGTAGAAGTGATCCAAACTACTCAGTTATTCCTGAGGTTTATAGAAGAGGATGAAAATATAACCATGTTGGAAAAAGTGTCAGAGGAAGAACTAAAGAGGTAATAGTTTACAAAATATAAAAGCTTGGGTATAAATGGTTGGGCCATCAATTTCTTCTTGGAATTGTATGACACTGTGGGGAGAGACCTCCTGTAAGTGGTTGAAGAATCTAGAAGGGCAGGAATGATGCTCCCAACATTCAACACCACATTCATAACACTCATCCCAAAAGTGGATTCCCCTGTCTCATTTAATTTTTTTCCCTGTCTAGTTATGTAATGTTATGTACAAGGTGATTAAAAAATTGATGGCCTTCCCTCTCAAGCCAATTTTGTTAAATTCCATCTCTAGGGCGAAATTTAGCTTCCTGGAAGGAAGTCAGGTCCATGAAGCGATTGGGGTGGCACATGAAGGCCTTCATAGCATCAAAACTTAGAAATTAAAAGGTGTCGTGGTTAAGCATTATCTCTCCAAGGCATACATAAGAGTTAGCTAAATTTTCATCAGACTCCTCCTAACTCATGTTGGGTTCAGGTTAGACTTCATATCATGGGTATTGAGTTGTATACAAATTGTTTCTTTTGTAGTATTGATAAATGGTTTTTGCGTCCCCATTTCTCCACTATGTCGATAGTATCTTCTATGAAATCTTCAAGGTTTTTAATCCGATTGGGCATTAAATGAGAGTTTCTTCTCTCTATGACTCCATTCAACAAGCATTTAATGGAACCAACAATAGGACTCGTAAGATTGTTTCAACGAACATAAAAATTAATGTTTTTGTAATTGTGCTAGCAATAACCACTAACATGTAGTTATATGTTGTGCAATGTCTACTGGTCCAATAAACTTCATTGAGAGGGTTAAAATGTTAATAATTTAAGATGGATTTAAGAATAAATGAAAATAGGAGTAATATTTTTTATTTATTTTTTATGTAATTAGAGGAATTGGGAATTGGGTCAGGCTTGTACTTGCGCAATACAGGGGCCCTTATGTGACACCAGGTTGATTCCAAACAATACCACTATACCTTTAGGACCTATGACCTAGACCTATCCCCCTCTCCGTAGACCGAGTTACATCCAAGGATTTGAACATTGAATCTCTTAGTTTACATGTCATATCACAACAATGGCCAACTGAGCTACACCCCGAACAGAGGATTAAGACCATATATATATATATATATATATATATATATATATATATATATATATATATATATATATATATATATATATATATACATATATAGATATATCACTCTTTTTAATATAACAATAATTTTTTATTAATTAAATTATAAAAATTTATATTTATTTTTATCTATAGTATTTTAAATATTATTTGTTTGTTATATATAAGCTAAGTAATAACATTTCATTTCATTGGGTTGTAGATGCATCTTGTTATTTTGATGCAAGTGACTACATTTAACTCTAAAATTGATGACAAGATTGATACCTTTTTGACAATTTAAAAGAAAAAAGGGTTGAGGTGCATTTCTAAGCAATGTACTTCATTTTTACTAGCTAATGTAAGCTTGTTTTTTAGGTTCATGAAACTATTGTGATGACAAACTCTATATTTTGATATCATACAAATAAATTTAAATGAGTACTCCTGTTTGATTTTATTTACTTATTTATTTATTATAGATTTTTATAGATTATTGATCAATCAATGCTTGGTGTAATTGATTTGAGTGTACTTATGGTTATTTGATGCACAAAATCTTACACACCAAAAGTACCCATCCCTTATATTATCCTTCTCCATGTCGGCCATGCTTGGTCCCTAATAGTTTTTACAACACCAAGGGCTCTTAGATACACACTTGAGGCATTAAACCTTTACATAATTGATAGAAATTATATTATGCACACTAAATCTCAAAGCCTCATTGTCCAAAATTTTGGGCATCTCTTCCATCCCCCATCCACATGCATAAAAATAAAATGTCTATATCTTGTAGTCTTTTTAGTGTTGTTCACGTTATTTACCTATTGATATTAAGATTTTGGTATTCCAATACATTGGGGTCTTTTTTCTTAGATTTCCATTTCATTTTTGGGTCCTTTGGTTTATCCACTCTTCTTCGGTCAATTTTCTAAGAGGTGTCTAGGTTAGAACAATTTTGGGTTCTTTAATTCATCTCCTTGAATTGTCTTGACCTTGTTATGATTCATGTTTTCATTGAAAAACACCTGGCTAGTTATGCCTTGTTTTTTCCTTTATGTTCAAACCAAATTTCTTAAAATTGGTCAATTGTTGTTCCACAAGCAAAAAATGCAAGATGTGTTATTCAATTGAAGAGAAAGATGGTGGACTATGAAAATGTGGCCAAGGAAGAAGACATTGAGCAAATTGTTTCTTTGCTAGGTACTAGAGAAATGGATTCCTATACAATATCAATGAGAAAAGAGTTGAGACAAGAATTGGACATAAATAAGATGGCCCCACAAAGTGGACAAGAATAGGGGTGCAAGAATTTTCTAAGTACTGGAATGTCAAGAAAGGGAGGTATTCATGGGATAACTTGGCACCATTTCTCAATGATATAAGCAAATATCATATCCAAGAGGTTGGATCAATCTAATGTTATCAATGTTGTTTGGAATTCAACTAGTTCCATGCTAATAGGTGCATAACTCCAATCCCCTTGGGACATGCACACTAGTATATGTTGATGAGTTTACAAGTGATGCCATCCATGAATATTGGGAAGCATCCCTTGCATTTGCTTGTGAATTTTTGAAATATGAAATATGCACACACACATATCAAGGAAATCCATGCAACTCCACCTTGAAACATTCTATAAAGAGAGGCTCAATTACGAGTGACAACAATAGTTGGTAACCTAATGGGAATGAAGAAGGCACCTTGGCTTGCTCTTCCTTTGGGGATCAGGTTGTATGAGATCCGAAATATCAAGCATGCTGAGGCCAAGATGAAGGAATTCAAGAGATTCACCTTCGGCACCAGAAGTTTCAATCCGTATGACCCACATTTCTTAGTGAAGGACCACTATGCGAGAGTGCAACATCCTTGGATCCATAGGGTGTGTAATTAGCATGAGGAAGACCTATTGAGATACTCCTATCGCTTCTTAAGGCTCAATGAAGTGGTCAACATAACTATAGAGTGGTTAGCAAAGTAGAAGGCATGATCATCTCAGAGAGCAACATCATCAACAACAACAGAGGGTAGTAGACCTGCGCATGACAAAGGCAAAAGGAAGGTTGTTGACAGTTCATAGGCAGAGAAAAGCTTCAAGTTAAAAGAAAATCCACTTGTGTTGATAGGAGCTTTGGAAATTGATGCTAAGAGGTGACAACGTGACAGATGGATCACACAAAGGTAAAGAGAGAACCAGAAGTTGGAGGAAGCATAAAAGGAGTTGCAGGAGTTGAAGTAGCAACTCAGGGAAGAACATGAGCTGCGCAGAAGAGAGAAGGAAGCACAACAGGGACAAGAATAGCAGGAGGCGCAACATGCACAGATTGATGAAATTGCTCCCATATAGGTTATTTACTCATCTGAGTAGCTGGCACAAAGCAGATAAGGTGAGCAGTCGCAGGAGCAGGACTTTGCTCAAGAGATTGAATAGATGCTAGAGAAGATGGACACAGACATGGTGCAGCCCAAGTCAGATCAAGATATTGACCTCATGCCTCAGAACCAAGAGGTCACCCCACCGGTCTCACTAGATCTGGAAGTAGAGAAAGTCCCAAGTCATCAAGGAGACACTGAAATCCTTGAAGCCAATTCGAAGGTGGAGATGCACAACATATCTTTCGGCGAGTCACAACACAAAGTTATGCAATCGTGTAGAGTGCCCACTCGGATGTCTATGTATCTCTTGCGCAGTTTGAAGAGCGAGTGATCGTGTTTAAAGTGCACAGACATCGAGATTCATTGGCCGATGCTACTAAGGCATATGCCGAAGCCACAAGCTCGAGTGTTAGATTCTTGATAGCAGAGAACGAGCACATGACTAAGGAGTTACAAGTGGCCAAGCAAGGAGGAGAGCAAGTTACACCATTAGCCAGAGTAGAGTTGAGGAGAGCGATACTATATAAAGTATCATCTCTCAAGACAGTCATGCGGAATATTTACTTCAGATTCGTCACCGTGCATAAGTTAGTTGTCCATCTCAATAGTTGGCAACAACGCTGTGCTAGGAGAGCAAACATCTTGTCAGAGTTACACACTGTTGTCAATCACATGCAGGTATGGAAAATGAGGTACAAGGGAGCCCCAATACACTTGCAAAAGATGATGAAGCCAAAGGTGGTAGAGTTAAAAGCACACATTCGGAGTCAGATCTGAAACTATGAGGAACTCTCGTAGTTCTTCACTAGTTTGAAGGCTTCACATGCACGGGTGTTCAGGGGAATGGATGTCATTGTGCGCACGCATGCGATTCCATCCATTGGCACACTCATTGAGGCGAAGTCAAAGAACCAAGTCTGACTGGAGCTGGACATGTACTTTTATTAGTTGATGCACGTAGCCACCAACGCATACTTGCAGATGAGCACATATACCATGCATCAGTATGTTGCTGGTCCGACTGCACTCAAGACTGTGATGTGCATGTTATCTGACAAGTTGGACAAAGGTGCCAAATCAATGTACTCGGATGTAACAGAGGCAAGAGTTCACTTTCAGAAGGATGTCACCACAGAGTATGCAAACAACATAATAGACTACCAAGCTTGGAATCAGTTCGCCATTGTCAATCATCACGAGGATGTCGAAGAGTTAGTCTTCCCATAGCTGTCTGAGTCTTAGTGATGTCTTTCATGGCTTACTCAAACCTATTTTGTCTCACATGGGTACATGTGCAGATTGTAATGTAAACATGTTGTAAAAGTGAAAGACCAAGTGTCAATAGTAGAATGTAATAGTCATGTAGCAGTTGAAGAGTCATGAGGATAGGTGAAGAGTCACAAAGGGGAATGTCAAGGGTCACCCCACCCTTTGCTATTTATAGAACCTCATAACTCATTGTACAAGATTTTGGGAGCCAAGCTTCCTATAGGGATAACTTAGAGAAAGCTTGGAGTGTATTGTAACGAGCCTTGGCTTCTCCACAGTGCAGAGCTAGTACATCTCTTTGGAGGAGCAGGTGGTAGTGACTGTAATGTTTCGCTATCGAGGCTAGTGGAAGTCATGGTTGTATGTATGATTGGATCTTTCACTCTTTTAATATAACATAGGCAACACATTTCATGCATATGATGTTATTGTAGTTTGACTATCCTAGCTACTTTAATGATGTATGTAGATGTTATTTATGCATGTATGTATGGACTATTCTGTATGTATTTGTATGAATCTTATCAATGTGCGTTGTTGATATAACCCATCAATTTGGATCATTCGCTATCCTACTTTCCATCTCATGGTGTCTTTTTGCTCGTGTGTTCCCTTTCAAGTTGCGTGCTATCACAGGTTTCTAAGGGGCACAATCACTCCCCCTTCCGTGTGTTAGACCCTTTCATGCACTTTCCTTGAATTTCTACAAGGTCACACCCTTGCTACCAACAAGGACATCTTACTTACCTCTGTGCGCAAACGCAGTCAAGGTGATACCATACTATCCATTGCTGGGACTCCTACTCCAAACAGTCTGAGGTCTAGTTGGGACTTCTTATAGAGGAGGTCCACTAACATGTTGGCGGGTCCAAGACCATCAACATTTTTGGCGCTAGAAGGAGGGCCAGATGACAAGCTGAGACTTCACATCCTGTTTTGAATCTTCGCACATCTATCATGGATATCGTTGTACTCCACCCTTCGCGATGTCTTTGTAATGGACATCCCTTTGAAATTATGAAGGAGTTTAATGGTCTCTTGTTAGAATTCACGTACGATGGTGAAGGCGAAGTGGCATGGTCTATGCACTTACATAAATTCCTTGCATTCTTGGAGGATCTAGAGAAGTTTGATGAAGTTGAGGTCAACAAGCTGCTTTCAACCACACTTCGCGAATCTCCACAACGATGGTGCCGCAACCTGCCTCACAATTTCATGCACTCATTTAAGCACTTTTGTGGTCTAATTGAATTTGTTTTCCATCATTTTGATCCTGAAGCTCTTGACAAAAAACTGTTATAGCAACATAAGGCCCCACATGAACAACCTATGGATTTTTGGTATCACTTCCGCTTACTCTAGTTTGAACCTCTGAAAAACCAAATGAAATACCAATATCTCATGGATAGATTTGAATATTGCACTACCAAATCACTTTTACCCAAAATGAATTTAAAGTTCAAACCCCTCTCAACATACTTTGGTGATGGAGCTGCGCAATCATAAGCGAATGTAGTTACTTTCACAAGTGACTATCCGCCTTCCCCTCACCAAACAACTCCACCCTCGCAGAGTGATGTGGGAGAACGTACACACATGTTCGTTCAACTGCCACATCCTCCCACTATCACCACTCTTAATTTCTATGCATATTTGGTTGGGAAGCCCATGGGTTGTCATACAAAATTGTTACCTCAACCTACATCTTCGCATTTTGCTGATCCTCCAGATTGCACTGTCTTGTGTTCTTCCATTTTGGACTCTACACCTGTTGTGAACGAGGATCAAGCCATCGATGGAGTTGATTTTGCACAACCAACCTGCGATGTCATTTATGATGAGTATGAATAGGGATCTGAACATCAACCTGTGATGAAGGATGACCTCCTTCTATCCATGACTCCTCCACTTTTTCCTGACATATTTGGTGAGTTTTCTATCTCTGATTTTCCTTGCGTAAATCCATCCACAGATGCTTCTACCGCTGATAATTCGCAGAGCACACCTGGTATCAGTACACCATTTAACAACGGTGAGGATAAATTCTTCATTGAAAATCCACTTTATTTTTCATCTTCCTTTTCCGAAAACGTAGAGGGTGAACATTCTTGCTACTCATCTACCCCTCTGTTTGATTCATTAGATCATGAGGATGTCGATGAACTCATTGATTTTTATTATCGTATATGTCGTGATCTATTTACTTCCGTATTCGATCGCGATGTTGAATATATCGTTTTTGATCTTTCAAAGCCACCTGTTTATGATGATCTATCTGTCGATGAAGTCGAAACCCCGCAGGGTATTGAGGCACTTCAACCTGATCTGATGGTTATGTCAGATCCTCACTGTCCCGAGGTTAGTTTCACTTCTGATCAGGAAATTGTTGAAATACCCAAGGTTCCTCAACACTCATCTATAGGCATAGAAGATCAATTTAACACACAAATTTTGCTTCCTCCACTCAAATCACATGATCCCATCGCTCATGTATTGGAGGAATCTTACATAGCAAGCACACTTGCATGTCGTAAGTTGTCTATGTTTCTCATGTTTTCTTGCATATCACAATCAAGAGAGTGCATATGCTTAACATCTGCATGCAGTGTATCACAACACCATGGTAATTCTACAGAGTGCATGTCATGCACTTTCACTTTTTCCTTTTT
Source organism: Pinus tabuliformis (assembly GCA_031772625.1). Taxonomy (NCBI): domain Eukaryota; kingdom Viridiplantae; phylum Streptophyta; class Pinopsida; order Pinales; family Pinaceae; genus Pinus; species Pinus tabuliformis. The sequence continues at coordinate 477,018,606 of CM062812.1, read as the reverse complement.
TGTGGATGCATTTAAACTTGGACTGTGTTTGTCTTCATTGTTATATATTTCATGTTTTATGGCTCGCTTAACTGTACTGTTCGCGAACCATGCCTTTACCAACATGGGTCAACCAACGCACTGGTGGCTGCATTGGAAATATCACTTCACGTGAGTAGACTCATGCACCATTAGCTTAGGAGTAGGAGTAGTGTTTGCTTTTTGTTTTGTTTTCTTGCATGCACATTTGCTTCCTTTGTTTGTTTGTTGGTTTTTTGCCTACTTTCTTTGCTTTCACATTTACTTCTGCTCTTTCCTTTGTCGTTTGTTTGTTTGCTTACGCCCGTAGGTTAGTTTCGGATGAAGCTGTGCACGAATCTTGAAACAAGAAGGGGAAAGTACAAGAGGACTTGTACAACTATCAATACTTGGTTATCTGTTGTCTTCTCTCTTTATGTAGAACTTGTTGTCTTCAGTCAATGATACACCAATAGAAAATACGTTATGTTCGAAGTGAACCTTGGTGAAAACACAATGCTTGCACGCTAACTAGTACCACCTACTCTAGTCGGCCATTTGGGTTAACCCTTTTCAGCTCAATAAAGTAGATTAAGGTGAGAGGGAAAACCTTAAAAGGTATGTCAGAGCTATACATAAAATACTTCTCTAAAGGAACAACCTCTTATGCCTCTAAAATAGATAATTTCCTATGCATAGTTATCAAACAACTGAAAAAATGAAAAAGTGAAAGTTTTTGAAAAAAATGAACAAGGTGAAAGAAGAGAAAGGATTCCTGCATAGAGAGGTAATGCAAGTAACTCTGTCGAGGTAATGACCAGGCTCACTGGCAGTAGAGCGATGCTTGTGTTCCTGTGTGACTCTGCTAGGGTATTGTCCATGCCTGCTGGTAGCGGAGCAACACTAGAGATGAAACTTAAACTCTGACTATCATATTGTTTGTGCACCAATATACCCCTCATCCCCAATTGAAACAACTATGTTGATTTGGCTTGGAATGTGTGTTAATCAATCAAGAGTATGGTAGGTGATATATACTTCAATCAAGCTAGTGTGAAAACCAAGACGATCAAAGAATCGAATAATACTTCTGGAGGAGTTAGACTTACTTTTCACAAAACAAGGTCCATTCAGAGAGTTGGAGTTCTACCAATATGTCGCCAAGTGTTGTAGCGGCTACAACCACCCTCCAAAATTTTTCCTTAGCTTCATTTTGGAGCCTCCCTACCGACCATCCTTAGCAGCATGTATTGCACTGTCCAAGTACATATGCTTCAATTGAGTTTCAATGGCTTACTAGCCTGTGCTTGCCAGCTTGTTTGCCTCCCACCTGCAGGCTGACATTCTGGAGCTTGGTCATTTTCTGGTTGTTATGCTCACTTGGAAAATTGCAAAAATATAGAGGGGAACCAACCTTCCTCACCAAAATTGCACAATTCATATAGGTTTCCTACTGCTCTTCAAAAATGTGCAAAACAATTAGGTAGCCTTCCATCTAGAAATTGCACAGAACAACCCATCACATGGATTGCTCTAAAAAATTGTGCAATTATGGCTGATATCCAGGGTTTTAGTCTAGAAATTGTGTAGAGCCTGAGGGACAACCAAACTTGCTTAGCCCAGAAATTGCGCAAAAGTCATTCTAAGGCTTGCAGTCCATTGCATGTGCTCCCAAGTTGACTAGTTCCCCCCAGGACTCAGCAATCTTGATTTGCATACATGGGATGCTTTTCCCGAAAAAGAAAAAAAGAAAAAAAAGAAAAAAGCATCCATCGATTTTAGGGATCTATTTTTAGTAGCTGTAGGTTACATGTAAAAGCTGTTTTAGAAACCTCTCGCCAAGTGTCGCTTTTTCCTAGGTTTGTGGCATGTGCGTCATAAGCCTCGATCTTATCAAAATTATTAATTTGATGATTCAAAGCTCATTTTTCACATCGATATTGGAGCTCTGACATCCCACATCACATCTACGAGCATTTAGCACACTTAGCTCAACGTTTTCCAGGTAAGTCTGCTTTTTATGTCTTTTGCTGCTTTTTTGTCACTTTTTGTATTTCAGTTTGTGTGAGTGTTGTTTGCTTGGTTTCAATGAAAGTATGCTATCGTTTTAATGCATGTTAGCTTGTAGAAGCATTTTTTCAAGTTTTAAATTACATCTCACTATTGTCGCATGCATGACAGTCATGCAGAACCTGTACTTCAGATTTGTCATCGTGCATAAGTTAATTGTCCATCTCAACGATTGGTAGCAACACTCTGCTAGGAGAGCACACATCTTGTCAGATCTACACACTGCTATCGATCACATGAAGGTATGGAAAATGAGGTACAAGGGAGCCCCACTACACTTGCCAAAGATTATGAAGCCAAAGGTGGTAGAGTTGAAGGCACGCATCCAGAGTCAGATCCGAAACTGTGAGGAACTCCTGCAGTTCATCGCTAATTTCCAGGCTTCACATGCATGGGTGTTCAGGAGCATGGATGTCATTGTGCACATACATGCGATTCCATCCATTGGCACACTCACCGAGGTGAAGTCAAAGAACGAAGTTCGAGTGGAGCTGGACATGTAATTTGATCAGTTGATGCGCGTAGCCACCAGCGCTGACTTGCAGATGAGAGCAGACACCATGCATTAGTATGTTGTTGGTCCAGCTACACTCAAGACTATGATGCGCATGTTATCTGACGAGTTGGACAAAGGTGCCAAATCAATGTACCCAAATGCAATAGAGGCAAGAGTTCACTTTCAGAAGGATGTCATCACAGGGTACGCAGACACCATAATAGACTACCAAGCTTGGCATTAGTTCGCCACTTTCAATCATCACGAGGATGTCGAAGAGTTAGTCTTCCCACATCTGTCTGAGTCTTAGTGATGTCTTGCATGGCTTACTCAAGCCTATTTTGTCTCACATGTGTACATGTGCAGATTGTAATGTAAACATGTTGTAAAAGTGAAATACCAAGTGTTGATAGTAGAATGTAACAGTCATGTAGCAGTTGAAGGGTCATGAGGGTAGATGAAGAGTCGCAAAGGGGAATGCCAAGGGTCACCCCACCCTTTGCTATTTATAGAACCTCATAACTCACTGTATAGACTTTTGGGAGCCAATCTTCCTATAGGGATAACTTAGATAAATATTGGAGTATATTGTAACAAGCCTTGGCTTCTCCACAGTGTAGAGCTAGTACATCTCTTTGGAGGAGTAGGTGGCAGTGATTGTAATTTTCCGCTATCGGGGCTAGAGGAAGTCATGGTTGTATGTATGATTAAATCTTTCACTCTTTTAATATAGCAGAGCCAACACATTTCATGCATATGTTGTTATTGTAGTTCAGATATCCCGGTTACCTTAATGATGTATGTAGTTGTTATTTACACATATATGTATGGACTATTTCGTATGTGTTTGTATGAATCTGATCGAAGCGTGTTGTTGATATAACCCATCAATTTGGATCATCGGCTATCCTGCTTTCCATCTCGTGATGTCTTTCTGTTCGTGTGTTCCCTTTCAAGTTGCATGCTATCACAGGCTTCTAAGGGGCACACTCACTCCCCATTCCATGTGTTAGACCCTTTCATGCACCTTCCTTGACTTGCTGCAAGGTCACACCCTTGCTAGAAACAAGGACATATTACTTACCTCTGCACGCAACCACAGTCAAGGCGATACCATACTACCCACTGCTGAGACTCCTACTCCAAACAGTTTGAGATCTAGTTGGGACTTATTACCGGGGAGATCCCTTGACATGTTGGCGTGTCCAGTACCATAAACATGCCCAAAATTTATACATGAATAACAAAAACCAAGAAATATACTTTGGTACCGTGGTGAGTTGGATTTCCATGACGGTCATATGAAATTGTTTTGCCTTGGAGGATGTCCAATCTTCTGTTGTTCTTCTTAATAAGGTGCCTTCTTGAGAACATTAACCTAAATTCTTAGATTGGAAACTCCGCGCCTCTTAAGGTTCTCGCTTGGCCTTTTGAGGACAAAGATTCTACTTTTAAGTTTTTTTTTTTTCAAATTTATCCTTCAGGGACTTAGTGCTTGTATCTTCTTTGCATGAGGGTTCACCTTGACTTGACTTGTTGCGAATTTCAATGTCATCCAACACTAACGAGCTATTCAGGACTTTATTGAGGATATCAACTTCAATCCTTAATGATGCAACTTCTTCGTCATACTTCTCACAATCTTCTTCCTTCCTTTTTAGCAGGAATTTGGTCCCTTATTCATTTCTTCATACTTCTTTAAGTTGGATATTCAAGGAGATAATTTTTTGTCTCCTTTTTTCTTCTTGTACCTCGGTCTTTAAACAAAACACTTCCTTTTTAGATTGTCTTGCATAAATCTCTTCTAGTCTTTCCCAAATATCTTTAGCTAAGGAGAATTATCCTACATTTTTTTTTCAAGGGTCTTATAAGCCTCTTAGAATGACATCCATTTCTCTTGTATCATCTTCTTTTGACTCCTTTCTGGTTGTATCTTTGATAATAACTATGAACCATATACAATTTAGGGCTTTCAAATCTCCATAGATACGCTCCATAATTCATAGTTTGTTCCATTAAACACGGGAGATGGAAACATGACAACTAAGTCAACTTCATCTTCATTAATGACTTTAGTATTATTTGGCATCATTGAAATAGAGAAGGCTTATTTTTCCTTTTTCCTTTGAGCGTTTGAAGGCTAGCCTTTTTTCCTTTCCCATCTTGTTCCCAAGATATGCCTTCGAGTTGTTAAACTGTGCCGAAAGAACTTGCTCTGGTTCCAATTGTTTTAAATACTGAGAGGGGGGATGAATCGATATTTCAATTTTATTTATAATTTAGTACCAAAAGCATTAACCAATAACATCACATCAAGGCATACACAAGAATTATATGATTTTTTTTTTATATTATAAGGGAAGCTACAACTTCTAATTTACTAGCTATAACTAGAAGGGCTACAACCACAAGAAATTTACCAGCCACTACTAGAAGGAACTAAAACCTCGATTTACCAATATCCATTAGAAGGAGGCGACAACATCCTAAAGGAAGCTACAACTTTATTCCCTAGAACCACCCTATAAAATAAGAGATAAAACAAAAAACCTATTGGGCTCATGTACTAGGGACAAGGGCCCAAATACAATAATACTACTATCTCTCCCTAAATAATTTCAACTTTAGATATGCTCCAATAAGTATGCCACTGTAATTCTGACTTTCAATGTAACTATAGGTTCCCTTATACCGACCTTTAATTTTTCCTCACAACTTATTCAACATGATCTTCTTCAAATCTACTACAATAGATGCTTCAATAAGACTTAGGGATAGGTCGACAAGTGCTTCTTAAAATATACCACAAATCTTCTTCAAGGAAAGTATTAACAACTGCTTTAGAAGATGTACAAGATATACAACAAAGTTTTGCTTCAGATTGCTCCAAACTTCTACAAGAATACCTTCAAGGTGACCTCCAAATGTGTCTTCAGGTCCTCAACAACACAAATATTAAATCTGCTCCACAACCTTATAAGAATCAAGACATGCGCCAATCTTTGCTCTAATAATGTGATTTGTCCTCCCTTAAACTTCCTTGCAATGCAACTTGAACAAGCTCAGAACAAAATTCAATATGTCTTTGGATAGTGAAGCTTTTCTCCTTGAAATAGACCTTAGAAAGCACAAAAAAATACATTTACAATCTTATAACACTACCTCAAACTAGAATGATCAACTTCAAGATGTGGCTTGGAATAAATTTAGGAATTTCCTCAAAGAAGGTTGAGATCAGACTTAGAAGGAGGGCCAAAATCACTTCAGAACTACCCTAAATAGGGCTGAAATTTTGACCTCAAGGTAGGGTCGAATTGCGCCATGGGTAAGGTTGAATTTATGCATCATATGTGTTTGCCTCAGATCCCAGAAATTTCCCTTACAGAAGCCTCAGGAAGGTCAAAAACTTAGATTTGTCACAACCTCAGAACACTTGTCATAGGGTTGAAACTTATCTAAGAATAGGGCTGAATACGAGCCTCACGGAGCTGCCGAATTTAGTCACATAAAAGCCCAAATAAAACACCTTCTCAAACCATCTTATTCAAAATGTGACATAGAGAAAGACTCCATAGATTTTTGGCCTCCTTCACAGATCTTCAACAAAGCACTAGCCTCATATTTCTCCCTTAGATTACCTTAGATTACCTCTGCTTTTTTTCTGCTTCAAACCAATTGAATTACTTTCCTATATGTGTGTGTGTGTGTGTGTTTTGGAGGGGTGCTATACTAGGGCCGTCTTGAACAAAATATTAATTTATTTTGAAATGTCACATTATTTAAAGGAGCCGACTTGATCTCCACGAAGTTTGTTTACGGAGCCAACTTGAATTATTTATTTGAGGTCAATTTCATCACATCTGGAACGTTGACCAGGACATGTCAAAAACAATAAATCAATGCAAACTTAAATCAATCATCAAGCTCAAATTTGACCAAAAATCAGGTTTCCATTAGCATCTCAATTTGGGGCAAAGGAATAGTGCAAAACCCATCCTTGGGGCATCGAACTTTAAACATTAATATCTCTCCAACCAAGAGGACCCACAAGACGTGTCACCTGGCTTGACAAGGGAAACCAATCTAAACATTCCATGCATTCAAATTCACTAAATTGTTCATGCAAAACACCAAACAAACACTGGCCCATTCACGCTTTGACATCAATGACAAATTATTCAAATAATTTTATGTATGAATTGACTTTAGATCATACATTGGGTGCATAATTTTTTGTGCGTTAAGTTTAGGCCTAGTGCATTAGGTTTACTTAGTCTCTAGATAAAATGGGTGAAATTTAAGAATGTAGTAATTTGAACTTTGAACAAAATAGCTTTATCACTGCCACCACTTTTTAATTTAGAGATTGATTTTAAGGTTTTGAGATTAAATTTTAAAAATATAGTAAATATATATTTGAATAAAAACATTGGTTAATAGTACTACTTTTGATTTAAAAGTTTCTTTCCAGGTTTTTCTTATAATAGTATATGTTGCTAAAACCACGATTTCAAATAAATTGTACAGGTTAAAAAAAAATTGATTTTAAATTTTTATTTTATTTTTTAAAGCAATATTATAATATTTTGATAAAAAACCATTAATAACGGCCACTTTTTAATAAAAAAAAAAATTATTTTGATTTTTTAAAAATGTAAAATGAGTTTTTAACGCCCATATATTTCTTTTATATGAAACCAAAAAAATAAAATGTCTATATTTTTTTATATAAAACCAAAAAAATAAAATGTGCATATATTTCTTTTATACGAAATAAAAAAATAAAATATATAAGTGACTTGGATGTCATAAGAATCAATATTTTTTTATATAAAACCAAAAAAATAAAATGTGCATATATTTCTTTTATACGAAATAAAAAAATAAAATATATAAGTGACTTGGATGTCATAAGAATCAATTTTGTTTCAGAGCATTTTTCCAACTTATATCTAATCTTATGGGTCTAAACTTAACTTTGGAATAACCAACCCACTAGTATAAATTAGGTAAACCACAATCAATTCAACTTATTTTTTTCATTTCAATATATCGTGTTGTTTTAATTAACGACTTTAATATATGTATCATATAGTCATTCCTATTAAAATTACAAAATAAATAAATAAATAAATATATATATATATATATATATTAAATAAATAATAATAATAATATATTTTATAATAATGTTTTCCATTAATATTAAAAAATTATTAATATATATATATATATATTTTTTTTTTTTATATAATTTTAAAATATATTAATAAATATATTTATGCAAATTTTTATAATAATAATAACAATAGTTGTCCACAAAAACATTGTAGAATACAATATGAAGAGATGTCGCTTCATGTTATTTTTTCAAAAATGTAGTTTTTTAAGCTTACATTAAAAATGACAAAATAGTAATTATAATAATAAATTAAGGAAAAAATAATAATTATAATAACAAATTAAGAAAAATAAAAATAAAAAAATCAATGTCCACCATAAATAAAATATTTCAATTTCCACTTTAGTTTTACATCCACATAAAGTAATTGACAGTGAAAAAAATAAAATTAGTTTACTTTTTAATATTAAAGATATATGTAATTCTTTCACTAGATATAGAATTGATACATGCCATATAAAAATTAATATAATTGATATTGCATGATATGTAATTAGTTCTATGTTTAGTTGACATATAATACTTACAAAAGATATATATTAATAACAAAAAATATTTACTATTAACCATAAATAAAATATTTCAATCTCCATATTACATAACATAATTTATATAAATAAAGCAAAATAATGTAAATTAAAAAAATTCTTATATTTTCACTTTCACAAATTTTTTTTTTGGCGTAAATACTGATTCTATTAAAAAGAGAAAATTTATGTACAATGAGGTCGAGACCTCAGAGGGGGCAGATGCCAGCCCTCAGCCAGAGATTCAGAGACGTACATTTCATGCTTTCTGCTGTTTTCAAATTACAGACTTCAAAAGATTTTGTGTTAGACCATGACACCCTGAGATATTTCTATTCTGATTCTAACATGACATAGCTAACATCTTTATAGATTTTACTAAGACGCATGCTATCATGCCCGCCATTAACAAAAAGACAAAATGGTACCCATCAAACCCATAGTTGTAACTGCAAACAAAGAGCAGGTTGGCTAGCGCCACGAGCTTAAACAAGAACATAAAACCAGACACAGGAGCAGAGACTTGGAAACGAAGACACATAGCCAAAACTACACAGAGCAAAGGCAAGAATGCCACCCGTCGGTGATGAACTGGCCTTAGTCTGCATGCTGCGGAGAGTGAGGCATGTCCTTATCCACCTGGCTAGACGAAGCGACCCAGGTGACGAAGCCATTGTCATCATTTCCTTCAATGCCGCCTTCAGTAGTAGTCACCAGATTGAGAACGCAACCTGCACGCTGAGACGGCCCACAGGCCAGAATCTCGTTCTGAGTTGAGTCGGCTGGATGCAGAGGCTCTTCAAAAACAGGGGTGTCATCTTGCATATTGTCCGTGTTAGACACCACCCCGGCCCTTTCCCCTTGAAGGACGCTATCTTCCTGAGATTGAGAGGAAGTATCGTGAGCCGAGCTGGTAGGATTACTCTCTTCCTTAGCGAGAATAACTATGATGCTTGCCGTCAATACAGGCCTGTTGAGCCTACTTTGGAAGGTGAACCTGGTAGTCTGAAATGAATTGTGAGGAAGAGACCCAGCTTGACCCGGGGGCGGAGAAGAAGGGGAGGCCGATGCAATGGGAATGACATTCTGCGGAGCAGGCCGAGAGGTTCTTCCTCTGTTCCCAGTGTTGCTTCCTCTGCACGGGACTCCTCGATGGCGAGGCATACTTTGGATGACAGGCTGACTGAGAAAGGGAAGGAGGCGAAGCTGACGGGTGAGAATCTGAGCGTAGAGGAGCCCAACAACATCAATTAACCAGGCGAGCTTCCAAATAAGTTGAGCCAGGCAAGGGTGCGGGAAGAACCTCGAGCGGAGGTGAAACGAACTAGTGACAATGGCGTGAATTAGAAACGAAGCCATACATAAAACCTTACACAAATGCTCTTGAACCAGGCGCTCATAAATGCTGAAATGTGTGACCAACATACCGTTCTGCAACAGATTAAATTTGCGTGCCTTTGAAGGTGTTTACCAGCCCGAGGCGCATGCGATGGGGGTCGTCCGCCAGCCAGGTGCAGGGCCAGCTGCCTGCTCTGTGCGGCCCCTCATAAATAACATTTATTGCCACCCGCATCCGGGTTTCACTTTTACAAATTTTCATTGTAAAAGGTATATGTAATTTATTGCATACTTAATATGGAATTGATATATAATATTTAAAAACTATTAATAACACAAGTTTAATATGAATTATATATATAATTTTTTTATTCTATTAACGGTTATTTTATTAACAATTTTTTGAAAGATGTGTACTTAATTTATTTTTAAATATAAATTTTAAGATGTAAGAAAATAATAATAATAATAATAAATTTTAAGATGTAAGAAAATAATAATAATAATAATGATCTAATTTTATATATAAAACAAAAATGATTATATATATCGAGGGTTCTATGAATGTATGTTTTATTTTCTTAAATATGATTAGCGCTTTTACTAACATATTTCGAAATATGTAATATATAATTAATGATTTTATATATATATATATATATATATATATATATATATATATATATATATATATATATATATATATATATATATATGTTTTTAATTGATTAGAACATGTTTACATTAAGTATATTTAATAAAATGTTGACTATTAGAGAAATTATGAGGTAAAAAATGACCCTCAAAACAAAAATGTACAACAAATATCAACTTTATAAGAACAAACAGGCTTCAATATGATCATGTCAACGATGATCCAGGTGGAATATATGTTTTTAATTGATTAGAACATGTTTACATTAAGTATATTTAATAAAATGTTGACTATTAGAGAAATTATGAGGTAAAAAATGACCCTCAAAACAAAAATGTACAACAAATATCAACTTTATAAGAACAAACAGGATTCAATATGATCATGTCAACGATGATCCAGGTGGATGTTGGTGGACACCCACCTATCCCACTTGGACCCCCACAACTGTCTCTTTCAGTTTTTCAGTTTCCTTAATTATAGCACAATTTACTATTTTTAGCAGTTTTTTCAGGTCCTAAACTTCTAGAGCCATTTTGAGGCCCTAAATGACGTTTTTTTTAGGAAAACTGGGAGCAACATGGGTCCATGGGCCAATGTTTCTCTTCCCAAAATTGTATTCCTCGGATAGATCTTTCTAACGAGGTATTGTGCGTGTCAAATGAAGATCGTATGCCAAAGTTACGACCCCGAGAAGTTGATGTACCAATTTACCCAAACGGGGCCCACAGTCTGGTGTTTCATCTCCTAGGGTTAGGTTTTTGGATGTTTAGGGTTTTCCATTGTTTCTCAACAATAAATAGGCCTTCGAGCCTCATTGTAACACAGTTCAGAGACATGTAGCTGCCACATCTCTTCTCATAGATAAGCTACCATTGCCCATAAGCTACCATTGCCCTAGCTAGTTTATTTCCATTTCTGTTTGTAAGCATATTTCAATATTTTACACTAATGAAATGAAGTATTATTTTTGTTTCATCTCTGTATGTATGGTTATATTTGTAATTTTTTGTGTTCCTGTTTAAATCCAGATCAGTGGTATCATAGTGGTCTGCTCTTTCTCTGTTTTTCTTTACATGTCCCCAATGAGGTCGAGATATAAGGAGTTAGGGCTTGAACTTGTCGAGCCTTTGCAAGACCATCCTCGCAAATCTCGATGGCCTCCCATGGTGGAAGACAAGAAAGAGGAGGCAACAAGAGATCCTATCAAAATCTTGCTCAAAGAAGCCCTCGAATGACAAAGGAATGAAATGATGGAAACTTTGCCCAGATCCTTCAATGACTACCCAGGGGCGACGCATCGGCTTCCAACAAATACTTTGGAAATGCCACACCCTTTAAGGTACAAGTTAATTTTGAAATCCCCGTATTTGAGGGTCAGATAAATGCAAATGTTGTAGATAAATGGTTAAATCTGTTAGAAGGGTATTTTTCTGTTCGTGATTTTTCCAGCCAGAAAAAGATCACTTTTGCACTTCTCAAAGCAGCCCCCCACATTAAGGACTGGTGGGAAACCTACTACGAGTAGAAGGATGAAAGTACGAACTCACTATTTTCAGCCGCTTCCACTTGGAATTCGTTCCAAGATGCCATCAAGGAGCAGTACTACCCTGTCAAAAGCTATGAGGACAAATATATAAAGTGGACCACGTTGCGGCAGGGAAGGGACCAAGATGTGCCGAAGTTCACAAATATTTTTCATACCCTTCGCACAAAGTTGAGTATCAAGGATTCTGAGCTGCATTTGGTACTCAAATACCGCGACTGCCTATACAGGTATATCCAGGATGAGGTGGAGTTCTTGAACATCTCCTCGCTCGACATGACGTACCGATACACTGTCAAGATTGATCAAAAGTTTAAATAGAAGAAGCGAGACTTTGGATCTGCAAATCCGAAGCAAGGGAAAGGCTTCCCCAAATCGTAGAACCAAGGACAAAGCCAAGATGGGGAAACCCAAGACAACCCGTCGAAGCCACAAGAAAAGAAAAACACCACGAAGTCGAAGAAAGACACAAGAAAGTGGTGTGAGTTCCATAAGAGCCCCACTCACAACACAAGTGAGTGTCAGACCAGGCAGTCACTAGTGGCTGAGTTGAAGGCTTCAGAATCAAATGCATGTTCCGACCCTGAGTCAGAACCCGACAAGGGGAATGGAAAAGGGAAGTAGATCATTGATGCAGAGCCCAGTGCCACTGTTGCCACCACTAAGATCCAGAAGAATTAGCTTGAAGATCCAAAGGAGGGGGAGCGTCTTTTCCACTCACAGCTGTGGGTGAAGGTTTGCCGTTGCAATTCATTATCATCAGTGGCAGCCAAAAGAACCTCATTTTAGCAGAGATCGTGAAGCGGTTGGGGGCCTACCGACTACACCACACCCACAGTCGTACAATATCAGGTGGCTTCACCAAGGACAAGATCTCTGAGTCCACCAGAAGTGTCGCCTTCCCTACAGCATCAAGCCCTTCACAGATGAGGTATTGTGTGATGTTGCACCTCTTGATGTTTGTGATGTACTATTAGGCCAACCATACTTATGGAGGTGGCATGCTGTGTATGAGTCAAGGCCTTGCACTGTTATTATTTCTTTAGGTAATTCATTATACAGGATACTGGAGGTAGCCCCACCCTATCGCCACCTCTTTGATCACTGCTAAGAAATGCAGCAAACTCATCTTCTAGACTAGGAAATTCATTTTCTATTTGGTTCACTCCTAAAGTAAGGGGAAGATTGTCGCCACATCCATGACCCCCGTGAAGGGTTCCTCCACGCAACAACAACAGCAGATGGATACGGTCATGAAAGTAGATAGGAACATCTTCTCCTCACCCATAGGGACACTATTGCACTATCAGGTCAATAATTCATTCGATCTGACTCCTAGAGTACCTCTACCCAATGGGTAGATATATCGTTGCTCCATTCTGGAAAATGTCAAGTACAAAGCAACGACATTGGGTGGGCGACAAAGTATGGTTGCATCTGCAAAAAGAATGCCTTACAAGAGCCCATCAGAAGCTCAAATCACTCCAATATGGTCCTTACACCATTACCAAGGCCGTGGGAAACAATGCTTTGGAGCACAACATTCCCCCATTCCTTCGCTTGCACCAAGTGTTCAATGTGGACTGCCCTCAACCAAGCTTCCCACCATTACTGGACACATCAGAGGATGCAAAACAGCTCACCAAGGATGCTATTTCACTTCATATCTATCAATCTCTTTGTTCCTCCCTCCCTCTCTCCATCTCTCTCTTCTTTCCTCTCTTCACTTTCCATCTGTATCTCTATCTACATTTTCCTCTCTATATCACGACCAAAACATACACTCTATTTCTTTAATCTATATACCTATCCCTCTCTCTCTCTCTCTCTCTCTCTCTCTCTTCCCCTTCTCTCCCTCTTCCCCGCTTCTATCTCTCTTCCCTACTTCTTTCCTCTCTCCCTCTCTCTCCATCCTCTTTATCACTGCCTCTCTCTTCATCCTCTTTATAACTCCCTCTCTCTCTCCACATTTCTCTCTATATTTATTTCTTCTTACCTCTCTCTCTCCCCCCCTCCAACTCCATCTATCTTTCCCTCCCTCACTCCACTCTCTCACATTCTCTCTCTTCCTTCCTCTCTTTCTCTCTCTCCCTCTCTCTCTTACTCTTTAGCCTCTAACTCTGTTACTATATCCATTCCTCTCTCCTTCTCTCCCCCTTCTCTCCATCTTTCCTTATTTGTCTTTATCTCAACCCCAAACATACACACTCTCTCTCCATCTCTCCCTTGTTACTCCCTTTATCTCTCCACTTTTCACTCTCTATGTATTTTTTCTTCCCTCCCTCTCTCCTCCTCTCTCTCAAATCTTCTCTCTCGTACTTCCTCTTTCTCTCTTTCTCTCCTACCTCCCTCTCTCTTCCCCCATAACTCTTTCTCTCTCTCTCTCTCTCTCTCTATTTTCCCTCTAATCCTCTCTCTTACCCCATCACTCTCCTTCTCTCTCTCAAGTATTATCTCTCATTCTCTCTCTCTCTCTCTCTCTCTCTCTCTCTCCAATCCTATCTCTTCCCCCATCTCCCTCTCTCTCTCTAACTATGTTACTATATCCCTCCTTCTCTCCCCCCTTCCCTCTATCTCTCCTTATTTGTCTCTTTATCTCACCCCTAAACATGCACTCTTTCTCTCCATCTCTCCCTTGTCACTCCCTCTCTCTCTCCACTTCTCACTCTCTATGTCTTTCTTCTTCCCTCCCTCTCTCCCCTTCCAACTCCATATCTCTATCCCTCCCTCCCTCTCTCTCTTCCCTCCAATCCTCTCAATATCTCCCTCCCACTCTCCTATCTCTTCCCCGTCCATCTTTGTGTCTCCCTCTCCCTCTTTTACCCTTCTCTACCTCTCTCTATTTTTATTCCTCCTCACCCCTCTTCTTCAATTTATCTCCATCTCTCCCTTGTCACTCCCCCTATCTCTCCACCTCTATAACTTTATGTCTTTGTTCTTACCTCTCATATATATAGAGTTAATATATATCATGATATATTAATATATATTATAAAATAAAAAATTTAATATTGGATTAAAACAAAGTTTTTATATTTAATAATATCAATATTATGATATATTAATATGAATATTAGATTTACTAATAATAATAATAATAATCTTTTAATATTAATATTAATATTATGGTAATAGTATTTTTTGCATGGTATTAATAATAATTTGGCCCATGGTATTTTTCCCATAGGCTTCACCTAAATAAAACCTATTTTTTTGAGTGTTAGTAAGTATAAAGAGGTTTACCGAGCAAATATAAAAAGAGGTTTTATTTATTATCATACCTCTTGTTTATTTATATTTTTATTTATTTATCATATTTCTTTTATTTACAATGGTATTTGGCCCATAGGCTTGGTATATAATTAGATGTTGATTTCTAATTTTATTTGATATCTTTTTTATTTATATACCATACATATTTATACCTCTTTTATATTTATTTATTTATCATATCTCTTTTATAAATATGGTAATTGGCCCATGGTATTAATAATTATGTGTCGTGGAGGATCCTCTAATAAAACCTATTTTTTGAAGATAAAAAGAGGTTTTATTTATTTACCATACCTCTAGTTTATTATTATTATTATTTTTATTTACCACACCTTTGGAGTAAATATAAAAACAGTCTTATTTATTTACCATATACTTCAGGTTTATTTATATTTTTATTTATTTACCATAGCTTTTTTTTTTACTATTCTTAACCCTATTTATATTTTAAATTTATGTTTTGTTTATACATAATATAATTAGTTTTATTTTTAAATAGGGCCGACATTAGATTAACAATGTTAATGGTTAAATATTAACGTTTATATTTACATTTAAGTTTACATGTTTACGTTTTTACAGGTGATCTACCCCATAGGCTCAATAATTAATTTATTTTTAATCTGAAATTACAAATAACTTTGAAAATACTTATAAATAACCAAAAACAATTTTATGTTAATTAAAATAAAATAAATTTCAATTAGTTGAAAGTTAAAATAATGTTATTTGAATGAAAAGTTGGTTTCTCTTTAAGTTTACATGTTTACATTTTTACGGGAGATCTACCCCATAGGCTCAATAATTATTTTATTCTTAATCTGAAATTACAAATAACTTTGAAAAATATGTATAAATAACCAAAAACAATTTTATAGTAATTAAAATAAAATAAATTTCAATTAGTTGAAATTTAAAATAATATTATTTGAATGAAAAGTTGCTTTCTATTTTCAAAGAGAGTAAAGAGATTTGTAATTATTTTATTTAAACTTTGAATTAAAAATGACTTAATAATTTAATAATTTAAAGTGATGTAAATTTGGGGATTTGGGTGATTTTTCCCTAAACCGTAGGGGTTATAGATCATCTTGCCTTGATCATTGGCAATGTAAAGACATTGTTCTAGATCTGGCATTGTTTCTACCAGGGTAACACATATCCAAATCTTTGGGAGGATAAAATTGATCTAGATCGTGCTATTGGATTTTGAGTGGATCCATGTGTTTGATGCCCCTCAAAACCCACATCTCAACCATCAGAGTGATTTCAAATTCTATCGACATTGAAATAGCGAAAACTAGTTGGGAACTAGAGAAAGGGAGATGCAATGAGCTGCTGAAACATGGAAAAAAACTAGCAGGTTTTTCGATTCAAAGTTCTTAGTAATGGAGACATGGTGGGTGCTTCACATGTTGGTTACATGTTTGCCAATAGATCAATGGATGCCGAGGTTTCATTGAAAGAGGAAACCTTAACATCCGATGCTCAATTACTCTCACATTACTATTGAGCTAAATCAAATATTTTTCATTGAAAGAGGAAACCTTAGCATCCGATGCTCAATTACTCTCACATTACTGTTGAGCTAAATCAAATATTCAACTTGCAGAATGATCTATCCAATCATTACGCACTATGGCAAAGGTCAACTATCTTCCTTCTTGGCCGATCCAGATATTGTGCTAGATCTGGTGAGTAACTCTTAACAAAGTGTGAAAAACATTTCTTAATTAATTCTAGATTTTCTGAAGTATTTCCATATTAATTTTTTTTATTAGATTACGTTTTTCATCTTCCAAACTTAGATTTCACATTTTTTAATTATTTAAATCATATTTACTTGATTTTTCTGGAGCTTCTCTATATTATTTATTTCTCTTGGGAGATCACATCTTCCATATATGTCTTCAAAACTTCGACCCAAAAAACCATTATCATTTTTCTCTTAAATGTGTTTTTTTGGTTGAATTCAAATTGCAGATATCGCCAGACATGGTTGCGAATGCAACTTTAGCAGCCATGGCCAAATACGCAGGAAAGCATGGAGTAAAGGTTTATCATGTTGCTTCTTGAGTGGTAAACCCCATAACAATTCAAGAATTTTAAAAAATAACAATTGAACATTTTAAATGTAATTCTTGAAGCAATTGACCTGCGTTAATACTATGGAGAATTATGGGCAGGCTATGGACATAGCGGTTAGTTCACCAAACAACGTAAGTTGTAACGATACTATGTGTTTCTTACTCGAAATTTTGATAAATATAAGTGGAATTTGAAAAGTTAAAAATTTACTCATGTAACTTTTACTTTGTAGAGTATAATTGGAATTTGAGAAGTTAAAAATTTACTCATGTTAATTTTACTTTGCATATAATCCCACTTATCTAATCTAAAGAATTATCAATTCGCCATAATTATGAAAAAAAAAACTTAAAATGAATAACTTCAAAATGATAGTTATATTGCAGATAGCGGGGTTATCAAGTTCATCTACAAAATATATGTTACAACAATTGAAGCACCTAGAAAAGATCTACAAGCCATATGTATTCTACGAAGGAAGGTGAATTATGTGCAATGGAGATGAAATACAAATCTGTTGGTGTTGTATTGTTTTAAACATTTTGATTGGTAATCAAGCAACATAGATTAATAATTTTTTTAATATATTTGTGCAGATTTGATACAATTCTGAAAAATTGTTTCAAGAGCTCTTTGAAGATGAACAAGACAGTTTCAGATTTGATGTTAATATTATCGAGTGGAAAAATTCAGATTCCCTGACTTGGTGAATATATATTAAATAGGTGAATATGTGTCAGTGGATCAAAATGGTTGCAATGGCCATGAAGACATCAATTTTCACTTCACTGGGTTCACTATTTTTGGGAGAGTGGCGGGGGCTGTTGGAGCAGGAAGTTGTCCAGATATAAATGGAGGTCATGCCAATGTGAAGGTCGAACTCATTTCCACCAGCAATAATCTCGTTAATGCTGTGTTTACATCGCAGGGAGGCAGTTACAAATTTACAAATATTACTGCAAGGAAATATAGGCTGGTTGCTTCCCATCATGAATACATAAACTTCATCAATCCTTGATCAGTATACAAATATGAGGTCATATCAAATCCCACCACATTTTTTTTCAAAAAGGAAAGGCCATGATATTTTTCTCTCTTTGCCTTCGTTTGATATGCATAATAAGTTTGGAGATTACTTAAGGATGAGTGTCTAGAGGACACAGTAGCCCTCCATGAAATCAAATGTGAAGAAGTGGAAAGAGCAAGCTCTATGAGCCAATTGTTAAATAGAGGAAGAAGATACAAGGTCATACCTAATGTCGATCCTAGCTAGGATGGAGCTACGCATGAGGTGCAATGATTGAGGCTTATAGAGTATATTTTCTATAATATTCTCTTTCAAATACATGATTCTCATGTCCTCTTAACAATTGTCCAAAGAGACTCTTTAGAGATGGAGTTGGGCTTTGGAAATCTGGTAGTAGATGACATCTTTTCTGTCCCAAGTTATGATATGGATGGCTTAGTTGTTTCTCAGGGTAACCCTATTTTAGGTCTTCATGTATACCTTTATTCAGATGATGTCCATGAGGTGAAGTGCCCTCAAAGAAGCTCCTTGGAAAAATCAGGCGCTTTGTCATGCAATATTTGATGTAGATAGAAAATTTTCTTTTAATTTTATTCCATGTGGAAAAAAAAGGTTGTTTCCATTCTATAAGGGTGAGAATACAATATTTGATGTTTCACTTCCATCTATAGAGGTTCTTTTTTAACACAATTATGTTAATATATCTCAGCCATTTCAGGTCACAGGTTTCTTAGTTGGAGGACTTGTGGTGACTTCTGAAGGAGTTCGTTTCGAAGGTATTAAGATATTAGTTGATGGGTGAGAAAGATCTACAACAGATGTCCAGGGATATTAAAAACTTGATCATGCAACATCAACACGCTACACAATCAAGGCTGAGAAAGATCACTTCGAGTTTAGCAGTTTGGAGAATTTCATGGTTGTGCCAAACATGGCTTCAATCCCAAAGATAGAAGCAACACATTATAATATTTGTCTTTCCCTAAAATTAGTGACAAATGGCTATTATGGAAAGTGTCAATTTGCTTTACACACGGGCTAGACAATGTTAAGCCTCAACTAAAGAGGATTGATGATATGGGAAAATTTTTCTTCAAGGTTCAACCAGGTTAATATCGAATATCCCCACTGACCACAACAGTAGAACGTGATTATGGTCTTCAATTTTCACCATCACATATTGATGTGATAGTAACTAGACCAATGTTTGGCATTGGATTTATAAAGGCCCTTGTTGATATCTGTGGATTGGTGATATGCAAGGAAGGATGTGATTCCTCGGCTTCTATATCACTTACTTCTATGGCTGTTTAACTCTGGTTTCAGAGAAGATTAACTCTTTAAGTTTAACAAATGAGAGAAGTGACTTAATATTTGATAAATTCCTACCTAGTGCATTTCATCTTGAGGTAAAACATGGACCTTCATCTAATTTGTTATATGGGGATGATGATTGGTGTTCGCAGAGAAATGTTATTGATGTCAATGTTGGTGTTTCTGAATAATCAATGAAAGTGTTTATCCAAAAAGGCTATTGGTTGTGTATTATGTCTACTCATCCCATGGCTTCTTACATCATATAACTAAACAAATAACCCATGAATTTGTTGATTGAGAAAGGATGGTAGAAAATCTACTAAGAAGCTTCTCGTGTGCACATGCTTCATTTCTTGAACTCATGCATTTTCTTGGAATGTCTTCATTAGAATTCAATGAATTGAACCATAAGCCTATATATTTGATTGGTTAAAAATATATACTGAGTGGTGAAATACATGTTGATTCAAGTTCTTATCCCAAAGAAAATGAGTTGTCTTGAAGCATTATTGTAGACATATGGCAAAATGAGGGTTCATTTGTAGATATGATCAATAATGTCAAACTTGTTTCAAGTGATAATGGACCAAGAAACATTGTTGTATATCAGTACACTCATTGGGCCAATCTTGAAGATGAAATGGTCTTTCTTCTGAGAGATAAAATGAATGCTAGTGAGAAAAATAGATTTGAAAAGGTCTTGTTTTATCCAAGAAGTCGGCACGTTGCTGTTAAAACTGATGGGTTCCAACCTGCTATTCCTTCTTTTGTGGGGTGCCTAGGAAAGTACATTCAGGGTCAGTGCTGCCAGCAATCCCAGGTGTTGACATTAATATAATTTCTCAAAATGACAGTAGCAATGGTCTTTTGAGAAAGGGTGGTTCTTCAAACTTCGACAGGATCAGATGGTCTATTTTTGGGTGGTCCTCTGTATGATGATACTGAGTACTATGTTGAATATTCCAAGGGATATCATTTAAAATCACTTGCATAGGACCCCTTTTGAAGCTTAGTTGTATGCTCATCCAATTTGATCGAACGCCCCACTCGACTAGCCAAACCATAAAGAATATTTGATCGTCAGTATTCGACCTTCTATGCACTCCCTGCATTTGTGGTCCTCAGTAGAGGAATCACTAAATTTTCATCAAACAACTGCTAGATATGGACAAAACCTCTTCAATCGAATTGCTTCAAAGTACAACCATGTAAGTCTGGATTTTACTATTACTTTCAACGCTTTACAATGAAACCAGTGTAAATGCAAGTTGTATGTGGATAAAATATAAACCACTATAAATGCAGGTTGTCTTGTATGTGTATGCAGGGGCATACATGATAAAATATTTGAGAGTGAATGGGATATTATTTCAAGATCTTTCATGCTCTATCTTGAGACTCAATATGCAACGTGGAAGTAATTTGACCGTATTGTAATTGGACTCATATCTCGATAATGCATACAATTTCTTTGTGGACATATTGATTGAGATGATGGGGAGCTTTAAATCATTAAAGGAGCTAGTCATATGTGTTGTGCCTTTGCTTAAAGAAATATGTGTCTTCTCAATTTGTTGTTCGAGAGGCTTCCTAATATCTAATGTTTGTTAATGGGTGACAACTTTATCTTGGTAAAAACAGAATTTCTGCTTTTATTTTACATGTGCAATGAACAACATGTTTCAATGTTTAAGAATGTTTGCATTTTCTAATTAGTTGTCAGGTATATCATAAAAAAAAATTATGCAAAACATATATTGATGTAGCTTATGTTGATTATTATGTTTTGGTTCATTATTATGTCCTGTTTGCAGATTCAATATATCCAATAGATATGAAACAAAACGAAGTAACGACTTTGTTTCATATCTATTCCTTAATTTAAATCTACACTACCTAAATTAAAAAAGTTAACCTATTATAATTTGTGAAAAGACCATAAAATTCTTCCATGGTTTTTTTCCATGATTTTCATAATGAATATTTATGTCTTTTACCTCATAAATGAGTGTAGAGTTGGCTTATTCCGGTTTTCAAATGCAATGCAGGAACTTTCAAAATATCCCATAACTTGACGTCTCAAATCCCCACTTGCTCATCTTTGTATATACAGGTTTATGTAGACATAAATGAATTTCATGATAGGGAAATCAATGTATTAGGTTGCTTTCTTTAGAGAACCCCTCCTCTAGAGATGATAGAACTTCGTTTAATTGATGACTTGAATTATGACGATCCATGATAAGTAAATTTTTTTGAGGAAGTGATGTATTTGAATAGAGTTTCAAAGTAAGCAAGGATATTCGTATGAAAATCTTCTTTTTAAATACAGGCTTCAAAATATTTAAACCATTGACCAGTAAAAATGCTTTCTAGCTTCATTTTCTTTTATTTTTTTCTTTACGAAAGGGTATAACCAATGTAGGTTGTATGTGGATATGAAGATGAATTCTACTGTGGATACGAGGATGTGGACACCAATGGAATGACCTGCTTAGTCTTGGGAAACATCGAGTATGGAAGCAGATGGCAGTCTCATGGAGTGGGTATGCGACATTTTTCCCCATTTTCATTTTGTTTATCATTCATTGTTTGCGTTGGTTCAAATAGTCAATTTTAATTATTTATCATTTTGTCATTTATATCATTAAAATTCCATGTTTCCCAGGAAAGGTAACATTTTCGATTGCTTTAGATGAGCAACCTATAGGAATAGGATGTTCCCGATGAGTTTTGAACATTTGTCCAATATGCCTTGTCGATTTTGGATTATCATTGCGGGTTATTGCTTTAATTGTTATATGGTTTGACATTTGATTGACAACAAAATTCCATGCTTTTATAAATTATTTGTATGTTAATTCTTAAAAGTATTTAAGAAATTTTCCTTCAATAGCCACACTTCAAACAATGAATTTCACACTACTAGGTTTAAGGTTTGGGTTATATTTATATCATATCTCAAGTGTCAGGTTTGGGTTATTTATTTGGTCAAAATTTCCCAAGATTTATATCATATCTCATCCTTTTGAAATTCATGCATTCATGTCATTCGAATGTAACACATCACGACAAGAATGAGCCCTATTAAGCTCACCAACTCTGTTACTATGCTTCATGAATCATAATTCAAATGGAATTTGAATTTGGTTATTTTCCTTGACTAAACGGTATTAAGAAAAATCCTCTCATTCAAACTCAACCCCTAGTCATACTCAAAATTTTTACATGTGAATAACATTGGCTCGGTAGCAAGTTTGACACCCAAGTCCTTGCAAGTCAGACAAGACTGTCCATTTTTTTTTAATTTGATCATATCCTTAAGTTGTTAGCACTTGGACTCCTTCATTAAAGAAAAGATCATTCTATGATCTTGAAAATTGGTCTATCAAAACATGGATGGGTCTCAAAAACAAAAGTTCTATGCATTGAGCCTCTTACAAACCATGAACTAGACTGACAACCTAATAAATATCATCCTCTCTTTAACCATCATGATTTTCATATAAGGCTAGATTTCCTTATTATACGAGTGCTTGTTCCAGTTTGTTTCTTCTTAACATACTTTTCAGCTGCATGACATGCAGTACATATACCAGTAAGCAGAATGAATAGGATGTGAATATATCAATGCATCAGAATCAACATGGAAAATGTGGACTTGGCATCTCTGAACCAAAGATTCAGTTGGCATGAAATGTTCTCAACCTCTATGGTGATCTTAGATGCCACATAGGAAAACAAATAAAAATGTACAAGAAAGTGCACATATGAAAGGGCATTGAAATTTTAGCTCTGGAAATTGATTTTAGTTAGTTAACAAACATTTTTTTCTTCTTTTTAAATGCAATGATTTTATAACATGAAAGAAGTCCTAGAACATAAGTAAAATCATATCTTATAAATAGTTATAAGACCATGATTAATGAAATTGTGGGATTTTTCAAAGAATATACAAGTTACAAACTTACAGTATCACATAATGCCAACATATCATATATCCCATTTGTCTTGGAATGAACTCTAACAAGATGAAACATTTCATGATTGCCAATATGTGATACCATAAAAAATCTATCTACCACTACTTAGTCAAGAACTTCATATTTCCAGGGTAAGTTTTGTATGGATTTAATTGTCTTAGATATTAAGATAAATTCATTCCATTTAATAGACACGATGTGGAGATGCAATGAGAACATCTACTTCTATCCCTATAGAATTTCAATAAAGAAGAATATACTAAGAACAATCATTGTACCTTAAATAGCATCTCCCAGATCATTCACCTCTGTACAATTTTGTGGAAGCCAAACTTCAAAGCTGAAGCTAACATTATCAACCAAAACCTCATAACATACATAACATGGAAAGCGAGGAACAATCATTCCAGAGAGGCTCTAATCAAAGTAGCATGTTAAGCCCTTAATAGATATTCATTCAAAGTTGGTCTATACTTCCCCACTTCTCTCAGGCCTGAGCCGGAAGCAAGCCACTCATAGATGTTGTCAGAGAGGGAGGATCAAGGATGGAATGAATGCTATGAAGCTATATAGAGATGTGTTTCACTGTCTTCCTTCCTTTCCATCCTAGCATACTGGCAGTAGCCAACAGACCAGATGGACTATCACTATGGGAAGGCTAATAAAAAAAGTGCCTAAAATAAGACCTTTGAAGGCTTATTTTGATTTTAAGAGGAAATTTATAAACATACCAACCATTTTACACACATCTACATGACTTCAAGTGATATAGTTGTAACTATCTCTCTAAGCCAATCACTAATGCAAATGGAAAGTCATTACAATCTTGATTATAATGCCAATTGGAACAAATTCAATACAACATTAACATTTGTAGACCCTTATAATAACCAAAATTGTGAGTAGGAACTATTCCAAAATCTTCAACATGTTCCTAATCTGCATACCCCCACACACAAAAAAACACAGACGCACACTCATAGATATGCTAGCAATTAATGGCTTGTCATCATATGTGCTAGAAAACAAGACAACCCAATCTTCAACTTTCATTGAATAGCATATACGAGATTCAACTCAGCCAAGCTCTCTCTCAAATAAACCTTTCTCATTAAGACAATATGTTAATGTTACCCAAGACATATCATCACTAGTGGTTCAAGTCCAGGACAACCTAGCCTTGACAAGGAAAATAATAGGAAGAAAATGTAGAAGCAACTTGGATTCAAAATATATTTGCTCACACTTCAAACAAAATTGGAGCTTTTTAGGTTATAGTTGTTTGTAGGAGTCTAGGAGTGGGAAACCAAGGAAACAATTCACATAGCTCAGAATGACTTTGTGCTAAATGTGGGTGGATCTCTCTGGGAATTGGATTAGTTCCCTAAAGGAAATCAAGGTGATGGAAACCAAATTCGCTGTGAGTACCTTGCAGCTGGAGCACATCAACCCAGTTGTTCATATCACATACTTGGTTTACCTGTAGCTGAGAAAGGAAATTTTCAAATATGGTCCATTTTCAATGCTAATGTGAATGTAAAAGATCCACCTTCCAAATGACAAAAGGTAGGGAGATACTCTGTTCCAGAATAGGTAGAAGTTTTAGAATTCTTTTTTTCATGAGGGATCTAGTCAAATAAAATGGGTTGAAAAGATAGAGGAAAAAGGGAATCTAATAAATATACCCACCACATTATAAATTGATCCCTTAACTGCTCAACCCTAGCAATCTCTCAGTGCATATCAAATCTTTACACGGGCTTGTATATATTACTTTAATCAATTGTAAGCACAAGAAAGAAACTAATTTTTCTCACCTTGTTCTCTTTTCAGGCCTTGAATGAGGGAAGCACCTCCAGATCCTCATCTGTTTTCTGGATCTCACTCTCTCCACTTGTAAACCATGACCTATTCCTTTCAAGGACATTGACTGTTGTCAGGGTGAAGAAGAAACCCAATGTGCTCGCTTTAAGTCGTCAATCAAATGCCATGATTAAAGAAAACCATAAACCAGGCCCTTAAGGTTTGAACTAGAGGGGAAGGCATGCTATTTGATCCTCTATACTCCTAGCCCTACACTCTGTGCCATTGGTATTGGTATTGGGGCAGATTTTGTCTAAAATTATTTTTGTCTCAAACTTTTTTTTGTCTTAAATTTTATATTTAAGGAAATTCAATTGATATTAAATTTTAATGTAAAATAACTAAAATAAAAAGTGACTTTTTGAGACAAAAGATTTGTTTTGTCTTAAAAAAATGTCTTAAAAGTGCCCTTGGTGTACTAGTCACTGCCCCCAAAAGATGTTACTGTTTTGTTAAACCATATTCCATCTCTGCTCTCCTCCTTCGTCAATCTGTTTCATATCTTAAGAAGGTTAACTGTTTAATAGCAATTTTATCTCTATAAAATAAATACAGAATACAATTAAATATTCTTTCAAATCCAATTCAAAATAAATAAATGTGAAACACAATAGAAATTCACCCTTTATAAATTTCCCCACACATTTCACATGAAATCAAAGGTATACATGAGATTATTGAAACCAGTAAAAGTAAAAGCAAGCTAATAGAAAGTCTTAAACAACTGAATATCCTCTCTTTTCTCCCACAATATCAGCAACCTAAAGACAAGCTACCTAATAATAAGAGGCCTCGTTTCTGGCACACATCTACACCTCATACTTCAAAGTCACTGTTGTACCTGTTTCCCGTAGGCAGTCCTTGGCTGCAAAAACTACGCTAAGAAACCAACTCAACCAACCTTTAGGTTCAAGCTGGCCCTTGAACTAGAGGGGGCTCCCTCAGGTGTTACGAGGCTTTGTTTAACGTTGTTCACTTGTCACTGAACAACAACCTTTGAAGCACAATGGCCAGATTTATGGTTTTAATTGGGGGTGGTTGGCGATCAATGACAATCCCTATCCATGATTAAATGCCTCTCTCATAGGGTCCCTTATGAATGTGTCAGCTTCCAGCTTGAAAAAATAACTTAGCCTTTCAAGGATTATGATAGAAGAATGTAATGAGATTCCTTATAATTAAGCAATCACACAAACTTCTTAACAACTAGGGAAATTTGGTTGCATGTAGAATATTTCTACAACCCCAAAAAATATATTCAAAGGAAACTGAAGGCCAAACTGAAACCAATTCTAAGAGGAACTATTTTAGACAAATAGTCTAATAAGATAATATCTTTTAATGGCTATCAGAAGGCATAAAGCAAAAACCAGTCAAAGAGGAGTTATCTTGGACAAACAATCAAATAAGCTAATCTTTTTCTAAAGTTTATGATTTTACAGGGGATTTCAGAGAGATTAAGACTTAATCTACACTTACCCATGCCTTCATATAAATGCTTTGAACATGTTTAGAAATAAGATATGAAACACTAGAAAGACATACTACAAAACACAAAATTATGTCAAACTGGAGTCAAAAGGCTTTCATTAGAAATACTATAATAGAAGCTATTACAAAGTGAAGAGCCTTGTAATCAAAATCCCACACATATTACTTCAATTGATGAAGTATTTATACAATTTCCGCACAAAATATCTTGATAAAAATATCAAGAGCTATTACAAATATCTAAAAATTGTATTACAAAAATAGAACACAAATAAAAGTAACTAAAACTATTTGAAGAGTTCTAGTGATATCCTTGAGTATTTCTGTTGATAAAGAAGAGAAATTTGAATTTGAATGCAACTCATATTTGATTAGGTGGCTTCCAAGTCACTAACTGTCTTTGAGCTTTTTCCTCCCGAAATTCTGAAACATAGGGTCCTGTAATACCTTTGTTTCTCCCAAACCATAACATATGTTAGCAAACTGAGGGATTTTTTTGTAAATGGTGATGTTGGCAACAAAAACCTCTTTCAGTTTTGGAAAATTATTTCCACCTGCTCGGAAACCGCATTTGAAAACACTAACTAAAAACAGGAAAATTAGGGAAAACATGCCTGCAAAGATTCATCCGAATCTTCCAAAAAATAACCTCTGTTACAAAACAGAGATAGGTTTTTCTAGATTAGATTCTTAGGAACAAAATCCTCCTCCCGTTTACCACAATTCATTTTAGATTATCCACAATATGCTCTGCAAAAAGGTGACTGAAACAGGATATTTATGGAAAATATGATTTTAAATAATCATTAGCATCTCCCAAATCATAATAGCTGTGAAAAAAGTGAGTGAGGTTTTTCTATAAGAGGATTTTAGCAACAAAAAGCTCTTTCAGTTTCTGAAAATCGGTTCTCATCTGTTTGTAAACCATGTTTGAATTTACTTTATTACATCATTTAATCATGTTTAAATGCATGATTAACTAAATCAACCAACTAATGAAACTTAAATTTACATTTTGAGGGCACATTTATTCTTGCAGGCCCATTTATTCTTTCTAAACTACTAAAACCTATTATATCAGCAAATTCAAATGATCAAAACTAATCGTGTTACAACATCGGCTCCATTGAGGATTGCTTCCCCCTTTGGGATGCAAAGAACTAGTAGACCAGTTGCCTTTAGTGTTGGGCATGGAGTCATACCATGAAACTATCCGCCAATGATTTTCCATCTTATGTAGAAATATAACCAATCCCCATGGATCAATGTTGTAATTTGAATACTCTGCTACTGCACACTGCAACCTACAACTGTAAAATGCAACCATATGCTTAAACTAATTCTGATACTCTTTCATACTGAAATATGAAAAAAAAATTCTAGAGACTGAAAATATAAGTTGATCTATCATATACTCTTCAAGTCACAACGCTCATAAACAACGAACACGCTGATCTATTGCATACTGAAACTCCGAATATCTATTCAATACCCACACCTCTATTTAACTGAACTGAAAAACATTTACACTGTTAGGTGTAATCTTCTTTCCAATGTAACCAAGTGTGGAGTGGATTTATTGACAAACCATGTTGCCAGCACCTAAAAATCTGAATAATATATAAAATATGAACATGAAATCCCATGGGAAACTTATACTCACAGGTGTACTTTAAAAGCTGCATCCTCTGTAGACATTTTAGATTTTTGACCATGGCTGAGAGGGAGAGACATATATTGTTGATTGAAAGTATCAATGAACCTTGCATAGCAGTAAAGGCAATTAAAATTTTGAAACATTAGGATCGGTTACCCAATGGAATCTCCATATGACAAAGTGGAGTTTCCAAGTGAAAGCAATGCAACCAATAATAAATACCTACTCCTTGTTCACCAGTAAGGAATAGATCAAATCTTTATCATTCCCCGAAGAAAGATATCTTCATTACTTTGCTCCTCGGCAACGGTGCCAGATGTTGTACCTGTTTCCCATAGGCAATCCTTGGCTGCAAAAACTATGTCAGTAAACCAACACAACCAGCCTTCAGGTTCAAGCTGGCCCTTGAACTAGAGGGGGCTCCCTCAGGTGTTACGAGGCTTTGTTTAATGTTGTTCACCTGTCACTGAACATCAACCTTTAAAGAGCAATGGAAAGATTTAAGGTTTCAATTGGGGGTCATTGGTGATCAGTGAAAATCCCTATCCATGATTAAAGGCCTCTTTCACAGGGTCCCTTCAGAATGTGTCAGCTTCCAGCCTAACATAACAACTTAGCTTTTCAAGGATTATGATAGAAGAATGTAAGGAGATTCCTAATAATTAAGCAATCAGACAGATTTCTTAACAACTAGGGAAATTTGGCTGCGTGTAGAAGATTTCTACAGCCCAACAAAATATATTAAAAGGAAACTGAAGGCAAAATTGAAACCAATTCTAAGAGGAACTATTTCAGATAGATAGTCTAATAAGCTAATATATTTTAATGGCTATGACAAGGTGCAAAGCAAAATCCAGTCAAAGAGGAGTTATCTTAGACAAACAGTCCAATAAGCTAATATTTTTCTAAATTTTATGATTTTACAGGGGATTTCAGAAAGATTAAGACTTAATCTACACTTACCCACACCTTCATATAAATGCTTTGAACATGTGTCGAAATAAGATATGAAACACTAGAAAGACATATTAGAAAACACAAAATTATGTCAAACTGGAGCCAGAAGGCTTTCATTAGAAATACTATAATAGAAGCTAGTATAAAGTGAAGAGCTCTGGCATCAAAAGCCCACACATATTACTTCAATTGATGAAGTATTTATATAATTTCCTCACAAATATCTTGATAAAAATATCAAGAGCTACTACAAATATCAGAAAACTGTATTACAAAAACATAACACAAATATGTAACTAAAACTATTTGAAGAGTTCTAGTACTATCCTTGAGGATTTCTGTTGATAAAGAAGAAAAATTAGAATTTGATTGCAACTCATATTTTATGAGGTGGCCTCCAAGTCACTAACTATATTTGAGCTTTTTCCTCCCAAAATTTTGAAAAATAGGGTCTTGTAATACCTTATTTCTCCAAAACCATAATAGATATTAGAAAAATGAGAGAGGTTTTTGTAAATGGTGATGTTGGCAACAAAAACCTCTTTCAGTTTTGGAAAATTCATTTCCACTTGCTCGGAAACTGCATTTGAAAACACTGACTAAAAATAGGAAACTTCAGGAAAACATGCCTACAAAGATTCATCCGAATCTTCCAAACCATAACCTATGTTACAAAATTGAGAGAGGTTTTTATAGATTAGAATCTGAGGAACAAAAAACTCCTCATGTTTACCACAATTCATTTCGTATTATCCACAATATGCTCTGCAAAAAGGTGACTGAAACAGGAAATTTCTAGAAAATATACTTTTAAAGAATCATTAGCATCTCCCAAGTCATAACAGTTGTGAAAAAACTGAGACAGGTTTTTGTATAAGAGGATTTTAGCAACAAAAAAATCTTTCAGTTTCTGAAAATCCATTCTCACCTGTTTGTAAACCATGTTTGAATTTACTTTATGACATCATTTAATCATGTTTCAATGCATGGTTAACTAAATCAATCAGCTAATGAAACTTAATTTACATTTTGAGGGCACATTTACTCCTTTAGACCCATTTATTATTTATAAACTACTAAAACCTATTATGTCAACAAATTTAAATTTTCAAAACTAATCATGTTACAATAGTCACAACATAGAAAAAATATTTGTTGGCATATGTTTTGCAATTGGCATCTACTCTATTACCTTTCCAAAGCATTTTGATCTACTCCCTCTTAGAGAATGTTGTCAATGTTGTTATGGTTTCAATTTAATTCAGTTGACATGGACATCCTTAGATGTCACTGTCATTTCAATTCGATTCGTTGGGCTATAATCTCTCAAGCTGAAATAGAAAATACATTTATATTTATATGGGCTAGGGCCACAAAAATGTTCAGAAATAGAAAACACACTTATATGGGCTAAAGCCACAAAAATGTTCATAGTAGACTGATCAAGGGAGAATAAATAATGGGAAAACTGCCTAACACCATTTCTAAGGGATTGATTTCAGACAAGGAGGCAGTAATTTGCTTCAACGTTGACAAAATAAAGGTGCCTACCCTAAACTACTCATTAACACAAATCACAAGACCTATTTCTGCGGAGAAAGCAAGGGTGTTGTCCCTGTGGAAAAAACATGAGCAGCATTGGGCAGAGGTAGATGCAACGACAAAGGAGGTTATTGCAAAGCCTATTACCTTAAGGGGTAGCATAGGTAACAACAAAGCAAAAACTGGAACAGGGCCGCAGTTCAACACGAAGATGCCATGCCAAATTAAGTAACGACCCTTTTAGGTGGATACCCTGTAACTTTTACCACCCACCTCACCTCACCTGATTTCTTTTTTAGGGCCCCGTGAGGAATGAGTTCTGAAAACTATATGTGTGACAAGGTAAGTCTAATTAGGCATATAATAAATAACAAACGAATGGCCCTTATTACGAGCAACTATTGTAACAAAGCTGATTGAGTTTGAGCCAAGTCACCCATTACCAGGAACCAACTTGGTCTCCCCATTCCCAACAAAATACAAATTAATGTAGCATAATATTATTAACAAAATGCACCAGAAATAAATTAACGGGTTACTGAGGTAAACCGTTTGAGAACTCTAAGTTAAATTAAGAAATCATGACTGCAGTAAAAGAGTGTTTAGTGAACATTAAGAAATTATCAGTGAAGGCCCTTCAGATAGTAATTTAGAAAACCATACAGAAGTTCTGTGAGCAAATTTCGAAAGAGTGAATGCTATAGTATAGATTGAAGTTCCTATAATTATATTTTAATAAATACATGTCACAACACAATTCAGAAATCCCTGTGAGCAATTTCATTTACCCACCATAACATGAAGAGCAGCATATATACATACATCCAAAGATAAATAAACGTGAAGCATACAAGTCATTTATTTTCCATCCCATTGGAAAATTTAGTGAAGAAATAATTTAAAGAGGGCATAATCCATACCTGTAAAACATCATTATGACTTGGTTCAAACCCCAACGAGTATCATGCTGAAATCCTCACAAAAAGTCAATATATAAACTAAGGAACAAAAAGATGGCCAACACCTGAATTGGTGAAGGATATAGAAGACCTCATGCAACGTGGTTCCCAGAGTGAAAAGAAACTCCTACGATAAAGGCCTTAATGCCCTACTAAACCACCCAGAACAATAGTTAAAGAGGTATATAAAAAAAACAACTGGAAGAAAGAAAAACAAACCAAAACCCTTGGTTATCAATTACTAGGGTTTATGTTCTACAATCGTCCAAAAACCTTTTTGAAGGATCTTCAAATTCAACACTGAAATGGACAGCAACCACACGGAAGGAACCCTACACAATTACAGTCATTTAGTTCAAATGGAAATGGGAGAATGAGATCAAATAAATAATGAAAATAACCTAAAAGTATCAGTGATAAACTTGGCGATACCAATTAGGAAGTTGCAGGAAATGGGGGCTCTTGGCCCTGTCGGCCGAGAAGGAATGGATTGGAAGCCCAATGAAGACGTAGATTCCATTTGTGAAAGGTACTGAGCAATGTTGTAGGAGACTTCTCCAGCACTAAGGGAAACTAAAACAATGTAAGTAAATATGAAAGCCTGTGTGTAATGACTCCAACAAGTAGTACCAGTGGCATGGGGGTGTCTATAGCTAGGAGATACCTATGGTGGAGTTTGCTAGAAACTGAAGGGTTGGTGAAACTTGCAAAGCTCGACACCGTAGAGTCCAGGTGCAAATGAGTTGTCTAGGAGGTGGAGGAGCAGGGTTTCGTTACCCTGACAGATTCCTGACAACCTGAGACTGTGAGATCTCCAATTTGGTGATCCAACAACGATGCTAAACCCACAACCATGCAACCGACACCTGGTGGGTGGAAAAATTGTTTTGCGAAAGTTTTGCGAAGGCTAGCTACAGGGTAACTGCTATTAGAGGGTTAAAGAACTATGTTCATGTTTGATATCATTAGTTGTTCGTCTCCTTCACTAGCGCTTAATATCTGCAATGATAAAATAGTCAACCATATTTTTCATTTCTATATAAATTGCACATTTATATCTTGTAAATAAATAAACACATTAATTAATTTAACTTTGGAAATACAAATTAATTTGATTATTTTAATTAATTCTAAATATTATAATAATTGTAAATAATTAATAAAATATTAGATTAATTTAAATACACTTTACATAACCATATATTAAAATGTTTTGTTATGTAAAGTGTATTTTAATTAATCTAATATTATTAATTATTTACAATTATTATAACATTTATAATTAATTAAAATAATCAAATTATTTTGTATTTCCAAAGTTAAATTAATTAATGTGTTTATTTATTTACAAGATATAAATGTAATTTATATAGAAATGGATAATATTGTTAACTATTTTATCAATGCAGGTATTAAGCGCCACTGAAGGAGACTAACAACTAATGAGATCAAACGTGAAAAGTAAGGGGTTGTGGTAAGGAAAATGCCACGTCGCCATCAGGTGAATGTCATCCTGAACATAAAACAGGATCGGGGAATATAGAAGGCAATAAACAAGTGAAATATATTGACAATGAAATACAATGAAAATTTGAAAGAAAATATTCCAAATATTCAAAAGAATGCAAATGGCCAAACAAAAACACACTTGATTCAAATTCACTGGTATTTTTCACAAGTCGTATTTGAACATGAGCTTGAAGAGCCTGCCCTTTAGGTGGAAGCATTGCTACCATTGCACACAATCCAAGAGTAATCTTTGTGAAAGTGGTTCTCATAGAAGGGTCTTCCGACCAACAACTCTCCATTAATGACACACCCCTTAGGGATAGGTGGCCACAAAGTATTGTTGACTATGCCACCTGCAAAATATCCATAAAGCTTGACGTCAACAATATTTTCCAGATATTTCTGAATTACACATATCGCACCTCTATCTTTAGCTACGACAAATACATGGATATGGCACTACAAGGATGATGGTCATCATTACAAGGAACAAGGGCATACCAATGATTTCCCCATAATGCATATTGGCATAAGGCTCCTCTCTAGTAAGAAGCTCCCACATTACAATGCCAAATGAAAACACATCAAGCTAGAAGGGAAAAAAATACACCAAATAATTTGTGGTCAGAGTCCATAAATTATGGCCCAAGTTCAGAAACTTGAAATTGAGCATTCATATAATCAGAGATAAAAGAATTTCATCATTTTACCTTTTCAGAAACCATACTGCTACTGCCATTTAATAGCTCTAGAGCCATCCATGGAAGGGTTCCTCACACACCACCAAAAACTAATGTTCGATGTCTAATTTTTTAATTTTTGACAGCCATAAATCACTTACCTGCAGAATATTATGCATGGAACTATAGATTGGTACGAATTATATGGGACTCTGAGAAATCAAAATAAAAGTTTTCCTAGAGGCTAACACTCATCTCCACCCACACATTACAGGTTAAGGCCCATCATAGCCAACAAATATCACAAATCCACAAAGTAGCTAACTCCCTTTAAAAAAAAATACCTTACATATAGGACGTTGGGGATCTCTCATGTTTACCTATAGATTCTCACATTTCAAGTCAAAGTGAATGATATTCTTTCCATGTAAGTATTCCATCCCAAAAGCAACGTCCATCGAGATTATCAGATCCACATTTATTGTGTTGTGATGTTACAGTTACAGAGTCATCAATTCTAGCTTTGACATCAAAAAAGGGACTGCATTATATCGAATATTGGAATGCACACCATCACCATCAATTATGCTTTTCACCTGAAGTTGTATACTAGAATGCACACCATCTGCATGGGTCATAGTGATTGGGTTTTCATTATGAGCAATGATGCCATGGCTAGAACCAAGGCTACCCACTTCATTTTTACCAGTCAAAGGTGTATCCATATTTCCTTCCTGATGAGCCACGACATGCTCTTACAGAGGATGTGAGACTCTTACTTCCTGAACACTAAATCCAAAACTTGGCAATACACTTCGTTCTTTTTTCCAGTCAGTTTATTTGCTTGGGATACATCAGGAATGACACCCATTGTTCCCACATCACCTGCATTGATACCCATGATTGAACTGATATGATGTTGGTACAAAAGATTCCAACATCTCGGCTTGTTTATAAGTTTGATAAGGATCACTCAAACCTGAACCTGATAAACCACGGAGGTCCTCTGAATGAACGGTCCAAGTGGAGGCTATGATAATTGTGTTTCTCAGGTATGATTTCGGGTCAACATACACAAGAAGTTCTCGAGCATTCAACGGAGACCTGGGAGCCTAGATGGAGATCAACTCAGACATCACCATAGGCATAGGGTTGTTGACAACCCAATTTGCAACCCAATCCATGGATTACCTGCAAAAATCGACGAGAGAATTTAACAGAATCATAATTCGAATTATAAAGGGGAGAAACAACAGATGAAAAAATATGTTTGGGATTGTGTCAATAGTCTATATGATTCCTTTGAGTAGTATTCATTTTCTCTTCAACTGAATCGTGCCACAGTCGCAACATCCATGTCGTCTGCTCTCATCAATAGTCATCAGTTAGTTGGTGAAGTCCAGAGTTGGTCAATGCCACACTATGTCTCCACTAAAAGCACGACCAACAACACCAAATGCAAACACTATGTTGCTCAAGTATGATTTTGGGTGAGGTGAAAACCAACCACGTGTAATTTTTGGATAGGCAGGAGGACGAAGAAAACTAAGCTCACTAATTGGCTGCAGTGAAGAGTCTTTGGACATCCAAAGTCTGAAGTGAAAAACGCCTTCAGCGAATGAGCCTTCGACTGAGCAACCAAGCAATTTCACTAGATTCCTGTGTTGAACACGACTGATAAGATTCACTTCATTCAGAAATTCAACATCTACATGCCTTGTACCCATATAGAGTCATTTTACTGCAATCACTTTGCCATCAGGGAGAATCCCATATGGATCGACAAACTTCAAGAAAACATTTTCTCCAATTTTACTAGGTGCTGTTATTTCCAAATATCTAATTTATTTAATTGTAAGAGATATTAAGCTCTCACCTTATAGACGGATCCAAAACCTCCATCTCCAAGTTTGTTCTCTAGTTTGAAATTGGAGGTGGCCTCTCTCAGAATTTCGTACTTGAAAATGAGCTCTGGATTCGCTATGCTCGACCCTAAGACAGAATCATCTTCCCCACCTGCGAAAGCAATTACAAGGTGTCTATTTATCTTGCACACAAGGTAATCAGAAGCATCTTAGGTCCTTAACAGTAAGTAAGTTAGCTGCAAGTTCAGGACCTCCGATTCGATAAATCTGTTGCCGACGTTTTTGACGAGAGAAAATATTCCACATCCAAATGCTTATGAGTGCAATTAATACAACCGTGGCAGCTACTACGCCCAAAATTATCCCAAGAACATTAGCTTTTGTCCTTCTGCAAAATTTGCACAACAATTCTAATTTAATTAGCTATGTTTTATTTTACCAAAACAAAATCCTAAAACAATACCATATTCCTTATCATGGTAAACAATGTAAGAACATACCAGAAGATACTGGAGGACTTTCTCCTGTCGGCGGCGAGAGAACGGAAGTGTTGAAAAATTCATAGACCTCGTAACGCAAATAGCAGTTCTTAGATTCGAATTGTGCCCCAACAGCTCCACTTTGGCATCGGAATATATATGACAAGGTGTCACTTTGGCATGATTTGCAACTTGTTTGGGACAGATCTCTCCAACATTGCACCAAGTTGTATATATTCTGCGAAAAATTACTAGGTACGACGACTGAATTTGCAACAAAAAGTTTGGGAGCCTCTATAGCTTGTGCAGAACATTTAAGAGCAGGACCTTAACAACATTTGTGAGCAGGACTGAATGCAAACACTGTGTTTCTCAGGTATGATTTTAGGTGAGGTGAAAATGAGCCACGTGTAATTTTTGGATAGGTAGGAGGATGACGAAAATTAAGCTCACCCATTGGCTACAGTGAATAGTCTTTGGATATCCAAAACCCGCAATGAAAAATTCCTTCAGCGTAAATAAAAATTGTTTTTTATTATGTGTGGTGACGGGTAGTTAGGAGTGTTACATCTTCACATTACATGCAAGCCAGTTGTCCAAAATCATCTTCAACCTCATCTTCCTCATAAGGGGCACTGGAAGATGGTGTTTGAGAGATGGAAATCACAAGTTGTTGTGGTAAAGGAGACCCTCAGGTTGTAGCATCATGTTTTTGCAAGCACGCTTTGTAATTCATCATTTAATAAAATAACTTGCTAAAGAATCTCGTCATCTATATGGTCATAATCAATAATATATTGTCAATAAATCAAATTAAAATTTCCTAGAAACAAACTTAAAGAACTCAAAAAACTTCATACAGTGTCTCAAGACCCATATGTTTTTAAGCCTGCCTCTTAATAACATTTCCATGTACTACAATGATTTTAATAACTAAATGAAAAATATATAATACTCATTTCATGGACTTGAATGTAAAGAGCAGAAAACAAAAAAATAAGGCATTCAGAATAAGATTAGCTTTTGCAAGAAGTTGAGATTGATATCAAACAAACATTTCAATGGGTGTGCCATCAAAAATAGTACTCATGATGTGAACATGGACCTAAATCCACTTTATGATACAAAGGCCATTTTCATTCTAGATTATAACTCTATATGGAGTTGACATTAATAACAGAAGCAAATAATATTATTAAAAAGTAATAACTAATGATAGAATATGCTCATATAGTCTAAAAAAGTTCAATTCAATGTTGGTGTTGCACAAAGATTAAAAGTAAGTAAACTCATATCTTAATTGATAATGCACTATGTGATATAAATTTTGAATCGAGCCAACATATAATCACTCCACCTCAATCGAGACTTGCCAATGCTAAAAAATAGAGATGTACTAACACCAATGCAGGTGCATTTGAGCGGATTCAATGGTCGACCCTACGAAGCCAGAGTCCGGAATAGGTTGGACACAATCTGTTGAGTATTCACTGAGATTGAAAATACCCTTTCAAGCTCTTCAAAGAATCAATCAAATCTCGTCTTCCAATCTCTAATTTAGGTGGACAACTTGGGGTTGTGGAGGGAACAACAGTCGAGACACCATGGTTGTTGCTTGGCACAAATGATCAAGTCATCAGCCTCTCAAAGGGCATGGTGCATTCTTTCAAACATTTTTGGATGGGCCCTAGGAGCATTCTCTATTGCTCTTGGAATTGAATTGAATTTCAATAATGGCGTAAAAAAATACCCATATGGGTGAAGTCAGTATCGATATCACCAAGCACATGATTGAAACCTAATCCACTGAAAAAAAAAAAAAAAAAAAAAAAAAGGTGAGCTTCTGAACACTGGCTTTCCTTAGAGTCTGGAATAGATATCACTACATTTGGAATGAACAATACAGTAGGCTACGAGATCTTGGTTGTCTCAACTGAATTTCAAATAGACTGATATGTCAGAGAACTGCAACAAATTAAATAAAACAAGGAATAATAAGTTTCTTAGAGTGACTCATGAGCAAATTTAAGAGAGTGTTGAAATTTGCACAACTTTGGTTTACTTGACATTGCTCCTAACTGACAACATTAACAAAATGCTATGCAATGTAGATCTAATCGTAGAGGAGCCTATTTGCACAGACAAAATCAAGGTGCATTCTACAACCTGAGTGAGTGTGGTGATACATCAACTCTTTGAACTTGTGGAATAATTCATTTAATTTTGATGGTACATTGGGAACTATTGAATATGCACACAAACCTAGACACATCTAAACCCATATTCAATAAGCACCATGTGAAGCTTGATGCTACATCTCTTGAGTTCGTAAAAACCAATGGATCTTGAGCTCATACAAACAAATAACTGACATATCAAATACTGTAACTCTGGTATGCAACCTAAAGGTGCATATCAGATCCATGATTAGATGGCTTTAGGCTAGATTAGTTCCCTATCCTACTTCAAAATCCAGATTCTTGAAGTGGAACAGTAACTCCTTCACAAAGTTTTTATTTTATTTTTTATTTTGAGCTGACTCATCTCAGGGCTCAAACACAACTCATGGTTATTAGGCATCCACATTCTCACCATAGCTTGAGAGGTCCACATCTACAGTTTAATAAGAGATCTTAAAAAAGGCATTAAAGTATAGATCTCAAATTAATCAACAAATACAAAGGTGCAGTCTTTAAAACTCCAATTCAGTTTTCTAGGGTTTAAATTGAACATGAGTTGTTTAAAAAATTGGCCCACAATTTCTGATCAAACAAGCTCCATATTTTGAAAGCCTAGCATGTGAGGGAATTCAAATATCTTTTAAGGATTCAAAAACCAAAAAATTTGGAAGAAAACCAATGGAATGAAATAAATGTTGTTAAATCCGCAAGCACATTCACCTTTCAACGATTGAAGGGTGAAATTTAAATCCATATTAAGGATTAAAAATACCAAAATTAATAAACATATTGGAGGAACACAACTGCCATGCAATCTAGATTCTCTACTATTAAATTCATAAGCACATTCACCATTCAGGGATTCAAGGGTGAAATTCAAATCCATAGTAAGGATTAAAAAGCCCAAAATGAATAAACATATTGGAAGAAAACAAATGGCATGCAAGAAATGTTGTTAAATTCACAATCATATTCACCCTTCAGCATGAGAAAGTACAATAAAATAGTAGAATAAGAGAGGAACAAAAACATGTCACTAAAAAAAATCCTGATTTGGATCCTTTTCATTAGATGCACTGAAGAGAAATATACAACGCACTTGTACAAAGACAAATCATCCCAATAGATGAACATTGAATACAATATAGATATATTTACATATTTGTTGAAGCAACCATGGACCTTTAGCCGCAATGCTAATGATAAATTAGCTTTATTTTTTACAAGAAGGAAAGTTGCCTCTTCTTCTGGAGGAAGAATAAGGGAGTTTGTGGTTGAGATAGAAAAGATCATCTATCATGAGACTCAACATATTCCAACATCTCAGTTGGAGCACTGGTAAGGTTCAATTCCAACAATTGTCTGGGCTCTGAACATAGGAGTAGGTGTAGGGTTCGAACTGTCCCACTGAAGCGGACACTTGAAATCAACCTTCCTGTAAACATAGTACATGATATTGTCCATGGATTTTAGCTTGAACATACTCCATCCAGTGCCTTCCATGACTCTTGCAGGAACAAATCCCACCATTGAAAACATGGAAGCGATGAGTATCCCTCACAATTAGCTCCCTCCCAACAATCTTGGAAATGAACTTGATGCTACTGTGGTAGTCATAAAAAACACAGAGGTTCTTTTTTATTCGGATGGTTTCTCTAAGAGGTGAGGTAATAAGCCCAAAATCAAGGGCCAACTTTTCACTATGGTGTTGGAGGATGCACTCCTTCTACTCCTCCTCAACATCTTGTAGCACACGGTTAGTGTCACATGAATATCCTGCATCCTTCATTTGTTGAGTTAATGTTTACAACATTGCATAGATCCATTCTAACTCTGGGTGCAATGAGTCACCAACAACAAATGCATGGACTGTATTCCTTACCTCAATCCAACTGACTATAGTCTCCTTTTTCTTTCCACTATCTTTCATCAATTTCCACACCCTTGCCACATCATCCCACCTACTAGCTTCAACATAAATGTTCGAGAGAAGGACATGAGTTCCAACACATTGTGGTTCCAACTTAAGAAGGTTTTTAGCTGCTCTTTTTCCTAGTTCCATGTCACCATGGACTTCGCAGGCACCCAGCAATGCCCCCCCAGACAGAAGCGCTAGGCTTAACAGGCATCTTGTTAATGAATTCTTCAGCTTCCTTGATTCTCCCACGACCAAGAAGGTCCACCATGTAGGCATAGTGCTTAGACGTGGGCATTATGCCATGATCACAAAACATAGCATCGAAGTAATGATGACCTCCATCTTCTAAGTCCACGTGGTTGCAAGTAGACAATACAAAAAAAAAGGTAATTTTATTTGGCTTTAGTCCCGCCTGTTGCATTTGTTCAAAAAATTGAAGGGATCCACTACCATCCCCATATTGTTCGTATCTTGCAACCATGGCAGCCCATGAGACCACATCCTTTGCTAGCATCAAATCATGTATTTGTTGGGCATCCTTCAGGAACCCGCTCTTCGAATACATTTTGATAAGAGAATCCCTTGCACATTTCTGTGATTCAAATCCAATTTTCACAATGTGGGCATGTATTTGCATTCCCTGTTCCAAGGCTGAAAGACTGGCACATGCACTGAGAATGCCGGAGTACACAAACTCATCAGGTTTCATGCCATGAAATGGTAGTTGGCAATAAATCTTCAGAGCCTCCTTGTATGGCGCCAAGAAAGCACCACGAGCCTGGTATGAGAAGTTGATTGGGCATCTTCTGAAACTCAATCTCAAACATTATGATCTTGATGATGCAACTTTGTTAAGTTGGAAAAATAGTTGTGTATCTTTTGGTGTATGTAGATGATCTTTTGATGATAGGGAACAATGAGAACGATATTGCATCGATAAAGAAAGAACTGAGGAAAGGTTTTGAAATGACAAATTTGAGCTATGTTCACTACTATCTTGGTATTGAAGTAACCCAACATCCGAAGTTTATATTCATCCCTCAGAAGAAGTAAATTGGAGATCTGTTGAACATGTTTGGCATGGTTGAGTGCAATCCTTTAACTACTCCAATGGAACAGGATGTAAAGCTCACATCCATTGAAGGAAAAGAATTTGAGGTTGCGACAAAGTATAGGCAGATTGTAGGAAGTCTCAACTACCTGACTACTACCAGACCATGCATTTCATTTGCTATTGGAATCCTCTCTAGGTTTATGCAAAAGCCTTGTGAGGGTCATTAGTTTGCTGCAAAAGGAGTTCTAAAGTACTTGAAGGGAACTCAAGACTTTGGACTCAAGTATAGACAGGTGGGTGACTTCAGCTTGATTGGATACTCTTATTCAGACTTTGATAGAGATAAAGAAATCGAAGTATCTACTTCAGGTTATGTTATGAGTCTTGGATCAGGAGTTGTCTCCTGGAGGTCACATAAACAATCAATTCTAGCAGATTCCAAAACTGAGGTAGAATATGTGGCAACAGTTGAAGCAACCAAGGAAATTGTGTGGCTAAGGAAAATTCTGGAATATTTGTAGGAGAAACTAGTACATTCAACTCCTCTTTTGATTGACAACAGTTCTACAATAAAGTTGGCCAAGAACCCAAAGTTCCATGATCAAACGAAGCACATCTATACAAAATACCATCTGATTCGACATCATGTTGAGGCTAAAACAATCCACCTAC
This sequence comes from Pinus tabuliformis, assembly GCA_031772625.1. Lineage (NCBI taxonomy): Eukaryota > Viridiplantae > Streptophyta > Pinopsida > Pinales > Pinaceae > Pinus > Pinus tabuliformis. The sequence goes on along the minus strand of CM062812.1, from coordinate 476,976,281 downwards.
GACATTGTTCCACAAATGAGCAGATTGTAGACATCTTCACCAAAGCACTTAGAAGGGAAAATTTTGAAAGATTCAGAATGATTCTTGGACACACCAACATCCCTTCAGATAAGGAGGGGAATGTTGAAACCTATTCTTTAGGATTAGGAAAACTTATGTAAATAAAAAAAATAAAGGAAGTTAGAAGACGAAGAGACATTGGGAGATGAAACCCAATAATCTCCCTCTCCTTGTATATATTCATATTATCTCTTAATGCAAAACACAATTTGATTCAGATTTACAAACTTGGCCTGACAGGAAAGACACTTAGAATAATCATATTAGGTAAATGAGAGTAGTAAGCATATGATGAAATGACAACAAGCACAATACTTAGACATTTGTTTTCCTGTTTATGGCATGTGAAGCATCAAGGGGCTCTAGTTTCTACTTATGGATCGATGGATGCAAACTTCGATTTGTGGGATACTCACAATAGCCAAGGCTCTTAGTGGAAGTAGCTCATGACCTTCTTAACTCCTTTAGTTATTTGAAACCTTGCTAAACCTTGCTCTGATACCACTTGTTATTTAGAGGCAGAGATAAACATGCAAACATAAGACAAATAAGTACACAAGCTTCTGCTTGAATAAAGAAGTTCTATTCATTAATTATTCTCTCATATACATCCACCGAGTTGTTGTTATTATCTCTTCTTACTTCACATTACAATGACCCAACCATGAGTATATAAGCACTAAAATTTCTAAATATGGAATCATGCAAACTCTAGATTTCTTTTCCTCATGCAAACTATGGCTTGACACTTTAACTAAACTTTTCTAACTTCACTTAAACATAAATCAACATTTTTCTTTTCCTTTGCTTTTCTTGACAAGGCATTAACTTTTTAACCCTAACCCTAACTCACTTGGCTTCTAATATTAGACTTAACTTGCTTTCCTTCACTTAACTTAACTCTTCATACATTGCATGCATACGAGAGTACTTACTATTTCTATCAAGTGAAATGTTTTTGATCTATGACAAAGTTGCGATCAACGACAGTAAATCAAATAGGAAATTTAGGGATAGGTTTGTATGAATTGTATGCTCTTATAATTTTTAAATTACTATAGGAGACTAGAGTTCACTTAGTTGTAACATATTTGAATATTTGACAACTTTTAGGCCAGTTGGGTTGTTGATTCTATAAGATTACTTTCATTCATATCATTTTTATATTGGTTATGATAAGGCATAATTGTATGGAATGATTATCTACATACTTCAATAAGTGTTAAACTTATGAATTTTAATAATCGTGAAATATAAAAAGTGAGGTGTAGTATGGAATCATGTAGTTTCAGATTGATAAAATCGATGAGATGAAATGAGTCACGATGCACCACAAACCTATAGTGATGGACCATCCGGGTGCACTAAGTGAGTCTCCGATGTGGGTGACTATAGGGGCATGACAATGACTTTTTAGGTTAAATTAAAGTTAATGCTAGAGGTACTCTTTCAACCTCATTAATAATTTATTTCCCTAGTTTGAAATGATATCAATTACTAATATTACTTATTTAGAGGACGTCCTTCAATTCTTGGAGGAGGAGTTAGTTTCTAGTTTCTTGCAAATTTATATCAAAGTTTTAGTTGAAGTAATTTAAAAAATTTCATATATTAAAAAAAAAAATTAGCTCATGGAATGTAACTCAATTGACAATCACCTTGTTATGAAGTATTATGTAAAAGCATGAGATTCAAAGTTCAAATCCTCGTGAGTTAGGTCAACCAAAAAATAATAATTTTTATCTATTTATTTATTATATTTTTAGAATGTGGTATGTATATTGTAATTGTTTTGAAATCAAATTATCTTTAATTTATTACTTTTATATAATTTTCAAATAAATATACATTAAATTAAATACTTAAAAATTGGTTAAAAATATTCTAACTTTTCAAAATGTTATATTTTAATTTTATAATTAACTAAAAAAATAATATAATTAACATATTCTAATTTTATATTTAATTTAAAAGGATTAATGAAAAAGGAAAAATATAATATAAAATAAAGAAAATGATATGATTAAATTTCATGCAGTTTGAATATCTCTTTTCAAAAATTAAAAATGTAATTATCCCCTATCCACTCATCGAATCCCTGTGGAAACTTCCCGAATGCAATGACAAACAAGTTATCTCTAATGGTATCAACAAAGATCGAAGGGACATAAGAGGAATGGATGTCCTAGAAATCTTGTCAGAAAAAGTAAGTTGTCGTGTTCTTTAGAGTCGGCTATCCCCACAAAACAAAGAACCCAAAAAATCATTGTCTTTATATAAGATAACATGAATGGTGAGTGAAATAGCACCTCGATATAGAGTGCGAGACTTAAAGCACACTGTAAGAGTCATAATATTGTCTTAAATTGACATGGTGATATATAAAATCGATGAGATGAAATGAGTCACGATGCACCACAAACCTATAGTGATGGACCATCCGAGTGCACTAAGTGAGTCTCCGATGTGGGTGACTATAGGGGCATGACAATGACTTTTTAGGTTAAATTAAAGTTAATGATAGAGGCACTCTTTCACCTCATTAATAATTTATTTCCCTAGTTTGAAATGATATCAATTACTAATATTACTTATTTAGATGTCATCCTTCAATTCTTGGAGGAGGAGTTAGTTTCTAGTTTCTTGCAAATTTATATCAAAGTTTTAGTTGAAGTAATTTAAAAAATTTCATATATTTAAAAAAAAAAAATTAGCTCATGGAATGTAACTCAATTGACAATCACCTTGCTATGAAGTATTATGTAAAAGCATGAGATTCAAAGTTCAAATCCTGGTGAGTTAGGTCAACCAAAAAATAATAATTTTTATCTATTTATTTATTATATTTTTAGAATGTGGTATGTATATTGTAATTGTTTTGAAATCAAATTATCTTTAATTTATCACTTTTACATAATTTTCAAATAAATATACATTAAATTAAATACTTAAAAATTGGTTAAAAATATTCTAACTTTTCAAAATGTTATATTTTAATTTTATAATTAATTAAAAAATTAATATAATTAACATATTCTAATTTTAAATTTAATTTAAAAGGATTAATGAAAAAGGAAAAATATAAAATAAAATAAAGAAAATGATATGATTAAAATTCATGCAGTTTGAATATCTCTTTTCAAAAATTAATAATATAATTATCCCCTATCCACTCATGGAATCCCTATGGAAACTTTCCGAATGCAATGACAAACAAGTTGTCTCTAATGGTATCAGCAAAGATCGAAGGGACATAAGAGGAATGGATGTCCTAGAAATCTTGTCAGAAAAAGTAAGTTGTCGTGTTCTTTAGAGTCGGCTATCCCCACAAAACAAAGAGCCCAAAAAATCATTGTCTTTATATAAGATAACATGAATGGTGAGTGAAATAGCACTTCGATATAGAGTGCGAGACTTAAAGCACATTGTAAGAGTCATAATATTGTCTTAAATTGACATGGTGATGTAGAGTGCGAGACTTAAAGCAGACTGTAAGAGTCATAATGGGACATAAGAGGAATGAATGTCCTAGAAATCTTGTCAGAAAAAGTAAGTTGTCGTGTTCTTTAGAGTCGGCTATCCCCACAAAACAAAGAGCCCAAAAAATCATTGTCTTTATATAAGATAACATGAATGGTGAGTGAAATAGCACTTCGATATAGAGTGCGAGACTTAAAGCACACTGTAAGAGTCATAATATTGTATTAAATTGACATGGTGATATAGAGTGCGAGACTTAAAGCACACTCTAAAGTCATAATATTGTCTTAAATTGACATTGTTTCGTCTTAATTGTTAATTGTCTTAAATGAGTTTCATCTCAATTGGCATCCTTTTAAGTGACCATTGTCTTAAATATCTTTGTCCTAAACTGTTTTTGTCTTAAATATAAAGTTTTGTCTTAAAATATTTGTCTCAAACAGTTTTTGTCTTAAATATAAAGTTTTGTCTTAAACCCTTTTTTGTCTTAAATATAAAGTTTTGTTTTAAAATATTTTTGTCTTATATAAAATTACGTCTTAAACTATTTTTGTCTCAAACTGTTTTTGTTTTAAATATAAAGTTTTGTTTTAAAATATTTTTGTCTTAAATTGATTTTGTCTTAAATATAAAATTATGTCTTAAACTATTTTTGTCTCAAACTGTTTTTGTTTTAAATATAAAGTTTTGTCTTAAAATATTTTTGTCTCAAACTATTTTTTGTCTTAAATACTGTTTTTGTCTTAAATATAAAGTTTTATCTTAAACCCTTTTTTGTCTTAGATATGAAGTTCTCTTTTAAAATATTTTTGTCTTAAATTGATTGTCTTAAATATAAAATTATGTCTTAATCTATTTTTGTCTCAAACTATTTTTGTCTTAAATATAAAGTTTTGTCTTAAAATATTTTTGTCTCAAACTATTTTTTGTCTTAAATTTTATATTTAAGACAATTCAATTCATATTAAATTTTAATGAAAAATAATTAAAATAAAAGGTGACATTTTAAGACAAAAGATTTCTTTTGTCTTAAAAAAATGTCTTAAAAGTGCCCTTAATGTATTAATGTCATTATGATGTTCAATATATTACCTCTATCCATACAGGGAATTGAATCATTTACTTCACATCAAAAAGTGGCTTAACAAAACACTGCCATCTATCCTAAATTCTTTAAACCTTTATATTAAATTATAAAATGCATTTAAACACAATTAAATTTATAATAAACAAATTAATTAAAATCAAGTTAATAAAACTAAAATAAAATAACTTAATAATTAAAATAATATTATTTTAAATTCTCGATAAAAATAATTTAATTTAATAACATTCCAGTAAAATAACTAAATAATTCACCCTAATACGATAATAAACATATTAATAATCGAATTAATAAAACTAAAATAAAATAACTTAATAATTAAAATAATATTATTTTAAAATTCTTGATAAAAATAATTTAATTTAATAACATTCCATTAAAATAACTAAATAATCATGCTAGCAGTAACCTTTCACCATAATAATGGGAAGTAATGAAATTTGACCATTTTTCACTTTTATCAACTTTGTGATATAAATATTTGAATTATTCTTCACTCTTATCGACTTTGTAATATAAATTAAATATTTGTTTGATTAATAAAATTGAACCATTGTTCACTGCTATCCCCTTTCTTTATAAGCTTTTGATTGATGAATGACAATAAGTACAAGGCAATCACTGGTATCAATGCAGATCTATTTCAATCTTTTTTTTCTTTTTCTTTCTGGGTCACTAAAGATGGATGTATAAGCATGTGAATATTGGTGTTATTTTGAATTTAGATTTTTTGTAAATGTCTCTCAATAGTTTTTTTGGCAGAGTAAGTGATTCAGAAATGTTACAAGAGTGACTATGGAATGGTGTAAAAAAAAAATGGAATTTTTAAATTAATAAATTTTTGTTGTTTTTATATGTTTATTATTTATTTCGTTATGGGAAGGTAGCATAAAATTTGAACTCAAAATTTTCCATTCAGTGAAACCAAATTAATAATAAATAAATTAAGGAATTTAGACTTCTGTGATCCATAACATTGTCTGGATAATCTTCGGCAAAATCACATAATCAGTCTTTTGTCGACGCGTTTCGAACCAACCATTGTGGTTCATCGTCAGAACAAGTTGAACCACACTGGTTGGTTCGAAACGAGTCGACAAAAGACTGATTATGTGATTTTGCCGAAAATTATCTAGACAATAAATAAATTAATAAAATCTTAAAATTATTTAATAATTATATTATTATATTTTATGTGAATTTAACAATAAAATTAAAATTATTTTTAATTGATATATTTGAATAAATTAATTATTTAAACTGCAATTACGAAATTAAAACCAAAATCAAAACTTAAAATTAAATTAAAATATATAAAGCTAAGGTTAATACTTCAGCACAAGAATATCAAATTACTTTGATTCCACTTCTCAGTACTGTCGATAAGCTGCATAATAAATCTATAATATTAATCTGATTCTACTTCCCATTCTAGGTACATGGTAAATTTATAAGAATATTAGATAAATGTGAACCTACAAAGATGAAAAAAAGTAATTACTAACAACTATATTAATTTTTAATTCTTAAAAGTGTAAAAGTTCAATAAAGGAAGGCCTATCGGAATAAATAGATAAAAAAAATTAAAAATAAAGTAACGATTTAACGTATCAATACCATGTGCGTTTAACATTAGATAATGGAGAATAAAAAGGTGATTTCACATGTCCAGACTGATCTGTTTAATCTGAACCCATGCATATATAATTTTTAAAAAATGATAGGTTTTTAAATAGTTAAAAAATTTATCATAATTTGATTGTCAAAAGTGTGGCGATATTTATTACTGGTTTTTATTTGTAAATGTAGGTTATATCATCATTGTTATTCAAGGAAAATCAAGTAATATAAAATTATTGTGTTGGTGGTCTATAGTGGATGTCTTTGGGTTTTGAGTCATTAATCTATTTCATTATCTCAGAAATAATTTCTTAGCGAATCCATGTGAATTAGATATATATTGAAAAGAGTTGCCTTTAGTGCGACTTTTTGGAAGCTTTTTCGGTGGATTTTTTCAGTCTAATTTTTTAAAATCCAGCAAGAATTTATTGAAATCACAAGTTTGATGGGTAACCCTGCATAATCCAAGTGTCGTAGGGGTTTTTCAGGGTGCTGAATCCATATTGCTGTCAAAAAACTACTTTAAATAACACAAATCAAGATTTCACCTCAAATTTTTCTACTAGATTGGGACACCGGAAAGTCCAAAAAATCACACTAAATTAAAATACTTGCAAAAGTGATTCACTCCGAACAAATACCTCTAGATTTTGAGTCATTAACCTATTTCTTTACATAAAAAACAAATTCTCAAAGAATCAATATGAACACTTGCGATTTAGAGGCGAAAATCTTATTGTTGCAAACGTGATTTAGAGGAGAAAATCTTATTCTTATCACACCAGATAAGTTTAAGTACGTAGAATACGTGAAGGAAGCAAATGGATTTGAAATAGTAACCCAGAAGAATAATTTTGCAGAGGAGATAGTTACTTCCGACACATCTGCGACACTCGCTTTTTGGAATTGACAAATTATTTTGTCCTTCACGTTTGTTGAACCGTTTGCTGTTGTTAGATGAGGTCGTGAATGAGAATTGATGCAAAAAGCAGATGGCATCGCCATAAAATCAAATATTGATGGCATGGCGGCTGCGTACACCTCACACCACGCTTGAAATTTCGAAAAAGTTTCACTGTCACTTGAAGGTTCCGACGACCTGAGCACATTGCAATGTTTTCGTTATAAATGTGTGATAATGGACATGTGACACTGAAATTTTATCAGTGCCTTTGACTAATTAAAAATATATTTAACTATAGTCACTGACGCGTAATAGATATATTATGGCATAATTACTCGGTAAGAGCTAACCAGCTTGTTATAGGGCATTAAATGCCTCGTTATATGCAGGCTGGATAACTCAATAACACGCCTGGGCGGAGACTAGATAAATAAGAAATGGGTGTGCCCGTGTTATCTGGTTATCCAACCTGCATATAACTGGGCATTTAATGCCCTATGGCAGGCTGGTTAGCTCCAGCCTAGTTACTCTACACACATGTTTTGACACATGTTTTGAAATTTTCAATATTTAGTAATATTCACTTTTGGCTCACGAGACTTTTTAGGGTATAGGTTGTTTTGTAAATTATTTTGTGGTAAAAATTTAGTTATGTTAAGGATTCATGAAGTTTAGGATTGGTGCAATTCCCATATGATTTCGAGAGTTTTTTTAAATGGATGGTTCTGAGAATTTAGATGTCTTGAATGGATGACTTTGACTCAATCCACAAACTAGTTATATCAATAATTTTCATATTCACATACAAATTATAATCAACAAACAAATTATTAGTAAAACTATATATAAAAAAATATAATTTTTTCTCATGTTATTTTTTATTTTTTTCATTATTAACTTTTAAAAGCAAAGTTTATTATTTTAATTTTAATTTATAAATAACAAATAATATTAGAATTTCAATAAACTAAGTTTAACTATACAAGTTTGTGATTGTTCTAAATGAAAGTTCATAATATTTCTTAAATATATTTTTAAATATATAAATGAATTCAAAACCTTAAAAAAATAATACTTTTAAAATATACTTGTTTTCATATTTATAATGATTTTATTTTCATAAAACCAAATTTTCTTCTCATTTACTTTTTTAAATTAAAATATATATAAAAAAAAGAGCAAACTTAAAACATAAATTTATTCAAAATTATAATGAAAATTTATTCTAAATCTCACGAATAGAATATTAATCTGGTAAAAATAAATTAAAATAAAAAGCTAAATTTATTCACTTTTCTTTTTTTGGTAAACACACTTAGGGAATTGAACCTTGAATCTCAAAATTTACATAGTACTTTATTGAACTCCCCAATATGCATTCACTTATTCTCCTTTAACTAAATTAAAACCAACCTAGATCCATTTTAACCCCGGATCTATCAAGGGTAAAGAGATCAAATCTCTAGAGGTGCAAACCTCTTTTTTGAGTGCAAAATTTGAGGAAATGTTTGCACCTCAAGAGATTTGATCGCTCTTGGGGCTTGATAGATTAGCGGTTAAGATGGATCTAAGTTGGTTATATAATACTATATAATATCTATACTTGTCACTGTGTCTCTTTCTTATTCTTTCTCTATCTCAACCCCAAACATACACACACACTCTCTCTCTCTCTCTCTCTTCTATCTCTCTCGCCTTTCTCTCCCTCTCACTCTCCTTTCCCTCTTCCCTCCAGCGCTCCTCTCTCCCTCACTCTCTCTCCATATCTCCATTATCACTCCCTCTCTCTCCACCTTTCTCACTCCTGTTTCTTCTTCCATCCCTCTCTCTCCGTATCCTACTCCATCTCTCTCCCCCCTTCCCTCTATTGAGTCCTCTCTCTCTTCCTTCCTCTCTTCTCTCTAACCCTCTCACTATCTCCCTCTCTTCTCTCTAACCCTCTCACTATCTCCCTCCCTCTCTCTTTCTCTCTCTTCCCTCTATCTTTGTGTCTCCCTCTCTCTCTCTTCCCCATCTCTCTCCTCTCCTCTTCTCTCTCTTCCCTCCTCTCTCCCTCACTCTCCCCCCCATCATTCTCTTTCTTCCCCCTCAACTTTGTCACTATCTCCCTTCCTCTCTCCCTCTCTCCTCCTCCATCTCTCTCTCTCAAATTTGATTCCATGATATTGTGTTTAAAAAAATTCTATTGGTTGTAAAATATTAAGCCTATATTTTGGATCAATCATATCAAAGAAAATACAATAATGAAAAAATTAAAACAATCATGCACTATCTTTCCTCTATTATTGTTAGTCAATTTGTTTCCCTCTATTATTGTTAGCCAATTTGTTTGCTCTCATGGCTTGGATCCTTAGGTAAGATGAATTTATGTTGGTTTTTAGTAACATTATTTATATTTATATATTTCACATCTTTATATATAAAGTATTCTCATTTTTAATTTTATTGAAACCTTGATTTAATTTCTATGGGAATCTTTTTAGTAGTTGTCAGGATAGAGGGTTTAGATATATCTTAAAAGTAATAACTTTTTTCCTTTTAGATTTAATTAAAGAAATGTTATAAAATTAATTAAAATAAAATATTTATAAAATATTTTGATTGTGAAATAATATTTTGGCATGTGGTATTGATAAGCCATGGTATTGACCCATATTGTAACAAAGCTAATTTACATGTTAATAATATCCACAGTAAAATAGAGCTAAATATCCATAATTAATAATTGCATCACATTATTGTAAAATATTTTGATTGTATAAACACTTTATATTACCAAAATTATAACAAACTAAATTAAACTCAAAATAAAAATTTGAGATAGTTTCATCCCTCTTTATCTCACCATAAACTTTCATGAAATTGTCACTCCCAACACCATGTGAACCAAATTCTCTCTCCATGAAACTGTGACTTCCAACATCATCTCAACTTTGATATAACTTATTTACTTGCTATTTGAGCAATATGCCAACAATCCAGGCTATTTCCTAAACAGATATTTATCCCGCTTATTTTCGCCACATCGTCTAGCGATTGTTGGTGGGATGGCTACCAATGTGAAATTTTTGACCAGATAAACTGATACCAAAGATTGCAACACTTATGGATGACACATCGCCTATCAAATTCATGCCCCATACAATTAATGTGGACCTGTTAGTATGGAAAAACGTGAGATTGTATATATGGATATACAGGATAAATGTGACCATGTTCTCTTATATTCATAGCCATATTCCATTGATAAAAGATAGAGATCGCACATCTGCAACTATAAAGTATGTGTCCAATCCCAACAATTATCCAGTCTTATCCAACGGCTATAAATAAAAGCACGCCTGTGGAAGCTTAAATACCAAGCAATCACAAGACCACTGCATTAAGCAGCGAGACTTGCAGAGATTTTAATATCAAAGCAATCAGATGGAGAATGCCAGATATTTTTCCACGCTATTTTTACTGAGTTTTTGGGTGTTCTGGACATTAGTGGATGCCAGTACAAGTGTTAGCTATGATGGTAGAGCTTTGCTCATCAATGGACAGCGCAGGGTCTTAATCTCTGGTTCCATACATTACCCACGAAGCACTCCAGAGGTTTGTAATGTACTGGCCATATTTTTTGATATATATTTTTCATTGTTAGCTGTACATTTAAATTTTGTTGAATGGAATTAAACAGATGTGGCCAGATCTTATTGCCAAGTCTAAGGATGGGGGATTAGATGTTATTCAGACGTATGTCTTTTGGAATGGGCACGAGCCTGAGAAACGCCGGGTAATGAGCTTTTTAATTTTTTATAAAGCTTTTCATGTCTGTATGGTATTTTCAGATTGAGCTGTTAATTGATGATGAAGTTATGGTGGCCTGTAATTATTTTTGCAGTATAACTTTGAGGGAAGATTCGACTTGGTGAGGTTCTTGAAGACGGTGCAAGAAGCAGGCCTTTATGCTCATCTCAGAATAGGACCTTATGCTTGTGCAGAGTGGAATTATGGGTATGTGTATATAGACATAGAAAATTATTATATTATTTGGTATTTTATTGTAAATTGTTAATGGTAAGGTTAGTTGTAGTAAGAGCTTCGAGAGGGTGGGTTAGTCTATTGTTTGACTTTTATTGTATGGGTTAAAGATATCTAGTTGGAATTATACTATGAGTTAAGGTTCTTATTTCTGGATTATAAGGAGTCAAAAGTATTTATTTTGGGGTTTAAAATCGATCGGAAAGGATAACATCTCATTGTACCAATTACTCATATCTAAATAGACTTGTCTTTTATCAAAAATCCAAAACCATGGCATAAATTTTGGTTCACAATAAATCTTCTTTACAAAAAATGACTTTTATTATATGGGTTAAAATATCTAGTTGGAATTATAATCAGAGTCAAGATTCTTACTCCTTGACCCTGATTACAAGGGGCCAAAAATATTTACTTTGAGACTTAAATTTGAGTGGAAAAGATAACATCTTACTATGCCAACTACTCATATCCAAATAGACTTATCTTTTATCAAAAATCTGAAATCATGACATAAATTCTAGTTAATAATAAATCTTCATTTAAAAAAATAAAAATCAAATATATTCATTTTAATTATATATAAATTTTATTCCTATTTTTTTTTGTATTTGACTATAAAATTTTTAATTTTGAAAATTAAACTGGAAGAAAAACATATAGCACAACCACTGGCCTTAATTATGAACTTTGGATCTCATATTTTTTCCATAACAAAGTAGTTGGTCAGTATGAGATTCAGTAGCCATCTCACCGCTATTTCACATCTTGTGGGTACCCTTATGATATGTCAACACCCCTGTCAATTTGCAGAAGAAAATGGTTGAGAATAAACCTTCTAGACAAATTTGACTTTGTTCATGGCGGAAAACAAACCATTTTAAAAACTCATTACATAATTTTCTTGATTAAAGAAATATCTCAAAATCACCGCTGGTAGTTGTATCTTGAACGTCACTAGGGAGACTTTGTAAGATATTTATGTCAAGCAGGAAATGGTCAAAAGGCTGTAAAATCTGTTAGTAACCATTTGTATATACCTGCTAGATAAATACTGTAAAATTCATGCTTTACTCTTTAGTATATTCTCCCGAGTTAGAGAGTCAGTTCAATTAACTGCTCAACTATTCAAATATTGTTTTATTGAGCTCTTAAGTAGAGCTTCGGTTCTAAGTAAATTTTCTTTATCATATTTATCAATGGAAGATTACCTGTCACTGAAATCTTTGAAATGTTGTGACTTGCAGAGGTTTGCCTGTTTGGTTGCATTCCATACCGGGAATAGCTTTGAGAACAGACAACGAACCTTTCAAGGTGATTTTAGTTTATATTTTGTTCAATGGTATCTCTAATACATCGGACCACATTAATTTCAGACCAGTAAGCTGAATTGACAAAGTAGAAAAGATAAAAAAAAAAGACCAGTATTTTGAGATTCAGGTGCTTCTTTTTTGTATTTTACTCGGTAATTTCTACCCTACCCGACTCTCTTAGCTTCAGTTTAATTCGCTGAATGGTCATGCAAAACTTTATAGCAAAAAGAGTGAGTAAAGAAAACTAGAAAACTTTTTTGCAGGCCAAGGTAGACCCATTATCTTATCTGAACAAATTGTATATATTTGAATTGTTTTGTTTAGTATGAGATGCAAACCTTTACAACAAAGATAGTAGAAATGATGAAGGGAGCCAACCTTTTTGCATGGCAAGGTGGACCTATTATCTTGACACAGGTCAGTTGTCTGGTAATACTGGTTCACACGGTTGTTTGTATAATAAACTGTGGCTTTCTAGTTTTGTGCTGTAAGAGTTGTTTACACCGTTGTGCATAATGTAATGGTGCAACAACTTTTATGAAGTAATTTGTGTGTAGATAGAGAATGAATATCAATAAGTGGAATAATTGTTTACACGATTTTGTATAATGTAATGTTGCAACAATTTTTATTCATAGTTGTAACCTGGGTGCAGATAGAGAATGAATATCAACAAGTGGAACAATATTATGGTGAGAAGGGGAAGTCATATGTAAATTGGGCGGCTAACATGGCATTATCACTAAATACAAATATTCCATGGGTGATGTGTAAACAAACTGATGCTCCAGGTCCAATTGTAAGTATGGAAATATATATAGCTTTGTACATCCAGAGAAATTTCTCTTTCTACATAAATTTTATAATTTTTTAGTAAGTTATTATAAACTAAGGCTCACACTAATGTGCATTAATTGGTTTTATGTAGATCAATACTTGCAATGATTTCTATTGTGACTATTTCCAACCTAATTCTCCAAGAAAGCCAAAGATGTGGACTGAGAATTGGTCCGGATGGTAATGATTTTTAACCACGATAGCCACTGTTATATTGTGCATTTTTATTGTTTGGAAATACATTTTAGGCTTTCCTTTAATCTATTTTTGATGAAATTAAAGTGAGAACTTTATCATGGAAACAACAATTCCAAATGATTAAGTCAAATAAATAGTTATCCCAATTATACATAAAAGGTTATGTCTGCTTTTATTTAAAAAGAGATTGTCAAATAGGAAAGATAGGTAAATTTGAAAATATTAAAGAACATTGAACTAGGCTAGTCATTTGGAAGATGGTTAGATGATTGTTGTATAAAAGAAATAAGAGTGTTAATATGATCAAGCTATGTTGGTGGAGTATTTATTTTTCCAGCTTTATCACAAGGGGCCAAACATATCTCTTGAAATTGAAATAAAATGACTAGAAAATTCAACCATGCTTCCAATCACTAGAGTTACCGTAACACTAAATAAACTTTTAATTTAACTACATTAACTTAATTTAACCAAATTAACTAGATTTTAATAATCATATCTAAGTCCATATAAATCATATGTCCTAACTTTAAAATTAAATCATCATTATTATTATTATATGTTAAAAAATTAAATATTTGGAAAAAATATTAGGCTTAATTTTAATATCAAATTAAATTATAAACTTTAATAAAAATATCATCCATTTAAAAAATATTAATATTTTAATTATTATTAAAAAAATATTCATCAATCTAAATATTTTATAATTTTAAATTTATAATAAATTAAAAAAATCATCAACGTAAATATCAAATAATTTTTTTTTTAAATTTGGTAAGAACCATATATTTTCATCATTTCAAACTTATATCCCATCAAAAAATAACACAATTTGAACCCAAGATTAAATATTAAAGTACCCGAGCCAACTAAATATGAAATAAATTTAAATTTAAATTTAAAATAAATTCATAAATATTAAATAAATTTAAATTTAAATTTAAAATCAATTCAAGCTAATTTAATTTAAAATAAATTCAAATAAATTTAATTGTTTGACATATTATATACTTTTCTACTGATAATTATTTTTTTATTTAATTTTTAATTTAATTATAACTCACTATCTCCTCTAATATAAGAATAGTCCACTAACCAGCTATCTCCTAATTTTTATATTATTTTTTTATCTCTCCATTTTTATAGCCATATAATTTCCTTTTTTTTTCCATTAACGGGATAAATAAAAACAAAAGAATCTGCAAACTATTGCGGAGTCCGGTGGCTTCCTATTAAACATTGTTTTTATATTACAGGTTTCAGACGTTCGGAGGGAGGACCCCTCACAGACCTGCCGAGGATGTCGCGTTCGCAGTGGCCCGATTTTTTCAGAGAGGAGGAACATTCCAGAACTATTACATGGTGGATTTTGATCTTCTTTCATCGTCTGCTTGAGCCGATACACATTTATAATTGTGTTATTAATTTCTTTGTATGTTGCAGTACCATGGAGGCACAAACTTTGGGCGGACAAGCGGCGGTCCATTCATTACCACCAGTTATGACTACGATGCCCCTATTGACGAATATGGTAGGCCAGAGTTGCCCTTGCCTAATTTTATTCGTCACTGAAAGACTGTGGGGGAGGTTTTTCTAAAGGGTTACACACTTGAAAATCTGTGCACCTGGGTTGTATATCATTGGAGAATGAGTCTGGTTCAATTATCCTTCCATAATCAGAAACCATAAAGTTAGGAACCGTTATAAGTTTATACTGGGATTTTTGTCCTTTATTTGAAACCATATGTATTCTATGTTTATTTATATTGGGCTCTGGTAAAATTGTAAGCAGTGAGGCGACTGAATTTGTATACATTCCTAAATTCCATTCATCAGAATAGACCTAACTGGCTTTCTCTGTAAATATGCCCTGCTTAGTTAAAAAAAATCGATCAAAAGTCGTTCTCTATTTCTGTGTAATCGCGGTCCTCTGTGATCCTTACAGGGAATATAAGGCAGCCGAAGTGGGGGCATCTGAAAGAGTTGCACAAAGCGATAAAACTATGTGAACCTGCGCTAATCTATGGAGACATGAATATCATTTCACTGGGCAAAGACTTTAAGGTTTGTCATTTAATTGAATAATTTATACATAATTCCATTATATATAATCGTTTAACCCTTGCAAGAGAGTGCTGTTCTAAAAGCTGTTGAGATGGAAACTAATGACACTTTTAGGCATCAAACTTACCCTGAATATGCAGGCAACGGTATATTCTACAAAGAATTCTGGTGTATGTGCTGCCTTCCTTACCAACGTCCACAGTACGCAGGATGCAACCGTGCGATTCAATGGGGTATCTTATAATCTACCTGCTTGGTCTGTCAGTGTCTTGCCCGACTGCAAAAATGTGGTCTATAACACTGCAAGGGTTAGTGATATTTTCTATTGATTGTCATCAGAATAGCTGAGGTGATGATGAAAATTGTGGGATTATATAGGACCTTTAATCAGATGTGTATATAATGTTACAGATTAGTATACAGACTTCCGTAATGGGAATGGAGCAGGTCAGCATGGAGTCCCTGCATCCTGTTGGAACATCAAGTGGAGATACAAGAAAAATATCTGTAAACTGGTCATGGCACAAAGAACATGTTGGAATATGGGGAGAAAACAAATTCTCTGCCCAAGGCTTGTTAGAGCAGCTTAGCACAGTTTTAGATAAAAGTGATTATCTATGGTATACAATAAGGTATTATGAACCTGTAATTAACTTCTGGATTTGAGACAAGGGGAGATTAATACGCTTTACCCCAAATATTTTTCCGATTAGGAATTTGGGTTTTTGTGGAAGTTCACGGATTGTTGTTATAGCACCCTTCTTCAGCAAAAATTCCCAGCAATAACAATTTCATGTCTTCTGGCTTTCTCTAGTTTGTGGTTGTTATCCAGATGTGATAGGACTATTCTTCACAAATTTGTTAGGATTTTGATTAAGTATTTTATCAATACAGTGTCTATATCAATGAAGATGAACCGTTTTTAAAGAGTGGAAGCCAACTAGTCTTGCATGTGGATAGTCGAGGACATACGCTTCATGTGTTTGTCAATGGCAATCTCGCAGGTGACTAAAATGTTTAATATTGAACTATTTAATTTCTAAAGCAATTGCTGTTGATTGATTTGGCACACCAGGAAAACTAATTTCTTAAACTTCTGTTGTATGTGAAAATGAATAGTTTGATATAGGATTGGATTGATGGATTGGTTGGTTAAATTCAGAAAAAGAAGATTATGAACATGATGATGATGTTTTACAGGATCTCAGACTGGAGATTATTCGAAATGGGGGTTTACGTTTGAGAAGCCGATTGCACTGCAGGCTGGAGAGAATCGTATTGCTCTACTAAGCATGACAGTTGGATTGCAGGTTCGATTCCGTACCTGAACGCTTAGAGGATATAAATATTGAAAGCAGAGTTTATTGCTTTTAAATAAGCAGTCTTAAAAATACATCTACTACTGAGGCTATCTCAGTCAACTGCTCTCGGTATGAACTAAGGGGAATTGATTGTTTTTGGTGAATAGAACATTGGACCTTTCTTTGATACATGGCCGACGGGAATTAATGGTCCTGTGAAATTGCTGGGACTTAGAAATGGTCCAATGGATTTGAGCTCCCAAACTTGGTATTACCAGGTACTTACTGCCAAACTAGGTCATGCTATCCATTTGTTTGCTGCCACTTTTCATCTGATTTTTACCAGTAATAATCCCAGCAAGTTATAGCTAGGAATGATTGATCTCTGGGTGGTATTTTGATCAAGTTTTGCCATGTGTGCATCCTCAATCGAGATTCCCCTTCTAACATTGAAGACTATCAATTTTCCTTTTAATAACAGATAGGTCTGAAGGGTGAATACGTACAACTATATTCGGACACTGGAGCAAAGCAAATCGAATGGATTTCAGGAGTAAACCCTCCCAAACAAACTGCTCTCATCTGGTACAAGGTAATCAGTGTCTCTGATTCATCTGCAGATATGAAATTCTTCTTCTATTTGGTGTTTTATAGTCTAGATAGGGGATATCAAACTCCTTCAGTCACACATAATTTCACAAATGATTTGCATCAGTTAAAGTTTGGACTTGGGCTGCTTGCATGACGAAGTCATTCCAACCACTAATCCTATACTAGCATAGATGGATCCGTTGTAGTTACAGTGACAGCCAGAGCTTTGCTGATCGTTGTTTTGATGGGATCATGTAGACAGAGTTTAACGCACCTGAAGGCACCAATTCAGTGGCCTTGGATCTAAGCACCATGAACAAAGGGCAAGCATGGGTAAATGGAAATCATATTGGGCGCTATTTTGTTTCATTGAAGGCTCCCACTGATGGCTGCTCTAATATATGCGATTACAGAGGCACTTATTACTCATCCAAATGTGACACGAACTGTGGAGAACCCACTCAAAAATGGTAACTATTAATTAGCAAAATCATTAGAAATATTCGTTCCTAGATCAAGCTTCTTTGTAGAGATCATAGTACTATACCTCCTGGAGTATGAGGTAAAACTGCTTTCGGTGTGTATCACTCTGTAAAATTAGCAGGGTAGGTCTACCGTTACCTGAGGAGGAACCTTGGGCCTGGCAGACATAAGCCTGGGGATGTCTGTCAGTGGAGTAGCCTTATTAAGCATTGACCAGGCTTTTGCTGTAACTATGTTGCGTGCAAGAGGGTTTACTTAAGGGCAAATGCTCCTTACACTGCCTTACCTGTGCTAGCCTAAGCAAGCTGCCCGTTCTCCTTTGATAGTTTCAGCAAATTTTTACCTGTTCCAGAAAAAAACCATTGATATTGATACTAAACAGAATAACTACCTCAAGCAGGTACCATGTTCCTCGCTCATGGCTGCACCCAACAAAGAATGTATTAGTTCTGCTCGAGGAAGTAGGCGGTGATCCTTCTGGAATTTCATTCGGGACAAGATACGTTGACACTGTCTGTGCCCATGTGTCTCAAGCTCATCCTACTGTCAGCTCATTGACATTGCCAGAGCTTCGTCTCCAATGTTCTTCAAGGCAACACATATCATCCATAAGCTTTGCAAGCTTCGGAAATCCAAGTGGGTCCTGCAGAAATTTCATCAAGGGTTCTTGCCATGCAGTGAATTCAGCTTCCATTGTAGAAAAGGTATGCAATTCTTTAATACACGTTTTTGATTGAGGGAGATAACTGAAGGTCCGCTAACATAATTATTTTTTGTTCAGGCATGCCTTGGGAAGGCGAAATGTTCCATCTCTGTTTCCGAAGATTTGTTTGGAATCTCCTGTGCTGACAATCTCAAATCTTTGGCAGTTGAGGGAGTTTGCAAATATTGATGGAACACAGCTGCTAGGCATATTGTCAAATAAATATGTAAAAATATATCACTCACTTCTCCTCTCTATCAGATAATTTTATATATGGAAGCCTGCAAAAATGATCAATGACAAAGTTGAAGGCATAAAAGTGTATACACAAAGCTTAACATCTCCAGAGAGTCCCAAGTTCAAAAACCAACATAAAAGAAACATACTGGAGGGAAAAAATTCCTGAAGTTTCAGATTGCACTGTACCTCAAATCTTTCCTTGTTCAGAACGATTCTGACCCCGTTAAGGTGGTAGGTACACCATGACCTTCGTATTTAATCAAATCAGCTTTGATAAGTCAAATGTTATCTGATTCTGATAATACCTTCCATTCATGAAAGTCTGTTTATATACTGTTTAGCAGCAATCTAACCAGGTATATAGCCTATTCGCGGGTTTCTATGTCATCTTCGTCAAATGTCAAACCTTCTTGATATGAATATAGACTTCCCAAAAATGGGATTAATGCGCAAATGGTCGTCTATCAGATCTGAGTCGCTTTTGGCTTGCTATGGGTGCTATTATGTGGATCCCTTTCATTATCTAAATTATCTAAATGACTTTTCCTGTTAGATTATATTATGTTTTCGAGAAAGTCCAATTTATTTCTGTATCATTTGTTGCCTGCTAATTTCGTCCAATTGAACTGCATAGTGCACCATAGTGCACCATTTAAATGTGCCCCACATTATTATTTCCTTCCAACAAGTCAAACAAATACACCATTCTCCGGGTCAATCTCAAAAGGAAACTTGTCACTGGATTTCTTTACATTTTACATTTTTCACTTAGAAAGGTTTTATATATATATTTATATATGTGATACTATCTTTAGTAAAAATGAATTCAACATTCAGGAGAAAAAAGAAAAAAAAAATATAGTTTTACATTAATTTTATTATGGCTTCATAGTTGAGGAGGAAAGTCTGATATTCATGTCTTCTCCTCTATCTTCAATGAACACTTTTAGACAAATAGTGCTCTACTTCTTTGGAAATTGGCATTTCTGATTCACATCATTCTTATCTACTTCATCCTCTGGATGCAACTACTCAGATATTTACCAGCTTTTTGGTTATGACCGATGACTTTTGTTCCTCTTTGAATAAGCATGTGAATGAGGAAAATAATCTAGAAGATATGGGGGTGTTAGTAGAGCTAACACCAAAAAGTGGTCTTCTTGTAACCAAGAACTTGAACCCATCTAAAATTTCCCTTTGTATGGACATCTTGTTCTGTAGATCCCAACTAATCAATATCAATCATGACACATATCATAGCATATGTGAAAAGACCTAACTTAATCCTCTTTAAATAGGATTTGGTGTAACTACCCAAAGTGTTGCCAATATCTTTAACCACTAATAAGTTCCAAATATGAAGGGGTGGATTTGGGAGTTGAACCCAACTGGGATTTTGTTATGGGAAAAATAGAAGGATATATTGAAAGTGAAAACCAAGGAGTAACAAAAAGACCTACTTAATACCAAAATTAGGGACCCTCCTCTAAGGCACTTTGAAAATCAATAAGGTTTTCAAAATAAGTATAAACAAACATTGGAGTAGAGATCACTCTCAAAATGTTGTGTCTATGTTGAAATTTCATTGATAATATTAAGTAGAAGGCTATAAACCATTGAATATATAGATTAGCAAAGAGGGTTGGTAAAACGAAAGCAAATGTGTAACCTCCAACTTGAGAACCTCTTTGAATCTCTCCATAATAGAATCATTAGGCATAAAGGGTTTGAAGTGATTGAATTAGATTGATAACGCTGAACCACATCCTTAAAGGAAAGAGGGTTTGAGGATGATCCACAATTACCCATGGCACCACTAAGGGGTTGAATCTTTTACAATTTCATAGTCAAACAATAAATAATTATCATCAAGTTGTTTACCTTCAAAAATAAGTTGATACTTGACCATTGAGATCCCCTACTTGAGTGCCAATTTATGTTTAATCAAAAAAACCAAACCCACAAAATTGAAATTTTCCCTATTAACATGATAATGATTTGAACACTATCAATGTGATCATAACATTCTCTATTTAATTTCATCCCAATAACCACTTCATAAGAAAGCATTAATACTTGGCATGCAAGTATTTTGTCAATCACTTCACATTCACATTCAAACTTTTTATCAAACACTTAGCCAACGCTCTCTAACTCTTTAAGAGCCGATTCCAAGCACTTGTGAAGAGATTTGGTAGTCACACCATTGTCCTTACTATACTTTTGAATTCCTAAGGGTTCAAACTTTTGTGAACATTGTTGAAAACACATTAGACTAAAGGATTTTTACCTTTACCCTCCCATGCCCATGACTAAAATAACTTGAGGATCATCTTTCTTTCATTCCCATAGCCTCAAATTCTTTGGCAGGTGAGGTCGATCTTTCCTTTTGATTTTCGAAATTTTTAAAACACAATCATTCTTGAGGATAATGACAACATAAGATAATTGAGATAGTTATTATATCCATATATGTTAGTGATTCTCTCCAAAAAGTATTTAAGGCTTTCAATCCAATTGGACATTTAGTGAGGGTTTCTTTTCTTTATGCTCTGACTCTACAAACATTTAATGGAGGATATATGACCCATATATGATTAAAATAAATCAAATCAAGACTAAAATGCAAGAATATATGACCAATATAAGTGCAAAAAAAAATAGTTAAATAAATTCTTTAATGAAATCAACCTTCTTACATAGAAACTCAAAATCTTCTTTAAAATTAGTAACTTATAATACTTTTTGAAATATTGTTTAAACCAACATAGAATTCAATTTTTCTTATTGATGGTAGTATGGCATGTATTTATATGTTATGCATAAACTATTTGTTAGGCTCAATAAACATTTTCAAATTTTAACATGAACTTAATTTAACAATCTCAACATTTAAGCTCCCAAAAAGAATGCTCCAAATTGAACTTGAATGACAACAAAATATATTATATTATCAAAGAAAATAACATCCCTTCCCTTAAGAGGCATGTGTCCTTTTATACATCTTTTGTGTTAACAACTACTGGGGAATCTTTTAATTTAACTTGTTTAAAAATAAGATATTCTCCAATAGATATGACTAAGATATTAAAATTAGACTCCTAGCAACCATTGAATGCCTAATTGTGAGTTAAGAATAGATTCTTTAACTGGATGGAAAATTAACATCAAGATGGATTCTTTAACTAGTGCCACTTAGGTTACATAATTAGATAGTAAATTGACATCAAAATAGATTCTTTAGCTAGTGGCACTTAGATTGCAGAACCATTGAAATAAAAAATAAATCACATAGTGGGTGAGGCAATCACCAAAAATTGTTTTCTCCCCTCAATTTATGGTGCTTTTATTCCAACTCCATTGCCTCACCTCAAAACACATGCATGGGCTATAGCATGATTCATAACAAGTGGATCTACAAAAAGTTTCATTATTCAATAACATAAATACAAAATACAAAACTTTCCCTTAAAATTGTAATAAAAATAAAAGATATATTGGGATATGCAATGAGAAGTACCTTTGAGACCATGTTTGGATTCTAATTAGAAAATAGATGAATATAAGGGTTGAATATAAGAAAAAATGATTCATGTTTAAGGGGAAAGGTTATCAACAAGCAACTAAAATAGTGACTCGTCACTTAATTTCAAGAACCCTAGATGTCATGTTCAATCTATGATTAAATGTGATCATTCAAAAATAATTGTCAAAAATTATGGGTGTCCTACTTTTAGTATGGTCACTCGTTCAATTGTGGCTAGAAAATTAATATAAAATATGCCCTATTGGCATCCCTCAATGATCCAGGTAGATATTGGTGGCCACCTACTTATTCCACTTAGACCCCCACCACTATTTCTTTTAGTTTCCTTTAATGTAGCACAATTTACTATTTTTGGCCATTTTTTGGGTCCTAAATTTCTGGAGCTATTTCGAGGCCCTAAATGACGTTTTTTTTGGAAAATAGATAGACCCTCTTTTTAACTAGGTATCGTACGCATCAAACATAGATAGTGTGCCAAAGTTACGACCTTGGGAAGTTGATATACCCACTAACCCCAACGAGACCCACAAACTTTTGGTGTTTCATCTCCTAGGGTTAGGTTTTTGGATGTTTAAGGTTTTCCTTTATTTCTCAATAATAATAAAAGCCTTTGAGCCTAATTGTAACACATTTGAGAAAGCTGCCAAATCTCTTCTCAGAGATAACTACCATTGCTCGAGCTAGTTTGTTTCCATTCTGCATGTAAACAAAATTTCAATATTTGTTATTAATGAATTTAAGTTTCAATTTTCGCTATAGCTCTGTGTTTATGTTAAATCTATATTTCATTTCATTCTTGCATAAATATGGATCAGTGGTATCAGATGGTCTGCTATTTCTCTGTTTTTCTATGCATGTCCCCAATGAGGTTGGGGTATAAGGAGTTGGGAACTAAACTAGTGGAACCTTTGCAAGACCGGCTTCGCCGACAACCTCCCATTGCAGAAGATAGAAAGGTGAGGGAGCAGGAGATCCTTTCAAAATATTGCTCGAAGAATCCCTCGAGTGAAAAATGAACAAAATGATGGATAAATTTTCCCAGATCCTTCGGTGGGTATCAATGGGTGAAACATCTTCATTTGGCAGCCACCTTGGAGGCGCCACTCCCTTTAAGGTACAAGTTAAATTTGACATTTTTGTATTTGAAGTCCAGATATATGTAAATGTCGTAGATAAATGGTTAAATCTGCTAGAAGGATATTTTTCTGTTTATGACTTTTCCAATAGAGAAAATATTACTTTTGCACTCCTCAAAGTCACCCCCCCACGTCGAGGACTGGTGTGAAACCTACTGTGAGCAAAGGGATACGAATGAATCCTCACTGTTTTCAACCGCTCCCACTTGGAATTATTTCCCAGAGGTTGTCAAGGAACATTATAACCCTTTTGGGAGCTATGAATATAAGTACATAAAATGGACCACGCTGCAGTAGGGAAAGGACCAAGACGTGCTAGAGTTCACAAATATTTTTAATACCCTTCGCACAAAGTTGGGTGTCGCAGATTCTGAGTGGCATCTTGTACTTAAGTACCACAATTGTGTACACAAATAAATTTAGGACAAGATGGAGTTCCTGGACATTTCCTCACTCAACTCTCCATAATGACATGTTGTCAAGATTGAGCGGAAATTTAAGCAGAAGAAGCGAGACTTTGGATTTGCGAATATGAAGCAAGGAAAATGTACCCCCAAAATGTAGAACAAAGGACAAATCTAAGGCGGGGTGACTCAAGACAACCCATTAAAGCCGCAAAAAAGGAATAACACCTCAAAGGTGAAGAAGAACAAAGAGAAGTGGTGTGAGTTCCACAAGAGCTCCACTCACAACACAAGTAAGTGTCACACCAAGCAGTCACTGCTGGACGAGTTGAAGGCTTCAAAGTCAAATGCATGTTTCAACTTTGAGTCAGAACATGACAAGGGGAATGAAAAATGGAAGTAGATTATTGATGTGGAACCAAATGCCACCGTTGCCCCCACTAAGGTCTAGAAGATTGAGCCCGAAGATCGATAGGAAGGGGAGTTTCTCTTCCACTCATAATATGGGTGAAAGGGTCTCTGTTGCAATTCATTGTCAACAATGTGAGCCAAAAGAACCTCATCTTAGTAGAGGTCATTAAATGGTTAGGCCTACCAACCACACCACACCTACAACCATACACCATTAGGTGGCTCCACCAAGGATGAGATCTCCACGTCAGCTAGTAGTGTCGCCTTCCCTACACATCTAACCCTTCACGGATGAGGTACTATGTGATGTTGCTCCTCTTGAAGTGTATGATGTGTTATTAGGCCAACCATACTTGTGGAAGTGTCATGATATGTATGAGTCTAGGTCTCGCATGCCATTCTTTCTTTGGGAAATAAGTTATACATGATACCAGAGGTAGCCCTGCCTACCACCATTTCTTTGATCTCTGCTAAGAAATGCAATAAGATCATCTCTTAGACCGAGAATTTTGTTTTCTTTCTGATTTTCTCACAAAGTAAGGGGAAGATTGTAGCCACATCCATGGCCCTTAGGAAGGGTTCCTCCATGCAGTAGAAGTAGGGTGATAAGGTCATGGAAGAATACATGGACATCTTCTCCTCACCCACTGGGGTACCTTTGAACTATCAGGTCAAAAATTCAATCGATTTGACTCTCATAGCAACTCTTCCCAATGGGACGATATCCATTTTGGAAAATGAATAAATAAAGCGGGAAATCTACGAGTTGTTTCAGAATGGGAACATCTGAACAAGTTCCTCACCTTTAGGGAGACCAATTGTACTTGTACTGAAGAAGGATGGGACCTTGAGACTCTGCATTGATTATCAGGAACTAAACAATATCACTGTTAAGAATAAGTATCCATTCCCTCGGATTAATGACCTTCTTGACCAACTCAAGGGGACCAAGTATTTTAACAAAATCAATTTGAAGTATGGCTATCACCAAGTTCCAATAAAACCCACAGATGTATGGAAGACCACCTTCAAATCCAAAGAGGTCCTTTTCGAGTGGTTGGTCATGCCTTTTTGGTTGAAAAAATTCCCTGCAAATTTTATGAGTGATGGGCCTCGGAAATGCCCATGTATTCATCACACAATATTTCCCTTCATACCCTAAAACCCTAGGTTTTTAGTTCGTTCCATACCCTAATTTCATCAACTTGCCACCAAATCACATTTTATGTTTTGTGGTTGACTATCATTAGTTTTCTTAGATTTTTATATGATTAAAGATGATTATGCCATTATTTACTAATGACGGTTTTTCTAAGCTTACTTTCACAGGGTTCCAAAGCCAAGTTTCTGCACAAGCCAGTAGAGTACAGAAATGATCAATTTAGGGCTTTTGACACTTTCGGCATGCTTCCGGAGAAACTGAGAGAGTTTATTGCCAAAAATGATGTTGTAATACCTTTCTATAACCTGGATTGCACCCAGGTCACTCATGTGGGTCTCTAGAAGGAAATTCCCAAATTTTCCCAAATCTGCAATAATTTTCAAACTGCCAACTTCCGACTCGATTACTGTGTAGGTTAAGATGAATGAAGAAAATTTGGCACATGGGTTTTGGTCCTAGTATAAGCAATTTACGAACCCTCAAACAGTTTTCTAAAATTCATTATGGTTTGGAAGATATATGGAATTCTCTGAGGCCCATTTATATAAAATGTCCCGATTTCTACGAAACAATCAAATTCGGATTTGCCTATTTTGCTGCCATAGTTATGGTTTGATAAGATCCTTTCCTCCATTCATGCATTGATCAACATCAAAAACAAGCATTAGCTATTCGAAGGCCATCTAGAGAAGTCAAATTTGTTTGTTGTCCCACTTGATTTAGAATGTAATTAGTCTCCATCATGTATAAAAGCAGAGTAGCAAGAAAGGAAGCTGGCAGTGTGGCACTAAACTTATAAAGAAATTTTAATGTATGATCGAACCAGTTTGAATATAATCGAATGTTATTGTTCTGAAGCGGTTTCAAATGCGTGATGGATTGACGTTTATGTTTTAACTGTGCATCAAATTACTTAAGCTACTGTAAGTTCTCCAACCCCAGGTGTGGCCGGGCCCACCCATCTGGGATTGTTTGTATTTTGAAACAGCAGTGACACTACGATTTTAGATTTTCTTAATCTTCTATTCATTTATAGTTATGTTGTGTGAATTGTTATTTGGTTAATTGATCGTTGGTTATGTTTGCAGAGTCTTTGTCATTCTCTGAGTTGTAATTGAATTCCAGTGTGGTATTGTGCCCTTCGAACCAGAGCCACCCTGTCATGTTGCCTTCGATTGAAACACATCACATAGCCATCAATATACTTGGATTGTCACCCTTAGTAAATGGCTGAGCCCTAAATCTTTTGAGTAGTTAGATGGAGAACGATTTCGATTAAATTGGACAGGCTTCCCTTAAATCAACCTCTGTTTTATTGTCAAGAAATCGATTTAAATTAACCTCAATTATGGTATTGCAGAGGCATTTGAAATCCGGAAGAAATTAGTTAGATCATTTGAAGAGCTGAATGAACTCAATTGAACTGTTGAATTGATAGTCTGAATATGAGAATGTCTGGGTTGCACAAATAATTAATTAACTTGTTTTATGGTGGATTGATGCATTGTAAACTAGAACAAACACTACAGGGATGTTTTCAAAAGATCTATCCCACAGTCACCTTTATCTTTTCTGTTCATTCAATACCGGTGGTAAACTGAAATGGTCATCCTCCCTTTCGTGCAAAAGGCAGCCTCATTTGAATAAACTCTTTCTCAGTTATATATTAAGGGCATTTACTCCATGAATTAAACATTGTTATGCCTTATCGCAGCAAGAGGTAGGGATTTATTTTGATCATAGCATAGAATTAGGTATAGGCTCAGATTTGATAGTTGAACATCAAGTGAAATAAGTGTCATGGTTGCTCTCAATCTATTAGAATTATGTAATTAATCCATGGAATAACAAAACAACAGAATGTATCAAAACAGAGTAATTCCTCCAATTGATACTTGAATCTTAAAACTCGATCTGAACTTAAACCCTTATAATTGGCTGATTGAAGCATTAGCAGGATAGGTCACTTATTGAATTAGTAATTGGATTGTCATAGATTATTTATCATTATTTGCTCTGGTAATGAATGATTATGGCATTCAATAGTTTAATAAGCTGAGTGGTGATTATCATAGGATTGTTTGATTTCTTTCAAGGAATGGTCATTATAGAATGCTTGTTGAAAATGATTGAGTGATTGTTTATAGAGAGTCTGGTACCAGCTTGCAAAGTTTGATTAGGGTTTGGTGTGAATAGAAGCTCGTTTTTGTTGGGTGTGCTCATTAGACGATAAGATTTGCGAGTATTTATTTCATAAATCATTATAAGGAAACAATTAAACTCTGACATAGCCTGAACAGAGGAAGCGCAAGGCAATTCATGCTTATGAACCCTGGGTTGACAATTAATATTAAGAGATTTAATTCAACAATTTAATCTCTCAACAATGAGGTTGATGGATGACATCTTGCGACCCTGCACCAACTCAGTTGTGGTTATATAATTGGACGACATCCTCATCTTCAACAATAGTTGGGAAGAGCACTTGCAACACATTCGAAAGGCCCTGCAAACCCTGCTAGCACAAACTTTGTGCCAACTTGGAGAAATGCACCTTTAGCATGAGTCAGGTCCAATATGTGAGCTACATCATTGATGAGCAAGACATACATGTGGATCTGGCTAATATCCAAGTCATTTGGTATTGTCTAGCCTCAACCACTCTAACATAGCTTCAAAAAAATTTGGGCCTTGCCAATTTTTATCGAAGGTTCATGTTGGGATTCTCTCATATCACTTGGCCTTTGAGTCAGGTTACCAAGTGCAGAGAAAAAACAATGTTTTCCTGGTTTGAGTCCCAACAGAAAGTGTTTTTTGAGTTGAACCACTACCTTTGCTCTACACATGTACTCACATTGCCAAACCTACAACAACGATTTGAAATTGAGACATATGCCTTCGACTATGATATTGGTACAGTCCTCACCTAGCAAGGGCATCTGGTGGCCTATCACAATGAGGCACTTTCCGATACAATTCAGAAATACCCCACTTATGATAAAAAGATGTATTCTATCGTGCATGCAAGCTAAAAATGGAAACATTACATTCCGGGGAAGGAGATGGTTATCCACACAAATCACCAACCTCTTTAGTTTATACAAACACAAGGGAAGTTGCAGAATGATTGACATCAAAAGTGGTCTACATATCTGCAACAATTCTACTGGAATTTTAATACAATAAGGACAAAACCAATCATGTTACAAATTTCCTTAGTTGGCCCCCAGTTGCAACACTGACTATTGTTCTCAACTCTTGTGGCCACGAGACCTCTAGTTGGCTGCAATTGTATAAAATTGATCCTAAGTTTTCCACCACATACTAGATGCTAGTGGATGAAAAGCAAGTTCCAAATTTCCACCTCCAAGACACATTATTATGCTACCTGGGCCACCTTTGTGTTCCTTCAAGCGAGGTGCCAAGATGATTGGGGTGGTACACTACAATCAGGTCGTAAGATATTTTGGTGTGGAGAAAACTGTGGCCATACTAAAAAAGTATTTTTATTGGCCAAAACCTTGACAGGATGTTGGAAAATATATTAGATCTTGCATTTTTTGTGCCATTGCCAAGTGTGCGCCAAGCCAACCATCAAGAATCAAGGCTTGTACACTCCTTTTCTTACTCCCAACCAACCCTAGGAATCCATCTCCATGGACTATCTGTTGGGCCTCCATTCTACCAAACATAGTAATGACTATGTATTCATAGTTGTGGATAGATTTTCTAAGATGGATATATTGGCAGCCTGGAAAAATAGTATCACAATAAAGGGCACTGCCAAACTCTTATTTGAATGAGTATGGGTACATTTTTGGATCCAGCATATCATTATATTAGATCGGGATAACACATTCCTGAGCACATTTTGGTTGAGCCTCTGGACATTATTGGACACCAAGCTCACGAAGTCGACTGCATTGCATCCCCATACTAATGGTCAGACACAAGTCGTCAACATGATGATAGTGCACATAATACACATGTACAACTCCAAGCATCCACAAACCTTGGATTAGACCTTTCCTTATGTCAAGCACAATTATAACATATCTCTCCATAGCTCAACTGGTCGCAGTCCCTTTAAGGTGGGGTCTGAGATTTCAACCATTATGTCTGATTGATGTTTCCATGCCTCATGTGACTACACAGACAAAATCCATACAATATGTACAATATTGAATGTATCCAACACATCCTCTAGCAGGTGCACGACATCTTGGATAAGTTAAATTCCAAGTACAAGTAGTGACATGATCGACATTGGGTGCCAAATAAGTTTTAGGTGGGCAACAAAGTTTGGTTGCATTTTCTAAAATAACATCTTACTGGAGCCCATCAGAAGCTCCAACCACTCCGATATGGGCCTTACACCATCACCAAGGTCATGGGATACAATTCTTTCGAGCTAAGCATTCCCCCATTCCTTGGCCTGCACCTAGTGTTCAATGTGGACCGCCTTTGGCCATATTTACCACCATTGCTGGACACATCAGACATTGCAGAACAACTAACACCAGTAGAGCTCAACCTAGACTGCATGGAACATGTCACAACTGATCAAATCATGGACACACATATCAAGAACACTCGCTAGTAAAATATCCAATTGTATTGGGTTGTCAAAGCTAGCTAACTCATGCACCAAGGCAAGTGACTCACCAGGGACCAAGTTCAGTAGAAGTTTCCCCATCTCATGGAGGCACTCAATGCAATGGGGACCATTGCTTCCCAAGGTGGGAGGACTGATCCAAGTGGATATTGGTGGCCACACACCTATTACACTTGGACTCCCACCACTATTACTTTCAGTTTCCTTAATTGTAGCACAATTTACTATTTTTGGCAGTTTTTCGGGTCCTAAACTTTCAGAGTTGTTTTGAGGTCTTACACGACATTTTTTTGGAAAATGGGCAGACTTAGAGTGAAGACATGGTTTTTCAATCAAAAATTTATTCCTTGGATAGATATTTTTAATGAAGCATCATATGCATCAAACAGAGATCGTATGCCAAAGTTATGACCCCGGGAAGTTGATGTACCAACTAACCCCAATGGGGCCCACAAAGTTTTGTCACTTCATCTCCTAGGGTTAGTTTTTTTGATGTTTATGGTTTTCCATTGTTTCTCAATAATAAAAATGGCCTCTGAGCCTCATTGTAACACAATTCAAAAGGCATGTAGCTGCCACATCTCTTCTTAGAGATAACTACCATTGTTTGAGCTAGTTTTTTTCCATTCTGCATGTAAACAATTTTTCAGTATTTGTTATTAATGAATTGAAGTTTTAGTTTTCATTGTAGCTATATGTTTCTATTAAATCTGTATTTCATTTCATTCCTACATAAATATGGATCATTCAAGATGTTGAGATCAATATCAAAACCATGAAAATAATGGTAGATTTAGAATTCATTAAGATAGGTAATGAAGAGAATACAAACCTTGCCCTTTTGGGGTTCAGATGTGCAAATAAAAACAAGATTATATTTCACTTTAAGAGGGAAAAATGTATTTTGAAGATAGTGGAACTATAGTGATACAATCCATTGACCCTATCAAAGGGGAATGACACAAGAACCCAGTATATGATGTCATGGATGGTGTGACAATGGACTGGTTGTATAACTTGAAAACATGAATATAGGATATTATATCAAATCCCTTACTAGGTAGAGCATTTAGCTAAAGAAAGCATTTGTTCCTATTATTTACACATGCAAGAAGCATTATGATACTAGTAAGATTCCAACCATGAGATTTCATATTGTTTTTGTGCCTTGGTCAAGAACATTTGTTGGATTGGTCCAAAGATATGAGACCCTCCCATCGTTTATAGTATAAGGGATGTTAAATATTTTGTGAATGATCTAAGCTTAGTGGTGCCATAAGAAATTGGTACTAGCATTAGACGTGATGTTGAGATATAAAACTCCATGGTGGTGGGATACTCAATATAGATAGTATTGATAGTTGAGAATAATTCCAACTAGCATTGTGGCATTAATTTACCCCACCACCCTAGTATCAAGTGATCGACATTCCAAGGGTGGATGAAGATCTAGTTACCATTCTATAATTCTACGAAGGAAATATAGATTCGATCTTGCATAGATTAATGTGTTTATACATGGATCAAGAAGAGATTTCCAAAAGTTAATTGTCTCCATAAGTTTATTTACACCTTAGGTCCTTTCCCTACAACCTAGAACCTACATGAGGATATATTCCTTTTAATTAGAAGACTCTTATAAAAAGGTTGTACTTAATGTTCTCATATCTATATAAGTCACTTGTTCTCACTTTAGATCTTAAGTCCATTAAATATCTCATATTTGATACTAGGATGAATAGATCGTAAGAGTACACCTATAAGGTACATCAATGTGAGTGTTATATCATTATTTGACATGTTCATGTTTCTTGTGCTCAAATGGCCTTCATACTAATTGACTATGATAACTACTCATCCTAAAGCTTGTTTAAAAACCATTTTGCAATCCACATCCTCTTTTCCTTTACAAAAGGAATGTGTACTCATTCTTCCCCTTCAAAAAAGTTGTGTGTGCCTTAAATGTGGGGAAAATGATATATGCTTAAAAATTATACACTCATGAGTGGGGCTTATAGGATTTTCACACATGTATTTCCCTAAAACCTATTACCAACTACCTCAAGCAAATCATAAGAGTATAAAATGAGGCCTAACGTTGGAGAAAGTAGGCCATATTTAGAGATAAGGAATTAGATTTAGTTTATTCTCAATCCAAGTTTTTTTATGAGATTCTTTCCAATGCAAAGAGGATAGAGACTAATCCCACTAATTTGAAACTTGGATTGGATGTTAATGGTACGATTAGTTCCATGAAAATTGATGCAACTAACTAGGCATCAAATTAGAATAGACACATGAATTTGTATAATGTGCATGTAGCTACATATCCTCACTATATAGGCATCTAACCTTATGGGAACCCACAATCTTGGAGGAAAGAAAAAAGGTAAGAAAAAGAAAGGACAATAATGAACAATTCTAACAATAACATCATTGGTAGGGGTAAGAAGGAGAAAAGGAAAGTGGAGTTTCCATGCATTCTTCTATGGATGATTGCCTTACTCATCTTTTCCCCAATATTGAGGAAGCCAAATGATTTTTGGTGCAATGATACGCCAATAATGTTTTTTGTCTTAATGAGCACTTTTTCTCCTCAAGGCTAACAAATAGTTGTTATAATTTCAAATATCCGTACACATTTGCAAGGGAGAAACTAGGACACCCCTCCTCGATGGGGAACTTGTCAAATATGTTTGTGTTAATAAGACATAAATGTCTAGACTATGGCATGTAATTACAAGGCCCCTAAGGCTAGTTCTAAAGGAAAAGAAGTGTTCATGTCCACATTGAAAATTCCTCTCTAAATAGAACAACCAATGGTTGATGTAATGTCGTGCCTCCCGAAAGGTGTGTTGAAAAGTTTTATGTATAACTTGAATTCTTGGTTTGCTTAAAACTATAGTATTGTGGAAGATTTGGCACATCCTTCATGCATTATGTCTACCTCAAAGGTCCTCTAAAGCTTTTGTATGTAGTGAAAAACATTTTTGTCAACTATTGGCAATTTTGATACCATGGATTCTCAGCTTATAAATTTGACTTGGACAACTCGAAGACATTACTTCTCCACTATGCTACATTCTCGATTCAAATTTCATATCATAGAAAAAATATATGTAGGATTGTAGTGGTGATCAGGTGCTCAAAATTAGGCTAAAAACTCAAAGTGTCACAATCTTGATAAAATTAGCTTCGGACAAAGAGCTTGTCATTCTGATTCCAATGGTGTGAATGACACTCAAATCCGAGCTCATATGCAGAAGTTAGAGCAAGTCAAAGTTTAGGTTTGACTTGGACACATGGCAGGACTAGATGATGTGGCAAGGTCCTTCAGCGAATTAGGAGGCGCCAAGTGACAAGATGCCATTGCCCCCCCATGTCGCAAATCACAATTGCAGGTAGGTCAGCGTTAAAAATTGGCCCCCGAGCAGGGAAGGGTTGCGATGCGATAAGGGAGGCAGGAAGGCATTCAAGAGTCAACCGGAGGCGCGATGCGATGGATCACAATCGCACATCAGGGAAGGGAGGTGTTACAGAATCGACCCTCGATAGGTACCGGGTTGCAACACAATTACACATCTCTCACGACACTACATAATTAGCCCCGAAATGTTTGGGTTGCGATGCGATATCGCAATCGCAAATCACAACACAATGAAAAGTCTCGCATATACAAGACCCCGTACTCCACCGATTGTGAAATGCGATAGATTCCTCAGATGCGATGCGACTGTAGGCTATAGTTTAATGGTTCGTCGGGTCTATCATATCGCAATCGCACATTGCCCACCCTTTTCACACACCATAAGCCCGCAGGACTCCACTGATTGCGATTTACGATGGACAGTTAGTGCCGACGGATTATGGCCCGTTGCGTGACAAAATTCTCGCTCGGTTAGAAAATTTTTGGAGTGAAAATGTGGGTTCCTATCAGATGTGGAGCAATTTGTGGAATGAATAGTGGGAAAACAAGGGGAAGTCATAATTTCTTCAGTTTTTCACCAAATTGGATTAAAAAGGAGGCTAGATGGCCATTTTTGAGTATTCTGGACCTATTGGAGTAGGTTGCATAAGAATTTGAGCATTGTAAACAAGTTTTTTTACATTTTTGAGCATAATAGAGAGGCCCAAGCCATTGGAAGATGGACCAAGGAGACACAACCCAGGAGGGGTGAACTCCTTTATCATGTGCTTGTGTAATGTGTTTTTGATGATGTTCTGTACATGTTTAAGCTGTTATTCAGTTTCTAGTTTATGTTAAATTCCTCATAAAATTAACATAAAAACTCTTCATTTCACTTGCAAAAATTGATGAACCCTTAAGCATAATGAAAGCATTTTGTTAATAATCTGAGGAAGATCTTAGCACTACAAACTAATATTCTAAATTAGATCAATTTGGTATCAGAGCACTAGGTTTGCTTTATGAAAGAAGGATTTAATTATTTACAAGTTTATGTCATGCTTACAAGGTTAAAACTCAAAAGAGGTGAAGGAAATCTGGTTGGAAGCCCTGAAGTTGGGTCAAGGGGAAGAAGAGAAAGGTTGCCACAATCTCCAACACCAGTTCAGCCTCAAGTTGCAGTTGAGACTCCAGAGATCATGTCTCATGAAGGAGAACCTACAAACATGACAGAAGATGAGAAGACCTTCAAAAAGGCTTTCTTTGATATGATAGATATGGTGAAGGTCCTCTATGAAGAGAGGAATAACAGGTTGCAAGGAGAAAGTTCCAAACCTCCCAAAGGAGAAGGCTCTTCAGGAGAAGGTAATGGAAAAGTAGGTAATGGGAATGGAGACAAACCTCCACCCTCTCCACCATCTTCTTCATATTCTTCTTCATAAGAATATTCAAACTCTTCCACTAATACAACCCTTACTCATATTCATCATCATACCTCAAAAGGAACTGGTAAATTACCTTTTTTAAAACTTGATGTTAAAGTCGAGTTGCCCATGTATAATGGTGAAGTGAATGTAGAGAAGCTTGATAATTGGATTCGTTAGTTGGAGGTCGATTGCAGGATTCAAAACCTTAAAGAGGATGACATAAAGATTCATTTATCTTCCTTGAGAATGGAGGTTGCAGCACTAGTATGGTGGGAATCAAAGACCCAAGAGTATATTAAAAAACACGGTAAGATCTCAATTTCTTGGATTGATTTCATTGTTGAAATTAAAAGACAATTCTGCCCTCTAGCTTATATGCAGAAAGCCATCCTGAATTGACAGAACTTTAGACGACTTAAAGGTCAAAATGTGCAAGATTACTCCCAAGAATTCAGAAAGAGGTCTTTGATGTTAGGTGTTTTATTTGCAATCACATGACACTTTGCTGAAGTACATAGGGGGTTTACACAGTTACCTTAGGCATACTATCTTAATGTTTAATCCCAATAATTTAGATGATGTGTGTGTGCAAGATACTCATCTTGAGCCAAGAGGGAAAAACACCCTAGAAGAAGGTAGTAAAAATCCATTTAAGAGTAGGGGAAAAGAAAAGGCTTTCAAAGGGAAGGCAAAGAAAAATGTGTCTATCAAAAAAGAAGGAGAGAAAATTACATGCAAACACCATTCCAAAGAGGGTCACGATGAAGCTCATTGTTGGAAGCTTCATCTCAAAATGAGACCAAAAAGAAACAACAACAAGGGAAAACATAAGACAACTACAACCACTCAACAGGATTTGAGATTTGATTCGGGTGATGAAACTAAAATCACAACCATGGGGTTAAAAGGAAAATAATCCATTGCCAACACTAGTTCTTCAGACTTGCAAAATGAAACTCCAAATGAAAAGAGGAGAATAGAATTGTTTCACATAAGAGTGATCTCAAAACATAACAAGATTGATACATCGTTTGATAGCGGCTCTCAAGCCAATCTTGTCTCTGAAAACATTGTCAAGAGTTTAAATTTGGACACTGTTCCACATAATAAAATATATCCACTTGGATGGGTATATGACAATGTGCAATTGCATGTTACTAGAAAGTGTAAACTGAGATTCACTATTACTGCAAATTTCATAGATGAAGTGGAGCTTGACGTTGTGCCATTAGATATCTGTGGCATTGTTTTGGGCAACGTGTACCTTTATTATAGAAAAGCTATCTTCCATCGACATGAAAATAAATATCATTTATTCAAAAATGGAATAGAATATATTGTGAGAGCTCATAGCAAGAAAACAAATCTTCTGCTTGTTAATGCAGGACAGATGAAGGGACTTGTGAATTCGAGCAAGAATTTTGTGCTTCCCATGATCAAACCCAAAAATGATGTTGATAATGAAGCTTTTAAAGGTTTTGATTCGAATTTGAAAACTGATTTGGTTGACGTTGTTAACCAACATGATGAAATGCTTAAGGAGTCAAAGGGATTACTTCCCAAGAGGGGAATCCAACTTGAGTTACAGTTGCAACAAAAGTGTATTCTTCCTAACATTGGTATGTATAGGATGTCAGTGATGGGAAGCGCAAAAATTAAGATGCAAATCTAGGGATTGTTGAATAAAAGGATCATTCAACCTACTCCTTTACCGTGTGGTGCACCTCTTGTTTTGGCGCGCAAGAAGAATGGTAAGCATTTCCTTGAATGGGATTGAATAAGTGGTTTTCATCAAATTAGAGTTGTTGAAGGTGATATATCAAAGACGACATTCAAAACCAAGAAAGGTTTTTTTGAGTGGCTTGTTATGATTTTTGGTCTTTGCCATGCTCCTACTACTTTTATGCATATGAAGAAAGATGTGTTGAGGCCATTTCTAGACAAGATAGTCTATTTGAATGACATTTTCATTTTTAGAAAATTTCATTATGAACATGTCATGTGTGAGAAAAAAATACTTGATGTCGTATGTCAAGAACATTTGTTTTTGAAGATGTCAAAGTATATGTTGGATAAAACTTCTTTGATGTACTTGAGCCGTGAAATTGGTTCCTCCAAGCATGTTCAGGTTCCCAAAGGCTTCTTGGTAATATGCGAGAAGGTGAGCTAAAGTTAGACCTCTCCAAGATTGATGTCATAACAGTCTGTGGTGGTATTGACTCCATTTTTTCAGACACAGGTGAAAGAATCATACATCCCCATGAAGCCACAGA
Organism: Pinus tabuliformis; assembly: GCA_031772625.1. Taxonomy (NCBI): domain Eukaryota; kingdom Viridiplantae; phylum Streptophyta; class Pinopsida; order Pinales; family Pinaceae; genus Pinus; species Pinus tabuliformis. Next base: position 476,938,972 of record CM062812.1, on the reverse strand, counting down.
TGCCTTTGCTCTGCTCGCAATTTAGGCGGGCAGGCTCAAGATAATCATTTGGATAAGAGATTTTTTGGGAGCAACACAATGTTGGACGAGAAATTTTATTAATTTTTTCTTATATTGTAGTTCATTTTCATTTGTTGGCAGTTGTGCAAAAGGTCTTCCAGTGGGGAGGCAAACAACGAGAGACATTTGATGCTTTAAAACAAAAGATCAATGCAACTCCAGTACTTGTTTTTCCAAACTTGAGACAGTCATTTAAGTTTTAGGTTGCTATATGTGACTATGCCATGGGCACAATATTTTTGCAATGTGGTAAGCCCACTTCGTTTCATTCAGAAATTTTCAATGATAAAGTGTTTAAGTTGCAGCCACAAAGGCTCTTCCATTTGATGGGTTTTCTTCTACTATTCTTCTCAGTCAAAAGGTATAAGAAAGGTATAAGCGACAATTTTGTTGATGTACTTTCTAGGCCTATAGTTTGTATAGCTACTTTCCTTAAGCATCATTTTTTTTTACATGAAAGTTATGTTCAGAAAAATACATACTTTCAAGATGTATATTCAAGCTTGAGTCAAAGGAATCAAGTGGAGGAATTTGTTTACCATTTGCATCATAATGTATTGTATCATCTTGGTAAGAAGGATGTTGCTATTGATAGTAACATGGACAAGGCCAAAGAGTTCATTGAACGACTCCAAATGGTACATCAAACAGTGCAAGAACAACTTGAAAAGGTTAAAGGCAAGTACACGGAAAGGCACAACAAGAATCATGAAGATCACAATTTCCAATTCAGTGATCAATGGATAGAGATTAGATAGGTTAGAGAACTATACCCTCACTTGCTGAACAATCGAAAGTGATCCTTTTGGGTTCCAAAAGGCTTCAAGTGGGGAGGATTGATCAAGTGCTCAAAATTAGGCTTAAAAATCAAAGTGTCATAACCTTGATAAATTTAACTTGAGATCGAAGAACTCGTCATTCTGATTCCAATGGTGTGAACGACACTCAAATCCGAGTTCATATGCAGAAGTTAGAGCAAGTCAAAGTTTAGGTTTCACTTGGACACATGGCAGGATTGGATGATGTGGCAATGTCCTTCAGCGAATGAGGAGGTGCCAATTGGCAAGCCTCCATTGGCCCCACATGTCGCAATCGCAATCGCAGGTAGGTCGGCATTAAAAATCGGCCCCCGAGCAGGGAAGGGTTGCGATGCGATAAGGTAGGCAAGAAGGCATTCAAGAATCGGCTGGAGGTGCAATGTGATGGATCACAATCACACATCGGTGAATGGAGGTGTTACAGAATCGAACCCTGAGAGGTACTGGGTTGTGATGTAATCGCACATCTCGCACGACACTACAGAATCAGCCCGGACAGGTTTGGGTTGTGATGTGATATAACAATCACAAATCACAACACGATGCAAAGTACTGCATATATAGGACCTCGGTACTCTGTCGATTGAAAAATGCGATAGGTTCCTAAGATGTGATGCAACTATAGGCTGCAATTTAATGGTACGTCGGGTCCGCCGTATCGCAATCGCACATTTCCCACCTTGTTCACAGACCATAAGGCTGTAGGGCTCTGCCGATTGCGATTTGCGATGGACAGTCGGTGTCGACGAATTATGGCCTGCCAAGCGGCAAAATTCTCGCTCGATTAGTGGATTTTTGGAGTGAAATTGTGGGTTCCTGTTGGATGTGGAGAAATTTTGTGGAATGAATAGTGGAAAAACAAGGGGGATTCATAACTTCTTCAGATTTTCACCAAATTGGATGAAAAAGGAGGCTAGATGGCCATTTTTGAGTATTTTGGACTGATTGGAGCAGGCTTCAAAAGCATTTGAGCATTGTAAACACAATTTTTTACATTTTTGAGCATAATAGAGAGGCCCAAGCCATTGGAAGCTAGACCAAAGAGACGTAGCCCAGGAGGGGTGAACTCCTTTATCATGTGCTTGTTGTAATGTGTTTTTGATGATGTTATCTACATGTTTATGTTGCTATTTAGTTTCTAGTTTATGTTAAATTTCTCATAAAATTAACATAAAAAAATATTCATTTCACTTGCAAAAATTGATGAATCCTTAAGTACAATGAAAGCATTTTTTTAATAATCTAAGGAAGATCTTAGCATTGTAAACTAATATTCTAAATCATATCAAGTGGACAACGGAGAATTGTGTTGAAAATGGCAACAAGAAATGATAAAAATAGAAATCCTAAAAATAGCATTGCTATAAATAACATTTCAGGATAGATTCCAATTCTAATTAGTCCCTGAATTAAAATTGAGAATTAAAATTCAAATTTGATCTCAGTAGCTATTTGAAAAATAATTAATTAATTCATCTTGAGTTAATTAGTTGGAGAAAATCAAACATGAAGTCTATGTGAATACATGCAATAGTTATCCCTTTGATTGAGGAATTTATCCCTTAATTAAGGAGATAAGGATGAGTTGTATTTGAGTTGTAATTAGTTAGCTCAGTTAACTGAGTTAAGTCCAATTAAATTAGTTCCAAACAATTGGAGGAACTAATTGTGAGTTCAGTCAGTTAATGCATGCATGCATGCAACTAGTGTTCTCCAGATAACTGAGTATTCTCTCATAAATAACTCATGCATGTCAGTTCAGAGAAAGACCCAGTTGAGATTAAAGGAAGGGACAATCTACTATCATTTGGAGGAATTTTTCTACAAAGGAAACTCATCCATGCAGAAGGAATTATCTCCTTCAGGATTGTATAGTTATTTAAGAGGTCAGAGCAGTGTGTGAGGGATTATTACACACAGGTGGCAGCTTGAGGACCTAGGAGAAACTGTGCAAGGAAATAGGAGGCTTGGAGGACTGAAGGAAGGCATATGTGTTGTTTATTCTATCTATGAGCAACAGTGAGGGATTGTACTGAGAGCTGGATAGCTTGTGAGCTAAAGCTTTGTGTAATCCTGAGATATTTCCACTTGTATGATAATACAGATAGCGGGGTTTTTAGCTGAGGATTTCCCCAGAGTATTCTTTTGTGTTCATGTGTATGATTTCTTCTTCTCTGTTATATGTGTTCCGATTGATCTTACTCAAATTGATTAAGCTTTCGCAAAGTTTTATAGTAGAAGTAGATCAAATATTTTCCTTTAGTATGTTGCATTATCAAGTGATCTATGGTGAAATTTCTACATGGTATCAGAGCAAAGGTGATCAAAGCGAAGAGCAGTATACAAAGAAGGGAGAAGTTAGAATCTTTGAAGTTCTTGATTGTAGGTACAGAATCGATTTCTTATCACATCTCAAAATTCACCAATGGCGTTCAATGGCTTGAGACTCGAGTATGCCCTAGATGGCAGCTCGAATTACATAGCCTGGAAGGATTGCATGGAAGCAGTATTAGAGGACAACGGGTTGAAGGACTTCCTTGATCAAGAAGTCCCCAAGCCAGCAACAACTAATGCCCATGAATTGGCGGAATGGAAGAAATGTGTGGCGAGAGCGAGGAGGATTCTTCTAGAGGGAGTTCAAGACCATATTGTCTCGAGTCTCCATGGGAAGGAGACTCCATTTTCAATGTGGAAGACATTGAAGGATCTATATTAGAACAACAGTGACCAAAGGAAGCTGGCGTTGAAGGACAAGTTTCAGAAAATCAAGTGTGAAAAGGGCAACATGAACTCTACATATCTGAACAAGCTCACCACCTGCAGATATGAGCTTGGAAGTGTAGTAATCACGACAGCCGATGATGATATGGTGAGTCTTGCTCTCCTCGGTCTTCCTAAGAGCTAGTATAGCTACCAGGACTCAGTGAATGGAAGAGAGAAACTACCAAATTGGGAACAACTATGGTCGGATCTCATGCAGGAGGAGATTAGGAGGAGCACCAGAGATGGTTCTTCATCCAAGGATGATGAAGGAAATCTAGCCTTAGCGAGTAAGGCGAGGAAAGTGAAGGAGAAGGATTCTCATCCCAAATCGAGTTCTTCTCATGGTGGGAAGAAGATTGACAAATCTAAAGTGAGATGCTTTAATTGTCATGAGGTGGGCCATTATGCAACTAATTGTTCATTGAAGAAATCCAAGAAGGGATCCTCGGAAGGATCTGAAGGTGAGGCATTGGCCTCTTAATTCGAATTGGATGTTACCCTCATCGCATGCATGGTTTCATCGATGATGGGTTGTGGTTGGTTTCTTGACAGTGGAGCCTCATTCCACATGACCAACAATATGAGTTTGTTCAATACCTTGGAGGAGAAAGACCTCCAGATGCTCATAGAGATGGGTGACGATGAAAGGTACCATGTTTCAGGTGAAGGTACGGTTGCTTTTCAAAGGGAGCATGGAGCTTCTATCACCCTGACTGATGTGAAGTATGTGCCAGGACTGAAAAATAACTTGGTATCGATCGCAATGTTGGAGGAAAAAAGCTACGATGTTGTCTTCAGTAAGGGAAAGGTTTTCCTTAGACACATCACCACGGGTCAGGTGAAACAGATCAATTCATGGGTACAGAAACCTGTATGCTCTTGAGGTTCAAGATGCATGCAAGGCCTTGAGGAGCAAGGCAAATGTTGGAGACTTGGTGGTTGAGAGGGAGAGTACATTACCTCTCAACATGCAGTGCTAGAAGAAGTCTCAGACAATTGTGGAGGAGCCATAATTTGTGAAGCAGCTTCAGGAGGTTGTGGAGTAGCCACAACTGGAGAAGCCGAGAGGAGACCAAGTGGAGGCATCCACTCATGTAGAGACCTCCAATAGGGGGGAATTTTGAGCCAAGTAGGCATAGGGATCACATGCATCCATACCTCCAGGTGGGAGGTGGGGAAATGTGGAGTGATATTCCCAAGAAGGCTAAAATAGGGGTAGGATCCTTGAGGTACCCAGCCTCTTTGATTAGACCTTGCTATGGGAGCCCTGACGAGTAGTAGCAAGACTGGCTAAGTGGGTAGAGACAGATGCGGATGAAGCGACAAAGGGAACTTCAGCATCAGAGGGTGTTTCTAGCCCAACAGGGAGGTCAGTTGGGAGATCAATTACTTACTTCTCAGTAACAGAGTTGTAGTGTAGCAGTGGGCATCACGATGCAGCATGACGAGAGGAAGTGCAATGCAGATGCAGTGCTGGGAGATAGGACCAACAACAGCATGGATGCATTTGGAGGAATCAGTGTGATTGATGTAGTCAGAGATCAAAGTGACAGAGGCTAGAGCAGTCAGATACTGAAGAGCACAAAGGTGCATAGTTTTCAGTCGATAGAGGCGATAGCAGTCAAAGACTTTGATGACAGAGGCATTATTCTAATTCAGGTTGGATATTTTTTGTTTCTAGAGTTGTTGGAGCAACAACACTCGAGAGAAGTGTTGCATGCAAAACATTCCAAAGGTTTAGGATCAGGTTCGAGTTGAATGCCTTTCTTGTTGAGAGGGAGTGTTGAAAATGGAAACAAGAAATGATAAAAATGGAAATTCTAAAATAGTATTGCTATAAATAGCATTTCAGGATATACTCCAACTTTGTTGGAAATAACAAAAAATAGAAATGCTAAAAATAACATTGCTATAAATATCATTTTGGGATAGATTCAAATTTTAATTAGTCCCTGAATTAAAATTGAGAATTTGATATTAGCAGCTGTTTGAAAAATAATTAATTAATTCATCTTGAGTTAATTAGTTGGAGAAAATCAAACATGAAGTCTATGTGAAGACATGCAACAGTTATCCCTTTGATTAAGGGAGTTATCCCTTAATTAAGGAGATAAGGATGAGTTGTAATTAGTTAGCTCAGTTAACTGAGTTAAGTCCAGTTAAATTAGTTCCAAATAGTTGGAGGAACTAATTGTGAGTTCAATCAGTTAATGCATGCATGCATGCAACTAGTGTTCTCCAGATAACTAAGTATTCTCTCATAAATAGCTCATGCATGTCAGTTTAGAGAAAAACCCAGTTGAGATTAAAGGAAGGGACAATGTACTATAAGTTGGAGGAATTTTCCTATAAAGGAAACTCATCCATGCAGAAGGAATTATCTCCTTCAGGATTTTGTAGTTATTTAAGAGGTCAGAGCAGTGTATGAGGGATTATTACACACGGTTGGCAGCTTGAGGACCCAGGAGAAACTGCACAAGGAAATAGGAGGCTTGGAGGACTGAAGGAAGGCGTATGTGTTGTCTATTTTGTTTATGAGTAGTAGTGAGGGATTGTACTGAGAGCTGGATAGTTTGTGAGCTAAAGATTTATGTAATCCTCAGATATTTCCACTTGTATGATAATACAGATAGCAGGGTTTTTAGCTGAGGCTTCCCCAAAGTATTCTTCTGTGTCATGTGTATGATTTCTTCTTCTCTGTTATATGTGTTCCAATTGATCTTGATCAAATTGATTAAGCTTCCTCAAAGTTTGATAGTAGAATTAGATCAAATATTTTGCTTTAGTATATTACATTATCAGATGATCTACAGTGAAATTTCTACAAATTGGCATGTGTGATGTCCTTATCATGTTGGTGAAATTTCAACTACCTTGAGATAGTTGGTTCCCAACTATGTTGAAAGCTTTTGATAGGCATTGCTTTATACCTCATGGGATTATACCATCATTCCCCATTCAACTAAGGGGAAAGACCATAACTCTAGAGATATAGGTTGTTGATGCTCCTTTAGTTTACAATATCCTTTTAGGTTGTAGTTTGACTTACACCATGATGTCTATGTTCTCAATGATTTTTCACATTATTTTCTTCCCTCATCTGGGAATATCATCTCTATAGATTAATTTTCCTTTTGTAAACCTAATCCTTACTTTTCTAGGACCCAACATCATGTTGGTGGATAATTTCATGAGTTGTGAAAATGTGGATGTTGGGATGTATCCTTCCTTGATGGTAAACTTTAAACTCCTCCTCCCATATGGTATATTGAATCTTTCCCTATATACATGATCTAGTCAATTTTTGTGGAATCCAAAAATGTAGAATGTTTTTTCACAACATCATATTTTGGGCACCTCTGGGTAGTACTAGATATTTTTATTTAAGTATAAAAGAATGGATATATAGGGATGTTTATACCTTTCTCTATCAAATATATTGCTTATTAAGCTATTTAAGTGGCTTTTGTAGGCATTAATTAGATTTATTCATTCATGGAGGAGTATGACTAGATTACTTCACCTGTGTGGGCATTTGACACTCCTTCTATTTTGTATTCCTTGGATATGGCTTTACCTTTAGATGAAGCCATTTTGGAAGCCATAACTAACATTGATAAATCTTGGAAGGCATGAATTATAGATCATATTTTCTTCCTAAGCTATGTAGAATGGAGGCTAAAGATAAGGGTATTATCATATTGTTGTGGCTTCTACAACAACACCCATTATTTAATAATGTTTTCATAAAATAATGGATCACCTGTAATTTTTCTTTTTCTTTCTTTGAGTTGTAAGATATTATTTATTTTTCTCCTATAAACAATAGTTTGAAAGCAATTTTTATTATTTTCTTTTCTTTTATTGGTTTGTTTTCCTTTCCAATTTTGTTTTTCTTTTCATTTTCTTGAAAGTACAATCTTAATTTATATCACAAATTTTTTTTGTAAGCTTGGTAAGGCTACATCTTCATCATGTCCAATATATCACCCCAACTGAGGTGCGGAATTGAACTGGTGACTTCACATCAAAGAGTCTCTTAACAGAGCACCTGATCATCGTCTATTCAAAACCCCGTGGATTATATAATATATTTTTAAAGAAGTAATTATATATTTCATTTTATTTGTTTTGATTAAAATAAACCTACAAAAATTGAAAATTATTAAAATAATATCTTGATAATTCTGGATCTGAGATACTAGTTATAATGTATTTCGAATACACACACACACACACACACACATGGATCCCCCCCGATGGGGATGAGAGGTCAATGGTTCATATGGCCTTGGGGTCTCCCCCATATACCGCGTTTTAGACATGCTCTCAACCATAAACAACCTTAATCGATGGTGTGTCCAAACAATGAAACCTCTAGAGGCATTGGGTATACTTATTTCTCTCCTTAGGTGAATTTGGAATGGTTCTGTTAATTGGGAGATGAATAGAGGGAATAGGGAGGCAAGACTCTGCAGTTTCTACCAAGGAGGCTCACTATGGGAACCGAACGAGTAGTGAGAAATTGATGAAGGTCTTAATATTGGAGTTTCATTACTGGGAAGATCTTAGGCATTCATTTGGGATCCAGGCACACAACCTTCCTACCCTAGAGGTCTCCTTCTCTATTTAGGAATTGCAACCTCTAACGACCTATTTTGCAAGCATTATTGGCCCTTGTCCTAGGATTCACTCATTGACATTCAGGTATTCCTTCTATCCAGCTTGTGGTTTTGACATGGGTTAATTTTGTATGTGGTGATAGGAACCCGATTTTTTTCTTGGGGGTTCTTGTGCTCTAGGTATTGGGCTCACCTATTAAGGTCTGACTTGTGGCGGTCCAATATCATAGAGTTGCTTTCAATTCCCTCCAGGTTGTGGTTTTTGTCTTGTCACCTGCTTCTTCGGTGTGGTAAAGCCTCTAATTCTCTTAGGCCCATTCTCATCCTTTTACATACTATTCAATGGTGCCTTTAGTCTAGCCTTGCCCTAGATCTATTAAATTGTGCATGTTGTCATTTTGAATGTGAAAAGCCTATTAGTTTCCAGGCTTGTTGTAGAGCGGTGTCTATCTCATAGAACTAACTGGGTGGGGAATAATATTAAATCCAAAAGGACTCCACAACACTCGGAAGCACCGTCTAAGTTTGGACAAGAATTTCGCCACTTGTGGTCCTTACGGGGTTTTTTGAGTATTGGGGTCAGTCTCATTTTCATATGGTTTGGTTTATTGGTGTATGTTTTGGGTCCCTTTGGTGGGAGACTTTGAGTTTGATGTTGATAGAGTTATGGTCTAGGTTTGGGTTATAGTTTTTTATGCAGGTATGCCCTGAAAACAGGGATGACCCCACAGAGGTGGCAACCAAGATAAGCAGACCACAGTAAGAGTTGGAAGAGAAAGTTCATCCACCGAGGAAGACTATGCAAGCATGGATAGAGAGGGAGAAGTTGCATAGGACCTGGGCCACTCTCTGGGTCATTTGGACCTACCAATCATCTTGGAATCATTAGCCAAACAATTGAGGGGAATCTAGGTGAACCTAAATATTCCTAGAGAGCACAGATATGAGGACCATAATGATTTAGTTGTCTGTATGAATGATATTTAGTATAGCTAGACAGATATTTTGGAGCAACTAGACAATATGCGCAAGAGCCAATGACAGACTAATGACCACCTGCATGAACTTGAGGCTAGAATGGAACACATTGATTTCCATATGCACGAACAACATGGTCCAATGGTAGCTTTACCCATGCATCCTCTTCAACTGCCACCTTCATATGTCGTCCACGGGATTTCTAATTATTTTTCTCTCTTGGCATGTATGGTTGTTTAGCCAATCAGAAATAAAGGTTCACTGGAAAAATCTTACGCACTATATTCTGGCTCTCCTAGCTAACAAATTCGATCAGAGTGAAGTTTTGAGAGTCATTGAAAATAATTTTATATCTTGTATTTTCCTGATAATATAATAGAAGCTTTTTTGACCGAAAAAAAATATAGACACGGATCCCAATCATCCATATCTAGGTCAAACTTTATCCTAATGAGTTTAATTCTTCCAAATTCTAGATATCTAAATCCTCGACATCCACAAATAACTTCATGCTTCCCCGAAAGGGGGTGTTTGTACACCAATTTTTCGCGATCATAGATGTAGCAAAAACATAGTCAAGTGGAAAGGTAAGCAATCAAAGCTTGAAATTATAGCATAACAACAAAGGCAAGACCAGTTAAGAGTAAATAAATTTTCGAGAGCACTTAAGGAGAATAGAGTAGGAGGTTAATATAACATAAGACATTAACCAAATGTATGGAACATTGAAGGGGAGCATACAAGCATAGAAGTGTTTGAAAGAAGTAAATAGATAATGAATTTGTTTTGTTAATTATAAATATGAGCATGTGTTGATAGGTGAAATCACAAAGTTATGGACAATTAATGAAGAGATTCACAAAGAATACCCGGTACAAGAGAGAAGACAATTTTAGCTAAGGAGAAAAGCTGGAGAGAATTGTTTAAGACAAGTAGAGAAGACAAATAGCAGAAGAATATTGTAACAGTGTGAAGCAAGAACCCATAAGTTATTGAGAGTGTAGATCTAACGAAATTTGACAGGTAACTAGTCTTAGTTGTTTTGCAATTAATTAATGTGCAAATAACAGTATAGAGGGAACGGATTGTGCTAACCCTTGTAGCAGAGAAGAGGAGAACAAATTCTTGATAAGGTTGGGTAGAGGTTGTTGAGACAACTCCACAATGTGAATGCGGGTAGAGTTTTTTAGAAGTGTGAGCAAAGTGTACAAGCTTGAGAGGAGAATAGGAAGCTTAGAAGTTTCTAGAGGAGAGAACTAGTGATACCAAAAGACCAGGTTGAGGAGAATCTTGGTGAGGTGTCTTGCGGAAGATTTTTTGCAACTCATATTGGAGCATGGGGAATGATCCAGACTTATGCAGGAATGCAACAAAATATAGATATAAACATAAACACAGACATGCAGTAGAAGAAATCTTCATTTCATTAATATCAAAAAAATGAAAGATGCTTACAAGCAGAATGGAAATAAACTAGCTCAAATGATGGTCACTTATCTCTGAGAAGAGATGTGGTAGCTACATGCCTTTGAAATGTGTTACAATGAGGCTTAAGGGCCTTTTTATTATTGAACAACAAAGGGAAACCCTAAACAACCAAAACCCTAACCCAAGAAATGGAACGCCAAGAGTTTATGGGCCTCGTTGGGGTTAGTTGGGTAGCCAACTTCCTGGGGTTGTAAATGGTCATATGATTTCCATTTGGCACGTACGATACCTCTTTGGAAAGATCTATCTGAGTACTACAGAATTTGTGAAAGGCCCCTATCTATAACTATGAGCCTGCAACAAACCTCAAAAATCATTGTTTAGGGGGTCAAAACATCTCTAGACGTTCAGGACCTGAAAAACTGCTAAAAATATTAAATACTACTATAATAAAGGAAACTAATGAAATTGACTAGAGGCCTGGTAGAATAAGCGTGTGGCCACCAATATCCACCTAGATCATTCCTCCCCCCTTAGGAAGCAATGGTCCCCATTGCATGCAAAGCCTCCACGAGGTGAGGAAAATTTTGTTGAACCTGGTCCATGGTGAACCACTTTCCCCGGTGAAGGAGTTGGCCTGCTTTGACAACTCGATATAGCTAAATCCTCTGCTGGCGAATGTTCTTGATTTGTACTTCCATGATCCTATTAGTTGTGGCATGTTTGATGAAGCTTGGATTGAGCTTTGTTGGTGTCAGTGACTCAACGACATCATATATGTCTAACAATGGGGGAACGTATGGTCGCAGTTGGCCCACATTGAATACTGGGTGTAGGCCAAGAAACTGTGGAATGTTGAGATCAAATGCATTGTTCGATACAACATTGGTGATGGTGTATGACCCATATCAGAGTGGGAGAAGATTGCGGTGGAGCCCAGCGAGGCACTCCTTCAGCAAATGTAACAAAACGTTGTCGCCCACCTAGAACTTGTGTGGCACCCATTGTTGATCATGACGTTGTTTATACTTAGCATTGGCTATGTCCAATATGTCATGGACTCGTTGACGACTATGTTGAATGTGCTCAATGAAGTTGTTAGCCATGTTGGCTTCGGACTGGACATGAGCTGAATCTTCCTGAGTAGATGCAAATGGTATGGCCACATTAGGGATATAGTTTTTGGAATTCCAACTCCACCTGAAAGGGGTTGTGGCCAGTTGAGCTATGGAGAGCTCTGTTGTATTTATGTTGGACATAGGGTATGATTTCATCACATGTGTGTGGATTCTTCGAGTTGTACATGCACAGAATGTGCACGATTATCTTTTTGACGACCTTTGTTTGGCCATCAGTTTGGAGGTGGAAGGTCATGGAATTACTAAGTTTTGTATCCAACATCGACCAGAGGCTTGACCAAAATGTACTCAGGAACCTGTTGTCCCAATCTAAGATAATGGATTGTGGGATCCCAAAGTATACCCACACTCATTCAAAGAAGAGCTTAGCAGTGGCTTATGTTATAATATTCTTCTTGCAGGCCACTAGAATGACCATCTTAGATAATTTGTCAACGACCACTTGAACACGCAGTCATTTCCATGCTTAGTAGAAGGAAAGTCCGATATGTAATTCATGGAGATGGATTCCCTAGGCCGATTAGGACTTGGCATAAGAGTACATAGGCTTGTTTCCTTATTGTCGGTTTGGAAATGGCGTAGGAAGTATGGGATCTAATGTACTTCCCAACATATTGTTGAAGGTTAATCCAATAAAAATACTTCTGTATCACTGTCACTATTTTCTCTACTTCGAAATTTCCTGCGACCTGATTGTAGTGTGCCTCCCAAATCATCTTGGAACGCTTGCTTGCAAGAACACAAAGATGTCCCAGGTGGCATAACAGTCCACCCTAGAGGTGAAAATATGAAACTTGTTTGCCTTCCAGGAGCATCTGGTATGTGTTTCTAAATTATGGACTGCTCTTGTAAAGATGTGGCCACCTTGAAGTCTCATATCCACAAGAGTCGAGCACAGTGTTCAATGCCATCACCGGTGGTTGGCTGAGATAATGTGCAACATTATTAATGTTTCCCTTCTTATACTTGATGTTCAAATGGAACTGTTGTAGATATGTGGACCAGTTTTTATGGTGATCATTCTGAAGCTTCCCATGTGTCTGTATGAACTGCAGAGGTCAGTGGTCTGTGTGTATGATTGTTTCCTTCCCCATAATGTAATGCTTCCATTGTCAATAGGCTTGCACAATGGAATACATCTCTTTGTCATAAGTGTGATACTTTTAGACTGTATCTAAAAGTGTCTCACTGTGATATGCTACCAAATGCCCATGTTGGATAAGAACTGCACCAATAACACAATTGAAGGTCTCTGTCTCAATTTCAAATGGTTGTTGCAGGTCTAGTAATATGAGCACTGGTGCAGAGCAGAGATGATGCTTGAACTCGACAAACACCTTATATTGGGATTCAGAACAAAATAATTTTTCTTTTGCTTTGTCCTTGGTGACTTGAATCAAAAGCTAAGTGATATGAGAGAATCCCAACATGAACCTGCGATAAAAATTGGCAAGACCCAGAAAGTTGCGGAGCTTTGTTAGATTGGTTGGGGCTGGCCAATCCCGAATAACTTTTATCCTGGCTAGGTCCACATGCACACCCCAATCATCAATTATGTACCCCAGATATTGAACCTAGGTCATATTAATAGTGCATTTCTCCAAATTGGCACACAATTTGTGTTGTCACAGGGTTTGGAGGACCTATCAAATATGGTGTATGTCCTCTTGCCAACACCGATTGAAGATCAAGATGTCGTCCAAGTACACTAACAAAAACGAGTTGGTGAAGATCTGCAAGATGGCGTCCATCAGCCCCATGAAGGTTGTGGGGGAATTCGTCAACTCGAAAAGCATGACCAACAGTTCAAAAAGGCCCTCCTTGGATTTTAAGTCAGTCTTCCATACATCAGAGGGTTTGATTGGCACCTGGTGATAACTAGACTTTAAATCAATCTTCATGAAATATTTTACCCCCTTGAGCTGGTCCAAAAGGTCAACAATCTGTGGGATTGGATAGCTATTATGGACAATGATCTTATTCAATGCTCGATAGTCAATATAGAGTCTCCAGGTGTCATCTTTCTTTTGTACAAACAAGGTCAGGTTCCCACTGGGTGATGAACTCGGTCTGATGTGCCCTTTATGCAACAACTCTTGAATATGCTTCTTAATTTCATCATTCTCTAAAGAGAGTGTCAGTAGATCGGTCCATTGGGTAGCGACGTGCCCGGGGTTATATTGATGGATTTCTTGACTTGACAGTGTAGGGGTACCCCTGTGGGTGAGGTGAAGATGTCCATGTACTCTTCCATGAACTTGTCCATTTTTTGCTACTGTGCAAAGGAGCCTTGTATGGAGGCTTTGGATGTGGCCACATTCTTCTTCTTGCTCTAAGGGCGAATCATAAGGAAGACAAATTTCTCAGTCTAGGAAATGATCTTACTTCATTGCTTCATAGAGATCAAAGAGATGGTGGTAGAAAGTGCTACCTTCGGTATCCTGTATAACTAATTTCCAAAGAAATAATAACAGTGTGAGGCCTAGACTCATACACAACATGACACATCCATAAGAATGATTGGTCTAATAATACATCACAAACTTCAAGAGGATAAACATCACACAATACCTCATCTATAAAGGGCTTGATGTTGTAGGGAAGGCGACATTGTTGGATGATGTAGAGATCTCGTCCTTGGTGAAGCCACCTTATGGTGTATGGCTGCAGGTGTATTGTGGTTGGTAGGCCGAACCACTTCACGACCTCTATTGAAATGATATTATTTTGGCTTTCGTTTTCGACAATGAACTACATCGGAGAACCCTTAACCCACATCTATGAGTGGAAGAGTTTCTCCCCCTCCTCTGGATCTTTGGGCTCAATATTCTAGACCTTGGTAGTGGCAACGGTGGCACTGAGCTCCACATCAATAATCTGCTTCCATTTTTCATTCCCCTTGTCAAGTTCTGACTCAGATTCGGAACATGCATATGATTCTGAAACCTTCAACTCCGCCGCCTATGACTGTTTGGCTCGACACTCATTTGTGTTGTGAGTGGGGCTCTTATGGAACTCACACAATTTCCATGTGTCCTTCTTTGTCTTCGTGGTGTTGTTCTTTGCTTGTGGATTCGACGAGTTGTCTTGGGTCACCCTACCTTGGCTTTGTCCTTTGTTCTATGATTTGGGGGTGCCTTTCCCTTGCTTTGGATTCACATATTCCAAGTCTCGCTTCTTTTGTTTAAATTTCTGCTCGATCTTGACATCGTATCAATAGGCAGTGCCAAGCGAGGAGATGTCCAGGAGATCCATCTCATCCTAGATGTACGTGTGTAGAAAATCATGGTACTTGAGTACCAAATGCCGCTTAGAAACCTTGATACTCAATTTTATGCGAAGGGTATGAAAAATATTTGTGAACTTCAACACATCTTTGTCCATTCCCTGTCGTAGTGTGGTCCACTTTATGTATTAATCTTCATAACTTCTGACATGGTAATATTGTTCCTTGATGGCATCTCAGAAGGAATTCCAAGTGGGTGCGGTTGAAAACAGTGAGGGTTCCCTCTCGTCCTTCTGTTCACAGTATGTTTCCCACTAGTCCTTGACATGGGGGGCGACTTTGAGGAGTCAAAAAGTAATATTTTTCTAATTGGAAAAGTCACCAACCAAAAAATATCTTTTTAACAAATTTAACCATCTATCTACGATGTCTACATCTATCCACCCTTCAAATATGGGAATGTCAAAGCTGACTTGTACCTTAAAGAGAGTGGTGTCTCCAGAGTGGATGCTGGATGAAGATATGTCACCTGTGGGTAGCCGCCAAAGGATCTGGGCAAAGTTATCCATCATCGCATTCCTCTATCGCTCGAGGGATTCCTTGAGAAATATTTTGAAAGGATCTCCTACTCCCTCGTATTTATTTTTCCGCCATGGGAGGTAATCAAGGTTTGCGAGGTTGGTCTTGAAAGGTTCAACCAGTTCGAGCCCTAACTTCTTATACCCTGACCTCTTTGGGGACATGCAAAGAAAAAGAAAGAAAGAGAAAATCGCTTTGATACCATTGATCTAGACTTGTGTAGGAATGCAAAAGAATACATATATAAACATAAACACAAAGGTGCAACATAAATAAATCTTCATTTCATTAATATCAAATAACTAAAAGATGATTACAAGGGAAATGGAAATAAACTGGCTCGAGCGATGGTTGCTTATCTCTAAGAAGAGATGTAGCAGTTAAATGCCTCTAAACTGTGTTATAATGAGGATCAAGAGCCTTTTTATTATTTAACAACAAAGGGAAACCCAAAACAACCAAAACCCTAACCCTAGGAGATGGAACACCAAGAGTTTGTGGGCCCTGTTGGGCTTAGTTAGGCAGCCAACTTCTCAGGGTTATAACTTGGTCATATGATCTCTATTTGGCACGTACGCTACCTCGTTGGAAATATCTCTCAAGGTACTACTAGATTTGCAACAAACCCCTTCTTATGGCTACGAGCCTGTTACAAATATCAAAAGAGAGTCGTTTAAGGGGTCAAAACAACTCCAGAAGTTTAGGACCTGAAAAACTGCTAAAAATAATAATTGTCATCAGAATCAAGGACACTGATGAAACTAACTGGAGGCCTGGTGGAATAGGCAGGTGGCCACCAATATCCACTTGGATCAGGGAAGCTCATAGAGGAGGAAGAGATGACCAATGATGGTCATGAAAACGGTTTGGGAGGAAGCCACAACAAGATAGGAGAATATTCCAATGCTAATGGCATAATGACAGGAAGGATGAGATAATAAGAATTTGACAGAGAAGTAGCCAAGTTAAATGAAAGACTTAGAATAGTGGAAAAGTTGCTACAGGAAATTGGAGGAGACAAAAAATATAGAAGGAGAATGAGGAAGCAAGTAAAATGACATGTCAAGAAGTTGTTTGCAAGAAAATAAATATTATGAACCAGAGCAAGGAAGTATCCTTGGAGAGGATGATGATTAGACTGAAGATGTTGATAAGAGACTAAATGAGAGTCTCATTGATTATGTGGAGTGTGAAAATCAACATGAAGAATTGATGACAAAGGCATCAAATGAGGCTATAGAGACTTATGATTTTAAAATTGATATTTTGTGTATGGTTACAAGTCATAGGAATGATGAAGATGGACAGTGGTCTACAGTTGTCATGAAGATTGAGGAAAACAGAGGAGTGTCTTTTCAAAGTATTGAAGAGGAACAAAAACTGAATTATGTTTTGAAGGGATATAAGGCAACATTACGTTATAAAAGAAATCAAGGTTAGACCCATGCATGATCGATAAATGAAACCATGGGACAATAGTCGCAAGGACCTTCTAGTGCAAAATGCAAGATATGTTTGGCTCATGAAGACAACCAAACAAAGGAAGGAGAGGAAGGAAAACATTCTGAGGCAATGTTGATCGAAATTGATTGCATGAAGACTGCAAGAAAGAAGAGTGAAGAGGATGAAGATGTAGGTTTTAACCCTATAAAGAAATTACCTACATACAAATTCTATAAAAAAACAGAAAATAAGCAATAGCGAAAATATAAAAAAAAAATACACAGACATTTCCCTTGGATCCCAAAATCGGGACTACCAGATTGATTTTTCATTATATTCCTTTCAATGTTAAAACACATATATATACATGTCAACGCATTCATAAACCCCCAATCCATTAACCTTGGATTAGAACATAACCGTAGTTACCTTGAACGGATATACAAGATACCATGGGCAGAAAACCATCATGCCCAAAACCATGTGCAAAACCCATGCACGAAACCATAGATAGGTCCACCCACCTAATATAGGGTCCAAAAAGAAATTCTCGGGGCACTTTCCCGGAGCCCCTGCATCTGTTATTGCACATGGGGCTAGTCATGGAAAGAATATAGCACACACCCAACAAACGTTAGCTAGAAATGTCATCAACAGGTTGTGAAAGATAAAGCAAAGGATGAACTGGAGGTTAACACACATGAAGGGACAACAACTTACATGCTAGTAGACAATGGTGAAGAGGGGAAGCGATTCACTCTTATGACAAATAATAAATATTTGGGAATTAATAGTTGTTATGGTATATTTGTTTCATGTGAAAAAGCAAGGTTGGAAGATGAAGGGAAATATTTCTTGAAGCAGTTAAGGAGGAGGAAATAAAATGTCTTAAAAATCCTTAATGAAAACTTGTTGAAATGGCAATGGATACCATAACATTTTTAAATTTTGAAGTCGAGTTATAATGGGGTGGTATTAGTAGCGCAAATCAGCAAAAGAGTACATTGCATGTTGCAATTGAGGAGATATGTACGCTGGTGAAGAAGATGCCTGAAGAGAGGCATGTTTAGGCAATGAGGACAGACAACAATAAGACATAATTGGTTGTAAGGGATACATCAGTAAGAATTGTGCAGCATTGCACAACAAAGTATGGAACCTTGGACAATGAAAGACAACAACATGTCAACAACAAGTGGAGGAGACTAAGTTGAGGAGGAAATTCAACCTTGGAACAAAGCTAGCTAAAGGCGTTCACACAAATGCATGTGGACAACAACAAATCGAAAATTGGGATCCTGGAAGGTGTTAAAAAGCAACAATAGCAAGACTATGAGCAAGTGGCCAACGCCAAAACTAAGTTTGGGATTCTAGAGGATTCAACAAACCATTGCACATGACCAAGAGGTAATAAAATTTTTCAATTTGGGGAGTTTGATGCAGGAGAATAAACCCCCAAGTCCAATGTTCTTGCATAGACCCAAGGGATTTTATAATTTCCACATAGGAGTGAAATCCATCAATTGTAGCTTTGTGTAAATTAGGAAGTTTTCATGTAAGAGCAAGTGTCCTAGCTCTAGAATAAATCTAGGTTGTTGGGGAGTTTTGGTGAATTTGCATTCTTATCCATGTGGCACATTGTAAAAGAGCCAAGTAAACAAGTTGAGATATTTTGTATTGCTTCTATAAGACGAACAATTGTAGGTGCAACCCCTTAATGTCAAGATATTTTAATTTTTTAAGTTGGTAAGTAGAGAAGGAGGATAAGAAAGAGAAAAGAATAACAAGAGCCACTGAAAGCCACTAAGGACCAGAGAGGCCCGAGAGAAGGGAGAAGGCAACTTACTATGTAAATTTGGCCATATTGTACAGGTCTTTCTTGTTAAATGAAACTTTGTAGATTATCCTCTAATTGTGTTTTAAATCCCTATGCTTTGGAATTGTTAAATTGTTCCTATGAGTATTCTGACTTTGTATGTTACTATTTCTATGTTAGAATGATTCGTGCAAAGACAATCAAATCCTCACATGTCAGTAAGGAGATGTGTGACAAAAAATGGTGAACACTACCTGACGTGATTCATTGATGGTAAATAACACAGTAGGGAAGTTCATGATGGATATTTCTTCTGGTTTTGAGGTCTGGGTTTATGATTCTTATAAACCTGAGTAGTAGCAAACAAGAGGGTTCGATAGGGGGCATGTTTTGGTAGGTAAATATGGTATAGAGGGCGCAAAAAGGGAGGGCCTATATCAGTATTAGCATCAGGCATTGTCAGGAGGTTTTCATTATTGTGTTGGAGCTTGTTATTCAGAAGCTTGACCCTGTGTCTCGGTTTCATCTTGCAACACCTCTGGATCCTCGTGGACTATTTTGGCAGTTGCTACTAGATTTGTTTTATTTAGGCAGTTGACAATGGATCCTACTATGCATACATGGGTTTGTTGAGGATGGAGGTGAGATCATTGATTGTGTCGTGAACCCAGTAGTTTTTCTCCATGGACTCTTACTGTGCAGTGTAGGGCATGGTTTGGGCTCGCTAGTGATGTTGGTGTTCCAGGGGTGGTCGAGTTTCCATTGAGGAGGGGTACAACCTATCCCTGTCTGGAGTAGGCTCATAGTATGGGGTATTCATTAGCGATACTGCATCATTAAAGCCTAGATTGTGCATTTACTTTCAGATTTCTGGGGATCTAGATGTATAGGCACAATGTACCCCTAGGCAGATTTCTCAACCCTTTTATTATCCTGTATGTATTGTGTTACACCTGACTCTCTTGGTTTTAGGGAGATCCTAGTGAGTTTTTTCTACTTCATCCTGCCCTCGTGGACTGGCGATCTAACCAATGGATGCATATTATTTCCTTTGTTCGTATACTTTCCTCGTTATCACTTTCTTTGATGGATGAGTAGTTGGTTTGTAAGCACCTAGGTTTCTCCTTGTCGCCACCTGACACTCATAGGCGGGACCACACTGATTTGAGGTTGTTTTGGTGTGCCATCCGGTCACATGGAGGACATGCAGGACCATATGTCTCCATCCCCTGAGGCTTTGATTGGGGCTACTATCCAAGTAGAATGAGCGATGATGTCGAGTCTTCATCAGAATCCAAATACTATAGCCCATGTACTATCGGTTCTGGATGGAGGTCATTTGACAGATAACAAATTCACAAGGAAGAAATGTTCATCGAAGATGAAGAAGTATCCATTACAGGTGGTGAGGGGGGAACCACCATTGGTGTTGGGTGCAGGGGCTTATTGGGAGAGCATCGAACGTCTGAGGCACAAGGCATTGGTGGGGAGGTGGTACCACCTTCACATGTCGGGTGAACAGTTGAAATTATGGGCAGAAGAATGATGGTTTCCGTTGTTGAAATACCATCCCAAAGTCAGCATCCTTTTTAACGGATGGGTTGTACTTCATTTCCTGAATTATGAGGATGTTGCCCGAAATTTGAAAGAACCGTGTGTGAAGAGTCGAGGATTTCTAATCATGTAGCAGTGGAAAGCGGGTTTTTCCCTTTCACAGAGGCGCCTAGAAGGAATTTTACTTGGGTAAAGCTGTCGGGGCTCCCTCTGGCGCTGTGGAAAGTCAATGTGGTCACTGAGATTGCAAATAGGATTGGGAGTTTTTACTATTGGGATGAGGGCTCTTTTGGCCAACTTGATGAGAGGATGGTGTGGATGCTGGTGGAGGTGGAATTGGGTATAGGATTGATAGCTGAGTTGGAGATTAGATGGAACAATTTCTCATTTGCTTTGGCTATTGATTACTGGGGGGTGCCATATAGGTGCCTACATTGTCACGAGACCGACCACCTCATTGTAACCTGCCCGGGACTGACAAATCAAGATCTCAGCATGTGAGGGTCAAGGGGTATCCTTGCAAGGATTTCATTTCCAAGGGAGGATTTGGGTAGTGGTTTTACAACACAGGGCTCAAATTTGGGACTTGTCCATGGTGAGGGTGTTGAGGAATTTGATGCATCTCTAGGTATTATAGCCCTCTGTAATGAATCTCCAGGTATTACAGCCCTCTGTAATGACTCTATTATTAATTGCCATGTTTTCTTTGCTCCCCTTTCAGATAATTGTACTTCCTCGGGTCAAATTTTCTTTAATCCCATTTTCTCGGAACCCACTGTTACATCCTCATTGTCAAGGAAGGCCCCTCAACCTTCCCCTTTGATTTCGGCTGAACAATTGGTTTCTCCAGATAAAATGGTCCCATGTGATCACCTTGGGACCACCCCTTATCCTCTTGAATGCCCTGTGAATTTCTATCCTTCACATGCACCTCATGGGCAAGCGGGCGGTCACACATCCTCGTCCTTTCCTCCCGGTGAGATTCCACCTTCATCTATTCTCTCGCACGACAAAGAGCTGCAAGCCCTGATTGATTCTGTTATGTCCCTTGAACCTTTGACCATCAAGCGATATTTTTTCTAGTATCTTGAGCCCACATCTGGATTGTCCTCTTGACAGAATATCACACACCATAAGAAGAGGGCTCTGTGATTAAAAAAAGTGACTAAGTGAAACAACATCGAGTTATCCCCTTCCTCGGACCTGAATTCTGGAGGTGATCCAATTAGCATTGATACCACTTTCACTATCAAGTGGATTTCTATTTCTAATGTACATGGTACACAGGTCCTTAGAGAGGATACACCCGACCACAGGGTTCCGCCATGACCATTATCTCCCTGAATGTCCAGGGGCTGGTAGCACCCCATAAAATATGTTCTCTCCAGGGTTTTGTTTGGTCGTATAACCCATCTATGATACTTTTTCAAGAAACAATGACAGAGCATGATAAAGTGGGAAACAATGCTCTCCGTTTGTCCTCAATGTCTAGTATGTGCATCTGATGCCAATGGATTCTCGCGGGGTTTGGGGGTGATGTGGAACCCCAATATCTATAAAATGAGGGCATACAATTCGTGTACATATATCATACTATCCAGATATAAGTTGGGGTCGAACTGGAGAATAAGGATTATCAATTCTTATGCACCTTATACTAGAGGAAGACTCTATTGGGACTAGGTGGCTAAATCTGGACTGTTAGGGTTGAGTTCGCTCACTATCGCTGGGGATCTAAACTTTTCATCGGGGAAATTGTAGATATGGGGCATTAGGGCGCGACAGGATATATTAACTGCATATTTCATAGACATGATGAAGGATCACGCACTGGTTGACATTGCACCGGGTCCCTTAGGCCCCACTTGGAAAAATAGGCACACTGGAGGGGAGGGCATATCTAAGAGGATTGACAGATTTCTAGTGAGCCAATCTCTGATTCACCATATATCTAACTTGGAATCATCGATTATCCCCGCCACCATCTCTGATCATAAGCTTATTATGATATCTTGGAACGAGGAGCACTTGAGGAGATCATACCCATTTAAATTTAATCCAAGATGGCTGCAGATGAAGGATTTCGAAAATATGGTAAACTGAGTATGGAAAAGGCCATTGTCTTCTGACCCTTCAAATTTTTTATCTGCCATATCCACTAAGCTTTCGTTGTTAAAAAGGGAAGCTCTGTTGGGTCCCTATAATACTAGTGATTACCCCATTACTATTGTAGTTATACCCCTTATTTATATTGTTGTGCCCCTATTACCCCCATATTGTTATTTCTGTGCCCCATAGAATCCCTCTATTGTTATTTTTGTGGCTTTATATTATTATTGTTAGGTCGGCTGGATTATATTGTGACTCCCTAGACTCCTATATATAGAAAGGAGGTTTTTTCATTTGTATCATCTAAGAATTTTTCATTTATATAATGTAAAGGAGATTTCCCCCTCGAAGAGGCTGAATTCTAAGGCGTTGATCTATCTTTTCTATCTTTTCTTGAGCTGGTTTCATAACATTTGGTATCAGAGCTTTGGATTCTAGGGTTTCGCTGCTCCAAACAGATCATCGTGGAATTTTCGCTATAACTTTTTTTCTGTGACGTTTCAGAAGTCGCAAAAAAAACCCATTTGAGAAGAAATCGCGCTGAACCTTGGGTCCGAATTTCAGAGCTTTTTGTGCGATATTTGCGGAGATATGATCTGAGAAAGTTGGTATTTTTGCAGACTCCTGAATTACATTCAAAACAGGTGACCTGGGGAAAATCATCATAACTCTCTCTCTGGGGATCGGATTGAAATTTCGTAAGAAGTTACAGAAAGAGGACGGACTGTAGTTTATTGTGTGTGTGTTTCATATTCAAAGGTTGAAACAGTGACTCGTGGCACGTCGTACAAGGTAGCTCTACTGAACCAGTCTAAAAACAAGTCACTGTGGGAGATTTCACATAACTCTTCCTTGGAGAATCCAATTTGGCTCAGACTTGTGGCATTGGAAAGAGGACGCAGAAGGCTACTACAGGTAGCAATTTCAGAATTGGATGATACGAAATTACAGAGATACATCAGATTCAATATCAGGCTTCTATAAAGTGAAAAAAGGTGTGTAGTTTTTTTTTTAAATTTTTGTGTAAGCTTGGTTTAACGGAATTCAAAGGGCATAGTAAAGCATTATTATCGGTAACTGATGCCCCGAGGAAAGAAAATGCAAACACCTAGTAAGGAACCTGAAAGCTCTAGCATGACCCATGAAGAAGAGGAAGAAATGCTACATGATATATCAAAATTACAAGAACAAGTGCAACAAATGTCACGCTCACAAAAGCTAACAGAAGCTAAGATAAGTGGCATGGAATCTAAGATAAATGGCGTGGAATCTAAGATAAAGGGCATGGAAGCTAAGATGGATGATTCGAAGACAGATTTGAAGAGAGACATGGCAGATTTGAAGATAGATATGAAGACAGACATGGAAGAATTGAAGAAGTTGCTACAAGAAAGGGTCACTAATGGTGAAAAGGTAGTAAAGGAAACTCATGATGAGAACAAAAGAAATTTTAATCATGATTCCATAGACGCTAATGTTGGATCGAAGAATCACCATATTCCAAAAATCGATATGAGGAAGTTTGATGGCAAGGATCCCGCCACATGGATATTACAGATGGAGCAATTCTTCGATCTCAATAATGTGCAAAATGCACAAAAGGTACGTATGCCAACTGTATATTTGGAACCAAATCAGTTTGTATGGTATCAATGGCTTTTCTCTCGTAAACAATTTATCACTTGGGCAATTTTTACGGAAGAATTGATAGCACATTATGAAGATACAAAAAGCAACACTTTTTTTAGCCAATTGATAAGTCTCAAACAAAAGGGTTCAGTAATGGAGCACATTGAGGAGTTCCAAAAATTGAACATAAGGGTAAAAGATATTCCAGAGGAGCATAGGATTGATGTGTTCATAGGGTCTTTAAAGGATAATATCCAACATGATGTTCGCCTTTGGGAACCTGATTCATTAGAGAAGGCATTCAGGTTAGCAAGAAAAATGGAAAGCAAAATTATGGCAACCAGGAAGCATACCACTCACAACTATAAAGACGGAAGTGTTGTTGCCCCTAGTCTTCCACAACCTATAAGGTTGACACCACAACAATTGGAAGAAAAAAGAGCAAAAGGGCTTTGTTACAGTTGTGATAGCAAATACACTAAAGGTCATAAGTGTGCTGAGAAGAAATTATTCTACATAGATTGTGAAGAGGAAGAAGAAAAGGAGCAAGAAAGGTCAAAAGAAGAAGATATACTTCAGGAACAAAGCCTAGATGAAGAACAAATAAATCCGACCATATCTTGTAATGCATTGGCGGGAATTACCACTCCTCAAACCATCAAGATAGAAGGACAAATCAAGAAGAAAAAGGTAATAGTGTTGATTGATTCAGGAAGCACCCACAATTTTATTCATTGTAGGGTAGCAAAAGAATTGAATTGCTTCCTATATCCAGCACCAGAGTGTCAAGTGATGATTGCAAATGGAGGAACAATAAATTGCTCTGGAAAGTGCCATAATATCAAGCTATCCATGGGAGAATATGTATTGACTAGCCCAATGCTTTCCATTCCAATGGGAGGTGCTGATGTTGTACTAGGAGTCCAATGGCTACAATCCTTGGGTACAATAGCTTTTAATTTTCAAGAACTTTTCATCAAATTTTCTACGGAAGGAAAGGAAGTTGAATTAAGGGGTATTGCAGGGAAACCAGGAAAGATAATCAGCTCTAATGGTATGACAAAGCTTCTAAAAAAGGAGCAAAGAGGTGTAATTGCACAATTATGTTCGCTAGATGTTTCCACATTGGAATCATCTATTTCTCCAGATCTCCAAAAAGTCCTGGACAATCATTCCAAGGTATTTGAGACTCCCAAGGGTCTCCCACCTATGCGTGATCATGATCATGCTATTCATCTGATTCCAGGAAGTGTTCCTCCAAACATCAGGCCGTACAGATATCCCTATGTCCAAAAAAGTGAAATTGAACGTATGGTTGCAGAAATGCTAGAGGCTGGTATAATTCAACCGAGTCAAAGTTCTTTCTCAACTCCAGTAGTATTGGTGCACAAGAAGGATGGATCATGGTGCATGTGTCCGGATTATAGGGAGCTCAACAAGCTCACTATTAAAGATAAGTTCCCCATTCCTGTTATTGATGAATTACTGGATGAATTGCATGGATCAATTTACTTCACCAAGTTGGATCTTCGTTCGGGATATCATCAAATCAGAATGAAGATTGAAGACATTCCAAAAACGGCATTTAGAACTCATGAGGGTCATTATGAATTTTTGGTCATGCCTTTTGGCCTTACCAATGCACCTTCAACATTTCAAGGTTTGATGAATTCAATTTTCAAACCATTCCTTAGAAAATTTGTGTTAGTATTTTTTGATGATATACTAATCTACAGCAAGTCTTGGAAGGATCATGTTGAACATGTTGACAGGGTGCTACAACTATTGGAGGAGAAACAATTATATGCAAAAAGATCCAAATGTTTCTTTGGAGTCCAAGAGGTGGAATATTTGGGTCATATTGTATCTCATGAAGGAGTTAAGGTAGACCCTAGCAAAATTAAAGCCATTAAGGAATGGAAAATCCCCACATCCATAAAGCATCTGCGAGGATTTCTTGGGTTGACAGGGTATTATCGCAAGTTTGTTAAGAATTATGGGAGAATAGCAGCACCTCTAACAACATTATTGAAGAAAGATTCATTTTCATGGACTCCGGAAGCAACAAAGGCCTTTGAACATCTTAAAGAGGCAATGTGCCAAGCACCTGTCTTAGCTACACCGGACTTCACAAAAACCTTTATTGTGGAATGTGATGCTTCAGGAAATGGAATTGGTGCTGTTCTAATGCAAGATGAAAGACCCATTGCTTTTGAAAGTCGTCCAATCAAGGGAAAGTTTTTAAGCAAAGCTATTTATGAGAAGGAAATGTTGGCAATACTCCATGCACTTAAGAAATGGCGACCCTACCTAATGGGAAGACACTTCAAGGTAAAAACGGATCATGATAGCCTTAAATACTTTTTAGAACAAAGATTATCCTCTGAAGAGCAACAAAAGTGGGTCACAAAGATGTTGGGTTATGACTTTGAAATCATCTACAAAAAAGGGAAGCAAAATGTGGTGGCAGATGCACTCTCAAGAAAGGATGAGGATGTGGAAGCATTGTTGTGTGCCATTTCTATTATCCAACCAGATTGGATAAACGAAGCAAGGGAGAAATGGAAGAATGACGAAGAAGTGTGGGCACTTATTCGAAAGCTACAACAAGATTCCAGTACTTCTGATACATTTAGCTGGAAAAATGATTCGTTATGGTACAAAGATCGCTTATACCTCTGTAAGAATTCCCAGCTAAAACAAAAGATTCTTATGGAATTGCACACTTCTCCCTTAGGAGGGCACTCAGGATTTTTAAAAACTTACCACAGGGTTAAGAAGGAATTTTTTTGGGATGGCCTTAAATCAGATATTCAAAAGTTTGTGGCAGAATGTTTGGTTTGCCAGCAAAATAAAGTTGAAACAATTAAGACACTGGGTCTATTACAACCTTTATCCATTCCAAGCCAACATTGGGAGGAGGTTTCAATGGATTTTATCACAGGTTTACCCAAGTCTGAGGGAAAGAGTGTCATCATGGTGGTAGTTGACAGACTTACCAAGTATGCACACTTTTGTGCATTATCACATCCATTTAAAGCCAGTACAGTTTCTACTGCATTTATGGAAACAATTCAAAAGCTACATGGAAACCCAAAGATTATTGTAAGTGACAGAGATCCCATTTTCACTGGAAATTTTTGGACAGAATTATTTTCTTGTCTTGGTACTCATAGCTCATCTTATCATCCTCAATCTGATGGGCAAACTGAGATAGTAAACAAATGTTTGGAAGGATATCTTCGTTGCTTTGTATCTGATAAACAGACACAATGGGTCAAATGGTTGCCTCTGGCTGAATGGTGGTATAACACTTCCTTCCATACAGCAAAAAAATGACCCCATTTATGGCACTTTATGGGTATCAACCACCATCCATCACATCATATTTAAGAGAAAATTCTAAGGTTCAGGCAGTGGAACATCACATCGAACATCAACAACAAGTCCTCCAACTCTTAAAGGATAACCTCGTGTTGGCACAAAATAGAATGAAACAACAGGCAGATCAACATCGCAGTGAAAGAAGTTTTGATGTAGGTGATTGGGTATTCCTACGGCTACAACCATATAAGCAAATGTCCCTAAAGCAAGCTAAGAAGGATAATAAATTATCACCAAAGTATTATGGTCCGTACAAGGTGTTGCAAAAGATTGGTACTATGGCATACAAATTGGAGCTTCCTGTAGCTTCTCGATTGCACCCAGTTTTCCATGTTTCATGTTTAAATAAGGTTATAGGTGACAAGCTCCCAATTCAAACAATATTGCCAGAACTTGACGAGGAAGGAAAAATTATATTGGAACCGGAAGCAGTCACAGAAACAAGAACTCGACAGCTACGAAATCGATCAATTTCAGTGTATCTTATCAAGTGGAAGAACTTATCCGCTGAAGATTCCACATGGGAGGATGAGAATTTTATGCAGAAGTATCCAGAACTACTCAAGCGTTGAGGACAACACTTTTTTGAAGGAGAGGGGCATGTCGGGTCCCTATAATACTAGTGATTACCCCATTACTATTGTAGTTATACCCCTTATTTATATTGTTGTGCCCCTATTACCCCCATATTGTTATTTCTGTGCCCCATAGAATCCCTCTATTGTTATTTTTGTGGCTTTATATTATTATTGTTAGGTTGGCTGGATTATATTGTGACTCCCTAGACTCCTATATATAGAAAGGAGGTTTTGTCATTTGTATCATCTAAGAATTGTTCATTTATATAATGTAAAGGAGGTTGCCCCCTCGAAGAGGTTGAATTCTAAGGCATTGATCTATCTTTTCTATCTTTTCTTGAGCTGGTTTTGTAGAAATTTTGAATAATATGACACATATTCAACAGAGATTATCCTGATCATACAATTTAAGCGGAACATGTATAATACATAATCTCCTCTACGTTGATCATCAAATTACAGAAGCAGAAACATCCACAGGCACACATAGAAGCATCAATCAAACTCATAAACACAGTATGTATCCCGGGGAAAGCATCTCGCTAAAAACCCCACACTATCTGTATATTATATTGATTGAATCATGTAACAATACAAAGCATAATACTTCTCACAAGTATCTCCACCTGTTACACACAATACAGCTCAGATTTGATCTCCAAATCTCTCCCGCTGCTTGCCTGCCTCCACTGCTCAAACCTGCTCGAGAACTGATGAGAATAGCTTCCCAAACTCGATTTTACACTGCAAAATAGTCACCCACACTATGTTGGACGTGAGCAACAGCTATAATATCATGAAGATACGTGAGCAAACTCATTGGCATACTCAATCCTTTGATTGTGCAAATCATCATGCACAGCTATAGTCACAACTGATAGCAATCTGATCCTCTAACACCTGTCCCTGCTGAACTGAACATGCACTGACATGCAACTGAGTTAACTGATGTATTCTATAGTTGCATTATGAGTTAATAACTTGTGAATTAATTAATAACTAATTCACCCAACTCATCTTTAGTCTATTGATCAGTTAGACTAAATACAACCAGTTTAACAAAGCTAAACTGAACACAACTCCATCAACTGTACCTCCAGTCCACTAAACTCAACTCACTTGAGTTCTAACTGAAGTCATGCATGCAACAACTCAACTGACTCATAAGAAAAACGAATTTCCTTCTGACAGCTGCATGTGCCACTTCCGTAGCTCAAACTGAAGTGCTCCAAGAGAATAAGATTAAGTTTATAGTCCAAATATTATTGTGAGATAATAATATTTGACTTTTCTATTTTTGACTTTGATCACTCACACTGTGATCACTCACACTGTAATCACTCACACTGTGATCACTCACACTTTCATCAAAAATAGAAGTCCATCTATTTTTCCCAACTTGATCAATCATCCATAGACATGATCCATATGTCTAAAAATAGACATAGTCTAAAAATAGACTTGCGCCAAAAATAGCCTGCGGGCCCACTTAGTGAAGGCGACTCTTTTCACTAAGCTCCATCATCTTGTTGCACTCTCAACAAGCATTTCTTGTTGCACACTTTTCAACACTCCCTCTCAACAAGAAAGGCTTCCTCTCAAACCCGATCCTGTAACTCTGGAATGTTCTCCATGCAACACATTTGGCCGGTCCACTTGCTCTGTCATCAAAGTCTCTGACTGCTATTGCCTCTGTCAACTGAAACTCTGCATCTCTGTGCTCTTCAGTATCTGACTGCTCTAGCCTCTGTCACTTTGATCTCTGACTACATCCGTGCTGCTGCTGGTTCTATCTCCCAGCATTGCATCCGCACTGCACCTCCCAACTGACCTCCCTGTTGGGATAGAAACATCCTCTGATGCTGAAGCTCTACCTGCTGCTGACAAGTGCTCCCTCTCTGACATCTGCGCTACTGCAACATCTCCATGCATCTCGCACCATTGCACACCTCTCTGTGCCACCTAACACTGTGCAAAACACTTGTGCCTCTCGCATTGCTACAGCCTGCTAGCTATGCGCTGTCCTGGGATTCCCTGCACTGTCGCTCTCTCTGCCGCTCCATCCGCATCTGTCTCTACCCAATCAGTCAGTTCCTGCTACTACACATCGGGGCTCCCGTAGCAAGGTCTCATCCAAGAGGTTGGGTACCTCAAGGATCTTGCCCCTCCTCCTTGGGACAATCAATCCACATCACCCCACCTCCTACCTGGAGGTATGGATGCATGCGATCCCTCAGCCCACCTGGCTTGAAGTTTCCCCCTACTGAAGGTCTCTGGATGAGTAGATGTCTCTACTCGATCTCCTTTCAGCTTCCCTTGTTGTGGCTCCTCCACAATCTCCTGAAGCTGCTGCACCAATCGTGGCTCCTCCACAATCGTCTGAGACTTCTTCTGGCTCTGCATGTTGAGAGGTAATATACGCTCCCTCTCAACCACCAAGTCTCCATCAGTTGCCTTGCTGCTCAAGGCTTTGCATGCATCTTGAACCTCAAGAGCATACAGGTTCCTGACCCATGAACCAATCTCATGACAACGAAAGCATCTCACCTTCGACTTGTCAACCTTCTTCCCATCACTGGAAGAACTAGATTCGGAAAGAGAAACCTTCCCCTTCCCCTTCTTCGCCTTACTCGCTAAGGCACAGTTCTCCTCATCTTGCATGGATGAAGAACTGTCTCTGGTGCTCAGTCTAATCTCCTCCTGCACAAGATCCGACCAAAGTCTCTCCCATCCTGGCTATTTCTCCCTTCCATTCACTGAGTCCTGGTAGCTATGCCAACTCTTAGGAAGGTCAAGGAGTGCTAGACTCACCATCCTCACCCGATAGTCACCCCCACACTTCCCAGCTCATCCCGGCATTGGGTGAACTTCGTGAGATACTGGGGCATACTGTCTCCATTCTCACACTGAATGTTTCTGAGTTTTATCTCTTGCTTTGGAATTAAATTCGAATTCCACCAGCTCAAAACTCAACCGCTTCCGATCTAGAATTCGTGACTGAATAGTAGATCTGATGATCAATCCTCGCTTGATATCCTGTAAAAATCTCTTCTACAAATCAAGTAGCTCTGATACCATGTAGAAACGTTTTCTACAATTATCTAGCTCCGATACCATGTAGAAATTTTGAATAATATGACACATATTCAACAGAGATTATCCTGATCATACAATTTAAGCGGAACATGTATAATACATAATCTCCTCTACGTTGATCATCAAATTACAGAAGCATAAACATCCACAGGCACACATAGAAGCATCAATCAAACTCATAAACACAGTATGTATCCCGGGGAAAGCATCTCGCTAAAAACCCCACACTATCTGTATATTATATTGATTGAATCATGTAACAATACAAAGCATAATACTTCTCACAAGTATCTCCACCTGTTACACACAATACAGCTCAGATTTGATCTCCAAATCTCTCCCGCTGCTTGCCTGCCTCCACTGCTCAAACCTGCTCGAGAACTGATGAGAATAGCTTCCCAAACTCGATTTTACACTGCAAAATAGTCACCCACACTATGTTGGACGTGAGCAACAGCTATAATATCATGAAGATACGTGAGCAAACTCATTGGCATACTCAATCCTTTGATTGTGCAAATCATCATGCACAGCTATAGTCACAACTGATAGCAATCTGATCCTCTAACACCTGTCCCTGCTGAACTGAACATGCATTGACATGCAACTGAGTTAACTGATGTATTCTATAGTTGCATTATGAGTTAATAACTTGTGAATTAATTAATAACTAATTCACCCAACTCATCTTTAGTCTATTGATCAGTTAGACTAAATACAACCAGTTTAACAAAGCTAAACTGAACACAACTCCATCAACTGTACCTCCAGTCCACTAAACTCAACTCACTTGAGTTCTAACTGAAGTCATGCATGCAACAACTCAACTGACTCATAAGAAAAACGAATTTCCTTCTGACAGCTGCATGTGCCACTTCCGTAGCTCAAACTGAAGTGCTCCAAGAGAATAAGATTAAGTTTATAGTCCAAATATTATTGTGAGATAATAATATTTGACTTTTCTATTTTTGACTTTGATCACTCACACTGTGATCACTCACACTGTGATCACTCACACTTTCATCAAAAATAGAAGTCCATCTATTTTTCCCAACTTGATCAATCATCCATAGACATGATCCATATGTCTAAAAATAGACATAGTCTAAAAATAGACTTGCGCCAAAAATAGCCTGCGGGCCCACTTAGTGAAGGCGACTCTTTTCACTAAGCTCCATCATCTTGTTGCACTCTCAACAAGCATTTCTTGTTGCACACTTTTCAACAGGTTTCATAATAAGCTCGAACGTGGATTTTGGACAAAAAGAGAGAGG
Organism: Pinus tabuliformis; assembly: GCA_031772625.1. Taxonomy (NCBI): domain Eukaryota; kingdom Viridiplantae; phylum Streptophyta; class Pinopsida; order Pinales; family Pinaceae; genus Pinus; species Pinus tabuliformis. Next base: position 476,906,476 of record CM062812.1, on the reverse strand, counting down.
AGATTAACACTCTTCTAGACATTGATCATTCTATCAGATTGTTGAATGACCCTTCTGATCCTCTATATTTCTTGGATACATACAAGGACAAGATTATTGAGCTAGAAGGCATTAGGAATTCAATTCTGTTGAATTAGGAAGATGACATTCATATGAAAAGTAGAGCATTATGGGTACAAGCAAGGGATAAGAATACAAAATATTTTCACGAACAGTTCAACATTAGAAAGAACATTAATTCCATCAGGGCCATTGAGGACGATGCAGGTAATATCCTATCCTCTCAATCTTCTCTAGAACATGCGGCTATATCACATTTCGAGAGCCATTATATGGATCGAGACCATGACTTGCTCTCTTATTCTACATTTATATCTCACATTTAGGAGATGTTTTCGATGGACGATTACAATATTTTGGGTCGTCCCATCACTAAAGAGGAGCCGATTCAGATTATGTGTGATAGTGCTAGGGACAAGAGCCCCAGAACGATGGTTGGGGGTAGAAATTTTTATACATTTCTCTGATTTGATGATTCAAGATCTCCTAGAAGCTGCTAAGGAACCTAGGGTCAATGGGTTTATTCTGGGGGCTATCAATGCCACATTTATTGCACTCATTCCTAAGAAGGAAAATCCCCAATCTTTTGCAAATTTCAGGCCGATATCCCTCTGCAACACTCTGTATAAATTGATCTCTAAACTGATAGCTCAGAGGATGAAACCAATTTTGACTAAGCATATTACTGAGGAACAGTTCGGGTTTATTGAGGGTAGACAAATTCAAGATGCAATTGGTATTACTCAGGAGATTCTGCAGTCCATAAAAACCAAGAATCTTAAGTCTTGCCTTCTCAAGTGGATTTGACCAAGGCATATGACTGCATTTACTGGGAATTTCTTAAACTGATTTTGATGAAAGGAGGTATGTCCTCACCTAATATTTGTTGGATTATTGCATCAAGACCACGAATTTTGTTGTCATCATAAATGGACTTCCTTCCCTTTTCTTCTCAACACACAGGGTTTTAAGGTAGGGTTGTGCTCTATCTCCGATGTTGTTCCTCATGGTTATTGACAACCTGAGCAGAAAAGTGTGGAATGCTATAGTTTAGGGTATAATTTCTGGAGTTAGAGTCTCTAGGCAGATTGACATCACTCACTTGATGTTTGTAGATGACCTCCTATTCGAAGGACAGATTGTCATTTCTGAATGGACAACTATACATAACATCATTAAATCTTTTGGAAAGGCATCAAGACTATGTATCAATGGACCGAAATCTATTCTCATACATAATGGCATTGCAGGTACAGTGATTGAGGACATCAGTTTACTCTTTGGGGTTGGTATCGGACATATTTATGAAGGTATTACATACTTGGGTTTCAACTTGAAGCCTAATAAATACTGCAACAAAGATTGGGACTGGTTAGTAAAGAGGTTCCACAAGAAGCTAGAATGTTGGAAACACAGATGGTTGACTATGGGAGGCAAAATGATCATGTTAAAAGTAGTACTACAAAATATAGTGGTATAATAGATGCACCTTTTTCTACTTCCTAGGGAGGTTATTAAAAAGATCCAATCCATCATGGGGTGTTTTATTTGGGCTGGGAAATTACTTTTAGGGAAGTTTCATTTGATAAAATGGTCTCTCATTGCTAGACCCATTGAGGAAGGTGGATGGGGTATCATTGATCCTTCTGCCTTCAACATAGCATTGATCATTAAGAATATGTGGAGGGTAGCATAGGGCACTGGAATACGGTCCCATATCATCAAAGATAAGCATATGTATGGACAATCTTTCACTACATGGATTTCTGGAGTGACAAAGAGGAAAACTATTTCATCATATATCTAGAAAAGTATGATGAAAAAAATACACCTGTTGATGGGGTTTGTTCGATGGCAGGTAGGGGATGGATCCAAGATCAAGATTGGATTGGACACTATAAAAGGTATGGTGGCAAACCACTCATTATATTTTCGGATCCTTAATTTCCTTCATGATAAAGAGATTATCTTCCTAAAACAGATTTCTCACATAATGATCATTGTATTGACTGACAATCATGGATTCGTGCTGGGGATATTTAGATGCCTGGGGAGTATGTTTGGGAATGGGAAGTATATATTGTTAATCTAAGAAATGCAAGTATCTCCCTTAATGACCAGGAGGACCAAATGACATAGGGGGGTTTCTTAAAAAAGGGACACCCATTGGTAAAAGACATATTATAATGGATAGAGAAGGAGAATCAATTTCCTACATGGATTCAAGTTATATGGAAATGGAAAATACCTAATAAAATCAAATGTTTTTGTTGGTTGGTTATCGTGGATCGATTATTAACTTGAAACAACCTACAACATAGAAGGTACTTTGGCCCAGGGATCTTCCTCCTTTGCAAGAATAGTGCTGAAGATAATGTTCATCTATTTTTGCACTGCCCTTATGCGAAAGTGCTTTGGGAGGGGGTATTGGACATTTTCGACATTGTTCCACTACAACATTATCCATCATTGAGGTGTTGTTTTAGGAGGTGGTTCAAAACTCACGATAGATACATATTTCTACCTTTGTATCTTATTTGGTCCACTTGACATAGTAGGAATGCACTTATATTTGAAAATAAATATCCGATAATGAAGGAGGATGTCATTAAAATTGCTGCATACTTCAAGGAATATGGACCATCTAACAATAGTAGTAAATCCAAAATTTTCAAACGAAGAGAGATTTGGCAAACATATCTAGTGGGTTTCTTCGATGGTGCATGTTGTAGGAGGAAATGCGGGTGCGGTGCCTACATAGTTATAGAACCTGGTAAATACTATCACTTTTGGTGGGAAGGGGGTCAAGGCATAAATAGAAAAGCAGAGATCGTTGCACTATGGGGAGTACAACGAAATGGTTGGGATTGGAACATATACAGATCTATGGTGATGCAAAGGGAATCATAGACTAGGTCAAAGGACATAACAACTTCAATCCTCCTATATTAACCAATTGGATGAAGCACATCAGGACGCTGGTAAGCACTAGGAATAGATAAGGCACCCAGTAAGTTTTTCTTTTCTGCATATGAACAAGGAGCCATGACAAATGGGAGTAGCATTAACTTTTCTTAGAGCTAGGAGGCAGGATAGTATGTTTTTTTTTACAATGCAAGAAACATCAATTATTTAGCAATGGAGATCTCTCGTGTCAAATTTGTAAAGAGAAAGATATTTTTGGTTTTTGAACTATGTATGAAAGATCTTAGTTTATAGGTTACTCTAGAAAAATAGGAAATATGGTAGTTACAACTATAATGTAAAAACGATAAAAAGACTTTTTTTTCCAAAGGGATTGAAAATCCTAAAAAAAAACTGTCCTATCTAAAGAAGCGCTTTTTCCTCTGAAAAAAAAGAATAGGGAGATGTGTGGAGAATAACATGGCCAAAGCAACTTTGAGCGACCATGAAGAGAGACCGTAGAGTCACCCTTGTCGATAGTTAGAGAATGCAAAATGCAATACAACGTGGGAGATTTACAGCGACCACGAAGAGAGACCATAGAGTCACCCTTGTCAATAGTTAGAGAATGAAAAATGCAAATACAACGTGGGAGATTTACAGTCTTCGAATCCATTAAAGTGTGTGTCCAAAGAACGAGATCTGGTCATTAAAGTAGGGGTCGGAGAATTTGTTAAGTCTTGAAAACAAAGATTGGGAGATGTCAAGTGCTATGAAGTCTCAGATCGAGGAAGAACATTGGAGAAGTTAAGTGCCAAAGACTGCAACACTTCGAGAGCCTAAGCGCCAAAGACTGCAACACTTCGAGAGCCTAAGCGCCAAAGACTGCAACACTCCGAGAGCCATCGGGCTGAGAGAGGACCTTCGGCCATCAAGAACAAGTAACAAAGCGCGAGACCCCTTTTGTAAGGCCTCCGGGCGATTGTGCGACAGGCGCTGGGCAAAGTCACCGTGCACAAGGGCGTGGGCGGGCGCGCGGGCGCACGACGGGCACACGACAGGCGCGCGACGAACGGAAGTGCAACGGGAGTGTGGAAGAAATGCGACGTTTACAAGAGCCATGTGCGACGAAACCAACGACACTTTAAGAATGCGACTAAGTGTTGAACCTTTATATAACGACTTGGAAGGAGCTTGCAGTGAGGGCAAGCCGACTTGGTAAAGGCCCTTATGGGGCGCATTATGTATGGTTTGGGGGTCGGCCAAGGGGCTACCACCCACATATGAAACTAAGTTAAGAAGCATATATATAAGTGGAGCATGAGAGCTCATAATCATCAACGCATTCACTCACTCTTCGCAAGGAACAAGAAGGAAGTGCGCAGTTAAAGAGGGAGTTGCGCATATCTCATGCACATTGCTCTAAGAGGACTGTACGCTTGGGTGGAGTCTTGTAATTAAGTCAAAGGTTGGGCAAGTGTGCCCGGGGTGGATTCTGAAGTACGGGTTTTGGTGTAAGACTTGGCATGAGATTTTAGGTGGCTCAGGTGAGCATCGTCCTTTGTGCAAGAGGTGCACAAGACTATTGTAAAAGGCAAGTTTGCCTCTCTTTGTATTATTTGGTTAAGTGTGAGACTTGGTTCGGCCAAGACACACTTGTGTATTGTAATCTGATATTCTTAATATATTGTCGGGCAGACTCACATTACGAGGAGTTGCCCCTCCCCTTTATACTTGTTGCAATTGTTGTTGTTCTTGTTATAATTGCATGATGATAATGAATGAGTATGGGCTTCATTAAGTATAAAGGATAATTGTATGTTTACTTGGTTGCGAAACACAAGCTAAGTAATGTTAATGTGAAAGTAGGCGTAGTCCACGAATGTTAGTATTGGTGAAAAGAAAGCGTTTGGTGGTGCCGCACCTCGCTATAAGTGATTGGAAGACTACCGCAGGTGTAGGGGCGTGACAGGTGGTATCAGAGCTTCGGTTTGAAGCCGGTGAGCAAGGTTGCTCGTGACAGGTACTTGCAAGTGAAGGAAGCCATTTCACACGAAGTGGAACAAGGGTCGGTTCAGGTTGCAGGTGACTTGGTAAAGATGTCTATCTTGCAGAAATTGGGTTTTGCAACCTTCGAAGAATTTGAAGGAAGTCTACTTGAAGAGTCAGAGGAAGTAAAACAAGGATTTGCAGAATATGGCAAAAGGTTGTTTGAAACAAAGGATGCTCTTCGTGCCTTGGTCAAGGAAGGGGTTTCTGACAGGAATAAGGAGGAAGCCTATCAACTTGCAAAGGAAATGGACTTGCTTGAAGCAGAACTCAAGGAACTAGAGATAAGACAAAAATTGAATCAGAAGAAGTGGGATTGCCTAGCTCTTGAGGTAAGGCATCTCAAAGCCTTGAAGAAGAAGGTTGAGTCTGATGGAAAGAATGAAGATGCTTCTGTGGGGATGATGCAGATACTTGGTGCTTCTGCTACTACGGAAGTGGCCTCTAGAAGAGATCCTGAAAGGAACAAGTTGGAGTATGTTCGAATGAAGGTTGGAGGTACTGATGTGCTCACTATGGTGGATAGTGGGGCTTCTCACAACTTCATGGGTGAAGATACTGCGAGAAGAATTGAGCTGAAATTTGTACCGACAAAGGCACAAATGAAGACAGTGAATTCTTCTCCTATTGAGATTCTTGGTATAGCTGAGAGGGTGGACACTACACTTGGTGAATGGACCGGGAAGGTGGACTTCACTATAGTGCTGATTGATGACTATGAGGTCGTATTAGGGATGGAGTTCATGAAACAATTTGATGCTATGATTGTTCCACATTTGAAGAAGCTCTACATTTATGATGGAAGGGAAGATGTACCCATTGGTGTTCCAACCATTGGTGTGACAAGGCCTGATTGTAAATTGGGAGTGATGCAAATGGAGGATAAGGAGAAGGTGAACAAGCGGTTGTCTAGTGTTGAGACAAAGCTTGTGGAGCAATTATTGGTCATCAAGACACTTTCAGATAGCATCTTGGATTTGACAAGAAGGCTAGAGTTGGTGGAGGATGATGATAATGATGATGGGGAGGTATGTGTGAGGCCGGATGTCCAGAGGGAAGACCGGGCTGCTTATCTACAAAGGATGGAAATTGAGGATCCTGATAGGTGGATCGAGTTGATTAGTGAGGGAGAGCCTTCAGGCTCTACTCCCTCTACATCTTCTTAGATGGATGAAGAAGATGGGGCTCATTGTTAGCTGCTCATGGCAGTGAGTCCTTAAACATGGTTGAGCAGGTATGATTGATGGTGCAGGGATGGCTTGGCATCAAGCATCATGACATGTTGCAGATGAGATGGATGGATTTTCCATGGACCTGAGCATGGGTTGGAGATAGATTCTTGAGGAGTCAAGGATGTGGCAGATGTTTGAGGAACAGTTGATGATGGCATGAGGATGCTCACTCTCATGGATTGAGCGTGATGGTTGGATTAGCTACCCAACTAGTTCAGACATGAGGTCCGGAAGTGTGCATAGATGTGTTAGCATTGTGTTGGAGTATCATGACAGAGGTTCACATGGGGACACATGATGAGGACAACAGGGTCAGTAATCATGGATCGAGATGACATATGATGGAGAGCATACCGTTGAGGTGCATACCTTGGTATGGTGAGCTTGCTGGCAGTTGGTCACTAAGTCGAGGCATGATGGAGATGAGGCTCTACATATGTTGCAAGGATGTTTGCTTTGTGTGGAGAAGTCAACATAATGGATAGTGATGATCTTGGTGGATGGCTACCGGGATGGTATGTTGTCGAGGACGACAACGACTTCAAGTGGAGGAGGATGTAAGGCCTCCGGGTGATTATGTGACGGGCGCCGGGCGAAGTCATCGTGCACGAGGGCGCAGGCGGGCACATGACGGGCGCACGACGAACGGAAGTGCGACGGGAGTGTGGAAGAAATGCGACGTTTACAAGAGTCATGTGCGACGAAACCAGCGACACTTTAAGAATGTGACTAAGTGTTGAACCTTTATATAACGACTTGGAAGGAGCTTGCGGTGAGGGCAAGCCGACTTGATAAAGGCCCTTATGGGGGCGCATTATGTATGGTTTGGGGGTTGGCCAAGGGGCTACCACCCACATATGAAACTAAGTTAAGAAGCATATATATAAGTGGAGCATGAGAGCTCATAATCATCAACGCATTCACTCACTCTTCGCAAGGAACAAGAAGGAAGTGCGCAGTTAAAGAGGGAGTTGCGCATATCTCATGCGCATTACTCTAAGAGGACTGTACGCTTGGGTGGAGTCTTGTAATTAAGTCGAAGGTTGGGCAAGTGTGCCTGGGGTGGATTCTGAAGTACGGGTTTTGGTGTAAGACTTGGCATGGGATTTTAGGTGGCTCCGGTGAGCACCGTCCTTTGTGCAAGAGGTGCACAAGACTATTGTAAAAGGCAAGTTTGCCTCTCTTTGTATTATTCGTTTAAGTGTGAGACTTGGTTCGGCCAAGACACACTTGTGTATTGTAATCTGATATTCTTAATATATTGTCGGGCAGACTCACATTACGGGGAGTTGCCCCTCCCCTTTATACTTGTTGCAATTGTTGATGTTCTTGTTATAATTGCATGATGATAATGAATGAGTATGGGCTTCATTAAATATAAAGGATAATTGTATGTTTACTTGGTTGCGAAACACAAGCTAAGTAATGTTAATGTGAAAGTAGGCGTAGTCCACGAATGTTAGTATTGGTGAAAAGAAAGCGTTCGGTGGTGCCACACCTCGCTATAAGCGGTTGGAAGACTACCGCAGGTGTAGGGGCGTGACACCTTTACTGCCAAGCAAATTGCAGCATGCTTTCGCTAATAACTTTTCGAAGGCCAGATTCCACCAATGAGTGGCAGGCGGCTCCGTCAACTAACAAACTTGACAGAGGGATAGTTTCCCTTCTTCGCATATCGGCCACCACCCTACATCCGACCCAGAAGTATTGGATAGTTGAGGGTGGCGACGAGCAACGAGCGACCCTATCAATAGATGGCCATGACGAATGGGTTAAATCTTCTGGAACCACAATTTTTCGCCACCATCTTCGAAAGAACACTAAGGATTGAGACAAGAGGTCGGGCAGTGAACAATGGGTGCTCTTGTTAGTTAACGAGATCTTGTCGGGCAGTGAACACTAGGTGCTCTTGTTAGTTAACCAGCCCGAGAAGACGAAAATTTTCAGTTTTGTTCGTCCGGATAGTGGTACCGGGGGATTTGGAATGGAGTTGTTTTTATTGTGATTTTTTGGTATTGGAATTTGGCAGAAAAATTTAAGGTGAAATTTTGATTGGTGTTATTTAAATTGGTTTTTTTTTACTGTATTTATGAATCCAGCACCCTAAAAAAGCCCTAGGGCACTTTGGAAAACCCTAAGGAACTTCGATTGTGCAGGGCTTACCCATCAAACTTGTGATTTCAATAAATTCCCGCCGGATTTTAGAGAAATTAGACCAAAAAACTTCCAAAAAATCTCACTAAAAACAAATCAATTTAGAATAGCAAAAACGAGAACCCAGCCAAAAGGTTGTTGGGCTTGTTGGGCTGTTGGAAGATTATTAGTTGTGATAAAGCCAAGGTCCAACGGCGGGGAGAGGTGTTGTGAAACAAAGGGAGAATGGGCTGGAAGGAGTTAGAGCCTAAGGTGCCAAAGGAAAACCCAAAGCTAAGAGCTGGGTGTAGGGAAAAAGGTCCAAGACATAGGGAAAGTGCTAAGAAGGTGTTGTGTGAAGTGCTATGAAAGTGTTGTGTGAGTGGTTTTTATTGATTGGGCTTAACGATTAAGAGTATGTCTTTTCTTTTAAGAAGTCACATGTTCAAATTAAAAAAGAATAGATTATGTATATTTTTATTTTATTAACAGTAAAATCAGGAAGCCAAGATAGATTCCTTATCCCACAAATAAAAAATCTTTTGGTTTCTATCTTAACCATAAACTTAAAGTTAAATTGTTATTCTTACTTTATAAAAAGAAAAACCAAACGATAAAATAATGCAGAGGAAAATTTTAAAAAATATGGATTTGATTGAAAGCTTATGGCTTTTTCATGTATGTGCACCTTCTGTATTTGCCCTGGTACATATGTGAGGTATTTAAAGAAATATTGGAATAGAGATTCTTAATAATTGGTTGTAGTGGCACTGAATTCAATCACAGATCCAAGAAAGGCAGTATGATTCCATATTTCAATATTTTTCATATTTGAGATTACAGACTTTCACAGTTAGTGTGGGGGCTTTTGGATAACCAATGTTAGCTGGTATGTTTTTTTTTCTTTCATTTTTTCATATATTGGATTCGTGTTGATCCATATCTGCAAACCGCCTCAACTGCCAAAGACTTCACACTGTTAGCACATGGGCTTCCGAACACATCCTCCGAAACAGAGATCGAACATGTCTTCTTTCCAAGGCATGCCTGCGCAAAAAATATTTATGTTAGCAGACCTCAAGGTATCTTCCTCAATCAAAATCTCGACTAAACGCATACCTTCTCTACAATGGAAGTTGAATTCACTGCATGGCAAGAGCCTTTGATGAAATTTCCACAGAACCCACTTGGGGTTCCGAAGCTTGCAAAGCTTATGGACGATATGCGTTGCCTTGAAGAACATCGGAGCTGAAGCACTGGCAATGTCAATTTGTTTTGGGTAGGATAATCTTGAGACACTTTGGCGCAAACAGTGTCAACGTATCTTGTTCTGAATGAAATTCCAGAAGGATCCCCGCCTACTTCCTCGAGCAGAATTAATGTGTTCTTTGTTGGGTGTAGCCATGAACGAGGAACATGGTACCTGAATGAGGGGGTTATCATATTTGATATCAACTGAGAAACAGAAAATCACATACAAGACTGGCATCGAAGTAAATATTTATATTGATTTTGCTAACCAATAATTACCATTTTTGAGTGGGTTGTCCGCAGTTAGTGTCACATTTGGATGAGTAATATTTCCCTCTGTAATCGCATACGTCAGAACACCCATCTGTGGGAGCCTTCAATGTTACAAAATAGCGCCCAATATGATTTCCATTTACCCATGCTTGCCCTTTGCTCATGGTGCTTAGGTCCAAAGCCACTGAATTGGTACCTTTAGGTGCTTTAAACTCAGTCTACATGAACCCATCAATAATATGATCAGCAAAGCTCTGTCATTGTAACTAGGACAGATCCCATCAATAATATGATTAGCCCTCAATAATATGATCAGCAAAGTTCTGACTGTCATTATAACAACTGGAGCAGAGATCTATATATGCTAGTGTAGGTTTAGTCGTTGGGATGACCTCACCATCCCAACAGCCCAGGTACAAACCTCTACTGATGTAAACTCTTGTGTGTGTTACAGAAGTTGTTTGATCTTCCCGCACATAAGTTATAGGTTAAAGAGCACCAAATGAAAAACGAATTCCATGTCTGACGATGAATCAAAATACACCGATTACCTTGTACCAGATGAGAGCAGCTTGTTTGGGAGGGTCTAATCCTGAAATCCATTCCACTTGTTTGGCTCCAGTTTCTGAATATAGTTGCAAGGATTCTCCCTTCAGGCCAATCTGTGATGAAAAGGGAAATGGATGGGCCTTAAAAAGAGAATTTTGATTGAGTATGAAGCATGGAAAAAACTTGATCAAAATACCGACCAAAGATCAATCATTCCTAGTTATAACCCCGTTGGATTATTGCTTTGTGAAAACCAGATGAGAAAGTGGCAGAAAGCAAATGGATAGGATGGCCTAGTTTGGCAGTGAATACCTGATAATACCAGGTCTGGAAGCTCAAATCCATTGAGCCGTTTCTAAGTCCCAATAACTTCACAGGACCACCTATTCCTGTCGGCCATGTATCAAAGAAAGGTCCCACGTTCTATTCACAGCCACAAAAGAAAAAGCAGCTCTTTATTTCGTACCGAGAGCAGTTAATTGAGAGAGCCTCGTTAACAGATTCATTTTCAAGTCCCTGTTTATTTGAAAGCATTAAATTATCCTTTCTATATTTCCATGTTCCAAGCGCTCAGGTGTGGAATTGAACCTGCAATCCATCTGTCATGCTTAGTAGAGCTATATGATTCTCTCCAGCTTGCAGTGTAATCGGCTTCTCGAACGTAAACTCCCATTTAGAAAAATCTCCAGTCTGAGTTCCTGTATATCCATTAATCCAATTCTATATCAAAGTATGCACTTCACATATAAGAGAAATTTAAGAAGTTAGCTTTCCTAGTGTACTAAATCAATAACCAGAAATGATGCAAATGCTCCAGAAATTTGTCACGGCATGTCTTAGTGTTTGACCTTTGAGATGCAGTCTCCCCCTCAACAAAGGGACTTAACACAAGTCTAACAAACTAATAGCATTCTATATCCTTTTTATATAGAAATATTAAATATCTAATATTAAATATCTTACTTACCTGCTAAATTTTCATTGACAAACACATGAAGTGTATGTCCTCGAGTATCCACATGCAAGATAAACTGGGTTCCATTCTCTAAAAGATCACCTTCATCGATGTTTACACTGTATTGATAAAGTACAGAATCAGAGTCCTAGCAAAGTTGAGAGGTGGTATCATATCTTCAGAGTACTTAGAGTAGAGTACTTATTAATTTGGAACTCAATCCCATCATAGAAATGTGTGTGGATAACAAGTACAAGCGAGAGAGCCCACAAGAAATGAAACTGAGATTGCTAGGAATGTCAGTACCAGTGCTGATAAATTACGGAATCAAAATCCTAACAAATTTGAGAAGTAACAAGTCGTAGCATATCTTCAGAGAACTTAGAGTTGAGTACTTATTAAGTTACTATTGTGGAACGAAATCCCATCATAGAGAGATATGTTTGGATGACAACAAGAAGCTAACAACAAGCTAAAAAGATCTCACAAGACATTAAACTGATATTGCTGAGAATGTTAGTACCAGAGTTGACCAAATCAAAATCAAAATCCTAGCAAATTTGAGAAGTAACAATCATATCATATCTTCAAAGTATTTAGAGTTGAGATTAATGTGGAAACCAAATCCCATCATAGAGAAATGTCTAGATAGCAGCCATAAACTAGACAGAGCCCACAAGACAAGAAACTGATATTATTGAAAACATTAGTACCAGAATCCATGGACTTGCACTAGAACCCCCTTCCTAATTGGCAAAGCATTTGGAAGGAAGGCTCATAAACCGGCATTTGTCAGAAGTTAAGTATAGGTTCATATCGAGCTGGGTAAATTGAAATACCTGATTGTATACCATAGATAATCACTTTTATCTAGAACTGTGTTTAGCTGCTCTAACAAGCCCTTGGCAGAGAATTTGTCTTGTCCCCAGATTCCAACATCTTCTTTGTGCCATGACCAGTTAACAGATCTTTTTCCTGTATTTCCACATGATGTTGCAAGTGCAACAGGATCAAGGGACTCCATGCTGACCCGCTCCATTCCCATTAGAGAAGTTTGTACACTAATCTGTAACATTATATGCACATGTCTAGTTAGAGATCCTTTATAATCCCACTAAATTTCATCATAGCCTCAGCTATTGTGATGACAATCAATAGAAAATATCACTAACCTGTGCAGTGTTATAAACCACGTTTTTACAGTCGGGCAAGACACTGATAGACCAAGCAGGTAGATTGTAAGATGCCCCATTGAATTGCACGGATGCATCCTGCTTACTGTCTACGTTGCTAAGAAAGGCGGCACACACGCCAGAACTATTTATAGCATATACTGTTGCCTGCATATTCAGCGTAAGCTGGATGCTTAGCGTTCAGTCATTCGTTTCCCTCTCAACAACTTTTAGAACAGCACTCCTTTGCAAGAAGTAAACAATTGTATTTAATGGAATTTCTATCATTTATATTAACCTTCTACAGGAAATTTCTTCATTTGAAGAACACAAACCTCAAGGTTTTTCCCCACTGAAATGGTACTCATGTCTCCATAGACTAGAGCAGGTTCACATTGTTTTATAGCTTTGTGCAACTCTTTCAGATGCCCCCACTTTGGCTGTCTTATATTCCCTGCAATGGTTACGGAGTACGAAATTGGTTCAAATAAAAGGAGAAAATACAAATATGGACTTACAAAAGTTCCTAACTTTCTGATTGTGGAAGGATAATTGAAGCAGACTTCTTTTGCGATGCTCTATAACCCAGGAAGACAGATTTTTCAAGAAAAGTTAAAAAAAAAGTGGGGGATTTGGGGGGAACCTAGACCCCCACACACTCTTTAATTGCAGAATAAAATTTGGCATCACCAACTCTTGCATACCATATTCGTCAATGGGCGCATCATAGTCGTAACTGGTGGTAATGTATGGACCTCCGCTTGTCCGGCCAAAATTTGTGCCTCCATGGTACTGCAACATAAAAAGCGTTAAAGTACTGGTTCAGATTACGGACATAATTATAAATGCATATGAGCTCGATTTCATGATGAAAGAAGACGAAAATCCACCATGTAATAGTTCTGAAATGTTCCTCCTCTCTGGAAAAATCGCGCTACTGCGAACGCAATATCCTCAGTAGGCCTATGAGGGGTTCTCCCTCCGAATGTCTGAAACCTGTAAAACAAAAACATTATTTAAGAAATATGAACAGGAAGGCGTTGTACATAGAAATACTCAAGTTCTACTTGGCAATAGGTTGTAGCTGATTTTTTTAATTCGAGTAAACAGAGGAAAAAATTATTAATACCAAAAACAGAGGATTTAAATAATCATGAATAAAGAATGATTTAGGCCCTTTCAACCTGGTGCGGGGTCAATATATAAGCAGGAAACTCTTCCCTGAAATCATGGATCTCTCCATAGTTGCATCTATGTTTTATTCTCTTACAATCATTGTATGTGAAGGAGAAGATTACACATTATAATGGTTATGATGGTGGTTACAAATCATTACCATCCAGCCCAGTTCTCAGTCCACATCTTTGGCTTTTTTGGAGAATTAGGTTGGAAATAGTCACAGTAGAAATCGTTGCAGGTATTGATCTATAAAAGAATTGATTCATATATCAGTATAAGAATTGATTCATACATCAGTATGGCATTAGATTATAGAAACTTGCTAAGGAAATAGAAGGGTTATGTGGAAAGTTAGATTTTTATTATTACACACAGTATACTCACAATTGGGTCTGGAGCATCAGTTTGTTTGCACATCACCCATGGAATACTTGTATTTAATGATAATGCCATTTTTACTGCCCAGTTCACATATGACTTGCCCTTCTCTCCATAATATTGTTCTACTTGTTGGTATTCATTTTCTATCTGCACATAACTAAATTAAATCAGAAAGTCACATTTTACTATACACAAAACGTTGTAAATAACTATCACAACAAAAAGGACTTACCTGTGTCAAGATAATAGGTCCACCTTGCCATGCAAAAAGCTTTTCCTGTTTCATCATCTTCACTATCTTTGTTGTAAAGGTTTCCATCTCATACTAAGGAAAATAGACAAAAGCCTTTAAAATTAGCAGAGACGTAGCAGAGACGTTTAAAGGTAAACAAAAGCTTAAACATCGAACTAACAATTTGTTCAACTATTTTATCTTTTAACTAAGCTTGAAACAATGGTACTCTTTTGTTATTAAAAAAAACAACCAATTTTACACACCACAAATCAAATAAGAATTTGTTTTACACTAAACATTTAAAAAAAATAATTTTTCTAAATCTTGACAGGTTGTTTTCTTTGTTTTTGGGTAGTAGTCTAGGGTTCTATGTTTTGGAGTGTTTTTGGTTATATTTCACGGTGAAATTTACTGGAAATCAGTTAGGGATTTTTTAGAAACACAAGTTTGAGCTGTGAACTATGCACAATTCTAGTGCCCCTGAATCCATTTATGTATTAAAAAACCATTTTAAATAACACAAACTCAAGATATAACCGAAAATCATTTCACCAGATTCACAAAAACTCCAAAACTTAGAATAGTGAAACAAGACCTTTTTTTTCCCAATTTTTCATCTATATTTAAAAATCTTGACAAGTTGCTTTTTTTCTCCATATATTACTAAGCATACCCTGAAACCCTGAAAAGTTCGATGCTGATACATATGAAATTATCTAAATATAAAATAAGCATATTCGTACAGCATATATTACCGAGCCAAATACAAGCTAAAATCACCTTAAATGGTTCATTGTCTGTTCTCAGCTCGATTCCTGGTATGGCATGCAACCAAAGAGGGAAACCTCTGCAAGGTCACAACCATTCAAACATTTTAGTGAGGAATAATCTCCTTCCACAAATATGGAAGAAAAGATACAAAAACTCTAGTTAAGAGGATCAATAAAACATGACTTGCTTATTAAGTTAACCCCTAAACAAGAACATAGTTGTATTGAAGATGTAATGGAACTTTAAAGCAGTGAGTATTTACAGAGCATGTTTACATTGCAAAATTCTACAAAATCTCATTACATGAGTAGATAAAATTAAAACTAACACTAATGAATCAAACTTGACTGCCTTTTAAATACAAACTTACAACATGGAACGGTACGGTGATTGTGGGGCATTTCCTTATTCAAACTTAATATATTACATCTAAAATTGGATATATCTAAACACTCATAACAAAATACAAGATGCTACAGAAGTTTAAGGCATTGTATGGATCAGAAAATGCAGGTTCAGTTTTGTTTTTCTTTTTCTTCCTCTCCTTTCAGGGTGATGTCACTGCAAGACAAAATTTTCTTGTTTTATGGCGATTCCCAGTTGGTATATAGTCAAATTTTGAGGGTCTCTCTGCCATTCCAGTCCAGTCTTACCAGAACCATAACATATATATTCTCCATTTTAAATATAATGATTTTTTCATTGGCAAAACAAAAACAAAATACTCGGATTCCTGACTGATTATATATATATATATATAGACAGGCTTACCCATAATTCCACTCTGCACAAGCATAAGGTCCTATTCTGAGGTGAGCATAAAGGCCGGCTTGTTGTACTGTCTTCAAAAATCTAACCAAGTCGAATCTTCCCTCAAAATTATACTGCAATAAAATCATAAGCCAAAGCCACTATAAATTCATCAACAATTCACAGTTCCATCTGAAAATACATTACAGACGTGAAAAACTTTATAAAGATTTAAAATGTTTATTACCTGGCGTTTCTCAGGCTCATGCCCATTCCAAAAGACATAAGTCTCAATAACATCGATTGCCCCATCCTTAGACTTGGCAATAAGATCTGGCCACATCTGTTGAATGCCACATAAACAAATTTCAGCATACATTTAACAATAACAGATATATAATAATGAAAACAAAACCCAATAAATTACAAACCTCTGGCGTGCTTCGTGGGTAATGTATGGATCCAGAGATTAAAACCCGGCGCTGTCCATTGATCAGCAAAGCTCTACCATCATAGCTAACCGTGGTAATGGCATCCACTTTCCAGTGAAATGTCCAAAATACCCAAACAAAAAGTAAAAAGAAAATCGAAAAATATCTTATAGTCTCCATCTGAGTGCTCTGTTATTAAAACTTCTACAAAGCTCGCTGGTTAAGTCATTGCTGGTAACTGCTTCAGTATTTAAGCTTCTACAGACCTCCTTTTGTTTCTTGCTCTTGGATAGGGAGAGATAACTGTCTCTTACAGCCCAGCTGCAAAAATGCAGAGGAAATAGGCAGGCGTGCTATCTATCTCTGATCAATTGAATGTGAATTCGATATAAAAAGGACATTGGTAATCACTTTTGTGTTGTATATGAATATATAGGACGCAGAGTCGCGTTTCTGGATACAAAAGGTGCGCATATCAACATCCAGCATAAAATTTTGTTGCCGATGTTTCAACGGTACGCGTGACTGCTCTGCGGTACAAGCCACGCTTATTATTATATTAGTGGCTATCCGACCGTCAATGGCTTGACGATGTCGTCAAGCCAAACACTCAGTACTAAAAATGGCATAGTGATTGTAGGTAGCTAAAAATGGCATAGTGATTGTAGGTAGCTAAACATAATATTTTTAAAATTTTAGAATATATATTTTAAAATATATTCTATATAGAAAAAATAAAAATAAAACAAAAAGCAATTAGAAAATGACATATTGACGGTAGGTAGTTGAATGTGATCTTTTTAAAATTTTAGAATATATATTTTAAAATAAATTATGTTTTTAACTAACTTGTGTTTTTAAAATAGATTAAAAAATAATTTGAAAATTTGAAAAATATATTATAAAATGATGTGAACAATATAAGAGTAGTTGTTTAATAGCTAAAAATTTAAGGTTAAGATACATTAAATTCAATGTCATATATTTTAATAGACAAAGTTTGCTCTAAAAATGTAACTATTTTTTTTTATTAGAAGTATGAATCATTAAGTTATTAGATAATAATATAATGATATACTATTATCTTATATTTTAATATAATTTTACTTAAAATTTCAAAATTATTAAGTATTTGAAAATAAAATGCAATTTTATTAAGTAAATAATGTTTGTTTTAAAAAAGTTGGTAGGTTATCATTTTGAAGAAATGATGGAAGTAACTTATATTTGGGTTTAGAATAAGTGATAAATGATTAAATAGAATTATGACACTTTTTCATTGTCAAGGAAGTCAATCCCAAATCTCTAATGATTATTCAAGATTTAAGTTTAATCATGAAAATGATCTTAGAATTAAATTTATAAGCCTAGAAAACCAACTATCTAAATTAAAAAGATTTGAGAAAAATCAAAAACTAAAAAGAAGAAGAACATATTATTGTGTGGCTTAAATTATCAAGATATGAAATAGTCAAATAACATAGGACATGTTCCTATCCTATATGAATATGAGTATTAATCCAATTTAGTCTTATGAATTTGACTTTAACAAAATTTATTCCTAAAATAATGACCTAGATTAATTTGGAGTTTGTAAAGTAGGAAATTTTATATATTTATATTTGAAGATATTTAACAAGTTATTGTTAGTGAGTTTGGCTCAATGAAATATGTTTATGTTGTGTTTCCTAAATATGATTTTTGTTTTAGGAATTGTTGCATCGATAGGTTTTTTTTTCACCTCATTTGGTTTTAGTTTTCTATAAAAACCCAAGTGTTTTTCATTAGTATTGTGATTTCTAATTATGGTTTTTGTTTTTAGGAATTTCCTTATCAAAATGAAGGGTTTTTATTTGTTTTTTAATTTTCATCTTATTTATAGTTTTCTTTAAAAACCTAAGTGTCTTTCATTTGCATTGTGATTTCAAATTCTGAAATTATATTTGTGGGGTTATTTCTAAGATGATATGTGTGAAGTGATTTAATTTAGGCTTTACTTTTTGGTGGAAGATCAACATACTTATTATTTTTTGTTTACTAGCATTCTATTTTCAATCCAACTCAACCCTTAGTGAAATTCAATTTGGGTCAAAAAAAAATCATGGACCATGGAGATATGCTAGAGTTTAGAAAAACATTGCAAGGGCATGAGAAATATATCTAATCTAATAAAAGATCTTTCTTCTCAAGGACCTCAAAATTTCATGAGAATGAACATCATTGTATCTCTTAACATGTAGTAATTATGAATCCTTTAGTCCAACAACAATAAAATATAAACATCCTAAAAGCATAATACATAATGTTAATGAAATTGACACTTTGAATCTTTTAAAAAATTCCCCTCTTCAACCTCAAACAATAATATGTTTAGTAATTCTATATATGTAGAAACAAGGTACATTGAGTAGTAAAATTCTCTCTTTAAAAGTTAATTAGAAGAGGTAATTAATTAACATATATTTCATTAAATTTTATGCTTTTTAAAGTTATTAGAATATTAAGAACTTTTGTTATCCCGACATTTTACAAGAAGATATGAATTATAATAATTATAGTTTATAGCAAATTCTATTATATAATCATTAAAAATATTATTTTTTTGCCAAAATCCTTTAAAATATATTTTTTAGAACTATTATTAACGTGGTTATAACTTCATTTTAATATAATTTTCGAATTATAATTTAAAAAAATATATATTAAATTATTGATAAAAAATACCAAAAAAATTGATAAATTTAATATAGTATTTAACATTGATTAATAAAATACCAATTTTACAAAAGGAAAATAAATACATAATTACAATACATTTTAAAATAACTATATCAAAAATCTTTCAAATTTCATAGTATATATTTTAAGATACATTACATTTAATACAAGTTTATAAAATATATAATATCTAGTTCGGAAAATAAAAATAATATAATTTTTCTATTTATATATTATTTTATCGGGATGAAGGTGTAAATTTTTAAATATATAAAATAATTAAAAATATTAAAAATAAAATATATCACGTTTAAATTTAATGCAACTCCATTAAATATAATATAATTATTTTGAATATATAAAACAAATAATCATCTGATATAATAATCAACAAACGATTAATTAATGATATATTTAAAACTAATTAGATTTAATATCTTTTTAATTTTATATTAATATATAATATAAAGAAAAAGAATAATTGCTTAATGAATCAAGGTTAAAGTTTATTGGGTTTGAATTATGTTTTGAAATTGTTTTTGTTTCGTTAAGAGCTTGTTTTCCTTCTATGTAGGGAAACATGTTAATGGCCTCAGAGGCAGAGGCATTTGGTAGGGGTAAAACTCTGTCTCTTAACAGATCACTAGCGAATTATTCCAGGTGGCGTAGTTTTTTTTGAATAACATTGATGAGCCAACCTAATTTTATAACTAACAACAAAAAATAATTATCCTAACTGCTGATTTAACCACTAAATTATAATAAATTCTCCTACAAATTTATTTTTTTCTAATTTTATAACTAACAACAAAAAATAATTATCCTAACTGCTGATTTAACCACTAAATTATAATAAATTCTCCTACAAATTTATTTTTATTTTTAATAAAAAAAATCTTACTACAGTAGGTGCCGTGTTTTCTTATTAGGTTAAGGCTCGTGAATATGATCGACAACATTCAAAAAGTCGGCAAAAGTTCAAAGAACGTTAAGTACAAATAAATCATTAAATTTATACTTGAGTGTCTTTTGCTCGAAGTTCATTGTCCATATGATTTTTTTTTAAAGCAAAATCATGTGAATTATATAAAATTGGGACATGGTCCATATGATTTTTTTAAAGCAAAATCATGTGAATTATATAAAATTAGGATGTATTGTTTATATGGATTTTTTTAATCATAAGGATTTATTGTCTATATGATTTTTTTATTATTATAAAAATTAATCAATGATGTACATAATATTATAGAAATTAATAATTAATTAAAATGATGTTGATAAGTTTGTTTCATTGTCTATATGATTTTTTTATTATAAAAAGTAATTAATAATGTGGATAATATTATAGAAATTAATAATTAATTAAAATGATGTTATGAGTTTATAAATGATAAAAAGTTAAATTGTAATTGAGATTAATATTTGGTTTTATATATGAAATTAAGGTTTAATAGTAGTAATGTTATTAAAAATATATAGAATTTAATAAGATTGAAACTATTTTTGATTTTGGTGTAGGATTTAAAATGTTTTTAATTGGTTAAAAAGTCCTTCTTCCTTAATTGTGAAGGAAGAATAAAGGTAATAGATGATATGAAAGTGATTGGGTTAAACTATAATAGTAATTAGTAATTATTGATAGTTGTTTTGATAGTTGACAACTAAATGATAGTGGTGTTCTCAATATTAACCCACATTTAAGTAATCACAATAATGATAGGATTAATCACATTAAAAAAAAGGAGTTCAATTTAACTTTGCAAAGAAGTTAATTTTTATTAATAAGATAAACCTCTCACATAATTTTTATATAAATATATTGATTTTTTATATTTATTAAATGATTTCATATATTAAAATAATAAATAAATAAAATCCATTTTTATTTTATTTTTTCTTTAATATTTAAAAAAAATTGTTGAGACATATAATAAACATGGTTAAATATATCAAATTTTGATTTATAGATTTATTTATTTTTAAGAAGAATTTACCTCAAATAAAAATTAAATTTATTTATTTATTAACTTATTCCATAAAATGAAATTATTAATAAATCTTATTTAGATGAAAACTATAAAATGAAAGGGGTAGGATTTTGAAACTTCAACAACATCGATGTAAGTGTATGGATTAGGAAGGAAAATGGAGTTTAGGGTTTCAGATGGGGACTGCATCAAGAGCGATGAAGGCTTGCAGGCATTGTCATACGAATGGCGATCGATGGCAAGGATAGGCCAACACATTGCCCCATACATGGAAGCATTGGGATTCCCTTTGGAAATGACGTCGGTTGGAAACAGAGAAGGATAACTCACATGGTTTCAAGACAAGGGTTTTTACTAGTTTACAGTTTTCTCATCGTAGTTACCCTCAACAGCACACACCCTTACCATGAGATCAACAACAGGGGTGGTTACAGTTTTCACTTTCTCCTTAAGACAGTAGAGATGGTCAACCCGAGGGATTGTGTCGACATGGAGCCCGAGCTGCAAGACATCCTATCTGTTTGGGGCTCGGAGCTCACTCAAAAAAATCTAGCTAAGGTGATTCTTCCAGCTAGATCCCCACCTAGCAAAATGGTTGTCACGATGCTAGATTAGAACTCTAAGGTTGGTTTAGGGTTTCTGGATGAAGGAAAACACTGCTCTTCTAAGGCAGTCTGTTGCGTTTCTAACATCGATCTATTGGACTGTCAAGCGACGACAACGAAAGTTTTGGATCATGTTGTAGAGGCGTCATCGGAGATACTGGTAAGTTAAAAAAACCTCTTGGTGTTTCTGGATTCTAGCATTTTCTCAAGAGGGTTGGAAGAGAGTCAAAAGCAGTGGCCTCAAGGGGAACGAGGGACTAAAGTCTTTTATGTTTAGCGATTTGTTGCCAAATGATCTGGGAATGGGTCAAAGATTGAACAAAGCCCATGCATGTAAATTACCAGTGAGTTAGAAGGCAATCGAGACTCTCAAACCCTTTCTGATTCTCAGTCAGGAAGCTGCGACAGGAGAGGGTTATCTTCAAGAGAATCAGGTTTTGAAGGAAGGACAAGTACTAAATTTATACGTGAATAGTGTGAAGGAATGAGCATGTGGTCCCTCAACAAATTTCCAGGGCTACAAGAATGAAGGAGTTTTGGGGTTTGCTCTCTGGATGTAGGGGAGCGGCTATAAAATATCAATCCAGAAGTGGAGGGGTAGAATATAGATCTTGGGGATTTTTTCACTCGGAATGTATCGGCGGAGGAGTGGTTAGGGATGCTTCCTGAGGAAGAGAACCATGTACGAGAGGGGCAGTCAAATGCATTATCAGCCGAGAATGTCTAGACTACCGACTCAAAGAGAGAGAAGGGGAAACTAATAAGGAAAAAAGCGAAATTCCCAAATCTGGTTCTCGGGGTCGATATCTAGATCGATAAGGCTATGGAAGCCTCAAAACTAATTCTGGTTGGAAGATCAAAGGGAAGGCACTACTCAACAAAGTAATATCAGAATGGATCATCGAGGTATGGTTTGGGGCTCTGGATAATCAGGTATCAGTGATCACATTGGCAAGGGGATGGTTCATGGTTAGATTCAACAAGGGCGAGACTTTGGAATGGGTGTTGGAATGTAACTGGTGCTTTGGGATAGCACCAATCTTATTCAAGAAATGGACACCCCTCTTTGATGCTTAGAGAGAAAAAATATAACAGATACATGTATGGGTTTGGCATCTATCTTTGCCCCCGCAGCTTACGACAGAGGACGTCTTCAAATCCATAGGTAACAAATTGGGATTCTTCCTAGAGTCTGACATGTCATTTTTGGAGACAAAGAATAGGAATGTGGCCCGAATTTTGGTAAGGATGGACCCAAGGGAGAGTCTAGCCGGAAAAATCCAACTTTAGCTTCAAGGGTATACTTACTCTTAGATTATCGATTACGAGCAGTTTCCCTTCAGATTCCATCGATGCCATATACATGGACATCTAGTGTGTGACTGCCCACTAGGATTCAAAAGGAGAAGAAGGCAAAGGGGCGAGTCATGGATAGATGGTCGGACACATGTCAAAGAGGAGGCCAATGCACATACAGAGGAGATAGGGGATCAACGAGATGGGGTTTCGGTGCTGATGGAGGTACAAGAGGAACAAAATGTGGGGCCAGGGATATAAATTTTTCAAGAGCATGAACAACATCGGGAGGCTCAGGATAAGGTTGAATCCATCAATCCAACACCCCAGTCGGCGGGTACTTGTTCTCATCCCCTATCCTCTTTAACTACTTCTTTGCAAACTTTGTTAAATGTTCTTCCTAGGCCTGGTCCCTTCGGGCCTTTTATGACTGAAGCTCCAATTATCGGTAGTATGTCTTTCACCTTGGACAATATAATTACCTCTATTCTGGCTCTAAATTTATCTAAGTCCTCTATGTACGGCCCTGAGCTTTCTTCACTCCCTTTGGATTCCTCAGAGAAACCTCACTATAAACTGAATCCTCGGGAAAATAGGGACCTTCCTTTAGAGTCTGTAAGAGGGTCGGGGTGCATCCAGGAGTCCTCATTGCTTCAGAAGACATGAGGTAGGAAGTCAAACTTATCTAAGGCTCAATTAAAAGAAAAACTCTATATTGCTGACAGAAAACAATTTTCCCTCAAAGGGGTGCTTAGAGCGGCGCAGTCCCCTATGGTGGTTACCAAATGATTAATTTGTCTTTCATATTTCGAGGGTTCTCTAGCACCTGAAAGAAGCTAGTTTTAAAAGTTCTATTTCAAAATTATTGTCCTTATGTTATTATGCTTCAAGAAACTCTTGGGACAAGCAAGAATGTGTTGAATTCCCTTAGTAAAATGATGGCATGCTGGTCATTTGTGATTGTTGATGCAAAAGGAATATCTCGGAGCCTGGCCTTGGGATTTAGAGATAGTAGTATGAAGCTATTAAATTCACAGGGATCGGATTTGGTTTTGGGGGCTGAGGTTTATTATTTACAGCTATGCTCAGAACTAACCCTCATCAACATTTGTGGGTTGCGTCAAGATAGGGAATCTTTTTGGAACAACCTAAATTCTAAATCCTTTATGAAAACCCCAATTTGGTGGTGGGGGGCAGATTTCAACTTTTCACTAGGAATTTCTGAGACTCATGGTCTTTTGGCCCAAGCCAATCCTATGACTGACTTCTTTTTGAACAAAATTTGGATGGGAAATCTTATTGATGTAAATTTGATAAAATCTAGACCTACCTTGAGAAAAAGACGTGCAGGGTAAGCCAGGGGGTGAAGAGATTGGATTGTTTCCTATTGAAAGAGGACCTGGTTAATCAAATCCCCTTTTTCAGGCAGTGCGTTGGATCAGGAGGGGAATCAGACAACCTCCCCATCCTCATGGCGCTGAAAGGGACTAATACGAAGCCTGGTTCACCCTTTAAATTTAGCCCTGCTTGGATCAAAGAGCTTAGTTAAAATAGTTTAGTCAAAGCCACCTGGAGGCCTCTAAAGCATAACCAAGATTCATCTTAAGTTCAGTTTTTTGTGGAAAACATTAAAAGAATGAAACACGAAACTATGAACTGGGCTAAAGAAAAAAATATAAGGGATGAAGCTGAATTAAATCGTATTCATGAAGAATTGAAATCCATTGAAAGTCCAGAAGGGGATGGGTATGAGACTAAGGAGAAGAAGGAAATGATTAAATAGTTGGAATCTGGAAGAAGAAAGATTCTTAATGATATTGAAGAACAATGGAGGCTCAAAAGGAAAGCAATTTGGCTTGCAGTTGGGGATGGGAACCCAATTTTTTTCTTCAAAATTATGCAAAGGAAAGGAAAAACATAAACACAATCTGGGAAAAATAACAGGCAGATGGGGGAATAGAAAAATATTTTGATGAGCTGGCATCTTTGGGAAGAGATCACTTCAAAGACTTGTTTAGAGCCCCAAAAGAAGCTTCAATTACAGAAGTCATCCGGGTGGCTCATCTTTTCCCTAGATACATAGAAGAGGAAGAAACTGAGATGCTTATGGCTCCTATCTCAAAAGGCGAAGTTGAAGGGGTAATTAAATCTATGCAAAAAGACAGATTTTAGGGCCATATGGTTGGATGGTGGAATTCTTCCAACATTTCTTTGTGCTAATTGGGGAAGTGCTTACTTGGGTGGTGGAGTAATCCAAGCTCAAAGGTTATGTTTATGAACCTTTCAAATCTACCTTTCTAGCTTTAATCCCTAAAACTGATGTCCCTTCAACCTTTGAAGATTGTAGGCCTATCTCTCTTTGTAATTGTATCTATAAAATCATTGCCAAAATCATTTTTACTCACAGGAAACCAATTCTCTCTATAAATATTTTGAAGTAACAATTTGGGTTTCTTGATGGCAGACAGATCCATGAAGCCAAAGGGGTAGCTTAGGAATTGATGCATAGTATCAATATGAGAAAAAGAAAAGGTCTGATAGTTAAAATTGATCTCTCAAAGGCATATGACAAAGTTAGTTGGTTATATTTGCATCTTTTGCTAACACATCTGGGTTTTGGTATTGACTTCATCAATTGGGTCATGGGTTGTATTTCTAATGTGAGCTTTGTTGTTCTTATTAATGGTGCAACATGGCCTTTTTTCCACAGTCAAAGAGGGCTTAGACAGGGGTTCCCTCTGTCCCCTCTACTCTTTTTACTTGCGAAAGGAGGGCTAAGCCAATTGATTCTTGCCACTAAATGAAGAGGAGAGTTAAAAGGAATCAAAATAGAAATAAATTTGTTTATCACCCACCTATTGTTTGTTGATTACATCCTTCTGTTCAGTGATGGATCTAGGGGTGATATTCAACACTTGAAACTCTCCCATGATTTGTTTCTCAAAGCTACTAGGATGTGTATTAATGCTCAGAAATCCTCAATAGTTCAAAAAGGTTTTTCTGAGGTGAATGAGGTAAACAGGATCCTCACAATACTCCCCTTCAAAGCAAATCCTATGATGGATGGCTTTAAATATATAGGGTTCCATATCAAGCTAGATACCTACAGGAAACATGATTGGAATTGGTTGTTGGAAAAAATTGAGAATCGTATTAAACATTGGAGTTTTAAGTGGCTTTCGAGAGCTGGTAAATTGGTTTTAATCAAATCGGTTCTTATTGCTATTCCAATCTATTGGATCGCTCTCACCTAGGTTCCAAAAGGCATCCTTTCCCAGATTAGGAAATTGTGTGGTCACTTTCTACGGGATGGTTCAAAGGAGGATGAAGTACTTACTTAGGTAGTTTGGGACAAAATAGCTTGCCCAAAGGTTTCGGGAGGTTAGGGTATAAAGGATCTCCCATCTTTTACAACATCTCTCGCAGAAAAATCTAGGTGGAGACTATTATCAATGGATAATCTGTGGACAATAGTGGTGAAAAGGAAATATATTGATTCGGTCCTTATTGATGAATGGATGCATATGATAGATAAAAAAACCCTTAAACACATCAGTAATTTGGAAGGAAACTGTAGACTCATTCGGTATCGTGGAAGATGGACTTGCTTGGCACGTTGGGAATGAAGAAAAGCTCAGAATATGAATTGATCCATGGGTGGGATGTAGTGATGGTTTTGTTCTTTCTAGGGAGATAATGGATTTTCTCAACAACCAAGGTTTTATGTTCATGAATTAGATTGTGAAAGTTGAACTATCAACGAATTGGTATCAGGGATGGAAAACTGCTAAGGATCTCCACTTAGAGCCCCAATGGGGAGATGAGTGGCAGAACTATATTAGAGAATTGCAACGCACAAATGTCAGGATAAGGGATCGACTAGATGAACTTTTTTGGGTACACGCTTCTATAAGTCAATATTCCCCAAATTACAAATACAGTTTTCTAATGGTTACAAGAGTGTGGGGGATGCAAACCACTGTGGAAATTGAAATGCCCAATGAAGTCAAGGCATTATATATATGTATATATAATTTTTTTTTTTAATTTTTTAATTTTTAATTTTAATTTTATTTTATGTTATTTATTTATTTATTTTATTTTTACTTTTATTTTTATTTTTATTTTTTATTTTATTTTATTATTATTTATTTTATTTATTTTTATATTTTATTTATTTTATTTTATTTTATTTTAATTTTTAATTTTAATTTTAATTTAATTTTTTATTTTTATTTTTATATTTTTTATATATATTTTTATATTTTATTTATTTTATTTTTATTTTTAATTTTATTTATTATTTTATTTATTTATTTATTATTTATTATTTACATTTTTTTCCTGGTGCATCCTTAAGAACAAAGTGCCCACATGGGATAACCTACAGAAGTGAAACAAACATGGACTTGGTTGGTGCATTTTATGCAAAAATTCAGAAGAATCAATTAGCCATTAATTCTTAAGTTGTCCTTTCATCATCAAAATTTGGGAGACCACCTTGAGTTTATTGGGGATAAGATTAACTTGGAATGGGGAAAGTATTTTGGAAGCTTGGAAAAATTGGTGGAATTCAGTAACAGATGAAAACCTGAGAAACATCCCTTTGATCATCACTTGGGGTATATGGCTAGCAAGGAACAAAGGAATTTTTTAGGATCTCTCAACATCACCCTCTCTAATTGTGGCAGAGTGTGCCTCTATATTTTCTTTAATCCCCTTGTCTTCTCCAAATCAGACCACTAGGATCATTAGAGAAGAACATATCGGTTCAGATATAAAACGAGCATATTTTGATGGTACCTTTGATGCACAGAACAAATATGGTTTGGGGCTGGTTGTTCACATTAATGAACACAAAATTTTCAAGGCTTTAGTTGGCCTTGGCTCGGGAACAAACAATTTTGTATAACTCCAATCCTTGAAATACTTATTGTGTTGGCTTCAACATTTGGGGATAGAATCAATCCAAATATTTGATGACTCATTAAATGTTATAAATTGGTTTAATGAAGTCCACAGATGTCAAAATCATATTTTGATTCCACTCATAGAAGAAATTTTACAATTAAAAATGGGTTTTGATTTTATATATGTTTGCCACATATACAGGGAGCAGAACATAGAGGCATAGCTCTTTTATAAGGAAGGTTTGCAATAGGTTTTGCGCGACTATCATATAACATATATTGAGGAGGGAAGGATTTGCATGTCGGATCAACAACCGTACAACATATTACCTATTTTGTCTAATAGTTACTCTTTTACTATCTTATTATGTTTTTATCATATCGATTGGTTTTTTGACAATTTATTGACACCTCAGACATATTATTCATATAAGGTTTTACTAGATGACAATTTTTTTTTAACAACGGGTTTTTATAAGGGTCATTTTCTCCAATAAGGGGGAGGCCCAGATATGGACACAATTTTCTTTTTGTGTATGGACTTGAGTAGTTTTATTGTTTCTCTACTCAGTTCCGCTGTGTTTTTTTCTGCTTCATGGTGGATTCACAATTTACATAATGCTTAATTGCATCTACAGATGTAAATTTTTATTGTCTTAATAAAAAGTTTGATTTTTCCTTCGGAAAAAAGAAAAGAAAAATATTTGTAGTATTAAAACTAATATTTATTTATTCTATTTAAAAAATAAAAATAAAAGAATTTCTCCAATATTAATTATTAAGAGACATAGTTAGATATGATCAAATCTATCAAGTCTCAATTATAATTTGTTTCGTTTATTACTATTAATAATATAATTCATTATGGGGAGGCAGGAGCAGGAGGGGTTATTTTTCATCTCATTGAAGAAAGAGAGTTCTAATATGCCTAGGGACTAGGGATTTCTAAAAATAATCAGGCTAAGTATCTAGCGTTATGGTAGGGTTTGGAATTGGCTTACTCCAAAGGTTTTCGCCAAGTGGTAGTTACTTCATGGTGGATTAACATATCCTTCCAGCTATTATGCTTCGAATCAAGTTAATAGTGGACAAATTTGACTTGAATGAATTCTATCGTATCAAGAGGAATCTCAATGTAGGGTCTGACTAACCAAGGGTTGCAGTTAGAACAAGGAGCAATAAGGATCGATGGAAGAGATATAAAAACAAAGGCAATCCCTTGATGATTTGAAACCATTTGAAAATGACTTTTTTACCAAGGAGAATCAATCATAGGATAAGGATTTGACCCATAACATTTAATTTGGCCTCACATTACAATGGAACCTTATTAGATGTGAGATCGTGGTGGCTTCTAGTCGATTTGGAGAGTCGTGCCCTTATAGCCACTTGGATTGTGAACGTCATGTTGAGATGGGCACCAAACAATTGGGGCGTGGATGATTTGATTTATGCAACAATTTGAATGTGTGAGATTCCATTCTCTACAATTGAATTTCAATTCGTCAATTTACATTGCATTGAAATTCACTGTGTCTGTAATCTTTGTATAATGGTTATTGCACATTCAGTATCAGTGATTAGAGTAGACATTAATGGTGCATGTTGTGGGAATGATGCAAGGAGGAAGTGTTCGACAATATTTATGGATTGTTGGAGTGAGTCTGGAAACAGTTAGATTGCGATAAGAACTTCAATTTGTCATATTTGTCATCAATTCTAGTGCAAACTCAAAGCTATGGAATGCAATTTAGGGGATGCAGAGGAGGAACTTGGCTTATCACTTGCCAGGATGGCAGGGGCTCTAGAGTTCATAATTACTTTGATCTCTTGCCATGTTGAGATGATAATGTAAGAATCCATGGCACATAATGAATTACTCTCCCAACGTATGGGCCTGCTGGAGATAAAGTTTGATCACCTTCAGCTAACGAGTCAAATGCTTGAGTTTTGGGTTGAAAATATGGTGAGGGTTGAAGAAGTAAATGATGTTGAGGCACGCAACCAAGTAAACGACGATGACCTAGAGAAACTCAAGCTCGTAAAACATATGGAGGAGGGCAACATTGATGTTGCAGATGATCAAGAAGTTATCCTAGATCAGCTTGAAGTGGAAGCAACTAGAGTCTAGGTCGCTCCTATCATGTAGGAACTATAGTTCATTAAGTATTTAGTTTTTTGATATGTTATGTAGATATGCAATCTTTATTGGTGTTTTTTTGGAGAATTTATGGAAGTAATCAGTTTAGACTAGTAATTTGTGACTTAGGGCAAATTATGTCAATTTATTATGGACTTTTTGGATAGAAATAACAGATTGCCTAAAATATGTTGTACAAGGTCCTTGTCTTCAAAACATTTTTTTTTAATGCAATGAATATTTATTTCTTAAAAAAAATGATTAAAGATAATTGTTATATTTATTAAAGTTATTAAAAATACGAGTCAACTTTATATTAAATGTGGTTAACTTACTCTATAAAGTATAATTATTTACCTAAAATTTGAATTCAATTTTGGTCACTTAATTTTTAATATCGGCATGTTATATATTTACTGGGATATGTCCTTAGAATCAATGAAATTAATTCTTTTTTCTAGTCTTTTGATATTTAGTCAATTTCATATTCTTATTCCCTTAATATTAAATTTGGTTCTTCAATCCATTTTAGATCACATTTTCGGGTTTTTAATTCTCATGAAAAATTCTTTATGAAGAATGTGGAAGCACACAACTCTTGAGTCCCAAGTATTTCCAAGTTCTCTTCTAATTTAATAACAGCTTAAGATCAAAGAAATTTCCATTATTTTCAACTACCAAAGTTTTATGTGTAAACATATCTACCAACTGAATGAGAACGTTATTGATTTATCATGCACATTTAGTGGTGTACCTTCATTTTGAAAAGTGGCATTACTAGTAACACTCTTATTTGGATGGGCTCATTTTCTAACATTTTAAATCTTCTTATCTATAAAATATTGACATTTTTTTCAATATGGTAGTTACTATTTTTAAGTTAATATTTTTCATATAATTATGCATCATTAATTAATGTAGAGTGCCATATTTTTTAGATATAGCATAAACTATCTTTTCTTTGTGTAAATTAAAAATCTTTTATTACTTTAAAGAGTCAGATTACATCATTGACAGTTGAACAACTGGAGGGAGGAAAGCATCTCAATCTCTGCCATCAAAAATCCATAAAACTAGGCCACTACATAAAGACTGAGGTTTCATACTCTTTGCATAGACAACCAAGACATAATCAACATGACATGACACACAAGAAGCCTTTAGCTAGGCTAAGAGCCCCAACCTCAGGCTATACTTAGTCGTCACCCAAAGAACCAGAGAAGATTGATCAAACGTCGAATTAAGAGTATCCATAGTCCACACAAAACATGCACTAAAACCGTGCACTAGGAGATGACCTCCCTTGCTCCAATCTTTGAGTGAGTCAATACTTTCCGACCAATACCAAAACACTGAACCCCGCGGTCACAACCTTGCTATGTTGTTGTTATCCTGGAATGAGGGAACTACCACAAAAATCCACATTGTCATCTAGGAAGACCCATAGGACCCTTTGTCCTTACTACTCATCCTTAGAGGAGGAGATGGTGGCCAGGTCTCGATCACTATATCCTAAGGGATCAATTTGTTCCCCCCCACCTAGAGTCACAAGGATTGTGAATTTTCATATGCATCAAGAAGGTAGCTATGTTTTCCACGCGGAACCTTAGGTTATGCACCATCATTTTCACATCTTCAATAGAGGTGAAAATGTTGTATTTTTCAACTTGTTTGTCCCTTAACACTAACCTCAGAAGTGTCTTCATTTGCTAGTGCAATGCTATTGAATTTAGGTACCGCTTGTTCCTTCCCCTCATATTATCAGGGTCAGGAATCCATTTGTACATATCCTCCAATAAATTTTGAGTCTGAGAGGGAATGCCCCTTCCCCTATCTTTGATTCTAGCTCACAAAACTCGTGGCAGTTCTCCAAAGGAATGACGTTAAAATACACTGCCATTGAGTCATGGGTAAACAACTTGGCCCCATGTTGCACTAGTTGGCCTCTTTCTCCTCTACCCTTCCTTCTTCTCCCTCTCTTCATCGATGGCATTTTCGGACCACAAGAGGGTTCCTATGCTTCTTTATATAGATTAATTCTACCTGTAAATGGGAAAAGCCTCTGAAACAACTTGACCCTATCTAAACTCGGGAACCACCAGAGCATCGTCACAGAAATACCACCCACAGGTATTAACCTCTAATGAAAGACTCACCAACCAAGGAAATAGGTAGCTTCGTGTCAGTCAGAGACTTAGACCCCTTAAACAATGAAGATCCTAAATAAAATCCTAGAATCCAGACACTACAATACCCAATAGCCCAGGGAGAAATAACTTGAATTTTCCTCCAAAACACAACAAAACGTATTCGTCAAGACCCCTTGACCACACCCAGACTCAAAATATTCAATTCAATTATATCAAATAGACTTAGATTCTTGGAATGCAACCCCAAGGAGGCTACATGATTCACGGAGACCCCAACCTTCAAAAACACGAGTCATCCATTAAACGAGGCCAAAGACCCCATTAAATTAAACCCATATAAGAATCAAACAAATCCAAGAGAAAACATGACCAAAATAAATCCATAGAGCTTACCAATTCTAGAAGCGTGTAAAAAAACCCCGCAAGAGTTCGTCAACTCCTCATCTAGACACAATTGAGCTCACATAATACTAATCAGTGACTAAAAATTGAAAATTGGGGACTCTAGAGCTTCTCCCTAAGATGATAAATTACTCACTTCAAGGACTCAGGAATCCCACAACCATAGAAGTTGGGGATTCTCCCCCCTCGCCAAATAGTTTCCAACAACGACTACCACTTCATTCCTAAACCAAAAGCACAAAAAAACCTCGACTCCATAAACCTTGAGCCAACTAGAGGGTTGCATGCTCCTAAATGCGAAGTGCCAAGTACATACACCCTCCACAAATTCTTTGTTATTACATCAAGGGTGGTGGGCACAAAGACCCAAGCCCCTTGTCGCCCATCATAACACCCCATCAAGGAGGTATAGCGTCTAATATCATTTTAACACTTCTTTATAGTTATTTCAACATAACCAATAGTAGTCACTTAAATGCATGTTTTTTTGACATTTTAAATTCCATTATCTATCAAATATGGACATTTTTTTCCAAATATGGTAGTTATTATTTTGAAGTTAATATTTTTCATATAATTATGTATCATTAATTAAGGCAAGGTGCCATATTTTTAGATATAGTATAAAATATCATTTTTAAAAATTATTTATCTTTACTTCAACCCACAATCAATAATAATGGCTTCCACTAATTCTAACATTTACCAAAAAAATTTACACTTCAAAGAGATATATAATAAAAATAAATAAATTTAAGCATTTTGAAAAAAAATTGTTTAGGATTTTTATTGGGATGATTGAAAAAGAAAAGATTTTTATTTTTATTTTTTATTTTATTTTTTTATATTTCATATATATTTTTTTGCATGTAAGCTTGGTAGGACTACATCTTTATCATCTCCAACTTCTCACCCCGATCAGGGGATAACACAAGATTTGAACCCAAGACTTCCAGTTCGGTGAGACTTCATTTCCACGACCATTGCCACTTGAGCTACCCCAAGCGGACTTTTTTATATTTCATATTAAAAAATAATATTATTTACTTTTTTTTTTTCTTTAGAGTAATGATTCACATAACAATTAAAGTAAAAATAACATAATAAAAAATTCATTATAAAACAACAATAAATTAATACTTATTATTATAATAAAATCTTAAATTCAAAGGGACGGTAGGAGGGGGATGGGTACTCTATGGCTCTGAGGAGGATAGAGTGTTTAGGTACTCATGTGGTTTAGTTATATGACAAAAATACAAGAAGAGATATATGGTCTCTACCATGGGCTTTTGGTAGCCAAATAACATCAGGTGGACACACTTATGGTTATTAGAGATTCTCACATAATCCTGCATCAATTGGTCAAAAAATCTCTCCCAAAGGAGAAATCTATGGAAAACATCATGAAAAGAATCAAGAAAATTGCAGAAAATATACCATCCAAAGCATATTTCCATGTCCTAAGAGACTTCAACAGAGGAAGCAGACAAGTATGCTCATGAGGGGTGTAAATTGAAGATAGGTGAATTAAATATTCATGGCCAAATTAGGCCTACTATAATTCCCTAATGGTGGATGAAGACAAACATATTCTATGAAAATAAACATATTTTATTCTAGGAAGGTCTAATTTTAAATGATAGGAACAAAGCATTAATTCTATAATTCCCTAATGGTGGATGAAGTCTATTAAATAATTACCTAGTAGTGTTATGTGTTGTAAATTTTGTGTTTTGTTAGGGAATTTTTGTAAGGTATTCACCTATAAAACCCCTTCTTTTGTTGCTCAGATATATTCTCCTGGGGAAAATTATGTATTTTTATTGAAAAGCAAAAAATAATTGGAAATTTTTGATGAATTAGCTTTGTAATGTTTGATGTATTTGTTGCAAACTAAACACGAAATTATATAATACAAATACTATTTCCAATCTCAAGTCAAAACATTACAAGTGTAACTTATCAACAATTTGCAAAATTAAGTTTTTTTTTTCAAACAACTTAAAATTAATCAACAACATCATATATATATATATATATATATATATATATATATATATATATATATATATATATATATATATATATATATATATATATATATATATATATGCCAACTTCATCATCCTCAAGAGCCTCATCATCATTTTCTTACATAGTATTTTATGCTTCCTTTTAGTCATTTTTCTCTTTTATTGGATCTTTAATGTTTGCAAGTCCCCTAATGTGTTTCTTTCCAAACATCCATATAATGATGGCTCAAATTCTTTTGACATTTTGCCACACGTGATTCACTAAAATCTCATTTCCTCAAGCCAACTCTTACATTTCATCTAGAAGAATAATAGCATTAATTCTTTTGTAAATAAATTTCCATTGTAGTGGATCATTTTTAGTGGCTTTGCAGTTTCTTCCTTTTTGTAGGTAGCATGCTAATGTTGTACCTCATGTCAAAATAAATTTTTTTTTTTTTATTAATGTAAGCATATGGAAATTAAAAACCAAAAACTATTGAAGTTGATTTCCTATCATAAATCTTACCAAAACTTGAGAAAAATCCAAAACCCAATCTCCTTCACTTAAAATTGTATCTATAAGATAATTAATTAATGCTTGTGGCTTATGATAAATGTTATTGTGATTTTAATGATCTCTCTTTTCACATATTTTTCTTCATGTGCTAGTTTTCTCTTACCACAACATTATAAGCTGATAATTGAGTAGGTTTCTCTCCTTCTTTTCCATTAATAATAATAGAATTATAAGTATTATCTTTTGTCCAACATGCAACATGTATGCTCAAAATATCACTTGCAAATACATCACTACTGGAACAAATAAAATTTGGTTTTTTCTTATAACACAAAATAGTAGAAACTCAATTAAACTTGTACATAAATAAGAAAAATTAATCATTGAACATATAATTTAAATGTCTTACCAAAAAAGTTGTTTCCCTGAGTTTATTTTTCCCTTAAAGCTTGATAGTAATAATCGTAATTGTGTGTTTGAATGAAAAATTATAAATCTCAAAAGTGGTGATGTTGTGACTTCAACACATATTGTAACCACTTTATTGAAAGCTTGGTAAATATAAAGCTAACTATCAATATCCAATTTTTTGGATATTGAAATTATGAGGAATATCTACAAGAATTTGGGAATAACTTTTTTAGGAGCAATATTTGCAATATTTTCATAATCACCTAATATTACTTGATACTAGACAATGTCAAGCCCTTTCCAAATGTAGTGATCAAGAGTATCATCAAGTTTAGAATTTTGAAGATGTTGCTTTCTCTGGCTTTCAAACTTAGATTTTTGAAAAATAAAATTGAAAGTCCTTGGTACTCCATCTATATTCTTCTTCAACATCTTTAATGAAATATGAAAATATGTTTGTTAGTAATAAAATAGGAAAAGATTACAAATGAATATAATTGATCAACATATCTTTTTTAATGCAACAAAAAATTGTTTCGATGTTATTTTAGAGCTTAGATCTTGACAATTGTGTGTAACATCATACCAACTCTCTTCATTCAACATTTTAATCATTTTATCGTATATTCTCATATAAACTTTTTGACTAAATAAATATAATAAAGAATGTTATATGTGTGTGTGTGTGTGTGTTAATTGAATATAGATAGGGTGGTTGGACGGAATAATTGTGATCCTCCCCACTTGGGTTCAAGTCTAGTAAGTTGGCATGTTTACGCTTTGGAATAGAGTAACTATGTTGTGCTCTTAAGTGAGTTTAAATTGAGGGTCGACCTCATACCAACAGCCCCTCTCTTGCCTTCAAGTTAAGAGGGAGACCGAATTTCTTCCTCGAGAAGTACATAACGCTTATATATATATATATATATATATATATATATATATATATATAAACTTGCATCAACAATATATTAAAAATGAAAAAATGAATTTTGTAATTATAACATAAATAAAAATAACTCAACAAACTTACCTTTGAAATTCACTAGATATTTCTTTTGTTATTAGTTCACCCATCCTTACATGTGATAATATTGTTTTTACAAGTCTTTCATCGTTCACTCCTTGCATTGTTCTTTGAGGTATGATAATCATCTCTTCTAAAAGACTCTTGATATCAAGAAATATTCTATTGGTGTTACATGTTAAGTTTATAACTTTTAACTTTATGATGTTTTAGACCAATAGTCACCTACATGTTAAAGATTTCATCTATCAAATCCCATGTCTTCCAACTCCTAAATCCCAATTGAAATAATCTATCTACGGTTATGAGTGCATCAATTACTTTGCAATTTTGTCCTTTAACATTTTCCTTATCAATTGGGAAGTCTACTTTCATATAATATTGCTTATGAAAGTTTGCATTAACCTTTGATCAACCCCCTACACATAATTCTACAAATGCATTATGAATAAATCTAACCCTTACAATGAAACTCATAGGCGTACTATACTCATTATCTTTGTTATGATCTCATGTAAATAACTATGTTTCCACATTTGTCAAAGCAACATAAATGATACATTTCACTATTTCAAAAGGAGAGTTATTGAGATATTCCAACAACAATTCTCTTCTAGCTCAGCGGAATGGGTTTTTCCAATCACATAATATTTAGAGTCAAAACATTTTGATCTATCATATGCATCCTTGCTAGAAACCTTTACTGGGTCAACAAGAATCATGTAGTCAATAACAAGTGCATATGTATTGTACCTAATCAATGTTTTCAAGTTATGAATATGCAGGTGGAGTGGCTTCTAATTTGGTATTTATCTTTACCTTTTGTGTCTACAAAGTTGCTTCCATATTACTAAACTATATGGATCCCATTAACCAAGTTGTTCTTCCTCAGTCGATACCAAATGGCATTTTATGTTATGTTGATAATACCATCCTCTAGATCAACACTTGGTGTTAGGAATTCCCTGCTACCTTTATAATTTTCACTATGATATTCAGAGCTAACCATGTTTTCTTCATCATAATCAGCAAAGATTAGATTTCCTCCTTTTATAATTTAAAGGAAATTCTTCTAGATCAACAACCTCTTCATAATTAACAAGAATCGAATCATCCTTCGACATAATTATTTTGTGTTTTTTATGATTATTCTTCTTTTGAACAAAAGTGGTAATCTCATTGTCACCAATGGAAACATTATCTTCATTTTGAGTTTCCACATGTTGAAATGTTAACTTTCTAGTCTTATTAGAATGATGAATTTCATTTCCTCTTCCTTGATCATGTGTATCTAATCTTATAGCTTCAACTCCCTTTGCTCTTCATTTCTTTTTCCTTACTTCTTATGCATTATCAGTATGAAAGGTGTTAATGACCTTCATGATATCTCTATGTATAACATATTATCCCCTTCCCTTCCTGCACTAGATATGGAAAATTGGTAGTAGGTTTTAGCACACATCTTCTCTTATAATGCACATGTTGACTCTTTGTTATTGTTTCCCTTTAAGATGCACTCAATTATATAATTTTTTATGCATTTTATAAAAAAATTACTCACCCTCCCCCATGGCCAGGTCCTTTACACATATGGTTTCTCCTCCTTGCTCCCACAACTCCTCTCCCTAGGAATCTCCTTGATGTTTTTTCTAGTTTGGGGATGCTTCATGCTCCTACATACATCCTTGGAATCTTGCTCCTCAAACTCATGCACTCACATCCTCTGCTAATACTTCCTCTATTAGAAACACCATTTCTA
Source organism: Pinus tabuliformis (assembly GCA_031772625.1). NCBI lineage: Eukaryota > Viridiplantae > Streptophyta > Pinopsida > Pinales > Pinaceae > Pinus > Pinus tabuliformis. The sequence continues at coordinate 476,868,207 of CM062812.1, read as the reverse complement.
ACAACCTACATTTTGCACAATATTCTATCAAGGATTTGGTGTATTAGTTAACATGCCAAGGTAAATAGCTCAAGCATGTTCCCGCTCTACCTACTATAGAAAGATGGAGAGCTCTAAGGCCTAGTAGAGGGTCAATACCTTAACCAACCACTAGAATGTTAACACACCACTACAATTGCGGGATGAAATAGATGCGACTAAAAGGGAAATTGCAAGAGAGACAGGTTGTCTCTCAGATATAGAAATAGCCAATGAAATTGTTGATTAAGTCTCAGATGTTGGTCACACCAAAGGGAGGTTCAAACAATATATGCACTTGACACATATTTTACCTCAAGATGTTGTTTGGATGTGTATTGGTGGATCACAATGCATCCTGAGATCAAATTCTGTTGATGCTTGACAACCTTTAGCTCATAGTGAAGGGTATGGATCGCCAACTGCAATGAATTGAGACACATATTAGTCTTTTGCCTAACCTAAGATGCTCACCAAGTAGTAACAAAGAGCTAATAGTTGTGGAAGAATCCAACTCTTTGAAGACTGGATGATGGCAATAATACACTCTTTCAATGTTTTTCCCCAGTTCTAGTTTTTTACTTTTCTAGTTACAAATGCATATGATGTTTTAGAAGGCCACAAACCTCAAATTAGTGGTTTTGTAGTTTTTTATACCTAAGCATGCTTAATTTTTGGACATTGAAACAACTCTGGTTCTTCAAATGGTCGGGTTTCCCTAGCAATAGACTATAGTAGATCAGGGCATGTATTTTTTATTAAAATTAAGTAATGAAAGTTTGCTTACCATATATATATCCCCTCCAACATATTTGAAAGTTGCATAGAAAAATCATATAAAAATAAAATATAACATTTTAGTGATAAATAGGTTTTTAAAAAATAACATTATACCTACAATAATATGTAATACATAAATTATGAATAGAAACAATTACATCTCCTTCCTCGTTGTCTCGCATGACGGGTGTACATATTTATGTAAAACCTTCTTGCATGTTATAATTTGCTCTCTTTCAAAGAATATCTAATTTTGTTATGCATCTTAGCTAGTTTTACATTAGCATAAACAATATCTATACCAAGCCAAGCACCTGATAAATTGTTTGCACATATTGGAACTCAACACCATACAAATATATTTGTTGTACATTGTTGCATCATTTATCTTTGACATACTACATTACTACATTAGTTTTCCTCTAGTGCTAATTTCCATTCTCAAACATTCTTTGTTCCTTTTGGGAGGTTAGTTGATGGATCTTTACCAAAACTGTTAGCCTTTTGTTGGCTAGCATTCGTGGAAATTTTAAGTCCAATTGTGGATGACATGATTACAAACCTTATCTAGAAATATTCACATGTAACTTCCTTCTTGTCATTTACCTAAATGATGATTAAAATTATAAATTTATATTTTATAATGTTAATGAAAAATATTTTTACTCAATTTTAAAAAAATGATCTATGAAATTTGACTCTTTTGTTTTTTTTTAATAATAATTCTTTCTAAAGAGAGAAAAAAAAACAAAATTTAAATAAATTACCCTTTTTATTATAAATGTATTTAAATACTAAATATTAAAAAACAAAAATCAAATTTTTAAAATTATTTAATAAAAAATTAAATATTAAAAAAATATTACACATATTATAATTAATTTAAACAAGTGTAATATGCAACTTTGCTACTTAGTACCTGCCTCTTATGCAAAAAGTAATCGATAACAATTATTGAATACTTGAACAAATTTATAAATCTAATAATAAAACACATTTGAATCCGACAGAGGGTAGCGATTATTGAATACTTGAACAAATTCATAAATCTAATAATAAAACACATTTGAATCCCACGAAGGGAAGTAGAAGAAGTAATTAACGAACTTGATAACCTTAGAACAAAATATAGATAGGGACATATATAATTTTGGATGAAACATTAGTCCCAACATCATTATTTGTTACAAAAGTTTTAGAGTTTATTGAAATATGTTTATGCACATTTTATTCCATCTTTAGCTTATGGGACCAAATAAGGAGGAGAAATTACAATGTATAGTACCTTTATATTAAATAATGTATATATACGATATAAATAAAATAAATAATTTTTAAAGGGATGATTATTGTAACAAACTATTTATTCAACTTTAAAGTTATATTCATCATAATTAAATGACAAATAAATAATCTATGATATATGACCAAAAAATCAAATTAATATTCCCATGTCGTCTTAATCGCGAGATAAACAAGGGCTACATAGTAGCTACTACCTACCGCTTAGCTTAAATATAGCTTAATAAAATAAAATAAAATAACAAAGACAAAAATTTCATCACAAAAATAAAACAATTAATAAAATATTGTATTGTATTATTTAATGCCATCACCAAAAATTAAGAAATATGATTAACTAATATTGTTCATGTTGGCATTATGATGCATGTGTTGTACTTGATGGCAACCCACTCATAGAAGAACATCTCACTTATTTATAACTAGATGAATCTACAGAAGAGATATCAGATGTGACTGAATGCATGGGATGCAGGACAACTCAAAGGAATCAGATGACAGTTCTCAGTAATGACAAGTTAGCTTTGCCATCAAGTCCAAAGGGGGAGATTGTTGGCATTATGAGACAAGTGTTGTCCTTGATGGAAAATCACATAGATGACAGATCATAGTGCAGTAGGTCAGTAGCAAAGAGTTGATGATCAGACTACAAAGAATGAAGAAAATAAGGTATATGCAGGTTCCTCTTATCAAAGTCGCTATACACGTTGGATCATAGATCAAAAGGCGCATATGCGTATACACGCACTTTCATGCAAGGGAAGGCGCGTACATTGGGTTTTGGTCCATGGTATTAAGTCCTTGGTATTTGGACCTATGGTTTTGGACTGTGGTATCTCGTCAGAATTGTTGATCTCACATATTGGGTCCATGGTATTGATTTGTTATGGTTTTGGACCATGGTATTGAGTAAGGCCTAAGACTATAAAAGGAGAAGAAGATCATTAGGCAAGTGCATGGAGAAAGTCTTGAATATTTGATGAAGTATGAGATCCAGTATGCAAGATATGGGTTATGATGCATTGCTTGATCTGAGCTAAGGAGGGATCTTACCGGTTGATGGAGAACAAGATCTAAGGATAGATCAGGATCAAATGGTTTGAAATGAACTATCTCTATATGGTTGAATATGCTTATTCTAGATCTGTATACTGACGCATGTAATGTTCTGAACTGGGCATAACTTAAGTTTGAAATAACTGCAAGTCATGATTGAATATTTATAGATCTGTACGCGGGTTGGCTTTGGTGAAAGCGCGTATGTATGCGGGTTTGGTTCATCATAGTAGCATATACATTATGAAGTATGATATTTGAAGTTGCAGTTGGGTCTGATTGTTATTGCAGAGTTCTGTTGTCTGCTCTGTGTTCTGGTGACTGTGTTGTTGACAGGGTTTCAGTGTTTCAGTGATTCAGAGATTGATGATGCTAGTATTGATTGATTTTGTGCTTCAATGATATTGATGGGTCCAGTATGAAAATTGGATGAAATGTGGCCTTCAGATTATAGTGTTGTGCTTCAGGAGTATCCAGTCTGAAAATGTATGAAATGTGGTCCCTGGAGGATGAAAGGAGATTGTAGGCCGGTGCCTACGTACTAGTACATCAGCTAGTACAAGAGCAAAGGGGGTGGTAGCTCCTTTCCAGTAGCAGCTGGAGAACGAGTAAAGATTGGAGCATTCAGTAGGCAGGCACCTACATACTAGTAAATGGATTAGCTAGTACAAGAGCTAAGGGGGTTGTAGCTCCCATCCAGGAGAGTCTGGAAAACGAGAAAGGGTTGTAGCCCTTTGCAGGTAGAAGCCTGCGTACTGGTATAAGACTCCACCAGTACAGAAATATTGTAAAATGAAGTTTCTTATTAAAAGAAGACAGAGACGACTTGCAACAGGTGGTTTTCACCCACATTGGGTTTCCACCTTATATCATGGTGTTCATGTGTGCTTCTTGTGTGTGATGATCTGTTTTGTTTTACTGCACTTGCTTACTGTTCATGTGGTTAATGAAGTTCTGATGCACTAACTAAAGATAAACATTTAATGGATTAACTGAATCATAAGTATTCTGGATATACGCTAGTTGCATTAGACACAGTTGCGTATACACGCAGTTCACTTAACTGAAGTAGCGTATATGTATCTAAGTATGGAAATGAAAAAGTTTTATTGATTAAATAATACCGATTCACCCCCCCTCTCAGTATTATTTCCAACAATTGGTATCTGAGCAGGTCCTTTGGTAGAAGCATGGTCGCTTGAAGGAGATCCGTAGATCAATGGGAAAGAAGCTCAAGAAGAAAGCACCTAAGAAAAAGAAGACATCTCAGAAGAACTATGAGAGTGGGAGCATTGATTGGGGACTATGTGGAAGAAGCACTTCAGATTCAGAATCACTTCAGAATGAAGATGAACAAGATCTATCAGGTGTGAATTTGTTATCCTCTGGTATCTATCCATTTGAAGACGATGAAAGCGATAGCGAAACAACTGAATTTGCTCTTATGGGTGAGCAAGAAAGATATCAAATAGAGGCAGAATTTAAAAGGCTAACAGACAAAATTAGAGATCAACAAGATCTATTGAACAAAAGGGAATGTGCCTTCAAGGAAGTAGCTACCAAACTAAAAGCTCAACTAGAGGAAGGTAACAAGGTAAGGAAACTATTCAAGGAAAAATATCAAAAGTTGCAGGATGAAGTGACATCATTAAGAAATGAAGTAAATGAAAGAAGCAAAACAATCAAGAAACTCAGAGATAGATCCAGTTACTATGAACGGCTTGAAGCTACGATCCTCTCGCTAAAGGAAGATCTTGAAGAATCAAATAAGCATAATAAAGAACTACTCCAAGCTCATGAAAAACAAGAAAATGAAGTTCTTGATCTAAGACATCAGTTGGAAGAAGGAAGAAATGTTGAAGAAAACATGAAGAAGCAATATCATGAAAAGGAAGAGCATCTCCAGGTTGAGGTAAATATTCTAAAAGAAAAATTAGAAGAAAAAGATAAGCTCTTACGATTTCAAGATAGTACTAAGATCTTGGATGATATTCTTAGTAGTCAAAGGTCTCTTGCTATCAAAGCTAGTCTTGGTTTTCATGAATTTGTTGAAGAAGAATCTAGTTCACAAAGTAAGACAAGGGAATCTAATGATAAATCTGAAATGCTCAACAAGGAGATGAGAGGTCAACCCCATCAAAAGCCAAGGAAAGAACTTCTTCAAAGAAAATATTTTACTCCTCCAATGAATAATGTTGAATGTTATGTATGTCATAATCTTGGACATGTCGCAGCCAAATGCAGAAGAAGAAGGGTTCAAGACCATCACACAGAAAGAACATCACATTCCAGGTACTTTAAGGGATATTGTTTTTCTTGCAGTATGTTTGGTCACAAAGCTGTTGATTGCTACAGAAGGAATATGAAACATATGAGATGTTATGCATGTAACAAACTTGGACATATAGCAAAGGAATGCAGGAACAAGGTACGGGCACCACACCAAAAGGAGAAAACATCACCACACTTGAAGATATGGAAGAAGAAGGAAGTATAGTCAGAAAGATGTGCCACAACACCATATACAGACATAACAGACTCAAAGGGAGCTGAAAGTGTAAAAATTCAGTGTCCTAAATCTCATGTGCAAGTTGCATAAAGGGAAGTCGTGTATATACGCGAGTTAGACACTGCATAGTCGCGTATATGTCAGTCTGAGGAAAAGCAGAAGGGACAGGCTCAGAAAAAGGGTCTGATACGATTCAGTCTATTTGCTCTGTTTGATAATGGTTACAAACTGCTAATGATGTGTGGAAATGTCTTGATACTCATAAGATGTTTAGAAGTGTTTTTGATGCTAACTTGATGATGATGATGTCATGATACTTCTTACTAATATATGCATCTGACAGTAAACAGATGGCACAGGTTCAAGGGGAGTTTATGTTTTGAATAATGCATTGTTGGCATTATGGTTAGTAGTCCTTGGTGATGATACTTATATGGCTAAATGATATATCTTGCTATGATTACGAGTTATCCATGACAAAATCTCATATGATTCTTGGGGTTACATAGTTGATGTTTAGATCAGATTTGTGGTTGATTCTCTGATGATGCATATATGGTGTTTACATGGTGATATTCATAAGGATAAGGAGAAGTACAAAGTACTTGGTGATGGGCCACTCATATGCTACTGTCGTCATATGCATAAAGATCATATAATACAGTTATGTTGCAGGATTCCTATAGTTCTTGGCACTCACATGGATGAGGATTATGGTTGTTGATGATATCAAGAAGCCTTGAGCTCTAAATACATAGTACTGGATACGTGGAGTTGCATTTTTGGAGATATGATGATGATGAGTTATTACCTATATGATAATAGGTTGATACTCACATATGCTAATTGATGCTTGTTAGATAAGGGATATTCCCGTGTAATGTTACATGGATGGTATATAAGATCATGCAGATCTTGATGATGATGAGATGACTATGGTGTTTTCACATATGATATAATGTGAATGATTTTATGATGATGTTCAAAAGGATGATTTGATATCTATATGCAGACATACCTTGTTACATGACTTTTACAGGTTGCTGAACTGGAAGTGGTTGTACGCGAGTTTTATGAGGAATATCCGCGTATGTACGCCTGTTTTTGTGGATACAGTCACGTATATGTTGGTTTGATTTCAGGTGGAACAGGTGCAGAAGGAGAACATGGTTACTGATCTGCAGGGAAAATTTTAAGAACCCCCCCTAAATTTATAAATATAATAAATGGGCGAATTTCCATGGTATATAGGAAAAATGGAAGGCGATTTTATCAATAATATAATATGTATATATAATTTTTTGGCGAATCTCTCACCAGGCATGGCGAATATTTTACTCAATTATAAAATCTTTAAGATCTTGGCGAGTCTTTCACTAAATAATAAAAATTTGTAAAGTCCTAGTGAATCTTAGAATAGGCTACATGTTGGTTTAATTCCCCCATTTAAATAGGCTACATTCCAGGTGAATACCATGGGTCAATACCATGTGCCATTTTGGTGAATACCATGGGTCAATACCATGTGCCATTTTTATTTTTATTAATTCTAATATTAGGGTTAATAATGGTTTTTTGCATGGTATTAATAACAATCTAGTCCACGGTATTTGTCCCATGGTATTTTGGCCATAGGTTTCACCTAAATATAACCCATTTTTTGAGTGTCCTTAAATATAAGGTGACTTATGGAGTAAATATAAAAAAATGTTTTATTTGTTTACCATACCTCTCGTTTATTTATATTTTTATTAATTTACCATACCTCTTTTACAAATATGGTATTTGGCCCATAGGATTCACTTAAATAAAACCTCTTTCTTGAGCCTTCATAAATAGAACAAGGGTTATGGACTAAATATAAAAAGAGGTTTTATTTATTTACATACGTCTTTATTTATATTTTTATTTATTTACCATACCGTTTGAGTAAGTATAAAAAGACGTTTTATTTATTTACCATACCTCCACTTTACTTATATTTTTATTTGTTTACACCGTTACATGTATATAAGGTGACTTATGGAGTAAATATAAAAAATGTTTTATTTATTTACCATACCTCTCATTTATTTATATTTTTATTAATTTACCATACCTCTTTTATAAATATGGTATTTGGCCCATAGGATTCACTTAAATAAAACCTATTCTTGAAAATGGGCGAATGGATTCACTTAAATAAAACCTATTCTTGAAAATGGGTGAATGGAAGGTTGTAAGTCCTAATTTCAATGGCTAAATTTATATTTTTTACCCTCTCCCTTAAAATAAGGTGGGCTATTTGAGGTGATTTGTAAAAATGTACTATGATACAAAATATTCGCCCACTAAAAATTTAAAACCCCTTAATTTCGCCAAAGGGCGAACATTCGCCCCTAAAATTATCCTTGCTGATCTGAATGATGATTGACAAATGCTGCTGATGACCTTCATAGAAGTGTTTAAAATATTTCGTCTCTATGTCATGTATATCTTCTCTTATCAAGGTCATGTAACAGCCTATGTTGGTTTCCCCACTATGCCTGGGATGAATAATGTAATGTACTTATTTGTCATATGTAAACTTCTGGTGTATCCCCACTTGGTTGGGTAGATGAGTCAATTCTGGTATATCCCCACTTGGTTGGGAGATGGATGTATGTATGAGTCTTTGGTGCTAGGAAGGTCACTTATGATGTATAGAGTCATGTTCTTTCTTGTAGAACATATTTTTGCAGACCTTGCTTACAGTCAGGGGGAGCATGAACATCACACTTCAGCAAGAGCAGAGCTTTCAGCATGTACTCAGAGGGAGCATGGACAAATTGATACACCTTAGCATATACAAAGGGGGAGCACATTCAGAGATTTCATTAGGTACTCAGGGGGAGTATGGATAGCAAAATGTTTATCAAGGAAAGAGAATATCTTGGTCCGCCCTTTGCCCTTGATGTCAAAGGGGGAGAGTGATTTGGTGTTGTTGCCATCAAGTCCAAAGGGGGAGATTGTTGGCATTATGATGCATGTGTTGTACTTGATGGAAACCCACTCATAGAAGAACATCTCACTTATTTATAACTAGATGAATCTACAGAAGAGATATCAGATGTGACTGAATGCATGGGATGCAAGATAGCTCAAAGGAATTAGATGACAGTTCTCAGTAATGACAAGTTAGCTTTGCCATCAAGTCCAAAGGGGGAGATTGTTGGCATTATGAGACAAGTGTTGTCCTTGATGGCAAATCACACAGATGACAGATCATAGTGCAGCAGGTCAGTAGCAAAGAGTTGATGATCAGACTACAAAGAATGAAGAAAATAAGGTATATGCAGGTTCCTCTTATCAAAGTCGCGTATACACGCGGGATCATAGATCAAAAGGCACGTATGCGTATACACGCACTTTCATGCAAGGGAAGGCGCGTACATTGGGTTTTGGTCCATGGTATTAAGTCCTTGGTATTTGGACCTATGGTTTTAGACTGTGGTATCTCGTCAGAATTGTTGATCCCAAGTATTGGGTCCATGGTATTGATTTGTTATGGTTTTGGACCATGGTATTGAGTAAGGCCTAAGACTATAAAAGGAGAAAAAGATCATTAGGCAAGTGCATGGAGAAAGTCTTGAATATCTGATGAAGTATGAGATCCAGTATGCAAGATATGGGTTATGATGCATTGCTTGATCTCAGCTAAGGAGGGATCTCACCAGTTGATGGAGAACAAGATCTAAGGATAGATCAGGATCAAATGGTTTGAAATGAACTATCTCTATATGGTTGAATATGCTTATTCTAGATCTGTATACTGACGCATGTAATGTTTTGAACTGGGCATAACTTAAGTTTGAAATAGCTGCAAGTCATGATTGAATATTTATAGATCTATACGCGGGTTGGCTTTGCTGAAAGCGCGTATGTACGCGGGTTTGGTTCATCGTAGTAGCGTATACATTATGAAGTATGATATTTGAAATTGCAATTGGGTCTGACTGTTATTGCAGAGTTCTGTTGTCTACTCTGTGTTCTGGTGACTGTGTTGTTGACAGGGTTTCAGTGTTTTAGTGATTCAGAGATTGATGATGCTAGTATTGATTGATTTTGTGCTTCAATGATATTGATGGGTCTAGTATGAAAATTGGATGAAACGTGGCCTTCAGATTATAGTGTTGTGCTTCAGAAGTATCTAGTCTGAAAATGTGGTCCCTGGAGGATGAAAGGAGATTGTAGGCCGGCGCCTACGTACTAGTATATCAACTAGTACAAGAGCAAAGGGGGTGGTAGCTCCCTTCCAGTAGCAGCTGGAGAATGAGTAAAGTTTGGAGCATTCAGTAGGCAGGCACCTACATACTAGTAAATGGATCGGCTAGTACAAGAGCTAAGGGGGTTGTAGCTCCCATCCAGGAGAGTCTGGAAAACGAGAGAGGGTTGTAGCCCTTTGAAGGTAGAAGCCTGCGTACTGGTATAAGACTGCACCAGTACAGAAATATTGTAAAATGAAGTTTCTTATTAAAAGAAGATAGAGACGACTTGCAGTAGGTGGTTTTCACCCACATTGGGTTTCCACCTTATATCATGGTGTTCATGTGTGCTTCTTGTGTGTGATGATCTGTTCTGTTTTACTGCACTTGCTTATTGTTCATGTGGTTAATGAAGTTCTGATGCACTAACTAAAAATCAACATTTAATGGATTAATTGAATCATAAGTATTCTGGATATGTGCTAGTTGCATTAGACACAGTTGCGTATACACGCGGGTTCAATTAACTAAAGTAGCGTATATGTATCTAAGTATGGAAATGAAAAAGTTTTATTGATTAAATAATACTGATTCACCCCCCTCCCAGTATTATTTCCAATAGTTCAGATTAAGATACATATATCTATATGTGTGTGTGTTTTATTTATATATATATATATATATATATATATATATATATATATATATATATATATATATATATATATATATAAAATTGTTTATAACAAATTTATTAAAATATGTTTTTTAATATAATATTTTTTTTAAATTAAAAAAATAAATAAATAAATAAATAAATAAAAAATGATCACAAAAATAAAACAACTACTAACATATTGTAATGTGGAAAGCCATGGCCAAAAATTAAAAAATATGATTAACTAATATTATTTATATTAACATATATGCGCTTTAATATATATGTGTGTTTTATTATATGTGTGTGTGTGTGTGTGTTTAATATAATAACAAGGCATGAGAAAAAATTAAAAGTCGTGAAAATGGAAATAATAGAAAAAGGAAAAAAAATCATAAAGTTAAATAAAAAGGAAATAAAACAAAAGAAAACAAAAAATTAGTAACTAATAGAAATGGAAGTTACTAAACAACTCACAATAAGACCTCAACCAATCACCTTAATAAAAAATAATAATAAAAATTGAATTCCCAATTTTAAACTATGGATAAAATAAATTTTTGGTCAAACGCAAATTAATAGGCAGTGAAAGCAAAACTAATGTCGCATAAGGCGTAATACCATGCGACAGATATAATAATTAATATGTAATAAAATATAAAATATAAAATTTTACAATATCTAGTATCCTAAAATAACAAATTTACTATGCCCAAAGGCTTAAGTGCGAGGCAAAAATATTCCTAATTTTATATTTTATTTTATATTTTTAAGTTAAAATTAAAATTATAAGGACAAAAGAGAAAATCTTATTTGTTGTAGTGTTGAATTAAATTTTATTTTTTATATTGCATCATGATTTAAAATTGAATTGTGAAAATATATAATATAGATAAGGTTTATTGAGGAAAATGATTGAACCAAGTCCATTCAATAATAAAAATCTGCAAGGGAAAAATATGAAGAAAATAAGTAGGGAAAAATCAGTGTAATATGTAGTGTTGCGGCTTTTATTTTTTAAATCAGCAAGTTTCATGCTTAGTAAAACCCTGAAATATAATGACAAAAATCCATAAATTTGGAAAAAAAAAATCAATAAATAATTTATGAGGAAATTTGGTGATCAATAACTAATTCATTTTGAAAATTTGATTTTAAACCATGTAAAATTAGTCATCCACCAAATTCAAATTTTAAAAATTCAAAAAGTAATTTTCAATTTCTAAAAAAAATAAATTTAATATTTAATTTTACCAAAACTTTAATAAACTTTAGAAATAGTTTTAAAAATTTACAAATTAATTACAAGTCAAAAAATTTGACAAAAAATGTCTTTCAAAAAAAAGCTAATTATAATTTTTTAAATAAACATAATTATTAAAAAATTATATGAAAAAAATATTTTTATTTTTTATTTTTTTTTATCAATTTTTTCAATGTTTATTGAAATGTTAAATTTATTTTTTTAAATGTTAAATTTACTTTTAAAAAATCAAAATAATTTATTTTAACAAAAATATATATTTTCATGTTTATATTTTTATCATTTTTTAAAGTTTCTTAAAAGGTTAAACTTCCCTACACATGGTTCGGAGGAATGTGCGCGCCCTGCTCTACCTCTGCTAGGTCAAACAACCGTGCATTTTTTTTGGCCTTCGGCTCTCTGCGATGGCCCCTCCGGATGCTACACCGGAGGTGGCCGATGCTCAACAAGCTTTCTCAGACCCGGTAAAATCCTTGCCTCCACAGCGCCCCCGTCCAGTCGTTTCCAAGTTTGTCAAAAAACTAGATGTGCTTCAAGAAGTCAATCTTCCCCCAGCCCTTCCCCGCATGGCTACCCTTTCTTTAGTAGAAAAAGGACTCATTGGTCAATTCATGGGCCTCTGGCCATCCCTGAAAACTGTGCAAAGATGGGTCGAAAGAAATTGGTTTGATAAAATTCAAGGCAAAATATCCATTAGATTTTGCGGGAAAGGGTACTTTACCTTTCATTTTGAATCTAGAGAAGACAAGGACCTAATCTTCAGAAATGGCCCTTATTTCATGGATTCTAGAGGTCTGTATCTCAATAAATGGAATCCAGATTTTGACCCAGAACTAGATGTTCCTAATGATGTTTCGGTCTGGGTCCGGCTTCCTCACCTCCCCCTCCATTACTTGGGAGATGAATCGGTTCGAGTAATTGGGAACGTAGTTGGCAGATTCATTGATCGCAGCGAACCAAAAGATAATATGCAAGCCTGTGTGCGTATATGTGTTGAAGTTGATCTAGGCAAAGGCCTTCCCGAAGCCATCAAGCTCAAAGTGGACTACTGGAGTCATATTCAGCTGTTGGATTACGAGTAGATCCCATTCAAATGTAAGGTATGTCATGAATATGGCCACTTCGCCAATTGCTGTACTAAACTTGTTGATGTTGAGAATGGTTCACAAGATGAACAATGGGAAATGGTTAAGAAAAAGAAGATGACCCCCATGGCCAAAGCTCCTACTGCAACTGGCCCTCCAGCTTTCAATGTAGCTTGCCCCTCCTCTTCTTCCCCCTCCATCTCTGCCCTCCCTCCCCTCTCTCATCTTCCTCCCCCCTCTTCATCCAATCCTTTTTCTGTCCTCTCCCCCCCAAAATCTCTCCCCCCCTCTTTTGGTCCAATTCGATGCCCTCGAAACCTCTCTTCCTCTGCTTATCTCCTCCCAAAATTCCACTGATCCTCCTCCTATTAGGCAAACCAGGAGTTCCTCCAAAGAACATGGAGCATCTAGTGACTCTCATAAAAAACCTGGGCCGGGTAGGAAATCTGCTAAGCAACAAAGAGATGAGAACGCTCAGAAAGATATAGCCATGGGCACTCAGAACCCTATAGAATCCTATATTCTAGGGCAATATGATAAAGAAGCAATCCACAAGGATCAAGGGGGGCGAGCACCTCTCCATAACCCGCATACCCAATGATGAAGTTTCTTTCTTGGAATAGTAGGGGACTAGGGCACCCCTCCAAAATAGTTGCCCTAAAAGATCTTATTCATGGTGAGAAACCAAAAATTCTTTTGTTACAGGAAACAAAACAGGGTCAGCAAGAAATGATTGGAATTATTGATCAGCAGAGGCAGTACAATGGCAGCATTAGTGAATCAAGGGGTGCCTCCAGAGGAATCGCAACTCTCTGGAACCACAACATATGGAATCATATATCGGACACTGTTAATCAGCATTGGATAAAAACCATTCTAGAAAATAGAATAGATAGACAAATTATAGTCATCTATAATATCTATGCTCCTAATCACTACAGAGACAAGGAGCGTTGTTGGGATGATCTCAAAGCCAGCATAGATGCAGAAGAAAGTAATAATACCATTTTTGGGGGAGACCTCAACCTTATTCTTCACTCTAATGAGAAAAGAGGAGGTAGTTTCTCCCCTGATCCTTACAGAGTTCATTTAGAAAACATCATGCAAGATCATGATCTCATTGATGTTGCACCAAAAAATTGAAGGTATACTTGGAGCAATCGCAGGTTGGGTAAAGGAAACATTATGGAAAGGCTTGATAGAATCTTAGTAAATGTTACGTTTCTCTCCTCCTTCTCTGCGGGATATGCCTCCATCCTTCCTTTCTTTGCCTCTAATCATTACCCTATAACTCTTACTCTGGAAACCCACTGTCCTCTTGGACCCATTCCCTTTAAATATAGTTCTCTATGGAACTGCATTCCAGCTATCAAAGATCGTATAAAACACTTGGTGTCAGCATGTTGAAAGGTCCCTTGGTTACATTTGGGAAACCAAGCTAAGAAAGACTAAGCAGGCTCTAAAGGACTGGGAAAAAAATTGCTATAAGGAACCCGAGAAGACCAAAAAGGAGATAAAGAGCAAATTAGACTGTATCCATAGAATAACAGAGGAGCATGGCCTTTCACAAGAGAACAAAGACCAGGAGAGCGATCTTTACTCACAACTCTCTCATGCAAACAGAGAGGAGGAACTTAAATGGAGGATAAAGTTGTGGTAGCTTTGGCTACAAGGGGGAGATAAGAACACAACTTCCTTTCATAAGCAGGCTACTGTCCGAAAAACAAGGAATAATGTAAACTCTATTTTGGATGCAGATGGAAATCGTCAAAACACACAAGGTGCTATTCGAAAGGCAACCACAGATCACTACAAAGCTCTCCTAACCGAAACAAAAGAATAGGAAGATTATATAGATCTGTTGCAATATCTCCCCAGCGAGATCATCAAGGAAATGAATGTCAATTTGAACAAGGAGATAGATGAGGAAGAAATAAGAAGAACTATTTGGACCCTCCAACCTGACAAAGCTCTAGGTCCAGATAGTTTCCCCATCTGCTTCTATCGAGCTTATTGGGGAATAATAAAAAAAGATCTAATCAAAATGATCAAATGGGCCCAACGCAAGGGTAAAATTGGAGGCTTCACCAATGCCACCCACCTTGCCCTCATTCCCAAAGAAAATAAACCCTCTTCCTTTGGTCGGTTTCGGCCCATCTCCCTATGCAATTCCTCTTACAAAATCCTGACCAAAATCCTTGCTTCCCGCCTCCTCCCTTCCCTCATTTTTGAAAATCAAGGGGGTTTCTTGGCCAATAGACAAATTTCTGATTCTATCCTCATTGTCCAAGAAGCTATCCATTCGAGTCAATCTAGAAAAGAGAAAGGGTTTATTCTTAAACTTGATCTATCTAATTCCTTCGACAGGGTAAGGCACTCTTTCCTCATGGTTGTTCTAAAGAAGATGGGGTTTGAGGTGTCTTTTTTGAACCTCATCAAAGCTTGCATTTCTGGCCCCTAGATCTCTCGTCTTATTAATGGCAGACCTAGAAATGCTTTCCAATCATCTCGAGGTCTAAGACAAGAGTGCCCTCTCTCACCTTATATTTTCATTTTGATGGTTGAATCCTTTAGCAAAGCTTTGGACTTCAATCAGAGGGTCGGCCTCATCACAGGCATTAAATATGGGAATGGGGTAAAGAATATAAATCACTCTCAATTTGCTGATGACACTTTGCTAATTGGAGGAGCTTCCAATATAATAGCCCGACGCTTCAAAGCTCTTTTAGAAAAATATATGCGATACTCTGGAGGAATGGTTAATCAGTTGAAAAGCTGCATTTATGGATGGAATACTTCAGCTCAAGTCCTTCACAATATCGCCAATACCTTTGGAGTCTCTTGCAATTATGATTGGACACATTTCACTTATCTAGGCATGCCAGTGAGTGCTGGTCCATTAAAAGCAGAAGTATGGGATACTATAATTGACAAAATGAAAAGGAAAGTGCAGCAATGGGGTTCCATCTGGCTCAATCCAGCAGGTCGCCTAATTCTCTTAAAATCAGGTATTTCCTCTCTGCCCTTATACCAATTCACCCTCCTTCAAGCTCCTGCCTCTTTTCATCATAAAATGGAAATCATCCTCCGCCAATTTCTTTGGCAAGGAGGGAAAAATGACAAAAAGAAGTTCAATCTGGTTAGTTGGAAGCAGGTCATTCAATCCCAAGATCGAGGAGGCCTCAGAATCAGATCCCCCAAGTTCCTCAATCTTGCATTTGGAGGCAAGATTTCTTGGAGACTTATCACTGGCCTTTCTGCTTGGTGGAAAAGGGTGTTGGAAGCTAAATATTTAAATTTCCCAAGGCAGCACCTTCTCGACCACGACATTCCTAACAGAGATTGCTCCAAAATTTGGAGATTGTGCAAGAAAGCAATTCCCTTTATGGCTCAGAACATATCTAAAGTCCCCAAGGGAGGTGCTAATATTAATATTAGATCTGACAAAATTATGGGACAACAACCTATAAATAGCCACGTTGGAGTTGATCAAATCCTCTCCTTTTTTTACAACATAGGCATTCAACACCTGGATTAGATTTCCCAGTGGGATCCCCAATCCCAATTATGGACAGGTTGGACTTTTCTGGCCATTCCCAATGATCTCGAGGCAAGCTTCTATGTTCTCCAAACCCATCTTCACATCATGGCTCCAATAAAAAAGAATGATTTAGATGGCTTCTGTTGGGGTCTATCTGGATCTAATTATACAATTCAAGTTGCCCACCAGCACATCTACAACAATAATCATCCCACGCCCATCTGGACTCACTGGAAACTTGTCTAGAAATCTGAGGCCCCTCCTAAAATTAAATTCTTCCTTTGGACTCTCCTTAAGGGAAAAATCCTTACCGCTGAAAATTTGCAAAGATGAGGCATTAGTGGCCCTTCCCGTTGCCCTAATTGTCAAGCTGCTGAAGAAACCATTCAGCATCTCTTCATTCCCTGCTCCTTTGCTACCACCTGTTGGAGAGAAATACCCTTCACCAACCATATTCCTTGGAACTCTCAAAATTCCATAGGAGAAGTTCTGCATCATTGGAAGAAGAATTATCCATGGCAGCATAAGAAGAATAACATAGTTAAAAGGGTCTGGGATACCCTTCCCTATTCTATGTTGTGGAACATTTGGCTGGCTAGAAATCGCAGGGTATTCAAAGACAAGGAAACGACCATAAGAAAACTCTGCAACAAGGTAAGGAGCCTCACTCTAGAAACTATCTCTGCCAAAAATCAAAGGAATATTGATATCACTAGTCTCAATGTCGAAGAGCGGAACTTCATTGGTTATTTGCTGGATAAAAACAATAGTAATCCGAATGGGAACATCACCAACAACATGCGCAACAATGCAAGTCATAGTTGAAAAATAAGATTAAAAGAAGAAGATTTTTCAACATGGATAAAAAATTGCAACATCCGTTATCTCTTCTTTGATGGTGCTTCCAAATCTAATCCTGGAATTGCAGGAGCAAGAGGAGTCATATTCAATGCTAATGGGGAATGCATTGTTACTTCAGGCCGAGTTGGAGCAAATTCGTGCCCATCAGAAGATTCTGGATGCCAAGATAGACAATCATAACCGGCTCACTTGTGAAAAGTATGAAGTTGACCTCAACTTGTTCCCCCACAGAATTTATTCGCTCCAAGAGAAATTCAATGAGCTCTCCAACAAGTGCAGTCACACACAGGAATCCATCGAAATTTTGAAGTTTATGATGGCTAATAGAAACACAGTTCATGCCAGATCGTCAAGCATCAAGCACGGTGACGTTGATAACAAGCCTAAAGAATCTACAACTCAACAAATCAGCATATCAACATAGATTGAGCATGCCTTGTAAATATTGTTTTATGCTGTTCCAGTTTATTAGGATCTACTTTTGTCTAGTTTTTTCAGAAGCCGGAAATGGCAAGAACAAAGAAGAATTTTTTCCATCCCATAACATTTCCTCTCTTTGCTTTCCTGGCATAAAGTTTTGTAACATAGGAGTTCAGCCTCCTTAAACCTTTTTCTCGAATATAATACAACACCCAATTATGTAAAAAAAAAGAGATTAAACTTCCCTGTTTAAATGTTTTTTAAAGTGTTAGATTTCCTTTTTTAGAGATAGCTAGTTTGGTTTTTAATCTTTTTAATTTATTTATTTTTAATATCAAATGATTAAAAGAAAAATTATAATATTATTTTTAATGCTTAACCCTTTAAATGTTCTAAAAACATGTGTGTTTTTGTTTCTCCCTAAAATATTAAAAATTTATATGCTGTTTCTTTCGAAAAAATATAAAAATGATAATGAAATATCGATTTATTCATTAAAAATATATATAATTTGCAAGTTTTTTTTTTTTTTAATGGTAAAATTAGAAAATATATAAAATATTAAATTTTTAAATGCAAATTTTTTTATTGCTTGTCTTTTCCATGATCTTATAACATTTTTAGTAAATTGTTCCCAGTCTTTTGAGCATTGTATATGTGTGAGAGAAAGAGATATATGAGAAATACAAAAAAAATAAAAATAAAGCATATATATTTCAATAAATGTGGAATAAAAAAAAAAAAAAATAAAAGATAAAAATGAAAAATAATTTAATTAACTAACAAATGTTAGATAAGTAAATAAAAAAATTACTTAATTTTAGAGGGAAAATATTGAAAATAAAACTTGGGTAGGGAATTTGAAGAGAATGTTTTGGGAAGGAAGATTTTAAGGGGAAATTTTGGGAAGGAATATTGGGGAGGAGAATTTTTAAGATAATTTTTCATTATGCGAGTTATAAAATTATCATTAGGAGAGTGGGCAATGGTATCATTCTATGTTTTGTGTGAAGTTCATGGATTTAGTTGATAGTGAAATTAGATTTCTGCAACATCAACATCTTATCTATGCACCTCTTGTATCAATATTGATAAATATAATGGGAATGTCTCTAATGTGAACAAAGAGTCATATTTTTCACCTTCCGAGGAGTTCGATGATAGTAGAAGTAATGAGATTGAGCATGTTGATCAAGAGAGTTATGAATCTAAGGAATTTGACAGCACCCCTAATGAAAATGAGAAATATGATGGTGATCATTCTTTTCAACAATTTAATAATAATATCAATTATAAGAAAAATACTCAAATTCTAGCTTCAATCAACAATTTCAATGACAATTTAAATGGTTTCGATGATAATTTTCTTCCAGGTAATGATTTTAATGGAAGTGACAATGTATATTTTCTCCAACAACGTAAATTAAAGGATTGAATCAAGGTGATAGATGTTTTCTTTCGAGCAAAGATTCCCAAGGCACTTACAAGGATGATGAAGGTTTTCCTCCAACAATAGAATTGAAATGCTTTGATGAAGATGATGAAGAATTTCCTCCAAGCGACAATTTTAAAGGCACTAATGAGGATGATCATGAATGTCCTCCAAGCAGGGATTTTAAAGGCACTAATGACAGCGATTAATTTCCTCTGAGCGAAGATTTTCAAGGCATAAATGAGAATGATGAATAATTTCCTCCAAGTGAGGATTTTAAAAGCACTAATAAGGAGGATGAATTTCCTCCTAGCAAAATTTTTAAAGGAATTAATAAAGATGATGGAAATTTAACTCTAAGCAAGGGCTTTAGAGGCATTGATGAGGACGATGAATAATTTCCTCCAAGTGAGGATTTTAAAAGCACTAATCAAGGTGATGAAAAGTGTCCTCCAAGCAAAAATTTTAGAGGAACTAATAAAGATGATGAATTTTTTTCTCAAAGAGAGGATTTTTAGGGTACCAATGAGAATGATAAAGATGATTAGGACAAGGGTGGAGACTTTTTGTAACAATCCTAGTTAAAAATCCATGTAAAAAAAACACATGATCATGGGACATGTATTCCAAGTTGAATGGTGGGAAAAACATCCTAGTGGGTTTTCATTCGGTTTATTATGGCTAAGGAAATTGGCAAAGGAAATTGAAAATACTTTGGAAAAGAAAAATGGCATTTTTGGCACAATTATTTATGGAAATAATGGAAATTAGGAGAAAAGGAAGGTGAAAGGTCACAGGTTGCATGTGAGGAGGAAATTGAAGGAAAATAAGGGAAATTGAAGAAAATAGAGGCCTCATCGATAAAAAGGATTATGAGGATTAGTTGGAAAGATTTTTTTCAAGCTTTTGCTCAAGCTTGGTCAGTGTAAGCTTTTGTTAGTTTGGTTTTGGAGCTCTCATTCTATTCTCTCTCTCTCTCACTCTTGGACACTTAGAGTTTTCTTGGATCACTCTTGGAGAGTGTGGCATACTTGGATTCTTGGAGCAAGAAGGCAAAGGAAGAATAGGAAAGCACAAGAGGACATCGAGATCAACAACTACAACAGGTTTTGCTTGCAGGTATGTTTTCCTCACTAGTTTTGGCATGCATGATACATGCATGTGGTTTCTTGGTTATGATTTATCATTGGCATGGAGGATTGCCTGGATTGATAGTGGTTTTTCCTAGCATTACCATTTCCTCGATAGTCATGGTGTTGTGGATTTTTTTTTCTTTTCTTTTGATTGTTTTTCTTGTTCCTTTTGCTGTGGGCTGAGTTATTAGTTCATGGAGCCTTGGTTAGACAAACGCTATTGAAGCCTTGTAACGGCTTGGGTTGAGTTACTAGTCCTAGAGCATTGGTTGGACAAACCCTCTGGAGCCCTTTAACAACTTGGATTGATTCATTAGTCCTAGAGCCTTCGTTGGAAAAATGCTCTGGAGCCCAACAATAGTTGTGGGTTGAGTTACTAGTCTTGGAGCCTTGGTTGGACAAACGTTTTGGAAACCGACAACAACTTTGGGTTGAGTTACTAGTCCTAAAGCCTTGGTTGGAAAAACGCTCTGGAGCCCGACAGTAGCCATGGGTTGAGTTACTAGTCCTAGAAGTCGGGTTCGAACAAATGCTCTGAAGCCCTAGAAAGCTTGGGAAGAGACCAATCTGTTGATGGTTAGTGATGTCCGACCGTAAGGTGGAACCACTGGTTGAGGGTTGAGGTAGTTTGGCCTCTCGAAGCCTTGGATGGTTTCGATTGACTTTTCTAATGAGATCCCATAGTCATGCTTGGAATATGGAACAAGGATGATTGGCTGAAGAGAGATTTGGCTCAGCCATGTATATGGTTGGGTGATTCATGGAAGTCCCAAACTTGGTTGGCCTTTGCATCATTAATATGAGGTTATTTCTCCCTGTTAATTCATGAGAATTATACTGGTTTATATGTGGGTTATATGGTTATTTTTTCCTTGGTATTTTTGTTGTTATTATGTTGGTTATGAATATGTATTATGACAATGGTGATGTATCGATCTCATCGTGTCTTTACTTGTACATGAATGAACCATGTATCTATGGCCTAATAGATGATAATGAAACTAATGTGATAAGGAAACAATGCATCATAGAGAATATCAGATAAGTATGAGACCCCTATTCTCAACTCTGTTGTTAAGACTTGTAGATTTCATATTTGTTATATTTTTGACGAAATACATGTCATGGCTAGTAGGGGTCTAGTCTATCCTTGTCAATGTTTTTGAAAATGTATCATTTTTCTCTTGTGTAAAGTCATTTCTGAAGGTGCCATTGAGTTCTTGGTA
The DNA here is from genome assembly GCA_031772625.1 of Pinus tabuliformis. Lineage (NCBI taxonomy): Eukaryota > Viridiplantae > Streptophyta > Pinopsida > Pinales > Pinaceae > Pinus > Pinus tabuliformis. Next base: position 476,846,699 of record CM062812.1, on the reverse strand, counting down.
GTGATCTGGGCTCTGGGCCTAAAAAAGTGGCACACATCCTGGAGTCGCAGGCACAACACTAGGGAAAAAAGTCCCTAGAAGCACCATTGCCCTTATTCTGGGAGCTTCTAGAGCCTCCTAGACACACCCTTGTCCATATCTAGGGAGCGTCCAAGGGTTTGTTGCACTAAAACTTTATTTGGTCTCAAGGGTTAGTTACCTGAGTGGTTGGGATGGTTCCCGGGAGTTCGGTTGCTGATGCGAAAGGTCTGTGTGATGTGCTCTGCTGGTTCCACTTCCTTAACTTACCCATAGGGAGTCAAATCATATCATAGTAACTTATCGTCATATGTTTACCCTGGTTGGTCGGTTACTTGGGTAGATGTGGGAGGAGGGCATTACAAAGTGGTATCAAATCCAAGTTCACCCCTTGGACTGGATGGGCGGAATGTGTTTGTCATGCATGCATGTAGGTTGTATATGTGCTTGTTATGTATGGATGGCAGTGGTCATTGTTATAGTTGTGTTTCCATGTAGGAGTTGATGATGTTGTTGTTGGGATTGTCATGAATTCATGTCAGTTGTATATGCATTTTTTATGCATGTCAGTGTCTATATGTTGTTATGCATGCATTGTCATGGTTATGGTTTTGGATGTATGGTAGGTTAGACATGCATTGTGAGGTCATTGTATGAAATTAGGTCATCATGATGTTATGTAATTATTCTAATGAGTTGGATGAGATAAATGAGGAGATGCATACCATCAAAGTGAAGTTGCAACATTGGACCTCAAGGCAAGAGCATGTTGTCACATAGGTTTGTATGTTGGGTATGGAGGTATGTAGGTTAAGGATTGTTATATGCATTATGGTTATGTGTATGCCTTTAATTCTATTGATGTTATGGTTACATACATGATAGATGCTAGTTGATTAGTGTATTCATATGCACATGTGTCGGATAGTCATGAATGATATTAACATGTGGTTGTATGCATTACTGTTTTTTTTTTATAATAATTAACTTGATAATAATGTTATATGTTGTTGATGAACATGTTATATGTTAAATTGTTGTTGTTATATGTTAGTTAGTGATTAGGGTTATTGCATTAATATCTTGATCTTATATGTATCATGCTAAATTGGATTGGCCTATGCAGATGATTAGGGTTATGACATTTAGGTATGAGTTTGACTATGTCATCTATTTGATGTTTGAGTGTTTGATTATGTCATCTAGTTGATTTATTTAACATGGTATGTTTGCAAGTTGGTTGAATGTTTGATGAATTGCATAATATGACTATGTGTATGTAAGATTTCTTGAAGGAATGATCTTGTTTTAAGATGGTTTTACTCACACATATGTGTTGAGATAGCTGATATGTACTTGAGTGTAAGTAGGTGACAGTTGTAGCATTATGTCTAATGACTACGAGTTGACTATGGATTATGACATGATTGTTAGTCTTGGTAAAGGTTGATTTCAAATTAGTAGATATGTTGTCTTGATCTTTGGAACATGTGGCTGACATGTGTGTTCAGTTACAAGGCAGCGTGATTGGCACAACAAGGTAAGATAATTGGTATATTGTTACATTTATTTATGCACTGACAGTTATGTGTTATGGAAGTATGATACAGAGAATTGCATGGCAAAGAAATTTCCATGGAATATTGAAGAAGGCTCAGGTTGAGCTTTCCCTTGGAAGCACTGGGAACCCATGGGGATTGAGTCATGGTATTTGTTGAGAGTCTTGTACTTTCTATACCTTATCATTTTCTTGCACTTGATTTGCATTTTTGTCATGTCTATTACATGATCATGCCACTTTGTTTGTGGTGTCGTATTGCTATTGGTTTTCATGATTTTCTTCTTGTTTGTTTCTTGTTATTGCCTTTTATGTTTTGAGGGTCTTGGGAATTGGTTGGGAAAGAGGAAAGTTGATGGAACTCTGGGAGAGCTATGTTGAACCCAATAGGTAATGAATGACTCAAATGAAGTTGTTGCATGTGCAAGGGCAGGTAAAAGTAAGAGTATGATAGTCGGCTAAGTTGGTTGGGTCCATTAGTGTAAATGGATGGTGGAAGGACAATCATGAGAAAGATAATAGGAAAGGTAAAGTGAATGAATGTGAGGCATCTGATTCCTTGGCTATGTTGGGAATGGTTGTTCTCAATGTTGTGCATGGATAAATGGAGTTCTCTTAACCTTGACCTTATGATATTTGGTAATTATGTTGTGATCATGTTTAAGCTAATGTTTATATAAATGCATGTATATATGTATGTATCTATGTCGTTGTTTGACAGGATCATTATTGTTATATATATAATACAATAGATACATACAATGACATAGATACATACATATATACATGCATTTATATAAAAATTAGCTTAAATTATATATACATACTGTTGTTTGACAAGGTCATTAGGAATCGTACTTGTGGAGGAATGATTGCTTATTCAGGTGATTAGCATGAAGAGATTCCAGGTTCATGAGGAATCAAGTGGGAAGAGTAATCTAACAGATCTCTATGGAGTATCATGTGGATATGAACTGATATTATGTGATTATATTATGTCTATATTTATGTTATGGACAAGCTAATGCTGAGAGATACATCGGCGGAATGAAAACAACGTGATCCACCACATGCTAGGATAAGCATGGATGGCATAGAGACATTGGAAGAAATGTTTCCTGGTAGAGGTAGGGTGGTATTGGATGTGAAGTGTTATTGTTGTGTATATGTTGTGAATATTTTATATTCAATTATTGTAACTATGGTGTTATGTGAATATTGCATATGCAGTGTTGGGTATAGATGGTGTTATGTACATGTTGGATATGCGGTGTTGTGTACATATCATACTGTGTGAATGATGGATATGAAACGTTTTATGCATATGGTGTTGTGCACATGTTGGATATACAATGTTGTGTACATATGATGCTATGTACATGTGTATATGCAGTTCTATGTACATATGGTGTTGTGTGCATGTTGTACAAGTGGTATTATGTACATATGGTGTTGTGTGCATGATTGTACATGTGGTGTTGTGTACATGTTGTACATGTGGTGTTGTGTGCAGGGTGTGCTTTGTACATGTTGTGAATGTGATTTTGTGTACATTTGGTGTTGTGTACGCATTGTGAAGGTGGTGTTGTGTACATGTGATGTTGTGCACATGTTGTATAGGCGGTGTTGTGTACATGTGGTATTGTGTACATGTTGTACATATGGTACTGGTGTACATGTGATATTGTGCACGTGTCATACAAGTTGTGTTGCAGGCATGTGGTACTATGTATGTGCATTGCGTAGTTGTGGTATTGGGACATTTGTATTCATTGTGTTGTACTATGTGTACGTATTTGTGTTGTGTTGTAAACCGGGTGTAGGTGTATGTATTGTGTTGTGGTGTACACCATATGTAGTATTATGTATTGTGTTGTGTTGTACATTGGGTGTAGGTGTATGTGTGGTATGTCAGGTGTAGATGCATGTATTGCATGGTGTTGTATGTCGTGTGTGGTTGTATGTGTATGATGCACACTATGTGTATGTGCACATGGTTGATGAGAAGGCATTGGGTGTTTGTCAGGTGTGGCAACCGATCTGGTGTGTGTATAGAAAGAACAAAGGCAAAAGTAAGAACCGACGAAGGATAAGTATTAGTTTTTTATTTCAGTTTTATTATACATATGACCTATGATTATGATCTATGATGGTTATATGTGATCTATAATTCTAGTTTATGATGATTGCATGCGATTCATGATTTTGATTTATGATGGTTGTGTTTTGAGCTAACCTAATGTGATATGTTTATACATAATGATTTGATCAAAGATGATAGTTTGACTTGTTGTGACAGGAAGTAAACATGATTTAAAGTGTACATTATTGAGGAGCTACAAATGAGGTATGCTGCGAATTTATTTCAATTTATTTTAAATATAATGGAAGTTAGTGCTTGGTACAGGAAATCATGGGAAATTCCCAGGTTGGGTGGTTGAAACCGACTGTAAAAATTAGCAACAACGGTGAAAGAAATTGGAATAGGTAGCAGTATTCCGGTAAAGCACTTTAGGAGTAGGGCCATTGTGGGACACTAGTACCCAGTAGTGTCCATTGATTTCCATGAGCATGATATGACTAGTATGATGGTTTTAAGGCAGATATATGCCTTGGTTTTTGGACCTTCCGATGCAAGGAAATCTTGCCGAGGGATGGATTGCCCAGGATGGGGGTGCCAACAAAACTTGGAAGGTGTGTGACTGCACGAAAGGGGGTGACCGGATTGCCTGAGGGACTATGTAGCAGATAAGGGAAGGTCGAGGATGTATTTTTTTGGTCATTAACATTGCCAAATGGAATCAAATTCACATTAGGAGTGTGCCTTGGGATAAGTGGCGCATGATTATACTATTCAAAATTGGATGCAAATTTGACCTTGCAGTGGTTTCTGGACTTCCTAGGAAGGAGTTGAATCCTGGTATTACTTTGAGAGTGGAGGTGTGAGCCTCTGGATTCCCTTGTTGCGGATGCAGCTATCGAATCCTTTTATTTGTTGGTTGAGCAAATGTGCATATGTGTATATGTGTTATTATTGTAAATAGTGTATCAATATGGATTTATAAAGCTCCATAGACAATATGATTATTTGTTGGGTGAAGCAAATGTGCATATGTGGTTATTGTAAATACCGTAACAAGTTATGTTATAAAGCTCCACTAAACAATATGTTTGTCATTTTTTAGAAGATGGTCATTGTAAATACTGCAACGAGCTATGTTATAAAGCTCCATGGGAAATATGTTTTGTTTTTAGTGGTCTTGCTAGTTATAGTTGTCATTGAAGACCGAGGATGGTGTTCCTGATAGGGGGAGGGTTTTGTAACAACCCTGGTTAAAATTCCATGTTAAAAAAATACAAGACCATGGTCATGGGACACATATTCCAAGATGAATGGTGGGAAAAACATCCTAGTGGGTGTTCATTCAATTTATTATGGCTAAGGAAATTGGCAAAGGCTTTGGAAAGGAAAAATGGTATTTTTGGCACAATTATTTATGAAAATAATGGAAATTAGGAGAAAAGGAAGGTCAAAGGTTGCAGGTTGCACGTGAGGAGGAAATTGAAGGCAAATAATGGAAATTGAAGAAAATAGAGGCCTCGTTGATAAAAGGCTTCTAAGGATCAGTTGGTAAGCTTTTTCTCAAGCTTGGTTAGTGTAAGCCTTTGTCAGTTTAGTTTTTGAGCTCTCATTCTATTCTCTCTCTCTCATACTCTTGGAAACTTAGAGTTTTCTTGGAGCACTCTTGGAGAGTGTGGCATACTTGGATGCTTGGAGCAAGAAGGCAAAGGAAGAGCAAGAAAGTGCAAGAGGACATCGAGATCAACAAATACAACTATTTTTTCTTGTAGGTACATAGTTGCATGCATGTTTTCCTTGCTATTTTTGGCATGCATTGCACATGAATGTGGTTTCTTGGTTATGATTTGTCATTGGCATAGAGGATTACCTAGAGTGAAAGTGGTTTTTCTTAGCCTTGCCATTTCCTTGATAGCCATGGTGTTGTAGGTTTTACTTTTGTTTTCTAGTCAGTTTTCTGGTTGATTTTACTATAGGTTGAGTTATTAGTTCCTCGAGCCTTAGTTGGAAAAATGATTTGGAAGCCCTGTAATGGCTTGGGTTGAGTTACTAGTCCTAGAGCCTTAGTTAGAAAAACACTTTGGAGCCCTGTAATAGCTTGGGTTGAGTTATTAGTCCTAGACCCTTAGTTGGAAAAACACTCTAGGGCCCTTGGTGGGTTGATTTACTAGTCCTGGAGCCTTGGTTGGACAAACGCTCTGGAACCCGACAGCAACCATGCGTTGAGTTACTATTCCTGGAAGCCGAGTTGGAAAAAATTCTTTGGAGCCCTAGACAACTTGCGTAGAGACCAATCTGGTGATGGTTGGTGATGTCCGACTATGAGGTGGAATCATTGGTTGAGGGTTGAGGTGGTTTCGCCTCTCGAAGCCTTGGATGGTTTCGAATGATTTGTTTTATGAGATCCCACATTCATGCTTGGAATATGGAATGGGGGTGACTAGTTGAAGAGATATTTGGCTCAACCATGTCTATGGTTGGGTGGTTCGTGGAAGTCCCAAACCTCGTTGGCTTTTGCATCATTAATATGAGGTTATTTCTCCTAGGTTAATTCATAAGTATTATACTGGTTTATATGTGGGTTATATGGTTGTTGTTGCCTTGGTATTTTTGTTGTTATTATGTTGGTTATGAATATGTATTATGACAATGGTGATGTATGGCTCTCATCATGTTTTTATGATCGAATTTAAACAGGAACACAACAAACTACAGATATAACCATAAATACAAAGATGCAGTAGAAATAACACTTCATTTCATTAATATCAAATACTGAAATATGCTTACAAACATAATGGAAATAAGACTAGCTCGGGCCATGGTAGCTTATCTCTGAGAAGGGATGTGGCGGCTACATGCCTCAGAACTGTGTTACAATGAGGCTCAAAGGCCTATTTATTATTGAGAAACAATGGAAAACCTTAAACATCCAAAAACCTAACCCTAGGAGATGAAGCGCCAAAACTGCGGGCCCCGTTTGGGTAAATTGGTACATCAACTTCCCGGGGTCGTATCTTTGGAATACGATCTTCGTTTGGCTATCATAATACCTCGTCTTAAATATCTCAAAGAGGAGGCTAAAAACAAATGGGCAAGCCAATTTGGGGTGTTTCGGGTCACTCTGTTTTCCCTAAAAACATCGTTTAGGGCCTCAAAACGGCTCCAGATATTCAGGACCCAAAAAACTACCAAAAATAGTAAACTGTGCTACAATTAAGGAAACCGAAAAACTGGAAAAGACAGTGTTGGGGGTCTAAGTGGAATAGGAACGTGGCCACCAATATCCACTTGGATCATTCCTCCCCCCTGTTGGCTTGTGGGGGCCTGACCCAGGTTCAACGTTAGTTAGCCAAACAAATCCCTACACTACTGGCCCTTTCGGCATCAACCCATAGAGCATGAGTTGAAGTCTCACCCGAAGCAGTTTGGGGGCATGCTGGAACCAAGTTTTCGCACCCTCGAGATGGCTGTGATGTCGATTTATCTCGGCTATACCTGCCCGCGCGTAGGTTGCTTAACCCTCTGTTCCACCATTCAGTACCTTCGCGAAGGATACAATCGACTTTTGTGTAGCCCTAACTTGGGGCTGATATACTTTCACACTGTTAGGGCAACGAACTGTGATATTTCCCAAACTATGCTAAGTATCCTACTTGTCTTATTATAGATCTTAGTTAGCTTTATGTAAACATATGTTCTTACTTGTGTTCACTTAACCAACACAATTACATATATTCGCGCATCATATAAGAATTATAAGTGAAATTCCTACTGAAACATAACTAGATGGATAAACAGGAAATAAAGACACATAAATTGTAGAATACTTCTCTTTATTGATACTTTTGGACAATTACAAACTCGACTTACATTGCACACTTAGTTGCAGGGGTCTGTGCACTCAACTTTGGACTTCTAGGCCTCTAAGCACTTAGCTGCAGACCCTCTACCTATGCTACGACCCAAAACTAAGACTTCTACTTTAGAGCTCTCTCATACATGTTCGATCTTCATTGCTTGATTGATTCTTTTAACTACCTAGAGCTTAGCTCTATTTATACAATCTCATGGTCTGCGAACCATGGGTAGATCTTCTATAGTTGACATTACATTTCCAAAATAAGGGTGGACAACCCTATGACTCTTTAACATCTACGTGCTCCGTGACCACAAAATGCAGAGTCTTTATATTTGGATTACAAAATTGGACCAAAATATGGGCTTTTAGCCCCAAAACTACCCTTGGGGGATCCCACGCCCAACAGGACCCCAACACAAACATCGTGACTCGCCCTCGAGTCACTCTGCAGGTGCGGAGATCTTAGTGCGAAGACCTCCCAGCTCTGTTTGGATCACCACAACTTCGACAGTGCACTGAGTGGCCGCCTGCTGGACTTCTTCCACTTGCTGCTCGGTGATTGTTGCTGAAATGCTGCCCTGAATCTTCTGCTGAGTTTCTTGCAGTTGCGCGAGCTTTCCTTCAATGGAGGTTGTGATCGCATAAGCCTCATCTATCCATGGCTGTAGGCGCGCTTTTAAGACTACTTCTTTATGCCGAGCGACATCCACCTATTCCTTGAGTGCCTTTGCCTCTTGCATCCGTGTGAGCCTCTGTGTAAGGGCAACTGTTTGCGTGGTCCCTTTGACCTCGTCATATTTTTGTTGTAGCTCGCGCGCCTCTGTCTCCAAGCGCTCTACATTCAGGTCCTCCTGTAGGGTGGTTAGGACCTCGAATGACTGTTCAAAAAGCTGCATGCAGTCTGCTACTACACTGTCAACTGCCGTTATTGCTGTTGTAACAACGGTGGTATGTTCTTCCCTGACTTCCGGCGGAGTTGAAGGTTGAACCTTCAACTGCAATTTTGCGATCTGTAGGTTCAGCTCCAGCTTAACCCTAGCCATCTCTGCTCGAGCATCGCGCACCCTTGTGGCTAACTTGTAGATGCACGCCTCTATCGGTTCTTTTGCCTAAATGTCCAACTCCGTGACCATTCGACATGATTCCTCCACTACCTACATTATTTGCTTGTTCTACTCTACTGCCTCATTGCGCTGCAGGTCCGACTACTCGATGTTGATGTGCTACTCGATCATCACTTATAGAGCACGAATCTCCCAGGCCCTGAGTTCCACGATGACTCCATCCTCCAAGAGATAGAGCGTTTCCCAAGGGAGCGTGGCTATGTTCAATCCTACCCCTTCCAAACTGCTAACCGTGGGTGTGTCGGTCTCCTTATCTATAGTAAGTGCCCCGTCTGGTATCACTATCATGTTAGTCACCCTTGTGCACAACATCTCCTCAGCAAATAAAGTGTCGATGGCGAGGCTGGTGGACACTGTGCGAGCCTATGAAGTGTGAACCTGCAACTCCTGCAGCTCTGTCTAGATAGCCACCAATACCAATTGCTACTACTCTTTGAACTGTTGGAGGGCCTTCACCATGACATCCCTCACCATTTCTCCGATATCATGCAAATCCTCCTCAGTGAGGGTGATTGGGTTAAAGGATGTCTTTGATGCCTTGGTTTTCTTTCGGGGCACTGCCTACTCTCATAGTCGCGGATGCTTGAGTTGGGTGGACATTGTCTGTGGGTCCGCGCCACCTTGTTCTATCTCTGTTTCTGCCTCAGTCCCAGGTGAATGTGAATTTTGTCCTTCGTGCTCTTCTCCTCCTGTTTTCTTCTCTTTCATGGCATCATGCGCTGCCTAGGCCTTAGCCTCTGCTTCCTCCCTTATGCACTTTTCTGCTAGCTGCACCATTTGGAGCTTTGTTTCTTCCTTCTTGCACTATACGATGGACTTTTCCATTTCCACCGCAGAGCTTGCTAGAGCGCGCCACTCCAGTGGCTAAGACTCAAGGATTGCGAAAATTACATTATTAGTCACTAGGTATGGTAGGTTATGCCATGTATTCTTAGGGTCCTTCCACACCCTGATAAAGACATGGTGGAAATATGATTTGAACTTTGCAAAGCTCTACAAATTGGCATATACTGTGGGCAACAACCGCGGCTTGCGATTAGTCCCCATCCGGATATTCATCTCCATGAAGATCCAAAAGATCTTTCTTTCTTTGATGCGTTGCGCGTCCTTGGTCGCCCACAACGAAGCATACTTCGCTGCCTCTAGAAGCTCCGATGTGACCGAAGGGAATTGGCTGTCTTTGGGTAGCTCCCATGCCACCAGTACGATCGACAATAGGAGCCACGCGTAATGAAACATTTTTCCCTGCTCCTGTGCCTCACGACATTCGGCCATGAACTCGCCGCATAGATAGTTTTCCCAGTTGAACTAAACTCCTTCTGCGCATTGGGCTGCTAGTGCAATCACAGGTACGGGCACCTCATCTGCGCGGCATTTCCACATCAATTTCCCTGCTAGTATTTGCGATGCTACCTTGACTACAGGGTTGTTAATACTGGAGATGGCATATCCTCGCTTCTTCTTCTCCAAATTGAACTTCTCTTCTGCGAGGGCCAACTTGCCACCTTTTCCTTCTGATATATTGGCTGAATCCTCCCCTGAGTAAGGCAGCTCTGTGAATCGATGAATAAAGTGGTCTATGATGGGAATTGACTCCTCTAGCCACAAACGCCCATCATGCACCAAGTAGAGCAACTTCCTGATGACAAAGACGGTCACTGGGGCACCGTGGTAATGTGGCACCTAGAGCAGGTTAAGCAACCCGACTTTCTCTACACCCTTGATCCATTTGCACGGCTCCAATTCAATAATTTCAGCTGTCGCATCCATCCATTGGCACATTAGCTGTTCAGTCACTATATGCGAGAATTTCTCGTGATACGCGAGGTCCCAATCTTCGAATTTTAGTACAAGAACTCACCCTAAGTGCAGCCCCTAAAAATCAATATCATCTGGGAGCAACGGGGTTTGCAGTGAGCTCTTGCTCTCGTCTATGTCCTTCAGCACCTTGGCTTTACCTTTGTGCAGAGGAACATATTCTAGTAACCAGGTAATAGGGTCGGTACCCTGGGTTTCAACTTCAATTTCCTCATCCCCCTCATCCACCAGGATTTCTTCAGATTCCTCCTCGTTGACCTCTAGATTAATGGCCTTCCCCTTTTCCTGCAAGGTGAGCTTGGTCCTCTGTGGGTTTCTTGGTGAGACACTTACCTGTATCATAACCTACTTATCCTTCTTAAGTCTTGATGTTCTGGGTGATTTAGGGACCCCAACTATTACTCTGACACTCTTAGGGGCTTCTACTACCACAATTTCCTGCACGAATTCATCGGGTGTCAATATCATTCTAGTCAAGAGGTCCTGCATTTCCTTCGGCAATGTTTCAAACACTGAACTTGCTCTTAAAGCCTCAAAATCTGAAAGGTCCATACACACTTGATAGTGCAACAACTGGATTTTCAAAATGCTAAGTGTTTTTCGCTGGACAACCACTTGTAATTTAGAGGGCCTTTTGAATTCAAATTTGACAGTTCCTCACACATTCGACCCATTAATGTCAGAATGGCGGCATATTTCCAAGAATCTAATCCATAAAATTCACCTTAAATGCCTGTCACCCACTCCATTTGGCCTCAAACCAACCATAAAATTGTGATTTAATGGTCACTTTCTGGTGGACTTGCGCGCTAGCACAACTGTCTTCACGCTGTCGCAAACCTTGTGACACTTCACTGGTTCGCGCAGTCCTGACATTGCATAGCTCACCAACCCAGGCAGTGTATTTTATAGTCCCTCGCCTCCTTTCAGCTACTTGGAGCGTTAAGACTGTGCTTCCGTCAGCTAGTCAGATGGCCGGGCCACTTGTGTATGGCTTCAATCGACTGCCATTCACCTTTCCTGGGAAGGGATCTCCATTCAGTTTAACCAATTGGACCATGCCACCGTCAGTAATTTCATTAATAACATAGGGCCCCAACCAATGCATTCTGAATTTCCCTGGAAATTTATCAAACTTACTGTCATACAACAACACCAAGTCATTCACCTTAAAGGTACACAACTTAATATGTCAGTCATGCCACACTTTTTCTTGTTGCTTTTGCACCTGTTGATGAAATCCAACCAAAAATCTCTCTTCTTCAAGCTCTTTCAACTGTGGTAGCCTCTCTTCCAAGGCTCCGTGACCTGTCATACTTGTGAGCGCTGCTATGCGCAAACTAGGCACGATGTATTCCATAAGCATCACCGCTTCAACCCCGTATACCAACCTAAAGGGTGTCTATCCTATTAAATTCTTGCACGTTGTCTGATAAGCCCATAACACTGCAGGTATGTGTAGGTCCCAATCACTTCGCTGAGCATTGCATACCTTGGTCAACGCATTTTTAAGAAATTTGTTGAATGCCTACATTGTCCCGTTAGCCTATGGGTGATAAGGTGTGCTCTTTTGGTGATACACTTGAACTTCTTCCATCAACGTGCTAATTGTTTCGTTCAGAAAGTGTGTACCCCGATCAATCATCAAAATCTTTGGACATTCAAATCACGTTAGTACATTCTCAAATAGAAACTTTGTGGCAGTCATGCCCATGCAATCCTTCACTCGCTACACTTCTACCGAACGAGTCAAGTACTCCGTTGCAGTGATAATGTACCTCGCGCCTGTCTTTCCTTGAGGTTGAATGGGTCCTATAAAATCTATTGCCCACTTTTCGAAGGGTTGCAACATCATTTGTGGATTCAAAGGAATTTCATCCCTCCACGATGGCCTGCCTGTTCTTTGACATACATCACATGCCTTGCAATATGCTTTTGAATCCTGATGAAGGGTTGGCCACCACAACCCTGCGTGTAGAATATTCTGCGCGGTTGCTCTTCCTACATAATGTCCTCCCATGGTGCCCCCATGAGCGTCCGCGAGGATGCTGCTTCGTTCAAACTTAGGTACATAGCTTCGCAGTATTTCATCATTCCCATCTTGTATAGATGCCCAGAAATGACAGAGAAGTCTGTCACGCACACCACTAATTACTTCTTTTGCTGGATAGAGTATCCTTTTGGTGTAGTTCTAGTTGTTAGGAAATGTATTATATCCTTGAAATGTCCATCCGCGACGCGCACAACAAAGAGTTGTGCATCAGGTAATCCTTCCTCCAAATTAGTAGGTTCCTCCCCTGTCTCAATGCGCGACAGGTGGTCTGGTCCCATATTCAATCATCTAGGCTTCACAATAACTTCAAAATCATATTCTTGGAACAATAAGAGCCATCTACAGATTCACCCCCCCAATAAAGGCTTATTGACCAGGTACTTTAGCGTGGAGTGGTCCATATACATCTTAAAGTGGCCTCCTAGCAAGTAGTGTTGGTACTTTTGGAGCGCATAAACCATAGCTAGCCCTTCACACTCAGTGGTGGAATAGTTCTTCTCTGCTTTGGATAATTTGCAGCTTGCGAATGCAATAGGGTGGTCCAAGCCTTCTCCTCCATCATGTGTTAGTACTTCCCCCAACGCTATACACGACGTGTCGACATGTACATGAAACTCTTTCTTCCAGTTTGAGAAGACTACAATCAGCATGGTAACCATGTTTTCTTTCAATATATCCAAGCTTTTCTTACAATCATCATTCCAACAGAACATGACATCCTTATCCAATAATTTTTCCATTGGCGCGGTGATTTGGACATAGCCCTTGATAAAATTTATGTAATATCCTGTATGTCCTAGAGTAGTGTGCAACTGTTTCACACTCCTTGGCGCTTCCAAGTTCAGAATCACCGTGATCTTCGTGGGGTCTACCATTAGCCCTTGTTTGCAAACCACATGCCCCAATAGGTTCCCAAAAGGAACACAAAACAAACACTTCTTGACGTTGAGTGCGATCTTAATCTGTGATCCTTGAACCTCGTGGTGGCCCTCTTTTTCTAGAATGTTAATCTTTCGCAGATCCTTGTCCTCCTCTTTAGTAGTTACATTATAACATTCCAGTGCGCGACTCAGCTGAGTAGCCCATTCAGGTTGCGTTAGGTCTAAATGATCCCATGGTATCCTAAAGATGGCTGCTTTCACCTCTTGCAGCACTTCATCAATATTGTCAAATCCGTCCTCAAAACTAAATGTCATTATGAATCCTTTGCGCAGGATATCTCATTCACCTGTCCCATGGTGGAGCTCTGTTTCCACATACCAATTCATTGGGATAACATCTAGGGTATGACAGAATAGGTGAACCCACTCACGTTGTGGCTTTTCTCCATAAGCCTGCATCCATTTGGCCATATGCGTGCGTGAATCATTCTATCCATTGTACTTGTTTGTCAGTTGCATCTTAGGCTTCCCAAATCGTGCTCTCATCATTCTCCTACATTTGCACCAATCATCAAAACTCCCCTTGTGCGTACCCCACCATCTTGCTGGTGTAGTGTGTAGTACCCAATCCAAGGCCTGGAAGCGTTTCTTTTCAGGCACCTCCCTTTCAAATGCATCCAAAAAGGTATCTACCTTATTTAGTCCATCATAAGTAGGTATATTTCTTACCTCTAACGACACACAGTGCAGCAACCAAGTCATCATGTTGTAATTCAACGTAGTTACTTTGTGTAACCAATTCTGCCAGCGTTCTATTCCCTCATCGGAATCCGAAGTGCAGGAACTCTCGCACTCCCATGTAATTCATCCATCCGTGGTGGGATTCACCCAGTCTTGGTCTCGCGTTGTTATCTTATATATGCAGTCCAGATCATCGTCACTCTCATAATCGCAGACCTGTTTTGTATAGCGTGATCCTTCAGCAGGATCCAGGGGTATTATTACGTGCAGTGACTTCTTCTCAAAGATCATCTTCCGCTTCTTCACATTGATTACCCCATTCATATCAATAACCCAGTCAATTCCTAGGAGTGCAGGGTAGGGATTGTTGTCATTAACAATCTTTATTACTTCAAAGTTTGCTAGCGCGCTTGCTCCCTCAATATCCACGGTCACTCCCTGCAGCCACCCCATGGGTATGATTTTCTGCTGATTCACCATCCTCAGCTGAATCAAAGACCATTACAGCGCAGGTCTCCCCATTCGTTCCCATGTATGTTTTGGTAGAACATTCGCATCTAATCCCAAATTTAGAATGACTTAATCTATTTCGTATTCTCTGATCTGCATGGTGAGTATCATTTCACGCCCCATCCTTGTCTTATGCTTTCCGATCTTGTGGACTACACACGGTTCACTTGGCGCAGTCCCAACACATCTATTGATGAGTTCTTGTAACCCTTTCACAACTTTGCTGTCATGCAGTAACTTCATATAGGTTTCTAAGAAAGTTGTGAGCATTGAGGGGTCCATCTCTGGCTCCGATTTATCCTTGCTTCCTGAAGTGGAGGCCTTAGCGAAGCTTTTCTTAGCTTCCATGAATGCTTCACAAGCGCGCTCCAAATCAAAGTTAGCCTCTTTTGTCGAGGCTTTGTGAACCCATGTAGTCTCTTCTGGCTATTTCTCCTTGTCATATCCTATCGCGATTCCACTTCAGAGCATTATATTTACGTTCAGATCTTCCTCACATGGCTTAGACCTCATCATCTGTAGGTTTTGAGTTGGGGGAAGTGGTAGCGCTCCTTTGTCCCATATCCTAGCTATTAGCGTAGGACAATCTTCTGTTTCATGATCAAACAACGCGCAATACTTGCACCATGGGCATATTGGATTAGTGTAATCACAGGCATAGTGTCCTTGCCCTCCGTAACTGTAGCAAATCAAATGTCCTCGACCCCTACCTGGTCCTCCTCCGCCTTGGCCTCGTCCATGCCCTTGAAATCCTATCTGCGCCATCCCTGCATTTTGGTTAAGTGGCTGCATTTTGGCTTGAACCCTGTAGGCGGGAGTTCTATCCATCATCAATTCATAGCTCCTACAAGTACACTCATCATGTCCTACTGACCTACAAAAGTTGCAGAACAGATTTGTGGTGTTTGCACATACTTCTGAAGCAAGTGATAGTTATCTGTGGCATGTTTTCCGACTACTTGACAGACAGCGCACCATAAAGCAGGCACTCCGCTAGGTCCTGCTTGAGCTTCCAGCCTTAAAGGCATCGATCCTCCTTCTACAAGGTAATGTGTAAAGACTAGGTAGTGGTCTTTGTCATGACCCTGACTCTTGCATTTCAAACACCATACCTCTTCGCGTACCTCTGCCTAAACCATCCTATCCTACTTCAAGCTTTGCATCTCAAGGCATAGATTCTTCAGCTGCGTGTGGATCTGCTGAACTCCTAGATTAGGATCTTGAATCAGAGTCTCATGTAGTCTCATGGCAATCTACAAGGCCTTTGCCTGAGTTGTTATCTTCTGTTGTGACAACGCACTCCTTAAGTGTGGTAGTAGCGAAGCCACAAACCACTCGCGATGCTCTCCATCTGTCAAATTCATGTTGGCTTCGTGGATCGTACATTTCAGGCTCTGATCTAGTTCCCAAGTGTTACACTAAAAAATGTCACCTTGACTACTTACAGTTAGTATGGCTCAAATCAACAGTCATGCTACCCTCTTAGGCAAGTCTCATGCCTCTGTTATCCATCTCAAACTCAAAGAAGAGAGAAAGTCTTGTAAAAATCATGTTTATCTCTGGGGTCGCAGGTTCTCTCTAGCCTTACCTGCGGGGACGCTGACCATGTTCACAAAATCTGCGTCCATGGACGCTCTGTATGTTAAGGGACAGGTGCGTCCCTCTGTAAAAGGCAAAATGCGCGAGTTTTATCTTGAAAAAGTTACTTGTGGTTACTTCTAGAACATTCTAGAGGTCGGTTTGATGAAATGGATGCGCCTCCAGTTGGTTCATGTATCTCTATTAAGGGGGAACTTATCCCATCAATAAGGGAGCTATCCCACCCATAGAGGGGGATGATCCCATTGATAGTGGACCTGAATAACCTCTTTACAGCACTATAAATAAAGGCATTGAGCCAAAAGGAGAGGAGGTTGGAGCTATACATTTTCTTTGGGTAAATGCTGCAGGATTTAGGTCTTCCATTAGAGCCTTTGTGAGGAGAGATTGTCTTCACTTGATTCTACTTGGGAGAGGGTGAGCTTTGTCAAAGTAGAGGAAAACCCTTGATGGACCCTGGGAGGAACTTGCACAACACCAAGGCCAGGTTGTAAGAGTTTCTTTGTTTCGTTATTAATACAAACTGGTTTATTTTTCTCAATAGCTTGTGTTAATGAGTTATTTCATGTGTTCCTTGGTCTGCATGTTGAATATATGTTTTATTATATGAAATGCAAGTGCTTGGTAATTGTTTGATTGTTTGTGGTTGCAGGAATTGACTTGAAGGAGGAGCTCATCCGGATCGTCAAGAACGGACTTCAACAACAGCGTTTTGGAATAAGGTAAGCCTAAACACTTGTAGTTTTCATGTTGTAAAAGGTGTATTTAGAGAAAGATCACTCCATTTTGTCTTGTTTGTCATTAGAATGTCTTAGACTTCTAGGAAGGTCAGTCGTGTCCGCACCCTTGACAGATTCCGTGTGACAAATTGGCGACTCCGCTGGGGAATCCATTAATGAGAGAGTCTTTTCCTTTATATGAACTTTGCTTTGAGAAAATCATTTTTATTTTCTGGTTTTTGACTGTGAGAATTAGTATTTGGGTGGCTTAGCTGTAGATTTAGTTGGCTTTAGTTTTTCTTCCTTTTTCCAGAAGGACGCAGTCTCTGTGTGCTGCACAGTGCGTCCTTGGACGCGCTGTTGTCGACTGCACAGTGCGGGGCCGCACCTGTGACAACGGGTGGCCTGCGTCTTCCTGTAAAAGTTAAGAAAATTCCATTTTTGCTTTAAATTACTTTTAGATTTTGTTTTTCCTTAGTGTTTTCTGCCCAGATCCTTTAGTACCCTGTCAAGAATTCTCACCTGAACTAGTTTTGTGAGCTTTGAGTGTTTTAGTGGTTTTCAACGAAGTTTAGACCTAGGGTTTGATTTTTGGAAAGGCTTTGTAGTGACTTTGATAGTAGAAAGTTGTCCAGCCTTAGATATCTCTGGTTAGTCAACCTTCTTAGAAGTTGAGCCTGTCGTAAAGTCTCCTTGTTTGAGCAACTTGTCATTTGAGTTGTTTTGGGTCAAATTTCGAATTACTTGTTTATAAAGTATTGATTTCCATTTTACAAAAAGAACAAAAAGATTAGAGTTTTGTTTTGGCTAGTTTTTGATTCTGCAATAAGCTAGTCCTTGATTTGATTGTGATCAAGTAAAACACCTTAGAAATAATCATTGTTAGTTTTGGCCTCGTTAAGATTGCTTAGAGTAAATTTGCCTTTAGTTTGCTTATGAGTGCATTTTCATAGATTTTAAGAGTTGTTAAGATTGATTTTTGGTTATATTAGATTTATTTGCTTTATTAAAAGAAAAATACAAAAACATCTTCTTAAAAAGTCTTGTTTCAAGTAGCTTTTTGTTTTCAAAAGAAGAAAAGAGTTTTTTCGTGCATGTAAAGAGAAGTTATGTTTTTATGCTTGGAAAAGAAAAACGAATTGTTTCTTTGATTGTCTTCAATTAAGAAGTTGCTTTTATAAAGATTGCATTCTCTCAACTTTTTAGTTAAGCAATTCATCGAAAAAGTAAAGTAGTGGATAAATCATTTTAGGTGCATTTTGTAGTGGTTTCGAGTCGAGTCAACACACCACTAGTTTCACTTCCATCACCTTTTGACTTAAGAAACAACCTTAAAAGTAACGCTTAAATTAAAATCAATCTAGTAATCTTTATTTTTCTAGGGCTCTGAAGCACCAACATAGCTTAGGCTAGGGTCTTGGAGTAGGTGAGTACTTAACTCTCCAAGACTACAAAACCAAACAGATAGTCTATCTTGAGTAGAACAAATCCAATTGTTTCAGTTACATTCTGGGAAAGCTCCTCTTAAAGGAGAAACACGAGCTCGTGTCCGAACCAGTGAGGGGATCATTCCTCCCTCGTTGGGAACGACGCCAGGCAGTACGTATTACAAACGGTAAACCTCGGATTAACCATTGTCGAGGAGCCAGGGGTCACTTATCGGTAAACCTTGGATTGTTGTCAAGGAGCCGGTAAGGGGATTGGAGCTTGCTACTCTGCCCTTGCGTGCTGTCGGAGTTTAGACTGTTCCCCCAGGTGTAATTGTTGTGATTGGTAACCTTAGTGGCCATAATATCTAGGATTCTACCCAAGGTGACGGTGGAGGGAAGGTCCCACTGTACCTGGAGCAGACGTCGGTTATACTCACTTGGATTTTCTGGGGGGTTCGCTTCACTTCGAGACGGTTAAAGTGGAGGAACTTGGTCCAGTCTATTCATTAAGCAGGTTGCCGGGGTAACTGTTCCACCCACTATTTCTGTACTGAATCCTGCGAGGTTGGGCCTAATCACCAACTAGCGCTTTTGGTCCGGAAGACTACTGTTTGTGTGTGGTTTGACGCTCTAGATTATTTAGGCGTGTGCTTCAAATTTGATTGGTTCTTTAGAAGACTTTAGGTGGTTTGATTTGAAATTTTTTACTTTGATTTCGTGTGTTGTAGTTAAAATCTTTAATTGTGGCGGAATTACCGAGACAGTCCCGTAGACTTCGGGGCAAGTCTCCTGAGATTGTTACCGGAATAGATTTGTTAAGAAAACTCCGTAAATCGCGGGGTGAATCTCCTGAAGACATTCCGGGTCATTTAGAAGGGTTAAAGGTCCTTGTAACTCCTCCTAGTGGCAGTAGAGTAGGTTCACCTGAAGAAGGAGAATCTTCTTTGGTAGTCCATCCAGATTACCAAA
The DNA here is from genome assembly GCA_031772625.1 of Pinus tabuliformis. NCBI lineage: Eukaryota > Viridiplantae > Streptophyta > Pinopsida > Pinales > Pinaceae > Pinus > Pinus tabuliformis. The sequence continues at coordinate 476,827,337 of CM062812.1, read as the reverse complement.
GATTAGAAACAGGTTACAATCCCGAAGCTGTTACAGTTTCCGAGCTTGCTGGTAGTTTTTCATCTGCCAGTGAAACAGGCGAAGAACCTGAAATTTCCGAACCTGTTACTCCAACTCCTAGTGTTCCTGATTCACCAAGAATAGAAAGAATTATCACCGAAAATCTTCCTGTTGGATTAATTGCTATAGAAGAACTTGTTCCAGAGGAAGAAATAGGCGTTTCTGATTCTGAAGATCTAATTACCCTTGATCTAAGGGAGCGTGAATCCATCTTTTACAGTCCTCCTAGAAGTGAATCTTGGTACCTTGCATTAACCAATTTTTTAGACAACTCAGTAGGTTTTTCTACACCTCGTACTCCGGTTCCACCTAGAGGAATTCATTCTCCTGTAAATATGTCTGGTCAGTCATCTGTGTTTTCACAAAGTCCTGAATCATTTTTACATGGCGGTCCTTCTGTTCCTACTGGGTATCAATCACTTTCTGGTACCTTTGCGGGAGCATCTCCTCAACCCATTGATCATGGGTTATTAGTTGGAAACAGTGGTAATGTACCATTGAGTATAGGTGAAGTTTATATGATGTCAGGTTCAACTCCCATTAACCAACCTCAAGGTGGCCAATTACCGCCTGGGGGGCAACCTTCGTTAATGCCTGGGGGGCAACCTCAAGGTACTTCATTTGTGACTGGGGGGCAACCTCAAGGGTATCAACCCCAAGGGTATCAACCCCAAGGGTATCAACCCCAGCCTCAATATGTACCCCAAAGTCAACCTCAGTATCAGTATCAACCTCAAGGATGGCAACCTCAAGGATGGCAACCCCAAGGGTATCAACCCCAAGGGTATCAACCTCAAGGATACCAACCTCAAGGTCAAGGTCAACCCCAGTATTCGTATTTACCTCAAGGTTATCAACCTACGGGTCAATACCCTGGTCAAGGTTATCAACCACCTCAAGGGCAATCATATGGGACTACACCTTACAGTTATCAACCCTATCCTCAATACGGCTATGGATCTCAGTATCCTCAACCTGTTACGAGTCAATACCCTGGAATGTTAACATGGGATCCGTCACAGGGTCAACAGATGTCGCAACCAAGTATACAGTCGGTACCTCAAGCAGGACAACCTGCAGTTCCTGGTCCACCCCAGCAACCGCAACCTGTCCAGTCAAGTGTTCAGACCCCTGTAACTTCTGTAGTTACTCAGCCGCCAATTGCACCTAGTACTCCACCTCACACGGCTGCAGCAACTACCGCTTCATCTACCATGCTTACTTCTGGAGTATCGGCAGCTCCGGTTTCTACTGTCCCTGTAACCGCTCCTCAGACATCTGTACCGTTGTCTGGACCCACGGTTCAAACCACAGTCCAGATGCCTGCAGGCCAACCTGGTACAAGTACGGTTGTTACTACTCAACCTCAATTTGTTCAACCTCCGTACCAGGGACAGTATCAACCTGGGCAAGCTGCCCAACAACCGGTTTACCAGTATCAACCGTATCCTGGGTACACTTATCAACCACCTCAGCAACCCCAGTACGGTCCGGTTAATCCTGGTTTTCCAGGAGGATATAATATCCCAAATGCGACTCCTGTTCCTAGTTATCCTGGATATCCTCCTCCTGGGGCTGGTATTGTGACTCAGAGTTTTAGAGATCCTAACCGGCAGTTACCGTTTATTGCGACTTTAGATTTACCCGACTTGACGCGCCTAACGAACGATCCAATTCAATATCTTCCGTTCTGGCCGCCAATGCCAAATAAGTTGCCCAGCGATATACCCAAGTTCGAAGGTAAGTCTGGAGAGGATCCGTCTAATCACGTGATGACTTACCACCTCTGGTGTGCATCAAATTCCATCTCAGATGATTCTATCCGCTTACGTCTTTTCCAGCGTACACTCATTGGTCTCGCAGCCAAGTGGTACATTGAGTTGCCACGGGCTTCTTTTTACAACTTTAGCCAGTTAGCTACTTCATTCTTAACTCATTTTCAGTTACCAGTCAGATACGATAATGGTACAGAATTATTAACTTCGCTAAAACAATCGACATCCACGTACATTTCTGATCACATCCATGAGTGGAGACGTCGAAGAAGATTAGTGAAAGTTTTTATCCCGGACCAAATCTTAGCTGAATGGTTTGTCAAATCATTATTACCAAGAATTACTGAAGATGTAGCTAAGGCCGGAGTAGTTACTGAGGAGCAAGTCATTGCTCAGGCACAATACCTTGACTTAGTTTACACTCAGTCGGGTACGTTACACGAGAAAATTCCGGATCTTCCAAAGTCAAACCAAATCGCTGCTGCTCCTTCGGGATCTCATGCCGCTGATGGTATGATCGGTATCGTGACTACGAAGAGTAAGAAGAAGTCTTCCAAGACCTCCAATACTCCAATTATCACTTTGCCTGATTCTCCGACAGGAGAGTCTTCTCCTCCTGAACTTACCGCCGACATTCACGCTGTAGAGTCATCTACGGCCAAATCCAAAAACGGTGGAAAGAAGAAAGGAAAGAAGAAGGCTAAAGCAGACAAGGCTCCAAAGGAGAAAACGGAAAAGTCGGAAACCAATGACGAAAAGCGCAAACCTCGTTATCCTTGTCTCATTTGTGAAGAAGATCATTTTACGAGAGACTGCCCTCATCGGGCCGAGGTAGTGAAAATAGTTAAAGGTTCTCCCACTCCTGCTGTGTTAAAGAATCCATTTCCCGAGCAGGAAAATAAGATGATAGGTTCTTCTTCGAATGCCAGTGAAGAACCCATTTTGATGATGTCTCATGTCAGGATTGCGACTCGATCGCAAGATTATGGTAGTAAGGCTCCTGTTGATGGTAAAGAAGCAGAATCTTCTCACTCTAACCCATCAACCTCAGCTCCTGGTTCCGATCCACTACAGATCGAAAAACCTAACCCAGACTTAGTGATTAAGCCGCCCGCCAAGGGTGTACTTCGAAGGTCTGCTTTCAATCCACATGCGAGAGCAGCCCAGAATTACAACATTGTTGAAGACTTAGCTGTTTCACCTTCAGCAATGTCGGCACTCGAAGTGCTGCAATCATGTCCAGCGCAACGAAAATTGCTTTTGTCGGCTATTGGAGCTGTCGATGTTCAGGACCCGAACCTAATGATCTTTGATCTAGAAAGTAGTACACCGCGTCTCCCCCATCAAATGGCTTTCCAAATTCCAGTGATAGTCAAAAACAGGCCTATTCATCGGACTGTGATTGATGAGGGAGCTTCTACGTGTATTATGTCGATTCAATGTTGGAGATCGCTTGGTTCTCCTTCGTTGAACCAATCCCCCACCATCCTTAAGGCCTTTGATGGCCGTGGGTTCCGTCCGTTTGGTATTCTACAAGAATTGCCTATAGGGGTCGAAGGTAAAACCGTTAGTCTGGATGTGGAAGTGGTTGATGCCCCTCTAGACTACAACCTTCTTTTGGGTCGAAGTTGGTCATATGCTATGACAGCGGTCGTTTCATCGGTCTTCAGAGTCATTAAGTTTCCACATAACGGTAAGATCGTGACTATTGATCAGCTGACATACTTTTCATCCGACCCAACCTCTTTAGAAACTATCCAGCATGTTGGTAAAACGACAATCCCTTATAGGGACATTGGTGTAGGTTTAGTTAAGGATTCCGGTTTACTGGGAACTTTTCCTCTCCCTCCACTCAATGCAGACCCTTCGTTTGCAACAATTCATATGATCACGTCAGAAAACATTATTTATGATGATCCTTGGTATGTTCCCTCTGACTCTGAGCTAGACTCACTCGGTGATGTTATGCCGTTGAGTCCGTATGAGATTGCTTATGAAGCTCTTATGTCTTTTACCGACTTTCATTCAACCGACCAAATGAATGTGGTCAGTGAAGAGTCACTTTTCACCTCACCCTTAGAACGGATAACGTTTCCCGAAGAAGTGTCATCTGACGAACAACTTCGCGAAATCCTAAGTGTAGATGATCTACCATGGGAAGATCTCCATCACAGATCTTCGTTTTTACCTAAGGATGATGCATTTGAAAATGATTTTTCATCTATCTTTACCGCTGAATATGTCAAAGACGCTCAGGATCCAACGAAACATTCTGATTCAGAGCTGAATTTAGGGAATATTTCTCGTACTATTCCCATTGATATTTCAGTGAAGCCCGGAATCGAGGAGAACATTCATATAGGTGCCGCATGTACTGAAGAAGAAATCCAAACTTACAAGGCCCTATTCCAAGAATTCCGCGACGTGTTTGCCTGGTCCTACGAAGAAATGCCAGGAATCGATCCTGCCATTGTTGTTCATGAAATCAAAACCTACCCGGATGCTAAACCCATTCGGCAACGGTTGCGTCAGATTCACCCTCGAAAAGCAGCTGCAATCAAAGCCGAAGTCGAAAAGCTGTTGAAAGCAGGTTTCATTTATCCGATCCCGTTAACGGATTGGGTATCGAATATTGTTCCCGTCAATAAAAAACAAGGAACAATAAGAATCTGTATCGACTATAGGGATATCAATCGAGCTTGTCCAAAAGACAACTATCCTACGCCTTATATCGATCAAATTATTGATGATTGTGCCGGAAGTGAGATGTTTTCCTTCATGGATGGTTTCTCAGGTTATAATCAAATCAATATTCTACCTGCCGATCAACCAAAAACGGCATTCATTTGTCCATGGGGGACATTTGCTTATTGCAAATTACCTTTTGGCCTTAAGAATGCCGGTGCTACTTTTCAACGGGCCATGTCTTATGCATTTCATGACATCAAGCACATTGTGCAACCCTATCTCGATGATTTGCCTGCTCATTCTTTACACCGAGCTGATCACCTTGTCCATTTACGAGCAATCTTTATGAGGTGTAGGCATTATCGAATTCGGTTGAATCCCCACAAGTGTGTTTTCTGTATAGAAACAGGTCGATTGCTGGGATTTGTTGTTTCCAAAACCGGCATTCGCGTCGATCCCTCGAAAGTCGAGGCTATCATCCAATTGCCTCCTCCTTCGAGTTTGCGCCAACTCCAAAGTTTGCAAGGGAAAGCGAACTTTTTACGCCGATTCATCCCTAACTACGCCGAGGTCACTAAAGGTTTTACACGGTTGTTGAAACAGAACGTACAATTCTTTTGGGACGAGATTGCTCAACAATCTTTTGATGCATTGAAACACGCGTTGACCCATGCACCGTTATTGCATCCTCCCAACTACAACCAGGACTACTTCTTATACCTCGCAGCTTCGCATTCCACCATTGGAATGGTGTTAGTTCAAGAAGATGAATTCAAGGCAGAGCATGTGATATATTACCTTAGCAGAACCTTAAATCCAACTGAGTTAAAATATTCACATGTGGAGAAATTGGCCCTGGCAGCCGTTCAAGCTGTCCAGCGTTTTCGTCACTACATTCTTCTCCGCAAAACTACTGTTATTTCGGATTGCAACCCTATGATTTATATCTTGACAAAACAACTGCTAGGGGGCAAGTACTCTAAATGGATCGTCATCCTGCAAGAGTTCGACTTGGAGTTTGAGAAGTCCAAGTCTAAGAAATCTTTAGTTCTTGCGGAATTGATGTGTGATTTCCCGAGTGCTGACACAGAGACTGTGGCAGAGGAGTCCATTGCGGACGAATCTTTGTTTCTTATTAGCACTGTAGATCCGTGGTATGGGGATATAATCATCTATCTCCAAACCCAAACCTTTCGGCCTGAAGCTTCCAAGGAAAACCGTCGAAAAATTCGGTTTCAATCCCAGCAATACAGAATTATTGGAGATACACTTTATCGCCTGGGGGCAGACTTAGTTTTTCGACGTTGTTTAACTCACGATGAGGCTGAGAGAGTTTTGAATGATTGTCACTCTGGAGCATGTGGCGGTCATATGTCTGGGTATGCCACAGCTCAGAAGGTGTTGCGCGCTGGCTATTTCTGGCCGTCTATGTTTAAAGATTGTATCCTTGCCGTCAGAAAATGCCACAACTGTCAAGTGTTTGATCGCAAGATGCGCGCTCCACCTGCTCCTCTCCACCCTATAATTGCCGCTGGTCCATTCGCCAAATGGGGCATTGACTTTATTACTTGTAACCCTCACTCGGCCGGGGGGCATGCGTATATCATCCTTGCGGTTGATTATTTTACTAAGTGGGCCGAGGCGATGCCTACATTCGACGCAAGCGGCAAGACAGCTGCACTTTTCGTATTCAATCATATCATAACTAGGTTTGGTGTCCCACAAGCAATCATTACGGACCATGGAAGCCATTTTCGAAATGTCATGATGACTGAGCTTACAAGCCAGCTTGGTTTGCGCCACGATAGCTCTACACCTTATTATCCGCAAGCCAACGGTTTGGTTGAGTCAATCAACAAAGTTCTAGTCGTCATGATTCGACGGATCATTGGTATCCATCGAACGAATTGGCATAACATGTTATTTTCGGCGCTATGGGCATATCGAACTTCAGTGAAAAATTCAACAGGTTTCACCCCTTTTCAGCTAGTTTATGGCTTAGAAGCTGTGTTACCTATTGAGTGCGAAATCCCATCACTTCAAATGGCTGTCGAATTACTTCCAGCTACTTCCGAAGAGGAGAAACGGTTGTTATACTTGGCTAAATTAGATGAGACTCGACGTGACGCTACTTTAGCTATCGAGACTCACGCGAAACGAATGAAAGCTCAGTACGATAAAAATGTAACCCCTCGAAGTTTTTCGGAAGGAGACCTAGTACTATTATATGATCAAGCTAACGATAAGCTAGGTGCTGGAAAATTCGTTCCCATGTGGCATGGGCCCTACATTGTAAAGCGAAAGCTAGCAAAAGGGGCTTATGAGTTAGTTGATTTTGATGGGGACTCTTTGGGCAAACCCAGAAATGGACTTTACCTAAAGAGGTATTATGCTTAAAATGATGGATGGAGAAATTTTTAGATAGGTTAGATTTCCTTTCTAGCTAGCAAGTGTGTTAGTTTAGTCAGTGTGCTTAGCTTAGCAAGTGTGGTTTTTCGTCATTATTTTGGCTCATCTTGGTTTTACTCTTGATATTGTAGATGTCGACGCCTCTCCAAACATACATTGGATTTGCTGATGGTGCTTGTCGTAGTACACGGAATATCTCTTCCGCAGCTTGGGTTATCTATTCGCCCTCTGACGAGTTAGTTTCTATGCATGGGGTAAGCCTCGGTCAAACAACGAATAACATTGCAGAATACAGTGCAGTGGTTGAATTATTATCCGAATCTATTTCATTTGGAATTCGACGTTTGATAGTGAGGTTAGATTCTGAACTTGTTGTATTACAGCTTAATAGAGTTTATGCCATTAGAAATCCTGTGTTATTAAGGTTGTTTTTGAGAGTGCGTCTCTTGGAACGTGAATTTGATTACATTGAATATCAACATATTCCAAGGTCTTTGAATACATTAGCAGATGCAATTGCTTCTCGAGTGTTGGACAGACATTTATAATAATCATGCAAGTAAATTTAAAGACATTTCATCATACATGTTAAACAAGATAAGCCGGTAATAGTGATATATAGATATAGATAGAAGTGTGTCCAAAAATATATACATCGTCTTCGATCATAGGTTTAACACACCTTATGATCGGCAAAATGATAGTACAAAAAGTCAAAAATGTCACATGTGACTACAAAAGTGACTAGTCAATCACTGGTGGTGCTCTCTGTACGACACCACTGCGCGGGCTACCTTGCGCAGAAATCTCCTAAACGGTCCAGGGACCGCGACTACGAAGCGCTGAAGCCTCATAGGAATATCATCCATAGCAGTCTCAGGTATATCTGCCGTGAGACGCTCTAGATCATGCTCCAAATCAGCTAGTACTTCTGCTGTCGCATCCTGTAGGGCCGGTGCCGGTGCAGCTGGATGTCGTCTGTCGTAAGGCCGGAGATTGGCTGGACGCTGTGGTCCAACATCTGCATTTTTAAAATTTTACTGTTACTTTGAGACGATATATATGAAAAATAAAAAATACATAATTAGAAAACTTGTGAAAATGAAAGTACCTCTGTCATCCCATTGTTCTCCCTGTGGAAGAACCATGTCCGGATCACCTCTGAAATCCATTCCGGCATATGGAAAGTCTTGTATCACAAAAAGCTGGCCCTCTAGCCAGTCGAAGTAACTGTCTGAGAATCGAACCACTGCAGCACCCTCGTCAGGATGCCGGGCCATCACCGCAACCCATCGAACAAGCTTTGGCTCCCGAGGACCCAAGTCATCAACAGTGAGTTGCTGAGGGATCAGCATAGGAACTCTCTCCAAGGCAAAGCTCACGACTATAGGCCCATATCCAAAAGTTTTAGTCGTCCGTTCTTTGCCTTGGTTAGTTGGCTCTTCATATGAGCCGACACAGCTTCGCACCAGTTGAAGATGGTGCCTTGGTAACAGTCAACTGCCATCCGCATTTGGGATCCGGAGGCAATGTGCAAGGCGGCCGCGCCACAAATCCTAGTGACCGTAAATGCAATAACTCTAAGTTCCGCCAGAGCGATGTGCTTTATCTCCACGCCTTTTTTATGGCGAGTCCCTGGTCTGCACCACTCCTCGCGGAGATCATCAAGGGATTGGCCACCCGGCCTGGTCCCCGCAAGGTTGAGTTGCTCACCTCTGTTTGGCAAGCCAGTGAGAAAGTATACATCCGAGGGCTCTATCTCGAGCTGGTGCCCTCCAATGTAAAAACATTGATCTTGAACGTTCCATCGCTCAACCAGCCATTCCAAAAATCTTACCTGGCCCCTCATGCCCGGTATGGTCCAATATTTGTACAATCCACATGTTCTTAAGGCATCCAGAGAGGGTTGGTGGTTAATCGCAGCTTCATCGTCCTCTACGTGCTCTCTCTCTCTCCAGTCTAACATGTTTTAGGCCCTGCACATCAAAAGAGTCAATTAGAAATTAATTTGAGCAAATTTGGTGGTTTTTTGAGAGAGTTGGGGTTTTGAAATGCGCCCTTTGCGGAAGACGCACCCCGGCTTTGTAGCACAGGGCGTCCGGACGCAGCTCGCCTGAAGGCGGACTGCGTCCCCCGACCTTTTTCCCGTGTGAGAAAAAGTCGGGGGACGCGGGTCACCCGAAGGGCACCTGCGTCCGCCGAGGGGCGCATTTTGAACCCAAAACCCCCCCAAAAAATGAAATAGAGACCAAAAACAAAAAACTAAACGGATAAAAATGAAGAGTGGGATGTGTAAAATACCTCGGTGAAGCGGCGTTCGATTCCGACGGTCAGATTTTCCGCAGCAACCACGGGAAGTTTCTTGTCAAAAGCTCCTTTTTCAACCTCAACAGTGAAACGGTAAAAATGACATGGTAAAAGGTCTTTTTATAGGTTTTTTGGATGAATTAGTTCATTTTTTACCATGAAAAGATGTTTTCGAATGTATTTTTGCCTATTTTAAACAGGTATGAGTAATGTGTCGCTTTTGTGCAGGACGAAGGGATTTCGAGGGAAATTGTAATTTTTCACAAACAAAATTTCAGAGTCATCTTTTAAGCCCTTTTCTGACTCCTAAAACATGAAAAGATCGCCGAGTGTTTCTTTTTCACTCGTTAAAACGGAATTAAAAGACGGTCCCCTTTTAGCTCTTTTCTGACCGCAAAATCAGGAAAAGATTGCCGGGTTTTTGTCGTTTCAAACTCGATAAGGAAATAAAACGACGTGTCTTTGATCGCTTTTTACTTTTCAGGTCAACGACACTATTATGAAAGTACTCCTTGGTCGCAAGATCAAGCGGTTCCCCCAGGTATTATTTTATACTTTTTCGGGCTTGAGGGACACAAATATACGAAAAAGTTCAACGTGGAGTTTCCTTAAGTTTTTCAGACTCTCTAAAAATGAAAAACGCCGAGTTTCTCCTATACTGGGCTCGTTAAACTTTTACAGTAAAGGACCTGTTCAATTACAAACAGGAACGAACCACTCCTTCCTAGGGTTCGAATTTAAACTAGGTTGGACTCGTCCGAAGGATGAGCTTATAATCAAGCATATGTTATCCTCCTCAAGCTTGTTAAAAATAAAGAGGTACTTGCCAGAAATGGTGGGGGAAAAAAGAGAAGAATGAACCTATTTGTCACCTTTTGTCTCAGAAGAAACTTTATTACCGCTCTTGAACACGACACTTTTCATTCACCTGGGTTGGGAAATCTTTTACCTCACAGTTGACCAAATCACTTTGAAAATCTTTAACCGGGTTCAGGGATCAACTTTGAGTTATTCGTCACCAAACCATCTGTTGTGTCGTTATGTGTTCAAGAGGTCTGCAAGCAAAACTTTCATCTGCAAAATACTTGTCATCCATTTGACCATCCCTGAGTCAGTCCTTACAGCAACATTTCTTCAACTTGAACAATGATTTCGTGTTGCGGGCTTGCCTGCAACGGGTCGCTTTCTATCGACATCGACACATTATCTAGAAAGATGACTTAGGAATCGACAGTACCTTGAAGTCTGCATGCATCAATGGCAGGTTTCTCGCCTTTGACGTCAGTTTACATCATTGACTTTCGATCAGAGGATTCCGTGAAGTGTTCGACATCAAAACATCTATTCACATTTCACGGGTTGTGCTTGGTACTTTGAGGACCATTGACATTACTGGTGGTTTCTCTCACGCTTGTTAACAGTTTACATCATTGACTGGTAATCAAGTGGTTTCTACCATGTTCGACATCGAATCATTTAATCACATGGCTAGAATCGTACCAATTCGGGAAGTAGAAGTGAAGACCCTGGATCTAGTTTCTACCATCCAGGCTGCGAGGAGTTTTGTATTCATTGTCTATGTAGACTTATCATAAACAGATGGCTGCGTCCATACTGTGTCTACAAAAGTCTATAAAAATAATGTACTGCAAGATCATTCCTGTATCAGAATAGTTAGTCCATTAGTTAAAGTTTTGAATCTGAGTATGGGAATGCCTACCTCAGTGATGATATAATCTTATCCATGTATTTTGTGTTGAAAATTGCAGGTTCCAACCAGGCCATCCACAAGGCAATCCTTGAAATGATAAAGCGCTTCACCCTTCCTAGAATTACAAAACCCTATTCTATTCCAGGCTTCGCACTTTAGGGGGCAATCTGTTACACTAAAAAATGTCACCTTGACTACTTACAGTTAGTATGGCTCAAATCAACAGTCATGCTACCCTCTTAGGCAAGTCTCATGCCTCTGTTATCCATCTCAAACTCAAAGAAGAGAGAAAGTCTTGTAAAAATCATGTTTATCTCTGGGGTCGCAGGTTCTCTCTAGCCTTACCTGCGGGGACGCTGACCATGTTCACAAAATCTGCGTCCATGGACGCTCTGTATGTTAAGGGACAGGTGCGTCCCTCTGTAAAAGGCAAAATGCGCGAGTTTTATCTTGAAAAAGTTACTTGTGGTTACTTCTAGAACATTCTAGAGGTCGGTTTGATGAAATGGATGCGCCTCCAGTTGGTTCATGTATCTCTATTAAGGGGGAACTTATCCCATCAATAAGGGAGCTATCCCACCCATAGAGGGGGATGATCCCATTGATAGTGGACCTGAATAACCTCTTTACAGCACTATAAATAAAGGCATTGAGCCAGAAGGAGAGGAGGTTGGAGCTATACATTTTCTTTGGGTAAATGCTGCAGGATTTAGGTCTTCCATTAGAGCCTTTGTGAGGAGAGATTGTCTTCACTTGATTCTACTTGGGAGAGGGTGAGCTTTGTCAAAGTAGAGGAAAACCCTTGATGGACCCTGGGAGGAACTTGCACAACACCAAGGCCAGGTTGTAAGAGTTTCTTTGTTTCGTTATTAATACAAACTGGTTTATTTTTCTCAATAGCTTGTGTTAATGAGTTATTTCATGTGTTCCTTGGTCTGCATGTTGAATATATGTTTTATTATATGAAATGCAAGTGCTTGGTAATTGTTTGATTGTTTGTGGTTGCAGGAATTGACTTGAAGGAGGAGCTCATCCGGATCGTCAAGAACGGACTTCAACAACAGCGTTTTGGAATAAGGTAAGCCTAAACACTTGTAGTTTTCATGTTGTAAAAGGTGTATTTAGAGAAAGATCACTCCATTTTGTCTTGTTTGTCATTAGAATGTCTTAGACTTCTAGGAAGGTCAGTCGTGTCCGCACCCTTGACAGATTCCGTGTGACAACTATCGCGATTCCACTTCAGAGCATTATATTTACGTTCAGATCTTCCTCACATGGCTTAGACCTCATCATCTGTAGGTTTTGAGTTGGGGGAAGTGGTAGCGCTCCTTTGTCCCATATCCTAGCTATTAGCGTAGGACAATCTTCTGTTTCATGATCAAACAACGCGCAATACTTGCACCATGGGCATATTGGATTAGTGTAATCACAGGCATAGTGTCCTTGCCCTCCGTAACTGTAGCAAATCAAATGTCCTCGACCCCTACCTGGTCCTCCTCCGCCTTGGCCTCGTCCATGCCCTTGAAATCCTATCTGCGCCATCCCTGCATTTTGGTTAAGTGGCTGCATTTTGGCTTGAACCCTGTAGGCGGGAGTTCTATCCATCATCAATTCATAGCTCCTACAAGTACACTCATCATGTCCTACTGACCTACAAAAGTTGCAGAACAGATTTGTGGTGTTTGCACATACTTCTGAAGCAAGTGATAGTTATCTGTGGCATGTTTTCCGACTACTTGACAGACAGCGCACCATAAAGCAGGCACTCCGCTAGGTCCTGCTTGAGCTTCCAGCCTTAAAGGCATCGATCCTCCTTCTGCAAGGTAATGTGTAAAGACTAGGTAGTGGTCTTTGTCATGACCCTGACTCTTGCATTTCAAACACCATACCTCTTCGCGTACCTCTGCCTAAACCATCCTATCCTACTTCAAGCTTTGCATCTCAAGGCATAGATTCTTCAGCTGCGTGTGGATCTGCTGAACTCCTAGATTAGGATCTTGAATCAGAGTCTCATGTAGTCTCATGGCAATCTACAAGGCCTTTTCCTGAGTTGTTATCTTCTGTTGTGACAACGCACTCCTTAAGTGTGGTAGTAGCGAAGCCACAAACCACTCGCGATGCTTTCCATCTGTCAAATTCATGTTGGCTTCGTGGATCGTACATTTCAGCCTCTGATCTAGTTCCCAAGGCATCTCACCTGGTAGCATCACGATCTCTTTGAATCCTACAATTCACTGTGCTTTAGATTTAGGCCTCCTAAATTCCCTATTCAATGCTACTTGGATGTTTGCTGCTCTAGCATTCGGGTTATCACTGGAGTACTTAATATACCAGGTTAGCACGTGATCCTGCAGAGCGCTAACCAATGTTGATTTCTTTATATGGTCATCTATAACACCTTGAGCTTCCCATACAACCCTCAAAACAAACCAGAACTGGTCCGGGTCCTCACTTCCTAAGCCTTTGAACAAAGGAAACTTCACTTTGTTTTCCATACTGAACCGTGGTGGAGGTGGAGGTGGTACGGGTGAAGTTGGAGGTGATGGCGGTGAAGCCGATGGTGGTGTGGGCGTAGGTGGTATTCGTGGGAATCCTTGTTTTATCAACTAAATATCACTTCGCGGAGAGACCTTCGCAATCCCTTCTTTGTCACCTCGTGGAGGTGAAATCAAGGGGCTATGCTCTAGACCCTTATTTCCTTCATTTTTGTAAAATCTTCCACTTCGTGTGGTTCTCAACATAAAGGTAGCTACATAACCTGTTTTTTGCACAACAACATCTTAATCCAAGTATTCAAAGATTTTATGTACTTACCTCATGGTCCTTCGAAAAATAGTCGCTTTGCCTCACTATAGCTGACTGAGGTGTCAACGGCGAATTCACTCACAAATCCTCCTATGATGCGATCGATCCAATGATCAACAACGTGGGCATTCTTATCCTCTAATGCTTCCAACCTTCACACTAGCTCTGGTGTCCACACAATAGGACCGTCAAGTTTCCACCTTCCTTGGCTATCTGCTAGCTTCGTGATCCAAACGTATAGCTCAGTAGGAAAGCAGGCGAAAAATATTTCATGGATCTCCATATACAAGTATCGATCCAACCATAATTCTTTTGATAGTCGCGGGTTTTTGTTTTCTTGTGCTGCGAACTCGTGAATCCTTCTGTCCAACTAGCCTTCGATTTATTTCTTAGTTGGATTCCAGTGATATGACATCACACATCTCTTATGCAGATTTCGGTCCCAGCAACGGAACCATTTGTTGGATTGTGGAGGCTTGACCGAAGTTCAACATTAGTTAGCCAAACAAATCCTTACATTGTTGGCCCTTTCGGGATCAGCCCGCGGAGCGCAGGCTGAAGTCTCACCCGAAGCAGTATGGGGGGATACTGGAACCAAGTTTCCACACCCTTGAGATGGTTGTGATGTCGGTTTATCTCGACTATACCTGCTTGCGTGCAAGTTGCTTAGACCTCTGTTCCAACCTTTAGTACCTTCGCGTAAGGATACAGTGGGCTTTCACACAGCCCTAACCTGGGGCTGATATACTTTCGTGCTGCTAGGGTAGCGAACTGTGATATTTCCGAAACTACGTTAAGTATCTTACTTGTCTTATTACAGATCTTAGTTAGCTTCATGTAAACAGATGTTCTTACTTGCATTCACTTAACCAACACAATTACATATATTCATGCATCATATAATCATTATAAGTGAAATTCATACCCAAACATAACCCGATGCATAAACAAGAAATAAAGACGCAGAAATTGTAGAATATTTCTCTTTATTGATACTTTCGGACAATTACAGTTTCGACCTGCCCTGCGCACTCAGCTGCAAGGGTCCTTGCACTCAACTGCGGACTTCTAGGCCTCTGCACACTCAGCTGTAAAGCCTCTACTTATGCTATGACCCAAAACTTAGACTTTTACTTGAAAGCTATCTCTCATATGTGTTAAATCTTCATTGCTTGATTGATTCTTTTAACTACCTAGAGCTTAGATCTATTTATACAATCCAATGGTCCATGGACCTGATGAGCCCCAATTTTGGTACAATTTGGGCTCATTTTGGCCTATTCTACTTGCTCAAACCATTCATTTTTATTGCTTATGCATGCATTTCTTAGTTTATTCATGTTGTTTGTAGGAAGAAGGGTAGGCACTCTCTCTACGTGACTAATGCATTTTGATTCCAGGTTTTGGCATTAAAAGGGAGCAAAAGACAACGGAAAAGGAGTTAAGGAGACAACGAGGTGGCACTGCGGGTTTTGGGAGAGGATGTCCACGGTTCTAGGGACATCCCTCGTGATTCCCATCAAGAACTCCGAGCTCTAATCCATCTCCCCTCCGAGCTTAAAAAACGGCCAGCTGTTCTACAGGAACAGCAGTTATAAACTGCTCTACAAGAACAGCAATTATGACCATCCTACAGGATCAGCAGTTAAACTCTAGTTGGACAGCCGAGCTCCTAAAATGTAGGACACTTGTTGGATCATCGTTTTTGTATAAGTATGAAGGCCTTAGCCTTAGATAGGTTGTTGAAACTCTCGTATTGCTATTGTAATTTTGGAGCACAGTTCAGTTTTCGTTCCTTTTTGTAAGCCAATTTGGCATGATATCAGTTATGAATAAAGAAGGCAGTTTGTGATCTAGTTTTGAGTTTTTCTTAAGGAGACTATAGCTCTCAGGTTAGGGCCCAACTTGAGAGCCATAGGTCCCCTCTGCTGTAGTGTTGTTTCCATTTCATTTCAGCACTTTGAGCTTTTCATTTACACATGCAATTCGAATTACAGGTTGTTAAGTTGGTCTTTTTCATGAGTTAGATAGGAGTTGCTTATGTTGAATTTGTTTCCACTTGCTTAGTGTAGCAGAGGATAGATATAATCGATTGGAGCTCCAACAAAAAGGTTGTTAAGGCTCACTGCCGTCTCATCCGGGATTGGAGTGAAGTCCATGACTAACCACCAAAAACACGCATTTCTTTACTTGATGATTGCTGCAATATAGTCACAGTCACGTTAGATGCTTCCTTGCCATTCACACCTGCACCACACACCTTCATCACAACTTCATGCACATTCTCCTTCGCGTTTAGATTGCTGTTCATTGAATTCACAAGCATAGGTAGTTTAGGTTGATGCATTTTTGGTTGAGTGATAGTCATAAGCATTTGTTTCACTTACACTGCTCTCCCTCGTTCCATCACTTCGTCCTCCATCTTGATCACGCATGCAACCATATCTTTGACCCCTGCTCCGCTCTGTTATCTCCCAAAGTCTTTCACTCCTCACGTACTCCCATTCTCTAGCCCTTTCATTGACCTAGCCCTCTATCTTCCAACCTACCCCCTACATTCACTCCCTATCCTATTCCTCCACTTCTACAGCCATCACCAGCCTCATTCCTACCTTACACATCTCCCCCTACCATTCCATCACTCCTCCATCACTCCAAACACTCACGGTAGGTCATCCTGTAGCCATTTGTAGACATCCTGTAGAAAACAGAGTATCCTGTAGGATCCTCCACAGCCATCCTGTAGAAGGCCACTCTCTCGGTTGCTGAGCATCTGAATGCGAGGAACCTCTGTGGATGGATGCTAAGGATCCCGAGGGACCTCTCCTAGCCTTCCCAACCTGTCCCACGCTTTCCTTCCTTCTTCATCCCATCTGCACAACCAAACCCTAGTTAGCACAAGATCACCATCATTCCACACACTTAAAGGAAAAATACAAAAACATATCTTTCATGATGCAAGTAGTTTAGATCCATGCATTTGCACCTATTAGAGGTAACAACAGCATTGGTAGAAGTTTCATTCACATTTCTTGCATTGTAGAGGTTAGACTAGTTAAAATTAGGGTTTCCTAGGTTTACATGCTTTGATTTGCTTTCAGTTCATTTTTGTCAAGTAGAGTAGCTTTCCTTTGAGATTAGCTTTCGTCCATCAATTAGCAAGCTTCTTCTGAGAGCCTATAGAAGTTTGCTTGAGCCCTAGCGGACTTGTGCCAGCTGACCAAGTGACAGCTGCAACAAGAGCTAGTACTTGTGCATATAGCACCGTCGCTTCCAAGTTTGTACGAACTACCGGGTTGATAAAATGAGAGACAGGAAGCCCCAGGAGTTGTAGCATTATTGCTACAATACTGGAGCTCACCATCTTTTTGGCGCCGTTGCCGGGGAAGCGTCAGAGTATTAGTAATTGTTGCTTTTCTTCTACTTCCATACTCTTACTTCTGCTCAGTAGTTTACTTCATTTCCCTTTTTGCAAAAGTAGCTTAGCATTTCTTGCTTTCCTAGATTAGCATTTCCTGCTTTCCTAGATTAATATTTCTTGCTTTCCTAGATTAGCTTTCCAATTTTGCAATTTCATTTGAGCAATATAGTTAGTTGTAGATCACTTTGTTTCAGTTTTGCAGGTACCAAAGAAAAAACAAAAGCACTCAAAACAAAAGAAAGAAAAGTCCTTTCCATTTCATGCCTCGTAGGAACCGTGATAGATCAGGCAAATTCCTACCAAACACCCCCACCACATCACTGAGTCACCCTTCACTCTTCTTTGGTGACCGTGACCCAGAGGAACCTATAGGTGAACATCCGAAGATATACCAAGACCCTATAGAAGAAGAAGAGTTAGAGACCACTCCATCTGTAGCCATGGCTGATAATAGGAGAGAAGATGAGAGAATAGAAGGAGCTTTCCCCATCCGAGAGACCAATGGAGAGATGAAAATGAAAAACATTAGCCCCTCTGCTTTGCCTCACTTCCATGGACTGACCACTGAGGATCCTGATACCTTCTTGTTTGAGTTTTCTGTCCTTTGTAGAACCTATGACTATACTAAAGATGAGCAAAAGCTGAAGCTTTTCCCTTCCACCCTTAAGGATGCAGCCCTACGCTGGTTCATGGGATTACCTGGGAATAACATAGCTACTTGGGCTCAGATGCAGCAAGCCTTCAATACCAAGTATAGGGATTATTGTAGGTCCAAGGAAACTAAGGGAGAGATCTTTCGAATGACCATGGGGAATGATGAGTCTTTAGAGGATTATGAGGAGAGGTTCCAACTTAGCTATAAACGGGCCAGGTGCACACTTGACCCTGAATCCCTCAAGTTGGTTCTACTCCGAGGAGTCCCTGAAGATCTCTTAGACACCCTTCACATGTTAGCTGGGGGGGACATTTACCAACTGCCTTATGAGGACATCAAGACTGTGTTCCGAAATCATTCTAGGGCAGCTAGGAAAAGAGGTAGAGGAAATCTCCTCTCCACTGGTGTCCCTTTCTCCAAACATGAGTTTACAAACCAATTAGAAGATCTTAAGAGTGAGGTGAGACAGACCATTGCCATGCAGCTGGACACATTCAGGATCCAGCAGAAGAAAGAAGAAGCTGAGAGAGCCTTGGCTATCTTCTGTCCTAGGTGCACCAGAAGACACCCTAAGAACGAATGTCCATTGCATTCGGTTGAAGTGTGTTTCGTTTGTGAGGAGGACCACCCAACAAATCAGTGTCCAACCTTACCTGGATTTAAAGCCATGTACCAAGGGACTGAAGCCCCCACTGAACCTCTCTACTTCATCAACCAACGGAGGCCTCAAGGATCTAGAACTTATCAGCAGGGGATGCAAGGGGCATCTCAAGCTTATTACAACCCCAACCAATCGACTCCTATGCCTTCCTAGGGTCCCCCTGCTCATCCTTCTTGGTCCATGCCTCCTCCATGGTCTTATCCACCTCAGTATCCTACTCAACCTCCCTCTCATCCATATCACTCACATACCCAGTCGCAGCCTCAATGGAGTGCTCCTCAGTCGGGGTGGAGGCCCCAATACAACACTCCTCCTGCCATTTTGCCTCCACCACCAGTTCAACCTCAGCCTTTACCTCCTGCTCCTCCTAGGCAACCTCAGATGCCTGCTCAACCGAACCCGAACCCCAACAATAGACAGGCTCAGCAGGTATATACTGGGGAGACCTCATGCCCTACCTATGCTGTGGAGATCCAGGAGATCAATCTTAGATCTGGAAAGACTCTTCCAGATCGCCAACCTCCTCCCCCAGAGGATGAGGAAAACCATCAGGAGAGTGAACCAAAGCCTATTCCACCCTTTCCTGAGAGACTAACAGCCACCACACAACCTAACCCCGAAGAAGATGAGCTTGTGGGTGAGCTCAAGCAGTTGTGTGTAAAAATCCCACTTCTCCAAGCCATCAAGGATGTGCCTATATATAACAAGCTGGTTAAGGAGAAGTGTTTCAAACACCCAGGCAGACGGAAGAAAGATGCCTCAACTATCAATGTCATAGGACAACTGTCTGACCTTATGCTAGGACAATTTATCTGCCCAAAGTACCTAGATCCTGGAAGCCCTGTAGTAGATGTTCACATCAATGGCACCATTATCCCCCACACCTTGATTGATCTAGGGGCAGCCATCAATGTGATGACCAGAGATACCATGCTTAAACTCAATCTTCAGGGTTCCTTGAGGAAGACCTCGACAGTACTGCAATTAGCAGATCGCTCCACCGTGACTCCCGAAGGGATTGTGGAGGATGTCTTGGTCTCTATTGATTCTTGGGAATACCCTGCAGACTTCCTGGTTCTGCAACCAAAGGCCAAGCTTACTGGATATCCTATCATCTTGGGAAGGCCTTGGTTAGCTACTGCAGATGCTTACATAAGTTGTCGGGCAGGAAACATGACCATCAAGAATGGTCCCATGTCCAAGCAGCTAGTCCTATACCCTCCTGCCCAACCTTCTTTAGAGCATGATTTACCACTCTGGTTGGAGGAAGGAGAGGAAGACGAGGTGTACTCTGCACCTCTGTTCACCCTAGATACCAATAGAAGAGACCCTCCTACCGAGGATGATCTGATTGAGACCCTGATCCAGAATCCACCTTCCAGTGCACTATCTTTAGAGAAGTTGGTGGAGGATGCCCAAGCTAGCACCTCAGTGGACCTTTGTACAACCGGCCCTGTCACTCCCAGAGTCAAAAGTGTGGAGTTTGGCCCTGAGAGAGCATTAAAGATCAGCTCCTCCCTATCTCCTTCCCAGGAGAAGGAGTTGTGTAGCCTATTAGCCAGCCACTTAGATGCCTTTGCTTGGAGCTATAAGGAGATGAAAGGAGTCCATCCCTCGGTCTGTACCCATCATATATACATCAAAGAGGATTGTAAACCAGTTAGGCAACCCCAGAGGAGAATGAATCCAGCCCTTAAAGACATTGTCAAGGAAGAATTGCAAAAACTGTTGGATGCCGGATTCATCTACCCCATCTCAGATAGTGAATGGGTGTCCCCTCTAGTGTTGGTTCCCAAGAAGAATGGGAAGTGGAGGATCTGTGTAGATTATTGTGAGCTGAACAAAGCTACCAAGAAAGACCATTTCCCCCTACCTTTCATAGATCAAGTGTTGGATGGACTGGCAGGAAAGAAGTTCTTCTCTTTCCTGGATGGGTTTAGCGGGTACAATCAAATCCAAATCAGCCCGGAAGACCAAGATAAGACCACCTTCACCTGTCCTTGGGGTACCTTTGCCTACAGAGTCCTTCCCTTTGGGCTATGCAATGCTCCTGCTACTTTTCAGAGAGCTGTCTTGAGCATCTTCTCGGAGTTGGTCCATGATGCAGTGGAAATATACATGGATGACTTTACCCCTTATGGGGCCAACTTCCAGGAAGCATTGTCCAACTTGGGAAAGGTCCTAACCAAGTGCACTGAGATGAACTTGTCCCTTAGTCCTGAAAAATGTGAATTCCTAATGACTGAGGGGACCGTGCTAGGCCATACTATTTCTTCCCAGGGATTGCAGGTGGATCCCAACAAAATTGCTCTCATCAAGAGGGTTCCACCTCCTCAAAAAGTAAGGGATGTCCGGAGTTTCTTGGGATTAGCAGGATACTACCGGAGATTCATTAAGGACTTCAGCAAGTTAGCCTCACCATTGTTTGGTCTGTTGGCAAAAGATGTGGAGTTTAAGTGGACTGACGATTGTCAGAGGAGTTTGAATGAGATAAAGGACAAGTTGGTGTCAGCACCAATCTTGAGAGGTCCAAACTGGGCCCTACCTTTCCACATCCACACTGATGCCTCAAACAAAGCCATAGGTGCAGCCTTAGGACAAGTTGAGGAAAAACTTCCATATGCCATTTACTTCGTTAGCAAAAACTTGTCCAAAGCCGAGCTGAACTACACTGTAACCGAGAAGGAATTCTTAGCTGTGGTCCATGCACTGAACAAGTTCCGACATTATATTACCGGTTACTAGACTTTTGTACATACTGACCATGCTGCTATTAGATATTTGATGAATAAACCAGATGTGAATGCTCGTATTATTAGATGGTTACTTTTATTGTAGCAGTTTGATCTAACCATTGTTGATAAACCGGGGAGAGAAAATGTTGTTGCTGACTTCTTGTCTAGATTGGATTTGTCTGCAGATGAAGATGGGACGGTGGATGACCAGATGCCTGATGAGCATCTGTTTGCTATATCAGTACTCTCTCCATGGTTTGCTGATATAGCAAACTACCTTGTTTCAGCTCAGTTCCCTCCGCACCTCTCTTCAAAAGAGAAGAGCAAAATCATCAGAAAGAGTGCCTCATTTACATGGATTGGGGGAAATCTGTTCAAGCTTGGCCCCGATCAGATCTTAAGGCGTTGTGTAAGGGAAGAGGAAGTCTTTGACATCCTCCTCACCTGTCACGATGGGCCTTGTGGAGGACATTTTGCAGCAAAGAGAACTGCCTTCAAGATTCTGCAGGCAGGCTACTATTGGCCCACACTGCATCAAGATGTTAGAAGATATGTTAGCCAGTGCGACCAATGCCAAAGAATGGGGAAACCGACCCAAAGGGATGAGATTCCTCTCCAACCTCAAGTGACTCTTGAGCCATTTGAGAAGTGGGGCATGGACTTTGTGGGTCCAATCAATCCCTCTTCGAGGCAAAGATCCTACATCATTGTGTGCACTGACTACCTGACGAAGTGGGCAGAGACCAAAGCCATCAAAGTAGCAACAGAAGAAAAAGTGGCCGAGTTCTTGAGAGAGAACATCTTCTATAAGTTTGGCTATCCAAGAGAGCTGGTCACCGATCAAGGGAGCCAGTTCACCTCCCACTTGGTTGAAGATCTCCTAGCTCATCACAAGATCAAGCATAGAACCTCCACTCCCTATCATCCTCAAGCAAATGGGCAGGTGGAGGTCACCAATAGAGCATTAGAGGGGATCTTGACCAAAGTGGTGAGCAGCAGCAGAAAGGACTGGGCAGATCGCCTGGTTGAGGCCACATGGGCTTACAACACCACTTGGAAGACCACCACCGGCTTCACACCTTATGAGCTGGTCTATGGGAAGAAAGCTTTGCTGTCCATTGAGTTTGAGTATAACACTTTGAGGATGGCAGCTCAGCTGGACCTAGATCTCAGCCATGCACAGCAAGAAAGGTTGTTGCAGCTGAATGGGCTGGATGAGCACCGCATGCAGGCCCTCCTTCACTCAGAAGTGGTTCAACTTCAGAGGAAGGTGTGGCATGACCAACATCTCCATGACAAGCAATTTCAGCCGGGAGATTGGGCTTTGTTGTATGACTCCAGATTCAAAGATTTCAAGGGGAAGTTGAGAACCAGATGGCTAGGACCATATGTAGTGGAGCAGTGCCATGACAATGGATCTGTCCTCATTCGAACCATTGATGAGGAAGCCATTCCCATGCTTGTCAATGGGCACCGATTGAAGATCTACAGGAAGCCTCCCTCAAGACAAGAGTTTATCAGCACTATGGAGAAATCTGTTTTGGTCATAGAGAAGGGTTCTGCCTCCACTTTGGGCATACCCTGAAGAGAAAAAAAAAAAAAAAAAAAAAAAAAAAAAAAAGAGAAAAAGAGAGAAAAATAAAGATCCTTGGGTGAAAACCTCTCTGAGGCGCCCAAGGCAGGCAGTAGGGATGAAAACCTCATTGAGGCGCTCCTATTGTCTTTCAAAAAAAAAAAAAAAAAAGAAGAAAGTTTAAAAAAGATCCTTGAGTGAAAACCTCTTTGAGGCGCTCAGGGCAGGTAGCAAGGGTGAAAACCTCTTTGGGGCGCCCCTGCTATCTTTTCAAAAAAAAAAAGAGAAAAAAAAAAGAAAAAACAATAAGCACAATAAAAGTTTTGCATGCAGATGTTTTATGGAGGAGAAGAAGCCTCTCCACTCCAAGCCAGGGGCCTTCATCATGCTATCAAAGGATGTCATCAACACCTCCTCCAAGAATAACAATGTTTTTCAAGGTATGTGCAATTTTTATCATGATTTGGATCTTCTACAGGAAGATACAGTTTTCTACAGGAACAGACAGTCTTCCTACAGGAAGACGCGGATCTTCTACAGGAAAGTGCAAAATTTCTACAGGAAGCTCTGTGTTCTACAGGAAACTTCCTGTAGAAGGTTGCGACGGCCGAAATGTGTTTCAAATGAAGATCTAGCGACTGAGGAGTGGATTGAATGCATGCATGCCACTGATGGCACCCCTGAACATTGCTATTATCTTGCTCCACCATCCTCGTCGCCATGCAACCAAGATCCCTGCAGTAGCACAACAAAGCAATGAGTTCTCGTGAAAAAAACATATGTCAAAGAAAAACCAAGCACCGAGAGCCATACCACATCCACGTTATGCATCAGAAGCGCTGGGATCGTGATCGAGAAGCCAGAACCGCCAGCATGCAGCATGCACCCAAGGAGGTGAGACTGTTGCAAGGCTCCCGCGGGAATCCTGTAGCAGTCAAACCTGCAGGAGTGGATGCCATTCATCGGCCAGCCATCTGCAAGCAAAACGCGGGCGCATGCAACCAGAACGTCCACCACAGCGCCAGCATCCCGTGACCACGAGCCTCCGGACTGTGTAAGCCACATGCAGCAGGTAGATCCGTCGTCCAAAAACCTGAAAATCATATGCAGACGCGTGCAGGTAAGTGTTCTAATCCTTCTCTCCATCAAATCGCATGGATATTACTTTGATTTGTTTTGCATGGCATAAAGGTGAATGGTTGGGCGGCCGTAAGGCCAGTTGACTGGCCACATCGACTAGTGAAGGGATAATAGGATGATGAGGTGGCAGCCACAACAAAGGACACACGCAGCACGCACGTAAAGATCAGTCCCGTCAACCGTGAAACGAGTTTAACCGAAAAGGGCGGCGGCAGATCTGTGGGAATGAATGAGGCAGCAAGCGAATGTGCAGGCGGATGATGGGTGACGTCACCCAACGGTCCGGCGGGGACAACTCACCCCCCGCGCCACGGGCTGCGCCGATTCAAAATCTAATCGGCTCGATTAAGCGTGTATATCCATCAACCTCACTTCAAGACTCGAGTATCTCCTCTGATTACCTCTGCATGTTGATACGCCAAGCTCTCGGCTACCTGAACGCTGGTAAGGCACCTCTCGACCGCTGTCCAACTATAGCTCCCCCCGAAGTCTGCGCATTGCTCCTACAGGAACAGTTTCTACAGGAACGCAGTCCTACAGGTTAGCAGTATCTACAGGAAGGTGAAGTCTTCACGTAAAAAAGGTGGCGGAAAAGAGGTAACCCTGAAACTCCTTCCGCAATTGGTTTTCAAAGGTGGCAAGGTCATTATTCACAGTCTGGTCATAAAAGATATTGGATTGCCGTGCCTATACTATCGCTTCTATAGGATAGCAGTATAATTAGACTGTGGTCTGTGAATTCATTGCATGCTCTATCTCTAAGACCGAATTTCCTTTGTATCTACCGCCTTTGGTCAAAACCACTGTGTTCGTCATGCCTGGTGGGTTTATCAGGCGAGAGCCCACTGACTCAAATACATTAAGGAGAAACCCGGCAGTGGTTGAGCTCTTCACTAGAGCACAATGGATGCCTTTTTGTGATAAGCTACAGGGCTACGATGATGAAGTAGCCGAGGAATTCTTACAGGCCTTGAAGCCTAAATCCCTGACACTGGCCACGGTAAGCTTCAGAGGTCTCAGCCTCCAACTCACCCCAGAGCATATAAGTCGAATCACAGAACTGCCCATGGGTCTGCCGTGGGATAAAGAAGAGCGGAAGCAGAGCCAGCAAGCAAAGAAGGAATTCTTCCCGCCTGAAGAATCATTCACAGAGGACAAAAATGGGGTGAAAAGGACAAGCCTGTTGCCACCGTGGAACGAAGTCAGTTTGCAGATTATGAAATATATCACCTGTGAGGGTCGTTACAGCATCATATATGCGTATCACTTCAGGCTGCTCAATGAACTAAGACACCAGATTGACCTCCCTGCAGCACAGAGGCTGAGCATTCCTTACTTTTTACTGCAGTCCTTGATGGAGTGCTCTACAAAGCTCAAGGACGGAATCCCTGATCAGATAGCCCATCATGGGTTGATAAAATTGCTTGTGGAGGATGCTCTCCACTCATATAAAGTCCCCCTCGCATGGGAATCATTTAGGAACTTAACAAGAGAAGGGAACATAAAGATGTTGCTTGAAGAAACGAGGTCCTCTAGCGGTGAAGAAGAAGAGCCCGTAGCCAAGAGTAAGAAAGGGAAAAGCAAAAAGGTCCCGACTCCAACACAGAAGAAAGAACGAAAGGAGAAGGAGGAGGGAAAGGATGATAGAGCAAAAGAGGACACCCCCATCCTGTCAGCAAGGGAACAGAGGTTGAAAAGCAGGGCAGTCAAGACTGAGGTGGTCCCTGCCAGCCCAAGCACTTCGTCAGCTCCTGCAGTCAAAGCCAAAAGCAAAATCCATGCAGCCAAGCAAGAAAAGGTGGCGAGAGTTGCATCTGCAGGAACGCAAGCACAAGCTTCTACAGGAAGCCCGAAAACACAAAAACAGGCTTCTACAGGAAGCCCGGAAACAAAGACAAAGGCTTCTACAGGAAGCCCGAAGATCAGTAAGGAGCAGGCTTCTACAGGAAGCCCAAGAGCAACAACCAAGGTTTCTACAGGAAGCCCGAAAATCATTGGAGGACAGGCTTCTACAGGAGGCCCAAAAACGGAGAAAGAGGCTTCTACAGGAAGCCCGAAAGTGCAACCATAGGCTTCTACAGGAAGCCCGAAGACAGAGACAGGGGCTTCTGCAAGAAGCCCGAGATTGGAAAGAGGGGCTTCTACAAGAGGCACGAAGGTCATTGAGAAACAGCCTCCTATAGAGAGTCCGAAGACAAAGAAAGAATCTTCTACAGGAAGCCCGAAATCTAAAAAGGAGAGGCCCTCTACAAGGAGCTCCGAGAGAGCAAAACGCAAGAAAGAGAAGGCTGGCATTCTTGAGAAGGAGGCAGCAGTGGCACTGGCTGCCCTCAGCACACCTCCAAAACCGAAAGAGAAAAGGGAGAGGGAGACCCCTCTACCACCTGAAGCCAGGAGAAGCAAGAGGATGACCACGGGCAAGCCACAGCCTCCACCCAGCAGCCAAACCACTTCAGGGGATGTCCCTACTTCACCCAGTACAAGGACCCCCTCTAAAACATCAGCCACCCCCGAAAAGGGGAGCCCAAAAATAACTTCCTGGACACGAAAGATAGGCCAGTCGCCTTCCGAAGCCCGACTCAAGGAAATAGAAAAGGGGAAGGAAACATCACCCTCATCACCACCAGGGGCAGAGAAGGTAGGGCCATCAAAAGCAGAAAAGAAAGAGCCTGTTCCGGTCCCGAGTCCTCGGCCAAGGACAAGGAGCAGGAGCAAGGTTGCTCAAGGATGAGCAAATGGTTCAGCTGGGGGGTGATGATGAGCCCCAATTTTGGTACAATTTGGGCTCATTTTGGCCTATTCTACTTGCTCAAACCATTCATTTTTATTGCTTATGCATGCATTTCTTAGTTTATTCATGTTGTTTGTAGGAAGAAGGGTAGGCACTCTCTCTACGTGACTAATGCATTTTGATTCCAGGTTTTGGCATTAAAAGGGAGCAAAAGACAACGGAAAAGGAGTTAAGGAGACAACGAGGTGGCACTGCGGGTTTTGGGAGAGGATGTCCATGGTTCTAGGGACATCCCTCGTGATTCCCATCAAGAACTCCGAGCTCTAATCCATCTCCCCTCCGAGCTTAAAAAACGGCCAGATGTTCTACAGGAACAGCAGTTATAAACTGCTCTACAGGAACAGCAATTATGACCATCCTACAGGATCAGCAGTTAAACTCTAGTTGG
Organism: Pinus tabuliformis; assembly: GCA_031772625.1. Lineage (NCBI taxonomy): Eukaryota > Viridiplantae > Streptophyta > Pinopsida > Pinales > Pinaceae > Pinus > Pinus tabuliformis. The sequence goes on along the minus strand of CM062812.1, from coordinate 476,800,218 downwards.
ACAGCCGAGCTCCTAAAATGTAGGACACTTGTTGGATCATCGTTTTTGTATAAGTATGAAGGCCTTAGCCTTAGATAGGTTGTTGAAACTCTCGTATTCTATTGTAATTTTGGAGCACAGTTCAGTTTTCGTTCCTTTTTGTAAGCCAATTTGGCATGATATCAGTTATGAATAAAGAAGGCAGTTTGTGATCTAGTTCTGAGTTTTTCTTAAGGAGACTATAGCTCTTAGGTTAGGGCCCAACCTGAGAGCCATAGGTCCCCTCTGCTGTAGTGTTGTTTCCATTTCATTTCAGCACTTTGAGCTTTTCATTTACACATGCAATTCGAATTACAGGTTGTTAAGTTGGTCTTTTTCATGAGTTAGATAGGAGTTGCTTATGTTGAATTTGTTTCCACTTGCTTAGTGTAGCAGAGGATAGATATAATAGATTGGAGCTCCAACAAAAAGGTTGTTAAGGCTCACTGCCGTCTCATCTGGGATTGGAGTGAAGTCCATGACTAACCACCAAAAACACGCATTTCTTTACTTGATGATTGCTGCAATATAGTCACAGTCACGTTAGATGCTTCCTTGCCATTCACACCTGCACCACACACCTTCATCACAACTTCATGCACATTCTCCTTCGCGTTTAGATTGCTGTTCATTGAATTCACAAGCATAGGTAGTTTAGGTTGATGCATTTTTGGTTGAGTGACAGTCATAAGCATTTGTTTCACTTACACTGCTCTCCCTCGTTCCATCACTTCGTCCTCCATCTTGATCACGCATGCAACCATATCTTTGACCCCTGCTCTGCTCTGTTATCTCCCAAAGTCTTTCACTCCTCACGTACTCCCATTCTCTAGCCCTTTCATTGACCTAGCCCTCTATCTTCCAACCTACCCCCTACATTCACTCCCTATCCTATTCCTCCACTTCTACAACCATCACCAGCCTCATTCCTACCTTACACATCTCCCCCTACCATTCCATCACTCCTCCATCACTCCAAACACTCACGGTAGGTCATCCTGTAGCCATTTGTAGACATCCTGTAGAAAACAGAGTATCCTGTAGGATCCTCCACAGCCATCCTGTAGAAGGCCACTCTCTCGGTTGCTGAGCATCTGAATGTGAGGAACCTCTGTGGATGGATGCTAAGGATCCCGAGGGACCTCTCCTAGCCTTCCCAACCTGTCCCACGCTTTCCTTCCTTCTTCATCCCATCTGGACAACCAAACCCTAGTTAGCACAAGATCACCATCATTCCACACACTTAAAGGAAAAATACAAAAACATATCTTTCATGATGCAAGTAGTTTAGATCCATGCATTTGCACCTATTAGAGGTAACAACAGCATTGGTAGAAGTTTCATTCACATTTCTTGCATTGTAGAGGTTAGACTAGTTAAAATTAGGGTTTCCTAGGTTTACATGCTTTGATTTGCTTTCAGTTCATTTTTGTCAAGTAGAGTAGCTTTCCTTTGAGATTAGCTTTCGTCCATCAATTAGCAAGCTTCTTCTGAGAGCCTATAGAAGTTGGCTTGAGCCCTAGCGGACTTGTGCCAGCTGACCAAGTGACAGCTGCGACAAGAGCTAGTACTTGTGAATATAGCACCGTCGCTTCCAAGTTTGTACGAACTACCGGGTTGATAAAATGAGAGACAGGAAGCCCCAGGAGTTGTAGCATTATTGCTACAATACTGGAGCTCACCAGGACCATGGGTAGATCTTCTATAGCCAACATTACATTTCCAAAATAAGGGCAGACAACTCTATGACTCTTTAACATCTACACACTCCGCGACCACAAAATGCGGAGTCTTTACATTTGGATTACAAAATTGGACCAAAATATGGGCTTTTAGCCCCAAAACTACCCTTGTGGGATCTTGTGCCCAACACCCCCTTAGGAAGCAATGGTCCCCATTGTGTTGAGTTCCTCCATGAGATGAGGAAACTTATGCTGAACTTGGTCCCTGGTGAGCCACTTGACTTGGTGAAGGAGATATCATGCTTTGACAACTCGATATAGTTAGATCCTTTATTGTCGTGTGTTCTTGATCTGCGTGTCCACGATCTGATCAGTTGTAGCTTGTTCCATGCAATCTAGTTTTAACTTTGGAGGTGTGAGCTGTTCTACAATGTCTGATGTGTCTAGCAATGGTGGGAATTATGGTCGAAGGCAGTCCACATTTAACACTGGGTGTAGGCCAAGGAATGGGGGAATGCTGAGCTCAAATGCATTATCTCCCACCACCTTGGTAATGGTGTAAGGACCATATTGGAGTGGTCTGAGTTTTCAATAGGCTCTAGTAAGGCGTTCCTTTTGCAAATGCAACCAGACTTTGTCACCCACCTGAAACTTGTGTGGCACCTAATGTTGATCATGTTGCTACTTGTACTTGGAATTTGATTTCTCCAGAATGTTGTGGACCTACTAGCGGATATGTTGGATGTGCTCAATGAAGTTGTTTGCCTTATAGGTTTCGGACTAGACACGAGCCGAATCTACATGAGTAGCTGCAAATGGCATGGCCACATCAATGGGACATAGCGGCTGGAATCCCAAGCCCACCTTAAAAGGGTTGTGGCCAGTCGAGCTGTGGAGAGCCAGTTATAGCTGTGCTGGACATAGGGGAGGCTCTCATCCCATGTGTGTGTGTTAGATTCCTATACCAATAGGTTTCATTTCTCATGATTGACCTGGGAAGTGCCAAATATGTTCATCTTTTCATGCTGCAGAGGTTCCATATTTTGTAAAAGCATTAGAGGAAAATTAAAAAATGTAAAGAGGGTATGCCCTAAAAGAAAAATCAGAGGGCAAGAAAAATCAATTGGTCAGAAAAAATAATAGAAATGAACCCCAAAGAAAGACCAGGAAAGTGGCTAGCCAAAATGCTACTGCTAGCTTGATGGATGGCCCAACAGTTCAATCTGGACCATGCCATGTTTTAAATTGCTTGTTCTAGACTAGAGAATGAATACCTGTCCAAACAGTTCAAGCTTGGCAGATGAATAGATAGGCAGAGAAATGAGGGAGCCCAATTGCTTAATCTCGGCCCTTGGAAGAAATAAGGGTAGATTTAGATAGGAGGACAGTCAAAAGAAAAGAGGACAATCAGGGTTTGCTAGTTCAAATGCACCCAATCAAATGGAAGAAAAAATGCTAGGTATATTAGGTTGGGTAGGTAATTTGAGGTTGCAGAAGCAGGTGGGTGCTCATTATTGACTTGTCAAGGGAGACTCAAATCATCAGTGACATAAGCACTAAGGCAATTGTTTGAACTATGGAACAATGGATGCATGACTAACCTCCCCTTTCCTCCCTCACAACAAACACTCACTAACATCCCTTAAAGAGATTGAGATCTGCTCAAAAACTCTTAAACTTCATTTCATATCCATGAAAAACTTAAGTAAAACTTCTGGTTTGCTTAAAGGCTCAAAGCCACATTTCTTGTGTAAAATCATCATTCCAACTTCCTCTCATGCCTAAGTTCACCTTATAAGCTTGGTATTCATCCATACAATCTCAATCCATAAAGTCATATTAACTGCTAACTCTATTATTTAACTCCCTAAGTCATTTTCCCTACCCCTAGTTCTACAAAAATTATATAAAAATCCAAAAATAGTAAATATCCCGCCCCTTGGCACTATAGCCATATGACCTAAGTTCGGGGAAATGCTAAGTTCATTCGGGGCTTACATTAACCCCTCCGCGTCCACTTACTTTGGGATTAGTTTAACCTTTGGTTAAATTAATAACCGTGTTAACCCTCCCTCCTATACCATACTTTATCTCACCCCGCGCTCATATTTTGTGTTGGATTGATTTAATACAATGTTTTAAACCAATAAACATGCCTATGCTGTATATAACACATATAACCCGTTTTTCCAAAGTTTGAACCCCCGCCATATAAATAAATAATATTTAATACATGAACGGGCCCCGTACATTATCGTACCCGCAACTTCGCGCTCCGTCAACCCTCCAATCCGCCCTCCCAGATCTGACGGCCCTCGCCGATTTCGGAGCCGCCCTTACCTAAGGGAGTTAGCGTTTGATAGCATGGCGGTTTTCCCGTCGTACAAAAGATGCATGTCCTTTTTTGATTGCGTCGGGCGGGCTCTGACACATACCGCCCCCGTACCAAAGGCGGTCCGATAAAACCGTTTACCACCTTCTGTCCCCGCTGCCAGCGTCATATGCCACGCCAGCCCCCACGCCACTGTTTCGTCCTACCTGTCCGCCTAATCATCCGGCCACGTCATCATCCTAGTCAACTGCCACGTCACCATGTCGTACCCGCTACCCGCCAAATGACGTCATGCTGACGTCATCCCGAAAAAGCGCCAAAAGTCCCGAATTTTCATAAAATATGCCAAGTCGACCATTTTTGTTCATTTTCATTGGACAATTTGGAAGCTCTGTGCATGTTGTTTTACGTCGTTTGTCCACCCAAGTGCAAATTCGATCATCCGAGCCACTGCCGCCTGCAATTTCGACTCCATTGCTCGCCATTGAACCAGCTCAACACCCTCGGCTCCATAAAAACCAGGTATTTGCCCAAATTTTACCTGTTTACCCCTGTTTTCGCCGATTTCTCCATTTTACTTGCTTGGAACTTTGCAAATTCCCAAACTAAAGGCACTCATGCACCTAAATGCTGCCTAAATTTACTGAGTAACCCCCTGTTCAAAAGAAACCCTGCGAACCCGTGACCATTTGCAAAATTCACCGTCAAAAATCATTTCTAACTAAGTTTTGCTGAGAGAATCTTCATACTGCCCCTGTAGTGACTCTGTTTGCCAATATCCTCTACAGGAACTTCCCTCATTTGGCTAAAATCATCCTCTTTTCTCTCTGCAAATTGCCCACAGTCTCTTAAAGCAGGGAATTCATTAACAAAAGAGAAGTCTGTCTAGACTCTAAACTCTCTAAATTGCCTCTTTTATCATAACTACAGATAGTGAAGACCATTCCCTCATTTAAACTCAGTCTGCAGCTCTTTTGCAAATCCTCATAAGCTCTTTCATCAGTCTGTTGTTGTACTAATCCTGGTTCCAAGGATAAACACAGATAAACCTCAAAATGGCCACTCCCACAGCTTTAAATATTTCCCCCTTGAATGCACCACATAGGAACTTGGAATGGCTGCCCCTTGCTGACAGGGATTACCAAATGAAGGAAACAGTGGAACTGACCAACAAATATCACATTGAATCCTTTTGTGAGATAAGGAAAAGATACAGAATCAATGTTTATATCCTTGGTATCTGGGAGTCCAATCTGCCGATTTATTATCTCCCACAAGTAAATGTATTGCCTGACCTTATCCATCAATGTTGTGAGAATTATGAGCCCACTCAAAGAGCAGTTTTGGCTCCATCTGGGACTGTTCTGTTTCACATCACCCCTCAAGCCATAAACAGGATGCTGAACTTTGAGCCAACAAAGCCTCTGGTTCCTCTCTCCATGAAACTTCTGCTTGACCAAGGTGCCAAGCTGCCCAGCTCAGAGATCACAAGAATTGCCCAGCTGTTCATGCAACCAGATTTTCAGCCCCGGCAGCCTCCTCCTTATCTACATGTGTGGTTTAATGAAACAGGGAGAATGCTGGTAGACATTATATCCTGCATCTTAGGATTCAATACCAGTGAGTATGTTGATGAGACAGTTTTGGTAATGTTGTCCATGTTTGCTCCAGGACAGCCCCCTGCTGTCCAGTATGATTATGCCACCTTCATAGCTGATAAGATTCATGAGAAATTCATGAACCTGGAGAGAGAAAGGGTGTTCAAACATACCTCCTACATATATCATTTGCTGCTGTACTATCATCCTGATAGTTTCCCAGTTTTCCTCAGAAAATTGGATGCCAAGGGCGAGCGAAGGTCTATAATATTTTGGTCATCAGTCTGCCACCATGTTTATTACTCTCCATATACCTACTGCGAGTTTATTGACCTATTTATACACCCAGCTTCCTCCTTACTGGTGAGCACTCCTCTTCCTAGACTCACTGATGAGATGCAAAAGATTCTGCAGCTTTCCAAAAGCTACAACATTGGTGACTGGTATTTTTACCAAAACCACACAGTAATCAGGATTTATGGCTATGAATTGGCCCCTTACAGGCTGCCCAAATATGTCCCCATGAGACTCTTTGCCTTGGAATACTTCCAGCAATTTGGTAATGCAGATATGATTCATTTCTATGGCAAAAGCAAAAAGGCATAGCTCAAGATTAGGCATCAATTGGGCCCATTTATTTTCAATAAGAGAGAAGAAGCCTGGGTGGAGGCAGACAAAATGTTGAAAAATTAACTATTACTAAAAACAAGCTTTTATTGGGCACCATATGACCCTAATCACTTTATAAGCCTTAGAAGAGTCAAATACAAGCTTGCAGCATATGAACACTGCAATATCCCTCAAATTGAACAATATGCTAATCAACAAGAATGGGTAAAGGGCACACTAGTTGAAGAATTTTCTGAGGAAGAGATAGCAGAAAAAGCAATCAAAGACCTTGAAAAAGTAGTTGACTTGGAATCTTTTGGACAGGTATTTTTCACAGCCCCTCGGCACCTTGGAGAAGGCACCTCATCTGCCACGGCCTCCCAGCAACCTGCCCAAGTAAGTGCCCCATCAGCAACAACAGATAAAGGTAAAGGGGTGCAGCATTCAGAAGAGCAAGTAGACAATTTGGAACAGTAAGAAACAATGGCAGATCGGCCTACTTCTACAGATGAACAAAGTCAAGGGCAAGACCCTTCTACTCAAGCAAAGGCGACATAAATCCTAGTGTTACAGACACCTCTTAATGAGGAAAGGGCAAAGAAAAGGGATAGACAAGAAGAAACCCCTCCAGGGACATCTACCGAGTAGTAAGGGGAAAAGAGACAGAGGTTAAATCTTTTTTTAGAAGAGGAAATGCCAGGAGGACAAATAGAACGACAAATTCCCACAAGCATGGAGACATCGGCCAGCTCCTTTCAGCAGGAGCAAGAGAGACAACAAGGGGTGGAGGTAACATCCACCAGGCAACAGAGCCGACAGGGCTCTGACATCAAAAAAGCATTTACTGATATCAAGGCTAGAAATGAGCCAGTGAGATACCAGTTGTACAACCAGTTGCTAAGGATGGCACCCACCAATCAGCAAAGGCTAATGTCAGCCTATGACATCCAGGAAGGAAAAATGACTCTCAGTCATTTCAGACCTACAATGCAGCAACCCCAATCAGTTGCTGACTATATTAGAACCAATATGGAAGTGTTCGCCAAAGATATCCATCCGATGGACCAGATTGAATTGCACAAGCAGATCGGGGAAATGGTATATTTTACCTTGGCAGATAAAACATTGTTAGCCCATAGATTGCAAAACTCTTTGCACAATACTTCTGCCCAACTAGAATTGGAGAAAGCTTCATCACAGGCCAAGGACAATAGGATCAAATCCTTGGAGGAGATCATTATAGAGCTGGGACATGATCCCACTGATCCCAAGGGCATGCAAGCTTTGATAAAAAAGAAGGACAAAGACATAGCCGCCCTTAGAAGACAAATCAAGCTACCATCTACATTGCATCCTCAAACTACAGAGGTAGCACAAAAAAAAGAAGAGCAGGATGTGGTAGCTTTGCTTATGACCTTGCATAAAAGGTTGATAGAGATAGAAAGTGCCCTGGAGGCATCATTACAGGGAAGACAGGGAGAGTTGGCCTCTCAGCCAATTCAAACTGCTCAGATCTTTACAGCTACTCCTCCTACGACCACCACAACAGTCCCTCCCCCTACTCCAGCATCAGAAGCAGGTACCTCAAGTTCAGCACCAATTTCAGCAACTACTACAGCACCTGCAGAGCAAGAGACCAGCCTGAGAATGGACAATATGATGAAAGAAATAGAAGCCCTGGAATTGCAAATGGCGGAATTGAAAGAGACCAAAGAAAAGCTGGTTAAAATTGAGGAAAAATATGACAAGTCAAAGCAGGATGTAGCTGAGAAGACAAGGGAAGTAAAAGCCCTGGAAAAAAGGATAAAAGAACTGGAGAAGGAGCTCACTTTTGATAGAACTCTAGCTGATATCAAGAAAATTCTGTGGGCCAAGATTGGCCAATCCATTACAAACCAATGGAAATCCATTGAAACCATGCATGAGCAAATGGATTTGATAGGCATAGCTCAATTTGAAAATAAAAAAGCTAGAGCATCTTTGGGTAATATGCCTGAGCAAGCTAATAGGATGATCCAATTCCTGAACACTCACACCAAGGAGCAGTTGGCAGCAATAGGACTGACACTATCTTGCTAGTAAAAAGGGTGTTGACCCTAAGGAATTTTGTGCAGACCTTGGAAAGAAAGTGCCAAGAGATGCAAGCAGAGGTAGATGAGTTCAGAATAAAGATCACGACATTATAGAGCAGAGGGCTACCCAGCCTAGTAACCAGTGCTGGAAGACTGCTGTCACATGAGCATTATGCCAACAGGGTGACCAATTATGCTTCCAATCAAATCACAGCTTCCTCAAGCACAACAGAAGAAACAGGGCCTCCATCTGGACAGAGTGTCTTTGATAAATTAGAAAATCTATTCTACATTGCACACGAGATAAACCATCTCTTTGAGGTCTAGCCAAACTTTTATAGATACACCGAAGCTGATGAGACACTGATCAAAATACAAAGGCATCAGCTACCTACAGAGGATTGGTGGAGAGGAATTATGGAGACATTGCTCAAGTGATTTTGATTATTAATTCTTTTTGTAAGCTACAAGTCAGCACATACAGATGGTATGCTCCACTTGTCAAAGGGGAAGAAAAGGTAATGCAAGGCAGAAACAGAATGATCACTATAGCTCAATGAATGCAAAGAAGCCGAGCACCGATGATGAAGAAAAAGACAGCAACAAGCAGCATAAGAGCGGCACACACAGAATAAATGCGCAGAAGGCAGCCGACTCATTCAGCCCAGAAAGTCAAAACTCCTCTGACAAATTGGACAGCTAGCGCATTCATATTTACTACAGCATTTATTCCTTCACTTACTACTTCTTAAATAGTTGGTAAAGAAAGTTATGAGTTAAAAGCTTATCCTCATGATATTTTGTATCCTCCTTTTGTATAAATACCCCCCCATAATATGTATTTGGGGTTGGTAATTTCACTTCTGAACTACACTGTAAGTTATCAAAGCTATATAATACAAAGGTTGCTGGAATTTCGTTGTGCTGAACCATCTGAATGTGGAACTGAAGCTCTGGGAACGCTACAGAATTCTTGCGTCTTTTATGGATCAATAAGTCCCTCTTCTCTGTGTTTTTATGTTTTCTATGTGTGCAATTTCATGTATGTTCCATAAACTTGGTAGCAAAGAAGAAGAATAGCACAGAATTTGCTTAAGGGTACTCTGTGTTCAATCTCAGTTACTGTATATGTTTTCTTTAGAATTAATCATAAATAGGAATCCTTAATTGCTCCTATTTGCATTGGTTCCTTCATTCTGAATATTGATTAGGAATTCTTTATTGCTCCTTACTAATCTTCATGCACTTCCCCTCTGCCAGCATAATGAAAGATTCTTGAGTGCCTTTCATTCTCTGACTTAATTTCACCATTTCAGATATCAAAATTGCTCCTAAATTGACTACCCTTCTCTGTAGCAAACTCCTTTTACCAAATGAACACTTCAACACTTCACCAGTTCATTCACTCTGACTCCATCTACCCAATGGAAGAAACTGTTTCCTGCTTGCATCCCTGTTCCACCTGAAATTACCTTCCAACAAAACCGAAGCAAAACTTGTGCATAATAGCTAGCTTAAAATACTCCATAAACAAAGCTAAAACTACAAAGAGAGAGCCCTCTCTGGTTGCAGGTAGGCTAGGACTTGTAGCTAAAAGATTGGTTAGTGGTTACCTCGGCCGTATTCCCTTTAGGAGGCAGGGAACAACCTGAGTGACACCATCATTGGCGACTCCACTGGGGATCGAACGTTTATTTGTAACTACTGTTTATTTTCTAAAAACTACAGATGGAGCCTGAAGTCAGCCAGGTAGCCTCCGAAACTGTTCTTGCTGTGCATTTACAGGAGTAAGTAAAAGCTGCTTCAGTCAATCTCCAGCATAGTTCTAGACTATAAACAGTTGTCCCAAACATCTGATCAGTTTCCCTATTTTAACATATTCAAAGGGAAAACCCAAAGCCTCCCATATTTCAAAGAAAATACCAAAACAGATTTAGAAGCTGGCTCCAAAGAAGAAAACTCGGTACACCAGGTCAAATCCCGACCCAGATCCTCCAGCTGTTTTTGAAAATCCCAACTTAATCCCAAAGATCCTTAGGAAACAAGAGGAACAAGAAGATTTTGCTAATTCAAGCCCTGAAACAGTTCAGCAAAACTATATTCCAACCCCTGCTAAAGCTTCAGTTTGTCCTCACATTGCTCCTACTTCTCCTTCTTCCTCATCCACCTCTCAAAGCACTTTCCCTACCCCTCCAACCACTGCACATATTTCAACTCCGTTCCCCGCAGTTCCAGCTATCCCATTTCTTCCCGTTGTCCCATTTTTCCCTGTAAATATGGAAAATAGATATGCTCCTTTACAGTTACCTGGAAATCCTGGGGCTATGCCTCAAGATTATCAAAGTAAGATCACTTATTTTGATGGTACTGGTACCTATACAGCCCAACAGCATACAAAGAAAATGCAGGACTATTTTGAGAACTATGAAATTGAAGATGATGATGTAAGAATGAAGATTTTCGTCCAAAGTCTAACTGGTGATGTTAGGACTTGGTTTAGAGCACTTGTTGTCAACTCTATAGCCAATCCTGATGCCCTTTATCAGTCATTTTTGAATAGGTGGGAAAAGAAGAAGGATCCATTGCATATCTATCAGAGTATGACAGTATAAAAAGAGGCCCACAAGAAACTGTCCTAGATTATTGTGCTAGATTCAACAGTGTATACAATGCCATCCCTTAAAACCTCAGACCTCCACCTGACTTAGCCTTAATCAAATTCCCTGATGGATTTGATTATGACATGGCATATCAACTGAGGGAAAGGGCCCCTCCAACCTTAGCAAACATGTAGAATATAGCTGTTAGTGTAGAGGCAAATCTCATTGCCAAAAGAAATCGAGCAAGAGCTGAAAGAAGAACAAATTTCAAGGAAGAACCTTCAGCATTTGAACAAAATCTTGATGCAATCATCAAAGGCATGGACAGACTTGGAGATAGAGTAGAGAACATTGAAAGGAAATCATCTTGGGAAGGGCAGCCAAGTAACACAGCAAGGAACCCAAATTTTAGAAAAAACCAAGGTCCAAATGTTGGAAGGGCTGGCCTTGACTAGAACATCAGACCTCCATTTCAAGAGAACTATGCCGAGGCCTCGAAATCTAGTGAACCAACAGAGAACCCTCACATCAACTTAATGGGTTTAGACAGTGAACAACAAGTCTTTCTAACACAAGAAGATCAAGAGGCCCATAATTTCAATCAATTTCAAATCAAATCAGGAGAGTCATTCGACTTTAGAGAAGGCTATGATGCAGCAGTCTATGAGGTCCATAAACAGTACAAGTTGAGAAGTAGAACCATAGATGTGCCTGAACCTACCAAACTAAAGGATACTAAACAGCCAAAGAAGGCAAAAGATAAAGCTGTCTTGACAGAACTCCCTGCCAAAACAGACTTAAATCCAACGGAAGTCATTGTGGAAGATATATCAGATGTACAGCCCTTTAAAAATCAGCCATACACTCCCTCTCCTCCAAAAGAAAATGTAACCGGCCCTCCTGAAAATAATTTAAAAACCGATTTGATCCAAAACAAAATTCAGCATGAGGAGAAAGTCATTGAAAATCCAGCTGAAAAGGAAAAGTTTGTTGTCCACAACACAAAAGTGCAGATAGAAAAACCCTTTAATTTAGAAATAGAAATAGGTAAGCTGAAAATAGCCATTCCTCTCTTTGAACTTGCCAAACATAAAGTGTACAAACATCAAATCAATAGGTCATTGCAAATATCAGAGAACAGGGATGCAGTTAATGTTCTTGATGATCAACCAGAGTTAATTTTTGGTCTTGAAGTCAATGGTAAAATAGTATATGGAGGAGTTCCTCCATTTTATGTGAGCTTAAAAATTCATGACAAAGTGCTCCATAATGCAATGTTTGATTCAGGAGCTTCCCACAACTTAATGCCTAAATCTGTGATGGAAAGACTAGACCTAGACATCACAAGACCCTACAAAGATTTGTTTTCATTTGATTCCAGCCAAGTCAGGTGTCTAGGCCTAATCAAAGACCTTTGTGTATCCTTAGTCCAATATCCAGCTAAAACAATCTTGATGGATGTGGTGGTAGCTGACATTCCACCCAAGTATGGCATGCTTTTATCCAGATCTTGGGGTGCAAAACTCCAAGGATCTTTGCAGCTAGACATGTCCTATGCCACTATTTCAGTATTTGGACAACCAAAGAGATTGTACCGTGAAACACTGATGAAATATGTGGTGAGTAGTCAAGAAAAGCCCCAAAATTTCCCCATCTATGCAATGCATTCCGACATGGATTCATTCATTTTATATAATGCTGACATGTGCCCCAAAACTGATGCCAAAATCCTGATAATAGCACAACCAGAAAGAATGAATGAACAATCTACTGATCAAGATCAAAAAATTGTCAATGTGACTAATGACTTACAGGAACCCAATCTGCCCACTAAACAAATTTCCAAAACTCTCAATACAAGTCATAACCAAGAAATCTTATGGTACTTAGAGTTTGATGGCTCAGTAAACAAATTAGGAGCAGGGGCAGGGGTTTGGATACACAACATGCAAAATGACCATGCTGAAGGTCATGCATATAGATTAAACTTCAGATGCACAAACAATATGGCCGAGTATGAAGCCCTTTTGCTAGGACTCAAGCTGATCAGAGGACTAGGTGCAACAAAAATTTCAATACTAGGGGATTCTGATCTGATCATACAGCAGATAAAGGGAAATTTCGTTACTAATGATCTTAGGTTGAGGGCTTACAGAGGGGCAGCCATTGAAATACTTAACACTTTCTTAGAATTTCAGCTCACCAAAATCTCAAGAAAGCACAATTTACATGCACATAGCTTGGCAACCTTTTCCAGCACATGCAAGCTACCATTTGAACCCAACCACAATTTCACGGCTGAAATCAAACATAGGCCCGTAGTCCCAGATAATATCAAAAACTGGCAGATCTTTGAAAATGACACACAGATAAATAACTTCCTGACTTTGAAGGAGGAATTCTCCAGCATGAACATTGATACTAGCACTATGGATGATCAACAACAGATAGACAGAATTGAACAAAATATATCAGCTGAGACAACAAATCTGATTTTGCATCCAACCACTCTTGATGACAAGAATGTACAACAACTGAAGGAAACAGATTGTGATGAAATAGCTGAGGCAGAAGCTGAAGTAATTGAACTAAAAGACAATTTTCTGCCCACAGGTTTAACCCCTTTGGAGGATTTATTCGATTCAAATGACATTTCAAGGAAGCCAAAAATGCAACCACTGAATGCTGAAATTGAGGACTGTAACATTGGAACCACACAAAATCCCAGAATGATAAAACTATCCAAAGCATTGCCTGCTGATCAGAAATTGAAATACATTGACTTGTTTAAGGAATTCCAAGATGTGTTTGCTTGGGGTTATGAGGACCTCAAATCCTATGATACCTCAATCATCCAACATACTATATCTTTGAAAGAGAATAAAAAACCGTTTAAACAAAAGCTTAGAAGGGTGAACCCTGTCCTTCTTCCCTTGATTGAAAAGGAAGTTAAACGAATGTATGAGGCAGGAATCATTGCTCCAATTAGGTTCTCAGAGTGGATTTCAAATCTAGTCCCTACTAGGAAGAAAACGGGAGAGATAAGACTGTGTGTTGACTTGAGAAATTTGAACAAAGTCTCTCTCAAAGACCATTACCCCTTGCCCAAAATGGATCATATCATACAAAGGGTAGTGGGAGCCTCTAGGATTTCATTGTTAGATGGATTCTCAGGATTCAATCAGATTTTAGTCCACCCGGATGATCATGACAAAACTGCCTTTACAACACCTTGGGGAACCTTTAAATATGTCAAAATGCCTTTTGGACTAAAAAATGTAGGGGCCACTTTTCAAAGAGCAATGGACATAGCCTTTGCCAAAGAAATCCATGATTTCCTAGTAATCTACCTTGATGATCTCACTGCCTTTTCAAAATCAGACCAAGAACACTTAGAACATTTGAGGCAAGTATTCCTAATTTGCAGAAAATATGGCATATCATTGAATCCAAAGAAATCACTGTTTGTCCTAGAGGAAGGCAAGCTCCTAGGTCACATCATTTCAAAAGATGGCATTAGGATTGACCCGGACAGGATTCAAGCTATCCTTCAAGTGCTCATCCAAGAAACATCAAAGAACTGCAAGCTTTTCTCGGAAAGATTAATTTCCTAAGAAGGTTCATTCCCAATTTGGCTGAGCTAATTAGACTGTTAAACGATATGCTGAAGAAGGATTCTAAAGTCAAGTGGACCATGGAAGCCAAACAAGCCTTTGAGGACATCAAAAGAGCTTTGACAAATACACTAGTCCTCACCAGCCCCAGGTTTGATAGAGATTTCATCATCTTTTCCTTTGCCTCTGAACATACAATTGCTACTGTCCTATTGCAAAGAGATGACCAAGGGTGTGAGAAGCCCATTTCCTTCTTCAGCAAAGCCCTTAGAGATGCTCCCTTAAAATATCAAATCATGGAAAAGCAAGCTTATGCCCTTGTAAAGGCCATCAAGGATTTCAGAGTTTACATTTTATACTCACATGTCATAGCCTATGTTCCAAATGCAGTAGTCAAGGACATTTTAACTCAAGAAGGAATTGAAGGCAAGAGGGGCAAATGTATTTCCAATATCTTAGAATATGACATTGAAATCAAGCCTACAAAATTGATAAAAGGGCAGGGACTAGCCAAACTGATGATTGAAACCAATTTCCAAGCCCTTGATATCAATGAACTGGACAACGAATAGGAGATGGCGACTCCACAGATCAATCAAGCCTTTTTACAATCCCCTTGGTATGCTGACATATGTTTTGTATTGTTAAACCTACAAGCTCCTCCAGGGTTGTCCAGGACAAAAAAGAGATTCTTGAAAATGAAGGCATCAAAATTTTGTATTATAGACAATGTTTTGTTTTGGAAAAATCATGAAGGAATTTTACTTAATTGCCTAACATTGGATGAAACTGACAATGTCCTCAAGGAATTTCATCCAGGTGACTGTGGAGGACACTTATACTGGAAATCAACAGCTGATAAAATCCTAAGGGCTGGATTTTATTGGCCCTCCCTGTTCGCTGATGTGAAAAAAATTGTAATATCTTGCCACAAGTGCCAAATTTTTGAAGGCAAAAGAAAGTTGTTACCTTTACCCCTCAAACCCATTTAAATTGAAAGACCATTCCAACAATGGGGTTTAGACTTCATCGGTGAAATCCGTCCTCCATCTTCTGGCCAACATAGGTGGATTTTGACCGCCACAGACTACTTTACCAAATGGATAGAAGCCATCCCTTGTAGGCAAGCCAATGATTCAATCATCATTCAATTTTTAGAAACCAACATCTTGTCCAGATTTGGCTGTCCATATAAAATTATTCCAGACAATGCTGTTGCTTTCAAATCCAAAAGAATGATCAACTTTTGCCACAAATACCACATGACCTTGGGCCATTCCACAGCCTATTACCCTCAAGGCAATGACCTAGCTGAGTCCTCCAACAAAAGCCTCATCAACATCATCAAAAAAGTCTTGGAGGAAAATAAGAAAAATTGGCATAAAAAACTTGTGAATGCTCTATGGGCAGACAGATTGACCACTAAAAGATCTATTGGTATAAGTCCCTATGAATTGGTTTATGGAATGGAGGCAAGATTTCCTTCATCTTTGGGAATCCCTGTGATCAAGTTACTACAAGAAATACAAGCAGAGCCTAATGATATTCAAAGAAGGATCAATCAAACTATTTACTTGCAGCAAACAAGAGAAGAAGTATATAAGAGAACCCAAGTTCTACAAGATAAACTCAAGAATATCTTTGATAAAAGAACAAAAGCTGAAGATTTCTTCATAGGAAACAAAGTGCTGAGATGGGACTCTAGGAGGGAAGATAAAGGAAAACATGGCAAGTTTGATTTCCTATGGAAGGGGCCATATATTATTCAAGTTGTACAAGGTAGTAACACTTATTTTTTGAGTAGTTTGGATGGCACAAATACTGAAGAAGGCCCAGTCAATGGGAGAATGCTCAAACATTATTTTGATCCCCTTTGATGAACACAACACAGCTATATATTGTACATAAATATTTGTATTTCCAGCATTTTTATTTACAGCAATTTGATAAGGAACAACATGCAGCGGACTTTGATGAAAAAGTCAAGGAATTACATTACTTTTAGTGTATATTTTGAAATTACAACAAAGGATCAAGAACAAGACTTGGGAAGGCTAAAGATGTTGATAAGCAGTCAGAAAAATCAGCAAAGACTGAGTTGTAATTTTGCACAGAGCAGCTCAAAAAGGTACTACATACAGGTTACAAAGATTCAGATCATTGGTCTCCAAGAGAAGGGAGTTTTAGGCCACAGCAAAAGTTGAAAAATAAGGCAATCTGACCTGCTGTTCTTGGCCTTTCACAAGGAAAGGCCATCCCCAAGTGGAGCCACTGTTAGGTTCCTATACCAATAGGTTTCATTTTTCATGATTGACCTGGGAAGTGCCAAATATGTTCATCTTTTCATGCTGCAAAGGTTCCATATTTTGTAAAAGCATTAGAGGAAAATTAAAAAATGTAAAGAGGGTATGCCCTAAAAGAAAAATCAGAGGGCAAGAAAAATCAATTGGTCAGAAAAAATAATAGAAATGAACCCCAAAGAAAGACCAGGAAAGTGGCTAGCCAAAATGCCACTGCTAGCTTGATGGATGGCCCAACAGTTCAATCTGGACCATGCCATGTTTTAAATTGCTTGTTCTAGACTAGAGAATGAATACCTGTCCAAACAGTTCAAGCTTGGCAGATGAATAGATAGGCAGAGAAATGAAGGAGCCCAATTGCTTAATCTGGGCCCTTGGAAGAAATAAGGGTAGATTTAGATAGGAGGACAGTCAAAAGAAAAGAGGACAATCAGGGTTTTCTAGTTCAAATGCACCCAATCAAATGGAAGAAAAAATGCTAGGTATATTAGGTTGGGTAGGTAATTTGAGGTTGCAGAAGCAGGTGGGTGCTCATTATTGACTTGTCAAGGGAGACTCAAATCATCAGTGACATAAGCACTAAGGCAATTGTTTGAACTATGGAACAATGGATGCATGACTAACCTCCCCTTTCCTCCCTCACAACAAACACTCACTAACATCCCTTAAAGAGATTGAGATCTGCTCAAAAACTCTTAAATTTCATTTCATATCCATGAAAAACTTAAGTAAAACTTCTGGTTTGCTTAAAGGCTCAAAGCCACATTTCTTGTGTAAAATCATCATTCCAACTTCCTCTCATGCCTAAGTTCACCTTATAAGCTTGGTATTCATCCATACAATCTCAATCCATAAAGTCATACTAACTGCTAACTCTATTATTTAACTCCCGCCCCTTGGCACTATAGCTATACGACCTAAGTTCGGGGAAATGCTAAGTTCATTCGGGGCTTACATTAACCCCTCCGCGTCCACTTACTTTTGGATTAGTTTAACCTTTGGTTAAATTAATAACTGTGTTAACCCTCCCTCCTATACCATACTTTATCTCATCCCTCACTCATATTTTGTGTTGGATTGATTTAATACAATGTTTTAAACCAATAAACATGCCTATGCTGTATATAACACATATAACCCGTTTTTCCAAAGTTTGAACCCCCGCCATATAAATAAATAATATTTAATACATGAGCGGGCCTTGTACATTATCGTACCAGCAACTTCGTGCTCCGTCAACCCTCCGATCCGCCCTCCCAGATCCGACGACCCTCGCCGATTTCGGAGCCGCCCCTACGTACGGGAGTTAGCGTCCGATAGCATGGCGGTTTTCCCGTCGTACAAAAGATGCGTGTCCTTTTTTGATTGCGTCGGGCGGGCTCTGACACATACCGCCCCGTACCAAAGGTGGTCCGATAAAACCGTTTACCGCCTTCTGTCCCCGTTGCCAGCGTCATATGCCACGCCAGCCGCCATGCCACTGTTCCGTCCTACCTGTCTGCCTAATCATCCGGCCACGTCATCATCCTAGTCAACTGCCACGTCACCATGCCGTACCCGCTACCTGCCAAATGACATCATGCTGACGTCATCCCGAAAAAGCACCAAAAGTGCCAAAAGTCCCGAATTTTCATAAAATATGCCAAGTCGATCGTTTTTGTTCATTTTCATTGGACAATTTGGAAGCTCTGTGCATGCTGTTTTACATCGTTTGTCCGCCCAAGTGCAAATTCGATCATCTGAGCCGCTGCCGCCTGCAATTTCGACTCCATTACTCGCCATTGAACCAGCTCAACACTCTCGACTCCATAAAACCAGGTATTTGCCCAAATTTTACTTGTTTACCCCTGTTTTTGCCGATTTCTCCATTTTACTTGCTTGGAACTTTTCAAATTCCCAAACTAAAGGCACTCATGCACCTAAATGTTGCATAAATTTACTGAGTAACCCCTTGTTCAAAAGAAACCCTGCGAACCCGCGACCATTTGCAAAATTCACCGTCAAAAATCATTTCTAACTAAGTTTTGCCGAGAGAATATTCATACTGCCCCTGCAGTGACTCCTTTTGCCAATATCCCCTACAGGAACTTCCCTCATTTGGCTAAAATCATCCTCTTTTCCCTCTGCAAATTGCCCACAGTCTCTTAATGCAGGGAATTCATTAACAAAAGAGAAGTCTGTCTAGACTCTAAACTCTCTAAATTGCCTCTTTTATCATAACTACAGACAGTGAAGACCATTCCCTCATTTAAACTCAGTCTGCAGCTCTTTTGCAAATCCTCAGAAGCTCTTTCATCAGTCTGTTGTTGTACTAATCCTGGTTCCAAGGATAAACACAGATAAACCTCAAAATGGCCACTCCCACAGCTTTAAATATTGCCCCCTTGAATGCACCACATAGGAACTTGGAATGGCTGCCCCTTGCTGACAGGGATTACCAAATGAAGGAAACAGTGGAACTGACCAACAAATATCACATTGAAACCTTTTGTGAGATAAGGAAAAGATACAGAAGCAATGCTGATATCCTTGGTATCTGGGAGTCCAATCTGCCAATTTATTATCTCCCACAAGTAAATGTATTCCCTGACCTTATCCATCAATGTTGTGAGAATTATGAGCCCACTCAAAGAGCAGTTTTGGCTCCATCTAGGACTGTTCTGTTTCACATCACCCCTCAAGCCATAAACATGATACTGAACTTTGAGCCAACAAAGCCTCTGGTTCCTCTCTCCATGAAACTTCCGCTTGACCAAGGTGCCAAGCTGCCCAGCTCAGAGATCACAAGAATTGCCCAACTGTTCATGCAACCAGATTTTCAGCCCCGGCAGCCTCCTCCTTATCTACATGTGTGGTTTAATGAAACAGGGAGAATGCTGGTAGACATTATATCCTGCATCTTAGGATTCAATACCAGTGAGTATGTTGATGAGACAGTTTTAATAATGTTGTCCATGTTTGCTCCAGGACAACCCCCTGCTGTCCAGTATGATTATGCCACCTTCATAGCTGATAAGATTCATGAGCAATTCATGAACCTGGAGAGAGAAAGGGTGTTCAAACATACCTCCTACATATATCATTTGCTGCTGTACTATCAGCCTGATAGTTTCCCAGTTTTCCTCAGAAAATTGGATGCCAAGGGGGAGCGAAGGTCTGTAATATTTTGGTCATCAGTCTACCACCATGTTTATTACTCTCCATATACCTACTGTGAGTTTATTGACCTATTTATACACCCAGCTTCCTCCTTACTAGTGAGCACTCCTCTTCCTAGACTCACTGATGAGATGCAAAAGATTCTGCAGCTTTCCAAAAGCTATAGCATTGGTGACTGGTATTTTTACCAAAACCACACAGTAATCAGGATTTATGGCTATGAATTGGCCCCTTACAGGCTGCCCAAATATGTCCCCATGAGACTCTTTGCCTTGGAATACTTCCGGCAATTTGGTAATGCAGATATCCTTCATTTCTATGGTAAAAGAAAAAAGGCACAGCTCAATATTAGGCATCAATTGGGCCCATTTATTTTCAATAAGAGAGAAGAAGCCTGGGTGGAGGCAGACAAAATGTTGAAAAATTTCCTGTTACTAACAACAAGCTTTTATTGGGCACCATATGACCCCAATCACTTTATAAGCCTTAGAAGAGTCAAATACAAGCTTGCAGCATATGAACATTGCAATATCCCTCAAATTGAACAATATGCTAATCAACAAGAATGGGTAAAGGGCACACTAGTTGAAGAATTTTCTGAGGAAGGGATAGCAAAAAAAGCAATCAAAGACCTTGAAAAAGCAGTTGACTTGGAATCTTTTGGACAGGTATTTTTGACAGCCCCTCGGCACCTTGGAGAAGGCACCTCATCTGCCACGGCCTCCCAGCAACCTTCCCAAGTAAGTGCCCCATCAGCAACAACAGATAAAGGTAAAGGGGTGCAGCATTCAGAAGAGCAAGTAGACAATTTGGAACAGCAAGAAACAATGGCAGATCGGCCTACTTCTACAGATGAACAAAATCAAGGGCAAGACCCTTCTACTCAAGCAAAGGCGACAGAAATCCCAGTGTTACAGACACCTCTTAATGAGGAAAGGGCAAAGAAAAGGGATAGACAAGAAGAAACCCCTCCAGGGACATCTACCGAGCAGCAAGGGGAAAAGAGACAGAGGTTAAATCCTTTTTCAGAAGAGGAAATGCCAGAAGGACAAATAGAACAACAAATTCCCCCAAGCATGGAGACATCGGCCAGCTCCTTTCAGCAGGAGCAAGAGAGACAACAAG
Organism: Pinus tabuliformis; assembly: GCA_031772625.1. NCBI lineage: Eukaryota > Viridiplantae > Streptophyta > Pinopsida > Pinales > Pinaceae > Pinus > Pinus tabuliformis. Next base: position 476,779,109 of record CM062812.1, on the reverse strand, counting down.
GGGTGGAGGTAACATCCACCAGGCAACAGAGCCGACAGGGCTCTGACATCAAAAAAGCATTTACTGATATCAAGGCTAGAAATGAGCCAGTGAGATACCAGTTGTACAACCAGTTGCTAAGGATGGCACCCACCAATCAGCAAAGGCTAATGTCAGCCTATGACATCCAGGAAGGCAAAATGACTCTCAGTCATTTCAGACCTACAATGCAGCAACCCCAATCAGCTGCTGACTATATTAGAACCAATCTGGAAGTGTTCGCCAAAGATATCCATCCGATGGACCAGATTGAATTGCACAAGCAGACCGGGGAAATGGTATATTCTACCTTGGCAGATAAAACATTGTTAGCCCATAGATTGCAAAACTCTTTGCACAATACTTCTGCCCAACTAGAATTGGAGAAAGCTTCATCACAGGCCAAGGACAATAGAATCAAATCCTTGGAGGAGATCATTATAGAGCTGGGACATGATCCCACTGATCCCAAGGGCATGCAAGCTTTGATAAAAAAGAAGGACGAAGACATAGCCGCCCTTAGAAGACAAATCAAGCTGCCATCTACATTGCATCCTCAAACTACAGAGGTAGCACAACAAAAAGAAGAGCAGGATGTGGTAGCTTTGCTTATGACCTTGCATAAAAGGTTGATAGAGACAGAGAGTGCCCTGGAGGCATCATTACAGGGAAGACAGGGAGAGTTGGCCTCTCAACCAATTCAAACAGCTCAGATCTTTACAGCTCCTCCTCCTACGACCACCACAACAGTCCCTCCCCCTACTCCAGCATCAGAAGCAGGTACCTCAAGTCCAGCACCAATTTCAGCAACTACTACAACACCTGCAGAGCAAGAGACCAGCCTGAGAATGGACAATATGATGAAAGAAATAGAAGCCCTGGAATTGCAAATGGCGGAATTGAAAGAGACCAAAGAAAAGTTGGTTAAAATTGAGGAAAAATATGACAATTCAAAGCAGGATGTAGCTGAGAAGACAAGGGAAGTAAAAGCCCTGGAAAAAAGGATAAAGGAACTGGGGAAGGAGCTCACTTTTGATAGAACTCTAGCTGATATCAAGAAAATTCTGTGGGCCAAGATTGGCCAATCCATTACAAACCAATGGCAATCCATTGAAACCATGCATGAGCAAATGGATTTGATAGGCATAGCTCAATTTGAAAATCAAAAAGCTAGAGCATCTTTGGGTAATATGCCTGAGCAAGCTAATAGGATGATCCAATTCTTGAACAGTCACACCAAGGAGCAGTTGGCAGCAATAGGACTGACACTATCTTGCTAGTAAAAAGGGTGTTGACCCTAAGGAATTTTGTGCAGACCTTGGAAAGAAAGTGCCAAGAGATGCAAGCAAAGGTAGATGAGTTCAGAATAAATATCATGACATTAAAGAGCAAAGGGCTACCCAGCCTAGTAACCAGTGCTGGAAGACTGCTGTCACATGAGCATTATGCCAACAGAGTGAACAATTATGCTTCCAATCAAATCACAGCTTCCTCAAGCACAATAGAAGAAACAGGGCCTCCATCTGGACAGAGTGTCTTTGATAAATTAGAAAATCTATTCTACATTGCACACGAGATAAACCATCTCTTTGAGGTCCATCCAAACTTTTATAGATACATCGAAGCTGATGAGACACTGATCAAAATACAAAGTCATCAGCTACCTATAAAGGATTGGTGGAGAGAAATGATGGAGACATTGCTCAAGTGATTTTGATTATTAATTCTTTTTGTAAGCTACAGGTCATCACATACAGATGGTATGCTCCACCTGTCAAAGGGGAAGAAAAGGGAGTGCAAGGCAGAAACAGAATGATCACTACAGCTCAATGAATGCAAAGAAGTCGAGCACCGATGATGAAGACAAAGACAACAACAAGCAGCATAAGAGCAGCACACACAGAATAAATGCGCAGCAGGCAGCCAACTCATTCAGCCCAGAAAGTCAAAACTCCTCTGACAAATTGGACAGCTAGCGCATTCATATTTACTACAACATTTATTCCTTCACTTACTACTTTTTAAATAGTTGGTAAAGAAAGTTATGAGTTAAAAGCTTATCCTCATGATATTTTGTATCCTCCTTTTGTATAAATACCCCCCCATAATATGTATTTGGGGTTGGTAATTTCATTTCTGAACTACGCTGTAAGTTATCAAAGCTATATAATACAAAGGTTGCTGGAATTTCGATGTGCTGAACTATCTGAATGTGGAACTGAAGCTCTGGGAACGCTATAGAATTCTTGCGTCTTTTATAGATTAATAAGTCCCTCTTCTCTGTGTTTTTATTTTTTCTATGTGTGCAATTTCATGTATGTTCCATACACTTGGTAACAAAGAAGAAGAATAGCACATAATTTGCTTAAGGGTACTCTGTGTTCAATCTCAGTTACTGTATATGTTTTCTTCAAAATTAATCATAAATAGGAATTCTTAATTGCTCCTATTTGCATTGGTTCTTTCATTCTGAATATTGCTTAGGAATTCTTTATTGCTCCTTAATAATCTTCATGCACTTTCCCTCTGCCAGCATAATGAAAGATTCTTGAGTGCCTTTCATTCTCTGACTTAATTTCACCATTTCAGATATCAAAATTGCTCCTAAATTGACTACCCTGCTCTGTAGAAAACTCCTTTTACCAAATGAACACTTCAACACTTCACCAGTTCATTCACTCTGACTCCATCTACCCAATGGAAGAAACTGTTTCCTGCTTGCATCCCTGTTCCACCTGAAATTACCTTCCAACAAAACCGAAGCAAAACTTGTGCATAATAGCTAGCTTAAAATACTCCATAAACAAAGCTAAAACTACAAAGAGAGAGCCCTCTCTGGTTGCAGGTAGGCTAGGACCTGCAACTAAAAGATTGGTTAGTGGTTACCTCGGCCGTATTCCCTTCAGGAGGCAGGGAACAACCTGAGTGATAACAGCGTGGATGCTTTGAGTTGTACATGTGCAAAATGTGTATGATCATCCTGTTGACGACCTCTATCCGGCCATTATTTTGGGGATGGAAAGCTGTGGACTTAATGAGCTTGGTGTCCAGCATCAACTAGAGACTAGACCAAAATGTACTGAGGAACCTGCTGTCCTGATCTAAGATGAAATATTGTGGGATCTGAAAGTGTACCCACACTTGTTCATAGAAGAGTTTATCAGTGGCTTCTGCTGTGCTATTCTTCTTGTAGGCCGCCGTAATGGCCATCTTCAAGAATCTGTCGATGACTACCAAAACACAGTCGTTCCCATGCTTAGTAGAAGGAAGGCCTGACATTTAATCCATGGAGATGGATTCCTAAGGTCGACTAGGGGTAGGCAACGGAGTATAGAGGCCAATAGAAATACTTTTGTAGTACTGCCACTATTTTCTTGACCCCCAAATGCCCAGTGGCCCGACTGTAGTGTGCTTCCCAAATCATCTTGGTACGCTCTCTTGAAGGAACACAAAGGTGTCCCAGGTGGCATAATAGGGAATCTTGGAGGTGAAAATATGGAACTTGCTGACCCTCCAAGGGCGTCTGGTATGTGTGGCCGAACTCTGGGTCACTTTTGTAGAGAAGTAGCCAATCAGAAGTCTTGTGCCCACAAGAGTTGAGCACGGTGGTTAACGCCATGATCGGTGGTCGACTGAGGCAATCTGCAAAATTATTGGTGCTGCCCTTCTTATACTTGATATTCAAATGGAACTGTTGTAGGTATGTGGACCACTTCTGATGGTCATCATTCTGCAACTTCCCTTGCATCTATATGAACTGTAGGGGCCGGTGGCCTGTGTGGATGAACGTTTCCTTCCCCAAAATGTAATGCTTCGATTGTCGGCAGGCCTGCACAATGGAATATATCTCTTTGTCATAAGTGGGATACTTCCAGACTGTGTCTGAAAGTGTCTCACTATGATATGCCACTGGATGCCCCTGTTGAGTAAGGACTGCCCCAATAGCATAGTCAAAGGCATCTATCTCGATCTCAAATCGTTGTTGCAAGTCTGGTAATGTGAGAACTATTGCAGAAACAAGGCAATGTTTCAACTCTGTGAATGCCTTCCATTGAGATTCAGACCAAAAGAATTTTTCTTTCGCTCCTCCTAAGTGATATGAGAGAATCCCAACATGAACCTGCAGTAGAAATTGGAAAGACCCAGAAAGCTACGAAGCTCTGTCAAAGTGGTTAGAGCTAGCCAATCCCAGATGACTTGGATCTTGGATGGATCCACATGCACCCCACGTTCATCAATAATGTATCCCAGAAACTGAACTTGGGTCATGCCAAAAGTGCATTTCTCCGAATTGGCACATATCTTGTGTTGCCGTAGTGTTTGGAGAACCTGTCGGATGTGGTGGAGTTGCTCTTCCCAACTCTGGCTGAAGATTAGGATGTCATCCAAGTATACCACTACAAATGAGTTGGTGAATGGCCACAAGATGTCATCCATCGGCCTCATGAAGGCTGCAGGAGAATTCATCAACCCGAAAAGCATAACCAACCATTCAAAAAGGCCCTCCTTGGCTTTGAAGGCAGTCTTCCACACATCAGAGGGTTCGAATGGTACCTGGTAATATCTTGGCTTCAAGTCGATCTTGCTGAAATATTTTCCCCTCTTCAGTTGGTCCAGAAGGTCATCAATCTATGGGATCGGGTACTTATTTCAGACAGTGATCTTGTTTAGCACCCGATAGTCAATACATAATCTCCAAGTCCCATCCTTCTTCTGTACCAACATGATTGGGCTCCCACAGGGCAATGAACTTGGGCGGATGTGACCTTTTCGTAGTAGTTCCTGAATCTACCTCTTGATTTTTCGTGCTCCGAAATGAAGTGCGAATAGATTGGTCCATTGGGCAGTGGTGCACGTGGGGTCAAATCGATCAATTTCTTGACTTGACAGTGCAGAGGCACCCCTGCGAGGGAGATGAAGATATCCTCGTACTCCTCCACGACCTTATCCATTGGTTTTTGTTGTGTGGAGGGGCCTTGTCTAGAGGTTGTGGCCACCATCTTCTTCTTTCCCTGAGGGCGTATCATCAGGAAAAAAAAATTCACGGTTATGGAAATGAGCTTACTGCATTATTTTGCAGTAACTAAAGAGATGGCAGTATGCGGTGCTACCTTCGGTATCCTGTACAACTTATTTCCCAAAGTAACAATAACAGCACAAGGCCTTGACTCACACACAGCATGTCACTTCCATAAGTATGGTTGGCCTAATAATACATCACAAACATTAAGGGGAGAAACGTCACATAATAGCTCATCCGTGAAGGGCTTGATGCTCTATGGAAAGTGGCACTGTTGGCTCACGCAAAGATAAGCCAAGCCGCTTCATGACCTCTGCCGAAATGTGGTTCTTTTGGCTCCCGCTGTTGACAATGAACTGTAGCGGGGAACCCTTTACCAACATCTGGGAGTGGAAGAGGCGCTCCTCCTCCTCTGGATCTTCGAGATCCTCCTTCTGGATCTTCGTGGTGGCGATGGTGGCATTGGGCTCCGCATTGATAATCTGCTTCCCTTTGTCATTCCCCTTGTCAGGTTCTGACTCAGATTCGGAGCATGCATCTGATTTCGAAGTCTTTAGCCTGGCCACTAGTCACTGCTTGGCCCGACACTCACTTGTGTTGTGAGTGGAGCTCTTATGGAACTCACACCACTTTCCCGTGTACTTCTTCAGCTTCGCGGTGTTGTTCTTTGCTTGGGGATTGGGTGGATTATCGTAGGCCACCCCACCTTGGCATTGTCCTTTGTTCTGCGGTTTAGGGGTGCCTTTCCCTTGCTTCAGATTTGCAGATCCAAAGTCTCGCTTCTTCTGTTTAAACTCTTTCTCGATCTTGATGGCATATCGGTATGCTGTGCTGAGTGAGGAGATGTTCATGAACTCCATCTCGTCCTAGATGTACTTGTGTAGGCAGCTGTGGTACTTGAGAACCAAAAACTTCTCAGAATCCTTGACACCCAACTTCGTGCGAAGGGTGTGAAAAACATTGGTAAACTCTAGTACATCTTGGTCCCTTCCCTGTCACAGTGTTGTCCACTTTATGTATTTATCCTCATAGCTCCCGACAAGGTAGTACTATTCCTTGATGGCATCTCGAAATGAGTTCCTAGTGGGTGCGGCTGAAAACAATGAGTTCGTTCTTTCATCCTTCTACTCACAATAGGTTTCCCACCAGTCCTTGATGTGGGGGGCTACTTTGAGAAGTGAAAAAGTGATCTTTTCCTGGCTAGAAAAATCATGGATGGAAAAATATCCTTCTAGTAGATTTAACCATTTATCTACAACATTTGCATCTATCTGACCCTCAAATATGGGAATGTAAAAGTTAACTTGTACCTTAAAGGGTGTGGCGCTTCCATAGTAGCTGTCGGAAGTAGATGTGTCGCCCTTGGGTAGACGTTGAAGGATCTGGACAAAGTTGTCCATCATCGCATTCCTTTGTTGCTTGAGGGCTTCTTCGAAGAAGATTTTGATAGGATCTCCTGCCCCCTCTTCTTTATTTTCATCTACCATGGGAGGTCGTCAAGATTTGCAAGGCTAGTCTTGCAAAGGTTCGACTAGTTCAAGCCCTAACTCTTTATATCCCGACCTCATTGGGGACATGCAAAGAAAAGCAAAGAAAGAGCAGACAACTTTGATACCATTGATCCAGAATTAAACAGGAACACAAAAAATTATAGATATAACCATAAATACAAAGATGCAGTAGAAATAACACTTCATTTCATTAATATCAAATACTGAAATATGCTTATAAACATAATGGAAATAAGACTAGCTCGAGTGATGGTAGCTTATCTTTGAGAAGAGATGTGGTGGCTACTTGCCTCAGAACTGTGTTACAATGAGACTCAAAGGCCTATTTATTATTGAGAAACAATGGAAAACCCTAAACATCCAAAAACCTAATCCTAGGAGATGAAGTGCCAAAACTGTGGGCCCCATTTGGGTAACTTGGTACATCAACTTCCCGAGGTCATAGCTTTGGCATACGATCTCTGTTTGGCTATCATAATGCCTTGTTTTGAAGATCTCGAAGAAAAAGCTGAAAACAAACTAGTAAGCTTTCTTGGGGCGTCTCCGGTGTCTCCGTTTTCCCTAAAAATGTCGTTTAGGGCCTCAAAACGGCTCTAGAAGTTCAAGACCCGAAAAACTGCCAAAAATAGTAAACTATGCTACAATTAAGGAAACCAAAAAACTGAAAGAGACAATGTTGGGGGTCCAAGTGAAATAGGCAGGTGGCTACCAATATCCACCTGGATCATTCCTCCCCCCTTAGGAAGCAATGGTCCCCTTTGTGTTGAGTTCCTCCATGAGATGAGGAAACTTCTATTGAACTTGGTCCCTAGTGAGCCACTTGCCCTGGTGAAGGAGTTGGCCTACTTTGACAACTCGATATAGTTGGATCCTTTGTTGTCAGGTGTTCTTGATCTGCGTGTCCATGATCTGATCAGTTGTGGCTTGTTCCATGCAATCTAGATTTAACTCTGTAGGTGTGAGCTGTTCTGCAATGTATAATGTGTCCAGCAATGGTGGGAAGTATGGTCAAAGGCGGTCCACATTGAACACTGGGTGCAAGCCAAGGAATGGAGGAATGCTGAGCTCAAATGCATTGTCTCCCACTACCTTAGTAATGGTACAAGGACCATATCGGAGTGGTCTGAGTTTTCGATAGGCTCCAGTAAGGCGTTCCTTTTGCAAATGCAACCAGACTTTGTCGTCCACATAAAATTTGTGTGGCACCCGTTGTTGATCATGTCACTACTTGTACTTAGCATTTGATTTCTCCAGAATGTCATGGACCTGCTGGCAGATATGTTGGATGTGCTCAATGAAGTTGTTTGCCTTATCGGTTTCAGGTTGAACATGAGCCGAATCTATATGAGTAGCTGCAAATGATATGGCCACATCAATGGGACATAGTGGCTGGAATCCCAAGCCCACCTGAAAAGGGCTGTGACCAGTTGAGCTGTGGAGAGCCTGGTTATAGTTGTGTTGGACATAGGGGAGGCTCTCATCCCATGTGTGTGGATGCTTTAAGTTGTACATGCACGGAACGTGTACGATCATCCTATTGACGACCTCTGCCTGGCCATTAGTTTGGGGATGGAAAGCTATGGAATTAGTGAGCTTGGTGTCCAGCATTGAACAGAGATTGGACCAAAATGTACTAAGGAACCTGCTGTCCCAATCTGGGATGATATATTGTGGGATCCCAAAGTGTACCCACACTCATTCAAAGAAGAGTTTAGCAGTGGCTTCCACTGTGATATTCTTCTTGCAGGCCGCCATAATGGCCATCTTCGAGAATCTGTCGATGACTACCAAAACACAGTCGCTGCCATGCTTAGTAGAAGGAAGGCTCGACATTTAATCCATGGAGATGGATTCCCAATGTCAACTAGGGCTAGGTAGCAGAGTATAGAGGCCTTTCTTCTTGATGGTTGGCTTGGCAATGGCATAGGAAGTGCAGGATCTGATGTACTTCTCGACATCCTTTCGAAGATTCAGCCAATAGAAATACTTCTGCAGTACTGCCACCATTTTCTCGATCCTGAAATGCCCATCAGCCCGACTGTAGTGTGCTTCCCAAATCATCTTGGCACGCTCTCTTGAAGGAACACAAAGATGTCCCAGGTGGCATAATAGGGCATCTTGGAGGTGAAAATCTGGAACTTGCTGACCCTCCAAGAGTGTCTTGTATGTGTGGCCAAATTCTGGGTAGCTTTTGTAGAGAAGTAGTCAATCAGAAGTCTCGTGCCCACAAGAGTTGAGCACGGTGGTTAACGCCATGATCGGTGGTCGGCTGAGGCAATCTGCAACATTATTGGTGTTTCCATTCTTATACTTGATATTCAAATGGAACTGTTGTAGGTATGTGGACCACTTTTGATGGCTATCATTCTGCAACTTCCCTTGCATCTGTATGAACTGCAGGGGCTGGTGGTCTGTGTGGATGACTGTTTCCTTCCCCAAAATGTAATGCTTCCATTTTTGGCAGGCCTGCATAATGGAATACATCTCTTTTTCATAAATGGGATACTTCCGGAATGTGTCTGAAAGTGTCTCAATGTGATATGCCACTGGATGCCCCTATTGAGTAAGGACTGACCCAATAGCATAGTCAGAGGCATCTGTCTCGATCTCAAATGGTTGTTGCAAGTCTGGTAATGTGAGCACTGGTGCAGAGTAGAGGCGATGTTTCAACTCTTTGAATGCATTCTGTTGAGATTCAGACCAAAATAATTTTGCTTACGCTCCTCCCAAGTGGTATGAGAGAATCCCAACGCAAACTTGCGGTAGAAATTGGCAAGACCCAGAAAGCTACGGAGCTCTGTCAAAGTGGTTGGAGCTAGCCAATCTCGGATGACTTGGATCTTGGATGGATCCACATGCACCCCCCATTTATCAATAATATATCCCAGATACTGAACCTAGGTCATGCCAAAAGTGCATTTCTCCAAATTGGCACATAGCTTGTGTTGCCGCAGTATTTGGAGAACCTGTCAGATGTGGTGGAGGTGCTCTTCCTAACTATGGCTGAAGATCATGATGTCACCTAACTATACCACTACAAATGAGTTGGTGAATGGCCGAAATATGTTATCCATAAGCTTTGTGAAGGTTGCAGGAGCATTCGTCAACCCGAAAGGCATAACCAACCATTCAAAAAGGCCCTCCTTGGCTTTGAAGGTAGTCTTCCAGTTGGTCCAGAAGGTCATCAATCCATGGGATCGGGTACCTATTCCGGACAATGATCTTGTTCAACACCCAATAGTTAATACAGAGTCCCCAAGTCCCATCCTTCTTCTCTACCAACACAATCAGGCTCCCATAGGGTGATGAACTCGGCTGGATGTGACCTTTTTGCAGTAGCTCCTAAATTTGCCTCTTAATTTTGTTGTTATCCAGAACGAAGCATCGATATATTGGTCCATTGGGAAACGATGCACCTGGGGTCAGATCGATGGAGTGTTTGACATGATAGTGCAGAGGCACCCCCATGGGGGAGGTGAAGATGTCCTCGTACTCCTCCATGACCTTGTCCATTGGTTGTTTTCATGCGGAGGGGCCCTGTCTAGAGGTTGTGACCACCATCTTCTTCTTTAGGAAAACAAATTTCCCGGTTTTGGAAATGAGCTTACTGCATTGTTTTGTTGTAACCAAAGAGATGGAGGTAGGCGGTGCTACCTCCGGTATCCTGTACAACTTATTTCCCAAAGTAACAATAACAACATGAGGCCTTGACTCATACACAACATGTCACTTCCATAAGTATGGTTGGCCTAATAATACATCAAAAAAATCAAGGGGAGCAACGTCACATATACCTCATCCATGAAGGGCTAGATGCTGTATGGAAGGTGGTCCTTCTGGCTCACGTGAAGATCCCGTCCTTGGTGAAGCCACCGAATGGTGTATGGTTGTGGATGTGTTGTGGTCAGTAAGCCCAACCGCTTCACAACCTTTGCCAAAATGAGGTTCTTTTGGCTCCTGCTATCGATAATGAACTGTAGCGGGGAACCTTTTACCGACATCTAGGAGTGGAAGAGGCACTCTTCCTCCTCTGGATCTTCGATATCCTCCTTCAGGATCTTCATGGTGGAAACAGTGGCGTTGGGTTCTGCATCGATAATCTGCTTCCCTTTTTCATTCCCCTTGTCAGGTTCTGACTCCGAGTCGGAACATGCATCTGATTCTGAAGCCTTTAGCTTGGCCACCAGTGACTGCTTGGCCCGACACTCACTTGTGTTGTGAGTGGATCTCTTATGGAATTCACACCACTTTCCCATGTCCTTCTTTGGCTTCATAGTATTGTTCTTTGCTTGTGGCTTTGGCAGGTTGTCCTGGGCTACCTTGCCTTGGCTTGGTCCTTTGTTCTACAGTTTGGGGGTACCTTTCCCTTGGTTCAGATTCACAGATCCAAAGTCTCGCTTCTTCTATTTAAACTTTTGCTCGATCTTGACGGCATATTGGTATGCCATGCCAAGTGAGGAGATGTTCAGGAAGCCCATTTCATCCTGGTTGTACCTATTTAGGCAATCACGGTACTTGAGAACCAAATGGTTCTCAGAATCCTTGATACCCAACTTCGTGCACAGGGTATGAAAAACATTAGTAAAATCCGGTACATCTTGGTCCCTTCTCTGTCGCAGCGTTGTCCACTTTATTTATTTATCGTCATAGCTCCCGATAGGGTAGTATTGCTCCTTGATGGCATCCCAGAACAAGTTCCAAGTGGGTGCGGTTGAAAACAGTGAGTTCGTACTTTCATCCTTATGCTCACAGTAGGTTTCCCATCAGTCCTTGACGTGGGGGACTACTTTGAGAAGTGCAAAGGTGATCTTTTCCTGCCTAGAAAAATCATGAACATAAAAATATCCTTCTAGCATATTTAACCATTTATCTACAACTTTTGCATCTATCTGACCCTCAAATATGGGAATGTCAAAGTTAACTTGTATCTTAAAGGGTGCAGTGCTTCAAGAGTAGCTATCGGAAGTAGATGCATCACCCTTAGGTAGCCGCTGAAGGATCTGTACAAAGTTGTCCATTATCGTGTTCCTTTATCACTTGAGCGATTCTTCGAGCAAGATTTTTATAGGATCTCCTGCCCCCTCCTCTTTCTTTTCATCCGCCATGGGAGGCCGTTAGGATTTGTGAGGCTGGTCTTGCAAAGGTTCGACCAGTTCAAGCCCTAACTCCTTATATCCCGACCTCGTTGGGGACATGCAAAGAAAAACAGAGAAAGAGTAGACAACTTTGATACCACTGATCTAGATTTAAATAGGAACACAACAAATTACAGATATAACCATAAATACAAAGATGCAATAGAAATAACACTTCATTTGATTAATATCAAATACTGAAATATGATTACAAACAGAATAGAAATAAGACTAGCTCGAGTGATGATAGCTTATCTTTGAGAAGAGATGTGGCGACTACATGCCTCAAAACTATGTTACAATGAGGCTCAAAGGCCTATTTATTATTGAGAAACAATGGAAAACCCTAAACATCCAAAAACCTAACCCTAGGAGATGAAGCGCCAAAACTGTGGGCCTCGTTTGGGTAAGTTTGTACATCAACTTCCTGGGGTCGTAACTTTGGCATATGATCTCCGTTTGGCTATCATAATACTTCATTTCAAAGATCTCAAAGACAAGGCCAAAAACAAATGGATAGGTTAGTTTGGGGCATTTCTGGTCTCTCTGTTTTCCCTAAAAACGTCGCTTAGGGCCTCAAAACGGCTCCATAAATCCAGGACCCAAAAAAATGCCAAAAATAGTAAATTGCGCTACAATTAAGGAAATTGAAAAACTGAAAGAGACATTGTTGGGGGTCCAAGTGGAATAGGCAGGTGGCCACCAATATCCACCTGGATCATTTTACTTGTAAATGAATGAACAATGTATCTATGGCCTAATAAATGATAATGTAGTTAATGTGATAAGGAAACAATGCCTCATAGCGAATCTCAGATAAGTATGAGACCACTATGCTTAGCTATGTTGTTAAGACCTGTAAATTTCATATATGTGATATTTTTGACAAAATGTCTGTCATGGTTAGTTGGGGTCCAGTCTAGTCCTTGTCAATGTTTTTGCAAATGTATCATTGTTCTATTGTGTAAATTCGTTTATGAAGGCATCATTGAGTTATGGGCAGTGACCTGGGCTATGGGCCTGAAAAAGTGGTACAAATCTCAGAGTTGCAGGTACATAAATGGGGAAAAAGTCCTTGGAAGCACCCTTTCTCTTGCTATGGGAGATTTTGGAGCCTCCCAAATGCACTCTTTTCCATATCAAGGGAGCGTACATGGGTTTGATGCACTAAAACTTCAGTTGGTCTAAGGGGTCGGTTACCTGAGTGGTTGGGATGGCTCTTGGGAGTTTTATTGTTGATGTGGAAGCTCTGTGTGATGTGTTCCATTGATTCCACTTCCTTAACTGATACATAGGGATTCAAATCATACCATAGTAACTTCTTGTCACATGTTTACCCTGGTTGGCTAGTTACTTGGGTAGATATGGGAGGAGGGTGTTACACTTTCTTCCTAGTGGGGAAGGCACTAGTGGGGATGATGATGGTTTTTCTTCAAGTGAGTATTTTAAATAAATTTATGATGATGTTGCTAATGATCAAGGAATTCCTCTAAGAGAATAATTTAATAACACTAATATTCAACATTCTCTTTTTGGGTCTCTTAACAATGTTGAGTACGTTTATAGTGAGGATACTATTTCTCGTAGTGATGAGGGAATTCCTTGTAGCAATAAAATGATAAATACATTGCAAATAAATATTATATCTAAGATTAGGACTAGACCTATTTATATTAATACAAATAATTCCAATTATATAACTTGGAAATAGTGTCTTCGTACAAATATTTAGGAATAATATACATCACAAGTTCATTGGAATTATAGCATTGAAAAAAGAATTAATGGAGCATGAAAAGCTTATATGATTCCCTTGAAGGAATGTAGTTCCTACCTTAAAAATCTTCATGGATCCCCTAACACCATGGAATCCATTAAAAACTTTCATATAAATGGTGAAATCTTTTATCTATAATGGGTTAAGCGCTTCACATTTGGGAAATTAGGACATTGAACACTAGCAAGCTAAACTTTTAAAATTTAAGAGCCTATCATCATACCTCACATTCACAAGCTCTTCAATTTGGAAATTAAACAAGGCTTCCCTAAAACATGGATGTAAAATCTCATTGTCTCTATTTTTAAAAGTGGGGCTAAAAACATGTCCTCAATTATAGGACCATTAATGATTAGCTCAATTTTACCCAAGCTATACATAATTATTTTGTAAAAGAAGATTAGCCTTTGGCTAGAAACCCATGAAAAAAAGCTAAAGGCCAAGTCAGGTTTAGGAGAAATCATTCAAGTGTGGACCGCCTTATGATCTCAAGATCATCGTGAACTAGTGTTGCAATAATAAAACCAATCTCCTATGTAGTTTTGTTGACTTTAGAAAATATTTCAAATTTTTTCCCAACACAAGCCATTGAAATAGGTTGGAAGAGATAAAGGTTCCTTTTGAGTCGAGGGTTTTTGTGACAAGGTTGTATTAGAATTGTATTATCAAATTAGGACCACAGAGGATTGTTGAAATAAATTAAATGTAATATTGGATTCAAGCAAGGGTGTTCACTATCCCATACCCTTTTTGGCATATGCATTGATAAGTTAGAAGACTACTTGGAGGACGCAGGTTGTGTTGGCAAAATTGCCATTGGTATAGTCATCGCTCTTCTTATTTATGCATATGATATTATTTTTTTTGCAATGAGTCCTTCAATCTTGGAAAGAAACTAAGAATGATCGAAGATCTATATTCTAATATGGGTATGACTACTAATTATGACAAATAAAAGTCATGATAATCAAATCCAAAAAAATCAAATATGATACTTTTGTATATGAAAAAAACAACTTTGAGGAATTGACTTCTTACAAATATCTTGGAATCAATATTCATCACAAGCTCAATTGGAATTATAGCATTGAGAAAATGATTAATAGAGGGTGGAAATCTTATATGCTTCATTTGAAGGAATGGAATTCTTACCTTAAAATCTTTATGAATCCTCAAATGCCATGGAAACCATTAGAAATGTTCATATAGAGGGTGAAATATTTTATCTAGAAGACATTGAGCTTTGGGTTAAATAACTCACAATTGAGAAAGTGATCCAAGTGGAAAATGGTATCCACCCATTATATCCACCAATGTTGTTGAATGATGTTACTCAAGGAGGCACCAAAAATACTATAAATAATGGGCCTTCCCTTTCAAAAGGACATTCAGTGTTCCATGATGTATATGTAACAATGTTTCCCTACCCATTTAGTAAACAGCTAGATTTTCATCATATTATCTTATGTTTAGTTTCATGTTAGTTTTATGTTTTATTCCCTCCTCTCACATTGAATTCTTCTCGATCTTAGCCCCCAAGATATGAATCAGTATCAAAGCGGGTGTTTCTTGTCTTGCTAAATATTATTTTTTAATTTTGAATAAGGATCTGGATTTATATCTACATCTAATTGGGAGTAGCATGGGCTAGAAAATCTGATTAGTTACATGGATCTGTCCACCTCCCATTTGAATATTGTTAGAGCCAAAATGCACAGCAGACAAAAAACATATACACAACAAATATAATCATGCACAGGAGACACAGAAAATTAACGTGGTTCACCCAACCAATCTGGGCTACGTCCACCAAACATAGGCATCGACAATTCTTTATTATCAAACAGGAGATTACAAAATAATCAATTTCCTCACAAACTCTCACCACTCAAAAAACAATCCATATGGATACCTGTTTTATAGCAAGGAGAATCTAACTGCTTCATAAATCCTCTCACATCAAATATAGGATGCATTAACTCTTCCCAACAACCTGGAGCTAATCTAGCAACAAATTCCTATTGTTGTCACACACTGAGATTTTTGCCTATTTTAATGAAACAGAAAATCTCAACAATCTCCACCTTGACAACAATTAGCCTGATACCCTGTTTGTTTATTATTTTATCTTTTCTGCAAGCCAAGAGAAGCCAAACACCAACGTAGCTTCTCTAACAAAACTGGTTTCGTGAACATGTCTGCACAATTCTCCTTTGTATGCACCTTTTCAAGAGAGACTCCCCTTTCAGTGATAACCTGTCTTACAAAATGGTACTTGATCAGTATATGCTTTGATCTACTATGATAGGTTGGATTCTTAGCCAAATGTATTGCCTTTGACTGTCACAAAATAACTTGATGTTGTCCTGCAGCCTACCAAACTCACCAAACAAACCTTTCAACCAAATTGCTTCTTTGCAAGCATGAGAAGCAACAATGTATTCTGCTTCAGTAGTGGATAAAGCAACAATGTTCTGTAGCTTTGACATCCAGCTGATAGCTCCACCTGCAAGAGTAAAGACATACCCTGATGTTGACCTTCTCTTATCCAAATCACCTGCAAAATCGGAATCAACATATCCGCAAACAAATTCACTACTCTTATTGTAAGTGATACAATAACTACTTGTGCCTTTCAAATACCGAAGCATCCATTTCACTGCTGACCAGTGTTCTTTACTCGGATTTGCCATATACCTGCTGACAACCCCAACTGCATGTGAAATATCTGGTCGCGTACACACCATCGCATACATTAAACACCCTACTACATTAGCATATGGAATTCGAGAAATAAATTCCTTTTCTTCATCTGAATTAGGACATAAACTCGAAGAAAGCTTGAAATGGGAAGCGAGAGGGACTGACACAGGCTTCACGTTATTCATACCAAACCTCAAAAGTATTTTCTCAATATACTTCTATTGTGATAGCCATAGCTTACCATTGCTCCTGTCTCTAAAAATCTCCATGCCCAAAATCTGTCTTGCTGCTCCTAGATCTTTCATATCAAATGTCCTTGCCATCTGAGCCTTCAACCTGTTGATTTATTCTATGCTTTTGCTTGCTAAAAGCATATCGTCAACATACAATACTAAGATAATGAATATGCCATTTTTAAATTGCTTAAAATAAACACAATGATCATATTCACTTCTAACATATTTCTGACTCAACATGAAAGAATCAAAATTCTTATACCACTGCCGAGGCGACTGCTTCAGGCCATATAATGACTTCTTGAGCCTGCAGACAAATTTCTCATTGCGATGCTGAACAAACCCTTCCGGTTGTTCCATATAAATTTCCTCATCTAAGTCTCCATGTAGAAATGCAGTCTTAACATCTAATTGCTGCAACTCTAAATCAAGCAAAGCCACTAATGCTAACACAATTCTAATTGAAGCAATTTTAACCACTGGTGAAAAAATCTCATGAAAGTCAATGCCGGCTTTCTGAGAAAACCCTTTTGCAACCAGCCTTGCTTTGTACCTGTCTCCGGTATCATTCACACCCCGTTTCAGCTTGAAAGCCCATTTACACCCCACAGTTTTCCTGTCTTTCGGAAGCTCAACTAGATCCCATGTGCCATTCTTACCTAAGGCCATCATTTCGTCCTTCATGGCTGCTTTCCACTTGTCACTTTTCAAACCTTCTATTGCTTCCTGATAGCACAGAGGTTCATCGTCATTAGCAGTAAATGCAACTGAAGTAACATAATCATCATACCTTCTCGGTGGCCGTTTGATTCTTGTCGACCTCCTTAAGGATGTTTCTGGCGCTTCCTCGATTGGCTGACTACCATCTGTAGGAACTTCTTGATGATCAGTATCTGAGACCTGTTCATGATCTATACCTGAACCCTGTTCATGTTCTGATTCTGAAACCTGTTCATGACTAGTATCTGAACTATGGTCATCATGACTATCATTAGAAATGCTATCAAAATGAATGTGCTGAAAGTCAGATACATCATCCTGTTTCAATCTACTATCTACATCTAACTGTACAAGAGAGGATTCATTAAACTTTACATCTCTGTTGATGATGATTTTGCGAGTAGTAGGATCCCACAATCTATATCCCTTTGTTCCAACACCATACCCAACAAAGATATACCTTTTAGACTTTGGATCTAATTTAGTTCGCTTATGTTTAGGCACTAGAGCATATGCATCACAACCAAACACTTTGAGTTTAGAATAGTCACAAGGGTGACCTTTCCATACCTCTTGGGGAATCTTGCATCCTATCGCCATCGATGGAGATCATTTTATCACATAACAAGCTGTTGCCACCGCTTCCGTCCACAACTCCTTTTGCAACCCGGCGTTACTCAGCATACTCCTTGCTCTCTCTAGAAGAGTCCTATTCATGCATTCAGCAACTCCATTTTGCTGAGGAGTATAAACCGTGGTCTTATGTCTCTCGATCCCTACATCCTTGCAATAGCTGTCAAACTCCTTGGAAGTAAACTCACCACCATTGTCAATTCTTAAACATTTTATTGTTCTACCAGTGCTGTTTTCTACCAATGCTCTAAACTGCTTGAAAACTGAAAAAACATCAGACTTCCTTTTCAACATGTAGACCCACACTTTCCTAGAAAAGTCATCAATAAATGATACAAAATAAGACGAGCCACCATATGAGGTTGTAGGGGCTGGTCCCCAAACATCTGAATGGATATAATCAAGTATGCCTTTACTAGTATGTTTGCCTGTTTTAAATTTTTGCTTACTTTGTTTTCCAAACAGACAATGCTTACAGAAATCTAACTTTCTAGACTTTAGATTTGGAAGTAACTTGCGATCAGCCAAAATTTTTAACCCTCTTTCACTCATATGCCCCAATCTTTGATGCCATAAGTGAATGGAACTACTGTCATGTTCAGACACCGTAGACACATAATCTGACCCTGTACTTCCTTCTAACTGAAATAGATTTCCTACCTTCTTAGCTTTCATAACTAGTAAAATACCTTTGTAAATTTTCATTACTCCACCTTGAATTACAGTTTTATATCCATTTGAATCAAATGCTCCTAATGAAATCAAATTTTTCCTTAAATCTGGTACATGCCTCACATCAGTTAATATTCTAGTTGTCCCATCAAACATTTGCAGTTGTATACTCCCAATCCCCACAATATTACATGTTACATCATTACCCATGTACACAACTCCATCATTAATTGATTTATATGTCTTAAACCATTCTTTACGGATACACATGTGGTTTGATGCACCAGAATCTAACAACCAATGTTGACCATGATTTGACACATTAACTGATAATACTTCATCACTCATACCTGAACCAGATGTCAAACCTGTATCTGTCGTATTTGCCTCCTTCTTCTCTGTCGAAGAATCTGCTTTAGAAGTTTGCTGCTATCGCTTCCAGCAGTCCTTCTTTAAATGCCCTGATTTGCCACAAAACCAACACTTTAGCTTACTCTTCTTCCCTTTCGACTTTGAATGTGAGTCGCTCGGCCTACTGGAGCGTCTTTCTTTCGAATGACCTCTAACCATCATAGCTTCTGATGTAGAGGTTTCTAAATGAGACCTTCTCCTTGTTTCTTCTGATAATAAAGATGCAACTACATCATCAAACTCAATAGTTTCTGATGAACTAAGACTTATAGAAGTAACAAAATGATCCCATGATTCGGGCAACGAGCACAATAAAGTAATATCTTTATCCTCGGATTGAATTTTTACTTCTATACTTTGTAATTGCACAAGAAGAGTATTAAAAGCATTTAAATGATCAGCAATTGATGTACCTTCCTTCATTCGCAAACTGTACAACTGTCGCTTCAGGAGAATCCTATTGGTTAAGGATTTGGTCATGTATAGTTTCTCCAGTTTCGTCCACAAACCAGCAGCTGTTGTCTCCGACACGATATTAAACAGGACATCATCAGCTAGACACAGTCGAATAGCACTTATCGCTCTTTCATCCATCTCGGCCCACTCATTATCTGTGATGTTGTAAGGCTGTTTGGATTTGCCTAACAACGCCTTTGCCACACCATGTTGGACAAGCAAATCGTACATCTTCACCTTCCAGATCTCGAAATTATTTTTACCATTAAACTTCTCAATTTCAAACTGGGGACTCTGAGTTTTCGCCATCTTATATCAACCAAAAAACACAATAATCTCCAAAACACCAACTGTTAAATACTAGTAATTAATATAAAAAAAAACTGTCTATGCCTTTCTGCCTTTGCTTTTAAAAAAAAAAACGTTTTGCTGTACCAAATTCCGCGCCAATGCCTAAACAAAAAGAAACTCAGATTTTCTAGGCACACCAAAAAACTGAACCTCAATAAAAAATAATTCCAGTGCTTATGCCTAATATCATGTTTACCAAAAAAAAAAACACAACATGTTACTTTCAGTCGATCGTAATCATAATGATTTAAAAGTTTTAGAAGGATGCAAATATCCTTAGGCTCTCTCGGCTCAATCCACGATGCATTGAGCCAAGCATCCTTCACCGGCTTCCATACGATCTCCACGAAGGTATGTATATATATCAGACGCAAACCAATTCACGCACCAGTCACATACGATGCCAAAACTTCATAACAAATAAAGCAAAGCAACTCCACGCACAACAATATGAGTTTTGTGTAGCAGACAAGGGACCAGCACGCAATACCTCCACGCACAGCAATATGAGTTTTGTGCCACAGTAGACAGGTGCATAAAAAAGTTGGACAGTAGCAATCCTCCTTACGTAGATACGCTCCACGCACAGAACAATCGACCTGGTCTGCGCGCTGGCGATTCACCTCCAACATTGCTCTGATACCATTTGTTAGAGCCAAAATGCACAACAGACAAAAAACATATACACAACAAATATAATCATGCACAGGAGACACAGAAAATTAACGTGGTTCACCCAACCAATCTGGGCTACGTCCACCAAACATAGGCATCGGCAATTCTTTATTATCAAACAGGAGATTACAAAATAATCAATTTCCTCACAAACTCTCACCACTCAAAAAACAATCCGTATGGATACCTGTTTTATAGCAAGGAGAATCTAACTGCTTCATAAATCCTCTCACATCAAATATAGGATGCATTAACTCTTCCCAACAACTTGGAGCTAATCTAGCAACAAATTCCTATTGTTGTCACATACTGATATTTTTGCCTATTTTAATGAAATAGAAAATCTCAACAAATATCTGGCACTTTATAATTAGAGCAATGTTTCAAAGGTCATGCAATTCTAGATTGTGGTTTTTTATCATTGCTTAGACACATCTCGAATATGATCAGTCACATGTAGTCCTAGAATAGATCAAGGGTTTGTCGAAGTGTTAATGCAAACCAATGACAACAAGGATGAGAGATGCTCAAGTATTAAGGAGCACAAAATTCCAAAGATCTTCACATGCTCACTAGCATCAAGGAAACCCATGTCGATGGCAAAGAAGAAATTGAAAATCCATGGAGAAATAGCTAAGATTCTTTCCTTCAATTATTCTTCCTCGTTAGGCACTAGCATATCAAACACGACATTCTCCAGACACTTTGTGGGCTAAATAGTAAAAAGAATCACCTATTATTTATTCTCCTCATGCTTTCAGCTACTATTCTTCTTCTTCTTCTTTGTGTTTTACTATCGTGGATTATCAGTTCATTGTAGGAGGTAGAAATGGGTGGGTTCCTCCATCTGGAGCTCATAAGTCATACAACTTGTGGGTGGGAAAAAATCTCTTCCAATTCAGGGATCTATTCATGTTCAAGTACAACCCAAATTAGGACTCAGTGCTAGAAGTGAATCCAAGAGACATCAATTCCTGTAAGATAATGAACCCTGTTGCATCCTTCAAAGATAACAACATAGTGTTCAAATTTCCTAAACAAGGCCCCACATCATGCTTCAAAATTATTCTATAGACACTCAACATTACCACCATTTTCCCACATTTCCAGTCGAAATTGTTGTTATTAGAAAAAATAGAGAGAGAGATAGAAAGAAATTACACACAAAGCCAAAATACACTTTGATATCTTTATTGATCACAACACATATATAGGACATAAAACACTGACTTCGACACATTTAGATCATGAATATAACTCATACATAGGAATCAACAGTGTCTAGAGTAATGCTTGGGAACTCATAATGACAACTCACAACAACACATGGAAGCATTACTTCCAATACCCTCCCTTAATGCTTACATGGAAAATGTTGAAAACACATGTTACAACAACAAGGATAATATTTGTTTGACTGGTCTTCATCAACACTCACATCCACTTAGGAATCTCCGAAACACCGCTCTTTCACCACCACATCTTCAAGCTATCACTTGACCTCCATTTAAAATGTAACCTACACTGACCATCATTGATGAAAGTTGAAAGATCAATAATATTGACACCTCGGTTCATCAAGACTTTTGCGATAAGAGTTGTTAAGTAATGGACCATCCTATGGACCAACCACTATCTGTCAAATATTTCACTTTCAGAAATCTTTCAAATTCTAGGATTGAGGTATGGATATTGAATGTGTTTAAAAGTTCATCAAAGAACTTTACCTTAGTAACAAACAAGAATTGATGTTTCAGACACCAGGGCTTCCATTTTAAGAACCACCAACCCTTTTTATAACTAATAAAAACACACAAGAATTGATGTTTTGGACACTGGGGATTCTATTTTAAGAACCACCAACCATTTTTATAACCAGAATTGAAATAAATAGACAACTACTTCAACATACACCACACAATAAATCTGAATATTAGTGTTTTCCATCAGATTTGCGGACTTTGGATCTCAATCTTTGAAAACATGCATGAATCAATCATCAAGAAAATCACCTCCATTGATAAATTGATGGAACCCCAATCGACTCCTTACAGAACCATGGAACAATTCAAATCTACAGAACTAACAAATCTACACAAAAAATAGCCACATAAAAATTGCAAAAAACAAAATTCACAACAAAAAATGACTCTCTCACACCTATACTAATATATATATCGAAATAATAATGCTTAAGGATCCCTCACACCTTCCTAGCTCTCCCTTGAGGGATTCAAGCTAGTACCCACTTTGATACTTGTTGGGGCCTTCATTTTTTAGGAATTAAGAAGTTTTTATGATAAGCTAGAAGGTCGATGACAAGTGACAGAGACAGCTGTTGGAAAGCTGCGGGAGAGACAACAAGAAAAGAGGAAGGAACTCATTGAAGAGTGTTTTGGAGGAACGACGAAAAGGAGTAGCCACAACTGAGAAGTAAATGAACAATGACAACCGAGTAATAGGAATAGCCAAGAAAGGAAGAAGGAAAAGGGACCGAGGAAGAACTGGAAGTACGGGTTGGCATGTGAAGATAAGGAAGGACGAGCGAAAAGGGAGAAGAGGAGAACACTGGAAGCTGGTTGTAGAGCTAGGAGAGTCGTTATGTGTTTTTTTTCTCATATGCTTTTGTACTGATTTGTCTTGAGATTTTGTACTTTGGAAAAGAAGCCTTTGAGCCTGATATAATGATATTGCAACATAAACTAATGATGAAGAATGCTTATTGGAACAATTGTGAATTAGTTGATTGTTAATCTGGTTCTTTAAAATGTTATATATGCATGTATTTAAGTAGCCTTTCCTTTACAAGCATGCATGATTTTTTGCGATCAAGGTTATGTGTGGTATGACTTAGTGTTCTTTGATTATTGCCTCTTTGATATGATTCGTCCTAATATTGGATTATGATCCTCATCTAACTAAGGTCGTGACACTCCTCAGGTGAGACTTCTTACCCTTTTGGGTATGGTGAAAATGTCAAAGTTGTGCTAGACTACAACGAAGCTTTTTGGACCCTATGCCTGATCCTGGGGTCTCAAGCCAATTTCTATTTTTATGCCAACAAATGGTTCCATTGCCAAGACCTACAATTTCAAAAAGGGGTTTTGAATATGGTATCAAGGATCTTTAAGAAAGAACTACAAAAATGGTGGCACAAACAAGTGGACCAGTTTGTTTCTCATCAAGCTCAACTCTACCGACCAAGTCTAGGGAAGTTGATGTTGGCGTTATGATGCATGTGTTGTACTCGATGGAAACCCACTTGTAGCAGAACAACTCACTTGTACATGATAACTAGATAAATCTATAGAAGAGATATCAAATATACAGAAGAGATATTAGATGTGATAGAATGCATGGCGGTTGTGTTTAGAGATGTGACAAAATGCAGGGCAGTTCAAAGGAATCAGTTTAGAAGTAATGTACAATGGAAACTCTCTTAGATGATAGTTCATAGTGCAGTAGGTCAACAACAAAGAATTACAGTTTAGATTACAAAAAATGAAGAAAGAGAGGTATATGCAGGTTCACCTTGTCCAAGTAGCATATACACGCGGGTTAATAGAACAAAAGGAGCGTATAATGTATACATGCAACTTCACAAGAGGAAAAACGTGTACATGTTGGAAAACTAAGTTTTTGGTCTGAGGTATTTGGTCCAAGGTATTTTGATCCAAGGTATTTGGTCCGAGGTATTGACCCTAGGTATTTGGTGTAGAAATTTTGAATAATATGACACTTATTCACAGAGATTATCCCGATTATACACTATTGCGGAATACATGCATAATACATAACCTCCTCTACGTTGATCATCAATTTTTCGGAATTAAAAACAATGAAACATCAATCGCATGCGCACATTAACATAGTATGTAACCCGGGGAAAGAATACAGCTGAAAACCCCACACTATCTGTATATTATAATGATTAAGAACATGTAACAATACATAGTACAATACTCCTCACAAGTACTCAGTACTATCTCCACCTGTTACACACAAAACTAGCTCAGATCTGAATCAATCACAGGTTCAAATCTCCTCCACTGTCTGCCTGCCTCCACTACGAAATCTTGCATGAGAAATGAATGAGTATGGCTGATCCAAACTCATATTTCCCTTGGCTGAACCACGCAATCCTCATTGGCAATAATCAATCCATTGATTGTGCAAATCTCATGCACAACTATAGTCACAACTGATAGCAATCTCAACCTCTAACACCTGTCTCCACTGAACTGTCCATGCACTGAGTTAACTGATGTATTCTTTAGTTGCTTTATGAGTTAATAATTAGTGAATTAATTAGCAATTAATTCACATCACTCATCACTAGTGTATTCTGTAGTTAGACTAAATACAACTAGTTTAACCACGTCAAACTGAACACAACTCCATCAACTCCTCAATCAACTCCACCAAACTCAACCACATGAGTTCTAACTGAAGTCCATTAAGCAATAGCTCAACTGACCCACAAGAAAAGCGTATTTCCTTCTGACAGCTGCATGTGCCACATCTGTAGCTCAAACTGAAGTGATCCAAGAGGATAAGATAATGTTTATAGTCCAAATATTATTATGAGCTAATAATATTCGACTATTCTATTTTTAGCCTGGTAGTCTAAAAATAGAATCCGCCCATATGTCTAAAAATAGAAGTCCATCTATTTTTACCAACATGACCAATCATCCACAAATAGCATCCTGCAACTCATAGACCATGATCCATATGTCTAAAAATAGACATAGTCTAAAAATAGACTTTGCGCCAAAAATAGCCTGCGGGCCCACTTAGTGAAGGCGACTTCTTTCCACTAAGCTCCATCATCTTGTTGCATTCTCAACACTCCCTCTCAACAAGATATGGATTATCAGCAACCCCTATCCTGCCTCGGTGGTATTCGAATTTGCTCCTGGTGAGCGCCTTCGTCAAGATATCAGCGTCCTGATCCTCTGTTGGAATGTATGAAAGTAACATGATTCTCCGCTGCACACAATCTATGATATGATGGTACCTGATGTCAATGTGCTTAGATCTATCATGAAATACTAGAATAGCCGAGAGTTTAATGCAACTCTGGTTATCACAATAAATCACTGTAGGCTCCAAGCATGAACCGAACAACCCGACCAGGATCTTCCTCATCCATATAGCCTTGCATGTAGCCAAACTTGCTGCCATATACTCGGCCTCTGCTAAACTGAGTGCCATGGATCTCTGCTTCCTGCTGTACCAAGAAACTGCTGTCAACCCGATACTGAAGACCCATCCATATGTGCTCTTTCTGTCCATTGGGCTCCCCACAATCTACATCTGTGAAGCCACATAGCTTCACCTCATCCTCCTGTCTGTACCACAATCCATATCCCGATGTGCCTCTGAGATAACGCAATACATGCTTGCTTGCCTTCCAGAAGAGCTTGGTTGGCTTAACCATAGCTTGTGAAAGCTAGTTAACAACATAACATATATCGGGTCGTGTATTGGCCAGATACATAAGCGACCCCACCAACTGTCGATAAACAGTGCATCCACTATTTCTGCTGAAGTAGCATCCTCCTTCCTCCAACCTCCAGGAAGAGGAGTATCAACAAGCTTGCAGCCATGCATGTTGAACTTCTCCAGTATCTCTCGAGCATACTTACCCTGAGAAAGAAATAGTCCATCACTGCGCTGCCAAATTTTCAATCCCAGGAAATAATGAAGGAGGCCCAAGTCCTTCATCTCAAACTCCTTAGCAAGATCCTCCTTGCATGAAAGTATCAACAGCTCATCACCTTTCAGAATCAAATCATCTACATAAAGTACAATGATAAGCAACTTACCCTCCACCACAATTTGGTATAGGTTAGGATCTGCCTCACTCTTGGAGAATCCAAGTCCGGTGAAATAACTGTCTATCCATGTGTACCAAGCACGTGGTGCTTGTTTCAACCCCTACAATGCTCTCTTGAGCCTGCACACATGCGACTTGCTGCTGAAGATCTCGAAATCTTCGGGCTGCTCTATGTACACCTCCTCCTCAATGACTCCGTTGAGGAATGCAGTCTTCACATCCATCTGATGAATGTGCCACCCCATCTGCGCTGAGAGAGCAAGAATCGTCCGTATGGAAGAATACCTTGCGACAGGTGCAAAGGTCTCCTCATAATCGATCCCCTCTATTTGTGAGAAGCCTCGGGCAAAAAATCTTGCCTTGTACTTCTCCACACTCCCGTCAGCTGCCTGCTTCACTTTGTAGATCCATCTCGAACCCACCACTGATTTTCCTTCCGGTCTTGGGACAATCTCCCATGTACTGTTTCTGACAATCAAATCATACTCTTCCACCATGGCATCTACCCATGCGGGATCCTCCACAGCTTCCTCGAAAGAGGATGGCTCAGTCACAACACATTTGCTCACAAGAGCCATGTATCCAGTGTACCAATAAGGGTGACTGTCTCTGTCTACGTTGAGCTGTAGGTGGTCCTACAACCTTCTCCGCATCTTGAGCCAGTCGCTCAGCTTCTGTCATGCGCTTTCGCCCTCTGATGGTTGGTGCTGCATGAGTGGTCTCTTCCACTCCATGAACTTCATCCTATGGCTAATCCACGTCCTAAAGCTCATCCTTAGGAACTAATAGCTCCTCATCCGCATGCAAGTGTGGCTCCCTCTCAAGTGAACACTTCATGGCTTTCTCCTCCTGAAATTTTATATCTCGTCGCACAACAGTCTTGCGACTGTCTGGAAAATACACACGATAGTTATGGGGCGTATCAGTGTACCCCACAAATATCCCAACCTCTGCAGTTGGATCCAGCTTCTTACTGGCATCCTTCATCACATGCATGTAAACGTTAGAACAAAAAATCCTCAAATGAGAAATATCAGGCCTCTTACTAGAATAAGCCTCCTCAGGTGTACTCATGCCAAGTGTCCTGTGAGGACAACGGTTCTGAACATATACTATTGTATTGCATGCTTCTGCCCACAAGTGAAGGGGTAGGCCCTGATCATGCAACATCGCCCGTGCAGCACCCATGATTGTTCTATTCTTCTTCTCAGCAACCTCGTTCTGTTGTGGGTTATGGGGAGCTATGAGCTCTCTTCAAATCCCTTCTGCGCTGCAGAAATCCTTGAACTCGCCAGATATGAATTCACCACCATTCTTGCTCCTAAGAGCCTTCACCTTCTTCCCTGACTCCTTCTCGACCAGTGCTTTGAACTCACAGAACTTTGAGTATGTCTCGCTCTTCTTCTGCATGAAGAAGATCCATCACTTTCGAGAGAAATCATCAACAAAGATCACATAGTACCTGTGCTTTACCGTCAAAGCTACTGAGAAAGGTCCACACACGTCTCTGTGAATTCTCTCAAGGATCATTGTGGTGCGACTATCCTTCTGGTGAAAGGTGGCTTTCACAAATTTTCCCAAAGTACACCCCTTGCACTGATCTGACTGCGCAAGAGTGCCTTTAGGAAGCCCAGTAGTAATCTGCTGCAGTATCTTTAAGGCTCCATGGTGAAGGTGACCCAATCTCCTGTGCCACAGCTCGCCATCATCCCGTCTCAACAATCCTTCTGCCTTACATGCCATTTCTGTGCAGCCATCTACATGCAACTGATAAAGGTTCTTGATTCGAACCCCTATCTTCCGGGTTTCTCCAGTTGTCTTACTGTGCAGGAAAGCCTTTCCCTCGCTGAAAAAAAAAATCATATCCCTTATCTTCTAACATCGCCATAGAGATAAGATTCTTCTTCAATCCTAGAACATGCATCACTTCCTTCAATATGAAGGGTTTACCAGACTCCCTCTCAAAGGAAATGGTACTGATACCAGTCGCACTGTATCTACCATCATCGCCCATCTCGATGTGCACTCCAAGATCTTTCTCCCTCAGATCAGAAAACAAATCTCAATCTCCTGTCATGTGAAAAGACGCACCACTGTCCAAGAACCATACCAATCCCATCACACTTGATACCAAGCATGCGATCAATGAAAAATCAAGCTCAAACTGCGAGGCTAAGGCCTCTCCTGCTGCAGATCCAGCAGCTTGCTTATTTTTCTTCTTCTGCGAACAATTTGTGGCATAGTGTCCGTGCTGGTGACAGTGAAAGCACTTCACCTTGGACATGTCCTACTTCTTGCCTTTCGCACCGGAATGAGAAGCTTTCTTGTTCTTCCCCTTCTTTTCTTTGGCAGCCAAAGCGCAATTTTCTTCATCAGGTGCCTTTGATGAAGATCCATCCCTGGTATTCCGCCTAATCTCCTCCTTCACAAGATCTGACCAAAGTCTCTCCCATCTTGGCAATTTCTCCCAACCATTGACAGAGTCCTGATAGGAATGCCAACTCTCACCAATTCCTCATCATCGACAGTCACCCCCACACTTCCCAGCTCATCCCTGCACTGATTGAACTTTGTGAGATACTTGGGCATACTCTCTCCTTTCTCACACTTAATGTTTCTGAGTTTATCCTTGAGTGCCAACTTCCTCTGGTCACTCTTGCTTTGGAATATATTTGTCAAGGCTTTCCACATCAAGTATGGAGAAGCCTTTCCATGCAGGCTGGACACAATGTGATCCTTCACACCCTCCAACAAAATCCTTCGACACTTTGCTATCTTCTTTTGCCAAGCCTCAACTTGAGAAGTATCAGTAGGCTTTGGGACCTCAGCCTCTATGAACTCCTTCAGCCCATTATCATCTAACACCACCTCCATCCTGTCTTTCCATGCAATATAATTCGAGCTGCCCTCAAGAGCATACTCCAATCGCAATCCGTTGGAAGACATTTCAACTTTGACACCAAGAAAACATTGCTGTAAATTCGAATTCCACCAGCTCAAAACTCAACCACCTCTTATCTAAAATTCGTGAGAACAAAGTATTTCTTGTACAGAGATTGACTGTATGGGCTTTTACCAGATATCTCACCTTCCAAAGGAAGGATGAATCCAGAGGCTACCTAGCCCGATTACAGACTCTGCCTGAAGAAATAAAATGTAAACACTTTCTGAATAATAGATCTGATGATCAACAGCTTTGATACCATGTAGAAATTTTGAATAATATGACACTTATTCACAGAGATTATCCTGATTATACACTATTGCGGAATACATGCATAATACATAAACTCCTCTACGTTGATCATCAATTTTGCGGAATTAAAAACAATGAAACATCAATCGCATGCACACATTAACACAGTATGTAACCCGAGGAAAGCATACAACTGAAAACTCCACACTATATGTATATTATAATGATTGAGAACATGTAACAATACATAGTACAATACTCCTCACAAGTACTCAGTACTATCTCCACTTGTTACACACAAAACTAGCTCAGATTTGAATCAATGACAGGTTCAAATCTCCTCCACTGTCTGCCTGCCTCCACTGCGCAATCCTGCATGAGAAATGAATGAGTATGGCTGATCCAAACTCGTATTTCCCTTAGCTGAACCATGCAATCCTCATTGGCAATACTCAATCCATTGATTGTGCAAATCTCATGCACAACTATAGTCACAACTGATAGCAATCTCAACCTCTAACACCTGTCTCCACTGAACTGTCCATGCACTGAGTTAACTGATGTATTCTTTAGTTGATTTATGAGTTAATAATTAGTTAATTAATTAACAATTAATTCACATCACTCATCACTAGTGTATTCTGCAGTTAGAATAAATACAACTAGTTTAACCAAGTCAAATTGAACACAACTCCATCAACTCCTCAATCAACTCCACCAAACTCAACCACATGAGTTCTAACTGAAGTCCATCATGCAATAGCTCAACTGACCCACAAGAAAAGCATATTTCCTTTTGACAGCTGCATGTGCCACATATGTAGCTCAAACTGTAGTGCTCCAAGAGGATAAGATAATGTTTATAGTCCAAATATTATTATGAGCTAATAATATTTGACTGTTCTGTTTTTAGCCTGGCAGTCTAAAAATAGAATCCGCCCATATGTCCAAAAATAGAAGTCCATGTATTTTTACCAACATGACCAATCATCCACAAATAGCATCCTGCAACTCATGGACCATGATCCATATGTCTAAAAATAGACTTTGCACCAAAAATAGCCTGCGGGCCCACTTAGTGAAGGTGACTTCTTTCCACTAAGCTCCACCATCTTGTTGCATTCTCAACATTTGGTCCAAGGTATTGGTCCTGAGTGGTTTTGGTCCATGGTATTGAGAAAGGACTAAAACTATATAAGGAGGAGAAGATCATTAGGCCAGTGGTGTACAAATATTGAATATATGATGAAGTGTGAGATCTAGTATGCAGGTTATCGGCTTATGGTGCCTTGCTTGATCTGAACCAAGAATGAACCTTAGCGGTTGATGAGGGATAAGATCTAATGATGGATCAGGATCTTAAGGCTTGAAATGAATTATCATTATGTGGTTTGATCATGTATAGTCTAGATCTGAATATTGACGCATGTGTTATTATGTAAATGTTATGATCTAGGTATAGCTGAAGTCTGGAATAGATGTAAAATTATGAATTAATATTTGCAGATATGTATGCTGGATGGCTTTGCTAAAAGCGTGCATACACGTCGGTTCAACACATCTAAGTAGCGTACACATTATGAAATATGATATTTGAAGTTGCAGTTGGATCTGGCTGTTGTTGCAGAATTCTGGGTTGTTCTCTGTGTTCTTGTGACTGTGTTTTGATGACAGTATTCTGAATGTTTAGATTGATTGATTGCGATTTGCTTCAGTGACGATGGGCTTTCAGTGATTCAGTTGTGGGTAATTCAGAGATTGATGATTTAGTTTTAATGATTGGTTGATGTAGATGTATTTGATAATTGTATTGCAGTGATAATTGATTTTGAGATTCAATGTTGTTGATGGGTCTAGTATGAAAATTGGATGAAACGAGGCCTTCATGTTTATTGTTGTGTACGAGGAGCATCCAGTTTGAAAATTTATGAAACGTGGTCCCTGGAGGAAGAAAGAAGGTTGTAGCCTTCTGTAGGTCAGCACCTATGTACTAGTAAACATATTGGCTAGTACAAGAGCTAGGGGGTTATAGCTCCCTTCCAGTAGAAACTGGAGAACGAGAGAAGGTTGTAACCTTCTGCAGGTAGAAGCCTGCGTACTGGTATGAGTCTGCACTAGTACAATTTTGTAAACATATTTTCTTATTATTAAAAGAAGACAAAGACGACAACATGAGGTCGTTTTCACCCACATTGGGTTTCCACCTTAAATCTTGGTGTTCATGTGTGTTGCTTATGTGTGATGGTTCATTCTATTATTAACTACTCATGGTTACTGTTTAATGTTTAATAAAGTACTGATGCACAAATTAAAGATCAACATATGATGAATTAACTAAATCATAAGTTCACTAGATATACGTTGGTTGCCTTAAGAACAGTTGCGTGCACACGCGAGTTCCATTCACTGAAGTAGTGTATATAAATCTGATTATGGAAATGAAAAAGTTATTGATTTACAAATACTGATTCACCCCACCCCCTCTCAATATTATTTCCAACAATTGGTATCATAGGAGGTCCTTTGGTAGAAGCTTGATCGCTTGAAGGAGATCCGTAGAAACAATAGGAAAGAAGAAAGCACCTCAAAAGAAGAAGGCATCTCAAAGGAACTATGACAGTGGGAGAGTCGATTGGGGATAATGTTGAAGCAACTCTTCAGATTCAGAATCACCTCAGAATGAAGATGAACAAGCAAAACAACTATCAGGTATGAATTTGTTATCCTTTAGTGATACATTTCTCTATCCATTTGAAGATGATGAAAGTGACAACGAAACCACTGAATTTGTTCTTATGGGTGAAAGAGAAAGATATCATATAGAGGCAGAATTTAAAAGGCTCATAGAAAAAATTAGAGATCAATAAGATCTATTGGACAAAAAGGAGTGTGTATTCAAAGAAGAAGCTACCAAACTAAAAGCTCAACTAGAGGAAGGAAACAAAGTAAGGAAGTAGTACAAGGAAAAGGAAGATCATTGCCAAAAGCTACAGGATGAAGTGACATCATTAAGAAATGAAGTAAATAAAAGGAGCACAATAATCAACAAACTTAAAGATAGATCCAATTACTATGAAGGTCTTGAAGCTAAGATCCTCTCTCTAAAAGAAGATCTTGAAAAATCAAAAAACAGAATGAAGAACTATTCCAAGCTCTTGAAGAACAAGAAAACAAAGTTCTCGAATTAAGGCAACGAGTGGAAGAAGGAAGAAAAACTGAAGAAATCATGAAGAAGGAGTATCTTGAAAAGGAAGAGCAATATCAGGTTGAGGTAAATATACTAAAAGGTAAATTAGAAGAAAAGGATAAGCTTTTATGATTTCAAGATAGTACTCAGATCTTTGATGATATTCTTAGTAGTCAAAGGTCCCCTGCCATCAAAACTGGTCTTGGTTTTTATGAATTTGTTGAAGGTGAATCTAGCTCACAAAGTGAGGCAAGGAACTCTAATGCAAAATCTAAAATGCTCAACAAGGAGATTAGAGGTCAACCCCATCAACAACCAAGGGAAGAAATTCTTCAAAGAAAATATTTTACTCCTAACTGTGGAAGTGATAGTCGGTTATTTCCTCAAATGAATAATGTTGAATGTTTTATATGTCATAATCTTGAACATGTTGCAACGAGATGCGGAAGTAGAATGGTTCAAGACCATCACACAAAAAGATCATCAACTTCCAGGTACTTTAAGGGATATTATTTTTCTTGCAATATGTTTGGTCACAAAGCCATTGACTACTATACAATAAATATGAAACGTGTAAGATGTTATGCATGTAACAAGTTTGGACATATAGCAAAGGAATGCAGGAGAAAATTTCGGGCACCATACCAAAAGGATTAAAACATCATCACACTCGAAGATATGGAAGAAGAAGGAAGTACAGTCAAAAAAATGTGGCATGGGATAGTGTACAGACATAACAGACCCAGGGGGAGCTAAAAGTGTGAAAATTCAATGTTCTAAATCACATACGCAAGTTTCGTGAAGACAAATCACGTATATACGCGAGTTAGAAGCTGCACAGTCGCGTATATGTGGTTTGAGGAAAAATGCAGTGGGACAGACTCAGAAAAAACTGATTTGATATGATTCAGACAATTATTAGTTATCTTTTCTGTCATGATGATAGATGACTATAGTTTGTGGATATTATTTAGAAGTGTTTTGACCCTCACAAGTTGTTCATAACTTGATGTATATCTGATTGATGATGATGACTTGATACTTCTACTGGTATATGCAATGATCAGATTTGACAGCGAACAGGTGGAACGGGTGTAGGGGGAGAACATGCTATGCTTCTAATAAAGCATTGTTGGCATTATGTTTAGAAGTATTTGGTACCTAATCAATGATGATGATGCTTATATGGCTAAATGATACATCTTGCTATGTTACGATTATGAGTTGCCCATGATAAAATCTTAGATGATACTTGGGGTCACATAGTTGGTATTCAGATCAGATTTATGGATGATTGTGAATGACTTTTTGATGATGCATATAATTCATATATGTTGCTTACATGGTGATCTTCATAAGGACAAGAAGAAGTACAAAGCTTGAGTACAAAACTTCATTATTTGATGGTGAGCCACTCATTTCTTTTATGTTGTTGTCATCATGCCTTCAGAGATGCATAAAGTTCATATGGTGCAGTTATGATGTAGGATTGCTATAGTTCTTGGCTCTCACATGGTTGAGGATTGTTGTTGTTGATGATATCAAGAAATATTGACAAATAACCACGTGCTCATGGTTTCTAGATACATATTTCTATCTCTTTGATGGATATACAATATGCTAGATACATGGATGATTACTTAAGTTGCATATTGTTGGTTGGCCAAGAGAATGGTGTTATTACAGTTCACATGAAGACATAGCTATTTGAACACATGGATATTCGAAGACATGGCTTACTTAGACACATAATGATGATGAGTTCTTATCTTATGATACTCACATATGTTGATTATCATGGTTGATGCTTATCAGATGTGGGATGTTCCCTAGTGATTATACATGGTTGATATGTTAAAGATCATAATGTGATGACTATGATGTGAATGATTTTATGTTACTACTTGGAGATATGACATATGCTTAGTTGATTCATGGAAGGTTATGATAAGGCTCTTTCTATAAAGGAAACAAAGCAAGTTGATCTTGATGAGATCAAGAGGATGAGTTGATATCTATATACAACATACTTAGTCACAGGTTGATGATATTTACTATGTCATATCTTAGAACTGATGATGGACATATACAGGTTATAGGTCTGGATGCTGTTGACAGATGCTTATGGTGTAGATCATACATGGTGTATGATTGTTGCTGATGACTATCATGGTCTTGTTTAGATATTTGGTCTTTGTTATAATGTCATGTATATCATTCGATGTAAAGGTCATGATATAAACACCTATGATGTAATAATTTGTCTCTGTCTCTTGATGAGTCCTTTTTGGTCATATGATGTAATTTGTATCCCCACTTTGCATGGGATGGACAATGTAATTTCTGTCATGTATAGACAATTGGTATATCCCCACTTGGTTGGGTGGATAAGTCAAATTTGGTATATCCCCACTTAGTTGGGAGATTGATATATGTATGAGTCATTGGTGATAGGAAGGTCAAAGTCACTTAGTTGAGTTATAGAGTCATGTTATTCTGTTGAAAAATATTTATAGACTCTACATGTGCTCAGGGGGAGCATGGATGATATAGTGCATCTCATCATGTACAAAGGGGGATTTTAATTAGGAAATTCAACATGTTCTTAGGGGGAGCATGAGCAATATTTATATGTAGCTGTTCAGATATTAAAGTCTTGTTTTTTGTCAACCCTTTGCCCTTGATATCAAAGGGGGGAGAATATCTTGGTCTCCCATTTACCCTTGATGTAAAAGGGGGAGAGTATTTTGGTGTTGCTTGTTTCTACAACTTGAAATAATCAACACAAACATAGTTTCCATCAAGTCCAAAGGGGGAGATTGTTGGCATTATGATGCATGTGTTGTACTTGATGGCAACCCACTTGTAGCAGAACAACTCACTTGTACATGATAACTAGATAAATCTACGAAAGATATATCAAATCTATAGAAGAGATATCAAATGTGATAAAATGCATGGCAGTTGTGTTTAAAGATGTGACAAAATGCAAGGCAGTTTAAAGGAATTAGTTCAGAAGTAATGTACAATGGAAACTCTCTCAGATGACAGTTCACAGTGCAGCAGGTCAACAACAAAGAATTACAGATCAAATTACAAAGAATGAAGAAAGAGAGGTATACATAGTTTCACCTTGTCCAAGTAGCGTATACACACGGGTTAAACAAAACAAAAGGAGTGTATAACGTATACACACACTTTCACAAGAGGAAAAACACATACATGTTGGAAAACTAAGTTTTTGGTCTGAGGTATTTGGTCCAAGGTATTTTGATCCAAGGTATTAGTCCAAGGTATTTGGTCCGAGGTATTGACCCTAGGTATTTGGTCCAAGGTATTGGTCTTAAGTGGTTTTGGTCCATGGTATTGAGAAAGGACTAAAACTATATAAGGAGAAGATGATCATTAGGCCAGTGGTGTGCAAGTATTGAATATCTAATGAAGTGTGAGATCTAGTATGCATGTTCTCGACTTATGGTGTTTTGCTTGATCTGAACCAAGATGAACCTTAGTGGTTTATGAGGGATAAGATATAATGATGGATCGGGATCTTAAGGCTTGGAATGAATTATCATTATGTGGTTTGATCATGTATAGTCTAGATCTGAATACTTACGCATGTGTTATTCTGTAAATGTTATGATCTGGGTAAATAAATGAAGTCTGCAATCGCTGCAAAATTATGAATTAATATTTTGCAGATATGTACCCTGGTTGGATTTGATAAAAGTGCGTATACACGCTGGTTCAAAACATCTAAGTAGCGTATACATTATGAAATATGATATTTGAAGTTGCAGTTGGATCTGGCTGTTGTTGTAGAATTCTGGGTTTTTCTCTGTGTTTTGGTGACTGTGTTTTGATGACAATCTTATGAATGTTCAGATTGATTGAATGTGATTTGCTTCAGTGACGATGAGCTTTCAATGATTCAATTTTGGGTGATTAGGAGATTGATGATTGAGTTTCAATGATTGGTTGATGTAGATGTATTGGATAATTGTATTGCAGTGGTAATTGATTTTGAGTTTCAAGTTGTTGATGGGTCTAGTATGAAAATTGGATGAAATGAGGCCTTCGT